>CM067548.1:46313397-51400897 GCA_034509755.1 Anisodus tanguticus | reverse complement strand
CCTAAACCCTAAACCCTAAACCCTAAACCCTAAACCCTAAACCCTAAACCCTAAACCCTAAACCCTAAACCCTAAACCCTAAACCCTAAACCCTAAACCCTAAACCCTAAACCCTAAACCCTAAACCCTAAACCCTAAACCCTAAACCCTAAACCCTAAACCCTAAACCCTAAACCCTAAACCCTAAACCCTAAACCCTAAACCCTAAACCCTAAACCCTAAACCCTAAACCCTAAACCCTAAACCCTAAACCCTAAACCCTAAACCCCAACCCCGAACCCTAAACCCTAAACCCTAAACCCTGAACCCTAAACCCTAAACCCTAAACCCTAAACCCTAAACCCTAAACCCTAAACCCTAAACCCTAAACCCTAAACCCTAAACCCTAAACCCTAAACCCTAAACCCTAAACCCTAACCCTAAACCCTAAACCCTGAACCCTAAACCCTAAACCCTAAACCCTAAACCCTAAACCCTAAACCCTAAACCCTAAACCCTAAACCCTAAACCCTAAACCCTAAACCCTAAACCCTAAACCCCCTAAACCCTAAACCCTAAACCCTAAACCCTAAACCCTAAACCCTAAACCCTAAACCCTAAACCCTAAACCCTAAACCCTAAACCCTAAACCCTAACCCTAAACCCTAAACCCTAAACCCTAAACCCTAAACCCTAAACCCTAAACCCTAAACCCTAAACCCTAAACCCTAAACCCTAAACCCTAAACCCTAAACCCTAAACCCTAAACCCTAAACCCTAAACCCTAAACCCTAAACCCTAAACCCTAAACCCTAAACCCTAAACCCTAAACCCTAAACCCTAAACCCTAAACCCTAAACCCTAAACCCTAAACCCTAAACCCTAAACCCTAAACCCTAAACCCTAAACCCTAAACCCTAAACCCTAAACCCTAAACCCTAAACCCTAAACCCTAAACCCTAAACCCTAAACCCTAAACCCTAAACCCTAAACCCTAAACCCTAAACCCTAAACCCTAAACCCTAAACCCTAAACCCTAAACCCTAAACCCTAAACCCTAAACCCTAAACCCTAAACCCTAAACCCTAAACCCTAAACCCTAAACCCTAAACCCTAAACCCTAAACCCTAAACCCTAAACCCTAAACCCTAAACCCTAAACCCTAAACCCTAAACCCTAAACCCTAAACCCTAAACCCTAAACCCTAAACCCTAAACCCTAAACCCTAAACCCTAAACCCTAAACCCTAAACCCTAAACCCTAAACCCTAAACCCTAAACCCTAAACCCTAAACCCTAAACCCTAAACCCTAAACCCTAAACCCTAAACCCTAAACCCTAAACCCTAAACCCTAAACCCTAAACCCTAAACCCTAAACCCTAAACCCTAAACCCTAAACCCTAAACCCTAAACCCTAAACCCTAAACCCTAAACCCTAAACCCTAAACCCTAAACCCTAAACCCTAAACCCTAAACCCTAAACCCTAAACCCTAAACCCTAAACCCTAAACCCTAAACCCTAAACCCTAAACCCTAAACCCTAAACCCTAAACCCTAAACCCTAAACCCTAAACCCTAAACCCTAAACCCTAAACCCTAAACCCTAAACCCTAAACCCTAAACCCTAAACCCTAAACCCTAAACCCTAAACCCTAAACCCTAAACCCTAAACCCTAAACCCTAAACCCTAAACCCTAAACCCTAAACCCTAAACCCTAAACCCTAAACCCTAAACCCTAAACCCTAAACCCTAAACCCTAAACCCTAAACCCTAAACCCTAAACCCTAAACCCTAAACCCTAAACCCTAAACCCTAAACCCTAAACCCTAAACCCTAAACCCTAAACCCTAAACCCTAAACCCTAAACCCTAAACCCTAACCCTAAACCCTAAACCCTAAACCCTAAACCCTAAACCCTAAACCCTAAACCCTAAACCCTAAACCCTAAACCCTAAACCCTAAACCCTAAACCCCCCTAAACCCTAAACCCTAAACCCTAAACCCTAAACCCTAAACCCTAAACCCTAAACCCTAAACCCTAAACCCTAAACCCTAAAAACCCTAAACCCTAAACCCTAAAACCCTAAACCCTAAACCCTAAACCCTAAACCCTAAACCCTAAACCCTAAACCCTAAACCCTAAACCCTAAACCCTAAACCCTAAACCCTAAACCCTAAACCCTAAACCCTAAACCCCTAAACCCTAAACCCTAAACCCTAAACCCTAAACCCTAAACCCCCTAAACCCTAAACCCTAAACCCTAAACCCTAAACCCTAAAACCCTAAACCCTAAAACCCTAAACCCTAAACCCTAAACCCTAAACCCTAAACCCTAAACCCTAAACCCTAAACCCTAAACCCTAAACCCTAAACCCTAAACCCTAAACCCTAAACCCTAAACCCTAAACCCTAAACCCTAAACCCTAAACCCTAAACCCGAACCCTAAACCCTAAACCCTAAACCCTAAACCCTAAACCCTAAACCCTAAACCCTAAACCCTAAACCCTGAACCCTAAACCCTAAACCCTAAACCCTAAACCCTAAACCCTAAACCCTAAACCCTAAACCCTAAACCCTAAACCCTAAACCCTAAACCCTAAACCCTAAACCCTAAAAACCCTAAACCCTAAACCCTAAACCCTAAACCCTAAACCCTAAACCCTAAACCCTAAACCCTAAACCCTAAACCCTAAACCCTAAACCCTAAACCCTAAACCCTAAACCCTAAACCCTAAACCCTAAACCCTAAACCCTAAACCCTAAACCCTAAACCCTAAACCCCCTAACCCTAAACCCTAAACCCTAAACCCTAAACCCTAAACCCTAAACCCTAAACCCTAAACCCTAAACCCTAAACCCTAAACCCTAAACCCTAAACCCTAAACCCTAAACCCTAAACCCTAAACCCTAAACCCTAAACCCTAAACCCTAAACCCTAAACCCTAAACCCTAAACCCTAAACCCTAAACCCTAAACCCTAAACCCTAAACCCTAAACCCTAAACCCTAAACCCTAAACCCTAAACCCTAAACCCTAAACCCTAAACCCTAAACCCTAAACCCTAAACCCTAAACCCTAAACCCTAAACCCTAAACCCTAAACCCTAAACCCTAAACCCTAAACCCTAAACCCTAAACCCTAAACCCTAAACCCTAAACCCTAAACCCTAAACCCTAAACCCTAAACCCTAAACCCTAAACCCTAAACCCTAAACCCTAAACCCTAAACCCTAAACCCTAAACCCTAAAACCCTAAACCCTAAACCCTAAACCCTAAACCCTAAACCCTAAACCCTAAACCCTAAACCCTAAACCCTAAACCCTAAACCCTAAACCCTAAACCCTAAACCCTAAACCCTAAACCCTAAACCCTAAACCCTAAACCCTAAACCCTAAACCCTAAACCCTAAACCCTAAACCCTAAACCCTAAACCCTAAACCCCCTAAACCCTAAACCCTAAACCCTAAACCCTAAACCCTAAACCCTAAACCCTAAACCCTAAACCCTAAACCCTAAACCCTAAACCCTAAACCCTAAACCCTAAAAACCCTAAACCCTAAACCCTAAACCCTAAACCCTAAACCCTAAACCCTAAACCCTAAACCCTAAACCCTAAACCCTAAACCCTAAACCCTAAACCCTAAACCCTAAACCCTAAACCCTAAACCCTAAACCCTAAACCCTAAACCCTAAACCCTAAACCCTAAACCCTAAACCCTAAACCCTAAACCCTAAACCCTAAACCCTAAACCCTAAACCCTAAACCCTAAACCCTAAACCCTAAACCCTAAACCCTAAACCCTAAACCCTAAACCCTAAACCCTAAACCCTAAACCCTAAACCCTAAACCCTAAACCCTAAACCCTAAACCCTAAACCCTAAACCCTAAACCCTAAACCCTAAACCCTAAACCCTAAACCCTAAACCCTAAACCCTAAACCCTAAACCCCCTAAACCCTAAACCCTAAACCCTAAACCCTAAACCCTAAACCCTAAACCCTAAACCCTAAACCCTAAACCCCCTAAACCCTAAACCCTAAACCCTAAACCCTAAACCCTAAACCCTAAACCCTAAACCCTAAACCCTAAACCCTAAACCCTAAACCCTAAACCCTAAACCCTAAACCCTAAACCCAAACCCCGAACCCTAAACCCGAACCCTAACCCGAACCCTAAACCCTAAACCCTAAACCCTAAACCCTAAACCCGAACCCTAACCCTAAACCCTAAACCCGAACCCTAACCCTAAACCCTAAACCCTAAACCCCGAAACCCTAAACCGAACCCTAACCCTAAACCCTCGAAACCCCCCCTAACCCCGAACCCTAAACCCCGAACCCTAAACCCTAACCCTAAACCCTAAACCCGAACCCTAACCCTAAACCCTAAACCCCGACCCCGAACCCTAAACCTAACCGAACCTAACCCCCTCGAACCCGACCTCGAACCCGAACCCCGAACCCCGAACCCCGAACCCGAACCCGAACCCGAACCCTAACCCCGAACCCGAACCCCGAACCCGAACCCTAACCCCGGACCGAACCCTAAACCCTAAACCCGAAACCCTAAACCGACCGACCGACCCGAAACCCTAAACCCTAAACCCCGACCGAACCCTAAACCCCCCTAAACTCGACCCTAAACCCTAAACCCTAAACCCTAAACCCTAACCCCCCTAAACCCTAAACCCTAAACCCTAAACCCGAACCCTAACCCCGAACCCCTAACCCCCCGAACCCCGAACCCTCGAACCCCGAACCCTAACCCCGAACCCCTAAACCCTAAACCCTAAACCCTAAACCCTAAACCCTAAACCCTAAACCCTAAACCCACTTTCACCGAAACACGGTCGAAAAAACGCTCTCAAGAGGCGATTTTCGGCCATCCCACTACCCAAAGCTTCTCGGCTTTGATGGCCATTCCGCCACCGGCCGGCCTCCTCCCGAGGTCGGCCATCACCCTCCCACCCCCGCAACCCCTAGACTATTCCAATCTATTCAAATCATCCCCCACCATCTCGAATTTGACTAACACCGAAACTGCCAACAATGGCGGAAACCTTAGCTATGGCGGCAGTTCTTCTCCCATGGCTACCTCAATTCCAATCAAGCCTATTATTTACCTACATGGTGAACCCACTGTTAGGTTTGAGAAGAAGGAAGTGGAGGTGATGATTTATCACCAAGACTTAACACTAGCAATTGTTGGAAAGTTTAGCCATGGATGGCCCGACATAGCTTTCTTAAGGAATGCCATCCCAAAGCAATGTGGATTGAAGGCGGAGGTACGTATTGGCTTGCTTTGTGATAGGCATGTCTTGATTAGATGCACAATTGGTGAAGATTTTGACACTTTGATGTCAAGACAAACTTTTGAGATTAAGGAGAAGAGTAGACCCTATTTGATGAGAACCTTCAAATGGGATGTATCTTTTAATCCGGCGGAGGAGAGTAGATTTGCGTATGGATGGATTTCATTCCCCGATTATCCCCACATTACTATGGAGAGTCTACCCTTTTCTCTTTGGCGGCGGCAGTGGGTTCCCCAATTGCCATTGATGCGGCCACTTTGAATAAAACAAGGCCAAGTTGTGCTAGAGTCAAAGTGGAATTTGATTTGCTAAAAAGCCATCCCCCACATGTTGTAATTCAAGTGGGTGAAGGAGATGGAATCACAACCGAATTACAAAAAATTAGATATGACTTCAAGCTAAAATATTGTACTAATTGCAAGCTTCAAGGGCATGATGTCGATGGATGTTGGAATCTAAAACCGCATTACGGCCGGAAAAAGCTAAGGACAGTGATGGTGGCAAGGTGGCGACGGCAAAGGCGACAGAAGTGGAAATAGGCAAAGGTAAGGCTTCAATCCCTACTCCCTCTTCGTCTAACCCTAGCCAACAAAACCCTATCCCAACTACCAACGCTTTGATTCATGCCCCATCCAACAATTGGACTACAACACTCGGAAAAACAAGAAAAACAAGAATCAAAACCCAAAACCACCCTCAAAAGTCACCGGAACAAGAATCTGGCGATCGGAACAGGATTCCGAGCCTAGGGCTATCGGAAACACCGTCCAGTGTGTCGGAATCGTTTTCCGACCAAAAAACACCCCCCCCTAAAATTTCCGACGCCGAAACCCTACCGGAATCCTTGGCGGCGCCGGAAACCCTACCGGAACCCTAGGCGCGCGAAACCTACCGAAACCCTACCGGCGACCCCCCCCCTCGCTCCCGGAAACCACCAACCGTAAACCCTACTACCCGCCCCCCCCCATTGGGCCTTGTTTGGCCCAAAACCACCCTCAAAACCCTAACCCTAAAACCACCCCTCTTGAACCCGCCACCAACAACTCGCCACCCTCCCACCGTAAAACCACCCCTCCGCCACCCCACCGGTGCCGGAAATAATCACGAAACCCCCCCCGCCGCAACCCCCTCCTCCCAAAACCACCCCCCGCCCATTACCGCCACTAAACCCTAAACCGCTACCCGAAACCGCCCCCCCACTAAACCCTAATTACCCGCAACCCGACCCGACAAAAAAATCCATGCCCGACATCAACCCCCGACCCGAAATCGACCCACCCGACCCCTACCCATACCCGAACCCGAGCCCACAAATTCAATTAACCCTACCCCCCCAAACCCGAGCCCAACACCTACCCCGAGCCCAACCCCCTCGGCCCAACCCAACCCCCTCTCGGCCCAATCCCCAATCCGAAAATCCAAGCCCACAATCCATATCGATACGGGCTCAACATCAAACCCACCTACAAAGCCAATCCTTAATTCCACACCCAAGAATACAACCCAATCACAAAAAGCCCATCTACTCAAAGTTGGCTTAAAAATGCCTTCTCATTTCCTCCACAACCTTGCACTTTAAATGAAGCCAATTCGACATTCCCTCTCGTTAGTACGCCACGACCGCCCCTCGGTGTGAGAGAAAGCGATGGTGTGAGACCGATGGAGAGGAAGTTGGGGAAGAAGGAGATGGTTCGAGATAGAAGACATCATGTTGCTTCGACAAGCTTTTGACAGAAAATGGAGAAACATGGACACTTCTTGGGTATGAAATCCTTTAAGGCACAGCTTGAAGACAAGCAATTTTACTACCCATATCCGAGTGTAGAGGAGTATGTGGATTTGGGCGGAACCACGAGGACGAAGAAGAAATGGTCCGGTACTAGCGAGCCTCGCACATAACTCCCGGACTATGATGCTTATGGACTCTATGATGAGGACACAGATGATGAAGAGTCGGCACCGGAAACGATATCATGGATCCCGAGATAGATGAGGCTATTGAGGAGGATGCGAACCACTTGCGTTGAAGACGTCTCGCATCGTGCACACTTGCTAGAGGGTTCCTCACATGGGGGGCCTGGTAATGTAGATGAGATGGGCGGCAAGACACCGGGGGAGCTATATTCTCGAAGCAAAGCACGGCATGCCAAGCGAGACAGTAATGTCCGATCCCTTTGGTAATATAGCTAGCACATCGTAGTGGTCGATGCCGAGGAAGACTCCATTGTCCCGAAAGAATGCTTGTCATTCAAAATGGGAATTTGTCTCCTCGCAATGTGCAGACTTCAACGAAAAGACTCACAAGGAAGAACAATGGGATGGTAAGATGCCGACAAAGTGAGGAAAATGCCAATGAGAGAAGCCAAGAAGAAAGTCAAGTTTGATGCGTCAAAGATGAGGGATCCCTCAAAGTATGTTGGGCCCCCTGAGTCTCTTATCAACTCCAAGAAGAAATGATTCAGTTTTACTCTTATTTGGAGGACGAGAAGGAAGTGGTGCCGCAGTGGAGGATTTTATAAGTCCGAGGTAGATGATCATATCTTCGTACTTATATTATTTCTTCACTATGTTAGCATTATCATTTGTAATATCATCATAGAGTGCATTATAAACTCTATGATGATCATAGAATACTTAGTTTTGTCAAGTTCGTTCTTTCTTCATTCTTGTTAGATTTTGATTCTAGGCCTTATAGGATAGTCTAGTGGGGTAACAGGATTAGTCCCCCCCTGCTTGTACTTCCCCTCTGGGGCCCCTTGTCTTTCTTTATTATTATTAATAAAATACCACAAGCCGCGAGGCTGTGGCTTCAAAAAAAAAAAACCCTAAACCCTAAACCCTAAACCCTAAACCCTAAACCCTAAACCCTAAACCCTAAACCCTAAACCCTAAACCCTAAACCCCAAACCCTAAACCCCCCCGAACCCTACGGTCGAAAAAAAACGCTCTCTAGGAGAGGCGATTTTTCTACCCATCCAACTTTCCAAAGCTTTCGACCAATTCCGGCCATTCTCGGCCGTGACGGCTACGGGGTGGCCTCCTCCCGAGGTCACCCAACTCCCGCGACAGGTCCCCAACCCGTTACATACTCCAACATCGTCACCAACACCCACAACGTTGGCGGCGGTAATGGTTTGGCCGAGAACTCTCTTGGCCGAAACCCTTCTCCCTCAATTCCACAAAAACCAATCTCCTACCTTCATGGAGAGCCAACAATTCGGTTTACTAATCAAGAAGTTGCATCTATGGTGGAACAACAAGATTTGAAGTATGCCGTAGTTGGTAAGTTTAGTCATGGAATGCCATCTATTGCTTTCTTGAGGACGGCTATTCCTAAGCAATGTTCATTGAAAGCGGAAGTGAATATTGGGCTTTTGCACAATAGGCATGTGTTGATTCGATGTTCAATCGAAGAAGACTATGTCACTTTGATGTCAAGGCCTAATTTTTGGATAAAGGAGAACTCCAAATCCTTTTTGATGAGAACTTTCAAATGGGATATAGGGTTTACTCCGGAAGAAGAGACAAGCATGGCGGTAATTTGGCTTTCTTTCCCCAATTTACCTCCCAATTTCTATGTCCCATCGATTTTATTCTCCATAGCTTCGGCGGTGGGGAGGCCAATTGCAATTGATGCGGCTACTTTGAACAAAACAAGACCTAGTTGTGCTAGGGTCAAGGTGGAAGCCGATTTGCTACAAGAACACCCACAAAGGTATAACATACAAATCATGAATGGGGAGGAGATGGAAACAATGTCATACAAGATCCGTTATGATTTCCTACCCAAATATTGCACTACTTGTATGTTGCAAGGACATGATCTTCAAGGATGTTGGAAGGAACACCCGGAATTGCAACCGGAAAAGAGGAATCATGGTGAAGATTCAAAGGGTGGCGGCGGCAAAAGGTAAGGCTCCTAACCCTACTCTACCCCCTACAAACCCTAGCCGTCAAAACCCTAACCCAAAACCACTACCTACGGCCCCAAACCCCCCCCCCAGAATGGACTACCGTAACTCACAAAAGAAAAAAACAAAACCACCAAAAACAACCTTTGGATTTGATGGAAAATACTACTCCGCGACCGAAACAACCCTCAAGTGGTTTCGGATGTTGGAAATATAGCCTCTTTCTCAAAACAAACCTATTCTCACCCAAATCCTCACCGAAATTGGCATTCTCGTCGATCGAAATGCTGATGATTCCGGCATCATCACCGTCGGAAACACAAATTTCCCCCCATCAAATCAGCCAATTTCCGTCGAGACACCTACCGGAAACCGGCCCATTCTCCCGGAATCAGGCCCAAACCCTAATACCGCCCCAATAAACCCTAATCCAATACCGGGGTTGGGAAACCCTAGCCCTAACCCACCCAACCCGAACCAAAACCGCAGCTCCGGCGACCCAAACCACCGGAAACCCCGTCGAAAACCACCCCGGAAACCCACCTATCCTACCGAACCGCCAATAAACCCTATTTCCGCCGCCCCTAACCCTAACCCTAAACCGGGTTAGGGCACAATTGCCCAACTCTACCCAATTCCGGGTCGACCCGACCCCGAACTCGACCCCACAAAATCCTACTCCGGAAATCACGCATCCCGAAACACCCCGCCACCAAAAACCCCCCCCGAATCCGGCGCAAATTCGCTTTGCCGCCGTCAAACCCTAACCCTACACTACCCGAAACCCTAATCGAGAAACCCCTAACCGGAACACTACCCGAAATGCCCTAACCCTAAGCACCCAACCCAAAGCCCCTCTCGCCCAACCCAACCCGAACCCGGCCCCACACCCACACGGCCCCCCCACCCGAGCCCAAGTCCACACACTCCCGCGGGGCCCACAACAATAAAATACACAAACCCAATTTCAAGCCCAAACTCAATTAATAATTCACAACCTAATCCAATGCCAAGTATGCCATCTTTCCTACCACATCGGATTTCGCCTCCTAGCAAATTAGTAGTGCTAAATCAAGCGTGCTTAGATTTACCCACCGCTAGTAGTGAAGAGAGGAAATGGGGTGATGATGAAGAGGTGGAAGTCATGGACAATGAAGACAAATCTAGAGGGCTTGACAAAGGAAAGGCACCTATGGAAAGTCGAATGCGATGACATGAATGAATCAACGAAGATAGCACGCATTCACACCCGCCCAAGAAGAAGTAGAAGAGCAAGGAACAGTGCAAGCGCCGAATGACATATGCACGTAAAGGATGATTCAATTTCATACATACTTGGAAGATGCACAAGAAAAGGTACACCGTATTGAAGACTTTATAAGGCCGTAGGTAGAAGATAGCTTTGTTCTTATATTAGTTTTTCTCTATGTTAGTATCATCATTTGTCATATCATCATAGAGTGTATTATAAACTCTATGATGATCATAGAATATCTAGTTTTAGCTAGTTCTTTCTTTTTACATTCTGGCTAGGAGGCTTGCCTCAATAGGAGTAGCCAGGTGGGGGTATAGGAAGTCTCCCCCCTGCTTGTACTTCCCCTATGGGGCCCCATGTTTTCCTTTTATGTTATTAATAAAACTCCACAAGCCGAGAGGCTGTGGCTTCTAAAAAAAAAAAACCTAAACCCTAAACCCTAAACCCTAAACCCTAAACCCTAAACCCTAAACCCTAAACCCTAAACCCTAAACCCTGAACCCTGAACCCTGAACCCTGAACCCTGAACCCTAAACCCTAAACCCTAAACTCTAAACCCTAAACCCTAAACCCTAAACCCCACTTTTCACCGAAATAAGGCACGGAAAAACGCTCTCAACTTGAGGGCGATTTCCGGCTGTTTCGACGAAAACAACAACTAGCCCTTTTTCCGACTTCCGATGGCCACGACGGCCACTGGACGGCCTCCTCCCGAGGTCGTCCAGCCTCCGACAACATCCCCCACCATCCCCACACCTCTAGATTACTCGAAACTGTTCAAACCAAGTGTTTTGAACCATCATGTCTTCGCGGCTGGGGGGCAAAACCCTAGCAGTGGCGGCGGCAACACCACACCTTCACAAGTCCCTTTCAAGCCTATCACATACCTACATGGCGAGCCAACGATTAGATTCGACAAGGAGGAGATTGAGTTGATGATAAATCAACAAGATCTACGATTTGCAGTTGTTGGTAAGTTTAGTTATGGGTGGCCCGAAATTAGTTCTCTTAGAACTTCAATCCCCAAGCAATGTGAACTCAAAGGAGAGGTTAGAATTGGTTTACTTTGCAATAGACATGTCTTGATTAGATGTTCTTTGTTCGAAGACTACCTTACTCTTATGTCCAAGCCGAATTGGAACATTCAAGAGAAAGGGACTATCTTTTCGATGAGAACATTCAAATGGAGCACTTGGTTTGATTCGGAGGAAGAAACAAGCTTGGTGGTTACATGGATATCTCTTCCCGGATTGCCGCCTACATACTTTGGAGAAGCCCAACTATTTTCCATAGCGGCGGCGGCTGGAAGACCCCTTGCAATTGATGTGGCCACGAAGAATAAAACTAGACCTAGTTGTGCAAGGATCAAAATTGAAATTGATTTGTTAAAGGAGCATCCCAAGAGATTTCAAATTGAAGCTGCCGACGAAACAGGAATTAAATCGAAATGGTATCCATTTAGATATGATTTTCTCCCAAAATATTGTACAAATTGCAAGCTCCAAGGTCACGAATTAAGTGGATGTTGGAAGCTACATCCAGAATTGATGCCGGAAAAGGAGCAAGGAAACGAGAAAGGAAAAGAGGCGGCGGCTAAGCCAGGTAAGCCTCCTAACCCTAAACCTCCTACCTCTCTCCCTAGCCGTCAAAACCCTGCTCCCAAAATCACCAACTCTATCCCTAACTTTCATCAAGGTTGGGTCACAATTACAAACAAAAAACACAAGAAAAACCATGTTCAAAACCGAAAACAGCCATCTGCTACTGTTCAGGCGGCTGGAACAGTGATTCCGGCCAATGGTAGGATCGGAAAAATTGTTCCCACCGTATCCACAACAGTATCGAAGGTTGCTGCCGGAAACCCCAACAAAAACCCTACCGGAAACCCTTCCATCCCAATAAAACCACCCACAAACCCTAAAACCGCCCACCAAAACCCTAAAACAACAAAATTTGTAAACCCCAACCCTAACACTCACAACCCTACATCACTGTCTACAGAAATACCTACCGGAAATGCCATAATTCCGGCGACCGAAGCAACCACTGCCTCTCCTCTTTCCAGCGGCAATCAGCGAAAAACCGCTGATTCGCCGCCAGAAACCCTAGCCGGAATTACCGCAAACCCTTCCCATTTCGATAACCCTACCCGACCCGGAAACCCGACCCACCTGATTACCTACCCAGCCCCATCGGATCCCCCCATCGGAAACCCCACTGGTTCGCCGAAATCACCCGCCCAAAACCACCCGCCACCACTTACCCAAAACCCTAAACCGCCGTCAGTGGTGGTTTTCGGAAGCCCAATCGAAACCCTACCCGTTCCCCTAATTGGGCTGCCCCACCCTAGCCCTAACCCGACACCCCTAGCCCACCTGCATACCCCCAACCCGAGCCCAATCCCATCTTACCCGAGCCCAATTATATCTATTCCAAACCCAAGCCCAAATACCCAAATTATCCAACCCAATAATGCAAGCCCATCCCTTTCGGATTCGGGCTCCAACTTCAACCCAAATTCACAAGCAAAACTAAATCCTGCTGCCTTAGCATACAATCCAATCCCCTTCGACCCACATCTATCACTTTCACCTCAGCCCTGTACCCTTAATAAATCCAACTCTGACATCCCATCCGCCAGCCATACCAGGACCCCGTCAGTCACTTCTAGTGCTAGGAGGAAATGGTGTGAGACAGACGGAGAGGATGTAACTGATGAGGAGGCAGATGGGGATAAGGTAGAGGAGGAAGAAATGGAGGTAGAGGAGCAGGAATTGGGTGAGGATGTTTCGGTAGACCAGCCAGGACAACTAGTTGTTCAGGAGAAGGAGCCTTCACCAATTGCCATTGAAGCTTTTTTTGAGCGGGTCAGGGCAATCAGTGCAAAAAAGAAGAAGATGTTTGAGTGGAGATGCGCCAGAGAAAATGAAAAAGCCAGAGAAAGAAACCCCTATCGTATACCCGGAGAGTTTGATTATGATTATGATTATGATTAAATTTCAGGAATATTTGGAGAATGATAAGGAAGAGATGCCGCATATGGAGGATTTTATAAGACCGGAGGTAAATAATCGTACCTGCGTGCTTATATTATTTCTTCACTATGTTAGCATCATCATTTGTAATATCATCATAGAGTGTATTATAAACTCTATGATGATCATAGAATATTTGGTTCTGTCGAGTTCTTTTTTTCTACATTCTTGTTAGATTTTTTATTCCTAGGCCTTATAGGATAGTATAGTGGGGTAATAGGATGAGTCCCCCCTGCTTGTACTTCCCCTTTGGGGCCCCTTGTTTTTCTTTATATTATTAATAAAATACCACATGCTGCGAGGCTGTGGCTTCAAAAAAAAAAAAAAAAACCCTAAACCCTAAACCCTAAACCCCAAGGAAAGGGGCGATTTCCGGCGTCATTCCTAGAAAACCAAAAACCGAAGCTCCTCCACCCTCCGAGCCATGGTGGCCACCGGACGGCCTCCCCCCCCGAGGTCGTCCAAATTTCTACGACAACCCCTAGTATCCCCAACCCACTACTTTCGCAAATCTGTTTAAACTTTCCAATTCTGCCATAGGCGACCATAGCCATGGCGGAAACCCACCTTCCTTCGACCTTCCTAGGAAGCCCATCCACTATCTTCATGGCGAGCCCACCATACGACTTAGCCACCAAGAGGTTGCTTTGACGATTGAACAACAAGATTTGAACTTTGCCGTGATAGGCAAGTTCAGCCATGGTATGCCAGACCTCAACTTCTTGAGAATGGCGATACCGAAACAATGTGAAATGAAGGCAGATGTTAAGATTGGTCTCTTGCACAATAGACACGTTTTGATTCGATGCACAATTGAAGAAGATTATGTGTCTTTGATGTCTCGGCCAAGCTTTTGGATTAAGGAACAATCGAAATCCTTTTTGATGAGAACTTTCAAATGGGATATGTGGTTTAATCCGGAAGAGGAGACAAGCCTAGCCGTAATTTGGATTTCGTTTCCCAATTTGGCCCCAAATTTCTTTGTTGAATCAATACTGCTTTCCTTGGCATCTTCGGTCGGCAAGCCCATAGCCATTGATGCCGCCACCAAGAATAAGACACGCCCTAGTTGTGCTAGGGTTAAGGTTGAAGCAGATTTGAGGAAGGAGCACCCAACAAGATACAATATTCAAATTGGAGAAGGAGAAGGATCTAAGACTCACTCCGGCAAGATTAGATATGATTTCTTACCCAAGTATTGTCCCAATTGTAAACTGCAAGGGCACGATACTCATGGGTGTTGGAATCTTAATCCAGAATTGAAGCCGGAAAAAGAAAACTCAAATGGTGGAGCTTCGGCGGCGACGGCGGCAACGAGTCAAGGTAAGGCCTCAAACCCTAACCCTTCATCTTCGAACCCTAGCCCCCCTGAACCCCACCTCCCTTCGAAATCGCAAAACCACCCACCACCCAATGAATGGACCACTGTTCTTGGCAAGAAAACCAAAAAATCCACTCTCCAAAATTCGAAATTTCCTCAAAAACCCAACAGAATTACTGTTCCGACGGAAAAAATAGTGATTCCGGCAATTTTCCGTGCCGGAAACACTGTTTCGGTGCCGGAAACAGAATCCCGGCTTCAAACCCTACCGAAAACCACCACCAGTCCCCTAAACCCTAATACCACCATCCCGCCGCAAACCACTACCCACCCGGTAAACCCTAACCCCGAAACTGCCCTCCCACAAAACCCTAACCCTAAAACCGCTACCCCTCAACCCCCTACCATCGGAAACCTTTCTGGGTTACCGGAAACAACCACCGGAAACCTCCCTGGTATTCCGACCCCCTCCGAGCAGCCGCCGCCACCCAGCCTACCCGAAACCACCACCCAAAACCCTAAACCACTACAAGAAACCCTACCCGAGAACCTAACCCTACCCGGCCCAAATCCTCAAAACCCTAAACCACTCCCAACAGTGGTTTCGGGTCACCCAAACTACCCACCCAGGTTTGCAACCCGACCCGGCCCACCCGCTCAAAACCAGCCCAACCCCTAACGTGGGCTCACAACCCGTACCCAACCCACTGTTTTTTGACCCCTCGGCCCAACCGACACCACCCCCCAACCCGGGATCAAACCATACCCGAGACCCCCCCCTCGGCCCATTAGCCCAAAACCCGAGACCCAATATTAACCCAAACCAAAAGCCAAATTCGTGCTTAAATCCCCAAGCATCTACATACACTCCTATTTGTACCTTAAACTCCTTTGAAGGTTTGGTTAAGCTTAATCAATCTTGTGTTGAGTTGCCTACCTCAAGTAGTGAAAGGAGGAAGTGGGGTGATGATTATGTTGAGGAGGAAGCCGAATCAGATGAAGAAGGGTATGCCCAAATCACTATGGACTTTAGAGAGCCAAGGTCCCCGGTTGGCTCAATTGATTCCGACACACCTATAGTGCGACTTGATGCGAATATTTTACATCCACGGGCATTGAGGATGCTAGGATTCACAACAAAGGAGGGGTTGGAACTTGAGGGCACGACAGAGGCTTTGACAACCATGTTCAAGGATCCGGCTGATTATGTCTTAGAAGCACCAAGGGCCGATCAGTAATGAAGCAACTAGACAGAGCACATGAGGTACATTCACAGGTATCTTCATCTTCATCCTTTACTACTGGTGATACGGGGTCTGTACAGACTCCCAAGTATAATGCAGCGGGTAGAGCCCCAGAACCTATAAGAAGTAAGAGAGCAGAAAGAGCTTTTCGTAGAAGGGCAATACTCCGAACTCTCCAGGAATGATACAATTTCATACATATTTAGAGGATGAGCAAGAAAAGGTACATCATATTGAAGACTTCATCAGGCCAGAGGTAGTCTATAGCTTTGTCCTCTTGTTAGTTCTTCTTTATCTTAGTATCATCATTTGTAACATCATCATAGAGTGCATTATAAACTCTGTGATGATCATTAAATACTTGATATTTTCAAGTTCCTTTTTCCTTCATTCAGGTTAGTTTTCTTTTTAGGCCTTATAGGATAGTCTCGTGGGGTAATAGGATGAGTCCCCCCTACTTGTACTTCCCCTTTGGGGCCCCTTGTCTTTCTTTTTATTATTAATAAAATTCCACAAGCCGCGAGGCTGTGGCTTCAAAAAAAAAAAACCCTAAACCCTAAACCCTAAACCCTAAACCCTAAACCCTAAACCCTAAACCCTAAACCCTAAACCCTAAACCCTAAACCCTAAACCCCCAACTTCTCGGCCATCCACTACCCAAAGCTTCTCGGCTTTCCATGGCCATTCCGGCCACTGGCCGGCCTCCTCCTGAGGTCGGCCATCACCCTCCCACTCCCCCGCAACCCCTAGACTACTCCAATCTATTCAAATCATCCCCCACCATCCCGAATTTGACTAACACCGAAACTGCCAACAATGGCGGAAACCTTAGCTATGGCGGCAGTTCTTCTCCCATGGCTACCTCAATTCCAATCAAGCCTATTGTTTACCTACATGGTGAACCCACTGTTAGGTTTGAGAAGAAGGAAGTGGAGGTGATGATTCATCACCAAGACTTAACACTAGCAATTGTTGGAAAGTTTAGCCATGGATGGCCCGACATAGCTTTCTTAAGGAATGCCATCCCAAAGCAATGTGGATTGAAGGCGGAGGTACGTATTGGTTTGCTTTGTGATAGGCATGTCTTGATTAGATGCACAATTGGTGAAGATTTTGACACTTTGATGTCAAGACAAACTTTTGAGATTAAGGAGAAGACTAGACCCTATTTGATGAGAACCTTCAAATGGGATGTATCTTTTAATCCGGCGGAGGAGAGTAGATTTGCGTATGGATGGATTTCATTCCCCGATTATCCCCACATTACTATGGAGAGTCTACCCTTTTCTCTTTGGCGGCGGCAGTGGGTTCCCCAATTGCCATTGATGCGGCCACTTTGAATAAAACAAGGCCAAGTTGTGCTAGAGTCAAAGTGGAATTTGATTTGCTAAAAAGCCATCCCCCACATGTTGTAATTCAAGTGGGTGAAGGAGATGGAATCACAACCGAATTACAAAAAATTAGATATGACTTCAAGCCAAAATATTGTACTAATTGCAAGCTTCAAGGGCATGATGTCGATGGATGTTGGAATCTAAAACCAAAGCATTACGGCCGGAAAAAGCTAAGGACAAAGATGGTGGCAAGGTGGCGACGGCAAAGGCGACGAAGTGGAAATAGGCAAAGGTAAGGCTTCAATCCCTACTCCCTCTTCGTCTAACCCTAGCCAACAAAACCCTATCCCAACTACCAACGCTTTGATTCATGCCCCATCCAACAATTGGACTACAGTCACCCGGAAAAACAAGAAAAACAAGAATCAAAACCCAAAACCACCCTCAAAAGTCACTGGAACAGTAACTCCGGCGACTGAAACAGTGATTCCGGTGCCTAGGGCTATCGGAAACACTGTCCAGGTGTCGGAATCTGTTTTTCGACCAAAAAACACCCCCCCTAAATTTCCAACGCCGGAAACCCTACCGGAATCCTTGGCGGCGCCGGAAACCATACCGGAAACCCTACCGGAACCCTAGGCGGCGCCGGAAACCTACCGGAAACCCTACCGGCGACCCCCCCTGCTCCCGGAAACCACCAACCAGAAACCCTACTACCCGCCCCCCCCATTGGGCCTTGTTTGGCCCAAAACCACCCTCAAAACCCTAACCCTAAAACCACCCCTCTTGAACCCGCCACCAACAATTCTGCCACCCTCCCACCAGAAAACCACCCCTCCGCCACCCCACTGGTGCCGGAAATAATCACGGAAACCCCCCTGCCGCAACCCCCTCCTCCCGAAACCACTCCCTGCCCATTACCGCCACTAAACCCTAAACCGCTACCCGAAACCGCCCCCCCACTAAACCCTAATTACCCGCAACCCGACCCGACAAAAAAATCCATGCCCGACATCAACCCTGACCCGGAAATCGACCCACCCGCCCCCTACCCATACCCGAACCCGAGCCCACAAATTCAATTAACCTTACCCCCCCAAACTCGAGCCCAACCCCTACGGCCCAACCCCTCGCCCAACCCAACCCCCTCTCGGCCCAATCCAAAAATACCCAATCCGAAAATCCAAGCCCACAATCCATATCAGATACGGGTTCAACATCAAACCCACCTACAAAGCCAATTCTTAATTCCAAAGCCCAAGAATACAACCCAATCACAAAAAGCCCATCTACTCAAAGTTGGCTTAAAAATGCCTTCTCCTTTCCTCCACAACCTTGCACTTTAAATGAAGCCAATTCCGACATTCCCTCTGTTAGTACTGCCACGCCTGCCCCCTCAGACAGTGAGAGAAAATGATGGTGTGAGACCGATGGAGAGGAAGTTGGGGAAGAAGGAGATGGCTCGGAGATAGAAGACATAATGCTGCTTCGACAAGCTTTTGACAGGAAAATGGAGAAACATGGACACTTCTTGGGAATGAAATCCTTTAAGGCTGCAGTTGAAGACAAGCAATTTTACTACCCATATCTGAGTGTAGAGGAGTATGTGGAATTGGGAGGAACCACAGAGGACGAAGAAGAAATGGTCCGGTACCTAGCAGAGCCTGCACATAACTCCCGGGACTATGATGCTTATGGACTCTATGATGAGGACACGGATGATGAAGAGTCGGCACTGGAAACAGAGATATCATGGATCCTGAGATAGATGAGGCTATTGAGGAGGATGCAGAACCACTTGCTGTTGAAGACGTCTCAGATCAGGTACACTTACTAGAGGGTCCTTCACAGGGGGGGCCTGGTAATGTAGATGAGATGGGCGGCAAGACACTGGGGGAGCTATATTCTCGCGACGGCATGCCAAGCGAGAAACAGTAATGTCCGATCCCTTTGGTAATATTGCTAGCACATCGTAGTGGTCGGATACCGAGGAAGACTTCATTGTCCCGAAAGAATGCTTGTCATTCAAAATGGGAATTTGTCTCCTCGCAATGTGCGTACTTCAAAGAAAAGACTCACAAGGAAGAACAGCTGGGATGGTAAGATGCCGACAGTGAGGAAAATGCCAATGAGAGAAGCCAAGAAGAAAGTCAAGTTTGATGCGTCAAAGATGAGGGATCCCTCAAAGTATGTTGGGCCCCCTGAGTCACTTATCAACTCCAAGAAGAAATGATTCAGTTTTACTCTTATTTGGAGGACGAGAAGGAAGTGGTGCCGCAGGTGGAGGATTTTATAAGTCCGAAGGTAGATGATCATATTTTCGTACTTATATTATTTCTTCACTATGTTAGCATTATCATTTGTAATATCATCATAGAGTGCATTATAAACTCTATGATGATCATAGAATACTTAGTTTTGTCAAGTTCGTTCTTTCTTCATTCTTGTTAGATTTTAATTCTAGGCCTTATAGGATAGTCTAGTGGGGTAACAGGATTAGTCCCCCCCTGCTTGTACTTCCCCTCTGGGGCCCCTTGTCTTTCTTTATTATTATTAATAAAATACCACAAGCCGCGAGGTCGTGGCTTCAAAAAAAAAAAAAAAAAACTAAACCCTAAACCCCGAACCCCGAACCCCCCGAACCCCGAACCCCGAACCCCGAACCCCGAACCCCGAACCCCACGAACCCCAAACCCCCTAAACCCTAAACCCTAAACCCAAAACCCCACCGAAACACGGTCGAAAAAAAAACGCTCTCAGAGAGGCGATTTTTCGGCCATCCAACTTTCCAAAGCTTTCGACCAATTCCGGCCATTCGGCGTGACGGCTACGGGGTGGCCTCCTCCCGAGGTCACCCAACTCCCGCGACAGTCCCCCACCCGTTACATACTCCAACATCGTCACCAACACCCACAACGTTGGCGGCGGTAATGGTTTGGCCGAGAACTCTCTTGGCCGAAACCCTTCTCCCTCAATTCCACAAAAACCAATCTCCTACCTTTATGGAGAGCCAACAATTCGGTTTACTAATCAAGAAGTTGCTTCTATGGTGGAACAACAAGATTTGAAGTATGCCGTAGTTGGTAAGTTTAGTCATGGAATGCCATCTATTGCTTTCTTGAGGATGGCTATTCCTAAGCAATGTTCATTGAAAGCGGAAGTGAATATTGGGCTTTTGCACAATAGGCATGTGTTGATTCGATGTTCAATCGAAGAAGACTATGTCACTTTGATGTCAAGGCCTAATTTTTGGATAAAGGAGAACTCCAAATCCTTTTTGATGAGAACTTTCAAATGGGATATAGGGTTTACTCCGGAAGAAGAGACAAGCATGGCGGTAATTTGGCTTTCTTTCCCCAATTTACCTCCCAATTTCTATGTCCCATCGATTTTATTCTCCATAGCTTCGGCGGTGAGGAGGCCAATTGCAATTGATGCGGCTACTTTGAACAAAACAAGACCTAGTTGTGCTAGGGTCAAGGTGGAAGCCGATTTGCTACAAGAACACCCACAAAGGTATAACATACAAATCATGAATGGGGAGGAGATGGAAACAATGTCATACAAGATCCGTTATGATTTCCTACCCAAATATTGCACTACTTGTATGTTGCAAGGACATGATCTTCAAGGATGTTGGAAGGAACACCCGGAATTGCAACCGGAAAAGAGGAATCATGGTGAAGATTCAGTGGTGGCGGCGGCAAAAGGTAAGGCTCCTAACCCTACTCTACCCCCTACAAACCCTAGCCGTCAAAACCCTAACCCAAAACCACTACCTACGGCCCCAAACCCCCCCCCCAGGAATGGACTACCGTAACTCACAAAAGAAAAAAACAAAACCACCAAAAACAACCTTTGGATTTGATGGAAAATACTACTCGGCGACCGAAACAACCCTCAAGTGGTTTCGGATGTTGGAAATATAGCCTCTTCCTCAAAACACCTATTCTCACCCAAATCCTCACCGAAATTGGCATTCGCTCGCCGATCGAAACGGATTCCGGCATCATCGCCCGTCGGAAACACAAACCCCCTCAAATCGCCAATTTCCGTCGAGACACCTACCGGAAACCCTCGGCCCATTCTCCCGGGAATCGGGCCCAAACCCTAATACCGCCCCAATAAACCCTAATCTAATACCGGGGTTGGGAAACCCTAGCCCTAACCCACCCAACTCGGAACCAAAAACCGCAGCTCCGGCGACCCAAACCACCGGAAACCCCATCGAAAACCACCCCGAAACCCACCTATCCTACCTAAACCGCCAATAAACCCTATTTCCGCCGCCCCTAACCCTAACCCTAAACCGGGTTAGGGCACAATGCCCAACTCTACCCAATTCCCGGTCGACCCGACCCCGAACCCGACCCCACAAAATCCTACTCCGGAAATCACGCATCCCGAAACACCCCGCCACCAAAAATCCCCCCGAATCCGGCGCAAATTCGAAAACCCTTTGCCGCCGTCAAACCCTAACCCTACACTACCGAAAACCCTAACCGAGAAAACCCTAACCGGAACCCTACCCGAAATAGCCCTAACCCTAAGACCCAACCCAAGCGCCCTCTCGGCCCAACCCAACCCGGAACCCGGCCCCACACCCACACGGCCCCCCCACCCGAGCCCAAGTCCACACACTCCCCGCGGGGCCCACAACAATAAAATACACAAACCCAATTTCAAGCCCAAACTCAATTAATAATTCACAACCTAATCCAATGCCAAGTATGCCATCTTTCCTACCACATCGGATTTCGCCTCCTAGCAAATTAGTAGTGCTAAATCAAGCGTGCTTAGATTTACCCACCGCTAGTAGTGAAGAGAGGAAATGGGGTGATGATGAAGAGGTGGAAGTCATGGACAATGAAGACACTTCTAGAGGGCTTGACAAAGGAAAGGCACCTATGGAAAGTCGAATGCGATGACATGAATGAATCAACGAAAGATAGCACGGCATTCACACCCGGCCCAAGAAGAAGTAGAAGAGCAAGGAACAGTAAGCACCGAATGACATATGCACGTAAAGGATGATTCAATTTCATACATACTTGGAAGATGCACAAGAAAAGGTACACCGTATTGAAGACTTTATAAGGCCGAGGTAGAAGATAGCTTTGTTCTTATATTAGTTTTTCTCTATGTTAGTATCATCATTTGTAATATCATCATAGAGTGTATTATAAACTCTATGATGATCATAGAATATCTAGTTTTAGCTAGTTCTTTTTTTTACATTCGGCTAGGAGGCTTGCCTCTAGGAGTAGCTCGTGGGGTATAGGAAGTCTCCCCCCTGCTTGTACTTCCCCTATGGGGCCCCATGTTTTTCTTTTTATGTTATTAATAAAACTCCACAAGCCGAGAGGCCGTGGCTTCTAAAAAAAAAAAAAAAACCTAAACCCTAAACCCCGAACCCGAACCCCAACTTTTCTTCGAACCCCGAACCCCGAACCCTAAACCCCACGCCTCGGGAAACGCTCCCAAGGATTGGGGCGATTTCCGGCGATTCCTAGAAAACCAACTCCGAGACCAATTTCCGGCCATTCTGGCCACGGCAACCACTGGGCGGCCTCCCCCCGAGGTCGTCCAGCCTCCGGCGACTATTTCTACGCCCCCCACATACGCCAACATCGTCACACACACAAAACCCAATGCTACGAGTTTTCGACGGGACAGTTTTGGCCGAGAAATCTCTTGGCCGAAACCCTACCTCCCCAATTCCACAAAAACCAATCACCTACCTACATGGCGAGCCAACAATTCGGTTTACTAATCAAGAAGTTGCATCTATGGTGGAACAACAAGATTTAAAGTATGCCGTGATTGGTAAGTTTAGTCATGGAATGCCCTCCATTGCTTTCTTGAGGACGGCTATTCCAAAGCAATGTTCATTGAAGGCGGAAGTGAATATTGGGCTTTTGCACAATAGGCATGTGTTGATTCGATGTTCAATCGAAGAAGACTATGTCACTTTGATGTCAAGGCCTAATTTTTGGATAAAGGAGAACTCCAAATCCTTTTTGATGAGAACTTTCAAATGGGACATATGGTTTACTCCGGAAGAAGAAACAAGTATGGCGGTAATTTGGATTTCATTCCCCAATTTGCCTCCCAATTTCTATGTTCCATCGATATTATTCTCTATAGCTTCGGCGGTGGGGAAACCAATTGCAATTGATGCGGCTACTTTAAACAAAACAAGACCTAGTTGTGCTAGGGTTAAAGTGGAGGCCGATTTGCTACAAGAACACCCACAAAAGTATAACATCCAAATCATGAAGGGGGAGGAGATGGAAACAATTTCATATAAGATTCGTTATGATTTCCTACCCAAATATTGTACTACTTGTATGTTGCAAGGACACGATCTTCAAGGATGTTGGAAGGAACACCCGGAATTGCAACCGGAAAGGAGGCTCGACGGTGATGGCACGATGGCGGCGGCGGCAAAAGGTAAGATTGCTAACCCTACTCCACCCCCTACAAACCCTAGCCGTCAAAACCCTACCCCAAAACCAATCCCGACGGCCCCAAATCCCACCCAAGAATGGACTACCGTCACCCACAAAAGAAAATTCCAAAACCACCAAAAACAGCCTTTGGAATCGATGAAAAATACCATTCCGACGACTGAAACAACAATTCCGGCAAGTTTGAATACCGGAAATAACCCCCCCTCATCAAAACAGCCAATTCTCAACCAAATCCTCACTGAAATTGGTTTCCTGACGTCGGAAATAGTAATTCCGGCGGCACTGGATGCCGGAAACATTGCCTTCACGTCAAGACAGCCAATTTCAGTCGAAAAGCCCCCCGGAAACCCTACCGGAAACCACCCCAGCAGCCCGGAAAATATCCTAAACCACAATACCGCCTACCAAAACCCTAGTCCAAAACCGGGAGTGGGAAACCCTAGCCCCATACCACCAAATCCGGAAAAAACCAATCGCCAATCCAAACCCTAGCTCCGGCGATTGTACGGCCGGAAACCATACCGGAATCACTACGGAACCCCCCAAACTTACCGGAAACCCAACCAAACCCTAATACCGCCCCCCTAAACCCTAACCCTAAACCGGTATTAGGGCAAAATACCATTTTGGCCAATTCCGGGTCAGACCCGACGACAGAACCGCCACCAAATATTCACACACGGAAAACACACACCGCCGCCAATTTCTCTACCATCGGAAGTGCCCCCGAAACCGACGCAATTCCCAATTTGCCGCCGCCAAACCCTAATTCCCTAAATTCCGAAACCCTACCCGAGAAAACCCTACCCGAACCCTACCCGACATAGCCCCGACCCGGCACCCAACCCAAAAGCCCACTCGGACCCCCCCCGCCCGCTACCCGGCCCCACACCCACACGGCCCCCCACCCGAGCCCAAACCCTAACACTCCCGCGGGGCCCACAACACCAAAAAACACAAACCCAATTTCAAGCCCAAATCCAATTACTAATTCAAAGCCTACTCCAACACCAAATATGCCATCTTTTCTACCACATCGGATTTCACCTCCTAACAAACTAGTAGTGCTAAATCAAGCAAGCTTGGTTTTACCCACTTCTAGTAGTGAAGGGAGGAAATGGGGTGATGATGAAAAAGAAGAAGTAGTAGCGAGACAATGCGAGAAAGTTCCGCAGGATCCCAAAAGGAAAGGCACCTATGGTGAGTCGGCCACCGATGACATGATTGAATCAACGAGAAGATAGTACGGCTTTCACATCCGGCCCAAGGAGAAGCGAGAAGAGCAAGGAATAGGGCGGCGAGCTCGGATGACCTATGCACGCAAGGGATGATTCAATTTCATGAATACTTGGAAGATCCACAAGAAAAGATACATCGTATTGAAGACTTTATAAGGCCGAGGTAGATTATAGCTTTGTTCTTATATTAGTCTTTCTCTATGTTAGTATCATCATCTGTAATATCATCATAGAGTGTATTATAAACTCTATGATGATCATAGAATATCTAGTTTTAGCTAGTTCTTTCTTTTTGCATTCGGGATAGGAGGCTTGCCTCACATAGGAGTAGCCAGTGGGGGTATAGGAATTCTCCCCCGCTTGTACTTCCCCTATGGGGCCCCATGTTTTCCTTTTATGTTATTAATAAAACTCCACAAGCCGAGAGGCTGTGGCTTCAAAAAAAAAAACCCTAAACCCTAAACCCTAAACCCTACTTTTCTTCGAAACACGCCACGGAAAACGCTCCCAAGGAAAGGGGCGATTTCCGGCGATTTCCAAGAAAACCAAAAACCGAGCACTTTTCAGCCCTCCGATGGCCATGGTGGCCACTGGACGGCCTCCCCCCGAGGTCGTCCAGCCCTCTTCCATCATCCCTACCAATCCTACACCACCTACATACGCAAACCTGTTCAAATCTCCCAATTCTGCCATTGGCGATTCTCGCCATGGCGGAAACCCATCTACTTTCGACCTCCTCGAAAACCAGTCCACTACCTTCACGGTGAGCCCACCATTCGTCTCAGTCATCAAGAAATTGCGATGACAATTGAACAACAAGATCTAACCTATGCCGTAATTGGCAAGTTTAGCCATGGTATGCCGGATCTTGCATTCTTGAGGATGGCAATACCAAAGCAATGTGAACTTAAGGCAGATGTTAAAGTTGGCCTTTTGCACAATAGACATGTTTTGATTCGGTGTACAATTGAAGAGGATTATGTCTCATTGATGTCTCGGCCCAGCTTTTGGATTAAGGAGCAATCCAAATCCTTTTTGATGAGAACCTTCAAATGGGATATGTGGTTTAATCCGGAAGAAGAGACAAGTCTTGCGGTGATTTGGATTTCGTTCCCAAATTTGGCCCCAAATTTCTTTGTTGAATCCATATTGTTGTCGTTGGCCTCCTCGGTGGGTAAACCCATGTCAATTGATGCGGCCACAAAGAACAAGACACGACCTAGTTGTGCTAGGGTTAAAGTTGAAGCAGATCTTTGCAAGGAGCACCCCACAAGGTATAATATCCAAATTGGAGAAGGAGAAGGAACAAAGACTATTTCTGGTAAAATTAGATATGATTTCCTCCCCAAATATTGTTCCCATTGTAAATTGCAAGGGCACGATACTCTTGGATGCTGGAAATTACATCCGGAATTACTGCCGGAAAAGGACAACCGAGAGGGTGGAGATAAGGTGGCGGCGGCAGTGAAGGACAAAGGTAAGGCTTCCAACTTTACTTCTCTTCCTTCTAACCCTAGCCTCCCTAATCCCAACTTACCAGCCATAATTCATAACCCACCGGAAACCCAAGAATGGACAACTGTTACCGGCAAGAAAAACAGAAAAAACCTATCCCAAAATCCAAAACCACCACAAAAATCGAGTGAAACCAGAACTCCGACAACTGGAACAGTGATTTCGATAGTTTTGGCTGTCGGAAACACTGTTACGGCGCCGGAAAATGGTCCCCTGCCACCGGCCGACCACCGCCACACCTCCCACCTACCGGAAACAGCCCATATACTCCAAAACCCTAAAACCACTCAAACACCGAGAAGCCCTAATCCGGAAACCACCTTACAAAACCCTATCACCAAAACTACTCTTTCGCTAAACCCTAGCAGCGAAACCGCTATCGGAAACAACTCGGAGGCGCCGGAAAATCATACCGGAAACATCCCTGGATTTCCGGTAGAACCGCCGCCGCTTCACCTCCCCAAAACCGCTAACCAAAACCCTAACCCATTTACCGAAACCCTACCCGAAACCCCAACCCTACCCGACCCAAACTCCATTCAGCCGCAAATTTCCAGAAACCCTAAACCACTTACCATAGTAGTTTCGGGTAACCCTAATTCCCCACCCGTGACGGAAACCCGACCCGACCCAATACCCAAAACCCGAGTCCATTTCTCGGCCCAATAACTCAAAGCCCAACCAATTCTACACGGATACTACCCCCCAACCCGAGACCAAACCCTACCCGAATTGACGCCCCCCCCCTCGGCCCAATAACTCAAAACCCGAGACCCATGAGCCCAAACCAAAACCCAATTTCGTGTTTAAATCCCCAAGCATCTACATACACTCCTCTTTGCACCTTAAACTCCTTTGAAGGCTTGGTTAAGCTTAATCAATCTTGTGTTGAGTTGCCTACCTCAAGTAGTGAAAGGAGGAAGTGGGGTGATGAGTGTGTTGAGGAGGAAGCCGAATCAGATGAAGAAGGGTATGCCCAAATTACTATGGACTTTAGAGAGCCAAGATCTCCGGTTGGCTCAATCGATTCCGACACGCCTATAGTGCGACTTGATGCGAATATTTTGCATCCAAGGGCACTAAGGATGCTAGGATTCACTACAAAGGAGGGATTAGAATTTGAGGGCATGACAGAGACGCTGACAACCATGTTCCAGGATCCAGCTGATTATGTGTTAGAAGCACCAAGGGCCAGAACACTATTGAAGCTGCCGGAAAGACCGCCGGAGGCACACTCACAGGTATCTTCGTCATCATCTTTTACTACTGGTGATACTGTGTCTATACATAGCCCAGCGGCCACAGTATACAGACCGATTGAGAAGGTGTCGACCCCGACATATAATGCATTAGGTCGGGCCCCCGAGCCTATCAGAAGTGCGAGGGCACTAAGAGCGTTTCGCCGAAGGGCACTACTCCGATCAACCCAACAATGATACAATTTCATACATATATTGAGGAAGAGCAAGAAAAGGTACATCATATTGAAGACTTCATCAGGCCAGAGGTAGTACATAGCTTTGTCCTCTTGTTAGTTCTTCTTTATCTTAGTATCATCATATGTAACATCATCATAGAGTGCATTATAAACTCTGTGATGATCATTAAATACTTGATATTTTCAAGTTCCTTTTTCCTTCATTCAGGTTAGTTTTCTTTTTTAGGCCTTATAGAATAGTCTTGTGGGGTAATAGGATGAGTCCCCCCTACTTGTACTTCCCCTTTGGGGCCCCTTGTCTTTCCTTTTATTATCAATAAAATACCACAAGCCGCGAGGCTGTGGCTTCAAAAAAAAAAAAAAAAAAAACCTAAACCCTAAACCCTAAACCCTAAACCCTGAACCCTAAACCCTAAACCCTGAACCCCAAACCCCACCGAAACACGCCTCGGGAAAACGCTCCCAAGGCGAGGGCGATTTTGCGACAATTTCCAATTTTCAATTTCCGGCCAATTATGGCCATTCCGGCCACTGGCCGGCCTCCTCCCGAGGTCGGCCATCACCCTCCCATCCCCGCGCAACCCCTAGACTACTCAAACCTCTTCAAAACATCCCCTACCATCCCGCCATTGCAGATCTCCGAAACTGCCAATGGCGGAAACCCTAGGCCTTGCGGCGACCCCTCTCCCATGTCAATTCCAATCCCAATCAAGCCTATTATTTACCTACATGGTGAGCCTACGATTAGGTTTGAGAAGAAGGAAGTGGAGGTGATGATTCATCACCAAGAATTAACTCTTGCAATTGTTGGAAAGTTTAGCCATGGATGGCCCGATATAGCTTTCCTACGGAATGCTATCCCAAAGCAATGTGGTTTGAATGCGGAGGTACGTATTGGTTTGCTTTGTGATAGACATGTTTTGATTCGATGTTCGATTGTTGAAGATTTTGACACTTTGATGTCAAGACAAACTTTTGAGATAAAGGAGAAGAATAAGCCCTATTTGATGAGAACCTTCAAATGGGATATATCTTTTAATCCGGCGGAGGAAAGTAGATTTGCATATGGATGGATTTCATTCCCCGGATTACCCCCACATTACTATGGAGAGTCTACACTCTTCTCGTTGGCGGCGGCGGGGGTTCCCCAATTGCCATTGATTCGGCCACCTTGAATAAGACAAGACCAAGTTGTGCTAGAGTCAAAGTGGAGTTTGATTTACTCAAGAACCATCCCCAACATGTTGTAATTCAAGTGGGAGAAGGAGATGGAATCACATCCGAATTACAAAAAATTAGATATGATTTCAAGCCAAAATATTGTACCAACTGCAAGCTACAAGGGCATGATGTTGATGGATGTTGGAACCTACAACCAGCATTGCGGCCGGAAAAGGCTAAAGAAATTGATGGCGGCAAGATGGCAAAGGCAGTGGAGACGACAGCGGCAATAGGCAAAGGTAAGGCCTCAATTCCTACTTCTTCTTCATCTAACCCTAGCCAACAAGCCCCTCTCTCAACTACCAATGCTTTGATTCAACACCCATCCAACAATTGGATTCCAGTCACTCGAAAAAACAAGAAAAACAAGAATCAAATTCTAAAACCACCCTCAAAACCCACTGGAACAGTAATTCCGGCGACTGGAGCAGTGTTTCCGGAGTCTAGGGCTATCGGAACCACTGCCCAGGTGTCGGAAACTGTTTTCCCACCAAAAAATGACCCCCCTAAATTTTCCGACGCCGGAAACCCTACCGGAATTTTTGGCGGCGCCGGAAACCCTACCGGAACCCTAGGCGGCGCCGGAAACCTACGGAAACCCTATCGGCGACCCTCCCCGTTCCCTAAACCACCAACCGAAACCCTACCGTCCACCCCCCCCCCCCCCCCCATGGGCCTTGTTTGACCCAAAACCACCCTCTAAACCCTAATGACCCCGCCACCAAAAAAACCACCACCTTACCGCCAGCAAACCACCCCTCCGCCACCCCACTGGTGCCGGAAATAATGTCGGCAAACCCTCCGCCGCAAACCCCCTCTCCAGAAACCATTCCCTGCCCATTACCGCCACTAAACCCTAAACCGCTACCCAAAACCGCCCCCCCACAAAACCCTAAACCGCTACCCAAAACCGCCCCCACTAAACCCTAATTACCCGCAACCCGACCCGCTAAAAAATTCCCCACCCGAAACCACCCCTGACCCGGAAATCGACCCACCCGACCCACTACCCACACCCGAACCCGAACCCCCAACTTCAATTAACCCTACCCCCCCAAACCCGAACCCAACCCCCACCCCGATCCCAACCCACTCGGCCCAACCCAACCCCCTCTCGGCCCAATCCAAAAATACCCATACCGAAAATACAAGCCCACAGTCCATTTCAGATACGGGCTCAACATCAAACCCACCTACAAAGCCAATTCTTAATCCCACAGCCCAAGAATACAACCCAATCATAAAAAGCCCATCCACTCAAAATTGGCTAAAAAATGCATTCTCATTCCCTCCACAACCTTGCACTCTAAATGAAGCCACCTCTTACATTCCCTCTGTTAGTACTGCCACAATTACTCCCTCTGACAGTGAGAAAAAGAAATGGTGTGAGACAGATGGAGAGGAGACGGAGATGGAGGAAGTTGGTTCTGGATTGTCCGACAGAGAACGACTTAGACAAGTGTTTGACAGGAAAATGGCGAAACATGGACATTTTATGGGAATGTCATCTTTTGAGGCGGCAGTCGAAGATAAACGAGCTTATTATCCAGATCTCAGTGTAGAGGAGTATGTGGAACTGGGTGGTAATACGGATGATGAAGAAGAGATGGCTCTGTTTCTAGCAGAACCAGCACATAATTTCCGCGACTATGATGCATATGGATTATATGATGAGGACTCAGAGGCTGATGATATGGAGCTGGAGATAGGCAACATGAGTCATGAGGCCGATGAGGATATTGACGAGGATGCATCGCCGATTGCTGTGGAGGTCAGCCCAGATCAGGTACTTTTATTGGAGGGTCCTAATCAGGGGGGGCCTGGTAATGTGGATGAGATGGGAGGAAAGACGCCGGGAGAACTCTACTCGAAGCGACAAGACAGCAAAACAGAGACAGTAATGTCCGATCCCTTTGGTAATGTTGTTGGCACATCAGAGTGGTCGGAGGCCGAGGAAGACTCCTTGGTTCCAGAGCGCATGCTTGTCATTCAGAATGGGAACCTATCGCCTCGAAATAGGCAAAGTACGAAGAAGAAGCTCACAAGGAAGAACAGCTGGGCTGGCAAGATGCCAACGGTAAGGAAAATGCCAATGAGAGAAGCCAAGAAGAAAGTCCAATTCGATGCAGCTAAGATGAGAGATCCTTCAAAATATGTTGGGCCTCCTGAGTCACTAGTCAACTCCAAGAAGAAATGATCAAATTTCAAGAATACTTAGAAGACGAGAAGGAAGTGAAGCAGCAGTTGGAGGATTTTATAAGTCCGAAGGTAGATGAACACATCTTCGTGCTTATATTACTTCTTCATTATGGTAGCATCCTCATTTGTAATATCATCATAGAGTGCATTATAAACTCTATGATAATCATAGAATATTTGGTGTTGTCAAGTTCTTTCTTTTTACATTCCTGTTAGATTATAGTTTCTAGGCCTTATAGGAGTAATATAGTGGGGTAACAGGAAATCTCCCCCCTGCTTGTATTTCCCCTATGGGGCCCCTTGTCTTTTTATTATTATTAATAAAATTCCGCTAGACCTAAGAGTCTAACGGCTTCAAAAAAAAAAAAAAAAAAAAAAACCTGAACCCTGAACCCTAAACCCTAAACCCAAAACCCCAAAACCCCTCCGCGGTCGAATTCTCTCCCAAATAGGGCGATTTTGGCGACTTGGTGGCGATTTCCAAATCGCAGGCTCGCCAGACCTCGCCGGTCACCGGCGACCTCACTCGGAGGTCGGCCACCAGCACTCCACCTCTCGATACACATCCCTAACCCACAATATATCGCAACCCATCGCCAACACCAATTCGCCATTACCCGATTTGGGGGAATACCCAAATCGGTCTTGATGACCACTCCGGTCGTCGGACAACCTCCCACTGAGGTTGCTCAACATCCTAACACCACCATTAAACCCTTAGACTACTCCAAACTTTTCTCCAATACACAGAACCCAACATCGGTAATCTCGGGTGCGATTTGCGTGCGACTCAACACAAATCCCAAATTCGAACAATTTCAGACCTGTATCATACTTACACGGTGAACCAACCTTCTTGTATGATGCAAAGGAACTCCAAACAACGATAATACAACAAGGATTGCAATATGCAGTAATCGGGAAATTCAGTCGTGGTTGGCCGTACATTGATTTTCTCGTAAATGCGCTCCACAAAGAATGTGAACTCAAAGGTCGTGTAACAATTGGTCTTCTCTCGTAATAGGCATATCTTGATGAGATGTACTCTATTTGAAGATTATATTACCTTAATGTCGAAACCATGCTTTTGGTTGAATGGAAAGAATTGGTCTCTCGCCAATGAGGACATTTAAATGGTTACCTACTTTCAATGTCAAGAGGAAACTAGTATTGCAAAGTAGCATGGATATCATTTCCTAACCTTCCACCAAATTGGTTTGGAGAAGATGATATGTTCTCATTTGTCTGCTGCAATAGGCACTCCACTTGTCAGTAGATGCCGCAACTAGGAATAAGTCCAGGCCTAGTTGTGCTAGGGTGAAAGTGGAGATTGATTTATCAAGAAACACCCTCTAGATTTCAAATACAAGTAGTTAATGTGGAAGAAGTTGAATCTCTATGGATAAACATCAAATATGACTTCCTTCCAAAGTATTGTACAACCCGCAAATTGCAGGGGTCATGATGAACATAGTTGCCGGAAATACCAACAGATAGAAGAGAAAGGGAATGAAGGGAAGAAGAAAGATGAAGGCAAGAAAGGGGTGGAACATAAACAAAAGGAGAAACCATTTGTACAACCTCCTCCTCATCAACTTAAGAGTGGGAGAGTAGTAGGAGACTTCAACACTTGGACAACAAAAGAAGGGAAAAACAAAGGGAAACAGAAAAAATCATGTAGCAAAAGGAGGAACCGATCCCGCCAATGAAACAGAAACAATGCTCGACCAACAAATTTGCAAAATTTTAGGAGATGGAGAAGAAAACAACTCAAAGAGAATCCTGGATTACACACCACATCCGGAGCAAGCAGAACTCGTGCGGAAAAGCGTGACACAAACAAAATTGTCAAGGAGGCAAGTGGAAAATATAGGACTAAAGAATGGGTACACGTAACCTTCACTGTTCCGGAAGGGGACTCAAGCTCAAAACAACAAATGGTTACTACCAACAAGGTATGTGTGGAAGTTCCTAGTAATGTATCACATGAGAAAGAAATAGAAAAAGAAACCACCACAATTGAAGAAGAAGGAGAAATTCGAGTAATGAGAATGCAACCGAGGTCCCCGAGTCTCATGATACTAGAGATCCGGCCCCGATGACAATACCGCAAATACTCCCGATATAGTAGCTGAAACGAGACTATCGAATCCGAATCTAGGAAATCGAATGCCATAATAGAAGTGATAGAGACAGATGAGGATTCTGCAATCCAAGTAGAAGATGTGGGGAAAGAAGGGAATGCAAATGTCAATGCTATGGCCAATACTGATACAATCATGACTATAAACCCAAGCACAACAGAGGCTGAAGACATTGTTATTGAGGAAGAATCCAATCTGAGGGATGTCATCAAAGCAAAAGAAACACCTATTGTGGCTGATGCTGGCTCTGGAAGAAAGCAACAACTTAAAGACACTTTAAAGAAAGGATCCAAAGGTGAAATAGCTGGGAAAACATCAAGCCAAAAGGATATGAAAGCTAAGAAGAAAGGCAACAATGAAAATAATGCATCTCCTCACCCAGGAATGCAAACAAGGAGGAGTACTGGTTCCAAATCCAATAATTGATAATGAATGCAATCATTTGGAATATCAGATCAGTTAACACTCAGAATGCATTTAGCAGACTTATGAAAATGCATGCAAAAAAGAAGTTCTTTCTAATAGGAATATCGAACCTTCCCAACAACTCAAGAATAGATGCTTACAGAAGAATACTTGGTCTGGAAAAGGCTTATAGCAACTTATCTGGCAAGATCTGGGCCTTTGTAGATGAACAATGGCAAGGGAACATTCTGGCTAACTGTGATCAACAACTGACACTCAAACTGACCAATTCCAGCCTTCAGAAGGATTTGATAATCACACTAGTGTATGCAAAGTGTGATAGAATAGAAAGAAGACATCTCTGGGAGTCTGTGTCACATTTAGCACAAAACATGTCTTATCCTTGGCTTGTGGGTGGGGATTTTAATGTGATTATGAATTCAGATGAAAAACATGGAGGCCAAGAAGTTACCATGACAGAAGTGGAAGATTTCAGACAATGGAGTCAAAATTGCAACCTGACTGATTTGGGTTACAAAGGAAGTACTTTCACTTGGTGGAATGGCGAGAGAGAACGCATCGCATTTTCAAGAGATCGGACAGATGTTTTGGAAATATGGAATTACAACAAGATTTCCCAGTGTGTGGAAATCGGTCATTTGCATAGAACAGTGCTCGGACCATGCCCCCATGTGCGATAGAAATCAAGGACCGATAGTACAATTCAAGAGGACCTTCAAATTCCCGAACTTTTGGACACAACATAGTACATTCCTAGATGTGGTGAAGGAAAATTGGAAGATAGAGATAACAGGAAATGCCTTCTGGAGATTGAATATCAGAATGAAGAATATGAAGAAAGTTCTAACCAAATGGAGCAGGGATACCTTTGGTGACATTTTTCAGAACATCACAAATCTGGAAGATGTAATCAAGGTGCAAGAAGAAATTTTTGAGAATGATAACTCGTAAAAAAAAACGAGAGAATACTTGCAAAAAGTGAAGGCAGATCCGCTCAAAGCTCAACACTTGGAAGAAGAATTCCGGAAACAGTAAAGCTAACATGGCATGGTTCAAAGATGGGGATAAAAACTCCAAATTCTTTCATGCCCAAGTCAATGGTAGAAGAAAGATGCTACAACTAAACAGAATACAAGACAGTGAAGGAATTTGGTTAGAACATAGCCAAGAAGTGGCTGCTGAAGCTGTCAAGTTCTTTAAAGCACAATTTCGTGAAACTAACAACTTTGATAACCCCGAAATACTTAGACTTCGAAAAGTAAGATGATCACCCCCGAACAAAACACAAAATTGACTCAAACACCCTCCTTGGAAGAAGTAAAGTTAGCGCCTCTTTGGACTAAATCCAGAAAGTGCTTTGGAGGGCCGGATGGTTTTAATGGGCTATTCTTCCAAACTTGCCGGGAAATCATAGCAGAGGATGTACACAATATGGTGGAGGCCTTCTTCAAGGGTAAAGAACTACCAAGATTTGTGACACACACAAATATTGTGTTGATACCTAAGAAGAAGAAGGTGGAGACTTTTAATGATTTGAGACCCATAAGTTTGAGCAACTTCAAAACAAAGTGATCTCCGTAATTATTCACAACAGATCGACAACATGTATACCTTCTTTGATCTCTGACAATCAAGCTGGATTTGTAAAGGGAAGAAGCATAATGGAGAACATCCTATTGACTCAAGAGATCATATCTGACATGAGAGTTCACACAGGTAGGAGTAATAAAGGGTGGGCTAATGTAGTGATGAAGCTAGACATGACCAAAGCCTATGATAGGCTTTCCTGGAACTTTTTAATGCAAGTGCTGAGGACCATAGGTTTTTCAGAAACCTTCATAGGACATATTCATGAATTGGTAGGACAGAATTGGTACTCAATACTAGTGAATGGACAACCTCATGGTTTCTTCCACTCATCTAGAGGGGTTAAACAAGGAGATCCACTTTCACCTTCTCTGTTCATAATAGCTGCTGAAGTGTTATCAAAGGCTCTTAACTCCCCGTATAAGGACACAAGTTTCGTGGTTTTTGCATGCCTAAATGGAGCCCAAGGATAAATCATCTATGCTATGCGAGATGATACAATCATCTTTGCCTCAACTTGCCCATCATCTCTCCGAAGATAATGAATGTGTTGGGAGATTATGAGAAGGCTTCGGACAACTCATTAACAAGAACAAGAGTGCTATTTACATGCATCATCCGAAGGTCAAGCCGAATTCCCAAATGTAGAAAGAATCACTGGTATGGCAAGACAATCTTTTCCTATCATATATCTAGGTTGCCCCATCTACTATAGTAAAGCTCAAGGACCTTTTTATACAGAAATTCTCTCTAAAATTGCTAACAAATTGCTGGGATGGAAAGGAAAACTCCTATCATTTGGGGGTAGGGCTATTCTATTGAAACATGTCCCGCAAGCCATGCCTATTCATATACGTCAAGAACAACCCCCCCAAAATTTGTCTTTGAAAAAATTCACAAAATGTTAGCCCAATTCTATTGGTGTAACACAAGAGGGGACAAAGGCAAACATTGGACAAAATGGAAGGAGGCCTGCTCTACCACTAGAGGAGGGGGTTTGGGATTCGAGATGTGGGAGGACATATCCAAAGCCTTGTTCATGAAGAGATGGTGGAATTTCGAACCACATACTCACTATGGAATGCATATATGAGCAACAAATACCTCAAAAAACATAATCCAGTCACAAAGATTATGGAAAGAAGGATCACAAGTGTGGAAGAAAATGCTAATAGCAAGGGACCAAATAGACCATCACATATGGTGGCAAATAAAGAAAGGATCCTGTGCCTTCTCGGTGGGACAACCGGATAGGAATTGGCCCAATTTATAAAATGATTCCACTGGATCGGACAATAAAGAAATACAAAAGGTCCAGGACATAGTCATGAATGGGAGATGGAATGAAGAAAAAATTAGAAATAACCTTCCCGAGACTTTAGTAGAACACATCCTGCTAAAGATGGATCCACCCAACATTGCTAATGAAAAAGATATACCTTGGTGGAAGCCGGAAACGATGGACTATTCTCTCAAATCGCTTGGGAGTCGACCGAAACAAAACAAAGAATACGGAGGACCGCAAAAAGATTTGGGTCAAAGAAATTCCTTTCAAAATCTCATTCATCTTATGGAGAGTATGGCATCGAATGTACCCCTAGATGATGTGATAAGGAGATGGGGATATCACATGCCTTCCAAATGTACATGTTGCAACCAACACCAAAGCAAGAGACAATACAACATGTCTTCATAAAGAGTGAAACCGCACGAAAGGTTTGGACTTTCTTCTCACAGTCCGCAGGGTTAAATATCGTAGGAAAGAACCCGAAACAGGGTTATCGAATATGGTGGAATGCAAAGACCCGGATAAACCGAAACCATTGTTCAAAGCCATGCCCGCAATCATAATCAGGAACTATGGAAGAAAAGAAATGCGAACTACACAAAGAAGAAGACATCTCTCAATAGGGTGATATTTCGGGTATCAAATACACTTCAAAACATCCCGAGAGAAAAGAAATATGATCGTGTACCACACAAGTGGATCGAAATGCTAAGAGTTTTGGAAAATGAAACCCCTATGTGGGAGGCTACAACAGTGATGTGGAATTTGCCTCCTAGGAGCAGCTGGAAATGCAATACAGATGGAGCTACTAGAGGCAACCCTGGTAGGAGTTCATATGCATATTGTGTGAGGAGTGATACTGGGAACTTAGTATATGCGTAAGCTAAAGAAATTGGTGAAAAAACTAGCATAGAATCTCGAAGCTAGGGCCATTCTAGAAGGGGCCAAGTACTGCTTGAAACAAAACAAAGAGAACTTCATTATTGAAACTGATTCTATGTTACTAAAAAATGTTATAAACAGAGATTGGAGACCACCTTGGAGGATAATTGGTATTGTAGAAGAACTTTGGGAAATCATAGCAAAAGCAAATGCTGAGGTTATACACATTATGAGAGAAGGCAACCAATTAGCAGACCATCTAGCCAATTATGCTTTAGATAAGGGAGAAGTGAAGGCCAACAACTTCTTAGAACTGGACTCAATGGGGAAGAGGATTCTAAACTCGGATAAGTTACTATGCCCATATCTCGGAAGAAGAATCGTAAAGAAGTAAAGATGGAGCAAAGATTAATAAGAGAAGATCCGGAGATTGCATCACATCTATATTCAAATCCTTCTCGGAGGAGAATATAGAGACCGGTTTTACTAACATTGGTTTCTCTTTTGCAGGTACCGGAGAAGTCATAAACATCATTCACAAACAACATAAAAACACAACAAAAATAGGCAGGAGTGGAAATTTGGACACGGTGAATCCAAGAAGTTTGGTCAATAGAGGAAGACATATGCGGGACCCATGTATTGAATACACTTTGCGGGGTGTGGTATTAGCTTTAGCTCACCTCCCGCAATGTACACAATACATGGGAAATGCAACGAAGCCTTGGATACATTCAACCAAGGAGGGTAACACTATCCGAAAAAGATGGTCGATGCAGAAAAGTAATGGGGCAAACACGAGAAAAACCCTGTGCAATGACCACAATACAAAGGGGAGTAATCGCTACATCTCAAGAGGTTGTAACATGTACAAAACAGGGGAAGAATCCACTACAACCTCAAGCAACTCGACAAAGAACACGGAACTAAAAAATGCAGGAACAACACAAGTAGTGATATGTTCTCGCGGGAAGAAAAATCAAAGGCTAAATGTCGGACTCAAACAAACATGTTAATTAGGGAGACACCGATAGGGTCACACTTGGGAAATGACTCTAACATAACAAAGATTATGAGTACAAAATTGGAAACTTTTTGTATATTGGTAGGATGTATATTATGGCCGAATTGGTGCTTACCTTTTGGTGCCTACACACTAACAATAGTGTTAGTATAAATAGGAAATACTACTTCATGAATAGAATAGTCAATTGGCATAGGCTAGTTTTCTATGCATTACACTTTTGTAACATCACAATGTACATTATAAACATTGTGAGGATCTTAGAATACTTGATTCACTCAAGTTCTTTTTTATTACATTCTGGCTAGAGGTGGTATGCATTATAGGCATCAATAGGATTAGTAAGGTAAGGCATGGTCCACCTTATTTGTACTTCCCCTATTGGGGCCCCATGTATTTATTTTTGATAAATAGAAAATAGCCCCGGTCCGAGAGTCCGGTGGATTATTAAAAAAAAAAAAAAAAAAAACCTAAACCCTAAACCCCACTTTTCACCGAAACACGCCTCGGGAAAACGCTCCCAAGGCGAGGGCGATTTGGCGACAATTTACAATCTTCAATCTCCGGCCAATTATGGCCATTCCGGCCACTGGCCGGCCTCCTCCCGAGGTCGGCCATCACCCTCCCAACCCCGCGCACCCCCTAGACTACTCAAATCTCTTCAAAGCAACCCCCACCATCCCGCCATTGCAGATTTCCGAAACTGCCAATGGCGGTAACCCTAGGCCTTGCGGCGACCCCTCTCCCATGTCAATTCCAATCCCAATCAAGCCTATTGTTTACCTACATGGTGAGCCTACGATTAGGTTTGAGAAGAAGAAAGTGGAGGTGATGATTCATCACCAAGAATTAACTCTTGCAATTGTTGGAAAGTTTAGCCATGGATGGCCCGATATAGCTTTCCTACGGAATGCTATCCCAAAGCAATGTGGTTTGAAGGCGGAGGTACGTATTGGTTTGCTTTGTGATAGACATGTTTTGATTCGATGTTCGATTGTTGAAGATTTTGACACCTTGATGTCAAGACAAACTTTTGAGATAAAGGAGAAGAATAAGCCCTATTTGATGAGAACCTTCAAATGGGATATATCTTTTAATCCGGCGGAGGAAAGTAGATTTGCATATGGATGGATTTCATTCCCCGGATTATCCCCACATTACTATGGAGAGTCTACACTCTTCTCGTTGGCGGCGGCAGTAGGTTCCCCAATTGCCATTGATTCGGCCACCTTGAATAAAATAAGACCAAGTTGTGCTAGAGTCAAAGTGGAGTTTGATTTACTCAAGAACCATCCCCAACATGTTGTAATTCAAGTGGGAGAAGGAGATGGAATCACATCCGAATTACAAAAAATTAGATATGATTTCAAGCCAAAATATTGTACCAATTGCAAGCTACAAGGGCATGATGTTGATGGATGTTGGAACCTACAACAAGTTGCGGCCGGAAAAGGCTAAGGAAATTGATGGCGGCAAGGTGGGAAAGGCAGTGGAGACGGCAGCGGCAATAGGCAAAGGTAAGGCCTCAATTCCTACTTCTTCTTCATCTAACCCTAGCCAACAAGCCCCTATCTCAACTACCAATGCTTTGATTCAACACCCATCCAACAATTGGATTCCGAATACACTCGAAAAACAAGAAAAACAAGAATCAAATTCTAAAACCACCCTCAAAACCCACTGGAACAGTAATTCGGCGACTGGAACAGTGTTTCCGGAGTCTAGGGCTATCGGAACCACTGTCCAGGTAGCGGAAACTGTTTTCCCACCAAAAAATGACCCCCCTAAATTTTCCGACGCCGGAAACCCTACCGGAAATTTTGGCGGCGCCGGAAACCCTACCGGATACCCTACCGGAACCCTTGGCGGCGCCGGAAACCTACCGGAAACCCTACCGGCGACCCTCCCTGTTCCCGGAAACCACCAACCAGAAACCCTACTGCCCACCCCCCCCCCTGGGCCTTGTTTGACCCAACACCACCCACTAAACCCTAATGACCCCGCCACCAAAAAAACCACCACCTTACCGCCAGCAAATCACCCCTCCGCCACCCCACTGGTGCCGGAAATAATGTCGGCAAACCCTCCGCCGCAAACCCCCCCTCCAGAAACCGCTCCCAGCCCATTACCGCCACTAAGCCCTAAACCGCTACCCAAAACCGCCCCCCCACAAAACCCTAATTCGCTACCCAAAACCGCCCCCCCACTAAACCCTAATTACCCGCAACCCGACCCGCTAAAAAATCCCCCACCCGAAACCACCCCTGACCCGGAAATCAACCCACCCGACCCACTACCCATACCCGAACCCGAACCCCCAAATTCAATTAACCCTACCCCCCCAAACCCGAACCCAACCCCCAACCCGAGCCCAACCCATCCGGCACAACCCAACCCCCTCTCGGCCCAATCCAAAAATACCCATTCCGAAAATACAAGCCCACAATCCATTTCAGATACGGGCTCAACATCAAACCTACCTACAAAGCCAATTCTTAACCCCACAGCCCAAGAATACAACCCAATCATAAAAAGCCCATCCACTCAAAATTGGCTAAAAAATGCATTCTCATTCCCTCCACAACCATGCACTCTAAATGAAGCCACCTCTGACATTCCCTCTGTTAGTACTGCCACAATTACTCCCTCTGACAGTGAGAAAAAGAGATGGTGTGAGACAGATGGAGAGGAGGCGGAGATGGAGGAAGTTGGGTCTGGGTTGTCCGACAGAGAACGACTTAGACAAGTGTTTGACAGGAAAATGGAGAAACATGGACATTTTATGGGAATGTCATCTTTTGAGGCGGCAGTCGAAGATAAACGAGCTTATTATCCGGATCTCAGTGTAGAGGAGTACGTGGAACTGGGTGGTAATACGGATGATGAAGAAGAGATGGCTCTGTTTCTAGCAGAACCAGCACATAATTTCCGCGACTATGATGCATATGGATTATATGATGAGGACTCAGAGGCTGATGATATGGAGTTGGAGATAGGCAACATGAGTCATGAGGCCGATGAGGATATTGACGAGGATGCAGAGCCGATTGCTGTGGAGGTCACCCGCATCGTACTTTTATTGGAGGGTCCTACTCGTGGGGGCCTGGTAATGTGGATGAGATGGGAGGAAAGACGCCGGGAGAACTCTACTCGAAGCGACAAGACAGTGCAAAACAGAGACAGTAATGTCCGATCCCTTTGGTAATGTTGCGGCACATCGAGTGGTCGGAGGCCGAGGAAGACTCCTTGGCTCCGGAGCGCATGCTTGTCATTCGTAATGGGAACCTATCGCCTCGAAATGGGCAAAGTACGAAGAAGAAGCTCACAAGGAAGAACGGTGGGATGGCAAGATGCCAACGGTAAGGAAAATGCCAATGAGAGAAGCCAAGAAGAAAGTCCGGTTCGATGCGACCAAGATGAGAGATCCTTCAAAATATGTTGGGCCTCCCGAGTCACTAGTCAACTCCAAGAAGAAATGATCAAATTTCAAGAATACTTAGAAGACGAGAAGGAAGTGAAGCAGCAGTTGGAGGATTTTATAAGTCCGAAGGTAGATGATCACATCTTCGTGCTTATATTACTTCTCCATTATGTTAGCATCCTCATTTGTAATATCATCATAGAGTGCATTATAAACTCTATGATGATCATAGAATATTTGGTGTTGTCAAGTTCTTTCTTTTTACATTCTGTTAGATTATAGTTTCTAGGCCTTATAGGAGTAATATAGTGGGGTAACAGGAAATCTCCCCCCTGCTTGTATTTCCCCTATGGGGCCCCTTGTCTTTTTTATTATTATTAATAAAATTCCGCTAGACCTAAGAGTCTAACGGCTTAAAAAAAAAACCTAAACCCTAAACCCTAAACCCTGAACCCTAAACCCTAAACCCTAAACCCTAAACCCTGAACCCTAAATCTTAAACCCTGAACCCTAAACCCTGAACCCTGAACACTAAACCCTGAACCCTGAACCCTAAACCCTGAACCATGAACCTTGAACCCTGAACCCCGAACCCCGAACCCTAAACCCTAAACCCAGAACCCTAAACCCTAAACCCTAAACCCTAAACCCTAAACCCTGAACCCTAAACCACAACCCTGAACCCTAAACCCTGAACCCTAAACCCCAAAAACCTAAACCCTGAACCCTAAACCCTAAACCCTGAACCCTAAACCCTAAACCCTGAACCCTGAACCCTAAACCCTGAACCATAAACCCTAAACCCTGAACCCTAAACCCTAAACCCTAAACCCTAAACCCTAAACCCTAACCCCGAACCCGAACCACGAACCACAACCCCGAACCCAAACCCGAACCCCGAACCACAGAACCCCGAACCCCGAACCCTGAACCCTGAACCCTGAACCCTGAACCCTGAACCCCGAACCCTGAACCCTGAACCCTAAACCCTAAACCCCACTTTTCACCGAAACAAGGCACGGAAAAACGCTCTCTAGAGAGGGCGATTTCCGGCAGTTTCCACGAAACCAACAGTTAGCCATTTTCCGACCTTCCATGGCCATTTCGGCCACTGGGCGACCTCCTCCCGAGGTCGTCCAGCCTCCCTCTACATCTACCCCACCCCCTTCTTACGCCAACATCCTCAAATCTTCCACCCACCATCGCAACACAAACTGTTGCCGTCGAAAATGGCGACAGTTTGAGGCCTCTCGGCCCTCCCCCTTCGATACCCACACAAATCTCGCCAAAGCCAATCCAATATCTACATGGAGAACCAACCTTTCAATTCTCGGAGCAAGAACTTGAGGTGACGATTCATCACCAAGAGTTACAACATTCGGTGGTTGGAAAATTCAGTCATGGTTGGCCTGAAATTCACTATTTGCGAACGGAAATCCCCAAGCAATGTGAATTAAAGGCGGAGGTTAAGATTGGGTTGCTTTGCAATCGCCATGTTCTAATTCGATGTTCTTTATTTGAAGATTATGTGACTTTGATGTCAAAGCCATGTTTTCTCATTCAAGAAAATCGAAAATATCACCCTATGAGAACCTTCAAATGGGAGCCATGGTTTAATGCGGAAGAGGAATCGAGTATTGCCCACACTTGGATTTCGTTTCCAGGTTTGGCACCAAATTTTTACAATGAACCTCATCTTTTCTCCTTTGCGGCGGCCGTGGAAAGCCATTGGCTATTGATGTCGCTACCAAGAACAAATCTCGGCCTAGTTGTGCTAAGGTAAAGGTGGAGATTGATTTGTTAAAGGAACACCCCTCAAAATTTCAGATTAGAGTTGGAGGAGGGGAGAAAGCTACATCGAAATGGTATCCTTATCGATATGACTTTCTCCCAAAGTATTGTACCCACTGCAAGCTTCAAGGTCATGATGTGAATGGGTGTTGGAAGATGCATCCAGATTTGTTGCCGGAAAAAGCAAAGGATGGAGGCAGCGGCGAGGCTCAGGAGGCGACATAAGGTAATTCTAAACCTAACTCCTCTTCTGCAAACCCTAGCCGCCAATCCCACATCCCCCCACCTCCGGCCACCAACCCTACCACTAATAAAGAGTGGATTACCGTCCGTAGAAAACCCAACAAAAATCGCAAACAAAAACAGCCCTCAAACCCCACAAAAAACAGTGGGGTTGATATCGGAACAGTGATTCCGGCGGTGTTGGCCATCGGAAACATTGACACCGAATCCCCACAACCCATCGCCACTCAAAACCTTGCCGACAAAGCTACCGGAAACCCTACTCAGTCCGTCGGAAATCAGCGAAATACCGCTGATTCGCCGACGAAAACCCTAGCCGCCACTCCAGAAAACCCTAAACAGATTGCAAACCCTACCCGACCCGGAAACCCGACCCATAATTTGACCCACCCAACCCCATCGAACTCCACCATCGGAAACCATTCTGGTTTACCGATACCGCCCTCCACAAACCCTAACCCTAACCAGACGCAACCCTCTCCTAGCCCTAAACCGCTATCACTGGCGGTTTCGGCTACTGAAACCCTACCCGACACCACCCAAACCTCTAGCCCTACCCGGACTGAAAACCCGACCCATATATCGACCCACCCACCTCCACCAACCTCTCAAGATCCGGGTACCTCAAACCCTAACCCGCCTCCCCAAAATCCTAGCCCTAAACCGCCTACAATGGTGGTTTCGGGTACCCCCGAAACCCTACCCAACCCGAACCCAAACCCGGGTCAGTTAAGCCCCACCCAAATTCTAACCCAAAACCCACCAAACCCGAGTCCACACGCTTCACATGTACCAAACCCAAGCCCAATACCAAACACCCACTTACAAATTACCCAATACAATAACCAAAACCTTTCTATTCCAAATTTGGGCTCATCCACAAGCTCAAACTTTCAAGCCCAATTGGACCCAACAGCCATAGCTTACAACCCAAGCCCATACAACCCATACCTCCTACTCTCTCCACAACCTTGCACCCTCAATAAATCCAATTCAGACATCCCAACCGTCAGCAATACCAGGACCCCATCAGTCACTTCTAGTGCTCGGAGGAAATGGTGTGAGACAGACGGAGAAGAGGTAGATAAAGAGGACGCAGAAAGGGACAAGGTAGAGGAGGACACAGAGGAATGGTTGCACAAACAACGAGCATCCCTTCAAGATATTGCTCTCACGAAACCAGTGCCAAAAAAGAAGACACCAAAACAAGTATCAACACCTGTAGCGCAAAAGAAAGATAAAGCTCCCCGGAGGAAATATCCAACTTGGACCCCAGCGCTCGAAAGAGCTTTGGCAGAAGGGTACAATCCGTATGCTGGGGAAAACGAATATGAATGGAGGAGGTAGAGATCACTTTACTTTTTCATCATATGTAACATTATCATAGAATACTTATAAATTCTATGATAATCCTATCATAGTTCTTTATTTTCTTGTATTTCTTTTAGGCCTTATAGGATAGGCTAGTGGGGTAATAGGATGAGTCCCCCCTACTTGTACTTCCCCTATGGGGCCCCCTGTATTTTTATTATAATATATAAAAATTCCACAAGCCGCGAGGCTGTGGCTTCAAAAAAAAAAAAAAAAAAACCTAAACCCTAAACCCTAAACCCTAAACCCTAAACCCTGAACCCTGAACCCTGAACCCTGAACCCTGAACCCTGAACCCTAAACCCTAAACCCTAAACCCTGAACCCTGAACCCTGAACCCTGAACATGGAGAAACATTTTCCGGCATCAGGTGGGTTTCCGGGGTGGTTTCTGACAGGGTTTCCGGTGGTTTGGGTCGCCGGAGCTGCGGTTTTTGGTTCCGGGTTGGGTGGGTTAGGGCTAGGGTTTCCCAACCCCGGTATTGGATTAGGGTTTATTGGGGCGGTATTAGGGTTTGGGCCTGATTCCGGGAGAATGGGCCGGTTTCCGGTAGGGTTTCCGGTAGGTGTCTCGACGGAAATTGGCTGATTTGATGGGGGGGCTGTGTTTCCGACGACTGATGATGCCAGAATCACTGTTTCAGTCGGCAGAATGCCAATTTCAGTGAGGATTTGGGTGAGAATAGACTGTTTTGAGGAAGAGGCTATATTTCCAACATCCGAAACCACTTGAGGGGTTGTTTCAATCACTGGAGTAGTATTTTCCATCAAATCCAAAGGCTGTTTTTGGTGGTTTTGTTTTTTTCTTTTGTGGGTTACGGTAGTCCATTCCTGGGGGGGGTTTGGGGCCGTAGGTAGTGGTTTTGGGTTAGGGTTTTGACGGCTAGGGTTTGTAGGGGGTAGAGTAGGGTTAGGAGCCTTACCTTTTGCCGCCGCCACCACTGTATCTTCACCGTGATTCCTCTTTTCCGGTTGCAATTCCGGGTGTTCCTTCCAACATCCTTGAAGATCATGTCCTTGCAACATACAAGTAGTGCAATATTTGGGTAGGAAATCATAACGGATCTTGTATGACATTGTTTCCATCTCCTCCCCATTCATGATTTGTATGTTATACCTTTGTGGGTGTTCTTGTAGCAAATCGGCTTCCACCTTGACCCTAGCACAACTAGGTCTTGTTTTGTTCAAAGTAGCCGCATCAATTGCGATTGGCCTCCCCACCGCCGAAGCTATGGAGAATAAAATCGATGGGACATAGAAATTGGGAGGTAAATTGGGGAAAGAAAGCCAAATTACCGCCATGCTTGTCTCTTCTTCCGGAGTAAACCCTATATCCCATTTGAAAGTTCTCATCAAGAAGGATTTGGAGTTCTCCTTTATCCAAAAATTAGGCCTTGACATCAAAGTGACATAGTCTTCTTCGATTGAACATCGAATCAACACATGCCTATTGTGCAAAAGCCCAATATTCACTTCCGCTTTCAATGAACATTGCTTAGGAATAGCCGTCCTCAAGAAAGCAATAGATGGCATTCCATGACTAAATTTACCAACTACGGCATACTTCAAATCTTGTTGTTCCACCATAGATGCAACTTTTTGATTAGTAAACCGAATTGTTGGCTCGCCATGAAGGTAGGTGATTGGTTTTTGTGGAATTGAGGGAGTAGGGTTTCGGCCAAGAGAGTTCTCGGCCAAGCCATTACCGCCGCCAATTTTGTGGGAGTTGGTGACGATATTGGAGTATGAAATAGGTTGGGGAATGGTCGCGGGAGGTTGGGTGACCTCGGGAGGAGGCCACCCAGTTGCCGTCACGGCCAGGATGGCCGGAAAATGGTCGAAGGCTTGGGGAAGTTGACATCATGTTGCTTCGACAAGCTTTTGACAGGAAAATGGAGAAACATGGACACTTCTTGGGTATGAAATCCTTTAAGGCTGCAGTTGAAGACAAGCAATTTTACTACCCATATCCGAGTGTAGAGGAGTATGTGGAATTGGGCGGAACCACGAGGACGAAGAAGAAATGGTCCGGTACCTAGCGAGCCTCGCACATAACTCCCGGGACTATGATGCTTATGGACTCTATGATGAGGACACAGATGATGAAGAGCCGGCACCGGAAACAGATATCATGGATCCCGAGATAGATGAGGCTATTGAGGAGGATGCGGAACCACTTGTCATTGAAGACGTCTCGGATCGTGCACACTTACTAAAGGGTCCTTCACGGGGGGGGCACGGTAATGTAGATGAGATGGGCGGCAAGACACCGGGGGAGCTATATTCGAAGCGACGGCATGCCAAGAAGAGACGTAATGTCCGATCCCTTTGGTAATATAGCTAGCACATCGAGTGGTCGGATGCCGAGGAAGACTCCATTGTCCCGGAAAGAATGCTTGTCATTCAAAATGGGAATTTGTCTCCTCGCAATGTGCAGACTTCAAATAAAAGACTCACAAGGAAGAATAGCTGGGATGGTAAGATGCCGACAGTGAGGAAAATGCCAATGAGAGAAGCCAAGAAGAAAGTCAAGTTTGATGCGTCAAAGATGAGGGATCCCTCAAAGTATGTTGGGCCCCCTGAGTCACTTATCAACTCCAAGAAGAAATGATTCAGGTTTTACTCTTATTTGGAGGACGAGAAGGAAGTGATGCCGCAGGTGGAGGATTTTATAAGTCCGGAGGTAGATGATCATATCTTCGCTCTTATATTACTTCTTCACTATGTTAGCATTATCATTTGTAATATCATCATAGAGTGCATTATAAACTCTATGATGATCATAGAATACTTAGTTTTGTCAAGTTCGTTCTTTCTTCATTCTTGTTAGATTTTAATTCTACGCCTTATAGGATAGTCTAGTGGGGTAACAGGATTAGTCCCCCCCTGCTTGTACTTCCCCTCTGGGGCCCCTTGTCTTTCTTTATTATTATTAATAAAATACCACAAGCCGCGAGGCTGTGGCTTCAAAAAAAAAAAAAAAAAAAACCCCGAACTCGAACCCTAAACCACGAACCACCGAACCCTGAACCCTGAACCCTGAACCCTAAACCCTAAACCCTAAACCCTAAACCCTAAACCCTAAACCCTAAACCCTACCCGAAACACCCTAACCCGCACCCAACCCAAGAAATTTCTCGCCCAACCCAACCCTAACCCGGCCCCACACCCACACGGCCCCCCCACCCGAGCCCAAGTCCACACACTCCCGCGGGGCCCACAACAATAAAATACACAAACCCAATTTCAAGCCCAAACTCAATTAATAATTCACAACCTAATCCAATGCCAAGTATGCCATCTTTCCTACCACATCGGATTTCGCCTCCTAGCAAATTAGTAGTGCTAAATCAAGCGTGCTTAGATTTACCCACCGCTAGTAGTGAAGAGAGGAAATGGGGTGATGATGAAGAGGTGGAAGTCATGCGGACAATGAAGACAAACTCTAGAGGGCTTGACAAAGGAAAGGCACCTATGGAAAGTCGAATGCGATGACATGAATGAATCAACGAGAAGATAGCACGGCATTGACACCCGGCCCAAGAAGAAGTAGAAGAGCAAGGAACGTGCAAGCGGCGAATGACATATGCACGTAAAGGATGATTCAATTTCATACATACTTGGAAGATGCACAAGAAAAGGTACACCGTATTGAAGACTTTATAAGGCCGCAGAGGTAGAAGATAGCTTTGTTCTTATATTAGTTTTTCTCTATGTTAGTATCATCATTTGTCATATCATCATAGAGTGTATTATAAACTCTATGATGATCATAGAATATCTAGTTTTAGCTAGTTCTTTCTTTTTACATTCGGCTAGGAGGCTTGCCTCAATAGGAGTAGCCGGTGGGGGTATAGGAAGTCTCCCCCCTGCTTGTACTTCCCCTATGGGGCCCCATGTTTTCCTTTTATGTTATTAATAAAACTCCACAAGCCGAGAGGCTGTGGCTTCTAAAAAAAACCCTAAACCCTAAACCCTAAACCCTGAACCCTAAACCCTGAACCCTAAACCCTAAACCCTGAACCCTAAACCCTGAACCCTGAACCCTGAACCCTAAACCCTAAACCCTAAACCCTAAACCCTGAACCCTGAACCCTAAATCCTAAACCCTGAACCCTGAACCCTAAACCCTGAACCCTGAACCCTGAACCCTAAACCCTAAACCCTGAACCCTGAACCCTAAACCCCGAACCCCGAACCACCCGAACCACCCGAACCCTGAACCCTGAACCCTGAACCCTGAACCCTAAACCCTAAACCCTAAACCCTAAACCCCACTTTTCAACAAAACAAGGCACGGAAAAACGCTCTCAACTTGAGGGCGATTTCCGGCTGTTTCGACGAAAATCCAAACCAGCCCACTTTCCGTCCTCCGATGGCCATGGTGGCCACTGGACGGCCTCCCCCCGAGGTCGTCCAGCCTCCGACGACATCCCACACCAACCCCCAGCCCACCACCTTCGCCAATCTCTTCAAATCTTCAATTTCTGCCAATGGCGAAAACCCTAGCCATGGCGGAAAATTTGATTTTCCGAGAAAGCCCCTCCATTACCTTCACGGTGAGCCTACCATAAGGCTTAGTGACCAAGAAGTTGCCGTGACAATTGAGCAACAAGACCTAAACTTTGCCGTCATAGGAAAGTTTAGCCATGGCATGCCAAATCTCAATTTCTTGAGGACGGCAATACCCAAGCAATGCGAGCTTAAAGCAGAGGTAAAGGTTGGTCTTTTGCACAATAGACATGTTTTGATTCGATGTACAATCGAAGAAGATTATGTTTCATTGATGTCTCGGCCAAGTTTTTGGATTAAAGAACAATCGAAATCCTTCTTGATGAGAACATTCAAATGGGATATGTGGTTTAATCCGGAAGAGGAGACAAGCCTTGCAGTGATTTGGATATCTTTCCCAAACTTGGCTCCCAATTTCTTTGTCGAATCGATCTTGCTATCCCTAGCATCTTCGGTGGGAAAGCCTCTCTCTATAGATGCGGCTACCAAGAACAAGACTCGCCCTAGTTGTGCTAGGGTTAAGGTTGAAGCAGATTTGAGGAAGGAACACCCCACAAGATACAATATTCAAATTGGAGAAGGAGAAGGTACAAAAATGCATTCGGGCAAGATTAGGTATGATTTCTTGCCCAAGTATTGTCCCAATTGTAAATTACAAGGGCATGATGTTCATGGATGTTGGATTCTGCATCCGGAATTATTGCCGGAAAAAACAACAACTGATGGCGGAGAGAAGGTGGCGGCGGCAGCAAAGGACAAAGGTAAGGCCTCAAACCCTAACCTCTCATCTTCTAACCCTAGCCTCCCTAACTCTCAAATCCCTGCTAAAACGCAAAACCCCCCCATCACCGATGAATGGACCACTGTCATTAGCAAAACCACCAAAAAATCCATGCTACAAAATTCAAAATCTACACAAAAAACCAATTTCCCCACTGTTCCGGCGGAAAAAACAGTAATTCCGGCACTTTTCCATGCCGGAAACACTGTTCCGACGCCGGAAACAGATTCCCGGCAAGAAACCCTACCGGAAACCACCTACCGCCCCATAAACCCTACTACCACTACCCCGCCGCAAACCACTATCCTCCCGGTAAACCCTAGCCCCAAAACCACCCTCCCTCGAAACCCTAACCCTAATACCGCTACCCCTCAAAACCCTTCTAGCGGTAATCTCTCTGGATCACCGCAACCCACCACCAGAAACCACTCTGGGCTACCGGAAACCCCCCTGGTATTCCGGTCCCCCTCCAGCAACCCCCGCCACCCAGCTTACCCGAAACCACCACAAGAAACCCTACCCGAGAATGTAACCCTACCCGGCCCAATTCCTAAAAACCCGAAACCACTTACAATAGTGGTTTCGGGTCACCCAACATACCCACCCAGTTCTGAAAATCGACCCAGCCCACACACTAAAACTGTGGGCCCATTACCCGAACCCAACCCAACTTCGGCCCAACCGATACCACCCCCCAACCCGAGACCTAACCCTACCCAATTTGACACCCCCCTCGGCCCATTAGCCCAAAACCCGAGACCCAATATTAACCCAAACCAAAAGCCAAATTCGTGCTTAAGTCCCCAAGCATCTACATACACTCCTATTTGTACCTTAAACTCCTTTGAAGGTTTGGTTAAGCTTAATCAATCTTGTGTTGAGTTGCCTACCTCAAGTAGTGAAAGGAGGAAGTGGGGTGATGATTGTGTTGAGGAGGAAGCCGAATCAGATGAAGAAGGGTATGCCCAAATCACTATGGACTTTAGAGAGCCAAGGTCCCTGGTTGGCTCAATTGATTCCGACACACCTATAGTGCGACTTGATGCGAATATTTTGCATCCACGGGCGCTGAGGATGCTAGGATTCACAACAAAGGAGGGGTTGGAACTTGAGGGCACGACAGAGGCTTTGACAACCATGTTCAAGGATCCGGCTGATTATGTCTTAGAAGCACCAAGGGCCGGATCGAATGGCGAGCCTAGACGAGCACGGGAGGTACATTCACGGTATCTTCATCTTCATCCTTTACTACGGTGATACGGGGTCCGTACGGACTCCCAAGTATAATGCGGCGGGTAGAGCCCCAGAACCTATAAGAAGTAAGAGAGCAGAAAGAGCTTTTCGTAGAAGGGCAATACTCCGAACTTTCCAGGAATGATACAATTTCATACATATTTAGAGGATGAGCAAGAAAAGGTACATCATATTGAAGACTTCATCAGGCCAGAGGTAGTCTATAGCTTTGTCCTCTTGTTAGTTCTTCTTTATCTTAGTATCATCATTTGTAACATCATCATAGAGTGCATTATAAACTCTGTGATGATCATTAAATACTTGATATTTTCAAGTTCCTTTTTCCTTCATTCAGGTTAGTTCTCTTTTTAGGCCTTATAGGATAGTCTCGTGGGGTAATAGGATGAGTCCCCCCTACTTGTACTTCCCCTTTGGGGCCCCTTGTCTTTCTTTTATTATTAATAAAATTCCACAAGCCGCGAGGCTGTGGCTTCAAAAAAAAAACCCTAAACCCTGAACCCTGAACCCTGAACCCTGAACCCTGAACCCCGAACCCCGAGCCCCGAGCCCCGAGCCCCGAGCCCCGAGCCCCGAGCCCCGAGCCCCGAGCCCCGAGCCCCGAGCCCCGAGCCCCGAGCCCCGAGCCCCGAGCCCCGAGCCCCGAGCCCCGAGCCCCGAGCCCCGAGCCCCGAGCCCCGAGCCCCGAGCCCCGAACCCCCGAGCCCCCGAGCCCCCGAGCCCCCGAGCCCCGAACCCCCGAGCCCCCGAACCCCGAACCCCGAACCCCGAACCCCGAACCCCCGAACCCCCAACCCCGAACCCCGAACCCGAACCCCGAACCCTAAACCCTAAACCCTAAACCCTAGCAGTGGCGGCAGCAACACAACACCTACACAAGTCCCTTTCAAGCCTATCACCTACCTACATGGCGAGCCAACGATTAGATTCAACAAGGAAGAGATTGAGTTGATGATAAATCAACAAGATCTACGATTTGCAGTTGTTGGTAAGTTTAGTTATGGGTGGCCCGAAATTAGTTCTCTTAGAACTTCAATCCCCAAGCAATGTGAACTCAAAGGAGAGGTTAGAATTGGTTTACTTTGCAATAGACATGTCTTGATTAGATGTTCTTTGTTCGAAGACTACCTTACTCTTATGTCCAAGCCGAATTGGAACATTCAAGAGAAAGGGACTATCTTTTCGATGAGAACATTCAAATGGAGCACTTGGTTTGATTCGGAGGAAGAAACAAGCTTGGTGGTTACATGGATATCTCTTCCCGGATTGCCGCCTACATACTTTGGAGAAGCCCAACTATTTTCCATAGCGGCGGCGGGCTGGAAGGCCCTTGCAATTGATGTGGCCACCAAGAATAAAACTAGACCTAGTTGTGCAAGGGTCAAAATTGAAATTGACTTGTTAAAGGAGCATCCCAAGAGATTTCAAATTGAAGCTGCCGATGAAACAGGAATTAAGTCGAAATGGTATCCATTTAGATATGATTTTCTTCCAAAATATTGTACAAATTGCAAGCTACAAGGTCACGAATTAAGTGGATGTTGGAAGCTACATCCAGAATTGATGCCGGAAAAGGAGCAAGGAAACGAGAAAGGAAAAGAGGCGGCGGCTAAGCCAGGTAATCCTCCTAACCCTCAACCTCCTACCTCCCTCCCTAGCCGTCAAAACCCTACTCCTAAAACAACCAACTCTATCCATAACTTTCATCAAGGTTGGGTCACAATTACAAACAAAAAACACAAGAAAAACCATGTTCAAAATCGAAAACAGCCAAATACCACTGTTCAGGCGGCTGGAACAGTGGTTCCGACCAATGGTAGGGTCGGAAAAATTGGTCCCACTTTGTAACCACAAGGCGATCGTCAGTTCTTCTGCCACGGAAACCCCAACAAAAACCCTACCGGAAACCCTTCCATCCCAACAAAACCACCCACAAACCCTAAAACCGCCCACCAAAAACCTAAAACTACAAAAGCGGTAAACCCCAACCCTAACCTTCACAACCCTACATCACTGTCTTCAAAAATCCCTACCGGAAGTGCCATAATTCCGGCGACTGAAGCAACCACTGCTCCTCCTCTTTCCAGCGGAAATCAGCGAAAAACCGCTGATTCGCCGCCAGAAACCCTAGCCGGAATTACCGCAAACCCTACCCGTTTCGATAGCCCTACCCGACCCGGAAACCCGACCCACCTGATTACTTACCCAGCCCCATCGGACCCCACCATCGGAAACCCCACTGGTTTGCCGAAACCACCCATCCAAAACCACCCGCCACCACTAACCCAAAACCCTAAACCACCGTCATTGGTGGTTTTCGAAAGCCCAATCGAAACCCTACCCGTTCCCCTAATTGGGCCGCCCCACCCAAGCCCTAACCCGACACCCCTAGCCCACCCGCATCCCCCCAACCCGAGCCCAACCTCATCTTACCCGAGCCCAATTATACCTAATCCGAATCCAAGCCCAAATACACAAATTATCCAACCCAATAATGCAAGCCCTTCCCTTTCAGATTCGGGCTCCAACTTCAACCCAAATTCACAAGCAAAACTAAATCCTCGCAGACCTTAGCATACAATCCAATCCCTTTCGACCCACATCTACCACTTCACCTCAGCCCTGTATCCTTAATAAATCCAACTCTGACATCCCATCCACCAGCCATACCAAGACCCCGTCAGTCACTTCTAGTGCTAGGAGGAAATGGTGTGAGACAGACGGAGAGGATGTGGCGATGAGGAGGCGGATGGGGATAAGGTAGAGGAGGAAGAAATGGAGGTAGAGGAGAAGGAATTGGGTGAGGATGCTTCGGTAGACCAGCCAGGACAAATAGTTGTTCGGGAGAAGGAGCCTTCACCAATTGCCATTGAAGCTTTCTTTGAACGAGTCAGGACAATCAGTGCAAAAAAGAAGAAGATGTTTGAGTGGCGATGCGCCGAGAGAAAAGAAAAAGCCGAGAGAAAGAAACCCCTATCGTATACCGGAGAGTTTGATTATGATTATGATTATGATTAAATTTCAGGAATATTTGGAGAATGATAAGGAAGAGATGCCGCAGATGGAGGATTTTATAAGGCCGGAGGTAAATAATCGTACTTGCGTGCTTATATTATTTCTTCACTATGTTAGCATCATCATTTGTAATATCATCATAGAGTGTATTATAAACTCTATGATGATCATAGAATATTTGGTTTTGTCGAGTTCTTTTTTTCTACATTCTTGTTAGATTTTAATTCCTAGGCCTTATAGGATAGTATAGTGGGGTAACAGGATGAGTCCCCCCTGCTTGTACTTCCCCTTTGGGGCCCCTTGTTTTTCTTTATTATTATTAATAAAATACCACAAGCTGCGAGGCTGTGGCTTAAAAAAAAAAACTAAACCCTGAACCCTGAACCCTGAACCCTGAACCCCACTTTTCACCGAAACAAGGCACGGAAAAACGCTCTCAACTTGAGGGCGATTTCCGGCTGTTTCGACGAAAACAACAACTAGCCCTTTTCCGAGCTCCGATGGCCATTGCGGCCTCTGGACGGCCTCCTCCCGAGGCCGTCCAGCCTCCGACAACATCCCCCACCATCCCCACACCTTTAGATTACTCGAAACTGTTCAAACCAAGTGTTTTGAACCATCACGTCTTCGCGGCAGGGGGGTAAAACCCTAGCAGTGGCGGCGGCAACACCACACCTTCACAAGTCCCTTTCAAGCCTATCACCTACCTACATGGCGAGCCAACGATTAGATTCAACAAGGAAGAGATTGAGTTGATGATAAATCAACAAGATCTACGATTTGCAGTTGTTGGTAAGTTTAGTTATGGGTGGGCCGAAATTAGTTCTCTTAGAACTTCAATCCCCAAGCAATGCGAACTCAAAGGAGAGGTTAGAATTGGTTTACTTTGCAATAGACATGTCTTGATTAGATGTTCTTTGTTCGAAGACTACCTTACTCTTATGTCCAAGCCGAATTGGAACATTCAAGAGAAAGGGACTATCTTTTCGATGAGAACATTCAAATGGAGCACTTGGTTTGATTCGGAGGAAGAAACAAGCTTGGTGGTTACATGGATATCTCTTCCCGGATTGCCGCCTACATACTTTGGAGAAGCCCAACTATTTTCCATAGCGGCGGCGGCTGGAAGACCCCTTGCAATTGATGTGGCCACCAAGAATAAAACTAGACCTAGTTGTGCAAGGGTCAAAATTGAAATTGATTTGTTAAAGGAGCACCCCAAGAGATTCCAAATTGAAGCTGCCGACGAAACAGGAATTAAATCGAAATGGTATCCATTTCGATATGATTTTCTTCCAAAATATTGTACAAATTGCAAGCTACAAGGTCACGAATTAAGTGGATGTTGGAAGCTACATCCAGAATTGATGCCGGAAAAGGAGCAAGGAAACGAGAAAAGAAAAGAGGCGGCGGCTAAGCCAGGTAATCCTCCTAACCCTCAACCTCCTACCTCTCTCCCTAGCCGTCAAAACCCTACTCCCAAAACCACCAACGCTACCCCTAACTTTCATCAAGGTTGGGTCACAATTACAAACAAAAAACACAAGAAAAATCATGTACAAAACCGAAAACAGCCATCTGCTACTGTTCAGGCGGCTGGAACAGTGATTCCGGCGAATGGTAGGGTCGGAAAAATTGGTCCCACCGTAACCACAACAGTATCGATGGTTGCTGCCGGAAACCCCAACAAAAACCCCACCGGAAACCCTTCCATCCCAACAAAACCACCCACAAACCCTAAAACCGCCCACCAAAACCCTAAAACAACAAAAGCGGTAAACCCCAACCCTAACACTCACAACCCTACATCACTGTCTACAGAAATACCTACCGGAAATGCCATAACTCCGGCGACCGAAGCAACCACTGCCCCTCCTCTTTCCAGCGGAAATCAGCGAAAAACCGCTGATTCGCCGCCAGAAACCCTAGCCGGAATTACCGAAAACCCTACCCACATCGATAACCCTACCCGACCCGGAAACCCGACCCACCTGATTACCTACCCAGCCCCATCGGATCCCCCCATCGGCAACCCCACTGGTTTGCCGCAACCACCCGCCCAAAATCACCCGCCACCACTAACCCAAAACCCTAAACCACCGTCATTGGTGGTTTTCGGAAGCCCAATCGAAACCCTACCCATTCCCCTAATTGGGCTGCCCCACCCAAGCCCTAATCCGACACCCCTAGCCCACCCGCATCCCCCCAACCCGAGCCCAATCTCATCTTACCCGAGCCCAATTATACCTAATCCGAACCCAAGCCTAAATACACAAATTATCCAACCCAATAATGCAAGCCCTTACCTTTCAGATTCGGGCTCCAACTTCAACCCAAATTCACAAGCAAAACTAAATCCTGCAGCCTTAGCATACAATCCAATCCCCTTTGACCCACATCTATCACTTTCACCTCAGCCCTGTACCCTTAATAAATCCAACTCTGACATCCCTTCCATCAGCCATACCAAGACCCCGTCAGTCACTTCTAGTGCTAGGAGGAAATGGTGTGAGACAGACGGAGAGGATGTAACTGATGAGGAGGCAGATGGGGATAAGGTAGAGGAGGAAGAAATGGAGGTAGAGGAGAAGGAATTGGGTGAGGATGCTTCGGTAGACCAGCCAGGACAAATAGTTGTTCGGGAGAAGGAGCTTTCACCAATTGCCATTGAAGCTTTCTTTGAGCGAGTCAGGACAATCAGTGAAAAAAAGAAGAAGATGTTTGAGTGGCGATGCGCCAGAGAAAAAGAAAAAGCCAGAGAAAGAAACCCCTACCGTATACCCGGAGAGTATGATTATGATTATGATTATGATTATGATTAAACTTCAGGAATATTTGGAGAATGATAAGGAAGAGATGCCGCAGATGGAGGATTTTATAAGGCCGGAGGTAAATAATCGTACTTGCGTGCTTATATTATTTCTTCTCTATGTTAGCATCATCATTTGTAATATCATCATAGAGTGTATTATAAACTCTATGATGATCATAGAATATTTGGTTCTGTCGAGTTCTTTTTTTCTACATTCTTGTTAGATTTTTTTATTCCAAGGCCTTATAGGAGAGTATAGTGGGGTAACAGGATGAGTCCCCCCTGCTTGTACTTCCCCTTTGGGGCCCCTTGTTTTTCTTTATTTTTATTAATAAAATACCACAAGCTGCGAGGCTGTGGCTTCAAAAAAAAAAAACCTGAACCCTGAACTCTGAACCCTGAACCCTGAACCCTGAACCCTGAACCCTGAACCACTTTTCTTCGAAACACGCTACGGAAAACGCTCCCAATGAAAGGGGCGATTTTCGGCGTTTTCTAGGAAAACCAAAAGCCGAGCACTTTCAGCCCTCCGATGGCCATGGTGGCCACTAGACGGCCTCCCCCCGAGGTCGTCCACCCCGACGTTAACCCCTGTCAATCCCCAGCCCATCACATACGCCAATCTCTTCAAATCTCCAATTTCTGCCAATGGCGAAAATTCTAGCCATGGCGGAAACCCACCCCCTTTTGATATTCCGAGAAAACCCATCCATTTTCTTCACGGAGAGCCTACCATACGGCTTAGCCACCAAGAGGTTGCCTTGACAATCGAGCAACAAGACCTAAACTTTGCCGTTATAGGCAAGTTTAGCCATGGCATGCCAGATCTTAATTTCTTGAGGACGGCTATACCGAAGCAATGTGAACTCAAGACAGATGTTAAGATTGGTCTCTTGCACAATAGACATGTTTTGATTCGATGCACAATCGAAGAAGATTATGTTTCATTGATGTCTCGGCCAAATTTTTGGATTAAGGAACAATCGAAGTCCTTCTTGATGAGAACATTCAAATGGGATATGTGGTTTAATCCGGAAGAGGAGACAAGTCTTGCTGTGATTTGGATTTCTTTCCCAAACTTGGCTCCAAACTTCTTTGTAGAGTCGATTTTGCTTTCTTTGGCCTCTTCGGTTGGCAAGCCCATCTCCATAGATGCGGCTACCAAGAATAAGACACGCCCTAGTTGTGCTAGGGTCAAGGTTGAAGCAGATCTGAGAAAGGAGCACCCCACAAGATACAATATTCAAATTGGAGAAGGGGAAGGGATTAAGACGCATTCCGGCAAGATTAGATATGATTTCTTGCCCAAGTATTGTCCCAATTGTAAATTGCAAGGGAATCGCAAAAAGAGAATGATACGGCGGGGTGTTGGAATAAGCACCCTAACCCTTGATCTTCTAACCTTAGCCTCCCTAAAACATCCCGGCCAAATCAGAATTCATGAAGGACCACTGGAGACATAATTTTGATTGATGAGAGGTGTCGTGGTGTATGTTATTCATAGATGTGATAAGTTAGCTTTTGCCTCGATCTTTATTTCCACGTCTGCCTCATGCATCACGTCACTGAACTTGCTCTCCATGTACTCCATCTTCTTCCTGCTTAACCTAAAACCTTTAGAAGTAGTGTAGTTCGAAAACAAATTACGTTGTGATAAGTTATGCTGGGATTAGTTATTCTAAAATTATTTCTTATTGATTGTTTGGTATGTTATATTAAAAGTAACATACATTGGATAATTTCTAAAAAAAAAAATAAGTTTCTTTACAATCACGGGGATAACTTATTTCACCCTATGACAAGTATAAGTTATCCCAGTACTATTTTTATTCTCGCGATAACTTATCCCAAGATTAGTAACTAAACAAGGGATAAGGGATTGCTAAATTCTTATTCCAGGATTACTTTTGCTTATCCTTCATACCAAAGACCTCTAATTAGACTCTAAGGTCGTCCTCCAAACTTTTAGCCTATCATTAACTCCAATGCGCCTCTCATCAATCAAAATTATGTCATCTATGAATAACATACACCACGACACCTTCTCTTGAATATGTCGTGTCAATTCATTCATCACTAATTCAAATAAAAACGGGCTAAGGGATGATCCCTGATGCAACCCTACCCTGATCGAAAAGTGTTCTGAATCACCTCAACTGTCCTAATCATGGTCTTGACACCCTTGTACATGTCATTAGTTGTTTTGATATAAGCCACAAGCATACCTCTAGACTCCAAACATCTCCAAAGAACCTCCCGAGAACTTTATCATGCGCCTTTTCAAGATCAATGAACATCATGTGTAAGTCTTTCCTTTTGTTCCTATACTGCTCCAACAATCTCCTGACAAGATAAATAGCTTCTGTAGTCGATTGTCCCGGCATGAATCCAAAATGATCCTCGGATAAAGACACATCCCTCCTTATCTCACCTCGACCACCCTCTCTCAGACTTTCATAAATGTAGCTTAGCAGCTTGATACCCTATAATTATTGCAATTCTAACTTTGTTCTTGTACAACGCGACTATTATACTCCACCTCAATTTCTCTGACATCTTAGCCGTCCTAAATATAATATTAAATAACCCAGTCATCCACTCTATAACCCCTTCCTCCGCGCGTACTTTCAAAAGTCTACCGGGATCTTATCTGGCCTGGTCGCTCTACCCCTCCTCATCTTTTAAATAGACCTCCTAAACTTTATAGCCTTTATGCACTTATAATACCAAAATCTCTATGATTCTCGGAATGCTATAACGCGAGCACAATATCGGTGTTCCCCTCGTCGTACTCATATTCAAACATCTGTGTTCCCCTGTTCATACTCAAATTCAAATTAGTGAGAGTGCATGGTTATACAAAAATGAATTCCAAAAGGTTGTTGCAGTAGTGTAATTTAGCTGATAAGTCGGGGTAACTCTTTGGTATAAATTTCGGAAAAGCTGGTACCAGCTTCTCCTCTGTCGCATCTTCCGGAATTTCGCATCCGAGCAGATAAAGGTGTGTGTCTCTCTCTCTCTCTCTCTCTCTCTTCAGATTTGGATCCCAAAATCTAGGGTTATTCTCACTGATCTGATAATTAATCCCTCAATTTTCGCAGTAAGACTAGTTTTGTACTTCAATCGGAAAAGGATTTGAAGGACCCCTTAATGGGATGCATTTATGCAAGTCAAAGCAGTTTATTTCTGCATTACAATTAGCATTTTCATCTCTGATTCAATGGATCGCCATAGCTTGATGTTTTTAACTATCGTTGCTAGGGCTTGATTTGAGACACTGTCAACTGTTGTCCCTTTTTCCCTCTCCATTTAGGTTCTTTGATCCGAGAATTACTTCTCCAAAAATAAATAAAAAATTACTTCTCATTTGATCACATTTTTACTTCTTATTTGAAGAACTTGTCTACTGGAACTGAAGTTCCTAAATTTACTGACAATTTTGTTGATTCAACTTACTCTTGTAGTTTCTTGTACTTCGTTCTCGTTTTGATAGGTTGTTCTTGTACTTCGATCATCATATTCATTTGTTGTTTTTCTCGTTGTAATATTTTCTTGCCATGACGTTCTATATTGCTTTGGATTGCATGTGTCGAGTGTCTTTCGGAAACATCCTCTCTACCTCCCAAAGTAGAGTTAAGGTCTGCGTACACTCTATCATCCCCAGACCCCACTTTGTGAGATTTCTATGATGTTGTTATGTTGATTCAACTCTTCTTCTCAGACAAAGTTATGTTTTTGGCACAAGTTGAACACGTAAACACAAATGCTGATGTGGCACATAAATTTTGGAGGTGTCAAGATGATCATTTTGTAAGTTGAAGTGTTCAATTGATAAAGTGTAGACAAGTTGAGATGCCTACTTGTGCACACCTAAAGTGGGAGGACATACTAAAAAACGAGACCAAGTTTAAGGGCTTATTTATGTTATCGTATATTTTTTTTTCATTTCTTCTTGTGGTAAAATGTAATTGCTGTTATCTGTTAGAAGAGCTGCTACATAGACAATTCTCCTTTGTTGTTATGATTCTTCTGTTTTTTCTGAAGACAGTGCCCCTACTGCATTAGCATTAGCATTACAAGTCCCCCCGAATGAAGCAGGTGTTCTTGTCACTACCAGATGATTGTTACAAGTTGACATAATAGTTGTGCAGTTGAAACTACTTTCCACTAAGCGTTGCTTCAGTTTTTGATTTGTCTTGCTATGATATGCATATAGCTTAATTTCTGTGATGGACTCACGTGTCAAGAGTACTTTTGGCTTTTTATTTGCTTAGTTGGAAAGTAGTTTCAACTGCTATTGGCAGTTCGGTGATGAGCTTCGAGGACAATCAAAATTCTCGGAGGATCATAAATGGTCAACAGCTGCTATGAAATTAGTTGAGCAGATAAGGTCCAAGGGTGAGCGGAGGAATAACCTAGACTTTTCAAAGGGCTCAGCTGAAATTAGGCCCAGGGAGAATATAGGGTTTCAGGAAGATAACAAATGGGAAAGCCTTAACTTCTACATGTTGAATTTGGACAACAAGATGACTGAGAATATGTCGAAGAGTTCCATTACGAATGGCATGTACAATATGAATTCGGCGTATCTTAAACCCGAATGGCATGTCGAAGAGTTCCATTACTAATGGCATGTACAATATGAATTCGGCGTATCTTAAACCCAACGTCAACAACTTGGGAAATGTGTCTTTAAGCAAGTTCAACATTGGGAACCACACTAAGGAAAGCAACAACGGTAATAACAATAACAGTGAGAGCACCAATGGGAATAATGCCGCTGACAAAAGGTTTAAGACTTTGCCTGCTGCCGAGATGCTGCCCAGGAATGAAGTTCTTGGTGGATATATATTTGTTTGCAACAATGACACCATGCAAGAAGACTTAAAGCGCCAGCTGTTTGGTATTTTTTCTAGCATCCTAAGCATTCTGCCTGAATTATCATATTTATATCTTGTGGCAATTCACAAGGATATATAAACATCCTATGTGCATATCTAGTCCTTTTGATAAACAAAATATGAATGTATTAATGGTCTTATACCTTGTTCATTATTGTAGAAGCAAACTATTTGGAAATGCGAATAAAAGAATGATGATTGAAGGACAAGAATGTCAATTTTGTAGCTTGCTCCTAATAGGATCTCCTGTGTTGTCAGATATTATGCATCTTATTTTTGGTTGACTTTTTGTTTTTTTATGGCTGTCTGAGAGTTAGAACCACTTGCAAAGAGAGGAGATTGAGATTCTTATTGTATTTAAAACTAGGATTCTTGCAAACTGTTGACAAAAGTTGAAGCCATTGAAAAATAGATGGTGATGAGAACGGAGTTGTTTCTATTGTTACAAGTCTAATCATTCTTTTGCAGGTCTCCCTCCAAGGTACAGAGATTCTGTAAGGGCAATAACACCAGGCTTACCATTGTTCCTCTATAATTACACTACTCACCAGTTACACAGTATCTTTGAGGTTAGTTCTACAATTCTATTAATTGTTCTCTTCCAAACAATTCTATTAATTGGTGTGACCTTAAAAAATATAGCATCAAATGGTTTACATTTTTAGCTAATGCCCAGATATTGTGAGTGTACACATGCACGCTCACGCCTCTATCATTGGGCTTGACGGCTTGCAGTGTATACTGTAATTTTTCCTTCATAGAGCAGTTGATGTATTGTAAGATCTCACTATCCTTCAAATGTAGTGGTTAGAGGAATAGCTGTGTGCAGTCCTTATAACTTAAAAAACAAAGGAATTTTTGTTTGCAGTTTACTTGTGAGAGGCCTTATTATATTATTGCCTTTTAACTTACTGGCCTCTTATTTTATACATGCCAGAAATGAGTTCTAAGTACTACTAACTGTGAAAGATGAGCACTGCATGTGTCATTTTAATAAAAGCCTTAATATTTGGTCCACTTCATTGTGTCTCATGGCTTAGTCGCTTTGTTTGTCTTACTTTGCTTGTGCTTGTGCTTTGTCTTGAGCCGAGGGTCTCTCGGAAACAGCCGCTCTACCTACCAAGGTAGAGGTAAGGTCTGCGTACACTCTACCCTCCCCAGACCCCACGTTGTGGGATTTCACCGGGTATGTTGTTGTTCTTCTTCATTGTGTCTCAAACAATTGTTTTGTGCATTAAACAAAGTATAACAGAGCTTAGACTTTAGTTTAATAACTCTCTGTTCCATTCGAAGCATATAATCTCTTCTTTAACAATTTTCTGGACAGGCAGCAAGTTTTGGAGGTTCTAACATTGATCCAACAGCTTGGGAAGATAAAAAGTGCAAAGGAGAACCAAGGTTCCCTGCTCAGGTAATGATATGAACCCACAATACTTTTTTTTTTAATGACAGTGGTGTCTGGGCAGCTAGCACGCACCTTAACTATTTTTGCCCGCTAAAGCTTAGGGAACATTTTCTTCTTTCTCTAGGTATTTGATGCATTTGTATTGATTTTTGAGTTTTCTGCATTTAGGTGAGGACCCGTGTCAGGAAAATCTGTAACCCTTTGGAGGAAGATGCTTTTAGACCAGTTTTGCATCACTATGATGGTCCCAAGTTCCATCTTGAGCGCTCCATACCAGAGGTAATAGGAGAAATGTAGTCATGGATTATCTCTCCCATATGTGACGGTTACTATAAATTGGTTACTCTAAAACATTATTGGTTCTGCAGACTTTGGACTTGCTAGATCTCTGCGAAAAAGCTGGTGTCTAGGCATGATGAAGTAATGGACTAATTGGGCATAAACAAATTGTAGCAGTGTATGTGAATGTTATATGTTGTGGTGTGGTTTTCAGTCGTGTGCTTTCCGCAGATTTTCCAAAGCGCAAGCTTCGATGGTAAGTCTGAAGGGACTTAGTCGTAGGATTGGCTTATGTAGCCAAATAAGTGTAATGGTTCTCTGCTGAGATGTTTGCAAAGTAGGTCCACGATGTAGCTTGTAATCTTGTAGCAAGCTTGGGAAGTAATTATTATTGTGTACCGAGTCAAGATCGTTTGAATTTCCTATTTCTGCGTGGAACGCTGCTTAATCCAATTTGTGCAGTGGGTGCAGTGAATTCTACAAACTGTATTCATTTCCTTCAATGGGTGCTTATGTATCAAAAGTAAGTGTGTAATGGTTCCCTGCTCATGAATCATGATGCATAAACGGTGTAGCAGAATTTTGCCAATGACTTGCAACAATCAGTAACAGAAGTTTGCAAAGTTATTTTTTTTTCGATTCAAATTCTAAAGGCTGTGTTAATCCATTTCCTCCATAAAAAACATCTTTAAAAATGATATAATTATGAAATAAAAATTTTAAACGTAAAAGAATTTTTTTGTCTTAAAGAGAATATGTCTAACACTATTGAACATTGTGGTAAGTATTTTTTCATCCTTAATTAGAGGTCTAGGTTCAAAGTACTAGAGACTTCCCGGTGCAACTGAAGTTTTTCCCTAATGTAAGATTTTTTTATGCGATTTTGGATAAGTCGGATTCAAGTATTGGATATTTACCGATGGGAATTTGGATTAGTAAGATCCTAAAGCGTGTAGCAGATACTCCAAAGCTATACGTCAAATTCTAAAATCAATATTGTAGGCTTTTCATTTTATTTTAAAATAAGTGGTGCTTTAGAATTTCAAGAAGAAATTGATTTTATTCTTTCAAAACTACCCTTATTTACATAATAAAGATCATTAAGTAACTTTTCTTTTTTTAGACATTAATTAGGGAATAAATGAGTAAAAACATTCATAATTTTTCAAAAGTGAGCAGTTTCTTAATGAAGTATGCATAAGCTAAAAATAATATTTATTATTAAACGCACGGAAGAAGTATGTTCAACTGTATTTGTGTAATTAAGCAGCCGATATTTTATTAACAAGTCAAAGAGGAAGGGACAATGAAATGGGAGCAAATAGTTACCAAGAGTACGGCTGTGGTCAGCAACAAAACCACGACGTCATTAAACCAATGAAAGAGTTGGATTAGAGACGCTAGATATCTTCAATGGCTTCTGTTCCTCTTCCAGCACTCTACTTCTCCCTCAGTTCTAACTTTGACTCCCGCACCAAACATCCAATTAGTTCACCTTGCACTGGATTCAGGAAGCAAAGATTCAGCCTTTTTGTATGTCGATCAGCCTCCGTCACGTTTCGTGATCTTGATGCCGATGATTTTAGGCACCCTCTTGACAGACAGGTCATTCTTACAACTGTTTTTGAGCAGTTTAGTTTAATATCTGTGTTCTGATGTTTAATTCTATATTGCCCCAGAATACGTTGCTTTTGAGAGCATTACCTGGTCTCAACGACATTGGAAAAGCTTTACTAGGTAAGAGTGTTTTACGAGTCATGGTTGTTGGAATTATTTAACTGTATGACATTGGAAAACCAGAATATTTCTATTTGTTTATTTAAGTCTATAACACGTCAAGTTTGAGCTTTGGACCAAGTAGGTGATTTTTTTTATGGGCAATGGTGAAACTATGACTCAAGTTCTTTGCTTTATGTGATAACTGTTGAATTGTATAAACTGATACAATATTACCATATCTTGTATATCTTTTATATTAGGTAAATTTATAGTGTTACATAATTATTTACATCGCTACAAACTAGGTAACTAATCTTCTCAATTACAATCGGAATATAAATTTACCTAATATAAAAGATATGATATGATAATATTCTATCATGATAATTTTTGTTGTATGTGTTTGATTTGCCTCTATTATGTCCTTTGTTATTCCAGGCTGTCTTGGCTCATGAGTTAGGTCATCTGAAATGTGATCATGGTGTGTGGTTGACATTTGCTAATATTCTCACTCTTGGGGCTTATACTGTTCCTGGTATGACTTACATTCTACATTGCATAACACAGAAATGGTGAAATGGATACGAAAGTAGCAGATAATCTAGCCATGTCTGGTTATTAACAGTCAAAAGGGTTGGGATGCAGAAGTTAAATAATAGATATCCTAAGTCAATTTAGTAAGTTCATTATGTTATATTATCAGCGACAAATATTTCTAGAAAAACTAGAAATTGCATAACACTGCACATTAAACGAGGTATCCTTATGTTTTTCTATTTAAAAGCATCTTCTGTTTGACAAATTGATACTTTTATCAACATCCTGATGGTCACATGGGTAACCCTGGTCAACAAAAAGATTGTTGTTGTGATTTGATGATTCAAAACTAGAAAACTTTTTCACAACATATATGTCAAGACTTAGTTTGCCCAAAAGTATATGCTATGCGATGCTTATGGTTAAGGCCGTTAAGGATCATAGTACATTTCATCTTAATGCGATATGGAAATCAAAAGCTGCTTGAGTGTGCATCAATTGCTTCTTAGCTGCCAGCACGCATTATTTGAGATAGTTGTGCAGCTGCAAGCAAAGAGGGACTTATTTCAGCTACAAATGATTTTGAATTTTTTTTACCCACAGGTGTTGGCGTTTTGATTGCTCAGAGATTGGAAGAACAGCTCTTCCGCTGGCTTAGAGCAGCAGAACTCACTTGTGATCGTGCAGCACTTCTTGTTGCTCAAGATCCAAAGGTAGAGGAAACCTAAATTGTAAATTCAGTTTTAGGGCATTAACAACATCCGAAAATCTTATCCATGAATTTCCTTCTTTTTGATGCTCCTACAAGAGGTAGTTGTTTCAGTATTAATGAAATTAGCTGGTGGCTGCCCATCTCTGTCTGATCAACTGAATGTGGATGCGTTTTTAGAGCAAGCTCGCTCTTATGAGAAAGCATCATCAAGCCCAGTCGGGTGGTATATTAGGTATATAATGGCTCTCCTGTATCATGAGATAGTTTGGCTTGTACTTTTCTTAATTCATTACCTCTTTTAATATCTTCAACATGCTTTTTCTTCAGAAATGCTCAAACTAGGCAACTTTCACATCCACTCCCTGTTTTACGTGCACGTGAGATTGATGAATGGTCAAGAAGTCAGGAGTATAGGTCTCTTCTTCAGCGTGCAATACAGGTGAATACTGTGCAAAAAGTTTAGCACTGCATGATAATGAAAGTTGAAGCTGAATACATGTAAATATCCAGGTATATGGTTTACTCTTTTCTGCACTAATGTCTCATAATTGGAAGTTTTTTATAAATTTTCTAAGTCTATATTCTTCCGTCCTTTTTGGATAAGTACAGAGGGGTTGTTACTAAAGGCCGGAGGAGCATCACGTAGGTTATGTCTGTATTAATGCTGCTAGCTGAATGCGATGCCATTTGAGAAAGGCCTGTTGATATAAACCAGGGAAAAGTACTACTTGTGTACGGTTTACAGCTGATCTAGAGTGGTTCCACAGGTTCGGCAGAATCACGACTATGAACTATCAGCTCAAACCCTATGTATATATATATGTGAAATGATGTACAATACATATAAATTTAAATGTATATTTCAGCCCACCCTCTCATCTCAAAACTTTTGTATCTGAACTCTAAAAAGGGCCACTGTTTTACAAATGTATCATAGATGAGATTTTGCAGATCCCTTTTGTTCCTCATATTGTTAAAACATGATGAGAAAGCTTTCCTGGCTGTCAATGGCAGATGATGAGAATTGGTATCACCAAATACTATACATTTTGGTCATATAAGCCATGTGTCCTTTAATTTTTTCTGTATTGGAAGTTTGCATTGTTGTACAAGGTTTATGTAGTCTCTTTTGAGGATCTGTTTCCTAATATACAGCGTTGCGGCATTATAGTACAAGTGCAGCTGCTTCGCAGATTTTACGTAAAATATAAACCCACTTCAGTAGTTGAATGAAGTGCTGTCTACCTACCATTGTAGTTCAATTGTCGAAGCACTAGCTTTGAGTAAATTTCCCAGGTCAATATAATGTAGAAGAGGAATGATCTGAATTTGTGGTCATTAATTATGTGTGTATCACCAATAGCTCTGTACATGCAAATACAAGAAACTTTGATTTGATGATGGTCAAGAACATGTAAAACTGATCGGCAGCCACATATATCCTACATTCGAGTTCAGACACTAACACGATCTTGAAAGACCCACTAGACAGGAACTTCCATTATTGATATCTAGCCACATCCAGTTTCCTTTCAGAAATTGCTTTAGAAGAAGAATTGTAGTGGATTTGTCATCAGATACTTTTTGCATATCATAGAGTAAATAACCACGGGATAGCTACTGTCCTACTTCCATCGGATAAAAGCATTCAGATATCCAACAGTTCTGTGCTCTGTTACCCATAGCAACATAAGAAAAATAAGAAAAGAGAAACCATTGAGACCATACAGAGACGCGAAAGATGAAGCGCCAAATGACTATTCTCTTGCTATACATGAAATCATGAATTCCTCTCCCTACCCAAACAACTCCCAGAATTATTTGCTTCTTGCAAATACAATGCTAAGGATGTGAGACCAAAAATGCGTGAAACAAAACATTCTTAGTTGCACACCAAATGGCTTTCGCAGAGGTCAGTTATACAGCAGCTGGATACTTGGACTGGCGAGAGCCATATATTGACGTATGGCAAGAACAGCAATCATGAAGACTGATCTTGTGCTTTCGAAAATTTTCAGAACGAAGGCTTCTCCTTTCTACTGTTGTTCTGTTCCTTGTAATTTACTTCAGTTGAATATGAGCTTCAATGTTGGCCTCTGCTTTTACTGAATTATTCAGTGGGGTTTCTTTTGTTTTTTTCCCGATTTCTTCTTCTTGGTGCTAGCTCCTCTGCCTCGTTTAAACACAGCAAGAATCTCAATACTGCATCCAGTCAGAATAATTTCGTTAAAATGATCAGTTATGATAAAAGATCACTAAAGCAGTCAAAAGAATGAAGCTTCAAGCAAAAGCTCTTGAGTATCACATATCAACAAAGCAAAGGAAAGGGATCTTGAATAACAGACAAGAATATGACAAGAATTATCTTCATCTCCCAAATTAGAGGAATTAATCTTTCTTCTTTTAGTTTCTTTAGAATGTGAGCATCTGTAAACCCGGCCCTCCTACCTAATGGTACTCTGCAATGTCTATTTCATTCCTTGCTATCTCCAATGGGATTGGTGAATTCCAGTTGAGAACTATATTTTCTCATCAGTGAACACTAATGCACAATCTCAGAGCTATATTTCTCAACAATCAGTGAACACTAATGCACAATCTCAAATGTATAAATGTCCTTATAACTGGCATAGCCAAAATTAGTAAGTCCCTCTACACGTCTAGCACAACATTGAGTAGCAATTTCCACATAGAAGTGTTGTTCACACACATGTCGAAGTATTTTTGAGCAGTGATTCCTTGGATCCACGAACTAGGTCATAATGGAAAAGGAAAGAACTTAAAAAAAAGAAATATCATCTCTCACTTACAGAAGTTTCTACACAGAATTAACAAGAATCTTCCATCATCTTCTCCATAGTGACACGGGTAGAACCTTTTCATTTTAGTTTCTCCCCTTACTACAAAACTATGCTGGAAGACCATTCAGAATTTTTTGTGCAGCACAGAGTTTCTTCCTTCAACCAGATGTGTTTATATGCGTATACGTGAATGAAAATAATAATAATAGTTGTTATTTCGTAATCTTAATCGTGTTAGATGAGATTTAATTTTAGTTGATACAGATGCAAGTTTAAACTTGTCTGTAGGGTTACATGAATTGCAAAAGGGAAGGGTAAAACCTTTGTGTTCCAGGAAAGAAATTAAATCCATGGGCTTTATGCAAATGCCACTCCTTACTAGCCAGCAGTGACAAGCAATCCTGCATGAAAAAAGGTCCTATCATCAGCCTCAAGATGACATAGTTCAGTGCCCAAAGTTGAATGGCATCTTCTGAACCAAAAACTTGATGGAACTGAATGGTAGTTTAAACGAATTGTATGAACTATTAAGACACAGAGATCAAAGAGCTGTACCATTTGAAAGACCTTGAGCCATTTGAAAGACCTGGGTCCAGGTCTGAAAAGGATCATTATTTGAATAATAATAATAAAGAATAGAACAAAACAAAAGAAATCTACAACCAAGATGGATCATAGTACTATTCATAAATAGGGATTTTAATCCGAGCATATCCAATAGTTATACATAGATCAATACGAAAAACAGCCCATGAAAATGCCTTATGCCTAACCACGGCGACGGCTGCAAGGGCACTCGGTACGACAAGAGCATAATTGTTAGAATACCTCAGAACCCATGGTGATATGTACTAAGATCCTTCCCGGAATTTCAGTGTAGAATTCTATTTCATTCTATCAGAATTTCAGCATGTCATGAATGATATTTTTACTTCATATAGTGATTTTATCATTGTTTACATAGATGACATATTAGACTTTTCAAAAAACATACAAGATCATGTCAAGCATCTTGAAATTTTTAAGAAAATTATTATTTCAAATGGTTTGGTTATATCAAAACTCAAAATGAATATTTTCCAAACAAAGGTTCGTTTCCTTGGTCATAATATTAAACAGGGGAAAATTATTCCTATTACCAGGAGTATAGAATTTGCTTCTAAATTTCCTGATAGAACCCAATTACAAAAGTTTTTAGGGAGTCTAAATTATATTTATCCTTATTACAAGAATTTATCTGTGGATGCAGCTATCTTATATGATAGGTTGAAAAAGAATGTCACTCCGTGGACAAATGCCCACACAGAAGCGGTACAAAAGATTAAGAAGAACGTGCAAGCTTTGCCGTGTCTTATGCTTGCTAACCCAAATTGGGGAAAGATCATTGAGACTGGTGCTTCAGACATTCGGTTATGGAGGGATACTTAAACAAATAAATCCCCAAACCAAACAAGAATATCTTGTTCGGTATCATACAGAAAATGGACTAATAGTCAAAAGAATTATGCTACTATAGCTAAAGAAATTCTTGTTATAGTTAAGTGCGTCCTGAAATTCCAGGATGATCTTTATAATACAAAGTTCTTAATAAGAACAGACATCAATGCAGCCAAATTCATATTTCAAAAAGATTTTAAACATGATGTATCCAAACAAATGTTTGCAAGATGACAGGTCCATTTAGCCCCATTTGATTTTGAAATTCAATATCTTAAAGGTGAAGATAATACACTCTCTGACTTTCTTACTCGTGAATATTTGCAGGGATAAGATGCGTCCAGAATGGACACCACCTACTCCTAATAGGGGTAGAGGCGAGGAAGAGGCAGAGGCAAAGGCTCGGGACGAGGCTCTCTGACAAATCTAGTTCCACTGGAACAATAATCCAAGAGTAATACTCGTGGACAAAGAAGGCTCTTCTAGTAGCCAACAACAAGGCTCATATGCCGAAAAACTCCAACAATCGGAGAAAGAAAACAAAGATATTTGGTCAAGGGTCATGAAGAGACAATTCTCTCCCTACATCATGAAGATAAAAATTATCTAAATGATCATTGGATTCTAATGAATCGATATGTAGAAAATTTCTACAATCCTTTCCCAAAAGGAAAGAACATGATGTATTATGAATATATCCTTATTGCGACTAGCACTGCTGAGATCACATCGATCCCGGATAATAAGCCTGGAGCATAAAGGAATTTTTCAAAATTCTATCTTAAGAAGATTATATCTCCTTATAAGTGGGAATTAGCCCATTCAGATCAAAGGAATTTATAATTCCTCGAACGACCATTAAGATGGCGTTTAATTACTATGATTATATCAATGCTTTCACTCAGGTTTTCTACTATGAAAATCGAAAACATGGTCATTCCTGGTGGATTAAAATTAATCATGAGATTTTTAAAAGCAGCCAGAATGGTTTATTACTTCTAGGGTGGATATTCCGTGGCGGAGTGTCATTGGACCTGAAATTCAGGTCTTACAGGAGCCTTATATGGCTTTCTACAAAGAATGGGTTCAAGTAACACCATGTGTTACCCCAAAAAATCCCTCTGATTATATCGAATGATCTGCTTCATTATTTTTCTTCATGCAGGCAGGAATCCCTTGGATATGGAAATGGATTCCAGGAAAGAATCAGCAAGGCATTATATGTCTCAAAAGGAAATTCCTTTGTAAGTTTTGGTCCAAATTATTAGATAAAGATCCAGAGAACAAAACTCGCCATTATGGATGGCAATTAGAAGGCGATATATCTTCACTAGTTAAAAGTATTAAAAATATCCATCATATGGAGAAAAAGACTAGAGAAGATGAATCATCTTTCTTTTCCAAATTGGAAAAAACTATTAAAGTCCGAAATCCCCAAGCATCAGACGAGGATCTCATGTCGGCATATCTTGATAAGGTAAAGGAGGATTTCATAAAAAAAATTAAAGTAAAGGTGGATGATAGTCCCTATTCCGAGACATCTACCGCATCCATGAGAGATGTACCTGATGACAACCAATATGCTTGTCTAGGAGGTGAATCACAAGCATTGGAGGATTATACTTACCATCCAACAACAGAAGATCTGTTTGACAGCCTAATAGAGGCAATCCAACAAAAACACAAATCCAAGAAGGAGGACACCAATTCAAAGAGAAAAACAAAAATGGCAGAGTAAAGTAACATTGGTGGCCACGCGGATTCAATAATGGTCGGATAGGACAAATGTCCTTTCACAACTTTAATAAAGTTTTTAACTTTTTATAAAAGTTTTTTTTCAAGATAAGAAAGCGACGTATGTCGGAAATCTTATCTTACTTTATGTAAAGTTTTCCTTTCCGCAAAGTTGTTTGTCCATATGTAATTATTAGATTCGTTTATTGTTTCTATTTTGTAAATTATATTCAGTTTTGAAGTCCGCCTTCACCTATAAAAGGGGACTCCCTTTCATTTGTAAAGCAAGCCTTGGAAGAATATCACCAAGCACTGTAAAAATTCTCTTCACAATAATATTTCAGTTTTCGTTGTATATTTTCTCTCTCTTGGACACAGCTTAGGTACTATTCTCTCCCTTTCTCTTTTTTATTTCATATTTCATATGATAGGCCAATAAGCCTATACTGTCTGAGATGCTCTGCGATGATATGGTTTAATTAAAAAAAAAAAAAAGATACAATGAAATAGAATTCTACACTGAAATTCCAAGAAGGATCTTAGTACATATCACCATGGGTTCTAAGGTATTCTAACAATTATGCTCTTGTCGTACGGAGTGCCTTTTCATCCGTCGCCGTGGTTAGGTATAAGGCATTTTCATGGGCCGTTTTTCATATTGATCTATGTATAACTGTTGAAATATGCTCAGATTAAAATCCCTATTTATGAATAGTACTATGATCCATCTTGGTTGTAGATTTCTTTTGTTTTGTTCTATTCTTTATTATTATTATTCAAATAATGATCCTTTTCAGACCTGGACCCAGGTCTTTCAAATGGCTCAAGGTCTTTCAAATGGCTATGAAGACACAGAGATCAAAGAGTTGTCTTAATCTATATTTTCTAATATAGATTTGAAGGCCACATACCTCTTTAAAACTTTCCCAACCACAACTAATATAGATAAGAGTTTGAGGCAATGATTGATTTTCCTCATGTACAGTTGTGCTTTCCATTTGAATTGCAGCTTCTCTGGCACGCAGGATCCATGGTCTCTTCTCGTCTTTGACAGTTTCAGGTCTAACGTAACAAATAAAACATAAGTGGATGACAGGAACATTCTCAAATGCTGTAGTACATCAATGATCGTGAATTTTCATAACAAAATATAGCAACCTTCACCCTACCTTTTAGATGAATTGGTTCTGAGTTCTATTGCTGAGATATGACGTAGTTCCTTCACCAAGGACGGGTCCAGTCCTTTCCTCGGAGGGTCAACCACAACAACATCCGATCCCAAGAGCCATGAAGTTGGTTCCTATGCAAGTTGTAACTTGAAGTGAAAACTTGTACAACATCAAAATCATATACATATATTCAGCATACTAACGGAGTTCTAGGGTCTGGAAAAAAGGATTTAAACAAGTTGCATCTATACAGACATTGCAAAGTTTCCACCAGTAGAGTTTCTCTCGGGAATTGAACTAAGAGGTCCAAGAGGTATACATGATGGTAACGATGATGAAGCAAAATATATAGCCAATACACTGTATGATGACATCTAAATCACTTGCAAGACCCCGACGACACTGATAAATCCCCAAGGAGTTGTTCTCTATCTCCACATTACAACAAAAACTCTTCATGTCTACAGAAACAGCTCGACTGGTTTTCCCCTTTTTTGGTTAACAGTGGCTGTTGCTACTCATTTGCACTACTGAATCCAATCCATACAAGCAACACTAAGTATTTGGGAGAAATAAGATTCTCAACTCTGATCTACACTAAGACAAGAATCTCCACTTAATCAAAGCTGTTTTTCTATGATACTAACATTGAACAACCGCAAAAGTATACAGGGACATCCCAAAACAGCTTGATGAGAAGATGGGTTGATGCATGGCCTACTGAATTGCCATAGCTCATCCAAGATAGTCAGGATTACAATTGGCAAAAGTGTCTATTGAAATGGGATTAGCTAATCGTCTGCATTTTGTGCGGAAAGTAACAATTGAACCTTTCACAGTAAGCAGATCCCTTTTTAGTATTTGTGTAGGACATATGCACTGCTCTGCTTAGGACTTCTAGGTGTAGGCATGTGCCATGATTGAAATACCATTGGTACTTCATCTTAGCTGAGGGTGTGTTTTTTAGTAGATTGTCATGTTCTTCCTGCAGTATGTCCCATGTAATTTTGTAATGCTTCATCTTATCTACCCTTGAATCATTTATACTATACTTGCAGAAAAAAATCTATATGTAGGTGTAAATGTTAAACAGAAGTGTGTTTCTCAGCGTCTGTATGAACACATGACTAGATTTGAAAAACCATATACTGAAATAAAATTGCAGACAAGCTTATGTGAATGAAAACAAAGTTGTGCATGTTTGTGATGACATATGTAATTGACTTGTTGAGACTGACTATTGAAGCGTCTGCATGATGCCAGCTGATATTGCTATCGACATTGGTAGGCAAGCGTTCAACTGTCTTCTCAAAAGATTGCTTGGACTCTTTGTTAACCTCAACACATTTAACTGACCTGAGAAGAAAACAATTTCTTTGGAATCATGAAGTTTTCAGTCGACAATAAGGGAATTGAATGAAAGTACTTCGAAACTGACTCTGTCCAAATTTGATGACTTAGTTGACTTTAAAGTTTAAACATAAATTAAAAGAGGAAAGTTCAGACATGTTACCTTCAGACAAGTTATCATATCTGAGTTTGCTATAGATGTGTTAAAATTATACCTAGGAGATGTGAAAGGGTATTTATCCAGAGAGAGATGAAAAGGGCATAAAAATGTCACATCAAACTCAAAATAATACACATGGAAAAATAATTCAAAATAATAAAAATGGAAAAATAATACGAAGTGATTTTATCAAATGTTAACTACAATTTTGAATGTGGTCGATTTCACCATTTCCAGAGAGATTAATCTTTTTGGGATTGACTAAGACAGACAGCAATAAAAGGGGTAGAGGACTATTATCCTGACCTGCATTTCCTTGAAAAAACCAAAGACAACCCAATTACACCAGCTCCTGCATAGAGATCAACGACTGATGCACCCTGAGGAACATATTTATGTAACTTCCGCAGCAAAGAATCAAAAGCCTGAAGAATGACAAATGATTAAGTAAAGTCAAAGGAAAAACTTATGGTAATGGGAAAACGGGTCAAGGTTGTGTGGCTGGTTACCAAGATAAGAAAAAAATGATAATCAGAAACATGCACCTATAAGTAAAATGCATGTACTGTAGCTCAAACCAATTTTAGTTCATCCTTTAGTGAGTTTAGTGTAAGCAAAAATAAGAAAGTAATCAGCAAAAACATGCCATTGAAAGGTCAGAAATTGTGGATTGGCCCAAGCCAAAGACCAGAAATGGAAGAAGTTGGGAAAAGAATGAAACTAAGCTATTTACCCAAAAGAAGACATGTCCGATGTACAGAATAAGGATTCTATTCTTTTTTTCCTGATAAGTGACATGTAATAAGGATTCATCGACGTTTATCATGCTTGATCCGTGAAATGTGTTCTATGTCTCATCTGTGCATCTTAAAGTGGAGCTCAAGAAAACGGTAATAAACATGATTGATCTTTCCTCAAAAAAAAAACAATTAAGATTCATTTTTAAGAGTTCTACCCGGGTATTTGCCTGCCCAAAGCTTGATGGAGCTAAAGAGACATCAATCCCTCCAATGTGCTCCCAGAAGTCTCTTTCCCCTAACAAATGTCTCCATCTGTTTCCAAAAATAATCTGCACACAGCAAGAAGATATCAACAAGCTGCTGCACTCTTATCAAGATATCACAGTACTGTACTTTAATTCAATATTAGCAGCACAGCTGACAAGGTTTAGTGGGATCTGGAAAGGAGAAGTCACACAACAATACAAATGGTATTGACATTTGTTATTCACAATATTTGATCTATTAAAACCTTTGCATAGTTATCTAAAACAACTCCTGGCTGAAGAAATAACTTATTTTGAGAAGTCTTAAGCTATGATCCCAGAAGGGGAGCCTTGGAGTAACTGGTGAAGTTGTTGCCATGTGACCAGGAGGTCATGGGTTCAAGCCGTAGAAACAGCCTCTGGCAGAAATGCAAGGTAAGGATGCGTACAACAGACCCTTGTGGTCCGACCCCGCGCATAGCGGGAGCTTAGTGCACCGGGCTGCCCCTTTCTTAAGCTATGATCCCACTGATATAGCTGATTTCGTTACAGGTATCCTTACAGCAATGCCATATATAGCAAACTGAGGAAAATAGGCTTATTTGAGCAAGAACGTTCAGATAATTTTTCAGGCCATAAGATAGGAAATTCACTAGTCTTTTTCATTGTCTTTGTTCAAAATTGTGGAGATGTGACAAGTAGAACTACTTTGTTCAGTAACTTATTCGTAGAAAAGAAAACACCTACGTTGTTCTATCTTGATTCAAATAATTTTGCAGGTTTGTTGGACAAAGACGGTACATAGGGCACAAAGCCTCACCCTCTAGTATTCCTTAATACGAGAAAGTGACCAAAGCCATTTGTAATTCTCATGAGTTGCGGTATTCATTGTCAAGTTAAGACTTCACTGTTTTTTTTTATAACAAGTTAAGACTTCCCATCATACTGATTCTGTTTAGTACAGAATGAAGCCCTTGTTTGAGTGAGCTTCTAGAATGGGAATCTGGAAAAGTGGGTGTTCCCAAATTTCTGCTTTGTTATTCCCATCTTAGCTCCTTCTCTGGTCTTGCCCCTCTTACTCGAAAGCGAAGGGCATCCATCCAGTAAAAGTAGGCCACAGTCATAGCTACTCTGCTAAGTAGAGAAGTAGCTAGACCGGCAGGAAGAGGGTAGGAGTTATTTTAGCCCAGGTTATTGAATAAGAGGAAGAACTAAAATATCCTCAATTAATGCAACCTCGCCAAGGAGCAAGATATTTCTTTTCTCTATGAAACTACTCCCTCCAATTTAGGAGCCATATATCTCACCCCTTCCATGGAACCGGAGGCCCATTTCTACCACTGAAACAGGGGACAGGGTCTTAAATTCATCAGCCAGCCACAAAGCCCCAGAACTGATTTCCCCACTTCTATTAGAAGCTCATATTCAACATGGTGAACTACTCCCTCTACCACTAACTTGAGCGAACAAATTTGACATACCAACAAGTACGAAGAGAGTATTTTGATAGAATGATAACATCAAAACCATTAAGCTGCTTTAACTTTTTCATGAAAAAACTATTAGTTGTTTTTTACAATAAAAATTTTACGTTTTACCAATTGAAGAAAATTTAGACACTGGAAAATGAAGCAGACATAAGCATCTCATTTTTGCATAGACTAGGAAACAGAAACCAAAAAAGAAAGTACTCTAAGGAGAGTAAACGAGCTATGATTAGTAACATGCTCCAAAGGACCTCATATCCAAGGAGGCGATTAACTGGCCAAATTATGAGCAACACGTTCCAATCACATATACACTGACATCCATTCATATTTGTGCATATTCATGGGATGGAGAGAGAGAGAGAGAAGAGAGGTTTGCTCACATTATTTGACGATGTCTGGAAATTAGCCCAAACGGAATGAACTAAATGAACTTTTCTCCTTGGCCCACCGTTGGCCCAGAGGAACTACATTAGCAAGTAAGATTTAGTGTAAAGTTGACGTAATTCATTGATGAAAAAGTCTAGTATTGCTAACATCACTGTCTTACATTGGCTAAAGCATTTAGTTTTCCAGTGTTAGCTGAATTCTCGCTTCTAGAATTCCAAACCAAAGAAACCTGCACTTTACCTGAAATGAGACAATTTTTATCAACTACATCAAAGGTCAATCTGAAGCCTATTATTCACTATAACATGTACAAACCATTCTTATATCTCTCCGGGACAGGAAGGGATGTATCATGCGTAGTGACGGCCATCTGCAAAATAATGAGTAACATCTCAGTGGATAAAGAACACCAAAAAGCCTAATCAAACTATCTCACTGACGTAAGTCTTTCCTCTGCAAACTTTTATGTCTTACTCACCTGAACATACCTCAGGTCTCCAGTGCCTTGATCTTCATCATATGGTTCAACATTCAACTCAATTATCCCTGGAGCGACCCATACGACGCCAACACAGAAAGAGAAAAAAGAAAATCCAAATGAGAACAGAGAATAGACAAATAAATTCAGTGGCTGTTGTTGTAATAGGTAAGTTCACACTAGACAATTCAGTTTGAAAGAGAACAACACATAAATTATAACAGAAATTTGAAGAAAAATAAGGTGCGGGATTAAGAACAAGCCTTGCTTCAGGAGCTCCACAGCAACATTGATGTTTGGATGATGAGCTGCATAAAAAGGGTCATATAATTGCACCTAGATAATTCTATTGTCTATGCATAGACAAATGTACCACAAAAATCAAATAACTGAATACTCAAATGGCAGACCTTTACAGTCAGGGATATCAACTATGTTATGAGTGCCCTCTTCGTAAAGCCCAATCAGCGGTTTACTTGATGAACCGCGAACAGCAAGCTTCGCACGACACCTCCATCCCCACTGCATCCACAAGTCAGTTCATCACTCCACAATAATATAACAATCAACTATAGAGACAAGCAGATTTACAGTTATTACGTACTAATCTACAACTATCGAAGGAGAAATCTTTGACGCCGTGCTTGTTGAAGAAACCTATAGCTTCATCAATTACTACCGGATGATGAAGATCATACTCTTGAGTGCAACCAGAACACCTACATCCAAAATTGAGGCGCGTAGTTAAACAAAAAGCAATATCATCCGAATTCACTGTACGACAACCGTCCACTTAAACTATGTAAGTAGTGTATAATTAAAAATTCCCAAAAAATAACAGAGCTGTTCTGAAATTGTCGATTCATAGGGCAATTACAAACTCCCCCGTCCCAATTTAAGTGTCTTAGTTACACGAAAAAATTTAACCTTATATATATAGTGTAATTTTTCGCCGAGGGGTTCGGATAACTAGTTAAACCTCTGGGCACGGAGTTTAAGAAATAAAGGAATTTGTAGTTTGAAATTATGAACTTACTAAATATAGAAATACTCTTTTTGAGACCGACCAAAAAGCATAGTAAGACATTTAAATTGGTTAGTAATGAGCGAATGGAGGTACAAAAATAATGAGAGAGTAGAGGAAAGAAGAAGGGAGGGGTGCGTACGATTGGAAATGAGTGCAGTTGAGGGCGCAGGATAAGGAAGATGGATTAGGGTTTATAGGAAGAGGTGATGATACGCGCTGAGGGGAGAGAGTGGTGGTAGCTTGACAGGTAATGCGATGGATTGGAATAGCTATAGTTGGAGAGAAGAAGCTCAGCGCCATTGCTAAAGTGTTGGTTAACTCTGGCGGGAATGGATAAAATATTGAAGAGCTACCGCTATCTATATCTCTGCCCCGATTTGCCCGTCTAACTATTTGGATCCGAACCGCTTTTTATTTATGGATTTTGGATACTCCATATATATTGGGTTAATTGACCCTCCTATTACAAAATTACTTTCCAAATACAGATGCTCTAGGAAAATGAAATACAAACATTTCATTTCATGAAAAATTTGGACACCACCCTTTTCATTCTGAATAAATTGAATAGATTTGTTGGTATTAATATTCCATCCGTTCCATAATAAGTGTTTTTTAGACTTTTTAATTTTTAAAAAAATAAATGGTGTTTTAGGATTTCAACAAGACTTTGAGCAGATTTTTTCAAAATTATCTTTATTTAAATAGTCAAGATTCATTAACTATCTTTTCTTTTTTAGAAAGTAGAAAAAGAGATTAGTCTCTTAATATACATGTGGCGACAATTCTTGTACAGTACATATAGCTCCATTAATTGGCGAGTGAAGTTGAGGATATAGAATTCTTATTATTTCATTTATTTATGCATAAGGCTTAAACTCGATCTTACATTAAAACCCCATACATATATGTTTGATATTGTAAAGCAGTACGAGAAGTAAATAAATATTACAAGTGTTCGAACTGCCGCAAGCTTGTTGAGTCTTGAATCTTGATAACCTGAAATCAAGAAACATTAAATCTGGATTGTTACAATTGTGTGCTGAATCGAGTGATGACACTCTGTCTTTAAGACAAGATTGCCCCGTATATATGTTTTTACGTTAACGAGCAATAGTCTCCCAAGATAAAACAACACTTTAATCAACACTACAAAGCAAATAGGTTGATTCTGACGAAGAACACAAATACGAAATGACTTGCTGAAGAACGGAAAAGGAAGGAAGAGTTTTGAGTTTTCTGTTCATTGTTTGTGGACAGAATTTCAGTTGTTCTCTTCTGTTTGTCTGTGTATTATATTGTAGTCACGTTTCTGTTCTGTGTTCTATATTCTGTGTTGCACAATTGAGCCAAAAAACATCAATATATAGCATAAGGGGGGAGACCTCTCAACTGCCAAAACATGGTTGTTAATGACCCATTGAAGAAGGGAGTAATGGTTGTTTATGGCCATTGAAGGAGGGTGTAATTCAACCAAGTAATGGTTGTTAATGGAGGGAGTTAATCAGCCAAGTAATAGGTGGTTAATGCACAATAACGCCCCCAAAAATCAACTCCAACGGTAGGCAGAAACTTTCTGCCTTCCGTCGTTCCCAAAATTCAACATTCCAGAAACTCCAAGGACCAAACTGTAAATATTAAACAATTTGGGGGTCTATCAGAAGAAGCCCAAGACCCAAGACCCACGACGCGTGACCGGACGCGACCGGAGGGGGGGGGGCGTGTAAGCTTAGCCTTGAACTCAAGCACATCTAGGTCCTCCTTCCTTAAAACACATGGGATACCCCTTAGGGTCCCAAATCCCTTAGCCAATTTAGAGACTTATAAAGAGAGTAATTCTTCATTTTCCCACCGATGTGGTAGATTTGTCCCACACCATATTTCCATGCCTCAAACACCTTACTTCGTGAACCAATATCTCTTTCATTTCTCAACAAAATTTGATGATTCTTGGCCCTACGGTCATCTACTCACTTAGTAGATTATGCATGTGTGGAGAGACAAAGCCTCCAACATGCGGAACTCTAGTGTTTAATTCATTAAATATGGGTGGACGCACCTCCCCACCAAAGGCAAATTTCCAACAATTCCCTCTTAAAAGAGATTTTGGCGCACACACAAGGTGCCTACTTTCAGCAATCTTTCAGCGAAAAGATATTGCATCAGGAGAGGTAGCTTCTGCTTTGAACATTCCCTAGTTGAATACCACCGGACTTACTGCGCGGTGAACGTGATGTCTTAAACCGTCAGTGTTTAGTGTAAACCAAGACAATGATACCAACACAATAACTCTCCTTATTCATTTTCATTCTTATGGTTTTGTCCATTGTGGTCGTGGACACACTTGGATTCTTAAGTGCGTTCATTTGAGGCGGTCTGTCCTCGCACTTAAATAGGTGATCTCCTATAAGGTATCCTGCTATACCCTACTTCACAAGTGTTAGGAATCATTAAAAGTTTCCCCAACTGTTTGAGGATCGTTAAAGGTTTGGAAGCTTAACCTTTACCCACCATGCAGGTAGCACTTTTAATGTCTATCGCGGGAACAGCTTTGGATTCATGTTTCCTTACATAAATCATCATCTGAAGTGTTCTTACTTCCACCGAAGCGTTCAACTGAACCTTTTTACAGATAGTTTTCCCATTGAACCACATTCTTGGGATCTCCAATCAGTATGGTTGGGTTACCACCGCAAAGGTTCGTATTGTTTGGATTTTAAGCCCATTCCCCTAGACAGGCAGAACACTTGATCTCCGGGTAGTCCCTTAGTTAAAAGGGTCCGCTATATCCTCTGATTAGTAACCAAGGAAGTGACACCCGTGATGATCAACTGTCATACGGTCTTATGTCTCCGACAGATCCTGACAGATATGTCCAAACGCCGTCATCTGTGTCCTTCCTGAAGCCGACCGGCTAGCCACAGTGTATAACTGCTGAAAGCACGAGTTTCTCCTAATAAGGGACGTCCTCTAAGGAGTCGTGAAGTTTGCTTAGAGGTTTTTCCAAGACCCACCATACACATTTACTTGTGGCTTTGGTGTTCTTCACATTTGATGTCCAGTTTGAATCACTGTGTTCTCCCAGAACCGCTGGACATCCAGAATACCATGATCCGTAGATAAGCGAATATTTCAGATATCGTCATATCCGACTTAACGCCTTCTATCGATCATTTTTAGAATCATCATTGAACCTTAGTTCAATTGATCTGCTTTGTAGGCCAATACCAGGTCGATTGTAGTGTGTAACATACATTGAACTACATGTGACCTGCGCATATCGCTCCTTGTATATGGGTGCACCATGATTTCAATCAGTTATATGATTCATATCCATTGGTGGCTTCAACGAGACTGTCAACTATCTCACAACTGAGTTTGAGGTTAGACCAGTCCGTTAGATGTCTTAGAAATCCCAATTCCTAAGATGTCATATGTGATACCCATATCTTTTGTTTCAATATAACTTCCACTCTCAGACTGTTGATTTTCCAACTGTTGGCTTTCTAACTTCAGAGTCAATGTTTCTGTGGTCAAATTCATTGTTTCTGTTTTATCTGAAACTTTCAGAACCAAAATATAAACATTTCAGGAACCAAAATGAAAGTACAGGAAGAAGTCCAATAGTCCAGCAAACCAACTCTAATCCTCCCCTTCCAACTCTCCGGTTAGGAAGGTTGTTTCAACATCCATGCCACGCAGAACTGCAATGTCCATGGATGTTAAGCTACTCACATGGAAGCACGTGTACAAGTAGCCGAGGCCTTATACTCGTCGGTAGATCCATCTGCTTTGTACTCACCTTTGAGTATCCTTTTTCACAACCCAAAGGTTCTTTTCCCGGAGGAAGATCAACCATTACACAAGTATGGTTCTATATGATAGAATCTATTTCTCTCTTTGTAGCTTCTTTCCAAAGCAACGCTTCTGGAGATGACAATTATTTATTAATTATCCATGGTTCATTCTCAACCATACAAGCTAGAAGGCCTGGAACAAGTCTTTGTCCCCTCTTTGCTCCGTCTCAGTTCAACATCTAGAATCCCTGAGTTCTGCAGATCTGAAATATTAAGTTCTGGATAGTCAGCAACTTCTGAGTCCTATAGATACAGAACGTCTAGTTCTGGACAGTCAGGCCCTCGCGGGTTCTTGCTAACCTTAAGCAATTACTTCTTTTTCCTTTTCAAGGAAGTTTATCTTCAAAGAATTCAGCATTCTTTAACACCAAGAGGCGATAAGCACTACTGTTATTTACAGATCCAGTGGATATGCAATCTACAGTCTTAGGTCCAACTTGACCTGTTTCGGTATTCCAACTTTTACCAAGACACCCCACATCACAACATCTGTATATGAGATCCTTTCCATGTTTTACACTGAGAGTTATCCTTATCCTTATGCGTATTTCTGTTGAGAATCGCATTAGTGGGAAGGATCGCCTTGCCCCACATATTTTGGGCGTACGGCTTTGCGCTTGGCTAACACCGTTGGACTGAGGTGAGTAATGAACAGTCGTTTAATGAATGATGCTTCACACTCTCCCCCCTCTATCACTACGAATTCCTCAATCCGTAGGCTTAGTTGATTTTCAACTTCTGCTTTGTAGCGCTTATCCGCTTCAACAACTTCACCTTTGCTTTTTAACAAACAAAGGATACAATACGTTGTATCATCATCAATGAAGGTCACAAAGTACTTGTCTCCCCCCTCTATTTTGTATAAACTTCAAATCACCCAAGTAGGTGCGACTAAGTTCTATAGGAGCGGTGCTTCTTTCGCTATTCCTTTGACGGAATTTGGAAAGGTGATTTTGCCTCTTCGCCTACCTCACATTCATTTTGAGGGTTTATGTCGAAAGAAGGCAACAATCTCAATTTCGCTAGCTTTTGAATGACTTTTTATTTAACGTGTCTTAATCTATGATGGCATAGATGCACGGATTACAAATATATCATTCATTTGGCTACAGACATACTGTACCATTCTTAGTTATTACAGACATGTTGGACTAGTCTCAAACCAGCTTGACCAATAACGTCCCTTAAACCAAGTTTGGGACACGTATCACCTCATTTTAGAGTGATCCAATTCCCTGAAGTCCTATTGAGGACAACCTCTCCAACCCCATCTACTTTAGAGGAGGCGTTGCTTCACATGAACAACATCTTGCCCGTGGTTAGGGCGTAACCGGATCATATGTTATCTGGATACTCTGCCCCACTCCAGTTGCTTTGGCAGACTGAGTGTCCAATTTATTTTCTGCCTTTCTTTAGGCCTTCAGACCATTTAAGACCTGGAAACTCTGGCCCACCACACTAGGTGTCCATTACTCTTTCTATGAAATGAATTCTGGCCCACTCCAGTCGCCCGTAGGCTTTGTATAACTGAGTGTCCGATATCATCCTATCAAAGAAATTTTGGCCCCACTCCAGTCGCCCGGAGGCTTTGTATGACTGAGTGTCCAATATCATCCTATGAAGGATCTTCTGCCAAATAGTGTGACAGGCTCAACGACTTTAGCTTTTAGTCTTCTTCCGTTATGATTGGTTCCCAGATAATTCTTGGCGCTTACTTAAGAATGGTAACAGTTTTCGCACAGTTAGTAGATCTTTCTCCCTCGTATGTGCGAACATACTTTACACACTTTTAATAATTACACTTAAAAGAACGAATCTTTTTAAGTCGTTTACAAAATCCAATCTTTAAACGGGAAACAAGAAGAGATTAAACTTCTGATTTTAAAGCGCAAGGAATATAAATTATTTCGTTAAACATTTTCATATTCCTCCTTACTTTAAGCCTTTTTTAATCAGACATCATTTAATCTAATTTTTGACAAGGAAGAAAAATTACTTATCCCAATTTCGGATTCTCAGTCACTTCATCGGACTGAGTGTCCATTTCCTCCTTACCATAATTCGAATCTTTTGTCTTGGACAGATATAGGCCTTCTGCTACAAGATAGAACCACATCTTCAGCCTTCTCCTTTTGTCCCAATTGACATTCCCAGCCTCTCGTGGGCGCTTGGTCCCACCACTCTCAGGAGCGGTGACACCATGAAAACGTTGACCTTTAACAACATAATCATCACTATCTTCTACCAGAAAATCACAGCCATATTCAGATTTGGTCACACAACTTTTGACCGACATCTTTCGAACACTAATACAAATCTTGTCTTAAACTTGTTGAATATTGTAAAGCAGTACGGGAAGTAAATAAATATTACAAGTGTTTGAACTGCCGCAAGCTTGTTGAGTCTTGAATCTTGATAACCTGAAATCAAAAACACTAAATCTGGATTGTTACAATTGTGTGCTGAGTCGAGTGATGACACTCTGTCTTTAAGACAAGATTGCCCCGTATATATATTTTTACGTTAACGGGCAATAGTCTCCCAAGATAAAGCAACACTTTAATCAACACTACAAAGAAAATAAAATAGGTTGATTCTAACGAAGAAGACAAATACAAAACGACTTGCTGAAGAACGGAAAATGAAGGAAGAATTTTGAGTTTTCTGTTCACTGTTTGTGGACAGAATTTCAGTTGTTCTCTTCTGTTTGTCAGTGTATTATATTGTAGTCTCATTTCTGTTCTATGTTCTATATTCTGTGTTGCACAATTGAGCCAAAAGACATCAATATATAGCATAAGGGGGGAGACCTCTCAACTACCAAGACATGGCTGTTAATCACCCATTGAAGGAGGGAGTAATGGTTGTTTATGGCCATTGAAGGAGGGTGTAATTCAACCAAGTAATGGTTGTTAATGGAGGGAGTTAATCAGCCAAGTAATGGCTGGTTAATGCACAATAACGCCCCCAAAAATCAACTCCAACGGTAGGCAGAAACTTTCTGCCTTCCGTCGTTCCCAAATTTAACATTCCAGAAACTCTAGGACCAAACTGTAAATATTAAACAAAGCCCAAGACCCACGACCCGTGACCGGACGGGACGGGGGGGGGGGGGGGCGTGTGGGCTTAGCCTTGAACCCAAGCACATTTAGGTCCTCCCTCCTTAAAACAAATGGGATACCCCTTGGGGTCCCAAACCTTTAGCCAATTTAGAGACTTATAAAGAGAGTAATTCTTCATTTTCCCACCGATGTGGTAGATTTGTCCCACACCATATTTCCATGCCTCAAACACCTTACTTCGTGGACCAATATCTCTTTCATTTCTCAACGAAATTTGATGATTCTTGGCCCTACGGTCATCTACTCACTTAGTAGATTATGCATGTGTGGAGAGACAAAGCCTCCAACATGCGGAACCCTAGTGTTTAATTCATTATATATGGGTGGACGCACCTCAACACCAAAGGCAAATTTCCAACAATATATTGATCGCTCTCATTGCTTATATCTTTCTCTAATCAAAGGCCCTGTTAACACAAGGGGTGAATAGGCACCATAGTTTCTAAAAAAGGCGATAATCTGATTATAGATAATGTCCTTGGCTGTGATTCCTATAATGAAATCAGCATGAGCATAATCCTTAATAAACTGAACGTGCAACTTGTCAATGTCGTGAAACTTCAAATCATCGAGCAAATTCTCAACGTCTTTAACACCGGACAATGCATCTTGACCTCCATATCTTAGAAATAGTGGAAGATTGCGAGGGATGTTGGACATATTATACTCTGGAGGTTTGGTTTGCCCATAATGCGCTACATTTTCGCTCTTTTTCCCATAGTCATATTTCGATATTTTACCATGTCTAACAACTGCACTTAAATAACCAAACATCACATATACCTTAAAGCAGAGGCGAATTCAAAAATTTAAAATGTAACAAATAGTGTCATATAAGTTGAAAGGACTTAGTTTGGGCCAAGTGGACAAGGTTCTTAGTTGACGTGGGCTGAGGCTCGTAGTCTAAGAAAATCTCGACTGTGGAGGAATTCAGACAACACTTCATAGTATATTGTCTATATATAATTCATGATTTACTTTATACTCTTTAATGTAGGTTAATTAATACCAGTAATTGCAGGCAATAAGTCATAACAGTCCACCCTTGGCACAGCACACAAGAGCTTGTCAAATTCTAATACGGGCTCGCTAAAAACAGTAAAACAAAATAAGTTTCATCAATTGAAGATCAGGGAAGGAGAAAAAAACAAAGAAAATTAATTGATGTCTGTAAATTAATGTAATTAATGAGCAAATTTACTTACGTACCTTCTTGGATTGATCTCTGCTAGACCAAACTTCATAACCGTATGATGACATGGTAAACATATAAATATCATTGAAAGTCCAAATGAATATATATAATGATCGATGTCCTCTCAAAGAAATGAAAGGAGGAAAAAAGTAGAGTACTAACTTCACCAAGAAAGGATCTGGCTGCAATGTTACCAAGAGGAGTGGTGATATGGCTCAAATAAGCAAATTGGGCTGAGTAAGGCTGCTGACTGCACCTTGCCTATTAGTCTTCCTGACGCTAGAGCTATCAAAGTTCCCTGTCCATTAATTCCTAACATATATATATATATATATATATATATATATATATATATATATATATATATATATATATATATATCAAATTAATTTACAATCGAACTACATTATTGTCACGATCCAAACCGTAGGGCTGCGACGGACACCCGGATCCCACCCGCCGGGTTCCGCCATTCTTACCATGAACATCTAATCATAATTAATTACGGACTAAGCCGAAAGAAAATAATGAACAACCAAATAACCAACTTATATATATACACAAGTACCAAGGCTGACAAGGCCATGCAAGACTACTTCGCACAGGACACATGTCTACAAGCCTATAAGAGTAGCAACATCAAAGGTCGGGACAAGGCCCCGCCATACCCATATAGACACGCAAAAATGTATTATACCAAAATCAGACCGACACCCCGGAAAGAGAGGAGTGCTTCCAAAATCCGCTGAAAATTGCAATCTATTCACGTGGGTCGTCGCCTTGCCTATGCGAACCTGCGGACATGAAACGCAACGTCCCCCGACAAAAGGGACGTCAGTACGACTGATGTACTGAGTATATCAAGCATAAATAATAGCATAACCGGAATATACTGATAACTGAAACATAAACAACTGACCAACAGGAACTGCCTCTGAGGGCCCTAATACACTTGCCTACATGTTATGTACAATGCAATGTCCATATTTATTGGCCTCATTGTGCAATTTCCTTACCATGACAGCCTTTGTGGGCATCATACCATGTAATGGTTAATTAACGTATGCATATATATATATATATATATATATATATATCAGTGTTGCGGATCGTGCAACCCGTCCCAATATATGTTAGTGTTGCGGATCGTGCAACTCGTCCCAATAAGCTATTCAGGCATCACATCATCACATCATATTGGCCTCTTCGGGCTCTTTTGTGATAGTCTGTACCAGCTTGAGGTGGTGTGCGTATATAACGCCTTTCCATTTCCCCATATCCCCTACATATATAATATTTACCATATAGTAGTGTGCATAGCACCAGTGGTACACGGTAGTATATGAATGCAATGCAAGTGAAAATGCATGAATGATAATAAAATACCCCGAGTGATATAATATTCTTGCACCTTTGGCTAACACTGTGAATATCAACACATCTTCCGTATGCCTCAATAAGGACTTAGAAATATATTTAGACATGCTTTCAGCATATGAATCAATAACATGAATATTCTTAACTACTAGGAGTAGATATCACGGTTATTATTTTGTTACATGGAACATGCAAAAAAAAGAAATAATTTACCTTAATATACCTTGGTACAATCTTCGAATGACTAAAATGAATCAATCCTTCCTATATATACTCAACCTAGCTAATAGATGATGAAGATGGTAATTTTTCTCGCCTTGAATCTGGAGTCCATTTTACAAACTCATAGGCATCATAGAAATTAAAACTATTGTTATATAAAAAGATGGAGTGGAGGTGATTGAGGGAATACTTGAGTTCTTAGCAACCAAGTAAGAGATTTCCTAAAAATGATCTTGTAATGAATCCTATAAATTAGCTAAACAAAACCGACAAAGTGGTTTGCTAATGACTTAAAACTATTGTAATGAAAGGGATTGTATCATATTTCTAATAAAATGAGTGACTATATAAATAAGTAGTCACAATCTTATCTACTTTAAAATAAAGTATTCACTAAAGTACAAAAAGATTCCTGCATTTCCATTTACACGTGGACACATATTGTGACATCTCTCAAAATTAAAGAATGTTCAACCTTTTGATAAAGCAGACCACTTCCTTGTTTTTACATTATCAATGCATAAAATATAACTCTCTTTTTCCTGTAGCGTATTGGACAGTGAACTTTACTGAGAACGTTGGCTTAGTTGATGATCCAAATTGGATATTTATTTTAGCTTATCTATGGTCCAAGTATTTGTTCCACTTGGTTAACGATAAGGACAGTTTAACCTGAGATATATTAATACGCACAGAGAGAAACACATTATAAGACTCTCCCTTATTATAATTAATTCCATGATATATAGCGAGAGCAGAATTAATGTTACCTCGAATTCCTGGCACTTATAACCATGAACGGTGATAATAGAGTCGTACATGCCATTATGATCATCGGCGATGAAGCCAAAAGGTTCCCCCTGCTTGAGCCAAACACTCGATAAGGCTCAAGCACTAATGTGACTAATAACAGTAGGCTTAAAGCACTTAAAGCAAACGAGCTAATTCGGTACGCCATTGTATCTTAAGGACGCTTAATTAATTTAGCTGAGTAAGTAATACTGAAGAAGGGAGGTAGGTAGGTCCAGTGTGCATGCATGCATGCAATGGAGGAGCTTGGAATTAGGGGAAGAGAATTACGTAATATTTATAGTGACAAGGAGTACTAGCAATCGGGATACAGAATAAGCTGAGAACAATTAGATTGATCCTTTTTTGGCTAGCTTTCCGACTGACTAAATGGAGAACGCTATCTTTTTTCTTTTTTTGTTTCGTACTTTTGATAAGGAAAAAGGAAAGAGATTGAAGAACGAAGGATTTATACATCTTACCCAACTTTGTTTTTGTTGAGAAAATATATATACATTCATGCAACGAGCTAGTAAACGTATAGTCGTCTACTATTCCCTCTATCATGATTTATGTGAAGGGGGCTCCGAGTAGGACTGCTTATCGGGTGGATTGAGCGACAATTACGCTTAGCGGTTCGTTTTATAGGTTATCGACTTTTAAATATGTTAATTCATTCGCCAACTAATAAGAAATCGGTTGGTTTGGTAACAAATTTGCAATTATCGAACGGTTTTTGGGTGGTATATTGGCTAAATCGAAGAGACAACGAAAATTAAAATCACAAATATAATCCAACTTCCACCAATGAAATTAAAATCAGAGTTTCTCGTTCTTTTACACAACTGCTTCTCCAAAGATTTGTTCACTTCTCTACTTACTAGAACATGTGATACGGTAGGAAAATCATCAAGTATTACTTTGGACCTTTCTGAAAATAGCTTTGCAGATGTCAGTGTGATTATCTGAAAGGCTAGCTGGAATAGCACAATCCTAAACTAAGGACATTGAAGAGAACCAAATACATTCCTAAAAACTTGATTGATTTCACAATCAATAGAATAATTAGTAAATGGGTTTCTACTGCAATATAGCTACATATAAACACAACTACATCAAATCAGCATTACAACGAAGTTACGAGGAGTCCTCGTTATTTCCTAAGCGAAAAATTGAATAGAATGACTGAGTCTTTAGCTTTAGGGTTTACAATAGATAATTTATATTATTTAGGAGAGAAAAATATAAATATGGTAATTCTTAACGGTTTAACGGCTTACCCGATAAGGAAATTGAGTAATCCACCCCCACACCAATAAGTCGTTAACTATAAAAAATTTAATCAGTTCACCAACCGTTAATCCGATAACCCAATACCAATAAGCCAATAAGTCAATTTTGCGGTTGGGTTATCAGTTACAATTCGGTTTTGAACAGCTCTAGCTCGGAGTGGAGGAGTACAAATTCGCGTATAGATTATTCAAATATGTTACATATTTGAATGTATTACAAGAAAAGTACTACAAGTTATTTGAATGGATAGCACAAGGTATTGTTACCTTTACTTGGGGAAAAGTAAGGATGAAGCCTTTGAAGCGTTCCGATGTTACAAAGCAGAAGTTGAGAACCAACTAAGCCTACAGATTAAATCCATTCGTAGCGATAGAGGGGGAGAAAATGTAGCGCCATTTGAGGAATACTGTGCCCAAGAAGGCATTATTCATCAAACGACGGCTCCATACTCACCTCAATCAAACGGTGTGGCGGAACGTAAGAACCGCATATTGAAGGAAATGATGAATGCCTTGCTCATCAATTCTGGTCTTCCCCAAAACATGTGGAGAGAAGCCGTCTTTACCGCTAATACGATTCTTAACAGAGTCTCACATAAGGGTAAGGACAAAACTCCATATGAATCATGGAAGGGAAAGAAACCCACCTACAAATATTTTAAGGTGTGGGGTTGTTTGGCAAAGGTTGAAGTACCCAAGCCAAAGCAGTCAAGATTGGGCCTAAGACTTGTAGATTGCATATTCATCGGATATGCAAATAACAGTAGTGCTTATCGCTTCTTAGTGCATAAGTCAAATATTTCAGATATCCACCAGGGTACAATCATAGAATCAAGTAATGCTCTATTCTTTGAAGGCACCTTTCCTAGAAAGGAAAAAGACATAACCTCTCGCAAACGAAGTTATACACAAAGCTCTCAAGAACCGGGGTCGTTGACGGCCCGGATCTAGATGATTCAGATCTAGCAGATCTCGAGGTGGCTGAACATCCGGAATCTAGTGTTCCAGATTCTCAGAATTTGGAGACTCCAGAGTTGGATCTAAGGCGAAGTAAAAGGGCCAGGAAGGATAAATCCTTTGGTCCTGACTTTGTAGCTTATATGGTTAATGATGAACCAAGGACAATTGCTAAGGCGTTGTCAACTCCAGAAGTACCGCTCTGGAAAGAAGCTATTGAGAGTGAATTAGGCTCCATTCTGCATAACCATACTTGGGAGTTGGTTGATTTTCCTCCGGGAAATAAACCGTTGGATTGTAAATGGATACTCAAACGAAATACAAAGCAGATGGGTCTATAGATAAGTACAAGGCCAGGTTGGTAGTCAAGGGCTATCGACAGACATAAGGTTTTGACTACTTTGACACATACTCCCCGGTATCCCGGATGACATCCATACGGGTATTCATTGCGATCGCAGCTTTGCGTGACCTTGAGATACATCAAATGGATGTCAAGACAGCCTTCCTAAATAGTGATTTGGAAAAAGAAATTTATATGGACCAACCCGAGAGGTATGTGGTTCAAGGGTAAGAGAAGAAAGTCTGTCGGCTTGTCAAATCTCTTTACGGGCTGAAACAAGCCCCGAAGCAATGGCACGAAAAATTTGATAGTACTCTACTATCGAAGTGTTTCGCCATTAATGAGTGTGATAAACGTGTCTACAAGAAAGGTAACTCTGACCCATTTGTTATGATATGCCTGTATGTAGACGACATGTTGATCACAGGAAGCAGTCTTAGGGTAATCCTAGAGACTAAGAACATGTTGAAACAATGCTTCAACATGAAGGATATGGGTATCACAAATGTCATCTTAGGGATTAAAATATCTAAGACGTCTGACGGACTGGTCTTATCTCAGTCTCACTACATCGATGATGTTTTGAGAAAGTTTGAGATGTTAGACAGTTCACCGATAAAGTCACCAATGGATACAAATCAAAAGCTTGATAAAAATCTTGGTGCACCTGTATACCAGGAGCGATATGCACATGTGATCGGTAGTTTGATGTATATAATAAATTGCACCCGACCTGATATTGCTTATGCAGTCAATAAGTTGTCTAGGTTCACCCGTAATCCAAGTGATAATCACTGGAAGGCGTTGAATCGGGTATTACAATACCTGAAATATACGCTAACTTTCAGGTTACACTATTCGAGATATCCAAATTTGTACTAGAGGGGTACAAGTGATGCAACCGGATATCTGATATAGAGGACACCAAGTCCACCAGTGGGTATGTATTTACAATTGGTGGTGGGGCTGTGTCTATCCTCTAAGCAAACTTGCATCGCCCGATCCATAATGAAATCGGAGTTTATCGCTTTAGACAAAGTAGGAAAAGAAGCTGAGTGGCTTCATGACTTCTTAGAGGATGTTCCGTGTTGGAACAAACCCGTACCTTCGGTAATGATCCACTGCGACAGCCAGTCGGCTCTAGAAAGAGCACGGAATGCTATGTACAACGGCAAGTCTCGTCATATTTGATGGAGGCATAAGATCGTTAGGCAACCGATAACCACGGGTATAATATCCATTGATTACATTAAGTCAAATGATAATATAGCATACCCATTGACGAAGGGCTTACCCAAGGATCAGATGGCTTGCCTGTCTAGGGGAATGGGCTTAAAACCTAAAATATAAGGACCAATACGGTGGTAACCCAACCTTACTAACTGGAGATCCCAGTAATTTGGTTCAATGAGAAAACTAAGTTGTAAAGGTTCAGTTGATCGCTTCAGTGGAAGCATGAGCACTTCGGATAGTGATTTCTGTAAAGAAACACCAAATCCAAAGTCGTTCCCGCAATAGACGTTAAATGCTATCTGCTGTATGGGTAAATGTTAAGTTTTCAAAACCTTTAATGATCCTCAACAGTGAGGTTAGGTTTTGGGAAACTTTTAATGGTTCCTAACACTTGTGAAATGGGGTATAGCAGGATACCTTGTAGGAGACCACCTATTTAAGTGCGAGGACGGGTCGCCTCAAAATGAACGCACTTAAGAATCCAAGAAGTTGTCCATGGCCACAACGGACAAAATATTACGAAGAAGAGAGTAAAGGAATTTGTTGTGTTGGTACTATTGACTTGGCTTACACTAAACACTGACGGTTCAAGACATCACGTTCACCGCGCAGTAAGTAAGTCCGATGGTATTTAACTATGGAAGGTTCAAAGCTGGAGCTACCTCTCGTTATGCAACATCGGTCCGCTAAAATATTGCTGGAAATGAAAATGCACCATGTGAGTGCGCCAAAATCTCTTTCAAGAGGGGATTGTTGGAAATTTGCCTTTGGCGGGAGTTGCGTCCGACCAACTTTAACGGCTTAAAAACTAGTGTTACGCATGTTGAAGAATCCGATTCTTCACACGTGCATGATCTACTAAGTACGTAGATAACCGTAGGGCCAATGATCATCAAATTTCGTTGAGAAATGAAAGAGATATTGGTCCACGAAGTTAGGTGTTTGAAGCATGGAAAAGTGTGGTATGGGATCAATTCTCCCTCATCGGTGGAGGAAGAAAGAATTGTTTTGTTTATAAGACTCAAAGTTGGCTTGGGGTTTGGGACCCCAAGGGGTATCCCATGTGTTTAAAGGAGGGAGTACCTAGATGTGCTTCTGTTCGAGGAAAGCCCACACGCTCGCCGCCGCCACCCGTCCGGTCCGGGTTCACGGGTCGTGGGTCGTGAGCTGTGCTTCTTCTGATATTATCTTTTTGGACCAGAGAACTTTTCCATATGTACAATTTGATCCCTGAAGTTTCATATGTACAGTTTGGACCAAAATTCTTTCATATGTACAGTTTGGTCCCTGAAGTTTCAAGATGTTTCAAGAAAGTCAGAATTGGGCGGTGAGCAGAAACGTCCACTCAATTCAGCCATTTATTTTGGCTGAATTACTCTTACTAAATGGCCAATCCGTTGCACATTTTCACCATTTATTTTGGAGGAATTACTTCCTCCATAATTGCCATTACTTGGCCAGTAATGGCACTTATGGAGGCAGTTCATCAGCCTCTCCTTCAACTATTTAAGAACCCCTTGTCACCATTGTTGAGCACACTTTACACTTAACAAAAACATAAACGAATTCTTCTTCCTACAACTTCCAGCATCATTTCATTACTCAAAATTTTTCACGGTAACACTTGAGTTTCCTTTGCTCAATTGTTCATTTGCTGTCTTATCTTGGGAGACAATTGTCTAGGATGTATAAAGGATACATACGGTGCAATATTGTCTTAAAGATAGAGTGCAAACACTCGACTCAGCATACCAAAAACTGTTCTAGTTTATTCTTCAATTTCTGTGTAATTTTCAGTTTGTTGTTGAATTGTAATTTCAGTTCTTGTATTACTTAGCAGTTACTTGTAATTTCCGTTTCCTGCACCTTTATAACCAACAATCTCTGCTTCAAAGCTAACCACACCACCACTCTATGCTTAGGTAGCAATAGCTTACTCTATCTTAGGTTTGCTTCCTTGAGCTTGTCCCTGTCCCCCAACAGTGATAGATAGCTGTGAAATACATAATTTTTTCCATGTGTGGTAAGATAATACCTGTCTTGATTATACCAACTTACCATACTAATTTTGAGCTTGTTCAACTGTTTCTAGTACCAACTACAATCCTTCTTTGGCACATAAGACCAAAAATCATCTCCATCATTTATATAAACATCATGCACCCACTTAACCCACAATTACTCCTTACTATGTAAAAACAACCATATAAATTTACCCATTGTTGCAATGTTCTACAGTATACAATTCTTCACATTCAAGCCCCCTTGTTTCTTTGGCCAACACAGATCTTGCCATGATACTAGTGCTATTTTCCTTGATTTCTCTGTAAAACTCCATAAGAAATCTCTACATTGTTTGTCTAACATTTTTAGTACACCTTGAGGGAGCAGGAACACTGCACCCCAAAAATTATACAATGAAAATAGAACTGAATTGATCACTTGAATTCTACCTGCATAGGATAAATGCCTTGCATCTGTGGCTTTGATCTTCTCAGTGATTATGTTGCACATTTGATAGCATTCTAACTTACTCCACTTCTTGTAGGACAAAGGCAATCCAAGATACTTGATAGGAAACTGCCCTACTGCAAAACCAGTCCTCTTCAGCAACTCAGTCTTGATCTCATCATTCTTGCCATAATTCTGGACAAATATTCCATTAACAAGACAAATAGAAGAGGAGATATTGGGTCTCCCTGCCTCAGTCCTTTTCTATCCTAAAAGAACCCACACCCTTCCCTATTGACTTTAACAGAAAATCAAGTTGTGGTAACACACTCCATAACTATTTGAATGAACTTGGGAGGAAAACCAAAGCCATCCATCATCTCTCTCACAAATTCCCATTTGACCATATCATAAGCCTTTATAGGGTCAATATTCATTAGACATCTAGGGGAGGTTTGCCTATTGTAGTGTCTTAATAGGTCATGACAAACAAGGTCATTTTGGATCAGAGATATGCCTTTGACAAATGCAGCTTGGCCAGGATTCACTATAGAAGGCAAGATAGTGTTCAATCTACTACATACCATCTTGGAAATACATTTGTAAAGGACATTACAACAAGCAATAGGCCTATATTGACTAGCATTCACTGGACTATCCACATTAGGAATGATGGAGATCATGGTTGCATTTAGTTGCTTCAATAGCTTATCAGTACTAAAGAATTTCAGTATAGCAGCATAAATATCATCCCAAGATACTCTATAAAATCCTCCACCATACCCATCAAATATTTTGCCATCAGCCTGCTTTCTAGCACCACCATCAGTCCCAAAAGTTGATGGTAGTATCTCACAACCATTATCTTGTTCATAAGACATATACCCTGCTTATCCTGAATCTATGTGATAGCATGTATCAATTTCCTCTTTCTTATAATGGCAAAGACGTACTTAGTGTTATAATCCCCTTATCTCAACCAAGTAGTTTTACTCCTCTACATCAAGAATGATTCAGCCAGTGCAAGGGAAGCCCTAAACTGATGTACAACAACAACATATCCAGTGAAATCTCACAATGTGGGGTCTGGAGAGGGTAGAGTGTACGCAGACCTTACCTATACCTTGGTAGGTAGAGTGGCTGTTTTCGAGAGACCCTTAGCTCCAAACACAACAATGCATAAGCACAAACAAAATAGGAGAATTAGGTGTCACTCAATTAAATGAGTGTTGACATGTCATAATTTAGTTATGTGAATCCCTTCGGGATGAATTTGGGTGATACATAGTCATTTTGAGGTCCAACCAAATAAGGAAATTTGTAAAAGTTCTTAAATTCGTCTAAGTCTGAGGTAGTTCTCACTTGTGCCTAGTTTTCGGGTCGTTGCGTTGGGAATTTGAGAAAACTCAAAAATGAAAATTGTAGGTCTTTGAAATAACTTTCCAATCATATATAGACCAGCTCAATCGGAGTTCTGTACTAGGGGCTATGCCCATTTTACTGGATGTTATTGGCTTAGTGAAGATTAAGCCTAGCGGCGTGCCAGATATAATTTACAGTGGGGGAAAATTTAATAGGGTTATCGAAATAATCCTGGCGCATGGCTCCAATCCAATTTTGGCCTATCATGATTTTACCCGAATTTTATATATTTCAAACTTCTTAAAACCTACCCCTCTTTATTCTAAGCCGCCTTTTTGGAGAGAAAACACCCTAGAGACTTATCTAAACCTCTAAGGTAAATTCTTACTCAAACATCATGATTATTACCTCAATCTAATAAGGATTAACACTAAAATTCTCATATATTCCATAGATTGTGAGAATTCGATTTAAGAACGGTTGAAGAAAAGAATCGTTGGGAATTCATCTTGAGGTAAGTTCGTGTACTTCTTATATATTTATAAGGATTGATTTGGGGGTACATATCATACAAAACATGCTAGAATCCATGGGTGAATCCTATGAATGTAAGAACACTAATTTGGCTTAGAAACCCTAATTCCCGAAAAGGGTGGGAGTTCAAGATAAAAGTACAAAGTTCTAATCTTTATTATTCTAATCAATTGTAGAGTGATTGTTGAACCTCAGAAAACCTATTTGGTAGCGTTTTAGCAGGAATTGATATGTCTCTTTTCAAACATACTTTTTCAACCTTTAAAAATTATTTCTTTGGGAAGGTTTCATGTGCGTAAGGGACAAGCCCTCATGGAACCATAGGTGTATCATACTATATATATGTATTCGTGATATTTTCCCATCAAAGGATTGTTGAAACTGATCTATAAAGCTTTAGACTTTGAACATGATTCACCCTTATATGAGACGTTTTAAACTTGATTTTGAAGGCTTGGATATTTCATGTGTTTTGCCCTATGAACGGGTTTTATTGAAGTTGAAACTTATTTAATGACTTGAACATAGTTTCTCAACCTATTAATAACTTGATGTACCCCTATTAACGGGATGATGAACATAATCCATAGTGAGTGATTCGGCTTCTTTGTTGTGATTGTGATTCAGTTAATTTGCCATGACTTCTATTGTTTGTGTTTGGCCTAGGCACTCGGAAGGAAGGGTAATCACTATGGACCCTAGTGTGGTTTGCCTAGCCATTGGGAGGAAGAGTGGTCATCGAGGGTTCATGATCTCAATGTGGTTTTGCCTAGCTATTCGGGAGGAAGATAGTCATCGAGGATGACCACCCCAATATGGTGCTTCTACGCGGTTTTTAGGGAACCTTAATGGTCATCCCTTCATTTCATTAATTTGGCTTGTTTGGGCATAATCATGGTTGTTCGTAAATAACTCGACAGTGATCTTAAGTTCATAAATGAAAGACTTAATCTTGAGAAATGACATAATGGATTGAAAGTGATTTAATTCCCTCTTAATAGTTTCTACTAATGATTTCTCTAAGTTGATGAACTGTTTTATCTCTGGATCTCGAACGACTTTACTTATATTATTTCACTGCTTAATATTATATTATTTATTATCCCGGAGGCACTCACTGAGTACCTAGTACTCAGACATATCATTGTTGTTTTTATGGTGTGTCAGGTAACAAAGAAAAGCAGGTTCGTGATACGCCTATGACTTAGGAGAACTTACTGCTTTCGAGACTATTCGGTGAGCCCACATGATTGTTCGTGGGGCTATTCTATCTTTATTTTATTAATATTAGTTTCAGGCTATGTCCTGAAGTTAGACTATTTCCTTTTATCATCTTAGAGGCTTAATAGATAGACGTTATTTTGTGGGTATTTGGCTGAGGTCGTTATTTGACTCTCATGGGCGTTGCTACATTTTGACATTCATCTATTACAGACTTCTGCTGATTTAATTTCATAAATTGTGACCATGAATTTTACTTAGTAGTTACACCTTAATTTAAATTATTAATAAAAGACTAAGTAGGGACTTGATATTATTAATTCATAAGGTGCTTCCGGTGTTGTTCATAGCATCAGATGTCTGTTACGTCCAGGGTCGGGTTTGGAGCGTGACGACTGACCACTCAAATGATTGTTCCCCCTTCTGCAGATTTCTATTCAAAGGATCATTTTGAAGATCCATCTGAATTCTCTTCAAAGCTGCCCTATCATGTTCAGCCTGCACAAAAACATCACTAAATCTTTGCTTATGCAGCACTATAGGGCAGTGATCACTGATGCTCTCAGGAAGTGCAAGAGCCACAATATCAGGCATCCTGTCCACCCACTCACCATTCATTAACACTCTATTATTGTTGGAGAAAATCCTATCATCTTTTTTATCATTTCAGGTGTACTTACAACCTGAAATTGGCATTTCCTCCGGGCCACACATACAAATACAATTCTAAAAATCAACAACCTCTGCATAAGTAACTGGATTACGGCTCGTCTCGCCGTGACCTTACTGTCATAGTCCCACTCATTTGATGTAAGTGATACCACAACTCCTTCCTATCCTCTTTCAAATTATAAGCATACACAAATGTCACTACATACTCCAATTGTAGAGGGATAAACTTCACTCTACAAGTGAAAGTTTGTGTTGTTTCCTGATCAATGTTAACTACAAACCAATCAGACCTTCATATAACCAACACTCTTTCCATTATAATGAGAAGCATAGTTGCTATGGTGTTGCCACCCATTAAACATACTTCAACAATCACATCCACCTTATCCACATTCAGTCTAGTTTCTAACAGACCAACTAACCCAATTTCTTGCTCTTTACAGAGGAGGCTCACCTCCTTCTGTTTATTGAGGCCTCTAACATTCCAACTAACCATCTTAACTTTTCCCAGAGGGGTGCATCACAGTCCCCTCAGTCTGGCCAGCTTTAGTGGCTTGCACTCCCTTCTCCTTTGGTGTTTGCAATGGTTGAAAGGTATTAGTAACCTCAATTGATGTGGTACCACTTGTGGTTGCCTTACCTTTGGTGGTTTGATTCTTCCACCTTCCTACTTGGTTCCTCCATTGACCATTGCCCTGCTAAGGATATTTCTGATTTTGAAATCTCACATTCTTCCCCCTTCCAGCTGCAACATGTTGTTGCTACTTATGTATTCCCCCCCAGCCTCAGGCACTGGCCTAACATAGTCGAGTTTGAATCCAGCATTAGATATTTTAGTGATATCAAAATTGTCCCATACCGAGCCAACTAATTCACTCACCTCTACTTCTTTGGTAGCAGTATAAACCCGTTCAACCTCATCTGCCCAAGAGTTCCGTCCTTCACTCGCCTGTGATTGTGTAACATTAACCCAATCAAGTACATTTTCCTTATCAATTGTTGAATGACATCCTCTACACTCCCTTGATTCTTCTCTATCGGTGGTGATTTGTTCACAATTGGAGACGACGTCCCACTAGAAGAGTTTCCCCCAACATTCGTCATTGAGTTCATCGGAATTGGCCCCGATTTGGCGATATCAGCTATTGCCCTTGTTTTCAGATTCACCGTTTCCGGCCCAGTACCACTAATTCCAGCACTTTGTTTACTTGACTCTACTTTTTGATGCGCCGACACCACTCCACCTGCTTTTTCCGGCGGATCGCAGACTTGACCCTCTTACCCATGGTGTGGCGTACGTTAGCATACACCGAGAGAGAACATGTCTATCGTGCGCCGACAGAGAACATGTATCGTGCGCCGAGGGAGAACATGTATCGTGATATAATTGATGGAAGACTAATACTTCCTTTCTCCTAATTTATGTTTCACCTTCCAAAACTTTGAAAGTCAAACTAGTTTTTTCCCCAATTTTTAGATATGCCTTTTGAGTTTTTAATTATTATAATTTATAATATTTTTTACGTATTTTTTAAATATGTAAATTTTATTATAAAAACTTAAATTTTATGCTTGAATTTACGGTAAAAATTAAGAAATTTGACTCCTGAAATCTCAATTATACCACATAAATTGGGATAAGGAGTAACTTTGTTTGGTCAAATTTTCAAAATTTGATTAATTTGAAAATGTTTGTCAGAAGATACTTTTCAAAACTGTCAATATTAACACAACAATTATGTTTGGCCAATCACAAACTCTTTAAAAAAAACACTTTTTGACTTTCTAGAAACTTAGCCAAACTGGTTATAAGAGAAGTATAAGTCCAAGTTGAACAGAATAATATACGACGCTGGTCTATAGACTACTAGTACTACAATTAATAATTCAATAGTATTATTCAATACTAGTACTACAATTAATAATTCAATAGTATTATTCAATCTAACAAATTAGTCCGCTCATGTTTGTCATGAACATTCCTGTGTACATACATTCTCATCACTTGTTAACACTTCAAATTTTGAAGCTGAAGTTGATCAGGCCTCTTACATAAAATAAAATATAAAAAATCATGATTCCCTTTCGTTGCTTTTACTCTTTCTTTCCCTTTTCTTAGGCATAGTTTCTAAAAAAGGAAATAATCTGGTTATAAACGAGATCCTTGGCAGTGATTCCCATAATGAAGTCAGCATGAGCGTAATTCTTGATGTACTGAACATGCAACTTGTCTACGTCGTGAAATTTAAGGTAATCGAGCAAAGTTTCAACATCTTTGCCGTCGGAAAGTGCATCTTGGCCACCGTAGCTAAGGAAGAGAGGAAGATCGCGAGGAATGTTGGCTAAATTATACTTTGGAGGTTTGGGTTCACCGTAATGGGCTAAATTGTAGTTGCTTCCGTAATCATATTTTGAAAGTATGCCGTCTCTAGCAGCTGCATGTATTAAATAATCAATTATCGTATGGTTAAAACAAGCAATAATAGAAATGGACTAAATATTCAAATTTATCCCCCTTTACACTATCATAATATTACCCTCGGAATTTTTTTTGGATATCCTTATATTAGTAAATAATATCGTATTTGTTATTGTGTTAATACTATATTATATTTACAGATAATTAATTAAAGGAACTTACTTTGAGCCAAATGCACCATGTTCTTAGTAGACGTGGATTGAGGCTCGTCATTCAAGAAAAGCTCAACGGTGGAGGCATTCAAACAGCAGTTCTTCCCTTTAAACAAATGGAATTAATTAAGTTGCAAGGGTAGTAATTGACTTAATTAATTAACTAAAGTTTGAACAAGTTTAGTACCAGTAAGTGCAGTCATTAAGTCATAGCAATCTACCCCTGGCTGAGCACATAAGAACTTGAGCAATTTGTTTACAGGTCCACTGAAAGGTAAACCAACAAACAAAGAAGTGTTATTAATTGAGAGAAATTATTAAAAGAAAACAAACAAACATCTCTAATGGAAATTAAATTGAGTGAAGTTATTTACCCTTTTGGATTAAACTCTGCGAGACCAAATAATGTAGTGATCTGTCGACATTATTAATTCGTTGAATGAATAAATTACTCTGTAATTAAGTTGATAATTAACAGAGAAAATAGGGGGGGGGGGGGGGGGGGGGGATAGAGTACTAACTTCACCAACAAAGGCTCTGGCTGCAACATCACCGAGTGGAGTGGTCATATGGCTCAAATAGGCAATTGGACTGAGTAAGGCTGCTGATTTCACCTTGTCTATTTGTCTTCCTTCTGAGAAAGATGCAAGGGCTATCAAAGTTCCCTGTTATTTCATACTAATATATGTTAAATTGTGAGACTATCCCGTCTAAAAATTATTACTCAATTATATCATGTCTCGACACACTATATTTTCAAATGGTAAAAATGTTTTGTTTATCTTTTGATAACAATGTTGAATTATGAACCAGTTATACATAATCGATTTATTATGAACTTACCATTGAATGGCCAACATAGTGTGTTTTCTGTCCAGTTTGTTTGAAGATAAAGTCAATAACAGCTGGTAGGTCATGGACTATCAATTCATCCCATGACCAATTCCAGTATTCCTGCAAATCATAATACAAACTTAATTATTTACATTAATATTGACAACACAAATTGTTTCTTATTGTTAGAATTAACCAATAAGAAATTTTGTTCTTTGAGGATTAATTGAAGGAGATACCGAATCCTTAGAATCAAGGGTGACGTGGCGACGACTGTATCTGGTTCCCCTGATATTGGAAATCCAAACATCAAAGCCATTATCTGCCAAGATCGTCGCCAGCGATTGTTCAGGTGGATTCAACAGCCACGTTGCGCCATCCTGCAAAATTATGACCAATTATATCATGCATCTAAGTTAACAAGAGATTTACTTATAATTACCTAATAAATGACTTGATCGTGTAAATAGTTTTTATGTCGTTAGTGCTTCAACAACAACTAATTATTGCTAATGGTCATGTAATGGCAATTAGTGAGGAGTAAATCAGCCAAATAAATGACTGAATTAATGTGCAACGGATTAGAGCTTTAGTGAGAGTTATTCAACCAAGTAAATGACTGAATTGATGTGCAGATTAATGGAGGTTTAACGTTCCAAAAACCAACCCAAAAGGCACAAGTTCTCTGTCCAAATTTATCTTACTTGAAACTTCAGGGACCAAACTGTAAATATGAAGCAATTTGAGTCCAAAAAGATAATATCAGAAGAAGCCCAAAGTCCAACGTGAGACAGGTGGGCGGCGGCGGCGTGCATGTGGACTTAGACTTGAACCAAAGCACATCTAGGTCCTCCTTCCTTCAAACACATGGGTTACCCCTTGGGGTCCCCAAATCTTTAGCCAATTTTGAGACTTATAAGTTAAACAAATCTTTCTTCCCCCACCGATGAGGGAGAATTGGTCTATACCACATTTTCATGCTTCAAACACCTCACTTCGTGGACCAATATCTCTTTCATTTCTCAACGAAATTTGACGATCCTTGGTCCTACGGTCATCTACTCACTTAGTAGATTATGCACGTATGAAGAATCAAAGTCTCCAACATGCGAAACCCTAGTATTTAAGTCATTAAAGATGGGTGGACGCAACTCCCACCAAAGGCAAATTTCCAACATATAATCCCACCAAATGAGGTCTGAAATGGGTAAGATGTACGCAGACCTTACTTCTACCTTTGTGGGTAGAGAGGTAATTATCTAATATGTCGTTAGTGCATCGAACTTAAAATTCTTTTATCTTTTGTCACCCCTAGTCATAACGTTTTCAATTCATTATACGTTACACTACAAATTTCCCGTTGTATGTGTATATACTATAAATAGTAACACAAGCTTCAGACCAAAAAACAAAAAGAGACGAGCTTAGCTAAGGAAAGGACATATAGATTACATAGGCGTACGAAGTGTATATACCTAAAGCGGATAAGCGTTTATGCGAAGCTGCAAATTTTGTGGAAACAAGCATCATCCACAAACAGCCACGATAAGCCATCACACACATCTGTTTCTGTGTTCAAACTCAATGCTATGGCATTTTCATACCTAATGGATTACATGGATAGGGTCCATGACAAAATTGTTAAGACTCGAGTGTTCAATCTACTTGTTAAAACTTGGAAATGATAAAAGACATTGGCACAAGGCCCACCAGGTACTAACTAGTAATAAGGATCAATGTGGTAGAGGTGAATATTCCGGTTTGGGTACTGGATTAAAGTCGTGATCTTGTTATGGTTATAAGATTTTTCGGTGCATTTCTAAATTATCAAGTCACAGTATAAATATTGGACACCTAATAGAAAACATTTAAAAAAAAGGAGGTCCACCACTATCTTTACTTTGGGATTGAAATAATTGATACCTGGCATGCCTGAGGCAAATTATACCAACACAGTTCAGATAGACGCTCAATTGCATGCACTTTTTTCTCCGTATGGTCAAATTTTTTAATGTCGGTTTCACACTAGCTATAAATCTTCTCTTTTAAGAAATCAGCTTATCACTAAGAAACCATCATCACCTTTTAGTGATTCTGTCGCTACAAAAATGGATAGATAAATGACTTTTTTACTCGTGAAAGTTCGGTATCTCCAAGTTTTACTCCACGATTATCGGAACTGTGCATATATTTTTTATAGTTTTAAAACTTAACAGATGTATTAAGTAGATGCTATTACCACAAGAACTCCATGCTGCAACAACACTGGCTGCCTGTTTTGCCCCCCACCTCCTGTGCGGCCCTCTGGAATTCTTTGCACGCTTAATATGTACCCATCATCAGTTTTTACCTGAGTTTTACAAAACAAAAGACACACATAAGATCAGAGACATAGCTACATAGAAAGAAGGATGATCAGTTAAATATTTTATTTAAAAATATTATATTATGTATATTAAAATAATATTGTATATACAAGTCAAAAGTTACTTTCTATAGATGCATATTAAATTTTGAAAAGTCCTAGTAAAATTTCAGACTTTACTACTATATAAGTCTCCTCATTGGAATTGGTTGGTTGCTTAGTCTAGTAGACAATGTCAGTTATGATGTTCGAGCTCTTCAAAAATATTATCACACCCACAATGATTATATTTTTAAAGAATCCGAACAATATAGATGTCAATTAACTACAAGAAAAATTCATCATTTGTGATGGCACACCCGTCACAAATTTTAGTTTGGGACGGATTAGTGAGGGGAAAGAAGCCGAACAAACTCACAATTATGAAGAAGGATAATATACACTTAGTTAATTACCTCAAATTCTTGGCACTTGTAACCATGAATGGCGACAGTGGAGGCGCACATGCCGATTGGCAGCGCGCCATCCGTCCAGTTGTCGCCATAACTAATGAAGCCGAAATGTCTTCCCCTGCTCGAGCCTAATACTCGATTAGGCTCGAGCACTAAGATAAGTAATGACAATAGGCTTAAAATACGTAAACACGACAAGATTCCAAACGACATTCTATTTAATGGTACGTGTAAGTAATGGAGGTGGTGGCAGTGTGCAATGGTGGAATTGTGAAAAGAAAGAGAACTACTTATAGATAGAGAGAACAAAGAAGGAGAATGGACACCCTCTGGGAATATGGATAGTGAAGGTGTGAAAACGAGTTTGTTTTTCTTTTAGCTTTTTCAACTGACTAACTTGAGGATTTTATACTAAACTTTTTTAAAGGTGGATTTGTTTATTCGTTTTCTATACATCGCACTACTAAATATTGCTGATTTGTTTCCAGTTTCTAGTATGAACAGGGAACTGTAGAGAATGGGTGTCGGGTTCCACCAATTTAAAAGTTTTATATACGCAGTTGGTAGAGCGAAATTTTTTAAGTTTTATATATTTTCAGTACAAGAAATTTTTAAACTATTAGATCATCTTTATCTATGGTAGCAGATCTTATATCTTTCTTTTAATATTTTATCTATAAATATTATTTAGCTGATTTGATAATATAATAAAAAACTTATACTGATCTGACAATGTATGTAACTTACACTATCATATATAGAAGTATAGTAAAATCTTGCTCGATTTTTATAATAAATCAATAAATACAACATATTCATCTTTTAATTACACAATCATTGGTCAATTTAATATAAATATATATATTCTCACTTTAATTTCGATGTTACTTGATTTAGTGTAAATATTGGATTTTCTGTAAGTATTTATGATATTCATAAGTGAAAGGAAGGTAAGGTATGTTAAATGAGTATGGTGATCTGATGAAGCTCAACTAATTCCTGTTAGAAATTTTAGACTTATGAAATAAGCTGAACCAGTATTTAGTTTAGGGAGATGAAGTGAGGCCAAGTTGGCGGTTTTGGCTTATCTTGTTGAGAATTGCAATAAGGGCCAGTATAATCTTGTTGCACTTGTCATCGTTTGTTTGCTTTTTGGTTACTTGTATAAAAGTTAAGACAAGATCACAAGACCAATCCACTCGTACGTTAAGGAGAATCACATTATCAAGCTATTTATAAACATTTTCTATATTAAGAATAGGGATAAGTATCAATATCTCCGGAGTTATAACTAAAGTTTCACCGACACACTTTTTTCCGAGTTCTATTATTTCTTTAAACTTTTTAAGAATATAATAAATATTATCCTAAGCGCTGACGTGGTAAGAAAAATGATATTCACGCACTGCCACATGTATATTTAATTTACTTTTTTGAATTTTCCCCCTATTTTTCTATTTTTTTCTTTTTTTTTCCTTTCTTTTCTCTTTCCTTTGGAATCCAACCATGGCTGCCCTTTTTCGTACATTTTTTTTCTTTTATTTTCTTCATCATGACCATCCATGAAAACATTGATGTAAGCCCATGTGTTTTGAAGCCCCAATTTAGTAGATTTATAAAATATTGTTCTCAATTTTTTCGGGGAGATTCAAAACACATGGTCGGAATTTGAAATTCCGGCGACAATCTTTTCCGGCGAGCTTCAAATTCCAGCGATAAAATCTATTCCAATCTCATATTTGCCTGGTCGGAAACAATGGATGGAGATTCTCCGACGTTAACAAGAACTTTTGAAAAATGAAATTAAAAAAAGGTAAAAAAAATTTAATCTTTAATGATAATTAATTAAGTGTAATTAAATATGAAGTATCCAATTAAAATATGACACGTGTATAAGTTAATGAGATCTTATGCTTCTCACTTTTCTAAAGAGAGTGAAATAAGCGCTTGACACATCACGGTGATATTTATTATATTTTAAAAAAATTAGAAAGATAATAAGTCTCCCGGAAAGGAAAAATGTGTTGCTCAAATTTTGGGTATAATTCAAGGATATTGATGCCTTGTCCCTTAAGAATAAGTTGATAACTTCTGGAAAAGATTATGAATAAGTTGTTATAGTATCCATATAAATAACATGACGTAAATATTATACTGCAATTGGTAAATGATACACGTCAAGGCAATCATACTAGTGAGTCATAATTCATGAAATCTGTTGCTGTGCTCTTTTTTTTTCTTTCTATTTTTAAATTTTAAGTACATGTGCTTATGCTTTAATGCTTATGGAGTGAAAAGGACAACTTCCTTCAGATTTGAAAAAAGGGTCTTGAAATTTAAAAAGTAGCCAACAAATAGTAATGGCAAGATAATGGGGAACAACACTGCACTTTTTAGCTCCCCAATGTGGTGAGACGAAGGAAATTTCATTCTTTGTAAGGGGAAAGTCCCGAAGGCGAAACCCCCCATCTGTATCGAGGCTCCTTGGCCAGGTGGGATGTAAATTGAGGGATATGCGCGAGTGGCAGCCTTATACGGAGAGGACCAACGGGACACGAACCCAGCAACAACCCTTGCAATATTTCAGCAAAGACTGTCACCACACAGATTCGAACCCGCGACGTCGGAGTGGTTGTACCCTAATCACCTTGTCACTTACCAACTCGCTTGTGCCACTGGGGGCGAAGGAAATTTCATTCTTAATAAGAGATTATGGGATAAGTATAGAGATTTTTTTTTTAGTAGAAAGTGATTCCTAATTAAATAAATTTAATGGACGCAAATATGAATTAATTGAATCAATGAGTTCCGATCATAAAATAATTGAAAGAAAAAAGAAGTATGAATATCTTTCGGAAAATGAGAATACAAAGGGTAGAGAATAAGTGCTTGTCATATGCTTAACAACCATTATTTTGACCGGTGCCGTGCAATGCAATATATGGTACCGGATTCAACCATTTATTTTACAGAATTGATTAATGAAATTGGCAGAATATATTATATGATGTAAATAAACTTTTTGAGGGTTGAAAAGTGAAAATCATGGGTTAAAAATAAAACCTTACTTCAAAATTTAGACTATAAACATTATACCTCTTCTCTTTTAATAATCGTGTTCAAGTTGACTGTTTACCTTGAAAAGGGAAACAAATTTTAATGAGGTTGACCATGGAAATGGGAATATATCGAGTCAAACTGCACAATCTCGGTTACTCCACGAATTGCCTCATTTTGTTAACACTGCACATGTTTGCAACTTACATTGTACTTATTCGATTAAACTATACTAGGTTGAAATTAATGATCTAATTCTATCAATTTTAATCATCAGTCAACACTTTCTATTTTTGGTATACGAATCTGTTCTATCCATTGAATAGAGTCAAGATTAGGATGCCTAAGCAGCAGTCAGATAATACAATTATCAGTATCATGACGGTTAAATATACACAATATACACACAATATACATGTGTATATTGTGTATATATGGCTCTCGGTTTTGGTGTACAAACCGTGTACATGATAGATAAATTAGGTAAGGTTTTAGTCTCCTAATTTAGGTAATGTTGTAGTGTAAATAGTATTGTATACTTACCATAATATTTGTATTACCATACTTGTATAGTTAGTATCCAAGTAGAATAAGGTTTTAGGAATAGAATAGGAATAAGATTCTCTTATTATGGAAATATGTAACTTGTATAAATACTCTTTCAATTAATGAAAATAATCAAGGGATTAGTTCTTTCATGGTATTAGAAGTCTAGATCTTTTATTCCTCTCTCCATAATTCTGTCGACCTCTCCCTAATTCCGTCACTTTTGCCTCGATTTCTGAGCCTTCTGTCTCGGATTTCGTGCCCGACGGTACCTCATCTCTTCCCAAATTTCTCTTCTCAATCCCTACATCACGTCTTGCGTTGCGATTATGGCTAAGAACACGTTTCACCTTGCCCTTACTATTTCTAACATCAAGAATCACATCCCTATCATTCTTGAAATAGAAAACGTCCAATACGCGACGTGGGCCGAGCTGTTCAAAGTTCACGCACGCTCGCATCAAGTCCTCCATCATATTGTCCCCGCGGCTCCTACGGATACGGAGGTTTCCAAACCCGAGGATGATCCTAGGTTATGGACGACCATTAATGCTACCGTTCTTCAGTGGATTTACTCCACTATTTCTACTGACCACTTGCAAACGATTATCGAACCGGACGCTACGGCGATGGCGGCATGGAATAGAATACGTGATATATTTCAAGATAATCAAAATTCACGTGTTGTTACCCTGGAACAGGAATTCTCCCACGTCAACATGGAAAATTTCCCCAACGTTTCAGCATATTGCAAAAGGTTGAAATAATTAGCGGACTAACTCGGCAACGTTGGTGCGCCCGTTACAAATGATCGTTTGGTCCTCCAAATGGTTGCAGGCCTATCTGAGGCCTATAGTGGTGTTGGCACGCTTCTTCGTCAGAGCAGTCCTCTTCCACAATTTTATCAGGCTCGTTCTATGCTTACGCTCGAAGAAGCCGATTTGGCCAAGAAGGCGGCTACCGGTGCTTGTCTCGTAGTCATGATGACGTCCTCTCCAAATTCTCCAAGTCATATTGATAATTCTGGCCAAAACCATGGTCACGGTGGTAGCAAGAATAGTCGAAAAAATAACGAAAAAAATCGCGGGGGAAAATGCGGTGGTTTCGACAGCAGTCACGGTGGCCAAAACAATGGCGGTGGACCCCATCCCGGTTATAGTGGGCCACCGACCCACTGGTCTCAACCTTGGGCCTCTGGACCGTGGGCTTGGACCAGTGGACGATGGCCCTACAACCCAACTCCATACAACTTTCCAGCCACTGGCCAGTGGGCTTCCCAGCAGCCTCGGCGACCCACTGCCCACTGGCCCAGTAGTTCCAGCGGCAGTTACGGACCAGGGCAACACGCAGGAATTCTTGGGCCCCGGCCTTCGCAAGCCCACCACGCAGCAGGCCCCACTCAGATCGATATTGAGGCCGCGATGCGCACACTTGGTTTGACTCAACCGGACCCGAATTGGTATATTGACATCGGTGCCACTACCCACATGACATCCGATTCAGGTACTCTCTCGTCTTATTCCAATTTGAGCAACAATCGTGGTATAATTGTTATTAATGGTAATTTAATTCCAATTCGTGCTTATGGTCATAAAACATTGTCTCCCCCTCATCCACCCCTATGTTGAAAAATATCCTTCACGCTCCAAAATTGATTAAAAATTTGGTGTCTGTCCGAAAATTCACCACTGATAATTCTGTATCCATAGAATTTGATCCATTTGGGTTCTCTGTGAAGGATTTCAAAACGGAGAGTCCTCTCATGAGGTGTTATAGTAGGGGAGATCTTTATCCTATCACGCCATGTTCCGGTCCATCGAGTCCAGCCTTGCCATCCGCATTTGTAGTCATTGCTCCTTCCTTGTGGCATGCTCGTCTAGGTCATCTCGGATCGTCTATTTTGTCTTTCTTAGTGAAAAACAATTTTATTTCTTGTAAGGATGAGCGTCACACTCCGAATTGTCAATCTTGTTCTTTAGGGAAAATAGTTAAGTTGCCATTTGTAGACTCTAATTCTTATATTTTAATGTCATTCGATATTATTCATAGTGATCTATGGACGTCTCTTGTTCTTAGTTCTTTGGGTCATCAGTATTATATTCTCTTTTTGGATGATTATTCTAAATTTTTGTGGACTTTTCCGATATCGAAAAAATCTCAAGTTTTTTCCGTCTTCTTAAAATTTAGAGCATTCATTAGAACCCAATTCGAACGAGAAATAAAAAATATTCAGTGTGATAATGGCAAAGAATATGATAATGAGGTGTTTCGAGAATTCTGTGCTAATAATGGGATCAATTTTCATTTTTCTTGTCCTCATACGTCTTCATAAAATGGGAAAGTCGAACGCAAAATTCATTCAATAAATAACATTGTCCGAACTTTATTAATCCATGCTTCCGTACCCCCGTCTTTTTGGCATTATGCTCTACAAATGGCTACCTATCTCCTTAACATAATTTCTTCCAAAGGTACTTGACCGATTCATCGAATTATGCAATATGACCCAATATACCTTGGGCTAAGCTTCCCCTTTTTTCCAAATCTCATTACCCCCTTCATAGGAGAAATTTTCAAGAAGACCCAATCATTTACCCGAAACTCTAAGTCTCGCCATCGCACATCCGAATACGACTTTTGACGACTCTGAGCGGTTAACAGTCATTCTTGGATAAGCTTCACATTCTCTATGGATTGGTGTACTAAGTCAGGCCCAAATAACTCTGATTCGCCTACCTCGAACCATCCGATATGAGATCTACATCTCCGTCCATACAAATCCTCTTATGAAGCCATTTTAATGCTAGCATGATAACTGTTATGGTATGCAAACTCAATAAGGGGTAAATGATCATCCCAACTTCCCTTAAAATCAAATACACAAGCTCATAACATGTCCTCGAGCGTCTGTGACATATTCTTTCCCCCTTCAAATTTTATATAATAAAATTCCTTCATATTCACATCTTCGGGTGTTTGTGTTATCCGTTATTCTCGTCCACCACAATTAATAAACTTCAAGCCCGGTCTACTCCGTGTGTGTTTTTGGGTTTTCCGTCTAATCATCGTGGCTACAAATGCTTTGATTTATCCTCTAATAAAATCATCATTAATCGCCATGTCATTTTTTATGAATCCCAATTTTCATTTGCTAAAGTTAATACTCCCGTTCCTAGTTCGTATAATTTTTTGGATGATAGTATATCCCCGTATATTATTCAGCATTTTTTGAACGTCTCCCACACCCAAAATTCTCCAGCGGGCCCACTACCCGCTGGCCTCACTGGTCCGTCGCCCACTACCGGTCCCAATCCAGCCACTGGGCCAGTTCCTGCGATTGGGCCAGTCCTTCCAATTCTGGAATTGGTCTAGTTCCTGCTCCAGTTTACCGATTTGGGCCACTGCCTGCTGGCCAGTCCGTCCCGAGTCCCGAAAATTCCCAAAATCCACCCACCTTTGCCCCGAGTCATGGACCAGTCACCCGTAGTCAACGGGGGATTTTTACACCAAAAAGATATTTTAATTTACATTCATAATGTTCTTAAATCACCCTTACCCAAAAATCATGTGTCTGCATTAAATGAACCGAATTGGAAAATTGCTACGACCGATGAATATAATGCTCTTATTGATAATAAGACGTGGGAGTTGGTATCTCGTCCATCTGATATTAATATTATTCAGTCTATGTGGATTTTTGCTCATAAGGAAAATTCAGATGGGTCATTTGCCCGACATAAGGCGCGGCTTGTGGGCGATGGTAAGACTCAACAGGTTGTTGTAGATTGTGGTGAGACGTTTAGTCCGGTGGTCAAGCCGGCTACCATTCGCACTGTGCTTAGCTTGGCTATTTCGAAAGCATGGTCTATTTACCAGTTAGATGTAAAGAATGTTTTCCTACACGGTGATCTCAATGAAACAGTCTATATGCATCAGCCGTTGGGATTCAGGGATCCCAAACATCCTCATCATGTCTGTTTGTTGAAGAAGTCCTTATATAGGCTTAAGCAGTCTCCACGGGCCTGGTATACGCGGTTTGCAGACTATGTTTCGACTATTGGGTTCACTCATAGCAGGTCGGATAATTCATTGTTCATCTACCGTCGTGGTTCATCCGTGGCCTATATTCTGTTATATGTGGATGATATTATCTTGACTGCCTCTTCCGATGCCTTACGCCAGTCTATCATGACCATGCTCAGCTCTGAGTTTGCTATGAAAGACTTGGGGCCCTTGAGTTATTTTTTGGGGATTGTTGTCACTTGTTATTCCGATGGGTTGTTCTTATCTCAATGGAAGTATGCAGTTGAGATCATCGAGAGGGCTAGGATGTCATCCTGTAAGTCCACTTCCACTCCAGTTGATACTAAGCCCAAGCTTAGTGCCGCGGCCGGCGTACCCTACGAGGATTCGACCCGCTATCGCAGTCTTGCAGGGGCCCTTCAGTATCTTACCTTTACGAGATCGGATATTACATATGCTGTCCAGCATGTGTGTTTGTTCATGCATGATCCCAGAATTGAGCACATGAATGTACTCAAACGCATCATTCGGTATATTCAGGGTACACTTGACTATGGTTTGCATTTATATCCTTCCTCGACATTCACACTTGTCTTGTATAGGGATGCTGATTGGGGTGGATGTCCTGACACCAGACGGTCTACGTCTGGCTATTGTATGTTTCTTGGCAACAACTTGGTCTCATGGTCTGCGAAGCGTCAGTCGACTCTATCCCGCTCAAGTGCCGAGGCTGAATATCGAGGGGTAGCTAATGTGGTCTCGAAATCACGTTGGTTACGTAATTTGCTTTTGGAGCTTCATTGTCCCATTCAGAAGGCAACCTTGGTTTATTGCGATAATATTAGTGCCATGTACCTTTCTGATAATCCGGTTCAGCACCAACGCACTAAGCATATCGAGATGGACATTCACTTTGTCCGCGAAAAAGTTGCTCGTGGTCAGGTACGCGTATGCCATGTCCCGTCAAGATATCAAATTGCAGACATCTTTACAAAGGGTCTTCCCTCGGTCCTTTGTTAAGATTTTAGAGACAGTCTCCGCGTTCGAAGACCGCCCGCTATGACTGCGGGGTGTGTTAAATATACACACAATATACATGTGTATATTGTGTATATATGGCTCTCGATTTTGGTGTACAAACCGTGTACATGGTAGATAAATTAGGTAAGGTTTTAGTCTCCTAGTTTAGGTAATGTTGTAGTGTAAATAGTATTGTATACTAACCATAATATTTGTATTACCATAATTGTTTAATTAGTATCCAAATAGAATAAGGTTTTAGGAATAGAATAGGAATAAGATTCTCCCATTATGAAAATATGTAACTTGTATAAATACTATTTCAATTAATGAAAATAATCAAGGGATTATTTCTTTCAATGACATATTATCCTCAAGTCCCGAATGTGGTAAAAATTATAAATAGCCGCTTTTAACCCTTGTAAATGAAACTGTCATGGAGTTTCAAATTTCATAAGTGAAACTCCACGTGACTATTTTTCAATTACATAGCTGAAAAGCGGACAATAGGTGCTATTTGTGCAGTAGGAACACATTATCTTTGGGTCCCCTTGGAAGGACCAAACGCTTTATACCAGATCAATGTGTTGGGGCCTATGGTAGCTATTACTCCATCCGTTTCATAATAAGTGGTGCTTATGCACACTCTTAAGAAGGTAAACTACTTAATGATTCTTGATTATGTAAATAAGAATAATTTGGGAAGAATAAGGTAAATTTCTTCTTGGAATCCTAGAGCACCACTTATTTTGAAACAAAATAAAAAGTCTAAAACACCACTTATTATGGAACGGAGGGAGTAGCAGAGAAAATGGCAATCTGCTCATTGAGGAGCTCAAACATAAAACATAAACACGAAAATGTACTACTGGTTGATTAATTAACAAAGCTGTTTTCCTATATCTTTATACATATAAAGCGCTAAATTCAAGAATGAACATCCATAACTCTACTCATCTGTGTATTTGCGCCGAAATCTCATGGCCGTTAAGTTTTACTGACCAATGTTCATATTCTATACCTTAAATTCCTTAAACAAGCACATACACAGACACATATATACCTTAAGAGAGACAGCTTTTGTTATCAGGCAACAGTACGCGCCAGGCTCATTCTTTTCCTCCTTTCACTAAAGCTACGACTTGAGAGCAACCTTGGAAGACAACATTGTGCTGGCTTTGATGATTTGACGTCAGATTTTAACACTCCACTGGGAGTCCTTCCGCTGCTACACACAGACGCATAAGGTGTCTCAGGTGTGGATCTTGGTGGGAGTCTATCACCAGTAAATGCCATTTCATTTTTTGTACTCGTGACATTTTGGTTGTCTGCAGTATTTTGCTCATTGAGCTCCAGATCACTTCTCAAGCTTTCACTGAAAAGTTCAGACAGTCTCTTCTTTTTTTCCTGTGGGGGTGATTGCTGAAAAGAAACAGGGGCAGCTTTATTACCCTTTAAATTTCCAGCAAAGCTGGGATGCACGGGTGTATTCCCACGAGAAGGCGTAAAATCTGCAATCAAATCAAGAGAGTATTAAAAAAGGACCATGACACGTAAACAAGAAATGGCTGCTAAATGGGGAGTCGCAAAGGTGTAACAAGCACTTTTCAAAAATATAAAAAACTGATATTACAGTCAGATCTCTCTATAACAATCATCCTCTATAATAACATTTCATTGTAACGGCCAAACCTTTTGGGAACTGATTTTTTGTTTGTTATATGACATGTTCTGTTTAACAGCATTTCGCTATAGTAGTAAAAAATATCGAAACAAACAACGTTGTTATAGAGAGGTTTGCCTGTACTTGAATAGTACTGCTTTTGTAGCCTGGATGGAGATCCAGGTGAATCATTAGGCATTACCAGTGACTCGATCAAAATACAATAAAATAAAGTGCCATTTTGTAGCTTATGAAACCGCTGGGGACATGGAAAGGGACCAGGGAAAAGATGGAAGAACATGAAGCATCATTAGTTGATTGCTTTCCTTTTGGTGTAAATAGGAATATAGTGCAGATGCTGACAGTATTTGTTCCTCGCAGACTTAAGAACTCTTTTGTTATTTTGTTGTACACACTCAGCACACTCTTAAGGCTGATCATTGATGAAATTTTAGTTAACTGATCAAGAAAAAATGAAGCATCATCAGTTGAAGAACAAATCTTACCTCCATTCACACTAAGGAAGTCATCTTCACAATCTGAATCCATCCAAGCCTGGGAATCAAAGAAGGTCTCCTCTTTACTACCTACAAGAAAAAGATGTCTCTGATTATCGATAAAAAGGATGCAATTATATTACAGGACTGAACATTTAAACGCACTGTGCAGGAAGAAACTTCATCACTCTGCAAGGTAAGCTGTTTCATGCGGTGAATCTAAATGGTACTTTGAGAAACTAAAGAAGAAAGTTGAAAAGGAGGATACACCGAGTCTTTAACGTTACTGAACCAGAAGGCCTTACATTCAAAATAAATATTATCTAATACAGATAAACTGATAAAGAGAAATGAGATTGGTCGGGAATATTCATTGGTAAACCACTATAGCTTAGGTTTTCAATGTGTAATAGTAGGACACAAAAGGATAAATGATTTTCAAGAAATAGAGCTATTGTTGGACACATGATCAAGAACACAAGGTGATGCAATGGAATGCTTGACAAGGATAGATCTAGTATCCTTGACTGACCTTTGTTAATCCACATGAACAGAACTGAATTTCGAGTAGCTGAATGCCACAAGCAATACCAAACTAGTTGTATAACATTTTTCTTCTGATATCACAAAGGAAAGAATTCGAGAAAGAAACAGAATTGGACATATTTTTCTTAACAGTGAATTTTATTCATTTGTTTGATTCATTTACTACCTAAAATCTGTTGCTTTCAGCTTTGAAACTCGGTGAATAATGAGTCTGCACTTCCCTCTTTCCCCACTTAAATACCAAACTTAAGTCATAGCAGAATTCTAACTCAAGACCGACCACACAAATGACTATTGTATTACCTTTGTCATTGAACCGAAGCCCCGAGGGTGTCTTTTTATCCATAGATAGAGGAAAATTGTCTTTTATTTGTTGATTATTATAGGTAGATAATACAGAAGATGGCATCACAGACCCACGACACAACATGTCAAACAAGGGCAATTGTGTTATAACAAATATCAACCTCAATTCTGAATATCTGAAAAAATTCTAAAACAGCAGCATGATAATTCACTTAGATATGGAGATATTGATGAAAACAACTATCAAGACATGAACTATAATTTCCATAGGACCATCATATGTTTATGTAAGTTTCCATAGGACCACCATATGTCGATGATATTGTCATCTACCTTGAAGTGATGCAGAGGAACACTTCTTTTCTTTCTAGGAAAGATCATATTTTATATATTAATGTGTAATAATAAAACTAGGACATTTCTCCTGAAATTTGTCCCTTTCAATTTCTAGTGAAGATGACAAGGTACACTGGTAGAGGAAGATATATCTCAGTGGAAATAACACAATGAATTTTGGCACCAATCACAAAGGAATACCAGCTTGTAACTTTTTAATAAGAAATATCCATTAAACCAAAGTAGCAGCCCAACAATAAGAGAATGGTGTAATGTCATTCACCGCTTCTTCCCCAACGCTTGGCAGAACTCTATTGGACTCCATTCTGGTGTTAGTTCTTTCCCACTTCCATTCGTTGCTCAAAAAGAGCAGTGATATCACTCAAAACTTGAGTGCTAGTGTTCCAATTCAGTGATTAATTTATGTGACCAGCGAGATATTTTTTTACTGATTTCTTTTATTCCAATCGATTTTTTTCCAGATTTTGTCCCATTAGGATCAATTGCATTGAATACAAATTTTTATGACTTAATACAAGGCTGCAAAGACTCAGTTCTTTCCCATTGATGTAATGAGCTGAGCAATTCTAAAAATATACCACTTTGTATTTAAGTATAAGAAGTACTTAAGATGTCTCTTATTAAAGGTGTATACTTCTACGCTATTTTCTTGTTCTTTTATGGTGATTTTTTAAGCTGTTTTCCCAATGGTTGTCTCCAGAAATAAAAAATTTCCCTGCCCGTGATAGCATGTGCTGCAAAGGCCCCATAAACCGAATAATTTTTGGCATTATACAAGATTCTTAAATAGCTTCTTGGTCAATATTTCTTTACTACTATTTCTTAATTCCACAAAAGGAATTGAGAGCTACTCTATAAATTACGAAAAAGTATACATAAAATATACTTTAAATTGTTGTTTTCAAGCCACCAACCTCAACTGTTATTACAAAAACAGTTTATATCTCAGACTCTCACTCTCATATTCTACTAATATCATCAAAAATGCTTAAATGATGTCCGTCAGATCAAACAGATTACCTCCTTAATTTTCCTTAAATAATCCAAAATAGCCACATAATAAAAAAAAAATGATGAATCAAATAACACGAGTTCAAAACCCAATATGCGGAAGACCACAACATCTATTAGCATCAGAGTCAGAGCCAAGATTTGAGGTTTATGAGTTCGGAATAGTCATCGGACCCATAACTCGTCTTACTTAATGGATTCACAGTTAAATATTTAATAATTTTTTAAATATAAATACATGGTCTAAACAAAAACTAGGGTTGATTTCTCATATGGCCACTCAATTATTATTATCTAATAAAGTTGTCTTTCTGATATAATAACTACTCCCTTCGTCTCAATTATTTGACGTGGTTATTAAAAATAGTTGTCTCAAATTATTTATTGTTTTAGAAGTTCAAGACATAATTAATTAATTTTTTTCCAATTTACCCCCTTTGTCATGAAATAGAGTAAACATTTCATGGAGAGAGATTATAATTTTGACAGTTAATTACCCCTCGCAATTAATATTTCTTAAGGGGCTTGTAAACAAAAAAAACAACAAATACTTTGAGACGGAGAGAGTATTAGTTGAGTGATTATTAGGATTCTCTTTGTATATCTCCTATTTTAGGTAGAATTATATTCCTATTGTAATTAGGTTGATTAGTTAACTAGTTTGTAGCAAAGTAGATATTCTTGTACTACTACTATATATATATATATTGTACATTATTGAAAATTAAGGAAAACCTATTTCTCAAGTCTTATCATGGTGTCAGCGCTAGCCGACTAGCAAACCCTAAAAAAAATTCTTCTTTTTTGGCCGCCATCCGAACTGCTTTTCTAGCAGCCAACGACAATTTATTTTTTTCTTTCCGGCAACCTCTTCGACGCCCGATATCCCTAGCTTGTCGACGTTACCATGTCGGATTATATTGCCAGTACCAAACCACTTGGCACATCTACTAGTGTCGGATATTCGACCTTGACTGATTTGAACCAGGATCAGGTTCAAATTCTTTGGAATTTGATAAATACTAAGAGGCAATCGAATGATCGGATGACGGATAAGTCTCCTAGTATGCCTTGGATTATTGATACAGAGGTATCACATCACGTAACGGGGAGTCTGTCATGCCTCATTAATGCACAAAGGGGGACGTTACTGCCTAGCCTACTTGGGTCCCCGTTGTGCCTGCTGCCCAGCCCAGCGACACCCCCCAGCCCCCCTCACCCGACCAGCCTACGAGCAGGCCCATTAACTACTGAGGTAGAGAAGGAATTGGGCCGAGGGTTGAGGGACAAACGCCCTTCGGTCTTGTTGCGTGATTTTGTTGATCCCACTATACGGGAAAAAAGTCCTTTCCAAGGTTCATCGTCTTCGCATAGTTCTTCAAGTACTCCTTATCATATAGCATACTTTGTGAATTATGGCAATTTTTCTTTGCGACACCATATATTTCTTGCAGCTGTGATTGCAGGACTTGATCCCCGTAATTTTCATGAGTCAGTGAAAGATGTTGGTTGGAGAGAAGCTATGCAAAAAGAAATTAGTGCACTGGAAGATAATGGGACTTGGGTGATGGAGGAGTTACCTCCTGGGAAAAAGGCATTCGTATGTAAATGAGTGTACAAAATCAAATATCATGCATATGGGAAAATTGAGCGATTGAAAGCTCGACTCATCATTTTTGGTAATCATTATGTCGAGGGGATTGATTACAACGAAACCTTTGCTCTGGCGGCTAAAATGGTGACGGTTCGGACTTTCTTGCGGTTGCGGCTACTAAGAATTGGGAATTGCATCAGATGGATGTGCATAATGCCTTTCTTCACGATGATTTAGATGAGGAAGTTTACATGAAATTACCTCTTGGATTTACAGTTGACAAACCCAGCATGGTTTGTCGCTTAAAGAAGTCCCTCTATGGTTTAAAATAGGCCCCGAGGTGTTGGTTTGCTAAGTTGGCATCTTCTTTAAAGAGGTACGGTTTCCAACAGTCTTACTCTGATTATTCGCTATTTACTCTGCGCCAAGGAACAATACAACTTAGTGTACTCGTATATGTGGACGACTTGATTACGACTTGATTATCTCTGGCAATGATTCTTCCGATGTAGCTGCATTTAAGAAAAATTTGAGCGTGTGCTTTCATATGAAGGATCTGAATCAGTTAAAATATTTTCTGGGTATTGAAGTAGCGCGGAGCTCGGATGGAATTTTTGTGTGCAAGTGAAAGTACACCCTCGACATCATAGCCGACGCTAGACTTCTGGGTGCAAAGCCTGCCAACTTCCCTATCGAGCAGAATCATACTATGGCCTTAGCTAATGGGACGTTACTTGCTGATTCAGAGCGCTATCGTCGGTTAGTTGGTCGTCTGATTTATCTTTCATTCATTCGTCCTGACTTAACCTATGCAGTTCATATTCTGGCCGAGTTTATGCAAGAGCCGCGTCAGGAACACTGGGATGCGGCTATCCGAGTTGTTCGATACTTGAAAGAAAGTCCGGGTCAAGGTATTTTACTACGGGCTGATAGTGATATGTTATTAACAGGTTGGTGTGATTCTGATTGGGCGAGTTGTCCATTGAATAGGCACTCTATTACGGGATGACTGGTTTTCCTAGGTTGTTCCCCCATTTCCTGTAAAACCAAGAAGCAACACACGGTTTCCAAGTCATCCGCGGAAGCCGAGTATCGCTTGATGGCGACGATCACTTCGAGTTGAAGTGGCTGAAAGCACTATTAGGCAGTCTCAGGGTGGATCATCCTCGTGCTATGACTTTATTTTGTGACAGTAAGTTTGCACTGCATATAGCCCAGAATCTTGTTTTCCACGAACGAACTAAGCATATTGAGGTTGATTGTAGATATGTCCTTGATGCGATCCAGGAAGGTGTAATTACTACGAGTCATGTGTCTACGAACGAGCAGCTTGCCGACATTTTCACAAAAGCATTAGGCAAGCCCAATTTGTATATTTACTCCGCAAGTTGGGCACTTGTGACTTGCACGCTCCAACTTGAGGGGTATTAGGATTCTCTTTGTAATTAGATTGATTAGTTACCTAGTTTGTAGCAAAGTAATATTCTTGTACTACTATATATATTGTACATTATTGATGAATAAAATTAAGGGAAACCTATTTCTCAAGTCTTACCGGTGATCCTATGAAAAATCAACTCACAAAACCTCTGTTTAGCATATGCAAGAATCTGACCAACTCAAAAAGCTTTCACAATCAATTCAGAAAGACAGCAAATTTCCCATTTTTCTCTACACAAAGGAACTGAATCAATATCAAACAACAGAGTTATAACAGAGTAATAAGGATGGTACCAAAATCAGGAAATCCATTAACAGATTGAGACTTGAGTTGAAGATCTTTGAGAGGTGATGATGATCGGGTTACAAGCTTATCATTTTTGGAACCAAAAAAAAGACGAAATTTCATGGCTGATTCATAGTCTTTTTGCACTGAATTACAGGAACCCATTTGCTAAAACACCCTTTTGTATTAATCACAAACTAATCCATGTATCTCTCTCTGTGAGAACAAATTTGACAAATAGAAAGAGCAAGAGTGAAGTAGAAGTGAGAAAATTAAAACAGGGAAGAGCAAAGGGCAAAGTTGGTTACTCATAAAGATAAAATTTGGGACTTGAAAGCGAAGTTATCGTTTTTCCAATTTTGGTCCCACCCTAAAAGTTAGAATCATTGTAATTTACTGTGCCTTTGGCTTCCCATATATAGTGTTTTGGATTATTTTTTACCACTTTTTGTGTTCTTGACAAAATAAAAGTACGTAAAAGAATAACAGCAGAACTTGGTCAATGGTGAGTGGGAAAAGATGTCTTTGCTTATTGATTCGGTATTACCTACTCCCTTCTAAAATATTTATCTGTCTTTATTAAAAATATTTATTATTTAATTTAATCAAAATAAAATTAAATAATATTTTATCATTTTATCCTTATATTAGTGAGCAACATTTAAGCGATTTGGAGTAAGTATTTATTGAGAAGAGATAATATTAATATGTTAAGAGGGTAAAATAGTTAAATTGATATCTCTATAAATTTTTCTCTAAGGAGCGTGTTAATAAAAAATACAACAAGCATTTTAGAATGGAAGAAGTAATTTATTAGCTCGATGAATGCAAATTTATTTCGATAAGTCCACTAAAAGATCAAACACTCCTTAGCAAGTGTTTTATTGAAATTTAAAAATTTTAGTTAAAGACTGAGGACTTGTAATAATTATTTTATCGTATTTTTTTTCATAGTGAAAAAAGATACAATCTTGACAGTTTCAGGAGAGATGTTAAAGCACTCCTTGTCAAGTATTTCTCCTAACAAAGGTTAAATCGAATAGTTTCAGTTAATAGGAGATTATAACCATCTCATCATATCCTTCAGTGTAAGAAATAAAGACGCAATCTTAAAAGTTTTGGATTATAAATTCACTAATTTTGTTATCCTTTATAAATTTATTTTTAATGTTATATCTTTTCTATAAGAAATTTTTATTTTTATATAAGAAACTAAAATATAACACACAAGAGATTTTGCAAGATTATTATTCAAATTGTAGAGGATTATGTTAATCCATCTCTTTGGAATTATGTGCTCTTTACAATTAGTATCATGTGAAAAGTGGCAAATTTATGGCTTCAGCTTTGTTCAGATTCCCCTTTTCTCAAGTCTCCTTTTTGCTTCTGGGGAAAAGTCATATGGTAATTCATGTCTTTTTCTTTGGTTGCTTTCACTCTATACCCTCATGATTGAATATCTGGAGCTACTACTAATATTTTTTTTATTTTTTCATTGATTTTCCACTAAAAATAATCGATAGTTATTTTTCACTTAATATCGATGAAAAAAATCTAAATAATAATATTTTCATATAAAAAATGATAAACTTCCCCAACATTTTACTGAATGTTGTGAAAAATTCTCTATTTTTAGTAGTGAGTGTGAACAATATAAGATTGTCATTCATATCAAAAAAGAATGAATTAGGTGAAAGTGACTTTAATACCACGTTAAAAGAAAGAACTTAGGTACGCAGACTAAAGAAATGTTTCCAAGATTATATAAAAAAACCAGGTACCCCTTAGCCCACTGATGTGGGACTCCAACAAATGAAAGAAAAAGAATAGAAAACACTTTGTGGTAGGTATTTTGATACTCAAGTTGTGTTTCACGGTTAGGAGGAAATAGATGAAATATCTATAATTTGAATAGAAAAATAATTCTGTAATCTTTGTATGTGTATTATTTTCAAAAATTTATGTGTAAGAAAGTCATAAAATTAGTTTATAACGGGTTATAAAATTAATTTAACTCGATTTCGAGCTTTTAAAATAGAATTGTCTTATCAAAAAGCATTTTACCCTCCCAAAAGAAAAAAAATCCGACAAAATTTGATGTAATCGAGCTTCAAAGCGGGTATTAGACATTCGATAGGAGGGATCAAATTAAATCAAAGAAAAGATATGTAGTTGAGGTGATGGTGACAACATTAAATACATTTATTTTTCTGCTCTCTTTATCTTTTCTACTTGGGCAATATGCAAATTATATGAATATGGATGCATGGTGTTTAATATTTCGGTCCTGACAGTACTGCAAAGTCGTAAATATATTGTAACTACCCTATCCTGCAAGAATAAGACATGCATGCGAAGTAATGAGGTCTACTTCAATTAAACGTAAGTTCTATATAGTATTAATGACTTATGTACTCAACTTTATTACTCCTTCAACCAATTGTAGAGAAAAAAAAGGATATATATAGAACTTATTTTTCTGCCGTCTCTATTTAATTAGTTGTTATTATTATCTGTATTGGTTATTGTTATATTTATCACTGTTGCTATTCCATATTTATATGTATTCGTTAAAAATTAGACTTAGAAAAAGTACGTCTATATATAGTGTAAACATTGATGAGAATATGATAGATAACAGTTTTTTTACTATTCTATAGTCTCGTCGTTAATTTTCACCTCAAACAAGTGACGATCAAGATGATGATTAGCCTAAAAAAAGGCAGTACGAGCACTAAGCTCCCGTTATGCACAGAATCCAGGAAATACCGAATCACAAAAGTCTATCATATGTAATCTTATCCTACATTTCTGCAAGAGGCTGATAATTAGACTAATATATTAAAGTGACTAAAGATATCAATCAAACTTTGTGGTAAAATATAATACATGAGACCAATAACTAAACACTAAAACACTTTGAAGTCTTATTTTCTTCTATAAATTCAATTTCGCTGCTAGGGTGAACTAACTCTAAAAAATTTGTCCACAGTTTGGATTTTAGACTGCAACTTGCCTACATGAAGCTTGAATCGCTAGTTATCATCGATCAGCCAGTTTTATCAGGTAATTGATACACTATAAGTATTCTTTTGATTATGTATTATGTATAAGCCTTCCAACAAACAGAAAGACTTATATGCAACAAGTTCATAGGGGTAAATATATTTTAAAAGAGAGAAATTTTAGCTAAGTGATCATAGGAGATCATTTTTCTCATTAGAAAGTTAGGACATGCCATTAAAGGTTCAAAGCACATCCATGAAATTATCATTGGAAGCCACCGTTGACAATTTATACAATCAAGTTACATGTTCTATTGTTACTCTATGATTAATCAGTATTATTACTTGGGTAACTTGGTAAAAAATAACTAGTACAGGTTAAAATTGACCAATAATATAAAAAGGAATCTTTACATATCTAACCGATAAAGATAACTGAAAAATATCTAAACGACTCGTACAAAACTGAAAAGGACTGATTTTGTTGCATCCATACTCCAAATCTCATCCTTTACGTTTATACTTTTGCAATACTATTTACAAATATATATATATATATATATATATATATGCAAAAGTATTTTTTAAAGGAATTTACAAAATATAAGTTGCTACTGTCTAAATATTTTTTTAACAAGTACTTTTAGAAATAAATTGATTTTGAATGTTTGACCAAAAGGCCATAAATAAAAGATAAAGAGGAAATTTATCCGTGTGACTAAGAAAACAATAATATCATAGACAGAATGGCACCTGATCATTAGTTTCACCTAGTGTGGTCTTCTTAATAAATCCTGTAGGATTAATGTTATAGACAAGACAAGACAAGAGACAGCACCATAAAAGAGAAAGGCTATCTTTTTGGTTGTTTTTGTCACTATACTAAAAATGTTCAATATCAATCATTTTGAATTTTCTCGACTTGAGCTATTTAAGCTTAGTATATTGTACTACTTCTTAATAATGAATTTCTTGGACTATATAATCAATTCGATTTTGAATAAAAACAAATCTGGACACTATCTTTTCCTCATAGTAGAACTCCTCTAAATCCTTCATTTTCTGTCAGTTTTTCCTCACCAGTACTTGTTGGGTATTGATAGGTGAATGGGAAATGATGGGATGAAAAGTAAAGCGAATGTAAAAGGTTCCTTTTGCCTTGGGTAAACCAGTTGTCCCACATCGGAAAAAGGAAAGAAAAGAGAGGTGTATATATTACATTACACCTTCTCTAGTCACTAAAAGGGTTGAGGGGGCAAGGACCCCTCGCGCCGTCGTCGCTCGCTCAGCTTGGATTTGTTTGGATTTGGATCTGATTGATTGATAATCTTTTTGGACCAAATTTTCTTTAATTTTAATTATTTAATTAATTATTATTTAATTAAATTAATTAACTTATCCAATCCTACCCGTTAGTGACCGGATCCGCGTGAAGGGTTGCAAACCTTCAGAAACAGTACTTCCATGACTATAAATTCGTTTGATTCCTCAGAATTTTACTTACTAATTTTCTGAACAACACAAACTTCTTCTTCTTCTGCACAAATAAATTCTGTGTGATATACTACCGTTGAGTGGTTCGCCGCTACCTGAATTTGGAGTACTACTATTCTGGTAAGATAATCGTTCTATCCTGGGAGGAGATATTCCATCAACCTCGAGTACTGTGAGGGGAATAATTTCCTTAAGGACACACTTTGAACTAAGTGGGCTCGATTATATTCTGAATTTTTTTTTCTTATTTTTCAACACTGATTCTGTTTATTTTCAGAAATTAATTTTACTGCTTCATCGGTTTTGCAATACAGATTAATAACAGTACTCACCACATTAAGGATAAACGATATTACTGCAAAGCATAAATTCTTTAAAAGTACCGTCACTTGTATGTTGAATACGTCAAAATTAGTGCATTTTTAAAAGACCCATCACGAATGACATAATATATTTAATTTGGAGAAACTTGTTGGATATAATTGTTGGAATCAAAGCAGTACGGAAAATAAATAAATATTACAAGTGTTTGAAAGGATAAACAAACAGCAAGCTTGTTGAGTCCTGAATCTTGATAACCTGAAATCAAGAAACACTAAATCTATATTGTTACAATTGTGGCTGAGACGAGAGATGACTCTCTGTCTTTAAGACAAGATTGTCCCGTATATATGCTTTTACGTTAGCGGGAAATAGTCTTCCAAGATAAAAAATAACTAATCAACACTACAAAGCAAATAGGTTGATTCTGACGAAGAAAACAAACACGAAACGACTTGCTGAAGAATGGAAAATTTAGAGGAAAATAAAGAGTTTATGTTTCTGTTATTTTCGTTTATGGCTTCTGCTGCTTTTTTTTTTATTCTTTCACTGCCCTCAAACAAGAGTAAGGTTTCAATATATAGTGTTTAGGAGGAGAAGAGGTGTATTCATGGCCAGAAACGTTTTGTAGTAAGTGCAAAACGTTTCAGAAGTTTAATGCCATAAACTGTTGGCTTTCTGGTTGCAAACCACCATTCCTGAAACTCCATGGACCAAACTGTAAATACTAAATAGTTTGGGGTCCAAAAGATAATCTCAGCCTGCGACCCGAGCGTGAACGGGCGGCGCGCATGTAGGGCTAGCCTCTGTAAGATTGGAACAATCTCCCTTAGGGATTCCTTTCATTAATCACAATATATAAATAGTTGTACAGAGGTTGATTCCTAATGCAAAATCCTAAGTTACCTTAAATATACACCTATCATAATTACAAAATATACTGTGAATATTCGTTAATACACCCCCTCAATCGGAGCGGGAGGAGGTCGGACGCTAAGGCTAGATCGGAAGTCGATGAATAGTTGTCTCGGTAGTCCCTTTGTGAAAATATCTGCATACTGATAGGAGGAAGACACATGCAATATTTTGACCTGACCAAGGGCGCCCTTCTCACGCACAAAGTGGATATCCATCTCGATATGCTTGGTCCGCTGATGTTGGACTGGATTGTGAGACAGATAGATGGCAGATATGTTGTTACAGTGGACTATAGACGCCTTTCGCAATGGACACTGGAGCTCCAAAATAAGATTTCGGAGCCAACAGATCTCAGCAACGACATTGGAAACACCTCGATACTCTGCTTCAGCACTTGAACGGGATAGTGTGGCCTGCCACTTGGCGGACCATGAAATAAGATTATCCCCTAGAAATACACAATAGCCCGAGGTGGAGCTACGGATGTCCGGGCACCCTGCCCAATCTACATCCGTGTAGGAGAGCAATTTGGTCGGTGCAGAGGGGTAGAGATGCAGTCCATAGTCAAGTGTGCCCTTAATGTATCTGATAATACGCTTGAGGGCAGCAAAGTGGGATTCACGCGGGGCGTGCATAAACAGACACACCTGCTGAACGACATATGCAATATCAGGCCTAGTGAATGTAAGATCCTGAAGGGCACCGGCAAGACTATAATAAAGGGTGGGATCAGACACTAGAGCACCATCGAGTAGCACTAAGCTTGGATTTCGAGTCAACCGGGGTTGGCACATCTTTACAATTTGTCATCTTAGCCCTGCACACTATCTCTGCCGCATATTTACGCTAACATAGTAGCTGCAGATTTGGTCACGGATATACCCAAGAAATAACTCAGCTTGCCCAAATCAGTTATATCAAATTCAGTTTTGAGTAGGCCAATGATTTCATTCTTCAAACGTCAGAGGAGGCGGTAAGGACAATGTCATCCACATATAATAGCAAATAAGCAGTGCTGCTACCGCGGTGAAAAATGAAGAGAGAGTTGTCACACCTGCTACATATAAACCCAATCTGCATAGTATACCTCGCAAAGCGATCATACCAAGTGCGGGGTGCCTGTTTCAAGCCATAAAGTAACTTTCGGAGACGACATACATACTGAGGGCCTGCAGGATGAACAAAACCAGATGGCTGATGTATGTACACAGTTTCTTTCAAATCCCTGTGAAGAAATGCATTCTTGATATCAAGTTGATGAATCGGCCAATGTTTGCCTATTAGCCGATTTAACAACAAGATTGAATGTCTCACCGCAATCAATCTCCTTCTGCTGATTAATGTCATTGGCAACAAGTCTGGCCTTATACCGCTTCAAGTCACTATTGTTTCTGAACTTGTGGTGAAATAGCCACATGCATCTGATTACATTTACCCCATCCGGTCTAGGTACCAAATCCCAAGTGTGTTGCTTTGTCAAAGCATTAAATTTCTCGCACATGGCCGCATTCCAATTTGGGTCCGGTTTGGCTAGTTTCAGGTTTTTGGAAATAGGTGATATGGTTTGTGTGGAGAGGTTAAAATGGACCTTGGGTTTGAAAATCCCATGTTGTGCACGAGTCGCCATACGGTGGGTAGGCAGCAGTGGTTGGTCTAGGTTTTGTGGCTGCTGGCTTGCGGGTTCTGGAGGCAGCAGTGGTTCTGGTTGAGTAGGTGACACAGGTAGGTCGATCAGTGGAGTGTTTGACCGAGAGCTGAGTGGTGCCTGGTCGGAGATGACGCCGAACATTGGTGGTGACGGAGCTGCTGGTGTAGGCTCCGTCGGAACAGTGAGCTGACGGTGGCACAATGACGGGAAAACAAGGGACATACTCGGCTCATCGAGAAAAGTGTAATCCGTGGTTTTAAATTTTTGGAGATTTGAAAACGGAAAGGTTGTATCGTCAAATGTGACGTGACGTGACACAATGATTTTACGAGTGGCTATGTCATAGCACTGGTAACCCCGATGAGTAGGTGAGAAACCAACGAATATACAGGGTGTGGTGCTAGTTTGTGAGGTGCAGTGGAGGCTAGGTTGGGGTAGCATAAGCAACCAAAAATGCGGAGATGGTCATAGGATGGGAACCTACGGTATAAGATTTCAGGTGGGATCTTGTTTTGGGGAGTGTTGGTTGGTAAAATATTAAGGAGGTACTCTACCATTTTAACAGCATAGACCCAGAATGGTGGTGGAAGACATGCATGAAACAATAAGGTACGAACCATGTTATTGATGGTGCGTATAATTCGTTCAGCCTTTCCGTTTTGGGATGAAGTGTAGGGACAGGAAAAACGGAAAACCATGCTTTGTTTAGAGCAGAAGTTGTAAAATGTCGAATTATTAAATTCACGTCCATTATCACATTGGAAAGATTTTATGGATTTTTCAAACTGTGTTTTAATGAATTTTTGAAATTCAAGGAACTTGCAAAAACTTGATTTGAACTTCATTGGGTAAATCCAGACAAAGTGTGAAAAATCATCTAAGAATACTAGATAAAATTTGTGACCCAAGGAACTAACAATCGGAGATGTCCACAAATCAGCATGAACAATATCAAATGAAGAAAAAGTAACACTGTTGGATGACATAAATGGACGAGTATGCTTGCCAAGCGGGCAAGAAAAACAGTGTTGGACAATTTTTCCATTATTACATTGAATACACGTATTAGTTCTAAGAAAATTAAAGACATGGTCTCCTAGGTGTTCGAGTCTGTTATGCCAAATTGATGGAGATATAGCAGCAAGGGAGATGGTTGAATGTGGTCTGACAGCGGAAGATTGAGTGAAGGGGTAGAGGTCTCCCACACTATTGCAGCGCGTAAGAATTTTTCCTATATTGAGATCCTTCACAGAAAAACCAAAATGGTCAAATTCGACAGACACAGAATTATTGCGAGTGAATTTTCTAACAGAGATTAAGTTTTTAATGAAGTTAGGGGTGTAAAAGACGTGATTTTGGGAGAAAGGTGGGTGATGATGTTTGGTATGTGTGTTATCGTAACCTTCAATTGGAACGCGGTGACTATTGCCAACAGTAATAAATTGAGAACACTTTAACCGATGCATTTGAGATAAATTACTTGACGACCTGGTGAGATGAGATGTGGCTCCGGTGTCCATGTACCAATTATCATCGGGTTGTTGAAGGCCAGACCCAAATCAGTGGGGGCCATGTTGCTGACTTGCGGGTGCTGAGTGGCCGAAGCCAGGTGGCCTGCTATGTGGACTGGTGGGCCTACCTGTTGGCTGGGGCGGAGCCCAAAACACCTAGTGACCAAGCTTGCTGGAACTGGGCCCCTGAAGTTGGGTAGGGGCACGCAGGCGAGGCACAGTTCCCGGTATTGGGCCATGGTGGCTGCCCAACCCACTGAAATTAGGGAGCAGGGGTTGGGCCTGACTGCTGGTTACTTTGGCCCTTCCCTTTGTTGTTATTACCGCGGCCTCTGCCGCCACGTCCTCCACCGCGGGGCTGCTGCTGCCGGTGGTCTGGCGGTGGTGGTTGGGTGGTGGTGGCTGCCGGTGGTACCATGCTGTCAACGACTAATGCCTTTTGATTGTGCTCCTCTTGTTTAGCACGGCGGGTCTCTTCCAACAATAGTTGTGAACGCGCCTTGTTGAAACTTGGTAGTGGGTCGTGTTGACACCCAATTTTGTCCCATCTTTTATGATTTTATTCGCAATTTTTAATATTTTTTGACACTTTAAAACAATTTTAAAATATAGGCATATATATGTATATATATCATTATTATTATTATTATTTGCATTTTTTATTGTCATTTGCATTTTATATCACAAGCATACTTTTATCCTAATATTATATGTTATTTTTATTTTCGCAAAACGGCATTGCATTTTTATTTTTTTTATTTAAGCATCAAGCATTTCGTAAATATTATATTTTATCATATTATCATCTTTACAATTTATAAATTTTACAAAGCTTTCTTTTTATGTAATAAAACCCTTTTTGTATTTTTAAACCATAACCCATTTCATTTCCCCTAAAACAATTCCTACCCAACCCAAACTAAAACCCATTTTCGTCCAAGCCCAATCCATCACCCATTTATTTCCCCAACCCAAAATAATTCCAAACCCATCCGAAGCCCATCCGGATCGGCCCACTTCCCTTTTAACTCCCAATATCCTTTATTTCCCCCTTTAAACCAAAACCCTACAACATCTAACTCCACAAAAACAAACCCTACAAAAACACACCCTCAATTTTCTCTCCCCATCAAAACACACACTCAACCCATCAGCCGACTGCCCCCATACCCGTGACCCCCACCCTCACCACGGCCACCGCCCCGTCGCCCAACACCACCAACCTACCCTATCACTTCACCCATACCAACACCCCCAAAATCCGAAAAAACCCATCCATAAATTACCCCTTTTTGTTCACTTTGTTTGGGGTCGACTTTTGTGGATTTTTGTCCGAAAAAAGAGAGTTTTGGTCGGAGCTTACGTCGGAAATCGGGTATTATTTTGCCCTTTTTGCTCACTTTGTCGGGCCGGGTCGGGTCAACCCGATTTAGGTAAGTTTTCCATATTTTTTATGCTTTTATATCTCTTTGTTGGTTATCCGAAGATTTGGAAAAAAAAGTTGTTCCGGGTCGGGTCAACTTTGTTCCGGGTCGACCCGATTTGAATGAATTTCCAGATTTTTATGTTTTATGTGTCTTGTTGGTTACCCGAAATTTGGAGAAAATCGATTCGGGTTGAAAAACATCCGATTCGGGTCGGGTCATCGACCCGGTTAACCCGATTCGGTTAATTTCCGATTTTTGTATGTTTATATTGTCTTGTTGGTTACCCGAAATTTGGAGAAAATCGTTTCGGGTTGTAAAACATCCGATTCGGGTCGGGTCATTGACCGGTCGGGTCGACCCGGTTCGATTAAATTCCGTTGTTGTGTGTTTATATTGTGTTGTTGTTTACCCGAAAATAAAAAAAATGATTCGGGTCGGGTCATCGCCCGGTCAAGTAAATTTCATTTTTTGTATCTTTGTTGTTGGTTATCCGAAAATAAATAAATAAATAATGTTTGATTCCGGTTTGGGTCGACCGAAATCCGGGTCGGGTCACTATTCCGAACCCGGTCGATTTTCGAAACCTTCCAAATCCTGTTTCGTTTGAAATTTCGAATTCGGGTCGCATAGTTTAATCGCAAAAGCTGTTGTTTATTTTGGCATTTAAATATCCATACACGGATATCTCACTTTTAGGCCGATGAAATTGAATTCGAGGCCGCGCTTTTTCTTTTGTTTCATTTCTCTTTTTTAGCACTGTTTCGAATCCGGCAATGGATATCTTACTTGTTTTATTATTTTATTAATATCGCATTTAGGCCGATGAAATTGAATTCGAGGCCGCTTTCTTTTTTTTTCCGTCTCGTTTCTCTCAACGGATTTCGGTTCCACCGTTTCGGCATTTAAACATCCGTGCACGGATTGCCTTACTGATTTACTTGATTTATATAAATATTGCATTTAGGCCAATGAAATTGAATTCGAGGCCGCGTCATTAGAGATATCATTTCTCAATTTCTGTTTTTCTTTTTACTGTTTTTGGCACCATTTTCCTGATTTGAATATTATACTACATTGGCCGATGAAAAAATATCCGTCGATTTTTGAGGCCTCCATAGTTGTAAAGACGGAAAATAAAACTTCTGGGCAAGGATGAAACTTAAATCTTTTTCACCCAAGAGACCAACATGTTCGGTAGGCAAGGCAACTAAAATGACCAACGAGTCATACGTTCGCGACCACGACGTGATCGGAATGATCTTTTCAAAATTTGAGTCTGAGCCCCCCGTAATCAAAACATTTACTGTTTTGGATACGAATCCGAAGTTATGTATATTCAATTGTTTCTAACCGTTTATTCTTGGCAACTTGCAAAGATAGAGTCAAAGAAGGCAAATACCCCTCGGAGATTTCTTATTTTTGTTGTTGTCTTTTACTTTCTTTAATTCATCTTTATTTTCATTCTGTATTGTAATATTATTGTACTCCCGAAATTATTGAAACATTTAGAATAGATAGAATTAATTGATAGGGTAGTCTAAAATTGGAAACCCATCGCTAGGTTATCTATTTTTAGGCTCGTCACCCATACAATTTACATTGCATATATTTTTATCAATTTTCATACAAATGCATATTTATACTTTTTTCAGCTTTACATGTATATTAATGCCATACAAATGCATACTTGTACAAAAATGCATCATTTTATTAACATCTTGTAACATTATTTTTATATTTGTAAAAACATGTATTTTTCTTAGCATAACAATTAACCTGAATTTGATCGGATAACCGCGAGTTAGCGGATCTTAAAGGATGCCTAACCCCTTCCCTTTAGGATAATAAAGAACCCTTACCCAGAATTTCATTAGTTTCGTAGACCACAAAATGGAGTTATTTTGCAGCTTTTAGTTAACATTCAGGTGCCCTAATTCACCTTAGAATAATTAGGTGGTGACTCCTCAAGCAAGCTTTTTTAATCCATCCGGAGGGAATCGACGCCATCGCGTCGCGAAGCCCGCAGGTCAAAATCGGGCGCGACAGCATGGCGACTCCACTGGGGAATCAGGTTCTTAACCATAGCAAGTTCAGGTTAATTATTATTGCGCTTTATTTTGCTTCTTATTTATTCTACTGCTTCTAATTGTTTCCTTTTTGAAATTTTGTATGTGTAACTTCTTTAATTGCTATATTCTTTTATTGCTTTCCTTAAATTGGCATTCCGCTCATATTTCTTCCACTATGGAAAATTGACACTATCACACATTACACGTGAGGTGTGTTTTGCGCACCCGCAAATTCTTTCAAATTACCAAATTTTAGGAGAGTTGGCGTATGCGCGGAGTGTTCGGACCATCCGGAGGCCGCGTAGCCTTCTCACTCGAGTAGTCCGCTCGGGAACCTTGAGTCCAGTAAGCCCAATCTTAGTAAATTTAGGATAGAGCTATACCACCTTTTATTTTTAAGTCATGCATACATACACATTAGGTGGGTTGATCCTTGGCATTGACTCCACAATTAAGAAATCCGCCAAAATTGTCAACGGGTCTCGCTCCCCCAACGACCATCAGCATATTATTTGTGGCGTGATAATGATAGACGAATCCAAGCCTAATTTTGACATGCCGATATTGGAAAATGTACATACGTTTTGTCTTCATTTCCAACAAAAGCATTGCAGTTTGACAGCTTGGATTATTCTGTCATAATCTCTCATATTTGGCGTTTAGGCTCACCTCTGGCATAAGAGAGGCTCCATGCATGTTAGGACGCATATTTAATTCCCGCACAATTTGTTTGCTATTTTTCTTCTTTTAACTCTGTACATATTATTTAATGCAATAAATACATGCTTCAATTCTTTACATATCATACCATGTCGCTTGCAACAAAGGGACAGAAATTGAGTCACTTCCCTAGGATAAAGCGTTCTTGAACATCCAAGACTCGGACCTCGTGCAGCAATCAGGGGAGTTTTTGACTATACTGTCACTTTCCTACATTTTATTATTCTTTTAGTGACTTTCCTCCTTTCACCCGGTGCTCTTATTTTTGCAGGGAGATCGTCCTCGCGAATAGTTGGGGGCGGTCGTTCTAAAACATTATTCCTGGATATACTCCAGGAAAGAACAAAGCCAAAGGCTTTCACAAAGATGACCGGAAGATGTTTTGACTGGAAAAAGTCAGCCAACACCAGAGTCAACGAGGCGTCACTTTAGTTGTCTATACTTGTTTTTTATATATATTTTGCAAATTCAGTTGAGATGCTTAATTTTCGTTACATAATTTTTTTTTTGTAACATGTATTTTTTAACATATCCTTACGAACTACGAGTGTCTGATTCTCACCATACGGTGTGATACGTAGGTAACCCTTCTCGGGTGCGACACCCCTAAAAAAAAAAAAACCCTAAAAAAAAAATGAAAAAAAAATGATGAAAAAAATGATTTTGATTTATCAATCTTTTTTTTTTTTTTTTTTTTTTCCATTACATCCTATTGTGGACAATTATTTTTTCATTGCATTCATCCTAATATGAACAATCACTTTTTCATTGCATACAATTTTACTTACTATCCTCTCGTGGATAAATTCATTTTTCAATCATACATTTTTTATAACATATCTGCACGAACTACGCACACCTGATTCTCGTCAAAGATGAGATACGTAGGCAGCCCTATTTGGGGTTCGGTACCCTTTATTCAAAAACAAAAAAAAAACAAAACAAAATAAAAAAAAATACAAAATATATATATATTTTCTAAGAATCATTGATGGACTTGGTTGATACCAACACAGTTAAGAGTGTGCATAGGAAAGAACAAGCGGAGAAGACTGACTTCGTGGTAAACCATAGATTCTTCTGGTACCTCTTATTCACGCCTGTGTTGACGCTTAAAAATTATTTTGCATGCTTCCAAGGTATGAACGAAGCCAACCTCATCGTTTCATATGCATTGTGTGGTGAGTTTTAGAATAAGTTCAATTGCATTGCATTGTGATCTAGAACTTGGCTCGAATGTTTGTTGAGGCGAAATCCTGAGTAACACTTGGTATAGGAAAGGATCGTAGGCTTTCTTTGATCCGTTTGAGCCTTTTCAGCTTACCAAATAACATTATCCATAGTACTCCCCCTTTGAGCACTGAAGCCTATTTTTTTTTAACAACCACATATTATGCCTATACCCTTTCTGAGTGCGTGCACGCACTATCCCTCTCTTGGCCCGACTTCCTTGAGCGCATCAGAAATGTGCAAATTGCTGAAAATGATCCAAGTTGAAGTTGCAATGTTCCCAAAAGAGGAAATGAAACAAAACAAAGGGACGACTTCACAAAAAATGAAGTAAAAAGCCCCGACAATATCAAAATAAAAAAAAAACCCTGAAAAAGGGGAAAAAACTCCAAACGAAATATTCAAAAGAAGTCGGTACAAAATAAAGGGGGCAAAAAGAAGCAAATCGGTATCAAGGCACACAAATACAAAGCGCGGACATATTCCAACGCTCAAGGAATGATTAGTCACTCCTTACCCAAATGATATCCTTTCCTTTCCCCAAGCCTACATTACAAACCCATAACAAGCCCTACATGATCCTATACCAAGGGTTCTCACATTAGTGGATACTTACATGACGGCCAAGCCTATGGTATCACGATTGAATGCATTGAACATCTTTCTGAGGGTGAGTGTACTTCTCTAGACGTCCCAAAGTTCAAAATACTGAAATACATTTGAGAAAGGGACTTTCTTTCGGTGAGGGGCATTTGAAACATGAGGTTGCATATGTCAAAACCTTGGCTTGAAGCAAGTGTTGATCCTCGGGTATGTCCGAGGTAGCATCCGAAGGTTTGTAGGAATTACCACGAAGTCGACCTCGGTTATACGAGAGAGCGATACGGGAACCCTAAGCACATTACTAATTGTTGGTACCAACTGAAGTCAAAATATGATTTTGTCTTTTTCATATTTTCAAAAAACAAAAAAAAAAAACCTTGCAAAATATATTGCATCATTTTCCAAACTCTACTCACTCTTTTACAAAAAAAAAAAAAAACATTCTACAAATATAAATCTCTTTTGCCGCATGAACTACGTTATGACCTGATTCCCCGGCGGGATACGTAGGCGGCCACATCGGCTTCGGTCCCATTTTGGAAAAGTTCACAATCTCTTTTGCCGCATGAACTACGTTATGACCTGATTCCCTCGGCGGGATACGTAGGCGGCCACATCAGCTTCGGTCTCATTTTTTGAAAACCCTTACAAAATCCTTTTGGCATGAACTACGTTATGACCTGATTCCCTTAGCGGGATACGTAGGCGGCCACATCGGCTTCGGTCCCATTTTCAGAAAATCCTTACAATCTTTTTGCCGCATGAACTACGTTATGACCTGATTCCCTCGGCGGGATACGTAGGCGGCCACATCGGCTTCGGTCCCATTTTGGAAAAAATTTACAATCTCTTTTGTCGCATGAACTACGTTATTACCTGATTCCCTCGGCGGGATACGTAGGCGGCCACATCGGCTTCGGCCCCATTTTTGAAAAAAAAAAAAAAAAAAAAAAATTCTTCACAATCCCATTTGCTTACAACGAACTACGTTATGACATGATTTCCTTTGTCGGAATACGTAGGCGGCCTATATCGGCTTCGGTCACACCATTGGAAATTTTCTTCCATTATCTTGCAGACAACGCAATGTGCTTACATGATTGCCTTAACAGGACAAGCAAGTGGCCCGCACAAACTCGGCTTTATCCAGTTGGAAGTTCATCATCTTCATATATATCAGAAACTGGGGCATTTTTTAAAGGGTTCACTGCAAGCATATGCCAATAGACCTGGAAAATGCCAGACAACTAAGTCTTCAATCTAAACCAGTCTGAGCTTGCAAGCGTCAAGGGCAAAAACTACAAAGTCAATGCGAATCAACCGCCCCCGCCCCCCAAACTCACAAATTTCTTTGAGTGCAGGTCTTCAGGTTGACAAAGGTGGGAAGCCGCGACATGAGGCTTAATTTCGCAAAGAATTCCCGCATCGTCGCTCACCACAAGGATCACGTTCCTATTGGGCGTCTATAAAAAAAAAAAAAAAAAATCATCTTGACCTACGGGGTCCCAAATACTATGTCCGTACAAGGATGATATTTCGACTCACAGGGTCATATTTCTCATCCTTATCCATTCCTTGTACATCGCTTATGTCTGCGCATTAACTTTTAATCTAGATTGATGACATATCAATTCGACCTTAGGGTCACACTTTGCATCACGTCTAAACAACGACGTCATTTTACATTTCGTCTACGCAACGACGACATCTGCATCACGTCTAAGCAACGACGTCATTTCAGGCGCCCACCTCCTAATGCGGGTATTTTATTTTCAGTCAGGCACCCACTTCCTAATGCGGGTATTTTAATTTCTGTCAGGCACCCACCTCCTAATGCGGGTATTTTAATTTCTGCCAGGCGCCCACCTCCTAATGCGGGTATTTAAATTTCCGTCAGGCGCCCACCTCCTAATGCGGGTATTTCAATTTCTGTCAGGCGCCCACCTCCTAATGCGGGTATTTCAATTCCAGTCAGGCACCCACCTTCTAATGCGGGTATTTCAATTTCAGTCAGGCACCCACCTCCTAATGCGGGTATTTCATTTTCAGTCAGGCGCCCACCTCCTAATGCGGGTATTTTATTTTCAGTCAGGCACCCACTTCCTAATGCGGGTATTTTAATTTCTGTCAGGCGCCCACCTCCTAATGCGGGTATTTTAATTTCTGCCAGGCGCCCACCTCCTAATGCGGGTATTTAAATTTCCGTCAGGCGCCCACCTCCTAATGCGGGTATTTCAATTTCAGTCAGGCACCCACCTCCTAATGCGGGTATTTTAATTTAAGTCAGGCACCCACCTCCTAATGCGGGTATTTCAATTTCTGTCAGGCGCCCACCTCCTAATGCGGGTATTTCATTTTCAGTCAGGCGCCCACCTCCTAATGCGGGTATTTTATTTTCAGTCAGGCACCCACTTCCTAATGCGGGTATTTTAATTTCGTCGGCGCCCACCTCCTAATGCGGGTATTTTAATTTACGCCGGCGCCCACCTCCTAATGCGGGTATTTAAATTTCCGTCAGGCGCCCACCTCCTAATGCGGGTATTTCAATTTCTGTCAGGCGCCCACCTCCTAATGCGGGTATTTCAATTCCAGTCAGGCACCCACCTTCTAATGCGGGTATTTCAATTTCGGTCGAGCACCCCTCTCCTAATGCGGGTATTTCATTTTCAGTCAGGCGCCCACCTCCTAATGCGGGTATTTCATTTTCAGTCAGGCGCCCACCTCCTAATGCGGGTATTTTATTTTCAGTCAGGCGCCCACCTTCTAATGCGGGTATTTCATTTTTAGTCAGGCGCCCACCTCCTAATGCGGGTATTTCATTTTCAGTTAGGCGCCCACCTCCTAATGCGGGTATTTCAATTTCGGTCGAGCACCCACCTCCTAATGCGGGTATTTTAATTTAAGTCGAGCACCCACCTCCTAATGCGGGTATTTCAATTTCGTCGGCGCCCACACTCCTAATGCGGGTATTTCATTTTCGATCGGCGCCCACCTCCTAATGCGGGTATTTCATTTTCGATCGAGCGCCCACCTCCTAATGCGGGTATTTCATTTTCGGTCGGCGCCCACCTCCTAATGCGGGTATTTCATTTTCGGTCAGGCGCCCACCTCCTAATGCGGGTATTTCATTTTCAGTCAGGCGCCCACCTCCTAATGCGGGTATTTCATTTTCAGTCAGGCGCCCACCTCCTAATGCGGGTATTTCATTTCTCGTCGGCGCCCCACCTCCTAATGCGGGTATTTCAATTCCAGTCGAGCACCCACCTTCTAATGCGGGTATTTCAATTTCGATCGAGCACCCACCTCCTAATGCGGGTATTTCATTTTCGGTCGAGCGCCCACCTCCTAATGCGGGTATTTCATTTTCGGTCGAGCGCCCACCTCCTAATGCGGGTATTTTATTTTCGGTCGGCGCCCACCTCCTAATGCGGGTATTTCATTTTCGGTCGGCGCCCACCTCCTAATGCGGGTATTTCATTTTCGATCGGCGCCCACCTCCTAATGCGGGTATTTCATTTTCGATCGGGCGCCCACCTCCTAATGCGGGTATTTCATTTTCGATCGGCGCCCACCTCCTAATGCGGGTATTTCATTTTCGGTCGGCGCCCACCTCCTAATGCGGGTATTTCATTTTCAGTCAGGCGCCCACCTCCTAATGCGGGTATTTTATTTTCCCACCTCCTAATGCGGGTATTTCATTTTCAGTCAGGCGCCCACCTCCTAATGCGGGTATTTCATTTTCAGTCAGGCGCCCACCTCCTAATGCGGGTATTTCATTTTCAGTCAGGCGCCCACCTCCTAATGCGGGTATTTCATTTTCAGTCAGGCGCCCACCTCCTAATGCGGGTATTTCATTTTCAGTCAGGCGCCCACCTCCTAATGCGGGTATTTCAATTTCAGTCAGGCGTCGCTGCAACTGCGCCATCTGCATAACGTCTAAGCAACGACGTCACCTCATTACGCATATGCTACATAATCATCTACATTGGGAAATACTTCGAACATCGTTCAACCCTTCTCCCGGTATTTCGCCACATCTGCAACCAGTGTCATCATAAGTCGACACTGGGGCATTGTTTCTTGAATGTGCATAATCTTTTGCAACTTCTCTCCCCGTCGGGATTCTATTTCATTCCACGCATCTCTAATCTTCCCTCGAGTCCCGATGATCAGGACAAAATTGGCTACTCAGTCAACTTCTTTGTCCGAAAACTCTTTCATCGTCTCCGGCCAAAGAGGGGCATCTGTTGACACCCAATTTTGTCCCATCTTTTATGATTTTATTCGCAATTTTTAATATTTTTTGACACTTTAAAACAATTTTAAAATATAGGCATATATATGTATATATATCATTATTATTATTATTATTTGCATTTTTTATTGTCATTTGCATTTTATATCACAAGCATACTTTTATCCTAATATTATATGTTATTTTTATTTTCGCAAAACGGCATTGCATTTTTATTTTTTTTATTTAAGCATCAAGCATTTCGTAAATATTATATTTTATCATATTATCATCTTTACAATTTATAAATTTTACAAAGCTTTCTTTTTATGTAATAAAACCCTTTTTGTATTTTTAAACCATAACCCATTTCATTTCCCCTAAAACAATTCCTACCCAACCCAAACTAAAACCCATTTTCGTCCAAGCCCAATCCATCACCCATTTATTTCCCCAACCCAAAATAATTCCAAACCCATCCGAAGCCCATCCGGATCGGCCCACTTCCCTTTTAACTCCCAATATCCTTTATTTCCCCCTTTAAACCAAAACCCTACAACATCTAACTCCACAAAAACAAACCCTACAAAAACACACCCTCAATTTTCTCTCCCCATCAAAACACACACTCAACCCATCAGCCGACTGCCCCCATACCCGTGACCCCAGTCGCCGGTCACCTGCCCCGTCGCCCAACACCACCAACCTACCCTATCACTTCACCCATACCAACACCCCCAAAATCCGAAAAAACCCATCCATAAATTACCCCTTTTTTGTTCACTGTTTGGGGTCGACTTTTGTGGATTTTTGTCCGAAAAAAGAGAGTTTTGGTCGGAGCTTACGTCGGAAATCGGGTATTATTTTGCCCTTTTTGCTCACTGTCGGGCCGGGTCGGGTCAACCCGATTTAGGTAAGTTTTCCATATTTTTTATGCTTTTATATCTCTTTGTTGGTTATCTCGAAGATTTGGAAAAAAGTTGTTCCGGCTCGGTCCTCATGTTAGGGTCGGGTCGACCCGATTTGAATGAATTTCCAGATTTTTATGTTTTATGTGTGTTTGTTGGTTACCTGAAATTTGGAGAAAATCGATTCGGGTTGAAAAACATCGATTCGGGTCGGGTCATCGACCCGTTACGGTCGACCCGATTCGGTTAATTTCCCGATTTTTGTATGTTTATATTGTCTTGTTGGTTACCCGAAATTTGGAGAAAATCGTTTCGGGTTGTAAAACATCCGATTCGGTCGGGTCATTGACCGGGTCGGGTCGACCCGGTTCGATTAAATTCCAGATTGTTGTGTGTTTATATTGTGTTGTTGTTTACCTGAAAATAAAAAAAAATGATTCGGGTCGGGTCAGGCCGGGTCAAGTAAATTTCATTTTTTGTATCTTTGTTGTTGGTTATCCGAAAATAAATAAATAAATAATGTTTGATTCCGGTCGGGTCGACCCGAAATCGGGTCGGGTCACTATTCCGAACCCGGTCGATTTTCGAAACCTTCCAAATCCTGTTTCTGTTTGAAATTTCAAATTCGGGTCGCATAGTTTAATCGCAAACTCGTTGTTTATTTTGGCATTTAAATATCCATACACGGATATCTCACCGCTTTAGGCCGATGAAATTGAATTCGAGGCCGCGCTTTTTCTTTTGTTTCATTTCTCTGTTTTAGCATTGTTTCGAATCCGGCAATGGATATCTTATCGTTTTATTATTTTATTAATATCGCATTTAGGCCGATGAAATTGAATTCGAGGCCGCGTTTTTTTTCCCCGTCTCGTTTCTCTTGTTTCAGTTCAACGTTTCGGCATTTAAACATCCGTGCACGGATTGCCTTACTTGATTTACTTGATTTATATAAATATTGCATTTAGGCCAATGAAATTGAATTCGAGGCCGCGTCATTAGAGATATCATTTCTCAATTTCTGTTTTTCTTTTTTGTTTTTGGCACCATTTTCCGATTTGAATATTATACTACATTGGCCGATGAAAAAATATCCGTCGATTTTTGAGGCCTCCATAGTTGTAAAGACGGAAAATAAAACTTCGGGCAAGGATGAAACTTAAATCTTTTTCACCCAAGAGACCAACATGTTCGGTAGGCAAGGCAACTAAAATGACCAACGAGTCATACGTTCGCGACCACGACGTGACTCGGAATGATCTTTTCAAAATTTGAGTCCGAGCCCCCGTAATCAAAACATTTATGTTTTGGATACGAATCCGAAGTTATGTATATTCAATTGTTTCTAACCGTTTATTCTTGGCAGCTTGCAAAGATAGAGTCAAAGAAGGCAAATACCCCTCGGAGATTTCTAATTATTGTTGTTGTCTTTTACTTTCTTTAATTCATCTTTATTTTCATTCTGTATTGTAATATTATTGTACTCCCGAAATTATTGAAACATTTAGAATAGATAGAATTAATTGATAGGGTAGTCTAAAATTGGAAACCCATCGCTAGGTTATCTATTTTTAGGCTCGTCACCCATACAATTTACATTGCATATATTTTTATCAATTTTCATACAAATGCATATTTATACTTTTTTCAGCTTTACATGTATATTAATGCCATACAAATGCATACTTGTACAAAAATGCATCATTTTATTAACATCTTGTAACATTATTTTTATATTTGTAAAAACATGTATTTTTCTTAGCATAACAATTAACCTGGAATTTGATCGGATAACCGCGAGTTAGCGGATCTTAAAGGATGCCTAACCCCTTCCCTTTAGGATAATAAAGAACCCTTACCCAGAATTTCATTAGTTTCGTAGACCACAAAATGGAGTTATTTTGCAGCTTTTAGTTAACATTCAGGTGCCCTAATTCACCTTAGAATAATTAGGTGGCGACTCCTCAAGCAAGCATTTTTTAATCCATCCGGAGGGAATCGACGCCATCGCGTCGCGAAGCCCGCAGGTTAAAATCGGGCGCGACAGGTCGGACTGTTTAATCATCGTCGCAAGTGTATCATATTCACCTTTCGGTAAACCAGCAACCAATTGAAGTACCATCTTGGTTTCTGAAACAGATGTCCCGACGTTGGAAAGTTGGTCGGCTATGAGTTTCAGTTGTTTACAATATTCGGACATGTATTGTTGAACTGCTCTTCCAAATACACGGCCCGAGTATTTTTATTATCCTGAAAATTTTCTTCTAACTGTACCCAAAGTTCACGTGCCGTAGCACCTGTTTTCATGATAGTATACAACAAGTCTTTTGAGATGGTGTCGTATATCCACTGTTTGACGATGGCGTCAACGCGACGCCATGTCGAGTCTGCAACATCGGTGGGACGAGGAACAGATTCATCAATATGGTCTAGCACATTGTACGGACATGCATGAATATAGAACAGTTCTATCCATATGGAATATTGACAGTCTTTTTGATCAAGAATTATAGGGATGAAATTCTTGGTGTTGGTAACGCGAAAGCCGGATGAAAAGAAGACGATGAACATGGTGGGGGTTGTCAAAAATACCAGTGGAGGAACCGAAATTAGTAGGGGAAGTGGGACGAGACATGGTGGCCGTCGATCGAGAAGAAAGAAAAGATATGGTGGTGGTCGGCGACTTTAGGAGGAGAAGAGTAGGGATTAGGGTTTGACTTTTGATACCATGTAAGATTGGAATAATCTTCCTTAGAGATTCCTTTCATTAATCACATTCGTTAATAGCCTCGAATCCAAGCACACCTAGGTCATTCCTCCTTCAAACACATGGGTTACCTCTTGGGGTCCCAAACCCTTATCCATTTTTTATGCTTATAAAAAGAAAAATTCTTCATTTTCTCATCGATGTGGTAGATTTGTCCACACCATATTTCCATTTCTCAAACACCTTACTTCGTGAACCAATATCTCTTTCATTTCTTAACGAAATTTGACGATCCTTGGCCCTACGGTCATCTACTCACTTAGTAGATTATGTACGTGTGAAGAGACAAAATCTCCAATATGCGAAACTCTAGTATTTAAATCATTAAATATGGGTGGATGCAATCTCTTTACCAAAGACAAATTTCCAACAAATCTCAAACGACATAGCATGAAGTGACAGTCCCTGTGTATATATCTTTCCAGTTCTCAACTTATTACGAGCCTTGTGTTGTCAGGATCACTTTTCTTCCACCGGAAAAGTGGAAATGCTTTGAGGTCCTATCTTGTATGATTGCTGGCCTGCTCTCAAAATATCTTGCTTCATTTTGCTCCTATTATTCTCCAATAAGTCAAAAGAGTCATACTCCTTCCACCCTGACTACCCTGACTTATATGTAACATCACTGTTTGATTAGATACATTTTTTTAAAGAAAATAAATAAACTGAAACTTGCGTGTTGATTCATGCAATAAACATTTCTTTTGGTAAGTAAATAACTCTATTTACCAACTAAAAAAAAAGAAAGAAAAACAGAAATAAAAAAAAGAGCTGACTTCTAACACCATCCTAAAACTAACAACTAATACAACAATAACAATAGATATGCGTCAATTCCAATCAAGTTGAAGTCGGCTAAGAAATTACCAACAAATATATAAATATGTTTGTATACCCAATAATTATTTGTGGCTATTGTCGCGCACGATTTTGACGCGATGGCATAGATTCCCTCCGGATGGATTAAAAAATTCTTGCTTTGAAGAGTCGCCACCTAATTATTCTAAAGTGAATTAGGGCACCTGAATATTAACTAAATGCTGTAAAATAACTCCAATTTTGTGGTCTACGAAACTAATGAAATTCTGAGTTAGGGCTTTATTATCCTAAAGGGAAGGGGTTAGGCATCCTTTAAGATCCGCTAACTTGCGGTTATCCGATCAAATTCAGGTTAATTGTTATGCTAATAAAAATGCATGTTTTTATACATATAAAAAATAATATTGCAAGGTATTAATAAAATGATGCATTTTGTACAAGTATGCATTTGTATGGCATTAATAAACATGTAAAGCTGAAAAAAAATATAAGTATGCAAAATTGATAAGAATTTATGCAAAGTGATTATTATGGGCAACGGGCCTAAAATAAATAAACTAGCGATGGGTTTCCAGTTTTAGACTACCCTATTAATTAATTCTATGTCTATCTATTCTAAATATTTCAATAATTTCATGAGTACAATAATATTACAATACAGGATGAAAATAAAGCTGAATTAAAGAAAGTAAAAGACAACAACAAAAATAAATAATCTCCGAGGGGTATTTGCCTTCTTTGACTTTATCTTTGCAAGCTGTCAAGAATAAACGGTTAGAAACAATTGAATATACATAACTTCGGATCCGTATCCAAAACAATAAATGTTTTGATTACGGAGGGCTCAGATTTAAATTTTGAAAAGATCATTCCAATCACGTCGTGGCTGCGAACATATGACTCGTTGGTCATTTTAGTTGCCTTGCCTACCGAACATGTTGGTCTCTTGGGTGAAAAAGATTTAAGTTTCATCCTTGCCCAGAAGTTTTATTTTCCGTCTTTACAAATGTGGAGGCCTCAAAAATCGACGGATATTTTTTCATAGGCCATAATGCGGTATTAAAGTTTAAAACAAGAAAACAATAAGATATCCGTTGCCCGGATGTTTAAATGCCAAAACAGTAAATTGAAACAGAAACGAAAAAAAGCGCGGCCTCGAATTTAATTTCATCGGCCTAAATGCAGTATTTAATTCAAAACAGTAAAACAGTAAGACAATCCATACACGGATGTTTAAAACAATAAATAAAAAACAGAGAAACGAAAAAGAAAAGCGCGGCCTCGAATTTAATTTCATCGACCTAAATGCAGTGTTAGTTAAAACAAATAAAACAGTAATCCCTTGCACGGATGTTAAAGAAAACAGTAAACAGAGAAACGAAACGAAAAAAAAGTGAGGCCTCGAATTTAATTTCATCGGCCTAATTGCGGTATTTGGTTTAAAACAATAAAATAATAAAACAGAGAAACTACAAAAAAGCGCGGCCTCGAATTCAATTTCATCGGCCTAAATGTAGTATTTAATTCAAAACAGTAAGACAATCCATGCACGGATGTTTAAAACAGTAAATAAAAAACAGAGAAACGACAAAGAAAAGCGCGGCCTCGAATTTAATTTCATCGGCCTAAAATGCAGCATTTATTTAAATCACTAAAAACAATTAGATATCCGTGTACGGATGTTAAAATACGAAAATAAACATACAGTTTGCAATTAAAACGTAAGACCCGAATTCTGAAATTTTGGACTGAAGCAGGATTTCGGAAAAATCAGATCCGGGTTCTGAACAGTGACCCGACCCGGAATCAAACATTTTTTTTTGAGTTTTCAGATAATAAACAACAAGATATTAAACACAAAATCTGGAAATTTATTCGAACCGGGTCGATCCGGCCCGGAATAGTGACCCGATCCGGAACAGATTGTTATTTTTTTTTTAGATTTTCAGATAACCAACAACAAAATATTAACACATGAAATCTGGACATTCATTCGAACCGGGTCGACCCGACCCGGGTCAGTGACCCGATCCGAATCAAATTCTTTCCAAATTTTGAGGTAACCAACAAGACACATATAATAAAGGGCCGGTGGGCGGGGGCAGACCCCGACCCGAGCCCGTCCCGAGCCCGCCCCGACCCCGCCAAAAAAAAAAAAAAAAAAAAAATTACGGGGCGGGACTCGAACTCGGGACGGGACGAGGTCTCGTCCCCGCGAGACCCGAGCCCACCCCGGCCCGCGAGACCCGAGCCCGCCCCGACCTCGACCTCGACCCCGACCCGCGCTTTGCAAAAATGGCCGTTGCACCAACGGCCATTTTAGATTATGGCCGTTGGCCAACGGCCATTTTAGTCCCCCCTCCCCCAACCCCCTACCCCTTAATATTTATTTTTAACCCATAAGTTATTATATTTACACTTTAACCCAATTTTTCAACTATAAATAACTCATTTTCTCTTCATCTTTCTCACAAATCTTCCTACAATCTCTCTAATTTCTCAATATATCTCTCTACAATTCTACATTGTTTGCTAAATATTCAATTTTATTTATTCATTTGGGAATTGGTAGTGAAGTTGGCAACTAGCTTGAGGATCTTCCATCGAGCAAAGTTTCAATTTTCAACCTCTCGATTACACGTCGACGTTACGTCGGCGTTTGGTACATTCGTTCCTTCATTAAATTATTATTGTCTGTTTATTTAGTTTAGATCACTTAATTTTATTGTCTTTAATTATTTATTTATTATCATAATTAAAATGGAAGGATTAAAAGGTATGTTTAAGGGTAAAGGTAAGGGTGCTTCTTCTAGTAAGGGCAACCAGGGCAAGGGTACTTCTTCTAGTCATCTTATTCCTACACAGGATGATTTTGTTGATACTCAACATTTTCCTACAATACCATTAGATTTAGACCAGGAGCTATTTTCTGGAACTCAAGAAGACTTTAATTTAGACGATGATCTAGATGATATACCCACTAATGTTGATGACAACACACCCACTAGTGCACCTTCAACTGAAATACCTCCTATTCCCCCTAGTATGAGACGAGGTCCAAAAACGACCATTAAAATCAGATGCATGGACATTTTTTGATAGGGACGTAGAGAATCAAGTAGCCATATGTAAAATTTGTAAAAATGTTTTAAAATTTAAAACTGGAAAAGGTCACGGTGGGACGGGGGGTTTAATTAGACACGTAGTAAGTGCTCATCCAGCTAGGTATGCCCAATACCAGGCTTCAAAACCGGGTGCGCAAACGCCCGCTCCATCAGGACAAGGTTCACATACTAATATTGTCCCGGATCAAGTACAAGGTCAAATTAACCCTATGACGGGGGAATTGTAGGCCCTAAATACAATAAACATAGAGATAGGGAAGCAATATCAAAATTAGTTGTTGTGGAGGGTTTGCCTTTTTCATTTCCTTCATCTCCCGGTTTTATTCATTACATTAGAGATATATATAATCCTACTTTTAACGGTTTTCCTAGATCAACTGTTAAGAAAGATGTATTTAAATTCGCGCATGAATATCAACAATATTTACGTTTTTCATTATATCATTTTAATGGCAAAGTATCCATCACGTCGATATAGGTCGTAGTACTAACGGCCATGATTATTTAACTCGTAACTTGTCATTGGATAGATTATAAATGGTCTATGCAAAAACGTATTTTAGCGTATAGATATATAGATGATAGGCACACTTTGGTACTTTTATTGCGAAAATATTTATCAAGTGTGCGATTATTACGGAATTACCGATAAAATTATGACTATTACATTAGATAACGCTTCTAGTAACAATTACGCAATTACAATTTTAAAAAATAGTTTAACTCCGTCTTTTCCGGACCATTTTCATATAAAATGCGCGTGCCATATATATAACTTAATTGTAAAGGATGGTCTATCACTTTTTGAAGACATTCTTAGTAAAATACAATTTGCTATAAACTTTATTTTTAAAAGTAATAAAGTACAACGTAGAAAAGAATATAAAAAAATTTGTCATGATTGTGGACTACCTTTTAGAAAAATTCCACAAGAAGTATCCACTAGGTGGAATTCTTTATACGAGCAACTACTTGTTGCTTATGACTATAAATTACCTATAACTTTATTTTTTAACTCTCATAATAAAAAGCCAAATGATATGATTTTAGATAGTGATTGGGAAAAAATTTCCGAACTTATTGTATTTTTAGAGAAATTTTTTCAAGCAACAAAAGAATTTTCCGGTATATATTATCCTACTATTTCAACTATGTTATTTTATATAACTCTAATATTTTTATTACTTAGTGAACATATGGAAAAACCAGCTTATAAGGCAGCTATTAAAAATATGTTTGTCAAAATAAAAAAATATTTTGTTCCTATTCCCTCTATTTATATTATTGGTTCTGTATTAAATCCTACTATTAAAATAGACGGTACTAAATCACTAATTGAAACTATTTACGATTGTATAGAAGTACTACCACCTCCAAGTCCCAAAAATCTAAATCACCCACCACCTATTGAACAAACTAAAGAAGAAGTATTGTCTAGCGTAGAACACCAATGCAAAAATATATATAGATTTTATCAACAAGAAAATGCTAGTAACTTACCAACTTCCATACCATCTTCTTCATCTTCAATACAACCTCACAAAAGACATGCTGTTTCTGCGGCTAGTATTGAAAGCCTCAGAAATAGAATGTGCGGTCGTACCTCTACTACTAACCAAATTAGCGAGTTGGATATTTTTGTTTTGCAGGGTTCTGTACCGTATCAAGAAGTTATCAATGAAGATGGACATGAAGACTTGTTTGAAATACTTTGGAGGGGGAATGAGAAGACCTTTCCGACACTTTCAATGATGGCTCGAGATGTTTTGAACATTCAAGCGTCGTCAACTGCGTCGAAAGCGCTTTTTCTCGAGCGAGATATCAAATAGGAGACCACGAGACACTCATTAGCCGGAGACGACTTGGAAATTGCGGTATTATTCGAGAGATTGGATACGAGCGGAGCGGAGAAGGTGCGGTCAACCGGAGATCAACGAAGAAGATGATGAAAACTACAACGAAATCTTAACCGAAGGTAGTGGAAGCGACGTGGATCAATTTGACCAACAAATACCAATTCCAACCGAAGAACCACATGAAATCATCAAGCAATTAGAACAAGTTTTTTTGAGAATGTAAATTTTTTAATTGTAATTTTATTATGTAATTTGTAACTTTTGGACAACACCACAAAGTTGCAATTTAGATTTTAGACAATTGTATTTGTATTACAAAAAAATCATATGTCTATTAAATAATATAAGAGGCACAAAAACAAATTTTGGGATGTTTTTATTACACTATCTTGTTTTGTTTATTGAGTTTTTTTTATACATATTTTATTTTTAAAAAAAAAAAAAAAAAACCCGCCGTATCCCGACCCGAGCCCGAGCCCGACCCCGCCCCGAGCCCGCCCTGACCCGAGCCCGACGGGATCGGGATAGGGACAGACTTGCTCCGGTCTGCCGCTGACCCGACCCCGCCGAGCCCGCCAGACCCGACCCCGCCCTTCTCTCCCGTCCCGCCCCGACCCCGACACCGCCGGACCCGCCCACCGACCCGAGCCCGGCCCACCAGACCCGAGCCCGGCCCACTGGCCACTCCTACAATATAAACATACAAAAATCTGGAAATTAACCGAACCGGGTCAGTGACCCGACCCGAATCGGACGTTTTTCAACCCGAATCGATTTTCTCCAAATTTCAGGTAACCAACAACACACATAAAACATAAAATCTGGAAATTCATTCAAACCGGGTCGACTCGACCCGGGTCAGTGACCCGACCCGGAACAACTTTTTTTCCAAAATCTTCAGATAACCAACAAGAAGATATAAAAGCATAAAAAATATGGAAAACTTACCTAAATCGAGTTGACCCGACCCGACCCGACCCGACAGTGAGCAAAAAGCAAAATAATACCCGATTTCCGACATAAGCTCCGACCAAAACTCCCTATTTTCGTTAAAAAAAAACCACAAAATCGACCCCCAAAACATTGAACGAAAATGGGGTATTTATAGATGGGTTTCGGATTTTGGGGGTGTAAGTATGGGTGAAGTGATGGGTGCGGCGTAGTGGTGTTAAGGTGGTGTCGGCGTAGTGGTGTTAAGGTGGTGTCGGCGTCGTGGTGTTAGGGTGGTGGTGTGTGCGGAGAGGTGACCGGCGACGTGGGGTCGCCGGTATGGTGGGGTATGGGGTGTGCGGCGGCTTTGGGAGGGAAAGAGAGTAAGGGTTTTCTTTTTTTTTTGAGTGTAGGGTTTTGTGTGTTTTATTAAAGGGAAGGGAATTGGGTATAAGAAAATGGGTGTTTGGTCAATGGGCCGATCCGATTGGGCCTCGGAGTGTGGGTTTGGAATTGTTTTGGGTTGGGGAAATAAATGGGTGATGGTTGGGCTTGGACGAAAATGGGTTTTAGTTTGGGTTGGGTAGGAATTATTTTGGGTTGGGGAAATAAAAAGTGGGTGGTGAGTTTAAAAATATAAAAGGGGTTTTATTATATAAAAAGAAAGCTTTGCAAAATTTATAAATTGTAAAGATGACAATATGATAAAATATAATATTTGTGAAATGCTTGATGCTTAAATAAAAAAAAATCAAAATGCAATGCCGTTTTGCGAAAATAAAAATAACATATAATATTAGAGTAAAAGTATGATTGTGATATTAAAATGCAAATGACAAATAAAAAATGCAAATAATACTAATAATAATGATATATATACATATATATGTCTATATTTTAAAATTGTTTTAAAGTGTCAAAAATATTAAAAATTGCAAATAAAATCCAAAAAGATGGGACAAAATTGGGTGTCAACAACTATTGTATTCCGACATATACAATATACATAAATATATTGTATTCAGACTTCACGTTGTGAGATTTTACTGGATATGTTTGTTTCACATATTTTTTTAACACAAGAAGAGGAACATGAAGAACATTGGAGTAACTGATAAAGTTAAAGTCACGTGATCAGGAGGTCACGGGTTCAAACCCTAAAAACAACCTCTCGCATACATGCATAGTAACATAAGCACTTACGGTCTAGCGCTTCCGCGAATTCCATGCATAGCGAGAGTTTAGTGCATACCTTTATATGTGTTAACACAAACAATTTGATATGGATTACAGTGAGCAAATTTGAAAAGAATCAGTGGGTCAGTGTTTGGCCATCTTCAGGGTTCAGTGCATGTTGAGTATATCTACACGAGTCAATTTAGATTGTTAGTTTTTGATGGATTACTGTGGAAATAATTTCAATCAGCCCGCCGTAACAATTCATATTGTTGCTCGACCTGTTTAATTTGGGCCGGGTTATTTGTCAGTTTTGTACAATTTCCCAACGGTTGCTCAAATAGAGGACACGTAAGTGTAGAAGTGTGTCAAAATGGGCTGACCAAGCTAGTCCTTGCGGGCTAATAAGAAAAGTCTTCTTTTTATGCGAAGGCATTCTTTGAATTTGGACGGAAACAAATTAACTAATAGTGAGTTGTTTGTGTCTATTAACATCAGTATTGAGATAGTAAGAAAATGCATTTGTAATTGATAACATATTTATTGCCCTTCCTCGGTCATTCTCGTAGCAAGCTTCCTATATATTGGTTCTCATAATTTGACTCACTCACTCTTCTTGTCCAGAAGAATAGAGTAGTTGTTTTCTTGGTCTATAGTCTTACCAAATGCAATGACGATTTAAGCTTATAAACTTTTAAAAATTTCATGTTCTTCTCAAGTTTCGTGGCGAATAAAGTTATATACCAAACAAACGGGAAAGGAGAGAGTAGTAATTTCCTCACCATTCTCAATTCTTACTATCTGCATGTCCTTTCTGCTCTAACTCAAATTATTACTATAATGTGACGACAAACTCTATGTTCGAAACTGAATTGGAAAAGAAAGAAAGAAAAGGCACGCCTTGCATGCGTCAATAATTAATAGCCGAATACCGAAACTAATTGTCGATATTGTATGTATAGATCCATGATGCATAATGAAGTGACTACACAAATCAAAAAATATATATTTACCATAGAAAGAATGTGCCATCATAACATTTATCATTGTCACAAAGTTAACAAAGCACCCAAGTTCTAAACAATGTGATTAGCAGTGTCAAATGACGTCAAAGAACTTGATATGTAACTAGCAACGCATCATGATCATAAACTCATCAAAATTCAGTAAACCATCACCGTTGATATCATATCTTGCGATCATTCCTCTGCACTCATCAACGGTTCTCGTCTCCCCTAATCTATCAAGCATTCTCTTTAAACTTTTCGGTGTGATGCATCCACACCCTTCCATCTCATACATCCTAAACGCCTCCTTCAACTCGCGCGCCTTCTCTTCTTCGGTCCCACCAATCTCATGAAATCGTCGAAATCCAGTAAGCCATCATTGTCCGAATCATGGGCAGCGACTGCGGCCTCTGCCTAGTCGAACGACATGTCTTTGCCTATCATATGACTAAAAGAAATAGAGAAAAATATGTTTGTTGATCCTGAAATTGAGGGGGGGGGGGAACAAATCTACTAATGGGACGAAGAACAATCCTTCTATCCTTAACCAAATGATTCTGGTGTAATTTTATGGGAATGGAAAAACTCTTGTTAGGAAAAACTTTCCCTTTAATGTGGCTTACAGTTTAGAAAAAGACGAGATCAAGATCTTGAAAGATGAGGTATTTCTATCCTTAGCCAAAGGTTTCGAATTTGAAACAAATGGAAAAATTCTTTCTATCCTTAACCAAATTTCGAGTTTGAGGAAAATGGAAAAACACTAGGAAAGATTTCCCTTTTAATGAGCTTTAGACATAACAAAATGGATTAACCGAGCGTAGAGATTCTGAATATCGAATGGTCAAAGTCGAAAAAACGACAAGAACTTTATATATATGCCTCCTCTTGTGTTGATTGTGAGTTATTCCTTGTAAGAGAGTACTTAGCCAAGAATAAGACTGAAAGAAAGTAGAATAGAATTCAACTAGGTACTGTGATGAAATAGATACACAAAATCCAATATATATATATATATATATATATATATATAGAGAGAGAGAGAGAGAGAGAGAGAGAGAGAGAGAGAGAGAGAGAGAGAGAGAGATTTGTATGTTTGAAAGTTGATAAGAGGCAACGTAAAATTCCTCGTGACGTGAAGGGAGATTAATATAAAGGTATGTTTGGTTTAATTTGGTTAATAAATTTCTTCGACGTTGAAAGATAGAATAATTTTCCAAAGGGATTCCTTTCATTATTCACAATATATATAGTTGTACAAAGATTGATTCCTAATATGGTACGAATCCTAACTTACCTTACAAAGGTTGATTCCTAATATAATTAGAATCCTAAGTTACCTTAAATATACATCTATCATAATTACAAAATATACAGAGAATATTCGGAGAATATTCATTAATAATCCCTCTCAGACGGAGCGGGAGGAGGTCGAACGCTAAGGCTGGATCGGAAGTCGGTGAAGAGCTGTCGCGGTAGTCCCTTTGTGAAGATGTCTGCATACTGATAAAAGGAAGGCACGTGTAATATTTTGACCTGACCACGGGCAACCTTCTCTCGCACAAAGCGGATATCCATCTCAATATGTTTAGTCCGCTAATGTTGGACCGGATTATGAGACATATAGATGGCAGATATGTTGTCACAATAGACTATAGACGCCTTGCGGAGTGGACACTGGAGCTCCAAAAGAAGATTTCGGAGCCAACAGATCTCAGCAACTACGTTAGCAACACCGCGATATTCTGCTTCAGCACTCGAACGGGAAAGTGTGGCCTGCCGCTTGGCTGACCATGAGATAAGATTATCCCCAAGAAATACACAGTACCCTGAGGTGGAGCGACGTGTGTCGGGGCATCCTGCCCAATCTGCATCCGTGTAGGCAAGTAGCTTGGTTGGGGCAGAGGGGTATAGATGTAATCCGAAGTCTAGTGTGCCCTTAACGTATCTGATAATACGTTTGAGGGCGGCAAAATGGGACTCTTGGGGGTCGTGCATGAACGAACACACACACCGTCGAACGGCATATGCAATATCAGGCCTAGTGAATGTAAGATACTGAAGAGAACCTGCTAGACTCCGATATAGAGTGAGATCAGAAACTGGCGCACCGTCATTGGCACTGAGGTTGGATTTTGAGTCCACCGGAGTTGGCATAATTTTACAATTTGCCATCTTGGCCCTGTACACTATCTCTTCTGCATACTTACACTGACACAGGAACATAGTGGCTGCAGATCTGGTCACCGATATATCCAAAAAATAACTCAGCTTGCCCAAGTCAGTCATAGCAAATTCAGAGTTGAGTAGAGCAATGATTTCATTCTTCAACCCGTCAGATAAGGCAGTAAGAACAATGTCATCGACATATAATAGCAAATATGCAGTCCTGCTACCTCGGTGAAAAGTGAAGAGAGATGTATCATACCTGTTACATACAAAACCAATCTGCAGAAGATACCTGGCGAACCGATCATACCAAGCGCGCGGTGCCAATTTCAATCCATACAATGACTTTCTGAGACGACACACAAATGAGCGGAGTCTAGCCGGATGAACAAAGCCAGGAGGATGATGCATGTACACGGTCTCTTTCAAATCCCCATGAAGAAACGCATTCTTGACATCAAGCTGATGAATCGGCCAATGCATGCCTATAGCACTACTGAGAACAGTCCGAATAGTGGCCGGTTTAACAACCGATCGAATGTCTCACCACAATCAATACCCTCCTGCTGATTAGTGTCATTGGCAACTAGTCTTGCATTATACCTCTCTAAGTCACCATTGTCTCTGAACTTGTGACGAAATAGCCACATACACCGGATAACATTCACACCAGCTGGTCTAGGTACCAAATCCCAAGTGTTCTGCTTGGTTAAAGCGTTAAATTCCTCGCACATGGCCGCATTCCAATTTGGGTCCAGTTTTGCTAGTTTTGGATATTTTGGAATGGGTGATAAGGTTTGTGTGGAGAGATTAAAGTGAACATTGGGTTTGAAGATCCCGTATTGTGCACGAGTCTCCATGCGATGAGAAGGTAGTGATGGTGGGTCGGGACTGTGAGGTTGCTGGTCCACTGGTTCTGGATCAGTGGGCAGCAGGTCACTGGTTGCTGGACTATGGGACTGGGAAGGCTGCGGGGCCCAAGCTTCGTTGGTGCGGAGAAACTGCGGGGGGGGGAGGGGTGCGGTAGGTTGATGGCAGGGAACTGGAGGCAGCAGTGTTGGGGACAGGCGGTGTCCACCTGCCGAACGGATGGCGGCGGTGCGTCGTCTTTGCCGGAGACACATCAACTGGAGTAGAGGAGACATAGGAGACTCATCGAGAAAAGTGTAATCCGTTGTTTGGAATTTTCGAAGGTTTGAAAAAGGAAAGGTTGTCTCGTTAAAAGTGACGTGACGGGAGACGATGATTTTGTGAGTGGCAATGTCATAGCACAAGTAGCCCCGATGATTAGAAGACAAACCAAGGAAGACACATGGCAGAGTGCGAGGGGCCAGTTTGTGGGGTGCAGTGGAGGCTATGTTGGGGTAGCATAAGCATCCAAAAATACGTAGGTGATCATATGATGGCTCCGAAATCTTCTTTTGGAACTCCAGTGTCCACTCCGCAAGGCGTCTATAGGCTATTGTGACAACATATCTGCCATCTATATGTATCAAAAGCCTAAAACCTTCTCCCTTCTACTCCCAATTCTCGGCCAGATAGAATAATTTTCCTTAGGATTCCTTTCATTATTCACAATATATATAGATGTACAAATGTTGATTCCTAATATGGTACGAATCCTAACTTACCTTACAAAGGTTGATTCCTAATATAATTAGAATCTTAAGTTACCTTAAATATACATCTATCATAATTACAAAATATACAGAGAATATTCGCTAATAGACGTGTTAGGCTTCGAGAAATCCAGGAACCAACATAGAAGTATCTGTGAATGTTCCAAGTTATGTGGAAGAAGATGATGAAAGTCAAATTGGAGAAGAAAATGTAAAAGTCAAATATCTTAAATTGTTTTTCTTCAATGGGCGGCTGTGGGGAACCCTACAAATAACTACTCTATAAAAGATTTAGTTTTCTCAGCCCTTATATTGGGTGTAAAGTCCGGATTCAACGTATCCAAAATAAGTCAATTAGTAATATTTATCATAAAAATTTATCTCAAGTGTTCTCATGGACATTCCTTTTTAGGTGAGAACTTAGATCGAATTGCCCCAACTATGAGTGAGCCAAACCTAGCAAAATATTGGCACAAAATCCATAAGACGGCTATTTGCATGATTTTTTGATGAGGGATTTGCTCAACAAACTGCAACTGTAGGACAAGAAAGCATGGACATTGATTGCCCAACCCATGTGAAGGAAATTTGGACATACATACCTTTTCTCTAGATTCCACAACTTTGGAAATGTGTGGTGCATCTGTTTCAGAGGGAAAGAAAACAATGAAGATGGAGTCATAGCCAGAATGATGTTTATACAAGTCATGACCTAAATCTATGGCTCATGAAATATACCACCTTCAGACCAAGTTTACATTGTCCTCCATCATTTTACCTTTTTTACTTGAATATTGGAGAAATTGAGTAACTATACAATGGCATATTGACCCCATTATTTTATCCTCTGTGATGTTTGTTCAAAGAAATAGAGTATGGGCAAACAAGTGATATAAACGAATACTCACTGAAAGCAAGTCAGGATCACCACCACAAGTTCCAGCAACAAAAGGGTCAATTAGATAGTCAACAACCTAGCAGGTAACAAGAAAACATATGGATGTTCATCTACAGCTGATATTAATTTGAAGTTATTATATACACAGCGACATCTTCTTTTATGATGGAATATCAAAAGATTCGAGGAACATAGAGATAAAGTCAATCAAAGGTGAGCAAAGACCTCCTTTCCAAAATGACGCTGGAAGAATCCACTGACACTGCACATATAATATGGAAAAGTATCACAACCATATCAATTTAACTTGCCCCTATGATTTATTTGGAGGTCGAAAGAGTACTAGATTGGCTATGTGCAAGAGCATTGCGAATCTGATATAGCTAATAATAAAATCCCCATCAGAATGTAGATTATGAAACAGCCAACATGTTCATGCAGACACTATATTGGTAATTGCTGCTATAAACAACGGGAAGAGCTAGATTTGAGAAGGACGGAATAATAGAAAGCACATGCACAATACTAGCTCGGGTATAATATCTTGTACCTTTCATGGGAGTCAGACACCTTTGCGAGCTTTTTATTCTTCCATAAAAGTGGCTCCAAAAGCAACTGAAGCTGCAGTGATGAAGCTATTTTATAAGACAATATTCTTGAAAACTATCCATCAGTGCTTATAAAGGGATAGAGAGAAATGAGATATGACATGAAAAAGGAATGTACAGATGGTAAATACATTTTTATCAAGGTCTTCACTACACTATCCACTGTTAATAATCACTTCAAATTCGATGTGATGACACACATAGAATTCAAATTGTTCTGGGCTGTGATCTAAGTTCTGGCATTCCTTCTACTCACCAAAAAGCTATAGAAAATATTTTGAACTCCAAAAGAACAATTTCCTAGGTTGTGTCCGAACTTCAGAAACCAATGTGTTCGGAATATGATACTATATCCAGAAGTAGCATGTCTAAATCACTTAGACTGACCACATATGTTTACTGATATTTGGGTCTACATGTCAAGAATTCACCTAATCAGATAAACCATTTTTCGAGATGAAACATATATCATGATATTTCCAAAATTAAGTGTATTTGCCTCAACAAACTGTTGATTGGTAGAAACGATCACCTAAATGTACATAGGCAAATTGTCAATTACCATTATTAGGCTTCTTAATAGTTCTGCATGCAATTTACCACGTCTTAATATCAAAATCACTATAAACACTATTTTTTTAAAACAACAGGACAACAGAATTTAAACTGCATTTTACAACAGAATAAAAATATTCGAATTAAGGTTTTTTTATTTTAAAATAAGCTTATGGTCTTACCTATTATTCATGAGCAATGACAATAGAATTGCAAAACTAGGTAAATTATTCTAACTCATGTTATAGAGCAATTACAGAAGCTGCATCGAGAAAGTAACTAGTAAATAGAACAATTGCAAAAGTGTAAGCAACTATGTTATAAATAACTTTGATTGAACATTAGCTTATATTCTTCGCTATTATCCATGAGCAACGACAACAGAATTGCAAAACTAGGTACATATAACTCATGAGATAGAACAATTACAGAAGTTGCAACGAGAGACTAACTAACTAGAACAATTATAAAAGTGTAAAGTAACTCTGATTGAACAAAAGCTTACATTATTACCAATTATCCATTAGCAATAACAATAGAATTGCAAAATTAGGTAAATTTTTTTAACTCATGAGATGGAACAAATTAAATGAACAATTACATAAGTGTAAAATCAACATACCTGACGCCAGCACCAATGACTGCAACTCTCTTTGGAGAACCTACAGAAAATTAAATAAATAATAATAATAAAAAACATAATACTTTGTTTATCTTGGGATATAATAAATGGTATGAGGAAGGAAGGATAGAGAAGATTACTTTGTCTATCTTCTGCGGCCATATATATATGGCTTTGATATCTTCAAATGGAAGTGATTTTGAGATCAACATGTGAAAATGGCCAAATACATTGAAAGGGTTTTTCAACGGGGAAGAAACATAATTTTTAATGTTGAAAATAAAGGATAAATTAACTTTTGTTTACCGGCCTGTTTGAATGGGCTTATAAGATTGTTTTTATTATTTTGACTTAAAAATAAATATTACTTTTATATACATAATTTAAGAAATCAAGAAAGTTTTTTGAGTCTTGTTATCTAAACAAATCAAATATATTTGTATGGTTATAAATAATCTCGTTAAGCTAAAAAGTATATGTTAAAGTTAAATTACTGTAAAATAATGTATTTTTTTAACAAACAAAAAAGGAAAGTATATCACATTAATTAGGACAGAGAAAATAGTATTACAAGTACTTTTATCTTATTCAAATAATATAAAAATATTTTAAAATTATTTTGACATCCAAAGTTTTATGTCACTTGTTTTATCTATATTAGTATTTATTATTAACCTTTAATACCCAAAGATACTACCTATTGTCCTTAATCTATAAGACGATCCAAATAATAATTTTCAGATTGCTTTAAAAAACACATTGGCACGCATGTCAAACATTTAGGTAAATTAACAAGCTATAACGAATACCTTACTTTTATTTCGTATTTTCTATACAAAATTACCTATAGTTAACTTTAAATAGATCTTCTATGTAAAAAATTATAATGTGCATGAATTAATTGATACGTGGATAAACTCTCAAATTCCAAGAGAATTGAGTTGGAGCTAAATAGCCATGATGTGATGTTAGGTCGTTCCATTTTGTTTTAATCCGGACGTCTACAATATGCATCTTCTCAAACCATCCCAAGAGTTGGTACTACTTCCTCGTTTCGAACTCGATCCTCCCTTTTGCTTATCATTGTTATTTATTCTTAATTATCTGCTTATAGATCCAATTTAGGGTTTAGGATATTCATATGAGGTAAGAGAATTAAAATAAATTTATGTAATAATGATAAAGTTAGTATTTTTTTTTTTTTTTTGTGTGGAGATAAATATTCAAGCTAGGGTGTAAAATCAACTATGCACTGAAAAAGGGCTGTGATTTCCATGTTCAGCACTGCTTCATATCTGTAATGATCGAGAGAAATTATGCATGTAACGTGGAGTGTTATGGTAGATATAGACTTCACCTCTGTGCTAACTTTGTCACTGGTTATTAGACAATGTGTATATTGTGCATTCTGGTGCCTCGATATTGATATGATTGACCATGAGGAGAATAAGTAACAGAAATATGACGACTAAGACGGATGGTTTGTTAGGTTGATGGTTACATAGTCCATCATATTGCTAATTGCATAAGAAAATAGGAAATAAGGAAAAATAGTTTAATGGTATGTGTGTCTTGTTTGTATTGAGATTTATGGGTTCGAATTTTAAGACAGGACAACGACTTCAAGTTAATATATAATAATCGTTAAACTAATGTACGGGTAGCGATACTTAATAAATATTTTAAGAAGTAATGAACCACATAAACATTATCATCACAATCACTCGATGACTTGTCATGTTTTGAAAACGATGAATTGGTTTAGGAGGAAATGCCGAAATCGGTTTTCTTTTAAAAAAGGAAGTGCTTTTTACTTTTTCTAATTGTCAATTTTATGTTTTGTTTAAAAATATATTTTCTTAAAAAACTGCATATGTAGGCTATAGCAAAAGGGAAGAAGCTGCTGAAAGTGGTACTGCATATGTAGACTCTTCATTACCACTGACCGATCTGCTTGTTTCTGTAAGTTGGTTAGCACGTTAATAATTATGTAAGTTGACTGAAATTTCTAATGCAAAATCTCCGTATATATATTACTCCTAATGCTTTGTTGTTCTGGGTGTACTAAAAACTCACTTCCTGTGCTAACTAACAGGAAGACGATTTTGTCTGCCCCAATTTCAAAGGTGGAAGCTAATGGACTACTCGTTTCCATTGCAAGATTTATCAATTCATCTTCTGTTGAGCAAATACATTTGGCACCTGAAAATGTGTTAGCCTTAACTTCAGATAAGTTTTCTGAATATTCAGGTCCAAATTCATTTGTGGTTGCAGTCATATTCATTTGTACAAGGTTTAAGGATCAACTTATGTTACTGGAAGCATCAATTCGTGTTGTGGCACCGATGCTGACGGTAAAGATATTATCCTTGTATCTTCTCTTTTTGTTAAGAGCTCAAGGACGGTTTGTTTTGTTTGATATATAAGCCATTATATGGGAACTGTGTGGTAATTGAATTGGGGTATAAAACTGAATGTAAAAATCCTATCAGTTCTTGCATATATGATTTTGCACCAAGAACAGTCACTTTAGAAGAAATTGACTTTTTTTTTTTAAGAATACGTAAGATCCTTTGTGCTATTACTTTACCTTCTAAAAAAAAAATCACTTCATCATTAGATTAGACAAAGGATATTTCGTATTCTCTCTTCTTCTTTTTTCATATAAGATGATAAGATTTAGATATCAAAATTGCACACAGTGCAGAAAATAAATTGGTTGTTACTTAGTTGGTTCTTGATGCAAAAAGAAAGAAAGTCTAGCAAAGAATAAATGTCGTAGACAGTATTCAGTCCACCAAACGATAGCTGATACAAACATTTGTAGTTTAGGCTGTAAATATGAGCTGCTTTTGCCTTCAAGCACCATTGTTTTCTCTCATTCCATAGTAAAGGGCGGTGGCATGTAATGTATCTCAAATAGAGTGCTTTCAAGGCAAAAGAACTCCCACAGATAGCCTGAAATAGCACTGGTTGTATTAGCTGGTAGTCTGGTGTAGACTAAAGACTGTTACGACAATGATTCTCTAATAGACTTTCTTTCTTCTCTATATCAACTCAACTACATAACGACTGCTAATTGTTCTTCTTCTGATGAAAACCTAGTGCAATTTTAATATCAATGAAAAACATATTTCCTTATAAATGTGTGTATCATATCACTCAAGCTGACAAGTTTCTGTTTGCATTTTATCTAACTATATTTTCCTTGTTAAGATAATTTTGGCTTCTAACTTCAACTTTAAATGTCGTTGAAAGAAATAATCCCTTGATTATTTTCATTAATTGAGATAGCATTTATACAAGTTACATATTTCCATAATAGGAGAATCTTATTCTTATTCTACTCCTAAAACCTTATTCTATTTGGATACTAAATATACAATTATGGTAATACAAGTATTATGGTAAGTGTACAATACTACTTACATTACAATATTACCTAAACTAAGAGATTACAATATTGCCTAAATATCTACAATATACATGGTTTCTATACACCAACCAAGAGCCCCATATACACACAATATACATGTACATTGTGTGTATATGGTGTATATTTAACAGTCGTGACCTCTCCTCACCCCAAAAAAATTCATAGGCTGTTTCCATCATATCATCATGCCTGGTTTTAGTTTTCCTGATTAAATTGTGCTTAATTTCTAATGGCAGTTCTCCACCAGTTTTCCCAAGTACACTTCTTCCGTGGCCCAAAGGAATTTGAAGAACTTCTCTCTGGTAATGTTTTATTGTGCAAACAGTAATTTCAGGTTGCTTGACTTTCTGGAGCCAAATATAAGAATTTCTTTCTTTTTTTGATGATTTGACACAATGCAAGATCAGATGCCCACAAAAATAAGATCAGCTGTGCACAGAGAATTGGCGATATAATAATTTATGCTAGAAATGTTGAATGGATTCCAGTAATAAATTACTTATAATTATTAGTGAATATTCTCCGAATATTCTCCGTATATTTTGTAATTATGATAGATATATATTTAAGGTAACTTAGAATTCTAATTGTATTAGAAATCAACATTTGTAAGGTAAGTTAGGATTCGTACCATATTAGGAATCAACCTTCTACAACTATATATATTGTGAATAATGAAAGGAATCCCTAAGGGAAATTATTCTATCTTACATGGTATCAAGAGCCTAAAACCTAAACCCTACTCTTCTCTTTTCTCCCTCTCCTTCTCGGCCAAACCAGAAAATTTTCGGCCAAGAACCAGAAAATTCCCTTCCTTCGGCCGGCGGCAACCATGTCTTCCCCCACAAATTTCAAGAACTCTATCCCTATAATTCTTGATCAAGAAGACTGTCAATATTCCATGTGGACAGAACTGCTCTATATTCATGCATGTGCGTACAACGTGCTCGACCATATTGATGACTCTGTTCCTCGTCCCACCGACATTGCCGAATCGACATGGTGTCGCCTTGACGCCATCGTCAAACAGTGGATATACGGCACCATCTCCAAAGACTTGTTATGTACCATCATGAAAACAGGTGCTACGGCATGTGACCTTTGGGTGCGGTTGGAAGAAATTTTTCAGGACAATAAAAATACTCAGGCAGTGTATTTGGAGGAGCAATTCAACAATACGCGTCTTGAGAATTTCAACAACATGTCCGAATATTGCAAACAACTGAAACTCATAGCCGACCAACTATCCAACGTCGGGAATTTTGTTTCTGAAACCAAGATGGTACTCTAATTAGTTGCGGGTTTACCGAAAGGTGAATACGATACACTTGCAACAATGATTCAACAGGCCGACCCACTACCAAGTTTCACCAAGGCACGATCACAATTATTGTTGGAAGAAACCCGACATGCCAAACAAGAGGAACATAATCAAAAGGCATTAGCCGTTGACGGGATGGCACCACCGGCAACCAATACCACATCGCAACCACAGCATGTCCTGCAGTAGCAGGCCAGTGGCGGAGGTCGTGGCGGCAGAGGTCGCAACAACAAAGGCAAGGGCCGCAGAAAGGGCCAACCCAACCAGTGGGATGGACAGCAGCCATGCCCAAACACTGGACAACAACAATTCGGAACCGAATGAGCGGCGGGCCCAACCAGCGAGGGTGGGCCTCGCCTGCATGCCCGTACTCGACTGCAGGGCCCTAGTTTCAAGAAAGATGCATAGTCAACCAAAGATCTTGGGCCCCGTCCCGGCCACCGTGCAGGCCCAAAGCGGCGAAGCCAGCAGCCCACCGATTTCGGTTCAAGCGGCGGAAGACCCCCAATGGCACTGCCCCCACTAATTTGGGTCAGGCCTACAACACCGTGAACCTTCAACAGCCCGACGACAATTGGTACATGGACACCGGAGCCACATCTCACCTCACCCGGTCGTCAAGTAACTTATCTCAACTGCTTCGGTTAAAGTGTCCTCAATTTATTACTGTAGGCAATGATCATCGCATTCCAATTGAAGGTTACGGTAACCCACACACCAAACATCCACACCCGCCTTTCTCCCTAAACCACGTCCTATACACTCCTAACATCATTAAAAACCTAATCTCTGTTAGAAAATTCACTAGAAATAATTCTGTGTCTGTCGAATTTGATCCTTTTGGTTTTTCTGTGAAAGAACTCAATACGGAGAAAATTCTTACACGCTGCAATAGTGTGGGAGATCTCTACCCATTCACTCAATCTTGCGCTGTCAGACCGCAAGCACCTCTATCCCTTGCGGCAATCTCTCCCTCAACTTAGCACAACAGACTCGGACACCCCGGCGACCCAGTTTTTACATTTCTTAGGACCTCTACGCGTATTCAATGTAATAATGGAAAAATTGCCCAACATTGTTTTTCTTGCCCACTAGGCAAACATACTCGTCTTCCATTTATATCATCAAACAGTGTTACTTTTTCTCTATTTGATATTGTTCATGCTGATTTGTGGACATCTCCAATTGTTAGCTCTTTGGGTCATAAATTCTATCTAGTTTTCTTAGATGATTTTTCACATTTTGTCTGGATTTACCCACTGAAATTCAAATTTGAAGTTTTTGCAAAATTCCTCGAGTTTCAAAAATTCATTAAAACACAATTTGAAAAATCTATCAAATCATTCAAATGTGATAATGGACGTGAATTTAATAACTCGGCATTTCACAATTTCTGTTCTAAACAAGGCATGGTTTTTCGTTTTTCTTGTCCCTGTACTTCTTCCCAAAATGGAAAGGCTGAACGAATTATACGTACCATCAATAACATGGTTCGAACACTTCTGTTTCATGCTTGTCTACCACCGCCTTTTGGGTCTATGCTGTCAAAATGGTAGAATCCCTTCTTAATATTTTACCAACTAGCACACTCCAAAACAAGACCCCTACCGAAATCTTATATCGTAGGCTACCATCATATGATCACCTACGTATTTTTGGATGCTTATGCTAGCCCAATATAGCCTCCACTGCACCTCACAAACTTGCCCCTCGCACTCTGCCATATGTCTTCCTTGGTCTATCTCCTAATCATCGGGGCTACTTGTGCTATGACATTGCTACTCGCAAAATCATCGTCTCCCGTCATGTCACCTTTGACGAGATAACCTTTCCTTTTCAAATCTTTGAAAATTTCAGACCAAAGATTACATCTTTCTCGATGAACCAAGTCTGTCCCCGGTCATCCAAAATCTATACCAACATCAGCCCACTGTTTCGACAGTCTCGCCACTGTCCGGCACCACCCCAACAACCCCCAGTCGAGTCACTTGCACCACCAGTGACACTGCTGCCCATCACTCCAAAGAACCGGTCCCCATAGCTTCTAGCTTTTCCGATCCAACACACGGTCCGAAACCAGTCCAGTGAATCTGCGCCCACCGGTCCGAACCGGTGGACCAAAGAACCTCCCGATCCCGACCCACCACCACTGCCGTCTCATCGCATAGAGACTCGTGCACAACACGGGATCTTCAAACCCAAGGTTCACTTCAATCTCTCCACACAAACCTTATCACTCATTCCAAAGAATCCAAAACTAGCTAAACTGGACCCTAATTGGAATACGGCCATGTGCGAGGAGTTTAACGCTTTAACTAAGCAGAACACTTGGGATTTGGTACCTAGATCAGATAATGTGAATGTTATCCGGTGTATGTGGCTATTTCGTCACAAGTTTAGAGACAATGGTGACTTAGAGAGGTATAAGGCAAGACTAGTTGCAAATGGCACTAATCAGCAGGAGGGTATTGATTGTGGTGAGACATTCAGTCCAGTTGTTAAACCGGCCACTATTCGGATTGTTCTCAGTATTTCTATGGGCATGCATTGGCCGATTCATCAGCTAGATGTCAAGAATGCATTTCTTCATAAGGATTTGAAAGAAACTGTATACATGCATCAGGCCCCTAGCTTTGTTCATCCGGCAGTTCCGCAGTTTGTATGTCACCTCAGAAAATCATTGTATGGATTGAAACAGGCACCCCGCGCTTGGTATGATCGTTTTGCCAGGTATCTTCTGCAGATTAGTTTTCTATGTAGCAGGTGTGATAACTCTCTCTTCACTTTTCACCGAGGTAGCCGCACTGCATATTTGCTATTATATGTCGATGACATTGTTCTTACTGCCTCATCTGACGGTTTGAAGAATGAAATCATTGCTCTACTCAAAACTGAATTTGCTATGACTGACTTGGGCAAGCTAAGTTATTTTTTGGGTATATCGGTGACCAGATCTGCAGCCATTATGTTCCTGTGTCAGCGTAAGTATGCAGAAGAGATAGTGTACAGGTCTAAAATGGCAAATTGTAAAATTATGCCAACTCTGGTTGACTCAAAATCCAAGCTTAGTGCCAATGACGGTGCGCCAGTTTCTGATCTCACTCTATATCAGAGTCTAGCAGGTGTTCTTCAATATCTTACATTCACTAGGCCTGATATTGCATATGCCGTTCAGCAGGTGTGTCTGTTCATGCACGACCCCCGAGAGTCCCATTTTGCCGCCCTCAAACGTATTATCAGATACGTTAAGGGCACACTAGACTTTGGATTACATCTATACCCCTCTGCCCCAAACAAGCTACTTGCCTACAAGGATACAGATTGGGCAGGATGCCCCGACACACGTCGCTCCACCTCAGGGTACTGTGTATTTCTTAGGAATAATCTTATCTCATGGTCCGCCAAGCAGCAGGCCACAGTATCCCGTTCGAGTGCTGAAGCAGAATATCGATGTGTTGCCAATGTAGTTGCTGAGATATGTTGGCTCCGAAATCTTCTTTTGGAGCTCCAGTGTCCACTCCACAAGGCGTCTATAGTATATTGTGACAACATTTCTGCCATCTATATGTCTCATAATCCGGTCCAACATCAGCGGACTAAGCATATTGAGATGGATATCCACTTTGTGCGAGAGAAGGTTGCCCGTGGTCAGGTCAAGATATTACACGTGCCTTCCTCTTATCAGTATGAAGACATCTTCACAAAGGAACTACCACGACAGCTCTTCACCGACTTCCGATCCAGCCTTAGCATTCGGCCTCCTCCCGCTTCGTCTGAGGGGGAGTATTAGCGAATATTCTCCGAATATTCTCCGTATATTTTGTAATTATGATAGATGTATATTTAAGGTAACTTAGGAATCTAATTCTATTAGAAATCAACCTTTGTAAGGTAAGTTAGGATTCGTACCATATTAGGAATCAACCTTGTACAACTATATATATTGTGAATAATGAAAGGAATCTCTTAGGGAAATTATTCTATCTTACAATAATTAGGGGGCTACTTGATGCATGTCAGACTGTATAATTTACACTAACTTAGATCAGTACTAGTTACATAAAACTGCAGACATGATTGTCTGCCAAACGTTTTCATTCTCTGCTTTCTTGGGGTAAGATTTATCAGGCGCGACTACTAATGTATTTATTTATCCCCTCTTTGAGCAGCCTTACCTGGAGTTGGCAAATAGTTATGGCAATGGAAAAATCTCTTGAGTTCGAAACATTTGTTCAAGAAAACACGAGGAAGTTTGAAAGTGTAAGTTTTCTGTCAAAAGTGGCACACTTCTGTCTTCAAGGATTAAAACGAAAGCATGGTTGCAGGTTCACAGACTCTGCATGCGAGTCTATCATCACTAAAGGATCTCAAGAACAATCACCATTTCTTTCTTTTCAGGACAATAATCTTGGATTAGAGAAGCAAGTGGTGTCTTCTATGTATAAACGCAATATTCAACGGCTAACTCAGACATACCTTACTCTCTCCCTTCAAGATATTGCTAACACTGTCCAACTAAGTAACGCTAAAGAGACAGAAATGCACGTGCTTCAAATGGTAGGTGGAGGTTTCCTTTCCTCTTTTAACACTGCATCTGGGTTGTGCTTCATTATTGCATCTTGGAAACATGATGCTTCACATTTGGTTGTAGATTGAAGATGGTGAGATATATGCATCTATAAATCAGAAGGATGGTATGGTTAGATTCCTGGAGGATCCTGAGCAGTATAAAACATGTGTAGTGATTGAACGCATTGATTCATCAATTAAGAGGTCAGACTTTCATTATTGTTGTGATTGGAAATTGTTCCAAATAGTATATCGCAGAAGGAGCTTATTAGGTGAACTTGTCCTAAAAATTCCCCCGTCCCATTTATTCTGTCAAAAATATTGTGGGATTGATACATACTTCACATTCTATCCAATGCCATTTTCTTTCAGGCGAATTCTGTTTGTGTCTACATATAAAAAAAATCCTTCTTTTGTCTCTTAAGAACTTTAATTTTCTCTGTATGCTGATTTTGAAAATATTCATTTGTTAATGCTATAACAAGCATGCCTATGGTTTTTCTTTTAGCTAGTCATTCTTTCGCTTTCCGATCCGGCTGGTTGGACTTAAAGTCCTAATGGATTTTGAGGGGGAAAAAAACTCCCACTACCAATGATGCGCGAATTTCGAATCTGTTTAGAGTTTTATTCGACCCATAGGTATTTGCCTTAATCCTACCTGCATGGCATGAAAGAGAAGGTGATGCTTGAATTTAGCACCCGCTGTGGTATGCCTTACCCTTCCCACATTATTTATAAGTACATTACTTCAATTGTGCTTTCCGTTATCCTCTTGTAACATATTTCCCTCAACCTTAGGTTTCACACCAATCCTACCCACATAGGGAATTGGAGAAATAGTAGATAAGTGGGATGATTTTTTCTTTTCCTTACCAACAAAATGAAGTGTGTGCTGATTATTGTTCTTGTCATGGCCATAGAAGTATGCCATATGTATATTTCTTTTTTATTAAAACCAGGAAAGCGAAATGCTTGTTGATTGGTACTTACTTTTGAAATTGCATGTAGACGCTGCAACAGAGTCTTTATTTTCTGTACTTTGCAGAATAATGGTGTTGTCCAAAAAGCTGACTTCAATGGATGAGCTTATGTCTTGTGATCCTATGTACCTAGCGAAGGTAAAGAATTTGTAAATATTTTCTCCGAGATTGGGACTACTTGCTCAATTGTAAACCCTCTCATCGCCCTGTCCTGACATCTATTATGCTGAGCTCTGAGTGCTGACATGCGGTTTATTTGCTCGTGCAGGTTGGTAGAGAGAAACACAGATTTGATTTTGATAGTGTTAGAGATTCAACATATGAGACAAACACACTTGAGCTTTTTGAGTAAATATGACAAATGATGCTAGATCTGTTCATCGAAAGCAAATTTTGTTCCATTTATGTCCACAAATGGCTCCCACTAGATTTATTCTAGAAAAGACAATTTTCAGTATTCTAATGTTGGGTTAAGGCATAAATGATCAGGATAATTTACACTGGTATATAAGGAATTGACTTAGCTAAAGTTGGCTATTTACATTCCTTTTGCCAGTGCAATGAGCTCTGTGGTTGCTACATTAAAACCTTTTCTTGCATGAAAGTAGAACCATCGATTACCATTTAATGTTCTTTTGCCAACTTGTTGTCCATAAATCATATGAAACAATTCATATTTGATTTGGAGAATCCTGCACTGCAGCATTGAAATAATGTACAAGCAAAAACACTTGAAAGGACCTTGATTACAGTTTACAACTTAGATCCTGGTAAATGAATCCTTTTCAATTCTTTTCTCAGTATCTTCCCAGATGGATTTTTGGGTATGGAGTTAACAAATGCCACACGCCTTATCTTCTTATATGGAACAACCTGCAACAAAATTTATGGACAATTATGTCAGATATTGTAAGTTGTGGACTAGCACACCAAACATTTCTTAATCGGATAAAGAATCGAAGATAATTGTGCCTTTATCCCATGCATTTTCACTTATATAAGATGTCGGAGCTAAAATGGTAGTCAACTTTCCGAATTTCTTATGAAAGAACGAGAAACATATGTAAGAGAAATAGCTTGAAGCAAATAGTCAAAGAAAGCACCTGTTTTGATATAAAATCAATCACTTGTTCTTTGTCAAGAGCGCTTTGGGGACGTCTCACAACAAATGCCATGGGCAATTGACCAGCTTCTTCATCAGGATATCTGCCAAATTTGTTTGAAAGATTCATCAGCATTCATTTCTAACAGTATAAAACATTCAACTTATCATCTTTTCAAATGGTAGACCACTTTTATGCAGTGGCTGAGCCACATAGACTAAATGATGGTCAATTGAACACCTTTTGCCGGAAATTTATAAAGGTCAAAATTTACATTTTATACACATGCATTAAATCTTGAATACCCCCTTAGGGAAATTCCTGGTTTCGATACTGCTTTAATGTCGTAGCTGGGGTTTGTCTCATTTGTTAATTTTGCAAGCAACAAGAAAGCAGAAATGCAACTTACGGTATAACAGCAGCATCCACTATTTCTAGGTGAGATTGAAGAAGTTGTTCTAGTTCAGCAGGAGCAACCTGAAAATCAAGAATGAATAACTAGGGATTTTCCAATATAAGATGCCTAAGAACTTGAAGGTTACAAAAGAAGCTAGCAATGGAACCTGGTATCCTTTATATTTGATTAGCTCCTTCAGCCTATCTACAACAAAAAGGTAACCTTGGTGATCAATATAACAAAGATCACCAGTCCTCAACCACCCACCTGGCACTAGAGTTTCATAGGTTGCCTTTGAATCACCCACGTAACCTACAGCAAATATCGCGACATTATTTGGTTGTTTAGTCGAAAGCTAAAGAAAACATTACAACGAGTCCGTTATGTCTGGGGTTGAGTTTAAAATAGTCGTTTAAATATACAATTGAGCAGCTTTAATCTGGTATGTTTACCAAAGTTGAGCACGTTTGATCTCTGTTATATCTCTAACATATGATGGTAGTAATCTCTGACGGAAACCATCAGCATTGAATAATCCCGATCAATTTTTCCAGTTTCGTACCTTGAATAAATCCTAACTTAAGCATTTTGACAGAAACCAATGCTATTGAGGTTCGAAGGAGGCATTAATGTTTATTCATTCGCTAATTCATGTAATTGAGGGTAGAAAGAAGCTTATGGTAGGTTCAATTAGCTTGAATAGGATTTTCTTGAGGTACAAACTAGGGAAGTGAACGTGAGAAGTTTGTCCTATTATCTCTTCAGTTATTTAAACAACTCACGTGTTTCTCACGAGCTAATTCTACCAAAGATTACTATCGCCTTGCGTTTAAATATAAGGACCAAAACTACTCAGGTGCACATCTAAAAGACTATTTTAGACCAACCTCGTATATAAGAGCATCTTCCCAAATAATTGAAGCGAGATTTATGCTAAACAGGGTTCAGTTCTTATAATTGAAGTTACCTTGCATAATGGTTGGACCTTTAATCCAGAGTTCTCCTTGCTCACCGGGAGGCAGAGCATTCCCAGTTTCCGGATCTACAATTTTTGCTTCAGCATTTGCCAGTAGCCTTCCCACTGAACCCCGATGAAGCATTTCTTCAGTAGTCACAGCTCGAAATGCTGCCCCGCTCGTCTCAGTTAGTCCATAACCCTCAAATTCAAAACTCAAGTTCAGTTACATTCTAGAAAAAACAGTTCCTTGGCTTAGCCAGAAACTGGTTTACATCAATCAATTAAATATCGAGCAGTCCGCCCCAGGCTTCAGTAGAGCAGTTAACGACACAGTTCGTGATTGTGATATGTGGATAGATGCACATCACGAGTTCGAGCTCTGCTGTGGAAAAAAAAACTTGATGTTTAAGTGAAGAAGGATAAAAGAACGAGTTCATTATCCACAAAAGTTTCGAATCGTGATCACTAACTCCCACAAGTTTTTCGGCTATTAACAAAGATATATTAACTACACCTCAATGCTACACTAGTTAAGGTTCACATATGAATCATCAGTGCTACACTACATGAATCTCTGTATCATTTGTGCCTACTCATTATCATTTCATTTCAATACTAAATAATTCATCTTTGAAATCAAAGTAGTCTTTTCTAGACATACAAGTCTCCAACTTGACGGGTTTACTTAGTAGGTGATTGGACATAAGACTTGGACTGTTACAGATGTACGGAGTCGAGTAGTTTCTTGGTCCTCCGCTGGTACTTCTGGATTCAAAGGTACGAGAAGAGGAACACCAGGGGGGGGGGGGGGGGGGGCTACAGTTCTTGAATTTAAAGTTGAAAATGGTGTTTGGAAGTTGAGTTAGTGTTTGGACATGCATTTCTCTAGGAAAAGGTTTACGCTTTGTGAATGAAAAATGAGTCAGAAACTAATTAAAAAATCAATCCAAACAATTATTGAAAAAGAAGGAAAAAATTTCTATATCCAAAAGGCTCCTTACCTGAAATAATATGGTGTTTGGAAACTTGTCTGCAAATGCTTGCATAACATCTTTCCCAAGTGGCGCGCCACCACTGCCAACCGCTTCCAATGAACTCAAATCATAGCCATGAGTAACACTTCCTTTAGCCATTGCCACCACCACCGGCGGAGCCACCACTAACTGAGTCACCTTAAAATCCTCCACCGCCTTCAACATTTTCTTCAAATCAAATCTCTCCATCACCACTACAGTCTCCGTCAAAGCAACCGATTTCAACACGTAGTGAAAACCAAACACATGAAATAAAGGCACCGTATACAACATCACCGCTGGCGAATCCCTCACCGGTTTCTGAGCATGATAATTCGCAATACTCGCTATGAAATTCCGGTGACTCACCTTAACTCCCTTGACCTATTGGAAAATATGAATAATAATAAACACACGGGATTGGAGGCTTGAAACACGTACGAAACGCTTTCATAAAAACGATATTTTCTCCCTCTCCTCTGCGAGATTGCCATGGAATTGTACACAAATAACTTTAGTGGAATAAAGAAGCCTATAAATTTCTGCACTAAGCAAATAGTGAAGAAATTCTATTAAAAATCTAACACATCCTTTCATCTAACTTTTAAATTTAAAACATCAATACTCCCTCCGTCCCAATTTAAGTGTCTCTTTATATATCTTGTAAATTGACAATTTAAACATCCTACCTGACAAGTTTATAACCGCAAGATTCAAAGTACATTATACATCTTTTTAACTTACGATTACAAGATTCAAAGGTCTCTTTTATATCCTCAAAAAATTATATGCAGTCAAACTAAGAGGCTTCAATTGGGACGGAGGAAGTAATATTTGTTGGGATACAATTGTTGTAGGGAACGGGAAGTAAGTAACTATTATAATGGTAAGAAAGGATAAACTAATATTACAATAAACTGTAAATCAAGAACTTAACAAACTGCTTGTGTGATTTGTTGAGTCGAGTGATGACACTCTGTCTTTAAGACAAGATTGCCCAGTATATCTCCTTTTACGTTGTCGGGCAATAGTCTCCCAAGATACAATAACAACTTAACAATTGAGCAAAGGAAACTCAAGTGTTACTCTTGAAGAACTTTGAGTATAGTAACTTTGCTAGAGAGGAAGAAATGAATTCAAAAAATTCTGGAGTATTATGTAAGTGTTGTGTAGTGTTCTTCAATTGAACCAAAGGCCTCAATTTATAGTGTAAGGAGAAGACCCTTCAACTGGCCAACTAATGGCCTTCAATAGCCATGTAATGACACTTAATTGAGGGGTTACATTCAGCCAAATAATGGCTGGATTCATGTGCCAAGTAATGGAGAATCAATGCTCCAAAACCAGCCCAAAGGTCAGAACTTTCCAACTTTCCGTCGCAGCATTCTGCCTCCGAAGCGCCGTGGCTCTGTGAATTAGCGTCGCGGCTCCAGTGACTGGCCACCCAATTAGTGTCGCGGCTCTCCGGCGCCTCGGCTCTAACGGGGCTGCGCCGCGGCCCTTCGCGGCTCCGCGACGACTTCCGATTCGTTTCATCTTACACTTCTTCATTCTTTTATCAACGTGGAATACATTGTTATTTGGCCAATAACCGTCCATAATTTTATGTCTCAAACGTATTACATACGTACCAATATCTTTTTCACTAATGAAATTTGCGATACTTGGCATTACGTCTGCACGTGTGTGGAAACGATTTTTTCCGACATGCGGGCCCCAATTTGTTCGAGTCATAAATTAATGGAATATACTTAATTCCACATTAGTAAATTTCCAACAATATTATATTTAAACAATAATTTTCTAACATTACCTCCCCTGTAGTCCCCGACGAATACATAATCGCCGCTAAATCCGATTGATTCACTTCCACATGTTCGAATTTCATTTCCGTATTCATCATCATCCATTCGAACTCCGGCGAATCAATTAAAACAGTTGGATATTTCAATTTCGGAAGCTTCTGGAAGTTTCTCGAAGTAGCAAACGCGATTACAGGTTTCGTTAACTTAATTTGCCTTAAAAGCTCAGATTCTGTACTTAAAGGATTCGCAGGAGAGATAACCACACCGAGAGAGAGAAGAGAGAAGTAGATAATCGGAATGTGAGTTGAATTCGGAGAGAGGACAAATGCGACGTCGTTTTTGGAGAGGTGAAATGTGTGTTGAAGTGAAAAAGATAGGGAAGTAACACGTTGATGGAAATCAGAGAAGGAGATGACGTGGCCGGTGGATGAGTTGATAAAGGCGGCTGTGGATTCAGTGCTTTGTTGGAGAGAGAGTGCGTAAGAAGCGGCGGAAAGAGTAGAAGCTTCTAGAGGAAGTTGGAGAGGTGGTCGGAGACTCGAGAAAGTTTTCGTTTTTGAACTGAATCCGCTGTTTGGATCGACGGAGGAGGATGAATTTTTTTTGTCCATAGTTGTGTTGTGGTAGCTCCGGCGGCGGAGATTCCAACGAAATTAGTGGTCGTTATAGTTCGGTGTCCAGCATTTAAATGGTTTCTGATAGCTGGCCATACGTCTATTTCTGGTTATGGATGGATGGTTCACAGTACGTGAACCTGTTTGATTGAATATGAAATTGATTTTTTCTTATATTTTTAAATATATTACCTATAATATTTGAATCAAAAAATAAAATAAGAGAATTCATTTCTTATTAAATGGATATGAATATTTATAGTAATTTTGACAGAACAAATTTGAAATAACGGTAAAGTTATAATTCATAGGTTTCGGATTCAAATTATGTGAATTAGCCATTGATGTTTTCATCAAGGTGGACTGCCTACATTCTTTTGAATGTTTCGTGCACCATACTACTCCTTAGATTCCATTATCAACAACCTTTTCTAGCTCCTATTGAAATGATAATGGATCTTGATATTTACATAGTTGATTTGAAATTTTCTAAGTATTTCTTACGTGTCATATGCTTGCACTTAGATGTTATTTAAATTTGTCACATTTAGCTAATACTTGAATTTGTATCATAAATTAATAATCGTGAGAGCAAATGGAATCATTCAGTTAATTAATTGTGATATTGACAAATGTAGTCTAATTTCCAACACATCTACGCATTGCAAATTATGACTTGGATTATATTAAACTTTTGTATTTGCAAGAAGCAACCAATATAGTAATCAATTATAAATTAAATCAGAAAAGACTTACTAACAAAACATGCTTAAGCGCATTATAATCAACATTATTTTCTATACAAAATATTACAATTTTTACAATCAATTTATAAATCGGGGGAGTATAACTAATTGATCAATTTAAGTAAACACATAAATGTTATCGTGAGAGATATTTATACAATCGCGAGAAGTAAAAATTGAAAAATAAATAAATTTACTTTATACCAGGAAAGTCACAAGTGAAATTAGACTCCCCTAACACATTTTAGGTTGTCAAAATGAAAAGAAAAAAAAAGAGTTACTACTTGTTATTACTCTCATTTCCTCTCAATTATTCCTTAATGATTTAAACAAGCATCATATATGTTACATAAATTAATTTTTGTGAGATCGAAATCTTTAATATATTGTAATATTCAATAGGATACGATTAAAATTTTAAATTACTCTAGTGACTTATCAAGTAATTAACTTCTTTATCTCTCTATAATGTAGAAATTCTTGCTCATACTTCCTCACATCTAAGTGGCAATATGATGAAATCCAATAGCTTATTATTCATGCATCATTTGAGTGTTGATGTACTGTGTATCTAGATTAGCACATTCAATGATACTTATATTATGAGAATTTATGATGAATCATTAATTTTAAATATTTTAGCGGCCAGTTTACTGCCATCCATTCCGAAAGATAAATGAATTGGCTCAATGAGCAATCGATCATTAAGTGAAATGCGTGGATGCATGAAATATTGTTATACTACCTAATAGATAATGAATATGTGGGTGTTTTTGCTTTATGGTACTTTATAAAGCAGTATGGGAAGTATATAACTATTACAAGTATTCAAAAGGATAAACATAGATTCAATAATTCAACATGGAATCTGAAATTACAATTGTTACACAAGAAAAACTGGAAATTCCAGTTTTGTAGAAGACGGAAAAATGGAAACTGTTTTTGCTGAGTCGAGTGTGGCACTCTGTCCTTAAGACAATATTGCCCCGTATGTATCCTTTATACGTCCTGGACAATTTGTCTCCCAAGATAAAACAGCAATGGAACCCTTGAGCAAAGGAAACTCAAGAGCTACCGTGAAGAATATTGAGTAACGAAATGATGCTTGGAAGTTGTAGGAAGAAGAATTTTCTGCTTGAGAAAGCTTCTGTATTTTCGTGCATATGTGTTGTATGAACGTTTTTGTTAGCTCTCAACAATGGTGTAAGGGGGTGTTTAAATAGGTGAGGGAGGGGGCGATTACATCGCCCTCCATAACACCAAATAATGGTCATTATGGAGGTAGTAAAGCCACCAACATTAATGGGAGAAAGACCAACGGATTTGGCCATCATAGGAGGAGTAATTCACCAAAATAAATGGCCGAATTGAGTGCTTGGCAACGCTTTGATCGTCCGGATTCGGAAACTTGAGGGACCAAACGTACATCTTGAAACTTCAGGGACCAAACTGTACATCTGAAAGAATTCTGGTCCGAACTGTACATCTGAAAACTTCTGGGACCAAACTGTACTTCTGGCAAAGTTCTCTGGCCCAAAAAGATAATATCATAAGGCCCAAGGCCCACAGCCGAGAACCCGAGAACCCGAGAACCCGAGAACCCGAGAACCCGAGAACCCGAGAACCCGAGAACCCGGAACCCGGAACCCGGAACCCGGAACCCGGAACCGAAACCGGACCGGATGGGACGGGCGGGCGGCGGCGGCGCGCGTGTGGTCTTTCCTCGAACCGAAGCACATCTAGGTCCTCCCTCCTTTAAACACATGGGATACCCCTTGGGGTCCCAAACCCCAAACCAATTTCGAATCTTATATACACAACAATTCTTTCTTCCTCTACCGATGAGGGAGAATTACACACAATACCACACTTTTCATGCTTCAAACACCTTACTTCGTAAACCAATATCTCTTTCATTTCTCAATGAAATTTGACGATTCTTAGCCCTACGGTTATCTACGTACTTAGTAGATCATGCATGTGTGAAGAACCGGATTCTCCAACATACGTCACATTAGTGTTTAAGCCGTTAAAGTTGGTCGGTCGCAACTCCCGCCAAAGGCAAATTTCCAACAGAATATGACAGAAAATAATCCCTTCATTATTTTCAATAATGAAATGGAATAAATACAATTTACAATTTTCTTAATAGGAAAATTCTATTCCAAAAACTTTATTCTAGTAGTACAAGAATCATACACTTTTGGTAACTGTACAATACTAATTAATACAATTATTTTACACTAATTATTTAGCCAAAATCGTGATATACACTTAAGTATGGTAAGTGTATATCACGGTCCAAATCAGTACCAAACCCGTGATATACACCACTTATGGTAAATGTATATCACGGGTATACACATCATTTATCATACCCCCGCAGTCATAGCGGGCGGTCTTCGTACGCTGAGACTGTCCTTAAAATCTTCAAAAAAAGATCGAGGAAAGACCTTTGGTAAATATGTCTGCAATTTGATATCTGGAAGGGACATAACAAACACGTACTTGTCCACGAGCTACCTTTTCGCGAACAAAGGTAGATGACACTAACATTATCACAATAAAGTGATAAACCAAGGTAGCTTTCTGAATAGGACAATGAAGCTCTAAAAGAAGATTACGTAACCAACAGGATTCAGAGACCACATTGGCTACCCCTCAATACTCGGCCTCTGCACTAGAGTGGGACAAAGTCGACTGACGCTTTGCAGACCAGGAGACCAAGTTATTACCAAGAAATATACAATAGTCAGACGTAGAGCGTCTGGTGTCTGTACAGCCACCCCAATCAGCATATGTATACGAGACAAGTGTAGACGTCGTTGAGGGATATAAATGTAAGCTAAAGTCAATTGTCCCATAGATATACTGAATAATGCATTTGAGCATATTCATGTGCTCAACCCTAGGATCATGCATAAACAAACACACTTGTTGTACGACATACGTAATGTCTGGTCTCGTGAACGTAAGATACTGAAGAGCCCCGGCAAGACTGCGATAGCGGGTCGGATCCTCGTAAGGGGAGCCAGCCGCATCCCATAGCCTGGGTTTAGTATTAACTGGAGTGGAAGTGGACTTGTAGGAGGACATACCAGCTCGCTCAATGATCTCAGTTGCATATTTCCGTTGTGATAAGAATAACCCACATGCATGACGAGTGACAGCAATCCCCAAAACGTAACTCAATGGCCCAAGTCTTTCATAGCAAACTCAGACCTGAGCATTGTCATAATAGACTGGCGTAATGCATCAGAAGAGGCAGTCAAGATAATATCATCCACATATAATAGTATATAAGTCAGGGAAGAACCATGACGATATATGAATAATGAATTATCAGACCTATTGTGAGAAAATCCAATAGTCGAAACATAATCTGCAAACCTCTTATACCAAGCCCGTGGGGACTGATTAAGCCCATACAAGGACTTCTTCAATAAACAGACATGATGAGGATATTTGGGATCCCTAAACCTCAAGGGCTGATGCATATAGATTGTCTCCTTAAGATCACCATGTAAGAAAGCATTCTTCACATCTAACTGATGAATGAGCCATGCTTTCGAAAGAGCCAAGCTGAGCACAATGCGAATGGTAACCGGCTTGACCATCGGACTAAATGTCTCACCACAATCCACACCAACTTGCTGAGTCTTACCATCACCTACAAGACGAGCCTTATGCCTCGCAAAAGAATCGTCAAAATTGCCTTTATAAGCAAAAATCCACATAAACTGAATAATATTGACACCAGATGGACGGGGCACCAACTCCATGTCTTATTATCAATAAGAGCATTATATTCGTCGGTCATAGCAATTTTCCAATTTGGGTCATTTAAAGCAGACACTGGATTACGGGGTAGTGGTGATTTAAGAACATTAGAATTTAGATTAAAATGTCTTTTTGGTCTTAAAACTCCGTTGACTACGAGTGACCGGTCTATGACTCGGGGAGAATTGGGTGAATTTTAGGAAATATCAAGACAAGAGACGGATTGGCCAGCAGGCAATGGGCCTGCTGGCCCAACACGGGAACCAGACACATTCGACGATGCAGAGGCAAAAGCAAAAATTGGGCCAGAACTGGGCTGGATAGGCGGCCCAGTTGCTGGACCCATGTCGGTGATTTGTGACGGTACAGGAGAACCAGCGGGCAGTGGGCCCGCTGGCGGAATTGGGGTGTGGGACATATCCGAGAAATAGTGGATAATATACGAGGAGACATCATCATCCAAAAAATTATACGAACTAGGCACGGGACTACTCACTTTAGCAAATGGAAATTGAGATTCATCAAAAATAACATTGCGACTAATGATTATTTTATTAGACGATAAATCAAAACATTTGTAACCACGATGATTAGATGGATAACCTAAAAACACACAAGGGGTAGACCGGGCCTGAAGTTTGTTAATTGTGGTGGACGGAAAAAGTGGATGACATAAGCACCCAAAGACCCTAAGATGAGAATACGAAGGAGTCTTATTATATAATATTTGAAAGGGGGAAGAATATGTCAAACCTTTGGTAGGAAGAATGTTAAGGAGATAAGTAGTCATTTGTAGAGCATGATGCCAAAAGGAATGAGGTGCGGAAGACTGGACCAATAAAGTACGGACAATATTATTAATAGTACGAATTTTACGTTCGACTTTTTCATTTTGAGATAATGTATGAGGACAAGAGAAACGAAAATTGATACCATTATTACTACAAAAATCTTGAAACACCCCATTAACATATTCTTTGCCATTATCACATTGAATATTCTTAATTTAATGTTCGAATCGGATACAGATGAAAGCTCTAAATTTTAAAAAGGTGGAAAAACGTGAGATTTTTTCGCTACCGAAAAAGTCCCTAAAAATTAGAATAATCATCCAAAAAAGAACATAATAACGATGGCCCAAAAAACTGATAATATGAGATGTTCATAAATCGCTATGAATAATATCAAATGACATTAAAGTACGAAAATTAGAGTCTACAAAGGGCAATCTAACAATTTTTCCTAAAGAACAAGATTGATAAATCGGAGTACTACGCGTATCCTTAAAAGAAATAAAATTATTTTTATCTAAGGAAGATAAAATTGACGACCACGGATGACCTAGACGTGCATGCCACAAGGAAGGAGCAAGAGCTGCAAAAGTAGATGACAAGGCTTGACTCGAGAGACCGGATGTGGGCGTGATAGGATAAAGATCTCCCCTGTTATCACGTCTCATGAGATGAATCCCCGTTGTTGACACCCAATTTTGACCCATCTTTTCTGATTTATTTGAAATTTTAAATATTTTTTGACACCTCAAAACAATTTATATATATATATATATATAATCGTTCATTCTCAATATCAATTTTATTATTATTATTATTATTATTCACATTTTTACTATCATTTGCCTTTTAAAATCACAATCATAGTTTTTATCCCAATATTCTATGTTATTTTATTTTCGCAAAACAACATCACATTTTTTATTTTTATTAAGCATTAAGCACTTCGCAAATATTATATTTTTATTATTATAACATTGTTATTTTTTTCTCAATAATTTTATTTTTACAAAGCATTTTTTTAATAATAAACCCCTTTTCTATTTTAACCACAACTCATTCTCCCCTTAACCCAATACATTTTACCCCTTTTATTCTACGCTATACCAAAACCAATCCTTATTTCATTCCCAAACAATACCAACCCACCAAACAAAATGGGCCCAGCCGAGTCACCCAATCGGCCCACCCGGATCGGTCCATTCGGCCAAACACCCATCCCTTTATTCCCAAGCCCAACATCCTTTTCCCTTATTATTCACTAACCCTAAACCTAAAATGAAAACACAAAAACCCTCCCTCTCAACCAAAACACACCCAATCGGCCGCAACCCATGCCCCCAACCTCACACTACCGCAGGTCATCTCACCTCACCACTACCAACCACTAACAGCCGACACACCCCATACCCTTATCCCCGAAAATTCGCAACCTACCCCTTCAAATCCGAGACTTTTTGCCCCTTTTAATTTCGAATTTTGAATTTCAAACTCAAAATTAGAGGGGGGTATGGGTTGAACGGTAGGGGGTACCATCTATAAAACCCCCTCCTGTTCTTCATTTTGGGGTCGCTTTTTGAGGTCCAAAAATCACAAATCGAGGTAAGAAATTAAGTTCTTTTTCGGGTCCGAATCCGAAAAGAAAAGGGTTCGAAAATAAGAAATCGAGGTCAGTTTTTTGAAGGTCCGAAAATCGAAATCAAAGTTGTTTTGGAATATCGGTTTGTTCCTAAACTTTGAATAAGAATACTCCTCTAAAACCCCAATCCGAAAAATCTGTTTTGTTGTGTTGTTCTTTGCTGATTCGGGCCGGGTCACCGATTCGGGTCGGGTAAAGTTTCCAGTTTTTTGTGTTTAATATTTTGTTGTTGGTTATCTGAAAATTTGAGAAAACTGATTCGGGTCGGGTCACCGATTCGGGTCGGATAAATTTTCCAGATTTTTGTGTCTAATATTTTATTGTTGGTTATCTGAAAATTTGAGAAAACTAATTCGGGTCGGGTCATCGATTCGTGTCGTGTCATCGATTCGGTCGGGTTGGGTGAAATTTCAAGATATTTGTGTTTAATATCCTTTTGTTGGTTATCTGAAAATTAGAGAAAAAATCGATTCGGGTCGAGTCATCGATTTGGGTCGGGTGAAATTTCCAGTTTGTGTTTAATATTTTGTTGTTGGTTATCTGAAAATTAAAAAAAAGTATTTGATTCCGGGTCGGGTCACTATCTGTCTCGGGTTGGATTTTTCAGAAGCTGATTCTATTTCTGTTTCGGTTCAAAAATTCAGAATTCGGGTCGGACATTTTAATTGCGGACTGCTGGTTTATTTTGGTATTTGAACATCCATTACGCTGCTATTATTTTACTAATTTGAACAATACCATACTTTGGCCAATAAAATTAAATTTGAGGTCGTGTCCCTTCGGAAAATGGTTCTCCTTTTTCGATTTTTACTGTTTTGGTGTTATTTTACTGATTTGAACAAATACTATACTTTGGCCAACGAAATTGAATTTGAGGTCGTGTCCCTTCGGAAAATGATTCTCGATTTCGGTTTTTACTGTTTTGAACATGATACTACACTGGCCGATGAAAAAATATCCGTTGATTTTGAGGCCTCCACAGTTGGAAAGACGGAAATAAAAACTTCTGGGCAAGGAGAAACTTTTTTTTTTTATCCGAGAGACCAACGTGTTCGGTAGTCAAGGTCAACTAAAATGACCAACGAGTCATATGTTCACAACCACGACGTGATTGGAATGATCTTTTCAAAGTTTAAGTCTGAGCCCTCCGTAATCAAAACACTTACTGTTTTGGATATGTATCTGAAGTTATTTATATTCAACTGTTTCTAACATTTTGTTCTTGACAGCTTGCAAGGCATATTCATGAAAGTTAAAGAAGACAAGATACCCCTCAGAGATGATTTTTGTTGTTTTATGTTCTTTAATTCAGTTTTATTTAGAATAGGTACATTTAGAATTAATTAATAGGGTAGTCTAAAACTAGAAACATGTAGCTAGATTATTTATTTTTAGGCTCGGTTAGTTTTAAAATCGAACCGCTAGTCTAGCTATTTTTCTCCCGTCGCCCATACTTTCAAAACGCTAGTTTAGCTATTTTAGGCATGTTGCTCATACTTTCAAAACGTTAGTTTATCTATTTTAAGTTCGTCGCCCATACTTTCAAAATGCTAGCTTATTTGCAAAATTGTTCAAATTTTTTAAAACAATTGTGTATCTTTTATTCGTATTATTAACCATACAAATGACATTTTATTTATATTTGATTTGTGATTCAAAAAATAACTTTCATATAAATATCTTCGCATTATAAATAATTCGTTTTTCTCCTTTGCTATTCAAAATGTAAAAAATATGTATTTTATATATAATGCAAACTTTTATCTAAAAATTAACTTTACATGTATTTTACAAACAATGTCATACAAATGTATGTTTTATTCAAAAAATCACTTTGCATATATTCGGTAAATAATGCAATCAAAAGTGTGTTTTTATCCAACAAATTAGTTTGCATGTATTTTTTTACAATACAAATATATGTTTCATCAAACAAAAAAATCACCTTGTATATATTTTTATCAAATTTCATAGAAATGTATATTTTTATCCAAAATCAACTTTTCTTGTATTTTTTTCATGCCATACAAATGCATACTTGTACAAAATGCATCATCATTTTACTAAATACTTGCAATATCATTTTAACTTTATATTTTTATACTACATTTTTTAGTAAAATAATTAAACCAGAGTTTGATCGGATAACCGTAAGTTAGCGGATTTTAAAAGATGTCTAACCCCTTCCCTTTAGGATAATAAAGAACCCTTAACTAGAATCTCATTAGTTTTGCAGACCATAAAATTGGAGTTATTTTGCAACATTTAGTTAACATTTATGTGCCTTAATTTACCTCAACAAAACATTTTTTTATACAATACAGAGGGAATCGACGCCATTATGTCGCGAGCCGCGGGTTAAAAACGGGCGCGACACACGTCTTGAATTCCTTCACAGAAAATTCAAAAGGATAAAAAAACAACAGAAACGAAATTATCAGTGGTGAATTTACGGAGAGACACCAAATTTTTAATTAATTTAGGAGCATGAAGGTATTTTCCAAGACAAAAGGGGGATGTGGAAGAGACAACGTTTTATGACCATAAGCACGAATTGGAATTGATTTGTCATTACCAATAATTATGCCACGATTGTTGCTCAAATTGGAATAAGACGAGAAAGTACCTTGGTCTGACGTTATGTGTGACGTGACGCCGGGTGTCCATATACCAATTCAGATCTGGGGGATTTAATCCAAGCGTATGCATCGCGGCCTTAATATTTGTCGGAGTCGGTATAGGGTCTACTGCCTGAAATGCCTGCGGAGGCCGAGGCCCAAGCACAACGGCCTGCTGCCCAGGCCAGAAAATTGCCTGTTTGCCGAGAATGAAAACGAGAAACTGGGCTCTGGGCAGTTGTGAAAATTGGGCCCAGTTTCCCGGGTATGGGCCTGGAAAATAGCCACTGTGTGTCCAAGACGGACTGGCCCAATTTCATTGCATAGGGGCCCACTGCTGGGCCCAATTTTGCTACAGCTTCCACTGCCTCGAGGGCCGCCGCCGTCGCCACCACTGTTCCGGCCGCCACCATTGTTGTCGCCTCAATTATTGCCATTATTTTTATGGTTTTGACCTTTCTTACCGCCACCGTTGTTGCGGTGTTGGCCCGAATTGTTAACAAAACCATGAGAATTATCGAACGAAGTCATCATTGCCACGGAACTGGCGCTGGTAGCTACCTTTTTGGCCAAACCAGCTTATTCTGAGGTGAGCATCGAGCGGGCTTGATAAAAAGGGGAAATTGGATTACTTTGACGAAGGAGAGTTCGAACGCCATTATAGGCCCGAGAAAGGCCGGCAACCATTTGTAGAACTAGACGATTTTTGGTCACAGGTGCGCCAACGTTACAGAGTTGGTCCGCCAACTCCTTAAGCCTTTTGCAATATGCAGAAACGTTCGAAAAATCTTCCATGGTGACTTGGGAGAACTCCTGCTCAAGGGTGACAATGTGTGAATGTTGGTTATCTTGAAATATATCACACAATCTATTCCAGGTAGTCATAGTCGTAGTGTCTGGCTGAATGATCGTCTGTAAAATATCGGTAGAAATAATGGAATAAATCCACTGAAGAACGGTAGCATCAAGAGTAATCCATAACATAGGGGTAGCGGGAGGAATTTTGTGATGGAGGACTTGATGAGAGATAACGTGAATTTTAAACAATTCTGTCCACGTCACATATTTGACGTTTTTCATCTCAAGAACAATAGGGATGTTGTTCTTGATGTTAGAAACAGTAAGGGCAGGATGAAACGTGTTTTTGGACATAACGGAATAACAAAGGGATTGTGAAGAAAATTTGGGAAGAGAAGAGATAAAATTTAACACGAAATCAGAGGAAGGGGCACAAAAAATGATGCAATTTCGGTCGAGAAGGGGCACGAAACTCGAGATAAATGGTGGAGAAGAGCGGAAGCAATTTAGTCCTAGACTTCTGATACCATGAAAGAAATAATATTTTGATTATTTTCATTAACGAAAGAGAATATATATAATTTATAATTTCTTTAATATGAAAATCATCTCAAAATCCTATTCTAGTAGTACAAGAGTCATATACTTATGGTAAATGTACAATACTAATTAATACAATTATTTTATACTAATTATTCAGCCAAAATCGTTATATACGCTTAGGTATGGTAAGTGTATATCACGGTCCAAATCAGTAACAAACCCGTGATATACACCACTTATGGTAAGTGTATATCACGGGTATACACACATCATTTATCACCATAAAACTTTCCAAAATTAATTAGAAGAACTTAAACTCCATGTCTACAAATGCTTTTGTCATACCTTTCCACCATCACCCAGGACTCTAACGTTCTCGTATTCCGTGTTAGGATAATTCTGTCCCTTGTTGGTTGAGTAAGGACCTTCAAAAGGGTTCAACGTTGGAATTTGAACCTGAGACTTCATGATTATCATATCACTCTTTTGATCAATAAGTCACACCCTTGACAACACAATTCACATTTCATATCTATGTTTAGCATATTTTTGTTTTCCAGTTAAAATTGCACACTACTTTAGAAAAAAAATGGACTCAAGCATGTAAAAACGGTATGAATGAAGAGTATAGAAGATTGTGAAGTTGCATACCAAAACGAAGGAAGGCAGAGAAAATTTCATCACCAAAAAACTAGAATTTGATTGAAGGAGAAAGAAAGATTGTTGCATGTATAGGTCTTGACGAGTGAAGGTAACGCTCTCCCATGTGGTCGTGGTGTTGGGCCTCGTGGATGGTCCGATGACGTTTGGGGCCCAAGAAAATATTGGTTTCTGATTGGAGCAGTAGAAATAATAACACAGGATCTCGTACTACAAATCTCAAAAAAAAAAAAATAACATGCCACCTGCCATGGCCGGTAGCTAGCTTCTTAATTTTTTTTATATCCAGTTTTCAGTTTACGCAAGACTATTCCTGAAGATCGTAGTCCCAGTCCTTTAGCACTACTATCAGTAAATCGCGGGATGTGCCTGAATGTCAAACAGAGCAACTGATATCACCTACAAGGTCCTACCCAGAAGAGAGCAAATTGCTCCCATCAGGATTCGAACCCACGCTGCAGGCCTCCAGCTGAATTTTAAGTTTCTTTCTTTTGCCATACAGCTATGCCCCGGGGGACGTAGCTAACTTCTTAATTGGTTATAGAAGGGTAGACATCAAAAAAAGAATTACCGAATTTAAGTGGAGCCTCTACAAGAAAAGCCTAATTCATATTCTTTAAGCCCCGAGATCTAGGGTCTTCCGGATATTATTGATAAAGAGATTAAAATATCAAATATTATCTTTCTCAAAGTCCAAGTAATCAAGATGTGAGCTTTCTTAAGATAAACTCGAACTATTGAAGTTCTGTCCGACATTTTTGACGATCACATCTTACGTTCAAGAAATACGTTATTAACAGCCCTCGAATCACGAAGAAAATTTAGGAGAGAAAAATCATGGGTTAAACATAATTGTACCAAACATAATTATTTTCACAATGTTTATAATATAAATTTTTTTGATTCTTTATATTTTATTTATGGTTGCGATTTATTTCCGCACATCAAAGTTTGTTACAAACAAGAAGCTTTCATTCTCTAGGGACAGATGCAACATGTGAGGTTCGAGTTCACGTGAATTTATTAACTCGAACTTTGCATATATGTTAAAAATTTACAAAATATACGTATGAATAATTGATTTTGAACACAATAAATATTGTGACAGAATATCGAATTCGAACCCTTAGAGTGGTTGTCCGGCTCAAAGCCATGTAATCATCCTAGGGTTATATCTAACATAGATAATCCCATCTTTCGTATGAGATTGGTATTGAAAGAGAATAATCCCTTGATTATTTTTATTAATTTCAAAGGTATATATACATGATATACAATATTTAATTATGAAAATTAAATTTGTCTTTTTCTAATACAAGACTAATACATTTTTCTAATACAAGACTACTACAATAATTACACATGTACAAAAATTCTACAAATATGGTAAGAGGGAAAATCGTGTATATATGGGAAATATATACACGATATTCTATCACACCCCCGCAATCATAGCAGGCGGTTGTCGTACGCTAAGACTGCCCTAAAATCTTCAAACAGAACCAAGGGAAGACCTTTAATAAGGATGTTAGCAATTTGGCACCGTGAAGGTACATGAAAGACACGTACTTGTCCACGAGCTACCTTTTCGCAAAAAAAGTGAATATCAATCTCGCTATGTTTAGTGCGCTGATGTTGGACCGAATTTTCAGAGAGATAGACCGCACTAACATTATCGCAGTAGACCAAGGTAGCTTTCAGAATAGGAAAGTGAAACTCTAATAGGAGATTATGCAGCCAACATAACTCGGACACCACATTCGCTACCTCTCGATACTCGGCCTCCGCACTTGATCGTGATAAAGTTGTCTGGTGTTTAGCCGACCAAGAGACCAAGTTATCACCAAGAAATAACAATAACCAGATGTCGAACGTCTGGTAACTGGACATCCACCCCAATCAGCATTAGTATAAGATACGAGAGTAGATACATATGATGGATATAAGTGCAGACCATAATCAAGAGTGCCCTGAATTTAACGCACAATGCGTTTAAGAGCATGCATGTGCTCGTCCCTCGGATCATGCATAAATAAATACACTTTTTACACTTAATAAGTAATATATGCCCTCGTGAAAGTAAGATACTGAAGAGCCCCTGCAAGACTACGATAGTGGGAGGGATCCTCGTAAGGTGTGCTAGAATTAGCACTCAGCTTTAGTTTTGTATCAACAGGAGTAGGAGAGGACTTACAGGATGACATGTCAGCTCTCTCAATAATCTCAGCTGCATACTTCCTCTGTGATAAAAATAGACCACCTGCATGACGTATCACAATTATACCAAAGAAAATAACTCAAGGGCCCCAAGTCTTTCATAGCAAATTCTGAACTGAGAAGAGATATGATAGACTTGTGCAGTTTATCCGAAGAAGTAGTCAATATAATATCATCCACATATAATAAAATGTATGCCATACAAGTACCACGACGATAGATGAATAGAGAATGATCCGACCTACTGTGAGAAAACCCAATAGTAGATACATAATCTACAAACTTCTTATACCAAGCCCGGGGGGCCTATTTAAGCCCATACAAGGACTTCTTGAGCAAACAGACATGATTAGGATAATCGGGGTCCCTGAAACTCAAGTGCTGATGCATGTACACTGTCTCCTTGAGATCACCGTGTAAGAAAGCATTTTCACATTCAGTTGATGAATGGGTCATGCTTTCGAGAGAGTCAGATTGAGAACAGTGCGAATGGTTACCGCTTTGACCACATGACTAAATGTCTCTCCATAATCCACGCCAACCTGTTGAGTTTTGCCATCACCTACAAAGACGAGCCTTGTGCCTCTCAAAACAACCGTCAAATTTTTCTTTATGAGTAAAAATCTACATAGCACGAATAACATTGACACTAGGCGGACGGCCCATTAACTCCTACGTCTTATTTTCAATAAGAGCATTATATTCATCATCCATGGCCATTTTTCAATTTGGGCCATGAAGGGCAGATACTTGATTACGTGATAGGGGGTGATTTAGTGACATTAAAATTTAGATTAAAATATCATTTTGGTTTTAAAATACTCTGTTGGTTACGAGTAACGAGTCCTTGACTCGGAATAGAAGTGAACTAGACTTGGGATGGTGTCGGGTCATCTTAGGACTGGCCAACGACAGTAGGCCTGCTGGGCGAATGGCTGGACTGACGGGCTGAGACAATGGGCATGCTGGCCTAGACATTGGACCGAGATGGAAATAATTTGGGCCAACAGGCAGTGGGCATGTTGGTCGAGACTCTGGACCGGGATGATAATTTACTAGGCCAGTAGGCAGTGGACCTGCTGGCTAAATTGGGTCACGGGAATGTTGGGCGCCCTGGTGGATGATATACGGTGAGAGCCCATCATCCAAAAAATTATAAAAACTAGACACGGAATTATACAATTTAGCAAACGGAAATTGGGTTTCCTCAAAAATCACATGGCGACTAATTATGATTTTATTCGAGGATAAATCAAAATATTTGTAACCACGATGATTAGATGGATAATCCAAAAACACACAAGCAGTAGAACGAGTTTGAAGTTTGTTAATTGTTGTGGACGAAAAAAGTGGATAGCACAAACACCCAAACACCCTAAGACGAGAATACGAATGATATTTATGATAAAGAATTTTTAGTGGAGATTGATATGCTAATCCTTTGCTAGGGAGTATGTTAAGGAGGTAACTAGCAATTTGTAATGCATGATGCCAAAAAGAATAGGGTAATGAAGCATGTGCTAGTAAAGTTCGAACAATATTATTAATGGTATGAATTTTTATTTCGGCTTTTCCATTTTGTGAGGACGTATAAGGACAAGAAAAATGAAAAGATATCCCATTAGTGTTACAAAATTCCCGAAATGGCCCATTATCAAATTTCCTTCCATTATCACATTGAATGTTTTTAATTTACCGTTCAAATTGGGTACAGATGAATGCTCTAAACGTTAGGAATGTGAAAAAAACTTGAGACTTTTTTGATAAAGGAAAGGTCCACAAAAAATAAAAATAACACATAATAACTGTGGCCCAACGAGCTCAAAATGGGAGATGTCCATAAATCACTATGAATATTATCAAATGGCAACAAAGTACTAGAATTTGAGGCTACAAATGGTAACTTACCATGTTTCCCGAGCGGACAAGAAGGACAAACATTAGTATTACGCGTACTATTACATGCAATAAAATTATTGTTTTTAAGAGAAGAACATACAGCCCCAGATGACGCAAACACGCATGCCACAAGGAAGGTGCTAGAGCGGCAAACGTTGACGGTGTGGCTTGAGGAGTGGAAGTGGTGGTGGTGGTGATTGGATAAATCTCTCCCCGACTATTACATCTCATTAGAGGTATCCCCATTGTGAAATCCTTCACAGAAAATCCAAAAGGGTCAAAGTCAACAGAAACTCAATTATCAGTTGTAAATTTTTGAAAATACACCAAATTTTTAATTAAGAGAGGAGCATAAAAGACATTTTCAAGGCTAAATGTGGGTTCATGGGAGATAAATTTGTGTGACCATAACCACGAATTGGAATTGAATTACCATTACAAACAATTATGCCACAATTTTTGCTCAAATTGAAATAAGACGAGAGATTATCTGGCGCAGACGTCATATGAGAAGTGGCACCGATGTCCATGTACCAATTTGCATCCAGGGGATTTAATCCAAGCATATGCATCGCTGCCTCGATATCCGTGGGGTCAGAATTACCGCTGGGCCCGCAGCAGCGAAGACTTGTTGAGTCCGAGGCCCAAGCAGGCCAGCCTGCTGCCAGTTATTGTTAACTAGCCTAGTAGCCTGCCTCGGTTGTGTAGAGTTGGACCCGGCCCAATTTGCTGGAACTAGGCAGGGCGGCATGAGCCACTGTCCGTTGGCCCACGGCATAGCCCAGGGCCACTGCCCAGCGGCATAGTCTTACTGCCATGGGTTCAATGGCCCGGTGCCTTGCCTGCCACCATCACCACCTGCTGGTCTGCCGCCACCGCAGTTTTTGCCACCATTTTTTTGATTTTGGCCTTTTTTGCCGTCACAATTGTTACGATTTTGGCTAGAATTGTCCGAGAATGAATGAGAGTCATCAGACGTGGCTACCATCATGGCGGAATTGGCTCCGGTTGTCGCCTTTTTAGCCTACCCGGCTTCTTCTAAGGTGAGCATGGAACGTATTTGGTAGAATGGTGAGAGAGGATTGCTTAGACGAAGAAGTGTTCCAAAGCCATTATAAGCCTCGGATAGGCCTGCAACCATCTGAAGAACAAGACAATCATTCGTGACGGGCGTGCCAACGTTCTTGAGTTGATCCGACAACTCATTGAGCCTCTTACAATAGGCTAAGACATTCGAAAAATCCTCCATGTTGATGTGGGAGAATTCTTGCTCAAGGGTCACAGCACGAGAATTTTTGTTATCCTGGAATATATCACGCAACCTATTCCAAGTGTCTATTGCCGTGTCGTCGGGTTCAATAATAGTTTGCAAGAGATCCGTAGAGATAGTGGAATAAATCAACTGGAGTATCGTAGCATCAGAGGTTGCCCATAACTCTATTTCATCATCAGTGGTAGGCACCTTCTCCTTGCTTGTTGCTGAGGGGATGATGTGATGAAGGACTCGATGAGACCGTGCGTGAACTTTAAATAGTTTTGCCCACATCGCGTATTGGACATTTTCCATCTCAAGAACGAGAGAGATGTTGTTCTTGATGTTGGAGACTGCAAGGGCAAGATGAAACATGTTCTTTGTGGTAGACATAGTGAAAGAACAAGATGAGAATTAGGGTTTTGAAAATAAAATAAAATTGAAGGGATGGGGAGGGGATCGACCGATTGGTAGAGTAGGGCGGCGGAAGGGGAGAATATTTGGAGAAGGAAAAATTTGCCCTAGACTGCTGATACGATGAAAGAGAATAATTCATTGATTATTTTCATTAATTTCAAAGGTATATATACAAGATATACAATATTTAATTATGGAAATTAAATAATTTTCCTAATACAAGACTAATACATTTTTCTAATACAAGACTACTTAACCTAATTACACATGTATAAAAATTCTACAAATATGATAAGATATATACACGGTAATCTATCAGCTATAATCGTGTGATTTTGGTATAAATCTTTCCTGATTTTTACCTACCCACAACCAAACTCTGGACAAATTTAATTTCCCAAAGTCAATACTAGGGTGATAACCTCCCCTAGTCCCCGTAACAAAATGACCCTTTAAAATTCAAGTACTAAATTCGCCTTTGTTCATCCTCAAACGTTTTCATATACTAGTTCTGTTCTTATTGCTAATGAAGTTTTCATTCAAAGATTTCAGTGACTAATTCTTGTTTTTATGAATGCTAATGAAGCTTTCTTTCAAATTAAGATTTTTTTTAGTTACTTGTTCTTGTTTTTAGCCGGGCTCGGGACTGGCGGGCCGGGTTTGGCGGGGCCGGGGCGGGGCGGGATGGGTGAAGGGGGCAGGATCGGGTTTGGCGGGATTTGCCGAAGTCCCGTCCCGATCTCGATCCCGTCGGAATCGGGTCAGGCGGGATCGGGTCGGAGGCGGGATCGGGATCGGGATCCCAGTGGTTTTTCCTTCTTTTTTTTTTTTAATAACATATGTATAAAAAACTCAATAATTAAACAAGACAAGATAGTGTAATAAAAACATCCAAGACTATTTTTGTGTCTCTTATATTATTTAATAAACATATGATTTTTTTGTAATATAAATACAATTGTCGAAATTGCAGCTTTGTGGTGTTGTCCAAAAGTTGCAAATTACATAATAAAATTGCAATTAAAAAAATTACATTCTTAAAAAAAACTGTTCTAGTTTCTTGATAACTTCCTGTGGTTCTTCGGCTGGAATTGATATTTGTTGGTCAAATTGATCCGCGTCGCTTCCACCACCTTCAGATAAGATTTCGTTGTAGTTTTTGTCTTCTTCTTCGTTGATCTCCGGTTGACCGCACCTTCTCCGCTCAGCTCGTATCCAATCTCTGAATAATACTACAATCTTCAAGCTGTCTCCGGCTAATGAGTGTTTGTGGTCTCCTATTTGATATTTGCCGACAGAAAAAGCGCTTTCAGACGCAGTTGATGACGCTTGAATGTTCAAAAGATCTCGGGCCATCATTGAAAGTGTCAGAAAGGTCTTCTCATTCCCCCTCCAGTATTTCAACAAGTCTTCACGTCCTTCTACATTGAGAACTGCTTGGTACGGTACAGAACCCTGCAAAACAAAAATATCAAACTCGCTAATTTGGTTAGTAGCTGTACGACCTCACATTCTATTTCGAGGCTTTCAATACTAGCCGCAGAAACAACATGTCTTTTGTGAGGTTGTGTTGAAGAAGAAGAAGATGGTATGGAAGCCGGTAGGTTACTAGCACTTTCTTGTTGGTAAAACCTATATACTTTTTTGCATTGATCTTCTACGTTAGACAACACTTCTTTTTTAGTTTGTTCAATAGGTGGTGGGTGATTTGGATTTTTGGGACTTGGAGGTGGTAGTACTTCTATACAATCGTAAATAGTTTCAATAAGTGATTTTGTGTCGTCTATTTTAATAGTCGGATTTAATACAACACCAATAATATAAATAGTGGGAATAGGAATAAAATATTTTTTAATTTTGATAAAAAAAAATTTAATAGCTGTCATATAAGCTGGTTTTTCCATATATTCACTAAGTAATAAAAATATTAGAGCTATATAAAACAACATAGTTGAAATAGTAGGATAATATATATCGGAAAATTATTTTATTGCTTGAAAAAATTTCCCTAAAAATACAATAAGTTCGGAAATTTTTACCCAATCGCTATCTACAACCATATAAGCTGGATTTTGATTATAAGAGTTAAAAAATAAAGTTATAGGTTTTCTATAGTCATAAGCAACAAGTAGTTGCCCGTATAAAGAATTGCACCTAGTGGGTACTTCTTCTGGAATTTTTCTATAAGGTAGTTGGCAATCGTGACAAGTTTTTTTATATTCTTTTCTTCGTTGTATTCTATTATTCTTAAAAATAAATTTTATAGCAAATTGTATTTTACTAAGAATGTCTTCAAAAAGTGATAGGCCATCCTTTACAATTAAGTTATATATATGACACGCGCATTTTATATGAAAATGATCTGAAAAAGATGGAGTTAAACTATTTTTTAAAATTGTAATAGCGTAATTGTTAGAAGAAGCGTTATCTAATGTAATAGTCATAATTTTATCAGTTATTCCGTAATAATCGCACACTTGATAAATATTTTATGCAATAAAAGTACCAGTGTGCCTATCATCTATATATCAATATGCTAAGATACGTTTTTGCATAGACCATTTATAATCTATCCAATGACAAGTTACCGTTAAATAATCATGGTTATTAGTACTACGACCTATATCAGATGTGATAGATAATTTGCCATTAAAATGATATAATGAATAACGTAAATATTGTTGATATTCATGTGCGAATTTAAATACATCTCTCTTAACAGTTGATCTAGAAAAATCGTTAAAAGCAGGATTATATATATCTCTAATGTAATGAATAAAGCCGGGAGATGAAGGAAATGAAAAAGGCAAACCCTCCACAGCAACTAATTTTGATATTGCTTCCCTATCTCTATATTTATTGTATTTAGGACCTACAATTCCCCCCGTCATAGGGTTAATTTGACCCTGTACTTGGTCCGGGACAGTATCAGTAAGTGAACCTTGTCCCGATGGAGCGGGTGTTTGCGCACCCGATTTTGAAGCATCGTATTGGGCATACCTAGCTGGATGAGCCCTTACTACGTGTCTCATTAAACCCCTTGTCCCACCGTGACCTTTTCCAGTTTTAAATTTTAAAACATCTTTACAAATTTTACATCTAGCTACTTGATTCTCTACGTCCCTATCAAAAAATATCCATGCATCTGATTTTAATGGTCGTTTTGCTGGAACTCGTCTCATAATAGGGGGAATATGAGGCATTTCAGTTGAAGGTGCACTAGTGGGTGTGTTGTCATCAACATTAGTGGGTGTATCATCTAAATCATCGTCTAAATTAAAGTCTTCTTGAGTTCCAGAAAATAGCTCATCGTCTAAATCTAATGATATTATAGGAAAATGTTCAGTATCAACAAAATCATCTTGTGTAGGAATAGGATGACTAGAAGAAATACCCTTGCCCTTGTTTCCCCTACTAGAAGAAGCACCTTTACCCTTAAACATACCTCTTAATCCTTCCATTTTAATTATGTTAATATAATTAAGTGCGCTAAATAAAATAAACAGACAATAATAATTTAATGAATGAACGAATGTACCAAACGCCGACGTAACATCGAATTGTAATCGAGAGGTTGAAAATTGAAACTTTGCTCGATAGAAGATCCTCAAGCTAGTTGCCAACTTCACTCCCAATTCCCAAATGAATAAATAAAATTGAATATTTAGTAAACAATGTAGACTTGTAGAGAGATATATTGAGAGATTAGAGAGATTGTAGGAAGATTTGTGAGAAAGATGAAGATAAAATGAGTTATTTATAGTTGAAAAATTGGGTTAAAGTATAAATATAATAACTTATGGATTAAAAATAAATATTAAGGGGTTGGGGGAGAGGGGAGGCCAAAAATGGTCGTTGCACAACAACCAAAATGTAAAATGGTCGTTGGTGCAACGATTATTTTTGCAAATGGGGGTTACGGGAGGGATCGGGTCGGGATTGGCGGGACTGGGGCGGGACGGGACGGGTCGGGACGAGACATTGTCTCGTCCCGGTTCGAGTCCCGATACCGATTTTATTTTTTTTACTACTCGGGTTCGGGGCGGAACCGGGTCGTCCCGGCCCACTGGCCAGCATTAGTTTGTGCTTTACAACCCGCAGGAATTATTTTTATTTTAAAACATAAGTACAAAGTCCCCCATATAGTACTGAAAGCTGAACACAATAAGTAATAGGGTGGGAGATGGGCCGTTTGGGCTGAAGTTGGGCGGATCAAGATGGACTGAATCAATAGATGAGCCAATGTCCAACCCGCCCAAAGCTTACATGCGCTATGATGGGCGAGTCAAGATGGGCTAAATAATGGTCATAACCCAACTTGCCCAATCTGACCCATTACTTTACAAATTTCAAACTTACATTCTATGATGTTATTTTATTTTGTATGATATTTGATTTTTTCATATCTTTATTTTTAAAATAAGAATAATATTTTTATTTTTAAAAAAAAAAGCAAAATAAATATATAAAATAATGGGTGGGAGGGCAGGGGATGGTGAGGGGGGGGGGTGGGTAGTGGGGTAAGAAAAGTTTTTCATTTTTTATAAATTTTTTGTATAAGTAAAATAAATATATAAAGTAAAAACTTCGAGGTGGGGGTGATGTAAGCAAAATTTTCTCATTTTTTTATAAATTTTTTATAAAAGTAAAATAAATATATAAAATAGAAATTTTGGGGGTGGGGTGAGAGGGCAGGGGGTAGTGGAGGTGGGGAGGGGTTGGTTGGGTGATGGGGTACAAAAAAATTCTCATTTTAATGAAATTTTATATATAAGTAAAATAAATATATAAAATAAAAACTTTGGGGGTGGTGTGGGAGGGCAAGGGGGTTGGGGGGAGGGTAAGAATTTTTTTATATTTTTAATAATTTTTATATAAAAGTAAAAAAATATGAAATGGAAATTTGAGGATGGGGTAGGGCATGGGGTGGAAGGGGGGGGGGAGGTAAGAAATTTTTTCATATTTTTTATAATTTTTTAATATAATTAAAAAGAATATGAAATAGAAATTTGAAAATGGGGTGGGGGTGGAGGGGGGGATAGGCAAGAAAAAATTTCAAAAAAAAAAAACATGTTTTATAAATTGTTTATAAATGTAAAAAGAATATGAAATAAAAATAGAAATTTGAGAATGGGGTAGGGCAAGTGGGGGTGAGGGTAGGGTAGGAGGTGGTGGTAAATGGGGTAGGTGGGGGGAAATGAGGTAGTGGGGTAGAGGTGGGTAGGGGTGGTAGGAGGTAGGGGGTGGGGTGGAGTAGGCAAGGTAGGAGGCAGAGATGTGAGGGTGGTTCAGTGCTTGGGTGGGGTTGGTGTAGGGAAGGGGTAGGGTGAATGGATAGTGTGGTGAGTGGTTAGGGTGCGTTGGTGTATTTTTATTATTCCGAAATAATAAAGAATTTTTTTAAATAATTATTTATAAACAAAAATCTTAATCTAGAGTGAAGCTCTAATCGTTAAGATTGAGCATTTTCGTGGGTCAAGTTTGAGCATCATCATGAATTCATTTGGGCAGTTGATTTATGATGGATCAACTTGGACTATCTCAAACCAACCCATCATCAAAATCACTCTTACCAAACCCATGAAACTTTGAACAGGTTGGACGGATCATTTGGGTTTGGACTAATTTTGCCACCCTTAGTCAGTACTATACGGGAATCTAGAAAATAAAACTACCCTAGCTCCATGCTTTATGGTTATGTATAAATATAATTATGTTGCTACATGGAACCACGTTATGTAATATTCAGTATATGTTCTCCTAAGCTACTAACAAGCGAACAAATTTAGAATTTAAATTAAGGCACAGAGATGAATAATTACAAGTACTAATATAATAAAAGTGCAACTCCAACAAATATCTCCTCCGCCAAAAATTAAGAACACTTCAATATTCCAGAAATTTTCCACTTGGGAAATTTGCGTTACGAAGGCTACCGCCTACCTAAGAGTAAAATTCATAGTGCTTGGCTTTAATAATTATGGATCTTAGCCCACCAATTGGTGCTATAACCATCAATAGTACTCCAAGAATTATGCAAATCTGTCATCAATTGTATGGCCATTTTAGAAATTTTATTTTAAGCAATAAAGGAAATAATATCATAGGTATATATAAAGCATTGAACAGTTGAATAAATTGCACCATACCCAGTTAATAATCCAAGAGAGACTGAATTTCTTCGGCTTGCAAATTAATAGCCACATGATGCAAGGCAGCTGAACCAAAATAAAATTTAAGAAAAAATAGTCAGGTTAAGATCCCAGGCATTAGAAGAAGAGGAAGAAAATAGCATAAAGTTCGCAAATTACTAAACTTTTCAGTCATGTAATTTAAAAATAGTCATTGCCGTAGAGTTTAAAATTCCACAGATAAAGTACTCTAGGAAATTATCATTGAACTTTGGTAGTGAAACTTCAAACTATGATAACGGCTAATTTTTTAATTACAAAGATAAAAAGTTACTAGCTCGGCTACTACTACAAGAAAATCTCTTACAAAGTAAGTTGTTGGGGCAAAGGCAAATCCTCCAAAGAATCCAAGCAGCTCATTGAAGAAAGGAAAGGTAATGCCAACAAACATGGTGAAAGCTGTAATTATTAAAAGCAAATAACAATTTTAGGCATGCCGGACACATTTAATTTGGACGAATTAAAATTGATCAAATCAATAAATGAATTTGCTCATGACTTGTCCTTCTATGAAGATGGGTAGGTCATGGGTACCTAAACAATAATGTATAATTTAACTCGTCCAACTTTACTTACCCACATAAATATTCCTAGTAACAAACCGCAACATCCAGGTTGCCTTGAACCTAAATTTTTTGACAAGCACTGTCTCTATCATGTCAAACACTGGCATTGCATATATCTAGAAATCACAAAAGTAAAACAACACCTCATTAAGTAAGAAACTCGCAGGCTCTAAACATAATAAAAGAAAAATAGTTTAACTTGTATAATGTACTAATCAAACCTATTGTGATAATTAAGTAGCTTGCCTTCATTTTTAGTTAGTTTCACTTTTGATGAACAACAATCAAAATTATTTTTAAGTGACTGATAGTGTAAAAGTTCTTTATATTGAAGATAGAATAGGGTAAATAAAAATGTATTCTGATCTCTAACAATTTAGATGAGATAACCACACACTTTATCATGATAGCGGAGCAGACATAGGTCCTGCATTCTACGTGTCTCACCTCCACCAATTGTTAAAAAAAAAATCAGTACTTCGCCCATGAAAAGAAAAATATGCTATCTTTATAGCTTAAGTATTTATATGAGATGATTTACACACTTTATCCTATCAACGTATAGAAATTTATCTGAAAAAACATAAAAAGAGATGAGAAATGGAGAGGGATGATTTATGTCGTACCTGATAGCTCCCAATAACATGAATAACAACAAAGATGTTAGCCGTAGCAATAAGCCAAGTAGGTGTCTTCAAAGACTCAAGAATATTGCCATTCACTTCATTCCCAAAGTTCCAATAACCAATAATAGCAACAGGGAAATAACACATAGCAACAATTATATAAGCAACAACTACTCCTTTCCACATTGGTTTTTTTGAAGGTTTTTCTGGTGTTGAAGGAATTGTTGCTTGAATTTCCAACACAACATTGTGACCAGCATAAGCAAATGCAACTTCTCCCAATGCATTAAAGAAGTTGAAAATTGTTCCTGCTGTGGTCGTTGCCTTGTAACCATATTCAACATTTGGTTGTACACCTTTTTTTACTGTTGCCCCCCAAGCAATTGTTGAGTAACTTCATCATCATAACATATATCATAAATCAGAGAATATTAGAATTCTTCTAACCACAAATATTTATCTAGCGCGTGTTTAATATATATGACGGAAGTTATTTTACAAAAAAAAAATCCTGAAAAGGTCTTTTGTTGAAGATTGATATCAATATTAGCAAAATGACAATTGTTTTAATGAAACAATTGATCGTAAAGATTGATAATAATGTCTAGGTGTTAAGTCAAAGTTAATAAGAAAATAGATCTTGGTATAACTCATGGATACTCTCATACGATGATAAGAAAATGACTCGGGTCTCACTCAACCTTCCTGAGGTAAGGAATATTGCCCAAAATCATATAAAAAAGAGGCCAAACAACCCATCATCCACTGATGTGGGAAGTCAACAAACACAATGACATAAAGTTATGAACGAAAATGACTTTCGCGCGAAAGTGATGGAAATAAATTTTTTCTTTTGGAGAAAAATATTTTCCCTGAAAAAAATTGTTTGGCAAGAAAACATCAGAAAATGACTGATCAAAAACATTTAATTTTTCAATTTTCGATCATACCAAACACACCCCTAATACCAAAAAGTGGAAACAGAACAATATTGAGTTGGATAATCTTAAAAATAAGACGTGATCCGATGATGTAAAATATAACTTAAGGAGAATAATATGCATACCTTAATGACATGACGGCTGCAGCCAATGACACGCCTGCTATGGAATTGAAATCAGGAAGATGGGAGATAACAAAATGGACAGAGGCAAATATCATGATGAAGTATTTAAGTTTTATGTCTTTGCAATGATGATTTTGACAGACTAAGCCATGGAACGTCTTGAGAGATTGTCCACCAGTAACCATATAAACTATGTCAACTCCAACTTCAACAATTAATTGTTGGGGCACTATGATCCATAGCCCAAGTTTTCCCCCAAATGCATGCTGCCCAAGTTCATGATATCTATCGAAACGTTTGCCAGGAACAATCTCGTGCATCTCCACCATTTGCCATAACGTGTAAAAAGTTATAATCCAAGAAATCAGCAGCACTGTTACTCCAGGCCACCTAAAATTATATATACATAAGTAAAAATAACGATAAGGGAAGAAAAATTATCTCATAAATATATAACCCGCTGAACTCATTCAAGTTTGAGCGAGTTGGGCTGATATGCACTCTAGCTTTTCAGAAAGAACATTGTTGCAAGATTATGTCTAGACTAATAGAGCCAGTTGGGATTGAGCTTTCACTTATACTTATAGAACTTTTAGTAAATGTTAAACAGAACAATATACATGTGATATACACCCAATATACAACAGTGTATATCACAGGCAAAGCAGTGGACTGGACAGGCAAAGCAGTGGACTGGACAGGCAAAGCAGTGGGCCTCGGAAGCAGCCCAGCAGTGGCCTAGGCAGCAGCCCAGCAGTGGGCCTCGGCAGTGGCCAACAAGGCCCATCTCGGGCTGAATAAGGAAGATACAAATGTGTATATATGGTATATATATTTGTAGTATATTGTAGTGTAAAGATTACCTTAATTAGTGTTATACACTTACTATAATTGTATAGTTAGAATTATGGTAGAATAAGGATTTAGATATAGAATAGGAATAGGATTCTCCTATTATGGAAATATGTAACTTGTATATATAGCCTTTCAATTAATGAAAATAATCGAGGGGATTATTTCTTTCATGGTATCAAGAGACTAGGTCTAAACAAAAGTTTTTCTCTCAACTTTTGTCTTCTCTTTGGCCGAGACACCCCTCCCCCTCGGGTTTCTCTTCCAAAATTCGTCTTCCGCTCTCAAAAACACCTCTCTTAAATTTCCCTTCCTTCTTTGTTCTTTCACTATGTCTAAGAACAATTATCACCCTGCCCTCATGGTTTCCAACATCAAGAACTGTATCCCTATTGTCCTTGAGATAGAAAACGTCCAATATGAGACGTGGGCGGAGTTGTTTAAAATTCACGCTATATCCTATCAAGTTCTTCATCACATCATTCCTCCCGCTAGACCTCTGCCTGCAGAGGATCCTGAGTTATGGATTACACTTGATGCTACCGTTCTCCAGTGGATCTACGCCATTATTTCAGTGGACCTTCTACAGACGATTATTGAGCCGAATACCACGGCTATGGCTGCATGGAATAGATTGCGTGACATATTCCAAGACAACCAACATTCACGTGTCGTCACACTCGAGCAGGAATTCTCTCTAGTTTGAATGGATGAATTTCCAAACGTTTCTACATATTGCAAGAAACTAAAGGAGTTGGCGGATCAACTCCGGAATGTTGGCGAACCGATAACCAATAATCGTCTCGTTCTACAGTTGGTTGCCGGTCTTTCGGAAGCCTATAATGATGTTGGAACTCTCCTTCGCCAAAGCAACAATCTTCCGACTTCTATCAAGCCCGTTCCATGCTTACTTTGGAAGAAGCCGGTTTAGCTAAAAAGGCGGCTACCAGAGCAAGCCCCGTCGTCATGGTGGTGTCCTCTCCTAGTTCCTCGGGTTTTGTTAATAATTCGGGCCAAAACCATAATCATGGTGGCGGCAAGAATAATCGCAAGAATAATAACAAAAACCGCAGGGCAAACGCGGCGGTTCCGATGGCGGTTCCAGTGGTCAGCAAGCAGGCGGTGGGCCCCATCCAGGGAACAGTGGCCCACCACCCCCTGGTCCCAATAGTGGGGCTGGGGCAGTGGGCCGTGGGCCGTGGGCCGCGCGATCCGTCAACTCGGCGGCGGCTTCCGGCGGCCGGTGGGGCGGCCAACATTTCGTGCCCAACACCCGGCAGTGGCCCAACAAAGCGGCTCCAGCAGGCTACGGCCCAGCTCCATCACGGCCAGGAATTCTTGGACCCCGACCTCCGCAAGCCCATCATGCAGCAGGCCCCACTCAAACCGATATCGAGGCCGCGATGCACACGTTGGGGTTGACTCAACCGGACCCAAATTGGTATATGGACACCGGTGCCACGACTCACATGACTTCCGAATCAGGTACTCTCTCATCTTATTCCAATTTGAGCACCCCTCAGGGGATAATTGTTGGTAATGGCAGTTCTATTCCAATTCTAGGGTATGGTCAGAAAACGTTATCTCCCCCAAATCCACCCCTTCTCTTGAAAAATACTTTACATTCTCCTAAATTGATCAAAAATTTAGTGTCTGTCCGAAAGTTCACAACTGACAATTCGGTTTCCGTTGAATTTGAACCTTTTGGTTTCTCTGTGAAGGATTTCAAGACGGGGAGCCATCTCATGAGGTGTGATAGTAGGGGGGATTTGTATCCTATCATGCCCGGTTTCAGTCCATCGTGTCAAGCCTTGCCGTCAGTTTTTGCAGCCATCTCTCCTTCCGTGTGGCATGCTCGCCTGGGACATCCGGGATCTTCTATTTTATCAGTTTTAGATAAAAATAGCTTTATTTCTTGTAAGGGTACGAGTCGTACTCCAATTTGTCAGTCTTGTTCATTAGGAAAAATTGTTAAGTTGCCGTTTGTAGCCTCCAATTCTCATACTTCAATGTCATTTGACATTATTCATAGCGACCTATGGACATCTCATGTTCTTAGTTCAATGGGTCATCGATATTATGTTCTCTTTTTAGATGATTATTCTAGATTTTTGTGGACGTTTCCAATTGCGAACAAATCACAAGTGTTTTCCGTCTTCATCAAATTTAGAGCGTTCATTCGTACTCAATTTGAAAGAGAAATAAAAAATATTCAATGTGATAATGGGAAAGAGTATAACAATAGGGAGTTTAGGGAATTCTGTGCTAATAATGGGATCAATTTTCGGTTTTCGTGTACTCATACATCTTCACAAAATGGAAAGGCCGAACGCAAAATTCGTTCCATAAATAACATTGTCCGAACTCTCTTAATTCATGCCTCCGTACCTCCATATTTTTGGCATCATGCTCTACAAATGGCCACATATCTTCTTAACATAATTCCCTCTAAAGGTCTAACATATTCTTCCCCCCTCAAAATCCTATATAATAAGTGTTATTAATCTGTATTCCAAAAAAAACCAGTAAACAATAATAACTGAAAAATGAACAGAATCAATGTTGAAAAAAAATCAGAATATAATCGAGCCCACTTAGTTCAAAGTGTGTCCTTAAGGAAATTATTCCCCTCACAGTACTCAAGGTTGATGGAATATCCCCTCCCAGAATAGAACGATTATCTTACCAGAATAGTAGTACTCTAAATTCAAGTAGCGGCGAACCACTCAACGGCGGTATATCACACAGAATTTATTTGTGCAAAAGATGAAGAAGTTTGTAGTTTCAGAAATTTAGTAACTAAAATTCTGAGGAATCAAACGAATTTATAACCATGGAAGTACTGTTTCTGAAGGTAGGCAACCCTTCTGAACAGCCACCAAAATCTGGTGGGAAATTTAAATATGGGAAAGAAACCGGGTCGCGGGTCAGACACGCGGATCCGGGTCACTAACGGGTAGGATTGGATAAGCTAATTAATTTAATTAAATAATAATTAATTAAATAATTAAAATTAAAGAAAATTTGGTCTAAAAAGATTATCAATCAATCAGATCATTTGACCGAATCCGAATCCGAATCCGAATCCAAAGCCGAAGCCGAGCCGAGCGACGACGACGACGGCGCGAGGGGTCCTTTCCCCCTCAACCCTTTTAGTGACTGGAGAAGGTGTAATGTAATATATACACCTTTCTTTTCCTTTCTTTTTTCGATGTGGGACAAATGCTTATTTTATAAAGCAAGAGGGAACTCTCACTTTTCTTTCCACTATCGATGTGGGACAAATGCTCCATTTTCCATTCAATCTATCATTTAAACCCAACAATAAGAACCCTTCTTATTCTCATCTTCGAATTTTTAGGTGCTTGTGTTATCCATTATTCTCATCCACCACAATTAACAAACTTCAGGCTCGGTCTACCCCGTGTGTATTTTTGGGTTATCCGTCGAATCATCGTGGTTATAAGTATTTTGATTTATCCTCCAAGAAAATCATAATTAATCGCCATGTCATTTTTGATGAAACCCAATTTCCTTTTACGAAAGTTCATACTCCCGAGCCTAAGTCGTATAATTTTTTGGATGACCAAATATCCCCGTATATTATTCGGAATTTTTCGGACATCTCCCGCACCCAAAATCCTCCAGCGGGCCCACTGCCGGCTAGACCCCCGATCACCGCCAATAGCGACGGCTCCGATTCTTGGATCGGTCCCCAAGCATTGGGCCGGTCCGACCATTGTCTGGAACTTCCGATCGATGACACGATTTTTCGATTTGGGCCGGCGGCGATCTTTGCCCACCGCCCGCCGCCGGTCGTCCCCCGACCCCAGAAAATTCCCAAAATTCCCTCAATTCCTCCTCGAGTCATAGACCGGTACTCGTAGTCAGCGGGGCATATTTACACCTAAAAGACATTTTAATTTACATTCTGATGTCTCTAAATCCCCATTGCCCCGCAATCCTGTGTCCGCATTAAATGACCCTAATTGGAAAATTGCTATGACTGATGAATATAATGCTCTTATTGATAATAAGACGTGGGAGTTGGTGCCCCGTCCATATGGTATTAATGTTATCAGGTCTATGTGGATTTTTGCTCATAAGGAGAATTCAAATGGGTCATTTGCTCGACATAAGGCGCGACTTGTAGGTGATGGTAAGACTCAGCAGATTGGAATTGATTGTGGTGAGACGTTTAGTCCGGTGGTTAAACCGGCTACCATTCGCACTGTGCTTAGCTTGGCTCTTTCAAAGACTTGGCCAATTCATCAGTTGGATGTTAAGAATGCTTTCCTACATGGTGATCTCAAGAAAACAGTTTATATGCCTCAGCCGTTGGGTTTCAGGGATCCAAACCGTCCTCATCATGTATGTTTGTGGAAGAAGTCCTTATATGGGCTTAAGCAGTCTCCAAGGGCCTGGTACACGAGGTTTGCTGACTTTGTTTCAACTATTGGGTTCACTCACGGCGGGTCGATAATTCCTTGTTCATCTACCGCCGTGGTTCGTCCTTGGCCTACATTCTGCTGTATGTGGATGATATCATCTTGACTGCCTCTTCCGATGCCTTGCGCCAGTCTATCATGACCATGCTCACTTCTGAGTTTGCTATGAAAGACTTAGGGCCTTTGAACTATTTTTTAGGAATTGTCGTCAAGCGTCATTCAGGTGGTTTGTTTTTGTCTCAACGAAAGTATGCTGCTGAGATCATAGAGATGGCTGGGATGTCATCCTGTAAGTCCACTTCCACGCCAGTTGATGCAAACCCCAAGCTGAGTGCCGCAGCAGGTGCACCATACGAAGACTCGACCCGCTATCGCAGTCTTGCATGGGCCCTCCAGTATCTTACCTTTACCAGACCGGATATTACGTATGCGGTTCAGCAGGTGTGTTTATTCATGCATGATCCCAGAGTTGAGCACATGAATGCAATCAAACGTATCATTTGGTATATTCAGGGGACACTGGACTATGGGTTGCACTTGTATCCTTCATCTACATCCACACTTGTCTCTTACACGGATGCTGATTGGGGTGGTTGTCCAGACACCAGACGGTCGACTTCTGGCTACTGTATGTTCCTTGGCAACAACTTGGTCTCCTGGTCGGCAAAGCGTCAGGCAACTCTATCACGCTCAAGTGCAGAGGCAGAATATCGAGGGGTAGCGAATGTGGTCTCCGAATCATGTTGGTTACGTAATTTGCTTTTGGAGCTTCATTGTCCCATTCAGAAGGCAACCTTGGTATATTGCGATAACATTAGTGTCATCTACCTTTCAGGTAACCCAGTTCAACACCAACGCACCAAGCATATCGAAATGGGCATTCACTTTGTCCGTGAGAAGGTTGCAAAGTGACACGTTCGCGTATGTCATGTCCCGTCTCGTTATCAAATTGCAGACATCTTTATAAAGGGTCTACCAGCGGTTCTCTTTGAAGATTTTAGGGACAGTCTCAACGTTCGAAAATCGCCCGCTATGATCATGGGGGGTGTGTTAAACGAACAATTTACCCGTGATATACACCCAATATACAGCGGTGTATATCACGAGTGCAAAGCGATGGGCCTCGAAAGCGGCCCGGCGGTGGCCTAGGCGAAAGCCCAAAGGTGGGCCTCGGCGGCCGGCCCGGCGGTGGCCTCGGCGGCCCGGCCCGGCAATGGCCTCGGCGGCGGCCCGGCGAAATGGCCAACAAGGCCATCTCGGGCTGAATAAGGAAGATACAAATGTGTATATATGGTATATATATTTGTAGTATATTGTAGTGTAAAGATTACTTTAATTAGTGTTATACACTTACCATAATTGTATAGTTAGAATTATGGTAGAATAAGGATTTAGAAATAGAATAGGAATATGATTCTCATATTATGGAAATATGTAACTTGTATATATAGCCTTTCAATTAATGAAAATAATCGAGGAGATTATTTTTTTCAGTAAAGGATGAAAGAATTAGGGATCGCATAAAAGAACTTTTTTTGGCTTTTCGACTGAAGATGAAACATAAGTGTTCCTGGTCTTCTATCTGTATGCACTACTCTTATATTTTCATAGCGGGTCATTTGGGGAAAACCTGTTGGAAATTAGCCTTTGGCGGGGAGATGCGTCCACCCATCTTTGATGAATTAAACACTAGTGTTCCGTATGTTGGAGACCTGGTCTCTTTACACATGCATGATCTACGAAGTGAGTAGATGACCGTAGGGCCAAGAATCGTCTAATTTCGTTGAGAAATGAAAGAGATATTGGTTCACGAAGTAAGGTGTTTGAGACATGGAAATGTGGTGTGGGACAAATCTACCACATCGGTGGGAATAGGAAGAATTGCTCTCTATATAAGTCTCTAATGTGGTAAAGGGTTTGGATCCCCAAGGGGTATCCCACGTGTTTAAAGGAGGGAAGACCTAGATGTGCTTGGGTTCAAAGCTAAGCCCACACGCGCGCCGCCGCCGCCCGTCCGGTCCGGTCTCGGTCTCGGGCTCGGGTCACGGTCACGGGTCGTGGGTCGTGGGCCGTGGGCCGTGGGCGTGGGTCGTTTGGGTCGTGGGGCCTTTCGATATTATCTTTTTGGACCGAGAGAACTCGCCGGATGTACGCTTGATCCCCGAAGTTTCATATGTACGAGTTTGGACCGAATTCTTTTATATGTACGCTTTGGTCCCCGAAGTTTCATATGTACAGTTTGGACCGTAATTCTTTTATATGTACAGTTTGGTCCCCGAAGTTTCAATATTTACGCTTTGGTCCTCATAGTTTCGGGAAAGGCCGTTGGACTGCATTTTTGGAGCATTAATCAGCCATTACTTGGCTGATTAATTCTCCATTAACAGCCCATTAGTTGGGCAATTGAGCAGCCTCCTTCAAGACCTTAAATCGCCTCACTAATGGCATTTAACATGCCATTTACAGCCCTCCTAATGGCCTTTAACAGCCATGTTTGGGCGCTTGATCGCCCCTCCTCCATGCTATATATTGAGCTTCATTTGGCTGTAAAACGAAGCAAGAAATGACCAGAAAACTGAACGAAAAATAGGCGAAAACCGTGACGAAAATCGGGCGAGAAAATCGTGACGAAAATCGGTGAGCAAACCCACACATATACACAAGATATACACTACGGAGACACACTATATACACAGAGAGACAAAAGAGAAGAGTAGAGAGATACTCTTCCTTCCTATTCCATATCTTCACAAGTCGAGTCATATTTGTTTTCTTCGACGAGGCTCAACCTATTGGCTTTGTAGTGTTGAGATTAAAGTGTTGTTTTATCTTGGGAGACTATTGCCCGCTAACGTAAAAGCATATATACGGGGCAATCTTGTCTTAAGGATAGAGGGCTATCCTCGACTCAACACACAACGTTGTAACCATCCAGATTTAGTTGTTTCTTGATTTCAGGATATCAAGATTCAAGACACAACATACTTGCGGCAGTTCTCAAAGTTGGCTTTGCAAGGTGATCAAGATTCAAGACACAACGCACTTGCGGCTTTTTGAAGTTTGACCATTTATTTATCCTTTCGAACATTTGTAATAGTTATTTACATCCCGTACTGCTTTATAAAGTACATAGAAATACCAACAATTTAAGACAAGATTGTATTGTAATACTATTAGTGTTCGAAAGATGTCGGTCAAAAGTTGTGTGACCAAATCTGGATATGGCAATGGTTTTCTGGTAGAAGAGAGTGATGATGATGAACATGTTCATGGTGTCACCGCTACCAAGACTAGTGGGAACAAGCGCTCTCGAGAGCCGAGGATGTCAACTGGGACAAGAGGAGAAGATCAAGATGTACTTCTATCTTGCAGCAGAAGGCCTATTTCCGGTCCCGAACAAAAGATCCGAATAATGGTAAGAAGGAACTGGACACTCAGTTTGATGAAGTGACTGAAGTGAGCCAGAATTCAAAATTGGGATAAGTAGTTTTTCTTACTTGTCAAGAATAAAGATTAAATTATGTCTGATTAAAAATGGATTAAAGTAAGGAGGAATATGAAAATAATTTATATTCCTTACGCTTTAACAAATCGAAGTTTAATCTCATCTTCTTTTCCGTTTAAAGATTGGATTTTGTAAACGACTTAAAAAGATCCGTTCTTTTAAGTGTAGTGATTAAAAGTGTGTAAAGTAGGTTCGCACATACGATGGAGAAAGATCCACTAATCGTGCGAAAACGTTACCACTCTTAAGTAAGCGCCAAGAATTATCTCGGGCACCAATCTTAACGGAAGGAGTCTAAAAGTTAAAGATGTAGAACCCGTCATACTATTTGCGAAGATCCTTCATAGGATGATATTGGACACTCGGTCATACAAAGCCTCCGGCGACGGAGTGGGCCAAAATTCTTTTGATATGATGATATTGGACACTCGGTCATATAAAGCCTCCGGCGACCGGAGTGGGGCCGGGGAATTCATTTCATAGGAAAAGTAAAGGACACCTAGTGTGGTGGGCCGAGTTTCCAGGTCTTAAATGATCCGAAGGCCTAAAGAAAGGCGAGAAAAGAAATTGGACACTCGGTCCGCCAAAGCAACCGGAGTGGGCCGAGCATCCGGATCTCATATGATCCGGTTACGCCCAACCACGGCAAGAGGTTGTTCATGTGAAGCAACGCCACCTCTAAAATTCAAAGGGTCTGGAGAGGTTGTCCTCAATAGGACTTCAAGGAATGGATCACTCTAAAAAGAGGTGATACATGTTCCCTAACTTGGTTTAAGGGACGCTATTGGTCAAGCTAGTTTGAGACTAGTCCAATAGGTCTATAATAACTAAGAATGGTACAAAGACGTCCGTAGCCAAATGAATGATATATTTGTAATCCGTGCATCTATACCATCATAGATTAAGACACGTTAAATAGCAAGTCATTCAAAAGCTAACGATGTTGAGATTGTTGCCTTCGTCGACATAAACCCTCAAAATGAATGTGAGGTAGACGAAGAGGCAAAATCACCTTTCCAAATTCCGTCAAAGGGAATAGCGAAAGAAGCATCGCTCCTCTAGAACTTAGTCACACCTACTTGGGTGATTTGAAGGTTATACAAAATAGAGGGGGGAGACAAGTACGTTATGACCTTCATTGATGATGGTACAACGTATGAAATCCTTTGTTTGTTAAAAAGCAAAGATGAAGTTGTTGAAGCGGATAAGCGCTACAAAGCGAAGTTGAAAATCAACTAAGCCTACGGAATGAGTAATTCGTAGTGATAGAGGGGGAGAAAGTGAAGCATCGTTCATTAAACGATTGTTCATTTCTCACCTTAGTCCAATGGTGTTAGCCAAGCGCAAAGTCGTACGCCCAATTTATGTGGGGTTGCTTGGTAAAAGTTGGAATAATGAAACAGTCAAGTTGTACCTAAGATCCGTAGATTGCATATCCACCGGATCTGCAAATAACATAGTGTTGATCGCTCTTGGCGTCAAAGAATACTTTGAATTCTTTGAAGATAGCTTTCCTTGAAAAAGGAAAAGGAGTAATTGCTCAAGGTTAACAAGAACCCGCGAGGGCTCGACTCGTCCGAACTAGACGTTCCGCATCTACAGACTCGAAAGTTGCTTTGGCTATCCGGAACTTAATATTCCGGATCTGCGAACTCGGGGATTCTAGATGTTGAACCGAGAAGGAGCAAAGAGGGGACAAAGACTTGTTCCATACCTTCTAGCTTGTATGGTTGAGAATAAACCATTGACAATTAACAAATAAGTGTTATCTCCAAACGCGCCGCTTTGGAAAGAAGCTAAAGAGGAAAATATATTCCATCATATAGAACCATACTTGTGTAATGGTTGATCTTCCTCCGGAAAAGAACCTTTGGGTTGTAAAATGTGCTCCCCGTGAGTAGCTTCACATCCAGGGCCATTGTAGTCTTACGTGGCATGGATGTTGAAATGCACCTTCCCAACCTAGGAGAGTTGGAAGAAGAGAATCGAGTTGATTTGCCGAACTCGTTGGGCTTCTTCCCGAACTTTCATTTTGGTCCTTGAAATATTTACATTTTGGTCCTAAAAGTTTCGAGATAAAACGAAACAATGAATCGACCACGAAACATTGACTCGAAATTAGAAAGCCAACAAATGGAGAATCAACAATCTGAAAGTAAAAGTCATATTGAAACAAAGTCTCGATATGAAAGATATGGGTATCACAGATGACATCTTAGGAATTGGATTTCTAAGACATCTAACGGATCGGTCGATAGTAGACGGTCTCGTTGAAGCCACCAATGGATAGGAATCATAGAACCGATTGGAATCATGGTGCACCCATAGACAAGGAGCGATATGCACAGGTCATGTGTAGTTCAATGTATTGTACACACTACAACCGACCTGGTATCGTCCTACAAACAGATCAGTTGAACTAAGGTTCACTGATGATCTTAATACATGATCAATAGAAGGCGTTAAGTCAGATATGACGATATCCGAATTATTCGCTTATCTACGGATTATAGTATTCGGATGTCCGCGGTTCGGGAGAACACAGTGATGCAAACTGGACATCAGATATGAAGAACACCAAAGCCACAAGTAAATGTGTATGGTGGTTCTTGGAAAATCCTCTAAGCAAACTTGCATCGGCCGATTCATGATGGAATCGGGGTTTATCGCTTTATACAAAGCATGAAAGAAGTTGAGTGACTTCACGACTCTTTAGAGGACGTCCCTTATTGGGAGAAACCCGTGCCTTCAGCAGTTATACACTGTGGCTAGCCGATCGGCTTCAGGAAGGACACGGATGACGGCGTCTGGACGTATATGTCAAGAGACATAAGACCGTATGGCAGTTGATCATCACGGGTGTCACTACCTTATTTACTAACTAAGGGACTACCCGGAGATCAAGTGTTCTGCCTGTCTAGGGGAATTGGCTTAAAACCCAAACAATACGAACCTTTGCGGTGGAAACCCAACCATACTGATTGGAGATCCCAAGAATGTGGTTCAATGGGAAAACTAAGCGGCAAAAGGTTCAGTTGAGCGCTTCGGTGGAAGCAAGAAGCACTTCGGATGATGATTTCTGTACGGAAACATGAATCCAAAGTCATTCCCGCGATAGACATTAAAGTGCCGCCTCGCACGGTGGGTAAAGGTTAAGCTTCCAAACCTTTTAAAAGATCCTCAAACGGTTGAGGTTAGGGTTGTGGAACTTTTAATGATTCCTAACACTTGTGAAGTGGGGTATAGCAGGATACCTTGTAGGAGATCACCTATTTAAGTGCGAGGATGGCCGACTCAAATGAACGCACTTAAGAATCCAAGTGTGTCCATGGCCACAACGGACGAAACGTAAGAAGGAAAATGAATAAGAAGAGTTATTGTGTTGATATCGTTGTCTTGGCTTACACTAAACACCGACGGTTCAAGACATCACGTTCACCGCGCGCAAGTAAGTAAGTCCGATGGTATTCAACTAGGGAAGGTTCAAAGCGTAAGCTACCTCTCCCCGATGCAATATCTTTTCGCCGAAAGATTGCTGAAATGTAGGCACCTTGTGTGTGCGCCACAATCTCTCTTTCATAGAGGGGATTGTTGGAAATTAGCCTTTGGCGGGGAGATGCGTCCACCCATCTTTGATGAATTAAACACTAGTGTTCCGTATGTTGGAGACCTGGTCTCTTTACACATGCATGATCTACGAAGTGAGTAGATGACCGTAGGGCCAAGAATCGTCTAATTTCGTTGAGAAATGAAAGAGATATTGGTTCACGAAGTAAGGGTGTTTGAGACATGGAAATGTGGTGTGGGACAAATCTACCACATCGGTGGGAATAGGAAGAATTGCTCTCTATATAAGTCTCTAATGTGGTAAAGGGTTTGGATCCCCGGCGGGTATCCCATGTGTTTAAAGGAGGGAAGACCTAGATGTGCTTGGGTTCAAAGCTAAGCCCACACGCGCGCGCGCCGCCCGCCGTCCGTCCGGTCTCGGGCTCGGGTCACGGTCACGGTCGTGGGTCGTGGGTCGTGGGCCGTGGGCATTGTGGGCCGTGGGTCGTGGGTGGGTCGTGGGCCTTTCGATATTATCTTTTTGGACCGCAGAACTCGCCGGATGTACAGCTTTGATCCCGAAGTTTCATATGTACGCTTTGGACCGAATTCTTTTATATGTACAGTTTGGTCCCCGAAGTTTCATATGTACAGTTTGGACCGAATTCTTTTATATGTACGCTTTGGTCCCCGAAGTTTCAATATTTACGCTTTGGTCCTCATAGTTTACGGGAAAGGCCGTTGGATCGCATTTTTGGAGCATTAATCAGCCATTACTTGGCTGATTAATTCTCCATTAACAGCCCATTAGTTGGGCAATTGAGCGCCTCCTTCAAGACCTTAAATCGGCCTCACTAATGGCATTTAACATGCCATTTACAGCCCTCCTAATGGCCTTTAACAGCCATGTTTGGGCAGCTTGATCGCCCCTCCTCCATGCTATATATTGAGCTTCATTTGGCTGTAAAACAGAAGCAAGAAATGACCAGAAAACTGAACGAAAAATAGGCGTAAAAGCGTGACGAAAATCAGGCGAAAAAGCGTGACGAAAATCGGTGAGCAAACCCACACATATACACAAGATATACACTACGAGAGACACACTATATACACAGAGACAAAAGAGAAGAGTAGAGAGATACTCTTCCTTCCTATTCCATATCTTCACAAGTCGAGTCATATTTGTTTTCTTCGACAGCTCAACCTATTGGCTTTGTAGTGTTGAGATTAAAGTGTTGTTTTATCTTGGGAGACTATTGCCCGCTAACGTAAAAGCATATATACGGGGCAATCTTGTCTTAAGGATAGAGGGCTATCCTCGACTCAACACACAACGTTGTAACCATCCGATTTAGTTGTTTCTTGATTTCAGGATATCAAGATTCAAGACACAACATACTTGCGGCAGGTTCTCAAAGTTGGCTTTGCAAGGTGATCAAGATTCAAGACACAACGCACTTGCGGCAGTTTTGAAGTTTGACCATTTATTTATCCTTTCGAACATTTGTAATAGTTATTTACATCCCGTACTGCTTTATAAAGTACATAGAAATACCAACAAAACCCAAGTCAACCCATGTAATATGTTAATTAGTGTTAAAATACGTGACTATCTAATCTAAGAGGTATACTTTTATTTATTAGTTATGTTTTCAATACGCACCCCCAACTGTTGCTGTCTGATTCGCTTTTGTTGGTCAAGCACATGATTTTTTCTTTAAAAAATATTGTTAGTTGTGAGAGTTGAACAGTTGAACCTAGAGAATTCTTGCCTGCTAAAGTACATGACCATCTCACATTATTTATTAAAATATATATTTTATAAGAAAAATGCAGAACATAGGTAATAATAGTTAGAAGTAGTAAACACTTTATCTCTGTTCATCATCGCTGGTATTTTCCTCTCTTTTGTAGACCAATTTTATAACGCATTATAAATGTATTTTTATTTATATGACCTTTTTCATAGGAAAACGTACCATCCAAGTTGTGCCAAAACATAAGGGAGACTGAGAACACCAGCACCAACCATGGCAGTTACATTGTGGAAAGCTGAATACCACCATTTCGCATTCCTGTTTGATGTTATCGGTAGCCATGCGTCTATTTCCCTCTCTTCTGCTAGTCTTTCTTCATCCTGCACACATTAATTGGGTTATTATAAGCACATTTTAAAAATTATTCAGGTGAAAGGGGAGAGAAATAATCACTTGATTATTTTCATTAATGAATGAATATATATATATAATTTATAATTTCTATAATATGAAAAATCATATTCCTATTCTACTCCCAAAATCTTATTCTATTCGTACAAGAATTCTACAATTATAGTAAGTGTATAATGCAAAATTAAATACAACAATATACTACCAAAATTACCGTGATATACACGGTCTCCTTATTTCCTTATATGGCTCGTGTTTCCGTGATATACACGGTATACACATGTCAGTGTATATCACAGGTATATTTATCACACTCCCGCAGTCATAGCGGGCGGTCTTCGTACACTGAGATTGTCCCTAAAATCGTTTAATAGAACTGAGGGAAGACCTTAGTAAAGATGTCTGCAATTTAATACCTGGAAGGGACATGACAGACATGTACTTGTCCACGAGCTACCTTTTCGCGAACAAAGTGGATATTCATCTCGATGTGTTTAGTGCGCTGATGTTGAACCGGATTACCAGAAAGATAGACGACACTAATATTATCACAATAAACCAATGTAGCTTTCTGAATGACACAATGAAGTTCTAAGAGAAGATTACGTAACCAACATGATTCAGCTACCACATTGGCTACCCCTCGATACTCGACATCTGCACTAGAGCGTAATATGTAGAATGTCGCTTTGCAGATCATGAGATCAAGTTATTACCAAGAAACATACAATAACCAGACGTGGAGCGTCTGGTGTCTAGACAACCACCCCAATAAGCATTTGTATACGAGACAAGCGTAGAGGTGGACGACGGATATATATGCAAGTCATAGTCAAGTGTTCCATGGATATATCGTATAATGCATTTGAGCGCATTCATGTGCTCAACCCTAGGATCATGCATAAACAAACACACATGCAGTACGGCATACGTAATATCAGGTCTCGTGAAAGAGAGATACTGAAGAGCCCCTGCAAGACTGCGATAGTGGGTAGGATCCTCGTAAGGTGAGCCAGCCGCAACACCCAACTTGGGTTTCATATCAACTGGAATGGAAGTAGACTTATATGAGGACATACAAGCCCGCTCAATTATCTCAGCGGCATACTTCCGTTGTGATAAGAATAACCCACCTGCATGACGAGTGACAGCAATACCCAAGACATAACTCAAGGGCCCTAAGTCTTACATAGAAAACTCAGAACTGAGTAGTGTCATGATAGACTTGCGTAAATCACCGGAAGAAGCAATCAAGATAATGTCATCCACATATAAGAGAATATAATCCAGGGAAGTACCACGACGATATATGAACAAATAATTATCAAACCTGCTGTGAGAAAACCTAACAGTAGATACAAAGTCTACAAATCGCTTATACCAAGCCCGTGGGGCCTTCTTGAGCCCATACAAGAACTTCTTCAATAAACAGACATGATTAGGATATCTAGGGTTGCGAAAACCCAAGGGTTGATGCATGTAGACTATCTCCTTAAGATCACTATGTAAGAAGACATTCTTTACATCTAGCTGATGAATGGGTCATGCTTTAGAAAGAACCAGACTGAGAACAATGCGAATGGTAGCCGGTTTGACCACCAGGCTAAATGTCTCACCACAATCCACGCCAATCTGTTGAGTTTTACCATCACCTACAAGACGAGCCTTATGTCTTGCAAAAGAACTATCAGAATTATCTTTATGAGTGAAAATCCACATAAACCGAATAATATTAACACCAGAAGGGCGGGTACTAACTCCCACAATAAGAGCATCGTATTCGTCGTTCATAGTCAATTTCCAATCCGGGTCATTTAACGCAGACACAGGGTTACGGGGTAGTGAGAATTTAAGAACGTTAGAATTAAGATTAAAATGTATTTTGGTTTAAAAATACCCCGTTGACTACGAGTAAGAGACATGTGTGTCGAGGGAGAATTGAGTGGATTTTGGGAAAAAGTCGGAGGGGTGATGGACTGGCCGGCAAGCAATGGGCCTGCTGGCCCAAACTGGAAACCGGAGGCTGGACTGAAGCAAAAACTGGGCCAAAAGCTGTCTCTATAGTGGGCTGGGCAAGCGACCCACTAGCAAAGAATCGGGGCGTAAACCGTGGGTGTTGGGCGCCGCGGGCGGTGAGCTCGCCGGCGTTCGGGTACTTGGATTGGCCCATTAAGTGGTGCATAATGTACGGTGAGACTTCGTCATCTAAAAAATTATACTAACCAGGCACGGGACTACTCACTTTAGCAAACGGAAATTGGGTTTCATCAAAAATAACACGTCGACTAATTATGATTTTATTAGACGATAAATCAAAACATTTGTAACTATGATGATTAGATGGATAACCCAAAAACACACAAGTGGTAGAACATGATTGAAGTTTGTTAATTGTAGTTGACGAAAATAGTGGATAACATAAACACCCAAAGACTCGAAGATGTGAATACGAATGAGTCTTATTATAGAGGATTTTAAGAGGGGATGAATATGACAACCCTTTGGTAGGAAGTATGTTAAGGAGATAAGTAGTCATATGTAGAACATGATGCCAAAAGGAAGGGGGTACGGAAGCATGGACCAATAAAGTTCAGACAATATTATTAATGGTACGAATTTTTCGTTCGGCTTTTCCCTTTTGTGAAGACGTATGAGGACAAGAGAAACGAAATCTATGTCATTAGCATCACAAAATTTTCGAAACAACCCATTATCATATTCTCTGCAATTATCACATTGAATATTTTTGATTTCCCATTCGAATTGGGTACGGATAAATGCTTTACATTTTAAGAATGTGAAAAAAACTTGAGATTTTTTCGCTAACGGAAAGGTCCATAAAAAATTAGAATAATCATCCAAAAATATAACATAATAATGATGGCCCACATAACTTAGAATGGGAGAAGTCCATAAATCGCTATGAATAATATCTTCAAAGTACGAGAAGTAGAGGCTACAAATGGTAATCTAACATGTTTTCCTAAAGGACAGGAATGACAAATTAGAGTACTACGCGTACCCTTACAAGAAATAAAATTGTTTTTATGCAAGGAAGAAACAATGGACGACCAAGGGAGACCAAAACATGCATGCCATAAGGAAGGAGATAGAGCTGCAAATGTCGATGGCATGGTGTGACTCGAGAAACTGGTGGCGGGTGTGATTGGATAAAGATCTCCCCTACTATTGCATCTCATGAGAGGTATCCCTGTTTTGAAATCCTTTACAGAAAACCCAAATGGATCAAAATTAACAGAAATCCAATTATCAGTGGTGAATTTACAGTCATACACCAAATTTTTAATTAAGTTAGGGGCATGAAAGGTATGTTTCAAGACAAGAGGTGGATGGGGGGGGGGAGACAAAGTTGTATGACCGGAACCACAAATTGGAATTGAGTTGCCATTACCAATAATAATGCCATAATTTTTGCTAAATTGAAATAAGACGAGAAAGTACCTTGGTTGGACGTCATGTGAGAAGTGGCGCAGGTGTCTATGTACCAATTCGTGTTTGGAGGATTTAATCCAAGTGTATGCATGGCGGCCTCAATATCGGTTGGTGTCGGGATCGGAGTCGAGCCTGCAGCAGTGAAGGCCTGCGGGGACCGAGGCCCAAGCAAACCGCCCTGCTGACCCGACCCATATCGTTGTTGAGTGGCGCCTGAAGGTCCAGAAAAAATGGGCTGCGACCGTGGCTTTGGACCGGGCGCAATCGCTCGGGAAATAACGGACGAGCGATGGGGCTGGGGGCCACCGGCCGCCGGTCCGTGCCTGCCAAGGGGCCTGTGGCCGAGACCAGCGGTGGGGGCCCAATACCCCGAGGCCCATTGTCGGTGTTGCTACTATTCCATCCGCAGCCGTTGTTGCCATTATTTTTATGGTTTTGACCCTTTTTACTGCCACCGTTGTTGCGGTTTTGGCCTGAATTATCAATAAAACCGTGGGAGTTATCGGATTAAGTCATCATTGCCACAGAACTTGCGCCAGTAGCCGCCTTTTTCGCCAAGCCGGCTACTAACGTGAGCATCGAACGAGCTTTATAAAAAGGGGGAAGCAGATTACTTTGTCGGAGTAGAGTCTCAATGCCATTATAGGCCTCAAATAGGCCTGCAACCATTTGTAGAATAAGACAATTATTGGTAACAGGCGCTCCAACGTTACGGAGTTGGTCTGCCAATTTCTTGAGCCGTTTATAATAAGCTGAAATATTCGGGAAATAGTCCATGTTGACTTGGGAAAATTCCCGCTCAAGGGTGACAATGCGGGAATGTTGGTTATCCTGGAATATATCACACAATCTATTTCAGGTAGTCATAGCCGTAGTATCTGGTTCAATGATCGTCTGTAAAAGGTCGGTAGAAATAGTGGAGTAAATCCACTAAAGGACGGTAGCATCAAGAGTGATCCATAACTGAGGATCCTCCGCAGGAGGAGGGATAGCGGGTGGAATTATGTGATGGGGGACTTGATGTGAGATTGCGTGAATTTTGAACAATTCCGCTCATGTCGCATATTGAACGTTCTCCATCTCAAAAATAATAGGGTTGTGGTTCTTGATGTTGGAAACAGTAAGGGCAGGATGAAACATGTTCTTTGACGTAGACATAACGAAAGAACAATAGGTGAATGAGGAATTTGGAAGAAAATTTGGGAAGAGAGGAGGTAAAATTGCACGAAATCCGAGAAGAGGCACAAATTTCGAGGCAGGCTCGGCCGAGAAGGGTGGTCGGAACCGAGAGCAAAGTCGGAAGAGGAGCGGAAGTATTTTAGTCCTAGACTTCTGATACCATGAAAGAAATATCCCTTGATTATTTTCATTAATGAATGAGTATATACAATTTACAATTTTCATAATATGGAAAATCCTATTCCTATTCTACTCCCAAAACCATATTCTATTTGTACAAGAATTCTATAATTATGGTAAGTGTACAATGCTAATTATGTACAAAAACTATTACCAAAAACCATGATATACACAGTCGGTATATACCGTGTATATCATGTATGTATATTTTCAATTAAAAATATAAATAAAGATAAGTCAATAAAAAAGTACTTATTACTTTTTAAAATGTATGTAAAAGACAAATATAACAATTAAAAAGGAGAAGAGAGAGTAACATGTAGGTGCACCAAACAGCTGTCCAAAATGATAATTTATATCTAAGCAACAATTCATTTGAGAAAAAATAATAATTAGTGGCTTCTTAATTTCGAAAAATGACACTTTTCTTTTACTATATTTATTTAGCCAAAAAGACATTTAAAATGGATGGAGATTTGTCAGTATTATTATAAGCACAAAATGAGAGCTACGCCGAAGAAGGGTAGAAAAGTAGTTGGTTGGGGTTTTCTTTTTGGGATGAAAAGAAAAGTCAACACAAGGCAAAGAACAAAATGAAGGCTCAAAGATTGGGATAGCTCATTTCAGTTGCTAAAAGACAAAACAAATAATACTCGAGTTATAGATTCTATAATAATACAAAAAGTTAGTAAAAGAAGTTCACAATTTTCTCACTAACCAAACTTGTAATTTGAAAATGCCAATAGCAGAAATCATAGATAGATATATAGATATTATTATTATTATTGACTATGATTTTGAAGATTCAAAGAACACAAAATCTCCCTCCAAATATATATGCATGTCTATGATGAAGAGAGAGACTTACACTCTTGAAGCGGTAGAAGTTGGAATTATCTAAAGCTCGACTTCCCATGTCTGCCATGAAAAAGCAAAGAGGAAGAGAGAGACACAGACACAGATTATTAAGGAATATGGGACTACGAAAATTATCGAAGACAAACTAATAGCTATTAGTTATATATATGGAAATTGTGGGGCGAATAAAATATCCTATTGATAGCTGAAGACAATTTTTTTTTATATATAATAATATATTGAATGGTACGAGATCTTTTGAATAAAAAAAAGACATGTTTAATTAATATTAATCATATTAAGAGCGTCTTTGGACTTATTGGTTGGTTTGCTGGTATTTATATTGGATTTAAGTTATATTATTTGTGCGGTCATAAGATTTTTAAATTTGTGATCTTAAATATATATAACTACATGTAAGTTAACTAGTTTCAAATATATACATTTTTGGACGGACTATTAAGAAAAGGGAGAAAATAATGTCAAACAAATTGCAGTGGATTGTCGATTAACTAATACTTATTTAGAGATTTACCTGTAAATTGTAATTAATAACTTAATTATAAAATATTTTTAATACGGTCAATAGTAAGAGCTTAAATTCTTTAAAAGAAAAGTAGTCGTACGGAGAAGGAGAGACTGAGTTCACGTTTTCTGTTGACTAAGACTATTATTTTTTTCCGAATACAATTCATAATGTAAGTAGTTATATTTGACTCACTAGTTGATTTCTCAGCTTTAATTTGCCAAGAAAATTCAACGAACAATCCACGATCTTTCATTTTATACTTTTAGATATTTATGTACTACTAACCACAAAAAGATATATAGTTAATTAATTATAGGATTAAAATAAGTAATCACACAACAAATGAAGGAGAATTTTATATGTTCGTACTCAATATAAGGTAAAATTTGAGATACGCATACATGTAATTATAAGTTGTAAAACTAACTAAACTTACGTAGGGAATGACAATTTGAGGAGTAATAAACATGTGCGGATTTAGCTTTTTTGGCTATATGGGTTCAGCTGAAATCATAATTTTTAATATAGAGTATAAAAATATATGTAAAAATTACTAAAATCTCAATAAATATTATAATAAATACTTAAATGTTGAAGATAAGTTGGTTCCCTTGATAGAGTGTATGATATTGACCAAATTATGATTGAATATTCTTGCAGCATATTAAGCACCCACTTATAAATAACGCATTTTAAAATATGAGTTTATTTCTATATAATGTTTGTATAAATATATTTTTACAACAGATTCACCTACAAAAGTACTAAATTATATGATAGTATTAGTTGGTAATTAATACGATATATATGCAAATCTTTAGATATATTTCATTTATACAGGGAAGAATTGTATATACATAGAGAGTCTTCGTCGAGCTAGCGTCAAGTAAACACTTGGGTGGCGCTTATTTGCGGATCATTTTTAATTTAGGTCGTGTTTTTAAGGCTTTCTTCCTTCAATTACTCATTGTCAAACTCTATATTTTACTACACTATTTAACGGATTTAACTTTTATATATTAATTAGAAAAATTAGTTTTTATATTATTAATATATTTTAAACTATTATAACAAGTAACCTATATTATACTATATGAAAGTATGTCCCCTCTCTCTATAACTCGATCGATATGTGTGATGATAAATTTTATTTGACATATTCATAAAGTTCAAATCATGATATCTATACTCATTACAATTGTTATCACTTGATATAATTAAGAAGCATTGGAGGATAAGATACATAGAGTTGGACCACATATATTTATCAACTTCCTTTTCTTCTCTTTTTTTCCTGAAAAAATCAACATCGAGTTTAGTTATATAACTTTATTCAAAGTCATCAAACATATATTATAAGTTTTGGTATTTGTAGATGCGTCGATGAATTATTTTTTACCTAATAAATGTACACACTTTATTAAGTTAGTAAAGACATGAACAATTCTGAGAATCAGTCGAGAGAGAATTGAGAGGAAGAAATATGTTTCATTCCAATCGTAAAAGAAGAAGTAAAGTTGTTACAATGCTATGATGAATATATATAACTACTGCTAAGTTCACTGCAAGTGTCAGCTAACTCTCTAACAAACTATCAAATTAACTAACTAACTTTCATTAATTACACTTGACACCCCTAACTACCCGTGTTGTCTGCTTTACTACTCGTACTTCCAAGACTCCCCATCAAGCTGGATGTATTGAACAACTTCAAAACACCTATCTTGGCCAACAGAAAATCATGTTGAGGTCTTCCCAAAGCCTTTGTCAAAAGAGCAGCTTGTTGTTCCTTAGTATTCACATAGACTGTTTTGATCAATCCCTATTGTACCTTCTCCTTTATGAAGTGACAATCTACCTCTATGTGCTTTGTTCACTCATAGAAAATTGTATTTGCAGCTATACAGTCTTGCTATCACAAAACAACACAATAGGCTCTTCTAACTTCATTCCAGTTCCTTGAATAAATTTGTGGTCCAAACTACCTCAGTTGTGAAAGCAACCAAGCTTATGTATTCTGCTTCAGCAGAACTCCTAAACACTGTGTTTTGCTTCTTGGATTTCCAAGAAATCTAAGAACCACCATACTTCAATAGATATCCAGTTATAGACCTCCTTGTATTGGGACAAGCTGCCCAATCAGCATCACAGAAGCCAACAAATTTATGTAGCTTTTTGCTTCCATTAACAGCCTCAGACCTAATTCATTCTTGACATATCTTATCACCCTAATAGTTGCATTCCAATGCGACATATTGGGTTTTTGCATGAACTGACTCAAAGCTTGCACTACAAAGGTTATATCATGCCTTGTGTTTGTAAGGTACAATAGATTTCCAATCATTCTTTGATACTTGTTCACATCATAAAATAATGTATTATCCTTTCCTTCCACTTCCACACTTATAATCTTCACATTGCACTCCAAATGAGTTATTGTTGGTTTTGCAGTTCCCAGTCCTGCTTCTGAATCAGTTCTAAGGCATATTTCCTTTGGTTCATGACTATCCCTTTACTAGATCTGCAGAACTCAATGTCAAGGAAAAACTTCAACTCTCCCAAGTCTTTTATACTAAAATGAGTATGCAATACCTGTTTTGTCTACTGAATTAATTATGAGTCATTCCCTGTGATCAAAAGATCATCTACATATACCAGCACAATCATAATTTTTCCTCCAACTTTCATAGTGAAAAGTGAGTAATCCAAGTGACTTTGTTGATAGCCAGAACCACATAATGCATCAGTCAACTTTGCATTCCACTGTCTTGAAGCTTGTTTAAGTTCATAGAGTGACTTGACAAGCTTACAAACGGTGTTCTCCCCTTACTCTGAAACCCCTTAAGTAACTCCATATATACTTCTTCAAATAAATCTCCTTGAAGAAACGTATTGAATACATCCATTTGATAGATGATCCAATTTTCTGATGCTGCAATTGCTATGATTGATCTTACTGTGACCATCTTTACCACTGGTGAAAAGGTCTCTTGATAATCAATTCCCTCAGTCTGATTGTATCCCTTTGCCACTAGTCTTGCCTTAAACCTTTCTACTTGACCATCTGCCTTGTATTTGATCTTGAAAACCCATTTACACCCTATTGCTGCCTTCCCTGATGGTAATGAAACTAGCTTCCAAATTCTATTTTCTTCTAGTACTTGAACCTCTTGCTTCTTGGCATTCACCCACCTTTGATCTTTTTAGCCTTTTCATGATTCCTAGGCTCAATATCTGCTGAATTTTCTGCCAAACAAGATTGATACTACTGAAATAAGTTGTCATAAGTCAAATAGTTGTGCATAGAGTAAGGATGATCTATATCAGCAGTGTTGATCAAGTAATCCTTCATCCATCTGGGTGGAACTGAAGTTTTGGTATATTGTCTTGTGGAAGGTGCTGGTGGCAATACAGGAGTAACCAATAGCATTTCTCCATCTTTAGCTGTGGACATGAGCTCTTCATCACATGCTACATGTTATATATTTACATCATCTGGTTCTTCATGTGCAAGTATGTTCTCATCTACATCTGCTGGTATGATGTCATATACATCATGTACCACATTTTCCCCTCCTTCCTACTGTGCATGATCACTAGTTGCAGGAACACCTAGCTGATTTTGACTTCTTTCATGAACTTATACATCTTGTAGACAAATTGGTAAATCATCCTCATTTGAAGAAGATATATGACGATCTACAAATAATGGCCCATTCTTTTTTTCCAGCTTTATAAAATGGAATACATTTTCTTTAAAGATGACATCTCTGCTCATCATTATCCTCATAAGACTCAAGTTGTAGAGAGTGTATCCCTTTTGAGTTGCAGCATACCCTAGCAATACACATGCATCTTCTCTTGGACAGAACTTATCAACTTTGACACCCCTGGTTTCATAGCACAAACACTCTAGTGTTCTCAGGTGATCTATTTTGGATTTGTGCTTATGGAATACTTCATAAAGTGGTAGACATTGCAACAATGTTGTTGGCAGTCAATTGATAAGATAAACTATAGCTATCATACATTCTCCCCAAAACCTGATAGAAATATAACATTCGAATCCAATAGCCCTTGCCATCTTAAGAATATGCCTATGCTTCCTTTCCACCACTCTATTCTGTTGTGGAGTGTGTGGACAACTACTTTCATGGATTATGCCCAAACTACTGAATAAAGCCTCGCACTCTTTGTTAAATAACGCAATCCCACTAACTGACCTTATTCTTTTAACATAGCTACTAAATTGAGTCTTAACCATCACAAAAAAGATTTCAAAACAGTGAACAAATCACTTTTTAGTCTCAACAAAAATAACCATATCATTCTAGATGCATCATTCACAATAGTAAAAAACAATATGTACCCATTATGTGTATCAACTCTATATGATCCACATACATCCATGTGAATTAGTTCAAAAATAACATCACTCTTAGACACACTTATTGGAAAGGCCAACTTAGTTTGCTTAGCTAGAGGACAAACTGTGTAATCATTACAAACATTAACATCAATACTTCTACTCACTACTGATAATAACTTTAAGACCTTCATAGAGGGATGTCCTAACCTTACATGCCACAACATCACATCAGGTGCTTCCATTGCTGCTAACAACTTTTCATATAACAGCTCTTTGTCAATTCTCAAAGATAGTAAATTGGGTAGATAGTATAAGCCTTCAACTTCTTTACTAATCCCCCTGACCTTCCCATTGGAGAGGTCCTGGAAAACATAAAACTCAAGGAAAAACTTAACTGAGCATTTTAATTGTCTTGTTAATTGAGATTCTGACAACAAATAAAATTTGAACTCAGGCACTACCAAAACATTCTTCAACATGACACCGTCAGAGATCTTTCAACTTTCATGATGAGTTACTACTGTTGTTGTCCATTAGATAAATGAACTTTTCTTCCAATGCCATTATTATACTTATCTATAAAACTCAACCTATCTAGTTTAGATGCCATATGATAGGTTGCCCCTGAATCAATTATTCATTTCTCTTGTTATTTATCAAAATGAATAGAAAAAGCTTTAATACCTGCCATGTTTGCCGTGTTATCAGATGTGCTCTCTTGGTTCAACATTCTGAGTATTTGGTTATGTTGAGCTAGTGTGAAGTGTTGTGTTGATGTATAGTTCAACTGTGCTCCCATCTGAGCAGCTAACTCATTCATTTCTTGTGTTTTCATGTTTCCTGCTTGAACTGGCCCAAAAGCATCATTCATTTGTCCCTCTAATCTTTCCACATGTACCTGATTAGCTACTCATTGTTTTGGCCTCTTTTTGGTTTTGAATGGCCAATCAAATGGATAATATATCACCCTATAACAGTCATCTCTCAACATGACTTGACTTTCTGCACACATTACAAAAATAATTCAAATTCTTCTTATGTTTAGGATTGTATTGTGTTCTTTAGTTTTGATTAGGGTTGAACTATGGCTTCTAAGCCTGTTGAAAATTTCTATTGTGGTTTTGGATTCCTCTCTGAGCATATAGAGAAGTTGGATCCATCACTCCACCTGTTGTTTTACGCTGATTTTCATTTGATATTATCATTGCATATGCCTTACTAACAGCAGACACATGATGCATCATTAAGATTTGACTACGAGTTGGATCATAGGTCGCATTCAATCCCATTAGCAATGAAAACAGTCTCAAATACTGCAAATAATTTGCATTATTCTTCGAATTCTCACAATTGCACAGAGGTGGAATTAGGGCATCAAATTCATCCCATAACAACCTCAATTTTGTGAAATAAGTTGATATACTCTAATTACATTAGCTTATGGTGTAATTTTCCCTATGAAATTGATAAATCCTTGATCCATCGATCTTATCAAACATCTCCTTCAAATCTCCCCACACTGTAGCCGCATCTGAAGCATACACAATTCCACTAAATAATTCATTTGACACATTGTTCATTATCCATGCCAACACAAACGCATTGCATTTCTCCCATTGATCTTCCAATTCCCCTGTGTAGTCACTCTTTTTGCAGATTCTGATCACAATCCAAGCTTGCTCTTTGCACGAAGGTTGATTAACATCGATCTACTCCATAGAGAATAGTTCTCTACACCTATGAGTTGAATTGCAAATAAGAACATATCCCGGAGTATCGGAGGGATGGAGATACAATGGATGATTGTGTTTCTTCTCCACTTCTTCTAGGGTTTCAATCATGTTTCCATTTGCAATTGTGTTCTCCATTTTTCTTCAACTTTAATGGCGGAATCTTCGATCGACAACGATTTGAATTGATTCCTCAATTCGTTGCTCTGATACCATGAACAATTATGAGAATAGTCGAAAGAGAATTGAGAGGAAGAAATCTGTTTCATTCCAATCGTAAAAGAAGAAGTGAAGTTGTTACAATGCTATGATGAATAGATATAACTACTGCTAAGTGCACTGCAAGTGTCAACTAACTAATCCAGCTAACTCTCTAACAAACTAACAAATTAACTAACTTTCATTAATTACACTTGACACCCCTAACTACATGTGTTGTCTGCTTTACTACTCGTACTTCCAAGAAGATGAATTGAAAGAGAACCATTAAGAATTTATGTGTTGTTGGTGTCAAGTCACCTTTAAAAGACCATAAACAAGTAAACAAGCTTGAAATTAAAAAAAAAGTAAAAAAAAAAAACAATTGCATTAATTTCTTCAGAAACGTGCATGTTAAATTTTATGGTAGGATATTTTTTTAATTTGATCAAACAAAAGTTTGGTTTATTTGGTTGTTGTCATGTCGATGGCAAGTCAACGTCCAAATAGAATTGCAGAATTCAAGTTCAATCTATATCTTCTATACATAAATAATATAGTTTTTTATATTATTATTAGTGTATTAACTAGTTATACAATATGTTATTATTCTATTATCTAATTATATTATTACGCTTATTGTAGGTCAACTTAGCATGATGCTGTGAAAAATATTATAAACCGGTAATGTGAAAAAGTTATGCTCTTTTAAGAGTAACATAAATTTCAAATTTAGGCAGGTTACTAATTGTATTTTCGTTAAGGTTGAAATTTTCAACTTCCTTTACACTGACCCAGACTTTCTGATTTACTACATTGCTTCATTATTTCCATACATATACATGATATATACACTCCCTATTCGACTTATAAATGCCCTTGGGCCACTTCAGACCCGTTTTTGGAAAATAGTTATTGTCTTGGAGTTTCAAGTTTCACATGTGAAACTTCATGATAAAATTATGGAGCTCCATATGTAGAGTTAATTTAAAACTACACGATAGTGATTATTTTTTGACTGAAAATGATTATTTGTGAATTTACCCCTGATGTAGTAAAATTATGATGATGACGATTAAGTTGGTAGTTGGAGGGTTCACTATGAACATTATTAGTGCTTACGCGCCACAGACGGGCTTGGACGAGGGGGAGAAGATGCACTTTTGGGAGGATTTGGACAAGGTGGTGGGTGGTATACCACTCACTGAGAAGTTATTTATAGGAGGGGATTTCAATGGACATATCAGGTCACTTCCGGGGGGTTATGACGACGTGCATGGAGGCCTTGGCCTCAGGGACAGGAATGGGGGAGGCGATAACATCCACTATCAAAGTACCAAGAACCTGAAATGTTAGTTCTTAATGCAGTTATAGCAACATTACATGTTACATCCTTTTTAAGAACCCAAACTCTCTTAAAACATTTTTGCTAAAAAATGTTGCTTCGATTGTTATCCGGAATGTTGGACAACATTTTAGACAACATTTTGCTCACATAATTTTGAAGTTTGAAACAGTATGGTTTTAAGTGTCCAGGGGAGTTACAGTGATGACACACAAACTTCATATTCTTTGACATATATGAGAACCTATTATTCATCTTTTTTTCTTTTACAAAGCATATTTTCTCATTTTTACCAAAGAGATTAGAGCATATGGTTTTAAGAGAGTTTTTGTACTTAATTCCTGCATGTGAAGGTTTACTAAAGTTGAGTATCTCATTCAATTTCAAAGTCCCCTTGTTGAGCTTACGGAAGGTTGCTTCGGCTAAATTTAATTTTGCATGGATCTTACCAAATTCAATATCATTTTTGGTAAGTGCAACCTCAAGTAGGGTTATCGTTCCTTTTAATACTAAATTCTCATGAGTTAAAGATTTTACTTTTTTGTCAAGTTGCTTGGATTCTATGATTAAGGCTTTACAAATACTTTGTAATTCATTAATCATATCATCTTTGCATTCAACTTGATCCATACAAACATCATCACTAACAGAAATAGAACCACTAAAGCAATTAACATCAGAATAGTTAAAGAATTCATACATTTCGGATGTCACTGAGGATGTTGATGTCGTTGCTGATGTTGGAGCAAATATCGTAGCATCTGAGACAACATTGTATACGACATCTTCATTATCCGATAGAGACTGTTCGAAAACAGTAGGCATCATTGCTTTTGTTTCAATTTCACGATCTTCTCCCTCTTCTCCTTCATTATCACTAAGAGAAACCATAGATTCTTACCAAATTTTCTAAGAGTGTTTGCACATTCGTTAGCATAGTGACCCCAACCCGAGCATGTATGCCACAGACTCAAGTTATTTGGGATCAAATTTGGTACGATCTGAGTTGGTTCTTTTAGTTGATTTCCTTTTTGTACATTTGGAAGGAATCTAGTGGGCATTTGATTGAAGACTTGGTTTTGGTGCTCTTTAGATTTAGATTGATTTCTCTCATTATTGAACTTCCTCACCATCGAATTGTATTTTCGAGTGAGTAAGGCAACATTTGCACCCTCACCAATTTCTTCAAGATTCTCATCATCTTCTTCGATTTGACTCTCCGAGGATTGAACTTGAAGTGTCACATTCTTACTTTTATACAATTCCTTTTGGTTCTCAATGTTCATCTCATAAGTTTTGAGAATGCTCATCAAGGTATGAAGGTCCATTATGGCAAGATTGCGAGCTTTTTCAATAGCACAAATCTTTAAATTGAACGTTTCAGGAAGAGAACGGATAGCATTTTCAACAAGTTGAGTGTTGGTTAATGGTTCACCAATCACTTGACATTCATTTGAGATGTCAATCAACTTTTCAAAATAAGATTTAATATCATCCATTTCTTCCATCCTTAAACATTAATGTTTACTCATGAGCATGCATAGCTTTGTTTGACGAACACTTGAGCTACATTCACAATGAATTTGTAAAGTATCAGATGCATCCTTGGCCGTTGGGCAGTTTTGAACGAGTTTGAACATATACATATAAACCCATCCAAAAATTACATTTAAGGCTTTTTCGTTAAATCTAGCATTATTGGTTTCTTCTGTAGTCCATTCGGATTCAGGCTTAACAAGAATGTCACCTTCCTCATCCGGTGGCAACATTGAAACAATATACCCATTGGTTATAGATCTCCATGCCCTAACATCAATTGATTTGATATGAAAACGTAGGTGAATCTTCCAATAGACATAATTTGATCCATCTAAAATAGAAAGCCTACCAATAGTTAGATTTGCCGGATCCATATCTTATGACAACATGACCAAATACTTATTGTGTTAAGTGTCGACTCTGATACCACTTGAAGGGGGCTATGAAACAATAAAAACAAAATGAAATAAACTCGAATGCCAATTTTGCTTCCGAATGTCGGAAATTATGTCATCCGACACCAGTAACAACACTTTAGCAAAACAGAGAACTTTGAAGAGTAAATGTAGCGGAAATTTATATAATACAAAGGTTTTAAATTTTATAAGTTATATATATAATATAACTTATGATGGTCAATGACCAAATATATTGTATATATATTATATACAAATATACAAATTCATTTCTTTACAAATTTACAAGATAAAACGGAAAGGAATTAAAAGTTGAAGTCGCATATGACTTCTGCCTGAAAAATCTAACTAAGTAGACAAAGACAACCTCTCGTTACAATCGCTCCATACAAAATTAATCTAGAATCTAAACAACAATTGTAATGTTGGACAGAATGTTGTCAACACACTCAGGCAACACTGATGATCCAGATTTCTGAGATGAAATCCCGAGAGCTCTCTTGGTATTTTTACTTTTTGGTTCTGGATATCGATACTCTGTAGTAGCCTCTATATTTATAGTAGGAAGTCTTCCTTAAAAAACTCATCGATCAGTTGTGGAAGTTGAGAGAAAGGTGGACTGCCGGTGGGATTGGTTGGAGAAGATCAGGGAGTAATAATCTCAACAGCTTTGGCTTGATCCTCACGACAAGCAACATCTTTTGACTTAGTCCTCACTCATTTTTTACCATCTCTTTTTTACCTTGCCAAGTCGTTTTTACCTCATAGTAATATTTACACAAATATTACTGCATCGCATGAAGTAAGACAAAATTTGTTCAGAAAATGTTTGTCCGAATGTTGTGCAACATTTGTCCCAACATACTTACACATTCATATCAATATTTTAGGAGATATGTTGGGTCAAATATCACAACACCAAATCCAACATTAACAAATTAGAAGAAATCGCTGCATTGAATGCTACCAGCAATGAGCTAGTGCTAGTTTCTTGAAGGATAGAACTGTAAATATGCAATTTCATGATCAGAGAACCTCGAGATTTTTTAGTCCACAGCGCGTCTATAACTGGATTTATTCGATAGGTGTATCCTCTTTGTTGGATTTATAAATGATCGAAAGAGAACATTCTTCAGGTATATGTTTATGATCTTTTTTGCTTCTAGATTTGTTTTAGTTTGCTGATATATCTCTGTACTATCATGTGTATGCTGATAATCTTCAAAAATCCAAATTAACGCACACGAGGCAATGCTCAGCAACAGTTTTTTCCAAGTGCCTTACCTTTTTTTCCAGGGTTTTTTTTGTGTGTGTGTGGGGGGGGGGGGGGGGGGGGGGCTGCTTATTTCTTTAATTATTGATGTAAATCATAAAAGAAATTTTTTTGGTGAGTGTTTATATGAAACAAGCCAGATAAGACGTACCTGGCGACTATTTATAGGGAAGTCAAGTTGCATGACATATAAGATTAAGTATATATAGCTGTCAAAACAAAAAGATGAACTTTAGCTTTCATAAACCGCTTGGTTATTGTAGTATCTGTTTAGGCATGTGAGTGCCAGCAAAGAAGATTTGTTAGTTCAATTATTAATTCAATACTATGCAAAGGGAAAAACTCAAATCTTGTGATAGAAAAAGTAAAAGGACTTTTTTCAGTTGATTAAGGCATTAAGCTAAGCCTTGAATGTTGATGCTTAATTTTTTAGAAGGGTGTAGCTTACCACAGTACAATGACAAGCAATCTATATTTACACCCCCACCCCCTCCTCCCTCCTTTTTTTTTTTTAATAATAACATAGTCAGCTTGCGTGTATTTTGACCCGTTCATCAAATATTTTCAAGGGTTGGAGCTATGTACAATGAAGGGGGTTCGACTGGATCTTCTTTGTCGAAAAGTTATATACTCTTTCGAGTTGAATCTCATATAGTATTGTCATGAGTTCGAATCCTACAATATCAGTCACCTGTTTGAGTCCTAATACTCAATTGAGTCTAATCTTACTTTGAGTTAATACATTAAACACAATCTTTTTTATAATAGTGATATTTGGGCTAGCTTGTGTACATCTCAATTAATTTATGAGGTACTTACTATCTTTTACTAACACATATAGGGGTTAACTCTATTCATCATGGTTTAGACAAACAATAACATAATCAGTGTAAACACACAAGTGGGTCTGAGGAGGTTGTGTATGCAGACCTTATCCCTAACTTATGAAGGTAGAGATGTTGTTTCAGAAAGACACTCGCCTATCAAGAAGGTTTGAAAAGGAAATAAGTGAAGGAGCCATTTTAAAAATAATGAGAAAAGAACAGTATCAACAACAAGTAATACCATAACTGAAGCAAAGAAAACAATATGTAATAATAAAATTTAAAATAAGATAGTAGAGAAACATCAAGATTTATACAAATAGAAAAAAGTATTTAATATTTTTATCTCTATTAAGATTTGAACTTTGAGACCTAGTAATTCTTATTTCACTTCATTTGAGGACTAAGTCCGCACCCTTAAATGCTTCATTAAACACCATTTTATAGAACATCCTTTGGGCCAAAAAGGGAATTCGTTAAATGCAATTAGCTTCAGGCGATTCAATGTCATTCTCGAAGTAGTATGTCCATGTATGATGTGACTGCCAACATATCACTGTTCTGTCAGCCAATAGCATTCATGTGCTGAATAATTCCACTCACTAGTTATGGTTTTTTTATCAGTTGGTTAGACCATTACATCTAGAAATGGCAGTGGATCCTGAATCCGGTCCGGATTTGGTGGATTCAGATCCGTTTTATAGAATATGAATCTTTAAAATTTGGATCCGACGGATCCGGATCAGACCCGGATCCGTTTCTGACGGATCGAATCTGGTTATGGATCATGTATTTGAGATCCATATTCGATCCATATCCGACCCGTGGATCCATTTTTTATTAAATATATTCATAACCTAGAATGTAATTTTATAAGTATTTTCTTAAAATTGCTAAGGACATCTTTGCAAGTTTAATTCTGAAAACAAATTTAATTTATCCCCGCGTTAACTCAAAAATTAAAAAATAAAGAGGTAACTTCGATAATAAAATCAATGTTATATTAGTGAATGACTAACATCTCCATAGACAAGTAGTTAAAATTATATTCACTTCATTTGTGAAGATTCCAAGCACATGCAAGTTCTGCATTGTGAAAATACTAGTCAGCATTTTCCACAACTATTGTCATTGTCCAACATTTTCAATTAATAACTCATAATCAAAATGAGACAACGAACAAAATATCTCATATGAACATTTCAAAATTGAAACACAGTAAACTGTTAGCTAAGTAAAACTTGTTTGTCAGTTCAAAAAAAAATTCTTAGCAAGGTTACATTCTTAGCAGGACAATTTTTTTTACATGTGGATCCAGATCCGATCCGTGGACCCAGTGGATCTGATGGATCCGGATTTGGATCTGATTTTTATGGACCCGATGGATCTGGATTCATGTATGAAAAACGGATTTGGATCTGGATCTAGTATGATCCGGTCTAGATCCGATCCGTTGCCATCCCTAAATACATTTGTACAGTAATAAATACTACTTCATTTTTAATTAATTAGAAATTTTGAATTCGAGCTCTAATATGAAATTACTTTTGTTAAAGAACGTTTTACCCTCTAATATAGGATTTTATTGTGCCAATCCGAATTTAATCAGACCCAAATACAAAAATCTACTTTGAGTCTGTGGGATTTTTTTTTTATAAAGTAAAATTAACGTTGTTTTAAAATGGAAAAAGAAGAATACCCCTTTCATCTTATTTTATATTTTTCGTCTCAATTTAAGTGTCTTAGTTTGACTTACACAAAATTTAAGAAATAAGTAGAGACTTTTGAATCTTGTGGCATTAAGTAGCAAAAAATTATTTGAATCATGTGGTTAGGAGCTTGTCACGTAGGATGTTTGACTTAACTTACTAATTTTTTATTAAAATATTTTTTTTGGGACAGAAAAAAGAAGAAGATATGAATACATTACTGTTCTTGGGACCTTTCTTATGGGTTTCTAAGTACTTTATTAATTTTTTAACATACAAAATCAAAACAAATACTTTAAAAGATTAAAAAAAAAATTAAGACAAATTTACCATAGGCATCTTCTTATTTTCAAGACTAGCTCACTCAATCACCCAATCATAGCTCAATTTACTATAACATCGACGCACCGATCGTGTCACGTGAGTACATCTACCCCACAATTTGTTCAGCTGTCTTTTTTAATAATTTAACTTGATAAGTTATAAATTAAAAATAGAATTTGTATTAGTTAATTATGATTAATTGATAAGAAGTTGGATACAAAAGTACATGTGTTGTATTCATTTATTACTTGCATGCGAGTTTTTCTACCTAATTAACAAGAGTTTTCAAATCACGCATTAGAAAATACAGGGTATGTTGGTTATATGGCTAATTACGAATAGGTTTTTTGTTACATGACATATTGCACAAGAAATCTTTACACTAAGATGTCGGTGACTAGAAAATAATAATCTTTTATGTTCAATTTAGATTGAAGAAAATAATCTTATATTTTTTGTATTTTATCTACAGTTCCTTGTATTACTTATTATTAGGGATGGCAACGGATCGGATCTGGACTGGATCTTACTAGATCCAGATCCGTTTTTCATACATGAATCCAGATCCGGATCCAGATCCATCGGGTCCATAAAAATCAGATCCAAATCCGGATCCATCAGATCCACTGGGTCCACGGATCGGATCTGAATCCACATGTAAAAAAAATTGTCTTGCTAAGAATGTAACCTTTGCTAAGAATTTTTTTCTGAACTGACAAACAATTTTTACTTAGCTAACAGTTTACTGTGTTTCAATTTTGAAATGTTCATATGAGATATTTTGTTCGTTGTCTCATTTTGATTATGAGTTATTAATTGAAAATGTTGGACAATGACAATAGTTGTGGAAAATGCTGACTAGTATTTTCACAATGCAGAACTTGCATGTGCTTGGAATCTTCACAAATGAAGTGAATATAATTTTAACTACTTGTCTATGGAGATGTTAGTCATTCACTAATATAACATTGATTTTATTATCGAAGTTACCTCTTTATTTTTTGGTTTTTGAGTTAACGCGGGGATAAATTAAATTTGTTTTGAGAATTAAACTTACAAAGATGTGCTTAGCAATTTTAAGAAAATACTTATAAAATTACATTCTAGGTTATGAATATATTTAATAAAAAACGGATCCACGGGTCGGATCTGGATCGGATACGGATCTCAAATACAAGATCCATATCCAGATTTGATCCGTCAGAAATGGATCCGGGTCCGATCCGGATCCGTCGGGTCCAAATTTTAAAGATCCATATCCTATAAAACGGATCTGGATCCACCGGATTCGGACCGGGTCTTGGATCCACTGCCATCTCTACTTATTACTATTAATCTCTTCAGAAGAAAATGACTACAAAATTAAATCTCACAAAAAAATAAGGAACATTGCGGGTTCATTTACTAACTCATGAACTCGCATCTTCGACAAAAGCACGAAGGAGGGTTGGGGAAGGCCAACGACTACATGAGGGGCAAGCTTTACTCCTTGCATTACCGAAATACTTCATTTATCTCAAATTATTTATCGTGGTTATTAAAAATACAACAACAAAAATATATTCAGTGTAATCTCTCATAGTGGGGTCTCAAAATGATAAGATGTACACAGACATTACATCAACATGTGTGGGGGTATAGAGGTTGTTTCCGATTGACCATTGACTCATAAGAACGTAGACAATGGGGAAATTCAAGGGAAATAAGACAGCAAGATATCACAACAACAAAACAAATAAAGCAACACCTAAGAATACACACATAATAGTATGGATCTATGCGACACTTATAGAATACTACAAAGAAAGGGAGAAGAGGGGATGGAGAGCTAGCCCTCTACCCCCCTCACACACAGTGCGACAAAACGCAACTACCTACTAACGTTCTATCCTAATTATTGACCTCCAAATTTTCCTATCTAGGATCATGTCCTCAGTCAGCTGGAGTTATGCCATGTCTTGACTACTCACCTCTCTCCGGTTCTTCTTCGATTTACTTCTATCTCTCCTAACTCCTGTTATCGTCAATCTCTCACACCTCCTAACTGACGCATCTTCACACCTCCTCTTTACATGCTCAAACCACCTCAGTGTCGCTTCTCTCATCTTGTCCGCCACGGAGGCCACTCCGACCTTGTCCACTATCACTTCGTTTCTAATCATGTCTTTTCTAGTATGACCACACATCCATCTGAGCATTATTTTTCATTTTAAAAATTCAAGACATAATTAATTATTTTTTCTTCATTTATCCTTTATTATTAATGAAGATGACACAAAAATAGAGTAAATATTTAATGAAAAGAGATTATAACTTAGACATACTCCTAACATGTAAACCAAAAAATGACAAATAATTTGAACTTAAAAGTAGTTATGAGTTAACTAAATGAATGGATTCTCTTGAAACTTAAACACTTGCAAATTGACAGTTCAAACCTTTCTATAATATATTCATTTGTTTCTATATTTTTTATTGCTACAACAAAATATATTTATATAATAATATATATAACATAATATGAAAAATCAATTTTAAAGAAAAGTTAGCGGTTATAGTGAATTATTATAATTAAAGATAGAATAGATAATGACTAATATAAAAGGTCTATCGGTATTTTATTTAAAGATCATGTATTCATTTTTCTAATCTACTGTATAAAACAAATCATATATACGTAGAAATCTCAACTCAACTAAATTAAAAATAAAAAAACAGGTCTTGTTGTGTTTCATATACAAGTCATCATTACGAATCTTTCTCTCCAATTGAATCAAGCACTAATACCTTTTCCTTAATCACATCACAATCTATCTCCTTAAACCCTAAATTCCCCTTATTATTTCAATGTAATACAAAATCATTCCACAAATTGGGGGAAATGCCAAGCGTGGCTGTTAAATTATACAGTGTTTTCTTCAAATTCATGTTAAAACATCGGTTACAAAATCGAATTATCCAAATCGACAATAACGGGTCATTTGGTGTTACATCTAGGCCCAATGAAGAATCAATTGCTTCTCCAAATCCTTTATTCACTGATGGTGTTGCCACAAAGGACTTACATGTACATCCCGGGTCATCCATTTCTATTCGGATCTTCCTCCCCGAAACCTGCCTCAATTCCCTCGATTCCGACTTGAAATCTAGGGTTAGGATTTCGACCCAGACTTTGCTACGTCGAAACAGCTATGGGTATTATACTACTGATAATGTGATAGAGAAAGAGAAGAATATGTTTAATAATCATAGGAGAAGTAGTGTTGGTTGTAGTAGTAATGCTAGTGATGATCATTTTGGGTCGAAAAAATCCGAAAATGGGGTTTTATATAGAGGGTATTCGCCAGCTGGCGGTAAAAAAAGTAGTTTGAGGAAATTGCCGGTTTTGTTGCAGTTTCATGGTGGAGGGTTTGTGAGTGGGAGCAATGATTCGACCGCGAATGATTTGTTTTGTAGAAGGATAGCGAAACTGTGTGATGTTATTGTTTTAGCTGTGGGGTATAGGTTAGCGCCTGAGGATCGGTATCCATCTGCGTTTGAGGATGGATTGAATGTGCTGCATTGGTTAGCGAAACAGGCGAATTTAGCTGAGTGTAGTAAGTCAGTGGGGGTGGAGGGGAGGCGGGGTGGAGGGACGGAGTTGAGGAAATCGGGTGATGCTTACGGGCAGATAGCTGATGCTTTTGGAGCATCGTTGGTGGAACCTTGGTTGGCTGCTCATGGAGATCCATCAAGGTTAGATTTCCTTTGTTTAATTATCTCATTCATTTTATAGAGTAATTTATACTTTCTTAATATCACGGACTTTACAACCGCTAGAGCTAAGTTCTGCATACACTCTACCTCCCCAGACCCCACGTTGTGTGATTTGACTTGGTATGTTGTTGTAGTATAGATCACGGACTTTATGATGATTGGTTAATGGAATCGAGTACTGAGCTGAAATGTAGTCGCAAATGTAGCTTGTGAAGTATCAAATACTGTCATGGAGTTAATAACATATCTGTCGAAATTAGGAATCTTTAGGTTGAGCATAACAGCACAAACACTGTGCTGAAAGTTGAAGCTGCTGCTGGAATGGATCAAATAATACATTTTTACATGTGTCTAGTTTTCTTCTTGCTATCGAACAATACTTTTATACGATTGCTTAGTTTTGGGATTTTTTCTTAAGAAAAAGGTGAGTGTATTTGTGACCAAACAATGTGTTTATTCAAAGGGGAACACAAATGCTCTCCTCCTGTTACATCTGCTTTTCATCTTCTGCTCTGTGTTTCTCTTACACTTTCCCTTGCTATCAAAGATTATTTTTTTCTGGTTCGTTATGTCATTTTAAGATCTCTGATTTTACAGGTTGATTGTTCGGAAAAAATAAATGACTTTTTATTCAAAGTAATTATGAGCACCATTGATAATAACAATTAAATATGAAACAAATTAATTCTTTTTATGCTGATTAATTGGAAAATAAAAAGTAGTTTTGGAATTAAAATTATCATCCTGTGAGCTTGTTGAAATAAAGAAGTTATATTATATAGATCTTTTATGTCGAACCAGAAAACTTTCTAAATAGGAAGTTTGGACAGTAATAGATTCCTGCATATTAATAGGGGCTTCAGGCTCTGTTGATTCAGCATGGTTTTCTTTAAACAATGATATAGTAGCATCATGGATAGGTTAAATTGATCTCAGGATACGAATTTCTTATAAAAGAGTTTCAATGCCACCTTTATATATAATTGCAGGAAAAGGTACGGGGCGTAGAATTATAGGACTTCCTTCCCATTTGCTTGAATGGCACTGTCCATAAAATTCGTGCTTCATGCTTTTGTTGGAGAAAGACAATTGATTGATGCTACTTTGCTTGCCAATGAATGCCTTGATTTGAGACTTAGAGACTGGCAATTGTGGGTTATCTGTAAACTAGATTTGGATAAGCATTACGACCAAGTAAATTTGACCTTTTCAAAAAAAAAAAAAAAAAAAGAAAGCACTACGACCAAGTTACCATGGATTTTATAATAATTACAAATGATGGGATTCGGTTGAAACTAAACTAAATTCTCGATTCTCATTAATGGGAGTGAAAAGGATTTTTTATGGTGCTCAGGGACCCTGATTCAGTCTCTCTTTTTCATCATTGTTAAGGAAACTTTGAGTAGAATGCTATTGCTAGTAGTATGTAAGAAATTTTAACGGGCTTCCATAGGAGTGAAAATCAAGAACCTATAGTTGTAATATGACATGACTCTACTGATGACACTATGATCTTGTGGAAGCAAACACGATGTTGTTCAATGTTTTGAAGGCATATAGTGATTGCTCACAAATTTGACAAAGTTATCTTCCCTGTAGGATAGTGTGGTAATATGCACAATTTAGGGGATGTTGGATTGTAACATCAGTTGTTTTGCTCCTAAGCTTACCTCTAAGGGCTTCATCCAAATCTTGCTTGGGGTGGATGTGGTAAAAGAAAGATTCAAGAAAAGACTAGCTGCTTCGATAAGACAATATTTATAGAGGGGTTAGATCACTATTTATCAAGAAGTTGTGGAAAATTTTCTTTAAGTATACTAGCTTCGAGGTTGGAAATAGGAAGAGAATGAGATTTTGGCTTAATCACTAACTGGTCAGATATCAATTCCCTGATATCTGAAGTTTGTGCATGACCTGGAGACTACCAATGGGATGTCAAGTTTATAGGGGTCGTATAAATGTACCCTTCTTTCCCAGACTACAATATGTGAGGATATCTCAACTCAGGACAACATTTTGAGAGGAGTAATAGAGGAGGAAAAGCATGGGTTAATAGTTACTTTTTGTGCGAAGCTGCCAAAGAATCAACAAATTGTCTATTTTGTAATTGCTAAGTAGCATGTTGCTATGGTATGCTTTTGTGTCTCTATGGGGTAAAATGGGCCATGCCTCAATGATTATCTGTGTGGGGCATGATTTGGGCCCAATACTGTTGTATATTAATTAAAGCATGTGGAAAGAACGAGAGATGCTTTTTTTTTTTGCTTGATAAGGTACTAGCTTTATTAATGATGGAGAATTCCCCTTAATACAAAAGTGTGCCAAAAAGTAGAGAACCAGCAAAAGAATTTGATTGGGAAATTTCCGTATACTTTTTTGAACAGGAGGTGCTTTGAAGGACAAGTAGCTACGCTTGACTGTATTAAGTTTTCTTTTAGTACTAACTTTTTTGAATTAGTAATGTAATATGGAAGACCTAAGACATAGATACATTAAAAAAATAGTTCTCCTTTGGGCTAAAAAAAAGTTACTAAGAGAACTTACGATGTACAATTACACAGCACTTCCTTACTGCTCGTTGGTGACTGCAATATCTTATCATATAAAAAAAAGGGTCCCTTCTATTATATGTTAGGTGACATTATTGGGATGTGAATACAAGCCCAATAATACTTGCTAATGCTTCACCAAGTCATATGAAGACTCCCTTCTTTTCCTTTCGTTCTTTCAAATGTAAGTAATAACTCACTAGTTTTTTTGGTTCTTTTAATATGTTCATCCAGGTGTGTCCTCCTAGGAGTGAGTTGTGGGGGAAATATAGCTGATTATGTGGCTCGGAAAGCTGTAGAGGCAGGTAAGCTTTTGGATCCAGTGAAAGTGGTGGCGCAGGTTTTAATGTATCCTTTTTTCATTGGAAGTGTCCCAACACATTCTGAGATTAAGCTAGCAAATTCCTATTTCTATGACAAGGCCTTGTGCACTCTTGCGTGGAAATTATTTTTACCTGAAGGGGAGTTCGACTTGGATCATCCTGCTGCTAACCCCCTTACCCCTGATAGAGGACCTCCATTAAAAAGAATGCCTCCAACATTGACAGTGATAGCGGAGCATGACTGGATGAGAGATCGGGCCATTGCTTATTCAGAGGAATTACGGAAGGTAAACGTTGATGCTCCTGTTCTCGAGTATAAGGATGCTGTTCATGAGTTTGCAACTCTTGATATGCTTCTTAAAACCCCTCAAGCTCAGGCTTGTGCTGAGGACATTGCCATTTGGGTTAAGAAATATATTTCGCTTCGAGGTCATGAGTTCTCATATTGAATCAGATAGATGGTCCTGTATAGAAGCACGAATTGGGCTTGCAATTTCAGGCATATTCTATCTTCTTCCTTGTTGTGTTCCTTTTGTAATATAGATGACTTACTGTAAATAGAATTTTAGTTGAGTTTTGAGTCGCATATTCCTACTACACGAGTTTAATTATGCTTGCTTGACATCCTTGTCAACCATTTTTCCTGTATTGAGATGTACCTCTGCCATAAGAGATCAAGGAATGAGATGCTCCTCTTTATTTCTTACCTTTTTATTCTTTTATTGGATTCTTCCTCTGGAAATGAGTTTAGATAACGTTTTGATAAAAGTCCTTGATGGCTCTAATTTGTTCCGCGAGTTTGTTTTGTTGTTGCATTGTCTCAGTGAGTGTCCTCAAACTTTGTGGGGTTTAACATGAGCAGAATCAGATAAACAAGCGATTTTGTGATATCAGAGCAGGTAGTCTTAGTTGTGTAGGAATTGAAGGATATGATTTTGAATACAGAATTGAATTCAACATTTTATGTCTTTGTTGGTTTTTCATATTCGCCTTAGATGAATTTAAACGAAGAAACCTAATCAGTGAGGATTCATATAGCCGATGATTGAGGCGTAGTATTTGTTTCGTATTCAAAGGATAGTTCATGTTATGTCCTTTGATGCGTTAACTGCAAAAAAAAAATCCCAAAAACTTGAGGACTGCCATCATTTCAAGAGTTTTCTGTGCCCCAAGCTTGGAGGAAGATTGATGCGTCTAATTTTAATAGGAAAACAACCCCATGTTTTCATCCAAGGAAAATTGAAAATGGGTAAATTTTTGCATTTAAGGAAAATTGCAAAAAATAATGCTGATGAGTAAGATGTACCATCACAAGTTCACAAATAAAGAGCATGACATACTGATATCTTTGATGTGTAACACAAAGAAATAGATTCAACTTTATTACAAAATAGAACAACCATCAAAGAAATACAACAAGCACAACTAAACATGATGTGCCAAAGAAGCATCATCATTCATCTCCCTCTAACCTCACAATCAGCGTGAACAAATGAGAAATTACACAGATCTATGAATATCTAGTAGAAGAAAGAGAAAGAAAACGAAACGAGCAACGCGACGATCATGGTCAAAAGAAATTTGGAGAAAAATTAACAGCAGTAGCAGAGGGAGCTGGACTATTGTCTCCGCCACCAGACATTGGAGGAGGAACAGGAGAAACTGTTGGAGAATTTGTTTGCGCTTCAGAAATTCCCATCAATGTTATTGCAACTGAAAACATTACAACAAAAATAACTAATGTAGAAATTGATCTTGCACTTGACATTTTCAATAAGCTTTAGACCTTGTAAATTGTAATAATGTGTTATGTTTGGATATATCAAGTAGTAGCTTGCAAATTCATGGCTTTATAGTAGTTTCTTCCACTTGTATTCTTGGTAAGAAAACTTAAAAAAAATGAAATTAGGTATGCAGTAGATTTATGCGATTTAAAAAAATATTTATCCTAAGAAATAAAGAACTTCTCTTAGCATTTCAACAAATGGCATTAACATAGTTTGATGTTTGATTTGGTCAGTATTGGGTTGCGACAAATTGTAAGTTTATAGTTTAAGTATAGTACATCATATTAGGAACCAAATCCGAAAGAGACACATATATATATTTATCTTCCGTATAGAAATTTCCATCTGAGTATGTTAAGAGGTCTATATCGTTTATAAAGAAGCATATATATTACTATTATTATACGGAAATCGGCTTTACTAATCTGCTTTTTCTTAAGGTCTTCTCATCATTATTAATCATAATCATGAATATAACGCCGTTTATAAAATAATAAAATGATGTCATACGACCAGCTCAAGTCTGAATGAAAATTAATACACAAAGACTTTCGAATACATGCATATACAGAGTCAAAATTGCATGTAATTCCACAATTGCACTTGTCTCGTATGTGTGTCGACATTGATGAATACATTAACCAATATTTTGCATAGGTTATTTTGAAATGGGTCCATATGTAGAAGGATTGATATAGTTAGGATTTAAATTATATGCGTCAGTGTAAATAAATTTTACACTATCAATAAAATTTAACTGTTATCATAGGTTCCACTTTATTTTTCCAAGTTGATGTATTAGGTTTGATATAAAGAATATACCTTTTATTGTAGTAGTATAAAACATTATTCGAGGTTACTGCACAAAATTTAAACTCCCTTAGGATTTAATAGTAACACTTCAAATTAAGAGCTAATTGATTAATTTTATTCTCATAGGAAATTAAGCACGTTGACTAATATACACTTTACAAGAACATGTTATCGGTAGTGCTGTACGCATGCCTAATTGGACTAGCATGAAAATAGAAAATATTTGTGCCTTTTACGTAATTGTTAAGGAAGAACTATCTTTAATTTCTTTTTTAGATTTTCTTATAACATAATGTTCAGATCAGTTTGCATCGTATTGATCTCATGTATTCCACTCTGATTGCCATCTCATCCTTGCACACGTACCATATACTTTGCCAATCCAAACTTAGGTAGACGCGAAGAAATTAACTTTTTTTTTTGTTTCAGAAGTAATTTCACTACTTTTTCTTAAAGCACTACTAAAAAATTAGAAATTAACAACGGATAAATTCTGCAGCTAAATAATAAAATCAGTCGCTAATTTTATTTAGTGACGGATTAGTAAAAATAATTGTTAGCTACGAGTTATTCAGCGACATCAACGAAGTTCGTAGCTAATTTCAATTGTTTATTTTTAGTGAATGAGCAAATTAAAAGAGTTAAATGCACTTTTGCTCAATTCGGTAAAGAAATGGATCTTGAGTCTAATTCAACCCCAAAAACTAGCTCATGAGGTGAGGATTGCTCAAGCCATATTAAAGAGATCACCCGTCCCTTAAATCGCAATGTGGGGCACTTAACACCCTCCCTCACGCCCAGGACTGGACATCTAGTGCGTGGACAATTTAATACGGGGTCCAACACCGAAAATGAAAATTGAGATGGATACTACTCTGATACCATGTAAAGAAATAGATCTTAGGCCTAACTCAACCCAAAAAAATTAGTTTATGGGGTGAGAATTTTTCCAAATCATATTAAAGAGACCGATGATCCCTTAAATGACAGATGTGAGACTCTTAACAATTCATTTATCCTTGCACCTACCTAGTATAAGTTATTTAATTCAATTTCTCTAACCAAAACTAATTCTAGTAATCTCTGTATTGATGAAATCGATTGAATAGCCTTTCAAGAGTTGGATGTCTTCGTCCCTTTAATACATTACTCCCTATTTAAGGAGACGGTGGTTGGTAGGATTAGAGGCAGAACTATTAATGAACTAAACAATTCATCCGCATAACAATATTTGAATGATATAAGTTTCAGTTTACTCGTAAATACTTCCATTGCCAAGGACAAAATCAGATAAAACTATTATAGGTTCACCTCAATGGATTCATAAGAACATTTTGAGCAACATTTTCTGGTGAGTAGCAACAACTCTATCCTCAAAGTTAGGGCGTTTGGGGAAAGTATATATGTCATAGAGACAATCTATATTAGGGACATAATGTACTTGAACACATTCGTATTATTAATAAGATTAATATTTATGACATTTATAATTATTGAATTATTGTTTGATTGTTTGCAATTATTCATATATATGCATCCCTTGAGCTTACGTTGTCATTATTAGAGTGAGATATTAATGATAGAACGTAACTCTCAAAATAGCCTCGACTAATGATCATCGAGAATGAGATATCGATGATATGCTACAAGTCAACATGTGGTCTGCATCACATTTTTGGAGAATGTAGTATGTCTCACAGCTATGAGTAATGGTTACTCGTGATGGACACATGGATACTTTGGAGGATTATTGGTATGCCCTGCCGATAAACTATTTGTTATACATGTCTATAGTGTTATCGGCGTGTGGAATATAAAAGTCCTCTGACTTGAGGTCAATACGCACATTGTTTACAGAATGATATACTTTGACCAAGTTCTAAGCTTAAACTCTTTCTGGATAAGATACGGCTTGTGTTGGGTGCATCAGGATGTAAATCAAGGTGGTAGTTGAGCCAAGAATAGTTGTTAAACAAGGTATATACCGTGATATACACTTGGTATACATATCACGGGTAATTTAGGACTATTGCGGACAGAATGGCCCATCTCGGACAGAATGACCCATCACAGTCAGGGTTTTATATTTGGTATGTATATGGTTGTAATATTGTAGAGTAAATGTTACCTTAATTAGTCTTGTACACTTACCATAATAGTATAGTTAGAATTATGGTAGAATAAGGTTTTAGAGCAGAATATGAATAGGATTCTCTTATTATGGAAATATGTAACTTGTATATATACCTTTCAATTAATGAAAATAATCAAGGGATTATTCCTTTCATGGTATCAAAAGTCTAGGTCAAACAAAAATTTCTCAAATTCTTGTTGCTTTTCTCGGCCAAGACCGAACCCCCATCCTCCTCGGGTTTACCATTTGTTCTTCCGCTCTCCAAATCTCTCTTCCAAATCCCTCTATCACCTATTGTTCTTTCGTTATGTCTACGTCAAAGAACACGTTTCACCCTGCCCTTATTGTTTCTAACATCAAGAATCATATCCCTCTAATTCTTGAAATAGAAAACGTCCAATACGCGACGTGGGCCGAGTTGTTCAAAATTCATGCTCGTTCGCATCAAGTCATCCATCACATAATCCACACGACACCTGATGATACGGAGGTGCTTAAACACAAGGATGATCCTAAGTTATGGACAACACTTGATGCCATCGTCCTTCAGTAGATTTATTCTACTATCCCCACCGACCTATTGCAGACGATTATTGAGCCAGACGCTACGGCGATAGCTGCATGGGATAGACTGTGTGACATATTCCAGGATAATCAAAATTCCAGAGCTGTTACTCTTGAACAAGATTTTTCCCACGTCAACATGGAAAATTTCCCGAACGTTTCAACATATTGCAAAAGGTTGAAGGAATTGGCAGACCAACTCCGCAACATTGGTGCGCCAGTTAGTGAAGATCGTCTTGTTTTACATATGGTTGCTGGCCTATCCGAGGCCTATAGTGGCGTTGGAACTCTCCTTCGTCAAAGTAATCCTCTTCCAAGGTTCTATCAAGCCCGATCCATGCTTACCTTGGAAGAAGCCGGTTTGGCTAAAAAGACGGCTATTAATACTAGTCTCATGATCATGATGACTTCCTCCACTAGTCCTCAAAATTTTGGTAACAATTTCGAATCAAAACCGATCCCACAGGGGCAGCAAGAATGGTCGGAAAAATAATGGAAAAAATCGCGGGGGCAAACGCGGCGGCACAAGCAGCAGTCATGGTGGCCAAAACAGTGGCAGTGGACCCCATCCCGGTTACAGTGGGCCACCGACCCCCTGGTCTCAGCCTTGGACCTCTGGGTCGTGGGCTTGGACCAGTGGACATTGGCCCTATGGCCCAATTCCACAATCGTTTCCGCATCCGGCCGGGGGCTTCCCAAGCCCCTCGACGGCCCACCGCCCGGCCGGCCCGCACTTACGGTTCCGTAGCTAGGCCCAGTAATTACAGTTCTAGTAGCTAGGCCCAGGACAACCCAGTTCTGGAATTCTTGGGCCCCGGCCTTCGCAAGCTCACCACGCAACAAGCCCCACTCAGATCAATATCGAGGCTGCGATGCACACACTTGGTTTGATTCAACCGGATCCGAATTGGTATATGAACACCGGTGCCACTACCCACATGACATCCGACTCAGGTACTCTCTTGTCTTATTCCAATTTAAGCAACCCTCGCGGTATAATTGTTGGTAATGGTTATTCTGTTCCAATTCGTGGTTATGGTCATAAAACATTATCTCCCCCTCATCCACCTCTTATCTTGAAAAATACCCTACACGCCCCCAAATTGATTAAAAACTTAGTCTCTGTCCGTAAATTCACTACTGACAATTCCGTTTCTATTGAATTTGATCCATTTGGTTTCTCTGTGAAGGATTTCAAGACGGGGAATCCTCTCATGAGGTGTGATAGTAGAGGAGATCTTTATCCTATCACACCCGTTTCCGGTCTATCGAGTCAAGCCCTGCCATCAACCTTTGCAGCCATTTCTCCTTCCTTGTGGCATGCTCGTCTTGGTCATCTGGGGGCCTCTATTTTGTCAGCTTTAGATAAAAATAGTTTTATTTCATGTAAGGGTACGAGTCGTACTCCAATTTGTCAATCTTGTTCTTTAGGAAAAATTGTTAAGTTGCCGTTTGTAGACTCAAAATCTCATACTTTAATGCCATTTGAGATTATTCACAGCAACTTATGGACGTCTCATGTTCCTAGTTTTATGGGTCATCGGTATTATGTTCTCTTTCTGGATGATTATTCTAAATTTCTATGGATGTTTCCAATAGCGAAGAAATCTCAAGTTTTTTCCATCTTCCTAAAATTTAGAGCATTCATCAGAACCTAATTCGACTGTGAAATCAAAAATATTCAGTGTGATAATGGCAAAGAATATGACAATGGGGTGTTTCGGGAATTCTGTGCTAATAATGGGATAAATTTTCGTTTCTCTTGTCCTCATACATCTTCACAAAATGGGAAAGCCGAACGTAAAATTCGTTCCATAAATAACATTATCCGCACTCTATTAATTCATGCTTCCGTACCCCCATATTTTTAGCATCATGCTCTTCAAATGGCTACATATCTACTTAACATAACTCCTTCCAAAGAATTGACATATTCTTCCCCTCTTCAAATTTTATATAATAAAATTCCTTCATATTCACATCTTCGGGTTTTTGGGTGTTTGTGTTATCCGTTATTCCCGTCCACCACAATTAACAAACCTCAGGCCCGATCGACTCCGTATGTGTTTTTGGGTTTTCCATCTAATCATCGTGGCTACAAATGCTTTGATTTATCCTCAAATAAAATTATCGTTAATCGCCATATCATTTTTTATGAATCCCAATTTCCATTTGCTAAAAGTCATACTCCGTGCCTAGTTCGTATAATTTTCTGGATGAACAAATATCCCTGTATATTATTCATCATTTTTCAAACATCTCCCGCACCCAAAATTCTCCAGCGGGTCCACTGCCCGCTGGTCCCACTGGCCCGTCACAGCCCTCTCTGCCCATTTTTGTCACTGGGCCAGTTTCAGCAATTGGGCCAGTCCATCCCAATACTGGAACTGCTCCAGTTCTTGTTTCCGCCGCTGTTACTGCTTCCCGAGTTGGGCCAGCAGGCCCACTGGCCAATCCGTCCCAAGCCTATAAAATTTTCGAAATCCACTCAATTCTTCCTCGAGTCATAGACTGGTCACTCGTAGTTAGTGGGGTGTTTTTACACCAAAAAGACATTTTAATTTACATTCTAATGTCTCTAAATCACCCTTGTCCCGTAATCACGTGTCTGCCTTAAACGACCCGAATTGGAAAATTGCTATGACTGATGAATATAATGCTCTTATTGATAATTAGACGTGGGAGTTGGTGCCCCGTCCATCTGGTATTAATGTTATCAGGTCTATGTGGATTTTTGCTCATAAGGAGAATTCAGATGGTTCATTTGCTCGACATAAGGTGCGGCTTATGGGTGATGGTAAGACTCAGTAGGTTGGTATAGATTGTGGGGAGACGTTTAGTCCGGTGGTCAAGCCGGCTACCATTCGCACTATGCAAAGCTTGGCTCTTTCGAAGGCATGGCCTATTCATCAGTTAGATGTAAAGAATAATTTTCTACATGAGGATCTTAAGGAAACAGTCTATATGCATCAGCCTTTCGGATTCAGGGATCCCAATCATCCTCATAATGTCTGTTTATTGAAGAAGTCCTTATATGGGCTTAAGCAATCTCCCCGGGCCTAGTATACAAAGTTTGCTGACTATGTTTCAACAATTGGGTTCACTCACAGCAGGTCGGATAATTCCTTGTTCATCTACCGGCGTGGTTTGTCCTTAGCCTACATTCTGTTATATGTGGACGATATTATCTTGACTGCCTCTTCCGATGCCTTGCTCCGGTCTATCATGGCCATGCTCAGCTCCGAGTTTGCTATGAAAGACTTGGGACCCTTGAGTTATTTTTTGGGGATTGTTGTCACTCGTCATTCTGATGGATTGTTCTTATCACAACGGAAGTATGCAGCCGAGATCATCGAGCGGGCTGTGATGTCATCCTGTAAGTCCACTTCCACTCCAGTTGATACTAAGCCCAAGCTTGGTGCCGCGGCCGGCGTCCCTTTCGAGGATCCAACCCGCTATCGCAGTCTTGCAGGGGCCCTTCAGTATCTTACCTTTACAAGACCGGATATTACGTATGCTGTCCAGCATGTGTGTTTATTCATGCATGATCCCAGATTTGAGCACATGAATGCACTCAAACGCATCATTCAGTATATTCATGGTACACTGGACTACGGTTTACATTTATATCCTTCATCGACATCCACACTTGTCTCATACACAAATGCTGATTGGGGTGGGTGTCCAGACACCAGATGGTCTACGTCTGGCTATTGTATGTTCCTTGGCAACAACTTGGTCTCCTGGTCTGCGAAGCTTCAGGCGACTCTATCCCGCTCAAGTGCCGAGGCTGAATATCGAGGGGTAGCCAATGTGGTCTCAGAATCATGTTGGTTACGTAATTTGCTTTTAGAGCTTCATTGTCCAATTCAAAAGGTAACCTTGGTTTATTGCGATAATATTAGTGTCATTTATCTTTCGGGGAATCCGGTTTAGCACCAACGCACTAAGTAAATCGAGATGGACATACACTTTGTCCACGAAAAGGTTGCTCGGGGTCAGGTACGCATCTGTCATGTCCCGTCAAGATATCAAATTGCAGACATCTTTACAAAGGGTCTTCCCTCGGTCATTTTGAAGATTTTAGGAACAGTCTTAGCGTTTGAAGACCGCCCGCTATGACTGCGGGGGTGTGTTAAACAAGGTATATACCCGTGATATACACTTGGTATACATAGTGTATATCACGGGTAATTTAGGACTATTGCGGACATAATGGCCCATCTCAGACAGAATGGCCCATCACGGGCAGGGTTGTATATTTGGTATGTATATAGTTGTAATATTGTAGAGTAAAAGTTACCTTAATTAGTCTTGTACACTTACCATAATTGTATAGTTAGAATTATGGTAGAATAAGGTATTAGGAGTAGAATAGGAATAAGATTCTCCTATTATGGAAATATGTAACTTGTATATATACCTTTTAATTAATGAAAATAATCAAGGGATTATTTCTTTCAATAGTATTCATTCCTCGATTGGAAATTCGAGAGAGCACTCAAGTTCTCAATGTTATTAGGTTGACTAAAGTCACTGGCCAGTGCAAGAGACATATTTAGAATATGGTCTAGTTGTCAACTAATAAATGTGAGATAAAGTTATTAAGTCATTTGGATAGACACTTGGCAAATCCTAAGGTTAATCGAGTGTGTCACGAATGAAAAGAATTTATAGTTTCGCATAAAGGTTAAGTTTGTTGGATTCATGTAAACGTACTTCACATATTGAGTTCGTCATATGACACAGTCTAGGAGTTTCGTATGGACCTTAATTAGATTAATGTCGATATGTGAAGGCCTATAGGGTCACACTATATGCTATTGTTTCTTTGATCTAAGAGTGTATGGAGAAAGTATTAAATATTCGATTTAGAATCGAGATATTTAATTTATAATAATTATGGAATATTTCTATTTGATAGAAATTATTCAATTAAGTCAAATTGGATTTCGAATTTAATTAAATGTGTTGAATATATTGTGAATATCATATATATATATATATATATATATATATATATATTCATTGATTGATATTAATATTTATTTTCATTGATACTGGTTATGATGATCAAATGTAACAACTTTAAATTGGTGACATAACTATAATTTACCCATTTAATGTAACAACTCCAAACACGTTTAGTAGAAGATACAAATTTGTCTAGTGTTTATGTGTGGCAGTTAACATCGCATAGTAATCCTTTTTTATTAATATTAGTATTTATATTAATATAACGTTATATATTCGTTAATTACCATTTTAAATGCCAATCAATATAATTTCAAGAATTAATGTGTATTTTTTCATTTTTCAACAACGGCTCGTAGAAGATAAAATAAGGTCTAGTGTATATGCACGGAACTTTAAGTTATCAGTGCATTTTTGTCCATTTTTTAACAAAGCTTAATAGAATATAAAATAAGGTATAGTGTCTATGCGCGGAACTTTTAGTTATCAGTGCGTTTTTTTCTCATTTTTCAACAACGCTTAATAGAATATAAAATAAGGTCTAGTGTCTATGCACGAAACTTTTAGTTATCAGTGCGTTTTCCCCCATTTTTCAACAACTTTTTCCTCCATTTTCCCCATGTTCATCTTCAACATCAAGCTCAAATCTAAAATGTTCATCTTGTACTTCAGGCTCAAATATGAAATTTTATGCAAAATCATCTTAAATCTTCTCCAAAATCCTTTAAATTTGAGATTTAGACTCCTCACCAACAAAACTCAATAACACCCACTTGAAATAAATCACTTATTCATAAAATTCATTTTTCAAGTTTGAAGCTCAAGCTTTAATAATGGATATACTCAAGCTCAAATCCAAAATTTAATCCAAAATCACCTTAAATCTTCTCGAAATTCTCTAAAATTTGAGATTTAAACTCATCAAAAGATCTCTAACAAAGTTCAATAATACTCACTTAAAATGAATTACTCTTTCGAAAATTTATTTTTCAAGCTTTAAGTTCAAGCTTCAACAATAGCTGTCAATAGAGCATATTTCAGATGTAGTAATAAAAATGTGAGAATGAGTTGAGAGAGGGAATATAACTTTATATTTCTTTGTTATATGGTAAAAGATATATTTTAAGATTTTTATTTTGATTTATTTTATTATTTTGGAATGAATTGATAGAGGAAAATATAATTTTATATTTCTTTTTTATAAGGTCAAAATTTTATTTTTAGATTTTTATTTTAATTTATTATTTCTTATTTTAGATCACAATGTATTTTTAAAAAATTTGGGGGTTTGGTTGAAAGCTTGGAATAATTATAATTTATTTTTTTATTTTTTATTTAAATCATTGGACGAAAATATATATTTAAAAATTTGGGGATTTATTTTGAGTCCCCAATAATTTATCTCTAATTAATTAGCATTAATTTAAATTGGGGTCCTCTCACCTTATAATTAAAACTTATTGCTCAAACTCCTAAAAAAACTACCTTTGGACCCTGCCATCAAACTTGGCCTAGAATAAGAAAAACTGATTTGATTTATTACACTTATATACTTATTGTTTTCCTCCACCGACCTTTGGTCTCTCTTGGCGGTAGTGTATTATTAAATATTAAACAAAATTTAAAACGCATAATTAGTAAGCAAATTATGAATTCTAAATATTACTTACTATTACTACGGTCTGTTTAGAGTAAGTGTCGGCCAGAAACTACTTGCATATTATTACTTCCTTTGTCTTAAATTATAAAAATTAGTTGTCTCAAATTATTTTTATTTTTAAGAGTTTAAAGACAATTAATTACACCTTCCGTCTCAATTTTCATTTACAAGCCTCCTAAGAAAACATTTATAAGGATATCAATTTGACTATTTTACCCTCCTAATATATTTCATCATGTAATCTCTCCTCAATAAATATCTGCTATGCAACAATAGTGAGAACCTCTTCAATGTTGTGAATTAATACAAGAATAAAATGAGAAAATACTACTGAATTTTATCTTGGTCAAATAAAATAACAAGTATTTTTAGTAAGGACGACAAGTATTTTGAGATGGAAGGAGTATTTTTTTCTCCATTTCACGTTTTGTATAATTTAATCATTAATGAAGATGACACATAAATAGAGTAAACATTTAATGGAGAGAAGTTATAACTTAGATATAAATAAAGGTAAAGTTAATCAATTACTCGTCCTAATTAATATTTCTTAACGGGCGTGTAAAATAAAAAAGCACACAAATAATTTGAGATGGATGGAGTATAAAAATATAACGGAAATGGGTAAAAATGCTCTTAAACTATGCGAAATTGAATTAAAATATTCTCCGTCAATAGAATGGTCCAAAAATAGTTCTGTCGTTAATAATTTGGTAAAAAATGCCCCTATTATTACTTTATTGGATAAAAAAATTATCCTTTTTCCTAATAAATATATTATTTCTTTTCTTCTAAACACATTCATTTTCTAATAGAACTTTATTTAAGGAACCATTTTCTTGCTTCCTAGGATTTCATCGTAAAATGGTTTGTTTAAACATTGTCCAGTTATAGAGTATCTGATAGACACTTTAGGGAAATTTGGCTGAATTGGTCGGTCAGAACTTTCCGCACGTCAGTATATATAAGTTAAATTCTTACTCAGATTACCATATCATACTTGCTATAAAGGGTAAATTGTTGTTGTAGGTCAACTACTAGTGCACAATATTTGAACTTTTCTGATAAACCCTTTATGCAGGTGGTCTAAGATAGCATCACATTTACCAGGCTGGAATGACAATGAGATCAAGAACCACGGAACACTCGGATTAAGAAGAGATTAAAGTTTCTGGGAATAGACCCTTTAACTCACAATTCAATTGAGCCGATCAATCTTGAAAATTTTGAAGAAAAAAAAACAGATGAGACGATCACACGATTCAACATGCCAACACATGATCATGAAACAGACAAGTCATCGACAGGTAGTGATACAAAGAGGACAGAGAAGACAACACATATGATAAAAGAAATGAAGTTATTACCAATTTGTGTGGAATCATGGATGTGGACTTGTTGAGCAATACTACTAAAACTTTGTCCTGTTCTTTTGTAACTGCTGAATCTATCAACATTTCATCAACATCAGCTGCTACAGAATCCTCAAGTAATGTTATCCATGCAGGACAAGAATCTATACAGCAATGGTTTTACAGTGTGGATTCACTTTTTCCATGGGACAACTATGTCAATCAACTTGGAAAGGACTTCTTCTTTCGGATAAACTACAACCACTGATTACTCAATTTTTTTATGTATATTTGTCTACCACTAATATTCGTTTTTGTAACAGAAGGCCTTCTGTTAGGAAAACTTGCCATGGTAATGCGATGAACATGACGTGTGAACTAGTGAGATTGGAGAAACGTCTAAAACAACAAACCAGACAATATCACACCGTATTAAAAATGCAGTTATCACGTATTCTCTGTAAAGCCAGTTTGATCTCCCAAAATACAATAAGTCAATAACACAAGAAACTAAAAGGGAGACACGGGAGGTAAGCTCAAAGAAAAGGAAGGTACTTGGCAAAAAAGGAACTTCATTTATTTGCTCTTATGCTAATGAAAAAATGATACTTCACACTGTCACAAGAGTTGCCATTTCATCAGGACATTCCTTCCAGCTAACCACGGAAAAGACCAGAACTAATGAAAAGTTAACAGGGTTTCCAATGATCCAATTGACTTATTCATACTTGTCGATGGGTATTTTCACAACATTTTTTCTATTTAGCCAAGAACCATATCATATCACTTCAAGCGTACATATTTCATCAACCAGCAGTAAGATATACATAAAAAAAAAAAGGCCAAAGAACACAGGGAAAGGCATGGCATACACATTGTTTCTTCATGCTTACAAATTCACAAAATAGAAAAGTTACCAGCCACAGTTTCTTTCTTATATTATGTATCTGTCTTGACTTTCAGAATAACTGTGTACAACAACATCTATGCTTCAATCCCAAGCAAGTTGGGATTGGTTATGTGAATCCGTATTGTCATGTTGCTCCATTTAGGCTCATCTACTTTATCATTACTGTGTACATAATCAAAATATACATTAATGAATGATGCATTATACATCTTCCTTGTTTTCGTGATCAGAAGATTTAAGTAACGGCTTCTTGCCTGTCACATCAACATCTCGAGAAGTCACATTCTTCCAAGCAGGATAGAGCACATAATGTTGCAAAATGAAGAGAATGTCAAAGAATATTGACACCTGCAACATTTATCCACCAAACCAAATAGTAGTCAGAGCCTCGTGATACTAGCAATAGAAGTGCTAAAATTAGGAAAAAGAGGAATTTAGTGTTTATTGGTTTTGTATGTAGGTATCGCAGTGTCTTAGGCCTCAGTTTCAGGAAGTTATTCTAACAAAAGGGAAAGAACCTAGAAGACATTTCAGGACAAACCAATCCCTACTTCTCTAGTTCATACTCAGAAGGCCTTGAACCTTTTTTTGGTTCGATGAACCTTTTCTAGCTGTAATTTGTCGCTTTTATAACCTTTTAAGTTGGGGTTAATAGCAATTTTGCTCCCTTAATTATTGGTAAATTCTAATTTTGATCCTTGTGATATTTGCCTAAGCACAATTAACCGTCAATTAATTGGAATGTGCACTTTTGATCCCTTTGTTTGTCGATATTTACAAATTTACAATAATTGTTAGTCGTTCCACCACTTAATTACCCAAGTGTTATGTTAAGTTTGTACTAATGGTAATATAATTCTAAATGTAGTTCAAATACAACATACTTCTTACATAAAAGAACTAAAAACACAACTCGATTAGTTGAAGGTTAAATGTGCTTCATAAGATATCACAAAGACCAAAATGAGAACATATCTATAATTTAGGGACCAAAACGCTATTATGCTTTAAGTTGCAACTCCTTATTATCTCATCACTTTATCTATTTCTCTTCACCCTCACAAGCACACTATGCTCTAAAGCTATGGCATGTGATTAAGATTATTTTTTGAGTCATTTATGTGGAAGAAGTAGCATAAAGTCTTCAAACAGTGAAATAAAGTATAATAGCTATAGACATGATGAATGCAGCAAACAGGTAGATGGATAGAAAGTAACATTTCATACCAATGACAATAAAGTCTTGCCAATGTTTCCATAAAAGTTCACCCACGAATCTGTGGAAAGGAGTTCAAACAGTATATTAAGCACATATATAACTTCTCTTAGACTACACGAGAAAAATAACAAGAAATTGTAAATTATATCTGAAGAATTTTATATTATTGAAATACATAAACTCACTCTGATCTATGGATTGCACTGCCATCTGGCCATAATTTGTGACACCTCCAAGCAAGTCCAACAAAATATTGCCAATACTAAATCCAATAGTGCTCTTCCGCTTAAAGTTCATAATAGCCTATCGATTGAAATAGGCTAGAAGTTAATCCAGGAAGTACAAACAAACTTAACAGAGAAGCAGAATCAACAAAACAAAGGACTTTAGAGATATCAAACAAATATATTATTTCAAAGAGAAGAGAACTTCGATAGCAAATAATGTGAATGTATGCAGTTAATACCTGAGGAATGTACTTAATAACTGTCATGACAACCTGCAACGTGCTGCAATCAAGATTCAAACACAAAACATCAGCACTTTGCAACATGCATACTAGTGGTGAGTCTAAATAAGTCTTACACCGTGTATATAGCACTATAAACACTTGACCTTTGCAAAGAAAATGAAGAAGAAGATATCAAGCTCATAAGGTACTTCAGAAGTACACAGTCAACGGACTAACAAATAATCATCTACTCACTCCGGATCAAAAAAAGTATCCACTTAGCCTTTATTTTTTGAGCCAAAAGAGTGTCCGCTTACCAAATCAAGAAAGAATTATCCGTACTTTTCCAGATTTGCCCTTATTAAGTGTTAGATGACCAAATTCCAATACCTATTTAATTAGGGGCATTTTAGCCAAATTACTTATTTTTGCCTAGAAGTTAGTATTTTCTTAAGGGGTGTGCAAATGACAAAGTGGACACTCTTTTTTATCCGGAGGGAGTATTACTTTACAAACTTCTCACCCTTTATATGAACACTCAAAAATGGGTGCCTTATTTGTTACTCCCTCCGTCCCAATTTATGTTACACTCTTTCCATTTTAGTCCGTCCCAAAAAGAATGACATCTTTCTATTTTTAGTAACAATTTAACTTTAAAATGCTCATTTTACCCTTAATGATATACTTTATAGCCACACAAGCCACACAAATATTTGTGACTTATTTTAGACCACAAGTTTATCTTGTCTTCAATTTGTCACTACTGTTATTCCTTTTACTTTGGTCATCTTTACTATCTTTATTGTCAATACTTTCTTTTCTTTGATATTTTCATCATAACTTTTTACCTTTATATTTTTCAAACCTTCTTTGAAAAACGCTTTTCTTGAGCCGAGGGTACGGAAACAGCCTCTCTACCCCGCAAAAGGTAGGGGTAAGGTCTGCATACACCCCCACCCTCTCCAGACCCACTTGTGTGATCACACGGGGTATGTTGTTGTTATAAACCATCTCATTAAAGTAAAAATAGGCTTTTTAAAGTTAAATAGTCACTAAATATAGAAAGGTGTCATTCCTTTTGGGATTGGAAAAGAGTGTCACATAAATTGGAACGGAGGGAGCATTTATTTTGGAAGAGAGATAGCACGGGCAGTCATAGACTTCACTGATGAATTTTCTGGAGGAACTGGAATAGGAAAGATTCTTACTTAAAGCAGGAGATCAGCCAAAGCCAGGAATGACTGGGGAGAGCTACGAACACACAAACTGCAACAGTTAACCAAGCAACACACACGATCCCAATAGAAGTCCTTGAGACCTTCTGGTTTCCACGCTGTAAAGAAAACAATCAGCGCCAAAGTGAGTACATAGGCGTTTATAAGGGTCTCAAACAGCTTCAAATACAATATACGGACTCCATGAACTACCTTTCAGATTTTGGAAAAAGAAAAAGAACATCTTTTACTAAGAACGCATTCACCTCATTTTCCAGTTTCATACCCATACAAAACTTGAACAGAAAAAGAAAATAAGAAGGGTCCACTTACATCATAAATAGCAATCTGAAGCAGGGTAAATGCTGTCAATAGAACAGCATGGATTGAGAAAGCAACGTCATTGGCAGCGACAGGTATCATCTGCAGTAAAATAAGCAAGCAAATAAGTAAGAAAATCACTGTTAACAAGAGATAAAACACTAACAGCTCTTAAGAAAAGGAGACTAAACAAAAGTAGTATTACTACTTATGACTGATTAGTTATGAAAAAACTGTTGTTTTCTTTCCAAAACAAGGATTTTGTTTCCAGCAAAATGGGCTTACACTAGTGTTACAATAGCTAAATTTTGAATTAATCATATGCCTCAATTAGGGTGTCAAACGGGCGCAACAACAACAACATACCCAGTGTAGTCCCACGAGTTGGATCTGGGAGGGTAGAGTGTACGTAGACCTTAGACCTACTTGGGAGGTAGAGTGGTTGTCTCCGATAGACCCTCAAGAGGGTGTCAAACAGGCGCGTTTAACTGAATTTGTGCGGATTAAAATGAACGGGTCAAAAGCTACTTGGGCTGAAATGGTTGGGCTAAAGAGTGGATCATAACCCAACCCGTGACAACGCTCACCCCACCACACCCCCCAACCTAAAGTTACTTGGGCTGAAATCGGTTGGGCTAAAATGAGCTAAAAGGTGGATCATAACCCAAGCCAATCAATTCTTACTAAGTTTTAATTTTTTTATTTGTTCTTTTAAATTTTTTAAGTACCTAATAAAACAGTTTTGCTTTATTATGACTATACATAACATATCAAACAAAAGAAATGTTTTTTTGAAAATATTTTGACAACATTTCTCATTGGTTAATTTAAGCTACATATCAGCCCAATTATTAAACAGGCTGAGCCAATAAATGAGCGGTCATGTTTTCATGGCCTGATTTGCCACTCGTAGCCTCAATCACTCAACCATCCACTGCGGAGTTTGCGCTAACCCCGAAATCAACTAAAGATTACTAGGGCATCCACTATATCTTGGTCACTCATATGTACAAATTTAAAAATGAGTATCTATCTTAATTTTTCTTCCATATATATATAGTTCGAACGGAAAGCAGTACCATGAATCTTCAAATTAAGCTAGAAAACCACGTAAAAACAAAAATTCTAACCTCATTAAGACCATATTTCTCACGGTACTGCTTCTGAACAGCAAAACTAAAGAACATGGAAGCATTATAGATGAGATAAGACGAGTGCTTAGTCAAATTCAACACCACAAAATCGAAATTCAACCCCACCACACTGCATTTCAATACACAAAACAAAAAGGGTCAGCAAGAAAATCCATAAAGATACAAGTTTGATGAAAACAAACAGAAAAAAAGGATGTAATCCAAAATTCAACCCCACTACACTACATTTCAATACAAAAAAACGAAAAGGGTCAGCAAGAAAATCCATAAAATAAGAATTTTGATGAAAACAAATAGAAAAAAAGGTATGAAATCGAAATTCAACCCCACTACACTGCATTTCAATACACAAAACGAAAAGGGTCATCAAGAAAATCCACAAAGATAAAAACTTTGATGTAAACAAACAGAAAAATGTAGAATCAAACAACCTTTTGCGTTTGAAATTCAAGATTACTTGAGGGTAAAAACTAATAGACCAAGAGAAAAAAGCAATCCATCCTAAAGTAGTGTATAGAACTTCAAGAGGAATTGAATTCCACGATGCCATCACTACACTTTGATCAATTGAATCTCTATATTTGTAGTGAAGTGAAGATTCTCTTTGTTTAAATATGGCTAAGCCAATAGGAATATTGGGGGCATATTGCACGGTTCAAATGGTCAACTGATTGGGGACTGTCATATTGGGCCCCATAGATGTAATGAATTGGGTCTGCATTGCGTCTCAAATTCGATTTCCAATTTTCCACCGCTTGTAACAAAAGAATTAGTATTATAAGGGTTTACTAAGCTCCCGTAATATAGACCGTTCGATTTTCTTTTGAGAAAAGGTCGGATCACAAATATCAGTTGTACGTAATATTCTATAAGAGGTTGTTCTCACGGCATGAACTCATGAACTCTTGATCACATGATAGTAATTTTACCAGTTACTTCAAAACTCCCCTTCAGTACTAGGAGTACTATTCAAAAAAAAATTACGCAAATGTGGAAAATTTAGATTTGTATTTACCGATACATAATTATAGTTTCAAAAAATACCAAACGTAGTTATATTGTGAGTTTTGTAGCAAATACACAATATCTGTGTGTAACTATATGCGATGACTGCTCTTCGTGTGATTTCAGATGATATAGTATGCGGTGATACAATTGATATCCACCTGATACAACTCTTCTGCATGATATAACAACTATAGCTACGCTTTGTAAATACACAAATTATAGCTACGTCTAAAAATTAGCTATGTATGGAATTTTCTCTACTATTTAACTCTATAAAATAATACTCCCATCTTCCCAAATTTATTTGTCATTGACTAATTAGGGACGTTTTAAAAAAGACTTACTCGCACTCAGTATTTATATTAAGTTAATGATGATTAAATGATAAACTATTATGAGAATGTCTATTGCTAATTAATCACATCATAGTGATAATAGTGTATATGAAGACACGCTTCATGTATTCATCGAATTAGTGTAAACATTGAATATATGTAAGTCTAGTTTAGGATAAAAAAGTTCAAAGCTAAATTAATTTCAAATAGAAATATGTATTATTATTATTATTTTTGGGAAGCGGATGAAAGGAAAAATATAACATATATATTCCTGTTTCTAGTCCCTCGCAGTTGTTTGGGCCGTTTTCTCTTAATAAAACCCTGAACAATTTAACTTGGGCTCAGCCCAATACACTCCTCAGCTGGATCATGGAAACAACTCTTAGAACATAAAAAGCTCCATTCTTTAGAACCTTAACCATGTGGGAAGAAAAGGTTTTCTTAGATTTTTGTGATACATGAATATTTTAGTTTACTTATTAGAAAATTAATTCAAAGATGAACCTGTTATTTTGCTAATGGTATGGTCTATGGAAGAAAACAAATTAACAATATTAAACTATGATACTTGTACCAGACTATAGGTATATGTTAGGAGAAAATCTATATAGTTTAACTATTTTATTTATAAGCTCATTGAAGTAAAGAAAATTATTTTCTCACTTGTTTTCACTAGTCGCAATTCAATGCCTAGACAGACAACCTCCCGTCGTCAAAGCATATGTAGAGTATACCTTATGGGTTCATTCGAACCAACTAATTTTAACTAGGATATTATATATGTGTTTAAAATACCATGAAATAAGTACGATTAACAAATTCTGAATCAAATAAATTAAATAAAAAATATGGTAAAATTTCAAAATTCAAACTTATAGAATTAAAATCTTAAATCTGCATCATCCTTCACTTTAACAACTACTCACTTCAGTCCAAAATAATTGATGTTTCAACCTCTAAAAGATTATTCAAAATAATTTATGTTTCACATTATTAAGAAGATAATTAATTCTTTCTCCAAAATTTGCCCTTCACACATTTCTAATTCAACATACAAATTTAATCATAATTACGCCAACTTAAAAAAGAAAAAAATAATAATTTAAGATATTTTAATCAAAACCCTTTTAACTTTTAGTCAATAAGTAAATTCGTTAATCTAATGTTCTCAAGTCTAAAACATCAATTATTTTGGATCAGAAGGAATAACAATAACTTGAGCCGAAGGTCTATATTAAATAACATATTTACCTCAAAATCACATAAAGGATATATAAAATATACGTACATCTAATCCCAATTTGTAAAACCACAACATCTACCTAATAGCCCTAAAAAAAGACGACCCCTTTTTTCTAGGAGATGCTTGAATGACGAGGTCAATGTCATTTATCATGACTAGACCGATTGTTGGTAAACGCCAGTCCTAACTAAATTCAAATGTTTATCTTTACTGTCCTTAATAGACGGATCTACAATTTTAATTGCGGTTGCATGTGTACATAATATAATTCTCTTCAATTGAATCTCATCCACTAGAATAGTCGAAATTAAAGGAGTAGTTTCGGGGCAACTTTGACTGTTGCTACTAAAAATTGCTAGTCTTATGGTGATTAGTTAAAGACTTTGAACACTGAAAAGAGAGTCAAGAGACCACATGTTTCAATTTTTAATTCTCAAATCATAAATAATGCCATTAGAATTGCTTAATACATCAAGAAAATTTGAGATGACTAAAAAAAATATAAATCTGAAAACTAAAAGCAGTGTTCCATACGTCTCAAACATTGAAATATAATCATTTTCCTAAGATAACGAGTAATTTCTTTTCGAGATATAAGATAGTACTATTTCATAGAACTAAACTAAAGTGGCTATTTGAACTTCCAAAATTGTAGAAGACCTGTTCAAAAAAGAAAAGAAATCATAGTACCTTAAAAAGAGTTAATTCCATTACACTTTGACACGATGAAGAAGCAATATCCTTTTTATTTTCTCTATTTCTATGAAATGCTCCCAAATTAATTGGTATACACTATATTACTAAATTCAATTGCAATTATTTTGGGGCAACTTTGACTGTTGCCACTTGCCACAAAGATCCTACTTTTAGAGATCGCCAGAAAATTCCTTATTTTATGGTGATTGGTTAATGACTTTGAACACTTAAAACAGAGTCAAGAGACCCCATGTTTCAATTTTTAATTCTGAAATCATATATAAAAAATGTAATTATAAGTGTCTTTTTAGTTTTGTGTGGTTTGGATAATATTCAAAGACGGATTCAGAATTTAAACTCTATCGATTCAACTTTTAAGATTTTTAATTTTAAACCCGTTATATTTAAAAATTACATATACACTAGTTAGTGTAACTTTAATAATTTTTTATTTATATCAAAATTATTAAATTCATATAAACCAGATACTAAGAAGCTGCAACCGCCCAAGTAACATAGTCGTGGAAGAGGTGAAACTATAATAGTACTTCAAGAAAATATAAGATGACTAAAATATAAATCTCAAAACTAAATGCAGTGATCCATTCGTCTCAAATATCAAAAGAATCGGCCTTTTTCTGTTCACATAATAAAACCTTTTTATAAACAACCAACAACTTATTTTTGAGATATAAGATTATATATTATAGAATTACGTCCAAAATACTAATGTGGCTACAATAATTTGGACTTCCAAAATTTCATAAGCCCTGTCGGAAAAAAAAAATCATAATAATTTTAAAAGAGTTCATCTAGAAAAATTAATTCCATTGCACTTTGACACGATGAAAGAGCAATACATGCTTGTTATCCTTTGCTTTCTTTTCTTCTTCTTTGAAATGGTTCCCAAACTAAATGGTACTTATACACTATAGATTACTAAATTCAATTATGAATTATCCCCCCTTGCAATTTTATTTCCCTATGTATACTTAAGCTTTCATCTACTTAAAAAAGTACTACTCGCATTATGTATCCGAGAAAATATCAAACGTCCTTTATGTTTGGAATATATTTAAAATAATTTCATAAATATATTTACGAGCAGTTTTCGTCATTAACTTTGTAAAAGTAAGTGCTTTTGATATCCGTCAAATATCTAACAAATTATGATTATTCTTTGATAAAAATTGTGAAAAAAATAGATTTAATGAGAGCCCACTTAGTGAGCTCCATGTTAAATATACATGAATATACACAGTATACATGTGTATACTCATGTATATTGGTCTCGGATTCTACGGTACAAGCCCCACGGGATTGGGCAGATTTTGTGAATAAATTGTTGTAATATTTTAGTGTAAGTATTACCTTAATTAGTCTTGTACACTTACCATAGTTATAGGATTTTTGTAATACTAGAATAAGGTTTTAGGACTAGAATATGAATAGGTTTTCTATTATGGAACATTGTAATTTGTATAAATACTCTTTTCATTAATGATAATAATCAAGGGATCATTTTTTTTATGGTATCAGAAGTCTAGGTCTTAAAATCCTCTCTCCAAATTCCTTAATATTTCTGTCACAGTGCCTCGTTTTTCGAGCCCATTCTTCTCGGAATTCGTGATGACGGTCTCTTCTCTCTTCCCAAATTTTTCTTCCAAATCCCTACTTCACGTCTTGCATTGCTCTCATGGTGAAGAACACGTTTCACCCTGCCCTTGCTATTTCTAATATCAAGAATTGCATCTCTATCGTTCTTGAAATAGAAAACGTTCAATATGCGACGTGAGCCGAACTGTTCAAAGTTCATGCACGCTCACATCAAGTTCTACATCACATTATCCCCACGGCTCCTACAGATACAGGGGTGCAAAAATCCGAGGATGATCCTAAGTTATGGACGACACTTAATGCTACTATTCTTCAATGGATTTATTTCACTATTTCTATCGACCTGTTGCAAATGATTATCGAACCAAACGCTACGGCAATGGCGGCTTGGAATAGAGTACGTGATATATTCCAAGATAATCAAAATTCTCATGTTGTTACCTTGGAGCAGGAATTCTCCCATGTCAATATGGAAGATTTTCCTAACGTTTCAGCATATTGCAAAAGGCTGAAGGAATTGGCGGACCAACTCCGCAACATTGGTGCGCCCGTTACAAACGATCGTCTCGACCTTCAGATGGTCGCATGTCTATCTGAGGCCTATAATGGTGTTGGCACACTTCTTCGTCAGAGCAGCCCTCTTCGGTAATTTTATCAGGCTCGTTCTATGCTTACACTCGAAGAAGTAGGCTTGGCCAAAAAGGCGGCTACCGGTGCTAGTCCCGTAGTCATGATGACCGAGTCCAATTTTCCTCCTTCCGGTTCCAACAACTCAGCCCAAAACCGCAACAACGGTGGGGGCAAAAAAGGTCAAAATCGGAAAAATAATGGCAAGAATCATGGCGGCAACTAGGGCTGGAAATTTTACCCTGACCCGATGGATATCCGATCCACCCGACCCGAATATATGGACGAAAATCCGACAAAATACGTATTTTAATCTGGTGACGGATCGGGTCGGATTCGGGTGGGCATACATCCAACCCACCATCCGACCCATCACCCGACTCATCCATCCACCCGTTTATAAATCGTTAGATAATACTTTTTATCATTAAATTGTATATATTTTATTAAATAAAAATTATAATGAAATTTGGCAAATCAAGAATAACATAATTTTGGCCTAGAGTTCACTTCCATAACAGTAAAGTTTTATAATGTTCTTAGCTAGTGATCATTAATGAAAATATAAAAAATTATTCATTATTAGGTCTGATTAATTTTATTATTTATTTTGCAACGTAAAGTATGATTTGTTTGAGCTAACATAAAATGGAATATGAATGTGTTAATCAGATGAGACACTGCTACGTTGGAACTAAGAGTATTTATATTGGTTTTGGACACTCCATTTTTGTTGTGAATTTTTTTTTAAAAAAAATTAAGAACAATAATTACTAACATTATCACTGATTTTAAACTAGAACAAATGGTTAAACTTATAACAAATTTCATCCGCGAAATACCGATCCACCCGATTCACCCGTGGATGATGGGTGGATCGGATGTGGATGAAGAAAAAATAGGGTGATGAATGGGTCGGGTGGTGGATGGATGGTTGGCAGGTGGAGGCGGATTGAGCTTCACCCGATCCACCTCCGATCCATTGCCAGCCCTAGCGGCAACATGGGTGGCAGCCGAACCAGTGGCGGCGGCGGCCCTCGGGGCAGTCAGCAGCAACAACAGTCTAGGGCCCCGCAGTGGAAGTGGGCCACCAATAGGGGCCAAACAGTGGCGGGTTTCCAGTTATTACCCGGGAAACTGGCCCCCAATTTCTCAACAGCTCATGCCTAGTTTCTCAGGTTCCAGACCAGTATATGGGCCGGGCAGCATGCCAGTGTTCTTAGGCCTCGGCCTCCGCAGGCCCACCATGCAGAGGGCCCCACACAAATCGACATTGAGGCTGCAATGCACACACTTGGATTAAATCTACCAGACCCAAATTGGTATATGGACACCGGAGTCACGACCCACATGACATCCGATCAAGGTACTCTCTCGTCTTATTCAAATTTGAGCTACCCTCGTGACATAATTGTTGGTAATGGTAATTAAATTCCAATTCGAGTTTATGGTCATAAAACATTGTCTGCCCCCCCCCCCATCCACCCCTTATCTTGAAAAATACCATTCATTCCCCAAAATTGATTAAAAATTTAGTGTATGTCCGTAAATTCACCATTGATAATTTTGTGTCTATTGAATTTGATCCGTTTGGGTTTTCTGTGAAGGATTTCAAGACGGGGAGTCCTCTCATGATGTGTGATAGTAGGGAAAATCTTTATCCTATCACGTCATGTTCCGGTCTCTCGAGTCAAACCTTGCCGTCAACTTTTGCAGCCCTTGCTCATTCCTTGTGGCATGCTCGTCTTGGTCATCCGGGGTCGTCTATTTTGTCTTCCTTAGATAAAAATAATTTTATTTCATGTAAGGGTACGCGTAGTACTCTGAATTGTCAATCTTGTTCTTTAGGAAAAAATGTTAAGTTGCCATTTGTAGAATCTAATTCTCATACTTTAATTCCATTTGATATTATTCATAGCGATTTATGGACGTCTCATGTTCTTAGTTCTTTGGGTCATCGGTATTATGTTCTCTTTTTGGATGATTATTCTAAGTTTTTATGGACTTTTCCGATAGCGAAAAAATCTCAAGTTTTTTCCACATTCTTAAAATTTAGAGCATTCATTAGAACCCAATTTGAACGGAAAATAAAAAATATTCAATGTGATAATGGCAAAGAATATGAAAATGGGGTTTTCGGGAATTTTGTGCTAATAATGGGATCAATTTTCATTTTTCTTGTCCTCATACGTCTTCACAAAATGGGACAGCCGAACGCAAAATTCGTACCATTAATAACATTGTCCGAATTTTATTGATTCATGCTTCCGTACCCTCTTCATTTTGGCATCATGCTCTATAAATGGCTACATATCTTCTTAACATTCTTCCTTCCAAAGGCTTGACATATTCGTCACCTCTTCAAATTTTATATAATAAGACTCATTCGTATTCACATCTTAGGGTCTTTGGGTGCTTGTGTTATCCACTCATTTCGTCCACCACAATTAACAAACTTCAGGCCCGGTCTACCCCTTGTGTGTTTTTGGGTTATCCGTCAAATCATCGTGGTTACAAATATTTTGATTTATCATCTATTAACTTTGACATCCGATCAAGGTACTCTCTCGTCTTATTCAAATTTGAGCTACCCTCGTGGCATAATTGTTGGTAATGGTAATTAAATTTCAATTCGAGTTTATGGTCATAAAACATTGTCTGCCCCCCCATCCACCCCTTATCTTGAAAAATACCATTCATTCCCAAAATTGATTAAAAATTTAGTGTATGTCCGTAAATTCACCATTGATAATTTTGTGTCTATTGAATTTGATCCGTTTGGGTTTTCTGTGAAGGATTTCAAGACCCAGTCCTCTCATGATGTGTGATAGTAGGGAAAATCTTTATCCTATCACGTCATGTTCCGGTCTCTCGAGTCAAACCTTGCCGTCAACTTTTGCAAACTTGCCCTTGCTCATTCCTTGTGGCATGCTCGTCTTGGTCATCCGGGATCGTCTATTTTGTCTTCCTTAGATAAAAATAATTTTATTTCATGTAAGGGTACGCGTAGTACTCTGAACTGTCAATCTTGTTCTTTAGGAAAAAATGTTAAGTTGCCATTTGTAGAATCTAATTCTCATACTTTAATTCCATTTGATATTATTCATAGCGATTTATGGACGTCTCATGTTCTTAGTTCTTTGGGTCATCGGTATTATGTTCTCTTTTTGGATGATTATTCTAAGTTTTTATGGACTTTTCCGATAGCGAAAAAATCTCAAGTTTTTTCCACATTCTTAAAATTTAGAGCATTCATTAGAACCCAATTTGAACGGAAAATAAAAAATATTCAATGTGATAATGGCAAAGAATATGAAAATGGGGTTTTCGGGAATTTTGTGCTAATAATGGGATCAATTTTCATTTTTCTTGTCCTCATACGTCTTCACAAAATGGGACAGCCGAACAAAATTCGTACCATTAATAACATTGTCCGAATTTTATTGATTCATGCTTCCGTACCCTCTTCATTTTGGCATCATGCTCTATAAATGGCTACATATCTTCTTAACATTCTTCCTTACAAAGGCTTGACATATTCGTCACCTCTTCAAATTTTATATAATAAGACTCATTCGTATTCACATCTTAGGGTCTTTGGGTGCTTGTGTTATCCACTCATTTCGTCCACCACAATTAACAAACTTCAGGCCCGGTCTACCCCTTGTGTGTTTTTGGGTTATCCGTCAAATCATCGTGGTTACAAATATTTTGATTTATCATCTATTAACTTTGACATCCGATCAAGGTACTCTCTCGTCTTATTCAAATTTGAGCTACCCTCGTGGCATAATTGTTGGTAATGGTAATTAAATTTCAATTCGAGTTTATGGTCATAAAACATTGTCTGCCCCCCCATCCACCCCTTATCTTGAAAAATACCATTCATTCCCCAAAATTGATTAAAAATTTAGTGTATGTCCGTAAATTCACCATTGATAATTTTGTGTCTATTGAATTTGATCCGTTTGGGTTTTCTGTGAAGGATTTCAAGACCCAGTCCTCTCATGATGTGTGATAGTAGGGAAAATCTTTATCCTATCACGTCATGTTCCGGTCTCTCGAGTCAAACCTTGCCGTCAACTTTTGCAGCCCTTGCTCATTCCTTGTGGCATGCTCGTCTTGGTCATCCGGGGTCGTCTATTTTGTCTTCCTTAGATAAAAATAATTTTATTTCATGTAAGGGTACGCGTAGTACTCTGAATTGTCAATCTTGTTCTTTAGGAAAAAATGTTAAGTTGCCATTTGTAGAATCTAATTCTCATACTTTAATTCCATTTGATATTATTCATAGCGATTTATGGACGTCTCATGTTCTTAGTTCTTTGGGTCATCGGTATTATGTTCTCTTTTTGGATGATTATTCTAAGTTTTTATGGACTTTTCCGATAGCGAAAAAATCTCAAGTTTTTATGGACTTTTCCGATAGCGAAAAAATCTCAAGTTTTTTCCACATTCTTAAAATTTAGAGCATTCATTAGAACCCAATTTGAACGGAAAATAAAAAATATTCAATGTGATAATGGCAAAGAATATGAAAATGGGGTTTTCGGGAATTTTGTGCTAATAATTGGATCAATTTTCATTTTTCTTGTCCTCATACGTCTTCACAAAATGGGACAGCCGAACGCAAAATTCATACCATTAATAACATTGTCCGAATTTTATTGATTCATGCTTCCGTACCCTCTTCATTTTGGCATCATGCTCTATAAATGGCTACATATCTTCTTAACATTCTTCCTTCCAAAGGCTTGACATATTCGTCACCTCTTCAAAATTTATATAATAAGACTCATTCGTATTCACATCTTAGGGTCTTTGGGTGCTTGTGTTATCCACTCATTTCGTCCACCACAATTAACAAACTTCAGGCCCGGTCTACCCCTTGTGTGTTTTTGGGTTATCCGTCAAATCATCGTGGTTACAAATATTTTGATTTATCATCTATTAAAATCATCATTAGTCGCCATGTAATTTTTGATGAATCTCAATTTCCGTTTGCGAAGGTTAGTAATCTCGTGCCTAGTTCGTATAATTTTTTGGATGATGGTATATCCTCGTTTATTATTCACCATTTTTTGGACGTGTCCCACACCCAAAATCCACCAGCGGGCCCACTTCCCACAGGCCCCACTGTTCCAGCCGCTGTGTCCAGTCCCGTAACTGGGTCAGTGACGGTAATTGGGCTAGATTTCCAGCCCATTACCGCCACTGATCTAGTGACGGGTTCCAGCCTATTACCGTCACAGGATTCCAGTGTTGGGCCAGTAGGCCCACTGCTTGCTGGCCGGTCCATCACGTGTCCGATAATTCCCAAAATCCAACCAATTCTTCCCCGAGTCATAGACCGGTCACTCATAGTCAACGGGGTGTTTTTAAACTAAAAAGACATTTTAATTTAAATTCTAATGTTCTTAAATCACCATTACCCCGTAATCATGTGTCTGCTTTGAATGACCCGAATTGAAAAATGCTATGACCGACAAATATAATGCTCTTATTGATAATACGACGTGGGAGTTGGTGCCCCGTTCGATACCACTGTCGTCACTCTCCTAGAGACCACAAGACGGCGGCTATCCTTGGTCTATATTCAAGAAGTGGAATGCTGGGATAGGATGACCTATCTGTGTATAGATCCAACGCCGGTAATAGAATGATCAAAGCTCAAACTTCAGCATTTCCATTACCTGCTCCAGTAAAGGAAGCATTTTCAGTGAATATGAACTAGAATTGGATTGGATCGGGAGCTAAGAGAGATTGGAAAGGTTTAAATAAGAGTGTGCCTAACGTCTTTCTCTCTCTCTTATTAGAAGAAGGAATGGGGGGGTATATGTGAGGAATCCAGTCTGCAGTAATTCAAATTGCTCCTTCGGATCACTAAGTAAAATCTTGACTCACACATACCGCGGTGTATTGTTGTCAACTCACATAGTCGCACCTGTCGCGCCCGATTTTGACCTGGCTCTGCAGGTCAAAAGCGGAGCACGGACGTGTTCGGTGATTCCTGGGTAAAGAATTGAGGAGTCGCCACCTAATTATTTTTTATGGTGAATTAGGACACCTAGATATTTAAACTAAATGCTGCAATGTAACTCCAATTTTAAGGTCTGCGAAACTAGCGAGATTCTAGATAAGGGTTCTTTATTATCCTAAAGGGAAGGGGTTAGGCATCCTTTAAGATCCGCTAACTTGCGGTTATCCGGTCAAACTCAAGTTAATTATTACTAGAAAAATATATGTTTTTACAAGTATAACAGATTTAAAGATGTTTGCAAATAATTAGTAAATGATGCATTTTAAAAAGAAAGATACATGTAGAGATTTTTTTTTTTTAAAATATGCATTTGTATGGTATTTAAAGAGAAATACATGTAGAGCTGAAAAATATGTATTTGACAATTGATAGTAAAACAAATTATTTATAATGCCAAAGAAGTAAAATGTGGGGAATCAATGAATTGTAAATTGACAAAAGATAAACTTTATTCGGTATGATTTAATAAAGCAAATAAAAGATGACAAAAGTTGTTTTGAAAATCTTGAATACGCGTGACGAGCCTAAAATAAATAAACTAGCGAAGGAATTCTAAGTTTGAATTTAACCGAGCCTACAAATAAATAAGCTAGCGACGGGTTTTAAATCTTAAACTACCCTATGAATTAATCCTAAGTTTGCCTATTCTAAGCATTTCAATAGTTACATAAGTGCGATGAATAATATTACAATACAAAGCGGGATAAAAGCTGAATTAAAGAAAGTAAATGAGATAATAACTCCGCGGAACATTTGCCTTTATTTACTTTAATCCTGCAAAAGTTTGTCAAGAACAAACGGTTAGAAACAATTAAATACAAATAACTTCATATCCGTATTCAAAACGGTGAATGTTTTGATCACGGAGGGCTCGAACTTAAATTTTGAAAAGAACATTCCAATCACGTCGTGGTTGCAAACATATGACTAATGTGGTTTATTTTGATTGCCTCGTCTACTAAACGTGTTGGTCTCTCGGGTGAAATAGAAAAGATCACTATAATCACATCGTGGCTGCGAATATATAATTCACCTCGCCTACTAAACATGTTGATCTCGGATGAAATAAACGGTTTAAGTCTTCATCATTGCCCGAAGTTATATTTCCGTCTTTTCAAGCGTGGAGGCCTCAAAATCGACGGATATTTTTCATTGGCCGGTGTAGTATCGTGTTCAAATCGGTAAAATTAAAATTGAAACGATGAAAAGATGGCGGTGGCGGCAAGCGAGAAAACGAGAGGCAAAAAAAAAGACGAGTTTCCGAAAATGACGCGGTGTCTAGTTTAAAACGAGTAAAACGATAATTTGGAACCGAGCGATGAACCGAAATAGAAAGCGATGCCGAAAGGATGCGGTATTTATTCAAAACGATAAAACGATGTGATGATATCCGTTGCACGGATGCTTAAAACGATGGCGAAAAAACGCAGCGGTAGTAAGCGAAAAACGAGAGAGCGATGAAGCGGTAAGCGAAAAAGAAAAACAGAGGCGATTTCCGAAGAGACGCGATGTTTAGTTTAAAACGATAAAACGATAAATATATCCAAGCGATGAACGAAATAGAAAGCGATGCCGAAAAGAAGCGGTATTTATTCAAAACATGGGAAAACGAAGAAAGCGGTGAGATATCCGTTGCCGGATAATTAAAACAGTGCAAAAAAAATAGAGAAACAAAACGAAAGAAAAGCGCGTCTTCGAAGTTAATTTCATCGGCCTTAATGCAATATTAATAAAACAATAAGACAATAAAAGAAACGAGCGATGAGCAATTAAAGTATCCGACCCAAATTAAAATGTTGGAACCGGAACGATTAAGAAGTAATTATGGAAAAATCCGACCGGATCATGAACAATGCGACCGAATGAAATCGAAATTCAGATTTTTTTTTTTAGATAACCAAAGACAACGAGATATGAAACATGCCATAATCGGAAATACGCCAAAATCGGGTCGACCGACCCGAATCAGATGTCAACCCGAATCAGATTTTTTCATTTTTCAGATAACCAATAATAACAAACAGCAACAATGCAAGAAATTTGGAAATTCAAACCGGGTCGACCCGACCCGAATAGGAGATTCAACCCGACATCAAATAATTCCATCAATTCCAGATAACCAACATACAAAAATATGAAATGCAAGAATTACGAAAATATCCAAATCGAATCGACCCGATCCGGTCGGTGACCGACCCGAATCGGTGATCCGAATCCGAAATCAAATGATCCAAACCCAAATCAGATTTTAACACCAAATTCAGATAACCAATAACAAGAAAATGAAATGCAAGAATTCTGGAAATATTACCCGAACCGGGTTGACCCGACCCGGATCAGTGACCCGACCCGAATCGGAACTCAACCCGAAATCAAATATTCACCAAATTCAGATAACCAATAACAAGAATATGTAATGCAAGAATTCCGAAAATATCCAAATCGGGTCGACCCGACCCGGGTCAGTGACCCGACCCGAATCTGTGATCCAAATCCGAATCAAATTTTGACACTAAATTCAGATAACCAATAACAAGAATATGTAATGCAAGAATTCCGAAAAATATTCGCACCGGGTCGACTCGACCCGGGTCAGTGATAAAAAATCAGAAATCAAAAGTTCACCAATTTCAGATAACCAACATAGAAAAATATGAAATGCAAGAATTCTGAAAATGTTACCCGAACCGGGTCGACCCGACCCGAATCGGAAAACTAAAAATCAGAGAATCATAGGGGAGAACAAACCTTTTCGGACTTGATTCTTGAATAACAAGGAAGGCAAATGCTTACAATCAAGAACACAACAAAATATTTATGTATATATGGAATAATCTTCCGAAAAATCCTCCAAAAAATCTGTTTTTCTCTCGAAAATCCCCTCCAAAAAATGAAGAACAACATGGGGTATTTATAGGTGGATTTCCCCCCCAAGAACGAGTTAAAAATCGAATTAAAGGTAAAGATTTCTGAATTTTGAAAGCGGATTTTAGGGGGTAGGGGCGTGGGTCGAAGTGACGGGAGGGGTGTGGTGGTGTCAGGGTTGGTGGCAGGGAGTGGGTGGTGGCAGTGGGCGAGGTGACCGGTCGGATGGGGGGTACGGGGGCAGCGGCGATTTGTGAGGGGGGGGGTTAGGTTTTTTTGGGGTTTTTTTTTTTGGGGGGTTTTGATTTGGTTTGGGGGATTAATAAATGGGGGGATGGGTTATGGGCCACGGGTTTGGGTGGGGCGACGTCGAATGGATGCGGGCCGACGGGTATTGGGTTATTAAAAGGGGGAGAGGTCGAATGGGTTTGGGGGTTGTGGGCGACGGGTTTGGGGATTGGGGAATTTATTTTGGGATTGGGCTTGTGGGAATTTAATTTGGGGATTGGGCTTGGACGAAAAATGGGTTTTAGTTTAGGTTGGGTAGAAATTGCATTGGGTTGAAAAAATGAAAAATGGGGAGTTGGTTAAAATAAAAAGGAGTTTAACATTAAAATATATTTTTTGTAAAAGATGTGAATTATTTAAAATAACATACCAATGTGATAATAATAAAAATATAATATTTGCGAAATGTTTAATGCTTAATAAAAGGGAAATGCGGTGCAATTTTGCGATAATAAAATAACATAGAATTTTCGGATAACTTATGATTATTATAAAATGCAAATGATATAAAATATGCGAATAATAATAATAATACGAAGATACACACATATATGCCTATATTTTAAATTATTTTAAAAGTGTCAAAATATTAAAAATTACGAATAAAATCATAAAAGATGGGACAAAATTGGGTGTCAACAGATGCCCCTCTTTGGACGGAGACGATGAAAGAATTTTCGGCCAAAGAAGTTGACTGAGTAGCCAATTTTGTCCCGATCATCGGGACTGCATGGTAAGAAATAGAATCCCCGGGGGGAAGTGAAGTTGCAAAAAGATGGTGCACATTCAAGCAACAATGCCCCAGTGTCGACTTAGGATGACACTGGTCGCAGATGCGAGAAACTAATGGGAAAGAGCGGATCGACGTTCGAAGTAAGTCGTTGACCAAATTGCCTCGGTTCGCCGTAAGAGATAGCTCCACGTTGTGATGAAGTTCCTGCAAATTAAAAACTCCTGCAAACTAAAGCTTAAGATAAAATTAGTGTATAACTGCTGAGGAAAATTGTAGAGAAATAACTTGGAAATACCCGCATTAGGAGGTGGGCGCCTTACTGAAATTAAAATACCCTCGTTATAAGGTGGGCACCTGACTGAAATTAAAATACCCTCATTATAAGGTGGGCGCCTGACTGAAATTAAAATACCCTCATTATAAGGTGGGCGCTGAAATGACGTCGTTGGATCGACGTGTTGTGTTGAAGACGTCGTTGTAATGTTGTTGACGTCTTGTTGTATAGACGTTGATGATGTCGTCGTTGTATAGACGTTGATGATGTAGTCGTTGCATAGACTTTCTTGATGTTGTTGTTGTTGTAAAGAATAGTTGTCGTCTTTGCCAGTAACGTCAATGACGTTGTTGTAATGCTTGTAAAGATAGGCTAACTGCGTTGAATACGTCATTGTAATGATGTTGACGTTGTTGTAGTCTTGTAAAAGATATTTGTTGTCTTTATTGATACGTCGATGACGTTGTTGTAATGATGTTTGTTGTTGTAGATAGCGGTTATCTTTGAAGGCGTCGTTGTAATCTTGTTGAAGATAGTTGATGTCTTTGCGCGATAACGTCAATGACGTTGTTGTAATCTTTGTAAAAGATAGTTGAATGTCTTTGCGATAACGTCAATGACGTTGTTGTAATGTTGTAAAAGATAGGCTAACTGCGTTGAAGACGTCATTGTAATGTTTGTTGACGTCGTTGTAATGCTTGTAAAAGATATTTATTGTCTTTGCGATACGTCGATGACGTTGTTGTAATGATGTTTGTTGTTGTAGATAGCGGTTATCTTTGAAGGCGTCGTTGTAATCTTTGTTGAAGATAGTTGATGTCTTTCGATAACGTCAATGACGTTGTTGTAATCTTTGTAAAAGATAGTTGAATGTCTTTGCGATACGTCAATGACGTTGTTGTAATCTTTTGTAAAAGATAGGCTGCTGCGTTGAAGACGTCATTGTAATGCTGTTGACGTCGTTGTAATGCTGTAAAAGATATTTATTGTGATGCAGTAACGTCGATGACGTTGTTGTAATGATGTTTCTTTGTTGTAGATAGTTGTTGTTAAAAGGCGTCGTTGTAATGCTTGTTGACGTCGTTGAGATGCGGTAAAAGATAGTTGTTGCGTTGCGTAAAAGATAATTCTTTGCGTTGCCGTAAAAGATAGTTCTTTGTATTGAAGACGTCATTGTAACGTTGTTGACGTCGTTGAGATGCTGTAAAAGATAATTGTCGTGCTGCCATAACGTCGATGACGTTATTGTAATGTTGTCCTGTTGTAAGAGATGTAAGTGACGTCCTTGCCGTCAGTTTGCTGTAATAGGGTTCCACGTTGTGCTGAATCTTCTGCCGATCCAAACTCACGTGAATTGAAATGTCGTCCTGGCAAGGGCGAAAATGTGATGCGACGTCTTTCCCGTCGGATTTGCCGTGTTGTCGTTCCTTGTGATTCGAAATAACATCTTTGCGCAGACATAATAGTCGGGACCCTGTAGGTCAAGATGATGTCTTCGTATAAATGCAAAACAAGAACGTAATCCTTGTAGTGAGTTGTGGTGCCGAAATTCTTTGGGGAACTGATCATAAGTGATGTGGCTTCCCTGCTTTTTTAACCTGAAGAACCTGTACTCAAAGAAAATTTTGTGAGTTTGGGGAGGGGCGGTTGATTCGCGTTGACTTTGTAGCTTCTGCTCTTGATAGGCCGCATGTCCTGCCGACTCGGACTGTAGCTCCCGTCTAGTTCCCAGTCTTGGCTAACCGCTAATGGAAACATTTGTTGAAAACAATTTATTTTATAAGAAAGTATGCTTATCATTAAAAGTTCTTGTCGATCTCTAATGAAAAAATTTGTTGAAAATAATTTGCTTATAAAAAAGTATGCATATATGTAAATGTCTGTCGAGCAGTGACATGCGGTGAAACAAAGCAAACGTCTTATCCAAAATCCTCTTAGGCTGAAGACTTAGTTTGCCGATGCTTTTCCATGTTTATCGGTGTCCTCTGGCAGTGATCCCTTAAAAATGCCCCAGTTTCCGATATGTGAGAATGACGATCTTTTGAACGGACAACCGAGTCTTGTGTAGATTGCTTGCCTGCCCTATCAGGGTGATCAGATGGGTGCATTTTGTCATATGTGATATAAAGGAGAAAATATTTCCTAATGGTGGGACCGAAGCCGATTTAGGCCGCCTACGTATCCTCATGAGGGAATCAGGTCATGACGTAGTTCATTACAAGCAAATGGGATTGTAAGGGTTTTTCTAAAAATGGGACCGAAGCCGATGTGGCCACCTACGTATCCCGCCGAGGGAATCAGGTCATAACGTAGTTCATGCGCAAAGAGGATTGTAAGGTTTTTTCTAAAATGGGACCGAAGCCGATGTGGCCACCTACGTATCCCGCCGAGGGAATCAGGTCATAACGTAGTTCATGTAGCAAACAAGAGATTTGTAAGGATTTTCTAAAAATTGGACCGAAGCCGATGTGGCCGCCTACGTATCCCGCCGAGGGAATCAGGTCATAACGTAGTTCATGTAGCAACAACAAAAAAAAATGTTTTTTTTTTGGGGAAATTTGCAATCTAGGAAACGGAACCCGACATGGGTTCTTTGCGTATCCCGCCAGGGAGCGCAACTTTTACAACATAGAAAAAGTATTACATAGAGAATAACTAATCTTAGATATGGTATCTCTTCACTGCATCGGCCATTCTATTCTGATAAGGTTGCCCCGGACGATTGCGTCCATCTGCTTTCATCAATCAGTCTCTTCGTACATGATTTGGCTTCGAACGATAGGGAAATGCCCCAGTAGAAGTCATGGTCGTAGCGTGGTAGCCCAAGAGTACAAATGGCAAACGTCCGTGCCGATGCTTGTAACTTATCAACCATCCTGGTGTTTCATCCAAATCTGGCTTTGACTTATTCCAAAAAAAAAATGCCCCAGTTCTTCCGGTTGTGAGTCTTCCTTATATTCGTCGAAGCCTTGCTTGTTATTTGGGACCTTGTTTGCTTGTTTCATTATATGTCACATATTAGCGACAGATTTATTAGTTTGTGTGATGAAAAAGAAAAGAAGATTATTAAACAAACAGATTTTTTTTTTTAAATAGCAAAAGCAATGCAGATTTGTCTTTTTAAGCTTTCAAAAGGAGGAGGTAAACATATTAAATGCATATATGTGATTCAGGCCTCAATCTGAATCGCATTGTTTCATTAAACATTAACGAAATTAACTAGTCTCTGGGAGAAACAAGGCCGGGGCACATGTCCAATTTTCCAAATCATCTTCTTGCTCTGCATCCCAAATGGTTGAGTCTTTAGCGTAATCATCGAGAATCACACTGCATCTTGCTTCTTCTTCAGTAATGAAAAGACTTTTGAATCCCTCAACGAGGTTGGCTGCATTGTCCTCCTTTGATTCCCCGAGTGGCGCATGCTCGACGAATGAGCGACTCGAGAGGTGGAACGAGGCTTTGGCAAAAGAGCATCTCTCTTCCTTCGGAGATTGGTTGATAGGACTTTTCCAAGAAAAGATGGTGCCATGACCCGCGACTTTGGATGAAGTACTTCTACTCCGAACGGTGCCCTCAATTGGACTGTAATCATAGGGGTGACAAAGGCTGATGATTTAACCTTTTTCTTTCTCTGGACTGGCACAATAGTCCCTTCCAAGTTGTGTTCTTCATCAACCGTAATCATGTTCACATTGGCATCGTCATGGTTTGGCAAAGGGTTATCGTTTACATTAGAGGAAGATACTTTCAGTTGGATAACTCCTTCTTTGATCAATGCCTCGATTTTGTCTGCGAGAGCGTAGCAATTTTCGGTGTCGTGCCCGAAATTCCCGAGTGGTATGCACAATGCTTAGTCTCATCATGCCATTTGGGAACAGGATTGGGGACATTTCCTGGGATGGGCTGGAGTATTCCCGCGGTTTTCAGTCTTTCATATAACTGGGCTCGAGGTTCGGCTAAAGGTGTATAGGTTTTGGCTGGCTTTCTTTCGTGTTTTGCGCGGGGTCCGGTGCATGGACTCGTGGGCCGAGGTAAGTATGCGGGCGATATTGTGGGGGATTCGGATAGGGCCGGCGCTCGAGCGGTGCTATATATTGGCCGAGTATGGTAGACGGGGGTAGGGAGCGAGTGGGTATTGATAGTAAGGTTGAGGGATTTGGACGTATGGGAAATAATGGGAAGGTGAGGACTTTGGTTGTTTTGATTGTAGTATGGAGGGTGGGGTGATGGCATTTGGTAGGTTGACATTTGATTTGGTCTATGTTTACGAACTCGTCACCACGAGGACACTCCGTCTCTTCCTCTTCTTTCTTGCTCCCTCAAATGAGTCCGACGGATTGTCTCACTCGTTGCTTGCAATGCTACAAAGTTTGCAATTCTTCCTGTTCTGATTCCCTCTTCTATGAAATCTCCCATCCTTATAACTTCAAAGAAACTTCGTCCTATGACGCTTATCATTCTCTCATAGTATGTTGCATCTTTCAAAGATTGTACAAAGAGAGTGGTCATCTCACTTTCTTCTATCGGGGGTTGAACTTTCGCTGCTTTTGCCCTCCACTTCATGGCATATTCTCTGAAGGTCTCTGTGGACTTCTTTTCCAACTTCATCAGATAAAATCTGTCCAAGACTGTGTCAGTGTTGAATTTAAATCTGTCCACGAAATCTTGTGCCATCGTGCCCCAATTACACCATTTTCGCGGGTTTTGGCTCGTGTACCAGTCGAGTGCTTCTCCTGTTAAACTCCTTACGAACAACTTCATTATGATGGCCTGGTCTTTACCTACCCCAATCAGTTTGTCACAGTATGATCTTAAATGAGCGTGAGGATTTCCTTTCCCATCAAACAAGCCAAATTTTGGCACCTTATATCCTACGAGCAATTCAATATCGGGATGCATACACGGATCTTCGTACTCAAGTCCTTCATGTCCCTTGCTGGTTCGGATATTCTTGAATGCCTCTTTTAGGCTGTAAATCTCTCTCGCCACACTTTCATCGGTTCTGATCCTTACCCGTCTGTCCATTTCTTCACACTGGCCAATTTCCTGAAGAGTCATGTTTGGTGTTGCGGTAGTAAAAGGTTGGGCTTCCATTACATATACTTTGGCGGCACATACGCTTTTTGCTTCGTGATCGGCGATGTGTGCCATCAATATGTGTTGGTCTGTAGGGTGACTTTGCGTGAAAGGGGTGTTTTGGACAAGTGGGGTAATTTGGGTATGTGGAGTTGTGAATGAGGTCGGATCATTTTGTAGCGGGCTTTGTTGTGGACTTGCTTGCGGGTTAGTGTGTTGTGGATTGGTTTTGCATAGTGGAGAATTATCGGGGAGGTTTTGGGGAAATGGCGATTCAGGAGATGAAAAATTTTGTGGTGCAGTTGCATTCGTCCCTTGTTCAGGGAGTGGGGTATCGGCGCTAATGGACAGGTTGGTGAGATTTTGGAACCGCTCTATCTCAGTCTACATGGCTGCCATCTGTTGTAACAGTTGGGCGATGTATTTTTCTTGGACGGTAGCATTTCTATTTTCCGAAGCCTCGGTTCATCTCTTGAAAGAGTGATAAGTTCCGAGCCGATCTGTTCGGATGCATCGAATCGGTCATTTCTTTGAAGGATTGTGCCTTTGACCTCGTGAAGTAGGGATGATCCGCCGCTTTATCAACGCAAATCAACCTTTGGGAAAATAATCTAGACAAAATAAACCTTCTAAAAAAATGAAGAAAACCAAGTTAGTATAAGGCGAGTAATTATTGCTTTAAATAATATGCACAGAGTGAAAAAGCAGGAGAAAATAGCAAAATGATTGTAAGGCAATTAAATGCGCATCCTAATATGCATGGGGCCTCCCTTATGCCGGAGGTGGGCCTAAACGCCGGATATGCGGGATTACGACGAGATTTGATCCAAGTCGCTAAACCGTAATGCTTTGTCGGAAACGAGACAAAATGAATGTACATTTTCCAATTTCAACATGTCATGATTAGTCTTGGATTAGTCTATCATTATCACGCTACACGTAATATGCCGACTGGTCGTTGGGTTGCGAGACCCGTTGACAATTTTGGTAGATTTCTTAATTGTGGAGTCGATACCAAGGATCGACCCACCTAAGGTGTATGCATGCATAACTTAAAATAAATGGTGGTATAGCTCTATTCTAAATTTTCTAAGATTTGGCTGACTAGACTCAAGGTTCCCGAGCGATCGCTCGAGTGAGAAGGCTACGCAGCCAACCGGATGGTCCGGACGCTCCGCGCATATACTAACTCTCCTAAAAATTTGGTAATTTGAAAGAAATTTGCGGGTGCGCAAAACACACCTCGCGTGTAGTGTGTGATAGTGTCAATTTTCCAGAGTGGAAGAAATATGAGCGGAATGCCAATTTAAGGAAAGCAGTAAAACAATATAGCAATTAAAGCAATTATGCAAAAAAAATTCACAAATGAAACATATCAAAGTATTAAAACAAATAATGAAAAAAAGTAAAGCACAATAATAATTAACCTGATTTGGCTATGGTCAAGAACCTGAAATATCCCCAGCGGAGTCGCCATGCTGTCGCGCCCGATTTTGACCTGGCTCTGCAGGTCAAAAGCGGAGCACGGACGTGTTCGGTGATTCCTGGGTAAAGAATTGAGGAGTCGCCACCTCATTATTTTTTATGGTGAATTAGGACACCTAGATATTTAAACTAAATGCTGCAATGTAACTCCAATTTTAAGGTCTGCGAAACTAGCGAGATTCTAGATAAGAGTTCTTTATTATCCTAAAGGGAAGGGGTTAGGCATCCTTTAAGATCCGCTAACTTGCGGTTATCCGGTCAAACTCAAGTTAATTATTACTAGAAAAATATATGTTTTTACAAGTATAACAGATTTAAAGATGTTTGCAAATAATTAGTAAATGATGCATTTTAAAAAGAAAGATACATGTAGAGATTTTTTTTTTTTAAAATATGCATTTGTATGGTATTTAAAGAGAAATACATGTAGAGCTGAAAAATATGTATTTGACAATTGATAGTAAAACAAATTATTTATAATGCCAAAGAAGTAAAATGTGGGGAATCAATGAATTGTAAATTGACAAAAGATAAACTTTATTCGGTATGATTTAATAAAGCAAATAAAAGATGACAAAAGTTGTTTTGAAAATCTTGAATACGCGTGACGAGCCTAAAATAAATAAACTAGCGAAGGAATTCTAAGTTTGAATTTAACCGAGCCTACAAATAAATAAGCTAGCGACGGGTTTTAAATCTTAAACTACCCTATGAATTAATCCTAAGTTTGCCTATTCTAAGCATTTCAATAGTTACATAAGTGCGATGAATAATATTACAATACAAAGCGGGATAAAAGCTGAATTAAAGAAAGTAAATGAAATAATAACTCCGCGGAACATTTGCCTTTATTTACTTTAATCCCTGCAAGCTGTCAAGAACAAACGGTTAGAAACAATTAAATACAAATAACTTCATATCCGTATTCAAAACAGTGAATGTTTTGATCACGGAGGGCTCAGACTTAAATTTTGAAAAGAACATTCCAATCACGTCGTGGCTCGCAAACATATGACTAATGTGGTTTATTTTGATTGCCTCGCCTACTAAACGTGTTGGTCTCTCGGATGAAATAGAAAAGATCACTATAATCACATCGTGGCTGCGAATATATAATTCACCTCGCCTACTAAACATGTTGATCTCGGATGAAATAAACGGTTTAAGTCTTCATCATTGCCCGAAGTTATATTTCCGTCTTTTCAACTCGTGGAGGCCTCAAAATCGACGGATATTTTTCATTGGCCAAAGTGTAGTATCGTGTTCAAATCGGTAAAATTAAAATTGAAACAAGAAAAAGAGGCGAGGCGCAAGCGAAAACGAGAGGCAAAAAAAGACAGATTTCCGAAAATGACGCGGTGTCTAGTTTAAAACAAGAAAACAAGAATTTGGAACCGAGCAAAGGAACTCGAAATAGAAAGCGATGACCCGAAAAGATGCGGTATTTATTCAAAACAAGATGCTGATATCCGTTGCACATATGCTTAAAACAAGAACCGAAAAAACGCAGCAGAGTAAGCGAGAAAAACGAGAGGCAAGAAGCAAGAAGCGTAAAAGAAAAACAGAGCGCTTTCCGAAGAGACGCGATGTTTAGTTTAAAACAAGAAAACAAGAAATATCCAAGCAAAAGGAACCGAAATAGAAAGCGATGACCCGAAAAGAAGCGGTATTTATTCAAAACAAAGTAGGAAAACGAAAAAAACAAAGGAGATATCCGTTGCCCGGATAATTAAAACGAAGTGCAAAAAAAATAGAGAAACAAAACGAAAGAAAAGCGCGTCTTCGAAGTTAATTTCATCGGCCTTAATGCAATATTAATAAAACAATAAGACAAGAAAAGAAACGAGCAAAGTGAGCAATTAAAGTATCCGACCCAAATTCTGAAATGTTGGAACCGAACAGATTAAGAAGTAATTATGGAAAAATCCGACCCGATCATGAACAATGACCGAATGAAATCGAAATTCGATTTTTTTTTTTAGATAACCAGCAACAGATATGAAACATGCCATAATCTGGAAATACGCCAAAATCGGGTCGACCCGACCCGAATCAGATGTCAACCCGAATCAGATTTTTTCATTTTTCAGATAACCAATAATAACAAACAGCAACAATGCAAGAAATTTGGAAATTCAAACCGGGTCGACCCGACCCGAATAGGAGATTCAACCCGACATCAAATAATTCCATCAATTCCAGATAACCAACATACAAAAATATGAAATGCAAGAATTCTGAAAATATCCAAATCGAATCGACCGATCCGGTCGGTGACCGACCCGAATCGGTGATCCGAATCCGAAATCAAATGATCCAAACCCAAATCGATTTTAACACCAAATTCGGATAACCAATAACAAGAAAATGAAATGCAAGAATTCGGAAATATTACCCGAACAAGGTTGACCCGACCCGGATCAGTGACCCGACCCGAATCGGAACTCAACCCGAAATCAAATATTCACCAAATTCAGATAACCAATAACAAGAATATGTAATGCAAGAATTCCGAAAATATCCAAATCGGGTCGACCCGACCCGGGTCAGTGACCCGACCCGAATCTGTGATCCAAATCCGAATCAAATTTTGACACTAAATTCAGATAACCAATAACAAGAATATGTAATGCAAGAATTCCGAAAAATATTCGCACCGGGTCGACTCGACCCGGGTCAGTGATAAAAAATCAGAGAATCAAAAGTTCACCAATTTCAGATAACCAACATAGAAAAATATGAAATGCAAGAATTCTGAAAATGTTACCCGAACCGGGTCGACCCGACCCGAATCGGAAAACTAAAAATCAGAGAATCATAGGGGAGAACAAACCTTTTCGGACTTGATTCTTGAATAACAAGGAAGGCAAATGCTTACAATCAAGAACACAACAAAATATTTATGTATATATGGAATAATCTTCCGAAAAATCCTCCAAAAAATCTGTTTTTCTCTCGAAAATCCCCTCCAAAAAATGAAGAACAACATGGGGTATTTATAGGTGGATTTCCCCCCCAAGAACGAGTTAAAAATCGAATTAAAGGTAAAGATTTCTGAATTTTGAAAGCGGATTTTAGGGGGTAGGGGCGTGGGTCGAAGTGACGGGAGGGGTGTGGTGGTGTCGGGGGTTGGTGGCGGGGGAGTGGGTGGTGGCGGTGGGCGAGGTGACCGGTCGGATGGGGGGTACGGGGCGGCGGCGATTTGTGAGGGGGGGGTTAGGTTTTTTTGGGGTTTTTTTTTTTTTTGGGGGGGTTTTGATTTGGTTTGGGGGATTAATAAATGGGGGGATGGGTTATGGGCCACGGGTTTGGGCTGGGGCGACGTCGAATTGGATCTGGGCCGACGGGTATTGGGTTATTAAAAGGGGGGAGAGGTCGAATGGGCTGGGGGTTGTGGGCCGACGGGTTTGGGGATTGGGGAATTTATTTTGGGATTGGGCTTGTGGGAATTTAATTTGGGGATTGGGCTTGGACGAAAAATGGGTTTTAGTTTAGGTTGGGTAGAAATTGCATTGGGTTGAAAAAATGAAAAATGGGGAGTTGGTTAAAATAAAAAGGAGTTTAACATTAAAATATATTTTTTGTAAAAGATGTGAATTATTTAAAATAACATACCAATGTGATAATAATAAAAATATAATATTTGCGAAATGTTTAATGCTTAATAAAAGGGAAATGCGAAGTGTCAAAATATTAAAAATTACGAATAAAATCATAAAAGATGGGACAAAATTGGGTGTCAACAGCACCTACTAGTAACAAGACGACTACTCCCTGCACGCCATGGGGCCTCAACGATCCCGATAGCGATGTCCAAAGCGTGACGGACCGTGTCAAATTGAGAAGCTTGCTGTGGAGATAGGTTGGTGTTAATATTATTCGGTCTATGCGAATTTTTGCTCATAAGGACAATTCTAACGGTTCTTTTGCAAGGCATAAGGCTCGTCTTGTAGGTGATGGTAAAACTCAGCAGGTTGGTGTGGATTGTGGTGAGACGTTTAGTTCGGTGGTCAAGTCGGTTACCATTCGCACTGTGCTCAGCTTAGCACTTTCGAAAGCATGGCCCATTCATCAGCTAGATGTGAAGAATGCTTTCTTACATGATGATCTCAAGGAAACAGTCTATATGTATCGGCCCTTGGGGTTTAGGGATCCCAAATATCCTCATCATGTCTGTTTGTTGAAAAAGTCCTTGTATGGGTTTAAGCAATCTCCACGGGCTTGGTATAAGAGGTTTGCAGACTATGTTTCGACTATTGGGTTCTCTCACAACAGGTCTGATAATTCATTGTTCATATATCATCGTGGTTCTTCCTTGGCTTATATACTATTATATATAGATGATATTATCTTGACTGCCTCTTCCGTTGTATTACGTAGTCTATCATGACAATGCTCAGTTCTGAGTTTGCTATGAAAGACTTGGGGCCCTTGAGTTATTTTTTGGGGATTGCTGTCACTCGTCATGCATGTGGGTTCTTATCTAAGAGGAAGTATGCAGCTGAGATCATTGAGAGGGCTGGGATGTCATCCTGTAAGTCCACTTCCACTCCGGTTGATACTAAACCCAAGTTGGGTGCTGCGGCTGGCTCACCGTATGAGGATCCAACCCGCTATCGCAGTCTTGCAGGGGCCCTTCAGTATCTTACATTCACGAGATCAGATATTAGTATGTCATACAACAGGTGTGTTTGTTTATGCATGATCTCAGGGTTAAGCACATACATGCACTAAAACACATTATTTGATACATCCAAGGGACGCTTGACTATGTCTTACATTTATAGCCGTCGTCGACGTCTACACGTTTCTCGTATACATATGCTGACTAGGGTGGATGTCTGGACACCAGACGGTCTACGTCTGGCTATTGTATATTTCTTGGTAATAATTTGGTCTCATGATCTGCCAAGCGTCAGTCGACATTGTCTCGCTTTAGTGTAGAGGCCGAGTATCGAGGGGTGGCCAATATGGTCTCTGAATCATGTTGGTTGCGTAATCTTCTTTTAGAGCTTCATTGTCCTATTCAGAAAGCTACCTTGGTTTATTGAGATAATGTTAGTGACATCTATCTTTCTGGTAATCTGGTTCAGCACCAGCGCACTAAACATATCGAGATGGACATTCACTTTGTTCGCGAAAAGGTAGCTCGTGGACAAGTTCGTGTCTACCATGTCCTTTCCAGGTATCAAATTGCAGACATATTTACAAAGGGTCTTCCCTCGGTCCTTTTTGAAGATTTTAGGGACAATCTCAGCGTACGAAGGCCGCCCGCTATGACTGCGGGTGTGTGTTAAATATACATGAATATACACAATATACATGTGTATACTCATGTATATTGGTCTCGGATTCTACGGTACAAGCCCCACGGGGTTGGGCAGATTTTGTGAATAAATTGTTGTAATATTTTAGTGTAAGTATTACCTTAATTAGTACTGTACACTTATCATAGTTATAAGATTCTTGTACTACTAGAATAATGTTTTGAGATTAGAATAAGAATAAATTTTCTATTATGGAAAATTGTAATTTGTATATATACTCTTTTCATTAATGAGAATATTCAAGAGATTCCATGCTTTCCATAGTTGAAGTAGAGAGTTCAAAGTTCAAACCCCATTAATGGCATAATATCCCTTTCCACATCCCTCCTCGGATGTTAATAAAAAAATATCAATTTATTAATTTTGGTTTATTTATGATTTTAACACTCTATTTAGAACTTGACGATACTTTACTTTAGTTTCTATTCATTTTTTTTTTACAGTTCTTGTTAAATCATTAAATGTAGCCATCAAAGTTTATTGAATATCCAACGGAAGCAAAATTACTCCTTTTTAACAAACTCAAAAGATCAAAAGTGCTGAAAAATAAAATTAAAGGACTATCTTGAACGCAAACCAAAACATATATCACATTCTAAGCGCAACCCGGTGCACTAAATTGTTGCTATGCTCAAAGTTCAAAGAAGGATCAAACCACAAAAATTTATTGTACACAATTTTACGTAACATTTTTACAAGAAGTTATTTACATTTTTTAAACCCATGACTTCAAGGGACAATAATTTTATCGTTATGCCCTTCAACATATTACATATGTCACATTCTGTCTTGAGTATTCCAAGGTTGTACCTACTGCTACCAAAGTCAACGGTCTTGTCGTCAAGGCAATATCACAAGTCACAACTCTCTACAAAAAGCCACCATTAGTCCATAGTTTTTTCCCTTTCTCCTTCTTCCAAATGCAACGATGTCGTTTCATCCCTCTTCATCTTCACTTCTCTTTATCCTCTTCATCATCTTCCTAAACCCCTTCTTCTCTTCTTCCCAAAAAATCATATCATCATTTAATTCCAAAAATACCCCTTGGAATCCAAGCCAACACCAAATTCTTATATCCCCCAACTCCACTTTTGCAGCTGGCTTTCTCCAAATTTCCAATAACTCCTTCACTTTCTCAATTTGGTACAACAAAATCTCCAAAACTCAAATCTGGTCCCTTAATACCCCACTTAATTCCACTTCTACCCTTTTCATTTCACCCTCAGGTGAACTAAAATTAACCCCAACCTCATCCACGTCAGCTCCAAATTTATGGCCCACAAATACCCAAAAGAACACCTCAGCTATTCTTTTACTACAAGAAAACGGTAACTTAGTTTATGGTAACTGGAACAGTTTTTTAAACCCAACTGATACTTATCTTCCAACCCAGAATATTACTGGAACGAATTTAACGTCGCGTAATGGAAGATTCCAATTTGGTGGAGCCAACACGCTTTACTACAACGGAAATGATACTTATTTCAATTTCCAAAATGCCCTTCAGCGGTTGGAGGAAACAGGTTAGTTCGAAATACTAATTCAAAGTTGTAGGAATCAAAATTGGTTTAGCATTTGATGTTTTAATTCATGTCTAGTTAGTATTTAGGGAAACTTACATAAATATACCCTTTGGCCATCTAGTTTAACAAACATGGCCCAAGTATACCCTACCTATATACTTCAGCTGTATGGGGTAGTGTATAGGTATGTAGTTTCTTTATCCCAGAAAAGATTGTCTTAGTTTTATTTGGCACGAAGTTAAGAAAGAAAAAAAGAAAGACTTTTGAAATGTTGTAAATCATCTTATATAGTTAAATTGTTTTTAAATATAAAAATGTACTAATCTTTTTGGGATGGAGGGAGTATATTATATTTATATTTAGTATAAACTATACACTACCTATACACTATGTACATATTTTGTAAACTAGATTGCCGAATGATATTTGACTGTAATTTTCTCTAGGATGTCTAGTTAAATTTATATAGGAATAAGTATTCCAATTTATAGTAAAAGTAGGTTACGTATTATATGGCCGAAGTATACACTACCTATACACTTTAGCTGTATAGGTATGTATATTATATGTATGGATATGTATAGTTATGTATCTTATATGTATAGGTATGTATATTACATGAATAGGAATGTAGGGTATATGTATATTTGGTATAAACCATACACTACCTATGAACTGTGTACATATTTTGTAAACTAGATTGCCAAATAATATTTGGCTGTAATTTTCTATAGTCAAACTTATATAGGAGTAGGTTTTTCAATTTATAGTAAAAGTAGGTTTCGTATTATTAGGGGTGCTGCTAGCTATTTTCATATAGTGGAAACTGTGGAGATTTTGAATAAATATTTTTCCTTCACAGGTGAAGTTTCTCAAACTAGTGGTGTATTTTACTCGGCGGATTTCGGGGAGAAAGGGAAATTAAGAAGGTTGAAGCTGGATAATGATGGGAATTTGATAGTTTATAGTTTTGATCAAAGTTCAGGAAATTGGACTGTTGTTTGGCAAGCAATTTATGAGTTATGTACAATCCATGGTACGTGTGGTACAAACTCTATATGCATGTATAATACTTCTACAACTCAAACTTCTTGTGTTTGTCCACCTGGTTTTACGAAAAGAAACAGTAAATCTTGTGTGAGGAAAATTTCGATGACAAAGGCTACCAAGTTCTTACCTCTTGATTTTGTTAAGTTTACTGGTGTGGGTAACCAAACAGACCTTAAGGTTTTGAACTTTTCAAGTTGCGAAAAAAGGTGTTTGGATAAAGATAATTGCTTAGGTTTTATGTTCAAGTATGATGGGACTGGCTATTGTGTGCTTGTATTGGAAAAACTGTTGTATGGATATTGGTCACCAGGTACTGAAGTTGTTATGTATTTGAGAGTTGATAATACAGAGACTGATATCTCGAATTTTACGGGTATGACTAGTTTGATGGAAACTTCATGTCCTGTGAGCATTAGTCTTCCATTTCCGCCAGAGGAATCTAAGGCAACTACTAGAAATATCGCGATCATTTCGACTATTTTTGCAGCTGAGTTGATTAGTGGAGTTTTTTTCTTTTGGACATTTCTCAAGAAGTATATTAAGTATAGGGACATGGCTAGGACTTTTGGTCTTGAAGTCATGCCTGCGATTGGACCGAAAAGGTTTAGTTTTTCCGAGATCAAGAATGCAACTAACAATTTCACTGATAAAATTGGGAGGGGTGGGTTTGGCGATGTTTACAAAGGAAAGTTGAGTGATGGTCGGGTTGTTGCCGTGAAGTGCTTGAAGAATGTGAAAGGCGGTGATGCAGAGTTTTGGGCCGAGGTCACAATCATAGCACGGATGCACCATTTGAATTTGGTGAGGTTGTGGGGCTTTTGTGCTGAGAAAGGTAGAAGGGTACTTGTATATGAGTATGTACGTAATGGTTCATTGGACGAATTCCTGTTCCAAAAGGCTCGGATCGGGTCACCAGACGGACAGGAACCCATACTTGATTGGAATATCAGGTACTCCCTCCTTTTCAATTTGTTTGTCTTAGTCTATTTGGACAGTCAAAAGAAAATATCATAATTTTTTCAAATACTTTCTAAATATTTTAAATTGTTAACTGTTGTTACTTATAAGACTTCCACCTAGCTCAGATGTTTGAGCGAATACAACTTAAGCCCTTATCCGGGGTCACTACCGAAGCTAGAACTTTCTATGTATTTGCTAAATATGTAAATTTTATTTCAAAAAAATTAAAGATTCTATGTCCGAATTCGCACGGATCATTAGTTAGTTTGACCTTCATACTCCAAATCAAGCCACATAAATTGAAACAGAGGGAATCTATATAATTTTTTTTTTGGAATATCAGGTATAGGATAGCACTTGGTGTGGCACGAGCAATTGCCTATCTACATGAAGAGTGTTTAGAATGGGTATTACATTGTGATATCAAGCCTGAAAATATTCTCTTAGGCGACGATTTTTGCCCAAAGGTGTCTGATTTTGGGTTAGCAAAGCTAAAGAAGAAAGAGGAGATGATGACTATGTCAAGATTTCGAGGCACTCCAGGATACGTAGCACCGGAATGGACCAAAGCTGATCCAATCACTCCGAAAGCTGATGTCTATAGTTTCGGATTGGTGCTACTGGAAATTGTTTCAGGTTCGAGGAACTTTGAGCATCATAACTCAAAGGTGGAAAGTGATCAATGGTTTTTCCCTGCTTGGGCATTTGATAAGGTGTTTAAGGATATGAATGTTGATGATGTTTTGGACCCTCGGATCAAACATACGTACGATTCAAGGGCACACTTTGATTTGGTGAACAGGATGGTGAAGACAGCAATGTGGTGCATTCAAGATCGGCCAGATGCACGACCATCAATGGGGAAAGTGGCGAAGATGTTGGAAGGGACAGTGGAGATCATTGAGCCAAAGAAACCTACCATTTTCTTCTTATCAGAGGAATAATATATAGCTCAATATTCTTTATCGTGTACTTGGTGTTATTTTGTAATAAAAAAGTAGACAGGAATTTGGATCATGTTGTTGTGTTTTGTCTGTTTTCTTTTCTTTTTTCAGTCTTGTAATCTGGATTGAGTTGTAACTTTAAAGTATATTTTGATTTATGAAGAAGTACTTGGTTGTTTGATCAATGAAGAAGTACTTACCAAACAAAAGAAAACAGGGAAGCCCATATATCGCGAATAATTTATTCCGTGTAGGTGATTGTTTGCACATATATGAGAGTCAAGTCCGTTCCTGTCTGCACCCCCATGTTATATTGTCCACGATCCAATTAGTGGTCTGGGCGTGTAGGGGGTGGGGAACGGACTAATAGTCTCTTTATATGAATTTGGCCAATCCACCCCTTATAAGTTGGCTTTTGGGGTTGGGATTAGGCCTAAGAGCCATATCTAGGGATGACAACGGATCGGATCTGGACTGGATCCTACTAGATCCAGATTCGTTTTTCACACCTGGATCCATATCCAGATCCATCGGGTCCACAAAAATCAGATCCAAATCCGTATCCATCGGATCCACCGAGTCTACGGATCGGATCTGGATCCACATGTAAAAATTTTTGCCTTGCTAAGAATGTAACCTTGCTAAGATTTTTTTTTGAACTGACAAACGATTTTTACTTAGCTAACAGTTTACTGTGTTTCAATTTTGAAATGTTCATATGAGATATTTTGTTCGTTGTCTCGTTTTGATTGTGAGCTATTAATTGAAAATGTTGGACAATGACAATAGATATGAAAAATGATGACTAGTATTTCCACAATTCAGAACTTGCATGTGCTTGAAATCTTCGCAAATGAAGTGAATATAATTTTAACTACTTGTCTATGGAGATGTTAGTCATTCACTAATATAACATTGATTTTATTATCGAAGTTACCTCTTTATTTTTAGTTTTTGAGTTAACGCGGGGATAAATTACACTTATTTTGATAATTAAACTTGCAAGGATGTGCTTAGCAATTTTAAGAAAATACTTATACAATTACATTCTAGGTTATGAATATATTTAATAAAAAATGAATCCACGGGTCGGATCTGGACCGGATACGGATCTCAAATACAAGATCCAAATCCAGATCCGATCCGTCAAAAACGAATCCGGGTCCTATCCGAATCCGTCGGGTCCAGATTTTGAAAATCCATATCCTATAAAACGGATCTGGATCCACCGGATCCGGATCGGTCCAGGATCCACTGCCATCTCTAGCCATATCTTCACATGGAGAACTTACAACCAAAGTTTACTCAATTTTTGTTCTTCCTTCTAATATCCATAGGTACATCTATTTTTATCAATCATTAATACACAAGTTCCGTGAATTTGTTTTTATAATAACATAGGTCTTTTATGTTATGAATTGTAAACTAAACTAGTGAGATTGGAGAAAATTCTCAAACAACAAAGTAGACAATATTCACACCATATTAAGAGTGCATTTAACACGTCTTCTCACTAAAATCGTCTCGTCACCCAAAACACAGTAAGGCAAGAAATTGAATGGAGACAGGGGAGGAACAAGTAATTGCTCAGCAATTAATTCATGCTTACAAATTCTCCAAACTGTTAAAGTTACTATTCTGTGTACAACAACAATGTCTCAATCCAATGAAGTTGGGATCGATTATATCAATCATCAGTCTATACTCCATTTAGACCTCAGAATGACTATGTACATGATCAAAATATACATTTTCTATTTTAAAGTGGACACACATTTTCCAATGAATGGTGCATTATATATAGTCTAGGTGAATTTTATGCATGATCACTAAACTTTGTTACATATCATTCTCAATTGGTCAACAAGTGGATCAACACGCATGGTAAGAAGATCTTTCATTTATGCTAATCATATAGTTTTATGGTAATAATTTAAAGCTTCTTAATGATTACACAAATTTAAACTGTATTATATGGTTAAGAATCTGATTTACCCACTGCTTGTTAATAACTTTCCAAAATAATCCCTTTTGAAGTATTTTCTTAATAAGTTATGTCAACATTTTAACTACATTAAACATAATTTACTAAAAATCAAAGTACAAATTTAAACATTTTCTTAATAAATTAAACTTCTGTTAAATGATACTTTTTATTTCTTGAGTTATTCCAAATTAACAATATGTTAACTGCCCGTTTGTCTTTCTTTTTTAACAATCCTCTGAAACATTTATTATGTACCAATATATATACAGTATATAAAGTATTACAGTAGCAATTTTGTTGTAAAATTTGTGATGCTTAAAACTTGTAAATGCATGAATATGGTGACTAATTAATGATTGAGCCTTCAACTCCCTTGAATTTACCATGTTTTTTTTCTTCTATTCCTGGAAATATCTAAAAGAAATAAAAAACTTCAATCAGGAGCCACGATTTTTTAAGAGTTTTACGCACCGACGGATTAAAAAATATTTAACACAATCAGGTTACCTAAAAAGTACTAACTGAAATTGTTATAACATGTTAAATTGTACTGATGAAATAAAGAAATCATTACATTATCGTGTATATAACTTCTTTTTGATGGTGGATGAATATCCAAAAAATTTGGAAGACTAAAGATTAATTGGGAACCTATTTAAATATAGTCACTGGTTAATCCGAAAAGTAAGCAAGAAATCAATTGTGATATTACACTATAAAAGGCATTGACTTTAGTACATTAACTTATTTCCAGCAAAAACAAAAAAACTAGAGAGTCAGAGACAAAGAATAAGAGTATTAATCTGCTCTAGATTTCTTTATCTCTTCTCTTTCTATGTAATCTTTGGTAGCTGGTTTATGTAAAAGATTGTATATATAGGGAAGTGCAGAAACAAAAAAAAAAGTGTAAAATATTATACATAGATTATCTTTTGAATTTTTTTGCAGTTTTGGGGATTTCAGAAAAGAAAGCAAAAATGTCGAGTGCTCAAATGAATAATTCTAAAATCACAATTTATGTGCTCTCATGTTGGATACTTGCTGCCTTTGGTGGCCTCATATTTGGTTATGATATTGGTATTTCAGGTATGGTTTTCTTCTTGTTCTATTTGTTTTGAGTTTTTTTCCCTTGAACATATCTTATGTTGTCACGACAAAAGAAGGGAATTAAATGCGTATCTGTCGTTAATATGTCTAAATAAGATTTTTAATGATCCGTCACCAATTCAGTTTGAGAATAAGGTTGGATTCCTGGATCTAGAAATTCAAGTAGTTGTCTGTGATATATCCAACAATCAGCCATAGGTCAAATCACAAGTGGACACTAACGAATGAATCAATCCAAAGAAAGGCACAATTGGATTCTTATGTTTAATCCAGGAGCATACAATTGCCAACTGATTGACTATGAATTTTTGCTCAAATGACAGGCTTTCATAAAATTTATGGTGGAATCAAGAATGAAGTTTCATTTGTCCCCCGGACATAGCTGGATGGCAAAGAGGGGAACTTAAAATTCAGTTGGAGGCCTGCATCGTGTGTTCGAACCCTGGTGGAAGCAATTTGCTCTCTTCTGGGGTAGGAACTTGTAGGTGATATCAATTGCTCTGTTCTCAAACTCTGATCATTCAGGCACATCCCACGATTTACTGGTAGTTGTACTGAGGGACCGGGACTACTATCTCCAGGAATAATCTGGTGTAAGCCGGGAAGCTGGATATAAAAAAAAAGAAAAAAAAGAAAAAAAAGAATGAAGTTTCATTTTGTATATGTCAGATCATGGACTAGTAACTTCTTTCAATTTCCAAAAAAAAAATTCCCAGCTGGGTTTAACTTTACATTTTTAGAATAGTTACGAAAATTTCATGAATAGGATCAAACCTTATTGTAGGAAATTGATTCCCTTGATTTATTTCATTCCATAGTCAAATATATATAGAAGTATACAATGCTAACATTAAGGAAGACTTATCTAATCATCCTAAATTAAGTTATACTAATTTACAATCAAATCCTAATCATAATAAATTATGATATTACAAAATATATGATTTGAGATAATTATGGGATGACCCCATAATTATCCTAACAGTCCCCCGCAGTCTTAGCGGGAGGTTCTCGTATGCTGAGATTGTCCATGAAATCATCAAAAAGTACGCGCGGAAGATCTTCTGTGACGATGTCGGCAATTTGATAACGGGACGGTACATGAAGAACACAGACTTGTCCACGTGCAACCTTTTCTCGAACAAATAAAATATCAATTTCTATGTGTTTTGTGCGTTGATGCTGGACCGGATTACCAGATAAGTATATCACACTCATATTATCACAATAAACCACAGTTGCCTTTTCAATCGGACAATGTAGCTCTAACAAAAGATTATGAAGCCAACATGATTCAGCAACCACATTGGCTACCCCTCGGTATTCTGCCTCAGCGCTTGACCGAGACAACGTGGATTGTCGTTTTGACGACCATGAAATGAGTTTGTCCCCCAAAAATATACAATATCCAGAGGTGGAACACCGTGTATTCCGGCAGCCATCCCAATTCGCATCTGTATAGGATGAGAGACTCGAAATGGAGGACTTATACAGATGCAAAACAAAATGAAGAGTACCCTTAACATACCACATAATTTTCTTGAGGGCCCCCCATATTCTCTTCCTTAGGATCATGCACGTGTAAACATACTTGCTGGACTGCATAGGAAATATCGGGCCTTGTGAAAGTCAGATACTGCACTGCCTCTGCTAGGCTGTAGTAATATGTTGGATCGTTGTATGGGGTACATGTAGAGTTACTCAATTTGGCCTTAGTATCAACCGGAGTATGTGATGGTTTGCAGGAAAACATTCCGACTTTTTCAATTATTTCCTCGCCATATATCTTTTGACTGTGAAACAGACCACCTACATATTGAGTCACAATAATGCCTAAAAAACAATTTAAAGGACTCAAGTCCTTCATTGCAAACTCTGCCGCAAGAAGAGACATAATAGACTGGCAAAGTGATACAGATGATGTTGTGAGAATAATGTCATCTACATATACAAAGATATATGCCATGTCATTTCCTTTCCTATAAATGAACAAGGACTGATCCGACTTGCTGTTAAAGAAGCCCAGTTTGGAGACAAACCCTGCATACCTGTTATACCATACCCGGGGAGCCTGTTTCAAACCATATAAAGATTTTTCAAAAGGCAAACATAATCCGGATGAGTAGAATCTCGGAAACCCAAAGGCTGGTGCATGTACACCATTTCCTGTAAGTGGCTATGTAAGAATGCATTTTTGACATCCAACTGATGAATGGACCAGGATTTTTAAAGTGTCAGGCTAAGAACAGCCCTGATAGTTGCTGGCTTAACCAATGGACTAAATGTTTCACCACAATTTACGCCAACCTACTGAGACTTGCCACCACCAACAAGACGAGCATTGTATCTCGCAAATGAGTCATTAGAATTCTTTTTATGACAAAAGACACACATAGACCGAATTATGTTCACATTAGATGGACGTGACACTAATTCACACATCTTATTTTTAATAAGAGCATCAATTTCGTCTAACATGGAAGCTTTCCAATTCGGGTCTGCTAAGGCTGCTTTGGGATTTTTTGGAAGTGGTGACGGTTGTACTGAAGTTGTTAGGTTAAAAAGACGATTGGGTCGAAAAATGTCGTGCACTGTACGGGTTTCAATGGTCCGATGTTGGGGAGTTGGGATGTCGGGTTGGTTAGAAGGCTGAGATTGGTTATGGATTTGGGCCTATGTACATGGTCCAGAGACACTGGGTGGTATCACAGGCAGGGGGCAGGGGCCTCCCTTAGTTGGGCCTGCCCGCCACTAAATGTGGACTAGGCTGAGACCGAAGGAAGAGAGGCAATGACCTCTGCTCTTTGGACTAGCCCAATCACATTGTGGGGTTGGGTTGGGACGTTAGGCAATGGTGTTTGGGCTGGTCCCACAAGATAGTGTAATAAAAACATTCCAAAAATATTTTTGTGCCTCTTATATTATTTAATAGAAATATATTTTTTTAGTAATACAATTTCAAAATTGCAACTTTGTGGTGTTGAAAGTTGCAAATAACATAGTAAAATTACAATTAAAAAAATCATATATTTATAAACACATTTTCTAGTTTCTTCACAATGTCTTGTGGTTCTTCGGTTGGAATTGGAATTTGTTGGTCAAATTGCTCGACGTCGCTTCCACCTCCGTCGGATAAGATTTCGTTGTAGTTGTTGTCGTCTTCTTCGTTGATCTCCGGTTAATCGCACCTTCTATGCTCCGCTCGTATCCAATCTCTGAATAAAACTGCAATCTCCAAGTTGTCTCCCTCTAATGAGTGTCTGTGCTCTCCTATTTGAAATCTTCCGGTAGAAAAAGCGCTTTCAGACGCTGTTGATGACGCTTGAATGTTCAACACATCTCGGTCCATTTTTGATAGTGTCGGAAATGTCTTCTCATTCTCCCTCCAGTATTCCAGCAAGTCTTCACGTCCTTCTTCATTGAGAACTGCTTGGCATGGTACAACACCCTGCAAAACAAAAACATCAAACTCGCTAACTTGATTAGTAGTGGTACCACTATATATTCTATGTCAAAGGCTTTCAATACTAGCCGTAGAAACAACATGTCTTTTTTGAGGTTGTATTGAAGAAGAAGAAGAAGATGGAAGATATGGAAGTCGGTTGGTTGCTAGCACTTTCTTGTTGGTAATGCGTATATATTTTTTTGCATTCATCGTATATGCTAGACAAAACTTGTTCTTTAATTGGTTCCTTAGGTGGTTGTTCATTTGTATTTTTTAAAGTTGGAGGTGGAAGTACTGCTAGGTAGGAAAAAATTGCTCCTCCAAGCTTGTTGCCAAATGTTAATTTCTCGGGTACGATATAATATTCATCTACAAAACTATGCATGATTAATCAAATTTTACTTTCTATATACATATATATTCAATCTTGAATACCCTTGACAAAATTCATGGTTTCGTCTCACAAGCGGATTCAAAGATGCTAAAACATCACTGCTGAGAGTCGAATCATGATCAAAATATCTTCTTGAACCCTAGCACTGCACTAAAATTTCGCCGATCCAACTGACCCCCATTGGAGCGATGTGGATCAGCCACAGACTGTTGTATCAAAATTGAGAAGCTTTTTTTTTTTCTTATGATTGCACTTTTGGTATTAGTATTGCAGGTGGCAATTTGAGTTATTTTGGCAAAAAATTTGACGGCGACAGGAACCTAGGACAAGAAACTGCAGTAGTGGTGCTTCTCGTGTGCACGTTTGTAATGGCGTTCGCGTGGTCATGGGGACCACTTGGTTGGTTAATTCCAAGTGAGACATTCCCATTGGAGACAAGGACAGCTGGTTTTGCATTTGCGGGGTCAGCACAAACATGCTCTTTCACTGCTGGCATTGCACAAGCTTTCTTGACTATTCTCTGCACTATGCAAGCCTACACTTTCTTCTTCTCCGCCTGGATTGCTTTCATGGGAATTTGCGCCATCTTCTTCTTGCTTGAAACGAAGGGAATCCCGATAGATGCCATGGTGGAAAGACCCTGGATGCATCATCCCGTTTGGAAGAAACTTTTTTAGAATGCATGGTTTTTATCAAATGGATTAGAATATTAGTTTTTGTGATCAAAATTTTGTTAGCTTCTTATTTTTTCCGTCCTCCCTGTCTTCCTATCCTTTTATCATTTTTTTTCTCCAGTTTGAAAAATATCTACAAAAGTTAGTATCGTCTTGCTTTATACATTACCGATTGATTGTGTTATTATCCAAACACATGCGTACACATGCGTGCACATGCATTACTCGAAAAACTTTATTTTGTGTCTCACAGGATGTGCAAGCGTTGCGTATGTTTGGCAAGTGAATTTGCCTCCCACAATTCAATGTGTCAAACATTGGCAATACTTACACAACTTGTATCAGTTGTGTAAGGTACAAAGTAAGAAATTGTATTTCTCCTTGGCGCGGACATGTTGTTCTTGTTCCATGTTCAAAATGAATGTGGATGGCTCGTCTTTAGGCCGGTTGTCACCTACATCTTGTGAATATGGTTCATAGCACGTCAACCAATTATTGAAATGACAGAAGAAACTAAATGGGCTAAAGGAAAGTCAACCTTTGTTCTCAAAATATAACTTTATGGAGTAGAGTTAAAAAGAATCATCAAAGCCATCTTACAATTGAGTTCCTTGTTAATAGACAAACTTGAATTTCACATATCATTGCTACAGGAGTGGATTTCTTTCAAACAAGTTTGTTGGCCGGAGCTCGAAACCATCATAAATAGAAGGCATTACAGGAAAATCTTCTTGGCATGGTACATGATGCAACCCAACAGTGTACCAAAGCACAATATCCTTGTTTTCAATAGGCCTATTCCTGCATACAACACTAAAATCAGCTTATATAATATCATTGATCAAGTAAAAAAAGAAGATTAAAAGAACATCGACTATGTACTAATCGATCTTGATCAATTCAAGAAATGCACATCTCGAGACAGAAAGGCCACACTTGAAATCTGGTAAATACTTATGTAACACGTTTGATGATGATGATGATGATATGAAATGAGCTTAAATGAAAAAGTGAGAATTTATATAGCCGATTCCAACTTGTTTGTGACTGAGGCATAGTTGTTGTACTTATGTAACACCCTAGGCAAATCCTACATGGCAAAACCGAGAGATGCTAAGATATTTAAGAAGTAAGCCTTAGACCTTAGTGATATATTTTAAGTTGTGTGGGCCGGGCCTAGGTCCAAAGAAGACAATATAACTAGTGGATGTGTTGTTACGTACTAAAGTTACCTGTGGGTCCATATTGCTAGGCCATCATCTCCTCTGCTTCTATCAGTATAGAATCCTCCGGCCCATCTTTCTGATTTGTTGTATGGTGTCACCCATAATTGATACTTCGTATAAGCTGCTCGACGTTGAGGGTAGTCATCGTACAATAACAATGACATGGCTGGCCGACTTGGTATTAGCCGATAAGATACATCATTTCCAACTTTTGTCTTCTTATTTGAATTTACAATCAACAGTTCAGCTGATTCTAGTCCTAGATGTGTCTTAGACTCATTTTCTGTTTTCATAGTTTCTTTAACAACTTTCCAATAACTCTTCCTATGTGAAACTTTTCGGTCCTTCACCCTCGTAGTTTTCAGTTTGGCTTTTATAAATGAATTATGAGTACCATCAACATCAAGATCAAGGTAGTAAGTAAGGAAATGATCATGGTTCACTGCAATTGTGTTTTCTGCCACAAGGGTCCCGTAAACATCCTCTGTTATTTGATTATTGTTGGTATATTTCACAGCCTTTGTCTCCATAACTCCGTTTAGACTTACCTGCATGGACAAATCGAAGAATAAATATTGCAAAAATCAGAAGGATTAACATTTAACAAGCATAACATCTTAATTTTCTTACTCCAACACTGATAGTTCCACTTTGTTTGAACTCCCAATCAAGTGTATAATCATAATTTCCCACTGTTGCTACCATTCTAACAACCAAATTAACTTCTTGCTGTCCCTTAGTGTTCTGCAAAACAAATTATTTATTAAGTCACTAGACGATCGCTATAGTTAGTATGCAAAATCTTTATATTTAGATGCGTACTATATTTCCCGGTACTCCATTCTCTGTATGCCTCCAAGCAGCATTGCCAGCATATCTTTCAAATATGCAAATCGCGTTGGGTACTTGCAATACCCGTCCTTCCGAATCAGCCATATATCCGTCCATATACACTGCATTGCTCGGACAATCAAGCAACGGAACAAGACTACTAGCAGACCTTCCAAAACCAAATTCACCAATATCCATAAAAGTCCTGTAGTACCATTCGAACGTAGGATCCATATAAGGCACGAACGTCTCTGATACATGACCTCTATAGAGCACACGTCGATATTCATTTTTCCTAGCATCAAATATCGAAGCTGTAGACACGATCATTCCTGCCCTCGTGTTGAATCCAGCATGAAAAATCCAGTTAGCCCATTTAACTTCATTTCCTTTAATGATAATCCTGCTGGTGTTGTCAGTGTCATTGCAAGTTATTGATCTCTGGCTCGATGACTCGAAATTAGCATTCTTGGCTTTAGGCAAAGGGGCTCTGTATCTATCTATATATTTTATTATCTTCATGGATTCAACATTTACTATTGTAGTGATCCCTTCAATTGGCTGTGCCCAAAAATTACTTGTCCCTCTTCGATAAAAACATGGAACGTTAAGAACTCTTCGTGTCTTTAGCTGCCCGAACCATCCAACAGGCTGTGGTATGCAACTTACTTCTGATATATTCAAACCCCTTTTCAAAATTGAATCTTGAAATCGACGATTCCTCAATGTCAGCCTGCTGGATCGTACAATGTCATCGAGAGTAAGTGGAGGGAAACCGTGACCAGTATACAAAGTTTCTGATATGATAGCGCGAGTGGACAGGTCTACGATGACTTCATAGGTCTCACCATTTGCACGAACCACTACCCTGGCTCGACGATAAGGAAAACGAACTCTTTTAGGCATATGCAAGGACATCCAATGAAGGACATCCTTTTTTTCAGGCTCTTCAAGGTCAACAAAATGAAATGTCAAATTGGAGAGGGAACTAAGATGGGATTTTTGAATAATGACTCTAATTTTGTTGATCTCAGTAGGACTTAGAGGGTCTAAAGGATGGCATTGGCTGCTAGTGAAACAGAACAAGAAGACAATAACAAGAAGTGGAAAAGTAAAAGATGTGGAAAATACTTTTATGAACTCCATAGGGAACTTGATTGAGAAATGGTGCTTTGACATTGAAAAACTGGTTGCATATTTATTTTTGGCAGATTCTTCTCTTTTTGCTCCTATTCCCTCTTCCGTACTCTCTTGGTCCCATCTTATTCGACGGTATTTGACTGGACGAAAAGTTTAAGAAAGAAAAATTTTGAAACTTGTGATCTGAAACATGTCATAGACATTTGTGCGGCTATAAAATCATATCATTAAAGTAAAATGAGAAGTTTAACGTTACCTCATTTCTAAATATATAAAGATGTCATTCTTTTTGGGACAAATTAAAAAGGAAACTGCGGCACATAAAATGGGACAAAGGGAGTATATTGTCGGAAGATTATTCTCTTTTCTTTTTGGTTATGTTTTAATAGCTATAAAATATTGCATGGTAGCTTCATTTAGCATATACTTGCTGTACTCACTTCAAAAAATCTTATCAAGAAGATAATAAGCAACCTATACATTTAATTAATACAAGTAATGGGGCAATGCTTCTTGCTGTTTCTTGCATTGAAAGCTAAGATTGCTTTGACTTGCCCTTTAATAACTTAGTACTACTAGTTTTCTTTGTTTGCTCACTTAAGATAACATGCTTTTACTTTCCTGAAGGACCATAAAGTGCTAAATTAAGAGCAACTTGCCTTGTGAAAACAGTTTTAAATTGTTGAATAATACACTTCCAAATCAAGCTTATTAATATCATCATTGACCATCCTCAAAGAAGCACATGTTACAGAATATTTACTCTTTTTCTATTACTAGTAGAGGTATGTCTATTTAAAATATAAATTCTTTCCGGTTTAAACAAATAATTCCTCCATTTCATTTTATGTGAACTAGTTTGACTGTTACGGTTTTAGGAAAGAGAGAAAATACTTTCGAAACTTGTATAAAATATTGTCATGATATTTTTGTGTGGCTATAAAAGCTTGTCGTTAAGAGTAAAATGAGAAATTTATATGTTTAAATATAGTCTGTCTTTCTAAAGAAAAACTGAAAAAGAAAAGATAGTCATATAAAATGAATTACAAATAAAAAGGGTAGCCTAGTGAATGAAGCATTCCGAGTTCATCCGAGGAAGGGTCACACTTCAAGGGGGTGTAATATTGGCGGCCTACCATGATGTAAGCATCAGTAATTGATTTTATGACTCGAACTCGCAAGGAGACAACCTTACCCTTGCACCAAGGCTCCTCTTCAGAAGAAGGGGATACAAATGATTATAGAAAACTAATAAAAGAGGCCAGATTACAAAACAATGCCACCATCCAGATGATCCATTACGGGCTAGGTGGAGACATATATAGATTATGCTGAAAGATATATGCTGGCCATAACTTAAAGTTTAAGTTTAACTTCTAACATATGAAATTACATAAATAGGTTACATTTGTAGTAAAATTACGCAACATATATAGCTTGACGATATTTTTCGCATAATGTCATCATTAATGATTACAAATAGGCCGTATAGGATATGCATTATTCTCGTGGAAATAGCATTCACAGGTCACTTCTCGACCCCGTCTTTGAAAAATAGTCATTTCCTGGAGTTTTAGTGGATTTTGAAATTCTATAACAGTATCTATTTTCAATTATAACGCCTGATTTGGCTATTTATGAATTTTACCATCTGTCGCAGGGATAAGAAATAAAGACATATATATCCATATGGACAATATCATGTGTGTGTCGTGCGAGTACACAAAAGTAGCAACGTTGCATTTGAATAGATCTCTTGTTAGAGATCGAGCCTATAACAACCAACTCTTTGAGGTTGCTAATTACCAGACTTTTGATCAAGTACTATTTTATTGTTACTCCACTATTTAACTATGGGTAACTTTCTGTAATAAATAAATTAATAATTTGAAGAATCAAGCAAGTAATGCATTTGAATCGATCTCTTGTTATTGACCTTTAGCGATCGCGCCTATAACAACCAACTCTTTTTTTGTTGACGAAGGAACCCGCAACCGCTACTCTCTCGAGTGCGCACAGGGTAAACCCCGGACTAACGCAATAGCCTGCAAACCACGTCAGCCGATTAACCACACTTGGCAAGCCATGTGTGACAGGGCTCAACCAAGAAGGTTTATGCAGGGGATCGAACTCGTGACCTTGCGGTCCCGCGCTCTACTGCTACACCAACTTGGCTACCCTTGCGGGTGACAACCAACTCTTGAGGTTGCTAATTAGGGACATAAAACAGAATTTTGACCAAGTATTTTATTGTTAGTACTATTTAACTATAGGTAACTTCCCCTAATAAATGAAATTAATAATTTAAAAAATAAAGCAAGTAATGCATTTGAATCGATCTTTTGTTAATTGACCTTAAGTGATCAGGCCTATAACAACTAATGATGACCAAGTCTTTGAGGTTGCTAATTAGGGACTAAAAACAGAATTTTGACCAAGTATTTATTGCTACTATTTAACTATAGGTAACTTCCCGTAATAAATAAATTAATAATTTGAAAAATGAAAAATAAATCAAGTAATGCATTTGAATCGATCTCTTGTTATTGACCTTTAGATCGAGCCTATAATAAGCAGTGATGAACAACTCTTTGAGGTAGCTAATTAGGGGCGTAAAACAGAATGTTGACCAAGTATGTTATTTTTACTATTTAACTATAGGTAACTTTCCAATGAAATTAATAATTTGAAACATAAAGCAGGTAATTCACTATAACAGTTTAAAATACATTATTATTCTTTATATTGTCAGGGGTAAGTGGGGTAAGGGAGATGCTAGACTGAGAATAGGGTCTTGGAACATTGAGACTTTAACGGGAAAGTCCATAGAGCTAGTTAAGATTCTTAAGAAGAGCGGGATTAATATAGCATGTGTCCAGGAGATCAAATGGGTAGGACCTAAGGCTAAGGATGTGGACGGGTATAAGTTATGGTTCTCGGGTAGGTCAAGCTATAGGAATGGGGTAGGAATTTTAGTAGACAACGAGCTAAGGATCAGGTGGTAGAGGTTAGGAGGGTCAATGACATGATGATGGCGATTAAGTTGATAGTTGGAGGGTCCACTATGAACATTATTAGTGCTTACGTGCCCGCATGCGGGCTTGGACGAGGAGGAGAAGAGACACTTTTGGGAGGATTTGGACGAGGTGGTGGAAGGTATACCACCCACTGAGAAGTTATTTGTAGGAGGAATTTCAATAGACATATCATGTCACTTCCGGAGGGCTATGACGACGTGCATAGAGGCTTTGGCCTCGGGAACAGGAACGATGGAGGCGTCTCACTTTTGGAGTTCGCTAAAGATTTTGGGATGGTGATAGCCAATTCAAGGTTCCTGAAGAGGAGGAGCACTTGGTGACTTTCCATAGTTCGGTGGCTAAGACTCATATAGACTTTTTTCTTCTTAGGAAGGTTGATAACGGTCTTTGTAAAGACTGCAAGGTTATTCCGAGTGAGTGTCTTACAACCCGACATAAACTTTTGGTGATAGATTTGAAGATCAAAATGGAGAAGAAGATGAGGGTTGTGGATGACATGCTAAGAATCAAATGGGGGAGTTTGACCATGGCTAGTGCACATGAGATGAGGGAGAGGTTGATGGCCAGGGGGGCTTGGGGGAGTAGTGGGGATGCGACCGGTATGTAGGATAGGATGGACAGTTGCATTCGGGAGGTAGCTAGAGAAGTGCTAGGGTCTCGCGGGGTAGCCATGGTGGGCATTGAGGGACTGGTGGTGGAATGGTAAAGTTCAAGAGAAAGTGGAAGCAAAGAAAGTGGCATATGTGAAATTGGTAGAAAGCAAGGATGAGGTGGAGAAGTGGACGAATACAGAATTATATAAGATGGCGAGGAAGGAGGAAAAGCTAGAGCGGTGAAGATGGCGGTTTTTGAATGTCTGTATGTGAAAATAGAGGAAAAATGCGGGAATAAAAAGTTGTACAAACTAGACAAGACGAGGGAGAGAGGACCCGTGACTTGGATCACGTGAGGTGCATCAAGGACAAGGATGGCAAAGTACTGATGGAGGACGCACTTATTAGACGGAGGTGGCAGTCTTACTTCCATAAACTCTTAAACGAAGAAGGAGATAAAGACATTGTGCTGAGAGATCTGGAGCAATCCGGAAGGTACCAAGATTTTTGGATCTGAGACAGGCGTGGATGTGAGGCTTGATACTCAGGTCATTCCAAAAAAAAAGAGCTTCAAGGACCTTGGGTCTATTATCCAAGAGAATGGGGATATTTATGACGATGTCACGCATAGTATTGGGGCATGATGGATGAAATAGAGACTCGAATCTGGTGTCTTGTGCGATAAAAAGGTGCCACCAAAACTTAAAGGCAAGTTCTATAAGGCGGTGGTAAGACCGACTATGTTGTATGGGGCGGAGTGTTGGCTGGTTAAGACTTCACACACCCAAAAGATGAAAGTTGTGGAGATGAGGATGCTAAGATGGATGTGTGGGCATACAAGGAGGGATATAATTAGAAATAATGATATTCGTGATAGAGTGGGAATGGCCTCGATGGAGGATAAGATGCGGGAAATGAGGATAAGATGCGGGAAATGAGGTTAAGATGGTTCGGACACGTGCAGAGGAGAGACACAAATGCCCCAGTGCGGAGGTGTGAGAGGTTGGCAATGGACGGGTACATGAGGGGTAGAGGTAGGCCGAGAAAGTATTGGGGAGAGGTGATTAGACGAGATATGGAGCAGATGCAACTCACTAAGGACATGACCTTAGATAGGGGTATGGATGACACGTATTAGGGTAGAAGGGTAGTAGGTAGTCCATCGTAGTCCTACCTACGCTTACAAACTGGTAGTTGTAATATTATTATTGTAGGCTAACTTAGCCTATCATACAAGTGGACACAATATTGCCTTATAGTCCCATGTCGTTTGATTTATGCTGCTATGTGTATTTTTTTGTCTTATTTATTTACATTAGTTATTGCTTCTTTTTCTCTTACAAAATTCGCTATCATGACTTACTCACTTTGTTTGTGGTACTTTGCTTTGCTTTGGCTTGTGCTTTGTCTTGAGCCGAGGGCCTCTCGGAAACAACCGCTCTGCCTACCAAGGTAGAGGTAAGGTCTGTGTACACTCTAACGTCCCCAGACCCCACATTATGGAATTTCACTGGGTATGTTGTTGTTGTTGTTGGTAAGGAGCAAGTTAATGACAAGCGGATTCAGAATTTTAACTTAATGAGTTCGACCTTTGAGTTTTTAGCACTAAACTCGTTGTACTTTTAAAATTACGAAGTTCAGATCCAATATTTCACATAAAATCTATATTCATATTGAAAATACTGGATTCAGATGAATTCGATGGTGAAGCACTGGATCTGCCCTGTTTAGGGAGAGAGTCATATAATAACTTACATATCCTTGTTGAAGGAAAAAGTAATCACCATTCTCATTATCGACTTGTTCTCCTTTGATTGGAAAGAAAAAAAACAAACATATGATACCAATATTAATTCTAGAGTTTAACTGTTATAACAAGTAAAAATACGATGCATATAGTAGAGAACAAGATCACACTTCTCTATCAACCAATAGATGATTGTTTTGTGTGCACAAATCAATCTCTTTTGTACATGCCTCTGTACTTTTTGATGAATCCATCGCCATTGTCGATAACATTCTCCCTCCATGTGCTTGAGAAGTAACTTGCTTCCATATTAATTTGACAATACTTTTGCTTTGCTTAGTCAGTCGACAACCTTATAAACACATCAATAAATCTTTTCAAGAGGAGCAATATCTTGTCGAGACATAATAAATTTAACTATATTAAAGGCTTTCTCTCTCTCAAATAGTTTAAGCTTTTAGATAGTCACACACTTCAGTAATCTATATTTGCAATAACAATGACAAAATCAACTCAAAGGTTTAATAACTCAACCAGTTATATGGCTTGACTAGAGCTTGTCTTAGTAAACAAAAATCAGGATGCAATCAAGTCTTTAAGTTACGCTAATCGAAACACAGGAATATCTAATAGTGTGACACATGATTTTTCTCATGTTAGAAAATCTTGTTTAAGTCAATGATCACAAACAAGAGCGTAGCTTACTTTGTCGAAAAATTACACAAATCAAGTCTTTAAGCTAGGCTAATCGAAACAAAGGAATATCTAATAGCGTGACACATGATTTTTCTCATGTTAGAAAATCTTCTTTAAGTCAATGATCACAAACAAGAGCGTAGCTTACTTTGTCGAAATATTACACTATGCAAAAAGGTTAAAAATAAGTTTTTCGTGGATATATATAAACTGATGAATCCCCTTAATCAAATTCCTGAATCCGCCATTGGTCACTAAAGCTAGCAATTGTCTTACCTTGTGATTGGTAACATCAGTAAGCACATCTATGGTCAGGAAGCAGTTGTGACGGTATGTCTTATTCTTGATCCTCAACTAATATGCCAGTAATAATGGGCATGCAAGCTTCAACTGCCAATGTAAAATCATCAAGATTGCTTTTTCCATCAATCCTAAATTTGACAAATCACATTGAACAATGACGAATGAACACATACTTTATATTCAGGGTAACTCACTACTAAAATGAATTAACAACAGACAAGTTTTGTAGCTAAACGACAAAGTCCATAGCTAATCCTATTAGCAACAAATTATCAAAAGATTTTGTTAACTACAAGCTATTTAGTGACAGACTAGAAAGAAGTTTATAGCTAATTTCAATTTTATTTTTTGTAGTGTTGATAAGTCAACGAATTATACGAGTCATATGATATGGAGACGGAAGGGACGCCATTGAAGAATGCTTCTTGTGAACTTTTTGAAAGAAATAATCCCCTTGATTATTTTCATTGATTGAATAGATATATATACAAGTTACAAAATAGGAGAATCTATTCCTATTCTATTTCTAAAACCTTATTCTACCATAATTCTAACTATACAATTATGGTATGTGTATATCCTAAATATGGTAAGAGTATATCCTAATCTAGGTAACAAATATACTACAATATACACACAATATACTTTCCTTAATATACACCTATGTCCACCGTGTTTTGCCCTAGTCTCGTGATGGGCCGGACGTGCTTGGGCCAAGAGAGGCCTACTCGCCGAGAGGCTGCGCACCGCCTGCTTGTGCTTCAATCCACGATATACATGTGATATACGCTGCTGTATATTCAGTGGATATCACATGTATATTGCTCTGTTTAACACACCCCCGCAGTCATAGCGGGCGGTTTTCGAACGCGAGGATCGTCCCTAAAATCTTCAAAGAGAACCGCCGGTAGACTCTTTGTAAAGATGTCTGCAATTTGATAATGAGACGGGACATGGCATACACGAACTTGACCGTTTGCAACCTTTTCACGGATAAAGTGAATGTCCATTTCGATATGCTTGGTGCGTTGGTGTTGAACTGGGTTACCTGAAAGGTAGATGGCACTAATGTTATCGCAATATACCAAGGTTGCCTTCTGAATGGGACAATGAAGCTCCAAAAGCAAATTACTTAGCCAACATGATTCGGAGACCACATTCGCTACCCCTCGATATTCTGCCTCGGCACTTGAGCGTGATAGAGTTGCCTGACGTTTTGCTGACCAGGAGACCAAGTTGTTGCCAAGGAACATACGGTAGCCAGAAGTCGACCGTCTGGTGTCGGGACAACCACCCCAATAATCATCCGTGTAAGAGACAAGTGTGGATGTAGATGAATGATACAAGTGCAACCCATAGTCTAGTGTCCCCTGAATATACCGAATGATGCGTTTGATTGCATTCATGTGCTCAACTCTGGGATCATGCATGAATAAACACACTGTTGAACCGCATATGTAATATCCGGTCAGTAAAGGTAAGATACTTGGAGGGCCCCCGCCCGGATCGCGATAGCGGGTCGGGTCCTCGTATGGTGCACCTGCTGCGGCACTTAGCTTTGGGTTTGCATCAACTGGCGTGGAAGTGGACTTACAGGATGACATCCCAGCCCTCTCTATGATCTCAGCAGCATACTTTCGTTGAGACAAAAACAAGCCACCTGAATGACGCTTGACGGCAATCCCCAAAAAATAACTCAAAGGCCCTAAGTCTTTCATAGCAAACTCGAACCGAGCATGGTCATGATAGACTGGTGCAAGGTATCGGAAGAGGTAGTCAAGATGATATCATCCACATACAGCAAAATGTAGGCCAATGACGAACCCCGATGGTAGATGAACAAGGAATTATCTGACCTGCTGTGAGTGAACCCAATAGTCGAAACAAAGTCAGCAAATCGTGTATACCAGGCCCGTGGAGACTGCTTAAGCCTATATAATGATTTCTTCAACAAACAGACATGATGAGGGCGGTTGGGATCCCTGAAACCCAACGGCTGATGCATATAGACTGTTTCCTTGAGATCACCATGTAGAAAAGCATTCTTGACATCCAACTAATGAATTGGCCAAGTGTTTGAAAGAGCCAAGCTAAGCACAGTGCAAATGGTAGCCGGTTTGACCACCGGACTAAACGTCTCACCACAATCAATCCCAACCTGCTGAGTCTTACCATCACCAACAAGTCGCGCCTTATGTCGAGCAAAGGACCCATCTGAATTCTTCTTATAAGCAAAAATCCACATAGACCTGATAACATTAATCCCATATGGACGGGGCACCAACTCCCACGTCTTATTATCAATAAGAGCATTATATTCATCAGTCATAGCAATTTTCCAATTAGGGTCATTTAGTGCGGACACAGGATTGCGGGGCAATGGGGATTTAGAGACATCAGAATGTAAATTACAATGTCTTTTAGGTGTAAAAATACCCCGCTGACTACGAGTGACCGGTCTGTGACTCGAGGACGAATTGAGAGAATTTTGGGATTTTTCTGGGCTCGGGACGGACTGGCGAGCAGGTAGTGGGCCTGCTGGCCCAAATCGGTAACTGGAAGCCTCTTCTGGAGCAGTTCCAGAAGTGGGCTGGACTGGCCCAATTGCTGGAACTGTTCCAGTCACTGGAATTGCTGGGCTTGGCGGTACTGTGGGTCCAGCGGGCAATGGGCCCGCTGGAGGATTTTAGGTGCGGGAGATGTTCGAAAAATTCCGAATAATATACGGCGATATTTGATCATCCAAAAAATTATACGACTTAGGCTCGGGAGTATGAACTTTCGTAAAAGGGAATTGGGTTTCATCAAAAATGACATGGCGATTTATTATGATTTTCTTGGAGGATAAATCAAAACACTTATAACCACGATGATTCGACAGATAACCCAAGAATATACACGGGGTAGACCGAGCCTGAAGTTTGTTAATTATGGTGGATGGGAATAACGGATAACACAAGCATCCAAAAATCCTAAGGTGAGAATACGAAGGGTTCTTATTATATAGGATTTTTATGGGGGAAGAATATGTCAGACCTTTAGACGGAATTATGTTAAGAAGATATGTGGCCATTTGTAGAGCATGATGCCAAAAATATGGGGGTATGGAGGCATGAATTAAGAGAGTTCGGACAATGTTATTGATGGAACGAATTTTGCGTTCGGCCTTTCCATTTTGTGGAGATGTATGAGGACACGAAAACCTAAAATTGATCCCATTAGTATCACAGAAATCCCGAAACTCCCTATTGTCATACTCTTTACCATTATCACATTGAATATTTTTTATGTCTTTTTCGAATTGAGTACGAATGAACGCTCTAAATTTGATGAAGACGGAAAACACTTGTGATTTATTTGCAATTGGAAACGTCCACAAAAATCTAGAGTAATCATCTAAAAAGAGAACATAATATCGATGACCCATTGAGCTAAGAACAGGAGACGTCCATAAGTCGCTATGAATAATGTCAAATGGCATAGAAGTATGAGAATTGGAGTCTACAAATGACAACTTAACAATTTTTCCTAATGAACAAGACTGACACATTGGAGTACGACTCGTACCCTTACAAGAAATAAAGCTATTTTTATCTAAAATTGATAAAATAGAAGATCTCGGATGACCCAGGCAAGCATGACACATGGAAGGAGAAATGGCTGCAAAAGCTGACGGCAAGGCTGGACTCGATGGATTGAAACCGGGCATGATAGGATACAGATCCCCCCTACTATCACACCTCATGAGATGACTCCCCGTCTTGAAATCATTCACAGAGAAACCGAAAGGATCAAATTCAACAGAAACAGAATTGTCATTTGTGAACTTTCGGACAGACACTAAATTTTTAATCAATTTAGGAGCATGTAAAGTATTTTTCAAGAGGAGTGGTGGATTGGGAGGAGACAACGTTTTCTGACCATACCCTAGAATTGGAATAGAACTGCCATTACCAACAATTATCCCTCGAGGGGTGCTCAAATTGGAATAAGATGAGAGAGTACCTGATTCGGAAGTCATGTGAGTAGTTGCCCCGATGTCCATGTACCAATTTGGGTTCGGTTGAGTCAACCCCAACGTGTGCATTGCGGCATCGATATCAGTCTGAGTGGGGCCTGCTGCATGATGGGCTTGCGGAGGTCGGGGCCCAAGAACTCCTGGACGAGATGGTGCTGGGCCGTAGCCGCTGGAGTTGCTGATGTTGGGCCACTGACCAGTGGGCCGCCACTGCTGGGCAGTGTTGGGCCTGGACTGTTGGCCAACCCACTGGCCGCTGGAACCTGCTGCTGGATGGTAAGGGCTCCACTGCCATAGGCCCCACTGCTGGGTCCGGGGGGTGGTGGGACACTGTACCCTGGATGGGGCCCACTGCCTGCTTGTTGACCACCGGAACCACCACCAGAACGCCGCGTTTGCCCCCGCGATTTTTATTATTTTTGCGATTATTCTTGCCGCCACCATTATTATGGTTTTGGCCCGAATTATTCACAAAACCCGAAGAACTAGGAGAGGATGCCACCATGACGACTGGGCTTGCTCCGGTAGCCGCCTTTTTAGCCAAATCGGCTTCTTCCAACATAAGCATGGAGCGGGCTTGATAGAAGTCGGAAAGAGGGTTGCTTTGGCGAAGGAGAGTTCCAACACCATTATAGGCCTCCGAAAGACCGGCAACCAACTGTAGAACTAGACGATTATTTGTTATTGGTGCGCCAACATTACGGAGTTGATCTGCCAACTCCTTTAGTTTCTTGCAATATGCAGAAACGTTCGAAAATTCATCCATTCGAACGAGAGAGAATTCCTGCTCGAGTGTGACGACACGTGAATGCTGGTTGTCTTGGAATATGTCACGCAATCTATTCCATGCAGCCATAGCCGTGGTATCCGGCTCAATAATCGTCTGTAGAAGGTCCACCGAAATAGTGGCGTAGATCCACCGGAGAACGGTAGCATCAAGTGTAATCCATAACTCAGGATCCTCCGCAGGAAGGGGTCTAGCGGGAGGAATGATGTGATGAAGAACTTGATAAGAGATAGCGTGAATTTTAAACAACTCCGCCCACGTCGCATATTGGACGTTTTCCATCTCAAGGACAATAGGGATACTGCTCTTGATATTGGACACCGTGAGGGCAGGGTGATAATTGTTCTTAGACATATTGGAAGAACAAAGAAGAAAGGGAAATTTAAGAGAGGTGTTTTTGAGAGCGGAAGACGAATTTTGGAAGAGAAACCCCGAGGGGGGGGGGTGTCTCGGCCAAAAGGAAGAACAAAAGTTGAGAGAAAAACTTTTGTTTAGACCTAGTCTCTTGATACCATGAAAGAAATAATCCCCTTTATTATTTTCATTGATTGAATAGATATATATACAGTTACAAAATAGGAGAATCCTATTCCTATTCTATTTCTAAAACCTTATTCTACCATAATTCTAACTATACAATTATGGTATGTGTATATCCTAAATATGGTAAGAGTATATCCTAATCTAGGTAACAAATATACTACAATATACTTTCCTTAATATACACCTATGTCCACTGTTTTGCTGCCCTAGTCCCGTGATGGGCTGGACGTGCTGGGCCAAGAGAGACCTACGCCGAGAGGCTCGCACCGTGCGCTGCTTGTTGCTTCCTGCTTCAGTCCACTGATATACATGTGATATACACTGCTGTATATTCAGTGTAATCACATGTATATTGCTCTGTTTAACACTTTTCTATAGCAGTGCAAGTGGTTAAACCAGAATTTTCACTAAAGGGTATCAAAATATATAAAATAAAATACTAACATGTGATAACCAGAATTGCTACCCATATTTATACCGCTAACAACCTGCAAGGATTAATTTCACTTAAGTAATTCACCGTGTATGTGAAGAAGTAAATCTGGCTATTTTTTTAAAGACGGCAACATTTTATTCATTTTAGTCGCTCCGGTCCTTTTTAGTTGTCATGTTTCCTTCTACACACCTTTCCAAAAAAAATTGAAGCCCGTTAAAAATAAAATAAGGCTATTACCACACATGTAATTCGAGGGAAGGCTCGAGGATTTTACTTCCTCCTGTCCATTTTAATTGTCATTTTCATTTGCAAAAGTAACTCTAATTTCCATCTTTAATTTGAAGGAGAATTTACTGGTTAAATTGTTAAGTCTCTCTAATTATACCAGATCAGGTACTGAAGCGAAGAGCATTTTGGATAACCCTATGGAAGTTGAGTCTGCTGGAGTCCCTGCCAAACAAAAATAAAAAGAGGCATCACAATTAGTTATGGATAAATGTGATATAATTTGATTTGGGAAGCTATATAATTTACACTAAACTAAAAGCAATATTCACTCAGTCATATTTTATCCTTAATGACATGATTTATTATAACTCTAAGTGTCACTTATCTAAAATGAAAAGACACGTGGAGCTCTTACTACCACTCATTAAGAAGGATACTTCTGGTATTTACATATGTTTGGCCTATGCCAACAATAATTTTTTAACTCTTTACATATTCAATCAAACACTGTCACATTAATGGGACGAAGCTCGAGAAAGCTTTAATTTATCTAGGATTTTTTCTATAACTGCATAAACCAAGAGAAAATTAACTAACTTTATGCAAATTAAATAAGTTCAAATGCTGAAAAAAGAGCATAAGACATGATAAAGACGGGTATAAGTTAAATCTGTGCATTAATTAAAGAAACATGGAATGCTAAAGTTGTATACTGTGCCTAAGAATAATTAGCAATTTAATTAAACCATTAAATTATTTAAAGTGACTAATTATAGTTACCAGAAACTGCAAAAGCTGTTGCTCCATCAACGTCCACTTTCTTAACGAAACTGCACGCTTCCATGAAATGCTATGGCCAACAGCTGATTGTTCACTGCCATGTCATTAATGCGGAGAGTTAATTTCACGTATGATTACCACGGATATGATGAAGCGGATGAAGTTACTCCTCCCTTAACCAAAGGTCTCGGGCTCGAGTCATGGGTATGAAAAATTCTTGGTAAGAAGCGTTCCCCCTGAATGGACCCTACACGAAACGAATTCGGATATAGTCGGGCTCCAATGCGGATACCGACACCATGTGGAAAACAAAAAAAAAAGAATCATGTCTGGTCGAATTTTATTTATAATAAAATCGTAAAACTATTTTTTTTATCAAAGAACATTATTAGTATACACCAAAATAATTAGTTTGTGAGACTTATTATGGAAGTCTTTCATTTGCTTCTTCTCGATCAAGGGTTTATTTTCTTGGGAAATATCCTGATTTTTATCATAATTTTTCTTCTGAGGATCGATTCAACCTCTGATATAAAAGAATATACATTGTCTTCAACAAGTTTAGTAATGAGCGCAACGGCCCTGATGCTCTAATGGTTAGAAATAATAGAATATTCACCAAATATTCTTACATTAATTGTATATTTTTTATTTTAGGTAGAATTGTATTCCCATTATAATTAGGTCTCCTATTTTAGGTAGAATTATATTTCCTATTGTAATTAGGTTGATTAGTTACATAGTTTAGATATACTTGTACTACTATATATGTTGTACATTATTGATAAATAAAATCAAGGGAACATATTCCATTATGGTATCAGTAGCCTAGCCCTACACAAACATACCGACCAGGTCGCCGACCCCCTCTCCCCCCCACACGACGGAACCCTAGTTTTTTTTCAGCCACTCGCTCTCCCTTCTCCCCTAAGTTTCATCTTCCATGGCTGACAAAACCAAATTCCTTCCTGCACTTGTAGTCAACAACATTAAACATTTCATCCATGTGACTCTTGAGATGGAAAAGGGTCAATACTCCTCGTGGGCGGAACTCTTCAAAATCCATTGTCGTGTCTACGAAGTTATCGACCACATCATCCTTCCTAAATTGAAGTCCACAGACCCACCATCGACTTCGACTTCTGATGATGCACTTTGGTCCCGTTTGGATGTCGTTGTCCTCCAGTGGATATACCACACGATCTCTAATGATTTGTTGCACACAATTATTGAGACCGATGCCACCTCCCACCAAACGTGGAACGTTTGAAAAGTATTTTTCAAGAAAACAAAACTCAACGTGCGTTATACCTTGAAAATCCATTCAAGGACGTTCATCAGGACGATTTCCCAAATGTATCTGCATATTGTCAAGAACTCAAGATGTTTGCCGACCAACTCTCCAACATTGGCGCACCAGTCACTAATCAACGATTGGTCATGCAACTTATTGCAGGCTTGAAGGAATCCTATGACGGCGTTGCTACCATCCTTCAACAATGCACGCCGTTACTACTATTTTATGAGGCCCATTCGAAGCTAATTTTTGAGGAAACCCGGAAAATGAAACGCAGCCACCTCTCGGCAATTTGAGCCTCAGTCAGCCGATCCTACCACCCTTGCCCTTCCTCATCTTCCTAGTAGTTCCATGACACCCTCCTCTTTCTCCCATCCCGCGTCTTGAGGCACGCTCTCGGACAATGGAAACCCGTGCCATGCACGAAATTTCCAAACCTAAATGGTTGTTTAACCTATCCATTTCAGTTGTCCCTTCCCCTATCCCTCGTAATCCGAAGGATGCCTTGTCTGACGCTAATTGGAAAGCTGTAATAATTGACGAATATAATGCTCTTATTGATAATAAGACGTGGGACCTAGTACCCCGTCCACCCGATGCTAACATTATTTGTTCTATGTGGATTTTTAGACATAAAAAAATCTGATGGTTCTTTTGAGAGGTACAAGACTCGTCTTGTAGGTGATGACGTGTCTCAACAGATGGGAGTGGATTGTGATGAAACGTTCAGCTCGGTCGTAAAGCCTGCAACCATCCAGACCGTCCTCAACATTGCCCTATCTAAGTCTTGGCCCATTCATCAGCTTGATGTCAAGAATGCTTTCTTACATGAGGATCTTTATGAAACGATATATATGCATCAACCTATGGGATTCAGGGATCCTATTCATCTGGATTATGTGTGTCTATTGCAGAAATCGCTCTATAGACTGAAATAGGATCCTCGAGCATGGTACCAGCGGTTCGCCGATTATGTCTTCTCTATTAGTTTTTCACACAACAAATCCGATCATTCCCTGTTCATCTACAACAATGGTCCAGACATGGCTTACCTCTTATTATATGTTGATGACATCATCCTCAGCATATCATCTGATGCCATCCGTTGGTCCATTATGTATCTTCTTTCATATGAGTTTACTATGAAGGATTTGGGCCCCTTGAGTTATTTCTTGGGCATCTATATCACTCGCCATTCTGGCGGCCTATTTCTATGTCAGAAGAAATACGCCGAATAGATCCTTGACCGTGTAGGCATGACATCTTGCAAGCCATCCCACACACTAGTGGACACCAATTCCAAGCTCAGCGCTGATTTTGGCCCTCCGTATTCAGACCCGACTCACTATCGTAGCTTGGTTGGTGCCCTGCAGTACCTCACATTCATGAGACTAGACATATCCTATGCCGTGCAATAAATCTGCTTGCACATGCACAATCCGACGGAAGCACACATGCATGCCCTCAAACGTATTTTACAATACGTCCAGGGCACACTTCACTTCGACTTACATCTATACAAGTTCGCGATCACTGGTCTCGATGCTTATTTTGATGCTGATTGGGGTGGATGTCCTGACACCCGACGCTCCACGTCTAGTTACGCATTTTCCTCGGAGATAACTTATTGTCTTGGTCTTCCAAAAGGCAAACTACACTATCCCGATTCAGTGCCAAAGCAGAGTACAAAGGTGTAGCCAACGTCGTCTCTGAGTCTTGTTGGATCTGTAACCTTCCACTTGAGCTTCACTGCCCGATTCAAAAGGCAACACTGGTCTACTGCGACAATATTAGTGGGATATATCTTTCCGGCAATCCCGTCCAACATCATCGCACCAAACACATTGAGATGAACATTCATTTTGTTCGCGAAAAAGTGGCTCGTGGTCAAGTTCGTGTCCTTCATGTTCCTTCTAGTTATCAGATTGCCTACATCTTCACCAAAGGACTTCCGCGCATACTGTTTGATGATTTTTGAGCCGGTCTCAGTGTTCGTGAGCCTCCTGCTTCGATTGCGGGGGTGTAATAGAATATTCATCGAATATTCTTATATTAATGGTATATCTCTTATTTTAGGTAGATTGTATTCCCATTGTAATTATGTCTCATATTTTAGGTAGAATTATATTTCCTATTGTAATTAAGTTGATTAGTTATCTAGTTTAGATATTCTTGTACTACTATATATATTGTACATTATTGATGAATAAAATCAAGGAAACACATTTCTTTAAGAAGAATCTCTTATCAGTATCCCCTTTGTTCAAAAATCATATCAGTATTCTTAGAATCAGTAATGAGCGCAACGGATATATATATATATATATATATATATATAGTTAACAAGTTCACAAATATTTTGATGTCGATCCCTTGTTAACATTCATGGCTAAACTGCTGCCTATGATTAAATAAAATATGGTTAATTAGTACTCGCTTAAGATATTTGACAGGATACATAACAAAAAAAATACATTTGGCATGTATATATCAGAAATATTTTTAAAACTTCGTGGTGTCAAATGTGCATGGTTCTAAGATAATATCATTAAGCGTAAAATAAAAAATTTAAAGTTACATAATTGTTAAATATAAAAATAAGTCATTTTCATGAAGGAAATTAAAATAGACAGAGAGAGCGGGGAGACATACGAACGAGGAGCACAAACAAAAACATGGTATAGATTGGTGGAGACAAGGACACGAACAAGAGCTCTCAACCCTGCACCATCTATTCCGTCATCGTTGGTCACCATCACCGTCGGCTTATGGCCATCGGAGATGGCAAAACCATTTTCCATCACCTCAAAGAAAAAAAAGTTTATATGTTTATGGAACACTTGAGTATATATCCAACTACAAGGACTCCCCTATCATATATACACATTTAGAAAAAAGGGCCTTTAATTTGATGCTCAATAAGCACCATCAACAAAAAAGGTGAGGAATAATGTATGCATTATTTCTCAATATTGTTTAATTTCATCTGCTCGCTAATAATGTACATAAATTATATTTTACATAACGTAGTGTACCTGTTATAGTATATTGTTTATCAGTTACTGTAAACTATCTATCCGTGCTTAGAGTTACTTGCAGTTACATCTTACATCATCAATACATAGCACTTGAACTTTCTTCATAAAAGAAGTAACATAATGGAAATAATGAAATAGTTCACAATTTAAATTAACCCTATTGAAATCTATTTCTTTGGTGAATAGGTTACAAAATATACATAGCAAATGTATAAATCACTGAACAAAAGTGAATTGTAGTTAGATATGTAAATAATGGACTTTGTGTCTAACTCAACCCAAAAGCTAGAAGAGATCAATTATCCATCTCATATTCGATGTCAGACTCTTAACAAGATATATAACATTATCAAACAAGATAATGAGATAGAGAACATTTATTCCTTTTGTTTCAGCTCAATATAATCAAACAAGAACCACTAATATGAGAAACAAAATGTTTTGATCGTGAGCAATGTCAATACTCCCAAACACTGCTTCATAGGGTGGTTAGTAGCACATAAAAGGCTACTAACAAGAGACAGGTTGCAGAAGATGGGTGTTGTGGATGATGATAAGTGTGCTATTGCACATTTATATTTTGAGTCAGTTTTTCAAGAAGTGTATAGATTTGATACTCCAATGGCTAGGCATGAGTCATTAATGTGGAAGTTCAGGGCTTTTGGAGAAGAATAGCAGGGAATTCATCATGGCAATCTTAACAGGTCTGATCTACAACATTTGGAGGGCAAGAAATGATACTGTGTGGAATTACAAAGAGTAGTTTGTGACAACATAAAAGAGGAGATGTATATAAGAGATAGACACACAAAAAAAGGAGAAAAGAGTGCAGGCAATGGATAGATAGTTTGTTTAATATTTAGTTTCTTTATATCTATAGTAGCTGATACAAACTGAGACAGGGATGCCTCAGGTCTCAGCACAAAGTAGATAGGTTGGATTCTGTTTAATTTTGTAATGGTTTGTTCTAGTGATCAATAAAATTCCGTCACACGCAATAATTCTTATGCTAAGCTACCATATTATGTTTGATATTGAATTACATACTTTATGTCGTTTTTTCTAGCAGCCAAAGCTAATTCGTATGTAGGTAGCATTATACGTCATCATATTGTTAAAATTGGAATCTCTTCAACTTGTTCTTAACAAATTTAAGAGGAGATTAAAAGAAGAAAAAAGAAAGCCATGCTATTAAAAAGTAGTAAAACTAATTGGGCATAATTTTTCTTTTTTGTTTTAATCTCTTTTTGTAAAGCTATGATCTTATTATAGATATAGATATTGATTGTGTCTTTGCCCCGAATCCCAACCTTATACCCAAAAAGGAACGTTAGCTGTAAATCGCATCATTAATCCTAAAATGCAACTTGAACTAAAAATTTGCAATATTTTTTGCTTTTTTTTTTTGCTTTTATATAAGTACCTGTTTGGCCATGACGGTTTTCATTTAAAAAAAAAATTATTTCGGAAAATTATTTTGACATAAAATTGTTACAATTTTTTCAGAATTCAATTTGCAAAAGTTTCTGGAATTCGAAAACTTCAAAAAATTGTTCACAATTTTCACTCCAATTTATATTCATGTCCAAACACAACTCCAATTTACAAATATTATTTTCAACTTGAAAACAAATAGTATTAATGTACAACGTTTTTTTTCTTTCAAATTTCACAATTTTTATCCCAAAGGACTACAACTTGTTTGGATGATTGTTACCTGTTGTTTTGTATTGTGTTGTTAGCTTAAAGAGAATGTTTGTTTTGATTGTTACTTAAATTTTATTGTATCGTTAAGTTCATCATTTTATAACAATAAAAACATGTAACAAACAATTTGATGTTCTTGCGTGGTTACATTATATATATTTTTTCTTATTTTATTTCTGTTTATTATCTAATAATCATACTTTATATATTACAGTACCTTTTTATAATAGCATAATAGCTTTACCCTATATGTTACTTTTTTTAATAAGTTTTATCTTTTATATTATTAATGTGTAGCATTTCGCAACAACAGAGAACCTACAACCTATCCATCCAAACAAGGTGTTATAGTTTCTCGTTTGTGTTCTGTACTGAAAATACAGCAATACAACAACAAAACCAAAAAGTTTTCTCTTTTATTTTCTATCGATTTCTTCGACGGAAAAAATCGTTGATCAGTAGCATCGCTTTTCCGGTGAAATTCGCTAATCGCGACAAACTTCTGCGGCCAGGTTTTGATCGCCGATTTTCTCTCTCTCTCTCTCTCTCTCGTGCAATTCACTCACTTCTGAATTCTATCTCCAAATCGGAAAATTTTCTGCCGTTTTGTATCTAAGGTTGAGATTTTTGCGAATTTTGCTCTTTATATTTCAGATCTGCTAAATGTTGAATAATTGAAGGTAGAATTTGAGAGTTATGAAGAATTTTCGGTAATACTTAATGAAAGAGAAAATGCATATATTTAGTTATTATTTGCTTCACGTTTTAGTACTTTTATCGTCGCTTGTGTACAAATTATATTGCTTTGTGCTTAATATTATATTTCTGATTTGCTTAATGTTGAATAAATGAAGGTAGAATTTGGAGTTATGAAGAATTTTCGGTAATACTTAAATGAAAGTGAAGGAGTCTTGGAGTAACTGGTAAAGTTGCTTCCATGTGACCAGGAGGTCACGGGTTCAAACCGTGAAAACAGCGTCTTGCGCAGAAATGTAGGGTAAGGCTGCATACAATAGACCCTTGTGGTCCGGCCCTTCCTCGGACCCGTGCATAGCGGGAGCTTAGTGCACCGAGCTGCCCTTTACTTAAATGAAGATGAAACCACATATATTTAGTCATTATTTGCCTCACATTTTAATACATTTATCGTCGTTTGAGTACAAATTATATTGCTTTGTGCTTAATGTTGTATTTTAATGTGTTCATAAAGCGGTGTGGAGATGAATAGATTTGGAAATGAAAATGATTGGAAGATTATAATATAGTGATTGGATGATAGTAATAATGAGCAATTTGGAGCTATGAAGAATTTTCGGTAATACTTAAATGAAAGAGAAAACGGTCAAATTTTGATGTTTGGTTAAAAATGCATATATTTAGTCATTATTTACCTCATGTTTTAGTACAAATTATATTGCTTTGTGCTTAATATTATATTTTTAATGTGTACTTAAACTGCTAGAGAAAATGACTGAATTTTGATGTTTGGTCAAAAATGCATATATTTAGTCATTATTTACCTCACGTTTTAGTACTTCTATTGTCGTTTGAGTACAAATTATATCGCTTTGTGCTTAATATTATATTTTTAATGTGTACTTAAATGAAAGTGAAAATGATCGAATTTTGATGTTTGGTCAAAAATGCATATATTTATTTAGTCATTATTTGCCTCACTTGTTAGTACTTTTATCGTCGTTTGAGTACAAATTATATTGCTTTGTGCTTAATAATATATTTTTAATGTGTAGGAATAAACTGGTGTGAAGATGAAGAGATTTGGAACAAAAAATGATTGGAAGATTATAATATAGTGATTGGATGATAGTAATAATGATAATTTTCTTAGTGATTTTGTGATTGATGTTTTGTATTAACCTGTGAAAATGGAGGATAGTGTGATTAGTGTGAGATCAGGTGGTGGTGTACTGAAGAAAAAAAGCTCTTCTGGTTGTTTAATTATCAAAAGGAAAGATGATAGAATGGGCATAGGAGGGATCAGTTCTTCGAAGAGGCCAAAGTTTGTAATGAATGATTACGAGTCGAGTGATGAGATATCGGAGTCAATTCGGAGAAAAAGTGGTCACGTTCATAGTAATGGTTCTGTTGTTTATGGAAAAAGTGGTGTTAGAAATGGCGAATTTGGTAGAAATGTAAATATGTCTGATCGTAATGAGTATGAAGAATGTGATATGAAAATGCAACTGAATGGGTATAGTGGTGAGATAGCGGAGTCAATTCGGAGAAAAACTGGTCAAGTTTTTAGTAATGGTTCTGTTGTTTATGGAAAAAGTGGTGTTAGAGATGGAGAATTTGGTAGGAATATGAATTTGTCTGATTTTAACGAGTATGAAGAATGTGATATGAAAATGCAATTGAATGGATATGGTGATGACAGATTGAACATGGTTGAAAGAAGAGGAGGTTCGAGAGAGTTTGGGAGTGGGTCAAGGAGTGTAATGGTTGAGAAGAGGAAGCTTTCGTATATGGATAGTTCAAGTAGTTTTTCGGGTAGTAGGATGAAGGGCGAAGAAAATGGCTTTAAGAGAAGGTATAGTTTGTTAGAGAATGAAGTGCATACGTCCATTTCATTGCTTAGAGAAGCCTCTCATGAACCAATCAGATTGCAAGGGAAAAATGGGGTATTGAAGGTCATGGTGAATAAGAAGAAGTTAGACTTAATGCCCAAGGAATATGATCCTGCAGAAATTGAAAGTAGAAAAGGTTCTTGGTCGGCAGATGTTGTCAAGAGGAATTTACTAGTCCGTCCATCCTTTTACCCGGGCTCTAAACAACCTGAAAAGTTACCTTTGTCTATTAAAACGGAGAAAAATGAACTGAAACAACAAAAACCTTTGTTGGGTAAAAGCACCCATTTAGTGGCCTCTGAAAAAGATGAGACTGATACATCACTTAAATTGGCACCACCTAGTGTACAGCCTGCTAGCTCAGCAACGCTGGTGCTAAAGGAAGAAAGCAGGCCTTTGGCTTCTGAAGATGTTACCCCCGCTAAAAGAAAAGACGGAAAAGTGAATCGAGGTGGGAGCACTGAGAAGCAGCAGTTGCGAGAACGAATAAGGGGAATGCTCATTGAATCTGGATGGACCATTGATTATAGACCAAGAAAGAATAGAGACTATCTGGACGCTGTGTACATTAATCCTAGTGGAACAGCCTATTGGTCAATAATTAAGGCCTATGAAGCATTTCAAAAACGATCGGAGGTAGATTCAGGTAAAAGTAAACCTGATGGAATCTCTGGTTCATTTGTTCCAATATCAGATGATTTAATTAATAAACTTACCAGGCAAACACGGAAAAAAATTGAGAAAGAAATGAAACAGAAGAGAAAAGATGATGGCAAGAGAAAAGATCCTAAAAAGACTTCTGTGAGAGAGTCTGTGTTGGTCACAGACAGTGATAAGCATGAGAAGAGACTCGGTAGCTATATGAAGAAGAAAGATAAGCTGCTGCAAGGCAAATTACATGCGACAGACGAGGAGGGTTGGAATAATTCAAGTGATAACTCATTGAAGGTAAGGAGATTTAAACAGGATATGATTGGAAGATCATCTGTTGGAGTTGCTTCTAATTCAATACACGGAAGAAAAAGTAAATTAATTGGGCGTTGTACATTGCTGGTCCGTCATTCTGACAAGGGGGAAAATTCAGATAGTGATGGATACGTTCCATATACTGGAAAAAGAACCTTATTGTCCTGGTTGATTGACACCGGAACATTGACGTTGAGGCAGAAGATTCAATATCTGAACCGCAGAAGGACAAGAGTAAAACTAGAAGGTTGGATCACACAAGATGGTGTCCACTGTGGTTGCTGTAGTAAAATCCTTCCGGTTTCAAGATTTGAGCTCCATGCAGGAAGCAAACGGCATCAACCATTTCAAAACATAGTTTTAGAGTCTGGAGCTTCCTTACTAGAGTGCTTGGTTGAAGCATGGAATCAGCAAAAAGAATCTGATTGCCGGGATTTCTACAATATAGACATTGATGGTGATGATCTTGAAGATGATGCTTGTGGTATTTGTGGTGATGGGGGGGCCCTTATCTGTTGCGATAGTTGCCCATCAACTTTTCATCAGAGCTGTCTGGGCATACAAGTATGTATCAATCAGAATATGCTCTGTTTACCTCACTACTATTTCATATCTATCACTGTTGCTTTGTATTATCAGGGTTGGAGCCACCGTTATAGTTTCGGGTTCAACCAGTAGTTTTGGCTCAAACCCTGTATTTGTATTAAAAAAAATATTTAATATGTATAAGTAATTTATCCAGAACCCACTAAGCAAACAATATGGTGGTCCAGAACTCATAAAGTAAAAATCCTGGACCCACCTCTGCATGCTATCATTGTTTTCCATGCACTTCATCTTTCCTTTGTGTGACGTTAATTATTGTAACTTATATACTGATATTTACTAAAATGACATTTTAAGCATGTGAATTGACTTATCCCAACGCATAACTTTGTCAATTTTGGATCTCTGTGTCAGAAGAACTTTTGAATTTGATCAATGAGGCAAAGTAGGAGAGAATAATATGAAGTTTCTTCGTAGGGCATCAATCTTCTTTTCAATTTTCACTTGTAAGGGAAATAGGACCATCATGTAGGTAGGAAGATAGTCAAGAACACTATTAGTTAGAAAAATCCTCCCTCCCAGGGAAATATAGTTCTTCTTCCATCTGCAGAGTTTCTTTTCACATCTCCCTATGACCCCATTCCATATCTGTTGAAATTTGCTCTTTGCCCTTAAGGTAGGCCCAAATAAGTAGTTGGTAGGACCCCAACTTCATCCCTTAAAGATCCAGCCAAACTCTGGATGTTTAGAACTTCATTTACTGTGAAGATCTGAGATTTTCTCTAGTTGACGTGAAGTCTGGAGGCAACTTCAAAAACTGATAGGATCATCCTGAGATGAGTGACCTGCTCCACCTTGGCATCACAAAAAATGAGGGAGTCATCAACATACAAAAGATACGTGATCTCCAAATTGCTTCTCTCATTGTTTAGGACTCTAAATCCCCCTATCCATCCCTCTATGTTTGCCTTCTTGATCATGTTGTTCATCCCTTCCACAGCAATAATAAAGAGAAAAGGCCTGTCCCTGACTTAAGCCTCTTTTGTGAAGGGAAGAACCTTCTGGTGAGCCATTGATTAGTATGGAGAACCTTACATTAGAGATAAAAAAGTTATCCAATTTAACCATTTGTTGCCAAATCCCATGTCTTTGAGAAGCTTTAACAAGAAAACCCAGTTGAGGTGGTCAAATGCCTTTTCAATATCCAATTTACATAGAATACCTGAGATGTTACCCCTGAGTCATTGGCAATAAGAGTTGCATCCATGATCTGTCTTCTCTTAATGAAAGTCATCTGCTGGTTCTCCACTAGTTTGTGAATCACTTTTTCGGTCTTTCTGTCAACACTTTGGATATGATTCTGTACACACTCCCTATTAAGCTAATAGGCCTAAAGTCCTTAAGCTCCCCTGCCCCCACTTTCTTTGGAATTAGAGCTATATAGGTAGCGTTGAAGCTCTCTTCAAAGTAATTCGGGGAATGGAAATTTTGAAAAGTAAGCAACAGATCCCCTTTGATCACACCCCAGCAATGAATGAAGATTTCCATGGTAAAGCCATCAGGACCTGGGCGTTGTCTAATGCGCAAGCCTTTAAACCCTCCAAGACCTGTTCACCAAATTCCCTTTGCATCCACTGTTACTCTATAGAATTGATCTTAGGACCATGTAAATAATTGAACTCAGGCCTCCAACAACAATGTGGTCTGAAGAGGGTAGAGTGTACACGGACCTTACCCCTACGTCATGGAGATAGAGGGGTTGTTTTTGAAAGACCCTCAGCTCAATTAACACATGACAAAGCAGTTTGAAAAAGAAAATACAGAAGTAGGTAAGGCATAGCAAATAATAGGGAGAACGTAACATAGCATTCATAGCAGAATAATGCTATAACCAAAGCACAAGAAACAACATGTAATAACAGAAATTGAAGGACAAGAAACTACGAGAATAATGCTAATACTAACTACCCAGCAGGCCTCCACACCTCTATTTTTTTGTTTAGCGGTTGATAGAAGGTCAAGATCTCATTCTTGATGACACTCAAATCCTCCACCTGAGAACCATTTATATTGAGCTCGTCAATAGTGTTGTACCTTCTGTGAGCATTGGCCACTTTGTGGGAAAAATGTATTTTTGTCACCCTGTTTCAACCATTGAATTCTTGATTTCTTTTTCTAGGATATCTCTTTATTCTTTGCAATTTCTTCCAATTCCATAGCCAGACTTGCCTTCTGGATCGTTTCTTCCTCAGTGAGGTTCCTGCTTTCTTGTGCAGGATGTTAGTTTCTTAGGGAAGTTCCATCTCTATCCTGACATATCAAAGAATTCAACACATGGAGTTTTTATGTGAACACATGAGCTTTTTGTATTTACTTATTATCACGTGAATGAATCTGATGATGGATGAGCTTTTTTTGCTTACCCTTATTATCATGCTTTCCAATTTGGAACATATAAGGAATTTTCTGATTTTTAAGCAGCTAGGCATTTACATGCTTCCTCTTGGTACAGATGCTTCCTCCTGGTCTTTGGCATTGTCCAAATTGCACTTGCAAATTTTGTGGGGCTGCTAGTAGAAACCCTGCTGAGGATAGTGAGAGAACTGTCAACGAATTTCTTTCTTGCAGCCTCTGTGATAAAAAATGTAAAGTGTAATCTTATTGAAGTTTTTGTCACATTAAGTCGTCTACATTGGAGCTGAATTTTTAGATTTCCCTTTGCAGATCACAAATCATGCAGTTTGGAGATGAATGTTTTAACTGCTATTTCCAATAAACCATCTGCTACATTTTGTGGGCATAAATGCCAGGAGGTATTTCTATTATTCTGGTTGTGAGTTATTTTCCTTGTGTGATGTATAACATATTAAGATCATGAAGCAGAGGAATCAAATAGTGGGAACTATTTTAGAATTAGTGTTCTCTCACAACTAGTAATTCCGTTTTTAAAGTATGTTCCACTTTTATCCCACAGAGGCACGTTTATGCACTGTTTTCATGATCATTCACAGGTCCAAAACTGTCGAAAGGATAAAAAGATATTTTCTTGTACTTGTCAGTTGTCAGAGAATTTTCTTTGAAAGGCCAGATCTTCTCTGCTCCTCCTTTGAATGCCTGCTGGAGTGTGTAGTGTGATGCATCATTTTTGGCATCTTTCAGTTCTCCAATGATTTTTGCACGTTAATCAATTCTAGAAACTAAGAGCTTAGGAAAAATTCCAGAGAAACAGAAGGAAGTGAAGGTCGTAAAATGCTTGGAAGATGCTTTCTTGCGGAGTCCATAGAATTTAGGTGACTGACTTAATTTGACCTGTTGGTGCAAAAGTAGAAATGCTTAAAATGGAGCTCTCTGCAACTTATCAATTGAATATGAGTGCAAGGAGTTTAAGTCCACCTTCCTCCTGACTTCTTGTACTTTGATTTCTTGCTGGTTTCTAGGACATCCTGCAACTCTGCAAGTGCATGATCTTGGAAACTCTCGAGTTGGTTAGGAAAATTTAATATCATTTTCTCATAGTGATCTGAGAAGTATGAATTTTCCTTGATAGTTTTGTGTTCCCCAAATTTCAAATGCTATCTATCTGATACTTGTCTTATAAAAAAATGATGTCTGCCTTGGAATTGTAAATATTTTGATAATCATTCTTTGATCTTTCTCCAAAACTGAGTTAATTGTCTGTTGAATTGAAATAGTGTAATCAAGGTTTGATAGAGGGATTTTCAGTTTAAGTTGAAATTTTGCAAACTTTTTCACTGATCTGAGAGACATTTTCTGCAATTATGGTGAAAGACTGTTTTCTATATATGTGTTTCCTTTTTTTGTTGTAGTTACGTTTCCATTGTTTGCCTTCTATCATAGTTAGAACCTCCCATGGATTGTCTTTTAACGTCTTGTCTTATTTGTCTTCTCTGGTTTTGCAGCTGTATGACCATTTACAGAATATTCTTGGTGTTAAACATGAACTCGAAGCAGGATTCTCATGGTCCCTGATACAACGAACAGATTTGGACTCAGATATTTCTGGTCGCCCCTTTCCTCAAAGGGTGGAGTGCAATTCTAAGCTAGCTGTTGCACTGTCTGTTATGGATGAATGTTTTGTGCCCATTGTCGACAGGAGAACTGGGATAAATATTATTCACAACGTTCTCTACAACTCTGGGTATGCAGCTTTTATAAGTCTGTCAAGTGTTTTTAAATTGCCTGATAGTAAATCTATGGGCACTCATTGTTTGTTTAACTTGAGCGGAGCTGGATGACTGATTTGATTTGGTCATTTTGGTTTGCGCATATGATCTTCACATTTTATTTTCAGTTGTGATTGCAGTTTCTACATGGGTCCATAAAAGCAACATCTATAACTTTGGATATACATATATGCGTACATATGTCTTTCAAAAGTCAAAGCATACTTTTCGGTTTATGTTTAGTTAGGTTTTTCGTGTTTTATAAATTTGAATTTGCACTTTTTCTTCTCGATGCCTCCAGATAGTGAGTTTCATCTTTACAAGACGCATTACTCATCTTTCATTTTCACTCCTAAGTTTGTCTGACTGACTGCTAGTTTTGATTGAGAAGGGAGGCACTGGACTGTTAATAGTTGAACATCCTTTATGTAGGTTGATACTCAAGAGGAATAAAGAAGAGAGCGAAAGCATTTTAGAATTATTTTTTCTGTTCTTTATTTCTTTTTCCTTGTTCCTTTTGTTTCTCCTTAACTTAATGGAGGACACAACGCATTATATTCATTTGTCATCTTGCCCCTGTACACTTCCTCGTACAAAGTGATCCTCCTAAAATAATTTGCATTTAAATAAATCATCTATCTTTTCCCTCCAACTGTCCTTTTCTTCTTCCTTCATCTGAATTTGTTTTCCATTACTGAGTAGTTATTTGAAATTGTTCTCTTTCCTCTGAAGCTCAAATTTTAGTCGGCTGAATTTTCGTGGCTTCTACACTGCAATCTTGGAAAGAGGCGATGACATAATATCTGCTGCATCTATCAGGTAGGATGGATTGCTCAAATTTGTTCATATGTTACAATGCAAGGATTTTTTCCCGATCTGAAGAGGTCGGGCACAAGTTATTATGGTGTGTTGTTTTAAAACTGAATCATCTTAGATTACTAGCAGTTGCAATTGTGTTGAAATTTTATTTATTTTTTGAGCATGTGCACCGATTAAAGTGTTACGGAGTAACTTATATCAAACAGACCATCCTGTACCAGTGCTGGACTGAATCTATCTCATCTTTTTAGAGGTGTAGCTAGTGGCTCCAGATTACTGGCCGAAGGAAATATCTTTTTTTCTTTTTGTGGTGTTATAACATTTTGAATGCTATCGAGAATGATGATTGCATGTTTTCTTACAAGTAAAACTCCCAGCTATTTAAGGGGGCAATTTAAAGAGTTTCTTTTGGTTAACTTTTTATTCTCGACCTTAGCATTTCATGTAGAGAGGTACGGAACTCTTCAAGTGATCAGTTTCTCAATTTTACTGAACTGTTAAAACACTTCTTGCTTTTCCTTTTCCTTATGCGTCATCTGTGCTTGTGCTATATTTATTCACGCCTTACCAATCAGTAAATACTGTTTTCGCTGGTTGTGTGTTAGGATCCGTGGAACTCAACTTGCAGAAATGCCATTCATTGGGACCCGGAATATATATAGGCGGCAAGGGATGTGTCGTCGACTGTTTTCTGCTATTGAGACAGTATGAGAATTACTATTACTAATTGTACTTTCTTTATGCTTCTATTTCTTTCTGCTGATTTTATGCATATAATTTTTCTGAAGGGCAGCATATCAACCCCACAGCCAACGTATACCTGTTCCTACTACGTGCATACTACTGCTATTGTAACATTTTTGGTTGTTTGCATAAAAAAGAATTTATAGGAAGGGGGGGGGGTATCCAAATTGCATTTAAGGTTGTCGATTTCACTCTTAGAACTAGCAAATAGGCAATCCATATGTCTTTACTAAAGTGGCACAAAATTTATCAAAGCGTGTCTTTATTGCGGAACATTGTGTATGCAGAAATAAGTCAAAGAATGTGGCTTTAGAGAATCTAAATGCTGTCTCAATTATATTCTTTTTGTAATATTTGAAATGTATGAGAAAATCTTTCAAGTTCTAGCCAAAAGCACATAAAAGTTAGCTTTACTAAACAGTTAAATTGCTAACTTGAGTAACAGTCATATTGTTGTGAAACAAGACACATGATATAGCTTTGGTCAAATGGTCATTGTCATTTTGTTTTCATTTCCCACTATGAGATTTAGTGTTGTCCGACCTCTTAAGGCTTAAATTTTTATGAATGCCACGAAGGTTATGTGAATGCGATGCCTGTTCTAATTGTCCTGTGCATCTGTATGAAATCCACTTAGAAAATTCCAACAGCATGTTCATCACATGTATCGGTTATGTCTTTTATATGTCGTTTATTATTAGACTAATATCTTTTACATCCTCCATCCAGGTCCTCTCCACTTTAAAAGTTGAGAAGTTAATCATTCCTGCTATATCTGCGCATCTGCATATCTGGACGAAGGTTTTTGGATTTGATGAACTTGAGGAATCAAATAAGCAAGAAATGAAATCCATCAATATGTTAGTATTTCCTGGGACAGACTTGTTACAAAAGAAGATACTGAAGAAAGATATGCAAGAGGGTAATAGGATAATTATATATCCCTGCTTCCTCTTTGTTTCTTCAACATTTGCTTTTTGAGTAAAGAATTTTATCTTTTCCGATATTTGAGACTTGGACTTATACAACATTTTCTGCAGCTTGTGAGTTACAACATAGTCATCCCCTGTCACCTGCTTTGGTTGAAAAGGTTGATCAGGAATCATCTATCAGGCGTGATGGACATCTGCATGATGGTGTATGTGTGAACATAGTGGAAAAAAATGATGACAGGTTTGGTCCCGTGGATTCTGGCTCTCCAGCTTCTGCCGTTCATTTAAGTGATAACACTGTGGTTAGAGCACAAGGTGGTTGTTGCGAGTCAGTTACCCAAATCTCCAGTAAGGAGGTAGAGAATAATTTTTCTGAATCAGCGACAAAGTGGATGGTCTCTTCCATTCCATCTGGCACAAGTAACAGCAGTCCTGATACTGAAGATGCAGCACTAGGTCCTGCAGAAATTGAGGTCCACTCTGGTATAGAGCCTATCAATCAAGAAGTTTAGAAAGAAAATGGCCAACCACCTTGTTAACAATCTGGTCTTGATTCATTAGCTGAAGTTACTTCCGAGAGCACGTCGGCAGAAAAACAGAGTGAAGATGCTTGTCATAGTTCTGCCACTAACAACAATGAGAAATATAGTAGTGTGGTTTTTGTAGATAGCTGTTTTCTAGAAGCCGCTGTCCAAAGTGCTAGTGAAGAAGTCAGCAGCAATAGACATGGTTTAGCATCTACCTTGACTCACTGTGGAATGGCAAGGCTTTACAGTCTTAGTGTTGAATCAACCAAGCAGATCCAATGTGATAAATGAGCTACATATGGCTCCAAAACAAGCTTCCAATTCTAAATGTGTTAGTGATGCAAATTTTCCTAAGAACAAGGCAATTCGGATTCCTCTGCAGTTTATGATGGAGGTATGATAGAATTAGTGCTGAAGTTTCTTTCTACAAAGCTGGAATTGATTCATCAAATGGAACTTCGTTACAAAATACTGCATTAGAGAGTAATGTAAATCATCATCTTGGCTCTTATGGATCTCGAGTGTGTGACTCTGGCTTTAGCGTTATGATAATGGTTCTGAAGAAAAAGTTTTCTTGTCGAGAGGATCATTCAGTCTTCTGATCCTGGTCGGGTGAAAATCATTGAAGTGAATGTGATAGACGCTTGTATTTTCCATGTTCTGCTGATGTTTCTGCACGGCATGGTGCTGAAGAAAAAGTTGAGAACTATGATCCCATTAGCAGTCTACTCATACTGATCATGCTGTTTTAATATTAGCTCAATCAGCTGCCAACTTGAAGTAGGATGTTGTTTGTCCAGCCGAAACTACAGTCAACTAGTCAGGCATGGTTGACGTTTGGAGCTATATGGTCGGATTTCTGTTGAACTGATGCTTGATGTTTCCTTCAAAGCTTTGGCTCAATTGTGCAAGAGGTAGTTTATAGGCGGGTGGGAAAAGGATGACTCGGCGAAGCCATTGGACGGTTTAAATTATTCTGTTTCCATGTGATCTAGGTGGAAGTTTAAAGCTGTGGTAGCGTCTGATTAGGTGTACTGAGAAAGATCTTCTACCATCTTGAGAATGTGGACGTTAAAAGACTTTATAGGAGCTGGGGAAAGCAGTTGAATGCTACAAATCTATCAGCACGGTGGTGTATGTGATGGCCTGACGAGAAATGAATGCAATTGTTTTGTTGGAATATGTTTTATAGCGCCAATATTTCTTGCCTTGACGTCTAAACAGATGATGCAGAAGATATTTGCATTACACTTGATGGCTTGGGCGAAAAATTTAGAGAATTCTGCTGACTAAGATTATTCATGGAGATTCTGAATGTACATATGTAGATCCAATATTCAGTTTTCAAGGTCATTGATATCTTTGAAATTCATTATTTGAAAGGGTAACTGCACCCACACATGGGTCAATTCTCGTTTCGCTTGGAAGGCCCTTTTTTTCCTGGTGACATGAAGCAGAAAAATGTAGTGTGTCAAGTATTCAAGGATGTGAATTTTGAAAATTCAATATTTCATTTGAAGATTATTGTTGGCTTTTTGCCAAAAATATTCTCATTCATACTTCCATTCAGTAAAAAAATTCTGTTGTTTCCATGTGATCTCAGTGGATATGTAGTTTGTTGATTAATCGTGGAATGAATCTTTCCATTCCAGAGTTATCATATTTATCAAATCTATTTCTACCAAATGAAATGCTATTGGATCAAATGATGGAGATATATAGACTTCAACCCAAATAGAAGTTGCGCTTTCAATTTTGAGATTGTCAGTATGCACAACTATAATTTTGAATGGATGTTTTTTTCTTTATGATACCATGTTGGAATGACATTTTCTCTTACGAACAAGTAGATGCTAGTATTTTTTACTTCTGCTGATTTGGCTTAAATAAAATATAAATTAACACCTATGTATTCATATGAATTCAACCAGTGTACTCTCAAAATGAATTTACAAAATCTAAATAAAGTACTTTTTCTATCCCATGTTATAATGATACAATTTTTTTAAATTTATTGTGGAGGCTAGAAAGAAAGACATATTTATATATTAAAAAATAATAATTAATTTTGACTTCTTATACTACATTTAATGACAAAAGGAGAAATAAAAGAAATGATGAGAACCAAATTGAATTGTACCAAAAGTTTAAGGGTCAATTTATAATATATATATATATATATATATATATTTTCCACTTAAAATAGGACTGTGTATATCAACTCCCCGGAGCGAAAACCTGAACTATCCCTCTTTCTTTTTACCCCAAATTATTTATATATTTGCTCCGCAAGATCTTTATAAGCAGTAGTATATGCAATTCAGTATTAGCTAAACCCGCAAATTATTTATGTTCAAATATGTATTCAATTTAGCCCAGATCATAGTAGTCATTGCCCACTACCTGTTCGATTAATTGTCTCAAAGAAGTTTGAAACCAGTACATTAACTTTCATCAACAATCATTTTCATTTTCAGTCACCCTTTATGCTGTTTGGAGTTGTTGTGTGCAATTTAGTATTTGTTAAACCCGCAAATTATTTATATTCAGATACGTATTGAATTCAATCCAGACCATAGTAGTCATTGCCCACCGACTGTTCGATACATTGGCTCAAAGAAGTTTGGGACCAGTACATTGACCTTCATCAACAATCATTTGCATTTTCAGGCACCTTTTATGCTGTTTTGAGCTGTTGCTAATTGGATTCTTCCATGTTGTTGAGAAGACAAATCATCAACTTGTCTTGTATACTCAATTCCCGATGCCCTTTAAGAGTATGTTCATATTCCTCAAGAACCAAAAAAGCTAGTCAAGCAAATGAATTTAATTTCGTCGAGGATAATAAACCACGCTCCGAAGCAGCAAGTTTTGGTCGTGGGGTTTTTCATCAACTTTCCCCGTTGTATAGGGACAATAGCGATTCATTGAAAGATTGCAGGATTGAACTAGTGGATAATGAGACTTGGAATGTGTCATCTGGCTTAGCCGAAGCGTGGAAAGGCAACACAAATGTTGCATCCAAGAAAAATCCTTCGTTCAGTAAAGAAGATGAGATTGATGATGATGACGGAGATACTGATGTTGACGATATTGAGGATATGAGAATACGGGGAAACTTGTTTTACAAGCTTGATAAAGATTCCAAGGAATACGAAGAATATACGTTTGATTTCCACAGAAGAAATAAGAACAAAAATAACGGAAATGACAATCCCGAAGAGAAGGAAAAATCAAGTAACATTTCGGCTTCTGGGGTCGAGAAAACTCTGAAGGGTATAGATGAGAAGAGACAAAGAAACAACAAAATACCCGGTGTGGTCCCACAAGTGGGGTCAGGGGAGGATTTTCTAAAAAGGTTAAGGGTTCCGACTTTTAATCAACAAACTGCCCCTTATCACGAGCCGTTTTGTTTGGATATTTTTGTCTCGAAAGGCTCCGTGAGTGCTAGCATTATCCATAGAGCTACTAGCAAAGTTGTTGCTGTGGCACACTCGATTTCCAAGGACATGAAATTTGACTTGGGATCGACTAAGAATAACGCTACTTGTGCTGCTGTTGGAGAAGTTCTGGCTCAAAGAGCCCTGGCTGATGATATTCACAATGTAGTTTATACGCCAAGGAAAGGGGAGAAATTGGAGGGGAAACTTAATATCATTCTTCAGTCCGTTATTAACAATGGTGTCAACGTGAAGGTGAAGCTTAAGCAGAGGAAAACCAAGAAACCTGGTTTCCACCGCCCAACAGCTTAGGTGGTACTAGTGGTGTCAAATGGGTGGGTTGGTTTGAGTTTGGGCTGGTCAACTTTGAATAGTAGTTGTAAACTTGGGAATAAATCTTTTATTTCCTGCAATTTGTATTCTTTTCCTTAGAATACATTATTGTTAATGAAGAAATATGCTTTACATGTTAGCAAGGCAACCTTTGTAATTAGTATGTTAGAAAGAAAAAAAGTTCAGTGATTTCCAAAAAGACAGTCTTGGGATCCTAGCACAGAGGCGGATCCAGAATTTTTTCCTTATTGGGTTCTTGATATTTATACATGTTAATAAATTTTTCAATAAAAATACAGGTTTGATCCTAAGCTACTAGTTCTGCCAACCCCCGTAACCACAATGCTGGCTTCGCCCTGCTTTAGCACACCTTTAAACTGCATAGATCAATTGCAATTTCTTTACCCGTTTATTTGTTCAAATGCCTTATGCAGAGACAAATTATATATTTTCAGCAAACAATTTATAGCAATACACAACACATAATTTTGCATTGATTTCCTCAAGACGTACAACATATTTATCAGTTTTACATCAGTCAAAAATGAAATAACAAAAAAAAAATCATCAGTCATCAGCAGTTGCTAGTTGGAGAGACAAAAGCTCTTCTTCAGGTATAACTCTAATATGACAATCTGATCTTGGATAAGCTGCACATAGTAGTGCATAACCTCTCTCCACAACATCATCACTTTGATCAACTTTCCCACCTAGAAGCTTTGCTGGACACGTCATGCACACTCCAAGATTGCAGTCGTACGGTACGGACATGCCAACATTGTCTTATCAGGTTCAACTTCTAGCTCTGTTGTTTTACCTTCATGTTCTACTAATACTTTGTAAGCCCTGACAAGGCCCCGTACTCGAGTGCTTTTCGGTTCTCCTGAGTGACCAGGGATTGTTTAGTTGAATAGCAGCAAGATTGGCTTGCTTTCTTGGTGGAAAGATGGAGAGGTTGTAAATTGAATTGTTGCCATGTTGAGTGAAGGTTTTGTTGGTGTGGATAAGATGTGTTGATGAGAAGATAAGGTTCTTTTGGGAATTAATTGGTTTGCAAATCTACTTATGGGTTAGTCATGTTTGTCTTTTCTTTTTTTTTTTTTGTTGAGTCTACTCTCTCGAGTGCGCACAGGGTAAACCCCGGACCGACGCAATAGCCACGCAAACCACGTCAGCTGATTAACCACACTTGGCAAGCCATGTGTGACAGGCTCAACCAAGAAGGTTTAGCTGATTAACCACACTTGGCAAGCCATGTGTGACAGGCTCAACCAAGAAGGTTTATGCGATGAGGGATCGAACTCGCGACTATGCGGCTCGTGTTTGCGTTGTTTGTCTTTGTTGTTACTAAGTTGTGGAAATCTGGACTGTGTTTTCCGGGCCTTTACCAATTTTGGCTCTAGTGTTGGTCCACTGTGCAGTCTAAAGCGTTTGTATTTGGACATTCGCACAAATGACCTCCTTAATTTTTAGCCTTCAAATTTGTCTTTTTTAATTTTAGTTCTTTATTATTTTTTAGCGCGGTATAATCAGAATCTCGCAAAACATAGTTAGTGTTTAATTTCGTTATATGTATCGTAACAATCCACAAATTAATGGTGGACAAAGCATAACTTTCATGTAACACCTCCCTCGTACCTATGGTTAGATCTGACCCTTCTTTGGTAAGTTCTTGCAAAAGACGAAATGAAGAGGCAAAATGAAAAGAGGGATCTGTCGTCGTGGTGTTCGCTGCTTTCATGCCGGATTTCGGCTGGGTTTCGCCGGAGAAACCTATGACTTTGGGGTGTTAATGGAGGAGGAACATTTGCAGAAGAAAGAAAGAAATTAAGGAAATAAAGAAAAGAAAATTAAAAAATAGAATAAAAAGCAGAAATAAAAAAACTACAATTGTGAAGCGCGTCGTCACACATATAAATATTTTGTTTTTTAAATAGTCGGGGATAATAAGACCTGCAAAAATGAAGGGTATAGATGGGATTTCACTTCATTTTTCTATTTGATATGAATTACGTTTCTTCCCTCTTATACTTTTAGTCTTTCTCCTCCCTAACATTTCCATCAATTCCTAAACATATCCAAATCTTATAGTAATAAACTGTAAAAATGGATGAAGAAATCATTGATAATATCAGTCTACGCCCAATTGAAATTTCAGATATTGACGATTTCATGGAGTGGGCAACAGATGAAAATGTTAGCCAATTTTGCACTTGGGATACTTACACTTCCAAAACTCAAGCATTCGAATTTCTCAATAATATTGCTATTCCCCATCCATGCCTCAGAGCAATTTGCATAAATAACAGAGCAATCGGGTCAATTTCTGTTACACCCAATTCAGGTTTTGGAAAAAAACTTTACTCATAATTTCATAAATCTTTGAATTCTCTCTAATTTCTCGTATCTATTTTTTCGCTACAAGAAAATAGGTAGAAGTACCTCTATTTATAATAGAGATAATGGTAAAAAAACACCCGACCAATCACTTTTCCGCGAGAATTACGCTCAAATTATCAGTTGTTCCCTTTTCTTACTTGAACTACCACCGTCTATGTATTAAAACGAACCTAAGTGATAGTTCACGTAGAAAAAGGGACAACTGATAGTTGGCTTAATCATCTTCGAGTTGTGTTTTAATAAAAAATAGGTCAGGTAGGAAAAGAGGCTGATAGTTGGCCTAATCATCTTCAAGGTGTTTTTAATACATAGATGGTGATAGATCATGTAGAAAAAGAGAACAATTGATAGTTGGCCTAGTCAACTTCGAGTTGTGTTCTAATAAATAGTTGATAATAGTTCATGTAGGAAAAGAGAACAACTGATAATTGGCCTAATCAACTTCTATGTGTGTTTTAATACTTAGATCAAGTAAAAAAGAGAACAGTTGATAGTTAGCCTAATCAGTTTCAAGGTGCATTTTAATACATAGATGGTGATAGTTCATGTAGAAAAAGGGAACAACTGATTGTTAGCCTAATCAACTTTGAGGTATGTTTTATACATAGATGGTGATAGTTCAGGTAAGAAAAAGAAACAACTAATAGTTGGCTTAATCAGCTTCGAGGTGTGTTTTTAATACATAGATGGTGATAGTTCAAGTAGGAAAAAGGGAATAGTTGATAGTTGGCCTGATCAGCTTCAAGGTGTGCTTTAATACATAGATTGTGATAGTTCAAGTAGGAAAAGGGGGAATAACTGAGAGTTGGCCTGATTAGCTTCGAGGTGTGTTTTAATACATAGATGGTGATAGTTCAGGTAGCAAAAAGGAACAACTAATAGTTGGGGTGTGAAACTCGGAAAAAGTGATACTTGACGTGTGTTTTTTACGATTAACCCTTTATAATAATGTGAAACCTACTATAAATTCCTATATAATTTTTTTATTATAAATTCTATTAGACATGAATTAAATGAATACCAAATATCAAATCCCAAACAAATTTAATTTTCTACAACTTTGAATTATTATTCTAACAGGTTTAGGTAGTTGCAGAGCGGAGCTAGGGTATGTACTTGCTCACAAGTATTGGGGCAAAGGGATTGCAACAAGAGCAGTGAAAATGGTGACATCTGTTGTATTTTCGGAGTTTCCATATCTTGAAAGGCTTGAAGCTTTGGTGGATGTAGATAATATAGGGTCGCAAAGGGTGCTGGAAAAAGCTGGGTTTTTGAGAGAGGGAATTCTGAGAAAGTACTTGGTGTTGAAGGGGAAATCAAGAGATATTGTGATATGCAGCTTTCTCGCAACCGATTCTCTTCGGTCGTAGGGCCAATTTTTAGCGGATTCAGGATTTAAACTTGATGGTTCGACATATAAGGTTTTAGTTGAACTCATTGTACTTTTTAAATTATGAGTACTGATTTAATGTTTGTTGAAATTTTAGTGTATTTTCACATATAAGTATTTGTTGTGTGTAAAAACGAAAAGGTTCAAATGAATCCTTTGTCAAAGTGTTGCATCTGCTTGTCTTTACTCTTGGCTTTGTATTATGAAAATTTATGTAAATTGGCTAGTTTTACACTGTTTGTCAAATACTACAACTCTCTTGTTTTCTTATTTCAACCTGGAATGTGAGAAAGATCACTCAATTTTTCATTTTATTTTATATAATATTATAGTGAGATGAGCTTAATCAGACGGTATCATTCATATAGCCAACTCTAATTTGCTTGAGATTGAGGTGTAGTAACTGTTGTTATTGTCTTTACCTTTAGCTCGGTTGATGGTTCACAAGGGTAGTAAAGGGTTCGACTTCAATGTGAATACTACATGTAGCTTAAGGATGTAAGGTTGGTTTTTTCTTTGCGCACTTATAACAAATCCTCCAATGATTTTTCATATAGCTCACCACAACAAATCCAACCCTTTTATGCATACGCATTCTCCTGATCACCCTTTGCTCCATGAGATAAACAAATAGCTCTTACAAGTACACAAGAGTGTAAAGTTACAGAGTTATGAGCACAAGAGTGGAAGCACGTAAGTAATCTATCCGGTCTGTAAAAGTTCTCCTCCTCTTCAAATGCTGCTGTGCATATACTTCTCCTTGTCTCTGTCGAGATTTATACTGTAATGGCTATATCTTGATTCAATGTTGACTTTGAATCTTTCAGCATGCTCTGTCTTTATCAAATTTTTCCTTGAAATTGATCTTTACACACTGCATAATAGTAGCATTAGATCACCTCATTCCATATCAACGTTTGACAGGCTTATAACCTATCCTCTGCTTGGCACATATTAGTATATCATCTGCATACATAATGTGGGACACAACATGGGAACATCCTTTGTTTCACCATTTATTATATGTTTATAACTTAAAACTTAATAGTAATGGAAATACCCCAATTTCTCAATCCACTTCTTTCCGAAGCCCATATGCCTCAACATCATTAGTAGAAATATCCAATTGGCGTGATCAAATGTTTTCTCGATATCTAACTTTATTATTATTCCTTCTTTACTATTTTACTTCTACTTTGGGTTGGATAAAGTAATACCTTAATGCTGGATGCTAATTTGTAATATTGGAACCATCTTATTTACATATTATTGAGATGATCATTTGATCTTTTAAAACCAAAAAGAGAGGAAATCTGTTCAAAATGAAATGGCACAGTCTGAGAATGGGCTTGTCCCTCTACCCGTCTCCATCTAAATAACAGGCTTTTTTCTGGCTCAGGTTTCAAACCCATGACATCCACACATCACTCGCTGTATTCTTACCACTAGACCATGGCACCGGGGCTTTTTAACTAAGAGAGATCATGAACATGCAATACAAATGGAGTGTGGGCTTGAAATCTGATAGAGATATCATGAAAATGATCATATGGGATGAAAGAAGCATCATTTCTATTTTTATTTTCCTTTTTCAATTGATTTCAGAAGAGATAATGTAATCCCATATTTTTTGGTGCTTCCTTCACGGTGTTAGGCATTCTTTTAGGTATTAAAACACACTTTTGTCATATGACGTTGCTGCTAGTTTTGTTAATGTAAGCGTTAGATGTCAAATTTACTTGAATTGGTATTCCAAGCTCCAACGCCCCCAATCCCTTGACAAACCTACCCCCGACCTCTCACCTCCACCCTCATAGTATTTCTTATGTTAATGTTAAACTTTATACACAGTCAAACTAAGACGCAGAAAATGAAACTGAGGTATTATTTTAGAATGAATGGCCTTTCTTACCATTGCATTTGCTGATTGATGGAGTCTGAACTTTGCAAGCTGTAGGAAGAGCCAAAGCTTGAGTCTGGTTAATGTTGAGTCCCAGATTAGAGCCACCACCATTAAGGACCTCACACAAGCATTCCGGGTTGTTTTCAACCACCGTGCCAAGCTGCGTGCAGCATCTTGAGGACGGCGTTGAAGAGTTCCCCGTGATATAATTCAGGCAAGGCGACATGCTGACCAACACGTTCGTGCAGTCACTGCTCAATTGAGCAGTAACTCCGGACTAGATCATCGCCAACGCGACGATGACAAGGCACATTGAGTTGCTTAGATTCGCCATTTGAATTGGCGTAAAAGAAAATATTTCTGGTTGGAAGTAAAGTTGATCAAACGTTGTTGCTGGAAGAAGAAGATAGCTTGTTTGATTTATATAGGAGATAATTGGGAAGGAAGAGTTAAAATATATAAGATGCTCTTATAATTGGTGACTAAGAAAGGAAAAAAATAGTTGTCACAGGTTGGCATTTTGGATTTTTGCCATTATTTTAGTTCTATACGCACTGACGGTATAAAAACTAGTTACACTATCAAGTCGCTTAAAAAATAATTGTAGGTAACACTATCAATAGCTATATTGTTCGGCCTCTTACAAAATGTCACTGAGTGCGTGGCGGAAGCAACATAGTTTAATAGTATTAATTGGTAATCTATAAATAGCTTTCTATAACATGTTAAATTATACTGATGATGTGAAAAAGCCATTTCGTTATTGATGTACATAATGTAAATCATAATTTACAAAGGAATTAGGTAGAGTTGGATAATGGTTAGTTATTGGAAAAAAGAGAACAGCTAAGGCTTAAAGCTATTCAAAGCTAAAGACTTTCATTAACTTAAAGAAAGTTTACTATTGGAATAAAGTGCACATGTGTAGCTTCGGATTCCAATTTTTTCGATTCTGCCACTATTATTTCAAACTTTTCTACATGCAATTACACTTATGCTGGATGACCTAGTTTTATTGGTCTTATATTTTCTATTTTCCCACTTCAAGAATGTTAAATGGCTCACATATTTTGCAATTTAAATTTATTTTACAGAGACACGTAACTCAGACGACAAATTAAGGCGAATATTATAATTTCACAGCCCACCACTCTTGTGAAATATATTGTTAATAACAATATACTGATCTGAACTACACGATATTCATATGATAAGACTATTATTCATGATAGAGTGGTCTTAGCTAAACTTTACACATGGGAACCAAAAATATTTAGTTCAACCAAAATTTTATTGGGCTGAGATGAATTGATCAACACGGGCTAAATATTGAGTCATGACCGAACTCAAGTTCCAACTATACCAAATTTTAATTTATTTGTATTTTTTCTTATAATTTTGTAATTATCAAATAAAATTATTTTTTTATGATTGTATATAATATATCAAACAAAAGAAAAGGTTCTTACTAAAATATTTTGACAAAAATTTTCATGGGTCAATTTGAGTCATCTATTTAGCCTAAATCAACCTAACTTTTAGATGAACTGAATTGAGCGGATCAAAATAAACTAAGTTAATAAATAGACGGGTTCGTCAACCCGACCAAACTTGAACGAGTTGGCATGCTATGTTTTCACTGGCTAATTTTGTCACCCCTATTTCAAAAGCAGCACAACAACTAGGCCACGACAAGCAAAGCCAGCAGGTCAGCAAAACTATTGGGAGCATTTTGTAAAGAATGGATCTTGGACTTAACTCAACCTCAAAAGTTAGCTTGTAGGGTGAGGATTGTCCAAGTCCAAATAAGGAGTCCATGTTCCCATTCCATATCCGATGTGAGACTCTTAACACTTTGGGGGCCCAACATCGATTAACAAAGAATTAGAATGGGTCTGACTCTGATACCATAAAGGAATATGTTCCTTGAATTTCATTGATTATTGTGTACAATATATATATAGTGTTACATAATTATTTACATGGCTACAAACTAGGAATTCGAGTAACGGCCACCGGTCGAACACCTCCTCCTTCCCAAACTCTATTCCAAATCCCTAATTCTCCTCTTGTTCTTTCATCATGTCTACCACAAAGAACACGTTTCATCATGCCCTTACAGTCTCCAACATCAAGAACAACATCCTTATCATTCTTGAGATGGAAAACGTCAAATACGCGGCGTGGACATAACTATTTAAAGTTCACGCACGGTCTCATCGAGTCCTTCATCACATCATCCCCTCGGCAACAGGCAAGGAGAAGGTGCCTACCACCGATGATGACATAGAGTTGTAGGAAACTCTTGATGCTACGATACTCCAGTGGATTTATTTCACTATCTCTACGGGCCTCTTGCAGACTATTATTGAAATCGACGCCACGACAATGAACACTTGGAATAGGTTGCGTGATATATTTCAGGATAACAAAAATTCTCGTGCCGTGACCCTTGAGCAAGAATTTTCCCACTTCAACATGGAGGATTTTCCGAATGTCTCAACCTATTGTAAAAGGCTCAAGAGTTGTCTAATCAACTCAAGAACGTTGGTGCACCCATCACAAATGATCGTTTTATTCTTCAGATGGTTGCAGGACTATCCAAGGCTTATAATGGTGTTGAAACTCTTCTTCGTCAAAGCAACCCTCTTCCTCCATTTTACCAAGCCCGGTCTATGCTCACCTTTGAAGAGGCTGGGTTGGCTAAAAAGTCCGCAACTGGAGAAAATTCCGCCATGATGGCTGCCTCGACCGAAGATTCCTACTCTCTATCATATTCGGGTAATTCTACTCAAAATCGAAACAACGGTGGTGGAAAATGGGGTCAAAATTGGAATTCCGGTGGGAAAGGCAGTGGTCGCGGTGGCGGTAGCAATGGCCAGGGTGGCAGCCGATAGGGGCAGCAACAGTCGGGCCATAGGCAATGGGCCACCGATCACAATGGCCCAACTAGCGCACGACATATTGTCCATACCCAGCACCAAACTGGGCCAGGCCCAACAGTCAGACGCAGTCGGACCTAGCGGCCAATTGGGCCAGGCAGAACAACAACCAACAGTGGCAACCTAATTCCATCATTGGGCCAAGACCTCCTCATGCCTACACGGCCCAGCAGCCACCCCACCCGAGTCCCACAGATATCGATGTAGCAATGCATACACTTATATTAAATCCTCTGAACGCAAACTCGTACATGGACACTGAGGCCACTTCTCATATGACATTCGCGCCAGGTAATCTCTCATCTTATTTCAATTTGAGCAAAAATCGTGGCATTATTGTTGGTAATGGTAATTTAATTCCAATTTGTGGTTATGGTCACACAAATTTATCTCCCCCGAACTCACCTTTAGTTTTGAAAAATGTCCTTCATGCTCCTCACTTAATTAAAAAATTGGTGTATGTTCAAAAATTCAGAGCTGATAATTGGATTTCTGTTGACTTTGACTCTTTTGGATTTTCTATAAAGGATTTCACGATGGGGATACCTCTAATGAGATGTAAAAGTCGGGGAGAACTTTATTCAATCACCACCACCACCACCGATTCTATCACTTGAGCCATACCGTCAACGTTTGCCGCTTTAGCACATTCCTTGTGGCATGCGCGTTTGGGTCATCCGGGGGCGTCTGTTCTTTCTTCTCTTAAAAATAATAATTTTATTGAATGTAATAGTACGCATAGTACTAATATTTTTCCTTCTTGTCCGCTTGAGAAACATGTTAAATTACCGTTTGTAGCCTCAAATTCTAGTACTTTGTTGCCTTTTGATATTATTCATAGTGATTTGTGGACATCTCCCGTTTTGAGCTCTTTGGGCCACCGTTATTATGTGTTATTTTTGGATGATTATTCTAATTTTTTGTGGACCTTTACTTTATCTAAAAGTCTTAAGTTTTTTCCACATTCCTAACATTTAGAGCATTTATCCGTACCCAATTTAAATGGCAGATTAAAAACATTCAATATGATAATGGGCCGTTTCGGGAATTTTGTAATACTAATGGCATATCTTTTCGGTTTTCTTGTCCTCATACGTTATCACAAAATGGGAAGGCTGAAAGAAAAATTTATACCATTAATAATATTGTTCGAACTTTACTAGCACATGTTTCATTACCACTTTCGATTTGGCATCATGCACTACATATGGCTACTTACCTCCTTAACATACTCCCTAGCAAATGATTAGCATATCAATCCCCACTAAAAATTCTTTATCATAAAGATCTCTCGTATTCTCATCTTAGGGTGTTTGGGTGTTTGTGCTATCCACTTTTCCCGTCCACTATAATTAACAAACTTTAAGCATGTTCTACCGCTTGTGTGTTTTTGGATTATCCGTTTAATCATCGTGATTACAAATGGTTTGATTTATCTTCTAATAAAATCATAATTAGTCGCCATGTCATTTTTTATGAAATTCAATTTCTGTTTGCTAAATTGTATAATTATGTGTCTAATTCTTATAATTTTTTGGATGATGGACTCTCACCGTATATCCTCCACCAGCCCAGCACTCATGTGACCCAAATCTACCAACAGGCCCACTGCATGTTGGACCAATTACACACTGCCTAGGTTCTATTTCTCGGCTAGCAGGCCCACTACTTGCTGGCCCATTTTCTCCCAGCCCAGACCCGGTTTCTCAGCCAGCAGGCCCACTGCCTACTGGCCCAATAAATTTTCCCCCCGGTCCTGGTCCAATTTATCGGCCAGCAGGCCCATTTCCTGCTGGCTAGTCCCGAGACGACCCAACAACATCCCGAGCCTAGTCCACTTCTATTCCAAGTCAATGGCCCGTTACTCGTAGCCAAATGGGTATTTTTAAATCAAAACGACATTTTAATCTTAATTCTACTGTCACTAAATCACCCCTACCACGTAGCCCAGTGTCTGCCCTTCATGACCTGAATTGGAAAAGGGCCATGGATGATGAATATAATGCTCTTATTGAAAATAAGACGTGGGAGTTGGTGCCCCGTCCGCCTGGTGTCAATGTTATTCGTTCTATGTGGATCTTTACTCATAAGGAAAAATATGACGGTTGTTTTGAGAGGCATAAGGTCCGTCTTGTAGGTGATGGCAAAACTCAACAGATTGGTGTGGATTATGGAGAGACATTTAGTCCGGTGGTCAAACCGGCCACCATTCGCATTGTTCTCAGTCTGGCTCTCTAGAAAGTATGGCCTATTCATCAGTTGGATGTCAAAAATGCTTTCTTACACAGTGATCTCAGGAGAGACAGTATACATGTATCAACCCTTGGATTTCAGGGACCCCTATCATTCTAATCATGTTTGTTTGCTCAAAAAGTCCACGTACGGGCTTAAGCAGGCTCAACGAGCTTGGTATAAGAAGTTTGCATATTATGTGTCAACTATTGGGTTTTCTCACCGCATGTCTGATCATTCTATGTTCATCTATCGTTGTGGTACTTCTCTGGCATACACTATGTTATATGTAGATGATATTATATTGACTGCCTCTTCTGATAAACTGCGCAAGTTTATCATGTCTCTTCTCACTTCTGAATTTGCGATGAAAGACTTGGGGCCCTTGAGTTATATTTTCGGAATAGTTGTCACACATCATGTAGGTGGTCTATTTTTATCACAGAGAAAGTATGTGGCTGAGATTATTGAGAGAGCTGGCATGTCATCCTGTAAGTCCTCTCCTACTCCGGTTGATACCAAACCGAAGGCGAGAGCTAATTCTAGCACACGTTATGAGGATCCCTCCCACTATCGCAATCTTGCAGGGCTCTTTAATATCTTACTTTCACGAGGTCCGATATTACTTATGCAGTGCAGCAGGTGTATTTATTTATGCATGATCCGAGGGACGAGCACATGCATGCTCTTAAACGCGGTGTGTGTTACATACAAGGCACTTTTGATTATGGTTTGCATTTATATCCATCCTCCGTCGCTACTCTCGTGTCTTATACATATGCTGATTGGGGTAGATGTCCAGATACCTAACGTTTGACGTCTGGTTATTGTATGATTCTTGGGGATAACTTGGTCTCTTGGTCGGTAAAACGCCAGGCTACTTTATCGCGATCCAGTGCGGAGGCCGAATATCGAGGGGTAGCCAATGTGGTGTTTGAGTCCTGTTGGCTGCGTGATCTTCTATTAGAGCTTCAATTTCCTATTCAGAAAGCTACCTTGGTCTACTGTGATAATGTTAGTGCAATCTATCTCTCTGGGAATCCGGTCCAACATCAGCGCATTAAACATATCGAGATGGATATTCACTTTGTTCGTGAAAAGGTAGCTCGTGGATAAGTACGTGTCTTGCATGTCCCTTCACGATACCAAATTGTTGACTTCTTTACTAAGGGTCTTCCCTTAGTCCTGTTTGAAGATTTTAGGGACAGTCTCAGCATACGATAATTGTCCACTATGACTGCGGGGTCTGAAAGACCATGATATACACGGCACATTGACCGTGTATATCACATTGTCTATTTTGTAAATATATTACCATAATTAGTAGAGTTTTTGTACATGTATAATTATGGTAATAGTATTGTATTAGGAAAATCTATTAGACTTGTATTAGGAAAAGGTAGATTTATTTTGCTTAATTAGATTTTGTATCATGTATTTATATACATTTTCATTAATGAAAATAATCAAGGAATTATTCTTTTCATCTCTATTACCATGGCTTTTTCTTTCACTATGTTTTATTTCTTTCTTGCACTATTGTCTTATCAACTTTGCCTATTAATGCTCAAATTGTGACATCCCCATGTACAGCAACAATGCTGACAAGTTTCACTCCTTGCTAGAATTTCTTGGGTAATAATGGAACTGCAGCCCCATCTGCAAGCTGTTGCAATGCACTACTTGTCTTTGTGTTATTGCAACCGGTGGCATTCCCTTTCAGATTCCTATTAATCCTAATACAACCATGTCTCTTCCTCGTGCTTGTAAGATGGCTCGTGTTCCCCTCCAATGCAAAGGTAAGAATTTTAACAACACACTATTCTCTTGCTATGCACAGGTCTCGGGAAGAGTCAGGCCATTTCTGGAAGAGGTTGTTTCTGTGACTTGAACTTGTGACCTGGCGAAGCTAAAATTTTATATAACGGGATTCAAAAATTTCATAGTTGACCGTGTGATCTAAAGCAATTTTTGATCGACCCCCCGCCACTACCATTGTACAGGAATTTTTCGTAATGTCAAGGGGATTCAATAGCTTATATATAAAAAAAATTAAGAAAAAACTAGTTTTTATCCTATTTTTGTTGGTGTTTACAAGGATTTGCAGGAAACGGAAATTACAAGTAACTGCTTATGTAAGAATTGAAATTATAATTGAACTCTAAAACTGAAAATTACAATATAACAACAAACTGAAATTACTATTTTGTTGATCAAGAAAACTGGAAAGTTGTTTTTGCCGAGTCGAGTGTGGCACTCGTCCTTAAGACAATATTGCCCCGTATGTATCCTTTATACGTCCCGGACAATTCGTCTCCCAAGATAAAACAAAGAAATGGAACTATTGAGCAAAGGAAACTCAAAAGCTACCGTGAAGAATATTGAATAACGAAATGATGCTTGGAAGATTAGGAAGAAACTGCTTTGCTTTCTCGCTTTGTGTATTTTCGTGTATATCAAGTGTGCCTCAACAATGGTGTAAGGGGTGTTTATATAGGAAGAGGGACTGTTTGATCGCCTCATAATGCCATTATTGGCCAAATAATGACCATTATGGAGTTAGTAAAGCCACCACATAAATGGAGAAAATTGCCAACGGATTGGCCATTATAAGAGGTGTAATTCACCAAAATAAATGGCCGAATTGAGTGCCGGACGTTTCGTTCCGACCGTCGAAATTCTCGCCTTTCGAAAAACTTCGGGGACCAAACTGTACATCTTGAAACTTCAGGGCCAAACTCATACATCTTGAAACTTCGTGGGACCGAACTATACATCCGAAAGAATTCTGGTCCAAACCGCACATCCGAAACTTCGGGATCAAACTGTACTTCTGGCAAAGTTTTCTGGCCCAAAAAGATAATATCCCACAGCCCACAGCCCACGACCCGTGAACCCGAGAACACGGAACCGGACGGGCGGGGGGCGGCGGCGCGCGTGTGGTCTTTCCTCGAACCGAAGCACATCTAGGTCTTCCCTCCTTTAAACACATGGGATACCCCTTGGGGTCCCAAACCCCAAACCAACTTCGAGTCTTATATACACAACAATTCTTTCTTCCTCTACCGATGAGGGAGAATTGATCACACTCCACACTTTTCCATGCTTCAAACACCTTACTTCGTAAACCAATATCTCTTTCATTTCTCAATGAAATTTGACGATTCTTGGCCCTACGGTTATCTACGTACTTAGTACATCATGCATGTGTGAAGAACCGGATTATCCAACATACGTAACACTAGTGTTTAAGCCGTTAAAGTTGGTCGGTCGCAACTCCCGCCAAAGGCTAATTTCCAACAATCCCCTCTTGAAAGAGATTTTGGCGCACTCACATGGTGTCTTTTCATTTCCAAAAATATTTCAAATGGACCGATGTTGCATAAGGAGAGGTAGCCTCGCCTTTGAACCTTCCATAGTTGAATACCATCGGACTTACTTACATCGCGCGCGAACGTGATGTCTTAAACCGTCGTTGTTTAGTGTAAGCCAAGACAATGATACCAACACAACAAATTCCCTTACTCTCTTCTTCGTAATGTTTTGTCCGTTTTGGCCATGGACAACGTCTTGGATTCTTAAGTGCGTTCATTTTGAGGCGGCTCCGTCCTCGCACTTAAATAGGTGGTCTCCTACAAGGTATCCCGCTATACCCCACTTCACAAGTGTTAGGAACCATTAAAAGTTTCCCAAGAATCTAACCTCAACTGTTGAGGATCATTACAGTTTTGAAAACTTAACCTTTACCCATACCGCAGATAGCACTTAACGTCTATCGCGGAACGGCTTTGGATTTAGTGTTTCTTTTCGAAATCACTATCCGAAGTGCTCATACTTCCACCGAAGCGATCAATCGAACCTTTACAACTTCGTTTTCCCATTGAACCAAATTACCGGGATCTCCAGCTTCGTAAGGTTGGGTTACCACCGTATTGGTCCTTATATTTTGGGTTTTAAGCCCATTCCCCTAGACAGCAAGCCATCCGATCTTTGGGTAAGCCCTTTGTCAATGGGTCTGCTATATTATCCTTTGACTTAATGTAATCAATGGATATTATACCCGTGGTGATCGCTTGCCTAACGGTCTTATGCCTCCGTCGAATATGACGAGACTTGCCGTTGTACATAGCATTCCGTGCCCTTCCTAGAGCCGACCGACGTCGCAAAGCGGATCATTACCGAAGGTACGGGTTTGTTCCAACACGGAACATCCTCTAAGAAGTCATGAAGCCACTCGCCTTCTTCTCCTCGCTTTGTCTAAAGCGATAAACTCCGATTCCATCGTGGATCGGCGATGCAAGTTTGCTTAGAGGATTTCCAAGACACGGCCCCACCACCAATTGTAAATATATACCCACCGGTGGACTTGGTGTTCTCTATATCGATATCCAGCTTGTATCACCGTACCCCTCTAGTACAAATTGAATATCTCGAATAGTGCAACCCGAAATTTAACGTGTATTTTAGGTATTGTAATACCCGATTCAACGCCTTCCGGTGATTATCACTTGGATTATGGGTGAACCTAGCCAACTTATTGACGCATAAGCAATATCGTCGGGTGCGCTTTGTGATATACATCAAACTACCGATCACCTGTGCATATCGCTCCCGGTATACATGTGCACCAAGATTTTTATCAAGCTTTTGATTTGTATCCATTGGTGACGCTATCGGAGAACTGTCTAATATCTTGAACTTTCTCAAAACATCTTCGATGTAGTGAGACCGAGATAAGACCAAATCCGTCGACGTCTTAGAGATTTTAATCCCTAGGATGACATCTCGATACCCATATCTTTCATGTCGAAGCATTGTTTCAACATGTTCTTAGTCTCTAGGATTACCCTAGATCGCTTCCCGTGATCAACATGTCGTCTACATACGTGCATATCATAACAAATGAGTCGAGTTACCTTTCGTGTAAACACATTTATCACACTCATTAATGGCGAACCCCTTCGATAGTAGAGTACTATCAAATTTTTCGTGCCATTGCTTCGGGGGTTGTTTCACCCGTATAGAGATTTGATAAGTCGACGACTTTCTTCTCTTGCCCTTGAACCACGTACCCCTCGGTTGGTCCATATAAATTTCTTCTTCCAAATCACCGTTTAGGAAGGCTCGTCTTAACATCCATCCGGTGTATCTCAAGGTCACGCAAAACTGCGATCACAATAAATACCCGTATGGATGTCATCGTGGATACCGGAGAGTATGTGTCAAAGTAGTCAAAGCCTTCTCGTCCGTCGATAGCCCTTGACTACCAACCTGGCCTTGTACTTGTCTATAGACCCATCTCGCCTTGTATTTCCGTTTGAGTATCCATTTACAACCCAACGGTTTATTTCCGGAGGAAGATCAACCAACTCCCAAGTATGGTTATGCGTAATGGAGCTTATTTCACTCTCAATAGCTTCTTTCCGCAGCGGTGCTTCCGGAGTTGACAACGCCCGAGCAATTGTCCTTGGTTCATCACTAACCATATAAGCTACAAAGTCGGACCGAAGGATGTATCCTTCCCGGCCCTTTTACTTCGCCTTAGATCCATCTCTCGGAGTCTCAAAGTTCGAGAATCGGAACACTAGATTCCGGATGTTCACCACCTCGAGATTCGCTAGATCTCGAACCATTTAGATCCGGCGCCAAGGACTCCCGGTTCTTGAGAGCTTTGTGCATAACTTCGTTTGCGAGAGGTTATGTCTTTCTCCTTTCTAGGAAAGGTACTTTCAAATAATAGAGCATTCCTTGATTCCATTATTGTACCCTGGTGGATATCCGGAATATCCGACTTATGCACTAAGAAGCGATAAGCACTATCGTTATTTGCATATCCGATGAATATGCAATCTACGCCTTAGGCCCAATCTTGACCTCGCTTTGGCTTAGGTACTTCAACCTTTGCCGTACAACCCCACACCTTAAAATACTTGTAGGTGGGTTTCTTCCCTTTCCATGATTCATATGGAGTTTTGTCCTTACCCTTATGTGGGACTCGTTAAGAATCGTATTAGCGGTAAGGACGGCTTCTCCCCACATGTTTTGGGGAGTCCGGAATTGATAAGCAAGGCATTCATCATTTCCTTTAATGTGCGGTTCTTACGTTCCGCCACACCGTTTGATTGAGGTGAGTATGGAGCCGTCGTTTGATGAATAATGCCTTCTTGGGCACAATATTCCTCAAAAGGCGCTACATATTCTCCCCCTCTATCGCTACGAATGGATTTAATCCGTAGGCTAAGTTGATTCTCAACTTCGCTTTGTAACGTCGGAACGCTTCAAAGGCTTCATCCTTACTTTTCAACAAGTAAAGGTAACAATACCTTGTGCTATCATCTATATATGTCACAAAGTACTTGTTCCCCCTCTAGTTTGTGCAAACTTCAAATCACATATATCTCGTGTAAATAAGTTCTAGAGGAGCGGTATTCCTTTCGACGGATCGAAAAGGAAGCTTGGTGAGTTTTGCCTCTACGCACACCTCACACTTATGTTGAGGGTTTATGTCGATAGAAGGCAACAACTCCATCTTTACCACCTTTGAATAGACTTGTAGTTTACGTGTCCTAATCTATGATGCCATAAATTAGAAGACTCTAGCAAATAAGAAGAAGACTCAACTTTATTTCCTTGACGCAATACGACATGACATTCACTTTGAAGAGGCCTTCACAGACGAAGCCCCTCCCCACAAATGTGCCATTTTTAGTGAGTACAAATTTATTTGATTCAAACACTAGCCTAAAACCAAAGATTAACCAATAAAGGTCCGTAAACTAGATTTCTTCTAATATCCGGGACGTGCATCACTTCCTTCGAGTGAGTTCCTTGCCGGAAGTCATCTTCGGACCACCTTTCCAACCCCTAGCACGTCCGAGGAAGCGTTGTTGCCCATGAACAGCTTTCTTGTCGGAGACCGGAGTGTACGTGGAGAAGGCATCTTTGTTGGAACAGATGTGTCTTGTTGCACCCGTGTCCACCCACCACTGCATCGGATTCTCAACCAAGTTGGCTTCTAGCACCACGGTCGAGAAATCCTCAATCATGTCATCCAGAGCGTGTCCTTGATGACGTTAGCTTGAGCCTTGCCTTTCGACTTGGCTTTCTCGTTGTTGCTCGCCCTTGAGCTTGCGGCATTCCTTGATCCTATGACCAGGTTTCCCACGGTGATGACGCTTACCTCTCGAACGTCTCCGCCGCGGGGGCTTTGCCGTCTTTGTGAAACTTCCGCTTGTTGCTTGTTTTCCCTTTGGCCTCGCCCAGATTTGCCTTTGCCTCGGCATGTTGTCTACCCTTTGGCAAGGTCTTCTTATTATCTTCCCCGGATTTGCGCTTGATAACAAGCTCTTCAAAGGTCATCTCCTTTGTCTTGAGTTTCAAGTAACTCATAAACTCATTCCATGAAGGAGGTAACTTTTCAATCGGCGATGCAACCAAAAACTCGCTCATTTGGTTTCGGTCCTTCCAAATCCAGGTGATGTAAAATCATTTGGAATTCTCGGACTTGGGACATCATCGTCTTACTTGTCCACCATTTGGAATTTTAGAAATTTCCCAACGATGAACTTCTTAGTACCCGCATCTTGTGCGTTGTACTTCTTTTGCGCTTTTTCCCACAACTCTTTGGCGGTGCCAACGGTGCAATAGACCGTGTAGAGAGGGTCTCCAGCGAAGAATATAGTTCTTGCACATGAAATCGCTATGATTCCATGCGTCACGAACCATCTTCATGCCATTAATGACATGGATACCAAGGCCCCCTTCACCCGTTTCATTGGGCGAAGAGTCCATTTCATCTCCGGCTTGTGGAGGATCTTCCGTAAGGAACCGGCCATGCCCATAATCGTTAAGTAAAACAAAGATCTTTTGCGCCATCTTTTGAATTCCGATCCCATGAATTTTTCGGGGCGATCATGGTGGTGTGATGAAGAGGGTGGAGCTCCAACAGCTTGGGAAGGCAAAGCAGTGTTACGCGCTTGAGCAGAGCCGCAGGCAGCAGAAGAAGGCGGCGGAGTTACGCCTTGGCCGCAGGCGGCGCTGGCGGGGAAGGCGAAAGACGAAAGAAGACATCGGTCATATTTCCACCATGTTATTGCGAGCTTACCGTAAGCAAAGATATTGTCTTAAGTTGTTGGTGTTTACAAGGATTTGCAGAAACGAAATTACAAGTAATCGCTTATGTAAGAATTGAAATTATAATTCAACTCTAAAACTGAAAATTACAATATAACAACAAACTCGAAATTACTATTTTGTTGATCAAGAAAACTGAAAGTTGTTTTTGCCGAGTCGAGTGTGGCACTCATCCTTAAGACAATATTGCCCCGTGTGTATCCTTTATACGTCCCGGACAATTCGTCTCCCAAGATAAAACGAGAATGGAACTATTGAGCAAAGGAAACTCAAAAGCTACCGTGAAGAATATTGAATAACGAAATGATGCTTGGAAGATTAGGAAGAAACTCGCTTTGCTTTCTCGCTTTGTGTATTTTCGTGTATATCAAGTGTGCCTCAACAATGGTGTAAGGGGTGTTTATATAGGAGGAAGAGGGACTGTTTGATCGCTCTCCATAACAGCCATTATTGGCCAAATAATGACCATTATGGAGGTAGTAAAGCCACCACATAAGTGGAGAAAATTGCCAACGGATTGGCCATTATAAGAGGTGTAATTCACCCAAAATAAATGGCCGAATTGAGTCCGGACGTTTCGTTTCGGGACCGTCGAAATTCTCGCCTTTCTCGAAAAACTTCGGGGACCAAACTCGTATATCTTGAAACTTCGTGGACCAAACCGTACATCTTAAAACTTCGTGGACCGAACCGTACATCCGAAAGAATTCTGGTCCAAACTGCACATCTGAAACTTCTGGGATCAAACTGTACTTCTGGCAAAGTTTTCTGGCCCAAAAAGATAATATCCCACAACCCGTGAACCCGTGAACCCGAGAACACGGAACCGGACGGGCGGGGGGCGGCGGCGCGCGTGTGGTCTTTCCTTGAACCGAAGCACATCTAGGTCTTCCCTACACATGGGATACCCCTTGGGGTCCCAAACCCCAAACCAACTTCGAGTCTTATATACACAACAATTCTTTCTTCCTCTACCGATGAGGGAGAATTGATCACACACCACACTTTTCCATGCTTCAAACACCTTACTTCGTGAACCAATATCTCTTTCATTTCTCAATGAAATTTGACGATTCTTGGCCCTACGGTTATCTACGTACTTAGTACATCATGCATGTGTGAAGAACCGGATTATCCAACATATGTAACACTAGTGTTTAAGCCGTTAAAGTTGGTCGGTCGCAACTCCCGCCAAAGGCTAATTTCCAACAATTTTAACTATACAAATTTTCAGCAAAAGATTCAATTGAACCCCTTTCTCCCGAAGTCTCCAAGCTAGCTCTGCCATGGCTCGTTAACTCCTAGTCACACAGCGATAACTTTTATCGTTACGTCAAGCTTCCCTTCCTTCCTCTTATCACAAATAAGAAATCTTAAGAGGACTGTTATGTTTATGGAGTATATATTTTGTTCATTCTTCTCGGTAACAATTTTTCAATGGTTACTAACACCCTTAGTGATTCTCTTGATTGCAGCTTCCAGTCCACCTGCTGCGGCTCCAGGTATTTATTAGACTATTGTTACATATTTCTATGTCTTTTAATAATGTCCATATTTGAAGGATTTTATCGTCTAAAATTGTCATGAAAATGATGTGAATTTAATATTTTTTGTCAAATAGGCCCTGCTGGAACAGGAGCTCCAAGTGCTTCACCAACATCAGCTCCCAGTCCTTCTCCAAGTCCTAAAGGTATTACTTAATAGTATAATTTTGTGGTCCATATTAACTGATAAAATCTATGGTGCTCGGACCCTTCAGAAATGTCGTGGGGTATATATCATATCCTTCAAAAATTATTCTTTTTGGAGGATTCGACACATTGTGACGGTATTCTGAGAGGATCGATCAACATAGATTAAAATATTTAAAAGCTATGTTGCTCGATCCTGGCGTGTCGTGTATGTATTGGATCCTTCAAAAGTTATTCGGTATTGGAGGATCTGACACAGGTACGACAATGTTTTTGAGGATCCGAGGAACATAGGTTAAAAGCTCATGAGTTATAACTTGATAACGAATTTTTCCATACTAACTAATTAAAAGCTAGTTGTTCGGATCCTTAAATGTCGCCGAGTATGTCTCAAATCCTTCATAAGCTATTCAATTTTGAAGGATCCGACGCAACTGCTACAGCATTCTAAGAGGATCCGAGCAGCATAGATTAAAAGTATATGAATTATACGATTTTAACTTGGTAATAAATTTAATTTGCACAGGTACGACTAATTTCCAGCCAATGTCACCAGCTTTGACACCACAAGCTGATGCAGTTCCTACTTTAACTCCACCATTTCCACCAGCGATGAACTCCGGCCGCCGTCAAAACCCTGTTACACCATCAGCTGCACCTTCTGTTAGCTATGGTTTTTCACATTGGCCCTCCTTGCTGCATTTGGTGCAATTGCTTTTATGTTGTATTAGTTTGAGAGTAGAGACATTACTAAAATTAGTGAATTTGTTGGAGTTGTTTATATCACTTATTTTGAGATTTGTACTATTTTGTTATACCACTATTCTTTGATGTAATATAGAGATTATGTATTTCTTGTTGTATTAATACAAGGGACTCCTGTGAATTTTTTAGAATTTGGGCGCTTCTTGTGTAAAAATTCCATGGGGTACCCTATTTGGATAGGTTATTTAATTGTATCCAATTATTTTTAACATTTTTTGTATATCTACCCACCTCGATAGAAAGATTATTATTCCTTGTTGTATTAGTATTGGGAACTCCTATGAATTAAAATTTGGGTGTTTGTTATGAAAACATTTCACGGGCTACCTATTTGGATACTATATTTAATTTGTACCCTATTATGTAAGATTTTTTCATGCCTATCCGCTTTGAACAAACTTCATATATGCGGTATCTAAAGTTTCATGTCTAATATCTAATATATTGAGACTGAATTGTGCAACAAGACAAAAAGAATGTTCCAAACACTTTCTCAATGAGTTTGACTTCAATTATTTTCCAAGGGGAAAAATTATGACCAAAGAAGTGAAATATTTGTGCTCATCTACAACATTTGTAGCATGACAAGCTAGAAAGTTCTTGAAGCACAAAATATATGATATGAGTAGGTCACAAGCATGCAAAAACACTCATGAATACAAAGCATAAATTGATACACTATTTTCTTACAACTTCATCAGCCTAATTGACAACTTGTTAGTGACAATGCACACTCTTAAGTTCACTTGGGCTTTTGCATCTCTACTTGTTATTTTCACATTATTCCCAATAGCAACATGTCATTTGCCACAATGTTCTTTTGAGGGGATAAACTTGGAAAAATGCATGGATCAAGGCAAAAATACTCCAAATTCTTTTGATTCTTGTTGCAATGCACTCAATCAAGTTATTCAAGCAGGATATTATTGCTTGTGTGCAATACTAGGCTCTTCTAGTCCTCTTCTAAAAAACTCACTTGTGATGCCTTTGTCTAATTGCTTCATTGCAATACCTCCATTGACACAATGCCAAGGTAAATAAGATAATCTTGAGTCCAACTTCTTTGAATCATATGCTTAGTATAACTCCCTTCATTCCAGTTTATGTGACGTCGTTTAACTCATTGCGGAATTTTAAGATAGAAAGGGAGATTTTGAAACTTGTGATTTTAGACATGTCATAACATTTGTATCAGGAATGGCGGAGCCAAATATACAAAATGATTCAAAAAGATAGTTCAATGTTATGTTGAGGATTTGAACCCCTGATTGAAGGAATTTTTGAACCCCTTCGCCATTAACTAAAACATTTTTTTGTATCAAGGGGATTCAACAGATTATACATACCAAAAAAACTCATTAAAACTCTCTTTTTTCTCTATTTGGACACTGTGTAATTTTTCGACGAAACAAGAGTCAGTTGATCCCCTTATTCCTATCTAGCCCTGCCTTGTTTGTGTGACTATAAAACTTTTAAATCTTGCTTCAGATAACAAGAGTCACATAAATGTTATGACACGTTTAAGATTACAAGTTTAAAAAAAAATCTTTTTTTTCTAAACTTTATATTCAGTCAAACTATGATGTAAATTGAAACATACGGATTACTACTATTTATACATATACTTTGTATTATTTTTTAACGAAGCAGTGTCAGGTGACACCTTTTACGATAAGGTATCAAGTTTTGGGGCTAATTTATTTTTTTATAACTTTATTTGTAGCACTTGAAGCAATGGTTCCTCCTGTACAAGAAATGAAGCCACCACCAAGTAGACCAATTCCAGTTTTTTGGCCTCCAAATTTACCAAAAGTGCCACCACCATCACCATTACCATCAATGCCAAGGGACTTGATGTTGCCTTTGCCACCAAACATGGATGATATTCCAGTTATGAATTCAACTAGGCATGATCATAGTGTTACAATTCAGTCACCAGACTTGAAAATTCCTTGTAAGGAAGGATATTTAACATCTTTTGGTGGAGATAACAAGAAAAATTTGTTGTCTGCTAGATTTTTCCTTCTGATCACAATGAAAACAATTTATGTAATGCTTATATAACATGAATGAATGCATGTTTTTCCAAATAAGGGAACTCTTAAACTTTGAATTTGATTAACTTATTGGAGTTTTTCATAAGAAATTCAGCCTATATATCACGTTCAAATTACTGAGATTATTATTATTATTATTGATTGATAAAATTTGATATAGTTATATGTAAAATAAAGGATGGGAAAAATATTGTTACGGTAAAAGATTCTGTCATTTCGGTTATACTCAAGAAGAATGAGAAAATATGTTAAATTTCAAGTATTTAGTTTCATCAATAAAATATAGAAACTTGCTTCACATTTAAAATTAAACAAAAAAAAATGTTTATCTTAGAGAGATTTCATCCAATAAACGGAATATCTTTTAAAATTTTATATACCATCAAATAGGTTTACATACATTAAAACGAAGAGCTAGTACAATTTGCTGAAGTGTTCAAACTATAGTACTTTACTTTTCATTTGATTGGCCAGGTTTACACCCCCCCACCACCATCAAATATAAACTCTTTAGCAGAACTTCACTAGCACATTTTAGGACTTTGTAGATATTGTGGTGGATAAGCAGGCCACATCACCCTGCTCAGTCACAAAACCAGCCAAATGAGTCCACGTGAATTGGTTACTTTTTGAGGCCCAGACCATACTTGCGTGGATAAAAAAATATCCACCCCTTTTTCCCGTGCCTATTGCCCATGCACCTATAAAAATAGCCCACCAAACTTCAACTTAAATAATACTAATCTCTTTATTTCTTATCAATTTTCAAGTCTTTCTTCTGTTTAGTTAAGTGAGAAGAGAAAGCTATACTTCAATATTTTTTGAGTGTTAATTAGTTAACAGATTTATGGCAACTTGGGGTAGCATGCAGTCCATGATATTGGGAATTCCAGTTTCAAATTTCTCTGAAAAGAATCAGTTGGTTCCTTGCTGTTATTTTCCACAAACACAAAGGAATTCTGGTCTCCGTGTTAAGTGTATGTCCGAGGTAAACACGTTATATGTACTGATAGCGTAAAATATTTTATATTATAATAACATATTACTTATCATTTTTATCCTGTCAAATTCTCTTACAGTGTTATACTTTTTTTGAGATTTTCGGGATATTGATGTTCTTTTAATAATTTACAGGAAGGTAAGAAGGACCAAACATCAAGCGCCTTGAGTGATACTGTTGCAACACCGAAACCAACACCTCCTCCTGTTGCTAAGGTCGAGATTTTTCCTTCGCTATCCAAAAATACATTATGTTGTATATCTTTTGTGTTTGAGTTAGGTCCAATATTTATTTTTTATATAGTATTAGATTCAGACTCATTCTAATTCTTTGTTCACCGACGTACTCCTTATATATGGACTTGGACAATCCTCATCCTATAAGCTAATTTTTGGGATTGAGTTGTTGTATAAGTCATTTGCGGCCCCTTAAAGTTTCTCATTTTATTTTTTGTTTATTATCAAAAAAGTGTCTTAAGTGGTTCAAATTTGGAGCGGCATAGGTGTTCAATAGATACAAGTTTAAGTTGAGGTGTCTAAATGGAATCTGTGGACAACTTTTAGGGTCCACGGATGACTTAAGCTTTTATATTAACTTATATACAAAAAAAAATATACTTTTGTCGGCTATTATTTGGTGAACGGCTATACAGTATAAAGATCCCAAAAAACATGGTGTTGTTAGTATACTAACCTAAATTCTTTCCATTATGATGGTAATTTCATGTAATTAACATTTCTATCATTTATCATCTAAAGTTGTGGCATAAAATTCCTCTGTTATTAATCTGAAATCTCGGATTTGGACCACAGTTCTAACATTTTTCCTCTATGAACAGCCCAGCACCAAATTCGGAGACGTGTTCGCCTTCAGTGGCCCAGCGCCAGAGCGTATCAATGGCAGACTGGCGATGATCGGATTTGTCGCAGCCATGGGCGCTGAACTCGCCAATGGCAGTGACATATTCGCTCAGCTTTCAAGCGGCGGTTTCTCTTGGTTCTTAGGAACAAGCGCATTACTAACATTGGCTTCTATCATTCCTCTATTTCAAGGAGTTAGTGCTGAGAAAAAGTCTAATGGGATTATGACAGCCGATGCTGAGATTTGGAATGGAAGATTTGCTATGTTAGGATTAGTTGCTTTAGCTTTTACTGAGTATGTTAAAGGGGGTGCACTCCTCCAAGTGTGAATATTGTAAACGTCTCCTTTTTTATGTAATTTATGGATTATGATGCAATGTAAGCTTGGTTAACATGTTAGAGTGAGTGATCAGTGTATCTAAAAATATTTGTTTGGTATAATATTTTTCCTCTTTGAATGAAAATGAATATTACCTGAACTTTGACATGTATTTCCTAGCCAGTGGTAGCCCCCGGAAACTCATGAAAAACCATTAGTACTTATGTCAAACATGTCAGTGCACTATATAAACTCCCAAGTGGAAAATGATTTGTCATTCTAGTTTCAGTAGATGGTTTGCTCCATTCAACCAGTGAACGGAAGTTCTTCCACAACTCTGGATTATTACGGCTGCGGTAGTTCCATAGAAGGGAGTTCAATGATTCAGTCTAACTCTGGATTATTACGTTTGGTTTATCTATTGGAATAATTAATCTTAACATAAAATCCGCATAATATAATGGTGTAACTCCGGAGCATTGACGTAACTGAAAAAGTTCAGGAGCTCACGTATTCGAGCCGTAAAAATTGTCTCAATATAGAGTAAGGCTACTACACTAGACCCTTGTCATCCGATGCTTTCCGAATCTCATGCATAAAAGGAGATAAGTGTATCGATCTGTCCTTTTTCCAATATATAATACAGTGTTTGGTTGGTCCTATAAACTGAAATTCCTCATAAAACTAAAATGTAGTGTTTGCTTGTGGGTATCAAATAATATTTATATTAAATAATATGGATATTTCTATATTATTTTATGGGAATAAGGCAATCTTACCCCTGAATCTTGACTAAAGTTGCTACGACACACCTAATTAATTATCATTAAAGCTTAATAAAATTTAAACTGATTTTTAAAAAGAAAATGCGAAAAACTTAATTTTTTTTATTTAAAATCTGTATTTTCTTTAAATATGGAAAACTGAATTTTTTTTAAAATATGAAAAATCCTTTTTTAATAAAATAACTCTGGAAAACTGAATTTTCTTATTAAAAATTCTGGACTTTTTTAAATCTAGAAAACTGATTTTTTTTAAGAAAAACGTGGAAAAGTGATTTTTTTTCTATATATGGAAAAAAATTTAGTCTTCAAGATTTAGTTTTAAAAAATGGAATTTTCAATGCCTAAAATGCACCCAACCTTTGCCCGAATTTATTGTAACACATCTAACCTTTACGGTAGTCCTATTATTCCTGAATATATTTTTAAAGCGTTTCTTTGGCATTTATCTGAAAAATTCGAACTAAATTTCAACGCTACACAAGCTAAGACTCAATTATGAAAGAATATAGTGATTCACACGATCAAATTTCAAGAGAAACAACTACTTTCTCCATGAAGAAAATTAAGAGCGTAGGAGAGAATTCTAATTTTTTATTTTGTTAGAAGAGTGAAATGATCTGAAAATGACCGGACTCCTTTGTTTTTTGATCTTTTGTTCAGCACGTGTTTGAATTGTTATCCAGCTCACTCAATAAATGACAAAGAAGTTCCTTAAAAATTACCTAGGGCTAATAGGACCCGCGTAAAAGTTAAGTGCGTTACAGCAAATCCGCGCAAAGGTTGAGGTGTATTTTAGGAATTTTAGTTTTTTTTCAAATTTTTAGATAAATCCAGTTTTTTTTCTCATTTTGAAAAGAAAAAAGACTTTTTCCAAGTTTTTAACAAACAATCCAGATTTTATTTGAAAAATAAGTGTCCTAAGAAAATGAAATCATTAAAATCTAGATTTTTTTATATTTAAAAAAAATCCAGTTTTTTCATATTTTAAGAAAAATCATTTTTCTATATTTTAAGAAAAAAACGGTTTTTCCCTAAAATGTGTTTTTTTAAAAAACAGGTTTTAAAAAAATAAATTTTTCATATTCTTTTAAAAAATCCATTTTTCATTTTTTTAAGGAAAATTCAGTTTTTCAAATTTTTTAAAAATTGTCACGTAAGTGAAAAGAATTTACAATATATATATATATAGACACACACACACACGTGACAAGGAGAGTGTATGTCACTCTCCCATAAGAGAGTTGATATCTAGTTTCAGGGTGGTAACTATTGGGATACAATTGTTATAGGGAACGGGAAGTAAGTAACTATTACAATAGCAAGAAATGATAAACTAAATATTACAATAAATTGGAAATCAAGAACTTAACCGATTGCTTGTGTGATTTGCTGAGTCGAGTGATGATACTCTTTCTTTAAGACAAGATTGCCCCGTATATCTCTTTTTACGTTATCGAGCAATAGTCTCCCAAGATACAACAACAACTTAACAATTGGGCAAAGGAAACTCAAGTGTTACTCTTGAAGAACTTTGAGTATAGTAACTTTGCTATAGAGGAAGAAGATGAATTCAGAAAATCTGGAGTATTTTCTAAGTGTTGAGTGTTCTTCAATTGAGCCAAAAGCCTCAATTTATAGTGTAAGGAGAAGTCCCCTCAACTAGCCAACTAATTGCATTCAATAGTCATGTAATGACACTTGATTGAGGGGTTACATTGAGCCAAATAATGGCTGAATTCATGTGTCAAGTAATGGAGAATCAATGCTCCAAAACCAACCCAAAGGTCAGATTTTTCCAACTTCCCATCGCAGCTTTCTGCCTCCGAAGCATCGCGGCTCTGTGAATTAGCGTCGCGGCTCCAGTGACTGGCCAACCAATTAGCGTCGCGGCTCCGACGGTGTGGCGCCGCGGCCCTTCACGGCTCCGCGGCGATTTCCTACTCGTTTCATTTTACACTTCTTCATTCGTTTACCAACGTGGAATACTTTGTCATTTGGTCAATAACCGTCCATAATTCCATGTCTCAAACGTATTACATACGTACCAATATCTCTTTCACTAATGAAATTTGTGATACTTGGCACTATATGTGCACGTGTGTGGAAACAATGTTTCCGACGTGCGGGCCCTATTTGTAACTGCATAAGCAATATCATGTCGGGTGCAGTTTATTATATACATCAAACTACCAATCACATGTGCATATTGCTCCTGGCATATCGGTGCACCACGATTTTTATCAAGCTTTTGATTTCTATCCATTGGTGACTTTATAGGCGAACTATCAAACATCTCAAACTTTCTCAAAAATCCTCGATGTAGTGAGACTGAGATAAGACCAGTCCGTCAGACGTCTTAGAGATTTTTATCCCTAAGATGACATCTGCGATGCCCATATCATTCATGTCGAAGCATTGTTTCAAAATATTCTTAGTCTCTAGAATTATGTTAGGACTGCTTCATGTGATCAACATGTAGTCTACATACAGACATATCATAACGAACGAGTTAGAGTTACCTTTCATGTAGACACATTTGTCACACTCATTAATGGCGAAACCCTTCGATAGTAGAGTACTATTAAATTTTTCGTGTCATTGCTTCAGGGCTTGTTTCAGCCCGAATAGAGATTTGACATGCCGACAGACTTTCTTCTCTTGCCCTGGAACCACATACCCCTCGGGTTGGTCCATATAAATTTCCTCCTCCAAATCACCATTTAGGAAGGCTGTCTTGACATCCATTTGATGTATCTCAAGGTCACGCAACGTTGCGATCGCAATGAATACTCGTATGGACGTCATCCTAGACACCGGGGAGTAAGTCAAGGCCTTCCTTTTGCCGATAGCCCTTGACTACCAACCTGGCCTTGTACTTATCTATAGATCCATCTGCTTTATACTTTCATTTGAGTATCCATTTACAACCCAACGGTTTATTTTCCGGAGGAAGATCAACCAACTCTCAAGTATGGTTATGCAGAATGGAGCCTATTTCACTCTCAATAGCTTCTTTCCAGAGCGGTGCCTCTGGAGTTGACAATGCTTCAGCAATTTTTCTTGGTTCATCATCAACCATATAAGCTACAAAGTCAGGACCGAAGTATTTTTCCTTTCTGGCCCTTTTAATTCTCCTTAGTTCCATCTCTGGAGTCTCCAAGTTTTGAGAATCTGGAACACTAGATTCCAGATATTCAGCCACTTCGAGATCGACTAGATCTGAACCATCTAAATTCGGGCCGTCAACGACTCCCGATTCCTGATAGCTCTGTTCATAACTTCGTTTGCGAGAGGTTATGTCATTTTCCTTTCCCAGAAAGGTATCTTCAAAGAATTGTCATTCCTTGATTCCATGATTGTACCCCCGTGGATATCTGGAATATCTGACTTATGCACTAAGAAGCGATAAGCACTACAGTTATTTGCATATCAGATGAATATGCAATCTACAGTCTTAGGCCCAATCTTGACCTGATTTAGCTTGGGTACTTCAACCTTTGCCAAACAACCTCACACCTTTAAATATTTATAAGTGGGTTCTTTCATTTTCATGATTCATATGGAGTTTTGTCCTTACCCTTATGTGGGACTCTGTTAAGAATCGTATTAGCGGTAAGGGCGGCTTCTCCCCACATATTTTGGAGAAGACCGGAATTGATGAGCAAGGCATTCATTATTTCCTTCAATGTGCGGTTCTTACGTTCCGCCACACTATTCGATTGAGGTGAGTATGGAGCCGTCGTTTGGTGAAGAATGCATGATTGGGCACAATATTCCTCAAATGACGCTATATATTCTCCCCCTCTATCGCTACGAATGGATTTAATCTGCATGCTTAGTTGGTTCTCAACTTCTGCTTTGTAACGTCGGAACGCTTCAAAGGATTCATCATTACTTTTCAACAAGTAAAGGTAACGATACCTTGTGCTATCATCAATGAATGTCACAAAGTACTTGTCCCCCCTAGTTTGTGCAAACTTCAAATCACATATATCTGTGTGAATAAGTTCTAGAGGAGCAGTATTCCTTTCGACGGATCGAAAAGGAAGCTTTGTGAGTTTTGCCTCTAAGCACACCTCACACTTATGTTGAGGGTTTACGTCGATAGACGGCAACAACTCCAACTTTACCAACCTTTGAATGGACTTGTAATTGACATGTCATAATCTATGATGCCATAAATTAGAGGACTCAAGCAAGTAAGAAAAAACTTCAATATTATTGTTTGTACATAATACAGACATGGCGTTAACTTTGAAGAGGCCTTCACAGACGAATCTTCTTCCCACAAACGTTCCATTCTTAATGACTACAAATTTATTGGACACAAACACTAGTCTAAAACCAGCATTAACCAATAAATGACCAAAAATTAAATTTCTTCTAATCTTAGGAACATGCATTACTTCCTTCAGAGTGAGCTCCTTTCCAGAAGTTATCTTCAGGACTACCTTTCCTACCCCCAGCACGTCAGATGAAGTTGTTGCCTATGATCCGGTGTATAAGTGGAGAAGGCATCTCTATTGGAACAGATGTGTCTTGTAGCACTTGTGTCCAGCCACCATTGCATGGAATTCTCAACTAAGTTTGCTTCTAGCACCACCTCTGAGAACTCTCAATCATGTCGTCCAAAAATTGGTCTTTGACGACGTTAACTTGTATCTTGCCCTTAGCCTTGGCCTTCTCTCGTTGCTCACTCTTGAGTTTGCGGCAGTCCTTGATTTGGAGTTTGTTAATAAGTTCTTCAAAGGTCATCTCATTTGTCTTGAGTTTTAAGTAACTCATAAACTCATTCCACGAATGAGGTAACTTTTCAATTAGTGATGCAACCAAAATCTGCTCATTTGGCTTCATACCTTCCAAATCCATGTGATGTAGAATCATTTGGAATTCCTGGACTTGGGACATCACTGTCTTACTATCCACCATTTGAAATTTCCCAATGATGAATTTCTCGGTACTTGCATCTTATGTGTTGTACTTCTTTTGCAGCTTCTCCCACAACTCTTTGGCGGTGCTAACGGTGCAATACACCGTGTAGAGAGGGTCTGACAAGCAATTCAATATGTCATTCTTACACATCAAATCGTTATGACTCCATGCATCAAGAACCATCTTTATGCCATTAATGACATGGATACCTAGGCCCCCTTCACCGTTTCAGAAGGCGAAGTGTCCATTTCATATCCAGCTTGTGGAGGATCTTCTGTTAGGAAACGTGTCATTCCCATAACAGTCAGATAAAATAGCATCTTCTATTGCCATATTTTGAAGTTTGACCCCATGAACTTTTCAGGGTGTTCATGGTGGAATCCAGCGGGGGGAGGAATGGCAACGTTGCCTTGAGCGGCGGTAAAGGCATTGGATGAGACTTGAGCAACCGGAAAGGCATTAAGAGTGCCTTGAGCAGTGGGGAAGGCAGAAGGATTGCCTTGAGTAGCAGCAGCAGCAGAATCCGAAGCAACTTGATCTATGCCAGTCCTCTTTCTAACGTACTTACAATAAATCTTGTCTTAAAATTGTTGTAGGGAACGGGAAGTAAGTAACTATTACAATAACAAGAAATGATAAACTAAATATTACAATAAACTGAAAATCAAGAACTTAACCGATTGTTTGAGTGATTTGCAGAGTCGAGTGATGGCACTCTTTCTTAAAGACAAGATTGCCCCGTATATCTCCTTTTACGTTATCAAGCAATAGTCTCCCAAGATACAACATCAACTTAACAATTGAGCAAAGGAAACTCAAGTGTTACTCTTGAAGAACTTTGAGTATAATAACTTTGCTAGAGAGGAAGAAGATGAATTCAGAAAATCTGGAGTATTTTCTAAGTGTTGAGTGTTCTTCAATTGAGCCAAAAGCCTCAATTTATAGTGTAAGGAGAAGTCCCCCCAACTAGCCAACTAATGGCCTTCAATATCCATGTAATGGCACTTGATTGAGGGGTTACATTCAGCCAAATAATGGTTGAATTCATGTACCAAGTAATGGAGAATCAATGCTCCAAAACCAGCCCAAAGGTCAGATTTTTCCAACTTCCCGTCGCAGCTTTCTGCCTCCAAAGCGCCGCGGCGCTGCCTAGGAGGCGTCGCGGCTCCGTGGCGATTTCCGACTCATTTCATTTTACACTTCTTCCTTCGTTTACCAACGTGGAATACTTTGTCATTTGGCCAATAACCGTCTATAATTCCATGTCTCAAACGTATTACATACGTACCAATGTCATTTTCACTAATGAAATTTACGATACTTGGCACTACGTGTGCACATGTGTGGAAACGACGTTTCCGACGTGCGGGCCCCATTTGTTCGAGTCATAAATTAATGGGATATACTTAATTCCACATTTAGTAAATTTCCAACAGTAACTATTTCGTTTTAAAAAAAGTTCAGGGGCAATAAGACCCGTGAAAAGGTTAACTTTGGTCAAAATTCAGGAGGATAACATTGTTTTATCCCTATTTTATGAGAAGTGAAAATGTGAAATAAGAATACATTTATTAGCCATCAAAGAATTAAACTATTTAAAGCCAGAAATACTATTTTAAAATACATGTCGCAAGTATAACAATATCTTCATACTTAATCATTGCATAACAATCTCTTCATTACTAATTCTCACATAAACAATTTATACATTGTAATATCTGCATAACTAATATGTCAACCAAACAACCCCTTAGTCAAGGAGAGGGTATTCACGAAAAAATCTAATCAAACCCAGGAAAAGAATATTTTGGTTTGATTTGGTTTTGGTTTTTATCAAAATAATCGAAGGAAAAAAGCGAACCAGACCGACTATATAAATACCCGTTTGGATATCATAATTAAATATATATTTGTAATTAAAAGGTACAATTTGGAATTATTTCCATAATACATACTAATTCTATTATTCATTTTCTATAAAAAGTAATCTTTTATTACAAATTGCATCATACACTCAACAAGAGCAGAAACACATTCATAACTAAAGTAATTGTATACACAACCTTTTTATGCATCATTGTCTATAACAAATGCCTTAAAGTTTATGCTCCCAATTTGCCAAACTTTCAGAACCAAACAATTTTATGATATATTGGTTGATAAGATTTGAAATATGTTCTAAGCACTTTCTGCAAATCCAATTTGTAGATTACCAAAGTAAAAAACATTGTGGTATGATCTCAAGAATACATCTCCAAGAACCCTGCAATCAAAAATTCATAAATCATTCTAGTGAATATTGCGTGCAATAAGGTAATAAATATGCAGATTTACTCGCACCAAATAATTTTATTTTACCAGAGGGGACGCACATCCAAAGCTCTAAATCCACTGAGACAGTGAGCACCGTGGTTGTCTTCGACTCTGTTAACATACTATTACCAAAATCCGGGCAGAAAGTTAGTCCGTGAAAGACAGAGAACAGACGTCTAAGAATAAAAACATATAATAGCACGTTAAGCTCGACGATAAAAAACATCCTTACACGCCACAAATAGTTCGTTAGTTAGTCGAGCTTTGCTGCGTAAGAACAAAAGTGTTTCTAGTATGCACATGGTAATAACACGTTAAGCTTGACGAGAAAACCAGCCCTACACCCCAAAAAAAGTTTGTTTAGTTAGTCGAGTTTTGTTGTGTAAGAATAAAAGTGCTTCTAGTATGCACAGTGTAATAGAGAAATAACAGAACTTGTAGAAACCTACTGATTTATTCCATGTGACACCAGCTGCACCATAATTTGTTGTATGTTGCAAAAAATCTTAATACAAGAAGAAGAATTCAGATAACAACTTACTTGATCTGGAGAAAGGGGAAAAGATTTATTCCCAATTGTAATTGTAATATGCGGCAGGGAAAACACGTCACAGTTGATAAACGTTTTTCCTCGAGGATCCTGAAGCTTCTCACACAGCTTCAACACAATATAAGAGGCATCAGATGCAAGTATATATATATATTTTACTCTGTGCATCTCATTCTATGTGACGTTATTTGACTGTGTAACGACTAACAAGTGTAATAAGGTAAATTCACTTATCAAAAGAGTTAAAGAAACTACTTAAATGGATTTATGTTGCTTGGGTCCTTAAAAATGTTGTCTGGTGCGTATATGAACCTCTAAAAGTTTTTCATTTTTTGAGGATCCAATACGGTGCAACACCATTTTTGGAGGATCCGAGCAATATATTCAGATGTTCTTTTCCCCCCATTTTTCCAGCAAATTAAGGCTTTACCTGATTAACATATTCAAATACTTCTTCCTTTGTTATCTCTTTTCTAAGCTCTACTTGCATCCAGAAAACTGTCATCTCACAGAAAGAACATAAAGAGCTCTCATCATTCGGTAGCTTCTCCAACTTTGAACCTCTAGCTAACATTTGCTGCTCGGGGCTGCAACATTTACAATAAAAGTCTCGGTTCAACGCTCTAATCCGACATCACTTGAGGAGAATTAGGAGACGAATTCAATATTCTAACCTCACATCACACGAGCCGTTATATTTACATATACCAATTCTATTGCAAATTCTGTCGGGCTGTAACTGCAGGACAAAGAGTTTAGCGTTAGGCGCATAAAATATATGCATACGAACTTTAGGGTGGTTGAGCCAAGAATTATGTTGCTCGGATCCTCCAAAAATGTGATCCGACACACGCCTGGTTGTATTTTTTAAGGATCCGAGCAACACAGGTCAGCAGAATTTACAATAAAAGTCTCGGTTCAACGCTCTGGTGTTCATGTAGACATTTTTACGGATCACAAGAGTCTGTAATACATATTCAAACAAAAAGAGCTAAATCTGAGACAAAGAAGATGGCTTGAATTATTGAATGATTATGATGTGGACATCTTATATCACCCTGGCAAAGCTAATGTTGTAGCAGACGCGCTCAACCGTAAGTTAATGGTCAGTTCGATGCCAGTGCAAGTCAAAATGAAGGGATTGGTAAGAGAGTTTCATCAGTTAGCTAGTTTGGGAGTCCGACTAGTGGATTCAGAGGATGGTGGCTTTGTGGTCCAGAATATGTCAAAATCATCCCTTATATCAGAAATTAAGGAACATCAATGGGAAGACCCAGTTTGAAGAAGATAAGATAGAGCATTCAATAGAAAAAGTCCATGACCTTTGAGATTGACGAACAAGGAACTCTCAAGCACCAGGGTCGTCTATGTGTTCCAAATGTAGCAGGATTGTGGGATAGAATTATGACGGAGATTCATTGTTCACGGTACTCTATTCATCCAGGATCAACTAAAATGTATCATGATCTCAAGAGTATTTATTGGTGGAATGACATGAAGAAGAGCATGACAGAATTTGTAGCTCAGTGCCCCAATTGTCAGCAGGTAAAAATTGAACACCAAAAGCCTGGTGGCTTGACTCAGAACATCGAGATTCTGATATGGAAATGGGAAATGATTAATATGGACTTCATTACGGGATTACCTCGTTCCTATCAGAAATTTGATTCTACTTGGGTAATTGTTGATAGACTGAACAAATCAGCTAATTTCTTGCCGGTGAAAACTACCTACATCGCCGAAGATTACGCGAAGTTAAATATTAAGGAGATTGTTCGACTTCATGGTATGCCTATCTCTATTATATCTGACCGAGGTGCTCAGTTCACTGCTAACTTCTGGAAATCATTTCAGAAAGGGTTAGGCACCCGAGTTAATTTGAGTACGGCTTTCCATCCTCAGACAGACGGTCAAGCTGAGCGAACAATTCAAACGTTCGAGGACATATTACGAGCTTGTGTGTTAGACTTTAAGGGAAGTTGGGACGATCACTTACCCCTTATTGAGTTCGCATACAATAACAGCTATCACGCCAGTATTAAAATGGCTCCATATGAGGCCTTGTACGGACGAAAATGTAGATCTCCTATTGGATGGTTCGAGGTAGGCGAATCAGAGTTATTTGGACCTGACTTGGTATACCAAGCCATAGAAAAGGTAAAGCTTATCCAAGAACAGTTGTTAACAACTCAGAGTCGTCAGAAATCATACGCAGATGTGCGACGGCGAGACTTAGAGTTTCAGGTAGATGACTGGGTATTTTTGAAGATTTCGCCGATGAAGGGTGTAATGAGATTCGAGAAGAAAGGAAAGCTTAGTCCAAGGTATATTGGGCCATATCGCATAATTCGACGAATTGGCCAGGTAGCGTACGAATTGGACTTACCTTCGGAGTTGGAGTGCGTTCATCCAGTCTTTCATATTTCCATGTTGAGAGCATGTGTTGGAGATCCTTCTCGGATTGTACCAATTGAGCATGTGCAGGTTACATATGATCTGTCATATGAAGGAATTCTTGTTGTTATCCTAGATCGACAAGTCCGCAAGCTGAGGACTAAGGAAGTAGCTTCTGTAAAAGTTTTGTGGTGAAATAGAAACGTGGAAGAGATGACATGGGAAGCGGAAGAGGAAATGACGCACAAATATCCACACCTATTCCAGACAAATGTCGAGACTTCAAGAGAAGCCTAAGGTAAATTCCAATTCCTATCATGATGTTTAACGATTGTGTATTCGGGCTACGTAACGGAGATTAGATATGTTACCCCAACATTCGAGGCGAATGTTTCTAAGAGGGGAAAGATGTAACGTCTCGTACTTTCGGGTTACGGTTTAAATGCTAAGCGTATGTAAATAGGTCCGAGCGTTGGAAATTTTATATTATATTTACTTATGCTAATAAAGAGATTAGTATATAAAAGGATTAAACCCCGAAATAATTTTGGAAGTAACAAGTGTGACGACGGAAGCCGGAAATAAATTTGGTACGTGCATAAAGCGGATATGGGCTAGTGTCATATCACAAATTATGACATTGAGTATATGAAGGTCTTATGAGTTATTAAGATTTAAGTGAATTGGGATCACGGAATTAATTATGTGTGTGATTGATAAATTTTTCGGAGGCATGTCACTTAATTAAATTAAGTGATCGTGCATATTAAAGTAAGGTGGCATTAAGTGGTCATGATGACCAAGCACATAAGTTGCCATTGATCGACACATGGCAAGAGAAAATGTGTCAAAATAATTAGACTTTGATATTCATTCTTTACATTATCATTAATCCAAAACAGAAAACATATGAGGCATTCTCTTTTATCAACAGCATCCAAGAACTGAAACGTGCAAGAATAAGCAACTAGTACTTTATTTTCTTTTAAAGCAACCAATACTTCATTTTCAATTAGGAAAAGGAACTTTGTTTTCACTTCGTGTATTGTAAGAAATTGTGTACGAAGCAGTAACAAATTAAGTAGGAAAAGTTGTGCAAGTGCAGCAACAATATTTTCCTTCCAGTTTAGCAAAACGAAGGTATGTTAAGGCAAATTATTTCTTTCTTTTGGCATATTCCATGTAACGAAATATAACTGTGATATTGCTCCATAATTTATTCTACTCCTAGTAGTTAAGAACATTCATGTTATTGATTCCTTTGCTAAAATCATGTCTAACTATGTTTCTAAGTCCTTATTGAGGCATATGAAAAAAGGTGTTGATATTCACAGTGTTAGCCAAAGGGGCAATGATATTATTGTCATCCGACAAATTCAGGAAGTGTTTTATTGTTATTCATGCATTTTCATTTGCATTATATTCATATATTACCCTGGACCAACTTGTGCTATGCACACTACTATATGGTAAATATTTTATACATGTAAGGGAATGGGGAAAGGGAAAGGCGTTATATACGCACACCACGTGCAGCTGGTACAGACTATCACAAAAGAGCCCGAAGAGGTCAATATGATGTGATGATGTGATGATGTGATGATGTGATGATGTGATGCCTATAAGGCTTATTGGGACGGGTTGCACGATCCGCAACACTAACATATATCAAGACGGGTTGCACGATCCGCAACACTAACATATATATACCGCATTTGCATTATGCATACATTCGTTAACCATTACATGGCATGATGCCCACAGAGGCTGTCATGGTAAGGAAATTGCCCGATGAGGCCAATGAATATGGACACTGCATTGTGCATAACATGTAGGCAAGGGTATTAGGGCCCTCAGAGGCAGTTACTGTTGGTAAGTTGTTTATGTTTCAGTTATTGGTATATTCCTGTTATGCTGATATTTATGCCTGACATACCCAGTACATCAGTCGTACGGACGTCCCTTTTGTCGGGGAACGCTGTGTTTTATGCCCGCAGGTTGGCGTAGGCAAGGCGACGACCCACGTGAATAGGTTGCAGATTTCAGCGGATTTTTGGAAGCACTCCTCTCTTTCTGGAGTGTCGGTTTGATTTTGGTATGATACAATTTTGCGTGTCTATATGGGTATGGCGGGGCCTTGTCCCGACCTGTTGATGTTGTGTACTCTCTTAGAGGCTTGTAGACATGTGTCTTGTGTGTAGTAGTCTTGTATGGCCTTGTCGGCCTTGGTATATGTATATATATAAGTTGGATTTCTGGGTTACTATTCCCACAATCCTTTTTCGCCTTAGTCAGTAATCAATTATGAATAGGTGTTGATAGTGTGATTAGCGGTACCCGGCGGGTGGGGTCCGGGTATCCATTGCGGCCCTCCAGTTTGGGTCATGACAATAAATTCTGTTGGCCTAATAATTGCATTCCATTTTCTATTTTGTGTAGAATGTGGAGTCGATAGAAAGATCATTGTCAAGAAATGAATCTTGGGTCCGTGCTTAATTCAACCCAAAGGTTAGCTCATGAGATAAAATTAATGATTTTATAAAATATTAAGTATTGGAGACAAATATTTTTGCAAGGTTGACAACTAATATAGGCCGGAGGGAGGGAGTAGTATATCTATATTCATTTTGGTAATACAAGAATCAACTTAACTTTTCACCAAATGGATAGATTGTTTTATCATCAAATTCGAGACTTACCAAAATTATTTTATTTTTCTGCTAAGAAGGTGTTTGAATTGTCTTTTTAAATTAATTTTTTACTTTTGATTTATTTTTGTACCTTTTTAGCTTAAAATTAAGTACGTAAAAATACTTTTATCTCATTCAAATACGAAAAGAATTTAATAGCCAAAAAATATTTAAAATAAGCTAATTAAAACACTCTGTAAAAAGATATTTAATAGAAAGGATAAGCTATTTCATATAGATGGAATTAGGTGAAATAAAATGGCTCCGTAACTCCCTTTTTCGATATAAAAACCTCTCTTCTCATAGCATAAAGTCAAAAATCCATCTCCGCACGTCATGTACACGTCTCCATTCATTGACCCAAAATTTCCAAATCTATTTTCCCAATTCTAAGCAAAAATAAACTGCACATTACAGCAATTCCGACGAGAACAAACTGAAAATTCGCCGGCCGGAATGGAAACTAGAACCGGAGCCGCCGGAGCAAAGTGCTCCAAGGTCTTAGCTTTAGTATCGATTTTGTTATTCAGCTTTATGGGCGACCTAACGGCGTTATCAGTGACGGTAAATGACGTGGAATGCGTTCAGGAATACGTGTTGTATGAAGGTGATACGATATCGGGGAATTTCGTTGTTGTAGATCATGATGTTTTCTGGAACTCGGATCATCCCGGCATCGATTTCACTGTAATGACCTTTTTGCCCCTTTCTCCGAAGTATTAAATATTTGATCTTTATGCTTAGTTTTTTTAAATTGTGAGGTTAGTTTAGCTTGGTTGTTGCCAGACCCTCTTTAATTGTAATGTTAACAAAAGATTAACTAATCATCTGTGCTAATTGGTACTTGAGAAGCTATACATATTGTCCTCGTAGCTCCCGTTTGACCATAGATTTTGAAGTTGAAACTTGAAACTTGAAAAATTGAGTTTTTAAAGTTGTGATTTTTTGAACTCGGAGTTGTGTTTGGACAAGTTTTGTGAGTGGAAGTGAAATTTCTCCCAGAAACTGTCTGAGCCAGTTTTTGGAACTTGAAAATATTTTGAAGATAGATTTTCAAAATTTGATCAAATTTCATGGCCGAACAGATAGTTGAAGATAAAATTTCAAAATCTATGGCCAAACGCTAGCTAGGTGATTTCTTCCATCTGCCAAGTTTGATCTTTATGCTTAGTTTGTTTGAAGTGTGAAGTTGATTTAGTTTGATTGTTGCTAGATCCTATTTTTGTATAGTGTGAAAGGGAGAAATCCCCCTATAAAAATTGATCTTTATGCTTAGTTTGTTCGAAGTGTGAAGTTGATTTAGTTTGATTGTTGCCGGATCCTATTTTTGTATAGTGTGAAAGGGATAAATATTAAATCTTTATGGTTAGTTTGTTTAAAGTGTGAAGTTGATTTAGTTTGATTGTTGCTAGATCTTACTTTTGTATAGTGTGAAAGGGATAAATCCCCAGTAATATACAAAAAACTAACTAATTATACATGCTAATTGGTAGTATCTTGTAAGTGCTCCAAGATTTTACAAAAGACCATAAATGTGATGCTAACATGTAAAAAGGAGTTGATTTCATTGTAATGACGTTTTTGCCCCTTTCTTCAAAGTATAAATATTTTATCTTTATGCTTAGTTTGTTTGAATTGTGAAGTTGATTTAGTTTAATTGTTGCTAGATCCTATTTTTGTATAGTGTGAAAGGGATAAGTATTAAATCTTTGATCTTTATGCTTAGTTTGTTCGAAGTGTGAAGTTAATTTAGTTTAATTGTTGCTAGATCCTCCTTTTGTATAGTGTGAAAGGGATAAATCCCCAGTAAATATATTCAAAAAACTAACTAATTATCCGTACTAATTGGTAGTATCTTGTAAGTGCTCCAAGAATTTACAAAAAAATGTAAACGTGATGCTAACATGTAAAAAGGAGTTGATTTCATTGTATGACCTTTCTTTCCTTTCTCCTTCCACCCCGAAGTATTAAATATTTGATCTTTATGCTTAATTGTTTAAAGTTTGATTGTTGCTAGATCCTTTTTTTTGTTTGGTGTGAAAGGGATAAATCCCCTTTTAATATGATCTTATACGTAAACAATGAACTAATTATCTGACCCGAGGGTGTGGTATAGTGGTCAATGAGCTGGGAACACTAGATGATTTCTCTCATTTGCCTAAGTTTTGGTTGACAGAGTTAGTTGGTAGCTGTGTTGGGGAGGTAGCAGGTCGTGGTGAATAGTCGAGGTAGCATCATCAAAAATAAAATTAACTAATTATCTGAGCCAAGAATGTGACATAGTGGTCAATGAGGCCGGAGAAGAACTATGAGGTCTCAGGTTCTCAAATCCATAGAAACGCCAAGTGATTTCTCCCACTTGATCAAGTTTTGGTTGACAGAGTTACTCGGTAGTTGTGTTAGGGGGTGGTAGCAGGTATCCGATGGAATAGTCGAGGTAGCATCATCAAAAATAAAATTAATTAGTGATATGAGCCAAGGGTGACACGTAGTGGTTAATGAGGCTGGAGGAGAACTATGAGGTCTTAGGGCCTTTCTCCTTCCTCCCCGAAGTATTAAATCTTTGATCTTTATGCTTAGTTGTTTAAAGTGTGAAGTTAATTCAATTTGATTGTTGCTAGATCCTATTTTTGTATACTGTGAAAGGGATAAATCCCCTTCAAATATGATCTTATACACAATCAAATCCACAGAAACGCCAGATGATTTCTTTCATCTGCTAAGTTTTGGTTGACAGGGTTACTCAATAGTCGAGGTAGCATCATCAAAAATAAAATTAACTAATAATTTGTGCTAATCGGTACTATCTTGCATTTGCTCCAATAATTTTACAAAAAATTATAAATAGTTTATCTTTATGCTTAGTTCTTTGAAGTGTGAAGTCCATTTAGTTTAATTGTTGCTAGATCCCTTTTTAATAGAGTGAAAGGGATAAATCCCCTTTAAATATGATCTTAACCACAAAATTTTTTTAACTAATTATCTAACCTAAGATTGTGGTATAGTGGTTAATGAGGTGGGTGGAGAATTATGAGGTCTCAGGTTCTATAATCCATAAAAACACTAGGTTTCTCCCATTTGACCAAGTTTTGGTTGACAGAGTTACTCAATTGCTGTGTTGGGGGAGCTTGGGGGAGCTAGCAGATACTTGGGGGAATAGTCGAGGTAGCATCATCAAAAATAAAATTAACTAATTATCTGAGCTAAGGATGTGACATATTGGTCAATGAGGTGGGAGGAAGAACAATGAGGTCTGAGGTTCAAATTCACATAAACACTAGGTTATTTCTCCCATCTGGCCAAGTTTTGCTTGACATAGTTACTTGGTAGTTGTATTAGAGGGAGGTAGCAGATATCGGGTGGAATAGTCGAGGTAACATCATCAAAAATAAAATTAACTAATCAATATGTGCTAATTGGTAGTATTAAGTGCTCCAAGAACTTACAAAAAATTATAAATGTGATGCTAATGTGTAAAGAGAGTTCCTTGGAAAGCTATCTGGTTTCTTTGTTACATATTGTCCTCTATACTTCCTATGCTCTAGTCTCCTCTGATTTCTTCTGAAAGTCCAGCTAAAGAGCATCTCCTCGACAGTGGCTAGCATTAACCAGTCTATCCTGAAAAATTCCATACCTTTATGCACATGAAGCACTGATGTTGACTATAGTATCTTCCTATTCCTCGATTCTCCCCCACCTTTAAATATAGAGTCAACCAACTTGTTCGCAACTAGCGTGCTATCTTCCATAAAGGCATCAATCTTACTGCATGACCTTTTTTTTAATATCTTTCGCCTTCTTCCCCAAAGTATAAATCTTTGATCTTTATGCTTAGTTGTTTAAAGTGTGAAGTTGATTTTCCTATCTTCATGAAGGCATCAATTTCATTGTATGACCTTTTTTAATCTTTCTCCTTCCTCTCTGAAGTATAATTCTTTGATCTTTATTCTTTTGTTGTTTGAAGTGTGAAGTTGATTTAGTTTGATTGTTCCTAGATCCTTCTTTTTATAGAGTGGAAGGGTAAATCCCCTTTAAATATGATCTTATACACAACAAGATAACTAATTATCTGACTCCAGGGTGTGGCATAATGGTCAGTGAGGTGAGAGGAGAACAATGAGTGCTCAGCTTCAAATCCATAGAAACACTAGGTGATTTATCCCATCTGCCCAAGTTTTGGTTGGCAGAGTTACTCAGTATTCGAGGTAGCATCATCAAAAATAAAATTAACTAATCATTTGTGCTAATTAGTACTCTCTCCGTCCCAATTTATGTGGCACCATTTGACCAGTTAAGAAAGAAAGGAAGTCTTTTGAAATTTGTGGTCCAAAATAAGCCTTAGATATTAGTGTGACCGTAAATCATCTCATAAAGTTAAATTGTTTCGAAATATAGAAAGGTGACATTCTTTTTGGGACGGACTAAAAAGGAAAGTGTGCCACATAAATTGGGATAGAGGGAGTAGTATATTGTAAGTGCTCCAAGAATTTACAAAAAAAATATAATTGTGATGCTAATATGAAAAAAGGAGTTGACTTGAGAAGCTATCTGGTTTCTTTGTTAAATGTTGTCTCTCTAGTGTCAATGGGTTACTTCCTATGCACTAGTCTCTTCCGATTTCTTCTGAAAGTCCAGCTTAAGAGTAGCTTTTTGATAGTAGCTAGCATCAACCAGTTTATCCTGGACAAATTCCATACCTTTATGCACCTGAAGCGCTGATGCTGAGTATAGTATCTTCCTCAATTCTTCCCCTCCTCTAAATCTAGAGTCCACCAACTTGTTTGCAACTAATGTGCAACCTTGCATTTGCCTGTCTTCCATGAAGGCAGTTTGAGTTTGAAAGGAAGCAACTTTGCAGAATCTTGGAGATGCATATTACTAGACTAAGCTCTGAAGTTCTATATTGACAGTGAGGCATTTTTCTTCATAATAATGGCAAAGATGAATGAGGTCTCTTTTCATATATACGTTTTTGATGAAAAAATGGGTTTTTCTTTGATGTCATCTTTGACCAGTCTCTTGACATTCTTGAAAGGACGCCATTAGAAACCATCCAAAGCTTGGGACTTGTCCCCAACAGAATTCTTAACTACTTCCTAATACTCCCTCGAAAAAATCCTCTCCAACCCCTCCCTCATCTCCTCCACTCACCCCCTCTTCCCCTTAATATATTGCTAAAGTCTACACCCTCCAGTCTAGGAATCCAAAGGACATCTTCCCTATATAGATGTGTATGGAACCCTTCAATTGCATTCCCACCTCCTCTTCTCCCTTGAACACTAATCTCTATAGCTCAATGTTTCTAAGAAGTTTCTATCCTGTTAGCTATAGCTGGAGCAATGGAAAGATTTTGTATTGTAATTTCTTTCGTTTAACCACATTAACCTTGATTTTTGCCTACAACTAGTTTCCAGAGCAATTGTGATTAGATGACATTTGTTTTTGTAAATAAAAATAATCTTTTTTTGTCACATGGTTTTGCTTGTTTCCAGTTTTTTATTTGCTTTCTTTACTCCCCTTTTTTTTTTGCTAAGTACTTTCTTCACTCCCTTTAAGTTGTGTAGATTTGAATGGTGAGGAAAAGAGTTTTTCTTAGCTTTGCATATTCTTCTTCTTCATCATACATATAGCTGCAAATATCTCTTCTACTCAGAAATTAAAGGTGGGCTCCTAGAGTCAAAATTTCTTTTATAGGCATATGGAATGTAAGTTGCAGTGAAGGATTTTTTCTTCCTTAGAAAGTATTTGCCTGTTTAATGTTTTTGTTGTGTTAATTGTCAACGTTTATTTAGAATGATCATGATTTTCATCAAGGTTAGAAAAATAGCTTATTCTCTCCTGCCTTGTGATGTTTTAAGATGGAGATCATTAAAAGAGAGGAAAATGATTACATCTTTGAGAAAATGGACATTTTGACAGGATAGCACAAGTCTTATTTTTCTCTCACTTCGTTTGATACTAAATACTATCACTAGATGCTCTCTGTGTTATCTAAAAGCTAGCATCAGTTTTACTACTCTACGTTATCGCCTACCACCATAAATCTCAAAATGACCCTCCACGACAATCACATGTCCCATTTTTACTTCTAAGATATTAAAAGATGAGCATTGAATGATTTTCCTTCACTAAATCCTCCTAATACTTTTTATGTGGAAATATTTTTCTATTAAATATGTTGAGCATAAAATTAATGCTATGTTTCGTGGTCTATGATAATAAGCAAGGTGTATTTGACTTCTCTTTGCTACCCATCAAATAAACAATTCATGTTTCTTTCTTCTTATTCTTGCTCTTTCTGAGTCTAAAATAGGGAGTTGATTATCAACATATGATTTGACGTATGTGAAGGTCATTGAAGTTTTTGCCTTCCGACATACTTAAAAGCTGTGCTTAAATGCACAAATCCATGAGACTCTTGGACATTGCATCCCCAATGTGCCCATAAAGAAGCGTCCTGCATATTGAATCAGAGCATATTGCAGCTTTGTGGATAAAGTGAGAGGCCCAATTTGTTTGACAACTTAGTACTTTTATATCTACAAACTCCATGATTTCCAGATTTCTCCTTGCTTAGGTATGTGCTGTGCTTCGACTAGCTTGGCTGACCTATGAGCATCTGCCTACTTTGAGTCCTCAATTGGTCAAACAGATCTATCTTAGCTGATCCAAGAGGCCAGAGAAACTTCAGCATTACATCATTAAATTAAATGTTTGGATTACTTTACTTCACTTGGATCCTATGTGTTTGATGCTCTCTGAAGGGACAACCCTCAGCTAGGATTGACCCCTCATTCAATGTAGCATAGGACTTACCATTAGTCTCACTCAGCCTAGAAGCATCACTGAGAAAGATCTTTCAAGCATCCGTTGCTGAGCGGTGAGCTTATGAAAAGATACCTATTGGGCATCTTACACAGAGTGGTACTAATGAGTAGGAATTTGAGTAGTTCCAGGTTGCTCGCTTACTTTTTTTTAATCCAACCCTAGTTCTTGAGCTCTGTGCCTCTCTGTCATCTTCAATGAACCTCACTTTTTTTTTCCCATTGTCCTGCAATACAACTACTGCATCCTTCTTCACAATCCTTATTCTTCTCCTCTCTCCACCTCGTACCTCAGACAGCCTCCTCCACATTCTAATATGGATTAGCTCTTCCGTCTCAAACGAAAAAGCCATTAGCTCTTCTATGTGAAGCTTATGTCCACCCATCAACCTTCCCAGTCAATTCTACAATATCATCACGGATACAAAAGGCTTCGTCATAAATCTGAAAGGTCTTCAATGCACAGAGACAAATATATCTTCTAAAACCCATAATGCAACAATGATGGAAATGGTAAGAAATACTAAGAAAAATCTTGACAGATAGAGAGGCAACAATCTTGAGAATAATCTGGTACTTGTTAGTAATTTTTGTTTTTGAGCGTATGTGCTCTCTTGCTGTACTAACAGTGGTGGAGCTGTGGGGTAGAAGTGATAACTTCAATCTGCCTAGAACATCCTATTATACCAACCTCCCCCGTCGTGGTGGGTCGGTTTTTCATGTCCCATGCCAATCACGGTACTCTCCATTTGTAAAGCATATGTGCACACCTACAACTCTAATTTTGGCTATGGATTTCTTTGTTCTCTAAATCATTGCATAACATGTATACTTGAATTAAAAGATTATAGAAGTTGGGTTTAATAAATTTAGTAAATAGATTTCTCATGACAATTGCAATCCTTGGTGCATAACAACATTCTATCCGTTCTCAACTCACAACCCATAGTGCATAACAACATTCTTCCGCCCTCAACTCGCATCACTACTTCCTTAGAAAAATATCATCCAGCTATGGCCTGGTGGAGGTGTTTGGGGGTGGGTGAATTTCCCAACCTACCTTGGTGAAGATGGCATAGATGAGTATGATCGTCCAATGGGAATTCAACATCTCTTAGTGTCAAATCAGTTTCTAACTCATTGCCTTGTCTTGGTATGGCTGATAAATGTGATATGGTTCTGATAAAAAAAATTAAGTAACACAACTAATTGGACTTAATAAAGTAAGTGACGAACTCACTGTTTATGTCTTACATATATGCATGACCTCAATTTACTTACGCAATCAAAAAGTTGGAGATATGCTAGAAATGAACATATTCTACATAAACAGAACACTGAGTACATTTATTTCCTTTTGATTCCGTTGTCTCTGCTGCTACTTACAGAAAAAGAGATTACAAGCCAAAAGATGTGTTCCTTTTACTGATTTTTTTACTCATGCAGGTGACATCGCCTTCTGGAAATGTCGTGCACACGATGAAGGGAACTTCAGGGGATAAATTTGAGTTCAAGGCCCCAAGGAGTGGGATGTTCAATTTCTGTTTCCATAATCCACATTCAACGCCAGAAACTGTCTCGTTCTACATACATATTGGACACATTCCCAATGAGCATGACCTTGCTAAAGACGGTTTGTCTTCTTTGCTATATTACTGTTCTTTTATGGCCAGGATTAGCGGTTAAGCATGTTGATATTGTATTCATCCATTCCTCTTTAGATATAATCTTTACTGGCCTTTTTGCAGAACATTTGGACCCCGTAAATGTCAAAATTGCCGAACTAAGAGAAGCATTGGAGTCAGTTACATCAGAGCAGAAATACTTGAGAGCACGTGATGCTCGTCATCGTCATAGTGAGTCTCCAATATTTTCCTCGATAGATAACCTAATCGCTTTCTAATTTTAAATATGCACATGTATAGAAATTTTACCTTTCAGCAGTCATTCCCTACTTAAAACGCCTAAATGGTAGATTTGCTTAGTGATTTCTCGATATAGGCAGCTACGTCTTTTACGTTTGAACCGAGTAATGGTTGATTCTGAAAATGGTCACAAGTCACAACAACCATTGACCGTGTGGACGTTCATGCCAAGACCTTTGTCAGTGTTCTTAAGACACTAACATCTGATTACTGTGCAATCACTCAGATTTCAGCAGTCTTTTTGGTTTATTAGAATGTTATGAGTTGCTCATACATGTTGATCTAGATAGTAAGCAATACTCTAGTATTTGGATAGGCTAAAAGCTTTTTGATGCTGATAATTGCTGGAATAACCTCAATATGCTGCTGTTTGTATATTTTGGTTTTATGTAACGGGGGTTGAAATTTTCTGCTCAAAGTGAATCTGTTCAATTGCTTTATGACTTGAACACACGAGAAAAGAAGCTATAGTTTAAAGTTTTTTGAGGATCAGTTTTCTTTTTCTGGGAGTTTGTAGTATCATTTTTCTTCGTACTTTTAAATGCATCTTTGGCTATTTCATTTCTTCTTGATAGAGGAAAGTCTTCTTGTAGCTTTGTGTTTGCAATTATCATGGTCAAGGCTTTGAGGCATTAATCTGCTAAAACTACAGTTGACGTGCATGTTTTCTTTCTGGTGCAGCTAACGAGAGCACACACAAGCGTGTTGTATTTTACACCATCGGAGAGTATCTTCTACTTATATTAGCAAGTGGACTACAAGCACTGTACATCCGAAGCCTATTCAGTAAGTCCATTGGTTATAATCGTATCTGATGACAAAATTTATGAAGCTCCATGGCCTTCTTCGGTTACGTCCTACGGGAGTTAAGTTGTTCTGTAAGCAGTTAAGAGTTGAGAGAAAAGTATCATTGTGGCAAACTGATTCTGAATTATTCCACAAGATTAGCTCCATTCATATTCAAGTATGATGAGATGTACATCTAACGGTACTTGTGTATTAACGTTGGTTTATGTTTTATTTGAGTAACTAAAACTTTCTAATTTTAGCCCTTGTAAAAAAAACCTACTTTTACAATTTGTCCTATTGAATAGATTGAACAGAATAAATGGGCGAATCAAAGACCACAAACATGGGTTAATTTTGCCAACCTATGTGAGATATTTGCACCACAATCACGCCAACTAATTCATGTCTCTATAAACTGGGCAACTAACAGGAATGCTGCTATTTCGGGTGGTCTTTAATTTTTGCCATCAAGTTGGAAATTTTTAAGTTTTGTTCTTCACCAAAAAAATTCTGGGTTCTAGGTTCGAACCCTATATCAGTAAAAAATTTAAAATAATTCGCAAAGACATAATTTGAATTCACAAGGCATAGTTTGCATTCAAGCATAAGGTAAACTCTACCTTAAGACAGAGTTTGCCTTATGGCTTAACACAAACTCCGAGAATTTGCAGGTAAGTTTCGTCTTGCGGTTTTTAAAAATATTTGATTGAGCGGGGTTCAAATTCGGGACCTCGGGGTATTTTTGGCCACTTTTTTAAGCGAAGAGCATAATTAAAGACCAACAATTTGAGGGGTTAAAAATAAAGACCAATGTCTTTGTACGACAATCCGCGCAAAAACTTGCTGTAAACTGGAGACATAACATATCATGGACCTTAGAGACCCGGGTCTCCTCTATAAAAGTAAAAGCCTAAGTGCGCATATACCTGATTTTGGTGCCATTGTTCTAATCATTTATAAAGTTTTGCGCCTTTACTTACTTTGGAACTACTTTGGTACGATTTTAGATAGGTAGTGTTTTAAGTTAATTTTGACAAAGTCTAATTTCATAGGACTTATGTGGTTAAAATTTAATTATTTTTGCTTCACTTCAATCATTTTTGTTCAACTATAGTCATTTTTAATTCGAAATTCATGCACATATAATTAAAATTTAAATCCTTTTTAAAACTTTAATGGTATGAAACTTCGTCTGAAGCTTAACAAAATCAATATAAAAGAAATATTTATAACATTATATAGTAAGTCCACGAGGACATGCGTACGTGCTCATGTAGGATAAAACCAAACAATAATCATGTTGAATTAAAGTTCAATGGTCTTTGACTAGCTCGGTCGGCCAATTTTTATTAAAAACATTGACAAGTGATAATATTTGTCTTCTTTCCTAGTTAGTGAAGAACAAAAGTTTGTTTTTCACACCACTTTTAGGACCATATTCGAATCTAGCCTTAATAAAGGCAATATTCATTCATTGGAAAAGATAAAGTGAATCTGCTTTAGATTTTAGTATATTAATAAATAGAGTAGTTGTTTGTACAAGTTTGAATTCAAACTAAAATTCTAAAACAGAGGATTCCTAAACCATTTTTTCCACCCGATGGCAGTTACAAATTTTAAACTCCAATTAATTCGAATTCGTGACAAAATATTTATTTTTTTGGAATAAAATGATCCCTATCAAAAGTAACTTTTCAAGATTCATTTCGAAACCACCCCATTTTTTGGGATAAAGTAATCCCTTCCACATAGGCCCGCCTCTCATAAAAATGTAATTTCAGCTAAAAATTATTGAGTTCAATCGAAATTGAGGGAGAAATAATTTTTTAGCTCTTTATAATTTTTTAATGATTTTTTACAAGAAATTTTTATTTTTATACCTAAATAATCTGAAAAACACATAAAATCTGAAAAAGTAATTTTTTTCTATCTCATTCCCTCAAAAATGTATCTAACCATCCACTCTGCTTTCGACATTGCTGACATATTTTTTTTATCTCTAACTTCCCGACTTACGCCGGACTATTCTTAGAAATAGTAGTCCCGGTCCCTCAGCATTACTACCAGTAAATCGCGGGATGTGCCTGAAATGACCAGTGTTTGAAAACATATCAACTGATATCACCTACAGGTCCCACTCCAAAAATGAGCAAATTACTCCCATCAATATTCGAATCTACGTTGCAGAACTCCGACTGAATTTTAAGTTCTCAAAAAGTTTTATTAACTTTGGGTTTAGCAATCCTGGATATTCCCAAGAAGTTTGACTAGTTGCTCCTCCGACTCGGAGTGGATTCTAGGGGAAGGCCCCGTAACTTCGGGAGAAGGGACGCTCTCCTATCATTTGAGGCTAGAAGCCGACGCCTTTTCTTGGACATACTTGCTTGCTTGCCCACACAAATCAGTCAAAAAAAAATCACATATTTTTTATTTCCTAAGTTACACAATTTACAATCTCCCTCTTAGATTCTATTTTTTAATTAAATAACCCTATAAAAACTACCAACATATTTCCACCTTAAGCCCAAAAGAAGAGAGAATAAAAAAACAAAGCTCCTCTCTGCAACTCCAATGGCGACCATAAGCTCTTCTCTTCTCCTCAAAACTCCAACAAAAATTCAATTTTTACCCAAAACCACTACACCCTTCAATCTACCTCTCCCAACCCGTTTCACATCCAAAAAAACTGGGTCATCATCCGGGTCAATCGGGTCGGGGACCCAAATCCGTAGCGGGTTGTTGATAGAACCCGATGGAGGCAAACTAGTAACACTCTTGGTTGAGGAATCACAAAGAGAATTAAAGAAAGAAGAGGGGTTTAAGTTACCACAAATAAAGTTAACAAAGATTGATATAGAATGGGTACATGTGTTAAGTGAAGGTTGGGCTAGTCCATTAAAAGGGTTCATGAGAGAATCTGAGTTCCTCCAAACTCTTCATTTTAATTCGATCCGAATTGAAAACGGGTTGGTTGTTAATATGTCTGTACCAATTGTGCTTGCTATTGATGATGAAAAGAAAAATCAAATTGGTGGGTCCACTAGTGTTGCACTTGTTGATGATGAAAATAACCCCATTGCCATTCTAAGCGAGTAAGAAGAATTTTTCGTATTCTTGAAATTGCTTTGAATTTATTTTTTGACACCAATTTAATTATTAGGTGATTTTTTTGAGTTACCTGTTAATAGTGGGGATAGCAGGTAGCCCGTAAAATTAGTTGAGGTGCACTCAATGTAGCCTGGAATACTAGGCAAATTTCTTTATATGTGCCAAGCATAAGAGTTACACGTTGAATGTGCCGGTAAAAGGTAGCATGTACCCGTGAAAATAGTGGAGGTGGTCAAACTAGTCCAAATACCATGATTATACTAAAAAATAATTTATGTTCTTGAAATTATTTTTTGTGACAAAATTCTATCTTTATTTGTATAGAGTTAAAAATATGTGATTTTTTCCTATCCGTTCAAGTCTTAATGGATAGTGTTACCCGGTGGAGGTAGCAGGCACCCCGTGTAATTAGTAGAGTTGCACGCAAGCTAGCCCACTTAAATCCATTAAATTGTTATTTAAACGGTAGAGTTACTTGTTACCACTAGGGGAGGTAGCAGTTACCCCGTACAATTAGTTGAGGTGTACTCAATCGAGCCCTGATTACCGTGGTAATATAAAAAAAGAATTTAAATGCACTAAATTGTTACTCCCTCCATCCCATTTTAACTGTCACTTTAGCTCAAAAAATTATCCCAGATTAGTTGTCACTTTAGGAATTCAAGGTTAAAGTTGTCAATTGTTTCCAATTGTACCCTTAACATTAAAGAAGAGTTTTTTAATAATACTCAATTTTCAAAAAACATCTACTATAAATAGGATAACTTAGTAAATTATACCTTGTATTTATTGTTTTCCTTAATGGGCGTGAAAAGAGCTAAAGCGACATTAGTAGATGATTTCTTTACTAATGACATTAGTAGATGAGGGAGTATTAAATACTAGGTTATTTCTTTTCATTTCTCTAAGCCTTAGATTTACTTGGTAGTTGGTAGGGAGTAGTAGGTATCATGTGGAATAACTAGCCCGGATATCATTGTTATATAGAAAAAAGATATAAATCCATTAAACTGCTATTTTAAACACTAGATGATTTCTTTCCGTTTGCTCAAGCCATAAAGTTAATGGGTACGTGTGCTAAGTGGGAGGTAGCGGTACCTTGTGGAATTAGTGCGGTGCGCGCAAGCTAGCCCGAACACCACGGTTATATAAAAGAATATTTAAAACCATTTAAACACTAGGTGGTTTTTCTGTCCAATCACTAGAGTTATCGGGTACGTGTGCTAGTGGGAGGTAGTAGCTACCACGGAAATTAGTTGAGGTACGGACAAGCTAGGTCAGACACCGGAAAAAATTGAATTCATTAAAGTGTTATTTTCAACATTGATGTGACTATTACTTTAATGTTTTAGTTCACTATATGCAACGAAATCTGAATCTTACTTGTCAATGTTGACTCATGTGTCCTTATAAAAAAAATGTTGACTCATGTGTGCTTACAGGGAATATTAAACTACATTGTCTGTAGATATGTTTGCTTAAAGCCTTAAAAGTATGTTTTTTAATGGTCTGTTTTGGTGTGTTTTGAATTGATTCTGGGACTTATTTAAAAGGAAAGTTGAATTTTTGATGCCAGTGCTTATGGTTGTAATTTGTAAATGGCAATTAGGGTGACATATGTTGGGTTGCAAATCTTCCTGTAGGATTCAAAGCAAAGTTTAAATCTTTATAGCATAATGGTACTGGTTTAGGGATGACAAGTCATCACGTGCTTTGACTTTGTACATCAGAATAAGATTTTGATTGGTTTCCATTTGCTTGTATAAACACGTTCATCGTTCTTTATTTAGCAAATCTTCCCCTGCTAAATACGTACCAGCTTACAATAAACTTTAGCAGTAAGCTGGAAGCACATCAAATATTTTTCTTGAATCCAATATCAGTAATCTTCTTTTTTGATGTAGTGACTGAAATTGCTCAAAAGGGTTAACTAGTCTATGATCTACTCGACAGATGTTTTTACATATTGGAATGTATCTTATAGCCTGTTCTGGGAAGCCAAAAGCGCTTATTTTCTCCAAAAAATGTTTATTCTAAAAAGTTGGGGTGTTCGGCGAAGCTTTAGGTTACAAATAAGTGCTTTTGAGTAGTAGCGGTGAAGCTGTTTCTCAGAAGTTAAAAAAGTATAGTAATTTTTTTCCCAGGAGCACTGTTGGAACTTTGGTCAAGCACAAAGTACTGCTCTAATATTGGTAAAAGTGTTTTTCAACTTGATTAGCTAAACACAAATTGCTATTCTCCAAAAATATTTTTTTGAAAAACACTTAAAAAAAGGCCAGCCCGATGCATTAAGCTTCCGTTATGCGCCGGGTCCGGGAAGGGCCGGACCACAAGGGTCTATTGTACGCAGCCTTTTTTGAAAAACACTTATGACAAATAAACACTTTTCAAACTAAGCATATTTTTGAAGGTCGGTCAAACAAGCTATTAGCTTTATTCTGAGCCGAGGGTTGTCGGAAACATCATCTCTACCTCACGAGGTAGAGGTAAGGTCTGCGTACACTCTACCTTCCCCAGACCCCACTTGGTGGGACTGGATATGTTGTTGTTGTTGTTGTTGTTGGTCAAACAGGCTATTAGAAATCGATCAGACTGATATTCTGCATTGGTTGTTTAGCAATTCCTCCCCCTTTTTCTCCATGTACTAAATTTTATCATGTTTATTACCTTGTACCAACATAAGTACTTCTGATATCTTTCCTGAATCTAATGTCGTTGCCTGTTAATTTGGTAATTGTAGTATTGAGATCTACAAGCATAACAAAGAAGAACGGATAGCAAGAACTTGGGGCACAACTGCCCCAGGTCTTCCTTATGCAGACAAAGCTATAACACATGCTGGAAACTGGCTAATTGGTGGCGATTTGAAAGTTATAGAACCAATCAAGTACCATGATGGTCTTGACAGGTTCCGGCTTTCACCTGCTGAACTTCGTGATGAATTTACAAGGCGTAATGCAGATGCAGTTTTTGCTTTTCAACTGAGAAATCCTGTGCATAATGGCCATGCATTATTGATGACCGATACACGTCGGAGACTTCTCGAGATGGGATATAAGAATCCTGTCCTTTTGCTTCATCCTCTTGGAGGTTACACAAAGGCAGATGATGTTCCACTTCATTGGAGAATGAAGCAACATGAGAAGGTTTGTGCTTTTGCTTAGCCAAATCGCTTTTTTACTTTTTTTGGCAGTAAAATAAAGGAGAAAAATGAAAAAATGGTCCTTATTCGGTAGTAGGTTCAAAATAGTCCCTTAAGTATTACTTGAGCAGTGTTGGTCCTTTAAGTTTCTAAAAAAGTAAGCATTTTTTGTCTCCGTCAGATATTTACCAAATTCTGATTGTTAAATTTACCAAACTCTGATTGTCATGAGAAGGATTGCTACTTAAATCTCTTCTCCCTCCAATCAGCCAGTCTCCTAGTCCTTTTTGCAATGACAAAAATGGTCCCTTATGTTTGAGGGTAGGTTTAAACTAGTTCCTTAAGTATGCACTGAACACTTTTAGTCATTTAAGTTTGTCAAAAGGTAACACTTTTAGTCTCTGTCAAATAGTTAACAATTTATGTTCGTTAGATTTGACGGAAATAGTGGGAAAAGAATTTTAACCATAAACATCAAGAAAGTCCCATCAAATCCTGAAATATGCAACACAAAAAGCTGCTCTAGACACTAAAACAAAAACAACGGTAGAGTGTACGTTGACCTTACCCCTACCTCGTGGGTATGTTGTACTAGACACTAAAACAATAAAAAATAGCAGAAATTACCCTTCAAAAAGTTGTATTAGAGTCTAGAAATAGATAAAAATAGCAGAAACTACAAAAATCGTATCTCTAAATGTGAGTATTCGCTAATATCCTTTTTTTCATAGTTTTCGTCAAATCTAACCAATAGAGTTTGGTGAATATTTGAGGGAGACTAAAAGTGTTAACTTTTGGCAAACTTAAAGTACCAAAACGGTTCAGTGGATAATTAAGGGAGCATTTTTGTCATTTTCTCTTCTTGCTGACATCTGTTCACTGTTTTAAGCGTTTATTCTTGTGTAAATTACTACTCAAAGAAAGTAGAAAAGTTCTCAGTTTCTTTTAATCCTTTTTGTAGCTGAAATCCTAGATAAAATTTGATTCACCTTCTCAATTTGAGTCATGTTGTGGCATGGTGTTGCGTTCTAACTCCTATACATGATTGAAACTATTCTCAGGTTCTTGAAGATGGAGTTCTTGATCCAGAGACAACTGTGGTTTCTATATTCCCATCTCCCATGCACTATGCAGGTCCAACCGAGGTCCAATGGCATGCGAAGGCTCGCATAAATGCAGGTGCTAACTTTTATATCGTGGGACGAGATCCAGCTGGAATGGGTCATCCACTGGAGAGGAGAGATCTGTATGATGCGGATCATGGCAAGAAGGTCCTCAGTATGGCTCCGGGATTAGAACGGTTGAATATCTTGCCTTTCAGGGTATGGCAACAAATTAATCGTGGTTAAAGTGACGCGTCTTTCCTCTTTATTTTCAAACTCTAATGCGAATACCTAAATTTTTTTTTAGGTGGCGGCGTATGACAAGACTAAGAATGGAATGGCTTTCTTTGACCCTTCTAGACCTCAAGATTTTATCTTCATTTCGGGCACCAAGGTATCTATCTCTCCATTGGCTTTAACTGTTTTATCCCACACAGGTTGATATAGGATTTGAACTTCATGGGTTCCTACAGCGACATCAAGTGAATATACAATAAAAACTAGGTTGACAATCAAATATTTATGGGTATTTACTGGATCTTGACACACATATGGGCAGGGGCGGAACTAGGGGGATGCAAGGGGGTTCATCCATACATACAAGGTCAAAATTATTTGTTCTGTATATGCATCCCCTTGGCTTCTTCGTGTGTATACTAATCTTTGTGAAAATTCTGGCTCTGCTATTGTATATAGGGTTTGGTACAAACGCTACTGGGTCCACGTGAATCCATAAGTTATACTATAAATCCGTCTCTGCCCCACTCCACCCCCAACCCCTGGAAAAGACCACCTCATTACATTTTATGTTGCTAGATCAATTAATGTGCTGCTGTCCTTAAAAAATATGGCGTAAATCATGCCTTTTTTTTCAGATGCGAACGCTTGCAAAGAACAAGGAGAGCCCTCCGGACGGATTTATGTGCCCGGGTGGTTGGAAGGTTTTGGTGGAATACTATGATAGTTTGGCTCAAGCTGAAAATGGCAGAGTTTCTGAACCTGTGTCTGTTTGAATGTATCATCATTGAGAAAGTGAAATGCAGAATGTTTGGGTTAGAAAAAACTAAATTTTCTCTCTTAAGTGGTGACTGAAGATTTTTATTCAACATTCTTCTCCAAAAGACATAATAATAGTGAGGCAATGGTATAAGGTTGAGGAAAAAGTGTCTCCATCTTGTAAATTATGGTGCTAAACACAGCATGCTAAAATTATGCACACACCTATATTGGAGTGTTGTATTTCATTCTTTTTGATAGATGAAAGCAAACTTAAAATTCTACTTTGTTTTCGCGTAATGGATGTTTCATTCGGAATCATTCAAATCTCAACTTATTTAGTGCATTTGCTTTTTTATTTCATGGTCACTTACTAGCTCTTTCTTGAGCTGAGTCTCTTGGAAATAGCCTTTCTACCTCTCAAGGTAGGGGTAAGGTATACGTACACTCTACCCTTCTCATATCTCACTTGTGAGATTATACTGGATATGTTGTTGGGATACAGTTGTTGCAGGGAAGTAAGTAACCATTACAATTGTAAGAAAGGATAAACTAAATATTACAATAAACTGAAAATCAAGAACTTAACAAACTGCTTGTGTGATTTGCTGAGTCGAGTGATGACACTCTGTCTTTAAGGCAAGATTGTCTCGTATATCTCCTTTTACGTTGTCGGGCAATAGTCTCCCAAGATACAACAGTTACTTAACAAATGAGCAAATGAAACTCAAGTGTTACTCTTGAAGAACTTTAAGTATAGTAAACTTGCTAGAGAGGATGAATAAGATTTCAGAAAATTCTTTAAGTGTTTTCTTGGTAGTGTTAAACAATTGAGTCAAATGCCTCAATTTATAGTGTAAGTAGATGGCCCCTCAACTAGCCAACTAATGGCCTTCAATAGCCATGTAATGACACTTATTGAGGGGTTACATTCAGCCAAATAATTGCTGAATTCATGTGCCAAATAATGGAGATTCAATGCTCCAAAACCAGCCCAAAAGTCGGAAATTTCCATCTTCCCGTCGCAGCATTCTGCCTCCAAAGCGGCGCGGCTCTGCAAATTAGCGTCGCGGCTCCAGTGGTTGAACACCCAATTAGCGCCGCGGCGCTCTGGCGCCTCGGCTCCGACGGGGCTGCGCCGTGGCCCTTCGCGGCTCCGCGGCGATTTCCGACTCGTTTCATCTTACACTTCTTCCTTCGTTTACCAACGTGGAATACTTGTCATTTGGCCAATAACCGTCCATCATTTTATGTCTCAAACGTCTCACTTACGTACCAATATCTCTTTCACTAATGAAATTTGCGATACTTGGCACTACTTGTGCACGTGTGTGGAAACGACGTTTTCAACGTGCGGGGACCCAATTGTTCGAGTCATAAATAATGGGATAAACTTAATTCCACATTAGTAAATTTACAACATGAACTTGGATGCAATTTCTTTTGCACATAAGAAAACATCGATACGAGACTACTTCCATTTCTCTCACCAACAATTGATCTTGTTAGGCGTCATTGTCCTAACAAATCTGTGTCCAGGCTGGGCAAGGAGAGACATTCATTATGGTCATCAATACGAGACTACTTCAAGATTAAATGTCATGGCGTCGATATCAGAGAGTAAAATTTCATATCCGGTTTTCGAACTCCTATGAGTGAAACTTATCGTGGTACCATTAGCTATTTTTCCTCTCAATGTAAAATCACTTACTAAAGAGCTAATGTATATAGTGCTTAACTAATCTCATATAGAAATTAAAAGACTAATGCATGTATCTAGTCCGTTACACAACAAACACTACGATTGAATGTATATTCCCAAACCATCCATGGTGCTACACTCGGTTACTAGGACACGTGGATCACTAAGTCAGGAGCTATGATTTCCACGTGTTTAATCCATAGCTTATCCATAAAACATAGTTGATCCAATCTGAATGGATAAGATTAAGAGTTCAACAGACTCCGCAATCACTAAGAAATATTTGTATATATAGCAGATGATAGAACTCTAGGATGAAATTTTTGTTTTTGCCAATGAATATGAGGAAGAATTTGTTGGTTATACAAAGGTTGCAGGAAACGGGAATTACAAGTAACTGCAAAGTAATTTAAGAACTGAAAATTACAATAGAACAACAAAATTGAAATTACAATTTTGTTGAAGAAGTAAAACTGGAAACTGTTTTGTTATTGTTGAGTCGAGTGTGGCACTCTGTCCTTAAGACAATATTGCCCCGTATGTATCCTTTATACGTCCTGGACAATTCGTCTCCCAAGATAAAACAAAGAATGGAACACTTGAGCAAAGGAAACTCAAGAGCTACCGTGAAGAATATTGAGTAACGAAATGATGCTTGGAAGTTGTAGGAAGAACTGTTTTTGCTTGTGTATTTTCGTGTAGTATATCTCTTGCTCAACAATGATGGGTGTTTATATAGGTGAGGGAGGGGTCACATTTAATCGCTTTCATAACACCATTATTTGCCAAATAATGGCCACTATGGAGGTAGTAAAGCCACCAAAATAAATGGTGAAAGACCAACGGATTGGCCATTATAGGAGGAGTAATTCAGCCAAAATAAATGGCTGAATTGAGTGCTTGGCGTTTCTGTTCTCTTCTGCCAAATTCTGACTTTCTGGAAACTTCAGGGACCAAACTGTACATCTTGAAACTTCAGGGACCAAACTGTACATCTGAAAGTTCTCTGGCCCAAACTGTACTTCTAAAACTTCGGGATCAAACGTACTTCGGCAAAGTTCTCGGCCCAAAAAGATAATATCAGAAGGCCCACAGCCCACGACCCGGAACCCGGAACTCGGAACCGGACCGAACGGGACGGGCGGGCGTGTGGTCTTTCCTTGAACCGAAGCACATCTAGGTCCTCCCTCCTTTAAACACATGGGATACCCCTTGGGGTCCCAAACCCCAAACCAATTTCGAGTCTTATATACACAACAATTCTTTCTTCCTCTACCGATGAGGGAGAATTGATCACACACCACACTTTTTCATGCTTTAAACACCTTACTTCGTGAACCAATATCTCTTTCATTTCTCAATGAAATTTGACGATTCTTGGCCCTACGGTTATCTATGTACTTAGTAGATCATGCATGTGTGAAGAACCGGATTCTCCAACATACGTAACACTAGTGTTTAAGCCGTTAAAGTTGATCGGTCGCAACTCCCGCCAAAGGCTAATTTCCAAAAGAATTGGTCGTGAGAAATAAGGTTGTTGGTAGTCAAAAGTCAATACACACAAAACTCAAACATTAAAAACTTTTCAAATGAGCCAAAAAGCCTACACGTAGTTGTTGACGCACGAGAGAAGAAAATAATCGTAAGTCACAAGTAAAGTAAAAGACTTGACTCATTAGCGTACCCAAATAAGTTAAGCGCGGAGCTAGAGTCCTAGTTACGGAATTAATATAATTCAATAATTTTGCATTGTGTTAAAGAAATCTAATTAATATATATAACTAACTTATTTAGAATTTAATAAAAAAATTAAAATTCAGAATTCATAAACTCAAAATTTTGTATAAATTTTTGCTCCGCAAGAGTAGATAAATATGTAAGCAAACTCAATTTATCTTATTGTGAGTACATATGTCATGTCAACAAATTTATGAACGTGGCTTTGAATTTAGGTTCTTGATAATCGCAAATTTCGAATAGAGTCGAACTATATATTATCTTGATTAAAAAAATTGCGGGCATTTGGCAGGAAGCCAATTCTATGTTTATTACTATACTATTTTATTTAATTACTTGACTAAGTAATGATAATTTAATCCTCTTTTTGAGTTGTGAAAGGAATCACTAAACTTAGGCGTGACAATTATATATATATGTTTATTACTTATTAGTTATTAGGAATAAACTAATAGACTAGTTAACGTGCCTTATCGAAATTAGCTAGCGACTAATTGGTAGTTATATGAAATAAAATAAGTCATAACCTACTCAAAGAAAAAATCAAAATAATCAATAACTGTGACTTATAACTCAAAAAGTCATCAAGAAATATCATATTTTAAAAGAAAATGTGGATTCGCTAATTGTACTTTCTTTCTTGCTTTTATTACATATCATAATGTTAATTTCATCATATGTAATATATCATCATAAAATACATTAAGTACTCTATAATGATCTTAGCAGATTTAATTATTTTCTATTTTTACATTGTTGTTGAGGAATGAGTCTCCCTTTCTCTTACTAGGGTCACTAAGTCATCTTCTAGCATTTGGTACGACGATTGTCCTTTTACATAAAAATATTTTTAATCCAAAGGAATTTTCATTTTCCTTATCATTATTTTAATTTTCAACTAACATTTAGATATTATTGTTAATATCTGATATCCAAAAGTTTCATCAAACTACTCTCCAATTTATTGATATTATTATTAATTTTAAAATATTATTTTTGAAAAATATTTTTATCACATTTTCTAAAAATAACATAGCAAATTACTTCCGTCATACCGAACACACTCTAAGTTCAAAATTTATGAGCTCAAGAATTTATATGATTTTTTCACTTTTAATTAGAAGTTTCGAATTCTGAATATGAATAAAAATTCAATTAGAGAGTGTTTTCTCCTAAATGGACTTTATATTGGGCGAATTATAACTAATCGAACTATAATACAGATATCAAATATTAGGGAAACCAACAAAAATGTTTTTACCTGGTTTGACATGTGACACTTCTTAATGAAAGGACGTGGCTTGAACAATGTCTTATTTTTCAAATGCCAGGCTTGACTAAAGCTATAAAAAGTCTTATTTGTCAAGTCCAAGTCTACTATTACTTTTATAGTTTATCCTTTATTATTATTATTATTGTGATAGGCGTTAAATACACTCTCATTTATATTCAACGACTGCGTTTTGATGGAATCGTCTTTAATATAAAGCTATTTATTTTTAAAGTGGGACTTCTCCAAATAAATCTAGAGTAGTTGGACCTTAGAATGAATACTAAACATTGGGTAAAAAATCATAAATATAACTAAGCGGTCGTTTGATCACAATTTTCAGTCTAAATAGTCAAATGATCCTACAATTAATTCCTTGACTATATATAACACTGATATATATGGTTAACAAATAATAAAATGATACTTAGTAAAACGAACAAATATGAATAAACTTTTATTTTCCTATCCAAGTGTCATCATTTTAACAAATTCATCAAAGTTGACTTGACCATCTCCATCTAAATCTGCTTCTTTAATCATCTGTTCAGCCTCTTCATCTGTTAGCTTCTCCCCTAGGTTAATCATCACGTGCCTCAGCTGCACAGAATCAAAACATATTTTAATGGATGTAAGTTATATATACCGATAGTTAGAAAAAATGTGCATTATCAGCGAATTTTAACATGTAATTGTATATTAATTTTAAGTTATCAGTTAATTATAAAATAGATTTATAATTATCTTATAAGTAACTTGATTTTATAAATATTTCTATATCGGTAGAATGCAAAATATTACTTTTGGTATAATCATCTGATATCCGGTAGGTCATTGGTCCCCTAAAAGAAGGCCCTACGAGGGGTTTCTTCATTCCGGGTCAAATTCGAGGTAAACTTTTCGCCGATTGTCCCTTTTTGAGAAAGTTACGTAGTAATAAATATCTCTCTTTTCATTTTTCTTGCAACTGGTAGATATTTTAGATGACATATTAAAGATTTCTTCCAAGTAAATTAAAAAAATTATGACAAAATGTTAGACCTAAGTTTAAAATATTGTACGTTATTGTAAATATTAGACGACGGTTTGTCTATATTATTGAGCTAAATAAGAGTAAACATTAAATCCTAGTCTAGCATTATCCGAATGAGTAATCTTAAGTTATATATGCATAACTTTTTTAAAAGAGGGATAAAATTTGAATGAGGGCCTAATAAAGGAATATTTACATTGACAAGCTGAACTCAGAACTCAAAATAAGAAGCCACACTCCTTAGTGTATAGATTATTTTAATTTATAATTATCCTAATTTTTCCATCCAAAAACCTTATTTTGAATATTATTATTATTATTATTAAATAAATAAATAAATAAAAAGTCAAAAGGAGCAAGTACATTGATAGTGTGAACTGTGGAAAATTCATTGCCCGACAGATCGGTTTCAAAGTGATAATAACCTAATAATTATCTAGGATTTGAAACAACTGTAAAAATAAGAACAATTATGATAATAATGACAGATAAAATTAACATGTGAACACCCTCACCTTCCCCTTAACTAGGGGTGACACGGGTACAGGGTACCCGAATACCCGACCGGAACCGACACTAATGGGTAGGTTTCGAGTAGATATATTATAACAACGGGTAGGTTTCGGGTAGTAAAATTAGGAACCGATCAATGTCGGGACCGGTTCCGGTTCCGGTAAATAGAGATCGGGTACCCGGACCCGGAACCGATACCCTGACCCTATGAACCCACCCCATTTAAAGTATTTAGTTTTGGGCTTTGGGGCGTTTAATTTTTTGGCCCAGTACGGTTGATAGGGTCCGACCAACCCCTAAGCCCACTTCTCTTTCTAAACTAAAACACAAATACACAAATTTCAGATTTTCCGTCACTGATTTCCTCCATTTTAAGCTCAAAAGCAGATCCAAATTTTCAAATTATGTAAACTTTTTAGATTATGTAGAGTAGTATTGATGACATAAATGGTTTACAGGGTACCCGGGAACCTATCCGGAACCGCAGAGTCCGGGTAGGTTCCGGGTAATGATTGTTATGGGTATGTTCCGGGTAGTAGATTTAGGAACCGGTCGTTTACTGGGTAGGGTCCGGATAGTTTAAAAAAGTTAGGGTGTCCGGACCCGCTCACCCCTACCCTTAACTAGTTTAATTATGTTCATTGATAATTAATTAAAGTATGTAATTCCTTTTTTAATTTAAAATCACTTATATCATTTTGACTGGTCTTCAAGAACTATATGAGTACATGCCGTACATGATTGAGTACTCCAAAGTACTTGAAAAAAGTTCTACGAAATCTTCTTTAAAAAGCATAAATAAAGGTTATTTTTATTTTTTTAAAATATAATATAACGATAAAAGCATGAAATTCAAATACAATATTGACTCACATCATTAGATGAAATGTAACCATTTTGGTCTTTATCAAACACCTTAAAAGCTTCTTTAAGTTCCTCCTCTGAATCAGTCTCCTGAAGAAAAAAAATAAAACAAAATTATGTCCAAACGGCTCCTGAAACACTTTGGAAGCTTCTAGCTTGATACTATATCGAAGCCAGAAATTTTAAAAAGAAAAAAAACGGCATGTCATATTTAGGATTTAAACTTGTGATTTAAAGCAATTTTTGAACCCCTTACCGCAACAAGAATTTATTTTTATCTTATTTGTACAAAATAATTTTCTAATGAATGAAATTCAATTGAACCCCTTCACTGAACTTAGTTCCGCCACTAACTTGACATAATTCCTAGGGAGGAAAAATGAGAAATATAATGAAGATTCGAGTAAAAACTTATCTGTATCGAATATTTATACATATCTAACAGATGTATGATATGACCAAGTATAAACACTCGATGTGGTTACGTTAAATTTTTACAAATAAAAATAACAGGTTAAATATGAGTATTTACCTTCATTTTCTTAGAGATGAGATTCAAAAATTCAGTGAATTCCATAGTTCCATTATCATGATCAGCATCAACTTCACTAATCATATGGCATAGTTCTTCCTCTGTTGGATTTTGATCCAATGACCTTATCACTGTTTCCAATTCTTCAATTGTAATGCAGCCTTTACATACAATATACACACAACCAAATGAATGTCATGTTTCAGATTCAAAAAAAAGATGTAATTCAAAACTAAAATAACTATTGTAGAGTTCTTTGAAAGAATAAGCATGAACTCAAGAAAATAATCTCCCTTGGTCAGAATGTCGAATTTGAGCTTTGAGTATGAAAAATAATCTTATAAGGAGCACTTCACCCTTACCTTATGCAGACACAAATCCAAATTAGTCGAGACCTCAATATGTATCGAACACTGACTGAGAAACTACAAAGCAAAGAAAAAAATTACTACTTATTATTACCATCTCCACCTTTGTCAAATAAACTGATGGCTTCTTTGAATTCATCAACAAGTTGATCATCTGCTTTTACATTATCTGCCATGGTTTTCTTTTCTTGAATCTTTAAAAGACAGGACAAAAACAGATAGCAAGAGAGAGAATTGAGTATGTAATGCTGGCTGGGAGATTTATTAAATATAGGAATTATATTGTGCCAAGAGGGCTCAGTAAATGCATTTAATTATTATAAAATATTAAAAGTTAGAGAAAAAAAGAGAGGAGTGAATAAGGGGTTTGACAAGACAAAAGTTATATAGCAATTTTTTACTAGATTCAGAGGTAGGAATTAGTTAAAATGGATATTAAATATATGAAAGATACTACCGAAAGATTTTGAGCACATATCAGATGTACATTAGAACTTGTTGACATAAATACGTAATAACATTTTTTATGACTATAAATATATATTATTAAGAGTAAAATAAAAAGTTTTTATTAGGATAGAAAGTACTTTCCCTTAAACGGGTCGAATGTGGCACAAATTTAAATTAGCAGGACAAATTTGTAGGGTACATTTAAGGGGAAAATATTCCGTATGAGTAATTATGCATTTTTAAGGTTTCAATTCGAAACTTTTGATTAACAGGTGGTTCACCACAACCCTTGAGAGTCTGCAAAAAAATTCTATTTCCAATTTCTTGAATATTCTCCTTCCAAAAAATAAATAAATTTGATCAATCATAAATTTCTATTTCCCTTTCTCTTCCAAGAGGATTGCCATTTTTATCTCTCATATCATAATGTATGGCACATGATTTGCTACTCCTCTCCCTTCTCTTTAGTTCTTTTTTCTTTTTTCTTTTTTCTTTTTTCTTTTTTAAGTTGTATATTTTAATTTTGTTGCGTCCTATTATTCTCTTGAATTTATTTGGAGCGATACTTGAACTTATTCAGAGCGGAACTCAGTGGCGGAGTCAGAATTTTCATTTAGAGTGTAAGATATAAAAAAGTAAACACACGAAGAAGTTAAAGGGGATTCAACATCTATTATATATATATAAAAAAAAAAAATAACCCTATATAAACAGTATAATTTTTCGCCGAATGAACCCTCTGGACCTTTACTGGCTCTGCCCCTGACGGTAATAATACCACCTTCTACGCCCACGTGGTGTTATGAACCCCGTTATGAGCTTGATAGACCAAACATTAACAAAGACAGTCAATGATGGACTTAGGCGTGAGGTGAAGTTGAGGTTAAGCAAGAGAACTAAACAGCCCAATAATAGAGTGGAGTTCCTTTGTATCCGGGTTAAGCACATTAAAATGGGACAATGGCCTATTGATGGGCTTATGCATATTGTTAGAGCAAAGTGTATGATTCCTCTCATCTCCGTTTTTAGTCTGATCTTCTCATTGATGATATCGAAAAAAATAAGGGTAACATGCGTAAGCTTATAATTACCAATATTTAACACTAAATCAAAAATAAAAAAATTATACTAAAAAGATAATATTTTAATAGGGGTTGGCTAATGGCCTACATATGAGAAACCTATTATAAAAGCATAAAAAGTCTACTGAGAGAAAAATCTCCCCTAAACAAAACTCTCTAAATGACTACATTGTGGATGTTTTTTTGTGTCTTCTGGTTGTGGAAGTAGGTCTTTCAATTTATAGATGTCCAATACTTTTCTTCCAAGAAAAGAAATAGTCTAATATGGAAGAGAATTATATTTTTCTTTCAGGAAAAGTAAAAACAATTATGGTAATACTTTTACTTTCCTTCAAGAGAAAAGTAAAACTCAAATATTGTAAGAAAATCAGGTCAAAAACTCTAACAAATCTCCCCATTTTGGCCTAAATTTTCTGATTTTGCCATCATTCTCCTTCATATAATCTTCATCAATGATGCTTGTCATGGTTAAAAATGGAGCCCTAGCAGGTTAATAGTATTGGAGCCCTTCTGGGTTTAAGAAATGAGGCCTTTTGGGTTAAAAGAATTGGGCCCTTGCGGGTTAATATTGAAGCTCTTTCGGGTTAAAAATGACCCTTTGCAAGGTTAAAAGTGAACCCTTTGAAGAGTTAAAATGGATTTTGATTTTAAAGATGTAGCATCATGATTTTTGAAAATATGGTTGACATTTTTTCTCCACATATAGTAGCTCGGACTTTTTCTTTTTTCTTATTTGATTAAAAAAATTATTATCGTTAATAAGATGCAACTTGATATGAATCTGCCTTGAACATCTTTTCAACCTTGTTGAACCATTAGTTTTAAATCATTGGCTCTGATACCACTTGATGGGCTCAACAAAAATCAGGGTGACATGCGAAAGCTTATAATTGCAAACCTTTTAACGATAAATCAGAAATACAGAAAATTATACTAAAAAGATAATATTTTAATAGGATTTGGCCAATGGCCTACATATAAGAAACCTAATATAAAAGTATAAAAAATCTACTAAGAGAAAAATCTATCCCCAAACAAAACTCTCTATAGGACTAGATTGTGGATGTTTTTCTGTGTCTTCTAGTTGTGGAAGGAGGTCTTCAATTTATAGATGTCCAAAACTTTTCCTCCATGGTATATAGTTCGTCTGTGTCAATCTTATGGACAAAATGGGCGATAGACGAGATACTAAGTTCTGAAGAGAAGTGTTAATGTTGGGTTTGGTGTTGTGACATTTTGCCCAACATATCATTTTCAGTACTAAGTTAAAATTCAAAAATGTTGGAACAAATGTCACGACATTTGGACCAACATTTTGTTAAACAGTTTTGTCTTACTTCACGTACTGAAGCAAATATCGTGGAATTTTTACCACGATGTAAAAGTGACTTGGCAAGGTGTTTAGGAGATTATGAAACATGTGGGAAGAACAAGTCAAAGCTTGTGCTAAGCTTGGGGAACAAGTCCAAGAAGTTGAGGATTTTGCTCCATGATCTTCTCCAACAAATCCTATCGGCTGCCCACCTTTCCCTCAACCTCCACAATCAATCGATGAGCTTTTTAAGGAAGACTTTCTACTATAAATAGAGAGGGAAGAAGAGTGAATCGATATCCAGAAAAAGATTGCAAAAATATCAAGAGAGCTCTCGAGAATTCATCTCAGAAAACTGGATCGCTAGTGTTGTCTAAGCGTGTCGACGACATTTTGTCCAACATTATAATTGTTGCTTAGATTCTAAATTTGTTCTTTATTGAATCAATTATAATGAGATGTTGTCTATGTCTATTTAGATAGATTTTTCAAGTAGAAGTCATCTGCGACTTCAAACTTTTAATTCCTTTGTATTATTTTATAATATTGTAAAAGAAGAATTTATTCAATTGTGTGTATATATATATACAATACTTTCGGTCACTGACCGTCATAGGTTATATAATCAATATAACCTATGTAAATATTAAACATTTGTGTCTTTATTATTTTCGTTGCATTTTACTCTTCAAAGGTTTTTCAGTTTTATCGAAGTGTTGTCACTTGTGTCAGACAATATTATCGACATTTACAAACTGCATTGGCATTCGATTTGTTTTTACTTTCAGTTTGTGTTTTATTGTTCCATAGCATACCCCAGGGACCCAACAAGTTGTATCAGAGCCAACACTTAACATAATAAGTGTTTGGTCCTATCATTTGAAGCTATGGATCCGGATATCCAAATATTGGTAGACTTCTCATTTTAGATGGAACAAACTATGCCTATTGGAAGATTCGTCTACGTTCTCACATCAAATCAATTGATGTTAGGGCATGGAGATCTATAACCAATAGGTATGTTGTTCCAATGTTGCCGCCAGATGAGGAAGGTGACATTCTTGTTAAACCTAAATCCGAATGGACGGCGGAAGAAACCAATAATGCTAGCTTTAACGAAAAGGCCTTAAATGCAATTTTTGTGTGGGTTGATCTTTACATGTTCAAACTCATTCAAAACTGCCCAACAGCCAAAGATGCATGGGATACTTTACAAATTCATTGTGAAGGTAGCTCAAGTGTTCGTCGAACAAAGCTACGCATGCTCATGAGCAAATATGAACGTTTAAGACAGATTAGCTCCAGCCCGTTTAAGCAATCGGTACGGATAATTAGCTCCAGTCAACTTATTAGTCTCAATCAAGCATTTCAATGACAGATTCGACATTTTAAATAATCTGAAGAAATAGATAGACTGAAATTAAATCAAATATAATTTCTATGAACATATTCGTTAGCTAATTAACATGGCATTTAGTTTAATTAACTCTCATTATTTTAACATATTCTACAACCCCATGGAAGAATACGGACTCATATCAAATATGATCATAATGGGCCAAGATCCAAGTTCATACTGTCTCCGCGTTTGCTAGGGCTGATAACTTCAACAGTACAACCTGGGAAGTCTCCACACCAATTACAAAAAATTTGCAACTCTTGGTTTGACAGATATTTCTAAACAATCGATTTGCGCCCTTAGATTATTCCCGACGCGAGGGCGTCAAAACATAACTATATAAGTCAACCCCGTTACGCGACTGCAATCGTGCATCTAAGCAAGTTTGACCTTGTAGAGCAAACGCTAGGAAGTAAATACTCACAAAAGTTTATCACTCGCTACTGCAAACACATGCATCTATGAAGAGTCTGAGTCTTCGCTTAGAGCAAACACTAGGGTGTAAATACGCTTATAGCCGAAAAGGATTTTGCACTCATTCAATTATAACGGACGACGCGTGGATTCCAAATCAGACTTATATTAAATTGGGAAACATTTTAATCGGGGTTTTATCAAGATCCTTATTACGCGTGCTAGATCAAATAGAGCACATATTGGGCGCCGCTTACCCAAACATGATTTAATGCGGTCCGAAAAATACTGGGAGTCGCCTACCCAGACATGCATAATGCGGTATAACAAATACTGGGCGCCGCCTACCCAGACATATATAATACGCACTTTATACTAATTATTTAAATGACAATCAATTAAACAATTAAAGAAAATAATTAATTCAAGCGCATATTATCAAATAACATGCTAAATAACAATAATCGTGGGCTAATTAATTTATTTCTTTTTAGAAAACATTTAAATTCCAAATTTAAAACTCAATTTTCAATTTTCGGCCCATCCAAACAATCCCTTAACAATTCTGAAATTAAAAAAATTAATTAATTTTCAAGGACCATTCTGTGATTTCCAGAAACTTAAATTAATTACATATTATTTCAGGGACCAAATCTGATTTTCAGAAATTTACAGATCTATCCCACGGATCAAATCTGTTTTTCTGAAATTTACAGATTTGTCTAGGGACCAAATCTGTTGAACTCACGACCATTATCACATTGAAACGTTTTGATATTTTTTTCAAATTGTGTTTTAACCAAGGTACAAAATTCAAGGAATTTGAAGTAAACTTGAAACTTAAGTTTAAGCGGATAGACCCAAAGGAAGTGAGAAAAGTCATTCAAATAATATTTATGACTGAGGTTGCTAGTTATAGGATACGTCCATAAATCTGCATGAATGATATCAACTGGAGAGAAAGTAATACTTATAGAATACGTAAATGGAAGTCTAACATGTTTCCCGAGATGACAGGAGGAACAACTATGGGAAAGTTTCCCTTTATTACAATGGATTAAATTGTGGATTCTAAGGGAATCAAAAACATGAGCTCTCGGATGACCAAGTCTACTATGCCACGTTGATACAGATATTGCAGCTAAAGCGGTGGGTGGAGTGACATAGGCAATGGATGTGGGTAGGAAAGGATAGAGGTTCCCCTCACTATTGCATCTCGTATCCCGGTACGTAGGTCCGTTACAAAAAAATTAAATGGGTCAAAGTTAATGGACACAAATTATCGGTGGCAAATTTTCTAACAGAAAATAAATTTTTGATAATGTTAGGGGCATATAGGACGTTTTTAAGGGAGAAGTGGGGATGCAGTGGTGGGGTTAGAGTGTGGCCAAACCCTTGAATTGAAATGTGGTGACCATTTCCGATCAAAATAGATTGAGGAGTATTTAAATGGTGCAGTTGAGGAAGAATACCAGAATTGTTGGTGAGGTGAGACGTGGCGCCCGTATCCATATACCACGTGACATCGTGTTGTTGCTGGGCCGTTGTATAGTGGGTCTCGTGGCTGGAAAGAGGCCTGATGGTGTTGGGCCGATGGTCAGTGGGCCTCGGCAAGGGCCACTGTTGCTGATGGGCAGCTGTGTAGCGGGTCTGGTGGCTGGACAATTGCCCGGTAGTGTTGGGCCATTGGACTGTGGGCCTCGATAGTGTGTTAGGCCGCTGGGCAGTGGGCCTCGATAGTGTGTTAGGCCGCTGGGCAGTGGGCCTCTACAGTGACCATTATTGTTGTTGGACCGCTATGTAGTGGACCTTATGACTGGGCAGTGGCTCGACCCACTAAGTCGGGTACTGGGGCATACAACTGATAATTTGTGACGTCGGGAGTTGATGAAGCGGAAGCGGGAGAATCCATAGGGGTTACCGAAAATTCATGGAAGAATATCGGTTAAGTGGCTGATGTATATCAGTTGTATAACAGCGGTATACCGGGCTGCTTATGTGATAAGTGTATCGGGTGGTATATATTGCCTATTTAATTGACGTATATGGGCTACAAAGCAGAGAATATAGGGGTTGGGTGATGTGTATATTGTTGTATATCAGCATTTAGTGGTATACAGATTCTATTTAAGAAGAAGGGGAGTATATCAGGAAATAGAAGGGTATACGAGCGGTATATCACGAAGGAGCAGTGGTATACGGGGTTGTATATCACGGGATAAATGTGGTATACAAGTAGATTTTGAGGGAAGAGGTTTGTATATCACGAAGAAGCAGGGTATACTAGTTGTATATCATGAAGAGATAGTGATATACAGGACTGTAAATATCGCCGAAAAAAGGGGAGGAGGAGGAGAGGTATGCAGCGACCAAATTAGGGTTAGGATAGGGAGAAATTTTTGGCTCTTGATACCATGTAAAATAGTGTAATTCTCCTTGTGAAAGTTCTCTTATTAATGTCATATATAGAGAGTACACAGTTGTAGTTCCAATAGAATTAGAATCTCTATTTTAGATTAATTATCTTAATTACACTAAATATTAATTACAGAATATATTGTAAATATATATATGAATATTTTCACTATTACACCCCTCAGTCGGAGCGGAAGGAGGCCGGACGTTGAGACTGAATCTGAAGTCAAGGAACAGTTGACAAGAAAGCCCTTTTGTGAAGATAACTGCGTTCTGATACGAAGAAGTAACATGCAACACCCTAACGAGACACATTGAACAAAACAAGAACCATAATTATCATTTATCCTTAAATACTACTCCACTATTTCCACTACTCAGATCTGACATTAATTTGCTCTGCAGGATCCAGAGGTTTCGGAGGCGCGGCATCCGGTTGTCTAGATGGCGAAGTGGGTGGCCGCGGTGCTTCATGGCCAGGTGGAGTAGTGTTTGGTGGATCAGAAAATTCAGGACTGTCGGTTCGCGGTGCAGTTGGTGATGGAGATGGCATTGGTGGATTTTCACCTGCAGTGGGAATATAGTGTTAATATTACTATCTAATAACTCTAGTCATATATATTTTGTATATTTACATATGTAAAAAAGGTATTAGGACTAAATAAAATTCACTAATAAGTATATATGGTAGAATAGTGTAATTCTCGAGTTCTCTTATTAATTTTATATATAGAGAGTGTATACAATTGTAGTCCTAATAGAATTAGGATCTTTATTTTAGATTAATTACCTTAATTACACTAAATATTAATTATAGAATATATTGTGAATATATATAAATATTATATATAAAGTTCTTCTGTCCCACGTGACAATTCATAAATCATTCCAAAGAAACATACTTTCCTACTACTTGAGACTTAATTATATCAAATTTTGTATAGAATATCAAAACAAAAATAATTTCATACCAATATTATTATGATAATACATATTGAAAATTGCTGAGTATCAAAAGCAAATACTCGGAATCCTATTCTTTTAGAACGAGTTGAAGGCATATGCGAAATACAAAGGTCAAATTATAAAAGTAATTATGTAAATTCAGCAAAAAAAAATTCAAAGTTTTCACACAAAAAGTACTCCTACTATAAGTCATATAAACTAACAATTCAAAATATATAAAAAAAAATTACAGTCAAGAAAACTCATTCTGGCTCTACAAAAAGTAATTGTGTCACATAATCAAGTGAGACAGATAGGAAGTAATATATTTTCTAAATTCATTAAACAAGTTACAAAAATATATATGGCAAAATTTCTCAAAAAAATTTAAATCCTGAATTCGTCTATATTTACCTAGTCTTATCGGTGGAATAGCATCGAAGTCGGGTACAAAAGGTGAATCCGCTACGGCCGGGGCCGCATCGGTGGGTGTGGAGATATTTGGTGGTGTTGTGGTAGTAGGAAACTCAGATGGAAGATTTTCTTGTTGATCATGTTGGCCAAGCATTTGAAGAAGGGATGAAGAAGATTTTGTGTTGGCTATTGGAATAATGATTCTTTTCATTAAAGAGTAGTAGGGCCATATTGCTGAAACTCTCAGCATTTTAATTTATTCTTTGGGTTTATGAGGAGATTAATTTGGACTTTGCACAAAAAAAAAAATTGTAGACATTGAGATCCAAGTGTATAGAATTAGGCAAGAGTTGTGGAAGAGACACTTGTGTCTGAGTGTTATAAAGAGGATACATGGAAGTCATGCAAGTAGGCGGTGATTGCTTTGTTTTTTCTTGTTTTTTATGATCAATTTTATATTTCAAAGTCCGAATCGATTAATTTAAGTTTATGACGCATAAGATGTAATAAAAGAAAAATACTTTCTTATTAAGGATTTTTTTTTGTCGAGTTTAAGTTTCCTAGCTAAAAATACAGGTGTAATCGGTTGTTCTTGTACTCACAAATTGTTGGTAGTATATAATTAAACAAAAAAATCTATAGTGAATTTTTTAAATATAAAAATATGCTTTTTTATATAGATCATAAAACAAATTGATTACCTAAAATGAAATAAAAAAAAGTAAGTATTCGCGATTTAGTGAGTCCTTTTTATGTTGGCAAAAAGTCCTATATTGTTTCTTTGTAGATTGAGGAGACGATAAATAGTGTGTATATATATATGAAATAAACGAGCTCAACCTGTATTTGCTAAAAATAATAATAATAATAATAATAATAATAATAATAATTATACATGTTATCACAGATTAAATTTATTTATAGTAAAAATAATTACGATCGCATATGACAATTTAAATTCAAAATTAGAGAACACTATTAAGCGTAGTTTGCACAAAATCTAATGGCTTGAACGGGATTGTTTAAGGCAAAACTCCATTGTATGTGTGTATTTGTTTTATGAATTACTATATGTCTAGTAAGACATCTCGTTTATTTTAGGACTGCATCGACAAAATTGTTAAATATACATATGATATATAATATATCATATGTATATTGATTACCATGTCGTGTTGCTATACATATGAAGTCACGGACTGTACATATTGATTAGGTAACTTCCGATGCATTACGCTAGTCTATCATGACAATGCTCAGTTCTGAGTTTGCTATGAAAGACTTGGGGCCCTTGAGTTATTTTTTGGGAATTGTTGTCACTAGTCATGCAGGTGGGTTGTTCTTATCCCAAAGAAAGTATGCGGTTGAGATCATTGAGAGGGCTGGGATGTCATCTTCTAAGTCCATTTCCACTCTAGTTGATACTAAGTCCAAGTTTGGTGATGTTGTCGGCGCACCATACGAGGATCTCACCCGCTATCGCAGTCTTGCAGGGGCCCTTCAGTTACATTCACGAGACCAGATGATACGTATGTCGTACAATAGGTGTGTTTGTTTATGCATGATCCCAGGGTTGAGCACATGAATGCGCTCAAACGCATCATTCGGTATATTCATGGGACACTTGACTATGGCTTGCATTTATATCCTTCATCAACGTCAACATTTGTCTCGTATACAGATGCTGATTGGGGTGGTTGTCCGGACACCAACGGTCTGCGTCTGGTTATTGTATGTTTATTGGTAATAACTTGCTCTCATGGTCTGCGAAACGTCAGTCGACTTTGTCCCGTTCCAGTGCAGAGGCCGAGTATCGAGGGGTAGCTAATGTGATCTCTGAATCATGTTGGTTACGTAATTTGTTGTTAGAGCTTCATTGGCCTATTCAGAAAGCGACATTGGTTTATTGTGATAATGTTAGTGTCATTTACCTTTCTGGTAATCCGGTTCAGCACTAGCGCACTAAACATATCGAGATGGACATTCACTTTGTCGCGAAAAGATTGCTCGTAATCAAGTACGCGTCTGTCATGTCCCTTCCAAGTATCAAATTGCAGACATCTTTATAAAGGATCTTTCCTCGATCTTTTTTGAAGATTTTCGAGACAGTCTCAGCGTCCGAAGACCACCCACTATAACTGCAGGATGTGTTAAATATACATATGATATATTGTATATCATATGTATATTGGGTTGATGTACATATGAAGGTACGGATTGTACATATTGATTAGATAATAAATTAATATTATATATTTAATATAATTGTATAGTTAGTGTCCATATTTGAGTATAATTAATATTATCTATTTACCATAATTGTATGGTTAGTGTCCAAATAGAATAAAATTTTAGGAGTAGAATAGAACTCTCCTATTATGGAGAGATGTAAATTGTATATATACTCTTTCAATTATTGAAAATAATCGAAGGAATTATTTTTGTAAATTTTAAATTGATGAATATTCATTTTATATATTATCTGGCCTCAACTTTATCACTTTGTTATCGTTTCTGGATCGTAGTAAGTGGCAACTTCAGCAATTCCCACTATTTCTCCTATTGTTTTCATCATTTTGCACATATATTTTTCCTTATTACTAAGTAAATATATCTTTTAGTGTTTCAGCCTCAAAGGATCATACGTGCTAGTATATATATATATATATGTAGGGTTGAGCTACACTTCTATGTATGGATCGAGGCAAATTCACTTAATTAGTAGAAATAATTGATCTACGTATCTCGAATCTCTTGATGATTCTAGAACAATCAAGAATTCTAGCTTGCCCCATATATGTGACACAAATTAAAACTCGGTAAGCTGTCTTTTCTAAAATTCGAAATACATCACTACAAAATCTTAGCTCCATTTCTAGAGAAACATTAATTAAAAATTCTAGCACCGCCTGTATACATGTAAGCGTGGCACAAATTAGAAGATTATAGGTGATGGGATGTCATGAGGCTGTGGAACCTCCCACGGCCCAGGTTCCGGCTGCTTTGGAGGTACAACATCCGGCCCACCGGGCGGGACAATCTCTGGTGGGGTCGGAGATGGAACATCGGGCCAGCCAGGCGGAACAATCTCTGGTGGGGTCGGAGGAACAACATCCGGCCCACCAGGCGGAACAATCTCAGGCGGAGGCCCAGGCATGTCTGGGCCTGGTTGATCATGCTCAGGCGGTAATGGATTTGGTGGTCCTGGAAATTCCGGGCCTGGGCTTGGAGGTGATATGGGTGGCTCCTCATCAGGCTTTTCCGGTGGTATCTCTATAGGTTCTAAATCAGATAGATAATAATTGTAACCTTTCATATGGGCTGAAAGTGAAATGAGATTTGGGCCGTCTACTCTTACAGTTTTGGCCATTAATGGAGCTGTAAAAGTTGAGTGATATAGTGGGATTGTCTTCTTGAAAATACTGTGTGAAATGGCCATTAAAGTTTTGGAAGGTGAAGGTTAAGTGGGGAAGAGGGGATTTTTGGAATATTGATAGTGTGGTATGTAAGTATACATTTGCAGGAAGGATTACTATTATGAGAAGATGACACGTGTGCTTTGAAAAGACACTTGAAGGCACGTAGACACAACCACGTTGGATCCACCGCTTTATCCAACACGTTAACATCCAAAAGTGTCATCTGGTATCGAAATGTTTGGTTTAATTAATTTAGATCGGCGCAGTATGATACTCATTTAATGAGAATCGCTATATATTATTTCTCTGTTTTAATTTATGATTTAGTTTAGAAATTTAAAAAAAAAAAAATAATTAAATATGTGATCTAAAATAAATTTTATATAAATATATAACTGTAAATTATTTCATAAAATTAAATTATTTTTAAATATAAAAAATAATATTTTTTAAGACAGACCAAAAAAATATATATCACATAAATTATGAGTTTTCTATTCCTATAATTTGTACTCGGGATTGTGATTAAAGATAGAGAAATTTCTTAAGGATGACAAACAGGTTAAATTTGAACAAATAGGATCTTTCAGTATTTTGACCTCGCTACGAGGAACGGTGCAAATATAACTTTTTTTGTTGTCCGGAACAAGCGTGCCAATATTTCTTATTTATATTGAAAAGACTTATCTTAACAAAAAATTATTATAATATTCAGAATTTAATTTCTAACCAAAAACCCTGAAAATTTGCCAAAAAGATTTCAAAACTTGTAATTGAAATCCTGGTAATCTATCAGAATCTGTTGCCACTGTCCATCAACACAAAATGCAATTTTGTCATCCTTGAATATTTATGGCCTTCACTATCCAAATGAGAATCAGAAATATAAGAGAAAACAGAGTTGAGAAGAGGTAAATATGAAGAAGCTGGAATAACATAGAGAAAAGGGTAATCTTTTATGACTATTTTTTTTATGCAAACTCACTCACGGAGTTAAATCACCTAATTTTACATTTTGCCAACTCTATTTCCAGTTGATATAAGACTTTGTCATGCTTTTCATTGTCCAAAGTCCAAACAATGGGTCAGATGTACCAAAGCCAGCTGGTCTTCAAGGAAATGCAATATGATAGTATCAAGTACACATAAAAACTTACAACAAGGGCATGGAGTTTCATATTAATCCCGTGAACACATAAAAGAAACATATTCATTTGTCTAACGACGTCTAGGTTGGTGTTTTCCCAGGAACTCGCTGTGCAATCCATCCTAAACCATCGTATAAACCGTCACCAGTAAGGGCACTGCAGGCTTGAATATGCCAATCATGGTTCTTGATGCTATGAAGGGAAAGCGCATCGGTTATCTCTGCAGGGGTCATGGCATCTTTAAGGTCCTGTTTGTTCGCAAAGACTAGTACAACTGCATTTTGCAGATCCTCGTGTGGGAGTAACCTGAACAGCTCATCCTTCATAATGGAAATCCGGGCTCTGTCACTGCTATCGATAACTACGATAACAGCATGAGTTCCACGATAGTAAGTTGCCCATGATGTCCTCAATCTTTCTTGCCCGCCAAGATCCCAGACCTGATAAAACAGCATAAAATAGATCGAAAGGAGTAAGATAAACATAATATACAGACATGCTCTTATCCATTTCTCCAGATATAAAATAAGACAAAACATGTAAATTAACCTGAAGTCTTTTGTCAATACACTTGGTGGGAGGATAATAGTTACTTTAATAGGAGTAACAGGGGAGGCGTCTCATTGTTGGAGTTCGCTAGAGCTTTTGGGATGGTGATAGCCAACTCGTGGTTCCTGAAGGAGGAGCACTTGGTGACTTTCAGTAGTTCGGTGGCTAAGACTCAGATAGACTTTTTGCTCCTTATGAAGGTTGACAACGGTCTTTATAAAGACTGCAAGGTTATTTTGAAGGAGTATCTTACAACCCGACATAAGCTTTTGGTGATGGATGTAGAGATCAAGATGGAGAAGAAGAGGAGGGTTAGGGATGACATGTTAAGAATCAAATGGGGGAGTTTGAACGAGGCTAGTGCAGAGGAGATGGGGAGAGGATGATGGCCAAGGGGACCTGGGGGAGTAGTGGGGATGCAACCGGTATGTGGGATAGGACGGCCAGTTGCCTTCGGGAGGTAGCCAGAGAAGTGCTATAAGTATGCGGGGTCGTCGTGATGGGCATCGAGGGGACTGGTGGAAAGTGAAAAAAAAAGGCGTATGTAAACTTGGTAGATAGCAAGGATTAGGTGGAAAAGTAAACGAATAGGGAATTGTATAAGATGGCGAGGAAAGAGGCAAAGATTGCTGTTACGACGGTGAAAACGGCGGCTTTTCAACGTCTGTATGTGGAGTTAGGAAAAGGGAGGGAATAAGTTGTACAGACTAGCCAAGGCGAGGGAGAGTAGGGCCCGTGACTTGGATCACGTGAGGTGCATCAAGGACGAGGACGGCAAAGAACGGGTGGAGGGAGCGCATATTAGGCGGAGGTGGCAGTCTTAGGCGGAGGTGGCAGTCTTACTTCCATAAACTCTTGAACGAATAAGGAGATAAAGACATTGTCTTGGGAGACCTGGAGCAATCGGGTAGATACCGGGATTTTAGGTAAGGTTGAGAAGGTTAAGGGTGTTGTCCGCAGGATGCGCAGGGGACGATCGACCGGGTCTGATGAGATTCCAATTGAATTTTGAAATGGCGCAGGCAGGGCAGGTTTGGAGTGGCTGACTAAATTGTTTAATGTCATTTTTAAGACGGCGAGAATGCCCGACGAATGGAGGTGGAGTACAATGATTCCTTTGTACAAGAACAAAGGTGACATCAGAGTTACAACAACTATAGGGGTATCAAGCTCCTAAGCCACACTATGAAAGTTTGGAAAAGGTTCGTGAAGATGAGGGTGAGAAGAGGCATGTCTATGTCCGAGAACCGGTTTGGATTCATGCCGGAGCGTTCGACTATATAATTCATTCATCTTATTAGGAGGTTGATGGAGTAGTATAGGGAGAGGAAGAGAGACTTATATATGATTTTCATCGACCTCGAGAAGGCATACGACAAAGTCCCTAGGGAACTTCTCTAGAGATGTTTGGAGGTTAGAGGTTACATGTGGCGTACACTAGGGCGATCAAGGATATGTATGATGGAGCCAAGACCGGGTACGGACAGTAGGAGGGAACTCGGAGCATTTTTCAGTGATGATGGGTTGCACCAAGGTTCAGTTCTTAGTCCATTCTTATTTGCGTTGGTGATGCACGGACTAACGCGATAAATCCAAGGGGAGGTGTCATGGTGTATGTTATTCGTGGACGATATAGTCCTGATTCATAAGACCCGTAGCGGGGTGAACGCGAAGCTGGAGGTCTAGAGACATGCTCTGGAGTCTAAGGGTTTTAGGCTGAGTAGGACCAAGACAGAATAATTGGAGTGTAAGTTTAGCAACGGGAATGACTTCGAGACATGCGTGGAGGTGGGACTTAGGTATCCAGGTCATTCCGAAGAAATAAAGCTTCAAGTACCTCGGGTCTATTATCCAAGGGTATGGAGAGATTGATGACGATGTCACACATTGTATTAGGGTGGAGTAGGCCGAAAATGGAGGCTTGCATCTGAAGTCTTGTGCGATAAAAAGGTTAAACTTAAAGGCAAGTTCTATAAAGTGGTGGTTAGACCGACGATGTTGTATGGGGCGAAGTGTTGGTCGGTCAAGACTTTGCACATCCAAAAGATGAAAGTGGCAGAGATTAGGATGCTGAGGTAGATGTGTGGGCATACAAGGAGGGACAGAATTAGAAATGATGATATCCGGGGCAGAGTGGGAGTGGCCTTGGTGGAGGACAAGATGCGGGAAACAAGGTTGAGATGGTCCGGTCATGTGAAGAGGAGAGACACAAATGCCCCTGTGTGAAAGTGTGAGAGGTTGGCTATGGACGGGTTTAGGAGAGGTAGAGGTAGGCCAAAGAAGCATTGGGGAGAGGTGATTAGAAGGGATATGGCGAAGGTACAACTTACTGAGGACATGACCTTAGATAGAGGGTTGTGGAAGACACGGATTACGGTAGAAGGTTAGTAGGTAGTCGAGTGTAGTACTACTTACGCGTACAGACCGGTAGTGTAGTGCGATTATTGTGATTTCTGATGTTGGGTGTTCTTTAGTGTACTGTGTTTAGCTTATGTATCAATGTTAGTTCCTTTCCTTTTCAAAATGCGCTGCCATGGCCCATTCGCTTTTGATACCAACATTTTCATACTGCCTTAAATTTTATGCCTGTGTCTGATCATTTTTCTTGCTCTACGTGTGCTTAGGTTTTGTCTTGAGCTGAGGGTCTCTCGAAAACAACCGCTCTACCTCTCAAGGTAGAAGTAAGGTCTGCGTACACTCTACCCTCCCTAGACCCATGTTGTGGGATTTTCATTGGGTGTTGTTGATGTTGTTGTAATAGGAGTCCACATCAATGCAGAAATTAGCATATGATGTCAATAATGGTCCCAAACGTTCTTGTGCTAATTGACACGGAAAAGAAAATCAATGGGAAGAGCTCGGATGGTACACAGAAATTTTCTTTTTTTTGTAACAAGTGTGTTTTCGGGTCCCAACGTTAGATAGATGCTTCAAGTTGATAGTAGAAGAATTCTTTGGCTTGAAGAGGAATAATTCACCAAGGACAATTATTTCTCATCCGTGCAGTCTTATCGTGTAAAACCACAGGGTCAAGGTGTCAATTGGTTTAAGGAGAACACCATTATGAGGAAAACAAACAACACCGAAGATGATTAGGCAAGTTTCTATCATGATATATAAAATTGCAGATTAAAAGCCTATTCGATTTGTTTAATTTTTCAGAAAGATATTTTTATGAGAAAGTCATCTTGTAGTGTTTGGACCATCAGAGGGAGAAAATGCCTTCTCTCACTTATGCGAAAGTCATTTTCCTTACAACTTTTTAAACTTTTGACTTCACGTTACTTGCTTCAACTAACACGTAGATAGCATTATTAATCTTTAATACTCAAAAAAATTATAAGAACACTCTACTCTTCTCCACTTAAATACCAGACTTAGTTTGTATAGTGCAGGGCTCGAACCTCTGACCTAAGTCACAAGTCCCTCAACCTTTACCACTTAAACTGAGTATAAACTAAGTACATATAGGTGGAACCTTTCTATTGTTGCACCTTTTTGGAGCACTTACAATATTCTAATCAGCATAGATGATTGGAGACGAGCTGTAATCACGTAATTCTTGTGGAGTTCTCTATTTTCTCACATATAATGTATGGAAAAGGGTCAAATATACCTCTCTACTTTGTTTTATTGTTGAAGTTGATCCCCCGTTATACTTTTTGGTCACCTGAGCCCCTATCGTCCACCAAAGTGCTAAATCTGCCCCTCATTTTAACGGAAATGACACGTTGCAGCCTTTAATTAAAAAACCCAACCCACAAACTAAAAATCCCCATACCCGACCCAAAGATGAAGAAGATGGAATAACAGAAGTATTTTCTTGGCTCTAGCATTACTAATTCTGAGCAACAAAACAATTTTATTCAATGGGGGGAGGGAAGATGCAACACAGTATGTTTTATTGAAACCCAATGGTACCAATCCAATACTTAGTGACCTTCAGAGGTTGCCAGAGATGCTGAAGTTAATAGCTGATAAGGTTGAGACACACACATGTAACTAGGACACCATTGTAGCTCCTCCTTTTGATTATAATTCTCAAATCAAAATAAGAAATTCAATTAGGGCAAAAGAAGTAAGTTGGTCATAAAATAAGTTTGTAGGTTTTGCAGTGATTTGGAAAATAGTAGTCATTTTTCAAGGAAAAGATATCACTGACTGAGCTGTGGTCGGTTTTATTTTCACAATTTTAAAAAGTCATCAGAATTATTTCACAGAAAGTTCCAAATTCCAGTACATCAGGCCCAAAAGTTACCCCTAACTACTTCTAGAATGTGAACTATTTTCTTTATTAGGTGGCCTTCAGGATAATAAGATCCTTCAATTGTTTAACCAAATGAATGTTTCCCCATTTAGAGGTAATGGATCAACAAAATCAACCCTTTTGATTAAAGGATACAAGAGCGACCACAAATACTACTGAATGAACTTCCACAAGAGTTGGGGAAAAGAAATAAAGCAATGTGCATAGAGATGGAAGAAAATGGGAGCTATAATTAGTACAAGCAGTAACCCACCTCAGTTGAGAATCTTATCATGCATGTAAGGATTTGAATCCTACCACAGAATAAAGCCTTGTAAATTTTTTTTTGATATTGGTAATGTTACAAAACCCTTGTACTTATGTGGAGAAGATAGAGAGACGGATTCATTTTTATTTATGAAAAGGTATATTTTATTAAAATAAAAAGGTAGCGAGAAAGTACTGAAAAGATTACATACAAAATGAGGGAATCTTCTATAGATTGAAGGAATGCGCAGAAGGTCTAGCAAGGATAGAGAGACAGACTCATGTTCCATAGTACTGAAAAGATTACATACAAAACGAGGGCATCTTCTATAGACTGAAAGAATACAGAAGGTCTAGCAAGGATAGAGAGACAGACTCATTATCCACCGAGTTTAGAACTGTGCAACACTGCCCACGAGGATTTCTCGGTTAATAAAAAAAATCTTATTGGGTAAAACCAACACTGTCAAGGTGTCAATTGGTTTTAAGGAGACACCATTGTAAGGAAAAAGTACAGCACCTAAATGATTAGGTATTGTTCCTCCAATTATTGTAGTACCAAGTACCTCCTGAAGAGCTCTGATCTGCTAGAGGCACCTTCCTATTCCGTGTCGCAACATATCCCAGGTCGGCTATGGAAGATTTCTGATTCACCGTTTGAACCTAAAAACAATCTACTCAAGGACTTCTGATTCTGCTATAGGTATTTTAGTTTCTTGGATCTTATCGATATATGTCCTTTTGTTCTATGGGATATCCTCCTTTTCCATCTTTCTTTCTTTCATCTTCCTAACTTCTCGGGTAAGCTTCATGCCGGTCTAATTAAGGTAAGGGGGAAGACCTCATTTATAAATTCATCTATTTATCTTAACCCTGCTTCAGTGATTTAATCCAACATTTCATTTCCCTAAATTCATCTAATTAAGGCAATGTTGCACAGTTAAAAGGACAGATGTAGGTAACCGAGAAATCCAACATTTCATTTCCCTTCATCTATTTATCTTAACCCTGCTTCAGTGATTCAATAAACATAAAATTGCACATTAGAAGCCTACTCCATCTGCTTAATATTTTCTACGTTGTATCAGACAGCAAACTGATTGAATAGAAAGACGCGGGACTAGAAGGACCACTCGTCACAAAAGATTTGATTACGCCATCTAAGAGTTTTCATACAAACAGTTCCTTAAACTCATCCGATAGCTGTAATAACTGAACTCAAAGGATAGCAGCCAATATTCTACTCAATGCAGATTGATATCCAATTAGGCCAGCCCCTTTTGGGATGTTAACTAATTCTCTATTACATGATTCCATATAAGTTATAGTATATTGTGTGGAACATGTTTGGAACTGAATCCGTGATGCCAAAAATCATCAGACAGATGCCGTTAGAATGGAAGTCAAGAAGAAGGTAGAAGGAGAGTAGGAGAAGTTACTCATGTAGACACTAGAGGAGAAGTCAAGGAGGAGGTAGAAGGAGAGTAGGAGAAATAGAGGAGTATTTAGGCAGAAAAAAGTCATTTTTCATAAAAATAGAGTTTGCTATGAGAAAAGTCCTTTTTCAGAAAAATGTTTTGCACGGGGAAGTCATTTACTGGTGTTAAACGGCGGAAAATGACTTTTCTCACTTACGGCAGAAGTCATTTTTCCTAGAGCTATCTTAATTTTAAGTTCATATTACTTGCTTCAACTAACATATAGATTAAAAACATTATAAGAACGCATAGGTATTATTATTAGTCTTTAGTAATAAAAAAACTTCATCAAAACACTCTTTGATTTGCTCATATTATTATTAATATTTTCTTTTGATAAGGTAAAGTTTAAAATATTATTATTAATCTTTAATATATATATTTTTCCAAAAATGATTTCCACTCACAAATCAAATACTACAAAGAACATTATTTATGAAAAATATTTACCAGGAAAATTACTTCCGGCATATCAAACATTTCTAAAGGAGTTGAAAACACTTATATACATATAGGTGGAACTTTTCTATTTTTGTGCCTTTTTGGAGCATCAATAATATTGCAATCAGCATAGATGATTGGACACTCTTTGCAATCAAGTCCTTATGGAATTCTCTATTTTCTTATTCATATGTATGTGTCTCCCCCCCCCCCCCCCATCACATGAATAAATTATAGGAAAACTGTGATCCCTTTCCATCACCGGTAAGCATTTGTAGATTAAAAAACTTGATAATTTGATCTACTCCTGTAAAAATAATCCTCTTCATCTAAAATTAACCCTTTTCAGTTTGAACTGGACAATCTACTTCTGCCCTCACCCTTCTTCTACTCCTGCTTCTTCTCCTGCTTCTTCTCCCTCCCCACCTAGATACTAATAATATTTTAATCCACTACTTTCTGCATCATTTCATCTATCCCTTAGACTTTAACATATAAAACTTTTCCTCATGATTTCAGCCAGAATCCGCCTCAACCTTTCTAATCTCCAACTACAAAATTTTAAATTAGTGAATCCCTATATTACCTACATCTGTCCTTTCCTGCATTGCTTAATCAGATTAAGTAATATCTCAGTTTATAGAAGGGATAAAGGAAGAATAGCTGCCTCTCGACTTTCATTTTCTCCATACAACTTCCCACCAAGAGCACAAGCCTATCGACAACCAACGTGCAACAAAACCACTTCATTTACACAATCAACAAATAAAGGATAGTTTCCTCAGAAACACAAACTTCAATTGTTTTTTTTCTCGCAGTGCAATAATCATTATCATGAACAAATTGAGTTCTCCCCTTTAGCAACCACAAACTTCTCCTTACCATGTTAACAAATGTCTATTAGTTTACTTCTGAGATCGCATTGCAACCTAAACAAGTAAATCTAAATGATAATACTATTCGTTTTTGCACTATATCTGTTAAACGAAAATCGTTCTTTTACAAGCACCCGAGGCCCAAGGGTGTGGTCTCATGGTGTATTGGAATTGAAGTCCATGGATAAATGAAGTTTGCCATGATTTAAAGCTTATGGGTTCGGGATTTTGTTCCTTTTAAGTTATTGGGTTCTAAATTCATAATTTGTACATATCGGATGGATTTCTTAAAATAAATACAGGCCAATATCAGGGTTCTAAGCAATTTCTTCCCATCTATCCGATAAGTACACAGATATCCAGTACCATAATCAAGGTTCGTGCAAGCTAACGTGAACACTACCCTAATAAAAAATTAATCCTTCTTCATAATAAATAGAACAACTTTATACTACAATTTCACACATAAATACAATGCAAAATGATTAAACAATCCAATTTTAACTCACAAAAAAGTAGTAGGAGTTTCTAATACAGTATTTGCTCATATCTAATCGTATCATTATTTTAAAATAATAATCCTTCATAAATAGAAGGACAACTTAATACTAAAATTTTACGCATAAATTAGATGCAAAAATGATTAAATGATGTAATTAAACTCATAAACAAAAGAGAACTGAAATTAGTGTTATGTACCTCAAATCGTATGTTCTTATAAACAAGCTCTTCAACATTACTACCAACAGTAGGGTTAGTAGTAACAACCTCACCCAAATGCAACTTGTAAAGCGTCGTCGTTTTACCAGCGTTATCCAATCCAACTACAACGATCTTATACTCTTTTGCTGGAAACATCATAAACCAAAATCGAGATATGAATCCCCCCATAACTTTATAGATCTAAATTTTTTTTAAAAAAAAAAAAATCGACCAAAGTTGATTGATCGGACTTTGAGATTTAAAATCGACGAATCGGTGATTAATAATTGATCTGTTAATTTGCCTTTTTGACGAACAAATGGGAATTCTTTTAGAGTAAAATATTCAAAAGGATAAAAGGAACAACTGCTTTCATTAAGATTATCCCTATTTATCAGAAAAGGGTCATATTTCTTCTAAAAGAGTCACATTTATCCATTGTTATTTTATATATATATATTTGCTCTTACTATCCTACTTTTGAGTTTATATTCGGATATTATTTTCTCCATATTTTTTATCTAATTAAACTCAACCCACCCACTTTCAAAATATTCCCACCCAAATGTTCTGGATGAACTTCTTCGGTGGTGAAGTAGATAGTTTGGTCCCTGAAGTTTCTCATAAGTTAAATTGGGCAGAGAACTTGTGCTTTTGCTGGCTATTGGTTTCTGGAACATTAAAGGATATATACGGGGCAATCTTGACTTAAAGACAGAGTGTCATCACTCGACTCAGCATATACAAATTGTTCCAGTTCATTGAAATTTCAAATTGTTGTAATTTCATTGTGTTGTAATACTTAGCAGTTACTTATTTCTGTTTCCTACACCGTTGTAACTAACAATTTTAAGACAAGGTTGTGTTTGATGTAACTTCTTTAACATGACTGGAAACACTGTTCATGTCGTTGCAGCCGCCGTTGTGCGCCAATCAAGGCGACAATTACGCCATCCCCGCCATCGTCGATCTTGTTCAAGGCAGCAACTCGTCTGCCTTCCCCACTGCTTCCCAAGGCACGTCTGCTGCCTTTACCGCTCCACCCTCCGCATTCCACCATGAACGCTCTGAAAAATTCATAGGCTCAAACTTTAAGAGATGGCAGCAGAAGATGTTGTTCTACTTGACTATTATGGGATTGGCACGTTTCCTAACAGAAAATCCTCCACAAGCTAGAGATGAAATGGACCATTCGCCTTCTGAAATGAGTGAAGGGGGCTAGGTATCCATGTCATTAATGGCATGAAGATGGTTCTTGATGCATGGAATCATAGTGATTTCATATGTAAGAATTACATATTGAACTGCTTGGCAGACCCTCTCTACACGGTGTATTGCACCGTTGGCACCGCCAAAGAGTTGTGGGAAAAACTGCAAAAGAAGTACAACGCACAAGATGCAGGTACTAAGAAATTCATCGTTGGGAAATTTCTTAAATTTCAAATGGTGGATAGTAAGACAGTGATGTCCCAAGTTCAGAATTCCAAATGATTCTACAAAGACTGGATTTGGAAGGAATGAAACCAAATGAGCGAGCTTTTTCAGTTGCATCGCGAATAGAAAAGTTACCTCCTTGGTGGAATGAGTTTATGAGATACTTAAAGCTCAAGACAAAGGAGATGACCTTTGAAGAACTTATTATCAAACTCCAAATTCAGGAAGATAATAAGAAGGCCTTGTCTAGGGGTAAACAACCTGCTGAGGCAAAGGCAAATCTGGCTGAGCCTAAAGGGAACTCAAGCAAGAAGCGAAAGTTCTAGAAAGATGGTAAGGCCCACGCATCGGAGATGTTCAGAGGTAATTGTCACCACTGTGGGAAACCTGGTCATAAGATCAAGGCATGTCGCAAGCTCAAGACTGAGCAACAATAGAAAGCCAAGGCTAAAGGCAAGGCGCATACTAACGTCATCAAGGACACGCTCCTAGATGACATGATTGAGGAGTTCTCAGCAGTGGTGCTTGAAGCAAACCTGGTTGAGAATCACATGTAGTGGTGGATGGACACAGGTGCTACCAGACACATATATTCCAACAGAAATGCCTTCTCCACGTATACACCGGTCAACAACAAAAAGTTGTTCATGGGCAACAACGCTTCGTCTGACGTGTTGGGGTAGGAAAGGTGGTCCTGAAGATGACTTCCGGAAATGAGCTTACTCTGAAGGAAGTGATGCATGTCCCTGAGATTAGGAGAAATTTAATTTCAGGACCTTTATTGGTTAATGCTGGTTTTAGGCTAGTGTTTGAATCCAATAAATTTGTACTCACTAAGAATGGCACTTTTGTGGCTAGAGGCTTCGTCTGTGAAGGCCTCTTCAAAGTTAACGCTATGTCTGTAATGCGTCCAAGTAATAAAGTTGAAGCTTCTTCTTATTTGCTTGAGTCTTCTAATTTATGGCATCATAGATTAGGACATGTTAACTACAAGTCCATCCAAAGGTTGGTAAAATTGGAGTTGTTGTCGTCTATCGATGTAAACCCTCAACATAAGTGTGAGGTGTGCGTAGAGGCAAAACTCACAAAGCTTCCTTTTCGATCCGTCGAAAGGAATATCGCGCCTCTAGAATTTATTCACACAGATATATGTGATTTGAAGTTTGCACAAACTAGAGGGGGGAACAAGTACTTTGTGACATTCATTGATGATAGCACAATGTATTGTTATCTTTACTTGTTGAAAAGTAAGGATGAAGCCTTTGAAGCGTTCCGACGTTACAAAAAAGAAGTTAAGAACCAACTAAGCATGTGAATTAAATCTATTCGTAGCGATAGAGGGGGATAATATGTAGCGTCATTTGTGTAATATTATTCCCAAGAAGGCATTGTTCATCAAACGATGGCTCTATACTCACCTCAATCAAATGGTGTGGCAGAACGTAAGAACCGCACATTGAAGGAAATGATGAATGTTTTGCTCATCAATTATGGTCTTCCCCAAAATATGTGGGGAGAAGCCGTTCTTACCGCTAATACGATTCTTAACAGAGTCCCACATAAGGGTAATGACAAAACTCCATATGAATCATGGAAGAGAAAGAAACACACTTATAAATATTTAAAGGTATGGGGTTGTCTGGCAAAGGTTGAAGTACACAAGCCAAACCAGGTCAAGATTGGGCCTAAGACTGTAGATTGCATATTCATCGGATATGCAAATAACAATAGTGTTTATAGCTTCTTAGTGCATAAGTCAAATATTCCAGACATCCACGGGGGTACAATCATGGAATCAAGGAATGATCAATTCTTTGAAGGTACATTTCCTAGAAAGGAAAAAGACATAACCTCTCGCAAACGAAGTTATGAACAATGCTCTCAGGAACCGGGAGTCGTTGACGGCCCGGATCTAGATGGTTCAGATCAAGCGGATCTAAAGTGGATGAATATCCGGAATCTAGTGTTCCATATTCTTAGAACTTGGAGAATCCAGAGATGGAACTAAGGCGAAGTAAAAGGGCCAGGAAGGATAAATCCTTCGGTCCTGACTTTGTAGCTTATATGATTGATGATGAACCAGGACAATTGAGGAAACATTGTCAACTCTAGAGGCACCGCTCTAGAAAGAAGCTATTGAGAGTGAAATAGGCTCCATTCTACATAACCATACTTGGGAGTTGGTTGATCTTCCAACGGTAAATAAACTGTTGGGTTGTAAGTGGATACTCAAACAGAAATATAAAGCAGATGGGTCTATAGATAAGTAAAAGGTCAGGTTGGTAGTCAAGGGCTATCGACAGAAAGAAGGTCTTGACTACTTTGACACGTACTCTCCGGTATCTCGGATGACATCCTTACGAGTATTCATTACGACCGTAGCTTTGCGTGACCTTGAGATACATCAAATGGATGTCAAGGCAGCCTTCCTAAATGGTGATTTGGAAGAAGAAATTTATATGGACCAATCCGAGGGGTATGTGGTTCAAGGGCAAGAGAAGAAAGTCTGTTGGCTTGTCAAATCTCTGTACGGGCTGAAACAAGCCCCGAAGTAATGGCACGGAAAGTTTGATAGTACTTTACTATCAAAGGGTTTCTCTATTAACGAGTGTGACATATGTGTCTACACGAAAGGTAATTCTGACTCATTCATCATGATACGCCTATACGTAGATGACATGTTGATCACAAGAAACAGTCCTAGGGTAATCCTAGAGACTAAGAACATGTTAAAACAATGCTTCGATGTGAAGGATATGGGTATCGCATATGTCATCTTAGGGATAAAAAATCTCTAAGACGTCTGACGGACTGGTCTTATCTCAGTCTCACTACATCGAGGATGTTTTGAGAAAGTTTGAGATATTTGACAGTTCACCGATAAAGTCACCAATGGATAGAAATCAAAAGCTTGATAAAAATTATGGTGCACCCGTATGCCATGAGCGATATGCACATGTGATCGGTAGTTTGATGTACATAACAAATTGCACCCGATCTGATATTGCTTATGCAGTCAATAAGTTGGCTATGTTTACCCGTAATCCGAGTGATGATCACTGGAAGGTGTTGAATCGGGTATTACAATACATGAAACACACGTTAACTTTCGAGTTACATTATTCGAGATATTCAGCTGTACTAGAGGGGTATAGTGATGCAAACTAGATATCTGATATAGAGAACACCAAGTCCACAAGTGGGTATGTATTTACAATTGGTGGTGGGGCTGTGTCTTGGAAATCCTCTAAGCAAACTTGCAGTACCCGATCCACAATGGAATCGGAGTTTATCGCTTTAGACAAAGCAGGAGAAGAAGCTGAGTGGCTTCATGACTTCTTAGAGGATGTTCCGTGTTGGAACAAACCCGTACCTTCTGTAATGATCCATTGCGACAACCAGTCAGCTCTAGGAAGGGCACGGAATGATATGTACAATGGCAAGTCTCATCATATTCGACGGAGACATAAGACCGTTAGGCAGCTGATCACCACCGGTATAATATCCATTGATTACATAAAGTCAAAAGATAATATAGCAGACCCTCTAACAAAAGAGCTCACCCAAGGATCAAATGTTCTGCCTGTCTAGGGGAATGTGCTTAAAACCCAAAGTATAAGGACCAATACGGTGGTAACCCAACCTTACTGACTGGAGATCCCAGGATTTTGGTTCAATGGGAAAACTAAGCTGTAAATGTTCAGTTGATCGCTTCAGTGGAAGGATGAGCACTTCGGATAGTGATTTCTGTAAATAAATACCAAATCCAAAGTCGTTCCCGCAATAGACGTTAAGTGCTATCTGCAGTGTGGGTAAATGTTAAGTTTTCAAAACCTTTAATGATCCTCAACAGTTGAGGTTAGGTTTGGGGAAACTTTTAATGGTTCTTAACACTCTTGAAGTGGGGTATAGCAGGATATCTTGTAGGAGACCACCTATTTAAGTGCGAGGACAAGCCGCCTCAAATGAATGCACTTAACAATCCAAGAAGTTGTCCACGGCCACAACGGATAAAACATTACGAAGAAAAGAGTAAGAGAATCTGTTGTGTTGGTACTATTGACTTGACTTACATTAAACACTGACGGTTCAAGACATCACGTTCACCGCACAGTAAGTAAGTCTGATGGTATTTAACTATTGAAGGTTCAAACCTGAAGCTACCTCTCCTTATGCAACATTGGTCCGCTGAAATATTGCTGGGAAAAGTCACCATGTGAGTGCGCCAAAAATCTCTTTCAAGAGGGGATTGTTGGAAATTTGCTTTTAGCAGGAGTTGCGTCCAACCATATTTAATGACGTAAACACTAGTGTTCCGCATGTTGGAAACTTCGGTTCTTCACACGTGCATAATCTACTAAGTAAGTAGATGACCGTAGGGCCAAGGATCGTCAAATTTCGTTGAGAAATGAAAGAGATATTGGTCCACGAAGTGAGGTATTTGAAGCATGGAAAAAGGTGGTAAAGACCAATCATCCCTCATCGATAGGGGAAGAAAGATTTGTTTAGTTAATAAGTCTCAAAGTTGGCTTGGGGGTTTGGGACCCAGGGGGTATCCCATGTGTTTAAAGGAGGGAGGACCTAGATATGCTTCGGTTCAAGGATAAGCCCATACGCACGCCGCTGCCGCACGCCCGTCCCGTCCTGTCTGGTCTCGGGTCGTGGGCTTCTTCTGGTATTATCTTTTTGGTCCCAAATTGCTTCATATTTACAGTTTGGTCCATGAAGTTTCTGGTAAGTTAAATTGGGCAGAGAACTTGTGCTTCTGGCTGTTGGTTTCTGGAACGTTAACCAGCCTTAATATGCACTCAATTTAGTCATTTATTTTGGCTGAATAACTCTCCCTAAAAGCTAATCCGTTGCATATCAATTCACCATTTATTTTGGCTGAATTACTACCTCCATAATTGCCATTACTTGGCCAGTAACAGCAATTATGTGGGCAGTTGGTAAGTCCTCTCCTACAACTATATAATGGATCATTTGCCAATTGTTGAGAGACCACAGAACATACAAACGAAATCAGATTCCTCCTACAACTTTCTAGCATCATTTCATTACTCAAAATTCTTCAAAATTACACTTGAGTTTCCTTTTTTCATTTGTTGAGTTGTTGTTTTATCTTGGGAGACTATTGTCCAGAACGTAGAAATGATATATACGGGACAATCTTGTCTTAAAGACAGAGTGTCATCACTCGACTCAGCATATACATATTGTTCCGGTTTCTTGTTCCAGTTCCTTGAAATTTCAAATTGTTGTAATTTCATTATGTTGTAATATTTAGCAGTTACTTATTTTCGGTTCCTGCACCATTGTAACCAACAGTGGACCAACCCCCAACTGCTCGATTCGGCGAGGGCGGAGACAAAACATATACATTTACTGGCTATTGTGTTTTAGAACGGTCCAAAAATGTAATTATCCCAATTGATTATCTCATCAGCTGCCGTTGCTCCATGTCAAATGGACATCTAGGAGATGTTCTTCATTGAATGTAACAGTGTCATTCTTGGTTCTTTCACAAAACACTTGTCCAGAAAATCTTTTCCTTCTTCTGATTTTTAACTTCAATTGTCATTAACAGTTCTTCGTAACATCCGATAATCTATAGGCTGAAACTCCGGCAACCATCTCAGTCCGCCGGAGAACTCTTTTCCCATCTCTCGAGAACTTTAGCAATACATCCTACAAATTTTCGCCGATTTCGAATGAATAGCTGTCGATCACCAAAGCAACGGATGCTTTAGTGCAACCTGTTCATCCAGAACTTTTGGGTGGGTTTATTTTGAAAGTGGGTGGTTTTATTTTGGGGATGGGTTGGGTTTAATTAGATAAATTAAATATGGAAAAAATAATATACATCGTAAGCGTCACGTGGGATAATAAGGTGAGGACAAGGGAAATTAACGTTTAACGGGTAAATATAAATCTAAAGTAGAATGCTAAAGGCAAAAATATATATCAAAAAAATATAACTATGGGTAAATATTACCCTTTTAGAAGAGTACACAGGTAAATATGACCCTTTTCCATTTGTTTATACTATTGGGCTAATAGTACATGTCGTTATTAAACTTAACAAATAACAACAATAATATACTCAATGTAATCTCACAAATATAATTTGAGAAGAGTAGAATGTACGCAGATTTTATCTCCAATAGAGAGGTTATTTCCAAGAACCTCGACCCAAACGGAAAATAATTGATGCATGGTTATTAAACTTAACAAAAATATCATTAATTTAACATATTATTCCAAATCGACCTCGATTCTCTGATTTTATTTAAAATTACCCAAATTTTCTTTTTTAGTCTGATGTGATCCATTAAAGTAATTTAACCGATTTTCGTATTTAATTCAATTGGGGTATTTTTTTTACCTTTGCGATTTTGCTGAATCGAAGATGAATAATTTGATTTTTTGATCTGTGAATTTACCTTTTTGATGAAGAAATTGGAATTATTTTTGAATTAATTAACAATGCTATCAAAATTGACTCATCTTTTTAAATCTTATAAAAAATGACTCATTCTTTCATGTCATCTCTCTTGTCGTCCTCTCTCTCTTCAATTTCTGCCGCAAAATAGAGAAAGAGAAAACACCGTGTAGTAGGTGGCGAATGGAGTAGCGAACACCGCCGGTTATTCCAACGACGATTTGAGCAAGCGCCGCCGTAGAAGATGTTGGATATGTAAAGCAGTACATAAAGTAAATAAATATTACAAGTGTTCGAAAGGATAAACAAATAGCCAATATTCAGAATTGCCGCAAGGTTGTTGAGTCTTGAATCTTAATAACCTGAAATCAAGAAACACTAAATTTAGATTGTTACAACTGTGGCTGAGTCGAGAGATGTCACTCTGTCTTTAAGACAAGATTATCCCGTATATATGATTTTACGTTAACGGGCAATAGTCTCCGAAGATAAAACAACAACTAATCAACACTACAAAGCAAATATGTTGATTCTGATGAAGAAAGCAAACATGAAACGACCTGCTGAAGAATGAAAAGGGAAGGAAGAGTTTTTCTGTTTTTGTCCACTGTTTGTGCTCACGTTTTGGACATAATTTAAGTTGTTCTCTTTCTGTTTGTCTCTGTGTAGTATATCTTAGTCTCAACAATTGAGCCAAAATGCTTTAATATATAGCATAAGATGAGGGACTTCTCAACTGCAAGTAATGGTTGTTTATGGCCATTAGTGATGGAGTTAATCATCCAAGTAATGGCTGATTTAATGTGCAACATAAAGGAGCTTTTAGGGAGGAGATTAAGTGCAAATTAATGGAGTTTTAACGCTCCAAAAATCAATCCAAACGGTAAATATTAAGCAATTTGGGGGTCCAAAGAGATAATATCGAAGAAGCCCAAGGCCTTCGTCCCAGGACCCGTGACCGAATCGGACGGACGGGCGGCGGCGCGCGTGTGGACTTAGCCTTGAACCCAAGCACATCTAGGTCCTCCATCCTTCAAACACATGAGTTACCCCTTGGGGTCCCAAACCCTTAGCCAATTTTGAGACTTATAAAGAGAACAAATCTTTTTTCCACCGATGTGGTAGATTTGTCCCACTATATTTCTATGCCTCAAACACCTTACTTCGTGGACTAATATCTCTTTCATTTCTCAATGAAATTTGACGATCCTTAGACATACGATCATCTACTCACTTAGTAGATTTTGCACGTGTGAAGAGACAAAGCCTCCAACATGCGGAACCCTAGTGTTTAAGTCATTAAATATGGGTGACTCACCTCCCCACCAAAGGCAAATTTCCAACATAAGATGGCGGAAGCAGAACAAAATCAATAAGGGATCATCTAAAAAAGAAGACAATGACATTGTCGCCGCCTCTGTCGCCGATGATATTATCATCGCCGATGTTGCAATGAGTGTTTCTCTCTCACTCAGATCTGGTGGTCATATATGTTATGGTTGGTGATTTTCGCCGATTCTTCTCTATCTCTCAGATCTGGTGTGGTTTGTGGTCACTTGAGCTCTTCCGCTCCTGCTACGCCGTTGTTAGTGGTGTCGGAGTTCACCGAAAAATGAAACTTCGACGATGGCGTAGTTGCTATTGCTCCGTTGGTGTTGGTTGTTTGCATAATAATATATAATATTGTATAATATCGTATATGTGTGTATACACAACTCTTATACACTATATATATATTTATACATCAATATATATAATATATTTGTCTTGTATAATTTTATATATAAGTGTATAACATTATAATAATATATATTTATATATATATATATATAGGGTATACTTTTGCAATATAATTTTTGGACTATTTTCTTACAATGTAAGTGAATGAAGTGTATATTTCTGAAATTGCTCTATTATTTTTTTAAGGTAAGATATTGAAAAGGATAAAAGGAAAAAAGATGAGTCGAGACAGTTATTTTATTGCTGTTAATGCCAGTTGGCGCTGAAAAGTGTGACTTGTCAGAGGTAGTGCCCGTTTCTTTTCTTATTTGCTTTTTCATTTGTACACGTTACTATGTACCCTATGTACCCTAATGTTTATATCAGTTACTATTTGAACAATTAAAGTATATTTTTGTAATTATATTTTTCTCAAATACCATGAAAATATTTTGAATCGATAATTATTGTGATTTATTATACTTTTATGTAATTTTTAAATATGTAAATTTATTTTGAAAATTTTAAAAATTTTATGTTCGAATTCACACAAACATTAGTTAGTTCTACACTCGTATTTCGAATCAAACCAAACATTTTGAAACTGAGGGAGTACTACTTTCTCCGTTCATTTTTACTTGTCACGTTTCGCTTCTTGAGAGTCAAACTATACGGATTTTGATTAACATTTAAAGATGTATTTTTCATCATAATAATATAAGAAGAATTACAATTTATATTATTTTTGTTTAGTTTTCACATGTCTAAATTTTAAATAATAAATTAATCTAATTCAATTTAGCTCAGAAGATTGATCAATTTGACTCTTATGAGGCAAAAGATGACAAATAAAAGTGAATGGATGGAGTATAATTTAGAGAATGGAGCTTTTGACACAGAGTTAAGGAAAAAAAAAGACTTTTGAAATGTATTATTCAAAATAAGTCTTATATAAATGTGTGGTTGTAAGTCATTTCATAAAGTTAAATTATTTTTAAATATAAAAATGTAATATTCTTTTTAAGACATACAAAAATAAAAATAGTGTCACATAAATTAAGTCATAAACAATATTAATCGAGAAATTTCTGGTGGACTAGTTTTCTTTCCCATTAGATGCGTAGTATTTCAAGTTTATATCTTTTTTCTTTAAATTTCAAGTTTCTATCTCTATTTTTTCATTTCTTTATTATATTTTTGTGTTTCTTTGTTTTTAACCGTAAACTCCCCTACCCCCTTAATATTTATTTTTAACCCTTAAGTTAGTATATTTATACTTTAACCCAAATCTCCAACTATAAATATCTCATTTTCTCTTCATTTTATCTCACAAATCTTCCTACAATCTCTCTAATCTCTCTACAAGTCTACAATTACATTGCCCACTAAATATTTTATTTTATTTGCTCATTTGTATAATTGTATCAAAGTTCAAAATTTGGGACTGAAGTTGGCAACTAGCTTGAGGATCATCCATCGAGCAAAGTTTCAATTTTCAACCTCGATTACAAGTCGATGTTACGTCGACATTTGGTACATTCGTTCCTTCTTTAAATTAAAATTATTATTGTTACTTTATTTTAATTATCGCACTTAATTTCATTATCTTTAATTATTTGTTTGTATAATTAAAATGGAAGGATTAAGACGTATGATTAAGGGTAAGAGCGTTTCTTCTAGTAGGGTTAACAAGGCGGGGTACTTCTTCTAGTCATCATATTCCCAGACATGATGATTTGATATACCATTAGATGATAGCTATATTCTGCAACTAAACCATACTTTAATTTAGAAGATAATCCAGATGACACACCCACTAGTGCACATGAACAACCTCAACCTCAGACTGAGTCTCAACCTCAAACTGAAATTGGAACGCCTCTTATCCCCCCTAGTATGAGACTAGGCCCCACACAATAAAAATTAAAATCAATTGCATGATATTTTTTTGATTGGGACTAGGAGAACAAGTAGTTAGATTTAAAATTTGAAAAAATATTTATAAATTTAAAATGGGAAAAAGTCAGGGTGAGACGGGAGGTTTATTGAGATATGTACAAGGCTTTCACAAAGCTAGGTGGGATGAATACGAGGCTACAAAGGTGCGTCAATGCGCTCTCAGTCGAGACAAGGTTCACATAGTGTCCCGGACCAAGTACATTGTCAAATTAACTCGATGACGGAGGGAATTGTAGGTCATAAATACGATGAACATAGAGATAGGGAAGCAATATCAAATTAGTTGCGGTAGATGGTTTGCCTTTTTCATTTCCTTCATTTCCTGGTTTTATTCATTACATTAGAGAAATGTATAATCCTGCTTATAACGATTTTCCTATATCAACTGTTAGGAGAGACGTTTTTTAATTTGCAAATATTATCAACAATATTTACGTTATTCATTATATTATTTCTTGGCAAAGTATGTATCACTTTTGATATAGGTCGTAGTACTAACGACAATGATTATTTAACTGTAACATGTCATTGGATAGATTATAATTGGTCTATGCAAAAATATATTTTAGCATATAGATATATTGATGATAGGCACACTGGAAATTTTATTGCATAAAATATTCATCAAATTTGCGATTATTATGGTATAACTGACAAAATAATGATTGTTACGTTAGATAATGCTTCTTATAATAATTATACTTTTAGAAAGATCTATTAACTCTATCTTTTCCTAATCATTTTCATATAAAATGTGATTGTCATATTTATAACTTAGTTGTAAATGATGGTCTATCACTTTTTGAAGACATTCTTAATAAAGTACAATCTTGCTATAAACTTTATTTTTAGAAGTAATAGAATACAAAGAAAAAAATAATATAAAAAACTTGTCACGATTGTGGATTACCTTTTAGAAAAATTCTTGAAGAATTAGCGATTAGGTGAAATTCTCTATATGAACAACTACTTGATTCTATTTTGGTCGTAAGCAACAAGTAGTTGTTCATATAGAGAATTTCACCTAGTTGCTTACCATAATCGAAATTCGACTAATATGCTTATAGATAATGATTTAGAAAAAATTTTAGAACTTAATGGATTTTTAAAGAAATTTTTTCAAGCAACTAAAGAATTTTATGGTATATATTATCATACTATTTCAACTATGTTATTTTATATAGCTATGATATTTTTGTTACTTAATGAATGTATGGAAAAATCATCTTATAACTTATAAGGCACCTATTATTATTTTTTCTTATTCCCACTATTTATATTATTGGTGTTGTATTAAATATGACTATTAAAATAGACGATTGTAAAATACTTATTGAAATTATTTATGATTGTATAACATTACTTCCACCTCCAACTCCAAAAAATCCAAATGAACAACCACCTAAGAAACCAACTAAATAAGAAGTTTTGTCTAACATACACGATGAATGCAAAAAAATATATACGCATTACCAACAAGAAAGTGCTAGCAACCAACCGACTTATATACCATCTTTTTCTTCAATACAACCTTATAAAAGACATGTTGTTTCTGCGGCTAGTATTGAAAGTCTTAGAAATAGAATGTTTAGTGGTTCCACTGCTAATCAAGTTAGCGAGTTTGATGTTTTTGTTTTGCAGGGTGTTGTACCGTACCAAGTAGTTCTTAATGAAGAAGAACGTGAAAATTGCTTAAATAGGAGAGCACATACACTCATTAGCGAGATACAACTTGGAGATTGCATTTTTATTCAGAGATTGGATACGAGCGGAGCGTAGAAGTGCGATCAAGCAGAGATCAATGAAGAAGACGATTTAAACTACAACGAAATCTTGTTCGACGGAACTGGAAGCGACGTCGACCTATTTGACCAACAAATTCCAACAGAAGAACCACAATACATTGTGAAGAAATTAGAAAATGTGTTTATAAATATGTAATTTTTTAAATTGCAATTTTACTATGTGATTTGCAACTTTCAACACCACAAATTTGCAATTTTGAAATTGTATTACAAAAAAAATTATATTTCTATTAAATAATATAAGAGCACAAAAGCGTCTGGTATACTTTTATTACACTAACTTGTTCAATTATTAAAGTGTTTATATATATTATTTTTTAAAATTAAGTACAAAAAAAAAAATGAAAATCCCGATCCCGCCAAGACCGATCCCTTTTTCCGACGGGATGGGACATCGGCCTGTCCCGCCGGTCCCGCCGGAGGACCGATCTTGACCTTCCCAGTCTCATCGGGTCACGTCTCGCCCCAAACACGACCCAATAGCCACCCCTAGTAAAAAATAGTCATTGTCTTGAAGTTTTAAATCACATAACCGAAACCCACTTGTGGGTATTTAAACTCTAGGACAATAATTATTTTCCATTTTACTACAAAAAATGAAAAGTAGGTATTTGTGAATTTGTTCTCATCTTAAATTAAATCTATGGATTCATTTAGTAGTATTGGGCTCAATATTGGACATATATGAAAACCCGACCCATTGTTTTACCTCGAATACATCACTGGTTTTCGTGCATAGCAGAAAGGAGAGAAATAAGATGCAGAAGCGGCAAATCGATGGCGGAGCAGCCGGTGGCTCAGCTGCTCCGGCAGCAAAGAGAGGTCGTCCTATTGGCAGCGGAAGCAGCAACGCTGCCGCCGCTAATTCTGCTGCGGCGGCTGCATCCAGCGGTGCCGACTCGGCAGCTCCGCCAACACTCCTCGGACCTTCGCTTCATGTTCACTATGCTTTCGCTGGTTAGTTGGTGCCTTATCATATATATATCGTACTGAATTTTTATGCGTTATACTTAAAATTTTGTTAGGTTTATAAGGTGAAGGTTCTTAGTGCTACGTGGATGATCTATCTGTCTGTATATACGGATGAAATTGTATGTGACTTTACAAGTGTAATTTTGAATATCTTTTTTGAGGTTTTGTACTGCGATTTGTATTACAAGTGTAATTTTGAACTGAATTATTAAAAAAATTGAGCTTGGGGTGCGGCCTTGCGGAATCCTGCGTGAATGCGGATGCTTCATGCACTGGGTTATCCATTTTTTTTTTTTGTAAGTTTGGAGTATTTTTTTTTTTTTTTGAGTTTTTGTATTGTGTGCAATATTAGTGTAATTCTGAACTAAATTATTACTCCCTCCGTCCATTTTACTTGTCCTTTATACTAAAAATAGATGTCCATTTTTACTTGTCTAGTTTGGAAAACCAAGAGATAATGTTACCATTTCATACCTCGGATGATGGGACAATTTTGAACATCCTGGACCGCTAATACATGTACACAAGCACATAAAATCTACCCTATATATACAATGTAATTTTTTGTCAAGGGTGTTCCGAACACCCTCCTCACCCCCTAAATCCGCTACATACCTGATTTAAGGGGTGTGCTAAGTCAATACGGGACAAGTAAAGTTGGACGGAGGGAGTAAAAGTTTTGAGCTTGGGGTGCGGCTTTCCCCAAATCCTACGTGAACGCCGGATGCTTCGTGCACCGGGCTGCCCTTTCTTTCTTTGTACTGCGAGTGGCGTTAGGTATGACTGTGGAATATTTTTCTTAGGGTTCTGCACTGTTGAAGCGGGCTTTGAATACAGTAGTATAGAGTGTGAATAATTGGAATAATTAAGCTGAGGGCCTGGAAACAACCTCTCGGTCCCATAAAAGTAGGAGCAAGTCGAGGTACACCCCACCCTCCCAGACCCCCGTTGTTGCCCCCCTTGTTGGACGACACTGGGTATGTTGTTGTTGTTGTTAATGTCGTATTGGGGCTGAAAGAGCTGAAGTCGCATAAAAAAAAGAGTTGAAGTCGCATCCTGCCACTTGATCCCTTGTTATTCAGGAAATTAACAACTCATATCCAAGAGTTTTCAAAGATTCAAAAAATAATTTATAACCTAAACAACTAACATAAAAAGACGAAATGCGGCTAGAGAAGTAGTGAAAGGGGACGTAATAAATAACAAGTACACTCCGAGGGGAATTTACACCTATTTCAAATAAACTAATTTCAGTTTCCAATCACTCTATGAAGAACAATTTTTCAAAACTTAATTGAAATGTTCCCTAGGACAATTATTCTTGGTGTCACACGTGTTGTTGCTGCCTTCTTTTCAACATTTGGTCTTTCAGAAGGAATTGGAGGCTTTGTTTGAATTTTCATAAGTTGAGGTGCTAGATACTCAGGTTATGACCATCTATTATCAAATGAAAGTTCAACTTTTGAGTCAAATGCACATTTTGGAATTATGAATCAAATTGGAGAATTTTATATACAACTGAAAAATGTTGACCCTCAGAATGGCATCGAAACACTAACAAAGAGGGGAGGGTTTCAGAAAGGGAAGACATTACTTACTAGACCTGAGATTTATTTGGATAATTAATTTTTCACAGTCCTTGAGCTCCGGGTAAACTGCGGGTTCTAATTGATCCTTCAGAAGAAGGCATGTCCGAAGGATGTTGACCCGCCTTTAGATTTGCTAAAAACGATGAGCGTTTATAGGATCCTTATACGCAGAGCTCACCAAAGAAAACAAGTTCATACCGCACTTCGTTGCTCAAGTTTGTAATGATCATAAATGATTGCCGAAACAATAAAATAATACTCGCTCCGTTCCAATTTATGTGGCACCATTTGACTTGGCACGGAGTTTAAGAAAGAAAGGAATACTTTTGATATTTGTGGTCCAAAACAAGTCTTAGATTTTGTGTGGCTATAAATCATCCAATAAAAAGGTAAATTGTTTGTAAATATAGAAATATGACATTCTTTTTGGGACAAACTAAAAAGGAAATGATGCCACATAAATTGGGATGGAGGGAGTAGTAAATAGTACTCGAAACCGTAACCTGAGAAATGTTCTCGGGTAAACAAGGTGTCTTAGATATTCTTGTGTCCCTCAACTTGTCAAGGGAAGCCTTTTACTCCTCCTTGCTATGAGTGCTACTTCAGCGTCACCTAATTTGGATTTTCTCTTTTCACTATGATCTACTTGCTTGATCCCTGCTATATTTGTTCTGTCCGTTTCTCTTGTTTTCTCCGTCACTCTATTGTCTCTCCTTTCCATTCCTTCGTTGTCTGAGGTTATATAGTGGCTCCTCCAGATCAGTCGCTTTGATCAATTCTCCATAGTCGTGCATTGGCAATAACCTTTTTAGGAAGTAATGGTGTTAACACACTCATTCGCCCTTGCATTTTGGATTGTTAATGTTCTGAAGAAGGTGTTATCTTGCAATGCTCGACCTCTTTGAGTCCCGGCCTGGTAATCTGGAGGCAGATGCTCACTTCCTAGCCCCACTCTCAGACTTTATTCAGTGTCGGCCTTATATATGACTAGTTTCTCGACGCATGCGTTGCATGTGTATGTCGAGTTAAGTAGTACATGATTTTGTAGAATAATATCAATATTATTAAAACAAAGCTATTAGGAAAAGTTTTTGATATAGAATTTCGATACTTCGCCTTTGGCGATCTCAAAGACAAAAATCACGACATTTTGTAGAGAAAAGTTTTTTTTTTTTTTCATATTTCAGACGACACTTTGGCTTCCCTTTGTAGGCGTTAGTTTTCTTAATTAAATAAGGTTGTAGGTTAATAAGGAGGGTGTATATTTAAGTAATTCAACTTTTAAGTTTTAGGGTTCCCACTTTTAATGTAATATAGATAAAGAATAGTTTCTATGAATTTTTAATATGCATACTCATTCTAAAAGCATTTGAATGATCAATTATAAAGTAAACATTCAAATATACAATTAATTTACATTACCATCAAATAAATCAAGAAAATACAAGCTTAGGTTGAATGATGCATGACGGATATGAAACTGTTCTCATTTATACGTATTGCTCCATATACAAAAGCAGACATAAAAATGGCATAAAATGTAAAAAGTGAAGCAAGGTAGGGAATCTACTAAGCAAATACTGCCCCGCTAATAATTGAAAAAAGAGAGACAATGTACCGACCAAATCAATAACCAAAAGAGGTCACTCAAAAGTTATATAAGGATCATAAAAGTCCCGCAATGACGTTGATGTAAAAAGGGGCTTGGTTGATACTTGATATGCCTATCTTGATGGATTTGAAATAAAAATGCTTCATTCGAATGTCGTAGCTAACTAAAGAATCTTATTTAGTAGATTGTATAGAAAGAACAAGGAAGTTGAAGAAACAAAAGTCTCGACAACGCATACTTTAAATTCCTTGATAATAAACATCACAAACTTTTGAGTTATTCTTGTATCTGTGTTTAATGCGAGCGTTTCACCATTTCGTCTTGTTTTTCTAATTAGGTGATTCATTATAAACTTAAATTCTTTAGATAATAAGCATCACAAACTTTTGAGTTCCATTATCATATTATTTTGTTGTAGTTACTATTCCTTTTTAGGAATGCTCTAGTATGCTTTCTTTAGTGTTGTATCATGGCTTCTGTTCTCCCATTGTTTTCTTTTTTCCAAACTTCTTTGATATGCTTTTATTTAAGTCGAGGATCTATTGGAAACATCCTCTCTACCTCCCTGAGGTAGGGGTAAGGTCTGCGTACACTCTACCCTCCTCGGTCCTAGACCCCACTTGTGGGATTACACTTGGTATGTTGTGTTGTTGCTGCTATTGTAGTGTATCCGTGTTTAGTGCAATTGTTTTACCATTTCGTCTTCTTTTTCAATTATGCGATATCATTATAAATTTATTTCTACAATTGAGTAGTATTTATTAGAATGTATATTTACATTGTTGTACACAAATTTTATAAAAATAATGTTTAGTTGAAGGGTAAAAAGGTCGTTCAACTTTTGATGGACAATATGGTAATTTAATTTTACACTTCGAACCTTCCTACTTTTAGATAGTATAGATTATAGCGTCTCCTACATAGGCTTATATATCAACAAATGTCTCCCAACTAATGGAGCAACAACCCATGCACACACGTCTTCTCTTCCGTTCTCTAAAGGCCCAACTAAATAATACATCCTTCACCAGTACGGGGCATAGCCGCATAGTACAGAACCACTTTTATAGGTATCGAGATTAAAGCACTTTTATCAGATTCACAAAGAGCTTCCGAGAAAGCATTTCTTGTTGAAGCTATAATTGTGGCCTCCTTTTTGTCAGTCGGATCCGTTATCTCTACTATTGAGGGAAGGCTGATCCTTTTTAATCTAATAGTACAAAGTGTTTTCTTATTTTTGGTACATATCAGAGTCATGTAATTCCTGTGTACTTATTATTGAAGCAACATCCATCTCTCAAAAAAAGAAATTTATTGAAGCAACATCATTTTTAGTTACTTTCAGCTCAAAGAAAAATCTCTACGATTGTTCAGAGATGTAATGGTTGCCGCTCCTATACGGTGGGTTTTACTCCTGATGAGATATGTATCAAATTCCTATGCGATTTCTGGAGGCTGTCATTAGAAAGTGACAGTGATATTGTCGAAGTAGTTGCTAAAAAGGAAGCGGTGTTTCTGGATATCACCGAAAATAGGATAGAAGGAAACATTTAGACCTGGTAGAACGAAGCTACTTAAGTCTCTACTAAGATTGCAGCGGCTCTGATTCTATGTGAGAAATTAGAGAGTGGAAGTAAGATATTGGTTACTTGATGATATGATAGATACAAGGCATATCTACTTATTGATGTTAGCTTGCATCTCATTGTGTATGTGCTCTGTTTTTAAGAGGACTAACATCAGAGAATAAATAGTGGTTGAGTGACGCATTGGTTAAGTTATGTATTAAATGTTTACAAATACTCCCTCTGTCCCAATTTATGTGGCACCATTTCCTTTTTAGTCTGTTCCGAAAAGTATGTCACCTTTCTATATTTAGAAACAATTTAACTTTATGGGATGATTTATAGCCACACAAATATCTAAGACTTGTTTTGGACCACAAATTTCAAAAGTCTTAACTTTCTTTCTTAAACTCCGTGCCAAGTCAAATGATGCCACATAAATTGGGACGGGGGCAGTAGGAATAAGAAGTTAGAATTTAGTACATTCTCAACCTGATTTAGTATCAGGAACTTGTCATTAAGACTTAAAATGACATCTTTACATCTAAATTAAGATTTAAATGGTTTTTGAATTTGATGGGCATGATTTATACTTCATATATTTTGCTTAGCTATAGTTTTTACAATTCTTTGTATTATTTTTTGTAATCATAGTATTTTTCATGCATTGCCAAAAAATACCATGAATATGAAAATAATTTTTAGGACCATAAAATTGAAAGAATTATAAAAAAATTCATTACATTACAACACCCAAGGGTGTGATGTAGATGTCAATGAAACTGGAATGGACCATGGAGATCAAGGTGTGAAGCCCATCGAGGAAACAAAAAAAATCTAGATAAGCTTTCCATATGTCAAAGCTCCGGTGAGGAGGGCTTGAGTTATTTGGCATCTGTGATGGTGGTAAGTAGAAGATATCTGATGGACTAGTTGTGTGCTTTGCGTTTATATGCTTTAATTGCGCTTTGCAGCTTAAAGCCCTAATAAATGTTGACGCTTTTCTGTGCCTTTTGCCTTTAATAACGAAGTTTAGACCAAGTGTGTTGTTACTCCTCTAGGACATTCATTTGGGACAAGAACTTAATTCTTCCTGTACTCCAACTGTAACATTCCAACAATTTGGTCAACCCAATGTAAGCAAATTAAAGTATTCTCTGATCAGCATAAGGTACCATTGGCGTAAGATGTAACAACATTTATGTAAATTGAAGGCGTTTCTGAAAAATTGATTGACCTGCTGAATTTGAGGGAAATAGTACAAGCATTTGTTGAAGGTAAATAAATTAAAATATTTTCTTATCTGCATAAGATACCATTGGTGTAAGATGAAACACAATTTATGTTAATTAAAAGCGTTTCTGAAAAATTGATTGACTGTTGAATTTGAGGATATAATACAAGCATTTGTAGAAGATGAAGATATGGATAAAATGTTGCATTTTCTAACCACATATGCGTATGATCATCATTTGGTTACCAATCTTCTTTTCTTCGTTACAGACCAGAATAATAAAAGGATTGTTCTGGCACTTCAAAGTGGATTGAAGAGTGAGCTGACGTGGGCATTAAACACACTAACTTTGATGTCATTTAAAGAGAAAGATGAAGTCCGGAAAGATGCAACCCCTCTTGCGAAAATTGCTGGGTTGCTTGATGCTCTACTTCAAGTTGTATGTTTCTCAATGTCTTCTGTGCAACTTGTGGTTCATGGATAACTCCTCATTATTTTTTCCATATCTAATATCATAGTGATGGCAATGATTTATTCAACAGATAGATGACTGGCGTGATATAGCCTTACCGAGGGTGCTTGTGAAGACACCACGTGTTCGACTTTTGGGTGCAAATTCAGCTGTTACTGGATTTGGAAATGAATATGAGGCCTTGAACTCGGATAATCCTTTACCCCATCCTAGGTAATTCAGCATGCTCTCACCCCCTCCGTCTTCTTCTGGATGCCTTTAGTTGTAAATCTCAGTTTCCAATGCATGAGATCCGCAATGTAGAGTTCCTTCCCTGTATTTAATTCCCTTGTGTTACTTGATCCATTTATCCTTGGCTACAGTACTGGATCTGGATCTTCCAACAAAGAAGCATCTGTTCTGAAGTGTGCTAACAAGCTTCTCCCTGGATCCTGGAGTTTTGAAGAAGATGGCCTATTTAATTTGGATGAGGAGGGGCGGGTTGAGAAGCAGCTCTGTGCTGTTGCTGCTTCAAACATTATCCGCAACTTTTCTAACATGCCAGATAATGAAGTCATCATGGCGCAGCATAGGCATTGCCTGGAAACCATATTTCAATGTCTTGAAGATTATGTTACAGGTGCGGAAAGAGGTTTAAACTTAACGTAAGTTTTTTTTTGTGTTTGGTCTACAAGTTTGCCATCTATCATGTGGCATTTTGTATTATGTTCTCCTCATCGAAGACATTTACTAATCTATCTTTTAAAACTATCTTCCTGGTTATATATTGAGAAAAATGTTGATCGTTAATGATGTGTGTAATTGACTTGTTTGCCAATAAATCCTGCTGAGGAAGTTCCTGTCAGTGTAGAGGGAAATTCTTTCTTGTTCTTCCTTGGAAACCTCCCTAAATATTTAGCACATTCCAAATTTCTCATTGTCAAATTCCCTAGCTGTTTAGTCACCCTTGTACTGTTTTCAACCTGTTGAAGTTTATGACTTATGTGACTTGATTTTATACTTGCCAATGAAATGGGTCAATTTAAGATTCACATGCATAATCTAATGAAACGGCTTGGACTCTGTTGGAATGTCTAATAAATTGACTTATCCTACTTGCATGGCCCTTTTTATTTGTTCCTAAATACCGACTGTACTCTATATCTTTGACAGTCTTGTTTATGTTGTTGCGTGACATGCCCGTCCGCAAAAATTAATTTTTAGATAAATATATCTTAAGAACTGAAAAACAGACAAATTACTTGGTCCTGTTTATGAGGAAGATAGGAAAATGAATATGTTATTTGTTGTGCCTGAACGCCAGACCTTCTTGATTAAAAGGTTTTCTTGACTAATATCCATTTAAAACATGCTCCTCTCTACCTATTCTTATTTTTGGAACTTTGGACTTCTTATGTTGACAGAGGATGAGGAACTTGTCACAAATGCCCTTGAGACTGTAGTGAATTTGGCTCTATTGCTGAATCTTCGGATCTTTAGCTCCTCGAAACCTTCTTTTATGAAAATGACGTAAGCATTTGACTTGTCAGTTGTTTGCTTTGTATTATTCGCTCTTGTACTGAGTACATACTTTTTTGTATCAGTATGTTCTAAATTGAGTTGTTTGTTTCCTGATCCAGGGAGAAACGTGCAGTGCAGGCTCTCATAGGAATGTTGGGATCTGCTGTGAAGGCCTGGCACTCTGGCGCTGCTGAATTAATTGGTCGTCTTATAATAAATCCCGACAATGAACCTTTCCTACTTCCTTTTGCTTCACAGGTTGATGTTCCTTTTGACAGCTGCAGTATTATATTTCTGTCTATACCTTATGAATGTTCAGAAAACTCACTAAACACAATTCGTGGGACATGCAGATATATAAACGTTTAGTCGATATAATGAGCCTACCACCTACTGATGCTCAAGCAGCTGCTGTAGGTGCGTTATATAACCTTGCAGAGGTAAGTGTGGACTGTCGTTTGAAGCTGGCCAGTGAACGATGGTAAGTGAGAGCATTTGACCTAGTTATAGGCGAGAGATTCCTCTTATTTTTGTATCTGAACGACTCATTCACCACATTGAACTTCAGGGCAATTGATCGACTGTTGAAAGTGATTAAAACGCCGCATCCAGTACCAGAAGTTTGCAGGAAAGCAGCAACTATTTTGGAAAGCCTCGTATTGGAACCACAGAACAAGCCGCTCCTACTAGCATATGAAAATGCTTTTGCAGAGATGCTTTTCGGGGATCCAGGTACTCAGACATATTTGCGAGGATATTATATGAACTAACATCACGGCCGAGCAACAAAGTTGTATCAGCTTGTGGAATCTGGGGCATGTAACCCAGAGTGCTGTCTTGAGTGGATTTCTGCTGACATTCTGCTCTGTACATATTAGTTCACCTTGAATATTTACTACTTGCTTTATGAACTCTTTAATCACTGCTCTAGCTCTTAAATGCAAAATTTAGTTCTTGGCAGTAATTCTTTCTCCTTAAAGCAAGTGCACTAATTATGGCTTAGTCCTCAGGTCTTTGGTTCAGGAGTAACCAGGTAACATGTGATGTGTTGGTTAGACACTTGTTACGAGCTTGATCCTTTCGAAGTATTTAAGTTGGAATATACATCCGAGTTTTGAATTTTTTTTTACGTCAATTGAAATTGGACTAGAAGTCCACGGGGTTGAGATGCGAAGTTTGAGGGACCTTGTGGCTTAGGTCACAAGTTTGAGTCCTATGCTAAGTGAACTAAGCCTAGTATTTAAGTGAAGAAGGGTAGATGGGAGGTCCATCATCTCTTGAGTTTTGAAGGTCGCGATTGCTCCTAAGAGTTATCTCTAGATGAATTTTTCAGTATAAAAAAAGGTGTTGAAATGCAAAGTTCAAAACTCCATGTTAGGACTAAATGAAACTAAAATATGCTCTTTTGTTCTGTAAATAATTTGTGAGACTATTTTCCTTATGCATAACTTACTTTTTTAATTTATTAATTGCATACCACTAAAATAATTTTATATCTACACTATATATCGTCTATTGCCTCCGATGACTTATTGAAGTATGCCAGCCTCTAAGCCCACAAGCCATGAGAAATTGTTAAAAGATCCATAAATCAGAGAGATCTACAGGTAAACTTGGAGTGACTCTAAAGTCTAAACTCTAAAGTGAATGTGATAGTGAAGTTGTCTCTGAATATGCAACAAATTTTGTGGCTACAACAAGTTTACAACTTGGCTATATCCCTTCAGATAAACATTAGCTGGCTGAGGCGGATTTAGAATTTAGTGGTTTCGACTTTAAGGTTCCTTAATATTTAATTCATTTTACTTTCAAAATGACGGGTTCAGATTTGGTATTTGCTAAAATTTTTGTGGATTTTCACACAAATTATTTTCGGTGTCGAACATATTAGTTTCATTGAAGCACTAGATCGCCCCTATCCTACTTTTCTACAACCTATCCCTTCGGATAAACATCACCTGAAAGAGACGGTTTCAAGATTTTAACTTGATGGGTTCGGTATTCTAAACACTGAACTCATTGCACTTTAAAATTAAGGGTTAGATATGATATTCGTTGAAAAGTTTTAACCCTTTTTCACATAAAAAATTATGTTGTATTGAAAATACTTAGTTGAGATGAATCTTGATGGCGAAACACTATAGCCACCCCTCCCCCTGTTCTTGCTGCAGCTATTTCCAGCTCCATATGGTCCGTTCTTGTCAGCTTTCCTTTCCAATCTCAGCACACAAAACAGCTGGTTCCATCTTTACTCAGCTATTTGCATGTTCATCTTCTCTACCATTTCATGCATTTATGACTCAGAATTTAATACAAGTTTCTAGAGTTGGCATAAACCACATATACAGACAGCTAGTGATATTGTTGGACAACCTCATCTTATGAAAAATAATATTCCTCTCTTATCTTATTTTATATGAAAGTTTGATTGAGCATGAAATTTAGAAATTGAAGAAGACTTTTGAGTTTTGACATGTAAGCCAAATAGGGGTGGAGATAGGCTTTAACACATGATTCATTAAATCTCAGTAGCTTTGGCTCGAATCTCGTATATGTGAAGAAATTTATTAATTACATAAAATAAATTAGGAAGGCAGTTAAAAACACTTGAGGTCGCTGTCCGATCCTCGAATCCAAAAACCATGAGATAGAGAGAGTATATGTGTCAATGATGTAAATTTTGTAACTATGTCCCTATCCATTCTTGAAGTCATGGCCAGATATATGTATAGATAAGAAAAGGATAACTTCAAAGGGTATACAAATAAAATGAGACAGAGAGTATAGGTTTCAATCCCATTTCCACCAAATACATGAGGATGTAATTGTTTGAACAAAACTTCAGAATTTGTGGCTTAATAAAGAATTTACATACTGAAATTAAGAGGAAAATATTGACAAGAATGCCAATGACACATGATTCAAATATGTCACTTTTATAAATAATTAAATTACATTGTAAACTGCAATCTTTAAGATAACAAAGAATGATAGTACTAGATATAGCTTTTGCTGGTGTGGGAAAACAAAAAATTATTTTCAAGAATCATTAATTGTTACAATTTTAGGCACTTCAACTGGGAATTCATGAATTTCATTCCATCCATACACGGCACTGTTACATTTAAATCCAGAGCCAAATGCAATTTGCCATGTCCTGTCTCCTTTCTTGATCCTCCCTTTAGCTTCAGTATAAGCCACAAAGAACTACTTGATGTGTTGCCAAACCTGTAAGAGAAATTGAAGTTGGCTAGTAAATTTCATATCCAAGTGTTTATATCAAATCTAAATAACAAATCATATAAATTTTTAAAAATAGTGGGAATAGGGCTTATAAATCATAATTTATAAATTGCATTCATTGACCCCGATTATAAATCACATTTGACTAACGATAACATATCTAGTGTAATCTCACAAATAAGATATAAATCACATACCCATTATAAATTTGTGCACCCCCTACTTAGTAAATCACATTTGTGGACACCGAAATATAAATCGATTTGTTGACTAGAATTATAAATCGCAGTTTTGAACCCAAATTATAAGCATTTGTCGCCCAACTTATAAACATATTTATAAACTCTGAGTTATAAGTATCTCTTATTGCGCTCGACTTATAAATCGCATTGGTTGACCTTGACTAATAAATCGCATTTGTTGACCAAGTTATAATTATATTTATGAATCAGGATTTATAAAATAAATATACATTTTACCCTGATTTATAAATTACATTGTCAACCTCATCTTATTAAATCATATTTGTCGTCCCCGACTTATATAATTGCATTTGACTCCAATTAATAAATCGCAGTAGTTGAGCTTTATACTTGACCCGGTTTGTATTCGTAAACTTTTTTCATAAATCACAATTTTTAACCCAACTTAACTCCGAGTTATAAACCAAATTTGTTAAGCATGACTTATAAATACCATTTTCGACTATATATTTCATTTGTCACTTATCAATCACATTTATGGACCCCCACTTATAAATGAAATTCAGAAAACACATGTTATAAGTATTACTTGTTAATGTAACTTAGAGCTCGTTTGAATTAACTAATTATAAATAGTTGATAAACTTTAAGTATTGAAATTAATTTGATAAATAAGTAATTACGTATAATATTTAAATACAAGTGTTTATTAGCAATTGAAGGTGGTGATAAATTATTATTTTATTAGAATGAGTAAAAGAATAAATCTTTTTACAAAAAATTATAAATTCAAAAATATCATTATAACGAAAATAAGAAATGACAGTACAGAATAAAGAGAGAATTTTCATTTTGAAAAAGATATTTTAATGCTTATGAGTTGAGAAAATTTCATAAATACCTATAGTATTTATAAATGCATCTATAGTTAACTTTATCAATGCGGTATCAGCGAAAGAGCGGGTATTGATTGTATCAATGCACATTGTATTGTATCAGTTAAAATCACGCTAAAGAATTGTCAGCATAGACTATATCAATAATAATAGCTACGTTTTTTAAAGCTGTAATTATATTTCATAATTTTTTAAAGCTGTAATTATATTTCATAATTTTTTAAAACTGTAATTATATTTCATAAATAAAGTCTTAATAATATTCGCTACATGGCGTATTTTTTCGTAAGTTGTTACATATAAGCACTTGACAAATACTTTGATGTTTACCGGTAGATAAGTTAAAAAAGTGCATTTACAATGAGCTTTAGCCAAACGCCCTCTAATCCCTTCTATAACTCCGGCGAACCCTCATAACCCTAACTTCTGTTCGCCGGAAAATTCTCCGTCATGGAGAGCAATCCACCGGAGGGATACGCCGCCGACGATTTTCTCGATCAAATTCTCGCGATTCCCTCTTACGCTAGCCTACCGGTAACTGATGTTGCCTCCAGTGCCGGTGCCTCATCAGATGCGACGTCGTTGAATTCATCATCTGGTGTTTCTCAGCTCCAGCAGCAGCTGTTCCGTTGGGGTTAAGCTTGGACAATGGCCGCGCTGACGTCAGCAACGCCGGAGGTTTTGCAGTGAAGCCTGTAAGCATACTACTACTCTTTCGGTTTCAATTTGTTTGATACTTGACGGAATTGTGTGTATAATATAGCGAAATTGCCTTTTTTACTTGTATACATAATCAAGGACGAAATAAAATGTATAATGTTGGAGTGTATGAATAGGGATAATACATATATAGACACTTAAACTAGGCCTCTACTGTCAGTTGAACGCTCCAATTTAAATGTGTCAGTTGAACACTCTAACTTTACAAAATGATCCTCCAGACACCTCCAAAATTTATGTGCCACGTCAGCAATGGGTGTCCACGAGACACAGTGGGGACACGTGCAACGCGTGTCCACGAGACACAGTGGGGACACGTGCAACGGGTGTCCACGAGACATAGTGGGACGAGTTTAGGTGTCTAGATGCGCATTCTCAAAATTGGAGTGTTTAGTTGCCTGTTGAGGCCAGGTGTCTATCTATGTAATATGCCATTTCAAGATAGCAAAGTTACCTTTTTTACTTGTTCTTCTGAGAGTATACATCATCAAGGACGAAATAAAAATGTAAATTTGGAGTTTATGGATATTAAGATAGTCTTTTTTTCCTTCAGAAGACCAAAAAAGGATATGTGCCAAACAAATTGGGACAACTAGAGTTTTCTTTTTTAATTTAGAAAATCTTGAATTCAATTCGTCGTATTTAGAGTTTGTTGTTTACTTCTGCTTTGCAGTACCTCCTTTATACTTGCATTAGTGAAATTTACTTACCTTATCAAAAAATCACAGTATTTAGAGTTTAGCTGGTGTGGAGAAGGAACTGGATATGCGTTTCGATAGGAATAATCTTGGGGATAATACCATCTTTTTATTCGTTATTCATGTTCTTTTGCAGGAACGAGAAGCAATGAACATAGGAAATTTATATCCAAGCCTAGAACATTTGCAATCTCATGCAGTTGGCCACAATGTTCCTCAAGTTCACCAAGTCCAGGTTACATATTTCTGCTTTTTCATTTAGCCATTGTTTCATAATTATTAGTCTTTTGGACTAGTATTTCCATTTAATATCACCAAACTTAATAAATCGACTTAATTACTTTATTTAAAGTAGCTGTTGAGAATTTAATCACTAGTATACTTGCCGGAAACTCCGTTTTGCTTGTGACTAAGATTGCTAATGTTTCTGGAGTTTTAGTTTGGTGATGATGAAGGAGCCAGGGTGAGTTGTAGAACCTAATAATTAGGCAAAGATGGAAATCATCAGATAACAGAGATAGTAGAAATCATCTTCAAGAAGCATCAATTCCCATTTCAGATTTTGCAGGCTCCTGAATCTCTTTTTAGCATCTCAGCGTCATATACTTTATGTTCCTAGTAAAGGTGTAAAAATTGCACCTTTTTATTTTATCAGAAGATGTCTCTTCAATTTGCATACTTCACATTATCTAGACACACTACGTCCTGGCTATGTATCATAAGGAAGGGCAGAAAGTGAAGGGCTTTATCGTATTCCTTTGTTGCCCCCTTTTGTGATGTATGTTAGTTTTTAAAATCTTGAGTAGTGGTGGCAATTTCAACCCAAAATTGTTTGACCCACCCAAACCACCCATGTCAAAACCATATTTAAATCTCCCGTTTGGAATATGGGTTAACATGAGTTCACCCAGTTTTCGACCTGTAATGTTTCTTGCATTAATTCTTATGTATTTCATTTTCCCTCATTTCCAAATTCCAGTTTAGTAAGGCAAGTCCTAGGGGGATATGTTTTAAAAAAGGGATAAGGCACTATTACCCTCCCCTATACCCGAAGTTTCTACGACACACCTTACCTTTGTGGAGGTCCTATTACCCCCTAAACTATTTTAAAGTGTAATAAATGCCACCCTATTTGCTGACGTGACATAGATAACCAAACATTTGGCAGACAGTGAAATACACGCGTTGCCATGTGTAATTTCACATTTTAAAAAAAAAAACTATTTCATTTACTTTCTTTTTATTTTATTTTTAATTCTAAAATGTAATGGAAATATTATTTTATATTTAGAAAAATGGAAAGGATAATTGTTATTGTTATTATTTTTGTATGAACTTGAAAAAGAAACACCAAGCATATTCAAAGGTTGTTGAAATTTTAAACTTGAGATTCAAGTGCTAAACTCATTCTAAATCCTTAGTTGTTGATGAGATTCGAAAATAAAGAAAGAATTTCGAATCCACCATTGTGAACCTTGAAAAGGCTTGAAGAACAAAAAAATGAGTTTGTCGAAATTCTTGGTTTTTGGTCAAATTGATTACTGGGGTTTGGTGATGATGTTGTGAAGTTGTAGTTGAAATTTGAGCTTGGTGCGGATTTAGCTCAGGTTTTGTTGAATTTTGAGACCAAAAATTAGATTTGGAGCTTTTGAAAATGGTTGATAAATTGGGGATGAAGAGCTCTTGAAAATTAGCTTTGGAACTGACACGTGGCCATTTCGTATAGGTTAGAGCCCTTTTTTTTTAAAGTTCTCACGCGCTTGAAGGAGGTGTTCTCACGCCTTCCTCCACGTCATCACATAAGGTGCAAAAAAATACAGAAAGAAAAAGTTTAGGGGGGGGGGGTGGGTAATAGGACCCCCACAAAGGTAAGGTGTGTCGTATCAACTTCGGGTATAGTTCTGGGGGTAATAGTGTCTTATCCCTTTTAAAAACATGGCATCGTTGTTAGTTTTAGGATTTATATCCGCTATTTGCGGATCTTGATAAAAGAATCTACTATTTGCTAATAGATCTCTTAACTTCTCTTTGGTTCTTGCAGCCTTTTCAAGGACAGCCAACATCAAGCACAGCAGTAACTATACCACACCAACCGGCTATTCATCCTAGGGTTCGGGCACGAAGAGGACAGGCCACTGATCCACATAGTATTGCTGAGCGGGTAATATGGCATATTTAAATGAGTTAGGAACTTTAAGTTATGCTAATTCTAAAAATAAACTTTAAGTTATGTTGTAAAATGCGAGGACCTGTGGATAATGCTCCAGAAACAAGTGCCTGAGGAATGCGTCTGTCTTTTTACAGTTAAGAAGAGAAATGATATCAGAACGAATAAAGGCTTTGCAGGAACTTGTCCCCAGCTGCAATAAGGTGTGCTCTATTCTCTTGTTGCTACAAATTCCGTTGATGAGCATTCGTTCTTTTGTTGCCACAAATAACAATTCGGACTCATCCAATCTTAAAGATGTATATTCAAAATATTGAAAATATTATCTTTTGTGCTGACCGATTGCTTTATCATGATGTTAAAATACCAATACCTAAAATTGGAACAGCTAGTAATCTTTTGTTATAACAACTTTCTGTTGGAGTTGAGTGTTGCTTAATGGATTCAAGTTACTAAAAATGAAAAATAGCTTGATTTTCACACAAGTAAATCCTAAACCTCATTGTAATTGTTATTTTAAAATTGGTTTGCCTTAGTTATTGATGCAATTTAAAAGTTGTTGTAGCTTGTGGTGTTGATATTCTTTTTTCTGTCTTTCCAGACCGACAGGGCAGCAATGCTTGATGAGATTCTAGATTATGTGAAATTCTTAAGGCTTCAAGTTAAGGTAATTTGACAGAATCAATTTTCACGTCAACTACTAGCTTAGCTGATGACTCTAGCCATTATATTCCATGACAAACATTTCTAGGGTTCTTTCAATTTCGAGTTATTATGATTCCATTCTGGTTTTGGATAATGGGAACGGGTCTATTGGCATGGAAACATTATAAGCCACCACTCACCCCCTCCCCCCATTGAAAAAAAGAACAGCTCAAGCCATTCTAAGTTATACAATTATTTGAGGTTAGTGATGGTGTTCATTAATTCTTTGTTTGAGTATAGCTTTGCCAACTTCTACTAGCTTTGGATTGAGGTTTAATCAATTGGTTAATCTATTGAATAGCTTCTTGGATGGACTTTGATTCTGTGAATTGGGATGAAGTGGTTTCAACAGAAGGTTATTGACTTAACGTCACCCTAACCGTGCTCTGTGAAGGATTAAGCACTGCTGTTCCATTAATTTATTTTCTTCCTTGCGAGTTTAATGCACCTTGTAGATTGCTAATGAGCAATAATACTCTTCATGGTTTCAATCTTTGCTTGATAATTCAAACTGCATGTTATCCTTGCATCAACCTTTCTAAAAGTGTGAAAATATTGAAAAAGAAGAAGGAATCTCGTTCAAAGCTGGTTCAACTTTCCATCAATTGAAATTCTTCTTCCTCTTTTTCATCCCATTAAACAAATAACCTCGCCGAGGATGGGATGAATCTTAAAGTCTTGTCTGGTTGCAACACTATGTAATGAATTTACTGACTGAAAACCTTTAATTGGATAACAATCGTTATGAATGTAGTCCTGCTTAAAGGTCTTAATCTTGTACTATTATACTTTGTTCTGGTCATCATTGAAATCTTTTAAGAGAGTTTTGGCAGTAAATGTTGGACAACTTAATTACATGGATAACTCCATTATTAGTTCTTTTAAATGACCAGTTTTCCTTGATCTCTTGTCCAATAAATGATTTGCCTTAAATCTGCCTAAAGGTACTGAGCATGAGTAGACTGGGTGGAGCTAGCGCGGTGGCACAACTTGTTGCTGACATTCCATTGCAGTCTGTAGAGGTAATTAACACTATTACTCTTCTTTTTCTTCTTACTAACTGAACATCATTGAAAATACCTTTATACCGTCTCTGTAGCTCAACTATAAAAGTCTATCTGTTGCTTCATTTTCTCCAAAACTTCATTGTTTCGTCGATATTTTAGGGGGACAGTGGTGAAAGTCCATCCAACCAGCACGTCTGGGAGAAGTGGTCCGATGCGGAAACAGAACAAGAGGTAGCAAAGCTCATGGAGGAAGACATTGGAGCAGCCATGCAATACCTTCAATCCCAATCACTCTGCATCATGACCGTTTCACTTGCTGCACTTATCTATCCTACTCATCAAACGGACGACCAATCATTGGTCAAGCCGGAACCAACGGCCCCATCGTAGACTTTTAACTTATCGCACGGGCCATCGAGAACTCCTAATGGCTTTACGGCCCACCCCCTTCATATATCCTTACCTACCATATCTTGTATCACCCTCTGAAATCTGTGGCAATGCAATCAAAGTTAGATGCCACAATATTTGCTTTTTAGCTCAACCATTGGCCCCTTTATCAACTTTCTTGAGTTTTGTCAACAAAGGCAACACTTAAGAAAGCAACCAATCCATTTGTATCATTTTAGGGAGGAATGTATGTTTTCAACTCTGTTATTAGCTGCTAGTTCCCCGCTTTTTGTTGTGGGTTGGTTGGGACTCCTTGTATCTTTTTGCATAGTGGATAGTGGGGTATTGGAAAAAGTAATCAACTGGTGCTTTGTAAAGTGTAGTGTAATTTAAATATATTATCCCAATGGATAATCAAAGTGTGTCTTGCCCAAGAAGCTCTTGTTAGATTAGTTGTATGATGTATGCCTCTGTTGTATATTTTTTTTTGTCTCTGGTGCCTTTGATTACATTCAAATAGTCAAATTGGTTAAATAGGTTTACCTAACTTTCAAATATCATTTTTCTAACATCAAGATTAAGTAGTATGATCTATTGTATGTGCTCACTTTGTATTTACGTAAGAGGTTATTTTTGCTGCTTGAACACTTTGACTATTCATGAAACTTGGTCGGTGAAAAGAGAATCAATTATGATTTGCGTAGGTTTATAATAAAGAATACCCTAACCACAGAACGGTCGACGTTCTAGTTTTATCCGTTGACAGTTGAATGTATGGGTCAAGAAAAAGTTTGGTGGTTTTATGATCATTTTTAAAGCAATAATCTGCCAATTGAAAAAAAAATAGGTGGTTTTTGTGATCATTTTAAAGCAATAATCTACCAATTGAAAAAGTTACGTGGTTTTCGTGATCATTCTAAAGCAATAATATACCAATTAGTACTTGTTGCCAACTCATATATTTTGAAATTACAACACAACATAATGTTAGTTGGGTAGGATGCCACATGGGTGTGTTTGCAAGTTTCTCTAACTTTGATTATGACAAGCCATATATCTTTATTAGGCATATCTAATCTACCTAAAATCATTAAAGAGATTATGCCGTAATGGAAAAAGAGTTTAAGTAATATTCATATAGATTTTAAAAAAAAAATCATCATAACCTGTGGGTTGTGGTCACATTCCACAACCCATTTATTTTGTGCATGTATTACTTCATATTAAAAATAGTTCAATTTAGTTCAACAATTCAATTATTCATTATCTACTAAGTGTATTGATAAGTGAGTAATTTTTCTTTTTTCTCAGCAAAAAAAAGAGGGAGATGCAACCGAGATCGTTGTTTTTATGGTAGGGTGCGCTTTCCCCTTAAATGAGTGTTATGTGACGCGAGTTTGAATTAGTTAGACTAGTAATTTCTAAATACCAGACACTTATACAAAAAAAGACTTTATTGAAGAAGCTGCAAGAAATTGGAGACAAAACAAACTTTTCATATCCAAGAATGGAAAAGCAAAATTCTATGTGTGTGTGTGTTTACAATTGCTTTCACAGCCAAAATCACAGTTACTTTGTATGTTTGAAGGGGAGATTATCCCATTCAAAAAAAAATGCAGGATTTATAAACCACCATGGTTTATTTCCTGCTATATGTATGATGTTACAACAAGAACCAAAAAATAAAGTAACTATAATAACTAAGTTCTTTTTTCTGTTTGATTACAATATTTCAAAAGAAATCAATTTTTTTTTTCTGAAAAAAAAGTCAATTTCAAAATTCTTCTAAAGTGAGAAATCTTCATAAAAGCCTAATAAATTGTTGTATGGGAATCTTCATATATTGTATATTATGCTCAACATGATCCCAAGCCTCTTGCTTCTGATCCTTTCATTATCCTCAATCTCTTGCATGATGACATGAACATTCTGCAATAGCCATGAAATTTTCATCAAAAACCATGCTCAAAGACATGTATATAACATATATAAATTTAACTTGTATACATAAACACTGTAAAGATTTTTTACACTATGGTTACTATTTTTATCAGATTTATAACTATACGTTTTTTTCTAAAAGTTTACCTACAATTACCTTATAAGTGATGGTCTAATTGTCTAACTATTATTTTTAATAGCACGTTGCCTTATAAGTGATGGTCTAATTGTCTAACTATTATTTTTAATAGCAAGTTGAGGGGGAGTGGGGAGGTTCAAGAACTTACTCCATATTTATGTAGTTTAATCTATTGCAACATCAGGAGCGCGGTAATGAAAATGGTGGCTTAAAGCGAAATTTTAATAAGATGTCTCAAGTATATTCAATAAACTAACTTTCTACGTGCGTCACACGTGCATTTTATGTCGATTAGTAAAAATATTTTTTAAGGGAAATTGTGGGGGGGGGGGGGTGTCAAGGTTCAAGAACTTACTCCCAAGGAACATCTCCAACAAGCATCAAATCACCATCTTTATCTTCATAAGCAGGTGCAAATTCTGACCCTTTATAGCCTTCCCTTTCTGAATATTCACCTATGTTGAGCTTGAACATGTTCTCCAATGCCTTAAAAAGTTCAGTATAACACTTGTATAATTTAAGATCAATTTTTCTAAGAAAACGGGCTCCATCCATGCTAACTTTGACATAAATTCCACAATCTTGATGAGCTTCTGTTTTCTTTGTAGTAATTTGTATGGTGTTCTTCCTATATGATCTCACTGGTGGCCACCCCACTATTTGTGCCCTGCAATTTAGCAAGAGGAGTTAGAATTTTGAATTTATAGGGTTGAAATTCTAAAAATAAAATGTTGGGGGTTCTGGATAAAATATTTATACATATATTAGGTGAATTTCTTAATATATATATATACATGATTTTGACTAAAGCTACTAAATAATGCCGAATCGATAGCTTTCTCTCTAGCTTTGCCCCTCCCTTTCATTTTATGTGGCATCATATTCTTTTTAATCCATTTAGAAGAATAATAACTTTTTAAATTTGAAAATAATTTAACTCAAATTTCCATTTAACCTTTAGCCTATGTTACCTAGATCCTCCAAATTTGTCGCCCCACCTGTATTGATCCTTCAAAATAGTGAATTTTGAGATGATACGAGATGAGTGCGGTGGCATTTTTTTTAAAGCCGAGCACATAATCTTTATTAGTTACAGGCAATTTACGATAGATTAGCGGCAAAATTTCATAACTAATTATTGTTTGTTGGGGTAATTTACCTTAAAATTTACATTCTACAGTTCGTAATAGTAACAACACAACGTTATGACACGCTTCAAACTGAAATAGAAGGAATATCAAACTTACTTGGCAACAGGGAGTGTTGTGACTTCAGAATCTGGATTAGATTCATCATCTTCATATTCAGGCAAAGCCCTTTTGTTATTCTTTGAATTACACACAATTTGTTGGTGATCAAATTCCTCATCTCTTCCTGGCAAACCCAATCTAAGTTCAGTTGCCTTAAGATTCAATATTTTCTCCATCTCTTTTGTAATAAAAATAATAAACACAAAATTCTAACACTTTCTTGATTTTCTTCTTCAAAATTGTTGTAAAGAGATTGCTTTTGACCTTGTATTTGTGTTCAAGAAAATATGAGTTAGCTAATTAGTTTGTGGGTTATTGTTATATAATGGGAAAAGGGTGAAGAGTTATTGGAGAATCAAATTAAAGAAATGTTTCAAAAAGTACATAAATTTGAGACAAAGACAAGCTAAGGATGTTGGTAGGAAGAGTAGCAACTTTGAACATTTAGGGGACAAGAAAAGGGACAAGCTCACCCACCCATATGGACAACACTTTTGATAACTATTATAGATGGACAGGTTGAAATCTTTTCGCTATTAATCAAATATCCGACATGAACCTAAATTAGGTGGACCAATGGTTCTAATGCAAACACACACGATAAGTAATTACATTGGTTTGTTGGTTTTTCTTTTGCTTAAAGCTTAAAAATTGACAAGTTCGGAATTGTTTTTCATGGGGTGAAATTTATTAGGTACTAAAATATGACATTACTACCTTGTCAAAAAAACAAAAAATACTTCAAGGAACTGATGAAGATATAAGAGTATCTCTTTCTAAATCTTGTAAATCGAACATGTAAGGATAAACTATACTCATGATTCACAAATCATATTTCGATTTAAGTCATCATCAATTTTGAAATATCTAATGTGGTTATCTAACAAAATTATCAAGCTCTAAAGTGGAAATTTTTCTCTTTATGCGTTTGGCATTAGAAATTTATTGGTAGAATATTTCAGATTCACGTTGTGTAGAGTTCATTAAAAGAAATGCTCCATACCAACAATTTTCGTGTTGAGACTCGAACCTGAGACTTCATTTTATTTTCTTTTCTCAATTTCCTTTTTATTGGATGTTGGAAGAGCTTAAGTTATATACATTGAAAGTATTTAAACCTATTATGAAAGATTATTCCCTTTCGGAAAAAAATATCAATTACTGTTTGTATGGAGAAATACGCCCAATTGTCTTTTAAGTGATCCATGATGTAAATTTTGGTGTATTTCTTTTCTTCTTCAATGGCACATGCAATGATTTTGTTCCTCGGTCTATTTCTTTTCTTCTTCTAAGGATTCTCTTAAATCTCAATCCCCACCCCCACCCCACCTTGTTTTTATTAATCAATTTTGTTGAATGGATTAAGAAATACAAAATCATTTATTAAAAGTATGTTTTGATCATACCATTAATATTCTTTGTCTAGTCTTTCGAAGAACAATTCATTTTACTAAGAACGTGTTCATATTATTGTCACAATTATGATTAGGAGTCAAAGAATCATAGCATTATATTTTCAAAGAAAAATAGTTTTTGGCTTTGGAGAATAAGAGAAGTTGTGGAGCTGCTGAGATTCTTCTCAAGTTTTTAATTTAAAGTAAAAGTAGCACACAAATGATGACATTTCGTGATAATGAAACTATTATCGATCTAAAGTATTATATTAACTTTGTAAAAGTATCAAGCATTATTTTGTATTCTCTTTTCTATTCATAAAATATGTTTTCAGGAGATATTGGACTTTCTAATGACATAATTCTGTCTTACAGTGCCTTAGACAAATAGCGCATTAGAAAAGATGAAGAAAATGAAGTATTACGTAAGATAATACAAAATTATTGATTAGATCAAATTTACATGGTACATAACACACTTTTTTGGGCTTGATGCGATAACATAACCTAGGCTAATTTACACAATGTTGTAGGGTTTTGTTGGGTTGTTGTACGCAACAGATATTGAAAACTTGTTTCAAACCCAACAAACGTAGAACTGTTTGACTATAGGATAATTTAAAACCGTAAACATAAGACTTGAATGGTACTTACATGTTTACAATATCTGGATTCTTTATCAACTGTGGGTGCGCACGTGAATGCCCTTTCGATTGCAAGCTCCAAGCTTCAATGTATTCCTCCTTTGGAAAGTTAGGAAATCCGGCAGAGGTTTGAAAAAATATTTTGATTTTGAGTCTCTAAGACTTAGAATAGTGATATGAAAATCAAGTGTAATGAATAATGAAGTGTAGGTCTGTATTTATAGGTGAAAAATTATGTCAAACCGGATTAGGGATTGACCTTGGGCCTGGCCCAAAAAATCTCAGCACATTCTTAATTAAATCCAAAATCTAATTTTGACTTAATTAAAACAATCATCATTCATTTAAATATCTCGATTCTAAATCGAATATTTAATACTCTCTCAATACATCCTTAGATCGAAAGGACAATCGACATAGTGTGACCCTACATGCCTTATCATATCGACACTAATCAAATTAAGGTCTACGCGGAACTCCTAGACGGCGCCGCAAGACGAACTCAATATGTGAAGTACGTTTACATGAATCCAGTAAACTTAACCTCTATGTGGTAAGATAAAATCCTTTCATTCACGATACACTCGATTAAGCTTAGGATTTGCCAAGTGTCTATCCAAATGGCTTGATCATTATATCTCATCTATATTGGTTGACAACAAGACCATATTCTAGATATGTCTATTGTGTTGGCCAACGACTTAGTCAACCCAATATCAATGAGAAGCTGAGTGTTCTCTCGAATATACATTCGAGGAATGAATCCTAATCTTGGCTCAACTACCACCTTTAATCCACATCGTAATGTACCCAATACAAGCTGTATCTCAACCTATAAGACATTTGAGCTTAGGACAGGATCAAAGTATATTACTATGTAGACAAGGTGTGTATTGACCTCAAGTCTAAGGACTTCTATCTTCCACACACTGATCATACTTTAGACATGTATAACAAACAATTTATCAGCAGGGTATACCAATACTTTCAAAGTATTCATGTGTCCATCACGAGTAGCCATTACTCGTAGCAGGTGAGACATACTACATCCTCTAAGGAAGTGATGCAGACCACATGTCGATTTATCACATATCATCGATATCTCATTCTTGATGATCATTAGTCGAGACTATTTTAAGAGTTACGTTATAATATTAATATCTCACATTATTAATAACAATGTAACCTCTAGGGATGCATATTATAGAATATTATAAACAATCAACTAATAATTCAATAATTGCAAATGCCAAAATATTAATCACCATTAATAATAATACGAATGTGTATAAAGTACATTTATCCTAATACAAATTATCTTTAGGACATAAATATACTTTCAAATGTTTCCCTTTTATGTCATCATTTTGATTTTGTTCTTATTTTAAAAAGTGTACAAATATAATCTGTCATTTAGCGCGTTTACCAAATTTTAGAAATGTGGTGTATCATTTTCTAATAAGAGATTTAGTTGTTCCAAAGATATTTTTAGACTGTGATCTAAAATGTCCATAAATTACAAGAAAAATAAAATGAGAATCATTTATTAAACATATATCCTAAAAAAGGGCTAACCAATGAAAGTTTCACCGTAACTTAAGGACAAATCCTTAAGATCTGTTGGATCGAAACGAACAATATATACTAAGAATTTAGGTTCTCATAAAGTACTAGTAATTTTTAGTGGCAGAGCTAATGTATAGCCTATGGGTTCCTCGAACATAGTAGTTTTTTTACTCGAATCCATGTATTAAAAGAATCATAAAATAAGTATAATGAATTTCGAACCTAGTAAATCAAATAAGTTGCGGTAGAATCTCCAACTTAAGAGTCAATAATGTTCAAATTCCCGTTCCGTTCTGCCTCTACTACTTTTTGTATTTTAATTCTGTCCTCCATAAATGAGTAGCTATTAACATGAAGATACTGAACAATCAAATCACAAAACGACTTGACTATGTAGCTGAAAGTGTACAACCAACAATAACAAGACATTTCTTGAATTTTGTCAATTAGAACCTTCGTGGCAATATTGTTTTCATAGAATATGAAAACAAGAAATTGAGTATGAAAATTCGACGTGTTTTGCTGTCTTGAGGCTGTGTTTTTAATTACCTTTCATTTTCTTGTCATTATTAATTGCCCCAACAAACATGCCTACCTTTGACATTTAACAATTGCATTTAATTTAAGAGGATGGAAATTAGGTCACTTCCACTGGACGAATTTGAAATTTAAATTTGAAGAGTTCCACTTATAAAATAGGTGAATTTAAAATTTAAAATAAGTGAATTCAGAATGAGTGTCTGATCTTTCTATATATATTGTAAATTTCTTTTTAATGTATGCGTAGTTTGAGCAAAGATCAATATTTCACTTAAATATGCAGAACCTGTTCTAAATCCGCATCTATCAAAATAAATTTTGAAGAGTGACGCATAACCTATCTCGAACAACTCAAACAACCTACACCTCCCAACTCATTTCAGTTTGGCAAGAGCTATACCTCTTGAACATAGGTTAATCCAGAATTTGAAATTTATGAACTCTTACACTTCAAGTTAATACTACATTAATAACGGAAAAAAGATGGTAGATCAAATATCTGTTAAACACAACTCACTCTTCACACGCCTATTTGCTTACCCGGCCCCGGAGGCGGAACTCTCTCTGTGTTTTTTTTTTTTAAAAAAATGAATATACCTAGAAATTAGAATATTTGGACAATCATGAATTTAAGTTAAATGCACACGGTATTCAAATTGGACTCTCAGTCTGCTGTTGAGACTACATGTAGGCCAGACACCCACTTCAATATCTTCTGTTAGCTGATCATAAAGGCCTGGTTATAGTTGTCACCAGCATTGTCACTTTGATATTCGTAATGAGAGATGGATTCAAATTTTTAATTTGATGTGTTTGATCTTTAAATTATTTTTACTGAATTTATTATATTTAAATTATAAGTTCAAATTTAATATTTATTGAAAATTTTATAATATAATGTATGTTTTGCGTGAAAAAATACTGTGTTCAAATGAATCCGATATCAAAATACTACTTTCATCATATATTCATATTGTTTAAGTTCTTGGTAAAGCCACGTCTATGCCCCTAACACCACGAGCGAGTGTACTTGGCTGTGTATTAGTAATTCATCCAACTTTTGTAAGCCTTCTTGTTTTTTATATACAAAAAGAAATATCTCCATAACTTATACGATGATAATAGGTATATCATTTTATAGTAAAGTCAAAGTGAAATAACTATAGATGTATTAGACCACGTAAATAAAAACAATTCCCCCCCACACCAACTGTCTTCTTTTTCTAATAACGTTTGTAGTATTGATTTGGAATAAAACAACGTGTTTACGTTAATTTTCAAAATTTTCAAAAAGAGAATTTGATATTTGTTTATTTATCTCATATGTTAACATAACTCATTTTAACTTTTTTGTAGTAAATGACTTCCAACATACTAAACACACTCTAATATCTATGGCTCTCAAGTCAAAGTCCAATATGACGGAGTTTAAGTCATGCAAGACTTGATCTTCATCCTAACCTAAGAGAATATATTTTTTGACTCGACATTATAATTTTTAAAACAATTAACAGAATTAGCAATAAATAAATCCAATAAATAAGTAACTAATAGCGTAATTTAACTTGAAATAATTAAGTGGTCAAGACTCAAGTAATTAGCGTTTTGCTGAGTTCCCACAATGGGATTCATTGTCCTTTCTTCAACCAACATGTCGAATAATATTATTTTGTTAAAGATTCCTCCATATATATTGTGGGGCTAATATAATAAACAAAATTATTGATAAAGTTACTATAATTAATTAATTATAATCTCAATTCTGGTTGATATAACATGTCTCCTTAATTTGGTCATCATAAAAGAAAAAAAGAATGCATAAACATAGATCAGACAATAATCTATATCAATTTCTAACCATTCTTAAATCGAAACTAGTTGAAATCAAATATATGAATGAATTATACTCATGCAACTTTATTGATCATGTTCATTTCATTCTAATTTTGAAAATAATTTTCATTTTATGACAAATTGATTAATTTGATGAACTTCATAACATTATAGTAATTTCTAGCATGCTTAGCAATGAAATTGTTTTTCTATGTTGCACTCGTTGAATACTATTGTAATAATTTGAAAATGTTTTCCTCAATTGTATTCCTCCATTAAGGGAATAATATATACACAATATACAAATAAATGTGAAGAGGAAATCAAGCCTCTAATCTTCCTAATCAATAATCAATCCCTAATAATCTTCCTCCTAATTAACATATTCTAAATATCATTTTACTACTTACCATACATAAAATGATACTATCATTAATTATAATACATAATTATTCTAATTATTGTATTCTAATATTCTAACACTCTCCCGCAGTCGAAGCTGGAGGGCGGCGAATGCTGAGACTGTTCCAAAAAAATTCAAATAATACAAGCGGAAGTCCTTTTGTGAAAATATCTTCGATTTGATGGCGTGTCGGGACATGTAACACTCGCACTTGTCCGCGAGCCACCTTCTCACGAACAAAATGGATATATAACTCAATATGTTTAGTGAGTTAATGATTGATCGAATTTCCTGAGAGATAGATTGCACTAACATTATCACAGTATACCAGTGTGGCTTTTGGAATTGGGCAATGAAGTTCAAGTAACAGATTTCTAATCCAACATGAGTCGGACACAACATTGGCAACAACACGTTATTTTGCTTCAGCACTTGAACGTGATACTGTGGCTTGTCTTTTTGAAGACCAGGAGATCAAATTGTCACCGATGAAGACACAATAACCTGAGGTGGAGCGTCTGGTGTCCGGACAACCTGCCAGTCTGCATCCGTGTAAGTTCTTCCTAATTATCATTTTACTACTTACCATACATAAAATGATACTATCATTAATTATAATACATAATTATTCTAATTATTGTATTCTAATAATCTGACAACTATCTTTTTGTATTGCAAGCACTCACCATATTCATCCTCATTTAATTTAATTCTTATCCTTATTCTTGAATGCATGCCAAATTTTTTATATTCGTGTCTGAAGTTTGACAATGAAATTTGAAATCCCATAAACTTAAATAAGAATGACTGAGTAAGGATAACGTTTCAAACTCCATGAATAGTTCCTATAAAACTTCATGAATTTTTCAAACTCTCATGAACTTTTCAAATCCAGCACATTCACTAGAGTTCTACTTGTCAAGATTTTGATTCCAACAATGTGTGCTGTAATTGTTTCGTATTTTATCTAGGAATATTTTTTGCAGATGTTATTTTCATTTTTAGAAGTGATTATTTTTCAATTACATTTGAAATGGTGACTAAGTTTTGATTACCGACTCGAAAAACTGTCATTGCACCTAAATTTTCGTTCTCAGGAGTTAGGATGCTCAAGATTGAACTAGGCTTAATCAAATGAAATTAGGGCCTTCCACCTCAATTTAGCCCAGTTATGAATAGCATGCACTTGACATTGAATTTGTTTAGCCCAACAGGCATCTTCTGGTTAGCCCAATAGACAGCTTTGGCGGCTGATTTACCCAAAAAAAAAAAATGTGCAAATATAGTTCTTGAAACATTATTCTTTTAAGATAACGTTAGACTCGGGTCTAATATTTATTTATATATTGCTTGACTTTACATACAAAACATTAGATTGTTTTCCTATATTTTCAATAGCTTATAAATTTTAGATCGCGGTCTAACGTTTTCTTGTGAGATTTATAGTTTGTTCAAAAATAATTTTTAAATCCGTGATCGAAAAAGTCCATAATTACAAGAAGAAGAAAAAAGTTACCAGAAAAAATTCACTAACAAAAATCAGTCAAATATGTGATAAGAGTAGAGTTTGCTTACACATTCTTGAATTTTTTTAATTATAGACAATCATTGCAATGTAAGATGCACTAATTTTAATAAACTACGAAACAAATCATACATTTGTTTGATTTTATAAATCGAACTTTAATCGAGCCGGTCTTAAAATTGAGCTTAGTGACTTGATAAAACGAACTTAATTAGTAGACTAAATCATTTGATTTTCAAAATTTAGTGACCCGATTTATTCAGATACGCACTATATATGTTAAGAGTCTTTTGGGGTTGAGTAACTCAACCCCAAAAGCTAGCTTGTAGGGTGAGGATTGTCCATATCCTCATTCCATATACGATGTGGGACTCTTAACACTCCCCCGCACGCCCAGACCTTGTTAACTGGAGCGTGGATAATATAATTTGGGGGTCCAACATCGGTGAACAAAGAATTGGAATGAGTCTGTCTCTGATACCATGTAAAGAATGGATCTTGGACCGAACTCAACCCCAAAAGCTAGCTTGTAGGGTGAGTATTGTCCAAGTCCATATAAGGAGTTCAAGTCTCATTCCATATCCGATGTGGGACTCTTAACAGTGTAAGATCCATTAAAGAGGAAAACACTCATTTCTCATCCTTTCATTTCCTTTCCGTCTATGCAATTTTGATCAAATAGATTTAAATATAATTTTTAAATATGATTTTTATGATGGTGTGTTGCAATGTAAGACATGAATTTAATATTATTTATTATTTTTACGCATGTCGCACGCACGCACGCGCATACACACATTACATTATTTTTCCAATTAGAAGTGAACCATTTCTATTTGGTAAACCAAACGTTGGGTCGATTGTTGATCGATTTTTGAAGGCAAGACAGTCAACTGAGTGTTCGCCAACATTGAAATTGCAATTGCTACATTTTCAATTGGAAGTGAACCGTTACTATTTGATATATCGGTTGTTGGATTGATCATTGATTGATGTTTATAGGTAAAATAATCAACTGCGTGTTTGTCAAGCTATAGGATGTCACTTGAAATAATTATTAACCATAAAAATATGAGAAAATGGATAAAATGAAATATGTCGATGATAAGGAAAAAGGAAAGGCAATTGAAGTTAATTTTGTATGCTCTATGTTTAAAATTTTCAAGGAAAATGATCTGGAAGAACAGATCAACAAAATTGAAGAGATTTGGTTAAGAAAATTAATGAGTTACAATCAAATATTGGGAAAAAATGTGGATTATGTACTTGAAATGAATATAACAAATTCTTTAACCATATTGTCTAAATGGTTGAGTCTTTAAGTGAAAATTTCAATCTAATACATTTAAGTAAAAATTTAGTATATATTGTATTCTTTTATGATGATGTGTTGTAATGTAAGATCTGAATTTAGTGTATTCTATTATTGACACGCACGCACGCACGATGCACATACACACGCATTACATTATTTTTTCCTATTGGAGGTGAACCGTTTCTATTTGATAAATCATATGTTGTGTCGATCATCGATTGATTTTTGCAGACAAAAATAATTAACTGAGTGTTCGTCAATATTGAAATTGCAATTACTATTTTTTTAATTGAGGTGAACCATTTTTATTTGGCAAATCAAATGTCGAATCCGTCATAGATTTGTTTTTGCAAGCTAACAATCAATCGAATGTTGTGTTTGCCAAGTTGTAGGATGACACTTAAAATAATTAATAGTCATGAAAAACTGAGAAGATGGACAAAAAGAAAAAGAAGTATGTCGATATTACAATGGTGCAGGAAACGAAAATAAGTAACTGCTAAGAATTACAACACAATGAATTACAACAAACTGAAATTTCAATGAACTGGAACTGTTTTGATATGCTGAGTCGAGTGATGGCACTCTGTCTTTAAGACAAAATTGCCCCGTATATATCCTTTCTACGTTCTGGACAATAGTCTTCCAAGTTAAAACAACAACTCAACAAATGAGCAAAGGAAACTCAAGTGTTACTTTGAAGAATTTTGAGTAATGAAATGATGCTGGATAGTTGTAGGAAAAATCTGATTTCGTTTGTATGTTCTGTGTTCTCTCAACAATTGACAAAGGCTCCATTATATAGTTGTAGGAGAGACTTACCAACTGCCCACATAATTGATGTTACTGGCCAAGTAATGACAATTATGGAGGTAGTAATTCAACCAAAATAAATGGTGAATTGATGTGCAACGGATTAGTTTCTAGTTAACGTTCCAGAAACCAACAACCAGCAAAAAGCACAAGTTCTCTGCCCAATTTAACTTAGCAGAAACTTCAGGGACCAAATTATAAATATGAAGCAATTTGGGCCCAAAAAGATAATACCAGAAGAAGCCCACGACCCACGACCGGACGGGCGGCGGCGCGCGTGTGGGCTTATCCTTGAACCGAAGCACATCTAGGTCCTTCCTCCTTTAAACACATGGGATACCCCTTGGGGTCCCAAACCCCAAGCCAATTTGAGACTTATAAACTAAATAAATCTTTCTTCCCCCACCGATGAGGGAGGATTGGTCTTTACCACATTTTTTCATGCTTCAAACACCTCACTTCGTGGACCAATATCTCTTTCATTTCTCAACGAAATTTGACGATCCTTGGCCCTACGGTCATCTACTTACTTAGTAGATTATGCACGTGTGAAGAACCGAAGTTTCCAACATGCAGAACACTAGTGTTTAAGTCATTAACGATGGTTGGACGCAACTCCCACCAAAGGCAATTTCCAACATGTTCTACATTGAAAATTTTCAAGGCGACTGATTTGGAAGGACCTGAGAAATTAAAGCAACGGATCAACGAAATTGAAAAAGATTTGGTTAAGGAAATTGATGAGTTACAATCGAAGATTGGTGTGAAAGATACCGAATTTGTACTTCAAATAAATGTAACAAATTTTTCAATCATATTGTCTAATTGGTTGAGTCGTTAAGTAAAAATTTCTATCTAATAAATCTACATAAATTCATAATATATTTTATGTTTTTTTAATAATGTGTTGTAATGTAAGACATGAATTGACTCACGCCGCACACACGCACTCACGCGCACACACACATTACATTATTTTTTCAATTAGAGATGAATATCTCTATTTGAATAAATCAGATAGTTGGATCTATCGTCGTTGTCGATCAATTTTTACAGATAAAACAATCAACTAACTATATGTTCTGTACTTTATGAGTTATGACTATGGATTGCTTATAAGAATTTTTTTTTAATGCATGTGACTTCGAAAAATTTTCAATTGACCATTGTCTCTTTGTTAAAAAAAAATAGTACATAACAAATTCTTTAACCATATTCTCTCATTGGTCGTCTTTAACTGAAAATTTTGATGCAATAAATCTAAATAAAAATTTAGTATGTTCTAATTTTTATATGATCTGTTGTAATGCAAGATATGAATTTAATGTATTCTACTGTTTACACGCAGACACGGTGCACACACAGACAGCACGTTGATTTTTCTATTGAAAGTGAAACGTTTCTATTTGATAATCATATATTGTATCGATTGTCCATCAATTTTTGCAGGCAAAACAATCAACTGAGTGTTTGCCACCATAAAAATTGTAATTACTATTCTTTCAATTGAAAGTGTACCGTTCTATTTGATAAATCAGTCGTCGATCTATTTTGCAGGCAAAACAATCAGTCGAATGATGTGTTCGTCAAGTTGTATGATGACACTTGAAATAATTATATGTCATAAAAAAGTTGAGAATAAGACGAAAGAGATGTATGTTAGGGAAAATAAAGGCTATTGAAGGTAATTTTGCAAGTTTTATATTGAAAACTTTCAAGACGACTGATTTGGAAAGACATGAAAAACTAAAGCAACGGATCAACGAAGTTGAGATTTGGGTAAGGAGATTGATGAGTTACATCAAAGTTGGTGTAAAGATATAGAATTCGCACATGAAATGAATGTAACAAATTATTCAATCATATTATCTAATTGGTTGAGTTTTTAAGTGAAAATTTCTATCTAATAAATCTACATAAAATTTTAATATATTTTATGTCTCTTTGATAATGTGTTGTAATAAGACATAAATTGGATGTTGTTTATTATTTACACGCAAATCGCACGTACTCACGTGCACACACGCATTATGTTTTTTTTTTTTTCAATTGGAGGTGAATATCTCTATTTGGTAAACTATATATTGGATTTATTATCGTTGTCAATCAATTTTTACAGACAAAACAATCAACTAAGTGTCAAATATGCTATAAATCACATGAATCAAATTGCATTTATAACCCCAAGTAGGTTGCATTTATTAATCAAAGCAGATACTAAATTAATCTGATCATAAACTACGTGATTCAAATTATATATTATGAGTTATGCCTCTATAAATTGCTTATCACAAATGGAGTATGCATGTGACTTCTCAAAATTTTCAATTGATCGTTCTCTTTTTTTAAAAGAATAAAAATAATACATAACATAAGCTACCATATTTAATGCAGATGAAGGTAAAGTTTACCCATCCAAAATTTCATTTCCTATTAAAAATATTTTTTTAATCATTCGTATTCACTGGCTGGACTAACTCGACTGTGTGTCATATTAGATCTAGTAAAGAGAAGTGGTTGAGCGCTCTTTATAAAAAAAATTATTTATTCTCAAGGCTCAATCTGATATATTCTATGAAAAATAATCTCATATGTCGGTTGTCAAACCACATCTCTTGATGGATATCGAAATAATTAGTGTGTCACGCTCCGATTCATGGCCTGGGCATAATATGACACTCGGTGTCTGATTGCATGTGACCGGGCGAATCACATGGCTGGCCGAATCAACATGAGACATGTACTGATGCGTGATATAATATATAAACATATTGAGCTAATAAAAAGTCTAACTGAATAATCATAAATGCGGAATGAGTCTGAAATATAAAAACGTAGCCAACATGGCTAACATAAAAGCATGCTAAAACTGACTGGTTGAAACTCTAGTCTATGAAGCTTCTAATGAACACTAAAATATTGATTGTTTACCGGAACAAGGCCCCCAGCATACTTGACTGTCTATAATAACTGAAAGACTGAAAATAAGATAACGCCCCGAAGGAAATTGAGGCTCACCAAGCAGCTGATACGAGAGTCCTAGTGAGCAAATCCATCGTCCTGTAAATCATTACATTCATCGTGAAATGCAAGCCCCGTGTAAAAGGAAAGTCAGTACGTTTGAATTGTACTGGTATGTAAAATCAACTGAAAGAATAAATAGTTGTGGGGTGCTTGGGAAAGGGAACCCAAATCAATAAATATGTAATATACTGAAACTGAAACATACTGATAGTTGAAGTGAACAAGATGAGTATAGTCATAAGTACTCTCTGTTATGAATGTGAAATTACATGTTTTAACTCAGTTAATAATTTGTGGCCTTAGGCTCAATATAAGCGCACAATTTTGTGGCCTCAGACCCAAGTATACGTATACATAAACTGTGGTCTCGGGCCCAAATACAGGTGTTCAATATTCATCAATTTATATTAAGAAATTGAGAATCATACTATAATGCATAACACTTGGATACCGAGACATGTATTCATGAACTGATTATGGAGTTTAAAGCATTAATTGTTCATAAACATACTGAGTTTTCATGACTGAGACTCATGAGATATCAAACACGAATCTATATTGATTGCGTGCTGAGTTTACAATATTCATAATGATAATCATGAATGAATTACGAAACTATATTGTTTAGAGAATACAAGTTATGAAATTCTTCATGAAACTAAGACTTACACTCTATTTCTTATGCAAGTCATAATAGTCGTAAAAGAACGAGGCGTGGGGAGAATCATTAACATTACCAAACGTAGAGAGTTAGCCTTACATATCTCAATTCCGGCCTTTAGTCGTACTACAATTTTCGTCACTCCCTTTCGACTTTAATCTATAGTAATATAGGTCAAATGGAATCATTATTAGCAATTATACTCATTTTTTATCATCTAAGCATTTTATCAACACCTTGTGAGCATAAAGCTCCACAACCCTCATTAATGGTGTTTCTTCACCCCACAACTCATTCTCTTGCTTCTAGATGATTCTACAATCTCATATGGATATAATTAACATTAATCTTCATCACCCAATAGGTAGACAACACCCTTAACCAACAATCAACAACTAACAACTCAAATCTAGAATCGTTCATGCTTTTCTATCAAACCCATCAATTTATATCCCATGAACTTTGAGTCTATCATCATCAATACAAAACAATATTCTATTAAAGGATGCAGATATTGCCTTTTTGGCGTTCAATTCTCTTGAATTCGAATTCTAGGGTTCTTTCATCTAATACAAGTCTCAATCGATTATCTATGAATTTGAAGAGTTTAATCATGTTAATAAGATATTGAGGAATTGAAATCAACTTAGAATCTTCATTAAAACTTACCTTGAAGTGTTATTGAGGTTTTGAATGAGTTCTCTCTCTTTATAGGGTGTTTTTCGTGTTTGGGGGAAGTGGTGGAAATAATTCCGACCTTAAATATACGTAAAAATATAAAATCAGGAAAAATTTGACTCGTGTGCTGCACACGCGTCGCACATGCCGTCTGAGATTCAAAGAGTTGTCTGGTGCGCGTGCACGTGCGATGCTTGCCCATTATGTGCAGTATTTTCATAACGTGCATAACTTTTTTACATTGATCTATTTGTCCCGATCCTTTTATAGATGGAAATGTCTTTCTACGGGCTACAACTTTCATTAAGGAAGCTTTTCCAAATTCTCATCTAATCAAGGGATTATGATCGCTTGAAGTAAGCCCCTCGACAACCTACTCGAAACATTCTAACCTTCTAGTTTCCGTTATACTTTCATAGGACGAGTCAAACATTAGCCCGAAGACCCGATGTGTTACATAGTGTCAAGAGAAAGAATAATAAGTAACTAAAAGAAATTAATTGAAAATGTGTGGTATTATATATTATTTTGTATCTTATTTACTTTTTGAAAAAATAAGATTAAGGAAATCTTTAACAATAAATTCAAATGAGGGAGATTAAGGTAATCTACATTGGTTAGTTGCACACTTTTCTCAATTACTTTGTTGATGTACTCTAATTTTATGATATTATACTCATTCCGCTTTTTCACAAAAAATGCGTTGACCTATATTTAAGTTTTTTATTTTTTGGCAAAAGTCCCTCGTTAAATTGTTATGTAAATAACATATATGCCGTTGAACTAATCAAAGTTCATTTTCAAAACAAATATAAGTAACCTCCCCTCCTTAAAAAGAAGGTTAAACGTAATTGATATTTATTTATATTGGATCGCATAATATATTAATAATTAATAATTTCTTGGCTCAATCATATAAAACAATTATTATGCTGGTTTGGCCAGTTTCCTGACCAATTTCATTTGAATTATTTTTTTACTAATAACGGTTGTCTTTGCTACCTTTTTTTATAATATATTGAAAGTATATACAAATAGAGGATAAATTCGTAAAATATGTAACAAAATAAAAAATAATTCAAAATAAAAGTTCCTTGCTTATCTTTTGGAACATATTAAAGGGATAAACAAAGCCATAATTTACTATATCTTCCATTAGAAACTATTTTTGAATTTGGTAGAAAAATAAGAAGCACTAGCTTTAGTATGTTTTGTTAAAGGGCAACCCGGTGCACTAAGCTCCCGCTTATGCGCGGGATCCGGAAAAGGGTCATAGACTACAAGGGTCAGTTGTATACACTCTTACCTTGGATTTCTGCACTAGACTGTTTCCACAACTTGAACCCATGACCTCCTGATCACATAACATCAACTTTATCAGTTACTCCAAGGAGTTTTAGTATGTTTGGTTATTACTTTTATATCAAATAAGGGCAAATTTGGGAATGACATAATTTTGCAAGACTTTAGCATATGAAATAAAATTTTCTTTGGGAGTGTTTATTGGACATTCCTATATTACTCTAAAAATTTAGGTTATTTAGTTAATTTAATAAAGTGGAGGATGAAAATTAATTTTGTTAAATTAATGGAAGGTTTTTGTAAATCACAAAACTTTGAAATTGATGCTGCTATAAATCTGAGATTTACATACTCATTTTTCAACAAGAAATTTACGTTGTATCTCTCATTGTGGTTATCATGACAAGGATGAGCTCTCAAATAAAAAGAATAAGTGAGATAAAGTTTATGAAAGATAAGCTTTCTGAAGAGACCATGTTCTTCAAAAAGTAGAAAGCTTTTTGTAAGAGAGCAAACAGATCTTTTTATTCTATGTGGAATTGAAATTGCTATTATTAGTTTTTGTTGGAAATTTGCCTTTGGCGGGAGTTGCGACCGATCAACTTTAACGGCTTAAACACTAGTGTTACGCATGTTGGAGAATCCGGTTCTTCACACATGCATGATCTACTAAGTACGTAGATAACCGTAGGGCCAAGAATCGTCAAATTTCGTTGAGAAATGAAAGAGATATTGGTCTACGAAGTGAGGTGTTTGAAGCATGGACAAGTGTGGTTTGGGATCAATTCTCCCTCATCGGTGGAGGAAGAAAGAATTGTTGTGTTTATAAGACTCAAAATTGGTTTGGGGTTTGGGACCCCAAGGGGTATCCCATGTGTTTAAAGGAGGGAGGACCTAGATGTGCTTCGGTTCGAGGAAAGCCCACACGCGCGCCGCCGCCGCCCGGCCGTGGGATATTATCTTTTTGGGCAAGAGAACTTTGCCAGATGTACAGTTTGATCCCAGAAGTTTCATATGTACAGTTTGGACCAGAATTCTTTCATATGTACAGTTTGGTCCCTAAAGTTTCAAGCTGTACAATTTGGTCCCTGAGGTTTTCAGAAAGTCAGAATTGGGCAGAGATATCAGAAACGCCACAACACGCAATTCAGCCATTTATTTTGGCTGAATTACTCCTCCTATAATGGTCAATCCGTTGCACATCTTCACTATTTATTTTGGTGGTATTACTACCTCCATAATGGCCATTACTTGGCCGATGTGACACTTATGGAGGCGGTTCTTCGACCCTCCCTTCTACTATATAAAGACCCCATTGTCACCATTGTTGAGCACACTTTACACTAGACGAAAATACAGAAAACAGAATTCTTCTTCCTACAATCTTCCAAGCATCATTTCGTTACTCAAAATTCTTCACGGTAGCACTTGAATTTCCTTTGCTCAATTATTCCATTGTTGTTTTATCTTGGGAGATAATTGTCCAGGACGTATAAAGGATACATACGGGGCAATATTGTCTTAAAGACATAGTGTCACACTCGACTCAGCATACACAAAACAGTTCCAGTTTCTTGTTCAACATCATTGTAATTTCAGTTTGTTATTGAATTGTAATTTCAGTTCTTGTATTACTTAGTAGTTATTTGTAATTTCCGTTTCCTGCACCTTTGTAACCAACAATTTTTCAATTGGAGGCAAATCATTTTTATTCCGGAATGCACACCAATTTTTTTATATTCGTGTATGAAGTTTGAATATGCAATTTGCAATCTCATAAACTTAAATAAGGATGACTGAGTAAGGATGCGTTTCAAACTCCATGAATCATTTCTATAAAATTTCATGTTTTCAAACTCCAGCACATTCGCTAGAGTTCTACTTGTTAAAATTCTGATTTCCAACTATATGTGCTGGAATTATTTCATATTTAATAAGGATATTTTTTCCAGATGTTATGTTCAATTTTAATAATGATTACATTTGAAATGGTGACTAGGTTAACTTTTTCGTTCTCAGAAGTTAGGATGCTCAAGATTGAACTGGGCTTAATCAGATGAACCTAGGTCCTTCCACCTCAATTTAGCCCAGTTATGAATAGCATGCACTCGACATTGAATTTGTTTAGCCCAACAGGCATCTTCTAACTAGCCCAATAGACAGCTTTGGCAGCTGATTTACTCAAAAAAAGGTTTTCTTGAAACGTTATTCTTTTCCGATAACGTTCGACTGAAGTCTAATGTTTGTTTATATATTGCTCAACATTACAGATAAAACATTAGATTGTTGTACATCGCAGTATAACATTTTCTCATAAGATTTTTAATTTATTCAAAAAAATAATTTAAACCATGATAGAAAAAGTTCATAAAAAGGGCGGCACGATGCACTAAGCTCCCCAATGTGCGGGATTAGGGGAAGGGTCGGGCCACAAGGCACAATGCATTAAAAATTTCAAGGAAACTAATTTTGAAGGAGCTGGGAAATTAAATTAACAGACTGACAAAGTTGAAGTGATTTGGTTAAGGAAATTGACGAGTTATAATCAAAGATTGGGATAAATGACACCGAATTTGTATTTAAAGTGAATGTAACAAATTCTTCAACCATATTGTCTAATTGGTTTAGATATAAATTAATTGTATTCTATTGTAAACACTCACACACGTACATTACATTATTTTTTTTATTGGATGTGAAACATTTCTATTTGATAAATCATATCTTGTTTCGATCGTCGATCGCCGATCAATTTTTACAAAACAAACAATTGAGTGTTCGCCAACATTGAAATTGCAGTTACTTTTTTTTTCAATCGGAGGTGAACCGTTTATATGTAGCAAATCAGATACTGAATCGCCATCGATTTATTTTTGCAAGCAAAACAATCAATCGAGTATTGTATTTGCCAAGTAATAGTCATTAAAAAACTGAGAAGAGGGACAAAAAGAAAAAGAAGTATGTCGATGATAAGGGAAAAGAAAGGGGTTTGAAAGTAATTTTGCATGCTCTACATTGAAAATATTCATGGCGATTGGTTTGGGAAGACTCGAGAAATTGAAGCAACATATCAAATAAATTGAAAGAGATTTGATTAAGAAAATTGATGAGTTACAATGAATCAAAGATTCGTATAAAAGATACGAATATGTACTTGAAAATGAATGTAATAAATTCTTCAACCATATTATGGTTGAGTCTTTAAGTGAAAATTTCTGTCTAATAAATCTAAATAAAAATTTTAATATATTTTATGTTTTTTTTTATAATGTGTTGTAATGTAAAATATAAATTTAATATTGTTTATTATGTACATGCACACCGCACGCACGCACATGCACATTATATTATTTTTTCAATTGGAGGTGTATCATCTCTATTTGATACAACATATGTTGATTCTGCTGTCGTTGTCTATCTAATTACAGACGAAATAACCAACTAAGTGTTAACCATATGGTATAAATCGCATGAGCTTAATTTCATTTATAACCTGAATAATGTTGCATTTATTAATCAAAGTCTTTACTAAATAAATCTGATTATAAACGACATGAATCAAATTGTAGATTATGAGCTATGACTCTATGGATTGCTTATCACAAATGTAGTTAATGCATGTGACATTTCAAAATTTTCAATTGATCGTTATCTCTTTGTTAAAAAAATAAATATAATACATAACATAAGCTACCATATTTTTTTGCACATGAAGGTATAATTTGCACATCCAAAATTTTATATCATGTTAAAAGTATTTTTTAAATCATCCGATACTCATTGGCTAGACTAACTCGAACGCGTGTCACATAAGATTCATTAAAGGAGAAGTGGTTGAGTGCTCCTTATAGACAAAATTCTAAATTCTCAAGGTTCAAAATCGAAATTTCTGATTAAAAAAAAAAAGAAATATCATTTGTCAGTTTACATACCAAATCTCTTGATGGTTATTAAAATAATTAGCATCCAGAAAAAGAATAGCAAGTACTTAAAAGATAATAATTGAAAATGTGTGGTATTATATAATTTTTGTTTCTTATTTACTTTCTAAAAAAATAAAATTAAGGAAATCTTTAGCGATAAATTCAAATGAAGTAGATTAAGGTAATCTACAATAGTTAGTTTAGTTAGTTATAAACTTTATAATTACGTTATTAATGCTCCAAATTTATAATATCACATTCATCCCGCTTTATCATTAAAAATACATTGATCCTTTTTTTTTTTTTTGGCAATGATCACTCATTAGATTGTTAATTGTAATAATATATATACCCCTGAACTAATCAAAGTTTATTTTTGAAACAAATATAAGTAGCCTCCTCTCCTTAAAAAGAAGGTTAGTGCACATAATATTGGACCACATAATATAATAAAAAATTAATTATTTATTAACTTAATCATAGAAAATAATTATTATGTTGGTTTGGTCAGTTCCTCGCCAATTTCAGACTACAAATATATATTTCTGAATTATTTTTTATCGACAATTCTTGTCTTTGCTATATTTTCTTTATAAAAAATTGAAATTCTAACAAATAGAGGGTGAATTAATAAAATGTGTAACAAGACAGAAAATAATTCAAGTTAAAAGTTCCTTGCTTTATCTTTTGAAACATACTAGAGGGATAAATAAGGCCATAATTTATTATCTTCTATTGAAGTCTATTTACGAATTTAGTAGAAAAGTAAGAAAGCACCATCTTCAATATGTTGATTTATAACTTTATATTAAGGGTAAATTTCAGAAATGACATAATATTTCAAGACTTTAGCAGATAAAATAAATTTTCATTTGGAGTGTTTATCGGACATTCCTATATTAAACTAAAAAAATTTAGGTTATTTAGTTAATTAATAAAGTGGAGGACGAAAATTAATTTTGTTAAACTACAAGGAAGGTTTTTGCAAATCACAAAACTTGAAAACTGAGGCTGCTATAAATATACAGGTTTGTTCTCGTCTTTACTTACTCTACTCTTAGATTTACATCCTCGTTTTTCGAGAAGAAATTTGTATAGTGTATCTCTCATTGTGGTTATCATGGTAAGAATGAGCTTTCAAATGAAAAAAAGAAGTGAAATAAAGTTTATGAAAGATAAGCGTTCTAAGGAGGTCATGTTATCCAAAAAGCGGAAAGTTCTTTATAAAAAAAAAATAGATTTTACTATTTTATGTGAAATCGAAATTGCTATTATTATTTTTTCAATTGGAGGTGAACCATTTTTATTTGATAAACCAGATGTCGAATCGGTGGTCAATCACTTTTTGGAGGCAAAAAAATCAACTGAGTGTTCCTCAAATTGTAGGTTGACAATTGAAAGAATTTGTGATCACAAAAATCATGAGAAGACGGACAAAAAGAAAAAGGAAACAATTGATGACAAGGAAAAAAGAAGGGTTATTGAAGGTAATTTTGAACACTCTACATTGACAAATTTCAAGGGGAATGATTTGGAAAGACTTGAGAAGCTGACACAAGAGATCGATAACCTTGAGAGATATTTGGTTAAGGAGATTGACGAGTCACGGTCAACGATTGGCGTAAAAGATGCCGAATTTGTACTTAAATGAATGTAGCAAGTTCCTCAACCATACCGTCTAATTGGTTGAGTCTTTAAGTGAAAATTGTAATTTAATAAATCTAAATGAAATTCTGATACATTTTTTATTATTTATGGTGTGTTAGTAATGTATGACATGAAATTAATATTTTTTTATTATTTATACGCACGAACTCACTCACACGCACACACATTACATACTTGTTTGCTTTTGGAGATGAATCGTTTTTATTTGGTACATCAAATTTTGAATTGATCGTCGATTGATTTCTGCAGAAAAACAACCAACTAAGTGTTCGCCAACATTGAAATTGCAATTACTATTATTTCAATTGAAGGTGAACCGTTCTATTTGATAAATCAGATGTTGGATCAATTGTCCATCAATTTTTACAGGTAAAACAATCAACTGAGTGCTGTATTGGCTAAGCTATAAGATGACACTTGAAAGAATTAATAGTCAGAAAAAATATGAGAAGATGGAAAAAAAGAAAGAAAAAAACTGGCAATGATAAGGAAAGGGAAAATGCTATTGAAGGTAATTTTAAATGTTCTCATTGAATATTTTCAAGAAGACGGGTTAGGAGGGACTTGAGAAATTAAAGCAACAAATCGCTGAAGTTGAAAGAGTTTTTGATTAAGAAAATTAATGAATTACAATGAGAGACCGGTGTAAAAATGTCGAGTTTGTACTTGAAATAAATATAACAAATTCTCAATCATACCGTCTAACTGGATGAGTCTTTAAGTGAAAGTTTCGATCAAATAAATTCAAATATAACTTTAATATGTTTTATATTTTTTATGATGATGTGTTGTAATGTGAGACATGAATTTAGTGTTATTTATTATTTACACTCACGCCACACGTAGCACGCACTAATGCGCACACAAACATCACTTTATTTTTTCAGTTGGAGGGGAACCCTTTCTATTTGGTAAATCAAATACTGGATCAGTCATCGGCCAATTTTTTTTGCAGGCAAACAATTAAGCATTTTTATTTGGTAAATCAATCAATGGAGTGTTCGCAAGCCGTAAAATGACACTTGAAAAAATTATACTCATAGAAATCTGAGAAAATGGACAAAAAGAAAAAATATATCTATCGATGATAAGAAAAAACACAAGATTAACACGTCTTTCTTTAATTATTTTCAAACATAAATATATATCTTTTTTTCCTTAAAACACTGATTAATAAAAATATAGTGTAACAAAAATAAAATTTGAGATAATATTTCTTTTGGTAAGTGAAGTTCACAAACAAAAGCCTTCTAAGAACCAATAAGGATTGTGGTTGATGAATATGATATCTTCACCTTTAATTAGAGATTTCAAGGCTCTAGTTTTGTTTATGGAATAATTATGTTTGGGAGTGTTTTTAATTCTGAAATAGGTATTAAAACACGCAGATTCAAATTAACCGGGACTAAAACGGGTGTTGACACCAGGTGGAATCTCGAGCTCCATCCTTGTGTGTGACAAAATTTTTGTTTGAGATCATTTTCCCTTAATTAGGTCTAACAGGGCACAAACCTAAATTAATCGAGATCCCAAAATGAATACTGACACCATGTGACCCCCTCCAACAAAAGAAAAGGTCTCCTAAGATCTACACTTAAATCCCATCTATTTGGGAGTTCTTTCCCATTAAATATATCTCACGCGACGCTAATACAAGTTAGTCGGGATCTTACGCGACGTGAATTCAAATTAATAAGGACCTTACACAACGTGAATCCAAATTAGTTGGGATACATAACCAATACCGAGTAGATTCACCCTCCCCCTCAAACTCGAGTCTTATGTATGGAAAAAGTTTGTTTGGGAGAGCTCTCCTTTTAAATAGATCTTACGCGATGCTAATCCAAATTAGTCAGGATCTTATACGATGTGAATTCAAATTAATTGAGATACAAAAGCAATACCGAGACACCTATGGGCTGTGGTCATCTAGATTTGTCACTTGAACACCTCACGCAACGCTTGTTTCATCTAGACACTTCAGATGGGCCTCCGATGTGCCATTTAAACCATTTATGCACAATTAGTCAAATATGTAAAATGTGTGTAATACACTCGCCGATAACGTGGTAAAATGACAAATTAAATTAGGACATGTGTCGTTTGATCAAATAATAATATAGAAAGGAAATTTTGAGAAAAAAATAATATTTCAAAAAAGAAAAGAAAGCATGTTCTTGGTGTTCTTCACCATTTTCATATGTGTTCTTGTTCCAACCATAATTTTAATCCAAAATTTCATGAGAGACTCCTCCAAATTTATTATAACTTCAACTAAAGATTCATCACGAAGACCTGAAGACAACCCCAACATTAATTTTCAATTTTTCATCAAATCAAGTAACTCATTTTAAACCCTCAAACTATCTAAATACCGCATTAATGGTGTTTAGACCCAATCAATTCGAAATAATCCGAAGTGACAAAATGGAGTTATTAGATCTGAAATCCAGATCGAAAAAAAAATTGAAATTAGATCGAAGTTAATGGAGTTTCGTTGGAAAATTATTTGAAAAAAAAAGAACGAAGAAGAAGAATAACTAAAAAGAAAAAAGAAAAATATTTTTTTGAGCTTTTCACATGACTTATTTATGTGAAAATCATGCAAGTTGCTAAGTTACCGAAAAATATCTAAATGACACAGTGGAGGCCCACTTGAAGTGTCTAGATGAAACAAGCGTTACTTGAGTCGTTCAAGTGACAAATCTGGAGACGATGGGTTTGGCCAATTAATCGAGACCTTACACGATGTAAATTCAAATTAGTCTGAACCTTACACGATGTAAATCTAAATTTGTTATATTATTAAACAACACGAATTTAAATTAGCACGTGAACCGATATCGGGTAAATTATTCCCCTCCCCATCACAACGCCACCTCAGATCTACACCTGTCACATGACTTTATCACGTGATCACACAATTTCACTATGAAAGAGTCGAATTATCCCCCCTTAACTTTCATTTCCTCCCACTCGGCGGCCCACCGCTTTTCCCCTTCTCCGTTGGCCGCCCGACCCGAAATCTCTCCAAATCTTAATCCCTAAGCAACAAAAATCAAATCCCCCCAAAAAACCCTAAAAACCCAAATTCCCACTAATTATGTAAAATTAATCCAATTTTTTGCCTTCCGATTTCACTAATCCATGGATTTCGTGGAATTGGAGGCAATTGAAGGTCTTAGATGGTCATGGAATTCATGGCCAGTATCAAAATCCGAAGCATCAGCTTTAATTATTCCATTATCTATTATGTGTACACCATTAATGCATTTCAATGAGCTTCCAATACTACCTTATGATCCACTTATTTGTTCTCAATGCGGTGCCGTCTTGAACCCTTATGCTCGTGTTGATTATCAATCAAGAATTTGGGTTTGCCCGTTTTGTTACCGTAAAAACCCGTTTCCGAAATCGTATCTTGGAATTAATGAAAATAATGTGCCAGCTGAGCTTTTTCCGACGTATAGTACTGTTGAGTATCATTTGGGGAAAAAGGGTTTAGCTCAAAACCCTAATTTGAGCCCTAATTTTGGAAATTCGTCGTCGTTGTCATCGAAAATGGCTTCGTTTTCGGGCTCGAATTCGGGTTTGGATTTGGGGAAAAAGGGTTTAGATCAAAATTTGAATTCGAGCTCTAATTTTGGAAATCCAAAAATGGCTTCGTTTTCAGGCTCTTCTTCGGGCTTGGATTGGGCGGGCCTGATGTATAGTACGGTTGAGTGTAATTTGGGGAAAAATGGTTTAGGTCAAAATCCGAATTCAAGCTCTAATTTTGGAAATGTGTCATTTTCAGGCTCTTCATCGGGCTTGGATTGGGCGGGTTATGGGCTTGGCCCGGCTTTTGTGTTTGTTGTGGATGGTTGTACTTCGGATGAGGAGCTTAGGGTGGTGAAAAATGAGCTCCTTCATGTGATTGCTCAGCTGCCTGAAACTGCATTGGTTGGGTTGGTGGTGTTTGATTCAATGGTTAGAGTTTATGATCTTGGTTTTGGAGAGTGTTATAGAGTTGTGGTGTTCCATGGTGAGCGTGAGCTTTCTTCTGAGCAGGTAAAATGTGACATATTATCGAAGTCTTTGTTAATGTGGTTGTCTAGTTCAGTTTACTAATATGTCCGATTTATCAATAGTGAGCTGCTTTTAAGACATAAAATAATGTTGTAGTATAATATATCGCGCAGTAATGCATATTGTACTTGCTTTTGAGCTGTGGATCATTGATTGAACCTTGATGAAGCAGGGGACGTGCTGAGCATTTCTTCAGTAAGAAATATACAAGAAATGAGCCTTTGAGCTGTTAGGAATTGGTAAAAGAGAACCTTAGAGTGTGAGTTTGTGGGCGGGGGTGGGGTGCATGTACTATACTCTTAAAGGAGAATAAGAAAACACCGATCACCAAGGAAGTCAATGAAAGCTGGAAGGTCATCGTCTTGAAGTTCTCTGTTCTACAGATGAATATAAGGTTTTTCTCAGATAAAACCTAAGACTTATCGTTTATCTAAGTCTTTGCTAATGGAGTTATCTAGTTCAATTTACTAGTATGTCTGATTTATCAGCGATGAGCTGCTTTTTAAACGTATAATACTGTTGAAGTATAACATATTGGGTAGTTAAAGCTAGAATAACACATTTTAGAAAGTTTTAGTTTCCCAAAGGTTTTAAGCGTCAGAGAAGCAATAAAAGAATTTTCGGTGGTAGTACAGTAATGCATATTTTGCTTTTTTTTTGAGCTGTGAATCTCTGATTGAATCTTGATGCATTTCTTTCCATAAAAAATGTGAGATGAATAAGCCTTTGTGGTTTTAGAAATTAGTAAAAGGGAATAAAAAAGATGAATTTTAGAGTAGGGTGGGGGGCATGCACTATACTTTTAAGGAAAATAAGAAAACTCTGGGTTGAGTTTTTAGTCTTTTTCTTCCTATCACCAAAGAAGTGTCAACGGAAGTTGGAGGGTCATCATTTTGAAGTTCTCAGTTCTGCAGATGAATATAAGCTCAGTTTTGCTCGTACAAAACCTAATATTTACCGTTAAAAGAAGTAAACCAGTCAGCTGGCATGATTGTTCCACTTTGTACAGTGCACTTGATCGACACATCTTAAAAATTATAGCCAAAAAGTTGTATCCAATTTGAAAGGAAGTACTATTTGTTATGATGAAAGACACATAAGAGGTAGTTAGCTTAAGAGGAAGTGTTTTGGTGTAGATTGAGATGAATTGGTCTTCACTGTCGTGGCTTCTCCTTCTACAACTTTTCATTGGTCTTATTTACATTGGGGATCTCATTGAACGTGCCCATGTCTATGTTTCAATTCTAGTCCGAAACTCCGTGCTAACTAATGAACATGTGCCTAACATCTTTAACTTTTTTTTAGGAACAGAGCCCCTTATAACTATTTAAACTTTGGCAACTTACACTGTAAACCATCTTTCATGACATATAACCACCTAAGCATTTAAAAGGTAGCAACTAGTCCCTTCCATCAGTTTTCTACTAAGATCAATTTCAACTCTGAGAGAATTGTTGGAAATTCCAGTTTCTCATATTCTCTTCTTGTCAATGCTCACGTTTAGGAGTAGTCATCCACTCCATTAGTTTTCCCTTTTTTTTTCTTAGTTGTTCTCTTTTTTTCTTAGTTCTCTTTTTTTCTTAGGCTTTGCTTACTCTTTCCTTCAGTTCTTTCCCTAACCCGAGTTCTAATTTCCTTTCGTATTTCTTTCTTGTTAATTTCCACCTTTTCCCACTTTTTTTTTGTTTCTTACATCCTAAGTTAATGAGTATATGCTCCTTCATCATCCTCTTTACCATCACCCTACAACTCTTTCTCTTCCCCCCTAGCTCTTTTTTCATATCTCTTCCAGTCCTCTTTTCTTGACAACCAACACGACACCCTCACCTTCACAGGCTAGTGAAATCTTGTTTCCCAGCAACTTATCCATTTTTCTCCTTTTTTATTTTTATTCTTTTTTTTTGGGGGGGGGGGGGGGGGGGGGGGGGGGGAGGTTGTTTCCTCTCCTTCATTTAACTACTGGCTGTAACATTAATTTTCGTTCCCTAGCTTAACTCTGGTGAAGTATTGGCACAAAGAAAATTGGCCAGAGAAGCAATTCCTAACAGGAGTTTGATGCGTAGCAATGATCGTGGACATGTGAGGAAAAAGAAAATAAAAAGGAAAAAGGTATTGCTACTGCACCCCTAAGACTTAATTTGCTTAGTGAAAACCTGTGTTGCTCGGACTCTCCAAAAATGTTGTCGTTCCCGTGTCTGATCCTTAAAAAATGCACTACTTTTTGAGTATCCAACACCCTCGTCGACATTATTGAAGATTCTGAGCAGCATAGGTGAAAACTAATATAGATCAATTGCTTCTCTTTTTTAAGTTCAAAAGGTTGGCCCACAAATGTTTGTCTAAGGGGTTAGTTTAAGAGATGTGCTTTCTTTGCTTGGTTGACAACTAGGGTTGGTTATGCCAGTTGTAAAAACTTGAGGAAGAGGAGGATTACAAATGCTACTTATTACTTCATGTGAAAACACTTAGGATAGAACATAGATTATGTCCTAATGCATTGTTAAGTAGCATCACGTCTATGGTGGAGCTTTTAGGATGGTCCACAATACAGTGGACCATGTTGGGTACTGTGAAGCATGCACTATTTAGTTGGGTCTTTAGAAGATGAAAGAGAAGACACTGACAGTGGGGTTATGCGCCACTAGAACTTATGTGGATAATATGGACAGAAAGAATTAGGAGAGCTTTTAAAGGGAGGAACTTGATTTTGTGCGTATCCTGTTATAATGTCCTTTTGGTGCACCCATGTGGTCCCTATTTGTATAGGGAGATTGGGCGTCTTTCATAGAGAATCATATCTATCCTTAAATTCTCTACTTTTTTGGTATACCTCTTGTATATATATATTTATTTGTCTGTTTTTGATAACCGTGGCGTCCGGGCCAGCTTGCGTGCACCTCGACTAATTCCACGGGATACCTCCCACCAGCAACATGTAGCGGTAACTCTGTCTCTGTCCTCTACGACTGAGGCAAATGGGAGGAAATCACACCTTTGGGTGTATACCTCTTGTATGACTTTCCCATTGTCAATAAAATTGTACTTGATAAAAAAGAGGATAGTTAGTTCAAGGCGTTAGATACCAAAAAAATATTAGTTTTGCCCAAATTACAACAACATACCCAGTGTAATCCCACAAGGTGGAGTAAGGAGGGTAGGATGTACGCAGACGTTACCTCGACCTTTATAGGATAGAGAGGCTATTTCTGATAAAGGAGGGATGCAACACGAGGATTTCCCAGGGGGTCACCCATCCTAGTACTACTCTCGCCCAAGCACGCTTAACTTCGGAGTTCTGATGGGATCCGGTGCGTTAGTGCTGGTATGATCGCATCCTACCACTAGGTAATTATTATAAACAAGCCACTAGGTAATCTACCTAGAGGTATATTGATTTTTTTTTTTTAAAAAAAGAATAGTTTAACGGGCTTCGGAACGCTTTAGAGTTTCCTGATGACCAAATTTACTAATCAATACGTATTCTGAACCATAAAGAAAATGAAATAGTAATAAAAAGTCGCTTCAAACAGGTTTACTCATTGAAATTTTTGTAAGCTACCTCGCATAACCTGTTCAATGCATCAACAACAATTTCTAGAAACCCATTGTGCATTATGCTTTAATTTGCTCATTTTTGTGTCTTCTTTTTATCACAGACCAAGCAGCTCCTGGGTATTCATCGTACGAAGTACCAAGCAGGAATGGTACATATGGCTCCAAAACAGGGATACCTGATACCGCTATCAGAAGGGGAGTTCAGCATCACATCAGCAATTGAAGATATCCATTCTTCACCGCAGGTTATGTCAGGTCATAGACCCTTACGGGCTACAGGAGTAGCAGTATCAGTTGCTGTTGGACTACTAGAAGGATGTTTGGTCTCTGCGGGTTCGCGTATCATGATCTTCACCTCAGGGACAGCAACGATTGGCCCAGGGATGATCGTAACCTCTGATTTCGGGAATGCCATTAGGAATCAGCGAGACATTGGTAATGGCTATGCACCTTACTACAAAAAGTCCAGTGAATTCTATAAGCGGATATCAAGAAGATTGTCTGATTCGTCTATTGCTCTTGATCTCTTTGCTTGTTCATTGGATCAAGTTGGAGCAGCTGAGCTTAGAGCTCCAGTCGAAAGTTCAGGAGGGTTCATGATGTTAACAGAGTCGTTTGACTCGGACCAGTTCAGAAAATGTTTACGTCACATATTTAGCCATGATGAGGTTGGTAATTTGAAAATGTGTCTTGATGCAACTATTGAGATAGTAACGACAAAGGACGTTAAAATTTGTGGGGCCCTTGGTTCATGTGTTTCTCTTCAGAAAAAGAATGGTTCAGTCAGTGATAAGGAAATCGGCGAGGGAGGTACCTATATGTGGAAATTAGGGGCACTTACTGATAAAATGTGTATTGCCTTCTTTTTCGAAGTAGGGGATGAACAGAAAGCCCAACCTAGCTCCGCATTTTTCATACAGTTCATAACACACTATAGATATGGAAGCATGGGAATTCGTAAGAGGGTGATCACTGCTGCAAGAAGGTGGGTCCCGAACAACTCTCCGGAAATCGCTGCTAGCTTTGATCAGGAAGCAGCAGCTTCAGTGATGGCTAGGCTTGCCATTCATAGAGCAGAGAGCAATTTTTCTCAAGATATTGTCCGGTGGCTAGATAAAAATTTGATACGTTTTGCTTCTAAGTTTGGAGATTATGTCCCGGAAGACCCCTCATCATTCCGTCTAGCGACTAATTTATCCCTTTTCCCACAGTTCATGTATTATCTAAGGAGATCTCAGTTTATCGATGTCTTCAATTGCACTCCAGACGAGACTGCTTTTTTCCGGCTGTTGTTGAACCGTGAAGGGGTAGTCGGCTCGCTTATTATGGTCCAACCAACACTTTTCCAGTATTCATTCGACGGACCCCCTATCCCGGTTCTCTTAGACATCTGCTCCGTCTCTCCGGACATTATCTTGCTCTTCGACTCCTACTTCTATGTGGTTATTCATTATGGCTCTAAGATTGCACAATGGCGTAAACTCGGCTATGACAAGGATCCGAGCCACGACAGTTTCCGGAAACTTTTAGAAGCTCCCGAGATCGATGCAGAGCAATTGGTATCGGATAGGATCCCTGTGCCAAAGCTTATAAAATGTGATCAGCATAGTAGTCAGGCTAGGTTTCTACTTGCCAAGTTGAATCCATCTGTTACACACAACTCAACTTACACACAAGGCTCAGATATTATATTTACTGAAGAACTGAGCTTACAAGTTTTTATTGAGCACTTGCAAGCTTTAGCTGTGCGAGGTTAATTTTGAGAGTTTTGTATAGAGTTAGTTGCTGTTCAAGTAGTTATATAGAAGGAGTGTTGTACATTAGAACCAAGGTAAAATATCTCTTTGGTAATTAGATTATTTTTTTGGTGAAAAGAAAAGTAAGAATCTCCTCATTGCCTTGCATATGGGGAATTTCTAAATTTCCCCATTTGTTTTGGAATTACTACAACGTCAACATACCTAGTGTAATCTAACAAGTAGGATGTGAGGAGGGTAGTGTATGCATACCTTGCTCCTATATTAAGAGGTAGAGATATTGTTTTCGATAGACTTTCAACTCAAGAAAAAAACATTTATTTTGGAAGTACTTGGAGCAGACAAATTAGGAACTACTTATATATTAGAAAAACATCGGCATGTAGTATTGCTTCACTTACTCGTGTCACAACTCATCATTTTGTAATGAATAATAATTTCTAGTGAAAATATTTCTTTTTGTTACAAGAAAACGTGAAAAAAAATTCTTTTTGTTACAAGAAAAAGAAATAGTTTTCTTGTAATTTTTATCATCACATTTACTAGGCCATGCCGTTAAGCTCATGTTTTTATAAAATTCTTAGTTTACTCAACTAGTTTAATGTTACACTGAATCAGTAGGGGGTGTCAACAGTTCTAAAAATCGATCAAATCAAACCTAATCGATTATTAGGTCTTTTAAAAGTAAAACCGCAGGTTTCTATATATATTTTATAAAATCACCAATTGGTAACCGGCCAAACCTTTTTGTTCATTTCCATGCTGAAATGTGATTGTTATTAGCTTTCTAATACAATTTGATTGATGTAAGAGTTCTATCAGAAGAAGAAAAGAATATATTTGTTGTGGAGGAATCTTAGGGTAGTGGTTCAAATTAATGCAGTCTCTCTGAGCATATATTCATCTTGATAATATAATAATGTTAAACATAAATGGATGTAGATGCTTTTCTTTATTTACAAAACAAATAAAAGGAATCGTAGGTCAATATGAATTTTCTATAAACAACCATACATTCTAGTTGATTAACACTGCTTAAGTAAGCATTTGATGAGTATTGTGTAAGAATAATTATGGGACACTACTAATTAAGATGTAATATTGTAATTAGGAGTGTAAATCATTTTGTCTTCAATTAGTTAGATTAACATCTTATATTTTAGGTAAACTTAGATTAGTACTACATTGTAATATTGTTTATATTTGCTATCATTAGAATGAAATACTCTAGGAATTAATCTTCATACATGGTATCAAGAGTCAAAGATCCTTTGTCCTAATACCTCTCTCCTTATAACCGATTTTTTCTTCTCCTAAACCCTAAGTATTTGGGCCACCCCTCCTAAAAAAACCCTAACCTACTTCCTAAACCCTAGATGACAACAACCCCCCCTCCTTCACCCCCTCTTCTCGGCTAACACATACCCGAAACCCTAAGGGTTTTTCACTCTCTTAAACATCAACCTCTACTTCTTTTCTTCTCTAGGTTTTGATTTTTTGTGGAACCTATGGCCTAAAAACAAACTTTCCAACCCGCTCTTGCCATTAATTACGTCAAGAACTTCATCTCTATAACCCTTGAAATGGAGAAAGGGCAATATACATCTTGGACAGAATTGTTCAAAATCCATTGTTGTGCCTATGAGGTAATCGACCACATTATACCTTCCAAGTTATCCTCAGACGCCGGTTTGGTGAACAAAAAGTTATGGACACATTTGGATGTTATTGTCCTTCAATGGATTTATGACACTATATCTAACGACCTTTTACATACCATTTTGTAGTCGAATTCTACAGCTCAACAGGCGTGGAACGTCTACAAAATATATTTCAGGATAACAAAGTTTCTAGAGCCGTTTATCTTGAACACAAGTTTACGAATATTAAACTGGATGATTTTTCCAATATCTCCTCTTATTGTCATGAATTGAAGATGCTTGCGGACCAATTATCCAACGTTGGTTCTCCCGTGACAAATCAACGATTGGTCCTTTAGTTGATTGCATGATTGAATGAACAGTATGATGGGGTTGCTACGTTCATTCAACAAAGTAATCTATTGCCTCATTTCTATGAGACCCGTTCGAGGTTAATTCTCGAGAAAACACGAAAGGCAAACACAAGCATCCACCGCCGGCACTGCTCTCATCTCCACCAACTCATTTTTCACGGATTCGGAGCCTCAAAATTCTGGTTCGAGGGGCAATAATAATTGTAAAAAATAATGGTGGAAAGGGACGAGGCCGTGGTGGTGGACAACCTGCCGGCGGCAGCAGGCAGTCCGGGTAGTGGTGTCAAGGCAGCGACGTTAATCAGTGAGGGCAGTACCCACTGTGGGCGGCCCTGCCATGTCCGTACCCTACTTATTCGTGGGCCAGGCCTCCACCTTCAACTCGCCAACCCGAAATTCTAGGGTCTCGTCCCCAATATGCATTTGCGGCTCAGGCACCATCTTCGGTGGGCTATGCACCCACTAACATCGAACAAGCCATGAACCACATGAATTTAAATGTTCGAGACGAATCATGGTACATGGATACGGGGGCTTACGTCACACATGACGTCATCTCAAGGTAATCTTTCGTCTTATTTCAATATGAGCAATAATAAAAATATTATTATCGGTAGTGGTCAGGAAATTTCAATTCGTGGTATTGGTCAGGTAACACTACCCTCTCCACACCCTCAATTATACTTGAAAAACGTCCTACATGCACCAAAATTAATTAAGAACTTGATATATGTTAGACATTTTACAATTGACAACAATGTTTCTGTGAATTTTGATCCATTTGGCTTTTCTGTGAAGGATTTTCAGACGGTGATACCACTCATGAGATGTAATAGCACGGGGGACATGTATCCCATCACCTCTGTTCCCAACAACCGCATAACCAAACCATCCACCTTTGCTGCCATTTCTCCTATTGTCTAGCACAATCGGTTAGGTCACCCAGGAGCACCAGTTTTTAATTCTCTTAGGAAAAATAATTTGTTTGCTTGTAACCGAACTTTGGACTCTTCTGTTTGCCAATCTTGTGTGGTTGGTAAACATGTTAAGCTCCCTTTTGCGTCTTCTACTTCTCATACTTTTATGCCCTTTGATGTTTTGCATTGTGATTTGTGGACATCACCTGTTTTGAATTCTGCAGGTCATAAGTACTATCTGCTAATTCTAGATGATTATTCGATTTTTTTGTGGACTTTTCCTTTAGGACATAAATCACAAACATATACCATTTTAAAACAATTTAGTGTTATTATCAAAACTCAGTTTGACAAATCCATTAAATGTATTTAGTGTGACAATTGGGGGAATTCATAAATACTCAATTTAAAATTTTTTGTCACCAAAATGGGATGTCTTCGCGTATTTCGTGTCCACATACATCACCACAAAATGAGAAAGCCGAAAGAAAAATTCGAACAATTAATAATATGATTCGAACCATCCTTGTGCATTATTCAACACCACCGATTTTTTGGCTCCATGCACTTCAAATGACAACATATCTTTTAAATATTCTTCCTAGTAAACTGCTCTCCAAGGATGGTTCGAATGAAATACTCAAGGAATTAATCTTCCTACCTATTGAAATTGAAGTTAAAAGTTACTTGAAATGAAGTTGAAAGATCAAAATTATGAAAGTTATAATATTTAACACGAATTTCACTTGAAAAAAAGAAGATAAAAATTGAAAAATTATGAGGAAGATACTATTTTACTTAAAATAGACTTTCAATATTTACAATAGTTCGTTTTACGTTCAAATACTGATTTGATGTATTTGCAACTATTCGTGATCAAATTAATATTTGTCAATATCTAACTTCAATTTCTACAAATACTGAAATACAATTTTTGTCCAAACAAAATAATTTAGAAAAGTTAAGTGAGACTAGTATACGTTAAAGTAAAGATTAATTCATATTTATTGTTAGGTGGGAACATCCAGGGATAATAACAACTTAAAAATAGTGAAACAACCAAATTAAAAGTCAACAAAATAAGAAAAGGACAACATAAGTAGCTCAATTTGGAGTAAATTATGAGACAAAGGACAAGATGAACAATCAATATATTCATTTGAAGTGAACCAGTGTAACTAATTTGAAACGTATTCTAAATTTGACCTCATCCAACTATTGGTTACTCCTATTATTTATGGAGTATATTGATGAGAAATGATAAAATGGTCCTTTATTTTCCAAAAAAAGGTGGAACTCCCACCCCAGGAGCCCCCACACCTCGGTCCGACAAGTCTATGAAGGAGGTAAATCATGGTGACTCAATTGATTTCAAAGGTTAGACCAGTACCACGTTGAAAATGGTCCTTTATGTTTGGTGATATGTTCAAAGGGTCCGTTAAATATACCATTGGATAATTTGGTATTTTGAATTTGTCAAAGGTGAACACTTTTTAACAAACTTCGAGTGTTTAGATTTTATGAGAAATGTAAAAAAAATTATGTAATCAAAATCATTTTTTAAAGTCCCATCAAATATCAGATTCAATAATACCAAAAATTACACCAAACATAAAATAGATAAAAGATAGCAAAAACTGTACTTCAACAAAATGCACTAGACTCTAAAAATATGTTTGCACTAGATTCTAGGGATAAAAAATAGCAAAAATTATACCTCTAAATATGTGTTTATATCATATCCTTATTTTCACAGTTCGTGTTAAATTTAATAATTAAATTATATTAAATATTCGATGGAGACTAAAAACGCCTATATTTGACAAACTTAAAAGACCAAGAATATACATAAGAGACCATTTTGAACTTACTCCAAACATAAGAGACCATTTTTATCATTTTTCTAAAGAAACGATCCACGTTTTCAACTACCCTCACGATATAAACATAACAACATAAGACTTACCCACATCCGGTATGTATATCATATTAATGCATACAAGACATGTGTACTTCAAACACTCAATTATTATCACTTAATTATGTGCATTATTACTATGATTTTTAACTGCTAAAATTAAATCGATTGATCTAATATAAACGCCTCTATGCATTTAAGTATTTATGCTACAAAAAATGTGGCCCCAAATGAAAATGGGAAAAAACGTGTGTGTCCCCTCAAACCAAAGTAATTATCTGCCCATATTCACATTACTTTCGCACCCCCAAAAAAATCAAAACTATTTAACTGAGATGTCCTCAAATTATAATGCCCCTTTTAATTCAACACCATTGATTTCAATGTATGTCTGTATGGTGAATTAAATCATTTTCTGAGATCTGATATATAAATATACTGAGATGGTATCATGAAGCAGTCCTTCTCTTATTCCTTCATGATACCATCATGATAAATAAATATACTAAGATGATATTATGGAGGATCATGTTTATTTATTCAAAAACACACTTTTTTCGAAAAAAACCCCTCTATGATACCATCATCTTATATACATATATTGTTGTGGTATCATTGATGACTGCTTCAATCATTCAATGAGACACTCCCCAGTCCTCTATAGTACCGTCATAAACTGAGATGGTATCATGGAGGATTGTTTCAGTTCTTTTTTTTAATCCTTCATGATATCATCATAATATATAAATATACTGCGATAGCATCACAAAAGAATGGGTTCGGGCGAGGGATATTTTGGGTAAATAGTTTTTGAATGAGTGAGTATGGTGGGTAATTAGTTTAAAAGGGACATGAAACATATAATTAGTTTGTTTTTGTATGATATTTGAGTTAGTTTCCCAAAATTAAATTGATTGATCTGCTGTAAACGTTTGAAGCATATAAGTATTTATATCCTACAAAAATGTGGTCCCAAATGTAAATTTAAAAATAATAATTAAAAGTTGGGCCCATTTTGGGCATCATATAAGAACTTTTAGCCCAAAAAAAGAAAAACGAATTTGAAATAACAAATTTTCAGAAAAGGCGCAAATAAATATCTCTGCAAATATAGCAATGTGATCCTTATAAGATTTTTTTCAAAATCCTAATCACTTCAATTCAATTAGGGTTTAATTTATTTTTTCCCCAATCCAATTTTTATGTACAGTAAACAACAATAGAAATCAATTTAATATACGTAAACTCGACACAATCAATCATATACACATACAAATTCAAAAAAAAAAACTTTGAAATTGAGGTTCTTTTTAGGGAATGATTGTTGTTGTTGATGATGATGGGTCGAGAAGTCGTACCGGTGATGGATCCGGGTACGGTTATAGGCGGGTTGAAGAAAAAGGGAACCGGGTCAAGGAGTTGGTTATTGGTAGATGCTACCGGGTCGGAAACGGTTTTGGATGTTGATAAATATGAGATTATGCATCGCGTGCAAATTCATGCTCGTGATTTGAGGATTATTGATCCGTTATTGTCTTATCCTTCTACTATTATGGGTCGTGAACGAGCTATTGTTCTCAATTTAGAGGTGATTTTGATTCTTTTTTAATTATATGGAATTATGAATTATTAAGTATTGGAATGAACTTGAGCAAAATGAATGTTGAGAATTCACAAAACCGTTCTCAATTGGAAATGTTTATTGCTCGACTTATTTTTTACTTGCATTTTTCATTTTCTAGTGTTATGTTTACTGATCATTGTATTTTATGTTCTATTGTTGAGTATTGGAATGAAACTGGTTGAAATTGAGAGAAATGGAATAGTGAGAATTCATAAATCCGTCCTCAATGTGCGCTGTGTTTGGAGAAAATGCTAATTTTTTGAATAATTATAGCTGCTTTTCGCATTTTAGTTTTGACTTTCATTTGCAAGTGTCTTGTTTACTGATCATTGCATTTTTTGTTCTATTGTTGAGTATTGGAATGAAATTGAGCAAAATGAATATTGAGAATTCATAAATCCGTCCTCAATTTGGAAATGTGCACTCTGTGTTTCGAGATAATATGCTAAATTTTTTGAATTTTGTTCATTTAGAGGTGATTGATTTTTTTCTTATAGGAATAATGAATTATTGAGTATTGGAATGAATCGGTTGAAATTGAGAAAAATGAATATTGAGAATTCATTCAATTGGGAATGTGCACTCTGCGATTGGAGATAATATGCTAATTTTTTTGAATGTTGTTCTTTTTTTTTTCTTTTTCTGTAAACAATTATAGTTGCTTTTCTCAGTTTGCTTTTTTGCTTGATTTTTTTTTTTACTTGCATTTCTTCATTTTCAAGTGCTTTGTTTACTGGTCATTGATTTTTATTTCTCAATTTAGAGGTGATTTTTGACTATTTTTTAAAATTATATGGAATTTTGTATCGTATTATGTTTATTGTATTCGTACTGTATTGTTTTGATGAATATAGTGTTTGGATAGATTGTATTGTTTTCTGTCGTTACATAATGCCACACATCAAAGGATAAACCTAGAGCTATTGTTCTCAATTTAGAGATGATTTTTTTTAAAATTATTATACGGGATTTATGAATTTATTGAGTATTGCATTGATTGAAATTGAGCAAAATGAATATTGGAATTCAATTGGGAATGTGCACACTGTGTTGGGAGATAATATGCTAATTTTTTTGAATTTTGTTCCTTTTTTTCTCTAGATGATTATAGCTGTTTTTTCTGGTTTGCTTTTTGCTTGACAGTTTATTTTTTTCTTGCATTTTTTTTTCATTTTTCAAGTGCTCTGTTTACTGATTATTGTTTTTTTTTCTTATATGGAATTACGAATTATTGAGTATTGTATTGATCGAAATTGAGCAAAATGAATATTGCTCTTCAATTGGAATGCCTGGATACAGTATGCTAAATTATTTGAATTTTGTTCGTTTTTTTTCGGTAAACAATTATAGTGGATGAATTAATTAATTTTTTTCTTCTGCTTTGTGGTAAAAGTTGGAAAAGGATTATTTTATAGCTGCTTTTTTCAGTTTGATTTTTGATTGATAGTTTATTTTTTAGGTTCATTTTCAAGTGACTTGTTTACTGATTATTGAGTATTGGAATGAATCGGGTTGAAATTGCTCGGAATGGAATGTTGAGAATTCATAAAGCTGTCCTCAGTTGGGAATGTCCACTCTGTATTTGGAAATAATATGCTAACTTTTTTGAATTTTGTTCGTTTTTTTTCTGTAAATTTATAGTCGATGAACTAATTAATTCTTTTTCCAACTTTGTGGTAAAAGTTGGAAACGGATTTTATAGCTGCTTCTCTCAGTTTGATTTTTGCTAGGTAGTTTATTTTTTACTTTCATGTTTCATTTTAAAGTACAGAATCCCAAATTATTCATTATTGGAAAGAAACGGGTGAGCAAAATGAATATTGAGAATTCATAAACCGTCCCCATTGTGCACTCTGTGTTTGTAGATAATATGCTAAATTTATTGAATTTTGTTACTTCTTTTTCTGTATAATTATAGTTGTTTTTCCCAGTTTGCTTTTTTGCTTGACAGTTTATTTTTACTTTCATTTGCAAGTGTCTTGTTTACTGATCATTGCATGTTTTGTTCTATTGTTGAGTATTGGATTGAGATGGGTCGAAATGGAGCGAAATGAATATGGAGAATTCATAAAACCGTCCTCAATTTGGAATGTGCACCGTCTTTGGAGATAATATGCTAATTTTTAGACTTTTGTTCCTTTTTTTTCTGTAAATAGTTATAGCTGCTTTTCTCAGTTTTTATTTTGGGCTTGACAGTTTATTTTTGACTTTCATTTGCAAGTGTCTTGTTACTGATTATTGCATTTTTTTTTATTGAGTATTGGAGTGAGACCTATCGAAATGGACCACAATGAATACTGAGAATTCATAAAACTGTCCCCAATGTGCACTCTTTGTTTGGAGATAATATGCTAAATTTTTTGAATTTTGTTCCTTTTTTTTCTCCTGTAAATAATTATAGCTGCTTTTCTCAGTTTGCTTGATAGTTTAATTTTTGCTCCCATTTTTCATTTTCATGTGTTTTGTTTACTGATCATTGTATTTTTTGTTCTATTGTGTTAGGGCAGCATATCAAGGCTATTATTACATCTGAAGAGGTAATTTATGCTTCTTTTTGTTTTTGGAAATAGCTTCTTGTTTCTGAACTTTCTCTTACAAAATTATTTGAGTTTCCTTTAATTGTATGTATGGAGTCTATGGGACTACATTTTGTTGTACATTAGAAGTCACGATGCAGTCAACTGTGTTCTTGCTGATCCACTTAAGGTTTAACTGCTTTAGTAAACTATCAATTTGCTTAATGATAGGGTGCACCAACAGTTCACTTTACCAAGGCAATAGTATTTGTTGTGTGTTGCAAAATCTCATGATTGAGTTTCATCAGTTGAAATTAGGAGTTAAGACTACAATGGCAAGGCTACAAAGACTTGATATGACTATTGTGTATCATCTTTTATCGTCTAGATGGCAGGGCTGGTATTAGGGTAGTCGGGTAGTAGGTTGTAAGCATTGTCGTGCTTATCCTTCCATACTAGTGGTCGTAGTATTTCTTCTGTAGTGTAGTATTTACTGTCTCTCGTTCTTCGCGTAGCATACTATTTTGTTGTAGTTACTGTTCCTTTTTCCTACTTGACCTGCTTTGTTATTGTTCTATTGCTTTATTGTTATTGCTTTATTGTTATTGCTTTATTCTTAGCCGAGGGTCTATTGGAAACAACCTCTCTATCTTCCAAGGTAGAGGTAAGGTCTGCGTACAACCTACCCTCCCAAGACCTCACTTGTGGGATTACACTGGGTATGTTGTTGCATGGCAGGGCTGGTATTATTTTTCTGTGAAGTAAAAAAATGCTACATTTTCCTTTTTGCTCTTGGAGCCCGTTCAGTAATACTAGGACATGTACTTATCAAAAAATAATACTAGGGCATGTAACTGTATTCTGTATGTGCTATCATTTGAAACAGGATAGCATAATATTAGGATGCCCCACTTGTGGGATTATACTGGGTATGTTGTTGATAATAGCAGGATGCTTTTACAGGCATATTATAGAAGTTGTAACCAAAGTTAGCTTCTGACATTTGTTAGTTGGTCTTTGTGTATGACGTACTGAAATTTTTCCTTGAGAAAATCACCTTGACTCTCAACTTCTAAATCTATATAGGGACTCTATTTTGATCGCAGAGTTGTTATACCATCTAGACCACACGTTTTTATCTAACCCTCATTTTTATGGCCTTTACTTCATTAGACCTTATTCTACCAGTGTAACAAAAGTATTGTATATCATTGCGCTAAGATCTGTAAAGTTGTCCTTTGTCAACTTAAGCCTCTTGTAGACACGTAATATCATCTCTCCTCCTATTTAAGGCATACACTAATTATTTTTACTTTCCTATCAACGAGCCTATGTTCAAACTATCAATTCGAACACGACTCTCTTGGGATAGTTTCATTATCTCATACATACAATAAGATGCGGGAACCCTTTTATCTAGCATCACACCTGGGCATCACTATTGTGGGACTTCTTCACCCACATTCATTCATGGTGTGGGAACCCTTGCTTATATTTTGTAATTCCAGGCCACATATTATGGAACCCGTTGCTCATTTAACACTAAACCTGGATCCCCATATTGCAGTGTACCTTGGTACGTCTCAGTTAATTCAGGATTCATAAGATTCATCACAATTAGAATTTTTTTTAGCCACTAACACACGACAACCCTCACTTTTCATACGGATTTTAGGATGGGCTATGCTTTTGGAAGCTCACACAGATGGAGTTTAGATAATTCATCATAACTAGACTATTTATTTGTGTACTGGCCGGCATCTTGCTGCAACCTTCCTTGTTTGCATGGGTTTGGGACCATCTATGCTTTGCAAAACTCACATGGCGGTTGGAACTTGGTCATATACATGTCGGTCAAGTCCACCGTGGACTAGTAGAATTATTGATCCTTTTACATGTTTTGTGACCATATACCATCCTAGAAGTCAGGTATGATTTTCATCTCATGTTCCACTAAAACCCTGAAAAGTATGACAACTTAAGTTTCCTTTACAAGACAGTTAAGTAGGCTTTCGAACCTTTGTTGTTTGGCCATGGGCATTATTTACTTTTTTCCGGAATAATTTCTCTTTATTTCAAAAATGGTGTTTGGTTATAAATTCCAAATCCAACTTGGAGTTGGATTCCAAATTTGGAAAAGTGCTCCAAATCTGTTTTCCAACTCCATCTTCATAAATTCCAAATAAAGTGCTCTCTTCTCTCCTGTGCAAAAAGTGGAACCAACACAACTCCATCTTCAACTCCAACTTCATAAATTCCAAATAAAGTGAAAAACATTTGGAATCTATGGCAAAACGCCTTTGATTCTAATGCATTAGTAAACTTTAAAGTTAATCCTTTAGGCTTTTCAAGTATACATTGGAAGATCAAGATCAATACTTTTTATGATACTTACATAATGATTGGGTTAGCTCCCTAATCTATATTTGGTTAAAGAAACTTCGGCCAACTTAAGAAGCCTAGTTGCTACTTTCGGATCTAAACATACTTTGAACAGAGTGATTCCATATTAGTCTTAATTCAGAGGTTGTTCAATCCAGGGAAGATAGGAACTAAATCTTTTATTTTTGTTTTGCATTTTAGAGTGTGTTTGCTTAAGCTTATAAGCTGGTCAAATTGATTTGTAAGCACTTTTTGACTTATCTACGCATTTGGTAAACAACCAAACTGCTTATATGCCAAGTGCTTATACTCCAAAATCTGCCAACTTATGGCTTTTCAGCTTATAAGCACTTTTGACCAAATTTTTTATTATTTATCTTTAATCTTTTTTCTAAATCTCAAAATACCTTTCCCAAAATAAAACCCCTAATTATCTCTTTACTCTGTATTCATTGTTCACCTTTTCGTTATAAGGATACTATCAAAATTTACAAGTTTTTTGTAAAAACATTAAGTGTATTTTAGTCATTTTAACAAAGGAATAACTAATTATGATTTTTTGACCAAACACATCAACTGCTTATTATCATTCATAACACTTCTATCCACACACATAACTGTTTATTTTTAAAATTAGTTTCAACTTAAAAATGCCTTTCAACACTTAAAGTCTATCGACATTGACAATCAGCTAACCAAAATTGGCTCTTATTCTAGATTTATCTTGATCCCAAGTAGGATTAGAATTCTTGGCTGATACTATATTGTTCTGAATTCAAGTTAACATGAATGAGTACAATGACCTTTATTCTTAGCCACATGAGTGAGATATCATTTGGAATAAACAAAAGTGAGCCTTATAACTAAAGGAAATGAGTCGGATTTGGCCCTACCATTTTGATTTTATCACATACCTCTCATTCGGGAGAGAGATAGCCGAGTGGAATATAGACGTCCTCGCAGAAGGTCAGATTTACAGTAAATTGCATGAAATGGGCATAGCTATAACTACTCATAAAATAAATGGAAATACTGATAAACAGTGTGCGACAGTCCTAGTTTCCGGATTCATCGGAATGTTAAGAAATTGGTGGGATAATTATCTCACCGAGGAAGATAGGCAAAGTATAATAAATGCAATCACAGTTATACAAATTGTTAAGGATGATGCAACGATAGGGCAGGAAAATCGAGAAGATGCAACTGCCACCCTATTGTATTGTATCGTTAAACACTTCATAGGAGAACCTAAGCTCTTTCAAGATAAGAGTTTAGAAATCCTAAACTCTCTGACATGCCCAAAGCTGCATGACTTTAGATGGTATAAAGATGTCTTCCTTAACAAAGTTATGATCAGAGAGGATTGTAATCATGACTATTGGAAAGAAAGATTTATAAGTGGCTTGCCCCACCTATTCGCAGAAAAGGTAAGGACAAACATCAAGAACAAATTTGATGGACAAATTCCTTATAATCATCTAACTTACGGAGACATTGTTAGTCTAATAAACCTTACAGGGTTAGAACTATGCAATGATCTAAAATTGAAAAGTCAGCTAAAACGAGAGGGAAAACTCTCTAAAAGAGAACTAGGAAACTTTTGTCAAGACTTCGGTTATACTAAAGTAGCTGCACCTTCGACATAAATAACGAAAAGGCATAAAAAGCACAATAACCCAAGCTCTTCTTATAAGAAAAGGTATAAACCATACAAGAGAAAATCAAAACCCAAAAGATCTTCCAAAGATACAACTTATTCTGCTAAGAAAAGCAAATGTTGGAATTGCGGCAAGATCGGCCACCGAGCCAATGATTGTAAGCAACCTAACAAGAAGAAAGATAAAATAAATCTCTTTGTAATTAAATTCCGAGGTAAAAGAAAAGATTTATACAATTCTAGAAGAGCGCTATAGCGATTCCTCCGATACTGATGAATACAACGATGAAGAGTTGCTAGATGTAGACTACAACTCAAACAATAGTAACTCTAGTAATCCCTGTAACTGCACATGAACCTTCTGTACCTGTGACAGTAAGTCGGTAAATGTCATTTCAAACAGTACTAAAGAATTTTTCTTTGATATGATAGATCACATCGAAGACGAAAGTGTCAAAAGAAAATATTTAACATAATTAAAACACATTGTCCTCAATCATAAGGATAATAAGAAAGAAATAGTCCCTTTCAATATGAAAGGAGTCTTCAACAAGTTTAAAACCCAAAAGCAAGACTCTACTTTGCAGGATTTGCAGACAGAGTTGGCGCAACTTAAACAAGAGATAAAAGATGTTAAAGAAAGACTCAGTTCTATAGAGCTTGAATCATTTGCAAATAAACTTATTAATGACTTAAACCCTCTAGGCAACGTCCACTCAGAACCAGGAGTATCGAACACTAAAAATTTAAAAGGAACAGAAATCAGTTCTGAAGAAGAAGAAGAACCTTCAGCTTCTTCTAAACAACTAGGAATAAAAACGATTTCAATAGTTAAAGCACAAAGTTATCATATCCCGGTAAAACTGGTGATAAATAAGAATTTCATACTAAACAAGATAGCATTGTTTGACACAGGTGCAGATCAAAACTGCATTTCTTAAGGATTAATCCCAACAAAGTACTTAGAAAAAAGTACTACCAAATTATATTAAAAATAAATTATAAACTTTCTAAGGCTCATGTTTGTAATAACGGAGTCTGTTTTGTTAATGATTTTGTCATCACAAGAGACATTAACGAAGAAGCAATTTTGGGTACTCCGTTTGCGACCCAGATTAAACCATACACGGCAAGAATAGACGGTATCTATTCCCTCACCTTAGGAAAAAAATTAATCTTTCCCTATTTAAGACCTCTTTCAGAAAATGAAAGTATTTTTGTTAAGAAAAATACTATTTTCCGTATTAATCTCTTATTAATCCAAATTAATTATCTCAAAGAAGATATACAAATTAATAGAATAGAATCCACTTAAAAAACCCCGGAGGTAGACGAAAGGGTTAAACGCTTTCAGACCCTTATAGAAAGGGAAGTCTGTTCAGATTTACCCAATGCCTTCTGGGAAAGAAAAAAGCACATAGTAGAACTACCTTATGTAGAGAGCTTCAACGAAGAAGAAATCCCTACAAAGGCTAGACCTATCCAAATGAACCATGAACTCATGGAACATTGTAAAAAGGAAATAAATGATCTACTCCAAAAGAAGATAATTAGACCCTCCAGGTCTCCATGGAGTTGTTCGGCCTTTTATGTTAACAATAGTGACGAAAGAGAAAGAGGAGCACCTAGACATGTAATCAATTATAAGCCCCTTAATCAGGTATTAAAATGGATTAGGTACCCGATACCTAATAAAAGAGACCTATTAAAAAGAACTTACAAAACTAATGTTTACAGTAAGTTTGACATGAAATCAGGATTTTGGCAAATCCAAGTAAGTGAGAAAGACAAATATAAAACAACTTTTAACGTTCCTTTTGGACAATACGAATGGAATGTTATATGCCATTTGGGTTCAAGAATACCCCGTCAGAATTTCAGAATATAATGAATAACATATTCAACCCATATAGCCTATTCTCTATTGTCTATATAGATGATGTTCTTATTTTTCAGAAAGTATAAATCAACATTTTAAACACCCTCATACCTTTCTAAAGGTTATTAAAACAAACGGCTTAGCAATAAGCGCCAAGAAAATAAAGATATTTCAGACATCAATCAGTTTTTTAGGACACGATCTTTACCAAGGTACCTACAAATCAATATGTAGAGTCGTAGTGTTCTCAACCAAATTTTCGGATGAAATAACTGATAAAACCCAGCTGCAAATGTTCCTAGGTAGCCTAAATTATGTAGCAAATTTTATCCCAATTATCAGACAAGTCTGTGAACCCCTTTATAAAAGACTCAAGAAAAATCCATTCCCTTGGTCAATAGAGCAGACCAAGTCAGTTAAACAAGTCAAAGAAATAGTCCAGAAACTTACTTGCTTAGGAATCCCAAACCTCAAAGCATCTATGATTGTTGAAACAGACGCCTCTGATATCGGATACGGTGGCATTCTTAAACAAAAAATATCCCCCGAATCCGCTAAACAATTAGTGAGGTTCACATCCGATGTCTGGAACTTGATTCAAAAGAACTATAGTACTATTAAGAAGGAGATTTTATCTATAGTGCTATGTATCACCAAGTTTCAGGATGACATGTTCAACAAAGAATTTTTATTAAGGGTTATTGTAAAGCAACCAAAGACGTTTTACAAAAGGATGTTAAAAACCTTATTTTAAAAGAGATTTTTGCCAGATGTCAACCATTATTATCGAGTTTCGATTTTCAAATCGATTTTATAAAAGGTGAAGAAAACTCTTTGCCAGATTTTTTAACAAGAGAATTTTTGCAGGGAAAAAATGAGACCGAGCTTCCCAGAAACTCGACCTAACAGGCCCCCTTTCCAACTTAAACCAGAGGAAAAGGTGAAAAATCTTTTCCAAAGCTCTAGTGGACCAAGTAAACCAGTTCCCAAACCAGAACTCCTAAATAAATATTCGGCCTTGACTGAATTTCCTCTTTTACCCAAAGGAACCATTCCCTCTCCATTAATGGAGCATATTACTCAGAAAACAATAATTCAGCCATTCAAAGCCACCATATCCAAGAATGCGGTAATACAAACCCGAGATAGCTATGTTATGAAGACCCCGGAATCATATTCGGAAGCGGTAAAATTAGAAACTCCTCAGAAGCAGAAGGAGACAGTTCAAGTAAAGAAAAATATCCCAAAATGGGAGTTCATCAACACCCATGTTGTGCCAATAATGGCATTGGATAAACAATGTGAAAATTTCAGGGTAGAAGAACTTTTAAAGCCTTGCTACACGAATTATCAGTACGTCGATATTGACAATCCCCTTAAAACCAGAAGATATTATGAATTCATTTTGGTAGATACTTACTCGATCCAATCGAGCACCATTTTTTTTAAAAGAATCCAGAGAGTATCGAATACTCTAAATTTACCATTAACAGGATATTAAGTCCTTTTAATTGGTATACTGATCATATGCACACCCCATCCCATTAACAAGACAACATATGCCACATACCTATAATTGGTATGGTTATAAAAAACATGGTTTAACTTCCTATATGTTAGACCTTACACTCACACATGGTTCGTTAAATATTCGGACAAGTTAAAAGAAGCCGTCATCCCCAGATGGTTTTATGAATGGTGGAATCTATTTGGGGGAACCCAACAAGTAATGGCTCCCAACTTCCGATGCATTACAAAACTTTTCAAGAAGAGCATCAGATCTCAACTCTGCCTGAGCATATTAAATTATGCAAATATTTTATCCATAGAAGATCTCTTATATTATTAATTGGTCCTTTGATATTCATGAATTTTATAGAATCAGATACTTGAGTAAAAGTATCGGGATTAAAGGATGGACTCCTAAACCCAAAGAGGAAAAGAGCACATCATCTTCATCAGCAAGAAGGGAACCCAAAGTTTCCAAAACAGAAATAAAGAAAGTCTCCTGAAGCTTTATTGAAATTAGATGATCACACAGATCCTCAGGCAATAATGGAACTCATTGACACAGCATCGTCAAAAGCAAGTGACTCAGATAATGGCAACATGCTGCACCCTAGAGGATTGGTTCAATCCTATCTTTTGGAATAAAGAAAGGGTAATGACAAAAGACCTGCCTCAAAAGTAGACAAGATTAAAAGAAGAAATCACATCAACAGGAACTTGACCTTTCGGAAAAAAAAAGGACCCCACGCCAATAGGAAGAGACACTTGACCTTTCAGAAAAGAAAAGAGCAAGCGACCCTTCATAAAAGAAATTTAATCTATACCGTCCACCTGTTAGGACGAGATTTATTTGCGAGGCCTATATAAAGGCTCTCAAGTTGTATTGTTAAGGCACTCGGAAATTTCCCTAAACAGAAATTCCCTGCCTACTCCATCTCTCTCATTGTATATTTCCCATGTTTCCTTTTATGCTTTCCTTCTGTTGAAATAAAACTTGTAAGTTTTAAACTTGCTTTTACTTCATTAGGTGGCAAAATCTAATAGAAAGATCTAAGCTCAAAAAAGAGAGCGAGATCTTAAAAGAACTAAACAGAAATTCCTTGCCTACTGATGTTTCCTTTTATGATTTGAAATAAAACTTCTTTTTTATTCTTGTCTGCTTTTGAGGTAGGTCTTTTGTCATTATCCTTTCTTTATTTCAAAAGATAGGATTGAGCCAATCCTCTAGGGTGCAACATGTCACCATTATCTGAGTCACTTGCTTGTGACGATGTTGTGTCAATGAGTTCCATTATTGCCCGAGGATTTGTGTGATCATCTAATTTTGATAAAGCTTCTTGGAGCCTTCTCTTTATTTCTGTTTTGGGAACTTTGGGTTCCCTTCTTGCTGATGAAGATGATGTACTCTTTTCCTCTTTGGGTTTAGGAGTCCATCCTTTAATCCTGATACTTTTACTCAAGTATATGATTCTATCAAATTCATGAATATCAAAGGACCAATTAATAATATAAGAGATCCTTCTATGGATAAAATATTTGCATAATTTAATATGCTCAGGCAGAGTTGAGATCTGCTGTTCTTCTTGAAAAGTTTTGTATCCGGAAGTTGGGAACCATTACTTGCTGGGTTCCCCCAAATAGATTCCACCATTCATAAAACCATATGAGGATGACAACTTCTTTTAACTTGTCTGAATATTTAACGAACCATGTGTGAGTGTAAGGTCTAACATATAGGAAGTTAAACCATGTTTTTTATAATCATACCAATTATAGGTCTGTGGCCTATGTTGTCTTGTTAATGGGATGGGGGTGTGCAGATGATCAGTATACCAGTTAAAAGGACTTAATATCGTAAATTTAGAGTATTCGATACTCTCTGGATTCTTTTCAAAAAATGGTGCTCGATTTGGATCGAGTCAGTATCTGCCAAAATGAATTCATAATATTTTCTGGTTTTAAGGGGATTGTCAGTATCGACGTACTGATAATTCGTATAGCAGGGCTTTAGAAGTTCTTCTACCCTGAAATTTTCACATTGTTTATCCAGTGCCATTATTGGCGCAACCTGGGTGTTGATGAACTCCCATTTTGGGATATCTTTGTTTACTTGAACTGTCTCCTTCTGCTTATGAGGAGTTTCTAGTTTTACCGCTTCTGAATATGATTCCGGGGTCTTCATAGCACATGAGTGAGATATCATTTGGAATAAACAAAAGTGAGCCTTATAACTAGAGGAAATGAATCAGATTCGGCCCTACCATTTTGATTTGATCCAATTCCCTTAGCTCCCAAGTTTTTTATTTTAGGTGAGGAGAAAGAATACATACATCTTTACTATGTTGGGTCATTGAAATTCCATGTGGGCAGTTAGATCTTGTTATTGTGGATATTCACATCAAATTGTACACATTGATCAATTTTCTTTTTATAAAATCAGCACCACATATGTGGCCATTTCTAATTTTTCTATTGGACAGGTTCTTCTTCGAGATCCATCAGACGAAAATGTTACTCCCGTTGTTGAGGAACTTAGAAGGCGACTGAAACCAATGAATCCAAATCGTGAAGATCAGAGAGAAGAAAAAGATCTGAATGTTCAGCATGATATTGAAACAACTGAAGAAGATGGTTTTCCTCTTACCATTTTCAATTTTCTGTATTTGTGAATTTCTTACGTTGGATTTTTGAGCTCACGCTTCTCATTTCTTTGGACAGTACTCATGTTCTTTTAGTGAGTATGCTGACTCTTTTTCTTGTGCCAAATACAATACAGAGTCTCCATTTGAATTCCGAGCTCTAGAGGTTGCTTTGGAAGCCATCTGTAGTTACCTTGCTGCTCGCACATTAGAATTGGAAACTGCTGTTTACCCTGCTTTGGATATGCTAACATCAAAGGTGTGTATATGAAATTTTAATCTGTTTAGTGTTTACATTGCTATATTTGTGTTGTAAGTATGTTATGGATATTTACATTGCTATATTTGTGTTGTAAGTATGTTATGGATATTTACATTGCTATATTTGTGTTGTATATGTTATGGATACATGCTTATCTTTCCTTTTTCCTTGTTTGTCCTGAATTTCCGGTTATATGTCAATTGATGGCTCGCAATCGTTAACTGTTCCCTACCACACACTAATACAAAGATAATTTATTTATGTGTGTGTGTATGCTGGAAACCTTCTATCTCAACTGTCATGTTTTTTGTTTGTTCACGTGAACTAAGATCCTATATAGCATTCTTCGCACTCTGCTTTTCTTTCTTTTTTGCTTTTGGCCATTGTTATCTTCTCAAGAAAACAAGACACCATAAAAGTCAACGAGGAATTGTAAGGTAAAGAAAAATTAAAACAAGATGCCCAAAAAATGTTTCATCACTTCTTACTTTTTTTGCCTAGTGTTAACTTTAGAATGGGTGCCCCTAGTGTTACATCACTCAAAACTTTTGGTAGAATTTGGAGTAAAACTTGGTCATATATACTACTACTTAAAGGGTAATAGTTTGCTGGTATACCTAAATTGAGTGTCTTCTGGCATCTTGGACATTGTGTCTGTTTCCTGGGTTTGTCCTTGTAAAGTTTTGCTTGCATTTCATGGGACAGCTCAGATGCCGGCTACTAACCTCTGGCATCTTGGACATTTGGTGTTGTACTGCATTTGAAAGTTCAGCATGTTTCTTTTCATGTTAAGAATCTTAAGATTCTTTCTTTTCTGTGGTTCTCTTTTCCTGATCCTCGCCCATTATCTCCTGCATGCACATATATGTGGACGTCTCTGTGTCTGCAACCATTAGAAGGTTGATTGCTGGAATTTTATCTGTCCTTCATGGGGTAATTTTTCTCAAAATAATTTATAATGCAGATTAGTAGCCGTAATCTGGATAGAGTGCGGAAATTAAAGAGTCAAATGACACGGTTGACTGCTCGTGTACAAAAGGTAAGAACCTATTATTTAAGTGACATTGACATTAACTTTCTTTTTTATTTTTTCATTTAACAGGCTGAACAACATTTAAATCCTTTGAACTTTTTCCTCTTCAGATTGTTGAGGATATTTTGTTGAAAGAGGCATATTTTATAATATAGCCTTATTTGATAAAAATTGTCTCTTCATGACCATGGAATCTGGCCTTCGTGTCGATATAATATGTGCGGCTAGTATATTTAAATTTCTTGGAGATAGATATTTGTACAGAAGCTGCCTCCTCCCCACCAAGAAAAGGGGGAAAAGAAAAACTTGATAATGATCTTAACTTTAGCAGTAAGAAGTTCAATGTTCAACATGATTAACCTGTATATATTAGAATTCTGACCTATAATATGAAACATATGTTGCAACTTCATGTCTATCTCGTTTCCTCCTAGCAGCTGTAAATCCACCAAAACCATATCCACATTAAATTCAGAGAATTCATTCATTGATCTAGTGATTTCATTGCCATTTTTCTTTTCAAATGGCAATCTAACTGTATTAAAACCCCAACATACAACCCAAGGGCTAGATAAGAAACCCCTACTTACACCAACTTCCTGCCAAACCTCTTCTCCTCCCTGCCATTTGGAGCATAGATACTAGATAAATGCCAGATGAAACCCTAGATTTTTCCAGTGAATTTGCAACTAATGGAATAAGATACCAAGCTGCTGATTTCACCATCCCACATAACTAGAATTCCCCCTGGTTCCACTAGCTATAGTTGTTCAAATTTCCCCTATCTATTTGCCCAAAGTTCTTTCACAATACCCTTGATGTATCTTTGTATTTTGGTTTCTTGAAAGCAGTAAAAATCAGCCTTCCAGCTATTAATACCACTCTGAATCATTCTCCTCTTTCTAGCTATGTTCAACCCTCTAACATTCCATGATATAATGTTGACTTTCATTGATCTTTGATGATTGGATAATCCCCCTTGCTTCTGTTGCCACTGCTTTCAAAGTTGCTCCCAATTTCCAAAATTCTCAGTTCTTTGGAACTTTTTATTTTCGGTGCCATCATTTTTTTTGATGAAGTTGTTTCATAGAAAGGCATCAAGTAGATGCAGAATTACAAGAGAAACAAAAGGGCTCACAGAGAGCATAAGAAAAAGTTGTTAGCTTCTTTACGATATATCAAACTAGCACTAGGGAGCTAACAAAGTCCAAAAAATGTTCAGTGCTAAATACAGGGGTTAAACTAACCCAACTGAACAGAAGTCCAAAAATTTTCGGTGCCTTCATTGATTTGTGTCACCTTGTTTTCCTCTTGTAATCAATCTTCATGAATAATTATAAAGCCTCCTTTTCACATCCTTGGAAATCTACATCAAATTCTTTGCCGAGTCTTGTTATTGTTGATACAGTTAAAAGACATGCCCTCTCACATGCTAGAACATATGAGCCCTCAAAGATATTAGATTGTACATCTTTGGAGCAACCCCATGTCCCATCTCGTCGCCGTATCCTTGAGCCCTTCCCCTGCCATCGTAGTGGCATCAAGTGATCGTTGGTCCAAAGCCTTTTCGCCGCTGCCTTCACCGAAGCTGAATCTCACCTGCGCTTCACACCATATTTGAATCGAAAAAGGGATTCCTTTATTCTCCACGCTAACCACCTTCGGGATTAAGTCCCCATTCCTTCTCACCTTTAGTCTTGCTCATTTCAGATGGTATCTGAGCTCTGTTTCTTCTTCAGTTTGAATCTAACATCCATAGTAATCTCTGGCTTCCTTGAAAACTTTATGGGACCATAACTGTAGCGGGAGACTATGAGCCTGATCCAAACATGATTAACATCTGCAGTTTTTGAGAGAGAGGCCAACGTCGGCAATCACCATTAAAGATGAAACTCGTGAAGTTTCCAATACCACTTTCCTCTTAAAACATGGTCTGCAATTGTCTTCAACGAGAATTCGAAGAGGAAGGGCTTGCCCCATCTTATAGATGTTAACACCCAGTGTACCTGCTTCCAAGTGCTACTACCCCAATGACGAATCTCTGAAATGCCACCTGGAAGGCTACTCATTGCGCTCCTAGAGAGAAGTTCATTTTGGGAAGTGCTGACTCCTCCAGAAATGTTGATGATACCACCTTTCTCCTAAACGGTGGCCTCATTCATTTCTCTGGCCATCCATTCATTCTTGTGACTGTGTCTGAGTAGAGGAGTCCTTCCACTGTATTCCTGGTTAACACTTGTGCCTTCTGGGCTTTGATATTAGTGAAGTGAGATTTTAACTGCAGTGTCCATCCACACTGCAGTAAATGGAATTTCCGGGATAATAATGGCTGATCTCCTCTTACCTTGCGTCTTACAAACAACAACATACCCAGTGTAATCGCACAAGTGGGTCTGAGGAAGGTAGGATGTACACAGACTTTAGCCCTACCTTTGTGAGAGAGGCTGTTTTCAATAGACCCTCGGCTCAATAGAAAGGACCTTGTGCCTTACCTTGCAAGCTTTACTTGTATAGACCCCCATGATTGTTTTAGTTTCTCAAGCAGAAAACTCTGAGAAGTGATCTTGGAACTTCCATCTTCTTTCTGAGTTTCCCTTCACCTTCGAGGCTTCCTTTAGTGGATAGCATAACCACTCTATCATTTTCTAACTGAAAAAAGTTCTTCTGATCATGTTTCGATCTCATTCAGTCCAGTTATACCATACCTCTGTTCTTGATTCATTTCTAGTAATGTCGTATGATTTAAAACCTTTGTTAAAATAAATTGCATTGTCATCCATCTCAACTAAGTTAGTTGAAAAGTGCTTTGAAGAATACGACTTCCGGCAGGGTCACCAGAGAGTCCCTCCGAAGACTGACTAGAAGGATTAGGAAGTGTTAACCTTGGGAAAGGTGTCTGGGAGCATATTGGTTTTTATCTTGTGCATTTTGTTCTTGACATATCTTTGTTTTGTTTCTTGAATCAGAAGCGTAAGGATCTGAGCAAAAAGGCCACCAGCACTTGGAATACAGTTCCAACAGGCACTTAATGGACTGTTTGGATATATATTTTTTTAGATTTCTTGCAAGTCAAAAAGGAAAATCTAATTAGCCTTAATATGGGTCTATTTTTTTCCTCTATTAAGCAAACAGAACCTTGTAAATGATGTAACTGGCCTCCTTCAGTTGCTCAATGCACTAGACAGTTTGTGATGGCCTTATAGCTCTTTCTTAGAGCTCTTTTGATATCATAAAATCTTCACTTATCCCCCCAAATAAAGGAGAATACATTAGCAGTGTAATATCGACGCTCCCGCCTGCCCTTGCTATCCTTTGTCAGCTATGCACTGAACAGTCATCAACTCATTATGTTTGCTTCTTTATGTACTTAATTCCAGGTGAGAGATGAGCTTGAGCAACTTCTGGATGATGATGATGACATGGCTGACCTTTATTTGTCCAGAAAATTGGCTGGTGCATCACCTGTAAGTGGATCAGGTGCAGCCAGTTGGTTTCTTGCCTCACCTACCATTGGCTCAAAGATATCTAGGGCTAGTAGAGCAAGTATTGCAACAGTTCGGGGGGATGAAAATGATGTTGAAGAGCTTGAAATGTTATTGGAGGTAAACTTCGTCTGATGCCATCATTCGTTATAACTAAGAGAATTAAAAGTTGAAAAAAAAAAGGAAATGCTTCTATTGAGCATACTTACAAGGAAGTGGTTCTCTTTCTTGCAGGCTTACTTCATGCAAATTGATGGCACTTTTAATAAACTAACTACGGTATGCAAGTTTTGCCTTTTTTAGTTTTAGTGATGTGAAGTTTGATATTTTAAGCTGACAAAGCCTTTGAGAACCTTTAGGTGCATGTGTGTTTTTGTGGAGTTCAAGTTTGACACTTTAAATTTGGTCAATGTGCCTCTATATAGCATATTACTTTAGATGGCTATAAGAGTCTTAACGATTATTGTATGCTTGCCTCTAAAGTTACTTTGGAAACTATTGAATAGCGGGACTTGATCAAATAGTCCAGTCCTTCACCCTCCCTCTTCCCCCCCCCCCCCCCCACACACACACACACACACACAAAAAAAATCATGTTTATTTTTCTACCTTTTCTCTTGGAATTGGGTCTTCTCTTCCTTACAATTCCAGTCTGTGGTGCTTTTTTTTTTTTCGCTTTGCCATTTTCTGCTCGCGTATCTTGTTGATTAATATTTGGCAGAATCACTTGATAAAATAAAATATTTTGTCAAATCCATCTCAGTAGTTTACTTTGGCACAAAAGTAAATCCCTTTCCTTTTACCCCTCCTCTTCTCAATGCTCTTCAATTGTCAATACTGGTGGTCATTGTTTTTTAATGGGCAGAGAGCAAATCCGAATTGTTATTGCTTTCTTTCACCTTTTTTCTCATGCATCTTTAGGTTTGAAGATACAGAAATTAGGTCAAATTTTTCTGACTTAGCAAATGTTGAAAAATGAAGTAATTTTGAGATGGTTGTGAATATGGATGAGGCCTTCGATCTTTGTTGCTTTCATTGAATCCATTCATTCAACACAATGCCTTGCCCTTCAGTTTCCTTTATTTACAAGCATGTGCACCTTTTGTTCCAAATGATGGCCTTTCTGACATGACTATTAGATGGGTGGAAATGCACTGATCTTTTAGATTTTGTTCGTTGGGAATTTTCAATTCCGAGTGAAATGTTGAATGAATTTTATTTTTCGTTTTCCAGTTAATATTTGTGTATTTTGATTTGCAGCTACGAGAATATATTGACAACACAGAAGATTACATAAACATTCAGGTAGTTGAAATGGCAAGATAATTTTCTTTTTGATATGATTCATCTGAATGGGTTATGATGGTAAACTTGTGTTCTTATTTCAGCTGGACAATCATCGAAATCAGCTCATTCAGGTGCTCTTCATTGGCATATCTTAATCCCATACCTATGTTTTACTATCATTTTTTTTCCTACTGTGTTTTTGACAATTTTGTTGAACTCATGATGAGAGTTGTGTCTATGTTCATGGGCTTTCGTCATGTTGGCTGCAGTTAGAACTCTTTCTCAGTTCAGGAACCGTATGCTTGTCTATCTACTCTTTGATTGCTGGAATTTTTGGGATGAACATCCCATATTCTTGGAATAATGGTCATGGCTACATGTTTAAATGGGTAAGTTTGACACTCATTAGTGCTGACCAGCTATAAATTGTTGTCTGAGTACCATACCTTTAGGGGAAAACACACTAGCTATTTGGTTGATGGTTGGTGTAATGTTGTGCAGGTGGTAATTGGTAGTGGCATCTTCTGTGCCGTGTTTTTCATTCTTATAATATCTTACGCTCGCTACAAAGGGCTTGTTGGATCGTGAGTTACTACTATCGAGTGAGAAAGCAGATCCGATGGCGAGCAAAGGCTTTTGCCCATGTCTAGAACAGAAATGCGTACATGGCTCATCTGGTAAGGAACCATACAGCCAAACCAGCTGTGAATGAACATAGTTTTTTTGCAATGTCAAGACAGTTCCTCGCTCTTTTGGACAAAAGAAGTTGAGATATCTAGTCATATTCTTGTTACATATGGAAGCTACTCAATTATGATTGATTATGTCAATCACAGCCAAAAGGTGTAATGAATATATTTTTTCTTAAAAAAGGGAAAGAAAATGCTAGTGATTCAGTTGTGCTTTGGCACTATTTTTGTATTGTGTTTGCAAAAAGTAAAGAAAATAGTTGCTTCGCAACCACTTTTCTTGCTCCCTAACTCTGCATGAAGGATGAATCCCTATGCTTTTATAGATCGATAGCTTATTCAGTGGTGAACATTACTTCAAGGTCACATTTGAAGCACTGGATTTATTCTAAGGTCTTACTATTGGTAAATATGCAATGTCATTCTTCTATTTCATTTTAGGTACTTAGATTATTGTAATGGACTCTCAACGACTACCTTCAGAATTTTCACATGTTGTGAACTGTCTTTTTGTTTCTTACGTTAATTTGAGATGTCAAAATCTATCTACTATTAGTTCAACGCAAAATTATGTAGGAATGTTCAAGTTGGTTTGGTCTCATATTTCAACAGGTTATTTGACCAAATATAACATACCAAACTTCTAATTCGAAGAGTCGACCAATGTACATATTTGTGTTCCTTTCATCATTTCGAAAAGGGCATCTTATGGCCTTATTAAATTACAATGTCCAACATCTCGAGATAGAATGAAAATCTTAAAGAAAGGACAATTTGTTTTATGTTCCAAAGTCTTAAATTTGGTTAGCATTAATCCCATTTAAGAATAATCCAAGGATTAATACTCTTTCCTTCATACTATTAGAGGGTCATTTGGCTCACGGTCTAGCATTGCCTGAAAAATAGCATTTGGATTATTACGCGATGAGTAACATTCATAGTGATTAAATAAAAATAATGCATAGATTGTTGCACCAAACAAATAATGGTTGGACTGTAGTAAGGGATCGTCTATTGAAAGATACTTTTATCTTTACATGCTAGTGTCCACACATTGTTAACACACATTATTATTTCACAATCTCATATAATATAATCTCGTTTAGTTTTTTATTGGACTCCATTAATTACGCAGAGTTTGATACTTAAAGCTACATTTGCACTAATCATCCAAAGATAATAACAGCAACACGATGCATAGATTGTCGCACAAAAAAATGATGCATGGGTTGTAGTAAGGGATTGTCTATTCAACAGTAAAAGTATCTTTAGATACTATTGTCCACATATTACTAATACACATTACTATTTCACAATCTCGTTTAAAATAATACATGAATTCCATCATAAGTACCGCTTGCTTGGCTTTTTATTAGACTCCATAAATTACACACATTGATACTAAAAACTAAACATTGCGCTACTTATGCAAAGATCATATCAGCAACACACTGCTTACAACACGGATAACAAAGTCCAGCTGAGAATTGTGGAACTGTTTTACATAAATTAGTAGCGATTCCACAAGAAGCAAATATCAAATACACAATGATACTATGAAAATGCTGCCAATTACATCAAACTCCTGCCAGTAATCAGGGAAATTATGCCATGAATACAAACTCCATGTCTAACATGCATCATCTTTCTTCTGAGTTCTGTCAAAGCTACATTTTAAACGTCACAATAGATGACTATTTAAAATGCAACTTCCCCTTTCGAGTGATTCAGTGCTCTCTTCAACCAGCGAGTTTAGCCTTGTCATTCCTCACGGAAACAATATCAATTAGGTATGGATCGAATCACTCAACCAATTGGCACAGGAATTTTGACAAATGATGCTTCATCATGCCCTATTATTTGGGGAAGATAGAGATTCACTGAACTATCAAAATATCTAAATGGAAAAAGAAGAAGAGGAGAAGCACTGTACAGATCGCAAAAAGTCAAGGCCAGTGGAAATGCTAAATTCTGAGGGAAAAACAAAAAGAGAGAACATATACAAGATTTTCTTATCTGAAGGCTACATCAATCAGACTCAGGATTCTCCAAACGTCTTCTCCTGGATGATCTGCTCAAGTCTCGTGTACACAGCTACCTGCTCCTCGAATGTGAGGTTCAGTATTATCTACACCATAGTACAAGAACATCAATCGACACTAACAGTTATATTTCATCAAGATTTTTTCGGGGTTTTCACGTGAACTCGAGAAACATACCTGATCCAAGATCATCTCAATTGACAAGTTTTGTGGCACGACAAAGGACTGATGATAGATATATGCAAAAACAGCCATCACCATCTGCAGAAACATAACTCTATGAAAAAAATTCACAATCTCAGCCATTCAGATTAGAACTACAAAGTACTACTGCTCAGCAAGGAAAGTTATGCAATAGGGAAAGGTGAAGCACAAGAAAGAATAATACCAATCTCTGAAAATAATAATTCTAGTAATCGATGTAAGAGGTCGAAATCAGTATGCAATATGGCTTTGGCTGTTCCTACTAAATTATTATTTGTCGGGGTAAGGGTAAGAACCTTCCGTCAATTTCACCCTTCAGGTGTCGGTTCTTTCATAATTAGCTATTGAGATAGATCCATTTTGTGATCCACATCAACATATTCTATTTGTTTAGGGAGGAATTATGCCGACGTACCGAGGATTTACTACTGTTCAACATATAACTACACCATGCCTTCCTCTTTATAATCTCTCCTAAGAACTAACACCCCTTCACGAGGTGGTTGCATCATAATAGAAAACGACTTGACACTGGATTTTACATCTTGTATCAGTCAGGATAAGTCACCAACTAATAATTAGAAGGATTTTTTCTACAGACTATCCTAATGCCCACATTTGGGAACAATTGGAAATTGGAAATCGGAAAAATATATTACAGCAAGAATTTAAAATTTATCAAGTGTCCTTAGCTTACCTGACAATCCATTCTATCTGTCATACCGCCATGTCCGGGTATACTATCACCAAAATCCTACAGTGAATAGACAGAGATAAACCATATTAATCAGTAAGTATGGTAATAGTAAAGGACCTAGTAAGGCATCTAGAAATTAAGATAAAAATAGTGAATATTGTACCTTGATCTTGAAGGCTCTCTTAAAGCCACTAGCAAAAAAGTCTCCAAAAGGAGCTATAATAGAAGCAAACAAGCCAAGCAATAAAGCATGCCATTGTACAGGCAAAACAGCAATCTCTCTCGAAAGAAACTGCAGAAATAAGAATCAAAGATAACTTCAGCTTATTATGCAATAGGCTGAAAACAGCTACATTTCTCATGCAGTATGAACCACTTCTTAATCTCAAGTATAGTATTAGAAGAATCAAACTATACCAATCGCATTAGTATCTCTTGAATGCTTTTATGCACTATTATCACAAGACTTGATACTTGAAGAAAACCAGATCTCTTGATACTTGAAGAAAACCAGATCTTTCACAACTTAGTTTTGACAACAGTTAATTAGAAGGCATTGTGATAAATGTCACATCCAGAAGTAAATATGATATTAGTAGTCATTTTCACCAGTTGGAATATTATATTATAAAAGCACCTTGTTAGCACCCATAATGGAAACTCAAACCTACTTGAATATTTATTTTCTATACAAAATCACTTTAGTTTACCATTTTCCATTTGTAATCAAGAAACTATATTAACTAGGGCAAAAGGGCAGCCCGGTGCACTAAGCTCCCACTATGCGCGGGTCCGGGGAAGGGCCGGACCACAAGGGTCTATTGTACGCAGCCTTACCTCACATTTCTACAAGAGACTGTTTCCACGGCTTGAACCCATGATCTTCTGGTCACATGGAAACAACTTTACCAGTGCATAAAAGCATTATCTCATATTAACTAGGTAGTATTTAATTAAAAGTAGTTTAGGCAACATACCTATTTTTCTAGGAGTTAGTATTTTCTTAGGGGTGTGCTAATGGCAAGTGGACACTTATTTTGAACCGGAGGGAGTAACATTTAACAATTGTTTTTTGAACCGGTAACAACTTTGTATTATAGACCAGTACTTAGGTAGTACTGAAAAACCCTTTACATAAAAAGAAAACTAAGAAGCTAAGAAAGTAAAATCCTAACAAGAGTCGAGGACTTCTAGGATTGATTCTGCATCTACAGAGGGATTCTTTGTACACCAAAAACAAAATAGCAACATACAATCTTGCTTGATCTTCTGTAGAGTGCTACTTCTATCCTCAAAACATCTGGAGACATTTAACAAAATTCTAAACACTTAACTTCATATCACACCCAAAAATTTTAATAGTTTAGCACCTTGTATTGACTATAGCTGAAGAATATTCACTTAGATCATGTGGGAAGAAATGCCCGAGGGCTTGGGGTGTTGCCCCCTTAGCAATCATGTGGGTCATTTGGAAAGAGAGGAATATGAGGGCTTATGAAGAGCTGGAGCTTGATTTTGTAAAAATACAGAGTAGTGTTTTGTCTTTAGTCTCTTTTTGGTGTACTTCCGAGGTCCCAATTTGCATAGAGGATGGGATCTCTATTGTTGAGAACCTTATTTTGGTGTAGGTTTTTTTCTTTTGGTATACGGCTTGTAAATGGGATTTCCCCAATTGTTAATAAAATTATTATCTTATCAAAAAAATATTTCAGAGAAAAGTTGAAATGAATTTAAATACTCTAGTTACAACAGCATTAAGGTAATGCACTTGTTCTTGCACATATCAAAAGTATGATGGCCCAACACTTTCTTATTTGCCATCTATGATTAGTTTTTGAATTTACGTGGATCAAAAGATAAAAATGCATAGAAGCAAATAGCATCCATATGCAAACGTAGTGACTGTAACTTTCTGTTAGTGCTGTTATGTTAGGAAACAATAATTAAGAACTTCTGTTCAAGTGGAGCTTTTTCTCCCTTAAATACATTAAATTTATTTTTTCAACTCAAGAAAACCTCAAAAAATATTTTAGGACTAAGTAAATATTGTATCAAAACATAAAAAAGATTATCCCAACATCGAAAACTCACAAAAACAAAAACAAAAGAGATCAACATAACAGAGTTTTTTTAGTCCAAACACCATTACTCATGGCCGTACTTTATTTTGCATTTGCAACGGAAAACCTGGCATAAGTGGCAAAGAATTTAAATGACCACATTTTACACTACATTATAACCTACAGAAATCGTGTTAAACCGAGAGTTATTCAGAATCACTTTTAAAACTCCACCCTCTTAGATAAATGCTTTTTTTTTATAAAGGTGGTGTCCAAGTCACGGCTTGTTGCAGCTCGACTATTCCACAGGGTCCTGCCACTTTTCACCAGCACAAGTATCAAGTAACTCTGCCCAACAAAATTTAGGTAGATGGGAAGAGATCACCAAACATTTTTGTCTCTACGGGATTTTGAACTGTGGTCTACTCTCCGATAATGCTTTTAAAGGATATTCTTAAATATTTATTGATTGTTGATATAGAAATACTGATTTTGGTACAATGGTCAAAATTGATTCACAAAAATAGTTAAAACAGAAACACCTAACACGACGGAATTCATCACTTGCGCAACTTATTACTGCAAATTTCAGAATAGTGTATAGTATATGTATGTATGTAAGTGTACATATACGCACCCCCACACACAGAATCCCATAGACATGTAATTACAAATTCACCATGAAGAAAGGTAAAAAGGTGGATGCCTCTTAAAGAGTAATAGAGATGAGCAAAACAAACGCATGCTCAAGTTATGATTAAAAGAAAAGCTTCTGCGACAAAACAGGTCTAATAGAATTGACAAGAGCACACACAAACACAAGTTTAAGTTTCCAGGGATGACAGAGAACTTACCCATGCAGGAAACCATTCTGGCAAAGTAAAATACTCTGGTTTAAACAGTGGGCCAGGATCACAATCAAGCCAACCAGTAGATAGATCCTGCATTACAAAATATCGAAGTTAAGCTTTCAAAGTTGAGCAGCTAGTCGAAACTTTACCAAAAACAATTTACCTTCCTGGGGCATGTCAGCCACTGGAAATGACCAAAAACATTTGCAAGCTGAAAAAACAACAAATAATGATTAGAATATCTCCAAAAAGAACAAAAAAACCATATATCTTCTCCAACACTGTTCAGAAGAAAAATCTTTAGTGTAATTCTATAACATACATAAAAGCAACATCACAATTCTAAGCATGCGAATTTAGACGAGTCTGTCTTGAGAAGGTAGCATAACCACATAAGAGTAGGATAAAACATAGGCCCACTATCCAAACATTCCAAATTGGAGGAAAGACCAGTGTACTGTACATTACTATTGCACCAAAATAACAGTTACCAGAAAGGCAGAGATAATGGTTGTAATAGATGCTCCAATGAAGCCTTCCCAAGTTTTCTTAGGGGACAATTTGATCAAAGGAGTTCGTCCAAAGAAGAAACCGAAAAAATAAGCAGCTATATCATTGATCACGATGAGCGAAGCTGGAAGCAGGAACCTGCATTAAAATGAATCTGTGTTTGAAGTTCTATATCTATGTTCAATTTTTTGCATGTTCAATTTAACAAAAAAGAAAATAAATAAAACGCAAAAGGAGAGTAATACAAACATGGGGCAATGTGTAAAAAAAGTGTGTTCCCCAAGAACCAAAAGATGCCCGCCAAGCATTTCTACTAGATATATTCACCAATAGCAAAGGGACTAAAACTTGAAGCTTGGACATAATGATTTGTTTCCAAAACAAAGTAGATTTAAATCTCCAACACGTACTAGAGAGGGTAGGGTCGGTATACTAGGGTAGTTATGGTAGATTAGTTTAGTCAGTGAATACAGCAATTTCCTTCTCTATTTGTGGTGGATATATCAGCAACTACACCTCGATTACGAACAAGTTGGGGTCAGCTATATGAATCCTCACTATCTGTGTTGTTCCATTTAGGTTCATCTCAAACCAATATTACCTATGGTGGTGGAGGAAGAAAGAGAATACTCCTTCTGTTTCAAATTATGTATCTTAGTTTGACTTGATGCGGAGTTTAAAAAAATAAAGAAGACTTTTGAAACTTGTGGTCTTAAGCTAAAAAATGTGTAAAATGTACCAAAATGCCATTAAAATCTTGTGGTCTTAAACATGTCCCGTAAGATGTTGGAATTGAAGAGTTATTAAATATAGAAAATGACATTCTTTTTGAAACAACCTAAAAGGAAAGTAACACAAATTGAAACATAGGGAGAAATATCATGAAACATAGGGAGAAATATCTATGAAACTGAAGGCGCCTTACCAGAAAATTCCCTCAAAAATATTGGCAACAGTGAAGCGGATTGCGTAAACACCACAATTAGAATCATATGCGTCCATGCATACTGGCTAAATTGATACTTGTACATCTTCTTCTTCAGTGTTAGAATGAATCACATGAAACCTGATTTCAAAGGAGAGGGAACACTTGGTAAAATTTCTCAAACAATCAGCAAAACATGTAAATGTATTGTGACCAGCTATGTTGCTCGGGACCCTTCAAAAATGCGGTCGCACCCGTGTCGGATCCTCCAAAAATGATAGCCTTTGGAGGATCTGACACACCTCAGCAGGATTTTTGAAGAGTCCAAACAACATAGGCGACCAGCCAAAGCTTGAATTATGGCACCCCAGGACAGCAGTATACCAACAACTTGTTATTTTACGTCTTGGGTATTGTCAAATTGTGAAATGCTTTCGAGGTTGAAACACTAAATGAAAAGACATGCTTAAACAGATGGAACGAACCTGCAATATAAAAGAAATAACACGTGACCATGTGATACTTAACAAATCTGCTGACAAGCTTGTATAGGACCTTGTCTAAAGTAACCGTGTTGACAAGCCTCTGGCTTAGCATACGGCCATATACGAACAGCATTGCTGTGAAGAAAAAGTGCCTGGAAAAGAAGTAGGAATTTAGTAAAGTCAGAAAGAAGAGTCGAGAAAACCATGAAATCATGCCACTATGATAAATAGTTCCAATCTTCAGGATAGAGTCAGCTACAATATGCAACTGTATATCACATGTTTTGGCACTCAACATTTGCAACTACAAGGCGTCCAAAATGGTGCAAAGCAACAGTGCATCCGCCTGTTTAATCTTCAGACTGATGATTTGGAGGTTTCATCACGTAAGTTAGGCAATTTTCATTAGTTGGTAAAAGTAGTCCTAGTTCCACAGAAAAACCTGATAGCTAACCTAAACTAACAACTAAGACCTCATAGTAACAACTCTCCTCTTCCCTGAATGGCCAAAATTCACTTATAGATGTGAACCCCCCTGTTACCGTACATGCGACTCTCATTGCATACCGCTGGCACATAGACTCCTAAATCCATCACAATCCCTTTATTCCACCTCTCCTATCCAATCCTTGATCAAACTTGCATTCCCTAGGCACTACGAAATGGGAGTCTTTCCTTCGCCTATCATATATATCAGCTTGGCTTTGTCCCAAACTGAGGAGGCATTATGGTGGACACATGTGTGTAGGAAGGCCGACAACTACATAAGCTAAAAGACTACAACTACAAGACAGGCTGGAAGCTACTCGCTTCTATTCTCCTTAGGATTGGATATAGATGGCAAATCTATAGTTCGCCAACCTCTCGTAGGGAATATGTTCTAGTGGATAAAAAATTGAGCGATCAGGGATCAGATTCCTCTTTTTTTGTTTACATATACAAACAAAAAAGAAAAAAATGAGTCCTAGTTGTTGTAGTTAATGTTGTGTGAATACCCATACGAGTTTACATCACCGTCCATCTCAATTTAAGTGCCTTCTTTTTGCAATCGTAGCTGCAAAAGTTGAAAGTTCTCATACTTAAATAGAAGTGGTTCAATTACGTTTAACTTTTCTAAGTTGAATCTTTTCCTTTTCGATATAAAAGTATCTCATGTTACTTCTATAAATTTTATTAACTCACATTACTTCTTGTATAGTAAAATATTGGTATACTATTGAGAGCGTATGAAGAAATCTGTTTTATAAAAAAGGACAAAATTTTGCAACCAATAACAATGTTGGGAAATTAATTATGGACAAAGAGTACCTGCCAAACAAACGACATTTTATACTCAAATAGTTAGTTAGTTAATGCCACTTACATCTTGTAATCACGTTGCACCAATAATTTTCTCTTTTAATCACAATTTATACAAGAATTTGATTGTCATCGCGTTGCACCAATATTGTATATTTAAGTGTGTGTGAGTTTTTTTGATAATGATAGTTGTGAGAATTGAATGTGTAACCTCTGTTTGCTCTGATACTATATTAAAGTGTGTAACCAACTCATCTAAAAGTTTAAATTGTTAGAAAGAGCACACTTTTATTTGATTACTATAGCTTCAAGCCTTCAACATTGTAGTTTATGCACATTTAACAATAGTTAATTTGACATATCCATCGAGGCTTAATACTTGCATGACTCAAACTTATTCCATATAGTTTGAATAAATAAAAGGCAAATAAATTCAGATCCAAAAGATTCTATACAGTTACCCGCACTATATACTTTAATTCCAGGCTAATGTTGTAAGGAAGAGAAATTTTTAATCAAAAGTTGGGTATGACATGAACCAATCCCACTGTGAGATCTCCCAAAAGAAGTAGAATATGCACGCTTGATATGGCAGATATAAGATGAGAAAATAAGACAGCCAGTTTACGTAATACTGATTTTACTCACCAATTCAATAGCCTGAAACCAGGAAGTTGTCGGTCTTCATGCGCTCTTCTAAGTAGATTGAACAACTCTTTTGCCATAAATATTTGGATAACAACTACCATGGCCCAAATATAAAGATGACCCATGTAAATGATGAAAGCAAAGCCTCCAATCATCCACACAGATGAATATGCCCGGATAAGCATTGATTTGTACTTGGACCGATCACTAACAAGCAAATGGTTTCCATTTGCTTTGGCAACTTCTGAAGGAACCTGTAAATTCGGGAAAAGGGCGACGGATATTAAGAAAATTTGGTATTTAAGTGGAGAAGAATAGAGGGGAAAACACATTATCTACCAAGTTTCAAAACTAATTTCTCGGTTATCAAGCAAATATCACAGTTAAAAAAATTGGACTCCTAACATCTAGAATATTCCAATCCCGAAAAGGTGGCACTATAAAATCTCAATGTTATTTACTTATCTTTCCGTGTATTAATGTACTTGTTCATTCTTAAATAAATTAGAAAAAACTCATAGTGTAAAAAGTTGGAAATAGCTAAAGTCATTAAAAGAACAAACATAAAAAGGTGAAGCCACCTCATTTGATCCTCTGCGACGACGAATTCGTCCTGAAGGTGTTCCTGGGGCACTAGAATTGTTATCGTTGTGCATACTTTCCTTATCAAGTCCTTACCCCCACTAGCTGTTCAACTTACAAAAAGCACATGAATCCCTAAAACCACCTGAATGTAAAGAAATCATTAAAAAGCTAAAGCAGCTGGAAAATGTCAACGAATTCAACATAAAATAGATTATCAGACAAAATAATTAAAACCATTTATATTTAGACTTTCTACAAGGCTAATTCTAACCACATAAGTATTAGATAAACAGTTAGAAAAGGTCAACAATTCAACAAGACAAATAAAATATCAGGCAAAATAATTTTATCAATTTACATTTAGACAATCTAAAAGGCTAAATCTTATCATATAAAGTACTATTAAATGAGCAAAGCTGCCAATACAAATAAGAATTATTAATTCTAATTTGTATACATAAGGATTGTGAAAAGGATTGTTATTACAATGAAAAGGTCCAAACGGGAGTCCAATTAAAGCTAAAATAGTTGATAAAACCCAAAAGAACTATAAGCACCGTGATGCAGAACAAACTGAATCTTAAGAAACAAAACAGAATAAAACAATTTAAACAGTTTGCACAATGATATTTAACAAGTCCTTACAACACTAGTAATTCAACTTACAAAAAATACATGAATACCTAAAACCACCTGAATATATTTAAACAACAAAAAAGCTAAAGCAGTTAGAAAAGGTCGATAAATTCAACAACAATAAAACAGAGTATTAGACAATAATTTAGACTATTTATAAGGCTAATTCTAATCAAATTAGCACTTTTAAATATGCAAAGCTGCCAATACAAATAAGAACGAAGAATTCTAATTTGTACACACAAGGATACAAATGCATCTTATTGTAATGAAAGTACAAAAGGGAGTTAAATTGAACCTAAAATAGTTAATAAACCCTAATTAAACGAACAATAAGAACTGTGATGCAGAATAAAAACTGAACCTTAAGAAACAAAACAGCACAGAACAGAACAATTTAAACAGTTTGCACCGCAATTGCTATCGTTTTGCATACTTCCCTTACTAAGTCCGCAACCCAGTAGTAATTCAACTTACAAATAAAAACATGAACCCAAAACCACCTCATAAAATAAAAAGCTAAAGCAGTTAGAAAAGGTCAATGAAGTCAACAAAAACAATAGAGTAAAAAGGGCAGCCCGGTGCACAAAGCATCCCGTGTTAGGATCTAGGGAAGGGCTGCACCCAAAAGGGTGTGATGTAGACAGCATAACCTAATGCAAGCATTAGACCGATACAAATAAGAACTGAATTTTCCCAATTATTGCAACGAAAAGTCCAACAATGGGAGTCAAATGAAAGTTTTAGCAGTTAATAAACCCTAATTAAACGAACTATAAGCACCGCGATGCAGAACAAAAACTGAATCTTACGAAACAAAAACAGAAACGAACAATTTAAACAGTTTGCAAAATGATCTCTAACCAAAAAAATGCAAAAAAACAAATAAATAGGCTAATTCTTATGCAACAATGACTACTACACCTCAGACATTCTCACTTCGTTATTTAAGCTCATTTCATAACATCATCAGGCTAATTCCAATCTTATAAGTATTAATTAAGCAAAGCTGCCAATACAAATGAGAATTGAAGAATTCCAATTTCTATACACAAGGATACAAATGCATATTACTTGAATGAAAAGCCCAAAAAGGGAGTCAAATGAAAGTTTTAGCAGTTAATAAATCCTAATTAACCGAACTATAAGCACCGTGATACAGAACAACAGCTGAATCTTTAAAAGACAATACAAACATTTTGCACTGGAGTTACTATCATTTTGCATACTTTCCTTTTCAAGTCCTTACCCCGCTAGTAATTCAACTTACAGAGAAACACATGAATACCCAAAACTACCTAAATATATTTATATAAACAATAAAAAGCTAAATCAGTTAGAAAAAGGTCAATAAATTCAACAACAAAAATGAGTAAATAATTTAAACCATTCAGAGTTAGACTGTCTATAACGCTAATTCTAATCATACAAGTATTACTACTAAATAAGCAAAGCTGCTAATACAAATAAGATTTGAAAAATTCCAATGCAAATGCATGTTTATTAAAGTTTTAATGGTCCAAATTAAAGCTAAAATAGTTCATAAACTCTAAATTAAAACAAAAACTGAATCTTACGAAAATAAAACAGAAACGAATAAATTTAAACAGTTTACACAACGATAATTAACAAACAAAAGACTAGGGTTTGTGCTTCTACTGGATACAGTTGTAAATAGAGATCGGACCTATTGGGAAGGAGTGTAAAATGAGGGAAGCACCACTCGCTCTAATTGCTGGGTATCGTATCTACATATTATTAAGATCAAATTTTGAGACTTATGAAAACCACCCATGTTTAGCTGTTATAAACATCAACTTTTGGGAATTTTTTTTTTTTTTTTTGCCTGTAGCTCGACTATATTCGGATCACGTATATTTCTGAGTGTGGTACTTTCAACAGGATTATTTTCATTTTCAAATGTTAAAACTCGACTCTTCTTATTAAGGAATAAGACTATATTGATAACTTGGTAGTACCATGCTTTTCACATTGAATTGCTTTATTGGGAACCTTTATGATTTATTAGATGGCAAATGCATCTGATTTAGTCTAGTGGTAAAAGTGAAGAGCATAATATATAAGTTATGAGATATTACGGGTTCGAATCTTGTGAATAAAAATTCAGATATTTAGGTAAAAACAGAATCGAACACACTCTAAATGTCTAATTGAGCATATTATTCACATAAAAAAAGAGATAATGTATGGCCAAAAAAATAAAATCCATTGCAATGTTTAGGAGTAGAGAATAAGAACATGTTTGGTCAAGCGGCTAAAAACTACTTATTTTGAGAAGAAAAACTACTTCTATGTCTACTTAAAAGCAATTTTACTAATTGACCAAATATCTCACGCAACTTTAAAAAAATGTTTTTGACCTCAAAACCGGTTGCCAAACGGGCTCTAAATCTTTCAAACAAAATTTTGTTTCCTTTACTATTCTTTTAAAATAAACTCACCTGAATCTTCATCAAATTCGTGTTAAAATAAGGAACTGATGAGGCTTAATACCAAAACATTCTGCAATGACTAATTTCTCCTATGTATATTAGCTTTTACATAATTTTGCTTAAATCTATTATACCCAAAAAAGATATTTCAACTATAATTTGAAGTTTACATACATTTTTTGCATCCTTTAATCCTTATCTCTTTACTTAGTAATACGAAAATACCCGTAAAAGTTAGCAATATTACTGATTTGCCATTGCTTCTTATAGTAGTAATTCCAAGGCAAAAACGAGAATATACACTATTGCCAAAAATATAACACCTAAGCATCTCTTCTCCTTATCTCTTTAGCGCCGCCGTCCGCCGCCGCTCTCCGACAAGGATAAAAATGTCATCGTCAATTATAGGTCGCTGCCATTTCTACGGTTTCGATAGCATTGAAACAAACAGGTATGTATGTTGCTCGAAATCAATACGTATAACAATTGCTAGCTAGCTGATAAGATGATTATTTTAAAGTCCAATAATAAAATCATTTTCATTCAAGTTTTTTTGTCCTATTGTGAAGTCTAATCATTTTATTATAAGGCATAATACATAAACGTCCCCTCAAACTTGGTCTCAGTTGACAAGTATACCCTCAAACTTTATGTGTGCATGATGAGTAGGCACCTCAACTTGTTTTCACTTTCTTAATTTAACACTCCAACTTACAAAATGATCATCTAGACACCTCTAAAATTTATGTGCCACATCAGTACCACGATCGTTGCTACGTCAACATTTGTATTTACATATTCAACTATATACAAGTTGAGGGTCTACTTGTGCACACATAAAGTTGGAGGACATATTTGCCAGCTAAGGCTAAGCTGGAGGGCCTGTTTATATATTATGCCATCAGAAAAGCCATAAGTTACGTGATAATTTATGCAGGGCAGAATACATAGATAATCACGTTGACCTTAACTAGCAACTAAACACTCCAACTTTGAGAATGCGCATCTAGACACCTCAATTGGCATAATGGAGATGAGTTGAAGTGTCTAGATAATCATTTTGTAAGTTGGAGTGTGCAACTGTCAGAATGATCAATTTGTAAAGTTGGAGTGTTCAACCGACAGTAGAGGCCAAGTTTAAGTGTCTATCTATGCATTATGCCAATTATATACTCTCTAGATGATCATTTTATGAGTTGGAGTGTTCAACTGGCATAGTGCAGACTACTTGAGGTGTCTAAATGATCATTTTGTAAGTTTGAGTGTTCAACTGACAGTAGAGGCCAAGTTTAAGTGTCTATATATGCGTTATGCCAATTATATATTGTCTAGATAATCATTTTATAAGTTGAAGTGTTCAACTGACACAATGTAGACTACTTGAGGTGTCTAAATACGAGTTGAGGTTTTGTATGTTGGAGTGTTCAAAATGGAGACGAGTTGAGGTGTTTAGATGATCATCTTGTAAAATTGGAGTGTTCAACTGACAGTAGAGGCCAAGTTTAAGTGTCTATCTATGTATTATGCGAATTATGTATTGTCTAGATAATCATTTTATAAGTTGGAGTATTCAACTGACACAGTGCATACTACTTGAGGTGTCTAAATACGAGTTGAGGTATCTAGATGATCATTTTGTATGTTGGAGTGTTCAAAATGGAGTCGAGTTGAGGTGTTTAGATGATCATAAAGTTGGAGTGTTCAACTGAGAGTAGAGGCCAAGTTTAAGTGTCTATCTATGTATTATGCGAATTATGTATCATTTTGTTTTTGTAAGTTGGAGTGTTCAACTGACACAATGTAGATGAGTTGAAGTGTCTAGATGATCATTTTGTAAGTTGGAGTGTATAACTGACAGTATAGACCAAGTTTAAGTGTCTATCTAGTATTCTGCCAATTATGTACTGTGAAGTAATCGATTACTGTTTGTTAGCGGGAGAACTGCAAGATGGAGGTTCCCAAGAGCAGCAGTCATTCCAAGTTTCCACCTCCCAATGCGCAGTTATGAAGTTAAAAATAGGTAATACTATCCGCTTTTAGTTTCTTACACTCTGTTTGGATGGTTGTTACATATTGTTTCATAATATATCGTATTATATTGTATTGTGTTGTATTGTATTGTTTTAACGAATACAATGTAGGGGTAGATTGTACCATTTCTCGTTAATAATGACACACATTAGCAATTTGAAAGATAAACCTACAAGAAATGTAGGGTTAATGATAGAGCTATTATAAAAAAAGTAGGATAAAAGATAAAATTAGATAATAAGCAAAGACAAAATGAGAAGAAAAAGTAAGGTAATGACGCGATCACACCGAATCGGTCGTTACACAAAATGAGACTTTTCGTCGTTACTAAAAATACGATACAATAAAATTTAGTAACAATCAAACATTGTATATAAACTAACCAGTCAACACAATACTAAAGGTAATAACCATCCAAACAAGGTGTTAGGGACGTTTACAGAACTGATTTGGGATTAATGTTATCTCGGATATAAAGAGGTTTTTCTTTTCCTTCAGTATTCTGAAGTAGTTTGAGGAAATCACATGTAGTTAGGTGTTGCTCAATTGACTGGTTGAAGTGTACACTGCTGTAGACTGGTCTTGTGCGTATTGGATAATGCCACTTCTTGTGCTGCTTGTTTGGGTATGTCAGACAAATGTACATGACAGCTTGATTATTTGTGTATAATTGGAATGTAGTGGCAGTTTTGGGGTTAAATTCAGTTCTCCAACACTTCATGCAAACCTCAACGTGGCGACTGTGATTGTTTCAAGAGTTGTCAAAGGCCATAAGGTTAGGAAAAACCACAGATTGTTGGGGATTTTAGAGTAAAGGACAGTTAATTCCTATTTGAGGAAAGTGTTAGGTGAGATGATAGAAGAAAGAATGTAGTATATTCACCAATTTTACTTACAAAAGAGAAGTATGTTGAGCATTAGAATTGACTTAATAGTATTAGATAACACAATTTCTGGTTGGCAGATTCAGTGTTAGTAAACATATTACAAAATAAGAGATTAGAAGGCACTGGTGGTTCCTTGAGCATAGTTTTTTATCATTTCTGTGTGTGTGTTATTTGATGAATGGTTCATCTGTTTGGTATGTTATTCCTAGCCTTGTAGTGAGGTCAGTTTTATATTTCATATCGTCAGTCTTCCGTGAATAAACAGTATTAGGAACTACCTAGTATATTGAATACTTCGGTATAGCTGTTTGAACAAAATGGGGCATTCATTATCATCTTATTCTGATGAGCTATTAGCAGCAATCAATTATACATGTATTGGAAATGGACAAACATCTCCCTTTTAGTTAAAACAAACAGCTATTAAGTGAATATCAGCATCAAGGAAATTTATAAGAGATATATGCAAATACAATGTTAACATAAATTCATTTAACCTTCTCTTATGCAGGACCTTTGCCGATGACATAAAATCACTTCGATTGGTTACTGCAATCAAAACCCCATATCTACCAGATGGAAGATTCGACCTTGAGGCTTATGACGCCTTAGTAAATTTGCAAATCGAAAATGGCGTTGAGGGTGTGATTGTTGGTGGCACTACAGGTGAAGGTCAATTGATGAGCTGGGATGAGCACATCATGCTCATTGGTCACACAATCAATTGTTTTGGGGGATCAATCAAAGTCATCGGTAACACAGGAAGCAACTCCACAAGGGAAGCAATCCATGCGACAGAACAGGGATTTGCTGTAGGTATGCATGCAGCTCTTCACATTAATCCCTACTATGGGAAGACCTCCATAGAGGGTTTGATTTCTCACTTTGACAGCGTGCTCCCTATGGGCCCTACTATCATTTATAATGTGCCATCACGAACTGGTCAAGACATTCCCCCACGTGTAATGCAGACATTAGCAAAGAGCCCTAACCTTGCCGGTGTCAAAGAGTGCGTTGGAAATGATAGAGTAGAGCAGTATACAAGTAATGGGATCGTCGTGTGGAGTGGGAATGATGATGAATGCCATGACTCAAGGTGGGATCATGGTGCTGCAGGAGTTATTTCTGTCACTAGCAACTTGGTTCCTGGTCTGATGCGTGAACTAATGTTTGGAGGAAGGAACCCTGCTTTGAACTCAAAATTGATGCCATTGGTTAAATGGTTGTTTCATGAGCCAAACCCCATTGCTGTAAATACAGCTTTAGCTCAACTCGGAGTTGTGAGGTCTGTCTTTCGCCTTCCATATGTTCCACTTACAAAGGCAAAAAGAGAGGAGTTTGTGAAGATTGTTGAGGAAATTGGACGGGAGAACTTTATAGGGGAAAGAGATGTCCAAGTTTTGGATGATAATGATTTTGTTTTGGTTGGTAGGTATTAGCTTTTTCCCAATTGGTTTTGAGAAGTAAGTTTTTGTTGTTCACTGCTTAACTTTAAAATTTGTTGACATAAAGATATCATCTTTTATGTTCTATTTCACCATGCATCAGTGACAGCTTTAGTATTCTTCTTGTTTGCTTTTCTCTTTTGGGAGGCATGTACATTGTAGCTATTAGTTTATGGACTGGATCATTTTCTTCGGTTTTCTGTGTTTATGGATTAGATCCTGGTTAATCTGCAGTCCTTTCCATTTCAGCTTCTGTAATTCTGTAAACAATAATTTATCCGTTCCACACTGTTAACTAGAATTGTAAAATTGGTTCTGAAATTTTACCTATTAATAAGTAAAACAAATGAATGAAGCATTTTCATATGTTCTCAATTTCTCATGGATTTTAAGCCAGTTAGTGCAGATTATCCTGTGCTCTCTGCTCCTTTTGTGGCACGTAAATGCATACTTTCACTGCTTCTTTGTGACATTTTTGCAGACTTCCTTATATGTTTCTTTCATTTTGTTCATAGGGCCTAACAACCCCAACTGAATTCTGTCATTCTTGCTGTAAAATTTACATTTTTTTTTTTGGATAAGGATTAATGTGAAAGAAACTAATAGACTTATCAAAAAAGAAGAAGTTAAAGAAACTAAGAGAGCCTCATCATCGGTGAAGTTTCTCACATTTGGGACTAGACGATTCTGGAGTGTTGGTAGCTAAATTAGTCTCTAGAAAATATATAATATCCAAATAGAACACTAAAAATGATGACTTGCTAGCGTCTCTGCAGCTTTCGCCTCTTTTAGTGCAAGTTTCAGTGTTTCCTCGAGCTTTGACAGCTTCTTGTCTGAGTAATTCCACGTTCTTCTTCATCTCCTGTAGAAACTGAACAGCCTCAGAAGTAAACTGTTGGATTCATGAATCGACTTCTTTCATGCTGTTATCAAGATCTAACTGCAAGGCTTCTGCTTCATCTGCCTTCTTTTAAGTTGAGAATTATGGCCCTTCAAGCTATCTAGCTCTGCTTGAAGGGAATCCACCAACGACCTTTCTTCTGTGACTATATCTTGCAAACAGTGTTTTTAGTAAGATGAAGCTCTGAGCTTTCTTTGGTAAAAGAATCCAACATTGTTGAGTTGCTGTTGTAAGACTTGAATCGCCTTATTAGTTTCGTAGAGCTTCTCCACTTCCCTGCTTCTTCCTTGGCTTTTTTATCTGCAACATTTAGCATGTGAGGGAGCTAATAAAGAGACTTTAAAGTTTATATCGTGGGTTACAATAATTGCAGGAAATAAGTAAATATTACAAATGCTAGAAAGGATAAACAACTCAAGATTACAATAAACTGGAAATAAGAACAGTTACAAACTCCTTGTGATTTGCTGAGACGAGTAATGTCATTCTGTCTTTAAGACAAGATTGCCCCGTAGATATCATTTTACGTTGTCGGGCAATAGTCTCCCAAGATACAACAACAACTTAACAAATGAGCAAAGGAAACTCAAGTATTACTCTTGAAGAACTTTGAATATAGAAAACTTGCTAGAGAGGAAGAAGATGATTTCAGAAAATTTCTAAGTGTGTTGAACAATTGAGCCAAATGCCTCATTTTATAGTGTAAGGAAATGACCCCTCAACTAGCCAACTAATGGCCTTCAATAGCCATGTAATGACACTTATTGAGGGGATTCAGCCAAATAATGGCTGAATTCATGTGCCAAATAATGGAGATTCAATGCTCCAAAAGTCAGAACTTTCCATCTTTCTGTCGCAGCATTCTGCCTCCGAAGCGCCGCGACTCTGGGAATTAGCGACGCGGCGCCTCAGCTCCAATAGCCCAAGCCACCATTTAGCGCCGCGGGGGCGCCGCGGCCCTTCACGGCGATTTCCGACCGTTTCATCTTACACTTCTTCCTTCGTTTGCCAACGTGGAATACTTGTTATTTGGCCAATAATCGTCCATCATTATATGTCTCAAACGTATTACTTACGTACCAATATCTCTTTCACTAATGAAATTTGCGATACTTGACACTACGTGTGCACGTGTGTGAAAATGACGTTTCCGACGTGCGGGGCCCCAATTGTTCGAGTCATAAATAATGGGATAAACTTAATTCCACATTAGTAAATTTTCAACGTATATTGTACTCCTATCCTTAACAATCTTCAATAAGAAAATGTACATTTTGGGATATACATTTTTATGCAGAAAGCCCCCCCCCCCCCCCCCCCCCCAACAAAAAAAAAAAAAAAAAACTAAAGAGATTCAACTTCATATGCAGTGAAGACATTTCAATGTCTATGTTAATGCTAGAAATTAAAGTACCATTGATATAGTTCAATCATTTTCGCAGGTTAGCTATCATTTTGTTAGTTTATAATATAAATTATGTAATATACATTTATCATACAAATTTATTTATATTACCTTATATGTGACCTAATTGTTTAAATATTTTTAGTTACATGCGACGCCAACACACTTCAATGGCTGAGAACAAATCAATATAACTTATCAGAGATCCCGTGTTGAAGAAACTATAGTGTCATGCATGAGAAAATTAAAAGTATTTAAAGCTAATTTCTACTATTACCTGCAGATTAATTTCGAAGATGCGTGGATTATCAGTATATAATCAATTGTTTGCTGCTCTTGTTCTTCTTCTTTGGCTGTCAAATAAACAAGAAAATTACATTGACATCAAATGTAAATGAAGGACCTTAATTAGTTACCAGTGTTTATGAGACATAAAAAGAGGACGTATAATAGGGATTGAGGTACATTTCTGCTTTCGGATTCGGAAATGCTAACAAAACCTTGAGTTTTGGGGAATGAAGCCTGGTCCGAGATCATTTAAATGATGAAAGATGGTCACAAACCAGACAACATTCTCCTTAACAAATCTAGTTTTTTGTTTGTTCCTAATATGAACAATATCAATTCATATAACTGATCCCGACTTGCATCGAATCAAAACATAATTTTTTTCCTTTTTAGTTGATTTTTTATTTGATTTGTTGTTTGGGGTGGGGGTGGGGTGGGGTGGGGTGAGGGGGGGGGGTTAATTTTGGGACTAAAGAGTATAGACAGCCAGAGAAAAAAGAGTTGCTTCAATATTTTTGGTAAGGGTAAGGCCATGCATAGTTTAGTGTAATTTTATTTAATTCAGAGGCCATTTATGTATAAGTGAGAAAGGGCTATCTTTTTTTTTTAATCATTAGATGGATTGTAATTTGTTCTTTTACTTTTTTGATAGATGTTTATATAATCATGACTTTGACGAACAAATCACTAAGGTTGTCTTTAGACTATGCATGGCTATAGCTGCCCTTAATTAGTATAGATAATTATAATAATTGAAATTCCTTTACCCTGTTTGAGAAATTAGCAGCGAGAACAGATATAATATTGGTTTAGTTTAAGAGTTTAGACTATGCATGGCTACATTGTTCTTAAAAAACATAGTAATAAGTGTATCATATAACTTCAAAATACTTATTCTTTATAAATCAAATATCCTTTAAATAAAGGTACATTAATTGGTTATATTGAAATAAAGAACTGATTTAAATGATCAGGTACAAGTGATACAACAATCACATTTGAAACTTAAGGAAGATGCAACTGAACTACGAGGAATGAATATCAATAGATGTTACAGTAAAAAATATATTTTTTCGAGAGTCATCTTTAACTAATTTTTGAAGTTAGATTAAATCAGATGGGAATCAACTCAATAAATTAAAATTAAAATTAAAAATTAAAGAAAATATGTCAAAAATACTATAATTAAGTTACAATTCTTGTCATGACATATGATGAAAACTATATTTTAAATCTCGAGAAGCGAAAAGTGACCGATAATTTGAATAGAAGGAATATAATTTATCCAAAAGGTTGAATAAGTTTTTCACTATCTTGAAGTCGACGAAAAAGAGTTCCTAATTCTTAAAGCAAAATAAGGCCTAATCTTTAGTTATACATGCCCCTATATGCAACTCACAAATGGATGTTAAAAATAAGATGTCTAATATCCAAATTTGAATTTAAAACAGAATTTTGCCAATATAAAAAAACAAAAACGCTAGAAAAATAAAGGAATAGAAGTATACAACAAATGAATTGAAAAACTAAAATAAGAACAATATCTACAGTAAAATTATTTTATGTGGATATTAAAAAAATATTCCATAACTATACAAAGCTTAAGAAAAAATATATATGGTATATTTGTGATATTTATAATATAAACTTAATTAAAGTAAATATACTTTTTATTAAGAATTTAATTTTTCAAATACTAAGGAAATCATAATCCAAAAAAAAAATTACTTTGCATTTATGAAATGTGTATCATATTTCATTAACTGTATTATCCAAATTTGATTTCCAACAGAAACATAAAAAATAAATTATGGCACATTAATGAAACCCTTAAAACTAGCATGAATTCAAGAGTCTTAATTTTCATGCGTGGAAAATGGACCAACGGATTTCCAGGGGTTGATTGAGACGAAGTTGCTGCTGAAGGTAATTTTGAAAATTATGTTAAAAAGTAGTAATAGGTTTTTTAAGCTTTGTATAGTTATAAAACTTACTCAAATTAAATGTGACGACATGTCGGAAAACAATCTATTTTTGTAACGACAAGAGTATACATGATCTTTTTACAAAGTTCAACACAAATTTGGATAATTTTAGAATACAGTCCATCTAAAAGTTGGATTGTTGTAGTCCAAAGTTATCAATTAAAAATCTTATCAATATTTTTTTAAATATAATTTGTTCGATATGATTTATAAATTCACAATATAGAAAGTTTGATTAGGTTTAAAACAATTATAAGAGAATAAATAAATAAAGTAAAATTTGCTAATAATCGGACGAGTCTAGTTATGACACGCTTATTTAGCCCAATTTGATATAACTCATTCAACCTTAACCTTATGTAGGTCAATATCTCGTTCATTTATTAATTTAGTCCATTTTAACTAGACATCCCTAATTCACAAATTGGACCTCAACTTATTTGGGACCAAAGAGTAATTACAATAGAAGAAATTGCACGGTTTGCCTTTCAAATGGGCTGGTCTTTAATTTTTGCCCTTTAAGCCGGTATTGATTTTCACCTTCAAAATTAAATTTATGTCTAGTGGCTAGGGAGTAGGGGGCATAAGTTATTTAAGGGCGCCCGAGCATAGTGAGATATTATAATACAAATTATAAATTTATGACTCATGAAGAAATTTTGTTCAGTGACAAAAATCTAAGACCAACACAAAATAGGAACATAAATACTAATACCCATTATAAATAAGCACACTAAACAATACTCCCTCCGGATAGAAAAGTGTCAATTTAGTCATTTACATGCACACCTCTTAAGTAAATATTAACTTTTAGTTAAAAATAAGTAATTTAATTAAAATATTCCTAATTAAATAGATATTACGATTTGATCATCTAACACTTAATAAGGATAAATATGAAAGTTAATGTTAATTCTTTCTTAATTTGATAAGTGAACACTTACAAAAAAGAGGCTAAGTTGACACTTTTTTATCACGAGTGAGTAAAAGTTTACTCAAAGTACATGTGTCATGCACCCATTGATTCGACTGAAATTAGCTAAGCCTTTTCCATCAACAGTTTGAACTTTTTTTTTTGCTACACTAAGGTTTCAATTTTGAGATTCTACCGTAATTTGAGGCATGTACGCTTAAAATGTTGGTTACAAAGTTGCAACAAACGAGAATTACAAATAACTGCTCGAACGTACAAGAACTGAAAATATAATTCAACAACAAAACTGAAATTACAATTGTTGAACAAGAAAAACTGAAACTTGTTTTTGCTGAGTCGAGTGTGGCACTCTGTCTTTAAGACAATATTGCCCCGTATGTATCCTTTATACGTCCTGGACAATTTGTCTCCCAAGATAAAACAGCAATGGAACAATTAAGCAAAGGAAACTCAACTGCTACCGTGAAGAATATTGAGCAATGAAATGATGCTTGGAAGTTGTAGGAAGAAACTGTTTTTTGCTTCTGTATTTTCATGTAGTGTGATGTGCTCAACAATGGTGTAAGGGGGTGTTTATATAGGTGAGGGAGGAGCATCAAAACTGCCTCCATAAGTGCCATTACTGGCCAAGTAATGGCCAATATGGAGGTAGTAAAGTCATCAAAACAAATGGTGAAAAACACCAACGGATTGGCCATTATAGGAGAAGTAATTCAGCCAAAATAAATGGCTTAATTGAATGTTGTGACGTTTCTGCTCAGACTGTCCAAATTCTGATTCTGGAAACTTCAGGGACCAAACTGTACATCTTGAAACTTCAGGGACCAAACTGTACATATGAAAGAATTCTGGTCCAAACTGTATATATGAAACTTCTGGGATCAAACTGTACTTCTGACAAAGTTCTCTGGCCCAAAAAGATAATATCAAAACACCCGTGAGCCCGGAACCCGGACGGGCGAGCGGTGGCGCGCGTGTGTGGTTTCCTCGAACCGAAGCACATCTATGTCCTCCCTCCTTTAAACACATGGGATACCCCTTGGGGTCCCAAACCCCAAACCAATTTTGAGTCTTATATACACAACAATTCTTTCTTCCTCCACCGATGAGGGAGAATTGAACACCTTAACCACACTTTCCATGCTTCAAACACCTCACTTCGTGGACCAATATCTCTTTCATTTCTCAATGAAATTTGACGATTTTTGGCCCTACGTTTATCTACGTACTTAGTAGATCATGCATGTGTGAAGAACCGGATTCTCCAACATACGTAATACTAGTGTTTAAGCCGTTAAAGTTGGTCGGTCGCAACTCCCGCCAAAGGCAAATTTCCAACATAAAATCCAGAAAAAAAAACAATTCTTGTTCTCATATATAAAATATTGCAATTGTTTAATTTAATTGGGTCACAAGCCTTCTAGTTCAAAATCAAAGGTAAGTGTTTTTCATCAATTTGAAGCTGTTAATGATTGATGCAGTTCTGATTTTGCATGTAAAATAGTTCAATACTTGATAAATAGTTGTTAGTTAACATTACTTTGGTTGTTTGTTTTGGTTGCTTGGTCCCCAAGTCTTGCTTCACTTTTTTGCTTTTTCAATTTGCTAAAAAATATGGTCAAATTCTCTTTCTTTTGATTTCACTTTATGTGTAATTGGCCAAGTAATTCATATGCACAGATTCGGAATTTGAACTTTATGGGTTTGATAAATAGTTGGTGATATTTCATGTAGAAAACTCGTAAAAAATTATACTTAAGGTGTGTTTTGACTTTTGACCATTATGTCTTCTTTTTTTTTTTTTTGCATTGTCAATTTGCTTTAGAAAATTATGGTCGATTTTTCCTTCTTGTTGATTTTACTTTTGTGTGTAATTGATTCATCAAGTCAAGTGATTCATATGCACCAGGGCGGATTCAGGATTTGAACTTTATGTGTTCGAATTCAGGACTACCACAACTCATTTGATTTACTTGGTTCGAAGTCAATTGTTTGTATTTATTTTGTGAAATACTAACACATATACTGGGTTCGAGCCAAAGTTGTTGGGTTCGAATGAACTCGTAACTTATGCTTTACATGTGTCACAAGCATTCTAGTTCAAAATAAAGGTGAATTTTTTCATCAATTTGGATCTTTGAATGCCTGTTCTGATTTTGCATATAAAATAGTTTAACACTTGAAGATATATGAGAAATCACTGTTAGTGAACACTATTGTGGTTGTTGTTTTTTGTTTCTTGCCCCCAAGTCATAAATGGACCACAAAGCTTACAACTCTTGCTTCCCTTTTTTGCTTAAAAATATGGTCAACTGCTCCTGTTTATTTTACTTTTGTGTGTAATTGCTTCATCAAGTCAAGTAATTCATATGCACATGAATGTATTCGTGATTTGAACTTTATGGGTTCGAGTTCGGGATTCTACCATAATTCATTTGATACTATGTTTGAGTTCAGCTATTTGTACTATTTAGTGAAATTTTTAACAAAATAAAAGGGTCCGAGCCAAAACTATTGAGTTTGAATGAATTCATAAGTTACACTCTACATTCCCCTTGTATATGAATGTGCTCAATCTTATAGGCATCTTAACTTTATGGCTTTGAGTTTTCCCCATTAGCACATCGGTTATCAGCTACGTAAACTCTAGTTTTCTCTAGTATTTGTGATGTGTACATTAATTTCTCCACCCGCTTCAGCCAATTAATTAGAAATTAAGATTAGTAGTTGGAATTATAGCTGTTTTGGCTGAAATACTGCGGCTTTGACATTAGTAGAAGTTTTCCTAATTTGGCTAATAAACGTATACTTTTGATGCTCATAAAGCTGTCTTGTTTTTAGGAATTTCTTCAGGAAGTGAAACAACAAAGAAACATTACAATGTGGTACCATGTGGCAAAGCCATCTGAATTTTTGGTGATCGCTGGAAGAGGAATTGATGAGTTGAAAATTTCAAAGAATACTATGGTATGGTCATTTCAGAAATGCACAAGAATTGATGTTTCCCCTGTAAATTACACCTTCGAAGTTAATGCCATGAGCGCGGAGAAGCTATCTTTCCTACTCCCTGCCGTTTTCACTATTGGTCCTCGGGCTGATGACCACGACAGCCTTGTCAAATACGCGAGGCTTCTTTCTCTTCATCAGCGCGATTCCCATGACGTAAAAGAGCTTGTTCAAGGCATCATTGAGGGAGAAACGCGTGTCTTGGCTGCTTCAATGTCGATGGAAGACGTCTTTAAAGGCACAAAAGATTTCAAGCGCGAAGTTTTTGGAAAGGTTCAGGTGGAGCTTAACCAATTTGGCCTTTTGATATATAATGCTAACATTAAACAACTAGTTGATGTCAGAGGCCATGAGTACTTTTCATACTTAGGCCAGAAAACTCAAATGGAAGCAGCAAACAGGGCAAAAATTGATGTTGCTGAAGCGAAAATGAAGGGCGACGTTGGAGCCAAAAAGAGTGAAGGATTGACAATTCAAAGTGCTGCAAAGAGTGATGTCGAGACAAAGGTAATAACAGCCCAAAGACAAGGTCAAGGTAAAATGGAGGAGATCAAGGTGGGATCAGAAGTTAAGATTTTTGAGAATCATCAAGAAACTGAAGTGTCTGAGGCGAATGCAAAACTAGCAACCAAGAAAGCGGCATGGGCTCAGCAGGCAAAGATGGCAGAGGTGGAATCTGAAAAAGCCATGGCAATACGAGAGGCTGAGTTACAGCAAGAAGTCGAGCGAAGGAATGCCTTGACTAAGACTGAGAACTTCAAGGCTGAATTCCTCAGCAGGGCTAATGTGGAATATGAGATTAAGGGAGTCTTAATTGTATAACTGTGTTACAGTTACTCTATATTTTATATGACGCTGTTTCCATTTTAGTCTAATTAAAAAAAGACACCTTTATGTATTTGAAAACTTATTAATTTTGTACTTCCCATTTCACTCTTAATGACATGCTCTTGCAGCCGTAGAAATGTCATAAAATGCATCATAAAAAGAATGTCATAAAATGTTTAATAGCATGTTTGATCAAACTTCCAAAATCTGCTTATTTTGATAAATGCTTTTTGTCGGAACTCGGAAGAAGTGCTTTCCGATAAAGTACTTTTGGAAGTAGCATTTTGTGTTTGACTAAATTATTTGAAAAACATTTCTGCCGATATTAGAGTTGTACTTTGTGCTTGACCAATGTTCCAAAAGTGCTTTGGGGGAAAGTCTATTTTTTAGCTTTTGAAAAACAGCTTCTGCTACTATTCAAAAGTACTTATTCCCCCGCGGGCCAAAAAAGCTTGGTCAAACACCTCAATTTTTTAAAAGAAACACTTTTTAAAATAAAATAAGCACTTTGGCTCGCCAAAAGCTTGGCCAAACAGGCTATGAGACCACAAATTCTAATACTTTTAATCAGTACTAAAAGTCTTTCTTCCATTCCTAAACATGGTGCTATGTCAAACACTGACGTCTAAAATGAAATGAAGGAAATATATTTTTTAACTATCGGTTGATGTTTCCAACCAGATGGCGACAGTTGATTTTATCTTCAGTTGACAGCTCAATGGTCTCTAGCATCTAACAAAACTGTTCAGATTTGATATATGATTGATGTTCTACTAAGTGGCATCATCTGATGACATTTGGATATATAGAATATCAAATCTTATTCTATAGTTTATATAGATATCTCATAATATAACTGATGGCTTGCGAAAATCCAGGTGCAAGAGGCAAATTGGGAGTATTACCAAAAGCAAAAAGCAGCTGATGCAATACTATATGAGAAAGAAAAGTTAGCAGAGGCTCGAAGGGTTGAATCAGACGCTGATACATATGCGCAAAAACAAGCTGCAGATGTTGCACTCTACGCCAAGACGAAAGAGGCAGAAGGACTTGTGGCTTTTGCAGCAGCACAAGGGATTTACATACGCACGTTATTGTCAGCATTGGGAGGAAATTACATGGCATTGAGGGATTACTTGATGATTAACGAGGGGATATACAAAGACATCGCCAAGTTTAATGTGGAAGCTATTAGAGGACTGCAACCGAAGATCACTATTTGGTCACATGATGAAGGGGAGATGAACGATGGAACGAGTGCACGAAAAGGAAATGGAGCTATGAAGGAGATGGCTTCGCTTTATAGTGTGATTCCTCATTTGTTACAGACTGTGACTGAGCAAACTAGGATGCTTCCTCCACCATGGCTTAGTACTTGCAGCACCAACAAGGCCACATGGCCCACATCAAGTGAATCAGCTTAATGGTTTCTCACATAACCTTATTGGCTAACTTTCTGGTAAATGATCTACTAGTAAACTCAACTTAGACATAATGCTACAAGAATGATGACATAGGTACTAGTACATATTGTTGTTTCATTGGGAAGTGAAAGTGAGGGAATTAACAATAGATTACTATGTTTCAGTTCACAAAGATACCTTTTCTTTCGTATCTCACCCAAGGGTGTTGCTTAGTGGTCAATGACGTGAGTAGAGAAGCATGATATTTTGGTTCAAATCCAAGGCAAAAACACTAGGTGGTTTCTTCCCATCTGTCTAAGCATTAGTGGTCAGAGTTATTCGTTACCTATGTTGGTGGGAGGTAGCTAGTACCCCGTGAAATTAGTTGAGGCGCGCGTAAGTTGATAGTAAAACCACAATTTTATTTCTTAACCAAGCTTATTTAGCTAGCATCATGCTCGATCATGAGTCGGACAGGCTAGAGACAAATTACTAGTAAAACAAGCTCAAAATATGCCGAAAATGGATCTTGGGCCTAACTCAACCCACAAGTTAGTTTTTGAGGGGAGGATTGTCCAAGTCCATATAAGAAGTCCAAATTCTCATTCCATTTCTGATGTGGGACTCTTAACAGAAATCGATACGTTAATTAAGTTTTAACTACTTATATATTTTTGTGTATGAATTATTCAAAGATCTTGGCCAGCAATTTTAAATTATTGACTCAAGTGTTATTCTCTCCAACTATAAATTAAATACCTGTGTTATATTCCTAGAAGCACTGCTTATAAACAGAGAAAATCAAGTACTCAACAAGTAGTATAATCACAAAATGCTTGGATGCAATGGTAAGTCTCTTCTTTTTTAAAAAAAAAAATCTTTTAAAGCTATCTTATATATCTCCTTCATTATGGGCATAATACTCATTTACACTCTAATATCAGTTTTTTTGTTTTGTTTTCGATCTAGTGAAGTATAATGTCTAATTTGGCCTGAACTGTTGGAGTATAAGCATTTTGCTTAATTACTCTTTGGTAGTAGTGCAGTAAAAATTTTGAATAAGAAGATTCAAAATATTAAAGAAATAAACGTAAAAAAAAGTCTTAGGGAATTCAAGTTATACTATATACGTATAAAAAATAATTTTGTTCTTGTATATACAATAGAATTTTTCGTCAAATATGGTTCGGATGATGAACTCCCTTGTGCCTCCTAACTCCACCCCGTCTCTTCAAGCAAAATCAAGCTTCAACTAAAGTTTCCTATGTATGATCTATATGTCACAAGTTCGATCATAAAATCAGACTTTGATAATTGTATTAACAGATGTCTACATTACACCCTCTTAAGGTGCGACCCTTCTCTACACCCTGCATTAACGCGAGATGTTTCGTATACCAATCTATCCTTTTAATGCTATATTACATATCCTTATAGCTAGCTAGATCAAGAAAGAACCTTTAAATTGAGATCTATATCTATAAATGAATTCAATTATTCTTTCATTTTGTTTTTCACTGTGATGATCCTCTTATTTTTACGTTAATGTTCATTTATTTGTGTCCAATATTTTTCTTGATAGGTGAGGGTAAAAATATGTGGCCAGAGCTATTGGGAACAAATGGACAAATGGCAGTGGTTATAATCAAGAATGAAAATATGACAGTAAAAGTTTTTATCGTGAAACCTAATAGTTTTGTGACTGATGATTTTCGTTGTGATAGAGTTCGTGTTTGGGTTGATGGCAATGGTACTGTCATTCAAGTGCCTAAACTTGGTTTATATAAGCTACGCGAATCTAAATTAACCGAATCCATAGATTATGAATACACGACAAATTATGATAGGTTTCTTGTGAATATGTATAACAGTATAAGTTCTTTTTTCTATAATCATAATGAAAATTGTTGGTTGTCGAGATCGATCCGATCAGTAGAGCTAGATAGTTAGATTGAAAGGATCTATGCATCTCAAACGGAAAAGATTTTTTCCTGTCTGCTATTGTAATGCTTCCTCGGTTTCATTTTACGTGATTATATCTGATCGATTATGGAATTTAAGAAAGAAAATGAAAACTTTTAAAACTTATGGTTTTAAATGTGTCTCGTGTGCCTACACCAACTTTTAAAACTTGTAGTTTTAAGACATGCTATAATATTTGTGTAGCTATCGAAGCTTCTTATTAATGATAAAATAAGAAGTTTAAAGATAAATTAATTTTAGAAAAAGATTGTATTTTTAACGGATTAAAAAGAAGAAAGAGTTACATAAGTTGAAATGAATTTTCATAATTAATTAATTTTCAAACTTGAAACCCACATAATAATCAAACAACTTGGTACTTGAAATGACAACGGATTCATTCTAACCCTGTACTTTTAATGCCAATATATATATATATATATATATATATATAAATAAGTGAAAATCCACTACATGTAATTTCAACAAATATTGAATTTGAAGTCATAATTTTAGAATTATGATATATGAGTTCAACGTTAAGAGCTTTAAAAAGTCAAATTTATCAAGTTTAAATCATGAATTTGTCTCTCTTTAAATCTCATTAATCTAAAGTATATGTATACCATGAAATACACCTGCTAATTCAAATACTTGTTTTACGAATAACTTTTTCTTGTAGTGCACGTACATAATTAAATTTTAGTACTTTTTAGGTACATTTGCACATATATAAGCTACGTGACGCATGTGGTGCTATCACAATATTTAATTACTTCTATACTTCCAGTAATACTATGTTATTTCCTGGTATTTTCTTCTTTATAGTGTGAACATTTGAAATTCTTTAATTGATGGTTCTCGTTATGTCCTTAAGTTTTTATATAAATGGTATAATTTATTTGGTTTTGAACATTACTTAAGAAGGGTATATACTTAAAACTCTACTTTAGCGTGCAAATTATTTGTACGGAAATGTATACGAAAATTACAAGAAGGAATATATATATATATATATATATATATATATAACTTTGTAAGCTTTAGATATGAAACTATATCAATTTTACTCTAGTTCATTTTTTAACTAAGAAAATAATAACGAAAAAGAGTAAAATAAGATTGAAATAATCACTAAAAATCTTTGCGAAAATTAAGAAAAAAAAAACTATTGTCATGGGATAGAATATAGGTCCAACATAATCATCCTAACATGCAATCCCGTTGCCCTACCATTACTCTACAATATTTACGCTCGCAGACGAGCACATTAATAAGGTTTTGAGTTGATAAACTAAATACACTCACAAGCGTTCACATTATTACTTTAACTTCGTATTAAGGGCATAACTTAAATAACCACTCACTCTATTGATATAATATTCAACTAAATCATTAAAAGGTGAATTAATGATCAATCAACGAAGTTATTATAAATCAATACCACTCGTGTAACTCGTTAGTATTGCTTAGCGTCCTCACTTTTCACCTTTTATAGTGCTTGACTTCTAAATATTGGACCAACATTTATGACTTATACTTCAATATTCCAATTCCAAACTATATTTTCATTCTTCATATTGATATTAGTCATCGACTGTCATTGACGCATGGAAGTGATATATTGTGATAACATTTAATTTTTCAAAAGGAGACTAAGGAAAAACGTAGTACTAACTTTGACCCGTTCCTTCAAAAGAAAAAGAGAAAAAAAGAATAATCAAATTTTGAAAGAGTTTAACTAATATCTATCGATAGCACCTAAAAATGCATTATCAGGTCACATTTACATGTTATAGCGGATAATATATATTATTTATAAGATTAAAATTTTACTTTTTGTGAATGACTATCTATAAATTTCTAATTTTAAATGAAACGATTGTGTAAAAATTACTCTGACGATATATAAGTAGGTTAATAAATTCATTAACTCCTCAAGCTTGAGGAGTTAAGCATGAGTGGTGGCTTCCTTTGCTTCTTCTTTTTTGTGGGGAGGAGGGGTGGGGGCATTAATTCAGATTCATGCCGCATAAGATCCACTAAAGCAGGAGTAGCGTCTTCTTTGCTTTATTTTTTTTTTTGTGATGTAATACTACGCTCGTTGTCTGGTACCTATTGATTCTTCCAATTCAGATTTGCACCGTATAGGATCATAAAAGAGGATAAGCATTTTCTATCGGGTTTTTTAATTCCACCCTCAAAACTCAGAACACGAAACTTTTATTTAAGAGTAGACATATTTCATCCATCCCAATACACCTTACACCCTTGAATTCTTTTGGATTTGACATGTCAACCAATCCTAAAGATAACTTGTTTAATCTAAAGTATCTCTTTTATATTTTCTTCTCTTTTCTTGGTCTTCATGTATCAATCCAGTCTTAACAAGACCTAATACTTTTTATTTTCCACGTCAAAGTATACGATTTAAACAAGTTACAAGTACATATGTACAAAAGTCAATAGGAATTAGGAAACATTATTTGTTTTAATGTTTTTTCAAACCTCCATTATTAATAAATGCTGTTTGGTGCCCAAGAATCCGTGTCATTTTTGGAATGTCAAATTTGATGTTAAAAAAATTCAATTCAACATTCCTAGTTCATTACCCTATGGCCAATTCAACATCTCAAAAACACATTTTTCTAAATCAAACTTGAATAAAAACACACATAAAGAAATGAGTTTACGTAATAAACACCGTCAATATAAATTAATAATTTTTACACGACCATATCATTTTTACCTGTAGACAACATATCTTATCTTTCAAATTTTAAATCTTATATTTTAAAAAACTTATATGTAGATATCCTTAGAATGACCTGATATAAAAAAATTATTTACATTGACAATATATAAAACTTAAACTTCACAGAATTTCGGTCTTTGAACACCCTAATTAAACTATATACATATATGCCTATAAATATATCAACCTACCTTGTATTTTCATTCAATTCCCCTTATAATCTCTCAACAACCTTATAAACTTTCTCCTATACCTTCAAAACTCTTTTCCTCACCAAAATCCAAAGTCCAAAAAGGGGGTTTTAAACTTAATTTTCACACTAAATTACATAAAATATCATGGTTCTTCTTAGAGCATTTATTACATTCTTACTTATATTTTCCATTTTCTCTACTCCAAATGTTTTATTATTAGCAAAAGCATCAAGGCCATTGCATATGGAGATATGGTTGAAACAAGAAAACACCCTTTTAACATCATTGCCTAGAGGTCCTGTTCCACCTTCCGGTGCTTCTCCCTGCACCAACATCCCCGGCGGGCGCCGCGACGGCTCGTGCCCATGAATCGATAAAATCAGAAGAAGAGTCAAATTACTGATTTTTCTCCCGTAACTTCTCCTCACAAAGGGGGCACTTTATGCATGCGTGACTAAAAAAAACACAATTCCGATGGAACATTTCCTTGAGGAGCAAATTTTCAATGGACGTTTCAACGAAAACATTTATCCGAATTTTAGTAGTGTTAGTCCACCATTAAATAATTTTATTCAATTCTTTGCTATTGTATCACTATTTTTTAATTCTTTGGTTTGTTTTATTTTCTTTTGATACTGTATAGCATGCATGGTTACTTTTGATTGTAGAATCCAAGTAATTGGCGTAAATAAAGATATAGAAAATTTCTATTTAAGGTTGTGAATTACTTTATTCTTTTTAACTTTACATTGTGAATGGTGAATTTCGATTAATTCCTGATTTATATCTGAAATGAGTTTTCAATTTTCCTAGCAACATGGAAAAGATTGTGTGATTAAATAATACTACTTAGTCATGAGTAGTATTATTTTTATTAGTCAAGATTGTGTTAGAGGGAAGGAGGAATAGTGATGGAAGAAGGAGAAAGAGAAAAAGTAAATGAAAAAAGAAAAAAAAATTAAATTAATTTAGTTATGGTGGTGAAATTGATGGCGGTGGTGGTGGCGGATATAGTGTTTCCTGTGATATGGAATAGTGGGATGGTTTAGTGACGAAGAAGATGCAATTACTAAAAGATTTTAATGATTAATTAGATATTAATTAATATAAATATAATTAATAAAAGAAAAATTAAATGAATAAGAAAAAGAAAAGGAAAAGAATATAAAATTAAAAATTTTAAAATATTTCTAACGTGGCGGGTGATGTGTAACACCTCCCCTTGTGCAATTGGTTATATGTATATTAGGGGGTAAATAAATTTACCTTTTAAATGTATAAGGGTAATAAGTCACCTTAATAGTTTGAGTGTAATATCGAGATTTCGAATATAGTTTAGGGGTCAATCTATGTCTTTTGGCTAATATGCAAACACAAGGCTCGTTATAGTCGTTGTTCTTTTTTTTTTTCTTTTTTCTTTTGGGGTGTAACCATAAGATGTGTGTAAAACTAAATATAAAACAATCTCAAGAGAAATAAAAGATTTTATGATCTAATAAAAATTCTCTGCCTGGTCCATATTATAATATTATATTTTAGTTTGGGCACACCCCTTAAACAATTCACTCATCTAAGAGGCATTTTCACTAAAATACCCCTAAATAATTAGTACCTATTTAATATGATTTCTTGATTAAGAAAAATCCGCTTATCTAAATAAGGATAAATTTTTAAAAAATTAATATCGGCTTGACTATGTAAGAAATTATTTTTTTGGACTAAATATAAAAACATCACATAATATGGACGGAGGAAGTATACTAGCATTATGGTTCGCGAGAAAGTAGCAATATCTGACACTATAATAAAGTGTGTTGAATCAAAAACGAATAATAAACATGCTTTTTTACATCTCCACATATAAAAGGCTAAGCCGACATAATACGCTCTTCCAGCAGGAGGTTTCTTCCACATCAATATTCAAATTCGAAATATCTACTTTAAAATAGAGAGATCTCATCCATCGCTTTAACACCTCTTGATTGTACTATAATCCTTGGTTGGATAAAAAGGAAACTACAAAACTTGCGTATTATTTGAAGAAGCTTTGAACATTTGCAAGGAGGAAACACTCAAATGCTTGTTTCATGTGACAGCAAATTGCTTTAACACCTCTTGATTGTACTATAATCCTTGGTTGGATAAAAAGGAAACTACAAAACTTGCGTATTATTTGAAGAAGCTTTGAACATTTGCAAGGAGGAAACACTCAAATGCGTGTTTCATGTGACAGCAAATTGGTGGCTCATCAAGTAGAGGCGGATACAAGATTTGAATTCAATGGATTCGGAATTTATGATAACGATCTCAAGTGCAAATAATGGGATTTGAAATTATAGTCATACATATTTAGTGATAAAAGTAGAAATGAAGTTTATCTTATTGCTACCTTCCTCCCAACTTCAAAAACATACGTGCATCTAACTTGCACATCATGTGTTGCATCTTTACACCACTGAACCAAAGCTCTTGAAGCTATGCTATGTGATAGTATAATTTATTGTGGCATATTGGTTACAACAGCATATGGATAAATAGCATGCATCAAACTTGAGGAATAAGAAAAGGCCAAACTTCTATAATGTCAAATACCAATCTGGAGCAATAGGCAAAGCCATGTTTTTTTAAAGTTGAAATTTGAAACAAAGTAGCAGAATCACCCTATACAAAATGTTCTCTTTAAAGACCAAAAGACCCTTCTCAAATGCATTATTACAAAGGAAGACAGGGAAAATAATCAAGGCTAGGCTCCACCATAGAAGCTCTCAAAGGCCATTTGAAGACCTAAATACTCCGTACCCATTTACACCACATGCCAAGTTCGAGTAGTCGGGTTCAGGATACGGGTGACTACCATCAATGGCCCCATTCCTCATTCCAAGAAATGACGGATCCGAACCCATCATTTGCCACTGGTTAGGAACTAACCCATCGATATGATGCCCGTTAATAAGTCGTGGATCAGGCTGCATAATCATATCACTAGCACTATCATAAAGGCCTCCAGGATAGTTATGCTGGAACACATCATGATAACTTCGCGATCGTTCAAACCTACAAGAGCTCGATGAGGGACCTAGATCAACTGGCGTGCCGATATCGCCTGGGAAAGCGAACCCATGATTCAGATGCTGCAACCCAGTGCTATAACTTTGAAAGCCTGAGTGGGGTATAGAAAAAGTCCTTCCAATTCCATGATCGTCGTTCAGTAAGTCGTTAATAATATCAAGATGAGGAAATTCATCCGCAGCTGATACACTCTGGGGCCCGCGTCCAGACGTGCATGCCAGGGAATCAGGAAGGTGATCATGTGTTCTGCTGTTTACAGCTTTGAACATATCAAAGTTCCTAATTCCATTTGATGCAGAAGGATGATCTTGCGACATACTCCTGCTGTTGTCCCATTGCAGTCCATTCTGCAAGCTGCCATTATTCACCATTCCATATGAAAAGTTTGGTCTGACAGAACTAGGTTCTGTTCTTTCCAAGCCCTGCGGTAAAAATAGTGCCGCAGAAACCACTGGAGGTTGTTGAGAGTATGAATGTGATGTGTTAACCGGTGAAATTGGAGAGTGAGATTGACCAAAACTAGCTGGACTTCCAGAAACAGGAGGCTGTTGAGAGTATGATGAGTTAACTGCTGAAATTGGAGAATGAGGTTGACCAAAACTAGGTGGAATTCCAGAAACAGGACTACCCATAATTGCGTTCCGGTAGGACTGAGTAACATAACTGTGTGTTGCTGGTGAAGGGTCAGGACCCAATCGGCCAGCTGCACTCACTGAACGAGCCAGTGATGCCATTGTCTGAACCATGGAAACAACAGGGGCAGCAGGCCTAGGTCCCGGAACTAAAGGATCACACAAAGGTCTGGACATGGCAGGCACTTGTTGCCATTTGAAACTTTCTGTTGTAGCAGACACGGTTACTTGTTGAGACGGGGTCTTCCTAGCCGTAACACAAGTGGCCTGCACCGGCTTATCCTTGACCCTTGGCTCTACAGATTTAGGAGTTTCAGCCTTCAACATTACAGAAGTTTCAGATGAATTAGACACCGGAGCTGGTTTATCAGCAAGCCTGGGACCATCTGAAGACGATCTTTTAACCAAAATAGGATCACTTGTGACTGGGACCTTCGTCTGTGACTTTTGCTGAACAGTAGAGGTTGCATCTTTTGGAGGGCTTATGGGAGAAGACTGGACACTTGGCTTCTCCTTGGAAGGTCTCTCTGTCTCAGCCTTCCTAGACTTCCTCTGCGGCGAAGCTACAACTTCCTGCTCAGAGTAAGAAAGCAGCATGAAATTGGGAACTACTGGAAGACCAACAAAAACGTAGCATCTACAGAAAAGAAATTTCCTATAAACCCATAATCGGAAAGGTATATGCATCTTAACAAATAGAGGCAGTTTACCAGCATTATGAGAATAGTATCCTTGCATGACAGTAAGATCATGAAACTCAGTTTCCAAGATATTTTTCTTTTATTGCATTTCTTTTTTAGTTAACCATGTAATAAACATGACGGAAGGGTGCAATGTGAAGTAATGAGAGATAAGTGAGGGAGAGAAAAGAACCAAAAATAATTTTTCATCAACATTGGGTGCTATCTCCTTTCTCTTGAGGAGAGGGTTTTTCGGAAACAACCTTCCTACCTCCCAAGGTAGGGGTAAGGTCTGTGTACACTCTACCCTCCCCAGATCCCACCTAATGGGATTACACTGGGTATGTTGCTGTAGTATTGGGTGTTATCTCCTAGGTAAAAGTATATTATAATGATCCGCCTGTTCTTTAGACAAAAATGAACGGGTACGGGGAAGATAACAACCTTCTTCACGTCTCGCTGCTCACTCGACAAAAGCATAGTAGACTGAGACTCAGATTCACGCACCCTGCAACGTATATCACTTAGCTGCCCTACATCCGAAACAGCATCCAATGGCTGACTTAGTGTTTCACTATCCCAATCTGCTGCTTTACACCTTGATTTGTTTCTTTGGTTTTTCCCTCTGAAATAGAAGCATCACGATTTTAAATACAACAAACATTTCAAATATATTTAGAATACCCCCCCCCCCCCCCCCAAGAAAAAGAAAAATAAAAGAAAAGGTTACCTGCTGGGTGATTTCTGCTTTTTATGGTTCGAAGACATCCAAGGCCCATTTGAAACCACTGAAGGAATTGAGTCAGTGGAACATGTCGATGAACTATCATCCATTACAGAAGGACTTCTCCTTCCTGCTAACCCATTTTGCACTGCTGAAAGGTCACTTAACCCACTGCAGCTAGTTTCCGTAGACGGATGAACTTCCGAGCTGTCAGTATCCCAATTGACAGGACTTGCATCTCTGTCATCAGAGTCAGGATTAATTACCTCGGGGACACAATCTATTGAATCAGAAACATCCGATACTGCTTCCAGTACATCTGGTTTTCCAAGCACTGGTTCTGGCTTCTCGTTCATGTACTTGTTTCCATCACAAATAGGTCCACCCTGATCAATCTTATATAGATCCATCGCAGCAGATTTTTCATCAATACCCTTATCCTTTATTTTGTTATTATTCCGCTTCTGTTTAGCCTGCCATACAAAGCAATCATGATGAATATATCTATCCTCAAAGCAAAGACCCTACTTCATGGATAACATTATCCTGAACTACTATCTCTTTGTTAGGCGAAAAACAGAAATATTTTGCTATCTGAACATTAAAAAGGAAACTTACAAATTGTGTGCTTACATGTAACAAATCAGAAAGGATACAACATTTAAGTCTATCTCAGCATGTATAAAATTTAGTATTGCTTTATCCAGTGTTTGGTTTGTAATTTTGATCTTGCACAGCAAATCCTGGTATAATTTAATACACCAATTGGTGTACTATTTTATACCCAATATCACATGGAATGGCAATACATGGATTACTATTAGACGCCAAAAGACAAAACTATCTTTTATCTTTTCATCAAACCCATCAACAGTTCAACACACTTCAATTTTATTAAGTTTGAAAAATAAACCCATATTTTAAATTTTAACCTATATATCCCATTGTTATATCAAAGAACCAAATGCCCGATAAAAAATAATCTCCGCATTACTAATCCCTGCATAACTAATATATGTATTACAATCCCTGCATAACTTGTTTCTAAACCAAACTACTCCTACATAGCTAATTTTCCACCCCATCACTAACAGATGGATGGCTTAAAAACAGAAAGTAAACTCTCAGTGCCAAGGGTTTCACTGTTCAACTAGGAGATGCCACTTAACAACCCCAGACCTCCACTGTTGGACAGACCGACGAAGTGATTATTTGTCCATGAGAATAAATTGTTGACAACTATTACTACAATAATTCAATCAAAATTTGCACGAAGATCGTATGAAGCACAATACCTGCTTTTTCTTGGACTTTTTTTCCTTTCCAGATGCTCGTTTAGCTTTCTGCTCAGTTTCAGCCAGCCCAGCAGCTTCCTCTTCACGGATGAGCTCTTCTTGCCTTTTTAAAGCAACAGCCTCCTGATATGCAACCTCTATTTTACTACAGAAGATAAATGAAAAGGTCATTGTTAACCATTAACAGCTGCAAGGATAACAAACTGCAGCTAATTAAGAAGCGGGAGCAGGAAGACTATAGCGTCTCGCGATGAGGAAAATGCAGTTACTGATGCAGCTGGTTAATTACTTATGTTAGTATATCTAATTGTCCAGCACAAAAAGAATTGATCAGTAATATATTAAATGGAGTTCATTAAAGACGTGCATAATAGCCATCTTGTATGAAAAACGGACCCGATATAGAAATGAAGCTTCAAATGTTGGCTTCATTCATTTCCTACCAATCAGTTGACATTAGAATGTATATAACATGCAAAACGTTTAGGTTCTGAGAATGGAGATTCAAGAGAAGACTACTCTTGGACCTCCTTAGGTCAATGTACATGATAATTGTATGAGGGCTGGCTGCTAAGGTCTGGATTAGTTTGGAGCAAATCTGAAATTGAATGCCGAAAGGAAAAGATATGATTTGCTGGAAATGCACCTTATCCAACCATGGGGTCAAACTATACATAAGTTGTACATGAGATATATTGAAGGACGTAGCAAAATATACTAAATTCGGAATTAATATGTAATTGCTAAATAGAACCGACAAAAAATCCTCAGTACATCTCAAGTCTAGAGAAATAGGAATCAAGAAAGAAGTAGACCAACCCAGGCTTAAAGTAATTCCAAGCTAGATCATGAACATGGGGTCAGGCCTCATGCAAAGGCATCCAGCCAAAAGAAAATCTCTAAGTTCTAACCATTTAAATACAAAGGTCAAAGAGAAACTTCTGTTCCCAACCATTTCTTATGCATTCTGTCACAATTACGTGTCAAAAATATGTAAATAATTGATTAAAGGAGTTTACCTGAAAATCTGCGCAAGGACAAATATCTCAATGGTTCGACGACCTAATTCAGTTAAACGCCTCTCATCACGCTCAATTGAATCTTTGTTAAACTCATCTCCAGAAGTGCCATCCTGATACAAAGGCAATGGTACAATAAGCAAATGCCTATGCAGTATGGATACATGTTACCTGCCAAAAAGAAAGATAAATTGCAAGCATGTAGACACAGGCCGCGGAGTTCACAAATAGCTCACAAGATATGATTACCCAAAAAGAATAGACATATAAAGAACAAGAACAAATGTCTATGATATCCCCCCACCCACCCAAAAACTTTGTTAGGGATATTCTGAGTTCTTGTGTGTGTGTTTGGGGGAAGAGAGGGAAGGGGGCGTGTATTAGGAAAAATGATGATTCTAAGTTAAAAGGGTACATAACCATTAGATGTACAGTTCAATTCTTCAATTGCCCAAACCCGTAAAATTTTCAAGTATGAAAGTTCTAAACAGGGAAAAGCATTCCAGCTGACATCATCATAGCCCCGAAAACAGACTTACTAGTTGTTGTATACCAGCTGATAGGCCTAACACTGGCAAAGGAGCATGCTTATTTTCACTAAAAGTCCAGAAGTCTACCGAGTACACCAGCTTAACATGTGTCCAAACAGGTCACGGTCACAAGATGATATTGTAAGCACATTTTGACTTTTGCCACTCCTAAATAAAAGGGTCAGATCTATAACAGAAAATAAATAATTGAATAAATAAGCAAACAAACAAACAAATAAAACCAAGAACAGGCAAGAAATAAGAAAATCTTAATCAACTACCTAGCGTGACTAATATAATCAGACTGATAGCAGTGAACATTAGAAGTGTCGTCTTTACCTGCACTGAATTGTTGGGTAACATTCTTATCAATTGTTAATATCCTTGTGTTTTAGAAGAAAAATTGTTACGCATATATCATCTTTATCTCTATGTATCTAATTGTGAATATCCTTATTTTTAGCTGTATATAGCATAAAGGAGCCTATTTTAGCTATAACCGTGAGAATATATTTGGCTTATAATTTCAACAATGGCATTCTGTCACTCACCTTTGTCCGGTTTTGAGGGCCTTTCTCATCCTTTGGAGGCAATGGCTCCAATGCAGCACTTTCAAGCAATAGCAAGACATCATCCACCAATACAAACATGTTTTTCTCCAAACGGACAATGGGAACCAGTTGTTCCTCTGCATCAGAATATTTTACCTTACCTTTCTTTCCCATTGTCTGGCCTTCAAGAGACTTAAGCCCGCTGTACAAGGAGTCCATGACAAGAGTAGAAGTAACCTCCTTTTCTATGAAAAAGTTCTTGACAACCACTTTTAAAATTGAATCTGATTCCTCCTCGGACATGCAGCGCCTAGAATTTTGGTCCATGCCCAGCCAAAAAGCACAGAAGCTGAAATTTCATTACAAGTAGTCACTAAGTTTAGGTGAAAATGCTGAGAAATGTGACCAATGAAAGACTGACGTCACAATCTTAAGCATTTCTCTCAAGGAAAAAGGAACACAGTTTTTTCAACATAAAAACATTAACCATGAGTCATTGGCCACAAACAACCCAGCTAGACTAGATACAGCAGAGAGCACAAACCAAAATAGGAACTACACGCTAAGAGCCTCTAAAACATTGCCAAGAATTAAGAAAAATGACACCCCTACCTTGACCACCGCGCTCTATCCTCTATCAACTTCCCAAGCTTTACTCGTCGCTCTTCCACGAAACGGCGACAAATTTGTTCCACATTAGTCAAATATACCCTAACAAGCTCCCTTCGATATTGACGGTCAAGGCAACGGAAGGGACGTTCTGCCTTCTCCCTACAGAAAATGAACATAGATTGTAGCAGTTCAGCATCGCAAGGATCATAGCAGTACAATCCAATAATCACTGTTTTGAGACCCGTTCAAGCATGAACAGCACTGCTTAGGAGCAACTCACAGCGAAATAATATAAAAGACAGTAATTCTATTCTCAGAAAGGACTGAGAGAAGAACTGCTACACATCTTCAAGCTGAACTAAAATTTAGATCGAATATTTATGTAAAATAAATGGAGCCTTCCGATTTTGAGTTCTTGTTTGCCTTGGTCTATAATGGTCTAAGTTGATAATTGGTTCAAACTTCACAGTATGCAGCAAGGGCACTTCAATCATGTCCTATGATATGCAAGGTCAAATTATAATAGTAGAATATTAGAAGGATAACGAAACACAAGGATGAATCGCATCGATGGAAAAGAGATTGTTGTATTGCATGACTAAGATTTGTAACAAACAAACAATGTGCAAGTATAACTTCTACTTAGATTAATATCCATGTAAAGCCAAACAAGTAGAAATTTTGGAAACCCAATTCAATGATGTTCATACTTCATGTCAGTATGTCCATCTCAGGTCATATGCCATACTTCTGTTGTGTTCACATCTATGCTTGAGATAAACCAATTTGATCTTTTTTATGCTAAACATTTCAAAAAAGCTCAAACTGTACCTTTTACACCCCATTCACAGCATACATCGGGTATCACTTTGACATTTGCTAAACCTCTTAAGGTAAAACAAAAGGTATATGCATTTGAACGAAGATAGATGAAAGCAAGAGGGGTGAATTAATAATTCACATTACAATCAAAGAAGAAGGCTTTCTTTTTTTCTGGCTGAAGATGCAATTTAAGGGTAACACTGTGAGCTGCATTAAATGGAACCTAAGAACAAATATCCAAAATTAGAAGAGAGCCTCCCCTTTGTCCATGTAATGGAGAAGAGAAACAAACATTAATCTAAGAAGCCTCAAATAGGAATGACTCGTGATAGACCTGATTACTTGAACTTGAGCTTTTATTATGAGGGTATCAGCATCAACAAAACCATCTAAAACTTTCGACAGCTCCATAAATTTTTTCCACCCCCAATCATGCTCTTTCTTCCAGAAACGATGTAATGTATCTGCAGAAAATTGCAACTGTATATTAATGTGAGCACGAATGGAACCAATAAAACAACTGCAAAAGAACACACCCAATAAACCAACCTGAATACTTGGACTTCTTCGGGTCTTTGTTCACCACAGCTATAGTGAATTGAGCAAAATGCTTCCAACCTGTTCTTATCAAAATAGAGAATGAAACATCATAAGTCATAACCATAGCTAACACGTCACTTTCTAGTGTATTTGTCATGAACCATCACAACATTATCACACCTGGAAGGAGCTTGTCATGATTAGCCACACAAAGAAACAACGAGAGATGGTTGCAAACATCACATCCTTGAGGATATATCAAAATGTACCTGCCACAACAGTTGGAAGCAAAATATGTCAGTCACTCTTAATCATGAACTGACAATTTCCACTCAATGAAAGAAAACGAACATATGATGATAGAGCACACGCTGCTTTTATTGCATTTCCCCAAGGAACTTCCACTACGACGATGAGAGTGGCAAACATGATATTCTAAACTCCAAAATTTACAATTACCATCACCAACCTCTACATCAATGTAACAAGAACATTATTACTGCGCCGGCCACCCATCTGCCTCTAACTAAGCTAAAAGTTTGTTCGTCCAACAATGGAAAAGGAGGAAGGAAGGGAACAGAAATGGGAGTTGATCATTACTTTCCTTCAGTGACCTATTGATCATTCATCACTTCTAGAGGAATGTAAAAAGGGTTTACCTTGTTGTTTAATACGTAGTAAGAAGAATTTAGTGATTTTCGTTCAATTTTCTCAAGGGTTGAAGAAAGATGACATGAAGAGGTATCAAGTACCTCAACTTTTTCTTATCTAACCAAACCATGGAAGTACATCACTTTTCCTTTTTTACTTATTTTCATCCTACTAACAACAACAACATACCCAGTGAAACCCCACAACGTGGGGTCTGGGGAGGGTAGAGTGTACGCAGACCTTACCTCTACCTTGGTAAGTAGAGAGGTTGTTTCCGAAAGACCCTCGGCTGAAGAAAAGCATAAGCACAAGCGAAAGCAAGAGTTAATGCAGCATTAAAAAAAAAAGGTTAATATACATAGAAAACGAAAATAGTAGTTAGCATAGCATCTGAAATAAGATGATCTGTTGTTCTTGGAAATATAAGATGTAGTTAATGTATCCAAGGGTGTGGCATAGAGGTCCATAAACCAGTAAAAGAGACTTAGGGTTCAAGTCTCTATAGAGACAAAAAAATGTTAGGAGATTTCTCCCCCCTTTGCCTAAGCCTTGGTGGGATGTAGCAGGCACCCAGGGAATAGTCGAGGTGCCCGTAAGCTGTCCCGAAATACCACCTTTATCAAAAAGCTGTACTTATCTTTAATGTAAATAAACACTCATTACTGAGTGAAAAATCACTCTGAGAAATTCACAAGTCACTTTCGTAGTCAATTCTCAATTTTTCAAATATTTCTTATAGTTTATTATCAAGTCAATCCGAGCTACAAAGGTCTATCAACCAATCTAACAGAATCCTGACCGTTTCTCAACATGTCCCATTTCCTCTAACCATCAATGGTCTACCATCTCAAGGTTCTCTCCAAGAAAATTGTTTAGAAAGGTTCTCTCCAAGGAAATTGTTACTCAACTATTAGCTCAAACGAACAACTAGAAAGACATCCTTATAAAACGTTGTAGAAGATGTCAAAAAGTCAGTATATTTATAACAAGCTTGCTTCATTTAGAGCAGACGCGCCAGCGCGAGAAAGAGTGGTGGAAATGATGTTGGAAATTAATGTAGCATTGGAAGTAAGAAGATTCCATGTAGCCTGATAAATGATACTACATTCTTTTCAATTTATGTGAACATATTTGACTGGGCACGGAGTTTAAGAAATAAAAAGACTTTTGTAACTTATAGACTTAAACATGCCATAACATTTGTGTGGCTACAAAACTTGTGAAAGTTGTGGTTTTTGAACATGTTACAATATTTGTGTGGCTATAAAAGCGCTTCTCATTAAGGGTACATTGGGGAGTTTAAATTAAATTGTTTTCAAAATTAGAAAGGGGTCTTTCTTTTTGGTATGGACTAAAAAGAAACTAGGTTCCCATACATTGAAGCGGAGAGAGTAACAAAAGTTAATATAGCATTTGAAATAAGAAATACTTAATGCAACAAAGAAAAAGATAGTAGGAGTTAAGAGTCATTGTAAATAACAAGATCCATTGTGATTCTAGTAAGTCATTGTGTTTTGATAATCGTGGTGCCCGGGCCAGTTTGCGCGCACCTCGATTAATTCCACGGGGTACTTGTATCTCACACCAGCACATGTAACGGGTAACTTTGTCTACCGAGGCTTAGACATATGGAAAAAAACCACCTAGAGTTTTTGTCTCCGCTGGATTTGAACCTGAGACCTCATGATTCTCATCCCACTCCATTAACCGCTAGATCACACCCTTTCTGATTCTAGTAATTATAAGATGTAATATCAGCTGCCGAGTGTCAACCCACTCAAGCAATTCACAAATCATTTTCTGACTACTTCTTAATCTATTTTCAGTACTTAACCAATAATATAGGGTACACATGGAAGATTTTTTATGTAAGATTCTAAATGCAATTACAAAAATGAGCTTACAAAAGAGGTTAACCGAGGCTAACCAAATAAGTATGTTCCACAAAATAATTCTTCACAAAAGCTTCATACCATTTGTAGCCACCAATATCAAATGCATTACTCCGAAGTTCTCTCTTGTTAATTTGTGAAAACTTATCAATCTTCCACGTATATTTCCCATATAGCTCAGAAGGTTTAGGGCCTAAAGACAATAAAATAGGATAACTGAATAAAAACCCAAATGGTGAAACCGAATAAGAATGCCATGAAGTTCCATACAAAAAGAAATTTTTCAATACCTCAAGGATCATGTCTATACCCAATAGGCAAAAGATGCATTATTTTGCAATTAAGATCTATCGCAGACCTAAATCCTCTAATTTTTTAATCTCTATTTATTATAAAATCCATGTAGCTGGGCAAGTGATAAGTAGGCAGTATGGTATCTTTTATGTTACTCCCTCTGTCCCAATTTATATGACACAGTTTTATTTTTAGTCAGTCCCAAAAAGAATGACACTTTTCCTTATTTGGCAACAATTTAACTTTAAATTTTACCTTTTACGCTAAACGAGATGATCTAGAACCACACACATATCTCTGGCTTGTTTTAGACCACAATATTTAAAAATATTCATTTATTTCTTAAAGTCCGTGTCAAGTCCGATCCTTCGTCATATGCTTAGTCAAAACCACTCGTGCTACAATGCTCCTTTTTACCATATAAAATGGGACTGAGGGAGTAATACTTTTAAAGAAAGGTGATAGTCACTATGATATCCTTCAAGTAAAAGTCACAACTTAACTGCAAATACTATTTTATGAAAACTAAGAAAAACAGCCAGAAACATGAAACAAATACAACTCCAATCTTCCCGCACAAGGCATGGCTAAGACCTTTATGCAAGCCATATGACTGTAACTATCACTAAAGAGTTGGCATTTTCATACAGCTTAAAAGTCGTACACATTAGAAAAATGAAGAAAGGGAAACACAACAAAATAGATGCAGATCGTTCTTAAAAAAAGTAGCTTTCAAGCCAGAGTGTGATTGGATCTCATGATATTAGCTCTACACGTAGAGCGGTATACCCCAAAAGAAAAAGGCCTTATGGCAACTACACTAATTTTGCAATTCTTGTCCTTGCAAACACCATAGTATAAAATTGGGGGAGAGTTTGACAAGGACACCAAGGAGGCAAGGACAAGGAAAATACAAAGAAGTGATTAATACACTTCCTGGAAAGACTCAAGACTGTGGGATACAAGCCTCCTATACTAAGGAGTAAGGAGTGAAAAGAACACTCATCCAATATGAAGCATGTAAAATGCCTCACTTATTAGCAGGCCGGAAAAAAAGGAATTTGGGGCAGACTAGATGACTCTACATAAAAGGAAAGTAGAGCAGGTTAGTCCAGCCTCCATAATCAACAATAAAACTCCTACACAGCTTTCACTTTTAACATAAAAAGGAAAAATCCTAATGAAACGAAAAACCTTGTTTACCAAGTATTTGTCATAAAAAATACTATGAAATCAAACATCATAAAGTCCATGAATCCTCGATTATCAAACACAAATTTGAATGAATTGGTAAAAAAAATAGAGATTGCAAGCACCATACCACCATCGTCATCACAATCCCAGTAAGGAGGCGAAGTTGATGGAGTTCCATTTTCTACCTGCTCAGATGACCTCCATTCCGCCAATGCTTCACTATTTTGGCATTGCTGCCGCCCACTTGACACTCCCTCCGAAGACCTTGCTGTCCCTGTCTCCTCATATGCACTTGAAGCCATTTCTCGCTCCACAACTCCTGCAACTTCACCTAAACCAAAAAATTACACTTTTTTACAGAATTAATTCAGAGAGCTAAAAGCAACGCAACCCTCCAAATTCTGCATTTAACATATCTAAAAAATCCTCAGACCAAGGAATAGTAAACTGGCAAAAATTTCAACCTTCCCAACACGCAGATTTTAAATCACATTGTGAATTCATCAATACAGGCAAAATTAATTAAAATGGATAGTGAGTATCGCAGAACGAGCAAACTACAATCCGATTAAGGCATAGTTGTTCTCGTTGTAGCAACAAAATTTCATAACTTTTTTTGGGAAATACCTACCGAATTCGATCGGTTTTTTAAATTAGAAATGTCTATTCAATGTTGTTGTAATAAAAATTTCATAACTTTCTTAAGATAAAGCATTAGCTAACTTCAGATTGAAAATCCACATTAAGACAAATCCTAATTCCACTTTTCCAAAAACAATTAAGATGACTGAGGAAAAAATGAAATGAACTCTAAAATCTATCAACAACAATTACACCTCAGACCCAAACAATTTTTTTTGGAAAAAAAATGAACAGAAAACATATCGAGTAGTTATCAAAACCCCCATAAAGAATTAAACCCAATTGAATTAAGCATTTTAAAACAGATACCATATCAACTACTCATTGAAACCCCAGTGAATAATTAAACCCAATTGAATTAAGTCTATAAACAAAATTTTGAAAGAAATAAAAAACATATAACATAACAACAACAACAACATACCCAGTGAAATCCCACAACGTAGGGTCTGGGGAGGATAGAGTGTACGCAGAACTTACCTCTACCTTGGTAGGTAGAGCGGTTGTTTCCGCGAGACCCTCAGCTCAAGATAAAGCACAAGCACAAACAAAGCAAAAGCAAAAACAAAAGCAAAAGCAAAGCAAGAGAAACGGTCAGATTCAGTCAAAAAAAAATTAAAGCAGTATGAAAATGGTGGTATCAAAAGTGAATAAGCCATTATAGCGCTGAAAAAGTAAACAGTAACTAGCGCAGGTAAATAAGCTAAACAAAGTACACTAAAAACACATAGCAACTGAAATCCAACTACCGGGGATTATAAAGCAATACTACGCCTATTAGTATGATAGGCTAAGCGAGCCTACAATAATAACACTACAACTACCAGTTTGCAAGTGTAAGTAGGACTACGCTCGATTACCTACTACTCTTCTACCCTAATCCGTGTCCTCCACAACCCCCTATCTAAGGTCATGTCCTCAATAAGTTGCACTTGCGCCGTATCCCGTCTAATTCCCCAATACTTCTTCGGCCTACCTCTAGCCCTCCTGAACCCGTCCATAGCCAGCCTCTCACACCTCCGCACTGGGGCATTTGTCTCTCCTCTGCACATGCCCAAACCATCTCAACCTCGCTTCCTGCATCTTATCCTCCACCAAGGTCACTTCCACTCTGTGTCGGATATCATCATTTCTAATCATATCCCTCCTTTTATGCTCACACATCCATCTCAGCATCCTCATCTCCGCAACTTTCATCTTTTGGATGTGCGAAATCTTGACTGGCCAACACTCCGCCCCATACAACATAGTCGATCTAACCACCGCCTTATAGAACTTGTCTTTAAGTTTTGGTGGCACTTTTTTATCGCATAAGACTGCAGATGCGAGCCTCCATTTCATCCACCCTGCTCCAATACGATGTGTGACATCGTTATCAATTTCTCCATCCCCTTGGATAATAGCCCCGAGGTACCTGAAGCTTCCTTTCTTTGAAATGACCTGAGTATCAAACCTCACCTCCACGCTTGTCTCAAGATCGCTCCCGGAACTTGCACTCTAAGTATTCTATCTTGGTCCTACTCAGCCTGAACCATTTAGACTCCAGAGTCCATCTCCAAACCTCCAGCTTAGCGTTCACTCCGTCGTGAGTCTCTACACCATGGCACCTCCCTTGGACTTTTCGCGTTAGTCCATCCATCACCAAGGCAAATAGGAATGGGCTAAGAGCTGATCTCTGATGCAGCCCTATCATCACTGGAAAGTGCTCCGAGTCTCCTCTTACCTGGTCTTGGCTCCATCATACATATCCTTGATAGCCCTAGTGTACGCCACATGTACACCTCTAACCTCCAAACATCTCCATAGAATCTCAACGAAATTATCAAAAACCCAGTAAATAATTAAACCCACTTGAACAAAAAAAAAAAGAGTGAATAATTAAACCCGGTTGAAATAAGTCTATAAAAAAATTAACATATCAACTAGTTATCAAAAAACAGTAAATAATTAAATCCAATTGAATTTATTTTTTTAAAAAGTGAATAATTAAACCAAATTGAAAAAAGTCGATCAACAATTTTATTCAAAAAAATTATAAATCAACTAGTTATCAAAAACCCAGTAAAGAATTAAACCCAATTGAATTAAGCCTATCAACAATTGTTTAAAAAATTATACTAATCAACCAGTCATCCAAAACCCAGCAAATAATTAAACCCAATTGAATATAAGATCCATACACTGAGTATTAAAAATCATAGCAGCCAATTCCGACAAGGATCGGAAACTTAAATTCCCTAAAATACCAACAAACCCTAAAGCAAAAACTAAAGGGGCAAATCGGGAAATAGTGAAAAATCATTATACCTGAAGAAGATCGATTAAAGGAAGGAAACAAAAAGCTGATGAAGTAGAGAGAATTTAAGAGTTTATTGTTTTTTTGTCAATGGCGAAAATGGAAGCTGTAGAGATTTTAGTTTTAGAGGTCCAAGAAGCCGAAATGAGGAAATGAACAAAACTATATATACTACTCCATAGGTTGTATTAGTGACTGATTTTTTTAATTACACGTATACAACGGGAAAGAAAATAAAAATTGAATTCACAACAAAAAAAAATGATGAAAATGGAATGATGCAGAGAAATTAACATAATCTCACAATAATATTCTCGAGCAGTTTAAAATTTTAAACTTATTAATTTTGTGTCGGTTACTTTTTTTTTCTTTCAAAAACAGTATTTCTATCCCATAAAAGTAGAATTAAAGTTTGTGTATATTCTACTTTCCTCGAACTCTACTTGTAGATTACAGTAAGCATGTCGTTGTTTATTAAAAAGGAGTATGAAATATTTAACAAACTTCGTATAAGATAAATTTAAGAAATCTATTAAATATACCTTTAATAAGGAAATGAATAAAATTATATATACTTATAGAGAATTGTTTGCATATAATTTATATCGTGTGACAATATGAATAACGAGTATGTGTGGAGCGATATATGTATAGTAACTGTTATTTTACTTAATTACACACATACAAAATGGGAAAGAAAATAAATAATAAATTTACAATGAAAAATAAAATGATATACAAAATATTAACATAATCTCAAAAGTATATCACAGAGCGGTTTTAAATATTTAACTTAGTAAAAGTGAACAATTTAGGTTTCTATTCAAAATATTTAATAAATCTCGTATGAGGTAGATTTAAGATAAATCTCTTAAATATATTTTTAACATTTTTTTTGTGAATAACGAGTATTTGTGGGGTAATATATGTATAATAACTATTTTTTAAATTACTTAATTACACACATACAAAATGAGAAAGAAAAAGATTAATTCACAACCAAAAAATGATAAAAATGGAACAATATGGAGAAGGTAACATAATCTCACAAATATATTTTGGAGCAGTTTTAAAATTTTAACTTGTTTAGAGGTTGTTTGATTGTTGGTTAAAGTTATGCATGTATTAGTAATACTAGGGTTAAGAGGGGAATCTATGTATTTTTATGCAGGAATTAGTTATGCAATATTTCGTTATTTGTGTTGTATTAGTTATTCAATATTCTATTCTGTATAAAATAATATTATACATATTCTTTCATAACTTGTACATGTATTAGTTATGTGGGTTTCTAAATTACAAACCAAATACCGTATTAGGTGTATCAAATTTTATACATAGCAAAAAAATACTACAAAATATGATATTACTTATGCAGAATTTGATACATGAATAATTTACATCATAACTAGCTACCAAACGCCCTTCAATTACACACATACAATATGTGAAAGAAAATAAAAATTGAACTCCCAACAAAAAGATGATAAAAAATGAAATAATACAGAGAATATTGACATAATCTCACAAATATATCCCAAAGCAGTTTTAAATTAGCAATTTAGATGTCCTATCAAATATTTAACAAACTTCATATACGATGGATTTAAGAAAATCTCTTAAATATACCTTCAACAAATTTGGTCTTTTAAATTTATTAAAAGTAACACTTTTAATTTTTATCAAATAATTAACAAACCGCATATAAGGTAAATTTGAGCTCTTAAATATACCTTCAGCAATTTGGGCCCTTTAAATTTATTGAAAGTAAACATTTTTAATCTCTGTCACTATTTATCAAACCCTGAATGTTTGATTTAATAAAATATTCGCTAAAAAATTAAATTGGAATTCACATTTAGAGTGAAATTTTAATATGAACTCCATTATATCACTAGACTGCATTATTCATATAAGAGGGTTACAAGGTGAGTGTTGACACCTAATTTTTATCCCCCAATACATATATTTAATTATTCAGAATTCATGAGTTATGAACGGAGTAAAATATATATTTTACAAAGCGAAACTGATTTTACGAAATTATTTCGATAACATTTTGTCATGTTATTTGGCAAAATATTATCGAATATATTATTGTATATCATTTACCCATTTTTACATACTTTTAAGAAATGGGATTAATTTGCATATTTGGGATACTTAGCCTGTTATCTGATCTGCTGTAGGATTCATTTCAGCCTCAATTGAATAGAATCTTGCATCTCTTAGTCATTTGTTTGCTCTTGGATGCTTGAAGAACATGTGTTTGTTATCTTCCCCCATGTTCATATAGCTCAAAATGTTAATATTATTAGCTTGGAAGAACCAGAGTATCATATCTAGGTCCTGATGTATGCTTGCTCCCCCCCCCCCTCCATTTGCACATGTACCTGCACCTGCTTTTCCTGACATCAGTTTTGTTGGAAATTTGCCTTTGGCGGGAGTTGCGACCGACCAACTTTAACGGCTTAAACACTAGTGTAACGTATGTTGGAGAATCCGGTTCTTCACACATGCATGATCTACTAAGTACGTAGATAACCGTAGGGCCAAGAATCGTCAAATTTCATTGAGAAATGAAAGAGATATTGGTTCACGAAGTAAGGTGTTTGAAGCATGGAAAGTGTGGTATTGTGTGTAATTCTCCCTCATCGGTAGAGGAAGAAAGAATTGTTGTGTATATAAGATTCGAAATTGGTTTGGGGTTTGGGACCCCAAGGGGTATCCCATGTGTTTAAAGGAGGGAGGACCTAGATGTGCTTCGGTTCGAGGAAAGACCGCGCGCGCCGCCGCCGCCCGTCCGGTCCGGTTCACGGGCTGTGGGCTGTTATCTTTTTGGGCCGAAAACTTTGCCGTGGTACGCTTTGATCCCGTGTTTCGGATATACGATTTGGACCGAAATTCTTTCGGATGTGCATTTTGGTCCCCGAAGTTTCAAGATGTACGCTTTGGTCCCCGAAGTTTCAAGAAAATCGAATTTCGACGGTCAAAAACGAAATGCCAAGCACTCAATTCACCATTTATTTTGGCTGAATTACTCCTCCTATAATGGCCAAATCCGTTGGTCTTTCACCATTTATGTTGGTGGCTTTACTACCTCCATAATGGCCATTATTTGGCTATTATGGAGGCGCTTTTCAGCCCCTCCCTCACCTATATAAACACCCCCTTACACCATTGTTGAGAACTAAGACATATGCACGAAAATACGAAACGTATGCGAAAAAACAAAGGCACGAAAATACACAACCGAAATAGTTTTCTTCCTACAACTTTCAAGCATCATTTCGTTACTCAATATTCTTCACGGTAGCTCTTGAGTTTCCTTTGCTGTTTTATCTTGGGAGACAAATTGTCCAGGACGTATAAAGGATACATACGGGGCAATATTGTCTTAAGGACAGAGTGCTACACTCGACTCAGCAAAAACCAATTTATATTTTTCCGTCTTTCTATAAAACTGGAATTTCCAGCTTTTTACTTGTGTAACTATTGTAATTTTCAGATTCCATGTTGAATTATTGAATCTTTGTTTATCCTTTCGAATACTTGTAATAGTTAAATACTTCCCGTCCTGCTTTATAAAGTACCATAGAGCAAAACTCCTAACAACTTAAGACAATATGTGTATAGTATTACTATTAGTGTTCGAAAGATGTCGGTCAAAAGTTGTGTGACCAAATCTGGATATGGCAATGGTTTTTTGGTAGAAGAGAGTGATGATGATGAACGTGTTCATGGTGTCACCGCCACCAACACTGGTGGAAACAAGCGCTCTCGAGAGCCTGAGGATGTCAACTGGGACAAGAGGAGAAGACTGAAGATGATATTCTATCTTGTAGCAGAAGGCCTATATCTGTCCCAGACAAAGGATCCGAATAATGGTGAGAAGGAAATGGACACTCGGTCGATGAAGTGACTGAAGTGAGCCAGAATCCGAAATTGGGATAAGTAGTTTTTCTTACTTGTCAAGAATAAAGATTAAATTATGTCTGATTAAAAATGGATTAAAGTAAGGAGGAATATGAAAATAATTTATATTCCTTATGCTTTAACAAATCAGAAGTTTAATCTCATCTTCTTTTCCGTTTAAAGATTGGATTTTGTAAACGACTTAAGAAGATCCGTTCTTTTAAGTGTAATTACTAAAGTGTGTAAAGTATGTTCGCACATACGAGGGAGTAAGATCCACTAACTGTGCGAAAACTGTTACCACTCTTAAGTAAGCGCCAAGAATTATCTGGGCACCAATCATAACGGAAGAAGACTAAAAGCTAAAGACGTTGAGCTCCGTCATACTATTTGGCGAAGATCCTTCATAGGATGATATTGGACACTCGGTCACATAAAGCCTCCGGCGACCGGAGTGGGCCAAAATTCCTTTGATAGGATGATATTGGACACTCGGTCATACAAAGCTTCCGGCGACGGAGGTGGGCCAAAATTCCTTTGATATGATGATATTGGACACTCGGTCCCCATAAAGCCTCCGGCGGCGGAGTGGTGCCAAAAATTCATTTCATAGGAAAAGTAATGGACACCTAGTAAGGTGGGCCGCAGTTTCCGGGTCCCGAATGATCGAAGGCCTAAAGAAAGGCAAGAAAGAAATCGGACACTCGGTCGCCCGCCAAAGCAACTGGAGTAGGCCGGAGTATCTAGATCACAAATGATCCGGTTACGCCCAACCACGGGCAAGAGGTTGTTCATGTGAAGCAACGCCACCTCTAAAGTAGAAGGGGTGGAGAGGTTGTCCTCAATAGGACTTCAAGGAATGAGATCACTCTAAAAGAGGTGATACATGTTCCTAACTTGGTTAAAGGACGTTGTTGGTCAAATCGATTTGAGACTAGTCCAACAGTCCGTAATATCTAAGAGTGGTACAATATGTCTATAGCCAAATGAATGATATATTGTAATCCGTGCATCTATGACATCATAGATTAAGACACGTTAAATAGCAAGTCATTCAAAAGCTAACGATGTTGAGATTGTTGCCTACTGTCGACATAAACCCTCAAAATGAATGTGAGGTAGACGAAGAGGCAAAATCACCTTTCCAAATTCCGTCAAGGGAATAGCGAAAGAAGCACCGCTCCTCTAGAACTTAGTCACACCTACTTGGGTGATTAGAAGTTTATACAAAATAGAGGGGGGAGACAAGTACGTTGTGATCTTCATTGATGATGGTACAACGTATGGAATCCTTTGTTTATTGAAAAGCAAAGATGAAGTTGTTGAAGCCTACAAAGCAGAAGTTGAAAATCAACTAAGCCTACGGATTGAGAAATTCGTAGTGATAGAGGGGGAGAATGTGAAGCATCGTTCATTAAACGAATGTTCATTTCTCACCTCAGTCTAACGGTGTTAGCCAAGCGCGAAGTCGTACGCCCAAATTATGAGGGGTAGCTTGGTAAAAGATGGGCTACCGAAACAGTCAAGTTCGACCTAAGATCGTAGATTGCATATCCACCGGATCCGCAAATAACGATAGTGTTGATCGCCTCTTGGCGTCAAAGAATGTCGAATTCTTTGGAGATAACTTTCCTTGGAAAAGGAAAAATGAGTAATTGCTCAAGGTTAACAAGAACCCGCGAGGGCTCGACCGTCCGAACTAGACGTTCCGTATCTTCATGACTCGAAAGTTGCTTGTCTATCCGGAACTTAATATTCCGGATCTGCGAACTCGGGGATTCTAGATGTTGAACCAAGACGGAGCAAAGAGGGGACAAAGACTTGTTCCAAATCCTTCTAGCTTGTATGGTTGAGAACGAACCATGGACAATTAACAAATAATTGTTATCTCCAAAAGCGCCGCTTTGGAAAGAAGCTAAAGGGAGAAATAGATTCCATATATAGAACCATACGTGTGTAATAGTTAATCTTCCTCCGGAAAAGAACCTTTGGGTTGTAAAAAGTGCTCCCCCGTGAGTAGCTTCACATCCGGGCCATTGTAATCTTACATGGCATGGGTGTTGAAACGACCTTCCAAACCGGAGAGTTGGAAGAAGAGGATCGAATTGGTTTGCTTTGAACTCGTTGGGCTTCTTCCGAACTTTCATTTTGGTCCCCGAAATGTTAACATTTTGGTCCCGAAAGTCTCGGATAAAACGAAAACAATGAATCGATCACGAAACATTGACTCGAAGTTAGAAAGCCAACGAGTTGGAAAACCAACGGTCTTAGAGTGAAAATCATATTGAAACAAAGTCTCGATATGAAAGATATGAGTATCACGAGATGACATCTTAGGAATTGGATTTCTAAGACATCTAACGGATCGGTCGATAGTTGATGGTCTCGTTGAAGCCACCAATGGATATGAATCATAGAACCGATTGGAATCATGGTGCACCCATAGACAAGGAGCGATATGCTCGGGTCACGTGTAGTTCAATGTATTGTACACACTACAACCGACCCGGTATCGTCCAACAAACGAATCGGTTGAACTAAGGTTCACCGATGATCTTAATACATGATCAATAGAAGGCGTTAAGTCGGATATGACGATATCCGAATTATTCGCTTATCTACGGATTATAGTATTCGGATGTCCAGCGGTTCGAGAGAACACGGTGTTACAAACCGGACATCGTATCCGAAGAACACCAAAGCCACAAGTAAATGTGTATGATGGTTCTTGGAAAATCCTCTAAGCAAACTTGCATCGACCGATTCATTATGGAATCGGAGTTTATCGCTTTATACAAAGCATGAAAGAAGTTGAGTAACTTCACGGCTCCTTAGAGGACGTCCCTTATCGGGAGAAACCCGTACCTTCGAGCAGCTATACACGTGGCTAGCCGGTCGGCTTCGGGAAGGACACGGATGACGGCGTACGGGCATATCTGTCGGGATATGTCGGAGACATAAGACCGTATGGCGCTTGATCATCACGGGTGTCACTTCCTTGTTTACAAACTAAGGGACTACCCGGAGATCAAGTGTTCTCGTCTGTCTAGGGAATGGGCTTAAAACCCAAAATATACGGACCAATACAAAGGAAACCCAACCTTACGAACCGGAGATCCCGGTAATTTGGTTCAATGGGAAAACTAAGTTGTAAAGGTTCGCTTGATCACTTCGGTGGAAGCATGAGCACTTCGGATAGTGATTTCGAAAAGAAACACCAAATCCAAAGCCGTTCCCGCGATAGACGTTAAGTGCTATCTCAGGTATGGGTAAAGGTTAAGTTTTCAAAACTCGTAATGATCCTCAACGAGTTGAGGTTAGGTCTTTGGGAAACTTTTAATGGTTCCTAACACTTGTGAAGTGGGGTATAGCAGGATACCTTGTAGGAGACCACCTATTTAAGTGCGAGGACGGCCGCCTCAAATTGAACGCACTTAAGAATCCAAGACGTTGTCCATGGCCAAAACGGACAAAACATTACGAAGAAGAGAGTAAGGGAATTTGTTGTGTTGGTACCGTTGTCTTGGCTTACACTAAACACCGACGGTTCAAGACATCACGTTCACCGCGCGAGAAGTAAGTCCGATGGTATTCAACTATGGAAGGTTCAAAGCCGAGGCTACCTCTCCTTATGCAACATCGGTCCGCCGAAATATTGCTCGGAAATGAAAAGACACCATGTGAATGCGTCAAAATCTCTTTCAAGAGGGGATTGTTGGAAATTTGCCTTTGGCGGGAGTTGCGACCGACCAACTTTAACGGCTTAAACACTAGTGTAACGTATGTTGGAGAATCCGGTTCTTCACACATGCATGATCTACTAAGTACGTAGATAACCGTAGGGCCAAGAATCGTCAAATTTTATTGAGAAATGAAAGAGATATTGGTTCACGAAGTAAGGTGTTTGAAGCATGGAAAGTGTGGTATTGTGTGTAATTCTCCTCATCGGTAGAGGAAGAAAGAATTGTTGTGTATATAAGATTCGAAATTGGTTTGGGGTTTGGGACCCCAAGGGGTATCCCATGTGTTTAAAGGAGGGAGGACCTAGATGTGCTTCGGTTCGAGGAAAGACCACACGCGCGCCGCCGCGCCCCGCCCGTCCGGTCCGTTCCGGCCCGAGTTCCGGTTCACGGGGCCGTGGGCCGTGGGTGGGCGTGGGTCTTCCGATATTATCTTTTTGGGCCGAAAACTTTGCCGAAGTACGCTTTGATCCCGTGAAGTTTCGTATATACGCTTTGGACCCGAATTCTTTCGGATGTGCGGTTTGGTCCCCGAAGTTTCAAGATGTACGCGTTTGGTCCCCGAAGTTTCAAGAAAATCGAGAATTTCGACGGTCAAAAACAGAAATGCCAAGCACTCAATTCACCATTTATTTTGGCTGAATTACTCCTCCTATAATGGCCAAATCCGTTGGTCTTTCACCATTTATGTTGGTGGCTTTACTACCTCCATAATGGCCATTATTTAGCTATTATGGAGGCAGTTTTTCAGCCCCTCACTCACCTATATAAACACCCCCTTACACCATTGTTGAGAACTAAGACATATGCACGAAAATACGTAAACGTATGCGAGAAAAACGATTGCACGAAAATACACAACCGAAATAGTTTTCTTCCTACAACTTCCAAGCATCATTTCGTTACTCAATATTCTTCACGTAGCTCTTGAGTTTCCTTTGCACAAGGGTTCCATTGCTGTTTTATCTTGGGAGACAAATTGTCCAGGACGTATAAAGGATACATACGGGGCAATATTGTCTTAAGGACAGAGTGCTACACTCGACTCAGCAAAAACCAATTTATATTTTTCCGTCTTCTATAAAACTGGAATTTCCAGTTTTTACTTGTGTAACTATTGTAATTTTCAGATTCCATGTTGAATTATTGAATCTTTGTTTATCCTTTCGAATACTTGTAATAGTTAAATAATTCCCGTACTGCTTTATAAAGTACCATAGAGCAAAACTCCCAACAAGTTTAGCCCCCTGTACATTCGTCAATTCAACCCCTTAATGTTGACTCTAGACTACCTTTTTAAGTGTTAAAATTGCTCAAGTAGTAGCATGTTTTAGGTCCTGGGAGTTTATCTTGGCCTTTACATGCCTAATAGATACCTATGTTTTGGTCATTAGGACATCCCTGTCTGCCTCCTATCCTATGTTTGTTACACTAATTACATGTTAGGGGTCAATATGCTTAACACATAGCATATATGTGATTGTGTATGCTTAGTTTAGTTCAAATAGTCCATGCCTTATTCTGAAATGTTGTGTTGGATCAGAGATGCCCTCATGATGTTTGTTTCTGTTCAAAATATCAACTTTTTTCTGCTTAGCATGGCTGCTGAATGATTTCTATGGTTGTTTGGTTTTCCCCTCATGTCAAGTATGCCTAGAGAGTCAGACATGTTATGTTCCATCTCCCTAGAGGTCAACATGTCTAATGCATATAATATGTAATGCCCTCCCCCCCCTCCCCCCTCCCCCCCCCCCCAAATCACCAACCCTTTCCCTTTAGGCTTTTGTGTGCCTTTATAATCCTGTTTTAGACTACTAGAAATGCCATGCTCAGATTTGTAAATCCACTTTGATTCTCTATGTCATAATGAACATGTATTTTCTCTATATGAGTGTGATTTGTAAAGGTCTGAGTTCTCTGCTTCTATATTGTAGTTTGAAATTGCTGTTTTGTATGTCTCTTTGGTGAAGCATGAAGATGATATATCTCAGTATATGAGGTATACGACTCAGATATATACTTGGCGTATATCGGGGTTATATATCAGTGTATACTCCTAAGTATATCATGTATATTCTTGAATATCTCATGTATATCAGCCCCTCTACATGTCCAAATGCATTTGAACTGGGCCTTGCATACGTATAAATCTGTGTGGCCAATTGGGTTGGTCTGCTCTCTTTCCTGCATAATCACATGTTTGGGCTTCCCCTTTTTTGCTCTTGTGTGCAATGTGTTGTGTTAAGCCCAGTGATTTTTTAAGGCCTGCTGTTCCATTCGCTTGGATTGTTAAACATTGATAGAAAATGGATGATTAATTATCCAGCATCGTTATTTAATTATATTTGATAGGCTTGGATATTTTCTAACTGGTATTTGTGTTTCCCCTCTCCTTGTGCATGTCTCGCGGGCCTGTGGGCCCACACCCAGATGATAACAACTTATTCTTCTATCGAGCACGGCAATTTGAAGGTCCAACCATGAGTGAAAATATCACTTTTTTGCATTAAAACACACATTGATGCTGACTTGACATTCATGAGCTTGTTGATGATTGATTTAAATATTTGGCTAACTCAACATCGAGATGTGTTTTAATACAAAGAGTTATAGTTGAGGCATGAAACTCGTGAAAAAGTGATACGTTAGACAAGTAAAGGGAACAACAGATAATTGAGGTATAAAACTCGTGAAAAAGTTGTGGTTTAAATGTGTTTTTGACCATTAACTCTTTAACATCCAAATTATATCAAGCTACAAAATTTGTTTCCTCTTTTCTTTTTTTGGCAACTCTTTAATTTCAACATTTCACATGACATGTTTAAGATCACAAGATTAAAAGACATTTTGGTACATTTTACATATCTTTAATTTAAGATCATAAAATTCAGTCTTTTTTTTATTTTCTTAACTTCCGTGTCAAGTTAGAATCAGACAAATATTTTAAAATGTATGTGTAGTAAAAATGAGAATAAGGACAAGAGAAGAGAACTACTCTCTTTGTCCAAATTTATATGACACATTCTTCGTTTTAATTAGTTAAAAAAAGAATGACGCTTTTTCTTATTTGGTAATAATTTAATTTCATTAACTTTTACGCTTAATGAGATGATTTATAACCACATAAAAAAAATTGACTTATTTTAGACTATAAAAAAAATTCTTCTTAAATTTCATGCTTAATAAACTATATCATATAAATTGGGACGGGAAGAATGTTCCACTTGGCTAGAATGAAATAGCTAGCTAGGAGCCTCCTTCACCACATTAATTAAACTTCTAGTAAGACTTTGTTCCTATAAATATGTGGGGGAAAGTTAGCACTTAACACATCTGAGAATTGCAAACTCACTTTAAATTTGGAGTTATCTCTACATAGTAGTATCTTTTACTAGTAGAACTTAGTAGAATATGTAATCCGACGTCAGTTGATTTGATATCATGGTCTAGGTGATATACTTTTTTTCTGTTCGAAATAATTATTATATTTTAAAATAATTAATTTAATAGAGTTGGTGATTAAAAACACACTTGTACTATCGCTTTTTTGCGAGTTTCATATTTCAACTATCGATTCTCTTTTGCTCAGGTAAAAAAAAGAAGAAATAACTGATAATTGAGATGTATTTAACACACGAGTGGTGATAGATCATGTAGAAAAAGAAAACAAGTGATAGTTGAAGTTTTGAAACTCGCAAAAAAGTGACAAAGAAGTTTTTGTGACTACGCATATATTATAACATGTTTAAAGTCATGAAATTGAAAAGTTCTATAATTACAGTAAGAATATGATATATTTAAAACATATAAACTTCAAAAGAAATTATTTATTTCATCTGATTCAAAGTATATCAGGTATGTTGAAACGAATGGAGTAACTTATTTCAATCGCGGAATCTTTTCGCATAGTGAGTGTTAAGTTGTGGGCCTGATCAACTGGGGGTTGTACAAAGCGTCAGCCCCTTGCGATGGACGATGCAAGGGTGTTTAGCGCGCTTTCTCTCTTTATATATATTCTGAAAAATATTTTTTATTGAGAATAATAAAAGTTGGTGATAGTCGTAATTTTCTTTCCACATTATAATTTATGTATTTTTTTTTTTGTTATCATTATTTTAATTCTTGTTATCTCATCACTAAGCTTTTTGTGCATTGGTAGCCAAAACATGTTTTTAAGAATGATTATTACCTCGTCAATTATTTCACAAGTATTTAATATAATCATGCCTACCAATTTTTCATTTTTTCTGATTTTCGATTCTATCTATTTCTAAGTGTCACTTTCTTTATTAGGCGGACGTACTTTCCTCTCCAAATTGGGGGGGGGGGGGGGGGGGGGACAAGAGCAGAAATAACACACAAATAGAATTTTTCTTTTTAAAGAAAATTAAATTAGAGTTAGGTCTTTATTAATGAAAGCATAAAAGAATATTGAAGGAGGGATTAAACCAAAATCTCCACAAAAGAATATAAGTAATTACAAATTAAAAAGTGAACAGACACACTCAAATTTGTATATCTGTGCAGATCATGATAAAAATAAAAAGGTTAAATTTATTAAATATAAATTTAAAGAATCTATTTTGACATGAAATAAATATATCTATATATATTTGTCTCATATTTACAAGATGGTAAAATATGACAAAAGCAATACCGAAATTTTGTTCACGTAGAGATGGACGTATTGATTCACATAAGTGTGAACGTAGAATACCAAAGAGAGTTCTTCATGTTCAAGCAAATTTCAATAATACTATTATCTTTGTTAGGGATGTACCGGGTCAAGCAGTTTCTTGATTCTTTGCTAGTACTTCTGAATATGAAGGTATTAGAAGAGAAACACTGTTTACCCATAATAATACACTCATCTTTCTCAAATTCTAAATATTCCTGTATGTGTCATCAATTGAAAATGTTTCATGCTTCTCAAATTCAATATATATAGATATTCAAAAGGATCATATGATGCAGCTTTCTGATTTTCCTTTTAAACATTATTGTCGAAATATTAAAATATATCGGAGAGTGATCAAGGTTAAGTTTATTATAATTAATCATCAAAAAGAATAAGTGGTAAAAAATCTTTACGTTGTCAAAATGCATTTTTTAATTAATTACTTGCAACATCCTTTCAATTAACTTTATACTTTAAAACATGCATTTTTCCTTAGCATAATAATCAACCTAAGTCTGACCGGATAACCGTAGTTAGCGGATCTTAAAGGATGCTTAACCCCTTTCCTTTAGGATAATAAAGAACCCTTACCCAAAATCTCATAGACTAGCAGACCATTAATCGGAGTTCATTTTGCAGCATTTATGTTAACATTTAGGTGCCCTAATTCACCGTAGAATAATTAGGTGGCGACTCCTTAAGCTTTAATTAATTTAGGAAACTTCAATACGTCGCGACCATGTTGGGTCCCTCTTCTTCGCAGTGGGGGGTTAAAAATGGGTGCGACAGATAGAACAGAATCTGCATCTAAAGAGAATGCAGCAAGTGTAGTAGGGGTACACAACGTACACCCGTAGCATCATAGGTCGACAACGGCGGAAGATACGTAAAAAGAGATAAATATCGAGTTGACACCAAATAGATCATATACTAAACAGTTCAATAATTCAATTAAGTCACGTAGTCATGTAACAATTCATTGAAGCAACAAGCCACTTATTCCATATAAACCCCATTATCATAAGAATTATCCGATTTTAGACAGTTTCAATAACAATGTTCAAGTATTTAATAATCAGCTCTTAATTTAGGATGTCACACGAGTTAGTAATAAACTATAATAAAGACTAAGATAACTAATTATCATTAAGAAAATAATACGCAAAAAAATTAATATTAACTTAAACTGTAGCTCGAACCTATGATTATCTTGTAGACTAAGTACTGATCTATCGATGGGCCCCAAGTGAACGTTGGGATCTATGTAGGCGTTGTATCTATATAGGTCAGATTGAAGTAAATTAATTTATGAAGCTTTGATTTAAATAATGTGGGATGAAAATTAATTGATATATAATGGTCACATGGTGGTTTGGCGTGACCAATTTGTAGAAAAACACATGTTTTCCCATTCAATTTGTTTTTTTTTCCAAATTGGTCAATTTCAAATTTTCTTTAGTAAAGATCTGATGATATACAATAGATTTCAAGGTCAAGATCCCGTGGTAATGTATGTTTAAATGTCAATTTCAATGTTTGAAATTCAATTTTCGAAAACAAAGGTAGTCACTTCAATAATTTTCTCGACATATTCGAAATACAACTGACTAAAAAATAACACGCTTAAATCAAAATCTTAAAAAATAAAACACTTAAACCTAATGATAACAAATTTCCATACAAAACTTACTTCGAGCACTTTACAACCTCTAAAACAACGATCCGAACGTTTAGGTATTCTTAATGTATTGAGCCTACATTATTGTTCGTAGAAAAAAATATCAAGTTCTATAAAATATTGTCGTTTCGAAATCTTGACACATGACTAATCTTTGGTCAAAATATGGAGAAAAATATGACTAAGTGTTGGAAAATAAAAAAATTAACCAAAAAAACATCCTACCCCTGGTGGGCAGTAAATTACTGTGCAATAGGACTTAACCACCGCGTCGTTACAATTAAGTCCTATTACGCAGTAATTTACTGCACAAAAGATACTTTTGTCACAAAAAAAATTGTTGGGATATTTTTGTTCACCTCTTTATTTTTTTAGGTCATTTAAGTTCCAGACCTATAATTCATTCAAGATTAAAATTGTTATTTGATCATGAAATATCTATAACTTATAAAGTTACCAATTAGAGCACGATAGAACCACCACTGACACATGAAGAATATACAAAACCTATCAATTCAAGCAAACCATAAGAAGCATAGACAACAATAACATATCTTGTTTTTTGACTTCAAAAAGACTACAAAAATTCAGGTGAACCAATTGTAACTATACAAAAACAATTTTATCCACCCCTTGGACATTAATTTCTTCCCTTTTCCCTCATTTTTTCAGTAATTTTACATCCAATTAAATACTACATATAATTGGAATTTTGCAATATATTAAAATCAATTATCTAAACAACATCTTGAGTTCTTCAAGTCTAGCAGACCTCACTTCCTCATCAGTCAAAGCTCCAGCTATCATCCTTTGCTTTCTTGCTTGCACTTGTTGCATTCTTTCTTCCACTGTGTGCTATATATAAACCATTTTACAATAAAGAAGAAATCAATAATACTATGTATAAACTAAAAACAAAATTTAATGAAATTGTTAACCCAAAGTTGTAAGGAGAGTTTGAGATATAAGTTGTATTTACGGAAATAGACAACTATGAACAAGTGGAGTTTCAATACTATGTCACAGCTCACATGATATAGTAAATTGTAGTGATGGTGGTGTCTGAATCAGCACTTAGATTATTCAATCAAATATTCAAATGTTTATTGCCGGTGGCAGAACCAAGAATTCATACAAGAAATTCAAAAATATACTATAGTATTACACCTAAAAATTTAAACTTGTAGCAAACGAATTTGAACCGTTTTTTGTCATTGAACTAGAATCTTCCCCTATATCAAGGGATTTAACAGTAGCCAAAGAATTTATTTTTGTCCCTAAAAACGAAGCATAATTTTCCGACAAAAGATATTCAATTGAACCCTCTTGTCGCAAGCTACGCTTCGGTATTGTCTATTATCTCTAACCATCACATACACAAATCTACCTACAAAGGCTTATGCAAATAGGATTTTTTTTCAATATTTTCTCTATGGTCTCTAGATATTTGAATCCTAATTTCTCATGATTTTCATGAATACACCATTTGGTGCCTATGTGACATGTTTGATATAGTTATTATGAGATAAAATCAAGATTGACCAGACTTGTGTTCTCTTATGAAGAGGGATTTAACTATAATTGCAAGTTTACAATAAACTTAGGATTCTTTGTTAAATCAATCAAGTGTGTAATCAAGAAAGTGACAGCTTTCCTAATGAGTAATATTTACCTTAACAATGAACCTTCTAACACGAACTGTTTTCTTTTGACCAATACGATGAATTCTCATTATTGCTTGCTCTTCAACTGCAGGATTCCACCATGGATCCTGCAAAATTTATTATAAGAACATCAATAACAACAAAAATTATGATCAAGAAATTCATTTGGATCAATCGGTAGGATCTATGCTGCTCGGACTCTTCAAAAACAATGTCGAATGAGTGTTGGAACCTCCTAAGTGCCTTTTGGAGGAACCAACATGGGTGAGGCAACATAGCTTAAGACCAATTGTAATCCTCTAAACTCAGGGATAAAAGGCCAACATCAAGAATTATATGACAAGGAAACTTAAAAGAAAAACATGGAAATAAAGTATATAGAATTACCATGAGAAAGACATTAGAAGCTGCTGTTAAGTTCAAGCCAACACCTCCAGCTTTTAGTGACATTAACAAAATCTGAAGATATTGAAATTAAAAATTGATTAGAGCTTTAAAAGAGTTGAGCAAAGATCAAGAACAAGAATAGTATATTGGCACCCTATGTTGCTCATACTCTTGCAAAAATACAAGTCAGGTGCATGTCATCCTCCAAAAATAGTGCATATTTAGAGGATCTGACAGTGGTGCAACAACATTTTTGGAGAGTCTAAACAAACATAGGTACACTCTTGAGAAATGTTGTCACACTTGTGTCAAATCCTTAAAAAGTACACTACTTTAAGGCATTTTTGAAGAGTCCGAGCAACATAGATCACTAATACTTACTGTTTTCTCAGTAGTCTCACTGAACTCTTTCAAGACCCTTTCTCTTTGTTTCTGCACCAATTTTCCATCAAACCTCAAATACCCAATTTTCTTTCTCTTAAGTGGAATCTCCAAAAGATCAAGAAATGAAGTCCATTGGCTAAAAACAATGCTCTTTTCACCAATTTTTCTTATAGACTCCAAACACCCCATCAACTTTGAGACCTTAGAAGACTCTTGCCAATTCTCATCAACATCAATTCTAAACTTATTTGCAGAAGGACATGTTAATAACTCATATTTCTTCAGCATTTGCCTACAAATTGGACAAAGTCCAGTTGATGGAGTTCTCCAGCTGGAAAGAAGGCATTCTCTGCACATTCTGTGGGCACATGGCGTTAACACAGGATCATCTGCTGACTCAAGGCATATAGGACACTCCGTATTTTCGCCATTTCGAATTCCTTCAACAACTTCTTCTACATATGCTGGTGTAGGTGCTTTTTGTGTTAATGAATCAGGATTTGTTTCCAAGAACCTTCTTGCTAGCTTGTCTAAATCTGCAAATTCTTGTGTATCGCTTCGACTGAGCGTTTACAAGCAACATATATGTAGTGCGTTAGATATCAGAAGAAACTAACAAGCTGTATTATTAGACTCTTCGTTGCTCGGACTCTTCAAATATACAGTCAAGTGTGTGTCTAATCATTCAAAAATGCATACCTTTTGGAGGATCAGACACGGGTGTGGCAGCACTTTTTGGAGGATCCGAGCAACATACCTATATTGTTAGATTCTATGTTGCTTGGATTCCTCTCAAAAATACGGTCAAGTGTGTGTCTGATCCTTCAGAAATGTATAGCTTTTGGAGGTCAGACATGGGTGTGGCAGCATCTTTTTGAGGGTCCGGCAACATACTTATATCGTTAGATTTTATGTTGCTCGGATTCTTCAAAAATACCGCCAAGTGTGTGTCTGATCCTTCAAAAATGTATAGCTTTTGGAGGATCAGACACGGGTGTGGCAGCATCGTTTTGAGGGTCCGAGCAACGTACTTATATCGTTAAATTTTATGTTGCTCGGATTCTTCAAAAATACCGCCAAGTGTGTGTTTGATCCTTCAAGAATGTATAGCTTTTGGAGGATCTGACATGGGTACGGCAACATTTTTGAGGGTCCGAACAAGATAGGTTAGATTGTAGCAGGTTTATTGGATTGCGACTCATTCTAACCTCATCACAAGGAAAGGATGGTTGCAACACTGCCTCAATCGAAGTAGCAATTCAAGAATGTTAGCATAGTTGTGAAGAACTTTTCCTTGTGCCACAAACTGATCAAATTGAACCTGGTTTATTCACCAAAAACAAAATTTCCATCAGCAACAACGATCATTTCGCGTAAAATGTACAAGACACAATTAAAGCAACTAAATGATAAATTTCAAGATTCTCATTCTTACTTTAGATCTCTTGAAGAGGGCGTCATAGAAGTCGCGTTCAGCTTCTGATTGTACACATTGAATGACTTGAATGTCGGTTGGAGGGAGAACAAGTATCGGCCTGATTCATAAGAACACATATAAGTGCTGGGAGAAAAAAAAACTATGTTTGCATCAATTGAAAGAAGTGTTGGATACAGAAGATTTGAAAAATTAGAGTAAGCACCTTCCTTCTTTGTCCTTGGTATCCTTTGTTCTCCTCAACATTAGTGGCCTCAAAATGGCTTTGATCAATTTTAGAGCTCTCTGATCACCATTTTCATATGGTCGCTGTATTAACTTGTTCCACCTAAATTAGGGGCGAATAGGAAGATGGAACTAGCTCAGTCCAGTTACGCAAACTTTTTTAACAGAAATAGAAAAAGGGCCAGAGTAGTTGGCATTCAAAAACTTCATAATTCCATCAACATATATAAATATATAAAACCAACAAAATGAATATATAGAGTCAATCCATCTAAACTTACCATGCCCAGTTGCACCATGGCTCGACGTGCAAGAAACATAAAAGGCTGTAGAGGTCCTCCAAATTGTTCTGCAGCATTTAGTAATTGTTACATCAATACAAATCGTAAAACATCAGAACTTTTTTCTTTAATAATCTGAATGAGACAACAATTAACAGCAATCATGCACTTTGTGTGGCATATACCTGAAGAGGGGTACCAGTAAGACACCACCTACAATGTGCTGACAAAGTAAAGGCGGCATGGGCACCCAGAGTCTTCCAAGATTTAATGGTGTGTGCCTCGTCTAGAACCACCCGATACCAATCAACATTATGAAATATGCTATTCTCCTTATCCTGAGTAACAACTTAAGCTGTTATTAATATAACAGTAATAGTGAGACAGATGATGTCCCAATTCTTGAAAATAGCATCTGTTACTACTTACAGCCTTATAAGTTGCACTCAAGACACCATATGTTGTCAGCACTACATCTTGTTCTGCTATCACTCTAGGATCATTACTTCTGTCCCCGCCATAATGAACGAAAACTGAAATGCTACCAGGCTTTGAATGTGCTTCAAGTTCATCCTAGTATTCAAAAGAAACACAGTGATTGTTTAATTGGAGCTGCAGCTGTATTTCATGATTTAATAACAAGGCACCTATGTGTTCACAGAGATCTAATAGCAAACATGGGAAAAACAAATTTCGAACATTTCATTGCTTGTTTTATGAGACTTACCTTCCACTGGCCTAGTAAAGCCATAGGACAGACAATGAGAGTGCCACCTTTTGCCTTTCGTGAAACTTCTGTGTCAGTATTAGTGATTCTTTTTGTTATACATTCAGTTTCATCTTCATCTTCGGAGACAAATTCTTGATCATCAGGGCTACCCCTGCCCAGTTTTGCAAGTATTAAAGCGATTGTCATAACCGTCTTTCCTAGCCCCATTGCATCTGCCAATATCTGCAGAGTTCAAATTGATTCAGATAAATAAAGTATACTAATAAATTAACTTACAGTAAGAGAAACAAATAAAGTAGTAAATTAAGTAACAGAAGGACTAGATCATCTCAAGGTAACACAATTAAGAGAAGGAAAGCCCACCCCTCCGCGTGCTGATTTTGATGCAGTTGGGAAGTTGGTAGTTGCTTCCCCAGAGAAAATGTTGACGTAAATTTTCCTCCTGTTGGATAAGTTTGGTTAGTGATTTATGTTTAAAAATCTAACAATAACAAAATTATCTAAAGCATAGGTCATTCTTGACTTTTTTTTCCCTTGTTTGCTATGTTTTATTCAATGAAGAAAGTGCATACTCTTCACATATCCGATATGCTGCCCAACATGGATGAAGAGTTTTTGATGCTTCCTCTACATCAGCTCCTTTCTCTGATTCTGTCATCCAGTAAAGAGCCTCCTTCTGGTAAGGCCTTAGGCTGCACATAAGGGTATCTGGAGCCTCCATCTCCTATACAATGTAAAAGTCATAAATCGGTAAGCAGCAAGATGAATACACTTGTGCTTCATCTCATTTTAGATTACTAAAAAGAAGCATGTCCATGCACTATGTAGCGACGGATTAGCATAGAATATTGTTAGCCACGAACAATTCAGCAACGAAGTTCTTAGCTATTTTATGTTTTTTTTTGTACTGATGGATTATACCTTCAAGTCATACATGTCTACAGAACCAACAAGTTTGTTAAAAGATGCTTCAGAGATATCGAGCTCTTCCTTGTTTGGCTCGGCATACTGTTGGCAACCCTTTCTTCGTTTTGCTATTGATAACACTGAAGCAGACTCGTTTGAATCAGACTGTCAACAATAAACAGAACATCAGTGACCAACTACTTTTTCTCCTTTATTTCTATTTTAAGTATAAAAAGGTTTTGAGCAAAGGGTAAATGTGCAAAATTACTGGAAGCAATAATGAAACAGAAGCTTAAAAACCTCTAACAAATATTACATTTTTTCCTTTCAAGGGAAGATGTTAAGATCTTTTGGACATTTTTGCAAAAAATGTGAAGTCACAGATTAACTATGACAACTTTTTTTAACAATATAATCAACACACAGTTTGTACTGATCAAAAAAGTAATCAACATACACTTTGCTACTCTTGTTTCTATATACAGTCAAACATCTCTATAACGCATCATTTGTTATAGCGAAATATTGTTATAAAAACATATAACTTAACATACATGAAACAATGGTTCCAAAGAGAACTGTTATTATAGAGGATGGTTGTTATAGAGAGGTTTGAATGTATCAAGAACTTGGCAACTTGAATGAAGAAACAATTGCAAAATGACGCAAATTAAAATCAACATACATCCAAATTGAGCTGGCGTTTACGAGAATCAAGCTCATCCGGTGTGAACTCAGCCTGCATAACATAAATAAAAGAGAATGAAAACATCAGTAGTGAGAAACTAGAGGGAGTTTTGAATTGTTTCCATCCAACAGTAAACTGTCTAACATACATTCTGAAAGGGATTGACTTTGAGTAGCTTGAACAGAGTAAGTAGTGGATATGTTGTTGTATCTATTTGTGAGGGAGAATCAAGCCTCCATGATGATTTATCACCGCTTGTAAACACCGAGTGGTGAATATAGAAGCTGTAAAAAAGCATGTTAGCAACTGCAGGCTGATGTTTTTAAAGGATTGAATATCAAATTGATTACTTTATTGTCAAGAGCATAAAACAGCAATGAACATAGTATGTGTTTACCTTACATACAACATGAGCTCCTGCATTAGGCACAGATTTACAGGCGCAGCAACACATCGACCAAGAACCTTTACCTTTGAAGAATTTACAAGTGGAATGAGGCATTTTGCCCATTCCATTGGGAGACGCCCAATCTGTAGAGTCCAAGAATAGATATCAGTTTTAGTTGTACTAGTATGATTTCATCATCGAAATTTAAAAAAAAAAAAATCACATGAACCAATACATGACAAAATGAGGATCCTTACTGGCAGTATTTGTGCAATGAGTTCAACTGAACCCAATAACTTAGACACGGAACATACATACATATATGAAAAACCATTAAAATTTCAATAAATGTTAAATTGGAACACATAATTTCAAATAAACTTAATGCTAAGAATCATAGGATTTAAGTTATATACAGTAACAACATATAAAAAAATACATTATTCATGAAAATCCATCTCTACCTACTAGAAAAGTCCACAACCATTAACCAAGAAACTTCAACAAATTGAATAACAACACTCAATACTAAAACTCTACCTACTAAAAAAGCATATAAACACTCGCTAAGAGAGCAAGAAAGTTCAAAAAATTGAATAGCAAGAATTAATACTAAAACTCTACCTACCAAAAAAGTGTATGAACATTCACCAAGAGAGCAACAAACTTCAACAAATTGAAATAACAAGATTTAACACTAAAAAGGTATACTAACATTCACCAAGAGAGCAAGAAACTTCAACAAGTTGAATAACAAAACTTAATACTAAAACTCTACCTACTAGAAAAGCATATGAACATTCACCAACAGAGCAAGAACTTCAACAAATTGAATAACAAGACTTAAAAATAAAACTAACTCCAAAAATAGCAAGAACATAAACAAATTGAACAAAAACACTTATTACTAGTAAAATTCTACCTACTAGAGAAGTATACAAATAATCACCAAGAGATCAAGAACTTAAATAAATTGAGTAACAAGACTACTAAAACTCTACATACTACAAAAGTATACAAACATCCACTAAGAAAGCAAGAAAGTTCAAAAAAATGAATAACAAGACTTAATACTAAAACTAAGGTCCTATCAATTGAACTAGAGTTAACCTCTCCGGAACGTTTAGTAGAGAACCGAACAATGGATGAAGCAGCAGCATGAGCAGCTCTTGATCCACCCCAATGTGAACTACTTTTACTACTCTCAGGTTGAGGGAAACTAAAATGAACAATCTCATTATTCTCCAATTTTCTTCCCTTTGTAGTTGAAAGCCCAGTAACAACAGTTCTCCCAACTAACAACCAACCAGACTCTTCAGGAAAATCACCATCCTCAATCACAACAGCACTAAGAGCATTTTTCTCAATTCGCGTCTTTTCTTTAATTCCCAAAATACCCCTATTACTACTAATATTATTCAATGGCCTTGCTGATAGTGGTTTAACATTAAGTACATGTTCTTCTTGTTTGAACTTTACTATTTCAAGTTTCTTTTCTTCTTTTTTTGGGTTTGGAGTATGGATTTGTGGATTGTTTTCAGGCAACTTTGAACAATCATGGAATTCTTTCATCAAATCACGTTTCCATTTCGATATACGACCATCAAGAACATCCTGTTGTACCTCGTTTTCTTCTGTTTCCTCGATAAACACATCGGGTTCTTCTTTAACTTTTAGCCCATTAACCATTTTACAATCCGAATCCAATTTACCAACTAATACTTTTGCTCCATAACCATCAAAATCCTTCCTTTTTTCCTCTTCCAGCATTTTTTCATTAATAACCAAATCGGCTTCTTCTTTAACTTTTAACCCGTTAACCATGTCACTGCCTGAATCCGATTTACCAACTGACCCTTTTGCTCCATAAACATCAAAAACCTTCATTTCTTCATCATTTTTCCCTTTTTCCTTAATACTCACATCGGGTTCTTCTTTAACTTTTATCCCATGAACCATTTCACAGCCCAAATCATATTTACTAACTGACTCTTTTTGTCCATAACCATCAAAATCCTTCACTCCTTCATCATTTTCCCCTTTTTCCTCAATACCCTTTCGCCCATTAACCATTTTACAACCAAAATCCAATTTACAAACAGAGCCTTTTGCTCCACACCCATCAAAATCCTTCCTTTTTTCCTCTTCTTGTCCTTTTTCACTAATAACGACATCAGGTTTCTCTTTAACTTTTAGCCCATTAACCAATGATTCCTCGCCATTTTCTTGATTTATCGGAGCAGATATACGTACCCCAGTGCTCGTAACAGTTTTGTTAACTGTCGATGACTGCAACAAATCGAGCAAGTGATTAATAGCTGCTTCTGCATCATTGTTTCGCTGAGCAAGCGCTTCAAGAATGTCAATATCCGAAATCTCAAACCCGATAACTGAACGTATCATCTTGATTTTCATCTCTTTCTCGTAAACTATCGCTTCTGTTTCCATTATTTTTGTGTAAATAATGAAGAATTAAAGCTAGAGTAGAAGATGTTGAGATTTGTTATGAGATACAAAAAACTGAGAGAATGAATTAGTGGATTAATGGAGATGATGAAAAATAAAATTGAGAGATTATTGATAGGATTTATTTTTGTTTTTGTAGGCATTTAAATTTTTTGGCGCTAATTAATTTTACCTTCTGTTAAATTTTCGCGGGTTTTTTATTAAGAACTTTTGGCGCGAAAAGAGGAGGTGAAAGGCAAAAGGTCAAAAAAGTTATTGGGCTTTTTTAGTTGAGAACGATGTCGTTTTGGTAAGCATTGTTGAGAAAAGTGGGAAACAATTCCTAGATGCACAATAATCTACGATTACAAATGAAAAGTGTACTTTTATGTACCTTAATTAGATAGAGGACGAAATTTATGATTAAAAACGGATCTTAAAATTTTATAATTTTAAATTAAAAATATGGACTTATATGGCATAAATATTCTTTTAATCTTGTGATATTGAACTTTGCTTCATTTGTTTTGTATCGATATTTGGCTATCTTATTATTCTTTGAATTCCTACATTTGTTACATTTCTTTTGAGCTAAGGGTTTATCGGAAACAATTTTCTACCCTCACAAAGTTAAAGGTAACGTCTTTATATATCCTACCCTCTTCAAACTCCTACTTACGGGATTACACCAAGTACGTTGTTGGTGGTGGTGGTAAATTGATTAAAATAAAATTTACTAAATATAGAAAGAGATAATTTTAAAAACAAATTGAAATGTAATATAAGATACATAAATTGAAACATATGAAATGTGAATTTGAAATGTCGTGTTGGTGCTCAAGATATACCTATTTGGATGAATCTATATACTAATTTGATTGACGATATCTTTCTAAGTAAAATAAAAAGGTTATTCGCTACTCTATCCAACTTCATACCTTTTCGATATATGTCATATATCTCCGAGATGTCGTATTTCTTTAAATTGGGTAATGGAATATAAAAATAACAAATTTGAATATAACGACTATAGTCTTATGTTTTGTGAACTGATATTCATGACTTTAGTTGGTTTTCAATATTTTTATTTGCTAATGATAGTGCTTAAATTAGTTTTGACATAATATATGTACTCTCTCACCGGTACGCATATATTTTAAGTTATACTCAACAGATTTGCTCTCAACACCTATGAAATTTCCTCCCTTTAATCTTTGACGTAAATTTAGGCTTAATTACTATATTCTTCCATTCGGATAACAAAATAAGTAGAATGCAATCTTACCATTAAAGCACACCAGTCTGTTTGAACAAGTTGACCAAATTAACCGTCTTCAATATTAAATTTTCTGGACAAATGTACAATTAAATTTAAATGGGGGGTTGGGCACCAAATATATTCTTTTTGTGTTTTAATGGTGAAAAAATGGTCTGATTCGATTAATATGACGGAAGTCTCGTAGGATATAGTTGGACATTTTTTAGTTATTTAGAAATATATTGAATATTTTCAATTATTTAGGGGCATGCTACAAATTATTACAAAGGATATACATATCAATTTGTTAATTTCGGGATGATAGAGATGTCTTTTATGTTATCCATAATATATGAAAGTATCGACGTAATTTCATAGAATCATTCAGTATAAATTATACATAAAGAATATAAACCAGATGACGAAACGAAAGATAAAAAATATATGAATTTAAATCTATCAACCAAAGTTAAGAATCAATCAAGTTGGACAACCATTACCATCTCGAGTATCAACAAAGTTGGACAACCGTTACCATCTCAAGTATCAACAATTATTATCGTGGCAAGTATCAACTAAGTTGGACAATCGTTAAAAATAAATATTTAAGGCGAACAATAACGACAAGTTAGATAATCGTTAAAAAGAACATATTTGACAAACGATAACAATTACTATTAACCAAACTAGACAACTGTCAGAAAGAGTGATACTTGAGACAAAGGATTCCATGAACCATAACAAGAATTCAATCGGTTTCGATTTATTTGATTTACTTTTCTTTTTTAATTTATTAAAAAGGAAAAAAAATAGAATTTTTTAGTTTTAACTTTTTATATTAGACATTTTTAAGATCATAAAATAAAAACTAAAAGTGTTTTGATACATTTTACGTATCTTTAATTAACAATCACAAGATTGAAATTTTTTTTGTGTGCCAAGTCAAAACCAAACAAACAACTTAAGCTATGTGCCAAATCAAAAACCAAACAAACAAATTAAACGAAAGAAGCAATATCATTTACTCCCTCCGTCTCAAATTATTTGTCGTTATTACTAAAAATAGTTGTCTCAAATTATTTATCGTTTTAGCAGTTCAAAGCATAATTAATTAGTTTTTCTCCATTTTACACTTTTGTCATTAATGAAGATGACACATACATAGAGTAAGCATATAATGGAGAAAGATTGTAACTTAGACATAAATAAGGATAAAGTAGTTCAAATACCCCTCCTAATTTTTTTTTTAAGGGGGTGTGTAAACAAAAAAAATGACAAATAATTTGAGACGAAGGGAGTACAGTAAAACCTCTATAAATTGATACTCGGTAAATTAATAAATTCTCTAACATAATATTTTTCTCCGGTCCCGCCTTGGTTAGTTGATAAATTAACAAATTTCGATAAGATAATAAGATAATATATTTTCAAAAAAAACCTATGTAAATATAGGGTCCCATTAATATCATAAATTAATAACTATATAAACTTACACAAACATAACTAAGACAATTTACTGAAATATGAATCTAGTGTTGTTTGTTTTTTTCTTATAATTGAAGTCTAGTTGGAGGCGCTCATCTCTAACTTTTCTTATTGCATTCAAAATTTATGGTTTTGTGTTCTCAAACTGCACCAGAAAATTGTGAAGAGTTCTAGACGCGATAAGTGATTCCTTACGCGTAACTGGTTCCAAAGGTACTGTATCATCTCCAACTTCATCATATGTATCATTTTCAAGGATAATAGCCATAATTTCTTCCAAGCTCTAGACTTCTGAACATGTGTCATTTCACCCGGGTAGTCCAATAGGCTATTGACATCCATTTTATTGCGATAGCCGAGATCATTAATCATGACCTCAAGTTCATGAATGTCGTTTTCACAAGTGGGTTCATCTAAATTCCTTGAGACTTCATCACATGTACGAATTTTGCAGTATCGAAAACAATCTGCTATTGACTTTTGCTGAACATTAACTGGCCAAGCCGAGATTGCATGATTGATAGCATCCAAAACATTAATCTTACCTGGATCAGATTGTTCCAATTCGTAGTCTTCTAAAATCCCACGGTAAAATCTCCTACGATAGTTTGAGTGTGTTTGAGATTGTACATTGACTAACTTTCAAATTAAACTTTTCTTCAAGCCACAACTGCAATTTTTTTTGAGTGCATGTCGAATGATATCTCTTGTACTCACATAATTCTTTGCGTATTTGATCGTCATTATTGATTTCGTGACACCTTTTAGATAAGGAGCAATTGTTGGGTGTGGTTTCAAGAAGTTTTCTATTTGTTTATATAGTATTTTCTATCACCATCATACATTGAATGTTTTTAGTAAAAATACAATGAATAATACTTAATTATTAAGAAAAAATGAACATTATTTATCAATTTTTATTAATATCATGTACAATGAATCTATGTAATTCAATTACGTAATATGATACATGATTTTTTCTAAGATACAATGTTTTTTTATGTAATCAAAATTTGACTTCAATAAATTATAAAATAATTAATAAATATTAATTTATCGATTAATTAATATCTCTATAAAATTATAAAATATCATGATTGGAATAATATTAATTTATAGAACTTTTAATGTATATGAACCAAAGCTCCATGCCAAATTAAAATCAAACAACCAAATTAAACGGCAGTAGTATCATTTTATGAACCAATAAGCAAACGAAAAGTAAAAAAACAAGACCAATTAATTGAACTCAAGTTTAACCTTTTTCCTATAAACAAATCGAATACAGAAGAGGTTAAAAACTAAGTAGGCGTTTGGCCATAGAAAATAAAAAATAATTATATTTTTTTTGAAAATTTTAAAGTTGGAGTTGGAGTTGTGTTTGGCTATAGTTTTTGCAAATAATATTTGATTATTTGAATGTACTTTTAAAAAGATATATAAAATACGATTTATACCTCTAATTTTTAAAAACTAGTAAAATCATAAAAAATAATTGATAGACATAATAACTTTCGTATCCTTATAAAGACAAATTGAAATTATTCAGCAAATCAATTTACTTTGTATGTTAATTTAATGTGTGGCTATAAAAATGTATTATAAGAGGAAAAATTAAGATGTTATTTTTCAGACCATGTAAGATCATAATTTGCAAATTGAACTTGTTCATTGATGCATACAACATATTTTATATGCTCAAATCATGAAACTCATCAATCGAATTTATGACGGTCAAATTTATAGAAATAAAAGATAAATTTTAAAAAGTGAAAGATAAAAGTAATGACTAAAAATATAAAGTGAAAATTATGAAAACGATTTGTAGTGTTTTTCCTACTTCCAAATACAATTTCAATATTTAAAATCTTCTTGGTCAAACATCAATTTTCAAAAAAAAATCCAGGAAAAAACAAATATCTATGACCAAACGCGCCCTAAGATTAAGAACTTAAGCATTTTCTGCACTAACTTCAACGTAAATATAAAACTTACAGGGCAAAATTTACAATTACTAGATTTGGAGGGTCGGCAAGCGAGCCAACCCTATAGAGTTCCACAAATTATGTCGGCCATATGTCTTGATAGCCATACAGCACTCGCCACGAAGGCAAGAGTGGCATATTTAGCCAACCGACCCTTTTTAAACTTTCATTGAGATACACCCTTTGCTTTTATTCTCGGCTGCTTCTCTTACACTTTGCTATTTTGCCGATGTGGGTTTTTTTATTTCTAAAAGTATATTTGATGATTTTTCATTGTTTTTTATCCGGTATTCATATTATGGCTTGATTAATCTACACCATGTAAGACTAATTTTAGGGGAAGCGAACGAACCCGGAATTTTTAATGAAGGGTGGATGGACGTTATTCATCCCACCACAACTTTTGTTGGTATATAGTAAGATCATTCAATATCAATTTATATCAAATAGTTCTTAGGGCTGGTTAGTTTTCACTCCACTTTCACTTTCATATCAGGAACGTCGACTTGCACTTGCAATATCAAATTTGACTTTCCGGAATCCTTGCTCCTTAATAGACACAATTATAATAAAAAATGATATATTTTAAACTTATGGTCGAATTCAGAAACCATAAGTTTTAAAACTCTGGCTCACTATCTGTGTGAAGAGACGTGTCATGTATTCATTGATCTGATGTAAATATCATGTGCAAGTAATTTTTTTATCAGCTAAACTTTAGTTGTTTTCCATTTATATTGCGTAGTCTAATTAGACGGAGAGTTAACAAAGAAAGAATATTCTTGAAAGTTACGGTCTTCTTCTTGCAAATATATATTTGTGTTGGTAGGAAGTAGCATGCAGTGGCATATGCGATATTTTTTGTAAGGGATGTTAATATTTGAAGAAGCAAATGAATGAATAAATTAAGGACGAAATTCAACATTATTAGTAAAACACTATTCAAGTATATTCTTACAATACTTTGATCACAGCATCATCTGAATATATGTTTCTAAAGATCGCGGAATTGCGCAACGTTTTTAAAGCGCATATGTGATATCCATTTCTGAAGTCTCACATATTGAAAACTACATATTAGTAGAATTTTTCCAGCCAAAAGTGGACACTTATTCAAAAAATATTCTGGTCCATATAAGTATGTTTTAAGAACCAGATTTTTATAACTGTGTATGGATTTACGTGTTTATTCTTAGTTCTTACTTGTATATAATAAAAAAGTTGAACAAGCAGTGTTGCTAACTTTATGTTGCTTCAACCTAGTAGCACGTACTTGATGAAGAGTCGAGTTATGCGCAAATTGGCTAAGAACGACCGTCATAATAGAATGTGTAACGTAATTGATAGAATAATAATTATTAATAAGAACGACCGTCATAATAGAATGTGTAACGTAATTGATAGAATAATTATTATTAATATTGTTATTAATAATTATTATTCTTGTAATTAGTGTAGTATCATTTATATATGTAGGATGTAAAATATTCATTAGGGAGATTAGCATTATCTTGGAAAGATAATTAGGCATGATCTTCTCCTTATCACTTACTTAATTGTAGCATGTTTAGTTGTATATTAACCACATTTGTGGAAGAAGAATATTGAGAAAAACATTCTAATTACTCTAAACAAATCACCTCCAAATTTTCGCCGCCCCCCCCCCCTTCTAAGCACAACCGGCCGACCTCTCTTCCTCCAATCTTTTTTGTTATTCTCCATTATTGTTTTTCTTTTTTGTTGTCAACAATGTCTGTCTCCAAATTCACATTCCACCCCGCACTTACCGTTTATAACATCAAAACACATATTTCCATCACTCTTGACATGGAAAATGTTCACTATGCTACTTGGGCGGAGCTTTTTAAAATATGTTACCGTTCCCACCGAGTTATTCATCACATTATCCCGCCGGCAAATGGACAAGGAAATGAGTTATCAACAGATGATAACAAAGAACTATGGGAAACACTTGATGGCACGGTTCTCTCATGGATTTATGCAACTATCTCTCATGATTTGTTGCACACAATAATGAAACCCGACTCTACGGCAATGGAAGCCTGGAATCATTTGCTGGATATTTTTCAAGACACAAAAATTCTCGCGCTGTCACATTGGAGCAAGAATTCTCCACCACTGATATGACGAATTTTCTGAATGCGTCGGCATATTGTCAACGCCTAAAAGTATCGTCGAATCAACTCAAAAATGTTGATTCTCCGGTCACTAACAACTGATTGGTTCTACAACTAGTTGCCGGACTTACCGACACATATAGTGGCGTGGGAATAGAGATGGCAGTGGATCCTGGACCCGGTCCGGATCCGGTGGATCCAGATCCGTTTTATAGGATATGGATCTTCAAAATTTGAACCCGACGGATCCGGATCGGACCCAGATCTATTTCTGACTGATCGGATCTGGATCTTGTATTTGAGATCCGTATCCAGTCCAGATCCGATCCGTGGATCCGTTTTTTATTAAATATATTCATAACCTATAATGTAATTTTATAAGTATTTTCTTAAAATTGCTAAGCACATCCTTGCAAGTTTAGTTTTCAAAACAAGTTTAATTTATCTCCGCGTTAACTCAAAAACCAAAAAATAAAGAGGTAACTTCAATAATAAAATCAATGTTATATTAGTGAATGACTAACATCTCCATAGACAAGTAGTTAAAATTATATTCACTTCATTTGTGAAGATTCCAAGCACATGCAAGTTCTGCATTGTGGAAATACTAGTTAGCATTTTTCATAACTATTGTCATTATCGAACATTTTCAGAAAAATGAGGCAACAAACAAAATATCTCATATGAACATTTCAAAATTGAAACACGGTAAACTGTTAGCTAAGTAAAAATCGTTTGTCAGTTCAAAAAAAAAATCTTAGCAAGATACATTCTTAGCAAGGCAATTTTTTTTACATGTGGATCCAGATCCGATCCGTGGACCCGGTGGATCCGATGGATCCGGATTTGGATCTGATTTTTATGGACCCGATGGATCTGGATCCGAATATGGATCTAGATATGAAAAACGGATCTGAATCTGGATCTAGTAGGATCCGGTCAAGATCCTATCCGTTGTCATCCCTACGTGGGAACGCTTATCCAACAAAGCAATCCTCTCCCACTTTTCTATCAAGCCCTCTTTATGCTCATTATTGAATAGATGCGTTTTGCCAAAAAGGCCGCAATCGTATCGAACTCCGCCATGATTGCCACCCCATCACATGAAAATGCTACAAATTTTGAACCTACACAACAAAATCGGGGACAAAAAGGACAAAATGGTGATAAAAATTGGGGAGGAAATCAAGAAAATAACATGAATGGATGCGCGACGAAAATTCTGGCTGAACAAGGACCACCGGTGGCCAAAACTGGCAGCCCTGCGGTGGTCCAGCCCGGTAGGCCTGGTAGTTGCTTTGGGTTGTGCCACCGTGCCCAGTCCCGACGGGAAACTGGGCCAGGCCAGTTCCCAGAGCCACTGGCAATTTCCAGGATTTTTATGGGCCTTCCAGCGTTGGGCCAAGAAGCGGCAACATTTCAGGCAATAATGGGCCACTACCGACCCAGTGGCAGGAGGTCTATTCGGTAGTGGCCCACCCAACGGATATTGAGTTCGTCATGCACACTCTTGGACTTAATCCACCCGACGCAAATTGATATATAGACTCCGGAGCAACGTCTCACATGACGTCCTCCCAAGGTAATCTCTTGTCCTATTTTAATTTGAGCAAAAATAATGGTATAATTGTCGGAATTGGTCATTCTATTCCAATTCAAGATTATGGTTCTACTAAATTGTCCCCACCAAACCCACCACTAACCTTAAAGAATGTTCTTCATGCTCTACAATTAATAAAAAAACTTGGTATTTGTTAGAAAATTTACTAATGATAATTGTGTGTCTGTTGCTTTTGACCCTTTTGGATTTTTCGTGAAGGATTTTCAGACGGGGGGGGGGGCACTTCTAATGAGATGTGACAGCCAAGGGGAGATTTATCCAGTCACCTCACCCATTCAACGATCCAAGTTACCATATACTTTTGCAGCTTTAACATCTTCATTATGACATAAACATTTGGGTCATCCGGGAGCTCCTATTTAGACTCCATCAAACAAAATAATTTTATTCCATGTATTCAAACACGAACTTTGAATAAGTGTCATTCATGTCCACTTGGTAAACATGTTCAATTACCGTTTGTTTCCTCAAATTCATGCACACTTATGCCATTTGATATTATCCATTACGATAATTGGACTTCCCCGTTTTGAGCTCTTCGCGTCATAGATATTATTTACTCATTTTAGATGATTACTCTAATTTTTTGTGGACATTTCCTTTGTTTAAAAAATCACAATTTTTTTCACATTTCACAAATTTAGAGCATTTATCCGAAATCAATTTGAACGGGATGTTAAAAATATTCAATGTGATAATGAGATGGAGTTTGATAATAGGTATTTTTGGAATTTCTGCAACTCAAATGGTTTAAACTTTCGTCTTTCATGTCCCCATACATCTTCACAAAACGGGAAGGCAGAACGAAAAATACGAACCATTGTTATTAGGAGTATAACGAAAATTTAAGTTAAAGTATTTCTCCAAATTTAGAAGAATATCAATTTTTTAACATATGAAAGACATCTAGGGCACGTTCTGATAGGATGCTTATTAATTTAAATTGAAGTTGGCTTATTGCTATAGTAAATTTACATTTGCTAATACAAAATTATATATGGCACGTTCCCACGTTATAATAGTTGTTACTATCTTTCTTCATGGTGAAGCAAATTAACATGCTTGCCCTCTCCCATTTTCTTCCCTTTGTTTCTTTATATATTAATCCTAATGTTCAAGCCAACAGTTTTTTCCCCTCTTTTTGAAGAGCAACTATTTTTAATGAAGCATGGATTTAGTGGCTCGATTAATTGACTATCTGAACTTTTACCTTGAGGGTTCTAATCCTCATATTATAATTCCCTCCCCGTTTTTTCTTTTCATGTTCCCTGTGTAATTAAAAAAAATGAAATTATTTACAAGAAGATATGACTTTTGCTCATTAGTTTCATAGGTATAGATTTGTCTTATCAATTCTTTTGAAAGTTCTCAAATTAGCTTTTTTCTTCATCTTTTCCCAATATTTAATATTTTTGTGATCTTTATGGAAAGTTCTAACCAATTTCCACTCTCATATTTGTCAAATATTTTGTTCTACAAACCACCCTCCCGACGGAAAGTGAAATCAAGAAGAAAATGGAGAAGCCAAGAAAACAAATAAAAGTATACTAAATCAGTCAAATCTTTATAGGGAGAAAGGTGCAAATATACCCCTCAACTTTGCGATATAGATCAAATATACCTCTCATTAAAAAAGTAGTGCATGTATACCCATGCCGTTACACAAATGATGTAAATATATTATTTTGCTGACATAATATTTTTAAATATCATTTAACTTATTTTTAATTAAAAAAATGTCATGTTACTTAAAGAAAAGTCTACCCATTCTTTTAGTAGACTTACTTTTATAAAGACACGTGGTCATTTTTTTACTGGTGAGTTGGGTCTGATTCATTTTTAAAAAATGGGTAGACTTATTTCTTTTAAAGTCATAAAGATTTTTTAAAAACGAACCAAAATCGACCTACCAGAACAAAAATTACCACATGACTTAAAAAAATAGGTATCTTATTTTTTAAAAGTCGTGTGCTATTTTTTTAAAATTAAAAATAAGCTAATAATTTTCTTAAAAAAATTGTTAGCAAAAAGGGTATATTTGCACCATTTATGTAACGTCATGTGTATATGTGCACCACTTTTTTAACGAGGGGTATATCTTCTCCATATCTCAAAAATTGAGGGTATATTTGCACTTTTTCCATCTTTCTATAATAATGTTGTTTGTTCGATTTTTGCTTCTATAATGAAATGTTATTATAATGAACATATAATTTAACATAACATGAGAGTTCGGTTCTAAAAAGGTTGATAGTTGTGAAATCTTGTTATAGATAATGACTTTTATAAAAAGATCGGATCCAACAAAATTGACTATAAACCACAATGGTCAGTACATTCTAAATTTAAAATTTGATGAGTTTAACTTCCTATGTATAAAGTTTTTATTGTTAAATCTATTGCACTTTCTAAATTATGAGTTCATAATTTAATGTTTGGTAATCTTTCATATTTATTTATACTTCATGTAAAAAATATTAAGCTTGGCTGAACTCAACATTAGAGAAGAGTAGAAGACTCCATCAACCTCTAATGCTCAGGTAGGAGGCTTTCTAGGGTTTTAGTCTTTTCTTGACCATATTGTTTGGTTCCTTATGAAAATTATTTTATTTGAAAGTCTTTCTAGAATATAGGAAGTAGAATGCAACTTTTCTAAATATTTGGGCATCCATAGCACCCACTTAAAGACTTTTCCTCAGAAAAAAATAAGTTAAATTATGATAGAAAAAGTCTTTATGATGAATGGCAATTTCGTTTATTCTTTATCACAAGTGATTGAGATAATATTTAAGTTAGCGTAGTATTATTTCGAAAAAACATTGAGAATACAAAGCCAGGGAATTGACCAGTAATCCTGTTGACAAGTCAGAGCCAAATACATCTTTTCTTCTTTTAATTATTGGTATTAAAAAACTCGTAATAGACGTTCTAACAACTCTGCAATCTGTTGTTAAAATCAATAGGTATTTAAATTGTTTATTATCAATTGATTGATATTTAAATAAAAATATATATTTGGAATTAAGTTAAAATAGAGTTTTTGAAAGTTGTATTTTATGTGTTTGAATATGAGAATACAGTTAAAATTTTATGGGTAACAACAATAACATACTCAATGTAATTTCACAAGTGCCATCTGGAAACATTCGACTCAAAATAAAAGAAGTCAGAATAGCAAGATATAGAACAAATAATCAACATATAGTAATACACATTGAAAAATAAATAACTATGTGATATCTACATAGTACTACAAAAATAAGAAAATACGCGATAACTTAATAGTATTAGTACTAAAAAGATAATTAGGGTCCATCCTCTCCCACACAAAGTACGACACTATTCAGTTATCTTATAACCTTCTATCCTAATTCTTGATCTCCATATCATCATATCTAATGTCATGTCCTCGGTCAGTTGAAGATGCGTCGTGTCCTGTCTAATCACCTTCCCCCAGTTCTTCTTCGACTTACCTCTATCTCTCATAAACCCTACTATATCCAGCCCCTCATACCTCCTTACTAACACATACTCGCACCTGCTTTTGACATGCCCGAATCATCACAGTCACACTTTTCTCATCTCATCTGCCACTCCTACCCAAATCCCGTATAGCTTCGTCCCAAATCATATCTCTCCGAGTAAGCCCACACATCCATTTGAGTATCCTCATTTCTGCTACGTGAGTGTTCGTGACTGGTCAACACTCTGCCCCATCCAACAATGTCGGTCTAACCACTACTCTATAAAACTTACATTTAAGCCTATGTGACACCTTCGTATCTTACATTACCCCGGAGGCGAGTCTCTATTTAACCTATTCCGCTCCAATACGATGTGAGACATCATCATCAATCTCTCTGTTATCTTAGATTATGGACCCAAAATACTTGAAGCTGCTTCTCTTGGGGTATGACGAGTGAATGTTACTTCACAAGTAAAAGCTTGAAAAAACTTCTAAAACATATTTTCTAAACTTCAAATTCTATATTTTAAATTTGAAGTTGAAATAATATATTAATTTAATAAATAAATATTTATTTAAAATAATCTTTAAAATCAACTCTTTTTGAAACAAGATCTATGAACAACGATAACTTAACCATTTAAAAGTCATTTTTGATTAATAGTTTAATACAAAGCCTAAAAAGGGTTATGGAAAGTCAAAAGATCCGTCAAACACCTTAGATTGTGTCATAATAGATCCGAACTCCCTTACTCGACTAGTGAAAGTATGCATCATCTAGCGACATAGGATTCACGTAAAAGAAAAATATTTATTATCTAAAATCTTTTTATTTTCAAGACTCAAACTCAACACTTCAAATTAACCCCATGTTTGGATGGTTGTTTTCCGTGATTTATCATTGTATTGTTTTCTATGAAATCATGTTTGTTTCAATTGTTCTTAAAATTGTATTGTATGGTATTGTAAATTCGTGGTTAAATAATCATGAAAAAACTCATTTTTTATAACCACTGATTTGGTAATTTTTGCGTGGTTATGTATTTTATTTTTCCATTATACTCCACCCCCACCCACCTCTATTCCACCCAAATCCACCCACCCCCCACCTTCCCCCACCCACACCACCACCACCACCTACCACCCTACACTACCACCCACCCCACACTATCACTCACCACCACCCCACCACCACTCACCACCACCGCCCTAACCCCACCATCACCCATGACCCATCACCACCACTCACCCCACCCACCACCTACTTATTTTTTAATATTTCCATTTTATCATCTATCACACCCAAACCACCCTTCCTCTACCCCACCTCACATCAACCCTACCACCCACCCCTACCAACCCGTCCGACCCCTACATAACTACCCACCCCTCCATCATACCCAAACTCACCAACCCACACCCTCTACCACTCACCACCCCACCTCCACCGCCCCCATCACCCCTGACCCCCCACCGCTCTTACCCCACCAACACCCAAGACCCCTCACCACCACCTACTTATTTTTAAAATTTCTATTTTATTATTTACCTTAATTTTATTAATATTTTAAAACTAATTTGTGATTAAGGGCTAAGAATATTTTAGTAAACTTACATGTTATTATACAGAAAACTAAATAATAAAAAATATCATTAAACCACAATAAACAATACAGTCTATCCAAATATTATACTTATTAATACATTATAATACAATATAACATTATATTATATCATACCATAATGTACATTAATGTACCACGAGAAACAACCATCCAAAAGAGTAATGGATTTTATCCGCCCACCAGTTTATTCCGATGGCTTTTCTTTTTTTCCAATAAAAGAAACACACTTTTTTTGTAGAAAAAGGAAAAGGTGCTCATAAATCGCTGTACTTGCTGTTAGTTTACTACTCGCTCAATCCATCCGCCACGTCACTTAATCATACATCACTTGACCAAATTCTATTGGTCCTTAAAACGTGTCCCCTTCGATCCATTCGTCGAAACCTCAACAATAGAGCGGGTACAAGCTTTTCTTCTACTCGCGAGTGTTTGCTGAAATAAAACTTCAAATACTCATAGCGCGGCATTGGAGGAAAATACAAAAAATTAACCAAGCAGCTGATTTTTTTTAAAAAAAACAAAAAGACATTAACATTATTTCTCTTTAGGATAATAGCATTTTTGGTGAATTTTCGTCCTTATGATATCTCGTAAAACATATTTAATTTTCATTAATCAAAATGTGTATTTTTAGTTCTTTCATACAAAAAGTATGATATATTTGAATAATATATAGAAGTATATTATCATCAAATATGAAATAATAATATAAGCTTAATATAATAATCGGTAATTAAACAGTAAAATAATTAATAATTATGATAAACTTGTAATTATTGAATCAAGACTACATATTTTAATTAATTAAATATAAATATATTTAATCATATACCATAAGAATTAGAATTAAAATTTATTAATAATTGAGGAATCGAAAATGCTATTAATCCTTCTTTTTATGGTTATTACTTATTATTTCATAATATATTATATTGTATTGTATTATAATGTATTATTTTAATTGATACAATATTTGGATAAATTGTATGTTTCTTGTTATCACATAAATTATTGAAGAATAAACCTACAAGAGAAGTTGAGTAGAGATAGAACTATCATAAAAAAGTAAGATATCTAATAAAATAGAATTAATAGATAATAAAAAATGAGAAAAAAAGATAACAATGCGATAACATAGAATAAATTATTATATAAAATGAGACTTTTTTTTTTATCATTGCTTAACAATATATTTGACGAGAAAAGGTTACAACCATCGAAACAAGCTGTTAAATGAACTGTACTGTTATATGGAGTATCACCTATAAATAAATAAATTAAACTGCTAATGCAGTACTAGGATTCCCCTGTTTCTCTCTCTCTATATTTGAATCTCTGTAAGTCTTCGTTTTCTAGAGAGAAAAGCTTCGAGGTTCAGTAATGGCGTTGTTATCATTCGTAGGGAGGCTTCTCTTTGTATCAGTTTTCGTTATCTCCGCTTATCAAGAGTAAGAAACTCATCAGTAACTTATTCAGATCTACTCTGTTCTGTTTTTTTTTTTTTTACTGCAATTTAAATGTTTATACAAGTTTGTGTAGTATTATTTGAGTTGCATTTAGTTATTTATCGTTGTGTTTTGGTTTGCTGTGTGGTTTATTGTGCACTTTAAACAAAGCTAGGTTTGGATCTAGTTGGATTTGGATGAACTAGTAGACTGAATTTGGAGCTAATTATTCAATTATACTACTATATTTTTAACTCTCTGTTTCTGTGTTTTTTTATGCAGTTTCAATATTTATACAAGTTTCTGTAGTATGGTTAAGTTGCATAGAGTTTTTTTTTTATCGTTGTGTTCGTTTGCTGTGTGGTTTATTGTGCGCTTTAAACATAGCTAGGTTTGGATCTAGTTGGATTTGGATGAAATTTGGAGCTGAAGTTTTAGAATTTGATCATGTAGAAGTTAATTGTTCAATTCTACTCTGTTTTTGACTCTCCGTTAATGTTTTTTATGCATTTCCAAATTTTGCACGATTTTGTGTAGCAGTATTATTTTAGTTGCATTGAGTTTTTTTATCGCTATGTTTGGTTTGCTGTGTGGTTTATTGTGCTCTTTGAACAAAGCTAGGTTTTGCTATAGTTCGAACTAGTATGTGAGGAGTTGGATCTAGAGAGATTTGGATGAATTAGTGGATTAGAGTTGGAGCTGAGGTTTCAGAATTTTATTATACGGCTTTTGATCAGCTAGTTTCTTAATTCTAGTAGCTGACGCTTTGTATCTCTGTTATTTTACGCATTTTCAATGTTTATACAACTTTGTGTAGTATTGTTAAGTTGCATTGAGTGTTTTATCGTTGTATTTTTGTTTGTTGTATGGTTTATTGTGCGCTTTAAACAAAGCTAGGTTTGGATCTAGATTTGGATGAAATTTGGAGCTGAAGTGTTAAAATTTCATCATGTAGTTTTTGAGAAGCTGATTGTTCAACTTTACTCTGTTTTTAACTCTCTGTTTCTGTGTTTTTTTATGCAGTTTCAATATTTATACAAGTTTCTGTAGTATGGTTAAGTTGCATAGAGTTTTTTTTATCGTTGTGTTTTCGTTTGCTGTGTGGTTTATTGTGCGCTTTAAACAAAGCTAGGTTTGGATCTAGTTGGATTTGGATGAACTATTAGACTGGATTTGGAGCTGAAGTTTTAGAATTTGATCATGTGGCTTTTGATAAGCTAATTGTTCAATTCTACTCTGTTTTTAACTCTCTGTTTCTGTGTTTTTATGCAGTTTCAATGTTTATACAAATTCGTATAGTATTGTTAAGTTGCAGTGAGTTTTTTTTATCGCCATGTTTTTTTTTCTGTGTGGTTTATTGTCTGCTTTAAAGGAAGCTAGGATTTTCTCCTCGGTTTGAAAAGATTGGATTGGATCTAGTGGGATTTGGATGAACTAGTTGACTAGAGTTGGAGCTGACGTTTTAGAATTTGGTCATATGGCTTTTGATAAAGCTATTTGTTCAATTCTTTTAGCTAATCCTTTACTACTTAGGTAGTAAATTTAAGTACCGTTTGGTCAAGTGAGTGCGTTTGTTCCTCTCTTCAATGTATCGATCAACTTTAAGATGCACATCTACTTACACCTCATTGTGTAGTGTTAGTTTAGAACCCATTAACTTGAAATGGCTAGAATCCTGAACCCATAAGTTTTAAATCTTGGCTCTGCCTCTGTCCACAATTGTTCTATTAGTCTGGTAGAGTTGACAAGGCTATTGCAGTGTTGTTTGGAGGGTGAATTTGTCTTGAGATTTGTATAACCAGGTGGAAATTACCTTGAAAATTTTTATCCAAAAAAAGAAGCATTGACTAGTAAAATTTCGATTTTAAACACTGATCTGAAATTTTAGTTACCTGATTTCTATTCCAATTAGGTGCTCTTTTACTGATCTGAATTAGGTACCTGATATCTATTCCAATTTAGGTGCACGGTTTACATTATGATGTTATTGTGGATGTTTTATGGATTTTCTAATTTTGCAATGTATTCTCACTTAAATTTGAAGCTGCTAAGTTTTAAATGTTTTGTTTGGTGTAAACGCCGGGGGCGAGCAAGTTTTTTGCGGTTTAGGATGTTTCTATGCTAAGTGACTAGAATAAACTTTATTTTCTGTGTAATGGTAGTACTCCTGGACATAAAAAGGAGATAAAAATATAGTAACATTTTTCTTCTTGGGTATGAATACAGATCTTGAGCTGGACTGCTGTGAAGTCTTCTCATGCTAAACGTACAAAAGTCTATTCCATATCTTGTTAACAACTCTATGTTTGATGAAAATGGATCAGATATGGAAGTCTTTTCTGTTTATAGACTTTCTATATTCTTTTGTTCCTTAAGCTTGTCCATTTAAAAGAAGTTGGAAATTTACTAAATGTGGTATTGAGTTTATCCCGTCTTTAATGACTTAAACACGTGGACCCCGCACGTCGAAAACATCGTTTCTTCGCACATGCCTAATCTACTAAGTGAGTAGATGATGTTAGTGCCAAGTATCGTCAAATTTCGTTAAGAACTAAAAAGATATTGATACACAAAGTAAGTTGTTTGAGACATAAAAAGATGGAGGGTCTTTGGCAAAAAATGACAAATCTCCTCATTGATAGAAGATGAAGAGTTTATTCAATATATAAACTCTAAGTTTGAGTAAGGGTTTGGGACCCCAAGGGGTAACCCATTTGCTCTGACAAAAATGAATTCTCCTCTTATGCCTTAGTGACGGGAAATAATCTGTTCATGGACAACGGCGCCACCTCTAAAGTGCATGGGGTTGGAAAGGTTGTCCTCAAAATGACTTCAGGCAAAGAGCTTACTTTGGAGGAAGTGATACACGTCCATGACATCCGCAAGAACTTGATTTAAGGGCCACTGTTGGTCCAGGTTGATTTTAGACTAGTTTTTGAGTCCAACAAATTTGTAATAACTGAGAATGGTATATTTGTAGGAAGTGGCTTCGCGTGTGACAACCTTTTCAAAATAAATGCTATGTCTGTAATCCGCTCATCTAATGAAATAAAGCCTTCTACCTACTTGTTTGATTAGGACACGTTAACTACAAATCCATTCAAAAGTTAGTAAAGTTGGAATTGTTGCCTTCCTTCGACATAAACCCTCAATATAAATGTGAGGTCTGTGTAGAGGCAAAATTAATCAAATCATCTTTCCATTCTGTCGAAAGAAACACCGCTCCACTAGAACTTATTCACACCGACCTATATGATTTAAAGTTTGTGTAAACTAGAGGGGGGAACAAGTACTTTGTGACTTTCACTGATGATAGTACAAAGTATTGTTATGTTTACTTGTTGAAAAGTAAAGATGAAGCGTTTGAAACATTTAAACGTTATAAAGCAGAAGTTGAAAATCAACTAAACTTACGGATTAAGGCAATTCGTAGTGATAGAGGGGAAAAATACGTAGCACCGTTTGAAGAATACTGTGCTCAATGCGGCATTGTTCATAAAACGACCTCTCTTTACTCACCTCAGTCTAACGGTATTGCTGAACGCAAAAATCGTACGTTAAAGGAAATGATGAATGCTTTACTTATCAATTCTGGTTTAGCCCAAAACATGTGGCGCTAAGCGATTCTTACCACTAATACAATTCTCAATAGAGTTCCGCATAAGCATAAGGATAAAACTCCATATGAATCATGAAAAGGAAAGAAATCCACTTACAAATATTTGAAAGTGTGGGGTTGTTTGGCAAAGGTCGAAGTACCTAAACCAAAACAGGTCAAAATTGGACCTAAGACTGTAGATTGCATATTCATCGGATATGCAAATAACAATAGTGCTTATCGCTTCTTAGTGTATAAGTTGGAGATACCTGATATCCACGAGGGTACGGTCATTGAATCAAGGAATGTTGAATTCTTTGAACAGATCTTTCCTAGAAAGAAAAAATAAATAATTTCGCGCAAACGAAGTTATAAACAAAATGTTCAAAATCAATAAGACCCGGGAGTTTTTGATTATCCGGAACTAGACGTTCCAGTTCTACAAAACTCAGAAGTTGCTGACTATCCTGAACTTAATGTTCCAGACCTACAGAACTTAGGGGTTCCAGAGGTTGAATCAAGACGGAGCAAAAGGGCCAAAAAGGACAACACCTTTGGTCCAGATTTTCTAACCTATATGGTTGAAAATGAACCGAAGACAATTAAGGAAGCATTGTCAACTGCAGAAGCACCGCTTTGGAAAGAAGCTATAGAAAGCGAAATAGATTCCATCATGCAGAACCATACTTGGGAAATAGTTGATCTTCCTCCGGGCATCAAACCTTTGGGTTGTAAGTGGATACTCAAAAGAAAGTACAAAGCAGATGGAACTATTGACAAGTATAAGGCTAGATTAGTAGTCAAATGCTATAGACAAAAAGAATGCCTCGATTACTTCGACACATACTCCACTGTGTCTAGATTTACGTCCATAAGGGTATTCATAGCCATTGCAGCTTTGCGTGACCTTGAGATACATCAAATGGATGTTAAGACAACCTTCCTAAATGGAGAATTGGAAGAGGAAATATACATGGAACAACCCGAGGGGTATGTAATTCCAGGACAAGAAAAGAAAGTATGTCGTCTTGTTAAGTCTCTGTACGGACTCAAACAAGCCCCGAAACAATGACATGAAAAGTTTGATAATACTATCAAAGAGAACTCTGACTCATTTGTCATGATATGCCTTTACGTAGATGACGTGCTCATCACCTGAAGTAGTCTAAACTTGATCCTGGAAGCCAAGAACATGTTAAAACAATGTTTTGACATGAAAGATATGGGTATTGCAGATGTAATCTTAGGAATTAAGATTTCTAAGACATTTGACGGGCTGGTCTTATCTCAATCTTATCACATTGAAGATGTTTTGAGGAAATTTGATGTATTTGACAGTCCCCCTATGAAGTCACCAATGGATATGAATCATAGAATTGATAAAAATCGTGGTGCACCCGTATCCTAGGAGCGATATGCACAAGGCATTGGTAGTTTAATGTACATTACAAACTGCACCCGACCCAACATCGCTTATCCAGTCAATAAGTTGGCTAGGTTCACTCGTAATCCTGGAAATGATCACTAGAAGGTGCTAAATCGGATACTACGATATCTGAAATATTCGCTGACGTACGAATTACATTATTCAAGATATCCAGCCGTACTAGAAGGATACAGTGATGCAAACTAGATATCGGACATAAAGAACACCAAATCCATAAGTGAGTATGTTTTTACAATTGGTGGTGGGGCTGTGTCTTGGAAATCCTCTAAGCAAACATGCATCGCTCGATCCCCGATCCCCGATTCACGATGGAATCGGAGTTTATCGCTTTGGACAAAGTAGGAGAAGAAGCAGAGTGGCTTCACGACTTCTTAGAGGATATCCCTTGTTGGGATAAACCTGTACCTTCAGTGATGATTCACTGTGACAGCCAATCGGCTTTAGGAAGGGCACAGAGTAATATGTACAACGAGAAGTCTAGACACATTCGTTGGAGGCATAAGACCGTTAGGCAGTTGATCACTATGAGTGTCATTTTCATTGATTACGTCAAATCAAAGGATAATTTAGCGGATTCATTAACTAAAGACCTATCCAAATATCAAATATTCTGCTTGCCTAGGGGAATGAGCTTAAAACCCAAACAATAAGAATCTTTATGGTGTTAACCTATCCTTACTGACCGGAGATCCCACAGATTTGATTCAATGGGAAAACTAAACTATAGAGGTTCAATTTAGCGCTTCACTTGAAGTAAGAACACTTCAGATTATCATTCTTTAAAGAAAGATAACTCCAAAGCCGTTCTCGCGATAGACATTAAGTGCTACCTGCATAATGGGTAAATGATAAGTTTCTAAAATTTTTAATGATTCCTAACACTTGCGAGTGTGGGTAGAGCAATATACCTTATAGGAGATCAACTATTTAAGTGCAAAGACAAGCCGTTTCAAATGTACGCACTTAAGAATCCAAGCGTTGTCCATGACCACAACGGACAAAACAATAAGAAGAAATGAATAAGGAGAGTTATTGTGTTGATATCATTGTCTTGGTTTATACTAAACACTGACGGTTCAAGACATCACGTTCACCGCGCAGTAAGTAAATCCGATGGTAATCGACTAAGGAAGGTTCAAATCCGAAAGCTACCTTTCTTGATGCAATATCTTTCCGCTGAAAATTGTTGAACTTTAGCACCCTGTGTGCACCAATTCTCTTTCTAGAAGGGATTGTTGGAAATTTACTAAATGTGGGATTGAATTTATCTCGTCTTTAATGAATTAAACACGTGGGCCCCGCATGTCGGAAACATCGTTTCTTCTCACATGCCTAATCTACTAAGTGAGTAGATGATGTTAGTGCCAAGTATCGTTAAATTTCGTTAAGAAATGAAAGAGATATTGGTACACAAAGTAAGGTGGTTGAGACATAAAAAAATGGAGGGTCTTTAGCAAAAAATGACAAATCTCCCTCATTGGTAGAAGATGGAGAGTTTATGCAATATATAAACTCTAAGTTTGAGTAAGGGTTTGGGACCCCAAGGGGTAACCTATGTGTTTAGAAGGGAGATGACCTAGGTGAGCTTGGGTTCGGAGCTAAGCCCATGCGCGCCGCCCGTCCGGTCCGGCTCGGGTTCGGGCTGTTGCTTTCTGCCAGAACTTTCTTTTTGGTCCCTGAAATGTTAACTATTTACATTTTGGTTCCTGAAGTTTTCGGAACGTTACAACGGTTCTAAAAGACACCAACAGACATGACTGTTCAATTGCCTCCCTTTCTGCTCTTATAAATTGAACATTTCTGTTCAAATTAAGAACGTAGAACACACAACACAAAATCTCTTAATGTTCAGAATATACAGAGAATCAACCTTCTTTTTGTTCGACAGAAACAGAGAATCAGAAACCCAAACAAGCAATCCGTTCTTATTTATCTTTTTCGCTAGAATCAACTGTATTTGCTTTGTACAGTTGATTAGTTGCTGTTTTATCTTCGGAGACTATTGTCTATCACCGTAAAAACATTTATACGGGGCAATTTTGTCTTAAAGACAGAGAGCCATCTCTCGACTCAACGTTTCTTTTGTTTAACCTTTCGGATATACTTTACACCAATTTTACCAACAATTGTTAGTTTGAGGGGAATAAGTTCTAAGGTGTGTAACATAGCTGTGCACTGCTGCTATCTGTTATAGTAGCCAGCAAGTTAGTTTTTTAAGGGGAGAAATTAGTCACACAAATGTTATAGCCTCTCTACCCCACAAAGTTAAAGGTAAGGGCTGCGTACATCCTACCCTCCCCAAACCCCATTTGTGGGATTACACTGGGTATGTTGTTGTAAATGTTATAGAGATATTTATACTTGATGATAATAATCAAGCTCAATCATGGTGCCCCTTCACCACGAATTCGCGTAAATGCTTTTGGAAAGATGTTAATTGATAGATTTGAATACCTTTCCAAATAACAAAGCCCGGCTGACATATGTACTTCAAACTTGCTTCAAATTGCTTGTTTCTTTTTATTTCATACTTCTGTTTTAAAATGTTGGAGAATATCGGAAAGAGATGTTAAGAGATCATAAAAGAATAGCATCTTGAGTTCTTTAAATCTTAAATTATTTTATTGCTGTTTATAGGTTCAGTGAATTTGGGGTTGATGGTGGATCAGCTGCAAAAGCACTAAAGCCTAAGTTTGATATTTTGTCAAAGCATGTCGCCACACATACTGGATTTCAAGTACCACGTAGAGGTAACTATTTGGCTTTTGCTTATCTGATTTTGGTTTTAGCAACTGTCCCGTTTGTTCCGTCTAACGTAAGATAATGTCATTCACAGATGAAACATTTAGTGTTGGGGGCCTTAATCATGAAGGGTCTTGGAAGCATTCTCTTTGTCTTTGGTAGCTCTCTTGGAGCTGTCATCCTGGTGTGTATTTACTATTTGCTCAAATAAATTTTTGAAATTGCTTTAGAACTCTCTAAAAGTGTTACTGCACATTATTAGATCCTCCAAAAATGCACTATTTTGGAGGATCTGAAGCACACCCAGTGACATTTTTGAAAAGTCCGAGCAACATAATTTAAAACAAGTGAATTGTTTGTACTTTCTTGCTTCATCCTCCTGACCTCATCTTTGTCTTGTTTTTCCTCAATGAAGGTTCTGCATCAGGCCATTGCTACTCCCGTCTTATATGACTTCTACAACTACGATGTTGACAAGAAAGAGTTTGCTCAACTTTTTATCAAGTTTGCTCAGGTAACCCAATGGATGTCTCTTTAAATTTATGTGGGATAATAGAATTTTTAGCCCCAGTTAATGATAAATTTTACTTTTAATCCTTGTGATATTTGATTGAGCACATTTAACCTTTAATTAATTGAAATGTGTTTCTTGATCCCTTTATATGTGAGATATGTTATATTTGGACTACTTTTTGAACTATATTACCGTCCAATATGGAGTAAGAATACATACTTAAGATAACACATAGATAATTATGGTGAATATGTGAATATTTCACAAGTATAGGGATCAAAAGTGCATGCTATGTGCGTAGGTTCGATATCTCAAGGACAAAAAATAAAATTTACCAATAATTGAGGGACAAAAAGTGCTATCAACCCAATTTTTATTTCTTGCATTCATTTCTACCAAATTGCTATTTTTGAATCGAAACCTTGCAAGTTTTTATTTAGTTGTGTATTTTGCACTATCTTGTTTTGACAGAGCTTGGCACTCCTCGGCGCACTGCTCTTTTTCATCGGCATGAAGAACTCTATGCCCAAAAGATCACCCCTGAAGAAGAAGGCCCACAAGACAAAAATAGTTTAAGGGATGAGATATTGAGAGATGGGTTCAATTTTGCTGTGATCCTTTCGGAGCACGCCATAGCCCTTGAAGAGTTTTTGTAAGCTTTGTATTTTGCAGTTTTATTTTGGTTAAGTTTCCCAACTTTGTAGCTCGTTTTTGTTTTTTTCTTGTTGCTGGAAATTTCACTTTTAAAATTATTTAGACATCAATAGTTCCCCAAAAGGAGAGGAATATGAAGTTGATAACTCTTATACATTGACTACTGTCTTAGCTATTGCTCCTGCTGGAATTATTTTATTGATAGCTTTTGTTGGTTCTCAAGTTCAAGCTTTCTAATGCGCTCTTATGAATTTGCGGCATTTGCTTTATTTTGGAAGGCACATGAATTTGACAGGAAGTATTCACAAATTATCACTTCTAGCTATTTCAACTTCTACACGTGAAATTTTGGCATTTTGATGGAGTTTCATTTTTAGAAGTTGAAACTCCAAGATAGTTGCTATCTTTCCATTACATGATTGAAAAGTGGCTACCCCGTGCTATTGATATGAATTTGATGACGCTTTTAAAGTGAGATAATCTTTGTTGCTTTCATATCCTACTCTGTTGTTGGTTGTTACCTTTTAAATGATTTGGTCTCAAGCGAAGCCATTAACATTGTAATGCGTTAGACATTTACTAGCTAGGAAGGAATTGAGACTTCGGTGAATGAAGTGGGTAAAAATCAAGTGGTCGGGATTCACATCATAGATTGACAATTGATAGGTCATTTCTTTAAAGTTACCTAAAGTTTGGTATTTTCAAGTGTTTAGTATCTGTGTTGTTGATAGGAGGCAGTAGAAACTTGTGATGGTTGAATAGTTGAAGTGCGTGTAAACTATTTCGGATACTAATTGATACTATTGTTTATAGGAGCATATAATGTAGAGACTGTAGGAGAGGGAAGCTTAGGCAACTTAATAATAAGCCGTCTGCAATCCTTCACTCTTAGAAATTAATTTTTGTAGTTGAAGCTCAACTTTAAACTTTTTAGTTTACCTTTATGACATGTTCTTTAGCCGCAAGCCCACAGATATATCATGATATGTTCCAAATTAAAAGTTTCAAACTTTTTTTTTCTTAAACTTCATGTCTAATTAAACATCAAAAAATAAAAATAATGAAGACAAAAAGAAGAGTCATTCCTTTTCCTTATTTTCCTATACAAATATAAAGGGAAAAAACTTGGTTGGCCTCTATTTCCTTACCCCATTAGGAAAAAATAATGCATATAATTGATGTCTTTGTTGCAAAATGTAGAAAATTCTCTCCTTTGCATCTTCTCAATTTTCACTCGGCAATCGTTCTTTCTCCACCGCAGATGGAATTCTCATAAATTCTTGAGTTTTAGCATCAACTTTTTTTTTTTGGGTATAATTATGTTATTATCTGATACCTACTAGCCCCAACTAATTAAGATTCATGCTTCACAAGGTTCATTAAAGAGAAAAGTACCCAATTAAGGGTTTTTGTGTTTCTAATACTCGAATACAAGACTTTTATTAAGGATAAATGAACCTTGTCCAGTAAGAAATGAGTGAGCAAATGTCAAAAGAAGTAAGAAAAGTAAGTTGTTTATAATTACGAATAGTGAGAAGATAGAAAGGAATGAGAGTTAATTGCGATGATAAGCACACTTCACATTCGATGACATTGTCCATAAAGTGTTCACGATTGAGATGCTACAAATATAAGAGTTTTCAGCACACCAGTGAGTAAACAAAGCTAAGTTGACAATAGAATTATTCACCACAAACGGCTTGACTAATGTAAGGCCTAAGGAGAGAAGTTGACCTGAGGGAACACATCAGTTAACTAAGTGGGGGTCCGATTGGAGGATTCAAATAGTGATAGACCTATGACTCAGAATACAACAGGGTCATCCCTCATATTAAAAGAAAAGGAACGTCATGATGAAGATCCCATTTTAGGGAAGATCGGGAAGGATATCTAACAAAAGAGAACCACAACCTTTGAGCATAATGGGAGATGGACCCCCAAGTATAAGGTCCATTTGTGTATTCCCAATATAGCAGGATTATGAGACAAGATTATGACGGAGGTCCATTGCTCACGATATTCCATTCACCCTGGATCTACTAAGATGTATAATGATCTCAAAGGTATGTATTGGTGGAACGACATGAATAGGAACATTGTGGAGTTTGTATCCAGTATCTTAATTGGAAGTAAGTAAACGTAGAGCACCAAAAGCCTAGCGGCTTGACTCATAACATTGAGATCCCGAAGTGAAATGAGAAATGATTAATATGGATTTCATTATGGGTTTACCTCAGTCTTATCATAAGTTTGATTCTATTAAGATGATTGTTGATAGACTGACCAAATCAGCTCAATTCCTGGCGGTCACAACTACCTACACAGCCGATGACTACGCAAAGTTGTATGTTAAAGAGATTGTTCGCCTTCATAATATGCCTATTTCTATTATATCTTACCGAGGTGCGCAGTTCACAGCTAAATTCTGGAGATCATTTCAAAAAGGTTTGGGCACTTAAGTTAATCTTAGCACAACTTTCCACCTCAGATAGGCGGGCAGCCAAAGAAGATGTGAGTAGTTGATAAGGATATGAGGGTTCTGCTCCGAAGTGTGCCTGATCAAGGCTCATATAGGACCGAGGAAGGACAGTACAAGTACATTAATCCATTTATTGGAAATGCTTATAGATATATACACATACTCATACACCTAGAAAATAACTTATTATCTGTTATAAGGGAACAAATGATATTCTAGTAGCAATGTGCCGATGTTGTAAAGAAGAGACCATAGTAGGAGTAACATGATCACAATACTGTTCTAGCAGGCTAATAAGATATGAGGTTTCACCGATGGACAATTAATAAGTGATTCGAACCCTTTGTGACCTTATATTCAGAAACCCCGGACTCACCTTATGCGGAGTTAACTGGTTGAGGGTAGGTTAGATGTGTTGTTTAACTCTTTATGGGAGAATCTATAATCATATTTTGTATAATCGCAACAGAGACAAAGACAACCGGCAATCCAGACGAGGAGCCTGGAGGTAACTAGAGTGGCTGGTTCAGGATAAGTTAGGGATTAAGGGCATATGAAATGACAAGAGATATATTTCGCATTGAGAGCCAAGAAGGAGCCCGATTAATAGATGTTAAGTGAGAGTAGAATGAATTACCTAGGTTTAAATCACACGAATCAAATATCGACACGGAAGTAATAGCCATTGGTTGGTCTGCAGGTAAAGGGCGGTTGTATGAGGATAAGTGCGATCATGAGAAAGATAGACGTGGAAACCCCAACATTCGAGGATGAATGTTTTAAGGGGGGAAGAATGTAACATCCCGTACTTTTGGGTCATGGTTTGAATCGCTAGACATATGTAAGTAGACCCGTGTCCTGGGGAAATTTTATTATAAGTATTCACATCAAGAGCTTAGTATATAAAAGGATGCGATCCCGAAATAATTTCAGATTTTAAAAGTGTGACAACGATGACTAGAAATAATATTTTATGTGTACCGAAAGAGGCTACAGACTAATGTTATATCCCATGACCGTGATAATGAATATATGAAGTGTGTTAAAATGATTTAATATTTAAGGTGTATGAGAGCAAGAAGTTAATTAGTGGGCAATTAGTTAATTGTTGAGATGATATTTAATTTAGTCTGAGACAAGGGATTAAATAAAGGGTGATGGGATAAGTACTATGTTGACATCACATCTTTCCACGTGGCTTAATGACAATGAGCAAATACATGACTATTAACAATATTGACATATTCATCATAGCTCCTCTTAAGTTAGACATTTATAAACACATTATTTATATATATCTAGCCGTCCTTTTACTCCCTTCCCAACTAAGCATTCTTGTATTATAACTATATATGTACGTTCTTCCAGAATCCTATATCTTGATAGGTAGATAAATCATTAAGTTAGAAACATCACCGTTTTAGCCAAGGATATATGTTGCCAAGAAATCCCAGTTCGTATAAGATTGTATGACCTTCTTCATCATTGAGAATTATCCCCACCTACTTTATATATATGTGTGGTTATTGAGGCATTCCACGAAGTAAAGTGGTTCATTGTTTCGCTCAAATAACCCTCCCATGGCAAATTAAGTTTAGTAGTTGAATTCTCCAAAGTTCGGCATCTGACCTTTATGCTCGGTACGAAATTAAACCTCTTGGGATCGTGCACAATTTGTGGGACTACCATTATCTATAAAACACTAAGGTTAGACATCAATTGGAAGGATTGACTCGTTGTAGACATTGTAAGATCGAGTCGAGGTATGTTAAAGCTAATCTTTTCTTCTTTTGGCATGTTCTAAGTACGAAACGTAAACGTGATACTGTCCCATAAATGATCATATTCTTAGTAGTTAAGGATGTTCATGTTATTCATTCGTATTTTCAAAGCATGTCTAAATATGTTCCTAAATCCCTATTGAGGTATATGAGAAATATGTTAATATTCATAATGTTAATCAGAGGTGCAACGACTTTTCGTCACTCCGATAGACTTATATTGTCTTATTATCATTCATGAATTATATACATATATAAACCTTGACCTCAAAGGCGTTATATATGCTACTATATGGTATGCATTATATATATGTATGAGGAATGGGAAAAGGGAAGGCGTTATATACGCATCACCAGCTGATGAGCTGGTATATATGATGGTTATGCCCATAGAGGCCGATATGGTGTGATGGGATGCCACAGAGGCTTGATGGCGTTATATACGCATATGTATATGTATGACCGATATTGTGCATGCACAAACATGATACTTATACATATTATGGCCCTCAGAGGCATTCTGCACATGTATGACACTTAGGCATATTATGGCCCTCAGAGGCATTCTCTACTGGTTGGTTGTTTCTTGTCTCATGTTACTCTCATGTATCTATTATGCTATTTTTCATGCCTGACATACTAGGTACATTATTCGTACTGCCGCCCCTTTTGTTGGGGGACGTTGCGTTTCATTCCCATATGCTCATGTAGACAGGGTAACGGTCAGCACTAGTAGGTTGCTAGTTCAGCTAATATTGGAGCACTCCACTTGTTTCGGAGTTGCGGTCTAATCCTGGTACAATATTTTGGACATGCACATGGGTATGGCAGGATCCTATCCCGACCTTATGATGTCACATACTCTTTAAAGGCTTGTAGACATTTGTCTTGTGTATAGTAGTCGTGTATGGCTTTGTCGTCCTTAGCAGGTATATATGCATATATTGGATTCTTCTGTCCGCAGGATTCTACGTAGCACCTTTCCAGTTTATTATTTCTATGTGATAGCAGATTACCTCGTGACGGCCCTCATGGCCCATGCTTAACTACGGTTAGATGGTACATATATGATTAGTGGTGCTTGGCAAGTAAGGTCCGGGTGTCCGTCATGACCATCTAATTTGGGTTGTGACAGAGTTTAGTGAGGCAAAGGGGAATTGAGACTCATTAAATAGGACATGGCGTGAAATAATAATTTTATGGCTTGACAAGTCATAGCACGAGTAACCACGATGATTGGCAGGGTAACCTAGAAACATACATGGGAAAGACCGGGGTTGGAGTTTGTGAGTGATCGGATGGAGAGGATAACATAGACATCCAAAGATACACAAGTGTTGGTAGGAGGGGTTCCTACGAAATAGAACTTGAGTGGGCGACCGTTGAGTTAGAGACTTATTTGAGATTATGTTTAGGAGATAAGTGGCCATTGAGAGTGCGTAATGCCATAATTGAGGGGGAATTGAGGCGTGAGCAAGTAGGACACAAATTAGGTTGTTTATGGTTCGGATATTTCGTTCGGCCTTACCATTTTGGGAGGAGGTGTGAGGGCAGGAAAAATGAAAGGTAAGACCGTTATTGGAGCAAAACTGTTTGAATTGATTATTATTCAATTTCCTGCCATTGTCACATTGAAAATATTTAATGCTCTTTTCAAATTATAATTTTACGAGAGCACTAAATGAGAAAAAATGGGGGAAGACCAGTGATTTATTACCAATTGGAAAAGTCCATAGAAAGTTGGAATAATCGCCCAAAACAATACATAATATCGATGGCCAGCTGTACTTAAAATAGGGGACATCCATAAATCACTATGTATGATATCGAAAGGTAGTAAAGTACAATTTGTGGATGCAGAAAATGGTAATCTAACATGTTTCCCAAAAATGCAGGATTCACATATAGGAGTCTTAGAAATACGATTGTAATTAATAAAATTATTTTTCCTAATGGAGCGTAAAAAAAATCTCCCGGATGTCCTAATCTAGAGTGCCATAAGAAAGACGAAAGAGCAACAAAAGTTGATAGATCTGAGGCTGGATTGTTGATGGCGTTTGAAATAGAGTAGAGATCTCTATAGACGTCACATCTCATTATTCGTCTCCCCATCATAAAATCCTTCACAGAAAAATCAAAAGGATCAAAGTCAAGGGAAACATTATTATCAGTTGTGAAATAGATTACAAAGATTAGATTCTTAATGAGTTTAGGGGCATGAAGGACATTTTTTAAGATTAGCGGTGGATGTGGTGAGGATAAGGATGAATGACCAAAATCACAAATGGGAATGCCTTGTCCACTACCAACAATAATATTCCGATTTAAATTACTCAAATTGGAATAAGACGAGAGAGTACCTTGTGATGCCGTCATGTGAGATGTGGCGCCTATGTCCATATACTAATTTTCATCTGGAGTGTTGAGTGAGATTGTGTTCATAGATGCTTCAATGTCAGTCGGTGCATAAGTTGAGGGCGGGGGGACCTGTGCTGTGTAGGCCTGTTAGGGACGTGGGCCGAGTATGCCAGGGTGGGCCTGTCGATTTTGAGGTAGAATCAACGAGGATGTCAGATACGGGTTAGGAGGAGAGGCCCATGATGGTAGGGCCTACGACGGGTAGGCAGCCCACGACTGAGGCTACTGCCAATGTCGCGGTCGTTGCTGGTTGTTTCCTGCCGGGGGGGACTGCCCTTCCGCCGCCGTTGTTGCTAGAATTCCATCCGCCGCGGCCCTTGCTGGAGTGCTGCTCTCCGGCGGTTGTTGCGGGTGGATGAGGGATGCTGCGGGTCCTCAGACCGGTGGTTCTAATTGCCGGAGTTGGAGGCCCTGCCATCGGTGGAGGGCCCAACAGTGGTGGTGAGGGCAGCGTCGGCAATGCTAGCATGAGTGGTGCTGCGCTTGATTTTTCGGGTTTCCTCAAGAATAAGCTTTGAACGGGCCTCATAAGTTGCATTGCTGAAGGATGGTGGCAACAACGTCATAGGATTCGTTCAAGCCTGCAATAAGTTGCATGACCAATCGCTTATTAGTGACTGGTGCACCGACATTGGAGAGTTGGTCGGCAATCATCTTGAGTTCTTGACAATATGCAGACACGTTTAGAAAATCGTCCTGATGAGCGTACTTGATCTGATTTTCAAGGTATAACGTTCGTTGAGTTTTGTTGTCATGGAAAATATGCGTATATAACGCCATAAAGGAATATGTTCCCTTGATTATGGAGATATTTTTAGGCTACTGATACCATAAAGTAATATGTTCCTTGATTGTATTCATCAATAATGTACAATATATATAGTAGTACAAAAATATTTAAACTAGGTAACTAATCACCTAATTACAATAGGAAATATAATTCTATCCAAAATAGGAGACCTAATTACAATAGTAATACAATTCTACCTACAATAAGAGATATACAATTAATGATGAAAGAATATATTCTATTAATTGTGTCAAAATTGAGGAAGCTAGAATATTTGGACTTGAAAGTCATGACCACCATGTTCTGTTTGAGCGTATTTTTTCAGTTATCATCAAAGGGATTTTGCCGAAGGATGCATATGATTTGTAAATTAAAATGTGGAGAGATTTGATCAACTGGATAAGAGTATACGAACGACAATTTGTAAATTAAAATGTGTGTTTTTACCAAGCTTCTTTGATGTTATGATTCATTTGGCAAAAGAGGCAAAGGTGGCTGGTCTGGATGTATTACATCGAAAGGTTAGATTTTTATTATTCTAAATTGTTCTTTTAATTGAAAATTTTATTACAAAACTGATATATCTTTACTTAATAGATATTTACGCACATTAAAAGATCCTAAGGTATTATCTATATTTAACCGTCTTGGTATATAGTTAGCAGGGGGTGAAGTAAACTTGAAATTAACCAAGCTCATTTTTACATCCTCCAAAATTGTTAAGAAGTTCGCCCTTGGATTGAGTGAGATACCTTTCATCCCGTTTACATCATATTCTTTTTATGAATACTCCCAACGACTATATTTTAATATATTTTTAAATGTTTACAATCCACAGGGAACATCTAGAGATGTTATTAAAGGAGAATAAAACAAATGTTGTCAAGAGGCATAAGGAGAAATTTTCTTTGTGGTTTGAAAAAAAGGTAATTCTATCATTTTTTGCTAGTTTATCTTTTTAAGGACAATCGAAATATTTTATTTTTCAAGTAGTATTAGTGTCTCAATGAAATTAATGGCTTAAAGCTAAATTTTATAAGATGTCTAAAATATATACACATATATACAAAAATAAAAATATTTAGTATTGCTTTTCTATTCTTACATATCACTTGTTTTTAGTGTAGCATTCTTAAAGAACAGAAAACTTTTAACCTCACATAGTAATATCATTTATTCTTATTTCTAGTTAATAAGATGTCTCACATTTGTTTGCAACACATTACCTTGAGATGTTGTTGTAAAATATAAATATGAAGATTTGAGTTGTTTAATTCAAAGTTCTAGAACACTTATGGTAAAAATAGATAATTTTTCTTTCGTTATGTTTTAATAAATCTATACCTTTAATTTTACAATCTTCAGTATTATTTTAGAGAAAATAAAATTATAAAATTCACTTTTAAAATTTTTTGGGGCTTAAAGCAAATGCTTTACTAGCTTCACCCTTGAGCCACCCCAACCACCCATGGACATCTTTTACTTGAATGACAACCTGGAAGATCATGAGTTTGAAACTTGAATTCTCTGTTGGTACTCTATTGTACTTTATAAAGCAGTACGGGAAGTAAATAATTATTACAAGTATTCGAAAGGATAAACAAATATTCAATATTCAGAAATTGAATCTTGTTGAAGAAATAGGCCAATCTTCAAAACTGCATAAAGCTTGTTGTGTCTTGAATCTTAATAACCCGAAATCAAGAAACAACTAAATCTGGATGGTTACAACGTTGTGTGTTGAGTCGAGTGATTGCCCTCTGTCCTTAAGACAAGATTGCCCCGTATATATGCTTTTACGTTAGCGAGTAATAGTCTCCCAAGATAAAACAACACTTTAATCTCAATGCTACAAAGCCAATAGGTTGAGCCTGACGAAAAAAACAAATATGAATCGACTTGCTGAAGATATGGAAAAGGAAGGAAGAGTTTTTGTTTACTCTTCTCTTTTGTCTCTGTGTATATAGTGTGTCTCTGTTGTGTATATCTTGTGTATATAAGGGTCTTAACTCACTGTTTTTCATCACAATTTTGCTCATTGTTTTGAGCTGTTTTGTGACTGAAATGTGCTGCTATTTTCGTGTCTTTCCAGTGACTGAATTGAGCCAAAGGAGGCTCAATATATAGCATGGAGGAGGGGCTGTGCAACTGCCCAAAACATGGCCATTAGGAGGGCATTAAACAACCAAGTAATGGTTGTTAATGGCCATCAAGAGAGGCTGATTAATGGACATGAAGGAGGGTGATAATGGAGGAGTTAATCAGCCAAATAATGGCTGGTTAATGCTCCAGAAAATAGTCCAACGGTAGGCAGAAACCCCAAAACCAACTTTCAAGAAACTATGGGGACCAAACTGTAAATATTGAAACTTTAGGGATCAAACGTACATATGGCAAAGTTCTCTGGTCCAAAAAGATAATATTAGAAACTCCCCGTGCCCCAAGACCGGACAGGCGGCGGCGGCGCGCGTGTGGGCTTAGCCTTGAACCCAAGCACATCTAGGTCCTCCCTCCTTTAAACACATGTGATACCTCTTGGGGTCCCAAACCTTTTACCACATTAGAGACTTATATAGAGAGCAATTCTTCCTATTCCCACCGATGTGGTAGATTTGTCCCACACCATATTTTCATACCTCAAACACCGTACTTCGTGGACCAATATCTCTTTCATTTCTCAACGAAATTTGACGATTCTTGGCCCTACGGTCATCTACTCACTTCGTAGATCATGCATGTGCGAAGAGACAAAGCCTCCAACATGCGGAACACTAGTGTTTAATTCATCAAAGATGGGTGGACGCATCCCCCACCAAAGGCAAATTTCCAACATTCTCTTGGGCCTAAGATGTCGCAAGACATTGCTAACGGGATAGCAGAAGGTAATCTGCATCCAGACACGCACATGCCATTTCTGATATCTAAAGATTGGATATATACTTTAAAACTTTTACTAAGCTTGTTTGTTTCACTCTTACATTTGAAGTTCAGGTGGCATCATTTTGAATCAATGGTACCTGGATATTTTATTCATCCCCTATTTTTCGATGCAGAGGTAGCTAATAAAACTCTCGCTGCAATGCCTCTTAGACCTCTACCAACCAATACTCATAAATTTTTCGATGGTTCATCAAAAGCCATAGTTTCTCTGAAGAAAAAGGATACAATTCAAATAGAAGCTATACGATATTGGCCAATGATAAGGGGAAATCTAACACCTGGCTATATAATAAGCGACTTCATCTTTCGATATATTCTAATAATAAGGGTTAATTCAAGTTAATAATATATTAATCATGTGTTTGTGATATATTGTTTTGGAAGTTATTGTAAGAAACATTATTTACTAATATGGAGATTTGAATAGTTTAATTCAAATTCTAAAATATTCTACTGTTAAAAAAGATAATTTCTTTTTTATAAAGATTTTATACCTTTTTCTATAAACTTCAGTATTATTAATTAAAAAAAATAAAAATCATATATCCCCTATTTAAAAATTTCGAGGCCTCCAAAATTTGAAGACCTAAATCAAAGGCTTGGTTAGATTGAGTGGCAACGAAAAAAACCACCTAATATTTTTATTTCTGCTATGATATATTTTAGTCTTTCTAATTCGAACTTTTGAAAAAGGACTGACATAACCCTTTGCCTGTTGAGTGTTGACATAAGACTCTGAGGTTGGAAAAATCAGAATTTTGTTCTTGAATAGTTGTCACACAAGTCAAAGAAGGCTTGCAATTGCTATGAAACTTCTAAGCTTTTCAATGTTTTATAACATTATTAGATCCATAATCCACATCATTCGAACAATATAAGCCAAAAGTAACGACCTTTTTGTTTGCATTTTTCTGAAAAAAGGAAAAAAGAAAGAAAAAATATTTATTTAATTTGGCGGAGAACTTTTGACAACTAAAAATATTTATTTAATTTGGGTCCAAATTGAGCTTAGATTTGAAGACTGCTCTATTCGCACATCTTTGTGACTTCTTGTTCTAAATTAATCAATAAACAATAATTTTCTTTTAGTCCTGTATTTACATTTGGTGATAAATATAATAAAACTTAAATTTTACTCTTGTGAAATATTTCGTCGTATAATTACAGCGGTTATAAATTTTAGATGTCGAATGCTCAAAGCTAAAAAACAAAGAAAGAAAGAAAAAAATGTCTAGCTCACTCCTATAGTAAAGCATCAATTAGATTATTACATGCTAAAATATAAAGAATTACATATTTTTGGATAATTGGAGATAGTAGGATAAAATGAGCTTTTCGTTTTTGAATAAACTCGAAACAAATTGTGTATGAAAGGGTAGATGTAGGTATCATATTGAAATAAAGAAAAAAGTTAAGTCTCATATAAGCTTTCTGTAATCAGAATTTATCACCGGTTGTCCATTTTTTGTACAATTATTTAACATCTCTCCCAACTTATGGACTTTTTAAATCACAGACTAAAGATCCTCGTTTGAGCAGACGGAAAATCTTATGAGAAAACCTAGACCACAATCTAAAATTTTGTACGTTATTGTAAACATTAGACGACAGTCTAGTATTTTTTTGTATCGTTTAAGAAACATTTGATCTTAGCATAACGTTGTCCAGAAAGGCAATTATTTAAGGGTTATATTTGCACAATTTTTGAAAATAGCGATAAATTCTCAATTAGGGCCTAAAAAGGGCTGTTTACTAAAATCCGCCTTCTCTAATTGCCGAGTTTTATGTCGGGCCTATAAAACGAGTCCACAATGTTGAGCAGATCTCTCTGTTCAAACGAAAAAGCCCATCGGAGATGCTATCAAGCAGAATTGGGTTGAAAGTTGAAACTATAAATAAATTAGGACTTCAAAAATACATTTCAACTGTATCCTGAAGACAATTTGTTGATTTCATCCATTATAATAATAATAATAAAAAAGAAGATTCACAAAAGGTAGGAATCGGATTATATTGGGTATGTTATTGTTGTTGTTATTGTACTCACAAAAGACTTTTCAAAATAAAAGAGTCGAAATCCCTTTTTTATCTGCGACTAGAACAACTTCATTGGACATCGTCGATCCATTAGATCATACGACGTTAATAGGGATGTCAAATTTAACTCATGAAAGTATAATCCATCCAAACCGTCCAGATTTGGATGAGTTGGGCTGGGCTTATGCTCATTGACGGGTTATTTTAGACATCATCCAAGTCAGCTCATCTAAGGTTTGGGTTAATTTGGGTTGTATATGAAACCCAAATTAACCCAACACAAATAAATATTTTGTGTTTCATTTATTTGAAATAGTTCAAGATCATAAATAAACCTTTTTACTAGATTGATTTGATAGTTAAACATCTTATACTAAGAATAATGAAAAATGAAAAAAGTTCTTGCGTTTTTTCCTCAACAAAAAAAAAGTATTTTTGTGTTAGATAAGTTAGGTTATGATTCATTGTTTAGCACAAAATTGATTCGCTAAATTTTAACCTAATCATATATTGGACAGTTTGCTAATTGCTGGATATGACAAAAACAATCATATGTCATAAAGCTCTAAGCAATAATTGTAAAATAAGAACTTATTCCTCAAAAAATCTTCCTAAATTTGCGCTTTATAGGACTCATTAAAGGGGAACACCTTTCTTACCAATTAGTTTTCCGTTCCTAGTACTCGAACCTGAAATTGCTAGTATTCAAACCTTCTAGTACATGCAATCATAGGTTAGATTATCCTGATAATATATATATATATAATATGTATATATATATATATATATATATATATATATATATATATATATATATATATATATATATATATATATATATATATAATATAGATATAACCATCAATAACTCCTAGTTAAGCAAATTATGCTAATACACTGGAACAAGCTTAGCTAAATATGTACATACTTCCAATTCAATGTAAAGAGGTGGAATATACCTTGTAGTGCAAAACTTTTTGTTCATGAACGCATCATAGTTTATAAATTAAAATTCACCATACTCCACTATCACTACTCTCTCATGGCATGCATTATATTCACGTAAGCTAGGACTTTTAAAGTTTAATAAGGAAAAAAGTCAAATTGTTCTTCCTTCCTATTTTATGTTGAAAATACATAAAAATATGGAACTAAAAGCTTTTAGTTAGCTAATTGCTGGATATGATGACGAAACAAATCATATGTCATAAAGCTCTAAGCAATAATTGTAAAAGGTGACCACCAAAGATGTGCGGCATCAGCTGTCCTTCATGTTGGGATCAAAATAAATAAGGGCGTCACACGAAAGTTAATAATTGTAAATTTTGAATAACGATAAATTAGATGACAAAGAAAATATACTAAAAATGCATAATATTCTAATAATGTTTGATCAATTGATCTACACATGAAAAAAACTAATATAAAAGCGTAAAGCTATTGGGAGAATAATCATCCCCTAAACAAGACTCTTTAAATGAGTACATTGTGAATGCTATTGTGTTATTTTATGAGAAGAAATGATCTCCTATTTATAGAAGTCAAAAACTTCTCGAACAAGAAAAGTATAATAATAATATAATCTTTTTCCACAAAGAAAACTTTTTGAAGTAAAACACAATTATGGTAAAATTTAAATAAGATAGAAAATTCAGGGTAAACCCTAACACTTCCTTAATCAAAGTTCTCGGTTTGAGCCCTAAGTATGGAAAAATTCTTGGTAGGAAATGCTTCCCGAATGGACCTTATGCAACATGAAGCAAAATTAGTCATACTTCAATATGGGTACGGACACACGATGAGATTTTTTTTCTTTTTGGTAAAAGGTGCACTTCGCAATCTTCCCAATTAGAATATGTCCTTGTTAAAAAGAAACAAGTACTTTGTGCTTAATTATTTGTCCTTTCCACGGTACAAAGTAATTTCTTTTAATCATTCGTGGACAATTAGCGTATGTAATTTAATTCTAAACAAAAACTATGAGAACAAAGAAACTTTAATTCGACGGGACAATAGCATATTCAGTCCTCCAGTTATTGATAAATTTTAATACTAATCCTTATAATATTTGGTTAAGCGCATTTAATCTAGCTTCAATTTCAATTACTTGACATGTTCTCTTTTAATTCATTTGCTTGTGAATTCATATAAATTTAATAAACTAATAACTGTTAAATCATTTAATTATTCATGTGTTACATTTAATTTGTGTAGTTGCGCCATATTTAGAGGACAAAACACACACATTTTAATGAATTAAATATTAAATTTGCTTTGCACAAGAATAAAATTAGAATTTATCAATAACCGAGGGATCAAAAGTTCTATTATCCTTATTTCGATTTTTGACTATTGTAAAATCATAGTTACTAAATGATTCGTGAATGCTTTGCACAAGTAAAAATTATATATATATATATTTTTTTATATTCAGCTTCCCGGCTTACGCCAGACTATTTCTGGAGATAGTAGTCCCGGTTCCTCAGCACTACTACCAGCAAATTATATCTTGTAATTATGCTCGGTGGGAGTTGACGTACCGGATATCGTTCACGTCTTATTCCATTTTGGGGCACGATAATAATCTTAATATTATAAAAAATATATACTATCAATATCAATATATATAACTTAAATCCTAAACGAAAAGTATAAGAACAAAGATTCTGTGAGTGCCATCAAATAACTGCTAGCCAATTAGTCAAATCATGCTAATACACTGAACTAAACAAGCTTAACTACTTACATCCTTCCAATTCAATGTAAAGAGAGAGAATAAAACATATTGGATTCCTTGTATAGTGCTAAACTTTTCATTGATGAATGCATTATCTACAGTTTATTAAATTAAATTAATTCACACCTACTCCACGTATAAGCAGGCATAGCTCATATCAAAACGAATCTAATCTTAATATTTGATTATTAATTAGTGGACCGTTTAATTTAAACTAATTAATCTTAAAAATCCTACTTAAAAACCAAAATGGTCCCAATTAATGAACCTTTTCATATTATAGTTCATTATTGTATATACCTAAGTATGAAGTCATACCAACAACACTTGAATTATTTTTGCTTTTTGTTGGGGGTAAAAGGCTAAAAAATATTTTCACTATGCGTAAGAGCTGAGTGCATAAGCATATGACCTCACTATTATGCAGTGTACAAATAACCTGAGTTTGCATCAAATTCAGGTTTACTGAACAATGTTAAACTAATTCTTTTGAGTAACATTAAATTATTCCATCCATTTCATTTTAAGTGAAACTGTCTGACTGAATGCGAAATTTAAGAAATATTAAATACTTTTGAAATACGTGGTTACCAAATAATGTTTTTGTGGCTATTAACGGGATATGTTCCATGTCTTTTCATTGATTTCGTGTACAATATATAGTGTTACATGATTAATTATATAGCTATAAACTAGGTAACTCATCTTCCTAATTACAATCGGAATATAAACTAACCAAATATAAAAGATATATAATGATAAGGGAATATTCTTGTAATATTCTATCACACCTCCGCAGTTGAAGCGGGAGGTTCTCGTACGCTGAGATTGGCTCGGAAATCGGCAACGAGTATGCGCGGAAGTCCTTTAGTAAATATGTCAGCAATCTGATAGTGTGAAGGAACGTGAAGAACATGAACTTGTCCACGAGCTACTTTTTCATGTACAAAGTGAATATCCATTTCAATGTGTTTAGTGCGCTGATGTTGAACGGGATTGCCAGACAGATATATCACACTTACATTATCGCAGTAGATCAATGTAGCCTTGCGGATTGGGCAGTGAAGTTCCATAAGAAGATTGCATATCTAACAAGACTCAGAAACAACATTCGCTACTCCTCTATACTCGGCTTCGGCACTGGATCGAGACAGAGTAGGTTGTCTTTTAGAAATCCAAGAAAGTAAGTTATCTCCGAGGAATACATAGTAACCCGATGTGGATCGACGAGTATCCGGACATCCACCCCAGTCAGCATCAGAATACGCGGTAAGACCAGAGAGTGAGGACTTGTACATGTGTAAACCAAAATGAAGAGTACCTTAGACATATCGCAAAATACGTTTGAGTGCATTTATATGTTCATCCGTCGGGCTGTGCATATGTAAGCATATTTGTTGCACGACATATGATATATCGAGTCTCATGAAAGTGAGATACTGCAATGCTCCTGCTAAACTGCGATAGTGGGACGGGTCGACATACAGAGAACCCGAAGAGGCACTGAGTTTGGAATTAGTGTCCACCGGAGTGTGGGCCGGTTTGCAAGACGTCATGCCTGCTCGATCAAGAATCTCTTCGGTGTACTTTCTTTGACAAAGAAATAAGTCACCTGCATGTCTCGTAACAACAATGCCCAAAAATAACTTAGGGGCCCCAAATTCTACATAGCAAACTCCGAGGCAAGGAGCGACATAATGGATCGACGAAGTGCATCAGAAGATGTAGTTAGGATGATGTCATCAACATATAACAAAATGTATACCATGTCATTACCCTTGCTATAGATGAAAAGTGACTGATCAGATTTGCTATGTGAAAATTGATGGAGGATTCAAAGTCAGCAAATCGCTGGTACTATGCACGAGGAGCCTGTTTCAGTCCACAAAATGATTTCTTTGAAAGACACACATAATCTGGATGAACTGGATTCATGAATATAGACTGATGCATATAAACGGTTTCATGAAGGTCCCCATGCTTCTTGGATGCCCAAGAGACGGCTCCTCCAGCAATTATAAAGATTCATCCAGATGTGGATTTATTATCACTTATATTGGTTATCCAACTAACATCTGAATACCCTTCAAGTACTTCAGAATAGTTGTTATAATGAAACCCAAATTCATGGTCCTTTTAAGATAACCAAGTATTCGTCCAATTGCTTTCCAGTGCTCAATGTTCGGGTTACTCGTGAATCTAGACATTTTGCATACCGCAAAAGCTATATCAGGCCTTGTACAATGCATAACATACATTAAGCTACCAATCGCACTAGTATATTCAAGCTGTGCTACAACTCGGCCTGAGTTCTCTAGTAATTTAATACTAGAATCAAATGGGGTATTAGCTTCTTTAAATTTTAAGTGATTAAATTTAAGATATAGTGAGATTGGCACAACGAGTAACGCCCACTATTTTCCGCACTTTTACACCTTAGATAGTATCTACTTCACCAAGATCTTTCATCTTAAATTGTGAAGCTAGATAATTCTTAGTGTCTTTTACCCCTTGCATGTTCGTTTCAAAGATAAGCATGTCATCAACATATAAGCATAAAATCACACCAAAATCACTTGTAAATTTGGAATATATGCACTTATTTGCATTATTATGCTCAAAACCATAAGGTAAAATGACTTTGTCAATTTGTCATGCCATTGTTTTGGTGTTTGCTTTAAACCACAAAGAGATTTGACTAACTTGCATACCTTTTCCTCATTTCCAGGCAAAACAAATCCCTCGGTTGTTCCATATAAATTTCTTCATCAAGATCACCATTAAGAAAAGTTGTTTTCACATCCATTTGATGCACATGCAAATTGTTCAAGGAAACAATTGCAAATAGCACTCTAATAGATGTTAATCTTGCTACCGGAGCATATGTGTCAAAGTAGTCAATACCATGTCTTTGTTTGAACCCTTTGGCTACCAATCTAGCCTTGAAAGTTTGCAAAAAGCCATTGGTATTATACTTTCTAAGAAAGACCCATTTATTTGTAATTGGTTTAGATCCCGGTGGAAGATCAATCAAAATCCATGTCTGATTTGACATAATTGAATCCATTTCATCATTTATCGCCTCTCTCCAAAATGAGGTATCTCTTGAAGTCATAGCTTCATTAAATATCTTTGGATCTGCTTTAACATTTAGCAATAATGGTACTTTATTTAGTACATTATTTCTTTCCCCTTCAACCAAGAAGAGTAATGCTTGTGATGAAATAAAATCCGGTGGTAAATCTTTTTCTTTTCTTTCACGTTGACTTCTCCTTAGTTCGAAAGATGTCATAGACTCTTTTTTTTTATAATCAGTAGAAACACCAAGAGAATCATCACATGATTGATCAATGATAGATTCTAATTGAGTTACAGAATAATGATTAAACTTATTTTCAATAAATTCAACATCTCTTGATTCAACAATGATATTAGAATCTAAATTTAATAATCTATAAGCCTTGGAACTCTTAGCATATCGCACAAAAATACTTTTAATACCTCTAACATCTAACTTAGATGATTTTGGGTCATGTTTTCTATAAAATGCTAAAAAACCCCGTACCCTTAAATACATCAAGTTTGGTTTTCTTCTTTTCCAAATTTCATAGGGAGATACATGTGTTTTTAGAGAGGTAATTCTATTATGAACATGACATGCAGTGAGTAATGCTTCCCCCCATAAGTTTTTTGGTAACTTAGAATTAAGAATCATAGAATTTATCATATCTGTAAAAATTCTATTCTTTCTTTCAGCCATACCGTTTTGTTAAGGAGTAAAAGGTGTTGTTCTTTGGTGAATAATTCCATGTTCTTCACAAAAATTATCAAATTTATTAGAAAAATATTCACCTCCTCTATCACTTCGAACCATTTTGATTCTCTTATCTTTTTGGTTCTCAACTTCAGCCTTGAAAATTTTAAATTTCTCAAAGGCTTCATCTTTTGTTCTAAGTAAGTACACATGAGTGTATATTGAATAATCATCAATGAAAGTGATAAAGTATCTTTTCCCTCCTCTAGTCAAAATACCGTTATACTCACAAAAATCGGTATGAATAAAATCCAATATTTGAGTATTACGTTCAGCACTTAGAAAAGGTTTCTTAGTCAATTTTGCTTGGATGCATATTTCACATTTATCATTTTTTATATCTTTGCAATTAATCAAACCATGCTTGGACATGTACTTCAAAGATCGAAAATTTAAATGTGCTAATCTAGCATGGCAAATATCAAAAGACTAAACAATATAAACAAAATTGAAATTATTATTATTAATGCTTAGCTTATACATTCCATCACAAGAATATCCTTTCTCCACAAACATTGCATTCTTTGATACAATAAAATTATTGCCCTCAAGAACAATCTTAAGCCCATTCTTACACAAGCAACTAGCAGAAACAAGATTCTTCCTAATGGAAGGCACATGAAAAACATTGTTCAATGTGACTTTCTTTCCGGAAGTGAAGTTAATTTCAACCATACCTTTACCAGCAACCACGGCTGAATCATTGTGCCCCATAATAACCTTTTGTCCTTCATTCTCCATTTTATAAGACTTAAATAGATTATTGTCATTACAAACATGAATGGTTGCGCCCGAGTCGAGCCACCAATCCGAAGACTTTGTTTCAGCCATATTGATTTGGGTAATCATGCCAATTTGTATTTCGGAGATCATAGAACAAATTTCTTCAATTTTCTCCTCAATGACATTGGCCTTGTTGAAATTTTCTTCTTCCTTCTTCTTGAACCTGCAGTCACTTTTGCGATGACCCTTTTTTCCATAATTAAAACAATTTCCGGAGAACTTTAGTGGGCCATTACCGGACTTCTTGAATTTTTGATTGTTCTTGACTTTGAAATTCTTTGAGAACTTACTGGCTTCAGCGACATTAACTTTGGAAGAATCATATTTGTTCTTAGAATCACGAGATCTAGTCTCTTCTTCGATTCTCAAATGCTTTTCTAATTCTTCCAAAAGTATGTCCTCTCTTTTGTGAATAAGTTTCTTTCTACAACCATTCCAACTTTGAGGCAATTTAGCAATAATTGTCCCCACTAGAAATGGTTAAGAAGTTTAAACTTTTAATTATCGAAGCTTAGTAACAATGACTTGCAATTCATGTATTTGATCAAGAATGGATTTTGTGTAAATCATGGTGAATTCAAGATATTTAGATACAAGAAATTTATCCGTACCTTCTTTCTCCGTCTTATATTTATACTTGAGAGCATTCCAAATTTCAACCGGAGATTCCATCAAGTTATAGAGATCATAGTGTCTATCGGAAAGAGTGTTGAGAATGTGACCTCTACACATCACTTCATCATCTTCATGCTTTTTCCTAGAGGCCTTGATCACTTATGTGTCATCTTCCTTTGGCTCTGGAAGTGGTGGCAACTTTGGATCAAGCACATAAGCAATCTTAAGCACAGTGAGAAGAAATAATAATTTTCCTTTCCAGTGAGTGAAGTTGGTGCCGTCAAAACGATCAAGTTGAACATTTGAATTGAGGAACGAAGTCATATCTTTAGAAGCCTCCATTGCAAAAAATAAAACCTTAAAGATTGTTGGTTTAAAAGAAGAATAAGGAGGCAAAAGAAGAGAATGACAAAACAGGATTTGAGGCGTGTAGAAACACTTTCCTTTAAGGTTTTATTTGCCCTCATCAACACAAGTTTGCTAAGAGTTTATGGCAAATTACCCCCAAGATACAACAAATCCTAAACACTATCTCAAGCAAATAAGATGGTATTTCTAGAATTAATTATAAATCTATAATGATCTATATCAAAATCTATAGTAAAATCTGGATTATTTATAGACTTTTAAGTCTCTTTTCATAATGGACACAAACCTTCTCGAAGAGGTAACATTTCATAAAGTTACAACCTTTGAATGATGTCCATCCATAAAGACACAATCTTTGAATGATGTTTTTTCATAAAGACACAACCATTCAAATGTATTTATTCACAAAGACACAATCTTTCAAATAAAACACTTTTGTAAAAAATTGAATAATTGTGAATAATATTATAATCTCACTTACAGATAAGGATAAAAAAGAGAAGTTTAAGATTAAATTATTTTTAATTAATATATAAAGGTGCGTCATTCTATACACATAATAGACTAAAATGACGATTCATGAATAATGTTATTACTTCAATTCGAATAATTTAATTAGTTACTTCGATTGGATGAGTCCTAACGATTAAATCGTAATTCATTTGTTGATTATATCACTAAACATTTTTTTGGTAGGATGAACTTATCATGTATCTACTGATTTTTGCTTCTAGATCAGTTGTAGGGCTTGCTTTTATTGGATCGGGAATAGGTCAAGGAGCTGCTAACTAATTATTTGATTGTTGACGGATGTCTTTGTATGTGTTGTCTGGACATATGAGTACTTAATGATTATTCGTTTGCGTGAATCAGAAGAAAAAAATTTAGTATATAAGAATCATGTAAAAACTTATTCTGAGGAATGGGTCAGATCAGATTATTTCTCACTAATAATATATAGCTAAAAGCATATATAGAGTGGCCACACAAAAATTCCCGCTGCTATCATTGTAGTAGCATGTATAAGAGCGCATCAGCTAACCATACATGAGCGAGAAATTGATAAATGGAAAGATCAAGTAGTTAATAAAAGTCATCTGATAATGTAAACAATGGTTATACCATTAGTGGATATTAGGTAAACTCAAAACAAAAAATAGAAAAAAACAGAAACATGAAATAGAGGCATGCAAATTAAAGCACGTAAACCAATAAAAAGCAGGGTCTTGTTTTCTATAGCCATCATTTGACCAATTAGATACACTGCATTATAATTAACTTTTTGGTCCTCATAGAAGGTTCTATTTTTGTCTAAACTAATAATATTGGCCCGTCAAGATATTCCACTTAACTCATTCTCAGCCATGCTTTATTATGCCAAACAATAAACCCCTTTTCGTGTGAAATCCTTTATAAGCTAGCCACCTTGAACCATATTCTGCATGAAGAAAAAACAAAAACATGGACGAAGTGAAATATAGAGGTGTTCGTAAGAGGCCTTGGGGGAAATATGCTGCGGAAATTCGCGATACTAATCGACAAGGAGGGGTTCGTGTTTGGCTAGGCACATTTGGTACTGCTGAAGAAGCTGCTCGAGCTTATGATAGGACGGCTTATAACATGAGAGGAAATTTGGCAATTCTTAATTTTCCTCACGAGTATAATTTTCCTGACAGCTCTTCTCATTTTCACAATAATTCGTCGTCGATGGCATCGTCATCTTCGAATAATGTGCATGCAAGAAACGAGCAGCACGGAAGAGGGCAAGTTCTTGAACTTGAGTATCTGGACGATAGGATTCTTGAAGAACTTCTCGATTGTGATCAACAACCAAATAAGAGGAAATGAAGATCATTAACATCTCTTCTATCATTATAAAGCTAAGTATTACACGTAATTTCTAAATACAACGTCAGTTTTACCAAGTACTCGAGTTGGGAAATAGCTGAAGAAGGAGGGGATGTAAAATCTTACCTCGTAATAGTCCATATTGTAAAGAGTTGGACGGGCCAACACTTTACAATTAATGGTGGTGCATGTCATACAGTATGCAACTATATAATAAGACTTTGAATGCTACATAAGCATATATAAGGACTCCTTTTATAGTGCATACTTGATGTACATGTAGGTGTATTCATAATTATGTTCCTGACTACCAATTAGCGTGTGCTAATTATCTATGATCTTAAGTTATATGTACTGACAATGTAAAATTTTTAATACTATTAATGAATTCAACTTTTGATAGGCTATTTCTTTACATAAATTTGTTGTGTGTGTGATGTGCGGTTTTCTTTTCTGGTCAGTTTCTAGTATAGCTTCATTGAAAATATATATACCTATCTTCTCGTTTTGAGACACACCTGGTATTTAGTTAGATGAAATTTGTAACAACTGGATTCCTCGTTTTGAGACACACCTGGTATTTAGTTAGATGAAATTTGTAACAACTGGATTCCTCGTTTTGAGTATTTGTGTCTCATTTCATATTTTGAGGTTTTGGATAAGTTGATATTAATTTTTTTGAACTTGTTTGTATGGCTTTGGTCGGAACCCGAGGAGTTCGGGACAATCTCGGAACAACTGGAAATAAGTGAAAAATTGCAATTTTTTTAGGTTTGTTCTCTTCTCTATGTGATGCCTATAGCACTAGGCAAATTTGGGTGAGTTCATGACCCTTTTATTTATCGGCTCAACCTATATTGACTAGCCAATTCAACTAAAAAGAAAATTGGCTGATAGGTACAATGTAGCTCAAATTGTCCAATGAGAAACTCCGTTCAAAATATTTTCAAACGATCATTTTTTTGTTTGGTATGTTTATATGACCATTATAAAAAAAGTTTAATTAGGTATTAGAAAATTATAAAAGAACAAATAAAAAATTAAAACATAGTAAGAATTGTTGGAAAATTTGCCTTTGGCGGGAGTTGCGTCTGACCAACTTTAACGGCTTAAACACTAGTGTTACACATGTTGGAGAATCCGGTTCTTCATACGTACATGATCTACTAAGTAAGTAGATAACCGTAGGGCCAAGGATCGTCAAATTTCGTTGAGAAATGAAAGAGATATTGGTCCACGAAGTGAGGTGTTTGAAGCATGGAAAAGTGTGGTATGAGATCAATTCTCCCTCATCGGTGGAGGAAGAAAGAATTGTTTTGTTTATAAGTCTCAAAGTTGGCTTGGGGTTTGGGACCCCAAGGTGTATCCCACGTGTTTAAAGGATGGAGGACCTAGATGTGCTTCGGTTCGAGGAAAGCCCACACGCGCGCCGCCCGCCCGTCGGGTTCACGGGCTGTGGGCTGTGCTTCTTCTGATATTATCTTTTTGGACAAGAGAACTTTGCCATATCTACAGTTTGATCCCTGAAGTTTCATATGTACAGTTTGGACCAGAATTCTTTCAGTTATACAGTTTGATCCCTGAAGTTTCAAGAAAGTCAGAATTGGGCAGAGATCAGAAACGTTCACCAGCACTCAATTCAGCTAAAATACTCTTACTAAATGGCCAATCTGTTGCACATCTTCACCATTTATTACGGGTTCACGGGCTGTGGGCTGTGCTTCTTCTGATATTATCTTTTTGGACCAGAGAACTTTGCCATATCTACAATTTGATTCCTAAAGTTTCATATGTACAGTTTGGACCAGAATTCTTTCAGATGTACAGTTTGGTCCCTGAAGTTTCAATATGTACAATTTGGTCCCTGAAGTTTCAAGAAAGTCAGAATTGGGCAAAGATCAGAAACGTCCACCAACACTCAATTCAACCATTTATTTTGGCTGAATTACTCTTACTAAATGGCCAATCCGTTGCACATCTTCACCATTTATTTTGGAGGAATTACTACCTCCATAATTGCCATTACTTGGCCGGTAATGGCACTTATGGAGGCAATTCATCAGCCTCTCCTTCAACTATTTAAGAACCCCTTTGTCACCATTGTTGAGCTACCCACTTTACACTTAACAAAAACAGAAACAAATTCTTCTTCCTACAACTTCCAGCATCATTTCATTACTCAAAATTCTTCACGGTAACACTTGTTTCCTTTGCTCAATTGTTCATTTGCTGTTTTATCTTGGGAGACAATTGTCCAGGACGTAGAAATGATACATACGGGGCAATATTGTCTTAAAGACAGAGTGCAAACACTCGACTCAGCATATCAAAAACTGTTCCAGTTTATTCATCAATTTCTATGTAATTTTCAATTTGTTGTTGAATTGTAATTTCAGTTCTTGTATTACTTAGCAGTTACTTGTAATTTCCGTTTCCTGCACTTTTGTAACCAACAAGAATTTGGCCGATTGAGTTGTGACTACCTTTTAGCTCATTTCAGTCCAATCTATTTCTTCTAAAATATTTTTAATTCGTCCTATTTTGAAAACAACCTCTCTACCCCACAAAGAGCTTGTTTGACCAAGTGATTTTGAGGCCAATTTTTTATTTATTTAGGAAAATCACTTTTTAATTATGTAAGGTGTCTGGCCAATTAACAAAGTTGTTTTTAAATAGAAGCAGAAGCAGTTTTTTTACGGTTGGGTAGAAGCAAAAAATTTTTGCTTCTTAAAAAAAGCAGAAGCAGAAGCAGAAGCAAAAAAAAAATTTTATTTTTTTCAAGACAAAAATATCCCTACTATAAATACATATTTACCAAGTATATCCCTCATTAATCCATTAATTTCTAATAAAAAATCCTTTGTTTTATTTTATGTTGTATTTTTGTGTTGAATTTTAATATGTGAATGATTTTAAATTTTATTTTGGTTGATGTTTTTTAGAATACTAGTTTCTCGGCACGTGCGTCGCACGTGTATGTCGAGTCTTGTAGTATATAGATATACATGGAAAATAAAGTACAAGATGTTGTAAATAATTAATATAGATCATATATATTGATTTGTGTGTTGAGGTTAAAATAATAGGATATCTTATGAACCTACGAGAATGAACAATCAAAGTTTAAATTTTGGTAGAAAGACATGTTTCTTTTTTTTTGGAACAGTAATAGAAAGACATATTTCTTTAGTACTATCTTTTCTACTTCGGCACCATTATAATTTGTAGGTGTACATAATCTACTGAGTTGATATCACCTTCTCTGATCACTTAGTTAAAATTTATTTGATGTATCCGGCCACATTGGTCGATTCGCTATCCGAATAGATCTTTGTCAAGTAATCTTGAATCAGATTTATGAAAATTACAAAATTATTTATAAAGTGAATCCATTTCTTTGGTAACCATTATGTGATGTTGTATATACATAGTGTTAATATTAATGTGTTGAAGATAACACTTAATGTGACAAAGCAATGCCTACTATATCTTTTCTAATATATCAAATATCCAGCTGTATTGTTTCGTTAATTTTAGATATTTCAACAATAATTTAAATGTGAATATGAGCAGTGTCGGCTATTGATTGTGCATGTTCCACTTCTTAAAGTTTCATTCTTGTCTCTAAAAAATTGTAGCCTCCTTTTTACCGTTGCATACATATCAACAATTTGTTGTCAAGTAAAATTAGTATTTTATGAAAGTTGTACAGAAATTCAATTAAAAATCTTAATAAAGTATTCATATCAAATTGCCTTAATAATTTCACATTCTCACCATAATAATCCAAATAAAATATTCATTCACACAATAAAATCATTATCAAGAAAAAATTTTAATCTAAACAAAGTGAAATAATGTCTAGATGGACCATACTACTAATAGTCTATATTCAGGTCAACCACTACCGGTCCTTATGAATTCTATGAGATTTAAATATCAATTAATATGCTTCCTTAAGGGCCATGTCACAACTCTTCAAATGACGATAAAACATACAGATAAAAAATTAAAAAAATTAAATTTCAGTTTGGATTTCTATTTTGACCAGACTATGCGCAGCTCTAATTGGAGTTATGATAGTCTCACGATTGGAAAGGAAAAAAGAAATTTAACGCATATAGATATTATAGATAAATTTACAGTTCAGAATTTTATGTTTCGCTAAATAATTATTGTTTTTAATAGTAAATGACAAAAATTCGTATTACACTTTTAATTTACTTTGAGAATATTAAGAGGCTCGTTGCAAGCAAGATAATTCTCTCATTTGTTCAACTTGTATACCACGTTTTTGTGTTCGCATTAAGATTTATTTATAATAATGACAGATCAATTAGTTATAAGAACATGATCTTTTAGAAAGAACATTTCAATATCAATTAATTTTTATTTTTATATTTTTATTTCAACTTTTCTTGATATCTAAATTTTAGAATTTTCTTCTATGCTCTTGTAACGAACTGTTTGATTATTTTGAACTTTTGATTTTTTTTCTCAAGAATACCTTCTTGTAGCATTAACTCAGTATTTATGACTTGCGGGAATGGATTTCACGGTTCCCGAGGCAATCGAGTGAGTTTCAGATCAAGTTTAGCAAGATTGGAAGCTCTTAAGTTAAAAAAAAAAGAAGTTTGACCAAAAATTGACTTTTGGGTAAATGCATCTTTTTCGAAGTTTCGTCGATTTCGTTAGGTCCGAATGTGATTTATGACTTAGTCGAGTCGTTGTTTCGGTTCCCGAGAGGTTCGAATGTGATTAAGGTGGTTGGTTGAGAAATTAGCTTTTGAGATGGTTTGGAGTTGACAACGGTCAACATCGGGTCAAGACGATTCATTTGGGTGTTTTGAGAGTTCGAGCAGCTTAGTATGATCATTTGTGACTTGTAGGAACTTCAGAATTGGATTTGGATTTCGTTTGGTCAAGTTCAGGTGTTTGATCGTCGACATAAGTCGCTCGCCTTCGACACTTCAATGTACCATTATATTCATTTGATGTTGGAATTGAGTTTTGTTTGTTGGAATAGATGCGTATCGAAATTTGTGATCCGTAGCTATTTGAATCTTCGAATTCTGACATCGTATGAGGGAGTTATGTCCATTTTAGTTCCGAAAAAAATTATTGGTTTCTGGTGTGCGCCGGACGGACTTCTGGTTGCCGGGGCGGAAATTGGTCCACCGGAACGAAATCAGTGTGTATTAAAAATTAGACTGCGTTCATTTACTATTTTGAGCATAACTTGAGTTCTAGAGCTCCGATTGAGGTGATTTTTGCGGCATTGTTCTCGTTTGAACAAGGGATAAGTATACAACATTTATTTTGACATTTATTCAAATTTATTTTCATTGATTATCGATTTTATCCGTATTTGATTGGGAAAAAAATTGGAGTTTTGAGCCCTAGAGTTAAAAAATGACAAACCTTTGATTTGAGGGCCAATTCATAGATAAAATTAGTTGATTTTATGAATTTATAACCTATGGGCTATGGGTAACTTGATTTTATAATGAAATTATAATTTTGACCTTCGGGGCTCGGGATTGGCTTTTTGGATCCATTTTTGGGTTTCGAAATAAAGTATAGCAATATGGGTATCATTGGATTCGTCTAACTCCGTAGATTACTAATTTGACTAGATTGAACTCGTTTTATGAGTTTGGACATGATGGAGCTTCCGGAAGGCTTATTCTTTGCGTGGACAGAGCTTGAAGTCGTTCGTGAGCTTTGAGACTTCATAGTAAGGCAAGTTGAGACTTACTAGACCTTAATATATTATTTATGTGTTGGTTTAATAATTAATAGGAGTAATGGAGAATTGATGGTCCCGTATTAGTTTGGTGACAAGCATTAATACGGGTATCGTTGAACTTAATTGGGTAATAAATGAACTAGTTTGATAAGGAGTTTATGTGTTTAGCCTTCGCGCCACGGGCACGGTGCATAAATCCTCTTAGGTTGGTATGTTTATTGATTATTTGGGCTCGTAGCCATACTTGGTTATTATATCTTTGATTGAACTTATAATGCATTCATCACTCCATATCTAGTCTAAATACTTGAAAAGAAACTGATAAATACCGATTGCATTGATTATGCTGATTGCATAGTGTACACATATCCATATCATCATACATATTATATTTGGCATTGAATTGTTGAGATATTGCTGAGAGATACTTGGGAAGCCGGTCATTGGATATGGTACATAATATGAGAGTGATGATAGATGATGATACTACAGCTATAAAGCTAGGGTTCGATGAGAAATTCCGGACGATTATGATATTATTGCCACAGAGCTTGTATCGGATGGGATAGGATGTGTATATGGACCTCATGAGTCCCCCATGGATCACATGACAGTTACTGCAATATCGTGTGTATATCAAGTACATATGGCCATTGCATGCATACATACATATCATCTGCATTGCATTCATTCATATTTCTGATATGTGTTTGATGTTGTGTGTACTCGATGTTGATTTCTGATAGACTTTATGATCATATGACTTTTACGGAGAAGTAATACTGGTACCTTGTAACTTGTAACTTGTACTTGATGTAAAAAAATATGATACGGTATGGTGATGATATAAAGATGGGATCTTTATGACTCGGATCGCTAGAAATGATATAGAGATCAGATCTCTACGTATTCCTTAGTATAAGAACTAAAAGGTTGAACCTTTAATGGTAAACTTATTTGTTTCAGATAAAAGATTGAAACTTAATTATGATTGTGCCTTAATTCGTGAAAGGGTTGGACCCTTATGAGTAGAACTTATTCTAATTAATGGAATGAGGTAATCTTGAGGATTTAGATGCCCGCTTGGGTGTAGGTTGGAACCTTATAGATATATCTATTCTAGTTGAGGTAAAACTAGAAACTTTATTAAGTTATGTGAAGAGCAATTGACTTTATGACTCGGTGTGGTTATAGAATCTTTACTTAAATGCTTGAATTATTTAGAAACTATATAATTTGACTAACCAAACAAGAAGAGAAGTATTGGGAGTACCAATCCTCGCCACCACTATAGTTAGGATCGGTTGATGATGCTGCTGGGTACACGTACTTTTTGTACTCAATATACATTTTTTGCACTCTATGTGCAGGTACGAGCCGGACTCCTGCGGAGGAGCTTGACGCAAAGCTTGAAGATTCATCTTGGGGAATCCAGGGTGAGCCGTGGATTTCATCCCGGACTGGAACTCTTCATCTTGTTATTTTACTTTTCTATCCTATATTTCATACAATGATTGTATTTAAAGTTCCAGACTTGTATTTGTTTAGTAGCTCTGTACTCATGATAACCAGATTTTGAGATTTTCTTTCAAGGTTTATGTATTAAGTCCTAAGACTTAATAACACTTTTCTTGTTTTCCTTAATTTTTTGTATTGGCTTAATATTATTGACGTTTGGATGTTAGTGGTTCGCCTACAGGTAGGGTAGGTGCCCTCACGACACAATGCGATTTTGGGTCGTGACAACTCTTTTATTAATTTTCCAGATTATATTTCTATTTTCTTATTCTATATCATGAATTCCCACTATTTATAGGACTTTAACTTATATTTCCAAAAAAACATATATTATCAGTGTACTTTAACCTGCTAATTCTATTATTTTAAATAAAGAGTATTAACATTGTTAGTGCATAGAAATTAAATTTTATTAATTATTGTTTAGCGCGTGGTTGTTGGAAGTTCTATATACCATATTTCTCCTAGAAGAGGAATTGTGCTTCAAAATGATGGATATCATATATTCAAAATTAAGCAGTCATAAATTTAAGAAATTCAACACACATTGTTAATATATGATGATTGCTATTTTTTATATTTTAAGAAAAAAACTTAAAACTCACATGATATTCTTGTTGGTCAACATGATGTTGTAACAATGGATGGAAGGTCAATCCAAATATACAATATTTCTTCTCTTCCTCTAATTGTGCTTTTCACACATCTTTCTCTAAAATCTCTAAGTTTTCGTACGATTGAATAAATTGAAAAAGATATTTAGTTAATACTTGTCAAAAAGACACAACCTTTTAGAAAAGACACTTCAAATCAAATTAGTTTTTATTAATAATGTCAAAAAGACACAACCTTTTAGAAAAGACACTTCAAATCAAATTAGTTTTTATTAATAAAATATATATATATATATATAAAATAAGTAGGGTATTTAAGTTTTTAGAAGGGTATTTAAGTTTTTAGAAGGGTATTTACGTAATTTCACTTTTAAATTTTGAGTTCATGCTTTTAATATAATATAGATATATATTTAAATCACCATATTGATATTATATCAATATTTACTATTATATTTGATGTTTCTATGTATTATATTAATTAATTTTTTTAATATGTACTTAAAATTTTAATTAGCTAAAAGTAAAAACTTATTTAAAGTCTTGGACATAGATATTTAAAATAATTTCTCTCTATAAAATAATCTTAATAGTAAATGTTTATTGATACGTGTCCTTTTTGGTAATTTGACACTCAAACACTTTTTAAAGAAGATTAGCCAAACACAATCTGCTTATCAAAAACACTTTTCAAATGAATTAACCAAACACAAAATGCTTCTCATCAAAAGTACTTTTTCGAAAAACACTTCTCAAAATAAGCATTTTTTAGCCGTTAGACTAAACATAATCAAAGGTACAGTTTGGGATTACACCGGTATGTTGTTGTTGTTGTAAAGTTCTCTTAAACAATCATTAAAAAATATTACATCTGTCCCAAACTAGTTGTCATGTTTTGCTTTTTTAGAGTCATACTATGTAAACCTTGACTAATATTTTAAAATGCAGTTTTTCATCAAATTGATATGAGAAAAATTGCAACTTGTAGTAATTTTCATATAGCTTTCGCAAATATAAATTTTAATTGTAACATTTTTAGCTTCAAAGATTAGTCAAACTGACTATTGAGAAGCGACACATGACAACTAATTTTAGACGGAGGGAGTATAGATTAACTATGAAATTCTTCATTAATCTGTCGCTAAATAACCAGTAGCTAATATGATTTTTTTTATAATCCGTCACTAAATTATGAGCTTAGCGATGGAAAATTTATTGTTTAGTGACAGAAATGTCCGTCGCTAATTTTTTTTTTTTTTAGTGAATAATATTTGTGAGTGAGAACAACTTAAGGTAAAGGAATACTTTGACTTCTCATATATTTAAAGAGTTGTAATTATTTTTTGTCTAGGGGAATTTACCAAGGTTGATAAACGTGGAGTAAAATTTTTAGATTAAAGTTCGCGTATAACTTCGATGTACTGTTTGTACTTAGATACCATAAACATAAATTAGAATAATATATCTAAGATTCAGAATTGACAGTACGAAAATCATTTATTCGAATACTATTAGTATCTGAATATGTTTTTAGCAAATTGGTGCATTATTGTTAAAAGGAGACAATGTCTTAATTGCTTTAATCTAGAACTTTTTCTTCAGATTTTAGTCAACATCATTGAAAATATGGCATCTGCTTGACCTTCACCTTAATTAACTTTTTTTTTTGTTCACCTTAATTAGATAGCCTTTATTCTTGCCTAGTCCTCTAGATTAATTTCACTAAACAGATATTTTTCTTAATTGGCAGTTAAAGCAGTAATAGTTGTAGTAAGTAATATTATTTTTCTTGTAGTTGTTAATGGAATAAACTGCAATAAAGGGCGTACATACTAGGGGTGAGCACGGGTACAGGGTACCCAAATACCCGACCGGAACCGACACTAACGGGTAGGTTCCGGGTAGATATATTATAATAATGGGTAGGGTCCGGGTAGTAAAATTAGGAACCGATCAATGTCGGGTCCGGTTCCGGTTCCGGCAAATAGAGACAGGGTACCCGGACCCGGAACCGATACCCGGAAAAAGTAAAAATATTAAATATTTTTACTTTTTTGAGAAACATTTGGACCACTTTTAACTTTCTCCAAAATTGTTTGTTGCACGCATGCACATTGATTTTTCCCACCCCAAGACGCAAATATTTCAGTTTTTTCACCCCTTTATTCTAGAATGCTCTTTGTGCCATAAGAGAAAACACCCAAAACTCTCTCAATAACAATGGCGTTTTAGCTACACCACCAAGCTTCATCGTCGTCGTTGTTGAAGCTTTCTCTCAGGTACTTTCATCGTTGTCGTTGTTGAAGCTTCACCTTTGCCTCTTTCTCTCCCTCGGTTGTGTTCACGTTGTTCCTAAAATGCATATGGGTTCATATCTAACTCTTCAATTTCTTTTTAATATCCTATGCTTCTGTTCTATTTCGAGTATACTCATCTTCAATTTGTATTACTTTTTGATTTGAAATGTAAATCTATTTTTAAAATTTGTGTATATTTTTGTAGCTGTGAAGATGAAATTTAGGGATTTACTAGTATAATAAAGCTTTTCTTTTGTATCGAAGAGCTTATGAACACGAAAATATGTTTAATTAAGATATTTCCAAATTTATTTTAAAATCAACACGTTCAATTAATTGAGTGTCAAATTTGGCATGCAATTTTAGGTTTTGGTTACAGAATTAGCTTTTCTACAATGAATAAGTTTTCTAAAACTTCTTATAAGGGTATTAAAAACTCCGATTGCAGGCTAAAAAACTATTGGATGAAATTATTTTAGAACTCTTTTTGATTCTCATAGGCTAAAAAATTGTTGCTTAATCTGTGTTTTTTTATTTACGAGTACCGGGAACCTACCGGACCCCCGCGGGTCCGGTAGGTTCCGGGTAATGATTGCTATGGGTAGGTTCCGGGTAGTAAATTTAGGAACCGATCTTTTACCGGGTAGGGTCCGGATAGTTAAAAAATGTTAGGGTACCCGGACCCGCTCACCCCTAGTACATACATTCACATATTAATTGATAAAAAGAAAGATGGACACAAGATTTAATGAGGTTTGCCAATATGCTTAAGTCTCCCGATAAACCTCTCAGGTTCGAGCTTTTGGTCAAGACAAAATTATGATAGGGAGCGCTTCCCTCTCAAAGGGCCTTACACGATGCAAATCCGGATTAGTTAAGCCTTTAATACGAGTACCAGCCACCGAATAAAAAACTACTTTTTAGAAAAAAATGTACTATTAACCTCCGAAATCCTGGCCTTTATATGTTTTTCCTATAACGAATCTTGGCTTAGGACCCTCACATCAACCAACATAAGATAATAGTAGGGTTACCGCGGTTAATGCATGATGGGAAATCACGCATAACATATCACGACTATTGTTACTTCTATTGTTGGAGCCCCATATTATATTGTCCATACTTTAGATGTTCAATATTTGGCATGCAGGGGTGTTAAAGGGTTCCACGTCAGTGGTTAGTGAAGGGACGAGTCTTCTTTTTATATTACTTAAGAAATCCTCACTCTTGAGCTAGATTTCTTGGTTGAGTTAGGTCCAATGAATGACGTTGGAAAAATAATTATGATAGAAATCGCAAAAAAATAAGGGTGATTTATCTGTCAATTTTTTCACTATCACCACACAAAAAAAACAAATTCTACCTTATATTGTCGTTTGGACGACCATGAAATAAGATTGTCCCCTAAGAACACACAATAATTGAAAGTGGAATGACGTGTGTTCGGACATCCACCCCAATCTGCATCTGTGTAGGCTGAAAGTCTCAAGATGGAGGACTTATACAGATGCAGACCGAAATGGAGAGTACCCTTAATATACTGCAGAATCCTTTTGATAGCCCCCATATGTTCTTCCTTCGGGTCATGCATGTGTAAAGAAACTTGTTGAACAACATAGGAAATATCCGGTCTTGTAAAAGTCAGATACTGCAAGGCCCCTACGAGGCTGTGGTAATGTGTAGGATTGTTGAATGGAGTTCCGGCATCGTTGCTCAATTTTGCATTTGTGTCAACTAGAGTAGGTGATGGTTTATAGGAAGACATCCTTGCTTTGTCAATTAGTCCTTCATTGCAAATTCTGCTGCAAGAAGGGATATAATAGACTGGCGAAGTGAAGTTGATGATGCTGTGATAATAATATCATCGACATACAGAAGTATATATGCCATGTCAGCGCCCTTCCTATAAATGAACAACGACTGATCGGACTTGATGTGAGAGAACCCCAACTTGAAAACAAATCTTGCAAACCTGTTATACCATGCCCTAGGAGCATGTTTCAAACCATATAAAGATTTTTTCAATATGCAAACATGATCTGGACGGGTATAATCTCGGAAACCCAACGACTGATGCATGTACATTGTTTCATGCAAGTGGCCATGTAAGAATTCATTTTTAACATCTAAATGATGAATGGACCAAGATTTGGAAAGTGCCAGGCTAAGAATAGTCCTGATAGTTGTTGGCTTAACGTCCGGACTGAATGTTTCACCACAATCGACTCCAACCTGTTGAGACGTGCCATCACCAACAAGACGAGCTTTGTATCTCACAAAAGAACCATCAGAATTATTCTTATGATAAAAAAACCCACATAGACCGAATGACGTTCACATTAGACGGACGTGGTACTAATTCCCACGTCTTATTTTTAATAAGAGCATTAAATTCGTCTAACATGACAACTTTCTAATTTGGGTCGGATAAGGCAACTTTGGGATTTTTTGGTAGAGGTGATGGTTGAACTGAGGATAGTAGGTTAAACTGACGTTTTGGTATAAAAATCCCGTGCAAGGCACGTGTTTCAATGGTCCGAGGCTATTCCGTCATTGGTTGGGCAGTAGAGGTCTCGGGTATGGTATTGGGACGATGAGGTATATTGTGGTCCAAGGGAAAATGGGTAGCTGATCCGGTGTTGGGTTGGGATTGAGTATTGGGCTGGTTTAATGTGGCGGTTGAGGGAGCAATGGGCTCCCCCACTTGGCCTTGCCCGCCACGGAAATAGGATTGGGCCGAGACGAATGGCAAGCTTGTGGTCTCCGATCCAGTCATATTCTGTGGTTGGGCCGAGAAATGTTGGGTAGGTTGTTGGATTGGTTCCACTTGTGTTTGGATATTAAGATGGTGGTGTAAAATGAGATGTATTCCGTTGTCCAAAAAATCATATGAAGGTGAGGATGCCACATGAGACTTAGCAAATGGGAATGTAGACTCATCAAAAACTACATGTCGAGAGATAATTATTTTCCCATTCGTCAAATCATAACACTTATATCCCCTATGATTTTGTGGGTATCCTAAAAATACACAAGGAGTTGAACGAGCATACAACTTGTTAATGGTAGTGGTGATTAGTGGTACTCGGCAAGTAAGGTCCAGGTGCTTGTCATGACCATGGAAATAAAGGATAACACAAACACCCAAACACCCTTAAATGCGTAAACGATAGGAGACGATGATACAACATTTGTGTAGAAGACACATTGGAGAGCAATTTACTAGGAAGTAAAATAATATTTAAAAGGTATGTGGCCATTTGAAGTGCATGGTTCCAAAACTTTGGTGGTGTGGAAGAATGCACAAGAAGAGAGCGAATCATATTGTTAATCGTTCGAATTTTTCTTTCGGCTTTCCCATTTTGTGGTGACGTATGTGGACACGAAAGACGCATATACATCCCATTTTGGTGACAAAAATCACTAAATTGGGCATTTATGAATCCCCCCCCCATTGTCACATTGAATACATTTAATGCATTTGCCAAATTGAGTTTTGATAAAAACACTAAATTGTTTAAGCATGGTGTAGGTTTGTGATTTATGTCCCAAGGGAAAAGTCCACAAAATTTTTTGAATAATCATCTAGAATGAGTATATAGTATTTATGACCTGCAAAACTCAAAATTGGTGATGTCCACAAATCACAATGCACAAGATCAAATGACATAAAAGTATGAGAAGTAGATGGTGCAAAAGGAAACTTAACATGTTTACCAAACACACAAGTTTGGTAAAAACATAAGAGTCCAAAAGTTTGTTACAATAAAACAAATTATTCTTTCTAAGATTATTAAAAACTTGTGTTCCCAGGTGTCCCAACCGATTGTGCCATAGTGTAGGAGAAATGGCAGCGAGGGTTGGAAACAGTGGTGACGGGATACAAGTCCCCTATGCTATTGCATCTCATAAGTGACATCCCCGTTTGAAAATCCTTCACAGAAAAGCCAAATGGATCAAAATTCACGAAACATTGTTGTCAATTGTAAAATGTCTAACATAGATCAAGTTTTAATTAGTTTTGGTGCATGTAGCACATTTTTCAAGTATAATGGTGGGTGCGGAGAGGGTAATGTTACCTGACCAATACCACGAATTGGAATTTCCTACCCACTGCCGACAACAATATTTTTATTATTGCTCATATTAAAATAAGACGAGAGATTACCTTGAGATGCCGTCATGTGAGACGTATCCCCTGTGTCCATGTACCATGACTCATCTGGAACACTTAGATTCATGTTGTTCATGGCTTGTTCAATGTCCGTGGGTGCATAGCCAACAGAAGACGGTGCCTGGACCACAAACGCATGTTGTGGACGAGACCCTAGAATCCGGGTTGGCGATTTGAAGAGAGAGAGGCCTGGTCCATGATAAGTCGGATAAGGGCATGGCGGGGCAGCCCATTATGGGGCCCAAACCCACGATGGGTACTGCCCCACCGATTTCTCGCCATCGCCACCGCCACGCCGAATCGGCCACGCCAGCGGAGGCCGGCCACCGCCTCTCCCTCGTCCCTTTCCAAAGTTATTTTCCCCTTATTATTACGGTTTGAACCCCGTTTTTTACCATTATTTGGACGATTACCATGTCCCCCCGAACCAGAATTTTGGGGCTCCAAATTTGTGAAAAATGAGTTGGTGGAGACGAGAGCAGTTCCGGCGGTGGCTGCTCCAGAGGATGCCTATTTTGCTTTCCGTGTTTCCTCTAGAATCAACCTCGAACGGTCCTCATAAAAAGGAGACAACGAGTTACTTTGCTGAATGAACGTAGCAACTCTATCATATTGTTCATTCAACCCTGCAATCAATTGAAGGACCAACCTTTGATTTGTGACGGCGAACCAACGTTGGATGGTTGGTTCGCAAGTACCTTCAATTCCTGACAATAGGTGGAGATGTTGGAAAAATCATCCAATTTAACATTAGTGAATTAGTGTTCAAGATAAACAACCCTAAAAAGTTTGTTATCTTGAAATATGTTTTGTAACCGTTCCTACGCCTGTTGAGCCGTAGAATTCGGCTCTAATATGGTATGGAGAAGATCATTTTAAATTGTGCCATAAATCCATTGAAGGACTATAACATCTAACCGGGACCATAATTTTTTGTCCACCGTAGTGGTATCCGATGATGACTCGGACGGAATAATATGATCGATTACCTCATAAGCGCGACAATGAATTTTGAACAACTCCGCCCAAGAGGTATATTGCCCTTTCTTCATTTCAAGGGTTATGTAGATAAAGTTCTTGATGTTATTAACGGCAAGAGCAAGATGAAAAGTTTGTTTTTCGACTATAGGTTCCACAAGAAAACAAAACTAGAACAAAAGAAGAAGAGAATAGTGTTTTGTGATTGATGGAAATACCTTGAAAAACCCTAAGTGTCGCCTAGGGTGTGTGAAAGAATAGAAAGAGAAGGAAATAGGGCCGACGAGATGGGGGTGGGGGTATTGTGAGTGGTTTAGGGTTTTAGTTGGAGTGTTTTCGTATTAGGGTTCGGTTAGAAAACCCTAGAGTGTTTATGATGTTGTGGCCGAAAAAACAAATTAGGAGACAGAGAGAAAGAGTGGAAGAATTCGGCTGGGTGAAGAAAAAGTTAGGGCAAATTATTTTAGGCTCTTGATACCATGAGGGAAATTAATTTCTTAATTTATTTCATTCCCAATAGTACAATATATATACAATCATAATATGCTTGTCTTATGGAAGACTAATCTATCTTACCTAAAATATAAGATGCTAATTATAATCATCCTAATTACAATATATTACAATATCAATTATGAGTAATGAATTGGAGGTAATTATGGAATTACCCCATAATTACTCAATTACTCTCTAACAAGGCTTAAGGCAACATTTAGCGGTGTGAGATATTATGTTGTTCGAGGAATCCTTGATGTTATCGGAGTAAAGGATCATCAACAAGGTGTTTTAGTATGTTAGGTTCTTATCCAAGACTTGTATCATCGGATGATGCTATGTATATTTTATCGATCATCTCCTCAGTTGCATTACATAAACAATGTAATATCAATGAAGAATTTATTGTAATCTTCCACCATCATACATTTGATCCACAATTCAATGATCATAGTGTCACATAAAATGTGACATATTAAATTTGTTATGTATAACCTGGATCGTACTCATTATTTTGTGTCAGTTTCTTTTCCCTTCTTTACTTCCCTAATCTGATTATCTCGTTTTTATCTTCCCTTCTTTTTGTGTGCGATGCGTGTGTGACGCCCAATCAAATGTGTGCTTGGTCTATTGACTTTTCGAGCATAACTTGCGTTTAAAGACTAGATGATTCACGGAACTCTGCGACTCACACTAAGTATATATCGCTTGTCGCTATGTTCTTCATCTATGCGAGAGTCGAGATATGTTTCCGGGAGTCGTTCTTTGTGGTCTAATTAGTTATAATATCACATTTTCTTTCATATGTCAAAACCAAAGCATAAATATTCCAATAAGTCTAATATTTGACCAATTCCTCATTCTAGAGAAAGATACTCGGAATAGTTCAATTCCTACAAACTTTTATTAAATTGGAAATGCAGTCTTCGCATACGATAGGTCAAACACTCCAATTATATGGTTGACACAGAAAACAGAAGTGTTTTTTTCATAAAAAAAAAACTTGGGGATTGAAGAACTCACAAGGCATAAGAACAAAAGAAGAAAATAAGGTATCCATCCACCGTCAATTAGCGGTCTCGAATTTCAAGTCGGATTCCGGCCTCGCGAATGAAGAAACTTCTTATAAGGAGTAATTCACTCTTTAATGGACACTACGTGGCATGAATTCGGATTAATCGAGTTAATGGTTTTTGGGTAACGAATACAACAAAACTATCCATATATATGTCTCAGTCTCAAACAAGTTGAGGTTGATTATAAGAATCCTCATAAATCATGTTATTTCCTTTAAACTCATCTCGGACCAATATTACACAAAATAAGTTCCGAGTACCGAATGATTATAAAAGGAAAAAAAAAGATGAGGGTAAAATAAAAATGTAACTTAAAACTTAAAATTACAAAACTCAACCTCCCTTTCTTGTCATCTTTGGCTCTTCTGCTCCAAGAAGTTCCTCTAGCACACTATCATCAAGATACTCAAGCTCAATGATTTCTTTATCTTGACCAATTGATGAAGTTCCATTCTCCAAAACTCTTCTTGAATTAATGTTAAATGAAGTACGATAGTTATAATAAGGTGGATCATTGAGCTTAGAATAATACTCACTAGGGAAATTCAAGGTAGCAAGATGTCCCCTTAGGTTAAATGATGCCTTGTCATAGGCCCTCGCCGCGTCCTCGGCCGTGTCAAACGTCCCGAGCCACTGGCGAGCGCCTTGCCTCGTAGGGTCACGTATCTCTGCCGCGAATTTCCCCCACGTCCGCTTCCGGACGCCTCGATATTTGATGTCATCCTTCCCTTTGTTGCCATTTTCTTTCTCTTGCATGACCTTTTTTCCCTTAGAAGAAGAAGAACTACCCTCCATATTGATTATATATAGAGTTTTTTTCACTTTTTTCAAGAACTTATGTTTGAGGATTTTCAAATTTTGGAGGCACACCACATTTGACATTGATTTTGGACATGTCAATGTCTATTTATATTGAGCTCATGATAAGAGATTGTGACTCATAAGATTGTTGAATTCAATGAATCTTGATTTTGTTTGTCTTACTCTATATAATTAATCACGTTTTTACACCATCAGGTCATATGTTATATGGTGTGACAAGTAAATCTGTTGTTCCCATAATTACAGATCATACATTCTAAGGAGTCTTATCTATTAATATCCTTTAGGTAACGATACCCTGATAGTATAAATTTTTTATATTGACAGTGTATATTACTTAAATTGTAACTTGTATTGTGGTGTTGTTTTATGTTGGGTATCTAGAAAGAAAAAGCGCATAGCGAAAGCTTAGTGCATCGGGATTCCCTATCTAGAAATAAAAAAAAATTCCTTTACATGGAAGTCTCTTCAAAGATGTCAAAGAAATTCGATAATTATTCTTCCAAATCTAGTATGCCTATATTCAGTGAGATAGTTGCTACTTTTCACTGCTAAAACTTTATATCTATATAGTGTTTTTGTTTGAAACTTTTTCTTGGAGATAGATTTTGTTGATCAATTTAATAGTGAAATTGCATGAATAGAATATAATGAATTTAAGTTTTATATACCGTTAGTGTAAATAATATTTTACACTATCAGACCATCCAAATAATATCTACAAGTAAGTCTTCTTAAACTATGAGATTTAAAATCTTAAAAATATGATACGTTACCCGCTACACGGATAAAAATAACCTAATATTATAAAATAAATTTCCACTAATATAATTAGTCAAACTCATATATCGGATGTAATTTCAAGAATTTGGATAAGATTCTTATGATCTCCTTGGATCGTACTTTAGGAAGATTTGTCTTCTTAGCTAAAACTTAAAGGCCTAATATATAAAGGGAATACTGTTTATACTTTTCAAGAAAATGTAACTATAACAATAGCAATAACAATTATTGACTGAGTCGTATGCAAGTTCGGATAGGCTATATGAATTCTCACATATTATATTATTCCGTTAGGGTTCATCCGAAAATCACCTTTGTCAAAAAATTACACTGTGTATATAATGTCAAAATTATTTTTGATGTATATATAATAAATATTAAATTCCTTTGATTGCTTCGTCTATTTACTTATTTATATTTTGAATCCCTTAGCAAAACTTCTTGCTCTATATATAAGAAAAAGATAACTATGACTAATTTAAAGTGACGCATGATATTTCTTAGAGGTGCGAAATTTTTGCAGTAATATTTCTATATATAAGAAAGGTAACTATGACTAATTTAAATTGACGCATGATATTTCTTAGAGGTGCGAAATTTTTCCAGTAATATTTCTCTTATGACATATTTTAAATTCAAATGAAATATAAACTATAAACACAATCAAATTCCAAGAGAACATATTTGGTAGATTAGTTAAAACGTTAAAACAAAGAATAGTAGTGAAGAAGGATCATGTAGAACTAATTAAAATTGAGTTTGAATTGAAGTTGACAGAATAATATTGCAAAGATTAGCCTCTAATTTTATAAACTACATGACTTTTTAGGCACTTTGTCAAGAGAGGAAGTTTCGATTCTCATACTCCTTTAGTCCCATTTTTTACGAAACATATTCTTTTTCAAAATTTACAAAAAATAATATGTCTTTTACTTAAAAATAATTTAACTTTAAAATTATCATTTTATCCTTAGTAAAATAGTTTATAGCCATATAAATATTTTCTTTTCTCTTTGGTTGGAGCATTAATATGCGGTATATATAAAAGGCAGAGATGTAATCAAAACGATTTGATGACTCACACTTACTAAAAACTTCTCACTGAATTTGAAGATCAACAATTGCAATAATATTTTCCAAAACTATATAACACGATAAAGTTTCAAAGAGTGCTCGGGCCTGTCGAACAAAACTATATAACTCGTTGAATACATCGGTATAGCGCTCGCGTGTACCACCCATAACATATAATTAGAGCATCACAAATCTATTATTGCCTCAAACTAATTCTGCAACCTAAAGAGTCGTAGTGACCGTCCTGGATACTACCCCCGAGTTACTGCACCAACACCCAGATAGCCTAGGTCACCCGAGCTTCGGGGGAAGCCCGCTACATCTCTAGTTAGTAGGTTGAGGTTTCATTCGTTAACAAAATTAACTAGACAAAGCGCTCCACCTATTAAGAACAATTGTGCATGGTGTCAAATCAAATAAAATGAAATAGAAGGAACAAAAAAAATTGAATTTGTTTAGTTCTCGTCAGCAGAATATGGATGCCACAAGTTGTTAATTAGGTACTGTACTAGAATTTTGATTTATTTGTGTTTTATAATACAAAGTTTGCGTACGATGATATTAACTATAATGGGTCAAAGGATCTTACTGTTTTACTGTTGGCACGTGATTGTTTTTTGCTGTAATTTGTCATGAAATTCCCAATGCTAACGATATGGCATACCTCATTAAGATGAAATTCTATTTTTTTCTCTTTCTTCCACAAACATGGAGAATAACACCACGGGGGAATATTTTTGTGGATATAAAGTCACAAATAGTACTCCTTCTATTTCATTTTATGTTATATATTCTATCATGAATGAGAGGTTGCTCGACGTAACTGCTAAAGTTATTATCATGTGAATAAAAGGTCATGAGTTTGAATTGTGAAAATAATCTTTTGCAGAAATGTAGGTTAATGTAACATACAATAGACCCATGTGATTCAATTTTTCCCAAACCCCGCGTCTAACTGAAACTTAATGCACCTGTCTGTTCTTTTTATTCTATCATCGAACGGCATATTTTTATATGTAAGAATAAGTTTAATATTAAAATTTATATTATGGTTAATAGCATATTTTTATAATAACAGAAATCTAATGATAAATTTAAGAGATTAATTTCAAAAAGACTTCTTTCTTTTTCACACTCTATATCTAATTAAATACAGCTATATAAATAGAGAAAATTGAGGTATTAAACTGAGAAAATAAAGTAATTTATAGTTTCATAAATAACTTAATAAATTTCACAAACATTTTTCTCAAAATATAAATCGTATTGCATCGATCTCTATATTTTTTGAGTTAATTTCACATATGGTGAACTTTATTCACTATTAGAATAAGGTAAAAATTAGCTTAGAATTTAGATGGTCATTGGCTATTATTATTTGGTCACCATTTCAAATATAACGGAGAAACATACACTTTTCAAGGCTAAAATAAATTTTGAATAAAAATACCCAAGCTAAAATATGTAGAAACTCCAATATAATGAAGTTAAACTCTAGTATATTGTGCTGGACTTCAGAACTCCCTTTTATGTGATTGTATTATGGAGTTTCGATCTTTTATGTGTGAAACTAACATACTATACACTAATTATACACTAATTATACACTAAATACTAGCTAAATTTCGTAAAAAGTAAAACTAAGGGTTATTTTTTGTCGTGGCTTTGCTGGAAACAACACCTTTAACGTAACATTATTTCCATGCAATCCACAAAAAAATCATACAGTTTTCCAAAGTCATATCTAATTAGACATGAGGTCAAGAGTTACAATAGTGTATATACGCACAACTAATTCAGTAACTAAATGGAGTAATACTTCTAAGCATCAATGACTCGAGGTATATTTGGGGTAAATATTGCACTTGTAGTTTAATTTTTTGAATCATGTATTAATCGTGAAATTTAATAATTTTTGACATTTTAATATTATATTTTAATTGTTTGTGACTTTTATTGCTATTGAAATAAAATTAAATGGAGATGCATACATGAGAAGGAGGAAACAGTATTAAATGTTAATGGTCCATATACTGAGTTGAGAGAAAAAAATCGGCCCAAATGAAAGGATTTGTCAAATGCAATAAAATTAGATTAGGGTCCGGCCCAAATTCCTTTCTATATTCAGGATCTTTATACAAATAGCCGACTAGATTCACTGTGTACTTTTTCTAATCGATATATATAGATTATATATTGATTATACACAATTATACATATATTATAAATGAAATTATTTATATATTATAGCAGTTGGGTGAACGACTAGTTATGTTAATTCTTCTTCACTTCCCTCTTTGTTGAGGATATTATATACACATATTATCTATTAGGTAAAAACTTAGTCATACCTAGTGTTTACATCCGAGCAATTGATGCATCACATGTGTCTTCACATATTCTTTTTTAACTAAATCTTGGTTAATTATTGTAAAATTTTAATATATTAAATTATTTGACCTTGATAAATTAATATAGTTTGGTGTAAGTACTCGTGCGAGTAAATTTTTCTTTTTAGAATTAAAGTTGTATAGTTTTATTAATATAATCATATGCAAACTTTAGTTGTCACCAAAGCTTGTGGTAGAGTGGTAAATACTTCTTCATCCTTAATTTTGGAATCAAACCTTGATTATAAACCGTCTTTAGTAAGGGCGTCTAAGTGAAATCTTTCGACGTGAATCGAATCGGTCGAGCCCCAAAGTGGATACAAACTATTGGGTGGAAACAAAAAGAAGAAGAAGATGGTAAGTATACTTAAATAGTAATTATTCCAAGTGTCTAATTCACAATGAGCAAACACGTATGTTTATAATAGGATAATTACCCACATCCTAAAATCAAACTTATAAGAATTAAGAATAATTTGAATTAAGTAACCACAACTTGCAGCTGGAAAGGTAATTAACAAATTCCTAAGCAAACTTTAAAAAACAGAGAAGAGGCTATGTACCATGAATGTGTTACATCTTAATCTGCCTAACTAACTAGCATTTTATTCATATCAACATGATCATGCCTCTTAGAAATTTGTAGAGTTCTATTTATTTATTTATTGACCTTCCTTTTTTTTTTTTTTTTGACGAAGGAACCCGCAGCCGCTATTCTCTCGAGTGCGCATAGGGTAAACCCCGGACTGACGCAATAGCCTGCAAACCATGTCAGCCGATTAACCACACTTGGCAAGCCATGTGTGACAGGCTCAACCAAGAAGGTTTATGCAGGGATCGAACTCGTGACCTTGCGGTGCCGCGCTCTACTGCTACACCAACTTGGCTACCCTTGCGGGTATTTATTGACCTTCCTTATCATTATCTGACGGCGCTCAATTTTTATATATTTCCAAAACTTATGTCATTTTCTCTCTTACATTAACTCTTTATTTTAAATTATAAATCAATTCTTATTGAATAAAATTACATGTAGTTACATTTAATCTGTTATGTTTCTTGGGTTCTAGAAAACTTTCTAATTATGCTGCCCATATGTGTAAGTCTTAGGAATTTTTTATATCGTTTTTGTGTTCGTGATTACCACTAATTACTAGTTGGAGGTTTGGGATTTTCTCCATGTGTTTATTCCAATTTGAAAGCAAAATTTGTTATTGTTATAAAAAAGTGTCGTTTGGCGCTCCCAATGTTTCAATTTGTATATTCACAAAGAAATCGATGTTCGGATTTAGAATTTAAATTTTATAATTTTAAGATTTTTAATATTCAAATTCATTATATTTTATAATTATTCATTCGGACCTATATTTAATAATTTTTTATATATAAATCTATGTTCTGCGTTACATAACTGAACGAAGTTAGAAGATGCAAACAAAATATATAAGCCTTACTGCTAATTAATAGTAACAAATATATTATCGAGGGATATGATAAAATTTATAAGATTTCTTTATTTTAATTAAAATATTTAAGTTCGAAACCTGAAAATAAAAAAATTTATCACTCTCAGAACCACAGTCTGCCATCATCTGACTCTCTGTACCGGAATCTCTTATTATTTCCTCTAAAATTCTGGCTTTATTATATCATCGGGCCTTACAAGAGATCCTAGACACTTGCTTAGAAAGAGAGTATTTCTTCTTTAATGAACCTTATAGTGTACGAATCCAAATTAATAGAGTTAGTGAATATAAGATATTAAATATTTTTATTTTTTTTTAATATTTGGATTGATTAAAGTATTTGGAAAATATTTATTCTAGAGAAATGAGTTTCTTAAAAATGAAGAAAATAACTTTCTTAGTGAAAGTAGAAAAAACAAATTCCACGACTGACGGTATTCCACATCAATTTTGTCTTTCTCTATCCTGCAATACCTCATCTTCACTCCATCTCCGTAGCCCCCATGCATCCCCACCACCCCCACACACTCCTATTCCGCCTCCACCTTCTATAGTATTTATCTAGATTATATAATAATACTCTTAAGATAATTTTTCTAAAAAAATATTATCCAAAGAAACTCTTTCCTTATTACTGAACATACCGTTAATGATTATACAAAGAGAAAGGACGTAGAAGCCATAAACAATACGAAAGCGGCGTTGTTGTCCGCTTGCAAGCTAGGGATGAATTAGTGAGATTGGATCAACAGTTTAAAATATCAATTAAACTTTATTTTATAGTTTTGTATTTTACTGAGCTATATATATAGCGGGAGCTTAATGCACCGGGCTGCCCCTTATATATATATATATATATATATATATGAAGAACCTTCAGTGAACTTTTCTTCTCTTATGAAATTTCTACTCAGCTTGAAAAGAAAAGAAGCCTCAAGCCGATAAGTCATCATCTTCGAGAACACTCGCCTCGTCGATTCTTCCCCTCGTTCTTTTTATCAACGATTACTTTCATTCTTTAAACAATTAAATAAAGTCCAAAAAAAAGTACGTTATATATACTAACTACACTATATACGATATTCGGAAAAAAAGGACTCTTTGTAACATGCGAATTGAAAGCGAAAAAGGCGCTCGTAAAAGGACCTTTCTCGTGTGGTGATTCTTTAGCTATAATAAGATGAAAGTGTCATTTTGTCGAGGTTCGAATATTCTAGTAAGCTTGATGAAATATCTCTTATTAGAATACTTGAAAAGAGTTGTTGCTTACTTTACTATGGGGGTGTGGCACTTGAAAAAGAAAATCCCAAGAGTGAGAGGTAATTTCTCTCCTCAATGCCTTTCTTCAACGTATTCAATCGGGCTGGAGGGTAAGTCAATAACAAAGTGGTTCGACAACAGAGAGAACGAACATCTCTCGAAAAAAGAGAAATACCACAAGACATAAATCAAATCTTAATTTAGCTAATGATAAAAGTGAAAAGCAAAAAATGCCATGTCAAGACAACCCTCTCACAAGTGGCTCGAAATCTATTACAAAGATCTCGACAATAAACACCGTGAAGAGATTATTCAATTTTGGAAGATTATGCACAACTACTTCTATGAAAAGTATGGTAAAGAAGATGAAAAATAGAATGATAGTGAAAAGCAAAAAATGCAAGAAGCCGTCTTCACTTTGTTGGCTTCTAAAAAGGACAATCCCCTTTTTCCGGACCTCCCGAAGAAGAGTTGTCGGCGCTCCAATTGGAAATTGAAAAAAAAAAAGTATGGCCTTCAAATAAACAAATCTCGGCGAGAAGCCTATTACGTAATAGAAACTTTAATTGATGTGAAAGATTGTAGTGCGCGCGAATTCATCAAAAAGAGAGTAGTGGGTGAAGATTCGTAAATTGTTAAATGCCTTTGGTCAATATACGCTTGAGTTTATAGCCGTTCATGTACTAAGTGTCTTATTTATATATATATATATATATATATATATATATATATATATATATATATATATATATATATATTTTAATATGGTGAATATATATAACTTCAATTCAATAACAATAATAACATACTCAGTATAATTCACAAATGGAGTCTAGGAGGGGTAGTATGTATGCATACTTTACTCCTATCTCGAAAAGTAGGGAGGTTGTTTCCGATAGACCATCGGGTCAAAAAATATATTTCAAAGCAGTTCGAAAAGAGAAATAGCACAAGTGAAGAAGTCATAGCAAAATATTACAGAAAGCATGACAAAATAATACGATAAAAGAGACAGTAACTACAATAAAATAATATGATAATCAAAGAATAAAAAACTAAAAGTATACCGTGATATATATATGTATACACAACATATACAATGCCTTGTGTATACCGTGTATATCACGGAAACACAAGTCAATTTGGAGACCATGTAATTGGTAATATGTTGTTGTATTTAACTAGCATTGTACACTTACCATAATTGTAGAATTCTTGTACAAATAGAATAGGATTTTGGGAGTAGAGTAGGAATAAGATTTTCCATATTATGGATATTGTAAATTGTATATAAAATATACTCATTCATTAATGAAAATAATCAAAGGATTATTTCTTTCACGATATCAGAAGTCTAGGTCTAACTCACTCCTCCCGATTTCCTCTCTTCCGCTGCCTCGGTTTCCATGTTCATTCTCGGAATCCGTGCAACCTTACCTCCTCTATTCCCAAATTTTCTTCCAAATTCCTAAGTCACCTATTGTTCTTTCGCTATGTCTACGTCAAAGAACATGTTTCATTATGCCCTTATAGTTTCTAACATCAAGAACCACATCCCTATTGTTCTTGAGATGGAAAATGTCCAATATGAAACGTGGGCAAAATTGTTTAAAATTCACGCACGCTCGCATCAAGTACTACATCACATCATCCCCTCGGTCACAGGCGAGGAATAAGTGCCTGCCCCGGAGGATGACCCGATGTTATGGACAACCCTTGATGCTACCGTTCTCCAGTGGATTTATTCCACTATCTCTACAGACCTCTTGCAGACAATTATTGAGCCCGACTCTACGGCAATGGAAACTTGGAATAGGGTGCGTGATATTTTCCAAGATAACAAGAATTTCCGTGTTGTCACTCTTGAGCAAGAATTCTCCCATGTCAACATTGAGGATTTTTTGAATGTCTCGGCCTACTGTAAAAGGCTGAAAGAATTGGCGGACCAACTACACAACGTTGGTGCACCCGTTACCAATAATTGTCTTGTTCTACAAATGGTTGCAGGCCTCTATGAGGCCTTTAATGGCGTTGGAACTCTACACCGTCAAAGTAATCCACTTCCACCTTTTTATCAAGCCCGTTCGATGCTCATGTTAGAAGAAGCCGGCTTGACTAAAAAGGCGGCTACTGGCGCAAGCTCCGTGGCGATGATGACTACATCCGATAACTCTTCCGATTTTGTTAACAATTTGGGTCAACACCGCAACAAGGATGGCGGCAAAAAGGGTCAAAAATGCAAAAATAATGGCAAAAATCGCGGAGCAAACAACAACGGTGGACGGAACAGTAGCAACATCGGCAGTGGGCCTCAGGATACTGGGCCCCAGCCTGCCTGGTCTCAGCCCTGGGCCCCTTGGCAGTGGGCCTGGACCAGCGGCCAGTGGCCTAGTCCCGCCTATTGCCCTCCCAGTTATTTCCAGGGAAATTGGGCTCCCATACAGCCCAATCATATTCCCAATTTCTCGGGTTCTTACGCCAACAACCAACAACGTTCCGGCTCGGGTCAGCAGGCTAGTCTACTTGGGCCTCGGACCCCGCAGGCCTTCAATGCTGTGGGCCTGAATCCGATCCCGACACCCATTGATATTGAGGCAGCCATGCATACACTTGGATTAAATCCTCCAGACGCAAATTGGTACATGGACACCGACTCCACTTCTCACATGACATCCGATCAAGGTACTCTCTCATCTTATTTCAATTTGAGCAAAAATCATGACATTATTGTTGGTGATGTCAACTCAATTCCAATTCATAGTTATTGTCATACAACGTTGTCTCCCCCATATCCACCTCTTGTCTTGAAAAATATCCTTCATGCCCCTAACTTAATTAAAAATTTGGTGTCTGTCAGAAAATTCACCACTGATTATTGAGTTTCTGTTAATTTTGATCCATTTGAGTTTTCTGTGAAGGATTTCAAAACGGGGATACCTCTCATGAGATGCAATAGTAGGGAAGATCTTTATCCAATCACAACCACCACCACTTCTTCGAGTCATGCCATGCCGTCGACATTTGCAGCTCTAGCTCATTCCTTATGGTATGCACGTTGAGTCATCCTAGGTCGTCAATTATTTATTCCTTGCATAAAAACAATTTTATTTCTTGTAAGGATATGTGTAGTACTCTAATTTGTCATTCATGTCTGTTAGGGAAACATATTAGATTACCATTTGTAACCTCAACTTCTCGTACTTTGATGCCTTTTGACATTATTCATAGCGATTTATGGACATCTCCAGTTCTAAGTTCGTTGGGCCATCGTAATTATGTTCTATTTTTGGATGATTATTCTATTTTTTATGGACCTTTCCGTTAGCGAACAAATCTCAAGTTTTTTTTCACGTTCTTAAAATTTAGAGCATTCATCCATACCCAGTTCGAACGGAAAATAAAAAATATTTAATGTGATAATGGCAAAGAATATGATAATGGGTTATTTTAAGAATTTTGTGATGCTAATGGCATAGGTTTTCATTTCTCGTGTCCTCATACTTCCTCACAAATTGGGAAAGCCGAACGAAAAATTCATACCATTAACGAAGAATACATGGCATAGTGCATGGGGTTAGTTTGTGAGGTGCAGTGGAGGCCGTTGGGTTAGTATAGGCAGCCGAAAATGCGGAGATGGTGATAGGATGGGAACCTACGGTATAAGATTTCGGTTGGGGTCTTATTTTGGAGAGTGATGGTTGGTAAAATATTAAGGAGGTACTCTACCATTTTAACAACATAGATCCAGAATGGTAGTGGAAGACATGCATGAAACAATAAGGTACGAACCATGTTATTGATAGTGCGTATAATTTGTTCAGCCTTTCTGTTTTGGGATGAAGTGTAGGGACAGGAAAAATGGAAAACCATGCCTTGTTTAGAGCAGAAATTGTGAAATGCGGAGTTATTAAATTCATGTCCATTATCACATCGGAAATTTTTTATGGATTTTCAAACTGTGTTTTAATGATTTTTTGAAATTCAAGGAACTTGACAAAAAATTCAGATTTGAATTTTAGTGGGTAAATCCTGACAAAGTGTGAAAAATCATCTAAGAATACTAGATAAAATTTGTGACCTAAAGAACTAATAACCGGAGATGTCCACAAATCAGCATGAACAATATCAAATGGAGAAAAAGTAATACTGTTGGATGACATAAATGGAAGATGAGTATGCTTGCCAAGCGGGCAAGAAAAGCAGTGTTGGGCAAGTTTTCCATTATTACATTGAATACGCTTATTAGTTCTAAGAAAATTAAAGACATGGTCTCTTGGGTGTCCGAGTCTGTTATGCCAAGTTAACGGAGAGATAGCTACAAGGGAGATGGGTGAATGTGGTCTGACAACGAAAGATTGAGTGAAGGGGTAGAGGTCTCCCACACTATTGCAGAACGTAAAATTTTTCCCCTATTGAGATCCTTCATAGAAAAACCAAAAGGGTCAAATTCAACAGACACAGAATTATTGTGAGTGAATTTTCTAACAAAAATTAAGTTTTTAATGATGTTAGGGGTGTAGAGGACATGATTTAGGGAGAAAGGTGGGTGAGATGTTTGATATGTGTGTTACCGTAACCTTCAATTGGAATGTGGTGACCATTGCCAACAGTAATAAATTGAGGACACTTTAACCGATGCATTTGAGATATATTACCTGACGACCGGGTGAGATGAGATGTGGCTCCGGTGTCCATGTACCAATTATCACCGGGTTGTTGAAGGTTCAGTGTGTTGAAGGCCTGACCCAAATTAGTGGGGGCCAGGCTGCTGGCATGCGGAAGCTGAGTGGCTGAAGGACATGTGGGCCTGCTGTGTGGACTGGTGGGCTTGCCTGTTGGTTAGGGAATGGCGCAAAACACATGGTCACTATGCTTGTTGGAACTGGGCCCCTGAAGTTGGGTAGAGGCAGGCAGGTGAGGCCCAGTTCTCGATATTGGGCCAATGTTGCTACCCAACCCACTGAAAATAGGGAGCAGGGGTTGGGCCTGGTTCTTCTTGGTTCCGGTTGCCCTTGCCGCGACCCTTCCCTTTATTATTGTTACCACAGCCTCTGCCGCTACGCCCCTCCGCCATGGGACTGCTGCTGGTGGTGGTCTTGCGGTGGTGGCTGGGTGGTGTTGGCCGTCGGCATGTTGAATCATCATTGCAAGTGTATCATATTCACCTTTCGGTAAACCAGCAACTAGTTGAAGTACCATCTTGGTTTATGAAACAGATGTCCCTTCGTTGGAAAGTTGGTCGGTTATGAATTTCAGTTGTTTACAGTATTCAGACATGTTGTTAAAATTCTCGAGATGTGTATTATTGAACTACTCTTCCAAATACACGGCCCGAGTATTTTTATTATCTTGAAAAATTTCTTCTAACCGTACCCAAAAGTTCACGTGCCGTAGCACCTGTTTTCATGATAGTACACAACAAGTCTTTAGAGATGGTGCCGTAGATCCACTGTTTGACGATGGCGTCAAGGTGACACCAGGTCGAGTCTGCAACATCGGTTGGACGAGGAACATAATCATCAATATGGTCGAGCACATTGTACGCATATGCATGAATATAGAATAGTTCTATCCATATGAAATATTGACAGTCTTCTTGGTCAAGAATTATAGGGATAAAATTCTTGATGTTGGTAACGACGAATGCCGGATGAAAAGAAGACGATGAACATTGAGAGGGGGGGGGGGGTTGTCAAGAGTGCCAGTGGAAGAACCGGAATTGGTGGGGGAAGTAGGGCGAGACATGGTGGCAATATTGCTGCGGTCGGCCGAGAGGAAGGAAAAAAAGAATTTGGGTGGTGGTCGGCCGAGAGGAAGGGAAATGAGTATGGATTAGGGTTTGACTCTTGATACCATGTAAGATTTGAATAATTTTCCTTTGGGATTCCTTTTATTAATCACAATATATATAGTTGTACAGAGGTTGATTCCTACTACAATAAAAATCATAAGTTACCTTAAATATACACCTATCATAATTACAAAATATACTGTGAATATTCGCTAATAGATTCAATAATATCTACATTATGCAAAAAATTATGTATTATATCTGCAGGATTAGGCGGAGCAACAAATATTAATTTATGGATTCTGAATTAAAATATATTTTTACTTATTGAGTTATGAATAGATTATCTATAAAAATATAAAATTGAATCAAAGCTACTAAGAAGATAAATTGAGTAATTCATGTATAACAATTCCTTCATTATTAATTATCACATGATGATTTCCTTCTCATTAATCTCCTTATAGCAATTTTGGTATTATTTATTACATAAACAATTTTCTTAAAATATTTGAGAGTTTATAAGCTAATTACATATTATTTGAGTTTCAATTGTACCTTTTAAAACATCAGTCTAGAAGTTGAATTTCAAAAGAACAATAAGAAAGGTCAATAGGACCTCTTGGTTGCGGTCATCATTCAAGACCTGTTTGACCTGGCCGCCTTCATTTTAGCCCACGTGTATTTTTTGCACACTGCTATAGCCTATAGTTATAATCACATTAAGCCATAAATAATTCCAAAACATCCTCCTTGGTCATTCTTTTTCTCTTTGGCCTTTTCCTTTCTCTTTATAATTTTTTTTGGTGATAGAACGGGAGTCCGGAAGGTAACGGTAAAATCATCTCTGTCTAATCTATAAATCATGAGTTTGAGTCATAGAAGCAGCCACATTACACCCCTTGAGCATTGAAGTCGGCCCTTCTGTAGAAAATTTGTTATATTTTAAGATTAGAAGCAGATTTATAATTGAAATTATAAATTCTGGATTCTAAAGTTCTTTGAAGTTATTGAGTTCTAAATATACAATTTGTATATATTAAATAAATTTTTAGAAATAAATATAAAATTTAAGCATCAAAATTATTGAATTCTACCGACCTAAAAATACATCCATCCTCGTTCAAGATTACAAATCATCAATACTACTATATATATTTTTTGATTGTCATAATAAAAAACTATTTGTCTACACTGTCTATATATATGAATTAAACTTTTCAAAAATTTATATCTAATTTTTTTTGTGGGCCCCTCGTACTTAGGGGTATATAAAGAGGATCAAGCTTCAACAACTTCTCCCCATAATGGACCATTACTAGAAACAGAGTAGTCACCTACTTTAAAATCTTTATAAAGAAAATTAAAACCCCAAAAGTGAAAACAATGGGTTCTTCTTCCTCCTCCTCCTCCTTTTTTCTAATTTCCTCTACAATTTCAATTCCAACACCCCTCCCCTTCCATTCAACTTAAACGACTCGGACGAGATGTTCCTCTATGGGTTTCTCACGCAAGCTAGTCCAGACAACACCACTTCTGAAACGAATAGTACTCCCATTGTCGAGCCAAAACTCTCATCAAATGAAACAAAATACAGAGGTGTTAGGCGTCTGCTATGGGGCAAATTCGCGGCGGAATTAGGGATTCGACTAGAACTGGGATTAGGGTATGGCTAGGGACATTTGATAATGAAGAAGATGTTTCTTTGGCATATGATCAAGATGTCTCTTCACCTGTATTGGCTCTTAAGAAGAGACACTCTACGAGGAAGAGGAAATTGAACAAGAAAAATAAAATGATTAGTGAAGTTGTAAAAGATGTGAGTAATTATAATGTTAATGTAGTAGTGTTTGAAGACTTAGGTGTTGATTATTTGGAACAACTTTTGAGTTCAAGTGATCATAGTAGTAGAATTACGGTGAGATAAATAAGACATCTTTATCTTTAACTAAATATTTTGAATTCTATCCGTAAAAATAGAAAAAATCTTGATAGAAGACACTTTCTACTTTAAGGGTTCTTATGCGGTGCGATCTAAATTAATCGGGATCCCAAAATAAATATCTGGCATTATATAGAAAAAAAAATAGTATTACTAATGTGACTTTTAGTCCTTGGTAAATCATTGGTCCATCCAACTACTATTTTACATCGATATCTCTCCCTTGATTTAATTGGAGATCAGTTTGTAGATTCATTTTCTTTTGGAAAGACTTTTTGTTGATGGTGTCTTGTAATGGTCATAACTTCAATGTGATTTTGGTATTTCATTGGAGAAGCACTTCTATGTGTTTTGAATTTGGAGCAAGCACAAATCTTGTGAGTTAATGGACTTATTTTAATGAGGAATTTAGATTTTAGCTCATCATTTTTGTAAATAAGAAACTTAAAGGATCGAAATTGCTTAAAGATTCGACCCTTAAATATAAGAGATAATTTTTGTCTGATTTTGACTTGTAAATAACTAATAACTATTTCGATTTTGTTTACTAAATATATTTTGTTGAATTTCTATTTCGACTCTACTGATGATATGTTATCTTATGAGTAGACAAGAATTAGGAACAAAGTGGAAAATTAAAAGAAAAAGTGAAAGAAATACGAGATATCCCAAATAAAAAAAATACTATATGCAGTAATAAAGGGTCAAATCGTAAAAAGAAAGTTCAAGTCATTATCACTCAATTACAAACAACTTTAGGTGATATAAATAAACAGCATAACCATTTTCACCTCACAATGAAGCGAAATAATTATAATTACACACTTGGTCGAAAGACAAAGAATTTAAAAATTACAGCAAACAAACTTAAACAATACAAAGAAAAAGGAAATTAAAGAAACAAGTACATAGAAAAGAAAGGAAAAATAAAACACAAGTATTTTTTTCCAGGGATTTAATTACCTCCTGTTTCTCCAGGCATAGTTTCTTGGGATGCTTCCTCCAGGGATTTTCCTTTGGGCTCTGGCACACAGAATGTACAAATCATTCCAAGAGCATTGATGCACCCTAGAACAATGAGAGAGTTCTTTATGCCGATACCCGCAGGGTATCCCGCATCAGTTTTCGATGGATCTTTGTTTTGTGCAGCGTACAGAAACCCGTACACTCCCACTATAGCTCCAGCCTTACCTGCAGCCGCAGAAATCCCATGACATGTTGACCGGAGCCTGGCCGGGAAAATCTCAGCCGGGACCACAAATGTGGTTGCGTTAGGACCAAAGTTCGCGAAAAAGAACGTGAGGGAGTACATTACCACGAACCCGATATGGTTCTCCTTCAATGTCCAATGATGGTAGGGAATGGCGATGGCAAACATGAATACTGTCATGAAGAAGAATCCCATCAATTGGATCGCGAACCTTCCAACTATATCAATGAACGCCACGGTGAACCAGTACCCTGGCACTGTACTACATAGCGCAATCAAGGTTTGTGCTCTTGATATTTTGTAAACTTCCTGAACAGCATTCATTGTTGCGGCCGGAGGGATCCATCCAATTGCTGAGAACACATCTTTCTGGAATAAATTTTGGCTGTAGAAAGCAATGTCCAATAAAAACCATGTGGAACAGGTTCCGAATAGGTGCATCCCGTGGCGACGAACAAATTCCCAAGAAAATAGACCAAATTTATTGGTTTCATCCCTAGACATTTGTTCGATTTTTGCATCCTCAGGATCAATTTCAACTTGTAGTACCCTGCCCATGTCCTGTGCGGCTTTTTTTGCATCCTTCGCTACGAGAGCCGTGTAACGGGCTGTTTCGGGCATCTTCATACGCCAGTAGTAAGTGATGCCAGCGGGTAATGCTCCGAACATGAGAATTATACGCCAAATGTAATCGGCTTGTGGCACGGTGGACAGAGCTGCATTTTCTCCGAAAGTTGGGGCCTTATAAGCATGATCAAATCCAGCTGACACAATAAGTGCAATTATCCCACTGAATAAAATTCCAAACCCTTGCATAGCGAACACGGCAGCGATGAAGGCACCGCGTGTCTTCTTATTTGCATATTCAGACATAATCGTGGCGGATAAAGGGTAATCGCCACCGATGCCAAATCCAAGCCAAAACCTGAAGAAACAAAGTGTGGCCATAACACTCTTAGGAGTATTCCCAAAGGAGAGTCCTGAAGCAACGGAACACAAAACCATGAGAACCAAAGTCATACCATAGACCTTCTTTCGTCCCATTTTGTCTCCGAGCCAGCCGAAGAAAAGCTGGCCGGCGAGGGTGCCGACGAGGGCCACACCCGTAACCGACGATGAGACGGTCGGAGGGAGTGTTCCGGGCTTCAAGAGATCTGGCTTGGTGTAGTATAAACGCCCGAGTAATTTCGTGACAAGGGAAATACTGAAGAGATCATAGGCATCAGTGAAAAATCCCATTCCAGCAATAACAATTGCTGTGAAATGGTAGAGTTGAGTCTTTGCCACATCAAGTGCATTAAGCACTTGGAGATTATTATGATCCTCACCAGCCATGCCTAAAATTTCTTCTTCAGAAGATTGTACACTTTCTTGATTTTGGAGAGAATTGATGTGTTAAACTTCGGGAAAATTGCAACTACTTATAAGGTTTGTTTCATTAATACCATTCCAGACACAAATAGAATAATCTCCGGAATATTATGGGCATATACCTTTATATCATGTCAAACTTTCTAGTTTAAGTTAAGCATGATACTCATAATAGTCTTTGTAATTTTTTACTTAGTGCCATTTAAGTATTAGCATACTTGGTCTTTGAAGCTGTCATTAATAAGCTGGCAAGTTGTTAATCTTCTGAAATGCACACCATTACCTATATTTTAAGACATAGTCTTCTTAACACAGTTTCTGCGTCTCATTTTTTTTTTTTTTGGGGTTTGAGTGGATACGAAACTTAAGAATCAAAGTAATACTTTTGAGATTTTCGGTTTGAAATAAATTGTCTCATATTTTTGTACCTATAAATCATCTCATTGAAGGTGTTTATATAAGTTACTGATAAAGAAATACACTACGTATCTAACTTAATTTCCAAAGATAGCTCAAGAGATAAGGATTGTCCAAGACTATATAAAGAGACCAAATGCCCTTTAACTCACCGATGTGGGCTCAACAGTTATCACCAAAGAGTTTGGTGAGATAGTTGAGATTCGTCTAAGTCATGACTTGAAGCTTATGAGTTCGAGATTATACTCCATTTAGTTACTGCGTTCTAAATTTATAATTATACATATTCAACAGATTTCTTAAGATAAATATATGGTTTAGCCATAACTACTAGGTTCAGCCCAACCCATAAACTGTACTCTAACTACCCTATCTACCCTTAACAAACATCTAAGTTTCGAGCCATGGGAGTGGGGAACTTCTTCGTAGGGAGTAATTTATTCCTATAGTGCATCTAGCTTGAGTGAAATTAATGTTGGAAATTTGCCTTTGGCGGGAGTTGCGTCCGACCAACTTTAACGGCTTAAACACTAGTGTTACGCATGTTGGAGAATCCGGTTCTTCACACGTGCATGATCTACTAAGTACGTAGATAACCGTAGGGCCAAGAATCGTCAAATTTCGTTGAGAAATGAAAGAGATATTGGTCCACGAAGTGAGGTGTTTGAAGCCTGAAAAAGTGTGGTTTGGGATCAATTCTCCCTCATCGGTGGAGGAAGAAAGAATTGTTGTGTTTATAAGACTCAAAATTGGTTTGGGGTTTGAGACCCCAAGGGGTATCCCATATGTTTAAAGGAGTGAGGACCTAGATGTGCTTTGGTTCGAGGAAAGCCCACACGCGCGCCGCCGCCGCCAGCCCGTCCGGTTACGGGTTGTGGGCTGTTCTTCTTCTAATATTATCTTTTTGGACCAGAGAACTTTGCTAGATGTACAGTTTGATCCCTGAAGTTTCATATGTACAGTTTGGACAAGAATTCTTTCATATGTACAATTTGATCCCTGAAGTTTCAAGATGTACAGTTTGGTCCCTGAAGTTTCCAGAAAGTCAGAATTGGGCAGAGAGATCAGAAACGTCAACATCACTCAATTCAGCCATTTATTTTGGCTGAATTACTCTTCCTAAATGGCCAATCCATTGCACATCTTCACCATTTATTTTGGTGGTATTACTACCTCCATAATGGCCATTACTTGGCCAGTGATGACACTTATGGAGGCAGTTCATCAGCCCCTCCTTCTACTATATAAATACCCCCTTGTCACCATTGTCGAGCACACTTTACACTACACGAAAATACATAAACAGATTTCAGTTCTCCCTACAACTTCCAAGCATCATTTCATTACTCAAAATTCTTCACGGTAGCATTTGAGTTTCCTTTGCTCAATTGTTCCATTGTTGTTTTATCTTGGGAGACAATTGTCCAGGACATATAAATGATACATACGGGGCAATATTGTCTTAAAGACAGAGTGCAACACTCGACTCAGCATACACAAAACAGTTTTCAGTTTTCTTGTTCAACATAATTGTAATTTCAGTTTGTTGTTGAATTGTAATTTCAGTTTTTCTATTACTTAGCAGTTACTTGTAATTTCCGTTTCCTGCACCTTTGTAACCAACAATTAATCGGGTCAGTTTAGATGATTAAACCAAAAGAATATTAAGTCAACCCAATAACCGACCGTTTTATTTCTTTTTCACTTCTCTATTCTGTTTTTGTTCATATATCCTCCTCTCTGGCTGAAACTTATTCCACAAGTGACAAGTGCTATTGCAACTTCTTTTGTGCCATGGCCTTGAGTTATGATTAGCAACAAGGCAACGATTACTTCTTTGATTAAAGATTACCTGAACAAAATAAAGGAAAAAAGATGAATTAATTTTATTATCTTCAGTTATCAATCTCTTTCTTGGCAAATAATTTTTTTTAAAAAGCAGTCCGGTGCACTAAGCTCCGGCTATTCGCTTGCGGAGTCTTGACAAATAATTTATAACTTAATAATCAAAGTCAGAGGCTTGAAGCAGTTTGGATAATTGACAATTGGTAAATATTTGCATTGGCGTGCGCAGCTAGCATTTGCATGTGGGAGAGAGTGATATTTGACTAACTTATAGGAGAAAACATCTCACAATCTCTGGCAAATTTCTAGCGGCGACACATAATTACTATAATCTCCGCTCTCCAGTTTATATGACCATGTTTGACTAGATACGAAATTCTCGTGCCCCCATACCTCACCTCAAAATGGTAAAGCTGAAAGAATCCTCTGCACCATTAATAATATGATCCGTACAATGCTCTTTCATGCTTTTCCCCCCTTCCTTTTGGGTCTATGCATTACAAATGGTAGCATACATTCTTAATATCTTACCTACATGTACCCTTCAAAATAAAACCCCTACCGAAATTCTATTCCATTGGATCCCCTTCTATGGTCACCTTCGGACTTTCAGTTGTCTATACTACCCTAATCTCACCTCCACGACCCCTCACAAATTAGCATCTAGGATTATTCCTTGCATTTTTTTAGGTTTCTTGTTGGACCATAGGGGGTACTTATGCTATGATTTGTCCACAAATAAAATTAGTCTCTTGCCATGTCACATTCTAGGAGAATGTTTTCCCCTTTGTAAACGTCCGAAAATTTCAAGTCACTGAATATGACTAACTTGATGATCCGGACACCTCCTCTCTCATTTGAAACACAATACATAGTTCTAGTATTTCGGCTGTCCCATTACGGCACCTCTCTACTGTCCCATCACTACCCCTCAGCTCATCGACCATCCCTATCCCGTCGACCACCCTACTGCCTCCCCCTTACCGTCACTGCCTCACCCCCTATTGCCCAATTTTCCCGTAGACAATCACGTCGACCACAACCCCCCCCCCCTCAGTGTTCCCGCCATCACCATTGTCCCACTGCCTGCAATCCGCCGCCACTAACCCCACAACCCAAATCCACCGTCACCGACCCCACTTCCCAGCACCACTGCCCAACACCGCCCAGCCCCACTGCCCAACCAGCCCCTATTTCTATGCACTAAATGGAAACATGTGCCCAACATGAGATTTTCAAACCAAAAGTTCACTTTAACTTATCCACTCAAGCTATCTCACCTATACCCAAGAACCCAAAATTGGTCAAGCTTGACCCGAATTGGAGTGCGGCTATGCATGAGGAATTTGATGCGCTCACTACACAACACATGTGGGATCTTGTTCTGAAACCAGAGGGGGTCAATGTGATTTATTGTATATGGCTATATCATCACAAATTCAGGGATAATGGTGAGCTTGAACGCCATAAGGCGAGACTTGTGGCAAATGGCAAGGAGCAACAAGAGGGAGTTGATTGTGGTGAGACCTTCAGTCCAGTGGTCAAACCTGCCACCATTCGTACGGTCTTGAGTATTGCTATGGGAAATAACTGGCCAATTAATCAACTTGATGTGAAAAATGCATTCTTACATGGGGATTTGAAAGAAACCATATGTATGCATCAACCACTTGGCTTTATGCATCCATCAGCTCCTCGGTATGTATGTCGTCTTCGAAAGTCACTTTTATGGTTTGAAAAAGCCCCCCGAGCTTGGTATGAACGGTTTGCCACTTACATCATACATATCAGATTCGTGTGCAGCAAAAGTGATAATTCACTTTTCATTTTTCATCGAGGTAATGACAATGCATACCTTTTACTATAGACCTGTTCAAAGGTCGGGTCGGGCCGGGTCAGAGCCGGGGCGAGTGGCTTTTTTTTTCCTGCTTGCCCGACCATGACCCTATATTTTTTAAAAAATTCCGACCCTGGCCCTGACCCTTTGGGGACCCTACGGGTCACGGGTCGGTCTTGACCCGTCGAAATTGGCATTCACCCCTACATTACCACGAAATTTCGACGTTGAAATGTATTGTATATCGTGAGATAAAATTAGATATCGATTTGGGAAAAATACAAATTGATTGGGAAAACAGACGTTTTTCTAAAAATTGGCTGCGCCAAACTGCCTTATGGAGGTTTGACCGGCCCTGTCTCGAAAAAATATGCAAAATAAAAAAAAATCAGGTAAAACGGACATCCGAGCGCAGAGTTATGACCATTTAAAGTTTCACAAATTTACAACTACTTTCTCTCTCTACATTATGCTTCCGTGATATTAACAAAACGACTAATAATATAAATATATAATTAATAATCAGCTACCGTTTTTATCTTATTTTATGTCGAGCTCAATGTAGATTAGAGCAATACATATATATATAAAAACATGCATTATATCACTTATTAATGACAAAAATATATGTAAGTACAAAATAAATATTAATGAAGGAAAAATAATATAAATTATATTAAAAAAATATGCGAGTCGGGGTCGGGCCGGGCCGGGTCGGACGGGTAAAATTTTCTTACCCTGGCCCGACCCTGACCCTGATCGGGTCCCCGCTTTTTCGGGTCGAGTGGCTCGCGGGTCAGCTAAAAGCTACCTTGGCACTGGTTTTTTCGGGCCGGGCGGGTCCCCGACCCGATGGACAGGTCTATTTTACTATATGTGGATGACATTGTCTTGACTGCCTCCTCTAATGTGCTGAAAAATGAGATCATTGCCTTACTCAAATCCAAATTTGCCATGACAGACTTGGGTCAGTTGAGCTATTTCTTGGGGATTTCCGTGATCAGACCCGAGAATACAATATTCCTGAGTCAGCGTAAGTATGCCGAAGAGATTGTTTACAAGGCTAAAATGGCTAACTGCAAGATCATGCATATTCTAGTCGACTCGAAGTCGAAACTTAGCGCCAATAATGGGGATTCAGTGCTCGATCCTTCCCTTTATAGGAGTCTCGCTGGTGCACTTTAGTATCTTACCTTCACTAGGCCTGACATTACCTATGTCGTTCAACATGTGTGCTTATTCATGCATGCTCTCATGGAGCCTCACTTTACCGCTCTGAAACGTATCATTCGGTACGTTAAGGGTACTCTTGACTATGGATTACATTTTTATCCATCTGCACCGACCAGGCTGATATCCTACACGGACGCCGATTAGGGCGACTGTCTTGATACGGTCGATCTACTTCTGGCTATTGTGTATTCTTAGGTGATAACATCATCTTGTGGTCTGCAAAACAACAAGCCACACTTTCCCGTTCAAGTGTAGAAGCAGAATATAGAGGTGTTGCGAACGTTGTTGGCTCAAAAACCTTCTTCTAGAGCTTCATTGTCCCTTGCATAAGGCATCTATAGTCTACTGTGATAACGTATCTGCTGTCTACTTGTCTCATAACCCGGTTCAACATCAGCGAACCAAACATATTGAGATAGATATTCATTTTGTTCGTGAGAAGATTGTCATGGGTCACGTTCGGGTGTTACATGTTCCTTCTTCCTATCGGTACGCAGATATATTTACTAAAGGACTTCCTCCGCAGCTGTTCCTTTACTTCAGATCCAGTCTGAGCGTCTGACCTCCTCCCGCTCTGACTGAGGAGTGTGATAGAGAATACATATAGATTACGTATATACTCCATATATTCTGTAATTATTAATTTGATGTAATTATGTAAAGTAGAAATCCTTATATAATTAAGTTTGTAATTGTAAACACCTATATATATTGCATTAATGAAAAGCCTCCAACAAGAAGAATTTCATAATTTTACCGATAAGGTGTCTCACTAATACCATTTCAGACACAAACATAATAATCCCAAGAATATTATGGGCATATACCTTTGTGTCATGTCATCAATCTTACTATTTGCAATTTTTCCCATTTGAGTATTAGCTTATAGTTGGTCTCTGAAGCTGTCCGCAATAAGCTGACAACTTATATCTTCTTAAATGCACTCCATTATGTATATTTTAGACATTGTCTACTTATTACTATATATTAAGTCAACCAAATAACATATTTTTGTGTGTAATCATCTGATATCTTGATTTTACTGATCTGACTAATTTAAATTCGCATGACATAAAATTCATTTAAGAAGGAAGGCTTCCTAGCAATAATTTCTTTATTTTCAGTGCTTGAATTTAAAATTGCCGGTTAAAGATATAAAAATTAGACCGGGTTGCCGGTTTTTGGACCGCTTCTTAACTCATTTTGAAATGTAATTGAGAGATAGCCAATTTTAAGGCCGAAAAAATATTTAGACAAAAATGCACCTAGCTAAACATGGAACAACTCTAGCACATGGAGTTGGAGTTCGAATATGCTAGATTTAAAAGATTTGCTCGAGTTTCAAACTCCATCAAACCTTTAGCAGTTCAAACTCCAGAAATGATATCTTGAGTTTACACTTTCACAATTTAATTGTGAAAATTTTCTCTCCAAGAATGATTTATGGAGTTCAAAGCTTTATTAGTTCAAACTTCATGAACGATTCATGAAGTTCAAGTTTCACGACCGAAGATTGAAAATTTGTTGGAGCTTCATACTTCATGAATGATTCATGGAATTCAAATATTTATCCGTTCAATTTTTATCAAAATTTTATTTTTCGTATAAGTGGCTAAATACTAAATATTTTGAAAAACTTGCTAAAACCTAATTAAGAGTCCAAAAAATGGTTGTTTTTAGATTTCGCCCAGAGGATTTTATATATCCCACCACATTCCTTGATCGGATCAATTCATTTTCATTTTCATTTTCATTTTCATTTTCATTTTCACTTCTCTATGATCTGTGTTTGTTCATATCTCATCCTCTGGCTAAAGTTGACTTCCATAATTGTTGTTGCTAACTTTTTTCGGCAATATTTGTGTCTTAATATTGATAATATCATATATACTTTGACATTGTAGAGTTGCTTGATCAGTACATGCCGTACATTAGCAATAAGACATCGTTTAATTTATTTCTTTGATTAAAACTTCTACCATGAAAAAAAAAGGAATTATCTTATCTTATTTCTTACAATTCAATCACTTTCTTGGATAATAGTTTATAAGTCAATAATCAAAGTCAGAGGCTTGAAGCAATTATTTGGATAATTGACAATTTGTAAATATTTGCATTTGCGTGTGCAGCTAGCATTTGCACGTGGAGAGAGTGAAATTTACTAACTTATTGGAAAAAATATATCAGAATATCTGGCAAATTGCTAGTGACGACGCATAATTAATACTCTCTCCATTTCAATTATAAGATGGTGTTATTGCGCGCTCTTAAGTTTAAGAAAGAAAAAAATATTTTTGAAATTTCTTTGTATTAACATGTTATGATCGATATGCACTATTGAGCTCAAATGTCCGCTAGTCCTGTACAAGCACTTCTAGGTCTTGATCGGTCGAGTTCTCATAATCTTGGCAAGCGAGGTCAGAACATTCTACGTTCCGTGGCTATAAAAATATGTTAATTAGGATGAAAGATGAAGCTTAAAATTGAATTATTTCTAAATGTAAAAACTTATCATTTCTTTTTAGAACGTATAATAAAAAATAGTGCGATATAAAATACAATAAGGAAAATATATTGCACCTCTATATATGTTTGTTGTAATTCTCTGTGTATTCAAAATTGAGGACAGTCCGACAGAAGAAAAACCGAAGAAGATATAATATTTTAGTAGAACCAAAAAATCCGGATGCCAATATGTACACTAAATTAAGAATAAGTATATTCCTAGCTATTAACGAATATTCTCCGAATATTTACAGTATATTTTATAATTATGGTGTATATTTAAGGTAACTTAGGATTCTTATTGTATTAGGAATCAACCTCTGTACAAATATATATATATATATATATTGTGATTAATGAAAGGAATCCTTAAGGGAGATTATTCCAATCTTACATGGTATCAAGAGCCAAACTCTAATCCCTACTCTTCTCCTCCCAAAGCCACCGACCACCACCATATCTTTTCTTTCTTCTCGATCGACGGCCACCATGTCTCGTCCCACTTCCCCTACTAATTCTGGTTCCTCCACTGGTATTTTTGACAACCCCCCACCACGTTCATCGTCTTCTTTTCATCCGGCTTTTGCCATTACCAACATCAAGAATTTTATCCCTATAATTCTTGACTAAGAAGACTGTCAATATTCCATGTGGATAGAACTGGTCTATATTCATGCATGTGCGTATAATGTGCTAGACCATATTGATGATTATGTTCCTCGTCCCACCGATGTTGCAGACTCGACATGGCATCACCTTGACGCCATCGTCAAACGGTGGATATAAGACACCATCTCAAAAGACTTGTTGTGTACTATCATGAAAACATGTGCTACGACATGTGAACTTTGAGTACGGTTAGAAGAAATTTTTCAGGATAATAAAAATACTCGAGCTGTGTATTTGGAAGAGCAGTTAAACAATAAGCATCTCGAGAATTTTAACAACATGTCTGAATATTGTAAACAACTGAAACTCATAGCCGACCAACTCTCCAACGTCGGGACATCTGTTTCAGAAACCAAGATAGTACTTCAATTGGTTGCTGGTTTACCGAAAGGTGAATATGATACATTTGCGACGATGATTCAACAGGACGACCCACTACCAAGTTTCAACAAGGCGTATTCACAACTATTGTTGGAAGAGACCCGCCGTGCTAAACAAGAGGAGCACAATCAAAAGGCATTAGCCGTTGACAGCATGGCACCACCGGCGGCCACCACAACCCAGCCACTACCGACAGACCACCACCAGTAGCAGCCCCGCAGCGGAGGACGTGGCAGCAGAGGACACGGTAATAACAACAAAGAGAAGGGCCGCGGAAAGGGACAAAGGAACCATCAGCCAGGCCCAACCCCTGCTCCCTATTTTCAGTGGGCTGGGCAGCCACCATGGCCCAATACCGGGAACTGGGCCTCACCTGCATGCCCCTACCCAACTTCAGGGGCCCAGTTCCAGCAAGCTTAGTCATCATGTGTTTTGGGTTCCGCCCCGGCCAACAGGAAGGACCACCACTCCACACAGCAGGCCCATTTGGCTTCGGCCACTTAGCACCCGCAAGTCAGCAGCCTGGCCCCCACTGATTTGGGTCAGGCCTTCAACACATTGAACCTTTAACAACCCGATGATAATTGGTACATGGACACCGGAGCCACATCTCATCTCACCCGGTCGTCAGGTAATTTATCTCAAATGCATCGATTAAAGTGTCCTCAATTTATTATTGTTGGCAATGGTCACCACATTCCAATTGAAGGTTACGGTAACACACATACCAAACATCCCCACCCACCTTTCTCCCTAAATCATGTCATTTACACCCCTAACGTCATTAAAATCTTAATCTCTGTTAAAAAATTCACTCGCAATAATTATGCGTCTGTCGAATTTGACCCTTTTGGTTTCTCTGTGAAGGATCTCAATACGGGGAAAATTCTTACGCACTGCAATTGTATGGGAGACCTCTACCCCTTAACTCAATCTTCCGCTGTCAGACCATATTCAACCATCTCCCTTGCTGCTATCTGTCCGTCAACTTGGCATAACAGACTCGGACACTCAGGAGACCCTGTCTTTAATTTTCTTAGAACTAATAAGCGTATTCAATGTAATAATGGGAAACTTGCCCAACACTGTTTTTCTTGCCTGCTTGACAAGCATACTCGTCTTCCATCTATGTCATCCAACAGTGTTACTTTTTCTCCATTTGATATCGTTCATGCTGATTTGTGGACATCTCCGGTTGTTAGTTCCTTGGGTCACAAATTTTATCTAGTATTCTTAGATGATTTTTCACACTTTGTCTAGATTTACCCACTGAAGTTCAAATCTAAAGTTTTTGCCAAGTTCCTTGAATTTCAAAATTCAGTAAAACACAGTTTGAAATCCATAAAATCTTTCCAATATGATAATGGACGTGAATTTAATAATTCGGCATTTCACAATTTCTGCTCTAAACAAGGCATGGTTTTCTGTTTTTCTGTCCCTACACTTCATCCCAAAACGGAAAGGCTGAATGAATTATACGCACCATCAATAACATGGTTCGTACCTTATTGTTTCATGCATGTCTTCCACCATCATTCTGGGTCTATGCTGTTAAAATTGTAGAGTACCTCCTTAATATTTTACCAACCAGCACTCTCCAAAATAAGACCCCACCCGAAATCTTATACCGTAGGTTCCCATCCTATGACCATCTCCGTATTTTCGGTTGCTTATGCTACCCCAACCTGGCCTCCATTGCACCTCACAAACTAGCCCCACGCACCACACCCTGTATCTTCTTTGGTTTCTCATCTTCTCATCGGGGTTACCTGTGCTATGACATAGCCACTCGTAAAATCATAGTCTCACGTCACGTCACATTTGATGAGGCGACCTTTCCGTTTTCAAATCTCCAAAAATTTCAAACCACTAATTACACATTTCTCGATGAGCCGAGTCTGTCCCCTGTTATCCAGTCATTGTGCCACCATCAACTCACTGTTCCGACGGAACCTGCACCAGTAGCTCCGTCACCACCAATGTACGGCGTCGTCTCCGACCAGGCACTACCCTGCTCTCGGTCGAACATTCCACTGATCGACCCACATGTGTCACCTACCCAACCAGAACCACTGCTGCCTCCAGAACCCGCAAACCAGCAGCCACAAAACCCAGACCAACCACTGCTGCCTACCCACCGTATGGTGACTCATGCACAATACGGTATTTTCAAACCCAAGGTCCATTTTAACCTCTCCAGACAAACCATATCACAAATTCCCAAAAACCCAAAACTAGCCAAACTGGACCCAAATTGGAATGCGGCCATGTGCGAGGAATTTAATGCTTTGACAAAGCAACACACTTAGGATTTAGTACCTAGACTGGATGGGGTGAATGTAATCCGATGCATGTGGCTATTTCACCACAAGTTAAGAGACAATGGTGACTTGGAGAGGTATAAGGCCAGACTTGTTGCCAATGTCACTAATCAGCAAGAGGGGATTGATTGTGGTGAGGCATTTAGTCCGGTTGTTAAACCGACTACTATTCGTACTGTTCTCAGTATTGCTATGGGCAAACATTGGCCTATTCATCAACTTGATGTCAATAATGCATTTCTTCACGGGGATTTGAAAGAAACTATGTATATGCATCAGCCACCTGGTTTTGTTCATCCTGCAGTCCCTCAGTATGTATGTCATCTCTGATGGTCACTTTATGGCTTGAAACAGGCACCCCGCGCTTGGTATGATCGATTTGCCATGTATATTATGCAGATTGGGTTTATATGTAGCAGGTATGACAACTCTCTCTTCATTTTTCATCGCGGTAGCAGCACTGCTTATTTGCTATTATATGTGGATGATATTGTCCTTACTGCCTCCTCTGACGGTTTGAAGAATGAAATCATTGGCCTACTCAAAACTGAATTTGATATGACTGATTTGGGCAAACTGAATTATTTCTTGGGTATATCCGTGACCAGATCTATAGCTACTATGTTCCTGAGTCAACGTAAATATGCAGTAGAGATAGTGTAGAGGGCTAAGATGGCAAATTGTAAAGATATGCCAACCCCAGTTGACTCAAAATCCAAGCTTAGTGCTACTGATGGTGCTCTAGTGTCTGATCCCACCCTATATCGGAGTCTTGCCGGTGCCTTCAATATCTTACATTCACTAGGCCTGATATTGCATATGCCGTTCAACATGTGTGTCTGTTTATGCACGCCCCGCGTGAATCCCACTTTGCTGCCCTCAAGCGTATTATCAGATACATTAAGGGCACACTTAACTATGGACTGCATCTCTACCCCTCTGCACCGACCAAATTGCTCTCCTACACGGATGCAGATTGGGCAGGGTGCCCGGACACTCGTCGCTCCACCTCGGGCTATTGTGTATTTCTAGGGGATAATCTTATTTCATGGTCCGCCAAGCGGTATGCCACACTATCCCGTTCAAGTGCTGAAGCAGAGTATCGAGGAGTTGCCAATGTCGTTGCTGAGATCTGTTGGCTCCGAAATCTTCTTTTGGAGCTCCAGTGTCCACTGCGAAAGACGTCTATAGTCTACTATGACAACATATCTGCCATCTATCTGTCTCACAATCCGGTTCAACATCAGCGGACCAAGCATATCGAGATGGATATCCATTTTGTGCGTGAGAAGGTCACCCTTGGTCAGGTCAAAATATTGCATGTGGCTTCCTCCTATCAGTATGCAGATATTTTCACAAAGGGGCTACCGAGACAGCTATTCATCAACTTCCGATCTAGCCTTAGCGTCCGGCCTCCTCCCGCTCCGACTGAGGGGGAGTATTAGCGAATATTCACAGTATATTTTGTAATTATGATAGATGTATATTTAAGGTAACTTAGGATTCTTATTATATTAGGAATCAACCTCTGTACAACTATATATATATATATATTGTGATTAATGAAAGAAATCCCTAAGGGAGATTATTACAATCTTACAATAGCTACTAATCTTAAATAATTGCAAGTAGTACATAAAACTTATAACAAGTTGCTACGTATGCAAAATTTTGTCAATCGTTTATAAAAATCGCAAGTAAACCAAATGAAAACCTTTCATATTGAGGTGATGGCATTTTATGTTTGATATTTATCAAGAATAAATCACAAACAATTCACTTTGAGAATCAAGATTCGAATCTCAATAGAGAACAAAAATTAGGAGAATTCTCTTATCTAAACCTTTTTAGGCAGAGTTATGTCAAACTCGTGTTTGTAGGAGGTTATAAGCATCAATTAGGCTTCATTTAATTAGGTGTACGCAACTTGATCGGTCGAGCTCCCATGATACATCAATTGCTCATATGTCCAATTCACTCTGGCTAGCGATCGGAGTCGGGATATTCTACATTATCTGATTATAAAAATATGTTATTTAGGATGAAACGTGGAGCTTAAAGTAAAATTGTTGTTAAATGTAAAAAGTTATCATTTTTTTTGGAACGTATAATAAAAAAAATATTGCGACATAAAATAGAAACTTATTACTCGCATTATGAATCACCTCGTAGCAATTTCTTCATTGAAAGAAATAATCCCCTTGATTATTTTCATGATTGAATAGATATATATACAAGTTACAAAATAGGAGAATCCTATTCCTAATCTATTCCTAAAACCTTATTCTACCATAACTCTAACTATACAATTATGGTAAGTGTATAACACTAATTAAGGTATCCTTTTCCTTACAATATACTACAACTATATATACCATATATACACTAATCGGGTCTTGGATTGTTGGCCGAAAGCCCATCGCTTTGCTCCTTTGCGGGGCCGAAAGCCCACCGTCGCTTTGCTTCCTTTGCAAAGGGCCGAAAGCCCACCGCTTTCTGTTTAACACACCCCCGCAACATAGCGGGCGGTTTTCGAACGCCGAGATCGTCCCTAAAATCTTCAAAGAGAACCGCCGGTAGACCCTTTGTAAAGATGTCTCGCAATTTGATAACGAGACGGGACATGGCATACTCGAACTTGACCCTTTGCAACCTTTTCACGGACAAAGTGAATGTCCATTTCGATATGCTTGGTGCGTTGGTGTTGAACGGGGTTACCTGAAAGGTAGATGGCACTAATGTTATCGCAATAGACCAAGGTTGCCTTCGAATGGGACAATGAAGCTCCAAAAGCAAATTACGTAGCCAACATGATTCGGAGACCACATTTGCTACCCCTCGATATTCTCGCCTCGGCACTTGAGCGTGATAGAGTTGCTCGACGTTTTGCTGACCAGGAGACCAAGTTGTTTCCAAGGAACATACAGTAGCCAGAAGTCGACCGTCTGGTGTCGGGACAACCACCCCAATCAGCATCCGTGTAGGAGACAAGCGTAGATGTAGATGACGGATACAAGTGCAATCCATAGTCGAGTGTCCCCTGAATATACCGAATGATGCGTTTCATTGCATTCATGTTCTCAACTCGGGATCATGCATGAATAAACACACTGCCGAACCGCATATGTAATATCCGGTCCGGTAAACGTGAGATACCGGAGGGCCCCCGCAAGATCGCGATAGCGGGTCGGGTCCTCGTATGGTGCACCCGCCGTGGCACTTAGCTTTGGGTTTGCATCAATCGGCGTGGAAGTGGACTTACGGGATGACATCCCGCCCTCTCTATGATCTCGCAAAGATACTTCCGTTGAGACAAAACAAGCCCCCGAATGACGCTTGACGCAATCCCCAAAAAATAACTCAACGGCCCTAAGTCCATCATAGCAAATTCGGAATCGAGCATGGCCATGATAGACCGGCGCAAAGCATCGGAGGAGGCGATCAAGATGATATCATCCACATACAACAAAATATAAGCCAATGACGGACCACGTCGGTAGATGAACAAGGAATTATCGACCCGCCGTGAGTGAACCCAATAGTCGAAACAAAATCAGCAAATCGTGTATACCAGTGCCCGTGGAGACCGCTTAAGCCCATATAGTGATTTCTTCAACAAACGTACATGATGAGGGCGGTTGGGATCCCCGAAACCCAACGGCCGATGCATATAGATCGTTTTTTGAGATCACCATGTAGAAAAGCATTCTTGACATCCAACCGATGAATTGGCCAAGTCTTTGAAAGAGCCAAGCTAAGCACGGTGCGAATGGTAGCCGGTTTGACCACCGGACTAAACGTCTCACCACAATCAATTCCAACCCGCCGAGTCTTACCATCACCAACAAGTCGCGCCTTATGTCGAGCAAAGGACCCATCCGAATTCTCCTTGTGAGCAAAAATCCACATAGACCCGATAACATTAATACCACATGGACGGGCACCAACTCCCACGTCTTATTAGCAATAAGAGCATTATATTCATCACCATAGCAATTTTCCAATTAGGGTCATTTAATGCGGACACGGATTGCGGGGCAAGGGGGATTTAGAGACATCCGAATGTAAATTAAAATGTCTTTTAGGTGTAAAAATACCCCGCCGACTACGAGTGACCGGTCTATGACTCGAGGAAGAATGGAGTGAATTTTGGGAATTTTCCGTTCGGACGGATCGGCCACAGGCAGCGGGGCTCCGCCGGCCCAAATCGGCACAGATCCGGATTCGGTTTACTGGACCGGCCTGAGATGGGCCGGACCGGCCCAATAACCGGAACTGTTCCAGTAGTGGCCGGAGCAAGAGGGAGTGACGCTATCGGGGGGCCGGCGGGCGGTGGGCCCGCCGGGGAATTTTGGGTACGGGAGTTGTCCGAAAAATTCCGAATAATATACGGGGATATTTGGTCATCCAAAAAATTATACAACTTAGGTTCGGGAGTATGAACTTTCGTAAACGGAATTGAGTTTCATCAAAAATGACATGGCGATTGATTATGATTTTCTTGGAGGATAAATCAAAACACTTATAACCACGATGATTTGACGGATAACCCAAAAACACACACGGGGTAGACCGAGCCCGGAGTTTGTTAATTGTTGTGGATGGGAATAGTGGATAACACAAGCACCCAAAAATCCGAAGGTGAGAATAAGAAGGGTTCTTATTATATAAGATTTTGAGAGGGGAAGAATATGTCAGACCTTTAGACGGAATTATGTTAAGAAGGTAAGTGGCCATTTGTAGAGCATGATGCCAAAAATACGGAGGTATGGAGGCATGGATTAGGAGAGTTCGGACAATGTTATTTATGGAACGAATTTTGCGTTCGGCTTTCCCATTTTGTGAAGATGTATGAGGACATGAAAACCGAAAATTTATCCCATGAGTAGCACAAAATTCTCGAAACTCCCTATTGTCATACTCTTTCCCATTATCACATTGAATATTTTTTATTTCTCTTTCAAATTGAGTACGAATGAACGCTCTAAATTTTATGAAGACGGAAAACACTTGTGATTTATTCGCAATTGGAAACGTCCACAAAAATCTAGAATAATCATCTAAAAAGAGAACATAATATCGATGACACATTGAACTAAGAACAGGAGATGTCCATAAGTCGCTATGAATAATGTCAAATGGCATAGAAGTATGAGAATTGGAGTCTACAAATGGCAACTTAACAATTTTTCCTAATGAACAAGATCGACAAATTGGAGTACGACTCGTACCCTTACAAGAAATAAAGCTATTTTTATCTAAAACTCGATAAAATAGAAGATCCCGGATGACCCAGACGAGCATGCCACATGGAAGGAGAGATGGCTGCAAAAGCTGATGGCAAGGCTGGACTCGATGGACGGAAATCGGGCATGATAGGATATAGATCCCCCCTACTATCACACCTCATGAGATGACTCCCCGTCTTGAAATCCTTCACGAGAAACCGAAAGGATCAAATTCAACAAAAACAATTGTCATTCATTTGTGAACTTTCGGACGTACACTAAATTTTTAATCAATTTAGGAGCATGTAAAGTATTTTTCAAGAGGAGTGGTGGATTGGGGGAGACAACGTTTTCTGACCATACCCTAGAATTGGAATAGAACTGCCATTACCAATAATTATCCCCCGAGGGGTGCTCAAATTGGAATAAGATGAGAGAGTACCGAGTCGGAAGTCATGTGAGTAGTGGCCCCGTGTCCATGTACCAATTTTGGTCCGGCTGAGTCAATCCCAACGTGTGCATCGCGGCCTCGATATCGGTCCGAGTAGGGCCTCGCCGCATGATGGGCTTGCGGAGGTCGGGGCCCAAGAACTCCCGGCCGTGCCGGTCCCGGCCCGTAATCGCTACCACCGCCGCCGCCGGGCCACCGGCCGCCGGGCCGCCACCGCCGGGCATTGGGCTCGGATCGTTGGCCGCCCCACCGGCCGCCGGAATTTCCCGCCGCCCGCCGGTATGGGCCGCCGGCCCACGGTCCACCGCCATCGCTCCATCGCCATGGGCCCCACCGCCGGGCCCATGGGGGTGGTGGGCCACCGTTCATTGGATGGGACCCACCGACGTTTTGCCGACTACCGGAACCTCCACCATTACCACCGCGTTTGCCCCCGCGGTTTTTGTTATTATTCTTGCGATTATTCTTGCCGCCACCATGATTATGGTTTTGGCCCGAATTATTAACAAAACCCGAAGGATTAGGAGAGGATGCCATCATGACAACCGGACTTGCTCCGTAGCCGCCTTTTTAGCCAAACCGCTTCTTCCAACGTAAGCATGGAGCGGGCTTGATGGAAGTCGGGAAGAGGGTTGCTTTGGCGAAGGAGAGTGCCAACACCATTATAGGCCTCCGAAAGACCGGCAACCAACCGTAGAACTAGACGATTATTTGTCACCGGTGCGCCAACATTACGGAGTTGATCCGCCAATTCCTTTAGTTTCTTGCAATATGCGAAACGTTCGGAAATACATCCATTCGAACGAGAGAGAATTCTCGCTCGAGTGTGACGACACGGGAATGTTGGTTGTCTTGGAATATGTCACGCAATCTATTCCATGCAGCCATAGCCGTGGTATCTGGCTCCATAATCGTCTGTAGAAGGTCCACTGAAATAGTGGCGTATATCCACCGAAGAACGGTAGCATCAAGTGTAATCCATAGCTCAGATCCTCCGCAGACGGGGTCTAGCGGGAGGAATGATGTGATGAAGAACTTGATACGATATTGCGTGAATTTTAAACAACTCTGCCCACGTTGCATATTGAACGTTTTCCATCTCAAGGACAATAGGGACACTTAGCTTGATATTGGAAACCGTGAGGGCAGGGTGAAAATTGTTCTTAGACATATTTGAAAGAACAAAGAAGGAGGATCAATTTAAGAGAGGTTTTTGAGAGCGGAAGACGAGATATTTGGAGAGAAAAACCCGAGGGAGGGGGGGGGGGGGGTTCTCGGCCAAGGAGGCAAAAATTTTGAGAAAAGAAAATTTTTGTTTAGACCTAGTCTCTTGATACCATGAAAGAAATAATCCCCTTGATTATTTTCATGATTGAATAGATATATATACAAGTTACAAAATAGGAGAATCCTATTCCTAATCTATTCCTAAAACCTTATTCTACCATAACTCTAACTATACAATTATGGTAAGTGTATAACACTAATTAAGGTATCCTTTTCCTTACAATATACTACAACTATATATACCATATATACACTAACTGGGCTGCTGGATTGTTGGCCGAAAGCCCACTGCTTTGCTCCTTTGCAGTGGCCGAAAGCCCACTGCTGCTTTGCTCCTTTGCAGTGGCCGAAAGCCCACTGCTTTCTGTTTAACATTCATTATTAATCACTTCATATAATTAACTAATTCTTGCATTATGATTACTCTCGCATAACTAATAAGATGAACGAAACGATCCCTAAGAAAATTAGAAGAAAAAAAACATTGATCATCTGTACTTTGGCTTATCATTTATCAAGGCATGCAATCGTGGTTATCAATCAACAGGTACATGTTGAAGGGGAAAAAATCAAACAAGTACATTACTTATTATAATTAAGTATAAGTTATTCCGATGCAACATTTTCTTTATTATTTTTGGTGAAATAATGTAAGTGGATACTAACTAATTAATATTCGGATACAACTCATGGTCAAATTGGAAAATATCTTGGATCACACTATATAGTCTATCCGAACAAAATTTCTCTTCAAAATCACATGGTTCTTGCCAGTGTATTAAAAAGGCGAAGGCACAAAGTGATACATTTTACTTAGGACAGGGACGAGGCGTAAGTACTGAGACGTAGTGCATAAGCACCATGAAACTTTGGTTTCATTATTATTTTATAAACTTCTGAAATAACACACATATATAATCAAGTTAGCATAGATAAACTAAAACTACATCCCATTTATCTCAATTTATGTGGAACTGTTCGGATTTATAATCAAACTTTTAAATTTTAGCCGTAAATTTGGACGTGAAATTTTTAAATATTTTGAAATAAAATTATAGATGTACACAATAATTGACAATTTTAAAAATATTTATGAAAGAATTGGGTGAAATAAAAAATTTTGACTCTCTAAATTCGAACTATGTCATATAAATTGAGGAAGAGAGAGACTAAAATTGCAACAAGTTGGTAAATAATTAGGATTATAAGTGGGTCTCTTATTAGTGCTCCATACCAAAGAATAAGTATAACTTCTCAGTTAAGTCCAAAGACGGGTGATAATTTTGGGCTTTCTTACAGATCCATAACAGAATTTCTCGATGGACGCTAAAATATAAGTATATTTGAGTAGCAGGAGAAACTGATTTACAGAAGCTAAAAAAGATAGCTTCTCCGCATTAGTATTTTTGAAATATTAGTCAAGCGGTACTGTTCTAATATTAATAAAAGTGCATTTCAAATGATTATCCAAACATAAAATGCTATTATCCAAAGGAACTTTTTCGAAAAACACTTTCAATAAAAAGCATTTTTTAAAAATAAATAGATTTTAAAATTTTGACCAATGAAACTAATTTCTGGAATTCTGGGGGAGAAAAGGGGACTTGGTACTCAAGGCAGGGACCACCGATCAATTTAAATAGGACAATATTAGCATAGTAGTGGTCGGGAAAAGTTTGTTAGGGTCTTCCCCTCCCCCATCCGTGGCTCCGTCTCTCCCAAAAGATAAGTCTATTATGGATACAACAATAACATACTCAATAAAATCCCACAACGTGGGTTTGGGGAGGGTAGAGGGTATGCAGATTTTATCTCTATCTTGGTAGGTAGAGCGGTTATTTCCGAGAGACCCTCGGCTCAAGACAGAGCATAAACACAAACAAAGCAACAACAAAAGCAAAACAAGAACAAAGCAAGAGAAAGCAAAATCTATTATGGATACAATTCAAAAAATGGAAACTTATCGAGGAATGTTGTAGTAGCATATGTATTTCGGTTTTTAAAATATGATATCGTTAAACTGATTTATACATTTGTTCACTTCTTTAAATATCAACAAGCTTACAAAAAAATGTGTAGGACACGGGTCATAAAGTCACGTATACAACAAGCATTTTATAAGTAAAACCCTATGTCCACCATTAATTAGTAGACATTTGCCAAAAGAATGCCAAATTTTATATTTAAAAACAACTTAATTTTGAATAATTAAAAATAAAACATACAAATAGATAGAAAATATCAAAGTATAAAATAAACACAACAAGACTGCATGATACAATCACAACTCAACCTCCAAAACTCATTCGAGACAATTAATTATCTCCGGTTTCTCCATGCATAGTTTCTTGAGATGCTTCCTCTAGAGATATTCCTTTTGGCTCTGGCACACAGAATGTACAAATCATTCCAAGAGCATTGATGCACCCTAGAATAATGAGAGAGTTCTTTATGCCGATACCCGCAGGGTATCCCGCATCCGTTTTCGATGGATCTTTGTTTTGTGCAGCGTACAGAAACCCGTACACTCCAACTATAGCTCCAGCCTTACCTGCAACCGCAGAAATCCCATGGCATGTCGACCGGAGCCTGGCCGGGAAAATCTCAGCCGGGACCACAAAAGTAGTCGCGTTAGACCCAAAGTTCGCGAAAAAGACACCAAAGCCAAAAAAATCAATTAGATAGTCAACTAACTCGTGATACATTGTAAAATTAATAAGTTCCTCACTATGGCCAGTCACTCTAGTAGTAAAGATTAAAAGGAGAAGAAAAGAATTATGAAATAATTAATTACTTCGTTCGTTTTAATTTATTTGATGTAGTTTGACTTGATATAGAATTTAAGAGAAAAAACTAAAAATATGTAATCTTAAATATGTTATAGCATTTGTATGATTCGTAACACTTCTAACTAAAGGTAAAACAAAGGTAAAGCTAAAATTATTTCTAAATATAAAATATGTATTTTCTGTAATAGAGTAACAAAAAATAATGTCACATAAATTGTATAATGAATTATGATTTAAAGAAATGGTGAGTTGAAGTGTGGGCTCAACGAGGGATGTGATGGAGTGGTAATATTTCTTCATATTTAATCAGAGGCTTTGGATTCGAGCTTGAGTATAGAGTTTTTTTTGCAGTTTACCCAATTTGAAACTTTTCGGAAGTAAATTTAAATTTAGCCAGATCCCAATACAAGTACCGACACCGAATGAGAAGCAAAAAAAATGGTGAGTGGAGATAAACTTTTGCCAATCAATGATGTATGTACATCTTTTGTCCCAATATATGTGATATAATTTTTTTTTAATTTGTCTTAAAATTTGTAATTTATTTTAAATGAGATAATTCTATAAAGAATGGATCTTGGGCCTAACTCAACCCCAAAACCTAGCTTGTAGGGTGAGGATTGTCCAAGTCCATATAAGGAGTCCATGTTCCCATTTCATATCCGATGTGGGACTCTTAACACTCCCCGCACGCCCAAACCTTGTTAACTAGAGCGTTGATAATATAATTTGGGGGTCCAACATCGACGAATAAAGAATTGGAATGGGTCTGGCTATGATACCATGTAAAGAATGGATCTTGGGCTTAACTCAACCCCAAAAGTTAGCTTGTAGGGTTGAGTTATTGTCCAAGTCCATATAAGGAGTCTATGTTCCCATTCCATATCCGATGTGGGATTCTTAACACTCCCCCGCACGCTTAGACCTTGTTAACTGGAGTGTGGATAATATAATTTGGGGGCCCAACATCGGTGAACAAAGAATTGAAATAGGTCTAGCTCTAATACCATGTAAAGAATGGATCTTAGGTCTAACTCAACCCCAAAAGCTAGCTTGTAGGGTGAGGATTGTCCAAGTCCATATAAGAAGTCCATATTCTCATTCCATTTTTTATGTGAGCCTCTTAACACTCCCCCGCACGCCTAGACCTCGTTAACTGGAGCGTGGACAATATAATTTGGGGGCCAACATCGGTGAACAAAGAATTGGAATGGGTCTGGCTCTATACCATGTAAAGAATGAATCTTGGGCCTAACTCAATCCCAAAAGCTAGCTTGTAGGGTGAGGATTGTCCAAGTCCATATAAAGAGTCCATGTTCCCGTTTCATATCCGATGTGGGACTCTTAACACTCTCAGAGATCATTCTCTCTAATATTTCCAGTACAAATTGGTACAAGCATTTGATAATAGAATCGTGCAAATGTCCAGCCCGAAAACTTAGAATCTATTTTTCTGTCTAAATCATCCAAATAAAAATGAAATAGAACCTGACGAAGAAATGGGACAGGAGCTATTTTATCGATGGCCCAGTTTTTCCGCACACCCAGACCTGGTTAACTGGAGCGTGGATAATATAATTTGGGGTCCAACATCGGTGAACAAACAATTGAAATGAGTTTGACTCTGATACCATGTAAAGAATGGATCTTGGGTCTAAGGGTGAGGATTGTCCAAGACCATATAAAGAGTCTCACGTCGATGAACAAAGAATTGGAATGAGTCTGGCTTTGATACCATATAAGAATAACTCAACCTAGCTAAAGCAAAATTTTGGACTTCTAAAGCAAATACAAAAGGGAAAAGGGCAGAAATAGTCATCTGTGTGAAACTATCGACACCCGATAACAACTCAAGAATCTTAAAAGTCACTTTTTAGCCTTTTCAAAATATTTCCATTTTATAGCCATTTAAAAACTAATTCCAACACATGTATATAAACTATATCATTATTCTATAGAATATGTATCACTACTGTATATGTATGGAAAATGTATCATGAAATTGTATCATTATTGTATAGAATATGTATATCTATAGTATATGTATAAAAATGTATTATTAGTGTATAATAGTGTATAATAAATGTATAATCAACATATAATCAGTATAGTATGTATACACACTAATGATACACATATTATTGTTAAATAAACACAATAAACATGTGTATATTGTGTGTATTGGTCACGGGATTTCTCTCGGGATTGCCCTCGGTTTGGACATATTGTAGTGTATTTGTTACCTAAATTAGGATTATACACTTACCATAAATTACTTGGTACAAATCTGTCCAAACCGAGGGCAATCCTGAGAGCAATCCCGTGACCAATTTACACAATATACACATGTATATTGTGTATATATTTAACAATAATATGTGTATCATTAGTGTGTATACATTACTATACTGATTATATGTTGATTATATATTTATTATACACTAATAATAATACATTTTTATACATATACTATAGATATACATATTTTATACAATAATGATACAATTTCATGAAAGAAATAATCCCCTTCATTGTTTTCATTAATTGAATAGGTATTTATACAAGTTACAAAATAGGAGAATTCTATTCCTATTCTATTCCTAAAATCTTATTCTACCATAATTCTAACTATACAACTATGGTAAGTGTATAATCCTAATTTAGATAACAAATACACTACAATATACATCAAATATATATACCATAAATTACTTGGCACAAATCTGTCCAAACCGAGGGCAATCCCGTGACCAATATACACAATATACACATGTATATTGTGTGTATATTGTGTATATTTTACAATTATACACTATTTACTCAGGTAAGGATTATCCAAGAAAAAATGGAGATTGCCGAAAAAGTTTTTTCGGTCAGATTTGTCAATCTAATGATTTTTCTATAGAGTTTGATATTATCTCTTTAATTGTTCACCCGTGTGAAGTTTTTTTTTCTTGTACGAAACCTTAAAGCACGGATTCTCTAATGGCAACAGATGTATTTGAGAATCTGATAAGTACGTGTTGGTTGAGAGACAAGATGAGAAAGATGTTGGAAGCCATGGAAAGGAGGCTGGAGAAGATGATTCTGTAAAAGCATCAAGAATTCAGTATGAAAGCATTGAGATTTTCCTAGTGTTTCGCTACGGAGAAGACACACTTGGCGGCGACCGCTGAACGTGGGAGAAAGAGAGTTAGAGTGAAATTTTAGATTTTGACTATAATTTGGCTTTAGTTTGGGCCTAAATACTATTTATGGGCATTATTCTAAAATAAGGCATTTTTGGACATTATCTTTTTGCTAGGGAAATGCATATATTATAGCCCATAATGCGGACTTCTATGTATAAAAAATATGATTTCTCCCTTTATTGAGTTATTTCATTTAACTTCAAGAAGTCTACAATTTTTCCTTGATTTTTATTTTATAGCTCAAACACATATTTTTTAATAATATTTTACGCAATTTTATAAATCTATACTCATTTATACGGGATAGATACACGCGCAAAAGCATCGTCATAACATAAAATGTCATCCACTTTTTTTTTCCTTTTAAAAGGTAATGTCACACAAGATAAAATAAGTATTTAATCGTTTTCTAATATTTCAGAGTAGACATTTTTTTTTAATATTTAAGAGTAAAGTTTATAATTTTCGGTTATAGTTAGAACTCCAAATTCAATTAAATTTTGTGAGTTAAATCCTTGCTTATTTGAATCACATTATTTTGTAAATGTGTTGCAACAAAAGTGTCTGTACACACGCCACGTGTGTTTGACAATGTCAGTTCCTTTTTGGTCAAAATGCCCATAACCTAACCCTAATTTGTAACATCGACGACCTTTATACCGAAAGTTTGTTCCAGTTTCGAATCGTCTAGAACCACTGCAATGGAAGATTTGATGCCGTCAGGTACGTTTCCCTTGTAGGCAGCCAAGTCCTGATTGATTTTGATTTTGAGAGAGTGAAATTTGCTTTTTCATTTCTACGATATCAGCTAAATCATCGTAACTATAGCAGCAGTTTGCCAGTGCAGGTGATGGTGTCAGTGCCGGTGCCAGTGGAGCTACAATGACCTTCTTTTTCACCAGTGTGAAAGATAGGGCGAGGTAGGGAGATGGCTCGAGCACAATGATAGAGACAGAGGTACGAAAATACATTTGTTGAAGGTAAAACTATAGATGGTCAGTGGGTCGGGCTCGGGTCTGGCGGGGTCGGGGCGGGGCTGGCGAAGGGGGCGGGATCGGGGCTGGCGGGGCCAGGCGGGATCGGGTTTGGCGGGACTTGCCGAAGTCCCGTCCCGATCCCGATCCCAATCCCGTCGGAATCGGGTCGGGCGGGATCGGGTCAGGTTTCGGTGAGTTTTCCTCTTCTTTTTTTTTAATAACATATGTATAAAAAAAACTCAATAATTAAACAAGACAAGATAGTGTAATAAAAACTTCCCAATGCTATTTTTGTGCCTCTTATATTATTTAATAGACATGATTTTTTTGTAATACAAATACAATTGTCGAAATTGCAACTTTGTGGTGTTGTCCAAAAATTGTAAATTACATAATAAAATTGCAATTAAAAAAATTACATTCTTAAAAAAACCTGTTCTAGTTTCTTTATAACTTCCTGTAGTTCTTTGGTTGGAATTGGTATTTGTTGGTCAAATTGATCCACGTCGCTTCCACCACCTTCGGATAAGATTTCGTTGTAGCTTTCGTCTTCTTCTTCGTTGATCTCCGGTTGACCGCCCTTCTTTGCTCCGCTCGTATCCAATCTCTGAATAATACTGCAATTTTCAAGCTGTCTCCGGCTAATGAGTGTTTGTGGTCTCCTATTTGATATATGCCGACAGAAAAAGCGCTTTCAGACGCAGTTGATAACGCTTGAATGTTCAAAACATCTCGGGCCATAATTGAAAGTGTCGGAAATGTCTTCTCATTCTCCCTCCAGTATTTCAGCAAGTCTTCATGTACATCTTCATTGATAACTTCTTGGTACGGTACAGAACCCTGCAAAACAAAAATATCAAACTCGCTAATTTGGTTAGTAGCGGTACGACCGCACATTCTATTTCTGAGGCTTTCAATACTAGCCGCAGAAACAATATGTCTTTTGTGAGGTTGTGTTGAAGATGAAGAAGATGGTATGGAAGCCGGTAGGTTACTAGCACTTTCTTGTTGGTAAAACCTATATATTTTTTTGCATTGGTCTTCTACGCTAGACAACACTTCTTCTTTAGTTTGTTCAATAGGTGGTGGGTGATTTGGATTTTTTGGACTTGGTAGTACTTCTATACAATCGTAAATAGTTTCAATAAGTGATTTAGTACCGTCTATTTTAATAGTCGGATTTAATACAACACCAATAATATAAATAGTGGGAATAGGAATAAAATATTTTTTTATTTTGATAAACATTTTTTAATAAATGCAATATAAGCTGGTTTTTCCATATATTCACTAAGTAATAAAAATATTAGAGTTATATAAAACAACATAGTTGAAATAGTAGGATAATATATACCGGAAAATTCTTTTATTGCTTGAAAAAATTTCTCTAAAAATACAATAAGTTCGGAAATTTTTACCCAATCACTATCTACAACCATATCAGCTGGATTTTGATTATGAGAGTTAAAAAATAAAGTTATAGGTTTTCTATAGTCATAAGCAACAAGTAGTTGCTCGTATAAAGAATTCCACCTAGTGGATACTTCTTCTGGATTTTTCTATAAGGTAGTCCACAATCGTGACAAGTTTTTTTATATTCTTTTCTTCGTTGTACTCTATTATTTTTAAAAATAAAGTTTATAGCAAATTGTATTTTACTAAGAATATCTTCAAAAAGTGATAGACCATCCTTTACAATTAAGTTATATATATGACACGCGCATTTTATATGAAAATGATCTGGAAAAGATGGAGTTAAACAATTTTTTAAAATTGTAATAGTGTAATTGTTAGAAGAAGCGTTATCTAATGTAATAGTCATAATTTTATCGGTTATTCCATAATAATGACACACTTGATAAATATTTTATGCAATAAAAGTACCAGTGTGCCTCTCATCTATATATCTATACGCTAAGATACGTTTTTGCATAGACCATTTATAATCTATCCAATGACAAGTTACCGTTAAATAATCATGGTCGTTAGTACTACGACCTATATCAGACGTGATAGATACTTTGCCATTAAAATGATATAATGAATAACGTAAATATTGTTGATATTCATGTTCGAATTTAAATACATCTCTCTTAACAGTTGATCTAGGAAAATTGTTAAAAGCGGGATTATATATATCTCTAATGTAATGAATAAAACTGGGAGATGAAGGAAATGAAAAAGGCAAACCCTTCACAACAACTAATTTTGATATTGCTTCCATATCTCTATGTTTATTTAATGTAGGGCCTACAATTTCCCCCGTCATAGGGTTAATTTGACCCTTCACTTGATCCGGAACAGTATCAGTATGTGAACCTTGTCCCGATGGAGCGGGCATTTGCGCACCCGGTTTTGAAGCCTGATATTGGGCATACCTAGCTGGATGAGCCCTTACTATGTGTCTCATTAATCCCCCCGGTCCCATCGTGACCTTTTCCAGTTTTAAATTTTAAAACATCTTTACAAATTTTACATCTAGCTACTTGATTCTCTACGTCCCTATCAAAATATATCCATGCATATGATTTTAATGGTCGTTTTGCTGGACCTCGTCTCATACAAGGGGGAATATGAGGCATTTCAGTTGAAGGTGCACTAGTGGGTGTGTTGTCATCAACATTAGTGGGTGTATCATCTAGATCATCGTCTAAATTAAAGTCTTCTTGAGTTCCAGAAAATAGCTCCTCGTCTAAATCTAATGGTATTGTAGGAAAATGTTCAGTATCAACAAAATCATCCTGTGTAGGAATAGGATGACTAGAAAAAGTACCCTTGCCCTTGTTGCCCCTACTAGAAGAAGCACCATTACCCTTAAACATACCTCTTAATCCTTTCATTTTAATTATGATAATAAATAATTAAAGATAATAAAATTAAGTGCGCTAAATAAAATAAACAGACAATAATAATTTAATGAAGGAACGAATGTACCAAACACCGACGTAACATCGACGTGTAATCGAGATGTTGAAAATTGAAACTTTGCTCGATGGAAGATCCTCAAGCTAGTTGTCAACTTCACTCCCAATTTCCAAATGAATAAATAAAATTGAATATTTAGTAAACAATGTAGACTTGTAGAGAGATAGATTGAGAGATTAGAGAGATTGTAGGAAGATTTGTGAGAAAGATGAAGAGAAAATGAGTTATTTATAGTTGAAAAATTGGGTTAAAGTGTAAATATAATAACTTATGGATTAAAAATAAATATTAAGGGGTTGGGGTAGGGGGGAGGTCAAAAATGGCCGTTGCACAACGGCCAAAATCTAAAATGGTCGTTGGTGCAACGATTATTTTTGCAAATGGGGGATTACGGGCGGGATCGGGATTAGCGGGACTGGGGGGCGGGACGGGACGAGACGAGACGAGACATTGTCCCGTCCCGATTCGAGTCCCGCTATCAATTTTTTATTTTATTTTTTACTATGCGGGACCGGGGCGGTGTCGGGAGGGGCCGGGCCGGCCCACTGGCCAGCTATAGGTAAAACCCATCGGAGCTCCGGTGAAGGGCCGTGCAAAGGTTAGCGCTAGCCATAGTGGACAGAAAGGGAAGGTTACGGAGAGCGGCGATATCAATGGTTGACCTAGGGTACTCGCCAGCCACAACAACAACGAAAGTCTGGAATTTGGAATGCTGACGATCATGCACAGACTTTCACATGTCTGTTATTTATGCCCATTTCTTTTTATTTGGTTTATGCAATGTATTAATTCAAGTAGATGTGAAAAGATTCAAATAGATAAGTTGGAACATAGAATATTAATTAATTTCATTGGCAAATCTATGCGTTAATTCTTAGTATTAAAAATATAGATGAACATGTGATATGATCTTCTATTGTTTTAGTTTACACAGTTTTTTATACCTTTATCCTAATAAAAAAATCATATTTTTTTTTCTAAACGCTCAGCAATAGGCAAGATTATTTGGAAGAACAGATAATGTCTTGATGTGATATGGAAACTTTGGCGGCTGCGGTGCGAGATGGAGAAACTTGCACAAACATTTAGTATAAAAATTGATAAGTAAAGATATGCTTATTTTACTGCATTATTGTTATTACTATACTAGTGAATTTACTGTGAGTTACGCGATTATAAAAGATACTATTATATTCATGAAATAATCTTTTTTTAATATTTAAAGATATTGTTATATTCATGAAATTATGTTTTTTAATATTCAATTGGTTAAAATTTTAGAAAACAAAATAGGTGATAAATAGCTAAGTTTTGACTTTCTAATTCTTTATATCATGTTTGTCTTAGCGAAAGAAAGGTAAAAACATAAAGCTTTTAACTTCATAGACTAATATTATTGCTAGAATTTATATTAATAAAAAATAATTCAAGCTAATAAGAAGTTAGCTATGTATTTGCAAAACAATCCATTGGATGTTATTACATAAATTTTATTTACGAATATGAAGATATGAGTAGTTTAATTCAAAATTCTAAAATATTTTACTATAAAAATTAGATAATATTTTTCCTTTGTTTTTTTATAAAGACTTTTTACTTTTTTACTTTTCTGTACAAACTTCAACATTGTCTAAGAGGAAATAAAACCATGCAATTCGTTATCAATTAAAAGGATTGAGGCCTCAAATTTTTTTGGTGCCTGTAGTAAAGGCTTTACTAGCCTTCCCTTGAGCCACCACTAGAGAAAAAGAAAAGAAATTTATTTATTAATTTCGCATAAATATTCATAATTTACTCTTTCGTAAGTTGTTTGGTAGAAGTGAAAAGGAATAAAAAAAACATGCTTTGTCATCTTTATCTAATTTAATTAACTCCATTTCTTTTTTATTTCTTGTTCTCTTAGTTTTTGTAAATCATTACTGAAAGTTCCTCCATAGTAATATTATTTCAAAAATATCTTATAAAGATTAATCATCAACGAAGTAATGTTAAAAATGTAAAACACTTTCTGCGCCACTAAAAACATCTCAATCAAGCTAACACGCATTATCAGAAATACAGAGAAGCAAAGTAATAAATATTGTATTCCTGTAACTTTCTCATAAAATGTTAAATGTCATTAAAAATGTTTATTAAGAAGAAAAAAAAAGCTTTAAAAAGGGGAATTTCGTTTTCTCCTATTATCTTCCGTTTTTCCATTTATTCTTATTTTATTTTTGCGCTATAAGGCGCTCTTGCATGGGACATCGTGGGTTCGATTCCCCGCAAGCACGAAGAAACTCTGCATGTTGGGGAATTTAACCTTGTCTCATTATCAGTTGTACGCTCCCAGAAAAACTGGCCACCGGAGCATATCCCGCGATTTACCTGGTAATAGTGTTGAAGGACCGGTGCTATTACCTCCAGGACGTCTGAGTAATACCAGCGAAGTAGTCAGGCGCAAGCCTGAAAACCTGGATTATCAAAAAAAAAAATCGCCTTATAAGACACTTTGAAGAGGTTTGGCTAAGCTTACCATCCGGTCAAAATGACTTATAAGTATCTTTTGGCTTATTATGCATTTGGTAATAAGCCAAAGGCCATAATTTGTCACTCTTAGCTTATGTTTTTTTTCTTTAAGCTTATAAGCACTTTAAGTTTGACGATTCTTTTTTTACCATTTAATCTTTAATATTTTTTAAAAATTCTCAAAATACCTTTTTCAAAACAAAACCACTAACTTCCTCTCCATTTATATCTGTCATTCATCCTTTTTCTTGCAAAGATTATTTTTAAGGATCGATGTGGTGGGGATGAATGAGATCCCGCTGTCTTTAATCAGAAGTCTCGTGTTTGAACTCTGAATTGAGAAGTTTTTCATAAGGAGCAATACTAGTTGGGTTAGTACATTCCAGATCCCAAAAAATTAAACAAAAAAAGATAGGCGATTTTCAATCACTTCAAATTCAAGTATTAGGCTACTAAGAAACCTTCTATATTTTGTATACATGTCAGTTCTCAGAGGATAAATTGTTTTTGTGACGCTTAAGGCGGGTTAATTTATCCTCGGAGTCCAAAATACATGTCAGTTCTAAAAAGAAAAAATCTAAAAGGCATAAAATGTACCAACTTCAAATCACTGAATCTAAATCTTGAATCCACCTCTACCGCTAACAACTAAGCTGACAAAATTAGCAATCACTGTCTACGAAGACAGTGATGCTTCGCTATTTTCTTCTGCCGGTGGTGGTGCAGATGATGAATCAGTAGACGCGGCGTTTGTCTTGGGAGGGTTGTACTTTTTTAGTAGCCTATCTTTGTATTCCTTCCACCATTCTTCAGCTTGTTGCTCCGCAAACCTCCGTTTACTACAAGAAATTGTCCAATCAACAAACAATACAACTTATATGCCTAAATGTAAGTACTCCGTCCGCCCCAATTTGACGAGGAACAGAGTTTAAAAAAGAAAGACAGGTTTTTGAAACTTGTGATTCAAAACAAGTACTCCCTCCGTCCTAATTTATGTGACAATGTTCGAATTTTGAAAGTCAAATGATTTATTCTTTGACCACATATTTTTTCATATGCTTTTTGAATATTTTGAATTATCAATATGTAAATTTATTTCAAAAAAAAGAACTAAAAGATTCTATGTCTAAATGTACGATCAAAATTAAGAAGTTTGAATCTCAAAAAGAAAAAAAGTGTCATATAATTTGGGACAAATGGAGTAATAGACATTTATGTTGCTATAAATCATCTCGTTAGGGGTAAAATGAAAAGTTTAAAGTTAAATTATTTTCAAATATAGAAAGATGTCGTTCTTTTTGTGAAAGACTAAAAGGGAAGGTATCCTAGATAAAAAGGGACAAAGGGAGTAACAGAGAAGAAATACCTGAACCGAACACGCTTGAAGATCTTGGTGCCATTTGTAAGTTGAAGGAGAGTGACATAGACGCCCGGTTCAAACTGTTCGATAACTTCCTTTTGTCCCTCTCTTGGAGCTTTAGGTGACCCCGAGACACTTTCGGGAGCTGATTGTCCGTGGTTCTCGCGTACTGTTCCATCAACATTGTCTGCAGCATCCCAATGATTGACAGACTCAAAGGATAGAATATTTCTATGTGTCGGCTTCTGTTGACTATAAGACGGGTCTGGTGGCAAAGAAGAGTTGTCTTCAGATGCTTGATTCCCAAATGTATTAAGAAATGATTCCACTTGAGCATGTATCGATTTTATTGCTGGACCCTCGGAGATATCGGGAGGCAGTTCTTGTGTCATCTCTTTCAGCTGAAGTAACAAAAAGACACGATTACACGGTCCATTATTTTGACATGAATACATAATGAAAGAAAAAAAGAATCAAACAAATTATAGGAATTTGGATGATTTCATTCAACTAAAGTTCTATGATGACACTTCAAAAGTAGTGCATTTTTTGAGGATCTGACACAGATTCGGCAGCAATTTTTGAAGAGTCCGAGACATCTGATGAGTGTACCCAACAAACGATTTTCTTTGTGGTAACATATAAAAGAGGCAAACCGTTTGATACATATATCTAAAAAATGCTGAGACATGTAGTCGTTAACTACTCGTTTATGGGGGCCTTAGATGGTTTTTGCAAATTGCATGTGATTGCGACACAATGAGATGAGCTAACAAAAAACAACATTAAGCTAAGTTTAACGAATTTTGTTTTAGTTAATGTGAACAGTTGAGTTAAACTGCTAGACCATATAATAGAGCTTACGTGAATTTTGTTTTACCGATTCACTAATGTTAGAATCTTCGAAACTTAGTTCCGAAGATGAGGAAAATATAACACAAATCAAAAGTCAAGCATAAACAGAAGAAAAGCAATTAGAACATTACTTGAACAGTAATAGACTTCATGGTTTCCACCGCGATATTACACTTCGATGCTCTCTCTGCAACCAACCTAGCCGATTCTTGAGAACTTTCCTTCAATTTTCGAAGTTCAGCATCTTGTCCATCACTTTTCTGCTTTAAACTTTTAATCTACAAATATAAATGAGACAACTAATAATGATAGCTCTAGGCATTAAGTTAATCAATAGAATGATAAATCTTCTTGTTTTATACTCCCTCCGTTCCAAAGTAGTTGTCATGTTTCGCTCCTCGAGAGTTCATTTGACTAATTTTTTGTTAAATTGGATTAGATCAACAATAAATAAAACATAAGAATTCAATAACTATTCGAAAAGTACTAAGTTCGATTAAAAAAATATATTTTAAAATATTGGTTAAAGTTCATATAGTTTGTCTTTCAAAAAAGAGAAACATGACAACTAATTTGGGAGGGTGGAGTATGTGATAAGTTCCATACCTGGTTTTGCAATTTGGCAACTTCTTGGTGCAATACGTCATTTGTCTTTCTAAGACTATCAATGACGCCCCTTGAAAAAACGGGAGCCGGGGAGCGTGGAGGACTTGGTCTTCTAGAGTACGGTGAAGCAGGTCTAGAGTTGGACGAATTCGATGGCTGAGGCTGAGGCTGAGACTGAGACAGAGGCTGAGGCTGAGGCTGAGGCTGAGGTGGTGCTGTCACGACGGGCTTCAAGGCGTATTGAAGCGCACTAAGTGAACTCGGAAAAGCGATATCTTTTAATTGCAAAAGTGAAGGAACTTGTGAAGCTCTCACTATACTGAGATTATCTGATTTGATGCCGGGCCTTGTAGACTTAACTTCGAGGTACTTAATCGGTTCTATCGTGGGAGAGAGCAAAACTCTTGATGTTCTCGCCACGCCCCTGTCTAACTTACTATTCTCTATGGGTCGATGAGAGGAGTTGAATTTTTTAACGTAAAACGAGGAACTTCCTTCGGAAGCCTTTTCCAATTTCATGTAGCAAGAGTCACAAACGCGATGTGGTTTTCCCGGAGTCGGAGCAAGAGCCGCTTTCAATGCTTTTTTCGAACTGCATGCATGACAATGCACTAGCCCACAATTATAACAGTTATGTCTCTTTCGAGTAAATCCAAATGCTTGTCGACAACCCGAGCAAACAGATTGATCTGCTCCGGACACCCACTTATGAATGCAAATACTGGCAGTGTAATTAGAGCCACACGCTATGTTCTTCACATGTCTGTCTTTTAGGGCCTCGACTAACGTCGGACTGTTCCGATCTTCGGTGTCCCCGTGACCTAACCTTCCGCTCTCACCTTTTCCCCATGTAAAGACTTCGCTTCTTGATGTAAGGACAGCGACATGGAACGAGCCACACGCTATTTCTTCGACAAATTCACCAACCAATCTATCTTGTACAAGAGACGGGTTTTTCCCGTCCGCCTGCGGATTCCCGAGCTGACCATATGCATTGCTTCCCATGATAAACACGTGACCCGATGTTGTAAGACCGATGGTTATATTATGTCCACACGCTAACTGATGGAAGTTGTAATCTATAAGTGAGGAGACACAGGTCGGAAGCAGATAAGGTTCTTTATTTTCATGACCTAATTTGTTTTTGTCGCCGTCTCCCCATGTGAATAACTTTCTCGTGGGCACGTTTCCGCAGTTATGGTTCGTGACTTCCACGATAGCAGCGGTGTGCCACACACTGCACGCGACTTTTATGGTTTTAAGTCCGTTAAGTGATTGAACTTCCCTTGGATACGGTACACTTACACGGTCCCCATGACCTAAGGCGCCAAATGTTCCGTCGCCAAACGTGAATAGTTTTCCGTTCAGGGTCGCCAAAGCTGAATGCCAGGTCCCACATGCAACCGATAAAACTTGAAGCCCTTCCAGCGGACCGGAAACTCTCTTAGGTATCCAGTGGCTAACATCATTTCCATGCCCAAGAAGTCCAGCATTGTGGGTTCCATCACCCCATGTATATAAATCGCCCAACGTAGACACAGCGCATGTATGAAACTCGCCACACGAAACAAAATCGACGTTTGTAACTGCTAGAAATTCAACTAGTCGAGGGCGGCTAAAGTCCTTTTCAACTCCATGACCTAGCCGTCCCCCGGATTCTTCTCCCCAAGTGAAAACTTCTCCTTGCCTTGTAACAAGAGCAATGTGTCGGACCCCACAAGCAATTTGATGAACGTCAAGAACCACATTCGACTCCAAGGGTTTAGGAGTAAGTACGTCGTGTTTAACAGGAATTGGATTCCCGGCTCCATCTTTCAACGCTCCATCACACCAAATCTCCCCCCACACATAAACATCACCTAATGATTCTATGTCATCTGGCCCCGAACCCCCACTCGAACAACTTGGAGTGCTAGATACACTAATACGGAAACCATCCGAACTTGTTCTTACTTGCATATTTGCACGTTCAGACCCCACATCTGAGCTTCGAACATTCAAGGAAGTTTCACCACCATAGGGATCAGCAGAAGTCCAATCCCGAGTAATAGTTTGGCTGAAATCTAGTGATGCACCACATGGGTGGGAATTTTGTAACTGCATATAAATCATAGAGAGCATATCTCAAATCTATTACAAAAAACCGCTAAATGGTAGTTAAAAACTGTAGAACCTTAGGAATTGGAACAAGGAAAGGGATCAAACGGCATGTCTAGTAACTACCATATGTAAATATAATACTTGTAAACAAATCCAAACAGAAGACGCAATGGAACAGTAAAATTTTATCCATAAACCTACTAATGACAGATGCAATCAATTCGCTATCATGGTTACTCTTTTTACTACTTGAAACGTATTGTCTATTTCCTGAAAAACAAGTTTTCCATCCCCCATGTATTAAGTTTATAACATCTTTGAAACAAAACAAATATGAGACAAACTTGTATATAGTGTCAAGCATCTTTTTCCACGGTTCATTTTAAGAAACGAACTATGATATTGCCTTTGAAATGAAAGAGACAAAGTGAAGTAGTTTGTGCACGGGGCGGAGCAGCATTGTGGTTACGAGTTTGGCAAAACCAGTAGCTTACGCTCAAACCGTGTATTTGTGTTAAAAAATATTATTTGTGTATAAATAATTTATGCCGAATCCAGTAAGCAAAAAGAATCACGATTCAGAACCCATCAATTAAAAATCTCGACTCCGTCTCTGTTTGTGCATGGCACGAAAGATAGATGTAAGAGATGAATAATTTTAACCTTGAAGTTCAAGGTTGAAAACTTACATCAGTAATATCACTCCGAGTACGTCTACTACGAGCTTGGCCAGCTGAAATTAAATTCTTTAGTCCAGCAATCCAAATCTCCGCTTCAATTTTATCCTTGCAGATCTTCAAAATGAAAATGATAATTAAATGTCACCTTAGTAGAACTTTTTCCAAAACAATTTTCATGAGAGCGAAAACCAAATTATCAGTTCACCAACCAGATCTAGAGATCTTTCACCATTGTTGTATATAAGGGAAAATGACAAGTACTCCTTCTCTGGGCGCAAAAATCTTTTAAAAACAGGCTGCATAGACGTACACAGGCAAAAGTTTATATATTGTTTCAGTAGATTTCATTAATAGGAAAACAAACTAACTGATTCAAATAGTAGACGCATAATCATTAACTTACAGTTCTCTGGCCGGGAATAATTTTTGAAACCGAAGATAGCTTTAGGTTCCTTTCTGCTCCACGAGAGTACCAAATTAATGTCGTTTCATCCTGGAAGTACCAACAACAAAACTGTAATTTTCCATCAGATATTATTTAATTCATAAGTCAACTTCACGTTCTGGCTTTCTAGGTATCAGTCAGAAAGCCAAATGCACGGGTTCGGCAAAACCAGTAGTTTTGGCTCAAAAATTTAAAAAATGCAACACAAAAAAGATGCATTTTTGAACTAATAAGAGGCTTTCATCAGTTCGAGGCGCATGAAGAACTTAGTAGCAACTGAAATAGTAAGTTACACAAAGGAAAAAGGTATTGTACACTAATAGTCCAAAATTGTTTTTTTGGTATTACTAACTATTGAAATCAAACCGATTAAACAGTCTTTGAAGAAACAACCTAAAGTAGCAAACGACTGCACTTTCAAATATTTTGTCTTAGTAAAAGGCATTGCGATAACATAAATTTTTATGCTAGTCAAATGGGATGTATGGAGTATTATTTTCCCATTTGGAACTGAAACCCCATATTCAGTGGTGAGATTAGTGGCGGAGCCAGAAATTCAAACAAGGGGATTCAAAAAAAAAAAGAATCTTATATCAAGGGGATTCAACGACTTATATATATGCAATAATAAGTGATTGTTAAATTCAATAGCTTCGAAAGAAAATAAATCAACAATCAAATTTCATATAGACACTTCACATATTGCAAATAATGTCCTACAATAAAAAGAAGCACATTACTAGTTGATATGAAGCTCAGAAGTAACACAATCAATTACCGGAGAAACTCTGAAAGGGCAGAACTTTGGCTTCCCCTTCCGGCTATACTTAATTAGCTGTGTACCTTTCTTCAATGCAATTAGCCCCTTCAAATTAAGGTTTAAGAGAGAAATAAACATATCAGGCATATCGATCACTAGTCAATCAAGAACTTTATGATAATTATGTTGTAACGTCTACGAAAAACAACATGAGAATTCTATATATTCAAAGTCATAAGAATACTGTTGTAGCCCTTGAGATTACCATATTGGCATAATTACTTCTTTCTCAAACATGCAAGCTCAGATTCACTTAAATCGTCTACTCATTAAATACTACATAACTAGCAAAATATGACACTTTTATCTGCTTAATAAGAACTTTATTCGGCTTAATTCATTTACTCATGCTAAGCAAAGAACAGGCTGCACTAATTGGGTATTGGATTTGCATAAATTAGAGCAAGGGGAACTCCACTTTCCTCAAGAGTAATACAATAACAAGCAGACTTAAAAGCAGTCGCATAGCCACATACAACAAAGGGTGGTCCACTGGTCCATTAAGCACCCTGGTTAGAAAATTATAATGAGTATATAGGTCAAAAATTAAATTTTTAGTACATATATAATAAATCTTAAGCACTCTTAGCAAAACTTATGGCTTCCCCACTCTAGAATCAAACATATGCTAAAGGGTGATGTTAGTTGAACACCCCTCATCGGAAAATTATACTGCATATACAAGTCAAACATTACTTTGTTATACATATATATTTTAATTTTGAACATCCTTAACGAAATTTTTGGCTTTGCTATTGTAGAAGCCGAGATATGCCAAAGGGTGGTGTTAGTTGAACTTGAACACACCTCATCGGAAAAAACTATACTGCATATACAGGTCAAATATTATTTTTTATGCATATAAATATTTAATTTTGCACACCCTTAACCAAATTTCTAGCTTCGCCACTGCTAGATATGCCAAAGGGTGGTGTCAGTTGAACTAGGGATGAGCACGGGTGGTACCCAGATACCGACCGGAACCGACACTAACGGTAGGTTAATAAAGCTTTTCTTTTGTACACCCCTCATCGGAAAATTACACAACACGTTCATATATCAAATTTGGTCAAATATTACTTTTACACATATAATGAAACCTAAACACCCTTAAAAACAAAAAAACTACTTAAAAATTGTTGCTTATTTGTGTTTTTTATTTAAGCCTCGCATACCCCTTGTTCCGGTAATGATTGCGGAAAATTATAATGCATATATAGGTGAAAATCACTTTTTATACATTGAAAGAAATAATCTCTTGATTCTTTTCCTTAATTGAAAGAGTATATATACAATTTACATATTTCCATAATAGGAAATTTCTATTCCAATTCTACTCCTAAAACCTTATTCTAATTGGACCATAACTATGCAATTATGGTAATACAATTACGGTAAGTGTACAATAATAATTACAACCAAACACTACCTAAATTATGCCAATAAACCGTGATATACACGATATGTATACACCGTGTATATCACGGCCCAACAGTCCAATTTCTTAAGGCAATCCGTGATATACATGACGTATATTTTGTGTATATCACGGGTAGATTTAACACACCCCCGCAGTCATAGCGAGCGGTCTTCGTACGTTTAGATTGTCCTTAAAATCTTCAAAAGGACCGAGGGAAGATCATTTGTAAAGATGTCTGCAATTTGATACGTGGAAGGGACATGATAGACGCGTACTTTTCCACGAGCTACCTTTTCGCGAACAAAGTGAATGTCCATCTCGATGTGTTTAGTGCACTGGTGCTGAACCGGATTACCAGAAAATAGATGGCACTAACATTATCACAATAAACCAAGGTAGCTTTCTGAATAGGACAATGAAGCTCCAAAAAAAGATTACGTAACCAACAGCAATTAGAAACCACATTGGCTACCCCTCGATACTCGGTCTCTGCACTAGAGCAGGACAATGTCGACTGACGCTTTGCAGACCAGGAGACCAAGTTATTACCAAGAAACATGCAATAGTCGGACGTGGAACATCTGGTATCCGGACAACCACCCTAATCAGCATCTGTATACGAGACAAGTGTAGATGTCGAAGACGGATATAGATGTAGACCATAGTCAAGTGTTCCCTGGATATATCGAATAATGCGTTTGAGCGCATTCATGTGTTCAACCCTAGGATCATGTATAAACAAGCATACCTGATGTACAACATACGTAATATCAGGTCTCGTGAAAGTAAGATACTGAAGAGCCCCTATAAGACTGCGATAACGGGTCAGATTCTCGTAAGGTGAGCCAGCCGCAACATCCAACTTGGGCTTAGTATCGACGGGAGTGGAAGTAGACTTGCATGAGGACATGCCAGCACGCTTAATAATCTCATCTGCATACTTGTGTTGAGGTAAGAACAACCCTCCTGCATGACGAGAAACGACAATCCCCAAAAAGTAACTCAAGGGCCCCAAGTCTTTCATAGCAAACTCAGAACAGAGCATTGTCATGATAGACTTGCGTAATGCATCAGAAGAAGCAGTCAAGATAATATCATCCACATATAATAGTAATAAGCTAGGGAAAGAACCACGACGATATATGAACAATGAATTATCAGACCTACTGTGGGAAAACTCAATAGTCGAAACATAGTCTGCAAACCTCTTATACCACGCCAATGGGGACTACTTAAGCCCATACAATGACTTCTTCAATAAACAGACATGATGAGGATATTTGGGATCCCTAAACCCCAAGGGTTGATGCATATACACTGTCTCCTTAAGATCACCATGTAAGAAAACATTCTTCATATCTAACTGATGAATGGGTCATGCTTTCGAAAGAGTCAAGCTGAGCACAGTTCGAATGGTAGTCGGCTTGACCACCGGACTAAAAGTCTTACCACAATCCACACCAACCTACTAAGTCTTACCATCACCTACAAGACGAGTCTTATGCCTCGCAAAAGAACCGTCAGAATTGTCTTTATGAGCAAAAATCCACATAGATCGAATAATATTAACACCATATGGACGTGACACCAACTCTCACGTCTTATTATCAATAAGAATTATATTCATCGGTCATAGCCAATTTATAATTTGGATCATTTAAGGCGGACACGGAGTTACGGGATAAATGAGATTTAAGAACATTAGAATTTAAATTAAAATGTCTTTTTGGTTTAAAAATACTCCATTGACTACGAGTGACCGGTCTGTGACTCGGGGGAGAACTAGGTGAATTTTGGGAAATTTCGGGAACGTGACGGACTGGCCAGCATATAGTGATTTCACTGGAAATAGTAGACGACGCAAGGACTGGACCCGTTTCGGTATTGGGCTGGGCAACTGGCCTAATAATCGAAACTGGGGCAGCAACTGGCCTAGTGATTTCACTGGAAACATTGGGTATCGACGTTGCAGTGGGACAAGCGGACAGTGGACCCGTTGGGGGATTTTAGGTGCGGGACAAGTCCAAAAAATAATGGATAATATACGGAGAGACTGTGTCGTCCAAAAAATTATACGAACTAGGCACGGGACTACTCACGTTGGCAAAGGGAAATTGGGTTTTATCAAAAATAACATGGCGACTAATGATGATTTTATTAGAGGATAAATCAAAATATTTGTAACCACGGTGATTAGACGAATAACCCAAAAATACACAAGGGGTAGAACGAGCCTGAAGTTTGTTAATTGTGGTGGACGGAAACAACGGATAACATAAGCACCCAAATACCTTAAGATGTGAATACGAAGGAGTCTTATTATATAAGATTTGAAGGGGGACGAATATGACAAACCTTTGGTAGGAAGAATGTTAAGATGATAGGTAGCCATTTGTAGAGCATAATGTCAAAACGAAAGGGGTGCGGAAGAATGGACCAATAAAGTTCGGACAATATTATTAATTGTACGAATTTTGCGTTCGACTTTCCCATTTTGTGAGGACGTATGAGGACAAGAGAAACGAAAATTGAGACCATTTTTACCACAAAAATTCCGAAATAACCCATTATCATATTCTTTCCCATTATCACATTGAATATTCTTAATTTTCCGTTCGAATTGGGTACGGATGAAAGCTCTAAATTTTAAAAAGGTGGAAAAATGAGAGATTTTTTCGCTAACGGAAAAGTCCATAAAATTTACAATAATCATCCAAAAAAAGAATATAATATCGATGGCCCAAAGAGCTGATTACGGGAGATGTCCATAAATCGCTATGAATAATATCAAATGGCATTAAAGTGCGAGAATGAGAGTCTACAAACGGCAATCTAACAATTTTTCCTCAAGAACAAGATTGACAAATCAGAGTACTACGCATACCCTTACAAAAAATAAAATTATTTTTATCTAAGGAAAATAAAATCGATGACCCCGGATGACCTAGACGAGCATGCCACAAGGAAGTAGTCCCCGTCTTGAAATCCTTCACAGAAAACCCAAAAGGATAAAAAACCACATAAACTGAATTATCAGTGGTGAATTTACGGACAGACACCAAATTTTTAATCAATTTAAGAGCATGAAGGGTATTTTTCAAGATAAGAGGTGGATGGGGGGAGACAATGTTTTATGACCATAACCACGAATTGAAATTGAATTATCATTACCCACAATTATGTCACGATTGTTGCTCAAATTGGAATAAAACGAGAGAGTACCTTGGTCCGACGTTATGTGAGTAGTGGCTCCGTGTCCATGTACCAATTTGGGTCCGACGGATTTATTCCAAGTGTGTGCATCGCGGCTTCAATATCGGTAGGTGTGGGGCACACTACATAGTGGGCCTGCGGAGGCCGAGGCCCAAGCACACTAGCCTGCTGCCCGGCCCAAAAAATGCCTTGCTACCGAGATTGGACCCGAGAAAGTAGGCCCGGGCTGTTGGGAAAACTGGGCCCAGTTTTCCCGGGCTTGGAAAATAGCCATTGTATGGCATATACGGATTGGCCCAGCTCCACGGCATAGGGGCCCACTGTTGGGTCCAATTTTGCTACTGCTACCCATTGCCCCGAGGGCCACCGTTGCCGCCTCGATTCTTGCCATTATTTTTGCGATTTTGACCGTTTTTGCCGCCATCGTTGTTGCGGTTTTGGTCGGAATTGTTGGAGACGGATGGAGAAATTGGACTCGGTCATCATGACGACAGACGGGGCCCCAGTGGTTGCTTTCTTAGACAATCCGACTTCTTCGAGTGTGAGCATGGAACGGGCTAATAAAAATGCGGAAGAGGACTGCTCTGACGTAGAAGCCTACTGACTCCACTATAGGCCTCAAATAGCGTCTATCTAAGGACAAGACGATCGTTTGTAACGGGTGCAACAACGTTGCGAGTTGGTCCGTCAATTCCTTTAACCTTTTACAATATGCTGAAACGTTAGGGAACTCTTCCATATTGACATGGGAGAATTCCTGCTCAAGGGTAACAACACGAGAATTTTGATTATCTTGGAATATATCACGCACTCTATTCAAAGCCGTCATCGCCGTAGCGTCTAGTTCGATAATCGTTTGCAACAGGTCGATAGAAATAGTGGAATAAATCCACTAAAGAACGGTAGCATCAAGGGTCGTCCATAACTTAGGATCATCCTAGAGTTTGGGCACCCCCGTATCCGTAGGAGCCGCTGGGATAATATGATGGAGGACTTGATGCGAGCGTGCGTGAACTTTGAACAGAGTTCGGCCCACGTCGCGTAGTGGACGTTTTCTATTTCAAGAATGATAGGGATGTGATTCTTGATGTTAGAAATAGTAAGGGCAGGGTGAAACGTGTTCTTAGCCATAATAGCAACGCAAGACATGATGTAGGGATTTGGAAGGAAATTTGGGAAAAGAAAGAAAATCACCGTCGGCACGGAATCCGAGAAGGGATCACCGGAATCCGAGAAGGGATCACCGGAATCCGAGGCCACAAGTAGACGAAAAGTTGGGAGAAAATAACCTAGACTTCTGATACCATGAAAGAAATAATCTTTTGATTCTTTCCATTAATTGAAAGAATATATATACAATTTACATATTTCCATAATAGGAAAATTATATTCTTATTCTACTCCTAAAATCTTATTTTAATTGGACACTAACTATAAAATTATGGTAAGTGTACAATAATAATTACAACCAAACACTACCTAAATTATGCCAATAAACTGTGATATACACGGTATGTATACACCGTGTATATCACGACCCAACAGTCCAATTTCTGAAGGCAGCCCGTGATTTACACGGCGTATATTCCATGTATATCACGGGTATATTTAACATACATATGTATTTATTTAACTTTTGAACATCCTTAACAAAATTTCTGGAAAAAATTACCTGGTCAATGTCGCGGTCAGGATTGCCATAGCTAGCAGGATCTGCCATTCCATTTGAACAACACCATCAGCATATTCATCATAGATGCCAATGCAATCTTCCTTGGCCTATCATCAATTGCTTCCAACTTTTTTTTCAACAACCCCGATTAACCTGATCCCTTTTCCCAAAATAGAAACTTTCCAATTCTGGCCACTGTTTTCTTCCTATGATCCACCTATCTTCAGAAATTAAAACGAAAAATCGACAGAAAAATTTCAAGATTTTGGTGAATTCATGTTCGATTGATGTGGAGTGAAAATGGGTAAATGTTAGAATTTTAGGAAATTTTTTAGAATAGATCAGAGGAAGCAAAAAATGAAAGAAGCAAAGAGATGAAAGAAAGATAAATTAAAGTGACAGTAAGTTTAGGGGAACCAAACATTTTCGATTTTGGCGCGCTTATTTGGCTCCCTTTTAACTACCTTATATGTCATCTATTTAATTAATCACGTGATAAACTTCTCTCACACACACAATCACACACTTTCGGGTAAAATTTTTATTGGCATTCGGTATTTAAACGGGTCATTTGCACTTTGTCCCTATTTTATGATGGTCTTTAATTTTTGCCCTCATAACAAATAATTGTTTTGTGAAGCATAAATTTTATTTTAACATTATAATATCTCACTAAGTTATGTCCCACGTCCTTAAAAAAATTGTCCCGCTAGTTATAACTTAGATTTTGAAAGGTAAAAATTAAAAATCAACCCATTTTGAATGGTAAAAGTTAAGGACCAGCCCATTTGAAGGACACACCATGCAATTTCTTCAATCAATAAGGGTCTATATGTATGGGAAAATATTTTCTGAAAAACACTTTTCAATTTTTTCATAATAAGTTGTCTATATTTTGAAAAATACTTCTCTTGAAAAATAAAATAAAATAAAAAGCAGGCCCGATGCACTAAGTTTTCGCTATGCGCGGGGTCCGGAAAGGGTCGGCCCACAAGGGTCTATTGTACGCAGCTTTACCTCACATTTCTGCAAGAGACTGTTTCCACGGTTTGAACCCATGACTTCCTTCTCTCGAAAAATAAGTTTAGAAAATCACTTTCTTGGTGGAAGTAGAAAAAAGGGTTAAAGGTAAAAAAACACACCTCAAATATCAACCTTTTTGAGTTTTCTACCTAAAATATCATGTATGAGAGTTTCCTACATGGACTATCACAAACTAGTTTGCAAATTAAAAGTGAACAAATGATAGTTGAGGTGTGTTTTGCAAATTAGTTGGTGATAGTTTAGGTAGGAAAAGTGAACAACTAATGGTTGAGGTGGGTTATGTAAACTAATTGGTGATAGTTTAGGCAGGAAACTCTCATATTTCAGGTAGGAAACTTTAAAAAAATATAATACTTGAGGTATGTTTTGTTTGGAGTTTTTGCTCTATGGTACTTTATAAAGCGATACGGGAAGTATATAAGGCCATTATAGGAGGAGTAATTCAGCCAAAATAAATGGCCGAATTGAGTGCTTGGCAACCGCTTTTGACTGTCCGTATTCTCGAAAACTTGAGGGACCAAACGTACATCTTGAAACTTCGTGGACCAAACCGCATAGTCCGCGTCCGCGCTCCGCAGGACCGACGGACGGGCGGGCGGCGGCGCGCGTGTGGTCTTTCCTCGAACCGAAGCACATCTAGGTCCTCCCTCCTTTAAACACATGGGATACCCCTTGGGGGTCCCAAACCCCAAACCAATTTCGAATCTTATATACACAACAATTCTTTCTTCCTCTACCGATGAGGGAGAATTACACACAATACCACACTTTCCATGCTTCAAACACCTTACTTCGTGAACCAATATCTCTTTCATTTCTCAATGAAATTTGACGATTCTTGGCCCTACGGTTATCTACGTACTTAGTAGATCATGCATGTGTGAAGAACCGGATTCTCCAACATACGTTACACTAGTGTTTAAGCCGTTAAAGTTGGTCGGTCGCAACTCCCGCCAAAGGCAAATATCCAACATGTTTTTCACTATTATCTCTAGAAAAAATGAGTTCTTCAAATGTCAGTCCACCCCAACCACCACCACACACCTACACCGACTCCCACCTCCACAATAGATAAGAAACTCACTTATTATAGTCGAATATTCTGTTTGTAGGTTGAGAAATTTATTAACAAACATTAAAACCAAATCGAACATTTCTAAGAAGAGTAATTTCAGAAGTAACATTCGCACAATTTTTAAAAATAGGGAACAAAATCTAAATAATGACCTAAAAAGGAATATTTGGGTAAATCAGTGCATCATTTTACTGAAATTCTTACTTTTGCTTTTCTTTCTACAGAAGGCAATATTATGATTTCTCTTTGCATTGGACCTTCTAACATGTCCAATATGTTATGAGCCCAAAACTTTATTGGACCTAATTACTGACTCGAATATGCTGAACCGGCCCAATTTAGAGCCACTGATGGCATTGATAAGTAAGTCCGTGTGATTTACTGGTAGTAGTGTGGAAAAACCGGGATTACTATCTCCATGAATAGTCTGGCGTAAGCAGGAAAGCTGGATATAAAAAAATAATTAAAAAAAAAGTAAGTTGTGTGATTTTCCTTTCTCTTGATGTTGATGTTTTAGTTTCATAATTTCATAATGCCTCATTTTATTATAAGGTAGATTTGATTTGTGATTCATTATAAAATGGTATTTTAGGTATATGATCCTCTTTGTATGAGATCAATAAATAAAATATTGAACATTTTTTTCATTCAAGTATAATTAATTATACGATATCAACATTTTGAGTAACTTTTCCACCCGATGTTCACCTGAAGAAGCAGAAATTGCGGTAGCTGCTGGATTTTCTATTGGTACATGTATAATTTTATCCGGTTAACAGCTTACCAGCCTTGATCTTTATAAAGGGTTATGCTACTGCATCGATCGTGTTGTTAGATAAAATGATCAATATTTTATTACGTCATTCTAATTCCATGCAATCCATACACCTAAAAATGCACATTATTCTTTATCATCAAACCAATAAACGTATTATATAAGTACTTTTAAAAAGTAAATTTAATTACCTAACTATGATTAAGTGAAATTTATTTTCACTTCAATTTGTAATTTTTTGAGATTATGATACGTAGTTTGGTATTAATACTAAGTTCGCGTAAGTATTTTCTCCTTATTATTTTAAAAAATCCATATGTAACAATAAGGCCAATAAAAAGTTTAGAACAATTTTTATTTTTTTTGAAGTTTAGAAATTAGAACAAAAGATTAACCGTAATGGATTGAAAAAGAAATAGCTAATCAATGACTTCAATACTAGCGAAATATGTTTAAAACAAAAAAGACTTACGTTGATACTGATTTGTGTATTTTTTTTTTCTATCATCGAACTATTATTTTTTTCTTTTCGTTCAAGAGAAAAAAAATAATCATGCTAGTTCTGAAATAAGAATTAGGATCTACGTATCTATACATATGAAATTTATTATTATATTAACGAGGACTTGTGCGAACATACTTTACACACTTTTAATAATCACACTTAAAAGAACGGATATTTTTAAGTCGTTTACAAGATTCAATCTTTAAACGGGAAGGAAGATGAGATTAAACTTCTGATTTTAAAGCGTAAGGAATATAAATTATTTCGTGAAAACATTTTAATATTCCTCCTTACTTTAAGCCCTTTTTAATCAGACATCATTTAATCTTATTCATGACAAGGAAGAAAAATTACTTATCCCAATTTCGGATTCTGGCCCACTTCAGTCACTTCATCGGACTGAGTGTCCATTTCCTCCTTACCATAATTCGGATCCTTTGTCTGGGACAGATATAGGCCTTCTGCTACAAGATAGAACCACATCTTCATCCTTCTCCTCTTGTCCCAGTTGACATCCTCAGCCTCTCGTGGGCGCTTATTCCCACCACTCTCGGGAGCGGTGACACCATGAACACGTTGACCTTCAACGGCATAATCATCACTATCTTCTACCAGAAAATGGTCACACAACTTTCGACCGACATCTTTCGAACATTAATAGAATCTTGTCTTAAACTTGTTGGATATTGTAAAGCAGTACGGGAAGTAAATAAATATTACAAGTGTTCGAAAGGATAAACAAATAGCCAATATTCAGAATTGTTGCAAGCTTGTTGAATGTTGAATCTTGATAACCTGAAATCAAGAAACACTAAATCTGAATTGTTACAACTGTGGCTGAGTCGAGAGATGACTTTCTGTCTTTAAGACAAGATTGCCTTGTATATATGATTTTACGTTAAAGGACAATTGTCTCCCAAGATAAAACAACAACTAATCAAAGAAAATAGGTTGATTCTGACGAAGAAAACAAACACGAAACGACTTGTTGAAGAATGGAAAATGAAGGAAGAGTTTTCTGTTTGTCCACTGTTTCTGCTCACGTTTTTTACATAATTTGTTTCTCTCTTCTGTTTGTCTATGTGTGTATATAGTGTAGTCTCATTTTTCAGTCACCCACAATTGAGCCAAAAGGCTCCAATATATAGCATAAGGGGAGGGACTCCAACTGCCAAGAAATGGATGTTTATGGCCATTGAAGGAGGGATTAAATCAGCCAAGTAAATGTTGTTTATGGCCATTTGAATGAGGGAGTTAATCAGCCAAGTAATGACTATTTATGGAGGAAGTTAATCAGTCAAGTAATGGCTGGTTAATGTGCAATAACGCCCCCAAAAATCAACTCAAATGATAGGCAGAAACGTTCTTCCTTCCTGCTGCTCTAAAGGAAAAAAAATGTATGGGTCATGAACGTTGTACCCAAAGATGGACCCAACACTCTCAAGATTGTATACGACCGAGGCTTGATTGGCACAACTCATGACTGGTAGGTCGATAATTTTTTTTCTTACTTTATATAACTGTGTAGTCTGCTAGTCCATGTCGTGGCATAATTCTTTCACCTTTATGAGAGAATTGGGAAACATTTTCTGCTAAACACACCCTTTTCTTTGGTTTAATAAGCACTATGTCAGTATCCTTCTAGACATTGAACAAAGTATATCCTTAAACATCTTAGTTTTATGTTAAATATGCAATTAGGTTGTATTGAAGGATGGCTGTTTTTTGTAGAGAACCATTAAGTTTTGTAAGTTTTCTATTACCTCTTGTATACGGGAGCTGAGTTTCCCGCTATTAATGAATATATTCCTTGATCAACGGAGAACGAAATGCAACGAGGTAATTATGTTAGATCCTCTTCACATGTCAATAAACGGATAGAAAATGGAAGCTACAACCTCCTTAGCATCAGCTTGTGTTATGCGTTACAACGTGCATTATCAAGAATTCATAACAAATTCTTCCTTGTCATTATCCAACTTTAATTTTGATAAAACTAATGTAGTTGTGCATTGTTAATTTAGTCTTGGTTGTGAAAGTATGTATGTCCTAGAGACAATCATTATTAGGGACAAATGTACTTGAACACATTCGTATTATTAATAATATTAATATTTATGGCAGTAACAATTATTGAATTATTTGATTGTTTGTAATTATTCATTAATGTGCATCCATTGAGCTTACGTTGTCATTAATAGAGTGAGATATTGATGATGGAGCATAACTCTAAAATAGCCTCGACTAATGATCATCGAGAATGGGATATCGATGATATGTTATAAGTCGACACGTGGTCTGCGTCACATTCTTAGAGAATGTAGTATGTCTCGCCTGCTACTAGTAATGGTTACTAGTGATGGACACATGGATACTTTTGAAAAGTATTGGTACACCCTGCTGATAAACTATTTGTTATACATGTCTAAAGTATTATCAGCGTGTGGGAGATGAAGGTCCTTTGACTTGAGGTCAATACGCACCTTGTTTACAGAGTAATGTACTTTGACCATGTTCTAAGCTTAAACTTATAAGATACGACTTGTGTTGGGTCCATTATGATGTAAATTAAGATGGTAGTTGAGCCAAGAATAAGATTCATTCCTCGATTGGATATTTAAGAGAGTACTCAACTTCTCAGTGATATTAGGTCGACCAAGTCATTGGTCAATGCAAGAGACATATTTAGAATATGATCTAGTTGTCGACTAATATAGATAAGATAAAGTGATCAAGCTATTTGGATAGACACATGGCAAATCCTAAGCTTAATCGAGTGTTCGCGAATGAAAGGAATTTATCATCTCACATAAAGGTTATGTTTGCTGAATTTATGTAAACGTACTTCATATATTGAGTTTGTCGTCCGGCACAGTCTAGGAGTTCCGTATGGACCTTAATTGGATTAGTGTTGATATATTAAGGCCTATAGGGTCACACTATGTCAATTGTCTCTTCGATCTAAGGATGTATTGAGAAAGTATTAAATATTCGATTTTGAATCAAGATATTTAAATTGATAATAACTATGGGATAATTTCTATTAGATATAAATTATTTAAATAAATCAAAATTGGATTTTGGATTTAATGTGCTGAATATATATATATATTAAATGAAAACGGAAGGCACAATTTTACGTAGTGCTAGGCTGAGCCGCGGTGCCGACCCGGCAGTGGGCCCAGTCAGACTGGCCCACTGCACCTCGGTTTTTGGGCGAGGCTTGGAGCCCAACCCTAATTTGATAATTGACCTAATCCTCCCTATATAAACAGTACTAAACCCATAAGTTAAACACCAATTCTCATAAACAATTCTAGACTAGAGTCTAGGATAAAACTCTCTCAAACCTCTGCCGAGATTTTCTGGCTTTCTTGACAAAGGAATACACCGTAGCATAGTGCTTGCAGTCGAAGGGATAGTCGTGTGTACTCCCTAAGTAAAGACTCCAGATAATACAACATGTAAGTGTTCTAGTTTTATGTTACAAGTTTTGATTGTCATATAACCATACCAGAAGAAATTGTTGGGGTAAGTAGAACAAAATTTTAAACTTCCGTTGTACCTACTTATATGTTTTGAACCCAACAAAACCCTACAGGTTGGGGACCTCTAACGTTAGTGCTGCTCTCGTCTTTTTCCCGGTGGAACATGGTCATAGTCGAGGTGTTCATTTGTACTACAGTCAAACCTCTTTATAACAACCGTCTGTCCCGATATTTTCTCTCTGCTATAGCGAAATGTTGTTATAAACAACATATAATATAACATAATATGCAGATCGGTTCCACATAAATATGGATGTTATGGTGAAATGTTGTTATAGAGGATGACTTTTATTGATTGTATTAGTTACTTAACGCTCTCTTGTGCAGATGTGAAGCATTCTGAACATATCCTAGGACCTACGATTTGCTCCATGCTTGGACGGCCTTCTCCGACATTGAGAAGAAAGGTTGCAGTGGTGAAGATTTGTTACTCGAGATTGATCATATATTAAGGCCTACAGGTTTTGTCATCATCTGTGATAAACAACACGTTATTGACTTCGTAAAGAAGCATTTGTCGGCGTTGCACTGGGAAGCGGTTGGATCAACCGATTCCTCCTCGGATCCCGAGCAGGACAATGATGAGATTGTTTTAGTCGTGCAAAAGAAGTTGCGGCTCACAAGTGGAAGCATCAGAGATACAGAATAGACAAAAGAGTTTGAACACATTTTCCTAATTTATTTGCTCCTATCTTTAGGGATGAAGAAAAAAATGTATGCCCTAAAAGTTTAGGAGATATCAGTTTGATTTTGTATTATTGTCCGTGAAGGGGAGCCTTGGAGTAATTGAAAAGTTTTTATTATGTGACCAGGAGGTCTGGGTTCAAGCCGTGGAAACAATATTTGGTAGAACTGCAAGGTAAGGTTGCGTACAACAGACTCTTGTGTCCGGCCCTTTCCCGGACCTCATGCATAGCGGGAGCTTAGTACACCGGACTGCCTTTTATATTTCTTTATTTATAACTTTTTTCCACGCATTTTCGTGTAATTGACTAACTGACAATATCTATTCCAGTGGGCACTGAATAGATAATTTGAAAATGAAGAGTTATAACACGGTATGTTAAGCCCGGATAAGGTTCTTATCTATGCATCAAATTAAACCACTTGTTCCACCGGCTGTGAGGGTTCCCGTTAGTTACTTTGAGTTTCATTCTCCTGAACTTGCTCTCAGGTATATATTATTTACGGCTAGTATTAAGTGGTCAAATTGTCCAAAACAGGAACAAAAATGTAATTGCCTTACCCAGTCCCAGTGACACAAAAATTAATTACTCCCTCTGTTTCAATTTATACGACACTTTTCTTTTTAGTTAGTCCAAAAAAGAATGACATATTTCTTTATTTGATAATAATTTAACTTCAAATTTTACTTTTTATGCTTAACGAAATGATCTATAACCACACAAATATCTTTGACTTGTTTTAGATACACAAGATTCAAAAGTCTTCCTTTATTTCTTAAACTCCGTGTTGAGTCGAACTATAACATATTAATTAGGACGGAGGAGTATCAGATACAAGTATTAAATTGAGCCAGATGAAAATAAGCTTTCGATCACAAGTGAGTACACATTAGAAGTGGTCAAATTCTGGTAAAACGGGATACAAGTTAAATTCTTGAAAGAACAAAATGAATCTGATATGAAGATTGACATCTTCAAATTGAATCTTCTTTGAAGAGAAAATTAATAAATAAGGTTTAATCCATAATTTAACGTTATTAAATGATTTTCTTAATTATCGAATATGCCAAAAATTTAAACCATAGATAAAAATGGACAATTAAATTTAAGATCTCATCATAAATTGCAATTATGGACTTACCATTACAATATGTAAACATGTACTACAAAAATCACCATAGAAAGCGCCCAAAAAAAAAAAGTAGAAAAAATCAAGAAAACAATGAAACTCCTCTCAAATCCCACATCAACTTTCTTATTCTACTAGTGCTACTACTAAGATCATCAACAATTGTAGTAGTAAAAGCAGAAATTTGGTCATGGCAAGTGATAAATGATTTACAAGATCCATTGCTTTTAGTGTGCAAATCACAAGAAAAATATGTTCCACAAACAACACTCCAAAAAGGTTCACATATTAGATGGAATGTTGATGTTAATATTAAGCCAACATTAGCAGTGTGTGTGACGTGCACACTAATGAGTACAAGAAGAAAGGCTTTTTCTATGTCTTTGATTATGACACATATAATGCTGTGTGTGAGAAAGGGAAATTGTGTTATTATAGTTGGGCTTAATTAATTGATGTGTATAAAATGGATTATTGATTTTAGTGGTTGGGATTGACATTGATGCTTTTATCTTTATGAACTTTTGCTTGTCTAATGTTACATAATTTTTTGTGGTTTCTCATTCGGTGTCTGATACTCATATTGGAGCTCGACTAAATCTGAATTCACGCCGAAAAGTCCCACATTGAAGGACAAAATGCTCCTTAAACCAAAGTGACTCTAATGTCATAAGCTGTTTTGTAAACATGGAATTAGTGAGGGTGTCAATTTTAGCGCATAAAAAGTATAGCTCGTCCAACCGGTTCAAATTTGAATGGGTTGGATTGGACATATATTCATTGGTGTGTTAACTGAAAAAAATTGTACATGCAACCTATTTTCACAATGTCATTCAAGGCGGTCACCTTTTAAATTTTTTGAGTCTGCTGCCAGTTAAGGGTTTTAATATTAAAATTATTATTATTGCAATAGCATTTCAGAAGTGAATTCTTGCAACTTCGATCGCATATGCATGAAGTTGATTCCAAAGTGGTTACACATGCAAATTTTATACACAACGATTATGAATTAAATGATGGTCCCAATCGGCTATCTTTGCACTTGGCCCGTGTCAATCAGCGGTGTATAATCAAAGTATGCCTTAACTAAAAAATTGGACCAATTTGAACAGCATAATGTAGCTTAAATTGATTCACATGAACCTTATTGAAACGTAGAAAATTAATATTATTTGGTAATTGGTTGGTTTACATTTGTTGTTTCTTTACCCATATGGAATTGGGTCATGACAAAATTCCTTTTATAGTTAAATGAGTCTAATGTTAGATGCTCGTTGACTATGTAGGTGGGTTATGGATCGATTTTATATTATTTCGTACTTATACTTTTTCCGATGTTATTTGAGATATTTTAATTATTATCTGCGCTATGGTTCTACCCTTGGATTAAAAGATCGCGTTATGGTGCTAAATTCAAATGGTACGCCTGATGAATAGTAGCTCATTAGGTAATCTTTTCTTAATAAATAGGAATATTGTTTTGCCCCTGACATGTAAGGTTCTATGGTGTAGTGGTTAGCACTCTGGACTTTGAATCCAGCGACCTGGGTTCGACTCCCGGTAGGACCTTTTTTTTCATTTTATATTTTTTTGTGTATATAAGGTTAAGATTATTTTTTTACATATATATAATAGATGCTGCATCACCTTTGCTTTTTCGTATTTTATTTCTTTATGTTTTGAATCCCCTTAATGAAAATTTTGACTGCATTATTGCTAGGAATCAATTAAAAGATTAAGATATATAAGGTTAAGATTATTTTTTGTTTATATATACTAAATATCGGATGCTTGACTTTTTTTTTATGTTAACTTCTTTATATTTTGAATATTATCTTAGTAAAACGTACTACTTTTTCGGAGTTCCTTCCAAAGAGATTGGGATTAGACTTTCAATGGGATGTATCTCAGTCAAATCGTTAAAGATAGATCCCTGCAGACGTACTACTTTCAATCAAACCTTCTCTCCTTTACCTTCTTGATTGATAGATAATGAAGCCTAGGACTACACAAGCTTGATCAGGAGATAGGGATGTCAAATTCCGATTGTTCAAAGAATAAGATTGGTTCTATTAAGAATAGGTCGTATTAATGACTAAGACAAGTCTTCCGGAGAAGCAAGCTTCAATAAATTAAAAAGTTATAGAATATTATCACGTCCTCCAAAGTACTTGTACGATTCCATCAACCAAGATAAGCAATACGCACAAAAAGAAAAAAAATCAGACTTCCCAATAACCATAAAGGGTTTCCTTTGTTGGATGCTGACATATTATTTAAAATGAAATATGTGATTCCTTTTTGGAGCAAAGTAAAAAGGAAATTGAGTCACATAAACTGACAGGAGTACTAGTTGATGGCAAGGGTGGAGCCAGCATTGTGGTTACGGGTTCCGCAGAACCAGTAGTTTATGCTCAAATCTTATATTTGTGCTAAAAAATTATTTAATATGTATAAATAAGCTATTCAGAACCTAGTAAACGAAAAAAATTGTAATTCAGAATCCATAAACTAAGAATCCCCTTCGGTTGATGGATTCAACAAACTTGTCAAAGCACATTACTATCACAAAAACAACAGATAACAGAAAAAAGGAACACCATTGCATTGGTTTTCAGTTTCAAAATCATCCAGATGAATGTGTATTCTAAGAAGATCTAAAACAAAACAAGTTTCAAATGTTTCAAATGTTCCAAATGCTCCCTTCAAATTCTTGCAGAAAATACGTAAGTCATAGGAAAAAAAAACAGAATAATTCCTTGAAAAATGGTTCATCAAACCTTGGAAGTTGTAAGAAGAATTAGCTAAGACAAAAGGCATAACCAAATATATACTCGTAATGCCCTGAGTGTGTTCTAAAAGCAGTCTTATAAGTGTCAAGCAGCTCCTCAATGCAACTATGTTGTGCTAACCCTGAGATTGCAGTTCTTGTACCATATTTAAGAAGGGTAGAACAATTAGTTCATAAGTGTCACGATCCAAATCGGAGGGTCATGACGGGCACCCGGATCTTACTTGCCGAGTACCACTAATCATATAATTAACATCTAACCATAATCAATCATGGCCACAAGGACCGTTATCAAATATCCTGCTGACACACACATCAAGGCCGACAGGGCCATACATGACTATTATACACAGGACAACTGTCTACAAGCCTCTAAAGAGTACGTAACATCATAAGGTCGGGACAGGGCCCCGCCATACCCCTATGCGTATCCAAAATATTATACCACGACCAGACTGCAACTCTGGAACAAATAGAGTGCTCCAATATCAGTTGAACCAGCATCCTACTAGTGCGGACCGTCGCCCTGTCTACCTGAGCCTGTGGGCATGAAACGCAGCGTCCTCTGACAAAAGGGACGTCAGTACGACTGATGTACCGAGTATGTCAAGCATGAACAATAGCATAATAGAGACCTGAAAGTAATATGAGACAAGAAACAACCAACCTGTGGAGAATGCCTTTGAGGGCCATAATATGCCTAAGTACCATGTCTATGCATAATGCCTCTATGGGTCATAATATGCATAAGTATCATGTCTGTGTAGAATGTCTAATTGTCATGCACAATGTGGTCATGCACATATGTGTATATAACGCCATCAAGCCTCTGTGGGTATCCCATCATATCATATCGGCCTCTGTAGGCATAATCATCATCGTGTATATATATATACCAGCTGCATGTGGTGTGCATATATAACGTCGTATCCCTTTTCTCATTCCTATACATATATATAATGCATACATATAGTAGAGTATATAACTCCTTTGAGGTCAAGGTATGTACATGAATGTAATGCATGAATGATAATGATAATAAGACACTATAAATTTATCGGAGTGATGTAATGTCGCTTCACCTCCGATTAATTTTATGAATACTAACATCTTTCTCATATACCTCATTAATGAACATATTTAGACATGCTTTGACAATAGAAATTAATAACACGAGCATTCTTATCTACTAGGAGTAGAATCATTTGTGAACAATATTACGTTTACGTTTCGTAGTTAGAACATGCCAAAAGAAATAAGGATTTGCCTTAACATACCTTAATCGCTTATAAAGATGTTGAGAGAATTGTAACCACGAGACCTTCCATTATGTTGCTACAACACTTCCATGATTTTTAAGATAAAGAGAAAGGGAGAGTCATACATATGAAGGAAGTAAACAATTTTGCAGACACTTCTCTTTAATTGCTTCCTATATCTTCCTAATGAAAGTTGCTGAATCGTTTTGTTTGGTGTTAAGGTTTACATTCAGATCCTAAACAAAAGGAAAAAATATTGCAGTTTGCTTCTTATATCCAAAATGTACACGAATTGAAAATGGGAACCTATGGAATCTCATATTTACTTTACATCGTGTTGGCCTCTTACAACCTTCCTTATCTACTCATGCAAATGTAGTGAAACGTGCATGTATATCAATGATCTTGTTGTCCCCTATTCATGACGTATTTGGACTATGTCCACATGATATTTACCCAATACTCTTAACTAATACTTATCCATTAAGTCACTAATTAATTCCTTTAGATCACACTCCACATTTAACTCATCACACACATAATTAATTTCTTGATCTCAATTCACTTAAATTTTAGTGACTTATAAAACCTTTATATACTCAATGTCATAATCATGCAACATAGCACTAGTCCATAACCTCTTTTGGGACATACAAAATATTATTTCAAATCATTGCGATCACACTTGTTAGATCCTAAATTATTTCGGGACCGCATCATTTTATATACCAAGCTCTTGATGTGAATACCTAAATATAACAAACTTTCCTCGTCCTCAGGTCTACTTGCATATCTATTCAAAACATCGCCCGAAATTACGGAGTGTTACAATAAGGACCACCGTTGTATAACCATTCAGACCGGAACTATTAATGATTCTACGTTAGCTCTAAAGTAAGGAGACCACTTAAAAGCCCTCAACGGATAAGAAAAGATATACCAGATAGAGCGCAACCAAGCCCATTTTCTAATGAGAAGGCTAAATCATCACCTTATTTGAGGAGGTAGTCATGGAAAATTGGGTCTGGATGGCTCCGTGGGGTCGAAAGATCTTCCTTCAGCCTTGAAAGTATGATGCTGCTTTAGCGTAAATTTAAAGCGTACTCCCCATTCATTAGATAGAGAAGACTCCTGATCCTGTCAACCCAGGTGAGGACTCTTGATCCTGTCGACCCATCAATGCGTAAATGTGGTTCTAGCCACCACCGAAGTTAGTTGCTCCACCCCTACCTCTGCCTCCACCGGATGATGTCTAATGACTTTGCCCTGACGGGCGTGCTGAATGCAATGAAGCTGCTGCAGATTCGACATGCTGGGCCCTAACACCTTCGCCTCTTGTCGGGAATCACGCATAATATATAGTCCTTTTAAGAATACACTTAACGATTTTGATCCTTCAAGTTTGTCAAAAATTAGAGATAATGATGAAAAACACACTTGAACTATCACTTTTTGCGAGTTCCATACCCCAACTATCAGTTGTTCCCTTTTTTTACCTGAACTATATCAATATTTGAAATTCTTACCTTTTATTTTCAAAGTAATAATTATTTTAAAAAATAATTAAACCGTTGAATATGTAAGAATGATATGAAAATATAATAGATGTTTTATAATTGAGGAGACGGGTTATAATTCATATTTACCCTTTTACATACTAACAAGTGACGAGTAAAAATATTAAGGATGTGATTAAACTAGTTTGTACTTTAGATACATAGTTAATTGATTGATAGGTTCATATTCAAAGATTGAAGATTTTTAAGATGGTGTTTGGTTGAAAAATGGAAAAAATACGTATAATAATTGCAAAAATATTTGAGTTTTTACGAAGGAAAACTGATTTTAGAACTTAAAAAAAAAGTACTTCAATTAGTATTTTTTCTGTTAATCAGTAACTTACATTTATTCGCTTGTTCATTTGCGAGTTCTTCAACTACCTTCGTGGGTCGGGGGGGGGGGGGGGCTATGCCTTTTCCCGTCATATATACAATGTAAATTTGCCATGAATGGGATGAACCCCCTTCCGCCCCTCTATCTCCGCCCATGGATGTGAGAGTGTTTGAGGAAACTTCTGCAAGGCACCAACGGCATTGAACAAGTCATGGGGAGCTCACCTTGCTTGATGTTTTAAACAAAAATCAATATTAGCACTATACTTCTGGTGTTTTTAGAAGACCAATTCAGACAACTCTTGATTACTCATCAAGAACATGTACATAACACAATAATCTACGTTACCAACGAGTACATCCGCAGATGTACTCCAGAACAAAACAACATACATGTTCTGAACTCAACCTTCAGGTTTACTCCAGAGCAAATCCAAAATACTTACATGCTCAATCAAAACAAATCATATATTCGAGTGTATACAACCATTTCAAAGAATAGTCACAGAGATATCTTTTTTCAGTGACCCTCTATGCCATGTGATAGAAGCTTATTTTCCAGTGGGGTAAATGGCAGATAATTAGGCTGATCGGTTGCATTCACTGGCCGCAAGCAAGCTAAGGTATCCATGCAACTGGTTGTTGAACCACGGCAGCTTACTCACCGATGTGATTGCCTCCTCTTCTTTGGGCACTGGAGCACCAGACATGTCCTATTTACACACAAAATCCGGTTTAGAAATCCGTTCCTCATACATGGAAATGATAACGAAAATTGTGGCCACAAAGGTGTTGAGTATGAATATGTGAGACCCACATTTGAAGCTATTTAAGTATAAACATATCCTACTTACCAGGAAATTGAGTTCTTGATTGTCAGCACCAAGATATATCTCAATGAGCTTGCGCAAATCAGCTAAACATGAACCTTTAACAACCATTAGTGTGTAATAATCCCGGGATTTTCCTTTGATGGAGCTTCCCATTTCACGTGCACTGCCAGGTCAGCGCCTATGCTTTCAAATGTCGGGTTGAAGTTCTCTTTTGAATCATTTACTATCTCCTCACTAGAGAAATTATGAAATTTTCTTATCGGTGAATCCTCTCCAATTTCTTTAACTGGAGGTGATTTAGATTCAGTGTCTTTAACTTTCTTTTCTGCAGGTCCCGGGGTCATTATGCACTTCTTAGAAAGTTCTCTAGAATTTCCGCAAAATTTGAATATATTTTGAATTAGCTCTTTTCTGGAAGGGGCTGCCTCACTAGAAAGATCATTGGAACGATCTTCTAGTGTACATATCATCTTTGACTCAATAACCTCTTTTTGCACCTCCTCGACTGGGGGATTCTCTTTGTCCCCATCACTGTCGTCACCTTCTTCTTCCTCCTCGAACACCGTGTCCAAGAACGATTTGTTAGTGAAATGTTGCAATAAGATAGAAGAATCTTCAACTTCTCTTGGATTTCCCAAAATTGTCTGGATGGTGTTACTTTCCGCTTTATAGACCGTTGCATCCATATCAATAGATCTGTCCAAATCCATAGATTTCACCATTCCTGCATCCTCAGAGTAACTATCCAGCAGCCTTTTTGCAAAACTGTTCTCCTCCACTTCTGGCGATCTACCGCCAACCCTTGAACGCCAAAGCTCGGCCTCGATCTCCTCCAAACGCCTCCTAAGCATTTCAAACTCTTGCTGCTGTTGGAACATTCTTTCTTCCATCTTCCTCCTTTCCGTCTCCATGAATTCATTCGCCGTTTCCCGACATTGTTGTATCTTCATTTCGAATTCATGTTTCAACTTCTGAGTCCGCTCGTTTACTTTTGTCTCCGCTCCCCCTTGTACTACTAATTCGAGTTTAGACCTTAGCATAGCGATTTCTTCTTCTTTCTTTATAAGCTTTTTCTTAGCCTCATTACACTGTTTCTCTTTGAGCTTGTTCTCCAGTTGAAGCTTGCAGATAAACTGATCCATAGCTGCAATCCTCGATCCCAAAATAACTGCTGACGAAGAATCTTCCGCGCCTTTCTCCTTCAACGGTGTATGAGGGCCACGGACAATGCATTTTGCTTTTGCACCGTACTCTAGAGTAGAGATGGTTTTGTGAAGCTCTTTAGGATCCGGGCTGGCACAAAGTATCATGAGAATTTTGGACTTGTCATCCTCAAAGGAATCCTACATCAAACATAGTTGAATCAACTTCTTATGATGACTAGTATAACTTTCAAAACCTAACTGCCAAACTATCGGTGGTATACACGAGATATACCTGTAAGAGCATAGTCAGCTTGCTGTCCCGGAACGGTACATGGGAATCACCATTAGCAATGGATTCAACCACCCTTTTCAGAGCAATGTTTCCCTGATTGATTTTTCCAGTCTGCAAAATTTGATAGAAGACAAATGCATCAAGAGTTTATCATATATTTAGAATTACTGTGAGTAGGAAATCCGATAACGAACTTAAAAGAAGCAAGTTTAAGTAAAAACTGAAACTTTACCTGCATTTTTGCTTCTAGACCAATTTGACCAGCTTGTTCGATATTCTCAGAACCAGCCATGTCGACAAGCATTAGCCGCCCTCCTACTGTTGGAACATCAAGAATTATCTGCAAGACCAACATTTAGCTTTCTTCGGAAAAATTGTAGACAGATATCCTTCGCGAAACAGATAGTAAATATACTTCTTTAAATTTAGATGTCATTAAGCATATTTCCAGAATTGATACCATGCAGTGGCTCCGAGAGCTGCGCTCATTGCACAAAGTGCTTTTAACTATTCTTCTCTTCTCCACCTTTTGGATCTCCTTTGATATCTTTGTAGCCTCAGTGCCGGAAATGAAAGTTGCATTTTTGGCCTTTTTACCGATAACTTCAAGTCTAACCTGCAGAAGGTAAAAAAATACACGGCCAACATTATAAGTTAGTAATTTGCACCAGCTTTCTCATTTGCAAATTTGATAGTTTAAGCATAGGTAATCTCCTAACTTCTGACTTGTGTTAGGCATACAGATCAATAATGACAAGAAGAACTACCAGTCTTTTATTCCCTCCCTCTTAAGGTCCTATACGTCTCATTGATGCTAAGGCGAAAAGATGTACCACAAAACTAGGAAAAGTACTATGACTCATTGGCAGTTCAACAAATTAGGTGAAGTACTATAAATCATTAGCATTCAGTAGTTAATGACAACATCAAGGCTCAAATATGTCATCGAACTATCGGAAATGACTCATTTATGCCACTCGTCAATAGTTTGGCTCATTTATGTCATCACCATTACCAAAGGGCTCATCCATGTCATTTTTCATTAACGTCAATTTTACAATACTAGATATGGCACGTGGCCTCCAACTAGATTATGGTTGTGGGTGGGTCGGATGTATGGGTCGAAATTTTTATTAATTTAGGATTTAAAATTGGGCTGGTTTAATTAAACAACATGAACCTCTAATTGGAGGTCACGTGTCATATCTAGTATTGTAAAATCAGCGTTAATGAAAAATGGCATGCATGAGCCATTTTTGTAATGGCGATGGCATAAATGAGCCAAACTATTGACAAGTGGCATAAATGAGCTATTTCTGATAGTTCGATGACATATTTGAGCCTTTTCCGTTGATTTAAAGTCAGGTATAGAAAATGCAAGGTAAAAACACTGGGTCAACTTACGCGAGGAGAAGACATAAAAAGCCAAATAACAACTATGCATTTTAGGCTTGTATTATGTTCGCCCTAGTTTTCTATATAGACTAGGGCGCCGTTTTTCTTTCTTTTGAGGTCGAGCAAGAGAGAAAGAGAGAATTGTAAACTAAAACTCCATATTCGATTATAGTAAAATCTACAGCGTCAAAGTGGACGTAGTGTATTATTTGTTCTTCGCTTATTTACTGTTTTCTGACCTAACAGTCTAAATGTGCTCAATATGGATAAATACCAAGTTGTCTATTCCATCAATTGAGAGAAACTAGAGCATTTTCTGAAACGTGCTCAATACAACAAAAAAAACGACGACTATGCCTCAATCCCAAACAAGTTGGGGATTGGCTATATTAATCCTCACTGGACATGTTTCCTCATTTAAGCTCAACTAAAGTCTAAACGTGCTCAATACAGATAAATACCAAGTAATCCATTCCATCAATTGAGAGAAACTAGAGCATTTTCTTAAACTTGCTCAATTCAACAACAACTACTATTATTACGCCTCAACCCCAAACAAATTGGGGTCGACTATATTAATCCTCACTGACCATGTTTTCCCGTTTAAGCTCAACTCATGTCTAAACATGCTCAATACAGATAAATATAGTGAGCTAACGGGCAATAGCTCTCTCTTTTTCTTCTAAAGATATTCTGCCTGATACCAGAAATGTATGTTACAGAATAAGAAAATATCCTCCTAGACAAAAGAAATATATGAATATTACAGATCTTCTTAAACATGCTCAATACAAATAGCATTAACAACTACACCTCAATCCCAAACAAGTTGAGGTCGACTATATGAATCCTCACTGACCATGTTTTCCCATTTAAGCTCAACTCATGCCTAAACATATGGATAAATGTGAGCGAACTCGCAATAATTCTCTCTTTTTCTTCTGAAATCTATGTTACTGAATTAGAAAATGTCGTCCTAGACAAAAGAAAATATGAATTCTAAATTAACTACATTTCGAAAGATCAGTTCATCAATCAGAAAAAAACATTTTTTTCACCTTAGAAGCATTTTCCTTTAGATCATCCAAATCCAATCCCTCCACCATTATTCGTCGATAACAAATCATATAATTCCTCATTATATATCTCCAAAAAAGTAACTTGCACAAATGTCCCAACACTAATTTTCTCATTATCCTCATGATTTTCTTCATTTCCTTCACCCAATATACTCCTTAAAGACCTACACAATCCCAGGCTGCTGACAACTCCCAAACATATTATAACTTTTTCCATCGGTCCATACATCATAACAGTACATTTATCTCCCAATTTCACTCCATTAATCTTCGACTGCACGAATTTCTTGTAAAATTGAGAGAACCTAGAGAATTTTCTTAAATGTGCTCACTACAGCAACGCCTCAATCCCAAACAAGTTGGGATGGCTATATGAATCCTAACTGACCATGTTTCCCGTTTAAGCTCAACTCATAATATAATGTAATCCCAAACAAGTTGGGACGGCTATATGAATCCTAACTGACCATGTTTCCCGTTTAAGCTCAACTCATAATATAATGTAATCCCAAACAAGTTGGGACGGCTATATGAATCCTAACTGACCATGTTTCCCGTTTAAGCTCAACTCATAATATAATGTGAGAAAACTAGCAATAATTCTCTCTTTTTCTTCTAAAGATAATTATGAATGATACCAGAAATCTGTCACAGAATTACTATAAAGTATCTCTAGAAAAAAGAAAAATATGAATACTAAAATGAACTACATTTGAAAAGATCAGTTAATCAATCATAGAAAAAGGTAAATACTTACTCGCACCCGGTATTTACCCCAAACCGTGTAACCTTACTATAGTTAAGTGGTTTAATAAGGTGAGAATGCATGTTAATTAACCATAGTTATACTAAAGGTCTATGTACAAACACATGTCATAAATCTTTACCATAAAAACTATCAGAAAAAAAAATTACCTTAGAAGCACTCCCTATTTACCCCAAACCGTGTAACCTTACTATAGTTAAGTGGTTTAATAAGGTGAGAATGCATGTTAATTAACCGTAGTTATACTAAAGGTCTATGTACAAACACATGTCATAAATCTTTACCATAAAAACTATCAGAAGAAAAAATATTTTTTACCTTAGAAGCACTCCCTTTAGACCATCCAAAACCAAATCCTCCACCATTATTCGTCGATAACAAATCATATAATTCCTCATTATAAAGCTCCAAAACAGTAACTTGCACAAATGTTCCAACACCATTCTCATCATTTTCTTCACTCCCATCACCTAATATATCCCTTAAAGACCTATACACAATCCCAGGTTGCTTACAATTCCCAAACATATTACAACTTTTGCCCGCCCCTGTCGGTCCATACATCATAACAGTACATTTATCTCCCAATTTCACTCCAAATTTTTACCAACAACAAAAAAAGAATTAACCTAAATGACCACTTACCCAATCACTTAAACTAAAAATAGCCAGTGAATGTATCATGTATGTATAACCGCGTACAATAAGTGTATAATCTATGTATATCAGCTAGGAAAAGTAAACAGTAAATTCGACAGGTTATTTGTGTAAAGATGCCAAAAAAAGTACTATAAGAAGAAAAAACAAATATTTACCTTAGAAGCATTCCCTTTAGACCATCCAAAACCAAATCCTCCATCATTATTCGTCGATAACAAATCATATAATTCCTCATTATAAATCTCCAAAACAGTAACTTGGACAAATGTTCCAACACCATTCTCATCATTTTCTTCATCTTCATCACCCAATATATCCCTTAAAGACCTATACACAATCCCAGGTTGCTTACAACTCCCAAACATATTATAACTTTTCCCTGCCCCTGTCGGTCCATACATCATAACAGTACATTTATCTCCCATTTTCACTCCATTAATCCTCGACTTCACGAATTTCTTGTAAAACTCATCTAAAACTTCTTCCTCGGATAACGACACACCATCAAGACTAAAATCTCGATACCCCATATCGGTTTTCACTCTTAACGACCCCCCATCGGGGTTTATAACCTGTAAAGACGATACGGGCTTCTCTTTCCTTTCTGGATAATCGCGAATTCGACATATAACTTCAATAGGGTGCTCTGTTATAGAATGAGGGTTTAGTGAGGGTTTTGCATTGGTGAAACTTAATTTGTGTTTTGCTTGTGGGGTTCTTGAATTTGGTATTTGGGTATGATTTAATTTTGAAAATGGTGTTGGGGTTCGATGGTTTTTCGGTGTTGGCGCCATTAGAGACCAAAATCTGCTTGAATTCAAGAAACCCAAAATTCAAGATTCAATTTTTTGTTGTTGTTCTAACAATTTGAGAAATTTCTGTGAGCTAAGAAAATGTTAGAAGGGATAGGAGAAAGAAGAGAGAATAGTTTGTATTTTTGGATGTTTTGAAGTTCAATAAAGTTTGAAGTTTAACGTTAGATTTTGTAACGGCTAGTTTTGATATGTTGTGAACTTTATGTGATAGAATATGTTTGTGAGCTAAGGACTAACCGGAAAGCACCGGTCTATTAATATGGCCAGCCTGATGTTTAATGGGTCATTTACACTTTTTCCTATTTTGTGTTGGTCTTTGATTTTTGCCCCTCATCGCAAAAACAATTCGCCGTAATTTAATATTTTTGCATCATAATATTACATAAGTTATGCCATTTTTTTTCCATCACTCTTAAAAAACTTATGCCTCTATAGGCATAAGTTTAATTTTAAAGAGAAAAAATTAAAGACCAACCCATTTGAAGGGAAAACCATGCAATTGTTTGATGTTTAATTGATACACTCCTTCCTTTTTGCCCCTGTTTGGATGGTTGTTTGTCGTGGTTCATTATTGTATTATTTTCTATGAAATTATGTTTGTTTCTATTGTTCTTAAAATTATATTGTATTGTGTTGTAAATTTATTGTAATCCCATGGTTGTATAACCAGGGAAAAACTAAATTTTTTAAATCACGAATTTGGTGGTTTTTGTGTGGTCATACTAAAAAAGATATGATTAGAACCAGAGTTATATGGGATAAGGTCGGAGTGACCTCCGTAGAGAACAAGATGAGAGAAGCTAGACTGAGATGGTTCGGGCATATGAAGAGGAGGTGTGAGGATGCGCCAGTTAGGAGGTGTGAGGGATTGGTGATAGCAGGAATTAGGAGAGGTAGAGGTAGGCCGGAGAAGAATTGGGAGAGGTGATTAGACAGGACATGACACAGCTTCAGCTAACTGAGGACATTGACCCTAGATAGGAAGCTTTGGAGGTCAGGGATTAGGATAGAAGGTTAGTAGGTAGTTGAGTTTTGTCGCATTTTGTGTGAAAGAGGTAGGGGCTAGCCTCTTCCTCTCCTCTTCTCCTTTTCTTGTAGTATTACTTCTCGTGTAGATCCATGCTCTTATTTATGCATTACTATATATTGCTTCATTTGCTCTGTACTGTGATATTTTATTGTCTTATATTTCTTGAATTTAAATTTGTGCATTGACTATGTTTCTTTTGAGCCGAGGGTCTATCGGAAACAACCTCTCTACCTCATAAAGGTAGAGGTAAGGTCTGCGTACATCCTACCCTCCTTAGACCTCATTTGTGTGAATACACTGGGTATGTTGTTGTTGTTGTTGTTGCATGGTTACGTATTTCGTTTATCCATTATACCCCCACCCCATCCACCACACCCAACCACCACCACACAAACACCCTCACCACCCCACAACCGCCCATCCCAAGCCAACGACCACCTACTTATCTTTTAAAGTTTCTATTTTAACCTTTACCTTAGTTTTATTAATATGTATAAACTAATTTATAATTATGATGTAAGGGTATTTTAGTAAACTTATATGTTTTTATATAGTACCATGCAGTCAAACCAAATAATAAAAATGTTATTAAATCACAACAAATGATACAATCTATCCTAACATTTTATTTATTGATACAGTCAATATAATACAATATCATACTAGTATACAATACAATATTGTACATTATGAAACCATGGGTAACAACCATCCAAACAATACGTTAACTTTTGTGTGTTATTTTTTTAAAATAATAATAATAATTTTTAGGATAGAATGTTTCTTTTTATGTTTATATAAATTGTAATTCCAACCAGTTTATTCTTAATGATACTTCACTTATAAAAATGACATGTCAGATTTAAGACCACAAGATTCAAATTGTACTTTTGGTAGTTAAACACTTTTAATTTAAGACTACAAGTTGATGAACCAACCCGTAGCAAGTGCACAAATAGCTTATTTGAGGATCGTTGTTTAACTCTTAATCGAGATTCATAAATTTTTGTAAGTTTAGTCGTTCAAAAATAACTTCAGACTTATGGGACTAAAGTGAAAAAAATTCATGTCTAAGTGACAAACTTCAGAAATATGAGTATGAAGTTAAGTTATTGCTTAGTATGATGTTTGTCTTGGTAGTCCCAAAGTTCAGACAACAATGTTTAAAGTTTAGCTTGACAATTTCAAACTTCAAAAAAAATTATTTGATGTTCTTTCGACTCATATGTGTGACCTTTGTTAATTAATTCATTTCATTTTCACTCATGTTACCTCATTTATGCCATATGGTACCTTAATTTAATTTATTTATTGTCAACTCGTAATTGATTTATCCTTATTAAAACATCGAGCATAGCTTTTGAAGAAAAAGGAGGAGGAGGAGAAAACTTTGTCTAAAGTTTGCCAAACCAGCTACAAGTTAAATAATTTTAAACACTACATATAACTTTGGCAACATGTGCAAAATTTTGTTGCCGGGTGAAATTAACTGTTTTTATTCTACCCGTTTAACCGTCCAAATATAGCACAATCCATCCATTTGACCCCTGCCCTCAAATTGCTTATATAATATTATATTGTCAAAGTAATTATCTCTCTTCAGAATGGACTAAAAAAATATCAAAAGCATTGCCTAGTTCCATGAAGATAAAATGAGGATAAATTAGTACAAGTTTCTCAAGTAGTACTACTTTACAAACCTTTTTATAGTCTAGAAGGTTTTACTTTACATCCTTCAAATAAAAATCAACTTTAATACCGTATATACTTAGAAAATTTTAAGTTCTTCTTGATTTTTCTGTACACGTGTAACCTCTCTTCTTCTTCTTCTTTTTTTCGTCTTTACTTTTCAAACTTATTTGTGTGAGTTGGATCCTTCAAAATCTATGCTTTTTTGATGAATTCCACACGGGTGCGACAACCTACCTTTTTGACCAATTTGTCTCAACCCCTCCTCTTTGCTAAGTGGAAAGTATTCTTTAAGAAATGATTAGCAAATTTATCATTCCTATGACAAAGTACCCTCAAGATTGTATTAGCATCTGATCTATTCCATCTTCCTGTTGTTTGTGGCATAAGCAATTTCTGTCCATCTCCAACAACTCCAATTCCACTAGCTTCACAAGCCATAGTGCTAAAATTTTCTACCAATTGTTCTGTTGATTGTCCCATTAATGCCACTATCCCTTCAACTATTGTAGCTTCTTTTTCCACAACATCTTCAAGTATCAAACCTTCACCACAAGTATAAAATATCCTCTTTAAACTCTCAAAATCTTCCTCAATCATTTGATGATCCATCCTAGAGAAGTTTCTTCGCGTCCCACCGGCTAGTAAAACCATAAGATAAGCCTCGAACGAAGCCCTCATCACTTCTTTGAGCGCTAACGGTTGAGCCCTGTCAATGAGGATAGCACACAAAAGAGTTAGGTTTTGTTTAAGTATCCTTAAAGCTGGCCGGATACGTGCATTCTCTATGTCGCCTACGTATAGGCTCGCGTAGAAAACGGAGTTGGAATCGAAGAACATCAGACGATAAGCAGCGACTTCTGATACGTGTTGGATGGCTGCTTGGATGGCTGAACGCGTTTGATCAAAGAAGGAACAGCACGCTGGCTGTCTGTTCTTGTTGTAACGGCTTCCTGGTGTAGCGATTACTCTCGGGGAGAGCGATAGTGTTTTGTCTAGGGAATTAAGTTGCTGAAGAAGGTAGTACAAGGTGTTTAGCCTTGTATAAAGGCGTTGAGTTCCTCGGCTGGTTGAAGGGCGCGGATTATTATCTTCGTCCATCAAATGCTGGTTCGGATCGTTTGATCCGACACTACAAGCAGCTTTTTTCCAGAGTCTCACAAATCTTGAGTCTTGGCCACATCTTGTTAAAGGAGGAAGTGCTGGCATGTAACTCTGCTTTGCCCCTGTAGAAAAACAACATTTTTAAGAACAAAAAAATATATGAGCATCAAATATTCAAATACTTGCGTGAATAAGGTTCGTTGAGTTCGTACATACCACATGATGCAACAAAGGTAACATAATCTTTGAATAGGTTCTCTATGCCATCAGCAATATCATTGACCAAATTCTCAGTGATGATTGTAGGAATTTCGAAGAAATTGTCCACAACCTCCTTGGAATGTTTCACGAGATCAAGTGCTGATTGTGCATATGGCTCACTTTTGGATTTTGGATTCCATGTCTGCATAACAAATATTTTACATTAATTAACTCCTTTTAGTGAAGGGAAACCTTGGAACACCAGTAAAGTTGTCTCCGCGTAACCTATAGGCCCTGGGCTGGAGCCGTGGAATCAGCCAATGCGGCCCTTTTCTTGACCCTATGCTTCGTGCACCGGGCTATTTTTCTTTTAACTCGTTTTAGTATGACTATGGAAGTATATATGAATTGTTAAGAGTAACAAAAATACTTACTTCGGGGTCTTTTGATCTCACAAGAACCTCTTTCCCTTTCTTCAAACTATCTTGGATCCATTTCCTCAATAGGTTAATTTTGATTGAATCAACTTCATAAGGAACCATCTCCCTCACTATTGTTTTGCCTCCATCTTCGCAATCGACAAAGTCCTCCGCCACCATTTGGACTAAAAGCTTCTCGAGTTTCCCAGCCCTCTGCAACACTAACGCTATCTCGCTCGTGAGAAAAGTTGTACCTGCTAGGTATTGCCTTAACAAAGTTCCGTAACAAGTATGTAACGTCACTGCTGCAACACCAGCTGCAATCGGATGCCATTTCTTGAGGACGGGAGTGAAAATTTCTCTCTCCTTAGTTGCCAATTCTTCGGTTGCATTAGCTAACTTAATGAGTGTCTCGATCACGTCTTCACTTTCAAAAGTTGCTACGTTTATATTCCGTTCTTCCAACATCTAGAGAGAAATGAAAGAGCGGCGTTATTATTAGAACTGAACATGCATCTACAAGGGATGAAAAAAGAAGTGATAAAAATACAAACCTTACTGAATGCAGTCCTTAACGATGAACGGATAAAGTGATTCACTCTATTCCCCGTCAAATCATCTTTCACATCCCCTTTCTCAGCAGCAGAAGATACATATCCTGGAACATCTTCCTCTAATATTTCCGAGGCAGAGAACATAAGAGGAATAATATTTTCCATTAGGACAATGTTTTCCGCGTGAAAACTAGCATGATAATTCAACAATCTCTTCTCACACCATCGTCTCATCGAGCTTAAAACACTCTTTAGCATCTTAAGATAAATACGATCCTTGTCCACTTTTTTAGAATCGTTCGCAACTTCAGTTAACATAGTCAATGTTGCACCAAGAAGATCAGGCTCGACTTGGTTAGTCACAACATATTGCTCGAAAAGCACCCATGTAAAGCACAAGTTATGAATTGATCTAGTAATACCCAATGTAGACCATGTCTTTTTCATCAATTCAAGAAGCTCATCGACCTCATTGAGGACTAACGTATCGTCTTTGAGATCGAATATCGATCCCAAGAGAGCTGTGTAAATGTGGATGTTGAGAGGGAATCCGTCAGCCCAACGACAGGTGTCATTAGGGGCTTCATCTGCACTCCTCCAGGCTAATGAGACTACTGCATTGCTTAGCGATTTCATTGTTTCGGAGTTTTTGCTAGTGTCGATGGTTTTAATCTCACAAGCTTGAATGATCTCTCTTAATCGCGATGCGGATGCATTGTCTTTTTCAACAGAGATAGAAGGGTGAAGGAGAAGGCCTATTTCGAGGATTCGAAGTTGGCGTTTTTGCCATAGATGGTATTCTAGAGGATCGTTGAATTCGGATGGTTTAAGGTGGCGTAATAGCTCCAATGGTAGGATTATTGTCTCTGCTCGCCTCCCCATCTGCACAAAATTTTCCATGTTATATACTAATGCTTGAGGAATTCTGTTTTACTGTTGAAGATTAAGTTGAAACATAAAAGAAGTAAGGAAAACCATCAAACGAAAAGCAATACTTCTTCCGTTCCAAAAAGAATCACATTATTTCATTATTAGTCCATATGAAAAGAATGGTATCGTACTAAATTTGAAAACAATCATACTTGAACTTTCCATTTTAACTCTACTGATAAGTTTTTATCGCCACTGATAAGTTTTGAGGAATGGTTTTCCATTGATTTTATTCATCAACAATATACAATTTATATAGTAGTTCAAGATCAACCTAATTAGTGTGAGAATATAATTCTTCTTAAAAACAAAGATCAACCTAATCCTAGGAGATATACAAAGATATACACCTAATCCTAGAAGATATGTAAAGATATTCCTGATACTAGGAGATATACAAGGATATCCCCAAATCACCATGTACAATGTATATCACGGTCCAAATCAGTCGGCTATCAGCCAAATATGGTATGGTAGCCGATAGCTGAATATGATATTTATTAATCCAATCCTAATACCCCCTCAAGTTGGAGCATGCAAGTCACAAATGCCCAACTTGCGGAGTAAATATACAAATTGGTGTTTCCCTAGTGCTTTTGTGAAAATGTCAACAAGCTGCTCGTTTGTAGACACATGACTCGTAGTACTTACACCTTCCTGGATCGCATCACGGACATAGTGACAGTCAACCTCAATATGCTTTATTCGTTCATGAAAAATAGGATTCTGAGCTATATGTAGTGCAGACTTACTATCACAAAATAGAGTCATAGCACGAGGATGATCCACCCCAAGACTGCCTAATAATTCTTTCAGCCATTTTAACTCCGAACTCCGAAGTGATCGCTGCCATCGAGCAATATTCGGCTTCCGCGAATGATTTGGAAACCGTGTGTTGCTTCTTGGTTTTCCAGGAAATGGGGGAACAACCTAGGAAAACCAGCCATCTCGTAATAGAGCGCCTATTCAACGGACAACTCGCCCAATCAGAATCACACCAACCTGTTAATGACATATCACTATCAGCCCGTAGCAAAATGCCTTGACCCGGACTGCCTTTTAAGTATCGAACAACTCGAATAGTTGTATCCTAGTGTTCCTGACACGGCACTTGCATAAACTGGGCCAGAATATGAACTACATAGGCTTAGTCAGGACGGGTGAACGAAAGGTAAATCAGACGACCAACTAACCAACGATAGCGCTCCGGATCAGCAAGTAACGGCCCATTAGCTAAGGCCAGAGTATGATTCTGCTCGATAGGGAAGCCGGCAGGCTTTGTACCCAGAAGTCTAGCGTCGGCTATGATGTCGAGAGTGTACTTTCGCTGGCATAAAAAATTCCCTCTGAGCTCCGTGCTACTTCAATACCCAGAAAATATTTTAACAGACCCAAATCCTTCATATGAAAACACACACTCAAATATTTCTTAAATGCAACTATAGCGGAAGAATCATTGCCAGAGATAATCAGGTCGTCCACATATATGAGTACATTAAGTTGTATTATTCTCTGGCGCAGAGTAAAGAGCGAATAATCAGAGTAAGACTGATGGAAACCGTACCTCTTTAAAGAAGATGTCAACTTAGCAGAGCAACACCTCGGTGCCTGTTTTAAACTATAGAGGGACTTCTTCAGGCGACAAACCATGCCGGGTTTGTCAAATGTAAAGCCAGGAGGTAGTTTCATGTAAACTTCCCCATTTAAGTCACCGTGAAGAAAGGCATTATGCACATCCATTTGATGAAATTCTGAATTTTTAGCAGCCACAACCGCAAGAAAGGCACGAACCGTCACCATTTTAGCCACACGAAAGTTTCGTTGTAATCAATCCCCTCAACCTGATGATTACCAAAAATGACAAGTCGAGCTTTCAATCGCTCAATTTTACCATCTGCATGATATTTGATTTTGTACACCCAATTGCATCCGAGTGCCTTTTTTTCGGGAGGCAACCCCTCCATCACCCAAGTCCCATTACCTTCTAGTGCACTGATTTCTTTTTGCATAGCTTCTCTCCAACCAGCGTCTTTCATTGCCTCATGAAAATTATGGGATTCAATTCCTGGAATCATAGCTGCAAGAAATATATGGTGTTGCAAAGAAAAATTGTCTGAATTCACAAAATGTGCTATAGGATAAGGAGTACCTGAAGAACCATGTGAAGCCAATGAACCTTGGGAAGGACTCTTTTTTCGTACAGTGGGATCAACAAAATCATGCAACAAGACCGAAGGGCGTTTATCCCTTAATCCTCGACCCAATTCCTTCTCTTCGTCGGTAGTTAGTGGGCCTGCTCGTGGGCTGGTCGGGTGAAGGGCTGGTGGACTGCTGCTGGGCTGGTCATTAACTTCCCCCACTGGCTGGGCTGTAACATTGACATACCCCACTGCCCCATCAGTCGTTTCATGACCAATACCCCCGACAGTTCCGGCAATAACCTCTTCATCTACAACCGACTCTGAATCACCAAAACAATCCACATCCTACATTTTTCGCAGCATTATGCGATGATGAACTATCGTTTTTGGTTTCAAATGGAAACTCATTCTCATGAAATTTAACATCACGTGAGACAACTATATCCCAATTATCCAGATCATACAATTTCCACCCCTTTTTCCCAATCGGATAGCCGATAAACACACATTTTCTACTACGCGGAGCGAATTTATTTCCTTTCGCCTTCTGATTGTGAGCAAAGCACAAACACCCAAAAACTCTTAGTTCAACAAAGGTAGGTGGTTTTCCAAAAAGAACTTCATACGGAGTCTTATTTTCAAGCAAGAACGAAGGAGTTCGGTTAATTAAGTACACAGCCGCAAACACACATTCCCCCCAAAAAGTAATTGGTAAATTAGCCTGAAACATCAATGCTCGGCCAACATTTAGTATGTGTTGATGTTTCCTTTCTACCCGTCCATTTTGTTGAGGAGTACCCACACATGATGTTTGAAATAGAATTCCATTTGTGTTAAATTAGTCTATCATGGATTTAAATTTTGTTCCATTATCACTTCGCACAATTTAAATTGTTGTAACAAATTGGCGCTCAACCATTGCGATGAAAGAACAAAAAGCGTATAGACTTCAGTCTTATTACGCAATAAATATACCAAAACTGCTCTTGAATAATCATCAACTAAGGTCAAGAAGTAGATTGCATCACACGAAGAGGGTGTACCATTTAGCCCCCATAAATCACAATGTATTAACTCAAATATTCGATTAGTTTTATTATCACTAACAGGAAAACTATCACGCGTTTGTTTTGCTTGAGGGCAAATTACGCATGCTTTATTCAAGTGTTTTCTAGCACTACTAGAGCTAATTGCAGGAACTAACTTAACAACTTTGTCCGAAGGGTGACCCAACCGTCGATGCCATAATTCAAATTTTGTCAAACCAGGAACCGTCACTGCTTGCACTGTAGGAATCCCTCGGAAAAAGTAGAGTTCGCCCCGACGTTCACCTACTCCAATCAAGTTCTCCAAAAGTTGGTCTTGTATATCACACAATGATTTAGTGAATCTGACATTACAATTAGAATCATCAATTAATTGTGACACCGATATTAAATTACAGTTAAGTTGGGGCTCAAATAAAACATTTTGAAGGGTCAAATCCTTTCAAAGAACCATACAACCCATCATTTTCAATGACACGTTCGCCATCAGGAAGAGTTACCGGCCATTCGGAAATATGTTGTGCATTAGTGAGGCAGGACAGACTCCTCGTTACGTGATGTGATGCCCCTGTATCAATAATCCAAAGCATACTAGGAGACTTACCCCTCATCCGATCATTCGATTGCCCCTTAGAATTTCTCAAATTCAAAAGAGCTTGAATTTGATCCTGGGTCAAATTGGCTAAGGCGGAATAGTCGGCACTAGTCGATGCGCCAAGTGGTTCGGTAACCACATTAGCATGAGTTGTTAGCCCATTACCGTGGCCAGTGACTGATGAAGAAGCTGATGATCCTGCTACCGCTGGAACAGTCCCAGATGAGGCAGTAGCAGTGCGCGACCAGGATTTCTTCGAGGCCCGCAATTCCGGTCCTCCCACCAGTCCGGGTAGCCGTGTAACTTGAAACACGTTCCATTGTCATGCCCTTTTTGCTTGCAGTGCGAACAATGAAGCTTTGATTTGTCCGGCTTGTCATACCCACCTCTAGGACGATCGGCTGGTTGAAGAGTAAAGACATGAGCTTCTTCCGTAACAGCCTTTCCCCTAGCAATATTTCTCGATCTCTCCTCGTGAATAAAAATTTGATAAATTGAATCGAGTGAAGGACGGGGATTCTGAGAAAGAATGTTTGACCGAACAATGGCATACAAGTCATCATCAACGCCAATTAGGAATTGAATTGGCGGAATATTTCCTCCTCTCGATCCATAGCAAATTTTTCAGTTACATCGCACGTGCACTTCCCACAAGTACAGTAATACATCGGTTTTAGGCGTGCAAGCTCGTCAAAGTAACATATCAACAGAGTATAGTACTCTTCGATGGTCATTGATTTCGATTGTTTGCAGGCAGTGATGGCGACGCGAATCTGCTGGATGCGTGAACCATTAGCGATGGCGAATCACTTTTCCAAGTAGTCCCATAAATGTTTTGCTTCGTCATGGTAAGGAATAGATACAACCACTTTAGGATCTATGCTTCGTAATATCCATGAGATGAGCATGGAATTAACCGTGTCCCAATCAAGTAACTTTTTCTTGTCTGTCGGTTCAGTGATCGTACCGTCAATAAACACGAACTTTCGGCGAGATTTCAAGGCCAACGTCATGGCTCGAGACCACGTGATGTAGTTGTCATCGATAAGAATGACATGAGTAATCACATTACCCGGTTGATCCCCAAAACTGAGGAGGAAGTGAGAGCTTGGGTCAATTTTTCCTTCAATGTCCGACATGATAACGTCGACAAACTAGGGATGTCGAGCGTCGTTGACTGCCTGAAGATATATAAAGATATTCCTGATACTAGGAGATATACAAGGATATCCCCAAATCACCATGTGTCATGTATATCACGGTCCAAATCAGCCGGCTATCAACCGAATATGGTATAGTAGCCGATAGACGAATACGGTATGGTATGGTAGTCGATAGCCGAATATGGTATTTATTAATCCAATCCTAATACGGGGGAGTGTTAAGATTCTCACATCGGATATGGAATGGGAACATGGACTCCTTATATGGACTTGGACAATCCTCACCTTACAAGCTAGCTTTTGGGGTTGAGTTAGACCCAAGATCTATTCTTTACATGGTATCAGTGTCAGGCTCATTCCAATTCTTTGTTCACCGATGTTGGGCCCCCAAATTATATTATCCACACTCCAGTTAACAATGTCTGGGCATGCGGGGGAGTGTTAAGAGTCTCACATCGGATATGGAATGGGAACATGAACTCCTTATATGGACTTGGACAATCCTCACCTTACAAGCTAGTTTTTGTGGTTGAGTTAGACCCAAGATCCATTCTTTACAGTCACACATATTGTATGACAATGCTTAAGACTATAACAAGTTTCAAAAGTCTTATGGCAAAATTTAAGATCGCAAATTTCAAAATCTTTTTTTTTCTTAAACTTCGATGGCGTGTCAAACTATGTCATGTATAGATTAAACGGAGGAAGATTGTTTATATTTTCAGATATATTGTGTATATATTCAACGTTTTGGCATGAGTACCAAACAAACTAAAAAATAACAATAATTCTACCTATTAAACCAAAAATAAAAACAATTTAGAGTAGATCGTTTTTAGTAAAAATATACTCCACATAATAATTCTTATTTTTAAGGAGAAAATATTTTCTTTGATAAAACAAAAGAAAATTTCTAGAAAAAAACGTTTATGAAAAAAAAAGAAATTATTAGGCCGGCCTAACAAGGCCCATTTGCTACTTTTTGGAACATAAAATAGTTTTGACTAAAAAAAGAACATAAAATAGTTTCAAATGCATGCAAAAGACAAAAACATGTTAAAAAAAACAATACAAAGAGACATAATTTACGTACTTGGCCTACAAGAGTTCTCATAAGAGTTCTCCGTAGCCTATTATCACTCTGCTCCGACACTCTCATCTGCAGCCTCATTATCTCCGCGGACGTCAACGGCCTCCGTATCTTCGCCTGATGGCCCACCGAGCCCGGAGTCCTCGGGCTCGCAACACCAGCAGGCGAAGACGGAGTCATCATAACAGCACTGCCAGACGTCCTCCTTGAGGGCGACTTCTTCAGCATCTTCAACCCCAACGCCGTTTTCACCCTGCTAGTTATCGCCATCCCCACCCCCGACAGCTTCGGCGAACCGGGCCCTGACAATCCCGACCCGGGGCCGGACCCATTTCCATCCCCCGATCCCTCCGGATTGAGGGAAGACAAAATCGCCGCCGTCCTACCACCGAACCCCGGCGATGACCGACACACCGTGAAGAAAATCTCGTAAGCTGCCTCTCGAAAATCATCCCGGTCGAGCCCGTCGAGCTCCCCGAACGGCCATACGAGGTCGAAGACGATGATCGGGTCGTCCGATTGTGTCGGGTTCGAGCCGGGCTTAGTTTTTATATGGTAAGGAGGGTGAAACTCGGGCGGCATTTTTTTTATTTGAAGCTACTTTTTTTTGTTTGTTTGAGAAAAAGGAAGAAACAAGATAGAAAGAGAGGAGCGTTGGTCGATTGAGACAAAGAGAAAGAGAGAAAATAGAGGTAGAAAGAATAGATGGTTAAGGGCAATTTCTGTTTGTTATTGGGAAGAAAACCAGAAGCAAAGAAGAGAGGCGTTGCTAAGTGGTGCCAACTACGTACTTTTCGGTTCATCATGCAATTTTTTTTGTTCCATTTGGTTGTATTTCTTGGTTTCATAAAATAACTAATAGTCCCTCTCTAGTAATTTATGTGACCTCATTTCCCTCGCTAAAAAAATTTAAGAAAATAAAGAAAGAATTTTAAAATATAAATGATTTACGATAAGTTATAGAATTTGGCTATATAAATCATTTCATTAAGCACAAAATAAATATTTTAATATTAAGTACTAAACAGAAAAATGTGTTATTTTTTTAAATAAAAAAAGACATCATATAAATTGGGACGAAAAGAGTAGTAGTAGTCATACCAATTAGATATCTTTTGATTAGCGAACAAGTTACACCACTAAACCCGTTTGAACATGATTTTTTAAATTATTTTAAAAATATTATTTGGTTACACATTAAAATGATCTTTTAGTTAGTTTTTTAACATATATTTTTAAGTGAAATTTTTTTCACTCACCAAATTTCAACTTTTTTAGTGAAATATATGTCTAAACACAACTTCAAATTTCAAATACAACTTTAGATACCACGTTTTATCTTTCTCATAATGGCCATTATTTGGCTATTATGGAGGCGATTTTCAGCAGTTTTTCAGCCCCTCCCTCACCTATATAAACACCCCCTTACACCATTGTTGAGTACAAGAGTTAACAGAAAAGAGAGGCAGCAAAACAGTGCACGAAAATACACAACCAAATAGTTTTCTTCTTACAACTTCCAAGCATCATTTCGTTACTCAATATTCTTCACGGTAGCTCTTGAGTTTCCTTTGCTCAAGGGTTCCATTGCTGTTTTATCTTGGGAGACAAATTGTCCAGGACGTATAAAGGATACATACGGGGCAATATTGTCTTAAGGACAGAGTGCTACACTCGACTCAGCAAAAAAAAAACAATTTACATTTTTCCGTTTTCTACAAAATTGGAATTTCCAGTTTTTACTTGTGTAACGATTGTAATTTCAGATTCCATGTTGAATTATTGAAATCTTTGTTTATCCTTTCGAATACTTGTAATATTTAAATACTTCTCGTCTTTGCTTTATACTAGTATCATTCAGTTCATGTCCAGACTTCTACTACGATTATAATGTAAGAAAAATTATAATAAGGGTATTAAATTAATAATTGGACTAGTTAGTATATATAGGTTTTTGCTAGATATTTGGTTTTGCTGGATTAAAATTGAACTATACAAGATATAATATAAAGCATGCGTTTTATTTCACACCAGATAAATTTGAATAAACTTTTACTTCTAGTTTTAAGTTTAACTTAGAGTTTCTTAACAAATTTTTTATAAAAAAAAAAAAAAAACTTTTGAGTATAACATCTTTGTCATTTGATTTTTTTTATTCGAGAATATTACCTTACGTTAAATGTGATACAAAAATAATATCACAATTATAATATTACTAAATAATAGTGAGCTTTCCTGTGATAAAAATTCAACCAAACAAAAAATTAAATAATATTTTATTTTATCTCGAGATTTTTATCCTCCTTACTTTTAATTAGTGGTGCGTGCACTTGTGTTTCCCTCCCTAGTCTCTAGATCATATATATTATAATAATGCTATATCTTTTCAATAATACAAAAATATGTATTTTTCCTCAAGCTCACATAGTCATATGGTGGCAATGCTTATTGGATGCACTTCTATAAGTATGGACTTATGGTCATGTAACATCCCGTATTTTCGGGTTACGGTTTAAATCGCTAAGCATATATAAAATCGCTAGGTATGTGTAAATAGATTCAAGCGTTGGAAAAATTTATGTTATATTTATTTATGCTAATAAAGATATTAGTATATAAAAGGATTAAACCCCGAAATAATTTTGGACGTAACAAGTGTGACCGAAATAAATTTGGTGCGTGCACAAAGGAGTTGTGGACTAGTGTCATATTACAAATTATGAAATTGAATATATGAAGGTCTTATGAGTTATTAAGATTTAAGTGAATTGGGATCACAGAATTAATTGTGTGTGTGATTAATAAATTATACGGAAGCATGTCACTTAATTAATTAAGTGACCGTACATGTGGTGCAAGGTGGCGTGACATGGGGGAATTCCACCGCCAAGGTTTGGCTGAGTGGAGAGCACAATAATGATGGGTCATTTAATCCTTTAAGACCCAAAGACATTCAGTAATTTTTTTTGTTAACACTTCATCTAGTAGACATCTCATTGTAAAATTCATTAGGAACCATTAATCAGAAACGTGAAGTTGAGGCAGCCCCAATTTCCATTCGAAGGCGGTGGAAAACCATTTCAGTTTTTGGGTTTGGAAAACGTACTAGTGCAATAACAATATTTCCCTCCATGTTAGCGAAACGAAGGTATGTTAAGGCAAATTATTTCTTTCTTTTGGCATGTTCCATGTAACAAAATAAAATCGTGATATTGCTCCATAATTTATTCTACTCCTAGTAGTTAAGAATATTCATGTTATTGATTCCTATGCTAAAAGCATGTCTAAATATGGTTCAAAATCCTTATTGAGGCACACGAAAAATGTGTTGATATTCATAGTGTTAGCCAACGGTGCAAGGATATTATGTCACTCGGGGTATTTTATTGTCATTCATGCATTTTCACTTGCATTGCATTCATATATTACCCTGGACCATTGGTGCTATGCACACTACTATATGGTAAATATTATATATGTAGGGGATATAAGAAAAGGGAAAGGCGTTATATACGCACACCACCTGCAGCTAGTACAGACTATCATAAAAGAGCCCGAAGAGGCCAATATGATGTGATGATGTGATGTGATGTGATGCATGTATGGCTTATTGGGACGGGTTGCACGATCCGCAACACTGACATATATTGGGACGGGTTGCACGATCCGCAACACTGACATATATTGGGACGGGTTGCACGATCCGCAACACTGACATATATATATATACCGCACTTGCATCATGCATATATTAGTTAACCATTATATGATATGATGGCCACAGAGGCTGTCATGGTAAGGAAATTGGCCGATGAGGCCAATGAATATGGACACTGCATTGTGTATAACATGTAGGCAACTGTATTAGGGCCCTAAGAGGCAGTTACTGTCGGTCAATTGTTTATGTTTTAGTTATTGGTATATTCATGTTATGCTGATATTTATGCCTGACATACTCAGTACATCAGTCGTACTAAGTCCCTTTTGTCGGGGGACGCTGCGTTTCATGCCCGCAGGTTCGCATAGGCAAGGTGACGGCCCACGTGAATAGGTTGCAGATTTCAGCTGATTTTTGGAAGCACTCGTCCCTTTCCGGAGTGTCGGTCTGATTTTGGTATGATACAGTTTTGCGTGTCTATATGGGTATGGCGGAGCCTTGTCTCGACCTGTTGGTGTTGTATACTCTCTTAGAGACTTGTAGACAAGTGTCCTGTGTGTAGTAATCTTGTATGGCCTTGTCAGCCTTGGTATATGTATATATATAAGTTGGATTTCTGTGTTACTATTTCCACAATCTTTTTTGCCTTAGTCGGTAATTAATTATGAATAGGTGTTGATGGTATAATTAGTGGTACCCGGCGGGTGGGGCCCGGGCATAGTTCGCCAGAAATCTGTTGCAACTAAAATGTATGTGGCAGACCACTAGACTAGTAACTGACTATATTATGCTCGAGGCAAAAGAAAACTATCAAGATGAGATAAATTTGATAGTGTGAAAATATTGCCCCTTGAAAAATGCCGTGGAGGAGCTTTTTTATTACTAACAGACTAAAAAGAATGTACGTCAAAGCAAAAGAAAGTGCAAGGACCCAAAAATGCTTCCTAGTCCAGATGAAGGCCGAGGAAAGTTGCAAAGAAAGTGAAAGGACCCAAAAATGTTTCCTAGTCAAGATGAAGGCCAAAGAAACGTGCAACTTTCCTCGGCCTAACAACAAATATGCCTTACTCCAAGAGGACAATAGAGATCGGATCAACCAAATAACTTGAAAAGTACGTGAAAGGGCAATCTCAACCAGTACAACAAGCAATGCAGAATTGAGTTCTAATTTGACGAAGGCAATATACTAGTAAGATTTCCTACGGTTAAATAGGCGTTAAAAAGAAAAATTATGGTAGAAACTGTTAAGTCAAATTACTTTAGACTAGTGAAGTGGCCTAAACCATATTATTCCGTAACCATCTCCAAAAAAGAATCCATTGCATTAGCAAAAAACCGCCATAAACCTAAGGAAATATTTTTCGAGTTAAATTGTCAAGTACCTCTACCTCTCATATTCAAAATCAAGGGTACAACTAAACACCAGCTGGTCGCAACACATACCATATGTGGCCTGCTATTAGTCTTCATCCCGCAAAAAGACCTCAGTGCACAACTTCTTACAAGCAGCTGCTTCGCCTTCCCCTGCTTCGCCGTGAGCCAAATTCCGTGGTAAGTGCCTTTGCGCATTAAACACAATGCACAAAGGTCAGATTTGACAGTGGGATGTCATCAGACTTAAGTACTCGGGCATCTCCTCCTGTACAACACAAGGTCAAATACAGGGGGAAAATGGTTAAGACATTCTCAAAATTCAACTACCACTATAGTAGTGGCACTACTATTATTGCTACCCGTTACCAAGTGATCTACCCAGATCGGCTACAGCTGCACTCCTTCCAACAAGAATCACCAAATCTTTTTTATCCAACTCAAGTCAAACGGGAAACCAAAAGAGTTCATTCCTCTTCTAACTACTATTTTCTTTATGTGACAAGAAACTAGCATCAAGTATCCTGCTTGGGAAGGGACAAATGGGTTAAAAACAATACACATCAATAACTAACTCACATAAGCGCAACATAAGCTATATCGTGCAGACTACGAAAGGAAATGCATTTAGATAGCTAGTAAAATAACCATAAGCAAGCCAAGTAAAAAATACAGTTAACAGAAAAATATTACGAAATAGGCAATACTACTACTGACAATTACTTATTGTAAATTAGAAAACAAGAACTGCAAACTACTAAAGTTCAAGCAAGTGAATTCCCAGATGAAAGCAAGCACTAGAATCAGTGTTGTTGAGCTTGCCGACTTGGAGCATCACCATATCCAACTTGACCGCCATAATTACCCGAACCTTGTGACGTGTCAGATCTCAACGTCGAGTTTCCATAACCAGAATTTCCACTAGCATCGCCGTAGCCACTGCCCATGTAAACCCCAGCACCTGATTGCACGTCTCCCGATGCACCACCTCCAAAAGCACCATCACTTCCACCATAGCCACCATAAACATAACCTTGATTTCCATATCCCACGGCTCCAGTTGGAGCCTGACCAGCAGAAGATCCTCCATTAGCAGGCCCACCTCCACCGTAGCCCATATTCCCATATCCAGAAGGACTCTGAGAGCCCCACGAGCTTCTTGGTCCGCCGGCTGGCACATTTGGATTTCCGAAGGCACCAACTGCAGGAGCACCATATCCAGGATTGATGGCTCCACCGTAACTTCCATAACCACCATAACCCATGCCATTGTTGGACGATCCATAACCATAACCTGGGTGGGCCCCACCATATCCAGCGGAACCATAAGGTTGGTACCCACCACCTCCAGTGTTTTGTGACTGCATGTATCTGTTGGTATCCATTCTATCATAAGAACCCGGATTGTCACCCGTGGTACGACCACCAAAACCAGAATTAGAATCTTTAGGAAGAGCACGTTTTACTTCAACTTGTTTCCCACTGAGATCATGATATGTCTTGTGTAAAACCCTATCTACTGCATCTTCAGAATCAAATGAAATGAAGCCAAAACCACGAGGTCGGTTGGTTTGCTGGTCATACATAATTGCTACATCGGTGATATTACCGTAAGTTTCAAAGTACGTTCGGAAGCCATCCTCGGTAAGAGTGGGAGGTAATCCCCCAACAAATATTTTCTTGGTCCTGTTATTTCCACCGCCGCCTCCAAAACTTCTACCACTACTCATATTTCCAGATTTTGGACCCTGTTGTTGTTCCTCTCTGGACAAGGCCCTCTTAGCCTCAACCTATACAGAAAAAAAATGTCATTGAGCTAAGTAAAAGAAGAACAAATTCATAAACAAGTAAAATAGACTCAAAGGACAGATTTTGTCATAAGACATTATCACAATTAAGTATCCGTTTGGTGTGCAACAAAGGAGAAAATGACAAACATAGTCCCTTATGTTTGAGGTAAAGTCCCTATAAAGTATGCACTTAACAGTTTTGATCCCTTAAGTTTGCCAAAAGATAACACTTTTAATCTCCGTCAAATATTTAACAATTTATGTCCGTTAGATTTGACGGAAACAATGGAAAAAAATTAACCATAAACACAACAACTCGCATTAAAATCCTAAAATATGCAACACAAAAAACTGCACTAGACACTACAAAAAATATGAAAAATAGCAAAAATTAATCCTCAAAAGGTTGCATCGAACTCTAGAAATAAATCAAAAATAGCAGTTCACGCTCATTTCCTTTTTTTCATAGTTCTCATCAAATCTAATAGACAGAGTTCGGTAAATATTTGACGGAGACTAAAAGTTTTATCTTTTGGCGAACTTAAAGGTCCAAAACCGTTAAGTGCATACTTAAGGGACTGTTTCGAATCTACCCTCAAACATAAGGGACTATTTTTTGTCATTTTCTCGTTAAACCTGCAAGCGTCTTACTTATGACATCCTGAAAGTTAGATGAAACAACAGGCCTGGAAAAACCAACAGAATAGAAGCACCTTTACCCAAGCGATGGCACTACGACACAGTATAAGAACACCGAACTGTAAAAGACACCAGTTTAAGACATTATCACAGGCAAGTTTCCATTTGGTGTGCAACTAGCAACAAAGGGATGATTCAAGTTTCAAATGCCCTATTAAGTCGCTAAAATGTTTAGACCAAAGAATGCTCTGATTTAGAAACAAAGTGAACATTAACCGAAATAAACCACTATCATAGTGCTCTAATCAGTTACCTACTTAACTTCACTACTACTTAACTCATTGTGAACAAACCACTATCTATATTCATTTTTAATACTAAATAAAAGAGGAAATTAGTAGGATTAAAATAAACCTGCCTACAACAGAAAGAAGAAAAACTTCTCTATCTACAAGTCCACACGCTGCATAACCTTACATTTTCTTCAACAAGTCAGATATCATTTCATCACTATCACACCATGACGGTGTCAAAAACATTGAGGATGAGGAAACAACCAGGGGCTGAGCCACGGTGCGATGCGAGTTACAGGTTCAGCAAAACCCAATAATTTTGACTCAAACCCTGTATTTGTGTTAAAAATTCATCAAAAAATGTAAAAATAATTTATTCAGAACCCAATAATGAAAATGAATTATAATTTAGAACCCATAAACTAAAAGTCCTAGCTCCGCCTATGGAAACAACCATCCCACTTTACATCCATTGCATCAAGTGCATGGCTTGATAATGAAACAAATTTTGCTGCACAATTCCAGCTTCGGAAGAAATTATACTACTAATACTACTATGCATCGGTCCCAAGCAAGTCCACCCATTGTATAATAAGTAATCTAATTCACAATCTTACAAATTGACAATTATATTCACCACATTGTATATATAGTCTTCTGATCCAGAAAGAACGGAACCTCAACCTAAAATTTTTTTTAAATGGTAAAGGTATAACATCAACCTAATAGTAACCACCATAATGTTGCTCTAATTAGTATCACTACAGAACTTTTTTTCCAATAACGGTGGTGTCCGAGCTAGCTTGCGCGGCACCTCGACTAATTCAATGGGATACATGTCACCTCCCACCAATAACGTAACAGGTACCAGATAACTGTCTACTAAGACTAGGACAGATGAAAAGAAATCACCTAGTGTTAGTGTTTTGTCTCTGCTGGAATTTGAACCTAAGACTTCATGGTTCTCAACCCACCTCATTGACCGTTAAGCCACACCTAGGGGTGTTCATGGTCTGATTTGACACGGTTTTTGGTTAAAACCAAATCAAACCAATTAATTCGGGTTTTTTTAAATATTCAAACCAAACCAAACCAATGTAGTATAAATTCTATCGATTTCGGTTTTATCGGTTTGATTCGATTTTTGCAGTTTTGCGGGTTTTCGGGATATTTTTTAATAATGCAATAAAATTGATACAAATAAGGTACATCAGGACAAAGCAATCGAAGCTAATTCGGCCAAAGAAAGTCGTCATTCACTACCTGGAGCAAAAATTAAGCTCATTTAGAAATTGAACGAATTTTGGAACAAGCTAAGATCAAGTATAACTTGTTCTTTAACATGAGAACTACTAGAACTGATGCTTTCTGTGAATCAATAAATGAAAGCTTCCGTGAATTATTTAAGACTAGGGTTTTAACTTTTGTCTTCTTCAATTTTATTTTAGTTTCAGGGAAACAAATTATATTTTACCTTAAATTTATGAGCCAGACTTTACATTCTAATTATTTATATAAGTATTGGACTTCTAATATATATATATATATATATACCAGTTTAGTTCGGTTTGACTCGGTTATTTTCTTGTTTAATACCAAGCCAAATCAAATGTTATTGGATTTTGAAAATTTAAAATCAAACCAAACCACGCCGGTTTTCGGTTTAATAAGTTGACTCGGTTTAACGGTTCGGTCTCATTTGAACACCCCTAGCCACACCCTTGGGTGCATGTCTTTATTTGGTCTTTCATCATCCCTTTTAAGCATGTACATTAGTAAATGCCCACAAAATCAACACACTTAACCAAAACTCTACAAGCACAAGAATCTCAAGAAACAGGAAAAATCATAAATAAAGCCCAAAAAAACATGAAAAAAGGTGAGCAAAAGTCTCACCGTACGACCATCAATTACATGAGTGTCTTGAAGAACCCTATCAAGAATATTAGGATCTGCAAATACAACAAACCCAAATCCTCTAGGATTCCCAGTAATCTTATCCCTCATCACTACAGTCTGTAAAACATCACCATACCCTTGAAAATACTCCTTCAGTTTCTCCTCTGATGTTTCCCATGATATTCCACCAATAAACAACTTTCCTTGATCTGAATCCATAGGTATTTTCTCTCTCCCTCTCTACAAAAAAATGTGAATTTTAGTGTGTATGTGTTTGGGAGAAGAGAGAGAGTGAGGGTTTGTAAGAGAAAACTGGAAAAGAGACAGAGAATAGTAGCGAATGAATGTAAGTAGGACGAGGAATGGACGGTTCAGATTTGATGAGACTAATGGTGGTGATTCATTTTTGAGGTGCTTAGATATTTTTAAAAGAGCATCACATGTACAAATGTTGACTCTGGTTACTGTGTAGTGCTAAATACTTGAATTAGATTATTATTTTTAGTTTTTTATATGGTGTCCTATTCTCGCATTAAATTAAAGTACGATTAATTCGATTTTGCATTATGTAGTGTCCGTTCGAATGAAGCATTTTCTATGAACTTTTTTCAAAAAAGATTCAAATTCGAAACTCCGAACGGCAACATATCCTTTGATGGTCGAATTAAAACCTTGATAATGAACTCACTTTTAATGAAAGGTGCTAATCGATAGAAGGGTATACACGGTCATTGGATCGAAAATTATATTGTTAATTTATCATATTTGTAGAATTCTTGTACAAGTGTAATTATGGTATTAGTATTGTATTGTATTAGAATTATAGTAGGAAAAGGTAGAGTTATTTTCCATATTTAGGAATTGTATATTTGTATATATACCTCTTCATTAATAAAAATAATCAAGTGATTATTTCTTTCATGGTATCAGAAGTCTAGGGCAAAATTTCCTTCTCCTAACTACACTTCCACCGCCTAACACCCTCGGAATCTGCGATTCCGACACTTTTTTTCCTCTAAAAAATTCTCTCTCAAATCCCTAATTCTCCTCTTGTTCTTTCCTCATATCTTCCTCAACACGTTTCATCCTGCCCTTACAGTCTCCAACATCAAGAACCACATCACTATCGTTCTTGAGTTGGAAAATGTCCAATACGCAACACGGGCAGAATTATTAAAAGTTCACGTACGCTCGCATCAAGTCCTTCATCACATCATCCCCTCGGTAACATGCAAGGAGAATGTGCCTACCGCCGAGGATGACCCTGCGTTATGGACAACTCTTAATGCTACAATTCTCCAGTAGATTTATTCCACTATCTCTACGGACCTCTTGCGGGCAATTATTGAACCCGATGCCACGGCGATGAAACTTGGATGAGGGCGCGTGATATATTCCAAGATATCCTCTAATAAAATCATCATTAGTCGCCATGTTATTTTTTATGAAACCCAATTTCTGTTTGCTAAATTGTATAGTTCTGTGTCTAGTTCATATAATTTTTGGATGATGGGCTCTCATCGTATATTATTCATCATTTGTCCGAGCTATTCCGTAACCAAACTCCGCCAGTGGACACACTGCCTGTTGGCCCACAACTCCCGGATACGGCTCCTGAATATCGGCCAGCGGGCCTAGTGCCTGCTGGTCCACTTCCGCATACTAGCCCAGCGTCTCGGCCAGCAGGCCCACTGCTTGCTGGCCCAATTATTGTCCCTCCGAGTCTCCTGCATCCTGCCACTGGGCTAGCAAGCCCAATCACTGCTGGTCCATATTCAGCCAACCCGCCACCTACCCAAAACACATCCACGTCTATTTCGTGTCAAAGGCATGTTACTCGTAGCCAACGTGGTATTTTTAAACATAAACGTCATTTTAATCTAAATTATAATGTCACCAAATCACCCCTATCACGTAACCCAGTGTCTGCCTTACATGACCCGAATTGGAAAATAGTCATGGACGATGAATATAATGCTCTTATTGAAAATAAGACATGGGAGTTGGTGCCTCGTCTGCCTGATATCAATATTATTCGTTCTGTGTGAATTTTTACTCATAAAGAAAATTATGACAGTTCTTTTGAGAGGCATAAAGCTCGTTTTCTAGGTGATGGTAAAACTCAACATATTGGCGTAGATTGTGGAGAGACATTTAATCTGGTGGTCAAACCTGCAATCATTCACACTGTGCTTAGTCTGTCTCTCTCGAAAGCATGACACATTCATTAGTTGGATGTGAAAAATGATTTCTTACACAGTGATCTTAAGGAGACAGTATACATGCATCAGCCCTTGGGTTTTAAGGACCCCAATTATCCTCACCATGTCTGTTTGCTGAAGAAGTCCTTGTACGGGCTTAAGCAGCCCTCACGAGCTTGGTATAAGAGGTTTGCAGATTATGTATCTACTAATGAGTTTTCTCACAGCAGGTCTGATCATTCTCTATTTCATCTATCGACGTGGTACTTCTCTGGCATACATTATGTTATATGTGGCTGATATAATATTGACTTCCTCTTCTATAATATGCTCAGGTCTATTATGTCTCTTCTCAATTCCGAATTTGCTATGAAAGACTTGTGGCCCTTGAGTTATTTTTTGGATATAGGTGTCACTCGTCATGCAGGTGGTATGTTTTTATCTCATAAGAAGTATGCGACTTAGATTTTTGAGAGAGATGGCATGTCATCTCTCTAAAAAATCTAAAGCTGAGTGCTACTTCTAGCACACCATACGGGGATCCCACCCACTATCATAGTCTTGTAGGGACTCTTCAGTATCTTACTTTCACGAGATCAGATATTACTTATGCAGTTCAGCATGTGTGTTTATTTATGCATCATCCGCGGATTGAGCACATGTATGCACTCAAACGTATTGTACGATACATACAAGGCACACTTGATTATGAATTGCATTTATATCCATCCTCTGTCTTTACTCTCGTGTCTTATATAGATGCTGATTGCATTTATATCCATCCTCCATCCTCCGCCCCATAGTCCCACATTTCCAATTAATAGACAACCTCAAATAACGAAGGGGATCCTTGGAGTAACTGGTAAAATTGTTGTCATGTGATCAGGAGATCATGGTTCAAGTCGTGGAAACAACCTCTAGCAGAAATGCAAGGTAAGACTGCGTACAACAGATCCTTGTGGTCCGATCCTTTTTCAGACTCCACGCATAGCAGCTTAATGCACCGGGCTGCCCCTTTTAGACAACCTCAAATAACAAATAGTTAGGGGGGCGAACAATTTGATGGATATGTGTTCTTGTACGTGGCAAGGGATCATGACCTTTTCAGACATTTAAAAGTGCTCCAAGTTTACTATATTTACCAAAAAGTTTGAGGACCTGAAGAAGCCCTATACTTGGGTCAGGGGTGAATATGAAATTATTTAGAATGACAATTTGTTTTACCGTCAACAATTGGATATAATCCAAAGAGCTCCAGCTTGATGGTGAAAGGTTCTTGCATGTACCCTAGGGTCGCAGGTTCAAATCCCCTAAATGGATATCGTCCTCCGGGGCATATACCTTGTGGTAAAGCCTGGGCGCTAAAAGTCGCGCGGGCATGTTGCAGTGTGGGTTCGATCCCCGCCAAGCCAAAAGAGGGGGTCAACCTTGTAGCATTGATCCGTTGGACGCAAACAGACACTGACCACGGGGTGCACATCCCGCGATTTACCTGGTGGTGGGGTGCTGAAGGACCGGTCCCATCATCCCAGGAGTCTAGTACCAGTACTTGTGCAGGTACTAGCGATAGGGAGACACAAAAGTCGCCTCGAGACATGGGTTAACCAAAAAAAAATAAAAAATTTTTTGGATATAGTACAAATTTTCAGTCCATGTCTGTCACTGAAAAGCTCAAGTTTCATTAAATATCAAAATTATCCTCATGGTCGGGTCGGCAAGCATGTTATTGTTGACCATGAGGTGCTAGCTTGTTGCCACTTATATATTAGTAGTAGATAGTAGATATTGTCCATCTTTACCATTTTATCCCTGAAAATAAGATTTTAATGCAAATCGAAATTAATCAGATTCCAAAATGGCGATGGGGAGGAAATAAAAAAAGCATAATAAATCATCTCAAACGATCTTCTTTATTTTATTTTAAAAATATGTTGTTTGTCTTTTCTGGACGAATATGATCAAAATACAAAAAATAATACTAATAAAAGTTACAAATCAAAGTGAGAATATATATCACTTAGTCACGTAAACATTTGAACTTTATGATTTCAATTTCGAGATTTTATAATTGTCAATTTAATTTACTATGTTTGAAATATATTATTTATACTTATTTAATAAATTTTCAATATATTGATAATGTAATAAATATTATATTATAGTGTATATAAGTTAGTACATAACGTAAACATTTGAACTTTATGATTTTGAATTCGGGATTTTATAATTGTCAATTTAATTTACTACGTTTGAAATATATTATTTATATTTATTTAATAATTTTTCAAAACATTGATAATGTAATAAATATCATATTATAGTGTATATAAGTTTGTACATTGAGACGCTCGAACTTAACACATTATAGGGTGATTGGTCCATCACAACATCCTTTAGTGGTATGTCAAATGTTTTGTTGAATGGGCTATAAATAAAATGTCTCAATTAAAAGCTAAAATCAACTATATGAATCTTCATGATATTTTTGATTTACAAATAGAAAAAGTTGTGTCCTCTGGTTGCTCGTCTTTAAAAAAAAAAAAAAAAATCAAAAAGCAAAAGTGTATAGGGAAATTTTAGCTTTTAAAATATAAAAATACTTTAGGAAAACTAAAAACAACCAAAAACCTTATTTTCACTCGGAAGTAAACAAAAACTAAACCAGATGTGATGTAGTAGGTAAAATTTCTATTCCTAATTAGGGGTATTTAAGATTTAAGAATGAAGAAATATCTGATAGGAAATGCATTTCTCTTAACTTCTTTAGAGCCGAGGATTTATAGAAAACAACTTATCTATCCCACAAAGATAGAGTACCATCCACATATCTCACTTATGGAATTACAATGAGTATGTTATTATTGTTATTGTAATGTATCCCCTTAAATGAATCTAAATTTATCAGGCCAATGACTATCAATACCAGATTATTATACTAAAAAAATAACATTTTTCTTCCACAATTCACTCACTGCGTGTTGTTAGAAAGTTGTCGGACTTGTGAATTCGATTATGCGCTCTAAGACCAAGGTAAACTGAGTCCTAATCCCTTAAAAATATTTTTCTCTCAAAATTCTACATGCTTTAAGTTTTTAATAAATGCATAGTGTGATTGTATGTGAAATTAATATTCAAGACGGGAAGTACCACTTCTCCTTAAATGAGCTTTACACAATGCGAGTTTGGATTAGTCATACTAAACATTGAATGGGAAACCACAGAAAAAGACATTAAATACACGTGCACTCGTTATTTACGTACTTTACAACAACAACAACATATCTAGTGTAATCTCACACAGTGGGGTCTGAAGATGGTAAAATATACGCAGATCTTACCTTTACTTTTGAGGAATAGAGATGTTGTTTCTGATAGACCATCGGCTTAAAAGAACGTAATCAATGTAGAGATTCAAGAAACATGACAACAAGATAACGATAACAAACAAATAAAGCAATATATGCAAAACCTAAATAATACTATAAAGAAAAGGAGAAGAGGAGAACGAGAGTCTAGTCCCTACCCCTCTCACACACGCAATTCGACAAAACTTAACTACCTACTAATCTTCTAACCTAATCCCGACGTTGAATAATATATATATAAGATAAATTTCCTCCTTTCAATCTTAACAATTTGGGAATTTTCTCAATGACTAATCATTTCCTTAGACTAATTGGTTTCAATTTTGAAATAGACACATGCGTGGTGGGGTGGAGCGTATGATATAGAAGAAGTTTGTATCATAAGGTTGATCATTTCAACCTGTCAAAAGTTTTTGTTTTCTTGAAAGTGTTTTAGAAATTCAGGAGAAAAGTTGGAAACTTTTGACATGGCATAAAGTAATTCTAACAAAAAAAATGGAAAAACAACAACTCAATTAGTTGAGTTTTACTATTTTATACTGATAATGTGAATTTTTCTTATCCTATCAGATCACGTATATTTAACCAATTATATTGCATGTAATTTTTTTTAGCACGTATGATAGATTGATAAGCTACAAAATATGGTAACTGATATGTTATAACAAGTAAACTACACTATCACGACATATACATTAAATCTCAATTAGATATTAATTTAAATGAATCTTACCAGCCTAATATCTTTATAAGCAAATATTAATCTTGTTTACTTCTAATTTAATGCAGTCAAACTGCAGGTTATCACATGACATAGATTTTCTCATGTGTTTTTTTTTTTTTTTCAAAAAACATATTTCTTCTCCAATTTTATTTAAAATTTTCTTACACATGATTAAATAACTTCTGCTGTTCTTACTTGTACATACTTCACATGATGTTGGTTGAACTCTTGAACTCCATTAATGGACATAAGAGGCAAATGTTATTTTTTTTTCAAAGTAAGGGGCAAATATATCCCCAAAAATATTCAAATTTCAAATATTGGAATTTAATAAGGTTGTTCAATAAGTGTAATTTGGTCAAACTTGTGCAGTAAATTCTCTTCCCCTACTCTCACCTCTCTCTTACCTAGGGAATATTTCTTCCATTCTATGAGTTGTTTTTTTGTTTTTTTATTAGTACAATATGTTGTTCTCATTCCCTTCAATTATTAAAATATATTGAGTTTTTTTAATAAAATAATAATTTCTTGCTTTACATTTCATGCTCTTTCCTTTTTTTTTAAGGTGACTTTTACGTTTTATGTGACACTCTAAATTACTCCATATGTTACATTTTATCATTTCCTATTGGATCAAGGGATTTAAATGGGTCAGAACGACTCTTTCCAACTGCAAAATTACATAATTTTTTACTTTTTTTCTATAAGTAAACACTTCCTAATTTTGACTTAATGAACTTTCTTTGCCAGAACACTATTGACAAACTTCAAAGGTTCGATTCTGTTTCAACCTTAGGTATTATTAGTTAACGAACAAAGAAAGTACGTAAATATACATAAATAAATTCATTGAGTCTTAATTCTAGTGATCCATAATAATAAACTTTCACAACTATATAAATATTTATAGTATATTTAATACCATAATTCTTTTTAAAAATTCTTAAGTTTCATGTCATCATGTCTAATCAAACACTACTACCCCTCCGTCCTATTTTAAGTATTTTAATTTGATTTGACACAAAATTTAAGAAATAAAAGAAGACATTTGAATATTGTAGTCATAAATTATGTGTGTAATATACCTAAAATATCATTTGAATCTTGTGGTTTTAAACTCGACACAAATGATGTTTGAATTGTCAACTTACTAAATACAGAAATAGACACTCTTTTTGATAAATATCAAAAAGAAAAATAAGACACTTAAAATTATGACGAATTATATAATAGTAGTAAAAGCATAGAGAGCATCACTTTCCTTGAAAAAGACTAACTATTTCCTACTAAAATAATTACCACTTTTTCAAAAAAAAAAAAAAAGACTACAGTATTTCCAAAAGCATAATAGTACTACTAACAATTGATCATTTTTTTCATCTCCTGTGTACTAGTAGAGATAACCTCTATTTGCACAACAAAAGAGAAGGTGCACCACCAAGACTCTTTTGAGAAGAAAATCAGCAAATAAACCCTTCAACTTTACCAAAACCCCCAGCTTGATATCTTTATCCAAAAAAAAACCCACCAAAACAATGGAATAATCCATCAAGAATCCACAAAATGGGAATGCCCACAAAGCCATTTTGCATACTCACTTTTCTTGGTTACATTAACCATTTTTAAGCCAACCCCACAAGCCGCAATAAAAATTTGAATTAATCAGACTTTAATATAAATATCAAACTTCAGATAAAAAAAAAAAAATAATCAAACACTATTACACAATAAACAATAAAGCATAGGGAGCATCACTTTTCCTTGAAAAAGACAACTATTTTCTAATAAAATAATCACCACTTTTTCATAAAAATGACTATTTCCTAAAGCATAATACTACTACTACTAACAATTGAATCATTTTTTCCTTCTACTATGTGTACTAGTAGTAGAGATAACTTCTTATCTGCACAACAAAAGAGAAAGTGCACCACCAAGACAATACTCCCTTTATTGAGAAGAAAAAAACAGCAAATAAACCCTTCAACATTTCCTCATTTCATTGTACCAAAAACCACCAAAACAATGGAATGATCCATCAAGAATCCACAAAATGGGAATGCCCACAAAGCCATTTTGCATATTCTCACTTTTTTTAGTCACATTAACCATTTTTAACCTAACCCCACAAGCTAACTCTTCATCAGATTACACAAAATTAGTATACAAAGGTTGTGCAAAACAAGATATATCAGATCCATCTGGTGTATACTCACAAGCACTTTCATCACTTTTTGGCACACTTGTTTCACAGTCCTCAAAAACCAAGTTCTATAAGACTAGTACTGGTAGTGGGGGGTCCACTATTTCTGGTCTTTTTCAGTGTAGAGGCGACCTTTCTAATGTTGATTGCTATAAATGTGTTAGTGGTTTGCCAATACTTATAGATAAGTTATGTGGTAGTAAGCCTGTTGCTGCAAGAATTCAGCTTTTTGGGTGTTATATGCTCTATGAAGTTGCTGGTTTCCCTCAAATCTCTGGAATGGAGATGCTGTACAAGACTTGTAGTGGGAAGAATGCTCCAGGTAGCATAGTCGGATTCAAGATTTAAATTTTAAGGATTTTGTTGAATTTTGAGTGTTTTTTCCATATATATTTATACTCTGTGTCGACCCCACTTGTGTGACTATACTGTTTATGTTTTTGTTGTACTCTGTGTCAAAAATACTGGTGTAGGTTGGACATGTTAGTTATACTTTACATACATCCACCACTGCTAGTTAGATGTGTCGGATTCAAGATTTAAATTTTACGAGTTCAATTTTATTTACTTTTTTGATATTTCTTGAATTTTTAGTGTTTTCGAACATGTTAGTTATCAAACCGACTGAGTCAGTCGGTTAGGTCTTTTTGGGTCGGTTTTTGCCGTGTTTCTAGTAGTGGTAGTCACCGTTAGTTTTTGAGTCTATTCTATTAGTTGGACCAAAGGTGGTTCACTTTGGCAAACTTAAGGCACTAAAGATGCTCGAGGTTATATTTAAAGGTCAAAAATAGACCTACTCTCATAGATAAGGGACAATTTTGACCTTTCTAATGTTGATTGCTATAAAAGTGTTAGTGGTTTGCCTATACTTATAGATAAGCTATGTGGTAGTAAACCTGTTGCTGCAAGAATTCAGCTTTTTGGATGTTATATGCTTTATGAGGTTGCTGGTTTCCCTCAAATCTCTGGGATGGAAATGCTGTACAAGACTTGTAGTGGGAAAAATTCTCCAGGTATATCGTAGGCGGATTCAAGTTTTCAATTTTACGAGTTCAATTTCATATGTTTTTGAATTTTTAGTGTTTTTCCATGTATATTTATGCTCTGTGTCGAAAATATTGGTGTAGGTCAAACATGTTAGTTATCAACTGACTAAGTCGGTCGGTTTGAATGTTGGCCGGTTTTGCCATGTTTTTAGTAGTGTTTTTTGTTACTCACCGTTAGTTTTTAAGTCTATTCTGTTAGTTGGACCAAAAATGCTCCACTTTAGCAAACTTGTGGGACTTTTTTTATTTTATTTTGATAAGGTTAGCAAACTTAAGGGATTAAAGATGCTTAAGGTTATATTTGAAGGACCAAAATAGACCTACTCCCATAGATGAGGGACAATTTTGGCAAAAAACTCATTTTTCCAGTGTAGAGGTGACCTTTCTAATGTTGATTGCTATAAATGTGTTAGTGGTTTGCCTATACTTATAGCTAAGTTATGTGGTAGTAAACCTGTTGCTCAAGAATTCAGATTTTTGGTTGTTATATGCTCTATGAAGTTGCTGGTTCCTCAAATCCCTGGAATGGAGATGCTGTACAAGACTTGTAGTGGGAAAAATGCTCCAGGTATAGGCGGATTCAAGATTTAAATTTTACGAGTTCAATTTCATTTGATTTTGAATTTTTAGTGTTTTTCATGTATATTTATACTATGTGTCGAAAATATTGGTGTAGGTCCAACATGTTAGTTATCAAAGCGACTGAGTCGGTCGGTCTGAATGTCGGTTGGTTTTGCCGTGTTTTTGGTACTCACTGTTAGTTGTTAAGTCCATCCGTTGGACCAAAGTTGCTCCACTTTAGCAAACTTAAGGGACTAAAAATGCTCAAGGTTATATTTACAACAACAACATACCCAATGTAATTCCATAGGTGGGGTCTGGAGAGTGTAGTATGTATGCAGACCTTACCTCTACCTTTACGGGACAAAAATAGACCTAATCCCATAGATAACGGACATTTTGGCTAAAGACTCTACATCCATCACCATTAGGTAGCTGTGTCGGATTCAAGATTTGAATTTTATGGGTATAATCTTTAGTAGTACTGGTTGTGGGGGGTCCAGAATTTCTGGTCTTTTTCAGTGTAGAGGTGTGACCTCTCTAATGTTGATTGCTATAAATGTGTTAGTGGTTTGCCAATACTTATAGATAAGTTATGTGGGAGTAAGCCTTTTGCTGCAAGAATTCAGTTTTTTTGGGTGTTAATATGCTCTATGAAGTTGCTGGTTTCCCTCAAATCTCTGGAATGGAGATGCTGTACAAGACTTGTAGTGGGAAGAATGCTCCGGGTATATCGTAGGCGGATTCAAGATTTAAATTTTACGAGTTTTGTTTGAGTGTTTTTTCCACATATAGTTATACTCTGTGTTCCACTTGTGGAACTATACTGTATGTTGTTGTTGTACTCTGTGTCGAAAATACTGGTGCAGGTCGAACATGTTAGTTATACTTTACATACATCCACCATTGCTAGTTAGATGTGTCGGGTTCAAGATTTAAATTTTACGAGTTCAATTTTATTTATTTTTTGATATTTCTTGAATTTTTAGTGTTTTCGAACATGTATAGTTATACTGTGTCGAAAACAATGGTGTATGCCGAACATGTCAGTTATCAAACCGATTGAGTCGGTCGGTTTTTCGGTCGGTAGGTCTTTTTCGGTCTGTTTTTGCCGTGTTTCTAGTAGTGGTAGTCACCGTTAGTTTGAGTCCATTCTGTTAGTTGGACAAAAGGTGCTCCGGTTTAGCAAACTTAATGGACAAAATATGCTTTAAGGGATTAAAATAGACCTACTCCATGAATATGGGACAATTTTGGCTAAAAACTCTACATCCACCACTGCTAGGTAGCTGTGTCGGATTAAGGATTTGAACTTTATGGGTTCGATCATTAGTATTGGTAGTGGGTGGGGGGGGGGGGGGTTCCACAATTTATGGGCTTTTTCAGTGTAGAGGTCACCTTTCTAGTGTTGATTGCTATAGAAGTGTGAGTGGTTTGCCAATGCTCATAGATAAGCTATGTGGCAACAAGCCTGTCGGTGCAAGAATTCAGCTATTTGGATGTTATATGCTGTATGAGGTTGCTGGTTTCCCTCAAATCTCTGGAATGGAGATGCTGTACAAGACTTGTAGTGGCAAAAATTCTCCAGGTAGCATAGGCGGATATAGGATTTAAATTTTTTGATTTTTTTTCATATATAGTTATACTCCGTGTCGTAAATACTGGTGTAGGTCGAACATGTTATTTATACCCTACACACATCCACCACCGCTAGGTAGCTGTGTCGTATTCAAAATTTAAATTCTATGAGTTCAATTTTAGAATTTTCGAGTTTTTTTTCCTGAATTCTTAGTGTTTTTTCATATGTAGTTATACTTTGTGTCAAAAATACTGGTAGGTTGAACATGTTACATATACCTTCCATACATCCACCACTGCTAAGTAGTTTTGTCGTATATAAAATTTAAATTTTATGGGTTCGATCTTTAGTTTTTCGATGATTTTTGAATTTGTAGCGTTTCTTGCATATATAGTTATACTAAAAAAAGGGCAGCCCGGTGCACTAAGCTCCCGCTATGCGCGAGGTCCGGGGATACTATGTGTCGAAAATACTGGTGTAGGTCGAATGTGTTACTTATACCCTACAAACATCTACCACTGTTAGGCAGCTGTGTTGGATTCAAAATTTAAATTTTATGGGTTCCTCAAATCTCTGGGTTGGAGATGTTGTACAAGACTTGTGACGGAAAAAATTCTCCAGGTAGCATAGGCTGATTCAAGATTTAAATTTTACTAGTTCAATTTCGACTTTTTGAATTTTTAGTGTTTTTTTTCATGTATATTTATCCTTTACAACAACAACATACCCAGTGTAATCCTACAAGTGGTGTCTGGGAAGGTAGAGTATACGCAGACTTTACCTCTATCTTGGGAGGTAGAGAGGCTGTTTCAAAAGACCCTCGACATGTATATTTATACTTCGTGTTGAAAATACTGGTGTAGGTCGAAAATGTTTGTTACTTATATCCTACATACATCCAATAATGCTAGTTAGTGTGTCAGATTCAGGATTTAAACTTTATGAGTTCAATTTTAATTCGTTTGATGCTTTTTGAATTTTATATTGTTTTGGTGTAGGTCGTGTAGGGTTATGTTGGGTACAAATCACATAAGTAAGACACATCGGAAGTTTAAATTTTGTTTCTTACTTACTCCAACAATAATTCTGGTATGGTTATACAACAATCGAAACTTGTAATATAAAAACATTCACTTACAAGTCTAGATTATCTGGAGTCTTTAACTACTGTGAGGTGCACACGCGGTTGCCCTTCCGATTGCCGCTCCAAGCTTCAATGTATTTCTCCTTCGGAAAGCTAGAAAATCCGGCAGAGATTCGAGAGTATTTGATTCTAAGTCTCTAAGGCTTAGAATGTTTTCAAAAATTGGTGTGTTGAATAATGAGGTGAATGCCTCTATTTATAGTTGAAAATTAGGTCAAATCGGATTAGGATTTGACCTTGGGCCTGACCCAAAAATCGAGGCACAGGCGTCGCGGCCCTAGGGTATGGGCGCCGCGGCGCTCGACTTTATTTTTCGTTCATTCTTAATTAAATTCAAAATTCAATTTTGACTTAATTAAAACAATCATTATTCATTTAAATATCTCGATTCCAAATCGAACATTTAATTACTCTCTCAATACATCCTTAGATCGAAACGGACAACCGACATAGTGTGACCCTACATGCCTTCTCATATCGACATTAATCAAATTAAGGTCTTCACGGAACTCCTAGACGGCGTCGGAAGACGAACTCAATATGTGAAGTACGTTTATGCGAATCCATTAAACTTAACTTTTATGTGGTAAGATAAAATTCTTTCATTCACGACACACCCGATCAAACTTAGGATTTGCAAGTGTCTATCCAAATGGCTTAATCATTGTATCTCATCTATATTAGTTGACGACTAGACCATATTCTAAATATGTCTATTGTGTTGGCCAACGACTTAGTCAACCTAATATCACTGAGAATCCGAGTGTTGTCTCGAATATACATTCGAGGAATGAATCCTAATCTTGGCTCAACTACCACCTTCAATCAACATTGTAATGTACCCAATACAAGCCGTATCTCAACCTACAAGACATTTGAGCTTAGGACGGGATCAAAGTACATTACTTTGTAGATAAGACGCGTATTGACCTCAAGTCTAAGGACTTCTATCTCCCACACGCTGATCATATGTTAGACAAGTATAACAAACAGTATATCAGCAGGGTATACCAATACTTCCAAAGTATCCATGTGTCCATCACGAGTAACTATTACTCGTAGCAGGTGAGACATACTACATCCTCTAAGGATGTGATGCAGACCACATGTCGACTTATCATATATCATCGATATCTCATTCTCGATGATCATTAGTCGAGGCTATTTTAAGAGTTACGCTCTGTCATAAAATATCTCACTCTATTAATGACAAAGTAAGCTCAAGGGATGCACATTAATGAATAATCACAAACAATGAAATAATAATTCAATAATTGCAAATGCCAAAATATTAATCTCCATTAATAATAATTTGAATGTGTATAAAATACATTTGTCCTAATACAGATTGTCTTTAGGACATAAATATACTTTCAGGTCGAACATGTTAGTTATACCCTACATACATCCACCACTGCTAGCTAGCTGTGTAGGATTCAGAATTTTAAATTTACCACCATACCCATAACACATTTCATATAACACGTTCGGAATTTAGTGTTTTTGAGAAATTTTCGTGTTCTTCTCCATTTATATATTTATAATCCGTGTTGAAAATACTATCAGGTAGTGGGTTTGAGGAAAGAAGGGATACTGCTTTGTCCACATTGGAAAATGGCATGGCTAGTAGCAATGGCTTCTACTCAACAAGTTATCAGTCTGTTTATGCCTTGGGGCAATGTGAAGGGGATGTTGGCTCATCTGATTGTGCTGATTGTGTGAAAAATGCTGTCCAAAAAGCTCAGGTGGAATGTGGAAGCTCTGTTTCTGGCCAAATCTTTCTGCACAAATGTTTTATTAGTTATAGTAATTATCCAAATGGGCTCCCAAAAACATCACCGTCATCTTCGGATTGGTCCCCTTCTTCATCTTCAGGTATTAGTTATACTGATATAAAACCTTTTGTCTAGCTCTAGCTTCTATGTGCTCGGACTCTAAAAAATGCCTTGGGGTGCGTGTCGGATCCTCCCAAAGTTGTGCATTTTTGGACAAGACACGGGTGTGACCGCATTTTTGGAGTGTCCAAGCAACATAGGTCTAGCTACAGTATTTCCTAATTGTTTTGCTGAACTTGCCATTCTACTATATTGACATTGCTTATGTTTTGCAAGCGTAAAACATAGCCAAGCTAATAGACTTTAGTATTCTTGGGCTTTAGTTGTATCGATGATAAAAGGTCTTAATCGCTAGTGCTATTTAGTTGATTATATCAAACCACTCTTAGCACCAACCCGACAGGCGAACTTTCTTTCTTTTTATGGATAGACAGTCTCTTTTACTTATCGAACCACCCGAACCTACATTAAATGATCTTTGAAATTGGTCAAGACTTTTTTTTGGTTGGGGGTGGGAGGTGGGTGGGTGGGTGGGAGGGAGTCAAAGAATGATCCAAACTAAATGAATGATCTAGAGTGGCTATTCCTCACAGTCTATTCTTTCTCGGAACCAACACGGGTGCGCTAGCGTTTTAGGAGAGTCCGAGCAACATAGCTCACAATTGCTCCTTGTGATGCTGCGGGACCTTTTTCTTTTCCTTAGATAAATCAAAACTTTGTCACCTTAGATTTGCCAGCCATTTCTTTCGATTTGTTTTCTACAATCATATATTAAAGACATCTGCATTTAATAATTATTGTAGGGTCAGGACAAAATGTTGGGAGGACGGTGGCAATAATACTAGGAGGGATAGCAGGAGTGGGGTTTGTACTCATATGCTTGCTGTTTGCAAGGAATCTAATGAAGAAACATGATGGTAAGCCTAATTTGACTAAGGGTCCGTTTGGACATGAATTTTGTTACCTTTTTTCAAAAACTGTTTTCAAGATGATGTTTTTTGCACATTAGATAGAATGACTTTTCGGTAAGTTTTTGAAGATGAGTTTCTCAAATTATTTCGACCAGTTTCTCAAGTGAAATTTATGTCCAAACACAACTTCAACTTCCAAGTACCACTTTTCAACTTCAACTTTAAATACTACTTTGTTTCAAGTATCACTTAATTCATGTCCAAACGCCTGCTAAGTACTATATTATTTTCAGTAGTTTGAAAATTCTGTCTTGCTTACGCTATTAATATATGCATTTTTTGCTGCAGATTATTGAAGGGGTCAGATTTGTTTTACTAAGATGGCGACGGGCAAAGATTTCCCGAGGTGGATTCTTTCTTTTGATTTGTCTTGAAAGGAAAATAATCTTCTTTTCTAAATCCTCGAGAAGTATAGAAATTTAAGGGATTTTACGGCTGTAATTCTTGGTATTCTTAGTTAAACAGGAAAACGAAAACTGTTCATATAATAGATGTGAACTTACAAGTTGTCAATTATGAACAAGATTAGAAAGAGTACTAATGGTTTTTAACCTTTTCTTCAATTGCCATGTGCATGTTCTCTTTTTCCACTTGACTTGAATAATGCTTACTTTTTCCAGGCTGTATATGTTTGTCTGAAGTTCCGTTATTTTATTTTGCTTTATTTCTATATTTTTATGCTAGTCCAGTCAAAACTCCAATACTGACAGCAACTCATCAGAAACTCCAAGACTAACAGCAAGGTGTATCATATTCATCAGTTCATTGTTGGTTACAAAGGTGTAGGAAACGAAAATTACAAGTAACTGCTAAATTGAAAAGAACTGAAATTACAATTCAACAACAAACTGAAATTACAATTATGTTGAACAAGAAACTGGAATTGTTTTGTGTATGCTGAGTCGAGTGTTGCATTCTGTCTTTAAGACAATATTGCTCCGTATGTATCATTTATATGTCCTGGACAATTGTCTCCCAAGATAAAACAACAATGAAACAATTGAGCAAAGGAAACTCAAGTGCTACCGTGAAGAATTTTGAGTAATAAAATGATACTTGAAAGATTGTAGGAAGCTGAATTTGTTTTTGTTTTTCGTTTGGTGTAAAGTGTTGTTTGTAGCTCAACAATGGTGACAAGGGGTGTCTTTATATAGGGTGAAGGAGAGGCCAATAATGACACTTATGGAGGTAGTAATTCCTCCAAAATAAATGGTGAAGATGTGCAACGGATTGACCATTTAGTAAGAGTAATTCAATCAAAATAAATGGCTGAATTGAGTGTTGGTGGACGTTTTTGCTTTCTGCCCAATTCTGACTTTCTTGAAACTTCAGGGACCAAACTGTAGAACTCGAGAACTGAGAACCTGGAACCGGACCGGACGGGCGTGCGGCGGCGCGCGTGTGGACTTTCTTCGAACCGAAGCACATCTAGGTCCTCCCTCCTTTAAAGACATGGGATACCCTTGGGGTCCCAAACCCCAAACCAACTTTGAGACTTATAAACAAAACAATTCTTTCTTCCTCCACCGATGAGGGAGAATTGATCACAATACCACACTTTTTCATGCTTCAAACACCTCACTTCGTGATCAATATCTCTTTCATTTCTCAACGAAATTTGACGATCCTTGGCCCTACGGTTATCTACTTACTTAGTAGATCATGCACGTGTGAAGAACCGGATTCTCCAATATGCGTAACACTAGTGTTTAAGCCGTTAAAGTTAGTCGGTCGCAACTCCCGCCAAAGGTAAATTTCCAACATTCATTGCATATGTTTTTATCCCCTCAACTTGGAAAAGGAGAAAAAGAACTGAAGAGGCAGGAAGTTTTCGTTGGTCCATTTCGTGATAATGAAGGAGAAGGAAATCATGAACCAGTTAAGAGTAAGAAAACATAGAACAGGTTCATAGTTTTTACGAAAAAAATTGCTTCGTCAACTGGAGTATATTTATCGTGGCTTTGCTTTTGTTGATCTCCGGAATATCTTGTATTACTTAACAGCATATTTTTGCTAACTTGCACAAGGTTTATGATTCATAATGAGCATTTGGTTTGTCGAAACTTGAGTTCTCTCCTGGCAGTGACTATTTTCTCTTCAACTCCATCACTCCCTTGCTGTTAGATCCTTCATCATACTTTTCAGTTGCTTAATTCTTCCCCATACATTTTGCATATTTGAGTTTGAACCATATTTATTCTAGTATCTCTCAACTTCCACCGTAAACCTTTGATTACTGGCTAGATAGTTAAAAACCCTGAATGGTCTAGCAACTTTACTTGTCTACATCTCCATTCCGATTCTTAGTGGGCAATGATAAGAGAACTGTGACTCCAGAATCTCACCTACAAGATGAGGCCACCTTTGAATTCAATTCTACATTCACAAATATCCAGTCAATCCTGCTATGTGTATGGTTATTTGTCCAAGTATACTTTCTGCCTAGTGTCTTCAATTTCACCAGATTAGCATCCAGGCTGAAGGAGAGTCTTGGAGTTACTGTTAAAGTTGTTGTCATGTGACTAAGGAGGTCACACGTTCAAGTTGTGGAAACAATCTCTTGCAGAAATACAGGGTAAGACTGCGTATAATAGACTCTTGCGGTCAGGCCCTTTCTCGAATCCCGCGCATAGCGGGAGCTTAGTGCACTGGGCTGCCCTTTTTAGCATCCATCACAAACTCGTTGAAGTCTTTAACCTCAGCATCCAGCACTAGACTCCCATTATATCTATCATCTCCCTGGAGAATGGTGTTAAAATTACCATATAGAGTTGCAGGTGCTGTGATATTAGCCATCAAGTTTTTTAACTCATCCCACATTGATTTTCCATCAACAACAGTATGTAGACCATAAACAACACCCACATGGAATCCTGTATAGTGTTGTATCCAATTGCAGTACCCAAAGATAAATTGTTGATGAGCTATAATAATAGAATTTGATTGTTGATTTGATAACTTTGTGTCAAAATAAAATTTCACTTCTTCTGTTTACTTGCAATAATATTTAAAATAATAAAAAATACATGCAATTTTACAATGTTCGATGGATTACAAAATGATTGCTTACTTGGACAAAGAAAAAAAACGTAATAGTAAAAATTTTTTGTAAGGAGAAACGAGAAAGTGCCATTTGTTCACCCAAAAAGATTTATGTTTAGAGATAACGTAAGGATCTAAATGAGTTATTCCTACTACCTAGTTTTTTTCAACCATAATATCAATCATAATTTCAATTTTTTTATACTTCCTACATTTTGAAATACTTGTCATATTTCGTTTTTAGAGAGTCAAATTGAATACACTTTGGCCGACATTTTTAAGATTATTTTTTCGCCATATTGATATGAAAAAAATTGTTACTTAAAGTACTTTTTCTATAGTTTTTGAATATCTATCTTTTAATTTAATATAATTTTAATCTATTATATTAAATTAATCTAATCAAATTGACTTCGACTATAATCAAATTGACTTTAGAGAAGTGAAATATACCAATTATTTTGGGATGGAGGGATTAAATATTTTGTAGTTTCTACCCCTATACTTTTAAATATTTTTTTCTAAATCATAACACATACATATACTATTATTAGGAAAATGGTGCCCGAAAAAATTGGGGCCTTAAAGCAATGGCCTTAGACGCTTACCGTCCAGCCGGCCCCACCACTTTCTCCAATTCGGAACCGTGAATTTGTTTTTAATCAGAAACACCAAAAACTTTCTGTCATAATTTCAGAAACCGCAATGTAAAAGACTACATCAATAACAAAAAATAGACCAAAACTTACAGAAATTGGACCTCAAAAAGTTGTATTAGACTTTTAAAATAAAACAAAAATAATAACTTCCTATACTATAGTCAGACCTCTATATAACAGTTATATACCAACATTTCACTATAATGGCCATGTTTTCTTGGAACTTATATTTTCATGTTTTGTTATATTATATGTTCACCATAACAACATTTTGTTACAACGGTAGAAAAATATTGGACAAACGACGTCAGAAATTTGATAGTACTAGCATTCATGTGCCTTTGAAATCTTACTTGTTAGAACAAACAATGAGAATACAAATCATCCAATTATATTAGAGATTGCTAGTATACTTGGAAGTATGGAATTGATAAAATAAAGGAATCTTTACCCAAATAACCTGTCATATTTACGGTTTATTTTTCCAAGCGGATATGCATAGATTATACACTTGTTATACATGATTATACACTTAGTATTACATGAGTTACACATATTATCATATATTCGCTGGATATTATTAGTTTACGTGTTTAGGTGAGTGACTATTAAAGTTAATTCTTCTAAAATTGAACATCAAACTACAAGGCTGATGGTATATGCAAAATTGTTAAGACAGAGTAATCATGTTAATTATTGGGAAAAATTTGATTGAAACCTAGAATCTTGTATACTCTTAGCCTTGATGTAGGTTTTATGGGCGTGCATTTACTTCTTTATAAGCATTGACCACCTTCTAGCTACTCTATCCATTTTTTCTTTTCTTTTACATGAATCGATTGTCCCGATTAATTGAGGTTTGATTCTGCCCCTTACACTCTAATAAAAGAGAGTAAGTGGAGGCTAAAACTGGCTTATGAGTCTAGGGTCGATCTCATAGAGAATGTACGTTTGGATGTAACTAATTAATATTATTAAGTAACTATTAATAATAATCGTAGATAAGAAGATTTGGAGGTCGATGATTAGGACAGAAGGTTAGTAAGTAGTTGAGTTTTGTCCCGATGTATGTGAGAGAGGTGGGGGCTAGTCTTTCCATCTCATCTTCTCCTTTTCTTAGTAGTAGTATTTAGGTATCACGTAAAACATTATTTCTATGTGTGTATAGCTCCATTTATTCAAATATTTAGATATTTTTTATTCAAATATCTGGATATTTTGTTGTCTTTTTTTATTTTGCTATCCTGCATTGATTACATTCTTTTTTAGCCGATGATCTATCGAAAACAACCTCTCTGTCCACAAAAGTAGAGTTAAAATATGCGTACATCCTATCCTCCTCAGGCCCCACTTTGTGGGACAACACCGGGTATGTTATTGTTGTAACTAAATTCAATGTATAATAAGAATAATCTTTGTTTTAACTATTGTAATTAGTAACAAATAACGAATAAACATAAATAGTAAACTAAGTAGATAAGGGTGTGTTCAAATGAGTAAAAAGCTTAAGATGATGATTTCCCGAACTATCAAAATTAATTAGTGACATGATTCCTACAATATCGCCTAAATAATGTCTCATAATCATGAGTTCTCCATTTATCACTAGTATCTCCCGATTAAGAGCAGAATTTTCTAGAATTAGTCTTATGACTTAACCTAGGTAGCAATTCAAACGACTCACAATGCATTAGTTCCACTTCTAAATCCTTGCAATTAATCCCTTAATTACTCAAGTAGAACAAGATAAAACGACACATTCAATTGAGAGCTCTACAATTAAACAAAATCAACACCTAGTTGAAGAAATAAACTCCAAAGAACGATTCAATAGCAGAAAACACTATTGTTAAAAATTCTTGTTGGTTTGAAGAGGTCAGATTATTATAAAATTTAACTCTCTATTCCTTTCAATTTTAGGTCGAGTACTTACTTATGTAACACCCGATAATCCTCGGATCTCTTCAAATTTTGACATATTTACAACGGCAAATAAAGAAATAAACTTGAGTATACAAGTGGTTAATGTTGATTCACAAAATAAATAGAAAAGTATAAGAGGAGATTTTGGATGAATAACTGTGAAAGAACAACGAGTTGAGAGATGGAAGAGGGTCCAATCGGTTTTGGGTCTGAGAGCATAAAATGAAATAATGGACATAAGACACTTACACACTTTGTATGTCTTATTTTGCTTAGGTTTGTGCTTTGTCTATCTAAGGTCTGTGTATACTTTACCCCTTAGACCCTACAATGTAGAATTTTACGGAGTATGTTGTTGTTGTTGTAAGTCCCATGGCTTTTGGTTTGTATTGGCGCGTATGCATGGTCAAGTTTTAACTTGTTTTCTTTACCTGATCATTACTTAGGGGTAGAAAATACGAAAAATAAGTTTGTGGGGGGGGGGGGTAACTGATAATTTCACTGTAGTTCATATGTATTTTTATGCCTAATCCCTTATAAAAAGGAAAGGTGAATAACATGTTGTATGTTGGTAAGTATAAAAAAAGTGGAAATTACATGATTGGTTCACTCTGTGAGAATTGACCTGTACTTGATACCTATCACGTCTCATCTCATTTTGGGACATGACATATAGATTATGCCAAAATTAAGCATCCTTGAAAGGCTAAAATTTATAAGTAATAAAAAGATAGAGAAAACTATAAACTAAACATTAATAATAAAGAATCCGTAAATCTATTGAGATCATTTCACGATTACGCTAAGATAGGAAAATTATTTCTATTGCGACTATACTAGCCAACCAAGAATATCAATATAAAGATAAATAAGTTGACACTTTTGTAATCCGATATTAGATACATTATATTTTTTTAATATTGCGTATATACATCTGTCCGCAAATTTATAATTGATTAGTTGTGTATCTGCAACTATAAAAGTTGTCTTTCTCTTAATAACTATCTAAAATCACATTATTCAAGAGCACAAAATTACATAGTATACCTTCCCTCGCTTTGCCTCGTCGGCTCCTTTGAAAAGTTTTCTATCTTTATTTTTATCGATTAAATCTATGTATTTGCACATCTCTGATAGTTGTTCGCATTTGCTGACAAGGAAGTGATGATAAGATTAAGGGTGTTAAAATTAGCTCAAATCTAAATGACTCGCTCAACCCGTCTAAGGTTTCATGGGTTTGCGCAAGTGTGATTTTGATGATGGGTTGGTTTGGGCTAGTTCAAGTTGATCAATCATAAATCAACAACGCAAATAAATCCATGTTGATGCTCAAATTTGACCCACGAAAATGCTTAAGCTTAACGATTAAAGCTCCACTCTAGATTAAGATTTTAGTTTATAAATAATTATTTAAAAAAATCTTATATTATTTCGGAACAATAAAAATACACTACGCACCCCAACCACCCACCACACTATCCATCCACCCTACCCATCTCCTACACCAACCCCCGCCCAAGCACTGAACCACCCTCACATCTCTGTCCCCTACCTTGCCTACTCCAACCCACCCCTACCTCCCTACCCACCCCTACCCACCTCAACCCCACCTACCCCATCTACCTCCACCTCCCACCCTACCCCATTCTCAAATTTATATTTTATATTTTTTTACTTTTATAAATAATTTATAAAAAAAATATGAAATTTTTCTTACCTCCCCCCAACCTACCCACACCTACCCTCTTCACCCCCACCCCATTGCCCTACCCCCATCCTCAAATTTCTATTTCATATTTTTTTTTACTTTTATAAAAATATCAATTTTTTTCTTAACCCCCACCTACCCCCCTCCACCTACCCCCTCCACCCCCATCCTCAAATTTCTATTTCATATTTTTTGTTACTTTTATAAAAAAATTATTAAAAATATGAAATTTTTTCTTACCTACCCCCTCCACTCCCACCCCATGCCCTCCTCCATCCTCAAATTTCTATTTCATATTCTTTTTACTTTTATAAAAAATATATAAAAATATAAAAAAAAAATCTTACCTCCCCCCTACCCCCTCCATCACATGCCCTACCCCATCCTCAAATTTCTATTTCATACTTATTTACTTTTATAAAAAAAAATATTAAAAATATAAAAAAAAAATCTGACCTCCTCCCCCTTACCCCCTCCACCCCATGCCCTACCCCATCCTTAAATTTCTATTTCATATTTTTTTACTTTTATAAAAAAATTATTAAAAATATGAAATTTTTTCTTACCCCCAACCCCCTTCCCTCCGATACAAACCCCGAAGTTTTTATTTTATATATTTATTTTACTTATATATAAAATTTTATTAAAAATGAATTTTTTTTGTACCCCATCACCAACCTCCCATCTCCCCCCACTACCCCCCGCCCCTCCCACCCCATCCCCAAATTTTCTATTTTATATATTTATTTTACTTTTATAAACTTTTTATAAAAAATGAGAAAATTTTGCTTACCCCATCCCCCCACCCCTCCCCCGAAGTTTTTACTTGATATATTTATTTTACTTATACAAATTTTTATAAAAAATGAGAAACTTTTCTTACCCCACTACCCAGCCCCCCTCCTCTCACCCCCGCCCCACTACCCCTGCCCTCCCACCCATTATTATATATATTTATTTTGCTTTTATAATAAATAAAAAAATTCTTAAAAATATTATTCTTTTTTTAAAAATAAAGATATGGAAAAATCAAATATCATACAAAATAAAATAACATCATAGAAGGTAAGTTTGAAATTTGTAAAAGTAATGGGTCAAGTTGGGTTATGACCCATCATTTAGCTCATCTTGACCCGCTCATCTTAGTCCATGTAAGCTTTGGACATTGACACATCTATTAATTCAGCCCATCTTGACCCGCCCAACTTCAATCCAAACGACTCAAATGTCACCCCTAGATAAGATCATATAGCTTCAAACTTGGTTAATCATCTGCACTGAATTTATCGATGAACTTCAAGCAATCTATCTGTCTAGTATCATTGATTTGATCTAATAAAAGCTTTTAACTGATTGCAACTTTTTCTCGTGTCGAACTTTTTATGCCTATCGCTGCTTTTTTTTTTTTTTGACGACGAAGGAACCCGCAGCCGTTACTCTCTCGAGTGCGCACAGGGTAAATTCCGGACTGACGCAATAGTCTGCAAACCACGTCAGCCGATTAACCACACTTGGCAAGCCATGTGTGACAGGCTCAACAAGAAGGTTTATGCAGGTGATTGAACTCGTGACCTTGCGGTCCCGCGCTCTACTGCTACACCAACTTGGCTACCCTTGCGGGTCTGCCTATCGCCGCTTTGATTTATATTATTTCGTCCATGTAGCAACGAGTTGTGCACTTTTACTTAATTCTATAGTAGGCTTCATAAAACGATCAACGACTGCACTATTTGTTGGATAAAAAAAAGAAAATGAATTATCAGATGTGTGCGTGCGCACATTCTGGGGTTAATGGTCTATTCATATATACATATTTACAAGTCTCTTATTTACCTTTTTAATATTAAGTTTAGTTTGTTTCACTTGGATTTTAGGATTAAGAACTTTTACGATATCTTATATACGACTTCTAGATCTAATGAATTAACATGTTTGCATGAAAATTACAAAAAAAAAAAAAATCTAAATTAAGATATCTTTACAATTATCAACTAACATAAAGGGATTTTAAACTTTTAGTTCCCATTAATGTAGATAATAATTACTTCACCATTTTATTAGATTATTTTATTTAAACTAGCTTATTGATTCACCTCTATAAAATATTATTGCTAATGTGATGCTTCAATTGAAGCTGAGTATTAATATTAATACTCAATTTTCGAAAATTGAGTATTAATGCTAGGATTTTTTAGTTATTTTTATTTTGCGTAATTGAAGGGACATTTAACTTATTTGATTTTATGTTTTTTGAATTGGAAAATTTACATGGTTGCATAACTATTTAATTAAAAGTGGTTAATGTGTTTCCAAATTATTAATTCTTTATGAATATGACAACCAAGAAAAATTCACTGCAACAATATAGTCCATCTAGTTAATCCTTTGATATTTCATTTAGCATGTGATTTTATTCTATCTTATTTTATTGATGAAAAATATCAACAAATTTATCTTCATATTTTGCTTTGTTGATACAGAATATAAGGGCTTAGTTAGTTATATTTAATACTTTTAATTTTTTCTCTTGAAAATAACATTTTCATTTCTAAGTTAAGATTCAACTTTTTAATTGATGTTAATGCATTTCCAAAAAAAAAAAAAAAATTTGAAAAAAATTCTCTATTTCAGTAAGCACATTAAAAGATTCTCTAATTCAAGTTAAATTTTAGATTTGGTTACTTTTAATGCATGTTGAAAGTCTTCATTGAAACATTTACTATTTAAGTTAAATTTTCAATTACATTCGAAGTCAATCTAAATTATATGGATATTAGTCTATACTACTACTACAACAACAACATACTCAATGAAATTCCACAACGTGGGGCCTGGAGAGGGTAGAATGTACGCAGACTTTACCTCTACCTTGGTAGAGCGGCAGTTTCCGAGAGACCCTCGGCTCAAGAGAAATCATAAGCATAAGCAAAAGCAAAAGCAAAAGCAAAAGCAAAAGCAACGATCAGACTCGGTCAAAAAATATTTAAAGCAGTATAAAAAATGATGGTATCAAAAATAAATAAGTCATGCTAGATATTATGTGAAGTTTTTATTTATGTTTAAAATGTAAGTATATTAATACATCTCCCTTTTCAAGTTAAATAGCAGATTTATTTTTATTTCTGCAAGTGTAGTAAGTAATTTATTAGATACTATAAATGAATTGGAAGATTTTGGTACGTAACTAAGGTTTCATCCAATTATATTCACAATGGTTTATTTAATTGGTAAATTACATTTAGTATATTAAACAACTTACCTTTTCTTAACTTAAGGTTTCAGATTATTTGATGTTACTTACTTAAAACTCATATCTTGAGTATCAAATTTAAATTTGCTACTATAACTCTCAATACGAAGAAAAGATTACTTTCCATAGCAATATTTGGTTAGTAATCAATTACTATTCTAAATAAATTTTCAATTTATGTATATAAATACTCATGATGTTTCATTTGTTTGTAACTCACATTTATTAAAAACAATTGATCAATATATTTTCTTGTGTTATAGCATGGAGGGTAAGCGGACTGCCGGGTGCAAAAAAATTCAGATAAAGAAAATAGAAAATAAATCTGACTTATATGCCTCATTCTCTAAACGTCGTTCTAGCTTGTATAAAAAAGCTAGCGAAATTGTTAGAGAATGTGATGTTGATCTTGGAATAGTTATTTCTTCGCCTGCTGATAAACCATTTTCTTTTATTTCTCCAACTACTGATGCGGTAATTGATCGTTTTATGAATCTCACCGTAGAATTAAGTACAGGTTCACAACTTGCTGCTGCACAAGCACGTAATAATGTAAATCAAATCAACGATAGATTTATTGAATTTGATACAAGAGAAAAAGTTGCAAAAGACAAAATACATTTCTTTAATGCAATGAACACGACTAGAAATATAGGTTGGTGGGAGTCAATAGAACAGTTCAGCGCTGATGATATAAGCATGTTCGGATCTTGGTTGAATTCAGGTGAAGTTAGCCTGAAGAATCGATTGAAGAAGCTAGAAAATGGAGCTTCATCCTCCACACAGCCACCACCAGAGGATGAAGATAATTAGCCTAGGCTTTGTAATGAATTGTCGAAGCCCTATGCAACAGAAAGAAACTATATATTCATATTATTATGTGTGCTTTTATTTTTTTATTTTTGTTGTTTTATTTCAGTGATGGTACGTACAACATGTACTTTGCAATATTTTTATGAAAGATATTTACGTCTATTAGTATTTGTTGTCTCCTAAATGTTAGATCTCTTTATATTGTATTGTGAATTTATATTATATGCATTCATACCCACCTCTCAATGTGTCTTAGATTATATTTGAAGCACGTCATGTCAAAATGTATTGTAATATGTGCAAAAGAAAATGACTCAAACATAAAACGGTTTAACTCCTTATGACGTAAGAGTTTGATCACGAAATTTAAAGGAGAATTTTAGGTCTCCAGTTCTTATTTCACATTTATAAAACAGTTCGTCATTGGGATATTACTATACATTCACATAATCATTTTATTATAAATGTGCAATGCTTATCGGGAGTAAATTGACGAGTATATATAAATTTTATTACTGATATCGTGTTTGACCAAACTACTGAAAAGTCAAAGTGTTTATTTAATTTTTTCAGTAAGTGTTTATTTTAGGGTATTGAGGTGCTTGGTAAATATTTCAAAGAAAAAATAAGTGTTTTTGAGTAGTAACAAAATTTATTTTTCAAAAGATAAAAATAATAGTTTTTCCAATAAGCACTTTCGAGAGTTTTATCAAGCACAAATTATTGTTCAATATTGAAATAATTTTTTCAAATTGATTAGCCAAACACAAACTGCTACTCTCTAAAAATACATTTTCAGAAAACGCTTCTGACAAAATAATTTTCAAACTAGGCAGATTTTTTAAGTTTGGACAAATAAACTTTAAGTGTCCTTAGAGTTGAAAATGATCATTCAGTATAAATCCCTAGTTGGAGTCGCACGGAAGCTCGGGGAATTGAACAGAATAGAATAAATCCCAATTTGGGGCTTTATATAGGTGAAAAATGCCAAAGGTATACTTGTTGCGCAAACCAAGCTTACAAGCATGCATATGATCTTCAGGGAGTAGAGAATGCTCTCGGTTCATGTGCATGTTGTCCAGGCATATATATAGGTTGACAACTCGCATATTCTCCTTGCATACAAACCTAAATAAAACGACGATATTATGTAAAGAATGGATCTTGAGCCTAACTCAATCCCAAAAGCTAGTTTATAGGGTGATGATTGTCCAAGTCTTTATAAAGAGTTAATGTTCTCATTCTATATCCGATGTGACACTCTTAACAGTTTATAGTAACATTTAAATAATAAACCATTAAAGTGTTGGGAACTAGACCTCGAGGATAAATAAAATTTCCACAATCATAGTCAAATACTTCCTATATTTATAGTAGTACATTTTCTTAATTAGTCATGTTCTACTTTGGATATCATCTCCAATGACATTACGCAACCACTCCAAACTATTTCATCGGATCCCCAAACATAAAATTTAAGTATCATTCATCTTTCCAACAAGTTAAATACATATTTGCACAACTTAGAAAATGAAAGTAAATATAAATTATATATAAAAAAATCACGGGGCAAACACATACATATATAAGTATCTTAACGTTTACAAAATAAAAGGCAATAGTTTAATATCATTACGCATATGCATATAATAAGAGATCACATTTTTTCCAACAATTATCTCTTCTTTATACGATTTAAAAGTAAAAAAGTTTTTAAAAAGTACTATTTTCGGCAAGTTAACGATGGCAAGGAGCCATATTTATAACCAAAGCACACCGCAGTAGTAAGAATATAAAATTTCATATTTCTGTCGTATAGGGCTTCGATAAATGATATTATCTTGAGATGATTCATTCACAAAGTACTAGGTGAGTTATGTATATCCTCTGGTGGGGACTGTGATGAGGATGAAGCTTCATTTTTCAATAGATCCGAACAATTATTCATGTTAAAAATTAGCAGCATTTAACCCATCATGAGGTGGTTTGATTACAATGCATATTGAGTACTCAGGCTTCATTTTTATGTTGTTCAACTTGTAGATGTAAGTCACGCCTGATAGGATCTTGTTGCATCATTTATTTTGGGAGCATGTAAGATATTCCTATTCTTTTGTATAATCGGGCTGAGCCCGTAACTTTCTTTATTCATTCATATTGTCATAGAGGCTCCATGAGTTGTGGGTACTCATATAGTATTGTCAATGACTTATAGTTATGTCATGCTTGATGATGATAATGATGTTAGGCTATTGAGAACCATTTTCTGTGTTGATGCTTTATTTAAAAAAGAAGATTTACTTCATGTTAAGTTTGTATTAATGATTTTCTTATCATATTAATGATTTTCAGGGTGTTCTTAACAAGCCATCTGGAATGAGTGTCAAGTTTGATGATGAAGTACAGAGACTTTGGCTTCTTAATACTCCGCCAGACTCTTGAGAAACTATTTGGGTTTCTTTGACTTATTCTATTCCTAGTGGTGTTGTAACTATGGAATATGTCAAGAGTGGTGTCTTAAATGAAGAGATGCGAAGAAGATCTCAAGCCTCATCTTTTTAGCTTCACACTCCGATGTTTTGGTTACTGAAGACAAGAGGAGAAGTAACTTCAGAGGTCAGAATGCCAGAGGCAAAAGTAGAAGAAAATCAAGATCCAGGTACAAGAATGTTACATGTCACTATTGTCACAAGAAATGGCATATCCAGAAACATTACTACAGGTTTAAAAGAGACCCAAAATAGCAAAAGAAGGATGACAATATTGAAAATCGTGTTGCTATTGTTGCTGAAATGATCTTCTTGTTGCTTGTGATAAAAACGAAATAAATTTTGTTTGTAATGAGTCTACTTGGTTTGTGGATTCAGGTGCAACTTCTCATGTCACGCCAAAGAAGGAATTATTTTCTTCTTATACTCCAGGTAATTTTGGAATGTTACAAATGGATAATGATAGTGAGGTTGAGGTATTGGGCATTGGTACAGTTTGCTTGAAAAGTAAGAATAGTTCGAGGTTGGTTATTAACAATTTCAAGCATGCTCCAGATGTTTGTCTGAATTTAATTTCTGTAGAAAAGCTTGATGATGAGGGTTATGATCAAATCTTTGGTGGTGGCCAGTGGAAGCTTCTTAGAAGTTCAATAGTTGTGGCTTGAGGTGACAAGATATCTGACTTATACTTATTTCAGGGCTCCATTTATAGATACTCAGTAAATTTGATGGAGAATGATACTTCATCAGAGTTATGGCATAGAAGGCTGAGTCATATGAGCGAGAAGGGGATTGATAGTTTGGCTAAGAAAAATTTACTTTCTGGAGTGAAACAAGCAAAGTTAAAGAGATGTGTTCATTACTCAGCCGTGAAACAAAAAAAAGTTTCTTTTTAGAGTCATTCGCCTTCACGAAAGCTTGATTTGCTGGAGTTGGTACATTCTGATTTGTGTGATCCATTTAAAGTAAGGTCTCTTGGTGGTGCACTTTACTTTGTGACTTTTATTGATGATCATTTTCGCAAACTCTAGGTATATCCTTTGAAGTCCAAGGATCAAGTACTTAGTGTGTTTAAGACTTTTCAGGCTCTGGTTGAGAGACAAATATGGAACAAACTAAAATGCATCCGCTCAGACAATGATGGTAAATGTATTGGTTATTTTGATAATTATTGCAGAGACTAGGATATTCGGCATCGAAAATATCCTTCCAAAACTCCTCAGTTAAATGGTTTAGCAGAGATGATGAACAAAACTCTAGTTGAGAGGATTAGATGTTTGCTTTCATATGCTAAGTTGCCAGATTCATTTTGGGCAAAAACACTTAATATTGCTGCCTATGTTATTAATTTATCTCCTATTGTTGCTTTGGATGGTAATGTCTCTAATAGAGTTTACTTTGGTAAGAATGTCTCTTATGCTCATTTGAGAGTTTTCTAATGTAAGGCATTTGTGCATGTTCCTAAGGATGAGAGGTCAAAGCTGAAAGTTAAAACAAAGTAGTGTATCTTTATTGGTTATGGTCAAGACGAATTCGGCTATCGTTTCTATGATTTAGTTGAGAAGAAAATTGTTAGAAGCAATGATGTTATGTTCTTTGAAGACCAGACAATTAAGATTTTGACAAAGCTGAGAATGTTGATTCTCAGAGTAGTGAGAGCTTAGTTAATGTTGATCTAGTTCCTATAACTATTGCACCTGAAGAAAATCTTCAAAATAATAAAGATAAATTGATAATGAAGATGGTGATCATGTTCAGAATGACCAGCATTAGGGATGGTAGGTGGGTACAATTTTGTGGATTCCGTACTGCATGCGCCCCAGTTGGAGCGGGAATGGGTATAACTTTGGCATGTAGTAGGCGGGTATGGGTATTGAAAATGTACCCGCCACGGGTGGCGGGTATGTGGTGGATTTGAAGTTATACCTGCCTCCCCCGCCCAGCAGCCAACCGCCCGCCTACCAGCCTCATAAGCCAGTAATAGTTGTAGCAGTCCGTAAGCCCATAAGCCCAATGCCAATAATAAGTGAGTAGGCAAAACCCTACTCACTTACACTTTGTCCTTACTCTAGTTCAGAAGCCTTCACTCTTCGGTCTTCACGCCTCCCTCTCTCGTTCTCCGTCACGCTGCCATCAACCTTCACGCCTCCTTGTCCCTAAGACCATGACAACATGTATTGATTAAGATGACCTACTACTCTGAGAACAAAATGTTTGATTTTGTTTTCATTTGTGATAAAATTTAGAAAAGCATTTTTGGTTTACAAACTACATGTTCTGGTTTTATAACTGTGAACCAAATCAACAAGTCTAAGCTGGTTGATTTTCAAACTGAACATGCCTTTGTGATCTTGAGGAATATGATACTCAAGTCCTCTGTTAAATAATGAATTGCCTGAAATATCTCATTGTTCACTGGGGTCCTTGGAGAGCAATGGTTGAGTTTATTCAGACATTGTTCTTTCAAGATGTTCTCAAATGAAGAAGCATGTATTGCTTTAAGTATTTATGGAGACATTAATATTTTTATGTAGTTTGTCGTGTTTATATAATGTACTAATTCAATTTATAAGACTATTTTGTTTTGGGTTTGATCACTATTTTGTATTGATCACAAATGAATTGATTACAAAATATTGACTAGCGGATATAGACGGGAATTGGCGGGTGGTGGATATCTACTTGGGTGGTGGAGTGGGTGAGAATTTAGGAATATACCCACCTAGACGGGTATGAATGTTGAAATTGTACCCGCCACAGGTGGAATGTATAAATTTTTTAGCGGGGGAGGGGTACCCCTACCCGCACCCGCCCCACCCAATTGCCATCCCTAACCAGCATGATGTCATTAATGCTCCAGTGTAAGATGATGCGGTTGGTTAGTAACCAGTTGCTATTGATGCTCCAGAGAGTTCTCTCAGAATATCTAATAGAGAAAAAGTACCTTCTTCTCGTTATTCTCCCAATGAGTTTATACTCTTGACTGACAGGAGAGAACTTGAAAGCTTTGATGAGGCCATGGATATTGAAGCAAAAGAAAGGTGGTTTGATGCTATGCAAGATGAGATTAAATATTTACATCATAATCATAAATTTGAGCTGGTTAAGCTTTCTAAAGACATAAAAGCTTTGAAAAATAGGTGGATTTTCAGGGTGAAACATGAAGATGGTAACCCAGTTCCACGATACAAGGATAGATTGGTTGTAAAGGGCTTTAATCAGAAGAAATGAGTTGATTTTGATGAAGTCTTTTCTTCAGTTGTGAAGATGTCATACATTCGGATTGTTCTGGGCTTAGCTGCAAGTCCAAATTTAGAAGTTGAGCAAATGAATGTTAAAACTGCTTTCTCTATGGTGACTTAGATGATGAAATTTATATGTAGCAGCCAGAAAGTTTTGAAGTTAAAGGAAAAAGAGAATTATGTTTGCAAATTGAAGAAAAGCTTGTATGGTTTGAAATAAGCTCCCAGCAATAGTACAAGAAGTTTGGTTCATTTATGAGTCAACATGGCTTCAAGAAGACTTTTTCAGATCATTGTGTTTTTGTGCAAAAAGTCTTTGATGGTGACTTTATCATTTTATTGCTTTATTTTGATGACATGTTTGTTGTTAGTCATAATGCTTGCAGAATTCAGAAGTTGAAGCAAGAGTTGAATAAGTCTTTTGCCATGAAATATTTTGGACCAACAAGGTAGATTCTTGGCATGCAGATTGTCCGTGACAGAGAGGCCAAGAAGTTGTGGTTATCACAAGAGAAGTACATTCAGAAAGTACTTCATATGTTCAACATAGATAAAGCTAAGGTTGTCCGTACACCTTTAGCTATGCACTTCAAATTGAGCATGAAGCAGTGTCCTTCTAGTGATGATGAAAAGGAAGATATGAAGAAAGTTCCTTATGCTTCAGTTGTTGACAGTTTGATGTATGCACTGATTTGTACGAGATTAGATGTTGCTCATGCTATTGGTATTGTTAGCCATTTTCTTTCTAATCCAGGAAGAGAGCATTGGAATGATGTGAAGTGGATTATAAGATATATCTTTGTGGTACTTCTAGTCTGAGTTTGTGTTTTGGGACAGAGAAGCCTATTCTTTATGGTTATACTGATTCAGTTATGGCCGGTGATGTTCATACTCGCAAGTCTACTTCAGGCTACTTGATTACTTTTGCAGGGGAAGCTGTGTGTTGGCAATCTATGTTGCAAGAATGTATTGCTCTATCTACTACATAAGCGGAGCTTATTTCTGCCGTTGAAGCTTGTAAATAGTTGCTCTGGATGAAGAGATTTATGGAGGAACTTGGCTTTTCTCAAGAGAGGCATATGCTTTATTGCGACGGTCAGAGTGTTATTCATCTTGGCAAGAACTCTACTTTTCATGCTAGGTCGAAACATATTGATGTGAGATACTATTGGATTAGAAATGTGTTGTATTCTAAGTTGCTTGAACTTGAGAAGATTCACATTGATGATAATGGTTCAGATATGTTGACTAATTTTTTGCCAAGAGGGAAGTTTGAGGATTGTTGCTTGATCGCTGGGATGACGGTTTTTTCCACATAGTCGAGTGGGGGAGAATTGTTGGGTTTTTTGTGTTTTCTCTTCCTATGTGAAATTAAATTAATAAAACCCAATCCAATTTGGACCAGCCCACTTTTGTGCTAAAACTCACTATATATAGAATCAACTTAGGTCTTATTTTATATACACAAGAGTGAATTCATAGCAGCCATATAGAGAGAAAACTTGAGAGAGAAAATCTATTTTCGCATATTGAAAATTTGATACGGTAGTTCGCTTCAAACAACGTTTCCCATTTTATTAACTGTTACATCGTGCTCAAATTTGAACTGGGGGTTCTCAACATCTTGTTCTTCGATTTTAATGGTGGAGATTGGATTTTGTGGTCTATAGCTCTAGATTTTGAGCACGAACAATAGCTCATTTTTTGGTGTGATTTTTCTCATTTCTTCACTTGTTTTGGTGCTATCTTTTATGTATTGTTGCTCCGTCTTTGGCGTTGATGTTGTAGCCATTTGGAGAACATTGTTGTAACTCTTGTTGATTTTAGTGGAGCTTTGTGAGCAGATGTCCCGTGGTTTTTTCTCTTCACATTGAAGGGGTTTCCACTTAAATTTGGTGTCTCTTGCATTCGATTTATTTTTTGCTTGCTTTGGTATTTTATTGTTGGTATAGTTGTTGTCCATATATCCATTTGTGTTTGAAATTAGTTTGCTCCTCTTGTTCATATAGTGTGAGAAGTTTTTTGACCTGGGCATTCTTCCGCATATACCTTGTCGTGCAATTTGGTTGTTGCTCGTTTCTCCCAACAAAGTAATTGTTGGGTTTTTTCCTTCCTATGTGGAATTGGATTAATAAAACCCAATCCAATTTGGACCATCCCACTTTTACCCTAAAATTCACTATATATATGATTAACTTAGGTCTTATTTCATATACACAGGAGTGAATTCATAGCAGCCATATAGAGAGAAAACTTGAGAGAGAAAAGCTGATTTTCGCTCATTGAAAATCTGCTACAGCAGTCCGTTTCAAACATCGTTTCCCATTTCGTCAACCGTAGCATTTTGCTCAAATTTAAACCGGGGTTCTCAACATCAGGTTCTTCGATTTTAATGATGGAGATTGGATTTTGTGGTCTGTAGCTCCAGCTTTTGAGCACGAATAGTAGCTCATTTTTTAGTGTGATTTATCTCATTTTTCATTAGTTTTGATGCTATTTTTCATGTATTGTTGCTCCGTATTTGGCATTGATGTTGTAACCATTTAGAGAATACTGGAAAAGTCGTCTTTGAATGCTTAGTGGTATTTGTTGCAGTACCACTAACCTCCAGAACCACAAGTGAAAGCTGCAATTTTGTGGAATTATTTGGGGCATTTGGAGTTTATAGTTGTAACTCTTGTTGATTTTAGTGGAGCTTTGTGAGCAGAGGTCCAGTGGTTGTTTTTCTTCACATTGAATGGGGTTTTTCACGTAAATTTGGTATCTCTTGCATTCGATTTATTTTTTGCTTGCTTTGGAATTTTATTGTTGGTATAGTTGTTGTCCATATATCCGTTTGTGTTTGAAATTATTTTGCTCCTCTTGTTCAAATAGTGTGAGAATTTTTTTTGACTTGGGTATCTTTCCACATATACCTTGTTGTGCAATTTGGTTATTGCTCGTTTCTCCCAACAAAGTAATTGTTGGGTTTTTCCTTCCTATGTGTAATTGGATAAATAAAACCCAATCAAATTTGGACCAGCCCACTTTTGCCTTAAAATTCACTATATATAGGATCAAGTTAGGTCTTATTTCATATACACAAGAGTGAATTTATTGCATCCATATAGAGAGAAAAGCTGATTTTCGCACATTGAAAATCTGCAATAGTAGTCCGCTTCAAACAGAGTTTCCCATTTCGTTAACTGTTGCATCGTGCTCAAATTTGAACTGGGGGTTCTCAACATCTGGTTCTTCAATTTCAACGGTGGAGATTGGATTTTGTGGTCTTTAGATCTATTTTTTTAGCACGAACAATAGTTCATTTTTGGAGGTAATTTCTCTCATTTTTTCACTAGTTTTGATGCTATCTTTTATGTATTGTTGCTCAGTCTTTGACGTTGATGTTGTAGCCATTTCAAGAACGCTGTCATAACTCTTGTTGATTTTAGTGGAGATTTTGTGAGCGGAGGTTCCGTGGTTGTTTCCTCTTTACATTGAAGGGGGTTTTCCACGTAAATTTGGTATCTCTTGCATTCAATTTATTTTTTGTTTGCTTTGGTATTTTATTGGTGGTATAGCTGATGTCCATATATTCATTTATGTTTGAAATTAGTTTGCTCCTCTTGTTCAAATAGTGTGAAAAGCTTTTTGACTTGGGTATCCTTCCGCATTTACCTTGTCGTATAATTTGATTATTGCTCGTTTCTTCCCAACAAAGTGGTATCAGAGCCAATGGTTTGACGAAAATAGTATGAAGATGGTGGAGTATGGCGTGGGAACCGGCTTAGTGCCTTTGCCCGTCTATTGGGCCGGTACAATACATTTACCCATAGAGTGAAGACGCTTACACAACAAACTAGCAGCGGACTTTGGTGGCCATACATACTTGGAAGATGATGTGGGTGACATACAATAAATCTCCAAATTAGCCCATAACTGGTGATGGGTTGTGAAATTTAGTTCAAGGAGGAGATTGTTGGGGTGTGCGAATAAAGTCCCACATCGAAAGTGGAAAGAAAAAAGAACCTATATATAAGGTGTAGAATTCTCTTAATGGTGTGAGACCTTTTGAAAAAACCGTACGAGATTAGCCTAAAACGGATAATATCACACCATGTAAGAGCGTCATGAGGCTTTATTGGCCCAACAAAAGGAATGGTGAATAACATATTAAATATAGGTAAGTATAAAAAAATAGTAGAAATTACATAACATTAGTTCACTTGGTGAGAATTGACGTACATGGTGCCTATCACGTCTCATCCCATTTAGGGACGTGACATAGAGATTATACCAAAATAAAACATCTCTTTTTTTTGGTAACTAAAAGAAATTTTATTTACCAAAGGCACTTTACAAAACAGAATCTCAAAAACCAGACTTGGATTCAACATCCCAAGTTTGGCAGCTTCCTCCTCTATGCTCATTATCTATACGTCAACACATCTCCAAACTATTCTAAGGATAAAAATCTAATTGCACAAGGGGCCGATTAAATCATTTCCAAAAATAAAGCATCTCTGAAACACTAAAATCCATAAGTAATTTAAAAAATAGAGAAAACTATAAATTAAGAGTTAATACTCCCTCTGTTCCAATTTATATGACACACTTTTCTTTTTAGTTAGTCCAAAAAAGAATGACACATTTTTTTATTTAAAAATAATTTAACTTTAAACTTTAACTTTTACGCTTAACGAGATGATTTATAACGACACAAATATCGTTGGCTTGTTTTAGAGCACAAGATTCAAAAAAAAATCCTTCATTTCTTAAACTCTGTTTTCAGTCAAACTATTGGGAGGAAGGAAAGTAATAAAATTTGTAAATCTAATGTGGCCATTTCACGATCATGCTAAGATAAAAAAATTATTAGTATTGCAACTAAACTAAGTTACTTCACGAGCCTATCAAGAATATCAATATGAAAGTTTACCTTTTTAATACTAGTTTTAGTTTATTTCACTTGGGTTTTAGGATTAAGAACTTTTACAACATCCTGTCAAAATTTTAACAATGAATTTGTGATTATATCCCGTTTCTAGATCCGATGAACTAACATATTTGCATGAATTTACAAAAAAAAAAAATCTAATTAGGATATCTTTACAATTACCAATCAACACACATGGGTTTTAAAATTTTTAATACCAATTAATGGAGAAAATAATTGTCTTCAATATTTGATTAGATAATTTTATTTGAACTAGCTTATTAATTCACCTCTATAGAATATTATTGGAAATGTGATGCTTCAATTGAAGCTGACTATTACTACTGGTATTCAATTTAAAAAAAATGAGTATTAATGTTAGATTCTTTAGTTTATTTTTATTGCGTGATGGAAGGGATAATTTAACAAATTTTGATTATGATTTTTGAATTGAAAATTTTTCATGGTTGTATAATCTTTTAATTGAAGGTGGTTAATGTAATTTTTAAATTATAAATTTTGTATGAACATGAGAAACAAGAAAAATTCACTACAATAATATAGTCAATTTATTGTTAAACATTTGATATTTCATTTGACATGTGATTTTTTTCTATCTTATTTTAATGATGAAAAGTGTCAATGATTTATCTTCATATTCTGCATTGTTGTTACATAATTAAATGATTTAATTCGTTATATTTAAATTTTTAAAATTTTTAAGCTGAAGATAAAACATTATTTCTAAGTTAATTAAAATTCAACTTTTTAATTGATGTTAATGTATTTTTAGAAAAAATAAGTTAATCAAAAAATCTGAAAGCTTCTCACTTATTTCAGTAAACATATTAAATATTTTCTCATTTCAAGTTTAATTTTAGATTTGGTAACTTTTAATGCATGTTGAAATTCTTCATTATAGTTATTCATTAAAACATTTACTATTCAAGTTAAATTTTTAATTATATTCAAAGTCAATCCTGATTATATGGATATTAATCTATGTGAAGATTCTATTAATGTTTAAAACTGTAAGTATATTAATACATTTTCCTTTTCAAGTTAAATGTATATTTATTTTTAATTCTGCAAGTGTACAATTTAATTTATTAGTTACTATAAATGAATTGGAAGACTTTGGTACGTAACTAAGGTTCCATCCAATTATATTCACAATGGTTTATTTAATTGGTAAGTTACATTTAGTATATTGAATTTGCCTTTTTAACTTAAAGTTTCAGATTCTTTGATGTTACTTACTTAAAACTCATATTTTGGGCATAAATTCAATTCAAAATTTCTACTATAACTTTCAATATTAAGAAAAGATTACTTTCCATTGCAATATTTGGTTAGAAATCAATTACTATTCTGAATAAACCGTTTCCTTTTATTTCTCCAACTACTGATGCGGTAATTGATCGTTTTTATGAATCCCACCGTAGAACTAAGTGCAGGTGCACAACTCGCTGCTGCACAAGCACGAGGATGCAGATAATTAGCCTAGACTTTGTAATGAATTATCTTCTGATAAAATCATTTATCGAAGCCCTATGCAATAGAAATAAATTATAAATTCATATTATTATGTGTGCTTTTATTTTTTTTATTTTTGTTGTTTTATTTCAGTGATGGTACGTACAACATGTACTTTGCAATGATTTTTATGAAAGATATTTACGTCTATTAGTATTTGTTGTCTCCTAAATGTTAGATCTCTTTATATTGTATTGTGAATTTATATTATAGCATTGCAATATCCGACCTCTCAATGTGTCTTAGATTATATTTGAAGTGCGTCATGTCAAAATGGTTATATGGAAAAATAAAGGCAAGAAATATGTGTGAATGAAAATGAATCAAATAAAAAATGATTGAACTTTATGACGAAAGAGTTTTATCACGATATGTAAAGGAGAATTTTAGGTCTCCACTTCTTATTTCAAATAGTTAAAACAGTTCGTCATTTGGATATTACTATACAATCATATAATCATTTTATTATAAATGTGCAATGCTTATCGGGAGTAAATTGACGGGTATATATAAATTTTATTACTGATATTTATTAGCGAATATTCTCATAATATTCGTCGTATATTTTGTAATTATGATAAATGTATATTTAAGGCAACTTAGGATTCTAATTGTATTAGGAATCAACCTTTGTAAGGTAAGTTAGGATTCGTACCATATTAGGAATCAACCTTGTACAGCTATATATATATTGTGAATAATGAAAGAAATTCCCAAGGGAAATTATTCTATCTTTCATGGTATCAAGAGCCTAAAACCTAAATCCTCATTCCCGGCCGAAATCAGATTTTTTTTTTCTTTCACAGAAAAAAAAAAAAAAATTCTGGTTTCTTCCTCCATATTTCGGCCAAACCGAAAATTCCCTTCCCTCGACAAAGCGGCAACCATGTCTTCCCCCACAAATTCCGTTTTATCCACCGGCACACTTGAAAACCCCTCTCAACGTTCAAGAACTTCTTTTCATCCGGCATTCGCCGTTAACAACATCAAGAATTTTATCCCTATAATTCTTGACCAAGAAGACTCGTCAATATTCCATGTGGATGGAACTAGTCTACATTCATGGATGTGCATACAACGTGCTCGATCACATTGACGAATCTGTTCCTCGTCCCACCGATGTTACAGACTCAATCAAGGCGTCGTCTTGACGCCATCGTCAAACAATGGATCTACGGCACCATCTCCAAAGATTTGTTATGCACTATCATGAAAACAGTGCTACGGCACGTGAACTTTGGGTCCCGCTAGAAGAAATCTTTCGGGACAATAAAAATACTCGGTGTATTTGGAAGAGCAATTCAACAATACCCGCCTCGAGAATTTTAACAACATGTCCGAATATTGTAAGCAACTCGAAACTCATAACCGATCAACTATCCAACGTCGGGACTCCCGTTTTCGAAAACCAATATGGTGCTTCAACTTGTTGCGGGTTTACCGAAAGGTGAATATGACACACTCGCAACAATGATTCAACAAGCCGACCCTCTCCCAAGTTTCAACAAGGCACGTTCACAACTATTGTTGGAAGAAACTAGACGTGCTAAACAAGAGGAACATAATCAAAAGGCGTTAGCCGTTGACGGGATGGCAACACCGCGGCCAACAAAGAACCGGCGGTTCCAAGCGGCGAGCGCAGATCAACGAGAGCGGCGGAGGTCGTGGCGGCAGAGGTCGCAACAACAAAGGCAAGGGCCGCGGAAAGGGCCAACGCAACCAAAGGTGGATCGGACAACGCCCGCCCACCGGACAACGCAAAGCAGTGGTCCAACCAAAGCGGCGCGGTAGTGGCCCAACCAGCGAACCGGGCCTCGCCCGCATGCCCGTACCCGACTACAGGGGCCCGGGCCTAAAGCAGCCCTTGGTCGATCGGCTCGTTGGGCCCTCGCCCCACCACAGTGCAGCACCACCAGCAGCAGCGGCGAGCCCACCTGATTGTAGTCCAAGAAGAAGAAGAATCGCAGCAGGCCCCATTGCGATCCAAAGAAGAAGGCAGCACTGCAGCAGGCTCAAGCAGCTGTTCTGCCAGCCTGGCCCCCCGACCGATTTGGGCCAGGCATACACCACCGTGAACCTTCAACAAATACGCGACGACAATTGGTACATGGACACCGGAGCCACATCTCACCTCACCCGGTCGTCGGGTAACCTATCTCAACTACGTCGGCTAAAGTGTCCTCAATTTATTACTGTCGGCGATGGTAATCGCATTCCAATTGAAGGTTACGGTAACACACACACCAAACATCCACATCCACATCCACCTTTCTCCCTAAACCACGTCCTATACACACCTAACATCATTAAAAACTTAATCTCTGTTAGAAAATTCACTAGCAATAATTCTGTGTCTGTCAAATTTGACCCTTTTGGTTTTTCTGTGAAGGAACTCAATACGGGGAAAATTCTTACACGCTGCAATAGTGTGGGAGACCTCTACCCATTCACTCAATCTTCCGCTGTCAGACCGCAAGCACCTCTATCCCTTGCGGCGATCTCTCCCTCAACTTGGCACAACCGACTCGGACACCCCGGAGACCCAGTTTTTACTTTTCTTAGGACTTCTAAGCGTATTCAATGTAATAATGGGAAAAATTGTCCAACACTGTTTTTCTTTTCCACTAGGCAAACATACTCGTCTTCCCTTTATGTCATCAAACAGTGTTACTTTTTCTCCTTTTGATATTGTTCATGCTGATTTATGGACATCTCCGATTGCTAGCTCTTTGGGTCATAAATTCTATCTAGTATTCTTGGATGATTTTTCACATTTTGTCTGGATTTACCCACTGAAATTCAAATCTGAAGTTTTTGCAAAATTCCTCGAGTTTCAAAAATTCATTAAGACACAATTTGAAAAACCTATAAAATCATTCCAATGTGATAATGGACGTGAATTTAATAACTCGGCATTTCACAATTTCTGTTCTAAACAAGGCATGGTTTTCCGTTTTTCTTGTCCCTATACTTCTTCCCAAAACGGAAAGGCTGAAAGAATTATACGTACCATCAATAACATGGTCCGCACACTTCTGTTTCATGCCTGCCTACCACCGCCTTTTTGGGTCTATGCTGTCAAAATGGTAGAATCCCTTCTAAATATTTTACCAACTAGCACACTCCAAAACAAAACCCCTACAGAAATCTTATACCGTAGGCAGCCATCATATGATCACCTACGTATTTTTGGATGCTTATGCTACCCCAACATAGCCTCAACTGCACCCCACAAACTTGCCCCTCGCACTCTTCCATGTGTCTTCCTTGGTCTATCTCCTAATCATCGGGGCTACTTGTGCTATGACATTGCTACTCGCAAAATCATCGTCTCCCGTCACGTTACCTTTAACGAGACAACCTTTCCGTTTTCAAATCTCCGGAAATTTCAGACCACCGATTACATCTTTCTCGATGAACCGAGTTTGTCTCCGGTCATCCAAAATCTGTACCAAAGAAGAACTCACTTTTCCGACGCCATCGCCGCTTCCTCCAGCGGTGTCATCCGACCCTCCCGCAAAGAATGCTACCACCCAGTCCAGCTCCCACACCACCCATGCCGCACCCCGTTGAGTCTAATGCACCACCAACACGCTTCCTCCATCCGAAAAAATCCAACACCCCGTCGAGTCTCCTGCTTCGCAACAACACCGCTGCCACCCGGGCCCCGAGCCCAGCCGCCTACCACCCAAAAACTTGGTCCCGACCTCCCACCGCAGCCCCTCACCGCATGGAGACACGTGCACAACACGGGATCTTCAAACCCAAGGTTCACTTCAATCTCTCCACATAAACCTTATCACCCATTCCAAAGAATCCAAAACTAGCTAAACTGGACCTCAATTGGAATGCGGCCATGTGCGAAGAGTTTAACGCTTTAACCAAGCAGAACACTTGGGATTTGGTACCTAGACCAGCTGGTGTGAATGTTATCCGGTGTATGTGGCTATTTCGTCACAAGTTCAGAGACAATGGTGACTTAGAGAGGTATAAGGCAAGACTAGTTGCAAATGGCACTAATCAGCAGGAGGGTATTGATTGTGGTGAGACATTCAGTCCGGTTGTTAAACCGGCCACTATTCGGACTGTTCTCAGTATTGCTATGGGCTTGCATTGGCCGATTCATCAGCTTGATGTCAAAAATGTGTTTCTTCATGGGGATTTGAAAGAGATCGTGTACATGCATCACCCTCCGGTTTTGTTCATCCGGCGGCAGCTCCACGCTTGTGTGTCGTCTCGGGAAGTCATTGTATGGATTGAAACAGCCCCCGCGCTTGGTATGATCGGTTCGCCGTATCTTCGCAAATTGGTTTTGTATGTAGCAGGTGTGATACATCTCTCTTCACTTTTCACCGAGGTAGCGACTCGCATATTTGCTATTATATGTCGACGATATTGTTCTTACTTGCCTCATCTCGACGGGTTGAAGAATGAAATCATTGATCTACTCAAAACCGAATTTGCTATGACCGACTTGGGGAAGCTAAGTTATTTTTTGGGTATATCGGTGACTAGATCTGCTGCCAATATGTTCCTGTGTCAGCGAAAGTATGCAAAAGAGATAGTGTACAGGGCCAAGATGGCAAATTGTAAAATTATGCCAATTCCGGTGGACTCAAAATCCAAGCTTAGTGCCAATGACGGTGCGCCGCTTTCGATCCCACTCTATATCGGAGTCTAGCGAGTGCTCTTCGATCTTACATTCACTAGGCCCGATATTGCATATGCCGTTCACAGTGTGTCTGTTCATGCACGACCCCCGAAAGTCCCATTTTGCCGCCCTCAAACGTATTATCGGATATGTTAAGGGCACACTTGACTTTGGCTTACATCTATACCCCTCTCGCCCCAACCAAATTGCTAGCCTACACGGATGCGGATTGGGCGGGATGCCCCGACACACGTCGCTCCACCTCCGGCACTTGTGTATTTCTTGGGGATAATCTTATCTCATGGTCCGCCAAGCGGCAGCCACGCCGTCCCGTTCGAGTGCTTTGCGGAATATCGCGGAGTTGCTAATGTCGTCGCCGAAATCTGTTGGCTCCGAAATCTTCTTTTGGAGCTCCGTGTCCATTACGCAAGGCATCTATAGTTTATTGTGACAACATATCTGCTATCTATATGTCTCATAATCCAGTCCAACATCAGCGAACTAAGCATATTGAGATGGATATCCACTTTGTGCGAGAGAAGGTTGCTCGTGGTCAAGTCAAAATTTTACACGTGCCTTCCTCGTATCGGTATGCGTATATTTTCACAAAGGGACTACCGCGACGCTCTTCACCGACTTTCGATCCAAACCTTAGCATTCGGCCTCCTCCCGCTCCGTCTGAGGGGGAGTATTAGCGAATATTCTCAGAATATTCGTCGTATATTTTGTAATTATGATAAATGTATATTTAAGGTAACTTAGGATTCTAATTGTATTAGGAATCAACCTTTGTAAGGTAAGTTAGGATTCGTATCATATTAGGAATCAACCTTGTACAGCTATATATATATTGTGAATAATGAAAGAAATTCCCAAGGGAAATTATTCTATCTTTCAATATTCTTTTTGGCCAAACTACTGGAAAGTTAAAGTGCTTATTTATTTTTTAAATAAGTGATTATTTTAGGGAGTTGAGATGCTTGGCCAAGATTTCAAGAAAAAATAAATATTTTTAAGTAGTAGCAAAAGTTGTTTTTCAGAAGTTACAAATAATAGTTTTCCCCAATAGCACTTTTGATACTTTGATCAAGCACAAGTTATTGTTCAATATTGGAAAAAGATCTTTCCAAATTGATTAGTCAAACACAAACAGTTACTCTCCAATAATACATTTTTGAGAATCGGTTCTGACAAAATAATTTTCAAACTAATCAGATTTTGGAAGTTTAAACAAATAAACTTATTACATGTTTTTTATGCCTATGTTGATTCAGCAGCCCATATGATTCGCTCGGTCACATGCCGTCAGACACCGAGTGTCGTGTTGTTTGCCCGGACCATAATTTGGGGTGTTACATAGAAAAGAGGTTGGTGGGAGTCCATCGACCAGTTCAGTGCAGATAATATAAGCATGTTTGAATCCTGGTTAAATCTCGGTGACATTGGCCTGAACTAGCCTAGGCTTTGTAATGAATCATCTTCTGATAAAATCATTTATCGAAGCCCTATGCAATAGAAAGAAATTATAAATTCATATAATTTAAGGGGCGTTTTATTTTTTCGTTTTAGTTATTTTATTTCTGTGATGGTACGTACTACATGTACTTTGCAATGATTTCTATTAAAGATATTTACATCTATCAGTATTTGTTGTCTCTTCATATTGTGTTATGAATTTATATTATGCATTGCAATATACCGACCTCTGAATGTGTCTTAGGTTAAATTTGAAGCACGTCATGTCAAAATGGTTAAATGAAAAAATAAAGGCAAGAGATATGCGAATGAAAATGACTCAAATACAAAATGGTTTAACTATTTGTTATGAAAGAATTTCATCACGATATGTAAAGGAGAATTTTAGGTCTCCGGTTCTTATTTCAAATAGTTAAAACAGGTAGTAATTTGGATATTCCTATACAATCATATAATCATTTTATTATAAATGTTCAATGCTTATTTATATAAATTTTATAACTAATATCCTGTTTGGCCAAACTACTGAAAAGTCAAAGTGCTTATTTAGTTTTTAAATAAGTGATTATTTTAAGGAATTGAGGTGCTTGGCCAAGATTTCAAGAAAAAATAATTGTTTTTGATTGGGTTGTTGTTGCTGAGCAGTAGAAAAAGTTGTTTTTCAGATACTAAAAAGAATATTTTTTCCCAAAAGCACTTTTAAGACCTTTATCAAGCACAAATTATTGTTTAATATTGAAAAAAAAAATTCTAAATTGATTAGCCAAACACAAACTGTTACTCTCCAAAAATACTTGTACCAAGTAGAATTTGAAAATTTGGACATATAAACTTTAAGTTTCCTTTGAGTTGGAAATGATCATTCAGTATAAACCCCTAGTTGGAGTCGCGGGGAAGCTCCTGTGTAATTTACAGAAAGCATAAAATCCTCTTCTGCTACTGTGTGTTGTTCAGGCATATATATATATGTTGACAACTCGCATATTCTCCTTGCATACAACCCTAAGTAAAACGACGATAACTGTTTATAGTAACATTCAAATAATAAATCATTTAAGTGTTGAGAACTAGACTTCGAGGATAAACAAAATTTCCACAATCATAGTCAAATATTTCCTATACTAAGAGTAGTACATTTTCTTAATTAGGTCATTCTCTATTTTGATATCCTCTCCAATAACATTACGTGACCACTCCAAAGTATTTCTTCCGAACCCCAAAAATAAAATTTAAGTATCATATTTGCAAAACTTAGAAAATGAAAGTAAATATAAATTTATGCAAAAATTCATGTATAAGTATCTTAAGTTATACAAAATAAAAGGCAATGATTTAATATCTTTACGCATATGCATATAATTAAGAGATCACATTATTCCCATTAATTTTTTTTTCTTTATATGATTTAAAAGTAATTTTTTTATAAAAGTACTATGTTCGACAAGGAAACGATGACATGGAGCCATATTCATAACAAAAGCACACCCCAATAATAAGAATTTAAACATGTTTCTGCCGTATAGGGCTTCGATAAATGATATTATCTGGAGATGATTCATTTACAAAGTACTAGGTGAGTTATCTACATCTTCTGGTGGGGAATATGATAAGGATGAAGCTTCATTTTTCAATAGATCCAAAAGATTGTTCATCTCCGAACAAAGAATTTGGGGCGTAAATAACTGAAGCGTGTACAATATAATTTGTGGTCCAACATCAATGAACATGACACATATACAATGATATAACTCTTTATAACGAAAGTGTTTATCATGAAATCTAAATATTCTAAGTCTCAAAATCCTTTTCCAATACCATATAATCATTTTGTTATAAACGTGCAACACTTGCGAGGAATATAAATTCACTATCCAATCCTTTCATATAGAATTTTGGTAATATAGGCTCTTAATTATAGAAGATATTATCTCTGTGTTGATAGTATTTATATTCACGATAACTCTCTTCATTTCTTGCTCCTTAGGCATACAATAAGCTACATCATTTGCTTCTTTTTGGTCCAATCTCTGCAAAGCTAGCAAAACTTAACATAGGTCTGCAATTTTCCATAGGTACAGAAATTAATTAGATTTGATTTAATTTATTTGTATTTACTTAATTAATTACATTCATTTAATTTATTAGATTTGAAATTAATTATTTGTATTTACTTAAGTGATTTTCTTAAAGAATATATAAAGTATTGAGTCAATGCTACTCGAGTTCCAATGAATCCATAACTTATACGCATTATTCGTTTGTTTATTAACGTTCTTGAAAACGTAATGTCACGTTCACCCAAATTTCCATAGGAGCTATTCTAAGAACTTATTTGTGTCTCATCATAATCCTGCACCTTGGAGATTTATGCATTGAAATAATTGAATATTCAGTTCCAAATTCAATTTGACATGAATGTAGTGAGAGCCCAAATATAGATTGGTCGGTACAAAAAATATAACTGAGCTTGACAACTACAAGAACAAGATCAATTCTCCTAGGAGAAATCATGTCACTTGAAATTTCAGAAAGTGAACCTCTCTTTCAAATCTTGGGTTTGGTAGAACTTGATCGAATTATGCAAAGGAGGATAGTGTTTTGGGATGCAAAACTCGACAAGACGCTATATTGTTCATTGGCATCTAGTTTGAGCCAAGATCTCAAAATCGAAAAGCGCACTAGACCGACTAAGGGTAAGGGTAAGCGAGATATAGAAAGCAACTAGCTCTATGTAAAACCTTACCGCAAGGGAGCGTTCCTCCAATGAAAACAAAGAATTTTTTTGGGCTAAGACAAGATAAAAACTCGAAGTTCAAAAGAAATATTAGGACTTTGATTGACTACAAAGAACCAACTTTCAAGGTTTCTACTTTGCATATTTGCTTGTTACATGTTAAAGAGGGAATTAGAGGCCATCGGTACAAAGCAACATATATCTAATAATCCTTGATCACTAAGGCAATTTCACCAAACAACAATCAATGAGGACAAGTTTCCAACTCTAATGTTTCTGACAATTGTACTTTTTTCGCAAATCGAGAAATCCTCGTTGGTCAGCGGTACACAATTCGAAATTCAGTGAATTATAGTACCCTTCTCCACTAGAAATACTAGATCTTTGTCTTGAGGCAAGGTTTAAAACTGTAATTTGTGCCTAACCCACACATCACAAGCTGCACTCTTACCATTAGACCGAAGCCTTGTAGACGACAACAGTAAAATTTGTTAATGCCAAAGTCACCATCTAAGCAATTAAAGGGCTGGCGAGTGGGCCGGGCTCGGGTCTGGCGGGCCGGGTCTGGCGGTGTCGGGGTCGGGGCGGGACGGGAGAAGGGGCGGGGTCGGGTCTGGCGGGCTCTGGCGGGGTCAGGTCTGGCGGGACTGGAGCAAGTCCCGTCCCGATCCCAATCCCGTCGGGCTCGGGTCGGGTTGGGATATGGCGTGTTTTTTTTTTTTTTTTTTTTTTTTTTTTTTTTTAAATAACATATGTATAAAAAAAACTCAATAAACAAAACAAGATAATGTAATAAAAACATCCCAAGGCTATTTTTGTACCTCTTATATTATTTAATAGACATATGATTTTTTTGTAATACAAATACAATTGTCTAAAATCTAAATTGCAACTTTGTGGTGTTGTCCAAAAGTTACAAATTACATAATAAAATTACAATTAAAAAAATTACATTCTCAAAAAAACCTGTTCTAATTGCTTGATGATTTCATGTGGTTCTTCGGTTGGAATTGGTATTTGTTGGTCAAATTGATCCACGTCGCTTCCACTACCTTCGGTTAAGATTTTGTTGTAGTTTTCATCATCTTCTTCGTTGATCTCCGGTTGACCGCACCTTCTCCGCTCCGCTCGTATCCAATCTCGAATAATACCGCAATTTCCAAGTCGTCTCCGGCTAATGAGTGTCTCGTGGTCTCCTATTTGATATCTCGCTCGCGTAAAAAGCGCTTTCGACGCGAGCTTGACGACGCTTGAATGTTCAAAACATCTCGAGCCATCATTGAAAGTGTCGGAAAGGTCTTCTCATTCCCCTCCAAAAGATTTCAACAAGTCTTCATGTCCATCTTCATTGATAACTTCTTGATACGGTACAGAACCCCGCAAAACAAAAATATCCAACTCGCTAATTTGGTTAGTAGTAGAGGTACGGCCGCACATTCTATTTACGAGGCTTTCAATACTAGCCGCGAAAAACAAGATGTCTTTTGTGAGGTTGTGTTGAAGATGAAGAAGATGGTATGGAAGCCGGTAAGTTACTAGCATTTTCTTGTTGATAAAATCTATATTAATTTTTGCATTGGTGTTCTACGCTAGACAATACTTCTTCTTTAGTTTGTTCAATAGGTGGTGGGTGATTTAGATTTTTGGGACTTGGAGGTGGTAGTACTTCTATACAATCGTAAATAGTTTCAATTAGTGATTTTGTACCGTCTATTTTAATAGTAGGATTTAATACGAACCAATAATATAAATAGAGGGAATAGGAATAAAATATTTTTTTATTTTGAGAAACATTTTTTTAATAGTCACCTTATAAGTTTGGTTTTTCCATATATTCACTAAGTAATAAAAATATTAGAGTTATATAAAATAACATAGTTGAAATAGTAGGATAATATATACCGGAAAATTCTTTTGTTGCTTGAAAAAATTTCTCAAAAATACAATAAGTTCGGAAATTTTTTCCCAATCACTATCTAAAATCATATCAGCTGGCTTTTTATTATGAGAGTTAAAAAATAAAGTTATAGGTAATTTATAGTCATAAGCAACAAGTAGTTGCTCGTATAAAGAATTCCACCTAGTGGATACTTCTTGTGGAATTTTTCTAAAAGGTAGTTGGCAATCATGACAAATTTTTTTATATTCTTTTCTACGTTGTATTTTATTACTTTTAAAAATAAAGTTTATAGCAAATTGTATTTTACTAAGAATGTCTTCAAAAAGTGATAGACCATCCTTTACAATTAAGTTATATATATGGCACGCGCATTTTATATGAAAATAGTCTGAAAAAGACGGAGTTAAACTATTTTTTAAAATTGTAATGGCGTAATTGTTACTAGAAGCGTTATCTAATGTAATAGTCATAATTTTATCGGTAATTCCGTAATAATCGCACACTTGATAAATATTTTCTAATAAAAGTACCAAGTGTGCCTATCATCTATATATCTATACGCTAAAATACGTTTTTGCATAGACCATTTATAATCTATCCAATGACAAGTTACAGTTAAATAATCATGGCCGTTAGTACTACGACCTATATCGTACGTGATGGATACTTTGCCATTAAAATGATATAATGAAAAACGTAAATATTGTTGATATTCATGCGCGAATTTAAATACATCTCTCTTAACAGTTGATCTAGGAAAACCGTTAAAAGCATGATTATATATATCTCTAATGTAATGAATAAAACCGGAGATGAAGGAAATGAAAAAGGCAAACCCTCCACAAAGAACTAATTTTGATATTGCTTCCCTATCTCTATGTTTATTGTATTTAGAGCCTACAATTCCCCCCGTCATAGGGTTAGTTTGACCCCAGTGCTTGGTCCCAGGACGAAGATCGGTATGTGAACCTTGTCCCGATGGAACGGCGTTTGCGCACCCGATTTTGAAGCCTGGTATTGGGCATACCTAGCCGGATGAGCACTTACTACGTGTCTAATTAAACCCCCGTCCCACCGTGACCTTTTCCGCTTTTAAATTTTAAAACATTTTTACAAATTTTACATATGGCTACTTGATTCTCTACGTCCCTATCAAAAAATGTTCATGCATCTGATTTTAATGGTCGTTTTGCTGGACCTCGTCTCATACTAGGGGGAATAGGAGGTATTTCGAACAAGGTGCACTAGTGGGTGTGTTGTCATCAACATTAGTGGGTATATCATCTAGATCGGCGTCTAAATTAAAGTCTTCTTGAGTTCCGAGAAAATAGCTCCTGGTCTAAATCTAATGGTATTGTAGGAAAATGTTGAGTATCAACAAAATCATCATGTGTAGGAATAAGATGACTAGAAGAAGTACCCTTGCCTGGTTGCCCCTACTAGAAGAAGCACCCTTACCCTTACCCTTAAACATACCTTTTAATCCTTCCATTTTAATTATGATAATAAATAAATAATTAAAGACAATAAAAATAAGTGATCTAAACTAAATAAACAGACAATAATAATTTAATGAAGGAACGAATGTACCAAACGCCGACGTAACGTCGACGTGTAATCGAGAGGTTGAAAATTGAAACTTTGCTCGATGGAAGATCCTCAAGCTAGTTGCCAACTTCACTACCAATTCCCAAATGAATAAATAAAATTGAATATTTAGCAAACAATGTAGAATTGTAGAGAGAGATATTGAAAAATTAGAGAGATTGTAGGAAGATTTGTGAGAAAGATGAAGAGAAAATGAGTTATTTATAGTTGAAAAATTGGGTTAAAGTGTAAATATAATAACTTATGGGTTAAAAATAAATATTAAGGGGTAGGGGGTTGGGGGAGGGGGGGGGGCTAAAATGGCCGTTGCCAACGACCATAATCTAAAATGGCCGTTGGTGCAACGGTCATTTTTGCAAAGGGCGAGGGCGGGGTCGGGGTCGGGGCGGGCTCGGGTCTCGCGGGCCTGGTGCGGGCTCGGGTCTCGCGGGACGAGACATCGTCCCGTCCCGAGTTCGAGTCCCGCCCCCGTAAATTTTTTTTTTTTTTTTTTTTTTTGGCGGGGTCGGGGCGGGCTCGGGTCGGGGTCGGGCTGTCCCGGCCCACTGGCCAGCCCTTATTTAAAACTGAAACAAGACCAAAAACACAATTGCTTCTGAAGGAGCTCTCATTCAGAAAGAGCCAACTCTACAAACAAAGAACTTCAAACCACCAAAATTCAATGATTCCAACAACTTATCAATTTCTATCAAAATCCACGGTACTTCCCCAGAGAAGCGAAAAAGGAAGAAATCCAAGAATTAAACATCACAGAAGTACGACATAAACATTTCATTTTGTTCGGAAAGAACCAAACTCTTAATCAAGTTGGGTCAGTCCATTTATTTTACCACCTATTTGATAGAACATAATCTAAGTTTGACTCAAAACACTGAATCTATATCCATCGAGTAGATTCATATTTTCATGTAGCCAAACTAAGATCACAATGTGGATGAATACTCACACCCGTGACATCCAAATTAGCAAATATAGCAAAACATGCCCAACTCATATCAACAGAGATACGAAATATCTTAAGTTACACAGCCAGGAGACACCAACAAGCCAGTCAATGCACTTAAATTACTTGGCAGGGAATCAAACATTCGAGGTTTCTATTTCTTGACAGCTTTGCGTGTACAATGTTACGATGGACACCCTTCAAACAGGGGATTACAGAGGCCATATGTCCAAATCAAGAAACACAAAACTGTTATTTCTTGTTCAAAAGGAAAGGGGGAGTGGGGAACTTCTACCAATAACAAGCATTCACAAAAATTCAAGTTTCTAATTATATGTTTTTAACAACAGCATATGTTAGAAATAATATTTTTTTTGACAAGGAAACAGATGTTAGAAATAATATTGCCCTGTCACCACCTGAAGCTATGTTGCTTGGACTCTTCAGAAATGTTTACGGATGCGTGTCAGATTCTCCAAAAGTAGTGCATTTTTTGGAGAATCCAACACGGATGGGGCAACATTTTTCGAGAGTCCGAGCAACACAAACCTGAACAATTTAGTAAAAGTAATACAAGAATGAGGGAAATCACAATGGCTAGAAGCGGTTAAGGCAAGAAGACATGCTTCTTACATTGCATTTTGACAAAGGACAAAAGCAAGCCTCATATACGATTTCAAGTTGAGCTTACGGATGAGCTCTCACTCAAAAAGAAACAACTCTTTCTATGACTAGACACCAAAAAAGAACTTCAGAATAATCAACAACATACTCCTATCACAATCCACTGTATTTATCCAGAGGGAAAAAAACATCAGACCTTTGTCTTTTTTTTCTAGTGTCCCATCATGATGATCAAGGGAAGAAATAAACCAGTGTACGAACCAAACAGTTCTATGAATTATGCAATCCAATCTCAAACCCATCACCAAAGCACTAAATAAAACAAAAATTACTATAATTAAAGGCAAACACAGAGCCAAAAATGGTCCATCACTATGATCAAAGGCAGAAATAGACCGAAGAAACATATTTCACCCAATAAAACCAATTCTGCAGAGGCACAAACATCTAATAACCAAGATATTCTATAAGTTATGCATTCCAATCTCAAATTTGCCACCAAAACACTAGATAAAACAAAGAAAAAAACACAAACTTAAATGAGAAATCACTTCTGGGACGCAATAACTGAAGCAGGGGGGAGCACCAAGAAGGCTAGTCTATTGAAGATCGAGACATTAAGCTACTATTCGCGGTCTATCACTAATAATAAACGGCATAAATAAGAAAAAAGAATTTTTTTTCCTGATAAAATCAATTTGCCAGAGAAGAGCAAACAATGTAATAACCAAACAATTCTACAAATTATGCGATCCAATCTCAAACCCATCACCAACACACTAGATAAAATAAAGAAAAAACATCAAGATCGTCTATTTTGGTTCATATTGAAGATCAATATCTTTAAGCAGCTGTTAATGATGATTAAGGGCATAAATAAACCAAAGAGGAACATATTTCACCTGATGAAGTCATTCAAATAACCAAACTATTCTATAATTATGCAATCCAATCTCGAATTCATCATTAAAACACAAAATAAAACACAAACATAGTGAAAAAACATTTCTGGGGTGCGACAGCGGAAGCAGGGGGAGCATCAACAAGGCTAGCCTGTTGAAGATCATCATTGACCTGGTGTTAAAGGTGCATCACCATGATTAAGGGCAGAAATAAACTAAGACTTTCACCAGCTAAAATCAAAATTTAGAAGAGGCAACAGAAACATCTAATAACCAAACTATTCTATAAATTATGCAATCCAATCTTGCACCCATCACCAAAACACAAGATAAAACAAAGAAATAACATGAAGATAAAAAAATTTGGTTCATGTTGAAGATCAAGATCATTGAGCTACCATTAATGGTCCATTACTATGATTAAGGGAAGAAATAAACCAAAAATAAACATATTTCACCCGATAAAATCAATTCAGTAGAGGAAGCACAAATATTTAATAACCAAACTATTCTATACTCAAAACACCAAATAAAACAAAGAAAAAACACAAACATAATGAGAAATTATTTCCGGGGGGCAGGGGGAGCACCAAGAAACCTAGCCTGTTGAAGATGATCATTTTTTTTCACCTGATAAAGTCAATTTACCAGAGCAGAGCAAACATGACCAAACTATTCTATAAATTATGCAATCAAATTTTATGAAAGTTTCTATCCTCGTTATACTATGTGGCATTATTACCCCGTTGTTATGAAAGTTCTCAATTTACCCTCCAATAAACGGATTCCCCCAAATTACCTTTCAATTACCCAATGCACTTGAATACCCGACCTGTGACCCGCGACCAAGGAGAGCAAACAGTGTACTGACCAAACTATTCTACAAATTATGCCAATCCAATATCAAACCCATCACCAAAACACTACATAAAACAAAGAAACAACATCAAGATCATATTTTTATGGTTCAGTTGAAGATTCAAGATCGTTGAGCTCCTATCAAAAAACAACACATTTCACCTGATAAAATCAATCTACCAGTATTATCCAAACTATTCTATAATTTCCAATCTCAAATTTGTCACCAAAACACTAAATAAAACAAAGTAAAAACACAAAAACAATGATAAATCACTACTATAAATGGTCCATCACTATAACTAAGAGCAAAGATAAACCCTAACATAATTTCACCAGCTAAAATCAAAAGTAAACAGAGATGGCGAAAACATCTAACCAAAACTATTCTATAAATTACGCAATCCAATCTCAAACCCATCAGGAAAACACTAAATAAAACAAAGAAAAAACATCAAGATCAATTTTTTTGGTGGTTCATGTTGAAGATCAAGATCATTGAGCTACCATTAATGGTCCATCACTATGATTAAGGGCAGAAACAAACCAAAGAGGTACATATTTCACCTGACCAAGTATTCTATTAATTATGCAACCCCATCTCAAATTCATCACCAAAACATAAAAAGTTGACAAATTTAATGAGAAATCACTTCTGGGGGGGCAGGAGGAGCACCAAGAAGGCTAGCTTGTTGAAGATCAAGTTCATTGAGTTGTTGTTCACGATCCATCACAATAATTAACGGTAAACCCACAACCAAAAATGTTGTAGCGACGAGCCACGCAGCTTTTCCGGTACTCTTTGCGAGTTTTTTCCCTATATAAGTAGCACCACAAACTGCTTGTTTGCCCTTTGTAACTATGGATGAACGAGAAATTTTGGATAAAACGCCGTCGTTTTTGCTAGTTGATCCGGTTAAAGAGAAACGTTTACCACCCACAGAGGCCATTGTTGTGAATGAAGCGTAAAGAGTTCGTGAAAGGAGTAGTAGGGTTTTGCTTGAAATTGGGCTTAAACCCTATGCGATATACACTATTGACCAAACATCGATAGAACAGAAAAAAAAAATAGAAAAACACGTACCTAAATTTATTGGCTAAATGAGTAATGTTATTTTTTTTTTATTTCCCATCAAATATCTCGTATTCTTATTATTTCATAGGTAGGGACATTTAATTTAATTAAGGACGGAGGGGATATAAATGAGAAATGTTAATATTTTACCTTTTACTTCAAAAAAGGAAATAAAAAGATAAAAGCATTTTTTCTATGATGCTTGTTTTATTTGACATGTATTAAAGTGCTTAATTACATTTTTTTTCTGTATAAATTTCAAGAATTTAAATTCATTATATTCCTTGGGAATATTAATATTTTTTCTATAGAACTAAGTTAACCATAATTAGTTATTATTTTCTTTTATTCTTTTGTAAATGAGAGAAGAAATCACTTTATTTGAAATTTATGAAATAAAGTTGGAAGACATGTTTGGAACACTATTTCAAATTTGAAATCCAATTTCAAATTAAATTTAAAAATTTATAACCAAACACAAACTTTAAAATAAGGAAAAAATTATCTCATTTGGTTCCTAAAAGTTTTTAACCTTCAATTCAAAGTTAATATTTCGTTTCATTTTGTATAACTTTGAAAAAGGTAACAACTCAGGAATAACATTTAAAAGTAAAACACTAAATACCTTCATATCATATGATATACTCTGTTGATTTAACTCTTATAATTTTAACGAAAACACTTGAGACTGATTTTGCAATAACTAAATACTTTAAGTTAGTCTAACTGCAATCCGAAATGTAGTAACGTTTATGAGCTTGATTCATGAAAAAAAAAGCCAAATCCCTATGAGGGATTAAGTAAATAAAAGGTGTTCACTTTAATCATTTAAGTTTTTAAAATAAGATGATCACACACTTATATTACGAAATTCGATGCTCTAGAGTCTAGGTATACGAAATTCTATGCAGGTGGATCACGTAGATACAGACTTACTATTCTTGAGAATATCAAAATCTTGTCAAAATTGGATGTTAGCAACATTAGAATTTACACTGTGGATCCATTAGTCATCAGGGGTTTAGCCATTTGTAGCAGCCACAGCTCCATGAAAATTTTGTACTCCATATTTGTTATTTTCCAGTCCTTCATCTTCATTGTACTGTCTCCCACAGAAATCTAGCATATGCTGCAAGTACATTGCTGAAACACAACAATAATCAATACGTAGAATGTGTTATAATCTTCATTCTTTGAATTTAACTTCTATACAATGACTACGTAAAGAAGTTTGTACACTATCAGGTCACTTGAAAAACGTATTTAACTACAAGTGATCATCCATAGAAAATAACCGTCCATAGAAAATGATATTAGTAGCATGGAAAACAAGAATGTGCATATATAAGTTAAATCCTTATTTTTAAGCCCTACTAGTGTTATCAAATAAGATTTCCTTCATTATATTTTAGTAACCAAAGTAAGAGGGAACTATCTTCAACTCCAACGTCACTTATTTTTCATTAAAGGAACTACATTTCTGTCACTAGTACCTGTCTCCAGGAGAAGCTTGAACTGCCCTCTTGAAGTAAGAGGAAGCTTTATCTTGGTCATGATGAAGTTGCCATATAAAATTTGCATACTGTGAAATAATCTCTCCATCGCTACAATCTGCTAATACCGCGCGTGAATAGTATTCTTCAGCTCCTCTTAAGTCTCCTTTACACTGCTATGCGCCAACAAAAGAATTAAACATGTGAAGGAACAACAAAGGGGTCTCGACATTCGAGATCTACTATAAATACATACAAAATAAATTTGACATTACATATACAGTAAAAAGGGAGATCATCCCTCCTAAGCTCCGCCCCTGATCATATCCGATAACATTTTGATGAAGAGGTTTTCCGTTGAAGTATGCTAATAAATTATTGTCCATTTTGCACACGTTTCAGTCAAAAAAACACAGGAATTAGTTACGGATGATCAGTCGCTATACCCCAACGTGAAATAGGATATTTTGATAATCCATTAATTTTTAATGGACCAACGACGGACTACTGCTGTTTAACAACGGTATTCATCTGCCACTAATTCCTGGATTCTTTTAGTAGTGAGTTGATTGATGTGAAAGCTCATATACATAAAAGAAATCCTTCATATCGACGTAGTACCATTCTTCAATCCTAAATGGAAGTGGCATATTCCTTGGCTTCAATTAGTTTTCTCACAGGTCAGACGATCTACCGGAAAACTAAACTAAACCAAAATGTTTTAAATGTCTACGAGATAACATCCTTGAATAATCAAACTCAAGTCAAGCAAGAGGGGAAAATGTATTTGACTTTGCTTCATTATAAGTACATAAGACTACAGTGGCAAAGCCAGATATTTCGTTAAGGGTGTTCAAAATTTAAAATATATGTATAAAAAGTAATTTTTTCTATCTATATACTTGGTATAATTTCTTATATTCGAGGTTTAAGTATCCAACACATGGAGTTCAACTGACCGTCCACGCTCTGAGAAAGAGAAAAAGCAAACTCTAGTTCGGAGTCCAACTCCGACAACTTCTTCATAAGTGAGGTGAGGTACTTCTTTTGGAATAGGGGGTCACCCTTTTTTTGGTTGAAGTAGCCACTTCATTGTATGTAAGCTACACCACTGCTTATAAACGGTAGCTTAGAAGGAAAATAAGTGACATTACCTGATCAAGGAACTGAGCATAGTTTCTTAAAACCAAGGGGCTATTTGGATTTTCTTTAATCATACTCTTGTAATAATCCTCAGCTCCTATAAGCTCATTCAGAGTCATGCCACCACTAAATCCACAACTTCCAATCCCAAATCCTGCTGCAAGATTTAGCTGAGGGCTAACTTGTCTGTTCCCTTGTTGAAAATCTATGTCATGTAACGTAGCAACTTCTTCGGTTTCCTTGAGATGGAACATCAAGAAGAAACAATGTTAGTCCTAAAGAATTACTATTACACGTGCATTCGGAAAGAAACCAAAGAAGATGTGTGAGAACCTTATCTTTATCGCGGGGTATGTTTGTATCGGGCTCATCGTCATCATAATTGATCTCCCAAAGAAAACTAGCATATGCTACAAGGACATGGCTAGAAACCAAAAATGAATGTCAAAAACGAAATATTATTTGTGTCCAATTTGTAACCTATCAATACACCATACATTTGTCCTCTCATGAGAATTAAAGATTCATAAGCTATAGATGTTCCATTCTATATCGCACTATTTCCTTTTCCATCTGTTCCAAGAAAAGAAGATACCTTTCTGTATTTGAGAACTCTTTAATTTTAAACTTCTCATTTGGCCCTTAATGACGTGCTATTATAGGGATAAAAATATTATGGCACGTGTCAAACCACAAGCTAGACTGATAGTTTTGGTATGTGATAGAAGTCTTTTTTTTCTCTTGAATTCGGTTGCAGTCAGATACCGTGATATAAAATTAAACGGATGGAGAACCTGTTTTCTGGAGCAGCAAGAGCGGCACGTTCAAAGTAGTTCAAGGCTCTATCTCTATCACAGTGCAGCTGCCACACCAATTTAGCATACTGCGACAAGACTTCCCCGTCTTTCAGATCTGCTAGTGTAGCTCGAAAGTAATGTTCCTCGGCCCCGAAAAAATCTCCTTTTGACTGCCAACATAAGTTGCAGACAGTTTCATGAAAGACACTAAACATCACATGAGAACCAAGCATGGACTAAATTACATTATGTGGAAACAAGAATAGAGAGTTTAAGGGCAAAACATCATGGATCAAAATTCTGTATGCATGCTTCATCCTGCCAAATCACTAGTAAATCTATTAAGAACAGATCTTGTTGAATTTACATAGAAAAATTTGAACCAATTAGCAACTAAATCAGGACCTATTGTGCATGCCTACGACCTTCCAAATAATTCTTAACTATGTTATGGAAAAATAAATGATGCTAAGACCACTACAAAGAGAACACAATCAGCTTTCTATAGATGAATTGAACTTTTATTATTCATTTGTTAAAGAATGTTGAGTGTCAACAGTTATAATTAATTAGGGAATTTGACACTTGAGTAGCTTAGGAACTATTGGGCGAGACTTGAGCGCTGAGAATTAAGCATGTTTAGAGCGCACGGTTGGGCGGTTGAGGTGTAAGCCTCACTAATAAAGCCCCACGTGTGAGCCTTGGGATGTTTTGCAAGAGCCAAAGCCTTTTGAAACAATGCTTTGAACTAAAATACTAAATAGAGAAAGAGACGTTTTTTTAAATGGACTAAAAAGGAAAATAAGACGGAATGTTTCCACTAGCTGATTCCTCTCCATTGAGGCGGTTCGCCTCTTCAAATACTAACTTTGAAGTTGTAGCCTCAATGAAGACATTGCATTTGTCGAATCCATAACAAAAATGTGCATGGTACAATGAGAATTAGCCATGTTCAAAAACTGAAATCAACAATACACTCTCAAGGGAATGGTGATCAATAGAGTTGATAGACTGACCTGCAAAATCTGAGCATAATTCCTCAAGACCAAAGGGTTGGAGGGATATTCTTCGAGCAAACTCTTATAATACGCCTCGACATCTCCATTTTCATCGAAATTTGAAGGTTCAACGTCAGCATCACGACCCGTTTTCATCAGCCCGCCTTCAGTGTTGTCCATGCCATTAACAGCAATCCCAAGTCCAGCAGCAAGGTACATTGGACTAACTGGTTCACTTCCTTCTTCAAATTCTTCATCTTCTTTCTCGTCACGATCTTCGTTATCATCATCTTCCTTAATAATCCCCATGACCATTTTCCCAAAACTAAAATCATCACTAATGATATCACCTATATCATTTCCAATAGTAATAGACTTCACCAATTTCCCATCATTGATCCCCTCCTCAAAATCTTGATCATTATAAATAGAAAAAGATGGTTCTGTTTGCAACATTATGTTCTTCTCTTGGTTATGTGAGGATCTTGGAAGTACCTTTGATCTATGAACTTCATCAAGATCACATTTTGACACCAACCTATAAACTTCATCAAGATCACATTTTGACACCAACCTTTTGATACAAACTTCATCAAGATCGGATTTTGACACCAACCCTTTCCTACAAACTCCATCAAGATCGGATTTTGACATGAACCCTTTCCTAGACACTTCATCAATATCGGATTTTGACACTAACCCTTTCCTACAAACTTCATCAATATCGGATTTCGACACCAACCCTTTTCTACAAACTTCATCAATATCGGATTTCGACACCAACCGTTTTCTATAAACTTCATCAAGATCAGATTTTGACACCAACCCTTTTCTATAAACTTCATCAAGATCAGATTTTAACACCAACCCTTTTAAATTCCCATCAGATTGAGCTCTCTGGAACGATTTTCGGCCGCGATTATTCGATTTTTTTGGGCTGAAATGATCAGATGAAGAGTTGCATGAGAAAGAACATAAATGATTTGAAGGATGAAATGAGACTTTGCCAATATTATAATGATCTGTAGAGGTATTATCAAAGTCATTTTTTGGACTTTCTACAAAAATGGTTTGTGTAACAGGTGTTGATGAGCTTCTCAGGAGCATATTTGTAATCCAAAAATGGTTTGTGAAAGCCTGATTTGATACTTCAAATGGAGATCCTAAATAAAGTGTTCAAAAAAGATAGAAGTGGTAGTTAATAACTGTCACCTTCAATATTGACTTCCGTAATAAATATTATTAAATTAAAAAGTGAGAGTTTTTAGATGGCAGTATTTTCGGTCATATTATCTGTCCTTTAAAGTTTTTGCATGTCTCTATGAAGAACGATACTCCCTCCGTCCAAAAAAATACTTGTCACGTTTCACTTCCCGAAAGTCAATATAGCTAAAGTCAATTTAACTAATCTTCGGAGCTAAATTCAATTAGATTAATTTAATATTTGAAAACTATACACTAAGTACTATAAGGTGTCATTCTTCTCATATTAATATGGTGAAAAAATACCTCTTAAATTGTTGATCAAACTTCATGTAATTTGACTCCCGAGAAGCAAAATATGACAAATATTTTGGAATTGAAGGAGTAACTTAATATAGTTTTAAGATTATTTATCTAAACCATAATTTATCCCTCTTAAACGCTTTACTTCAAATTTCTTTCTCGTATAAAATATAGGATGTAAGAATGCACTCACACGCATCCACTGAGCTGCCAAAATCTATGATAAGATGCTGGGACTCAACAAGATATGCTCGTGAATTCTTAACTTCCAACAAGTCAACCTTAAGAAATCCTACATTAATTAGCAATTCTTTCTGCAATTTTTTCCCTACTCCTCCTGATAATTTCATGCGTCTCGGGGTGTTTGGTACGGAGGGAAATATTTTGTTCTAAACTTTTTCGTATTTGATTGGTCAAAATTTTTGAAAAAAATATAGTCTGAAAAGTAAGTTCATTGAAAAAGAGACTTCACTAATAAAAGTAGGAAAATAAATTCTTACATTCCAGACTAATTGTCTCCTCCTCCTCCTTATCACCCTAACACACCCCACCCCATAGCCCCGTCACCACCCCACTCCCACCCCATAATATCTACCTACATTATACACAAATGCTTTTGCAATAGTATTTTCTGCTTACTTGCAGAACACAGAAGATAATGAAGAAGATCACTTATTTCAAGCAAATATAGTTTCTAAAAATGTGTTTAATGTAATCTTTAAATTTTGTGAAATATTAGAATTATAGAGTTATTAAATGTAGAAAGTAAAGTTTTCATATAGATAAAAAAATAAAGGCTCGAAAATTAATAAAAGAGTATTAACTACAACATTTCAACATCATATGAAATCCAAATTGATGGTTAAACTTAAGAACCACATGTTAGAAATACATACAAATATAAATACAAAAAGAACTGTCCATAATTAAAGATGTTAATTAGAAAGTGTACAATGATTTTCATGAGACAAAAAAATGGAAATGCAGTGAGATTGAGACATACCTTTAATTTGATTTTGAGCTAAGATTGACAAATTACAAAGTAAAGAGTAACATATGACATTGTTGCTATCTATGAATCTATGAAGATGTAATAAAGGAAACACTACTGAGTTTGGGAACAGTTTAGAGAATAGTGAAAGGCCACGTGCCTTTGTAAAAAGATACGTGTAAGAGTTTCAAGCTTTGTAGTCCCTTACTAGCACATTCGTTAAAGAAAATAGAAAAAAGCTTTTCTTAATATAACTTCCGTGACGGATGTTTAATTCAAAGTTTTAACTTATATAGAAAATATGGTAAAAATAATTGCAGATCTAGCTAGGTTATGTTGGGGCTCGTCACTTCTTTAGAATATTAATTTGAATGGAGAGCTCGATTTTAATAATGGCGAACAGAAAATAATTAATGAATTTGACAAGCGTTTAAGAGTAACAAAAAAGAAAGAATTCTGCTTTGTAAGAAGGATTAAGGAATTAAGAATTCAGTGTCACTAACTCATGCGCAGTCCCAGCACATGCATAAGATGGAGAGGTGCCCATTAATTATTGTTGACGTAGGTTAATTAGAATGCCTCACACATAATATCATTATTATATTTATTTGTTATAGTAGGTAATTATTTTATTCTTAAAATTACAGATATTATTTTTACCGAGAGTTACCCAAATATCTTTTGAGTGATTTGATAATATCATGTATCTTTGCGTTATCATTATTATTGGTGCAAAGGTTTGGAAATGAGAATAAAATTATAATGGTATATTGTACAACAAATGTTTAAGATATACACAAGCCAAAGAAGACTAGTAAATGCTTAAAGGAAAATTCCATCGTATAACACAATTCTTGCCTAAAAATAAGCTCGATAGTGATGCCTTTTTAGCCTAACAACAAAAAGGGAAATCCTCCAAATGCGTCAAAACGCTATATCGTCTAAAATATAACTTGATTCTAATCATTTTCTTTATTGTATATGCTACGTTAATGTTCTCTCAAAAAATCACCTCCTTCTCTAACCCCAATTTCACTTGGGGTCTCCAGCACGTCGACTCCAAAATTTCTCCTCGTCGTCCCTTTTCTAAAGGACGACGAGTAAAACCTCATCATCTCACCACCACGATCACGATCACGATCACGGTTGTCACCTCGTGAAAATGCCGCCAATTTCCAAGAACATGGGAATTATGAAACCATTTCAACTCTTGGAAATAAACGTCATTTCCGCGCAGGATTTGGAACCCGTGACCAAGAAAATGAAAACCTATGCCGCCGCTTGGGTCCACCCTACGCGGAAACTCGCCACGGGTGTCGACGTTGAAGGTGGGAACAACCCTACGTGGAACGACAAGTTTGTTTTTCGTGTGGACGAGGAATTCCTCCGTCAGGATAATTCCGCCGTCCACATTGAGATTTATTCCGTCCATTGGTTCCGAGACTCGCTCGTCGGAACGGTTCGGGTCCTTGTCGGAAACCTTATCCCTCCTATTCGAACTCACCACCGTACTCATCATGTTGGAATGCGTTTTGTTGCACTTCAGGTTTGTTCAATTTTCTTTTTCAATTTCTCGTCGTATGTTGAATATTTGTTTACATACAGACGTAAAGTTGCATGCATGCACATGAATTTGACATATTCTTGGATCTCCTCTCTATTGTATTCTCTCTTTTTTGTTCCAATATGCCTTTCTGATTGTCTTCTTCTTCTCTTTTAATTTTGTCTTTGTAGAAATTTCAGCATTTTCACCTCTTTTAATGTTTGTGACAAAGAAAAAAGGGAGAGAGAGAAAGAAAGAAAAAACGGTCGGTGTAAAGAGCATTTTGCGTTCACCTGGGGTTTGGAAAAGGACAGTACCTCAAAGGGTATAGTTTAGGCAATCTGGCTAGAGCAAACACAAGTAGTTGATTCATGGCTCGAACCGTGACCTATAAATCATATAGATAACTTAATTGTTGCTCAAAGAATTCAGTCTGTGACAATGGGTAAAAATTACAAAACATAAGTTAAGTACCAAGATATTAGATACCTACATAAGTTTATATCCATTTATTAAAAAGTATCACATGCTGCTAAGAGTTATGTAGTTAATTAATGATTAATTGTTATGCATGTCAAATGGTTTTATGGTTATATAGTTCTTCAATCATCAATTTTACGTTATGTTAATTGTCATTTAAATGTCTATCGTGTATGTAGGTTCGTCGTCCATCAGGGCGTCCTCAAGGTATACTGAACATTGGTGTGGCATTGCTCGATGGTTCGATAAGAAGTATGCCACTGTACAGACAAATGAGCACGTCAGCAGTTGGATATCGAGATTTGATGCAAGATCAAGACGCGCATCCTGCATGCAACAACGAGATCAAACAAAACAACACCAGCAAAAATGATAACAGTAACAACAACAACAATAACCCGACTTTGAAACCAAGATTACGCCGGACAAATAGTGAATGTAGCGAACGTGTCGCGTTCGATGACATTTCCATGGGTAATAGTTCAATAATTGCAATTCCCTCAAAATCAAAGGCTAAAGATCAAGAAAAAGAGAGTTCAATACTTAGTGTTTCCTTTGAGCCTCCAACTCATATGATGAATAAAAAGGGAAAAGCAAGTTCTGTTATTAGTGGAGCAGAGCTAATAAAGGAGAAATCAAAAATAGAAGGTAAAAAAAATAAGGCAAGTTCTGTTTTAAGTGACTCAATTGTGAGCAAAGGGTCATCTATGCCCAATAATAGAAAGCCCAAACTCAAACTTATTGAGTTGGAAATGGGGCCCAAAGATGAGCCCATAAATGGAAAAGGGCCTGACACTGACCCACCAACAACTAAAGTAATGGATGAACAATCTGTTACAAAATCCATTGTGAAGAATTGTGGAAATGAGTTTGGAGGCCCAAAAGGCCCAATGCAGAATGGCAAGTTTGTGTATGGAGGCCCATTGTCTGAATCAGAAATTGGACCTTCAGCATCTGAAGTGGCTGCTGCATTAGTTGAAAAGAGATATCCACTATTGGATGACAAAAGGAGCTCAGTGTTGGATGGTTGGAGCCTCGACGAGAGCACCGAGGGGCTCAGGACGAAGCTCGAGAGGTGGAGGACCGAGCTTCCGCCAATATACAACCGAGCTATGGGCTCGAGCAGCTACCGTTCGATCGGGCGTCACGGGAGAAGGCGTTCAGATGGAGGGAGTAGCTTGTTTTCTTGCTTTGGTAATATTTGTGGATATGAATGCCAATGCATTTGTGGGAAGCCTAAAAGGAGAAGCCTAAATAACAAGAAGTACCATAGCCCATCAACTGCTAGCAGATCATGACTTTGAAAGCCCAAGCCCAATTAGATTTTTTAAGGCCCAGTTGCATGAAAAATGATGTTAATGCTATAAATTGAGGAATTAGGGGGTCTTGTTGTTTAGTTCACTCTTTTCATTAAATTAAACTTGTTCATTATTATTTTTTATTCACAATGCTGTAATTATTCTTCTATTTGGCTTTCTTTAGCTGAACTTCTCAAAATTATGTACATTGTCTTGTTGTTGATTGGTATGTCTTCTCTTGGAACAAAAATGATTTCTTCATCTATTATTTTATTTCCTATGCCTATATTCTTTTACTTCTTTATCTTTTTTTATAACAGCGGACTTGTGCGCAATTATCTCCTTTCTTATATACATGAAATAGAAAATTAATATTTTCTTGACTCTACCGAATTTGAGCCTTAAATCTGTTGGGACCTTTTTTTTACTTCACTGACCACCAAATCACACCCTCGGGTGCCATCCATCTCCTTTCTTGTTGTCTATTGAATCACAAGTGTCTACTCCCATGAGGCTTCTGAAATTTAAGGTAAAACAATACGTCCCTTTGTTTCATTCACATGATTTGTGGCTAATTAGCAAAAAAATCACAAATAACCACTTTTCAGTCCTTTTAATTGAAAAATAGTCATTTCTTGGACTTTCAAGTTTCATAGGTGACAATGAAATTTTAATTGTGGAATCTGAAACTTTATGACAATTACTATTTTTTTTAATTATAGGGCTTTAAAGTGGTTAGGTCACGCTATTACTACAACAAATGAAGAAAAAACAAAAATCATCCTTAAGAGCTTTCAGAGAAGCATGAACCAGCTTTCTTTCCTGAACCAAATTCTTTATTTCAATTCATTAACCATAAAAACTATGAGATACCAGATACATAACAAAAATGTACTATTCCTAAGAGTTGCTTTGAAGTGATAGTAAGAAGTAATAGCAAAACCTAAACCTTGTAACATATTCACCAAGTATCAAAACATCAAGTGTCGTGCTGCAGTGGTTATCGGGCATGACTAGAAATCTTGTGGCCTTTGCCCGTGCAGGTTCGCATCAGGCCGACCACGTTTAGTTTCCTTGCCCACAGATGAGGGGTTAGTAAGTAATTTAATGCGGATATTATTTACTAAAATAATCAACGTTGCATTAACTATTTATTACTCCATTATATATGACGAATCAAACATTATATTATTTTTATGAAATTTTATGCTAGAATTTTAATCCACGTATTATTAATATTCGCATGATTATTCCATATTCTTTCCTTTGTAGCTTATGCAAGTAGTACTAATGTGTATTATCTATGCTGAATTGTATGTTGAACGAACTCCACTGCTTTACATATGAGGTGTAATGAAATATTTATTTGACATGGTTTGAATTAGTCCCCCTTTTTAATATATTGAGTATTACGTTATATGATTTCTCCCGAAGTATTGTTTGCCAATAAGTTCTTAAAACATAAATTTAATTTTAATCAACGTATAACGCAAAGAAGGATACATTTGGACCTTTCCCTAAGTATTTTTGACATGTGGAGTCCTTAGTCTAAAGATTTTAACTAGGTTCAATGTTCAGAAGGACTAAAAGCAAATACGAGATGACACAAACTAAGAGCATCAAGAAACTATGGATGACATAAGTTGACCAATTACCATCAATTAACTTAGGCTCTAAATCATTGCAAATAACAAGAGTATTGGTAGCCCGAAAGTATAATGTAATTTTAAAACATTTTCAATAGTAAATGAATAATTTGGATATTTTCCCTTTTTACTTCACCCATGAAAGGTTTTGTGGGGTATTTAGGGTCCCTCCATCCTTAACCTGTGTATCTCTGGTTTAGACCCTGCAAATAGAGCATTTCTGATAGAGTGTTGTAACCCCATCAGTGAGCATATCAGGCCGGAATCTACATTAGTCGGACTGCTCAACTGTCTCTCTTCTCCTACAATATTGAAATCGAACCTACGAAAAACAAAAAAGAAAGGCAGGAAGAGTGACAATGACAGGACCCATCATCGGCCGCAGAAATTTTTAATTATGTTTTCCTTCGGTCTAAAATTTGGACAAGGGTAGCTCCGCCACTGAATTCAGATGAGCAAAAGACCCAGTGAGGATGTCTTAGGATACAAATGCTACATTTAATTTGTAAACTCTGCTGAAACTGATCAAGAACCTACAACTTGCAAGTTCCCAGATAGGCACCAGTTAATGCATTTGTGCTATATATCAGAAGAGAACTATCTTCCAGCATCCAACTACAAGGGCTATAGAAGTACATTTGTGAAAACTGCTCGAATGTGGCTTTCAAATTGTTTTTGCACTTTCAATGAACAACTATAGGCAATCCATACAACAGAGTGAGAATGCATTGGCTCATAATGCTACATTAATTTGTCGACTTTGTTGCAAGAAATGAAATAATCAAGTTTCCTGGGGATATGCTACAAATGCATTCTGCTATGAACTACGAAAATCATATGTACAACAAAAGATTCATGCGACCTGAAATCTCTATTTGACTTGGATCAAATATCTGACTAACATCTGAGCTTGGGAGATGACACGTGAAATAGTACTAGAACAACATATTTGCAGTTCTTATAAGCAGGCAGCACATTCGCAGGCATCAAGCATGAAAGTCTGCAGCAAATGACCATAATAACAGCACCTCACTCGATTCTTGCTGCATATATTTTGATTTCACCATCACATTTTTCTTTACCTATGGACATGATACCATTGCAGGAATCAATGTTCACAGATTCTTCATCCAAATACCGGTGGTGTTTCGAAAGAGACTAGTAATTCTCAGACGATATGCAAATAAATAGGTAATTCGCATATGAAATATAAGAATAAAAGAGATATGCACAGCAATATAAAAATTAAATCTTTCTTAAGCCATTGTATAGCACTGACAAAATTCACTGATAGCAGAAAATGTTCGGCTCATACTGAAAAACCACCAACTGTATTTGATACATCATACAATATTTTCCTGTAGAAGGATCAAGTAAAATGTCAGTCAAATGACCTACTTATTCTTAGTGGTCTTCTTCTTGGAACCGGAGTTAGCGGACAGTGGTTTGGGATGTTTTTCAGCTTCACTTGGGTCCAACCACTTGAGAGGATTGCGATTATAGACAGGCCAGTTGGGTATGGTGACAAGGGCTGTAAAGACAAGGCCACCAGCATATGTTAACAGCATAGTTTGAAACGAGCCCAAGACATAACCTGTGATGAATGCTACTACAGCAAAGCTCACTAGCAGTATCTGCATCAATTGTTCGACTAGCTTTTGTCCTTGCCAATCCATCTACAATAGACGGTAGAGAAACAAATGAAAAGATGCAGATCATAACAAAACAAGCACAATAGATGTAAGTCCTGTTTATACTTAATCAATCAATCCAATCAACTATCTTTTAGTTCCAACTCACAAACTAGTTGGGATCGGATATATAAATCTCTTGAGCCATTTCAGTGATTTCACTCCAACATTAGGTAATTTCTAAAGCAAAATAGGCTTCTCTACAACTAGAGATTCCTTAAATCTCACATTTATCCGTACCCCAACTTATGAGTTTCTAACTAGATAAAAATGACTATTAGCAAATAACGGACATAATGTAAGTACAACAACAACTAAGCCTAAATTCACCTAGTTGGTATTACCTTTACTGTTCAATCCTCTCCCTAAGTGAGAAAAAGAAGGATCAATCATCCTGTTCTCGATCAACACCAAAGAGAGCCAATATTCTTTCTAACAAAACTTCAATTAGACAAATGTATACCAATATACAAATTCACTATGTTTATATAAATCTTCAATATTATGAAATTTTTATGTACTATATCTTTATTTATTTCTCCTACTTAACGAAAAATTAGAACTCAAATCCGTGTTATATTAACAGGTCACATACAGTTGGCATCACCTTTATTGTTCATTTTGCTTCAATTGTGCCTTAATCCTCTTTCTACTTGATGAAAAAGAAAACGCAATCTTCCTGTTCTCGATCAGCTCGAAAGAGAGCCAATAATTCTTTCTAGCAAAAATTCAATAAGACAATTGTACAGCAATATACTAACAACCTATATATCACTATATGTATGTAAATCTTCAATGAAATACATACAGATACTCCAAAAAATACATTTCTGGATGATCAGAGCAACATAGCTCTATTAAGAAACTCTTATAATTAACTTAGAAAAATACAAAAACAAAAATCTTTATTTTCCCTAAAAGTTCTTCACCAAGAAAAAAACCGTATATCCAAAACTATATATATATATATATATATATATAACACTTCAGCAACAATAACTACGTCTCAGTCCCAAACAAGTTCGGATAGTCAAACACTAATTTTTTGTTTTAACATTAAAATTTAAATGAAAATAAGTAATTTAGGCTGATTTACTTCACAGATTTCTGAAACTAAACACAATTGATTAGATCTGGATACATAGATCAGCAAAAAAAGATGTGATAAAAACAAAATCCGTAAAATCAAAACCCTAGTTTTTTTAATTTGAGATTTAAATCTGATAAACATAAGAAAATAAACACGTAAATTATGTATAAAATAACAAACAACAACAACATACCCAGTAAAATCACATCAGATGGGGTCTGGGGAAGGTAGAGTCTACGCGCAGATCTTACCCTATCTTTTGCACAGATGTTGTTTCTGATAGACCACGGCTCAACTAGAAACGAAAAAAATAACAAAATTGAAATTAAAAAAAACAGAGCATTTGGTAAAACTTACCGGCGGCGATTGAAGGAGGAGATAACAGTCAATATGCAGGGAGAGAGAGAGGAGGAGGGGAGGAGGAAGTGAAGAAATTTACGAAGTTTTTAATTAAAAATTGAGTAACTCAATTGTGGTCAATATATTACAGAAAATAAAATGGAGAGAAAAAAAAATTAACATCCGTTCAGTTTTATTTGTCATAACTTTATATATTTATTAAGAAGCCAAAAATAAAATAAAAAATATACCTATTAACCCTAATTATTACTAATTACTTAATAATTAAAACTTAAAAATGTACAACCAACTAATTAAATAATGAGTTCCAACAATTCACATATTCCCCATAAAAAGTAGTGTTAGAAAAAGGGATTGAAAAAACTTACGTATTAATTACTAAGAAAAAATGATAAATTATTTCTTAATTTTTTAAAGTGAACAAGTAAAATTGAACAACTATTTTTGTTATAACGATAAATAAAACTGGACGGAGGGAGTACAATGTTTGATTTGGATATAGAAGTAACTAATATCATATGCGATAGTACATTGTTTGGTTAAATATATTAAATAATACTCTCATTATATTTTACGAAAATTTATATTATTTTATGCAATATAAAATATGAAATAAGAATATGTATAGTAATGCAGAGATTAAATTATTTAAAGAAAAAATGCACTTTTATAGTAATCAATCCAGGTATATCATCCTCTTTATTACTTGTTTCATCCTAATTTATATGATATTCTTTGTTATTTAGTCACCCTAAAAGAATAATATTTTTTATATTTAATAACAATTTAACTTTAAACTTTTCGCTTTGTCTTTAATGAGAAAATTTATAACCATAAAAGTTTATGTGATTTATTTTAAACAATAAGATTCAAAAAAATTAAACTCTAAATTGTAAAGAAATGGATCATGAGTCTAACTAGAAGTGGCAAAACTAAACCCAACCCACCCAATCCGTCATGTGTTTCTACGGGTTGGATCATGATCCGTTTGTTGAGTTGATCCAACGGGTTGAACTTAAAATGATCCATAAATCAGTCAGGTCAAAACGGATCAAAGTAATGTAACCCGCCCAATCAAAATGTACTCAACCTAAATAAGCAATAATATTAAAGAAAACTATACGTTTGAAATCCACTGAAAAAATATTGATATCAATATTATTAAAATATCAAATTGATCCAACTTATTTTGACTCAAGCAAATATTATTAAATATTTGAAGAGGAGAGAGGTTAGGTTATGTTGGACGGGTTAGGTTACGACCCGTTGTTTGACCCATCTTGATCCAACCCATTTGATCCAAGCAAATTTTGGGCGGGTTGGTGTCTTGGCCCAATAATTAATGTGACCCATTTTAATCCGTCAAATTTAACCGAACCCGCTCATTTGTCATCTGCCTAACTCAACACCAAAAGCTAGTTTATGAGGGAAAGATTGTCCAGGTTCATATATGTGGACCACCGATATAGTACTTTTTTCATTCTTCAACACCCCCACCTCACGCTTATAACTGGACATCTGGTGTGTAGACAATTTAATTTGAGGGCCCAACATCAGATGAGATGGGTCTGCTCTTATATCATGTAAAGAAATGGATCATGGGTCTAACTTAACTCCTAAAGCTAACTTATGAGGAGAGAATTATCCAAGTTCATATACGGAGACCACCAATGGCATTAATCACCGATGTGATACTTTTTCATTCTTCAACATAAATCCAGACAAATACTTTCACCTAAATTAATACATAGAAAGTAATTTAAACAATATATTCATTATTGACCACTGCTTAATAATTACTTCATCATCAAACCGCATAAGTAATAATATGGGTAATAATATGGGTTAACTTGATATCGCAAGAATATGAGCAAGTTGTTAAATATCGCACGTATGATTAATTGAAGGATAAGGACGTGACATAAATGTGTCTTTATATACTAAAGTACCTTAAGAGTAGTTCAATTCTGGCATAACAAATCGAGCATATTATTTATCGTGCAACAATTCATATAGTACTAGCACGACAACAATTCATTCAGATAGTTCATATTTGTTAACTGCATAAATAGCAGTGGAGTAAAAAAATTCACTAATTTTTTTTTAAAATATAACAAATAAACATAAGAATAAGTTAAAGGATTCAACATATATATGCATAAAAGTAAATTTGGTCCTCCTGTATATACCATTTAAATTTTTGACAATAGTAATTTAGATGCTTGCTATATTGTACATTTCTTTTTATCTAATCATTTGGTGTTCAAAAATTAACATTTAACTAACTTGGATTCACTCCATAGAAAATTTCATTCTATGTGATTTTATTACTCCTTATCGAAGATAGATTTTATTTCCAGAACTAATTAAACACGATAATTTTGTTAAAGATGAAGAAACGTTACTATTCCACTACATTGGTCCTGTACATATATTATACTTTTGGCATAACTAAACCTTAAACTACCCCTTAAAATGCTGAAAACATGAGGGATGAAATCAAATCCAAGGCCTAAACATCAAAAAGTTTGTGGAATTTTCTCTAAAACTACCAGAGCGACAATTAAAGATCTAATTGTTAAAAATATCTTAGAGAAGAAACAAGAGCACAAACTGAAGATGGTCGAATATTTATCCAATTTTAACGGTATATTACTCACCAAACATTTTTACTGAAAATTATTTTCATTCTTTTGCTCTACTCTTCTCCTAAAATTTGAAGCTCGGGATAATGAACCACTTGCCATATCTTTTTCCTTTAAATATCAATTTTGTATTTATGATATAATTCAAATTCGTAATGTGCGTCTAACTCATATATCACACGTTAGAGTGCTCCTCTTTCTTTTCTATATTGGGTTATATATGTTGTAAACTAGATGTGTAGGCCATATATATACATTATTTATACACCGATTATACAATCGGCTACATTGACTGCAAACTAGATGTGTGGGATGTATATATGAGTTATTTTCCCTTTATATGTTCATTTAATTTAACGAGTTGTTAATATGTTATCTATGTTCATATCATTTAATACTTGAAATAGTTAGTCAAAGTTGAGTGACTTTTTTGTTTGAAAATGTCCCAAAGTATTGCTTCCACTTTATCTAATGGTTTCTGGATAGTTAGGTAAAATTGAGTGACTTTTTTGTTATAAAAAAGTAATTTCGTAACTTTTATTATATTTAAGTAAAGTTCAGTATTTTTTTTTGTTTATTGACTTTAATGCAATCAAGTGAAAGTTGATTACTCATCATCGTTGTAGTTGTTTAGAACTTACAATTACGCTAGCTTGTTTTGGGCGTTCATCACAACCTAATATCTAAGATTGAACAAGGAAATCTAATTTTAAGTCTTGATTCAACTGTTATTTGATTTAAAGAAATTGGATATTTCGGTTGTCGAATATTAAAATAGTTGGCGCCAAAATCAATTACTACTTAACAAAAAATACTATATATAATCTCAGCTTCTATTTTCTTGAGATTATATATCAAGAAAATATATCATCTCTACATATATTCTCTCAATAATATATCATCTCTACATATATTCTCTCAATAATATATCATCTCCATCAAGAAAATAGTATTTATTTTCCTTCTGTCTTTTTAATCTTCATGTATGTTTACATTATTTTTTTGAACAACATGAGTATATGTTTAGGTCAACTAATATGATAGTATCACTTATACAATCACTGATAAGGCTATAACTAATCTATAATGGGGTATGAAATTCTAGAAAGAACATCACGTTTAATCGTAGCAAATCCCTTATAACCCCATCCATTTCCCCAACTGTTCTTCACCAAATAGATTTCCTCACCATCTTCTACACCATACCGACAATTAACATCGCATGCATTGCTTTAGTATAATCTTCTTCTTCAATTAGTTTCTCTTTGGTTGCAATAAAGTAATATATGTTCCCTTGATTGTATTCATCAATAATGTTCAATATATATAGTAGTACAAGAACATTTAAACTACTTAACTAATCAACCTAATTATAATAGAATTATAATTCTACCTAAAATAAGAGATAATGAAAGAGTATTCGGGAAATATTGTATTAGATAGCATTCAATTGATCTCAATATTTGAGGGGAGTGTGCTGAAGAAACTTCTTTACAAAGACATTAAGGATGAAGGTGCAACACCAAGTGATTGGTGGGTTTGGATGTGAATCACACATAGAGGAAAGATGGTAATGAAAAGCTTAATTCACCAACTGGTAATAATTTTCTTTCTCTTTGTTTCTATCTTTAAACTCTCCCTTGTTTCATGTTTTTTCTCTTGAAGTCTCTTAACTTTAATGTATATTGTGCAGTTATTAGGTGTCAAGTTTTGTAATGATAATGACATTGTTCACAACGACATCAAACCTTGTAAGTTTAAGATAAAGTTTATTCACTTAACTACTATCTGTCAAATTTATGTAAACAATGTCTAAAATTGCTTTATGTCTTGTTTACCATTAAGCTAATACTCCTTTTGTCCCAATTTCGAGCAGATCCATCGTTCCTGAACGCATAACCATTCTTCCGGCATCTTCTCCTTAGCCAAAAAGCTCGCCATTCTGTTATGCTTTAGCAAGTGAAATGGAGAAATGATGTGGAGAAGCCATGTATGTTTACATTGATTATTAGAGAAACCAAACTTTCAAACTAGAATCAAAACTATAATATTTTGTGGTGACCTTATTTTTATAATATGTTTTTCTCCCTTGCGGGTTTCAAAGATTATATGGTGACCTTATTTTTGTCATTGTCAAAGGTAAGTTAATATTTTGCATATCCAAATTAGCTATTTGTGTTAAACACTACCTTTGTTCTTTTTGTAAAAAAACTTATTGACGATAATAAGGATTTAGATTATTTAATTCCAAATTCTAAAATATTAGATAAAAGGTTTACCTTTCAACACTTTAAAAATGAAACATTAATTTTAAAACTTGAAAAAAGATTTTATTACATTCCTAGCATCATTACCGTACAAGGAAATAATATCCTTTTTAAGGCCAAATAATAAACACGGAAAATAATGTAGTTTTTCAAAATTAATTGTAATTTATTAACAAATATGGTAGTTTTCAATATATATATATATATATATGTGATAAAAATGTCAAATAATTTTTTTAAAAGTAATAAAGTTTTTAAAAAATTAATTATTATCATAACAATTTTATCCAACACGTAATACACTTAGGAATGGTAGAAATTCAATCAACATTTTGTGTTGTTTTCATGCTTTATAGTATATACACTATATATTTTTTTTATAATTAACATATAGAATTTCAATTTATTTTAAATTTGGTTGACGTTATTCTAATGAGTAAGTTAATTAATAGCATTTTTGGTCAAGTTTATGAGAAGGCAAAAGTCCTTTTTATTTCATCTTTAGAAAGTGCTTATTTTAGAGTTGAAGTATTTGATTCATGAAATTATTAGGGTAGCAACAAGAGTCACCATCATAAATTAAAGAACAATCCATTTCTGTTCATTTCAGACATAATGAATATTCCTTTGAAGTTCCTCATCAGAAGCTGAGAGCCGTGCAATGCACCAAGATCCCTATAAAATTTATTATAAATTTTTTATTATTCTTTCTGCAAAAATAAAATCAGAATACATTGTTTAAATAGTCACGGAAATATTCAAAATAGGTGAAAGTAAATGGAGAGGTTGAAAGATACGAGACATGGCTAGTGGCTAAAGGTTAAAACCAGACAGTAGGAATTGGTTATCAAAAGACTTTCTCTCCAGTAGTGAAGATAATCGCTGTGAGGTATGTGATTGCATTAGCCACAACTGAAGGCTAACAGATTTTTCAAATTGATGTATATAATGCATTCTTGAGATTTGACTGAAGAGGTATTCATGGAGTTGCCTCAAGGGCTTGGAGTTTAGGGGGGCACAATATGGTCTGCAAGCTTGTGAAGTCCTTATATGTACTTAAACACGCATCTAGACAGTGAAACTGTAAATTAATTGATGCATTAGTTCAAGTTATAATCAGAGTCACCTGGATTATTCTTTATTCATCAAAAGAAAAGGGAACAATTTGGTGATCATACTAATATATGTGTAAGAGAAATTCAAATGTGAAGCAATACGTCAGCTCTTCTACTTGAAATATCCTTCAATTATGGAAGCGGCAAGTGGATCATTCATGCGCAGACAACACTGAAAAAGAAAGATTCCCTTTTGTTACCGACCTTCTTCCCTTGACTGGTGTTTTAGGTCTTCAATGGAAAGATCTCCATGTGTGGCGTGATAAGGAATCCTAGAAAAGATCGATTGAGACTTCCTCCACGGTCCCACGAAGATCTCTACGTACTTGTCCAGGACAAGTGAGATGATGATCTTCTTATCACTGAAAATGACATTGCCTTGATTCAAGAGACACAACATGTCCTTCACAACAACTTCAAGATTAAAGATTTATATGAGTTGAGGTATTTTCCTGGAATTGAATTCAGCAGATCCAAGGATGGGATATTGATGAATCAAAGAAAGTATGCTCTAAAGTTGATTTCTGAGGCAGGGATTGCAGGTGGCAAAACTGCTATGACTCCTATAGAATGCAATATGAAACTAACTGCAACATATCCTAATGATTGTCCAGATTCAGACTTATTCACAAATGTTAATAGATATCAGCGGATAATTGGCAAATTACTCTACCTCACCACCACTAGACCTGATATATCATATACAATGCAAACACTAAATTAATTTATGTATAAGCCTAAATTGACACATTGGCATGCAGTTTTGAGAGTAATCAGATATGTCAAGAACCAGCCTGGTCTAGGCATATTGATGTCAGTTAATAAGGACATGCACATGACAGATTTTTGTGATGTTGATTGTGTTAGTTGTATTGACACTAGAGTGTCAGTAACTAGATATATGTTCAAGTTTAGGAGTTACTTAATTTCTTGGAAATCTAAGAAATAACCTATTGTTTCTATATCTTCTACAAAAGTTGAATACATGAGCTTGTCATCTCTCACAGCAGAAGCACACACGCAAGTATACACGGTCGTACAAGTAATATAGGATTTAAGTCCAGATATCCTATCCACAAAAACTTATACTTTCTACTGCTCAACAAATTCAAATTCTTTTGTAACTATCCAAGGGAGTAAAAATCAAGAGGGTTGTTGTAACTAAACTATGACTGAAAGAAACAAATAAAAATGAATATTTTGTGATTGAGACAATTGTGAAGAAAAATATAAGGTTTATCAGATGAGAATGAAATACAGGGTCATGGATTCCAACAATCCAGTTAAGTCTTCCGATAGTTCTACCTATTTGATTTCATGGGTTACTAGTTCACGGATTGATGTTAACTTTATTGCGTATCTCTCGAATTGCCCACAAGTCTATTCAAGTTACTCTAATGTCTATATCTCTATGATCACTAGAAAATAACAAGAACGTATTTAAATCTCTGTAACCAACTAAGCAAGGCTACAAGGTATATCTCTATCCTCAGTAGCGAAACATATTACTACGAAGAAGCCCTATTTATTCTTATTACGTATGTAAGTTCCTTTTCTCAAGTTCAACTTATGAACCACAGATAGTGTTCAACTAGTGATCAAGTAATTAAACAATTAAGCCCAAGAATAAATAAGCAACCCAAATAACGAAAATTCAATAGATAAAAACTATCATCAAACTAACTTTCATGTATTTTCCACACCCCTAGAAAAGTCCTTAGCTACATATGATTCGAGAAAAGACGCAAGAATTCATGAATAAACTAGGGTTGTATGGAGAAAATAAATAAAAGCAACAAAAGAGATGAGATAGCGGGCTTACAAGTCTCAAATAAATTCCAGCCGGCCTCTCTAACATAAAAGCGTCTATTTATAGTCTAGGTTAATAAGCTAAAATAAGTAAATCAAATCCCAAACAAATTGGGAAAGTTGGGCGAGTATCCGCATTACATCCGCGCCGCGTGTCCAACGCGGATGTAGTCTGAGATTCCAAAAATGCGAGATTCAGAGAGTTGATTTCCATGCGATGCATTCGCGACGCGTGCTCAATGTGAGTTATCCTTCATCCGTGACGCGTGCTCAACGCACGTTGTCCTTCAGTTTTCAAAATTCGCTCTAAGTGTAGCGCGATCCTCTCGTCACCTCGTTCATGTGCAGTTGTCTCAAAAATCTACTAAAATTGCTCGGTTTTCTTTCATTTGTCCTCATTGTACCTAAACACTCAAACATACCAAACTCGAATACAACAATTTCGTTATAAAAAATGCAATTAAAATACTAAGAAATAGACACGTTTGTCACGTTTCGCTTTCTCTTTTGGTTATAGATTGAAAAAATTATGATATGTCAACATTTCAAGAATGCCAGCATAAGCTCGAAAAAAAGTGTTTGTCACGTTTCGCTTTCTTCAGAATTAATTTGATTAATATTGACAGCATATTAATGATTTGTCTCTATATAATATAGCTTAGGACCAAATTAATCATTTTTAAAAATACACTAATAACCGTTTTCATCAAATTTATATAAGGACCAAAACGAATAAACCCCATGCATTAAGGACCATTTTGATCATTTTTCTCTTTCGGTAACTAACAATCTTATTATTATGCATGTCTCTTATATATATCTAGTAAAATCAAAGGGTTTTTGATATTCTTTTTTACTTCAACTGTGTAGATCATCTGTTATTAACGATTTGCTTCTTGATTATCTAAGGCATGCAAGAAATGGCTACGAAAAAAGCAGTTAACGGAGTAAACGAAACGCCAACGCCGTCAATTCAAACGGAGATTAAGGAGATGCGTGAACATATTGGTGTTGCTGCTGGTATATTGTTCGTCCATGCTTTTATTTTTAGAAGGAAAAAGGAACGACGTGAACGGATTGCTGTAGGTATGGATCAAATTAGAGTATATATATGTGCAAGTTAACCTAGTTCTTGGCGAATGTGATTATTTTAAATTTGTCTAATATTTTATGATCGATCATCTATCTATGGGTGGGAGTAATAATATATACTCCCTCCGTCCCAATTTACGTGATATCATTTTACTAGACACAAAGTTTAAGATTTCAAAAGAAATCTATGGGCTAAAACCTAAAACAAACCTTAGACAATTGTGTGGTTATAAATTATTCCTCTAAGGGTAAAAATAAAATTTTAAAGTTAAATTATTCTAATTATAGAAAGGTAACATTTTACTCCACCTGTCTCAGTTTATGTGTCACTTTTTGCTTTTCGAGATTCAAAATGCATGAACTTTGACTAATTTATTTTTTTCACCAAAATGATATGAGAAAAGTTGCAATTTATACTTTTCATGTAGTTTTCAAATATATAAAATTTTAGTATCAAAATATTAAGTTAACCTAATTCAATTTAGCTTGAAAGTTTAGTCAAATTGACTCTCGAAAAGCAAAAAGTGCCACCTAAATTGGGACGGACGGAGTAATATATAAAATGGGACAAAGAATTATCAATTATAAACTCTAAGTTGTATTATTTGTAGCTCTGTATAATTGATGTCATATTTGAAATTATTTGAAATTGAAGTATCAACAGTGAATTTAATATGTTTTCCCAATTTATCCTTACTTATCACTGAACTTATATGTTAGGTGAAAAGAATTTTGTAAAGAATTTTGATGTCAAACCTTTTATTCATTCTGAAAGGAATTAACAAGAAATAAAGAAATAGGAGGAGAAAAATGGGAACTTATCGAAATGAATAGAAGTTGAAGTAATAAGGTGATTTATGCAAATGGAAAGAAATTAGTCGAGGTGCGCGCAAGCTGGCCCGAACATTACAGTATTAATTTTTTTTAATGCAAATGAATATGGTGTTAAGTGTCTCTGTGAGCTATTGGATCAGTTTTGTGACTAAACAGGCATCCAAGAATCCGACCTGCCCCTGCCCTGTCCAGTTAAATTTCAAAAACATTTGTGAGTAATTTAAGATATTGGGAAAAATGTACCAATGCTATCTCTCAAGTTATCAAATATTAAAAGATCTACAAGGAGTTGATCGAAAATAATTAATTTATAACAGGTGGATCGGGTGGTGGGTTGGATGTATGTCCACCCGAATCCGACCCTATCCGTCACCCGATCCATCCGTCACCCGATTAAATCCATGATTTGTCGGATTTTCATCCATATAATCGGATCGGATATCCGTCGGGTTATGGTGAAATTGTCAGTCCTAGGTCCGATATCAGTAAACAAAAAATTAAGATGAGTCTGGCTGACTGACTCAAATATTATTATGAGATTTAAATCTTGGGCCTAACTAAATCAAATCAATTTTACCCTACTTAACTTAAATGTCAGACTTTTATATACGATTGGATTCGAACGCATAGAATGCGTCTAAACACATTATACATTGCGCTCTTATCACCCGACAAAATCCTGGGACAAAGCAAGAAAATACATCTTAACAAGTTGATGGGGACATATCACATATCTTACGTTCAAGCCTCTATAGGGTCAATGCTACCATCATATAAACATAAAATTCCACAATTTACTAAAAAACCAAAGACGAATTGAAATAATAATCAATGGGAGTTTATATAACATAGTTTTGTTTTACTCGATGGAATGAAAGCATGTTAGGATCGAGAAAATATGAAATATTAAAGAAAAATAATCTACAAGATAGATAATAGATAAGTGGAATTTTGTAGACAAAAATAAGAGAAGCAAAATGCTTTTTACTGTTTTCTAATAAAATCCATTAATGTATTTGGAGGAATACACTAATATTTTTTAATAATGTATTTCTCCAATATGTATTACTACTTGTTACCTCATTTGATTTTTATTTTGCTATTCTGTTGCCATATTTTTCTTGATACCATGTGTTTTACGCTACTATTTGTGGTCACATTCTTGTCTTTTCTTTCTAGCAGAGGGTATATCCACTACAAGAAAGTATAGAATTGACAACAAAACTTTAGTAACAATAAATATATTGTTGCTAAAAACGTAAATGACAATAAAAATTTAATATTTTGTTGCTAAAAATCGTAAATGGCAACAAAAAAAATAACTTGTTGCAGAATGTTTTCGCATAGGAGGTTATTGCAACGGCATGCAACAACTTTTGTTATTGCGAAAAATACTTTTGGCAACAACATCCAACATGTGACAACAAAAATATTATTGGCAAAATCGAAAACAACCTCTCTACTCCATATAAATAGGGTAAAGTATGCGTACATCCTACCCACATAAAATCTCATTTGTGGGACTATACTGAGTTTATTGTTGTTATTCTTCAAAATTGATGTTTCTAATGGGAAGGATAACTCAATATATAACTAGATATATTATAATGAGAGAAAATATTTATCTGCATTTATAAGTAGTACGAGCATGACATATGTCTTATACATCAAGTTTGCCCGTAGATACATATAACTATTGGAGTAACAGGTATGCTTGCGTCCATTTAGTGTTTGATCATCGATTTTTTTTTTTTAAAATTGTTTTACATGCACTGGGTCAGGATAATAACAACAAACAACAAACAGCAACATACCTAGTGAAATCACACACCGTTGGGTCTGAAGAGGGTAGAGTGTAGACAGATCTTACCTCCACCTTGTTAGTTAGTGGGTCAGGATAATGTCTCCATATAATAACGAGTTCACATTCCAATTATATCATTATAACTATCTACTTAGTTTTTAAAAATTAACTACTCGCACTCGATACATACACTAATCCAAAAAAACCCATAGCCAGCATTTATCATTTTTATAAGAGAAAAGGTGCAAATATACCACAGTTTTGCAATATAGAGCAGATATATACCTCGTTAAAAAGTGGTATATATATACCACTGTCGTGACACAAATGGTGCAAATATATCCTTTTGCTGACGGAATATTTTTAAAAAAATTATTTAGCTTATTCTTTAATTAAAAAATGCCACGTGACTTTTAGAAAAAAAAAGTCTACCCATTTTTTTTAGTAGACTTATTTTTGTAAAGGCACGTGGTAATTTTTTTCCTGCTGAGTTGGGTCTAGTTCATGTAGAAAAATAGGTAGACTTATTTTTTTAAAAATTCATAAAGATATTTACAAAAATAGGTCGGCTTATTTTTTAAAGCCTCGTGGTATTTTTTAATTAAAAAAATAAGCTATTTTTTTAAAATCTGTTAGCGAAAAGGGTATATTTGCACCATTTGTGTAACGGTAGAGTATATTTGCACCATTTGTTTAACGACATGGGTATATATGCATCACTTTTTTAATGAGAAATAAATTTGCTCCATATCGCAAAGTTGAGGGGTATATTTGCACCTTTACCTTTTTTATAAACTTTATTAATTAATACGAAAAGAACTCACTACATACATGTGAAATATGATTTAAGAGTATATAAAATTTAGAATTGACAAAAAAAAAAAGAAACAGAGAACTTTGTTTTTTTGTTAGTAAGAAAAAAGGAACTTCATACAACGTTTTTAAGATATATCTTCAAAGACAACTGAACTCAAAGCACATCTCAAAAACATTATCGAGGGAAGTCAAGCTGAAGAAGGGGACATTTTTTTAGATTGGAAGACTTATTTGCCCTAGATAGAGTCGAATTACGATGATTGAGCTTTGGGTCATGTGTTAAAAATAACTTCTTTCAAATTATTGATATTAATTTAATTACTGGAAGAGAACTTTATTACATAATAGTAATAACTAGAAGGGGATGATTGCATGCAACATTGAGTTCCAATGCAATCCATTAAAATATAAGAAAGGAATCACAAAGAGATGTTGAGATATTTGCGAACTATAATCATGTTTTAGTAAATTTATGCAGTGTTAAAATTTTGAATATATGTGTTAAAGAATTTTTGAAATTTTTTATTTTTCTTCACAAAGTAAATATTATCTCTCATCATTACACTTAAAACAAACATATATATAAAAAACACGATCGAATCAAAAAGTAAGTTATTATTTTGCAAATTCAAGTGTGTTAATACATTATCTTTGTTCTTATTGTAAAAAATGTATTGACAATAATAAATATTTAAATAGTTTTAATTCATGATTCTAAAATATTAGACAAAAATTACGCCTTTCAACACTTTTAAACTTGGAACACTAATTTCGAAAATTTAAAAAGAGATTTATTACATTCCTAGCATCACTAAGATACTAATTGAAAAGACTAAACAATAAACACGGGAAGTATAATAATTTTTTGGTGATAAATAATTTTATTTTGAATAATAATATAAAAAAATGATGAAGTTTTTTTATGACTAATTATTGTAATAATAATTTTATCCAACATGTATTTATACTTATGAATGATGTATTTATCTCAATCAACATTTTGTGTTGGTTTTCGTGCTTTATTTAATAGTATAGACAATATAGTTTTCTTTTTGTTAACACAAATAAAACGTTTTCAATTTATTGTAATTTTGGTTGAGATTATTTATAATTTAATTCATTATTTCAATCCCAACTTAAAATAAAATTTTGAAGGTAAGAACTTGATTTGAAGAACATTTTAAGTAAGATAATGGTTCATAAAAAATTAACTTTTTTCAATAAAGTTCACAACTAAATACAATTTCAATTTTCAAATACCTCTCTCGGCTTCAGTTTGAATATTATTTTTCTTCTTTGACTTCAATATGTCCCATGCCAACTAAAGTGGATGTTACCAAAATTCAAAATTGTGAAAACAAGAGAAAGTCCTAAAAGAAAAAGAAAAAAATTATTGAAGAGAGAAATTTCCTGAAAAAGAAAAAGAATAAAAATATGTTTTAACTTCAAATATTATTTGCAAGTTAATATTACCAATATTTATTTTATAATTTAGTCCATTGTTTCAACTTTGATTTGAAATAGATAATTTGGTAAGCAACTAATTTTCAAAAGTATTTAAAGTGAAATATTGATTTATAATTTTTTTCCAAATAAAATTCATGTCTAACACAATTGAACTTTTAAATATCCTTTTAGACTTTGATTTAATAAGTATTCCTTTTTTTCCATCTTCTACAATAAATATCGACCTAAGCCTGCTAAAAGAACAAGTTACCAAAATTTAAAATCATTAAAAAGAGAATTTTTTTTTTTACCAAAAAGTAGAGAAAGAAAGAGAAATAAAATCATACTAAAAGAGAGACACTTTTTTTTTTCAAATTAATTATAGAAATAAAAAAATAACAAAAAAGGAAAAGTTTATTTTTTCCAAAAAAAGAAAACAAAATTCCTACTAGATATCTCCTCTTCACCGCGGATTCTTTTTTCACCAATATAGAGAAAGCCGTCACTGTGTGTACTGTGTTTCTTTCTTGATTCTCCACATAAACACCAACAAAAAATCAACTCAAATAGATCTGAAAACCCCAAAATATTTACTAGGATGAGTAGCAGAGGAGGAAAAAACAGTAACAATAATGGAGGAATTGGAATTCCAATTGGGTCAAAAAAGATGATACATAGTTTAAAGGAAATAGTTAATTGTCCTGAAGCTGAGATCTATGCTATGCTTAAAGAGTGTAATATGGACCCTAATGAAGCTGTTAATAGGCTTCTTACTCAAGGTCAGTTCTAAACACTATAAACCCTTAAAGCTGAAGTCTTTTTGTTTTTCTTTTCATAATTAATTTATTGGTATTGAAGATTCTTTGGTTGCATGCAATTTTACAAATTTCAGATTATATAGTACCCTAATGTAGTACTGAAGGCCTGTTTGAAACTATAAACCCTTAAAGCTGAAATCTTTTTTGGTTTGTTTTTGTAATTAATTTCTGGGTATTAGGATTTTTTGGTTATTTAGCTTTGTGTGCATGCAATTTTTCAGTTTTCAGATTATATAGTACCTTAATGAAGCTATTAATAGGATTTAAGGTCAGTTTTAATCACTATAAAACCTTAAAGTTGAAGTCTTTTTGGTTCTTTTTCATAATTAATTTATGGGTATTGAGGATTCTTTGGTTATTTAGCTTTGGTTGCATGCAATTTTACAAATTTCAGATTGTATTACTAATGTAGTACTGAAACTATAAACCCTTAAAGCTGAAGTCTTTTTTGTAATTAATTTCTGGGTATTGAGGATTCTTTGGTTATTTAGCCTTGTTTGCATGCAATTTTACAAATTTCTGATTATATAGTACTCTAATGAAGTATTTAAGGCCAGTTTGAAACTATAAACCCTTAAAGCTGAAGTCTTTTTCGGTTCTTTTTTTGTAATTAATTTGTGGGTATTGAGGATTCTTTGGTTCTATAGTGTTGTGTGCTTGCAATTTTTGAGTTTTCAGATTATATAGGCTTCTTACTCAAGGTCCCTTTATACTATAAACCCTTAAAGCTGATATTTTTTTGGTTCTTTTTAGTAATTGATTTCTGGGTATTGTGGATTTTTTTGGTTCTTTAGTGTTGTGTGCATGAAAGATACAATTTTTGAGTTTCATGTAATATAGTACCTTAGAAACCGTAAATAGGGTAAAAAAACAAGTAACAATAATGGAGGAATTATTGGAGTAGAATCAATTCCAATTGGGTAAAAAAAGATGGTATTGAGTCTAAAGGAAATAGTTAGTTGTCCTGAAGTTGAGATCTATGCTATGCTTAAAGAATGTCATATGGACCCTAGTGAAGCTGTCAATAGGCTTCTTACTCAAGGTTAGTTTTTAAAACTATAAACCCTTTAAAGTTAGCTCATTTTTTGTAATTAATTTCTGGGTATTGAGGATTTTTGGTTATTTAGTGTTGTGTGCATGCAGTTTTTCAAATTTCAGATTATTTAGCCGTCAATAGGCTTCCTTTTAAATTATAAACCCTTAAAGCTGAACTCTTTTTGGTTCTTTTTGCTTAATTAATTTATGGGTATTAGGAATTTTTGGTTCTTTAGTGTTATGTGCATGCTATTTTTCAGTTTTTAGATTATATTGTATCCTATGAAGCCGTCAATAGGCTTCCCTTTAACTATAAACCCTTAGAGCTGAACTCTTTTTTTGGTTCTTTTTCGTAATTAATTTCTGGGTATTAGGGGTTCTTTGGTACATTAGTTTTGTGTGTATGCAATTTTTCAGTTTTCAGATTATATAGTACCCTAATGAAGCCGTCAATTGGCTTCTTACTCAAGGTCCCTTTGAGTTTAAGCTATAAACCCTTAAAGCTGAACTCTTTATTGGTAATTTTTCTTAATTAATTTCTGGGTATTTGGGATTCTTTGGTTATTTAGTGTTGTGTGCATGCAGTTTTTCAGTTTTCAGATTGTATAGTCCCTTAAGGAAGCCGTTAATAAGCTTCTTACTCAAGGTCCTTTAAACTATAAACCCTTAAAGCTAAGCTCTTTTTTGGTTATTTTTTGTAATTAATTTCTGGGTATTGGGGATTTTTGGCTCCTGTAGTTTTGTGTGCATGCAATTTTTCAGTTCTCAGAATATATGGTAAAGTAACCACTTTTCTTTTCCAGTTGTCTTATGTTGTTCTGGATAAGAGGATAGAAATTTTAGTAATGATTATGTTTAAAATATGAAGGGGAATCTTGAAGTAATTGGTAATGTTAACAGCCTCTTGCAGAAATGTAGGGTAAGACTGTGTACAATAGACCCTTATGGTCCGACCCTTCCCCGGACCCCGCATATAGCGGGAGCTTAGTGCATCGGGCTGCCCTTTGATTATGTTTAAAATATACTCTATGGTTTATTTGAAATACTCACACACACAAACACCGTATTGGGGCAAGGTGGATGAAATGGAGGCTCGCATCTGGAGTCTTGTGCGACAAAAAGGTGCCACAAAAACTTAAAGGCAAGTTCTATAGGGTGGTGGTTAGACCGATTATGTTGTATGGGGCGGAGTGTTGGACAATCAAGACTTCGCAAAAGATGAAAGTTGCGGAGATTAGGATGCTGAGATGGATTTGTGGGCATACAATGAGAGATATGATTAGAAATGATGATATTCGGGAGAAAGTGGGAGTGGCTTCAGTGGATGATAAGATGCGGGAAGCGAGGTTGAGATGGTTCGGGCATGTGCAGTGGAGAGACACAGATGCCCCAACGCGGAGGTGTGAGAGGTTGGCTATGGATGAGTTCAAGAGGGTTAGATGTAGACCGAAGAAGTATTGGAGAGAGGTGATTAGACGGGATATGACGCAAGTGCAACTTACTGAGAACATGACCTTAGACAGGGGGTTGTAGAGGACACGGATTATGGTAGAAGAGTAGTAGGTACTCGAGCATAGTCCTACTTATAGTTGTAGTGTTATTACTGTAGGCCCGATTAGCCTATCACACATATAGGCACATTATTGTTTTATAATCCACTGTAATTTGATTTCAGCTGCTATGTGTTCTTTAGTGTATTTTGTTTAGCTTATTTAATTGTGTTAGCTACTGCTCCCTTTTGTTCGAATGCACTTTATATTGCTTTAATTACTTATCTGAGTATGGCCGTTTCTCTTGCTTTACTCTTGTTTTGTTTTGATTGCCTTGTTTGTGATTATGCTTTTTCTTGAGCCGAGGGTCTCCCGGAAACAACCGCTCTACCTACCAAGGTGGAGGTAAGGTCTGTGTACGCTCTACCCTCCCAGGCCCACGGTGTGGGATCTCACTTGTATGTTGTTGTTGTTGTTACACACACAAACACCAAGGTATGGTTTGTAAGAATAAGTAGATAAAGCAAAAAAGAATAAAGTATTTCCCTTTTTATGCTTTGGAAATTTCTATATTTGTTTCAAATACTTGTGGTGTCTTGTGTCTGTGTTTAATGCTCTTTGTATCAAGCTTTCTCTAAGAAAGCAAGATTAATCTAATGGGCTGTGTATTTGTGAAGTTTCCCTGTTTGTAATGCTTTGTATCTTTTATTATGGAGAAATACCCATTTGGTCAGTACAAGATTTGATTTTTTGGTATGTGTATTGAAAATCTCAGAAGAATTTTGGTGTAATCATGTTTGTCCTGGTCCTTAAGTCATCTTTATGTTTCATGGACCTTGTGGTATTTCAGTTTGAGATGGCTACCTTTTCACTTGTATTTTCTGAGGTAATTGTGGATTAGCCATCTCAATGTTAATTGACATAGGAACTAAATGTAGCTATTGTGCCATTACGACTTTGTACTCACAAGTCAGATGGGAGGTTACATTTTGATACTATTGTTATGGGTGTCAAATGGGCGAGTTTGGCTGGATTTGTACCGGTCAAAATGGGCTGAGTTAATTGACCCGCCCATAAGTTACTTGGGCTGTAATGGGCTAAAAAGCGGGTCATAACCCAACCCTCCCAATTCTTACTAAGTTTTACTTTCTTTCTTTGTTCTTTTATAATTTTTTAAGTACCTAATAAAACTTTTTCCCCGTTTGTTATGTCTATATATAACATATCAACTAAGAAAAATGTCTTTAGAAAAATATTTGACAAGGTTTCTATATGTTAATTGGGCTACATATCAACCCAATTTTAGATGGGCTGAAATGGGTTGAGCTAATAAATGGGCGGGTCAATGACCAGCCCAAGCTTGAGCGAGTTTGGGGGTGGTGGTGGTGGAGGTCATGGGCTAATTTTGCCACCCTTACCTTGAGATAACATAGGCTGCCTTTGGAAACAAGGTTTAAGCAAAAATCAAGTGGTGGGCTCTCAAAAAGCTTCAGATTGATTCTGCTGGTGATTTTAGCACCTTTGCATTGCCCAAGCTGCATAAAATTTTGAATTTCTGCTGCTAATCATGTTCTCCCTATGCTTTCACTCTTTTATACTGTGATAGTTACTTGAAGTGACATCTTTGTAGTTATCTTGTGAAAAACCTTGTTACTATTTTGTCATTGTTCCCTGCTTGAATAAGTTGATATTTCTTACCACCTTCTAATGTGAAGTTTGTTAATTGACTAGATCCTTTTCATGAGGTGAAGAGCAAACGAGAAAAGAGAAAAGAGGTTCGTAATCATTACAAAAAAATAAATTCCGGAACCAATTTATTTCTAGAATTTGTTGAACTTTATATCTGTAGAGTCATGCTTTCTATATTCTTGATGTTCCAAGTTTTATTTTATTTGATATACATTGGTACAATCCCGAGGGCCCTGCATAGGGGTGTGACGGGTGTCAAATGGCCGGGTTGAGCTTAATTTGGGTGGGTCAATATGAGTTGAATTAATATAACCCACCCAAAGGTTTCTTGGGCTGAAATGGGTTGGGCTGGAGTGGGCTAAAAAGCGGGTCATAACCCAACCCATCCAATTCTTATTAAGTTTTAATTTCTCTGACAGTTCTTTTATAATTTTTAAGTACCTAATAAAACTACTCCCTCCGTTTCAAAAAGATTGTCTGGTTTTGACTTGGCATAAAGTTTAAGAAAGTTGAGAAGACTGAATCTTGTGGTCTTAAATTAAAAATGTGTTGAATGTACAAAAATGACCTTTAATCTTGTGGTCTTAAACATGCCATGTGGAAAGCTGGAATGAAATAGTTGCCAAAAAAGGAAAGAGGCATTCTTTTTGAAACAGACTAAAAAGGAAACATTTTGGGACGGAGTGAGTATTTGTTTTCTTTATTATGGCTATATATAACATATCCAATAAAAAAATGTCTTTCTGAAAATATTCTGACAAGGTTTTATGGTCAATTTGGGCTACATATCAGCCCAACTTTTAGATGAGCTGAAATGGGTTGGGTTAAAATGGGCAGGTGACCGGCCCAAACTTGAAGGGGTTGGGCTGGTCATGTTTTCAAGGGCTAATTTTGCCACCCCTAGACATTGGAACAATCCTGAGGGCCCTGCATTGCACACTCCACTTGATATGTGACTTATGTTTCATTGACCTTGAAAAGGTGCTTTAATTGGATTGTTATGTTGCTTTCTCAAATTGCTTTTCATATTTATAATTTTACTTCTGTTTATCTTTGGTTCAGACTAAGGATACAACTGAATCTAGGCCTTGGATCACTAGTAGCACTCCAAGCCGTGGCATTAGGGCTGGTGGGGAACGATATGTTGGGCGTGGTGGATCAGGTATATGCATATTAATGCACAATTTCTGGGAGAGAGATTAGTAAGCTTCTAAAATCTGCTTATTTTGAGAAGTGCTTTTTGTCAGAAGTGCTTTTAGAAAAAGTACTTTTGGAGAGTAGCTGTTTTTGTTTGGCTAACCAATTTGAAAAGCACTTTTACCGGTATTAGAACAGTACTTTGTGCTTGGCTGATGTTCCAAAAGTGCCTCCGGGAAAAATCTACTCTTTTTTAGCTTCTGAAAAACTGTTTCTGCTACTACTCAAAAGCACTTATTTTTCCCCTAAAAGCTTTGACCAAACACCTCAAATTTCTAAAATAAGCACTTTTGACTTTCCAGAAGCTTGTCTGTCCAGACAGGCTATAGGTTTTGGTTGTTTAAGTCATGTTATCTGATGCTGGATTGTTTTGCTTTCTAACCAATGCTGACAGAGTCTACCAAGCCCGCTCCTGCTTACAGGAAGGAGAGTGGATCACATAGTAACAATTTCTCTTCAACCCCTATAATTGCAAGAAGTAACACAGATAGGAGACCAACTGCCATCAGGTTAGTACTTCTTAGAAGGTTCAGGTTCTTTCACAAGACAATCAGTTGCTTTCGGATACTGTTGGTGGTAACAGTGTAATGTCTCCGTATGATTCATTAAGTTTGCTAATGTCTCTTTTTCCACTAGAGAGAAGTTCTTATCATAATCAAGTTGTAATTAAAAAGGGCAGCCCGGTGCACTAAGCTCCCGCTATGGGCGGGGTCCGGGGAAGGGCCGGACCACAAGGGTCTATTGTATGCATCCTTACCTTGCATTTCTGCAAGAGGCTGTTTCCACTTGCAGAAATGCATGGTAAGGCTGCGTACAATAGACCCTTGTGGTCTGGCCCTTCCCCGGACCCCGCGCATAGCGGGAGCTTAGTGCACCGGGCAACCAAATTTAATTAGCAGTGACAATCTGTGCCGAATCAGTAAGTTGAATATACTTATCAAAGAAAAAAAATGTTAATTGAATATTCTCATTATTTATGCTTTGAACCATGCATATTAAGTTATGCAGGGATTGCGTGTATCCAGGGATTACATGTATTTAGGGCTGGCGAAATGGGTAAAAAACAAGTAACCATCCAATCCGACCCATTAGACACGGGTCAGATAACCAACTTATTAAAAATGGATCAAACAGGGATATTATCGATTAAAAAATGGATATCCAGATGGATAATATGGATATCCATATTATCAATACCCATTTGTCCTCCTGTATTTTTCATGAGTTCTTGCTTTCTCGGAGTCTAAGCTTATTTTGGCTTTTAGCTCGTGTTCTCACCTATAACTATTTCTGAAACCATGGATAATAGGGCTATTATATGTCGGTTAACCCATTTTGTATCCGTATTAAATATGGGCGGATCAGATATTTTATCCGTTTTGTTTAACCCGTTTTCGACCCGTCCATATCCGATCTGAACTGCCCGTTTGCTGCTCCTACATGTATTCACATGTGCGGAGTGAGCATGTTATTGGTGATGTTTGACTTGTTTTTAAATTTCCTTTTTATGCTTTGAATGGTTTTGCAGTGATTCTGCTGGAAATGAGAGTAAAAGATTGTCACCAGCAGCAGTTGATGGTTATTCAGCTGCTTCACAGCCTTCTTCTGGATATCAACCTACTTGGGGCGGAGTGCCAGGTCAAGTTTCAATGGCTGATATTGTGAAGATGGGTAAGCCACAGAGTAAAGTGGCTAGTTATGGTGCATCACATCGTACTATGCAGTTTTCTGATGATCATTCGAAGGCTCCTGAGGTACATCAGGAACCAAGGGAATATTCATCTGCGAATGAAGAATGGCCTTCAATTGAGCAGCCATCAGTTCCTAGCCAGCCTGCTGTCTCAGTTTCCTTGCCGCATCCTGAGCCATCTAACATGTCTTTTGACAGAATTGAACATCAAACTCAGATGGACGAGGCTCAAGAGGCAGATGACAGTGCTAATGAAGAAGATCTTGGTAGTTCTGTTTCCAGTAGAAAGTTGCAGGAGGATAATGCTGATAGTGCATCTCTCTACGACAATGACCTCTACCGATATCAGCACCAGAATCACAGTGTTGACCATCCACAAGGTGAATATATGTGGAAGTTTTGTTTTGGCATGAGATGTGCAACTTTTGTTTGTTTTGAAAATGTTCCTGCCAAATTGCTTTTATGAGGATCTTCCTGAGTAGCCCTGGCCCCTCTAAACACACATATGCAGTATCCTCCCTCCCACTTTTTCAGTGCTTCCTTTTTTCTCTTTTCAATATAAATAAATTCCATCTTCCAATCTACAAATTCCAGCATAGCTGCAACTTTCTGGGGGGGGGGGGGGTTCACATGCATGGGTGAGCTGCTTAGGAGACATTTCATCGAGAAAATGATGAAAATAGTTCCTTATGTTTGAGGGTAGATCAAAAATAGTCCCTTAAGTATGCACTTAACAATTTTGGTCCTTTAAGTTTGCCAAAAGTTAACACTTTTGGTCTTCGTCAAATATTTACTGTGATTTGATAGGAATTATGAAAAAAAAGGAAGTTAGCGGGAGCTCACATTTAGAGATACACTTTTTGTAGTTTCTGCTACTTTAATTTTATTTTTAAGTCTGGTGCATCTCCTGAGGTGTAATTTCTGCTACTCTTTTCATATCTTTTTAGTGTATTCTATAGTTTTGTGTTGCATATTTTAAGATTTGACAGGACTTTCTTGGTGTTTATATAAACCTTTTTTTTTCCACCGTTTCCCTCAAATCTAACAGACAGTTCAGTAAATATTTACGAAGACTAAAAGTGTTAACTTTTGACAAACTTAAAGGACTAAAACCCTTAAGTGCATACTTAGGGGACTATTTTGAACTTACCCTCAAACATAAGGGACCATTTTTGTCATTTTCTCGAATTTCATCCTGCATCTCTTGTCTTTAGTTCAACTTAAAGAAAAGACGCAGGATCTGAAGGAATAAATATTTGAACTTGAGAGTACCTGTGTCTACTAAGCTTTATTTAGCAATCTCTAGTAAGCTGTTGCAACTTGCACTTTTAAGTAGACATTATTCCTTGGTACAACAGTAGTTTTTTCCCCAAATGTTTTTAAGTACTACCCTCGTTTATATAAGAATGTTCTTTTATCTTGTGGCAGTTGAAGATGTTAATGTCTCAGTTTCATCAGTTGCTGCGGACGTGCAACAACTAAATGTAAAGGATGATCGGGGTTTTCCATCTGATGGGGATGGTCTGTCCGTTGTGATTCCAGACCATCTTCAAGTTCAAACTGCTGACTGCTCACACCTAAGTTTCGGTAGCTTTGGTGGTGTGTCCTTTTCTCGATCACTGGCATCTGAACCTGTGAAAACTAGCTTGGAAGATGCATCCAGAGATGCAGATAGTTCTTCAGTTGGGCACTTGGGCACCAGGTTTACCTTCTTATGTTGGCTGTTTCCTTAGTTTGCAGATTTGCTAAATTAAGTATTTGCATATATTGGAGAAATCACAAAAGGTAGTCCCTTATGTTTGAGGGTAGGTTCAAAGTAGTCCCTTTAGTATGCACTGAACAGTTTTGGTCCTTTAAGTTTGCAAAAGTTAAAACTTTTGGTCTCCGTCAAATATTTACTGAACTCTGTCGTTAGATTTAATGAAAACTATGTAAAAAAGGAAATTAGCGGGAACTCACATTTAGAGGTACAATTATTGTAATTTAACATTTACCTCATAAAAGAAGGTATTGTAGTTTTTGCTATTTTTGATTTATTCTAGTCTGGTACAACCTATCCCACAAAGGTAGGGTAAGTTCTGTGTACACCTCACCCTCCTAGACCCCATTTGTGGGAATATACTGGGTATGATGTTGTGTTGTCTGGTGTAGCTTTTTGAGGTGCGATTTTTGCAATTTTTTTTTTCGTTTTGGGGTTGTGCTGGGAGATCTGGAGCAATCTGGTAGGTACCGGGACTGGGTATTGTAGAAGCATCAAGATTGAGGAGGTTAAGGGTGTTGTTCGCAGGATGCGCGGGGGACGAGTGACCGGGCCCGATGAGATCCCAGTTGAATTTTGAAAGAGCACAGGCAAGGCAGGCTTAGAGTGGCTGATTGAGTTATTGGACGTCATTTTTAAGACTGCGAGAATGCCCAAAAAATGGAGGTGGAGTACAATGTTCCTTTGTACAAGAAAAGTGATATCCAGAGTTGCAACAACTATAGGAGTATCAAGCTGCTGAGCCACATTATGAAAGTTTGAGAAAGGGTTGTGGAGATGAGCGTGAGAAGAGGCGTGTCTATTTTCGAGAATCAGTTTGGATTCATGTCGGGGTGTTCGACTGTAGAAGCCATTCATCTTATTAGGAGATTGGTGGAGCTGTATAAGGAGAGAAAGAGAGACTTACATATGGTTTTCATCGATGTTTGAAGGCTAAAGGTGTACCTGTGGCGTACACTAGGGCGATTAAAGATATGTATGATGGAGCCAAAATCAGGGTACTGACAGTGGGAGGAGACTCGGAGCACTTTCATGTGATGATGGGGTTGCACCAGGGATCAGCTCTTAGCCCATTCTTATTTGCCTTGGTGATGGATGGACTGACACGATAAATCCAAGCGGAGGTGCCATGGTGTATGTTAGTCGCAGACGACATAGTCCGGATTGATGAGACTCGCAGCGGGGTGAACGCTAAGCTGGAGGTTTGGAGACAGACTCTGGAATCTAAAGGGTTCAGGTTGAGTAGGACCAAGATAGAATACTTGGAGTGCACTTTCAGCAACGGGAGCGACCGTGAGACAGGCGTGGAGGTGAGACTTGAGGCTCATGTCATTTCAAAGAAAGGAAACTTCAAGTACCTCGGGTCTATCATCCAAGGAAATTGAGAGATTGATGACGATGTCACACATCGTATTGGGCCAGGGTGGATGAAATGGAGGCTTGCATCAGGAATCTTGTGTGATAAAAAGGTGCTACCAAAACTAAAAGGCAAGTTTTATAGGGTGGTGGTTAGACCGACTATGTTGTATGGGCGGAGTGTTGGCTAGTCAAGACGTCGCACACCCAAAGGATGAGAGGGGCGGAGATGAGGATGCTCAAATGGATGTGTGGGCATACGACGCATATGAGGAGGGACATGATTAGAAGTGATGATATCCGGAGCATAGTGGGAGTGACCTCGGTGGAAGACAAGATGCGGGAAGCGAGGTTGAGATGGTTTGGACATGTGCGGAGGAGAGACACAAATGTCCCAGTGCGGAGGTTGGCTATGGACGGGTTCAAGAGGGTAAAGGTAAGCCGAAAAAATATTGGGGAGAGGTGATTAGACGAGATATGGAGCAGGCGCAACTTATTGAGGACATGACCTTAGATAAGGGGTTGTGGATAACACATATTAGGGTAGAAAAGTAGTAGGTAGTCGAGTGTAGTTCTATTTACACTTATAAACTGGTAGTTGTGGTGTTATTACTGTAGGCATGCTTAGCATATCATACGAATAAACGTAGTATTGCTTTATAGTCTTCTCTAGTTTTATTTCTTCTGCTATGCGTTCTTTAATGTATTTGGTTTATCTCATTTATCTGCGTTAGTTACTGCTTCTCTTTCAGGATGCAATATCATGGCGTATTCGCGTTTGCTATCAGCATTTTCTTACTCGCGTTTGCTATCAGCATTTTCTTACTCGCGTTTGCTATCGGCATTATCTTACTGCTTTAATTTTTTGACCGGGTCTGACTGTTTTTGCTTTGCTTGTCCTGAGCCGAGGTTCTTTCGGAAATAACCGCTCTACCTACCAAGGTAGAGGTAAGGTCTGCGTACATTCTACCCTCTCCGACCCCACGTTGTGGAATTTCACTGGATATGTTGTTGGTCAAGTGCCATTTGTTTGTGTTGCAATTTTAAAGATTTGATGGGACTTTCTTGGTGTTTAAGGTTAAAACACTTTTTCCCATTGTTTCCGTCAAATTAACAAGCACAATTGTTAAATATTTGATGGAGACTAAGTGTTAACTTTTGACAAATTTAAAGGTCCAAAAACTGTAGAGTGCATACTTAAGGGACTACTTTGAACTTACCCTCAAACATAAGGGACCATTTTTCTCATTTTCTCCATATATTGCAGAAGTTGTGTGTATGATATGCTAATTGAAAACTCTGGTCAACTCTCTCGATGTGGGCAATGATGTCAAAAAGTTTTTCAATCATTTATTTGTCACGTAGGTTTATCTTCTTTATCAATTACTTATAAAATTTTCTCATTTTACAAATAAAGGACATCAATTGAATATCCTTTCATCAATCTCGTTTTGTTTTACTAATTGTGTTTTCAAGAATTATTCTATATTTTAGTCAATCAAATAGTAATATTAGCTTGCAACTCTCTCACTAATGAAATCTTTGTTTATGCTAAAATGATGATGTAGTACTCCCCCAAATTTACTCTCTTTCTTTTTTAGTCAGTCCAAAAAAGAATGACACCTTTCTATATTTAGTAACAATTCAACTTTAAATTTATCTTTTTACCCTTAATGAAAAGATTTCGAGCCACACAAATTTTTATGGTTTGTTTTAGACCACAAGTTTCAAAAGTCTTGCTTTATTTCTTAAACTTCGTGCTAAGTCAAACACCTCCATATAAAATGGGACGAAGGGAGTACCTTTCATCTAAATTTAATACCCAATGCGGTCTCTGTCATTATTTGAAACTTATATGCCTTTAGTAGAAATAATTTTTCTTGTATAGATATACAAAAGGAGAGATTGTTCTTTAATTGTTAACTTACATTATTTTACAGGGCCGCTGAATACTATGGTGATGAGACTCTCAGAAATGAGTCCGATAGTAATTTATTCCACAGAAATAATGCAAGTCTTGGAAATTATGAACTGCCAGCTGCTTCAGAACCAGAATTTCTGAAAGCAGAAACTAGTGATGGGCATTACTCGTATCCGTCCTCTGCTGCTGGCTATTCATACGAAAGTGCTCAACAATTAAATGCAGCGTTTAGTCAGCCACAGACGAGTTCTCATATGCAAAATCTTGCTCCTTATTCAAATGAGACAGTAAGAATACTTTTCTGCCTTTTGTTCAGGATATAAAATTGTTTCATGTACTTTCTTTGGGATTTCTTGTCTGGGTCTGACCGTTTCTCTTACGTTGCTGAGCTTGCTTCACTTGTGATTATGCTTTTTTTTGAGCTGAGGGTCTCCCGGAAACAACCGCTCTACCTACCAAGGTAGAGTTAAGGTCTGTGTACACTCTACCCTCTCCAGACCCCACATTGTGGGATTTCACTGGGTATGTTGTACTCTCCTTGGGATGTACTGTCACGATCCAAATCGCGGATCATGGTAGCACCCGCAGTATCCCCGGGTAGGCGAACCACATCCCAACATCTAAAATTATCAAGTCAATTGAGCGGAAATTAAATAGGAATAAGATAACAAGTTTAAATACTTCTCATAACTAGAAAGATCCAACTTCCCCAAAATGATCTAGTCAAAGGGTACAAGAGCACTAAAAACAATCTGGAAATGCCCTAAGGCTGCATACTGTCTGTCAAATGCAAATGCAAATATAGAAGTAACTTAAAGAGGATCCTCTAGGGGCCACAGATCACAGATGACCAAGTAGCTCACCTTGAATGGCCGAAGGATGTCACCCTCGCGTATCAACCACAGAGTCTAGAACTGGATCAAACTCTGCACTCAACAAAAAATGCAGCAAGAGTAGTATCAATACAACACTAGTACCGGTAAGCAGCATCATAGGCTGACTAAGATTAGATAACACAATAGCATTAGAAATCAACAAGTAGCACATAGAGCAAACATGTAAGATAAAGTATCAATAACAAGTCCAATACCAAGATTTCAAGAATCACCCAAACATATATAGCTCACAAATAGAACAATTGAGAATGTAATAATGGATGAGTGCAATGCAATGCAATAGTCACCTCTCTCACTCCACTCTCGTACATACATGCTTAGGACAAAGTCCACTGAGCCATGACTCATGGGGGACCCGCGAAGTTCATGTACCACTCGACTATCCGGCAAAACCTCGGAAGCATCAATCAATATCATCTCCGGCAGAAACCTTAGAGTATCAATCTCATATCGTCTCCGGCAGAAACCTCGGAGTATCAAACCTCAGAGTCTCTCTGTCACTCTCAATCTCCGGTAAAGACCTCGAAGTATCTCAAACAACCACGTCACCATCATGAATAATCAGAGTAATAAGTAAAGCATGCCATGCATGAAATCAATCTCAAAGTATCACCCAAAATAAATCAACAAGTACAAGTCATATAACCATTCACCTTTCAATTAATCGGTATTACTCTTGCTTTTCATGAGATGAGTGAGCTAGTATGTGACAAGAAATAGACAAGAAATAATCACAGAAAATAACACATATAGCGACACGCCCACGTAAACAACATCCATACCAAACCAGTGAAATTTATCACCACCTCCCTACCCGAAAGTCTATCATGCTGTCCCCGTCAATTTTTACGACATATATACGATTCTCTAATCAAAGTCTAACTCAAGTAAGCCATAACCTACCTCGAAGCCGAGCGGGAGTCACGAACCTTGAGCTTTTCCTTTCTGGATCGATTCCGAACGAATAATGTCTATCAAATATATAATCTACGTTAAATTACGAATCTAAGGACACCCATATTGCTACACTTTAATTCGGAACAAAAATAATGAACTCAAACGGTGACCTCGGGCCCAGAAGGGAAAAATTGAAACTTTAGTGTAGAAATAGTTTATCCATAGCCTAAATAGTCAATTCCATTCACAATTGGACTCAAATCATAAATCATCATTTCTTAAGACTAGGGCTCAAAACCTTCAATTACCCCAAAATCTTAACTTAGGATAAAAATCCACCCTTCTCATCTCAAATACCATGTTCTCAAGGTTAAAAAAACACACTTCCAAACTCAATTTGTGAAAGCCATATTCAATTGATTAACCACATATCCCAAGATACTAACAGTGGAAGAAAAGTTTGCATTTCTTTCTACATACACGAACTAGCAATATCTAAATCGAAGCATAAACTTACGTACTAAGCTTGTCACAGAATTGAAGAAAATAATGCATTTCATTTGAAGCTAACCATCTTACCCTCCACTAACCAATTAATCTTTCCCAGTATAATTTGACCCAATCATTGGCCTAATCAATAAATATATGAGTGAATATATTATAATTATACTATATAGTCTCTGCTTGGTGGAACTCTAAAGATACTACTTACTTAAAATCCAAACACATCCTACTTCCATTAGTCCTAAGTCAGTTTCCTTTTTCTTTTTCAAACAATAGAAGAAAAGTTATACAGAGATCTAACTAATCTGAAATATAACGAGGAATCAAACTTTGGACTAGCTAACCCAATAATTCTTCAAAGAGAAGTGAGATATACCTGATGCTCCAAAAATCTTGAATATGACTTTAGTGTAAGTGTATGAGACAAGGAAATGCTGCAGCAGGAGTTGCAGTTAGGGCGGGCTGGGTTGGATTTGGGCGTGTCAAAATAGGTTGAGTTAATAAATGACCCGCCTAGAAGTTACTTGGCTGAAATGGTTGGGGCTAAAATAGGCTTAAAACCGTGTCATAACCCAACCCGTCCAATTCTTACTAAGTTTTAATTTCGTTGTTTGTTCTTCTATAATTTTTTAAGTACATGATAAAACTTTTTTTTCTTTATTTATTATGGCATATAAAACAAAAATGTCTTTTTGAAAATGTTTTGATATGGGTCAATTTGGGTTACATATCAGCCCAATTTTTAGATGGGCCGAATTGGGCCGGTCAAAATTGGCTGAGCCAAACTGGGCTGTCATTGACCCCCTCAAACATGAACAGGTTGGGCGGATCATGTTTTGATGGGCTAATTTTGTCACCCGTAGTTGGTAATTACTAATCTGTATATTTGAGTGATGAGTGGCGTTTAATATGGAGCTTAGTTGGCTTTGTATTCTGCCATCTGCTTTTTTATTCACTGGATGATATTTTAATAGCATTCTGAAAGAGTCGAATAGACTTGTCTGATTATGTAGGCTTTCTTTTCCAGTGAAGTGATGCATATATAAGCAAAGGTGTAGCATGGTCTAGGGACCTCCTCTGGTTAGGTGTTCAATTGCGCTTGAGAGCTTTGGTATAAGTTGCACACTAGAAGAAAAGACTTAAAAATCTTATGAAAGTCATAGGCAATACTTCTCTTCTACTCGGGTATAGACCTTTTCAATATATTGTATCAAAGTAATGCATTTAGGTCGGGCTTACTTCTTTTGAACTTTAGCTTCGGAATTAAATAATATTCAGCCTTTGCCATTACGTTTTTTGTGTTTTCGAGGAAAAGAGTACTTTAGTCCTTGCAAGCCTTCTTTAGAGCATAGACTCTCTCATTTCTTTGGCTCCTTTGCTAGGGTGAAACAGCTAATATCAACTGCGCTTCATTATGTTTAATCTGTATTTAAAGTGCTCAATGCAATATGCTGGTCATGAGCTTGTAACTAATAGATATGTATATGTGTGTAATATTGCATCTTCTTGATGCCCTTTTGTGAATGAAATAACTTACTTCATCAAAAAATAAACAGATATGCGTGTAATATTGTGTAGCCGCTCGATATAGCATATTTTGATATCTTTGCTAATTGGTTTCTTTCAACAATTAAAGAGAATTTTTTTGTTGGGATAGGTTGTGAAACAAATAAAAGGGTCCTTACGTTGGTGTTTAGCCTACTTGAAATTTTCCTAATTACTGGATTCCTTATTATAATTTATAACACAAAATATTTCACATACTTTATAACATATCCAGTTTTCCATATTAAAAAGAATATTTCATATTATAACCTAGAAATATTCTAACATATAATATCATTAATTCACTTGACCCTCGATCATTACGAGTCCCAAGTAGCTAAAACTATTTGTGAACTTTGTATAGCAAAGTAGTGCCTGTTTGGTGCTCTTTGATGAATAATATCTTATCCAAAAAATAAATGGTTCCAAGTAGCTGGACTTCTGTAATGTCCCCAACAGAATAGTATAGAAGCATGTCACTTGTCAAAAAAAAAATTACTCCCTTCGTCCCAATATATGTAACGTGTTTGGATTTCGAGAGTCAAATGAGTTATTCTTTGACCGTAATTTTTTCTTATGCCTTTTAGATATTTTAAATTATTAGTTATTATGACTTATAGTACTTTTTACGTAGTTTCCAAATATGTAATTTTTCTAGTTGAATTTTGGAAGAGCGCAGGCAGGCAGGGCTTGTTTGGAGTGGCTGACTGAGTTGTTTAACGTCATTTTTAAGACTACAAGAATGCCTGAAGAATGGAGGTGGAGTACAATGATTCCCTTGTACAAAAACAAAGGTGATATCCAGAGTTGCAACAACTATAGGGGTATCAAGCTGCTGAGCCACTCTATGAAAGTTTGGGAAAGAGTTGTGGAGACGAGGGTGTAGAGAGGCGTGTCTATTTTTGAGAACCAATTTGGATTCTTGCCGGGGCGTTCGACTACCAAAGTCATTTATCTTATTAGGAGGTTGGTGGCGCAATATAGAGAGAGGAAGAAAGACTTACATATGGTTTTCATCGACCTCGAGAAGACATACGACAAAGGCCCTAGGGAGGTTCTATGGAGATGTTTGGAGGTTAGAGGCGTGCGTACACTAGGGCGATCAAGGATATGTATGATGGAGCCAAGACTAGAGTACGGACAGTAGGACGAGACTCGGAGCACTTCCCAGTGATGATGGGGCTGCACTAGGGATCAACTCTTAGCCCATTCCTAATTGCCTTGGTGATGGACGGACTGACGCGACAAATCCAAGGGGAGGTACCATGGTGTATGTTATTCGCAGACGACATAGTCCTGATTGATGAGATTCGCAGATGAGATTCGCAGCGGAGTGAACGCCAAGCTGGAGGTTTGGAGACAGACTTTGGAGGCTAAAGGGTTCAGGCTGAGTAGGACCAAGATAGAATACTTGGAGTGCACTTTCAGCAACGGGAGCGACCGTGAGACAGGCGTGGAGGTGAGACTTGAGGCTCATGTCATTTCAAAGAAAAGAAGCTTCAAGTACCTAATGGAGAGATTGATGACGCTGTCACACATCGTATTGGGGCGGGTGGATGAAATGGAGGCTCACATCTGGAGTCTTGTGCGACAAAAAGGTGCCACAAAAACTTAAGGCAAGTTCTATAGGGTGGTGGTTAGACCGACTATGTTGTATGAGACAGAGTGTTGGCCAATCAAGACTTCGCACATACAAAAGATGAAAGTTGCGGAGATGAGGATGCTGAGATGGATGTGTGGGCATACAATGAGAGATAGGATTAAAAATGATGATATTCGGGAGGAAGTGGGAGTGGCCTCGGTGGATGATAAGATGCGGGAAGCGAGGTTGAGATGGTTCGGGTATGTGTAGAGGAGAGACACAGATGCCCCAACGCGGAGGTGTGAGAGGTTGGCTATGGATGGGTTCAGGATGGTTAGATCTAGACCGAAAAAGTATTGGGGAGTGGTGATTAGACGGGATATGACGCAGGTGCAACTTACTGAGGACATGACCTTAGATAGGGGTTGTGGAGGACACGGATTATGGTAGAAGAGTAGTAGGTACTCGAGCATAGTACTTATGCTTATAAATTAATAGTTGTAGTGTTATTACTGTAGGCCCGATTAGCCTATCACACTTATAGACACATTATTGCTTTATAATCCACTGTAATTTGATTTCAGCTGCTATGTGTTCTTTAGTGGATTTTGTTTAGCTTATTTAATTGTGTTAGCTACTGCTCCCTTTTTGTTCGAATGCACTTTATATTGCTTTAATCCCTTATTTGAGTATGACCGTTTCTCCTGCTTTACTCTTTATTCTTGCTTTGTTTTGATTGCCTTGTTTGTGATTATGCTTTGTCTTGAGCTGAGGGTCTCCCGGAAACAACCGCTCTACCTACCAAGGTGGAGGTAAGGTCTGTGTACACTCTACCCTCCTCATACCCCACGGTGTGGGATTTCACTGGGTATGTTGTTGTTATTGTTGTCTATGTTCAAACACATGGTCTTAATTAAGAACTCTGAATCTCGAAAAGCGACAGGTGTCACATAAATTGGGATAGAGGGAGTACTACAGAAGCATGCCAACCTGATCCGAGTTACCATTATTTGCTACAGCGTAATATCTGTGTTTTTTACCTAATGTGCTCTCTTGCTATTTTTTGTTCGAGTAGGTCTACACAAATTCTTTGCAGAGTACCTTGTTGGCTGCTAACATTCATCCTGGTCGAGAGTCTAAGCTTTCGTATTCTCCCTTTTCAACAACACAAGCAATGCCCACAAAATATGGCAACTCAATTTCATCAATCAGTGGTTCAACAATTTCCATGCCTGAGGTTATGTTTCTGCATGAATCTAATCAAAATTGCACATTATACTTCTATTTCCTGATGGGCTTCTGATATATCAGTTTGTTACTGTATTTTGTGCTAACTCGTGCATGTATAATTAGAACAAACATGTCGTTTCCTACTTATTTAGAATCAATGATAGTAGATGATACTGGAATTTTTATACATAATGAGAATGCTGTCTTTTTATCGTAGCTTCACCTGTAGTGTTGGTACCTTTACCCGCAGACATATTGACCTTATATTTGTTTTGAATGAGGCAAAAAATGACCATTTTTGTTTGTTGAAATGTACAAGTGCTTATGCTTGTTGATTTCCTGCAGGCCTTGAATACGGTTGGTTTTTCATCAGCACAGCCTACTCAGCAGATGCTTTCTGGAACTAGTGTCGCCACGGGACCAGCTGTACCACAACATCTAACCGTACACCCATATTCTCAACCGACCGTTCCTCTAGGACCGTATGCCAACATGATAAGTTACCCCTTTATGCATCAGAACTATCCATATATGCCATCTGCATTCCAACAAGCGTTTCCTGGTAATAACACTTATCATCAGTCGCTTGCTGCAATGCTCCCCCAATATAAGAATACTGTTTCTGCCAGCAGCTTGCCTCAGTCTGCCAGTGTTCCTTCTGGATATGATGCTTTTGGAAATACAAACAATATCCCGGGGAACTTCCCAGTCAACCCCCCCACTGCTCCGTCTGGAACTAACTTAAGTTATGATGATTTATTAAGCTCTCAGTACAAGGATACCAATCATTTGATGTCTCTTCAGCAGGTAACCCTCTCTCTCCAAGAAATTGCTTGTCATCAATATGTCAAAAGAGAAAATGACAAAAATGGTCCCTTAAGTATCATTTGAGCAGTTTGGGTCCTTTAAGTTTGCCAAGAGTGAGCACTTTGGGTCTCCGTCAGATATTTATCTATCTCCTCAGATATTTACCTAACTCCGATTGTTAAATTCAATCGGAACAGTGAATATAAAAAATATTTCATGGGAACTCACATTTGGAAGTACAGATTTGTAGTTATTTTTGGTCTCTTCCAAGAGTCTGGTGCAACTTTTGAGGTGCAATTTCTGTTACTTTTGGTCATTTTTTGTGGCTGGTCACCGGTGTAGTTTTTTATGTCGCGGTAGTGTTTTTGGTTAAATTTCTCTTTCACAGTTCCGGTTAAATTTAACAATCAGAGTTTAGTCAATGTTTAACGAAGACCAAAAGTGCTCACTTTTGGCAAACTTTAAGGATCAAAAAAGTCTGGTCAAATGCGAACATTATTACTAGAAAAAAATGCCCTAGAACATGTTAAAAACTTCTCAGTTGATACTTAAGGGACTAATTTGAACCTTGTATCAAAGATAAGGGACCATTTTTGTCATTTTCTCGGTCAATTACATATATCAAGCTCCACTTTGGGTGGTTGGCACTTAACTTTAGAAATGCACTGTAATTTCAATTTGTCACTGGCTCTATCTGCCATTTGCGTCGCTTTATTGAAACTCCTGTTTCCGTCCTCTTTCAGAGTGAGAACTCGGCTTTGTGGCTTCAAGGACATGGTTCAAGAACAATGCCAGCTGTTCCTGCCAACATGTATTATGGCTTTCAGGGACAAAATCGTCAACAGCTGTCACAACAGAGCTATGGATCTTTGGGGAGCTACCCGCAGCATTTCTACAATTCTCAGGCTGGTATCTCGTTGGATCAACAACAGCACCAAAACCTTCGGGATGGATCGTTGGCGGTCCCACAAGGCCAGCCGAAGCAGTCTCAACAAAAGATATGGCAAAACGGCTACTAATCTTACTGCATCCTTGTTTTTCGGGGTCTTGTAATGAGTGTGAAAGTGGCCTTTCGAGCTATTTCTGTGGAAATAACCATCATTCACGATCCCTGAAAAGACTTGACCGGCTGCTGCCCTGTGCCACGAGGCTGTACTTTTACGTGTTTATCTCAGAGTTAAATGTAACGTAGGAATGACTGAGCTAACGCAGTGCTAGTGGTCTTGTTTGTGTTTCCTTGACTCTTTAACATGGCTCGTTTTTATTCTATAGTTAGAAGTTGTGTTCTGTTTCCCACTAGTACTCTTTTACATTATTACTATCTGCTTTTTTACTTTCATGTGCAGTTTAGCCCTCTTTGTCGTATAAATGGCTTGAATTATTGGTAAGTTTAATTTGGTTGAACTGATAATGATATACTATTACCAAATCTGAGAATGCAAGTTCCTAAATAGAGAATATGTTCGAGGCTTGGTCCTTTGAGAATGGCGTTGAGAGTATTCTGTACTTACGGTTGTCGAGGTGCGCACAAATTGATTTGGATACACCTTTGTTTTTTTTGTTTAAAGCCCTATATAAAGTAAAGAGTACTGCTAGTGAAGAAATATATGATACCAATGCTTGAAGAGATAGAGATAAAGTTTTATGTATTGACGATGTAAAAAATATTTATTTAATGATAATTTAAATTATTGTCGTACATTAAAATTTACTGATAGTGAGAATCTTAACACTTCAGTATATCTTAAGTTAATATATACAGTCAAGTCAAAGTAGGTCAATTTCAATTTTTTTTGAGACGGGGAGGAGTATAATATTCAAGATGATCACCATGGAATATCTAAAAATCGAAAAGCACATTATTTGGTCAATATCATGCTTATAATATTTTTTTATACAAACACTATGAAATAATAAATAATAAGAGAGTGAACACACACTAAACATTTTCAGTTAATTTTACATTCACATGTTTTTTTCATAGTCATTTAAAGCCATAAAACAAAGTACAATATTAAAGATTGGAAGTGCCAGATAAAGTATGAAAAGTTTCACATGTTCTTCACTAATTAATCCAAACCAATTTACACCACATTACATCTCTTTACTGAAACCATAACCCATAACCCAGCTCACCTCACACTACTTAGAAGATTAGAGATCAACTTGTGTTAAATTCACTTTCCGGGAACAAAGTTTGTGGCAAAGGCCCAGGCGTTGTTGTTAACTGGGTCAGCAAGATGGTCAGCAAGATTCTCTAATGGACCCTTTCCAGTGACGATAGCCTGAACAAAGAATCCAAACATGGAGAACATGGCAAGTCTACCATTCTTGATCTCTTTCACCTTGAGCTCAGCAAAAGCCTCTGGGTCATCAGCAAGACCCAAAGGATCAAAGCTACCACCGGGGTAAAGTGGGTCAACAACCTCACCGAGAGGCCCACCAGCAACACGGTAACCCTCAACGGCTCCCATCAACACAACTTGACAAGCCCAGATGGCCAAGATGCTTTGTGCGTGGACCAAACTTGGGTTGCCCAAGTAGTCAAGGCCTCCTTCGCTGAAAATTTGTGATCCAGCCTTGAACCATACAGCTTCGCCGAACTTGACACCATTACGGGCCAAGAGCTCGGGGAAGACACAACCAAGAGCTCCAAGCATGGCCCATCTGCAGTGGATCACCTCCAACTCACGGTTCTTGGCAAAAGTTTCTGGATCAGCTGAAAGTCCAGCAGTGTCCCATCCGTAGTCACCAGGGAACTCACCGGTCAAGTAGCTTGGGGCCTCACCAGAGAATGGGCCCAAGTACTTAACACGGTCAGGACCATACCATGGGCTACCAGAAGAGACGGGCTTGGCCTTGCTAGCAGTCTTCCTCATGGTGAATCTTCCATTTCCGGTGATTTCAGAGGAAGATGGTGAGAGTTTTACTGCCTTTCCGGCAAAGGTAGAGGAAGAAAGAGCCATTGTAGAAGCAGACATGGCGAAGTAGAATAAAAACTCTTAATACACAAAAAGAAGAGTTGGTTTGTGGCTTGAATTGGGCCTTGCACCAAGTGTATATAAATGACCAATATCCTTATCCTTGAATATCTATATCTGCCTTTTCATTGGTGGATGAAAATTTGTAACCACTTGCCTTATTGTCCATTTGGCAAAGCTCAGCACCGTGAAAAGTGACTGGATATTTTTAGATACAATATGTATAAAAAATCTAACACAATATACATTTTCTTTCTTACAACCAATCCATTGATGCCACGTGTTATTGTGGATTACTGCAATATAATATCCACTTGACAAGCAACTCATGGCCATGCAATAGCTCACACACTTGTGTAGAATAGGACCACTTGTATGTGTGGTTGACAATTAGACAATAATGTCTGAATTTAATTTGCATGATAATACATATGTATAGGCTCTTCGTGGAGATGTATGTAACTAAAGGAAATTTCTTGAATATGATAGAGGGAGATAGAGATGTGGATTTAATTTCATTCATGTAAATTCAAATTAAGTTAGCAAAGGAACTTAGAAAGTAAACAAAACAGTCTTGTTGTGCATCCTTCATTTTCACAAAAATCTCATAGAGAGGTTTATGTCTCATTTTAGTGGTGGCTATATAGATTTAAAGTAGTAATGGAGCAAGAAATTTATTTAAAGAAATTTTAAGAAAAAAATAATAGAATGTCACACCATGAATTTGAAATTATGACCTAAAGCATTTTTTTAATTCGCAACAGCACTTGACTTTTTCATTATATCAAGGAGGTTCAACAATTTATATATCAAAAAATCATTTTTGTCTTATTTACACAATACTTCATATAATTTCTCAATGAACGGAATTCAATTGAGTCCATTTTCCTCTACTTAGAGATTTTCTTTTCTTCAACATATATAGAGATATATATATACTCTACCTCTTCTATTACATTTACATTACATCATGGAGAAGTCCATTCTCATATAGAAATTAATAACTTCTTAAAATGTATAAGCTTTAGTTTTCTTGAGTTTGTTTTTCAGTTTCCAGAGCAACACTTGCATGAAAAATATCAAAGAAACCCAGTCTAAAGAATCATACTGAGCTTATTCAAAACCACATATTGGTTGGACCCAGTAGTAAAATATCATGAAATAATTAATAGAAAACAAAATGCCAAGTAGACTAAACAATAAGGCTAATAAAATCTTGAAAACCAATGAAATTTTAGATAGAGATATCATAAGATAAGAACTATTTCACTCCCCTCCTATATAAATTGTTATTAAGCCCAAATGATCACATATCACCACACAACAGTCATAAAAAAAACGCTTAATTTCTTCTTATTAAACGATGGCTGCTTCTACAATGGCTCTTTCTTCCTCTACCTTTGCCGGAAAGGCAGTAAAACTCTCACCATCTTCCTCTGAAATCACCGGAAATGGAAGATTCACCATGAGGAAGACTGCTAGCAAGGCCAAGCCCGTCTCTTCTGGTAGCCCATGGTATGGTCCTGACCGTGTTAAGTACTTGGGCCCATTCTCTGGTGAGGCCCCAAGCTACTTGACCGGTGAGTTCCCTGGTGACTACGGATGGGACACTGCTGGACTTTCAGCTGATCCAGAAACTTTTGCCAAGAACCGTGAGTTGGAGGTGATCCACTGCAGATGGGCCATGCTTGGAGCTCTTGGTTGTGTCTTCCCCGAGCTCTTGGCCCGTAATGGTGTCAAGTTCGGCGAAGCTGTATGGTTCAAGGCTGGATCACAAATTTTCAGCGAAGGAGGCCTTGACTACTTGGGCAACCCAAGTTTGGTCCACGCACAAAGCATCTTGGCCATCTGGGCTTGTCAAGTTGTGTTGATGGGAGCCGTTGAGGGTTACCGTGTTGCTGGTGGGCCTCTCGGTGAGGTTGTTGACCCACTTTACCCCGGTGGTAGCTTTGATCCTTTGGGCCTTGCTGATGACCCAGAGGCTTTTGCTGAGCTCAAGGTGAAAGAGATCAAGAATGGTAGACTTGCCATGTTCTCCATGTTTGGATTCTTTGTTCAGGCTATCGTCACTGGAAAGGGTCCATTAGAGAATCTTGCTGACCATCTTGCTGACCCAGTTAACAACAACGCCTGGGCCTTTGCCACAAACTTTGTTCCCGGAAAGTGAATTTAACACAAGTTGATCTCTAATCTTCTAAGTAGTGTGATGTGAGCTTGTAGTGATGAATCTATAGAAGGGGTCAATTTTTTAAGTATTCTGGGTTATGGTTTCAGTTAAGATATTCTAGTTTGGTGTAAATTAGTTTGGATCAATGAAGAACATGTGAATTTTTCATATTCTTTCATGCACTTCCAATATTTAATGGTGTACTTCTTCATGTGAATTTGTAGTACATAAACTATCCTTTTAACTAATTTTATTTTTTAAGGAAGCTTATTCAATATATATCTTTTAAAAAATCTGATAATATAAAAAAGTTAATATATATATAACTTAAATTCTTAAAATAGTACTGTATGATTAACAATATAAAGTGCGCTCTTGTATAGGAGTATTTTGAATGCACTATAATCATAATGACACTCTTCATCAATATATAATGGAATAATCATAAAGAAAATTTGAACAATATTAAATGACGTTCATGACATTTTTACTGCTCCCTCCGTTTCAATTTGTTTGTCGTAAATCACTTCTGGACTTTCTGCCGATCCAGAAACATTCGCCAAGAACCGTGGAGGTGATCCACTGTAGGTGGGCTCTTGGTTGCGTCTTCCCCGAGCTCTTGGCCCATAATGGTGTTAAGTTTGGTGAAGCTCTATGGTCCAAGGCTGGATCCTAGATCTTCAGCGAGGGCGTACTTGACTACTTGGTCAACCCGAATTTGGTCCATGCACAAAGTATCTTGGCCATTTGTGCTTCTACAAGAAAAAGGCTTATCAGGGACCAAAGTAAAAAAAGGGCTCCAAAAATCCCTGATTGACTGAACTTCATCAACTCAGGGTTGCGCTAAACTTCATCTCTCTCTAAGGCTTATACACAAGCTTCATCTGCGGTTGGGATCAAGAATAAGTTTATTTCTTTCATTTTTTCTGACTGAAGGTTGTGCATTTGGGTTGTTTAGAGTAGTGATTGTTGTTGTGTGAGGGCGAAAAGTGAGAGTATTGGGTTTAAAGTTGGGGCTCGTAGGTCAAGGAGGAGAACTTTCAGTTTGAGTGACGGACTCGCTTCGTCGAAGCTCTTCGCTATCAATGGTTGCATTTATTTTGTCGCGAACTACTCCCTAAAAAATAAGGTCAATGTTTTGAGCATTATAATATAGGCTCTGTTTTGATGTTAACTGTTTCAAAAAAAAATATAGGCTCTGGTTTGATTGAAAAAAGTTATTTTTGATGGAGTTGGAAAATAATGTTCTTCACTACATTAATAAATCTCAGTGCTGGTTTTTGTTTATGCTAAAGAAAATAGCATTTCATGTTCTTGTGCTTACCAATAGGTTGCTTTGGTTATCCTTAGGATATCGATGAACTTCATACTTAAATGTGTTGAAGTCCCGTAGGAGAAAGTACCGGTGGTTAGGAATTAAATTGTATGTTATTAACCTTTACAGTTACATGATCACCAATTTCTTCACAGATTCATTTTCTGCCAACATGTAACTTGGAGAGGTTTTCTATAGATGGTAGTTGAAAGTTTAGTATATTGACACTGAATTATCATAAGAAAAGCTCAACTTAGATAGCATAGGTTTAAATGATGTAGTATTCTGTCGTTATTCATAATGATAAACGATACTCTAAAAAATTTCTTTTGTGATAGCATAAGTCTAAATTGCTCATATATATACATATGATATATCCTTGCATATACTTGTTTTCACAATAGGAGTAGCATTTTTGGTATAAGTTATTGATGATCTTAATTTATTAAGTGCACAAACACGAGCTTCACACTTCACTGAGAAGATGAGAGAATTCCTTATATAGGAGTTATAAGTTGCATTACATTAGAAAAGTTTCATAATCTTACTCTTAAGTTTTCAACGATGACATAATTATAAGCATATTTTGCACAAGATTCTTAATATGCTTGACTTTTAAAACTCTCTTGTATTCTTATTCTATTAAATCTCTCTATAGTAACATCTTTTATTCGAATTTTTTAATGACTATAGCGTGATATTGTTATATAGAATATATTTAATATGATTTAACATGAAATCGGGTTTGAAGAAAATTTGGTCGTAGAGATGAGAATAGATAAGTAGAAAGGTGTTGATTGAGTTACCTTGAGTGAAAGAATAGAGTTTGGGAAGCATCACAGCATTGTCTCGATTATCTCATGTTTTTTTGGTTTTTGCACGATGTGGGAACTTGGTAAAACAGAAGAGACATTGTTACAGAGCCGACAAGGGCAAAAGCTTATTTAATTTTGATTTCAAGTATATTTACGAATCGTGAAAACGTGGCCCAATAATCCTGTTTTCTCAAGCAGGTGCTCATGTTTGTAGTGGCACATTTTGTCTAATAAAGGACTCCCCGTCTCAATTTCTGTTGCGGTGTTTGATGCCTTCGAAATTTAAAAAAAGAAATTTTCAATACTTGTGTTATACGTTTGGCTATAAATCATGTTGTTAAGATTAAAATAAAAAGTTAAAAGTTAAATTAATTTTAAATACTCCATTTGTCATAATCTATACGATACTTTTTCATTTTTAGTCGGTATAAAAAAAGACTCATTTCTAGATTTAGCTATAATTTAACTCTAAAATTCTCATTTTATCCTTAATGAAATTATTTTTAGTCAATTTTTATTTGACTTATTTTAGATCATAAGATTCAGAAGTATTCATTTATTTCTTAAAATTCGTGTCTAGTAAAAACGCTCATATAAATTGAGGGAAAGAGTAAGAAATTATGATATTTGTTTTTTGGACATACTAAAATTATTGTAAGAGAAGAAGTAGTAACTATTTTAGGAAAGGAAACATAATTCTTTTGGGCTAGTTGGGTTGAAGTATTTAGGCCCATATTCATATCAAAGACCCAGCTTCAATTTAACCCGAATTTGTCACTAGAAATTTCAGAATTCACAAATACAAAATATGCAAATCCGATGGAATTTGTGCTAAATTTCAGCTAATTTTGGCCAGTCGATTTCAAATGATAGCAGGTTAGTGTTCTCTTCACATCCCTATCCAGATTCATCTTTTCGTTCTAATTGATTTAATGCGTTTCTATTTTCTTTTTATGAAACTGGTAACTGTGATTAATGGGTTTCTATTTTTCTGAATTGGGTTTGCAATGTTTTGTTTTTGTTCCCTCTGCATAAAGATAATTTTCAATTTTTAGTTGTAACTTTGACAGGTTAAGTTGCAATTTGAGTATTACTAAGAATTGCTTATCTGCATTTTAGTACTCCCTATGTCCCAATTTATGTGTTGGAAGCACGCACCCTTTATCTTATGCTATGGGTAAGGAATCAAAGGCAACGAGCCAAACCCAGTTTTTTTTAGGAAGCACGGATGATAAACCTCCAAAATAGGCGGTGCTGCGGGTTCACCAGGGTTGGGAGAGTCCGGGGCCGGTTGGTTGGCACTGGCTTCGGAATTACCAGGGGAACTGCTTCCAATGAAACCATTTACTTTTAGTTTGTCTCAAAAAGAATGTCACCTTTTTGTAATTAGAAACAATTTAACTTTAAAAGTTCTCTCTTATCTGTAATGAAATGATTTATAGCCACACAATTGTCTAAGATTTGTTTTAGACCACACATTTCAATAGTCAACTTTTTTTTCTTAAACTTTGTGCCAAGTCAAATGGTGCCACATAAAATGGAACGGAGGGAGTAGTATTTACTGATCAATGGAATACTTTTTTTTCTCCCAAAAAAGGAGGAAAGAAAAAAAGGCAATAAAGAAATGAATGAACATTAGAATACTAGATATTATAAATGTAACTCAAAAGCTAAGTGTGGAAGGAAATGACAAGTTGAGGTAGCAAGTGAAGTTCTTGATCTTCCTAAAGGTGAGACCTTGAACACAAGAATAAGGGGTCGTTTGGTATGGTGTATAAGAATAGTACTGAATATGGTGTATTAGTAATACATAGATTTGTAATTAGGAGTGGCAAATAGGCGGGTTGGGTCAAATTGGGGTGGGTTTAAATGGGTCACATTAATTATTAGACTCAACCCACCCCAGAATTTTCTTGGGTCAAAATGGGTTGGGTTAAACAACGGGTCATAACTTAACCCGCCAATAATAACCCGACCTCTCCCCTCTTTAAACATTTAATAATATTTGCTTGGGTCAAAATGGGTTGGACCAATTTAATATTTTAATAATATTAATATCAATATTCTTCTATTGGTTTTTCAAACGTATAGTTTTTTTTTAATATTCTTGCTTGTTTAGGTTGGGTATATTTTGACCCGGCGGGTTACACTATTTTGACATGTTTTAACCCGATTGATTGATGGGTCATTTTGGATTCAACCCGTTGGGTCAGCTCAACAAACAGGTCATGACCCAACCCGTAGAAACACTAGACGGGTTAGGTTTGGTTTTGCACCCCTACTAGTAATAATAGATTAGTTATGCTGACATTATTTTTTATCGACTGTTTGATTTGTTTTATTAAATGAAGTGTGTATTAGAATATGAATAGTATTGAATAGGGTGTACTAGAACATGAATAGTACTGGCTTTAGTTTTACAGTGGTTGAAAAACAGTACCAACCAAGGGATTAATAATACCGAAGCTTATGCATGTATTATTTTCTCTAATAGATCTTACCAAACGACCCCTAAGTGTGATGGAATAAACAGGTGGCATAAGCTAAAAAACATAACGGAGTGGTATACAGAATTTTATATAGAAGGCGAAAATAGAAGCTACAAAGGTGATTGAAAGCTTGAGTTAAAGCCTTAGACGCCTTTTACTAAACTTAAGGACGCATGGAAAAAAATGTTGCCATGTGGTCACGCGTTCGACCTATGGAAACAGTCTCTTGCAGAAATGCAGGGTGAGTCCGTGTACAATAGACCAGGGGCAATTTTAGGCCTAAAAAACGGGGCACGTGAACCCATGGTTGCTCGGCAAAATTAGATATTTTATGTACATATTTTCTAGAATTGATCTAGAGTTAGCTCACAACGACTCTCTCTCTTGGACTCTCACAACGACTCTCTCTCTTGGACTCTCACAACGACTCTCTCTCTCTCTCAAATCTCAACTACCGCCACCAAATCTCCACTGCCAAACACCTCCACCAAACCTCCACCATTTCCCTTGCCACCCACCTTAACCCCTACAGATCACCATAATAAGTCATATATATTTCAAGAATCTCATCCCCCCTCCCTTTCTTATTTTTGTTCTTGTTCTTGTATTCTTTTATTCCTAAATCTACGCAGGTACTTGATTTTTTTTGTTAAAAACTCTGGTGAACAGTACTCCGGTACCTGTGAACAGTACTGTCGGCGACGGAAAACCTTGTTTTTTTTTTTTACAAAATTTCATTTTTTTGTTCTTTTGTTCTTTTTCTCCTAGATCTACACATGTACTCCATTTTTTTGGTAAAAACTCAAGTGAACTGTAATTCCAGTGCTGGTGAACAGTATCGTTGAACAGTGATTTCGCCGGCGAACAGGTTCGATACAACTGAAGTTGGTACCTCCGATTGCCTGTATCCATTCTCTGTCCTTAACCTTGTTGTTAAATTTTACCGCTTCTTGTCTTTAGTTATAGCATTCTTGGCGTAGTGATTTTACTTGCCTCTAGATTCTTGTTAACTTGTACTTGCACTTTGATCCCTTCCTGTTTTAGGGTAAACGTTGAGTAGTTTATTATTTTATATTTGTCTTAGTGGCTTTGGTAACTGATGGTAGACTAGGGTCATATTCTCGGTAGGGGATGAGGGTTAGGGGGGATAAGTGGGGTAAGAGAGATGCTAGGCTGAGAATAGGGTCTTGGAACATTGGGACTTTAACGGGGAAGTCCATAGAGCTAGTTAAGATTCTTAAGAAGATGAGGATTAATATAACATGTGTCCAGGAGATCAAATGGGTAGGACCTAAGGCTATAGATATAGACGGGTATAAGTTATGGTTTTCAGGTAGGTCGAAGTATAAGAATGAGGTAACAATTTTGGTAGACAGCGAGCTAAGAGATCAGATGGTAGAGGTGAGGAGAGTCAATGACAGGATGATGACGATTAAGTTGGTAGTTGGAGGGTTCACTATGAACATTATTAGTGTTTATGCGCCGCAAACGGGCTTGGACGAGGATGAGAAGAGACGCTTTTGGGAGGATTTGGACGGAGTGGTGGGAGGTATACCACCCACTTAGAAGTTATTTGTAGGAGGGGATTTCAATGGACATATCAGGTCGCTTTCGGGGGTTATGTCGACGTGCATGGAGGCTTTGGATTCGGGGACAGGAACAGGGGAGGCGTCTCACTTTTGGAGTTCGCTAGAGTTTGTGGGATGGTGATAGCCAATTCGAGGTTCCTGAAGGAGGAACACCTGGTGACTTTCCGTAGTTCAGTGGTTAAGACTCAGATAGAATGTTTGCTCCGTAGGAAGGTTGACAAAGGTCTTTGTAAAGACTGTAATGTTATTCTGAAGGAGGATTTTACAACCCGACATAAGCTTTTGGTAATAGATTTGGAGATCAAGTTGGAGAAGAAGAAAAGGATCGTGGATGACATGTTAAGAATCAAATAGGGGAGTTTGACCATGGCTAGTGCAAATGAGATGAGGGAGAGGTTGATGGCCAATGAGGCTTGGGGAGTAGTGGAGATGCGATCGGTTTGTGAGACATGACGGCCAATTGCATTCGGGAGGTAGCTAGAGAAGTGCTAGGGGCCTCGCGGGGTGACCGTGGTAGCTAGAGAAGTGCTTAGGGAGTAGTGGAGATGCGATCGGTATGTGGGACATGACAGCCAGTTGACCGTGGTGGGTATCGAGGGGACTGATGGTGGAATGGTAAAGTTCAAGAGAAGGTAGAAGAAAAGAAAGCGGCGTATGTGAAATTGGTAGAAAACAAGGATGAGGTGGAGAAGTGGACGAATATGGAACTATATAAGATGGCGAGGAATGAGGCAAAGCTAGCGGTTATGGCGGCAAAAACTGCGGCTTTTGAATGCCTGTATGTTGAATTAGAGGAGAAAAGCGGGGATAAGAAGTTGTACAGACTAGCCAAGGCAAGTGAGAGGAGGGCCCGTGACTTGGATCATATGAGGTGCATCAAGGACGAGGACGACAAAGTACTAGTGGAGGAAACGCATATTAGGCGGAGGTGACAGTCTTACTTTCATAAACTCTTGAACGAAAAAGGAGATAGAGACATTGTGCTGAGAGATCTGGAGCATTCTGGTAGGTACCGAAATTTTGGGTATTGTAGAAGCATTAAGGTTGAGGAGGTTAAGGATGATGTTCGCAGGATGAGCAGGGGACGAGCGACTGGGCCTGATGAGATCCTAGTTGAATTATGGAATAGTGCAGGTTGGGCAGCTTTGAAGTGGCTGACTAAGTTGTTTAACGTCATTTTTAAGACGACAAGAATGCCCGAGGAATGAAGGTGGAGTACAATGATTCCCTTGTACAAAAACAAAGGTGATATCCAGAGTTGCAACAACTATAGGGGTATCAAGCTGCTTAGCCACACTACTATGAAAGTTTGGGAGAGAGTCGTGGAGATGAGGGTGTAGAGAGGCGTGTCTATTTCCGAGAATCAATTTGGGTTCATGCTGGGGCGTTCGACTATTGAAGTCATTCATCTTATTAGGAGGTTGGTGGAGCAGTATAAGGAGAGGAAGAAAGACCGACATATGGTTTTCATTGACCTCGAGAAGGCATATGACAAAGTCCCTAGGGAGGTTCTATGGAGATGTTGGAGGTTAGAGGTGTACCTGTGGCGTACACTAGGGCGATCAAGGTTATGTATGATGGAACCAAGACTAGGGTACGGATAGTAGGAGGTGACTCGGAGCACTTTCCAATGATGATGGGGCTGCACAGGGATCGACTCTTAGCCCATTCCTATTTGCCTTGGTGATGGATGGACCGATGCAACAAATTCAAGGGGAGGTACCATGGTGTATGTTATTGCAGATGACATAGTCTTGATTGATGAGACTCGCAGCAGACTGAATGCCAAGCTAGAGGTTTGGAAACAGACTCTGGAGTCTAAAGGGTTCAGGTTGATTAGGCCAAGACATAATATTTGGAGTGCAAGTTCAGCAATGGGAGCGACCCTGAGACATGCCTGGAGGTGAGGCTTGGTACTCGGGTCATTCCAAAGAAAAGAAGCTTCAAGTACCTAAGGTCTATTATCTAAGGGAATTGAGAGATTGATGACGATGTCACACATCGTATTGGGGCAGGGTGGATGAAATGGAGGCTCGCATTTGGACTCTTGTGCGACAAAAAGGTGCCACCAAAATTTAAAGGCAAGTTCTATAGAGTGGTGGTTAGACTAAGGGTGGCCAGTGGGCCGGGTCGGTACGAGTCGGGTCGGGACCGGCGTGATCGGGGCGGGGTGAGACAGGCGGGATTTGCCGCCGTCCCGTCCCATTTCCGGTCCCGTCGGAAAAGGGGTGGGGCGGGATTTTTTTTTGCACTTAATTTAAAAATAACATATATATAAAAAATTCAATAATTAAATAAGATAGTGCACTTTGTTTATCTTATTTAGCTGTGTTAGCTACTGTTTTCTTTTGTTAGAATGCGCTACCATGGCGTATTCGATTTTATTATCAGTATGTTCATATTGCTTTAATTTTTTATCTGAGTCTGACTGTTTCTCTTGCTTTGCCTTGCTTGTGAATATGATTTGTCTTGAGCCGAGGGTCTCCAGGAAACATCCGCTCTACCTAATCAGAACATCACATATGTAACTACAAAGAGGACTCAACAAAGAATCTATAGCTAGGCATAGACATGGTGTTGTGGCACCTCTCTATGACTATTTATCTATTTTCTCCTTTTCTTGACATTTTTCTCATTTTCTTGCATTTTTGTTTTGATTTATTTCTGCTCTTGGCTAATGGATTAATAAAAGCTTTGATAAAGGCCAATTGAATGTAGCAATGAATGCCATAAAAGTCAATTGAACGTTTATCTGAATTACTCCACGTAGCAGCATTTTACTTTCTTTCAACATAAACGCTTACAACAGTTTAATTGACATTATGGTGGGTCATTAAATTGCATAAATGTCCTTTCACAGTTTCAGTTGCATGTGCCGTTTCCATTGCAGCATGGGGTCTTCCCATATTCCAATCTTTTAACTATTTAAGTTTAACTTCCCTAAAACTTCCTTTAAACATATAATAGTGCATTCATCCCAGGTTTCAGAAAATACGTTTGTGACAATTGCAATCATTCACTATACGTCCCCCCCAAAACCCCTTGTTCTCCGTCAACCCCTTCTCCTTCCACCTACCTGCAAGTTACACACACAATCCACAATATATATTCTCATATCCTATATTGTTCCTTATCCTAATACAAATGTGTCATGTTCTCAATATGAATATGATGTTGAAGGTAGGTGGGAAACATCGATAGGCATTGGGAGTAGAGGGAACCCAATGTATCAAGAGGGGATTGATCCAAAGAGGCGAACTATCAAAACCAAGGTGAATGTTTGTGGATGTGTGGGATTCTCTCTTGTGCTTGATGATGATTGTTATACAAACTTCATCACCCCTCATGTGGTTGAATGGTTGAGGATACCTTGTGTGATGAGACGATATCCTTATTATGATGAGGGAGGGTATTGGGTTGATAAGAAAGTGAAGGTATTCATTACACATAGTGAGTACCAAGAGGTGATTTGGTATGATGTGCTTCCCATGGATACTTGTCACATATGTTTAGGATATCCTTGGTTCCAAGAACATAGGATTCCATATGAGCAAGAATGGTACAAGTATGTAGTGGACAAGAAGGGGAGCTTTCTTTTTCCACCCATAGCCCTTAAAGAAGAAGCAAGTGCAAGTGAACCGCTTCCTAGAGTGAGTGGTTTTGATCTTTCATATTTTGATAGGATAAGAAATGCTCTCCAACAAATAGTTGCTCAACGCTTTGCCAAAGAGCAACCAATACAAGATGAGAAGGCTATCCCAAATGAAGCTAAATGGAAGATTGAAGTGAAGTGCCATCCTAGCCCTTCAAAAGGAATATTGGGAGCTCATCCCTCTTCTAATGAACATGAGAGATACAAAATTGAGTAGAGTAAGGGAGATCCATGTGACAACTCTAGAGTGGAAAAAGAAGTGGTTGTGTGGAGTGACGTGAGGGAGTTGTCACAACTTAATTCTAACCCTTCTAACCTTTCTACTTCTTCTAGTTGTCTTGGTTCTTTTGTAGGTACTCATGAGGATGAACACTCGAAAGAATCCCAAGTTTCTTTGGGAAGTGAAGTAACCCAAACCTCTTCAAAAGAGGAAATCCAATGCAAGGCACTTGATCGAGGTAACGAGTTCTATGTACATGAGCTACAAGGTAACAAAGCTAATCCTTATACGCTATTGAACTTGGAGGAACATGTTAAGACTAATAGCCAATTGAGTAAGGATGAAGTTTTGTCTTATGTGGAGCATAGTGGCTCTTTACTAAGTAATGATGATGTCCTTGTTGGAAGTGTCCACACACTAGTTGATCCTTTTGATGACCGAGTTGATTCTTCTTGGAAGATCGATTTGTGTCCACCTAGTGTGCACACTTGTGATTCTACACTAGATGACTTTACTTGTGGTAATCATGTGAGTAAATCTTGTGAGCTTTACATGCTGCAATCTAGTGTTGATATTTGTGTTGATCGACTTGATTGTAATGTTAATCCACTATTCGAGGAACCTTGTGATGTTCTTAATGAACCTCCGATTAGTGATGATATTGATAAAGTTGATCCTTTGAATGAGTATGACACACCGCCCATATTTGACACATATGAAGATGAGTCCTTTGATCTTACCTTGTTGACTTTTGATGAGACTCAAGGTTATGATAGTGTTGTGTGCCATGTAGAGAGTCATGACGTTGATCCTTTTTGGAGTGACATTACACGCCTTGACTCACCAACTTTAGATGATTACTCTTTCTTAAGAATAATGTCTTATTTGATGATGACATGATTGTTGATGACGATGTGCATGCTCACTTATTTTGTGGTGCTGTAGGTGTCGCCACATTTGGGGGTTACAAAGTCTATAGGAATCCAATGTGAAATGATGACGCTCTTCCCTATGATGAAGATCTTCCTTTAGGGAATGATAATACACTTGCGGGGAAGGAGTGTTTGAAAAGGATAGGTGAAACTTGTTTACAAATTGCTAATTCTTCTTTATGTGACCCAAATTGTAGTAACATGCTTGATCTTGTTCTTGAACCTAATAGTGAAGCTACATTTGAGGACACTATAGACGAAGAAGTTGTTTTGAGTGACACCTTTCTTTACTATCTATTTGCATATGATGACGCTCGTGTTTGTATTTTGGGTGCATCTTATGTTGAAGAGGGCTCTTATGGGTAAATAGTTGTGATCTTGACCAAGATGTGTGGATATATCTTCCTTTTGATCTCGGGGAGGCTTTATGTGACTTGGTCATTATACTACCTTGGGAATGTTTTTGTTTGAGAGATGAGGATCAAATGTGTTTCATGTCGTCTAGAACCAATGTAGCATTGCATGCCTTGTATTTTGAATCCATTGATTTCTTTGCTTTATCCTCATTTCATGATTGGAGGAATCAACTTCTTGAAACCTCATATGCGCGGAGTTTGTTCATGATAACCATTGATGTGTGGTTGTACCACAAGTTCATCCGTACTTGGAGTGAACGTATGATTATTTCCTTTTGTGCTAACCCTCATGATTTGAGGACCATATTTTCGTATATCTTTCCTTGGTTTTTGCAAGGTTCGGATTTGAGGACGAATCCTTTTCAAGAATGGGAGGATGATACGATACGGGATGGCACAAGGGTTATTATGAGAGCTAGGTTTCGTGGTGGAACTCGGCTTCAAACCAATGATGATCTATGGAGCATATTCACCACATTTGAGGAGCTTCAAGGGGTCTCAAACGGGTATCTTCACACCTCACACCCCTTTGTGATGAAGGTTAAGCCTTTGAAAGCCATTGAAGACCTATGTGTGAAGATGATCAAGCTATGGGAAATAGCATGGAAGGAACAAGACACAACTCACTCAAGTTCCTTCACCCGAGACTATGCCGAGGAGCTCCAAGCCATATGAGTCATGTTCATGCAAGGAGCGGCCTTGGAGATCCTTGAGGGACTCAACTTGGTTGAAGAAGAGAAGCATGGGATTGGATGAAGATGTCAAGACCGGGAGGTGGTTATTTATGCAAAGAGGCCAATCTTTAAAGACAAAGCCATCATTCCTTGAAAAGACCACCAAACAAGGCCCTTACTTCATTAAGGGCATAATTGTAATAGTTTAGTAGTCTTCTTAGCCTTGGTATAAATACTACATTTGTTATTTCATTATTTAGTTTTTGGATGAATATTGATTGAGAGTGATTCTCTAGTATCTAGGTTCTAGATTGTAGTGTAGTGTAGTGCTCCTAGCGAGTGTAGAGTTAGTTTTAATCTCTTCAATTGAACCTCTCTTTGAATGTATCCAAGTTGGTAATTCAAGCATGAGTTCAAGTTTCTTCTCCCTTGGTTTGTGATCAATTACTTGATTTCAATCCCTTCTTTCTTCTATTCTCACCTATATTTCTTCTATCAAACCTATCTTACTTTGTGTTGTTTAATTCTGCATATTTGATTGTTATTTTCATACGTTCCCAAGTTGGATCGTATCATTTCTGTACTGCTTTAGAACGTGTCGTATGTTTCCTATGGGCCTCTGCTCCTCCATCTTGCATGATTTTGCCCTTTTAGCAATGTGATTTCCTCGTTGAGCGATGTGACTTGATAGTTGAGCGATCTGATTTGACAGTCCTGCAATTTGTTATCTTCTATCATTTTGTTGTGTGATTTCAATTGTTTTCCTTTTTCATGGATCTAGAGACTCATTGCTTTAGTATTGTTCCCAAAGGACCTGAGTTTTGCAAGTACAAAAGCTCTATCATACTCGTTTAGTTAACAAATCCAAAATATCTTATTTCCCCTTGAAAACGGTAGTGAGTGGACAACCTTTGCATGTGATGTTTTTTCATTTACTTGCGATGTGTTAAATTGATATTACTAAGAATTTGCTAATCCACCTTTTAGCTTTACCAATCAATTTTAGAAATATTTTCCCCACAAAAAAAAGAAAGAAAAGAAAAGGGCAAAATATGTGAACTTTAGAATACAAGATATGGAAGGAGGGAGCAAATGTAACTTAAAGGTAAAATGTGCAAGGAAAGGACAAGTTGCAGTAGGAAATAGCAAGTGAAGTTCTTGATCTTCATAAAACTCAGACCTTTAACACAAGAATAAGTGTGATGGAATAAGCAGGTGGCATAAGCTAAAAAGACATAACAGAGTGGTATACAGAATTTTATAAGAAGGCGAAAAAAGAAGCTACGAAGGTGATTCAAAGTCTGAGTTAAAGCCGTAGACGCCTTTTAAACTTAAGGACGCAGGAAAAAAGTTGCTTCCATGTGGTCACGGGTTTGACCCGTGGAAACAACCTCTTGTAGAAATGCAGGGTAAGGCTGCGTAAAATAGACCTTGTGGTACAGCCCTTCCCCGGGCCCGCTCATAGTGGGAGCTTAGTGCACTAGGCTGCTTTTTTTTTCTTTTTAAAGGACGCAGGGAAAAAGAAATGTATAGGCTAGCATGACTAAGAGGAGGGATTTAGGTCCGATGTTCGCGATGAGTTTGTTTATTAGGACAAGTGTAATACTTTTTATAACCGACAAATCCCCGAAGGTTAGAAACTCGATGTATAGTGAGTCCATTCTTTTACTGTTTTGCACTTAAATACCAGCATTTTTCTGCAGGAGGGTCGAACTCGTGACGTAAAGATAAGTGTTATTTTAAGAGCTTTTTTTTTAGAGAACTTCTAATATCCTTAAAGCCAAATTATCTAAATTATATGAGAATGAAATTAGTCTAATGTAGCATAATTGATAAACAAGATTCATATAGCCAATCTTTAGTATCTTTTTAAATTTTAATATTAAGGAATAGTTGATTGATTGATATAATAATGTTCACGACAAGTATTTTGGGCTTGGGATGGAAACAATAAAGTTATTTACCAAATCCTTCTAGGATTTTGAATTTAGACCTTTCAAACAAATTGGTTTATAACAACCATAAAATCCGAATCTCTATTAAAGTTTCAAACAGATATATGAGTCACTGTTAGTATGTAAAAGAACTTTGATAGTTTATATCTCTCGTAACTAAAAAGCATTTCATCTATCAATGTAGTTAATTATTATAGAATTCTTGTATTGTGCATAACTATTCAACCTTTAGATTTCACTTAGGCTTTATAAACGAAACATATTTAATCATACTCATCTTGTATGATCGATATTTAAGTTTCCATTTGAAGTGTACCTCAGGTTAATGAAATGAATATTGTTTACCTTTATAAGCTTATGTTTTGGAACTTTTGCTGATTTGATTGAAATGTAATTTAGGATCTTTATTTTCATCTGAGAGGCAAAGCTTCCTGTAATGGAGAAGGGGGACTTTTGCATCTCCACCATGGCATCGTCAAATATCGCAGTTCTATTAACTATTGGTGTCGTCACTATATTTGTGATACGAATTATTTATGTTCTTTATAGGAGCAGCAAGCCGCTTCACTCCAAATCACCACGATCCCTCAGTACTCTTATTGTTCTGGGTTCAGGTCTCATTTTATGTCTGATAATTCTTTTTTTTTTTTGTTTTAGTGCCTTGTGTTTATACTCGTTCCGGCTTTTTAAGTTCAACTATAATGTAGGTGGTCACACAGCAGAAATGCTAAATTTATTATATGTCCTTCAAAAGGAAAGGTTTAAGCCGAGGTATTATATTGCTGCTGCTACTGATAATATGAGCCTCCAAAAAGCACACGTGTTTGAGGATTCTTTGCTCGGTAAGGTATAATACATCAGTTTAACTTATTTGGTGGTTTCCATTTGCTTTCTCCTTTTATATCAAGACATCAGTGTGTGGTTGCTTGTGTCTTATGGACCGAGAGAGGATAACATTTTTGCATTAGGTTGTTAACACATTATTATTGTGATTTTTTCAACACCTTTATCAGTTTTAAAATAGGCTTCTTGGTTTCCTCTTGAATTTTAACACCTCGCTCATTGTGTCCAAATATTTGATTGCCTTAATTGCTAAGTGACTAAGATAGCCATCAGTCTCCCAGCTCCATCCTTGTTCCGTGTTGCTTGATCATGCAGTTCAATGCGAAATGTTAGAGTCGACTTTTCCTACCAGTAGAGGCGTTAACGAGCCAAACCATGTATGTTCAACCTCGGGTGGGAATTTCAGGAAGTTTGGCTTGAATACCATCGTAACCCAAAGATATCTTCAAATTAGAACACACTGCTGCTTGTAGAGCCTAATCTTAGAAACTGGACTGGCCATCCCTATTTTTTCATAATATATGCAAAAGAAAAAGATTCATAGAAGGCCGCTCAAACACCGGTTTAGTCCTAAAAGCTTTTTGAAATTCATGCATCCAGTACGGAAAAATCTCATGATTTCTCACAAGATCAAATTATGTATCTCTATATATCAAACAATTGGTATTTCCTCCAGCACGTAGATACATAGATGGAGTACACCAAGTCCTTTTACTTATTGTTTGCAAAGAGATTAAAACTGTTTTGCGGATGTATTCCATGTATATATGTTGGAAACATTTAGCTATAAGTTTTCTGCATACTAATATGTACCTTGTGTTTTGCCTCTGAGATAAAACCTTAGTCTGTATGCTCATCGGGATTGTCAATCTTAGGTCCGGAGGAACGCTGATTCTCTTCTAGTTGTTTAGATAATTCCACATGCATATGCAACACCACAGAATTCTACTCTTGTCCCTTAACTGATCATGATATTTTATTCGTTAATTGTCTATATTAATATGGCTACTTCTAATTCTAGGAAACACTTGAGGAAGTAGGGGGAGCTGAATTCATGCAGATATATCGAAGTCGAGAGGTTGGTCAATCGTATATAACCTCAGTTGGAACCACATTGGTTGCAATTGTACATGCCTTGCGGTTAATGATCAAGATCAGACCCCAAGTGGTATAGACAAACCTCTCATATTACCTCACTCCCCTCCCCCTTCAAACTGAAATTATCAATCTTCACAGATACTTTTTCGTTTTAGATCATGGTATTCTGATTTATCTAAACTTACTTTGTCTCAGATTCTGTGCAATGGCCCTGGAACGTGTATTCCACTATGTGCAATTGCCTTCCTTTTTAAGGTTTGTGAATTGGAGGGCAAACTTTTGTTCTTTTTATTTGTATAGTTAAGTTGGTTGCTAGAGTACTGATTACATGCAGAATCTCTGTTAAAGTCCTGATTTAGAAAAAATTGGATCATATTACCTTGATCTTAAAGACATGTCCATTCCTGTATTTTCAACTAGGTAGCTTGGACTATTCAAAAATGCCGATGGATGCGTGTCGGATCTTCAAGTAGTGCATTTTGGAGGATCCGACATGTGTGTGTCAACATTTTGGAGAGTCCGAGCAACGTAGATTTTCAATTGTATAGGACGACAACAACTTGGACCAACTTGTCTTTTCCCCATAATAATTTGCCGTGAAGAATCATGGCATGATGTTATTGAGAACTCTTATCCTCTAAACTTCCCTGAGCTTATTTTGTTTCGTGGCCTCTCCAAGTCCGCTTAGCCCATTCCTTGTAAAAATGAATATAGAAAAAAAGAAACCCGAACCCTGAACCAGAGATCTTGGGTTCAAGTCTTGGGTATGGAAAAAATCCTGGTTGGAAGTGCTTCCCCCTTAAATGGGATTTACGCGAGGTGAATCTGGATGAGTCAGGGCCCTAATGCGGGTACCAAACTCTGAACTGGAAACCAAAAGAAAACAAAACTCGATTGTACAGACTAATATCGAACTTGCAAACATTTAGAGTTCCCTGTTATTATTTTGCTAGCAAGGATCAGAATTGGATTATTTCTCCCATATCGTCTCTTAATTTCAAGGTGACATTTCAGTTGGTGCTAATCAAAAGTTCAACTTGCTTCAGGTTTTGGGAATTAAGTGGTCTTCAATTTTCTATGTGGAGAGCATTGCAAGAGTCAAGAAGCTGTCTTTGAGTGGTTTGCTTCTGTACAAGCTACATATGGCTGATCAGTTATTTGTGCAATGGCCACAACTAAAGGAGAAATATCCCCGAACTCATTATGTGGGTCGTCTTATGTAATTGATCAATTTTTTATCTATTATCGCGAGGTACTACTTGAGCTCTGTTGATGCTGTTCCAGGAATTCTATGAATGGATGTAAAGGATCTTCGTTTGAAAGAGAACATCGTTGCTATCTTCTTGCAGCAAGGAAAGAAACTAATGATCATATCGATGTTTTTGGCACTATTATTGTTGTTGTTGTTCTGTTTAGATCATATAGATAGCTTGTTAATGCTAGTTAAGATTCCACAGAGAACTAACAAATACAAGTGTATTCGCGTTACAATTTTCCAAAAGTTAATGTTTTATATATATGAGTACAAGTGTAGCATTACAATTTTCCAAAGGTTTATATATGAGTAAGGCTTTTGACATATTTTAATATGAAGTTAGACTCGAAGCTCATAACTAGTTGTTGGATCAAACATTCTTGGCAATCAACCTAGTAAGTTGACAAAGCCAACATTATATTAAAGTTGTTCCCTTAATTCATGTGTCATTTAAACACGAAATTGATAGTCAAACCAACAACAAGGCACGTATAATTCATGTGCCAGAGCGATGAAAAAAACAGACACGTAACAAATATAAAAAAAATTGAACTGAAAATAAAATAAAAAACGAGGACCTAAAATATATATATTTACGCGAAGCATAAAGATATGCGGAAACCAACTAAAACTTCATCAAATATTGGATTCGGGGACAGGAACGGGGGAGGCGTCTCACTTTTGGAGTTCGCTAGAGTTTTTGGGATGGTGATAGCCAGTTCAAGGATCCTGAAGGAGGAACACCTGGTGACTTTCCGTAGTTCGGTGGCTAAGACTCAAATAGACTTTTTGCTCCTTAGGAAGGTTGACAAAGGTCTTTGTAAAGACTGCAAGGTTATTTCGAAGGAGGATTTTACAACCCGACATAAGCTTTTGGTAATGGATTTGGAGATCAAGTTGGAGAAGAAGAAAAGGATCGTGGATGACATGTTAAGAATCAAATAGGGGAGTTTGACCATGGCTAGTGCAAATGAGATGAGGGAGAGGTTGATGGCCAATGGGGCTTGGGGAGTAGTGGAGATGCGATCGGTATGTGGGACATGACGGCCAGTTGCATTCGGGAGGTAGCTAGAGAAGTGCTAGGGGCCTCGCGGGGTGACCTTGGTATCTAGAGAAGTGCTTGGGGAGTAGTGGAGATGCGATCGGTATGTGGGACATGACGGCCAGTTGCATTCGGGAGGTAGCTAGAGAAGTGCTAGGGGCCTCGCCGGGTGACTGTGGTGGGTATCGAGAGGACTGATGGTGGAATGGTAAAGTTCAAGGGAAGGTAGAAGAAAAGAAAGTGGCGTATGTGAAATTGGTAGAAAGCAGAGATGGGGTGGAGATGTTGACGAATAGGGAACTGTATAAGATGGCGAGGAAGGAGGCAAAACTAGCGGTTACGGCGGAGAAAACAACGGCTTTCGAACGCATGTATGTGGAGTTAGAGGAGAAAAACGGGGATAAAAAGTTGTACAGACTAGCCAAGATAAGGGAAAGGAGGGCCCGTGACTTGGATCAAGTGAAGTGCATCAATGACGAGGACGGCAAAGTACTGGTAGATGAAGAGCATATTAGACAGAGGTGGCAGTCTTACTTCCACAAACTCTTGAACGAAAAAGGAGATGGAGACATTGTGCTGGGCGATCTGGAGCATTTTGGTAGGCACATGGATTTATGGTATTGTATTAGCATTACGGTTGAGTAGGTTACGGGTGTTATTCGCATGATGCGCAGGGGACGAGCGACGGGCCTGATGAGATCCAGTTGAATTTTGGAAGAGCGCAGTCAGGGCTGGTTTGGAGTGGCTGACTGAGTTGTTTAACGTTATTTTTAAGACGGTAAGAATGCCTGAAGAATGGAGGTGGAGTACAATGATTCCCTTGTTAAAAAACAAAGGCGATATTCAGAGTTGCAACAACTATAGGGGTATCAAGCTGCTGAGCCACTCTATGAAAGTTTGGGAGAGAGTCGTGGAGACAAGGGTGAGGAGAGGCGTGTCTATTTCCGAGAACCAGTTTGGATTCATGCTGGGGCGTTCGACTACCGAAGTCATTCATCTTATTAGGAGGCTGGTGGAGCAGTATAGAGAGAGAAAGAAAGACCGACATATGGTTTTCATCGACCTAGAGAAGGTATACGACAAAGTCCATAGGGAGGTTCTATGGAGATGTTTGGAGGTTAGAGACGTACCTGTGGCTTACATTATGGCGATCAAGGATATGTATGATGGATCCAAGACTAGAGTACGGACAGTAGGAGGAGACTCGGAGCACTTCCCAGTGATGATGGGGCTGCACCAGGGATCAGCTCTTAGCCCATTCCTATTTGCCTTGGTGATGGACGGACTGATGTGAGAAATCCAAGAGGAGGTACGATGGTGTATGTTATTCGCAGACGACATAGTCCTGATTGATGAGATTTGCAGCGGAGTGAACGTCAAGCTGGAGGTTTGGAGACAGACTTTGGAGGCTAAATGGTTCAGGTTGAATAGGACCAGGACAGAATATTTGGAGTGCAAGTTCATCAACGGGAGCGACCCTGAGATAGGGGTGAGCACGGGTACAGGGTACCCAGATACCCGACCGGAACCGACACTAACGGGTAGGTTCCGGGTAGATATATTATAATAACGAGTAGGGTCCGGATAGTAAAATTAGGAACCGATCAATGTCAGTTCCGGTTCCGGCAAATAGAGACAGGGTACCCGGACCCGGAACCGATACCCGGAACCTATAAAATATTAAATATTTTTACTTTTTTGAGAAACATTTGGACCACTTTTAACTTTCTCCAAAATTGTTTGTTGCACGCCTGCACATTGATTTTCCCCACCCCAAGACGCAAATATTTCAGCTTTTTCACCCCTTTATTCTATAATATTTTTTGTGCCCTAAGAGAAAACACACAAAACTCTCTCAATAGCAATGGCGTTTTAGCTACACCACCGAGCTTCATCATCGTCGTTGTTGAAGCTTTCTCTCAGGTACTTTCATCGTTGTCGCCGTTGAAGCTTCACCTTTGCCTCTTTCTCTCCCTTGGTTGTGTTCACATCGTTCCTAAAATGCATATGGGTTCATATCTAACTCTTCAATTTCTTTTTAATATCATATGCTTCTGTTCTATTTCAAGCGATACTCATCTTCAATTTGTATTACTTTTTGATTTGAAATGTAAATCTATTTTTAAAATTTGTGTATATTTTTGTAGCTCTGAAGATGAAATTTAGAGATTTACTAGTATAAGAAAGCTTTTCTTTTGTATCGAAGAGCCTATGAACACGAAAATAAGTTTAATTCAGATATTTCCAAATTTATTTTGAAATCAACACGTTCAATTAATTGAGTGTCAAATTTGGCTTACAATTTTAGGTTTTTGTTACAGAATTAGCTTTTCTACCATGAATAGGTTTTCTAAAACTTCTTATAAGGGTACTAAAAACTCCGATTGCAGGCTAAAAAACCACTGGATGAAATTATTTTAGAACTCTTTTTGATTCTCATAGGCTAAAAATTGTTGCTTAATCTGTGTTTTTTTATTTACAGGGTACCCGGGAACAGGGTCCGGGTAATGATTGCTACGGATAGGTTCCGGGTAGTAAATTTAGGAACCGATCTTTTACCGGGTAGGGTCCGGGTAGTTCAAAAATGTTAGGGTACCCGGACTCGCTCACCCCTACCCTGAGACAGGCGTTGAGGTAAGGCTTGGTACTCAGGTCATTTCAAAGAAAGAAAGCTTCAAGTACCTAGGGTCTATTATCCAAGAGAATTGAGAGATTGATGATGATGTCACACATCGTATTGGGGCGGGGTGGATGAAATGGAGGCTCGCATCTGGAGTCTTGTGCGACAAAAATGTGCCACCAAAACTTAAAGGCAAGTTCTATAGGGTGGTGGCTAGACCGACTATGTTGTATGGGGCGGAGTGTTGGCCAGTCAAGACTTCGCACATACAAAAGATGAAAGTTGCGGAGATGAGGATGTTGAGATGGATGTGTGGGCATACAATGAGAGATATGATTAGAAATGATGATATACGGGAGAAAGCGAGAGTGGCCTCAGGGGATGATAAGATGTGGGAAGCGAGGTTGAGATGGTTCGGACATGTGCAGAGGAGAGACATAGATGCCCCAGTGCGGAGGTGTGAGAGGTTGGCTATGGACAGGTTCAAGAGGGATAGAGGTAGGCCGAAGAAGTATTGGAGAGATGTTATTAGACGGGATATGGCGCATGTGCAACTTACTGAGGACATGACCTTAGATAGGGGGTTGTGGAGGACACGAATTAGGGTAGAAGAGCAGTAGGTACTCTAGCGTAGTCCTACTTATGCTTACAATTTGATAGTTGTAGTGTTACTACTATAGGTCCGAATAGCCTATCACACTTATAAGCATATTATTATTTTATAATCCACTGTAGTTTAATTTCTGTTGCTATGTGTTCTTTAGTGTATTTTGTTTAACTTATTTTGTGTTAGCTACTACTCCCTTTTGTTCGAATGCACTTTATACTGCTTTAATTTCTTACCTGAGTCTGAACGTTTCTCTTGCTCTTTCTTTACTCTCAACTCTTGCTTTGTTTTGACTGCCTTGCTTGTGATTATGCTTTGCCTTGAGCCGAGGGTCTCCCAAAAATAGTCGCTCTACCTACCAAGGTGGAGGTAAGGTCTGTGTACACTCTATTCTCCCCAGACCCCATGATGTGGGATCTCACTGGGTATGTTGTTGTTTTTTTATGTACATATATAGATTTTGCATGTCCACGTTCAGAAGATAATGGTAGCGGAGATGAGGATGCTCAGATAGATGTGTGGTCATACTAGAAGAGACATGATTAGAAATGAAGTTACATGGAACAAGGGCGGAATGGCCTCCGTGGCGGACAAGATGAGAGAAGCGAGACTGAGGTGGTTCGGGCATGTGAGATGAGGTGTGAGGATGCGTCAGTTAGGAGGTGTGAGAGATTGGCGATAGCAGGAGTTAGGAGAAATAGAGTTAGGCCGAGGAGTAGGTCTTCTCCCTTTCTTTGTAGTATTATTTAGATTTCGCGTAGATCCATACTTTTATGTAAGTATTCGTATGTGTTGCTTTATTTAATTTTTATTGTTATCTTACTATCTTATTTTTCTTGACTTTCTGTATTAACTACGTTCTTTTGAGCCAAGGGTCTACCGGAAACAACTTCTCTACCCCACAAAGGTAGATGTAAGGTTTGCGTACATCTTACCCTCCCCAGACTCCACTGTGTGGGATTACACTGGGTATGTTGTTGTTGTCATTGTTGTATAGATTTTGAATATCCTAAACACAAGACTAGAGGTTGGTTTAATGGTTTAGGGGTTCAAAATTTATCTTGAGGTTCCAAGTTCAAATTTCAAGAATTAATTTTTTTCCGATATCCTGGATCCACCACTGACAAGAAAGATCCATATCTGTGACAGAATATTTATGACGAATAAATTGGTATCCAAAACGATTTAAGATTTGGAATTATTTAGTCCATCACAAAATTTGTGATGCTCGATAGTCGATATTTACGACTAAACTTAGCTGGTTGAATTTGTGATAGATTTTGCCATCACAACCGTACCATATTCCAGTTCAAAGATTAAAAAACGTCTCACAATCAATATCAGTTGTGTGAGGCACAAAATAAAAAATTTCCGAAGTAGAAGATTATCATCTCATTTGACTTTGGCATATAGTCAAGACAAGACGGATTTTACATTTAAATTTGATGAGTTTAACCTTAAATCATGCCACAGTGCAGAGTGCAAACTTCAAGCCATTGACCCGAAGTTTGAACTGGAAAGCACAACAATCTTAAATAACTTGTGCATGTTAACAATCTTGTTCTTGTTCTTAACATGACACTATCTATCATCATGAGGGTTCAAAGATTAAACCGAATTCTGACTGGAGATCAAGATTTGCATTTCCAATTAATATCAAGTTTGTTGAATGAGAAACAACTACATTCCCACATCTTCTCATGTTGATTTACATGAAGAAAACATATATTGAGTGGGAAAAAAAAAAGGAACGAATACACTTGGTGATCGACATTATACACATGATTTCCTTCCTCCGACTTCATTGCTTTTTCTCCAAACTTTGAATAGCCAAAAACTGAGAATTTTTTCGTTTTCGACTATCATAACCTGGTAACTTCAAGTGACACTTACAAAATTGTTGGAAAAACATACTTCACAACTTGTGGCTGGGTATCAAGATCTCTATCACCACCAAAGAATCGAACTCTATTAGTACTTCAGTTCCACATTGATCCTTTAACTTTCTAGCATTCTCTATTATCGTGTCATCTGAGCCTTTGATCTGTCTCAAAAAGAAGCAGTTCAGATAAATGGTTCTACAAGAAAAATTAGGTAGAATAGCCAAATAGACACCTCTACCGTCTGACATTCCAGACCTCAAACTTTACAGGGTATCATTTAGGCACCGTGAAGTTGGGGAGGCGGTATGTCAAACTAGTATGCATGCTTCAAGATTCTTAGTTATTTTGAAATTTAGGGAGGGCAGGAAGGACGCTGTGAAGCTGTTGTGCATAGCAAACAGGTAAATGAGATGACAAGCTCACTCATTAATGAGGGATCTGAACAAGAATAAAGGAAATGCTGTATAAGCACACGGAAATTGCGACACCGGCAATAAAGTTGTGGAGCAGCTTCTGATTGTCTCTTGTGGGTATGAAAACGGATTTGAGTGTGTTGGTTAGTTCAAAAAGCCTGCAGGATAGCTGCAATAAACAAGCAATGCTGAGATGGAACCCAGGAGGAGAAAAAATGGTTTACAACTCAAAATTGAAAGAAATTATATGTTTACCAAGACATAAATTGCTGTAGTCAGCATGAAATTAAGCATAGGATAGCCCGGGATAAACGAAAGGAGCCATTTAGGCTGTCCATTCGGCATATTTGATCTGCACATTAAAGTCATAAAGTAATAAGTCCTCGAAGCATGTTGCTAACATCCATGAAAAATACACTAACAGTTGATAGAATGAAGTGCTGAAGGCCCTTATTTTTTGGATAGGATGCAGCTTCAAAGTATCAGGATTAGATATGACAAGGCCAACTTCTTTCTTAGCTAAAATTGTATAGCTGGATCTCTCAGGAATGTTTAATCTCACAATTAAGCATTCCTTTTTTGCTATGATTAATTGCAATCATTGTTGTTTATCAGTGGTAAGGTCCAGTCCTTTTTATTGTGTTCTCATAATGATATAAAACTCCTCCCAGGACACTCCCCTGGATTTTTTTTTTTTAAAATGAAGAGAAGTAGGTTGCTGTTGGATGGACGGATTGATGCTAAACAACAAATTAGTTTGAAATTTAAGGTCAAGGATTTTATTCACTTCTTTCACTCACAGATCCCAAAATTGAAGAGAATAGTAGGTACAAGTTTCAACAAAATCCAAAATCTTTCAAGGCTCAGAGATGTTATCATGTTAATTTAAGTATAATTTCTACATGATGTCGTAACCATAAGAATTGTCGCCCTTTGGCCAGAAGGTTACAGGTTAAAGCCGGTAAAACAACCTCTTGTAGAAATGCAAGGTAAGGTTGCATAAAATAAACCAAATGTGGTCCGACCTTTCCCTGAACCCCGCAGATAGCGGGAGCTCACTATGCCAGGCTTCCTTTATTGGTATACGACGATTGACGGCATATCGACAGGTCAAGGACAAACCCCAGGGAGCAATTATTAACCTTAAGAAGAAAATTGAAATCAACATACCTCAGCCATATGTGGAACTGGGAGACATAGGTTTCTAAGGTAATTTTGCCGAGCCACCTACAATAATAGACCACAGTCAATCAAGGAGAAGCAAGGTAGTTTCAACTTATTTAAAAGATCAAATAAAAAATCTTTTAATTCTGTAGAGCTTAATCATTTGTATCAGAACTAAGTAAAGGAAGATTTAAAAGCCACAAAAGCGAAAAGGAAAGACAGGATGGTGTAAAGACAAAAGACAGGAAAGGGAAGCATGATGTCCGGTGATTATAAGGCGCTGCCTACTGGTTTAGAAACTTACGCAAAGAGTGTCAGAGAGAAATTTCGCAGCTCCTGAGTGAAATTACGCAAGCAGATGTATACACTGTGAGGCAAAGAAAACAAATGACTACCTTATAGGCAAGCAGAGAGCTTTTTGATTGTTAAGTTCTTCAATTAATCAAACAAACAGCAGTAATTTACATTAGTATATGTTTCACGCAAAATCAAGGGATAAAGAGAATTAGAAATGTTTAGTACATACGTAATGGGAATCCATGATGTGTAAGGGTGGAGTTTGTTGTAAGCTGTCTTGTCCAGATTGTATACATATTCAAACCACAAGTACCCGATCTGAGGAAGACAATGTCCAAAATGACAAACTTCACAAACAAAGATAATCTGCAACACCTATTTAACTGATCTGATGAACTTAAATGTGACTCACGATTAAAGATACTAAACAGATGGATGACTTGATTGTCCGTCTCCTCTTTGGTTCAGACTCCTCCAGTTTCTCCATCAACTTCTCAACCTAAAAGGACAAGATACTGCAAACTTCACTCCCATTGAAAAGTGAAAGAAAAGTGGGAGAAAGAACTAAAAGTCAAAGTTCTTTTGAACTACATTTGGGTGAAAATAGGCATATATCATGCCAATAATCCATATATAGCGGTCAAGCCCAGATCTAAAATGCCATTCATGCATTCGAGGGAGATCCGGCTTGGCTGGATCAGTATAGCCTACAATTGTGAAAACAAGAAAACAAGCATCAGATGACACTGCTTAAGAAGCATCTATAAAATTAAATACAGGAGATCTTTTCGGAAAAGTTCTTTACTGTTCATGCTACCTCAATAGGATACAATGATACTTACTGTTACAAAAACAATACCTGAACCTAAAATAGGCACCTTTGAGCGTGACACTTGTCAACATTTAGTTCCACATAGTGATGGATCCCATGAAGACATCAATCTTATGCCACAAGTATCTCAAACCATATCTACTTCCATTTTTCTTTTAATTGTTATATCTACTTCCAAATTATTATCACAAAAGTCGTAGTTCAAAATTTCTGATGACAAAAACTCAAAGCCAGAATAATATTTCCTCAGACTAGAGAGAAATGTTCATGAAAACATAGTTGAGCTCACATTTGAGACTAAAGCTAACAGCTTTCCAGCATGCAGAGTATTTGAGAATTTATAGTGATGTGGACAGAAAACAAAATGTACGAGAACACAGAGTAACCAACCTAACATAAAGCCGAATGGACCCCAAAGAAATTCGAACACTCCAGGAATCTCCCAAACCAAGATAACCACAACAAAGCACATAAGAAACTTCAAAGCCATCACTGATCGTATCTCGTTGTAGTTGTGACCAATGCCAAGGGCCCCATAAACCATCACGGTGAAAAGTGTGTGCATCGGGCAGATGTAATACAACATGTAGTCGTTGTTGAGAACAATACAGCAAAATATTACAAAAAAGTTCAGCCTCCACATCATCTGCATAAAAGATAATATTTCATTATTAACAATGCACAGAGAAAATGGATATGTGAGATTAAACTACTAAACTGAAGTCTTCCGATACCAATCAGTGAAAAAACAACAAAAACCTAATGGTACCTGAGAAAACCGAGCTAGACTAAAATCCTTTCTTATGTAATAATAGGAGAAGTTCCCAAAACCAGTCATCCATACGTATGCAGCAATGAAAACCCGAATTGCATTGTATATCTCTGTTGCAGCAAAATAATGATAAATCAAAAAGAGAACCTGTTGCAGAAAAAGGATAGAGTGAGTCATTATAGAAAGAGCACAAAAAAATCTCTAAAGAAAGAATTAGTGTTTAAATAAGATTTTGAGATACTTCCTCTTTTCAGGAGGTGCGATTTTGTGATACAGCAACTGACGAATGATACACATCGCAACAGAAGTTACAAGGATCATTCACACGACATATTAACACAAATTACTAGGAGGTAGTAAAACAAACATGCAGCTATACTAGTGCACAGAATTACTGGAGAAAAAGACACCCAAAGAAAGTATTGCCAAAAGAATCAATATAAACCCGATTTATGTCATGCAAAAATGAAGCATGAATAAGTGAAGGGAAATACAACAGAAAAAACTTGCCTGCATCCATCCCTTCCACTCCTCTGTCTGGTGGCGATTAAGATAAAGTATCGATTTGCCAGAAAATGCTGATTTGACATTATGTTTCTTGAGAGAAGTCATTGCCGAAACTATGATCAGAAGAATATACAGAAAGATGAAGAGATCACGATTGTAGCTCTGTTTCAAAGAAAACATCACGCAGAAACCTGTTACTAAATGCTGGTCTCATGGATATGCAAGTATAAGAAAATCTTAGAGGTCTCAGCAATGAGTTTGGCATACAAACTAGAAAAACAATTGCAGCAACACAGAGATTTTCAAAGATCAAGTCCAATAGTATTAGTCCAGTATCAGAGTTCATATTTACCCCTCCATACCCACATCCAGTACATAATTAAGGGGAAGGGGGTAACAGAAGGTAAAGACAGTCAAAAGCAAGTATCCATAGTGAACTGATTACTTGCTCGTAAAGAATTTAAACTGAGTAAAACATGAAAAACATTTAGTAAGGCAATTACAGTTTTGCAACAAGAACAATCATCAGCTTTGAGTATTAGATAATCCAATGCTATGAAAAGGAATAAGGTCTAGACATAAGCATGTGTATCATATGCTAGTCTATTTTTTCAATGTTATACATGACCTAAACTTAGAAGACACGACGATAAAATTATTATGGAAGTTGCAATTCCAACAGTTCAATCAAGACAACAAGGTTCAGGAGTTCATAATGCACAAAGAAGAATCCGAAGCAACAAGTCATTTTGTCTGAACTGGCTTAACATATATTTCATATGAATATGCAAACCCCTGGTTACTCGATTGCACCTCAAACTGCTTGTATGCGCTTATTCCATGAGGTGATTCAAGTTATTGTGATGCAAACAAAACTTACAATTAAGAATAGATATTACACAGCACGACCTTAGCAAATCAAATCTTTATACATTGTTTCAGGAATAGAAGATCACACACCTTAGTAGAATCTGCAAAGAGATTTGTACGGTCACAGAGATAATAATAAAACAGGATTCCCCCAAATTCAGACCTGTATGAGATCATAAGGAAATATTAAAATTAGAAGAGATACTGTATGCACCATAATCAAAATATCCAAGTGACTCACATTGCTCTTAGAGTTGCTCGATTTTCTAGAAAAAACACATCCTCCATTGTTAGAAACCTACAAAATATGTGGAAAATGTTAAGGAAAGATTCATGAACTTCAAAAGAAGAATGTTCAGAAAATTGAATGTATGTTAGCACACCGACCTAATTATATTTGTTTTTATCGATGAACTTGACAACTTCACAGATGCAGATTTTGACAGACCTCCTTCCAGTAAGACAGCTCGATCTTCTTCCTTGGTTGTTGAGATCTCCAGTTCAGCCAGATTATTATCTGAATGACTGCTGGCATGGAAAAGTGAACCATATAAATAAACACTTCAAAGCTAGATTACGTAATATCCCTGGATTAACTTCCATGTAGACTAAACAATCAGTATGGTGTTTATAAATCAAGAATCCCAAACAAACACTGGGATCAATATTATTTACCTATTTTAAAAAAAACGAACATAGCATTCATATTCCACACACAAACACTAGTATCAAAATTATTGATTCTGTATATCCATCAACGTTTTGTAGCAAGCGTATAATGTAACATTTGTTTGCATTATCTAGATGAAAGTTGCTCACATTAAATCCATTCTGGTTTTCAAATTGAGCTATTATACAGTTTTTGGCAAACGACTTAGATGAACCACATAAATGCTACAACTGTCCTTTCCATAGTAGCCCCAGGCAGTTTGTGTTTCCTCCTAGTAAGCATATCAAGAAAAAAAAATAGCAGCCTATTTTTTTGTAAAAATATGATTAGAATTTAAAACAATTTTTGTGGAACTTAATATGTCTCAGTATCTAGCTGCAGCATGACGATATATGAGTTTCCAGTCGTTTCCTTTTTCTTTTGAATGGAGAATGAATGGGTTGACTTACACTTTGTAGGGGGACAACCACTTCTTGTACTCCAACCACTCAGCATATATCCATGCGATGAGGACAGGGATATATCCAAGCAAAAATGACACCTGAGACATGATAAGGGTAGGCTTCAGTAAATATCTACGCAAGATTTCCTCGAGAGCAAAACAAATAAAGCAATAGTTGATGTTCCACATTGCAGCAGCAGTACAGGTGCATTGAAACCTTAAAATGCAAGTACATGCTAGTCCAAACAAACTTTGTGAAAGACAATTCCAGAATAACCAGATTCTACAATATGCAGATAGCACCTTCTTTCCGCCGCCAGAACCTTAACCCAATACAAGGAAAATTAACCCAAAAAGAAAATTTGAGGAAAAAGAGCACTCTGAAAATTTACAAATGAGATATAACCTTATTGGATTTCATCAATGAGAGATCTGAGATTCAGTATCACTATAAAATTGTAACTGTGTCAGCTATAAAGTAAAACAGTATATATTGTCATAATACATTATAGATCAGACATCAAGCACACACTTCGACTTTTGCTCTACGTGATGTCAAGATTTCATGTAAGGGGTGATAAGCGCTTGTCCTAGGAGTCCGAAGTTGTTAATAGGCTTATACGTAGCCAAAAATTGTAGAATCCTTTTTTTAACAGGACCAACAATTGTATTGTCCTGCATTCAACATGATCAATACACACATAACTCAAGCATATATATTCACTACTAAAGCATGCCTATGTGAGCTACTCACCCAACTTTCCCTTGAAATCACACAAATAGAAAAACATGAAATTTTTCAGATACCAAAGTGATAGAAAACCTACATATAATTCACCTGAAAATAAAAAGTACAACAGTTTTTGAAAATCCAAAAGTTGCTCAATTTAATGAGGAGTCATTTCTAAAGAGTGAATGTTGCAAGACAACTCCATTCCTTGTAAAGAAAAATCCAGCAATTTTTTACGAGCATAAAGAAAAATCCACCATTACTTTATCCCAATTAACTAGGTTTGAGTTTCTTTTACATAACTGAAAAAAGACAACCCCTATAGTTGGAACCTGAAATCTACTTATTGTTACTGATTGTTAACCCTTTGTCACTTTGAGCAGACTCGACTTATTCTTTTAGGCCACATTGCTCCCCTGGAAGAGTCCAGCGTTACTCTTTAAACAACTGAACCATCCCTTAGGACAATCAACCTTCCTCATAAAAGCACCAACTAGTGGACAATGGCAGACTAGATCAAAATCTATGAGGAAAATCTTTGTCCTCCAAAAAATGAGCACAGATAATGTAAAAAAGACAAGCTGAATTCGTATTTCGTCAACATCACAGCAGTTGACCATCGAGCCTTGGCAGTCTCAGAATCCACACCTTAGCGATGTGCTATGTCAGATTTGGAGCTAATTAGTGTCGAAATAATCATAGCAACGAAAACAACAAATCTGTCTGGCCATTCTAAAGAATAGCTTGTACTTTTCAAATCAAGTAACTTCTTCGCAAAAACGACTATCAAAGTCTTCCAGTGATAAACACGAGCAATATCTTAAATTCCACATGACTCAGATCAGCTCATGTCACTGCTCTAAAATCAAAATCCAGCATAATTTTTCAAATTTTAAGCATATATTATATACTTCGTACACACTTTCAGAGGTTTAGCTCTTAGAAGGACCCTATACACTTCAATGGCTCAAAAAAAACTCACATTTCATCAGTACCAAAACGAAATGATTAGAAATATATATATATATATATATATATATATATCTTAAATTGAACGACTCAGATCAGCTCATCTCACTGCTCTAGTATTAAAATTCTGCATACTTCTTCACATTTTAAGTATATACGTATCCAATTAACACTTCAATGGCTCAAACAACTCACATTTCATCAGTACCAAAACGAAAACAATTCCAAAACTCACCTGTCCTGGCGTTACAGGTCCAGCAACAGCCGCCATTTCAAAATCCACAACTACGAACAGCACAAAAACCGAATCGAATCCGATTCAAATTCAGTCGCTCAACAACAATACATGTATATATTCATATACAAAAATGAACGTATCATCAATATGTATACAATACTTATATATATACAATACTTATATATTGATGAATTTGAATCTTCAAAGAAGATTTGATGAACCTTCAAAGGAAAGGAGCAGTTATAGAAATGGTTGAAGAGAAGGAAGAGATCTGAAGCAATGAAGCGGGATAAAACGACGTCGTTTGTTGAGGTTTATAATAATTATTAAGGTTTTTCGGAAGAGACGTCTCTATATTTGGTAGTTGTGGGATTGGTTCAGTTGCTCTGTTCTTTTTCATAATTCGTTAGCCTTAAATATATTTAATTTTAAAAAATAAAAAAATATATCTTATAAAAATAAATTAATACATTCAATTAAAAAAATATATATTCTGTGTGATTATTGGTAAATTATTATGTGAATATATTTAGTTTAAGTTATATTATATGCATTAATAATGTACAAAAAATTAATATAATCACGTAGTTTAAAAAGTAATTATAGATAATTCTTATATATAACAGATCGCATTAATTGATAATCTTTTAGAATATTGAGTACTATAGTAGATATAATTATATTTATGATGTAAGAAGTTGTATGTTTTTGTTTTTTACTTGGTCCGCAATAAAGCTCTAACTAATTTGGAAGTGCACAATGTAGGACTCATTTAAGGTGGTAAAGTAATTTTATCCATTTCATCACAATTTTTAGTAGTTTTTATTATATCATTAGTGTATATAATTTGAACTCAAAATATTTACATAATCATATTACTTACAACTTATAAGGTAATTAGAGGTAAATCACATGTTTTCATTATAGGCATTGGTATAAAAATGTTAATTACCCTACTATATATAAGTTAAACAGCAATGATAATTAAAAAATACGCCATTATATTGTAAAAATATATAATTTAAATCCAGTAAGAACTTAACCGTACTTGACATTTACACAAATTCAATAAATACATGATACATGTCTTCACATAGATTACTATCATTAAGCTATAATTAATTAATTCTCATCTTAATTTATCACTTAATCATAATATGTTAACATAATTTCATAAAAGCATCGAGTGCGAATTAATTTTTACCCTTAAATTCTTTAAGTGAACATGGGAGGTTTTTCCACTAGTGAAATTTTAATGGGAAGATATGAGACGAAACAACATGAAATATGGCCAGGTGCATTGTGTTCATATCTTTCTTAATAGGAAAATAAATTAGAGAGTAAAAAACCCCTTTTAAAGGTGTTAAATGTTTAATTAACGAGGATCTCATTTTTAGTTTTGTTAAGAGTCCCACATCGGATATAGAATGTGAACATGCACTCCTTATATAGATTTGGACAATCATCACCCTACAAACTAGTTTTTGGGGTTGAGTTAGACCCGAGATCCATTCTTTACATAGTATCAGAGTCAGACTCATTCCAATTCTTTGTTCACCAATGTTGGGCCTCCAAATTATATTATCTACGCTCCAGTTAGCAAGGTCTGGACGTGCGGGGAGTGTTAAGAGTCTCACATCGGTTATAAAATGGGAATATGGACTGGACTTAGACAATCCTCACCCTACAAGCTAGCTTTTGGGGTTGAGTTAGGTCCAAGATCCATTCTTTACCGGTTTATTATGCAAAGAACTTTACCTAACCAAATATAATACAAGAAATGGAGTTGACTAAATTCAATGAAATGGACTTTTTTTTTGTGGTGAGATGATTTGTATTAAGTTCATTTCTTTTTATTCCCTTCAAAACTTATCATCATCGTTTCATCAAAAGGGTAACTAACTAAATTTTGGGTTAATATTATTTTTGGTCTCACATTTATGAATAAATTCTGATTTTAGTCTTTCTGTTATACAACTAAAGTTTAATTTTCATTTACTTAAAATGTGTACTTTTGATTCTTTTGTCTGTGAATAATCACAAGTTTTCTGAAGTATTAACAATTCAATCATTTAGTTATTCATGTGTTATGTTAAAGTTATATTATTACTTCATATTTGAGGGTAATATATTTCTAGAAATAACCTAAATATAACATATTTTCTAAATAAAGAGATTAATATCACACAACTTAATTAATTAAATATTAAATATCCAAAAATATATATTACAAGAATCAAAATCATAATATACCCATAACTAAGAGACTAAAAGTATTATTATCCCTTAAATCTTTATTCCCGCTATCAACATATAAAAATATCAATGCTATGCTTATTAGAGAGCGTAACAAAGAGCTTGAGATTGTCAAAATAATGAATTTCTTGGAAAATCATTATAAGTGAATTTCAACAATAATATACCAACGTAATCTTACAAGTGAGGTTTGGGGATAGGAGAGGATAAAGTGTACACGTATCTTACTCCCATCAATAGAGATAGAGAGGATTGTTAATGTTAGATTTGATGTTGTGACATTTGACCCAACATATCTCCTGAAGTATTGATTTGAATGTATAAGAATGTTGGGACAAATGTTGCACAACATTCAGACCAACATTTTTCAGAATTGATTTTGCCTTACTTCACGTAATGATTACTATGTAGTAAATATGATTTGGTAAGGTAAAAAGGAGTTGGTAAACACGTGTGAAGAATGAGTCAAGACTGCTGCTTTTCGTGAGGAACAAGTCAAAGTTGTTAGAGGTTTTTGCTCATTGAGCGTCTCCAACCAATCCTACCAGCTGCCCCTCAACCTCCACAACCGATCGATGAGCTTTTCAAGGAATACTCTCTACTATAAATAGAGAGGCTGCTACAGTGAGTCGATATCCAGAATAAGAAAGCAAAAATATCAAAAGAGCTCTCGGGATTTCATCTCAGAAATCTGGATCACCAATGTTGCATGAGTGTGTTGACAACATTCTGTCAAACATTACAATTGTTGTTTAGATTCTAGATTAGTTTTGTATGGAGTGATTGTAATGAGAGGTTGTCTATGTCTACTTAGTTAGATTTTTCAGGAAGAAGTCATATGCGACTTCAACTTTTAATTGTTTTCCGTTTTATATTGTAAATCTGTAAAGAAAGGAATTTGTATTGTTGTATATAATATATATACAATACATTTGGTCATTGACCATCATAAGTTATATTATATATATAACTTATGAAAATTTAAAATCTTTGTGTTCTTTAAATTTTCGCTGCATTTACTCTTTAAAGTTTTATGTTTTGCTAAAGTGTTGTTACTGGTGTCGGACGACATAATTGCCGACATTCGGAAACAGAATTGGCATTCGATTTATTTTCATCTCTTGTTTTTACTTTTCGTAGCATTTGACACCCTTCAAGTGGTATCAGAGTCGACACTTAACACAATAAGTGCTTGGTCATGTTGTCATAAGCTATGAATTCGGCAAATCCAACTATTGGTAGGCTTCCTATTTTAGATGGATCAAATTATGCCTATTGGAAGATTCGTCTACGTTCTCATATCAAATCAATTGATGTTAGGGCATGGAGATCTATAACCAATGTGTATATTGTTTCAATGTTGCCACCGGATGAGGAAAATGACATTCTTATTAAACCTGAATCCGAATGGACTACAGAAGAAATCAATTATGCTAGCTTTAACGAAAAAACCTTAAATGCAATTTTTAGATGGGTTGATATGTATATGTTCAAACTCATTCAAAACTGCCCCACGGCTAAGGATGCATGGGATACTCTACAAATTTATTGTAAAGGTAGCTCAAGTGTTCGTCAAACAAAGTTGTGCATGCTCATGAGTAAATATGAACATTTAAGGATGGAAGAAGTGGATGATATTAAATCTTATTTTGAAAAATTGATTGACATCTCAAATGAATGTCAGGTGCTTGGTGAACCATTAACAACTCAACTTGTTGAAAAGGCGCTCCATTCTCTTCCTGAAAAGTTCAATTTAAAGATTTGTGCTATTGAAAAAATTCACAATCTTGCCACAATGAACATTCATACCTTGATGAGCATTCTCAAAACTTATGAGATGAACATTGAGAATCAAAAGGAATTGTATAAAAGCAAGAATGTGGCACTTCAAGTTCAATCCTTGGAGAGTCAAATCGAAGAATGGGATGAGAATCTTGAAGAAATTGGTGATGGTGCAAATGTTGTCTTACTCACTCGAAAATACAATTCGATGGTGAGGAAGTTCAACAATGAGAGAAATCAATCTAAATCTAAAGAGCACCAAAACCAAGTCTTCAATCAAAAGTCCATTAGATTCCTTCCAAATATACAAAAAGGAAATCAACTAAGAAGAATCAACTTAAATCGTACCAAATTTGATCCCAAATAACTTGAGTCCGTGCAGTATCATGCATGCTCGGATTGGGGTCACTATGCTAACAAATGTGCATACACTCTTAGATAATTCGGTAAGAACCTATGGGTTTCTCTTAGTGATGATGAAGGAGAAGAGGAAGGAGATCGTGAAATTGAAACACAAGCAATGTTGGCTACTGTTTTCGAACAGTCTCTATCGGATAATGAATATGTCGTATACAATGTTGTCTCATATGCCATGACATTTGCTCCAACATCAGCAACGATCTGTCTGAAAGTAGAAGTCAAATAATTTGTGTTATGATAAGTCCACCTTACGTACAGGGGCGGAGGTAGAAGCTTACGAGTTCGTCCGAACCCAACAGTTTTTGCTCAAACAATGTACTTTTGCTAAGTAATTCATTAAAAATATACACATAAAAAAAAATTAGAGCCCAGTTATTAGCACTTAAAAGTTGTCATTCTAAAATTCAGAACCCATAAACTTGAAATTCTGGCTCCGCATCTGTTTATGTATGAGCTCTTTTACGGGTGGCATGACGAAAAGAAGATTCTAAATCTATTCCGGAAGTAGCAATTATAGGTCAACACTAATGCTCCGGATAAATAACATAAAGAAAACCAAAAGGTCAAAAGTATCTAGATCATCCAACTGATTTGAGCTATACATTTTTGTTCTTATATACCTTTGCCAGGTGAAAACCAGTGTATCAATAGAAAAACAAAATAAAAAAAAGAAAGAAGGATTTCCAACCTGAAGTTATTTATTTGATCCTGCAAACATCTCAAACAAGCCACAGCAACTCTTCCAGGAAGTTCTTTGCACTGTCTTACTATAAATCTGGAGAAGAAGTTGTAAACCTGATGGTCATGAAGAGAACCGTTCATGTCATCTGCACAAACACAGGCATCAACTGCAGGCTTATCGTACGAACACTCTAGTTTGCCGTCATCGTTTAGAGCCACAGAGGGCCTTGCGCCTGAAGTTTCTACAGCTTCATTGTCTCTTTTCTCCAATCCCGTATCCACAAAATGTGAAGCGCTTGTGGCCACCTGAACTACATCCTCCGACATAGCAGGCTTGCTGCTGCTACTTGAACTCCTCCTTCGTAAGCCTCCTTCATGAGGGAATCTCGCGGGTCCCACATGCTCAATGTTAATGTTATGGTTCGTAGATTCACCCTCAAGCTTCAATTCTCTTTCGACCTGAACGGTACCTCCCCCTTATATTACTACTATATTCGCTTCCTTGCTTCCATTTTTCACCGCATTTGATTTTTTCTCATCAAAGGATGATCCACTATGTGGAATTTCCAATTGGTGATTTTGAGATGCAGGGTAACTAACCTCCCCGCCATCAGTCTCTTTATCACCATCGAGTCTCAAATCCTCCTCACCTGTCATGGATTGGTTCAAGCCCAATGATCCAACACAGAAGTATTTTCACAAATTAGCAATAACCGGTCAAGTGATGCAATTGAGTTCGGCTCAGCTCGAAGCTCTAGTATGCTCAATTGGGTTCAGCTCAACCCGGCTCGGCTCGGCTCAACGTCCACTTTTAGTTAAAAGAATAGACTAAAGAGAATTTAATGGCTATAAAAATACTAATAAAAAGGAGTAAATTAATTATACTATCTAAATCCCAACCTATAATTATAGCCATATAGGTTTGGTAAAAATCGTTACTATGTGAATTCTAGGGGTGAGCGGGTCCGGGTACCCTAACATTTTTGAACTACCCGGACCCTACCCGGTAAAAGATCGGTTCCTAAATTTACTACCCGGAACCTACCCGTAGCAATCATTACCCGGAACCTACCCGGACCCGCAGGGTCCGGGTAGGTTCCCGGGTACCCTGTAAATAAAAAACACAGATTAAGCAACAATTTTTTAGCCTATGAGAATCAAAAAGAGTTCTAAAATAATTTCATCCAGTAATTTTTTAGCCTGCAATCGGAGTTTTTAGTATCCTTATAAGAAGTTTTAAAAAACTTATTCATGGTAGAAAAGCTAATTCTGTAACCAAAACCTAAAATTGTAAGCCAAATTTGACACTCAATTAATTCAACGTGTTGATTTCAAAATAAATTTGGAAATATCTGAATTAAACTTATTTTCGTGTTCATAGGCTCTTCGATACAAAAGAAAAGCTTTCTTATACTAGTAAATCTCTAAATTTCATCTTCAGAGCTACAAAAATATACACAAATTTTAAAAATAGATTTACATTTCAAATTAAAAAGTAATACAAATTGAAGATAAGTATCGCCTGAAATAGAACAGAAGCATAGGATATTAAAAAGAAATTGAAGAGGTAGATATGAACCCATATGCATTTTAGGAACGACGTGAACACAACCAAGGGAGAGAAAGAGGTAAAGGTGAAGCTTCAACGACGACAACGATGAAAGTACCTGAGAGAAAGCTTCAACAACGACGATGATGAAACTCGGTGGTGTAGCTAAAACGCCATTGCTATTGAGAGAGTTTTGTGTGTTTTTTCTTAGAGCACAAAAAGCATTCTAGAATAAAGGGGTGAAAAAGCTGAAATATTTGCGTCTTGGGGTGGGGAAAATCAATGTGTAGGCGTGCAACAAACAATTTTGGAGAAAGTTAAAAGTGGTCCAAATGTTTCTCAAAAAAGTAAAAAATATTTAATATTTTATAGGTTCCGGGTATCGGTCCGGGTCCGGGTACCCTGTCTCTATTTGCCGGAACCGGACCCGGACCCGACATTGATCGGTTCCTAATTTTACTACCCGGACCCTACCCATTATTATAATATATCTACCCGGAACCTACCCGTTAGTGTCGGTTCCGGTCGGATATCTGGGTACCCCGTACCCGTGCTCACCCCTAGTGAATTCTACCTGATATGTGTAGCCGTGTAGGTCAAATTTTCTTAATGAGATAAAAAAGAATTACACTATCAAATGCACATAACTTAAGCATTTGATAAAATCTAAGCACTTTTTATGCATCGGGGAGCGGAGCTAGAGGTGCGGAACAAGGAAGGGGATTCATCAGAAATTTTTTGCCTGAAAATCACGATGTATAGTAGACGATAAATTTTCTTAGTAAAAATTCTACTTTCACCACTTAAGCACATAGATACTTTTAACACAAGCCATATTAATTAAGTATAATGTTTCTTGATACATTTATTATAATTGAGGCTAAATACATAGATGCCCCCTTAAATTTATGGCATAATGTATAAACAGACCCTCAAACTTGGCTTTAGCTGGCAAGCACGCTCTCCAACTTTGGGTGTGCACAAGTAGGCACCTCAACTTGTATAAACTTGAACACGTAAACACAAATGCTAACGTGACATTGATGTGGCACTGACGTGAGACCTCCAAATTTTATGTGTCATGTTAGTGCTACGTCAGTATTGGTGTTTACGTAATTAGCAATGAAGGATCTGGGAGCCGCAAAGCAAATCCTCGGGATGAGAATCATCAGAAGTAAGGAGAGCCTCAAGCTCTCACAAGAAGAATACGTGAAGAAGGTTCTCAAAAGGTTCAACATGGATGCTGCCAAGCCAGTCAGTACTCCCTTGGCTGGACACTTTCGTTTGTCCAAAGATCAGTCGCATGTGACCAAGGATGAGATGGAGCATATGGATAAGGTCCCTTATGCCTCTACTATTGGCAGTCTTATGTACACGATGGTATGTACGAGGCCAGACATTGCACATGCAGTGGGAGTTGTTAGCAGGTTTATGAGCAATCCGGAAAAGCAACACTGGAGGCTGTGAAGTGGATTTTCAGGTATCTGAAGGGCAGCTCAAGTTCAGCGTTGTGTTTCCGGAAGTTAGAGACATGATTGCAGAGATATGTTGATGCTGACAATGGTGGTGATGTTGATAGCAGAAAGAGCACATCCGAGTATGTTTACACCTTCGAAGGTACTGCGATTTGCTGGGTTTCAAAGTTACAGAAGATAGTAGCTCTTTCTAGCTGTGAGGCTGAGTACGTTGCCATGACGGAGGCCACAAAGGAGATGATGCGGCTATAATTTTTTCTGCGGGAACTGGATCAGGACCACGAGGGGAGTGTGCTATACTGTGATAGCCAGAGTGTCATTCATTTAGCAAAGAACCCGGTCTACCATGCTTGCACGAAGCATATACAACTCCGGTACCATTTCATCAGATCAACTTTGGAAGATAGAGTATTAGTGTTTGAGAAGATCCTAGGGAGTCAGAATCCAGCAGACATGTTGACGAAGGCCATGACGAATGATAAACTGAAGTTGCCCACAACTTCAGTTGGACTTCTTGGATGAGGATCGGAGTCGCCGTTGCAGATGGAGACAGATGATTGAATTAGTCTCCAATGAGAGATTGTTTAGTTGTGGAGTCTAATTCATCGCCTATGCTAAGAAAACTAGAGCCTAATTGTTGAGGTATTTTGGAAATTTCGGGCTTGTATGATGGTCGCCCTAATTTTCGCTAGATACGATCCCAGAGGGATTCAATTGGAAGTTTCAGACGTACAGTTTGAACCAGAATTCTTTCAGATATACTGTTGGTCCCAGAAGTTTCAAGATGTACAGTTTGGTCCCTGAAGTTTCAAGATGTACGAGTTGGTCCCCGAAGTTCGAATTTCGATGGTCAAAACGAAACGTCAAGTACTCAATTCAGCCATTTATTTTGGCTGAATTACTCCTCCTATAATGGCCAAATCCGTTGGTTCTTTCACCATTTATGTTGGTGACTTTACTACCTCCATAATGGCCATTATTTGGCTATTATGGAGGCAGTTTTCAGCCCCTCCCTCACCTATATAAACACACCCTTACACCATTGTTGAGCACTAAAAAGAACAGAAAAATAACAGTTCATAAAGCTCACGAAAATACACAACAAAAACAGTTTTCTTCCTACAACTTCCAAGATCATTTCGTTACTCAATATTCTTCACGGTAGCTCTTGAGTTTCCTTTGCTCAAGGGTTCCATTGCTTTTTTTATCTTGGGAGACAAATTGTCCAGGACGTATAAAGGATACATACGGGGCAATATTGTCTTAAGGACGAGTGCCACACTCGACTCGGCAAGATAATCCGGTTTCCATTTTTCGCCTTCAACAAAATCGTAATTTCGGTTTTGTTGTTATATTGTAATTTTCAGATTTCTAGTCGAAAATATTATTGAAATCTTTGTTTATCCTTTCGAATACTTGTAATAGTTAAATACTTCCCGTACTGCTTTATAAAGTACCATAGAGCAAATCTCCCAACAACTTAAGACAATATTTGTATTGTATTACTATTAGTGTTCGAAAGATGTCGGTCAAAAGTTGTGTGACAAAATCTGGATATGGCAATGGTTTTCTGGTAGAAGAGAGTGATGATGATGAACGTGTTCATGGTGTCACCGCTACCAAGACTGGTGGGAACAAGCGCTCACGAGAGCCTGAGGATGTCAACTGGGACAAGAGGAGAAGAGTGAAGATGTTATTCTATCTTGTAGAAGAAGGCCTATATCTGTCCCAGACAAAGGATCCGAATAATGGTGAGAAGGAAATGGACACTCAGTCTGATGAAGTGACTGAAGTGAGCCAGAATCCAAAAATTGGGATAAGTATTTTTCTTACTTGTCAAGAATAAAGATTAAATGATGTCTGATTAAAAATGGATTAAAGTAAGGAGGAATATGAAAATAATTTATATTCCTTATGCTTTAACAAATCAGAAGTTTAATCTCATCTTCTTTTCCGTTTAAAGATTGGATTTTGTAAACGACTTAAGAAGATCCGTTCTTTTAAGTGTAATTACTAAAGTGTGTAAAGTATGTTCGCACATACGAGGGAGTAAGATCCACCGATCCGTGCGAAAACCGTTACCACTCTTAAGTAAGCGCCAAGAATTATCTCGGGCACCAATCATAACGGAAGAAGTCTAAAAGTTAATGACGTTGAGCTTTGTCATACTATTTGGCGAAGATCCTTCATAGGATGATATTGGACACTCGGTCACATAAAGCCTCCGGCGACCGGAGTGGGCCAAAATTCCTTTGATAGGATGATATTGGACACTCGGTCATACAAAGCCTCCGGCGACCGGAGTGGGCCAAAATTCCTTTGATATGATGATATTGGACACTCGGTCATAGAAAGCCTCGGGGCGATCGGAGTGGTGCCGAAATTCATTTCATAGGAAAAGTAATGGACACCTAGTAAGGTGGGCCGAGTTTCCGTGTCCTAAATGATCCGAAGGCCTAAATAAAGGCAAAAGAAATTGGACACTCGGTCGCCAAAGAAACTAGAGTGGGCCGGAGTATCTAGATCACATATGATCCGGTTATGCCCTAACCACGGGCAAGAGGTTGTTCATGTGAAGCAACGCCACCTCTAAAGTAGAAGGGGTTGGAGAGGTTGTCCTCAATAGGACTTCATGGATTGTGATCACTCTAAGATGAGGTGATACATATTCCTAACTTGGTTTAAGGGACGCCGTTGGTCAAGCTAGTTTGAGACTAGTCCAATAGGTCCGTAATAACTAAGAATGGTACAAAGACGTTTGTAGCCAAATGAATGATATATTTGTAATCCGTGCATCTATGCCATCATAGATTAAGACACGTTAAATAGCAAGTCATTCAAAAGCTAACGATGTTGAGATTGTTGCCTTCGTCGACATAAACCCTCAAAATAAATGTGAGGTAGATGAAGAGGCAAAATCACCTTTCCAAATTCCGTCAAGGGAATAGCGAAAGAAGCACCGCTCCTCTAGAACTTAGTCACACCTAATTGGGTGATTTGAAGTTTATACAAAATAGAGGGGGAGACAAGTACGTTGTGATCTTCATTGATGATGGTACAACGTATGGAATCCTTTGTTTGTTGAAAAGCAAAGATGAAGTTGTTGAAGCGGATAAGCGCTACAAAGTGAAGTTGAAAATCAACTATGCCTATGGATTGCAAAATTCATAGCAATAGAGGGGAGAATTTGAAGCATCGTTTATTAAACGACGCTCACTACTCACCTCGGTCTAACGGTGTTAGCCAAGCGCAAAGCCGTACTCCCAAATTATGTGGGGCAAGGCGATCCTTACCGCTAATGCGATTCTCAACAGAACTCCGCATAAGGATAAGGATAACCCTTCGTGTGAGACATGGAAAGGATCTCACATACAAATGTTGTGATGTGGGGTGGTTTCATACATAAGATCGTAGATTGCATATCCACCGGATCTCGCAAATAACGATAGTTTTTATCGCCTCTTGGCGTCAAAGAATCTTTGAATTCCTTGGAGATAACTTTCCTTGAAAAAGGAAAAAGGAGTAATTGCTCAAGGTTAACAAGAAACCGCGAGGGCTCGACTGTCCGGAACTAGACGTTCCGTATCTTCGAGACTCGAAAGTTCTTGTCTATCCGGAACTTAATATTCCGGATCTGCGCAGAACTCGGGGATTCTAGATGTTGAACCAAGACGGAGCAAAGAGGGGACAAAGACTTGTTCCGGTCCTTCTAGCTTGTATGGTTGAGAATGAACCATGGACAATTAACAAATAATTGTTATCTCCAAAAGCGCCGCTTTGGAAAGAAGCTAAAAGGAGAAATAGATTCCATATATAGAACCATACGTGTGTAATAGTTAATCTTCCTCCGGAAAAGAACCTTTGGGTTGTAAAAAGTGCTCCCCTGTGAGTAGCTTCACATCCAGGGCCATTGTAATCTTACATGGCATGGGTGTTGAAACGACCTTCCAAATCGGAGAGTTGGAAGAAGAGGATCGAAATTGGTTTGCTTTGAATCTGTTGGGCTTCTTCCGAACTTTCATTTTGGTCCCCGAAATGTTAACATTTTGGTCTTGAAAGTCTCGGATAAAACGAAACAATGAATCGATCACGAAACATTGACTCGAAGTTAGAAAGCCAACAGTTGGAAAACCAACGGTCTTAGAGTGAAAATCATATTGAAACAAAGTCTCGATATGAAAGATATGAGTATCACGAGATGACATCTTAGGAATTGGATTTCTAAGACATCTAACGGATCGGTCGATAGTTGACGGTCTCGTTGAAGCCACCAATGGATATGAATCATAGAACGATTGGAATCATGGTGCACCCATAGACAAGGAGCGATATGCTCGGGTCACGTGTAGTTCAATGTATTGTACACACTACAACCGACCCGGTATCGTCCAACAAACGGATCGGTTGAACTAAGGTTCACCGATGATCTTAATACATGATCAATAGAAGGCGTTAAGTCGGATATGACGATATCCGAACTATTCGCTTATCTAAGGATTATAGTATTCTGATGTCCAGCGGTTACGAGAGAACACAAGGATGCAAACCGGACATCGGATCGAAGAACACCAAAGCCACAAGTAAATGTGTATGGTGGTTCTTGGAAAATCCTCTAAGCAAACTTGCATCGACCGATTCATGATGGTATCGGAGTTTATCGCTTTATACAAAGCATGAAAGAAGTTGAGTAACTTCACGACTCATTAGAGGACGTCCCTTATTGGGAGAAACCCGTGCCTTCGAGCGGTTCTACACCGTGGCTAGCCGGTCGGCTTTAGGAAGGACACGGATGACGGCGTCTGGACATATCTGTCGGGATCTGTCGGAGACATAAGACCGTATGGCGTTGATCATCACGGGTGTCACTTCCTTGTTTACAAACTAAGGGACTACCCGGAGATCAAGCGTTCTGCTGTCTAGGGAATGGGCTTAAAACCCAAAATATACGGACCAATACAATGGAAACCCAACCTTACGAACCGGAGATCCCGGTAATTTGGTTCAATGGGAAAACTAAGTTGTAAAGGTTCGGTTGATCGCTTCGGTGGAAGCATGAGCACTTCGGATAGTGATTTCGAAAAGAAACACCAAATCCAAAGCCGTTCCCGCGATAGACGTTAAGTGCTATCTGCGGTATGGTAAAGGTTAAGTTTTCAAAACTCCGTAATGATCCTCAACAGGTGAGGTTAGGTCTTTGGGAAACTTTTAATGGTTCCTAACACTTGTGAAGTGGGGTATAGCAGGGATACCTTGTAGGAGACCACCTATTTAAGTGCGAGGATGGGCCGCCTCAAATTGAACGCACTTAAGAATCCAAGACGTTGTCCATGGCCAAAACGGACAAAACATTACGAAGAAGAGAGTAAGGGAATTTGTTGTGTTGGTACCGTTGTCTTGGCTTACACTAAACACCGACGGTTCAAGACATCACGTTCACCGCGCAAGTAAGTAAGTCCGATGGTATTCAACTATGGAAGGTTCAAAGCGAGGCTACCTCTCCTTATGCAACATCGTCCGCTTTGAAATATTGCTGGAAATGAAAAGACACCATGTGAGTGCGCCAAAATCTCTTTCAAGAGGGGATTGTTGGAAATTTGCCTTTGGCGGGAGTTGCGACCGACCAACTTTAACGGCTTAAACACTAGTGTAACGTATGTTGGAGAATCCGGTTCTTCACACATGCATGATCTACTAAGTACGTAGATAACCGTAGGGCCAAGAATCGTCAAATTTCATTGAGAAATGAAAGAGATATTGGTTCACGAAGTAAGGTGTTTAAAGCATGGAAAGTGTGGTATTGTGTGTAATTCTCCCACATCGGTAGAGGAAGAAAGAATTGTTGTGTATATAAGACTCGAAATTGGTTTGGGGTTTGGGACCCCAAGGGGTATCCCATGTGTTTAAAGGAGGGAGGACCTAGATGTGCTTCGGTTCGAGGAAAGACCACACGCGCGCCGCCGCCGCCCGCCCGTCCGGTCCGGTTCCGATTCCGAGTTCCGGGTTCCGGGTTCTCGGGTTCACGGGTTCACGGGTCACGGGTCACGGGTCACGGGTCACGGGTCACGGGTCACGGGCCGTGGGCCGTGGGCCGTGGGCCGTGGGCTGTGGGCTGTGGGCTGTGGGCCTTCTGATATTATCTTTTTGGGCCAGAAAACTTTGCCGGAAGTACGGTTTGATCCCGAAGTTTCGACGTACGCTTTGAACCGAATTCTTTCGGATGTACTTGTTGGTCCCGAAGTTTCAAGATGTACGCTTTGGTCCCCGAAGTTTCAAGATGTACGGTTTGGTCCCCGAAGTTCGAATTTCGATGGTCAAAACAGAAACGTCAAGTACTCAATTCACCATTTATTTTGGCTGAATTACTCCTCCTATAATGGCCAAATCCGTTGGTTCTTTCACCATTTATGTTGGTGACTTTACTACCTCCATAATGGCCATTATTTGGCTATTATGGAGGCGATTTTCAGCCCCTCCCTCACCTATATAAACACACCCTTACACCATTGTTGAGCACTAAAAAGAACAGAAAAATAACAGTTCATAAAGCTCACGAAAATACACAACAAAAACAGTTTTCTTCCTACAACTTCCAGCATCATTTCGTTACTCAATATTCTTCACGGTAGCTCTTGAGTTTCCTTTGCTCAAGGGTTCCATTGCTGTTTTATCTTGGGAGACAAATTGTCCAGGACGTATAAAGGATACATACGGGGCAATATTGTCTTAAGGACAGAGTGCCACACTCGACTCAAAGATAATCCGCCTTTCCATTTTTCAGTCTTCAACAAAATCGTAATTTCAGTTTTGTTGTTATATTGTAATTTTCAGATTTCTAGTCGAAAATATTATTGAAATCTTTGTTTATCCTTTCGAATACTTGTAATAGTTAAATACTTCCCGTACTGCTTTATAAAGTACCATAGAGCAAATCTCCCAACACTTTACATATCCAGCAAGACCAGATGTGCAAATATTTTCTGGATTCTCGTTAAATATTCCGAGTAGTAAAACAGCAGCCTTAGTCGGGCAAAGTGGAAGCGGAAAATCAACAGTTATTAGTCTGCTCGAGAGATTCTATGACCCCGAAGCTGGTGAAATACTTATAGACGGAGTTGATATTAAGAAATTTCAACTCAAGTGGTTGAGACAGCAAATGGGGCTAGTAAGTCAAGAACCCGTGTTATTTGCAACTACTATACGGGAAAATATAATATACGGGAAAGAAAATGCCAGTGAGGACGAAATCAGGAATGCAATCAAGCTCGCTAACGCAGCTAAATTTATCGACAAACTTCCGAAGGTTGAAGCAGCATTTATTTTAGTATTATAAACACTTGTACGCCTTTTTTATTTCTTAGGTTCTAAATTAACATTTGTGCACACATATTTCTGGGGCTTGATACGATGGTTGGCGGTCATAGTACTCAGATATCTGGTGGACAAAAGCAAAGAATCGCCATCGCAAGGGCCATTTTGAAAAATCCAAGAATTCTTCTACTCGACGAAGCGACTAGTGCATTGGATGTTGAATCGGAACACATTGTACAAGATGCTCTAAGTAATATTATGGTAAACAGGACGACTGTGGTTGTTGCCCATCGCCTGACAACCATTAGAAATGCTTATCTCATTGCAGTGGTGCATCTTGGGAAATTGGTTGAACAAGGTAATACACGTATTACTCTTTTCGTTTGAAACTATTGCCGGACTAATGAATAAAGGATCTAATTAGTGGTCTTTGGCGCCTATCTACCACTTTAAACGCTATCAGTTTGGTTCTTATATCCGAATGGAATGGCTTCGAACTTCTCCTAGAATAGTTTCCTCTATGAAATAAATTCATAAGATATATATGAGCAATTCAAAGGTTAATATAAATTTAAAAAAAAAAGGGCAGCCCCGTGCACTAAGCTGCCGCTATGGGTCTATTGTACGCAGCCTTACCTTGCATTTCTGCAAGAGGCTGTTTCCACTGCTTGAACCCATGAACTCCTGGTCACATGACAACAACTTTATCATTTACTCCAATGTTAATATAAATATTTGATAGTATTTCATTCTTTTCCATCTATGATACTCTGTTTTCTTAAAGGACAAGTTTATTATTCTTTTCTGTGATCAGAGACGGAGCCAGAATTTTCAGTTTTTGGATTCAACTTATAACTATTTTTATTTATAAGTTCTTGATATATTATTTATACATATCAAATGAATTTCTTAACTCAAAATAAGATTTGAGCCAAAGCTATTGGGTTCTGTCGGACCCGTATCTAAAAGGCTGGCTCCTCCCTGTTTGTGATGTTCTATCACTACTCTATGCTCCAAATAGAAGTGATCCATGTCGTAATATTTTTTGAAATATTATTATGCTAATAAGTGATCCATGAAGTTTTTGTTGCTGTTGTTGTATCTTGATATAACTACCCTTTAATATTACTTACAGGAACCCATGATGAGTTGATCAAAGATCCCGATGAAGCATATTCTCAACTTGTTCAAATGCAGCAAAAGAACAAACACGTCAAAAACACCAAAGGAAAAGAAATTGAGCACTCGAATTCACAAAAACGTTTGAGTTATTCGAAAAACGTTTCTGGTAGGAGCCGGAGATTCTCTATTTCAGGTAGAAATTCTGTGAGCAAAGGATCGAGCTGTAGATTTTCCCTTGCGTATGACTTGGGAGTTAGTGGCATCGTTGATTTCCATGAGAACATCAGAAGGGATGATAATGCTGAAAGCAGTGAGTATATTGTAGACAGTAAGAAAAACGTCTCCACTCAAAAGCTAATGTCACTTGCATATCTAAATATGCCCGAGTTTCCCATAATGCTAGTGGGAACCGTAGCTGCTGCCATAAATGGTATGGTTTTTCCTGTATTTGGCCTTCTGGTGTCAATAATTATCAAAATCTTTTATGAATCACATCACGAGCTTCGAAAGGATTCTCGATTTTGGGCTCTGATGTTTGTGGTTATTGGAATTGTTGTCATGATTGTTTCGCCTTTGCAAAATTATGCATTTGGAGTTGCTGGCGCAAAACTGATCCAACGGGTACGTTCCATAACATTTGCTAAGTTGGTATACCAAGAGATCAGTTGGTTTGATGACCCTGCAAATTCATGGTAAATTTTGCTAGTATGTGATGTCTTAGGGCCCGTTTGGACATGATTTTTCCTTTTTTTTTTTCAATTTTTTTTTTTCAAAACAATGTTTGGTTGCACATTAGAATGATCTTTTGTTTAGATTTTGAAGATGAGTTTTTCAAATTTAACTGGTTTTGACCTGCTTTTAAGTAAGGGTGGCCAGTGGGCCGGGCTCGGGTCTGGCGGGCCAGGTCTGGCGGGGTCGGGGTCGGGGCGGGACGATCCGGGGTCGGGATCGGGACTAGCGGGCCTAGCGAGGTCGGGTGCAGGCGGGACTGCTCCGGTCCCGTCCCGATCCCGATCCCGATCCCGTCGGTATCGGGGCGGGGCGGGGTCGGGCTCGGGGTCGGGGCGGGGCGGGGTCTGGTTTTCCTTTTTTTTTTTTTTTTTAAATAACATATGTATAAAAAAAACTCAATAAACAAAACAAGATAGTATAATAAAAACATCTCAAGACTGTTTTTGTGCCTCTTATATTATTTAATAGACATATGATTTTTTTGTAATACAAATACAATTGTCTAAAATCTAAATTGCAACTTTATGGTGTTGTCCAAAAGTTGCAAATTACATAATAAAATTGCAATTAAAAAAATTACATTTTCAAAAAAATCTGTTCTAATTGCTTGATGATTTCATGTGGTTCTTCGGTTGGAATAGGTATTTGTTGGTCAAATTGATCCACGTCGCTTCCACTACCTTCGGTTAAGATTTCGTTGTAGTTTTCATCATCTTCTTCGTTGATCTCCGGTTGACCGCACCTTCTCCGCTCCGCTCGTATCCAATCTCTCGAATAATACGCAATTTCCAAGTGTCTCCGCCAATGAGTGTCGTGGTCTCCTATTTGATATCTGCTGCGAAAAAGCGCTTTCCGACGCAGTTGATGACGCTTGAATGTTCAAAACATCTCGAGCCATCAATGAAAGTGTCGGAAAGGTCTTCTCATTCCCCTCCAAATTTCGCAAGTCTTCTTGTCCATCTTCATTGATAACTTCTTGATACGGCAGAACCCCGCAAAACAAAAATATCCAACTCGCTAATTTGGTTAGTAGAGGTACGGCCGCACATTCTATTTCGAGGCTTTCAATACTAGCCGCGAAACAACATGTCTTTTGTGAGGTTGTGTTGAAGATGAAGAAGATGGTATGGTAGCCGTACGTTACTAGCATTTTCTTGTTGATAAAATCTATATATATTTTTACATTGGTGTTCTACGCTATTCAACACTTCTTCTTTAGTTTGTTCAATAGGTGGTGGGTGATTTAGATTTTTGGGACTTGGAGGTGGTAGTACTTCTATACAATCGTAAATAGTTTCAATTAGTGATTTAGTACCGTCTATTTTAATAGTAGGATTTAATACGAAACCAATAATATAAATAGAAGGAATAGGAATAAAATATTTTTTTATTTTGACAAACATTTTTTTAATAGGCTGCCTTATAAACTGGTTTTTCCATATATTCACTAAGTAATAAAAATATTAGAGTTATATAAAATAACATAGTTGAAATAGTAGGATAATATATACCGGAAAATTCTTTTGTTGCTTGAAAAAATTTCTCTAAAAATACAATAAGTTCGGAAATTTTTACCCAATCACTATCTAAAATCATATCAAATTTGGGTTTTTATTATGAGAGTTAAAAAATAAAGTTATAGGTAATTTATAGTCATAAGCAACAAGTAGTTGCTCGTATAAAGAATTCCACCTAGTCGATACTTCTTGTGGAATTCTTCTATAAGGTAGTCCACAATCGTGACAAGTTTTTTTATATTCTTTTTTACGTTGTACTTTATTACTTTTAAAAATAAAGTTTATAGCAAATTGTATTTTACTAAGAATGTCTTCAAAAAGTGATAGACCATCCTTTACAATTAAGTTATATATATGGCACGCGCATTTTATATGAAAATGGTCCGGAAAAGATGGAGCTAAACTATTTTTTAACATTGTAATTGCGTAATTGTTATTAGAAGCGTTATCTAATGTAATAGTCATAATTTTATCGGTAATTCCGTAATAATCGCACACTTGATAAATATTTTCTGCAATAAAAGTACCAAAGTGTGCCTATCATCTATATATCTATACGCTAAAATACGTTTTTGCATAGACCATTTATAATCTATCCAATGACAAGTTACGGTTAAATAATCATGGCCGTTAGTACTACGACCTATATCGGACGTGATAGATACTTTGCCATTAAAATGATATAATGAAAAACGTAAATATTGTTGATATTCATGCGCAAATTTAAATACATCTCTCTTAACGCTTGACCTAGGAAAACCGTTAAAAGCGAGGATTATATATATCTCTAATGTAATGAATAAAACCGGGAGATGAAGGAAATGAAAAAGGCAAACCCTCCACAAGAACTAATTTTGATATTGCTTCCCTATCTCTATGTTTGTTGTATTTAGAGCCTACAATTCCCCCCGTCATAGGGTTAATTTGACCACATACTTGGTCCGGACAATATCGGTATGTGAACCTTGTCCCGATGGAGCGGCCGTTTGCGCACCCGGTTTTGAAGCCTGGTATTGGGCATACCTAGCTGGATGAGCACTTACTACGTGTCTAATTAAACCCCCGTCCCACCGTGACCTTTTCCGCTTTTAAATTTTAAAACATTTTTACAAATTTTACATATGGCTACTTGATTCTCTACGTCCCTATCAAAAAATGTCCATGCATCTGATTTTAATGGTAGTTTTGCCGGACCTCGTCTCATACTAGGGGGAATAGGAGGTATTTCGGTTGAAGGTGCACTAGTGGGCGTGTTGTCATCAATATTAGTGGGTGTATCGTCTAGATCATCGTCTAAATTAAAGTCTTCTTGAGTTCCGAAAATAACTCCTCGTCTAAATCTAATGGTATTGTAGGAAAATGTTGAGTATCAACAAAATCATCCCGTGTAGGAATAAGATGACTAGAAGAAGTACCCTTGCCCTGGTTGCCTCTACTAGAAGAAGCACCCTTACCCTTACCCTTAAACATACCTTTTAATCCTTCCATTTTAATTATGATAATAAATAATTAAAGACAATAAAATTAAGTGCGCTAAATAAAATAAACAGACAAATAATAATTTAATGAAGGAACGAATGTACCAAACGCCGACGTAACGTCGACGTGTAATCGAGAGGTTGAAAATTGAAACTTTGCTCGATGGAAGATCCTCAAGCTAGTTGCCAACTTCACTCCCAATTCCCAAATGAATTAATAAAATTGAATATTTAGCAAACAATGTAGAGAGATATATTGAGAAATTAGAGAGATTGTAGGAAGATTTGTGAGAAAGATGAAGAGAAAATGAGTTATTTATAGTTGAAAAATTGGGTTAAAGTGTAAATATAATAACTTATGGGTTAAAAATAAATATTAAGGGGTAGGGGGGTTGGGGGAGGGGGGGGGCCTAAAATGGCCGTTGGCCAACGGCCATAATCTAAAATGGCCGTTGGTGCAACGGCCATTTTTGCAAAGGGGGTTTAAGGGTCGGGGTCGGGGTCGGGACGGGCTCGGGGCGGGCTCGGGTCCGGCGGGCACAGGGGCGGGCTCGGGTCTGGCGGGACGAGACATCGTCCCGTCCCGAGTTCGAGTCCCGCCCCCGTTAAATTTTTTTTTTTTTTTAGAGCGGGGTTGGGGCGGGACCGGGGCGGGGTCGGGGTCGGGCCGGGGTCGGGTCGTCCCGGCCCACTGGCCAGCCTTACTTTTAAGTGCATTTTTTCCCACTCACAAAACTTCAATTTTTTTTCCAAGTGAAATGCATGTCCAAATGCGACTTCAGCTTTCTACTACTACTTTTTTCAAATATCACTTAGTTCATGTCCAAACGCTTACTTAATGTTTTCTAAGCTTGGCAAATTTCTTGACTCTGAATTTTATCAAATGCAGTGGTGCTATAGGTGCAAGACTATCTAGTGATGCTTCGACTATCCGGAATATGGTGGGAGATGCATTAGCATTATTAGTTCAAAATATTTCCACTGTTGTAACTGGAATAGTGATAGCGCTTATCGCGAATTGGATTTTAGCAGCTATAACACTGGCGATAATGCCTCTTCTAGCTATGCAAGGGTACATACAGATCAAACTTTTGCAAAAGTCAAATGCTGAAGCGAAGGTAATGTAATCCTTTATAAACTAACCTTTTCCCTATTACTTTGGAATTTAACTTATATACGAACAAAGGAGGAATAGAAACGTTGATTCTTCGTTCAGTCTTTGACCTATGATATGGTCAATGGCTTAATCCATCCATTGGACCCGTTACTTTGGATTTTCTTATTTAATCTTATTTTCTTTGATTAAGATATCATCAGACCAGTAAGTTTAAGAAGGAATGTGTAAAAAATGGATCTTGGGCCTAACTCAATCCAAAAGCTAGCTTGTAGGGTGAGGATTGTCCAAGTCTATATAAAGAGTCCATGTTCCCATTCCATATCCGATGTGGTACTCTTACACTACCCTGCACGCTCAGACCTTGTTAACTGGAGCGTGGATAGTATAATTTGGGGGCCCAACATCGGTAAACAAAGAATTAGAATGGACCTGACTCTGATACCATGTAAAGAATGGATCTTGGGCCTAACTCAACCCCAAAAGCTAGCTTGTAGGGTGAGGATTGTCCAAGTCCATATAAGGAGTCCATGTTCCCATTCCATATCCGGTGTGAGACTCTTAACAGAATGCATTGATTTTGTGATTCCTTCTTTCCGCTATTCGCTTAGCTACACCAGCTTACAGATGCCCATGTCCTTCATGGATCTAGGAGTTGACTAAAGGCATTAGTAACTTTTGCGCCTTCTGTAACAAGCTGTCGCCTTATTTTCTAGGCAACTAGTTCCACTTATTATGAGCCATTACCGGTAGTTATCTTTTAGGTAACCTGATAGTATAAAAATTCTTTCACACTTACGGTGCATAAAAGTCAAACTCTTAAATTTAACAAGCACGTTTGATCAGTGAATCCGAATGTGTTGTACTGTTTGGAAGCTACTGAATGAAGAAGTAAGTCAAGTTGCAAATGATGCTATTGGGAGCATTAGAACCTTCGCATCGTTTTGTGCAGAACAGAAAGTGATGGAAATGTACCAAATGAAATTGGCAGCTCCTTTGAAACGAGGAGTAAAAAATGGACTTGTTAGCGGAGTTGGTTTAGGCTTCAGCAATTTCGTGCTGTACTGCCTTTATGCGTTGTCATTCTACCTTGGAGCCGTTCTTGTGAAGCACGACAAAGCAAAATTTTCTGAAGTTTTTAAGGTACATAATAACTTCTTGGCTTTAACTTATGCACTAATATACTTTCTATGGACGATTATTCTTTTGCACTGTCAGTTTATGGAAGTTCAACTAGAAGTAGAGGTTCCTAAGCAACTTAATTGTGCAGGTCTTTTTTGCTTTAACGATGGCATCAATTGGGCTTTCTGTTCTTAGCAACCTTTCCTCTGATCTGAGTAAAAGTAAAGGAGCTGCTGCATCAATAGTTGAGATAATCGATAGTAAACCGAGAATTGATTCAAGTAGTACTAAGGGGATCACATTAGATGTTATCGAAGGCAATATCGAACTCCAGCATATTAGCTTTAAATACCCCACAAGACCAGGCATGAAAATCTTCAGAGACTTGAGCTTGAGCATTCCTGCAGGAAAGGTATTTATCTAGTATTTCACATTGCTACGGATTTAAGATATATAAATACACACACACACACACACATTGATTTCTTACACTGTCCATGAATTTTCACTCGTGCTAGTAGGCCAGTCACCATCCTTACTAACCAGGTTACCAATTAATGCTTATCGTAGAGATTTATCTATAATTAGCATACAAGTGACCTTATTGTGTAAATTTTTATCACACCTCCAGTGCATAGAACATAAACTCGACAAGGATTTTATAATTTCTTGCAGACAGTTGCGCTTGTCGGAGAAAGTGGTTCGGGGAAGTCAACGGTGATAAGCCTGCTCGAACAGTTTTATGATCCCGATCAAGGCAACATATATCTCGACGGAGTCGAAATCAGGAAGTTGAACTTAAGATGGTTGAGGCAACAAATGGGATTGGTAGGTCAAGAGCCAATACAATTCAATGAAACAATTAGTTCTAATATTGCTTATGGTAGACAAGGAGAAGTAACAGAGGAGGAGATTATTTCAGCAGCAAAGGCATCAAATGCACATAACTTCATATCTTCATTGCCTAATGGTTATAAAACCACAGTTGGAGAAAGAGGGGTTCAATTATACGGTGGACAAAAGCAACGGATCGCCATCGCGAGGGCCATACTGAAGGATCTGAAAATACTTCTGCTCGACGAGGCGACTAGCGCGCTAGATACAGAGTCGGAACGTATCGTGCAAGAAGCGTTGGATCGCGTGATGGTGAATCGGACGACCGTCGTCATCGGCTGACGACGTTTAAAAATGCAGATGTTATTGCAGTAGTTAAAAATGGTGTTGTTGCTGAGAAGGGAACACATGATGTGCTAATGAATAATCCTCAAGGGATATATGCTTCTTTGGTTGCACTTCAAACAGGATCAAGTTAATTCAATACTCTAGTGTTAAGCATGATAAAAGATTTTGTATTTGTTGGTTACTATCCTAAATATTTGTAATATTGAAATGTATACCTTGTATTCTTAGAATTTACATATTTACCGACCATAGTCCGAAATGTTATTCTCTTGGTTCAAGTTGAACAATAGATTGAAATAGCCTTTTTTATCTCGTTATTTCTTGTCTTCTACCCTTGTTGAGAATATCTTATTCAATACATTTCACCTGGTTTAAATCCTTATTCTTCTTCTCTCTTAATTGTGCTAGTTTAAATATTTCTTTCTCCATTTTCAAAGGCCTCATCGATGAGAGACTTATCACCCCCTCTCTCCCCCATGCTTAGGATAAAAAAAATGGACCATTAAAAAGTTTAACTCAATCCAAAAGTTAGTTAATGAGGAGAATTGCTGAATATCATATAAGCAGTCCAAAGACTCCTTATTCCTCCGATTTGGGGCTCCAAGAATAACATCTTATAGCACTCTCTTTTAGTTTTAATAACTCTTTGCCATCCATTTTTTTAATTCATGTTCTACGTGTTTGGCCCCATGAAAAAGAATTAGACGGCATATGGCAACTCAACGGTTTCGACAAAGAAAAGATAAAATTTTGAAAAGCTTAAAAGTGAGTTTTGGAAGATCAGATTTTCCGAAAATTACGTGTATTGAGATTATCAAAAGCTTAATTCTAGGAAATATGCAAAACTTTAAATTCATCCACCAAAACATTTTTCGAAATCTCAATTTTGATATAGTGCAATGTATTTGGTGTCTTGAGTTCAAAAGGTCATTACTGTTTTGTCCGTTTCAAATTATTTGTTGGGGTTACTAAAAATAGTTATCTCAAATTATTTGTTGTTTTAAAAGTTCAAAGCATAATTAATTAATTTTTCTCATTTACCCTTAGTAGAATTTTATTATTAATAGATATGACACATAATTAATAGAGTAAACATTTAATGGAAAAATTATAACGTAGACATAAATAAAGTAAAGTAGTCAAATACCCCTTCTAATTAAATTTCTTAAGAGACGTGTAAAATAAAAAAAATGATAAATAATTTGAAATGGAGGGAGTACTCTCTTTTAATTTGAAATAATTCACATGTATATGAATTTTGTAGGAATTAAATTACGCAGGATTTGGACTAATTTATCCTGCTTGGATGTTGAGATAAAATAATTCAAATTTGATGGGATTAGGTGAGATATTCAAAATAAGTTTACACCGTTAATCAAATACTATATAAATTTAATACCGGAATATACAGCCTCATCCTGCATACCAAACAACACACAATCTAAGTCCAAACAGTCCCTAAAGATGAGTTCCCTATAAGTACCCTTTCTTTCCTAGTGAAGTCAAAAGCACACAACTCCAAAAGAAAATGGCAGCTGAAGTGGAGAAAACGACGACGTTTAATGAATCCGACAAATTGAGAGTCGATGAACTCGAAGAAGGAGAAATCGTCGAGGAATCAGATAATACGGCGTCGTATTTGAGCAAAGAAAAGCATCCATTAGAACATTCATGGACATTTTGGTTCGATAACCCTATGGTTAAATCTAGAAAAGTTTCTTGGGGTAGTTCACTTCGTAACGTCTATACATTTTCCACTGTCGAAGAATTTTGGGGGTACGTTTTTCGTATTTCAATTTTTTTGTTGTTGATGAAATAGAAATGTCAATAAACAAGTTTAGTGTTAGCTCAAATTGCAAAAAATAATAATTGAGTATTACTAAGGAGCTGATAAAATCCAAAAGTGGGTCACGGCTAGTTACATTGGTTAGCCTCGAAGTTGAGATTCCATCTAAACATCTACGATTTTGGCTTGTATTTGTTGTTGGTTGTGTTTTTTGGTCTTGAATTATCGGTTTTAATTTACTGTTCCGGAGAATTTTGTGGGTGCTATGAGACTTTGTTGATTTAGGGTTTTGAATATCAACTGATTACATGTATACCCATGTATAATATTTATATAATCGCGTATAATCAGTGTATAATTTTATAATTTATGTATATCTGGTTAGAAAAAGTAAACAGTATATATACTTTTTGAGTAAAGATCCTTTTTTTTTTAATGAAGTAGATATAAATTTCATTGAACAGTATCAACTAGATGTGAAGATTACTAGATAGAGAACAAAAAACATGATTATTGTTAGCAAATACAAAAAAAAGAACTTTTATTAAGGAGCTGACAAAATCCAAAAATGGGTCAGTGCTTATTAACTAAACTTTTATGATTTTAGCTTGTAATTGTGGTTGGTTGTGTTGTTTGCTTGTAAATTATTGGGTTTTTGTTTTCCTGTCCCAAGAATTTAGAGGGTGCTTTAGGACTTTGTTGAATTAGGGTTTTGAATATCTCCGGATTAGGTAAATCTTGGTAAAAATCGTATACTGTTTGGTTAAAAATCGAATTTTGTTTGATTTTTCTCTTGTAATTGTCAGATTTTTTTTTGTTCCTTTTTGCATTTTTAGTTAGCTTGCTAAGGTGTTAATCCGTCAGTGCTCCCTTCGCGGCGTGCATACTATTTTGACTGTCAGAAGATCTTTTTGGGGTTACATTTTTCATTTTTTTATGAAGTAGAAATTTCATTAAACAACATCAAGATGTAGATTACAAAAGAGAGAAATCAAAAACCAAGATTATTGTCAGCTCACATGCAAAAAAATAGATTATTGCTAAGGAGCTGATGAAATTCAGAAATGGGTCAATGCTAGTTACAAGAGTTGGCTTTTGAGCCAGCAGAACAATTTAATTGAACTTTTTTGCTTTTAGGGAGTGCCTTAAAGTTTAGATTCAATTGAAACATCTATGATTTTAACTTGTTTTTGTTATTGGTTGTGTTGTTTGGTTGTAAATTATTGGATTTTATTTCACTGTTCCGAAGAATTTTGTGGGTGCTGTGTGGACTTTGTTGATTTAGGGTCTTGAATGTCTTCTGATTATCTGCCTTCATGTAGGTGATATTGGGTAAAATTGCATCTTGTTTGATTTTCAGGCAAAGGATTCTCCTCTCAGAAGTGTCAGATAGTTTTTGAGAGTATTAAACTAAATACGACCGCCCACCTAACCTCTTAAACTAAAAATATCGGCGGATGTATAATATATGTATAATTCATGTAATATGTGTATAATCAGTGCATCGGCTAGGAAAAGTAAAGTGAATTTGGCAAGCTATATGTGTTAAGATCCCCCTTTTTGTCCTTTTTGCATTTTTAGTTACCTTCCTAGGTGGTCGATGAGGGGCAATCTTACTTTGGAGTGCCTGAATTGGTTTGAGCTTTAATTTACGCAAGTTGTGTTAGTACTTATACATTGCTTTCTTGGTACTGTTGTATTGTAGCTGACTTTTCCGGTTAGCGACTTTTTAAAAACTAGGAAGTTTGGTATTTCAGTTGCTTACCGATTTGAATTGGAGGTCATGAATCGGACAAAGTGCATTTAACCTTCAATGAGTAGATATATGCTCATTGGTGGGAAGAAGAGGATAGAGAAATTAGTCTGGTGTGAAAGAGGGGAAGTGCAAAACATGAATGGAAATTGAGCCAGTTGAACTGGGGAAGTTCTAGGAAAAAAGAGTTAACCTTGTAAAAAGTCATATTTCTCTTCCTTGCACAATCTTATGTAGGAATGACTTCAATTGGGTTATAACGCTCGATAGTTTCTTTTGCTTCAAATGTAAGAACCTCTTTCGTGTTTGTCACATGCCCATATTTGCAACTAAGGATATGTTACAAATACCATTTTGAACTAATAAACTAGTGGATAATGTTTTGGTCTTAGTTTTCTCTCCTAAGCACGATAATACAGTTACTATTTTCAAGTACCAACTGCTTCTTCTTCTTTTATTAAATGCACATATAAGAGCAAGGTTGTGTGTGCTTCACAGTTGTGATCTCTCTATGTGCACTTGTCTTAGTATACCAAGCTGACTATCCATTTAAAAAGAAAAAGACAGATGCTTTTCTATTTCTTAATTAGGCTAAAAGACACTCATATCCCCTCTAGATTGCTGAGACTAAGGACCCGTTTGGACATGAATATCTTTTCCTTTTTTCAGAAGAAAATTTCAAAACAGCATTTGGTTACACATTGGACTGATCTTTTGAATATTTTTGCAAGATGAGTTTTAAGTGAATTTTTTTTTCCACTCACAAAATTTCTAACTTTTTTCAAGCTAAATTCAAGTTTAAACACAACTTCAATTTTCAAGTACCCTTTTTCAACTTCTTTTCAAATATCACATTTTTTTTTATGTCCAAACGCCTGTTAAACTTAGCTGCAGGCCAATATTTCAATCTCATGCATGGACCTTTTTATTAAGTCCTAATTTGATTAAAATTAGATGGGTTATGATGTGAATTTGGTGAGTTCTTTATCGGTCTAATTTTTCAAGGCACTTGAATTGTGTACAACTTGGACTATGACATGCCTGTTTTAATATTCTGTATCATGGATTAGGTCTTTTAATTGCTTGGCTTTGCTTGTTTTGCGTGTGATTATGCGTTGTCTTGAGCCGAGGGTCTCCCGAAAACAACCGTTCTACCTACCAAGGTAGAGGTAAGGTCTGCGTCCACTCTACCCTCACTAGACCCCACGTTGTGGGATTTCACTAGATATGTTGTTGTTATGGATTAGGTCTTTTAAATGCTATTATTTTGCTGGCTCTTAATGAAATCCTTGATGTGTGTCGCGTGAATTCTGCAAACAGTGCTTACAATAATATCCACCACCCAAGCAAGTTAGTTGTGGGAGCAGACTTTCATTGTTTTAAGCATGGAATTGAGCCAAAGTGGGAAGATCCTGTATGTGCCAATGGAGGGACGTGGAAAATGATTCTTTCTCAGGGTAAATCTGATACCAGTTGGCTATACACGGTATAATGTTATGCACTCTAGTAATGTTGTTTTCACCTTTGATATAATTTCAACTCTTATTCTCATATGGGATTATTGTAGCTGCTGGCAATGATTGGACATCAATTCGATCATGGAGATGAAATTTGTGGAGCTGTAGTTAGTGTACGTGGTAAGGAAGAAAAAATAGCTTTATGGACCAAGAATGCTGCAAATGAAACAGCTCAGGTAATTTGCTTCTTACTTTTGGTATCAACGACCAGGACATACATTTTCATTGTGTACATAATGTAGTGCTGATGTTTATTCAAGATATACTATCACATACATAGTACCATTTGAGGATATTAGAAGTTAGAGGGAGGGGACGTCATTTGATATATAGCAATATGGATATTTGAAGTTAGAGGGGGGACAACAACAACATATCTAATGAAATCCCACAATGTGGGGTCTGGAGAGGGTAGAGTGTACGCAGACCTTATCTCTACCTTGGTAGGTAGAGCGACCGTTTCCAAGAGACCCTCGGCTCAAGACCAAGCACACGCACAAGAAAGGCAAGAGAAACGGTCAGACCCGGACAAGAGATTTAAAGCAATATGAAAATACTAGTAACAAAAGTGAATAAGCCATGATAGCGCATTCTGAAAAAGAAAGCGGTAACTAACGCAGGTAAATAAGATAAATAAAGTACACTAAAGAACACAACAACAGAATTAAAACGACAGGGGACTATAAAGCAATACTGCGCCTACTAGTATGGTAGGCTAAGTAGGCCTACAATAATAACACTATAACTACCAGTTTGTAAACGTAAGTAGTACTACGCTCGACTACATACTACCCTTCTACCTTAATTCGTGTCCTCCACAACCCCCTATCTAAGGTCATGTCCTCAGTAAGTTGCACCTGCATCATATCCCGTCTAATCACCTCTCCCTAATACTTCTACGGTCTACCTCTACCTTCATGAACCTGTTCATAGCCAACCTCTCACACCTCCGCACTGGGGTGGGCGGGGGGTGGGCGTGGGATTCGTACCCTATCTGGTCAACCAATTTTGCATGTTTTCGAGGGAGATATTCCGGACAAATTCAATGATTTATGTAATCAAAACAAAAGCTTATGATGAAATTGAGGAAAATGGAATAACTTGTATATAGAAATTTCTCTCACTCCTTTTTCCTTTATCTCCCTCTGAGATTCTCCTCTTGATCAATATTTTCTCCTCAAGTTTCCACATAATTTAGGTTTTGTAACTCTATTTTGTAAATTTTGAATTACTTTTTACCGAATTCCCGCACCCGTATCCGTACCATGATCTGTGCCCACGAATCTTAAAATTTAGATCATGGCGAATCCGGCCTTTAGATCGGTACCGTATCCGACACCCGTGACTGAGTCCAAGCAACATAAATTAACTACTTTATTTTACATTCTAGGTCATAGAGGATATCAAACTTCGCCACACACTGTATTTGTCAAACTTTTTGGCTTTTGATAGTGAATTATTTTCATGAGAAAAAGATATAGCTGGAAGCCCAAAAAGAAATATGCTTATGGATGAAGGGAGGTGTTTGTTAATTTGTCTGCAATAATATGTTAAATTCCTTATTAGGTAAGTGTTAATATGTACGGAGCACTTTATGATTCAAGAAGTCATTTAAAATTCTTTTGTCCCCAAGGTTAATTTTTTTGGTGTAACCATCTGGTATCCGGTATCCACTAGTCCGACTAATCCAAATTCGTGCCCCGTAAGGACCGTTAAAAGGGGTAGCGCTACTTAGGAGAAATTTCTCCACAGGGATCGAACCCGAGACCTTTGGTTAAGGGTGGAGGGATCCGTTGATGGTCTCAAGGGTAAGTATTAACATCATGCTCATATGGTTGAATGTACTTCGTTCATATACACAATGATGAGATATCTAGATATCCTTGTGAGGCGTGATATCGTCTTGTCTCGTCAGTTGTGTTTATTACTTGATAAAAATACCTTTTTCTTTCAGCCCCTTTTGTTTCTTTTTTCTCCAGTGTACTCCCTTCTGCTAGCCTCATTCATTTGAAGTACCAGGCCACTTTAGTCTAAATTCTGCGAGTGGAACCCCTTTTGTGCTTCATTGATAATATTGAATCCTTTCAGCTGTTTACGGGTTCACTATTTTTTAACTATACATAGATTCATGCTTGTCCCATCTGCTCTGAAACTTCTCTTTGCAGGTTAGCATTGGTAAGCAATGGAAGCAGTTTCTAGATTACAGCAACAGTATTGGCTTCATATTTCATGTATGACATTTTTGGCCATCGTGTGCCTTGAAATCAGTTTCTCTTTTATTTGCAAGACTCGTAATAAATCATCTTTTGTAGGACGATGCAATGAGGCTCGACAAAGGTGCCAAGAACCGTTACACAGTATAGTTCTTGATGCAATGTGGGAATGCAAGAAACACAATTTGCACTGGAAAGTTGTAGGTACTAGTTTAGTTTGTCGTTTGATAAGCTGCTGGTTTGAGTACCTCATGTACTGGTATTTGCACTTCCTAATCGAGAAATTTGTATGGTTTTGAATTAATGCCTCTACAATTCGCATGTTCTGGGTTACTTTCCCAGCCCCCCCCCCCCCCCCCCCCCCCCCCCACACACACACACACTTACATTTTTTGAAGTAATTTTCTTTAGTATTGTTGAAGGGGCCTGAATGTGACCAACTTGATACCAACCGTTAAATTTGAACGAAAAATGGTGCAGGTGAAAATTAAGCCACTGGCTGATGAAAATAATAGAACAGAATGAGTTTTTTGGTATTACAATTTCCAATACAATTTTTAGGAAACCACAAAATGAATAAATAACAGAGAAGTATGCTGACTGTTTCTTGAAATTTGCTCAGCACTTGAACTTTTCTTTATACAATAGCTGTGCTCAATAAAAAGTTGAGCACATAACAAATCACAATGGGACATCAAGGTACTACAACTGGACGCATTACCAAACTCCAAAAGAATGAGAATAGAAAAAACATAATCTTGGATGACTTTTTGATCGGAATTTTTTTAGCGAAATCTAGTGTTTATACCAAACCAATGAATGTATGACATGTCACATTTATGTGCTTTAGCCATGATTTTTATCATGCATTGGACTCCAGGAGAGGTCTTGTTGGTTCCTCATTAGATCTGCTATATCTCCAGTACAAGACCAACTGTATGACCCCAAAAACTCCTCCTATACCATTTGGGACCTGATTCATAGAAATCAAAATGTTATTCTACATAGAGAAAATGGGAGCGGATGTAAAGTGTAATTATTACATTCAGACGAACCAGTAGCTTTTTGTGTTAAGAAATTCATAGAATTTGAACAAAAAATAAATTCCGGACTCAGTTATTAGCAGTTTAGGTCGCTGTCCTAGAATCCCGAACATATAAATGTCATATTCTGGATTCGTCTCTAACGGGAAACGACAACAAATCAATGGTAAAAAACAGAACTCGAGGAGGGTAGAAAAAATTATATTCTCCGAGGTAAAAAAAATGGGTGACCCGGTGCATGAAGCATCTCACGTTCACACAGGGTTCGTGAGGAGTCGGACCCCAAAAGGTGTTATATAAGTAGTTTACTCTGTTCTGTAGCTCAAACCCGTGACCATGATCACACAAGCACAACTTTACTGTTATTCCAAGGCTCCCCTTCCATATTTTCCGATGTACTTCCCAAATATTAGAAGGGAAATAGAAATTACAGAGCATATATAAGGAAAAGACTGCATAAACAAAGGAAATCAAATTACTTACAGAGATAAATGGATCTTGCTTAAACATTCCATAAGCAAAGAAGGAAAGGCTCATAAGAAAAGTTGCAAGTGAGAGATAGAATGGCATGTACTCAACACTCCTTGTTCTGATCACCAAATTCTGCAAAATAGAATTACTCCATTAGTCTGATCGAGCTAGAGACATTGATGAAAAATATTTTAATTAGGCGTTGCTCTCGTTGATCGACTTACAATAATGAACATCGGAGAAGCAAACATGGAAATCAGAGATACGACGGTCAAAAATCCGACAAAAGTTTGTCGATTCGGAGGTTGAAATAGACAAATGCTGATGGAAACCACAGCAGCAAATGCAGCAAAAACACCAAGCAACAGCCCCAACATCTTCAACTGCATTGAACATGTAATGGTATAAGCATCATTTCTTATTAGCAAGTTGGACAAAATTAAAGGATACGACAACATAACTAAGAAATAAAGTTATGTTTTCTCGAACAGCTTAAGTTTTTAGTCTCGCTTTCTCTTGCTAGTAAGTTTATGGTATTGCTGTCGTGCTCGTGCCGTGCCAGCAGTGTTTGTGAATTTGTAGTTTTGAGGGGAGAATGATGAGATGGTCACACAATTCAACATTGTATCAGAACAAGTTGTAAAGAGGCACGGTGAACACATAATTCAGTAAATAAAAATGTGTTTTATCTAACAACTTAAACTTTTAAACGAGATGGTCATACAATTCAACGGCAGGTACAAAACTTGACCTTTTTTGTTCGCTCTGCATATATGACAAAGATGATTATATAAGCCAATTGGAATGATGCTCCGACATAATTAAGTAAATAAAGTTGCATTTTTTCAAACAACTTTAACCTTTAGATGAGATGATCAAACAATTCAACATGGTATCAGAACGGGCTGTAAAGGTACATGCAGCGCAAAATAAAGTAAATTAAATTGTGTTATCTCTAATAACTTAAACTTTTAAATAAGATGGTCAGACAATTCAGCGGGAAATAACAAGCCTGACCTTTTTCTTTCGCTCTGCATATATGATGAAGATGAGTATATAAGCCAACTGGAATACCGCTCCGACGGAATTAACTGTGAAAACCAATATAATGCCCGGGGATACAATTGGTGTTCCATACCAGAGGCATATTAAGCAATTCAACAGGGCATATATATAAGGCAGCCCAGAAAATTGTTCTGTTGACTTGCTTCTGATTATCCTCCTGAATGTTGGTCTAAAAAATGGGACCGAAAACATCAGTTTAAACGGGCGAACAAACAGACAAATACACTATGTTATCGACATACTTATATACAATTTTCTGTTTAAGGAGTTAGGATACTTACATTGGTGACACAAATAAAACAAATGCACAAAGGTTCCCTGCAATATGCCAAAACCAAACATTTGGTCACTAGCATTATTCTAAGTCAAATTGAAGAAATGTTACAATGTAACCTCTATATAACAATGCCGTTTGTCTGGATATTTTTTTGCTGTTATAACGAAATGATATTATAAAGAACGTATAGTATAACATAACATGAAAAATCAGTTTAAAAAAACTTGAGTATTATTGTGAATGTTGTTACAGATAACTATATTTCAAAGCAAAAATAGAGATATCATCAAAGCTCCAACTTTAAGCTAGGGGTAATTAGGACAAAAAAATAGTTCATGTGTACACCGAATAAATGGTGCCAAATTTACGGGTCCCAAGATATTATGCCCAAAAAAAAATCTGATGGTCCAATTCATATGTGTATATTTTAAGTGAAGAAAAAAAGATTTTCTTACCATTTATTCATCTTTTTTTTTTTTTACGAATGAACCCGCAGCCGCTACTTTCTCGAGTGCTAAACCCCGGACTTTCAGGGGATCATCAATTGCCATAACCAGAAACATTGATTGCAGATTATTAAACAAGAAAAGGAAAACACCAGAATACTATTAATAACCCCTCTCCCCCCCACACCCCACACACATTATGGTATATGAATGAGATTCTTCATTCTTAATCATAGGTCTCGGGTTTGTCCACGTAAATAAAAGATCCTTGCAGGAATGCTTTCCTTTTAGTGGACCTTATACAGAGGAAATCCAAATTAATCGAACAAGTAATTTCGAATACCGAATGTATAAAGGGAAAAAATATTGCAATTTGAAAAAAAGTCAACATGAGGAGCAAAGTCAAGATTCTTGAGACTTGACTAATGTACGTCCAATTATTGCTCTGCCCAGCAAAGTTTCTTCACACCATAGCAGTAGACCAGAAAGGAACTATGGAACAATATGGTGGGATAGACGATTTCCTTGGCTCTTAATCAAAGGTGCGAACTATGAGGATGGACAAATTCTTGATATGGAGTGCTTCCCTTTAAAAGTGAGCCTACGTGACACACGAATTAATCGGGCCAATGATTCTGAATACTGGCCGAAAGACCAGAAAGCCATAGCAGTAAACCAGTACGTAACTATCAAATAATGTGGTGGGATAGATGAAATTCTTTCATTTTTAATCATAGGTTTCAAATTCGAGCTCACCATCAAAGTTTCTTTGAAGATAACTAGCTCTTGACAACACCATAGCAATATTCCAAAAAGAAACTATCAAGTGATGGGATATATGGAATCTCTTTAGAAGCATCGGAACCGAGTTCCAAGATTAGAGAAATTCCTAATAAAAAGCATTTCTCCTTAAATGAACCTACGATGATATAAATCTGGATTAGTCGGGCTAGTGATTTGGACTAGAATGTCATAGCACAACGCCATATTAGTAGACTAGAAAGCAACTACCAAAATAATGTGGTGGGATAGATGATGAAAATTCCTCCACTCTTAATCCGAGATCTCCGAAATGAAGAAATTTCTAGTATGGAGTGCTCGCTCCTTAAAAATGAGTCTACACGATATGAATCTGAATTAATCGCGCCAAATAAAAAAAAGGTAGGAGTGAAGGAGAAGAAGAGATACCAGCAATTCCAGCAGCATTACTGCAAATTGAATAAGTTGAGAACAAACCACCTGCTGCTGACACTTCCATTTTGCTCAATGAGTTCAAAATTCACATATCATCTAATTTATCTGTCTTTCAATGTTGGATAAAGCGTGGAAGTTTGATAAGATTTATTTGGACAGCTCAGAGTGGGAAATATTTTATGGAAAGTACAACCAAAATATGTAAATCAACAGTTGTCAACCACTAGTGGGACCCGCAATATTATATCATTATTCACGTGCATTTTACTCCCTGTGGTTCGGTTTATAAATGTCAGTACAAATAAAATGACACCATTGTTTTATTTGAAAAAAGATAATTTAAACGTCTATTTTATTATTAATACGAAGCTTCTATAGCAATATATTTCATTCGTCTCAATTTATATGATATAGTTTGACTCGACATAAAATTTAAGAAATAAATAAAAAAATTTATATCTTGTGATCTAAAACAAGTAAAAAATATTTGTATGGTTATAGATTATATCGTTAAGCGTAACATGTAAAAGTTAAAGTTAAATTATTGTAAAATAAGGAAATGTATCATTCTTTTGGGATGAACTAAAAAGAAAAATATATCACATACACTGAAAGATGGTAAGTTATTTGATTGAATCAAATTATATCACGGAAATTGAAATTGAGGAAGTGTAATAGTGTTTGACATGTCACCTAATATATAAAAAAAGGAAAGGCTTTGTCACATACATAAAATATTTTTAGAATTTATTCACTTCTCTAGCAAATAGAATATGTAAGTACAAGTAAAATGAAAAATTTATGGTTAAAAACATTTTTAAATATAGAAGAGATAAAATTCTTATAAACAAAATGAAATGGAAAAGTGGTAATGACACTGCAAGGACTATTTCTCTGTTTTATCTTACGTAACATTATTTTTTTTCGCGTTAAAAAAATAATTATATCTTTGTATATTTGAAAAGAATTTTACCTTATACTCTTTATTTTAGTTTTAATGATATATTTTATAGTAACAATTTTCTTATGACATGTTTAAAAATATTTTTTTTTCACTTTGTACCAAATCCAACACTGCCACATTAACTTGGATGAATTTGGTTGGTGGGTGGGGGGAGAGGACATCTCAGGGTAGACATAGTTTATGTATACAGCCAAATTCAGTAATGAATAGTTGCACCCATTAGTGGGAACCACATGCAGAATATCTCAAAGTTTGCAAATGAAGAATTAGAATTAAAGAATTATATTAGAGAACATTTACCCCTTAGCTAGTCTGTCCGAGCAAATTTAAATTAATCCAAAAAAGTGATCTACTAATACTGGCGGAGTTAGGTGTTGATAAAGGGTTAATCAAATTCCTTTCTCCGAAAGGAAAATTCTAATATAATATTAAAGATGGATTGTGTATATTATGTATATTGGCTCTCGGTTTCCTTCAACAAAATCGTGTACATGTAGATAAATTAGGTAAGGGTTTAGTCTCCTAGTTTATGTAATGTTGTAGTGTAAATAGTATTGTATATTACCATAATATTGTATTACCATAATTGAATAATTAGGATCCAAGTAGAATAAGGTTTTAGGAATAGGATTCTCCTATTATGGAAATATCTAACATGTATATATAGCATTTCAATCAATGAAAATAATATTTTCATAATAGGAGAATCCTATTCCTAAAACCTTATTGTACTTGGATCCTAATTATACAATTATGGTAATACAATATTATGGTAATATACAATACTATTTACACTACAACATTACCTAAACTAGGAGACTAAACCCTTACCTAATTTATCTACATGTACACGGTTTTGTTGAAGGAAACCGAGAGCCCATATACACAATATACACATGTATATTGTGTATATTTAACAGATTATAAATTACTTTAGGTTACATGCCATTTTAATATTTTTCTGAGTCCCCTTATGTGTTATTATTCTTGGCTCCACAGATTGCCTACGGCTTCCAATTTTACATGTATAATGTATTCTGGTATAGTTCTCTATTTGTTTTGGTTGCGTTACTCATTCTGTATTGAATATTCATATTAGATCTGATTAAATTCGAATTGGGCCATGAAGTATCACATTTGGCCGGAAGGATGGGGTGGGGGTGTTAAAACGCTCACTATGAAAGGTGATTCTCTATATTCAAAACTCGAACTCAGACTTCAAGAACAAAGGAGCGCTTACTACTCCATCACAATCCGAATTCGAATGCGATATCTGTATATCTTCTCTTTTTCACTATTGACTCCACCTTACTAATTCTTTTTTTTTTTTTAGAAAAAAAAACAAATCAAGAACTTGGGATCTATAAAGACCCGTGGGATAGGCGGTATAAAGTATAATCAGAGTTAAAATTTCAATAGGAACGTGTGTTTGACATCCAAATCTTTGAATGATCTTGTTTCTTAAAGTGCACTGGTACTTAACAATTATCTTAGTGGGGCCCATATCATTATATGGATATAAAGATATACATCCACTCAATTAAAATATTACTATTAGTTTTAGAGTTAATAAATTGGGATGAAAGAAATTAGGTGTGGGGATCACGTCTAACTCCTATCTTATAATTTGCTCTTCCATTGAACATAAATTAAAGAATAAACCAGGTGAGAGAATTGTAGTTTATGTTTTAAAATTAAAAGGTTATATGGCCCAGTGTTTTAAAAGGCGGGGCGTGTGGCGAAACGTTTACCTAATACGAGACGAGATGTAAGCCCTGAAGTATGGGGGCGTAAGCCCCATAGATCTTTAAAATTTTAATTTGTAATGTAGTAAAATAGTATAATAACATAAAAATTATAAAAAAATATTAATAATTAATAAAAAATTAGAAATATGATTAAAGAAACTCATAGAAAATAAAACTCCTAACATGATTTTACAAGTAATGCAATGATATAAAAGCTATTATGATATGCAAATCAACTCTAACATCTTAACTTTCAAACAATAATAGAATAAGAATTTATCGAAGTATATTACTATCATACTATTCAATTTACCTCCCTAAGAGAAAATAATCATTAAATTTTATCAGTATTATAAGTAAAACATCATTCCTTCATAAATAAGAACAAAATTATTTCCAAATAAAAAAAAGGACAGCCCGATGCACTAAGCTCCCGCTATGCGCGGAGTCCGGGGAAGGGCCGAACCACAAGGGTTGTTGTACGCAGTTTTACCTTGCATTTCTGCCAGAGGTTGTTTCCATGGCTTGAACATATGACCTCCTGGTCACATGTCAGCAACTTTACCTATTACTCCAAGACTCCCCTTCTATTTCCAAATAGCGAAGTAATAAAAATATGATAATTTTGAGACATAAGACAAAAACATGAAAACCAATGACAAGTGAAGATGTAAAATTCGGTTATGTATTTTTAAAAGAATTATGAAATGATATTCACTTTCACGGTGTTCTCAAATAGTAAATATGTAATATTACAGCTTGTTATTTGATTTACTCTCAATTATTTTTATTTCTATATGTGAAAAAACTATTAAACATCGTTAATTTAATAAAGAATTATGAGGGTTAATAGTGTTAAGTAAGGAACTTGACACATAATTTGTGTAAGAAGTGTTAGGTGAGCCCCGAGTGTGAGGCGTTAGACGTGTTTAGGGTGTACATTCGGGCGCTTAGGGCGTAAGCCTCACAGAACTAAGCCACACACGTGTGCCTCAAGGCGTTTTGGCAGTGCCCTGCCTCGGAGCGAGCCCCATACGAGTTTTAAAACTGTCTTTTAAAACACTGATATGGCCTATTATAATTAAATGCTTAGTTTTTAAGATGTATATAAGATCGGTACTATATAACACATAAAACTTTTATTGGATAATTATATTCTTTATTCAAATTATAACTGATTATTTCGTACCATTTCCTAATTTTTACCTAAAAATATTCTGAGAATCTATAAGATCAAGTAGATTTTTACCATAAGAGGAGGACTATATGGTTACAATACAAGTTAGTTCATAAATTAATTCAATTCGGACACTTGCATTTGCCATTATTGACCATATTTTCCATGATATTATTAATCTATCGCATTGTCCCCATTTGTCTAATATTCTTCTTCTATTTATGTGTGTGCGTCATACAATCAAATGAATGCTTGGATAAGAATGAACATATTATTTTTAATTCATATACTTTCAGTGAAACCAACGAAAGATAAAAGATTATATCATACTAATATTTTTTTTAAAGGGAAAGTTCTAAATTAATACGATAAAATTCATTTTTTTCAACCTCTATACTAATTTTAAGATTTTATTTATTATGGGACTGAGGGAGTACTACTTAACTATTAACAACTTTGCTCATGAAAAAAATCCACTGAGTGAGATCCGTTTCATCCATAAATTCCTGGAAAGAACTGAGTGAAACACATACTGGCCGAAAGTATATAGAGGAGCAATGATTCTTTCATGAGTGATTGATAAAATTCTGTAACGACTCGAAAAGTCGTTTTGCTTATTTTATTTAGAAATCTTCAAATTATCCTTTTCGAGCCTTTATTTGCTTGTTTGTGACTTGCCGGGATGGGTGACACGGTTTCCGAGTTGATCAGGTAGGTTTCGGACCCACTTTGGTAGGTTTCATAAATTACAAGTTAAGAGAGTAGAGAAGTCTGATCTATAGTTGACTTTTGGGTAAACGTGCTCTGTTCGTAGTTTCATCAGTTCCATTAGCTCCGGAACGACGTTTATGACTTAGTAGAACCGTTGGTTTGCTTCCCGAGGCAACCCAGTGAGTTTTGGGGGTTTAGTTGTAAAATTGTGAACTTTGAGTTTAAGAGTTGACTTTAGTCAAACCCAAGCCTTAGAGACCTTTTCTGGGAATTTCGAGTGCACGAGCATGTCCGAAATGTATTTTCTGATAAAAATGGATGTTTGGTTTGTGTTATATAACTTCCGAATGATTTCCGAGGGTTAATTCGAAGTTGGAGAGAAAACAACAAAATCAGGTTTCAGCTGTTCTGGTTTCCTTCTTAGCTATCGCGATGGAGGGAGCGCGATCGCAAGCCTTGGTGAAACCAGGCTATCATGATCGCGATGGTGGTGGTCGCGATTGCATGGACATGCGTCTAGGGAGAGGCGAGTCACGGTGCTTCGAGGTCGCGAGGTCTCTTTCGCGATCACAAAGAGTACTGTGGGGGTCGGGTCGGGTCAGCGTACGCGATCGCGAGCGGGGTCTCGCGATGGAGATGAAGGCACTGTAGCAGCAGTAGTTAAGTTCCCTAAACGAAATCGTAGTCCCCGTTTTCATTTTTCAAGTTCCTAGGCTCGACCTTTCTGACATTCAAGGTGTAAAATCAAGGTTCTTCACATAGGTAATTCCTAATTTCCAATTCTAGTTATATATATTGGTATGTTCCATTGTTTTAGACTTGAATCCATGTTTGGGAAATGAAAATTGACTATGTTAAGAATAAGAGAACCTAAATTGAGAATTGGGGGTTAAATATCGGACTATTGTTAGTATATATTAGTTATGTAATTGACTAGTAGATGATTATTAATTGATCAATTGCATGCTTAAACCCTTTTAAGAATTGGGAGAAATTCTAGGGTTGTGAATTTGAGATTTTGCCTTATCTTGAAATTGAGGACCCAATTGGGGTCCATTGTGAAATTAACTTGGTATTATGACTATCTAGCACGTATGGATCCTATTTGGGTAGAAAAAAAATATCATATTTTGGTAATGTGGGCCAGGGGTTTCTTTGTAAACTAGCTTGGAGATTATGAGTATCGACTAGACCGTACTCTCATTTACTTGATATGATTGATCACATCGGGCTCTTGAGGAGGCTCTACGAAAGGGGAATGCTATTGCGTGACTTCTTTGACTCTATCCAGATAAGTTGAGACTTTCTAGACTCTAGTGTAGCATTACGTGTTGGTATGTGTTGTAATGAATTAAAGGGAGTAATGAAGATTTGAGGGTCCCGTATTAGTGAGGTGATGAGCACTAATACGGGTACCGCGTGAACTTAATTGAGTAATTAATGAACTAAAAATACACATGTGAAATAGTTTATGTGTTTAGCCTTCAGCCCACGATGTGCGGTGAAAGAGTCCGCTCAGGTTGGTATGATTGATGTTTACTTGGGCTTGTAGCCATTTTATATGATATTATGATTTGACTTGTCATGCATTCATCACTCCACATCTCGTCTGAACACTTGAATGGAAACTGATAAATACTGATTGGAGCAGATTAGATCCCAACAATTTGATTATGCTAAGTTGTGCAAAATCTGTGACAAGGTATTTGCGGGGAGAGGCAAAGGAGTTTGTGATTGATAGTGAGGGTGTTTTGAGGATCAAGGGTCGGATTTGTGCTCCTAGGATGAGTGACTTGACTAGATTGATCATGGAGGAGGCCCATAGTTTGAAGTACTCCATCCATCCAGTAGCTACGAAGATGTACCATGACTTGAGATAACATTACTGGTGGTGTAGGATAAAGAGGTATATAGTGGAATTCGTGTCCCGGTGTTTGAATTGCTAGCAAGTGAAATATGAGCACCATACACCTCGTGGTGTGTTTCAGAGGATGCTCATTCCCGAGTGAAAGCGGGTGAGGATTGCCAAGAATTTTATGGTAGGATTGCCCCGTACGTTAGGCAAGTATGATTCTATATGGGTCATTGTGGACATCTTGACCAAGTCTGCCCATTTCACTCCAGTTCAGTCTGCCTATAATTCTAAGAAGTTGGTTAAGATTTACCTCCGAGAGATAGTCCGATTGCATAGGGTGCCTATTTTTATCATTTCTGATCAGGGTACGCAATTCACTTCTCACTTTTGGCGGTCTATGTAGAAGGAGTTGGGTACTAGAATGGAGCTTAGTACATCCTTTCACTCTCAGACCGATGGCCAATTTGAGCGGACTATTCAAGTTCTCGGGAATATGTTGCGAGCCTATGTGATTGACTTTGGGGGTCATTGAGACTAGTTTCTACCCTTGGAGGAGTTTGCTCACAACAACAATTACCATTCGAGACCTTGTATGGTAGGAGGTGTCGTTATCCCGTCAGGTGTTTTGATGATTTTGAGGTTCGACCTTGGGGTACTGATATTCTGAGAGATTCGCTGGATAAAATTAAGTTGATTCAGGACCGACTTCTTACAGCCCAGTGCAGACAAAAGAGTTATGCAGATACTGGAGAGTTCGTCGTTTGGAGTTTATAGTTGGTGAGAGGATATTGTTGAAGGTTTCACCCATGAAGTGTGTGATGAGGTTTAGGAAGAAAGACAAGCTTAGCCCGAGTTTTATTGGCCCTTTTGAGATTTTGGACAAAGTTGGCGAGATGGCCTATGAGTTGACTTTACCTCCTGGTTTATCTAGTGTGCATCTTGTGTTTCATGTGTCGATACTGAGGAAGTATGTTCCTGATGATTCTCATGTGCTTAGATGGGACTCGGTGATGTTGGATCAGGATCTAGCTTACGTGGAGGGGGCATGTAGCTATTCTAAATAGGCAGGTCAGAAAGTTGAGATCTAAACATTATCACATTTTCTCTGCTTTCCAAACAGAGAACGATAAGTGTAGTACAATTCACGTTTACTCATGTAAAGACTATGTTCGCACAGGTCAAGAATAATCTGAAGGATCTTAGGGTGATTAGTCCTTTATGAGTAGTGGACTGGTTAGTGTAGATATGGCTACCTCAATTGTCTTTGAGAAAAAAATCCGTTCTAGTTCAAAGACATATTCTTGATAAGCAAGGGATCAAGAAGTCATCTTGCAAAAGCGCTTACCGCATCAATGATTACCATTCCATCCTTAATCTTTCTCACTACTTGTTTTGATGTGAGTTCGACTAGAATAAATATTTTCGTGGATAGGTCCACTTTGGCGAGGGTTAGGGCTTTGAGGCACGAACAAGAACGTTTGTTTTTGTTGTCGGAGAGGATTTCTATGATTTTAGTGTCGGAGACGCGAATGCGGAATTGGAGCCGGAGGCGAAAGATAGGTAGAAAACATGATCTGGTTTTCTTCGTATCTTATTAATCTGGAAGGTGGCGCATATGGGGTAATTCTGCTTCATCATTCAAGACGAGGTTAGGGTAGTGGCGGCCAAGAACAGAAAAAAGGGTATTTAGTGTTCCATAGCACTCATACAACCTAACCTCCTCGAGCAATGGAAATTTTCGAATGTATGACTTGAGTAAACTCATGCAGAGCCAAATCTCCTCTAAGCCAAAAAATTCGTAGCCTTTTCCAAGGAGATGAAAATAGCGGTTGTCCAAGTCACCGGAGAAGCAAATCCGGGAGACTTCGCCTTGGTTGCAATCAATGGTCCTATTTTGGAGTGTTAGGCCATGGGTATCTTCCATATCTATATTTCTCCACATTCAAGACTGAGTTTTGCACAACTTCATCCATGCAGGACATATGTTGGATTGTCTAACTTACCATATTTGTCAAGTTTAAGAGGCTATTTAGTTATTTAGCTTATGTAATTTTTTTTACACTTTTTATAAATAATTTTAAGGATATTTAAGTCATTAATTTTAACTGAAAAAGCTTTTATTAACACTTTTTACCAAATACGCTGACAACTTATCAATTTCAATACTAATATCTAGATATGTAACTGCTTATTTAGTTATTCAAATTCTAAATAGTACTTCGTGCAAAATTGAACGTATTCACAAAATAGGAAACACAGAAAGTATAGGGATATTTGACTAAACACGTTTTGGCTTATTTACGTGATTGAGAGATATTAAAAATGCTTATAAGTCAAAATCAATCAAAAATCATAAGTTGATATCTCCCATTTGTGATTTTTCAACTTATAAATATTTTTAGTTTGACTAAAGCCTTTTATGATTTTATCCCTAATATATTTTATAATCTCCGAAATACTTTTTCTAAAATATAAATTCTAGTTATCTTTCTATTCTATATCCATTATTCGTAATTGTTATGCAATTTTTTTTTTCTTATTTACATTTCTATAAATAGTTTTAAGGACATTTCAGCCATTAATTTTAACTGAAAAAATGCTTATCAACACCTTTCCTTTTATCAAACACACTAACTGATTATCATTTTATAACTGCTTATTTGTTACATCAGATTTTGCACCTAAAAGTGTTTTTTAATATTTTCTTTGTCTAAATTTATCTGTTGTGTTTCTCTTTTACACACCCCTTAAAACATGATTAAGAGGGGGGTTTTGATTATTTTACCCCTTTTTATGTCTTAAGATATAATCTTTCTTCATTGAATATTTACTCTATCTATGTGCAGTCTTCTCACAATTGAGGTGTTTATAGTCCTTGAGAACAATTTTACTATTAATGGTAAAATGGGGTAAAAATAATTAATTTTTCCTTGAACTTTTAACATGACAAATAATTTGAGACATTTACTTTTAGAAATCACCACATATAATTAGAGACCGAGAGAACACTTGATATTTTGTTTTGCAACCCCCAAGGAACACTTGATATTTATCAGCTACTTTCTAATCAGCTAACTCAACCAAAATCTATATATTATCACTTTTTAAGATTAATCACTTGATTTGATATATGTAGGTAAGCTGATTATTCTTCATTAGTTCCTGGAACCTTGAATTGTTTATTACCCTAATTATTTCAGCAATAATTAAAGATGTCATAATCATCTTCCTAGTCTAGAAAGTATACAATAGCGCAAACAACTCGCAACTGTTAACGATACGTAATTCTCTTTTGTTTTTTTGTCTTCATTTTTTTTGGTCTCACGTTGCTATCAAAATTAATAAGAACAATTTCCGTTTGACTAACAAATTAACTTATTCTCCTTTCTTTGATAGATATTTTAGAGATTGAGACCCGAGATATATTCAAAATTTTAATTTGATGAATTCGAACTTTAAAATTCTTATCGCTTAATTCATTATACATATAATATTTCTTATATGTTTTCATACGAAAATGTATATATGTGTTGAAAATAGTAAATTCGGATAAACTCAATGCTGAAACACTGAATCTGTAACTACTTGTTAATTAATAACAACACGTAATTCTCCTTTGTTCTTCTTTTTTTTTTTGGCCTCACGTTGCTATCAAAATTAATAGAACACTTTCCATTTTGACTAACAAATTAACTTATTCTCCTTTTCTTGATGGATATTTTAGAGATTCAGAATTTTAACTTGACGAGTTCTAACTCTTAAGATTTGTTTTACTTAACTCATTGAACCTTTAAATTATAATATCTTTTTATAAGTTTTCATATATATACAATACTTTATGTCAAAAATATTGAAGTCAGATAAACCCGATGTTGAACACTGAATCCACCCTGATTGTTTGTGACATCAAGATTGTGATAAATAGCTAGAGAATATTAGTTCAACATTTAGGCTAATCATTTTTTGTGGTAGAGGAGTATCATTTTATTGAGACGTTTTGAATTCTAAACATAACAAGTGGATAAATATATTATCTTCAAGTTTTTGAAAGGTAGAAGGTACTGACTTATACCTGAAAATTAGCTACATTTGTCCCTTTTAGAGAAGTGTTGGTCCTACTAACTACTTGTTCAAGTCATAGTGATTTATTTGATTCTAGAAGTTTTCTTGAATAAGAAAAAAGTCTCAGTTAGAAGAGAATGAAATTAACTACCAATATTCTTGAATTGATAGTGTCTCAAGTATCTTTTTCCTTTTTGACACTCTCTAATGATCTCATAGTTTAAAATTAAATAGATTTTTTCTTCTTTTATCTACTAAATTTGAAAAGATTCACAAACATTCCTAATTATATCTATTGTTAGACTATGAGTATACCATATGCTAAAATAAATTTTAAAAGTTTGTATATCTCGTTATTATGTGAAACCATATCAAAACTGATCACTACGTTTGTATTGTAAATATGCAGTTTCCAAGTTAATTAATTTTCTCAGATAATCCTCTACCTATACCATCACTTTAGGTTTATCTCCCTCAATGCATGTCCATCGACGAATAATTTTTCTAGACTTCTCTCTCGTATTTATTTCGTTCCATTGATCCTTTCTACACATATTCTTAACCTTAATTTAGCCCTTCTCATTATATTCCAAATTCACAATTTAGCCTATTTTGACCTACTCTGTCTCCAGACCTACTCATTATCCGTAAAGAATGGATCTTGGGTCTAACTCAATCCCCAAAAGCTAGCTCGTAGGGTGAGGATTGTCCAAGTCCATATAAGGAGTCCATGTTCCCATTCCATATTCGATGTGAGACTCTTAACACTCCCCCGCACGCCCAGGCCTTGTTAATTGGAGCATGGATAATATAATTTGGGGGCCTAACATAGGTGAACAAATAATTGAAATGGGTCTGGCTCTGATACCATGCAAAGAATGGATCTTGGGCCTAACTCAACCCCAAAAGCTAGCTCGTAGGGTGAGGATTGTCCAAGTCCATATAAGGAGTCTATGTTCCCATTCCATATCCGATGTGGGACTCTTAACATTACCACCTTAATAGTTCTCTCTCAATCTCAATATTAACTCCTTAAAAAAAGAAGGGAAAAAGCTCAAATATGTCATCGAACTATCGGAAATGACTCATTTATGTCACTTGTCAATAGTTTGGCTCATTTATGTCATCGTCGTTACCAAAATTGCTCATCCGTGTCATTTTTCATTAATGTCAGTTTTACAATATCATTTTATCATTAACGCCGGCGTTTAATGAAAAATGACATAGATAAGCCATTTTGGTAATGACAATGGCATAAAAAGTAAAATTAAAATAAACTAGAAGTCTTCGAACCATGTAAACCTAAGAATTTCATTACATGTACATAAAGGTATTAGAGAATGTATGTGTCCTATATTGACCGTGTTAGTTTAACCTTGAACAACTACACCAATTGCTTTAAGGTTTTGAATTGAATTTTCCTATTCTTTTTCACATATTAAAACTTTATGATTTTGACACATTCAAACTACTTTGGTAAGTTAAAAGCCAAATGAGTGGAATCTTTGTGTATGTGATAAGAACTATAAGTTCTTAAAAGGTACAACGAATTTTATACATGAAAAATGCTACATTTGTTCTATTTCTTCAAGCAATGATGCTTTAAATATATAATTTGGTTCTAGACGTTTTCGTCAATAAAAGCAAGTGCTAAAAAGTCATTTTCTATTAGCACGCGTACATTGTATTATATTTAATCTTATATAATTATGGTAGATATATGATCCATGTTGTATGAGGATTCCACATTTTACATCATTTAAAAAAGCTTGTTAACAAACAATCATTTTCAAATTAATCCATAGTTATTCCACGCCATCTTTACCCTCTCCAATAATCTCCATATTTGAAAAGTATTTTGACTAATGCTTTGAGTTACTAGTCAAAATTAATGAAAATTTTATAAATAGCTATAGTTTAGAACGTAATTATGCAGTAAGAGCAGCAAGCTAATTCCCAATTCCACTCCTTCAATTCAAAGAGTTGCAGTCAACTAATGGAGAACTAGCCAAAAAAAAAAAGTAGCTACAATTTGAGTAATTACGAAATGTAGCTATAGTTGTTGTATTAGACGAAAGAGTTGTATCAACGTTGATAGCTACATTTCGTAGATACATTAGCTACGTTCGTAATTTTTCCAAAATTATACTTTGGGATAAAGAAAAGTCGAATGGTTTTCCGAAAACAAAGAGAGAATAATGCAGAAAGCGAAAACATTATTCATTTACCCTTATTATTTATAATTTCAGGTGCAAATCTGATTCTATTTTCTTCAATTAAATATAAAGATTTTTATAAGAACGTAATAGCAAGATATTACAAATTTATTAGCTTATACAATTCGACAAAATCGAGAAATGGTCAATATTAATAATCAATAAATAATTTTCTTTGGAAGTTTGGAATCTCTATAACGTCCAACCAAGAAATAGAGTAGCAAATCAAAGAAAGCAACAGATGCGTAAATCTCATCATTTTTTGTTTTGACACCTAGCACATCTAAAATAATATAAAGATAGAATAATATAATCCCAAGTGTTAACGTCTTCCAAATTATACATATTAACTTTAAATGAATTAATTGTTTTTGTCACTGCATTAGTTTGGTACGTTCGAGATGATGGGTGTAGAATCGAAAAATAATTCGTTAGTCATTGTTAATGGAATTGAAAACTAAAAATATTATCTTAGAAAGTCAACTCTATATCGTGGTTCATATTTTTCTTAGAAAATCTCCTTTATTCACTAAAGAAAGTGTCTTTTTGACATAATAACTATTAACAGAGATATAACCCGATTCTATCTTATTTGGAACTGAGGCCTAATTGATGTTAAGTATCTTCTAAACACCCATAAGATTTAGAGATCCAATCATACTGTTTTTGACTTTAAGTATTTAATATCTCAATATAATAGTGTCTTAGTTTGTCTGTTTTTTGCCATAATATGCAGTAATCATGTCGACGTGGTACCTTAAACAACAAGCCTTCAGATTAATATTTAATGCTCTATTTAAACCTTATTTTATTCATTCTTAATTATTTTTTTGTCAGATTTTCAAAAGTAGAAATATTCTCTCTATGTAGCTATTCTATTAGTTTTGCTTAATCATTGGATAAACTTTTTGACTTTATCCATGAAACCTGTTGGCCTCCTATCATCCAGCAGAGATTAAGTCATTGTTAAGACTAAAATAACTTCAAGATTAATTAAGAAATAATTAACAAACTTTAAATTATATTTGGAGGTGACTATCATTTAATAATGTGTCCTTTATTTTCCCATATAAATTTTAACTAATTTTTTGTCTTTCACCTAATGCCCGGTACTTGTACCGGAACATCGACTAGTTTGGATTGACGTTGCTAAGACCCATTAACTCAGAAACATATTTATGATTTAAGTTTTATGAATTTAAAATTGAAGGTTCTTACCATTAAACTTATTCTATTTTTAAAATTATGAATTTATATTCACTATTTATTATAATTTTAGTAAATTTTTATACATAAATATATGCTCTGCACAGAAAATACCGAGGTCCATATTATTAGCGAATATTCTCCGAATATTCTCTGTATATTTTGTAATTATGATAGATGTATATTTAAGGTAACTTAGGATTCTAATTGTATTAGGAATCAACCTTTGTAAGGTAAGTTAGGATTCGTACCATATTAGGAATCAACCTTTGTACAGCTATATATATTGTGAATAATGAAAGGAATCCCCAAGGGAAATTATTCTATCTTTCATGGTATCAAGAGCCTAAAACCTAAATCCTCATTCCCGGCCGAAATCAGATTTTTTTTTTTCCGATTTCACGAAAAAAAAAAAAAAAAAAAAAAAAAAAAATTTCGGTTTCTTCCTCCATATTTCGGCCAAACCGAAAATTCCCTTCCCTCGACAAAGGCAACCATGTCTTCCCTCACAAATTTCGTTTCATCCACTCGGCACACACTTGAAAACCCCTCTCAACGTTCGGTATCTTCTTTTCATCCGGCATTCGCCGTTAACAACATCAAGAATTTTATCCCTATAATTCTTGACCAAGAAGACTATCAATATTCCATGTGGATGGAACTATTCTACATTCATGCATGTGCATACAACGTGCTCGATCACATTGACGAATGCTGTTCCTCGTCCCACCGATGTTACGGACTCAATCTGCGCGTCGTCTTGACGCCATCGTCAAACAATGGATCTACGGCACCATCTCCAAAGATCCGTTATGCACTATCATGAAAACAAAAGCTACGGCACGTGAACTTTGGGTCCGGCTAGAAGAAATCTTTCGGACAATAAAAATACTCGGGCCGTGTATTTGGAAGAGCAATTCAACAATACCCGCCTCGAGAATTTTAACAACATGTCCGAATATTGTAAGCAACTCGAAACTCATAACCGATCAACTATCCAACGTCGGGACTTCGTTTCGAAACCAAGATGGTGCTTCAACTTGTTGCGGGTTTACCGAAAGGTGAATATGACACACTCGCAACAATGATTCAACAAGCCGACCCTCTCCCAAGTTTCAACAAGGCACGTTCACAACTATTGTTGGAAGAAACTAGACGTGCTAAACAAGAGGAACATAATCAACAAAGCGTTAGCCGTTGACGGATGGCAACACCGCGGCCAAAGAAGAACCACCATCACAAAGATGTCCAAGAAGCAGAAGAAGCACCACCTGGTTGCGGTCCACCAAAGAAGAAGCGAAGAAGAAAGCGGCGATGCAAAGAAGCGGCGGCGGCGGCAGCAGGACTAAAGACAAGCACCAAAGAAGACTGCAAAGCACCACCACTCAAGCACCAAGACTGGCAGAAGACCGGCAAGATTCAAGCAGAAGACGGCACCGAAGCGATTCTGCAGAAGAAGACTGGAAGAAGAATCGCAAGAAGCAAGAATCGCAAAGAATAAAGAAGAAGAATAACCGCGAAGAAGCAGCGCCCAATGGCTTTGTCCCCCCCGACGATTTGGGCCAGGCCTACACCACCGTGAACCTTCAACAGCCCGACGACAATTGGTACATGGACACCGGAGCGACATCTCACCTCACCCGGTCGTCAGGTAACCTATCTCAACTACGTCGGTTAAAGTGTCCTCAATTTATTACTGTCGGCAATGGTCATCGCATTCCAATTGAAGGTTACGGTAACACACACACCAAACATACACACCCGCCTTTCTCCCTAAACCACGTCCTATACACACCTAACATCATTAAAAACTTAATCTCTGTTAGAAAATTCACTAGCAATAATTACGTGTCCTGTCGAATTTGACCCTTTTGGTTTTTCTGTGAAAGAACTCAATACGGGGAAAATTCTTACACGCCACAATAGTGTGGGAGACCTCTACCCATTCACTCAATCTTCCGCTGTCAGGCCGCAAGCACCTCTATCCCTTGCGGCAATCTCTCCCTCCACTTGGCACAACAGACTCGGACACCCCGGAGACCCGCTTTTACTTTTCTTAGGACTTCTAAGCGTATTAAATGTAATAATGGAAAAATTGCCCAACACTTTTTCTTGTCCACTAGGCAAACATACTCGTCTTCCATTTATGTCATCAAACAAAGTTACTTTTTCTCCCTTTGATATTGTTCATGCTTGATTTGTGGACATCTCCGATTGTTAGCTCTTTGGGTCATAAATTCTATCTAGTATTCTTGGATGATTTTTCACATTTTGTCCGGATTTACCCACCGAAATTCAAATCGAAGTTTTTACAAAATTCCTCGAGTTTCACAACTTCATTAAAACACAATTTGAAAAATCTATCAAATCATTCCAATGTGATAATGGACGTGAATTTAATAACTCGACATTTCACAATTTCTCGTTCTAAACAAGGTATGGTTTTCCGTTTTTCTTGTCCCTATACTTCTTCCCAAAACGGAAAGGTTTGAAAGAATTATACGTACCATCAATAACATGGTTCGCACACTTCGTTTCATGCCCGCCTACCACCGCCTTTTTGGGTCTATCTTTGTCAAAATGGTAGAATCCCTTCTTAATATTTTACCAACTAGCACACTCCAAAACAAGACCCCTACCGAAATCTTATACCGTAGGCTACCATCATATGATCACCTACGTATTTTTGGATGCTTATGCTACCCCAACATGGCCTCCACCGCACCTCACAAACTTGCACCTCGCACTCGCCATGTGTCTTCCTTGGTCTATCTCCTAATCATCGGGGCTACTTGTGCTATGACATTGCTACTTGCAAAATCATCGTCTCCCGTCACGTCACCTTTGATGAGACAACCTTTCCTTTTTCAAATCTCCGGAAATTTCAGACCACCGATTACATCTTTCTCGATGAACCAAGTCTGTCCCCGATCATCCAAAATCTATATCAACAACGAGCCCCACCTGTTCCGACAGTCTCGCCATCGTCGTCCGGCACCACCCCAACAGCCTCCTCGCTCACCCCTACAACCCCCAGTCGAGTCACCTGAAACCAGTCCAGCTGAACTGCTGCCCACTAGTCCAGAACCAGTGGACCAGCAACCTCCCAGCCCCGATCCACCGCCACTGCCGTCTCATCGTATGGAGACTCGTGCACAACACGGGATCTTCAAACCCAAGGTTCACTTCAATCTCTCCACACAAACCTTATCACCCATTCCACAAAATCCAAAACTAGCAAAACCGGACCCAAATTGGAATGCGGCCATGTGCGAGGAATTTAACGCTTTAACCAAGCGAACACTTGGGATTTGGTACCTAGACCCGAAGGTGTGAATATTATCCGGTGTATGTGGCTATTTCGGCACAAGTTCGAGACAAGGTGGTGACTTAGAGAGGTATAAGGCAAGACTAGTCGCCAATGGCACTAATCGGCGGGAGGGTATTGATTGTGGTGAGACATTCGATCCGGTTGTTAAACCGGCCACTATTCGGACTTATCTCGGTATTGCTATGGGCATGCATTGGCCAATTCATCACTTGATGTCAAGAATGCATTCCTTCATGGGGATTTGAAAGAGATCGTGTACATGCATCACCTCCCGGCTTTGTTCATCCTAAGCGACTCCCGCGGCTTGTGTGTCGTCTCGAAAAAGTCATTGTATGGACCGAAACAGCACCCCGCGCTTGGTATGATCGTTTTTCCGGTATCTTTTGCGATTGGTTTTGTATGTAGCAGGTGTGATAACTCTCTCTTCACTTTTCACCGAGGTAGCAACCTTTGCATATTTGCTATTATATGTCGATGACATTGTTCTTACTTGCCTCATCCGACGGTTTGAAGAATGAAATCATTGCTCTACTCAAAACCGAATTTGCTATGACCGACTTGGGCAAGCTAAGTTATTTTTTGGGTATATCGGTAACCGTATCTGCGCAGCCACTATGTTCTTATGTCGGCGTAAGTATGCGAAGAGATAGTGTACGGGGCCAAAATGGCAAATTGTAAAATTATGCCAACTCCGGTGGACTCCAAATCCAAGCTTAGTGCCAATGACGGTGCGCCGCTTTACGATCCCACTCTATATCGGAGTCTAGCGAGGTGCTCTTCGCATCTTACATTCACTAGGCCTCGATATTACATATGCCGTTCGGCGGGTGTGTCTGTTCATGCACGACCCCCGAGAGTCCCATTTTGCCGCCCTCAAACGTATTATCGGATACGTTAAGGGCACACTAGACTTTGGATTACACTTATACCCCTCTCGCCCCAACCAAGTTACTTGCCTACACGGATGCGATTGGGCGGATGCCCGTACACACGTCGCTCCACCTCTCGGGTACTTGTGTATTTCTTGGGGATAATCTTATCTCATGGTCCGCCAAGAGGCGAGCCACACTATCCCGTTCGAGTCTTTGAAGCGAATATCGCGGTGTTGCTAATGTAGTTGCTTTGAGATCCGTTGGCTCCGAAATCTTCTTTTAGAGCTCCGGTGTCCACTCCGCAAGGCGTCCATAGTCTATTGTGACAACATATCCGCCATCTATATGTCTCATAATCCGGTCCAACATCGGCGGACTAAGCATATTGAGATGGATATCCACTTTGTGCGAGAGAAGGTTGCCGTGGTCGAGGTCAAAATTTTACACGTGCCTTCCTCTTATCGGTATGCGACATCTTCACAAAGGGACTACCGCGACAGCTCTTCACCGACTTCCGATCCGGCCTTAGCGTTCGGCCTCCTCCCGCTCCGTCGAGGGGAGTATTAGCGAATATTCTCCGAATATTCTCTGTATATTTTGTAATTATGATAGATGTATATTTAAGGTAACTTAGGATTCTAATTGTATTAGGAATCAACCTTTGTAAGGTAAGTTAGGATTCGTACCATATTAGGAATCAACCTTTGTACAGCTATATATATTGTGAATAATGAAAGGAATCCCCAAGGGAAATTATTCTATCTTTCACATATGAATCTAATACTGCAGTGCTACTTCCACCTCTGCATTGAAGGGGAAAACGCTTTCTAGCTTATTTTTTCATACCTACAACAAAATTCTTAATTTCGAAATTTAAAAATGAAAAAAACTCTTGATAAGAAGGAATTTTCCCTTTATGAGTAATATGTTATTATAAATCTGAATTAGTCGGATCAGTAAATTTCGAATACTAAATGATTGTCTTTTTTTTTCTTTTTGTTAGTAATGAATAATATAAACAACAATGGCAATAAATCCGGTATAATTTCATAAGTGGGGTATGTATTGAATAATATAAACTATTATTAAAAAATAACATATACCAGTATATACTATATTGATCTGTATTTTAAATACATTAATTTATGTACATTTCCCAATTATTAGTTATTACATACTTCCAAACGAAACATAAGTCCTGTCATCCTTCAAAACCAGATGTTTGTGTTTGGCTTTTTCTTTAGATGAGACAAAAAAAAATCACAGAAAACACAAGCAGTGTGCTATCACAATGTGCACGCATCTGAACATCTTAACAGAAACCTACTCCAAATCAACAACTTGGATTTGCAATTCTCATCACTAATTCTTTCACCATTGACATTTTCACATAAAAATATTGATCTTTATGAGTTTCTGTTTCGACCTTAAATATATAAGAGTAAATGATAATAACTAAGTTCACAACTAAATATTATTGATATTTAGTGGATTTTTTAATATATTATATAAAGTCTGGATAAAAATTATTAAATTTACGTGAACTCGTAACTTATAAGCTCGATCCTCCCCCGCATAAAAACATAATTTTAGAACCTAGCATGTATTCTGTTGGAATAATCAAAATTCGAATTCTTGTTTCTTTTTTCCTTTCAATTTTTTTTATTTATATATATATATTCAGAAATGATTTCTAAGAGCTGAACGAGAATGAATACCATGTAAAAGAGTTTTCTAATGGAATGTTTAATCAATTCATTGTGCTCCAATAAGTCTTCGACTGTCTTCAACTAGGACATGTTATATAAAGCCGATTCAGAATTTGAACTTTATTGATTGAAAATGCTACCGAATTCATTGACTAGACTTGGAATTTTTATTTATACATATTTAGTAGATATATATCTTAACACACATGCATAATTTGAGCCCGGCGAAACTCATAGCTTATATTATACATATGCTCCTGCTATTATATGACTTCAGCACAAAAATCTTGTATATATTTTCTCCATTAAAAATAGCTAGGTATGATAAATTCACACTTGATTGTAATAATTATTTTATTGGAACTTTCTAACTAGTGGAATTTTGTTTAAATTCTTTGTATTTTCTCGATTACAATGATTAATGGAAATTAATGAGATTTCCAATAATTGGAACTCAAAAAAAAAACTATGTTCTTTTTCATTTTTTTCTCTCGACTGAACTCTAAAGTTACGTTTCAAGAAAACCAGTCATCCTAAGAATTGAATTCCTTACTTGACTCAAATCTCTTCCCTTAAGTGTCCTTCCATAACCACTACAAATAGAAAATGACATCATTTTTTCGGCAATTCTCCGGCCGGTGATCACGTGTGGCGGCACCATTTCTCTTTCACCATATTTCCCGTCTTCAAAATGATTCGATTCATTTTCCACGTACTTGAACCATGAACTATTTCTTGATAAGTTTTCCGGAATATTAATGGGAACGGAATTGGAAACTCGCTTAGCCTTCTTTCTCTGCACCTTTGAACTAAAATCGCAATTTTGAGATTTGTAGTCTTGATCATTTTCTTCATCTATTTCTTCGTTTGAAATATTTTCTTGAAAAATGACATCGGATTCTTGAAATTCCTCCTCCATGGGAAAATATGGCTATATGGACAAAGGAAAAAATGGGAATAGGATAAATTGGAGGGAAATGAGAGGAATTTATAGGGAATTTGTGGGGAAATAGTGAATGATTGAGTAAACTTTTTAAAGTCAGTATTGGGTGGCGGGGGGTGGGGTTGAGTGTGGTCCCCGCATTCGAAGTTGTAAAATCCAAAACAAGACGAAGCTTTCTTCTATTATTACTTGCGACTCACGGCTTTTGTTTGTGTGTATCTATAGTTTTGCTTTGTGCATTAACTAATTGACTATATGTTTAATGATTGGGAAAACAAAGTGTTGTCGGTGTAAAAAATATGTATGCAATTAAATTGTTGATAAGGTAAGTACATATTAGACCGTTATTTGTCATTATAGTAAAAATATACTCTTTTGATTTTAACTCATGTGACAAAATTTGAATTGATATAAATCTCAAGAAAGAAACAAATACTTTCTGAACTTGTGGTACAAAAGTTACTTACTATTTGTGTGGTTATAAAATTTCTTAAATAAATATTTCATATTATTTATGTAGTTATAAAATTTTTTATTAAGAATAAAATGAAAAGTTTAACTTAAATTATTTCATCCAAATACCAAAGATACTCAACGATGCAATCACAAAACTTCTAACCTCATTCGACTAGTAGATATTGAAACTTCATGATATTGTCCTTAAGTTCGACTTATCCTAATAAAAATTATGGTGTAAGAATCGGATTTGACTAACTTACGTAAGAAAAACTACGCGAACGACAAGATCGTCGTTCTAAATTAAATTAATTTTGATAAACAAAAGAACAACATCCAAAAAATAAAACCATATTCGAGGCAAATAAATGACTTTAGATTCACATTAGGCTAAAAAAACCCTTATCTAGCTAATGATTTGATTGGAGCCGTCAATTCGAAGCTACCCACACAGGTTGGCGTATCTGACGGTCCGTCTTTCGTGGTCCACGCAATTATGAATTATCCAGAACTGAAGTGCAAATAATTTTAAACACGACAAGCAAAATAATTGTGCCATCACACGACACACGCTTGGAGGAATCTTGATTATTCTCTCTTTACTTCCACTAAAATAGTTTCATATATTTGACTTCAAGTTATATGCACCATGGCTAAAGACTCAGTGTATGCCTATAGTACGTTAGTGGTGGCATTGCTTGTGCCGAGCTATGGGCTATTAACGGGGGATGATGATGCGCCGTGCGTGTGGTACCTCTAGGTGTTGTACGTATGGGACTAAGCTAAAGACTTGTCAAATGTATTAACGTGTATAGTCCATATATTTAGCAATATTTAGTGTTGTATAATTATGATAGATATATGATCTTTATTGTATGAGGATTCCACATTGTACACACTATATATATTTGTATTAATGAGAAAGACCCCAAGAGAGATTAATACAATCTTACATGGTATCAAGAGCCTAAATCCTAAACCGTAAAATTCTCTTTCTTACACCCCACCGCCGCCGACCCCCTCCCCCCCTAATTTCTACCCTCGACCGACGGCGGGCAGCCCACTTCAGACGGAAAAAAAATTTGTTTTTTTTCCCTTTCTTCCTTTGCTCACCCACTTATACATTTGTTTTTTTTCCCTTTCTTCCTTTGCTCACCCACTTATACATACCCACCATAATGACTCATCTTTCCTCTCCCCCACTGACATCACCATCATCAATCGTCAACCCCACCACACCACATCCTCTTTTTCACAATCTGTTCATCTAGCACTCACCGTAACCAACATTAAGAACTTTATCCCTATCGTTCTTGATCAAGAAGACGGTCAGTATTCTCCATGGGTTGAACTTTTTCGTATTCATGCATGTGTCTATAATGTGTTTGATCATATTGACGACTCCCTCCCTCGCCCCAGTGAGGTTGATGACCCGACATGACGCCGTTGTCAAACAGTGGATATATAGCACTGTTTCTAAGGACTTAGTCCTTACAATAATGAAACCAGCGCATCGGCTCGTGAATTATGGACACGCTTGGAAGAAATATTTCAGGACAATACGCACACTCGTGCAGTCTACTTGGAGGAATAATTCAATAATACACGTCTTGAAATTTTTTTCAACATGTCAAAGTATTGCAAACAATTAAAATTGGTTGTGGATCAATTGTCTAATGTGGGGACGCCCGTCTCTGAAACTAAAATGGTCCTTCAACTAATTGCTGGTCTTCCAAAAGGTGAATATGACACTCTGGCCACCATGATACAATAAGCTGACCCTCTTCCCACCTTCAACAAAGCCCGGTCACAATTATTATTGGAGGAAACCCGGCGTGCTAAGCAGGACGAGCATAATCAGAAGGTCTTAGCGGTTGAAAATCAAGCGGCATCGGCCGCCCCCACCACCGGACCACCACCGTTTGAAAACCAATCATCACGGGCCAGCCGCGGTGGCGGCAAAGGTCGCGGAAATAGAAAAGGGGGCAGGGGCTGCGGGCGTGGTGGCCGTGGTGGATAACACCAACATCCTAGCAGCAATTTACCATGGCCAGGACCAGGGCAGTGGCCCAGCACTGGACACTGGGCTTCATCTCCCTACCCAGCTTCTTTTCCAGCGGCCCACTATTACAATATGGGACAGGCAGGTCTCTTGGGCCAGTATCCAGGCCCACGACCTGCGTCTACTGCCTCTCAACAAGCCCATTTTTCAGTAGTGACCCAACAACAGTCTGGCTTGGGTCTGGACCCCTCGGAATTGGGCCAGGTCTTTAACACATTAAGTCTCCAGCAGCCCGATGAAAATTGGTACATGGATTCGGGAGCCACGTCTCATCTCACTCGGTCTTCAGGTAATCTCTCCCAACTATTTCGTTTAAAGTCTCCTCAATTTATTACAGTTGGCAATGATCACCGCATTCCAATTCAAGGTTATGGTAACGCTTACACTCAACCACCCTTCTCCCTAAACAACGTCCTTTATGCCCCAAACATCATTAAAAATTTAATCTCTATTAGAAAATTTACTCGTCACAATTCTGTGTCTGTTGATTTTGATCCATTTGGTTTTACTATGAAGGATCTACGTACGGGGACACCTCTTACGAGATGCAATAGCACAGGGGACCTCTATCCCTTCACACCCTCTTCCGCTGCTAGTTCCCGCTCACACACCCCCTCGCTGTTATTTCTCTGTCAATTTGGCACAATAGGCTTGAACACCCAGGAGCTCATGTTTTTAATTTTCTTAGAAGCAATAATTTTATTCATTGTAATAATGGGAAACTTCCCCAAAACTCTATTTCTTGTCAATTAGGCAAACATGTTCTTCCGCTTAAATCATCTCTTAGTGTTATGTTTGCTCCCTTTGATATTGTCCATGCTGTACCACTTAGCTATGGACCCTAGGGTCTATTATCTAAGGGAATGTAGAGATTGATGATAATGTCACACATCATATTGGGGGAGGGTGGATGAAATGGAGGCTCGCATCTGGAGTCTTGTGCGACAAAAGGTCCCACCAAAACTTAAAGGAAACTTAAAAACCGACTATGTTGTATGGGTGTTGGCCAGTCAAGACTTTGACACATACAAAAGATGAAAGTTGCGGAGATGAGGATGCTGAGATGAATGTGTGAGCATACAAGGAAAGATGGGATTAGAAATGATGATATCCGGGAGAAAGTGGGAGTGGCCTCGGTGAATGATAAGATGCGGGAAGCGAAGTTGAGATGGTTCGGGCATGTGCAGAGGAGAGACACAGATGTCCGAGTGCGGAGGTGTGAGAGGTTGGCTATGGACGGATTCAGGAGGGGTAGATGTAGGTTGAAGAAGTATTGGGGAGAGGTGATTAGATGAGATATGGCGCAAATGCAACTTACTGAGGACATGACCTTATATAGTGGGTTGTGGAGGAAACGAATTAGGGTAGTCCTACTTATGCTTACAAATTGATAGTTGTAGTATTATTACTGTAGGCCCGATTAGCCTATCACACTTATAGACACATTATTGCTTTATAATCCACTGTAGTTTGATTTCTGCTGCTATGTGTTCTTTCGTGTATTTTGTTTAGCTTATTTAGTTGTGTTAACTACTGCTCCCTTTTGTTCGAATGCACTTTATATTGTTTTAATTCCTTATTTGAGTCTGATCGTTTCTCTTACTTTACTCTTTACTCTTGCTTTGTTTTGATTATCTTGCTTGTGATTATGCTTTGTCATGAGCCGAGGGTCTCCCGAAAATAGTCGCTCTACCTACCAAGGTGGAGGTAAGGTCCGTATACACTCTACCCTTCCCAGACCCACAGTGTGGGATTTCAGTGGGTATGTTGTTGTTGTTGTGTTGTTGATATTATTCATGCTAATTTGTGGACATCTCCCATTACTAGCCATTTGGGTCATAAATATTATCTAGTTTTATTAGATGATTACTCTCACTTTATTTGAATTTACCCACTCAAGTTCAAGTCCGAAGTTTTTGCCAAATTTCTTGAATTTTGCACTTTCATCAAAACGCAATTTGAAAAAGCCGTAAAATCTTTTCAATGTGATAATGGTCGTGAATTCAATAATTCTACGTTTCACAAATTTTGCAAAAATAATGGCATGGTTTTTCATTTTTCGTGTCCTCACACCTCTCCTCAAAATGACAAAGCAGAACATATCATTCGCACCATAAATAACATGGTTCATACTTTCCTGTTTCATGTCTCTTTCCCTCCCTCCTTTTGTGTCTATGTAGTCAAAATGGTAAAATACCTCCTTAATATTTTACCTATTAGTACTCTTCATAAGATGACCCCAACTGAAATACTATACCGTTAGATCCCCTCATATGATCACCTTCAGATTTTCGGTTGTCTTTGTTTTCCAAATCTCGCATCCACCGCCCCTCATAAATTAGCACCCTGAACCACTCCATGTGTCTTCGTTGGGTTTTCGTCTAACCATATGGGCTATTTGTGCTATGACTTGTCCACTCATCAAATTCACGTCTCTTGTCACATCACATTTCACGAGACCACATGCCCATTTTCGGACATCCAAAAATTCTAAAAATTGGACTATACTTTCCTTGACAAGTCCGATATCTCCCCGTCATCCTGAGCGAACTGTGTCAGTCCACCACTGTCAACCCATCTCTGCCACCTACTGCCTCCACCACAGAACGCAACTCAGCGTCTCTGCCAACCGCCTGCTCTCTGTCATAGTCAACGCCGATTGCCACCACCATCGGCAATCGGCCCAACATCTCAGTATCATCACCGGTCACCGTCCCCACAACCCCAACACCACCTCGTAACCATACCAGCCACCGAAAAACCACATCGTACCACCATAATCACACCACCACAACAACCCATCGACCCCACCCCACCACCGATACCTTACCCCACATCGTCGACCTCAACCAATCTTGATCTACCCAGATCATCGACACCACACAACCCTGCCACTGTCCCTAGTCTCGACCCACCCAGATCGGTAACACTACCCACACCCGCTACTGTACCCAATCAACAGACCGACATACTTCACCAAAACCCAATTCCAGCCCTACATAATGAACCCGACCCGACACCCAACAAACATACCCAGCTAACACCCTCACACCGTATGGAAAACCGTGCCAAACACGAGATTTTTAAACCTAAAGTCCAATTTAACCTATCTACACAAACCATATCCTCAATTCCCAAAAACCTAAAATTAGCCAAACTAGACCCAAATTGGAATGCAACTATGTGTGAGGAGTTTAATGCTTTAACGAAATAACACACTTGGGATTTAGTTCCTCGGCTGGAGTGGGTGAATGTGATCCGATGCATGTGGATTTTTCATCACAAATACAGAGACAGTGGTGACTTAGAAAGATATAAGGCGAGGCTTGTGGCTAATGGTACTAATCAACATGAGGGCATTGATTGTGGTCAAACATTCAGTTTGGTTGTTAAACCGGCTACCATTTGCACAGTTCTGAGCATTGCTATGGATAAGTATTGGTCGATTCATCAACTTGATGTGAAAAATGCATTTCTACATGGGGATTTAAAAAAAACTGTTTACATGCACCAGCCGCATAGTTTTTTCAATCCAACAGACCCTCAGTATGTATGTCGTCTTCGTAAGTCAATGTATGGTTTGAAACATGCCCCATAGCGTGGTATGAATATTTTGTCATGTACATTATGGAAATTGAGTTTGTATGAAGCAAGTGCAATAATTCTCTTTTTTATTTTTCATCGAGTAGAAGCACTGCTTACTTACTACTATATGTGGATGATATTGTTCTCACTGCCTCATCTGCTGTATTGAAAAATGAGATTATTGCATTATTTAAGATCGAATTTGCTATGACTAACTTGGGGAAGTTGAGCTATTTTTGGGGACATCAGTGACTCGTTCTGCCGATACTATGTTTTTGTGTCAGTGCAAGTATGCAGAGGAGATAGTGTACATGGCTAAAATGATGAACTGCAAGATCATGTCCACATCGATTAACTCTAAATCAAAACGTAGTGTTGTTGATGGTGATCCAGTGTCCAATCTCACTCTTTACAGGAGTCTTGCAGGTGCACTACAATATCTTACTTTTACCAAGTCTGACATTGCTTATGTAATTCAGCATGTGTGCTTATTCATATATGCCCTAGGGAGCCTCATTTACTGCTCTTAAGTGTATTATTCGATACGTTAATGGCACACTTGATTATGAATTGCACTTATACCCTCGGCACCGACCAGATTGTTATCATATACATATGCTGATTGGGCAGTCTGTCCGGACATGTGACGCTCCACCTTCGGCTACTGTGTGTTATTAGGGGATAATCTTATTTCCTGATCTGTCAAGAGGCAAGTCACCTTATCCCATTCGAGTGTAGAAGCAGAATATAGAGGCGTTGCAAATGTTGTTGCTGAGATCTGTTGGCTTCGTAACCTTTTTTTGGAGCTTAAATGTCCCTTGAGTAAGGCGTATTTGATTTACTGTGATAACATATCCGCCATATATTTATCTCATAATCCGGTTCAACATCAGTGAACCAAGCACATTGAGATGAATATACACTTTGTTAATGAGAATGTTGTTCTAGGTCATGTTAAGGTGTTGCATGTGTCATCTTCGTATCAGTATGCAGATATCTTCACGAAAGGCCTTCCTAGATAGCTCTTCCTCGACTTCAGATCCAGTTTTAACGTCCGGCCTCCTCCTGCTCCGACCGAGGGGGTGTATTAACGTGTATAGTTCATATATTTAGCCATATTTAGTGTTGTATAATTATGGTAGATATAAGATCCCTATTGTATGAGTATTCCACATTGTACACACTATATATATTTGTATTAATGAGAAAGACTTTCCAAGGGAGATTAATACAATCTTACAAAATGTGTACAGTCATAGTAAGTAGTGTCAGTGTAAGATTTTTAATCTATAAATATACTTTGACTGATCTAATAGTGTAAAATTTTCTTTACATTGACAATATATATAACGAGATAATAATACAAAAGGTCACTTAATTATGTGAATTGATCTCTCAAGGTTATATTTTTTTTGTAACTATAAGGACATTCAACTTTTCCTATATCATATCTAAAGTCACTCAACTAACTAATATCTATCCAACAAAAAATGACATGACATTTAATTTATTGCACATAAAATTTTACTTATTCCATACGATATTTTTTAGTCCAACTGACATTTTTTTAATCCAACTGACAACCAGACCCGACCCTAAGGACTAAAAATTGAGATTTATCGTACGGTCTAAAAATTGAAATCTTGATCCTCGACCTGATCCTCCACATTAACTACTACATCCCCTTCATCCTCACTTTTTTCATTAGCATCTACACCATTATCCAAAGCACTAGTTCCCTGAAATACCCCATCCAAAATGTCCAACCACTCATATAGAACACACAAATAAAGATTAGTTCGACAATGGACAAATAATTTAGATTATAACCCAAAACCCAAATAATTTATATATATAGACATAACACCTGACTGAAAAAAAAAATACTAAGCCACACATGTCGTTCCTCGATTTGAAACACAAATATATAATAGACTGAGAGATGGCCACTTTTTTCGAGATGCAATAGCCAACAAAAAAGAAAAACACTAACCTCGTTTTCTCTGATGTTCCTGTTTGAGTTTACAAAGGTTGCAGGAAACGGGAATTACAAGTAACTGCTAATGTAAGAATTGAAATTACAATTCAACTAGAAATCTGAAAATTACAAAGATGAACAAGAAAACTGGAAAACTGGAAAACTGTTTTTGTTTGCTTGCTGAGTCGAGTGTGGCACTCTGTCCTTAAGACAATATTGCCCCGTATGTACCTTTATACGTCCTGGACAATTCGTCTCCCAAGATAAAACAAAGAATGGAACACTTGAGCAAAGGAAACTCAAATGCTACCGTGAAGAATATTGAGCAATGAAATTATGCTTGGAAGTTATAGGAAGAACGATTTCGGTTGTATATTTTCATGTATATCAAGTGTGTCTCAACAATGGTGTAAGGGGTGTTTATATAGGTGAGGAAGGGACCGTTTGATCGCCTCCATAACAACCATTATTGGCCAAATAATGACCATTATGGAGGTAGTAAAGCCACCAAATAAATGGAGAGAAATACCAACGGATTGGCCATTATAGGAGGTGTAATTCAGCCAAAACAAATGGCTGAATTGAGTGCTTGACGTTTCTGTTCTCTTCTGCCGAAATTCTGACTTTCTGGAAACTTCAGGGACCAAACTGTACATCTTGAAAGAATTCTGGTCCAAACTGTACTTCTGAAACTTCTGGGATCAAACTGTACTTCTGGCAAAGTTCTCTGGCCCAAAAAGATAATATCCGAAGGCCCGGATGGGTGGGCGGCGGCGGCGCGCGTGTGGTCTTTCCTCGAACCGAAGCACATCTAGGTCCTCCCTCCTTTAAACACATGGGATACCCCTTGGGGTCCCAAACCCCAAACCAATTTCGAGTCTTATATACACAACAATTCTTTCTTCCTCTACCGAAGAGGGAGAATTGAACACAATACCACACTTTCCATGCTTCAAACACCTCACTTCGTGGACCAATATCTCTTTCATTTCTCAACGAAATTTGACGATTCTTGGCCCTACGGTTATCTACGTACTTAGTAGATCATGCATGTGTGAAGAACCGGATTCTCCAACATACGTAACACTAGTGTTTAAGCCGTTAAAGTTGGTCGGTCGCAACTCCCGCCAAAGGCAAATTTCCAACAGTTCCGTGCAACATCATCGATACAGTGGTCCATTTTCGCATTAAAGAATGCATGTGGAGAAGAGATGAACCCTTTCATTGAGATTTCATAGCTTTCGACTTCAATACACCAGTAGTTTCCAAGTTCTGAATTTTTGGGGAGAGCAAAAAGTTTCCCTCGTGATTTTGTCCAGCTGAATAGGGTTATGAGTTGGGTCGGGTTGTCAGTTGGACTAAAAATGACAAATGTCATGTCATTATTTGTTGTCGTTGACTGATTTTAGATGTGATATATGTTTGTAGTTATAAAATAAAGAAATACGAATTTGATAGATCAATACACATAATTGAGTGATATTTTGTGTTACTACTTATGTTTTTTTTATGTAAAAGTACACTGGGGTCAATTTGGTTTGTGGCTTATTATAATTTTTTTCTAAAATTCTTATGTTACTTTTTCAAGATTTGAAAATAAAATATAAATTGTAAAGGGTTTATATCGAACCATTTTCTTAGTATACTGTATACGCAAAATTATACATATAATTACATAATTTTTGAGAGATTAATTTTAAAGTTTATTTTAACTCTAATAACTTGTTTGGATGGTTGTTAGAATGTAACGTTTGTTTTGATTAGTATTAAATTTTACTATTATATCCGTTTTAGTTTATGTGAAGGGCACATAAGAAAGTAGAGAAGACTTTTAAACTTGTGGTGTTAAATGAGTCACACACACACACACACATATATATATATATATATATATATATATATATATATATATATATTTCGCTAAAAGTCACATATATTTTTGTGAGGCTATAAATCACTACATAAAGATAAATTATTTTTAAATATAGATAGAGGTCATTCTTTTTGCCACGGACTAATACGAAATTAGGTTCACATAAATTAAAATGGAAGAAGTATATCGTATAAGTTCGTTATTATGTAACGATGAAAATGGTCATTTTATGACGATAATTTGGCGTAATTATATATTTCACACTATTTTTTTATAACAACTTACCTGTATCCTATTTTTTCTTGTAATATTGTAAGTTTATTTTTCAGACCGCTAGTGTCTATCATTATGAAACGACGGAAAACAATAGAATATTTCAAATATTATAGTTGTCAAAATAATACAATAAAAAGCAATACGATACATTATGAAATAAGAGATAGACTCACGAGAGAAATTGTCCGAAACTATATAAAAAGATACTAGCATTTATATATTTCCTTAACCAATTAAGTGGAATGCTCTACCACCTATCCGCATGCTCTAAAATATCGAGCGTGAACAACATAATATGAAAATCTAACTTTTGATAAATCATGACCAGGTTAGGATAATCCAGCATTAAGCCTAAAATTAATGGCTCCCAATATGACAAAATTTTGCATGTTTGGGAAGAGTTCTGAAATAATCAAATACTTTGAATTGACATTTGTAAAGTAAATGAATACTACAGTTACGTATAAGCCTTGAGCAATAGTTTTTTTTGACAATAACTGAAAAGGATGGACTAATTCCTTCTCATCTTCAATCATTGACCATTAATAACTTTGCAGGCACAAGAACCTTTGAATTTTTTTCCAGTCCACCTTTTTTTTTGGTTTTCCACTTTCATAAGTGGGGTCTGGGAAAGATAAAGTGTACACAGATCTTATCCCTACCTCGTGGGGATAGAGAGACTGTTTTTGAAAGACCCTTGGCTAAGTGTAGCAAATCAGAGCAGTTATGAAAAAGAAAATACGACAGTGAAGAATCTTTTTGACGAGGCACCAGTTTTTTTTTTGATCCATGAGTGGACATGATAACTAAATAAGAAAAGTAGTACAGAGTGTTAGAGCAAAGTGTTGGAAATTAGCCTTTGGCGGGAGTTGCGACCGACCAACTTTAATGGCTTAAACACTAGTGTTACGCATATTGGAGAATTCGGTTCTTCACACATGCATGATCTACTAAGTACGTAGATAACCGTAGGGCCAAGAATCGTCAAATTTCATTGAGAAATGAAAGAGATATTGGTTCACGAAGTAAGGTGTTTGAAGCATGGAAAGTGTGGTATTGTGTTCAATTCTCCCTCATCGGTAGAGGAAGAAAGAATTGTTGTGTATATAAGACTCGAAATTGGTTTGGGGTTTGGGACCCCAAGGGGTATCCCATGTGTTTAAAGGAGGGAGGACCTAGATGTGCTTCGGTTCGAGGAAAGACCACACGCGCGCCGCCGCCCGCCCGTCCGGTTCCGGGTTCCGGGCCCTCGGGCCCTCGGGCTTTTGATATTATCTTTTTGGGCCAGAGAACTTTGCCAGAAGTACAGTTTGGTCCCTGAAGTTTCAAGATGTACAGTTTGGTCCCTGAAGTTTCCAGAACGTCAGAATTTGGACAATCAAAGCAGAAACGCCAAGCACTCAATTCAGCCAAACCAAATCCGTTGGTCTTTCACCATTTATGTGGTGGCTTTACTACCTCCATAATGGCCATTATTTGGCTATTATGGAGGCAGTTTTCAGCCCCTCCATCACCTATATAAACACCCCCTTACACCATTGTTGAGCACTAAGAATAACACTAAGAACAGTGCACGAAAATACACAACCAAAACAGTTTTCTTCCTACAACTTCCAAGCATCATTTCGTTACTCAATATTCTTCACGGTAGCTCTTGAGTTTCCTTTGCTCAAGGATTCCATTACTGTTTTATCTTGGGAGACAAATTGTCCAGGACGTATAAAGGATACATACGGGGCAATATTGTCTTAAGGACAGAGTGTCACACTCGACTCAGCAAAAACAGTTTCTATTTTTCCGTCTTCAACAAAATTGTAATTTCAATTTTGTGATTCTATTGTAATTTTCAGATTTCTAGCTGAATTATTGAATCTTTGTTTATCCTTTCGAATACTTGTAATAGTAATATACTTCCCGTACTGCATTATAAAGTACCATAGAGCAAAAATACCCAACACAAAGTACGGTAACAACAACGAAATAGTGCGATTTTTTAGTTTTCCACTAGGTGTGATATCTGTTTTGGTGCTCGATCATTTTGAATTCATGTTGAAAAGTTTTATTTTGAAAATATAATGCTTTTTACAAAGACGACTTTACTCCCATGACTTGAACAGAAAACTAACTTCTAATTAAGGACAAACTCGATCACACTCTTTGATAGTAGATTTTTAACTTCATTCTCATCTCGTGGCTTTTAGAGGCCGCGTCATCCTTAAATGCGCCCCTATTTTCCTTTCATAAACAATATTTATCACATTATTGTATGCTGAATCTCTAGAGGAATTGGTCTCATATGTCCACTTACTATTTGAATAGAAAAAGTCAAAAAACTGATAAAGATCTAATTTGTTATGTTTTATTTACAAAATTTCTGTGCTATTTTTAGCGAATCTCTTACAATGAAAATAATTATATAACTAAAAATAACATTTGTATAACTCCATGTTTGTCGCGTAATAGTAAAGGTATTTACGAAAAATTATAAACGAAAGAGGAGCCAATATCAAAGTCAAAAAGACTCAAAACCCGTACTAGCCCAGTAAATTCAATAAATTGCACGGTTTCTCTTCAAAAGGGTTATTTTTTAATGTTTTCCCCTTAAATGTTTGGTCTTTAATTTTTGTCCATACTTCTCATTTAATGAAAATTTGTGGGCCAATAGATCCTTATTCGCTGGTCTATAAAATCAGAGATACTGAGTTCGATCCCAACAAAATAAAAAAAGACAAATTTGCAAGACAGTGTTTTGATAGAAATTATGCCTATTCGCGAAAAGATATATAGAAACTATGCCTTATCCGACATAGTTATATAATACTAATTCGCAATGCATGTTTTATAGAAACTATGCCGGATATGTACCTTTTCGCGGATAGACATAATTTCTATCAAAACATTGTCTTGCGAAATTAGATCATAGATTCAAATTTCTTTTTTGTTTTTTTCAATGTCAGAGGTAGTCTTTCGACCATTTTTTTGTTACTTAAAGTGTTGAAGAGTAAAAACTAAAGACCTGCAATTTGAGGGACAAAAATTAAAGATCACCCCAAAATATGGACATTTGTGCGAATTGCGCCAGTAAATTTCAGGCCAAACTTGACCAAGAAAATGTTGTAATTCTCACAACATATAATGGCCCAATAACCATCTTATAAGGGCGATTCGCACGATTTCTCCAATTTTGGGGTGGTGTTTAATTTTTGTCCCTTAAATTGGTGATCTTTAATTTTTATCCTTCGTCTAAAAACTTTAACAAAAATATTCATGAGGTTCTAGGTTCGAAGCCCAACCGAGTTAAATCACAAGGTAAGATTTTGATAGAAATTATGCCTATTTGCGAAAAGGTACATAGAAACTATGCCTTGTCCGGCATAATTTCTATGAAAACTTGTCTTGCGAATTAGTACTACATAACTATGCCGAACAATAAATACTAGTTTAGGAGATTTCAGGTTTCTCCTTCCAAATCGGATTTGCAACAAGTTCTTGAATTACCAATCGGAAGGAATTACTTCCTCTGTCCTATTTTATGTGAAAGGGTTCGGACTACGAGCGTAAAAACACCTAATTTTAACAGTAAATTAGGGTATATATTCTTTAATTTTTTAAAAGTAAAATTTTATATTTTTAAAAATTATATAAAAAGTACAATATAGCTAACTATTCAAAAAAAGTTAAGAAAATTATAGTCAAACAAAAACTTCTTAACTTTAATCATATGAAACTTCGGACACTGATGTCTTAGTAGTTCCGAATTAAGTAGACTTGCAATTTCTTACCCACTATGAATATGATTTAAATGGCGGGTCCCAAAATCGGGTATTTGTGCACTTCGATCGATTTTTTTTCTCCTTGCGAAAGCGGATCTGCAATGACTATGACACGAAATATTTTCTTGATTTCAACAGCCTTGGTATCCTCTATAAATAGGTAGTTCCTCTTTTTTGCATATATCATCATTCAATAACTCAACAATGTCTTCTTGTGGGAATATAGTAGTATGGTTCATTTTGATAATTTCAATGTTTATTATGATTTCATCAATGGTAGAAGGGGAACCACAAGTGCCATGTTACTTCATATTTGGAGACTCAGTAGTTGATCAATGACCTTATAACAACAGCCAAAGCCAATTATTTCCCTTATGGCATTGATTTTCCCACTGGCCCAGAAAATGAAAGATTCACCAATGGCCGCAACAAAGCTGACTTTCTAGGTTAATTTTCTCTCCAACTGTTCTTTTTTTTCTTTCTTTAATACATATATATAAACTCTATTGTTCTTTTAATAATTTGTTTTCTGTCAGTCACCTTGCATCTAATCATCTTAGTATCATTTTTTCTTTTAAGTATGTTATCCACGATCAACGTATGGACGTGAATGATCGTGGTGATTAGTTGGGAAAACTTTATTATACAAATAAAGTAATATTTGACCATATAGAGTATACTCCAACACGTCATAATTTATGTGATACACTTTTTTTTAATATCTGTCCCAAATTAAAATAATGACATTCTTTTATACTTAAAGAAACGAATTAGCTTTAAAATTCTTATTTTACCCTTGTTGAGATGAATTATATCCACATAAATGCCTATGACTTGTTTTAGACCATGATTTTCAAGTCTTTCGTACTTAAATTCGGTGCCCTGTCAAATTAATGCCACGTGAAATGGAACGGAGGCACGGGCGGAGCTACATTGTCCGAAAGGTCAATTGAACATCCTCCATCAAAAAATTATATTGTGTATATCAATGAAATATTAATTTTTTTCACATATATATTAATTCGTAAACATCTTTAACGGAAATCCTGACTTCGTCACTGGACGAAGAAAATATAATTTTCCGACGAATCTTCGCCGGGTGTTGCACCACCTCCTCAGCTAACCACATTTTACTTCCGTGCACTAAATATCAAGAAATATTTGATCGTGAACCCAATTATTATTGTATCAAATTCATAAACTTTAAATTTTGAATACGTCTCTGTCCATAACTAACGGCATTTTACTTCCATGCAGTTGAACTCGTAGGATTTGATAATTTCATCCCACCATTTGCAACTGCAAGAGGCGCGGAAATTCTTAAATGTGTCAATTATGGATCAGGAGTTGCTGGAATTCGTGATGAGACCGGCTATCGATGGGTAAAAAAAACTCATTAATTGTGATCATTCTGTTATTTATTTTTGACTTATATAAAAAAAAATATAATTCTTCTATGGACGGAATTTAATTAAACCCCTCCCACCGGCCACCATCACAAGTTCACAACTCTACCCCTTTTGATATAAGTTACTTCTCAATACACTTTTCTTTCATTTTATTAAAATTTCATATTTTATTAAAATTTCATGTACGGATTCTTGCACGTGTCATACATGTTCCTTCTTTCACCAACCTCTTTGCATCAAAATGTCTATTGCATCAACTTGGCTTGCTTTTCATAAGTTGAGACAAAATAAAGCGTCCATAACAAAAGCGTTTACTATTGGTTCTGATTCAACACACTTTTCACTATTCGAGTAGATATTGTTACTTTCTTGTATAAAATCTTGTATTCTCTTAACATAAGAGAAATGCAGGTTCAAATTTCAGGTATGGTATTTTTAGATGTTCTTAAACCTCTTTATCAGAAATTTGACTTTGTCGAGTATTAAGTAGAAGGTTAGTAGGTACTCGATCGTTGTCTAGTTTTCCTTATCAATATTATTATTATTCTCCTACTATTCCATTCTTCGATTTTATTATTTCATGTTGTTGCCTATATGCTTGAGATTACTCAACAATATATAGTTTCAAAAATAAAAATTGTTGCCATTTCACTTCATTGCATGCAAGTGTGACACTAATTTCTTGAAAATGACTTATGTTATAGGGTGATCGAATCATCATGAACAGGCAACTATTGATCCATAAAGTCACAATTTTAAGAATTGTTTCTTTACTTGGAAATAATGTTACTGCTGCTAAAAGTCTCTTAAACAAATGCCTCTACACTGTTGATATGGGCAACAATGATTACCTCAACAATTATTTACAGCCCCAATATTACCCAAGTAGTACAACTAAAGGTAATTTGTACAATTTAATTACTAGTACAACTTTGTTTTACTTTCCATTAATGTAATCCTTAAAATAGGGGTGATAAAATTAGGTCATGATAATATGACTGGTGCAATCAATCTAAGTTTGGGTAGGTTGATTTGGGCATATTTTTATGACATATCAACTTGGATAGAGTCGAGTCAATCTAAAAGTTAGGCTGAAATATAATGATACATTACAGAACTTGTCTAAATATATTTTCAAATCATTTTTTGTTTTATCGGTATCTTTTATTTATTCAACAATGACCCTGTCAATTGCCCCGGATGGTGAATTTCCCACCACATACATCATAATTGATTGTTTCCATATTTGCGTGTCCTTTTCGATTTCCTCTGGCTGAATTTAAGCTATTTTCTCCCATCAACATTTATCGGTTATACGTACTGCAATGTCTTGCCCTTTGCTTTCATCTTCGAAAATAGTGAAGCCCATGTTTGCCCTTTAGTTGCATCTTCCCCAATTGTACCTTCCCTATCTGGGTTTGCAGAAGGGTTTACTATTGGTGATTTTGCATTTACAAGCTCCCCTTTCCCCGATTGATGTGCTCCGTCACTCTATTTCTTTCCCTAGTGCTGGGAATTCTTCCAATCGGATTACCCTATTCATTCTAGCAGTCGGTGATTCCACTTCTGAGTCATTGCATGGGTTATTCATTGCTTTCGTACTCGATGGAAGTATCTGGCTTCCTCTCTTTCTTGGTCGCCCTCGCTTCGCCATTGTCAAGCGCAGAGAGAGAGAGCGTTTTCCTGTTTTATTTGAAGAAAATCTCACATAAATTGCTCAAGGTTGAGTGAATTTTAATTGTTCGCAAAAAATAATCTTTAGCCTAACCAGCCTACCCCTATTGCCAACCATTACCCAGGCCTCCCCTACTAGAAAAAATATATATTTTATTTCGCGTTTGATGAATTTTTTATTTTTATATACATATATTTTTAGAATTATTTATATTATAATTGTGATATTCTCTCCTTTCTAATTTATGTGACATCATTTGACTTGGCACAAAATTTAAAAAGGAAAGGAAGATTTTTGGAATGTGTGATCCAGAACAAATCTTATATAAATGTGTGGCTGTAAATCAATTTATAAAGTAAAAATATTTTTAAATATAGAAAAGTGACATTCTTTTTTTTATAGACTAAAAAGAAAATGGTGTCACATAAATTGGAACAGAGGAAGTATTATTTTATTCCACACATTAAAATTGTATGTTGTTAAACTTTCTTACATTTCAATATCGAAAATTGTTGCACTTCTTCATTTTATGCCTAATATAAGAATTAAACAAATTACTCCTATCATTTTCTTCATTCTATTTATCTTTCCTTTGCTTTGTTAAAGTCAACCATGATTATCTAGAATATTAATCTACAACATTATATTACAATGTATAAGAACTCAAGACATATAATTAATAAAGTTTAGAAACTTGTTTTAAAGAAATTAGACCTCTCACATCGTAATTTCATTTTTCTCATTAAAATTTTAAAATTTTACTTTTCAAAGTGTTCTTTCATAAATTTTTTTCTTCTTTCGCCGATTTCTTTCACAGAATTAATAGAGGCGGATTTAGCATGTTTGCTATTGATCATTTAACCAACCCCAATATTTTTCATAAGAGTATATATTTCTACGTAAAGATTAATAATATTTCAAACATATATCGAACCAATAATTCTAAAAGTTCAATAGGTTTAATTTAATGAAAAGATTTTTACTGAAATTTTCATTGGCTACTCCCTTTTGGGGCAACTATTTAGTAGATTAAATGACTTCTTTTTATTTCTCTTGCAACTTATAAGTCTTTTAGAACACAGACTATTAAACATTCGTTTTGAGCTAACTAAAAATCTTATGAGAAAATTTTAAATTACGGTCTAAAATTTCGTAAGTTGTTGCAAACATTGGACGACAGTCTAATGTTTTGTTTGGAAGATTGAGAAATATATACATGAGCAAATATTAGGCTCGACTCTAATGTTTTCCCGAAGGATAATTTCACAAGGGTATATTCGTGCAACTTTTAAAAGTAGCGACAAAATCAAAATGATTGCCGAAAAAAGGAATTTGCGTAAATCAGACAGGATTTTAAAGGTTAAACTCATTAAATTAAAATACTGGATCTGCCCTCTAATTTAACAAAATTATGGTCTGCCTTACATTAATATGGTACTTAATTGACATTTGATTTCTTACTTAATTTTCATTTTTTTTCTTCAGATTTTACTGTTTCCGACTCACCATGCGGCATAGTATCAGACACAATAGCTAAAGGACAGTGCAAAGAAGGTGAAATTCCATGCAGTAACAGAAATCAATATGTTTTCTATGATAATTTTCATCCTACAGAAGCTGCGAATTTGGCCATTGCTAGAAGATCATACAATGCTTTTCTACCGTCCGATGGATATCCAACGGACATCAATACGCTGATACAAACCTAATACAGTCAAAGTTCTCTATAACAATATTGTTTGTTCGGTTTTTTTTAGTTATTATATAGAACATATAATATAACACATAACATAACATGCAAAATCGGTTCCAATAAAAAAAAATGTGACTGCTATAATAAAATGTTGTTAGAGAGATATGATTGTAATATTAATTTCTCAAAAACACGACCTGTTTGGTTACACAAATATAAATTGCCTAACTGGTATTAATGTAGTTGTTGGGAAAATTTGACATAATATAATGAAATTTAATGATATAAATTTTCACATCTTTACTAATGCAATTATTTTCTATGAACAATGTTGTTTGTTAGGATATTTTTTGGTTATTATGTATATAGAACATACGATATAACATATCATGCAAATTTGGTAAAAGGGAAAAAACGTGGTTGCTATAATAAAATGTTGTTATAGAGGATAATTATTATGTAAAGATATGATTGTAATAATTATCTTCCAACAGCACAACCTGTTTGCCCTACTTGTATTAATGTAGCTTTTGGGAAAATTTGACATAATATAATGAAATTTAATTATATAAATTTACTAATGCCAATTCCTTTCTACGACTTCAAAGACATCCCTCGTAGCACAAGAAGCTTTTCCTTTTTTCCACCACCATCTGATATTCGAAATTCAGTGATCTGATTAGTTCTGATTCTTTTCGTGTAAAATTCTGAATTTAGTGATCTGACTAATTTAAATTCACGTTGTATAACCCGGGGAAACAGTCCCACCAATGCTCAACATTTACTAATCCCAATTCTTTTCCATGCCTTCAAAGATTTCCCATGTAATGTAAGAACCTTCTTTATTTATTATCTATTATTCGAAACTCACTAACTTGATTAGTTCAGATTCTCGTCGCTTAGGACCCTAAATCCATTGACCCTATACATTGCGTAGAGCTTATTAAACAAGAAGCGATCCCTACTAAGAATTTCTTCATTCTCAAAGCTTGAGTTTGAAATATCTCTAGTTAAGAATGATGAGATATTCTATTCATCCCACCACATCAATTAGTGTAAAACAAAAAGTTCAGTTAATGACAACTCAAGATGCCTCTCATTTCGATTTGGATATCCAAATAACTAACCTATTGTGGTAGGATGGATAGAATCACTCAACAATTAATCAGCGGTCACATGATCAAGCGAAATGAAAAATTATCCAGCAGAGAACACTTTCCCCTTTAATGGGCACACTGAACAAAACCGAATTAATCAAACTCAAAATAGATACCAAAACACCGAATGAAAAACTAAACAAAAAATCGGACATATGCGTAGATATAGTCCCAAAGTCCAAAAAGTATTTGAACTTGAAGTCAAAAAAATTCTCTCCCCTCATTTCTCTCTCGGCGCACGTTAATCAAGGCTGCTAACGTATACCATCTATAGGAGCCATTATGCGATTTATAGCAGCAGAGTGGAATTTTGTTTCAAAACCAAAAGTATACTATCGTAACAATGGGTTTTTTGTTGTTAAACTCAATAGTGTTGAAGATAAGAATGCAGTCCTGGTATCTGGACCTTATATGTTTCGTAATAGACCTATCATATTGAAGGGTTGGACCCCGGAATTTGATTTTGATAAGGAAGTACTAAGAACTATACCATTATGGGTTCAGTTTTCTAAGTTGCCTTTGCATTGATGGAGCAGAACAACTCTTAATAAGATTGGGAGTGCACTTAGAAAGCCTCTTCATGCTGATGAGTGTACTTCATTTGGAAGGATATCCTATGCAAGACTTCTGATTGAGATGGATATAACAATGCATCTGCCTAAGAAACTACTAATTCAGGACCCAGCTGATTGTAGTTTGACAAGACAATTATGTATGATTGGGAGCCTATCTACTGTCCTACTTGTATGGTGTGGGCACAATTGCCCTGCTCAGCAGCAAAAGGAGCCGAGACTAAAAGAGATTCATGAGAATAAAGTTCAAGCAAAGCAACAAGGGAGAAACAAAGGGAAATATCAACCAACTAGACAGGAATGGAAATCAAATGCTAAGCCTCAAGCTGTAGTTGCACCTACTACTCAAACTGAGCCTATGATTACTGCAGCTCCATAAAAGAATGAGAAGGGGTGGACAGTAGCTATAGGCAAGTCTGCTATCAAGAGTGCACAGATCAACCAAGCTGAAAGGTCTCAGATTAGCACAAAGAATGACTTTACTAGTCTTGATCCTGGACAGCCTGAACATATAGGGGTTATGAAGAAGGACAATGTAGTGATTCAAGAAGCATAAGGGGTAATCAAACTAACTCTCCCATTACATGATGAATATAATTGTTTGGAATGTTAGAGGTTTGAATAAAGTGTATAAATACAATAAACTTAGTGTGTTTATATAGGAGAATAAAGTAGGTTTAATAGAAATAACTGAAACTAGAATTAGAGAGGACAAAGCAGTTCAGATTGTGAGGAAGGTTGCAAACAGGTGGCATTGATGTAATAACTATGTTGATGACCCTGGTGGTGGGATTTGGATATTGTGGGATCCTACAAAGGTGGTGTTTCAACTACTTGGTACTCATAGACAAGTCGTACATGGTGCTGTTAGAATCCTACAAAACAACATAGAGTTCAATGTAAGCATGGTATATGATTTGCACACAGTGCCTAATAGACAAGACTTATGGGTTGAGTTGAAGAGATTTGCAGATACTTACAATGCTCTTTGGATACTCATGGGAGATTTCAATGTTGTCTTGCATATAGAGGATAGATTGATAGGATCTCATGTTCAAGAGGTAGAAGTGAGAGATTTGAAACAATGGATGTTGGATACTGGTACCACAGAAATGAAGATCCTGGGTAGGAAGTTCACCTGGACAAATGGGCATACCTTTAGCAGAATTGACAAAGCTATAATGAATGCTTCTTGGCTTCAGAACTGGACACATTTGGAGTGTAGAGTTATGGCTCCTGGATTCTCTGATCATAGTCCACTTGGAGTCACATTTGAAGTCTGGTAGGCCAGTGGTCCAAAACCATTTAGGTTCTTCAATTGTATGGCTGAACACTCCCAGTTCCTAGACATTGTAGAAAAGAGATGATCAGATGGTGGAAGGGCAAATACAATGCTTGAGGTTTGACATAAGATCAAGACACTTAAGAATTCTTTGAGGAACCTCAGAACTCAGGAATTCCAAGATGTACATAATAAAGTGCAACTCATCGGAGGCCAACTTCAAGACCTACAGGAGCAAATGAGGGACAGTTATATAAATGTAGATGCAACTCAGTTTATTGAGGAGAAAGCACTAAAAGAGCAACTGGAGAAATGGGGGTCCATTGAGGAGAGCATCACTAAGCAAAAAGCTAGGGCACATTGGTGAAAGAAGGGGATGCTAACACAGCATACTTTTTTGCTTGTTGGAAAAACAGACAAGCTTATAACCATATCGCAAGTCTCACCTCAGCTACTGGAGTAATCATAAGGGATGAATTGGGAATAAAGGAGGAGATTCTGAGCTTTTATAAGTCCTACTGGGGACCGCAGCTAGGCAACTCCAAGCTGTTCAACGCTATATTATGGAAAATGGACCTGTTTTAAATAGAGAACAACAGTTGCACTTGATAAAGGAGGTCACCCCTACAAAGGTCCTTGATGCTCTTAAAGGTATAAATGATCATAAGGCTCCTGGTTGTGATGGTTTTAATGCACTATTCTATAAAAAGATATGGCCCATTCTTGGAAGTGAGATTACTAAGGCTGGTTTGGAGTTCTTTGCAACAGGGAAGATGTGTAAAGCTATCAACTGCTCATCCATCACTTTGATCCCTAAAGTGCAGCACCCTTTTTCTGTGAGAGAGTACAGGCCAATCTCATGTTGCACTATCTTATATAAAATAGTTTCCAAGATATTAACCACTAGAATGCAAGGAGTAATTGGTAGTTTGGTGGATGCCAGTCACGCAGCTTTTGTGCCAGGAAGGGTTATAGTGGATAACATTCTACTAAGTCATGAAATGGTGAAAGGGTATGGAAAAAAAGGTGTGTCACCTAGGTGCATGCTAAAGGTGGACATGCAAAAAGCCTATGATTCTATTGAATGCCCATTTATGGAGCAAATTCTAGGCTATTTAAACTTTTCAATTATTTTCATCCAGTGGCTTATGGCTTGTCTTAACACTGTCTCCTATTCTACCTTGATTAATGGAGAACAAACTCCTTCATTTGAAGCAAAGAAGGGTTTGGGACTGGGGGATCCTCTTTCCCCCACCTGTTTGTATTATGTATGGAGTATCTAGGGAGAACATTAAAGACCCTGAAGCTGCATAAGGATTTCAAGCACCACCCAAAGTGCAAAAAGCTTAATATAGTACAATCGGGATTTGCTGATGATCTGCTTTTATTCTACAGAAGTGACCTGATATCTGTCCAGTTGTTATGTGATGTATTTACTAATTTTTCTGCAGCACCTGGACTAATTGCAAATAAGAGCAAAAGTTCTGTATATTTTGGAGGTGTGCCTCTCACAGTGCAGGATCAGATTTTGAATTATACAGGCTTCACTAAAGGGGATATGTCTTTTAGATATCTTGGTGTGCCCCTCAGTACTAAGAGATTATCTATTGCTCAATGTGAACCTTTAAGTCGAGAAAATTCTAGGCAAAATTACTTTTTAGACAGCAAAGTTTCTATCTTATGCTGGAAGATCTCAGTTGGTAAAAAGTGTGCTATTCTCTATGCAAACATATTGGTCTCAGATATTTATCTTGCCAGAAAATTGAGCAGATGTGTAAGAGATTTCTGTGGTAAAGCTGAGTACACTAGAAAAGCATTAGTGGCTTGGAGTAGACTTTGTCAACCACAGTCATCTAGTGGTATGAACTTTATTGATGTTGCATTATGGAATCAAGATGCTGTTTGCAAGTTGCTATGGTATGTGTAGGAAAAAAGACAAACTATGTGTGAAGTGTGGATCCATGCTTACAAAGAAAAGGGGAGAAATGTCTGGGAATTGGAACCTAAACAAGCTTCTTGGGTGGTTTAACAGATATTTAAAGCTAAGAAGTACTTTGATGCAGCTGGTTATTCCAGGTCTGATGTATATGGACTGGCTAACATTACTATAAGAGATATATATCATAAGCTGCAGGGTCAATTTGAGAAGGTCAACTGGAAAGGTATTATTTGTGGTAATCAAGGCTCTCCCAAATGAATATTCATTTTGAGATTGGCTGCTTTGGAAAGATTGTATATTTGTGATAGGCTTATCAATTGGGGTATGGATATAAGTGATCAATATAAGTTGTGCAATACTGAGCCAGAAACTCTAAATCATTTGTTCTTCACTTGTTCATATTCTGGAAGCACATGGGATAGAATCTTGAAGTGGTTGCATATCAACAAAGGCACTATGGAGTGGTCTGAGGAGTTGAAGTGGGCTGAAACCTGGTGCAAAGGAAGGAGTTGCAGAGCTGAGGTCTTCAAAATAGCACTGTCTGCTACTGTGTACTATATATGGAAGGAAAGGAACAATAGGAGTAATGTAGTAGAGTGGAGATCACCAGGACTATGGGCATGTCCAGTGCTGGTTTTTCTATTTTTTTTTAGCTGTAAACGTTTCACTTTGGTAAATAAAATAACTTTAATTACCAAAAAAAAATAATGAAGCCCAACCTGATTATTATGAGCTAAAACAATACCTATAGAAGTAAAACGCAAATTTCATAAAACAATTATAAGACCGACAATATTATAAGAAGGTGATGTCCTCGATGAAACACTTGCATGTATCATAAAGAATTTAATATACAAAAACAATAAGAAAATGCTTAGCTAAAGATATTCATGCCAATGACAAGAATAGAAGGTTTCAATCTAGAAAATAATTCAACAGCCTAATACTAAAAGCAACTGAAAAAAATCTGCAGACAATGTGGAGAGTAAAGAAGCTGTATGCACAGTTGATTGAGCAAATGAAATTTTGCTTATTTCCAAAAACTTCTAGATGTGGCGCATAGATCGAGATGAACGATTCCGGCTACTTAAATCTGAACTATCTTTCTTCCACATTGCTTCTAAATGCTGAAAACATCTCAATGGTCTAATTACCTGCATGTAGAAAAATATTCATGATGAAAAAGAGGTACATAAGTATCAAGAGAAAAATATATTATGCTAACTGAGGTCATAGCCATAAAACTAAGGGTCGTGGCTAGATTAACGTTTGATGAATTTAAGTGGGGGACATGGTTGGTCAGTGAGGATTTATATAGTCGACTCCAACTTGTTTGGAACTGAAGGGCCATTATTGAGTCAAGTAACCGAAACCGAGCAAAGAAGCCACATTTGAGCTAATTAGAATGAACTCATCCGCTTATATTATACCAAGCAAGACCCTTTTGTAGTTTACTCATTCGCATACTGGTGGCAGGGCCGAAGAGGTCATACATCAATTCTATCTCGTCTGCACAACGATATCCACCCATAAAAAGACTGAGGCATAACAATGAGTCATTGTAGTAGTAGTAGTTTTTACACCAACAATTCAAATACAAAATTACATGCCACATTTCTAAAGAAGGATTACATACCACTGGATAGTTCCACCTATATTACTGGAAAATGGAAATAACTCCAAGAATAAAGGAAAAAGAAGAAAATGAAACTACGTGCCAGCTGGCTCAGACACCATATTATATATATAAAAAAAGCATGCAACTCGAGTGATATAGCTAATATGTCTCTATTTGATGAAACTCGAGTGATATAGCTAATATGTCTCTATTTGATGAAACAAATGGCAAAAAATTTGATTCATTGATCACTAAAAGTGATAGTCTCAAACATATAAACACCAATCACATAATTAAATGCACAAGAAACAGTTGCAAGGGGAACAACGATGGAAAATTTACCTTCCAATGCTTGTTGCGGTCAAACTTTTTATAGAGGGACTCAAGCCTTGGGATAATTTGCTTGAAACTTGGACGCTTGGCTGGCTTCTCATTCCAACACTCTTCAATCAACCTGAAAACCAAAATTACCCCTAAAAGTTACCACATTTACTAATCGACATGTTTTTCATGTTCTCAGATTATAACACACAATATTTACCCTAGAATTGCATGGTTTATTATAGTAGTAACCTATCGTGATTTACAGTAGCAACTGAGGGAAAAACCGAACTTACTCTTTCAGTCCATAGGCATAAAACTTTGCCGGGGATTTAAAAGGAGGGCGCTCTTTAGCAGCATATAATTTAGGTATATCGTTTTCTTCCTTCGCATGGAAAGGGGGGTAGCCTTCAATCATCTAAAATACAGCAACATCACAAAAATAAAACTTATCACCTGTTTCTAGAAAGAGAAACTGCAAAAGACACACATCCTTGACTCACAAATTTTTATCAAAATAGAATTACTTGCAAAACTTTTGCAGATATACGATGTAAATAGATTAGATTAGATCAGAATTTAAGTAAATGAAAAATAATAGTTGAAAATAAATGATACATTGGAATGGTAGAAAATGAAACTTGAAGTATATAGTGCATAAACATAATCACTGCTTTTAAAAGTCATCGCTTAAACATTAAATAAAGATATTAATATAAATATGGTCCCACAAGAGTGAAAAGTGCAAACGAACTGTAGTTCCTCTATTTTTAAACAGTAACTAGATAAGAGAAATTTTTACCTCTTGTAAAATTAAAGCAAATGAAAAGACATCAGCTTTGGTATCATATTCCTCGTTCTTGAAAGCCTCTGGAGCTACATATCTGCCTATTCGTTGCACAAGAATTTGAAAGGGAAAAAAACAGAAAATGATATCAATCAACATGATCAGATAACATCTCAAATTAAGAAAGCTTTTTTTCTGGAGCTATCAAGCAAACTCTGAAAACACTCGACAGACTTGTATACTAATAGTAATTCTGCATCCACAGTAACAAGCAACATTCACAGGGAAAATGACAAAAATGGTCCCTTATGTTTGAGGGTAGGTTCAAACTGTAAGTATGCACTTAAACAGTTTTGGTGCTTTAAGTTGGCCAAAAGTTAACACTTTTAGTCTTTGTTAATCATTTAATAATTTATGTTTGTGAAATATGACGGAAACAACGGGAAGAAAATATTTTAACCTTAAACACCAAAAAGTTTCATCAAATCTTAAAAAATGCAACACAAAAAAACTGCACCAGACACTAAAAAGATATTAAAAAAATAGTAAAAATCACACCTCAAAAAACTGCACCAGACTTTAGAAATAAATCAAAAATAGCAGAAACTACAAAAATTGTACCTCTAAATGTAAGTTCCCGCAAATTTCTTCTACTTTTTTTTTTTGGCATAATTCCCGTCAAATCTAATAGACAAAGTTCGGTAAATATTTGACAGAGACTACCTTAAAGGACCAAAACTGTTAAGTGCATACTTAAAGGGACAATTTTGAACCTACCCTCAAACATAAAGGACTGTTTTTGTCATTTTCTCTCCACATTAACAACCAACATCACACATACATTATTTTTCAGCCTGATGTACTGCTACTTCATCTTTTCCAATGGAGCGGAATAGGGAATGATTGGATATCTAAAAGAAGAAATACTCACGATAACTGTCTTCATATGTCAGAGGCTTGTCTTCTTTGACCCTTTTTGTAATTTTCAGTAGTTTGCTTACTCCAAAGTCAGCAACCTTCAGATGTCCAGTATCATCCCGCAAAATATTTCTGTTATCTTACTCAAAAATAATAAATTACTATTACATGAAGAAACTTAAAATCACAATATGAAAGCTTTATGGTGATTGATGCTACTCGAAAACTTAGACAGAATTGAAACTTACGAAGGCTCAAGATCACGATGAATAATTGCTTCTTTATGCTCATGCAGATAGTTCATTCCCCTACAACCAAATATTTTATATGAGAATTTTTATACTCAGCAGTAAAAATCGAATCAAAGGACTACAATACATTTTTTTTTGATAAGATAAAGGTTAAGGACTACAATACATTGAATATTTACATCCAAGAACATTGCTTTTTTCAAAAAATTTAAACCATTAGTGTTGCAATTTATAGAGTTATAATATTGGTCAATGGCAAATATTGGATGTGAACCTTGCGATGTCCATTGCGAATCTGAGAGCTTTAGTTGGTTTGAGCGCTCCTTTTCTATTCAAATATTCACGGAGATCACCCTGGAAACATACATCAATGGAAACGTCATTTCATAGTGATAGCTTTGTTGGAAAAGTTTCACAAATACTACTTATTCAAAAAGAAGAAACGGAAAAAAGGAGAAAACATAGAAGACAGAAAAATAATTAAAAAAAGACCTTTGGTAGGTATTCGGTCACTATCATCATAGGACTACTTTGTGTTACAGCACCAAGAAATTGGACCACATTAGGATGTCTTATCTTCTGGAGCAACCCAAGCTCATCTCTAAATGAGCTCCTGCAGAAGCTCTAATATTAGAGAATGTAAATCAAAAAAATAAATGAGAGGAAGCTAAACAATATGAAGTAGAAACTATGGGTTTTCCATTTGTTAGTAGAAAAATAGAAGCAATCAGTTAAATTAAATTACTTACACTTTATCCTCATCAGCAATCACATCCTCCCCAAACTTTTTTACAGCAACTTGTATTCCACGCCATGATGCAATATGGAAGGTTCCCTACAATATCTTTGGGATTAGCAGAGAAGCAAAAGAGAAAAAAGTTTTATATTGGAGAAAAAAGAAATAGTATGTCACATGAAACTAACAATGATGGCAGAGATGGAAAATGGATTATGTAAAACTCAGAAGGGAAAAAGGGACTAGAGAATCAACTGAAAATAGCTTTGCATAAATCTCTGCAAGAAAACAAGAGTGAAAATAAAATATATTACCTTGCTCAACTCAATGCTATTAGTGAAATCAAGTTCTTTAGCATCAATCTCGTATTCTGGAACTTCACGGCAAGTCTTAACATGCATGGGAGCCATCTGGATGAAAATTAATTTAGACAATCATCAAGCCAAGCAACTCTTATTACAATATGAAATACTCCCTTTGTCCAATTTATGTGACACTCTTTCCATTTTAGTCAGTCACAAAAAGAATGACACATTTCTATATTTAGTAACGATTTAACTTTAAAATTTCCATTTTACCCTTTCTAAAATAATTTATAGCGACACAAATATCTATGGTTTGTTTTAGACCACACATTTCTTATAGCGACACAAATATCTATGGCTTGTTTAAGACCACACATTTCAAAAGTATTTCTTTCATTCTTAAACTCCGTGTCCAGACAAACACCTTCACATAAATTGGGACGGAGGGAGTAAAAGCTTTTTCCCTGATCGGTAGCTAGAATGGAATGCAAACTTACTGGTGGCTTGGCACCATGTTTCTCCAGTAGCTTGATCACCGCATGATTTTTATAATGTATTGCATCTGTCAGGGGCTGTTCAAGCAAAGATTAGGTTGTTGCCACAAATGTAAACTAGTAATAAGGAAAAAATGGACACTCTGAATTTTCAGATTCTGTCCAACTAAATGTGTGTCCTTAATACTTTGAGACGGTCATGCTCGTCTTGGACCCGGCCGTGCCCTCTCGGGCCGGTCGGGCTCATGCGACGCCGACGTCGATGAGGAATGTACCTTATCAAAAAAAAAAAAACTTTGAGAAATCAAATTATCCTTATTTGGTGATTCCGTTTATGATACTTTGAGAAATCAAATTATCCCTTTTTGGTGATTCATGATAATAACATTGTCACTTCTACATTCTTTAGCTTTACCACTATACATGAAGGTAAATTTCCTTTGTAAGTAATTCTGAAGTGCAATAGTCAGGTGGATGAGATTGCACAGCATTGATATGAAGCAAAAGTGAATTAAACCTATGTTCTATCGAATAAAAACAAAAATGAATTCTCTGTGTCTGCCTAAAGATTGCTATGTAGAGTTACCCTTACCCAGTATATATGCTGGTAGCAGGTACTTGCTACCTGGTGGATTAGTATTGTCCAAATACAACAACAACAACAACAACAACAACAACAACAAAAACAAAAACAACAACATACCCAGTGTAATCCCACAAGTGGAGTCTGGGAGTAAGATGTACGCAGACCTTACCCCTGCTTTTGCGGGGTAGGAAACTGTTTCTGATTAGTATTGCATCCAAATAATAACCATAAAGGTTAGACATGCTAAAGGAAGGGAAGTAACTGTCAAGTGAGCAAAATTACCCTCAATGACCAGCTAAAAACCCAAAAAAGAACCTTTTTTTAAAAAAAATTATAAGCTAGGTTACTTCTAGTACCAACAACAGCAAACCAACAAAAGATCATAGTGATGATCAAAGATCGACAAACCAAATGGGCTAAAGGAAGGGAAATCGCGAGAAATTGAGCAATACTACTCTCAATAACAAGCTACATGCCCAAAAAGAACCTTCTTTTTTTAATTTCATAAGCTAGATAACAAGAAGTAACTATACCAACAACAGCAAACAAACAGAAGATCATAGTGATAATCAAATATCAACAAACCAAATGGGCTAAAGAAGGGAAATAGTTATCAATTGAGCAATACTACTCCCAATAACCAGCTAAATACCCAAAAAAGAACCTTCTTTTTAATTTAATAAGCTAGATACCAAGAACTGTTGCAATTACCAGGCTACATACCCAAAAAGAACCTTTTTTTTAATTTCATAAGCTAGATACCAAGAAGTAACTGTGCCAACAACAGCAGATCATAGTGATAATCAAACATCGACAAACCAAATGGGCTAAAGCCTAAAGGAACGGAAACAGCTATCAATTAGGCAATGCTAATAACCAGCAACATACCCAAAAAAGAACCTTTTTTAAGTTCATAAGCTACATACGAAGAAGTAATTGTACCAACAGCAAATCAACTGAAGATCATAGTGATAATCAAACACAACAAACCAAATAGGGTTGTCATCATATCATAGTATGGCTAGAGTGATGATCCTGGGAACTAAGGTTCGAATACCGCTAGATACAACACTAGGTAAATTCTATCTATCCACCTAAAGATTGCTAGGCAGAGTTACCCTAACCGTACTTATGCTGGTAGGAGCTAGCAAATACCTGGTGCATTAGTAGTGTCCATAAACTGACCCGGACACTAAACAATAACCATAAAGGTAAGATGGGCTAAAGGAAGGGAAACAACTGTCAATTATAACCAGTGACATACCCAAAAAAGAACCTATTTATTTTAATTTCATAAGCTAGATACCACGAAGTAAATGTACCAAGAAAAGCAAACTACTCTCAATAACCAGCTACATACCCAAAAGAGACTTTCTAAAAAGAATCATAAGCTAGATACCAAGAAGTAATTGTACCAACAACAGCAAACAAACAGAAGATCATAGTGATAATCAAACATCAACAAACCAAATGGGCTAAAGGAAGGGAAATAGCTATCAATAGAGAAATACTAAGTTACCAGTTTCAGAAAAAAATTGAGCAATACTACTCTCAATAACCAGCTACATACCAAAAACGAACCTCCTTTTATAAATTTCATAAGCTAGATATCAAGAACTAGTTGTGAATTATTTCTAATTGCCATGCAGAGTTGCCTTTACCCAATACCTATGCTGGTAGGAGGTAGCAAATACCAGGTGGAAGGTAAGATGAGCTAAAGGAAGGGAAATAGTTGTCAATTGAGCATTACTACTCTCAATCTATGTTTTGCTTGGACCCTACAAAAATGTTGTCCCGCCCGTGTTGGATCCTCCGAAAACGCGTAGCTTTTGGAGGATCCGACACAAACTAACAGTATTTTTGAAGAGACCAAGCAGCATAGCTCTAAATAACCAGACATATCCAAAAATAACTTTTTTTTAGTTTTTAAGCTAGATATCAAGAAGTAAGAGGGTGTTTGGATTGGCTTTTCAAAAGTAGCTTATAAGCTAAAAGCCATAAGTTGGTAATACCCAACTTTTGGCTTTTGACTTATTTTTGGCCTAAAAATAAGTGGAGAAAATTGAACTAATGGTACCTACCTTTCAAGTCCCAAAATTAGAAAAGGTGATAGGTTTGACCAGCCAAGGTCAAACCCCACTTAAAAATCTGATTAAATTAAATGGGGTCCAAAATGTAATTTTTAATACTTATGTAAAATACAAAAAAAAAAAAACAACTTAACCCCAACCCCCAACCCATTTATTTCAAAATCAAAATCTGAAATCATTCGTTCTCACTTCTCCACTCTCTTTCTTCTGCGACTCCTCTACACAACAAAACCGGCGACTCCTTGTTCTTCCTCTTCCGACAACATGCGACTCCTTGTCTCTCGTTTCTATCTCTTCACTGCAGCAGCAGCTGCTTCATTCCTTCTAAGGTAAAGGCTTTTTTCACTTTCACTTGGCTCAAAAAATTAGGATTTTGAATCCATCACTGAAAACGATTATTGTTCCATGCTTTAGAAATGCTTATTTGGGGTATTTGTTTCACTTGTGTGTTTGTAAATAGAGTATTTGGTTGTGAAATTATGATTTTGCTCTTCTTATAGGGTTACGAAAAAAGGACTTGCACTTTTATTGATTTTTGTTGCAGCAACTTCAGCACTTGTTTGACAAAAGCAAACATCTGCTGAGGTTGCATGCTTAAAAGCCCCTTATTTGGTGTGGTTTTTGTTTAACTTGTGATGGTTGTAAATATCGTACACTGGTGATGAAATGGATGTTTTTGTCCCGGTATGTTTAGGAAAAAGGGCCTTGCGTTTGTTTTGATTTTATCCAACAATTGAGGAAGTTGTTGCAACAGATTCCTCTGTTGGTAAAAATCAAAACAGTTGATGAGGTTGCTACAGTCATTGAAGCCATTGTTGCAACAGATTCACAAGTTGTTGGAAAAAATAGAAACTGAGGAAGCTGTTTTATTTTTTCCAACGGAAGAATCTGTTGCAACAACTTCCTCAGCTGCTACAACTTATTCACCTGTTGCAATAGCTTCATCAGTTGTTGCAACAGATTCTTCAGTTGTTGGAAAAATCCATTACTTGTTGTATTTGTTTGAGCAGCTATTGCAAATTTTTTTTCCGTTTACTTTGAATAATGTCGAAATCAATAGAAACTTTTTTTGTTTATTTCCCGTGTGTAGATAAAATGACTCCAAGCAAAAGAAAATGAGTGAAATCAACTGAGGCATCTAGAGATAGTAAAATACCTAAGGTGCAAACACCATTAGAGGAGCTTGCTAAACAAACAAATGTTATTTCTGAATCAGCAAATGTATCTCTAAGTGATAGGCAGAATGATAAACAGTCTTCAGATAGAAATGAGGGCTCATAAGGAATGTAGATATACATGAACAAAAATCTAGCAAAGTTAGAGTAAAATTGAAGAAAATGATAATGAAGATAAAGAAGAAAATGGAGATGAAAGGTCGACGACCGCAGCTGAAGTAAGACAGAAAAATTAACATAATGTGAATGTCAATACTGTTGAGTGTTCTAGTATTAGCACAAATCCTAACAGACCTTCCATTGACAATGTTGTCAAAAGTTTTAGTATTGACAATTACGGCGTGAGGATGTCGTTGGATGTACACAATGATTTGACTGGTGATATTGAGGTCAAATCAGGCATGGGCAGGAACTTCGATAAGTTTAAGACCATACTTCAAGAGGAGAATTTCTTTAGGGCTAGCTGTTTTGGGCAGTATTTAGATTTGCTATTTGGAACCGGTGCACGGTTTCAAATGACCATGGTGTATGGGCTTGAAATAGACCATTTGGAAATGCACCATGGTCATTTGAAACCATGCACCGGTTCCAAATGGCAAATCTCACTACTGCCCAAAATAGCTAGCCCTAAAAAAATTCTCCAAGTTCTCTTGAAGTATGGCCCTAAACTTATCGAAGTTCCTGGCCATGCTTGATTTGACCACAGTATCACTAGTCACATTATTGTGTACATCAACATCGTCAGTGGAAGGTCTGTTAGGATCTGCGCCAATACTAGAACACTCAACAATATTGGCGTTCACATTATGTTGATTTTTTTTGTCTTACTTCAACTGCGATCGTCTACATTTCATCTCCATTTTCTTCTTCATTATCATTTTCATTTTTTTCATCTTCATCTTCTTCATTATCATTTTCATCTTCTTGATCTCCTTCATTTTCTTCAATTTCATCTCCATCTCCAACTTTGCTGTATTTTTGTTCATGTGTATCTACATCACCTGCTTCTTGACCATCTTCAGATTGTTCTTCATGGCTATCTCCAGACACTTCTACTTGAGAGGTTTCTTTAGACACTGAGCCCTTGTCTCTATCTGAAGATTGTTTATCATTCTAACAATCACTAAGAGATACATTTGTTGATTCAGAAATGGCATTTGCTTGTTCAGCAAGCTCCTGTAATGGTATTTGCACCTTCAGTCTTTTACTATCTCTAGATGTCTCAGTTGATTTCTCTCTTTTTCTTTTGCATGGAGTCATTTTATATACAAATAGAAGATGAACAAAAAAAGTTTCAATTGATTTGTGCATTATTCAAAGTAAATAGGAAAAAAATAACTGCAGCTATTGATCAAACAAATACAACAAGTAATGAACTTTTCCAACGGCTGAAAAATACGTTGCAACAAGTGAATAAGTTGTTGCAGCAACTAAGGAAGTTGTTGTAGCAGATTCTTCAACTGTTGGAAAAAATAAAACAGTTGCAACAGCTTTCTCACCATCAACCTCAGCAACAATTTTGATTTTTTCCAACAGCTTGTGAATCTGTTGCAACTACTACTTCAGTTGCTGCAACAAGCTCAACAACTGTTTTGATTTTTACCAATAGCTAAGGGATCTATTGCAACAACTTTCCCAGTTGTTGGATAAAATCAAAACAAACGCAATGTATTTTTTCCTAAACCATACCAGGACAACAAGAACAACACGAGGAAAACATATAATTCACTACTAGTGTATGATATTTACAAACACAAAACCATCACAAGTTAATCAAAATACACCAAATAAGGGATTTTTAAGCCTGCCAACTCAGCAGATGTTTGCTTTTGTCAAACAAATGCTGACGTTACTGCAATAGCTTCCGCAACTACTGGAAAAAATCAATAAAAGTGCAAACCAATTTTTCATTACCCTATGAGGAGAACAACAAAAACCATAATTTCACAATCAAATACACTATTTACAAACACACAACCACAACAAGTGAAACAAATACCCCAAATAAGGATTTCTCAAGCATGGAACAACAAAAAGTAACATTGAAGAGAAACTCATGTTCTTCTTCTTTCTTCTTTAACCAAATCATCATTTTCAATGATTGATTTCAAAACCCTAACTTTTGAACCAAGTGAAATGATTTACGTGAGAAGCAGTAGCGATAAGAGAGAAACGAGAGTCGAAACGAGAGAGACCAAGTAGCAAAGTCATCGGAGTCACAGTGGAGACGAAGAAGTCGCCGGAGCACAGAGTGAAGAGGGACGGTTGATCAAAGAATAGAGAAAAGCGAGAGGGTTTTTTTATTTTGAAATAAATGGGTTGGGGTTGGGGTTGGGTTTTTCTTTCTATTTTGCAAAAATTTATCAAGTCTTAAAAATTACATTTTGAACCCCGTTTAACTTAATCAAATTTTTAAGTGGGTTTTGACCTTGGCTGGTCAAAGTTGTCGCCATTTCTAATATTGAGACTTGAACCCATTAGTTCAATTTTCTCCAAGTTCTTAAAAGCACATTTTATCTTTCTAAACACCTCAAAAGCTAGAAAAGAACTTAAAAGCCAATTAGCACTTAAAATAAGTCAATTCAAACACCCTCTAACTCTACAAATAGAGGCAGACCAACAGAAGATCATAGTGATAATCAAATGATCAACAAACCAAATGGGGTTGATCATCATACTATGCTTCCCCAACGATTTTTGGGATCAACCTCAGACCCAAAAGTTTGAGCAATACTACTCTCGATAACTAGCTACATATAGGGGCAAATGATCTTATATTATCCAGCACCCATGCACTAGAAAGGTTGAAGGTGCACTTGGTTGAACCTTAAGTTATTTACCCAAAGGAACAGGGATTGATTCCCAATTAGTACATTTTTTCCTCCTTTTTAGTGGTGCACCCAACAACAACAACATACCCAGTGAAATCCCACAACGTGGGGTCTGGGGAGGGTAGAATGTACGCAGACCTTACATCTACCTTGGCAGGTAGAGCGGTTGTTTCCGAGAGACCCCCAGCTCAAGACAAAGCACAAACACAAGCAAAGTAAGACAAACAAAGCGAATAAGTTATGATATCTCATTCTTAAAAAGAAGCAATAACTAAAGCATGTAAATAAGACAAACAAGGTACACTAGAAAATACATATCAGCATAAATCAAACGATAGAGGACTATAAAGCAATACTGCGCCTACTAGTATGATAGGTTAAGCGGGTCTACAGTAATAACACTACAACTACCAGTTTGTAAGCGTAGGTAGAACTACGCTGGACTACCTATTACCCTTCTACCCTAATATGTGTTCCATACCCCCGATCTAAGGTCATGTCCTCAGTGAGTTGCATTTGCTCCATATCCCGTCTAATCACCTCTCACCAATACTTTTTCGGCCTACCTCTACCCCTCTTGAACCCGTCCATAGCCAACCTCCGCACTGGGTCACTTGTGTCTCTCCTCTGCACGTGCCCGAACCATCTCAATCTCGCTTCCCGCATCTTATCCTCCACCGAGGCCACTCCCACTCTGTCCCAGATATCATCATTTCTAATTCTATCCCTCATTGTATGCCCAAACATCCATCTTAACATCCTCATCTCCGCAACTTCATCTTGTGGGTATGCGAAGTCTTGACCGGCCAACACTCCGCCCATACAACATAGTCGGTCTGACCACCACCCTATAGAACTTGCCTTTAAGTTTTTGTGACACATTTTTATCGCACAAGACTCCAAATGCGAGCCTCCATTTCATCCCCAAAGTAACTATACCATCAACAGCAAACCAACAGAAGCTCAATAGTAGTAATAACCAAAACATCAACAAATAGACATGTAAAGAAAGTGATTAGCCATCATACCGTGCTTCCCCACTGATCTTTCGGATCAACTTCAGCCCCATTATCAAGCAATAGCTGCACAACATCACTTGAACCTTGACAAGCAGCAACATGAAGTGCAGTCCTCTTATCGATATCCCTAAAATTCACATCAGTCCCACATTCCAAAATCTCCTTTATCCCTTCTATATCACCCTCATTCGCCGAATACATCAACCGCACCCTCGGATCAATAACAAACCCATCTTCACCATCTTCTCTTTCAGCTCGTAATACTTCCCTCTCTGGTGCTAATGATGATTGTTTACCTAATTTGAATCTCACCGGTGAATTCGGTTCCATTTTCAAGAAATAAACACAAATTACACTACCCTAAAAATTAAATTTGCAAAAAAATGTACTTCAAGGTAGCTTTTTGAAACGTAAAATCGACTAAATAACACCAAAGAAAATAACTCAAAACTAGGCAAAAGTACCCAAAAAAAAAAAAACAAGAATCCACAATTGCAGAAGGGTATTAGCAATTATTTTCAGATTCAAGAAAATGAACACAATTTACACTAACCCTAACAAATAAATCAGCAAAAAAATGTACTTAAAGGTAGCTTTTTGAAACGTAAAATTGACTAAATAACACCAAATAAAATAACCCAAAAGGTCAAAACTAGGCTAAAATATTCAAGAATCCATAATTTGCAAAAGGGTATTAGAAAAGAAATAGTTCTTGAAATTACAAATAAATATAAAACCCTAAAACTTTGAGATATTTAAAGGTTTAAACAAGAACCCTTTACAGATAAAAAAGGGGATTGGTACACTTCTAATATAAGAATTTGCTAAATTAAGAAGGAAAAAAAGTGAACTTTAAACTTGAAAAGGGCGAAAAGGCGTGAAAAGCGAGAAAAAAAAACAAATGTGTATAATATATATATATATATATGAAGCGTTGAAGTTGACATTTTTGGATTGGAGAAGGAGTGTGGAGGCACGCGCTAAGGGATGCAAGTGAAGGAAAATTTGACAGGGATGATTTTTTTAAAGTGGGTTTGCCATTAAAATTAAATATTTTTCGTTTAATTTAAAATATTTGATTGTTTGAATATATTAAAAGTGAAAAGAACGTTTTATGTGTTTTTCAATGTGTCAAATACTAATTTTCAAATAATAAAAGAAAATGGAAAAAAGTGAAAAACTCGTGACTAAAGAGGTCCTAGGTTGTTGTGAAGTAATTTTTTCTAATTTTTAATTAAATAGTTACATCATATGGACAAAATGGTTATGCTATTTATGTGTTAGTACCATTTTCATTTTCATATATATAAGTATCTCTTATTTATTTAGTTTAATAAAATGTCGCCAAGCTTTAAATTTAATCATACCATCCAAAAGGACCAAAACTAACACTTCCTATTTAAAAAATCTATATTACACCAAGCACATTGATAAAATAACTTACCTATGTCAGTCTTATACAGTAAAATTTTCATGCATCCTATAATTTTTTGCTCCAAATTAATCTAAAGTTATTTCTTGTAATCGCAAAGATATTATTGCTACTCCTTTATTTAATTCTTAAATTCTTCTTTCATCAAAATAGATGAACAATCAGATTCACTCTTCATAGACATATTTGAGAATTGTAATTTCAGATTAGATCGATTCATAACTCTGATGAAAATAGTTGGATTACTTCTTCTGAACTCGTTGAGAATGACTCTTATCTAGCTAGTTTATGACTTAGTAAAAAAAGTAAAAAATGCTTCCGTAAGATCTTCACGGCCAGAAAAAGATTGCATGATTTAGTGAATAAGAAATATTCTTGTTTTACTTCTATTTTTATTCTCATATAGATTAGTCAATCGATGTTGGGTCAGAGGTAAATAAATAATCAATACTCTATATATTAGGAGTCAACTTATTCTTGGGTCACCCAACTTGTATAGTTGCATGCATCAACTATTAACAAAGGAACATGGATAAGACTTAAAAGAAGGAAACTAATTATAGGAACTTAGACTTGTTCTTCTTTAGGTACGAAATGGATAATAATGTTGGGCTATTTCTAATGTGTGTAAGGTCAAAGGAACATATTCATGAATATTCTCTTCTTTTTCTTTTATTTTTTCACGTCAACTTGATCTTTATTTAACCTTATTTGAAACTCATAATCATACCGTGTGTCTAATTCACAAATTAGATGTTGCTCGTCCTTGTTTGTAGAGCCCATATATGGTAGGTAATCCAAAACTGCACAGATCGAGCCTCCAAATAGAGGCAAGAGTGAAGCTAGTGACGCCAAGAGCTCATACCGAAGCTAGTGACGCCAAGAGCTCATACCGGCAAGAATGTTTAAGCCGTCTGTATGATGTGTAACTATCTCCTGCGGGGTTCAAAGAGAACTAAAAAATTAGCTAGTGCCCTCATTTTTATAATCGTAGTGTCCAAATCAACTCGCACACATCTCAACTAATACCCGGGGGGGTGTCTGCTATTTCCCCGTATCGGATATCTCTATCTACCAAAGTTTGGACAGATGAAGAGAAATCAATTGGTATTTTTTTACCTACTTAAATATCAAGAATCAAAGAGAACCTTTTGATTGCTACTCCATGGAGCTGAACTTGTTTATGACATTCTTTGCAGAGTAAATAAAGACCAAACTTTGGCAATTACAATGATTTATGCTTGTATTATTAACTCCTGGAAGTTTTGCAAAAACCCCAAAAATATACAGAGAAGGGAAACCAACAACACAAATTTTATGTATACCACACCCAAAAGACTCAAAAGTTGCTCGAAATTGAAAATTAAGGTAAAGATAAGGCACACCACATTTTCTCGAATTAATAAGTGTCGTTAAAACTAGTTAGTGCTGAGATTGTACTCTTCGATCTTCTCCCATGATTTGAGGCTTTTGTCTTCGGTGTCTGTTTTGTACAATGCAAGGCGAGATATCTGGAAGGTCAAGTTGCCAATGCTTTCGTCAAGGATATAAGCCCTTTCTTGAGCTTTCTTCTTTTCTTCATCCGTCAAATCGGCATAAAGCAGACTCAAATGAGGCATGTATGCTGCATGATCACAAAAACTAAACATCAGCAAGAAAACCTAGCTCATGATAGGGCGAATATTAGCATAAAAAGATCAAAACAAGGGGAAAGGGCTGGAAGGCAAGTAATCCCATAATACCAACTCCGAGAAACACACGTAAAATGAAGATTAAAGATCAGAGTTTAAGAAGGTGAACATCCACGTTTTAATTAAACTAGAGTTGATTCCCCTTTTCAGCAAGGAAAAGGTGGAACTTAAGAAGCCAATGACGTTCAGAAGCTTGAAGAATTCATGCGTTAAATTGGTCAAGGACTTGAAAGCTGGCAGAAAGTAAACCACCAAAGTGTTGACAGCTCGACGAGTAAGCAGGTTAACGTCTGGTAAAAATTGTGCAAAGTCGCTACTCGGAATAGCATCATTGCTATATTCTAGAGATTTAGGCGCACTCCGTATCCTGCTCCCACCTAAGAACCTCTTCCAAATTCTTCTTTATTGCAAGAACCATACAAGCATAATAATGATATGCGCCCAAGGGTGTGACTAGTGGTCAATGAAGTGGATTGAGAACCATGAAGTCTCAGGCTCAAATTGAGCCTAGCAAAGTAAAAAAACACCAGGTCTTTTCTTCCCTTTGTTCAAGTCTTGGGGATAGAGTGATTAGAATCTCTATCCAGAACTTGTATTGGTGGAGGTAGCAGGTACCCCTGGAATTAGTCAAGGTGAGCGCAAGTTGGCCCGGACACCACGATTATATAAAAAATGACAATAACATGATCCAGCAAATAGCACTTACGACAAGATATGAGTCATTCACCATAGCTGGTGCAGATATTTCAACTTTCTGATTTTCCAAAGAACCTCATGTACACCAACTGGCAACAATCAACACCGTCTTCCAAGTCTCAGGAAACAAGGGACTTTCAATTTAGTTTTCAACACATTGTATAAGGAATTGGGGAGTTTAATATTCCAAACGAGCTATCTCTAAGCAATTGACTGAGTTCTATATTCCAAACGAGCTAGTTGCTATCGTCAAGGTAAATGAGGAGAAGTTAATAAAGGGTCAATGTTGATTTGCCTACCATCTATTTCGTATTATTAGTATTTAGGCTAAGTATCCTCACTGCGATAATGTAACAAGCTGATGCAGAAACACAGAGCAATTGTAGCCGCACAAAAAAAGGCGAAAGCTTCTTGTGACTAAATTATTAAAATTGAAGGGCCAGAAAATCCGAAGAAAGAATATATATCTTACGACTTGAGCTGTTGAAACCAAAGGTGCTGCAGCAGCGTGCACTAGCCTCCACAACCTGATAGAAGAATTTCATATCACTGATTAATCCTCAGCAACTCAACTTAAGTGATCATAAATTAGAAAAAATAAAATCATGGTAAAGAATAAATAAAAATTCCATAATTCTTAAATATATATTCTGTTTTCCCTTTTCATCAGTCTCAAATTAGATATTACATTGACAATTTAGCCAGTTAAAAACTTGATTTCCCTAAGGTTAGATAATTTTAAACCTCTGGCATTCCTAGACCCTTCAAAAGAGAGAACACATTAGATTTCCAAGTTTTTGTCCCCTTATATTTATACTACCTTTTTCCACACAACCTTAGTTTCCATGTCATTCGATACTTCTCTCTGCTTTCAAGTTTTTAGGTTTTAAGCCAAAGTTGTGCTTATGTCAATATAGAGCATGCTTACAGCCAGAAATTTATGTGAAGAGATTGAAAGTTACTAAAATATCACACTTTACGATTTGAACCTATAACCTAAAGCAACTTTTAAACCCCATTTGCCACTACGCTAGAATTTTCCCTTATGTCAAAGGGATGCAAGAGTTTATATGTAACCAAAAGAAATTAGTCTTCTCTATTTACGCAATATAAATGACCGATGAAGGGGATTCAAAGAACCCCCTTGACTCTATATAGCTCCGGCCCTGCTTACAGATGAAAGACGAAAAAAGTTTAACAATATAAGAATTTTTCTCCTCGTATTTTGGCTTTTTTTTCATATCTCTCTATCAAATTTATATAATATCTTCTTCATGAAACTCTCCACTTTTCATCATAAAGAGTACTGTAGCTTTTCAAGGTCTATAGTAACCTTATTGTCTTCAATTCTAAATGTTGAGTCTCTAATTCACTTCTTCTGTTGACTTACCATCTCCAAGTTGGGATTCTTACCTTATCAAAATAAAGGAGAACGATGGATTCTTTCAAACAAAATTGAATGGCACAAAAGAACTGTTGGAAATTTACTAATGTGGAATTAAGTTTATCCCATTATTTATGACTCGAACAATTGGGGCCCCGCACGTCGGAAACGTCGTTTCCACACACGTGCACTCGTAGTGTCAAGTATCGTAAATTTCGTTAGTGAAAGAAATATTGGTACGTAAGTAAATGTTTGAGACATATAATAATTGACGGTTATTGGCTAAATAACAAGTGTTCCACATCGGTAAACGAAGGAAGGATTGTGCAAAGTGTAAGATGGTACGGGTCGGGAAGGGCCGCGGCACCGAAAAGGGAAGGATTGTGCAAAGTGTAAGATGGTACGGGTCGGGAAGGGCCGCGGTGCCACCCGGACGAAGCCGGAGCGCCGAGATACCTCCGGCCAGGCAGTGGTGTCTCTGGAGCTGAGGCGCTGCGGCGCTTCACTGGCCGTAAGTGCGACGGAAGTCCAAAAGTAGTTTGGCTGATTACGGAGAGGTTTTGGTGCATTAAAATGACAGTTTTTCCTCCGTAAATCGGTCATTATTTGGCTGCATTAAGTGGTGAATTAAAGGGCCATTACATGGGCACTTGAAGAGGCCATTTTTACACTACTATAAATTGGGTAGCCCACCAAACTCTTATCGGAGCCCACTCATCAATTTCTTAACCCGATCTGTAAAAACACACCAACAAACTCCGATCCACCCTGCACTATCCACCCACCCCCTACCTGGCTACTCCACCCAACCCCCTACCTCCCACCAACCCCCAACCCCACCTACCCCAACAACCACCTACCCCCACTTACCCCACCTATCTTCTGTAACTATAAGGGCAGCTACCGCTGTGTGCAGGGTCCGGAAAGAGTCTAACCACAAGTGTCATTTCTGTAACTATCTTCCATATGAATCAAACAATCAACAAAACAGCACCAAAAATATTAATCTTCAAATCGAATAAAAATCTTTAAAATAAAGATACTATTTTTACCTCAGTAGTAGGATGAAGCAAAAGATAAACACACTGATAAAAAAAGGTCCCAGTATCAACTTTCTCAACAGTAGCACTATACATCTTCTTCACTCCTTCACATCCCTTTCTAAACTTGTCACGTGCCTCATCCTCCGTCAACCTAATCGCTCCGACGACCGTCACGTGCGGCTCAAATTGGGGTCCACCAAACTCTAATCGTAGCCCACCCATCAATTTCTTAACCCGATCCGTAACATCTTCCGATGGAATCGCCCACACCGAATAAACTTGTGTTTTGGTGTCTGCTTCATTGGGCTGTACTTCTTGCATTGGATGTGGTACGATGAGGATTGAATAGAGTAAGAGGGAAATACCGATGAGGGCGAGAAATCCGAGGAATCTGATGAGGAAAATGTTATTGAGCATGAAGATGAAGATGATGAAGCGATTGTAAAGAACCCATTTTTAAATTGATTTGATTTTGATTTTTAAAATTGAGGGAATTTTGTGTTGAGTTGAATAGTGTTTTTTTAAGAGGTGATGGTTGAGGAGTTGGTGGAATTTGACAGAGATGGCTTAGCTGGGTTTGAGAGTTTATTAATGGGGGAATTGTAGAGAAGGTATGCAAAAATTATTATGCTGAAGAAGTGGGGAACATAGTAGGTATATGATATATATTGTTTCAATTTATGTACTCCCTCCATTTCAATTTATATAATGTAATTTAATTAAGCACGAAATTTAAAAAAAAAAAAAATTTAAATTTTATGATTTAAAATAAATTAAATATATTTATGTCGTTATAGATCATCTCGTTAAACCTAAAAGATAAAATTTAAAGTAAAATTGTTATCAAATAAATATATATGTCATTCTTTTGTGACCGATTAAAAAAAAATGTATCATATAAACTGAAACATTGGACGTGCCACGTAGGATCCTACCAAGATGTCTTTTATACACGATACTCGAGCCCACGTCATCTGATTAAAGAATGAACAGTCTCGTCCACTCAAAGACGTTATTAAAGATTAACAAAGGTAGGAGAGACAGAAACAAAACAAAAAATCATCGTTGCATCATATCGGATTAAGAACTTACGCTAAGTAAATCCCACTCAAATATCTTATCCTTTTTTTAAAAGCAAATCTTTCTAAATGACGACTTTCTGAAGCAAAGTCTCATCCGCTTCACTAAAATGAAGGTTGTTCCAATTTATGTATTATGATCATTTGAATCTCCATAGTCAATTTTTAATTTTAATCATGAATTTAAATGTATAAATTTAATTTTTCTAAAAATAATTTGCATAGTTGAAACTTACAATAATTACAAATAATATTTAAAAGATATATAAAATTGCGGTAAAAAAGAAAACTCTGCAGTGAGTATATGTATACTTTAATGCTTTTGAATAATTAGCATAGAATATTATATGTAATATTTATAATTAAGGCATATTATGGAAACAATTACATGTTATATGTAGTTCATAATTGGAGTGTATTATGTAAGGAATTTGTATAAATGATGTAATTGTATTTTCCAAAGTAAAATATGACAATTGATTTTAATCTTACTTAGTTTGTTATAAGAAGTTAGTTATCATTTCCGTTGGGCTGGCTTTTCATGCGAGGGTAAAAAATTATCAACCAATGTTTATAACAAAAATTTATATGCAATATAAGTAATCACCTTTTGCTATAATATAGTGTACTTTACAAGTGAAGGCCGAGGAGTAAGCTTGAAATTGTTCACTAAAGCGGTAAAACAGTATTTAGAATTTTAGTTTGCCCTGTTACCTCTATTAAAAAAGCTTTAACATAAGCTCATTGCTATAAATGTACTTCTATCATCAAGAAGTTCTTGTAAATGACCAAAATGTACCTGACAACAGATTAAAAAAGAAAATGAAGGAAATCAATTCCATGATTTATTTCATCCCAAGTATACAAATATGTACAATTCTATCTAATCAATTTAGACTATCTCTAAGGATATGCTAATCAATACAATTGATCTAATCATCTTAATTATATGATTTTAATTATAACTTAATTGATATGATGGGATATGATGGAGATAATTAGGGATTATGTTCCTAATTATTCTAACAGTCCCCCGCAGTTTTAGCGGGAGGTTCTCGTATGCTGAGACTGTCCCTGAAATCATCAAACAGTACGCGTGGGAAGACCTTTGGTGAAGATGTCGGCAATCTGATAACGAGATGGTACATGGAGAACACGGACTGTCCACGTGCAACCTTTTCTCGGACAAATAAGATATTCATTTCAATGTGTTTGGTGCGTTGATGTTGGACATGGTTACCTGATAAGTAAATCACACTCACATTATCGCAATAAACCACGGTTGTTTTTGCAATCGGACAATGGAGTTCTAATAGTAGATTACGGAGCAACATGATTCATCGATCACATTAGCTACCCCTCGGTATTCTGCTTTAGCACTTGACCAAGACATCATCGGTCGGTTGTCGTTTCGAGGACCATGAAATGAGGTTTTCTCCAAAAAAAAACACAATAATCAGAAGTTGAACGACGTGTGTCCGGGTAGCCACCCCAATCAACATCTATATAAGATGAGAGACTCGAAATGGAAGACTTATACAGATGCAATCCAAAATGAAAAGTACCTTTAACATACTGCAGAATCCGCTTGAGAGCTCCCATATGTTCTTCTTTCGGATTATGCATATGTAAAAACATTTGTTGAACCGTATAGGAGATATCAAGTCTCGTGAAAGTAAGATAATGCAACCCCCCTACTAGGTTGCGGTAATATGTTGGGTCACTGTATAAAGTACATGCAGAGTTACTCAATTTGGCCTTAGTATCAACCGGTGTGTGTGATGGTTTGCAAGAGGACATACCGGCTTTGTCAATTATCTCCTCGGCGTATTTCTTTTGACTGAGAAACAGACCACCTGCAAAAAAAAAATCCTACATTGCAAATTTTGTTGCAATGAGGGACATAATAGACCGGCAAAGTGATGTAGATGAGGCCGTGAGAATGATGTCATCTACATATAAGAGGATATATGTCATGTCGCTCCCCTTATTATAAATGAACAATGACTAATCAGATTTGTTGTGTGAGAAACTCAATGTGGATACAAACCTACAAACCTGTTATACCATGTCTGGGGAGCATGTTTCAAACCATATAAAGATTTTTTTCAATAGGCAAACATAATCCAGATGTGTAGAGTCTCAGAAACCCAAAGGCTGGTGCATGTAAACTGTCTCATGTACATGGCCATGTAAGAATGCATTTTTAACATCCAACAGATGAATGGACCAGAACTTTGACAGTGTCAGACTAAGAACATTCCTGATAGTTGTTGGCTTAACCACCAGACTGAATGTTTCACCATAATCCATGTCAACCTGCTGAGACCTGCCATCACCAACAAGACGAGATTTGTATCTCGCAAAGAAGCCATCAGAATTCTTTTATGACAGAAAACCCACATAAACCTGATGATGTTCACATTAGATGGACGGGGCACTAACTCCCACGTCTTATTTTTTAATAAGAGCATCAATTTCGTCTAACATGGCAGCTTTCCAATTTGGGTATGATAGGGCTGCTTTGGGATTTTTCGGAAGAGGTGATGGTTGGACTGAGGACGTTAGGTCAAAATGACGTTTAGGCCAAAAAATCCCGTGCATGGCACGAGTTTCAATGGTCTATGGTGGGGGAGTTGGGTTGTCGGGTAGGTTATTGGGCTGAAGGAAGGTTCGATGTTGAGCCAAAATAGACGGTCCAATTACTGCTTGGTGATTGGACTGACTCGGGTCAAGGTGTTAGGCCTAAAGTGAAAGGTCTGGGTTTCGATTGGTGGACACGGGTGAGGGAGCATTGGGCTCCCTCATTTGGGCCTGCCAGCCACGATATGTGGATTGGGCCGAGGCCGACGGTAAAGAGGCAGTGACATCCTCACCACGGACTGGCCCAATCCAATTTTATGGTTAGGCCGGTATGGTATGGGGAGTATTTTGGGTTGGTCCTATCTAATTTTGGGTATTGAGATGGTGTTGTAAAATTAGATGTATTCCGTCGTCCAGAAAATCATATGAAGGTGGAGATTCCACATGAGAATTAGCAAAAAAGTAGACTCATAAAAAAATGAGAGAATGATTTTCCCGTTCGTCATATCATAACATTTATATCCCCTATGATTTTGTGGGTATCACAAAAACACACAAGGCGTGGAACGAGCCTGAAGTTTGTTAGTGGTTGTGGACGGAAACAAGGGATAACACAAACATCCCAAAACCCTTAAATGTGTAAAAGATGGGAGACGATAGTACAACCTTTGTGTAGGTGACACATTCGAAAGTAGTTTGCTAGGAAGAATATTTAAAAGATATGTGGTCATTTGAAGTGCATGATGCCAAAACATTGGTGGTGTGGATGGATGCACAAGAAGTGTGCGAATCATATAGTTAATCGTTCGAATTTTTCTTTCGGCTTTCCCATTTTGAGGAGATGTATGTGGACATGAAAGACGCAAAGACATCCCATTTTGGTGACAAAAATCATTAAATTGAGCATTTATGAATTTTCTCCCATTGTCATATTGAAAACATTTAATGAATTTGTCAAATTAGGTTTTGATAAAAACACTAAATTGTTTAAAAGCGGTGAAGGCTTGTGATTTTTGCCCTAAGGGAAATGTCCACATAAAATTCGAATAATCCAAAATAACCATATAATAGTTATGACCTGCAGAACTCAAAATTGATGATGTCCACAAATCACAATGCATAAGATCAAATGACATAAGCGTATGTGAAGTAGACGATGAAAAAGGAAGTTTAACATGCTTCCCAAACACATAAGTTTGACAAACATAAGAGTCCAAAAGGTTGTTACAAGCAACAAAATTATTCTTTCTAAGAGTATTGAACACCGGTGCTCCCGGGTGTCATAACCGATTGTGCCATACAATAGGAGAAATAACTATAAAGGTTGATGGTTGTGTCACTTGGTTGTTGGAAATGGTAGTGATGTGATTCAAGTAGGGATGGCAATTGAGCGGGTGCGGGTACCCCCTCCCCCGCACCCGTACTCGCCAGAAAATTTTATATCTGCCATCTACCCGCCACCCGTGGCGGGTACAATTTTCAACATTCATACCCGCCTAGGCGGGTATATTCCTAAATCCACACCCGCTCCACCATCCAAGTGGATATCCGTCACCCGCAAATACCCGCTTGCCATATTTTGTAATAAATTCATTTGTGATCAATTAGTGATCAACATGATCCCAAAAATTCAAATTCCAAAAATTATCCCAAAATTTTGAGTCAAGAATCAATACTGTCACGGTCTCATTTTCTTTGGGAGAGAGGGAGGAGAATTCCAATTTTTTTCACCATCATAATTTCCCATTTTTTTCACATCTCCCCCCTTGCACAACAAAAAATCAAGAAAACAAAATTTTCAAGAAAACCCAAAAATTATCCACCCAAATAGCTATATTTTACAAATATAGATAAAACCCATATATTATTTCAGTTATATGAGCTAAAGTTTTTCAACATTTTCAATTGAACTCCACAAACCCAATAGGTAAAACTTAACAAATGCACAAAAATTGACCTCAGCAAGACAACCCCCTAAAGCACAAAGTAAAGACAACAATATTTCCCAATATTTTCATATCAACATCTCCTTTAAAGAAAAAGGCAGTGACGTCGAGAAAAAGAGAGGGAGGGAGACGACGTGAAGGGGAATGAGAGAAAGGGAAGCGTCAAGGCGTGAAGGACTAAAGAGGCGTAGGGTTTTGAGTTTTGTTAGAGAATGAGAGACTTGTCGTGACTTATGGGCTGAAGGCACGACTTATGGGTTGCTAATATTTTGGGCTTGGGGCGGGTATAAGGCGGGCGGGTAGGCGGTTGGATGCGGGGCCGGGGAGGCGGGTATGACTGCAAATCCACCACCTATCCGCCTACCCGTGACGGGTATATTTTCAATACCCATACCCGCCTACAACCCACCAAAATTATACCCATACCCGCCCCAACTAGAGCGGATGGGGTGCAGAATCCACAAAATTATACCCACCTACCATCCCTAGATACAAGTCCCCATGCTATTATATCTCATTAGCGGCATCCCCCGTCTGAAAATCCTTTACAGAAAATCCAAACAGATCAAAATTGACATAAACATTGTTGTCAGTTGTAAAACGTCGTACAAATACCAACTTTTTAATCATTTTTTGTGCATGTAAGACATTTTTAAGTATAACGGTGGGTGAGAAGGGAGAAGTTTACCTTACCAATACCACGAATTGGAATTTCCTGCCCACTACCGACAATAATATTTTTATTACTTCTCATATTAAAATAAGATGAGAGATTACCTTGAGATGCCGTCATGTGTAAAGTAGCCCCTGTGTCTATGTACCACGAATAATCTGGAACATTCAGATTCATGTTGTTCATGGCCTGTTTGATATAGGTTGGAGCATAACTTGCGGAAGATGGTGTATGGGCTGCAAATGCTTGTTGTGGACGAGATCCTAGAAGTCCGGGTTGTCGGTTCGAAGATGATGGTCTGGCCCACGACGAGGTGGGGTAGAGGCATAGAGGGGCAACCCATTGTGGTTCCCAAGCCCACGGCGGGTACTGGCCCCCGCTGTACTGGGCTTGCGGCTGCCACTAGTTGGGTCGCCACTGCCCCTGCTGGTGGTGATTGCTGCTGTCGCCGGTGGGCTGGCCGCCACCCATTCCACGTCCCTTTCCGCCATTATTTTTTCTTTGTTATTGTTGCGGTTCGACCCCCATTTTTACTATTGTTGCGATTTCCGGTTCCTCCCAAACTGGAATTTGGTGTCGCAAAATCCATGGAGGTGGAGACGAGGATTGTTTCGGCGGTGACTGCCCCAAAGGCTATCTGCTTTGCCTTGCGGGTTTCTTCGAGAATCAATCTCGAACGAGCCTCATAAAATGGAGGCAACATATTACTTTGTTGAATAAATGTAGCAACCCCATCATAATTTTCATTCAACCCTGCAATCAATTGAAGAACCAACATTTGATTTGTCACCGACGCACCAACGTTGAATAGTTGGTCGGCAAACATCTTTAATACTTGACAATAAGTGAAAATGTTTGAGAAGTCATCCAATTTAACGTTGGTGAATTGATTTTCAAGATATACCGCCCTAGACAGTTAATAATCTTGAAATTTTTTTTGCAAATATTCCCACGCTTGTTGAGCCATAGAGTTCGGTTCCAATATGGTATGCAAAAGGTCGTTAGAGATAGTGCCATAACCATTGAAGGACTATAGCATCTAAACGAGACCATAACTTTTTATCAACCCAATGGTATTTGATGAAGACTCGGAATGGATAATATGGTCTATTACTTCATAGGTGCGGCAGTGGATTTTAAATAACTCCGTCCAAGAAGAGTTGCCCATTTTCCATCTCAAGGGTGATTGAAATAACGCTCTTGAAAACATCAAGTAAGAGCGAGATGAAATTTTTATTTATCGGCCATAATTTTCCACACAAGAAGAAGAGAAGGAGATTTTTTTTATGATTGATGCAATAAACCCTAATGGTGTCGACTAGGATTGGAGAAAGAAGAGAAACAAAACCTAAAAGAGGAAATATTTTAGGGTAGCCGACGAGTTGGGTTTGTAGAAAACCCAAAAGCTTGTTTTGGTTGGGACGGAAAGAAAAAGAAAGGCTTCGGCTATGAGGGAGGCGGGGGTTTGGGGGATGTTTAGGGCAAAAAATTTGTGACTCTTGATACCATGAAGGAAATCAATTTCGCGATTTATTTCATCCTACCTGATCAATTTAGGCTATCTCTAAAGATATGCTAATCAATACAATTGATCTAATCATTCTAATTATATGATTCTAATTAGGACTTAATTGATTTGATGGGTCCCTAATTATCTCTACAGGAAAAAAAACAGACGCTTCATCCAGCATAAACTTTACACATTACATATACATATGTTCATATATTCATATATTCATATCGATCCCTTACCAGGGTAATTTGTACGTAACCAGCAAACTATAGACATGAGTTAATTAAAACTATGTAAAGCCTTGCACACGCTTGTAGAAATAGCTATGGCGATCTCCTACACCTCAACATCCTCAACTTGTACGCAACTCATGGGAATGGAGCGCTCTTCTTCATCTCAACATCATCGACATCGATCGCGAAACCCTTGTGGTGCTCCACCCAATAATCCGCCCGTGGGTTGAGATGCGTGGGCTCGGATAAATCTGACCTCGTTCTTTTTATGGCATCGGTCGATATGCCATACTTGTAATCTCTTTTCTTGATGAGACCAATGTTCACAATGCCCAAATCCACTGGCTGTGGAGACATCATCAATGCTGGAGGACCAATTGGTAACTTGTCACCTTTTTAAGATCGCAAAACAAATTATGATCACTATCTCACCCTTTTTATATAAAAAAAAAAAAAAGATTTTGATTTATAAAGTTGTTCTTGTAATTGTGGACTTACCTCTATCAGTTTGCCACGTGCACCAAAATTTGCCATAGGTTTTGGTAAGATTTTCCAGCTCAGGCCTTACAACCATTTCTGGAACTCTAGGATTCACCCAAAGTCCTGATTTTATCTTAAGATACAAATTTTCACAAAGATTCAGCGTCACTATCTATAACATGCTAATAAAGTAAATTTAATTACTTTCCTGTCCCACTTCGATTGAAAATTTACCTACCCGTTTCAATTTATATGATGTAGTTTGACTGGATACACATTTGAATCTTATGATCATATCACCCCCCTCCCTCCGTTAAAATTTGTCTTACTTTGGTTCAAAAACCAATATATTTCTAAGAACATTTTGGTATATCATATATATATATTTTTAATTTTTAAGATCACAAGATTTAAAAAAAAACTTATTTATTTTATTAAATTTCGTGTCCAATCAAAAATTAAACTTCGTGCACAACAGAGGTGAAAAGGAGCAAACCTCGTGTGCATGAGAATGCCAAAGCTTCTGTTCTTCTTGAGGCAAACTTTCAAAGATACGATCAGATATTATATACTCCACTCCTGCCCATAATACATATAACAACAATTTTTAGAAACCAAATATAACCTACTAATTTAAGGAGAGTCACAATTTAAAGTTTAAACTTGAGTTCTTGATTCTATATATTAGGACAACGAAACGACCTCAGTGGTTAGTAACTAATTTCTAATTCTGAATTCGATTACTTGTACATATGTAACAAATTTTGTAGCAACATATACTTTTATTATTTGTATGTATTTATTAATTTTTTACAAAATTACTGAGTTCTTTCAAACCGTATGCTGAAGCCTATATTTATCTAGGATGCTTTTAAGGGTCCACAATATGGTTTAGGGAACAATACCGATAAGGCGACCGGTGGATTCATCGTCGTAAACAGCACACTGGAGGAAATCTTGATTGACACGGGTGACATAGTGATGTGTCTCGATCTGACGGTGCATGTCATGGCTGTACATGGCGAAAGTACAAACATGTTGGCTCATTTGCTTGATGGGTGTCAAAGATTGCAACATTTGAGCCCCTTTGTCTAGCATGTGTTGCCCCATTGACATGGGCTCTCCTGGTGGAACTTTTGTTGCAGCAGCCATAATGTTTGAATAATATTGAGTTGTTGTTGTTCTTGAAATTAAAAGTGTAGTAGTGTTTGATGTGTGGATTTGGCTAGGTTCTTATTGATTCAAGGGGTTTTTGATGAGTGAAATAGTATGTCCGATCGCCGTATTTTTTTTGTTTTACGCCCCGTAATTTTTCCTCTGTCAGGCTTAGGCAGAATGGCAAGTAAATATTAGTAGCATAACAAAACAAAAAAATGAATGACGTGGAGCGGTGGAGTAGCCACGTAAGCATGCATGAACTGTTGAGGTGGCTAGTATGGATGGGGCCAGTTGACACGTTGAATTGCATGTGGAAGCTGCTTTCTATTTGGAGGACACGTAACTTTGATATTTGATTTGAGGTAGTCGGGATTTGTCTTAATAGCAAAGGTTCCACTCATTTGGTCGAGTAACAAGTTAGTTCGGAAATAATTATTTTAAAATTAGTTATTTTATTTTTAATATAAAATAAAAATAATATTATAATTTCACAATAACTAATTTTATAATTAATTTTTAATTTTTTTTATCTCAATTAAATATAAAATTAATTTATATTAAATTTAATTTCGAGATTAATTATATCTTATTTCTGTACCAAATAAGCTCACAATTTTTTTGAATAGATCAAATTGTTGGAAGACAATAGAAAAAAAAAAAGATTAAGTGGGATTAAAAAAATTAATGGACTGATCACTACCTAGATATAGATAGATACAAATTCTGAGATCACTATATAAAATTTGGTTCTGTTGTTTGGCTGAGCGGTATACCGGAAATAAAAGTAAGAAAAGAAAAAATGAAACTTTACAAAAGCAAGACAACAAAGGGTGTATTCATATATGCACACAAGATGTAAGAATATTACCTTAAAAATACTATATTTTGGTTTTGCTAATGACCTTCATGATGCGATTATTACAAATACTAGTAATATTTTTATAAGGTTTAATATACTTTTTCTTGGGTATGATTAATATACCTTCTGAGTGGAGTTTCAGTAGGGCATAAAGCAGAAAACAAGACTTTTATCTTAACAATACTAATAAACTTAGATTAAAAGTCTACCAGAAAGCAAAGTTACTCAAATTTCGAATAATATAAGGAACATTTGACCCCTTTTCCCTCAAAACAACTAATATTTCAAACAACTGAATTCCCAAGTACAAAAAAGAGAAAAAAACATATAACTTCACTTTTAAATCTTCATCAAGACCATCAGTTTTCCATTTATGACTTCTTCATCTGATCCTTTAAAGCATGTACTCTGCAATCATCTTGATCATTAGCACACTTTTGTACCCAGTACTTGTACTTACTAGCAACAATCAAATACATCCCAAAATTCAAACAACATGACACAGCCAACATCAAATAAAACAAATTCAAATGGTTATTAAAATTATTCCCAGCTAGCCACCCTCCACTATTTGTACCTTTTTTAGTTGCCTTGTTCACAACCTTGACAATAATTGAACTCAAGAAGTAGCAAATTGACACTGAAGTCCAAAGGAAACAAGATGACACATTTTTGGTCCATTCATATCTCTACCATCAATGTTGGAGTCACATAAATCGAAAGATGGTCAGTAGTTCAACAGCCTTCGTCGGAAAAGTATAATGCATGTTAAAAATTACTTTTTATGTACATATAATAAATCTTAAATACTCTCGATGAAATTTCTGTCTTCGCTACTGTCTATCGTTAGTAAATCGAAATGAGCGTGTCCAAATTCGTTGAGATTTTTTTTTTCAAATTTACCTTCTTAACTTTTGACGATAATTTAAAATTACATTGGAGTTTCTTTAGGGGATTAAGGGAAAAAATGAGACTTTTTCCTTAGCAACATGAATAATATTAGACCAAAAGTCTAACATAAGGCAAAGTTACTAAATTTCGAATAGTACCAGGGACATTTGACCCCTTTTGTTAGAATTTTAATAATATTTTTGAAGCTAGCAAAACAACTGAATTTCAGAATACAAAAAAGTAAAAAACATACAACTTCACCTTTAAATCTTCATCAAGACCATCAATTTTCCATTTGTGACTTCTTCACCACCTTCAAAGCATGTACTCTGCTATCATCCTGATCACTAGCACTTTTCTGCACCCTATACTTGTACTTACTAGCAACAATCAAATAAATTCCAAAATTCAAACAGCACAACGCAGCCAACATCAAATAAAACAAATTCAAATGGTTCCTATTAAAATTATTCCCAGCTAGCCAACCTCCACTATTTGTAACTTTTTTAGTTGCCTTGTTCACAACCTTCACAATAATTGAACTCAAGAAGTACCCTATTGACATTGAAGTCCAAAGGAAACACGATGACACTGATTTCAACTCTTTTGGTGCTTGAGAGTAGAAAAATTCAAGAAGCCCCACATAAGTGAACATGTCTGCAATTCCAAAGATGAAGAATTGGATTGAGAGCCAAAATACACTAATAGGCAATGGCTGCAAGACCGGGATTGCGTCGAGCATGTTGTTGTCTCGCGCTACCTGTTTGCGCTTAACTTCTAAGATGGATGCTGCTGTCATAGATAAAGCGGAGAGGACTAAGCCAACCCCCACTCGTTGTAAGTATGTTATGCCTGTGGATAGAGGTGACAAAATTAGTCAATGCAAACATGAACCATCGTCAATTTGAGAAACCAACTTAAATGGCCGACCATCCAAAAAGATAGCTGACAGATGGATAATATATGTATATAAGTTATGTATATTAGCTAGTAGATGTAAATATTTTTGGTCGAGTGGCCAAATATGCAACTTCCCCTTTATTAGTTAAGCTATTTTGACCCACTCAATTCAACTCATGTAAAAGTTGAGAATATATGTAGCCTAAATTGACCTATGAGAATCTTGTCAAAATATTTTTAACCTTTTTTTGTTTGATATATTATATAAAGTCATAATAAAGAAGAAAAGTTTTATTCAATAACTAGATAAATTATAAAAAACAAACAAAAAAACTAGAACTTAACAACCCATTTTGACCTGTCCAAATTCACCCGCCCATTTATTCACATAATCGTTTTGCTTATTTGACACCCTTACCTGTGGGAATGCCGGTAAATTTGCGCAAGATTGGAACGATGATTTGATCGTAGACAGGGATGAGGATGATCAAGAACACGATGGGGATAATTGGTAGTGATGCAGGTGGTATGTGAAAGGAATTTGTGATCCTTGTGTCCATGGTGAAGCCTTGCTGAATTGAAAATGTCTGAAGTTGGGCTAGACAAAGTGTCATAATAATTGTACAACAGAAGACTGGTATCATGCTTAGCAGGATCTTTGCATTTTCTACTTGTGTGACTCTGCAAAGTCTCCATGGATCAATTGGTTTTGAAGATTGTTGTTGTTGTTGTGATGTCTGAATTGCTGCTTTGTCCAAGAACCTAGAAAAGAAGATTACCATAAAATGAGGACTTTCCATATCGGTGTATTTTAGAAGCGTCAAAAAATAAGGAAATAAGTTTATCCGGCCGATTTCTCATGATTATTCAAGAATTTCAATGTTTGAATCGAGGTTTCAAACGGTAAAGATTATCTGATTTTATCTACTTTAGAATTTTTTCTCGAATAAAACATGAATTTTCTGGGATACTATTAAGGATCTTATCGGAAACTTAAAACTTATGTTGCTCGGACTCTTAAAAAATATTTCTGCATCCTTGTCGAATCATCCAATGTATTATTTTCGGAGAATTCGACACATCCGCCGACATTTTCGAAAAATTTGAGCAACCTAGCTTACATTAACTTGCCAAACAAATGCTAAGAGAAAAAAAGCACAGGTATGATTGACATAATATCTACGATTTACAAAACGCATAGGCCTCAGGTAACTTGCCGAAGAAAAAACTACTTGAATAAATGATCGAATTAAGATAAATACTGATCAAACTAAAGGTATTAGCGTTTCAGATTTTTTTGTTCTGGAGATAACTGCATTGTGATTGAGTAATTGATATAAAGAAAATGAAAGTAAGGTAATCAAAAAATCTTTTTTCCGCCTTATTCTCTAGGTTACTGATTCTACTTAGTACGGGCGGTATCAATAGTTATCTTTCAGGTGACCTTACCGGCAGAGAGGATAAACTTTTCTACTAATTGGCCATGTCCTTTATTATCACGAAGGTTTAAATGAAAAGTCTTAGGTGTATGAAACAGAAAGATAACTAACTTGTATGTATCAGTATGATGTAAAAATTCTGCTTGAAGTGCAGCTTCCTTATCCTCATCAATCTCATAGAGATCATCAGGGTCCTCGGGAAGTTTAAGATTTCTGTTTCTTATGGCTGCAACATAAACCTATCAATAACACAAGAAAAACAAACAAAATTAGAAAGATACTTCCTTGTCACACAAAGAGAATTATAAGAGTATGACTCTGTTTATTGGATTTTCTAAAAATATCGCCGCACTTGTATCGAATCCTTGTCGAGTTTTTCTTTATGAAAATTTTCACCCGGTGACTCGTACTCATGTTGGAGTTCCGATTAATTATTTGGATTGGCGCCACCTAATGCCCATTAAAGAAAAAGAACTCTCTATCAATTTTTTGTACCCAAGGCTCAAATCCGATACTCTAGTTAAAAAGAAAAAGAACTCTCTATCAATTTAAGTCACTAAATGATTTTTTTAACAAAAAAAGTTACTTATTTCCTGATTATCGGCATTTTCTATGATACTTAGGCAAGTTCGAGTGACTTTTTGGTTACCAAAAAAATGTTTAGTGCCTTTATGTGATACTTAAGCATAATTTCCACGAAAAATAGCAATAAAAAATCTCAAGAACCTAAACAAAAATGCAGAAGTGAGCGTACCACGAGAGACTTTCATTACGACATATAGTTTAACAACTTTAGTGCAATAAAATAGAAGTTGAGTGACTATGTGTGAAATTACCCCTTCCTTACGAGTACTAATAAGATACTATATCATAAACATAAACCACCAAATACATGCCTATTTCTGGAGCAGGATGACGATAGAACACAAAAAGATCTGTTTCATGCGAGTCATGTCAAATTCCTGAATAACTGAACTGAATTTACCAAACCATGTTATGTTAAAATTTAACAAATACCTGGAAAATCTCTGTGATGGCACTGCTTCCCTTAATAACAAATATCCTATACCATGGTAATCCAACACAAAAGATTATTGCACCAAATAACATAGCCAAAGTGCTAACAAAAAAACCCCAATCCCATCCTTTATGTTCTTGAATCCACACAATAAGTGTTGTACTAATTGAACCACCAATGCATACTGCTAACAAAAGCCAATTAAAGAAACTTGACATTTGAATTGCTTCTTTCTTGTCATTTTCATCAAATTGATCAGCACCATGTGAAGGCAATGCTGCTTTGACTCCTGCTGAGCCAAGTGCTACCAAATAAAGAGCAACAAATAAAAGGGCTGCATTTTTTCCATCAACTTTCTCACATGTTGATGTTGGATCAAGAATGTTGCAAATTTGTGGCTTGTATTTGGGATAGTGAGCTTGAAATGCTAGCATTCCTAGTCCCTACCAAACAAATGGAAATTAAATTGATTAGTTTCCAGAATCACTACTAAAAATACAGTCAAAACCAACGTGGAAAACCGACCTAAAAAAGGAGGTCGTTAATATCTTGGTCGGTTTCTTTTCAATATATATATATATATATATATATATATATATATATATATATATATATATATATTATCGACCTCCGGTGGTCTGTTTTAAATTTTCCCGGTCTTTGGCGCCAAGAAAACCAACCTTTGAAGATCGGTTTTGTTAAAAAATAGTTAGAGGTCGGTTTTTACCAACATTTTTTAGGCCGGTTTCTGGAGGTCGTTTTTCGACTGATTTTTAGTAGTGGATATATGTGTACGATTTTCATAATATAAGGGATTTAAGTGTTTAATTTATATTATAGGGAGTGTACCTGCATTTGAATAATATTATTGGGGTGTGGGAGTAATTTACCAAAAGATAATTAGAGGTCATTCACAAATGATATGTACATTATGTAGGATTTCCATGATATTAGGGGTACAAGTGTTTGGATTGAAATTATAAGAAGTGTATATGCATCTGAATCATATTATAGGGCTGTTTAACATAATTTACCAAAATATAATTAGATGTCATTCACAAATGATACGTACGTATATTGTGTAGGATTTCCAGTATATTAGAGGTACAAGCGTTTGATTTTAAAGTATATGAAGTGTATCTGCTTCTGAATCATATTATAAGGATATTTCGTATAATTTATCAAAAAGTAAATTAGATGTCATTCACTAATGATATGTGAAGGAAAACCTACACAAATCAATGTTTTACTTTGGAACTAATAGCCTAGTTTCTTTTATCCGAACTAATAGACTAATTAACATGATACTATATTATCCATTCAATGTTCGCTATTCTTACAAAATAAACCTAAGATAGCAGACGCGAATCTGAAATTTAATTTTTATCAGTTGAATATTTAAGGTTCTTATCATTGAACTTATTGAATTTACTACTTCCTCCGTCTCAATTTATGTGGTACCATTTGACTTGATAGAGAATTAAAGAAAGAAAGGAAGACTTTTGAAATTTATGATCCAAAATAAATCTTAGATATTTGTGTGACTATCAATCATTTCATAAAGTTAAATTATTTTTAAATATAGAAAGATGACATTCTTTTTTGGGACAGACTAAAAAGGAAATTGTGCCACATAAATTGGGACATGAGGAGTATTTTGTTGCAATTTTAGTACACTTTTACACATAAAAATGTGTCACATCGAAAGTAATGATTTCAAATGAACCTTACGTTTAATAATGCATCCAACTCTACATGTTTATGTACCATTATTATCAAGTTAAATTGCTATGTTACATATATTTATATATTGTCAATGCATAAAACTTAAAAACTTATTTAGATAAAACAACATCAAGATAATATGCATACCAAGAACTCAATCCAACATGAAATAAGAACAGCTTTGAATCTGCCAATATAAGTATCTGCTAGAATGGCCACAAGGACAGTAAGAATATAACTGGTTCCTGAGTAATTTGTAACTTGAGTTGCTGCATCAGCTACATCATAATGCATCACTCCATTGAAATAAGTCACCAAGGTTACTCCTAACACAAATGATGCCATGTTCTCACAAGCAAATGTACCTATTAAATATTATATTTGATACACAAAATGTTAGTGATTGAATCAAGGTGTGAAGGGTTTAAAAGAATCTAACTTGAAATATAATGGTATTTGTTTGTTAGATCTTACTGGTTTATGCCTTAAGATCCTACATATGAATTATTCTTAACGATGTGAGGACTTTTGAAGAAATAATGTGATAGCTTGATACATAGCGAACAATATCATACTATGTTAAGGATATCCTTGAACTGACTTAACCCAATGAATTGGTATCACATTAACGGTTCGACAGATAGATGAATATGGAAATAGAGGAAAAGCTCTCATATATATTGCGGCCCATGAAGATCTAATAGAAGAGGAGGGATGTGTGTAACGGACCGGGTCAGGCCGGGCCAGTTAACTGCATTTGTCCATATACGGGCCGGTTAACTGCCTTTGCCCACAGTTTGGAGATACGAGCACAAGGAGAAGTATTTGGGCTTTAGTGACCATAAATACTCCAATGATGCAAGTAACTCCAGATAAACCTATAAATCTAGGTAATGTGTCGGCTATGTGGTCACTTAGTTTTATGAGGAAATTGTTGTATGTGCAAATAAAGTTCCCCATCAGAAGTTGATAAGAAAAACAAGTTGCATAAAAAATGTAAGAATATTCTTAAGGCATAATACATAAATAGGCCCTCAAACTTGACCTCATTATTAAGTATGTCTTCCAATTTTGGGTGTGCACAAGTAGGCACCTCAAATTGTACAAAGTTGAACACGTACACATAAATGGCGACGTGACACATAAATTTTAGAGGTATCTACATGATCATTTTGTAAGTTAAAGTGTTCAATTGATAAAGTGAAGACAAGTTGAGGTGCTTACTTGTGCACACCCAAAGTTGGAGGTATACTTACAAAATGAGACCAAATTTGAGGACTTATTTATGTATTATGTCTATCCTTAAGTGTTTTGCGAAATATTGAACGAACTTAGCTAAGAACGAATAGTATCACACCATGTTACCTAATGATATATTTCGGTTGAATTACCTAAAATGAGTGTGGAAGGACCTTGTCCTCCATGCTTATCCTTAGTAGCTGTTCTTCCTCTCCAATCCGCCTTTCCTTCAAGAAGCTGACTATTTTCCTATGAATAAGTAATTATAAGAAGAAAAAAGATCAAGAAGAATAAGAGAAATAAAATGCATATTAATTATATGAATCAATATGAAGAATGGATCAAATAGAAAATTAAGTACCATTGCCATTCAGAAATTTTGATTCTAATGCATGCAAATGGAAGAATAAATATTGGACTGGCAAGAATTGGTAGGAGTGTTAGTACTATTTATTAAGAGACAAATACAATGAGTTATTTGTTACTTGACGAGTTGAGACAAATCTTTAAAATCAAAAGAAACCATTTTATGCTGCCGACTTTGAAAGAGAGATTCTCATGAGTATATGAAACATTCAAATAATAATGCAAAATGTGAGAGCAAAAAGTTAAAAAATACAGGGTCAGAAGAAGGTGACAATAATTTCATATTATCAACTTACACTAAATTTGCTAGCTATGATCTCAATTATGTAATATTATAATTATATAAATTAAATTTTTTTGTTAGGATCCAACCCTTCCCATTATATAAAAAACTAAAGCTGATAGTATGGATACATCATTTTATTCCATCAAGCAAGCATCGTATTCGACCATGACTTTGACTCGGCCTATCATTTGGGCTTCGTTGTAGGAAGGATATTGACGTTACAAACAATTCCTGATCTCCAACACTTGCCACACGCAACATGATGTTCTTGGGAATTAATCGAAGTCATATATTTTGGCTCTGATACCACTTTGTTAGTATCAAGCGCTTATCATCATGCGATAAATTATAAGAGGGAAAAAATAAATATATAGTCATGCCATTACTATAACTTACCTTCTATTAGCCCTACACAATTTAGTCATAAAATATTCAAGTCAGAAGTTTGAAAACAGAAAAAGAAAAGAAGGTAGTCATAATTACGAAAGTCTTTCCCGTGTTATCTCCTTGAATCAATCTTAAAATTTCTCTAGCAATTGCATAATTTATTATCTCTAAAATTTATAACCAGAATTGAGAAAACTTGGATGAAAGAAGGCAATCTTTTTTTTCTTTAAAAAAGCTACCAGCTCTTCACAAAAAATTGCACATGTGTATAATAAATGCATAAATAGTTTATAATTTGTATATATATAAATCAATAGATAATCAGTATATAAGGAATACACACAAATACACACACGTGTATACTCATTATACAATGATTATACTCAGATTACATAATGTATAAGTAACTTATTTTCTTTGTCTCTCATCTTCTCATGTATATTCAGTGTATAATATTTATACACGAATTACACAATGTATAAATGACTTACATACAAAAAAAAATTGGAAAATTTTAGGTCATGTGAAGATTGTATTTTACGAAAATTCTATTATGAACTTTGTATTTTTTTTTTCTTCTTTCGACCAATTTTACTCAATTAATTAAAAATATTGAAAATTTCTGAAAATTCTAGTCCAATTGATTTTCTTGTAAAAATCTGAAAGTACTTCCCAAAGTTTTGATAAGAATTGGGGAACTGTTTCCAAAAAAGGTGGAACTCCCACCCAGGAGCCCCCACACCCCGGTCCGACAGGTCTGTGAAGGAGGTAAATCATGGTGACTCAATTGATTTCAAAGGTTGTGGGGAGTGGGTAAGAGTTATGTAACGGAGAAGTTGTAACAGTTAGAATTTGAGGACAAAATTTTACCTTAAATAAAGCCTAAAAATAAGGAAAATAATAGTTTAAAAGCTACTTGCGATAGTTAGTATTATTCCCTAAATTGTATGCTTAAATAAACCGGCTTAAAAAATAAAGAACTATTAGCGAACGTTTAAAGCGGGTAAAAAAATTAAATATGTTCATTTTATGTTTAGATGGGTTATGGGTTAATAATAACAGTGCAACTTTATTTCTTATATAAGTCCATCAAGCACCTGCCATCTTCGACCATGACTCTGACTCTAATCATCCAGGCTAATCAACTGGGCTTCGCTATAGACATGATGTTAGGGTTACCCAAAAGATTTACATGATGCTCAATACAAATTAAATATTAGGATATAAAAAGTGATTTTTGAGTTAAATTAGAGTGATACTCCCTCATTTAAAAGAGGATGGCACTATTTTCTTATTAAATTTGTCGCGAAAAGAATGATACATTTTAAATTTGTAAAAATAATTTAACATGGATTTTTTAATTTACTCATAATGACAAATTTAGTATTATGGCATGTTTATTAACACAAGTTTCATAAATGTTATAGTAACACAAATATTATGACATATTTAAGATCATAAACTGTGTCCAATTAAACTATGCCAAATAAATTAAAACAAATGGAGTATTAATATATAATAGAGAAACTATTGGATATGCCAACAAAAGTCCCACATTAATAGCTAATATAAAAGGAAGCTACATATAAGGTGTAAGAATAATCTTAATAATGAGAGTTTTTATGGAGAAAACTGTGCGGACTTGATTTAAAGCATACAATATTACATAATGTTAAAATTATTTTTGGCTGACATAGCCCAACAATTGATATCAAAAGTTATGTATGGTTTGCGTGAGACAATATAGAGATGGTGGAGTGACTATCTTTTCCATGCCAAAGGGAGCTTGGAGATGCATGTGCATGAGAAGAAGCTAACCTTGAATTTCAGTTGCCATAAATGTTCAATTATACGGGTGGCACACAATAAATCTCTGAAATTGACCCGTAGATTATGATAATAGACCACATGAAACTTAGTTCAGAGAGGTTATTGACGGGTCATGTGGAACTAATTAGTTTGAAATAAAGATTGTTGGATCTTCAAATAAAAGTCCTCACTAATTAATTGCTAATGTGAACGGAGGCTACTCCTATATATAAGGTGTATAATAATACTCTTACTAGTGTGACACTTTTTAGGGTATCACAATATATAAATGTAGCTTTGATAAACTTAATTGTATTTCTCTCTTTCATTTTTTCTTCTACGATTATGAAAGACTTTTTTTTTAATTCTTTTTCCACTTATAATCTGTTATTATTACTTTTTTTTTTATTGTAGGAGCTATAATTTTCTCGGATTATGGAAAAAAGATCTATCTAGAAGCTTAAATCAAGTGAATAAAGTTTATAAGAAACATAATATTTTAAGGTAAATCTCATAAATATTTCTTGAATTAATCAGATTGAATTTCATGGAGCTCTTTTAGTTAGAAATGAGCTTAAGGTGTAAAGTTCATTAGTCTATTAGAGATACACAAAATTTGATAAAAAAGTAGCAAAATATTAAAATTAATTATAAAAATTAATATTTCTTATATAGATAATTATAAAATTATGTATATGATTTGTCGGTTCGGTTCGATTTTTTCTTCTGTTTGTTTTTAATAAAACCAAAATCAAACCAAATATTAATCAATTTAAAAAAAATTTAAAATCAAACCAAATCAAATTCAAATAACTATCGGTTTTTTTGATCGGTTTGCGGTTTGGATTGATTTCTAACCAACCGTGAACACCCCTACTTTTGCCCATCACAATTCACAAACAATGACTAATTCAATTGCTCGATAATGTAAAATGAATCTCTCTCACACACGCACATACTCAGAAGTGAAATTCTGAAAGGAAAAGGACAATTAATAGACCTTTTTTGTTCTTGAGGAAAGTGAACACTAGCAAGAAACCATAGCTTACTTATTTTAGATTAAGACAAAAATTATATATTAATTCGCTGCATTTAATTTCACGTCAAGTGTCATTAAAATTAATGCAATATGCTTTTTTTTTTTTTTTTAGTATTTGTTAACACACCAATGTGTTTCTAATATGGTAAACAAGTTAGTCCAGTTTAACGACGGAGAAAACAAACTAATCTCTCCATATATTTTGGACACTTGAAAGCAAAATAGTAACCACTTAAATGTTTTGTTAGATGAATGTGGATTTTTTAGAATATTTACTCGATGTTCGATACGGTATTTTTTAAGACCTGATTAATTCGAATTTGTACCGAAAAGTTTCACTTTGTGAATAAAACTCTATATCAAAGATGATTCAATCTCCAAGCTCGAATTCGAGATCTCTAATATAAGATATTTCCTATATGAAGGGACCAAAATCACACATTTAAATTAATTAGATATTAATATACTTAATTAATCGAATATCATAAGGAAGAAAACTAAAGTTTATCAATATTTGGAGGACCAAATATGCTATTATCCCTTAACATTATAATTAGTGTCGACAAAAAAAGAAAATTGGAAGTTAAAATTGAAACTCAAATGAAAGTCTGTCCCTATATATTAATTTGTTTGGTCAATTTAATTTGGCACAAAGTTTTAATAGTAGTTTTAAATATGTCTTTATACGTGTGTGATTATATAATTTTAAGTTAAGAGTAAATAACACATATCAAGTATCACTTCTTTTTGAGTTTCCTACCTGGACTATCGGGTGGGAGAATTTCCTACTAAACTATCATCAATAAGTTAGCAAAATACATCTCAACTATCAGGTAAACTTTTTTCACAATCTATGTCTCCCACTCACCTTCGGTTGCCGATCGAAGTCTTTGTTTATTAAGTTTTTTCTTAGACATTTCATCAAACACCATGCAAATCATGAGTTTCTCACTTTATTAGTATTGATAGTGCTTTAATTTCAGCCAAAGGTGAAATTTTATCACAACCCATTGCTGTGGTCTTTGTTTATTGTGGAGAAAAAAGAGTTAAATGGTAAAAACACTTGAAGTATCATTTTTTCGCGAGTTTCACATCCCAATTTTCAGTTGTTCTCTTTTTCTAGTTCAACTATCACTATTAAAACACAATTCAAAGCTGACTAAGCCAACTATCAGCTGTTCGTTTTTCTATCTGAATCGTCACTGTCTAATTAACTAGATGTGTTTTAACACTTAAATGGTGATAGTCCAAATAATAAAAAGAAACAACTTATAATTGGAGTGTGAAACTCACGAAAAAATGATGGTTCAGACGTGTCCATTATCTCTGGTTAAATAAGCGAAAAGGAGGGAAAAGTACTATTATGGGTCCTAATGTAAACGGGTAAATTTTACTCAAAAGAAGATTGTTAGTGCAATCATATGCATATGCATATGCAGAAAAAAATTATTTTTGAAAATGACTCCTGTTGAGACTAGTTACGTGCCTTATTCATCAGAAGATTAAAGTTTTTCATGGTCTATTGCCGTGGTCTATTGAGAAAAAAAGAAGAAGAGATAATAGTTAAAAATACACCTGAGATATATTAATTTTTTATGAATTTTTTATCTGAATTATCAGGCGTTCGTATTTTCTCCTGAACTGTCATTAATTTTTTTTAATTACAACACACCTCAATTAGTATCTGATAATGTGTGGTATACACTTCTTTTAAAAAAAAAAAAAGTTGGTGTCAAATGGCACTCAACACGAATAATAATTGAATTCTTTATTAAAAAATAAGAGATAATGGTTAAAAATACACATGAGTGTCATTTTTTTTGCAAATTTTCTATCTGAATTATCGAGTGTTTGCACTTAATACATAAACTATCACCAATTATTTATCAAAACACACTTTAAATATAATGCGTCAGCTGCCATGTGGGCAAATTTATGAGCAAATTAAATTGTCACACGTCTAGTTAACTCGAGATATTTTTTTTTAAAAAATAGTCTGTGATAGTTCAAATGCAAATACAAACAACTATAGTTTGAGCAAGAAAACTCTCAAAAAAACTCAAAAAGGTGATATATGTTTGACCATTATCACAAAAAAGAAAGAAGGTAATATCCCCGTTCTGTTGCTATGGTCTTTGTTTATTGAGGTTTGTTTCAGTCATTTCACCAAACACCTTGCACGCAAATCAGTAGCTGCACACTTTATTAGTATTAATTGTGCTTTAATTTCAGCCAAAGGTGAAATTTTTTCACAACCCATTGCCAATTTGCCATGGTCTTTGTTTATTGAGAAAAAAGAAAGAAGATAATATCCCATTTCTATTGCTATGGTCTTTTTTTTATTGAGTTTTCTCTCAGTCATTTCATCGAACACCTTCCACGCAAATCACGAGTTGCTTTAATTTTACATAGAATATGCTCTTTTTGTAGTGGATTTGTGGTAGTGAACTGATTCTATGAAAAGGTAATTGAAGTGGGCACATGAGATAGAAACTAGTGAAGGTCTCTATGGAACATTATTGAAGGTTTCAGCCTTTCAGCTTTATAATATAAAGTAGAAATTTCAAGTAGGAAAGTGACAAGAAAATGGTGGATCCTTACTTTTTGGAAAAGATAATTAAGCTATGCTGTAAGGGCCCAGAAGTGGAAACAAGAAAAAGTGACGAAATTATTATTCTTTTCTATAACCTACATACCAGTTATGTTGCTCGAACTCTCTAAAAATGTTGCCGCAACTCGTGTCAGATTCTCCAAAAATATTGCCGCACTACTTTTGGATGATCCGACACGCACTTGACAACATATTTGAAGAGTCCTAGCAACATGCACACCAGAGGCGGATCCACATTGTTGTTTGTGCATTCACGTGAATCTAGTAACTTTTTCTTACATCCTGTATGTGTATTAAGAAATCCACTAAATATCTATAAATATTGGATTATGAACTCAATTACTCCCTCCTGTCCCAATTTATGTGATACTTTTCGCTTTTCGAGAGTCGATTTAACTAAAATTTGAAGTTAAATTGGATTAGTTTAGTCAATTTTAAGATTAAAATTTATATATTTTAAAACTACATGAAAAATACTATAAGTTGCAACTTTTCTCACATCAATGACGTGAGAAAATAAATCTTAAAATGTTTGTCAAAATTCATGTAATTTGAATATCGAGAAGCGAAAAGTATCACATAAATTTGGACAGAGACAGTACTTGAGGTTGTATAACTGGTTAAATTTGAAGAAAGGATGCTATTATAAAGGTATGAGCACATATTTGAGAAACTGTATGGTTAAAGCTAAAGTAGGATTAAAACATTTCTAGTGAGCTAATATGGCAATGTTCATGTATGTTTACAAGGTTTTCGTTACCCTTTTGGTGGTTTTAGTCCATTGTGAGATAACTGTGGAACAGGCTACGCAAGGCCCTCGTCGCAAAATCTGTACAACAACTTGGTACAAAGCAAATTTAACGGAAGTACATCCCCTTGCCAAAGAAGACGGTAAGAATGCGAATGTCTTAGTAAATATGCTATTCTTAAGTTATAAAGATAGCCGTGCTATTCCTTGAGTTCCCTCAAATTTATTATCTTTATAGTTTCACAAAGTGAAATTTGCTTTATGCTAGCCATCATTTACACCAGATAAGTGTATATGGAATCGTCACTGTTAAACAGTCCATCATCACAGCCCATCACGGGCAGAATTCAGTCCATCACGGGAAAAGATATATATGGTATATTAGGAATGTATATGGTAGTATATTGTAAAGAAAAGGATACCTTAATTAGTGTTATACTATTACCATAATTGTATAGTTAGAATTATGGTAGAATAAGGATTTAGAAGTAGAATAGGAAAAGGATTTTCCTATTATGGAAATATGTAACTTGTATATATATCTATTCAATCAATGAAAATAATCAAAGGAATTTTTTATTTCATGGTATCAAGAGACTAGGTCTAAACCAAAAGTTTTCTTCTCTCAAACTTTTGCCTCTTTGGCCGAGAACCCCCCCCCCCCTCCCTCGGGTTTTTCTCTCCAAATATCTCGTCTTCCGCTCTCAAAAACATCTCTTAAATTTATCCTCCTTCTTTGTTCTTTCAAATATGTCTAAGAACAATTTTCACCCTGCCCTCACGGTTTCCAATATCAAGCTCAGTGTCCCTATTGTCCTTGAGATGGAAAACGTTCAATATGCAACGTGGGCGGAGTTGTTTAAAATTCACGCTATCTCTTATCAAGTTCTTCATCACATAATTCCTCCCGCTAGACCCCTTCCCGCGGAGGATCCCGAGGTGTGGATTACACTTGATGCTACCGTTCTTCGGTGGATATACGCCACTATTTCGGTGGACCTTCTACGTACGATTATGGAGCCCGATACCACGGCTATGGCCGCATGGAATAGATTGCGTGACATATTCCAAGACAACCAACATTCCCGTATCGTCACACTCGAGCAGAATTCTCTCTCGTTCGAATGGACGTATTTCCAAACGTTTCGCATATTGCAAGAAACTAAAGGAATTGGCGGATCAACTCCGTAATGTTGGCGCACCGGTGACAAATAATCGTCTAGTTCTACGCTTGGTTGCCGGTCTTTCGGAGGCCTATAATGGTGTTGGCACTCTCCTTCGCCAAAGCAACCCTCTTCCCGACTTCCATCAAGCCCGCTCCATGCTTACGTTGGAAGAAGCTTCGGTTTGGCTAAAAAGGCGGCTACGGAGCAAGTCCGGTTGTCATGATGGCATCCTCTCCTAATCCTTCGTTTTTGTTAATAATTCGGGCCAAAACCATAATCATGGTGGCGGCAAGAATAATCGCAAAAATAATAACAAAAACCGCGGGGGCAAACGTGGTGGTAATGGTGGAGGTTCGGTAGTCAACAAAACGTCGGTGGGTCCCATCCAATGAACAAGTGGCCCACCACCCCCACGGGCCCGGCGGTGGGGCCCATGGCGATGGAGCAGATGGCAAGGGACCGTGGGCCGGCAGGCCCGTACCAAAGGCGAGCGGCGGGATATTCCCGGCGGCCGGTGGGGTCGGCCAACGGTCCCAGCCCAATGCCCGGCGGTGGCGGCCCATCGGCTAGTGGCCCAACAAGCGGCGGGGGGCGATTACGGGCCGGGTCCATCACGGCCGAGTTCTTGGGCCCCGACCTCCGCAAGCCCATCATGCAACAGGCCCTACTCGGGCCGATATCGAGGCCGCGATGCACACGTTGGGATTAACTCAACCGGACCAAAATTGGTACATGGACACCGGGGCCACAACTCACATGACTTCGACTCGGTACTCTCTCATCTTATTCCAATTTGAGCACCCCTCGGGGGATAATCATTGGTAATGGCGCTTCTATTCCAATTCTAGGGTATGGTCGAAAACGTTGTCTCCCCCCAATCCACCACTCCTCTTGAAAAATACTTTACATGCTCCTAAATTGATTAAAAATTTAGTGTCCGTCCGAAAGTTCACAAATGACAATTCTGTTTCGTTGAATTTGATCCTTTCGGTTTCTCGTGAAGGATTTCAAGACGGGAGTCATCTCATGAGGTGTGATAGTAGGGGGGATCTATATCCTATCATGCCCGTGTCGATCCATCGAGTCCACCTTGCCATCGCCTTTTGCGGCCATCTCTCCTTCCATGTGGCATGCTCGTTTGGGTCATCCGGGATCTTCTATTTTATCGCTTTTAGATAAAAATAGCTTTATTTCTTGTAAGGGTACGAGTCGTACTCCAATTTGTCGATCTTGTTCATTAGGAAAAATTGTTAAGTTGCCATTTGTAGACTCCAATTCTCATACTTCTATGCCATTTGACATTATTCATAGCGACTTATGGACATCTCCTGTTCTTAGTTCAATGGGTCATCGATATTATGTTCTCTTCTTAGATGATTATTCTAGATTTTTGTGGACGTTCCCAATTGCGAATAAATCACAAGTGTTTTCCGTCTTCATAAAATTTAGAGCGTTCATTCGTACTCAATTCGAAAGAGAAATAAAAAATATTCAATGTGATAATGGGAAGGAGTATGACAATAGGGAGTTTCGAGAATTTTGTGCTACTCATGGGATAAATTTTCGGTTTTCATGTCCTCATACATCTTCACAAAATGGAAAAGCCGAACGCAAAATTCGTTCCATAAATAACATTGTCCGAACTCTCCTAATCCATGCCTCCATACCTCCGTATTTTTGGCATCATGCTCTACAAATGGCCACTTACCTTCTTAACATAATTCCGTCTAAAGGTCGACATATTCTTCCCCTCTCAAAATCTTATATAATAAAAACCCGTCTTATTCTCATCTTCGAATTTTTGGGTGCTTGTGTTATCCGTTATTCCCATCCACCACAATTAACAAACTTCGTGCTCGGTCTACTCCGTGTGTATTTTTGGGTTATCCGTCGAATCATCGTGGTTATAAGTGTTTTGATTTATCCTCCAAGAAAATCATAATAAATCGTCATGTCATTTTTGATGAAACCCAATTCCCTTTTACGAAAGTTCATACTCCCGAGCCTAAGTCGTATAATTTTTTGGATGACCAAATATCCCCGTATATTATTCGGAATTTTTCGGACGACTCCCGTGCCCAAAATCCTCCAATGGGGCCCACCGCCCACCGGTCCCACGGTCGTCACCCCCGTCGTTCCCGGCCACCGGAACAATTCCACTATTGGGCCGGTCCGGCCCATTCTGGAACTGGTCCACTCCGAATCGATTCCGGCTTGTACCGATTTGGGCCGGCGCCCACCGCTGCCGGCGCATCCGTCCCGAGCCCGTAAAATTCCCAAAATTCCATCACTTCTTCCTCGAGTCATAGACCACCACTCGTAGTCGGCGGGGTATTTTTACACCTAAACGACATTTTAATTTACATTCGATGTCTCTAAATCCCCCTTGCCCCGCAATCCCGTGTCCGCATTAAATGACCCTAATTGGAAAATTGCTATGACCGATGAATATAATGCTCTTATTGATAATAAGACGTGGGAGTTGGTGCCCCGTCCATATGGTATTAATATTATCGTGTCTATGTGGATTTTTGCTCATAAGGAGAATTCGGATGGGTCATTTGCTCGACATAAGGCGCGACTTGTTGGTGATGGTAAGACTCAAGAAAGTTGGAATTGATTGTGGTGAGACGTTTAGTCCGGTGGTCAAACCGGCTACCATTCGCACCGTGCTTAGCTTGGCTCTTTCAAAGACTTGGCCAATCCATCGGTTGGATGTCAAGAATGCCTTTCTACATGGTGACCTCAAGGAAACGGTCTATATGCATCAACCGTTGGGTTTCGGGGATCCCAACCGCCCTCATCATGTCTCGTTTGTTGAAGAAGTCATTATATGGGCTTAAGCGGTCTCCACGTGCCTGGTATACACGATTTGCCGATTTTGTTTCGACTATTGGGTTCACACACAAGCAGTCGATAATTCTTTGTTCATCTACCGTCGTGGTTCGTCATTGGCCTATATTCTCGTTATATGTGGATGATATCATCTTGATCGCCTCCTCCGATGCTTTGCGTCGCCTATCATGGCCATGCTCGCTTCGAATTTGCTATGAAGGACTTAGGGCCGTTGAGTTATTTTTTGGGGATTGCCGTCAAACGTCATTCGGTGGCTTGTTTCTGTCTCAACGGAAGTATGCTGCTGAGATCATAGAGAGGGCTGGGATGTCATCCTGTAAGTCCACTTCCACACCGGTTGATGCAAACCCAAAGTTGAGTGCCGCAGCAGGTGCACCATACGAGGACCCGACCCGGTATCGCAGTTCTTGCAGAGCCCTCCAGTATCTGACCTTTACCAGACCCGATATTACATATGCAGTTCAGCGGGTGTGTTTATTCATGCATGATCCCGAGTTGAGCACATGAATGCAATCAAACGCATCATTCGGTATATTCGGGGGACACTAGACTATGGGTTGCACTTATATCCGTCATCTATATCCACACTTGTTTCCTACACGGATGCTGATTGGGGTGGTTGTCCCGACACCAGACGGTCGACTTCTGGCTACTGTATGTTCCTTGGCAACAACTTGGTCTCCTGGTCGGCAAAGCGTCGTGCAACGCTATCACGCTCAAGTGCCGAGGCGAGAATATCGAGGGGTAGCAAATGTGGTCTCCGAATCATGTTGGCTACGTAATTTGCTTTTGGAACTTCATTGTCCCATTCGAAGGCAACCTTGGTATATTGCGATAACATTAGTGCCATCTACCTTTCAGCAACCCGCTTCAACACCAACGGACCAAGCATATCGAAATGGACATTCACTTTGTCCGTGAAAAGGTTGCAAAGGGTCAAGTTCGCGTATGCCATGTCCCGTCTCGTTATCAAATTGCGTACATCTTTACAAAGGGTCTACCAAATGGCGGTTCTCTTTGAAGATTTTAGGGACGCCTCGGCGTTCGAAGACCGCCCGCTATGATCTAACGGGGGTGTGTTAAACGTCCATCATCACAGCCCATCACGGGCGTATTCACCATCACGGGAAAAGATATATATGGTATATTAGGAATGTATATGGTAGTATATTGTAAAGAAAAGGATACCTTAATTAGTGTTATACTATTACCATAATTGTATAGTTAGAATTATGGTAGAATAAGGATTTAGAAGTAGAATAGGAAAAGGATTTTCCTATTATGGAAATATGTAACTTGTATATATATCTATTCAATCAATGAAAATAATCAAAGGGATTATTTCTTTCAGTCACAGTAATTAATAACTATATATGTTGAGAGAAAATCTTACCGTTTTCATGGTCTCCTAGTAGAAACTATATTAAGATGCATGGATCCATATAATATTAAATTCTAAAAGTGTCAAATAAGTAAACATCTGCTTCTCCCCTACTTTATTTCTTCAAAACACCCCTCAGTTTTTTGTTTAAATTCTTTTTGTTTGGCCAAGTGGTCCGAAGCTATGTTGTTCGCACTCTCCAAAAATGACGTCGGGTGCTTGTCGGATCTTCCAGAAGTAGTGCATTTTTGGAGGATCCGACGATGGTGCGGCATCATATTTGGAGGGTCCGAGCAACATAGGTCTGGCTCCCACTTGGAGATTAATTTCAATCATTTGTCTCCATCTACAGCGGCGACTCCGATCTTCATCCAAGAAGTCCAATTGAAGTTGCACACAACTTTAGTTTATCATTCGGCACGGCCTTCGTCAGCATGTTTGCTGGATTCTGACTTCCTGGGATCTTCTCAAGCACTAATACTCCATCTTCCAAAGTTGATCTAATGAAATGGTACCGGAGTTGTATGTGTTTCGTGCGAGCATGGTAGACCGGGTTCTTTGCCAAATGAATGACACTCTGGCTATCACAATATAGCACACTCGCCTCGTGGTCCTGATTCAATTCCCGCAGAAAAGATTGTAGCCACATTATCTCTTTCGTGGCCTTCGTTACGGCAACGTAATCAGCCTCACAGCTAGAGAGAGCTACTATCTTCTGCAACTTTGAAACCCAGCAAATCGAAGTACCTCCGAAGGTGTAAACATACCAGGATATGCTCTTTCTGCTATCAACATCACCACCATTGTTAGCATCAACATATCTCTGCAATCCCGTCTCTGACTTTAGAAAACACAAAGCTGAAATTGAACTGCCCTTCAGATACCTGAAAATCCACTTCACAGCCTCCCGGTGTTGCTTTCCCGGATTGCTCATAAACCTGCTAACAACTCCTACTGCATGTGCAATGTCTGGCCTCGTACATATCATCGTGTACATAAGATTGGCAATAGCAGAGGCATAAGGTACCTTGTCCATATGCTCATTCTCGTCCTCGGTCATAGACGATTGATCATTTGACAAGCGAAAGTGTCTAGCCAAGGAAGTACTGACTGGCTTGGCATCATCCATGTTGAACCTCTTAAGAACCTTCTTCACGTATTCTTCTTGTGAGAGCTTGAGGCCCTCCTTACTTCTGATGATTTTCATCCCGAGGATTTGGTTTGCGGCTCTCAGATCCTTCATTGCAAATTCTTTTGACAACTTATTATTCAGCCTATCAGTCTCATGTAGGTCTGCTTCTACGATCAGCATCGTCAATATAAAGAAACAGTATCATGTAGGAGTCTTCAAATCTCTTGAAGTAACAACAATGATCTGCTTCGCACCTTAAGAATTCGACTTTCTTAATAAAGTTGTCAAACTTCTTATACCACTGTCTTGGAGCCTGTTTCAGTCTGTACAGGCTCTTTTGAAGCTTGCACACCAGCTTCTCTTTCCATTTGACCTCAAATCCCTCAGGTTGCTTCATGTAGATTTTCTCTTCTAAGTCACCATGAAGAAAAACAGTTTTCACGTCCATCTGTTGAAGATGCAGATCCTCCTTTGCTACCAGCCCAAGAACAATTCTGATTGTCACCAATTTGACTACGGGAGAGAAGATCTCCGTGTAGTCAATGCATTTTTTGTTGAAATCCCTTCACAACCAGTCTTGCTTTATAGTGCTTACTTCCATCGTATTCTCCCTTTATCCGGTAGACCCATTTGTTCTACAATGCCTTCTTTTCCTCTGGTAACTTAGCTAACTCACATGTATGATTTGACAACAGTGAGTGCATCTCATCTTTCATTGCCAGCTCCACTTGATCTATTCATCAACTTGCGTCGCTTCTTCGTAACATTCCGGCTCCCCTCTATCAGTGAGCAGAATGTAGTTGAAGGACGGAGAGAACATGTGAACCGGCTTACTGATCCTGGATGATCTGCGTAATTCTGTGATCGGCGTCCGCTGATTTATTTCAGAACAAGCGGCACTAGAAGAAGCTGACAAGCCAGTGATGTCGAGGTTGATGAAAATGCTGATTTGTTTCAGAATCAGCATTTTCATCAACCTCGCCATCACTGGCTTGTCGGCCTTCTTCTAGTGCTGCTTGTTTCTCTGCCGCAATAGTACCTTGCTGTAGCTCGAGTGCCGAGAAGTCTCTTAAATCCACTGTTTTTGATTCCCTGTTCTTAGATTTTGAACTCTCCCGCAACTTGTCCTTGTACAACACCTGTTCATTGAAGACGTCCCTGCTTCGGATGATCTTCCGATTTTGGTCATCCCAGAATCGATAACCAAACTCGGTGTCACGATAGCCAATAAAATAACACTTCTTAGATTTCGTATCAAATTTACTTCTAGCAGTAGCATGAATATGAACATAGGATAAGAAACCAAACACTTTTAGAAAAGAAAGTTTTACCTTTTTTCCACTCCAAGCCTCTTTTGGAATTCTGAAACCCAAAGGAACATATGGTCCTCTGTTAATCAAGAAGGTTGCGGTATTGATTGCATCTGCCTAGAATGTCTTGGGCAATCCAGCGTGTATTCTCATGCTCCGTGCACGCTCGTTCAATGTTCGATTCATCCTTTCTGCTATTCCATTTTGTTGGAGCGTTTCAGGAATAGTCTTCACCATCTTGATCCCATTATCAACATAATACCGTTTGAAGTCACCATCAATATATTCTCCACCGTTGTCAGACCTCAGGCTCCTCAGCTTGAGATTTGTCTCATTCTCGTCCATGACTTTCCACATTTTGAAGACAGTGAATACGTCGGATTTATTTTTCATAAAATAGACCCATAGCTTCCTGGTTAAATCATCAATGAAGGTCACGTAGTAATGTGATCCTCCGAGTGAGGGGGCAATTGCAGGTTCCCACATGTCAGTGTGTACCAATTCAAGCTTCTCAGTTTTTAATTCTCTACCTGCACTTGAAAAACTAACTTGCTTCTGTTTTTCAAAAATGCAGCTCTGACATATATGACGATCCACCGACTTCAGCTCCGGAATTATGTCGTTAGTCACCAGAAGCTTCATCCCTTTCTCGCTCATATGCCCCAGCCTGCAATGCCACAACTCTGTCTTCTTGGTGTTGTCAACAACATCAATTGTATCACGACAGCTCGTCGTCATATAAAGAGGACCAGTTTTCTTACCTCGACCAACCACCATAGCACCCTTCGTCACCTTGCAGGACCCATTACCAAAGTTAAGATCATGTCCCTCATCATCAAGCTGACTCACTGAGATCAGATTACGCTTCAAATCCGGCACATGTCTTACCTTTGTGATCTTCCACACGTTTCCATTTGACATCTTCAAATTAACGTCTCCAATACCAACAACGTCTAAAGGCTTAACATCTGCCAAATAGACTTTTCCGAGATATCCAGCAACATAATTTATCATTATATCACGATGTGGGCTGGTGTGGAAAGACGCTCCTAAGTCAAGCACCCAAGAGTCGATCGGGCTATCAACAGACAGCAACAACGCATCACCAATGTCTCAGTGGCAGCATTGATTCCACCCCTTGTTGTCCTCCTTCAGTGTCCTGCTATTCTTCTTGATGTGACCTGTTTTCCCATAGTTCTAACACTCAAGTGTTCGCCCGGATCTAGATTGACTCCTGCCATTCCTTGACTTCGACTTGCCCTTATTTCGGTTGTAGTTTCTATCATAATTTCTGCCTTTGTTCTCAACACTCAAAGCAGAACTCGTCGATGCCTCACTAGAATCTATCCTGCGAAGCTCCTCAGCAAGGATACGATGTCTAACATTGTTGAATTTTAGTTTATCACTGCCAACAGAATTACTAACCGCTGCTCTCATTGGCTCCCAGCTGTTCGGTAGAGACGCCAGCAAAATTAAGGCTTGCACTTCATCGTCAAACTCGATTGCAACAGATGAAAATTGATTGACAATCGTGTTGAATTCATTCACGTGCGTTGCAACAGGAACACCTTCCTCCATCTTTAGATGAAAGAGTTTCTTAATGAGAAATACCTTATTGTGTGTCCAACCCACACGTCGACATGTCCGCTCAGGTCGATCAGCGTTCCACACTCTGCGTAGGGTCTTCATAGTGTCGGCGGTGAATTAGGCTCCACAACTCAACATAATCAACATTCAGGGCACTCTTGCGAATGGGATTGCCATCGCAGTTAAAAAGCTTTCAGCAACAAAAGAAGGAATGTACGAGTTTGTGGAAAAGAATCATACAATTGCTGGCATGAAACATCCAAATCTTGTAATGCTAATGGGATGGTGTGTAGGAAACAACCAACTCTGCTTATCTATGAGTACATTGGAACTAACTCTCTTGAAGATGCATTATTTGGTAATGTCTTCCATTTATGAAACATTTCTTCGTTAAGCCTCCGCAGATGTAGTAAAGAAGGGGGAAAAATAATCTTAGCTGTACAAATAAAAGTTGGAGCTTTGGTTACATACAGGTTCAGACGAACTTCGAGCAAGATTAGATTGGCCAACAAGGTATAGAATTTGTCTTGGCTTAGCAGAAGGTTTAACTTTTCTTCACGAGGGGTCCAAACAGGAAATTATACACGGGGATATTAAACCAGCAAACATTATTCTTGATGACGATCTAAATCCGAAGATATATGATTTTGGATTTGCAAGGCTTTATCACAAGCAAAAGTCGGAAGGAACACCCTAACAAATATATTTCAGATACAAATTAGTAATACCCTTAATTTTGGCTATCACAATTGCACGCCTCACTAATGGAAGCCTTTGCAGGTCATATACAGCGCCTGAAGTTAAAGATCGCCCCTTAGAAGCTAACACAGATGTGTATAGCTTTGGAGTTGTCACACTTATACTTGTCAGTGGAATGAAAGTCAAGACCCCGAGGGCCGGTGGTGACATTGAATACCACGTGGATGAGGTGAGTGAAACTCAACTAACTGCAATAGTTATGTACATGAATCAACGTTAATACAGGAAACTAAATAAAGTTATAGGCACAAAAGAAGGATCGAAGGGGAACTCTAATGGAACTAGTCGATCATAATCTGAATTATGACTGGGAAGAAGCAGAGATGATTCTAAGATTAGCAATCTAATGCATAGATTCACCGCCATTCAGACCGACCATGTCTACAATCGTGAAGATTCTGAAGAAAGAACGCTCATCGAGGCCATTTTGATCAATGCATCAAAGGCAGAAGGTGATTTCTCCATGTAGCATACTCAAACGTGGTAACAATTTGCTCTTCTTGGCTTCTGTGACCTACTACAACATCCCAGCGAAGAAGGTTACGGATCATATGTCTTAGCTGATTGTTCTGCTGAAAAAATACCAGCCAAATAGAGAAGTAAAAGAGTATCATATTTGCTTTAACTGTGTGCTTGACCAGAGGCGAAGCTGGAAGGCAACTTACACGTTCAGGCGAACCAGTAGGTCTGTCTTAAATCTTGTATTTGTGTAGTAAAATTCACTAAATATGTGTAAATTTAGAGTCCAATTATTAGCACTTGAAGTCATTATTGTAAAATTCAGAACCCATAAAATTCAAATCCTTGCCGCGCGTTTGCGCTTTACTGTTGTGCAAGTACTAATCAGGACTTGATATTTAAGGAGCTTGCCAGGTTATGTAAACTTTGTGGTTGTGTTGCCTTATTGAGTTAGAATCTCGTTGCTTATGTTGAAGACGATAACATTTGGATGCACAATGCCATGTAAATATTTTGTGTTGACATTTGCTAGTTTGCTCAGAAATTGAGTTAGCTCAATCAAAATCGTACAGTAAGAATTGAATTCACATTTATTGTGTCAGAAGCTCCTACCGATGCCACTAAGCTATAAGCATTCATATACATACTTTGCTATGATTCGTCTATATGTGTTTTGCATGGAAGAAAATGAAAATCATTTAATTTGTTATGACGGAATTTCAAGGTATGACGGAATATATTTAATTTGTTAACATTATTATCAAATATAATGTATGTTTTTTTTTAAAAAAAAAGTATTTGTAGCTCTTCCATATCTAAAATCTTTCCGTATATTTAGCTCCATATGTTTTTAAAATCTTTCCTTACGTAATTAGATCATTCTCTTTTTAAGTTATTCCTTTCTAAAAAAACTCTTACCCTTGTTTTTAGGTTTTCCGTATCTTTTAAAAGTCCAACTAATTACAAAAAATTTAACCAAAAATTAGAATTATATCCAACATTTAAGGGTAAAAAGAATCGATATCAACATTTCACATAGGCTTTCGTGCTTTTATAATAGTAGTATATTATATAGTATGATCATAGTATCGATAGATAGATTATTTGGTACTCTGCTTCCTATGTAACAAAGCTAACTATTAAACGTACTATTTAGAGTTCAAGTTATACACCATCAGTGTAAGAAATTTTTATATATCAAGTCACTCTTATCTTATATGATATAGTAGGTAACTTATCTTATTTTTAAGATTAAAAATCCCACATTTTAAGGAGGTTTACTTGTAGATATACTTTTGAGTGACATAAAAAGTGTAAAAATTATTAAAATGGAGTTGTATGTAAACTTAAACTCTCAAAAAAGAACCTTTGCATAGAAGTTGAAAGAGTTATCCATTTGGGATTCCAAAAAAGAACGTATTGTCTTCTTCAATCTTCATCACCAAATACAATTCCTTCTTAATTTGCCTCTGAAATTGTAAGGGTCACAAAACCCTCGTTTAATAATCATTCTTGTGGCTTAATGCAAAAAAAATTAAGTTTCAATGGAAGTCACAAGTCCAAAATATGACATTTTCACGTGTGATATTTGTGCTGATGAGAAATCTGCTCCTACTGATATGTTCAAAATCTGGGGCTGCAATCATTCTTATTGCAAAAATTGCATGGCTAAGTACATAGCCTCAAAACTCCAAGAAAACATCTCTCAAATTTCATGCCCCGTTACGGAGTGTAACGGGCAATTAGAACCGCATAATTGTCGTTCAATTTTGCCTAAACAAGTTTTAGATAAGTGGGGAGACGCATTGTGTGAGTCGATGATTTTGATATCCGAGAAATTTTATTGTCCGTTTAAGGATTGTTCCGCGCTTTTAATTGATGAATGCGCGTGCGAAAATGTGGTTATTACTCAATCGGAATGCCCGGAATGTAGAAGGTTGTTTTGTGCTAAGTGTAAAGTTCCATGGCATTCAGGATTTGTGTGTGAAGAATTTGAGAAATTGAACAAAGATGAAAGGGAAATAGAAGGTATACAACTAATGCAACTTGCAAAGAGTCAAGAATGGCAAAGATGTCCAAGTTGTAGGATGTATGTTGGAAGATCACAAGGTTGTGCACAAATGAGATGCAGGTCAGCTTTTACTTCATATGATTTTCATGTTTTTTTTTCTAACAATCTCAATGTCCTCGTTAAGACAAATTGCGTATGAGACATTTAGTAGTCTATATGACTTACGGTTTTCGAATAGTAAGTCTAGGTTCGTTCCCGGCTTGTCTTGCTCTTAAGTTGGCCTTTTCTACTTAACCAAGTACAAAGTATTCTACTTGTGCAATGGCTGTATGGGCTAGTCAATGGTACGATCAGCTATAATATACTTAACTTCTTCGTTAGTAGGTTTATTGAACATAAATCTCAACCCATTCTCGGCTTGCCTCGCTGTCTAGTTGACCTTTCTTCTTGACTTAGTAGTATGACTAGTATCCCACTCGTGCAATTGTTATATGGGCTAGCCCATGGTGCGGTCAACTATGATATACTCAATTTCTGTTTAATAGGTTTATCTACAATACTCTTACTTCAATTCTTCTCAGGTATTGATAGGATTAAATAGTTAAAATAGCAATTTTCGGTCCATGAAATGTTTTGTTTTTATCCTTGAGTAATTTGACTAAGCATATTTAATCTTCGGTTAAATCAAATGTGTGAAATTAATCCATGAAGTTGACATGCGATAAAAAAGGTGAAGACGGGGGTGCTTATTGCATCTTCCAAAAGTCAGTAGCGTACACAAAATTTTGCTCTAGGTGTGGCTCCAGAATCACAGTTTCTGCTTGTTAGTCGGTTTGAGTTTGAGATGTGGTCTCAAGGCTTTTTTTTCTATTCCAAATTGATCTTTATGTTGTATTATAATTTTCAAATGGTGTTGGCTTCTTACATATGTACAAATGTTTCCTTTTAAGAAAATATTACCTAGATACATATTTTTGAGCGGCATGGTAAGGTCTGTGTACATCCTACCCTCCTCAGATCTCCCACTTATGAATTATTCTGGGTATGTTGTTGTTGTTATATTACCTACATACATATATGTATATATATATAAGAAATTATGAATTCTTGGACAGTCCGAGCAATATAGTTCAACTATATGCTGAAATTTAAATGCGTAATTGGTGTCTTTACAATTGCAGGTGTGGAACTGACTTTTGTTACAAATGTGGAGCTCACTCAAGTGATCATTACTGCAGTAGCTGTGGCACTTAAACGACATTTATTGTACTTTTAACATATATTTTTCTGTTTGTTATATACAATTCTAGAAAAAATATGAGTCCAATATATCAATGAACTAGTTTCAAGTGGTTTTTGGAACATAGGGGTGATTTTGTACTCATTACTAAAGGGCTACTTCTTATCATGATTATATATGTGCTTACATTTTTTACTATTTGTGAATCTGAAATTACAATAGAAATAGTGTTCAACGGTCACTTTTGTTCCTGTTTTTTAAAAACAATCATTATCATGAAGTTTCAAATTTCACTTTATGAAACTTCATCATAATGTTCTATAGTTATATTGGTGCAATTTAAAATTCCGTGACAGTGACTATTTTCTAATTACAAACGTTGAAAAGTGACTATTTGTGAATTTTATTCTAAATTTCACTAGTTAACCGAATAGGCACGGGCAATGTTGGTGAGGTTGAAACGCAATAAACGAAATATAACGATTCTCGTGAGAATCGACTAGTGAAAACTTAAAGAAATAATTAGTCTCTCATATGGTGTGTCACAGAGCTAGATGGTTATAATTGGTGCATTTAAGCGGCCAATAACATGTAAGAGTTGGAAAAATAGCTAAGTAGGTATATCATAGGTTCGTGATATTAGTGTGTCAATGTCATCGGCATAGCTTCCTTTGTAAAGCCGATATAATTGAATCTCATTCGCTTGAAAATTACATTATGCAGAAAATAATAAAAAAATTATTTATATAAACTATTGAATACTGTTAACATCTTCCTATATTAGGTGTGATATTTTTAGTTTCTTCTTTTTTTGGAATCTTTTTGCTTAAATTTCTAGCTCGGCGACTGATTGTTGCATGTTAGGCACGTCGTTATGCTGCGGAGCGCTATATGCGTTAGGGCTATACAGTGGTATACAACGTAATATACATATGTCGTAGATACATTTTTTAGGTTTGATTTTATATTTGAAACAAGGCCAAATCACTTCTAATCTTTCTCAAAATTTGTGTATAACCTCATTCAGATGCGCTTCCAACCAATTAACAACATCCAATCACAGGAGGAGGAGAAGGAGATGAAGAGGAAGAGGAGGAAATGGAGTGGAAGAGTACGTAGAGGAAGAGGAAGAATATGTAGAGGAAGAGGAAATGGAAGAGGAAGAGTACGTAGAGGAAGAGGAAATGGAAGAGGAAGAGTACGTAGAGGAAGGGAAGGAAGTGGAAGAGGAAGTGGAAGAGTACGTAGAGGAAGTGGAAGAGTACATAAAGAAAGAGGAAATGGAAGAGGAAGAGTACGTAGAGGAAGAGGAAGTGGAAGAGGAAGAGGACGTAGAAGAAGAGGAGGAATATTAACTAATGCTTGGCGCTTTTTGAATTTTTAGGTACACCTAACCATTTATAAATGTTGCAAACTGTAAATGCCTGAAGTTTTTGTTGTCTAATTAGTTAAAAATTAAAGTGAGAATATGAATCAGTTAATTACGATTGAGTGATAAATGATTGTATGAAAGATATTGCATTCACTAGCTTGGCGAACTCCGGTAAGAAGCTAAAGAACTTGTAGGGGTATTACTTTTAACTTTATTTTTTATAAAGTTAGCCTGAGACGAATTTAAAAGTAACTTGATTAGGGAATTCATATAGTGGATCACAATTTATTTACGATTGAAGCTGAGTTGTATATTTAGGTAAGAATCTATCAAATTAATAATCAACATTCAACAACGTTCATACAAAAGGTACTTTACTCGGCAGAACTTAAGAACCAAATAGTTAGAAGACGGTCATTTCTATGTTCATTTCAGCTATTTCTTCGGTTATCTCTTCTACGGATTCTGCTCACACAAGATGCTTTATGCACCGAGTTGTCCTTCATCTCGTTAGCCACAAATCTGAAAATCTATATCCACGATTTAAGCAAAATCAGAAGAAGAAATTACGCATTTGCAGCTTTTGCACTCCTGGAGATACCACACTCCGTTCAGCGTGACGACAGGAGGAATTTTTTATCCTAAGTATGATAAAAACAAAGATAGGGAAAATGTGACAAAATTAATAGCGGTGGAGGGTTTGCCTTTTTCATTTCCTTCCTCTCTTGGTTTTATTCATTAATCCGGGAAATATATAATTCTGCTTTTAATGGTTTTTCTAGATCAACAGTTAGAAGGGATGTTTTTAAATTTGCAAGTGAATATCAACAGTATTTACGTTATGCATTGTATCATTTTAATGGCAAAGTGGTTATCACTTCTGACATAAGTCGTAGTACTAACGATAATGATTATTTAACAGTAACATGTCATTGGATAAATCAAAATTGGTTTATGCAAAAACGTATTTTAGCATATAGATATATAGATGATAGGCACACTGGAAGTTTTATTGCAGATAATATTAATGAAATTTGTGATTACTATGGAATAACAGATAAAATTATGACTATTACATTAGATAATGCTTCTTCTAATGATTATGCTATAAGACTTTTAAAACTTAGATTAACTCCAGTTTTTCCTGATCATTTTCATATAAGATGTGTGTGTCATATTTATAACTTAGTTGTAAAGGATGGCCTAAAAACTTTTTGAAAGCATTCTTAATAAAATACAATTTGTCATAAACTTTATTTTTAAAGGTAAAAAAATACAAAGACGCAAAGAGTATAAAAAAATATGTCATGATTGTAGATTATCATATAGAAAAATTCCAGAAGAAGTTTCGACTAGGTGAAATTCTCTGTATGAGCAACGATATGTTGCTTACGATTATAGACAACCTATTACTTTATTATTTAACGCCCATAATAAAAATCCAAGGGATATGCTTGTAGATAGTGATTGGGATAAATTTTTAGAACTTAATGGATTTTTAGAAAAAAAATTATCAAGCTACTAAAGAATTTTTCGGTATTTATTATCCTACTATTTCAAATATGTTATTTTATATAGCTCTAATATTTTTGTTACTTAATGAATATATGCAAAACCAACTTATAAGGCATCTATTGAAAAAATATTTTTTTAAAAAAATACTTTTTTCCTATCCCCACTATTTATAATGTTGGTATTGTATTAAATCCAACTATTAAAGTAGACGGTTGTAAAACATTTATATAAACGATTTATGATTGTGTAGAAGTACTTCAACAGACCTAACTGAAGAACCAACTGACACACCAACTAAAGAAGCAGTTACGTCTAGCATACACATCGAATGCAAAAAAAATATACGTATTACCAACAACAAAGTGCAAATAATCAACCGGCTTCTGTACCATCTTCTACTACTTCGCTGCAACCTTATAAAAAAACATGCGGCTTCTGCTGCTAGTATTCAAAGCCTTAGAAATAAAATGTGTAGTGGTTCAACTTCTTCACAAGTTAGCGAATTTGATGTTTATGTTTTGTAGGGTGCTCTACCGTACGAATTAATTGACAATGATGAAGGACAAGAAGACTTGCTGAAATACTGGAGGCAGAATGAGAAGACATTTCCGACGCTAACAAAGATGGCCCGAGATGTGTTAAACATTCAAAGGTCATCAACAGCGTCTGAAAGCACCTTTTTCGTGGGGAGATTTCAAATTGGAGAGCACATACATTCATTGGCGGAAGACAGATTGGAGATTGCAGTTTTATTCAAAGACTGAATTCGTGCGGAGCGTATGAGTTGCGGCCAACCGGAGACCAACGAAGAAGAAGACTACAACTACAACGAAATCTTGTCCGATAGAACAGAAAGCGACGTTGAAGAATTTGACAAACAAATTCCAATTCCAAATTCGAAAGAGTATGGTTGAATATGTAATTTTTTTAAATTGCAATTGTAGTATTTTATATATCATTTGCAACTTTCGAACAACACCACAAAGTTGTAATTTTTAAATTGTATTACTATGTCATATTTCTATTAAATAATATAAGAAGCACAAAAACAATCTTGAGATATTTTTATTACACTATCTTGTTCAATTATTGAAGTGTTTGTATATAACTATATATTGTTTTTTAAAATTAAGTGGGAAAAAAAATGAGTCCCGACCCGCCCCAACCCAACCCTGTTCCGACGGGATGTGGGACGGGACGAGACCTCCCACCGTCCCGCTGGAACCCGAGTCCTGATCCTCCCCCGGCCCGCCCGTTGGACACCCTTAGTAACTACTACCTTACACTAACACAAGTATAGAATAAATTTGGCCACTAACACTTGAGCAGATGCAAAGAAATCACCTAATATTTTTTGTCTCTATTGAAATTTTGCCTCTAGAGTAAGGTCTGTGTACATCCTACTCTACCAGACCTCAATTGTGGGATTACATCGGGTATGTTGTTAGCTTACTATCCTAACCTTTATGGCCAAATCAATTGTTGACTCAACTATGTACAATTTTCTAGACAACTAAGCAACCAATGAATCACTTTGCCTATGTTTTTTGGCCCTTTTTATTTCTCAAAGGCCACAAGGCATATAAAATCTTTGATTAATATTATTTCTTGTTGATAGGAAGACAGAAATTTCAGACAGACCACATTTTTAGTTTTGAGAGCCCACCTTTGAAGACTAGCAGCCCCTAACCACATGGCCTTACACCATTTTGGGTCTACAAACTTCTCCACTACGAAAAAGAAACAAGTACAAGATGAATATAGCTTGGCTAATTTTAGCATCTAAGGCACTCCAAGATTTTGACATAACAGATCCTAAATGTTCAAGTGCACCTCAATTATTTCACTAAGTACTCGTTATCTTCAATCTTACATGTATCGAGTAACTATGTTCACCAAATCTAAGATAGGTAACAATATCTTGGTCGAGAAAAAGAACCGCACTAGTTGGAAATTGGGAGTCTAAGATAGGTAACGATATCTTGGTCGAGAAAAAGAACCGCACTAGTTGGAAATTGGGGAAAGATAGAGAGCTCTCTAGTCTCTTCTGATTGAACTGAGAGTTCACTTTGTCGGTCCATGAATATACAGCACCCAGCAGTTGAGTTGTTGGCCAGATACGAGTAGAAGCACTACCTCAAAAATGTTTGGACTTTTGGGCAGATTCCAGTTCTATCTGTACATGTACTGAGTAACTCATATCCACCAAATCTAAGGTAGATAAAAAGACATTATCTAACATTTTTTTGTCTCGACTCGAATTTAAAACCTGATGTCTCATAATTTTCACCGACTTCATTGATTGGTTAAAGCCACACTCGGTGCAGATCAATATATATAATTCCAACTATAAGGAACTTGTGTCCCTAACCAAAATATAAAATCCAATCAGTCATTGAGGTGTTAACTGGTTGAGCAGGCAAGTAATTGCAGATAGCAATAACGAATCCAACAGCCAGCTCAGAATAAGCTAATGAATTATCAAACATATTGCATCAAAAGAAAAGAAAAAGATCAAGCAAATCAAGGTGGACCTCCTTTTTTTAGGACACATTTTGGCTAGCCAGTTCTATTGCTCAGACTCCCCAAAAATATTATCATGTCCGTGTCGGATCCTTCAAAAGTGCACTACTTTTACTTTTGAAGGATCCGACACACACCGGACGGCATCTTTGAAGAGTCCAAGCACCCAACATACCTATCAAGTACAAAAATAAAGAAGTGAATGATTGTGAGAAAAAAAAAGATGTACATATCAACTACAAAAGAATAGATGGATCATGGGAAATGAACATTGACCAACTGAAAGGTGAATCATAACACAGCATAAGTAGTAGAGCAAAACTGTTGGTACAAAACAACAACCTAGTAAGATCATCGGAAGCCTATGTTGCTCGGACTCTTCAAATATGCCACCAAGTGCATGTCAGATCCTCCAAGAGTAGTGCATTTTTAAAGGGATCTGACACGGGTACAGCAGCATAGTCGGGAGCTTCATGAGCATCCTCAACAATTTCAGAAGCAAGTCAAACTAGACGCGTTTAACCTAAAGTTTCGTGGAAACAACTCTTTAGATTATCGAAACATAACCCACTCACATTCTCATCATAAGAGCCTAGATCCAGATCAGAGGTCTACAAAACTTCAGGATATTTGGATTTACAGCCCCAATAAGGAACAACTTTCTCAACTCCAGATCAACAATATGGTTCAGCCACCATTCTACTTTACATCAACAAAATCTATCCTTTTCAACTTTGTTGACATAGAAGAGATTAAAATGCATTGTTTCATAGGCTATTTCAGACCTAAGTTATATACTAGTCAAATGTGCGAAACTGGAAACAAGAAGCATCAACCAGAATCAACGTAAGGGATTTAGCATTAGCGCACACTTTCCATCAATGCTGATTGCTATCAGTTGTCTAATGAAGAAAATGTAATACATATATAGTGTGTGTAGTCAACAAACATTTTAACAACCAAGAAATGTGTGAGCTACTGAATACGTTGACCAGCAACTATTTCCTCGCAGCAATTAGTTTAAATGCCAAGCAATCGCCAAAATACCTAAATTCATAAGCTTTCTCTTCTCATTCAATAAAGTTATCTAAAACGAAAAAGATTGCATGCGCATTGTAAATCATACAAGTAAAATAACAATACATATCTAAATGTATATATCAACAATCAATATAGACAGAGTTATGCAGGTTGTGTTTTTCTACGGGAAGCATGAAACAACTCAACACTCTGATGTCAAGAAATACATACAATATCACCAGGCAATTTTTAATGTAACAAATTTACTTACTATAAATGTATGTGAAAAGAAGAGGTTTTACTACTTGCTTCATTAACATCACCTATCATTCACTATATCATGTCATGCCCACTAAGGTAAACATAAAAAAGAAGGCTATACCAAACTTCTATCTACTCTCTAAACAAATCACTTTCTCTAAATTTACAATAAGCCAGACACAAAAAACATTTACTATCAAAAATAGTACATAACCTGCCACGTTATGTTTTCTCCGCAGGAGTAAGATGTTCCAACTGTTCCGTAAGGCTATTTACAGTTTTCATACTCCACCAAAATTTCCCTTGCTTGACTGTTTTCGATTCACATATTTTGCTATCTGTATCTTCTCTTTCCGACTTTACATCAGTAGAACCAGGGTTCTCAGTTAAGAATTGTTCCCAGAATACATCATTTACTCCTGTTGGCACATTACTAGAAGCGTTTCCATTAGGCTCAGAATTCATGTCAATATCAGAAATCTTAGACCCAACATCAACATTTAATTGTGGGTCCGCACAACTAATAGATTCATCCAAGTCCACCGAAGACATTATATACTCCCAAAAGATCAAAGAAGATTCCAACTGATCTACCAGTTCCATGTTGAGAGTCAAAAGAGAAGCGGGGTCCACATTTTCCCTAGTCGAATCATCAGCAGAACTCGCTTCACTATCATAAAGATAGTTATTTCCTGGCAATCTTCTCTTTCTTTCATTCACTGCCAGCTGCGGCATGAGACTCAAAGCTAATCCTGATTTATTTATGGTTCGAGCTAAAGTAGATAACACGTTCTTTTGTCGGTTTTTCGCTTGTTGGACACGTTCAGTAAAAGCCTGCATTTGCATTTCAACTCCTTGTAGTTCTAAATGAAGCGATTTATTTTCATGCTTCAACTTTTCAATATCTTCCTTATAACCTCGTCTTTCTGATTCGGTCAATGCAGATGAAAGGCTTTGAATATTCTGGGCAGAATGACTGTGAACAGGTTTCCGTCTATAGATACTCTTCAAAAGATGTGGCTGACCTCTAAGAAAATCCTCGTTTGCGAATTCCCATTGTTCAGGATCTATTTTCCTGAATCCCTGGTTTGACAAGAGAACAAAAGACATGAGAATAAGAACAAAAACACTAAGGGGTCGTTTGGTTGTTGGTTAGAGTTATGCAGGGTTTAGTTATTCATGTATTAGTTAATCCATATTCTACACTGGGTAGAATAATACTCTCTCTGTCTCAAATTATATGTCGTGATTTCTAAAAATAGTTCAAATTATTTGTCATAAGACAACATTAAATATTTTTTCCCATTTTAACCTTAGTAGTAATTGTTCTTGAAGATTACAAACACCTAAATTATGGGGTGAAAGCACATAAATAGAGTAAATATTCAATGAACAAAGATTACATATTAAGACATAAATAAGGGTGAAATAGTCAAAACTCCTAATTAATATTTTCTTAGAGGGGCGTGTAAAATAGAAACACGGACGATAATATAAGATGGAGGGAGTACATAGATTCCCTCATAATTTATACTTCATCTATCCCAATTTATAGGACGCACTTTCCTTTTTAGTCAGTCCCAAAATGACACATTTCCTTATTTGGCAACAATTTAACTTTAAACTTTACATTTTACGCTTAACGAGATGATCTATAATCACACAAATATCTTTGGCTTGTTTTAGACCACAAGATTCAAAAGTCTTCCTTTATTTCGCTAATTTCGTGTGCAGTCAAACTACATCATATAAATTAGGACAGAGGGAGTACATAGTATTAGTTACGCGGGATTGTAAACTGTAACTAAACATCGTACTTGGTGTGCTGAATTTTATATATAGCAACTAAAATGCTACCAAGCATGTTACTAGTTTAATACATGAATAATCCACTTCCTAACCAGCAAGCAAACGACCCCTAAAAGATTGAAACTCAATTTAAAAACAATATCACTTCAAATGATTCACGTAAAATGAATTACTTACATAAGTGTTTAGCTGTCGGATAAAGCTGGAGAAATTATTGTGCGTGAAGTATCTAGGCAACAAATCTCTAGCAAAATCAGGAGGATTCCAAACAATGAAGCTTTTATTATTTGAACTCCAGGAGACTATTGGATCAGTGGAAGGATCATCCACCATTTCATATGTCTTTGCAATAAAGGGTGGCAGCGCATTGGTGCTGCAAGGAGCTTCAGCCATAGTAAGTTCAAGTCCAGATCACAACCCCCTTGAAATTAAAATCACAATGCAAAAGCTCAACTAGAAGTTGACAAATCCTAATTGATGAGGAAGATCAACTTATCAGCTTCCCAGCATACGCGTCCAACCATACGAAATTGTTATCACCTTGATTTCCTTCGATAAATTCAAGTGAAGCAACTCCCACCTGATAATACAAATTCATGGCAAATTCACATTTCCATTACTAACGCTAGATGTTGCTATCATCAAATTTTGGAACTCACAAAATTCAAATCCTGGCTCCGCCTCTGGTTTCAACAGGTCATATTTCACACAAATCCAAGATTCTCGACTCCTTTTCTACTTATTACTCAATGAAACTCCAATGACTGATCAACAATATCAATCTTTCCTACATCAAAAAGCTTCTTACTGTAACTGCAATTTTAACAAGTCAACTCACATATAAACCTCAACCTCAAAGCTCAAAGCATCTCTAATACAACAACAACAACACCACATACTATATCTCAATCCAAAATCTAGTTGGGATAGGTTATATGAATCCTCAAAAATCACCCTGCTCCCAATTGGACCAATTTTTGTTCAGATACTCAATAACTTGTCTTCAAAAAGAGAAAACCAAGACTTCCGTTGATCAAACAAGTGCAATCAACTTGAATTCCAAAAAGAGAGCCTTTTTTACCCACTAAAACTCAGAAATTTTGCAGACCCAATTTCCCTGTACTTATAACCAATCACATTCAAAATTAGAAAGTGCAAGAAAATGAGAAAAAGTCCATCACTTCTCAAATAACCCAGAAAACCCATTATAAAAGCCGTTAAAACAATCATGATTACTCTCAAAACTTCAAGCAGAAGCTCAAATAGTTTGTCTTTAAAGAAAACCAAGATTTCCACTGCTCAAACAAATAGAAAAGAACAGTCTTTTCACTAAAACTCGGGAATTTACAAACCCAATTTCCCCTGTGTTTACAACTAATCACAGTCAAAATTAGAAAGTGCAAGAAGATTAGAAAAGTTAATCTCTTTACAGATTACCCAGAAATCCATTACATCAAAGTAGTTAAAACATAGCACAAATAATTTTTGTTTAAATAAACCAAGATTTCCAGTGCTCAACAATGCTAAAAAGACGACATTTTTACCCACTAAAACTCATAAATTTGCAAACCCAAACCACAGTCAAAATTAGTAAGTGCAAGAAGATGAGAAAAGTTCATAACTTTTCAGATTACTCAGAAACCCATTACATCAAAGTCGTTAAAAACAATCATTATTACTCATGAAACTACAAGCAAAACCTCAAATCACACATAAATACAAATACCCACAAAAAGATATACAACTTCCCCTGCGTTTACAAACAATCACAATCAAAATTAGTGCAAGAAGATGAGAAAAGTCCATAACTCATTCGTTAAAAACAATCATTATTACATCCGAAACTACAAGCAAAAGCTCAAATCACATAGAAAATACAAAGACCCACAAAAGATATACAGTCATATTCAGAAAGTGCAAGAACATGAGAAAAGTTAATCACTTTACAGATTACCCAGAAACCCATTACATCAAATTCGTTAAAAACCAATCATTATTACTCATAAAACTTCAAGCAAAAGCTCAAAGCACATACAAAATACAAAAGATATACAGTCATATACAGAAAGTGCAAGAAGATGAGAAAATTTCATCACTTTACAGATTACCCAATACATCAAAGTAGTTAAAACAATCATTATTACTCACAAAATTTCAAGCAAAAGCTCAAATCACACATAAAGACAAAGACCCAGAAAAGATATACAATCAGCAGTATACACAAGAATGTATCGTCAGAAAATTACCTGCAATAGAAAATGGAGAATAAGCTTTGAATAGGCAGACAGAGAGAAGAAGACGACAGTTTACTTTGACCCACTTCTAGAAGACTTGTTCTCAATGGGTTTGATTCGTTGGTACGTCCGGTTTTTTGGATGTTTTTTTCAATTAAGGTGAGCTGTATTTTGGAAGTAAAAAATATTGAGTTAATAAATTATCGGATTAATGTATTAAGTACTTATAAAAAATACTAGATTAAAAGTTCAAGTTAGCTATGGATTGAAATGTAAATAAGAAATAATTCTTTTAATATGAAAATAATAATGAGGAATTCGAATTTTTCTAGAATTTTCATTGCCGTAAAAAATATTGGATTCTAAAATATTTTTCTCGAGTTTCAATTTTGACAAGGAAAACTCCAAAATTGTATCGAGACAATTCTAAAGTTGAAACAAGCATTACTATAAAAAGCTTTCTATCTGATAGAAATGAAATATGGTATAACTTTAGTAAAGGGTGGTGGAATTCGAAACTTTGATAAGTAAAATTCGAAATGCATTCCGAAATTTTAAATGTGCAGTTTAAATTTTTAATTTTTCAAATAGATGTACTTTTATAGACTAATTTTACTATAATACTATATCATTATTCATATCAAATCAATAAATGCATTCGTGTTTGCATACACATGAATTTCTATCACGTAATCATCATATATGTAATATATATATATTTTCATCTCATTAAATTAATATGATTTGATATGAATATCGGGTAAGAATGAATACTTATCGATCTTATACTGTACGAATAAGAAGTTATTTGTCTTTTACTTTAAAATGTCGTATGATATTAATATATCTAACTTTTTGTTTAAATTATTTTACTTCAAGTGATTTTATTTTTGCTAATTACTGATGCAACCCCTAGTATTTCAAAGACAAGTACATAGATCTGCATATAATTGAAATCTTAACAATATTCAAGATTTCATTATATTGGAATATAATTTAACCGTTGTTTTTGAAATATAAGGTCATTCTTATATTGTACTTATATGATTTCATTATTTGAGATTGTGATTTTCTTGGGTTGGATGGATAAAGCAAATATTTGTAAATTTATGTATTTTTTCAGGCGTATGCGTGACGCCACTGCTTATGTAAGCTATGTAGAATTTCTCATAAAATATTATGGGAATCAATCAAGTGATGTTTTTTTCTTCTTCAACTTATAATCTTTTATCCTACATAAGAATTAGGTTTCTTCATGTGATAAAATTTCTTCGTTAATGACTATTGAATCAGCTGAAAAATCACGAATTTTGTTAAAATTATTTAAAATTTAACATGCATTTGATATATGTTAATATATATATTTTTATAACAAGGTGTGTAGTGTAGACGTCAAAATTTTACCGGATTTAAAATAGGACTCTACAAGACGAATTAAATTCATCTTCTAACTCTAATTTTCGGTTGGGTTTCTAAATGATGATGTACCCTAAACACTAGCTCACACAGTTGCGCCTATATAAAGGGATACATATTTTCTTGACAAAACATCTCAAAAATTTCTTAAACTCCCGAAATATTCATGAAGAGATCAAGACATCAAATATTATCTTTCTCAAAGCAAAAATGATAACAATCAAATACATGGAGGTTGGCATCATTTTGGCGTTTTATAGATCACAAATTTGAGCTCTTGTAAGACTAATAGAAGGAAATATCAATTTGAGCTCAAGAACACTTGTTTGTAGAGTACGTAGTTATTTATTCATTAATAAGGAATGTGTAAGAATAATTAGAGTAGGTAGAATATTTTCCTCATCATTCTCCTTTTACAAATGTGGTTCATATACAACTATACAGGCTAGAAATTAGTAGATGATAAGGAGAAGATTATGTCTAATTATCTTTCTAAGATAAAACTAATCTTCCTAATAATGATAGCTAATCTTCCTAATGATAAGATAATCTTCCTAATGACAAGATAATGCTAATAAATATTTTACCTCCTACCATATATACAAGATATACAACTTAATTACAATAATAATAATTATTATTAACAATATTAATAATTATTATTCTATCACTCCCCCGCAGTCGAAGCGGGAGGCAAACGGATGCTGAGGCTGTCCCGAAAGTCTTCAAATAACACAAGCGGAAGACCTTTAGTGAATATATTGACAATTTGATGGCGCGACGGGACATGTAGCACTCGCACTTGACCGTGTGACACTTTTTCACGGATGGATATCCAGCTCAATATGTTTTGTGCGTTGATGATTGACTGGATTGCCGGACAGGTAGATAGCATTAATGATAGCTAATCTTCCTAATGATAAGATAATCTTCGTAATGACAAGATAATGCTAATAAATATTTTATCTCCTACCATATATACAAGATATATAACTTAGTTACAATAATAATAATTATTAATAATATTAATAATTATTATTCTATCAGAATGTATTGAAAATATAATTAAATGAATAAATGGGTGTTATCTTTAATAAATTAAGTTTTTAGATAAAATAATCACGTAATCGAACTTAACCCATTAAATATGGAGGAATCCCACCTCGATAATAAGTAATTAGACATGTAGATATATGTATATAGTTGCATCACTGCTTCAATATTCTCTCCTTGGATGATTTCGACATGTATATTGTTCTAGGATTCTAGTATATTTCCTATGCATAAATATCTTTATTTCTTTAGAAACATAGAATCTATCTAGCCAAATATTTCTTTATGTTTTTCATCAAGTATCTGGTATTTATATCAGGATTTTAGATGGTGATAGTTTAAGTAGAAAAAGGACAACTAATAGTTGGGATGTGAAACTCGTAAAAAATTAATAGTTTAGATGTGTTTTTAACCATTAATTCAAAAGTAAAATTTTGAGGTGAAACTGTGTCCTGTGGCACCACTTCCCTCAAGATGCATCCGACCCTAGTTACAATAAATTGACAGCCAGCGTAAAACTATTCGATTTCATAGCCGTGTAAATCGAATTGTAAACAAAACTAAGGACCCGTTTGGTCATTAAAAATTTCACTTTTTTCTAAAAATTATCACTTTATTCTAAAATTAGTGTTTGGTCATGAAAATTGCAAATACAACTTAAAGTTGTATTTGAAATTTGGAAAACACTTGCAGTTTTCTCTTTTTTTCACTTTCGATACACTCAAACAACCAAATATTCTTTGCAAAAACTATAATCAAATACAACTCCATCTTCGACTCCAACTTCAAAATTCCAAATAAAGTGAAAAATATTTGGTTTTCATAACCAAATGCCTACTAATATAGTAACTTTTCTAAAAAAATTGGTTGAGGAGGAAGGGAGAAAGACATGTCAAGGAGAAGGAGACAAGCTAATGCTATATAGAATAGACTGAAGTATAAAAAATGAGGAGACAGAAAAGGACTCTTGCCTACCCTTAAAAGGAGGTTAATACCAACATATACCCCAAAAAAAAAGAAGCTAAAGAGAGTGATTTAAGGAAGTATGTAACTACTAAAATCCAATTTGCCTTTTTTTTTTTTTTTTTGCTTTTGTATGTGTTTGTAGTATTCTCAGATTATATATGCACGCCTGTGAACAAGAAATAAGAAATTCCTGTCAACTAAGTACGGTTCTGTGTGTTTGGCTTTTTCTATCTAAAGGGAACGAAGGAAAGACAGAAAAAAAAGGACAACTGTGGACACTACTATTTTTGTTCAATAGTTTTTTTATTTGGTCCGGTGTCGATAGTATTGGAGTCGTTCTAAATTTGAATTCACACCGGAAAGTATCATATTAGGGGGCATAAAGCGCTTTGGTGTTCAATATCTGTATTGGGTCATGACTATATGTATTGAGACCTGATTAGATTTGGATTCACGTTGAAAAAAATCGCATACACTTTCTTGTCCAGTATCTTATTGGGGCGCTACTAAATTTGAATTCACGCTGGAAAGACTCATACTAGAGAGAAAAACGCTTTCTAACAAAGACGACTCTATACCTAGGGCTAGACATCGCACCGAAAATTCCTATATTTGAGGGGGGGGGGGGGGGCTCTAGCTAAGAAAGGCAACTTTATACATAGGGCTAGAGATGGCAGTGGATCCTGGACCCGGTCCAGATCCGTTTTATAGGATATGAATCTTTAAAATTTGGACCCGATGGATCCGGATCGGATCTGGATCTGGATCTTGTATTTGAGATCCGTATCTGGTCCAGATCCGACCGTGAATCCATTTTTTATTAAATATATTCACAGCCTAGAATGTAATTTTATAAGTATTTTCTTAAAATTGCTAAGCACATCCTTGCAAGTTTAATTCTCAAAACAAGTTTAATTTATCCCCGCGTTAACTCAAAAACCAAAAAATAAAGAGGTAACTTCGATAATAAAATCAATGTTATATTAGTGAATGACTAACATCTCCGTAGACAAATAGTTAAAATTATATTCACTTCATTTGTGAAGATTCCAAGCACATGCAAGTTCTGCATTGTGGAAATACTAGTCAGCATTTTTCACAACTATTGTCATTGTCCAACATTTTCAATTAATAGCTCACAATCAAAACGAGACAACGAACAAAATATCTTATATGAACATTTCAACATTGAAACACAGTAAACTGTTAGCTAAGTAAAAATCATTTGTCAATTCAAAAAAAAAAAATCTTAGCAAGGCAAATTTTTTTACATGTGGATCCAGATCCGATCCGTAGACCCGGTGGATCCTATGGATCCGGATTTGGATATGATTTTTATGAACCCGATGGATCTAGATCCGGATCTGTCCAGATATGAAAAACGAATCTAAATCTGGATCTAGTAGGATCCGGTCCAGATCCAATCCATTGTCATCCCTACATAGGGCTCGAACCCGCATTAGGGCTCAACTAAAGTTAGAATTTGCGCAAGGAACTCCCATATTAAGGGGTAAAACACTCCTTAACAACTGTGATAATATACCTAAGACTCGAACCTGAAATCTCTAGTTAAGGATAAAAGTGTACTTACCACTCCCCGTAACCTTTGCTGCTTTTGTTCCATAGTTTAAACTTTACATTATTAGAAGGTGCTACAATATTTACTAGTAGTATTTACAATTTGGAAGAATTGGGAAATATATCAATAACTTAACTAGTCTATGGCCTAAAAAATCGCACGTAAATAATTTAGTTTTCTGATTAGTCAAGTTTAATTATGCAATAATCGAACATCTAATAATTAAAAAAATTCAAAATCCAAATCGACCAAAAAAATCGAAAAGCCTGTAAAAATTGGGTCGGTCAGTTTTTCTAGGAATGATCGAAATATGACCACATGTAGCTATATGTATTGGAATTTCCACTATATGTGGACTAATATTAATTTGATTATTGTGATTTATCAAACGGGCTAACATATATAATTGATAGACAATTCTGGGCTAAACTGTACACGTTTCATGAGCTAATTTTTTAGATGAGTTAGGATATAGGTTCAAAATTTATTTTCTTTGTTATGGTATCAGAGTTAGAACCATCTTTATTTTTGTGTGTCCTAATACCGATTCCTCATATTATATTGTCTACATTCTAGTTGGCAAATTTGAACACGCGATGTTAAATGCCCCACGTTGATTGAAGAATGAGTAATTTGTCTCCTTGTATATCAACAATTCTTCCTCATGACCACGAACTTAAAATTGAGTTAATGTCCACTTTGTTGGATTTTGCATCTGTTACTACTACAGCTTTTTAGAATAATTAGTTGTTTAGTTGTAGGAAAAGTCTAATAGTTGATTTAGTAGGATACTCGGTTTTTAAATTTTAATAAGAGTCTAATATTTTAGCTATAGGATGAGTCTGCTACTTTAATTATATGCATATATAAAGGCTTATGATTAATAAATTTTATATGAGACTATTTTCATTCATATTTTCTACTTCTTGTTTGCATCTATCCAAAAAATCATAACAGTGGTATCATCGCGTTCATTGATCTTAATGGGTTTGTGCATTCATTGAACAAGAAATAGTTTCAACCACTTTTAAGTCATATCTATTTTCAACTCATTTCAACCCGTGCTTATTTTTAACGCTCAGGGCTATTTCAACCAATTTTAACTTATACTTATTTTTAACGCTCAGGGCTATATTCAGCCAATACCAATTTAAATCAATTTTTAATCCACTACCTTTAAAACTTATTTTCAACCATAACAAGCAATTGTCTGTCTTTGAATGTCTCACAAACCTTCACCGGTGAAAACTATCATAGTAATTGGTTAGTGAAGATGAAGTTAGAAAACAATTTTACAATGTGTAAGCATAATTCTCTTCCGTTTGAAAATAAAATTTATACAATTTACTTTCAATCGACGGAATAGAAAAATTGTCACTGAAAAATACTTGAAGCATGTGATGGAAAAATGCAAAAAAAATTGAGTTCAAGAAGAAGATGAAATATTTATGTTACCGATGTGTGCAAGTTCAAAATTACTCAAAAAATAATCCACAAGTACAAATTGCTAGAGTAGAAATTAAGGAGGAGCAACTTTTCTAGATTGCACCAACAGAAGCAAGGAGGAGTGTTGGATTTTGCGTCTGTTACTGCTATAATTTTCTAGAATAATTAGTTGTTTAGTTGTATTAGAAGTCAATAGTTGATTTAGTAGGATACTCTATTTTTAAATTCTAATAAGAGTCTAATATTTTAGCTGTAGGAAGAGTTTGTTACTTTAATTGTGTGCCTATATAAAGACTTATGATTAATAAAATTTATATGAGACAATTTTCATTCATATTTTCTACTTGTTGTTTGCATCTCTTTCCAAAAAATCATACCACACTTCTTATCAATTATCATATGTTTAAGATACTGTTACCCGTAAGTTTTAAATAAATTTTTAAATGTTATTCCCTAATTATTAAAAACTGATAACACAATCAGGTCGTATAAGATATTTGTGGACGAATCTCTATAATACATTAATAAGAAACCAAAAATGGCAACTTAGTTAGAGAAAGTACTTAGTATAGCATGATTAGCATGCTAACTTATCAATCAAGGCCTAAAATAGATTAGGAGTTAGCAAATATTGAAGCATGTATTTATAACCTAGCTAGGAAAATGTTGAAAAAGTAAAATGCAGAGAAGGAGAAGAGAGAGAGCAAGGTGTATGTCTATTATGAAGCATGATGGGGGTGGAGTTGTAAGTATTCTAAGCGGAGCTAAGAGTTTTAATTTATAAATTCTGAATTTTAATTTTTTTACTTATTAGGTTCTGAATAGATTATTTACGCATATTAAATATTTTTTATACAAATAAAAGTTTGAGCCAAAGTTATTGAGATCTGCCAAACTCGTAACTATTACATTGGTTTCGCCCCTACCATTGGTAAGTATTTCTTAATTAGAAATCTGAAGTTAGGGTATCGAGTTTGGAGTTGGGAATCTGCTTCCATGCCGCAAATACTCAAATCTGAACTGAATCATGCCCTTCGTTAGGAAGGGATTTACCCTCGATATGAGATTTTCGACCCGAATACAAATTCAATCGAACTCAATATCAGTACCTTATATCGGATGAAAAGTAAAGCTTTTTGAATACCAAGAGAATACCAGACATATCTGGAAAGGACATCGAATAAAACAGTAAGAGCTTTAATTTGTCAGAGCATGTGACCTACAAATAAAGACTAGTATATAGTTTGGAGGAAGACAAATTGAAGTCCAGCCATTGGGGGAAGCTTCATTTGATTACTCTCGTGATGACTAGTACTGCATATCTATTGCTGAATTTTCTCTGACTGACTGACTATTTGACATGCATCCATCACTTAATTCAATTTCCGTGCTTCCCCAATATTATTCCCAAATTCCATTCCCTATATGTCCTATTCCTACAAACTCATATTGTGTAGTTCTGAGCGGCGGATTAACAATTTAAACGTTATGAATTTTGAATAGAGAAAGTGAGAACGTATGTGCGTTTAATTCTGTTTATACATGTTTTTTCTAATTCGACCTGAAAATATTGGTCCGGCAATATATTTTATACGTAATTCTAGAAGTGAACTAGCTTGATCGGTAGAATTCAGTTGTGAGATACGCTTTTGCTCACGAATTTGTCGTTCCATCTCAGACTAGGCTATCTCCGAGAGCATAGGGGTCCCGAACGGGTGAAGAATAACAGGTTGTTTCACCTTAATATATAAGTTTAAAAATTGAAGTAAATATATCAACATGATTAAAATCAGAAAACTATCACTAAAAACTAAAAGTTGCATGGGCTATCAACAACCAGAGTTCATGCACTTTCCAGGAAAGGTCCTAAGCCCCAATTTCATCCTTTAGCAGCAAAAACTATTGGTTTTCTAGCATGGAAAACTATTAAGCTTCTTCACGATGCTTTTCCAATTGTCTTGATCTTGTCCCACAAGATGAAGTTGTAGGACAATCTCCCTTACTATCTTATGTGGCCTTTTGTCAAGTTGGTTGAATCTTCTATTATTTCGCTCGATCCAAATAGCATAAACAGAAGCAACAAACAAGAATCCCAGTATCAAAGTTCTCGGTCTGTTCTGTCTGATCATAGAGGATAGCCATCTGATTTTTTCAATCCAATTTCCAATGTTTCTGTTGTATCCTATCCATATCAGGAGTGTACTCCATATACTTTTGGAGTATAGGTATGAAAAAAAGCGATGTGAATGTGTTTCCTCCAAGTTAGTTGAGCAAAATACACAATCTGGTGATACCTGGATACCCAATTTCAGTAGTCTGTCTACAGTGGAAAGTCTATTATGAAGTGCAAGCCATAGGATGAATTGATATTGAGGTATCAACCCCTTTGTCATGAAGAGCTGCTTCCACTGTACCTTTGGATAGTGAGGCAAGAAGTACCCATAAGTCTTTTTAATGCTGAAGTTGCCTTTGAGTACAAACTGATCCAAGGAACCTCTCCAGTTTACCATCGTGTTCCACCAAAGTGTATAACATTGTATAAAAGTGTTTTTGAGCCAAAGCTTTGCGACGTAAGTTATGAGCTATATTTTTGCAATGTAAGTCATCGGATTGTACTTTTCTGAAATTTCCCCATTATTGTTTTCAAGCGATGTTCCTTTTAACCAAAAACTCTTTGAAAAGAAAACAAGAGATTAATTAACCATCATCAGTTGTAATGAAGTGGTACATATTTCTCCATTCTTAATTAAAAATCTTGGTTGAGCTTCAGAGTCGAGTTGAGGAAATGTATTATCTCCAAAATAAAAATTTCCTACGTGAATTTAAATTAATCGAACTCTACGATGATTGTCGTACACAGATTGAGACACACAAAAAAAGGGAAAACAAAATAAGAGACTTATTAAAGCTAACCTGCATTCAGAAGGGTGTCTTGTTATATGGCATTTGTCATTCCTATCCGTCCTTTTCAGCTGATTCCATGTTAGCCAAATTGCCAATGACAGTCCAATTATTAATGCTAAAAGAGAGTGACAGCCCAGAGATAGAAAAAGGGAAGTATGTCAGTACACATCTTGACATTCCGTGATTACCTATTACATAATTCCTTCTATAAAAGGCTCTTCTTTATCACTCCCTTCATTCATCCTTCACATCAACATATATACCATTAATAAAGAGAGAGATGGCATCAAGAAGGGTGCAAAGTAAAATGGCTATGCGCAGCAAGCTTCACCTTTTACGAACACTTACCAACTCCAAATCTGTAAATAAATACTACCACCATCATTTTCTTCTTTAGCTTTTTCCCATTATTCTTTGTTTTCTGCTATATTTTATACTTTCTTCGTTTTAATTTATGTGGCGTTAATGTATACGAAAAAATTATTTTTGGAACTTTTTCTTTTATACCAACAAAGCTTGGTTAGGGAAGAAATTATCTTGTACTTTTACTTCTGTCGGGATTTAAAACCGAGACCTTATGGTTCTCATTCAAATTTATTGACCACTAATTAAGGCACACGCTTGCGTGCTTATGGTGTTAAATATATCATTAAATTTCTATTTTAATTATAATATGAAAATTTTAAGTTAACTTATTTTTTATTAGCGAATATAATTAGAATCTTAAGTTACCTTAAATATACATCTATCATAATTAAAAAATATACTGGGAATATTAGGAGAATATTCACTAATATTTTTAAATATAAAAAGATATTATTATTTTTGAACCTACTTATATTGAAATAATGTCAAGTAAAATGAGAGGAGGGAGTTTCCTTCAGTAACTTCAAACTTTAAAAAAATGGGGTAAGAAAACAGTAAAACAACTACTTATTAATTTATTTTTTTGTGAAGGTGAAAAAGAACTCTATCATCTTGGATGCCTTCCTTTACATCATCAAGCTGAGACTCCAGTTAGAAGCCATCCAAAGAGAGTATCACAACCTCTTAAACCACGTCCAAGTTCTCTCTCTCTCTCTCTCTCTCTCTCTTTAGATAGATTGATAGATGTGTTTTTGTTTTTCTTACAAATGGATTTTTTTAAAACCTATTATAGTCTTATTTTAGAGGTATATGTCAATAAAAAATATAGAGATTTTTTGTTGTTATTATTAGTATTATATCTATGTATTATTCAGTTTATTTTGGGTAAATAACTTAAATAGTCGTATGTCCGAAAAAGGATCTTTACGCAAATAACCATGCGGATTCACTATTTACTTTTCCTAATCTATATATATAGATTATACACATATTATATATTTACCATTAGTTTAAACGATTGAATGCCCAGTTATTTAGGTTAATTATTTAGATTATACACATGTATAGTTAGTGTATAATCTATGTATACCGACTAGCTAGCGATTGTAGATATTTTTTGGCTGAGCAGCCGAATGTGTATTCCCCATTTATTTTTTACTCTTATTTTTATTTGATGTAATGATAACATGAGTTGAATTTAAATGGAGACACGATCAATATAGTTCATATAGCCGACTTGAACTTGCGTTGTTATTATTGTTATTGTTGTCGTAGGAAGTGAAGGTGGAAAAGCTTACCGGAACAAGATTTTTCGTCAAAGTGACATGCAAAAAGGGGAAAGATGTGTTGGTGTCAGTTTTAGAGGCATTTGAAGAGATGAAACTAAGTGTTGTTCAAGCTAGGGTTACAAGCAAGTACTTCTTTGGGATGGAAGCTATTGTTGAAGCTGAGAATGAAGCTGATGTAAGAGCTTTGACTATAGCACTTCAAATGGCTATCCACAAGCAAAGTATTGAAAATCTCTAAGTAATATAGTGTACTTAGGAGAAATGTAGCTCTAATTTTTTGTTTTCTTTTAATTATCCTTCTAGCTAGTTGTTACATTTATGTGATGAAGGGAAAAATTATCACTTTCATTTTGTTATCCATTAGGTATGAAAGTGAAAGAGAAAAGACAAATTATGAATTAAGTTGGATATGGTTGATTTGAACTCTTTTAATTTCTTGTTTGTGTTATATATAATCTATGTTATTCGAACTCTCCTAGAATATTGTTGTATTGGCGTCAAATTCTCCAAAAATGGAGTACTTTTGAAGAATTCAACACATACTTATTGACATTTTTAAAGGATCAGCGCAAAATAGATTATAACTTAATCTTATCCAGCTTTTAAGATATGTAGCATGGCATTAATTAATACTTTGGCAATCATCTACACCACCAAAGTTTTAGAAATACAAGGCAACTGATATGGATACATAAGTACCAAAAGAGAAAATATCATTGATATATCACTTTATTTTACTTTATTTGTCATAACTTGAGTTGGTACAAAGTGCAATAAAAAAAAAGATAATTGTAATATATTATCTTAAATATGTCATAACGTTTGCATAATTATAAAATTGTTATCATCGGTGATCATAAACATGTTATAACAGTAGTATGGCTATAAAAGTTTTTCATTGTAGAATTATAAAATTAGTATATTCTTTTTTTGAAATTGACTAATAAAAAGATAGTGTCGAACAAAGTGGAATGAAAGGGAGTAGGAACAATATGCATCATTACCAAAAAAGAGTGGTATTATGTCCTCTTTTTAGTTGAGCCTAGAAAAACACAAGATTGACTTCTATATTTAATCATGTGTAAATTAAATTGAGTGAAGATAAGGGGACAATGGCAAGCAGACCATTAGAAAATGATCATTACTAAAATAAAAAAAAATAGCGATGGATAATTTTTTAAATTAAACAACAAAATCCGGCGTTAATTATATTTGGCGATGGATTATTATAAAATTCGATTAGCTACGAGCAACTTAGTGACGGATTAGCGACAAAATTTATACCTAAATTCAGATAAAGAAGGAGAAATGTCTAGTAAAACTGTTTCGTTATCTATGTGTAATAATCTAGCAAGCTTAGGTAATCTATATGAAATCGCTATCCATGATAGTGATCCAGTGTCCACTGCATTGACAAATAAATATTCTTCAGTTTAGCAGTGACAAGGTTACAATTTGAAATTCAATGCTAAAATACTTGTCATTTTGAAAAATCAAGATACAATGAGTTATTTTTCTTTTCACTTTTACCTTACTTTAATAAATGTGGAGAGAGATTAATGTGGTGGAAAAAAAAGCATAAAATTGAAATCGAAAAATAAATAAGAATAATTTAATCAATTTTAGTTAATGTATTTTAAAGGACGTGAAAAAGAACATAACAAGTAAAATAAACCGGAAAGAATATCTTTGTTAACAAGGGTCTTTAATTTACATTCCCATGCTTGAGAGGCCAATACAACATATAACTCCATCATGACTTCATTATTATCTCGATTGATTTTTTTTGAAAAGATAATGAAGAAGGCACATATGTTCCTTCAAACTAGTCCCATTATGTTCCCCTCTCGCAATATTAATGTATATCTTGCATTCAAATGTTATACGGTTAGAAAGATGTTTGAATATGTATGTAGAGGCTAATATGCGAATCTAGAATTTTGATTTTATGATTTCTGTTCAGAAAAATTAACCTACTCGGTTCTAAATAAATTGCAAATATGGTCGTTGGCCAACGACAAGAAAGTGGCTAAATTCAACTTTTTCTACTTAACCGGGTCGGTTCCCCAATGGGCCGAGATCCGAGCTACAACCTGGCCAACACAACCCCCTCACTTCGATCTGAGTTTTTACCGGGCCAACCACTGACAGGCACATGTTAAGATACTTGGATGAAATCCCCTGGAGTTAAGGGGCCGAGATGACAAATCAGTTCAAATATGAATGTATATAGGTTATTCAACCTATTTTTATTAGTTTTTCCTTATAAGTTAATTTGGGCTACATTATATGCTACCAAATTTGCTCAAACAGACTTTACATGGACAAATTATGGTTATGCCCAAACTAGCCTCAACAAAGTTAACTAAATTTGACACCCCTAAAATCTAAATCCAGTAAGTATATGGAGAGCTCGAGTTTTAATTGGCACCTAGACTGGATATCCTATGATAACAAGAAAGCATATGCCAATAAATGTCATTATAAGACTATTCAACAGCTAGAATTTCCCTTGACTTAGTTTCTTTTTCAAAGAATCATATTCAAGAACTTTTAGAGATCTCATTTTTTTTCCCTTTTATGATATTATGCTGTTATACGTACAAAAAGAAATGATTGGACTTAGGCTTTTCTTATTGCTTTCTCACAAGTGTCACAATGATTTGTTAAATGCTGACATAAATTCTGATCAAATATACTTCGCTTTACTTCTAATTAGAAGGTCAAGGAATAACTTCTTCAGTAATATTCTATTGTACCTCTTTTTCCGAAGTTATATGGAAAACTTGGAAGCTTATAGAAATAGGGGAAAGGGACAAGATATGGAACGCTTTTCATAATAGATTAAACAAAGATATGATTTTTGTTTGAAATTTGTGGTTTGAAATAGGTCATAGTATATATGTGGCTAGGGGTGGCAAAATAGGTTAAAAAATTGTTACGCACCCGATCCGACCCATTTAAAATGGGTCTACTATGAGTCAACTCATATTATTCACTTAAAATATGAGTAACTTAATGGATAAAACGCGCAAGTGACATTACACCAATCACTCCACCACCCAACTCACCCCCAACCCCCTCATTAAAAAGTTTTTTGGAAGTTTTCAATTTTTTTTTTTGGTTTTCTACAACTCCCCACCCCCACCCCCCACCCCCCACCATTCTCCAGAAAGAATTAATTTTTCTTTACTTTTAAAAAAAATAGTTTTTTTTTGTTCTCTACACTACCCCGCACCCACCCACACCTTATTTCATAATATTTTATTTTACTTTTATAAAAACTTATAAAAATGAGAAATTTATGTGGTTAAATTTGATTTGGGATGGGTGGTGGGTTGTGAAAGAAGGTGCTAAGATTTTGCAACATTATTCCTTAGTCCTTACACAGAGCATATGCATTGAAATATGTTTGATATGTAAAGCAGTACGGGAAGTAAATAAATATTACAAGTGTTCGAAAGGATAAACAAACAAGCCAATGTTCAGAATTGCCGCAAACTTGTTGAGTCTTGAATCTTGATAACCTGAAATCAAGAAACACTAAATCTGGATTGTTACAACTGTGTGCTGAGTCAAGTGATGGCACTCTGTCTTTAAGACAAGATTTTCCCGTATATATGCTTTACGTTAACGGGCAATAGTCTCCCAAGATAAAACAACACTTTAATCAACACTACAAAGCAAATAGGTTGATTCTGACGAAGAAAACAAATACGAATCGACTTGCTGAAGAAATGAAAAAGGAAGGAAGAGTTTTCTGTTTTCGTCCCAACGTTACTGCTCACGTTTTGGACTGTGTTTTACTCTTCTGTTTGTCTTTGTGTATATATTTCTGTCTCGTTCTTCTGTGTCATATTCTGTATGTTCTATATGTTTTTGTGTGTCACACAATTGAGCCAAAAAGCATCAATATATAGCATAAGGGAGGTTGCCCAACTGCCCAAGATATGACAGTTAATGGACATTAGTGAGGGTTGTTAATGGCAGGTTTATGACCATTAGTGAGTGTTGTTAAAGACAGGTTTATGGCCAATAAAGGAGGGCTGTTTATGGAGGAGTTAACAGCCAAGTAATGGTTGGTTAATGCTCTAAAAATCAGCCCAAACGGAAGGCAGAACTTTTTGCCTTCCGTTGTTGTCAAATTCATCTTTCCAGAAACTCCAGGGACCAAACTGTAAATATTAAACAATTTGGGGTCCAAAGAGATAATATCAGAAGAAGCCCACGACCCGTGACACGGACGGGACGGGACGAGCGGCGGCGGCGCGCGTGTGGACTTAGCCTTGAACCCAAGCACATATAGGTCTTAGCCAATTTGAGACTTATAAAGAGAGCAATTCTTCATTTTCCCACCGATGTGGTAGATTTGTCTCACACCATATTTTCATGCCTCAATCACCTTACTTCGTGGATCAATATCTCTTTCATTTCTCAACGAAATTTGACGATCCTTGGCCCTACGGTCATCTATTCACTTAGTAGATTATGCACGTGTGAAGAGACAAAGCGTCCAACATGCGGAACCATAGTATTTAAGTTATTAAATACGGGTGGACGCACTTCCCCACCAAAGATAAATTTCCAACAAAATATACTCCAAAAAAATAATACTGCCTTTTCCTTTTAAACTATAAAAGGGGTTTCAAATATTAGAAATATATTCATCAGAGCAATTGGTGAAGAGACACAATTCAAACTGTGTGGATGCATTACTGGGCTAATCTTCTTTGGCAAATAACCACATCTTCACTACTATTTACTATTTAGTGCATGTTTGGTCATTAATTGCCAAAGAAGATTTGCCCCTAACACAGCGATACAGTATTATACAATAGCAGTCACTTCAAAGTTTGCAACACGTAAAATAGAACATCTTTAGTGAAGAATTTATACCATATATTAAATCTTAAATATTTTTAGCAAAATTCCTAACTTCCTTATATTTGAAATGAGATAACAAGGCCTAACTTAGACAACTAGTTTGAAGTCCTTTTGACTTTTGTAATTGTTAGGATTTGCCCTGAATTTTTTACTTTATTTGAATTATTTCATAATTGTATTTTACTTTAAAAATTGATTTTTTGGTTTAAAAAAATTTCTTCGTAGAAAAGGAGTCTATCATATTTATTCTTTTCTTGGATGAGAAGTTTTAGACTTCTATAAATAGAAGATCTTATCTTCTCATTCATTAACATAGTAGCTTCCACAATATAATCATTAATAAGTCTTGTTTATGGGAGATTATTCTCTCAATAGATTTATATTTTTTATATTAGCTTTGACTTGACCAAATCATATTATAATATTATGTCTTTTTAGTTTATTTTATTTGTCGTCTAACTTATCGTCTTTCAAGATTTGCAATTATTAGCTCACGCATGACGCCCTGATTATTTCGACCTCAACAAGTGGTATCGGAGCAATCAATTTGATGATAACAAAGTTTTTAGTCAACATAAAAGAAGTAAAAAAAAACTACATGTAGAGAAGAATTTTTCAGTCATATTTTCAATGATTCTGCTGCTGCGTATCTTTAAAAATAAAAATAATATTTTAACACATGCTTGGGCTCCAATTTTCAACTCATGCTTAGTTTTTAACGCACGATCTCCTATTAACTTACTTTTAAATTTTATCTTTTACGCTTAACGAGATGATTTATAGTCACATAAATATTTTTAGCTTGTTTTGGACTACAAAATTCAAAAATCATCCATTATTTTTTAAACCTTATACCCAATTAAATTATATCACATAAATTGACGGATGGAAGTATATGTCTTTTTGGCAGAAAGGAAATTTCACTTGATCAAACCAAAAAAAATGATCTCTCTATTCAAGTTCCTGTGAGTATTGTTTTCTTACTAATTTGTACCAACAAGAACGGCATATTTTATATTTTAGAAGCAATTTAAATTTAAACTTTCATTTTAATCTTTAATGAAAAACTTTTAAAGTCATGCATATATTAGATACACCTTTATAGATCATTAATTTCTTTTTAATTCATTTTGATAAGGATATTTAGTTTTCTGTATTTAAAAATAATTTAATTTTAATATTCTCATTTTATTTTTAATGACATTATTTTATAGTCTTACAAATGTTAATGTTATGACATATATAGAATCATTATACGTTCCAAAGAAATATTTTCTTAATTTTCACTTCTAATCAAATAATCTCACGTAAAATGAAACGACATAAGGAATTAATGTACATCATTCACCTCATTTTATCATCTAATTATAACGAACTGATATACTCCAATTTAATGTAAATATGAACATCGAACTAGATTACTCAAACTAATATGAAAAGAAACAGGATCGCCTACAATTATTTCACTCATACAAATCAACCACAAACTCTTAAAATATTTTTATGCATTGACTAAGGTCCTGTTTAAACAACATTTATCATACATACTCAGAGATTCGTTCTGCATGCAGAATCTACTACTATATGCGCACGTGAATTGAAAAAGATCACTAATTAAATCAACAACATCAACAATCTTCCTGCAAATTTCAAGATTTTCTTGTTTCTCCATCTTTCTTGGATAATAAAAAAATCCTTTTATTATCATAGAGAAAATCGATAATATTCCTGATCTCATACTACTCTCTCAATACAGAATCTAATATTTCAGAAAAACAAATACAAAAATTTCTCATATTGAATTCGAAGTGCCGTATTCGCTGTATTATTATTATTGCTCAGTACCAGAAGAAGAAGAAGAACTATCGATGAACTTCACTCTCACGCGGCCGCCGCCGCTGCGGCCACTAACTTCAGCTGGTGGTGTACGTGCAACAAAAACATCTGGGCGAGTGTTTTTCACGGTCCAAATCAACAACCGTCCATTTCCCCGCATCTTTTCTAGACTAAATTTGGGCTGTCCGTTCTTTTTCAAACTTGTTATAAGTGGCGGGAAACCTGTAACTGTAACCGCCGCCGTTGTATTTGATCGTGATCTCCTTTCCGCCGTCAACGAGTGTTCGTTAAAAACGCATTTTGATTTCTCGTTTAAGCTCTCAAACCCTAGACTTTCCGTTAACAACGTCTTAGAACTATCCACATTGGGTTTGTGTTCATCAATGATGGCTGACTCGATTGGCGCGTGTTCATCGTCGTTGTTTGTGTTCGCCGCCATTGGATCAAGATTGACGGCGACGGGGCGATAAATATGAAATGAATTAAAGAGAATTGTAGTATAATGAATGAAGGGTTGAAAATTGATCGATGTTAATAAAAGGAAAAAGAAGAAAGAAAATAATTGGGAGAGTTTTGCATGGAAATGGAACTTTCTTTTAGTTGAGTAGTAATTTGTTGTTTTCCATGCGAGTGAAAAAAATATTGAATTGGAATTATTTAATAAGATAGCATTAGAGAAGGGTAAGTTTAATCTTACTGCATGCAGAATAGAAGCTAATAAGTCATTTTAACCGTTATTACCGTTTCGGTTACAATATTTACATGAGGGAAAACGAGGAAATGATCCTCAATTGATTGTGTGGGCGCAACGTGGTAAATAACGTGTATATAGTAATAGGTAGTCACGGTTTTAGTAGTAATAGTTAGTCACGATTTTGTCAATATTCTAGTGTAAATATTACCATAATTAATGTTGTACACTTACCATAATTATAGGAGTCTTCTATTACTAGAATAAAGGTTTAGATTTAGAATAGGAATAAGTTTTCTATTATGGAGAATTGTAAATTGTATATATATACTCTTTCATTAATGAAAATAATAAGAGATTATTTCTTTCATGGTATCAGAAGTCTAGATTAATTTTTTTCTCCCCATTTTTTCCGTCCAAACAGTCCAGTTCCGAGCTCCCTTCCTCGGTTTCCGTGACCAGAAATTATTTCTTTCTTCACCAAATTTTCTTTTGTTATATCTACCTCCAAGAACATGTTTCACCCTGCCCCAGTTGTTTCTAACATCAAGAATCACATTCCTCTTATTCTTGAAATAAAAAACGTCCAATATTGGATTGTGGGCCGAACTGTTCAAAATTCACGCACGCTCGCATCAAGTCATCCACCACATAATCCCTGCGACTCCTGAGGATACGGAGGTGCCTAAACGCGAGGATGATCCTAAGTTGTGGACGACTCTTGATGCCACCGTCCTACAGTGTATTTACTTCACTATCTCTACCGACCTGTTGCAGACGATTATTGAGTCGGACACTACGGCGATGGCTGCTTGGAATAGGTTGCGTGACATATTCCAACATAATCAAAATTCCAGAGCTGTTACTCATGAGCAGGAATTTTCCCACGACAACATGAAAAATTTTCCGAACGTTTCAGCTTATTGCAAAAGTTTGAAAGAATTGGCGGACCAACTCAGCAATGTTGGTGCGCCCGTTAGTGAAGATCGTCTAGTTCTACAGATGGTTGCTGGCTTATCTGAGGCCTATAGTGACGTTGGAACCCTCCTTCGTCAAAGTAACCCTCTCCCAAAGATCTATCAAGCACGCTCCATGCTTACTTTGGAAGAAGTCGGATTTACTAAGAAGGTCGCTACCAGTGCTAGTCCCGTAGTCATGATGACGTCCTCCACAAATTCTCTGGGTTTTGTTGATAATTCGGGCCAAAATCGTGCTCACATTGGCGGCAAGAATACTCAGAAAAATAATGGAAAAAATCGCGGGGGAAAATGCGGGAAGTCCAGCAGTGGCGGCGGTGGCGAAAACTGTGGCAGTGGGTCCCGCCCCAACAAAAGTGGCCCGCAACCCAACTGGTCCCAGTCTTGAGCCCCCTGGCCATGGGCAGTGGCCCAACAGGTCCACTCTTTCCGGCGCCTTCCCCGTAATGGTGGGCCCGATTTCGGCCACACTTTTGGCCCAACAGTTCTGGCCCAGTTCCGGTCCAGCGATACAGTGGGGTTCCGGTTCAGCAGGGAGGCAGGCCTGGGCCCCACCAGGCCCATCATGCAGCGGGCCCCACTCCTACCGATATTGAAGTCGCGATGCACACACTTGAAATAAATAAATCCCTCAGACCCAAATTGGTACATGAACACCAGCGCCACTACTCACATGATGTCTGACCCAGGTACTCTCTCGTCTTATTCTAATTTGAGCAATAATCGTGGTATAATTGTTGATAATGGTAATTCAATTCCAATTCGTGGTTACAGGCATAAAACTTTGTCTCTCCCCCTTCTATCCCTTCTTTTGAAAAATACCTTCATGCCCCTAAATTAATTAAAAATTTGGTGTTTGTCCGTAAATTCACTAATAATAATTCTGTTTCTGTTGAATTTGATCCGTTTGGGTTTTCTGTGAAGGATTTCAAGACGGGGATTCCTCTAATGAAGTGTGATAATAGGGGAGATCTTTATCCTATCACGCCATGTTCCGGTTTCTCGAATCCAGCCTTGCCATCCACTTTTGTATCCCTTGCTCCTTCCTTGTGGCATGATCGTCTAGGTCATCCGGGGACGTCTATTTTATCTTCCTTAGATAAAAAGAATTTTATTTCTTGTCAGGGTACGCGTAGTACTCCGAATTGTCAATCTTGTTCTTTAGGAAAAAATGTTAGATTGCCATTTGTAGACTCCAATTCTCATACTTTAATGCCATTTGATATTATTCATAGGGATTTATGGAAATCTCTTGTTCTCAGTTCTTTGGGTCATCGTTATTATGTTCTATTTCTCGATGATTATTCTAATTTTTATGGACTTTTTCGATAGCGAAAAAATCTCACATTTTTTCCACGTTCTTAAAATTTAGAGCATTTTTTAGAACCCAATTCGAACGGGAAATCAAAAATATTCAATGTGATAATGGCAAAGAATATGAAAATGGGGTATTTCGGGAATTTTGTGCTAGTAATGGGATTAATTTTTATTTTTCTTGTCCTCATACGTCTTCAAAAAATTGGAAAGTCGAACGCAAAATTCGTACCATTAATAACATTGTCCGAACTTTATTGATTCATGCTTCCGTACCCCCTTCGTTTTGGCATCATGCCCTATATATGGCTACCTACCTTCTTAACATTCTTCCTATCAAAGGTCTGACAAACTCGTCCCCTCTTCAAATTTTATATATTAAGACTCCTTCGTATTCACATCTTAGGGTCTTTGGGTGCTTGTGTTATCCACTTTTTCCGTCTACCATAATTAACAAACTTCAGGCCCGGTCTACCCCTTGTGTGTTTTTGGGTTATCCGTCAAATCATTGTGGTTATAAATGTTTTGATTTATCATCTAATAAAATCATCATTAGTCGTCATATCATTTGTGATGAATCCCAATTTCCGTTTGCTAAGGTTAGTAATCTCGTGCCTAGTTTGTATAATTTTTTGGATGATGGTATATCCCCGTATATTATTCACCATTTTTCGGACGTATCCTGCACCCCAAATCCGCCAGCGGGCCCACTGCCTGTTGGTTCTACAGTCCAGTCCCTGCATCCCGTCATGGGTCCAGAAACTAGGCCGCCTCCCCAGCCCAGTTCTGGCCTAGTTCTTGTTCCAGTTCCAGCGACGGAAATAGTGACCCGTTATCGAGTTGGGCCAGTAGGCCCACTGCCTGCTGGCCAGTCCGTCACATGTCCCGATATTTCCTAAAATCTGTCCAATTCTCCCCCGAGTCAAAGACCAGTCACTCGTAGTCAACGGGGTATTTTTAAACCGAAAAGATATTTTAATTTAAATTCTAATGTTCTTAAGTCACCCTTACCTCGTAACCCAGTGTCTGCTTTAAATGACCCGAATTGGAAAATTGCTATGATTGACGAATATAATGCTCTTATTGATAATAAGACGTGGGAGTTGGTGCCCCATCCTTCTGGGATTATCACCCGAATTCGGTCTATGTGAATTTTTGCTCATAAGGACAATGGTGACGGTTCTTTTGCGAGGCATAAGGCTCATCTTGTAGGTGATGGTAAGACTCAGTAGGTGGGTGTCGATTGTGGTGAGACATTTAGTTCGATGGTAAAGTCGGCTACCATTAGCACTATGCTCAGCTTGGCTCTTTCGAAAGCATGACTCATTCATCAGTTAGATGTGAAAAATGCTTTCTTACATGGTGATCTTAATGAGACAGTCTATATGCATCAGCCATTGGGGTTTAAGGATCCCAAATATCCTCATCATGTCTGTTTGTTGAAGAAGTCCTTGTATGGGCTTAAGTAGTCTCCAAGGGCTTGGTATAAGAGGTTTATCGACTATGTTCCGACTATTGGGTTCTCTCACAGCAGGTCTGATAATTCATTGTTCATATATCATCGTGGTTCTTCCCTGGCTTGTATACTATTATATGTGGATGATATTATCTTGACTGCCTCTTCTGATGCATTACGCCAGTCTATCATGACAATGCTCAGTTCTGAGTTTGTTATGAAAGACTTGGGTCCCTTGAGTTACTTTTTGGGGATTGTTGTCGCTCATCATGCAGGTGGGTTGTTCTTATCCCAAACAAAGTATACAACTGAGATCATTGAGAGGACTGGGATGTCATCATGTAAGTCCACTTCCACTCCAGTTGATACTAAACCCAAATTGGGTGTTGCGGCTAGCTCCCCGTACGAGGATCCGACCCGCTATCGAAGCCTTGCAGGGGCTCTTCAGTATCTTACGTTCATGAGATCAGACATTACGTATGACGTACAACAAGTGTGTTTGTTTATGCATAATCCCAGGGTTGAGCACATGAATGCGCTCAAACGCATTATTCGGTACATCCAGGGGACACTTGACTTTGGCTTACATTTATATCCCTCATCAACGTCTACACTTGTCTCGTATACAGATGCTGATTGGGGTGGTTGTCCACACACCAGACGTTCTACGTCTGGCTATTGCATGTTTCTTGGTAATAACTTGGTCTCATGGTCTGCAAAACGTCTACATTGTCTCGCTCTAGTGCAGAGGCCGAGTATCGAGGGGTTGCCAATGTGGTATCTGAATCATGTTGGTTATGTAATCTTCTTTTAGAGCTTCATTGTCCTATTTAGAAAGCTACCTTGGTTTATTGTGATAATGTTAGTGCCATCTACCTTTCTGGTAATCCGGTTCAGCACCAACGCACTAAACATATCGAGATGAACATTCACTTTGTTCGAGAAAAGGTAGCTCGTGGATAAGTACGCGTCTGTCATGTCCCTTCCAGGTATCAAATTGCAGACATTTTTACAAAGGGTCTTCCCTCGGTCCTTTTTGAAGATTTTAGAGACAGTGTTCGAAGCCCGCCCGCTATGACTACGGATGTGTGTTAAATATCGTGTATATAGGAATAGGTAGTAACAGTTTTAGTAGTAATAGTTAGTCACGGTTTTGTCAATATTCTAGTGTAAATATTACCATAATTAATGTTGTACACTTACCATAATTATAGAAGTCTTGTACTATTAGAATAGGATTTGGGTTTAGAATAGGAATAAGTTTTCTATTATGGAGAATTATAAATTGTATATATACTCTTTCATTAATGAGAATAATCAAGGGATTATTTCTTTCAACGTCATTAGCCTCTCTCTGTGAACTTGTTGTTACTGAGCTATTCAATATTGAATTTGCTACTATAATTCAAGAGCAATTTAATTAGTTATTTGTAGCTGGGTTCAATTGATTAGTTGGGATTTGGGAGTACTTTTTTTAACAATGCATTTCTCATGTCTAGTACTGACTCAAAAATGCCACTAAAAGAAGAAAGATATTTGCCACAACATTTTTTGTTGTGATATGTTGATGTTGTCAAAAGTATTTTTCGCAACAATAAAAATTGTTGCGATCCGAATTTTTTTGGCAATAAGTTTTTTTTTTTGTTGCTATTTACGTTTTTTTAGCATTAATATATTAATTTTTTGTTGCCATTTACGTTTTTTATTTATTATTGCTAAAGTTTGTTGTCAATTCTATATTTTCTTGTAGTGTGGACATTTTGTGAGTCAATCCAAGTCCTACTTGAGCCACTGTCAAGTGTGATATGTGGTGACAAAATTAGCACATGAACAAATGACCCGCTCAATTTGCTTATCTATTTATTCTCTTTATTTGATACGTTAATTTCAACCTATTTAAAAGTTAGGCTAATTTATGCTAAAACTGTAGCACCGGTTCATTCATGAAAAATCTTGTCTATTTTTTTTAAAACAATTCGTTATATATAGTCTTACTAAAGGAAAGACATTTAATTAGTTTTGTTTAGTATTTAAGAAAATTATAACGAAACAAATACAAAATTAGAACTTGATGAGAGTTGGAGGTTGGGTTATGACACATTGTTCTGCTATCTCAGTCCAAGTAATTTTTGGATAAGTTTTATCAACTTAACTCATTTTGACTAGCACAAATTTCACGCAATCCGCCTGATCGACTGGACCTTAGCAGCGTAGAGATCAAATTAATGCAAAATTAAAACTCTTTGGCATATGTGAACTTATTCATTCATTACATAAAAACAAACTAAGAAACTATAAGGTTTTGAAACGATTTCACTTTAGTTGCCATGAAGAAACTTATAAGGGCCAGGCAAGTGAAGATCATATTAGGCCCAATAGTTAAAAGGTTCCAATAATATTGTGTAGTCCTATTATACATATGAAATATAATTTATCATTAATAAAAAGTTTATTTCTTATGTTTTTCTTCTTTAATCTAGTTGAGGTCGTGCAGGTAATTAAGTTCGTAAATTATGATTTTTCTTTCACTTACATTTACTTCTCTCTTCGTTTATGATTTCATCCTCTATATTATGTACATTCATTTATTTCTTGTTTATGACAATCTTAGTTTTTAGTTGTTTTTGTCTCATTTGATTGATCCATAAATCAGAAACAAGTTCCTATGTAGATCATTAGTACATGAATTTTATGAAATAAGTTTAACGGTTTCTTAAGTATAACTTAGGCGACAAATTCCATTAAACTATCCATGCTTTATAATATAACTAGTTAATTTGAACTTAATGCGCATTCTTCGAACCTAAAAAATCCAAAATTCCTTAGACCTTTACGTAACGTAAGTAGTACCTCCCTTGAATAATCACATTTCAAATCTGACTCTGAAATCTAAATTGATTCTTCTTGATTAGTACGACTCTCAATTCCTCCCTTTTCAATAAGTTTTCTCTTTCTTCTTGTTTCTCCATTTGTGGGAACCAATCGTCTCAACCAAAAGTTAAATCTCTACATATTCTTAATCAATAGGTAAAATAATATGAATAGATAGGGGTGAGCGGGTCCGGGTACCCTACCTTTTTTAAACTATCCGGACCCTAAAGCCGAGAAAAGGTTTGGAAAGAAGGAGGAAAAGATGAGTTTCTCGGTGCAAAAATTCTCGGGAAAGGAAGAAAAAAAATAGGGTTTAGGTTTTGGCTTCTGACCCTACAATCCTCATTAATACAAATATATATATGATGTACAATGTATAATCTTTATACAATAGGAATCATATATTTACCATAATTACATAAGGCTAAATATAACTAAATATATTAAATGTACACGTGCTAATAATTGTTGCATATCTCTATCATGCTACATACTAGTCTGGTGATTGCAGAAGGATTTAGGGATTGTTCTTCCTCCATAACGTGACCAACAATAGTTTTCTTCCCAACTGACCTCTGAAATGTTGTAAATCACGCCTACTTAACTAAGAAATGACAAACAACAATTAGCACAAAGTTTTCTTATTTCTATTAGGAGGAGAAATTGAAGTTGACTGTCACAAAAGAGGAACTCGGAAACCTACACATTTGTGCTAAAGAACGGTATAAAGGAATGCAGTGAATGACTGACTCCCTATGTTATAAAAGGCATTTATGCGGTAGTTATTTAGGAAGTAAAGAGGCAACGTTTGGATTCTTGTAAGCAGACAACTTTTGGCTAAAGAGGTGTAACGTATGACATGAATGGTCACTAATATTATTTAGTTAACAAAAAGGGGCAGATTTATTAGACCAAATAAAAAGAAAAATTTCAAAAATTTAAGAAAAAAGATAAATAGGAATCCTTGCCTAAGAGAGTGTCACATCACCGAGCCTATGTCCCTCCTTTATATATATAGAGATGATATCCCCTGCATAAATATTTTTGGTTGAGCCAGTCACACATGGCTTGCCAAGTGTGGTTAATCGGCTGACGTGGTTTGCAGGCTATTGCGTCAGTCCGGGGTTTGCAGGCTATTGCGTCAGTCCGGGGTTTACCCTGTGCGCACTCGAGAGAGTAGCGACTGCGGGTTCCTTCGTCAACAAAAAAAAAAAGAAGAGAGAGATGATATGGTAAAACATATCACAATCTAAGTCATCAACTGAACCGAGCTATCCAAAATAAACATGAGTATCTTAAACTCGATGACAAAAACAGTGTCTTAGGAGTATGAAGAGATGCGTGAATTGGGAACACACAAGCTGACAAGCAGTCGTATCCTAGGTACAAATCCTTGGACTCCACTAAATTACTTTGATTGTTCCACTGCTAGGCCCCAGAAGTGAGAAAAACCCTTAAAGGAAAGAGACTTTTCGACGATAATGTTTTTGAAGAGTTGAAATATCTAATGTCAGTGATCCAAGAAACACTAAGGTTACATCAACCTAAGTGATAGTTAATAACTGGGCCATTGGAAGAGATCTTGAAAGTTGGGACGACCCTAAACATTATGCCAAAGAAATTTGAAAACAATTCTGTGAATTTTAATGGAAATAACTATCAATTTATTACATTAGTGGTAGGTCGCAGTAATTGTAGACTTTTGTGTGTATGTTTGATAATGTACTCCAACACAAAATAAATGAAAGTAGTATATGTAGGTAAAAATGGTTTCAGAAAGATTAAACAGAACAATGCTGAGTCTTTAAGATAAAATTGCTCCGTATAGATATTTTTACGGTGATGGACAATAGTCTCCCAAGATAAAACAACAACAATCAACTATACAAAGCAAATAAAGTTGATTCTAGCGAAGAAATAAATATAGAATAGATTGTTGATTCTATGAGAGGATTCTTTTGTGTGTCAACAGTTCCTCGGTTCATTTTCAACCATATAGGTTATAAAATCTGGACCAAAGGTTTTGTCCTTTTTGGCCCTTTTGCTCCGTCTTTGTTCAACCTCTGGAACCCCTAAGTTTTGTAGATCTGGAACATTAAGTTCTGGATAGTCAGTAACTTCTGAGTCCTGTAGAGTTGGAACGTCTAGTTTCGGATAATCAGAAACTCCCAGGCCTTGTTGATTTTGAGCATTTTGTTCATAACTTCGTTTGCACGAAATTATTTCTTTTTTCTTTCTAGGAAAGATTTGTTCAAAGAATTCAGCATTCCTTGATTCCATGACCGTACCCTCGTGGATATCAGGTATCTCCGATTTATACACTATGAAGCGATAAGCGCTACTGTTATATGCACATCCGATGAATATGCAATCTATAGTCTTATATCCAATTTTGACCTGCTTTGATTTAGGTACTTCGACCTTTGCCAAACAGCCCCACACTTTCAAATATTTATAACTGGATTTATTTCTTTTCCATGATTTATATGGAGTTTTATCCTTACGCTTATGCGGAACTCTATTGAGGATTGTATTAGCGGTAAGAATCGCTTCGCCCCACATGTTTTGGGCTAAACCGGAATTGATAAGTAAAGCATTCATCATTTCCTTTAACGTACGATTTTTGCGCTTGGTAATACCGTTAGACTGAGGCGAGTAAGGAGCGGTCGTTTGATGAACAATGCCGAATTGAGCACAATATTCTTCAAACGGTGCTACGTATTCTCCCCTTCTATCACTATGAATTGCCTTAATCCGTAGGTTTAGTTGATTTTCAACTTCTGCTTTGTAACGTTTAAATGCTTCAAACGCTTCATCTTTACTTTTCAACAAGTAAACATAACAATACCTCGTACTATCATCAATGAAAGTCACAAAGTACTTGTTCCCCCCTCTAGCTTGCACAAACTTTAAATCACATATATAGGTGTGAATAAGTTCTAGAAGAGCGGTGTTTCTTTCGACCAAATGAAAAGATGATTTGGTTAATTTTTCCTCTACGCACACCTCACATTTATGTTGAGGGTTTATGTCGAAGAAAGGAAACAATTCCAACTTTACTAACTTTTGAATGAATTTATAGTTAACGTGTCCTAATTTATGATGCCATAAATTAGAGGATTCAAGTATTCTTCAGATCTAAGTCAATATAACAACTTTCGAATGCAAAGTATGATCAATCCACTACTTTATGTCATTTCATAAGTTTGAAAGTATACTTCATATGATTTCATGCATACAACATACTTAATCCAGCTTGTGATTGTTTTCATTTGGCATGAAATAACAAATTAAAATAGCCATATCTAATATGTTACATTTTTAAAATCTAATAAGCATGCATTTCAAGATCATCACAAATGGATCATCTACCCTAATATTTATATTAATTGTGTTTCTTCAAAACACACAAAAGGTAGAAATTCATAAATAAATAAATAAATAATAATAATAATAATAATAATAATAATAATAATAATAATAATAATAGAGTTAAAGAAAATAGAACCGGATTTCGTTGAGACATTCTTCCTGAATCGTCACTTGTTTGTATCGTTCCGTAATTGGAACCGCTTCAGATGTTTTTCCAAAAGACTTTTCGATAGTGGTGTATCATTGAATGAAAACAAATTCACTGGAAAAATCACTAAGCCGTTTTCAACATATGCTATAATTTATCACAGGCCTCCTCACTTTTTTTGTTTCCGTCAAATTGTATAGATGAACTCTGTCGCATTATAATCTGTTTAACCCAATTTCTTGAACAGTTACAATTGGATGTCATCATAAATCTTCCAGTTATCAAGCACCAAATTTTATCTGCCAAATCGGCTTCGTAAGGTCATACCGGAATTTAGTTTACAGACATCTTTCGAACACTTAGAAATTTTATCTTAAATTGTAGGTAAAAATGGTGTCAGAAAGATTAAAAAGAACAATGCTGAGTCGAGAGATGACTCTCTGTCTTTAAGATAAAATTGTCCCGTATAGATGCTTTTACGGTGATGGACAATAGTCTCCCAAGATAAAACAGCAACAATCAACTATACAAAGCAAATAAAGTTGATTCTAGCGAAGAAATAAATATATAACAAATTATTGATTCTAGGAGAGGATTCTTTTGTGTGTTTCTGTGTTGTATCTGTTTCTGTAATTCGAACAGAACAGAAGAGAAGAGTTTTTTTATTCTTTCTTTAAACTGAACAAAATTCTGAAAGAGAGCCCGTGACCCGAACCGGGCGGCGCGCGTGTGGGGCTTAGCCCGAACCCAAGCTCATCTAGGTCCTCCATCTTCTAAACACATGAGTTAACCCTTGAGGTCCCAAACCCTTACTAAAAAATAGAGCTTATATATTGATCAATCCTTCCATCTTGTACCTATGTGGGAGATTTGTTATTTGGCTAAAAAACATCTATTCATGTCTCAAACATCTTACTTTGTGTACCAATATCTCTTTCATTCCTAAACGAAATTTGGCGATACTTGGCACTAATATCATCTACTCATTTAGTAGATTAGGCATGTGCGAAGAAACGATGTTTCCGACATGCGGGCCTACGTGTTTAAGTCACTAAAGACAGGAAAAAATCAATCTCATATAAATTTCCAACAGTATAAACAGGGACAAATGAAGCTTCCATGATACTAACGCATTTTGCATACTAAAAAAATGTAGTACTACAATGTTGCTGCCCAGGATCGAACTGGGGACCTTTAGTGTGAGTATTAGTGTTAATTAACTACATAACTAGCTAGAATAAACAAGTGCAAACTATGCAATTCATTATTGTTATATGTATTAAAAATCCCCTATAACAACAACATACCCACACGCAGAGGTTCGAACTCAGGTTCCCCAAGCACCCAAATCTTTAAAGCTTCACCTAAAAACCAAAGCAACCAGCTATTTTTTGGTTTTCAAGGAGCTTTTTAGTAGTTTTTATAGCAAATTTTCTTATATCTTTTATATAACTATACTTAGTCTGCATTAGGTTTAACGGGTTCTGGAGCATCACTAAATTGGACATAGGTCCGCCCCTGCATACCCAGTGTGATCCCACTAGTGGGATCGGGAGGGTGGTTATTAAGAAATCCACTAAATATCATAAATATTTGAATTTGAATATAATTATGATTGTAGTATTAACTTGAGGTCGTTATATGAGCCCATAAACTTTAGATCATGGATCCGCTTAGGCTACCTTAACCCAAAGAACAAATTCGTCAAGCTGGACCAATGAGACAGCACATTTAGCTCTTATAGTCAACCTCAAACTGCTTTTGATATGTTGTTCAATCACAAGAGTGTCATATAAATTATGTCTATCTGTTACTTTTGCACCTTCCTTTCTAAAGCAAGGTGCAATGAGGTGGAAACAATCTTGCCCATCCAAAAAGATATCTTAAAGAGATCTTTCTTTACAAAGAACAGAGAAGGAAGCATAAATCAACCACAATAATAAACAATCTGCCTATATTTCATGTGTCTATTTTCCATATACCCTTGTTTGGATTTGAATGAGTAATCCCGACTACTTTATGTTTTGAATGCCGCCTTTTCTTGTCAATGTATTGTTGAGAACCCGTATCAACTTTTACGGTTTTACCACATCAACTTTCACTATGTGGTGATCAGAAGTTCCTTTTGAGGAGAAAACCGAGTATGAGCCTGGAACAAACTTGTACGGTGAATCGGATGATGAGAGTACGTAATCTACCCGAGTTCCATACTTACACGTTCCCTGCACGCCTGTATATTTTTAACAAGAGTTGAGTCAATAGTATGAAACGAGTGTCCTATAAATTGAAACAGATGAAGTATTTTAAATTGTTTATGTAAAATGGAACATTATGAGTATAACTTGTGGATTCGAAATAAGAGATTAGAAGAGTGTCTTACTCTGTCCTTTGGCGATCATGACAACAGACTCGCATTCCCCAGCGTAATCCTTAGCATCAGTATATTCTTTACTCTTCAAATACTTCATTACCTCAACTTTTGGTACTGGCTTTCCCATCTCTTCATAGTACTGGAAAATGATGATTCTAACTGAATGAGGAAAGAAGCAGGTATATATGATTTGATTTTCTTTTTCTAACAGAGATTTCTGACTTATATTGTACCTTTACAATTTCTGTCCATCTTTCTGGAGAGTAATCCGTTTCGTCAAGAGAATTTAGACCTCCTGCTAAAATGTGTGGCTTATCAGGGGATTGGATTATTGCATTTATCTGCTTCATTCGCCAATTCTCGTCCAAGTGATCAAGGTGCGTGCAGTAGAAATTTAATTCTCCAACTCGAGGAACATCAATTGTTGCCTTTAAAACATTTCTGGATTCACCAAAATAGATTAATATACATCATTACATGCAAGAATCTCTTTATACTTCGCGCTATAGTGTGCTTAAGTACATTTTGACAAATGGGAATACCATAATTGCATATTACTGCACGAAATAGCAATCTTAGATCCACCCAACAACCCATACATAACAAATATATTACTACTACCATTTCTGGAACACCAAAATGCACTGTTAAACTAAACCACTTAAGGAGAAACAATCTAATAACTTTGACATACATATTCCATAAAAAAGATACTTAACTTATCCAGAGGTTTAATACCAGATAATTGAACTTAGCGAGTTACTGTATCTGATTAAAAAAAAGGTGGGAACTTTCTGTCACTCTGCCAGATAGGAGTAACAATTTACTTTGGACGCGCTAATTCGCTAGAATTTCTATATTCCTTGAAACTTTTGCATTAGATGATTAATTCTATCTGTAACTTTATTAATTTAAGTTTGTCATGACATAGAAAATACAGTAAGGTACCACATGGAGCACACATAAAGTACTGTGGAAATTAAATATGAAGTAACTAATACAAAGTTCCTGGTGAAAATTTTGTTTGTGTGGATTGGGGCGGGGTGGGGGGTTACTACAGAGTGAGAATAGTGCTTTCGAGAAAAAAGGAAAAGAAACAAAAAAAAAAGTGATAGAGAACTGCTTATTTCACAGTAATACACTAATACTTAGAGTATTTGTATGATTGAAATCTGCCAGCTTTCCCCTAACATGAAGTTAAAGAAAAATAAAGGTGCAAACCTATGAAATAACGAACCAATGAATTGCATCATTCTTGTATGCATCTGACGGTGTAAAACTATTTATACAATCAGATCATAATTAGTAACCCGATAAAACTGATAACTAACCCGCTATCACAAGTTTTATGAATGATGAAGTACCTGAAATCAGAATCATCAAAGATCTTTTGGATTTTCCAAGACTTAATAGGCCACTTTGACATAATAGCATTGCCATATTCAGGTGCCCAGCTCTCTGCAAACACAAAATTCATCCCTAAAGCATTAGCCAAATCCGACAATGGCTTCATACCTTTCTCCTCTTCCGCTTTAACATCTTGCAGCGCCAAAATATCAGCATTCAACTCTCTCAAAACTTCAACAACACTTGTTGTAATTCTATAACTCTGACCATCAATGCGTGGCATACTCACAGTAGACCTTAACGGAGCCTTTCCCATACATATACCACTCGCAGAAAAACTTAATTGCCCACTTTTCTTCAATGATATTTCATTATCTGGTAAATTTATTGACACTCTTAACTTGGATTTGGCGAAATTGTGTTTCTTCAATAGAGTATTATCAGCAACTTTGGGATGTAGAGGTGATTGTTTGAGTATACTTTTAGGACGATCATTTGCTGATTTTGTTCTTAAATTATAATAATCATTTTCAAAATCAAAACTAGCTGACCTGTCAGTACATTTTGGAAGTGCTGGTGCCATGGAGAATAAGGCAGCATTAAATGTTGCTACACGTATTGTACGTCCAGATTTAGAACGACTTAATTCGCCATTGCTAGGATGAATTATTGCAGACCCATTTGGCTCTAATTTGTTTGAATCAATTTGATTGGAATTGGATTTTCCCAAGTGTTTGACAGTAATCTTGATTTTGGCCTTTGAACGACGGCGTATAGGCCGTCGTAGACCATAATAGAGGCGCTTAAGCTTTTCGTTGATGACTTTTAACATGACCAAAAATGGAATTGAATAGAGATAGTTGACTGAATAAGCTGCCTTGGTGATATATAATGAGAAAATGAGACCCTTCCTTCCCACTTAATATAATTTTGTGTTTATGTAAGTGGCATTAACTATTATCAAATCGGGACAGTAAGATAATCATAATTATAGTGATGAGGAGTTTGGTTGTGAATAGAGTTGGAGGACTAGAAGGAGTCTTATTGGGTATGGATTGCTGACACGTGGCAGGTTGGTAGAGAAAGAAATTGTGAAAGGCAAATGTCAATTTTTTTTATATCAAGCTTACCGGCTTAGCCAAACTATTCCTAGAGATAGTAGTTTCGGTCCCTCCCTCAGCACTACTATCAGTAAATCGCGGGATGTGTCTGAATGAATAAGGTATGAGAACAGAGCAACTGATATCACTCGTACCCCAAAAGAGAGCAAAATGCTCCCACCAGCTGAATTTTAAGTTCCCCTCATCTAACATTCAACTATGCTCGGGGACGCAAATGGCAATGTTTCTTAACGAGAGAGCTGTGGGTGCTAACTGTCCCCTGGGTGAGAGGGCAGGGAGTTTATTGGACGGTAGAGATATGTCTCTTTAGACTTTTAATTAAAGAAATGAATACAAAAACAAGAATGATTAGAAAAAGGTTCTGAAAAACTCAACTACTCCCTCCTAATCCAGTCGTCATATCTTCATTTTTTAATTCATTTGGTGTACTCAATGTCAATAGTACAGAAATAAAATATGTCAATGTTGCTGGAGTTCTTATCTTGAAGTACTTATGGTAATTACCGATCGAAAATGGATAACAAGACATGAGCTAGAAAGATAAAACACTGGGTGTTTCATTTCATTTGTGTAATTTTTTACTTTTTGATGCACAGTTATCCAAGATTGTACTGATTAGAAATCATAACAAATACTAGAGGTACGCATAAATTAGCTCGAGCATCACCCTCATAAAAAAGGCATAACGTGAAACGAGTACTTCATAGAAATAAATGATAGTGCTACATAAAATTATGCATATTACAGTCTTAATCATTCAGTGTTCAAATCTATAGAGAACATCTTAATCATTCAAATGTGTATTAAGAGTCAAACGTCTTAGTCTTAATGAAAAAATCGAGGCATTAGTGACTTATGTACACCATGTTTGGGGTGGCAAATGGGTGGGTTGAGCTAAATTTGAGCAGGTCAAAATGGGCTGAGTTAATAAATGAGTTGATTATTCATCCGCCCAAATGTTACTTAGATTGAAATGGGCTAAAAACTGTTCAAAATCCAACACGCCCAATTCTTACTAAGCTTTAATTTTCTTATTTGTTCTTTTATAATTTTTAGTGCCTAATAAATTATTATTTTTCCTTTTTATGACTAATTATAACATATCAAATTAAAAGAAAAATTGAACATATTTTGACAATCTCTCACGGATCAATTTGGGCTAGATATTAGCCCAAATTTAATAGGTTAAAATGAGTTGAACTGAAATAGACTGAGCTAATAAATGGATCAGGTCAATAATTCGTCCAAATTTAAATAGATTGGACGACTAATGATTTCATGGGCTAAGTTTATCATCTCTACTCCCGGTAAATAATTCGTGTCGAAAAGGAGTAACATGGTATGAGTACTTCACATCAATCAAGTCATACTTGTAAGTTGTAAATAGGCCGGGACGGATGTAGTGTACAAAATAAAGATTTATTTAAACTGAATACTTTGGCTTAAACTTTATATACATGTTAAAAGATTAATTAAATAAAATAAATCAAATAGATAATTATAAAATATTAAATATAAATTCATAAAATTCAAATTATAGATTCACTCGTGGAAGTAGCGGATAACAATTTACACGAACATATGGTCAATACAAATGGCTAATGAAAATGCAACTACGAGGAGAAGTTTTCTTGATGGGAAAGCCACGTCACTCAAATCCGGCGGCACTACTCCCCAATGCGGAAGAGAAAATATCAAGACCAATTATATTATTTATTAGGTGTACAAGAAAAAATAAAAAGAGAAAAGGAAAGAGATACTCCCAACTATAGTACTAATTTGAAGTTATTGTCAATTAAATGAACAAGTAAACATCATTATTTAATTAAATTTGGGACTTTTCCAGAAAAGAATAGAAGAAAAGGAAGGAATTTAATACACATTTCCCGTCTTTGAATGATCCATATTCATTTCAAACTTGTTAGTTATGGGATAGGCGTCTTCATGCAAAATTATTAATCAATTTTTCCTGTGAATAATACGAGTTGAGTGGATCCAACCCAAAGGATGTGGTGCATCGAATAAAACTATTATTTTCTTAATTAGAGATCTCCGATTCGAGCCCTGAATATGAATTTTTTTTGGTAGAAAGCATTTCTTCGAGTGGGCCCTAAGCTACACGAATTCGGACATATATAATCGGACTCTAATGTGGATATCTAACATCGAGCGAAAAATCCAAAAAATGGTCATAGATCCCACCATAATACCGAATATGCAGCATTAAAAAGTGAAAGCAACAAAAGAAAAAGAAAGAATTGTCTTAATCAAATAAAGTTTATTTCCACTACTAGCTAGGTACGTCATGTAACACGAGGAGGACCTTCTGAAGTCGTTACCACACAAATAAGTACAACGTGCATAAAACAAATGCTGGCCAAGAATTAAGCAAGGACCACTTAACATTAAGAAAAGAATGGTAAAAAAATTGAAGTAATTTCCATAGAAATTCAAGATCGCCACATAATGTCATAATCTACGTTAGATTTATGAGGTTTGATAGCACTCCCCAGACAAACAAAAGTGGACGAGAGTTTATATTATGATAATTAATACATTATTTCTATATTTGATTTGTGTTCTCTTTACGGTTTTATTTTATTTATCACAATGGAGATTTATTTTAAATTTATTTTTTGCTCTTTTTGAGCACTGAGGAAAGAAATAATACTTCATGTACTTCGTTAAGAGAACAAAAAAAAAGTATGTGGAAGAAAGAAATTTAAAGGAGAGAAAATTTCGCCCTGAATGACCACTTGTTAGAAGGCACTTACCAATCCAGGGGCAAATGTAGCAGAAAGTTACGTTCACTTGAACTCAATATCTTTTGTTCATATTATCCTATATTTACTAAAAAAATTATCATATATCTATAAATATTTGATTATGAACTCAGTTTTAAAATCATTTATTAATTTTATATTGCTGTAGAAAATTCATAAATTTTAAATCCTGAATCTGCCTCTGCCTCTGATTACCATCTTCACAATTTATCAATTAAGCTTAATTATGAAGTCAGGTTACAGTGTCGAATTTCACAGTATAGATGAAACGGAATTCCTCTTCAAATAATTTGTTGAAAATTCAAAGTGAAACTAATATGGTATATCTGATTTGTTCACTTTATGCCAAGCTCTCATTATTTTCTTCAAAAGAAGTTACGACATTGAGAGTAGTCTTACCTCACATATGCCGGGTGGAGCTAGGTGCGGTTGAGGGGGTTCGGAGGCAGAAAATTACACTATATATAAAAGGCTAATTTTTTTATATATATATATGGTAAATATTGAACCACCTTGACTTTTTCGTATTTTTATTTTTTCATATTTTTGAATCTCCTTAATGAAAATTCAGACTCTGCTACTACACATATGTGTAATGTCTTTATCTTATTTATAATAAATTGTAATATGATATATCGTTGTTAATTAGATCAAGAGGCGTTGAAAAAATTGGTGTCCCTTTTACATTATTTTGACAATAATGATTTAGGCTGGATTTGCCACATGCATGTAATTAAATTTACACCTAGAAGATAAGGCACTGATTATGAAAAATGAGAGGACAGCTCTTATTCTGGCTGCCTCTTTTCTATGCTTGTGGCTTTCCAAGATTCCCCTTCTCAACTCTCATTATAATTAATCATTTCATTTAACTAATATTTCACACTTTAAAAGAGGCTAATCACAGCTAGATAGTATCTTCTAAGCCTAGTGATTCTTGTTGGGCCTTAAAATAACACACACTTAGTACTGTGTTATAATTAGTGATGTGTATGTATCCCTTGAATATAATTGAGAGAGAGAAATAGACATTATGTTAAAGAGAAAAATTACAAGGTCTAACTAACTAAGATATTTTCCAGCTCATGGTTTGAAGGATGTTTCCTTTCAGAGAACATATCTCAATTATAAATGATGTGACCTTATAAGAAATGTTTGTGTTAATTTTCTATATGTTATACTAATTATTAAGACAGATTAAGATATTGTGATGGCACTGGCCCGAAGCATATTCCCTCTAATTCTATGCTCCAAAAGGTGGAATCTCCCACCCCAGGAGCCCCACACCCCGGTCCGACAGGTCTGTGAAGGAGGTAAATCATGGTGACTCAATTGATTTCAAAAGTTAGACAACTACCACGCTGCGCACAAGGGGCCCTCCTTTATTTCAAGAAGAAACCCTCACACTGCCGCTGATGGGATTCGATCCTTGGTCTTTGCTCCAAATATCTCCCTTGAAACCAATTGAGCTGCCCAAGCGGACATATTCCCTCTAATTCTAGCTATCATGTTGGGGTGACAGAGAGTTCACATCACAAGCCTAATCATCCAAAAAGGCGAAATCAGAAGTTAAATTAGTGGTTATCGAATTATTATTCTCTCTTATCATTTTTATATGACACTCTTTCATTTTTAGTATGTTCCTAATAATATTATACTCTTATGTATTTAAAAAACTAGTTTCTCGGGACGTGCGTTGAACATGTATGCCGAATCATGCCATACAAAACTTTACAAAAGAAGATTGTGAATAGTATTAAAATAATTTTTTGAATAAATAATTATACATTAAAATATAAAGTACAAGTTTTTATGAATGATCAACATGGAGCCTGTATATTGACTTATTTAAAAGATACAATTTCTATGAATCATATGGATTCATATCTTTGAAATTGTGTTTTTAAGAAAACAAAATTATCTTCACAATTTTAAGCACGAGTCGTCTCCAACCCTTTTTCCAAACAAAAGGTACCTCATGCCAGAAGAAAATTTAGATAGAATACTTAAATGATAGTCTCCAACCTAGTAATTCTAAAGTGAAAATAGTTGAATGCAATGTTTTTAATTACATTTCATCAGTTCATTAGTAGTGATTCATGATCTAATATGTTATTGCTATCGCTATGATACCACTCCAGAAGAATGAATCAATTTACACATGCAATGCACATCTTCATAAAAAAAAAACCGATTTCTTGAAAAACCGAACCGAATCAGGATTTAGTGATTCGGTTCGGTTTTTTAATTTTGGATACGAACCGATTAAAAAAAATTGATTTTTTGAAAACCGAACCGAATCAGGCTTTAGTGATTCGGTTCAGTTTTTAAATTTTGGATACGAACCGAACCGAAAAACCGAATTAAATATTTTTTATTTTTTTTATTTTAGGCTACTACTATCTCTTGAATCATAACCATTGAAGTTAATCTATGAAGCTTTTATGGAAGTCGCATGCGGCATGAGCTTGATTAACATATCACAGAAGCATTGATATAAAATGTAGGGAGAAAAATAGTTGTAAATTGATAAAACTTTAAATGGTCATAACTCTGCGCTCGGATGTCCGTTTCACCCGATTTTTTTTATTTTGCGTATTTTTTCGAGACAGGGCCGGTCAAACTGGTGCCGCCAAATTTTAGAAAAACGTCCGTTTTTCCAATCAATTTGTGTTTTCCCCCAAATCGATTTCTAATTTTCCTTTTTCTTTAGTAAACATCTCACGATACACAATAGATTTCAACGTCGAAATTTCATGATAGTGTAGGTGTGAATGTCAATTTCAATTTTGGAATTTCAATTTTTTAAAAAAAATAAAAAATTCCCCAACCCGACCCGGCCGGCCCACTAGAAAAAACCGATATAATCCGATACGTTCGGCATATAAACCGAACATATCGGTTTTTTTAAAAAAAAAAGTTGTATTCGTTTTTTTTTACAAAAACCAATTTTTATTCGGTTCATATTTTTCGGATATAAAACCGAACCGATATACGCTCACCCCTAGATACGGATTCGGTTAAACTAAGTAAATTTTTATCAAATAGTGTATTTGTGTTAAGAAATTTATTAAATATATACCACCTTTAAATATATGTTCATCATATTTCCGGAAGTGTGTGCTTTTAATTGAATATTATTATTTTTCTCTAGACAGTGAGGCGTGGATCAAAGATAATAATATTAAAAAAAAGATAATAAAAGATATTTCATAAACGTGGACATTGGACTCTTGCATTAGGGGTGGGAGTATATCGATTTTGTATCCGAAACATATGAACCGAATAAAAATCACTTAAAAAAAAAACTGAATCCAACTTTAAAAAAAAATATGATATGTTCGGTCTATATCGCCGAACGTATCGAATTATATCGGTTTTTTCTAGTGGGCCGGGCCGGGGCGGATCATGGAATTTTTTATTTTTTTAAAAAAATTGAATATTCAAAACTGAAATTGACATCCACAGCTACACTATCATGAAATTTCGACGTTGAAATCTATTGTGTATCGTGATATGTTTACTAAAGAAAAAGGAAAATTACAAATCGATTTGGGGGAAAACACAAATTGATTGGAAAAACGGACGTTTTTTTAAAAATTGGTTGCGCCAAACCGCCTACATTTTATGTCAATACTTCTCTGATATGTTAATCAAGTTCATGCCGCATTCGACTTCCATAAAAGCTTCATAGATTGGTTTCAATGACTATGATTCAAGAGATAGTATTAGACTAAAATAAAAAACAAAATTAATTACATATTTAATTCAGTTTTTCGGTTCGGTTCGTATCCAAAATTTAAAAACTGAACCAAATCACTAAATCCTAATTCGGTTCGGTTTTTAAAAGAGAAAAAACCGAACTGAATTTAGGGTTCGATTCGATTTTTTCGGTTCTCCGGATTTTTTGCTCACCTACTTGCACCCTTGTTACTTCGGTCTTATAATTTCTTTTATAAATTGTAATCAATTAAACCTTGATGTAAATAATGTATATTGGGTTACACATTTCAATTAGTTGTCCACCGATGTTAGGCCCCCAAATTATATTATCCACGCTCCAGTTAATAAGGTATGGGCGTGCGCGGAGTGTTAAAAGTCTCACATCGGATATGGAATGGGAACATAGACTCCTTATATGGACCTGGACAATTCTCACCATACAAGCTAACTTTTGTGGTTAAGTTAAACTCAAGATCCATTATTTAAATTTGAGAATTTTCACTTGATGTTTCTATCGTCGTCCACACCGTAAAATAATTAATAGTGCCCACTATCGTTGTTCATAATCTTTAAGAACAATTCAAAATTAATACAACGGAAAATAGAGTAAAAATAGTTCACAGTGATAGAATTAAGCATGAAATATTTTAACGGAAGACATTCTAAAAGCTAATTTACTAATTTGAAGGAACACAACTCTTCAAATAAACTTTTTTCATTTTCCTTTCTAAGTAATTTTTTATTTATTTTATAAATAGGGAATATTGAATTATTTGAAAGGGCATTTAGGTAATTTTACTTTTAAATTAGGGTTTCCTGCTCTTTTTTATTTTTTAATGAATGCATCTTACAATATAAAACTCAAGGAGGCCTCTCTCTAATCAAATCTTGATTATTAGTGTTTTCCCGTTTCTCCATTGTTGAAAAGTTATTATTTTTGGACTTGGCTAGTTGCTATTTTTTCAACCCAATTCACATTTCTGCAAAAAAAATTGAACTTTACTATTAAAAGATTAGTTCTTGATTCAAACCCATTTGGGGTTTGTGTTTTTTTATTGGTTAGATCACCATCTGTTTGATTTAAGTCCTGTGAGAGGTTCTTTGAACCTTTCTTTATTTGTAAATAGACACAAAATAAATTTCTTGAACTAATTTGTCTCTATGGGTCATCAGATCTGAGGTTTAAGGAAAGGATATCTATTTACTGCTTGTGGGAAATCTGATTATTTGGTTTGAATTTAGTCTGCTATTTTTGGTGAGAGTCTCCAGGTTTTCTTCATCTCTTTAATTTTATTTTATATATAGTCAATTTCTTGATCAAATTGTGTTGTAGTAATTGGTTTTTGCTAATTGATTGATATTAAGTGGTTCCACGTCAGTCACTTTATGGTAAATGGTAGAATTTGTTATGGATGTATGTATGTGTATTGCAATTGATCCTATCAACTTATAATTAATATATTCAGAGATTCACAATTCTCTAGGTGCTTTGATGCCAATAGTAGTTCTCTGCAAAGGATAAAAATGAAATGCATTCAAAGTTTTTGTTATTGGTGCAGTTCAGGGTATATAGATGACCCAGTTTCTATTGTAGACATCCTAGGATCCTAAATTGAAAATTCTAAACTGCGGATGTTTTCTTTATTTCTTGTGATTCCGTTTGTTTGTTTCCTATGAAATAGTAGTATTTGTTCATACAATTTTGTTTTGATCAAATTTCATGGAATGCTTTCCTGGGTGATTCTCTTCTGTATATGATCTGTTTATGTGGATTTGCAGACATAATGTTACGGGTGCATTTGTTTGCCTTTATTGTGTTGCTAGGTAACCTTGCTGGTCCTAATTTAACTGCGCCTTTTTTAAACAAAAGGAAAGACATGCTTGATTGGAACTTTCACTTATCCGTTTGTTTAAAGAACATTTCACTCTTCTTGATTCCTTTCTTACTTGTTTGCTCTTCTTGCTTTTTCTAGATGTTTTCCACTGTCTTTATTGATTTGACTTTCTGGTGGAATGACTATTGGGAGAGAATTGATATTTGCTCTTGCTTCTAGTTACTACATGCGTATGAACTGGAAATATTGTTTTTTCAATCTAAACCTCATCTCACTATGCTTTATTTGCTCTTTTATGCTCACAGAGATGAGCCGGTCAAGTGAAGCAGCCGCAATGAAGCGGAAAAGACCAAACATGGATTCATCTAGTCAGGGACTTGTAGATGCTGACCGTATAGTGCTCGATGTGGTCAAAAGTAAAAAGAATCTGGGTATCTGGGTGGCAGAGGTGAAAAAAGAGGCAAAACTCGCGCCAACTGTTGTGGACAAATCCCTGGCGTCACTGGTGAAAAAGAAGTTGATAAAACAAGTTGTGAATATCCAAAGTAAGGGAAGGAAGCATTACATGGCTGTTGAGTTTGAACCTTCGGAGGAACTGACCGGTGGTGCATGGTATTCGGACGGAAATCTTGATAAGGAATTTATCACTAGTCTCAGAGACTTGTGCCTCAAGGTCGTAGAAGTTCTGAAAGTCGCTACTGCAGAGGGAATCCACGACTTCTTGAAGAAGCGGCAAGCTGCTAAGTGCACAAATCAACAAGTCGCGGAAATATTGAACTCTATGGTTCTGGACAATGCTGTTATAGAGGTAAAGAGCACTGGATTGGGAGAATATCATTGTATTCCTGTTGGATCAGTTTGTTATCGAACTGCAAGTGGAGCTGCAAGTGGAGCTGCTTTAGGGACTGGTCCTAAAACAATAGGGCCAATGGCTTCAATTCCATGTGGTGCTTGCCCTAGGATTAGTCTATGTACACCAAATGGAATTATATCCCCACAAACCTGCGTCTACTATACTAAATGGTTGAACTTTGAATTTTGATAGACTTCTGATAAGTAAATCCAAAGTACACTATACTGCCACATGATGGTTACTTTTTGAGTTTCTCGTATGTCTTTGATGAATCCGATTTCCTGATAACCCTTTTCCGGTAACCCCTTTGGGAAGTTTTATGATTCTGTTAAAATGTTTCTGAACTGTGATGAGAACTCTCACAACTTTTTTACTTCCTTTTGACATATAAAATTGTTATCAGGTAGCTAAAATTCTGTCATCTCAATTTATTTAGTAGAGACAATACTTTACTCTTGAGTCCTTCCAATGTTTCAACAGATACAGATCCAAAACAAATTCAAACAAGACATTAATGTACTTTTGAAAACAAAAGCATCACTATTTTCTGGGCATGAAGCAAAATCATAGTACTCCTATACAATCAATGTAGTGCACATTATTTAGCAGAAGGTGACAGACAGTATGTATCAGTGGCTGATGTGTATAGGCCTTTATATTCTGCTGCAGGAACAAAGCAATTTTCTGTGATCTTTTTAGACTAAAAATACACACTGATTCACTTGTTTTTCTCTGGAAGTTCGATGACTTGGTGAAGCAACAATCTGATCGGATTCTGATACCTCTTTTTTCTTGCTCCTTTCTTTGTCAAGTAAATTAACCTCTCTACTTCAGGCTTTGCGATTAATTATACTAATAATAAATGCATTCAGTTTGGAGTTAAAAAAAATGGCAGCCCGGTGCATTAAGCTCCCGCAATGTGCGGGGTACGGGGAAGGGCCGGACCACAAGGGTCTATTGTACGCAGTCTTACATTTCTGCAAGAGGCTGTTTCCACGGCTTGAACCCATGACACCCTGACCACATGACAACAACTTTACCGGTTACTCCAAGGCTCCCCTTCAACTTTACCAGTTTGGAGTTTTAAGTTCTAATTTTTCCTTAACTCTGCCATCTGTAAAGCCATGCCATGTAGCACACTTTTGATAATGCAGGGCATTATCAAGTTTGCAACTTAGTTAATCATCGAGCACATGCATTGTCACACTGAAGTTGCAGAAAGAATGAATTTTTCAGACTTACTCCACATGAAGTGTAAGAATAGGCCAGAGAACTACTATCATGAATGTGAAAACGATGCCCCATATTATTATATATCCATGCTTTGGCTCTGTTGAGTTTTTCCTCTTTGAACTCTTCAGGTGGCAATTCACTTTCTTCCTTTTTGACCACAGTGATCTGCTTTGTGGTTTCCCAATCATAGTTTTGATTTTTTTGATGTCTTAAAAATGCTGCAAATAGCATGAATATATAGTTCCACCAGTTAGTATGCAAACAAGGTTTCCTGCAAGCATTGGTGCATTTCTACCAGTAGTTTCAAGATTATTTATCCTTTCGTGCTCGATCTTAGTGACCGATAATCAAGTGATAATCCGTAAGAAACAGCCAATAACTTTCCCTAGGATTGCACCACATCCGTTTGCTGTTTACCATAAAATCATGAAAGCTATTAGGAGAACAGCCAATCCTATGGAAACTCACATTGCTACATACATCCAACCTAGAGAAACCCCAGCCTTGTTCAAAATTACTGCTAAAATGCCCATGAAACAACCAAAGCCTAAGACAACTCCTCTTGAAACTTCTAGGATTTGCCTTCCACTTGCATCTGGTTGGTGTATGTGCGATTAGATGTCATACGTACATAATGAAGAGACCGCAATTAGCTCAATGAAAACTGTGCCAAAATTAACAACGATGTTGATGATACCAAAGACGAGGCCACCTGGACTCAACATAGTAATATAAGACCCCTTGAAATTCCCCTTAACAGGACCACAAGATTGTTCTACATGGGAGATTGGCTCTTGAGAACTTCTTGATTTGCCTGATACCTCAAATAAACGTCTATAAGCGATGCTTGGGCTGCCAAGTTTAGATACCTATGACAGAATGTATATAGCTAGCCAAGAGAGTAGCTTTTAGCCCTCCTGCTAAGGTGTAAACTATACACCAAGAGGGATAAGAAAATTTGCAGTATATGTTACAGTTAAGTTGATTATAACTTGGAACTATATATATATATATATATATATATATATATATATATATAGAGAGAGAGAGAGAGAGAGAGAGAGAGAGAGAGGGGTTCAATTCCTGTCTGGATTGGCATTTGACAACAGTCTGACATGCATGGTACCTGAGACACAATTACAGTTGCAATAAATCCTATTTTGACTACCAGCTATGTTGAATCATTCTTATGTATGAGGCGAACCAACATATCTTTTTTCCAGCCAAACCTTATGACATTACACAAAAAAGTACAAAAACAAAAGAAGAAAAAAACTTAAATCCCATAGGACAAAGAGAAACCAATAGGGATATTACACAATAGAAAAACAAAATTTTAAAGAGAGAATGGTCAAAATACATCTGAATTATCACTAATAGTTGACGTGTGTTTTAATACATAGGTGGTGATAGTTCACGTAGGAAAAGGGATTACCCGATAGTTGGGGTGTGAAACTCTCGAAAAAGGGAATAAGTCAATAAATCGACCTTAAACTCAGAATTAGACCTTATGTAGACTAAACTTGGGAATTCCTTCTAATTTGTGCGGTACCACTCGCCCTACCCTACCACCTATAGGCTTTCATCCATCCTACAACTGTCTAAAAAGAAACGACAATGATCTTGAATAGGCATCGGATCGTAGTGCTGAATAGAAATCCCATGATAATAACCAAAGTTGCGCCAGTATATTCTTTACAAGTTAAAATGATTGCAGGATATGCATTCTAGAGAATCTAGAGAGACCAAATACCAGAAAATCTAAATTTATTTACAAAACCAGTTCTACTGAAAGTTTATAAAGAAGGAAAATTGGAAAGATTGCTCCAAAGACAAGAATGCCTCTTCTACCCCACTCGGCACACCCCCACCCCGCGTTAAAACTACTCCCTCCGTCTTAATTTATGCGATAACATTTTCTTATTAGTCTGTTCCAAAATATATATATATCTTTCAAATAAAACAATTTAACTTAAACCTTTTATTTTACCCTTAATGACAAGCTTTTATAGTTATACAATATAACATGTATTACACAAGTTTAAAAAGTCTTTATTTCTTAAAAACTACGAGACGAGTCAAACTATGACAAATAAGAGTTGAAAATGTAGGGTTTTGTTGGGTTCAAAAACATGTAAGTAGGGCACATCGAAAGTTTAAATTTTGTTCTACTTACCCCAACAATTTCTTCTGGTATGGTTATATGATAATCAAAACCTGTAACATAAAACATGAACAGTTACAGGTTGTATTATCTGGAGTCTTTACTTAGGGAGTACACACGACTGTCCCTTCGGTTGCAAGCACTATGCTATGGTGTATTCCTATGTCAAGAAAGCCAGGAAATCTTGGCAGAGGTTTGAGAGAGTTTCGTCCTAGACTCTAAGTAGGGATAGTTTATAGAATTGGTGTATAATAAACAATGGGGTGTATTGTATTTATAGTTGAAAATTAGGTCAGAAAAATGTTTTAGGGTTAGGCTTAGTGCAGTGGGCCAGTCCGACTGGGTTCACTGCCGGGTAGGCGCCGCGGCGCCTTACGTAAAATTTTATTTCCCATTTTCATTTAATAAATATATTCAGCACATTAAATCCAAAATCCAATTTTAATTTAATTAAATAATTTTCATCTAATAGAAATTATCTCATAGTTATTATCAATTTAAATATCTCGATTTCAAATCAAATATTTAATATTTTCTCAATACACTCATAGATCGAAGAGACAATCGACATAGTGTGACCCTATAGTCCTTCATATATCGACACTAATCCAATTAAGGTCCATACAGAACTCCTAGATTGCGCCATACGACGAACTCAATATATGAAGTACGTTTACATGAATCCAGCAAACATAACCTTTATGTGAGATGATAAATTCCTTTCATTCGCGACACACTCGATCAAGCTTAAGATTTGTCATGTGTCTATCCAAATGTCTTGATCACTTTATCTCATCTATATTAGTCGACAATTAGATCATATTCTAAATATGTCTCTTACATTGGCCAATGACTTGGTCGGCCTAATATCACTGAGAAGTTGAGTGCTCTCTCGAATATCCAATCGAGGAATGAATCCTATTCTTGGCTCAACTACCACCTTAATTTACATCATAATGCACCCAACACAAGCCGTATCTTATCCTATAAGGAGTTTAAGCTTATGACATGGTCAAAGTACATTACTCTGTAAACAAGGTGTGTATTGACCTCAAGTCAAAGGACATTCACCTCTCACACGCTGATAACACTTTAAACATGTATAACAAATAGTTTATCAGCAGGGTATACCAATATTTTCCAAAAGTATTCATGTGTCCATCACGAGTAACCATTACTAGTAGCAGGTGAGACATACTACATTCTCTAAGAATGTGACGCAGACCACATGTCGACTTATAACATATCATCGATATCCCATTCTCGATGGTCATTAGTCAAGGCCATTTTAGAGTTACGCTCTATCATCAATACGTCATTCTATTAATGACAACGTAATTTCAAGGGATGCACATTAATGAATAATTACAAACAATCAAATAATAATTTAATAATTGTAAATATAATAAATATTAATCTTATTAATAATACGAATATGTTCAAGTACATTTGTCCCTAATAATAATTGTCTTTAAGATATACATACTTTCAGAAAAGGGAAGTATAAAAGGAAGGATATAACTTATATCAGTTAGAAAAATATGAAAACGTCCAACTATAGAGGATTAATTGTCAAGTAAACTATATAGAGTACAAATATAGGATTTTAAGAGTAAAGTTGTAAATGGATTCCATCTATGGCTACTAGATTCTGCTGGTAAAAATGTACATATTCCCAAGAATGTACCCTATGTAATGATTATTCGAGACATGAGTAAAAAGAAAAAATCTCACAAAATATATGCAGAACATTTTACTTTCAACACAAATATAGAATTAAGAAAAAACGTAATGTGGATAAATCAACAAGTTACACGACACTAATCATTAACTAACTTTCAAATAACTCGATATGGTATAACAATTATTTTCCCTATTAGTATATTGTATTTAAACGTTATCATCAAATCGGGCTATACTTTTCACGTAATTGTAGACACATAACTCTTTTTTGCTCGCTAATTGGATAATTTTATTTTGGTGGAGTTACAAAATACTCTCCTTGACCCTAATTGCATAAGACAACTCTCAACTCTCCCTTATTAAATACTCCATCCGTTCATTTTTACTTGTCCACTATATTAAAAAGTAAATTTTCACTTTTACTTATTCACTTTAGCATATATCAAGAGAAAGATAAACTCTTTTTTTTTTCTTGTTTTACCTTTAACATTAATTACTCATTTCTAGATCATTTTCCAAGTGTATTGAAATTACACACCAATTAATACGAGTAAAATATATACTTCATTTATTAATTCTCAAGGAGCGTGCAAAGTCAAAAGTGGACAAGTAAAAGTGAACAGAGAGTAGTAGGAATATGTCAAGGAATGCTATTCTTCTACTTATTCCTTCCTTCATATACCAAGAGATAACAATTGAATTCAAGTTTAGTATACCACAATCCATTTATTTCATTAGGTTCAAATTCTTTTATTGTACTTATCTGATGGATCTTTTAGCCAAAGAAAGAGCTAAAGGAGTGGAAGGGGGTTTATTCGAATCACATTTGTCGAAAAATTATATTGATTCTTTTTATTTATATTGGTAGATGTTGAACTCCCGTGGTGAAAATCTTGCTTCCGCTACTTTTGTTAACACATATACAAAGTCCTAACCAAAGTTACTATTGGTTCAGGTGAACTCGCAAGTCCTTAATTTCATCCACCCTTGACAAATGAGAATAACCAAACCACATCCACAAAATGCAGTATCGTGTAGCTGCTTCAAAACCAACATAATGGTGAATACATATTTCGGTCCTCTTCCCTCCTATTTAGAAAAAACTAGCCACCGGTTTTGGTAGAAAGATACTATCATTACCGCCGGATATAAGTGACAAAGGAAGAGCTTCCTCTATAATTCTGTCTTATTTAGAAACAGAATCGCTACTATCCAAAATCAGCAAAAATGTTTCTGAGTGAGATGATATCATCTTTGTCCATTTAAACATCAAAAGATGTGCTACTTCTAACAAGTCCTTTTGCATGTAGACAATCAAGATCCAACTACTCTTCTTGCATGTCATTTTGTCGTTTTTTACTACAATGAATTTAATGAGTACTCGCACAGTCGCAACAAAATTTTGTTTAGCAAGTGTTACAAGGAAAAATAGGTAGTATTAGATAATCTATTTTCTTCAGTTGTCAAATGAGACTTGTATGCATCTCTTGCTTAAAATGACGTGGCTCTCTTATGATGAAAGTTTTTGTAGGTATCACCGAGGAGCTGTGGGTGAGATAATTAGAATTCCTTCCATCTAAATTAGAGATCTCGAGTTTAAAACCTGAAAATGAAGAGCATTTATTCCTTAACGGGTTTTACCCAACATGAACAAAATTAGTCAGGACATTAAGTTTCAAATAACGAATGGTTAAATTTTTAAAAAGTTTTCGCAAGTGCAAACACTTTGATAAGTTTAACCATTCCAAGTTTGATTCACTTCCAACAAAGGAAACCAGTATACAAAATGTTTGAGGAAGATGAAGTTTAACACAGTATCTACAAAAACAAGTTCTCCCAGATAGAACAACATTTTGTATTAAACCTTTAAACTAAGCATTTACAATGACCATTAAGCACCCCCTATTTCTAACTCTTTTCACTTTTACTTTCTACATATCTATACACTTTTTTTTTTTTTTTGCATTTTCCTATCAAGTATTACAATTATGGTATGAAAGAAAGACCCGAAAAAAGGATATACAATTTTTTTCAAAAAAACAATAACCAGCTCCTTTTTTCCTGCCACTGTTTTGAAGTTGCTAACTATTAAGAATCAGCAAAGCGGACACTAATCCGCTTCTTAATTGGCGTCCTACAAGAAGGGCATTCGTCCATTCCTTTCTTTTCGTGAAGCACGTTGCAATTTGCACAAAGGACTTGATGTGCACAAGGGAGAAAAACCACTGACATCTGCTCACTCATACACATGACACACTCCCTCTCCATCTTTACAACATCAGAGCCAGAAGAATTTTCTTCATAGCCTGCTAAACCCTTTGTCATTTGAGGAGTGCCTCGTTTAAGTGCCTCTATTTTTGAATGTTCAGACTGCAATCTCAACTGATAGATTTCACTCTCAAGTTTTTGGATATCTTCTTTACACTTTTGCATGTTTCTCTCTGCCTTGTCTCTCATATTATCCTCATCCAATTTTCCCTGAACAATGAGTTGTTCTCTTTCAGCTTTCAAAGAATCAGCTTGCTGTAGAATCATTTGTTTCACCCTTTCCTCCTGCTTCCGTAGAACCTGCAATTCATTCTTTTCTCATGAGCAAATCACAGAATAAAATATTTACAAATTTTATACAAGGAGGAATATCAAATAGCAAGTGAATTATCAGCAGGACTGCATAAGTGAATGCTGGAACCACTATTACCGGAGGCTATAAGTAAAAAAGAACTGACATTATAATCGATACTGTAACAAATCATTGACGGCCTGAAGACTCTAAAACACTAACTATATTGGTTAAAAATATTTTACCTTGATCAACTAGACAAAGAAGTTGCATTCCTACAATAAAACTACCTCAAACTCGTCCAGGCGCTTCTTGGCTTTCTGTTGTAGCGGCTGTAAATCAGTTGTTTCCTGCTTGAGAGTAGAGAACTTCTCCTGCAATGAGTGTTTCTCCACCTCCCCTGCTTGACACTTCTTCACTGTCCCCTGCTCCTGTGCTAAAGCTTTATGCATATTTATAGCAGACACTGCGGCAGAGAGCTTTGAGGCCTCCATCTCCTTCTTTAGTGCAACATTTTCCCCTTCCAGCCTCTGAAGAGCAGAGTTAGCCATCCCAATCTGATGATTCGTATTTACCAACGCTTGCTCCATCTCCGCAAGCCTCTTCATGGTGCTTTCCTCTAGCATTTGCTTTTCCCTCTGAAATCTTTCAGCCTCTTCTTTCTCTTGCCTCAACATTTTAAGCTCAGCTTGGTCCTTGCCAAGCCTCCGAGTAGCCTGCATTACCTTCTCCATTGCCCAATCACTCCACTGTTGGAGCTCTTTCTGCAATATCTTCATTTGGGGAGTTAGCAACAATATAGCTTCATCTCTCTCATTTCGAGGGACATATATCCCCAGACACTCATTATATGGGATACCAGCATAATAATCTGGCACCACAGGAGAGCTAGTTGTGCTGTCTGGGGCCTTTATGCTAGAATTAGGCTCCAAGGCAAACGATGCAGGATCCTCTTTGTTTACATTATCTTGCACAGGTGGCACGCTAGAAGTCTCAGTTGCAGGTGCAATGGAACTTGCTTCTGCTACAGAACTATTGCTTTTAACTGAAGTTTTGACTTTAGAGTGAGAATTCTTCTTTCTTGCACCAGAAGAACCTGATGGAGAGTTCAGTTTCTTGTCCAAAACCAAACTGCCCCAGGCGGAGAGGTTTGCCTTAATGCTCTTACCCGTACGGCCTTTGCAGTTCTTCTCAAACTGATGTGTCTTTCGCCTAAGCAACTCCTTGGAATTTAGGGATAACGCCTTTCGACCAGCCCCCGATTTGTCTTCTAAAACTGCTGCTTTGGATTTAGCCTCTGCTTCTGGAAGAGGTACAGAACTTCCTTTTCCTGTTGCCGCTTGACGAACATGTGAATTTTTAGAACTAGGTCCTTGAGGGGCTGCACTAGCAACAGGAACTTTGGACTGCGAGGTTTGGGCAATGGGGATAGAAGGTGTTGACAACTGTTGTTTATCCTGGTTTGCCTGAGTATTCTCAGAAGCCTCAGTCTTGACTGCACTTTCTTGACTGGATAACGCAACCAGAAGATCATCTTCCACCCTACATGCATGTACCAGGTTCAAGTCCCATATTAACAGGCACCACATTGCTTCTACAACTGTCAAAGCTGGCTTAACCTCCCTCAGCACACATATCATCTCCAGCAATGTGTACTCTACCAGGCTAGGTAAATCTGCAAATGCGAGATGTCTAGCGGTATCGAAAACCTTTTCCCGACTCAGTAAAGCCAAAGCACCATCAACAATATTTGAGACGGCATCTTTGTTACCATGATAAAGGCCACTCCTCAATATAACCCGTTCAGCAATTTCCTCACTGTATCCACACTCCGCAATCCTCTTGACTGCACTCCGGAATGTTGCAGACAAATTTTGCGATAAAAGTTCCTCAAGTTGACAAGTTATTGGATCCTCCCAATCTGCATCTGATGACCTTCCCACTCCTTGTTTCTCATTAGAAAGAAGACACCCGCCCTTCAATGACTCGATCTCACTAAGAGTGCTTTTCAGTTTTTCCTCTAATATTTCGTATCTTGGAAACTCAGTAAGAGACAGCACAGATGAATCAGTAGGAGTTTCTAGAGGAAGCTCAGATATGAACTTCCTCTTGTTCCTGCTTACTTTTTCCTGGTCCGAAACCACCGACGACTTTTCATTGGCATCATCAGAGCTGTTATGATCAGCTATGTTGATTATGTTTTCTATGAGCATTATAATACTGCTGTAAGTTGATCAGTCAAATGTCTAGCTACAGTTTCCGGTCCTGCAGCAAAAAGACATTCAAGTGATAATGTGAGTGCGTGGGGGATTAAAAGTTAAGATAACACATAACAGCAGAGAATTAGGAGTGTCCGAACAAAGGGAAAAAACACATATCAATGTTTCTTTGATAGGCTAAATAACAACAACAAAAACAACATACCCAGTATGATCCCACAAGTGGGGTCTGGGGAGGGTGTGGTGTACGCAGACCTTACCCTTACCTTTGAGGGTAGAGAGGTAGTTTCTCATAGACCATCGGCTCAAGAAAAGCATTTTTCAAAACATGTTTTTATCGGCTAAATAACAAAAAAATGACAGGCTGACAGCAACAAGAACAACTCTAGTGAGCACGATAAACCAACAACATTATCATACAGGTGAAGCTGCCAAAGAATTAATATCCTATGAGGATTACAAATTCTGCTGTAATTCAATCACTCAAATCTCTATCTGCATTTCCTACTCCTTCAGTTTAACACCATTCAGTGGTAATCCGGTGTTCCCCCGGGATTAAAAATGAAAAGAAAACATAGCAGTAGAGAATCAAAATTTGACAAAACAAAGGGAAAACAAACATCCATCATTCTTCCATAAGGTTTAACATCAACAAAAGATTATCCAAACAGAAATTGCAACCGACAAGAAACAGCTCTAGCAAGCATACTAAACCATCAACATTATCAAGGAAATAGAAATAAAAGAAAAAGAAAAAATTGCCTCTGAATCACAGTAAATGAGCTGCCAAAAACTTAATTTTCTGCAACAAATCACTCAAATGAATAACAATAACAACGACAACAACATACCCATAGTAGTCCCACAAGTGGAGTCTGGGGAGGGTAGGATGTACGTAGACCTTACCCTACTGTTGTGGGGTAGAGAGGCTGTTTCAAGTAGACCCTCGGCTCGAAAAATCACTCAAATGAATCAAAGGGGAAAATCATGCATCAGAATTGCTCAAATATAAATGCCAACAACAAAAAACAGCTCTAGTAAGCATAAAAAACCCAGCAACATTATCAAGGAAATGCATATAAAAGAGAAAGAAACGCTTACCTCTGAGTAACAGTACATGAGCTGCCAAAAAAAACTTATTTTCTGGAACACAATCAATCAAATGAATCAAAGGGCAAAAATCAAGCATCAGAATAGCAAAAAAAGGTACTAACAATTTATCAAACAAGCAAAATCCAAGATGAACACAGGTAAACTCCGAGCTCAAAAATTATATCAAGAACCAATAAAATAAAAACAAAAAAACAAATAAACTCAGCCCAGAAATAAAATCAAGAAACCTGAAAAAGGGGTCGTACACAAAAGGGAAAAAATGGATTCTTTACACACACACACACACACACACACATATAAAATAGCAAAAGTTCAATCAAAAATCAAAAGGGTCACTCACCAAATGCTCTAAGAAGCCAAAATTAGAGAAGGGTGAACTCCATTTCTTGCATTTCATACGCTATGGACAGACCATTTGGCAATAGCTCTGAGTAGTCTTTGTTTTGTTTTTCTGCTTGTACTGCCAACACTTGAAGTTTGGATTCTTTATATAGGGTCACTGACTAAACGTGGGTTAACCCTGTTCTAACACTTACTTCATGATTAGGTACAGTGTATTACTCTACTACTTTGGATTATGTATTTAATTTCTAACTCATTCAGAGATTAAATTTCCAACTGTGAAATTTAAGAATTTTTTCCATTTTTTAAGGGAAGAAATTGTATAATTAAACATTTAAAGAAAAATAATAACACTAAGAATACATGTGGTCAATGTGAAATTTTCAAAATTTTGACATTATAAGTCAAAGGAAGAAAGTATGTCATCCAATTCGTAGAATCTAATTAGTTATGGAATGGTTCGAAAGTCGCTATAGAAGATCGAATGAGTCTTAGTGAAGCTAGTCCAATGGTTCTTATGTTGCTTCCTATCCTATTAGCTATTAGCTTGCAGCTCTCTAGGGTGGGGCCTCGTTAGGGATCTCCTCATGAGGATCGGTTCTCATGCCCATATGAATTCGTAGATGCCTATCGGTCAAAAGATACAGTGTTGAAAGACATATTGCAAATTAGATGAATTATAGTAAGATGATAATGGAATAACAAACTTAATTTTCAATGGTGTTGTAGCACATGTCACAATAGTCTTTCCAATTGATTGTATAAATATCTCATATTGATTTATTTCGATATTGGCTTAGTTTAACTATGAAAATATGTTAATTAATTAAGCTAAATGGACACAATCGTACAATATATTGATCTAGTTATTACGTGTTACATATTATTTATAGTATATATTAGATATATTTGTATAAGGATATATATATAGTATATTCTAACCAACACCGTCGTGTCCACTTCCTTCACCTCTTCAGTGGAAGCCATCGAAAACCGCCTCTCAGCGGTGTCAATCAAAGCCTGTGGCGGTGGATGTTGACTGAGTTGAAGGTTGTGGCCCTGAGATACCATGATCAAATATCCAGAGATGAAATGAAACTGACGAAAACATGAAATGAAAGGCTGAGAAAGCAAGGACTTGATAAGAACAAGTGAAGGGAGTCGGTATTTATAAGTAAATGATCATCATTACCTCGGTAATTGATGATGACATTATCCTCAACACGATCTCGCCACATGGTCCAGTTGTAAAGTTGAGAAGACATTGTCCATTTTAGATGCAAGAGGAACGGTGATGGTTATGCCTTTTTTCCTGCATAAAAGTTTCCATTTCCGAACAACGTTTGAAAACTGCTCAGAAAATGGGAAAACTATTTGAATTGGTAATAAAATATATCGGGAAGAAGCAAAAGTGAAGGGAATTGATATTTATAATCAAAGAGTCATCATTACCTCGGTAATTGATGATGATATCATCATTAACACGATCTTGCAATGTGGTCCAGTCGTAAAGTTGAAAGACATTGTCTATTTTAAATTCAAAAGTAACAGTGACGGTTATGTCTCTTTTCTCGCCTAAAAGTTTCACTTTCGGAAAACTTCTGAAAACTACACAAAAAGTGAGAAAACTATTTGAATTGGTAATAAAAGGTATCGGGAAGAAGCACGAGCGAAGGGAGTTGGTATTTATAGTGAAATGGTCATCATTACTTCGGTAATCGATGATGACATCATCATCAACACGATCTCGCCACGCTTCGTTTTAGATTCAAGAGTAATGGTGGCGGTTATGCCTCTTTTCCCGCCTAAATTTTTTTATTTACAAACAACTTTTAAAAACTGCACGGAAAGTGAGAAAATTATTTGAATTGGTAATAGATGTATCGGGAAGAAACACAGGTGAAGGAAGTTGATATTTATAAGCAAACAATTATCAGTATCTCGGTAATCGATGACAACACCATCCTCAACACAATCTCGCCATGTTTCCCATGTCAAGTTGAAAAGACATTCGCCATTTTAGATTCAACAGTAATAGTGACAGTTATGCCTCTTTTCCGCCTAATTTTTTTTACCTTCAGACAACTTCTGAAAATTGTACAAAAAGTGGGGGAACTATATGTATTGGTAACATATATATTGAGAAGAAGAACGCGCGAAGGGAGATGGTTTTATAAGCAAAGGGTCATCATTACCTCGGTAATCAATGATGACATCATCCATAACATGATCTCTACGTCCAAAACATGAAATTGAAAATACATTCACCGTTTTAGATTCAAGAGTAATGGTGACAATTATGCCTTTTTTTCAATCTAAAATTTTTCACTTCTAAGACAATTACTGAAAACTGCACGGAAAGTGAAAAAAATATTTGTACTAGTAATAAATATATTGCATCTTACGTATTTCTTATTGTCATTTGAAGAGTTGACACTGGGTTCTTAAGGAAAAATATTAATTGCTTTTTAAGTTGAATAAACTTTATAAAGATCGAGTAGTGATTGACTTGAATATGAACTATTAATAGTATCATCTATCTAGACATGATTTTACTTTGTTTAGATTAAAAATTTCCTTGATAACGTTTTATTGCTCGAATGAACATTTTATTTGGATATTTATTTGTATAAAAAATATTGTCTTAATGGTATTTGTCTTGTCAGGACGTTTACTGATTCAAATTAAATTTCACTAACATTTTAAATTTATTCGACTTAATTGAATATATAGTATTAGTTGGATTTTAAATTATTTAGTACACATGTTCTTAGAAGACCACATGATCAATATTATTTAAACATGTTCATGTTGTCTAGACTCTAGACTAATGATGCACATATCGACTATTTCAACCCATGGTGTAAAAAAGTATGACAAAAATTAATATTTAAAAGCAGTGCATATAAATGAAAGTATAGTCACTTTTTAAAGCATGTGTAAAGCTAAAGAAGAGGAAAGATTGTAGCGAAACAGGAAGAAATTCACTAGCAGTAATAAATATAAATAGTGGCGATCAAATCAAGATTATATAAAATGATGTAGAATTGAAGAAAATACTTATCTTTTTCATGTTTAACCCCTTGCAAATCTTATCAGATTTTCCATCAGAGGATCATTGTAAATCATCGTCGAAACCTCTAATTCTAGACATGCCAATTGGGAAGAACTTCACTAGCAGTAATAAATAATGAATGACAACACAAATCTAAGTTATATGAATTGTGAGGAATTAAAGAAGATACTTATCTTCATTTTGCTTTGACCCCTTCCTGATCTTAAGAAAAAATTCATCAAAGGACGGTTAGATAGAAAATTCCTATTTTGTTGCCTCTTTAATCGTCTCCGTCTCTCTAAAAAGAAAATTGGTGACCTAGATGATTCTTTACCTTGCTTGTGCCTTATGTTGGTTGAATAAAGGGCACACATAATTTACAAGGTTCTACACGTATAAATTTGGAACGCCTAAATTTGGGAGAAAGACATAAATTTTGTCATGTTAGCGTAAGGGATCCACCTGTATTAAGTAGAGGACCTATCTGGTCACTGAGTTAGTTAGAGTGTCTATCTGATCGTTGTGAACAACTTAAAAAAGCCATTTATGTATTTCGCCTTCTCAATTCATGTTTTATGTTATGTTAATAAAATATTATCTAATTAGCCTTTGTCTTGTTCATAAATTCACTAAAATTAAATTCAATAAACACTATAATTTTATTTGACTTAGTTGAATAGTATTAATTCTTTTGCACGTGAATTTTGTATTATTTAGCAAATATAATTTTAGAAAACCACATCAACATTATTGAAAGAAATAATCACTTGATTATTTTCATTGATAATGAGAGGTATATATACAAATATACAATTCCTAAATATTGAAAATATAGGAAAATAATTCTACATTTTCCTACTCTAATTCTAATACATTTTTCTAGTATAAGACTAATAACATAATTACAATTATACATGAATTACAATTTGTGGAGTCCAAATTGGACCATGATATACACGTGTACCACTGTATACTTCCACACCCCCGCAGTCATAGCGGGCGGTCTTCGTACGTTGAGACTGTTCCTAAAATCTTTAAATAGAACCAAGGGAAGACCCTTGTAAAGATGTCTGCAATTTGATACTTGGAAGGGACATGGCAGACGCGTACTTGTCCACGAGCTACTTTTTCGCAAACAAAGTGGATATCCATCTCGATGTGTTTAATGCGCTGGTGTTGAACCGAATTACCAGAAAGATAGAAGGTACTAATATTATCACAATAACCAAGGTATCCTTCTGAATGGGACAATGAAGCTTTAAGAGAAGATTATGTAACCAACATGATTCAGAGACCACATTGGCTACCCCTCAATATTCGGCCTCCGCACTAGAGCGTAATAATGTAGACTGTCGTTTCGCAGACCACGAGACCAAGTTATTACCAAGAAACATACAATAACCAGATGTGGAGCGTCTAGTATCTGGACAACCACCCCAATCAGCATCTGTATACGAGACCAGCGTAGAAGTCGATGACGGATATAGATGCAAGCCATAGTCAAGTGTTCCCTGGATGTATCGTATAATGCGTTTGAGCGCATTCATGTGCACAACCCTACGATCATAAATAAACAAACACATCTGTTGTACTGCATATGTAATATCTAGTCTCGTGAACGTAATATATTGAAGAGCTTCGACAAGACGGTGATAGTGGGTGGGATCCTCATAAGGTGAGCCAGCCGCAACACCCAGTTTGGGTTTAGTATCAACTGGAGTGGAAGTAGACTTACATGAGGACATACCAGCCCTTTCAATGATCTCAACGGCATACTTCCGTTGTGATAAGAATAACCTACCTGCATGACGAGTGACAGCAATCCCTAAAAAATAACTCAAGGGCCCCAAGTCTTTCATAGCAAACTCAGAACCAAGCAGTGTCATGATAGACTTGCGCAAAGCATCAGAAGAGGCAGTCAAGATAATATCATCCACATATAATAGAATATAAGCCAGGGAAGTACCACAACGATATATGAACAATGAATTATCATACTTGCTATGAGAAAACCCAATAGACGAAACATAGTCTGCAAATCTCTTATACCAAGCCCGTGGGGCCTGCTTAAGCCCATACAATGACTTTTTCAATAAACAGACATGATTATGATATTTGGGGTCTCGAAAACCCAACGGCTGATGCATGTAAACGGTCTCCTTAAGATCACCATGTAAGAAAGCATTCTTCACATCTAACTAATGAATGGGTCATGCCTTTGAAAGAGCCAGACTGAGAACAGTGCGAATGGTAGCCGGTTTGACCACCGGACTAAATATCTCACCACAATCCACACCAACTTGCTGAGTTTTTACCATCACCTACAAGACGAACCTTATGACTCGCAAAAGAACCATCAGAATTATCTTTATGAGCAAAAATTCACATAGACCGAATAATATTAACACCAAAAGGACGGGGCACCAATTCCCACGTCTTATTCTCAATAAGAGAATCATATTCGCCATTCATAGCCAATTTCCAATTCGGGTCATTTAATGCAGACACTGGGTTACGGGGTAGAGGGGATTTAAGAATATTAGAATTTAGATTAAAATGTCGTTTGGTTTAAAAATACCCCGTTGACTACGAGTGACCGGCCTGTGACTCGGGGAGAATTAGGTGGATTTTAGGAAAAATTCGGATGGGTGACGGACTGGCCAGCAGGCAGTGGGCCTGCTGACCTAACGCTGGAAACTGGACGTGGAACATGGACAGAAACAGTCTCGGTAGTGGGGTGGGCAATCGGCCCACTGGCCAAAACTTGGGCAGAAGCAGTAGGTGGAGGTGGGCCTGCTGGTGGGTCCGGGTCACTGGATCAGCCCATGAGGTGATGCGTAAAGTACGGTGAGACCTCGTTATCTAAAAAATTATACAAACTAGGCACGGGATTACCCACTTTAGCAAAAGGAAATTGGGTTTCATCAAAAATAACATGGCGACTAATTATGATTTTATTAGACGATAAATCAAAACATTTGTAACCACAATGATTAGATGGATAACCCAAAAACACACAAGCGGTAGAACGGGCTTGAAGTTTGTTAATTGTAGTTGACAGAAAAAGTGGATAGCATAAACACCCAAAAACCCTAATATGTGAATACGAAGGATTTTTATTATAGAGAACTTTAAGAGGAGAAGCATATGCCAACCCTTTGGTAGGATGTATATTAAGAAGATAGGTAGTCATTTGTAGAGCATGATGCCAAAAGGAAGGGGGTACGGAAGAATGGACCAATAAAGTTCAGACAATATTATTAATGGTACGAATTTTTCATTCGGCCTTCCCATTTTGTGAGGACGTATGAGGACAAGCGAAACGAAAAACTATGTCATTAGTTTCACAAAATTTCCGAAACAACTCATTATTATATTCTTTGCCATTATCACATTGAATATTTTTTATTTCCCGTTCGAAGTGGGTACGGATGATTGCTCGAAAATTTAAGAATGTGGAAAAAATTTGAGATTTTTTCGCTAATGAAAAGGTCCATAAAAAATTAGAATAATCATCCAAAAATAGAACATAATAACGATGGCCCACAGAACTTAAAAGAGGAGATGTCCATATATCGCTATGAATAATATCAAATGGCATTAAAGTAAGAGAAGTAGAGGCTACAAATGGTAATCTAACATGTTTTCCTAAAGGACATGAATGACAAATTGGAGTACTACGCGTACCCTTACAAGATATAAAATTATTTTTATGCAAGGAAGAAACAACAGACGACCGAGGGTGACCCAAATGTGCATGCCATAAGGAAGGAGCTAGAGCTGCAAAAGTAGATGGCAAGGCTTGACTCGAGAGACTGGATGCGGGTGTGATTGGATAAAGATCTCCTCTACTATTACATCTCATGATAGGTATCCCCGTCTTGAAATCTTTCACAGAAAACCCAAAAGGATCAAAATTAACAGAAATCCAATTATCAGTGGTGAATTTACGGATAGACACCAAACTTTTAATTAAGTTAGGGGCATGAAGGGTATCTTTCAAGACAAGATGTAGATGTGGGGGAGACAAAGTTGTATTACCGTAACCACGAATTGGAATTGTATTGCCATTACCAACAATAATGCCACGATTTTTGCTCAAATTTAAATAAGACGAGAGGGTACCTTGGTCTGACGTCATGTGAGAAGTGGCGTCGGTGTCCATGTACTAATTCAGGTCTGGAGGATTTAATCCAAGCGTATGCATTACGGCCTCAATATCTGTCGGAGTCGATGTGGGGCCCACTGCTTGGAGTGCCTGCGGTGGCCGATGCCCAAGCAATCCTGCCTGCTGCCCCGACCAAGAAGGAAAACTGTCGCCAGTTGCTGGACCCGAGAAACTAGGCCTCGGCTTTATTCTTTGGGCCGGGCCCGATTACACAGGTAAGGGCTGGGTGGAAAATAGCTATTGTTGAGCCACGAAGTATATATACAAATATACAATTCCTAAATATTGAAAATATAGGAAAATAATTCTACCTTTTCCTACTCTAATTCTAATACATTTTCCTACTACAAGACTAATACCATAATTATATTATACATGAATTACAATTTGTGGAGTCCAAATTGAACCATGATATACACGTGTACCACGATATACTTTCAATTATATAAAGTTGTTCTTTTTGTATAGATTAATGACGCACATATTGACTAGAGAATATCCGCACATGGTGTAAAATTAAGACAAATATTCAACATTTAAAAGCTAGTGAATAAAGATATAAGTATAGTCACTTTCTTCGCACGTGTAAAGCTAAAGAAAAGAAAAGGTTGTAGCGAAACAATAAGAAATTTACTAACAGTAATAAACATATACCGTGGACGATCAAATCTAGGCTATATAAAATAGTTCTTGAGTTGACTTGATTAGGGGTGTGATGATGGACCACTCATTGACAAAATTAATGCTGATATTATCCAAGTTGACACATTTGCTAAAGTAGCGGACTTAAAGTTAGATGACGAATGAGATATCATATTTGTAGCACCATTCGTTAACTTTTCTAAAGTCAAATACTATTTTATCTCATTTCACTAATGATTGTTATTTTTGCAGATAAGATCACTTGGAATGGAACATCAAATAGAAAGTTCAATATCAAATCGACATATGAGATTACTTGTGATGATGAAACGACTCAATACGACAAGAGATGGACGACAACAACAATAACATATCCGGTATAATCCCACAAGTGGAATCTAGAAAGGATAATGTGTACACAGACTTTACTCCTACCTAGTGAAGATAGAGAGACTGTTTTTGAAAGACCCCTACTTAAGTAAAGCATATCAAAATAGATTTGAAAAAGAAATACAATAGTGAAAAAGTCATTTTGAAAATAATGAGAAAAGAGCAGTATCAACAACAAGTAATAAGATGTTTGAAGTAAAGAAAACTTCATATTTTGAAGAAGATAAAATACTTTATATGGATATAAGACATAGTAAGCTTATGTTTAATGAGCTTCAATTCACCAGAAAGATTATGAATCATCCATGTGTGAACTTTGTGCTTGTAATGTGGAAGAACTTTTTACATATTATTGGTGCTTGTCCAAAAGTCTAAATATATATGGAACAATCTCATCTCAACAAAATGAGATTGTCATTATGAATGGCGTACCAATGCTAGAATGACTTAGATGATATTATATACATATCCTTGGACAACCCTCCTATAGGATTACACTTATATTTGTAGGTAAAAGTGTATCAGAAAGGTTAATCAAAAAAGAAAACATGAGTTGAGGATGTCTCTCTTTCTTTAAGATAAAATTACTCCGTATAGATGCTTTTACGGTACTGGACAATAGTTTCCCAAGATAATACAGCAACAACCAACAATACAAAGCTAGTAATGTTGATTCTGGCGAAGAAAAAGAATATTGAACAGATTGCAAAGAGATGAGAGGATTTTCTGGTTTTGTTTATTTTCCTTTTTGTGTGTTTGAACTGAACAGTAATGTTCAATTTATAGGTGAAGAAGAGGGCGGATTTTGACTGTTGAAGCAATGTTTCTGAAATCTTCAAGGACCAAAGTATAAATAAGAAACATTTCAAGGACCAAAAAAGAATTCCGGAAGAAAGCCCGTGAACCGAGACCGGACCGGGCGGGCGGCACGCGCGTGGGGCTTAGACCCAAACCCAATCTCACCTAGATCCTCCCCCTTCTTAAAACTTGGGTCACCCCTTGGGGCCCAAACCCTTACTCAAAACTATAGTTCTCAATCCTTCCATATTCAACCGATGTGGGAGTTCTATTATTTGGCCAAAACAATCCATCCATTTGTGTCTCAAACACCTTACTTTGTTGTGCATCAATATCTCATTCATTCCTCAACGAAATTTGACGATACTTGGTACTAATATCATCTACTCATTTAGTATATTAGGCATATACGAAAAAACGATATTTCCGACATGCGAGGCCCATGTGTTTAAGTCATTAAAGATGAAAAAACTCAATCCCATATTGTTAAATTTCCAACAATATTTTCAATTATGTGGTATATATGAAAAGAAAGAAGTAGAAACTTATTGAACACAAATGTCTATACATTGAACTCATATGCCAATAGATTATAAGAAAATTGTTGACCTATTTTCTAATCGTCAACAACTTTCTTGTCAAACACCGATCCCTAAACAAGCCAAAATAATAGCTCGGTCTCGACCTTGTGCAGGAAAGATCAAACTGAATGTTGATGATGTTGTCAAGACGCAAGCTGGAGATGCTACTTTTGGAGGGCTATTTGGAGATGCTCAAGGACATTGATTGTTAGAATACTCAGATAAGCAGAGCCAGCTTAATGAGTAAGCCACTAGCAATAGCTTTAGGCCCTCAAAATTAAGTCCTCAAATATCTTTATTTTATATATCATTTACATATTATAAAATTATCATTTAACTAGTTTAATTTATATAAACGGTTGGAATTACAAGCATCAAAATACTCAATTGTGACTATGAAATCGAATATAAATTATTCAGAAATTTTAAAATAAAAGCTATATATTTAAAACTATGAAAAGTACTACAAGTCAATATAGCTAATGATTTAAAATACTTTAAAAAGAAAATTAAGAAAATACTATTTGACTCGCCAAACAGTAACATCTTCACATATTATGAGGCGAAGGAAGTGATAAAAAAAATACAAGTTTATACTTATACTTTTGGAATGTAATAGATGTTATTCAGACAAATAACCAAAATTTTATAATAAGTATGCAATCTATGATAATGAGCAATTTGATGACGACTTTGATAATTTAAAAAATGAAGTCTTATAGAATTTTCTAGAATTGATTATTTCTTATACAGAGTAGATGGATTCATTTTTCACTTCAAAATAGATTTGAATTATTCTAAATAATTGTACTCACTGATTTATCTGATTATGAGAATTTATAAAAAAAAAAGATATTTATCTTACCATTAATATATGTTTCTTAAAAAGATATTATGTACATCTTAGTGAGTAGAGTTATCAAATATTTTCGATAATGAAAGTTAGCAGATAACCAATAGATGATCAAGATATATACAAGATAATTCGTACATTTAAACTGAAGGTCTATCGAAAAATTACCTCTCTATCGTCACCAACTGATGACTATTATTAAGGATTGTAAATATTTATTAAACACCAATAATGTCACTATTACACATATATGGAGGGAGACATAACAATAGCTGATATTTTGGCAAACGAAGGGCTCACACATGAAATAGTTTGTTGATCTGGGAAGTTACGCTAAAAAATATGGAACTTCTTCTCCTGACTGATTTAAATTATGTAGCATACGAAAGATTTTAAGGATTTGTATAATACTTCCCTTTGTACCAAAAATAATAAATTGGATAAGAGTTGCACTTCATGTTTTCCTTTAATTGCAGAAGTAATAAAGTATATTATAATAATTGTACTATTTAAGGTTGAGAATGATGTGAAGTACATTATTTATTAGAAGAAAAATGTTAGAAGAAATAGTGCAACTTTATTTTATGGAGTTTGATACTTTAGTTGAGCTTGTCATGTCCCCTTCTATCGGTATTCCTTGTCTTGTTTATAACCTTAGTATAAGGAGTAATAGTTTTTTGTCCCATATTAACTCACACTTAAAAAATACACAATCATTTGTTATGTGTATTTTTACTTTTTTGGAAGTTAAACATTTGTTTCTTTTACTACTAACTAAAACTTTAAATTAGAAATATTTTACGTTCTATTCTGATGTACATACAATATGCTTTACATGGTCTCACTTATGTAAAATTTATTTTTGTTCGAATTCATATCGAAATTAGGTGTTTAATCCTCATACTTGAAACTCTTTCACTTTTAATGAGACGTAAGGTATATGTGATAGTCAAGTATAGTCCCAAAATTTATAACATTTTCAGGGTGAGGGAGGAATTTTTTCCATTCTATTGTATTTATCAGTAAAATATATTTGTATCGAGTGATTATACCCAACTAGTGAATACAAAACATGTATCTTTCACATATAAATTTAGTGCTTAATCATAATTAATTAATTTTTATTTTTATTTTAAGTTTTAATTAACTAAAATTAAAATAATTAGTTGGGTATACACACTAATATGTATAGGTATTTATCCTTGTCCTTCACGACCTTAGACTATTAACGCCACCTTCTACATGAAACTAAATAATGAGATATAAGAGACTTTTTTTATGATTCTGTTTATGCATACTTTTTCTATCAAAGAACATAAAAATTAGGGGCAGTAAAATTAGGCTATAAAAATAAGATCTATCCTATCTTAAAAATATAAAAGAACAAATAAACAACTTAAAACTTAGTAATAATTTAGCGAGTCGAGTCATGATGTATTTTTTAACCCATTTTAGCACAATTCATTTCAGCTCAAGTAATTTTTGTCGAGTCAATAGCCCTCTCATTTATTAACTTAACCTATCATAAATTCAGTTCAAACCCCACATTAGACACCCCTAATAAGGAGAAAGTGCACAAATTAATTACTTAAATCTATATAATTACCCTTGTTTACCTATTTACTTGTTAGTAACCTAAACTACCTATGCGACTCAAACTATTTACCCCAAATATCCCTATTCCCTTCATCTCAAAACCTGTCAATCAAACAAAAACGGTTAAACTTTTTGTAGGCGTTGGAATCAGTACAAAAATGGTGCCTTCATGCCTTGGATTAAGGGCTAGAATCCCAAAAAGACAAGTTGATAGTCATTATTTTACTTCTAATGAAGTGTACCTTTCATTTGCATGAACAACTTGAAAGAATAATTGAAATTATATACGCACACCACCTGCCGCTGGTACAGACTATCACGAAAGAGCTCGAAGAGGCCAATACGATATAACCTGATGCCCACATAGGCGGTTTTGGGAAAGAAGATGCCTTTGTGTGGTCAATATTTATATGTATACCGCATTTGCATTGTGCATAACATTTAGGCATATGTAATAGATTTGAGTTTTGTTATATCTGATTAAAGACAGTAAAATAATTAAAATATGTGATTGTATCCCTCATTAACAAATTTATGCATGCAAACTGAATGGGTTTGTGATTTGAAATAAATTAAGAGAAACAATACTAGAGTAATACTCCTTTGTAATAAAAGATGTTTATAGTCTGTTTAATTTAACCATTAATCTGTTTTCGTACACTTTTTTGCTCCCTTTTTTTATTTATTCTTTGTCAGATATGTAGTAAATCTTCAATTACTCTTTTTTGTTCTATATATAGCTGACAGAGATTTTTTTTCTTTTTCTCCATATCATTTATCAAAAAATAAATTATACAGTATATTCTTCTCTTTTTCTTCTTTTCTTTCATTTTTTTTAAATGTGTATCATTGCAAATATTTCTAGCATATAGTATCCAAAATTATATATCACTATAAGAAAATAGTATATTAGTATAATAAAGTGACATTATTCCCTTCGTTCATTTTTACTCGTCCACTTTAGCATATCAAGAGGAAAACAATCTCTTTTTTTTTGTTTTACCCTTAACATTAACTACTAATTCCTCAAATCATTTCCCGAGAAGACTATCAGTAAAAATCACTCACAAAGGAAATGGACACAAATTTGATGGATGACAACCTTTTTCATTGCCAAAAAAAGTGTAAGTATGTTATACACAAAATTGTTGCTATATTTTGCACACTGCCATAGATTTACAAATGTTTCTATCATCTACTTTGCAGATTTCAACATGAGGAGTCAATACATGTGATCCTTCCCAACTTCAAGCCAAAAAAAAGACATTGGGAAGTTTTATGGTATTGGTTAGTACTATTTCTCTTCTACATATGCATCAGGACAAATATCAGTTGTCAAACTCTGCAGTTGAGATTAAACCTCTTATTGGATTAATCAGGCTTAGTATACTCGAGCAACATATGCGGAGACCTGTATATCTTCACTAGTGTCCAGTATAGGATTTCCTCCACTCCAAGCTCACCCTCTGCTCTTGCAGCATATATATCCTCACATATGGCGATCAATCTGCATGTAACCAAAATCGCACATTCTTGCTTTAAGTAGAACTGTACTGGGTTTTCTTTAACACAACATACCCTGTGATCCCACAAGTGGGGTCTAGGGAGGGTGGGGTGTACGCAGACCTTACCCTTACCTTGTGTGAGGTAGAGGTTGTTTCCAATAGACCCTCGGCTCAAGAAAAGCGATTTAAAAAACAGGTTTGACAAATACAAGAGTAAAAACTATGGTGAAAATACTGTAGAAAGGAAAATAATGACAGCAAAAATAGTAAAGATAACCCAAATAAAAGAATCAACAGTAGTACTACAATTGAAGAAACTCTATTTTCTTTAAAACAATGTCAATAATCAGACCATGACTAAATATTACCTGTCACATGAAGGAAGATTTTCATATGGGATTCTCATTCGCAAGTCGGAGCACTGCAGTCTGATGAAGCGGCCAACTGCTAAAACAAATGTAATGTAGAGACCCCATATACTGAATTTGCTGAGAGTGTCACCTAGCAAGCCCTCTAAAACACATACAGATTGTTAGTGATAAACACACTTCACTTAATTTCTCATTCTCAGTGAAAAATAAACCATTACTTACGCGGTGTTTCCTCTGATACAATTATGGCCATAGGCCCTCTCAACCCTCCACAGCCTTTTACATCCAGTGAGTTGATATCATGGAAGGACCACCACTCAGAGACTCCCCGATTTAAAATGATATTCGCACTAACACCATTTGCCTATGAAAATCAGTTATTCAGACAAATATCTTTAGTTGGCTATGGAATAGAAGATGAAATGCAATTAGTGAACTGATAGTAGCTTTAAGCCAACTGCTTTGCTTAATACAAGATCAATCAAAGTTAATATGTTGAATAATATCCCAAAATTTATCTACCTTCTGGTAACAAGAAAATGCAAATAATATATACACATTCAGCTTTAGTGTTTAGTAAGGCCATTACCTCTTCTTCGATAGTCCTAACTTCCCCAGAACCAGTCACGCGAAAATATCTAGGATATATATTATACGCGCGGAAACTATTGATGGAACCATTCAAAACTTTCTTAACTTCCAACGGCTTTGGACAATCCGCAGGATCAAGAGTTCTTTCATATTTCACAACCTCCTTGCCCTTAGGCCTGTCCCTTGTAAGAACCCAAGAAAATTTAACTTCCATATCTTTCAGAGACAGAATGAATCTTCTCTGAACTACATCGGGAACCAGCCACAGAGTATTTGCATCAGGTTGGCAGCAGATAAGTTGGATATCATTTATATTGTATGCATAAAGATAGCCGTTGGGATCAAGATTCAAATCATCAAGGAGCTGATTAAATGGGATCATTTCACAAAGAGTAGTCTGGTAGAGGGTTAACCTTCCACCACCTATTTCCTTGACATCAAGCTGAACCCTCACATCGTTTACAGGATTTGCAATGTTAGTTGGATTGCCACTGCTGTACATCTGCACCGAATAACAGCTTCAATATTTCCCAACTTACAAGATCACAACACGTACTTCAAAGAAATGAGTAAAAGTTATAGAAAGGAAACTTTGAATAAGCTGGGGATGCCTGATAATAATTTTCAAATCTCACATCTATATGCCCACACTGCTAATAAATATCATCTTTTGAATATCCTTCTTACCCCTTTTTCTTCCTTTCTTTACATCTACGTTATGCAGGTATACAGTAACACATAACATAACTTATCATTTACATCTAAATTTTAGTCTGAATACTTAGTCATGTAACTCACGAATTGGCACATCAGAAAGGAACTGTGTGACTAAAACCAACACACAAGATGGCTCCTCCCCTAATTGATGAGCATGGGCATGTCATACATCACAAGTTAGACTTCCAGAAAAAAATAAGTTAAAAACAGCTTGATTCCTTTATCATATCTATGAGATGTGTGGCCTTTTAAATCAAAAGGTGATCCACTATCAGTTGAAGTCAAACTGATATATCTAGCCAACAGACTGAGGCTCTTAGCAATGAGGGAAAGGGGGAGAGGTTAAGTGGGGAGTTATATGAAATAAGGGAAGTTTTCTAATTACTGAGATCTTTATGTACTATGACATAATAATTAACAGCACTCCACATAATATTCTTAATGATTCATTTTTTACTTTCACCAATAACATAATCATTAAGAACATTATACACAATAATTTTATAGTTCTCTTAATTTTTATCACACACCGTCAACCTTAAGGTGGTGAAACAATATGAGTTTTATTACTTTACAAAGGAAGAAATTCTTAAAAGTTGAAAAATACAGTCGCCTGAACATTGTTTCCTAAACACAACATACACAGTGAAGTCCTACAACGTGAGATCTGGAGAGGGTAGAGTGTACGAAGACCTTACCTCTACCTTGATAGGTAGAGCGGCTGTTTCTAAGAGACTCTCGGCTCAAGACAAAGCATAAGCACAAGCAAAGCAAGAAAATAAGGCATGCTAGCGCATTCTGAAAAAGAAGCACATAAGAAAAATAAAGTACATTAAAGAACACATAGCAGTAGAAATCAAACGCTACTATAAACTACTACTGCGCCTACTAGTATGATAGTCTAAGTGGGCCTACAATAATAACACTACAACTATCAGTTTGTAAGCATAAGTAGGGCTACGCTCGACTAACTACTACCCTTCTACCCTAATTCGTGACCTCCACAACCCCCTTACTAAGGTCATGTCCTCGGTAAGTTGCACTTGTGCCATATCCCATCTAATCACCTCTTCTCAATACTTCTTCGGCCTACCTCTACCCCTCATGAACCCATCCATAGCCAACCTCTCACACCTCCGCACTGGGCCAATTGTGTCTCTCCTTTGCACATGCCCGAACCATCTCAACCTCGCTTCCCGCATCTTATCCTCCACCGAGGCCACTCCTACTCTGTCCCGGATATCATCATTTCTAATCATATTCCTCTTTGTATGCCCACACATCCATCTCAGCATCCTCATCTCCGCAACTTTTATCTTTTGGATGTGTGAAGTCTTGACTAGCCAACACTCCGCCCCATACAACATAGTCGGTCTAACCACCACCCTATAGAACTTACTTTTAAATTTTGGTGGCACTTTTTTATCGCATAAGACTCCAGATGCAAGCCTCCATTTCATTCACCCTGCCCCAATACGATGTGTGACATCGTCATCAATCTCTCCATTCCCTTGGATAATAGATCCGAGGTACTTGAAGCTTCGTTTCTTCGGAATTGACCTGAGTACCAAGCCTCACCTCCACGCCTGTCTCAAGGTTGCTCCCATTACTGAACTTACATTCCAAGTATTCTGTCTTGGTCCTACTCAACATGAACCCTTTAGACTCCAGAGTGTCTCCAAACCTCCAGTTTAGCATTCACTCTGTTGCGAGTCTAATCAATCAGGACTATGTCGTCTGCGAACAACATACACCATGGCACCTCCCCTTGGATCTGTCGCGTCAGGCCATCCATCACCAAGGCAAATAAGAATGGACTAAAAGCTGATTCCTGGTGCAACCCCATCGTCACTGGGAAGAGCTCTGAATCCCCTCCTACTGTCCGTACCCTGGTCTTGGCTCCATCATACACATCCTTGATAGCCCTAGTGTACTGTTCACCGTCGGAAAGTACTGTTCACCGTCGGAAAGTACTATTCACTGCCGGAAAGTATTGTCACCATCGGTGGCTGCTGGATCTGCCTGTGCAGATTTGGCCGAAAATATGCTGGAGATGGGTTTCCGGTGGCAAAAAAGGGAAGAAAAGAAAACTAAAAATGAAAGGAGAGGAGGGATGATGAGTAAAGATCTGGACGGACTTACCGGTGGCTGGTCGGAACAGGTGTTATCACCGTTGGTTTCCCGTCGGAACAGATGGGGGGTTGGAGGGTTCACTCTATGTTGTAATATTAAAAGCAATGGTAAGATTACAGTGATGTAGATCAGAAAAGCATAACAAAAATACCATGGGGAAGGATGAAAGATTAATACAGATAGAGAGAACAACTTACAAGTTGATCCACATTGTTTCCTAAACAGTGAGAAAGAAATACTGGAGTAATGTTCTCCTGAAATTCATTGGTAAATGGACAATGAATTTAGTAGAAGCACAGGGAAGGAACTATTCTTAATCACTAGAAAGCGGGGAAGTTATGCAAATCTCCAGGGTATAGCTTGAGTGGCGCTGAAGATGAAACAGGAAACGTTGAAAAGGACAAAGAGGAGTAAACAGAAAAATGCCACAATGGTGACAGAAAAATTTGCAGGAGAAGTCTTCAGAGGAACAGCCTGAGATGGAAAGTCGAAAGAGATGTACTGCCACAGATGGTAGAGAGTGGAGACATAATGCAGCAGAAACAGTCACTAGAGAGGCATAGTATTTCCAGAACAATCACTAAAAAAAGGTGCAGATGGTAAAAGGGAAGCCCGGTACACGAAGCATCCCGCATTCATGCAGTATTTGGGGAAAGGCCGCACCCCAAGGGGTGTGACGTAGTAGGTAGCCTACCCTGATGCAAGCATCAGTGACTTCCACAATAGGGAGAAGCTACATAAGTCTTTACCATGATTTAGAGGCTTTGATACCATGTGGAAAAAGAGACTGAGAAAAGAAGAGAGACAACTCATATTAAAATTGGTTGTTAATATACAAAATCAGAAGTTTCCTGATAATTTATATTCCCAATTATGATAAAATCATATAGAGAATTCCATACAATATTAGTAAATCTCCTGATTCCCAAGACATAAAAGAGATTCAAGAAGTTTCCCAATGTAGTGACACAAAAAAGTTCCTTGCGTAGTATGGATATGAAACATATGCAAGAACTTCTCCAGTGTCACCATGAAGGAGAAAAGAACGAAAGAAATGTGATGAAGATTCATCCCTTTGAGTAAGACAAACTCTACTAGTTGTTTGGTGATATTGAAGGGATTTGTAGATATAAAAAATACTCTCAGACTGGTTGGCCATGCTTCACTGATGCGGAATCAATAATTTCCGTATCTTCTTTATTCCATTTCAGTGGTTCAATAAAAGATGTGGTAAAGACATAATGTGCTTCAAAATATTTTATCCGTTAATCTGAACAGAAATTACTACTATATACGTGATCCTTTTATCTGAATGAAAATCTTGAGTTACCAATTGTATAGCACATAGATCTGCGGATCAGTTCACAAACCACTTACCAGCATGGGAGCCCAGATTACACAGATCAATATAAAGAACAAACATATTCCGTTACAGAATTTGGTCATCTTAGTCTGCTTCTCCCCAGGTCTGTGTGTAGCTCTGTTCAGAACAGCATCACATTTGACAAGGTACAAGCTTGCATTTATGTCTTCCAACTAGAAAAAGTATCAAAACGTCAGTCTCACGAAGAAAATCCTCCCCTTCTCACTTTTGAAAAAAAAGACAGATATGCTCACCCCTTCTAACTTGAGAACCAAACCAGGGAAAAAGAGACTTTCTTTTTAAAATAACTCATCCTAGGTGCTAAACATAGCAGAAATGAGTTGGACATTTTTACACCAACTCAAGATATACAGTTATGCAATCAGGCATTGTTGTAAACCAGACATCCGAATTCTCTCCAGCTCTTTTTTTATTTGGGGGGGGGGGGGTTAGGAATTTGGTGATTTAGATGATCTCACCTTCAGCCAGTCATACATTGTCAATGAAGTTTTAGTGCAAGACCAGTCCAGTACACACCGTAATTCATACAGGAAAGGAAGAGCGCGATATAGCCGGTAACCTAGATAATTTATTTGAGCAACTTTGCTGGTGAGGAATTGGCGATACAATGTGCTCTTGTGAGGAACACCATAGCGGATTTGTATGGCTTGTAATGCCAGAGATATTGCTTTTGTCAGGTAGATTAAACGGAGGGCTAATCCAGCAGCACTTTGCTGTGCATCTATATTCCAAGCATACTCCGTGACAACATATGTAAAAAGAATGAGATTCGAAATGTAAAAGATCACTTTCCCTGTGGCAAATGAACAGAGATATATGATGCGGTCAACCACAATCAAGAAGAATATTCCCTGCAGAAAAACATAGAAGAGAATCAGAGAGGACATATTATCATGCTGCGTGTATTACTATTTCAGCCGGGTAGCTACACAGTATCCTGCTAATTGAAATAGAGTACAAGAATCACTGGCATATTCCTTCAGAATTGCAATCATGCCGACACATGAATAAAACCTAAACATGTAATACTGCAAGAAAGATAGAGGACAGCTGATCTACGTTCTTTATTAGTTGGTCAGTACTGGAAGCTTTGGCCAGTAGAGTCGAAACAACTTTTCCCCAAGGAAAAGGCTGTTCATGTCTGGTTTTCCCCATAACAGTGATCAGTATCTTTGATTTTAAAAAAATATGCAAAGCATGAAATAGACAAATGTAACACATGCTTACCATCAATATAAATACATACTCCTTGGGGAACTGATCCTCAAGTTGGGAAACATCCAAGAAATCGCTTTTGTTTTTTTTAACAGATTGGTAGAAAATAGCAACCAAGAAGAACACACTCAAATCAGCACCAAAAATATAAGCATAAAGATCAACTTCCCTTCTACCTCCGCCTATGATGGAGAGTATAGGGTATGGAAATCCAACTTCTTCAACAGCACCTATGCTTTGTGCTCCATGAATCTCATTTGCTATGTCAGCAGCCGGGGTGAGTGATTTGAACTGTTCAGGTGTACATTCTGTCAATGGGCAGGCATAAACCACCTCAAAAACAGCCAATGCGATGCTTGGATTTTCACTACTCTTTTCGATGCTTTGAATTTGGACCCTACTAGAACAAGAACAACGGCTAGGATTTTGGTTTTTGCATCTATTATCATGCATAAGCCTTAGCAATTGATTTATTCCAGATTCAATCCTCTCTGGTTGGATTCCATCCTCTGGCCACATGCGAACATCCATGGACAACTGAACAAAGTATGGTGGCGATTCTGCCTCCTGTGTTAGTGATTTCCAATATCTACAACAGCCTCTGATTGCCATTTTCACCATATTCTTGAATGGAAGGAAGAGTTTCTTCGCCTTCTCACTCCACCCAGATGCCACTAGCTCCTCCTTTGGGTCCAAAAGTCTACTTTTCCAAGTACTGTATCCTAGAGAAAACCATTCACCATCTTTTGCCGTTATAGAGCTCTGTATGAGGGTAAACAAATACACCAGAAATAGTGGAAGTGAACTTATGACAAAAGCTGATGTTATCCTTTTTGTAGGAAAACCCAACTCTTGAAGAGTAGTGGACTGAATGCTAAAACCACAGTGCTGAATAATTATTTGGTAAAGATACTGGACCAAAATGTATATTTCTGTGTAGATTAGCATGATGACCCAAAAAATGTAACTTGGCCCAGTGTTCACACAAAGCGCATACAGAAATAGAGCTGCCAGGTACACCATAGAAAGCAAACTGAAATTCCAAAGATAGACAAGAAGAAAGCCACAATAGCACACAACATCATTATTTGAACGCATCTGAGACCATATGTAATAGAAGATTCTCCCAATTTGCAAACTTGCTGCTTCAGATGTTCTACTCCTATCAGATTGCAGAGACGAAGAACGATCCAGATGAGTGTGCATAGTATTCTCACGCTCTCTCTCATAAGATATCCCATCCCCAACAGTTGAGGTCTCATTAGAATCAGAGTCTTCTGGTGGAATATTCAAAAAACTCACAATATTGTTTACAGCCTGATTTCCAATGGACTGTACTTGAGAAACACCATCACCAATCAATTGCACTGCAGAAACTAATGGATTATCCTTAGATTGGCCTTTTATTTTGTTTTCTTTGTTCACGTTCAAAGCATTATCACCTGCATCTTCTTCAACTTCACTTATTTCACACACAGGAATTTCAATTGGGTGCTTCATAAGTTCTGTTGCCAATGGGCTTCCTGCCCTGGTACTATTTGGAGATTCAGGGAAATCATGAGAAAAAACAGCGTCTGAATTAACATTCATATCCAGTTTATCTGGTTTTCTTTCCTCTGAATTTGGAGCTGAAAAATTCTTCCTCCTCCTTATACCCTCACTAGCAGGAGAAGTGTCACCACGAGTGGCAGCAGAATTTGTATCTGTACTATGAAGCTGTATTTGTAGGTTGAGCATCTCAGACTTCATCTTCTCCACTTGCAAATTTCGCTGGCATTTCTTCTCCTCAGATTCACGAATGTGTTGTAATTGTGCAGTCTTCCAGGCAGCTTTCTTCTCTTGCTCACGTACAACAGCACCAATTTGTTCCGCCTCAAGATAACGGAACACATATTCAAATTCTGGGGAAGAGAACATGTACGATTGCAGTGAGACAAGCACAAAAATTATGATCTCGACCAAAGCTGATCTCGAGGTAATGCGAAAGCCATAATCATATTTATAGAATCCAATCACTTCATAAATGTAATCTATGGTTTCACATTTCCCCGCATTAAAATCACCAATAAATGGAGACTGATAGGCCAGAGAGAGAACTATGACAGTAAAATTGTACATGCGAAGATACTTGAATATCTTATTTTTCTTTTTCAAAATTGTAAGCCTCATCCGGAAGAAGATCAGAGCAAAGCCAAGATATCCAAGATGTAGAACATCATACTCGAGGGTACCCGTTATCAGTATCAAAGCAAGCACGAGGTCTAGAAGATGACAATAGCAATAGAGCCTCAAGTAGTCAAGAAAGGTCCACATGCTTTTGGTTTCAAATGAAAGATCTCGCCACACGAAAGAATTCTTCCGCTGTGAAAGCATCTGACGATACGTAAATGACCCTGATAAGCTGGAGGTACGATCAGCACGGAGCTTGAAACATGCAAGCATGAAGACCACAAAATAACTGATCAGCATTCGAGGGTCATCAACAGTAAACCCTGTCAGAAGGAAAAAACAAAAACAGCTCAGAAAGTATATAAGAAAAAGTTCCGGCAAAACATCACAATACAAGTTACAGGTGTTAAATCTCTAATTAAATAGTTAAAACATTCGAAAAAAGAAGCTGCTCCCATATTTAAGAGAAAAATGAAAAGGGATCAATCCAATTTTCGTTTAGCAACTATTTGTTCATCTCAGTATTTTGTTCCAGGGAAGATGTCAACTTCAAAGAACTTATTTGAGCTAAATTGTAACGAGAGGGGGGAGAGAGGACTTGGGTTTCTCCCAGTTAGTGAAATTCAAATCCAAAAAGGGATAGCTTCTGGAAACGAATAAGTTAATGCTTCTGCATAGAGAAATGTATACCATAATAGGGGGAAAAAAGGGACAGATGGAATAGCACTACTTTGAAGGCAGAAGGGAAAGAAAAAAGGAATGTCAATTTTCCTAGTTTTTTGTTTTGTTGCACGTATGAGGCTCCTATTTGTATAGAAGATTATTGTGTGTCCTTTGTAGAGAATCATACCTTTTTTTTATACGGTAATAATTTTATTAACAAAAGGGGGAACCCCGTATACCAAAAGAAGAGAACTAGGTTCTCTACTTTTTGGTATACTGCTCGTATACAGGCTTCAACATTAATAAAATTTGTATTACCTTATAAACAAAAAAAGAAATAGGAATATTGAAAGTAGGGAATGCATGGAGGTGAAAAAGAATCATATGTGACATAAGAAATTACAATGCCAAACATTACTGAAGAGTCGTACCGAGCCAGCACTTTTTACAATAATCAAAATATGCATCTGAGCTGCTCCAGCAATCATGACAATGCACAGACTGATTTGGTATATGCTGATTTATAGGCATCAAGCTCTTCCACATGGCGAAGTACTCAAGCAAAAGAATCAAAGTAAACAAAAGCACAAAAATCGGCCAAACTTTACGAATGATTCGCCGTTTCAGAAGAACACAAGAAGCTAGCAAAGCAATGTAGAGCAAGGAGACAGCGTTAAGTAGAGCAAAGCTGGCGAGAAGCAATGCGAGCATATTGATCTCAAGCCCAAAGAGGTTGAACATATTCTCCACCCAGAACTTCAAATAAATTTTCAAGGTAGTCTTCTGCATTTCAAGTCTTTCTTTTCTCAGTGAAACAACAAGCTTCTTATTCCACTTATGACTCTCCTTTCTGCTTCCCCAGATAGAACCAAAAGAATATTTGCTTCTACTGCTATACTCGGAGACTCCTCTACTAGAGGACACATCATCAGATGATTGATAGAGATTCTGGCTGAAGTACGGCCATGACTTGCTTGATGCTGGCATCCCTTGCATAGACAAGTCACTGGAGTCTGCTACTGGCTTGCTTTCCCCATCCGGATCTAAAGGCAGTACATCTTCTTCTGAGATGAACAGTGGACAAGGTTCCTCAGATCTATTGCCACTCAAAAGAGAAGTTGGCATCTTTTCCAACCAATGGAAAACATTATACTGAAGTGTACATGCGGCAACGACAAGCACTTTAGCCCTCAAACCTGCTTCAAGACCCCAAAAGCTTGGTCTATACACCTCGAGGCCCAAGTTAACAGATAAAGCATAATGCTTTTGTCCAGGAAACATCCCAGCCTGTTTACCCCACATCTGAAACAGATATTCCGTGGCCACTATAAGTCCAGTGTAAATCAAGAACAACTTGGATGGTATTCGGGAAGCTTTTGGCAGGGTTGAACAAAGGACAAGACCCAGAAGATAGAAAAGCCCAAATGCACTTATTGGAGATAATGAGGCATAAAACAGAGCTATGAACAAAATCTTTTGACTGTGCCAAATAAGAAACCGTCTAATGAAACCGAATATCCCAAACTGCGATGGACCAGGATCTTCCGAATGGATGAATTTGCTTTGTCGCCTTTCATAGCTATACATTTGCATCACAATTACGATTGCAAGAGACTGCCACACATTTTGCAACAGTGATGCACCATGATCATAGCCAAGGTATACCTGAATATCAAGGTTTCTGGACATCCAGGCCTCAAAAGTGGGGAAAATGCTCAAACTATAGATGAGAACAAACACTAAAATAGCATACAGCTTTAGTGGATACCATAGGCGCCTCTTCGTCTTCTCAACTAGTTGTCTTCCGATGATCCAGAGCAGAAGAAGGAAAATGTACCCAAAAGACACGTAGTTGGGTGTCACCAGATACACCGTGATAAGAATGGTCACAAAAGCTATATAGGTTCCGAGTGATCTATATACAGACAAAAATCTCTTCCCTATGGCACTGAGATATGAAGCTATCCTTTTTTCTGCAAGGAAATCAACACCATTAGGATAAGACGGTAAAACGGGACTAATTAAAACGACAGTTTTAATACATCAGAATTTGTAGGACAATATCCCAACAGTAACCAAGATAACTTGACGAGTAACCATTGCTATTACATTAAGTTACAAAAGAAAGTCAGGCAATTCGTCTTCCAAAGACATCCACATGCTGCATGCCAGTCTTTGTCAGAAAGTTAGACAATGAGAAAGCACATCCAGATCGAATATCCAGTAACTACAACAACTACTACTACTACTACAACCCAGTCCCAAACAAGTTGGTGTCGGCTATGTTTAACCTCACAAACCATGTTACTCCATTTAAACTCAGCTCAGTCCAATATAAAAATAAAAATAGAAGTACTAGAAGTTCATTATATTTTTTAACGATGTATAAATTTCTGAAAGGCTAAACAAATTCTCGAAAAACATAGGAAGTAAAGTAAAAAAACTAATATGACTAAAACATATTGTCAACTAATAGGTATTGTCTATAAAGATCTTTTTATTCTATTGTGCCCTGTCCTTCACTAAGTCTGCAGGATCAAAGAGATTGTAGGTCCTTCAAGCTAACTTTTTTTTTTGAAACTGGTGACTGTATTTGTATTTCATTTGAGCAAAACAGTACATAGGTTGTACTGAAACCATATTTACAAGAGAACTCCATTACTCTATTGTTCTGTTCCTATATTGAACCTAAAACATCAATAATGGAAACAGTCTCATTTGAGTACACTTGATTACACCAAAAACAAAAGATCAAAATACAATTCAGCTTGATCTTTTCCATACTATTTTCTACATTCTCAAAACATCTAGAATTCCTCTCCTTCCAGATAGTCCACCAAATACTTGTTGGGACAATTCTCCATCTATCTCTATTCTTTGCCTGCAAACCTGCTTCCTCCCAACTGTGAAGTGCTTCTGTAATCTTTCCAAGCATAGTCCATGAAATGCCTTTGAGATTTAAGAATAGTCTCCATAGTTGTCCTGTAATTTTGCAGTGTAGAAATAGATGGTTAACTGTCTCTGCATCTTCACCGCAAAAGAAACACCTAGAGCATAAAGGCATCCCCCTTCTCATCAGATTGTCTTGTGTCAGTACTGCTTCCTTGGCCAGCAACCATACAAAGCAAGCAACTTTGTGAGGGATTTTGGTTTTCCATATTTGTTTCCATGGCCAATTATGTTGTTGTATTTCCTACCAAGTAATTTTACGTCTACCTCGTCACACCTTCACTTACTATGGTTTCACATCTACGGACCAGTGCATTTGGTGGTCGATGCATGACATGACCAAATCATCTCAAGCGACCTTTCATTTTATCCTCGATATGTGCTCTACTTGAACCTTCTCACGAATATGGTCATCTCTAATCTTGTCTAATCCTATATGATTACATATCCATCTTAGCATATCTTGTATTGTATTGTGTTGGTTAGCTTGTCCATAATGAGAGTAAACAAGTACAGGCTTAATGCCGATCTCTAGTGTAAACCCATGGTTATTGGAAACTCTTTTGTATCTCCTATTGTTCTCACGTTAATGATGGCTCCTTCATACATGTCCTTTATGGCATTTATATATAATATGAATTATTTTCTTCTCCAATTCCCACCAAAGGACTTCCCAAAGTAGTCTATCATATGCTTTCTCTAGGTAAATAAACACCATGTGCAGATCCTTTTTTCTCTCGCTCCATCAATCTACTTAGCAAAACTATAGCCTTTATTGTAGATCTACCGGCATAAATCCAATTGTTTCTCTGTCACTATTGTAGTGTCCCTAGGTCTAGGCTTTACTCTTTTCTGGAGTTTCATCGTATGACTCAATAGTTTTCCACGATAGTTTGCGCAACTTTGGATGTCTCCACTCGTCGGGCATCCTACCACTTCTCAGTAAAACATTAATGTTTTGGTAAGCCATCTTATTCCAATTTCTCAAGACACTTCTAAACCTCTATGGTATACCATCTAGACCGCATGTTCTCTAATCCTCATATTTCCATGACATTATTTACCTCTGTTAGCCTACTTTGACAAGTGTAGCTAAAGTTTATTTCATGCACAAATGTTTAGATATCTAGAATGTCATTATAAGATGAACAACTGATAAAAATAGCCTCTACATCTCTCTTTGATCACATTATCTCATGTCAACACTTGTTGGGTCGTCTTTAATACACTTTACCTTATTTAAATCTCTACTACTCTTCTCTCTCCGTCGTGCTAATTTCAATATTTCTTTTCCACTTCTGTTGTCCCTAGTTTTCAGTACAAGCCATCCACGACTTCTCCTCGAACTTTACAAATAGCCTTCTTAGCTTCACTCTTAGCTCTATTGTACTCTTCAAAGGCTTCTCCATCTTCTATTTTTGATAATTTCCTATAACACTCTCTTTTAGCTCTAATAATATTTGCACCTCCTCATTCCACAACCAGAATTCCTGTGGTCAAGGTCCTACACCTATAGACACACCTAATATTTCACTTGCTACTCTTTTAATGCAACCTAACACTTCCTTCCACATGATGTTTGTGTCCCCTCTAAGTCCCATACTCCCACCTCCCATAGGGTTTCCTTGGAGAGCTAACTGGTTAGCACCCTTTAATGCCCGTCACTGAATTCTCTATTGCTTGCAAGTTTTCTCTTTTCTCACTCTACACTTACGCTTTACATCCACCAAACTTTGTTGGGTGGTCAAAGCTTCTCCTCGTAAAACCTTTATGTCCTTACATAAGGTTCTATCATGTTTTCTAGTAAGGATGAAGTTTATCTAATCATGGTTATCCCATTCTTAAATGTTATTAGGTGAGAATATCTCTTTTTAAAATATGTTCTAGCTATTACTAAATTATAAGCTAAAGTGAATATCCAGTGACTGATGACTTCAATTTCTTCTTTGCCCATTAGAAAATATACAACCATCACGAATTAGACGAGAGAAAATTCATACCATGTGAATGATCAGGATCATGGTCTCTATTGGTGGAAGAGGCATAAACTGACAACAGGACTGATTTGTTTAACCCAGCTTTCAAAATGCTAAATCCCACGGGAGGACAAGGTGTATGCTGCACAATGGCGGAAAACGAGAATAACATATCAAAGCCATGGTTATGAACTGCACAGAAGCACGCAAGCACAGCTATCTCGAGGAAGTCATAATAGCTATCGCTTTGGAGTAGACCTGCAGGAATTTGGAGGGATGTATCATACAATGAAGAAAAAACAAATGCGGTAGAGAAAGAAAATGTGCGAGAGCAGAGCGAAATGAGCTAATTATTCATCCTGTAGATGAAACCAAGACGACAAATCAAAAGAAAACATACCCAACTGAGACAGGATCACCATACTCAATGAGCTTTCATGCTCCAGTGTTTTAGAGATTAGATTAAGCTGAAGAATATACAGGACCGCAAAATGAGCCTCGCATAGAAGGATTAGAGACTGGCGCATCTTTTCATTGATGTCATGGCTCAGAAGATAAACAAAAAAGAATATCACTGAAACAATAGAAACAATCAATTAAGACCTTGCACCAGATCATGCACTACATAAGCATCTTCTTCAAACTACTTTCCTTTGGATCCATTACACCAACAATCGAACCAGACTGTCTGATACTACTTACTATATACAGCATGGATGAATCCAGGTTTTGTTGCAATAATGAATATTAGGACTAGCATAATAGCCCGAGAACATTTTCGTAATCCCCAGGCAACTGTTGCCACAATCAACACTTTGGTCTCTTCTTTCACTGCAATTGCAGAAGATAAAACACAGTGATGTGATTGAAGTGCTAAGGAAAAACTGAAAAATCTAAGCAGAAGCCACAAAAATTAAGAGACATAGTATAGAACAGAAATTATCAAATAAATTGTTCTTGCACCCATTTTATGAATCAAAAGAATTCCCAATCACAAATAAAATCAAGGAAAGGCAAGCATATTATGAAGTCTTTACATGCTTCAACAGGATTAGCGACAGCCTAAGTTGAAGCAATGATATGCTCGAAACAACATCTGCAGGTCCTAAATGAAGAGATCAGTTTTCTGGGAATTGGCAACACTGACAGAAAGGGTAAGGGATGGGAATAAAAAAATATTAGGTGTTGCTCTACTAAAGTAGTTGGCCTAACCCCAACTGAATGACATTATCGAAGGTTTCAAACCTCAAATTAAGTGTGTAGCTAACCAATCAGTAGCCAAAATACCAAATACATGGCACACTCAATTGATGTGACTCCTCCAGATGATTAATGTATAGAAAACAACGAAGCTCATTTGCATTCAATGTTCACTGGAATAACAAAAGCAAACAAGCTACCACGATTCACCCATTCAGACGGTGAATCAATAGAACTCTTACTCCAGCAATCATAGTAGCATACTTTGTTGTAGCAAGGGTAATGTTTGTTTTTACCAATCAAAAGGCACTATAGCCCTGCATGGTCAGTGTGTTACATCCAATTTTGGACACATAGAGATAGTGAGATAACAATGAAGGTTTGATTTACGATCCATTAATCCTATATCACGACCCAAGACTAGTTAAAACTCTACTTTAGCATTCTGCCAACATTTGCTAATATGAAGACTACACATACACCAACACTTATCCTATGCATATCAATATTTTTAGAACTGCCATAATTCTAGCAGTACAAAAGCTCATTGCACCCTTTTCTAAGGTGTATAAGCAAGTTATTTCAACGTCACAAGACTAGGGCCATATATGACAGGTAAGTCAACCCAGCAAAAGGAAGTCATCCTCCAATTAATTGTACATGGAGGCTGAATCATTATCCATAATTTGGAACTGTCATGTCCTCTCTTTTCAATCAATAAAGCATGTACAAGAGATATAAAGGATATATTTTATCTGGACAGTCAATATTTCAAAGTTTTGTATTAAGGAATCCCCAGCCTTCCTCTACCCTTACCATAAATTGCATATATACAACAGCAACAAGTTACTGTAAAAATACTAAGGTAGTGATAGCTAACTCAACAAGTTTAGGGCAGAATATCGGTGAATGACTGAGTAAATACGAAGACACTGTTCTATTTTCTGATTGAGATTAAAGTAGCCATTGGTACCTTCCTCACTGAAGCTGTCATTCGATGATTGGTTCTCTTCATCTGACAAGCACAGAAAAACAGAGTTATTTACGAGATTACCAACTGCAACAAGGATTCCGAGGAAAAACTGTGCAAGCAGGAAGAAGCCAGGAATAGGATAACGCCACAATCCAACCATCTCCCAGATCTCCATGTCCTATAAAAGTTCACAATCCACTGACCTCGTTAACTTGCAAGAATTAACCGATATGCCATGACCAGAATCTAACAGCAAAGTAGAAGGATACCTTCCCAAGCTTCCAGTTGAGGAAAACAAAGGCCACATTAAATATATATGTGCTGACTGCCCACAAAAGAATGAAGACTAGAAGCAACCCATTCAGTCGATGAAGACGAAACAAGGACGGAAAAGCATACAAAATGTAGCCAACATATGCTAGCAGTCCAAACGCACATATACTTGCAAAATGGAAGCTCCAAAAACAAAGGGCAAACAAGGAGACCTGTCACATTCGCCATCAGAAGTTTAACATATAAACAAATATGGTGAACAGTACTTGTTATAGGGATTCAATACAATGGATCTGTTTAATACTTAATGAGAATATTACATGATACATATCAAAAATTTTGAAAAAGTGAGAAGTGTGTCATACGAAAGAAAGGTTAGAAAAAGACCATTTCCATCCTCACTGGGACCCAAAAAGAATACAACTAAGGTTCCAATATGGACAACACATCTTGTATCACTTATACTTCTCGTATCACTGATGGGATATCAGAAAATTAACTTTCAATTGGAATGTTTTCATTACATTTCAAAAAAAAAATCAATTTTGAATGAATAATGTGGCATTACAAATAAAACTAAGTACTAATATAGCATTTAAATTTTGCAACTGAAATCACCCATTAAGCCACGGCACAATATGTTGCTTAAAGGTTAATATCTAACAGAATTAGTAGTACTGAAATGGATCTCGTGGCGCCGCGCACTTCAGAATGAATACAAGGGTTACTTTTCTGAAGCAAAAGATATATTAAAACCTGAATTTGTTGAAAGACGAGCTTCACTACAGGTTGCGTTGGTTTGTTTGTCTGGGTTTTTCTTGATAAAGTGAAATAAGACATAGCATTTGTTTGGAACATGTTTTGACGTCTTGCAAAGTAATTTACAAGAACGTGTTTGTTTAAGTTTTTTCAATTGTTTATACAAAAAGTATTTAGAAGAAACTGGCTTTTTGAAATGTTAGACTGTCCCGCATTGGTTGAGGAACGGCTTGTCATGTCGTCTACTTATCGTGGTCTGAGGCATTCTCACCTCATGAGTTGTCTTTGAGGTTGTATCAGAGCTAGACCCATCTCTACTCTTGGGATGAATTCTTACAGTATACAAAGTTGGAGGTTGGTAATGGTGCTCGAATCAGGTTTTGGATAGATATTTGGAATGGGGATGAGAGCTTGAAGAATAGATTCCCAGATTTATTTAGATGTGCATTAAATAAAGAGGGTCATGTTGCAGATTTTGATCCAACTTCAGGATGGCATGTCACTTTCAGGAGAAATTTGAATGATTGGGAGGTGAGTAGCTTTTGTCAATTGTTTCAACAACTGAGCACATGCCAAATTGATCTGAATAGAGAAGACAAATTAGTTTGGATTAACAGCAGGGACAAGAATTTTTCAGTAAACAATTGCTATAAAATGCTTCTACATCATAATAGCCAGGAAGTTTCAAATTGGCCTTGGAAGATGATATGGAAAACCAAGGCATCCGTGAAAGCAGCCTATTTTGGTTGGTTCGCAGCTAAAGATGCTTGTCTTACTCAGAACAAATTGTAAAGAAGAGGCTTTCCTTTGTGTAGCAGATGCTACTTTTGCAAAAATGAGGAGGAAACTGTTGAACATTTATTCCTTCATTGTAGTTTTTCAAGGCAATGCTGGGAGTTTTTTCTTTATATCATGAGAGTATCTCTGGTGGTATAAAATTAGCAGTCTGTTCGAATTTTGGCAGGCTCGGGGAATTAAAAGAGAATTAAAGAAGATATGGAGAACAATTCCCATCTGTATATTATGGATTGTTTGGCTGGAACGAAATAAGGCATGCTTCGAAGGAAAGATGGTGCAGATTCCTAGAGTCGAGAACAAATGCCTCAAAAATCTATTCTTATGGTGTTCCAATAGTACTCTAGATAGGATGGATCATTATTTGGATTTTTTGAATTTCTTAGGGGGTAATATGTAGTATCACTAATGATAGTTATGCAGTTCTGCTTTGTACTTTGCTTATGTACCAGCTTGGTACCAGTTGAATAAAAGACTTTACTTATCAAAAAAAAAGTGTCCCACACTCGATGAAGAAATGGCATCTTATCTTCTCATTGATCTTGGACAATCCTCACAACATGAGCTAGCTTTTGGAGTTGAATTAGGCTCAAACTCAATTCTTAACATGAAGAGGTACTTTGAGGGTCTTTTTCAAAGAAATTCTTCATTCACTCACAAAACATTCACAGATGTTCAAAAAAATTACAATTATTGAAAAACAGTTATTTTGCACAAACATATTTTCCAGAAGTTGTCCAAACGGCTCCTTAGAGACAAAAGTAAAGCAAATGTATAATGGGCTGCTCCAATCAAAATACCACCTTCTACTGTCTAATAACTCAATTTAAGACTTCCTGGGGGAACTTCCCTCTATGAATGCGTTTGGAAGAATCATTATGCAGCTTTGGTAAAAAAACAAAGAAGTTAACTTCAGAGGGAAGCAGACAGAGCTAAGGATGTTGCGCAAACTAAATGTTTGGAAAGCCTGTGATCATTTGAACTAAAATTACCTGGACTTTGTAATGTTGAAGATGGGATTCAGGTATGAGTGGCGAAAGTGGATCAAGTTCTGCATACCAATGGTAAGACTCAATCAAGTGAATGGATTGAGACAGGACCTGTTATCTTCATGCTATTCATCCTATTAATGGAAGCGTTAATTACAATGATGAAGTTGTGCCAGGTCAGCGATCGGACATGTTGAGTTTTTGGTGACGCAGAATTACCAGCAAAATTATCTTAGACATGTTCTGGTTCCAAGCAGTGCCTAGCCTTAAGATCAACTTCAGGAAGCGTGAGATCACTCCACTGAGTGAAGTGGACAAAATTTAGAATTTAACGCAGGCGCTCAATTGCTAGGTTAGAGCTCTCTCAACTAGTTATCTCGCTTTACAATTGGGTGCTTTCAATAAGGACCAAGTAGCCTAGACCCGATATTTACAAAGCGTTGAGCAAAGACTAATAGGAAGGAAAAAATATACCTATTGAAAAGGGAGACTGAAGTATGTATTAAAAGCATTTTGTTGAGCCTCCCTACATACTTTATGTTATTGCTTCACGCATCGGCCAGTGTCATAGGTAATTGGAAAACTCTAAAGAAACTTCCAAGGAATTCAGCAAATGGGGTTAGGAAATTCTTCGTCAGTTGGAAGGACGGTATATCTCCAACGAAATAGGGAATCTTGGGATGAAAGATCTTTGAGTTTTCGGCAAGGCACTATATGGAAAATGGTTATGGAGACTCACAGTTAAGGAGCATGATCTATGAGGGGAGGTGATAGAAGGTAACGAGTTGTGCAAAGGGGTAGAACTAATTGGGTACGGACTTTTGAGGAATTTTATAAAAGGATAGGATGACTTTACCTGCAACATAACCTTCAAGATAGAGAAGGAAGCTAAATCAGCTTAGGAGTAGGTGTGTGGAGAAGAGACGCTGAAACTTACTTTTCGAACATTTACAATATCTCAAGCCAAAAGGAGATGATTATATTAATAGATCCAGCGTTTACAAGAGGGGAGCGTTCTTTGGGACATAGGGGCTAGGAGGAATGTTCAGAACTGGAAAGTAGCTGAATTCAAAGCTGTGATTAAAATGATTTACAAGCAAAGTACCTCACATGCTAGTTAGGATTCACGGAGATGGGGTTGGAAGAGATGCATTGTTTTCAGAGAATTCATATAATTATAAGCCATTGGTGAGGGAAGAAATTGGGTTTCCCACACTCATCTAATCAGTTTGGATTTCCAGGGAACCACTTTCATGTTATCTAGCCTGAAAGTCACCAGAATATCATTTCATGTTGCAATCTAGTTTGGAGCATATAAGTTGCAACTACTTGGACGCATTTTGGGAAATCAAAGAGGAAAAAGGAAGACAGACCACAATTCATAGTCGTTTAAGAACATGTACCGGGAAGCCGTACGTGAAAAAGTTGATGGTGAAAATTCGGAAAACTGTCCTCTTCAACAAAACGTTAGTATGCTTCACACCGGATCTGCAATCACATTAACGTTAGTATGCCTCACACCAGATCTGCAATCACATTACAATTTATAAGTTTTGAGTAAGACTTCACGTAATGTATCCATCAAGAAATTTAAACAATGGGAAACCTATAAAGGTAAAAGAAACTCTCCCTTAATCATCAGCAAGGAAAAGCAAGGATTCACAACCAAAAGGAGGAAATGTCGTCAATGCTGTCAAAATATGATCTTTCAAAATTTTCTAGGAAGGGAAAACAAGATTTCCATTCCATCACTAGCCATAGAAAGGATGCTACATGTATAAGGAATTAAAAAACTTTGGTAAGACTACTGCTCATACTCGATCAATTTTGACACTGACCTTGTTGCAACTCAAGAACTTCTTTATGTGCCATGTATAACATAGGATCATCTTGTACAAAAGCACCGTTTCCCAACACACAAAAAATGCAAATGACACTTTTAAGGTAACTGTGTACGCCAATTGGTGTAGCAAAGTTACTGAAAATAAGATAAGCAAGTGGCACAAGATAGATCGATAAATATAAACACTGCAGCAGTCACCTGTGTTCGCGAACAAAAAAGGAATGCCTCGAGGGAAGAAGCCGCTCAGTCAAGTTTCCTTCTCTCATGGTCATGATGAGATACATTTCCTCCAAATCACCTTCAATGAAAGAGATCTGCATATGGCCAATAAAAGCATGTCGTTATCCACTCTAACTACCTGGACTGTTGAGAATGAACGAGAGTGCATTTATTTTAAAACAGCAAAGAGATTACAATTAGTCTGAACAAATAACATCACATGAAAATGGAAATCAAAAACTATTCTAAAGCAACTTGTCACAGCTGGATCATTCAGAGGTTAGGCCATCTCATGAATTCCTCCCTCTCAATCTTCCAAAAGAAACTAGCGCAGTGCCAAAGTCCTAAGACAGTTCCATGTAATTAGAGCACCTGGAATAGTAGTCCCTTAAGATGTCCAGATGATCCACCAAAGGAAATAGGGGAAAGGCTTGAAAAAGTTTTGGAAGAAAACAACTAATTGGATAAATACAGAAAAATTGAGGAGAATGACATATCATGGTGCCAGAAAATAAGCTCTTGCTCTCTGCAGATATATTCAGCTTTGGCCTTGCTGCTGAGTACCGTTACGGAAATTAATTTACAAGAACTTCAGGGATTTTAAAAGGCTCCAGATGCTTAGCAAAATTATGAATTAATTTCATATTTCCATACCTTCATCAAAAAAATTCTCAGTAAACTATGAGAATGTTTAGACTAGAGAGGGTTATCACAGAGCATGTTCAGAGATGAACCAACTGATTCAGTTGTCTCCCTCTCTCCCTATATTTCAACAGAGACTCTTCTTCAAACATAGGTTCTCTAACTCCTACAAAGTTATATTTATATGACAGCCAGCACAAGAACAAGAATGTCCCTGGGACACACAAAGCTAGATGAACACGTTAGAATCAGCATTTAAGCTTGTGAGTAGATCTTACAATGACCAACTTGCCAAGAACAACATGAGGTATTAAGGTAGAGACTTAATGAAAATACTATAAGCTATTGATTCAGCTTCAGGTCTTTGTAAATGTTTGCAGATTAAATCTTAATTTATGCTGAGACCTCATGAAATTCATAAAATGTCGCATCTCAAATAGTTCTTTTCCCTTTATAAGTATGTCCTCCACAATAGTTTAAAGTTTTCAATAAGATGGTACACACAACCATATATGGGACTTTAGTAGGCAAAATTCCTGGCCCCCAGTGTCACTGCCTTAGCCCATCAAATTTTTTTAAGTGCTTGGGTTAAGGAAAAGAATCTGATCGCAGATGACAGTATTTGTATTAAGGTAATGAAAGTGCCCCTTTCTCTAATGTTTTAGCTTTTGCCTTTTAGATGATGTTGTCCACATATTTCAATAAATGGCATAAGAATAGCTCTGTATAAACTGCTTGACTACTTTAATGAGCTTGGGAACCACACCTCAAACCACGAGAATTGAAACAGTTATTGCTCCTAATAACCATGTCACAATGTCAAAAGGCTAATCAAAATATACATAAGCTATTGAACTTGAGGTTAGGCTTCGATAGATACACCATATCTTCCTTTAGAGAAAATGCAACCACCCGAAGTAGCTGTGCTTATAGTCCTCCAAGAAGGGTTCTGCTCCAGGAAAATAAAGACCTCCAGAAGGTTGTCACGAAACTTGGAGAAGGTAGAGGAAGAGAGATAAAAAAGTAGATAGTGAAGGTTTATATTGAAATATATGAGATTCACAAGAACAACAGATACCCATCAATCTCAATCTAGTTGGGGTCGGCTATATTTCTTCACTATCTACATCGCTCCATTTAACCCCGTCCTACTCCAATGTTTTAAGAATAGGTTGTCTAACACTAGAAGTTTTCTATTATTTCTATGGCCATATAAATCTCTATCAAGACTGAAAATCTTAGCTTAAATTGGTCCTAAAGTAGAAGTACAAACACGATTAAAACTTACTCCAATATAATTGATAACAGGGATCTTTTTCTTCCATTTAGCCCAATTTTTTGCTAAGTTTCATGGATTCCCAAGAGATTGTAGGTCTTCTAAGATTTCCTTCCATGTAATTTCAGGTCTATCCTGTCCCTTTTTAACAAGAATCGAACATGGTTTCACACCTAAGGACCGGTACATCTATAGACCTGCATAGGATATGAGTAAATTATCCTCATGGTTCACACCTATCGAACATGGTTTCACATCTAAGCAACCTTCTCTCTTTATCCTCTATGTGTGTTACTTTCACCTTCCGCTGAAACATGCAAGACATTAAAGTACTCTAATCAAGAGAGGTTCGTGCTGCAATGATTTGCGACTTGAAATTGATGACAGAAATCCTACAACTGTAATTGTTTACAAAATGTGCAAAGTGGGTGCACGAAATGTTGAGTCAGAAGGTCCCTTCACAAGTGCAGAAGAGGTTCCATCCAGCTATTATCACAATAGTTGGAGATAAGTAGTTTTACTGGAAGGCTCATCTATAAACAAGCTACCAGAATAAAACAGTGATGATAATAAAGTACTTTTTTTATCAAGTAATATACTCCCTCCATCCCATTTTATATGAAGGTGTTTTACTTGGCACGAAGTATAAAAAATAAAGGAAGACTTTTGAAACACTTGGTCTAAAATAAATCATAGAAATTTGTGTGGTTAGAATCATTCCATTAAGGATAAAAAGGTATATTTAAAGTTGAATTATTACTAAATTTAGAAAGGTGTCATTCTTTTTGGGACTGGCTAAAAAGGAAAGAGTGTCATATAATTTGGGACAGAGGGAGTAATAAAGTACTTCAGATTCGTATGTCACATGAGGGGGTAACTCATTGGGATTTGAGATTCAGAAGGAACCTTCATGACTGGGAGATGGAAGAATTTCACAATTTGATTGAGATATATGGGCTGGATTATCCAGCCAACATCTCAGATGCATGGAGTTGGCGGGCGAGTGGAAACAGGTTGTTTACTGTCAGATCTTATTACAAGTGTTTATTGGTGAGAAAGGAATGTACTTTCCCTCATCATTCCATTTGGATTCCTAGAGCACCGAGGAAGGTGTGTTTCTTTGCGTGGTTGGCGGCAAGGGGTGTGATCTTAACAGCGGAAAATCTAAGAAAGAAAAGAATTACCAATGTAAGTTGGTGCTTTATGTGCAAGAGTTCTGGCGAAAATGTAGATCACCTTCTATTGCATTGTAAAGTGGCTAATAGGTTATGGAGGGTGGCCCTTAATTTGTTTGGGATGCAATGGGTGATGCTGGGCACAGTGAAGGAGGCTTTGTGAAGCTGGACTCATAAGATGGGGAAGAGAAGACTAAGGGAATGGAGTGTTGCCCCCTTAGCAATCATATGGGTTATTTGGAAAGAGAGAAATCGGAGGATTTTTGAAGGAGTGGAACAAGATTTTGTAAAAATGCAAAGTAGTATGTTGTCTCTAGTTTTGTTTTGGTGTACTTATTTGGTCCCTCTTTGTATAGAGGATTGGATCTCTTTTGTTGAGAACCATATTTCGGTATAGGTTCTCTTCTTTTGGTATATACGCCTTGTACACGGAATTCCCACAATTGTCAATAAAATTATTTACCTCATCAAAAAAGCATCTTCAGTTCCTTGTTAACTATTACAACTCTGCAAAAGCCACGTTTCTCTCCAAAAAAATCAGAAATGCACCCTAGCTATTGGGTTATACAAGGAATAAAGCACATTAAAGAAATGACAAATGCTAAAGATTACAATAGATGTGGCTAAGGTCAGTCAAGCTCCTCTTCATGTATAGAGTAATAGGAATGCACACAAAAAGCAACTCAATGCTTCAATATCATAAGTGTTAGAATCTGTGAAGATTCTAGCATATATGTAAATATAGTAGATGAAATATTCAGTAATTAGGATAGAATATTATGTAATTAGGAATTGATTTGTATTGATTTCCCTTCATTTTTAGAACATGTAAACTTAGCTATTTAAACCCCAATAGTTTGAGGGAATAATCAAGCTGAGTTCCTCTCATTTTCTCTTCCGAATCACATGGTATTGGAGCCTGGTTAAGCCCAACGACAAAAGAAGAGAATTTTAAAGTCATAATTTTTTTCCCCTTGATTCCGGCAAGGTTCCAGCGATCAGATTATTTTTTTCAACAAAATTTCTTGGTTGTCCGACCCTATCCATCCAATTTTCACCTGATCCCGGCGAGTTTTCGGCGGTCATATCTGACTTTTCCAGCAAACTGCACTATTTGTCACTTTCCGGTTAATTATTTTTTCCACAAATTCTGACCAGATTCCAATAAAACAGTCCGTTTTATTCACTGTTTCAGGCAAGATCTGGTTTATTCAGCACTTCAGATCTGTCACAGTTTCTGGTAATAGTCTCTTGCTCTTATCTTTGAAGTTATTTAACCTAGTGTTTGAGAATAATGTCACTCGGATCAGATATCTTTTCTAAACCTATGGTTTCCAGCAACCCGAACCACTCCATCACCACTGAACCCTTGATTGATAGTGCGAACTACTTATCTTGGTCTTCCTCTGTTCAGTTATGATGCGTGTTCAGGACAACTTAGTTAAACATGATAAGGATATTGCTAAACAAGATAGGGGGGAATAGGAAAGGATTGATGCTCAGTTATGTAGTCTTTTGTTGAAATATATTGACTCAAAGTTGATGCCATTGTTCCGATCGTTCCAAACTTGCTTCTTAGTTTGGGAAAAGGCTTGTGGACTATACACAAATGACATCTCCCACTTTTAAAATGTGATTTCTCGGTTGACTAACCTTAAAAAGCAGGATTTGGATATGTCTGCCTATCTTGGACAGGTTCAGGCGGTTATGAAAGAATTCAATGAGTTGATGCCCGCTACTCCAAGTGTTGAAAAACAATTGGAGCAACGTCAGAAGATGTATTTGGTTGTTACACTTGCTGGACTTCCATCCTATCTTGACTCTGTGCGTGATCAAATTTTGGCTAGCCCTACTGTTCCTGTTATGGATGACTTGTTCGCTCGATTATTACGATTGGTTGCACCACCTATGTCCTCTAGTCATTCGGCGACACTTGCAGACTCTTCCGTTCTAGCATCACAGACTACATTTCAGACTGGAAATCGACATGAAGGTCGTTCTGGAAAATCTCGACCAAGGTGTGGGTATTGTAACAAATTGGGTCATACTCAGAATATGTGTCGCGCTCTCCATGGTAATCCAAAGAATGTTATCCAACCAATCAATTGTTCTCTTTATCTGAGGAACAATACAATGGCTATCTTCAGTATCGGGCGAGTAAGTAGACATCTTCATCAATAGCTTATGTTGCTCAGATTGGTAATCATGTTGCTTGTATCTCACAGTCCACCACGCTTAGCCCTTGGGTCATGGACTCAGGCGCTTCTGATCACATTTCTGGTAACAAATCTTTATTGTCTAATATTACTTTTTCTCGATCCCTTCCCACTGTTACCTTAGCTAATGGTTCTCAGACCATAGCAACTGAAGTCGGTCAAGCCAATCCTTTACCTTCTTTGACTCTGAATAATATTTTTTTTGTCCATGGTTATCCTTTTAGCCTTCTATCAATCAGTCGTTTAGCTAAGGCTTTAAATTATTTCATCTCATTCTTTAGTGACTTCTTTGTTATACAGGACCTCAATACGAGAAGGATGATTGACGAAGGGCGTGAGGTAGATGGACCATATTATCTCAATTCTCCCACCTCCACTATAGTTTGTTTGGTCTCCGACTCTCCATATTTAATCCACAGATAGTTGGGTCACCCTAATTTATCCAAACTTCAAAAGATGGTACCTAGCTTGTCCAAATTGTCTAAGTTAGATTGTGAGTCGTGTCAATTAGGGAAGCACACCCGAGCTACCTTTCCACGTAGTCCTAATAATCGTGCATGGTCTCTTTTTCATTTAGTTCATTCTGATATTTAGGATCCTAGTAGAGTTAGTTCTATGTTGAATTTTAATTATACTTTCATTGATAATTACTCAAGGTGTACTTGGATTTTCTTAATGAAAGATCGTTCTCAATTATTCTCCATATTTCAAACTTTTTTTGCTGAAATACAAAATAAGTTTGGTGTTTCTATTCGCACTTTTCGTAGTGATAATGCACGTGAATATTTATCATCTCAATTTCAACAATTTATGTCTTCCCATAAAATTCTTCATCAGACATCTTGTCCTTACACTGCACAACGAAATGGGGTCGCAGAGAGGGAAAATAGGCATATTATTGAGACTGCCCGCACCCTTCTCATACAAGCAAATGTTCCACTGCGTTTTTGGTGGGATGCAGTGCTCACCTCTTGTTATCTAATTAACCGTATGCCTTCCTCTACTATTCAAAATCATGTTCCACACTCTATTTTGTTTCTCCAGTCAACCCTATTCTATTCTCTTCCACATGTATCTTTGGGAGCACATGATTTGTCCACATTCTCACTCCAGAAAAAGACAAATTGGCTCCTCGTGCTCTTAAATGTGTATTTTTCGGTTATTCAAGGGTACAGAAGGGATATCAATGCTTCTCACCTGACCTCCAGCGATACCTTATGTCCACTGATGTTACTTTCTTTGAAGGTCAACCCTACTTTACATCCTCTTCTGCTGAACAGTTAAGCATTTCTGAGGTTCTACCAGTTCCATCCTTTAGGGATCCCGTCGTAGTCTATCCTTCCACATCATCTCCTACAGCTCCATCTTCCTCAGCTACACCTCCACCACTATTGACTTATCATCACCGTCTGCGTCCAGATGACTCATGCCCTCCACCAGAATCATTACCTGCTGAGGACTTGTCTACACAGAGTCCCACCATCGTCACTCGCAAAGGTAATCACTCTACTCATAACCCTCATCCTATCTATACTTGTTTGAGCTATCATCATTTGTCACCGGCTCATTCTACCTTTGTATCATCATTATCATCTGTGTTTATTCCTAAGACTATAGGTGAAGCTCTTTCTCATCCAGACTGACAATAAGCTATGATTGAGGAGATGTCTGCTTTACACTCTAGTGGTACTTGGGAGCTCGTTCCTCTGCCTCCAGGTAAGTCTACAGTTGGTTGTCGTTGGGTATATACAGTGAAGGTTGGCCCTGATGGACAAATTGATCGTCTGAAGGCTCGACTAGTTGCCAAGGGTTATACACATATTTTTGGTCTTGATTATGGTGATACCTTCTCTCTTGTGGCTAAGATTGCTTCAGTCCGTCTCTTTTTATCTATGGCTATTGTTCACCATTGGCCTCTTTACCAGTTAGATATCAAAAATGTCTTTCTTCACGGGGATCTTGAAGATGAAGTCTATATGGAGCAACCACCTGATTTTGTTGCTCGAGGGAATTTAGTAACATGGTGTGCAGATTACGACGAGCACTTTATGGCCTATAGCAGTCTCCTCGAGCATGGTTTGAAAAGTTTAGCATGGTTATTCAAGAATTTGGCATGATACAAAGTGAAGCCGATCATTCTGTGTTTTATCCTCATTCTGCTCCAGGTTTGTGCATGTATTTGATGGTGTACGTTGATGACATAGTCATCACAAGTAATGATGATGAGGGAATTACCAAATTGAAACATTACCTTTTTCAGCACTTTCAGACTAAGGATCTTGGTCGATTGAGGAACTTCTTAGGCATTGAGGTTGCTCAATCTAAAATAGGAATTGTCATTTCACAGAGGAAGTATGCACTTGATATTCTTGAGGAGACAGGGTTGACAGACTGTAGGCCTATTGATTCTCCAATGGATCCAAATATTAAACTCCTACCAGGTCAGGGGGAGCCTCTTAGCGATCCTGGAAAATATAGAAGGCTGGTAGGAAAGTTAAATTATCTCACAGTGACTCGACCTGATATTACCTTCCCGGTTAGTGTTGTAAGTCAGTTCTTGGATTCTCCTTGTGACAGTCATTGAAATGCAGTTATTCGCATCCTTAGATACATAAAATCTACTCCATGGAAAGGACTACTCTATGAAGATCGAGGACATGAGAAAATTGTTGGCTATTCAGATGCAGACTACGCAGGGTCACCCACTGACAGACGATCCACTTCTGGATATGGTGTTTTAGTTGGGGGAAATTTGGTGTCTTAAAAAAGTAAAAAACAACATGTGGTTGCTAGATCTAGTGCATAAGCAGAATATCGAGTTATAGCAGTAGCGGAATGTGAACTCATATGGATCAAGCAACTATTGAAGGAGTTGAAATTTAGAGAAATTAAAGAAATGGAACTTGTGTGCGATAATGAAGTTGCACTTCATATTGCATCGAATCCAGTGTTCACGAGAGGACCAAACATATAGAGATTGATTGTCATTTTGTCAGAGAGAAGGTACTCTCAGGAGACATAGTCACAAGGTTCGTGTAGTCAAATGATCAGCTTGCAGACATATTCACCAAGTCCCTAGCCGGTCCCAGAACAAGTTACTTATGTAGCAAGCTTGGTACATATAATTTGTATGCACCATCTTGAGGGAGAGTGTTAGAATCTGTGAAGATTCTAGCATATATGTAAATGTAGTAGATAAAATATTCTGTAATTAGGATAGAATATTATGTAATTAGGAATTGATTTGTATTGATTTCCCTTCCTTTTTAGAACATGTAAACTTAGTTATTTAAACCCTAATAGCTTGAGGGGATAATCAAGCTGAGTTCCTCTCATTTTCTCTTCCGAATCACAATAAGTTAATCCAAAGTCACACGAAGTACAAAGAGAATATGCAATCATGAAAGTAGCATTAGCCAATTATAGAACTGACTTTTAGTGTTGAAGATGTGAGTACCAAGTAGTAGTATGCCAAAAGAGAAAGGCCAGAACAATTTTTTTGCCAATCAGAGTTCGCTGATATTTTGTAGAGACCAATATAATCAGCTACTATGTAAAACATCTGTGGAAATGGAATACGAAGCTGATAAAAATAAAGCAGGCAAATGTTGAAACCAGAATATAGCCAGAGTAGCTTCCACCCCCTACAAAATTCATCAAAAGAAGAAAAATTAAACCCTTGGGTTTAGAAGCAAAAGGACAGAAGATGTTAACCCGTATGAATATAAACGGATCATCAATATAATTACCTGAATAGACCTAAAAAGTTGCTTGTTAAAGACAAATCAACCAGGCCCACACAGCTACAAATGAAAAAGGGTAGAGAAAGCCAAGAGGGATAGCTGATTCCCACAATCAACTGAACAGCAGGCAGAAATAAGCAAGAACTCACTCTAAGACGGGAACCTTCCATGTCAAACATAAGATGAATAAAGTTAACTTTTGAAGGAGAGCGTATTTTCATCTTTAATTGCAAAATAATTCAAGCCCAACAAACTGAAAAAGCTATTAATCAAAGCAAGCCCAACAACAGCATTTTAAAACAAAAAAGGGAAAAAGATTAAATTGCGAAAAAAATTAATAATCCGATAGGAAATCCTGTTTAAACCCCGAAAAAACAAAGTAAACAATATGCTGATAGCAAAATCAGCCACATTATGATGAAGAGATTCTGTATAAGCAACAAAAATAAACAAGGATTATATCACCAACGAAATACACACACACACACTCTTTTACATGCAATAAGGACCACCTTGAAATAAATTTGTTCATTTGTTCACAAAATGAGTAGCTAATAAAACATACTCCCTCCGGATCAAAAAGAGTGCCCACTTAGCCTTTATTTTTACTTATCAAATCAAGAAAGAATTAACCCTACTTTCCCTTATTAAGTGTTAGGTGACCAAATATCAATACCTATTTAATTAGGGGCATTTTAGTCAAACTACCTATTTTTGCCTAGAAGTTAGTATTTTCTTAAGGGGTATTCAAATGGCTAAGTGGACACTTTTTTTGATTCAGATGGAGTAATATAGGAAAAAGATCAGCTCCATTAGCTTTTTATTTGTTGCATAATTATCTTCAAGATGCTTGCAGTGAGAAATCATAATCCTAACATGCATAATCCTTTTTTAGGTAAATAATTTTATTAATGATGGGAAGCCCCATATACAAGTCGTATACCAAACAGTAGAGAACCTACACCAGAATTTGGTTCTCCACAAAAGAAATCCAGTCTTCTATACAAAAAAGGACCTCTCGGGTATACTAAAAGGAAACTAGGAACAAAAGACTACTTTGCAATTTTACAAAATTAGTTTATCCCTTTGAAAGCCCTCCTATTTCTCTCCTCCTATGACCACATGATGGCTAGTGAAGCAACATTCCCAAGCCCACTTACATAAAATATTGGGGAGGAAAGTACATCTCCAAGGGAATTGGAAGTGGGGATGGGGGAGTCTTGGGGTGACAGATCTCTAAGTTTTCAACAAGACCTTATTAGGGAAGTGATTATGGAGATTTTGCAACTGAGAATGCGCTCCATGGAAGGAGGTAGTGGAAAAATTTGTAGTTGTTGAGAGGGGATGGAAAATATCACTTCCTTTTGGGTGCATGACTTTGGAGGAATATCATGAGAGAATGAGGAGATCCCATTGGCAACATAAACTCCGGGTAATAGGATGAAAGTAGAATCACCTTTTGGAGTCACAGGTGGTGTAGAGAGGAGAGTTATGACTTGCCTTCGTGAATATTTGTAGTATCTCAGACCATTTATAGTATCTTATACCAGAAACAAATGATAGTACAACAAATGCGTAGGTTACAAGAGGGAGTTTCAGTAGGTAATAAGGATTAAAAGGAACCTTCAGGACTGGAAAAAGTTGAATTCTCATGCCTGATTGAAATGCTTTATAAGGAGAGTACATCTCATCATGTCAGTTGGGACTAATGGAGGTGAGGCTGGGAAGAGATGGATTATTTTAAATGAAGTTATAATATCATAAGTTCTTGTTGAGGGATGTATCAAGAGTTTTACACACTTACCAGTTTGAATTCCCAGGGCACCAAGAAAGGTGTGTATTTAAATTGGTTGGTAGGTAGGGGAGCTATTTTTTTAAGACGATGTAGGAGGGCTATATTAACAGCTGAAAATTTGAGAAAAGGGCAGATTACATGTCAGCTGTTCTCATGGGCAAACTTTCAGGGGAAAATGTGGGTCGCCTTCTACTACAGTATCCAATGGCAAATTGCTTGTGGTGTGAGGTTTTGAGATGATTCGAGATGCCAGGGACGATGCCTGGCACAATGAGGAGCGCATTCTCAGTTGAAAAATGCGATGAAGGAAGAGACGAAGAGCTTGGGATGTTGCCCCACTAGCACTCATGTGGGTCCTGTGGAGAGAAAGAAATGAGAGCTTTTGATGGGATAGAGAATCTTTTTTTTATCAATATATTGCCACAAGCAAGCTCCTACTCCTGTAAAGCTATATGCATTTAAGGAATAGCCTCTTGTTCCTAGTTTCTTTTTGGTACACCCATGAGGTTCTAGTGCGTAAAGTAAGAGTTGGTGTCATTCGTAAAGCATCATATTATGTTGTAGATTATCACTTTGGTATACTGCTCGTACACGGAAGATGTCCCATTATTAATAAAAAAATTACCTTATCAAAAAAATTATACATACTCGACTTTCAAGTTACTAAAGTATGCAAAAAACTTTCCTAATTTTTTTGTTTAACTTGTGAAAAGATTAGTAGCATTCAATTAGGTCGACTTATAGTTGACTTGAACTAACCAATATGTTCCAGAACTGATAAGAAATGTTCCCAGCGGGAATCCTGCAGCTGAGCCAAGCGAAATCTGTTGCCATTGATCTCAAATAAAGAAACACCAGCAGCTAATAGTTGCATAACCAAGAGATAAATTACTACGGGGGACCTCCATGACTTCAGTCTGCAAAAACATATATGACAATGTACTTAATACATTCCTATCCAGAATGTTGCATGAATATCACAAAAGGAAGAATGAGTTAATAACACTAGACAAGAAATAGAAGGATGGGTAGAAGAAAGGATGAAGTCTCACTTCATCAATCCAATAAGTTTCATCCACCAGGCATCAGCTAACTCCCGTTCCGCGCCCAAAATAGCCCATACAATAAGAAAACCCAATTCCAGCAGAATAGTGAGAACTGAAAATAGAAAAATAAACCACAACAGAATTCTCCCTTTGAAACGGAATCCTACAGAAATCAAAAGCATATGTGAGTTATTATAAGATATGCATAAAAACAGGGAGAGAATGGGGGGCCACAGGAAGAGAGAGAGAGAGAGAGAACTTCACATTTTCAGTGTTTTTTAATGTATTCAAATAACAAATGCACATGGAAATACTTGGTTTACTTGCCACACACTTCCATACCATGACCTAATTGGTCCATCCTTCAAAGGGGACCAGATGCTTGTACAGAAAGTTAAACATAAAAGACTAACCTGGATTTTGTCAAAATACATTGAACAATAACCAAAAAATAGAGATAGCATGAAGAGAAGGAAATTTCATCTTTGAAATGCATCCTTGATCAAAGATAAAATTAGGAAAAGTGAATCTACCAAAAGCATCTTTACCTCGTTTTGGTGCAGTGAATCTCAAAAGAAGAGAAAACACCAAATTGACAAGAGAAATCAAACTCCAATTCAGTAAACCAGCTGCACGGAAACGGAAAAAATAAGGTGGGTTCAGGCATAGTAGAAATGTCGGGTAAATATAGAAGAATTCCCACAAAAGGGACTTATGTTAAACCACAATCATAAATATTGATGGTTTTCCTCTGAACAATGGAATTTTCTCTATATTGTGTCAGATTTATCATTGTGGAATTGAAGACAATAATGAGGTAATTTTATAAAAGAGAAAGTTTCATTATAGGGGAATAGTAGAGAATTACAATTGGGAGGACCAGTAGTCCTCAATTACTAGAATAATCAGTGAAGAAGCTGAATTGTTGTATACCTGTTTTATATGGGCCTCATCCAACTTTTGTCAAAGAAATTAGTTTGCTCATTAATTGAGAAACAAAATAGAAAAGAACCCACAGACCCAAAACTGTGTTTGAACTACATTTAGGATACCTCTCTTTTCAAACCATTTATCGTAATTAACCATAGTTGACAATTCCCTTGCCCAATCTCTCTTCCGTCTTATCTTGATCCTTGGTGGCGAAAATCAGATGCGCAATTTCTCCTTGTATTCACAAGTTTTAATATCATTATATCTTATGACCTTATTCCTAACCAAACTTCCTTTACATTTTTACCAACTTCAATCACGGAATACACAACCACTAATTTGACACTACTTTTAGAATAGTAAAATGCCAAGGATAGAATGAGATAATACAACAACAACAACAACAATGCCCCAATTCCAGACTAGTTGGAGTTGGAGCATGAATCCTCACTATTCATTTCACCCCATTTGGACATGTTTCATTCCAATAATTTGGGATCCGCTAACACTAGAGGAGCTCTACATTTTATATTTGACAATACATATTTAAAAGACAAAAAAGGTTCCTTAGCAGGTAGCAACCATGGATCTAATGTAGTATACCATCACGACTAAATCACAATCCCAACTAGCTGGCATAGCTTATATGGATCTGTTTTTTCTTCGATTCCGTTTTATTTTTCGCTAAGCCTACATAGATTATAAGAGATTGAGATCCTTTATCAACTTCTTAATTTTAGGTTTAACTCTCTAAGAGCTTCAATCGTCATCATCATACACCTACAAACCGGTGCATTTTGATGTCTATATAGGACATTGAGCAAACCATCTCAAGCTCCCTTCTTTCACTACTTGCAGTTCTGTCGCATGTGATCATCTTTTATCTTGTCTAATTGAGTTGACTAAAATTTCCACGGTATTGCATCTAAGTACCTAACGTCGGTTATGTTACCATTATAAAAAAAAGAACCTAACGTCGGTTAACTTCTATATGATTTAAATCGCTTGAGAGTACACAATTGTTCCTGATGAGGCACTTACTATTAAATTTTGCCAGGTATGTTGTTCGTGATTTATAAAACTTGATTGTGGCTAAACAAAGTGCCATTCGTAAGTATGTTTAACACATCAGAATTCATGAATTTGCTGTAGTAGCCTCAATTTCTTATTGGAGTTGCAAGACAAGGTTCCATATATTCATGCTAAGTTCTTAGAGTAGAAGAACTGAAGAACTGCTTACTCTCTACAAGGACTATGCTTGTGATACATCTAGTGTGATCAATGCGGTTCAAAAAGAAACACATCTAGTGTGATCAATATGCCCAAAAGTTCAGTATTTGAGGCCTTAAAATGCAGGGCTTAGGAGAATTATAATGTTCTAGGGTGACAAATTGAGCAGGGTCTTATGGAAGGCCCTAACCTTTTTATTACTAAGGAGAGGTTCTGTAAATCTTATTCATAGCTTTTTGAACAATAAATGTTAACATGTTCAAGATTCAATAACTTCTTTCCTAAGAAGGCGAGCCGTGGGGCAGTGGAAGATTTGCTCCTTTGGTGGTCTGTAGGCAATGGGTTTGAGGCATGGAAAAGCCTCTTGGTAAAAAGCACGGCTAAGGCTGCGTACAGTATACCCCCATTCTTCTCCTATCCCTGCACTTGTAAACCCCTTAATAACTCCATTTCTAAGATACATGACTTAAATATTCTGTAAGTTCTAGAAAAGTCGGGTGAAACCATAGAAAGGTTACACGTTGTATTGAAATCTATGTTGCTCGGACTCTTCCAAAAGTGTTGCCAAACCCGTGTCGGATCCTCAAAAAAATGCACTACTTTTGGAGGATCAAACACGCACCCCGTAGCATTTTTTAAGAGTCCGAGCAACATAGCTTGAAATTTCTACACAATATAGTCTAATGATGCACGAGTAGTTTAAACTTCCAAACCGCAAACAAACTGACCACGACAAACTTAAATTTCGCAAGCCTAACGCAATACTACTTCAAATACTGTTCAACATTTCTGGATAGTAGATCACACAGTCTTCCAAACAAAGTCAACATCTTCCAACTAATAATTGGGCAACATAGAAATTAGATATTGAAATAACTCATTGGGAAAACACTATATTATGATTATATCAAGACTATGAAGTATGAACCAATGTGGACTAACGTTATCCAACTAATATGAGTGGCAACTATATATTTGCCAAGAATATTGAATTAACAATTACTACTAGTAAAGAAATAAAGTTTAATTCTTTACCTGATAAGAGCAGAAATGGCAGCACAAAACCACAAAGAAAACTTTCCATTATCTCAATTAATCCACATTACTTTTCCCCTAATGAAATTTAAGAACCCCAATTTCCAAAAACTCAATCTTGATTAACTAAAATGATTAGTGCAGAACCCTTCTCAATTATAGATGTATATGTATATGTATATGTATATGTATAGATTTTGAGTCCCATTGGATCGCTTTCTTTCATACTAAGGAAATTGACCAATGGGGTTTGAGACACGGAGCCACAAAGAGAGTTCCAACTTCCAAGGTACACGTGATTGCCAATAACAAAAATATCTTGAATTAATTAATTTCTTTACAACCTTTTTAAAATAAAATATGACTATTTTGATTTGTTTTTAAAATATGTTAGACCAAAAAAATGAAAACGCCGTGAGAATTTATTTTGGGTATATTTTTTGTAAAGTAAAACACTAAAATACCTTGATGAAATTAATAAATAAGTAATGACAAAAAATATTTTCTGCTAACTGTATTTACGAATTATAATTTTTTAAAAATAGAATATAACGGAGTTCACAGCCATAAGAAAACTAAGGTCAAATGGTAATTAATTGGATGATAAGAAAGTGTATATTTCAGAAAATATTTTAAAATAATTAGAAATAACTTCATAGAAAGAAGTAGCACTGTAGCATGATTAAAAGGGCTAAATTCACAAATATTCACTTTTAATCCTGGTAATTGAAATATAGTCACGGCAATAGAATTTTTAAGTCCGATTGGACGATTTGGTAGTCTTTTCAAAAGAATGAATTTACAGCGGGTCAAAAGAGTTGCTTCTGCGTCTCTCCTTGCAATAAAGTCGAGTGGCTTTCACTCCTCTCTTTCCTATGTCAAATATGCTTTGGATACGTATTTGCCCAAAACATAGCACTTTTAGCCGGTTACCTCTCTTTGGTCTTTACTTTTTAGGGGTTGTTTGGTAGTGTGTACGTATGAGGGTACTCAATTAGGGGTGTCAACTATCCTAAAAATTGACTGAATTGAACCTACCTAATTGATTTTTAGGTTTTTTTTTATTAAAATTGAAGGATTCTAGTATAAACTAAAATCATATTGAATAATTAAGTAGGTTTTTTATTAAAATACCGAAATGAACAGAATAAATTTATATATATGTGTCAATTTTAAAATTATAAAACATTTGATACTTCACCTTGGGTCATGTTACAAGTAATATCAAAACCTATCTTACATTGTTAAATAAAAGAATTACAGGGGCTTAATGCTTAGTGCTTAAAGTCTAGGATTCAATGTTGTTTCTCAACTTACTTCTTCTCAATGATACGTGTTCAATAAAAAAATAATTGCACGAAGATATGTGTTGCGCCTTTTTCTTCTTTTTCTACCCCTTTAAATTTTATTAATTCAAAAGATTAATAGAAGTAGCCGAATATGTCCAACTGTTTAAAAATTTAAGGATTGATATTTGAGATCAAAAGTTATTTCTATTTATATGAATCGATAAATATCAATATAATCATGTGAGTTTATACGGAAAATAAGAGGCAGCAGCAGATCTACCGACCACGCAAGATCAAAATTTTAAGAGAGCTTTATACTAGGCATTCTAATAAAGAATTGTTACTTTAAATTTTATATTAAAATTTATTGTTATTTTATATAAGGTGAAATTAAATAAATAATCGAAAATTAACCGAACCGTACCGATACCAAAGAAAAAATGAGAGGATTGAAACAGTTTCGAAAAGTCTAATTTTGATTTTATTTGTAGATTAGCCAAAAATTTGATATGGTATATTTTTTTAGAAATAACCGACCGAACCGTGCCATTGACACTCATGTACTAAAGAGTAATGTTGAGATTAGTAATATTGAGATTAGTTGTGTCAAAATTATTTTTATCATCTGTTTGCTTTGTTGTTCTCTCTAAAAAGTATGTCCTCCGTTCATTTTTATTTGTCCACTTTTGACTTTGCAAGCTTCTTAAAAATTAACAAATGAAACATATATTACCATGATACCCATATTAATTAGTGTATAGTCTTAATAGATTTTAAAAAATAATTTTAAAATGAATAATTAAGGTTAAGGATAAAACAAGAAAGAAATTATTTTCTCTTGATATGCTAAAGTGGATTCGTGAAAACAACCGCTTGTAGAAATGTGAGGTAAGGCTGCGTACAATAGACTCTTGTGATCCGACCCTTTCCCGAACCCCGCGCATAGCGGGAGCTTAGTGCACCAGGCTACTTTTTTTTTTATGCTAAAGTGGACAAGTAAAAGTGAAAAGTTATTTTTAATAGTGGACAAATAAAAGTAAATGGATGGAGTATATTGCATATGTACAATAACTATCCATGTCACAAAGTACAAATTTAAATTATAATAAATATCTTTAAGAATTATATATGTATTTTTAAAAAAAAAAAAGATTTGGGCCTCCTAAATTTTGGGGCCTAAAGCACTTGTTTTGGTTGTTATACGCTACAGCTGCCCTTAGTTAATGTCATGGTTTATCATGTATAAAAGTAGTGAATAGGATGTGTATAGGGCAAAAATTGTATTATACAGTTGGACGAATTATGTCGTGACACGTGACAAGTGGTGATGAGTCAGATCCAACTCAACTTTCGATGCTACCGGTTGAACAGGAAAAGTATAGAAGGTATTAAAACGTCACAAGGTGCCGGAAGAGATAAATTGCTCCCGGACATGGCCAAATCGTCTTCCAATCTAGCAGTCTTTCCATGTAGAGTAATGTATGAGGAAGTCACGATCTGAAGGGAATTCTCTTGATCCTTCAATGATTCAACAACATCCTACAAGCGTAGTCTAAGGGAGGCTTGAAGAGAGTCAGAGACTATAATACCGGCTAAAGTCTCTTTTCTTCTTCCTCGGATATCTTTTTTTCTTCTTGTGAGGGTGTCATAATCTTAGCTAAATCCACCGTAGAAAGAGCGATTGTATGCCCCTGAATAAGAAAGAATGTGTCAGCAAGGAATTGAACTTTTAAATGCGGCAAAAAGGAAGCGATATTTTACTTGAAGAAGCAGGTCCGCTAGGTGTGAAAGAAAAGCTTTCAGAATTACACTCGAGCACTTTCGAAAAAAAGATGTGGATGTCCCGGCCTCGGTACCGGAGGTAGGAATAGAGCTATCCTTGGAAGTATGGGCGTAGGAACTGCTGTCTCATTTTCTGGAGCATCAGATGGAAGGTTTTCAGTATTTATATCTTCGACGGCTTCATTCTCCCCATCATTGATTTGGATAACACTGGTTTGCGCTTCTCTCCTGAGTTCCATAAGCCTACAACGGGTTCTAACCTTAGAGCCAATTCTTGTTGGAATCTCGGGAGTACCTTTCTGGGATTTCCGCTTCCGGTTGCTAGAGCTGATTGAAGTATGCTAGTCATGGCGGCCGCACGAGAAGGCACCTTCTGAGCCGCATGTTTTCTCGCCGGGAGTCCTACAAGAGGAACGCAAGGAATGAGGAGGAATCTTAGTGGAAAAAATAATATATAATGAGACATATCGAGATTAGTTTTACCGTGGTATTTGCCCTTTCACCTTTTAAAAGTGATGCTCTTCCATGTCCGGATGGTATTGGGAGAGGCACGAAGGAGACTAACAACCCACTCAAAGATCCCATCGGTTAGTTGTGGTTCAACGAGAACGCCTGCAGAGGTAAGTTATTTATGCATAAGTAGGGGATCCCATATTTACGACGAAGAGATAAGGTGTTGATTGAAAAGAAAAAGCACTTACGAGTGGTATTTCGTTCTTCAGGAAAGGATCGATAGAAGGTTGATGAATTTGGTCAGTACAGATCATCATAAACCTGGTTAGCCAGTCTCAGTCGAAGTTATCTTCAGCATTAATGAGATTGAGGTTTTCACGAGGATATAAATTGATAATGCCACCCCGGAACAACTGAGGATAGTAAAGGAGAAAAAAATGGTCGATGGTGAATGGTGCGCTAGCACAATCAGCTAAGATCTGAATGCAATATATCAGTCTCTAAATTTGAGGGGCAACTTGCCACAAGAAAACACGATACTGACGACATATGTCCTCAATATTTTTTGGGACTCAGAGTCAAAAATCGATAGTGAATGGATACGTGTGAACCATCGAAAACCCTTCTACATGATGGTTCATCCGTGAAGTTAGACTTACTATGTGGATACCATTATTGGAATCAAAGTTGCAGTCTTTGATGACTTGAGGGAGGACCTTTGCAGTTATCAAAGACTCTATTTTGCTCCACAAATTCAAAGTGCTATTCCATATGAAAATCTCATGAAAAGTCAAATCTAAAGGGGAGAATCTCTGTGGCAAGAGAGTGCAAGTCAATTTCATAACTTTTGGGGATGGCGTTAGGAGGAGAGTCATAATTGTTCTTGAGGGAATGTGAAGGAGAGGATTTGGAAGATGACATTATGGTAAGAAATAGTAAAAAGGAATTAGAATTTTGAAGGGTTTGTAAACTTTGAAAAAAAAAGAACGAAATCTTAGTTGCACTTTGAGAAGGATTTTGGCCTCCTATTTATGGAAGGAAAAAGTAACGATATTGAGAACTGAAGAGACACCTCTCAGCATGATTGCACAACTTTATAAGAATGACTGGATGGTTATCGCCGTTTCAGAAGCTTTAAATGGGATGTGACGTTTGACGTTTGAAATCGAATTAATCATTGTGTTTCAGTTTTCCCGCCCAGGATTAGGATTTTTTGGTTAATCCGCTAATTAAATCCACTTCTAGGACGCGCGAAAGACACGCCAAAAGTGCGGGGACTATATGTATAGGGCAAATTTGTGTCATACAGTTGGACAAATTATGTCGTGACACATGGCAAATGGCGATGAGTCATATCCAACTCAGCTTCCGGTGCTGCCGGTTGAGCAGGAATAATACCAGAGGTATTAGAAGGTCACAAGGTGCCGGAAGACAAGAAGATCATGTGAATAATTCAAATTCCAACGGGCAGTCGTTACTTAAACTAATGCACATGAATTAGAAGTAAATTTAAGGGGATATTCAGCAGGAAACTCTTACAAAAGCAATCTATCTTTTTCAATTAAAGGGTGACAGAGTGCAACCCGATCCAGCTCAACAGATTCCTAATCTCTTCTAACTTTGCATAACTTACGGTACATGAAAGTCAAATGTAAATGATGACTTGTAACTACTATTTCCTTCTTGACGATGTGCCGCGTCGTTCAGCTTCTTGCTCAGCAACTTGAACATGGAATTCTGCTTCAAGCATCTCATGTACACCAAGGTTCAAAGATAAGCTCAATGTAACCGTCTCCATTACAGCCTCCAAATTAACCATGAAGCTTAAAGCAGAGAATACCGCGATGGCATTTGCTATCCTGCATATATATTGTCTTGTTTCCAGTGGTGTATAAGTTGGTTCTTCACTAGAACCCAGTAAGCTTGCTGAATTAGTGTTCTGTGGATCAGGCTTATTTACTTGATCCTCTACCATGGCATCTTTTACATCAACGTGTTCCCCAACCCAAATAAATCCATTGCAGCCAAAGATCAAGTCAACTCCATACTGATCTAGATGGTGGAAATGCTGTTTACGCCTCTTCACTAGATATGGAGGGATTTTGAGTAGTTTCCCTCTTTCAAGCTATAAAAATAGAAAAGAAGAAAAGTTCAGAAGAATTCAACCCCTAGAAACACTAAATCATCTGAGCACATTTTCTCATAAAACTTGATAAACAATGTCTGAACTCTGAAACATATTCAAGAATCAAGGGGCTAAATAAAAATTGTAAAGCTTTGGTGTAAACTGAACACCATATTCCACTCCAACCCTCCACAAAAGAGGGACACAACATGACAAGAAGAAACTGAAAAGTATAGCTCGAAGACTCATTGCTCAACCGTTAGCTCTATGTGATGTCAGCATGTAAAAGGCCTTCTTGTCAGCATTCTTAAGCAAAATAACAATCTAGTGCAGATCATGTCAAGGTCCTCTGTATTCTCTATTTAAACTTTATGGTTAAATTCATCTGCTTGGGTAAAATTCTGCCGTTTGTACTATGAGGTTTTAACTAATATTGTAATTTATGTTCTGTGATAGATCATCTTAATCCTTCAAAATATACAGTTGTGAACATATCATCTCTCAGGTTTGATAACATTAAGCAGATGTGGTCAGATTAACAGGAAGCAAACTGGACTTAAGAAATACGGTCCTTCCAACATTGAAATCATGTGATTTGGGTTAAAGAAAGACCCTATCACAAATCCTTCTTCTCCACTCGACCTTTCTCCAAATAAACTAGTATACTATGCTGTAAACTGGTTAAAGATGTCATGCTACTATATCCATTAAGTAAATGTAGTCAACTTTTGGAAATCTGTTGCTGTAAACTGATTTTGGATGCTGAAACAGTTAGGTGGTGCTTTTTAATGGGATAGAACTTTGTATTGAGGCAGTATATGAATAGACAGTTCTGGTATGCTGTGTATGTTTACTACGTTGGTGAAACTTTGTAAAGGAGTTTGTTATTGCAAATATATGTAGTAGTATCTGCAAACCAAGTGTTTTGTAAGTATATACTTTACACATATGAATTTGAAATAGATATGCTAAAAAGAAAAGGTAAGATGCCGCTTATAGAAATGTGTATGCAACAGTTGGCTCATGAGCTATGAATTTTTGGCCATTCTGGGAACGATCGAAGGTCATTAGGCAAAACATATTTCAACACAAGGCTATCAAACGAGGCTGCTATTGTGATGATATTCAGACATTATTTCTTGATGCAGTAGAGATGTATTAGCAAACTCAATTTTTAGACCAAAGATGCCTCTTGGGAATCATTTTTGTGATAAAATAAACTTCTCACCCATATCATTGAGGATGGTTTTAGAATTATCCACAAACCAATTATTAAGACAAGTCAAGGAAAACAACAAAGTTTTAGCTTTATTAATACAGTTGCAAAAGCCACAACAGTAAACTACAGCACTTCAAAGTTCAAAGTTAGCAACAGAACACCCTTCACCAATTTCAGCTTTGACACGGTATACCCAAGTTTCAGCACAACATTTGGGAAAAAGTAGAACAGGGAAAAAGGAATCAAGATGGGGTCTATTTTCTTTTTTTCAGGTTTCTTGGGTTAGTTTGTGTTCTTATGGTAGTTGGACCCAATCAGCTCAACTTTAGCAAACTTGAGGGATGATATGTACATGGGTACATATTTAAAGGAAGACAATAGACTTCAAACATAAAGGACAATTTTGGGTTAAGAACTCATTAGACCACAGAAAGTTAACATTAACTTTTAAAACTTCATCACACAAATCATGTTCCTGCTTCATACAATCAACTCGATCCCAGCTAGCTATTATGGAAGACTCTTTTACGCCTTTATAAATGGAAAAAGTTTAATCCATGGTTTTTATCAACCGAATCCATCTAAAATCCCATGTGAATGCTAGAAACTTGTACCCCCACCTTGTGAAAATTGAATATTGTATCCAAGTCCTATTCACACAAAGCTCTTATGGTCAAACAAGTAGGGGAAGGAGGAGAGGTGAAAGAAAATTGAGGTGTCTATTTGCATCCTGATAATCAATACAATAACTATGAATAAAATTTTATGTTCTAATTTCAATTCTGAGAACACACCTTTCCATACTTTTGGCTTCTAGCTTGGAGGTGTAGACTCCCATCATGTTGGAAACCACGGACTTCAGCCTGAAGATGGGCAATTACGCTTGGATTACTATACTTGCGGAAAAGAAAAGAAAATAAAAGGAGTATGACATGCACAACAGAAAGGACACATGGGACATAGTTGCATTCATCATAACCCACTGATGCATACCACACCATAGATGGTCCGTTAAAGAATTTGATAAATAATCAAAGGAACTGGGAAGCTTACACAAATGACATCACTCTCCACAAATATGCTTCGCATATTGAGTTCATCAACTGCTGTTCGCCGCCTCTGGAATTACAAAATAAGAGGAAGTATTTAATTCTAGTATGACTATGACCATGACTCTTAGTAAGACCTAAAAGAATTCAACATAATGCCAGAAATCCAGGGAAGCAAAAAGGAAAAGGAAAATGAAGTTTATATTTGCTTCACGGGAGAAGCTTCGATAGCTATATCTGCTCTTCATCTCGTGCCACAAGTCACGATCCAACTTCTATAGACATGTCACAATTCTAACTCTTTAGTTTCAATACCTTGCTAACTTTAGATCCCTTTAACGCAAGCTTCAGGCAGTGGGCTTATGATTAATCTTTTTTTATTGAACAATAATAACAGTTATACTAGTTCTGATAAATTCACTTTGCAGTTACATGACAAATTTAAAATGGAATTGTGGAGAAACTTATTGCCCATGAAGATCTAACTATTTATCCTATGCCGGCAAGCTGAAGTGAATCCATAACAACCACGCAAACATGCCTCAATCCCAAAAAAGTTCGGGTCGGCCATATGAATCCATGCTATCTCGGATTTTTAGATCCATTGGGCTAATCTATTCATGTTACTAAAGGAAGTTATCGAGATGTCTTCTTCAAAGGGGACCAAAGTTGGTTCCCTGCTGCTAAAGTGAAATGGACCAAGGTCTTTAAGCCTCAGAGGGTGGAAAAGGGGTGGGGGTGTTGAAACTGAAGAATTTGGAAAAATGATATAAAGCAGCCATAAAGAAAATATTTTCAGCTCTTTTTTTCTCTATGATTTTGATATACTCGGGGTTAAGTGGGTACATAGGGTGAAATAGGATAAAGGAGGTCCTGATTCAGTGCTTAACAGATTCCTTAAAAATGTTTCTTTACATGCAGAAAAGATGCAATAAGGACTCCAAATTCCACTATCTTGACTTGTAAATTATACAGTAAATATAACCATAGCATCATGGGAACAAATCAATCCAGAGATCAAGCTCAAATGGCTTAGTGGTATACAGTAAGCAACAACCTGAATACCATCTGGAAGATTCATTGAGGAGAGCATTAGTACAGCGTCTTGGCTGAAATTAATTTCCAATCTCCATCTCTTTGGAGCAACCTAACATCAAGAATATCAATAATCATGAGATATATATCTAAGTGCAAGAAATCATTAATATTTCTTTCCAAAGTAAATGGAGACAAGTTAAAAGGAGGACTCGTGTGTTCTTTTCCTTTATGTCCTCTCACTGCCCTTACTTTGAAATTCAGCACCAAAGGCATGTACTGTTTAGATTATCAATGTGTTACCCTCAGTTAATGTGGCAGCTTATACATATTTCAAACATATGGTAGACTGAAAAAACCCACCTCTTTTATGATCATGCTACGGAAACCTGAAGAGCAACAAAAATAATTTAACTGCCTGTCCTATCCAATGTACTCTACCCTCCCCATAACCTACTTGTGGGATTACAACTGGGTATGTTGTTGTATCCTATCCAATGTTGCTCGGACTCTTCAAAAATATTGTTGGTGTGTGTCGGATCCTCCAAAAGTGATGTATTTTTGAAGGATCTGACACGGATACGGTAACATTTTTAAAGAGTTCGAGCAACATAGATCCTATCCCTTACAAATACCTGGCGATACATTTGGAGAAAATGGTATTTTCCTAAGTGAACTGTGAACAAAGTGCTCCGGGTTAGGCAGGGTAAGGGGAGATTGGTGTATTATAACGAAGTTGTTTCCAAGCCTTGGAACTCATGACCTACAAGTCACCAAAAGAACAACTCTACCATTGCGACATGTCTCGTCTTACTTGAGGTTTCAAACTATTACCCAAATTTTCAATTCGATCGACAAGAAACAAATTGTCACAAGACTAGGAGCAAATTTCTATATATTACCCAAATTTTCGATTCAATCACATGGAAGGAATCAGTTTTTTAAAAGGCGGGGGTGTGAGGCGGAGCGTTTTACTTAGCACGGGGCGAGACGTAAGCCACGAGGCATGGGGCGTAAGCCCATGAATCTTTAAAAATTTAATTTATAACATACATATCATACGAATAGACGTAGTATTGCTTTATAGTCTTCTGTAGTTGTATTTCTTCTGCTATGCGTTCTTTAATGTACTTGGTTTATCTCATTTATCTGCGTTAGTTACTGCTTCTTCCTTCTTTGTCAGGATGCGCTATTATGGCGTATTCACGTTTGCTATCAGCATTTGCATACTGCTTTAAAATTTTAAATTCTTAAATTTTTGCCCGGGTATGACTGCTTTTTTTCTGCTTTGCATGTCCTGAGCCGAGGGTCTCTTGGAAATGGCCGCTCTACCCACCAAGGTCTGCATACACTTTAACCTCCTCGGACACCACGTTGTGGGATTTCACTGGGTATGCTGTTGTTGTAATATAAACTATAGTATAACAACTCAAAAATAATTAATAGTTTAAAAATTAAATACATGGTTAAAGAAACTTATAGAAAACAAAACTTTTGACATGATTTTACACGTATAAATAATGCAATAATATAAAAGCTATTATGAGATGCAATTATAATAGCTTTTATATAATTGCATAAAACAAAATTACTTTCAATAAAGTAATTATAACTAAAACATCACTCTTTCATGAATAAAACAAAATTACTTTCAAATAGAAAATTAATAAAATATGATAATTTTGAGACATAGGACAAAAACATGAAGATCAATGACAAGTAAAGATGTAAAATTCGGCTATGTATTTTTAATAGAAATGTTGAGTAATATTCATCCACACAGTGTCCTCAAATAGTAAATATACAATAATACGCCTTGTTATTTGAGTTGCTCTCAATCTATGAAAAAAAAACTATTAAGCATCATTCATTTATTAAAGAATTACGAGGGTCAACAGTGTTAATTAAGGAATTCGACACATAAATTGTGCAATAACTGTTAGGCTAGCCCCGAACGTTTGACGTTAGGCGTGCTTAGGGCGTACGGTCGGGCACTTAGGGCGTAAGCCTCGCAGAACTAAGTCCCACACGTAAGCCCCGAGTCATTTTGCTAGTGCCCCACCCCGGAGCGAGCCTCGAGGCTAGTCTCAAAAATGCCTTTTAAAACACTAGAAGGAATTGACATAAGACTAGCAGTAAATACATACACACTCACCTCAATAACACGACCAACTATAATATCACCAATTTCAGGCTTGTACCTGTATTGCAAAACCCCATTTCAGCTTAAAATTCAGTTTAAAAACTAACTAACCAGCAAAAATTCTAACTAAAAGCAACTAAACCTGGCCCTTAAAGATCTAACATAGACCAGCTTGTTCACACGTTCAACCACTCCACACACAGTTGCTATCACATTCTTTCCCATCTCCAACGTCCCGTGTCCCCTTCATTCAACAAACAAACATGTATCAAATACAAAAATCAGAAACAGGTCATTAACACCCATTTTCTTAATTTTTTGCTTAAACTGAAATTAATATACAAAATTCTTACTTGAGGGCGGCATCTTCATCGACGGGAATAGTGTCTGCAACAATGACAGTAGCATTGGAATTAACCTTTGAAGAAATAGATTCCAACTGTGCTAATGCTTTCTCTAATCTTAGCTTTTGAGTGTTGCTGAAAGATAGTTGTATGCCTCTCATCTCCAATTTTTGTTTGCCCTATGCCAAGGAACAATAAACCCTAAACCCTACATCATGCCACTCCTTTTATTTGGGTGGATTCTCTCTAAACCGTGTTTGCAAGCTTGTTTTTTAAAAAAATAAACAAAATTACTCCGTGTCCATTTAGCATTTGTTTTTTTATTCAAAAAGAGTATACACTTATTAAAAAAAAAAAAAACTTTTTTTTTAATCAGAGGGAGTAAGAAAATACTTCCTCCATTCCAAAATAATTGTCACCTTAGCAAAAAATAATTATACCAAAATAAGTACCATGTTAGGAATTCATGATAAAAATTGATAGGTATTTTCAATTATATCCTTAGCATTAAAGAAGTAATCCTCTTTAATATTGATCAATTCTAAGAAAAATATATAAATAGGGATTGTTTAATAAAGTCTATATTGTATTTATTGATTTATTAATTTATTAATTAACATATTTTTTTAATTAAAATGATGCTTATTTTGGGACAGAGGAGTAGTATTTATTTTAGAGAGTTAATTAATTTACAACTTTTGGAGATAAAATAGCTTTGGTTTAGAACAAGAAAACTACTGTGTGAAAGAAGCTGAAAAATAGATTTTCCTAAATACAGGAGCAAAAGCTATTTTATTTTCTTCTTGAATAAAATTATTGTTGCAAGAAATTTATGTTTTTCAAGTTATATCATGACAAAAACTAACCTCGTACATTGTCGACAGTACATTTTATGATGGAAGTGAAACATGCTTTATCTTTCTATTTCGTAATTTTATTTTTCATATTAATTAAATAAATAATAACAACATATTCAGAGCACTCCTACAAGTGGGTCTGAGAAAGGGAGGATAGACGCACACCTTATCTTTACATACTTTTGTGGGTAGATGGGTTATTTTCGATAGACATTCGACTCAAAAAAAACATAATCAATGCAGGTATCAATTAATTAAATGAAATTAAAGTTTATCATGATAATTTTTAAATTATTTTATCTATTTCAATAATAGTAATTTCAAAGTGAATCTTTACATGATTTTTTTCGTAGTTGATGCTCAAAAGCACTTGTAAAAAAATTGGCCAAAGTTTTTATAATAGCCATAAGATCACTTCTCAAGTGATTTGACGAAATACAAATTACTAAGGTACTTTTTACTATAAACTTCAGTTAACAATCGGATACACGCAAACTGATATGAATATGTATCAGAATAAACTTTTTATTAGTTGAATGACTTGTGTATACACTTCATTGTTGACATTTCAGTTCATAACAATGAAAGTATATGTATGTCGTAGAGACAACCTGTATTAGAACAAATGTCTTTATATACATTCGTATTATTATTAATAGAGATTAATATTTTGGCATTTACAATTATTGAATTATTAGTTGATTGTTTATAATATTCTATAATATGCATCCCTATAGGTTACGTTGTTATTAATAATGTGAGTTATTAATATTATAACGTAATTCTTAAAATAGTCTCAACTAATGATCATCGAGAATGGGATATCGATGATATAAGATAAGTCGACATGTGGTCTGCATCACATTCTTAGAGGATGTAGTATGTCTCACATGCTATGAGTAATGGCTACTCGTGATGGACACATGGATACTTTGGAAATATTGGTATACCCTGCTGATATACTGTTTGTTATACTTGTCTAAAGTATGATCAGCGTGTGGGAGATAGAAGTCCTTAGACTCGAGGTCAATGCGCACCTTGTCTACAAAGTAATATACTTTGATCATATCTTAAGCTCAAATGCCTTATAGGTTGAGATACAGCTTGTATTGGGTACATTACGATGTGGATTAAAGGTGACAGTTGAGCCAAGATTAGGATTCATTCCTCGAATGTATATTCGAGAGAACACTCAGCTTCTCATTGATATTAGGTTAACTAAGTTGTTAGCCAACGCAATAGACATATTTTAGAATATGATCTAGTTGCCAACTATTATAGATGAGATACAATGATTAAGCCATTTGGATAGACACTTGACAAATTCTAAGCTTGATCGGGTGTGTCGTGAATGAAAGAATTTTATCTTACCACATAGAGGTTAAGTTTACTGGATTCGTGTAAACGTACTTCACATATTGAGTTCGTCTTGCGGCGTCGTCTAGGAGTTCCGCGTAGACCTTAATTTAATTAATGTCGATATGTGAAGGCCTGTAGGGTCACACTATGTCGATTGTCTTTTCGATCGTCTTTTCGATCTAAGGATGTATTGAGAGAGTATTAAATATTCGATTTAGAATCGAGATATTTAAATGAATAATGATTGTTTTAATTAAGTTAAAATTGGATTTTGAATTTAATTAAGAATGTGCGGAAAATAAAACGAGATAGTGTAGGGTCACGACATACACTTCATTATTCATTACACTTTTGATTTTCATATAATTATTCTAAGTCTTAGAGACTCAGAATCAAAACACTCTCTCGAACCTCTGCCGGATTTCCTAGCTTTCCAAATGAGGGATACATTGAAGCTTGCAATCGAAAGGCATTCGCGTGCGCACCCACAGTTGATAAAGATTCCAGATATTGTAAACACGTAAGTACCATTCAAGTCTTATGTTTACAGTCTAAAATTATCCTATATTCAAACAGTTCTACGTTTGTTGGGTTTGAAACAAGTTGTCAATATCTGCAGCGTACAACAACCCAACAAAAACCCTACCAACAATGCAGTCGATTTGCTGTTAATGGTTCTCTTGGATAATGGACAGGATATGAACTCATTAGTTTGAAAAGTTTAACAAACATACTTTACTTTGAATTTGAGATAATACTTTGTGCATTTCTACTTCATAGAAGCATCGGTAGAGTCTTGGATAGGGATGGCAACGGATCGGATCTGGACCGGATCCTACTAGATCCAGATCCAGATCCGATTTTCATACATGAATCCAGATCCGGATCCGATCCGTCGGGTCCATAAAAATCGGATCCAAATCCGGATCTACCGGTCCACGGATCGGATTTGGATCCACATGTAAAAAAAATCGCATTGCTAAGAATGTAACCTTGCTTAGAATTTTTTTAAAACTGACAAACGATTTTTACTTAGCTAACAGTTTACTGTGTTTCAATTTTGAAATGTTCATATGAGATATTTTGTTTGTTGTCTCGTTTTGATTGTGAGCTATTAATTGAAAATGTTGGACAATGACAATAGTTGTGGAAAATGCTGACTAGTATTTCCACAATGCAGAACTTGCATGTGCTTGGAATCTTCACAAATGGAGTGAATATAATTTTAACTACTTGTCTATGGAGATGTTAGTCATTCACTAATATAACATTGATTTTATTATCAAAGTTACCTATTTATTTTTGGGTTTTTGAGTTAACGCGGGGATAAATTAAACTTGTTTTGAGAATTAAACTTGTAAGGATGTGCTTAGCAATTTTAAGAAAATACTTATAAAATTACATTCTAGGTTATGAATATATTTAATAAAAAATGGATCCACGGGTCGGATACGGATCTCAAATACAAGATCCAGATCCAGATCCGATCCGTCAGAAATGGATCCGGGTCCGATCCGGATCCGTCGGGTCCAAATTTTGAAGATCCATATCTTATAAAACGGATCTGGATCCACCGGATCCGGACCGGGTCCAAGATCCATTGCCATCTCTAGTCTTGGATCGACATGTGTGCATGATTGTAATTAAAGTGAAAGATAATGGCATTTGACATTTTACCTTTTGCCTTTCAAAAATACACTACAATAAGCTTCTCCTCTTTACACTTCAGTTGAATGTTCTTTTAGTTTCAATCCTCTTCCGCTTCCGCTTCCGCTTCCTCTTCCTCTTCCTCTTCCTCTTTTCAACATTATTTTTCACTTTTTCTTTCTACTTGGTTCTAAACTTTTAAATCTTCTTTTAATTTTTTTCCTTCAATAAAAAATATGTTCATAAATAAGAATTTAAATAAATTACATTTTTAAAGTGTAGAAAATTATTACTAATAGTTGGTATGTTTTATTAAGTAAGTTGGGTTCATATGCCCTCCCCAGACCCCATTTTGTGGATTACACTAGGTGTGTTGTTGTTGTAAGTTATGTTCATTTCTTATTAATAAGTTTCGAAATATACATGTTTCAAAGATGTTTATTCTCTATTTTAATTAAATGCGTGAATAAATATATATTTTTTAAATAGTATTTCTTTATTAGATTCACAAAAACTAAAAACATAACAACTTCTTATTTATAATTTTAATTTACTTTTTAATAATTATATTTTAATATACATAGTTATAAATATACCTCATAGGGGTGCAGACGTAAATTTTTCATAGTATAGGGTGTATAAATATTTGATTTTAAGATATAAGGGACGTATTTGAAATTGAATCATAATAAGTTCATAAATGGTAAAAGCTAAACTTAGAGAAAATTAACATAAAAAACTAAAAGAAAAAGAAGAAGTTAGATTGAAGTAATAAAAAATTATGTTACATCCGGATTTGAACACTTACCTAAAACGTGAAAGGCAGGGAGTTGCCAATTGCTTCGATTCCACTCATGTCAGCTCATAACTTAATTGCCATTAGTCTGTTTAGGTAATAATACATTTATAACTTTTTTATTAAATTGATTAATTTTCCGTGTTGGGTCCGTGCTTGTACGGGCTTGCCGTCAGCTAGTCGTTTACTAAGAGTAACTTCAAATTAAATTAGACATTTAAGATTCTTGAGACAAATGAGAGATTCTATTTTATGTATGTATCTCGAAGTTATTAAATTAGACATTTAAGATTCTTGAGACCAATGAGAGATTCTATTTTATGTATGTATCTCGAAGTTAGTATTTTTTTTTTTATCAAGGAACCCGCAGTCGCTATTCTCTCGAGTGCGCACAGGGTAAACCCCGGACTGATGCAATAGCCTGCAAACCACGTCTTCTCGAAGTTAGTCTTGTACAATGTATTAATGGTTAATAGGTATTATGTAATACAAATTTAAAGAGCTAGCTATATCAGAGTCATTATGTTGGAGTTGAGTCGGATAACTTCTCATTTGTTATGGCTCAGTCCTTTTATGGCGAATATTGGTGCGCAGACTCCTTTCTTCTCTATTTTTAGAGAAAGCGAATTAATATATCACCTCTTCGAAGCTGCCACCGGTTAAGTTATCGTCTTGTTAGTGTCGATCACCACCCTCCAAATTTGGATCTTGATATGAAAATATTGTTACAAAAAGTTAACAATCTAAAGCTTAGATTCAATTCTAAGTTTGACATATGTTTATAAATTACGCTTTTATGATTCACCTTTTAATAATAGTATATGTTTGTCTATATCTTGAGATATTATTTTATCTATTTTTATGTTTCTCACTAAAATGTTCAATGGAAAAAATGACTCCATGTTTTATTTTAATGTATTTGTAGTTGATAACTCTAAATGGTTAACCTTTGTCAATCCATGAAACTCAATAATTTGTTGATTGCTTTATGATACAAATTTAAGGGTCCTTAGAAGAATCCTCCGCAGCTTCTTCTCTTCCTCACAATTTTACCAACTTTTTTATCCTTTCATTTTTTTTTCTTAATGAATCAATCATTTGTAACCTCTCCTACTCTAATGGCTGCTTCTCTTTCCTTTCTCCTAAACTTAACATTATTATTATTTCAAATGCAAAGAGCTGGATGGCCTTTTGGAGCCTTTCTTCTTCCTTTCCTCTCCTTGGCCTCCTGTCTCTCTTGCTTTTCCATCAAACCTCCCTGACCACCACCACCGACGTTCACCTTAACATTGCACCACATCCTACTGAGGTGTCAGATGGACGGGTTGGGTCAAACTCTTCTGTCTTTCTCGAGGCCCCAGCTTTTCGCAATGGGGAGAGTTGTGGAAATTTGGCCACAGACCGGATTCACGTGGCCATGACACTTGATGCTAATTACTTGAGAGGTACTATGGCTGCAGTGTTATCGATCCTCCAACATTCAACATGCCCCGAAGATTTGACATTTCATTTCCTATGGGTAAGACATGAACCTGAGGTATTCACAAGCATTAAGTCCACTTTTCCCTACCTCAACTTTAAGGTCTACAGGTTTGATGTCCACCGGGTCCGTGGCCTAATTTCCAAGTCTATACGTCAGGCTTTAGACCAACCTTTGAATTACGCGAGAATTTATTTGGCTAATTTGATTCCCAATGAGGTGAAACGCGTTATTTATCTTGACTCTGACCTTGTCATGGTTGATGACATCGCGAAATTATGGAAGGTGGATTTAGGTGACAAGGTTTTGGCTGCACCAGAATATTGTCACGCGAATTTCACATGTTACTTCACTGGAACATTTTGGTCCGATCCGTATATGCCACGAACATTTGAGGGGCGAAAGCCGTGTTATTTTAACACGGGGGTGTTGGTAATGGATGTAGATAAGTGGAGACATGGAAATTATACAAAAAAAGTTGAGGATTGGATGATTGTGCAGAAGCAAAAAAGGATATATCAGTTGGGCTCTTTGCCTCCATTCTTGCTTGTTTTGGCAGGAAATATAATGCCAATTGATCATAGATGGAACCAACATGGATTAGGTGGTGATAATGTTGAAGGTAAATGCAGGGAATTGCATCCTGGACCTATTAGCCTTCTCCATTGGAGTGGCAAAGGCAAGCCATGGTTGAGATTGGATTCAAGAAAACCATGTAGTGTTGATAATCTATGGGCTCCCTACGATCTTTATCGTTCCTCTAGACATTCATTTGAGGAATAGCATGTCATAGAGGCGGATCCAGAATTTATATATATATATATATAGGGAACTTCTTAATTCAAATACAAGATTTCAACAAAAGCTATTGAATTTATGTGAACTCGCATGTTACCCTGTAGAGCCGCCCCTTGATGTGTCAATCCATGGCACACATGTTGAAATATATATTTACATAAGGTTTGAAGGAAGCATGTTTTGCATTAGGAAGAGAAGCAAGCATCAAATAAGAAAAAGAAGAAATGAAAAAATAAAATTTGTCCAAGTACCAAAAAAGAAAAACATTAGATACTTCTAGTTTGTTTTTGTTAGCTTTTACCACATGATCATTTTATGTTTGGATTATATGTATTCAAGCAAGATGGCTAGGAGAAAAAAAATCACACTGGTGTGGAGTATTGCATGACATTTTCCCAGTTGCAGTATTATATTTGATTCTTGTAAGATTGTAATAATCTTTTTTGAAGAGCCTTTCTCATTATTACAAAATATATATATAGGTGTACAATGTGGAATTCTTATACAATAGGGGTCCTAATTCTACCATAATTACATATCACTAAATATGGTAAATATACAAAGAGATGTACACGTTAATACTCCCCCTTAATCGGAGCGGGAGGAGGCCGGACGCTGAGACTGGATATGAAGTCAAGGAATAACTGTCTAGGAAGGCCTTTCGTGATTATATCCGCTTATTGATACGCAGAAGACACATGCAACACTTTGACATGCCCAAGAGCAACTTTCTAACGAACAAAATGTATATCCATCTCAATATGTTTGGTTCGTTGATGCTAAACCATATTATGAGATAAGTATATGGTGGATATGTTATCACAACAAACCAACGACGCCTTACGCAAGGGACACTAAAGCTTTAAAATAAGGTTTCTGAGCCAACATATCTCAGTAACGGCATTCACAACACCTCTGTATTCTGCCTCTGCACTCAAACGAGATAAGGATGCTTGCCTCTTGGCAGACCATGAAATGAGGTTATCCCCTAAGAACACACAGTAGCCGGAGGTAGAGCGGCCTGTGTCCGACAGCCTGCCCAATCAACATCCGTATAAGACAACAATCTGGTCGGAGTTGAGGGTTATAGGTGCAATCCTTAGTCAAGTGTGCCCTTACCATATCGAATGATACGTTTAAGGGCAGTAAAATGAGGCTCTCTGGGCATGCATGAATAAACATACATGCTGAACAACATACGCGATGTCAGGACTGGTGAAAGTAAGATACTAAAGTGCACCTGCAAGACTCCCGTAAAGAGTGGGATCGGACAATGGGTTACCATCAACAACACTAAGCTTCGATTTAGAGTAAACCGGTGTGGACTTGATCTTGCAGTTTGCCGTTTTAGCCTTGTACATTATCTCTTCTACATACTTGCGCTGACATAAAAATATAGGATCTGCAGAACAAGTCACTGATATCTCCAAAAAATAGTTCAAATTCCCCAAGTCAGTCATAGCAAATTCGGTTTTAAGTAGTGCAATAATTTCATTTTTCAACACATCTGAGGGGGATTAAGCACAATGTCATCCACATATAACAATAAGCAATGCTACTACCCCGATGAAAAGTAAAGAGAGAATTATCACAATTGCTGCATACGAACCCAATCTGTATAATGTACTGTGCAAAATGATCATACCACACTCGAGGGGCCTGTTTCAAACCATATAGTGACTTACGAAGACGGCATACATATTGAGGGGCTGCCGAATGGACAAAACTAGACGGTTGGTGCATATAAATAGTTTCTTTCAGATCACCATATAGAAATGCATTCTTCACATCAAGTTGATGAATATGCCAATGCTTACCCATAGCAATACTCAGAACTGTGCGAATGGTATCCGGTTTCACAACCAGGCTGAACGTCTCACCACAATCAATATCCTCCTGCTGATTAGTGCCATTAGCCACAAGTCTAGCCTTATACCTTTCTGAGTCACCATTGTCTCTGTATTTGTGATGAAAAAGCCACATGCATCAGATTACATTCACCCTCTCCGTCCGAGGAACCAAATCCCAAGTGTGTTGTTTTGTTAAAGCATTAAACTCCTCACACATGGCCGCATTCCAATTTGGGTCTAGTTTGGCTAAATTTTTTTGGTGGGGGGGGAGGGGTGGGAATTGGGAATTGGGGATATGGTTTGTGTGAAGAGGTTAAATTGGACTTTAGGTTTGAAAATCTCGTATTAGGCACGAGTTTCCATACTATGCGAGGGGGAAGTTTGGGTATTTGTGTTGGTTATCGGGTCTGGGTCACGGTGTTAGATGGCGACCGGGTATGGGTTTAGTGTGTCGATATGGTGACTGGGTACGACAACGAGTGTAGCAGGTGCCGGGTTCGATGATGGGTTGGGTGAGTGCACCGATCTAGGCATATCGAGATAGGGTGAGATGGAGGATGTGGGGTATAATGTCGGTGGGGGGTTGGGACTGATGGGGTGGGTCGATGGTCTGATCGTGGTGGTACGGTGTGGGTTTCCAGTGGCTTGGAGGGTTGAGGGGTCGCCTTGGAATGGTGTGGGGGACACAGTGATAGGGACAAAGACCGGTGGTGAAACTGAGACTGTGGGCCTATTACCGGTGGTGGCAAGTAGCGGCACTTGTGACGGAGAATGGGATGGTGACGGTGATGCAAAGATGTTGTCGGTGGTGTCTGCAGTTGGTAGCAGAGGTGGGTTTTGGGTGGTGGACTGACACAGTTCGTTAGGATGACGGGAGAGATTGCGGACTCGTCAAGAAATGTATAGTCTATTTTTCAGAATTTTCGAATGTCCGAGAATGGGAATGTGGTTTCGTCAAACGTGATGTGATGAGAGACATGAATCTGACGGGTAGACAAGTCATAACACAGATATCCCCTATGATTGGATGAAAACCCTACGAAGATACACGGAGTGGTTCGGGGTGCCAATTTATGAGGAGCGGTGGAGGCCAGATTGGGATAGCATAGGCAACCGAAAATCCGAAGATGATCATAAAAGGGGATCCGTTGTGGTATAATATTTCGGTGGGGGTCATGTTGTGAAGAGTGCTAGTAGGTAAAATATTAAGGACATATTCTATCATTTTGACTGCATAGACCTAGAACGAAAGAGGTAGGGAGGCATGAAACATGAGGGTACGAACTATGTTATTTATGGTGCAGATGATTCGTTCTGCATTGCCATTTTGATGCGAGGTGTGGGGACAGGAGAATCGGATCACCATGCCATTATTTCTACAGAATCGGTGAAACTGCGAATTATTGAATTCACGACCATTATCACACTGAAAAGATTTTATTATTTTTTCAAACTGTGTTTTAGTGCGAAACTCGAGAAATTTGGCAAACACCTCTGATTTAAATTTGAGTGGGTAGACCCAAATATAATGAGAAAAACCATATAATAAGACAAGTTAATATTTATGACCGAGTGAACTGGAGATAGGAGATGTCCACAAATCAGCATGAATAATATCAAAAGGAGAAAACGTAACACTTGAATATGATTTAAAAGGTAGACGAACATGTTTGTCTAACGAGCAAGAAACACAGTGTTGGGCAAGTTTCCCATTATTACATTTAATAAAATTATTGCCTCTAAGAAAATTTAAAACTAGGCTCTGGAGTGGCCAAGCCTATTATGCCAAGTTGACGGAGAGATAGCAATGAGAGATATGGGATAGCATGTGCTGGCAGCGGAGGTGGATGAGAATGGGTAGAGATCCCTCGTGCTATTGCATCTCGTAAGTGGTATCCCCGTACAAAGATCCTTCACAATAAAACCAAAGGGGTCAAAGTCAACAGAGACGGAATTATTATGAGTAAATTTGCAGACAAAAATTAAGTTCTTAATGATGTTTGGGGCATACAGGATATTATTAATGGAAAATGGTGGGTGAGGCGGTTGTGTGTAGGTGGTACCATAACCCTGGATTGGAATACGATGGCCATTTCCAACAGTAATGTATTGATGATGCTTTAGACGACATAATTTGGGAATAATACCTGTAGATCGGGTGAGGTGAGATGTGACGTCCGAGTCCAGGTACCAATTTTCATCAGGCTGCTGCAAGTTCAAACTGCTGAAAGCCTAGCCCAAATCAGTCAGGGCCAGAGTAGAGAAAGGCTGCGAGTACTGGGCCTGAATGCAATGGGCTTGGTGTGGCGGATAATGGACTGACCGAGCTTCTGGAGCAGGGCTCAATAACCCCTGTTGTTGATAAGGGAATTGGGTCGTTACAAGAGCAAGATAGAAGGCCCAAGTACTGTTCTGATATGGGGAAACTGGGCCGGTCCAATTAGCATAAGGACTGGGCTGCTGCGGCTGTGGATTCTACTGCTGGCCGCGACCCCCTTTCCCACACCCTTTTCCACCTCTGCCACCGCCTCGGCCTCTGCCATCCCTGTCGCCGTGGTTCCGCCGAGGTTGATTATTTTTTGTGGAGGCGAGGCGGCAGTGATGTTATTTTGGGGAGACGTTTCAACTGCTAACGCCTTTTGATTGTGCTCGTCTTGCTTAGTACGTCGGGTTTCTTCTAGCAATAATTGCGAGCGGGCCTTGTTGAAACTGGGTAACGGATCAGCCTGATGTATCATGGTGGCTAGAGTGTCGTACTCACCTTTTGGTAGGCCTGCAACTAATTGTAGGACCATCTTTATTTTAGAAACAGGTGTGCCGACGTTGGATAATTGGTCCGCCACTAGTTTCAACTGCTTGCAATAATCGGACATGTTAGAGAAATTTTCAAAGCGTGTATTATTAAATTGTTCTTCCAAATACACAGCACGAGTGTGCTTGTTATCTTGCAAAAAATCCTCTAACCGAATCCATAAATCACGGGCCGAGGTGCCGGATTTCATTATAGTAAGGAGCAAGTCCTGAAAATAGTGTCATATATCCACTGTTTGACAACTGCGTCTAGACTATGCCATGTTGAGTCATCAACCTCATGGGGGCGAGTGAATGAGTCATCGATATGGTCAAGCACGCTATAGACACATGCATGAATACAAAAGAGTTCAACCCATGGAGAGTACTGACCGTTTTCTTGATCAAGAATTATGGGAAGACAGTTCTTGATGTTGGTGACGGTGAGGGCTGGATGAATAGAGGGTGAAAAAGAAGATTTTGGTATGTCAGAAGTGACGACGGTTGACCTTTCTTTTCCCGTCGAATTCGAATTCCTGCGTTGGAATCTCTCTTTCTTCTTCTTTATTATCTAATAGATCGCTTTTCAATTTCTTTATCTGATCCATTAAGGCTTGGACTAGTTGTCTAGATTTTGAATCTAGGGCTGTATCATCATCAAGCTCAACATGAATAGGACTTGTACCAACCCATGAACCCTCATCATCAAACAGTCGCGACTATAAAGGGCGGGGCGGTAAGCTCTCTATCAACAATAGGGGGCTATTCATAGTAAAAAACTACTAGACTATATGGATTCCAATTGAACTTCAACTTCTACTTGGTTGATTAATTCAGGGGCAGTGATGTGATGCGAAAGCAGCAACTCTGACTTGACTTTACCGAAAAGAGATCTTTGCTCGAAAAAGAGTAAGCCATAGGTTGAGGCTACTGTGGGAGTCGTAAGAGGAGTCATTATAGTGGATAAATAGTATCGAAGTAGGAGAAAGGAGACAAGGAAGAACAAAGAAGGAGAAGAGGGTCTTCTCGGCCAATGGGTGGTGGCCGCCGGTGTGAGAGATCCGAGGGGGGAGGGGCGTAAATTTTAGAGAAGATCTAGGATTTTGGCTCTAATACCATGTAAGATTGTAATAATCTCCATCGGGAAGCCTTTCTCATTATTATAAAATATATATAGGTGTACAATGTGAAATCCTTATACAATAGGGATCCTAATTCTACCATAATTACATATCACTAAATATGGTAAATATACAACTAGATGTACACATATGATTCCTCTTATATACTATATGAAAGAAATAATCCCCTTGATTATTTTCATTAATTGAAAGGCTATATATACAAGTTACATATTTCTATAATAGGAAAAATCCTTTTCCTATTCTACTCCCAAATCCTTATTCTACCATAATTCTAACTATACAATTATGGTAAGTGTATAACACTAATTAAGGTATCCTTTTCCTTACAATATACTACAACTATATATACCATATATACACTAACACCTTAAGGTGGGTCGCTTTCCTGTTGGCCGAAAGCCTACTCGAAAACGAACTGGCCGAAAGCCCAAGCCCATCGTTTGCTAGCCATATATATGTGATATACACCGCTGTATATTCGGTGTATATCACATGTATATGGCTCGTTTAACACACCCCCGCATCATAGCGGGCGGTTTTCGAACGCGAGATCGTCCCTAAAATCTTCAAAGAGAACCGCCGTAGACCCTTTGTAAAGATGTCTGCAATTTGATAACGAGACGGGACATGGCATACACGAACTTGACCCTTTGCAACCTTTTCACGGACAAAATGAATGTCCATTTCGATATGCTTAGTGCGTTGGTGCTTTGAATCGGATTACCTCGATAGGTAGATGGCACTAATGTTATCGCAGTATACCAAGGTTGCCTTCTGAATGGGACAATGAAGCTCCAAAAGCAAATTACGTAGCCAACATGATTCGGAGACCACATTCGCTACCCCTCGATATTCTGCCTCGGCACTTGAGCGTGATAGAGTTGCCTGACGTTTGGCTGACCAGGAGACCAAGTTGTTACCAAGGAACATACAGTAGCAAGAAGTCGACCGTCTGGTGTCGGGACACCCACCCAATCAGCATCCGTGTAAGAGACAAGTGTAGATGTAGATGACGGATACAAGTGCAACCCATAGTCTAGTGTCTCCTGAATATATTGGATAATGCGTTTGATTGCATTCATGTGCTCAACCCTGGGATCATGCATGAATAAACATACCTGCTGAACTGCATACGTAATATCCGGTCCGGTAAAGGTAAGATACTTGGAGGGCCCCTGCAAGACTGCGATAGCGGGTCGGGTCCTCGTATGGTGCACCTGCTACGACACTGAGCTTCGGGTTTGCATCAACTGGCGTGGAAGTGGACTTACAGGATGACATCCCAGCCCTCTCTATGATCTCAGCAGCATATTTTCGTTGAGACAAAAACAAGCCACCTGAATGACGCTTGACGGCAATCCCTAAAAAATAACTCAAAGGTCCTAAGTCTTTCATAGCAAACTCAGAACTGAGCATGGCCATGATAGACTGGCGCAAAAGCATCGGAGGAGGCGGTCAAGATGATATCATCCACATACAACAGAATATAGGCCAATGACGAACCACGACGATAGATGAACAAGGAATTATCTGACCTGCTGTGAGTGAACCCAATAGTCGACACAAAGTCAGCGAATCGTGTATACCAGGCCCGTGGAGACTGCTTAAGCCCATTTAATGATTTCTTCAACAAACAGACATGATGAAGGCGGTTGGGATCCCTGAAACCCAACGGCTGATGCATATAGACTGTTTCCTTGAGGTCACCATGTAGAAAAACATTCTTGACATCCAACTGATGGATTGGCCAAGTATTTGAAAGAGCCAAGCTAAGCACAGTGCGAATGGTAGCCGGTTTGACCACCGGACTAAACGTCTCACCACAATCAATTCCAACCAGCTGAGTCTTACCATCACCAACAAGTCGCGCCTTATGTCGAGCAAAGGACCCATCGGAATTCTCCTTGTGAGAAAAAATCCACATAGACCTGATAACATTAATACCATATGGACGGGGCACCAACTCCCACGTCTTATTATCAATAAGAGCATTATATTCATCGGTCATAGCAATTTTCCAATTAGGGTCATTTAATGCGGACACGGGATTGCGGGGCAAGGGGGATTTAGAGACATCCGAATGTAAATTAAAATGTCTTTTAGGTGTAAAAATACCCCGCTGACTACGAGTGACCGGTCTATGACTTGAGGAAGAATTGAGGAAATTTTGGGAATTTTCTCGGGCTCGGGATGGACCGGCCAAGGCAGGCGGTGGGCCGCGGCCCAAATCGGTACATCTTTGGGTTCGTTTGGACCGGTTCCTGTGGATTGGGCCGGACCGGCCCAATAACCGGAACTGTTCCGGTGGCCGGAGCAGATAGGGGGAGTGGCGTTACTGTGGGGCCAGCGGGCAGTGGGCCCGCTGGGGAATTCTGGGTACGGGAGTTGTCCGAAAAATTCCGAATAATATACGAGGATATTTGGTCATCCAAAAAATTATACGACTTAGGTTCGGGAGTATGAACTTTCGTAAACGGGAATTGAGTTTCATCAAAAATGACGTGGCGATTGATTATGATGTTCTTGGAGGATAAATCAAAACACTTATAACCACGATGATTTGACGGATAACCCAAAAACACACATGGGGTAGACCGAGCCTGAAGTTTGTTAATTGTGGTGGATGGAAATAACGGATAACACAAGCACCCAAAAATCCGAAGGTGAGAATAAGAAGGGTTCTTATTAGATAAGATTTTGAGAGGGGAAGAATATGTCAGACCTTTAGACGGAATTATGTTAAGAAGGTAAGTGGCCATTTGTAGAGCATGATGCCAAAAATACGGAGGTATGGAGGCATGGATTAGGAGAGTTCGGACAATGTTATTTATGGAACGAATTTTGCGTTCGGCTTTCCCATTTTGTGAAGATGTATGAGGACATGAAAACCGAAAATTTATCCCATGAGTAGCACAAAATTCTCGAAACTCCCTATTGTCATACTCTTTCCCATTATCACATTGAATATTTTTTATTTCTCTTTCGAATTGAGTACAAATGAACGCTCTAAATTTTATGAAGACGGAAAACACTTGTGATTTATTCGCAATTGGAAACGTCCACAAAAATCTAGAATAATCATCTAAAAAGAGAACATAATATCGATGACCCATTGAACTAAGAACAGGAGATGTCCATAAGTCGCTATGAATAATGTCAAATGGCATAGAAGTATGAGAATTGGAGTCTACAAATGGCAACTTAACAATTTTTCCTAATGAACAAGACTGACAAGTTGGAGTACGACTTGTACCCTTACAAGAAATAAAGCTATTTTTATCTAAAACTGATAAAATAGAAGATCCCGGATGACCCAGACGAGCATGCCACATGGAAGGAGAGATGGCTGCAAAAGCTGATGGCAAGGTTGGACTCGATGGACGGAAACCGGGCATGATAGGATATAGATCCCCCCTACTATCACACCTCATGAGATGACTCCCCGTCTTGAAATCCTTCACAGAGAAACCGAAAGGATCAAATTCAACGAAAACAGAATTGTCATTTGTGAACTTTCGGACAGACACTAAATTTTTAATTAATTTAGGAGCATGTAAAGTATTTTTCAAGAGGAGTGGTGGATTGGGGGAGACAACGTTTTCGACCATACCCTAGAATTGGAATAGAACGCCATTACCAATAATTATCCCCCGAGGGGTGCTCAAATTAGAATAAGATGAGAGAGTACCGAGTCGGAAGTCATGTGAGTAGTGGCCCCGGTGTCCATGTACCAATTTTGGTCCTGGTTGAGTCAATCCCAACGTGTGCATCGCGGCCTCGATATCGGTCCGAGTAGGGCTCGCCGCATGATGGGCTTGCGGAGGTCGGGGCCCAAGAACTCCCGGCCGTGCCGGACCTCGGCCCATAATCGCTACCACCGCCGCCGTCGGCCACCGGCCGGTGGGCCGCCACCGCCGGGCATTGGGCTCGGATCGTGGCCGCCCCACCGGCCGCCGGAATTCCCCGTCGCCCGCCGGGTATGGGCTGCCGGCCCACGGTGCACCGCCACCGCTCCACTCGCCATGGGCCCCACCGCGGGCCCATGGGGGTGGTGGGCCACCGTTCATTGGGTGGGACCCACCGACGTTTTGCTGACTACCGGAACCTCCACCATTACCACCGCGTTTGCCCCCGCGGTTTTTGTTATTATTCTTGCGATTATTCTTGCCGCCACCATTATTATGGTTTTGGCCCGAATTATTAACAAAACCTGAAGGATTAGGAGAGGACGCCATCATGACAACTGGGCTTCCTCCGGTAGCCGCCTTTTTAGCCAAACCGGCTTCTTCCAACGTCAGCATGGAGCGGGCTTGATGAAAGTCGGGAAGAGGGTTGCTTTGGCGAAGGAGAGTTCCAACACCATTATAGGCCTCCGAAAGACCGGCAACCAACTGTAGAACTAGACGATTATTTGTTACTGGGGCGCCAACATTACGGAGTTGATCCGCCAACTCCTTTAGTTTCTTGCAATATGCAGAAACGTTTGGAAATTCGTCCATTCGAACGAGAGAGAATTCCTGCTCGAGTGTGACGACACGTGAATGTTGGTTGTCTTGGAATATGTCACGCAGTCTATTCCATGCAGCCATAGCCGTGGTATCCGGCTCCATAATCGTCTGTAGGAGATCCAACGAAATAGTGGCGTATATCCACCGAAGAACGGTAGCATCAAGTGTAATCCATACCTCAGGATCCTCCGCAGGAAGGGGTCTAGCGGGAGGAATGATGTGATGAAGAACTTGATAAGATATAGCGTGAATTTTAAACAACTCTGCCCACGTTGCATATTGAACGTTTTCCATCTCAAGAACAATAGGGATACTTAGCTTGATATTGGAAACCGTGAGGGCAGGGTGAAAATTGTTCTTAGACATATTGTAAGAACAAAGAAGGAGGGGAAATTTAAGAGAGGTTTTTGAGAGCGGAAGACGAAATTTTGGAAGAGAAAAACCCAAGGAGGGGGGGGGGGGTCTCGGCCAAAGGGAGGCAAAAGTTTGAGAGAAAAAACTTTTGTTTTAGACCTAGTCTCTTGATACCATGAAAGAAATAATCCCCTTGATTATTTTCATTAATTGAAAGGCTATATATACAAGTTACATATTTCTATAATAGGAAAAATCCTTTTCCTATTCTACTCCCAAATCCTTATTCTACCATAATTCTAACTATACAATTATGGTAAGTGTATAACACTAATTAAGGTATCCTTTTCATTACAATATACTACAACTATATATACCATATATACACTAACACATTAAGGTGGGCTGCTTTCCTGTTGGCCGAAAGCCTACTGGAAACTGAACCTGGCCGAAAGCCCAAGCCCACTGCTTTGCTAGCCATATATATGTGATATACACTGCTGTATATTCAGTGTATATCACATGTATATGGCTCTGTTTAACACTATAGTTTATGAAATGGAGATTCTCCGCGATGGTCGTCTAAATCAGATTATTGATGGCACTTTGATAATTACAATATCTATGATTAGCTTTACTGTTTTTGCAATTTGATTATTTCATCTTACAACTAAATTAGCACAACTCTGCTGCTGAGTACCATGTTCTTTTGTTCTCTCATAATCTTCCTGTTCTTGTTATACTCTGGCTCATATTTTGTGATTTCCAAATGTTATGGAAATCACAAATAGCTAGGAAGATCGGGTAGATCTATATATTAGATAACTAGATAAGACTTAAAAACAACCACAAGACAAATATTTCACATTCCTCGGGGGATGTAGCCGTAGAGTTCCAAGTCAATTTCAACATACATATCAATCAACCATGATGTTGTTGAAATACACAGAGAAAAATCACTAAAATTTCAATAAGTACTAAATCATGAGCCCGTAATTATAGAGATGCAATGTATTTAATAGTAGAAAACCGTCAAGTTTATATCTTGAATATAAGTTGTGCCTCTAACGAAAAAAGAAGTAGATGACAACTATGATAAGCGAGAGAGAGATCATCGGTTGATAGCATTAACTACAACAAATGTTATGCACAATCCAACAAATATAAAGTTGATCAAAGAGCATACTTAGGCAAAATCAAGAAATGAAAAAGCTCTGTTTGATATAAGTAGCGCGCTAAGTTTCCTTGTTAGGTTCGTTGTTGTAAGACCTGCGTAACGCTTCCTTCTTACTCTTTATGAAGGCTTCCGTCTTCTCATTAATGTTCGAAGTCACATTTATAAAATGTCTCCTTCTTGCTGGTGTTGGTGTTGGTGCAGAAATTTGAGTAGTTTTACTTCTTTCTTGAGTTATTTCTTTAATGCTAACAAACTTCTTTGGTACTTTCTCTTTGTTTCCAACTATTTCCAAGTGCCTGAACTCAATCTCTATATCACCATTCATATTTTTGCTATTTGGTGGTGATTCAATGCGGATTTGATTGCCTATAGTGACCCAAAATGTGTTGATGATGAGTTTGAAGAGGCGATTGCATATGCCTGGTGATTGAGAATTCTGAATTTTGTCCATCGATTTATCTTCTTTATGGACTTATTGTTGTGCTGTACTAATAAGTAGTAGTACGTCTATATATTAATATATGATGAACCAAAAGGATAAAAAGGAAAATGATTCTATTCTTACTGAGCTGGGCAACATTAACACTTTATTTTGTAGTGTGATTCTTTGCTCTTTCTACACAAAAGCATTTTATCCTATCCTCTTTATATGCTTACGATTAAGAGTCCATTTGATATGATGGAAAATATTTTCTTTTTGTTTTGCTTTTCTTACTTATTTTTTCTTTGTATGATAAGTAGAATTATTAACTCAAAATTTATATATAATATAAGCAATCACTATAGGGTGAGGGTGCGATGTTGGAGGGTCAGGAAGAAACAATCAACGTGTAACTTATGCAACTTGTTTTTCCTACTCTCACCACGTAGGAAAGTCATTTTCGTGAAATTTAAGGAATATATTTTCATAAAAAAATCATTTGGACCAACCAAATATGAGAAATTAAAATTGAAACTTTCCAAAAATATTTTCCTCCACAACAAACGCACCATAAGTTATATGATTATCAATTAACTTATACATACGATATACTTGTAAATATCTAATAAATGATATGATCACAAAATATTTTTTATACTATTTATACTTGTAAGGTAGAGTTTGACTACAGATTTCGCCAAACTCAATAATTTTGATGTAAACTTTATATTTAATTTTAAAAACTTATATATATATAAATTATTATTTTAAAATCAAATAATTTAAAAAACTTAAAATTTCGAGCTCTTATATTTCAAATCTTGTATTCATCTCTGCGTCACTACATAGAACTTCAATCTACCCTTGTGTTATATTATCATATGGTGCTGCTATAGTCAAAAGGCGAATGCACCTTTTCCCGAGTATAATTTACATTCCATTCTGCAAAAAAATAAATATGTCTCTCTCAAATGTCATCTTACATTATTTTCCCAACATTTTACTACTTTGTCGACACATCTCCAATCATGCACCTCGGAATCTATTCCCCTATTTGATCAATCAATGCTCCCAATCCCATAGTCAAGTAATGAATGAAGCAAAATTTGAATAGCATACTGCATAAGAAAAAAGAAAGTTCCTCAACCAAACTGAAAACTTATATAACTTCTACGCTATTTAGTATAGTTTAGCCAGTTGTAGATTTAATTTCTTATTATTTTTTGAGGTAGCAATCCATGCAGAGTCAAAGTAAGAATTTTCATTAAAGAAATTTAAAAATATGAAAAAATAAACACACGAAAAAGTAAGAAATCTAAAAATATAAAAAGATAAACACACGAAAAATTAAAAAAAATCAATATATAATAAATATTCATAAAAATATTATGTTAAAGTTCGAAAATTTGCTAGAATTTCAAACTCCATGAACTATTAGTGAAGTTCAAAGATTCATTCCAAATGTGAAACTTTGTTGGAGTTTCCAACTCCATGAATTGGTTCTGGAGTTTGAATTCAAGAAATTCAATCATTCACAATCTAAGTATGAAAATTTATTGAAATTTTAAATTTCATGAACAATTCATGGAGTTTAAACATTTGTCAGTTTAAATTTCAAATTCATGGAGTTCAAATTTTCACGATATAAGTTTAGAATTTTGGTGAAGTTTTATACTCTAGTTAAAGTCCCCCCCCCCCCCCCCCCCCCCGATATTTTAGGTATTTTTATCAAAATTTCATTTTCACATTAGAAGTGACTAAACACTCAATAATTTTAAAAGATGTTCCAAAGAATGGCAATTTTCCGGGGAATTCGCATGAATGTCCTTATTTTGAGATGGTGTTTAATTTTTGCCCCTCAAATTGAAAATCTTTAATTTTATCCTTCGTCTAAAATTCCTGGGTTTCGGGTTCGAATTCCCGCTCAGGCAAAAAAAAAATAAAAATCGCAAGACAGAGTTTCAAACTCTACTTTAAGACATAATTTGACTGCAAACTATGCCTTATCCGATAGAGTTTTCCTTAAGATAGCAAATTCTACCTTAAGGCAGACATAGTTTGCCTTCAGGCATAGGTAAACTATGTCTTGCGAATCCAAACTTAATCTTGTGATTTTTTTTAATTTTTGACTAAGTTGGGGTTTGAACCCGGAGCTTTGAAATATTTTTAAAGGAAGAATAAAAATTAAAAATTTCAAACTTGAGGGACAAAAATTAAAGACCAATGCGAAGGACAATAAAAAAGGACAGCCAAATATACTAAGCTCCCGCTATGTACGGATTCCGGGGAAGGACAAAGGACAATCAGCTTAGAAAAATGCAATTTCTCCCCCCAAACAGAATTATTCAGGCCCAACAATTTGCTCTCTTCTGGGTAGGACCTTGTAGTTGATATCAGTGGCTTTGTTCTCAAATCCTGATCATTCATGTATATCTCGCAATTTAGGAGTAGTAGTGCTAAGGCACCAAGACTACTATATCCGTGAATAGTTTGGCGTAAGCAGGATATAAAAAAAATAAATGTAAAAGTCGTCCAAAGCAAAGCATGGCCCACGAAGTGGGGGAACTGGCAACTGTCGACCACATCGTCTTCAACATTGACACTTGCAAACGAACAACAAAGCAGTTCTTCATTCCACTGATTCACTAAAGCTATGAATTTCTTCAAATCCATCTTATCTGATGATCCAAATAGCCCTCAAAAAGATGTAGCAGAAGTTAACCCGGATCACAATTCTTCTCAATCGACTGAAAAACCGGATTCAGGATCCGATCCAACAACTGAAGGTGATGATGGTGGTGTTTGGAGCTTCGGAGGTTTATTCAAGACATTATCAACTCGATCCGAATCAGTACTTGAGACATACCGCCGAGATCTACAGGAATTCGGATCCGGGTTAAAAAAAGAAACCGAATTGTTCCGTGAAGTAGCTAGTCGGGCCGTTAAAGATCTTCCAAATATTGACGGCGTTATCAAATCGACAACTGAGATTATATCACAAGGTAAAGATAGCCTTTTAGCATCATCTGATGTTGAACCCGAAACCCCAGATGCGGGTCGGATCTTGAATCCGGTTAGGTACAGTCGGTTCGAATCTCAATTGATGAATATCCAAAGTGACCCGAATACATTCTGTGTGGACCCTGAGGACTTGGAGGAGTACAAGAAGTGGAAATCTGAGTTTGATTTGAAAGAGAAGGGTAAGGAAGTTGAGATTTTGATTGGAAAAAATGAATCTTTGGAAGGTATATATAAAAGGGTTATGCCTAATGAGGTTGATTATGAGACTTTTTGGTGTCGTTATTTTTATAAAGTGTATAAGCTTAAGCAACAAGAGAGTGTAAGAGCTAAACTTGTGAAGAGAGCAATATCTATAGATGATGATGAAGAATTATCGTGGGACGTCAATGATGATGATGATGATGAACTAGAGAGCAATGCCAAATCATCAGAAGTTGATGAGAAGGGAAAAGAGGGTTCTTTTAATGAAAAAAGCTCGGTTAATGATAGAAAGAAATCGGCTTTTGATGAGAATGAATCTGTTAAGCAAGATTCGACCAACGTTGCAAAGGAAGTGCCTACTAATAAAAGTGGACCAAGCAAGCAAGATTCGAGCAATGTTGCTAAGGAAGTGCCTGCTAATAAGCAAGATTTGAGCAACATTGCAAAGGAAGTGCCTACTAATAAAAATGAACCAAGCAAGCAAGATTCGACCAACGTTGCAAAGGAAGTGCCTACTAATAAAAGTGAACCGAGCGAGGAGGTTTCGACTAATGATGTAAAACAGGTCACTCATAGTGATGAATCACAAACTTTAAGTTCAGCTCCTGTTGATTGGGAAGAAGAGAATCAGTCTAATGAAGATGGTGGTGTCAAAGATAGTAAGAAAGAAACCACTGAAGTTACTTCTGTGGGTAAAAAGGAGGAAGGGGTCGTTAAAGGTTCGGAGGGGAAAGGCGATGAGGATGAATCTGGCAAAGATGGCAATGTCCCTATTGCTTCAAGTCAAAAGACGGGGGCTGATGAGGATGATCTGGATTGGGCTGAGATTGAAGACGTTGAGGGTAATGATGACAAAAAAGCAACTTCTCATGTTGCAAGCTCCAATAGAGCTGATTTGAGGAAGAGGCCTAGTGTTGAAGAGGATGATGAGGATTTGAGTTGGGATACTGAAGACGATGATGAGCCTGTGAAAGCTTAGATTCTCAATCAAGCTTAAGATATGCAGAAAGCTGGATGCTAAAGCAGTCGAACATACAAGAGAACTCAAGAATTAAACTTTAAAGCTTGGAACCTAGTAAAGTAAGATAACATTTATTGTCTCAGGCAGTTTGTTTAATTGTGCCTCATGACTTTCAGTCTTCATATTGAACTTTTAGTTTAATAGTCACCATTTCTATGTCCAGCTGTTCGTTTATAAAGTGAACATGTCTTTCTGCCGTTTGTATATTTGGGAAGTTTGAATGAAAGCAATGATGTTCATAGACAGAATGCTGTCCCATTATTCTGTTGCATTTATGAACTACCCGGTGAAGTGTATTCAGTTCTTTGAATCTTGTTGTTAATGCTTACAATGTGGTATTTATCTTGGGGGAAGGAGACAGATTACTCTTAGATTTTGATTACTTTATCCCCGCCGCGATCCTTAATGTATATCCTTGTTCAAATTAAATGCTCTCTTAGCACGTCCTCAGGTGATCATATACTCGCATCATATCATAGCATAGCTTGAATTATCATTGGTCGACCAGTTTCAGGCACGTACATAAGCATAGCAACGATAAAAGAAGGCAACTCTGCAGTCTGCAGAGAATCTTCATTTTGATAAAGCTTATCTCTATCCTTCAGGTAACATTTCCATCTTTGATAAGAATAAGATGTCTTGAGCATCTAATAAAAGTTGTTTTTACGCTACCTTACCAAAAAAAAACATCTAATTGGGAGGAAGAAGTGAAAGACGCCCCACCTTTATCAATAGAGAGTAGCCTCTTTGGCCTTTAGTAAATCATTGTATGAAGGTGCATGATTGTGAATGTGCTTCCATTTTTTTTTTAAAATGGTAAAAGTTTTATTTATAGAAAGTACCAAGATGGTACAAGAAAAACAAAAACAAAGGAATGCAGATCAAAACAAAGCCCACATCTACTGTCTTCCCCCTAGCAAATCCAAAAACTCTATATACTCATTTGTGCTACCAATAATACTACCCTTGCACCATAAGAAAAGATTATGTAAACATTTGTTCTTAATTCTAGAAAAATGATCTCTTTATCCTTCAAAACAAGCTCTATTCCTCTCCAGCTTCCAGTTGTTGTGTTATTTGTAATAACAAAAAATCTTATCAAAAAGGTAAAAGAAGGTGGATTGTCGAGTATAAACTAGATACAAAAGGGAAGCGCAACCCTTCATGTTCTTACCTCCTTACTTCTACACAGAATATTCCCTAATCCACTAATGTTTTTTCATTTTTAATCGAAATTCTTTATCTGCAGGAGTTCATTTGCTGCACAGCTCGCCATACAACGGGAATATTGGGGTACCTTCTTCACCCCCGCTCCCCCCCTGCCCCCTGCTCCTTCTTTGCTCTTGGCATCAGAGGTTAAGGGCTACTGCATCTAAATAGAGAATCCTAACTGTTTTTCATGAGCGTGAAACTCTTGTAAGTTGATAAGCTGAGTAACCTGGAGTACTTTCTACTGCTGCTATTACTATTACTAGTATAGAAGGATGAGTAGGAAAGGAAGGAACCTGTATGTAGCTTATCTGATGAAATTGCAGAACCATCTCAACCAGTAATCTCTCCGACTTCGTTAAAGGATGAGAATAGTCTAGTTTTTGTTTTCTATCTCTTATATAGTTGGCGGCTGTCTGTGACTGCGTCGATTCATCAAACAGGTTGTTTTCCAGTGACTGAGACCCAGATCTTTATTTTTGAACCACCAAATAGTTACTCTTCCCTGAAAGACGTTAAAGCATTGATTCATCTCTCCTAGCTCCTAGTTTAGCTACCAAATTTTAGGAATTATGTCTGTTGTGCGCTAAAAAACGCTTTACTAACCTACGCACATAAGCAATCTTTAAGGTTGGTATGTAGGACGTGCAATTTAAAATGAGAAAACATTATTGACATTTGGAGAAGTAAAATCGACTAGCTTCATCTTCTGAGTTGAGCTAGTTTGTTCTTGAAGACAAATATTCGGACTCCACTTGTCTACTGTTAGGTATCTCTAAAGCTTACCTTGGTTGTAGATTAATAGGTATAACAGTCGACACCTTATCTCTAAGTAAAAGAAGTCAGTCTTTGACAAGTATAGAAACAAATAAAAGCAAAATTCATGCTCAACACCTGAGCTCAAGAGTGTGAGAGTTAGCCCCATAAAGAGAGCCATATCAGTAGATGATGATGAAGAATTGTCTTGAGATGTTGATGAACAAGAGAGCAATGTCAAATCAAAAGGTTTAAGGCTTGATTTGGAGTAACAGTAAGATAATATTCTATTGTATGCACTTTGTTCAATTTTGCTAATTTTCATTCTTCATACTGATCTTTTTTTTTATATCCAGCTTCCCAGCTTACGCCAGACAACTGAACTTTTTTTTTATATCCAGCTTCCCGGCTTACGCCAGACTATTCCTGGAGATAGTAGTTCCGGTCACTCAGCACTACTACCAGTAAATCGCAGTATGTGCCTGAATGACCAACATTTGAGAACAGAGCAACTGATATCATCTACAAGGTCCTACCTAGAAAAGAGCAAATTGCTCCCACCAGGGTTCGAACCCACGCTGCAAGCCTCCAGTTGGATTTTAAGTTTCCCTCATTTGCCATCCAGCTATGCCCGAGGGACATACTGAACTTCTTAGTTTTAGTCAAGATTGTTATGTCCAGTTCTTCATTTATAAAGTGAGCACGTCTTCATGTTCCATGTACATTTGGTCCTTGGTTTAAGTAAGTTGGGGGATGTTGAGGCTGAATAAGCCAGTAATGATGAATTCCAGAGAACCACACAAAACCAAATATAATTAATTACCTAAAATGATCCTCTACTGGCCTCAAAGAGATGGATGTGAAAACGAATACTTAAATACAAAATTCAGCATGTGTTTGGCTAATACACACTCCATTTACCTAAGCTCAGTTATCTCTTAACGCCTACCATGGCCGGCATAGGTGAACAGGTATAGCAGCCAATGCCTAATCTCTACGTAAAGTAAATAAGGAAAACCTTGGAGAAAACCATAAGAAAAAAGAAAGCAAATTCATGCTCACTCATTGTACAAAGTAAGTAGGAGAAAGCCCCTTCAGCTATAAAGGGGTGTTTAAAGACTTCAAACTGGAAATCTATGGTGATTTGCTATCAAGATCCAAACTTGGTTCTGAAGCGGTCTCTGATTTAGGTGAGTCACCAAGGGGAGGTAATGCAAGGAACCGTCCTCTTTGAGCACGCGGTGGAAGATGCTTTGCAGGTTTTCTGGACCCACCCTTCCATGGCAGAAATACACCAGTACCACCATGAGGAGCCCTCCGGGGGTTCAGAACTACTGGACACACTGGTGCTAGCATAACCATTGGAGCTCGAAGGACACCCCATTTAGGGATCACATCCATTGGTTCATAGCCATTACTCTGTGCTCCATTTGCAGTTGCATAGTGTGTTGGAACACCAGGTTGCGATAAGGTCATAGCTCTAGTCAGAGGAGCAACTTCTGAAAATTTGTTTCCCATCTCTGTTCTGACTTTGAAGAATGTAATTGTAACTCTTTTGTTAGGAGATGAGCACATGGCATGCCTGGCCATATCAGCACTATTGCCCCTCATGACCAAAAGAGACCTGCCAAATATTGAACAACAGGAAGAAAACCAACCATAAATAAGTAGTCATTTGAGAAAAAGCTTCATTAAGTTTAAAGCACCTAAAATAAATGTACATACCCTTCTTTTAGAGAAAGCATGAGAGACCCTTTGTAGTTCCCTACACTGTCGCATACAAGAGTTCGCCCGAATGCCATCATTGAGTCAGCCAGGACAAGGATCGATACTGGTTGTTCCAAGTGAGGCGGTTTCAGGAAAGGCTGTGAATACTCCCCCTAAATAAGCAGAAGAACAAGCATTTAGACTTCATTTTTATACTGATAAAAATGTTGCAGGCCAAGATAATCCTAGCATAAGTGCATATACCTCATCAAAGAAGTTGATGATGCAGCTGTTGGGTCTTCTACTCTCTGATATTAGATGCCACTGAATCAGGTGGTCTATGACACCTTCCAGAAGAGCTGGAATGGGCTCATTGTGACCTGAAAGTTGATATTCCCAAATTATGATAGGTACAGTAGAAGAAGGAAGAAGAATTAACTTAAACAGCCGCCCAACCAGCCGCTTAAACTAAAAACAAACGTTGGATGTATAATATATGTTTAATTCATGTATAATATGTGTATAACCGTGTAATTAGGAAAAGTAAACAATGAATCTGGCCGGTTATTTATGTAAAGATCCCCGTAGATATTAGACTTGGAAATTAAAGTTTAGGGGAATTGGGTGGTCAATTCTTGTAAACCCCAAAAAGCAACCCAGCTTTTCTTACTCTTTTGACATGTGGCATCCTCTTTTACATGCCCAAAAGTTGGTGCACCAAGCTGAATCAGCTCTCTTTTGCTTCCCTTCACCTGCTGATTGTACAAAATAAAAGTGTCACCTGAAACACAGTAAACAGATCAATCAGGAAATTATCCAAGAACACACATTGGATTAGTAAATAGTAAATCAAATTTATGGCATTGCAGGCATAGCAAAACTTGACAAGGCTACCAAAAAAGAAATACAAAAAAGATGTTTAACTCTTAAGTTGATGCTTTTGGTGCTTGTATGATTCAGATTATAAGCATAATAGAAGTAAACTGAAAACAAAAACATCAAGCACCAAGGCACAAACAATGATTTAAGTCAGCTGCAATTAGTCATAAAGAAAAACGAATGCCCAGACCTGATCCAGCAAAATTACAGAAGATGTCCTTTTACTATCTCATAACTTCGCCCCAAAAAGGAAAGAACAATAACTATAAAAGCGTCACGAATCACAGGATCCACCTGAGAGTTCACCATTTTGACCAGCAACTCGAAGTTCATTCACAAGGTCATCTAATTTAGAGAGTTCATTCTGAGTAAAAACGTCTTCGAATAACTTGAGACCTCTCACAACATTCACCTGCCAATCACAATTTAGTGAATTAAGTTTAAGACCTTCAACATAGATCAACATTGGTTTAATAAGCGAATGCCATCCTACCAGAACGTAGAAATAGCACTCACCTGCCTCTTTTCAGTTTTGTCTTTGAAAAATAACCACTGTCATGGAGTTTAAAAGTTCACAGGTGAAACTTCATAACAATGTCTATTTTTAAATTACAGGGGCTGAAAATGGCCATTTGTGAATTTTACCCGACCAGAATGGATATAAAAGAACAAGGAAATGGAGGACTTACCATATGTCCTTTGACTGGTTCCTTTGATACAAAACCCTTTGTTATCTTGATCTGGTCATGCCTCGCCTCACAGTTTTCATGGTTTGTGCAAAATTCATCAGAATCTGGGAAAGTGTGTGCTTCTTGAGATCCTATAAAATGGACGGAAGCATCTAAATGTGTTATATTCAGTCACTATCCACAATGATATCAAGTGAAGTAGAAATTCCACTAATTAAAGTAAAGGAACACTGTAGCATATGAATTCTTGATTTTGATCATATGTATTGCCAATAAATAAGGAAACCTTGATGGTGCATAGTACTTGAGAGATTTTCACTATGTACATAAAACAAACTGACCATATTACCTTAATTATGAGTCAATAGATTTTCTTTTATAACCATAGTGTCCGAGCTAGTTTATGTGAGTCAATAGACTTTTGCAGACACATTGTTTAATAAAGTTGTTAAGAGTGTTAGTATGTTTAATAAAGTTGTTAAAGAGTGTTAGTTCTAGCTGAAATAGCGAACGGACAAAACTACGGTACTTATCAAAAAAGAAACTGAAAAAGACATATTCTTTACCATTCCAAAGTACAGAATGTTTCTACTTGACCACGTTTTCAATGATGGAAATGACACCATAACATTCTGAAAGGAAGTCAGTGTAAAAGAATGGGGCAAAATCAACTAGTCCCCACATAATGATATACCAAAACAAGTGGTACTGATAGAGTCCAATTCCATTAGTCTTCACCTAACCACCATTAATAAATAATAACCCACCAAATAATAGGGTATAGTTTTTAAAAGTGAGCTAGTTGGTTGATAGACTGAAATTGGTTAAACCACGTTGCTAATATAAAATTTCTTTACGCAATTACTGTGTATAAAATAAAAGTTATAGTATTCAAATTCTATGCACCGTAAATGTTTTACACCGTGGCTGAGCAAGAATTCAAGTATCAAGGGAATTCAATAACTTATATATATAAAAAAAAATTGCTCTATTTATATAGTGTAATTTTTTCACTAAAGGAGTTCAATTGACCCCTCCCCCCCACCCCAAACCCTTGCACCTTGGGCTCCGCCTCTCAATTTACTTAAATTGTATACATGTGTATCTTTGCGTAATAAGCATATTCCTTTTTTAAACTGAAAGAGAATAATTCATTGATTATTTTCATTAATGTAAAGTGTTTATATACATGATATACAATAGTAAACCTAGCCTATAATTATGGAAATCAAATATACATTTACCTAATACAAGAGTACTACCATAATTACACATGTACAAGAAGATCTATTAGACCGTGCGTGAATTTTAAACACTTATGCTCATGTCGCGTAGTGGACGTTTTCTATCTCAAGGACAATAGGAATGTTGTTCTTGTTATTGGAGATGGCAAGAGGAGGATGAAATGTGTTCTTTATGGTAGATATGATGGAAGAACAAGAGGAGAATTAAGAATTTTGATTTTTTTTTGAAGAGATGGGGGGTTTTCGGCCAGCGGCCGAGCAGAGGTTTCCGAGTAGGGCGGAGGAAGAGTGTTAGGTTTGGAGAAGGAAAAGTTTGTTGTGGACTGCTGATACCATGAAAGAGAATAATTTTTTGATTATTTTCATTAATGTAAAGTGTTTATATACATGATACAATAATAAACCTAGCATATAATTATGGAAATCAAATATACATTTACCTAATACAAGAATACTATCATAATTACACATGTACAAAAAGATCTTTAATAATATCAGAGAACATATGTAGTATATTAAAAATATATTACGTATATTTTTTTTTATCAAAAATCATATACTGGGATAATGTTTTTAATAATATTAGTATATGTATAATTTAAGTCCAAATAACATAAAGGTTAGTGAACTTTCGGGGCTTTCCACCATAGCATTGCGACAAAAAAAATGAAAGCAGCTTGCAGTCACTAACATATGGAGAGGAAAGAGAGACAACACAGGTGGCCCACACTAGAAACCTACCAAATGAATACGGAATACTACAACAAGTCCTTTGGCCCAAACCCCCAAAAGTATTGGATCACACAAACCGAAATTAAACAGCCTCCTAGGACAACTGGGTGAACTATCGTCTCAGAGGAACGAGTTACATTAGTATTTTGCATATTTTATTTTACAGGACACTATCTTTTTAAATTTTTTTATTTTTTATTTTAGAATTAAGATTTTCTATTATACCTTTCTTTTACTTAAGTCATTGATCTATAAGTAGAAGATTTGTTCACTATTCAGCCTGCACCGCAGATAGCAATAATCTCTATGTGAATCTCTTCACAATTGGTCAGGCTGAATCGGGACACCACTTGAGAGTCTTGAGATGAAAATGGCTTAAGCCACATGTATTATTTAATCGTCATAGTATTTTTATTAAAGATCAAAAAGTATTTCACATAATGAATTACTTTCTCTGTTTCAATTTATATAATATAGTTTAACTGAATACAATATTTTAAAAATAAATGAAGTTTTAAAATTTTATAATCTAAAAAAAGTTAAATATATATTCATATGATTATATATCATATCGTCAAATATAAAAAATAAAATTTAAAATAAATTATTATTAAATAAAAAATTATGTCATTATTTTTTGTAAAGGAATTAGGAAAGTGAGTAAGCCAGCCAAACCTTAGCAGACCTGCTGCTAAGATGAAGCCAACCAGACAGAGCTATGACGTTCGTCAAAACACCATACGTTTGAGACCACCTAAATAAAGTAAGAAAATATTAATGAGTCAATTCTGTCTGTCTGTCTGATGATACCCACCTCGAGGCATCTAAACAGAGCCGTCTTCTCTTATCTTACCTAAGTTTTTTTTTTTTATGGTACAGTGAAACTCACTGTGGTTCTGAATTCTGATTCTCTGCCGCACCTAACACCTAACATTGCAACACCTTTTTTTTCCATCAAAACATTGGGAAATCAACAGCATTTAACTAAACATTTTCATTTCCAATTCGAAAGATCAAATAAAGGATAAAGGGATTGACATTGGAATTGTAAAGCTGATAAAGTCATCCCTAAAAATCTGAATATTTTGGGTAATTTGGCCAATTTTACTTTAACAAATGTCTTCTTTTAGAAAAGGAAGTGGGTGTAGAAGGATGAGAACTTTCACTTGAATTTTAACACACCAAAAAATTGAGTCTTGAGTCTTGACTTTAAAACTTTGACAGCAAATTTCACGAAATACTCGTCTTTCAGTTTTTCCAAAAAAATAATAAAAAATCTAAATTGAATTTCGAAACCAAAGTATCAGTGTTTTATTTTTGTAAAAATAGGAAAACGCCGTTTTTAATTTCTTTGAAAAAACTGAAACATTCATCTCTATGATGTGTCTCTACCTTAGACATGTTGTTGTAATGGAATGTTTGAAGCGCGAATATAAATTAGTCTGGTTAGTGGGTTCTGAAAAATTGAATGATAAACCTCAAGGAAAAAAAAGAGAAATTTCCATCATTTCAAATTCTAGAATAAGATTGTTTTTGCGGACGAATTAGGTTGAGATCAAAAGCCAATAGTCAGATTAAGTATCAACGAATCAACATTTTTATAATATTCTCTGTAAAGTCAGATTTCATAATTTTTTGAAATAAGTTTTACTTTACTTTTTGTTAGAAACATAAATTATAGTTTCAAAATCAAATTATTTTCTAATAAAACTTTTAAAACACGTCCGAAAAAGTCAAACTTCCCTAATAATAGTAACTGCATTCTAAAATGAATTTCGAGCTAATAAGGCAAAAAACTCTTCAAACTATCTACTCTGTTTCTATCATGACGTCATATTTTATGTTGTGAATATGTGAAAGACACATTAATGGCAACGACATATGAATACTTATATGAGAACAATTACACAAAAGTCTTTTTCAACAGGTTATTAGAAAACAGAGTAAAGATAACTTAATTATTATACAAGATTTGGAAATACAGGAATATTCTCTATAATTTTTAATTCTCGATTATTGAAATCTTTGAATTACTTGATTTATGTGGCATAATTCAAATTTTGAGAGTCAACAGTTTAATTTTAATCGTAAACTCGGATATAAAATTTTAAAGTTTGTTTAAATATAATTATATATTTGAAAATTACGTAAAAAATAGTATAAATTACAATAATCAATAATTTAAAATATTTTAAAATAAAATTACGATCAAAGACTTGTTTAAATTTCGAAATCACAAAACTAACCCAAGTCACCTGAATTTATGGCAAAAAAATTTAAATGAAAATAATAATATAATAAAAAATTAATCAAAAAGTGCTTACCTGTATCCGTGATCTCACTTTCCGGCGATCCATTTGAATCATCTCTGATTGAATCTTCATCCACCACCTCGCCGCCTCCATTTTCAGAATTCTCAATTGACTCTTCGTCATGATAATTAGTCTTTTCATTGAACGATTCTTTCAGTACTTCAATCTGTTCGTCTTTTACATCACTCTGTTTCACGTCGGCGAGTTTGCGGAGCTCAAGCGTGACGTCGGCAATGGAATAATACTTCTGCATCTGAAGAATTGGGATCCAATTCAGTCTCCGGCGATGTATGGCGGCGAAAACCGATTCATACTCCGATCGGCTGCCTTCCAGCTGAGTGATATGGTTACAAAGCGCATCGATGATCGCATTTGCGGCGGTGAATTCACCTCTGAACCACGCTATAATGGCATCCTTAGCGAATGTTTCGGTTGTCGTACTGGGATGTGGTTGGACTACCGGAGCACCAAACGGAATTCGTTCGGAATTTGCAACATCGCTGGCTGCCGGCGGCATATTGAAATAGGCAGTCGGAAAAAATAAACAAAAGTTTGATTTATCAGGTGAAAGTTTCCAATATTTCTGGGTTACCTGAAAGTCTGTTGAATAGTCTAAAATAGTGCAACAGTAATGTATTTAGAAGGCATATAGAGAGAGAGATTTTGGGTTTTGGAGAGGTTTTAGTGGTATTTGGAAGGCGTCTTTGAAGGCTTTTACATGGAGATTTGGGGTGGGAAGTCCGTGGGGTAGGTGGGCCCATCTAGCACCCTGGCAAATATGTCAAAAGAAATTTAAATTTTTTGTTTTTAATTATTAATTGCTAATCTTTTACTAACCTAATTATAATGGAGTAATTATATTGATTTATAGGAATTTCTCAATGCAATTAACATGGTTGTATGAAACACTGTTTTAAAAAGGGCGAACCCCCGAGGCGTACCAAAAACGCACCGAGACATAAGTATTCTGAGGGGTATTACACCCAAATATAGTCAAATCCAATTCCTTGTGGCTTTCCAAACAGGCTCTAAATGGTAACAAAATGGTTTTCTTACTAATCTAAAGGAAAATATCAAAAAAATATACCCGAATTCACATCAAAAATTAGTTATTTAACCCAATCAGTCAAACAAATTGAACATAAGGAGTAACACTTAAGAATTTTCTCTAGTAATTGGTTACACAAAAGGGGTATATTGGATGTCATTAATTAACAATGAGTAGTAGAAATGTTATAAAAGATTAATTATTGTAGAGTTGGCTATATATTATTGATCTTTCCTAAAAAAAAGCAAGTTATATCATATGCATATTACTTATTGAATTTAGCATTTAAGAGAAATTGTCAAAGTTTAAGTTCTATGTACTAATGATATAATTCTTTTACATAATTAAATCAATTATTAAGTGAATACAAGTAATCTATTTATAAATATCATTAATTGATATCCTCACAAAAATAGGGTAAAAACCTACCTGCGTCTAGTCAATACATCAAAGAAATAAATACACCACACATGTATTATATACCCTCTTATCATTAAATCATAATTAATTAATATATTTTTACTTTAACTTATGACTTAATCATGATATATTAATATGATTTAATATAAACATCAAGCGAGATAAATATTTACTTAAGTATAATAATTAACCTATTGATACGAGTTAAAATTTATTAATAATATAAAATATATTCAAATTGTCATACTCGCATTATGAAATTTCCTAAAGCCGCCTGCATGGGTCATTTATGAATGGATTGGAGGTGTCTCATCCTTACCTGTCGGCCGTCAATTTTATAAATCACGAGTACTAAAGCAACATTTTTTATTTAAAACCTACTAATTAATAAAGCCACAAGCTAGAGAGAGGGTATATGAATGGTAAAAATACACTTTAATTATGAAGTAAATGAAACGTGGAAGAGCGACGAAAGAGCAACAATAATAACAGTGGAGTAATATTTATATAATCCCCAAGTCGGTTATATTAATCTTTAATAATGTATTACACCTATTTATGTATATTTATCATAAATTTATTAAATGGATGAAAATCATTTACATTCTAATTTTTTTTTTGAAAATGAAACTCCCCTTTAGATTATTACTTTTCGTCTCTACTTTATCTTTATTTTTAAATATAATTATTTATTTCCTTTTAAATCTATGGACTTACTTATAAAAGGGCAGTCCAATGCACTAAGCTCCCGCTATGCGCGTGATTCGGGGAAGAGCCGGACCACAAAGGTCAGTTGTACGCAGTCTTACCTCACATTTCTGCAATAGGTTGTTTCCACGGCTTGAACCCATGAACTCCTTGTCAGATGACAACAACTTTACCAGTTACTCCAAGGCTCCCCTTCATATGGACTTACTTATAGAATAAATAAATTTATTTTTTCAAAATAAATTTATAATTTGACAACAACTTTACCTTGTCGTTTGATTTATGCTGCTATGTGTATTTTGTTTGTCTTATTACTTGCATTAGTTATTGCTTCTTTTTCTCTTACATAATTCGATATCATTACTTACTCACTTTGTTTGTAGTACTTTGCTTGGGCTTGTGCTTTGTCTTGAACCGAGGGTCTCTCGAAAACAACCGCTCTGCCTACCAAGGTAGATGTAATGTGTGTGTACATTCTACCATTTCCAGACCCCACATTGTGGGATTTCACTGGGTATGTTGTTGTTGTGGTAAAAAGAGAGTGAGAAATAGTACTATAGCACATAAGTTAAGGACATCCAATAAGGAAATAAATGAGGTAAATAATAATTTAAAATAAAGATAATTTGCTCATTATAGAAAATAACAATCAAAACTCAAAAGTTTATTTTTACAATTGAGAATAAAAGAGAGTGAAATTCTTATAAGCATATACTCTAACACAAAAAGTAAATTACTATTAAAGATAGAGGTAGATTATATAACAAATTATATTGTAAAAGATTATGTATACTTTAAATAAATTTTAGGTTAACTTATAAAATATTTTATTAATGACATCAAAGCTTAAGAATCAATATAGACGACAGTGAATAAGAGAGAAATTAAAACTCAAACACAACACACACATGTATGCATAATACACGTAATATTAAATTAAACTAAAAATCATAAATGTAAAAATGTTTGTATAGTCATGAGAAAAATATCAAGGAAAATAAACGTGGCATATGATCGTAGAAGAAAAATGTCTATTATTTAAATTTGAGAAGTTAAATTTTTGCAGTAAATTTGGGATGTAAATAACTTTCACGCTTATTAATTTTATGTCATAAGTCAAACTACCACAACCGTTATTTTGTATTCTAACTTGGAAATGATTATAGATGACGGACATGTTAATACCAATTAATTACGTTTTTATCGCAAGTAGTTGAAATCGGATTTCTAATTCTTTGCTATTAATTCTGTTATATTTGAGGTGATATGCGAAGGATTCAATCATAAATGGACCACTAACATGATGCATGTCCTTCTATTAGCATTTTTTGTTGTTGCTTAAGACCATCAAATTGAGTATATGTCGATATTTTAAGCTTTTAGACAAGATAATCACATACTTCAATATCATAATAATATACAGTAAAACCTCAATAAATAAATATCATTGAAATCGGCAAAAAATATTCATTTAGCGATCTTATTTATTTATCGATAAATGAATATTTATTCATTTACATAATATTTTTATATTTTTTGTGTGATGTGCATTTTGTTATACATTTTTATTATTATTTTAATTAAGGTTCATGCATGTAATTTTAAATATAAGTATTGAAAAACAAAAAAAATTAAACTAAGTATATTGTAACAAATTTAGTAAAGGATGAACATGAACTATCAGGTATGCATGAATTTTCTTTTAATAATTATTAATTATAATTATTGAGAAACTAAAAGATGAAATTAAGTTAAACTATCTAACAAAAAAGCTAGTAAATACGTAATACATGCATGAATCTTATATTAATATTTACTTATTATTAATTGAGAAACTAAAATTTAAACAAAGTACTTTGTAAGAAACAATTTCAAAAAATGAAACGCATGAATTGTATATTTATAAACAAAGTATATTGTAACAAAAAAATTATTAAATATTATGCATGAACACAAACTCTATAAATACGTTAGTTTTCTTTTCATTCTCAAATCACTAGATTTTTCTTTTATTTTTCATTCGTGGCTTCAAATTTGAAAGGAGTGAAAAAATCCACATTCACTGATGAAATGAGAATAGCATTATGTGATCATAAAAATGAGCAGTCCACTTTAAGTAAAAAAGATTTGCAGTTATGGATGGAACAAAATTTCAACATCTCTATCAGCCAATAAACAATATTAAATACTCTTAAAAGATCAGCAGACTATTTATCAATGGAGATAAAGAATAAAAACGTCAAGATGCACAAGTCATCAAAATATCCAGAGTTAGAAAAAGTGTTGTATGAATTTCTCCAATATCAAGAGAAATTTAATATTAGTGGAGAAATGATTTTCAAAAAATGTATGAAAGCTCTGATTAAGGATTTAATTTCTCAAGTGGCTAGTTAGAACGGTTTAAGGGGAGACATGAAATTAAATTTTATCGAAGGTTCGGTGAAAGTGGTTCAGTTGCTATGGAGAATGTTGAGGATGCTTTACCAAGTATACGAGCTAAATTAGATCAGTTTTAGTGGAATTAGTGGAAGAATATCTAAAATATGGATGAAACTGATTTATTTTATCGTTTGGAAGCAGATCGTTCACTTTCAACAAAGTAATTGGAAGGACGAAGAATGACAAGGAAAGGATTACAGTTGTTGTTTATTGCAATGAAGACGGTTCTGACAAAGTGCCACTTTGGATAATTGGTAAGTATGATAATCCTATATGTTTTTAAAATGTGAATTTGAATAACCATAATTGTCACTATTGAGCTAACAAGAAAGCATGGATGACTGAATTACTTTTTCAAGAATTTGTTTGCTGGTTTGATAAACGAATGGATGGCAGAAAAGTTCTTTTGATAGTGGACAATTGCCCTTCCCATCCTAAGGTTATTGAAGGCTTGAGAAATATTGAACTATTTTTCTTGCCTCTAAATACAACCTCAAAGATTTAACCATGTGATCCTGGAATTATTCGGGCATTGAAAATTCATTATCGACGTCGTCTTTATTCAAGCATCTTGCAACTCTACGAGTCAGGAGAGGCAAGTCCAAATAAAATTAGTGTGTTGAATGCTATCAATTTTATTAGTGCGGCTTGGAATATTGACGTGAAAACAACAACTATTGCAAATTGTTTTCGACATTGCAAAATTCGGTCAGACGAAGATATGAATACTGAACAACCACTTGGTGAAGATGAAGGCATCCAGGAATTACATGAAGTTATCAATGGTTTGGGTTATAGAAATGCAATGGATGTGGAAGACCTTTTAAACTATCTTAGTGAAAATGATACACTGATGGAGTCTTCTACTGATGAAGAAATTATTCAAGGAGTAATGGAAACATTTGATGATAATGATCAAGATCCAGATGATAGTTAGAATTTGCCAATGATATCAACAAAAGAAGCAATGCAAGCAGTGGAAGCCTTAAATAACTATTGTTTACAACAAGAAAAAGATGCATCAAATGTAGTGCATGTTTTGCAGAAAATTAAGGATGATATTGAGTTAAACATAAGACCAAAGAAAAAAACAAAAAACTTTAGATGAATATTTTCAAGGGAGTTGAATTTGAAAAGTTGTCATAGTAATATCAATAAAAATAAGAATATTATGTGTTATTTTCAATTAACATTTTATTTTACATTTTATCAATTATTCAATCATATTATTGTTGGGTCTTTAAGGATTTTCAAAAAAATATATTATCTTATGCATTTAGCGAAATTATTCATTTAGTACACTGGTCCAAGTCAGGACTGGAAGAATTTATTCATTAATCGAGGTTATTTCATTTATCAAGAGTTTACTGTATACAAGAGGTTTTGAGTTCAAATTTCACTATTACCCAAATAACGGTAAGTATTTATTTCACATGTTTGGTTTATAAAAAAGAATCAAACTACGTGCGAGAAGAAATGGTTGAAACCAGAGGCAGAAGTAAAGTTGCGACACTGAGTTCATTTAAACTTAATACCTTCGACACGGATCATAAAGTGTTAAAATTTATAGAAATTGCAATAAATTGTAGGTCCGAACCCATAGTTTTAATAATATAATAGATTTAATACAAAGAACCTTAAATATTAAAAATATAGAGTTGAAATCCTAAATTCGATTATGATGGAAAGGTAATAGTATGAGTAATTAATAATGTATTTTTTAAAATATTACTTGTGTCAAGATTTTATTTATCCGTACGTCGACTACTTACATCGAATACCTATTACTTTTTCCACCAATACAAATATACTCTCTAACGGTTAATCATGCCTTGACATAGTTTAGAAAACAAAAATAAAAGGATTGCTGAGCCAATCTTTACCCACCTTAATTAATTTAAGCAAACATCTATATCTGTAAGCAGTTCAAGTATTGACGTTTAAAATTTTAAATGAGATATTTCAGAATCCGAGATACTTAGGTGTTCTTTGGACATGCGTTTTCAAATTACGATTTCACGTTTTCATTTTAAATATATGTTGTTTATCATATTTTGAATAAACTTCAACTTCAACTTGAAATGCTGATTTCAAATTCTAAATTCACCTCAAAAGTAAAATTTCAACTTCAAATTTGTGATTTGAAATTTTCTAAATTCTAAAACAGGACCATAATTGAGATTGTGCGCAAAAAAAGCCTCATCTTATTACAAAAGTAATTACCCAACCCTAAATCATTTGGTTTTATTCAGAATAATCCTTTTGTTACTCGTTAATTTACGTTGATTTACTTGTTTTCTAAGATTATATAAGAATTGAGAAAAGTTTTGATAATTTTTATAAATTATGAATTTTTATGATTATGAGAAAAAGTATAATTGATTTAATCCTTATTTACAAAATTTATAACAATACAATAATTTTAACTTCAAATCAATATTCACCCAAAAGTAATAATTTTAAATTATAATTTCAAATTGATATCCAAACGACTAGTTAGCAGCATAAAAAGCGCACAAAAGAAGTGATGTAGGAGCAGCATTGCGGGTGTAGGCCCAATGGCACATTGACCATTTGGAATTCTGCAAAAAGCATTGGTGAGCGTGTGGGTATATATATGGGACCAAAAAAGTGGAGCTCTATTGTTGGTTAGCAGACGACTACAGAAAAAGGCAATAGGTTAATCAGCACGGATTCAAAAATTTTATTAAGGAATTTAAAATATAAAGAAGTAAGCCTACAAAAAATTGAAGACATTCAACTTCTATTATATATATATAAAAAATAATTTAATATTTAAATATATAATATAATTTTTTCGTTGAAAGAGGTTCGGATGAACGTCTTTGCTCTTACTTGGCTCCTCCCCTGGATCCCATCGCGAAGCTGAGTGCGGGGAGCAGTTAGCTACAGTACAGTAAGGACTGCACGAAAATTGGCTACTATTTAAATGGGTTTGTGACCACCGATTCACCGAAGAAGCGCATTGCGCACATGCAAACGATTCCCTTCAACCAAACACGAACTAGCATCATCATATATTACTCCCTTTCAACCCAAAATAATAACAATTATATATTTTTTAATAGAAGAAAAGAAAAAAAGACTATCATCATTGCATAAAAGAATATTAAGATAAAAAAACATGAAAAAACAGTTACTCTTTTTGCTTCAATTTACGTGACTTAGTTTAAAAATCGACACATATTTAAAAAAGAAATAAAAATTTCTGAAATTTATAGTTATCAAATTACTATAAAACTTTTAAAACTCGTGACCTTAAACATTGTTAGGATATATACTATTAACCACGTGTTTGGATATAGTATTTACTATAGAACAATTATATATGTAATTTTTAGTAAAGAATTAAATAGATCATGTATTAGTATGTGTGTCCTTTATTTATGTAGTAGATGATTTAGTGTAGAGAGTATAGCTTATACACGGAAGATTAAATCATCGGTTCTTATAAGTATAAAGTTCATGTTCACAATTTAAGATGGAAATTGGACAAAGCTATCGGTATGGTTGTAGCACAATATTAAATATAATGTATCTTCATTATGGGAACGGTATAGTTCCGACTTCTTATGCTAATACATTTTGTATGTATTGAACGGATTAAGTAGAGATAAGTGTTTTTGTACTGAATATGTAAAACAATCTCTCTAGCTCATTAAATATACTTGTACTTTTAATCTTGATATGATTATTATGATCAATGTGATATGTTTATTATTTTGATTTATCAAAAGGTACGACTTTATTGTGAGTCAATGTATTTGACCTGTTGGATAGTGATAAATAACATTTGAAAAATAAGAATTAGTTGATAGAATCCATGTCTCGACTTTGAGATTGATGATACCCCTTTATGGATGCTTATAAGTTTTCATGTGAAAATCATGCAGGTGGATTTTATATCCGTCACATGAAATAAGTTAAGCGGAAGTATAAAGAATTTAATTAGCAATAGATTAAATCATCAATAATTTAATTTAATTGATTGGTATCTGTAATCTTAACATACATAGTTAAATAAGATTTAATAAAAGATTTTAAAATTAAATTGAGGAGTACAATTACAGTTTTTTAGTGGAATAATCTGGAATTTATTGTGGTAAGATTAATTCATTCATATTTAGAATTAATGACGCAATTGGAAGCCTAGTTATTTATTCTATGGTCCTTGCTATGCCTAATTAGTTAACTGACCTTGATTTTTTTTTTGTAGGAAAAGTAGTTTACATGTTTTGGACTAGGGTTTACACCGTAAGACGTGGTTATAAATAGAATACTTTTCAGCCGTAAAAGTGAGACTTTTTTTTGAGTCGTAATACTTGCTCACACGACTATTCACTGTCCAAAAGTTAATTAGGTTACATAGCAGGAGGCTGCAGACTGTGGAGCTGGAGTACGATCGCGTTGGGCGGTTTTTGCTCATTCTTGAAGGCTAGAATCGTGGTCGCAGTCTCGCTTCACGAGATAAGTATCGTTTTATGTTTAATTAAAACCTGCGATTATTTGTTGTCTATATTACATGCAAGTTCAATCCTGACTATTTGTTTCCGCTGTTTATGCATGTATTCCATCAAACATGCCATAATATTTATATGGCTATAAAAATTTCATTAAGTGTAAACTTAATACTAGTTTCTAAATTTAAAATATGTTATTCTTTTTGCAACGGATTAAAAAAATATATGTCACATAAATCGAAATTGAGTTTAAAGGTGTTGTCTAGTGGTCAATGAAGTGCGTTGAGAACCATGAGGTCTCAGGTTCAAATTCCACCATATACTAAAACACTAAGTTATTTCTTCTCATTTTTTTCTAGCCTTGGTGGACAGCGTTACCTAATATATGTTGTTGGTTGGAGATGACAAATATCCAATAAAATTAGTCAAACTACATACAAATAGACCCGAACAACACAATGACGAAGAAAAAAACCAAAATTATGAAAGTGTATGAAAAAAAGGTGTGTTGGAACCGTTTTGATTCGTTAAAACAAAAATGATTCTCTCAATACAACTTAACTCCATCAATTTAAACCATCACACTGATGTTGATTTATTTGATATTTATTTGAAAATCAGTAGATATTGTTTATCAATTTGACTATTTTATGCAATTGTATCTATCAGTTGTTTGGTCTTTGCACTTTACACGTTAGCTACTTTTGAGCATTGGATATTTAACTTTGTTTTTGCATAATGAATAAAAACAAACTCAATATATTGTACTCATGTTTCTTTTTACTAGTATAGTATTGACTTTATACACTTTTTAAAAATTTACTGATTAAGTATATATTTATTTTATTAAGTTGTCTATATTAACTATGCTTTGAAGATCTACTTTTAGTTAGTACTCCAATAAGTATAGAATATCTAGTATAAGAGTAGAATTGAAAAAAAAAAATCTTAATTTTCTAAACAAGAGAAACTTTATTTTTAATATATTGAATAAGTAAAAGGAATTGGAAAGTTAATTAGCTCAAAATGTTACTAGGACTTTATAAAAGAGATGCTCTGTCTTATTCCCTAAAATTTCTCAACAAATTAAAGTAGAAATATTATTCTTCTCAAACCCCCTTAGAAACTCTCACATCCATTATTGGGGTTAAGTAGGATATTAGTGTCATCTTTTAATGATTGGATTCTTTATTCATAAGTACATGTGGTCTGACTGCTTAGACAAAAGTACTTTTGGTTCTAACAAGAAACCTTTAGCTTAATCAACAAATTAAATTTATGAAATTATTGGTGCACACACTATTCTTTAATACACACTTTTGGTTAAAGAAATAGCCCAGCAAGGTTAGCTAACGTAAATAGAGATGGATCTAGAAATTTGAAATATTGCATAGAGATAAATGATAAAAACACACTTTAAGTATTATTTTTTTTCGTAAGTTTTCTATCTAAATTATCATATGTTTGTGTTTCCTATATGAACAAGCACCAACTATTTATCAAAATACACCTCGACTAGTAGTTGATGATGTGGTACACTCTCTTTTTCTACTTTAAAATGATTCCAAATGACACTCCACGCGGATAATTAAATGAATTAATAATTGAAAAAGAAGAAGATAATTTTCAAAAACACACCTGAAACATCACTCATTTTTGCGAGTTTCCTACATGAACTATCAGGTGTTTGTGTTTCCTACCGAAACTATCACCAACTATTTATCAAAATACATATCTAAATTAATGAGTCAACTACCACATGGACGGAATATTGTAGGTAAATTAAATTGTCACACGCCTTTAATCTTGGTGATTGTATTTAAACACCTAATCTAATCAGTTTCGAGGTGTATTTTGATAAATAGTTAATTATAGTTTAGTTAAGATATTAACACAAATATAGATCTGAACTTTCAGATGTGTTTTTTTTATCATAATCTTTATTGAATACAAAATTATTGGTGCACATACTATTTTTTAATAACTCTTTTTGTTAGAGAAATAGTTCATAAGGGATAACATGTAATAACCAAGCCCGCTAGTGATATTGTTTGTTTTGGGCCTAGGACTCATACGTCTCTAAAATACGTTTTTAAAAAATTTCAGGGGGGGGGGGGGCGGCGAGGGTAGATAGGAGGAGGAAAAATTTAGGGTTTAGGTTTTGGCTCCAAATACCATGTAAAAATCTATTAATCTTCCTTGGGGAGTCTTTCTCATTAATACAAATATATATTGTGTGTACAATGTGGAATACTAATACAATAGTAATCCTATAACTATTATGATTATACATCACTAATAATTACAAAATATATCAGGAATAATATACTAATATTCACTAATAAATTTAACTCTTGTGTCAATTTTTTCTGAGAATCACAAGAATTTATACAAGATTTATTTATTCTCCACCGAATAACATGATTTTAACTTTCACATGTCCAACATACAAACTGGAAAGGGACTCTTCCGTCCTTTATAATGCTGGTGTTTTTAGATATATGGGTAAGAGAAAGAACAAAATATAAAAGATGGAACAAATTAAAGGTATAAAATATTGATAAAAGTACATTTATATTCTTTAAGTAATGACAAACAAGTGGGATATTTGATAGATATATGTACTTCCCAATATCCAAACTTGTAGTGTCTTATTTTCGAAAAATCCTATTAAGGAAATGGATATTGAGCCAAATTCAATTACAAAAAAATAGTTTATGCGATAAAAATTGCTCAAACTCATATCAGGACACAACAATTCATTTTATCAATCAATATAAGATATTCTAGCACCTCTCGCCCCTAACATGCAGAGATAACTGGACATATAGAGCGTAAAAAATATAATACTAGCGAAAGTTTAAAATCAGATAAATAAATAATAGAAATAATTAAGTTCGATTCTCCAGCTCTAATATCATGCTAAAAAAATAAACCCATGATCTACTCAATTTGAAAGTTACCCCATGTGGTGAGAATTGCCAAAAATCCATTAAAAACAATAACCTTTCTCTTAACCAATGTGGGAGATTCTAACAAATCCTCAGCTCCCATAAGTAAGAAAATTAAATGTCCTCCTATATATTTCTTAGGCGAGCTCATGATGTAATATTTAGTACTCTCAAACAAGGTTGCATACTTGACACCGATTGGTTTTGATACTCAAGCGACCCGCCCTGCTAAAGAAGATCGATGCAAAGGTTAGACATCTCTCACACACTCGGAGCTAAACGTGTAGACAACATAAAAAGAGACAAAATGTATTTTTAATTTGACTCAACTTCAGAAACCGACTCATAAAATAAATGTTTATTCAAAATATGCAAGGAGATAATAATACATTCCCTCAAACAACATGCCACTTCTTTTATAACTTATAAAGCATGAAAGCTTCTGATTGGATTATCCTTTTGGCTATGAGAGAAGAATAAGAATAATAAGAGATAAAAAGAGAAAAAGAAAGAACAAAGTTTCATAGAAACAAAAGCTTAAGCTTTGAGAAATTGGAATAAACCTTTTACTAAGATGCTTTGATTCTCTTTTTCCTCTCTTTGTGGGATGCACGAGAGGCACTTGTTTAAAGTTATAACTATACTTGTGATTGTTTTTGAATGGAAATATATCTATCTTTCACATGTATGAGTCACTCCCACAAGTTTCTCTCCAAATAGGCTCACTTCCATTAACTGCAAAGTCAATTTGTTCCACATATACACTTGAAGGATTTCTTTGTCGCCTCGACTTTTCTAGAATTAGTCACAATGGATGTACACAAACAATTGCAAACTCGCATACATATTGATTTGGCTTTGTTCATTTTCATTTTATTAGGAGTAATATTTTTGAACAAAATCAGATCTCTTGTCCTCTTACAATTCAAATAAAAGAAAATAATTTTTAAAATTTTTTTATATATAAAAAATAAAGATCTATTATAAAAGGGTCATAAAATTAAAAAGAAAATTATAAATGACCAAAAACCACTCCCATACATATATTCCTCCGTTTGGTCGTAAAATTATTCATTTTTTTTTAGAATAAAAGCTCCATGGAGAGCAACAAAAGTCCACAGACCCCCAATTAACACCAATGAGTAAAATCTCCTTGTGCTTCAGGACCCCCTATAGTAAAGTAAGTAACAACTCTTTTCAAGTATTCTAATAAGAGATATTTTCATCAAGCTTGCTAGAATATTCGAACCTCGACAAAATGACATTTTCATCTTATTATAGCTAAAGAATCACCACATGGGGAACTGCCTTTTTTAGATTTCAATTCGCATGTTACAAATAGTCCTTTTTTTCTGGCAATTCCTCACACATAATTAAGGGAGCCATTGAAAGGTGACTAAAACACCAGAAACGGGGACTACCCGAGCTAATGATAGAGGCAAGAACACTTTCCGGCCAAGTCCCATTAATTGATCATAACGATATCGTGGAAATGCTGCACGGACCCATATATATAGGAACAGAAAAAGAATCACCTTGATACTAAACCAGATCGAGCCCGAATCTTCTTGGTTAAAAATTAATGTTTAACTATAAAATTTTCAAATTCAACTTAAAATTCTAAAGTTGAAAAACAAACCTATAACCTATTTTAAAATACTCTCTTCTCTCCTTCGCAAAAAAATATAATCACACAATTTAGTTTTCAGCTTCAACTTCAAAATTTTAATTTAAATATTCACACTTTTCATATGTCTATTCCTTTAGGTCTGTCGGCGTAGTATCATATAATTCAATTTATAAGTCGGTCTGGTCCAGGAACATGGTTGTCTTGAGGTTATACTTCGTTGCCTCAATTTTATTTTGTATTAGTGTCACACAGTATAGGCATATTACACATGTAATTTTTCTAATATAAATATAATATATGTAATGTATAGGTTTTAGGGAAATTAACTCTTATTAGTACCTTACGAATTTTGAAAAATACTGATATTGGTCCTTCTGATTTTTGGTTAAATATATATTTAACCTTCAGTTAATTTAATATGTGCACTTCAATCCCCCTTAATGTAAATTTTTACAAATTTAACGATTTATTAAGTGCTAAGTCATTCAATTATTGTATTATGTTAATAATATTTTAGGATTACTCCATATGTCGAGGTAATATAATATTAAATATAGTCTAACTGTCAAATATTTAAATTATAAAGGGACGAAAGATACACATCTTAGTTACTTGATAGATGTACTTAGCCAAATATTATAATAATCAAAATCAAAATTAATCAAAACTAAGGAATCAAAGATATAATTTTCCCTAATTTTTATAAGAAAAATAGATTTACAGACATACATATAAGAAATCTTTTTAACAAAATTGTGTCGGATGACACCCTGTTTCTTTGCGATTGTTCAGGAACGACAAATTAAAATTAGAACGAGACATAGAAGATTAACATGACTAGCAAAAGAATGACACACTGAGGGATCGGGACTACTATCTTCAGGAATAATCTGACGTAAGCCGGTAAGCTGAAATATTAAAAAAAAAATCAAACACTTTTTGTTTCTTAAAAGAAGAATAAGAATCAAGTTCGTTTAGATGTGTGGAGATCCTGGGTAAACGTCACTTGAATTTCAACCATTAACGTAAAATGATCAAAAGTTCAACAATTCATAGCCCAACATTAAAAGTTGAAAACAGTGAAGTTCCTCAGCAACCCTCAAAATACATGCAATTGTATTTTTTAATTGTCTCTCTTTCTTTCTCTTTTCCAAAAGAAGCAATAAGACTACGTGGATATTTTTTCTTTTCTTTTCTTTTTTGGTAGAAATGTGGTAAATATTACTTCCTCCGTCTCAAGTTATCCATCCTAATTTTGTTTTACACGCCTCTTAAGAAATACTCCTTCTATCTCAATTTATGTGACACCATTTTCTTTTTGATATGTCCCAAAAAGAATGTCATATTTCTATTTTTAAAAACAATTTAACTTTATGAAATGATTTACAACCACACATTTATGTAAGACTTGTTTTGAACCTGACATTTCAAAAGTCTTCCTTTCTTTATTAAACTTCATGTCAAATCAAATAGTGCCACATAAATTAGGACGGGGGAGTATTAATTAAGAGAAATTTTAACTAATGTCCCTTCATTGGTATTTGAACAATCATAACAATGTAGGATTTTTTGTTGGGTTCAAAACACATAAGTAAGGTACAACGGAAGTTTAAAAGTTTTGTTTCTTATTACTCCAACAATAATTTCTGGTATGGTTATACAACAATGAAACTTGTAACATAAAACATATACTTACAAGTTATAATTATCTGGAATCTTTATCAACTGTGAGGTGCACACGCGATTGCTCTTCCAATTGCAAGCTCTAAGCTTCAATGTATTTCACCTTCGGAAAGCTAGGAAATCTGACAGAGGTTCGAGAGAGTATTTGATTCTAAGTCTCTAAGGCTTAGAATGCTTTTCAGAATTAGTGTGTTGAATAATGAGGTGAATGCCTATATTTATAGTTGAAAAATAGGTCAAAACCGAATTAGGGTTTGACCTTGGTTTGGCACAAAAATCGAGGCAGAGGCGTCGCGACCCTAGGGTATGGGCGCCGCGACACTCAACGTGCTCCTGTACTGTCTCGATTTATTTTTTGGTGCATTCTTAATTAAATCCAAAATCCAATTTTGACTTAATTAAAATAATCATTATTCATTTAAATATCTCGATTCCAAATCGAACATTTAATTACTCTCTCAATACATTCTTAGATCGAAATGGACAATCGACATAGTGTGACCCCACATGCCTTCTCATATCGACATTAATCAAATTAAGGTCTTCACGGAACTCCTAGACGGCGCAGGAAGACGAACTCAATATGTGAAGTACGTTTACGCGAATCCAGTAAACTTAACCTTTATGTGGTAAGATAAAATCCTTTCATTCACGACACACCCGATCAAGCTTAGGATTTGTCAAGTGTCTATCCAAATGGCTTAATCATTGTATCTCATATATATTAGTTGACGACTAGACATTATTCTAAATATGTCTATTGCGTTGGCCAACGACTTAGTCAACCTAGTATCACTGAAAATCCGAGTGTTCTCTCGAATATACATTCAAGGAATGAATCCTAATCTTGGCTCAACTACCACCTTCAATCCACATCGTAATGTACCCAATACAAGCCGTATCTCAACCTATAAGGCATTTGAGCTTAGGACGGGATCAAAGTACATTACTTTGTAGACAATGCGCGTATTGACCTCAAGTCTAAGGACTTCTATCTCCCACACGCTGATCATACTTTAGACAAGTCTAACAAACAGTATATCAGCAGGGTATACCAATACTTCCAAAGTATCCATGTGTCTATCACGAGTAGTCATTACTCGTAGCAGGTGGGACATACTACATCCTCTAAGGATGTGATGCAGACCACATGTCGACTTATCACATATCATCGATATCCCATTCTCGATGATCATTAGTCGAGGCTATTTTAAGAGTTACGCTCTATCATGAATAACTCACTCTATTAATGACAACGTAAGCTCAAGGGATGCACATTAATGAATAATTATAAACAATCAAATAATAATTCAATAATTGCAAATGCCATAATATTAATCTCCATTAATAATAATATGAATGTGTATAAAGTACATTTGTCATAATACAGATTGTCTCTAGGATATAAATATACTTTCAAACAACACCCCGTAATTAAGGTATTTGTAGTTTTCAAGAATAAATACTACTAAGATTAAAATGAAAAAAAATTAATTTTATTTTAAATTTTTAGAACGACAAATAATTTGAGTCTATGGTGTATAACAAGGGCCAATCTGGAGTTAAAAAGTGGAATATAATATCTCAAAAGAAAATCCTTTAATATTTTAATCATCACAAAATGATATAATATTCAGTAGATTTTGGGTTAGAAAAAGGAAAAGGATAAATCAAGTTATCTATTTTATTGTTGATTTGCTCAGATAGTAATTAAACTGCTAGCTAGTGAAGTTAAAAGCATGTCCAATTAAATGAGACCAACACTTTTCAAGTCACAAAACAAAGTAACTAATTACAATTAGCAGACATTATTAGGCAAGAAGAGTTTGGCTATCCATCTCTATCATTACGTTGTGAATATATTAATTTAGCAAAGAATATTCAATCAGTTGATGCATGTTTCTATGTAGACACCTCCAACATTTGTAGCAAAATCTAATTCTATTTCTATGGTTTATCAAGAACATACTCTCTATCCCAATTTGAAATTGCTTAATTTATATATATTGGATTGCCCAAATTTTGAAAACATTTACTCGCTTTGTCCCATAACAGTTGTCACGTTTTTCTGTTTAAAAGTCAATTTAATTAATTTTTTAATTAAATTAAATTCTGTTAATGTAATAATTTAAATTTAAAATTTAGTTATTAAAAAACTATATGAAAAATACTACTTATAAATTTTAATTTTTATAATAGCAATATGGTAAAAGAATATATACCTTCAAATATTAGTCAAAATTCATGTAGTTTGACACTCGAAAAATGAAACATGATAAATATTTTGAGACGTAGGATGTATTATATGAACTGTTAATTAATTGAGTGTTTAAATTAAATAAAAATTAAGAGTAGTTTAGTACTTATGCTTAAGACTACTAAATTATTTTTCTTAACAAATGTGCAAAATCATAAAAGACTGATAATATGAATCGATTATAATATATTATTTTTATAGTATCCAGCTGCAGAGGTGTTGGTGAATCATACTTTTTGTTCTTAAAAAAATATTAAATGGCCCATTAGGCAAATTTTCCTCCATTTTTTACTTTCACGCATTTGAATATCATGAAAGTAGATATCAGTTTAATAATTGTACCAACTTCAATTTATGACAATGAAATTTAGATGGAAAGAATAATTAAAGCATGGGATTTCTCACAACATGTCTTCACGATGGCCTCTTGATTCTTAGAATACAAAAAAGAGGTCTTCTAAGAGAGTTTGGTTTATCCATCTTTGTACCAAACTTGTCTAAATAAGTATTTTCTATGTTGTTTTAGTTCATGTAATATATTTTTCTTTTTAATCCATTTTAAAAATAATATTCATTTTAAATTTTAAATAATTAACTTATTATTTTTTATTTTATTTATAATAATAAGTTTTTATGATCACATAAATGTTATGACATGTTTAAATTAATTAAATTTCAAAAGTTATGGTCGTACAAATATAATGACATATTTAATACAACAACAACATACATAGTATAATCTATAAATAGAGTGTAGGATTATAAAATGTACGTATACTTCACACCTACTTGTTATGGTAGATTGTGATATTTTTAACACTATAAATTCAAAATAAATATTTCATTTCTTTATTACATTCTATATATATATACATATCACATAAATTGAAATGAAGGGTAAAATGAGAGCTCAATTCATTATAATATTTGTGTCTCCTCACATTAAGATATTTAACTTGGGATGTAATGAATACTTGAAGCACAGATGGATGAGCAATACACGTATGCTTGGAATTTCTCATGACATGGCTTCATGGTAGCCATCAATTTTCAAGATTCTTAGAAGATTATGAACATAATTTCATTTATCCATCTATGGACGCAACAATTGTCTGATTAAAGTTCTCACCTTAATATTTGTTTTCACTTAAATTTAACATTTTCATTGTGACCCACAGTCAAATCTTGGAACTGACAAATAGAACTTTGTTTATCCATCTTTGAACTCAATACTTACCTAATAAATTTATTCACCGTCATATTTAGTGTATACACTCAAATTAAGCAATTTATGTTGAGTCTTGAGACAAATGAAATTGGTGGGTGTTGAAAATTTTCCAAGAATATTTTTTCAAACAAATGAAAGATTGTTGGGATCAGTCAGGTCAACGATATTCTTAACATGGCATAGTATTAATTATTAATTATTTTGGGCTAAATTCGCATAATTGTTTTTCCAGAAAATTTTACCCTATTAAGAGTATCACTTTATTTGTACACGGTACATCCAACAAAGTCACTAGAGAGGAGTATTCCCGTTTTTGCAAATACTCCATCCGTCACATTTTAAGTCTCGCTTTAAATTAAAAAAATTGTCCTAAAATAAGAATTACTTTAGCAAATACTCCCTCTGTCACATTTTTTTAACGTGAAAAGAGTTAAAGTGACGGTTAAAATGGGTCTAAAAAGTACTAGAAACACGCTTTTCAGTTATTTCAAAAGCTGAAATAATAAATTCCATATAAAGTATGAATGAATATGTACGCATGCTTGAGGATTCTTAGGACTTGGCTTCAGGATGGCCATCAATTTTCTTGATTCTAAGAAAATTATTGAAGAGAATTTGGGTTTATTTCATATTCTAGAAGGATTTGATTATTCTAGAATTCAATTTGGGATTGAGTGGGCGGTTGAGGATAGCTTAAAAGTAACGGTGTGATGGGTGACGACTAATATCACAGTTTAATTTGGATTTGGTCTTCAAGATGTTCCATATTCTTTATAGGATTATAATGATTTTGTCACTTTTTTAGATTTTCTCTCGTCAACGAAGACACATTTTTTGGCCCCATTAAAGTTGGTGCATAAGTTTTATATTTCTTTATACATAAAATAAACAATTTGAGAATTTCTGCTAGTGACAAAAATGAATATAATTGAGACAAATTCAAGACTATAAATTATGCGTAATAAACTATTAATTTTTGCTAGTGACAAAAATGAATATAAATATGTGTTTTAGTTTAAGCCGAAAATAATGAATGAAGTTGTACTCGTACTACAACCGGTAACTTTGTGACTTCCATTATTATGGAAAATCTAATATATTGATTTAAACTTAACCTCTTTAATACTATTATACTAGATAATTAAAGTCCTCGTTTTGCATATTAACAATTAAAATTCTAAAATAAGTATTCGCTCGTTATGATGAATAAATTAATTATAGAACTAGTGAGAAAAATTGGAAAGCACTGGAATGGTTTCCCTGTAATAGTTGTCTAGGAACTTTATTAGACAGCATATCATATCATATCAGTTCAGCCTTAGATTGTTTTGTTGTTTTTATTTATTCTTTTTATAATCAAAATTGGTATTTGAGATTATAAGGAAAATCCATCAACTATCTAAATTTTAATTCGAATTTAACAACCTCGTCAAGATGCACCTTAGTATACGGGAGCTAGAATTGCTAATCATTGAGACATTGAATATGCCACTTTCATTGTATCATGAGTCCACAGTGGAAAAATAAAATACATCTATACGGAATTAAAGGAGGAAAAGAAGTATAAAAAGAAGGCACTAGCAATGTTAGGCTAAAAATTGGATGATATATGGTTATTTGAGTAATGGTTTAGGGGTCGCAATTGCAGTCTTACCTTCTTCTATCTTTATCCTTTCAATCCTCCAAAACCTAAATTTAAGGGTGTGATATAAAATTTAGCATAAATAATATTGTTTGGTGGTATAACATTCAACAATCCTAGTATAATTTGTTTCAGCATAAACAATATTCATTATTTGATTGCGTTTAATTTTTTTATATAAATAATAATTTGCATATTTCAGAGAAGAATCTAGAATAGAATCCGCGGTTTATAAAAAATTCCGTAGTTTTTACCAATACTCTGTAAATATATTAAGAAATTTATTAAATATCTATGAGCATTTAATTGTGAACCCAGTTATAATTATATACGGAGTATTAACTTGAGATTGTTTATAGGTGTCCAAAAATAGGTAAATACTGAATCCGACTATATATACATGAGCTATATATGAATTTATATATTATTCTGTAAGAGATAAAAAGGTGGAGTAATAATATGGGTATATACTAGTAATACAAACATTAAAATAACAAATGACAAAATTACCATCACCACTTAAAACTTAAAATACTTTTCTTTTCTAAGCCTAATATGCAGAACCACACTTCATATAATAAGGATTTAATCAAATGTTTCAGTTTTTATTTAAAAAATTAAACAATAAACAAAAAATCCAACAAGAAATAATTTATACATTAATACATGTATAATAAATTTATGTATTTGTAATTTATGCATAACTAATCTCTGTAAAATGTATTTTCGAACTGTACTCAATAGGTATTGTATGTCATTACTAAAAAGTAAGAAAAATAATTGGTAAACAATGCTCATCATTACAAACAACAACATACTCATTGTAATCCCATATGTGGGTTTGAAAATAGTAGAGTGTACACAGATTTTATCCATACATTTGAGAGGTGGAGAGACTGTTTTCGATAGACCTCGGCTCAGAATAAAGAAATAATAATATAGGTCAAATAGGAAAAGAGAAACGGTAACTACAACAAAACAGTATGCTAAGCGAAAAAACAAGAGACAATAAATAATAACAGAAATCGAAGAACAAAAATCTACAGGAGAAATACTACGATTACTAGTAAGAAAAAATAAGCGAGACAACGTACTACTACCTATTAACCTTCTACCCTAATTCGTGTTCTCCACGATCTCCTACGATCTCCTATCTAAATATCGAATGTAATTCTTTTTTTGGGTTTGGATCTATGAGGCAATAGGCACCTTCAAATGTGGTGGCGGTAACTGAATGACCATATCCCACATACACCCATTTCAATGTACACACTATGTAATGTGGTCCCAAAAATGCAATATCATGGGATGGAATCCAACAATTGTTTTCCTCTTTCTATCAGTCCATCCCTTTAGTGGAATGATATTTATATATCAACTCTGAAAAAATCGCAGTATATCCGACCGGCCACAACAAACTGAAAATAGATAAATAAGTTTTTAATATTGTTTTGATACTTTTTAGGTCAAAGTATTTAAAAAGTGAATGGCAAGTGTGGAGAATGGCGTCATGACTCATGAGATAGCTAGTTTGGTTGAATTATTAAATCAAAGAGAATATAATATGTAACTTTCTGATTTCTTCAATGTTAAATATACACTTACCATAAGGAGTGTATATCACGGTTTTATTCCATATTTGAAGATGTTCAGCTCGTGATATTCACGATAATATACACACTGTGTATATCACGGTTTAATGGAAGACTTTAGGTAAATATTGTAGTGTAATTAAAGTATTAATTAGTATTGTACACTTACCATAATTATAGGATTCTTGTACTACTAGAATAGGATTTTGGGAGTAGAATAGAATATGATTTTTCTATTATGGAAAATTGTAACTTGTATATATACTCTTTCATTAATGAAAATAATCAAGGGATTATTATTTCTTTCATGGCATCAGAAGTCTAGGTTATATTTTTTCTCCCCAAATTTCCGTCCAATTTTTGCATCGGTTTCGAGCACCCTTTTCTCTGTTTCCGTGCCCGACGGTGTCTTCTCTCTTCCTAAATTTTCTTCCAAAATCCCTACATCACGTCTTTGCGTTACTATTATGGCTAAGAACACGTTTCACCCTGCCCTTACTGTTTCTAACATCAAGAATCACATCCCTATCATTCTTGAAATAGAAAATGTCCAATACGCGACGTGGGCAGAACACGCACGCTCGCATCAAGTCCTCCATCACATTATTCCCCCGGCTCCCACGGCTACGGGAATTCCTAAACCCGAGGATGATCCTCAATTATGGACGACTCTTGATGCTACCGTTCTTCAGTGGATTTACTCCACTATCTATACTGACCTGTTGCAAACGATTATCAAAAACCGACGCTACGACGATGGAAGCTTGAAATAGAGTACGTGATATATTCCAAGATAATCAAAATTCTCGTGTTGTTACCCTTAAGAGCAAGAATTCTCCCACGTCAATATGGAAGATTTTCCCAACGTTTCAGCAAACTGCAAAAGATTGAAAGAATTGGCGGACTAACTCCGCAACGTTGGTGCACCTATTACTAACGACCGTCTTGTCCTTCAGATGGTTGCGGCCTATCTGAGGCCTATAATAGAGTCGTACGCTTCTTCGTTAGAGCAATCCTCTTCCGCAGTTTTATCGGGCCTGTTTCATGCTCACACTCGAAGAAGCCGGATTGGCTAAGAAAGCGGCCATTGGGGCCCGCCTGTCTTCATGATGACCGAGTCCAATTTTTCTCCTCCGGTTCCAATAATTCCGGCCAAAACCGCAACAACGGTGGCGGCAAAAAGGGTCAGAATCACAAAAATAATGGTAAAAATTATGGCGAAAACCGAGGAGGGAATAACGGGGGTGGTAATGGGCCTCAGGGTAGTGGGCCGCAATCCACCTGGCCACAGCCCTGGGGCCCATGGCCGTGGAACTGGGCCAGTGGGCCTGGGCCACACATCCCCTATTTTCCGTCGTCAGCCCAACCACCGTATTGGGCCCAATTTCAGTATCCAGCTGTCTAGGCCCAATTCTGCCCAGAATCATTGGGTACCGAGAGTAATTTCTTGGGTTGGGGCAGCAGGCTAGTGTGCTTAGGCCTAGGCCTCCGGAAGCCAATCATACAATGGGCCCCACCCCTACCGACATTGAAGCCGCAATGCACACACTTTGATTAAATCCGTCGGACCCGAATTGGTACATGGACACCGGAGCCACTACTCACCATGACGTCTGACCAATGTACTCTCTTGTCTTATTCCAATTTGAGCAACAATCGTGGCATAATTGTTGGTAATGGTAATTCAATTCCAATTCGTAGTTACGGTCATAAAACTTTGTCTCCCCTCTATCCACCTCTTGTCTTGAAAAATACCATTCATGCTCCTAAATTGATTAAAAATTTGGTGTTTGTCCATAAATTCACCACTGATAATTTAGTTTATGTTGTTTTTTATCCTTTTGGGTTTTCTGTTTCAAGACGGGGATTCCTCTCATGAGATGTGATAGTAGGGGAGATCTTTATCCTATCACGCCCACATCCGGTCTCTTGAGTCAAGCCTTGCCATCTACTTTTGCAGCTCTTGCTCCTTCCTTGTGGCATGTTCGTCTAGGTCATCCGGGGTCGTCAATTTTATCTTCCTTAGATAAAAATAATTTTATTTCTTGTAAGGGTACGCGTAGTACTCCGATTTGTCAATCTTGTTCCTTAGGAAAAATTGTTAGATTGCCGTTTGTAGACTCTAAGTCTCGTACTTTAATGCCATTTGATATTATTCATAGTGATTTATGGACATCTCCTGTTCTCAGTTCTTTGGGCCATCGTTATTATGTTCTTTTTTTGGATGATTATTCTAACTTTTTATGGACTTTTCCATTGGCGAAAAAATATCACGTTTTTTCCACCTTTTTAAAATTTAGAGCTCTCATCCGTACCTAATTCAAACGGAAAATTAAGAATATTCAATGTGATAATGGAAAAGAATATGATAATGGGTTGTTTCGGGATTTTTGTGGTAATAATAGTATCAATTTTCGTTTCTCTTGTCCTCATACGTCCTCACAAAATGGGACACCCGAACGCAAAATTCGTACCATTAATAATATTGTCCGAACTTTATTGGTCCATTCTTTTCACCTCATTCCTTTTGGCATCATGCTCTACAAATGGCTACCCATCTTAACATTCTTCCTACCAAAGGTTTGACATATTCTCTCCCACCATTCAAATATTATATTATAAGACTCATTCGTATTCACATCTTAGGGTCTTTGGGTGCTTATGTTATCCACTACTTTAGTCCACCACAATTAACAAACTTCAGGCCCGTTCTACCCTTGTGTGTTTTTGGATTATCCGTCTGATCATCGTGGTTACAAATGTTTTGATTTATCATCTAATAAAATCATCATTAGTCGCCATGTTATTTTTGATGAATTCCGATTTCCGTTTGCTAAGGTAAGTAGTCCCGTGCCTAGTTCGTATAATTTTTTAGATGACGATGTCTCCCCATATATTATTCCACCATTTATCGGACCTGTTCCGCACCCAAAATCCGCCAACAGGCCCACTACCCGCTGGACATACAGTTTCATCGCCTCTGCCCACTATTCCAGTTACGGGTCCAGCAATTGGGCCGTCTCTCTAGCCTAGTTCTGACCGGTTTCTGCTTCTGCGTCTCCTGTTTCCAGTTCTAGTGTTGGGCCAGCAAGCCCAGTTATAGTTATTTTATATTTGTGCTAATAAGTAATAAGAATATCTTTCAATATGAATAATTTGGTGTTTCGGAAGAGTTGTTTCATATTCGTGCTAATTATTTTATGCTTTATGAACATTGAAGATAGATGTTCTTGAAATTCATGCATGTTATTTATGCATTGATATGGTAAATAAAAAATATTAAAAAGGTGAACGCCGACAAACACTTCGAACGTATACACAAAACTCCATTCACAAACCTATCTTCTTTTTTACCCACTTTATATAATCATCCTCTTTCCTCAAGTTTCTCTCTTGTGTAGTTGATCGCTCGAATTTCACTGAGTGCGACAAGTTTTCTGAAAGACACAAACTTGATTGTGACGGTTGATCGAGAGAAAGAAAAAGGATAAATACCTACAAATTCTATTTTTGGACGTTGACTTGAAGACAATAAAGTCAATTGAAATTCTAATTTAGTGGCTTCATGTATTTCTTGAAGCTACATAACGAATTTGGTAGGAACTATTGTTATGGCCGACATTAATCATTTAGCTGGAAACTTTGAGGCTGCAACATATGAAACTAATGGAGGATTGAATCATATAAAATATCGTGTGATTTAAAATTAAAGATTATTTATTGTTGTACAAGTTCAGATTTTAGAACATAAACAATACTCATATCACATAAAAGCCAAAAAATGCTTTAGCAACATGTATCAAAATTAGAGAAACTCAATCAAGTGTTTATCTGATTATTTTTGGGGTTTCTTGAACAATTTATTAGATTGTCGATTGTGAAAAGGGAGGACGGAATAATCATTGAGCCAACAATTTTTTATTTGAAAAGGAAATATACAGAAAATTTCAGGTTTTTTTTTTGTTGACGAAGGAACCCGCAGCCGCTACTCTCTTGAGTGCGCACAAGGTAAACCCCGGACTGACGCAATAGCCTGCAAACCACGTCAGCCGATTAACCACACTTGGCAAGCCATGTGTGACAGGCTCAACCAAGAAGGTTTATGCAGGGGATCGAACTCGTGACCTTGCGGTCCCGTGCTCTACTGCTACACCAACTTAGCTACCCTTGCGGGTAGAAAATTTCAGGTTTGATTATATGACAAAGGGATCATTTAATGATCAGAATGTGCAGAGAATCAACAACCAATTACGAATTTTGACCAAATAGGATGGCTTTCCATATTGCAACATAGATAACTCTTCACATATCCTATAGTTGATCTTAATTTTGATATCGCCAAAATTGTTGGCAATGATGATCTTGACTACGAAAATTTCGTGAGTACTATTAGTTTGTGTTCTGTGCTCTACATGCATGCATAGTAGCATAGATCGGAGGTAGTGTGTTGATATATAAAATGTGAGGATTATTTAAAAGTTAAGTGTAAATTATTTGCAACTCCAAACTTTACTAATAGTTGTGTCTCCTGATGTTATAATGCATTTGAGACTTATGCTAACTTCAAATTGTTTGAATAGAGAACAATAATCTTTCAATATGTAAAAGGAATATCATATTGTTAGATTGATTGAATCATATTCATCCCACAAATATTTTTCATGAAATAGTAATCTGATAATAAGTCAATATGAATTTCTCATCTTTTATATATAGAATTTTGAGAGATGATAAACCTAGCTAGATGCGACGACACAACAGTTGCCATTGCAAATATAAACAAAGGATTCAAATGAACAATTAATAAATTTTCAAGCTTAAGTCATAAAATAATTATATCTTGAATATTTAATCATGAAGTTATTGTGTCGGATTACATACATTCTAGCTCCCAGAAATATCTGTAGATTCGTTAACGAAAAGACTTGCCAAAGAGATGGGATTGAGGTCATGCAGTAAGTATTTATTGACAGTGGCAACAAACATTTCTAATTAAACTTTTGATGGTTTATTCTCATAGTTTTAGACGATATTTAATCATCTTGATCTCAATAATTCACATTGGTCATTAACAAAAATTTATACTTAAATACTCTATGTGTCTCAATTTATGTGGCACCATTTCCTTTTTAGTTTGTCTAAAAAATAATGTCACTTTTCTATATTTAAAAACAATTTAACTTTATTGGATGATTTATAGCCACACAAATATTTAAGATTTATTTTGGACCACAAATTTCAAAAGTCTTACTTTCTTTATTAAACATCGTGTCAAGTCAAATGGTGGCACATAAATTGGGATGGAGAAAATATTATTTAAAGAAAATTATTTTAATAATGTTAATATTGCTTTACGAAAGCCTATAGTACATGACACGGCATACACGTGCAACGCACATGTCGAGAAACTATTACATATAATAAAAGGAAGACGCATTATTAATTCACTGACTCTAGATTTTGGATTAATATTTAATTAACCTAGGCATGGTTTACTGGTAATATCATGCCGAATGCTGACACTTTTAATATTTAATACTCTGCTTAGCTTCGAATCTGCCTACCTAATTATTTCAATATATTTTCTCCAGATGCAAGTAAAGGCCACTCTCTCTTAAAATTTTGATTTCAACTCAACGCCACCCAAAGCCACATAAGACAGAGAGGCAGTAGCGAATAGAGGGTGTTCTAATTTTCTGCTCTTATAATTAGTTTAAACTAATTAATTAATATGACTAAACAAAAAGAAACATACAGTAGGAAAAGAGCTTTGGTTTGTCTTGTTATGATGAATTAAGAGAAGCAACTGAGAAATTTCTGAAGAGGCGCAGGAGAAATTTTGTTGAATGTGACACTTTGCAGAATTTAAAGCCAAAGTCAACATATGGTTTGCCCTTAAAGCTAGTTTACGGACATCATTTGACTTGATACGGAATTTAAAATAAAAAAGAAAAACTTTTAAAATGTGTGGCCCAAAATAAGTCTTACATAAATGTATGATTGTATATCATCTCATAAAGTTAAATTGTTTCTAATTATAGAAATGTAACATTCTTTTTTAGAGAGACCAAAAAGAAAATGATGCTACATAAATTGGGACAGAAATAATATCTACTAAGATTGGAATGAAAGAATTCGAGTATTCAACTCAAGAGCATATATAATTATACGAGTATCTCAAAAAGTTTCTCAACACTTTTAAATACACTTATTTACTCGATTTAACATATATATTTTTGGGTAGTTACTCACTTGACCGCTCAGTCAAAAATATATATTCCCTTAATATTCATAATATATACATATATTATGTTTATATTATATATTAACCGTTAATTTTGTGTGATGGGTTATTTATGTCAATTTTTCAGCTTTTTATGATTGAGAATCCTCAAGGACCAGTGACATCAGAGATGAGGCACTGAACTCGGTAAATGATGACTGTTATTAAACCTTTCTAAATAACTCCTAAACTTTTGCTAATGATAAGTTCGAACTCGTGAGTTTTACAAATGTTCCCATCAATATCATCTTATTGACATACCTATATAAGTAATCACAACAAAGAGAAGATTATGAATATTAATGTCAGTTGTATCAACGATTGTTTCGCTTAAGTATGCGATAAACTGAATAAGTGAGTTATTCATCAGCAAAGGACAATGAAAATCGAATATAAGTACGTGTAGATTCATTTCAATAATGTATAAAGTCGTACTCCCATCACATTAATCTTAGTCTAACTAGTAGTACTACATACTATTATTTATCCAAATAAAGTGAAACATCAAATTGAAAAACAAAAGATTTTAAGTTACTAGTTGACAAAAGAGGTCAACTTTTGGAAAAACGGAATGGAATTGTTTAAAAAATGACGTGGGTGCCATTATGGTTTGGAAATTAGAAATCAAGCTCCAGTGCACCACCAAAGGTTGTTGTGCAGCGGATGGGTTGCTCCTCCCTTAATTAAATATTTCAATTTTGAATCCTGCATATGAAAAAATTCTTCCTTAACCAGATGTCTCGATTTCGAGTCATATGTATGGAAAAATACTTGGTAGGGACGCTTCCTCCGAATAGGCTCTATGTTGCACGAATCCGAATTAATCAGGCTCTAATGCGAGTACTGGACACCGGACTAAAAAAATGAAATCAAGCAGCATCTTTTACAACTTATGTGACCAATTCATGAAGAACTGAGGCACCATAGAAAAATGGAAGAACGAAAAAGAAAGATTTATTAGTAAGTTGTTTTTTGAAGGTCAACTAATTAAGATACCTATAAGAGTATCAAATTGTGGGATTTATCACCAAAAAAAAAAAAAAAAAAACTTGGGATATATGATGCCAAATTGTCGTCCCTTCCCTTATTTTACACTATGGTTATTTTGAAGTTGGCCACTTTTTGTCAAAATTAAATTTGTGATCTCTGAATATTAGTTTTGAATTTTAAACTTAGATCAGGTGATCACTTTCAAACTTCACTATCTAGTCTAATTTGTATAAAGTTGACCAACCACTAATTACAAGGCCACAAAAGTGACCATTTGTGAGAATCAGCCCATTGATTACACGTGGTGCTCAACCGATAATTCTCAGTTGGGCTAGAGTTTTATTCTTGGCCCATTTGATTTGCCAGCATAATGGGGTAAGACAGAATTAGTTGTTTGGGCTACGAAGTGTAGCAAGTACTCAATGAGAATGAGGTCCATGTGAGTCCAAATATGAAAATGAAGCAGAAGTGATTACCAGATTTAGAGCCCATAAGACGACTGAGCTTCCCAATCTTTCTTGGGTTTAGCCGTCTGTTTATAGAAGTTTGCTTTTGTCCAAAAAAAGGGGACATATACTCCCTCTGTGCTCGTACATCCTATCCTCGAAACAGTCTCTTTACCCACAAAAATAGGAGGTCTAGATACATCTTACCCTCTCAGACCTCATTTATGAAATTACACTTAGTGTGTTGTTCTTATTATATACTCCGTCCACTTTTGTTTATCCACTATCCTGAAAACATGTGTTCGTTTTTCTTGTCCAGTTTGAAAGTTCAAGATATAATTTATGTATCCTTATTATTAACTATAATCATTTTTCAAAATGCATTTCCCAAAACAATGAATTTATTATATTCAAAGGATGATATATTAGTAAACCTATCATTTTATTAGTTGCTTCTTAAGGGGTGTGTAAAGTCGAACATGAACAAGTAAAAATGGACGTAGGGAGTATCTTCAAATTTGGTACAAAACAAACTGATACACTTAATTATATTGAATTTTGGATCTAGTATTTCCTCCTAAACATTAGGTTAGGATCTTGTTTATGAAAAAAATGCCACCAGTTTCCAGTATTGGTAGAACCAATTAAAAAACTGAGTTTGCAAAACTTCAAACAAACGCCATCTAAGTATAGGTTAAATTTATTTCAAGACAACACAGCCACCATAAGGTCTGATTTTTCTTAAGAAGACATTAGCTGGATTGTTGTATCTCCGCATTTCATGACTTATTCATTAATCCTACCACAAATTTAGGTAATTAAGTTACAACTTCCCTAACAATACTCTATTATTTTTGCTAGTAATTTAATTAACAAAACATACCGCAATGAATACGTACGTCAACTTTATAAGTTTTTAGTCGTGACTCATGAAAACTTTCATCAACCTTTTCACTCTGCTTTCTGAACTATACTACATACTTGTATAGTATGATAAGCATAATATGAAGAATAAAACGGACAATTGATATTCCAATCAAAGTCGACATTTAATTAAGATGATAAAGTAAGTCTCATAAATCATCATATATTAATCTTCTAACACTAATCAGCTGATGACGTTGAGGACTTGTTCTGCTGATGATCCCCTGCTGCAATAATCTTTACAGGATTACTTTAGTTTCTTTAACCTTAATCATGCATCACGCATGTGTTACTCGTTTATGTAGGTAATAATTCATCCTTGATTTTATTCATTAATGATTTACAATATATATAGTGTTACATAAATATTTACTTTGCTAAAAAAATAGATAACTAATCAATCCTAATTACAAGACAAATATAATTCTATCTAATATAGAAGATGTACAATTAATTATTGTGGAAATATTCTATTACACCCCCGAAGTCGAAGTGGGAGGTCGGCTTATGGTGAGACTTTTCGAAAGTCTTCAAATAAAACCAACAGAAGACCTTTTGTAAAAATGTCGCCAATCTGATAACGTGACGGACATGTAAGACACGTACTTGTCCACGAGCAACCTTTTCGCGAACAAAGTGAATATCCAGCTCATTATGTTCTGTGTGTTGGTGGTGAACTGGATTCTCTGAGAGATAAATTACACTAACATTATCACAATAAACCAATGTCGCCTTCGGAACCGGATAGTGGAGCTCTAAAAGAAGGTTTCGTAGCCAACAAGATTCAAACACCATATTGGCAACTCCTCGGTATTCTGCTTCGGCACTGGATCTGGACAAGGTTGCTTGCCGTTTTGAGGACCAAAAGACCAAATTATCACCAAGAAATACACAATACCCAGACGTGGAGCGTCTGGTATCAAACAACAACCCCAATCGGCATATGTGTATGAAACAAGAGTGGTTATCGAAGACGAATATAAATGCAAGCCATGATCGAGAGTACCCTTAATATAACAAACAATGCGTTTGAGAGCATGCATGTGATCCTCCACCGGGTTATGCATGAATAGACAAAGTCGTTGCATAACATAAGAGATGTCGGGCCTCGTGAATGTGAGATACTGCGAGGCCCATACAAGGCTGCGGTAATGTGATGGATCGACACATGGCTTGCTGGAAGAAGCACTCAACTTCGATAGTGTCAACCGGAGTGGCATAGGGCCTACACGATGACATGTTAGCCCGTTCAACAATCTTTGCTGCATACTTTTTGGGATAAAAATAAACCACATGCATAACGTGTCACAACTATCCCAAGAAGTAACTCAGTGGCCCTAGATCTTTCATTGCAAACTTAGAACCAAGCAATGACATGATAGATTTGCGAATGGCATCAAATGAGACAATTAAGATAATATCATCCACATACAAAAGAATGTAAGCAATATCATTACCCTGACGGTAGATGAATAGAGAATGATCAGACATGTTGTTAGAAAAACCTAATATGTGAAACGTAATCTGCAAACCTCTTGTACTAGGCCCCAAGAGCTTGTTTGAGCCCATATAATGATTTCTTCAGCATGCAAACATGATCAGGATAAGTAGGGTCTCTGTACCCCATGGGCTGATACATGTGCAATGTTTCATTGATATGTCTATGCAGGAAGGCATTTTTACATCAAGCTGATGAAGCGGCCATGCCTTCGAAAGAGCCAAACTGAGGACCATTCTGATAGTTGTCGGTTTGACCACCGGACTGAAAGTCTCACCGTAATCCACACCAACTTATTGAGTCTTCCCATCACCCACAAAAAGGGCTTTATGCCTCTCAAATGTACCATCAGATTTTTCTTTATGACTAAAATCAACATAGACCGAATCACATTAACATCAGGGGGACGAGGCACCAAATCTCATATCCTATTAATAATAAGAGCATTAAATTCATCATCCATAGCCATTTCCCAATTCGGGTCATTAAAGGCAGACACATGATTACGGGGCAATGGTGACTTGGCAACATGGGTGTGAATACCGTATTTTTTATTTGGCTTAAAAAACACGTGTTGACTACGCATGACAGGACATTAGGCCGAAATTGGAGTCGGGCCGGACGAGAGTGACGGACTGTGGGCAGTACGCCAAGGGACAGTGGGCTGCCGCTTGAGCCGGATGGTGGGCCGAGACCAAGCGGACTGCCAGCCACTAGGCCTCTCGGCAGTACGTCACTCTCGTCTGGCCCGACTCCAATTCCGGCCCGGGACACGGTGAGCCTATTTTGGAGGCTAACTTATGGATCAAATACGGGGGTATGCTATCATCAAGAAATTCATAGGTAGGAGGCCCGAAACAATGTAATTTGGTAAAAGGGAAATTTGTTTCATAAAAAATTACGTGACGACTTACGATGATTTTATTAGAGGATAAGTCAAAATATTTGTAACCACGATGATTTGACGGATATTCCAAAAAGAAAACACGGAGTGACCGGGGTTGAAGTTTATTTATGGTAATTTGGCTTGATATGTGGTTGTGATGATTGGATAAAGCTCGCTCCGACTATCACATCTCATTAGACGCATCCCCGTCTGAAAATCATTCACGAAAAAACCAAAAGGATCAAATACAACAGAAACCCAATTATCAATGGTAAATTTTCTAACTAAAATTAAGTTTTTAATTAATTGAGGTGCGTGAATGACATTTTTCAAAATTAACGGTGGTTTGGGGGAGACAAATTGTAGTACCATAACCACAAATTGGAATTGAATGACAATTTTCGACAATTATACCACGATTATTGCTCAAATTAAAATAGAATGAGAGATTATCTTGTGAGAACGTCATATGAGACGTTGCACTGGTGTCCATGTACCAATTTGCGTTGGGCGGAGTAAGCCCAAAAGTGTGCATCGCGGCCTTGATATCTATCGGGGTTGTCACTGCCGAGTAGGCTTGCTGCCACTAGCTCGGCAGTGGCCCAAGGATTGTTGGACTTGTTGGTTGGTTCGTTGTTCCTGGGTTGCTGGCATGGTCCAATTTCCCGTGGGGAATGAGCAGGGAGGCACGGCCAAGGCCACTGTCAGGCCCACGATACCGGGCCACTGTCAGGCCACGATACCAGCCCACTGCCCCACTAGGTTAGCGACTGCCACTAGGCTGGCTGTTGCTACTGGCCGCCGCCACTGCCACCACCTCCACCGCGACGATTGTCGCCGCCTTTTCCACCACCTCGGCCACCGCCACGCAGTTTTTGCTCCCATTACTGTCGTTTCGGCCCTTCTGGCCACGATTTGGTGGCAAATTTTCAAATTGTGATGAATTCTCATCGGACTGAGCGACAACCAAGGCGGAATTTGACACGGTGGTTGTCTTCTTGGCAAAACCCGTTTCTTCGAGGATGAGCATAGAACGTTCATGGTAGAATGACGGAAGAGGATTGCTTTGACGGATGAGTGTACCTACTCCAACATATGCGTCAGTATGGCCGACAATCATTTGTAACACGAGACGATTGTTAGTTACCGACGCCCCGACGTTCTTGAGTTGGTCTGACAGAACCTTGAGCCATTGACAGTATGCGGACGCATTGGAAAATATGTCATATTAGTGGTGTTAAAATTCCTTCTCAAGTGTGACGACCCTGGAATTCTTATTGTCATGGAATATGTCACATAAACATTCCCAATCTTCCATAGCCGTGGAATCAGGCTCAAGAATAGTATGTAGTAAATCACTCGAGATTGTGGTGTAGATCCACCGGAGGACCGTTGCATCAAGGGTCAACCATAATTCCTTCTCATCATCGATCTTCGGCACCTTCTCTTTGCCTTTTTGACGGAATTATGTGATGGATAACCTGGTGTGAGCGACAATGGATTTTAAAGAGTTCCGCCCATGTCGCATAATGGACGTTTTCCATCTCAAGAGTGATGGAGATATGAGATTTGATGTTGGAGACAACAAGGGCTAGGTGAAAATTGGATTTCGAGTCAAACATGGATGTCAGACGGAGAAGGGAGGTCATTGGCGCAAGGAAGAAGAAGAGGGGGGGGGGGCGATAGTATTGAGAGAAAAGTTTAGGGTTTTAAAGATTTGATATCATGTAGGTAATATTCTTCCTTGATTTTATTCATTAATGATTTACAATATATATAGCGTTACAGAAATATTTATTTTGCTACAAACTAATCAATCCTAATTACAAGAGAAATATAATTTACCTAATACAAGAGATGTATAATTAATTATTGTGAAAATATTTTATTAGTTTCAAAGTGGATGCATGCAATTGGTAATTAGGTGGAACCACATACGTCAGAGTGCACTTGTAACTAAAAGATCATTTCATATAAGAAAAAAGTGGCATCAGATACTATGGTATGGGGTTGTGCTTCAAAGTCTATAACCTCACAATTATTGGTGGTGGAGGATAAAATGAAAAAAGATTATCTGGGATAGTTTTGTCATGTCCGATTTAGACCCTGCAAATTCACTAGTCTGTAAATGCTATATTGGATAATTAAAGTCGTTAAAACAGAAACGAGCGAAACATAAAATCATGCTCAATGAAATTGTCCCACAAAAATTTATCAGTAATTATGCTCAACCCACCCAATGAAAAATATTCTTCCTTTTCTGAAAGGAGAATCGAAAAAAATCACATTTTAGAATCGAAAAAAATCACATCAAGAAATTAAGTTGAATTCTATACCTACAAAAAGCATGGCAAAATCCTAGTATCAATCTAATTTATTCTATAGATATTTGGACTAAAGTTGACAAACAAATAAAATTATTTAATTCTTAGAGTCGGCAAGCGTGATGAGAGGGCGAGGTTCAAAGGATGAAAGACTTAGGGAGGATGCCTAGGCACCCACAGAAGAGGAAGGGTGTAGTAATAAATGAAATCATGAAATGATTCGAGGAGTTGAACATCAACGTAGATTGGATAACCTAGTCAAGTGGGAAGAACCCACTTTCCCTATAATACAATTCAACCTGTTTTTATTTCATTCATTCTCTATTCAATATCGTCTAGTCAGAAAATTCATAATCTGACTATTCGACACGACACAAAAAAAGAAAGGATCTATTTAAATGGAGTACAAATTACTGATTGAAATTTATAAAACCTAGTTATTGCACCTATATTTGCAAGAGATTGTCTTCAAAACTTGAGGTCATCCTGGTCACTCAACAATTTTTACCATTGTATCAAAGCTCTCCCGACTAGAAACGGAAGAGAATTTAATAAATTGAAAAAAACAACGTACTTTTCCACTACCTCATTACTCTGCATTCTCTACTAGGACATTGTTAAGAATAAAGCATGCAATTGGTATATAAACCAAGACATTTAAGAAGATATGTTACAAATTATAAATCATTACAAACAAAGTAATCAAATTAATTATTATATTCACATACCTTAAGCTTCCTTTTCCTGTTCGTTCAAGAATCAATCTTTCCTAAGATACATATATAAAGCAATGACATGATACATAAACAGACACTCAAACTTGATCTCAACTGGCAAGTATACTCTCCAACTTTGGGTGTGCACAAGTATAACTCCGCAAGAATAGCCCATGAACAAGTGCAAATATAATCAACATATTACTCCTTATTTAAAATCATAAGTAGTTAAACATATAACTCCCCCTAGATTCTTCATGCAACTCATTAATCCCCACAAGCAATAGCTGTAGTTCTGATCATCTGGAATTTGGATTGGTCGACATAGTTAGAGACTTCATCATTAAAACTAACTCTTCTTGTCACTGCTTTTCCAACAACACTACTATCATCATCATCATCATCTTCGTCATCATCACAGCTAGACATAATCTTGTTCTTCACGTGATCGATATATTCAGAAAACCTGCCATTACTAGTACTAATACGATCATTATAATCCTCCGATTTAACGCCTTTAGGATAATCTTGATTTTGCTGATGATTACTTGTAGCAATAATATCTGCAGGGAACTTGTTCATGGACTCTTCTTTTGTGTTGTGATTATATTCTACATGTATCCTATTCTGATCATTTAATGGGATTATTTGGTGGCCCTTTAAGTCATGAAGGGGAAAATTGGTGGATCCATTTTGAGCAACAACTAGCTTGAATTTGGTAGCTGAATTAATACTAGCAGATTTGGTATTTCTAGAAAAATATAGAAACAATGAACTTAGATTCAGTGCTTTGAAAATCTTTTTACATACCCCTTGGGACTGAGTGTTTTTCGTGATGGTTTGGTTCTTCCCCATTTCGAGTATTCAGAGTTCAAGGGAAATTAATACTCTACTTTGGGAAATAGCCAACTTTGGTTGTGAAATGGGAGAAGGTTGGATAAATAAGAGGAGATTATTATACAGGAGACTAATTTAGTCTCTTAAAACATAATCATGTGTTACTTGTTACTCCAATATTCCACAAGGTGTAGATTGGACGGTGATTATTAGGGTATCATATTCTTGGTTACTCTTTACCGTATTTTCCTATTTATTAAGCAAAAAGATGTGAGAAACGGGTGCCTCGAAGTCTAAAAAGTGTATACTTTGCAGTACAAGTACAAATACAATGGGTTCTTGCTTTGTAAAAGCATCTCAGAGTGATTGGTTTGGAGTCTTTGAGAGTCTATGGTGCCAACAGGATAGACCCCTTCTTCCTTGGACATGACGAAACTAATGAAATGGAAGACAGCAATATGTGGAATCACTTTTTTTGAATAATAAGTTAATAACATAAAAAAGGACACTAAATAGTATATCACTAAAGTATTTTGTATATAATTTATTATATTTGTAGAATCCCTATACAAGTGTAATTATAATAGTAATATTATATTAGGAAAAGATATTAGTATTGTATTAGGAAAAAATAGATTTATTTTTCATAATTAGATATTGTATATCATGTATATATATCTCTGATACCATGAAAATAATCAAGGGATTATATTCTTTCATGGTATCAGAGGTATATATACATGATATATAATATTTAATTATGAAAAATAAATCTAGCAGCAGTCCCGACACCCACGGATATCGAGGCTACGATGCATACATTTGGATTAAATCCCCCGAACGCAAATTGATACATGGACACCGGTGTCACTTCTCATATGACGGCAGCACCATATAATCTCTCGTCTTATTTCAATTTGAGCAAAACTCGTGGCATAATTATTGGTGATGGTAATTCAATTCCAATTCGCGGTTATGGTTACACACAGTTATCTCCCCGCATCCACCTCTAGTCTTGATAAATGTCCTTCATGCCCCTCACTTAATTAAAAATTTGGTGTCTGTCCAAAAATTCACAACTGATAATTGGGTGTTTGTTAACTTTGACCTTTTTGGATTTTCTGTGAAGGATTTCACGACGGGGATACCTCTAATGAGGTGTAATAGTCGGGGAGAGCTTTATCCAATCACCACCACCACCACTTCCTCAAGTCAAGCCACTCCATCAACGTTTGCCGCTCTAGCACCTTCCTTTTGGCATGCTCGATTGTGTCATTCGGGGGCGTCTGCTATTTCTTCTCTTAAGAATAATAATTTTATTGATTGTAATGGTACGCGTAGTACTAATATTTGTCCTTCTTGTCCCCTAGGAAAACATGTTAAATTACCGTTTGTAGCCTCTACTTCTAGTACTTTGATGCCTTTTGATATTATTCATAGTAATTTGTGGACATCTCTCGTTTTGAGCTCGTTGGGCCATCGTTATTATGTGTTATTTTTTGGATGATTATTCTAATTTTTTTCTAAAGTCTCAAGTTTTTTCCACATTCCTAAAGTTTAGAGCATTCATTTGTACTCAATTTGAAAGGAAAATTAAAAACATTCAATGTGATAGTGTGAGGGAATTTGATAATGGGTCGTTTCGAAAAATTTGTGACACTAATGGCATTGTTTTTCGATTTTCTTGTCATCATAGGTCCTCACAAAATGGGAAAGCCAAATGAAAAATTTGTACCATGATCCGCATCCAGTTTTTCGGTTCGTCCCCCCCTGTTGGCCCAATTTCTCAACAACCTGGCCCAAATAACGTTCTCCCGCATCCAGTTTTTCGGCCAGCAAGCTCACTGCTTGCTCGCCCAGATTTGTCATCCATACGTCCTGCTACTAAGCCAACAGGCCCACTGCCTGCTGGCCAGTCCCAAGCCAACCCGACACCTAGCCAAAATTCATTCACTTCTATTTCGAGTCAAGGGTCCGTTACTCGTAGCCAACGAAGTATTTTTAAACCTAAAAGACATTTTAATTTTAATTTTAATGTCATTAAATCACCCTTGCCACGTAACCTAGTGTCTGCCCTTCATGACCCGAATTGAAAAATGGCTATGGATGATGAATTTAATGCTCTTATTAAAAATAAGATGTGGGAGTTGGTGCCCCGTCCCCCCGGTGTCAATGTTATTCGTTCTATGTGGATTTTTTTCTCATAAGGAAAAATCTGACATTTGTTTTGAGAGGCATAAGACCCGTCTTGTAGGTGATGGCAAAACTCAGCAGGTTGGTGTGGATTGTGGTGAGACATTTAGTCCAGTGGTCAAACCGGCTACCATTAGCATTGTTCTCAGTCTAGCTCTCTCGAAAGCATGGCCCATTCATCAGTTGGATGTGAAAAATGTTTTCTTACACGGTGATCTCAAGGAGACAGTATACATGCATCAACCCTTGTATTTCAGGGACCCCAATTATCCTAATCATGTCTGTTTGCTCAAGAAGTCCTTATATGGGCTTAACCATGCCCCACGGGCTTGGTATAAGATGTTTGCAAATTATGTGTCTACTATTGGGTTTCTCACAACATGTCTGATCATTCTCTGTTCATCTATAGTCGTGGTACTTCTCTGGAATACATTTTGTAATATGTGGATGATATTATATTGACTGCCTCTTCTGATAATCTACGTAAGTCTATCATGTCTCTTCTCAGTTCAAAATTTGTTATAAAAGACTTGGGGCCCTTGAGTTATTTTTTTGGTATAACTGTCACACGTCATGCAGGTGGTCTATTTTTGTCACAGAGGAAGTATGCGGCTGAGATTATTGAGAGATCGACATGTCATCGTGTAAGTCCTCATCTACTCCGGTTGATACCAAGCCGAAGTTGAGTGCTACTTCTAGCACACCTTACGAGGATCCCACCCACCATCGCAGTCTTGTAGGGGCTCTTCGGTATCTTACTTTCATGAGGCCCGACATTACGTATGCAGTGCAGTAGGTGTGATTATTTATGCATGATCCGAGAGACGAGCACATGCATGCGCTCAAACGCATTATACGGTACATACATGTCACACTTGATTATGGTTTGCATTTATATCCATCATCTGTCTTTACTCTCATGTCTTATACAGATGCTGATTGGGATGGATGTCCAGATACCAAGCGTTCGACATCCGGTTATTGTATGTTTCTTGGTGATAACTTGGTCTTTTGTTCGGCAAAACGCCAAGCTACTTTATCGCGATCTAGTGTGGATGCCGAGTATCGAGGGGTAGCCAATATGGTGTTTGAGTCATGTTGGCTGTGTAATCTTCTATTAGAGCTTCACTTTCCTATTCAGAAAGCTACCTTGGTCTACTGTGATAATGTTAGTGCAGTCTATCTATCTGAGAATCCGGTTCAACTTCAGCGCACTAAACATATCGAGATGAATATTCATTTTGTTTGCGAAAAGGTAGCTCGTGGACAAGTTCGTGTCTTGCATGTCCCTTCACGGTACCAAATTGCTGACATATTTACTAATGGTCTTCTCTTAGTTCTGTTTGAAGATTTTAGGGACAGTCTTAGTGTACGACAACCGCCCGCTATGACTGCGGGGGTGTGAAAGACACGAGAATATACATGGGTGGGACCATGTATATCACTTAAGTATTTTGTGTATAATTTATCATATTTGTAGAATTCTTGTACAAGTGTAATTATGGTAGTAGTATTGTATTAGGAAAAGGTATATTTATTTTCCATAATTAGATATTGTATATCATGTATATATACCTATTCATTAATGAAAATAATCAAGGAATTATATTCTTTCACCAACCAGATAACAAATCCATTTTTTTTCCTTTTAAGCTAACACATTTAACTCACAAGTTATATATCAAGAACATAACTCGAATGGGGGTTCGTTGTGATAGTTGTTTTAGGTAAATCTCATATTGAAATGGGAGGAGAAAGTTAAGGATCATATAAGGGACGAGTTTAGAATTTAACTGTTGATGTGACTTTTGGGTTAAAGTCCAAATCGATAATCTTGTGATGCCCATAAGTCTTGAAGTGATCCAGAAGTGGGTTACGACAAAGCTGACAATACCTTGACAGTTGAACCTGGACGTTACATTAAGCAAGTTTTGGGGATCGTTACCTTGAAAAGAAGATATCTAGATCTCAAAGTGAAAAGGATAAATTGAATGATCGAGAATCTGACGATCAATCTTATAAATGTGGGACTTCAATTAATCCAAGGAGACTGGATGTAAGTTTTCCGAATACGAATATCGAACTATCATATCTCATTTACATTTTGTAACTTATTATCTCTTGTGTTCTACACTTGTTCAAATTCGAAAACACTATCTCTGAAGTAGATATTGAAGTCATGCAATCTGAGCAATTCAGTATAAGTGGATTGAATTTGTTTAAGTTGACTAAAGCAGTTGGATGCATAAAGCATTTCGCATTCAGGCAGGGTTCAAGGAAGGATCACAACAGTCGGATGCACAGGGTTCAAGGAATGGCCAGAACTGAAGGAGGTATAATGTAAGTTGAGTAATAATTAAAAGAAGCACTTGTATAGTCTCTAGGATGGTATGATATTGAGCATATTATGAAGAATAAATAATACACATAATTGGTACTACCATCAAAAGTCATTTAAGATGATAAAATATATATGTCTCATAAATTAGCACAAAGTAATAAAAGGGATTATTATAGAGTACCAAACCTTAAAAGCTTCTTTCCTTTTTCTCCAAGATTCAATCTTTTCTAGTACATACACTAACCTATAAGATCAATATGCATACCATACTCGACACATTCCCCTTATTTAAAGCATAAAGAATTATACATATAATTCTGCAAACCATAGATTCTTCAGGCAGCTCCTTGGTTCCCACCAGCAATAGTTGTAGTTCTAATTAATCTTGAACTTGGATCGGTCATTATAGTGACCGACTTTATCATCATCAAAACTAGACATATTTCTCATCTTGTTTTTGACGTGATCAATATAATTAGAAAATCTGTCATTACTAACACTATCATATTTAGGACATTCGTTTATCTGATGATGAACTATGGTGAACATATGTTTTCCAGGGGACTTGTTCACATGAGGCTCAGCCTTTGTGCCTTTATCATATTGGTTCTGCTGATGGGACTTGTTCACGGGTTTCAGAGATTCAGCTTTAAACTTGGGTACGACACTTTCTCCTGAACTGTGGTTGTATTCTACCGATACCTGTCCAGACATAATATAATTAAGTAATGACAACGAGAAAAAACTTAATCTTTTATTAGATGATATGGTCAGACAATTCAACATAGTATTAGATCACATAAGAGATTTTCAACTCAAGTCTCAAACACAAAAAATACTTTCACGCATTTGACTCATACGTGAGAAAAATTAGTCTTACGTGTGAGAGAGTGTGTTGATTACATAATAAGTATCCTCTCTATCCCAATTTATATGAAAGGGTTGGTGTTGAGAATTAGTCAGTAAATTTTATTTATATGTAAATGATCAGCGTAAATAAATGTTGAACACTTCAATTGCCGCACCCGTCCTCTGAAATAGTATTCTCGGTGTATATTAGTAATAAAAGCGGACACTAATATATGGTTAATCAACAAGGATGGAAAGAGCAATAATGACACCAAAATTTTTACGTGAAAATCCTTCTGAATAAGGGAGAAAACCACGAGTCCGAGAGGAGCAAAGTAATCCTGTATAATGAGAAATTTTACACTAGGGATCCCGAATACAATACTCCTAAGACCACTGCACAATCAAAAAAATTAACACTCTTTTAATTTTTCCACCTCACTACAATATTGCTCACACTTTTTATTTTCTTCAGAGACTATAGGGGCGACGTGCTACAAAAAGAACTCTGTTCGATTTTTTAGTCTATCTATAAGAGGAGATCATATGAAAAACGTAACCACTAAACGACGAAGCTAGGAGCGGAAGGAGGGACTTGAACCCTCAACCTCAGCCTTGGCAAAGCTATGCTCTACCATTAAGCTATTTCCGCCAGCTAGGGTAGTGGCGAATGCTCTCCACAACTATTAAATTGCTTCTTTATTTGTGTTGGTGTTTTGGTGTACTACAAATGAACCAGGAGCTTCCTATTTATAGGAATGAAATGCTCATCTTGATGTCACTATGCATGAAGAAGTCAAAGTATGCAGCTTGTGAAATCATTTAATGTTGGCTGCTCAAGTTTTTTTATTGGAGATATGTTGGCTTGACATTTTATGCTAAAGCAAGAAAAACATCTTCCTTGATTTCATGGGATATGGGGCTGGACCCCACAGTTGGGAGCATCAAAATATTTAATTTTATTAGAATTCAAGTATAAATGCTTTAAAACTTTTAAAGTTAAAATTTAAAACTATACGAAAAGTACTACGAGCTAATACAGTTAATGGTTTAAGAATTTTTGTAAAAAATAAGAAAAAATTGACCCCAACAGTAACATATTCACATAAAACGAGATGGAGGGAGAAAAATTAAAATATGGCCAGACAATTCAATAGTACCATGTATGATTGCTGGTGATTTAACTCAAGGGGAAAGGTGGATCCATTTTGAGCATGAGGTTGGTGCAGAGCTACTGGTTTGGATGCAGTAGCTTTAGCAGTATAATTCCTTTGATGATCAATTTTTGGTTTGCTAGCTGAATTTGTAGTAGTAGCAAATTTAGGACTCTGTGGAGAAATTCGTCGAAATGATCGAAAAGCTGGACTTATATTCATTGCTTTGAAAATCTTTTCACAAAATCCTTGGGATTGAGTAGTATTTTTGGTTGTGATTTGGTTCTTCCCCATTTCGAGTCTTCAAAAGTTTCACTATACTTTGGGAAATATGTAGCTAAAATTTGTGATCAGTTGAGATGGTGGAGAAGAGAGTTGGATGGAGCAAATAAATAAGGGGAGGTTAAGGAGTTTAAATGTAGGTTTTATTAGACCTTAATCATGTGTTACTCGTTGGTGTGAATTGTTCAACATCATAGAGACCAAATTTCAAACAGATATCCCTCATGGGCCATATTAGCTGACAAATTATCTCCAAGATTCCACACAAGGTGTAGAATATAGATAGTCATTAGGGGGGGATCATATTCGCGTTAATAACTTTTTAATTAAAAATTTAAAGTTAGAATGCATAGTAATTAACTATGATTTAGCAATAATAGTGTAAATTTAAGACATATATCATGTATTCATTAGGTTGGTATAAACATCAAACACATACCATACATCAACTATTAAGAAAGTGCAATTTGGAAAGCTTGAAAGCAATTAATAAGTACAAATACAATCGAGGGCGGAGTTAGGTAGGGTTGAGGGTTCACCTGAACCCTATTCGGGGAAATTACACTGTATATACAAGGTTATAATTATCTTTTAATGTCTATATAATAGAGGTTAAGCCCCTGACTTCTTTATATATTTACTTTTTCATCTGTTCAAACCCCTTAATGAAAATTTTGGCTCCACCATTGAGTACAATTACCAACACTTTTTTTAACAATGGGTGCAAACGACCTAAAATTAGGGGCTGCTATAAATTATGTGAAAATTTGATAAATATGGACCAAAGTCACAGTGCGTTCATAATTAAAAAATCATCACCAATCAACATATTAAAAAGCAGTGCGGCATCAGATACTATACGGCCTCAAAGCTAAAAGTAGCATCGAGATTTCAGTAAAATTTCAATTGCTTCTTGCTTAATTGTAAAAAGAATTTCATTAGTGGTGCTTGGAAAGGCTATAACGCCCTCGGATATAAACGAAGATACTAAAGAAATAGAAGATGGAAAATATTAAAACCATATATGTGAAAAAGGAAAGAATATAAATTTAAAAAGCAATACATCACACTATTAGCGAATATTCACCGTATATTTTATAATTATGATAGATATACGATGAATATAATTACAAAATTTAAAAAGCAATACATCCACTATTAGCGAATATTCACCCACCTTTAATAATCGGAAAACAAAGTGAAGAAAGAATATTTATGCATGTGGCACTCTTTGGACAAATCATTTATAGGCTGTTGCCACATATAGATCAGAGCATATATTTATATCCAAGCTACGGAACATATATTATTGGACAGTACAGTAAAATGGAGAAGTGTTAGGTGGTACAATGTGATAGGGAAATAGCTAACAAAATGAAAAACACCAACATCGGGCTAGTACTACTATTTTTTTCATTTAAGAAGTGGCAAAGTTGAACATTATACTATAAAAGATGTCTAGAAAATTAGCAACAGCAAGCACAATCACAATAAATAAATAGGGAACTCCTTGGTCTTTCCATGATCACTGGAAATGGGGTATCTCTGCAATCTTATCAGGAATTTTATCCTGTTTACATTAAAAAAAAATACGGGTATTTTATTTGGAAATAGTTATTTAATTTTTGAAATTTTACACGTGTACTTATTTCGGACAAATTCAGACATGACAAAACGTTTGACGTTACATATACTTAGTACATGCAAAATGACTAAATTCAACCATTTATGACTGAAGTTCAAATAAAAATAGTTGAACTCCATATTAGCAAAAATAATTGAATTTCAATCATACATGTCTGAATTTTAGCCATATAAGACTTTAAAACCATATGTCTAAAGTTATTGTGAAGTAGATAGATTTGCAATTTTTATGCACTACGGATATGGCATAATAGTGATCCCAAAACCGGTCGTGCAATTCGGTGAATATTCATGGTAGTACTGGGTTATCTTTGCAAACAGTCTCATTTGCTCGATTTTGCTGCAAGTCTCTTATGCATTTGTTGCGAGTACCTCTTGCGCTGGGCTTAGGTTTGTATCATTATAGGGTTTAAACTAAAGCTGGCCAGTGGGCCGGGTCGGTCCGGTCCCGCCCCGATCCGACCTCGACTTTTTATAATTTGGCGGTATCGGGACTCGAATCGGGACGGGACATGGACCTGTCCCGACCCGCCCCAGTCCCGCCAGGCCCGACCCGGTCCCGGTCCCGCCCCGATCCCGCCCGAAACCCCCCTTTGCACAAATAATTGTTGCACCAACGACCATTTTATATTTTGGTCGTTGTGCAACGGCCATTTTTGGCCTCCCCCAACCCCCTACCCCCTTAATATTTATTTTTAACTCATAAGTTATTATATTTACACTTTAACCTAATTTCCCAACTAGAAATACCTCATTTTCTCTTCATCTTTCTCACAAATCTTTCTACAATCTCTCAATCTATCTCTCTACATTGTTTACTAAATATTAAATTTTATTTATTCATTTGGGAGTGAAGTTGGCAACTATTTTGAGGATCTTACATCGAGCAAAGTTTCAATTTTCAACCTCTCGATTACACGTTTACGTTACGTCGGCGTTTGGTACATTCATTCATTCATTAAATTATTATTGTCTGTTTATTTTATTTAGCGCACTTAATTTTATTTACTTTAATTATTTATTAGTATAATTATAAATTTATAGTGGAAAGATTTAAACGTATGCTTACGGGTAGGGGTCAGACTTCTTCTAGTATGAGCAACAAGGACAATTGTACTTCTTCTAGTCATCCTATTTCTAGACAGAATCCTATTCCTACACATGATGATTTTGTTTATACTGAACATTTTTCTACAATACCATTAGATTTAGACGAGGAGCTATTTTCTGGAACTCAAGAAGACTTTAATTTAGACAATGATCTAGATGATACACCCACTAATGTAGATGACAATACACCCACTAGTGCACCTTCAACTGAAATGCCTCATATTCCCCCTAGTATGAGACGAGGTCCAACAAAATGACCATTAAAATCATATGCATGGACATTTTTTGATAGAGACGTAGAGAATCAAGTAGCTAGATGTAAAATTTGTAAAAGTGTTTTAAAATTTAAAACTGGAAAAGGTCACGGTGGGACGGGGGTTTAATGAGACATGTAGCAAGGGCTAATCCAGCTAGGTATGCCCAATACGAGGCTTCAAAATTGGGTGCGCAAACGCCCGCTCCATCGGGACAAGGTTCACATACTGTCCCGGACCAAATACAGGGTCAAATTAACCTCACGACGGGGGGAATTGTAGTCCCTAATTACAATAAACATAGAGATAGGGAAGCAATATCAAAATTAGTTGATGTGGAGGGTTTGCCTTTTTCATTCCCTTCATCTCGTGATTTTATTCATTACATTAGAGAAATGTATAATCCTGCTTTTAACGATTTTTCTAGATCAACTGTTAAGAGAGATGTATTTAAATTTGCATATGAATATCAACATTATTTACGTTATTCATTATATCATTTTAATGGTAAAGTGGCTATCACTTCTGATATAGGCCGTAGTACTAACGACCATGATTATTTAACGGTAACCTGTCATTGGATAGATAATAAATGGTCTATGCAAAAATGTATCTTAGCGTATAGATATATAGATGATAGGCACACTGATACTTTTATTGCAGAAAATATTTACCAAGTGTGCGATTATTACGGAATAACTGATAAAATTATGGCTATTACATTAGATAACGCTTCTTCTAACAATTATGCTATTACAATTTTAAAAAATAGTTTAACTCTATCTTTTTCAGATCATTTTCATATAAAATGTGTGTGCCATATATATAACTTAGTTGTAAAGGATTGTCTATCACTTTTTGAAGACATTCTTAGTAAAATACAATTTGCTATAAGTTTTATTTTTAAAAATAATAAAATACAACGACAAAAAAAATATAAAAAAACTTGTCACGGTTGCCAACTACCTTATAGAAAAATTTCAGAAGAAATACCCACTATGTGAAATTCTTTATACGAGCAACTACTTGTTGCTTATGATTATAGAAAACCTATAACTTTATTTTTAACTCTCATAATCAAAATCCAGCTGATATGGTTGTAGATAGCGATTGGAGAAAAAATTCCAAACTTATTGTATTTCTAGAGAAATTTTTTCAAGCAACAAATGAATTTTCAGTATATATTATCATACTATTTCAACTATATTGTTTTATATAGCTCTAATCTTTTTACTGCTTAATGAATATATGGATAAACCAGCTTATAAGGCAGCTATTAAAAAATGTTTATCAAAATAAAAAAATATTTTATTCTTATTCCCACTATTTATATTATTGGTGTTATATTAAATTCGACTATTAAAATGGACTGTACTAAATCACTTATTGAAACTATTTATGATTGTATATCAGTACTACCACCTCCAAATCCCAAAAATCTAAATCACCCACCACTTATTGAACAAACTAAAGAGGAAGTGTTGTCTAGCGTAGAAGACGAATGCAAAAAAGTATATAGGTTTTCCTAACAAGAAAGTGCTAGCAACCTACCGGCTCCCATACCATCTTCTTCTTCAACACAACCTCACAAAAGACATGTTGTTTCTGCGGCTAGTATTGAAAGCCTCAGAAATAGAATATGCGGCCGTACCGCTACTAACCAAATTAACGTGTTTAATATTTTTGTTTTGCAGGGTTCTGTACCGTACCAAACAGTTCTCAATGAAGAATGACGTGAAGACTTGCTGAAATACTGGAGGGGAAATGAGAAGACATTTCCTGCACTTTCAATGATGGTCCGAGATGTTTTGAACATTCAAGCGTCATCAACGGCGTCTGAAAGCGCTTTTTCTGCAGGCAGATATCAAATAGGAGAGCACATACACTTATTAGCCGGAGACAGCTTGGAGATTGCAGTATTATTCTGAGATTGGATACGAGCGGAGTGGAGAAGGTGCGGTCAACCGTAGATCAACGAAGAAGAAGATGAAAACTACAACGAAATCTTATCCGAAGGTGGTGAAAGTGACGTGGAGCAATTTGACCAACAAATACCAATTCCAACCGAAGAACCACAGAAAATTATCAAGAAACTAGAACATGTTTTTTTCAAAATGTAATTTTTTTAATTGCAATTTTACTATGTAATTTGCAACTTTTGAACAACACCACAAAGTTGCAATTTTGACAATTGTATTTGTATTACAAAAAAAATCATGTCTATTAAATAATATAAGAGACGCAAAAACAATCTTGAGATGTTTTTATTACACTATCTTCTTCAATTATTGAGTTGTTTATATATGTTATTTTTTAAATTAAGTGGAAAAAAAATCGCCACGACCCTCTCCCGCCCCGCCCCGATTCCGACGGGATCGGGACTTCGGCGAATCCCGCATGTCCCGCCCCGCCCCGATCCCGCCCCTTTCCCCGCCCCGAGAGTCCCGAACCCGGCCCACTAGCCACCCCTAATTGGGCCTAAACTCGAATGCCATTATTTTGGACTCGAATATAAATATAAGAATGTGGTTTCTTGTAGTTCAATATCCAACATTCTTGACTATTTTTGTAAAAAGTCTTTTACCAAGGGAAGAGATATCCAGCTGGATTAGTATAAGTTATCCTAAGATTTTAATTTGTGATACTCAGTGCAGAAATCAACATGCTTGACAATATACAGTAGACTACTATTTTTCTTCATTTTAATTTGTGATACTCAGTTCATGATTTACCTCCTTCACAGACCTGTCGGACCGGGGTGTGGGGGCTCCTGGGGTGGGAGATTCCACCTTTTGGAGCAAAATTCAAAGATGTTTAGCTAAGGCGTATTGAAGGTAGATCTGGCATATTTAACTCTTGAGGCAGTAATAAATGTCTAATTTGAAGGGACTTTTTAATTTTTAATCTAGCAATTTCATAATCACTTTTCCCTGTAATTGTATACGCATATCAATTTGAGTTGTAGTCTACTGTATATTGTTAAGCATGTTGATTTCTGCACTTAGTATCACAAATTAAAATCTTAGGATAACTTATACTAATCCAGCTGGATATCTCTTCCCTTGGTAAACGACATTTTACAAAAATAGTCAAGAATGTTGGATATTGAACTACAAGAAACCACATTCTTATATTTATATTCGAGTCCAAAATAATGGCATTCGAGTTTAGGCCCAATTTGCAATTTACGTGGCCGGTAAATAAAATATCTGCTTACCAAAAGAAAAATTCCAAACAGGTGGTCAAGTGTTTCATTCAATGTATATGAGATTTTTTTGAATATTAACTATTCAATTAAATTGAAATATTATAATTATAACTTGCATTTTGATTTTCAAATTCATATTAGTTGGAACAAAAGAGGCTCGATTGGGTTCTAATAATCAAGATAGCCATTTGTTTCGGTATAAATAGTTATTCTCTACTCTTGTACTGTGAGAGTAGCTGATTGGATTGTTTAAGAAATTCAAGTAAATGTTGGCTTCTTGCCAATTGATTTTGAATAGCTTTATCAAAATCAGAAGCAAATTGTGCAAAGGCTTCTAAATATACGAATTGTGCTAGTTCTAATTTTAATTTACCTACTATTTGTTTCATGATTTACCAAATTAGACTTTCTTAACAGCTTATGTATGATATTCATTTGATATTGACACCAACCTAATAAATACCTAACACATGTCATAGCTTACACTTTTATTGCTAAGCCATAATTAATTAATTTTTTATTTAACCACAAGTAATACACTTTTACAATCGCAACCTAAATTAATGTACCTCTCGTACAACTAAAGTATGATTTGCGAGGATGACACAAGTAATGAGATACTCAAGGACGATCATTGCACAAATTAGAAGTGAAAGATTTTTCATGTTTAGTTTACGAATATTTTGGTCCAACTTATTGCAAAGTAACTAAATTTCAAATACTTATAAGATAGAGGTTGAGTTTCAAAAAAGTGATTATTTGTCAAAATTTTACAATCGTTGATGAGATGAGATGAGAGTGACGTAAACAAACCAAACAGTGGGCCTAAATAGGAAAAAGCCCATGTCTTGGTCGTTGTAAAACCCTGCTGGAAAACAAACCTAAACCCCCCAAACACTTCCTCCAATGGCGTCCGTCGCTTTGAGAAATCCAAATTCGAAGCGCGTGTTATCACTCTCTCCTCAAATCTACTCATCATGCTGTTCAGTTTCCACTCAGTTTTCACTCTCCGAGTCGCTAAATGCAAATGAAAATCACACACTTTCTAATCCATGGTGGAGATCCATGGCCACCTTCACTCGAACGTAAGCTTAAAATTTCAAATTACAGTTACTCAACATTGTAAATTTACGTATGTAGAGGTGAAATATTCACTTGATCCACTACTAACACTTAATGTAATTTTAAATAATGTTCAACCTTATACTTTGTTTGGATTGTTGTTACCTATTGTATTGTTTCGTAATGTATTGTCTTGATGAATAAAATGTTTGGATAGATTGTATCTCACACATCCACAATTTGAAGTATAAACCTACTAGGAAAGTAGGGTATGAGGTAGAGCAACTTGAAAAAGGTAGAATAAAGGATAAAATAGGATTATTAGATAATAAGTAAAGATAAAATGAGAATAAAAAATAAAGTAACAATGCGATCACACCAAATCCGTTGTTACATAAAATGAGACTTTTCGTAGTTACATAACGATGAATTTAACGGTAGTAACAATCAAAACAAACATTGTATTTAAACTAATAACACAATACAATACAATACAATAGGTAACAACCATCCAAACAAGCAGTTATTCGTTTCTGCTTGACCTGTGATGATGTGATCCTCGCTTCAACGAACTGTAGCCATTTTGATTATTTTAAGCTGAATTTTGTCAATATCTAATTATATTATCTGATTTCCTGCAGAAAACCTCATGTAAATGTCGGAACAATCGGACATGTTGATCATGGGAAGACTACTCTTACTGCTGCAATTACAAAGGTTAGTGTGGTCGAGCCTTCCATATTTATTGCCTCCATTTCATTTTATATGACTAGGAGATTAAAAATGTTAAATTGATTAGTGTATTGTACTTGTGTTAGTGGATTAAAATATTGAAGTAATGTTAAAAGATACTTTGGTATAGAAAATATTACATCAATTATTTTGTTGTAGTTATTGATCCTTTTTTTACCGAATGCTTTGTCATGCTTTCTATAGTATTTTGCCATTATTTCTTCACTTCCGCTATTTCTTTTTCCGACCTGCTTTGAAATGCTTTTCCTTGAGCTAAGGGTCTACTGGAATCAGCCTCTAGCCTCTCTACCTCCCAAGGTAGGGGTAAGGTCTGCGTACACTCTGCCCTCCCGAGACCCCACTTGTGTGATTACACTGGGTTTGTGGTTGTTGTAGAAAATATTGCATCAAAGTTTAAAGTAGGGTAGTTTAACGGATTTGAATTCTTGAAATTTTAAAGGTTGTATAGAAAGATATTATTTATGGAATGATGTCAAACATTTGTCAAATCCCATTTTTTAATACAATTTTCCTTTTCTTTTCAACTCATTATATACGCTACCAATTGCTTGATAAGCCCCTGTTCATTGTCCAGGTGCTAGCGGAAGAAGGAAAGGCCAAGGCGATTGCATTTGATGAGATTGACAAAGCCCCTGAAGAGAAAAAGAGAGGAATTACTATTGCCACAGTAGGGGATACTTCTCTATCCTTGGTGGCACAATTTTTTTAATTTGTATATGTATTTAATGCTTTAGCTGATGTTTTTTAGGCCCACGTGGAGTATGAGACGGCTAAAAGACATTATGCTCATGTTGATTGCCCAGGACACGCGGATTACGTTAAAGTGAGATGCAAAAGCTACCTATATTTACTGCATTGGTCTCGTTCTACATGTTTTATTTATCACGGCTGTTGGAGTGTAGGGGTATTTAATTATGGCTTGTCTGAATAGTACTCAGTTGATTGTGTATCATTTGAGAGTTTATGTCGCTGACCGTAAAGTCAGTAATTAAGCAATTACTTAGTTCCCTTAAGATTAAAAGTTTGTGTTAACGAGGACTGAGTACATAAAAACTATAAGCTCTATACTTTTATATTATTGATTATCTCCATTTGCTTTATTCCTGATGAAAAACTACTGAAGTAGGAATTTCATGATATTAGATCATCTATCCTCATTACTTTAAAAATTGACCCATTTTATAGAAACACTATTGATTGATTACTGGGTTTAAGCAGTTAATTTTGACTTGTATACTACATTGGTAGTAATTGAAAAATATCCAAAATGTGGATTTGTAAAATTTTGTATGGAATTATACCATGAATAAGATGGTATAATAATTAATACAATTTGGGATGTTGCAAAGTAGAGAGGGTCAATTCAAATTAAACGGCAGGAGGTGTATTTTTAGAGGCTAAAATATTGTGGCACAATAGAGGTCCTGTTAAATTTTAAGCGGTAGACATCATCCAACTTTTCTTACTAATATCGTGAGAGATAGGCGCCCCAGTGTGCTTCACTTTCTCCGATTTAAAAGGTATGGTTTGGTGTGATAATTTTGGCTTGTGCAGGAGTACTTAATGTGAAAAGCACTACTACTATCTTGTGATTTGTGAATATCAAATTCTCTCGACCCTTTCTTGGTGGGATCTTTTCATTGTTTAATGGTTCTTCACGTGCTTTCTGCTCTCTGGACAAGAAAAGTAATGTTAGTTGGAGCAACAGTGACAATTTGTAATTTGTCACTTTCAAAAAAGATAAGTTTCAAAAAACAGTGACAATTTGTAATTTGGGAGCAACTTGTGAGATTATGGACAATCTTTTTCTGAAGTAGGAGATGGTTTAATTTGTTCTCCTTCGTAATATCCCTTCGTACTTGTTTGGTCACACCTTATGTTGTTTCTTGTAGTGATTGATTCTTCTGTAAAGATTATGAATACTGACAATAAAAAAATTAATCAAGTTGCAAAATTCTGCATTTTGAGACATAGAAGTTCCTTAACAATCCCTACCAGAAGATGAATCCGTTTGGCTCTTTGAAGCAAAAATTGACATATAACACGTCCCTGGATTCAGGCTATTTTCTTGCTGCTTGATGTTAACAATTGATTTCAAACTCCTTTCCCCCTAAACTTCCTTTTTTGCTTATTGTTACAAGTATTGTATTAATCTCAGCAACAAGTGCTCTATATTTTACAACACGCGCTACATTACTGATTATGTAATAAGCTCAAGAAGTCAACCACGGTGTCTATATCATTTGCAATAGCCATGTTGCACCAAGAAAAAAAAGTGTAAAGATATGCAACTGTTGTTAATGCTAATAACAAACTCCAATTTGCTCTGAAAATTTCTAATGTTCTTAAACTCCCTTTCTATTCAATTGCTAATCACTTGTTTTATTCTATAGAATATGATTACTGGAGCTGCCCAAATGGATGGTGGTATTCTAGTTGTGTCTGCTCCAGATGGACCAATGCCACAAACAAAGGAGCATATTCTTCTTGCGCGCCAGGTAGATGCTCGTGATAGACCAGAGGAATAACTGAAATAGACTATTTTTGGTGATTCTAATTGTTGCTTTTTCTTATACTTTGCAGGTCGGTGTACCGTCTCTTGTCTGCTTTTTAAACAAAGTTGATGCTGTTGATGATCCCGAGCTGCTGGAACTTGTGGAAATGGAGCTTCGGGGTGCGCCAGCTTTTCCAATACTTGCTTCAATTGTATTATTACTTGTGCAGAACCTGAAGTCCTGGTAACTGGCTTTTGCAGCTATCATGACTTTGCTGTGTTCATTTCCTTACGTGAGATTTCCTTTCTTGCAGAACTGCTTAGTTTCTACAAGTTTCCTGGGGATGAAATTCCTATCATCCGTGGTTCAGCTCTTTCTGCTTTACAGGGAACTAATGAAGAAATTGGAAAGAAAGCTATTTTAAAGTTAATGGATGCTGTAGATGAATACATTCCAGATCCAGTGCGCCAACTTGATAAACCATTCTTAATGCCAGTAGAAGATGTATTTTCAATTCAGGTAATCTGATATTCTAGTAGCTCATGTTTAGCCAGAGATCAGTCAAAACTACTTTGCTATTTTCAGTTTCTTTCCAGTCCCTTGAATTCTACTTCATTTATGAGGTTTATCTCTAACTTTGAGTGGGTTATATCACTCTATGCCTCTATGCATATGGTTTTAGAATCTTAAACCCAGTGAATAACAGTCTAATGTTTTTGGAGATAACTGAAGCTTCTAGAATGACTGGGACTTGTTCCAGCCATTTGTAGGGGAAATTTCTGTACTATCTTTAGTGCTGAAAAAACCGTATATTCATAGAAACTAATCTTTCTCTAGTGTAGCCTTTGTAGTGATGCGATACCTCTTGCTGCTTATTTTAGTACAATCCTTTTGCTCTGAGAAAGGTAGAAAAAGATTTTTTTGCAGCTGTCCATCTTTCATATCAAAAGAGGAAAAAATTGCTTGAACCTTGACTCTAATGTGATACTAATCTTTTGCTGTTAATGTTTTGAAGGGACGTGGAACTGTTGCTACTGGCCGTGTTGAACAGGGAACAATTAAAGTTGGAGAAGATGTGGAGATCTTAGGGCTGATGCAGGTTAACTGTTACCATATTCAGTTATTCTATTACCTACTTTCTTTCAGGGGAGAATGTTGGTTCGTAGCATGTTTTAGAATTCCTGTGCTAGTGTTCTAGACTTCGATCTGCCTTTCCTATTTGTCTGCTTTGAAACCCGAGGATGAATAACGCCATGCCTGATTACTAACCAATTTAATTTCATGTAACTTATTGATGTTATGGGTTATTGTATGTAATCTTTCACAACCTTACAAGTTAAGAGTAAACTTTGTTACAAGGTATAGAAGAATCTCTCGTATACAAGCAAAAATATAGACACCCGCTGGAACTTCATGAATGCACCAAAAAAGAAACTAGGAATGAGAAGGTATTTCTCAAGTACACAATGGTTCTCTATCCTTTCAAAGCTCTTCTATTTCTCTCCTTCCCTAAGACCTACATGAGTTCTACCTTATCAAAAAACGACCTACATGAGTTCTAATGACGCAATGTCTCATGCACTTTGACTTCTCTGTTGAGTTGTGAAGCCTAATTCATCGCCGACACTATGAAGACCCTACGCAGAGTGTGGAACGCTGAGACATGAGGATATTTTTGGAATTTCGGTCTTGTATTATGTTCGCCCTAGTTTTCGCTATATATAGAATAGGGCGCCGTTCTCTTTGAGGTCGACCAAGAGTAAAAGTGAGCAAGAGAGAATTGTAAACACAAACTCCCTACTTTGATTATAGTGAAATCTGCAGCGGCAAAGTGGACGTAACTCTCGCATTGAGAGTGAACCACTATAAATCTGTGTGTTATTTGTTCTTCGCTTATTTACTGTTTTTTGATTAGGTAAGAGTGCCTCCCTGTGCACACATGGCCTATTGCAGTCTGGGCTATCTCAAGATCTCACAGCACAAGATGGCATGAGTAGCAACCTGTCAATATGGAAGGAAGTGGAAGTAAATTATCGGAAAAGTTTGTTGAATATTTACACAACATTTTTTATCCTCCTTTTTCTCAAAATTTTAGCTGTTAGGATTGCTCCCCTCACTACCAGCCAAGAAAGGCGTACCTTTTTACTTGTAGACCCTTGTAATAACAAGTTTAGGTTGTGGTTAGCTATTATTGTAATGACAAAGATGCTTAATTTAATCTTAGCTGGAAGTGTAGTTTTGAGAAATGGTGCTTTCATAACACTTGTTCATGTTATTAATTTTTTTTATAGGGCACTTTAAAATCTACAGTGACTGGTGTTGAAATGTTCAAGAAGATCTTGGATCATGGTCAAGTAAGGATTTGAGTCCATCCATGCGACTTCCTAATAGTTTTCATGCATCATTTAATATGTGTTTCTATTCTGCTTTATTTTCTTAATTAGGCTGGTGATAATGTCGGGCTTCTTCTACGTGGCTTAAAACGAGAAGATATTACACGAGGAATGGTAAGTCTGATTTTCACTGTTCATGTTACTCATAAAGTGACTTGGCATTTGTACGACCTTATCTACAGAGTTATTTACATGTGAAAAGTTCAAAAAGTTCCTCCTGTTTTCATATTTGTTCTACATTTTACATTGACTGCTTGTTTGTTTCTCCCCTTAAATTTTATTAGAAGTAGCTTGGTATCAGGGTAGAATCATACAGTTTTGTGGAGCCTTTTGCTATTTGCCATGTCTTACTTGTTCAAGTCTGATAATGTGATTTATTTTTTGGTAAATGTGATTTTTCATGAAGTCAAATGTGATCTATTACCTGAATAATGTAACTATGTACATGTGTATTTTCCAGCATCTTATATAGCATTTTGTCTATAGGTGATTGCAAAGCCTGGTAGTGTGAAAACGTCCAAGAAATTTGAGGCGGAGATATACGTACTAACAAAGGATGAAGGTGGTCGGCACACTGCTTTTTTCTCAAACTATAGGCCTCAGTTCTACTTGAGGACTGCTGATATTACTGGTAAAGTGGAGTTGCCTGAAAATGTCAAGATGGTTATGCCAGGTGATAATGTTACTGCTACTTTTGAGCTGATATCTCCAGTTCCTCTTGAAACAGGTAAATGTTTTCTATAAATCCTTTTGTGATTTTGTCTGTGGAGTAAGGGTTCCTCCGCTGTTGTAGTTATTCTTCTTTTCTCCCCTCGAAGTTGCATAGTGACAATATTTTTGAAATGGTCATTGTCAATTACAAGGTGTGGCACTATTTTATCGAGATCTGGAGATTCTTTGGGGTGCCTTATATTTAGTTGTGCTTAGCCTGGTTATGTTTCTCTATGATAAAAACGAGATCATCACCTCACTTGGAGGAACATTTGTATTGCCTTCAGTATTTTTCTTGTTAATGTGAGAATTCATCTCATTCTCAAAATAATTGGATACATCACATGAATCGGTGCCTTGTCCTATTTCGTCCTAAGTTTCCATCCTGCTTACCTTGATGGACAGTGAAACCCATTTGATACATAATTTTTGAATTTGATTCTGGGGGGGTCAATTTTTTTACAACACTGAGAATTGAAACTAACTGAATCGATTTATTGGTTTTTCCCCATAAACACAGGTTTGTATATGAATCTAGAACCACACAGAATGATATATGTATAAAAATACCACACATAAATTAGACGCATCATCTTTCTAGAAAATATAAATTAAACATATAGAACATTAGTAGTCTATGTAACAAATGTGATTCCTAGTAACCTTCATATTCTTATTTGACGTCTTAAAATAAAGTGTCAAAGTTAAGAACTGAAACAGAAGAGAAACCAAGATGATTGGATCGGTTTGGAAAAAATGTAATTTGGTTATACATATTAGATTCACTGATAAATTGGTATAGTGTAGATATTGGAATAACTGGCCAAACCGAACCATTAACACCCTTACTTGATTCTACCTATCACAATGCAAGATACACTTAGAAACTAAAGCTTTCTGTCTTCTTTTCCCTTCGTTGGGCAAAGATTATGTTGAAGATATCAGACCCAAGTATTGTTATTCTGGTCTTTGCATATAGAAAAAATTAAGATGATACATTGAGTGTAACTGACTCTATTGGCGTTGTACTTGCGTTCATTTTGCTTTAGAGTAAAATTACTCTCCTGTGCCACGTAGGGTAAAGTCAGTTTGTGTGAAGCTGCAATGATTTCCAAAACAAGGGCAGTTATTTAGGTATATGCTGACCCCTTGGCTGCATTGGTTATGCATCTAGTCTTTTGCGTGTTAGAAGTTTCCACATGATGTAGTCCATCATTGGGTCATGTCAAATTGTATGATTGCTGCCTCATTATTATGCATGTGTTGTATACTTGTATGTTTTTTAAGGATATCTTCTTAGAGATTTGATTGTTATTCGTAGATAGAATAAGTATTTATTCGGATCAGGTTACTGCATTTAATTAGACTTTTTCCTTGTTGAAGGAAAGTATTTCTTTGAATAGTACACATATGATTGTTTATATTCCATCTACCTTGTAACTTTGCAGGACAAAGATTTGCCCTTAGAGAGGGTGGCAGAACGGTTGGTGCTGGGGTCGTTTCCAAAGTACTGAGCTGAGGGTTCACTGAAAATGCAGCTTATGTTTCAGTCTGGTTGTCTCAAGAGAGGTTGACCAATGAAAATTCTATTGCTGCTTGCGGAAATACAAGACACGTGACGATTGCTAATGTAGTCATCATTTGACACAAATTTTCTGTTGCAATGTCGAGAGAGTATGTGTCGTGAAATTGAATATATTGGAGGAAGGAGAACACTTTGTAGCATCTTATAGTTCATAAGCAGCTATTACTCCAAATAATAAACTTTCGTGTAATGAACTATGGGTTTTTTCACGAGGAACTCCATGGTAGATGCTGCACGATACGAATGTACACTGTAAATCCTATTATCATTTTGCGCTGTTTGCTTGCATTCTCTCGGGTGTTCTGTATATGGTATGTTTTCTACCAAGTCTGATGGGCTTAAACTTTCCTTCACATCTATGCCCGAAATGTTTAAGTGCAGGCAACAGACTCTTTTATGATCTAGTTGCTGCTAATGGCAAAATGTTGTGCTGATGAAGGGTAAAACATGAATACCCAAGAGTGTATACTCTTTATGCGGTTTTTAGATGTAAAATCTACATTGGGCACAACTTAAATACAGAAACTAGAATTCTGAACATGTTGATGGCCTGTTCGTGTTTAAGCAACTGGTCCGAAATTAAGGAATTTCAATTTTGCGTGTTACCAGAAACTTAGGCTTTTGACAGTAGTGCAGAAGCGAAATGGACAACCTCCGACTTAACCTCGAATTTTTTTCTAAGAAGCCCTGTATTGATCTTTGCAATCTATTGATTTTTATCTCGGGAAATGGGAATTGTATGGAGTCTCATTGAATCCTTGATTGGAGGATCCCTTGATCATCTTGGCAACTCAATTAATTAGGGGTAACATCACTTTTAGATTAGAGTTGGATTGATAATGCAATCACGATATTGTCATCAATATGTATCCAGAAGGAAAAGGCTGCATACTTAACCTTATAAGCACAGCCTTTTGTATCCTTTTGAGGCCTCAATGTAAGTGGTAAATATCCAACTTCGTCTGAATGAATTAAAACTGCTCCTGAATATAATGTCAAAATTCTCTTAATGGTCTCAATACCTCAAACTCTCGTGCTAGCTTTATTCACATCATTTGACAAGACTATCTGCTACAACACAAACTGGACGAGCAGAAAAGGCTTGAGCTTTGTTACTCACTACGTATATTTAATTCTGTTAAAATCGATTTCTTTCTGCTCAGAGATTATATTACAGTTGGATGTCCCAGAACCAGCTATTGCACATGTTTTTACAGTCTCTAAATGTGGTGTTCTTGAAATCAAGCAAGCCTCAACACCACGACTGCCAGCAAAATTGCAGCTCTGAAGTAGATTTCCTTCACATTTTTGTCCAAATTATTCATCATGTCTTCCTCTATCACATCCAACTTGCCTGGACATCTGTTGATCACAACGACGGTGTCCCTCAAATTATTGACAGTCCAAGAGAGCCATATAAGTCCAAGGCCTAAACCAGTGTTCAACAGTCTAAGTGTAGAGAAGACAATTCTTCCACAAGCTAGTTTTCAGGCAACAGAGAAAAGCACAGCTATGCCGGTACCAGCAATGCTAGCAGAGAACGTGGTCAGAAATTGTGGTAGTTGGGGACCTGATTTCTTCAATGAAAGTATTGCAGTTTTCCCATGCCGTTTCTTGTCAACCATTAGGGAAAGAAGGCTTTCACATGCATGGAGGTAATTGTTTCTGTAGATATCGCTCCTCTTTAACTGCTTTCTTGTTGCTCTTTTTCTGGGGTGATGTCTGGTACTTAGTTTTCTGAGGACTGTAAAAAAGTATAACGTGTGAGAGAGGATCTTTCCTGTAGTAGTGTAAACTATAAATTATACAAAATTAGTGCTCATGCAACCGATTGCTATTACATATGGATCAAATCTGTTTAAGAAAGTGTCTGATTATTGAAATAGGGCTTCTAAATCCTGAATCCATTTCCCTCTTCATAATATGCAATAATGATATGGAACTTGTCGTCAAGTGGTTTAAGTAGGCGTGTCAAATAAAGATACAACTAGAACTGTGTCCACTAAAGAACACTACTCCAGAGTATACAAAGGGTAAACCTTTGACCTGAGATACGGGAAACATGGATTATACATTCAGATATGCAAATGCGTCCTTATTTACCTCCATAGTAATAAACTCTATTTGCTTTGTCAAATTGCCTAATTTAGCTAAATTTATCCTTGTTGCATATTTAACATATTCTGCTACAGTTACCAGTCAAATAATCATTGGAAATATTCAAAAATTCAAACTTCATATTATAGATTAAATGTAACTTTGAATTAGATTTCCATGTCATAGATATCGTTAAACAAAAAATGTAGCCAAGAGAACAAAGAGCATGAAAAAATGGTATGTGGGATGCATCATATACCTCCTGAGAGTTGCTGCATTCACGTCAAGCTTCTGAGCAGAACTTTCACCTTTAGCTTTTGTCTTACATGTCTTCCTGCACAGCGAACAACTTGAGTTAAACCTTGAGGGGTTGTGGTCACTTTATCAAACACATGCATTCTTTTCAGTGTTAACAAACAGGGAAACTAACATGCTGGATGATTTTAGTGCAATAAAAGATTATGATGCTGGGTCATTGCCATGATGAACCAAGCTTAATCTGCTTATATTATATATAGATAGCAACAACTAGAAAACACCTCCTACGTATGTCTTTCCCATATAGGCACACAAGAAGCATCTACCAAGGCTGACCCATACAGACAGAATACCTTGATGATTCAAGACAAAGCATAAGCACAACCAAAGCAAAAGCAAAGGCAAAGCAAGAGAAATGGTCAGACCCGGTCAAAAAAATTAAAGCAGTATGAAAATCCTGGTAACAAAAGCGAATAAGCCATGCTAGCACATTCTGAAAAAGTAAACATTAACTGGCGCATGTAGATAAGCTAAACAAAGTACACTAAAGGACACATAACAACAGAAATCAAACTACATGGGACTATAAAGCAATAATGCGCCTATTAGTATAATAGGCTAAGCGGGCCTACAATAATAACATTAGAACTACCCGTTTGCAAGCGTAAGTAGGACTACGCTCGACTACCTACTAAACTTCTACCCTAATTTGTGTCCTCCACAACCCCCTATCTAAGGTCATGTCCTTGGTAAGTTGCACATGCACCATATCTCGTCTAATCACCTCTCCCCAATACTTTTTCGGCCTACCTCTACCCCTCCTGAACCCGTCCATAGCCAACCTCTCACACCTCCGCACTGGGGCATTTGTGTCTCTCCTCTGCACATGCCCAAACCATCTCAACCTCGATTCTCGTATCTTATCCTCCACCGAGGTCACTCCCACTATGTCCCGAATATCATCTTTTCTAATCATATCCCTCCTTGTATGCCCACACATCCATCTCAACATCCTCATCTACGCAACTTTCATCTTTTGGATGTGCGAAGTCTTGATTGGTCAATACTCCGCCCCATACAACATAGTCGGTCTAACCACCACCCTATAGAACATGCCTTTAAGTTTTGGTGGTACCTTTTTGTCGCATAAGACTCCAGACGCGAGCCTCCATTTCATCCACCGTGCCCCAATACGATGTGTGACATCATCATCAATCTCTCCATACCCTTGGATAATAGACCCGAGGTACTTGAAGATTCCTTAATATTTAAAATATTAAGGAATGCAAAAGCAAAATAAAATAAAATTATACATAACCTAATCTTTTTCCTCTTTCTTTTTGCAGTTTCTCTAATTTCTGCAACCAAATTATAAGATTTATCTATATACACTTGTACATTCAACAAAAACCTTTGGAATGCTTCTAATATTCAGTAGAGAAATAAAAATAGTAAGAATTTCAATTTATATAAAAATACAATATGTACATATACAAATGAATTCTTACGTAAACGTACGTGGAAATAGAGAGATGATGATCTATGACCCATCGAGCTCTTGAATGTGAAGACCCGCTTGACTTAATTCTCACACTCTTCATGTAGAAGAACATCACTTCTTCAAAATTTATAATTTAAGAAAAAAGCAATAAAATTGTCCATACGTACTTCATCTAATGTGTAATAGTTTTCCCTTTCTTTTCATAGTTGCTGCAACCAAACAATACAAAAATTCAATAAAGAATCATTGGAAGAGTGCATATATAGTTCAAATTAAATTTAAATTTTAAACTTTTATCTTCAATTATCAATTCAATATTTCTGTTACAATTCAAAATAGTATCTCCTACATAATCTGCACCATTTTATCGGAGGTTCAAAATGTTTTTGTCACTTCATCCATTACACCACAAGGTTTGAGCTTTTTAAAAGAATATGTTCATTAATGTTTATTGATGAATGATTTACGATATATATAAAGGAATATTTGCTTCCTTTTGCTTCTTTTCTTTTTCAGAATTCGTTATCATGATTTACGCACTTTGTTTGTCGTACTTTGCTTGGGCTTGGGCTTTGTCTTGAGTCGAGGGTCTCTCGGAAACAGTCGCTCTACCTACCAAGGTAGAGGTAAGGTCTGTGTACACTCTACCCTCCCCAGACCCCACATTGTGGGATTTCACTGGATATGTTGTTGTTGTATAAAAACTAGGTAACTAATTAACCTAATTACAAAAGGATTATAATTCTACCTAAAATAGAAGATATACAATTAATACAATTAATAAAAGAATATTGGAAAATATTCTATTACACCCTCGCAGTCGAAGCGGGAGGTTCATGAACACTGAGACTGACTCGAAAATCATCAAATAGTATGCACGGAAGTCCTTTGGTGAAGATGTCGGCAATATGATATCTGGAAGGAACATGAAGGACACGAACTGGACCACGAGTCACTTTTTCGTGAACAAAATGAATGTCCATCTTAATGTGTTTAGTGCGCTGATGTTGGACGGGATTGCCGAAAAGATATATTGCACAAATATTATCGCAGTAGACCAGTGTTGCCTTTTGAATAGGACAGTGAAGCTCAAGTAGAAGGTTACGGATCCAACAAGACTCAGAGACGATGTTGGTGACACCTCTGTACTCTACTTCTGCACTGGATCGGGATAATGTAGGTTGTCTTTTGGAAGACCAAGACAATAGGTTATCTCCGAGGAAAATGCAATAACCAGACTTGGAGTGTCGGGTGTCAGGACATCCACCCCAGTCAACATCAGAATAAGCAGTGAAACCAGTGAGCAGACCTGTATAGATGTAATCCGAAGTGAAGTGTACCTCGAACGTATTGTATTTCTCAATATTATTTCATTAATTGTATTAATTGTATATCTCCTATTTTAGGTAGAATTATAATCATTTTGTAATTAGGTTAATTAGTTACCTAATTTGTATCAAAGTAAATATTCTTGTAACCTTATATATATTGTAAATCATTCATCAATAAACATCAAATAACATATTTCTTTACTTTATGAAAAACAAATATTGTGCACATTATGTTGGAGTATCATCATTATTATTATTATTATTATTATTATTATTATTATTATTATTATTTTCAATGGCAGTGCATTTTCATGAATGTGCAGTTATATCACATGCAATTACTTGATCTTAGCTAGCTTTAAATTTAAAAAGTTAAGTTTTATTTTTTCAGGTGAAACATTAATAAATCAAAATTGATTTGATGTGCTCCATCTTTTTTGAAAATTCAACTTCTTATCGGCTTAATTTATGAAGGATAATCATTTGATTAGTTTTTAAAAAGATACTGTAACTATTTTTCAGTTCAAACATTTTGAGAGATACATTCCATTTAAATTCAAAAGAATAATTATCCTTCATTCAAATTTTAAAAATACACTAAATGTAAAATGAGAATATATTTTCAATTCAAATTAAAAGTTGTAACTATAAATTCAAAAGTCTTATCTTTTAATTCAAATTAATTTTTGTTACATAGCAAAAAATATTGTCTTAAAATTGCCAAGTGGCTTGTTATTAGCTTGTCACTTGTCTTAACCACGTTGCTTGCACCTCTCCTATTATATATATATAGATATATATATATATATATGTATGCTTGGAGACTGGAGAGCGTAAACCTAAATCGCACCGCGATGCAATGGTACGCCGTATCAAGTGGAAAGAGTTTTATGTTTAATTCAACCATTTAAATTAAAAATAAAATTCAGGAATGTAATTTTTATTTATTTTCCGTTTTCTCTCGTGAAAACTTTAAAAGAGTAGTTTTATTGCACGAAAAATAAAAATATTACAGTGCAAATTATTAAGAAAAATATGATAAGGTACAGATTACCAAAAAACATTCATTAGTTGTGCAAAGGGTAAAAAGCTCTCATTTTAAGCATATTTTTCACTTTTTTTCTCTTCGGTATTTATATTCACTCTCCAAGATACACTTAGCTAAGCTTTCATTAAATCAGTAGCAAAACCTATTTAAAAATATGTAGTACCCAATTATCTAGTGCATTAGTAAAGAGAACAATATCGTCTATACATTTCGTATAGCTCAATATACAAAATTGTAACGTTTAAATTTTTTCCACTAAAATGGCCCCTTAAGTTTGGGTTAATCTATTTTTGTTCTTATTATGTAACGATGAATAATATAATTCCTTAAATTGACAAATAATTTCGAGTAATTTTAAACTAGCATAATGAAGCCCTAACTTATCTAATCAAAGGTAAATTGAATTGATTGTGTATGATCCTTAAGTTTAGAGTTTGGTCCATATTCGCTATTCTTATGCAATCAAATAAATAAAGTCAGGTAATTTTAAAAACTTTTGGGTACAACCCAACTGAACCCAATATATCTCATTAAAGGTAATAAAAATTAGTTACGTGACTATATTTCACAAATGGTTCGGTAGGTTCTTCCAGAAAACTTAGAATAAAGAAACTTATGTATAATTCAAGATTATTTGCAAAATCAAAGTGTTTGAACCTAGAATGCATGAAAGTGATATCTATTCAATTATACCACACTAAACTTTCAGATTCATGCACTAAAATTTTACTATTTTAGGAGATGAAAATTGGGCAAGTATCATATTTCCAAAAGAGAATATTTGGCTACTCTTAAATCATTTTTCTGAAATTAGTTCTTAAACTATAAACATTGACACAATCAACATTACCATGTTCATTTGCAACAATTTCAACAACTTTGTAATCACTTGGAGAATTGGACATTAAGTATGGCCAAATACAGATGTGAATATATATATCTATATATATAAGAGATTGATGCTCACATATGCAAAAAGTTAGTATTGCTTTTTCGTACTTGTTTATAATACAGCTCACAACAAACATCTTATAGTAATATTATTATTTATAACAGTAAGAGTAAAATTGGTTTAATAAGATGTTTGACATGTATTTGCAATACATTAACTTAAATTCTGTTGCATAAAACTTTAGTTATTAATATAAAGATTTGAATAATTTAATACAAAACTCTAAATTATTTCTATTTTTAAAAAGTATGCTCTCTTTTATTTTTTTTATAAATTTATTTTTCTACAAACTTTAATATTTTCTTAGCACAAATAAAATATAAAATTCACTATGAAATAGTTTTGTAGCCCTAAAATTTTATTGGTTTAACAAAAGTTTTATTCACCTAACCTTTGAGTCACCCTGTTTATATTATACGTTGATTATTTGGACAATTGGATTATGAAAGAGCGAGAGAAAGAGATAGAAGTACTAAAATAAGAATATGAAGAAGTATTGATAATCATGTTTCGAAACCAAAGAAATCATCTTCCATTTCTTTCGACTTCCAAATTAGTATTCCACATGAACAATTTCTACTGCTTGTAATGAAATCTATTGGAATTCACATTATGATTTGTATTCTCTAAATATTGGATGTCTGAAAAGTGAGTGAGGCCTTTGAATTTATAGAAAACCAGTTGGAGAATTTACAGGTGCAATGATTCTTGTTCGTCAAGAGTGTCTGTTTGTTTAGTCGTTGAAATATCGAAAATTTCAAATTTCAAATTCTGAGATGTTGGAGAAATAACGCCAACTTAAATAAAAAATTTACTTGAAAAAATCAAGAAAAGGAAAATTAAATAATGAAAATTAGAAAATAAATTTGGTCCAAAAAATTTATTAATCAATCAAATCATTTAATCAAATCTAAATCCAAATCCAAGACGAGCGACGATGTCTGCTTTTGGGGAGATTCTCTTTCCAACTCTTTAAGATCTAGAAGAAGTAATTCTATATATAAGCACACAATTTTCCTTGCACTATCCAATGAGGAATAAAGTTTCTTTGTAATATAAATTTTATTCAAATTTTCGCTTCCTTCCATTTTATTTTCATCACTTCCCAATCCACAGTAATTTAAACCCAACAATCCTCCTATGATGAAAGACATGCATTGTGTGATTAATTGTATATGGATAAGTGTATTTTTTTGAACATTTAGTGAGCATATATCAGATATATTGGGTCAAATCTATAGATTTGATATCGTTAAACTATCGAGCTTTTGTGTATACTTAGACAACATAAGTCATACAATTAATTCTTAATTATTTTTTATTCTCACCGCTGTGTTCGTTTCAACAATGAATACAATCTGATTCATAAGTGTGTAGAGAAATTACCTTATAGGATTCTCTTTGAAACGTCTTACAGTTCACACTTACATAGGAGATTTCTAAATGTGTAATTACGTAGATACACTATTTGATAATCCCATTATCAAGCTTAAAAATCATTAAAAATATGAATGTCTTATCCTTCTTACTGAATATTATCTCATCACGTGAATGGACTAGAAAGTTATATTGACAATGTTGAATCGTCATCAATTACTTTTGTTTGATTCCTTAAACCTAGATCTTGGATCTTAAGGCTTCTAGGTAGAGTTACCGCCGCGATGACTTGTCCTCACCCATATTTCCATTCCCTTCAATAATGTTTCAATAGCCTCTCTAGCTAGGCCTTTTATAAGTGGGTTTGACATATCATTTCTTGATTTTGCATAGTTAATTGTGATAAGTATATGACGAAATATTGCGTTATACATAACGCTCCCAGTCCTTCCTAATTGTCGTTTGACTATCGCAATGTATGCATATGGGAATCACAGTATGTGGCAAAATGAAATGTCTTTCCAGAAATTCTGGAGCCATTTAGCTTCTTCACCGCCTTTGTCTAAAGCTATAAACTCAGACTCTATTGTAAAGCGGATGATACATGTTTATTTGGACAACTTTCAAGACACTGCTCCTCCACTAGTGCTAAAACGTCTCCACTTGTGAATTTAGTTTCAGTTGATCTGGTGATTCAGTTTGCATCACTATATTCCTTAATAATTGCGAAATATTCGGTAATGCAAAGTAGAGTTTTGAGTGTGTTTTATATACCTCTTAACTCATTTCATTGCCATTGAATGATTTTGGTCATAATTACTTGTATATCGACTCAGTTTACTTATAGCTCAAGCTATATTGTACAATTCATGATGTGTATCAAATTTCTCAACACCCTAGCATAACTCAATTGAGACTTACTTTCATCTTTATTCTTAGCGAGAGTAAGATTTATATCAATTGATACTTTTGCAACTTTATAGTTCAAATACTTAAACTTTTCAAGTATCATTTAAAAACAATGAGATTAAAACAATGGTAGACCAAGTATTAAAGTAGATCACAAGAAATTCTTTTGTTTTTTCTTTTAAAATCACAATTTTTAACCAAAACATATATTGTACATAATTTCATTCAGTTCACCTTGTTTGAACATACCAACACGAGAATTTAAGATTTTTTAAAATTATTTAAATTAATAAATATGCATAAATTCATGAAACTAGAAATTTTAAATATGTCATAATATTTTTACAGTTATAAAAGTCCTCTTTTAAGGTAAATTAAGAAATTTAAAATTAAATATACATAAATATATCTTCTAAAACGAACTAATAAAAAATAGTATCAAACAACTATTCCCTCTGTATCAATTTATATGATATCCTTTGATTAGATATAAAGTGTAGAAAAAGAAAAGAAGTTCTTTTATAACCTATTTTTTTTGACATTTGTGTGACTATAAATTATTTTATTAAAGATGAAAGAATTTTCTTAAAGTTGAGTTATTTTTTAATTATAGAAAGGTTATATTCATGGAGAGAGTAGTATATACTCTCTCCGTTCACTTTTACTTGTTCATTTAATTAAAAATAAATTTTCATTTTTATTTATCAAATTTAGCATATATCAAGAGAAAAACATTTTTTTAAATTATATTCATAACATTAATTACTTATTTCAAATTATTTCAAATTTATTAAAACTATGCAATAATTAATATGAGTATGATGGTAAATTATACACTTTATTTGTTACTCCCTCCGTCTCAATTTATATGATATTGTTTGACTGGACAGATAGTTTAAGAAATAAAGGAAAGCTTTTAATTTTGTGAAAAATTTAAAATATTTGTAAATCGTAAAATTTAAAATTAAATTATTATTATTTTGAAAATGATTAAAAAGAAAAATGTCTAGTATTTTTTTTTAAAAGAAATGTGCAAAATTTATAATTGATAAGTAAAAGAGAAACGTTATTAGAACCCAACGCATTTATTTTCCAACCCCAACACAAGTCAATCATACAATCCACCAGCTCTATAAATTAATTTATCCACTCCAATTTCTTCTCACGAAACCCTAGAAATGTCACCAGTACCCCTAATTTGCAGAGCTGCTTAAATTTCCCCTCTCCACCGTAGAAATCTGCCATCAATTTCGCACATAAACCCTAATTCTCTACCTCGCCAGTGTTCATTTCCTTGGAATTTTGCTTTCTAAACCGTAGATCTGATCCACATTTCTGAATTTCCCTCAATTGATTGGTTGTAATTGAAATTTTCACGTATGGTGGGCATGGGAAGGGTTGAAAACGAGGCAATTACCAAACCCTCCTCATCGTCCTCATCAACATCGGTGACGGAAACGGTGAATGGCTCTCATGATTTTACGATCACTGGGTATTCTTTGTCCAAAGGGATTGGAATTGGAAAGTACATAGCATCCGATACGTTTATGGTAGGTGGGTATTCGTGGGCGATTTATTTCTATCCTGATGGGAAGAGTGTTGAAGATAACGCCACGTATGTTTCGTTGTTCATTGCCTTAGCAAGCGAAGGAACAGATGTAAGGGCGCTTTTTGAGCTGACATTAATGGATCAAAGTGGTAAGGATAGACATAAAGTGCATAGCCATTTTGGGAGAGCGTTGGACAGTGGACCGTACACTCTTAAATATCGCGGTAGCATGTGGTGAGTTAGCTCTTGGGGTTCTTGCGTTTACTTTTTGTATGGTATGCTCTAATGTATTGAATTTCATGTACTATATACAATGCTGTGAGCTTAACTGATGTGGGTTGGTTATGATTTTCCCTGACCCCACGATCCTTTATCATTGAGACTCGATTAATTGGTTAGTTTACTCTTCTTTGGTGGTTATGATTTCCCGACCTTGGTCCTTTTTGATTAATGGAAGTAAGCAATAATTGCTCATCTATAATATTCTTGTAAGAAGAAAAGATTGAATGGCAATGCGGTGTGTTCTCTTGTGCCATAATAATGTATGAAGTGGTCAATTTCTAAGATTAGCACTTGTCCATGCTTAGATGGCATTTCAGTGCAGTAGACATGCCAAAATGTGCTCTTGGTAATTTTGTCTCAATCAAATTATTAATGAATTGAAAATTTTATGGATATGATATTTATTGATTAATTAGCTATTAGGTACAGGAAATTAAAATTTTAGAATTGGAGAACTAGTCACTCAATGTGAATTAGGAACTTATCATTTTTTCAACTGAATCATGATTTTAAGATCTTTTTTGAACTTGGTTTACACATTTTTACTTCACATGCTTTGGTTAAATGCAATTTTGTCAGCTCCGTTTTTCACATAGTTATTTTCGTATTTCTAGTTATTTTTTCTTGCATTACACATTCTTTTATTTTTCCATCTGCGTCTTTTTTGGCTAAAGAAGCGCCCTTTGATTGTGCTTTCTGCTTAAATCCGACAAGCCTTGACACATTTCTTAGACATTTTTCGCCTGGCAACACTTTTCTAAACAATTCATGTGTTTTACTGGTCATATTCTTTCCTCAATCACTTTAAGATTTTCCTTCCTTTTCATTTTTTATTGTACAATTAATATGAAATAAAAAAGTTTGTTACCTTTTTTTATTTCCATTTTGATTATATGACACGAAATTGAAGATTTTATGTATACGGTTGGATAATATGGACCAAAATCATCATAATAATGAAAGGACCAAAACGTTTTTTTCCTATGTGTTCATCTCAAAGCTAGACCCTTTAAGATTTTCTAGTACTGACACCTACTCTGCCTCCTTTAAATATATGGGCTTGTGTTGTGATGCACTTGTGATTTTGTGACACTGAGTGTTTTAACCTTGTCTTGTGAATCAAGTATAGATTTGCTGAACTTTTACTAGAAGAAACTGCAGGCAGCATTATCCTTGCACGACTCATTAGTCATTGTCTCCTTAACCCTTACATATGCTTGTGCAGTAACTCTTATTCTTGTAACCTCTATTTTCATATACTCAATTTAAGAAATGGAGTACTGTTTGTGTTTCAAATGAGCTTTTGAAGTCTGTTGAAGCTTGGTGGTGGTTATATTGTAGATTGAAATTCTTAACAAGAATATAGCAATTCATACCACAATTCACTTGCAAGATTTGACTTAAAGTTTTAATTCACATCTTAACTTCTCTAGCCATGTTTTTGGAACCTTTCTTTTGTTCAATACGCAGCGTGTATTAGTCTACATGACCAAATTTGGGTTCTGCAGGGGGTATAAGCGATTCTTTAAAAGAACCGCTTTAGAATCATCAGACTACCTGAAGGATGATTGCCTACAAGTTCATTGCTGTGTTGGTGTAGTGAGGTCCCACACTGAAGGACCCAAAAATTACTCCATCCCTCTCTCTCCATCAGATATTGGACTGCATTTTGGACAGCTCCTTGAAAGTGGGAAGGATACTGACGTAAACTTTGATGTTAATGGAGAGATATTTGCTGCTCACAAATTGGTACTTGCTGCAAGATCACCTGTATTTAGAGCACAACTTTTTGGTCCAATGAAGGATCAAAATACAGAGCATATAAAAGTAGAAGACATGGAAGCCCCCGTTTTTAAGGTTAAAGCCTCATCCCTTTCCTGCACAATATCTATAGTTGACTGCTTGTATTGTATCTATCATTAGTGCAATCTGTAAGTATTCAAGATACCACCTACTTAACTTACTATCTGCAAAGCTGTACTACGAAACTCCTCATCCATTTATTATCTCATTTGTCATTGTGTTTTCTATCACACTGAGATCAGGCAATTTTTCAATGCTACTTGCACCCTGCGCCATTTATTTGTTATTTTCTGCCTCTTTCTTTCCGATAATTATTTTCTGTCACTCTTAACTAGGCTTAATAATTTTTCTCTCACATGGAGTCCTGGTAGTTCAATTACAGAGTTTCAACTCATAATTGAGTGTTTGGGAAGGTTATAAGCGAATAAAGATTTGTTCTTTGTGGATGCATGATATATCAATTTGAACAGTTTCAACTTGAAAAAAAGTTGTCAGCATGTAGCTGTTTTGGAAGACGCAGAAAGTTCTTTATGTTATACTATATGATTTTCTCTTTGTTGGTTTTTTATTTCCAGTAATCATGATTTTAGAACTCTGCTGTAAACTGGTTGTGTATGATGCATCCAGTTGCTAACTCTTCCAAACTCACGGGAAATTATACATCCTGGTGCTTTTGCGTCGAAGTTTCTACCTTTTACTTTCTAATCTCCAAAAGATGGAATATGACTTCCATTGATGATAATACTCCTACGCTCAGTTGACATTAGTGAGGGTATAAGTGGTTTATGAATTTGTCTGCAAGTAATAAGAAGCGCAACTTCATGTTGACTGGTTTGCAGTAACTATCATTCAGGCAACAGTTAAATGACTTCTTTGACTTGCATATCTTGGAAGTTGATAATGTGTTATATACTTTTGTCCCAAGCATTCTAGTGGTCGTAGACTTAATTACATTGATCTGATCCCTACTTTTAGGCATGATCAATGTTCTTAAAGGCTCACTCGAGGCACTTTTGAATCTTTGAAATTAGATACAACATAAGCTAGGCGTATGGCCTCCCTTGTGGTGCTGTTTCAGTGCATGCACCAAGGCGCTAAAGGTGCACATCATTGCCTATTTACTATATGGCCAAAGTCATGCGCGGCCACCTAAAGTTGTCTGCAAAATTCACTTAGACACCTCAACTTAGGCTTGCTCCGATTGAGCACCTACACTCCTAAATTTTGTACCTATTAATCATCTTTTGCTGATGTGGCAAAGTATGTAATGCACACAACACAGGCCCGTGAAAGGCATTATTTAACCTATTTTTTCTTTATTTTTAATCTCTTTCTTCTTCATGTTGTCTCCTACCACCATTGCCGCTGCGTGCCGATGCCACCACCTATCATATGCCTCTGCTTCGAAAAAAACCTATTTCCATTCCTCCAACTTAACCCATACCCATAACACCACCGTTGGTTGTTAGCCCAACCTCCACTGTCGTTGTTACAGTCGCCATTGCAAGGTGCTCCCTCGTTAATAGTTTTTTTCTTTCAATGCGTTAACAGTTATTGTGAACTCGAAATTTTGGTTCAGTTGCACTTTTAAAATTTTTTAAATTTCATGATTCTTTAATCCAATTTTAGTTCTTAAAAGTTAAAAGATATATTCTGAAATTTTGAAAATTGAAAGCTTATGCCATGGATGTGGTCGGCGTTTTGTGAGGGTGGAAGTTGGTGCGTTTTGTGAGGGTGGAAGTTGGTGCGTTTTGTGAGGGTGGAAGTTGGTGGTTTTCAGATTAGGGGAGAAGCTGGCCCGTGGAAGAGAATGGAGAAAAGTTTCCTTTTGGATGGTTCGTTTGTGGAGGAGGCTAATGATGGCGACGGAGTTGGCGGAAAAGGGTCCCGAGACGGCGCTGGCGGCGGGGGGCAACATGTTTAGGGTTTAGGTTTAATTTTATTTACTTATAATTACTAAATTTTTTATTAACTTATAATTATTCTTTAATAATATTTTTGGACCTGAATTCCACATGTCGTCTTTTAATTAGTCATTTTGCTACATCACCGCGAGTGTATAACACACGCTTTATATTTTTTGTTGATTACCAAAAAAGTGTTTAATAGGTACAAATTTTAGTTGGTGTAGGTGTTCAATCGGAGCAAGCCTAAATTGAGGTGTTAAGTGAATTCTGTGGACAACTTTAGGTGGCGGCGCATGACTTTGGCCTTACTATATATTGGCACGGGTTATACTAAACAAAAAATTACCTAGCAGATTGACACATCAAATGTCATTGAATTGTTATGGATGTATTTGTGTTATTAGGAGTAGGAGCATATAGATTCATGAACTTCATCTTTACATTTGCTATAGAAACTTAAATGTTTTTTGACCTTGATTGATTTACAATTTTTATTGACATAATTTATGTGTAGTTTTTTTTCTAATTCCTTCGTCTATAATTGTTATTCATGTTTATAGTTACTTTTGCTTGCATTACATGCTTTTTATTTGTTTAATTTTTCTTTTTTTTTTCTTTTCTTCTGAACCCGCGCTTGATTGTACTTTATGTTTAAAGCCCAATAATGTCTTTCTATGCTATTTTACCTTTGGTAACATCGCATCTCTGGCGTACCTGTTGAAGCTGTTTAGTTCTGTTATGATATCAACTAGAAGCTAAGTCGCTGGAAGGATGCCGTCAGAAGCCATACGTGGAATTCGATTTTGAGTTAAATGTTTCTGTATGCAATTTTGATGTGGCATTGCCTTTTTTTTTTATTATAACTTTGTGATATAATTTTGCGATAGTTGCTTAATTCTTGTGTCTGTTGATGACAGACTCTTCTTCATTTCATTTACTGGGATGTGCTGCCGGACATGGAAGAACTCACAGGGTTGAACTCAAAATGGGCATCAACCTTGATGTCTCAACATCTGCTTGCGGCAGCTGACCGTTATGGGTTAGATAGGCTCAGGTTGCTCTGCGAGGCTAACCTGTGTGAAGAAGTTGCTATTAATACTGTTGCAACCACTTTAGCCCTGGCTGAACAGCACCATTGTTTCCAGCTGAAATCTGTCTGTCTCAAATTTGTTGCCATGCCAGAAAATCTAAGAGGTGATTTTTTTTTATCTTCTATTCAACTTAAGTTAAAATGCTACATCAAAGTTGGGATTCAATTGGATTATTTGGTTCAAGTACTTGAGTTTTTGTGGGAAGTTTACATTTATAACTTTTGTCACCATGATCTGCAAATAACCTCTTCGAAGTGTAATTCTTAAAAGATTTGAATCCCCTTTTGAATCTTTTTCTGTAATAAATGTGTTTCATGCGTGTGCAATCTCTCTAAAGTGAAGTTTTAATTACATTTTCTACAATTTTCTTTATGTACTGCTGAAAGTATTGTCCTAGTTAAACTTGGAAGGGGAGATTGTCTGGCTACTAGAGCAGTCTATATTAGTAGCCCTGAATTGAAATTCTATTGGTTGTCCTTATTTCTAAAGGGTTCAGGTTTAGGCCTAAAGAGTGGAAAAAAGTGAGAGAGGACTTGCTACTCTACAATTTGGTGTTGTCATTTGTCAATGTGTCGTGATGGAATTAAGTTGATGCTCAACCAATAGGCCCAAAGCCATACTTACAATTTTATGTGCACATTGCAATAGCTCCCACCATTTCGAATCAAAGTTAGCGTAATTGAAATTATCATTTGATTAGTCAATCTTTTGGTAACATGTTTCTAGATTTCACCTGCTTTGTTTGCTATGGCGCTCAGACTCTTCATCTGCTTGCTCATACTAGTTTCAGATTATGTTGTTAGTTCATACAGATTGATTTATGTTATTAGTTGGTATTGATCTCAGAGTCCTTTTTATGCAGCTGTAATGCAAACAGATGGTTTTGACTATCTGAGAGAAAGTTGTCCTCATGTCCTCACAGAACTGTTGGAGTATGTTGCTAGGGTAAATGAACATTCTGGCATTGCCTGCAAGTTAGGGAATGAGGTTATCCTTGACGGTGGTGATTTCAATGGTCGACGCGTGAAACAAAGATTGTAATTGAAGTAGTAACTGCCAAAATGTGGTCCTTAATAGGATAGAAACATATTTCATGATGCAGGCTGTAGTTTGACATAGATGTAAATTTGGGTCTGTCAATGTCATTGATATTGTTGTAATATATAATATCTTGTGTTCTTAGTAATGTGTATTTGTGTATGGTTCCTGCTACTTGAGGCTCTTGATATATTTCCCTAGAGACAGCTTCCAACTCTCTGTCCATAAGATTCTCTCTTTACTACCTCTAGTTATGTATTTGTTACTTTGGCCCTTGATTTGTTAGTTGAACACGTAATTTATTTGCATTATTTGGGGCATTGTCATTCGATATTTAATTAGGTGCTAAATATTCGCTGAACTGCTGAAGAGCTGCGATAAATACTAATTGAACCCAAAAAAAATCAACAATCAACACTCAAGAAGTAGGCTTGTTTGTATGGATTTTTTTTTTGCCGTTGCGATAATTTGAAGACAATTCATGGTTCTCCTTCCATTTTATTGATTACTAGGCCATACTTGAGAATCATAACATTTTTTGTACTTTCTCCCTCTATCTACATTTCACTTCACTCCAATAATTTCCTTTTTAATAAAGAATTCAACAATATAATTGCACTCAAAAGCACTTTTAATTGATAGAACAGAAAAAAACCTAAAAATACTCTTGAACCATTTGAATTAGAATAATAATGCCATCATTTGAATTTGGACTAAAAGTACACTGAACTATTAGAAATAGAATTAAAATGCCTCACCCTTAGCGAACTATTAGAAATAGAATCAAAGCACTTTCAAAAATATAAAATTTACATATTTAAACTTAAAAACAACAACCATAATTAAAGGGAAAAAAATGTTGAACATATTGCAGTGCACGGTTTAGATAAAAATTATCTGCACCGAATATTCATATTATTATTATTATTATTTAATTTATAGAGTAAAATATATTATTAATTAATTGTAATAAACGGAATATTATAGGTTCAAATAAATACATACGTCTATACTATATAGGTTAACTCACTCTATACAGGGTTTGAAAGTATTTGCTCTATCAATTTATATGATACATTTTATTTCTTAATCAATTTAAAAAAGTTAATACATTTTTTTTATTTGATAATAATTTAATTTTTATGCGAGTACGGAGTACTACTATATTATTCATGCAAATTGACTCCAAATTCGGTCGCAGTAACCAACTAACTAGCCTCCCGTTTCACTTCCACTTCCGTTCTTCCTCCGGCGAAGTCGAGCTGTAAGTTCCTCTTTATATCTCTCTGTAACCCTAATCCCTCTTCCCAATTATTTCTAATTATATAGTACAAATTTTCTGATTTTCCCCATGTTGACAAATCCTCGACTTCTTTTTTCTCCTCTTGAGCCGAGGGTTTATGGGAAACAAACCCTTTACCCCACAAAGTTAAAGGTAATATACATACTAACCTTTCCACACCCTACTTCCCACTTTGTGGATTACACTGCGTATGTTGTTGTTTATTGTTATTTTTCAGTATTTGGGATTATTGGAAGTCAGAATTTTCAATAGATTTCAATTCATAACCAATCGAAACAAGTAGTTGAAACATCCCCTTATATCCAACTCAGTCTAAACAAACGGCCGTTGAGGTATGTACAGTGTGCTATTGAACTTTATTTTTAACTTCTGTAACAATTAACAGTTTTTCCGTTTATACTAGATAATATAAACAAGAACTTTAGGCACCCAAGGGTGTGTCCTATTGGTCAATGAAGTGGATTAAGAACCATAAGTCTCAGGTTCAAATCCGGCAGAGACAAAAACGCTAAGTGATTTCTTCCCGTGAGTTACCTGGTACCGAGGTGCGCGCAAGTTGGCTGGGCACCACGGTTATAAAAAAAATAAGAACTTTACTTGTGTTAGCTCACATTGCCAATTCCAAGTCCGGATAAAGGGGAGAGTTGTAGTAGGTTGATGGGTCCCCCTAAAAAGACTTAATGTATGAATCCTCACAGTATTATTAATTTTCATAATATTCCAAACTAGGTGGTTATGTCGTCGTTGTATTGTGTTATAAAGAAAGCTGAAAAGTTCCTGTTTTTCTGAAGCAGATAGCTGCCAAGGACACAGAGAACACAGTGATATTCCCCGAGAGATAAAAATGGTATTGTTTTCTGATCCATCTGTTTTGCTGTACGTTCCTCTAAATTCACTGTTTTCTTTGATTGTTCTAGAGTAGGAAGTTTATTTACTTTAGTGGAATCAATTCTTATTTGAGTTTTCTTCTCATAAATTTGTTTGGTCTATGTTCTAACTCGGTTTTCCCCCCTGGGCTACTCTGTTTTCCAGTTGTTTTTCTCATATTTCAAGGATCTGGTGGGCAGAGAAGTGACTGTGGAATTGAAGAATGATTTGGCTATTCGAGGAACACTACATTCAGTTGATCAGTATCTCAACATTAAGCTTGAAAACACGAGGGTTGTTGATGAGGACAAGTACCCTCACATGGTAATTCCTCCCTGTTCTTTCTCTTGTATCTTTGTTCTACTTATTTTCTGTTGTCGGTTTCATCTGTGAAAATATGATCTATTGCCTATAGTTAGTTTGGAGATGCATTACATTTTGCCTCTCTTTCACCTTCACTTTTTGTGCGCATACGATCTGTTGAAAACCTCTGTTTGGCTATCTTTCTCTCAATTCAAGAATTATTTATTTTCGATTTTGGTATGCACTAGAACGACTGGATATTTTCTCTTCCATGGTACTCCGTAGTTGTGAACCCGATAGTTTTGCTGGTAACTACTAATAGTGATTGGATATGTGAATCGAGGTCAATTTGAAGTATTAACCTCTCTGTGTATATTCGATTCTGGTGCCTAATGTTCACTCTGATATCGGATCCTTAGTGTGTATGGGAATGAGGTTTGTCGGTCGTTACGACTATGATTATTTGCGGCTTTCTCTTAGAAATGCTAAAGCTTAGTGTTCATTTGTAGTTTTCATAAGCTATGCTATGATCTATTCACCTTTACATTCTTTGATCCATTGAAACCTTAGATTTTAATTATTGCAAGGATAAGAAGTTGTAAGTGTAAGAATCAAATATCAATGTACGATACATTGCTGCGGAGAATCCAGAGTTGACCTTAGACTGGAGATTATTAGCGTGTACTCAACTTGATAGTTGCTCATAAGTGGAGACCCTATGGTGAACCTTTGCTCTAATACCAGTGGTGGAATGAAATATGATGGCCTCTGATAGTATCTACGGAGGCATAACTCCAATGAAGGACTTGGATGAGGCTTTGGAAGCTCTTAGAACAAGGATAAAAAACTTCAAAACAAGCTAATTGGGCTTCAATTGTGTGAGAAATTATGAGAGAAAATATATTATTGAATTGGTGTATCTACATGATTACACTGAGCTCTATTTATAGATACTCCATTACAATCATTTTCCTAATAGGATACTATATGTGAAATCCTATTCCTATTCTTTATTACAATCCTTTTTCTAGTAGGATACTATATATGAAATCCTATTCCTATTTTAACACTCCCCTCAAGCTGGTGCATACAAGTCATATGTACCGAGCTTGTTACAAATGTATTAATACGAGGATCAGTGAGGGACTTGTTGAAAAAGGTGCATGCGCGGCGCGTGGATCTGACGCGCTAGCCGAAGCTGGCACTTCGAGCGGCATGTGGTGGCACGTGAGTGGGTATTTGCCGGAGCCGCTGACTAAGTTTTGGTCGGAAGGGACTGATCTACCTCGTGGTGGTGTTGGAATTTGCGCAACACTACTCGAATGTAATTTTGACGCGGACAACTATGTTGTCATCGGAAATATTGCACGATGACTGATTTGATTTCCAGGAAATTGTTGGAAATTTGCACAATAATTAGTTTCTCACTAGCTTGAACCTGAGCTATGTTGTGGTGGTGTTTGATTCTGCACAACACCGCTGGATAGAGATGTGACGCTAGTAGCCATCGAAAAAATTATGCGCGGTGGTGATTTTTGTTTTTGTTTTTTCCGAATTTTCGCTATATTGCACAACGGATACTTTCTTACTAATACTGAGGAACGAGACTATGATGGTATTTTGTGGGTAGGATCGGTATGATGGCACGACCCTAGGAGATGTAAAACAGTCGCCCGAATTGAGGCACGGGACTGTGATGGTATTTTGTGGGTAGGATTTGAATGATGGCACGACCCTACGGGATGAGAAATTATGCCGGAAAAGTTGTCGAACCTCGAATAAAGTGGTATGAGTCCGCTCGGAATCTCTATGCGATGCTGACAGTAAAAACAATTCTTAAAAGAATGGCCGGAAATAACCTGGAATCATCGGAACCCTAATTCTGACGCAGCACTGTTCACGCAACATTGTTTACGCAATACTGTTCACACATTTTTTTGTTCCGGTGATAATATTCTATTATCTGATGGAAAATATTTTATTTATAAATATCTGAAAGTTCTCTACAATCTTCACTCTACCATTATCTTTGGCCAGACGAGCGACACACATTTTCTAGTCGGCCCGCCGGCAGCGGAAGCTCTTTGATTCTCTACGAAAATCGTAGAAGCTCTGATACCACGTGAGAAATTATGGGAGAAAATATATTATTGAATTGTTTTATCTACATGATTACACTGAGCTCTATTTATAGACACTCCATTACAATCTTTTTCCTAGTAGGATACTATATATGAAATCCTATTCCTATTCTACATTACAATCATTTTCCTAGTAGGATACTATATATGAAATCCTATTCATATTCTAACAACAAAGAAAGAATTGTGAAGTTTTGGAAGAAAGGCCAAATTGTGGTCCAAGTTATAAACTATTTTATGAGCCAAATTGTGGTCCAAGTTGGGGTAAAATGGGGATCACAAACCAGCCTTCGAAGGAGGTCCAAATTAGTTCACTTTTGGACCAATTTAGGCATGTAGTTTGTGCCAAACTTGCACCCAATGAAGCTCCTAGTTGGGCCAAGAAGGGCCAAAATCCAAATAGGTGTGCAAATTGATAGGACAGTTGCTGCCCAATTGCGTGCAAGTTGTCTTCAGAATTCCAAGTTTTTTCTTAATTTTAGGCATGATTTAAGGGATTCTAGTAGACGGTTTGCTTAATTTTAGGGATTTGTCAAACCTTATGTATTTTATCCTAGTTAGTTATGAAAATGTTTTCTTATTTCTTTTTCTAGGTTGTTATGGCTTATACTTTTTCCCTTTTTAGAATAGTTTGATTCATTTCTCCAAAGTAGATTAGGATTTTACTTTTTTCCTTATCAAAAAGGATTTTACTTTTTTCTTATTTTAGGACCATAATTCCGTGACCGTTATGTCTATAAAGGGGTGATTTCTTTTATATTTAGACACAATTCAGATTATTATCATAATATTGAGAGGACTTTTCCTTCAATTTTTGCATTAGTTATCCTTGGATTTATTTTACAAGTTTCAAGAATCAATTTAAAGGTGGTAAGTTTAATTCATTGTTAGATTACTTTTAGGTATTCAAGAAAGGTGACAACCTTCCATGTTTTATCCTAGTTAAACAACAACAACAACATACCCAGTGAAATCCCACAATGTGGGGTCTGGGGAGGGTATAGTGTACGCATACCTTACCTCTACCTTGCTAGGTAGTTATGAAAATGTTTTCTTAGTTCTTTTAGGAAGTTTTTACATGCTTTCCTAGTTTACTAGTCAAAGTTCCCTAATTCCTTTTCCTAGTTAGTTTTTACTATTTTTCTTTTTCCTAAAGCACTTGTTGTCCAAAGTACTAAAGGTTTTGATTTCCTAGCCTTTTTTGGAGGGTGTTGCACGCCCCTTAACCCTATAATATATAGGGATGTTGTTTTGTTATTTTAAAGATATATTATCAATTGAATTGAAGGGACACTCTACCCTCCGCAGACTCCATCTATGCGATTACATTGAGCATGTCGTTATTGATGAATTGCACTTTTCCTTGCACCCTTGTAACGTAGCCGAAACTTATTACATTTCTTGAATACCTAAAAGTAACCTAGGTTTTAAGAAGGAATTAAACTTACCACCTTTAAGTTGATTGTTGAAGAATAAATCCAAGAGTAGCCAATGTAAAAGTTGAAGAAAAAGTCCTCTCAATATTATTAATAATATTCTGAATTGTGTCAGTCCCTTATATAGACATAGGGGTCTCAAAGTTATGGTCCTAAAACAAGAAGAAATAAAATCCTAATCTACTTTGGATAAACAAATCCAACCCTAAGAAATAGAATAAATTATAACAACCTAGGAAAAGAAAGAGAAAATGGCCAAAATGACCCCCAACGTATGACCAGATTATCAACTACACACCTTTTCTATACGGGTCCTATTACCCCTTGGACTAATTTAAAGTGTAGTATATTGCTCCCTAAATGATGAGGTGGCAAGAGGTGGAGTGAGGGCAAAAATAAATTATTAAAATTTTATTTTTATAAGTATCTTTTCTGATAATTAAATTCTTTTTCTTCCTTTTTCATTTTCTTTTTACATAACTCTTCTTCTATTCACACTTTTCACCTCCACAACTGTCACTGCCGTCGCCGTTATCCACCGGCTCCGCCAACCTTCTCTTCTCCTCAACCTCAAACTCAGTCCAAATTTTTATTTTCTTCTCAATCACCGCCAAACACGACCTCAACACAAAACTCATTTTCCCCACTTTTCCCTTCACCACCACCGCCGCCACCTTTCGACACTCTTGAAACCTTTCAGGCCAAGATCTTATCCCTCATTGTCCCACAAGCAATCCATACAACATAATCAGAAATAAAAATAAAATCAGAGACAGTAGTGGAGTGGCCGGAACTAATGGAGTTCGTCGGGTCCCCTCTTTAAAGAGACCCCGACCTTAGATTTTCCCTGGAAAGAGACGAGAGAAACGGAGACGACGTCAGTATTGCTGAAGTTGCTCAACAGGGAAATGGCCGTGTTCACATTCTGGCGTCTTGCATCGATTTCTGATCTCTATGTTGCTGCCCCATTGCCATTCTCTCTGTCTTTGTGTTGAAAGAGACAAGCTAGACAAATAGACATGGCACGATAGAAGCATGAATGGTTCGTCTAGATGTAGTTAACAAGAAGATAATCTAGTGAACTCATTCAGAAATGCAAAATAGTAAAAAGGAAAATGATCTGTGAATAAATCATAATAAACTTATCCTCAAATTTCTGGAGAAATGAGAAGCCAAGATGGAAGAGAATGGTGGAGAAAGAAAGAAAGTTATGAAAAGAAATAAGAAAAAATATTTTAATTTTTTTTAATTAAATGTATAGGTGGAGGGCGTGTGTACTTAACTCTCCAATACATAGCTGAGATTGACATTTTATATTCCTTTTTAAATTAATTCAGGGGGTAATAGGACCCCAGTATATAAAAAAGTGTGTAGTTGGTAATATGGTCATACGTTGGGGGGCATTTGGCTATTTTCTCGAAAAGAAATAAGAAAACTTTTCAACAACTAACTAGGATAAAATATGGAAGGTTTGACTAATCCCTAAGATTAAGAAAACCATGTGCTAGGCTCCCTTAATTAGTGTCTAAGATTAAGGAAAATCTTGGAATCAAGAATACAACTTGCAAACAACTTGGGCAGCAACTCTCCTATCAAGTTGCACGCCTATTTGGCCCTTCTTGGGCAACAAGGAAGCTCATTTTAAGGGCTAAAATGTGGTCAAAACGTTAGCTTCATGGGGTGCAAGTTTGGCACAATTTAGGTGCCTAAATTGGTCCAAAGGTGGATTGATTTGGACCTCCTTCAAAGGTTGGTTCTTGACCCCACTCTACCTCATCTTGGACGTCAATTTGGCCCATAAATAATTATAACACTTGGGAAAAAGATCCTCTTTGGCTTGAGCTCTTCTTCCAAAACTAGACACTTCTTTCTTTGCAATTGAAGCCCAATTAGCTTGTTTTTAAATTTCTTATTTGGGATCTTGTCATAGGCCTTCTAAGAGCTTTCAAAGTTTCATCCAAGTCCCTTGTTGGAGTTATGCTTCTGTCGATGCTATCAGCCTCCTTCCAGATACACGACCACAATGAAACTCTTTTTGACGAAAATCTTTAGTAGTTTAAACAGATTGAAGCTGTGTAGTTGCTTCCTTTATGGTCACCATTCTGAACCAAACTTATGTGATCATGTTAACCAACACTTATGTGGTCATGTTAATTTCCGGCATGTTACAAGTCCAGTCTTATTGGCTAGGACTTCTTTTGTATCTAGTTTCTAGAAACACAAATTGGAACTGGAAGCGACAATCTCTGTCGGCCCTTAATTGACTAGGTGCACAAATTGGAACTGGAAGCGACAATCTCCGTTGGCCCTTGAATTTTGACTAGATGCACAAATTGGAACAATTGTTGTAGGACCATAAATTATGTGTCTAGGCGATGCTAGGGAATGCAATGGGGCTTTGGCAGTTGAAGCCTCATCCACCCTAGCCTAGCACACCAATGGTAAACTTCATAGTCCCTCTTTCACCTTGCTACTCTCTTCCCTCTAGGTTGGATTCCCTCTTCTTCTTCTTTTTTCCCTTTGTGCATTGTTTTTCCTTCTCATTCACTCACCAGCTCACCCACCTCTGATTCAAAGAAAACAGAAGTTCCCCTGCTCCACGTGGGATGGGGCACACACCCACTTCCTTGTGAGTAGGGAAGATCTAGCAAGAGCTTCCGCACAGTAAATCCTATAGATTGGAATTTACAAACATAAAACGAAAGATAATGGATCATAAGAAAATGATGGATTCTTTCCGGTCTTTGTATTTATATGAGAAGCTCTATAGCCATCACCCATTCCCAATAGTCGGTCTCTTATACACATTATTCCTGTTCCTTAAAAATCCGTGATTTAGGCTTGTATCTATCAGGGTTTCCAAAAGTGCAACAGTATGAATGAAATATTGGAACTATTCCAAAGTAGAAAACAATTCTACTAGCAAGTAGGTCGCCCATAGTTATGGTCTAATTAATCTCACCTGACAGCTTAAAATTTGCCTTTATGCTACTAGTGATATGTGTTGACTGCTGTGTAGGATTTACATATACACTCACGACTTACGAGCCTATGAAAACGAAAAAGAAAGGGGAGATTGAGAAACATGCAGATGTAGTATGTTCTCCTCTTCCCTTGTCTTCTCCTTCCCCTGCCCACACTCCCACCCCTTTTGTTTACCCCTCTATTATTTATGAATTTTAGTACTTTTCGCATCTGGACACTAATTAAATATGTTCTATGTTTCTTTGATGGTAATAGAGGTCGGTAAGGAACTGCTTCATCAGAGGATCGGTGGTGAGATACGTGCAGCTACCTCCAGATGGAGTTGACATAGAACTGCTTCATGATGCTACTAGGAGAGAAGCTCGAGGTGGCTGAAATCTAGAGTTCAAAAATTGGTCCATTCACTTTTCAGCGGATAAGTCAGCAGTATACTGATTTTTCTTACTGTTCAGTGTAATTCTTGATGCATTTTGCACGTAGTGGTTTTCTTCATCATCTTAAAATTTAGCATGCAGCTGTGATACTGCAATCCATGATGTGAAAACTGTTGATATGAATGTTGTCCCTAAGACATTTCTACCTTTTGACAAAATTAAGAATGTTAAAAACTTTATAACTGTCCAAATTGTAAGGTTTGCTATTGTCTATACCTCCGGGCAACATTTTCTCCGTTGTGTTCACTCTAGATAACTGCAGGGTTGACATAATACTAAAAATTATTATGTGGAGGGAATTAATAATACAAAATAGTTAACCCGTATTTTATTACTAACTACGTAAGAATATGATTTATACTTTGGTGAGAATAATACCCTGGCAAGAATAGATTATATAGCTTTTTTTAGTTCCAAACTACATAAATAATCTATACATAACGTACTCATGATTACATATAATTATTAATGATAAATACATTACAGGAAATGTATATTAAACATACGAACACTTAATAAACATTAAAATATTAATGGTTAACAAATTTACAACTTTTGTCAAGTAATGCTTTTATAAATTTAGAAATATTTTCCAAGAACTAATAAAGGCTAATGAGTCTAATGCTCAAATACAGAAAATAAACTAAAGGGACACCACCTCTTGAGATTAACATTCACTCTTTACTTTTTGGTTGTATATTTAAAATTTAAATCGTAGTCTGTGAAGGTAAAAACATGCTGAAAAAGCTCCTCCTAATAGCTAAGTCATATTACTTTAATGTACCATATATCATATTAAGATACATTAAATTTCTCATATCAAGTGTACGTCATACAAAACATTTTTTTTTTTACTTTTACCAGATTCTATATATTTATGATTCTCTATTCGATTAGTTTATATTAATAGATATTTACCCTTTATTACTATATATAAAACTTACAAGAATCACTCGAAACATTTATTCGAAGTATCTTACAATATTTATTTTTCCCCAGTGACTACTTCAACCACAAAATATTAGCACCAACTGATGGAAGATTTAATTTCTGCCAAAATCTTATGTTAATTAATGTTCGATCATAGTGTAGCTCTATTCTTTCTCCCTACCATAAAAATGCTTCTATTTTCCATATAATTAAAATCTCTTGTCTATAAATTCGGTATATTTTCCTTTATTATTCCATTTTACTGTATAGATCCTCTCAAATTCCAGAAAGTAAAAGAACTCGTGTCCCTATTTTTCATGCAGAATATTTAGCCCCTTTTTGTTTAGGTTCTTCACATCTCCTATTCCAATACGTCCAATTATCCTATGTTTTGTCATTTCTGTTTGTTAGTATCTTATTTAGTTTGGTGGTGTAAGTGACAAACTGGAAAAATCACTTGTTCTATATTTGCTCTATCAAGTTGTCTTGATGGAACAGAGTCCTGATGATCCGGTATACACATGATCTTATTTTACCACTTTTCATCTTACATAATGGTTAACTTCTATATTTTCATAATTGTATATATGTGAAACTAAGAGAGTGTTTACCTTGGATGCACTTTAAAACTGCAGGTTTGTGTTATAAAAATTGACAACTGTTGCAAAGCTTGTCCAAAGGAGTTGAAGAAAGTTATATCACAAGTCAGAGGTAGAATTCTCTTGTTGTTTAAAATCGTTTTATCAATCAATTTTCATGTTATGACAATTATCGGTTAAACCTATTTGTAGTTTTACCAACCAAAAGTGAATCATATATAATTAATTAATACAAATATTGTATAACAGTAAAATCACAAAAACCTTCAAAGTAAGGTCATTGTACACCGAGACAGCTGATGATTGAATTTCTCAATTTTTTTTATGCATAAATGTATGGTTCTAGTACGAGAAAATGGGTGCACTTGAATTGGTATACAATCATGAAGAATGATCCAAATTTTATGTCCCATTGCTATTCTACAATATTTATGAAATCTGAGCATGAGTTCTTTTATTAAACCTTTTTCGAATCCAGTTTTAACATAGATAGTTCAGTGTTGGATTCTTATGTATTTGATGTTATATATGATCCACAAACAAAGTTGGCTACCATTTAAGGGAAGATTTGATCCTTTGTACTCATGAATACCATTAAGAAAATGGGAAAGAAAGCAGAAATCCTATCCTATAACAGGCATTCCCCTAATCATGAAGTACATACTGCCTCTGATCAACAAAATGCAGCAGCTCCTGATCCCTATAAGGACAAGGGCAAAGCTAAAGATGGACAAAAGAAAAATAATCAAGATTCTTCGTGCGATGATTCTGATGATTCCGGTGAAGCTGAAGAGTTTGTATCAAGAAAATCAGATAAGAGGAAACACAAACCTGAAGCTTATGTTCCCTCTAAAGGGGTTGATGACGCGATTTGCAGGGATCATTTTTGCAGAATACACAAAAGACATGGATCCATTCACGACCGTGTAACTAAAGAAGCAAGAGAGAAAGTCTCCTCTGCGTTTTGGCAGATGCCATATCTTTACCAAGGACTTTATGGCAGAGAAGCTAGTTATCCGCCTTATCATCCGAGTATGTTTCCAAATGAGTATGGTTTTTATCCGCCAACTTTGCCCATGTCAGGAATGAATGACTACACCAGTTACCTCAACAATGAAAATCCAAGCAAATGCAATACCATGTGAGGCTGGGTGCATACTCTGATTATGTTTTATTTTCGTGTTCTAACGATTGTTTATCACTGTGTCTGGGACTACTGAAAATTTCATACTTACATGACTACTATGTATTGTTTATGAGTTTTAACTTCTATACACTTAAAAGAATAAAAGAATTTTTACACAATCAGGTCCTAAAAGATAACTACAACTAACCATCCATAATAAGTTGGGTTAGTAACCTACAAGAACAGGTTAAACTACACTGACAGTGTAAAAACCCTTTACAGGTGCATATAAGTTAAATCCTTCTTGAGTTAACTACGGATCCGTTGAAACTTAGCTTTCTATTGCACTACTTACCCGACAAATCTATTTATGTTGAAAAGTAGCACTTTGGCTTTCTGAAGCAGCACTTCGGTTTTCTGATGGAGAACTAGCACCTGAAATATCCTTGCACTTGTATGCTTCTGCCCTAGTTGAAATTCATTAAGCTATGGTCATGATAAATGACTTTCACTTGTTCCTAACCAGCAACAGACAGGATTTTCACTAAGGATATTTAAAATAAAAAGATATAAACACACGAGAAGCCCAAAGGATTCAACATATAGTTTATAGATACATAAAAAAATTCACCTATCTACTACACCTGTGTAATTTTCCAGCAAAGGGTTGTCAATTGACTCCACTTGGACAAGGGTAGCTCCGCCCCTTTTCCTGTCTATTTGACTTATCGATACATTTCTGAATATTTTGTCCAGGTTATACACCCAGCTTAAGAATCATTTCAGGGCCAATCAGCAAGTTGGGAAGTACTCGTTCGATAACTTGGTGATAATAGCACATGGTCCTGAACAGATCTAAACCAGACACCTTGTCTTGTTCATGGAGCCAAACATAACTCTAAAGTAGAGTCACTACATTGATTCTGTATGGAATTACTGATGAAGCAAACTGCAAATTCATTACCATTAGTCAAGTCACATAGAGGAACGGGGACCTTGGACAGTACTGCTATATCCACTTCCCTTCTGACTGTACCTGAAGCAATACCTTTATATTAGATATTAACTCAATCAGATAGAAAACTTGCTTGAATTTTGAATTTATCTAGTTTCTCTCTACAAATCACATAATCAACTATGTCTCATATCCTAAATTAGTTAGATTAGACTACAGTCTTAAAAATGCTTCGAACAAATATCAAATCAAATGTAACTAGAACAACTAAACTTTATCACAACTACTTGGTATCACCTATATGGATTCCTTACTTTTACTGTATTCTGTTCTTAACTAAGTACATATTGTTTTCTAAGAGATTAAAGGTCTTTCAAAAACAACTTTCTTGACTTTAGGTCTACCTCGTCTCTTTTTATCACATTCAATTATCATAACAGATGCATAGGACAAGCAGTAGCAGAATCACACGTTACTTGAGCCATTCTCAGGCATAAAGCAGTAGCAGAATCACACGTTACTTGAGCCATTCTCAGGCATAAAGCAGTAGCAGAATCACACGTTACTTGAGCCATTCTCAGGCATAAAGCAGTAGCAGAATCACACGTTACTTGAGCCATTCTCAGGCATAAAGCATATGAGACCATGCAGTACGTTCAGATGATAATAACAAGATAATTTCTCGTCAAACAAGATGTACAATACGGAGTTCATCAATATTTAGCTACATAGTTATTCTGATGGCGGATTTTGAGACTTATTAACTGGAAATTGCAATTGCCAGGTATCTTTGCACTCACTTGACATGCTTGGTAAGCCAATCCAACATGTCCCGGTGGGCTTCTTCAGCACGCTGCACAGCCTCTTTGTTTTCAACATTGTATCTCACTGTCCACCCATGCTTAACACTAGGAAATATTTTGACAAAGCTGTCCACCTATATTTTTACAGAAGGCAAGAAAGCAAAGCAAAGGGTAAATCTAAAATCTTGTAAGACACAATGAGAGATGCATCAAACTAGTTACCTACTTATCGCGGTATATTCCCTGAATAAACAGGGCAGTATTATTTCAAACGTCAATCTTTCAGAATCACGAGAAAGGCCTAATAATCAACTTTGATGTTCATGTACCTCAGGTTTTGATAATAAAATCTCCTCATATTGCTTAATACGCTCTGGAGGACAGATTTTATCTATCTCAGCAGCTAAAATAGCTATCGGTGCCTTCACCTCTGGAAGTAGTATGTATCATCAGTTGGTGAGGAGAAAAAAAGCTACAAATAGGGGGAAAAAAAACAAAGAGACAAAGGAAGGATCTCATGGTGATGCAGTTCAAGGTAGTCATTAGAATTCAAACAACAGTTAATATAAATCGCTTAAAACCAAGGGATATTCATAAAATAATTAACAAGATCCATGTTAAAATGGAATTGAGGCATAAAGGAATACGAAACAGCTATATGAATTTTTCAGAGTACTACATCATCTGGATCTCAATGCCCCACACAATAATAGCATACGCAACAAATGAGTACTAAATCAGCAGCAATAGCTTAATCTGATCACAGATGATTTTAGTAATGACAGCCATACCTTTAATGTCATCAACTTTAACTAATGATGGGTGCAATAACACAACAGCTTGAATGTTCTCAGACTTAGCTAGGTCAGTCACCACCTTTGCTGTTAAGAAATCTCGAGATCAGGATCACAAACAATCACAAGAACATTGAACATTTTATGTACTAGTATAAAACTTACCACCCCAGCAAAACCCTGCAGCTCCAATAGCAGATATACCTTTATCTTTTAGAGCTGCAATAACCTGTTTTGCATCTTCAAATCCTTTATCCTAACAAAAACAAATAAAAAATGAGTAGCATGGCTAGCAAGTCTGCTGCTACAAATATCAAGGAACATTCCCGAGCATGATCAACTTAATGAATTGACAAATAAGATACTGATGACATGACCTCTTTTGACTCTCGAGAGGCAAATCTATGGCTATGTTATGAAAAAGAAAAAGATTAAGTTGAACAAATTCTGAACACATACTTTATCATGTGACTGCATCCATACTGATAAAGGCTTCTCTGTATTTTCAGGATTATAAGGATCACCATAAAGAAAATCAGGAACCACCACATAGTATCCTGCAGCGGCAACTTTGTCAGCAAGCTTCCTACGTAGCAGTTGAATTTTGCGATAAGCCCAAGATAAAATAGGAACTTCCTGCAGCTTAATTACTGGACAAACACAAATAACAGTGACCCTGACTTCTTCCCTTGATGTAACCATAAGATTTAAAGAATATAGCAACGTTTGAGCAGTAAGAATAGAAAGTTTCATAGAAGCAAAAACATTCTAAGAGTACGTTTGTGAGATGTATCAATCAATTAATTACCTATCCCTTAATCCCAAACTAGTTAGGACAACTATGCTAATCCGCTCTATTGTACAATGGGAAGCCTTTCCTACTATTGCCACATCAGTATGGTGGACTAATTGATTTTGTGCAATGGATATTTACAGAAATATATATAAGAAAAAAAAATCATGAAATTGGAAATAAGAGTAATTTAGAAGGTATTTGACAACACTAGGCTGAACTTGAGAAGCAGTGTGTACCTCAGATTTGGTGCTTCATAACCTGCAAAGAATTAAGAGCATAAGAGATTGTCTTCCAAAATAAAAAGTTAATCCTACGAACGTAATAAACTAAACAAGGAAATTAGGAGGTCGTTAGAATCTCTGATATACGTTTAATTGTTCCATAACAAATATCTGTTATACAATTTGCTTGAACTTTGAAAAACTCAAAGCAAACTATGAGTAACTTCTAAGAACGAAAATACAAAAAGTTAAAAGAACTATTAACATTTCATACATCCTCTTGTCGGCCATGTTGCTTGGACTCTTCAAAAATGTTGATAAGTGTGTGTCGAATTCTCCAAAATTGTGCATTTTTGAAGAATCAGACACAAACGACAACATTTTTGAAGAGTCCGAGCAACATAGCTTGTTGGGGCACTAAGGGTCGTTTGGTTGGGAACAAGTTATCTCAGGATTAATTATCCCGCAATTAGTTATACTGTGATTTTATTTCAACCAAACGTGGGATAAACGCATCTTAAATTTAATCCCGAAATTAATTATCCCTTATCCCTCGTACCATCGAGCCCTAACTGTTGTATTTTTTGATACTCCCTGCGTCTCAAATTATCTGTCGTGATTCTGTTTTATACGCCTCTCCTCTGTTTGGATGGTTGTTTCCCGTGGTTCATTAATGTATAGTATGGTATGGTATATTATGATGTTGTATTGTATTGTACCGTATTAATGAATACAATGTTTGGATAGACTGTATCGTTTTTTGTGGTTTAATGATATTTTTATTGCTGGTTTGACTGTATTAATATACCCCATAAAAGGTCGAGGTAAAGTCTGCGTACATCCTACCCTCCTAGACTCCACATTGTGGGATTACACTAGGTATGTTGTAGTTGTTGGTTTGACTGTATGTTACTGTATAATAACATGTAAGTTTACTAAAATACCCTTAACCCTTAATTACAAATTAGTTTTTATATATTAATAAAATTAAGGTAAAGAATAAAATGGAAACTTTAAAAATTAAGTAGGTGGTGGCAAGAATCAATAGGATTTTTCAATGCGCTTTGGTCCTTCTTACAGAGACTATCCTTTGTATAAGTTATGATCCATCCAAGGAATGAGCTTCCCCAGAGTCAAATACCGTCGACTACCAGGAAAAGATAGAATCTCGCCAGTCTTCTTACATCTTTCCAGCTTTTCAAATTGACGTCACGCCAAGCCAACTTGTGAAAAGAAGAGTCGTCGAGCTATTGCAGAGTGAAGGCGTGTGTAATACATCCAACATTCTCAATATTAAACGCTTTTGGCAAGCCAGAGCAAGATTGTCCAGTCCAGCGGGAACGCGCAACGCAAATGAACCTGAGCTGCTATACCGAATCCCCCGATGGCCATTGGGGACCGAGTGGTAAGGCCATGATCCGCAGGGGAACAATTCACTCATTCTTCCATTGGGGACAGGTGCACCACTGACAGTTTCTTTTTACTTAGTGAATGTTGTCGAATCTCTCGCTCTATAGGAGTAATAAGCGAAAGGTGATTCTTTAGGCTACTCCGCGAAGAGATATATTTTACATCCCAGAGGGGCTATAATTGGAGATACCATTCTTTTTGGTACAGGAGTTCCTATAAAAATGGGAAATGCCCTACCTTTGAGTGCGGTTTGAACTATTGATTTACGTAATAGGAAATAACCAATTAGGTTTACGACACACTAATGACTTAAAAAAAAAAAACTAAGACCTGGTCTGGTACCCACATCAGAGAGAATGAATTGATAGAGGTGTGGAGTTTAACTGAGATAAAACAGAATCAAAAGGACTAGGAGCTCTGGCCGATAATGAAACTAAAGCTTCACACGGGTCTTACTTTTTTTTTTTCAACTTGAAAAGAAAAGGGAAGAAAGCATGATTACGAATTGCGCGCCCTAGCTCTCTAGTTCTCTTAGCTATCGTTGCATTTTTTTGACTCGTGGAAAGTGGAAAGGCAGAAGCGTCGGCTAGTCAGTCACGAACTACTTGACTTCCTTATGATAGCCTTTGAAGGCCGCCCACGGGATGCGCTGTACGGTAGTAGTTTATGTTAGCTACTTATCCGGTGCCTTCTTTACGACTTTCGACCAAGCCATTAGTGAAGAAACTCTTGTTTAGTCAGGACGTCGCTCCTGTCCCTTATGGTGATTTTTCAACCCCTTGCTTTGACTTGGTAAATTGCATCAGGATTCACTCCAATTCCAACAGATACCGCATTATCTGCATCACCAGTTCTAGGCATATACTATGTTCTAGACTCTTTAGTTTAGTTGTAGAGTGAAGGTTACGAAGTAAAGGGTCCTTAGATTATGAGCCTTTGATGGATCTTGGACCAACGTATGGAGCGAGGAAGCTTGCTCTTGCTTTCCGCATGGGCGTGTTCGAAGTCTGATCGCTTTTACGCGAGAAAGGGGACCACCTTGAAAGTGACATTGACAAAGCAAAGCACAGATTCCCCCACACCTGGACTAGGCTAAAAACGATGAGTGTTCTCTTTTCGGGGTTAGACTATATAGAACCAAAACATGCTATCGTTAGCTTGAGCTTGATACTTCTCATTTTGCTTAGCAATTTTCTCCCTCATTCAACTTCTCATTTTATTCACCCGCATCTCCACTAAAGTTGTGAGTAGCTGAAAGTGGAGCTAAGTCTAGAGGACTCTCGGGATTTTGGCCTTAAACAGTTTAAAAAGGACTCAAACAGTAGTTTGGCTAGTGGACTGATCGTAAAGTGAGGGGCGGGTGGGGTGGGGGGTAGTGGTGGTGAGGGGTCATGGGTGGTGGGGACGGCGGGTGGTTGGTGGGATGGGGATTGGGTGGGGGTGGGTGGATTTGGGTGTGATAGAGGTGGGTGGGTGGGTGGGTATAATGAAAAAATGAAATACATAACCACGTAAAAACCACCAAATCCGTGGTTATAAAAATTGAGCTTTTTCATGGTTATTTAACCACGAAATAACAACGGATTTATAACACCATACAACATAATTTTAAGAACAATGGAAACAAATATGGTTTCACAAAAAACAATACATTAATGAACCACGGGAAACAACCATCCAAACAGGAGGTTAAGACTCATTAATTAGGAAGGATTTTAAAACTATTTTACTCTTCATTTTGAGATGTTTGTAGTCTTCAAGAATAATTCTTGAACAATTACTCTAATTAATTTTGTCTTGAACTTATAAAACAACAAATAATTTGAGACTAACTAGCATGACAGATAATTAGAGACGGAGGGAGTACTAATAAAATTGGCATTCAACTCTAACTACAATACTAATCTTAAACAGAAATAAAAGCGCAAATGGAGCAGAACCCAGTTGCCCAAAGTTCATGAATAAGACGGCTGCTATAATAATAATGGGTTAAAGGTGAATTACCATAAATATCGGAGGCGAGGAAGATGGCGAGTTTGGAACTTGAAGGACCAGAAACGTATGTGTTAAAACCTCCAAATTCTAACACACACCCATTTCCACTACTTGAGCTCAACATCGGTGGGTTCTCACAACATTGGGGCCCTGACATCTCTTTGATTGAAAAAATAGAGAGAAATGATAATTAGTGACGAAGCTAATGAATTTACAGTCACTGATCTGTTCGTGTTTGGAATAAAAAAGAGGAGATGATAGGGAAGTTATGCTTAATTACGTTGGGTGCACACATTAATTAGGATCGAATACCTAGATAACCCCTCTAACTTGGCAGATTTGTTAATTAGAGCATTCAAATTTAGCTAGATAGACACATTCTTTGGTTATCTTTAGTGGCTGGTGTAGTTTTTATGTTACAGTTTATGTGATTTTGATAAATTTTTTAGTGTTTTTAGTTTATTAATTTTTTCATAACTTCGATAAATTTATCAGTAGAGTTTGGTAAATAGGAGTTTTTGACAAGAGACTAAGGACTCGTTTGGTACGAGGAAAAAAGATAATTAATTCCAAGATTAAATTGAGATGAGTTTATGTCACATTTTGTTGAGAAAAAATTATGATATTATTTATCTTGAGATTGTAGTGTTATTTTTATCTAGATTGAGGATGGATAATAATTCCGGAATAACTAATCTTGAGATAAGTTGTTCCAACCAAATGAACGTAAAAGTCTCTTAAAAGTACTCCCTTTTAGCAAACTTAAATTACCAAAATTGCTCAGGTGATACTTAAGGATTATTTTGAACTTAACTCAAAAGATAAGGGACCATTTTTATCATTTTCTCCCAGTTTTAACATAGAAAGTTTAATGCCGGATTATTATGCTACGTGTATTTGATGTTATGTATGATCTAACAACAATGTTGGTTACCATTAAAGGAAGATCTGATCCTTTTATGCTCATGAATAGCATTGACAAACTGGAAAAGAAAGTAGAACTGCTTTTGGAGTTGAGTTAGACCCAAGATCTATTCTTTACATGGTATCAGAGGTATCAGAGTCACACCCATTCTAATTTTTTGTTTATATTGTGCTCCAAAGTTATATTGTCCACGCTTCGGTTAACGAGGTCTGGGCAAGCTAGCTTGAACAATCCTTACCCTACAAGCAAGCTTTTGGAGTTGAGTTAGGCTCAAGATCCATTCTTTACAATATCCTATGACGCATCCCATATTCATGAAAAAAGTGCAGACTGCCCCTGATCAACAAAATACAGCTGCTCCTGATCCCTACAAGGACAAGGGCAAAACTAAAGTTGGAAGATTGTTCTCGTCACAATGATTCTAATGAAGCTGAAGAGTTTGTATCAAGAAAATCAGATAATAAGTATGAGACTTTTCAGTGTAAAAGATAACTACAACTAACCATCCATAATAAATTGGGTTAGTAACCTATAAGAACAAGTTAAACTACAATGATGATAGTGTAAAAATTCTTTACATGGGGAAGTGCATATAAGTTAAATCCTTGTCAAGTTAAATACGGACCCATCGAAACTTCATTTTCGATTGCATTACTTACCGACAAATCTATTTATGTTGAAATATAGCACTTTGACTTTCTGAAGGTACGCAGCACTTCGTTTTTCTGATGGAGACTAGCACCTGAAATATCCTTGCACTTGTATGCTTCTGCCCTACTTGAAATTCATTAAGCTATGGTCATGATAAATGATTTTCACTTGATCCTTGACAACGGTAACAGAGACAGGATTTTCACTTAGAGGATTTAAAAATATAAAAAAGTCAACACACAGTCAAGGGGATTCAATACATAGTATACATACATACATACAAACAAAATTAACCCATCTACACGGTGTAATTTTCCAGTGAAGGTGTAATGAGCCGAGGGACTTTCGGAAACAACTTTTCTACCTCCACAAGGTAGGAGTAAGGTCTGCTCTGCGTACACTATATACTCCTCAGACTCCACCTATGTGATTACACTGGGTATGCTATTGTTGTTGTTGTGTGTCAATTGACTCCACTTGGACAAGGGTAGCTCCGCCCCTGTTTCTGTCTATTTGACTTATAGACAACTTTCTGAATGTTTTGTTCAGGTTATACACTCAGCTGAAGAATCATTTTTGAGTCCAATCAGCAAGTTGAGAGGTACATGTCCGATAACTTGGTGATCATAGCACATGGTCCTGAACAGATTTAAACCGGACATCTTATGTCTCATTTAAGGAGCCAAACAATAACTCTGAAAGTGGCTATGCTGACAGAGTCTATGGAATTACTGATGAAGCAAATTCAAAATTCATTGCCGTTGGTCAAGTCACATAGAGGATCGGGGACCTTGAATTTTGAATTCATCTAGTTTCTCTCTACAAATCACATAATCAACTATGTCTCATAACCTAAATTAGTTAGATTAGACTACATTCTTGAAAGGCTTCTAACAAAAATCAAATCAAATGTCACTAGAAGAACTGAGCTTTAATGCAATACTTGGTATCACCTTTATAGATTCCGTACTTTTACTATATTCTGTTCTTAGCTAAGAACATATTGTTATCTAGGAGATTAATAGGCTTTTAAAACAACTTTCTTGACTTTTGGTCTACTTCGTCTCCTTTTATCACATTTAAACAAGATGTACAATATGGAGTTCATCAATATTTAGCTACATAGTTATTCTGATGGCAGATTTTTAGACTTCTTAACTGGAAATTGCAACTTTCAGGAATCGTTGCACTCACTTGACATGCTTGGTAAGCCAATCCAACATGTCCCTGTGGGCTTCTTCAGCACGCTGCACAGCCTCTTTGTCTTCAACATCGTATCTCACTGTCCACTCATGCTTAACACTGGGAAATATTTTGACAAAGCTGTCCACCTATATTTTTACAGAAGGCAAGGAAGCAAAGCAAAGGGTAGATCTAAAATCTTGTAAGACACAATGAGAGATGCATCAAACTAGTTACCTACTTTTGTCCGAATGTTGTGCAACATTTGTCCCAACATTTTTATACATTCAAATCAGTACTTCAGGAGATATGTTGGGTCAAATGTCACAACATCAAATCCAACATTAACACTTTGAAAAACTCAAAGCAAACTAGGAGTAACTTCTAAGAACTAAAAAAAGTTACCAAAAAAAAAACTTCTAAGAACTAAAATGAACTTGATTAACATTCCATATATCCTGTTGTCTCTAACTGTTGTGTATATTTCTACTCATAAAATTGGCAGTACTCTAACTACAATGCTAATCTTACCCAAAAAAAAATAATTGAAGAGACAGAAATCAAATTGCAAATGGAGCAGAACCCAGCTGGCCGTGGGCGGAGCCAGATTCGAAGCTTATGAGTTCTAATTTTAATCTTTTTAAGTTACGGTTCTAATATTCGAAATAAATAGGCAGAATATAGAGACATACACCTTAGATTGACCTCAAGAATATATAGCCTTGTTAAGTTCACAACTTCAGTAAAAATGTCTGAAGTTGGCCTTAACAAAGCATACCAAATTTCAAGCAAATATGTCTGATGTTTGGCCTTCACAAAGCCACATTTCAAACAAAAATGTATGAAGTATGACACGAATTTCCAACTTTAGTCACTTACGTCTGAAGTTGTTCCTCAAGCAGGTAAACTTACAAAAAATCTTAGACTTCAGGTATAAATTAAATGGCGGCCCCAAAAGCGGATATTTGTAAACTTCATCCTATATTTTTAGTCAAGAATAAAGTTTAGCAATTGAAGCTCAAAATTCTTGGCATTGTATAGCAAGTTCCAACTATAACAGTCTATTTTTAGGAAGGTAAATATTCTGATAAGTATGACATCTTGTGTTTTGATGATTTGCCAAATTTTTCAAGGAATCAGATAGAGACCTGGTCTGCCACCTGTTCTCTCAGTTGATCGTACAATCAACAGTTACAGCTGTAAAGTTGTATTGTTCACTGCAGAAGTACACAATACTGTTGCAGCGTGCTTTGGTGGTCAAACCAAAAGATGAAATATCACTATCTGTGGTCACATGTTTCTCACATGCTCCCCAATATATATACAACATGTTACAAGGTTTTAATCTATCACTTGAAAACCTAAAAATCATTTGTGCAAGTCAGCCGCCATAAGATTCTCCAAGTGCTTTAAGAACAAAGCTGCTAACAAACTGAAGGACTAGATCCCAACAACTGAAGATGTATATGTCCTTTAGTTTGTTTTAAGCCTTTGTCATTTTGCTCTTTATTGTAATTCTACACTACTTTTAAGAAGTGTCACTATAGGACAGATTTCAACCTTGTTATTTTTGTGTTCTTGGCTAGAGTTAGTCAAGGTTTGTAGCTTTACAATAAAGTTATTGTAAAGGCTTACAATATATGTATTATAAGGGGTGAGGGTTAATAGTTTAATTCCTAGGTTGCAATAGGTTGTAATATGAAGTTGCTCAGTTAGTGAAGTTGAAAATCCTACTTGGTAGGTTGTGGGTTTTAATCCCTTGAGAAATGAGTTTTTCACATAAATATCATGTGTTATTTACTTTCTTCCTTTCTTGAGGGAACAGATAGAGAATCTAGTTCTCTATACTGTTTGGTGGACCCTTAGTCTATATCAATTGGTATTAGAGCAGGTGCTTTCTAAAAGGTTAACACCTAGAAAGAATATCTCTCATGAATGTTCCATCAAACTTAGAGGAAGGACAATCTACCACAATACCACTAAGGTTCAACGGAAAGTACTATGGGTGGTGGAAGACAAGGATGCACGATTTCATCATGGCTGAAGATTTTGAGTTGTGGGACATCATCTGTGATGGTCCCTATGTTCCCATGAACACAAACACAGTTGGTCTGACAACTACTCTAAAGGCAAGGAAGGAGTACAATGAGGTAGACAGGAAGGTTGTGGAGAAAAATTACAAAGCCAAAAAGATCCTTGTTTGTGGTATTGGATCAGATGAGTACAATCGGGTCTCATTCTGTGAAACTGCTAAGCAGATCGGCGAAGCTCTTCAAACAGCTCATGAAGGAACCACTCAAGTTAAGGATTCCAAGATTGACATGCTTACCACAGAGTATGAGCTATTTAAGATTAGAGAGGATGGGTTTATTCAAGATATGCATATAAGGTTCACATCTATAATCAATGAGCTTCACTATATGGGAGAATTCATCTCAACCACCAAACTGGTAAAAAAATTGCTTGGTGTCTTTCCAGACTCTTGGGATAGCAAGGTGAATGTAATATATGAATCCAAGAATCTGAAGACGTTAACCATGGATGAGATGATTGAAAATCCCAAGACTTATGAGATGAAGATAGCCAGAAAGAAACTAGAAAAAAGTGAGACAAAGAAGGAGAAGAACCTGGTTCTCAAGGCTGCCAAAAGTGATTCAAGCAATGATGAGTCTAATATGGCATACCTCACTCGCAGGTTTCAAAATATGGTTCGAAAAAATGGTGGGATCCCAAGAATAGGAACTTCAGCAGGAACTTCAGAGGAAAAGACAAGTGTTGCCACAAGTGTGGGAAACCTAGTCACTTCATCAAAAAGTGTCATCTTCACAAACAAGAAAATCATAAAGACAAGACTGCTAAGCAGAATCAGGTCCCTAATAAGAAGTTTAGAAGGAGAGATGTAGTTGATGACTTGGTAAAGCAAGCTCTTGCTGCTTGGGGAGACTTCTCAAGTGAATTAGAAGATGATGATGACCACCAGGTGACAGATCAATGATGGTGATTGACAATGAACCCTCAAAATATGAATCATTTTTTGCACTCATGGCTAAATCAGATGATAATGAACAAGAAAAGGTAAATTTTCTTGATGTTCAGAAAAAATTGAAAATTTATTCTCAAAAGAAACTCATATCATTGGCGAATATACTAATCGATGCCTATCATGCTCTTGTTAATAAAAAATGCTCTAAATGAAGAAATCTGTGATTTAGAACAAGAGAGGAATGATGTGGTAGTTTCCATTGTAGATTTAAAGGAACAGGTTGATGGAGTAACACAAGAAAACATCCTGTTTGAAAATCAACTAAAAACTGTATGGATACTCCCTCTAAGGGAAAATGTGTAGCTAGTGAGACTGAACTTAAGCTTGAAAATGAGCTTAAGAAAATGAAATTGACTCTTACTGAGGAGGTAGAAAAGAACAGACAACTACATGAAGATCTAAAATGAGTAAAAGTTGATCTTGGTAAGGCACTTAATTAGACATGGTCCTCTGATGTAATCACCTTTATGTACAAGAGTAAAGGTGGGGGTAGACAAGGGCTTGGCTTTGAAAAGATAAAAACCCTTATAATCCCCATAACAAATATGTCACTACAACTGAAAATCAATTGCGCACTCATTGCAGTCAAACTGGTCATTACAAGAATGCATGCAAAGCTAGAATTCAGTCACTTCAGAAAAATAAGAATTTTGTTGAGAAGGAATTCAAAGATGAAGGAACTGGTCATCAAAAGAGAAAGCATGTCCTGCCTTCTTAGACTAAAAGAAGTCTAATTCACCCATTTTACAATTATAAGGGACCCAAACTAGTTTGGGTTCTCAAATCTAATTAGTTATTTTATTTGCAGGCTGGAGTGAGAGAAGACAATCAAAAGTGGTATATGGATAGTGGCTGCTCAAAGCATATGACTAGTCGAATGGATGATTTTCTCTCACTCAAGGCCTTTCAGGGTGGAAGTGTGTCCTTTGGTAATGGCAAGAAAGGGGTACATTCTTGGTGTTGGCAAGGTTGGGAAGACACTCTCTCACGCAATTGAGAATGTATATTATGTAAATGGATTAAAATATAGCATGTTAAGTGTGTCTCAAATCTGTGATAAGGGAAATGAAATGAAGTTCCTATTCTGCTCTTGCACGGTCACCAATTTCAAAACTGGTGAAGTGATGCTAATAGAAAAAAAGGTTCAAGAATATATATTGCAGATTTTGAATCTTTGAATGATGGCGACTTGACATACCTAAGTGTTATGGATGATGATGCTAAGATCTAGCACATACAACTGGGACATGTAAGCTTTTTATTCCTGAACAAACTTGCAGCGAAGGACCTGGTTCGTAGGTTACCAAAGGCCAAGTTCAAAAAGCACAAGGCATGTGATGCTTGCATTAAATGCAAGCATGTCAGATCCTCCTTCAAGCCAAAGAAAGAAGTGAGTACCTCAAGGTCACTTGATCTTCTTCATATGGATCTCTGTAGACCAATGAGGATCCCAAACAGAGGAGGAAAGAAGTAGAGGAGACGGAGAGGAACACAATTTTGCTGCACCAAAAGCTACATATCCGTCGTATTAGCATGAAACTTCGGCTCCTCTGTTATCAAAAATCTTCACAAGGCTTCTTGTTTTAGTTTGTGTTGCATCGGATCAGTCTATGAGTCTTTGATTCATCACTCATAGCATAAATTTTGACAGATTAAGATAGTTGCAGGTCCTTGTTGGGACTTTGCATCATTTAAAAACTAATCCAAAAATTAGGCTTACGTGATACTCCCTCCATTCTGAACGTTTCACATGATCAATTATCTCATCTGCATTTAGTAAAGGGTATTGGTTACACGGATTCAATGTTGAAAAACTATACTAGAACAATTTTTATTGAAAGAAATAATATCTTTATTATTTTCATTAATTGAAAGACTATATATACAATTTACATTCCTATTCTACCCCTAAATCCTTATTCTATTTGGGGACTAACTATACAATTATGATAAGAGTACAAGACTAATTAAGGTACACTACAACTATACAAAACCATGTACAATAAGGAGACCAAAACCGAGGACATCATCCTAACCGAGAGCATCCCAATATACATAGGATATACACGTGTATATCTTATGTATATTGAGTATATTTAACACCCCCGCAGTCATAGCGTGATTGGATCTTACCCTTGTTTAAGATAGAATTTCCTCAGTATGGTGTGATTGGATGTTCACTTGCTTAAATTACCACTTAAAACATGTTCTCTGAATTTGAAAACTGATTTCTCGCAAATCGCAATAAGTCAATTGTAAAGAGAAAATTCCCAAAAAGGTTTTGTTTCCCAGAAAAAAGGCATTCTAAGCCAAGAAATTTTCCAAACTGCTAGGGTAAAATTTCCATGTAGCAAGTTGTCTAAGAAGTCGAGCTACATAAGGACATCAGTATAGTTGCACAAGGAAGGCTAGAGGTCTCTTGGTTCAATTGTGCCAAATGTTGAATCTGTTATGTGAGGAAGAAGAAACAAGGGAAAAGGTGGGAGGGAGTGTATTGAATCAAAATACATTGTATACTTTTCATTGTTACATAATAATAAATTTAATAATATGATACAATAAAATTTTAATCGGCCGGTAAAATATTTTCAAGTGACTTTGGAATGCTTACTGATAGCCAGACTTCTGTGTCCTAATCACAAAATGGAGTGAGATCAATTTCGAATTGCTGCTTCCCGTTGGTAAAATACTTTCCAGTTATTTTAGCTGCTAAAGTATTTTGTTGTGTTGTTGGTGTAACGTTACAATTTTGTTTACTATGCCGGTGATGTTTACGGTAACTTGCATGATTTATTATATTAGAAGTCTCTGATGATTTCTTACCTTTCTGAAACAGAATTTTCAATTTGCATTATATCAAAATTTCATCCATGACCTCTACAGGAGAAAAAAAATTACTGTTAGATAGCCTTAAGAATGCAAGGTTGAGGCTTAATTGATAAAAATCTTTTAGCATAGAGATTGTGCTTTTGTTTTTTGCACAGATGAAAATGTCTGCAAAAGTAGACTTTGGAATGCGTAATCAGCCTCCATCAAATGAACCAAATAGATTCCTTATATAAGGGTTGCTTTGTGAAGGGGAAAGTCCCGAAGGCGAAACCCCTCACCTGTACCAGAGGTTCCTTGGCCAGGTGGGATGTAAATCGAGGAATATGCGCGAGTGGCAGCTCTGCAAGGGAGAGACCAACGGGACACGAACCCAACAACAGCCCTTGCAATATTTCAGCAAAGACTGTCACCACACGGATTCGAACCCACGACGTCGGAGTGATTGTACCCCCAATCACCTTATCACTTACCAACTCGCCTGTGCTCCTGGGGCCTTATATAAGGGTTGCTCAACTGGTCAAAGAAGGGTAAGAGTCTTCCTAAATTTATGTATGTAGTTAAAACTTCGTGACAAGTTAATGAGAGTAATTTCTGAATATTTAAAAAAGTAAGCAGCTTTAATGGTTATTTAATAATAGCAAAAGAGTACAAATTGTTGGAATCCACATCAAGATTTTGTAAATCCGACTAAACTCAGATTTTTTGGTATAAAACACCAAAATCCCCCTTCCCCTTTCATTTTCAATACTTATCTTCTCCCAAGTATGGCTCTCTCCTTCTTCAACGTCTTCTTGTTGTTGTTATTGATCACTCCTCTTGATCTTTCACTGGCCAAAAAATGTATCTTGTCTACAATGTTTCAGGTACATGTTATCAATAAACTTTTTCCTAATTCCACACAACTGCGAATTCATTGTGCATCGAAAAATCGAGAACTTGGAGACCAAATTCTTCCCATAAACGAAGATTTTAATTGGTCGTTTTGCGGGACATTTATCAATAGAGATTTGTACTTTTGTCACTTTTGGTTAGGTGCAAAGGACAAGGCTTTTAATGTGTTTGATGATCAAGACAAATGTATCAAACATGGAGAAACTCATAATTATTTACACTACTGTAAATGGGAGGTGAGGCCAGATGGTTTTTATTTGGAACAATATGACTTTATGAGTAAATCATTTTATATGGATCGCTATTATGAGTGGTCTTAGAGAATAGGATGCTTGTTTATGTTTAGTGAGAAGGAAAAATGAGACAATTTTAGTGTGGTTTTCTTTCTTATTTTGATTCTTAACCTGTTCATTTAACGAAAAAATCACCTGTTGAACTTGTTTATTTTAATAACAAAGCAGAAAAAAAGGAACAATCAATGATATTAGCCGATTGATTCGTCATAATAACAGAGTGAGTACTTGTGTTATTCTATTCAATGGAACTGTAACCACTCATGATAGGCATCTACCATGGAGTCATTTGTCAGGCAAAAGTGTTACACAACACAACACGTAAAAAACGTAATTACTTTATTATTGTAAAAGTAATTATACCAAGACTTGAACTATAACTTGACCACAATATACATCAAGTTCTTACTCTTTTATTTTTATCAACACTTGACACTCACACTTAAGCTTACTTAAGTATTTACACATATTTTAGACTCACTTGGACACTTTTTTGATGCACACTTGGAACTTGCTCTCACTTCTTGATAACTTATTACTCACTTAATTACAACTCAAATAGACCACCTCTATTTATAGGTATGGCTGGCCAGTGGTCTGGGTCGGCCCGGTCCCGCCCCGATCCAAAGTATTTAAAAAAAAATTGCGGTATCGGGACTCGAATCGGGACGGGACAAGGTCTCGTCCCGACCCGATCCCGCCCGAAACTCCCCTTTTGTAAAAATAACCGTTGCACCAACGACCATTTTACATTTTGGCCGTTGTGCAACGGCCATTTTTGGCCTCCCCCAACCCACTACCCCCTTAATATTTATTTTTAACTCATAAGTTATTATATTTACACTTTAACCCAATTTTCCAACTATAAATACCTCATTTTCTCTTCATCTTTCTCACAAATCTTCCTACAATCTATCTCTCTACAAGTCTACATTGTCTACTAAATATTCAATTTTATTTATTCATTTGGGAATTGGGAGTGAAGTTGGCAACTAGCTTGAGGATCTTCCATCGAGCAAAGTTTCAATTTTCAACCTCTCGATTACACGTCGACGTTACGTCGGCGTTTGGTACATTCGTTCCTTCATTAAATTATTATTGTCTGTTTATTTTATTTAGCGCACTTAATTTTATTTACTTTAATTATTTATTAGTATAATTATAAATTTATAATTGAAGGATTTAAACGTATACTTACGGGTAGGGGTCATGCTTCTTCTAGTAGGGGCAACAAGGGCAAGGGTCCTATTTCTAGACAGAATCATATTCCTACACATGATGATTTTGTTGATACTGAACTTTTTCCTACAATACCATTAGATTTAGACGAGGAGCTATTTTCTAGAACTCAAGAAGACTTTAATTTAGACGATGATCTAGATGATACACTCACTAATGTAGATGACAACACACCCACTAGTGCATCTTCAACTGAAATATCTCTTATTCCCCCCTAGTATGAGACGAGGTCCAGCAAAACGACCATTAAAATCATATGCATGGACATTTTTTGATAAGGACGTAGAGAATCAAGTAGCTAGATGTAAAATTTGTAAAGATGTTTTAAAATTTAAAACTGGAAAAGGTCACAGTGGGACGGGGGGTTTAATGAGACACGTAGCAAGGGCTCATCCAGCTAGGTATGCCCAATATGATGCTTCAAAATCGGGTGCGCAAACGCCCGCTCCATCGGGACAAGGTTCACATACTGATACTGTCCCGGACCAAGTACAAGGTCAAATTAACCCTATGACGGGGGGATTGTAGGCCCTAAATACAATAAACATGGAGATAGGGAAGCAATAGCAAAATTAGTTGATGTGGAGGGTTTGCCTTTTTCATTTCCTTTATCTCCCAATTTTATTCATTACAATAAAGATATGTATAATCTTGATTTTAACGGTTTTCCTAGATCAACTGTTAAGAAGGATGTATTTAAATTCGCACATGAATATCAACAGTATTTACGTTATTCATTATATCATTTTAATGGCAAAGTGGCTATCACTTCTGATATAGATCGTAGTACTAATGTACCATGATTATTTAACGGTAACCTGTCATTTGATAGATTATAAATGGTCTATGCAAAAACGTATCTTAGCGTATAGATATATAGATGATAGGCACACTTGTACTTTTATTGCAGAAAATATTTATCAAGTGTGCGATTATTACGGAATAACTGATAAAATTATGACTATTACATTAGATAACGCTTCTTCTAACAATTACGCTATTACAATTTTAAAAAATAGTTTAACTCCATCTTTTCCATATCATTTTCATATAAAATGCGCGTGTCATATATATAACTTAATTGTAAATGATGGTCTATCACTTTTTGAAGACATTCTTAGTGTGCTGCAACAGGAGCACATTCCCCCATCTTTAGATCGAATAGTTTCTTCATGAGAAATACCTTATTGTTTGCCGAAGGTTTCTCATACATGTCGGACATCACCTTCATCATGCCCGCGGTGGTCTTCTCTTTCGCCACGTTGTGAGCAACGTTCTTCGACAGCGTCAGTCGAATACTCCCAAAACCTGTCTGTCGATGAAATTCCAATCTGCATCATTCATCACCTCTGATTTCGGACTCAGAGGTTCATGAAGCTTTCTGTCATACAAATAATCTTCAATCTGCATTCTCTAGAACGCAAAATATGTACCATCGAATTTACCGATGTCGTGCGTCGAACCATCTTCGCCTCCCATCGTTTTCTGAATCGCAACACAACATGTTGCTCTGATACTAGTTGTTAGGATTTGATTCACAAATCCGACCTAATCAGAAAATAGAAAATAAGCGAAGAACAAATAACACACACAAATTTATAGTGGTTCACTCTCAATGCGAGAGCTACGTCCACTTTGCCGCTGCAAATTTTATTAAGGGGGAAATATTACAAAGTGTTTACAACACTCAACCTCACAACCCCAATCCCAATTACACCCAATAATTCTCTCAAAAGCTTCTCTTGCTTAAGTCTTTCACTAAGAGTAGTTCTCTTAGTTTTTCTCTCTTGTTTTTGGATGATATCTACAAGAGAAAAAAGTGCATCTATTTATAGGGGTGAAACCTCCTCTTGATATCATGGGTGACATCAAACTAACTCCTCTTGGTGTCATTGGTGACATCAAAATGAAGAACATTTTCACACAGGCTGCCCATTATTATTGACTAACAATGGGCTGATGCCGCCTATATTGACTAACAGCGCATATTTGAGTTTTAAGAACTTCAAACCGGATGTGATGGCTTCTTGAATGCGATATTGCTTATAGCAATAACATGATTCTGCTATTTAGTTCTAAGACGACTTCCCATACAGAAAAATTCCAGAGTGTTCTGCATTTATTGGCAATTTTGGTTTATATAGGCGCGGAGAAATGGAAGAACATTACAAGGATAAAGTCATCAGTCAAGGATCCAACAGTTGTATTTGATTGTTATTGAATGTTAATTTCTTTCAATATTTTGGGTTGGAGTTGTTTTCTATTTCATCAACTTTGGAGACAGAAGTATCAATAAACAGGCATATTTGATGTTTGTTAAGATGGGATTTCAGTGCAATCAATATCTAATAATAATTTATGCAAGAAGAGCAAAAAATTATGAACATATTGAGTGATTTCGTGAAGGTTTCGGAAGTTCTAACTATTGGAGTGTATTTTTTTGTCTACCATCTGTTTTTTGGTACCTATATCGGGTCTGACTAAATCCAGATTCTAGCCGAGAAGTCTTACATTGAGAGATAAAGCGCTTCCTAACAAATCTGACTCTATACCCGGAGAGCATAAGGCATTAGAAGAAAATGAATTACTGCTTAACTCAATGAACTTTATAGACTGACTTACTCTATTTTGTTGATATTCAATGGATGAAGCCCATTTCAGAATGCTTTGTTGGTGATGTTGTTTGATCAACACACAGTTTTTTAAATATTTTTAAAGAGTCATAAAGTACGTAAAAATTATGAAGGATGTAGAATAAATTAAATTCATAATCCAATTAAATAAGATAGCACAGTTTTTCCATGTAAAATAATAATATTATTAATATAAGAGATAAACTTATCCTTATAAGCTTGTTACATAAAATTAGAAAAGATTGAGGTTAAAAGGTACAGATATGCCACTGAACTACGAAATGACTCATATATGTCACTCGTAAAATGAAATGTTTAGATAATGTCACATGGCAAAATCTGATAGTAATAGAATTTTGTTAGTGAGTAATGACATATATGACCCAAAATGATAACGGCGGTGGTATTTTTTGTTGGGAGTTTTTGCTCTATGGTACTTTATAAAGCAGTACGGAAAGTATATAACTATTACAAGTATTCGAAAGGATAAACAAAGATTCAATACTTCAGCTAGAAATCTGAAAATTACAATAGAATCACAAAACTGAAATTACAATTTTGTTGAAGACGGAAAAATAGAAAGCTGTTTTTCTTTGAGTCGAGTGTGGCACTTGTCCTTAAGACAATATTGCCCCGTATGTATCCTTTATACGTCTGGACAATTTGTCTCCCAAGATAAAACAGCAATGGAACACTTGAGCAAATGAAACTCAAATGCTACCATGAAGAATATTGAGTAACGAAATGATGCTTGGAAGTTGTAGGAAGAAAACTGTTTTGGTTGTGTATTTTCGTGTGTTGTATGAACTATTCTTAGTAGTCATATATGTTGCTCAACAATGGTGTAAGGGGGTGTTTATATAGGTGAGGGAGGGGACTGAAAAACTGCCTCCATAATGGCCAATATTTGGCTATTATAGAGGTAGTAAAGTCACCAACATAAATGGTGAAAGACCAACGGATTTGGCCATTATAGGAGGAGTAATTCAGCCAAAATAAATGGTTGAATTGAGTGCTTGGTGTTTCTGCTTTGACTGTCCAAATTCTGACGTTCTGGAAAGCTTCAGGACCAAACTGTACATCTTGAAACTTCATGGACCAAAGCGTACATCCGAAAGAATTACGGTCCGAACTGTACATCTGTAACTTCGGGATCAAGCGCCTTCACGGCAAAGTTCTCGGCCCAAAAAGATAATATCGAAGGCCGTGGCCGTGGCCGAGAACCGGAGCCGGACGGGCGGCGGCGGCGCGCGTGTGGTCTTTCCTTGAACAGAAGCACATCTAGGTCCTCCCTCCTTTAAACACATGGGATACCCCTTGGGGTCCCAAACCCCAAACCAATTTCGAGTCTTATATACACAACAATTCTTTCTTCCTCTACCGATGAGGGAGAATTGAACACAATACCACACTTTCCATGCTTCAAACACCTTACTTCGTGAACCAATATCTCTTTCATTTCTCAATGAAATTTGACGATTCTTGGCCCTACGGTTATCTACGTACTTAGTAGATCATGCATGTGTGAAGAACCGAATTCTCCAATATGCGTAACACTAGTGTTTAAGCCGTTAAAGTTGGTCGGTCACAACTCCCGCCAAAGGCTAATTTTCAACATTTTTAAACCTAACTATTAACAAATAGCATGAATGAGTTTTTTTTTACACTTCTATGACATATATGAGCCTTTTATGTTGTATGTTTTAGACAAAACTAGTAGTGTTCAGTTTGCATAGAAGCTTAGATGGTGCTTTGTAGTTTGCGAAAGGTCTAATTTCACAAAGGCCTAACTTTATCCTTCGACGAAATGGATTATACAAAGAATCCGCTCATTTTCATTGCACATTCCTTCTTCTACTTTAACCATGCCACCACCGGCCATTCACAATTACATCTCTCATTCACCATCAACATATAGCCATCAACTACGATACCCAATTCTACCGTCACTCAACTGATTTGACTTCACAACGAGTGACTGATTTACCTTCACAACTAACTGCTCCATTCCCACCACCTACATTTTGTTATTAGCCGCCATCGGAAACACTACTGCTACCAAAACAAAATTGAAATCCAGTTCTTCATCCACCGTCCCTCCACCACAAATCACAATTTCCACCACCACTCATTACAAGAAAGTATAGAATTGACAACAAAAAATTTCAACAATAAATATATTGTTGCTAAAAAATGAAAATAACAACAAAACTTTATATATTATTGCTAAAAAACGTAAATGTCAACAACTTCAACAACTTATTGTCGCGAAAACTTTTCGGATCGAAGGTTATTACAACGGCATGCAACAACAAAAGTTACAAAAGTACTTTTGTCAACAGCATCCAACATATGACAACAAAAAATGTTTTTGACAAATATCTTTCTTCTTGTACTGACTCGTCCATGATAGTTTCTTCAGAAAAAACATCACCGCCTTTGTTCTTCAAAATCACTCCAGAACTTCAAGATAGCTTTTACACAAAATATGGAGCTGAAGACGAATTGGAAAAAGGATATTCTTTCTTTTCTTTAGCTATGCATTTTGGTTGTGTCGTGCAGGAGCTAGAGGATTTAATGGTGGAATAGAGATGTTTTGCTTTGGATTCAGGTGGTGGAGCTGATGCTTTTTCTGGTGAGTGAGGATTGGAATACCTTTTTATTGAACTGTTATGTGTTTAACATCCCCAGATATAGTTGTTCAACTGAAGCAAGCAATCTTGGTAGGAATCTTGATTTTCCACACCAACATCCAAGGCCAATTTCCCTATGATGTTACACGTGGTGGACAATTTTAGGTAGCATAACTTCGCAGTGAATAAACCATTATTGATGCAACTCAATACCAGTTTATCCTTCAGCAGTTCAAAACATATTTTTAATATTTAATTATATTCTCAATATACCTATTATTTTTCATGGTCCAAGCACATGAAAAATGAGTGGCGATGACGTTCGATCACAGAACTTTTATATTGAAATATGTGATCATCTCATCTAAAAGCTTAAACTATTAAAATATGAATGCACTATTAGAAAAGAAGAATGAAAAATATTAAGTGTAAATTGATCGCTATGAAAGGATGAGTATTAGTAAATAATATTTTAAAAATTATATATAAAATATCCAATTTATTCACGGGCACCGTAATTAGCCTAAATTCGCCCCTGGCTCCCAGTAATTGGTGGTTTTTTAAATTATTTTCATCCAAGTTGGTGGGGTTGTTCGTACTGCATTTTAAGTAGCCGAGGATTGACAGTTTATATTGTAGACTTAAACTTGAAATCAAATATGTAATAAACTGATAATATTCAAGAATGAGTGCAAAAATAAAACCGGGAAGCAAAATTCTGCATATTTCACGCCTTCCGGTATACACTTGCAAACTTAATTGCTTCTTAGTAGTTCTTTATAAAATAATATTAATTTATATCTTTTAAAAGATAACAGATGGAGTAGAATCTTTGCAGGTTTGCAAAGTCATTTTCTCCTACTCTGTAAAGAATTTACTGGTTTACTCGCTGGTCAAAAAGATTGACCGAATCATCCTCGTTTTGGTTACTGAAACTACAATACTAATCCTGATATAAAATTTAAGATTAATCCTGATGTAAAATTTAAGATTATGTTTTAGCCCGTATTTAATTGTCGATATTAACTAAAATTGATATAATTTTTTTTATCAAAATCTGGATATTAGCTATTCAGCATTCTATCCCCATGATATTCCATATAAGATGTGAAATTATAATAATTTCAGTACATCCATGCATGTTCCTGTTAGAAAGTAAAAAAGAATAATAGAAAAATTAAGGCTTTTGAGACGTTAAAATCACTAATTATTGTCTGTATAACAAAGATTGCCTGAATAACAAAGCCTGAAATTATATATGTAAATTGAATACGCTACTTCTAAAATATATTCGTATTTATACTTTCTAAAAGAACGGCCCTTTTCTGAAGGGACGCAATGTTTAGTTTTATTTTTAAAATTTAAATATTAAATTCAAATTTACATAAACAAAAACAAAAACCTGTTTGAAATAAATACAAAATAAGACCGTATATATATATATATATGTATGGGCTTGGCCTTACAAATCCCACAAGGTGGCTTTGTACCACCGATGTGAAACTCCCACATATTACAAAAACTACTCCCTCCCTCCCTCCGTGTCCCAATTTAAGTATTACTTTTCTTTTCGATCTATAGCAAAATATTCTAAAAATTCACTACACTAAGTTAAAATCAGAAAATTTCAAAAAGATATTTTAGTACATTAAATACATTTATTCCTTAAGTTATGTGCTTAATCAAAATAAAACACCAAACTTTAGACGGGGTACTAGATAGATATTACACAGCCCAAAAGACAAACAAGCTTAACTGCACAAAAAACATGACACGTCGGATAACCATTAAGACGAAATTCATGTATAACCGGACTCCGGTGGAGTAGGAATTTTCACTTCAGCACCATGAGGTTGTCGGACTTTTGACTTAGACCCTTGCTGAGGTATAGCTGCCCCTGAACCATACAGGTCGTCCTTTAGTGCCGGATTTCGTGTCGCTGCCGGTGTTGGGTTATGATCGAAGTTCGGTGCGCTAGGGACTTCTGACGACTCAGAAGGCTTGTCCGGCTGCGGTACAGCCGGGAATTCCGGTGGTTTATCATCGGAGGAATAGTTGCGGGCTTGACGGTGGTGTTGTAGTTGAGTTGAAGCAATATGAGTGATTTTATGGAAATTAGTAGGTGAGGATAATTGTGACAAGCTCCTCGGGCAAATACGAATCGGATTCATGTTTGTTTACGAGGTTGTCACGGAAATTTCATTCAGCATGGAAGTAGAATAGAAGTAGTAGATTTTAACTTTTCTTCATACAATAACTTATGGGGAGGAAAAATAAAGTGTTCGCATGCAAGTGCATGAGTAGGCACGTACGTGGCAGGAAATTGGAGCTTGAATTGACACGTATGAGCTAACTAGTTCGAAAGGCCAATCTCATAGAAGAAAAATCCTCTAATCTTTCCTTTTGGGGACGATATTAATAAGAGGCTAGAGCACACAGCTGTTCGTCAACGTGTGTGCTTGTCATCAGACGGTAATTTTGGTGTTTTGAATTTTTGGCGCTTTAAAGACATTGTATCAGGTTACTTTTTTGCACACTTGAATAAAAAAAAACTGATATTCTACTTATTACTCGTGTCACCTAAGGGGGGACAACAGGGCAGGGCGGGTCCGGTGGGACAGGACCCGACGGGACGGGGAGGGCGGGACTGGCGGAATCCGCTGATGTGTTCCCGGTCCCATCAGAAAAGGGAACCGGTCTTAACGGGGAGGGGCGGGTTCGACGTCGCTTCCACCTCCGTCAGATAAGATTTCGTTGTAATTTTCATCGTCTTCTTCGTTGATCTCCGGTTGTCCGCATCTTCTACACTCCGCTCGTATCCAATCTCTGAATAAAACTGCAATCTCTAAGTTGTCTCCCGCTAATGAGTGTATGTGCTCTCCTATTTGAAATCTTCCAGCAGAAAAAGCACTTTCAAACGCTGTTGATGACGCTTGAATGTTCAACACGTCTTGGGTCATCTTTGATAGTGTCGAAAATGTCTTCTTATTCTCACTCCACTCCAGTATTTTAGCAAGTCTTCACGTCCTTCTTCATTGAGAACTGCTTGGTACGGTACAACACTCTGCAAAACAAAAACATCAAACTCGCTAACTTGATTAGTAGTGGTACCACTATACATTCTATTTCTAAGGCTTTCAATATTAGCCGCAGAAACAACACGTCTTTTTTAGAAAGAAAGAGGAGGATGAGGAAGAAGAAGAAGAAGAAGAGGAAGATGAGGAGGAGGAGGGGGGGGAGGAGGAAGAGCGGCTCCCGGGCACTGGGCCCAAAAGCCCATATTGCTGAAAATTGTTTTAGCCTGCGGCAGTTGTTGAAAATAAATTGGGGCAGAGGCCCAGGGTCCAGTATTGGGCCACTGCTCTAGGCCAGCCCATATCGGTGCAACAGTGGCCTGCAGCTGTTGGCCACCTTTCCGTCACGTTCGCGGCCTCGGCCACCTTGCCGTTGTTGCGGCCTCGGCCATCCTTGCCGTTGTTGCGGCCTCTTCCGCCTTTGCCACCTCCTCGTCCACCCCGATGTTGTTGGTTGTCCGACGGTGGTTAACCGGCGGTCCCCGAGACGGAAATAGTCTGGCTATCAACCATGAACGCCTTCTGATTGTGTTCGTCCTGTTTGGCACGTCGGGTTTCTTCCAACAATAATTGTGACCGAGCCTTGTTGAAACTGGGAAGAGGATCGGATTGTTGTATCATTATTGCTAGTGTATCATATTCACCTTTCGTTAAACCTGCAATAAGTTGGAAAACCATCTTCGTTTCGAAAACTAGTGTCCCCACATTGGATAGTTGGTCTGCAACAAGCTTCAATTGTTTGCAATACTCTGACATATTGGCGAAGTTCTCTAGATGTGTGCGGTTGAACTGTTCCTCCAAATACACGGCACGTGTATTTTTGTTATCCTGAAATATCTCCTCCAGATGTACCCATAATTCACGAGCCGAGGCACCATATTTTATAATAGTGTGAAGCAAGTCCTTAGATATTGTGTCGTAAATCCATTGTTTGACAATAGCGCCAAGGCGACGCCATGTCGTGTCTGGGATGTCGAGAGGGCGTGGGACAAAGTCGTCAATATGGTCAAACACATTGTATGCACATGTGTGAATATAAAACAGTTCAATCCACGAAACATATTGACCATCCTCATGATCAAGAATTAAGGGAACGAAATTCTTGATATTTGTGACGGTAAACGCCGGATGGAAGGAAAAGGCGGAGGAGGGATGAGAGTTGTCGATGACGACTGTGGATGAGGCAGAAGTATTAGGAGATGTGGGAGGAGACATGGTAGCTCAAAAGGGAAAACCAAAACAAAAGAAAACGAGAATTTTATGTGTGTGTGTCATCGGCCGAGTAGGTAGGGGGTAGGCGACACTGGAAGAAAGAAGAAGCAAGGTTTTAAGTGTTTTTAGGGTTTGACTTTGACACCATGTAAGATTGTATTAATCTCCATTGAGGAGTCTTTTTCATTAATACAAATATATATATATATATATAGTGTGTACAATGTGGAATTCTAATACAATAGGGATCATATTTCTACCACAATTATACATCACTAATAATTACATGAGATATGATAAATATTTAAATAATATTCACTAATACTTTCCTATGCGTCTGGACCTCGTTTGTTTGTTTGTTTGTTTTTTTTTTTTTGTGAATTTTCTTGAACGATTGTTGACCCTATCTCTTAGTTTGCCCGGTAAATTCATTTCTCTTTACTATTGTGTGTCTAACTATTTGTTATAATTACTTATTTTTTTATAACAAAAACTTTCTGTACTTATCTATTTCAGCTATTGTCCATTAGAGTGAAGAATTAAAGTATTCAACTCAATTATACATTCATCCGCTTATTTATTTTACTTCATTTATAAAACATCTTTGGGATTAATTTTTTAAATCATACATTAAAATTATTTTATATAATAATTAATTAATTTCACTTGAGTTGTTGTGCATGAAAAATTATAAATGTTGGATTATATCAACTAAAAAAATATAGTATGTTTACCTATATCATTTTAATTCTAAAAGTTGTTCATATAATTAGAAAAGTAGTTGCGTTCATGAAGACCATATTCACAGTATAACTAATTTCCTTCATTGCTTAAATTGTGTGATTTTCATCTTTGCAATTAACACTCTATAATTGAAATTATTGGTTTTCGAAATGCTAAAATTACTACTCTTTCTATGATAGATATGAAACCTTAAAACATAAATTATAAAAAAAAATCACATAATATGAAATACTTTTTTTTTAGCCCGATAAAAATGATATTTCAATTTTTCATTTTCCATCTTAATTGATTGGAATTGTACATCGTTAAGATTATTCTCATTTCAGTTAAATGAAATATTAAATAAAGTAAAAACTACATAAGACTATTAAATAATATTATATAAATGAAGTTTTATATATATATATATATATATATATATATATATATATATATATATATGTGTGTGTGGGGGGGGGGGGGGGGGGGGGTCAATTCTTTTAAAATATAGACTTTATAATTTAGAAATAAAAAAATTATCTTATCGTAACAGGGTGAAAATTACCAATATGAAAAAATTAAAATATATGTTCACTGTGAGAAATATTTACGTGTCGCGTAAGTCGTAGCTCATATTTGATTTTGTTACCTGATTTTGCTCACATTTATGAATAAACATTTTCTATATATTATTATACACCTTATATAAGATATTAGATTGCAGCGTCACATTGCGGACACTAGCGATTTGTTTGCTTTTCAAAACTTTTGAAGTAGGGCATAAGTAATTAAAATTTATGAAAATTGTGTATATATATAGTAAATTTAATGTCTAGATTTTTTAAAGTTACACCTATAAAATTTAAATCATGCAACCTAAATTATTTTCTTTCTTTTTCTTGTCTGGAAACTCATCCAATTATATAAAAAAAATACAAGCTATGCATTATGATTTTTTTTCGGTAAATAGCTATGCATTATGATTAAAGAAACGTACGTCCCAGTTGATTGAGATAGTTGATTTTCTTGAAGAATATTATATTTATGGCTTACCACTCGGGGGGGAGGGGGGATCCAATGTAGTGGTAGTTTTATCGGAATTCGATATTTTTTTATGCGGATCATAGCTTTATACGTAAAATATTTACTAATGCAAACTAGATATGAAAAAATAACTTAAGAAAATTAGTTACATTAGTTGTTATCATTAATTAAGTTATACTATGTGAAAATTGATAACAAAAGACTAACTTCACGTAACTCCATCAATATATTATTAAGTGCGCTCAACTCAGTATCAACTTGCACAAAATTTGAAATTTGACAAATGAGTAACCACCATTTCCCTTTCCTTTACTACTAGAAAAAAGAATTTTAAAAAATCAGAAAGGTGGAGGTTTTGCTTCAGACGCTTCCGGCTGCCCAGCCGACGGCGGCGTAGAAGCTTCTAGACTCTCGCTTTGGTCATCATTATTGTAAAGAATGAATCTTGGACCTAACTCAACCTCAAAAGCTAGTTTAAGTTGTTAGATAACACACTTTTAATATTTAATTATATTCTCAACACGCCCCTCACGTGTTGACATGATTTTATTTCATGGTCCAAGCACGTGGAAATTCTTTTTGATAATGAATGGCGATAAGGTTCGATCCGAGGACCTTTGGCCTGATACCATGTAAAGAATGGATCTTGAACCTAACTCAACCCCAAAAGCTAGCTTAAGCTGTTAGATAGAACACACTTTTAATATTTGATTATATTCGCAACAATTATCATCACCGGGCTTATAGGTGGATCAACATCAAAATCCGGTACCAATGGTGACTCCGACACTGCAATTGCATCCGTCGGTACGGTGATTGGCGGCGGCGTTCTTATCGTCGGAGGATTATGCGATGAGTACTCCCGGTGGCCAGGCATTACATGATTCTCAGCTTCAAGCTGGATGCTCATTTTTCTTTTCCATGTTGACACATTAGTTGTACTAGGGATTATTCTTTTTGTTAAGAGTCTCACATCAGAAATGAAATGGTAACATGAGGAGTCCATGGACTTGGACAATCCTCACCGTACAAGCTAGCTTTTGAGGTTGAATTAGGCCATATTCTTTACATGGTATCAGAGTCATGCCCATTCCAATTCGTTGTCCACCGATGTTGGGCCCCCAAATTATATTATCCACGCTCCAGTTAACAAGGTCTAGGCGTGCGGGGGAGTGTTAAGAGTCCCACATGGGATATGGAATGGGAACATGAACTCCTTATATGGACTTGGACAATCCTCACCCTCCAAGCTAGGTTTTGAGGTTGAGTTAGGTCCAAGATCCATTCTTTACATGGTATCAGAGTCATGCTAATTCCAATTCTTTACTCGTCGATGTTGGGCCCCCAAATTATATTGTTCACGCTCTAGTTAACGAGGTCTGGGCGTGCGGGGGAGTGTTAAGAGTCCCACATTGAATATGGGATGGGTAATTGGTCTCCTTATATGGTTGGACAATCCTCTTCCCTTTAAACTAGCTTTCGGGATTAAGTTAGGCCCAAGATACATTCTTTACGCTTTTCATCATTATGTTATTGCACAATATTGATGAAACTCTTAACATCCTTCTATATTTTTGTTGTGCAATTATTGTGCTAACAAGTCTTTATGGAGTTTGTAATATAGGAAAGGTGAGAGATTATGAACAAATAAAATAATGTGAAGTAAAAACTGAGCAAGAGACACATGTAAACATTAGTCATGGATGCCATGCAAATAATGAGTTTTCACCTTTCTTAATTTAATCAAACAGTTATTGCTCAATTCCCAATTTCTCATTCCTTGCTTTCCTTTTCACTAATAAATGTATTCAAGTTTTTTCCAAATCAACAGAATTTTTCAATGACATCTATTGAACAATCAGTCGCACAAAAAGAAAAAGGAAACAAAATGGGCCTCCTTGATATCCTAATCTTTCACAAAACAGGCCCAAAAATATTGGTAATGGAATCCTGTTGGGCTGCGTTGGGTGAGGCGGCCCGGGTACTGGTACGTTTAGGAAGTTTTTTATTTTTATTTTTGGCCAATCACATTAATCACGAGCGCTAGTTAAAATAGACAAAAAAATCTATTGATTTTCTATATTATATGTATATTATTTATACTTAATGTACAAAACCTACATATTTGCTGGCTATTTTGTAAATTAGATCACATTGGAGAGTAATGAACACTTGTAGGAATAATAAATATTTGGGCCAACGGCCAACTTCCAGATCTCTAGGGAGTTTTTGCACGGACCTCCCCCTAATATTTGTGGTTTTTAATTATTGATCATGCTACTCATTTAATGAGAATTTTCATACCTGCTTCGCTTGACATAAATTCTGTAATATTTTTATCTTTGAAAACTAAATTTTTGTTTTGCTCGGCACAAATTATGTAGAAATTAAGTTATGCGGCATAAGTTGTATAGTTTGAGTGTTGAAAGTTTGTCGTGTCTCGCAAAACTGTGTGTATGTTGTTATACACATGTCGAGCTAATGGTATACTTTATCGAGCGAAATCTAAATTTATGTTATTTTTCAGATTATGTTGAGTGTTGAAATTCTGTCGTGTCCAACATAATTTATATGTATGTTGTAATACATATGCCGAGCTAAGGGTAAACTTTACCGAGCGAAACCTAAAATTATGACGCACTCAAAAGTGTGAAAGGACAAAAATTAAAGACTACAAGTTTGAGCGACAAAAAGTAAACACCATCCTGAAATAGGCATATTTGTGCGAATAACCTATTTCTAAGAGGCGAAGAAAGCGGCCGCCAAGTATATCTGGGCCTTGTGGATCACAACCAGGAGGTGCCGTTTGTGATGCACTGTTTTACCAGACTGTTCCTCCTTCTCCTTTGCAACTTCATTCAGATGCTTGTCTTATTTTTATATATAGATTCTTTGATGTGTTTTTCAAAATTATTTGTGCATCGACTGGATAGATAAAACAATTAGCATTCAAGAGATCGAACAATTAGATTCTGATAGGGTTAAACATTTAAAAATTTTAAAAATTTGACTATTCTTTAAATATGACTCCAAAAATGGTTATTGTTGTGCACTTGTCCACGGATTTGGAGCCAAGGAAGTCCGGGCCTAGGCTCGATGGTAAGGTCAGGGTTTGTTGCATAGTGTTTAACTTTGGATATGTCAAATTGGTCGAGTCAATAAACAAGTCATAATATAATCCGTTTAAAATTTACTTGAATCATATCAAAAGGAGTCGGATAACACAACATGATCCAGTTTTTCCACTATGTAAAACAGTTGCAGATTAGAAAAATGGAGATAAAGAAATTAATCTACCACGCCAAGAAAGCATAGTTGAGAGGAAAAAAGAATTAAGGTCACACGAATTGAAGCATGATATTTCGATTTTATTTTACAAAAGAGTCAATTTTATTTTACAAAAGAGTCAATTTTATTCATCACTAAATGTGGGAGTTGTACAAAAACACTACCTCCCAGGATCCTATACGAAGGATAGACATGCCTATCCTTTCAACTTTGACACCAACAAAAAAGTATGTGTTGTGTGATTACATTTATGTGCCCTTCTTCTTTTCTTATAACATTGCAATATCTAACTGATATTTTGATTTGATTCCAATAAAGAGCTCTTGCTCACTAACTGGCCAATTATTTGATGTCTTGGTATTTCATTCGAAGTTCATTATTCGCTTTTGAACGTAGTATGACGTTCATGACAGAAGACGAGTCAAAGAGAATGATTGACAGATTTTTAGGCTGGTAAGTTTCTAAAAAAATGGTGCACATGATATTTTCGATGAATCTCATGTATTGAAATGAGAGAAGAAAGCGAAGAATTTTATAAGACATAACACAAATTTACATAGTACGCACGTTTTTAGGCTCAACGATAGCATAATTCAAGGAACAAATCAGTGAGTCTTTTGGTTCAAAGACTAGGGTTCAAAAGGGCAATATGTACTATGAGTTTGGGTCATGACACCCGGCTAATTCAAATTCAAACTCACCACGGAAATCTCACTTTAAGTAAAGCTCTCGTTATCAAAGTCATAATTTATCAATATGTTTTCGATCCCCTGCATAAACCTTTTTAGTTGAGCCTGTCACACATGGTTTGCCAAGTATGGTTAATCGGCTGACGTGGTTTGCACTATTGCATCAGTCTGGGGTTTACCTGTGTGCGCACTCGAGAGAGTAGCGGTTGCGGGTTCCTTCGTAAAAAATAAAATAAAAAATTTATCAATATGTTCAAAGTAGACTATGAAGACGAAACGTGTTTTTTAAAAACTAAAAGAAGAAAAAAATTAATAGAAGGAAATCTAAGCGCAATAAACGACTTACCACCTAATTAAAGCTTTGAAGTTCTGAAATGTATTGAGTTCAGTGCAAAACAGCTAACATAAAGTGTTAATTAATATGGTCTGGTTAGCGTGACATCGCAGTAACAATTCTCGTTAGCAATAAATTCCATTTGCTTATTATCTAAGTTATCTTAGTTATAAAATGAGCTCAACACCAACTCAAATTGACCTGGCTTTCATTATTATATTAATTTATTTAATCAGTTAAATTATGTAGTATTCGACTGCTAATTTCAAGGTTGTTGACATTCTGTGTAGAACTAATTAAAAATTGGGAGCAAGACAGCTAATATTATTATCATATCCTTTTTTCCTCTTTTATGGAGTAATATTTAATCATTCATACCTTGACAATTTAAGTTATATATACACATAAAGGGCAGTCCGGTGCATTAAATTACCGTTATGTGCGGAGTTCGAGAAAGAACCGGACAATTTAAGTTATATATAGTATTATATACACATATTGTAAAGAATTTTTTTACTATTAGTTCAATACTTTATTTTTCAAGTTACTGTATCAAGCTTGTAGTGACTACTAATTCTTTATAGTTACTTTTACTCATTCTTTATTTATTTTTCCCTCTTTGGGTTAACAAAAGAATTATTGAATGTAAACGTGCACGTGATAAATAGCAAATATGGGCAGAAAAGTATTTTCAAGGACGATTCCAAGTTTATACAAAAAAAGAATGTTATCAGAGAAAAAGGCGGAAAAAACATTGTCTTCACTAGAAATGGGGGAAAAAAATCATTTTCCTCCACTGAAAATAAATGTCATGTGCTCCTCTCTGCTAGCATTCCGAGGCTTCTTTTACCTTCATTCAAGATAATTAAATTCAAGTCAATTAACAAGTCTCAAATGTACTAGCATTGCATTTTTGATGAAGTCATCGATTTTCCCGAGAGGTCACAATTATCGCAAGCAAAGATATTAATGATGAGGAAGCCTTTTTGTTATACTACTAATACTTGTTCTGCTTTCAAATGGCACAAAATAAAAAATTGAGAACTTAGGCAGAAAATGATATTATTATACGTCTAGAAGAGAATTGTTACAGTTTAAAAGTTAAAAACTTGTTGATTTTGTAAGAATAACTTGTACGCATTATTTTTTTTTATAGTTCTTGTAAAAAAAAAACTCAAAATTTCTTCAAAGTAGTATAATTTCAATCCAATGAATCCATAATAAATAGTCGAGCGGTCAAGAATTACAATTCAAAGTGTAACTTGTCGTGATTTTATTGTTATGGTTACAAATTGATCGTTTTAACTTTAACATCATAGAAAATATATTGTTGATTCCATACCTCAAAAAACAACAAAATCATACTAACATTTGTAATTCATTTTAAACACCAATCGAGAAAATGGAAAAAAAATATAGATTTAAAATTGTAAAGTAAGAAGAAAAAGACTACCAAGAAAAGTACATGAAAATAAAACTGATATGTCAGAATTGGAAACTATTTAAAACTATATAAAATATGACGAACAGAAGGATGATAATTTTTATTTAAATAGTAGTGTAGAAAGAGGTTTGCGGTGAGACAGTCTAATCAATAATTCCTTTTAAGCTTCATATTTTATAAAATAATACCATATAAATTATGATCGACAGAAGGAGGTTGATTTTTATTTGAATAGTAGTGTAGAAAGAGGTTATTTTGCGGTGAGACGAATGATAGTTCCTATTAAGCTTCATTTTTTATAAAATAATACTACCATATAAATTATGACCGTCAAAAGAATGACAGTTTCTATTTGGATAGTAGCGTAGAAGAAAGTTCTTTCCGCAGTGAAACGAGTGATCTAATTAATAACTTTTAAAACTCCATATTTAATAAAAAATACCACATAATTATGAAGAACGAATTAATATTTATAAATTATTAATTCTCCCTTCAATATATATAACCACAAAAATATAAAAAGAGATAATATTATGTGGTACTGCTATTGTGATATCGGAGCTTATTGTTGAGGGTGCAAAATATTGTGCTACTTTTTTTATTAGTTTATTTCAAAAAAGTTATCATATTTTTAAATTTAAAAATAATTTAATTTTATAAAATAATTTATAATCATATAAATATTTAAAACTTGTTTTGAAACACTTATTTTAAAAGTCTTTCTTTATTTTTTAACTTCACAATGAATTAAAAAAATCTTTTTGAAAAGAAGGGACTAAAAAAAGATTACCAACTTTTTTATTATTCACAGCAAAAGCAATTTAAAAACCAAAAAGCCAACTTTTTTTTTTCTCTTTTCGGTTTCTTCTTTCCTTTTCTTTCTGCTTTGCCTATCTCTTGGAACATTTCAATTCACTTTTCCAGAACAAAAAACAGAAGTAAACCCCCACCCCCACCCCAACCTTCAAGCACTCTCCTTTTCCCTTCTTACATTGCCTCTTCAATTCTCGACACCTTGTTTTTTCTGGTTTCTTGAACAGTCCTAGAATCTCAAGTCTCTTTTGTTTTTTAATGAAAATTGAGTGCTTTCTTGATTCTTTATCCAAATGGGGTTCTGTTTTTTTACTCTTAAAACAGTCCCAAAATCTTTAACTTCACTTACAAGATTTTGATTTTGATTCTTTAGGGATTTGGTATAAATGGGATTCTTTCTTTTTAGTTCTTGAATTGTTTTGTTAGGTATTCTTGGGTATTGAGAAGTGTGAGAGATGCAATCAGAGAGCTCAGAACAAGTGAGATCGGTTGTAGCAGCAACTGATACAAGAGGGAAACATAGGATATCTGCTGAATTGAAGAGACTTGAGCAAGAAACTTGTTTTTTAGAGGTTTGTTTGGTGTCTATTTTGACTTTTTTTAGAAATGTTGAGTGTTCTTTCTGGTTAGCTGAATATGGTTGTTGTTAATTTGATATCTATGAGGTAAAGTTTGAATTTTTCTTTAGTGTATTGTATTGATACATTGTGCTGGTGGAAGTTATGAATGATGTTAGAAAAAGGGATCTATTGTTCTTATGAGCATGTTATACTGTTTTGGATTTTATGCTGTTTTGGATTGCGTGTGCCAAGGGTCTATCGGAAACAACCTCTCTACCTATCAAGTCATGGATAAGGTATGCGTACACTCTACCTCCTCCTACATCCACAGACCCTACTTTGTGGGATTTCACAGGGTATGTTGTTGTTGTTGTTGTATTATTCTTATGAACATGGTAATTGTGAAATGGGTTGACCATCAACTAAAGAAAGGAGCTTTTTGTAATATTATGAAAAGAGGGGCTTTTTCACATTTTTGGTTTATTAGATGTGCTAATGAGCTATTTCATTGTTCATATCAGATTAAAGTTCTTGATTTTGTGGAAGCCTGAGGGTGTATGTCCCTTTCCAATGCATTCTAGATGTAGTAGAGGGGAATTTTGTGAGTTTTGAAGTGAAATCTTAATGTTTTTTGAGAGTTGATTAATAAGTTCGAGTATGTTTTGGACTTGGCATGGAGTTGAGTGAGAGCTTCTGAAACTTGTTGTTGAAAATGGGACGTATAGAGCTCACTTATGTTTCATTGGAGCCCTGTATTGAATTCTGACCGTCGTTAAGCTTTAGTTCTTCTTCGTTCATATTTAGATGCTTGAATCCACAAATCCGTTGTTTTAGTTTTTGAAAACTGGTTTAGAGTTTTCTTATTATATATATACATCTGTTCTAAAAATATGCCGCAGTGAATGCAAAATATTACTAAATGTTATTGTTTGAGATGCCTTTGTTGCTTAAAAGCTTTTGATGGTTGATTTACAACTATATTTAACAAAAAGGACTCTGTTGGTATAGTATCTAATGAGGCATTAATAGATGTCCCATTTCTTTAAACATCTGAAATCAGAATTAACATAGTGAACATTGTTTCTCTGGACCAAAACCAATCAGAATAATTGAACTAGAGTTGCTTCACTAGGGCAGCGTGATGCACTAAGCTCCCGCTATGTGCGGGTCCGGGGAAGGGCCGGACCACAAGAGTTGCTTCACTACCAGCAAACAAAATAAGCTGTTCTGTTGTTTTGGTGTTTCCTGATTGTGAATTTTGTTGTTCATTATGGGGAGGAGATTCCGAGATTGTAAATGTAATATTTGAAGAGTTTATGTAGGTTGGGGGTTACTAGTTGTGAGGATTTCTGAAGTAGACAAATATTCATGATTATTGGATTATATGGCAGGAGACAAATACAAGGATCTTCTCTGACCGTGCAATGAGAATCTTCGTTTGTTGACTTTGGCTTCTTTCCATTAGTTCTTAGTTTCAGGCCTTTGTCATTTCATTATGGCTGAGAAAAGGGCTGAAATATTATACTCCTTCCATCCCTTTTTATATGGCAGTATTTGATTGAGGTGCGCGCAATTTGTCAAGGATACCACCATTATCAAAAATAAATATATGTTGATGCTTTTGCGAGCTAAAAGGGGTTCCCTTTATGAATAAATTTTAACCTAGTCCTGGTGCATAGTTGCTTAATTTACCTTTACGTCCCTGTGATCTACTAGTCGAACTTGGGAAATAGAATATGTCAAGCAGCTCTTACTGGTTTAGTTTTTGTATTTTGAAATGTTTTATACCCAGAGCAAGAACTTTATTTGGTAGGGTTACTTCAAAAGGACTTCGTATAGTTCAAGCATTTAGGTTTATGCAAAGAAACTTGGGAAAGGAGTTATTACAGTAACCTTCATGAAAATGAGTTTCTAGGAGAGAGAAGGATGTTTTTTCCTTGCTGCAAAAGTTCAGATAACACTCTCAATAAGTGAAGCCACAAAATAATGGCTACTGAAAGTCTTTGCTTATAATGAATTATGACAACCTCTACATGAAAATGCTTATTAGTGTCAAACATATCAATTAAGTAGCATATATATATAATATTTACAATTTCTCTGCATATGCATGTGAATATTAAAAAAAAAAAATCCTATGTTTTTGCTGATTCACGCATCTGTGAGAGGAAGCTCATATACTCTGATGAGTCATATATACAGCTAAAGTATCACATATTAATAGAGAACATGGCATGCGCTTTTTGGTATATCTTATATACCCTCTTTGCTAATGGAAGAATCAAATCTTTCTCCATTTAAATTGTGTACTCGTATCCACTAGATGTGTGATATCCATTACGCACTGCAACATAGAATTTTAGATGATCTGCAAAATGTTCTGTACTGCCTAGAGTCAAATGTTTAGATAGAAGCTGATTCGAATTGGTAAGAGATGGGCTTCCAGAAAGGAATTATCAATTCCATATAACCTGATTAGATCCAAAACTAATCATTCTTGGACTCATAAAGACTTCAGAATTTTAATGAGGGAAGAATGTGATGCAGTGTTGAACATCACATATTCCCTGAATTTTTTACTATATAAGACTTGAGTTCTGTAAACCAGGGTTGGTCAGTTGATAGCTTCCGACCGTTTAGTAACCTAAATATTAAAGAAACCTAAACAGTATGTGAGTAGCAGTGCTGCTAGGAAATTACAAGTTTTATTCTACTATTTAGATATGTACTACGTGGAACTCGATACACTTCCTCATTTTTGCTCACCCTACTTCTTTGTTGTTTTGATGAATGCTTGTGCACCAATGAAAATGAGATTTGTGCAGCCATTAGGCTGTGCTTGAGCATCTCCAATGTGGTTGATAAATAAAGCGAGTACTTTTAACTGTTCACTGTAGTACTGGCAGACTTAATTGAGTTGATACGTGGTGACAACATGTCCAGCCTGTATAGATGATAGGCTAAAACTTTTTGGGAGGCTTAACATGTGTTGTATCATATGTGTACATTTGCGACCACCATGGAGTAACATTAAATACTCTTGATTTATTGAAAAAGATAAAAGAGAAAGATATGTTCTACGGATGTGATCAGGGATTACGATTTGAACTGTAGTCACTAGTCACTACAGCTTTTTTCTTCTTCTACTCCCTCTGTCCCAATTTATGTGATACACTTTTCTTCTTTGTCTATCCCAAAAAGAATGATACATTTCTATATTTAGAAATAATTTAACTTAAAACTTCACCTTTTACCCTTACTGAGATGATTTACAGCCACACAAATATCTATGACTTATTTTAGACCTAAAGTTTCAAAAGTCTTCCTTTCTTTCTTCAACTCCGTGCCTAGTCAAACTATATCACATTAATTGGGATAGAAGGAGTACATTATAGCAAAGTTCTTATGGTCTAAATCTTGGAACATATTTTACAGATACCTTGCAGAAATCTAGTTGCACGAAGTCCAACAGAATACTGTGAAGATGAACCTGTATATTAACGGAATGTCCTTTGGCTCCTTTAGATGTTGTCTTTCTTTCGCAGAGCCTGCCTTCCTTCTTTGTGTTAGTTTCAAATGTAATTTGACTTTTTTGTTCATCTGTTCAGTATGATGCACAGTTAGCCCTAAGTTTAGCAGCTTCCATGGTTTTCGTTATATGCAAAGTTATCTTCCGCATGTCCTGCGATTTTATGGTGGCATTGTCTCAATCTTCTTTGCAAGGTCTTAAGACTAGGCATGGTTGATCACAGTTGCTTTTCATGTGCCAACATCAGAAATGACGCTGTATCTATTTCTTGTTGATTGTTACTTGATTTTATTCTATTTTATTTTTAATAACCAAGAATTACATGAGTGCTAGTGGTGTACGGTTCGAAACTTGGTGGATGATGTGCACCAACCCCTCTACCCTTATCCACTTAAGTACCAAACTTTTGTTTGTGGCAGGGTTTAAACCCGTAATGCGCACCTAACCCACAAATTGCGCTCTTGTCACTAGACCAAAGCTTTTGGGCATATTGTTACTTGTTTATTAAGCCTTCTTCTGTAGTTTACCAACAACACATATTTACAAATTTGCTGATGATGTAACATCAAACATCTGCAGGAAGAATTTGAATTGCTTGACAAAATGGAAAAGGCATCAGCTGCTTGCAAGGAGTAAGTACAAATTTAATACATTCAGTTTACACCTGTAAAGCCTCGAGACCGTAGATCACCTCATCACCCCCACCCCACCCCCTTCCTGGGCAGCAGGAGCTGATTGTGCGGACCCCAAGGCCCTTTTTTGCTGCGTGACCTTCACAAAAGCATTAGATGACTTACATTCTGTTCAGTGCATGTTATTGTTATCTAACTTAATTTTCTTACATGGGTTTAGGATGCTAAGTAATGTGGAAACAAGGCCAGATCCATTACTACCAGTGTAAGAATTACTCTTGCTTTATCGCAGTGTCTCACGAGTGCTGTACTTTGCTAATTTTTCGATATTTTCTCCATCAGAACACATGGTCCAACAAATCCTTACTGGGATCGATGGTTTGAAGGACCACAAGACTCATCAGGTTGCAGATGCTGGATATTGTGAATTTCTGATAACTGTTGGCTGATTTTGGAAGTTTCACTGATTGGAGAGCAAGTTGAAGTTGGTACTCACAGTGTGTTGCCTAATGCAGAGAGGGGTTTTCAACTGTGAAATGAAATGTTCCTATGTGCAGAAAATGACATTTTTTTTACATCCCTTAAGAGTTGAAATTCAAGATTCTAATCTTTATTGCTAGGTCAGCTAGCATTGTGCAGATGACAATTTTCTATGATAACATCATAATGAGAAGTATTTGCTTGTGGTTAGAAATGATTCATAATACCTGTCTGAGTTGCTAACCCTTTCAATAAGGAACAATTGTTGTTTGTTTCGGTGTTTATTTTGGAGCTTAGAAACGATTGCATGTATATTTGCTAGCTCAAGAACCTTTCTTTACAATGTGTGCATATATAGGGGATCGGATAGGACTAAGCTTATAATGGAAGACTTTCTTTGTTGTCCTTAAAACAGATGAAATTGTGTATTTCCACTTGCTGTCCAGTTCACTTCTAGCAGTATTATCACAGCTATTAAGAAGGGTCAGGTTGTACAGAAGAAACAGAAATCATTTGTGTTCTGATAATTTCTAATTGTATTGAATCTACTCGTGGACAAGAAATACAAGATGATCGTAGCATCAACTGCACTCCATTGTAGGGCATTTACTATTACAGACTGTGTCGTAAATCTCTTGTGAAATACAAAAAGAAATTTAAAACATGTCCCTTTATCCAATAAGTTCTAGCTTGAAGCTTTTCCAGTAACTCTGTGCAATCCACCCTAAACCATCATATAAGCCGTCGCCTGTGAGAGCACAGTAGGCTTGAATATGCCAATCATTGTTCTTGATGCTATGAAGTGAAAGTGCATTGGTTATCTCTTCAGGGGTCATGGCATCTTTAAGGTCCTGTTGGTTTGCAAACACTAGCTAGTACAACGGCCTGCAGATCCTCATGTGGGAGCACCTGAAGAGCTCATCCTTCATAATGGAAATCTCGGCTCTGTCAGTGTTGTCAATATATTAGAAAGTTAAACGACAACTAATATGGGAACTTGGAGCCACTGCATATAGACATAAGAGCCCCCATATTGTTATAGAATTTATATAGACTTTATTTCTAGTAATGTACAAAGTTATAATTATGTAGCATATTCATAGGGATCCTTCTAATTAGGTAGCAGATTTGTAGTAATCCTTCTTTATTTTCTTTCCTAAGTTAGCACCTAATGTACTATATTTATACATTGTTTACCTGTTGGAATAGAATAACGACTTTCATTTGATTCGATCACATGGTATCAGAGCCTATAGCTCGTGATCTTGTTTTGGTTCTGTTTCAAAAAGAAGAGCTCGATCTCATTTTCATCTCTGTTTCAGAAAGAGGTGTCAGATTTTGAATCGATCATTTTAAAGTGTTAATTCCGTGTCACCACCACCACAGAAGGAGGTGGAACATCATTTCCGGCCAGACCGCTCTTCGTCAACGACTTTTTGTGAAGCTAGTGCCTTCCACGAGCCACGTATATTTTTCGATTACTCATCACACGCTGGCGCGTGGAGGCGCGTTCTCCGGCAGAATCTTTTGGGGGCTTGGATTTTCGGCGCCGTCTCGTCAATTCCGCTGTATCCCAGGTTTTTTTGGTGTTAAAACACTGTTTGGAGAGTTTGTTCGTCACTTCCAGGTTTGATTTTTCCCTGTAGCTTCTGCGAAAATCAGATCTGGTATTGTTTTGGTGCTTCTGCGATTGCTGACTTCTGGTTGATATCGAATTATTGTTGTTTTGTGGCTGGTTGTTCTTCATTGCTGGTTCCTTTGTTCTTTCTGATCGCTGCTCTGTTTGAAATCTGGTATTGACTTTGGTTTACACAATTATTTTGTTGGGTGAATTGTCTGCTAATTCTTGAAATCCACCCTTTCGAATGTTGTCCATTGGGTTGTCTGGTTGGAGTTATTCTCATAAGTAATTGTGTTGGAATCTGCTGGTTATCTATTATTGGAATCACAGCAATTTTTTGTTGGGTCAAGTTGACTTGCTATATATCTGATCCGCTAGATGCTTTTCTACTGATTTTGAAGTATATTTTGGTTGGTATCTGCTGGTTGTCTATTGCTGCTGAGATCACTTATACTGGCAAGTCCATCTTCTAATAAAATAATCATCGTTTCTGCGGATGAATTTGCGAAAATTCTCTCGGTATCGAGAATCACTTGAGGAATCCAATTCAGTTACTATCCTTATTGAATTCGGAAAAGCATGTCTTATGGCCTCATCAAATAAATGGGAAATTGATTCGGGTGCCACAAATCGCATGATAAGCAATTCAAATATTTTTTTTCTAGCTTTCGATCACACAAAATATCATCTCTAGTTAATGTAGCTAATGGATCAACTTGTAACAATGATAGATATGTGACTGTTAAACCAACCTCCTCTATTACCCTGTCATCTGTATTAAGTCTACCAAAGTTAGCATTTAATTTGATTTTTGTTAGGAAACTTACCAGATACCTTAATTGTTATATTTCGTTCTTTCCCGATTATTGTTTGTTTCATGATCTTACGACAAATCAGATTATTGGTAAGGTACATGTATCTGATGATCTCTATAACCTTTGATGAATGTGAACCTCAATCTGTTGCCTGCTCTAGTGTCTTATCTCCATTTGAAGCACATTATCGATTGGGACATCCTTCTCTACCATTTTGAAGAAGCGTTGTCCTCAGTTTCAGAATATTTCTTCATTGGATTGTGAGTCATGTCGATTTGCAAAACACCATCACAACTCATGGGTCCAAGGGTTAATAATCGAACTGAGTCAACTTTTGAATTAGTTCATTTTTTGGAGCCCATGTCCTAGTACTCTACGTAAGGGGTGAACGGTTCTGGGGGGAAATCCATCTATAAATAACCCCCCCCCCCCCCCCCCCCCCCCGTTCTTCATTTTAGGTCGAGTCCGAGGTCGAAAAACAGAGGGCCGAATCCGAAAAGAAATCAAAAGGGTCCAAGTCCAAAAAACAGTCTGAAAAATAGTCCAAAAAGAAATCGAAAATTAGTCCAGTCTGGTGTCCGAGTCCAAAATCAGAAAAAGAAAAACGAGTTTGTTCCTAATTTTTGGTTTAAAAAATACTCCTCTTTGGGTCCTAATTTCAATCCAAAAAGCCTTTTTTTTCTTTCTTCACGTTTCCGGGTCAGGTCTGTTTTGGGTCGGGTTGAAACCGGGTCCAAAATTAGAAAATCAGCAGTCCAAAATCAGAAAATCAGAATTCCAAAATCGCAAAAATCAGAATTCCGAAATCGCAAAAATTAAAATTCCAAAATAACTCTCCTAGCGGATTCGACGATTCGAAACACGTCTCGATTTGCTGCCCGGAGAAGGTCCGTAAACCCCAATTCCTTTGAATTTTAGTTTTAAATCCTTTACGTTTTGTTGTGTGTTTTCTTTAAATATGTATTAGTTGTATTTGTTAGCATTACTATAAGCATGTTGTAGCTAATTTTAGTTAGTTTTTGCGCATTGAGTTGTCGGATAGGAAAAAGATTTGCTTATACATGTTTAAGGGAAGGTATTATGTGATGTTTAACCATTTGTTAACTTAATTGAGGGGCTGATAGGATTTGAATGATATGTTAGGACATTATGTGATAGATAACACTATTTGGGTGTGATTTGATGACTCTCTGTTAGACCATTTCAGTTTAAGGTTTAGATTTTTTTAATACTACTAGTCTGGTTTAGTTTAATACGACCTATAACATGTATTACTTGCTTCACAATAATAGTTGAATCCTGATTTGAGCTAAGAATGGCATGATTGAGTTTAGCCAAGATATTTGGTTATCAAAGTGGCTTATGTTTGATCTTATGTGTTGAAATTGATGAGTGGTCTAGTAAGATTACATAATTGTGATTTGAATTGCCCTGAAATCTGAAAATGCTAAGTATTCTCAATTAGGTATTTAACAGTAATATTAGCTAAATAAGGAATCTAGACTAGCTTAATTTTAAGCTCAATTGTCTTCTAAAATGGTATACCTCAAAGGTATACAAGGTATATAGGTCCCAGTATACATCAGTGTATATTCAGGTTATATACTTTGTATATCTTCAGATATGCCACATATATTTAGTATGTCTTATGTATATCAACGCCTCTACATGTCTAAGTGTGTTAAATATGGGTTTGCATATGTATAAATATGAATGCTTGTTGATTGGGCTTATCGCATATTGGGTTGGTATGTCTCCCTCCTTCAAATCTAAAAAATATATGTTTGGACCTGCTTTTTATTTTTGCGTGTTAATTGTTCCATGAGGCCCATCAATATATTACCTTTCATGAATTATTTATTTATATTTTTTCTTATGTATATATTTTCATGTTCCGTCTACTAATCCTTTTCTTTTCTTTCGTTTTACATGAAATACATCGGGAGCAACAAAGACCCGCATCCACGTTCATCGCATTCTCCTGCCTCGGGACTTCTAAACAAATAGGGCGGGATGATATCGTCATCCGCCCTAGTCGCTTTAATTCCTTAATCTCACATTTTTATCTCTTTGGTTGTAATTTAATTATTCAATTTTGTGTGATCATTATAATACTTAGAATAATTAGGCCTTAAGTGGATAAATTAAAAGGGTAGTTTAAAATTGTAAACTCACCACTAGTTTATTTATTTTAGGCTCGGATAGTTTAAAATTAGAAACCCGCCACTAGCTTATTTATTTTAGGCTCGTCACGCATGTTTCAAACTTTCAAAACAACTTGGTCATCCTTTATTCGTATTATTAATCATACAAATAAGGTTTTATTTTTTATTCGATTTGCAATTCAAAAATGACTTTCATAAAAAATCACCTCTTTGCATTACAAACAATTTGCTTTTCTCCTTACTATCAATTGCCAAAAATAGGTATTTTATGGACAATGCCACACAAATGCATGTTTTCATCCAAAAATCAACTTTGCAAGTATTTTATAAGCAATGACATACAAATGCATGCTTTTATCCAAAAAAAATCAGTTTTACATGCATTTTTTATAAACAATGTCATGCATACTTTTTGAATTTTATGTCGGGAATTCATGTCTCCGAACCGCAATCACCTTTGCGAGACTCCTCAAAAAGAATATAAGTGGTAAAAATCTTTACGTTGTCAAAATGCATCTTTTAATTAACTACTTGCAAGTTGCAACATCCTTTTAACTTTATATTTTAAAACATGCATCTTCTTCTTAGCATAATAATTAATCTAAGTTTGACCGGATAACCGTAGTTAGCGTATCTTAAAGTATGCCTAACCCCTTCATTTTAAGATAATAAAGAACGCTTACTCAGAATCTCATAGATTAGCAGACCATTAATCGAAGTTCATTTTACAGCATTTATGTTAACATTTAGGTGTCATAATTCACCGTAGAATAATTAGGTGGCGACTCCTTAAGCTTTAATTAATTTAGGAATCACCAATATGTCGAGACCATATTGGATCCCTCCTCTTCGCGGTGGGGGAAGGGGGGATTAAAAACGGGTGCGACAATATACCCTCTCATAATGGAGTTGCTGAAAGGAAGAATAGGCATCTACTTGAGACAGCTCGGGCACTTCTGTTCCAAATGAAGGTTCCTAAATAGTTTTAGGCTAATGTGGTCTCTACCGTTTGTTTTGTGATTAATCGCATGCCATCAATTGTGATTGTTGGTGACACGCCTTATAGTGCTCTTTTTCCAAACAAGTCACTATTTCCGATGGAATCTAAGGTATTTGGAAGCACGTGTTATGTTCGAGACGTTCGACCATTTGTTGCCAAGTTGGATCCCAAGGCATTGAAGTGTGTTTTTTTGGAATATTCTCGTCTTCAGAAGGATATCAATGTTATTCTACTGAACATGGGAAATATATAGTTTCAACTGATGTGGTATTCTTAGAGACTACCCCATTTTTCTATGCACCTCCCATCTCTACGGGTCAGGGGGAAGAATATGAGTGGTTAGTTTATCAGGTCACTCGTGTTTTGACAAAACAATCAAATGTTGTTCTTCCATCTACTAGTCTTTCTATTTAGCACCACATGACTATTGTACCTTCAGTACCTGCTCCATTTGCGCTAGCAAGACCCACAATCGTTCAAGTTTACTCGAGGAGATTAGAGACCAAGGATATGTATCCTGCAACAGTCCCGTCGTCATTAGATCCTCCTCTGCCTAATCCTCCAGAAAATCTTGACCTCCCTATTGCTTTTTGCAAAGGTATATGTACTTGTAAATTCACACATTTCATTGCTAATTTTATTTTCTATGTTCGTTTGTCCTCTATGTCTAGATCATTGATTGCTTCTCTAGACTCTGTTTCTGTACCCAAAATAGTGAAAGAGGCTTTGAATCAACCTAGGTGGTCTGATGCAATGCTTGATGAAATACATGCCTCAGAGGAAAATTGCACGTGAGATTTAGTGGATTTACCTAAGGGAAAGAAACTAGTAGGATGCAAGTGGATCTTCATAGTTAAAGTTAATCCAGATGGTTCCGTAGCAAGACTTAAGGCCAAACTTATGGGTAAATGATATCCTCAGACGTATGCCGTAGATTATTTAGACACATTTTCCCCGGTTGCCAAACTCAATTCTGTTCGCTTGTTCATTTCTCGAGCTGCTTCCGAGAATTGACCTTTACATCAGTTAGATATCAAGAATGTGTTCCTTCATGGTGATCTTCAGGAGGAAGTATTTATGGATCAACCACCCGGTTTTGTTGCTCGGGAGGAGTAAGAAAAAGTCTGTCATTTGAAGAAGTCCTTGTATGACTTGAAACAAAGTCCACGGGCTTGATTTGGCAAGTTCAGTGAGGTAGTTCAGGATTTTGGACTGAAAATGAGCAAATGTGATCACTCAGTCTTCAATTGGCAATCACCAGGTGGCACTATACTCCTTGTTGTATATGTTGATGCCATTGTCATCACATGAACTGATTTTTAGTAAATAGAAGCAATAGTGGAATTTTTAGTCTAAGAGAAAGTATATTATTGACTTGCTTACTAACACCGGAAAGTTAACAGAAAACCTTGCAGTACTCCAATGGTTCCCAATATGCATTTTATGAAAGATGATGGTGATCCTTTTGACGATTCAAAGAGATATAGAAGGTTAGTTGAGAAGTTAAACTAACTCACTGTGACTCGTCCGGATATTGCTTTTGCAGTAAGTGTTGTTAGTCAGTTCATGTCGCACCTACAGTCAAACATTGTGCAGCTTTGGAACAGATTCTATGTTACTTGAAAGGTGTTTTTGGACTTGACATATTGTATAACAATCATGGTCATACTCGTGTTGAGTGTTTTGCAGATGGAGATTATGCTGGATCCAAAGTTGATAGGAGATCTACTACAAGCTATTGAGTCTTTGTTGTAGGGAACCTAGTATCATGGAGGAGTAAGAAGTAAAGTGTCGTAACTTGATCCAACGCAGAATTCGAGTACAGAGCTATGTCACTGTCTACATGTGAAATTATGTGGATACATTATCTTTTAACTGAGATTGGAATTAAGCATCATACACCAGCAAAACTCTGATACGATAATCAAGTTGCTTTTTATATCGCCTCAAATCCAGTGTATCACGAAAGAACTAAACATATTGAAGTTAATTGTCACTTTATTCGTGAGAAGATTCAAGAAAATCTTATTTTCACTGGCTACGTGAATAAATGAGAACAACTAGCTGATTTGTTCACAAAGGGGCTGAATGAAACTCGAGTTGATTATCTTTGTAACAAGTTGTGCATGAACAATATATATGCGCCACCTTGAGGAAGAGTGTTATAGAATGTATATAGATTTTATTTTTAATAATGTACAAAGTCATAATTATGTAACATATTCATAAGGATCCTTATTTGGGGATCCTTCTTTATTTTCTTTTCTAAGTAAGCACCTAATGTACTATATTTATACATTACTTAGCTATTGGAATATAATAACGACTTTCATTTGATTCGATCACACATATGTATTCCTATCACTGATTGAGTAAAGCAATATGCAACTTGTATTTTTCTCAAACAAAAGAATTTGACACTTCACGGGTGGATAAAACATAAGATTTAGTATATCAGTACGTCTGTGCCTTATTCTGTTATTTACAGTTGTTTTTTATGTCTTGATGCTATTTTTGATGCTGCAATTTCTGAACTTAGATGAGGCTTTACCGTTTTCTGTTTAATTTTTTTTTCATAATTTCCGTTAAATCTATCACCAAAGTTTATTAATTTGATTGAAACTAAATGTAATAAATACTACTAATATTTTAATAAATTTAAAAGACTAAAACTGCTCCGAAGTATATTTAATTTACCCCAAACCTGAAGGACCAGTTTTGTTACTTATTTTCCTTGTTTTTTTTTTTTGATGACGAAGGAACTCGCGGCTGCTATCATCTAGAGTGCGCATAGGACGTCAGCCGATTAAACACACTCGATGCAATAAACGCATGAATAAACTCAATCAAGAATATTTATGAAGGGATCGAACTCGTGACCTTGCGGTCTCGCCTTTACTCCTACACCAACTTGGCTGCCTATTACTTATTTTCCTTGTTGATGTTTGTTCGACGACAATAACAAAGTTTTACAGCTTCGCTATCTCCGCCTTCCTTTCTCCCTATAATATAACTACTCACATACTCTCCATTTCCCTCTCATTTTCCGCCGTCCACCACCGCCGATCACCGAAAATATCCTTTAAATTTTTTAAATCTCCGGTGATAAAAATGATGTCGCACGCTATTAACTTCTTTGTTTCCTCGCCTTCACGCTCGCCGTCAAATTTCACAATCTCAAGGCCGTCGGTGTTTGTATCAACCGGTAGTTTACGGTTACCGGTGAAGAAATCGTTACGGACGTTAGTTGTGAAAGCGTCGACGTCAGATCTCGACGAGTCGCAGTCATCTAAAGTGTTAGTTACGGATAACGGTTCGGGAGGAGTATTATCAAGTGTGACGCAGGAGTATGGTAGTAATAATGTGGCTTCGATTGAAGTGGATACTGTAACGGAAGCGGAGTTAAAGGAGAATGGTTTTAGGAGTACACGTAGGACGAAGTTAATTTGCACAATTGGTCCTGCAACTTGTGGGTTTGAGCAGTTAGAGGCTTTGGCTGTGGAAGGAATGAATGTAGCTAGGATAAATATGTGTCATGGAACACGTGAGTGGCATCAAATGGTAATTGAGAGAGTTAGGAGGTTGAATGAGGAGAAAGGATTTGCTGTAGCTATTATGATGGATACTGAAGGCAGTGAGATTCATATGGGAGATCTTGGTGGAGCTTCATCTGCGAAAGCGGAGGTATATATTACTTGTCGTCCTTACTAAAAACAGATGGTACAAAATAGTTGTCATTTTAAAAAACCAAGATATAATTAACTATTAGTGTCCACCCATAACCTTACTCAATTAGTGTGGAGAGAGGTTAATGTAGTGAAAAAGAGAGTAGTATATTAAATTGAGATCAAAGAATAAATAAGGATAATTTAGTCAAATTACTCCCTCCGTTCCATAATAAGTCATGTTTTTAGCTTATGCACACCCCTTAATAAATTGCTCACTCCTAGAAAATTATGAGTGTTCTAACTAACTTACCCCTAATTAATGTCTACAAAAAGAAAAGCTACTCAATGATTCTTGATTTGTAAATAAGGGTAATTTTGGAAGAATAAGGTCAATTTCTTCTTGAAATGCTAAAGCACCACTTATTTTGAAACACAATGAGAAGTCTAAAACACCACTTATCATGGACGGGAGGGAGTACCCTTTTAGTTAGTGTTTTCTTAAGAGGCGTGCAAAACAACATGACAAGTAAAATGGACCGGAGGGAGTATAACAATCCGTTTTCATGAAATTGCGTGAAATTAAAAGTTTATATCTTTTATACCATAGTCTGGTTTATGATAAGTTGTATCTTGAGGTATAATCATAAGATGTTTTTATTTAACAGCAGTAGCTGGTAGTCGGAATTAGCAAAATCTGTTTTTAATACTTTCCTTTTGTTGTTGTATGACAAGAATTGGGATGCTTTGCTTAGTTTGAATCATGTTGGTTATCCAAGTCTAGTATTTAAGTGGAGCGGAGAAGGGTAGACAGGCTGCCCATATCCATCGAGTTTGGTAGTTGGAAACAATAGATTTGTCAGTGAGGAAAAAAGCAGGATTGGTAGTGAAGTTGCAACCTTTCCAAATATGTGCATTTTGCTATAATAAATTGAGGTTTCATTTGGGAGTGTGCAGTAGCTTTGAAGTAATTTTTCCAGTCCTATACTTACTTTTTTAGTAGCTTAAGTTAAGCACCTTCTACTGCTTCTTTACAGAAGTACTTTTTGGCACTTTGTTTAGTGTTTGACACAGAAAACACCTATTGTCCAATTGACAATATTACTCTCAGCAACTTTTTTACCTCGACATTGAGAAACTGTCATTTGAATATATCAAATCCCAAATTAATTGGGATTGGCTGTGCTGCATCCACCAAAGTTGAGGTATATATTCAGCTTGAATTTGGTACACCTACTCATTTTAAGAAATTGTGAGCTGGGAATTTGGTACCATATTCTGGTTTATGGACAAGTTAACTTCTTGTGGTTATATTCATAAGACATTAAATTTTACCAAAGTAGCTGGTCGTAGGGATTAACGAAATCTGTTGTTTGTGCTGTGATATGAGTAGAATTGGGATGTTTTTGGAAGATGCAACCTTTCCATTTGTGTCCCTATTGGGTGTTTGGTAGTTTTTTTTAGAAGTTATCTAGTAGTACTAATTTAAAAGAAATACCATTCCAGTAGCTTAAAGTTTGGTACAGGAATTCTTGAAAGCAAGTATATTGTCTAATTGATAAAATCAACTTCATCAGCGAAGGTTTGTGCTTTAATTTGAAAGTGGGAAAACTTACATCTAAAATGGTGCCTACATTTGAAGCTGGAAATCAGTTTTAGTTTTAGAACCTCTGAAGTGATCCTTCTATGGGTGTTAATTTTATACTTTTTCCAATTACTTGATGGGATGTATATGTGGCCTGATAGATACAAATAACCTGTTATTCTCTTTATGGAGTCAGCAAACATGAGTTGAGATTTGGAATTCTGTTAAGTATGGACTCATGGACAAAACTCTAAGGTGGGTGGATAGGATCAGGATACATATTTGTGGGGTGGGGGTGGGAGGTAAGCTAGAATCAGGGTGAGTACCTGTCAGAAGTCTGAAGCGGGGTTGTTTGACAAATTTTTTTGGATCTTGCTACAGATCTGAACGAAAAACCATTTTACTGCTTTACTGGTCTTGGTATTTATATCTGCTTGAACTTTTCTGCATAGTAGAATCAGAATGAATATTTAACACCGAGCATAATCTGTGAAATTCTGTTGGGAGGCTATGGAGAACACTGGATATTTATCATTATCTGTTATGCTGGATAAAGGTGTAACATCTAACTATTCTCTTTATACAGGATGGTGAAATCTGGAATTTCACTGTTCGTGCATTTGATCCACCACTTCCAGAACACACCATTACTGTTAACTATGATGGTTTTGCTGAAGGTTTGAACTATAAACCCCCAGAGGAAATAAAAAATCATTTTTGCAAAGAAATATGCTTTCGGTGTCATTCCTTGTGCTTAGATAAATATGTAAAATTTATGATTAATTTATTGGCTTAACTGTTCCACTACAGATGTGAAAGTGGGTGATGATCTATTAGTAGATGGTGGAATGGTGAGATTTGAAGTAATTGAGAAAATTGGCCCAGATGTTAAGTGTCTTTGTACGGATCCTGGACTTCTTTTACCTCGGGCTAATCTGACATTTTGGCGGGATGGTAAATTAGTAAGGGAACGCAATGCTATGCTTCCAACAATTTCCTCAAAGGTTTGCACCTATGTTCCTTTCCAGATCCTTTGAAAATAATTTATGAGCTTGGTTTTCATAGTCAAAATTGGGATCTACAATGTGGTTGAACTGTTTTTGGCATGAACCTTTTTCCTTATTGTTGCACCTTCATCTTGCTTAGTTATATTTCACCTTAATCTTGTCTAAATTAATAAAGTCGGAGTTTGGACCAATTATACTCCCACCATTCCAATTCACGTGACACTTATTTTTATTATGGCACATCCCAAAAGTCGGACCCGACTCCACTAATATTATTATTCTACACACCTTTCACAAGTTTCAAGCATTCAATTTTTTTTTATTAAGTGTGTTTTCATTCATAAACATGACCATACTGGTCGAGTGGCCATATATAAGGGGTATACCAAACGGTAAAGACAACAATAACAACATACCCAGTGAAATCCCACAACGTGGGGTATGAGGAGGGTAGAATGTACGCACTTACCTCTACATTGGTAGGTAGAGCGGCAGTTTTCGAGAGACTCTCGGCTCAAGACAAAGCACAAGCACAAGCACAAGCAAAACAAGAGAAACGGTCGGACCCGGACAAGAAATTTAAAGCAGTATGAAAATGCTGGTATCAAAAGCGAATAAGTCATGATAGCACATTCTGAAAAAAAAACCAGTAACTAACGCAAGTAAATAAGATAAATAAAGTACATTAGAGAACACATGCAGCAGAACGAATCAAACGACTGGGGACTATAAAGCAATACTGCGCCTCCTAGTATGATAGGATAAGCGGGCTTACAATAATAACACTACAACTACCCGTTTGTAAGCGTAAATAGGACCACGCTGGACTACCTACCCCTTCTATCCTAATCCGTGTCCTCCATACCCCCATCTAAGGTCATGTCCTCAGTAAGTTGTACCTGTGCCATATCCCGTCTAATCACCTCTCCCCAATACTTCTTCGGCCAACCTCTACCCCCTCATGAACTCGTCCATAGCCAACCTCTCTCACCTTCGCACTAGGGCATTTGTGTCTTTCCTCTGCACGTGCCCGAACCATCTCAACCTCGCTTCCCGCATCTTATCCTCCACCGAGGCCACTCCCACTCTATCCTGGATATCATCATTTCTAATTCTATCCCTCTTTGTATGCTCACACATCCATCTCAACATCCTTATCTCCGTAACTTTCATCTTTTGGGTGTGCGAAGTCTTGACCGGCAACACTCCGCCTCATACAACATAGTTGGTCTAACCACCACCTTATAGAACTTGCCTTTAAGTTTTGATGTCACTTTTTTATCGCATAAGACTCCAGATGCGAGCCTCAATTTCATCCATCCGCCCCAATACGATGATTGACATCGTCATCAATCTCTCCATTCTCTTTCTCTTGGATAATAGACCCGAGGTACTTGAAGCTTCCTTTCTTTGGAGTGCAAGTTCAGTAATAGGAGCGACCTTGAGACAGGCGTGGAGGTGAGGCTTGGTACTTACGTCATGATTCTCTACAAACTCCACCCACAACAAGGGACTTTCTTAGTACACCCAAAAAAAATAATGAAATAGAGGCTACTCCTCTCCTCAACTGTGAGAAACTCTACTATACTCCTTCAAATGCTCTCCTATTTTTGTCTCTCCAAACAACACACATGAACGCAAGAGAGACCATGTTCCAAGCCCTTTGTCTTCTCCTTCTTCTCCCACTCTTCCAACTGAACATAAACTCTTTCACACTTTTTGGCATTGCCCATGGAGTGTCAAACCACCCACACATATCCCACCATAGCCTCATGGTAAACCCACAATATAGAAGAAGATGGTCCCACGTCTTCACTCGGCTTCTTACACATGTAACACTAACTGACGCACACAACCTTCCGCTTTCTAAGGTTTTTTGTAGTCAAGATCACCCCTCTAACGGCTAACCAAGTGAAAACAAAATACCTTCCTCGACACCCCAGGAATCCATATAGCATTACATGGAAAAACATGCTCCTCCCTAATCAAAATTTTCTCATAGAAAGACTTCACAAAGAACACTCTATTATTCACCGGGCTCCACTGCCAAACATTGGGGCTATCAACTGGAATGACTTGCCTATGTAATAAAGCTACCAATCTTTGAAACTCAGTCACTTCCCAATCTTGAAATTCCCTTCTAAATCTCAAATCTCAAAAAGTCTCTACCTTGTATCCCCCTAATATGTTGTATTGTCGAGTCTCCTTGGCAAGATATTCTCTGAAATTCATCTTTCAATAAAAACTCCGCGCACCAACTATGTCCCCAAAAGTTTATTCTCCTTCAAGCATTTAAATTCATTTAAACTTCTACTTCAATATTTTCCTCCACTACTAACAGTAGAATACAATCAAATTTAACTTCTTAAATTTCGTGCCTAATCATTTGCTATCACATAAAATAAGATGGAGATTATATTTTAGGGATCAACTTCTTCCGATTGCCAAATGCATTCTTCATATACTCCTGTTCAGATAATTGTTTTACTTTTTTCCCGTAAATATTTGCTTACATTTTGAGTAGGCGTTGTACTTCAAAAGTAACCTAGGAGTTGGGATCCACTTATTTTTCCAATGTCCCGTTTATTACTAAAATGTATCTGTTTCTCTACCATTTGATTTATTTCTCTTATACACTTGCATCATGATTTTACTTTTAAAGTTTAAAAATTTGCCTAATCAAATAAGCACAACAAAGAGGGGGGGGGGGGGGGGGGGAGTATTTTATATTCTAAGTCAAGGGTGTGACCTAGTGGTCAATGAAATGAGTGCAAACCTTGGAGACACAAAACACTAGGTGATTTCTTCGCATTTGCCTAAGCTTTGGTGGGCCTTGTATTGGTGGGAGGTAGCAGGCACCCAGTGAAATAGTTGAGGGGCGAGGAAGCTGGCCCGGGCACCCCGCTATCAAACATTATTTTGTATCAGCTAAAATTTCCAGATATTCTCATTTAAAAAGGAACTAGGAACTCTTGATAGCCTGGATCTAAGGACTTTACTGTTGATACTTCAACATTTTTGTATCACAAAGAGTATGTATACTGAATTCTAGCTTAGTACAACGGCTATTAGGATATACCTAGCGTTCTTACTTCCACTAAATTTATGCAGAATCCAGACAGACAGTTGTTCTCACACCTTTAATTTTCTTAACTGTTGACATTTAGTATATTTAGATGGTCTATTTTAAGTATTTCATTGCTGCAGGATTGGCTAGACATTGACTTTGGGATTGCCGAGGGTGTAGATTTTATTGCTGTATCATTTGTCAAGTCTGCTGAAGTCATTAAGCATCTTAAGAGCTACATTAAAGCACGGGCTCGGGATGGGTAAGAATTTAGTTTTCGCATGGCAAGCTGCATTTAGCAAAACACACCTTTACTTCCAAATATCATTAAGAAGTTAGATTCTCAGCAATCAAATTATTCATATATCCGGTTTGATGTGCTGCGCAGTGATATTGCTGTAATTGCAAAGATAGAGAGCATTGACTCATTGAGGAACCTAGAAGAAATAATTCAGGCATCAGACGGTGCTATGGTGGCGAGAGGAGATCTTGGTGCTCAAATTCCATTAGAACAGGTTCCATCAGAGCAGCAAAAGATTGTTCAACTATGCAGGCAGCTGAATAGGCCTGTTATAGTAGCTTCCCAGTTACTGGAATCTATGATTGAATACCCTATTCCAACTAGAGCTGAAGTTGCTGATGTTTCTGAAGCAGTTAGGCAACGGGGGGATGCTTTGATGCTTTCTGGTGAGTCGGCCATGGGACAGTTTCCTGAGAAGGCATTGACTGTCCTAAGAAATGTTAGCTTGAGAATTGAGAGAAGGTGGAGAGAACAGAAGCGCCATGAAGTTATTGAATTGCCATCCATAGCATCTTCATTTTCCGATAGTATTTCAGAAGAGATTTGCAACTCTGCAGCCAAGATGGGTAAGATTCTATCTTTTTGAACACCGGTAGATTTGATTTTTATTGTTTTTTGTTTGTTTTATATCCTTCAGATGTGAAACTACTTTGTTTCTATTGTTGTGGTGTGGACTAAACTAATTAAATGGTGAAATAGTAAAATCGTGAATGTTGACACACTGCATGTAAAACTCTTTTTGCATTTGCCCATATTTACAGAAGTTAGTAAATAACTTGAGGAAATTGGACATGTTTATTGTTGGGGATAAACCTGCCACAGTAATAATAATCACGGTATTAACAACGGAATAATAACGTAGCACCGAGATACGGTTAATCAACAAGAATAAAAAAAGAGCGATAATGACACCAAATTTTTTACGTGGAAACCCAAACGAGAAAAAACCATGGGGCGAGAGGAGCAACTGATATCACTATAGCAAGATTTTACACTTTGTAGGTCTAAGTAGAATACTCCAAAGACCACTATACACTCAAAAGAAATAACCCTCTTTTGATTTTCCCACCTCACTACAATACCGTTCACACTCTCTTTTCCTCACAAACTATACTTATCTTATCTGTGAAACTCCCTCACTTTGCTCTCTAACACTCAGACTGTTTCTCTGAGATTTGGTGTGTAAAATGAGAAGCCAGGGGCCTCCTTTTATAGCAATGAGCAACCGCCCAATCAACCAATTAGAATTGGTTTCAGCAATTTGCAATTTGAAACTTGCTTTCTCCAACACCAAAACCATTTTTTGGCCACAACATGTTTTGGCAACTTGTTCCCCATTTTCTTTTTCTTTTTCTTTAATGGGTGTGGACCCATCAATCTCCCCCTCCAAACCTATTCACCGAAAGAAGGTAATGACGGACTTCTAACTTGAGTGCATGCGACAAGTTCTTTGCACAATTCGAACTTGTCCCTTGGTACTACCTTGGTCAGCATATCTGCAGGATTTTCATTTGTAGAAATCTTCAAGACTTGTAGAGATTCATTCTCTACCATTTCTCGAATCCCGTGATATCTCACGTCTATGTGTTTCGTCCTTGCATGATACATGGAGTTCTTACTCAAGTCTATTGCACTTTGGCTGTCACAATAGACCACGTACTCCCTTCTGTTGTAATCCAAGCTCTTGAAGGAACCGCTTCAGCCATATCATCTCCTTGCCAGCTTCAGTAGCGGCAATATATTCTGCTTCAATTGTAGATAGTGCGACACACTTCTGCAACCTCGACTGCCATGATATAGCTCCCCCTATAAAGGTAAACAAATATCCCGTAGTGGATTTTCTATTATCAAGGTCACCTGCCATATCAACATCTATACAGCCCTTCAAGAATGGATCAGATCCTTCAAAACACAAATAGTCTCCTATGGTACCTCTCAGGTACCTGAGTATCCACTTGATTGCTTCCCTATGTTTGTTTTTTTCCAGGATTTTCAAAGAACCTGCTGACAACACCAACTGCGTAAGCAATATCAGGTCTTGTGTATACCATTGCATACATCAAACTTCAGACGCTAAGGAATAAGGAACTTTGGCCATGCTCTCATTCTCCTCCTTTGTTGTAGGACACATCTGCTTGCTCAACTTCAGATGACTAGCAAGAGGCGTGCTGACTGGCTTAGCATTCTTCATGTTGAAGCGTTCCAGTATACATTTAATGTACTAATCCTGAGATAGCCACAACTTTCTGCTTGTTCGTTCTCGAACAATCTTCATTCCCAAAATTTGTTGTGCTGGGCCCAAGTCCCTTGGACAAGTCTCCCTTCAACTTGGCAATCAACTCCTTGTCTTGTCCTACAATTAACACGTCATCCACATACAACAACAAAATAATAAAGTTGTTGTCAGAAAATCATTTGAAGTATACACACGGATCAAAATAGGTCTGTGTAAGTTTGACTTTTCATGAATGAGTCAAACTTCTTGTACCACTGCCTTGGTGCATGCTTCAACCCATAAAGACTCTTATTCAATTTGCACACCATGTGTTTCTTTTCGGATACTTCAAATCCTTTTGGTTGCTCCATATAAATCTCTTCTTCCAAATTTCCGTGAAGAAATGCAGTTTTCACATCCAACTGCACCACTTCAAGATCCGGGCTAGCTGCTAAGCTCAAAATGGTTCGAATAGAAGTCATTTTGACAACATGTGAGAAACTTTTGTCAAAATCAATACCTTTCTTCTGCGAAGCCTTTCACCACCAATCGAGCTTCGTATCTAACCAGCTTGCCATTTCCATCATTCTTGAGTTTAAAGACCCACTTGCATTTGAGTGGTCTTTTACCCTTTGGAAGTTCAACCAGCTTATACGTGCCATTTTTCTGTAGATATTCCATCTCTTCTTGCATGGCTTTCATCCACTGGCTCTTTTCTGGATGGGACAACACCTCCTTAAGACTTTCTGGCTCCCCCTCGTCACTGACGAGGACATACGCTGAGGAAGGGTACTTGGATGACTCTACCCTTTGCCTTTCTGATCTCCTCAGAGGTTGAGATTGTTCTTCTTCCTGAGTAGGGTACTCCACTTGCTCCCCCTACTCAACAACCTCATCCGGTTTCTCCCTGCTCGGCAACCTCATCGGTTGTATTTTCTGCACTTGTGGGATGATTAGAAGTAAACGGAATGGTAACCACGTTAGAGACTATACCATTTTTTTTCTTGTCCTTCGCTGACAGATCATCAACAGTTCCAACTTCACTTTTTTGGAAGACTACATCTCTGCTTCTGATGACCTCATTCTTTACAAGATCCCATAATCTGTACCTGAACTGTTCATCTCCATATCTGATGAATATGCCGGGAACGGATTTATCATCCAACTTTGTTCTCTGCTCTTGCGGTACATGTGCAAAAGCTCTGCAATCGAACACCTTCATATGCGAGTAGGACACATCCTTGTTGGTCCAAACTCTCTGAACTGCTTCACCCAAGAATGACTTGGGCAGTTTAGCCATTCTGAGCATGCTTCTCACCTTCTCGACAATGGTGCGGTTCATCTTCTCATCTACACCATTGTGTTGTGGGGTTCCAGGAACTGTCTTTTCATGTTTGATTCCATGGCTTGAACAATACTCTTCAAATTCCCTTGAAGTGTATTCACCTCCATTATCAGTTCAGAGACACTTTAGCTTACGACCTGTCTCTTTCCACCAGAGCCTGATCTTTGGTTTTCAAGACATAAACCCACAATTTTTGTGAAGCATCATCAATAAAAGTAACAAAGTATTTGTTATCACCCATCAATTCTACCTCCATTGGACCACAAACGTCAGAATATACCAAATCAAGTATATTCAATTTTCTTTCAGATGATGTCTTAAATGAAACTCTGTGTTGCTTACCAAATAAGCAGCAGTCACATGATTTTACCGTTGTACCTTTGGCAAAAGATATGAGTGATTTCTTGGCAAGAATCTGCAATCCTTCTCGCTCATATGATCCATTCTTCTATGCCACAAATCATCACGGCATATTTCTGCATTTGTCCTGTACAACGTACCACGACAACTCCTTTTGCAATCACCAACGATCCCTTGGTGAGTCCATTTTTGATGTGCAAAATAGTTCTCGTATCCATCTCGATCCAAAGCAATTCCCGAGATCAAGTTCAGCCGCAATTCAGGTACATGGCGCACGTCCTTCATAATCAATGTAACTTGTGTTACCCATTTTTACAGTGTCAAAATCACCTGCTACATCTTTTACCAATGTGGCATGGTAAGATGTTGCTGTGTCAACCACCCATTCGACTCTACACCACCCATTCTGACTCTACACCTGCCAAGTGCATGCATTCCTCATTATCATTGTTTTGCACTGTGGCAGTTGTATTGTAGTCGTTCTTCTGCCCACTACTTTCACCTTTGCCCCTCTTTAGATTTGGACAATCTCTTTTAAAGTCACCTGGTTGATCGCAATTGTAGCAATTTATGGCTCTTGATTTGAATCGATTTTTGAACTTCCCACGAGCTCCAGATCTACCATAATTGCTCGAACTCCTTTGGTAACTCCTGCCTCTACTTTCTATGATGAGAGCCCGTCTGTGATTTTCAGGCCTTTTTTTCATCTTCTCATCGAGTAGAAGAGCTGATGTAACATCCTTCAGCTTAATGGAGTCCTTACCATGCAAGATGGTTGTTGCCAAATTATCATAAGAAGATGACAATGAGTTCAGGAGCACGATGGCTTTATCTTCCTCCTCGATCTTTACTTCGAGGTTTGCTAGCTGCGTAATTAGTCCATTAAGCACAATTAAGTGTGACAAAAAATTTGTACCTTCACCCATATGTAGGACGTATAATTGCTTCGTTAGGTACAATTTATTGGTCAACGTCTTGGACATGTATAGATTTTCTAACTTTGTCCAAATTTCATATGCGCTCTTTCATCGATGATGTTATTGACCACATCATCGGTCAAGTGCAACCTGATTGCACTAGTTGCCTTTTCATCCATTTCTTCTCAATCCTCAAGTTTCATGGATTCAGACTTTTTTGGATTTGTCGCATAATACCTTGTGCAACCCTTGTTGGATGAGCAGATCCCTCATCCTTCTCTGCCATGTTGAAAAACCGCTATCACCATTGAATTTTGCTACCTCGTACTTTACTCCAGACATTTTTCGTCGAGTATAGTACTACCGACCGTGAACAGTATTTCTGTGAATAAGCAGAATTTGTGCTCTGATACCAGTTATTGGGGATAAACCCGCCACATAAATAATAATCACGGCGCACCGAGATACGGTTAATCAACAAGAACAAAAAAAAGTGCGATAATGACACTAAGATTTTTACGTGGAAACCCAAAAGGAAAAAAACCACGGGGCGAGAGGAGCAACTGATATCACTATAGCAAGGATTTTACACTTTGTAGGTCTGAGTAGAATATTCCAAACACCACTATACACTCAAAAGAATTAACCCTCTTCTGATTTTCCCATCTTACTACAATATCCCTCACACTCTGTTTTCTTCCGAAACTATTCTTATCTGTGAAACTCCCTCACTTTGCTCTCTAACACTCAGAATGTTTCTCTGAAAGTTGGTGTGTAAAATGAGAGGCCGGGCCCTCCTTTTATAGCAATGAGCAACCGCCCAAGCAACGAATTAGAATTGGTTTCTGCAATTTGCAATTTGAAACTTGTTTTCTCCAACACCAAAACCATTTTTTGGTCACAACCTGTTTTGGCAACTTGTTCCTCATTTTTCTTTTTCTTTTTCTTTAATGGGTGTGGACCCCATCATTTATAGCTTATAAACAAGCAAGATAAAAACCTTCAAATCTAGGAGAATTATCAGAAAGCTGTGTGCTATGAGGAATTTTTCTGGGTAAATCAATCTGTTCGACTTTCTACATTGTTAGAAACAATTAAAGGTGGAAATAGTAAAACCCACATATTCATGTTAAAACGACAATTATCATGACTAAGAAATACTGGTTCTGATGCACAGCTATTACAATCATGCATTTTACTGTGGCAGGATGTCCCCAGTTATTTTATGCATCATGGCTAGATCCAGATAAAAGAACACAATTTTTTTTAGGGTTCTATGTTGGCAATGCTGAAAAGTGTACAAATAATGAATACTCATCCTTGCAGCATGTTGACTTTTGTATGAAAAATAAAACATTTGGACACATTTAGAATTAATATACCACCTTATGTCTTTGACAAATTAGCTAGTTGCATATAAACATAAAAAGTGAACACACTTCTCTTTTTGTTTTTTTAATAGACATATAAATGTTTATGTAGAGGGATACATGTATAAATGTATTTTAGTGAATTTTGGAAAACCCATTCCCATTTTGTTGAGTTTCATCCAATTTTAAATAAGCTTCTTGAATTCATCATTTCTATTAATCACTTTAATGTCTTAAACTTGCTATCTTAGTGTATCTGTACGCGTGTGTCTTACATTCTTGGATCAACTGCTAATTGCTTTGTGAGGGTGAGATTAAGAAGGCCAGTTCAAATCTCATGCCGCACATCTAATTGAAGTGTTGGTTTTCTCATGAACAAGATGTTCATGCAATATTGATACTGCATTAAAGATGCATAGCTCTTTGGATAAACCTTCAAAAGTGAATAAACCTTTTGACGTTGGCTTTGATAAGACATGCACATATATACACTTTCAAATGAATTGAGTGCAAGCTGGAAATTTCATTCCCTTTTTTGACGAGTTTTGCTCCTTTAAGCTTTTGCAAATTGTTTGTCATATTCTGCAATAATCACTTTTATGTCATAACATGCTATTGTTGGTGTATGTATGTGTATAGGTGGCAAACTTAACCAATGAAACCATAACCCGCCCAACCCATTCAAATAACCCGCCCATTTGTTAGTTCGACCCATTTCAGTCCAACCCATTTTAACCCATTGAAATTTGAGTTGATATCTAGCCCAAATTGATCCCTGAGAAATCTATCAAAATATGTTTAAAAGATTGTTTTTTTATTTGATATGCTATATATAGCCATAATAAAGAAAAATCATAATTTATTAGGTACTAAAAATTTATAAAAATAAATAAATAAGATAATTAAAGCTTTATAAGAATTGGACGGGTTGGGTTTTGACCCGCTTTTTAGCCCATTTCAACCCAAGCAACATTTTGGCGGATCAATAACCCGCCAATTTATTAACTCAACCCATTTTGACCCGCCCAAATTCAGCCCAATCCGCCCATTTGCCACCCCTATGTATGTGCATGCTCTTCTGTCCTTGTGTTTTTGTGTCAACTTCTACTGGCCCTTTTAGGGTGACAATAAGAGGGCTTTTGTTATCCACCATAAGTTGCCCAATTCTCAGCTATAGGCACATGAAAGTGATAGGGTTGTTTTGTCACTAAATAGGTCCTCATGTGATATTTGCTTAATCAGCAAAGAAACTACAGAAAACTTTAACCGCAGATAGAAAATATACAAGAATTGTTAGTTATTCAAGTAACCATTAGACTGCTAATTTTGGGAGATCATTACTAGTCAGTTTATTCATGTAAACACTCCAAAAATTCTACGAATGGTTCAGATCTAGATGCCTTCAAAAGACTGTCGCACATTATTTCTACTGTCTCAGAGAGGGAGAGAGAGTAGCTCTATTAGCTATCACACATGCTATGCATCTTTGTTTATCACACATGCTATGCATCTTTGTTTATCACACATGCTATGCATCTTTGTTTATGTGCAGTTATCTATTTGCTTATATGATGAAAACATAAGTGATAAACGAGTGTGGACAATTAGAGAAATTGGAACCCAGGGCGAGGGGGGATATTCCTTGAATCAATATGTAAAGACTCATTATGCCCCCTATGGTCAAGTCATTTGGCTGTGTGTGCCTTTTCATCTCTGTTTAAATGTCAAATGTAGTAAGGATATAGATTCTTCCAAAAGGATGTCTACGTAAACATTTGTTGTACCCTTTATATAGAGTTTATAAAATGTCAAATGCAGTAGGAATATAGCTTCTTCGCCAGCATTTTTTTTTCTTCCCTAGTAATATGCTTATCAGTATGCTAGGGAGCTCTCTTACAGTTTTAGTATGTTCTGCAATCTACTTTTGGGGGCATGTACCAAAAGTGCACGTCACCCTTAGACCTGTCTAATATTGATATGTCAATATCAAGACGGGTAGAGAACTTGTTTGGTCATCATCTGTCAGAATGTTATTTGATCTCAAAGCTCTTAATTTCCTGATATTTTAAAATCCTTTACACTTTTAGTGCTTCATCTCATGCTGCAAACATGATAAGTAGAAATGATGTACCTTTTCCCTTCTTTTCCTTTAACAATTGATATGATATAGTACCTATTTTTCATTCTATTTATTGCATAAGAATATCGTTGACTGCGGTTACAGTCAGCTCAGAAAAACTAACCATAGATGCCTATTGCTCTTTATGTCTTCATCATTCAAACATGTCATCTCCCAGTTCAAATCTTTTATCCAGCAATTGGAAATGTCACTACCTTTTCCAAATACTAATGAAATGGGTGGTGGGAATCAAACCAAAAGCACATTTCAACCCTAATAGTCATCATACGGTGAAGGAGAGTCTTCAATATTACACTTCATCAAAAATTAGAGTCCCGAGTATTACAATTATTCATCAAAAACGTGGAGTTCTCTATATAAATGCATAAATGACCATAGTCCTCTCCACTTCTTTATTTAATTGCCTTCCATGATACTGCCTTCTGGACAATACATACGAGCTGCTTTGTCCTGCATTTTGTTCGCATTTTGTTCGTTGTTGAGAAAATGAAGTCTTTGGACTGATCACTCAGGTACCATTTTGGTCATTCTAACTTCTCTTATCTCGTCACTGTTTGCAGAACTTGCTTTGTCCTCATACCAAGTAATGCAAATGAGGCGCAATATAAGATAAACTTAAATTCAGCTAGTGCAGATACCTTTTCTTCCCAAACTAATGTTGATACCTAATTTGCCCTCATACCAGTAATGTGAATGGAGCACGTTGTAAGCAGACCAAGTTCAGCTAGTGTTGTTGCCTTTTTCTCTCAAACTAATGTGGATACATTTCTCTTCCCAAATTAATGGTGGTACCTATTAGGTTGGAGAGCAACCTAATAAGATAAACCCAAAGGGTCTTTTGCTTTTTCTAAGCAAAAATCTGAGCTTTAGTAATAGCTGTATGGTTAGTGATCTTCTACATGATTGATGTTCATAAATAATGAACAAGGTCCTTGTACTATTTGGTTACCAGATTAGCTTTCTATGTTCATATTCATGAAAGAACATTTTAGAGAGAAGTATAACGAGGAAGAGGAGGTCATTTGAAAGTGAAAATGCTTCTCAAAATAATTACTTTTTTTGTGTGTGGGTGTGAGCTAAGTCTAATTTCTTCTAGAAGTATTACATTTTGGTTCTATGGGACAGTCGCAAGTCCTTTGTGCTGACTGCTGAGCTAATTAATAGGAAGCTTAAACTCAGAAAAAGCGGCATTTGTTGAAACACATCCTAATTTTGAATCATGGTATTTTGTTTATAATATCTTACTATTTCGTCTAAGTGCTTATTTCCTTTGTGATCTGCAGCTAACAATTTGGAAGTTGATGCTCTTTTTGTTTACACCAAGAATGGGCACATGGCATCTCTCTTGTCACGCTGCCGTCCTGATTGCCCAATATTTGCATTTACAACGGCAACATCTGTACGTAGACGCTTGAACCTGCAATGGGGTCTAATGCCTTTTCGCTTGAATTACTCCGATGATATGGAAAGCAACCTTAACAAGACTTTCTCCCTGCTAAAAGCTCGGGGCATGATCAAGTCAGGTGACCTTATCATTGCTGTTTCCGACATGCTGCAGTCCATTCAAGTTATGAATGTCCCATGAGTGCACAACTAAGTCTATCTGAGTTTTGAGCTTGGGAACCTCAATTATATGCCAATTAAACTATTAGAAAGTTCAACCATTTGGTACTGCTAGGGAGTAAAACAACGATGAGCCACATCCTTTCCCGAGTATGTCCCTGTTTCAGGTGGATGGATCTCAATGACATTTGGTGTTACTGAATTGTCATGCGCTTGTAGTCAACATAAAATGTTGCACCATGTACCGAAGCAGATAGTGTACTCCCTGTTTTCCTAGGATTCGGAAGATGTAGCCTCTACTTGAGTATTGATTTAGATGTGTCAATTTTCCTTAGAAATAATCGCGATAATTATGGATTCTGTTCTTATAACTGTTATGGGGGTGTTGTCATTGGTGTGTTTTAAATGATCTATCGGTTTGGATTTAATAACATTTGGCCTTAAATAGAATTATTTATCTGATTACTGATTGATAGGATATTTTATCTGTCTTTATTTTGGAAGAAGGAATAATCAGGTTAAATGTCTCTGTGTACAATACTGGACCACTCGTGAAGAAGGTGCATTTGAAAATAGACGGGTAGGACAATGAGCCTTTTGTTTCTAGCATGATGATATCTGCTTGTTGTACCACTGTCTGTCATACAAACATTTGAAAAGGGGGGAAATAGCGATTTTGGTCTTGGAATTGAACTTCTAAAGACTTAAATTAAACTAATGAAAGATTAAAAATTAATTTAGGTATTTTAATCAAAGAAAATTACCATTATTGCTCAAGCTTACGATCTCGAGTCCTAGTACAGATAAGAAATGCCAAGTGCTTCCCCTCAGGTCGGTAGCTGGGGCTCCGAGGTATTTACCACGGTTAATATCAATACTAACTCGAGTTAAAAGAAGGAAAAGAACGGACTAAAGCATTCAGGTACACTTAACAAGAACCAACTAGACATGACTATCGGATAAAAAACAGATCAGGGGTAAAATCCCTTTCTATTGTTACAAAGTTTTGTTCTAATTTTGGACATTAAAACTATTTCCGTTTGTTTAAGGTTTTATGGATAGAGTAATTTCATGTCTGTATTAGTGGGGTAACAGATATTCAGTCCCTAAATAGCTCTCTCTGAGTCCCTCCCTATGATACCTGACTCTCAATCTCAATCAAGTAAGAAAGAAAATATCTATCTATCTATCGGATTGCCAGGGCGGAGCTTAGTAGGGACCATGGCCCCCTCAATATTTTTTTTTTTAAAAAAAATAGTCTTCTTCTTCTTCCTTTTTGTATGGGAATGATTTTTGCAATGTTATGGTGAAGAAGTGGTGGTTATGGTTGTTTCTGATATCGGTCTGGTGATAGAACAATGATGGCTACGAATTGCGGAAAGAGAATATATGAAGAAAGAGAAGCTAGGAAGAAAGATAAAGAAGATCTTTCAAATTCTACGTTTATGAGATTTATCGCAAATTGTATATGATTTGTTAAAGAATTCTTTGTTTGCTTTTTTTATAATTTATTTAAATAGTTAATTTTAAAGTTCTTTAGTACAATTATATACAATATATCTTATATATAAATTAAAAAAAGTTTAACTAAATTTTTCATAAATTAATTTGGGCTATATATTAGCATAATTTTTTGTTGGAAATTTACTAATGTGGAATTAAGTTTATCTCACTATTTATAACTCGAATAATTGGGGGCCCGCACGTCGGAAACGTCGTTTCCACACACGTGCACTCGTAGTGCCAAGTATCGTAAATTTCGTTAGTGAAAGAGATATTGGTAAGTAAGTAAATGTTTGAGACATAGAATAATGGACGGTTATTGGCTAAATAACAAGTGTTCCACGTCGGTAAACGAATGAAGGATTGTGCAAAGTGTAAGATGGTGCGGCACCGGAAAGAGCCGCGGCACCACCCGGACGGTATTCCAAAAATTTGGCTGATTATGGAGAGGTTTTGGAGCATTAAAATGACAGTTTTTCGTCCATAAATCAGCCATTATTTGGCTGCATTAATTGGTGAATTAAAGGGTTATTACATGACATTTAAATGGCCATTACTTGGCATTGAAGGGCCATTACATTACATGGGCATATGAAGAGCCATCTTGCACACCTATAAATTGAGGCTTTTGACTCAATTCTATAGACTTACATACAAGTTAACAACACCACAAAAAGATCAGATTTTCCTGATAGCAATCCTTCTCTTAACAATCTTCTTTATTCGTATTCTTCGCTGGGTCATTTGTGTAGGCTTTGCACATTTGATAGTTTGTTGTTTTATCTTGGGAGACTATTGCCCATACTTCCGTAAAGCCTATATACGGGGGCAACCTTGTCTTAAAGACAGAGAGCCATCTCTCGACTCAGCCGGTGGTGTTATGATTATCTAATTGGTTGCTAAGTATTTCAGGTGTGAACTTGAAACTCAAAGGACTCTAACCGTTCGAATTCTCATCGGTTCTACAAGCCACAAGTGTAGCAGTTCATGTTCTTGTAGTTCTTAATACAAGATTCAGATTTGAAGTTCTAGTTCAAGATTAAAAGATTGACAACTTGTTGTTATAATCTTTGTTGTTTATCCTTTCGAAACATTGTAATAGTTATTCACTATTCCCGTACGGCTTTATCTCCAACACTTTTGGGTAACTAAACTTTGTATTAATCACCAAAAATGAGTACAATGAAAGAACCCTTACAAGTTACAAGTCTCATTTTCGAGCATAGAAATACTAGATTTTGAAATTACGATCTGGAATTTGTCTTTTGCCAAAATTCTAAATATTCTTTTATTTTTTCAAGGTTTCTCCTAGTCTAAAATTTTCTTTCTTTGTGTGGCTGAGTCGTGAGATTGGGGGAACTTTGGAAAAAACAGGGAAGGCGAATACATATTACTTGATTGACCGAATAATCCGCCTTATCTTAACTCTTCCAGTTTCTACGGCTACTACAGAAAGATCATTTTCAACAATGAAGATAATCAAGACAAGGTTGCGTAATAAGATTTTGGGCAAGTTTCTACGGCTACTACCGCCCCCCTTAATATTTTGGGCAAACTCCGCCACTACGGATGGCCAATTTGTCTAGTGAAGAGAGAATGGAATAGTTAAGGTACCCCAAGTCAGTTCAAACACATCTATTCTTAAAAATAAATACAGCAAACCATCTCGATTCTCGTCTAAACTCAGTGCTTCATTTATTTTTGATTTTAGCTTCTGTGTTATTCAGACATATGTATTTATCTTGATAATCATACTGAAAATATTTCAGTACTTTTCATGAATCATCAGTCGAATTATTATAAGGTGTAGTGTATCATCTGATAGCTCATTGATCTTGAGTTAGAATAAAAAGTCTTTTTCATTATGTGGGGCAAGTATGAGTTATCTAATAATTGAAGGTTTTTTTATTAGTTTGTGGGTATATTATTGACATTAATGCTTCCAACGCTACTACGATAATTAAGCATAATTGAAAACCAACATAGAATATGATTGATGCAAGTGGAATAGACTCCAAAATACAAGGACCTTTATTGACAGGGAAATTACATTTTAAAAGTTAAAGAAGAAAATATAGCTGGCAAGATGTAGATAAAAGAAAAACAACATCATTTGTAGGATTTTAGGCTTTTGGTAATTTTCAAATTATGTGATAATGTTAAAAAAAAAGGATGAGATAAAGAATGGAACAAAGGAATAAGAGATCTGAGATACTAGGTTCAGAATTGTTTCTTTTAAATAAATTTCAATTTTGAAAGGTACTAAGAACTTGATGGCACTTAATTTTAGATGAGTTGTCATCATCCCCCCTTAAATTTTTATTGTTGTGTTGAAAGTCATTCTCTTTACTGTTATATAGTCTTTATTGTTATTGGCAGAAGAAGATGGTAATTGATGCCTAATGTCATTCAATACTAGTATACTACAAAGCATTAACAAAACTAATGGAGCTCTTTTTTCCTTTTTTCTTTTCTTCTTTTCAATCTTATAACAAAAAGAGGAATCATATCTTTTATGTGACATAATTGTATTTTGAAGAGTGCATGTTGCCAATATTTAGGTCTAAATGCAGGGCCGGATATATTGTACAAGTTATGTGCAGAGTAAAATCAAGAATTTAAGTTCTATTAGTTCAAACATTAGGATTCTTATCATTGAACTCTTTGTATTTTTAGAACTATAGGTTCAAACATATTATTTATTGTACTTTTAATGAACTTTAGACATAAATTTATATTTTGCGTAGAAAGTATTGAGTTCAGATGAACCAACAATTAAATAGTTGCATCGTCTCGTGGTTATGTATTCATTTGAACGTATCAATTTTAGCTTAGACTATTCATATATATTAGAAATTCGGTAAAATGATTATAAATAATAATTTTTCAAATCATGTAAATTAAATAAGTTATGATAAAAAATAAAAGTCGAACTCATAAAATATAAAGTTTAAATCCGCAAATATGTTTCATATAAAGTACTCCCTCACTTGACTTGAGATTGAATTATGTTTTACCATCCAATAGGTCAAGATATTTGTCTATGGACAACTTTATTACTTTTTTTTTTATATCCAGCTTCCCGGCTTACGTTAGATTATTGCTGGAGATAGTAATCCCGATCTTTCAATACTACTATCAATAAATTACGGAATGTGTCTAAATGATTAGATTTGATATACCGATATAATATATATGATTTGTACCAGACAAGGAAACATTGAGTGTCTTTAAAAAGTTAACCACTTGGAAGTATATTCCTGAATGATATGCAGAATATAATTATTTTTTTTCTTTGTTTTTTTACTGAAATAATAATTGGATTAGGTTGAATGGGCAAATGATTCATAACCAACCACCAAGCCTTTTCTTTTGCACAACAAGTCACAACCATGGCCTCAAAACTATCAAGTTCTATAATTTCAAAGTGGGACCCTTCACCTGCTGTTTTATTTTTTCATTTTTTGTGAAATAAAAAAAAAAAAAAAAGGTTTTTGGATGTGACTTGAAAGACTATCATCACCTGCTACACTAGGGTGTAGTACCATCAATTTTGATGACAATCCCATTGACATATCACTTAATTTTACAATGTTCTTTACTTTTCAATTTGTGGTTTTTTTTTCACTAGTAATTCATAAAGGTCCTTTTCTAATGATCATGAGAGGAATATTACCTCAAATATTATTAATTTTTTGCGTTATTTTTCAAAGAATGACACGAACTTGAATGGAAAAGAAAAGTGAATTTTGAAATATTGTTATCCTATTTTATATGACGCTATTAATTTTTTTATAAGTCAAATCATTCTTTCAAGTTTTGATTCACACTAACAGACTAGAGTAGTAATTAATTAGATCTCAACAAAAATCTTAGAGATCATCGTTGAAATCTCAGTATGAGAGGAAAGTCAGAAATTTATATAAGAAAATTCAAAAGATATTAAAATGTGAATTTAAGATTTGAACTTGTAACCACGGATATAACTTTTTAACCCCTCCCCTTCCTTTACCACCACATTAGAATCTTTTCTCTAGTGGGTTCAACATTTCATATACAACACAAAAAAATAATTATATTTACCCTATTTGCACGGATCAATTTTTAGGCAAAGGGGGTTTAGTTAAACCCCTTTGGTTCCTTTAGCTTCGTCACTGATCCAAGCAGATACAACATATGATAAGCGATTTTTTTCTATGAGCTTAACACTTGATAAATGGAATTATTCAATATTTGTGTCGGTGAGAGATAACAATATTTTGTGAAATAATTGAAGTGCGTTTAAGTTGGTCCAAACACTATCGTTATATGAAATTAAATAATTTGATCGACATATTTTGAAGTTTGCAACTCGTTTTGACATGAATTAGATTAAGAATTAAGTGCATGAAATATTATTTTTAATGATATTGTGATTTTTGCCAAAGAAGAGAAAATAAGCCAAAAGCAAAAATCCAAGCAACTACGATGAATCTGATGAGAAGTATAGTATTGATAAACAGAAATGAACAAAAACAATGCCTTGCATCTCGCATAAGTTTTTCCTTATTATCATAAAAACTTTCATGTCTTCATCAGTCACTTTCTCACTTTAAACAAATCATTATTTCTCTTGTGAAATTGATACCATATTTTTTTTCTTTCCAACAACATAAAAACATGGCTACTTTCTTAAATGTAAAAGTTTCTCCACAATTCAACTGCTTCTCATTGTGAACAATGTAGCTTCACAATATAGGGCATGCAAAAAATTAATTTTTTTAGTATCATTTTAGTTCTATGGTTATAATTAATTCTTGAGGTGAAAAGAGGTTAAGGGTGTGTTTGGTTCCAATTTTTTCCACATTTAGTTGGTTAAAATATTTTGTTTAGGAAAATAATTTTTTGATAAAGGGGTAAAATGAATTCCACGGAGAAAGTCGAAAAAACAAGTTCCGTAAAGAAGTTCACGCTGATTGTATTCCCTCAGCTCTGCTCCTGCCCTCCTCTCCCACCTCGCACCACCGACCCCTACCCCCAACTCACCCCAACTCTTTTTCCTCTATTTCCATAGTGTTTGTCTAGATTATTATTTACAAAATTCTCTTGGAATTATTTTTATTTACTTACCAAACACTAAAAATTTAGTAAGAAAATCCCTTCTTTCCTGAAAAGTCATTTCTCTTCGCGCCAAACACACCCTAGAGTATATATATTAATTCAATGAGTGCATAATGCCATTGCATGAACACTTCCTTTTGTTGCATTAGGTGCAAACGTAACATAAAAATTATAATTCTTTAAAATTATCCATATATGTTGAGAGAGATAGGCCGAAAGCAATGGATATAGATAATACCTACAGCTCATTACATTCGGGCTTACGAGTAGACATGTATTCTCACTTATTCTCTTGTACTTTAATAAATTAATGTTATGTAATTAGTGGCAGAATTAGAAATTTTTACTGATGTATGATAATCTTTACTTATGTCAAGAGGATTTAAGTTATGTATAACCACAATAAAAAAATATTCTCGCTCTTTTTGTGCGTGGCATACATTTTTAGCGAATGAGATTCGATTGAATATCCTTGTTGCTGCTAGCTCTGCCTCTTCAGGTGACGGCACACTAATGAATATGAAAACTAAAGGCACTTCTCTAATTAATATATGATCTGTTTTAACCAGTATCATATTAGAAAAATATTGTAATTTTAAAATATATGATGACAGCAAAAAGACGAGCTGAAAAAATATTTTTTGAGAGATTGATAAGAACATTGAGAATTACAAGGCAAAGTACAAAAAAAAAACAGGTATGATACAAAGCAAAACCTCTTAATTTCATGTGCGACATCCTTTATCTATATAGTTAATCAAGATTTAATATTTTTGGAATTAATTTGGACATATAAATGTTCCGCACACACCTTTGACAAGACCTTTTTTGGATCACATCGTCTCAAACATAAGTTATAAGCTGAATAATATATGCACCTACACACATCTATATAATCTTGAATGTCTATTATTAAATCTACAATGTCATACGTATGGGCAAGAGAATATGAACAATTAGGGGGCATTAGGCTGAGAGACAAATTATGTGGAGATTGTAATATAGATATTAATCCCGTTAATTAATATACGGATTAATAATGCATAATTGTTACGATTACAATATGTGTTTTATAACACATGAATTGTAATTTTTTTAAAAGTTATTTTAATCAATGCATTACTAATCTCGTATTCTTATTCCTCCTTCTATCTCGGATAAACTAATACACAAAATTATGCATAACATATGTATGTGTTATTTAAGCAGACAATAATATAAAAAAAACAAATACTGCATTGTTAATCCTGAATTTTCTACAAGTATCGAAATGCTAACCTAATTTTGCATTGTTGATGCTGGATTTTATATTAGTATATTATTGTATCTTATACTTGCAACCAAACGATTCTATAGTGCAGATACAACCGTTACTTTTGGCTAGAATTATATATAAAACTAGTTGAACAAAGTAAAAGAATATATATACTAAAGTAGACTAACATAGCACAAATTGGTGCAATAGTAATACTCTACACCCAAAACTTAAATGATGCATTTGCCTCTAGTTATCTTGTCCCTATGTATAAGGGAAATTTGTAGAATTTTCTTGAAATAAATTCATAAATCGTGTAGGGTGTGGGGTTAGGGGAGATAGGTTTTGACTATGTGTAACATTTAGGATTGGTTGGCCAACGAAATAGTATTTGAGGTGGGGTCCACCTAGGGTATTTTATTTATCAGATTGACGTAGCCTATAGTTTATTTTGGATAAGATGTTGAAATAATTTAGAAATAAATAAATAGGAGAGATTAATGTGGAAGTTTAAAAATGTAGCTTCACATAGGTTGTCACCAAACAGTCCAAACTTTGGCATTTTTTCAGGAGAAAACTAAATTTAGCCTGCAACTCGAGCTATTAATAATTTGTTTGACCAATTTTTAAGAAATTAAAAGTGTTATTTTCTTAAACTAAGTGTTTATTTGGATGAGTTCGAGATGTTTGGTCAAAGTTTTTGAAAAATAAAAATAAGCATTTTTTATTAGTAACAAAAACTGTTTTTTCAGAGCTCAGAAACAACTTCTCCTTATAAACACTTTTTCCAAGCTTGGTCAAACACAAATTGTTGCTTTAATATTGATAAAAGTATTTTTCAAATTGATTAGTTAAACACAAATTGCTACTATCCAAAGGTAATTTATTGAAAAGTAATTCTAACCAAAAAATACTTTTCAAAATAAGTAAATTTTGAAAGTGTTACCAAAGTTGGGGTCTTTTTAGGGTATCTTTTATTTATAAGACTGACATAGCCTATAGTTTATCTTGGATGATGTTGTAATAATTTATTTCAAAATAAACAGTAAATAGGACGAGATTAGTGTGGAATTTAACAAATGTAGCTTCTCAAAGGTTGTCACCAGACTTTGGCATTTTGCCAGGACAAACTAAATTTAGCCTGCAAATCAAGCAACTAAGATATTGAGTTTGTATTTTAGAAAGATTCATGAAAAGAGAGAAAAAATGGGTAACCTGGTGCACTAATGTTGAAATTATCATCTCAACCATGAGTGAGTTCAAGATATATCCAAAGTAGAACAAGAAGGAAGAGGAAGAGAAGATTGTTAGTTCTTACTCATCAAAAAGTGATTGTACAATTACATAGCAATGTCTATTTATACATATTCATAACATGTGTATTCTCCTTTTAGAGTTAGTATTTTGTTATCTACTTGTAACTAACTTCATAACTTTCTAACAACCTTCTTAACTTCATAACTAACTTGTTGACTTCCTAACTAACTTGTTGACTAACAAGATAAATTTTCTAACTAACTTTAAGTTTGTTTTGTTCTTTCAACAGTCCCCCTCAAGCTGAATACTGTGAAAATGTTCAGCAATCCAAGCTTGGAACACATATGCTGATTCTGAATTCTACTCAATCTTTTGGTAAGCAAATCTGCATGTTGATTGGTAGTGTTGATGTATTCTGTTTTCACCATTCTTTTCTGAATCTTTTCTCTTATGAAGTGTAGGTCAATTTCTATATGTTTAATTCTTTCATGGAACACAGGATTTGCAGCAATTTGTATTGTTGATTTACTGTCAGTAAAGACTATTATTGGTAGGTTAATTTTAATCCCAAACTCCTCTAGTAGCCAAGTATCTAGGTTAATTCAACAATTGTTCCTGCTAGGCTTCTGTATTCTGATTCAACTGAGCTTCTGAAAATTGTAGTCTACTTCTTTGATTTCCATGATATAAGTGAGTCACCAAATTTGACAATGTAACCAGTAACTAACTTCCTTGTATGAGGGCAAGCAGCCCAGTCAGCATCACAGTAGGCTGTTATTGTCTCTTGTACATTGCTGGGCATGAGCATACCTTATCCAGACTGGTTCTTTATGTATCTGACTATTCTTAGTGCAGCATAAGTGAGATTTCTTTGGTTGTTGTAGAAATTGGCTAAGTGTCTAAATATTGTAGGCTAGCCGTTGGCATGAGAATTATCCTTTTTTCGGAGTTCACTTTATTTTAAAATTAATATTTGGTTTAAAATTTTCAAATTCAACTCGGAGTTGGATTTTAAATTTTCAAAAGTGCTCCATATATATTTTCTGACTCTATCTTCATAAATTTCAAATAAAATGGTCTCTTCTCATCTTTGCAAAAAGTATAACCAAACATAATTTTATTTTCAACTCCAACTTTATAAATTTCGAACAAAATAAATAAAAAATTGAAATTTATAGCCAGACGCCTACTTAAAAAGCATATTCGTTATGGTCAAAGAGAAGATTATTTGACTTGAGTATTAATAGCGCCATATAAAGTGAAACAAATATACTATATAGTACTTAGGGGTGGGCATAAAAACCGATGAACCGAAAAAACCGAGCGGTTCGGTTCGATTCGGTTTGAATTCGGTTAAATAAATTTAAAAAATCGATACGTTCGATTTTAAAAAAAAATTGATTTGATTTTTAAAAATAAAAACCGAATTATTTAACGGGCTTGTTTATTATAACAATTGTCACTGTTTATGTTGCCATGGAATTGAATATCTTATAGAAATTATGATTTAATCATATCATATGTTGGTAGAATTGTTTCATTTTTTTTGTCTATTAAAAATGATGTTGAATATATAATTTAATACCTTGATTGACTTAGTGTTAAGTGTTTAATTCAGATTTTGCCATGAAGGAGATGAGTCAGTATCCCCGTGTTTCTAAGGAAGCAAGATTGTTGGTTGTGTCATGTTTTTAAAATCATGTTTTGAACTTTATATTTTGGAGTTTGGACTTTTATTTTGTGGGGATGTAAACTTTAATTTGGAGTTTTTTACATGTTTTAAGAATATATGTGTTACGTGATGCAAACTTTATGTTTTTGGACTTTATATTTGTTGATTGTGATACATTTGAATTGGAAAAACCAATATAAACCGATACGTTCGATTTTTTTTTTTTTAAAAAAATTGATTCGATTTTTAAAAATAAAAATCAAATTTTATTCGGTTCATACTTTTTTTGATACAAAACCAAACATAACCGATATACGCCCACCCCTAATAGTACTGACCGGATCTCTTCATAAAACCTTCATAACTCAAACCATTTTCGGTGAAACACATACTCCAAGTTCTAGGAGCTACAGTTTAAGTCCTATATTTTCTCATATGGCTATAATACTTCAACTTCAATATGTCTCCATGAACTGTCGATCTACTTTTCACAAAAATATCAACCACTAATTAGACTTGATCTGGCCATATTCCTAAGTGGAAAATGACGCTTAGCCAATTACAACTTGTTTGGATGGTTGTTAAGTATGATTTTAATCATGTGTTATATTATTTTAATAAGTATTATATATAAATTATATCCTTTACCGTCGTTTCATAATATCGCGCTCCAGCCATATGAAGTATAAACATATTAGTATATTACAACAAAAAAAAAAAAAAAGTATGGGATAGAGTTATTATAGGGAGGGTAGGATAAATGGTAAAACAAGATTATTAAATAATAGGTAATGGCAAGATGAAGATGGGGAGGTAGCAATTTGAGTATTATACGATATAATAGAATTTAAGTAGCAATTAAAATAAATATTATATTTAAAGTAACAATAAGATGGATATGTTACAACCATTCAAACAAGCTGTAAGTATACTTTTTCCAATTGAATTAATTTTCGATCTCATTTTGGAACATTAATCCTTTATATATTTGTTTGCTCAAGTAATATACAGTATCATATGTGAACTTCTCCAACTTCTAACAATTTGATCTTTTCTTTATAATAATATAATAAGATTTCAATAATGAATTAACAAAGTAATGGATCAAATATTCAAGATTAATATATGCTTGAATAAAGAAGATAGGAACACATATCAATATTTAAATGCATAATTATGAGATTAGGATTTCGAGGGGATTGATTTCCTCAGATCTAATTATGAAATTTGGGTCCCAATAATTTCATTATTATTCTTTTTCCCCATACATGAAGTGCGCAACTTTACCTAACGTACAAAAGGTAAAACAAGGTGAACAAAAAAGCTCACAGTGTGATTAAAGCTAGTAGTACTCTACTTAATTACAATCTCATGTTCTTAAAAGTCTATAAAGAAAAACGAAGATATGATGAGTAGTGATAAAGAAAGAGGTTCTATTATTTCAAGAAACAATCATAAAAGTATAGTTTGTTATCAATACTATTGTCTCTAAAATTCCTACATAGAAAGAGAAATCATCATTATATTAATACCAATAACGACTACTATTTTCTTTTTGAATTTTTTGAAATAATTGTTCTTTATTTTACTCAGAGTAATTATTAGTTGTTTGTTCCTTTTGGGGTCTAATTTTGTTTTAATGGGTGGTTTACTTTTGTCAATTAGGCTTTTGATGGCTATACAGTTGTATATTGCTAACAAATCTTTGTGGTCCAAGTTACTAAGACATCCTTTTACTGGAGTCTATAAGAGTAATACATCATAGTAGAATTAAAAAAAATTTGCAATATCACTAAAGGTCATGGCATACTAAATATTTCCAATTTTTTTTCAAAGTAGGACTTCCCTGCACGAATTCGGATTAATCACGACTCAAAGTGCATATCGAATACCGGTCGAAAAACTCGAAGACAAAAAACTTTTGAATTCAGACACTAATAATTACTGAATTAATTAGTAGTAGGAAAAAATAGTTATATTGATTTGTAAATTGAACTCATAATCACGTTTTGGTTGGTGAGTATTGAATCTTATACTTCTTGGTTTCAATATCGCCGCTTGTTAAGCACTAGGTTAATTAAGGATGAGTTCATATTTGGATTCACGAAATTATTGACTTTTATTTTGGTCATTATCAAGTCAAGTCAAGGTATTCAAACTTTAGAGATAATTTATGTTGTTCGTCAAATAGTCTTGTTCACACTTTCATATTTTAATATAATTTTAAGCGGATCTTGAATTGTGACTTAATAAATTCGACTTTTGAATTTTCTTGAAAGTAAGCTTATTGAATTTTTAAAATTCTAAACTTATTAAGTAATATTTATTAAATGCTTAGTAGCTTTTATACGTAAACAGAAACAAATAGGGCTTATTTGCTATTTCACTCTTGAAATTTCAGCTACAATCTCTTGTTGTTCCTATTCATTCTTTCCTCTCTCCATATTGTTAAGAAAATAAAGATTCACTTTCTCCTAACCACAAATTAAATATATTTATTGTTTCACCTTGTCACGACTCCTAAAATACACCTCATTCCATAGCCAAACAATAAGTTCATAATTTTAATACCAATGTTATAAAAGGGTCTGGCTAATATTTGAAAACTACATTATACTACAAGAGAGTAAATGCAATACAGTTTAACTTATATATACATACTAATGATAGAAGGGAGCTTTGAAGTAGCGGTAAAGTTATCTCCTTGTAATTTATAGGTCACACGAAGATAACTCTATAGATCACAAATTTTATAAAAGCAGTCATTAACGCTTGCATTAGGGTAGACTATCTACATTACACCCCTTAGGATGAAGTCCTTCTCCAAACCCTGCTAATGCGGGATTCTTTGTATACCGGATTGTCGATCGACACATACTAACATTATAAAGAACTTTCACATTATCGAATGATTTTACCTCTAATAATAAGCATTTACCATGTTTGCCTCAGTTCATGCTTGCTAAAAATTTAAATGATCTGATAAAATAAATTATTTTTATATTGAAGTGCATAAACTATTAGGGCTTGTTTGGTCGTGGAATAAGTTATCCTGGAATTTTTATTACACCCTCAATATAGAATAAAAATTACATTATAATTTTCGGATAATTAATTTTGAAATTATTTATTTTATAGTTTTATTTCAATTAAATATAAGATAAACTTAATTTATATTTAATTTCAAAATTAATTATCATTTATAACTGATGTCAACGAGCCCTTAGTTATGTACACATTTCGTAAGGAGGTATTACACGTGCAGTTTAGTGCATGCGTGTGAAGACCTTGTCAATGGTTGTCCAGTGGGGACCACACTAAGGTTTGAAATGATAGTTTTCCTATTCCCAATTCACACGTAATAACTTCTGTTTGCACAAAATTGTACGTTGTCTTTTAGTGGTTTATTTAAGTACTATTGTCATACTAATGCGTGCAAGAAAGCAGTAATTCTCACATTTATTCATTTTCTTTTAATTGTTTTGACCATTTACCTTATAAAGAACAAATATACCTATCAATATGGAGTAATGTTTTATTTGTTTTAATTGGTTGTCTTAGTTTAACTAAGTATGAATAGGAAAACAAAGTAGACTTTGAAATTTTATTGTCTTAAATTAAAAATGTGTGTAATGTATCAAAATGATTTACAGAGGGTCTTCGAAACAACCGATCTACCTATCAAGGTAAAGATAAGATCTGCGTACACTCTATCCTCTCCAAACCTCACGTTGTGGATTTCACTGGGTATGTTATTGTTGTAAATATGTCATACAGACAAATGACAAAAGATATTTTCTCGTGTTTATTAATTGGATGCAAGAACTAATGTTAATTGTTTCCCAAAGAAGATCAAGAATCGGTTAAGTTTGCATGATTTAACGAGTGTGTTTTTTCACATATTAGTTATAGGGAAATTATAATGTAGGTATTATTTATTCAGTGAGTGATAATGCGAAAATTGTTATGTAGTAGTTCATAATATAGAAATCATTATATAGTCATTAATGACAAAAGGATAAAGAACATTATTGCTTTTTAAATACTTTAATTTGGTATGGATAATATACATATTTTTCTTTTGAATTTTATTCTACATAATCTAACGGAGGAACTCCAACCATATGATGCATAAACATGCAAAGGATTAATATATAGCATTTAGATTAATTTCAATTCAATCTTAATTCATGTCTTTCATAATCTCTTGTCTAAGTCATGTCTTTTCGGCCTATCTCTACCTTTCGTGGAAACATCCATTGTCAACCTCTCAAATTTGTGTACAGTACATCAACGCATACTGGGCCCAAACGTCATCCATGACCCATCTCCTTTTAATACTTTTTCCTTCCACAACAAAGTTTAAATAAATTCTCTCAAAATTATAGACGTAACTAGGGGCTGATGTCAGATTAATAGCACTCTATTACTGCTTAATATTTGAATTTAAAAGTAGCATTCGATTAATTTCAATTCAATCTTTTCATGTCTTTCATAATCTCTTGTCTAACCACCTTTCGTGGAAACATCCATTGTCAACCTCTCACACCTCCGCACCGGAGCATTCGAGCACCTCTTTTTCACATGCTCGAACCATTTCGGTCTCGCTTCCTGCATCTTGTCCTCCATCGAGGTCACTCTCTCCTTGTCCCATATATCTTTATTTCTAATCTTAACGCCCCTCATTTCCGCAACTTTCATCTTCTGACGTGAGAGTTCTTGACTGGCCAACATTCCACTTTATAGAACGCAGTCGGTCTAACCACCATTCTATAGAACTTGTCTTAAAGTCTTGGTAGTACCTTCTTATCACACGAGACTCCGGAAGTGAGCCTCCATTTCATACACCCTGCACCAATACGATGTGTGACATTCTATCTCCCCCATTACTTTGGATAATAGACTCAAGATACTTGAAACTTCCTTTCTTTTGGATGATTTGTGTATCAAGTCTCATTTCCACGTCAGCCTCATGCATTACGTTACTAAAATTATGTTCTATATATTCTGTTTTGGTCCTGTTCAACCTGAACTTTTTAGACTCCAGGGTTCGTCTTCAAGCCTCCAACTTAGTGTTAACTCAGTTGTGTGTCTCATCAATAAGAATTATGTTGTCTGCGGATAACATACACCAGGACACCTCACTTTAAATTTGTTGCGTCAATTCATCCATCACCAAGGCAAGTAAAAATGGGCCAATTAGCTAGCTATAGATAGTTGAGCGTTGCATCACTTATCCTTACATATTAGTAGTCACAATATTACTCTTGTAGTTTCTTGTTATTCGATTCTATTGGAGTACCTTTTTATGTTTCTTATACTTTCATTATCGTATTATTTATTGTAGCTATGTAATATTCCTTTTTACAAATGCTTTGGCTTGCTCTCCCATTATTTTCTTCTTCTTTTTAACTTATTTGATATGCTTTTACTTACAAGGGTCTATTGGAACCAACCTCTCTATCTCTTGAGATAAGGATAAGTTCTGTGTACACTCTATTCTCCCAGACCCCACTTATGAGATTTCACTGGATATGTTATTATTATTGTTTGTTATGTTTTTCATCCTTTTTCACTTCCAGCTCGTGTCAAGATCCTCGTCTATTCAAGAAAAAAGATTTGAGTAGGAATCAATTACAAGCTAAATTAAACATCTATTCAGTTTACGTTTTCATGTATTTTAGATTTTCTTTTCAGAAAATACATCAAATGATCCCTGAACTATACCCGAAATGTCGATATCACACTCTAACTATACATGCGACTTATTACCCCCTCAACACCCTCAACACCATAAAGGTGTATTCATTTACCCCTTAAAACATCCGGACCCAAGCGTGTATCTATCGGCTAATTTTAGCGCGTGAATGCTGATTTACTACGTATTTAAATTAATAAAAAAAGGAAAAAATAATTTTAAACCATCTTTAATATATCCAATGGTAAAATAATTCCACCCACCCCCATTTAAAGCCATACCCGATCCATAAGTCAAGAACCCTAACTATTTTTCATTTTTGAAAATTCATCCTCAAATCATCACTTAAGGTCAATTATTTTGAAGCAAAGGTAATTAAATTCGAATTTAGTTTGATTGCTTGATTAGTTCCTCATTTTCCCCCTTTTGGAGGGTTATTTTTGCCCCGTAAATTTGTTTTTTGAAATTTCTATTTCGCTTGAATTTTTCTTCAATTTTGTTTCAGTTCCTTTACTTGTTTCGTATGGAGCTCTATTTAATTAATTTTTTTTGGTAATGAAGGTAGTTTAATTGCTAAAATTGGCTTGAGTAGGATTTGTAAGAAAGAGGATGATCATGAGTTGGACGGAATGCGATGCAAACATGGTTTTCTTCTGCCTTTGTTGACCTCTTGGACCCCAAGGAACCCTGGTAGAAGATATTGGAGTTGTCCATATTATGGTGTACGTGAATTTGTTTTCAAGAATTAAACTTTGAAGAGTTGGAAGAATAATTTTTTTTTCCTGATTTTATTACTTTTAGGGTTCTAAATCATGTGATTTTTATCTTTGGAAGGATGATGAGATTGATCGAAGATCCAAATTTGTGATTCCTAAACTGGTGGGAAGAATTGGTGAACTTGAAGCATCATTTCAAGCTTCTGAAAAAGTTGATCACAAGCCTACTATGTCTACGAAATCTGTGGAAAGCAAAATTGATATAAACAACATAGAGATTCAAATGGATAATTTTGGATAAGACATTAAGAAGATGAAAGAAAAGGAGAAGAAGTGGATGAGCAAGTTGGCCAAGTCTAAGAAAAGGGAGACAGTACGTTGGATTGCCTTGTTGTGTATTGGTATTTTAGTTTTCAAGTTTTGTGTTTCAAAACATATACTTAAGTGGTTGTATGTCTTCATGTAAGTTTCTCTGCTATACCACTCAGAAATGTGATCAATTGAGTTGATGAATTGCAGCTATTGCATGAGGACATGGTATGCCTTTCAACATCCATGCTCTATAGGTACAAGTCTGTCTAGGCAGATCCACAATATGCCTGAATTATCCATCAAGCACCTTATAACATGTATCTGAATTTCACTCAATGTTGTACTTCATAGATCTTTTCGTGTTCTCTCAATATTTTCATTACTATTGGGGAAAAGTCATAGATCCAACCTTGGCAAAACTCTCTCATATGTCCTACTCTCTTCATTATTTTCACTCTTATTTCTTCTAGCATTGTAATTATAGTCTTGTGTCTTGCAGCTAATATTCAAGAGTTGAAACATTTAGCCATGTTGTTGTCTACACTGTCACATTTTGAGATAAAAATGAATTAAACTTTACTCCATCTATTTGAGTTGTAGTATAACAACTTCTCAAGGCATTCTTCTCCTAACAGTTTCATGTAGTCAAAGTTTTTCCTCAACTAAGCCTCAAAAGTAGACCAATTAGCTAACACATGTATAGCACACATCCTATGTTTAGCATAGGGCAACAACCTTATTAAGACACTTTCAAGTTCCTATAAAGAACAAAAATTATGTAGTTAGTAAAAACAGATAAGAAAATGGAGTTAATTCAACACTTATGTCTTACCTTTTTTCATATCTGTTATAAGTGTCAAGTCTCTCCCATCTCTCAGTTGAAGATCTTCCTTTAGAATTTTAATAAACTAGCTCCAAGTGTGCTTGTTTTCAACCTCAGATATTGTCAAAGCAAGTGGTAACATCTGATTGTTGTCATCTTTACACACATCAACAGGTAGTTGACCTTGTAAAACAACCATCTAAACATTTTTTCTGCCACATTCAAATGTCTCCTCACTAAGCTTGACAATACATGTACTGCCTGGATTTGATCTTAACATCTCATCCCTATAATCTAAAATTCTCTCAAACTCCTGAACATGACCACCCATTAACTCAGTCAATATTTTGTTTTTTTCTCTCTTACACAGTCCTTCCAATAAATAGATCCAATTCCTTCTTAATAAGCTGCTGAAACTCAAAAATTCTAATGTTTGGTTGTTCTTTTATTCTCTCATTATAGTGACTGGATAAGAATTTGATATTGCAAAGCTTGATCCTATTGGTAGGGTCACATTTGTGAACTGTGTTGTAGTTCTTCATAACAAAGTTGTTAGTCCTAGAGTCAAAGCTAACAAATAAAAGGCAGGGAAACCATCTGTACACTTAACCCTTACCCTTATAGGTTTATTGACATATTTTACAATAGTCACATGTTCAGCAATTGCATACTTGGTAACAGCAATTCTAATTGGGTTCATGGTGTCAATTGGGTTCATGGTGGTAGGTAAGGTTTTACGGGTGGGTGAAATAAATGATATTTGAGTAAAATATACATGGGTTATTACGGGTTTGGGTGTGAAATATATTTGGAATATATATTTGCTAAACGATTTAAGATAATGATGTAATTATCTCAGTTAATTAATTTTATTTAATATGTGACATTACCAGACGGCGAGTGTCTACCACATACTTTATTAAACTTAGGTCTGGGTGTTGTAAGGGGTAAATAAATACACTTTTATGGTGTTGAGGGGGGTAATAGGTCTCATGTATAGTTGAATTGTGATATTGACTTTTCGGATATAATTTAGGGGTCATTTGATGTATTTTTCATGTTAGCTCGTTAGTTAATTTCAGTTACGTTTTCATGTATTTTAGATTTTCTTTTCAGGAAAGTACTCAAAATGTTGAGAGCGCTACTCTACATTTGATGAGTTGTATATATATATATATAATTTTAAATTATGTAAGAATCTATTACAACAAGAATACGATGAATGAGTGTTACTCACTCACTTGATGACCAATAATTTAAAATCTCGTCTGTTGAAATAATATATTTCTACTTGTTTAAATGATGTAGAATGGACCAAACAAAATTGAATGAATTTTGAAGCACACAGACCAAAAGGAAAAACAGGCAGGGATGGTCCCCTTAAAATAAATGGACACTTGGCAATAAGCTATTCTATCTTTTTCTTTTTTTCCATTTTCTCATTGTTTTTTATCTTATTCAATATAAATTGTACTACACCAATTTTAACTTTTCTGATTTTGTATTTTTTGGAAGTTAACTTTGCCTGGCAGTCATGTTTTCTTTAAGAGAACAATCACAAAAAAAAGTGCCTTGTGGACCATCCCTTCATCTTTGTTGGTCGGAGAGGTGGGCCCCACCTTTAAATAGTTACTCCTTTCGTAAATTTTATATGAAGGTGCTTACTCGGCACGGTGTTTAAGAAGAAGATAGAAGACTTTTGAAAATTATGATCTAGTCATAAATATTTGTGTTGTTATAAATCAAGATAAAATGATAAATTTCAAATTAAATTGTTACTATACTAAATATAGAATGACGTCATTATTTTTTTAACTGATTAAAAAGGAAAGAATGTCATATAAATTAAACGGATGGAGTAAAGAAAAAAATAATGTTATGCCACGTGGAAACAACAATTATTTTGTTTCAACTTCGCTAAGTAATTTAAAACATTGTACTAAAAGAGTCATGTTTTAGGAATCATATAAAAATATGAAGAGATCAATTTTCACATGTAAAATATAACATATAAAATAAAGTAGTTAGTATTTGGCTTTTGTAGTAATTGAGTAAAGTGCAGTGTACTTGGAATGACCTTTTAACTTTTAGACTTGGACCCTAACAAAAAATGGAATCAGAAATAAAATGCTAAACATTGAACATTACCCCCTATTGTCAAGCAACCAATGCAATGGTCAAGGTAATCTATTCAATTGATTATCCATTCAATGCCAAACGGAGTCTTTTGGGGTGACCAATAATACAGTGCAAATTAATTGTAACTAGTATAGTATTCATTAAATTCGGAGGTCTTCAAAAAAGAAAAAGAAAAGGAGAGTGTGAACTATGAAGAAAGTACGAGGAAAACCTTATCAAGTTTGATATTTACACCAACAAAGAGATGCAAGACATATACTTTATCATATTTACACATAAATTAATATGGTTAGTATAACTTACTTGTATTGTATCTCACTTACCACTTCATGCGACTCTTAACTAGTTTAACTGCTAATATGTCACACACCAATTTCTCGTTTAAATTTTTTTACAATGATATGGATGAATATCAAGCTACAACTACTTTTTTCTGATGTAAATTTGCGAAAATTTTAAACTTACAAAAATATGAGAAATCTTACGATGTTTTAATCTTTATCTTTTAGTCAGTATTAGTATAAAGTATATGCATTTTTGCTTGTGACAATACTTTTCGCGTTTCACTTCTTAATTCTCTATTCTCTTGAATAATTCTAAACTCCTTTGACTACTGTATGAAATAATAAAAATGACAATATAGAAAATGTTTTCTAATGCCAAAACTAGATGAAGCATGTGTGTACACACACGGATGCAGTGGCAGCGTCAGAACTTTTATTAGGGGTTAAAAATATGAAGAAGTAATTAAATGAAGAAGTCATGGAAGTTCAACATTTATATATATACATAAATCCTATTAACCCTACCTAGCTCTACCCCTGCACACATGTATACATGTGTACGTATAATATGTGCAGGCGAAATTCTATCCATTTGGTCAAGGTCAAGTAAAGTGTACATCACCAACAACAACATATCCAGTATAATTTCATAAGTGAATGTTGGAAATTTGCCTTTGGCGGGAGTTGCGACCGACCAACTTTAACGGCTTAAACACTAGTGTTACGCATATTGGAGAATTCGGTTCTTCACACATGCATGATCTACTAAGTACGTAGATAACCGTAGGGCCAAGAATCGTCAAATTTCATTGAGAAATGAAAGAGATATTGGTTCACGAAGTAAGGTGTTTGAAGCATGGAAAGTGTGGTATGGTGTGTAATTCTCCCTCTTCGGTAGAGGAAGAAAGAATTGTTGTGTATATAAGACTCGAAATTGGTTTGGGGTTTGGGACCCCAAGGGGTATCCCATGTGTTTAAAGGAGGAGGACCTAGATGTGCTTCGGTTCGAGGAAAGACCACACGCGCGCGCCGCCGCCCGTCCGGTCCGGTTCCGGTTTCGAGTTTCGGGTTCCGGGTTCTAGGGTTCTCGGGTTCACGGGTCACGGGTCGTGGGTCGTGGGTTGTGGGCTGTGGGTCTTCTGATATTATCTTTTTGGGCCAGAGAACTTTGCCGGAAGTACGCTTTGATCCCGAAGTTTCCGGATGTACGGTTCGGACCGAAATTCTTTCGGATGTACGCTTTGGTCCCCGAAGTTTCAAGATGTACGGTTTGGTCCCTCAAGTTTCCAAAATCTGACAACAAAGCGCTTGCCAAGCACTCAATTCAGCCATTTATTTTGGCTGAATTACTCCTCTATAATGGCCAAATCCGTTGGTCTTTTCACCATTTATGTTGGTGGCTTTACTACCTCCATAATGGCCATTATTTGGCTATTATGGAGGCAGTTTTTCAGCCCCTCCCTCACCTATATAAACACCCCCTTACACCATTGTTGAGCACTAAGAATGACCAAGGAGAACACCAAAGACATATGCACGAAAATACAGAAACAGATGCAGAAAAACAGTGCACGAAAATACACAACCGAAATAGTTTTCTTCCTACAACTTCCAAGCATCATTTCGTTACTCAATATTCTTCACGGTAGCTCTTGAGTTTCCTTTGCTCAAGGGTTCCATTGCTGTTTTATCTTGGGAGACAAATTGTCCAGGACGTATAAAGGATACATACGGGGCAATATTGTCTTAAGGACAGAGTGCTACACTCGACTCAGCAAAAACCAATTTATATTTTTCCGTCTTCTATAAAACTGGAATTTCCAGTTTTTACTTGTGTAACTATTGTAATTTTCACATTCCATGTTGAATTATTGTATCTTTGTTTATCCTTTCGAATACTTGTAATAGTTAAATACTTCCCGTACTGCTTTATAAAGTACCATAGAGCAAAATCTCCCAACAACTTAAGACAATCTTTGTATAGTATTACTATTAGTGTTCGAAAGATGTCGGTCAAAAGTTGTGTGACCAAATCTGGATATGGAAATGGTTTTCTGGTAGAAGAGAGTGATGATGATGAACGTGTTCATGGTGTCACCGCTACCAAGACTGGTGGGAACAAGCGCTCACGAGAGCCTGAGGATGTCAACTGGGACAAGAGGAGAAGAGTGAAGATGTTATTCTATCTTGTAGCAGAAGGCCTATATCTGTCCCAGACAAAGGATCCGAATAATGGTGAGAAGGAAATGGACACTCAGTCTGATGAAGTGACTGAAGTGAGCCAGAATCCGAAATTGGGATAAGTATTTTTCTTACTTGTCAAGAATAAAGGTTAAATGATGTCTGATTAAAAAATAGATTAAAGTAAGGAGGAATATGAAAATAATTTATATTCCTTACGCTTTAACAAATCAGAAGTTTAATCTCATCTTCTTTCCCGTTTAAAGATTGGATTTGGTAAATGACTTAAAAAGATTCGTTCTTTTAAGTGTAATAATTAAAAGTGTGTAAAGTATGTCGCACATACAATGGAGAAAGATCCACTAACTGTGCGAAAACTCTTACCACTCTTAAGTAAGCGTCAAGAATTATCTGGGCACCAATCATAACGGAAGAAGACTAAAAGTTAAAGACGTTGAGCCTGTCATACTATTTGGCAGAAGATCCTTCATAGGATGATATTGGACACTCAGTCATAAAAAGCCTCCGGGCGACTGGAGTGGGCCAAAATTCCTTTGATATGATGATATTGGACACTCAGTCATATAAAGCCTCCGGGCGACTGGAGTGGTGCCAGAATTCATTTCATAGGAAAAGTAATGGACACCTAGTAAGGTGGGCCAGAGTTTCCAGGTCCTAAATGATCTGAAGGCCTAAATAAAGGCAGTAAAGAAATTGGACACTCAGTCTGCCAAAGCAACTAGAGTGGACCCGAGTATCAAGATCACATATGATCCGGTTACGCCCTAACCACGGGCAAAAAGTTGTTCATGTGAAGCAACGCCACCTCTAAAATCAAAGGGGCTGGAGAGGTTGTCCTCAATAGGACTTCAAGGAATGAGATCACTCTAAAAGAGGTGATACATGTTCCTAACTTGGTTAAAGGACGTTGTTGGTCAAATCTGATTTGAGACTAGTCCAACAGGTCCGTAATAACTAAGAGTGGTACAATATGTCTATAGCCAAATGAATGATATATTGTAATCCGTGCATCTATGACATCATAGATTAAGACACGTTAAATAGCAAGTCATTCAAAAGCTAACGATGTTGAGATTGTTGCCTACTGTCGACATAAACCCTCAAAATGAATGTGAGGTAGACGAAGAGGCAAAATCACCTTTCCAAATTCCGTCAAGGGAATAGCGAAAGAAGCACTGCTCCTCTAGAACTTAGTCACACCTACTTGGGTGATTTGAAGTTTATACAAAATAGAGGGGGGAGACAAGTACGTTGTGATCTTCATTGATGATGGTACAACGTATGGAATCATTTGTTTGTTAAAAAAGCAAAGATGAAGTTGTTGAAGCGGATAAGCGCTACAAAGCAGAAGTTGAATATCAACTAAGCCTACGGATTGAGAAATTCGTAGTGATAGAGGGGGAGAATGTGAAGCATCGTTCATTAAACGACTGCTCATTACTCACCTCAGTCTAACGGTGTTAGCCAAGCGCAAACCCGTACGCCTAAATTATGTAGGGCAAGGCGATCCTTACCGCTAATGCGATTCTCAACAAAACTCCGCATAAGGATAAGGATAAGGATAACTCTCCGTGTGAGACATGTAAATGATCTCACATACAAAAGTTGTGATGTGGGATGGCTTGGTAGAAGTTGGACTACCGAGACAGGTCAAGTTCGACCTAAGACTGTAGATTGCATATCCACTGGATCTGTAAATAACGGTAGTGCTGATCGCCTCTTGGCATCAAAGAATGCTGAATTCTTTTAAGATAGCTTTCCTTGAAAAAAAAAGGAAAAAGGAGTAATTGCTCAAGGTTAACAAGAACCCACGAGGGCCTGAATGTCCGGAACTAGACGTTCCGTATCTACAGGACTCAAAAGTTGCTGGCTATCCGGAACTTAATATTCCAGATCTGCAGAACTCAGGGATTCTAGATGTTGAACCAAGACAGAGCAAAGAAGGGGACAAAGACTTGTTCCAGTCCTTCTAGCTTGTATGGTTAATAATGAACCATGAACAATTAACAAATAATTGTTATCTCCAAAAACGCTGCTTTGGAAAGAAGCTAAAGGGAGAAATAGATTCTATATATAGAACCATACTTGTGTAATGGTTAATCTTCTTCCGGAAAAGAACCTTTGGGTTGTAAAAAGTGCCCCCCGTGTGAGTAGCTTCACATCCGGGGCCATTGTAATCTTACATGGCATGGGTGTTGAAACGACCTTCCAAACCGGAGAGTTGGAAGAAGAGGATCGAATTGGTTTGCTTGAACTGTTGGGCTTCTTCCGAACTTTCATTTTGGTCCCTGAAATGTTAACATTTTGGTCCCGAAAGTCTCGGATAAAACGAAACAATGAATCGATCACGAAACATTGACTCGAAGTTAGAAAGCCAACAGGTTGGAAAACCAACGGTCTTAGAGTGAAAATCATATTGAAACAAAGTCTCGATATGAAAGATATGAGTATCACAGATGACATCTTAGGAATTGGATTTCTAAGATATCTAACGGATCGGTCGATAGTTGACGAGTCTCGTTGAAGCCACCAATGGATATGAATCATAGAACTGATTGGAATCATGGTGCACCCATAGACAAGGAGCGATATGCTCGGGTCACGTGTAGTTCAATGTATTGTACACACTACAACCGACACAGGTATCGTCCAACAAACGAGATCGGTTGAACTAAGGTTCACCGATGATCTTAATACATGATCAATAAAAGGCGTTAAGTCGGATATGACGATATCGAATTATTCGCTTATCTACGGATTATAGTATTCGGATGTCCGGCGGTTACGAGAGAACACGGTGATGCAAAGCGGGACATCGATCGAAGAACACCAAAGCCACAAGTAAATGGGTATGGTGGTTCTTGGAAAATCCTCTAAGCAAACTTGCATCGACCGATTCATGATGGTATCGGAGTTTATCGCTTTATACAAAGCATGAAAGAAGTTAAGTAACTTCACGGCTCCTTAGAGGACGTCCCTTATTGGGAGAAACCCGTACCTTCAGCAGTTATACACTGTGGCTAGCCGGTCGGCTTCAGGAAGGACACGGATGACGGCGTCTGGACATATCTGTCAGGATCTGTCGGAGACATAAGACCGTATGGCAGTTGATCATCACGGGTGTCACTTCCTTGTTTACAAACTAAGGGACTACCCAGAGATCAAGCGTTCTGCCTGTCTAGGGGAATGGGCTTAAAACCCAAAACATACGGACCAATACAGTGGAAACCCAACCTTACAAACTGGAGATCCCGGTAATTTGGTTCAATGGGAAAACGAAGTTGTAAAGGTTCGATTGATCGCTTCGGTGGAAGCATGAGCACTTCGGATAGTGATTTCGAAAAGAAACACCAAATCCAAAGCCGTTCCCGCGATAGACGTTAAGTGCTATCTCAGGTATGGGTAAAGGTTAAGTTTTCAAAACTCGTAATGATCCTCAACGAGTTGAGGTTAGGTCTTTGGGAAACTTTTAATGGTTCCTAACACTTGTGAAGTGGGGTATAGCAGGATACCTTGTAGGAGACCAACTATTTAAGTGCGAGGACGGGCCGCCTCAAATTGAACGCACTTAAGAATCCAAGACGTTGTCCATGGCCAAAACGGACAAAACATTACGAAGAAGAGAGTAAGGGAATTTGTCGTGTTGGTACCGTTGACTTGGCTTACACTCAACAATGACGGTTCAAGACATCACGTTCACCGCGCAGTAAGTAAGTCCGATGGTATTCAACTATGAAAGGTTCAAAGCTGAGGCTACCTCTCCTTATGCAACATCGGTCCGCTGAAATATTGCTGGAAATGAAAAGACACCATGTGAGTGCGCCAAAATCTCTTTCAAGAGGGGATTGTTGGAAATTTGCCTTTGGCGGGAGTTGCGACCGACCAACTTTAACGGCTTAAACACTAGTGTTACGCATATTGGAGAATTCGGTTCTTCACACATGCATGATCTACTAAGTACGTAGATAACCGTAGGGCCAAGAATCGTCAAATTTCATTGAGAAATGAAAGAGATATTGGTTCACGAAGTAAGGTGTTTGAAGCATGGAAAGTGTGGTATGGTGTGTAATTCTCCCTCTTCGGTAGAGGAAGAAAGAATTGTTGTGTATATAAGACTCGAAATTGGTTTGGGGTTTGGGACCCCAAGGGGTATCCCATGTGTTTAAAGGAGGGAGGACCTAGATGTGCTTCGGTTCGAGGAAAGACCACACGCGCGCCGCCGCCGCCCGTCCGGTCCGGTTCCGGTTCCGAGTTCCGGGTTCCGGGTTCTAGGGTTCTCGGGTTCACGGGTCACGGGTCGTGGGTCGTGGGTTGTGGGCTGTGGGTCTTCTGATATTATCTTTTTGGGCCAGAGAACTTTGCCAGAAGTACAGTTTGATCCCAGAAGTTTCCAGATGTACAGTTCGGACCGAGAATTCTTTCGGATGTACGAGTTTGGTCCCCGAAGTTTCAAGATGTACGGTTTGGTCCCTCAAGTTTCCAAAATCTGGACAGTCAAAGCAGTTGCCAAGCACTCAATTCAGCCATTTATTTTGGCTGAATTACTCCTCCTATAATGGCCAAATCCGTTGGTCTTTTCACCATTTATGTTGGTGGCTTTACTACCTCCATAATGGCCATTATTTGGCTATTATGGAGGCAGTTTTTCAGCCCCTCCCTCACCTATATAAACACCCCCTTACACCATTGTTGAGCACTAAGAATGACCAAGGAGAACACCAAAGACATATGCACGAAAATACGAAAACGGATGCGAAAAAAACGGTTGCACGAAAATACACAACCGAAATAGTTTTCTTCCTACAACTTCCAAGCATCATTTCGTTACTCAATATTCTTCACGGTAGCTCTTGAGTTTCCTTTGCTCAAGGGTTCCATTGTTGTTTTATCTTGGGAGACAAATTGTCTAGGACGTATAAAGGATACATACGGGGCAATATTGTCTTAAGGACAGAGTGCTACACTCGACTCAGCAAAAACCAATTTATATTTTTCCGTCTTCTATAAAACTGGAATTTCCAGTTTTTACTTGTGTAACTATTGTAATTTTCACATTCCATGTTGAATTATTGAATCTTTGTTTATCCTTTCGAATACTTGTAATAGTTAAATACTTCACGTACTGCTTTATAAAGTACCATAGAGCAAAATCTCCCAACAATGAAATCTGTGGAGGGTATGATGTACACGGACTTTACCTCTAACGGAGGGCAGAGAGGCTAAGTGTACACCAAAAATGTAAGAAAAAATTATAACAATGATGGGGTTATAATACTATATGAAATGGTCCCATACTTACAATACAAGTAGGAGTGTAGGACACTAGGGCTTTGTAGGGTTTTTTCTGTTAATAATATTAAAAACAGAGAGAATGTAATGTCATGACGCACGAAAAATTGACTAAATAAAGCTAAATTCCAGCAAAATCGCCAACATTACATTTTGACATGATCAAAACTATTTGTTGGAAATGTTGATGTATCAATTGACTATGACATTTAAGCAAAAATAAATTACTAATAAATTATGTGACAATAAGTTCAAATTAAGCGATAGCTCAAGAATATTACCAGTGCGACCTTATACTTAGGGAAATGGTCAAAATTTTCTTTTTGGTAACTAAGGTTTTTATTAATCACCAAAATTGTCATTACAAATCAGGGGCAAAGCTATACACAGCTTGAAAAAATGGTCAAATTTATCCGAGCACTATTTACAATTGAGTAATTTTATCCTTAATTAGACTTTTGGTCTTATATTATTTTTTTTTTTTTTTTGCTGAACGGTCTTATATTATTCTACTACTATGAAAATTGCAGTTTACTCCCGAAAAGTAACTCATTATAATTAGTCCTTTAGCAATTTTTCTGTTGATTTTCTGTTGGCGAAATTATTTTCATTACAAAACTATCTAAACACTTAGTTAAACGGAAATGAATCTAGAGACCGTAAAAAACATTTGAATAGCCGTATAAGTTTATTTTAAGTTTTATGTACTTTTAACAAGAAATCTTCATTTTTATGCATAAAATATCTGAAAATAGCACACAAGAATTTTTTTTAAAAAAAAAATATTCTATTCAAATTGCAAATAATCATAGGAGATAATTTCTTCCGTGGTTAGACAATTTCATAAATTTGAAATCATCTATTGTAATTATTTTTGTTGCAATCCACGGAAATATTTATACAAAATTAGCTAGGGTAAACTAATTAATATCTAACCTCCGGTCCTTTTTCTGGATTTTAAACTAATGAATTTGGTTCAAAAAGGTGTCGTATACATTAATTATTTATTACAAACCTATCCCGCTTCAATAAATAATCTTCACAAAAGAACATATCAACCTTATGATTAATGCTATTAAATTTTGTTTCTTGATGATTGTGTCAAAACATAAACGACATATAAAAAAATCAGGGAGATTATCTCCTTAGTGATTGAAAAAATGTAAATATAAAATTACATATAAATTTCGTTTCAGGAAAAGGGCGAACAAATCAGTTGCAATTTAAATAGAAGAAAATGATATTACAAAGATTTCTTGTGTGCTATTCTCGTGTCACTTCTGTGTACAACTGTATCTATGGCAAACAACAACATTAAATTAAAAATTTATAAAAACCTATCAAACAATTAAATCCACTAGAGGAACTATCACGTAATATTGCGAGTCAAATTAGATTAAATGGGTAAACATATCTCTTTACAATTTGAATTGAAAAAAAAAAAAAAAAAAGATGACCTTACAAAAAGTCTTTGCGTGTTACGATCCACGAAAATACTTTAAATTTAAATTCCCTCTAGTCTTTTTTTGTCGTTGTTTTAAACTAACAAATTTGGTCCAAATCTATCCTCGCTTCAATAGATAATCTTCACAAAGAAGTCGTACTTATGATTAATGCTATTAAATATATTTTTTTATGACTGTGCCAATATCCTAAATGACAGATAAAAAGAATCGAAATAACCCGCAAGGGTAGTCAAGTTGGTGTAGCAGTAGAGCGCGGAACCGCAAGATCACGAGTTCGATCCCCTGCATAAACCTTCTTGGTTGAGTCTGTCACACATGGCTTGTCAAGTGTGGTTAATCGGTTGACGTGGTTTGCAGGCTATTGCGTCAGTCCGGGTTTACCCTGCGCACTCTCGAAAGAGTAGCGGCTGCGGGTTCCTTCGTCAACAAAACAAAAAAAAAGATAAAAAGAATCGAAGAGATTACATCCTAAAATATATTGATTGAAAAAACGTCTAACTTAAAATTACACCTTAACTGAGGAAAAGGATGAACAAAATCATTTATAATTTAAATAGTAGAAAACGACATTGTAAATATCTTGTGTGTGCTATTCTCGTGTCATTTATGTGTAACAATAAATATCTACTGCAAATAAGAACATAAAAGTAAAAAAAAATTGAAAACATAATGGCAAACCAATTGATCCACTGGAGGAACTATCGCGTAATATTGGAGTACTCAAATTAGATAAAAGGGTGAACATATCCCTTTACAATTTGAATTAAAAAAAATTGACTTTACAGAAATTTATTTTGTGTTACAATCCATACAAATATTTAGAACATCTACACGACATTAACTAGGTAAAATAATATTCCCTCAATTACCAACAAATTTGATCCAAAGTAATTATCGTATTAAGAATGTCATAATTTTCTTACAAATCTATCCTCGCTTCAATAGCTGATCTTCATAAAAAAGTGATACTTATGATTAATGCTATTAAATATTTAATAATGAATGTGTCAAATCATGAACGACAAATAAAACAAATCAAAGAGATTACGTCCTTAAACATATGGGAAGAAAAAATATCAACACACATAAAATATGTTAGAGCAAATGAGTGATTTATAACTTAAATAGAAGAAAAATACTACTCAAAGATTTGTTGTTTGTTATTTTAACATACATAAGTGTAACATTAAAAAATTATTATACAAAATATAATTAAAGATAAATTTATAAAAAACTACCGAACGAATTAATTATACTCGCTTAACTAGGGTAATTATATCTATCATCTGGTCCTTTAATTTTTTTTTTTAATTTTAAACTAGGGGTGGAAAAATTAGCCCAAACCCAAATGACCCGTCCAACCCATCCAAGGTTTCATGGGTTTGGCCAACAGTAATTTTGATGATGGGTTGGCTTGGGTTAGCTCAAGTTGACCCATCATAAATCAACAACCCAAAATGAACTCATGATTATGTACAAACTTGACTCACAAAAATACTCAATATTAACGATTAGAGTTCCACTCTAGATTAAAATTTTTATTTATAAATAATTATTTAAAAAATTCTTTTATTATTTCAGAACAATAAAAATACACCAACGCACCCCAACCACCCATCACACTATCCATCTACTCTACCCCTCCCTCCATCAACCCCCACCCAAGCACTGAACCACCCTCACATCTCTGCCCCTACCTTGCCTACCCCACCTCCCGCCCTACCCCCCACCCTACCCATTCTTAAATTTCTATTTTATATATTTTTTACTTTTATAAACAATTTATAAAAATATATGAATTTTTTTCTTACCTCCCCCTCCCGTCCTACCCACACCTACCCCCCCCCCCTTCACTCCCCCACATAAAAATGTAAATTTGTTTCTTACATCCCCCCTACCGCCTTAACCCCCACCTACCGCCCTAAACCCCCCCTCCACCCCCCACCCCCCACCCCCCACCCATCCTCAAATTTCTATTTCATATTTTTTGTTACTTTTATAAAAGAATTATTAAAAATATGAATTTTTTTCTTACCTATCCCCTACCCCCAAATCCCCAACCCCTGACCCTCATCCTCAAATTTCTATTTCATGTTCTTTTTACTTTTAGAAAAAAATTATTATAAATATGAATTTTTTTCTTATCTCCTATCCTCTCCACCCCATGCCCTACCCCATCCTCAAATTTCTATTTCATATTTTTTTACTTTTATAAAAAAATTATTAAAAATATAAATTTTTTTCTTACCCCACAACCCCCTGCCCTCCCTCACCACCCCCGAAGTTTTTATTTTATATATTTATTTTACTTTTATATAAAAATTTATTAACAAATGAGAAATTTTTCGTATCCCATCACCCAACCTCCCCCTCCCCCCACTACCCCACCCCCAAATTTTGTATTTTATACATTTATTTTACTTTGATAAACTTTTTATAAAAAATGAGAAAAAAATGCTTATCCCATCCCCACCCCCCCCCCCCGAAATTTTTACCTAATATATTTATTTACTTATACAATTTTTTTATAAAAAATGAGAAACTTTTCTTACCCCACTACCCAACCCCCCCCCCCCCCTCCTCTCACCCCCTGCCCTCTCACCCACTTATTTTATATATTTATTTTGCTTTTATAAAAAAAAATGGAAAAAAATTAAAAATATTATTCTTATTTCAAAAATAAAGATATGGAAAAATTAAATATCATACAAAATAAAATAACATCATACAAGGTAAATTTGAAATTTGTAAAAGTAATGAGGCAAGTTGGGTTATGACCTATCATTTAGCTCATCTTAAATTATTGACCTGCCCATCTTAGCCCATGTAAGCTTTAGGTGGGTTGAACATTGACCCATATATTGATTCACTCCATCTTGATCCGCCCAACTTCAGCTCAAACGATCAATCTGCCACCCCTATTTTAAACTAATGAATTTGCTCCATAATAGTTGTCGCATTAGTTATTTATTATAAATATATTCATGCTTCAACAAATAATCTTCACATAAAATAGTACCAATATTATGATTACATACCCAGTGAAATCCCACCAAGTGGGGTGTGAGGAGGATAAAGTGTATGCATACTTTAGTTTTACCTCGGAAGATAGAGAAATTGTTTTCGATAGAACCTCGGTAGTATCAATACTATGATTAATTCTATTGAATGATACTGTGCGAAAATATAAAAGACATATAAAAAGAAAAGAGGAGATTATCTCCTTAAACATATTGGTTGAAAATATGTAAATATAAAATTAAACATAAACTTTGTCTCAGGAAAAGGGAGAACAAAAACGCTTACAATTTAAATTAAAGAAAACGACACTGCAAAAAAAAGTTGTGTGCTATTCTCGTGCCACATATATTGTCTATTGCAAAGTGCAAACAAAACATAAAATTATTATTCTTTTGTAAAAAATTACCAAATCAATTGATTCACTAGAGGAATTAACATGTAATATTGCGACTCAAATTAGATTAAATGGGTGAATATATTCCTTTACAATTTGAATTAAAAAAATGACCTTGACAAAATTTCATTTGTGTTACAATCAAATAGAATACTAAGTTCAATTTTTCATTTGTATTTTAGCAATAAAAATAGTTAGCTTATTGGAATCAAAGTAAATAAGATAGTAATGGCTTGTTGTATTCGGCACAATCCTTCTAATAAAAGATTGAGCCGAGTTTAATGCAATTTAATTAAGAAAATGAAGGATATATAATGGAGTGTTATACTCAGCACAATACTTGTATTAAAAGATAGGACCGGGCTTAATGTAATTAAATTAAAAGAACAAAAGATAACTACTTGAGTTCTTTTTTCCTTATCCTTCTTTTTTCCAGCTAATTTACCTGCTAATGTCTTCTGGCCAAATTCTCCATAGGAGCGGCTTATCTGTTCCTTCTCGAAGCTCTGGATATTAAAAAAGGAACCAAGAAGAAGGTATCAACAACAAGTGACTTTATTACCGGACAACTCATGATTTTCATATCTATCTATTATGCACTTTTGCATCTAACATTGGGTAGACCTCGTACAATAACTGTCCTAGCTCTACCGTATCTTTTGTTTCACTTTTGGAACAATCACAAACACTTTTTTTTATGATGGACTTACTATCATAAATTCAATGCGTAATCTAAGCATTCAATATGTATTCCAGAAAAATCTTATTTTTCAACTATTCAACCATCTTATTTTATCAATTTCAATGTTAGCCAGATTAGTCAACACTTTTAGGTGAATATAGCATTACAATTTGAATTGAGAAAAAATGACCTTACAAAAACCTCGAGTGTGTTACATTTACAAAACTTTTGTAATATAAACACAACATTAACCATGGTAAATTAATATTTCCTCTAGTCCTTTGTTGTTGTGTTTAACTAACAAATTTGATCCAAAGTCATATTAAGAACGCGTTTTTTTACAAATCTCTCTGTTCAATAGATAATCTTCACAAATAAGTCGTACTTTTAATTAAATGTTTTACTTGATGACTGTCAAATCATAAATGAAAGATAAATGAATTGAAGAGATTACATCCTTAAATATATTGGTTGAAAAAATGTTAACATAAACTTTGCATCCTTAAATATATTGGTTGAGAAAACGTTAACATAAAATTACATATTAACTGAGGAAAAGGGTGAACAAAATTATTTATAATTTAAATAGAAGAAAATGACATTCTAAATATGTATTGTGTGTTATTCTCGTGTCATTTACGTGTAACAATAAATGTCTATTGCAAACAAGAACATAAAATTTAGCAAAAAAGTTGTTAGCTTATAGGAATCAAAGTAAATAAGAAAATAATGGTGTCTTGTGTTCGGCACAATTCTTTTAGTAAAAAATTGAGCCGAGTTTAATGCAATTCAATTAAGAGAACGACGGATAATGACGTGTTGTATTCGGCATAATTCTTTTAGAAAAGATTGGGCCGAGTTTAATGCAATTCAATTAAGAGAACAAAGAATAATTACTTAAGTTCTTTCTCCTTATCCTTCTTTATTTATTGCTAATTTATCTTCTAATGTTTATGATCACATTCTTCATAGGGGCCACTTTTCTCTTCCTTCTCGAAGCTCTAGTATTGGAAGAAGGAACCGAGAAGAATGTATCAACAACAAGTGATTTTGTGACTGGACAACTCATAATTTTCATATTGATCTATTATGCGTTTCTGCATCTGGCATTGAGTAGATCTCGTACAGTAACTGTCTAGCTCTACCGTATGTTTTGTTTCACTTCTAGAACAAGCATAAACACTTTTTTGATTATGGACCTGCTATCAGAAATTCAATGCGTAATTTCATGATTCAATATGTATTCCTCAATAATCTCATTTTTCAACTATTCAAACATTTCATTTTATCAATTTCAGTGTTAACCAGATTAGTCAAAATTTAAGGGTGAACATAGTCTTACAATTGGAATGGAAGAATATGACTTTACAAAAAGCTCGTGTGTTATAACTATGAAAATATTTTTAATATCTACACAACATTAACTAGGGCAAATTAATATTTCCTCGAGTACTTTTTTGTTGTGTCAACTGAGGATGTTGATATCGTTGCTGATGTTGGAGCAAATGTCGTGGCATCTGAGACAACATTGTATACGACATCTTCATTATCCGATAAAGACTGTTCAAAAATAGTAGCCAGCATTGCTTGTGTTTCAATTTCATGATCTCCTTCTTCTTCACCTTCATCATCACTAAAAGAAATCCATAAGTTCTTACCAAAAATTCTAAGAGTGTTAGTACATTCGTTAGCATAGTGACCCCAACCAGAGCATGCATGACACTGCACGGACTCAAGGTGTTTGGGATCAAATTTGGTACGATTTGAGTTGGTTTTTCTTAGTTGATTTCCTTTTTGTACATTGGAAGGAATCTAGTGGATTGTTGATTGAAGACTTGGTTTTGGTGCTCTTTAGATTTAGATTGATTTCTTTCATTGTTGAACTTCCTCACCATCGAATTGTATTTCGAGTGAGTAAGGCAACATTTGCACCATCACCAATTTCTTCAAGATTCTCATCATCTTCTTCGATTTGACTCTCCGAGGATTGAACTTGAAGTGTCACATTCTTACTTTTATACAATTCCTTTTGATTCTCAAATGTTCATCTCATAAGTTTTGAGAATGCTCATCAAGGTATGAAGGTCCATTGTGGCAAGATTGTGAGCTTCTTCAATATCACAAATCTTTAAATTGAACTTTTCAGGAAGAGAGCGGAGAGCCTTTTCAACAAGTTGAGTGTTGGTTAATGGTTCACCAAACAATTGACATTCATTTGAGATGTCAATCAATTTTTCAAAATAAGATTTAATATCATCCCTTCTTCCATCGTTAAACATTCATATTTACTCATGAGCATGCGTAGTTTTGTTCGACGAACACTTGAGCTACCTTCACAATGAATTTGTAAAGTATCTCATGCATCCTTAGCCGTGAGGCAGTTTTGAATGAGTTTGAACATATACATATCAACCAATCCAAAAATTGCATTTAAGGCTTTTTCGTTAAAGCTAGCATTATTGGTTTCTTCTGTAGTCCATTCGGATTCATATTTAACAAGAATGTCACCTTCCTCATCCGGTGGCAACATACCAATTGGTTATAGATCTCCATGCCCTAACATCAATTGATTTGATATGAGAACGTAGGCGAATCTTCCAATACGCATAATTTGATCCATCTAAAATAGGAAGTCTACCAATAGTTGGATTTGCTGGATCCACAACTTATGAAAATAGGATCAAGCACTTATTGTATTAAGTGCCGGCTCTAATACCACTTAAAGGGTGTCAAATGCTACGGAAAGTAAAAACAAGAGATGAAATAAATCAAATGCCGATTCTGTTTCCGAATGTCGACAATTATGTCGTCCGACACCAGTAACAACACTTTAGCAAAACATAAAACCTTGAAGAGTAAATGCAGCGAAAATTTAAAGAACACAAAGGTTTTAAATTTTCATAAGTTATATATATTATATAACTTATGATGGTCAATGACCAAATGTATTGTATATATATATTATATATATAAATAGACAAATTCTTTTCTTTACAGATTTACAAGATAAAACGGAAAGGAATTAAAAGTTGAAGTCGCAAATGACTTTTGCCTAAAAAATCTATCTAAGTAGACATAGACAACCTCTCATTACAATCGCTCCATACAAAGCTAATCTAGAATCTAAACAACAATTGTAATGTTGGACAGAATGTTGTCAACACACTCAGGCAACACTAGTGATCCATATTTCTGAGATGAAATCCCGAGAGCTCGCTTGGTATTTTTACTTTCTGGTTTTGGATGTTGATTCACTGTAGTAGTCTCTCTATTTATAGTAGAGAGTCTTCCTTGAAAAGATCATCGATCGGTTGAGGAGGTTGAGGGAAAAGTGGGCAGCTGATAGGATTTGTTGGAGACGATCAAGGAGCAAAAACCTCTAACAACTTTGACTTGTTCCTCACGAAAAGCAGCAGTCTTGACTCGTTCTTCACACGTGTTTACCAACTCCTTTTTACCTTGTCAGGTCATATTTACTACATAGTAATCATTACGTGAAGTAAGGCAAAATCAGTTCTGAAAATGTTGGTCCGAATTTTGTGCAACATTTGTCCCAACATTCTTATACATTCAAATCAATACTTCATGAGATATGTTGGGTCAAATGTCACAACATCAAATCCAACATTAACACAAACAAGAACATAAAATTTAAAAATGACCTTAGAAGAAGTAGGTATATATATTCCTTTAAAATTTGAATGAAAAAAAATAATCTAAAAAGATTTCTTTTGTGTTACTGTCAAGTAGAGAACTAATTAATTTATTTATTTCTGTTGTTAGACAAAAGTAATTAGCTTATCGGAATCAAGGTAATAAAGATAATAATGTCGTCTTGTATTCTAGTAAAAATTTGGGTTGAGTTTAATGCAATTCAATTAAGAGAATGGAGGATAATGAAGGGTTATATTCGGCATAAAGTGGGATCAAAATCATGAGATTTCAAGTTTTAATTTAGTGGAGGGAAAAAAACTAACTAAAGCTATCGAAAAAAATTTAAATTTGCGCAAATTGATTTGGGAGTCATTAGAGTATTCTAAATGTTAACAAAATGTGACAAAATCATGACAAGTTTTAATTTAGCGGAGGCAAAAAATCAAATAAAGTAATCTTAAAATAATTGAGATATGTGCTATTAATTGGACGTCATTATTTAATTTATATTTTAACAAAGTTGGATTAAATCATGAGATTTTAAATTCTAATTTAGCGGAATCAAAAAATTAAACTATCTTAAATAATTGAAATTTGCGCAAATTGATTTGGGAATCATTAGAGTATTCTAAATGTTAACAGAATGTGACAAAATCATGACAAGTTTTAATTTAGCGGAGGCAAAAAATCAAATAAAGTAATCTTAAAATAATTGAGATATGTGCTATTAATTGGACGTCATTATTTAATTTATATTTTAACAAAGTTGGATTAAATCATGAGATTTTAAATTCTAATTTAGCGGAATCAAAAAAATTAAACTATCTTAAATAATTGAAATTTGTGCAAATTGATCCGGGCATCATTACTACTCTCTTTGTTTTCCTTTATAAAAAAAAAGGTTCCTTTTTTGTCCATTTTAGCAAATAAAGGGCGATTTATTACAGATCTAACCTCACTTCAATAAATAATCTTCAAAAGTCATATCAATCTTATGATTAATTCTACTAATTATTTTTTCTTGATGACTGTGCCAAAACATAAACGACATATAAAAAGAATGGGGTTACCTCCTTAAACATATTGGTTGAAAATATGTCAACATAAAATTACACATAAATTACATTTCAGAAAAAGGCGAATAAAATCGTTTACAATTTAAATAGAAGAAAACGATATTAAACAAATTTTTTGTGCTATTCTCGTGTTACTTATGTATAACAATAAACATATATCGCAAACAAGAACATAAAACTAATTCGTAAAAAGCTACGACAACAATTGATCCACTAGAGGAACTATCACATAATATTGCGACTCAAACTAAAATAAATTAATGAATATATGTCTTTATAATTTGAATTGAAGAAAATGACTTTAAAAATCTCTTTTGTGTTACGATCAAGTAGAGCACTGAGTCGATTATTTTATTTGTGTCTTTAGCTTAAAAGTAGTTAGCTTATTGGCATCAAAGTAAACAAAATGATAATGGTGTGTTGTATCGGCAAAATCCTTTAATAAAATATTGGACCAAGTTTAATGTAGTCCAATTTTGAAAAAGAAGGATAATGGCATGTTGAATTCGGCACAATCCTTTTAGTAAACGATTGAGCCGAGTTTAATGCAGTCCAATTCAGAAAAGGAATGATACTGGCATGTTGAGTTTGGCACAATCCTTTTAGTAAAAGATTGGGCTAAGTTTAATGTAGTTCAATTAAGAGAACGAAGGATAATGTCGTGTTGTATTTGGTACAATCCTTTTAATAAAAAAAATTGGGGCGAGTTTATGCAATTTAACTAAGAACGAATGAGTTCTTTGTGTTGGAAATTTACTAATGTGGAATTAAGTTTATCCCATTATTTATGACTCGAACAATTGGGGCCCCGCATGTCGGAAACGTCGTTTTCACACACGTGCAATCTTAGTGCCAAGCATCGTAAATTTCGATAATGAAAGAGATATTGGTACGTAAGTGAAATGTTTGAGACATAGAATGATGGACAGTTATTTGCTAAATGACAAGTGTTCCACGTTGGTAAACGAAGGAAAGATTGTGCGAAGTGTAAGATGGTACGGGTCGGAAAAGGGCCGCGGAGCCGAGAAGGGCAGCGGCGCCTCCCGGACTGGACCGTGGCGCCGGAGCGCCGCGACGCTTGACGCGCCGTGAGCGCGTTGTGGGTTTTCAGGTTGAATTAGCGCCACAACGCTAATGTGGAAGAGCTGCGACACTTCATTGGCAGTGAATGCTCGACGGAATCCCAAAAGGTTTAGCTGTTGAAGTGGTTTCAATGGCATTGAATCCACCCAATAATGGTCATTACTTGGACCATTATGTTGCTGCATTACTTGGAGGTTAAATGTCATCCATTATATGGCAATTGATTGTCATTATGGGGAATTTGAAAGGCCATCTTGCACACCTATAAATTGAGGCCTTTGGCTCAATTTTATAGATGACCATGAACAGAAAAACAAGTTAACAAAATCACAAAGAGATCAGATTTTCCTGATATCAATCCTTCTCTTATCAATCTTCATTATTCGTGTTCTTCGCTGAGATCATTTGTGTAGGCTTTGCACACTTGATAGTTTGTTGTTTCATCTTGGGAGACTATTGTCCACACTTCCGTAAAGCCTATATACAGGGGCAATCTTGTCTTAAAGACAGAGAGATATCTCTCGACTCAGTTGGTGGTGTTGTGTTTATCTGATTGGTTTCAGGTGTTAACTTAACAGACAAAGGCATGTAACCGTTCGTATTCTCAACGGATCTACAAGCCATAAGTGTAGCAGTTCATGTTCTTGTATTTCCGAATACAAGTTCCATATTTGAAGTTTCAATTCAAGATCAAGATATTGATAACTTGTTGTTATCCTCTTTGTTGTTTATCCTTTCGATCACTGTAATAGTTATTTACTATTCACGTACATGTTTTACATATTGGACAATTTTAAGACAAGATTGTATTAGTGCTCGAAAGATGTGTGTCAGCTGATATGGTCCCAAATCTGGCTGTGGTTTTCTTCTTGAAAATAGTTCGGTTGACAGTTCTGTTAACAGTTCAAACATTGTCTCTGTCAATGACCGTGCTTTCAAATCTGGTCCTAGTTTTGGTTCTCTCTTTGACGATAGTTACAAATCTGTTTTCGTCAAAAGTGGGATCTCTGGATCTGATGCTGAGTTTCAAGATACTGCTGATAGTCATGCTAGTACGGCTAAAGATCAAGGACGAGTTGGTGTCACAGCTCCCGAGGGTGGTGGAAACAAGCACCCACGAGAGGCTGAGGATGTCAACTGGGACAAGAGGAGAAGGCTGAAGATGATGTTCTATCATGTGGCAAAATGCCTATATTTGTCCCAGACAAAGGATACGAATTATGGTAAGGAGGATATGGACACTCAGTCTAACTGAAGTGGGCCAGAATCCAAAAGGTCTAAGTTAATAATTCTTCCTTATCTATAATGTATTTAGTTAATAACTGAATAATCGAGTGTAAAGCAAGGTTGTGAATATGAAAGTGTTTTCATTAAAAACTTATATTCCCTACACTCTAAAATCAAATATTAAATCTCCTTCCTTCCTGGTTAAAGATTGGACTATTATAAACAAAACTTAAAAGATCCGTTCTTTGGGGTATAATTATTAAAAGTGTGTAAAGTATGTTCACACATACGAAGGAGAGAGATCCACAGACTGTGCGAAAACTGTTACCACTCTTAAGTAAGCACCAAGAATTGTATGAGCACCAATCTCAAAGGAAGAAGACTAAAAGCTAAATGGCTTTTCTTAAGACATTGAACCTGTCACACTATTTGACAGAAGATCCTTCATAGGATGATATCGAACACTCAATCGTACAAAGCCTACGGGCGACTGGAGTGGGCCAGAATTCAGTAGATAGAAAAGTAATGGACACCTAGTGAGGTGGGACAGAATTTCCATGTCTTAAAAGATCTGAAGGCCAAAAGAAATGCAGAAAAGTAATGGACACCTAGCAAGGTGGGCCAGAATCTCCAGGTCTTAAATGATCTGAATGCCAAAAGAAAGGAAGAAAAGAAATTGGACACTCAGTCTGCCAAAGCAACTGGAGTGGGCCAGAGTATCCAGATCACATATGATCCAGTTACGCCCTAACCACGGGCAAGAGGTTGTTCATGTGAAGCAACACCACCTCTAAAGTAGAAGGGGTTGGAGAGGTTGTCCTCAATAGGACTTCAGGGAATGTGATCACTCTAAAAGGAGGTGATACATGTCCCAAACTTGGTTTAAGGGACGTTGTTGGTCAAGCTGGTTTGAGACTAGTCCAACAAGTCTGTAATAACTAAGAATGGTACAAAATGTCTGTAGCTAAATGAATGATATATTTGTAATCCATGCATCTATGTCATCATAGATTAAGACACGTTAAATAGAAAGTCATCAAAAACTATGAAGTTGAGATTGTTGCCTTCTATCGACATAAACACTCAAAATGAATGTGAGGTAGGCGAAGAGGCAAAATCACCTTTCCATTCCGTCAAAGGAATAGCGAAAGAAGCACCGCTCCTCTAGAACTTAGTCACACCTACATGGGTGAATTGAAGTTTGAACAAAATAGAGGGGGGAAGACAAGTTTCGTCAAAGGAATAGCGAAAGAAGCACCACTCCTCTAGAACTTAGTCACACCTACATGGGTGGTTTGAAGTTTATAAAAAATAGAGGGGGGAGACAAGTACTTTGTGACCTTCATTGATGATAGTACAACGTATTGCATCCTTTGCTTGTTGAAAAGCAAATATGAAGTTGTTGAATAGGATAAGCGCTATAAAGCAGAAGTTGAAAATCAACTAAACCTACGAACTGAGGAATTCGTAGTGATAGAGGGGGAGAATGTAAAGCATCGTTCATCAAACAACTGCTCATTACTCACCTCAGTCTAATGGTGTTAGGCAAGCGCAAAGCCATACGCCCAAAATATGTGGGACAAAATGATCTTTACCGCTAATGTTATTCTCCACAGAAGTACGCATAATGATAACGATAACCCTCCGTGTGAAACATAAAAAGGATCACACCTACAAGTGTTGTGTTGTGGGGTGGCTTGGTAGAGGTTGGAATAGTGAAATAGGTCAAGTTGGACCTAAGACTGTAGATTGCATATCCACTGGATCTGCAAATAACAGTAGTGTTTATCGCCTCTTGGTGTCAAAGAATGTTGAATTCTTTGAGGATAACTTTTCTTAAGAAGGAAAAAGAAGTAATTACTCGAGGTTAACAACAACCCGCGACTGCCTGATTGTCCGGAACCAGATGTTCCAGATCTACAGAACTCAGGGATTCTAAATGTTGAACCGAGACGGAGCAAAGAGGGGACAAAGACTTGTTCTATGCCTTCTAGCTTGTATGGTTGAGAACGAACCATGGATAATTAACAAAGAATTGTCATCTCCAGAAAGCTTCTTTGGAAGGAAACTACAGAGAGAGAAACATATTTCATCATATAGAACCATACTTGTGTAATGGTTGACTTTCCTCCGGAAAAAGAACCTTTGGGTTGTAAAAGTGGATACTCAAAAGTGAGTACAAATTAGATGGATCTACTGACGAGTATAAGGCCTCGGCTACTTGTACATGTGCTCCTCTGTGAATAGTTTAACATCCAGGGCCATTGCAGTATTGCGTGACATGGATATTGAAACAGCCTTCCTAATCGGAGAGTTGGAAGGGGAGGATCAGAGTTGGTTTGTTAGACTACTGGGCTTCTTCCTGAACTTTCATTTTGGTCCCTGAAATATTTACATTTTGGTCCTGGAAGTCTCAGATAAAACAGAAATAATGAATCTGATAACATAGACATTGACTCTGAAGTTAGAAAGCCAACAATTGAAAAACTAACAGTCTGAAAGTGGAAGTCATATTGAAACAAATGTCTCGATAGAAAGATATGGGTATCACAGATGACATCTTAGGAATTGGGATTTCTAAGACATCTAACGGACTAGTCTAACTCCAAACTTAGTTGTGACAGTCTCGTTGAAGCCACCAATGGATATGAATTATAGAACTGATTGGAATCATGGTGCACCCATATACAAGGAGCGATATGCGTAGATCACATGTAGTTCAATGTATTGTACACACTACAACTGACATGGTATCGGCCTATAAAGCAGATCAGTTGAACTAAGGTTCACTCGTGATTTTGGAAATGATTAATAGAAGGCGTTAAGTCAGATATGACGATATCTGAAATATTCGCTTATCTAAGGAATTTGGTATTCTAGATGTCCAGCGGTTCTGGGAGAACACAGTGATGCAAAGTGGACATCAGATCTGAAGAACACCAAAGCCACAAGTATATGTGTATGGTGTGTCTTGAAAAATCCTCTAAGCAAACTTGCATCAGTCAATTCATGATGGAATCAGAGTTTATCGCTTTAAACAAAGCATGAAAGAAGTTGAGTAACTTCACGACTCCTTAGAGGACGTCCCTTATTGGGAGAAACCCGTCCCTTCAGCAGTTGTACACTGTGGCTAGCCGGTTGACTTCAGAAAGGACACGGATGACGGCGTCTGGACATATCTGTCGGATCTATCGGAGACATAAGATCGTATGGTAGTTGATCATCACGGGTGTCACTTCCTTGATTACTAATCAAAGGATATAGCGAATCCTTTAACTAAGGGACTACCCGAAGATCAAGAGTTCTGTCTATCTATGGGAATGGGCTTAAAATCCAAACAATACGAACCTTTGCGGTGGTAAAACCCAACCATACTGACTGGAGATCCCAAGAATTTGGTTTAATGAGAAAACTAAGCTGCAAAAGGTTCAGTTGAGCGCTTCGGTGGAAGCAAGGGCACTTCGGATGATGATTTCTGTAAAGAAACATGAATCTAAAGTCGTTCCCGCGATAGACATTAAAGTGCTACCTATATGGTGGGTAAAGGTTAAGCTTTCAAACCTTTAACAATCCTCAAACGATTGAGGTAAATGTTGGGGAAACTTTTAATGATTCCTAACACTTGAGAAGTAGGGTATAGCAGGATACATTGTAGGAGATCACCTATTTAAGTGCGAGAACATGCCGCCTCAAATGAACACACTTAAGAATTCAAGTGTGTCCACGACCACAACGGATAGAACAATAAGAAGAAATAATAAATGAGAGGTATTGTGTTGGTACCGTTGTCTCGGCTTACATTAAACATTGACGGTTCAAGACATCACATTCACCGCGCAGTAATTAAGTCCAATGGTATTTAACTAGGGAAGGTTCAAAGTGGAAGCTACCTCTCCTGATGCAATATCTTTTCGCTGAAAGATTATTGAAAGTAGGCACCTTGTGTGTGTGCCAAAATCTCTTTCAAGAGGGGATTGTTGGAAATTTACTAATGTGGAATTAAGTTTATCCCATTATTTATGACTTGAACAATTGGGACCATGTACGTCGGAAATGTCATTTTCACACACGTGCAATCTTAGATCCAAGTATCGTAAATTTTATTAATGAAAGAGATATTGGTACGTAAGTGAAATGTTTGAGATATAGAATGATGGATGGTTATTTGCTAAATGACAAGTGTTCCACGTTGGTAAACGAAGGAAGGATTGTGCGAAGTGTAAGATGGTACGGGTCGGAAAAGGGTCGCGGCGGCTTCCGGACTAGGCCGTGGCAGTGAGCGTCGTGGTTTTTTTTGTTGAATTAGCGTTGCGACGCTAATGTGGCAGAGCCGCGGCGCTGCATTGGCAGTGACTGCTCGATTGGAATCCCAAAGGTTTGACTGTTGAGGTGGTTTCAATGGCATTGAATCCACCCAATAATGGCCATTACTTGGGGGTTAAATGTCATCCATTGTGACAATTGATTGCCATTATGGAGCATTTGAAAGGCCATCTTTCACACCGATAAATTGAGGCCTTTGGCTCAATTCTATAGATGACCATGAACAGAAAAACAAGTTAACAACATCACAAAGAGATCAGATTTTCCTGATATCAATCATTCTCTTAGCAATCTTCATTATTCGTGTTCTTCACTGAGATCATTTGTGTAGGCTTTGCATACTCGATAGTTTGTTGTTTCATCTTGGGAGACTATTGTCCACACTTCCGTAAAGCCTATATACGGGAGGTAATCTTGTCTTAAAGACAGAGAGACATCTCTCGATTCAGCTGGTGGTGTTGTGTTTATCTAATTGGTTGCTAAGTGTTTCAGGTGTTAACTTGACAGATAAAGGACTCTAACTGTTCGTATTGTCAGCGGATCTATAAGCCACAAATGTAGCAGTTCATGTTCTTGTAATTCTGAATATAAGTTCCATATTTGAAGTTTCAATTCAAGATCAAGATATTGACAACTTGTTGTTGTCCTCTTTGTTGTTTATCCTTTCGATCACTGTAATAGTTATTTACTATTCCCGTACGTGCTTTACATATCCAACACTTTGTTCTTATCCTTCTTTATTTTCTGGTAATTTATCTTCTAATGTCTTCTGACACATTCTCCATAGGGCCGCTTATCTTTTCCTTTTCGAAGCTCTGGTTATTGAAGAAGGAACCGAGAAAAAGGTATCAATAATAACTGATTTTATTATGGGACAACTCATGATGTTCATATCGATCTATTATGCGCCTCTGCATCTACTATTGGATAGACCTCATACGATCAATGTCTCAACACTACCATATCTTTTGTTTAATTTATTCTTGAATAATCACATACATTTTTTTATTATTAATATACTATCAGAAATTCAATGTGGAATCTCAACGTTTAATATATTTTTGAATAATTTGTTTTTTAATTATTTATAAATTTCTTTTTATCAGTCCAATGTTAGTCAAATTAATCAACATTTTGGGTGAACATAGCCTTATAATTTGAATTGAAAAAATAACCTTACAAACCTCTTATATGTTACAATCTATTGAAAATATTTACAATATCTACACAACATTATTTAGGGTAAATTTATTCTCTATGATAACTTGTTATTGTTTTAAACTAACAAATTTAGTCCCAAAAAATTATCGTATAAAGAAATGCCGTTAATTATTGTTTAATAAACCTATCATCGCTTCAATAGATACTCTTCATGAGAAAGTCAAATTTAGTATGATTAATGCTATTAAATGCTTTTCTTGATGACTGTTCCAAAAATCATAAATGATAAGAAGAATCGAAGTGATTATATTCATAAATATATTGATTAAAAAAATAGTAACATAAACTTACACATTAATTGAGAAAAAGAGTGAACAAAATACTTTATAATTTAAACAGAAAAAAATGATACTATAACATCTCTTATATATCTCTCATGTGTCATAATAAAAATCTATTATAAAGAGCTATCTACAAAGATCAATTAATTCGCTAGAGGAACTATCACGTAACATTGCGATTTAAATGAGATGAAATGAATGAACATAACCTTACAATTTGGATTGGAGTGTGTTATTTGTACACAAATTAAGAAAACTAAAATAATTGCACACAAATTAAAAAAAGTGGCAAAACTCAAATTAATTCTACCCCAATAAGGCCATAAAAGCCCAAAATTCTCACCAAATTGCTCCCCCATTTCATGTTTCCGTTTCGAATTCCCAGTCACTACTCACACAGTGCCACGATCCAGAGTATCTCCGCGAAACCAGGGTCACGCTCTTCACATCGCTAATCTCCACCGTCCACGTGACATATATTGCTACGTGTCATGATCTTAAACACTCAAATTTACCTTACGCCCTTTCACACATGAAAAAACCCCGTAATTTATACAATTATCCGTGCACGTAATTTATGACGTGGAAATTAATATCCTAGTCAGCAAACCACGCCCCTCGGTCTTCTTTACCCCACTTCCCTTTATATAAGCACCTCAAATTCCCATCCACTACTCATTTTAACCTCAACTTCACAAAACAAAAAGGGAAAAAGAAAAGAAAGAGAAAATAAAAAGTCATTCAGTTTTCTCCTTCACATAGTTTCCCCCCTTCCCGGAGATAACGACAGCCTCGTCGGAAAATGAATATTCCGGCGACATATTCCTTTCTTCACAGATGCAATGCTTGTGTTTCAGTTCATTATAGACACGTTTCCATGAAAAGCCTTCACCAAATGCACACTCATTCTTTTCTTTTCCTCAGCTCTGAAGAATAAAGGTATCCAAAGTTCGATCGTTTTTTTTTCTTTCTTTTTGAGTAAAACTACATATGAATGATTTGATTCGATGAGATTATCTTTGAAATCTGTGGCGAAACGGAGATTATGTTGATCGGTTGATGTGCAACTGTTTTTGGTAAAGGTAGTGGAGTAGGTGAATATTATGATGAACTTGATACTTTCAAAACATTAGATTTAGGTGAATTTTGAGATTAATTTGGTTGTATTTGTGAGCTTTTTCGGCGAAAAGGCGCAGTTGTCTGTGAGGATTTAGGCTGCTTTTAGTTGAGTGGTTTTAGATGCAGAATTCTGATTTTTTTGACATCATCACGCAAAGCGAGTAGGTTTTTAAAGCTCTGAAAATTGAGCAGAACTGACAAGAGTATAATTAGGCTGTACACAGAGAGAGAGGGAGAGAGGGAGAGAGAGAGAGAGACTGTTTACCGTTTTGGTTGTGATAGATAATGCCTCCGATGAAAATTCAGCCGATCGATTCTCCGACATACAGAGAATCGATCCAAAACGACACGGCAAAGCCTGTGGTGAAATCACGACTTAAAAGGTTCTTCGATCGGCCGTTCCCCAGCGTCTTACGGATTTCGTCGGCGACAGAGAAGCCAAATGTCGCCGGCGCCGGCGGTGGAAATGAATTGGCTTATGGAAAAGATGGAGCAGTCACTGAGTTTGAGCCGAGCTCAGTTTGTTTGGCTAAAATGGTTCAGAATTTTATCGAGGAGAACAATGAAAAACCATCGACTGCTAAATGTGGTCGAAATCGTTGCAATTGTTTCAACGGGAACAACAATGATAGCTCCGACGACGAGTTTGATTTTGGAGACTCGGTTACAAATTCCTCCTTTGGCGATTCTTCCGATGCTCTCAAGGTAATTAAAAAGCATAGCTTTAACTCAAAACAAGTTTCTTTGAATTTTCTGTTTCGTTTTTTCAAATTAATCTGATTGTTGTTTTTTTCATGATAATTCAGAGCTTAATTCCATGTGCAACTGTTGTTGAGAGAAATCTATTAGCTGATACTTCAATAATTGTTGAGAAAAACAAAGCTTGTAAGCGTAAAGACGATTTAAGAAAAATCGTCACCGATGAACTCTTAAAACATGGCTACAATGCTTCCATATGCAAATCCAAATGGGAAAAGGCTTCTTCTATACCTGCAGGTACATTTTTTTTTTCTTTGAGTGTGCTTATCGATGTGTCAAATTTTGGTCAACTTTTGTACTGAGAAATGAGAATTCTTTTGTTCAGGTGAATATGAGTACATTGATGTGATTGTGGAAGGTGAAAGAGTGTTGATTGATGTAGATTTCCGATCGGAATTTGAGATTGCTCGATCGACTGGGAGTTACAAAGCGGTTCTTCAATTGCTGCCGTTTATCTTCGTCGGAAAATCAGATCGGCTTCTACAAATAGTATCTATCGTCTCGGAAGCAGCTCGGCTTAGTTTAAAGAAGAAAGGCATGCACATCGCTCCCTGGCGTAAAGCCGAGTATATTAAAGCCAAATGGCTTAGTCCACACACTCGAACCACAGCAAAACCAAATGATACCGAAATTGAAGCCGTAGCCGAAGCTGAGAGTGAGGTGAAGGAGGAGTTAGCTGAGAGTAAAGAAATATCCGATGGTGAATTTGGAGAATTAGAGCTGATTTTTGGTGAGAATTCGTCTTTTGATTCCAATCGCAACGACACCAAATCGTCGCCAACGTTGCTTTCATCGCCGCCGCCGCCGAGATTTTCCGGCAGCGTGGAAGAGAAGCCGGTAATGATGACGTGGCAACCTCCAGCATTGAAGCCAAAGAATTGCGATAGAGGAAACAAGGTCGTCGTTACCGGATTGGCTTCCCTTCTCAGGGAAAAGCCCTAAAAAAAATTGTTTTTTTTTCCCAACTTTTTTTCAAAAATATTTCTAGTACAAAAATATAAATATAGAGAAGTATCGGAGTTTCAGATATAGATCGGAAACCTTTTTTTCCTTTTCCGTTTTAATTTTGTCTAGCAAGGGTCTGTAATAAGAAAATCTAGAACCATCCTTGCTGTAATAATTTTCCAAAGCAAAAGAAAAAAAAATAGAGAGAACAAATTATTACTAGCATCCTTTGTGTTTTCACTCTTTTGTTCTCGTGTATATCCATATGTTTCCTAATCTGTATTTTCTGCTTTATTTTTCTCATTGATATGAGAAAAAATAATTTATGGGAAGAAGGGAATGATGGGGATGACGGCAGGAACTCGTGCTATCTTGAATGCCGTGAAGAGGAGTTTTGCCGAGAACAAGTCATTAAAATAACGTGATATTCTCTTTTCGTGTGTTGTCAAATGGACTAATAAACTTTTCCTCTTTTTTTTTTCCATTTCTTTTTATTCTTTTTGAAATTCTCATCTACTTTTGATTTCTTTGTGAGGGGGAAATTCTCGAAGGCTCCCCCATCTGTACCAGAGGTCCTTTGGCCAGGTGAGATGTAACCATCTGTACCAGAGGTCCTTTGGCCAGGTGAGATGTAAATTAAGGGATATGCGCGAGTGGCAGCACTGCATGCAAGAAGAGGACCAATGGGACACGAACCCAATAATATCCCTTGCAATATTTCACCAAAGACTATCACCACACGGATTCGAACCCGCGACGTCGGAATGGTTGTACCCCAATCACTTTGTCACTTACCAACTCGCTTGTGCCCCTGGGACAGTTTTGATTTCCAGGTCTAGTCAATATAGATTTTTTATTGGAGTAGATGTTTTTAAATTTTTTGGGTGTTTTATATTTCAGTGTTTAAGAGATTAAAGGGTCGTTTGGTTCCTATCAAAGTTTTCGGATAATACCTTTTATATAAAATTGTAACTTAATGATTTGGTGTAAAATTTTATTTTGATTTCAGCTAATATTATAATTAAATGCTAAAATTTAATCTTAAATTTTGTACTAAGATAATAATCTCATCATAAAACCTAATAGCTCCAAGTATTTACTAGGTGTGATATATTGGTCAGTAATGAGAGTAGAATCATACAATTTCATGTTTAAATTTAACGTAAGGTAAATTTTAATAGATTATACTAACATATAATCTCGTATAACCGAATGACTCCCAAAGTATTTACTAGGGTGTGATTTATTGACCAATTAATAAAAGTATGAATCATTAAATTTCATGTTTAAATTTAGCCAAGATAGATCATAGACTAATTGATTGTACTTAGATAATAATCTCATCATATAATCAAACGCCTCCAGAGTATTACTATTTACTAAAGTGTGATCTATTGGTCAATAATTAGCGTAAAACTGTAAAATTTGATGTTTAAATTTAGCAAAGGTAAACTTTAATAGATTATACTAAGATAATAATTTCGTCATATAACCGAATGCCTCCAAAGTATTTACTAGAGTGTGATCTATTGACCAATAATAAGAGATCATAAACTTTCATGTTTAAATTTAGCAAAGGTAAGACGGAATGGCTCTAAAGTAGTTATCAATGTGATCTATTGGCCAATAATGAGAGTAGAACTATAACATTTTATTTTTAAGTTTTGTGAAGGTAAACTTTAATAGATTAGTTATTCTGAAATAGTTGTTTCAGGTGCAAGTTGGTTGTAACTAGAGAGTGATTTATTGGTCAACAATGAGAGTAGGACCATAAGATTTAATGTTTAAATTTAGAGAAGGTAAACTTTAATAGATTAGTTATTCTGAAATAATTAAAATATGTGTAAGTTGATTTAAAGACAATGTTATCTTAAAATCGTTGAGGTATCCGCAAATTGAAGGTAAATTTTAATGTAGAGCTATTCTGAAATAGTTGTGGTACGTGCAAGTTGTTTAAAGACAACGTTATCTTAAAATAGTCGAGGTATGCACAAATTGAAGGTAAACTATTACTCTCTTCGTCTCAATTGATGTGACAACATTTGACTTGACACGAAGTTTAAAAAAGAAAGAAAAACTTTTGAAATGTATGATCCAAAATAAGTCTTAGATAAATGTATGATATAAATCATCTCATAAAGTTATGTTGTTTCTAAATATAGAAATGTGACATTCTTTTTTGACAGACCAAAAAGAAATGATGTCACATAAATTGAGAAAGAGGGAGTAATAGATTGAGTTATTCTGAAATGTCATAGTATGTGCAAGTTGATTTAAAGACATCAATGTCTTGAAATAGTTGAGGTACATGCAAATTTAAAATAAACTTTAATAGATAGAGTTATTTTGAAATAGTATGGTATGTGCGATCTGATTTAAAGACAACGTCTCTTGAAATAATTGAGGTATGTGCAAATTAAAGATAAACTTTAATAGATAGAGTTATTATGAAATGGTCGTGATATGTGCAAATTGAAAATAAATTTTAATAGATAGAGTTATTCTGAAATAATCCTAATATGTACAAATTAATTTAAAGACAATATTTTTTAAAATAATTGAGATATGAGTAAATTAATTAAAATATTGCCGTTATTAAAAGAAAATTGACCTGAAGTTAAAAAAGAGGAACTCGTAAAATTGTAATGTCACAGTTCCAATTATATTAAATTGCAATAATGGGTTGTAATCTAAAGGTTAATAAAGTGGGACGACAATTATGAGTTTCAAATTTTAATTTAGTGGAAGAAATAAAACCAAATAAAGTTATTTTAAAATAATTGAGATGTGCTCAAATTGATTTGGCATCATTACTATCCCTTCCTCATTTTATTTATGGGTGTTTTATATTTTATATTTAAGAGATTAAAGGATAGTTTGGTTCAAATCAAAATTCTTTCGGGATAATAATTTTACTTTTCATATGAAATAATAAATTTCATGATGTGGTATTATAAAGAATGAATTTTGGGTCTAACTCAACCCCAAAAGTTAGCTTAAGGGGAGGAGAATTGCCCAAGCCATATAAGGAGACTAATGACCACTTATCCCATCGATGTGGGAGAACTCAACACCCCGCCTTACGTCCAAGGCTGGACGTCTAGAGCGTGGACAATATAAGAGGGGGGCCCAACATCGGAAATAATGAATTGGTACGGGCCTAACTCTGATATCATCTAAAGAATGAGTCTTGGGCCTAACTCAACCCCAAAAGCTAGCTTAAGGGGAGGAGGATTGCCCAAGCCATATAAGGAGACCAATGACCACTTATCCTACAATGTGGGAGAACTCAACATGTATAAAATTTTATATTGCTTTCACCTAATATTACAATTGAATCTCGTCATATAACTGAATGATCCAAGTACTTAGCAGAGTGATCTATTGGTCATTAATGAGAGTAGAATCATAAAATTTCATGTTTAAATTCAGCGAAGGTAAACTTTAATAGAATAGTTATTCTAAAATAATTGTGATATGTGCAAGTTGATTGCAATCAGGATTTGATCTATTGATTAATAATGAGAGTAGGACATAAAATTTCATGTTTAAATTTATCGGAGGTAAACTTTAATAGATTAGTTATTAAGAAATAGTCATGGTATTTGCAAGTTTATTTAAAGACAACATTATCTTGAAATAGTTTAGGTATGCGCAAATTGACGTTAAACTTAAATAGATAGAGTTAGTTTGAAATGGTTGTGGTATGTGCAAGTTGATTTAAGACAACATTATCTTAAAATAGTTGAGGTATGCACAAATCGAAGGTAAACTTTAATAGACAAAGTTATTTTGAAATAGTCGTGGTACGTGCAAGTTGATTTAAAGACAACATTATCTTGAAATAGTTGAGGTATACACAAATTTAAACGTAAAACTTTATTATATAGACTTATTTCGAAATAGTTATGGTATGTGCAAGTTGATTTAAAGACAATATTTTTATTTAACATTTATAGGGGATTAAGCATTTATATGAAATTGCAATAACGGGTTGTAATCAAAGATTGATAAAGTGAGACGATAATCATGAGATTTTAAGTTTTAATTTAGCGGAAGCGACAAAACCAAATAAAGTTATTTTGAAATAATTGAGATGTGCTCAAATTGATTCGGGCATTATTACTACCTCTTTTTCGTTTTATTTTAGTTGACTCTTAAATAAAATTTTCTTCTTACCTATGCATTTTAATACATCAAGAGATTTAAAAAAATATTTGAATAATATATAGTAATAGCTGTCAAACTTTAAATTTTTAAAGCTTAATTAATTAAGATAATTTAGTAAATAAATTTTAATAATAATTTTTTAAAGAAAATGAAAGTTAATAGAGTGAAGTAAAATGAAACGGAGAGAATATTGGAGTATTTAAAAGGAATTATTTATCTGATGTTAATAAAGAGGAACTCATTAAACTATAATGCCACAAATTCCAATTCTAATAGTTTATCTCCCGAGACATGTAGGTCAGTATCTTCACCTCAATAGGTCATTATATTCCTCAAAAGAAGTAATTAAAGATCAGTTTGATAATGATAAACAAAAAAATTGGGATGAAAAAGAAAAACGTCTTTTTTTTTTTTGTTAAACTTACTCGTTACTCTTCCTCGGCCGGTATTTATTTCATTTTTTGAAATTTTACTCAATTATATTTATACTTAATCAGTAGGATGATTTAGAGGTCGAGAATCAACATAGAAAATTAGTATGATGAATTTTTGTAATAATGTGTGAGAGATGTAGGAAGCTAATCTCTTCATGTCCTCTTCTCATATTCTTAGTAGTACTTCATTATTTAAGTATATACTATATAGTGTAGATTCTTACTTTTTTTTTGTGTATTACAATATGTTGCTTAATTTGTTTTGTATTTTGATATTTTACTATTTTTTTCTTTACAATCCTGCACCAACTATTTATTTCTTGAACTGATGATCTATCGGAAACAATCTCTTTAATCTCCACCCCACAATGATAGAGGTTACAATTGCGTACATTTTATTCTCTCCAACTTCACTTATAAAATTACATTGAATTTAGTTATTATATATTTATACTTAAACCTAATAGTATTTTTAAATATGTGAGCGTGGGTGAACAAACTTGACCTTCTTTTACACTGTGTGATCTTTTTTACTTTGATGGGACAGGTGGGAGTGGAGAAAGCAAAGTGAAAGTTACAAAAATTAGTGAGCTTTAACACGTGGTTGAAATGTATTGGGAATGGTAAAAATAATGGTTCTCTGTGAGGGATGGAGATTGAGGATGAGTGGGTTGATTTCAAAGGTCTCAAACTCCCAAGCAAAGAATAATTTTCTTGGATTTACATATCTATTGACTGTTTGTTGGGTTTTACTTTTACCTCCCACGGTTGGGTTAATTAATCTTCAATTAAGTTTGGTATTTTTTTAAAAACTTATAGTTTATTCTTTCATGTATACTTATTAGTTAAAATTTTATTTTAAACATTGTTAGTATTGTTGGAGTTATTATCCATTTATATTAATTTCTTATTTCAAATAATGCAAAAGGCAAAGAATTTTTATGGATCCCTTTTCATTTTTTCGACTTTCGTGAAAAACATTTTGTACCACATTGGTAGTGAAAAGACATTTCTTTCCTCTTATATTAAAATATATTTTATTGGGTTACTAAATGGGCTAGACCAAAAGAGGAGCTCCACGCACATGAGAGCTTCGTAGGCAAAACATATCGATTTGACCCCCCTGCGTGAGGTATACGTGAGTCCTAATTCAATTCCATTTTGCAAAATATTATTTTTTCTATTTTTGAGCTTACTCGAAACTATCCAAATTCATACTAGCAGATTAAAGTTCGGACGTAGCTCTCACATCCGGAAGTAGCTCTCATACCTCCGGAACTTATTGATACGAATTTGGTCAAGACTTATTTTTTTGGAATCAGTTGTCCCGGAACCGAAATTGTCCCGGTACCGGTCAAAGCTCATTACTTCGAAATTAATTGTTGCAACAGTCATTATCCATCAATACTCCGACTTAATGGTGATCTTTATTTCTCTGAACGTTGAGAGACGTTTCAGATCTCATTCTTTATTCTCTGAACGTTAGAAACATTACAGATTTCAGCCATTACTACCTAGACCTTGACATCTACCTAGATATACCAGTAGAAACTTCAGTTGTTGACACACAAAAAATTATATATTGTTCTTCAGAGTTCTTTGTCCTTCTTCTGTTTTTGGGTCAATTACTTTCTGCAAACTCCAAACTTCTAGCCACTAGTGAAAAGTGTCCTGAAGTGTTGTGGAACCTTGGGGAACAATCGGGCTAAACGATCGGAGTCAGTCTGAAATCGCTTTCAAGGCAGCGGCTTACCACGACACAACTGTGATTCGATAAGTTGTTCTTATTAGTTTATTTATTCTTAATCATTATTGTTCTTCTATTTTACTAACAATTTGAAAGCGATTTTATAAAATATTGATAATATGGATGTTTCTTTAAACAAAACTCTTTTAGATTTATCAAAACTTGCGACTTTAGACGAAAATAATTTTAAACGTTGTTCTAAAAAAATTGATTTTTTTGAACAATTAGAAGTTGATTATGTTCTATTTGACGAATCAAATGTTGCTAATAAGGTTTCTAACACCACCGGTAGTCCTGTTGCTACTGCTACCGTTAGTATTGTTACCGTGGTTCTTGATGATGATGCTAAAATGAAATTTGAAAAAGATAACAAAACTGTTAGAGGACATCTGCTAAATCATATGACTAACCCTCTATTTGATTTATTTGTTACTAATAAATCTGCTAAGAAAATTTGGGACAGTTTGGAAAAGAAATATGATGCTGATGATGCACGGAAGAAAAAGTATGTTGTTGACTAGTGGATTAAGTTCCAAATGATTGACAATAAGTCAATTGTAGAACAGGTTTACAAGTATGAGAACTTGACTGCTGATGTTCTTACCGAGGGCATGAAGATGTGTGAGATTTTTAGGCCGATGTTCTGCGTGAAAAATTCCCACAGTCTTGGAGTGATTACCGAAATCAACTGAAGCATAAGAAAAGAACTTGACTCTTAAGGAACTGATTAGTCACACGAGGACTGAGGAGACAAACCGTCTAAAATATAAGATGGAAGCTCTTTTCCTTAATTCTTCTAAAGCTAACCTTGTGAAAACTGTCGGTATTGTTGTAAAAGACAGGTTCAAAGGCAAACAGAAAACAGTCTAAAAAAGAAAAATGAAAAGAAGAAGAACCACTTTAACAAGTCGGAGAGCCAAATTCAGAAGTCAAAGGGATCTTGTTTCGTTGTGGAAAACTTGGACACAGGGCTGCCTAGTGCTATCAAAGACAAGGGCAAAACTCAAAGTTGGGAGGACAATGTGTTGTACAAGCTATTTTTTCTACCGAAAATGACGTGATTGCTGAAGTAGTCGTAGATGTGAATCTGGTGGCTAACAACGCAGATTAGGTGTTGGACACATGCGCTTCGATGCATCTCTGTGCTAATAGGAGTTGTTCCATACATTTGAGGAGACTACTGATGGCGAGTGTGTCTACATGGGTAACTTCACTATTGTTGGAGTTATGGGTAAAGGATAAAATCATTCTTAAGTTAATTTCTGGAAATTGTTTAGCCTTGAACAATGTTCTGTATGTACCATCCCTTCATAGAAATTTAGTTTCTGGAGAACTTCTCAACAAAGTCGACCTTAAACTTATTTTTGAAGTTGATAAAATTATTATTTATCGTGGAAGAGACTTTGTTTGGAAGGGATATCTTAGTAGAAATTTATTTGTATTGAACATTGTTCAAGAGACTATCAATAATAATATTTTCAGTTCTGCTTATATTGTTGAGTCTGTTGATTTATGGCATGGTGGATTAGTCAGCAAAAACTGCCAACTGTTTAAAAAATAAAAACCCCTTAGTGCCCCAAGACGGAGATATACAAAAAGTATGGACATCCAAACCAGCTTGATCAGTAATATTGGGTGGTTCACCGTGAACGCCCATTGCCTCGCCTTTTTACACCTATCCTTCTTACTTTCCGTCGGAGTTTCATATTAATATTTATTTATTTGTCATGTTAATATTGCTTATATTAAAAGACTTAGAAAAAAGAATTAATCTCTGCGATAAAAATTGATGAATTTTCTAAGTGTCATGTATGTGTGGAAGTAAAGCATACTAAGAAATCATTTAAATCAGTTACGAGTAGAAAAACAGAATTGCTTGAACTAGTACATTCAGATTTAGTTGATTTCAAGAACACTGTTATTACATTACTTTTGTTAATGACTTTTCTAGATACACTAAGGTATATCTTTGCTGAAAGCACATTTTTAATTTCAAAGCAGAAGTAGAAAATCAATTAAATAGGAAAATCAAGAGACTTATATCTGATAGGGGAGGTGAATATAGTACACTCTAGAGGCCTTTTATGAGAAAATGGTATTATACATGAGGTTAATGCTCCCTATACTCCCCGACAAAATGATGTAGCTTAATGTAAAAATCGAACCCTTAAGGAAATGATGAACTCCATGCTTCTAAGCTCGGGTCTATCTGACAATATGTAATGGGAAGCTATTTTGGCTGCATATTATATTCTTAATAGAGTCCCTCATAAGAAGTTAGACAAGATCTCAAATGAGTTGTGAAAATATTTTTCCCTAATTTGAAATTTTGGGAAAGTGTGGGGGTATTTGGATAAGGTTGGTCTGCCTGATTTCAAACGGGTAAATGTAGGATCTAAGACTTTTGACACTGTCTTTATTGATTATGCTCAAAATAGTGTTGCTTATAGATTTATGTCTTTGAATAATTATTCTATTTGTGAATCTAGAGATGCAGAATATTTTTAGCATGTTTTTCCTTTGAGAAATGATGTGTCTAGTGATATGCAAACTAATGTTTCTACATTTATGCCGGTTAATTCTCGTGTTGTGCCTTCTTCTAATTTGTTAATAATGAGCATGAAACTGAACTTAGGAGTAAAAGACGTAGAATTGAAACTAGCTTTGGTTCTGATTTTATTACTGCATTTTTTGATTGAGAATTGTGATATTGATATTTTAAATAATGAATTAGTGTCTATTTACTTAATGGAAGAAGACCCTAAGACCTATGATGAAGCAATTAGGTCAATAGATACTATGATTTGAAAAGAGGCCATTAAAAGTGAATTAGATTCTATAATTTTTAACCATACTTGGAACTTGCATGATTTACCTAAAGATTCTAAACCCATAAGTAGCAAGTGAATATTTAAGAAGAAATTGAGACCTGATGGTACAATTGATAAATATAAGGCCAGACTTGTGATTAGGATTTTTAACCAAAAAATGTGTTAATTACTTTGATACTTATTCTCATGTGATTAAAATTGCGATCATTAGAACTCTTATTGACTTAACCGCTATTCATAGTTTAGTGGTACACCAAATGAATGTTAAAACAGTTTTTTCTAAATGGTGATTTAGAGGAAGAGATCTATATGACTCAACCTGAGGGTTTTTCTAAACCGTTCTTTGATCCTATTGTGAATGTTGTAAATGAGACTAAGAACTTTTTGTCTTCTAAATTTAAAATTAAAGATCTTGGGAAAGCAGATGTGAAATTAAAATCAAAAGAATTGTTAATGACTTTTTTTTTATGTTAGTCTCATTACATTAGATGTTGAAAAAGTTTGATTGTTTTGATGTTGCTCTAGTGAGAACTCCTTATGATCCTAGCATACACTTGAGAAAGAATAAATAATTTAGTATTTCTCAAACTGAATATTCTAAAATAATTGGGAGTGTAATCTTTCTCATGAACTATACTCGACTTGATATTGCTCATGCTCTTGGTAGACTGAGTTGATATACACATAGTCCTAATAGTGAACATTGAACTGCTCTTCATTGTCTGTTAAGGTACTTGAGAGGTACTATGAATTGATGTTTGTATTTTAATAAATTTTCTGATGTTTTAGAACATTTTTGTGTGCAAACTGGGTAACTGACAATGATGAAGTTAGCTCTACCAATGGCTATGTGTTTACTTTGGGTGCAAGTGCTATTTCAAGAAAGTCTTCCAAACAGACTTGTATAGCACGTTCTACTATGGAATGTGAGTTTATTGCTCCTGAGCTGGCATGGCAAGAAGCTGAGTGGTTGAAAAATCTTTTGGCAGATGTGCCATTGTGGGAAAACAAGTTTCACCAGTCTTCTTACATTGTGATTCACAAGCACAATTGAAATTGTAAAGAATAGTGTGTACAATAAAAAAAAAAAAAAAGACATATTCGCATCAGACATGGTGTGGTGAAACAGTTGTTGAAACATGATGTTATCTCCTTGGAATATGTAAGGTCTGAAAGAATTTGGCAGATCCTTTAACCAAGGTCTTGGCAAGGAAAGTGATCCTTGAAACATTGAGAGGGATGGGGCTAAAGCCTATATATTGAGGTAATATAATGGATACCCATTTGTGGTCAAATGAAGCCATATAGGCCGTCAACATACACTACATTTTCTAACCCTATGGCGTGTGGTAGTGTTTATAAGGTTGAGCTTATTTGCTCTTAATGATTTCATATCCTTAAGGTGGTCTATGTAGATATAGACTTGATGGAATCATCTACGTGAATATAAAGGTGTAGTCGCCTTTTATGAAAGACTTAGATCATCTTTCTAGCGCACTCATTAGTCCCAAGGCGTGTGTGTGTATGACCATAAACACATTTAGTAAGGTGGAGTTTGCATAAATTAAAGGATATAATATGTGTTGTGAGGGTCTCAACTTATGTCCAATCAGTTCAAGAGCACTTCATTTTTTGGATATTAGTTATTGCCTCATTTCACTACGTGTTAATTCAAATCGAAATATATTGACACTTAAGTACATATTCCTTCCTTTTGCCAAAAAAAATCATTCTTATTCTTTACTTTTGCATTAGTGGGGGATTGTTGGAGTTATTACCCATTTATATTACTTTCTTATTTCAAGTAATGTAAAGTCAAAGAATCTTTGAGGGTCCTTTTTCATTCTCTCTTTCTTGACTCTTGCGAAAAGCACTTTGTATTACATTGGTGATGGAAAGATCTTTCTTTCCTCTTATATTAAAATATGCTTTATTGGGTTAGTAAATGTGCTAGAACAAGAGAGGGGCCTCGTGCACATGAGAGTTGGGCTTCGTAGGTAAAACAGATCAATTTGTTATCTGTAGTCCTAATTCAATTCCGATTTTGCAACATACTATTTTTTTATATTTGAGTTTATCCGAAATTGTCCAAATTCATACTACCATATTAAAGTCCAGACGTAGCTCTTACATCCGAAAGTAGCTCTCATACCTCCGGAGCTTATTGTTACAAATCTGGTCAAGACTTATTCTTTCAGAATTAATTGTCTCGGAACTGCAATTGTCTCGGTATCGGTCAAAGCTCATTACTTCGAAATTAATTATTGCAACGGTCATTATTCGTAAATACTCGGACTTAATGGTGATCTTTATTTCTCTTAACATTGAGAGACGCTTCGAATCTCTTTCTTTATTCTCTGAACGTGAGAGACGTTTTAGATTTCAACCACTACTATCTAGAACTTGACATCTACCTATATATGTCAGTAGAAACTTCAGTTGTTGACACACATAAAATTATATATTCTTCTTCAGAGTTCTTTTTCCTTCTTCTGTTTCTGGGCCAATTACTTTGTGCAAACTCCAAACTTTCAACCACTAGTGCAAGTTTTCGTAAGTGTTGTGGAATCTTGGGGAGCGATCGAACTAAACGATTTGCACCGGAGTCGATCCGAAATCGCTTTCAAGGGAGTGACTTGCCACGACACAACAATGATTCGATAAGTTGTTCTTATTATTTTATTTGTTCTTAATCAATATTCTTCTTCTATTTTACTAACAATTATTTTGACTCGACATATAAGTGCAACGTACGGACTGAGAAACTAGTTAATGTAAATATGAAAATCAACTAAAATTTCACAAGATAGATTAAATTTGAATGCGTGATCTAAATTATAATGCATTTAGTGTTGAAGTCGAATCCATTAAATTCAAACTTTAAATCCATCTCTGCATATAGAAGACTTAATTAATGTAAATATGAAATCAACTAAAATTTCATTAATATATCAAATTTGAATTCGTAATATATCTAAAGCCGAATCCATCAAATTCAAATCTTAAATCTACATTTGATTTAATTTGTCTAAATATTTATCTATATGCTAACAGATTTTTAATTGAATTTAATGAATTCGATTTCATATATATTATGAATTCAAACTTAATATATCTGATGAAATGAATTCGTAATCTATCTGAAGTCGAATTCGTTAAATTTAATTTTTAAATTTGTCTTTGCATATAGATGACTTAATTAATGTAACTATTCGTCCAAATTAATTTCTTGTACATTTATATTTTACAATGACGATAAATAATAAATTACAAGTAAAATAATTCTCCAATGTTGGATTGTGTAGTCCATTATAACACGTTTTCTCACGAGATCAACTTTTACGTGGTACGTTCAACAAGGAGACCGATGTCAACTACTGGAATTTTGGTGATGGCAGAGCAACCAAAACCGACGAAATAACACGCACCAAAAATATAATATTAGGTAAGATATTTTTAATTACATGTTTATACCTCGTAAAATCAAAATAGTACAGATTAAAAAAACATATATTTTATTAAACATTGATTGTTAATCTTCACAGATTTAGATAACATTTTATCATCTTTTCCTAGATAAACAAATCACTACGTGATCATATCTATATTCTTGATTATTCACAAAAAAAATTATATTTTATTCTTTCATATATAATTATTTTTTTTTTTTATTAAAATAACATTTATATTATTTTACACTAATCATGTGCTACTCGATATACGCGTGCAACACGCGCGCCGAGATGCTAGTTAATGTAAATATAAAGATCAACTAAAATTTCATTAGGTCTATTAAATTTAAAATTATAATGAATTTAATGCTAAAGTCGAATCCACAAAATACAAATTTTAGATCCATCTCTGCATCTACACGACTTAATTGATGTAAATATGAAAATCAACTAAAATTATCCGATGTATTAAATTTGTAATTTGTAATTTGAAATTATAGACGACTTAATTAATATAAATATTAGTCCAAAATAATTTCTTCTACGTTTATGTTTTACAATAACGATAAATCATAAATTACAAATAAAACATTTTTCAATGTTAGATTGTGTAGTCTATCATAACATATTTTCTCACCGGATCAACTTTACATTATATGTTCAGGAGGGAGATAAATGTCGACCACTGAAATTTTAATTATGACAGAGCCATCAAAACGGATGAACTAACATACACCAAGAATATAATATTAAGATATATTAATTATTTGTTTGTACCTCAAAAAATTAAAATAAGTATAAAAACATGTATCTTATTAAACGTTAATGATAAAAATTCACTCACACCATATATTTATATCAAATCAATGTTGAATTGTTAATCTTCATAGATTTAGATAACATCTGATCAGCTTTACCTCAACAAATAAGTCGATACACAACCATCTATATTCTTGATCATTCACAGAAAAACTTATATTTTGTTCTTTCTTGTATAATTATTAGTCAAGCTTTTATTTTAATAATATTGATATTAAGTTTACTAATCATGTGCTACTCGACTCGACATACACGTGCAACGCACGTGCCGAAAAACTAGTTATATAAATATGAAAATCAACTAAAATTTCATCAAATATATCAAATTTGAATTTGTAATCTTGAATTATAATGAATTTAATGTTGAAGTCGAATTAATTAAAGTAAAATTTTAAATCAGTCTCTGCATATACACAACTTAACCAATTTAGAATTGAGTGTTGCCAATTGATTAGTTTGAAACTTTAAAAGGGTCAATGCAAAAAATCAAAATAGAGTAGGTCAACAAATTCAAAGTTAAATTTATGACTGTCTACGTGACAAGTTTAGAGTCAACCAACAGAAAACATATAGTAGCAAAATACAAAGGTTTTTCTTTTTCATTTTGAGGAGTATTTAAATATTTGAGTTTTTTCTAGAAATCGATAACTTGTAGAACTGGTAAATAGTTGTTCAATTTGCTTTTTCTTCTTTCAAATCAAATGCAGAGGTTTCAAAGGTCAATTAACAAATATCAAAAGGTATATAGAACTAATTTACCTCTCTTATAAATTTCAATAATAATACTAATGGTCAACGGCATATATATATACAATATAATTTTTCAATCGAATCTTTCTGATAAATGTAATTTCGTCCCTGCTCATGTACTCAAATTCAGAAAAATTGAAGAACGAAGACATTAATATATAATACAAGTTATTATTGCAAGTACATTAACAAAGTTTTAACACATACGCTAAGCACCAAAAGAATTTTAAAACATAAAAAAATGAATTAACTTTTGGGCATATTCCATGAATATGTTTTTAATGAAAACATTAGCAAAGATCAATTTGTGTTCTTATTGATCCCAGCTTGGAGGCACTGACCATCTTTTTTCTTCTTCTTCTTCTTCCAGATTAGCCCATAAAGTTTAATAAATTAAAAAAAATACTCTTAATTTCTGACACCCAATTGTGTAACAACACGTTAGTCAATCAGAAGTCTTTTATCTGATTAAACCCACTCTGGCAAAGACCTAATCTGCTTGTCATATTTGATTGACAGATATAATAAATTATTAATTTATTATTAATAATATATCATATTATTTAAATATTCTAAAGTAATATTAATATTTCTCTAAGAAGTTATTTTAATATATCTACACAATGATTGCGGTGGGGCCTTTGGCAATCCATTGTGTAGTGTATATCCTATAATAAAAGTTTCAGTTAACCTTATTTTATCTGCATAAATAAAGTAGGTGGGTCAAGTAACCGTTAGAAAAACTCTGAGAACCAAATTTAGATGAGAGAAGGAGTTTGTGGGGTCACTTCTTTATTATAAATAGTATTCTTTCTGTCTTAATTTATGTGTTATTATTTTTTTGAAATTTGTCAAAAAAAATGTCAGTTTTCTATATTTAGAAATAATTTATTTTTATTGGATGATTCATAGCCACATAAAAATTTAAGAGTTATTTTGGGCCATAAATTTTAAAAATCTTTTTTATTTTTTAAATTTTATGTAAAATCAAAATGTGTCATATAAATTGAGACATAGTAAATAGTAATTATTATTTTATATTATTATGAGTGGCAGTAGGGTCCATATATCTGTACAAAGTAAAATAAGAAAAAGCTATTGCCCAAAGCTTTGACAATAATAATAGCTTTACGAAAGCAACCCTCCACCTACTCCCCTTTATCTACTTTCCCCCCTTTTTCTTTTCCTCAATTGTTGTATTGGAATTGAGATTTGCAAAGTCTTGTCTATTGTAAAATTTGTGTTTTCGCACTAGTTGAGGGGTGAAATTAAATTTCTACCAAAGGCCACACAAGGAAAAGATACCATATTGAACTTTTGAAAGTTACAACACACTATCTAATTATTCAATTTCTTCTTCTTTTAAAGAAACATTAAGATGATTCTTTTTTTTGGTATTGGACTTATTTTTAAAAAAATGTTAAAAGTTCAGTAACGACCCGTTTGACTGTTTAACATTTTTAGGCATAACATTTCTAAAACACCCTTCCTGAAGCAATTCGGTGAGTATCGGAAAAGAATTAGTGAAATCAAAGTTCTTAAGTTAAGTAAATGGAAATTCTGGAATATTCCTTTAACTATGGTTATTTAATTAATGGATAATTTTTGAAATATATTTATTTAATTTGCGTGAATATTTTATTCATAGAAATATTATTTTCACCCATATAAGGTATAATTTGGTAAATAAATCATTTGACGGAGTAAATTTTAAGTACTCAAAGTGGTTAAGTAAATTAGAAAGACTATTGTGATAAGTTATTGGGCCAGACCCACTTCTTATGACTCATATATCTTAGTGGCTTGGGGTTTTAAATTAATACATTTACCTTTAGCAAGAAAAAAGAGGAGAAAGAAGAACACTTGACACTACAAAGGGTCGACAACATTGAAAGGGTTTCTTCGTGGACGAAGTTAGTTCAGACTTTGTTCGTTCGGAAGCATTCCGGAAGGAGAAAGGTCAAATCTGATTATTCGTGGCACCCGTTCGGCATCGAGGTAGGTTACATCTTACTTGAGTTAGACTTTATTAGGGAATCATATATAGTTGTAGAAATTGACAGAGATAGCATGATAAGCCTTTGGGCATGGAGGTGGTGATAAATTCCACTGGTTTGGTATGATTGTTGTTTTTGTTGACTTGTCGCCATATGTGTTATGATATGTGATAATTGTTTGGCTATTTCTCTGTCATCTACTAGCTCACTCGTCTCATGAGAAGAAAGAGTACTATTGGTTAATTGAAAAGTGAACCGTAACATGACTTGTACTTGTTGACTATTTGTTGATGATACTATTGAGATTGATATCATGCAAGCATGCTTTACGTATTACTCTGATATAGTCATGATAGTGAGGTGAGTGATTGAGATATGATCCGAGGTCTTTGCCGGAGATTGAGAGTGACAGAGATACTCCGAGGTTTCTGCCGAAGACGGTAATGATTGATGCTTCCGAGGTTTTGTCAGATAGCCCTAATGGTACATAGACTTCGTGGGTTCCCCATGGGTCATGGCTTAGTGGACTTTGTCCTAAGCATGTGTGTATGAGAGTGGAGTGAGAGAGGTGACTATTGTATTGCATTGCACTCATCCATTATTACATTTTCAATTGTTCTATTTGTGAGCTATATCTGTTTGGGTGATTCAAATGCGGATGACTTGAGAGTAATTGTGCGAGGTAAGGAACATGGATTTGTAAGATTTAATACTTTGAATTGTTGAAGGCATAATAACATATTGCACTCAGAGATCTTACCGTTGTGAATGGTGAAGTACGGGGCTATAAGCATTAAATTGGAGTATTTGAGGTGATAAATGAGTTTAGTGAAGGTACAAGGAGGAAAGTATAATGTAATTAGATTCCATAAATTTTATCATATTTAGGTGACTAGTGTGAGCTGACGAACTTGAAAGTTAAGGTCATAAGGTATAGTTCATCGGTACTTGGTTGACGACTTGGATAATTCCAATTTTGTGGGTCTACACGGTTACTTGAAGATGTCTTGAGGAGGTAAAATAGAATGATGAAGTTCTTAGGATGAGTAATTGATTTTTACCGAGTTAGCAAGGCAAGAAAATTACTCGGGTGATGCATTAGCACTGTATTTGAAGGATTAAGAGAGGTTCAATGAATAAATGTTGACAAGTGGCTTCGGCTCAGTGAGACGAAGCTAAGGAATTTGAATTTTGCACTATCGGCCTTGGATAAGGTAAGTTTTGACAAAAATACTTAGAATTTGTTCAGTACAAACACAAATTATTTTCTAGTTAGAGGGAGTCATGATTGAGGCTCTCTGTGTGTGACATCATGTTTCTATGGATTATTGGTAGTAAGGGAAACTTTGGAAGATATGGAAGAAAGATAACTAGAATGAGGGTACCTTACCGGTACATGGTTTATTAGTGGGTTGCGATTTCAACCAAAGAATTGTGGTACTGATGATTATAATCGTGGAATCAACTAATTATTTTTAGAACTATGGGTATAAATGAATCAGGTATTTCAAGTGGAGCGGGATGAAAGATGTGAGGATCAGGCTATTGGGTGAAATTAGAAGGAGATTTGGCAGATTAAGTGAAGGAGCAAATTGCTATGGAAGTGCTCGGTCGGTCGTTTTTAGAAATGATGCTCTGTTTTATTTGTAGTCTATTTCAAAAGCTCAGTAATAATTATTTTGATTTTCTTGTAAAATTTTAAGTCAAACGGATATCATTTGGTTCACGTTGGGAAAATGTTTCATTTCGAAAATCCCAATATTTAATTATTTGGATCAATTATTTATTTTAGGAGAACATATTCTGATTGGTGACCTGAAGATTTTGTTGGATTAATAATATTATTTATAATCTGTAGAAAGTGACGGAACTAATTTTAGAGTTCGTTTGGTTGGTTTGGAATTTTCGAAGGTTTGAAAATGGATAGTTCGCCTCGTCGAATGTGACGTGACGTGAGATGATCTTACGAGTGGTTATGTCATAGCACAAGTATCCCCGATGATTAGGTGAGAAACCAACGAATACGCATGGTGTAGTGCATGGGGCTAGTTTGTGAGGTGCAGTGGAGGCCAGGTTGGGGTAGCACAGGCAACCGAAGATGCGTATTTGGTCATAAGAGGGGAATCTACGGTATAGGATTTCAGTTGGGGTCTTGTTTTGGAGAGTGCTGGTTGGTAAAATGTTAAGGAGGTATTCTACCATTTTGACAGCATAGACCCAAAATGACGGTGGAAGATTGGCGTGAAAGAGAAGGGTACGCACCATGTTATTGATGGTACAAATGATTCTTTCAGCTTTGCCGTTTTGGGAAGAAGTGTAGGGACAGGAAAAACAGAAAACCATGCATTGTTTAGAGAAGAAATTGTGAAATGCCGAATTATTAAATTCACGTCCATTATCACATTGAAAAGATTTTATAGATTTTTCAAACTGTATTTTGATGAATTTTTGAAATTCAAGGAACTTGGCAAACACTTCAGATTTGAACTTTAGTGGGCAGATCAATACAAAGTATGAAAAATCATCTAATAATAGTACTAGATAGAATTTGTGACCCAAAAAACCGACAACCGGAGATGTCCATAAATCAGCATGAACAATATCAAATGGAGAAAAAGTAACATTGTTTGACGACATAAATGGAATACGGTATGTTTGCCAAGTGGGCAAGAAAAACAGTGGTGGGCAATTTTCCCATTATTACATTGAATACGCTTATTAGTCCTAAGAATATTTAAAACAAGGTCTCCTGGGTGTCCGAGTCGGTTGTGCCAAGTTGACTGAGAGATAACTGCTAGGGAGACAGGTGACTGAGTTCTGACAGCGGAAGACTGAGTGAAGGGGTAGAGGTCTCCCACACTATTGCAGCGCGTAAGAATTTTCCCGTATTGAGATCCTTCACAGAAAAACCAAAAGGGTCAAATTCGACAGATACAAAATTATTGCGAGTGAATTTTCTAACAGAGATTAGATTTTTAATGATGTTAGGGGTGTAAAGAATGTTATTTAGGGAGAAAGACATGTGGGGATGTTTGGTATGTGTGTTACCGTAACCTTCAATTGGAATGCGATGACCATTGCCGACAGTAATAAATTGAGGACACTTTAACCGAAGTAGTTGAGATAAGTTACCTGACGACCGAGTGAGGTGAGATGTGGCTTCGGTGTCCATGTACCAATTTTTGTAGGGCTGTTGAAGGTTCACGGTGCTGAAGGCCTGGCCCAAGTCGGTGGGAGCCAGGCTGTTGGGGTGCTTTGTTGCTGGACCGAGACCAGGTAGGCCTGCTGCTGCTGCTGGTGGGCCTGCCTGACGCTGGAGCAGGGCCCAATAGGCCAGTCGACCATGCAGGCTGCTGGAACTGGGCCCCTGCAGTCGGGTATGGGCATGCAGGCGAGGCCCAGTTCTACTGGTTGGGCCAAACTTGTTGTTGTCCAGGCCATTGGAAGTAGGCAGTGTTTAGGCATGGCTGTTGATTTTTGTGGCCCTTGCCTTTGTTATTATTGCCGCGGCCTTTGCCGCCACGCCCTCCGCCGCGGAACTGCTGTTGGTGGTGGTCTTGCGGTGGTGGCGGGTTGGAGTTGGCCGCCAGTGTTGCCATCCCTTCAACGGCTAACGCCTTTTGATTATGTTCCTCTTGTTTAGCACGTCGGGTTTCTTCCAACAATAGTTGTGACCGTGCCTTGGTGAAACTTGGTAGTGAGTCGGCCTGTTGAATCATCGTTGCAAGTGTATCGTATTCACCTTTCGGTAAACCACCAACCAATTGAAGTATCATCTTGGTTTCAGAAACAGAATTCTCAACGTTGAATAGTTGGTCGGCTATGAGTTTCAGTTGTTTGCAATATTCAGACATGTTGTTAAAATTCCCGAGACGCGTATTGTTGAATTGCTCCTCTAAATACACGGCCTGAGTATTTTTATTGTCCTGAAAGATTTCTTCCAACCGCACCCAAAGGTCACGTGTCGTAGCACCTGTTTTCATGATGGTACATAACAAGTCTTTTGAGATGGTGCCGTATATCCATTGTTTGACGATGGCGTCAAGGCGACGCCATGTCGATTCGGCAATGTAGGTGGGACGTGGAACAGAGTCATCAATATGGCCGAGCACGTTGTACGCACATGCATGAATATAGAACAGTTCTGTCCACATGGATTATTGACAGTCTCTTGATCAAGAATTATAGGAATAGAATTCTTGATGTTGGTAACGGCGAAAGCCGGGTGAAAAGAAGACGATGATCGTTGAGAGGGGTTGTCAAAAGTGCCAGTGGAGGAACCGGAATTTGTAGGGGAAGACATGGTTGCTGCCTTGTTGCCGCCGGCCGAGGGAAGGGAAGAGTGGTGGTTTCGGTCGAGAAAAAGAAAGGAGAAGAGTAGGGTTTAGGTTTTAGGCTCTTGATACCATGTAAGAATATAATAATTTCCCTTAGGGATTCTTTTCATTATTCACAATATATATAGTTGTAAAAGGTTGATTCCTAATACAGTACGAATCCTAACTTACCTTAAATGGTTGATTCTTAATACAAAAAGAATCCTAAGTTACCTTAAATATATATTTATCATAATTACAAAATATACGGTGAATAGAATATTCGCTAATAGTTTTACTTAAACATTGTTTGTTGAAATGTTTCCTTTTTACAAAAAAATATATTATAATTTTCATGATTCCCATCAGCTTTTTAAATATGTCAAAAGAAAAAATGTTTTTGAACATACTACAAAGTTTCATTTTGGCAAAAACAACTCAAACAATAGAATTTACAGACATTATAAAAGTACGTCTGCAAACAATATTTGCCACCTTAAATTCGTATCTACGAAAACTAAATTTGTTTTCTCTGAAGAATAAAAAGACTTATGAATAACAAGCTGCACTAAAATATTTGGACTCAATATTAATCTATTAAAATTGATCAAATGATTCAGAACGTGTTTAATTTTGTACACTTTCAGCATATACAATTTGAATTCTTTTTTGAAAAAGAAGATAAAACTAAAATTATTTCTATTTTTCGAATTACACTACTAAAAAATGAGTCACCGGTGTTAGATATAACGTGGTCCTCTGAGTCCAAAGTTCAAATATAGTTCTTTCTTCAACTGCCAACCCCACTTCTCCACTCCCTATGTGCTTTTTTTAATTATTCACTATTCTAATATCTATTTTCAACAAAAAGCCAGTAATTCAACCATTTCTAGTTTACTTTTTGGATTTATTTTAGAAATGTACATTAAGTAGGCGTTTGGACAGATTCAATTGAAACTTGTAAAAAGAGTTTTTGAAGTTGAAAATGAGAAATAGTATTTAAAGTAAAAAGTTGTGTTAGATATACTTTTAGCTTGAAAAGAAGTTTGAAGCTTTATAAAAGAGAAAACTTCTCTTCAAAACTTAAGTAAAACATCATTTCAATATATAAAGAAACAATATTTTGAATATAATTTTTTTTTTAAAAGATAAGAAATTCATGTCCAAACGGGCGCTCCTCGAACACAGTGAAAATATGTTAAGAAAACAATTTCATTAGTCAGAAGGAGTTGATAATCGATCCAGTTTTGTTTTATCAGACGTTAGACATAGTGAAGCACTTTGGGGTCAGCTGGGAATAAGTTATTCCATGATTTATTATCTCAGAATTAATTATTTCAAAATTATTGTTCCATCTTTCTATAGAGATAAAATAACACTATAATTCCGGTATAACTAATCACGAAATTAGTTATATTACGATTTTATCTCAATCAAATGTGGAATACCCACATCTCAAATTTAATCTCACAGTTTGTTTTTCCTTACCCTCATACCAAACGAGCCCACTACATTCACACTTGTTAAGTTATTGTAGTGGTGGTCTCAATTATTTACCAATTTTCTCCCACATAAGATTTTTCCTCAACCACCAAAAAAAAAGGAAATGTCGTTGATAATTAGTTGTGTAATATGTGCCTAGTTTTAGATTAATGAAGTTAATTACGCATGTATTTATGAAATACCTGACATTTCAATTTCATTTTTTAATTCAGAAAGAAAGAGGAGGTGAGGTTGTTTTGTTAGGAAATTGCATGCTGACAAGCCAAAGAAGTCTTTTAAACGTAGTTAATTAGTACTTATTAAAGTTAGGTGTATCTAAGATTTAAATCCTAGTTAATGTTTTTCTAGTATTAGGATTAGATTTAAAACCAGTTTATATATGTTATTTTTGCTAAAATAGGATTAGACTTAAATTTCTCCTATGCAGTACCAAATTGCTCGATTTGTGTCGATTTGGACCTTTCTTTGGTCGTTATGCATTTTGTACTCGCAATTCACTTCAATATTTTGAATTTGTGTTGGTAAGCTCACTAAAGGGATAAAGCGTTCATGATCAAGAAGAAATATGTTTTTAGGACCCGAATATCAAAATATCGGATTAAGGGTGACTAAATCTCAATCATCTCACTATAAAAAAAAAAATATTATATGTAGCTTTTGAATATTTTCTACAATCAATAAGCATAGATATTTGTTCGCACACCTAACAATATCTCATCATCTTGTTTGAAACTTCTAAGTAGTCTTATGAGAGCTGCAGATTTCTTTAGAATTTATTATTTATTGATCATTTAATTCATGTTACCATGATGAGCTTGAAGCTTAATATTGTTGTGACGTCCATGACCGAAGACAAAGTGATGAAATAGGATCGAGAATATAATTAACATCCTTTTCAGATAGACTAACAAACTGTTGAAGAAGGGATGCATATGACATCTTAGACAAATTCCCCATGGAGAAGAGAGAAAAATCATGAAGTGTTAAAAGATATAACACAAAATTTACATAATACGTACGATATTTTGGGCTCGATATGGTGTAACACAAATAATAAATCATTCAAATAGTTAATCTGTATTGGATACATTAAACTTCATTAGTTGTATTTTGTGTTTCATCTTTTTAGTTAAGTCGATAAACTACGGTATTTGTATTGGATCCCATAAACTTCATTAAGTGTTAAAAGATATAACACAAAATTTACATAATACGTACGATATTTTGGGCTTGATATGGTGTAACACAAACAATAAATCATTCAGACAGTTAATATGTACCGGATACTTTAAACTTCATTAGTTGTATTTTGTGTTTCTATCTTTTTAGTTAAGTCGATAAACTAAGGTATTTGTACTGGATCCCATAAACTTCATTAGTTGAATTTTGTGTTTTGTGTTTCATCTTTTTAGTTAAGTCGATAAACTACGATATTGTCCAAGGGTAACTATCAGTTGCTCAAGATCCATTGAACTTTTAGGGGTCATTTGGTTGGGCAACAAGTTATTTCAGAATTAATTATTCCGAGATTGTTATCCCGTCCTTCTATGTGGATAAAAATAATAGTTCAATTTCGGGATTAGTTATACCGCGATTTTACTCTAACCAAACGTAGAATAAACTCATTTCAAATTTAATCTCGGAACTAATTATCACTTATCCCTCGTACCAAATAAATCCTTACCGTCTAAATTGGTCTTAGTCATTATGTGTAACTTCGTATCTAATTTTCAATTATCATCTTTTTAATTTGACTCCAAACAAACTAAATATAGTAGCATGGATACGATCATGGTACTATCTTCCCTAAAAATTGTACTACTACAAACTATCTAGAGAAAGAAACTAAACAATATTTGTTAAATTAATGTCATTTGGTTGAAAATTTGGTACTACTTTGTACTACATTGGCATAACCAAGAAAACAAGGCAAGAGTGCATGAGAGAAGCAACTGTTGAGTGTACTTTTCACTAATCCTTCAAATTGATTGATTTGTAATTCTGTTAGTTGGTTCATCAATTAAATATCCAACTTTATATATTAAAAAGCAATTCTTGAATATTTTTATTAACTTAAGTTGTATTTTTTTTATAGTAACCACTAAATCATCCTGCATCAGCAGATCATTCCCTTGCCAAAAATCAAGCACAAGTAAAGGAGCAAGTGGGAAATTTATATTGAGAACTTGTAATTAGTCTTGCTGTTGAAGTTAATCAACAAGTGAACTTGACTATGATCCTGTAACTACAAAATAATAATTACCAACTTGATTAAGTTACTTACAATATTATTTTCTCTCTCAATATTATACTCTAAGAAAACTAAGATCTAAATATCACTCGATAGATAGCTCTTACTCTTCTTGAATATTATCATCCTTGATCCTTTTTATATAACCTTCTCGATTGCTCGGTTTAGTAAGTTGATAGGGTTATATCTATGACTAGCCCAACAATGAAACTACATGGTTAATAAATCTATATAATCGGGTAATAATTATAGTAAATTGAACTAAATAATTCTTAAATGGTTTAAATGTTGGCGTACATAGAGTGAAAGATGATCAGTTGAACATACTAGTCAAAAATTACTTTTCAACCTTGAACACCCTAATCTTGATTTCACCACTGAACTTTAATATACCCGACACTTTTCTCAAAAATCCGATTTGGGTACATTCTTTCCCCAACTAACGAAAATATCTTCACGGAATTGCTACATATGAAATTCATCAAAGTTTGGTTGTAGACCTAATTTACATTGTAATGTAGGGGAATAGAGATGAAATTTTTAAAAAGCTAAAAATAAGAAGACGGTGAATTTATTAGTTTAAGGTTTGTTGGGTTGTTGAGAAAACAAATAAAAGAGCATATGATTTATGGTCTAGAAATTTCAACCACTTACAGGGTTAGCTAAACAGATAATTTTACCTCTGTTTGTTACCAATGGTCATTTCTTCATTGGAATATCACACACTTTTAGTCTCTGCAACTTATAGTTCCAATTGAAGAGCATTTGCTACATAAATGAAGTTAGTTGTAGTTTTAGTTTAATACATATTCTTGGTGGCATTTCTTGATTTTAACGTTGGCAAGTTGAGTCATTTCAATGGGAAAACTTACCAAATAAGGCATCATTCACCTTTAGACCCATACACACAAAATTTACGGTAAAAACTTACCCTATGTTTACACTAATCATATTTTTTTATACTCAAATTTATCACTTAACCATGATTAAATAATGTTTTCTTAATTTTACAGTAATATTTAGTTAACAAAGATTAGGGATAAGGTCTGCGTACATCTTACCCTTCCCAGATCTCACTTGTAAAAATACACTTAATACGTTGTTGTAAGGTTAAAATGATTAGGTTATAAACACCCGATGTCTATAAGTATTTACCCAAAGTTGACCAAAGAAACTATACCCAAACCCCGACGAAATCTATTTAATTGTTTTTATCTAAAAGTAGGATTGTCCAAGGAGCCGAGTTCGGGACAGGTCCCGGCGGGACTGGGAAAGGGTCGGGACCGGAGGGCCGGGACTGGCGGGACAAGTCGATGTCCCATCCCGCCGGAAAAGGGGACCGGTGTTGGCGTGGTGGGGCGGAGTCGGGCCCGGGATTCCATTTTTTAGACACTTAATTTCAAAAAAGCTGTGAATATAAACACTTAAATAATTGAACAAGATAATGTAATAAAAACATCCAAAGTTATTTTTGTGCCTCTATAAATATGATTTCTTTGTAATACAATTTCAAAATTGCAACTTTGTGGTGTTGTTCAATAGTTGCAAATCACATAGTAAAATTGCAATTAAAAAAATTACATAGTTATAAACACATATTTTAATTTCTTCACAATGTCTTGTGGTTCTTCGGTTGGAATTGGAATTTGTTGGTCAAATTGGTCGACGTCGCTTCCAGTTCCCTCGAACAAGATTTTTGTTGTAGTTTAAATCGTCTTCTTTGTTGATCTCTAGTTGACCGCACCTTCTACGCTCCGCTCGTATCCAATCTCTGAATAGAACTGTAATATTCAAGTTGTCTCCCGCTAATGAGTGTCTCGTGCTCTCCTATTTGAAATCTTCTGGCAGAAAAAGCGCTTTCAGATGCTGTTGATGACGCTTGAATGTTCAACATATCTCGGGCCATCTTTGCTAGTATCGGAAATGTCGTCTCATTTTCCCTCCAATATTTAAGCAAGTCTTCACGTCCTTCTTCATTGAGAACTGCTTGGTACGGTACAACACCCTGCAAACAAAAACATCAAACTCGTTAACTTGATTAGCAGTGGAACCACTAAACATTCTATTTCTAAGGCTTTCAATACTTGCCGCATAAATAACATGTCTTTTATAAGGTTATATTGAATAAGAAGAAGATGGTATAGAAGCTAGTTGGTTGCTAGCACTTTCTTGTTGGTAATGCATATATACTTTTTTGCATTCATCGTGTATGCTAGACAAAATTTCTTCTTTAGTTAGTCCCTCAGGTGGTTGTTCATTTGGATTTTTGGAGTTGGAGGTGGAAGTACTATTATACAATCATAAATCGTTTCAATAAGTGTTTTATAACCGTCTATTTTAATAGTCGGATTTAATACAACACCAATCATATAAATAGTGGGAATAGGAAAAAAAATTTAACTTGATAAATATTTTTTTAATAGGTGTCTTATAAGATGGGTTTTCCATATATTCACTAAGTAACAAAAAATATTAGAGATATATAAAATAACATAGTTGAAATAGTAGGATGATATATACCAGAAAATTCTTTAGTTGCTTGAAAAAAATTCTCTAAAAATCCAATAAGTTCTGAAATTTTTTCTCAATCATTATCTACAAGCATATCAATTGGATTTCGATTATGGGCGTTAAAAATAAAGTTATAGGTCTTCTATAATCGTTAGCAACAAGTAGTTGTTCATATAGAGAATTTCACCTAGTCGCTACTTCTTCAGGAATTTTTCTAAAAGGTAATCCACAATTGTGACAAATTTTTTTATATTCTTTTTTTCTTTGTATTTTATTACTTCTAAAAATAAAATTTATAGCAAAATTGTACTTTATTAAGAATGTCTTCAAAAAGTGATAGATCATCCTTTACAACTAAGTTATAAATATGACACGCACATTTTATATGAAAATGATTAGAAAAATATGGAGTTAATAGATCTTTTAAAAGTCTCACAACATAATTATTAAAAGAAGTATTATCTAACGTAACAATCATTATTTTGTCAGTTATACCATAATAATCGCAAACTTCATGAATATTTTGTGCATAAAATCTTCAGTGTGCCTATCATCAATATATCAATTTGCTAAAATACGTTTTTGATAGACCAATTATGATCTATCCAATGACATGTTACAGTTAAATAATCATTGCCGTTAGTACTACGGCCTATATCAGAAGTGATAGATACTTTGCTAGGAAAATGATAAAATGCATAACGTAAATATTGTTGATATTCATGTGCAAATTTAAAAACGTCTCTCCTAACAGTTGATCTAGGAAAATCGCTAAAAGCATGATTATACATTTCTCTAAAGTAATGAATAAAACCAGGAGAGGAAGGAAATGCAAAAGGCAAACCCTCCACCCTAACTAATTTTGCTATTGCTTTTCTATCTCTGTGTTTATCGTATTTAGTACCTACAATTCTCCCGTCGTCGGGTTAATTTGACCATGTACTTGGTTTGGGACACTATGTGAACCTTGTCCCGACTGAGAGCGCATTGGCGCTCCTGACTTTGTAGCATCATATTCATCTCACCTAGCTTTGTGAAAGCCTTGTACATGTCTCAATAAACCTCCCGTCCCACCCTGATCTTTTTTGATTTTAAATTTATAAATATTTTTACAAATTTTACATCTAACTACTTGATTTTCTTGGTCCATATAAAAAAACTCTCATGCAACTGATTTTTATTTTTCATTGTGTGGGGCCTCGACTTATAATAGGGGGAATAGGAGGCGTTCCAGTTTCAGTTTGAGGCTGAGACTCAGTCTGAGGTTGAGGTTGTTGTGGTACACGAGTGGGTGTGTCATCTAGATTATCGTCTAAATTAAAGTCTAGTTCAGTTGCAGAATATATTTCATCATCTAATGGTATATCATTAAAAAAATCAATTTCATCTTATGAGTGTAATCAATCAAATCATCCTGACTAGGAATAGGATGACTAGAAAACGTATTCATGCCCTTGTTACCCCTACTAAAAGAAGCACTATTACCCTTGCCCTTAATCATACGTCTAAATCTTTCCATTTTAATTATGCAAATAAATAATTAAAGATAATGAAATTAAGTGTGATAATTAAAATAAAGTAACAATAATAATTAAAAGAAGGAAAGAAGGTACCAAATGCCGACGTAACGCCGACGTGTAATCGAGGTTGAAAATTAAAACTTTGCTCGATGGATTATCCTCAAACTAATTGTCAACTTCAGTCCCAATTTTTTTAACTTTGATACAATTATATAAATCAGCAAATAAAATAAAATATTTAGTAGGTAATGTAGACTTGTAGAGAGATAGATTGAGAGATTAGAGAGATTGGTGAGATAAAATAAAGAAAAAATGGAGTATTTATAGTTGGGAAATTGGGTTAAAGTATAAATATGCTAACTTAGGGGTTAAAATAAATATTAAGAGGGTAGGGGGGGGGGGGTTATGGGTGGGAGCCTAAAAATGGTCGTTGGAACCGTTGCACAACGGCCAAAATCTAAATTTGGAAGTTGTTACAACGGCTACCTTTGCAAAGGGAGAGGGGGAGATCGAGATCGGGACGGGGTCGGGGCGGGGCAGGTCAAAGTAGGATGGACCCTGGCGGGACGAGCCAATGACTCATCCCGATACCCTAAAAAATTTAGGAGGATCAGGGCGGGGTCGGGATCGGGCCGACCCGGGCCACTGGACAACCTTATCTAAAAGGAGTAAAATCTCATCCATTACTTATGCAAATAGAATTTTAAGATCAAGCTCATTGGTATACATGGACAAACAAAACATAGATTGAGAATGAAATTATAACAAAATTAGGTTAGGGGCGTGAAGGGCATTTTTCAAGACGAGAGGTGGATGGGCGGGAGAGACAAAGTTCTATGACCGTAACCACGAATTGGAATTGAATTGTCATTACCAACAATTATGTCACGATTTTGCTCAAATTGGAATAAGACTAGAGAGAGTACCTTGGTCGGACGTCATGTGAGTAGTGGCTCTGGTATCCATGTACCAATTTGCGTCCGGATGATTTAATCCAAGCGTGTGCATCACAGCTTCATTGTCGGTAGGGGTGGGGCCCGCTGCTGACCCACGAAATTGGACCTGTTGTTGGGCCCAATTTCTCGGGTACTGTTGTGACGAAAAATAGGGGTTGTTTGGCCCAGTTCCACGGCCATGGGCCAAGGGCTGTGGCCAGTTGGCTTGCGGCCCACTGCCCCGAGGCCCAGTGCCACCCCGTTATTGCCAACTCGGTTTCCACCACGGATTTTATCGCTATTTTTGCGATTCTAACCCTTTTTGCCGCCACCGTTGTTTCGATTTTGGCCGGAATTGTTGGAGACGGAGGGAGAAAAGTTGGACTCGGTCACCATGACAACTGAAGGGCCCCAGTGGCCGCATTCTTAGCCAAGCCTGCTTCTTCGAGCGTGAGCATGGAACGGGCCTGATAAAACTGTGAAAGAGGACTGCTCTGACGAAGTAGCGTACCGACACCACTATAGGCCTAAGATAGGCCTGCAACCATTTGAAGGACAAGACGATCATTGGTGACGGGCGCACCAACGTTGCAGAGTTGATCCACCAATTCTTTCAACCTTTTGCAGTATGCTGAAACGTTAGGGAAATCTTCCATATTGACGTGGGGAGAATTACTGCTCAAGGGTAACAACGCGAGAATTTTGATTATCTTGGAATATATCACGTACTCTATTCCAAGCATCCATCGACGTAGCGTCTGGTTCGATAATCGTTTGCAACAGGTCAGTAGAGATAGTGGAGTAAATCTACTAACGAACGGTAGCATCAAGGGTCGTCCACAACTTAAGATCATCCTCGGATTTAGGCACCTCCGTATCCGCAGGAGCCGCGGGGATAATGTGATGGAGGACTTGATGCGAACGTGCGTGAACTTTGAACAGTTCGGCCCACGTCGCGTATTGGACGTTTTCTATTTCAAGAATGATAGGGATGTGATTCTTGATGTTAGAAACAGTAAGGACATGGTGAAACGTGTTCTTAGCCATAATAGCAACGCAAAAACGTAATGTAGGGATTGAGAAGAAAAATTTTGAAAAGAGAGAAGGTACCGCCGGGGCACGAAAACCGAGAAGAGAGGCTCGGAAATCGATGCAAAAGTGGACAAAAATTGGAGAGGATTTTAGACATAGACTTCTGATACCATGAAAGAAATAATCTCTTGATTATTTTCATTAATGAAAGAGTATATATACAATTTACAATTTTCCATAATAAAAAAATCATGTTCATTCTATTCCCCAAAACCCTATTCTAGTTGTACAAGAATCCTATAATTATGGTAAGTGTACAATGCTAATTTAATACAATATTTACACTAACTAAAGTCTTCCAAAAATCGTGATATACACGGGTTTGTATACCGTGTATACCACGGTTTCACATATGGTAAGTTGCCTTGTGAAACCGTGATACACATGGTATACAAACCCATGTATATCACGGGTATAACTAACAGGCCTCTCCTCAATAATTATACGAAATTCGGTCCACATGAGGGTTCTCTTTAGTGGGTGTCATGCATATTGCTGCATACCTTCCATCAGACACATTGCTTGAAAAGAACTAGTATCCTATTTCACTTTTCCTTCTCGGCCTATATTTTTCTAGGGGAAGGGGGTGTCTCCAAGCATAGCGTCATGGGGTGCTCAAATCCATATAGACTAAAATTATGAGTGAAAAGAGTATTCTCAATTAAAACTCCTGGTTGAGTAATGTAATTAAGTTTGGTGTTCCACGCACTTCAGTACACCTTCAACACATTCATCAATGAAGGTGAAAGATCGAGTCTGCTTTCCATCTCCCCACATTTCAAATTTATCAGCGGAAGTGAAGGCTTTTCTACAAAAAGCTGCTGGTGCTTTCTCACGTCCACCTATTGTTTAGACAAAAAATTGATCATTTCATAAAAGAAAATCAATGATAATGTAAGACATGTAATTTTCTTGAGTGAGATTACCTTTCCATGTTCCAAATGGGCCATAAATGTTATGGAAACGTCCAATGCGACACTCAATTCCGAAGTCCTTGTTGTAATGCTTACATAACTCTTCTGTTGCCAGCTTTTCTAATCCATAAGCATCTTGAGGCTAAGACAAAAATGAAAACTGTCATCAATGCTGCAGATTGTAAAATTTCAAATACAGCCAAGGCTTATCGATTTAAGGTTAAAACCTCTGCCGGCCAAGCATCAGCCTCCTTTAAGCTCACGTTGGTTTCCAACTGCTTAAATTCAGGGTAGATGCATGCACTGGATGCATAAAAGAACCTGTAGCCAACATTTAAAAGGTCAATCTCTGGAAATGGTATATCTCTTAGCTACTACTCCCTCCGTCCCAATTTATGTGACACCATTTGACTTGGCACGGAGTTTAAGAAAGAAAGGAAACTTTTGAAATGTGTGGTCAAAAAGAAGTCTTATATAAATGTGTGGTTGTAAATCATCTCATAAAGTTAAATTGTTTCTAAATATAGAAAGATGACATTCTTTTTGGGACATACCAAAAAGGAAATGGTGTCACATAAATTGGGACAGAGGGAGTATAACTCAACAAAAGGGATGAATACAGAAAACCAGAAACAGCTACAAGGAAGAAAAGAGCCGGTGGCATTCATGTCGGAGTAAATACACTTGATATACTATATCAAGAGATCAAAATCTAGAGGAATCAACAGAATGAAAAATGTGCTTGTTCAGGCAGATTTTCAGTCTATTCCCTCAAGGCCCAAAACCTTGAGATCACAGGCTGAAATCCCATTCCACAACATCTTTGTTTGCCTCATAAAGGACCATGACTGCATATTGTAATGCTCATAAAAAGACTTGTAACAACATTGTGATTTATTTTACCATAAGAAGGGGAGCCTTGGAGCAACGATAAAGTTGTCTCCGTGTGGCCTATAGGTCACGGGATCGAGCCGTGGAAGCAGCCACTAATGCTTGCATTGGGGTAGGTTGTGTACATAACACCCCTTGGGGTGCGGCCCTCCCTGCTAACACCGGATGCTGCGGGCTGCCCTTTTTTTTATTTTACTATATATTAGAAAAGTCTTACGGATGTACAATTGGCAGTAAATGCAGAAGGAAGAGCTACATCCCATAGAAGGAAGGAGTGCGACAAATAGAAGCACTTCGTCATCTTTCTACATATGAGATCTAACATAACAATTGGTATGAGTAGATTCAACCATCTAGTTATATATATGTGTGTCTTTAAATATTACTATTAATTTCTTTTACTCTTCGGTCATTGGGGGCTGCGTGTTGCAGAGGAGATCTTTAAGGCACTGAAGATAGATAGTAATAATGTCTCTACATCTTTCCACCTATCTAAGGTAAGTACATCGTTTTAGAATGAAGGAATGCCAAATTATGACTAGCCATATATAATTTTGCAAGTGAAATATCTGTAAGTTCATGTAACCCTTTCATCTTAAAATATAAAAAAAATGCCAAATAAAACCACTAGCCCTTGAATATTGCATAGGTGTCTTGCATTAGAACACTAGTCTGATGCTAAACACTAAACAACAGGAGAGATTGGCTAACCTCTTAATACCGTTGATTCTTGAAGCCTCCATCATGTTAAAAGCTGATCATAGTGTTGTTATACATGATCACCGAGTGGTTGGACTGAATGAATCCCATACCTCCCATATCGGCAGCCAGATTGAACACATGATCAACTCCTTTTGTGACTTTCAAACAGTTATCCATAACCCTTAGATCAACAAGATGGAACGCCTTGCAATGTGTGAGGCAATTAATCCACCAGCTCCCGTAATAGAGATTTTGAGCTTCTCTGAAGGCCAGTAGGGTTCCCTCTCAAGGTTTTCATATGTGTATTCTCCATAATTGGTTTCACCAGAAGTTCCCATTCTGTACACAAAATACCATTACTAAAAGGAAAATGCATGGAATACTAGGCCAAATAGAGGCAGAGCTCGAATCTAGACGCATTAGTTAGGAGCATGACAGAATAAAACTCACTGGATTATCAAAATACTTGTAAACAAAAGGGACAAAATAAAAGAAGTGAATCTTCATGTGGTTACTACAGAAACAAGTCTAAGATATACATCCAGATGGATGAAGGACAAAGTCTAGGAGTAAAGCACAGAAAGGAATATCACGAATGAATTTTTGTCTAAATATACTATGAATTACATAAAAAAAGAGTAATTTAAGAAAAAGGGAAAGGGTCAAATTTGTCCGTCCTATTCAAAATAGCTCAATTTTGTCATCCGTTATACTTGGTCTAATTGTACCCCGTTGTCAGAAAAAAGTCCCAAATATCAACCTTACCCTCTAACGGAGCTCCTACATGAGGATAATTTTAAACCAAATAGTTAAAGGTTGAGGAGTAAACTGGACCTTTTTCTGGACAATTTTGACATGTGGAGTCCAACCATAATCACGTTGGAGCTCCATTAATGCCAAATGACAAATATGAGACGATTTGCTAACGGCAAAGACATGCTAACGGCAAAGACATGAATGCACTTTTGGCAAAATTAAGTCATTGGGAATAGTACATGGGCAAATTTGAACCTCCCACAGATAGGGAGAGAACCATCCTTCTCAAACAAACAAAATACAAAAACTACACAACAAAACTAAAAGATTCTCTCTTCCCATAAGCAAAACAAAAAAGATTCACTTAACAAAGGCGTGTTCATATCACAACATTATGATACATTTGCAGGAAAAAAAACAGGGAAATAAGAAATCTATAAACAGAACTAAAAATTATACCTTAGTTAAGCCCTTCCATAACTTTAAGCATTAAACAAGACAACAAGTCCACATAAAACACCAAACTAAAACAGAAATTTGTCTTGAAAACATAGTACTAACAAATTGTTGGAAATTTGCCTTTGGTGGGAGTTGCGTCCACCCATCTTTAATGACTTAAACACTAGGGTTACGCAAGTTGGAGACTTTGGTTCTTCACACGTGCATAATCTATTAAGTGAGTAGATGACCGTAGGGCCAAAGATCGTCAAATTTCACCGTGTCCTGTCCTTAAATCCGTGTTTGCTTCTCCTTAAATTCGTGTATGTCTATTATTTTGTTCTTTACTCGATAACAAATCAATGGCTTTCTTGACCCGTCAACAACCCGATAATGCATGGTATATGGATACGGGCGTCACGTCTCATCTCACCAACAACTTTGGTAATCTTACTCAAATGCGGAATTTAAAATACCACACAGTCTATTATGGTCGGTAATGATCATCGCATTCCAATTCAAGGATTTGGCCACACCCTTACCCCACCACCGCATCCCCACTTCTCCCTCAATAACGTCCTCTATGCCCCACACATTATCAAGAACCTAATCTCCGTTAGAAAATTTGCCACAGATAATTTCGTGTCAATTAATTTTGACCCGTTTGGGTTTTCTGTAACGGACCTACGTACCGAAAAACTTCTAACGAGATGCAATAGTGAACGGGACCTCTATCCATTCCTATCTACATCTGCTGCCAGTGTCACCCCTCCCACATCTCTCACTGCCCAAGTCACTCCCCCCACAACCTTAGCAACAATCTTTCCGTCTACTTGGCATAATAGACTTGACATCCCGGAGCCCATGTTTTTAATTTTCTTCGGACCAATAATTTAATTCGATGTTCTAGTGGAAAACCGGCCCAATAATGTTTGTCTTGCCCTCTAGGCAAACACGTTCGCCTTCCTTTTCAGTCTTCTTCAAGTGTTACGTTCTCTCCGTTTGATATTGTTCATGCAGATTTATGGACATCCCCTGTTGTTAGTTCACTGGGTCATAAATTTTATCTTGTGTTGTTAGATGACTTTTCGCACTTTATATGGATTTACCCTCTAAGGTTCAAATCTGAAATCTATACCAAGTTTCTTGAGTTTCAGAACTTTATCAAAACACAATTTGAAAAATCCATAAAATCATTCCAATGTGATAACGGTCATGAGTTTAATAATTCCGCGTTTCATAATTTTTGTACCAATAATGGCATGATCTTTCGTTTCTCCTGTCCCCGCACCTCACCCCAAAACGGAAAAGCCGAACGAATCATCTGTACTATCAACAACATGGTTCGTACTTTTCTTTTCCATGCCTCCCCCCATCGTTCTGGGTCAATGTAGTCAAAATGGTAGAATATATCCTTAATATTTTACCTACCAGTACTCTTCACAAAAAAACCCCACCGAAATTCTCTACCATCGGATCCCCTCGTATGACCACCTTAGAATTTTTGATTGTCTGTGCTACCCGAACCTTGCCGCCACTGCCCCTCATAAATTAGCACCATGTACCGTATGTGTCTTCGTAGGTATTCCTTCTAATCATAGGAGCTATCTGTGTTATGACTTGTCCAATCGTAAAATTCATGTCTCTCGCCACGTCACGTTTGACGAGACCACATTTCCGTTTTCGATTATTCAAAAATTCTGAAAACCAGACTATACCTTCCATGAAGAGTCTAACATCTCCCCCGTCATCCTCAGAGAATTGTGCCAATCAGACACCACCAAATCAAAACCGCCACCCACTGCCACATCACCGCTGATTTCCACTACCACCGCCGTAACCATCGGCAACATCCGTCAGTCGCCGTATGACACCTGTTACTGCCACCTCCGGCAGTGACTCCGACCAAGTTCCCTCGCCACCAGTTCCGATACCCTCCACCGAAAATTACATTCCAGTCTCTGTGTCACATCCGATCACCATACAGAACAACCACCGGACTACCCAACCACCGACCATCGTGTCACCACCACCAGCGACAATCGCCCCTCGACACATACCCGTCACCGGAACCCCAACCCATTGCAATCCCAGTACCCAGACCACCACTACCACCCCAAATCCACCACCAACAGTCTACCCGACGTCGTCCACCTCGCACCACCTTGTCACTCCCAGATCTGCGACCTTACCAACCACATCGTCGCCCACACCATACCCGATGCCACTTCTCGACGCCGCTCCTCCACAGCGCAGTCCCGTCGACCAAACCCAATACCGTGACCCGCAACCACCAACACAACAAAATACCCATCCATAATCTGCCCCCACGCACCCAATGGAAACCCATGCCCAATACGAGATTTTCAAACCCAAGGTCCAGTTTAATTTGTCCGCACAAACCATTTCCCCTATTTTCAAAAACCCAAAATTGGCCAAATTAGACCCGAATTGGAATGCGACCATGTGTGAGAAATTTAAGACTTTAACGAAACAACACACTTGGGATTTGTCTCCTAGATCGGAGGGGGTGAATGTGATTCGATGCATGTGGCTTTTTCATCACAAATACAGAGACAATGGTGATCTAGAGAGGTATAAGGTGAGATTTGTGGCTAATGGCACTAACAAGCAGGAGGGTATTGACTGTGGTGAGACGTTCAGTCCGATTGTTAAACCGGCCACCATTCGCACAATCTTGAGTATTGCTATGGGTAAGCATTGGCCGATTCATCAGCTTGATGTGAAGAATGCATTCCTACATAGGGATTTGAAAGAAATTGTTTACATGCACCAACCACCTGGCTTTGTACATTCCATCAGCCCTTCAGTATGTATGCCGCCTCCGTAAGTCACTTTATGGTTTGAAACAGGCCCCTAGAGCGTGATATGTTCGATTTGCACAGTACATTATGCATATTGAGTTTGTACGTAGCAAGTGTGATAATTCTCTATTTATCTTTCATCGAGGTAATAGCACCGCTTACTTGTTGTTATACGTGGATGACATTGTGCTTATTGCCTCCACAGAGTTCTTGAAAAATGAGATTATTACATTGCTCAAAATCGAATTTGACATGAATGACTTAGGAAAGTTGAGCTATTTTTTGGGGATATCAGTGACTAGATCTGCAAATTCTATATTCTTGTGTCAGCGCAAGTATGCAGATGAGATAGTATACAGGGCTAAAATGGAAAACTGCAAGATAATGTCCACTTCGGTTGACTCTAAATCAAAGCTTAGTGTTGTTGATGGTAATCATGTGTCCGATCCCACTCTTTACAGGAGTCTTGCAGGTGCACTACAATATCTCACGTTCACCAGGCCTGATATTGCTTATGTTGTTCAGCAGGTATGCTTATTTATGCATACCCCAGAGAGCCTTATTTTACTGCCCTTAAGCTTATCATTCGATACGTCAAGGGCACACTTGATTATGGATTGCACATATATCCCTCAACACCGATCAGGTTATTATCATACACGGATGCTGATTGGGCAGGCTGTTCGGACACGCGACGCTCCACCTCCGGCTACTATGTATTCTTAGGGATAATCTCATTTCATGGTCTGCCAAAAGGCAGGTCACCCTATCCCGTTCGAGTGCAAAAGCAGAGTACAGAGGCGTTGCTAATGTTGTTGCTGAGATCTGTTGGGTTCGAAACCTTTTTTTGGAGTTGCAATGTCCCTTGCGTAAGACGTCTTTGGTTTACTGTGATAACATATCCGCCATATAATTATCTCATAATCTGGTTCAGCATCAGCGAACCAAGCACATTGAGATGGATATACACTTTGTTCGTGAGAAGGTTGCTCTTGGTCATGTTAGGGTGATGCATGTGCCTTCTTCATATCAGTATGCAGATATACTCACCAAAGGCCTTCCATGATAGCTCTTCCTTGACTTCAGATCCAGTCTTAGCGTACGGCCTCCTCCCGCTTCGACTGAGGGGGTGTATTAGCACGTGTACTACCTAGACTAGGTTACATATTTACCATATTTTGTAATGTATAATTATGGTAGGATTACGATCCTTATTTTAGAAGGATTCAACATTGTACACCTATATATATTTGTATTAATGATAAAGACTCCAAAGGGAGATTAGTACAATCTTACAAAAATAAACCAAGCAAGACTATATTCCTTATATGTATTCAACATTTTTCACTATTATAATTTATGAACTATTTATGCTTTAGTTTGTAAAAACACTGAGGAAAAGAAAATAAGATATTAGCTTTTAGTATGCAACACCTTACATAGAAGGGATACTAATAATAGGTACATTTTAGTTATTATATCATCCCATTTAAATTTTGTAACAGCCAACATTAATTGAAAGCTGCACTTACCGTTTCATATTATATGAAGTAGAAGAAAAGGCTTCCCTTACTGATAACAAATATGATTTTCATGACTACCACACCATAACCATTTTATATCCTCAAAACCTTAAAAAATAACAATAAAGGTCTCTTGCTCCTTTTCTTTTTCCTGATTTATTCTCCTGATACTTTGTGATTTGGATTTTCATTAGTAATAGTTTTCTGAATATTCATATCTATTTATAATGGTAAATACTTATTCACATCAATAATTTAAACAAAATTTATGCAACTTATCACCGTTAAGTGATTTAATGGTATATATGTATATATAAAAATTAATAATGGCTAAGTGGTAGATGGTAGGTGTGTATATCAAACATACGTCATGTATCATTGATTAATTGTTAAGCGGTACGAATAAATTTTCACATTTTATATTTTAGGACTTGCTAGCTCAATTTTGTGTCGTGACTCAGAACAATTGAAGTTATTTGTTGTTTATTCATTTTCTAAGGATAAAGTAATGACGGCACAAAGCTCAGGAAAAAATGATTTGTATTTGTGATTTAATTTATATGTGAAATCAATCTTTTAATCTACATACATAAAGTATTCTTTTATCTGAATGGGATTTTTTAAGAAGATTAAGTATTATCCTTTGTTATCGATGATTTTTTTTTATAATCGCGCGAAACGCGAACGAATTCCTAGTTTAACTTATCTTAAAATTCTTTTTTCAAGGAGAAGTATTAGTTTGAAGGTGTATTTCAAATCAATTCTACTCATAAAATTCTTAAATTTTAACAATTTTTTTCCTTCACTGGCGTTTGAAATATATAACAATAATAATCCAATGTAATCTCATAAGTGGAGCTTGAAGAAGGTAGGTTGTACGCAGACATTACCTCTAACTTGGGAGATAGAGAAAGTATTTTCGATAGACAAAATAAAAAGTAAGGTTTGAATAGACATACCCTAACTAAACATAGAAAAACCTTGAGAAAATGATAATAGAGTTTGCACATTTACTATTCAAACTCTAGGGATTTTTTTAAGTTTGAACTGCACATTTCAAATTCGAAGAAAAAATTGTGAAGCTTTTAACCACCACAATTCAACTTTCTTGAAAATCCGCTGAAATTTGAACTGTCAACTAAAACTCTATTAGAAGTCCCTGGAATGCTTTCAAGGATTTAGCTATGAATATTTTTGTCTAAACTTTATTTTCGAAAAATATGCGGCAAAATATTAAATAAATTTGAAGTAGTAGTTAAATATTACTTCTGGTGTATGTGACATCATTTTCTTTTTGGTTTGTCCCTAAAAGAATGTCATATTTCTATTTAGAAACAATTTAACTTTACGAGATGATTTTGTTAGGTTTTGCCCTAAATTTCCTATCTTATTTGAATTTTATCATAATTGTGTTTTATTTCAAAATGATTTTCTTGGTGGAAAAGGATTCTACCATATTTATCCTTTTCTTGGAAGAGAAGTTTTGAACTTCTATAAATAGGAGATCATTTCTTCTCATAAATAACATAATAGCATCCACAATGTAGTCGTTTAGATAGTTTTGTTTAGGGAAAGATTTTTCTGCAATAGATTTTATGTTTTTATATTAGTTTTATATGTAGATTAATTGATCAAATTATATTAGAATATTCTATCTCTTTTAGTATGTTTTTCTTTGTCGTCTGATTTATCGTCGTCAAGGTTTGCAATTGTTAGCTTCCGCATGACGCCCTGATTTATTTCGATCCCAACAGATTTACAGTCACACATTTATATAAGACTTGTTTTAGATCACACATTTCAAAAGTCTTCATTTCCTTCTTAAACTTCGTACCAAGTCAAATGATGCCACATAAATTGAGACAGAGGAAGTACTAGTTAGCAGTCCAAAAAGTGGTTATTTTCCAATTTCTTTCATTTTTTCCAACTTCAATTTCTAATATTTTTTTCAAACAACTTCAGATGTAGGAAATTACACCGGATGATCTTGGAAATGGGTAGTCTTGAACTTTTGAACTGTATTTATCTCATGGGTAAATCTTCAAAGTTAAAAGTAAAAAATATTCGCCATTGAACAATCTGTTTAACTTAAAATTTTGCCCATACAGCAAGCAGGTCGAAAGTTCAAAGACCAAACACCTCAAACGTAATTCATATATACCCTTCAAATGGAGTCATTGCCTTTTGTCCCTGTTTTGTGCTGGTTTTTAATTTTTGTTCCTTATAACAAATAATTTTTTTGCTGAGAATAAATTTATATTTTTACATCATAATACTTCATAAGTTATGCCCGACGACTTTAAAAAACTTATGCTCTGCAAAATATAAGTTCGATTGCTAATGACAAATATTGAAGCCCAATCCATTTGAAGGAAAAAATTAAGGACCATCCCGTTTAAGGGACAAAAGTACAATTCGCACGATTGTCCCTATTTTAGGGTGGTCTTAAATTTCCCCCCCTCAAATAGGTGGTCTTTAATTTTTGTCATTCAGCTAAAAAATGATCAAAAATACCCTTGATGGTGTGAGTTCGAATATCAACAGAGTTAAAAAGGAAAAAATTCGCAAGACAAGATTTTATTAGAAAATATGCCTATTCGGCCAATGTTGTACAGAAATTATATCTTAAGGGACATAGTTTCTATGTACTTATGTCTGAAGGTAAAATTTCATTGAAAATTAAGATTATACCTTGTCCGGCTAGTTAACTTTGGCCTAATAGACATAATTTCTAATGAAATCTTGCTTTGAGATTTTTTTCTTTTTTGGACTCTACTTGAATTCGAACACATAATCTCTGATTTAGTAGACCAATGATAAAAAATACTTTTGACCTATAAACTTTCATTAAATGAAAAGTATAGCTAGCAATTAAAGATGAGAGCCAAAAATTAAAGACTTGAGGCAAAAAATTAAAGACGAGTCAGCCCGTATGAAGGATAATCCACACAATTTTTTCCTTCAAATGTCGTCCACATTGCCCAATAATGGAGCACTTTTTGACTTGACATGGGCTTGAAATAGGCCCATATCCTTTTTGTTTAGGGAAAAGTAATATGGGCTCTACGTCGACCCATCGTCTTAGTATGATCCGAAACCCGACCTCTTCGGACCAGTTCTTGACTTTCTCAGTTGAAAATTGAAACAACAATAGCACAAAAAGAAAGATGCAGAAAAGAGAGCAAGCCAAGCTAATCGGATCAACTGGTGGCTCCGCCGCACCGCCGGCGAAACGAGGTCGGCCATTTGGAAGCGGAAGTAGCAACGCCACCGCCGCTGCAGCTGACTCAGCAGCTCCTTCAACACTCCTCGGCCCTTCCCTGCAGGTTCACTCTGCCTTCGCTGGTTAGTCCAAGATCTTTTCTCAAATATATATATCTTAGAATACTTTAGACTAAACGTTAAACCACTTCTACTAGAATTAGAATATAATAGATTTGTAGCTAGCATAGAAGAAAACATTTTCTTAGCAACTATAGATAATAGTCTCCTAGAAGACATACGTTGGCATATACAAGGTATCCAAAGCGATATTACCTACGCTGACGATTGGATAGCATATCAGAATAGTAAATTAAAAAGACACCTAGCATATTTCCCACTAGGATAAAAATAGCTCATTTAAAGCATTTAGAATACTTAGACTTACGAATTTTACCAGACAAAAAATATAGAATACTACCAGACCATAGTATAATTAAGTAATCAGATATTAGTATTTTTCAACAGAATCAGTTGAACTTACTAAACCCTAGAACTTTATACAATGCTGGAAGATTTACGTCAACATCACAACTCTATAGACATTATAGAGAAGAACAGTTGTCGGTATTAGGCAACCAGACACAAAATATAAATTTAATTAGTGACGAATCTTTTAGACACATTAGAAGAAATACCAGGACTCTCATGCACATGTGATTAATGGTAGTAGGAATTAAGGGTTTAACTAGAAAAAATCTAGGAAGTAAAGTTCTCATACTCATATATGATGATAGATGGACAGACATGAAAAAATCTATCATTGGTATGACAGAAATAGACATGACTGATAACGGCGGAATATTTTATATAAGCCCAGACTTCTTAATAAACTTAGCCGAATTCGGAAAGCATATTAAGATAGGAATACAGACCAAAGGCTATGAAGAAATGCATAGCGGAAATAATTTATTAGTATGTTTAGGATTCTTAGGAAAGATGACAACCAATAGCAATACTAAGTTTAGAATTAAAATAAATGACGTAGTAGAATTAATGAGCAATAAATGCATTAATTTAATTAAACCTACGAAAATACAACCGAGAAGAGTATGCGAGCTTAGAATGGAAATTAGACCGAGTTTAGTAAAAAGAAAAAGATATTACAACCAGCCTCGCACTTAGAATATACAAATCATCGTGGAGAAACATCCATAAGATTTACGGATTACAATTACACTCCCCAAAAAGAGTGTGAAGAAGAAAATACTATAGAAGAAACGAACTAAATCGATGAACATAGAACTTATCCCGAAGGATACGAAGTAGACATAGCCATAGACAAAGCTAGAGACACGAAAAGACAAAAACCAAAAATGTTATTCAAATGCAAAGGTTGCAAACAGGATAACATGGAATTAGAAGAAGCAATAGAACATTTTAAATATTGCACAAAGAGAACAGATAACGAAGGCTATAAGGAAGAACGTATTGCCAGAGAAAAAACAGAAATGTTTGAAGAAATCTGGAAAGACTTCTCGGTAGATAGCGAACTAGAACGTAACTCAGAAATTAGTTGCAAAGAATTAGAAAATAGTTCAGACATTAGTTATAAAGAACTAATGGAAACTAGCGCGTCTAGCTCTAGTCCATTCCAGAGAACCACTGGAGAGAACATTACTGTAAACACTAGTACAGGTAATGTACCTAGAAGACGTGTATTCAGAACAACAGAAGAACCTGTACAACAACAGGTCAGACCATCAGGTAAAAGACTACCTTTAGAAGAAAATATAACCCTCCAAGAAGGAGGAAATAGAGGAAATTTTTTGAATATAGCAGCACATGATCCCCGAGAGATGGAATTCGTAATTGATTTATGGAAAGGTATCGTGGTAGCGGACTATATACAAAGTTATGTAGAAACGAGACTCGAGACGATGTATAAATATTTAGAAACATTCTTAGGAGAATCTACTAAAGCTTTATGGGAAGCATACAAAGTGAATTTCCCAGAAGAATTCCACCAACTGGTATCTATGGGATCAAACCCATACAACTTCACAAATATGATACATACTCTTATTATTGGTGAAGACCCGAATAGTGGATTAGTAGTATTACAGAAGAATGCGTTAATTAAGTTAGAACAACTTAGCATTAGTAATTGGATTTACATTAAGAAATTTTTAAATGATTTCTTTTATTACTGTACGATCAGCGGTAACTCGTTTGATCAAGACTTAGGTAAAAAGCTCTTTAATAAATTGCCAGGAGCTTTGGGTAGAGAAATAGAAGACCGTTGGGGTAAGCGGGAAGGAATAATACAAAACCCTCACGCTAGATGGTCCATAGGACATAGAATCCAACACATAATGGAGATTCTGCAAGAAAAGTGTACTAGCCTGCAAATACAAAAACAACTTAAACAAAATGAGTTAAGTTTTTGTAAGAGCGTTATTTACACTACGCAGAGCTATGACAAAGACCCCCAGAAAAGAAAACCCTATAAGAAAAAGAAGAAGTACGGTAGTTATGACAAATATGATAAAAAGGGATACTATCTTAGAAGATCAACAGCTAAAAAGCCTTATCTAGACAAAAGTAAGCATATACGGAAATATAGAAATGATAGGACGTATAAAAACAGACTAGAATGCTTCACTTGTGGTAGCATAGAGCACTTAGCCAATACCTGTCCAAAAAGGATAAATAATAATACTAAGAATGCTCAGTTAATAGAAGACTTCCAGGAAACTTTAATTAGTGTAGATGAATATATGTCAGATACTGAAAGCATATATTCAATAGTAAGTATACATGAAGAAGGTAATAACCAGATAGACTCCTCAGACTCTGAAGCAGATAACTTTATTAATGAAATAGGAATAGAACAATTACAGTTAAGCGAAGACTTAAATAATTTAGTAAATACTGCTATAGACTGTGATCATAATTTCGAGAAACATAAAGCCATAGATAGCATCGCATGTTGCATCTGCAGATGGTTCCCTAGCAGAAGCAAAAGGGCCAAATGTAGCAAGTGTTACATGGAAGGATGTATAACATGCCTTCAGAAAGAACTAAATATTACCATAGGCACAAAAGAAGTTTTAGAAAAAATTAGAGAACAAGATGTCGTATACTCGACTATAGCAATAAGACTAATGACTTTAGAAACTAGGATAAATACATTAGAAATGAGACTTTCTAAACTAGAGAGAGGAAAACAAATAGATTTAGGAAACAATTCCTCAGACGAAGAACAACTAGAAAGAGAAGCTGAAGCCTCTTCAGAACTAATGAATAGATCTTTAATTTGCAACGAAGACAAAAGGTTTAGTTCGTTAAGACTATTAACTAAAATAAAAATTAAAGACTATGAAATTACTACTTTAGCATTAATAGATACGAAAGTTGTACAAGTAGTATATTAAATAAGAAGATTGTTCCTAATACTCTAATCAAGACTTTAGACAAGCCATCTTCAAAGAATGCGGATGGATGGAACCCATAACTTCTATAGATATTATCTCAGCAAGAAGCAACAATAAGTTTTATTAATACTTGCGATAAATTCTATAATCCCGATTATAAGATTAGTAAGATTTTAGTACGAGATTTGAATATCAATACAGACTTTATTATAGGTTTGGATTTTTTACTCAACAACAATGGTAGCTGTACTATCACTAGAGATGGAATAATTTTCCAGAAAGATAGTACCTATTCCCCAGTTCAAACGCAAAAAATAGAGACCCAGATAATTCAAAACTTTCAGATAAATCAAATAAATAAAAAGGACAGTTGTTGTAAAGACTGTAATGGAAGTGAAAAATATTGTTGACAGAATAGCAACAAGCTAGAACTAGAAGATATAGATATAGATGAAATTCTAGATAACACAGATTATTTAGAAAAGAATTATACTCTAATAGACTTCTATACTGACTTCTATAATTTCCAGAAAGGAATAGACAAAATAGGAATTATTAAAGATAAAACAGATTTAGATAATATAGTAAAGATCTTAGACGAATTAGAAATAATAGGTGAGAAACCTCTCAGACATTGGAATAATAATAAAATTCTCTGCGAATTAGATGTTATTAATCCAGAATATATTATTAAAACAGCCTCTATAGAATCAACCAACCAAGACTTAGAAGATTTTAAAATACAAATCAAAGAACTTCTAGATTTAGAAATTATAAGAAGATCTACGTCAAAACATAGGTCGGCAGCCTTCATAGTGAGAAACCATTCTGAACTAGTCAGAGGTAAGGCTAGAATGGTAATTAATTACAAAAGGCTTAACGACAATACTCGAAGTGATGGTTATAAATTACCAGACAAGACTGAATTAATCAATAGAATTCAAGGTAAGACCATTTTTAGTAAATTTGACTGTAAGTCAGGATATTGGCAGGTCAAGATACACCCGGCCAGTATAGAATGGACGGCCTTCACTTGTCCAGAAGGACATTTTGAATGGTTAGTAATGCCATTCGGCTTAAAGACAGCGCCACCAATTTTCCAGAGAAAAATGGATGAAATTTTTGGTGATTATAAAAAATTTACAATAGTTTACATAGATGATATCTTAGTTTTCAGTAATAATATGACTGAACACCTAGGACATCTTCGGACGGTATTTAGACTTTTTGTAAGTAACGGTTTAATTATTAGTAAGAAAAAGATGGTATTATGTAAACAATACATAGACTTTTTAGGAGTAACCATTGGGGAAGGAAAAATTAAGCTTCAACCCCATATAGCTAAAAAGGCATTAGACATGCCGATAAATTAGATAATACTAAAGACCTACAAAAATTCTTAGGTATTTTAAATTACGCAAGAACTTTTATTAAAGATCTAGGTAAGATTGCAGGACCTTTATATTCCAAGACTCGGTTCTACAGTCAAAAAAACATTTTAACGCCGAAGACATAAAAATAGTTAAGCTCCTTAAACAACGGATCCAAAACATTCGGATCTAAGTATGCCTTTAGAAAACGACTATCGATCATAGAAACAGATGGAAGTTTTGAAGGATGGGGCGCGGTGTTAAAAGCAAAGACTAACAAATACTGTAGTAAGACCTCAGAACGAATTTGCGCTTATCAGAGTGGCAAGTATAAAGAAAAAGGAAATATGAGTAGCATAGACGCAGAAATCTTGGCAGTAATATACGGTCTTAATGCTTTCAGACTTCATATTTTAAATAAACCAGAAACATTGATTAGAACTGATTGTGAAGCAATAGTAAAGTTTCACCAGAAGATCAATGACAAAAATAGGAGTAGACGTAGATGGCTCAACTTTTTAGACACTATATCCATTTATAATTTGGTGTTCGAACATATTAAGGGTAAAGATAATAACTTAGCAGATCAGCTTAGTAGATTAAAACTCACTACTAGAAAAAAGAAATAACTACACTAATAATGTTTGTTTTTCTTAGCAGTATGAGTACATCAAAGCAGACCCAACAAAAAGACAAAGGGAAAGGCCCAGCCAAACCCGTAGACAAAGGGAAAGGCCCAGCCAAACCCGTAGACGAATATAGACAAGCCATGTTGGGAAAACTGAATTTTAGGCCCATGGCCCAAATTGAGACACCAGTATTAGAAAGAATTTATTTTGGTAAGAATAATTTAGTTTCTTTCCCTCCATCTAACATGACATTTAAAGTTTTGCCATACTATGTAATTGACAGACATCAAAGGTGCATAGTAGACAACTTGTGGATAGCCCACAACCGGAAAGACAACATCCATTTTGTGGCAACTCTAAATAGTACTTGTTTTTATTTTCATGAGAAAAACCTGGACAAAAAATTTAAATTTTATGTTGTTGTCCATGGAAAGACAAACGGTATTTTTCAGACTTGGATAGAAGTAGTAGACTCTATAAAAGATTTTAAGACTCCTTTATTTAAAGGATTCAACGTTTTCACAGAAGCTTTAGATTATGCCCGAGGAACTCTCGGACCCAACTACTATATTTCTCCAGCACTCAGACACCAAACAAACCAGACACCCCAGTATAACATACAAAAAGACACAGATAAAATCATCTTTTGCGATCATTGTAGCACAATGACCAAAGCTTTCAAGAGATTGAACCAGACCAAAGAAGAACTCCAGAAACAAAACATACACCTTCTGGAACAAGTCACAAAATTAGAATTAATCCTCAGACAAAGCCAGTTAAAACAGACTCAAACTCGGAGTTCTCCATCTCCTTCAAAAATGGATGAGACAGGTGTGCATTCCCTTCTGAATGCTAAGAAACCTATTGTATCAGGTATAGATACAAGTAGTCCGATGCAAACGGTTGCCGGTAAAGACTCATCAAATCCGTTGATGGCTGTCACTTTGCCAAAAAGTGAACATGAGGAAGCTACTTCCTCAAAGACTAGACGTAAGCTCCCCAAAACTCTCACAGGATCAACATCCCGAGCACGGAGCAAACAGACAAAGAAAAAATCACAGATAGATATAGAAAAAGTAATTAAAGACACTCTCGAACAATTGTTCAGAGAAAAAGAATCATCTCAGACTCAAGAACCAGAGAAAAATATATACGTAACTTCAATAGAATTTACAGAACAAAATCCTACTCCAGTTCCTCAAAATCCAGGACAAAGTTCAGGAAGGAACGATGAAGACATAGACCATGTTTCAGAGACTAGTTCGAACCAATCAGACTATGACCAAGATGCACAGGATCCAAATGATGCTTATGATTCAGGCATGAGTTTTGATTCAGTGGCCAGACATAATTTAGACACGTAAAAGGACAAATCAGAAGATGTACGAAGCAACTGACAGCATGCAAGGCTGAACGATGCCAGACAGAGACAAATAGCGACAGGCCAAAAGTAGCCGAAAGTAGCAGACAAGATAAAAGAAAAAAGGACAGAGCATCTTTTGCCTTTACGGAAAGCAGATGCCAGCAAAGCAAGACGACAAAATAAAGAAGAAAATTTTCAAAAAGCAAAAGCGACGATGGGGCCCACAGCGCACCCGGCAGAAACTTTTGAAGATTCTTTTTTAGTTTGAAATCCGCAGCTGAAGTCCGGATGATAGTATAAATATCACCCTCCAGACACACACACAGACACACAGAAACATACACAAGAGAAACACAGAAAATTTCCCTCACTAGAAAAAATCCTCCACCTTCTTTCTAAATGTTTTCTTTCTCCCCATTTTCCATTGTATAAACTCCCACATGTAAGATAGTTTGTTTCTTGCACTCCCCCGTAGCGGTAGCAGTTTCCGGGACTCCCGAAAGGGAAACCTCCTTGTACTTCTAGACATGTAAGTCTACTATTCAGTAGTTTATCTCCTACAATGTAAATTATGTTTAAAGTTTTTATAAAAATCTTGCAGAATTGCAAGAAGTTATGTTGATATAATTGCGTTATTTTCATCATGAATCTTGAGTTACTGTTATAATCGCTGCCATGAATATCTAAAATTACTGTTGAAATCTGTACCATAACATGCCTAGACATGGTTATCTTCTTGACTTAGTATATGGTTATCTGATAAGCTCCGTTATGGCCTCCATGGATTAACCTGTAAATTCCTATGTCAACGGTGGTTGATTATTGGCTTCATTGATGTCTCGTTTGAAGGATTTGTTGTGGCCGCTTTTGGGTGTGGTTAAAGACGATCGCCATAGCGTGGGTAAGGCTTAGAAGAAGAGATGAACAGTTAAGAAGAAGAAGTGAATAGGTATAGTATGTTAGAGATTAAATAGTGACTAAAATATGAATGGCAGGGATGATGAATAGTAACCTAGGACGAGTGACTGGACAGAGTCCAGAATTAAAAAAAAAAAAAAAATTTTGTTACTATACAGGAGATAGACTTTGAGTTAGAGACTTATATGAACAGAATGTTACAAGAAGGGAGTACCGAGTAGGACTACACACCATACTTGCACCCCTTTTATTGAAATATTTTATTGAAATAACACCCCCCGATTTCTTTTATTACTGTACGATCAGCGGTAACTCGTTTGATCAAGACTTAGGTAAAAAGCTCTTTAATAAATTGCCAGGAGCTTTGGGTAGAGAAATAGAAGACCGTTGGGGTAAGCGGGAAGGAATAATACAAAACCCTCACGCTAGATGGTCCATAGGACATAGAATCCAACACATAATGGAGATTCTGCAAGAAAAGTGTACTAACCTGCAAATACAAAAACAACTTAAACAAAATGAGTTAATTTCTCGTTATCTGCTTTTACCTTTTCGCTTAGGTTGATTATAATATCTACTATTGTATTCAACTGCTTATCTTCACTATGTACTACGTGTTCTCATGTGCTAAAATTACACTTAATTATACTATGGTCTGGTAGTATTCTATACTTTTTGTCTGGTAAAATTCGTAAGTCTAAGTATTCTAAATGCTTTAAATGAGCTATTTTTATCCTAGTGGGAAATATGCTAGGTGTCTTTTTAATTTACTATTCTGATATGCTATCCAATCGTCAGCATAGGTAATATCGCTTTGGATACCTTGTATATGCCAACGTATGTCTTCTAGGAGACTATTATCTATAGTTGCTAAGAAAATGTTTTCTTCTATGCTAGCTACAAATCTATTATATTCTAATTCTAGTAGAAGTGGTTTAACGTTTAGTCTAAAGTATTCTAAGAGTCCGTCTATACTTAAAGCTTGTGCAGATAGTTCTTTATATAAACCTATTAATTCTCTTCGGGCTACTACGTGTCTATTTTTTTTTCATTTTCTCTCTCTGTGTATGTTGTAGAGAGTAAATCTTATTTTTTCTACGAAAGGTATTGATCTCATATATTTAATAAGGCTTAAATCTATTAGAGTTCTTAAAAAGTCTTTTCCTCTTGAGACCTCTTATTAACTGATACTCTTAAGTCTGATATTTCGTCTATTATATCGTATAATTTTTTACTATTTTTCTGGGTTTCACTAAGTCTTATATATTCTGGATATAAAGTATTTAAACGATGTTTTATAACTAAATCAAGTTCTAATTTTAAGTTTTTCATGCGAGTCTTAGTCCAATCAAAATCTTCTCGCTCTGATACCAATATAGAGGGGGGTTTTATATATATATTTTGATTTTGTTGTGTTTGATAGAATAATTTCCCTTAGGATTCCTTTCATTATTCACAATATATATAGTTGTACAAATGTTGATTCAAATGTTGGACTCTGTCCAGTCACTCGTCCTAGGTTACTATTCATCATCCCTGCCATTCATATTTTAGTCACTATTTAATCTCTAACATACTATACCTATTCACTTCTTCTTCTTAACTGTTCATCTCTTCTTCTAAGCCTTACCCACGCTATGGCAGTCGTCTTTAACCACACCCAAAAGCGGCCACAACAGTCCTTCAAACAGACATCAACAGACGATAATCAACCACCGTTGACATAGGAATTTACAGGTTAATCCATGGAGGCCATAACGGAGCTTATCAGATAACCATATACTAAGTCAAGAAGATAACCATGTCTAGGCATGTTATGGTACAGATTTCAACAGTAATTTTAGATATTCATGGCAGCGATTATAACAGTAACTCAAGATTCATGATGAAAATAACGCAATTATATCAACATAACTTCTTGCAATTCTGCAAGATTTTTATAAAAACTTTAAACATAATTTACATTGTAGGAGATAAACTACTGAATAGTAGACTTACATGTCTAGAAGTACAAGGAGGTTTCCCTTTCGGGAGTCCCGGAAACTGCTACCGCTACGGGGGAGTGCAAGAAACAAACTATCTTACATGTGGGAGTTTATACAATGGAAAATGGGGAGAAAGAAAACATTTAGAAAGAAGGTGGAGGATTTTTTCTAGTGAGGGAAATTTTCTGTGTTTCTCTTGTGTATGTCTCTGTGTGTCTGTGTGTGTGTCTGGAGGGTGATATTTATACGATCATCCGGACTTCAGCTGCGGATTTCAAACTAAAAAAGAATCTTCAAAAGTTTCTGCCGGTGCGCTGGGGGCCCATCGTCGCTTTTGCTTTTTGAAAATTTTCTTCTTTATTTTGTTGTCTTGCTTTGCTTTGGCATCTCGCTTTAAAGTAAAGGCAAAAGATGCTCATCCTTTTTTTTTTATCTTGTCTGCTACTTTCGGCTACTTTTGGCCTGTCGCTATTTGTCTCTGTCTGGCATCGTTCAGCCTTGCATGCTGTCAGTTGCTTCTGTACATCTTCTGATTTGTCCTTTTACGTGTCTAAATTATGTCTGGCCACTGAATCAAAACTCATGCCTGAATCATAAGCATCATTTGGATCCCGTGCATCTTGGTCATAGTCTGATTGGTTCGAACTAGTCTCTGAAACATGGTCTATGTCTTCATCGTTCCTTCCTGAACTTTGTCCTGGATTTTGAGGAACTGGAGTAGGATTTTGTTCTGTAAATTCTATTGAAGTTACGTATATATTTTTCTCTGGTTCTTGAGTCTGAGATGATTCTTTTTCTCTGAACAATTGTTCGAGAGTGTCTTTAATTACTTTTTCTATATCTATCTGTGATTTTTTCTTTGTCTGTTTGCTCCGTGCTCGGGATGTTGATCCTGTGAGAGTTTTGGGGAGCTTACGTCTAGTCTTTGAGGAAGTAGCTTCCTCATGTTCACTTTTTGGCAAAGTGACAGCCATCAACGGATTTGATGAGTCTTTACCGGCAACCGTTTGCATCGGACTACTTGTATCTATACCTGATACAATAGGTTTCTTAGCATTCAGAAGGGAATGCACACCTGTCTCATCCATTTTTGAAGGAGATGGAGAACTCCGAGTTTGAGTCTGTTTTAACTGGCTTTGTCTGAGGATTAATTCTAATTTTGTGACTTGTTCCAGAAGGTGTATGTTTTGTTTCTGGAGTTCTTCTTTGGTCTGGTTCAATCTCTTGAAAGCTTCGGTCATTGTGCTACAATGATCGCAAAAGATGATTTTATCTCGTGTCTTTTTGTATGTTATACTTTGGTGTCGGTTTGTTTGGTGTCCGAGTCTTTGGAGAAATATAGTAGTTGGGTCCGAGAGTTCCTCGGGCATAATCTAAAGCTTCGTGAAAACGTTGAATCCTTTAAATAAAGGAGTCTTAAAATCTTTTATAGAGTCTACTACTTCTATCCAAGTACGAAAAATACCGTTTGTCTTTCCATGGACAACAACATAAAATTTAAATTTTTTGTCCGGGTTTTTCTCATGAAAATAAAAACAAGTACTATTTAGAGTTGCCACAAAATGGATGTTGTCTTTCCTAGGTTGTGGGCTATCCACAAGTTGTCTACTATGCACCTTTGATGTCTCGTCAATTACATAGTATGGCAAAACTTTAAATGTCATGTTAGATGGAGGGAAAGAAACTAAATTATTCTTACCAAAATAAATTCTTTCTAATACTTGGTGTCTCAATTTGGGCCATGGGCCTAAAATTCGAGTTTCCCAACATGGCTTGTCTATATTCGTCTACGGGTTTGGTGGGCCTTTCCCTTTGTCTACGGGTTTGGTGGGCCTTTCCTTTTGTCTTTTTGTTGGGTGCCGCTTTGATGTACTCATACTTGCTAAGAAAAACAAACATTATTAGTGTAGTTATTTCTTTTTTCTAGTAGTGAGTTTTAATCTACTAAGCTGATCTGCTAAGTTATTATCTTTACCCTTAATATGTTCGAACACCAAATTATAAATGGATATAGTGTCTAAAAAGTTGAGCCATCTACGTCTACTCCTATTTTTGTCATTGATCTTCTGGTGAAACTTTACTATTGCTTCACAATCAGTTCTAATCAATGTTTCTGGTTTATTTAAAATATGAAGTCTGAAAGCATTAAGACCGTATATTACTGCCAAGATTTCTGCGTCTATGCTACTCATATTTCCTTTTTCTTTATACTTGCCACTCTGATAAGCGCAAATTCGTTCTGAGGTCTTACTACAGTATTTGTTAGTCTTTGCTTTTAACACCGCGCCCCATCCTTCAAAACTTCCATCTGTTTCTATGATCAGATAGTCGTTTTCTAAAGGCATACTTAGATCCGGAATGTTTTGGATCTGTTGTTTAAGGAGCTTAACTATTTTTATGTCTTCGGCGTTAAAATGTTTTTGACCTGTAGAACCAGTCTTGGAATATAAAGGTCCTGCAATCTTACCTAGATCTTTAATAAAAGTTCTTGCGTAATTTAAAATACCTAAGAATTTTTGTAGGTCTTTAGTATTATCTAATTTATCTGGCATGTCTAATGCCTTTTTAGCTATATGGGGTTGAAGCTTAATTTTTCCTTCCCCAATGGTTACTCCTAAAAAGTCTATGTATTGTTTACATAATACCATCTTTTTCTTACTAATAATTAAACCGTTACTTACAAAAAGTCTAAATACCGTCTGAAGATGTCCTAGGTGTTCAGTCATATTATTACTGAAAACTAAGATATCATCTATGTAAACTATTGTAAATTTTTTATAATCACCAAAAATTTCATCCATTTTTCTCTGGAAAATTGGTGGCGCTGTCTTTAAGCCGAATGGCATTACTAACCATTCAAAATGTCCTTCTGGACAAGTGAAGGCCGTCCATTCTATACTGGCCGGGTGCATCTTGACCTGCCAATATCCTGACTTACAGTCAAATTTACTAAAAATGGTCTTACCTTGAATTCTATTGATTAATTCAGTCTTGTCTGGTAATTTATAACCATCACTTCGAGTATTGTCGTTAAGCCTTTTGTAATTAATTACCATTCTAGCCTTACCTCTGACTAGTTCAGAATGGTTTCTCACTATGAAGGCTGCCGACCTATGTTTTGACGTAGATCTTCTTATAATTTCTAAATCTAGAAGTTCTTTGATTTGTATTTTAAAATCTTTTAAGTCTTGGTTGGTTGATTCTATAGAGGCTGTTTTAATAATATATTACGGATTAATAACATCTAATTCGCGAGAGAATTTTATTATTATTCCAATGTCTGAGAGGTTTCTCACCTATTATTTCTAATTCGTCTAAGATCTTTACTATATTATCTAAATCTGTTTTATCTTTAATAATTCCTATTTTGTCTATTCCTTTCTGGAAATTATAGAAGTCAGTATAGAAGTCTATTAGAGTATAATTCTTTTCTAAATAATCTGTGTTATCTAGAATTTCATCTATATCTATATCTTCTAGTTCTAGCTTGTTGCTATTCTGGCAACAATATTTTTCACTTCCATTACAGTCTTTACAACAACTGTCCTTTTTATTTATTTGATTTATCTGAGAGTTTTGAATTATCTGGGTCTCTATTTTTTGCGTTTGAACTGGGGAATAGGTACTATCTTTCTGGAAAATTATTCCATCTCTAGTGATAGTACAGCTACCATTGTTGTTGAGTAAAAAATCCAAACCTATAATAAAGTCTGTATTGATATTCAAATCTCGTACTAAAATCTTACTAATCTTATAACTGGGATTATAGAATTTATCGCAAGTATTAATAAAACTTATTGTTGCTTCTTGCAGATAATATCTATAGAAGTTATGGGTTCCATCCATCTGCATTGCTGAAGATGGCTTGTCTAAAGTCTTGATTAGAGTATTAGGAACAATCTTCTTATTTAATATACTACTTGTACAGCCTGTATCTATTAATGCTAAAGTAGTAATTTCATAGTCTTTAATTTTTATTTTAGTTAATAGTCTTAACGAACTAAACCTTTTGTCTTCGTTGCAAATTAAAGATCTATTCATTAGTTCTGAAGAGGCTTCAGCTTCTCTTTCTAGTTGTTCTTCGTCTGAGGAATTGTTTCCTAAATCTATTTGTTTTCCTCTCTCTAGTTTAGAAAGTCTCATTTCTAATGTATTTATCCTAGTTTCTAAAGTCATTAGTCTTATTGCTATAGTCGAGTATACGACATCTTGTTCTCTAATTTTTTCTAAAACTTCTTTTGTGCCTATGGTAATATTTAGTTCTTTCTGAAGGCATGTTATACATCCTTCCATGTAACATTATTCCTTCCCGCTAAATACCCCAACTCATTTTGTTTAAGTCTTCTATTTCTCTACCCAAAGCTCCTGGCAATTTATTAAAGAGCTTTTTACCTAAGTCTTGATCAAACGAGTTACCGCTGATCGTACAGTAATAAAAGAAATCATTTAAAAATTTCTTAATGTAAATCCAATTACTAATGCTAAGTTGTTCTAACTTAATTAACGCATTCTTCTGTAATACTACTAATCCACTATTCGGGTCTTCACCAATAATAAGAGTATGTATCTTATTTGTGAAGTTGTATGGGTTTGATCCCATAGATACCAGTTGGTGGAATTCTTCTGGGAAATTCACTTTGTATGCTTCCCATAAAGCTTTAGTAGATTCTCCTAAGAATGTTTCTAAATATTTATACATCGTCTTAGGGTCTGTTTCTACATAACTTTGTATATAGTCTGCTACCACGATACCTTTCCATAAATCAATCACGGAATTCCATCTCTAGGGATCATGTGTTGCTATATTCAAAAATTTTCTCTATTTCCTCCTTCTTGGAGGGTTATATTTTCTTCTAAAGGTAGTCTTTTACCTGATGGTCTGACCTGTTGTTGTACAGGTTCTTCTGCTGTTCGGAATACACGTCTTCTAGGTACATTACCTGTACTAGTGTTTACAGTAATGTTCTCTCCAGTGGTTCTCTGGAATGGACTAGAGCTAGACGCGCTAGTTTCCATTAGTTCTTTATAACTAATGTCTGAACTATTTTCTAATTCTTTGCAACTAATTTCTGAGTTACGTTCTAGTTCGCTATCTACCGAGAAGTCTTTCCAGATTTCTTCAAACATTTCTATTTTTTCTCTGGCAATACGTTCTTCCTTATAGCCTTCGTTATCTGTTCTCTTTGTGCAATATTTAAAATGTTCTATTGCTTCTTCTAATTCCATGTTATCCTGTTTGCAACCTTTGCATTTGAATAACATTTTTGGTTTTTGTCTTTTCAGGTCTCTAGCTTTGTCTATGGCTATGTCTACTTCGTATCCTTCTGGGATAAGTTCTATGTTCATCAGATTTAGTTCTGTTTCTTCTATAGTATTTTCTTCTTCACACTCTTTTTGGGGAGTGTAATTGTAATCTGTAAATCTTATGGATGTTTCTCCACGATGATTTGTATATTCTAAGTGCGAGGCTGGTTGTAATATCTTTTTCTTTTTACTAAACTGGTCTAATTTCCATTCTAAGCCTGCATACTCTTCTGGTTGTATTTTCGTAGGTTTAATTAAATTAATGCCTTTATTGCTCATTAATTCTACTACGTCATTTATTTTAATTCTAAACTTAGTATTGCTATTGGTTGTCATCTTTCCTAAGAATCCTAAACATACTAATAAATTATTTCCGCTATGCATTTCTTCATAGCCTTTGGTCTGTATTCCTATCTTAATATGCTTTCCGAATTCGGCTAAGTTTATTAAGAAGTCTGGGCTTATATAAAATATTCCGCCGTTATCAGTCATGTCTATTTCTGTCATACCAATGATAGATTTTTTCATGTCTGTCCATCTATCATCATATATGAGTATGAGAACTTTACTTCCTAGATTTTTTCTAGTTAAACCCTTAATTCCTACTACCATTAATCCCATGTGCATGAGAGTCCTGGTATTTCTTCTAATGTGTCTAAAAGATTCGTCACTAATTAAATTTATATTTTGTGTCTGGTTGCCTAATACCGACAACTGTTCTTCTCTATAATGTCTATAGAGTTGTGCTGTTGACGTAAATCTTCCAGCATTGTATAAAGCTCTAGGGTTTAGTAAGTTCAACTGATTCTGTTGAAAAATACTAATATCTCTATCTACATTTATAACTTCGCTAAGTTGTCTATTAGTTTCTTCTGCAGGTCTTCTATTTAATATTCTAGATATGAAACTATTTCCTATCCTGTCTTCGGAGAAACTTTGTCTTGGTCTTTCTTCTGTTCTTGATCTAGTTGTAAAAACGTCCATTTCTGGGGTTTTCTTACTATTTTTGTTTTTTCTTTTTGCGGTGTTAACTCTATTTTACTTAGTTGGTCTATTAGATTGTCTATTTGTTTACTGTGTGGTTGGTCTTCCTTTTGAAACCTATCTTGTTCTAGGTTTAGCCTTAACAGTTTATCGTCTATCTTATCTATTCTTTTTACTAATAGATCAATCTTTCTATGAAGATCTAATACTAACGATGCTATTGCTATATTCTGTTGTAATATTATCTGATCTGCCTTTTGGGCTGGTATATAGTCTTTATAGTCTTCTGGTAAAGGAATGTTCTTTTCTATTATCTGTGCAACTTGTTCTTGAATATTGGCTAATCTGCTATTCATGAAAGGATTGCTGATTTTAATTCCTTAACTGATTCTTCTAATTTTAACAATCTTTCTACTAGCTCCTGTTTTAACTTTTTGTTCTCTTGACTTACTTTTAATTCTATATCTAGTAGATTATCTTTAAAAAACTTTTCCAAGTCGTTCTTTGTGGATATTTTCTTAAAATCACAATTTGTTACTAAGCTATTTATGTATTCTAAGTTAGTTTCTGATTTTCTAAAAATCTTTTCTTGTTTAGCTAGTATTTCTTCTAGTCTTGTTTGATTCTGAGTATATTTCTCGTTATCTGCTTTTACCTTTTCGCTTAGGTTGATTATAATATCTACTATTGTATTCAACTGCTTATCTTCACTATGTACTAAGTGTTCTCCTGTGCTAAAATTACACTTAATTATACTATGGTCTGGTAGTATTCTATACTTTTTGTCTGGTAAAATTCGTAAGTCTAAGTATTCTAAATGCTTTAAATGAGCTATTTTTATCCTAGTGGGAAATATGCTAGGTGTCTTTTTAATTTACTATTCTGATATGCTATCCAATCGTCAGCGTAGGTAATATCGCTTTGGATACCTTGTATATGCCAACGTATGTCTTCTAGGAGACTATTATCTATAGTTGCTAAGAAAATGTTTTCTTCTATGCTAGCTACAAATCTATTATATTCTAATTCTAGTAGAAGTGGTTTAACGTTTAGTCTAAAGTATTCTAAGAGTCCGTCTATACTTAAAGCTTGTGCAGATAGTTCTTTATATAAACCTATTAATTCTCTTGGGCTACTACGTGTCTATTTTTTTTTCATTTTCTCTCTCTGTGTGTATGTTGTAGAGAGTAAATCTTATTTTTTCTACGAAAGGTATTGATCTCATATATTTAATAAGGCTTAAATCTATTAGAGTTCTTAAAAAGTCTTTTCCTCTTGAGACCTCTTATTAACTGATACTCTTAAGTCTGATATTTCGTCTATTATATCGTATAATTTTTTACTATTTTTCTGGGTTTCACTAAGTCTTATATATTCTGGATATAAAGTATTTAAACGATGTTTTATAACTAAATCAAGTTCTAATTTTAAGTTTTTCATGCGAGTCTTAGTCCAATCAAAATCTTCTCGCTCTTATACCAATATAGAGGGGGGTTTTTATATATATATTTTGATTTTGTTGTGTTTGATAGAATAATTTCCCTTAGGATTCCTTTCATTATTCACAATATATATAGTTGTATAAATGTTGATTCCTAATACAGTACGAATCCTAACTTACCTTAAATGGTTGATTCCTAATACAATAAGAATCCTAAGTTACCTTAAATATACATCTATCATAATTATAAAATATACGGTGAATATTCGCTAATACTCTCCTTCAGACGGAGCGGGAGGAGGCTGAACACTAAGGCTGGATCGGAAGTCGGTGAAGAGCTGTCGCGGTAGTCCTTTGTGAAAATGTCTGCATACTGATAAGAGAAAGGCACGTGTAATATTTTGACCTAATCATGGGCAACCTTCTCTCGCACAAAGTGGATATCTATCTCAATATGCTTACTCCGCTGATGTTGGACCGGATTATGAGACATATAGATGACAGATATGTTGTCACAATAGACTATAGACGCCTTTCGTAGTGGACACTGGAGCTCCAAAAGAAGGTTTCGGAGCCAACAGATCTCAGCAACGACATTAGCAACTCCGCAATATTCTGCTTCAGCACTCGAACGGGATAGCGTGGCTTGCCGCTTGGCGGACCATGAGATAAGATTATCCCCAAGAAATACACAGTACCCTGAGGTGGAGCGACGTGTGTCGGGGCATCCTGTCCAATCTGCATCCGTGTAGGCGAGTAACTTAGTTGGGGCAGAGGGGTATAGATGTAATCCAAAGTCTAGTGTGTCCTTAACGTATCTGATAATACGTTTGAGGCGGCAAAATGAGACTCTCGGGGGTCGTGCATAAACAAACACACCTACTGAACGACATATGCAATATCAGGCCTAGTGAATGTAAGATCCTGAAGAGCACCTGCAAGTCTCCGATATAGAGAGGGATCAGAAACTGGCGCACTGTCATTGACACTAAGCTTGGATTTTGAGTCCACCGGAGTTGACATAATTTTACAATTTGCCATCTTAACCCTGTACACTATCTCTTCTGCATACTTACGCTGACACAGGAACATAGTGGCTGCAGATCTGGTCACCGATATACCCAAAAAATAACTCAGCTTACCCAAGTCAGTCATAGCAAATTCAGTTGAGTAGAGTAATGATTTCATTCTTCAAAACGTCAGATGAGGCAGTAAGAACAATGTCATCGACATATAATAGCAAATATGTAGTGCTGGTACCTCGGTGAAAAGTGAAGAGAGAGTTATCACACCTGCTACATATAAAATCAATCTGCAGAAGATACCTGGCAAAACGATCATACCAAGCGCGGGGTGCCTGTTTCAATCCATACAATGACTTCCTGAGACGACATACAAAGCTGCGGAGAACTATGGGATGAATAAAGCCGGAGAGGCGATGCATGTACACGCTTTCTTTCAAATCCCCATGAAGAAATGCATTCTTGACATCAAGTGATGAATCGGCCAATGCGAGCCCATAGCAATACGAGAACGATCCGAATAGTGGCCGGTTTAACAACTGGACTGAATGTCTCACCACAATCAATACCCTCATGCTGATTAGTGCCATTGGCAACTAGTCTTGCCTTATACCTCTCTAAGTCACCACTGTCTCTGAACTTGTGACGAAATAACCACATACACCGGATAACATTCACACCGTCTGGTCTAGGTACCAAATCCCAAGTGTTCTGCTTGGTTAAAGCGTTAAATTCCTCGCACATGGCCGAATACCAATTAGGGTCCAGTTTTGCTAGTTTTGGATTTTTTGGAATGAGTGATAAGGTTTGTGTGGAGAGATTGAAGTGAACCTTGGGTTTGAAGATCCCATGTTGTGCACGAATCTCAATGCGATGAGAGGGCAGTAGTGGGAGGTCGGGGCTGGGAGGTTGCAGGTCCACTGGTTTTGGACTAGTGGGCAATAGTGCTGCGGGATTGGTTTTTGGACTAGGGGACTGGTAGTCTGCTGGGGGTGCAGGAGACACAGCTGGATGCAGCAGGGGTGTTGGACCGAGAGCAGGGATCTGTTTGGGTGGTGCCGGATAGTGTTGGGACTGTCGGAACAGTGGGCTGCTTTGTTGGTACAGAGTTTGGATGGCCGGGGACAGACTCGGTTCATCGAGAAAGATGTAATTGGTGGTCTGAAATTTTTGGAGATTTGAAAAAGAAAAGGTTGTCTCGTCAAATGTGACGTGACGGGAGACGATGATTTTGCGAGTGACAATGTCATAGCACAGGTAGCCCCGATGATTAGGAGATAGACCAACGAAGACACAGGGCAGAGTGCGAGGGGCAAGTTTGTAAGTTGCAGTGGAGGCTATGTTGGGGTATCATAAGCATCCAAAAATACGTAGGTGATCATATGATGGTAGCCTACGGTATAAGATTTCGGTAGGGGTCTTGTTTTGGAGAGTGCTAGTTGGTAAAATATTAAGAAGGGATTCTACCATTTTAACAACATAGACCCAAAAAGGCGGTGGTAGACAAGCATGAAACAGAAGGGTGCGAACCATGTTATTGATGGTACGTATAGTTTGTTCAGCCTTTCCGTTTTGGGAGGAAGTATAGGAACAAGAAAAACGGAAAACTATGCCTTGTTTAGAACAGAAATTGTGAAATGCCGAGTTATTAAATTCACGTCCATTATCACATTGGAATGATTTGATAGATTTTTCAAATTGTGTTTTAATGAATTTTTGAAACTCAAGGAATTTGACAAAATCTTCAGATTTGAATTTCAGTAGGTAAATCCAGACAAAATGCAAAAAATCATCTAAGAATATTAGATAGAATTTGTGATCCAAAGAGCTAACAATCGGAGATGTCCACAAATCAGCATGAATAATATCAAAAGGAGAAAAAGTAACAATGTTTGATGACATAAATGGAAGACGAGTATGCTTGCCTAGTGGGCAAGAAAAACAGTGTTGGACAATTCTCCCATTATTACATTGAATATGCTTAGAAGTCCTAAGAAAAGTAAAAACTGGGTCTCCGGGGTGTCCGAGTCTGTTGTGCCAAGTTGTGGGAGAGATCGCCGCAAGGGATATAGGTGCTTGCGGTCTGACAGCGGAAGATTGAGTAAATGGGTAGAGGTCTCCCACACTATTGCAGCGTGTAAGAATTTTCCCCGTATTGAGTTCCTTAACAGAAAAACCAAAAGGGTCAAATTCGACTGACACAGAATTATTGCTAGTGAATTTTCTAACAAAGATTAAGTTTTTAATGATGTTAGGGGTGTATATGACGTGGTTTAGGGAGAAAGGCGGTTGTGGATGTTTGGTGTGTGTGTTACCGTAACCTTCAATTGGAATGCGATGACCGGTCAAAAGCGACGTAATAAATTGAGGACACTTTAACCGAAGTAGTTGAGATAAGTTACCTGATGACCGTGTGAAGTGAGATGTGGCTCCGGTGTCCATGTACCAATTTTTGTCGGGTTGTTGAAGGTTCACGGTGTTGTAGGCCTGACCCAAATCAGTGGGGGCAGTGGCCTGCTGCTGCTGTTGCGGTTCTTCTTTGGACGGTGAGCGAGTGGGCACACTTTGCTGTTGGGCGGGGTAGAGCCCAACATGCCGAGCGACCAAGGCTGCTGGGCCGGGCCCTGCAGTTGGGTATGGGCTTGCGGGCGAGGCCCGGTCTGCGGGTTGGGCCATGCTTGTCCGCTTCCATCCCACTGGAAATAGGCGGATTTGGGCCCGGATGCTGTCCATCCCACCGGAAATAGGCAGGATTTGGGCCTGGCCGCTGTCCCGCCCACTGGAAATAGGCAGGATTTGGGCTTGGCTGCTGTCCAACCCACTGGTTGCGTTGGCCCTTGCCGCGGCCCTTGCCTTTGTTGTTGTTGCTGCGACCTCCGCCGCGGGACTGTTGTTGTTGGTGGTCATGCGGTGGTGGCGGGGTGGTGTTGGTCGCTGGTGATGTCATCCCTTCAACGGCTAACGCCTTTTGATTATGCTCCTCTTGTTTAGCACGTCGAGTTTCTTCCAACAATAGTTGTGAACGTGCCTTGGTGAAACTAGGTAGTGGGTCGGCCTGTTGAATCATCGTTGCAAGTGTATCGTATTCACTTTTCGGTAAATCAACAACTAGTTGGAGTACCATCTTGGTTTTAAAAACAGATGTCCCGACGTTGGAAAGTTGGTCGGCTATGAGTTTTAGTTGTTTGCAATATTCAGACATGTTAAAATTCTCGAGGCGCGTATTGTTGAATTGTTCTTCCAAATACACGACCCTAGTATATTTGTTGTCCTGAAAAATTTCTTCCAACCGTACCCAAAGGTCACGTGCCGTGACACCTGTTTTCATGATAGTACACAACAAGTCTTTTGAGATGGTGCCGTATATCCACTGTTTGACGATGGCATCAAGGCGACGCCATGTTGGTTCGGTAATGTCGGTGGGACGAGGAACAGAGTCATCAATATGGCCGAGCACGTTGTACGCACATGCATGAATATAGAACAGTTCTGTCCACATGAAATATTGACAGTCTTCTTGATCAAGAATTATAGGGATAGAGTTCTTGGTGTTTGTAACGGCGAAAGCCGGGTGAAAAGAAGACGATGATCGTTGAGATGAGTTGAGGAACCGAAATTTGTGGGGGAAGACATGGTGGTTGCCGGTGTGCCGTCGACTGAAGGGAAAAAAAAACTCGAGAGAGGGGTGGGGGGTGGGTGGGTCGTTGGCTGTTATTGAGAGAGAGAAGAGAGGAATAAATTAGGTTTAGGCTCTTGATACCATGTTTGATAGAATAATTTCTCTTAGGGATTCCTTTCATTATTCACAATATATATAGTTGTACAAAGGTTGATTCCTAATACAGTACGAATCCTAACTTACCTTAAATGGTTGATTCCTAATACAATAAGAATCCTAAGTTACCTTAAATATACATCTATCATAATTACAAAATATACGGTGAATATTCGGAGAATATTCGCTAATATGTTGGTCTAAAAAAGTTGTAGAAGGGATTGGGGTTATGTTAGTAATTTTATATGTGGGGGATATAAATGAATCATCTTGGTGCTTTTTCAAGTTTAATTTTTCATTATACACTATAAAGTTTAGAGTTTTGTTGCTGTATATTGTGCACAATATCAGTCTTTAGGTCGTGACAAGGAGGCGGATTATTAGAGAGCAAAATAGACATGTTAAGGTTGGGGATATGAAATAAACTGGTTTAGATTCTTTGCATGCTTATTATTTGGTTATCTTGAAGTTTTTTTTACTTTTACCAGAACATAATAATAAAAGGATTGTTCTTGCTCTTCAAAGTGGATTAAAGAGTGAGCTGACATGGGCATTAAATACCCTCACTTTGCTATCATTCAAGGAGAAAGATGAAGTCCGCAAGGATGCAACTCCTCTTGCCAAAATTCCTGGATTGCTTGATGCTCTGCTTCAAGTTGTACGGTTCTTGATATATATCACACGACGTGTGGTTCCCAATTCCGATGCAACTTCTATTTGTTCGTTATTATTTAGTTTACTATCATGCTGATGATGACAATATTCTGTTAAACAGATAGATGATTGGCGTGATATAGCCTTAACAAGGGTACTAGTAAAGGCACCTCGTGTACGGCTTTTGGGTGCAAATTCAACTATTACTGGATTTGGACTTGAATATGAAGCATTGAACTCGAATGAGTCCGTTCCCAATCCTAGGTAATTCCGGATGGTTTCAAACACCGTCTCTTTCTTTTAGATGCCTTTATTGTTTGATTTTGTACGTTATTTATTTCCAGTGCGTGGGATCTCTGTAATGGTTTTGTAATCCTTGATGACAGCACTGGTTCTGGAGCTGCCAACAAAGGTTCATCTGTTCGGAAGAGTACTTTCAACTCTCGCCCCACGGGTTTGTGGGTTGAGGAAGATGGCCTATTTAATTTGGATGAGGAGGGGAGGATTGAAAAACAACAGACTGCTGTTGCTGCTTCCAACATTGTTCGCAACTTCTCTTTTATGCCAGATAATGAAGTCATCATGGGCCAGCATAGACATTGCTTAGAAACTCTATTCCAATGTCTGGCAGATTATGTTACAGGTGGGAAAGAAGTTTAGTTTGATATTTATATCTAAAACGTGGCGCTTCTCTATGGAAAGTTATAGTCTTGATATATATGTTTTCTGTTTTGTGCTTACAAGCTTGGCATCTGTGATTTGGTTGTTTGCATTATGGTTCCCTCACCTAATATAATTACTACCCCTTTTTCTTAAGTTGTCTCCATGGTTATGCTGTTCTAGTTGATGCTTCCAATGCAAACTTGAATTTAATGTTCCTTCACTAGCTTGGTAAAGTCTAAGGAATGGCTTGGTATCTCTTAGAAGTGTCCAATCCATTGTGTAACACATTGATTTTAGTGTACGTGCCCGGGTATCTTTTATTGTTCCTAGTCTCCGAACTTATGTCTTGCCCTATTCCATAACTTCGATAGACTTGTTTACATTAACCCTGCATCCCGGTGCGCCTCATGCCCTTTAAAAGAACACCTTAAAAAGAATATATAAGAAAATTAAATTAGATAGTTCCTATTCTGAACAGACTAAAGGTAATTGGAATATGTTAGAAAATGCGGTTTTCTATGCTTGAATGTTACTGTGTTTTCTGTAATTTTCCTTGAGCACGATTCTTATACAATTTGTCATCTTTGGCCTTTCATGTTAACAGAGGATGAAGAACTTGTCACAAATGCTCTCGAGACTATAGTGAATATAGGTCCATTGATAGATCTCCGGATCTTCAGTTCCTCCAAACCTTCTTTTATCAAAATGACGTAAGTGTGAAACTTTTTAGTTGTTATTTCTCTTATATTATTGTATGTCAACACTGAAATTGAGTTTCTTGATCCTAATTCAGGGAGAAACGTGCAGTCCAGGCTCTCATGGGAGTGTTAGGATCTGCTGTTAAGGCCTGGCATTGTGCTGCCGCTGAATTAATTGGTCGTCTTATAATAAATCCTGATAATGAACCCTTCCTACTTCCTTCTGCTTCGCAGGTTGATGTTCTTTCTTTTCGACAGCCTCTATGCTAGACTTCCTATATGTATGAATATACGGAAAACTGACTTTAATTTGTGTCGTTGCAGATTTATAAACATTTAGTTGATATCATGAGCCAACCGGCTACTGATGCTCAAGCAGCTGCTATCGGTGCATTATATAACCTTTCAGAAATAAATATGGATATCCGTTTGAAGCTGGCTAGTGAACGATGGTGAGAATCTGACCTAGCCACAACTTTTTATTAGGTTTTTATCTGAATGACTTATCCACTTACATTAAACATCAGGGCTATTGATAGACTGTTGAAAGTGATTAAGATGCCACATCCAGTGCCAGAAGTGTGCAGGAAAGCAGCAACGATTTTGGAAAACCTTGTATCAGAGCCACAGAACAAGCCCCTCCTGCTAGTTCATGAAAATGCATTTGCGGAGATGCTTTTCGGTGACCCAAGATACTCAGACATATTTGCCAGAATACTTTACGAACTAACATCAAGGCCAAGCAACAAAATGGCATCAGCTCGAGGGATCTGGGGCATGTAACATAAAAAGACACTAGGTACCTTGTTTGGTGATATTTCAGCTGAGATATGTTGTTGTACATAGATTTAAATGTGATTAGTCTACCATATGCTTATGTTGTAAACCTAACGTTAATTCACCTCAGAAGTGCAAAATATATGTTACTATAGGTTTGTCATTTCTGGCCTTCATTTTATTCGAAGCTGTTAGAACTTTGCAGTACTGTTGCTTATACAAATTAAGAAAAAACATTCTTGCATTTCTGTTCCTTCTCCTGCAGATAGCTACTTATAATGAATTTTTGTTCTTTTGTTTGGTGCTGGTATAAACTCTTTAACAAAGGTCATGACTGATGAGCTATTATGAAATCAAAAGCCGACTTCATCTATCTCTCTCATTATGAAATAGATTGATCTATGGGTCTGGAAAAGAAGGCTACTTGACCCACTAAGATGATTAAAAGAAGTACTATTAGATTTAATAAAGCATGTCTTCCGCCAAACATCCGGGTTCTATCTCTCTGGCCTTCATTCTTGTTGCTAATTTATCTTTGCTTGGTTGTCTAATTCGTTTCATAATATATTGATTCCTACCCTTAATATATTACATTCTTGCATTTTACTCTTCTTGCATTTCGTTTTATCATTCTTAGCGTTCCTGCTATAGGCGTAAACCTTGGATTTGACTATTAGTTTATATCCTGTTTAAGTGGCTTTGGTGACTGATTGTAGACTAGGGTCATGTTCTCGGTCGGGGACGGGGGCGAGGGTTAGGGGGTAAATGGGGTAAGGGAGATGCTAGGCTGAGAATAAGGTCTTGGAACATTGGGACTTTAACGGGGAAGTCCATAGAGCTAGTGAAGATTCTTAAGAAGAGGTGGATCAATATAGCATGGGTCTAGGAGACCAAATGGGTAGGACCTAAGGCTAAGGATGTAGATGGGTATAAGTTATGGTTCTCGGGTAGGTCGAAGTATAGAAATAGAGTAAGCATTTTGGTAGACAACGAGCTAAAAGATCAGGTGGTAGAGGTTAGGAGGGTCAATGACAGGATCATGGCGATTAAGTTGGTAGTTGGAGGGTTCACTATGAACATTATTAGTGCTTATGTACCGCATATGGGTTTGGACGAGGAGGAGAAATGGCGATTTTGGGAGGATTTAAACGAAGTGGTAGGAGGTATACCACCCACTGAGAAGTTATTTATAGGAGGGGGTTTCAATGGACATATCGGGTCACTTCCGAGGGTTATGATGACGTGCATGGAGGTTTTGGCCTCAGGGACGGGAACGGGGGAGACGTCTCACTTTTGGAGTTCGCTAGAGCTTCTGGGATGGTGATAGCCAACTCGAGATTCCAGAAGAAGGAGGAGCACTTGGTGACTTTTTGTAGTTCAGTGGCTAAGACTTAGATAGACTTTTTGCTCATTAGAAAGGTCGACAACTGTCTTTGTAAAGACTGCAAAGTTATTTTGAGGGAGCATCTTACAACCTGACATAAGCTTTTGGTGATGGATTTGGAGATCAGGATAGAGAAGAGGAGGAGGGTTGTAGATGACATGTTAAGAATCAAATGGGAGAGTTTGACCATGGCTAGTGCAAAGGAGACGGAGGAGAGGTTGTTGGCCAATGAGGCTTGGGAGAGTAATGGGGATGCGATCAGTACGTAGGACAAGACAACCAGTTGCATTCGAGAGGTAGCTAGGGAAGTGCTAGGGCTTTTGCGGGGTAGCCGTGGTGAGCATCGAGGGGATTGGTGGTGGAATGGTAAAGTTCAAGAGAAGGTGGAAGCGAAGGAAGCGGCGTATGTGAAATTAGTAGAAAGCAAGGGTGGGGTGGAGAAATGGACTAATAGGGAACTGTATAAGATGGTGAGGAATGAGGCAAACTAGCGGTTACAGCGGCGAAAACAACGGCTTTTGAACGCATGTATGTGAAATTAGAGGAAAATGTGGGGATAAGAAGTTGTACAGACTAGCCAAGGCGAGGGAGAGGAGGGCCCGTGACTTGGATCACGTGAGGTGCATCAAGGACGGGGATGACAAAGTACTGGTGGAGGACGCGCATATTAGGCGGAGGTGGCAGTCTTATTTCCATAAACTCTTGAACGAGAAAGGAGATAGAGACATTGTGCTAGGAGATCTGGAACAATCTGGTACATACCGGGATTTTGAGTATTGTAGAAACATTAAGGTTGAGGAGATTAAGGTGTTGTTCGTAGAATGCGCAGGGGACGAGCGACTGCACCTGATGAGATCCAAGTTGAATTCTGGAAGAGCGCAGGCAGGGCAAGTTTGGAGTGACTGACTGAGTTGTTTAACGTCATTTTTAAGATGACAAGAATGCCCGAAGAATGAAGGTGGAGTACAATGATTCCTTTGTACAAAAACATAGGTGATATCCATAGTTGCAACAAATATAATGGTATCAAGCTGCTAAGCCACACTATGAAAGTTTGGAAAAGAGTCGTGGAGATGAGAGTGAGAAGAGGCGTGTCTATTTCCGAGAACCAGTTTGGATTCATGTCGGGGCGTTCGACTACAGAAGTCATTCATCTTATTAGGAGGTTAGTGGAGCAGTATAAGGAAAGGAATAGAGACTTACATAGGGTTTCATCGACCTCGAGAAGGCATATGACAAAGTTCCTAGAGAGGTTCTATAGAGATGTTTGGAGTTTAGAGGTGTACCTGTGGCGTACAATCAATGATATGTATGATGGAGCCAAGACCAGGGTACGAACAGTAGGAGGAGACTCGGAGCACTTTTCAGTGATAATGGGCTGCACCAGGGATCAACTCTTAGCCCATTCTTATTTGCCTTGGTGATGGATAGACTGACGCGACAAATCCAAGGGGAGGTGCCATAGTGTATGTTATTCGCAGACGACATAGTCCTGATTGATGAGACTCGTAGCGGAGTGAACGCTAAGTTGGAGGGTTGGAGACAGATTTTGGAATCTAAAGGGTTCAGACTGAGTAGGACCAAGACCGAATACTTAGAGTGCAAGTTCAGTAACGGGAGCGACCTTGAGACAGACAGAGAGGTGAGGCTTTGTACTCAGGTCATTCCAAAGAAAAAAAGCTTCAAGTACCTCAGATATATTATCCAAGGGAATATAGATATTGATGATGATGCCACACATCGTATTGGGGCAGGGTGGATGAAATAGAGGCTCGCATCTAGAGTCTTGTGCGACAAAAAGGTGCCACCAAAACTTAAATGCAAGTTCTATAGGGTGGTGGTTAGACTGACTATGCTGTATCGGGCGGAGTATTTGTCAGTTAAGACTTCGCATATACAAAAGATGAAAGTTGCAGAGATGGATGTGTGGGCATACAAAGAGGGATATGATTAGAAATGATGGTATCCAGGACAGAGTGGGAGTGGCCTCGGTGGAGGATAAGATGCGGGAGGCGATGTGCAAATGAGAGACACGAATGCCCCAGTGCAGAGGTGTGAGAGGTTGGCTATGGACAAGTTCAGAAGGGGTAGAGGTAGGCCGAAGAAGTATTGGGGAGAAGTGATTAGACGAGATATGGCGCGGGTGCAACTCACTAAGGACATGACCTTAGATAGGGGGTTATGGAGGACACGTATTAGGGTAGAAGGGTAGTCCAGGTAGTCCAGCGTAGTCCTACCTACGCAGGACTACGCTTACAAACTGGCAGTTGTAGTAATATTATTGTAGGCTCGCTTAGCCTAGCATATTGGTAGGCACAATATTGCCTTATAGTCCCTTGACGTTTGATTTATGCTGCTATGTGTTATTTAGTGTACTTTGTATATCTAATTTACCTGCGGTAGTTACTGCTTCTTTTTTTAGAATGCGCTATCATGGCTTATTCGCTGTTGATAACAACATATTCATATTGCTTTAAATTTCTTATCCGGATCTGACTGTTTCTCTTGTCTTGCCTTGCTTTGCTTATGCTTTTGCTTAGTCTTGAGACGATGGTCTCTCGGAAACAACCGCATTACCTACCAAGGTAGAGAAAGGTCTGCGTACATTTCATTGGGTATGTTGTTGTAGTATTGCTGTGTTGAATGATGATGCAATCATGCAAGCCAATTAACTACTACTTTTGTGAGAAAGTCGTAAGATAATGAACAAGTAGTAGACAAATGAAGGGAAAATCCTCAAATATCATCAGACCATGGTCAAGTATTCTCCTTTGCTGGATATTTGGTTAGGTCAAATTTGTCACGCTATTTGAGTAATCCATATTGAAAGCAAGTTACGTCACTGATCATAGAGAACGGGGTCTTAGCCATCTTCTTTATATTCATTTTTAGAGTACGAAAACTATTCTCATATAACAAGTATACTGCCAACTGAAATTGATATGAAAATTAGAAACGACCATACGCAATAGAGTAAACTAAAAACTGTAAACTAACACGGACTATAACATTCAGAAATTTGTGAAAGAGGGATGCAGCTTGAGTTAGACTGATCTTCTTCCTTTTTAACCTTTACTAGACAATCTTTCGAATGGATGGTGGAGGTAGTCATGGGCTTCACATAGACCCCGGTACTGCCAATTCCATAAGGGTTTGTGCTGCCGTGAAAACCACAAAAAGAACGATAACTTCCTATCTGAAAGTTGAATTCACTCATGCCATCACCTGAAGTACTAGTACTCCCAAAAGATCCATAATAATGTTTGTTGGTGAAAAATGATATTGATCTCAAATAACTAAATCCGTCAGCTGATAATCCGAATGAACCACTGATCGAAGTAAGAAATAACCGAAGACAATTACTTTGAAATTATTACAACGGCCACCACCACGAAATTTGCCATTATCGTAGGACATGAACTGCAGTGCAAGAACTTTGTTAGGATTATAGGAAACAAAAATCTGGGCTAATTCTCCTCGTCCCTTTTCATCCCAAAGGGACGTTCCATATTTTGCTTGACCTCCCCTTCCCGCTCCCGTTGGACCAACTTTGATCATATCCATATTTTCTTGTTTATGATCAATTGGAGTATTAGTTGAAAGATCAAGTTATATAATTGAGTTTTTTCTTTGAGACGTTTCAGTACTTGAAGGCCTTTCAGTGTCACACATTGGTACTTGGTCTTCTAATCTCGATATAGGAATCTGACTCTTCGTTTATATCTTACAGTTTAATTTTGTGTTTAGTGCATTACGATTTTCATATTAAAGTAAATCTTTTCGATTAATACAAAAAGATTTCCTAATAATTTATTCCGTTTGTATCATTTTACTAGTCCCTTGTACACTAAAAATAAATTTACCTTTTTACTTTTCTATTTTAATAAATGAAGAAAGATTTATTATTTCTTCCATGTTTGGCCCCAGAATAAGTACCAACACTCTTAAAATTTATTGAAGTTACAACTTTAATAACCATTAACAAGAGTAATTTAATAAAATAAAATTTTAATAATATTTTTTTAAGGAGTGTGCCTAGTCAATAGTGGACTACTGTAAAAGGGAACAGAGGGAGTAATACGTATGTAACTCGTTCAAGGAGAAGGGAGCTTGAATAATTTTAAGGCCAATGTATTTGACGACCACATCAATTAGATCTCGAGTGGTCTTACATTTGCAAAACGGAAGAGGTCGAATTTACCCTTGTACTATCGGAAAGAGTTTAAATATACCCCTTGTTATACTTTCGATCCAAATATATCCTTCTCATTATATTTCTGGTCCAAATACGTCTCCCATTATAGTGTGACACAAATTTGCCCTTAATTTTAACCGTGTCTTCTCAATGAAGAGAGCAGTCTTCAAGGGGGCCTCAATAATCCTGGTGGCGATATCCAAAGCGTGACGGACCCAATGTTTATGTAGAAGCAACATTGTGAATAAGTATTGGTTTGTGTCATTGGTGTTTTTAGACAAGAGATCATCAACATTGTCTCCATAGCATTGCTTACGTCTCTGGAAAATTTTAGGGAAATTACTTTTGGTGTAACTGTCTGGCATGTAACTTTTATCAAAACCAGATGTGACGACATATATACTTCTTTTACTTTTTGTTTGTTTCATTGTTGTAGCCATTCGTTAAATTAAAAATCAAACAAGAGCGAAGCAAGTCAAAGAGACCATAGAACAAAGTGTTAGTAGATCGTTAAACAGCATAAACAGATGCTATCAGAACTTTGCGCCAACAAAGTGACACTAACAAAAGATAATGCAGCAACACAAAAATGAACTACTCCTATGTAGTGCCAATCTAGTCAAAGAGTAAGAATGCCATATCATCATATCTTTCTTCTTTCTCTTCCTTCTTCTCCTCAGCCGGAGCCGCTTCTGTAGCTGCTGCATCACCGGTTGGAGTTGCTGCTTCACCACCGCCAGCGCCACCACCAATGATCACCTGTAAAACAGCAGAGAAAGGGGTGACATAGGAGAAAGTCGCCTGAACACTGAATAAGCAGCACCAATAAAACAATGACCTAATATGTAACACAAATATCAAATGGAGTAAACAATAGAGTAATACTCCCCCCGTCCACTTTTACTTGTCCACTATATTAAAAATACATTTTTCATTTTTACTATATCTAAATACCAGACCAGATATTGTTGGAAATTTGCCTTTAGCGGGAGTTGCGACCGACCAACTTTAACGGCTTAAACACTAGTGTAACGTATGTTGGAGAATCCGGTTCTTCACACATGCATGATCTACTAAGTACGTAGATAACCATAGGGCCAAGAATCGTCAAATTTCATTGAGAAATGAAAGAGATATTGGTTCACGAAGTAAGGTGTTTGAAGTATGGTACATAATAAAATTGCAATTAAAAAAATTACATTTTCAAAAAAATCGTTTCTAATTGCTTGATGATTTCATGTGGTTCTTCGGTTGGAATAGGTATTTGTTGGTCAAATTGATCCACGTCGCTTCCACTACCTTCGGTTAAGATTTCGTTGTAGTTTTCATCATCTTCTTCGTTGATCTCCGGTTGACCGCACCTTCTCCGCTCCGCTCGTATCCAATCTCTCGAATAATACGCAATTTCCAAGTCGTTTGTCTCCGGCCAATGAGTGTCGTGGTCTCCTATTTGATATCTGCACTGCGAAAAAGCGCTTTCCGACGCAGATTGATGACGCTTGAATGTTCAAAACATCTCGAGCCATCAATGAAAGTGTCGGAAAGGTCTTCTCATTCCCCCTCCGGTATTTCGACAAGTCTTCTTGTCCATCTTCATTGATAACTTCTTGATACGGTACGTAACCCCGCAAAACAAAAATATCCAACTCGCTAATTTGGTTAGTAGAGGTACGGCCGCACATTCTATTTCGAGGCTTTCAATACTAGCCGCGAAACGACATGTCTTTTGTGAGGTTGTGTTGAAGATGAAGAAGATGGTATGGTAGCTTCGTTACTAGCATTTTCTTGTTGATAAAATCTATATATATTTTTGCGGTGGTGTTCTACGCTATTCAACACTTCTTCTTTAGTTTGTTCAATAGGTGGTGGGTGATTTAGATTTTTGGGACTTGGAGGTGGTAGTACTTCTATACAATCGTAAATAGTTTCAATTAGTGATTTAGTACCGTCTATTTTAATAGTAGGATTTAATACAGAACCAATAATATAAATAGAAGGAATAGGAATAAAATATTTTTTTAATAGCTGCCTTATAAGCTGGTTTTTTCATATATTCACTAAGTAATAAAAATATTAGAGTTATATAAAATAACATAGTTGAAATAGTAGGATAATATATACCGGAAAATTCTTTTGTTGCTTGAAAAAATTTCTCTAAAAATACAATAAGTTCGGAAATTTTTTCCCAATCAATATCTAAAATCATATCAGCTGGCTTTTTATTATGAGAGTTAAAAAATAAAGTTATAGGTAATTTATAGTCATAAGCAACAAGTAGTTGCTCGTATAAAGAATTCCACCTAGTGGATACTTCTTGTGGAATTTTTCTAAAAGGTAGTCCACAATCATGACAAATTTTTTTATATTCTTTTCTACGTTGTACTTTATTACTTTTAAAAATAAAGTTTATAGCAAATTGTATTTTACTAAGAATGTCTTCAAAAAGTGATAGACCATCCTTTACAATTAAGTTATATATATGGCACGCGCATTTTATATGAAAATGGTCTGGAAAAGATGGAGCTAAACTATTTTTTAACATTGTAATTGCGTAATTGTTATTAGAAGCGTTATCTAATGTAATAGTCATAATTTTATCGGCAATTCCGTAATAATCGCACACTTGATAAATATTTTCTCGCAATAAAAGTACCAAGTGTGCCTATCATCTATATATCTATACGCTAAAATACGTTTTTGCATAGACCATTTATAATCTATCCAATGACAAGTTACGGTTAAATAATCATGGCCGTTAGTACTACGACCTATATCGACGTGATAGATACTTTGCCATTAAAATGATATAATGAAAAACGTAAATATTGTTGATATTCATGCGCAAATTTAAATACATCTCTCTTAACGGTTGACCTAGGAAAATCGTTAAAAGCGAATTATATATATCTCTAATGTAATGAATAAAACGGAGATGAAGGAAATGAAAAAGGCAAACCCTCCACAATGAACTAATTTTGATATTGCTTCCCTATCTCTATGTTTGTTGTATTTAGAGCCTACAATTCCCCCCGTCATAGGGTTAATTTGACCACGTACTTGGTCGGGACGACGTATCGGTATGTGAACCTTGTCCCGATGGAGCGGCCGTTTGCGCACCCGGTTTTGAAGCCTGGTATTGGGCATACCTAGGCCGGATGAGCACTTACTACGTGTCTAATTAAACCCCCCGTCCCACCGTGACCTTTTCCAGCTTTTAAATTTTAAAACATTTTTACAAATTTTACATATGGCTACTTGATTCTCTACGTCCCTATCAAAAAATGTCCATGCATCCGATTTTAATGGTCGTTTTGCTTTGGACCTCGTCTCATACTAGGGGAATAGGAGGTATTTCGGTTGAAGGTGCACTAGTGGGCGTGTTGTCATCAATATTAGTGGGTGTATCGTCTAGATCATCGTCTAAATTAAAGTCTTCTTGAGTTCCGAAAAATAACTCCTCGTCTAAATCTAATGGTATTGTAGGAAAATGTTGAGTATCAACAAAATCATCCTGTGTAGGAATAAGATGACTAGAAGAAGTACCCTTGCCCCGGTTGCCTCTACTAGAAGAAGCACCCTTACCCTTACCCTTAAACATACCTTTTAATCCTTCCATTTTAATTATGATAATAAATAATTAAAGACAATAAAATTAAGTGCGCTAAATAAAATAAACAGACAATAATAATTTAATGAAGGAACGAATGTACCAAACGCCGACGTAACGTCGACGTGTAATCGAGAGGTTGAAAATTGAAACTTTGCTCGATGGAAGATCCTCAAGCTAGTTGCCAACTTCACTCCCAATTCCCAAATGAATTAATAAAATTGAATATTTAGCAAACAATGTAGAGAGATATATTGAGAAATTAGAGAGATTGTAGGAAGATTTGTGAGAAAGATGAAGAGAAAATGAGTTATTTATAGTTGAAAAATTGGGTTAAAGTGTAAATATAATAACTTATGGGTTAAAAATAAATATTAAGGGGTAGGGGGGGTTGGGGGAGGGGGGGGGGGGGGCTAAAATGGCCGTTGGTCAACGGCCATAATCTAAAATGGCCGTTGGTGCAACGGCCATTTTTGCAAAGGGAGAACAAAGGGCGGGGTCGGGACGGGCTCGGGGCGGGCTCGGGTCGGCGGGCCCGGGGCGGGCTCGGGTCTCGGCGGGACGAAGCATGGAAAGTGTGGTATTGTGTGTAATTCTCCCTCATCGGTAGAGGAAGAAAGAAGTGTTGTGTATATAAGATTCGAAATTGGTTTGGGGTTTGGGACCCCAAGGGGTATCCCATGTGTTTAAAGGAGGGAGGACCTAGATGTGCTTCGGTTCGAGGAAAGACCACACGCGCGCCGCCGCCGCCCGCCCGTCCGGGTTCACGGGTCACGGGTCACGGGCTGTGGGTCTTCTGATATTATCATCTTTTTGGGCCAGAAAACTTTGCCAGAAGTACAGTTTGATCCCAGAAGTTTCCGGATGTACGGTTCGGACCGAGAATTCTTTCGGATGTACGCTTTGGTCCCCGAAGTTTCAAGATGTGCGCTTTGGTCCCTCAAGTTTCCGAAATCTGGACGAGTCAAAGCGAGTTGCCAAGCACTCAATTTAGCCATTTATTTTGGCTGAATTACTCCTCCTATAATGGCCAAATCCGTTGGTCTTTCACCATTTATGTTGGTGACTTTACTACCTCCATAATGGCCATTATTTGGCTATTATGGAGGCGCTTTTTCAGCCCATTCCTCACCTATATAAACACCCCCTTACACCATTGTTGAGCACACTTGATATGCACGAAAATACACAACCGGAAAAAATCTTCTTCCTACAACTTCCAAGCATCATTTCGTTATTCAATATTCTTCACGGTAGCTCTTGAGTTTCCTTTGCTCAAGGGTTCCATTGCTGTTTTATCTTGGGAGACAAATTGTCCAGGACGTATAAAGGATACATACGGGGCAATATTGTCTTAAGGACAGAGTGCCACACTCGACTCAAAGAAAAAAGGTTTCTATCTTTCCGTCTTCTACAAAACTGAATTTTCAGTTTTTCTTGTGTAACAATTGTAATTTTCAGATTTCATGTTGAATTATTGAATCTCTACTTATCCTTTTGAATACTTGTAATAGTTATATACTTCCCGTACTGCTTTATAAAGTACCATAGAGCAAAAACTCCCAATAGATATAACATATATTGTACAATGCTTGAGCTAGTTTATGCAAGCTCCTAAAATCTCACACATGGAAGCTGGGATTAGACTAGTCAGATATATCAAACAGGCACCAGGGTCAGGTATGCTCATGTCTAGTTCTAGCACTTCTCAACTTAAGGTGTTTTGTGATGGAGATTGAGGATCTTGTGTCAACAACAGGAGATCTATTACAGGCTATCTGGTAATGTTTGGCTCTTCTACTGTATCCTGAAAATCTAAGAAGCAAGTTACAGTTTCTAGAAGCTCAGCAGAGGCTGAGTATATAGCCCTGTCAGCTTCAGTAGCAGAAGTAGTTTGGCTTATTGGTTTGTACCAGGAACTTGACATACATGTTTAGTTACCAGTTTCTGTATTCATTGACAACAAATTTGTACTTCAGATTGCTGCCAATCCTGTTTTTCATGAACGTACCAAACACATTGACATTGATTGTCATTTTACAAGGGAAAGAATCCAAGAGGGTCTCATCTATGCTACTTATCGCCTTCTGCTGAGCAGCCTGCAGATTTACTCGCCAAAGCTCTCAACAAAATTCATCATGTGTCCAAGCTAGGAATGAAGAACATCTTCATATCTCCTAGCTTGAGGTGTGTGTGGAAGAGATAGACAAGTGCACAAAGGTACCATGAGGAGTAGTAACTTTGACCATCAATTTAAGCTATATTTTTCATCATATTAATATGAGAAGAATTGCAACTTATAGTACTTTTCGTATATATTCCGAATATCTAATTTTAATTTTAAAATATTGAATTAATCTAATCTAATTTAGCATCGAAATTTATTTAAATTGACTTCTAAAAAGAAAAATATGACAAGTATTTTGGGACGGATGGAGTATTTCTTAAAGGGTGTGCAAAGTCTAAAATGAACAACTAAAACTGAACGGATGAAGTAATAATTAGATTTCAATTGGAAGATCTAGTTAATAACTTAATATATATATATATATATATCAACTTTCTAAAGAAGTTTATGAGTCGTATAATTACTACACGGAGGCCGGAGCCGTTACAGCTTCACACGTTAGTATATGTTCTTTTAATCTCGAAATATAAACCTGACGCTTAGTTTCTTCCTCTCTCTCTCTCTCTCTCTCTCTGTGTGTGTTTTCTTAAAAATAGTTTTCTTGTTTTTTATGTGTTTTCTTTGTTTTACGTCTATAACTTGTAGACCCATTTTATCTTTCACGTTCCTTTTGGATTATTTTGCTCACTTGTTTTATGTTGTGTGTGTGTATAGGGTATGGTTTTTCTTGGTTTTTAGATGTGTTGTTTTGCTTGTGTTACACGATTTGGGTAGTGGGTTTTGTGCAAGTTTTCGACTTGTTATGGTGTTTTGATTTTATTTAAGGATCACCGGATTTTATTGTTAGTAAAGGTGATGGTTTTTGATTTGATAAAGATTCGTACTTTTTCTACATTGTCCTTTTGTTCAGTTACGGTTTTGATAAGAATGCAAACGTGGTTATCTGAGATGAAGTGTTTGTGTCATTTTTCTTAATATTGGAGTTGGTTTTTGTTCGAAAAATGGATCCGAGGTTTGATGTTAGAACTCATATCACTCTGTTCATCTTTAGTTTTTCTGATGACTATGTATTTCCCTTTCAAATGAATTCTTTTATTGTTCGTGTCTGTATACATAGTTGATGTTTTGTTATCTTATTTTTCTTGCAATCCTTCATCGATTACTTTCTTTTTGAGCTTAAGGTCTATAACAAATAACATCTCTACTTCACAAAGATAGAGATAAGATATTTGTACATCCTATCCTCCACATCTCACTTTATAGAATTATACGGGATATATTGTTATTGATTAACGGTATTCAATTTAGAGTTTACGACTTTTCGGCATGCCAATCATATTTATTGTACTTTTCCCCATCTAATAGTTTTGTCTTTTGTATTGGATTCTCCAAGTCAATCTTATAACAATTAATATCAAAGTAGGTTGATTAATTTGAAGCTACAACTCAAATTAAAAAGAATGAGCTCTCTTCCAAATTACTCCCTCCTACTTGGGGGTCATTACTAAAAATATTCATTTCAAATTAATTAAATTTTTTCTACTTTATTCTTTACATTAATTGTTTTTTAAGTAATCAATATTAATTAGAGTGTAATTAATTGGAGAGATAAGGATAATATAATAAAATATTCTTTTTATCTATAATTTTTTAAGAGGCGTGTAAAAGAAAAAGTGACCAATTAAAATGAGACGGAGGGAGTAATTATTTTTCTTAGGCCTCGTATTAAGTCAATAACAAAGGGTGGCTCCACCACAACTGAATACTTATAAGGTATTCCACTGCTTTTTTTTTTTTTGCCTACTATCTTCTTTGACAATAAATGATTTTGCACTTCACTTTTCGTCTTGTGCTACTAAATCGTAATGAAAATAATAATACTACAAGGCAATTGGTAGAAAATATTTCATCATAGGATAAACACAGTTTGGAGAACTTTTTTTAGTCACTTTTGCTGTCTTTACATAATTTAACACCCAACTGAAAACCCAAAACATAGAATAGATTACAATTACGCGCAGCAAAAATTAATCATTCGACCGACTACATTTAATGTACACATACATCTGCATAACGGTACCATTGTTTTTCTTAAGTCTCAACTGTGACAGCCAATTTACGTCAAGTGGTCTCAGCATTTACTAAATTCCAGCAAATTGTCGAGTCCTTCAAGTTTTCAGATCTTTATATTAGCAAAGATACAGCTGGTTTCCAACTTGCCTACCATCTTTGAAAATCATATTTCCACAGCATTCGACATTTATTAGTAGTCCACTGGACCAGTACGTGTTGAAGTCGAAATTTTGCTAAGAGTTTTAAAATTTAATTTATATATAAATAATAATATTAACCTATATATATACACACAATATAGTAATTTTTGACAAAAAGATAGTCAACTGACCACCTTTCACTTGAGGCCCGATGAGCCCTTGGTTTGGACTATATTTGTTTGAAGTAGGACAAAATTAATTTGAAATTGAAACTACACCCTCCGTCCCTAAATAACAGTATTAGAGACAAATGCTTTTTTCATTAACATTCAGTAAGGAAATTTATGCTATAAAATATGATTTTTTCATTATATTCTCATCGAACCAATTCACGGAAAAACACATGATGGGAAATAGGTTTCTATTGAAATGCTGAAAAACTTTCAATTTTTTTCGTGTAAATACACTACTATTTAGGTTTCTCATCAATATTCAGTGGGAAATAACCATTATATATTTTTCAGTGGAAAAATAGAGATGTTTTAGTAGTGTAAGTGTCATCTTAGCAAAAATAATTGTCCCAAAATAAGTGTCACATTAGAGATTCAAGACAAAAATTTGCAGGTGTTTCAAACTATGCCCAAAGGATTAAAGAAGTAGTCTTTAATAGTGCTCAATTCTAAAAAAATATCTAATAAATAGGGGTAGTTTAATAAATTTCATATTGTAATTAGTAATTTCTTAATGCGCCTAATTTTTGATAAGGTGAAACTTATTTTGGGACGGATGGGGTTGGGTTTTGTCATGAATTTCCTATTTTATTTGAATTCTACACTATAATTGTGTTTTACTTCAAAAAAAATCTTGGTAGAAAAGGTTTATGGTAAAGTACTCTTCAATATCTATCCCATTTCTTAGAGCTAGAAGAAGTTTTGGACTTCTACAAATAGATGATTCTTTCTTCTCATTCACAAATCACAACAAAATATCATCCACAATGTACTTGTTAAGAGAGTTGTGCTTAGGAAAGATTTTTCTCTCAACAATTTTATAGTTTTTTATTATATTAGTTTATCATATATAGGTCAATTAACCAAATCATATTAAAGTTTATGCATATTTAGTATACTTGTCTTTGTTTTTGATTTATCATTGTTCAAAACTTGTATTATTTTTATCCCAACATGAGGTTGGGGTTTGCCCTTATTATTTGAAACTTGAATTTTTTTGGATATGAACTTCATGATGAAAGAGAAGTTTGTAAAAGTTTAAGAATTGCAAATAGAAACCATAATTTAAATTGAAATACTCGTCAAACAAGGTATTTAGAATATCGAAGTCTAGTATTTGGAAATACTGTTGGCCAAACCAGTGTCAAGCTGCTCAACTAATATTTGTAGTACCGAAAAAGTAATCGATCCCAAATTAAACAGGTCCTTAAATACTTCTTCTGTTAAAAAGTATGAATCATGATATTTTATGTGATTTTTAAATATGTAAATTTTATTTTTCTTAACTAAGAATTCTTTATTATTTTCACATTTAAAATTTATATGTTGACTCCTTTTCTCAATCTTTTCTTAAAATTTTATAAAACAAATATGAATCGTGACATTTTATGTGATTTCTAAGTATGTAAATTTTATTTTCTTAACTAAGAATTCCTCGTCCGTTATATTTTCACATTTAAAATTTATATGTTGACTCCTTTTCTCAATCTTTTCTTAAACACAACTCGTTTTATCTTCACATTAAATATTTGATGCTTTTACTCTTGTACCCACAACTTCTCATACTTTTTTTGGGGTGGGGTGGGGGTGGGGGTGGGGTTTGTGAGGAGTACAATAATACTGTAAGTTTCACCTGGAAAAGCAATATATGCTTCATATATATATATATATATATATATATATATATATGAAGCATGTGATTTGGTTTGATTCCATTGAAATTTCTTTGCCATAATTGGTGTGTACGTTCTGAAAGCACATATGCAATAAATTCACATGATATTTGTCCCATAATTATCTCCAATCCCATTAATCATGAATATTGTACTCATATATTTTAGGATAATTGTAAATTAATATCATTGATTTAGGATTGATTAGATCAATTATGATTAATTAGATCAATTATATTAATTAGTATAGATAGTCTTGTTAAAGTTGTATAAATTCCGGGCGTGGTATAACAGGTTTGCAGGTTTTGTATCCACATTGAGTTTCTCACACAGCAAGTCCGATCAATCTGTGTTCATTTACAAGAAGGGGCATGACATGGCATACATACTCTTATATGTAGATGATATCATTCTTACAACATCATCTGCATCACTTCGTCAGTTTATTATGTCTCTCCTTGCAGCAGAATTTGGGCCACTTAAATTATTTTTTGAGAATTGTTGTAACCCAATATACCGATGGTATGTTTCTCAGTCAAAAGAAATATGCCGAGGAGATCATTGAAAAAGTCGGGATGTCCTCTTGCAAACCGTCACATACACCGGTTGATACTAAAGCAAAATTGAGTAACTCTACCGGTACTTCATATAGTGATTCAACACATTACTGCAGCTTAGCAGGGGCATTGCAGTATCTTACCTTCACGTGATCTGATATCTCATATGCAGTTCAACAGGTGTGTTTACATATGCACGATCTGAAGAAAGAACATATGAGAGCTCTCAAGCGAATTCTGGCGCATGTTAAGGGTACACTTCATTTTGGGTTGCACTTGTATAAGTCCTTCATTTGTAGTCTCTCATCTTATACATATGCTGATTGGGGTGGGCCCCCGGGACACACGCCATTCCACCTCTGGTTATTGTGTGTTTTTGGGAGACAACCTCATTTCATGATTGTCGAAACGACAGCCGACAACATCTCGATCAAGTGCTGAAGCAGAATACCAAGGGGTAGCTAATGTGGTCGCTGAATCATGTTAGCTCAGTAATCTACTTTTAGAACTCCATTGTCCGATTGAAAAAGCAATTGTGGTGTATTGTGATAATGTGAGTGCGATTTACTTATCCGGAAACCCGGTCCAACATCAACGCACAAAACACATAGAAATGAATATCTTATTTGTCCGAGAAAATGTTGCATGTGGACAAGTCCGTGTTCTCCATGTACCGTCCCGTTATCAGATTGCCGACATCTTCACAAAAGGTCTTCCGCACGTACTATTTGATGATTTCAGGGACAGTCTCAGCATCCGAGAACCTTTCGCTAAGACTGCGGGGGACTGTTAACCATAATTATCTCTAATTCCAATAATCATGAATATTGTACTCATATAATTTAGGATGATTATAAATTAGTATCATTGATTTAAGATTACTTAGATCAATTAGGATTACTTAGATGAATTATATTAATTAGTATAGATAGTCTTGTTAAAGTTGTATATATTATAAATTTGGAAATGAAATAAATTCATTTCATTTCCTTAGATTATAATAGGAGCATGTATAATAACAATGTGAGTTATCAAAAATAGAACTGCATTGCTTTCTTAAATCATATCAAACCCACCTAGTAACAATAATAACAAAGGTCGTATTACAATGATCACATAATTAATTGTTTCTCCTTTGTTGGGGGTTTGAAAAATCATTCTTCAAGAATCATTAATAGTTACAACTCGAGGCACGTCAACTGGGAATTCATCAATTTCATCCATCCATGGACTTTTCTCCTTAGCGGGATTAATAGTCCTTAGTGCACGCCACACAGCACTGTTACACTTAAATCCTGAACCAAATGCAATTTGCCATGTCCTATCACCTTTCTTGATCCTCCCTTTAGCTTCAGTATATGCCAATTCATACCACAATGAACTACTCGATGTATTCCCAAATCTATAAAGTGTCATTCTTGACGGCTCCATATGCCATTGACTAAGTTCGAGATTTTTCTCTAACTCGTCCAACACCGCCCTTCCACCAGCATGAATACAAAAATGCTCGAATGCCAACTTAAAATCAGGAATATACGGTTTAATTTTCATCTTGATCACTTTCCTCGCGACTAATGTGACGAAAAATAGTAGTTGTTCAGACATAGGTAGGACTAATGGCCCGAGCGTCGTGATGTTGGTTTTTAAGGCCTCCCCTGCTACAGCCATTAGGTCTTTGGACAACGCGACGCCGACTTTTTTGTTGTCGTCTTCTTCTTGGAAGACACAGCCGTAGCTCTTGTCATCTGCACCCTTGTGTGTGCGTACTGTGTGGATGAGTTGGTACTTTGATCGGCGACGATCGGACGATTTATTCGACAGTAAAATTGCAGCACCACCCATTCGGAAGATGCAATTTGAGACAAGCATTGATCTGTTGTTGCCAAAGTACCAATTGAGTGTTATGTTCTCCATGCTGACTACTAGTGCGTAAGAGTTGGGGTTCACCTGTTACAACGTGTGATAACATATGAAAAGTTAGTACACATTGGCAAATTATTACTCCCTTCCGTCACAAAATACTTGTCACATTTTTTATTTACACGCCCCTTAAGAAATCATTTATAAGAATAACATTTTGAATATTTTATCCTCTTAACATATTTCATCATATTATCTCTCTCAATAAATATTTATTCCATCAAGGATGAGAACCTATTAAATTTTGCTAATTAATACAAGAGTAAAAAAGAGAGCTACTTAATTTTATCTTGATTAAATAAAATAATAAATATTTTAAGATAATTAATTTTAATAAGGATAACAAGTATTTTGAGACGGAGGAAATAGTAATTACTAATTACTAGAAATAGTTTATAATGTACTGTTTTTAGTAAGGAATTTAAAGCACAGTAGAAAGCTGAGTTGAGGTTCCCACATCGGAGAAAGTTAATATGAGAGGCCTTTTTTAGTATATCAATAAAATCTACCTAGCAGTTAGTAGACATTCGACATTAAATTGGCCATATCCACGTGAACTTCTAGATATATGATAGGTTAATTCTTTATTACTGAATTCAGTAAAATCATATCACATCTTCATCGGTATGTCAATGAAGGTCGAAAGCAGTTAATTAATCAACTATGTCTTCGTCCCAAGTTAGTTGGAGTCGAATAAATGAATTCTTTTTATGTCATTTCACTATATTCATGTTCATTTTATTCTAAAACATAATAATTTATCATTAGAAGTTCGCTAAATATCACATAAATCTTTAACCAAAAAAGAAGAAGCAAGGTTTGATTGGATATTGCTTAACATGATGTGCATATCACCTATGTTGCTCGGATTTTTCAAAAGTATCACCGGGTATACGTCAGATTCTTCAAAAGTAATGTATTTTTGAAAGTTCTGACAAGAACATACCAAAGCATGTTATAGCATGTCATCTACTTAGTTTTTTAGGTTATGTGACCACTTTATTTGGAAATAGTTACATGTTATTACAAGCCGCTTAACTTGATAGTGTAAAAACATCATACTATATATCAGTACACACAGAAATTAAACTAAAAATATAATTGTCTTGCAAAGGAACAAACCTGTAACATTTGCTTGGCAAGGTCAATTGAAATTAATCCAGCACTACAGCCCATACCACCAAGGTTGTAACTCATGATATTGCCTCTAAGCTTATAGTGATTAACAATCATGGCAGAAAGTGATGGAGTTGGATTAAATAAGCTGCAATTGACCACAAGAATTCCAATATCCTTAGCCTTTACACCAGTTTTCTCCAATAATTCATCAATTGCACCAAACATAACCATTTCAGCTTCTTTTCTTGCCTCTTCCATACTAGGATTCGGCGGCAATCTCAAAAGTGCTTCGGGAAAATATGTTTTTTGACCTAAACCCGACCTCTCCAATATTTTCTTCTGGAAGGCCAAATTCTCCTCGGTGAAAATCCCGGCTTGTTTTGACCTCTCCATGAATAATTCCTTAGGACACATAACATCAGGTTTGGGCTTGTAACAGGAAAAGTCGACTAGGTACACTTTTCGTGGCCTAGTCATAAAATAAAGTGTAGCCAAGAAAACCATGAGGGTTGAGCACAATATTACTGTGACCAAGTTGAATTTGAGTTGGTCCCATAATGTGACCAAATCTTCCACAGTAATTGTAGAAAGATGAACAGGTACAGCAACTAAAATTGGAACAAGGCACAAATACATAGCATGGCTGATCAAATAATGGTAGCCAAGTTTCACATATTTGAGCTTAACTGATAGAAGAAAATTAGGAAGTTTATTACTACTTTCATCATGGGCCTTAATTGAAACTCTTCCAGTTGATTCATCTCCCATTTTGTGCAAAATATTCACAAGAATTTTGGAACCAACCCCACAAATCAATCAACTATAACAAGAGAAATACGTGACTTTCTTGGATATTTTTCAAATGAAAAAAGAAGTACCCAAGTGACTGTGAGGCAAAATATGAGTTTTTAGCTTAAAGAGAGAAAATAGACTAAGGAAGAAAATTAGATGAAATGAGAGTTGTGTTAAGAAGGAAAAATGGGTACTATGAGAATTTATAGAGAAGGCTTGTAGGAGAAGTGGGGATGGAGTAGGGGGTAGGGGTTGGGGGTGCAACTACCCCAACGAACTTTTAGTTGTAAGCTTGCTGTAACATTAAATTTTCCCGAATGAAAACTGAAGGCATTTCGTGTATAAGTTCTTTATAATTAGAATCTGACCCACGCTCACCAACTATGTAAATTCGGTAGGAAAAAATTACTTCATTAATGTTCTTCCCCATTAGTACAATACATACAAGTATAATATTCTTTGTCGGAAGACTAATCTACCTTACCAAAATTATAAGATGCTACTTAATTACAAACTATTACATAATCAATTAATAGTAATGAATGGAGGCAATTATGGGATTGCCCCATAATTACCGTGTGCTAACAGTCCCCCGCAGTCTTAGTGGGAGGTTTACGGATGTTGAGACTGTCCCGGAAATCATCAAAAAGTACGCGCGGAAGCCCTTTGGTGAAAATATCAGTAATCTGATAACGGGATGAGACATGAAGAACTCAGACTTGTCCACGGGCAACTTTTTCGCAGACAAAGATAAGTATATCGCACTCACATTGTCACAATAAATCACTGTTGCCTTTTCAATCGGACAATGTAGCTCTAATAGTAGATTACGGAGCCAACATGATTCATCAACCACATTAGCTACACCTTTGTATTCTGCCTCAGCACTAGACCGAGACAGTGTGGATTGTCGTTTGGACGACCATGAAACAAGATTGTCCCCCAAGAACACACAATAACCTGAAGTGGAATGTCGTGTGTCCGGGCAGTCACCCCAATCTGCATCTGTATAGGCTGAAAGATGCTTGATGAAGGACTTATACATATGGAAGCCGAAATGGAGAGTACCCTTCACATACCGTAGAATCCTTTTTATAGCCCCCATACGCTCATCCTTCAGATCATGCATGTGTAAATAAATTTTCTGAACCGCATAGAAAATATCGGGTCTCGTAAAAGTCAGTTACTGTAAGGCTCCTGCAATGCTTTGTAAAGTGTCGGATCACTATATGAAGTACCGGTTGTGTTACTCAATTTCGCCTTTGTGTCAACTGGAGTATGTGATGGTTTGCAGGAAGACATCCCTGCTTTTTCAATTATTTCTTCGCATATTGCTTTTGACTCAGAAATAGACCACCTGCAATGCCAAGAAAATAATTCAACCTACCCAAGTCCTTCATTGCAAATTCTGCTGCAAGAAGAGACATGATAGACTGGCGAAGTGAAATGGATGATGATGTGAGAATAATATCATCAACATACAGAAGTATATATGCCATGTCAGCGCCTATCCGATAAATGAACAACGACTTATCAGACTTGTTGTGAGAGAACCCCAACTTGGAAACGAATCCTGCAAAACAGTTATATGCCCTAGGAACTTGTTTCAAACCATATAAGGATTTCTTCAACAGGCAAACATGATCTGGATGTGATTAGTCTCGAAAACCCAACAGCTGATGCATGTACACTGTTTCCTGTAAGTGGCCATGTAAGAATGTATTTTTAACATCCAACTGATGAATGGACCAAGATTTGGAAAGAGCTATACTGAGGACCGACCGGATAGTTGCTGGCTTAACTACCGGACTAAATATTTTACCACAATCGACCCCAACCTGCTGAGACCTGTCATCACCAACATGACGAGCTTTGTATCTTGCAAAAGAACCGTCAGAATTCTTCTTATGACAGAAAACCCACATAGACCTAATGACACACATTAGACGGGCGTGGTACTAATTCTCACATCTTATTATTAATAAGAGCATTAAATTCGTCTAACATGACATCTTTCCAATTCGGGTCGAACAAGGCCGCTTTGGGATTTTTTGGTATATGTGACAGTTGTTCTGTGGATAGTAGGTTAAACTGACGTTTGGGCCTAAAGATCCCATGCATAGCACGAGTTTCAATGGTTCGGGGTTGTTCGGTAATGGTAATGGGCCAAGGGGAAGTGTGATGGCTTGTGTTGGGTTGGTTTACAGATATAGGTAAGGGAGTAGTGGGCTACCTCACTTGGGTCTGCCCGCCACGAGAATAGGACTGGGTCGAGACCCTCGGCAACACGACTATGGTCACCGGTCCAGTTCTATGGATGGGCTGAAACATATTGGTTATTTTGGGAGGTGGTTTCACATGTGATTGGATATAGAGATAGTGGTGTAAAATCGGATGTAGTCCATTATCCAAAAAAATCATATGAAGGTGAGGATGCCATATGAGATTTAACAAACGGGAATTTAGACTCATCATAAATCATATGACGACAGACAATTATTTTTCCATTCATCAAAGCATAACATTTATATCATCTATGATTTGTGGGTATCCCAAAAACACACAAGGAGTAGACTGAGCCTGCAATTTGTTAATGAAAGTAGATGGAAATAAAGGATAACACAAACATCCAAACACCCTTAAATGTGTAACAGACGAGAGACGATGATATAACATTTGTGTAGGAGACACATTTGATAGCAATTTACTAGGAAGAATATTTAAAAGGTAGGTAGCCATTTGAAGTGCATGGTGCCAAAACTTTGGTGGTGTAGAAGAATGCACAAGAAGAGAGCGAATCATATTATTAATCGTTCGAATTTTTCTTTCGGCTTTTCTATTTTGTGGTGAAGTGTGTGGACACGAAAGACGCAACGACATTCCATTTTGGTGACAAAAATCATTAAAATGAGCATTTATGAATTCCCCCCCCCCCCCATTGTCACATTGAAAACTTTTAATATTTTTGCCAAATTGAGTTTTGATAAAAATACTAAATTGTTTAAAATGGTGGATGTTTGTGATTTATGTCCTAATGGAAAAGTCCACAAAAAATTCGAATAATCATCTAGAATGAGCAGATAGTATTTATGACCTGCAGAACTCAAAACGAGTGATGTCCACAAATCACAATGCACAATATCAAATGACATATAAGTATGAGAATTAGAAGAGGCAAAATGAAGCTTAACATGTTTACCAAACATTCAAGATTGGCAAACAAAAGAGACCAAAGGTTTATTACACAAAACCAAATTATTCTTCCTAAAGTTACTAAAAACTTGTGCTCCTGGGTGTCCCAAACGATTGTGCCGTAGAGTAGGAGAAATGACAGCAAAGGTTGATGGTTTGTTCATGCTACTTTTGGAATCAGAGGTGATGGGATATAAGTCCCCCGTGTTATTGCATCTCATGAGTGGCATCCCCGTCTGAAAATCCTTCACAGAAAAGCCAAATGGATCAAAATTTACAGAAATATTGTTGTCAATTGTAAAACGTCTAACAGAGATTATGTTTTTAATTAGATTTGGTACATATAAGACGTTTTTCAAGTGTAAAGGTGGGTGTGGAAAGGGTAGTGTTACCTGACCAATATCACGAATTAGAATTTTCTGTCCACTGTCGATAATAATATTTTTATTATTGCTCATATTACAATAAGACGAGAGATTACCTTGAGATGTCGTCATGTGTGATGTTGCCCCTGTGTCCATGTACCATGACTCATCGGGAACACTTAAATGCATGTTATTCATGGCATGTTCAATATCAGTGGGTGCATAGCTTACAGAAGATAGTGCATGAGCCGCAAACGCATGTTGGGGATGAGACCCTAGAATTCTGGGTTGGCGAGTTGAAGGTGGAGGCCTGGCCCATGAAGAAGTAGGGTACAGACATGGCGGGGTAGCCCACTGTGGGGCTAAGGCCCACGGTGGGTACTACCCCCTCTGCAGCCTGGACGCCACTGTCGCCGGGGGGTTGGCCACCGCCACGGCCTCGTCCCTTTCCACCATTATTTTTCCCTTTATTGTTACGATTTGAACCCCATTTTGGCCATTATTTTGACGATTATTATTGTCCTTTGAACCAAAATTTTGGGGCTCCAGATCCGTGGAAAACAAGTTGGTGGAGACGAGAGCAGTGCCGGCGGTGGAAGCTCCAGAAGATGAATGTTTTGCCATTCGTGTTTCCTCGAGAATTAACCTCGAATGGGCCTCATATAAAGGAGGCAATGGATTACTTTGTTGAATGAACGCAGCAACTCCATGATATTGTTCATTCAATCTTGCAATCAACTGAAGGACCAACCGTTGATTTGTCGCGGGCGAACCAACGTTGGATAATTGGTCCGCAAACATTTTTAATTCCTGTCAATAAGAGGAGATGTTGGAAAAATCATCCAGTTTAATATTTGTAAACTGGTGTTCAAGATAAACGGCCCTAGAAACTTTGTTATCCTGAAATATATTTTGTAGACATTCCCATGCCTGATGAGCCGTAGAATTCGACTCCAAAATAGTATGTAAAAGGTCATTGGATGTGTGCCATAAATCCATTAAAGGACAATAGCATCCAACCGGGACCATATCTTTTTGTTCACCAAACCGGCGTCTGAGGATGACTCGGAAGGTATAATGTGGTCGATGACCTCATAGGCACGCCAATGGATTTTGAACAATTCTGCCCAAGATGTATATTGCCCTTTCTCTATTTCAAGGGTTATAGAGATGAAGTTCTTGACGTTATTAACGGCAAGAGCGGGATGAAAAGTTTGTTTTTCGGCCATAGTGTCCACTAGAATCAAAAGAATAAGAGAAGTGGGTTGTGTTTTTTATGGTAGTGGATGGAAGAACCCTAATTGTTTATTAGGGTTTTTGGATAGGGAAGGAAGTGTTTAGCCGAGAGTGGGGGGGGGGGGGTTGGAAGTAAGTGTCGGCTAGTAGTGTTTAGTAGTAGGTTTAAGGGTTTGTTTAGATTTAGGGATTAAACCTACAGTTGGCCGAAAGATGCGTAGAAAAAGAAGAGAGAAAGTCGTGTAAGGGAGAAAAGAAAAAAAGGTTTAGGGCAAAGGATATTTGGCTATTGATACCATGTAGGAAATGATTCCTTGATTAATGTTCTTCACCTAATAGTACAATATATACAAGTATAATATCCTTTATCTTATGGAATACTAATCTACCTTACCTAAATTATAAGATGCTATTTAATTACAAAATATTACATAATCAATTAATAGTAATGAATGGGGGTAATTATGGAATTTCCCCATAATTACTGTGCTAACAATTTCTTCTTGGCCACCCTAAAATTTGGAGTCATAAGAGTTATGTTGGTGGGACCGACGTAAGGATCGGGTCCTATGATCGACGATAGGGATTGCAAGGGGGTGACAACCTATCTATACATGACTTTCCTTCATAATTATGTATCCTTGTAAAAACTTCTTTTATTGAGAAATAAGAGTTGACACTTGTGGTTTTCTTCCCCTTGATGATTTTCACGTTAAATTGTTTGTTCTTCTTTTTCGTTATAATTGCTCTAATTGTCGTTAATTCTTAACTGTAAGTTGCAATTGGTTTGTCACATAATAATTAGTAATTAACAAGGAAATACATAACCGCATTAATTTGTTTTAGCGCATTAACAATCTCACTCAAATAATTACTGAATTTACATATATTAGTACTCCATCCGTCTCAAATTATTTGTCGTGGTTACTAAAAATAGATGTCTCAAATTATTTACCGTTTTAGAAGTTCAAGACATACATACATTTTCCCTGTATGTAGCTCAAGTGCTAATTCGAGACATTATTTGTCACCAGCATGGGATAATGACATGAAATTTCGTATAATATCATGTAAATTAACGTACAATATTATGTGAAAGAATATGTTCCTTAATGTTTATTGATGGATGATTTATAATATATATAAGGTGATGAGCATATATAGTATTAGTGATAAGAAAGTTATTCACATTTGAAGAAGATAGTAATAAACAATCACCGATCAAGTAGTAATTAATAGGTACATTATTGATGATAATTGATAAAACAAAGTTTCACAAAGTTAGTGAAGATAATAAGCAGTCACAAATCAGTTTGAACTTTGAACGCATGCACTCGTGATTCGTGATGGACAAAAAGTCATTTGTCAAAAGTTTTTTTTTGGTTGAGTTTTTCATTCGGTGACCGGTACCCATATTGAGATCCGACTAAATTCAAATCATGTCCAGGAGTTCCACATTGGGGGGTAAGAAACTCCCTACCAAAATTTGTATCCAAGGGGATTAGAACCCGAGACATCTTGGTTAAGGATGGAGTAGTACAAGCCATTATACCCCATATTCATATTCACAATAAAAGAATTAGTGAGACTCCCTTTATCTTAATATCCTCAATCTTATTAAATTTTGGAAGTCAAATCATTTCACGGGCTTAAAATGAAAAACAACCTTTGTGGTAAAATCTGTTATTAAAGGTGTGTTTGGCTTAAAGATATTTTCCTATTACAAGGACCACTGCCTCTCTCACTGATCCAACTTGTAACCGACATTTCTATTATGAGGCTACCTAGATCATACCGGTCAGAGTTAATTTCCAAATTACCAATGTCCCTTTTGTGATAATCTTGTAAACCAAACGTCCTAATTCCATAGCTACAACAGCATCTTAATGTTTTTTGGTAGCTCACCTACATGGCTACATATGTATATATCCCTATAGTAAGTATGTATTCACCTTTACTTACAATATTAGCCTCTTTCGCCAAGTTTTTAAGAAACTAAAAGCGTTTATTATTATTTAAAAAAATAAAAAAAAATTAAGGTGTTTGGCCAAGTTTTTAGAAAAACTATAGATATTTCCTAATAGCATTTTGGAATATTTTGGCCGAGCACGAAGTACTATTCTAATATTGACAAAAATATTTTCAAATTGGTCACTCAAACACAAACTGCTACCCTCCAAAAAAAACTTTTCAAAAAACACTTCTAGCAGAAAACACTTTTCAAAATAAGCAGATTTTGAAAGTTTGATTACATATTTTATATATCTATACACTTATGCAGAAGGGACACTTCGATCGATCTATAAATTACCCCTTCACATGATCAAAACATAATCAGCTCATCTCACTAGACTTGAACCACAAAGTAACTTTTTATAACAAAAATTGATTTGATAACCTACAAAACATGATAAATGACATGTTATAACATGTAAAACTGCATTACTACTTAAATCGTATACACTGCTACTCTTATAATATAATTTAAATCATATTTATGATAGTACATGCGATTATTAATGAAGAAGCTAAGATAAAGGTGGAGTATGAAATTCAAGAACTTGCAGTCCTGCAGCTGGCAGCCTTTGACTAGGTAAACTTCAAAGAAGTAACCATAGTTTAAATTATCCCTCCAAGTTGAGAAGTTATTTTCATTTATGTTGTCTCAATTTCATTCACACATTTGTCAACTTGGTCTGGTTTTATAAGGATCACAAAGTCAACTGCAAATCTTTGTTTGTTTTTTTAAATTTATTTCCTTTTTTCTTTTCAAAATTTGAATTTTATGAGTTTAACCTTTAAGATTTTTAACATTAAACTTATTAAAATTATGTGCTCAGACATTTTATTTATTGTAATCTTAGTGATTTTTCACACAGATTTATACTGCGCGTCAAAAGTAATGAATGAATCTAGTACGATAAGGATGCAACCCCTGCTTTTGGGGCAAGGACTAATCCTAATTCATTCCGTGTAAGGTCAATTAAAGAAAAAATCACTCTATATTAGGATTTTCCCCATTCGCAGCTAGGGTCAAACCTGAAAACCTCTATTAAGATTGGAGAAATTCTATTCATTCCACTACAATCCTCGATGATAAATAGGGAACGAGTTGACAGATATAGCAACGCTGGTTTCACACGTTGCTTTAGATGCTCATAGAAAAGCCTCAAACAATAAAAATCACTCAACTGGCACTCCAAGTTTGGCTTCTTAATTAATATTGACTATGTGCTACGTACACAGTGTATTGGGATAAAATTCATTAATTGGGAATATCACTGATAACTCATTTAATTTGTAGTTGGGGGAGTGGGAAGATGGGATTGTGATAAATTGTGCTACACTTTTGGTGAAGGCCCTTTACCTAAATAAAATGATAACTTTTTGGACTATCTAATTTTTGTTAGGAAAGGTAGAGAAGAAATTAAATTTCACACGAAATCATTTCCTCCTTACATATAGGAATACTATTTTATTACTCATTTATTATGTTATTATATCACTTCTATTAAATATGTTGAGGAAGACTATTGAACATAGATACTTGAAAAGTAACACTGGAGTATGGGAATTTCTTGGCAACTTCAAGAAAGTTCTTGAGTTTTTTTTTTCTTTTTAAAAAAGTACAAATTCATCCTTTTGTGACAACACATTATTTTGTATTCTTATTATTAATAATGAAATTTACAATCTATAGAATGTTCTTATTTTCTTGCCATCACTTCGGGGATATCCGATACAATTGGAATGATATAGAGAAAATTAGCATGATTTTTGCACAAGGATGACAAACACAAATTGAAAAAATATGATTCTTAGTTTTTTTTTTAATCTTTTTTAACATTGATTTTTGAGGTTTTGAGTTCATCCTTCGTCACGAATTATGCATTTAGTTTGTCCAAAGATTTACATATATACAATATTTGATCATTCTTCATGAATATTAGTGACTGAACTAATTTTTATCAACTCTTATGTATGACATAGCTAGTTGGGGACTAGCACACGATACTAGTTATTAGGCTATTTTTTTCAATTTGAGGGATAATTGGCATTCTTTGAAACTAATGAGTTACTATAAATATTATAATTAACAAGTCATATCGCTTACAACTTAAGTTAAATTTGATAAACTACTACTCTAGAGGAGGTCCTGAAAATGCCAAGTCAATAGCCCGTAGTTGTGATTATATAACCAAGCACTTCATTGCCACCAAATTTTTGGACATTTTCAATTGACGCTATATTTTATTCTTGGATCATTGTTAGTTGAAAGTAAGGGTGTCTAGTGGGCCGCATTGGTATAGGGGAACTCGGGATGGGACTTGGGCGGGTACTAAAAATTTATAAGAAAATAAATAAGATAATTAAAACTTAATAAGAATTAGGCGGGTTGAGTTTTGACCCAGTTTTTAGCCATTTCAACTCAACGCATAGCAGCCCAAGCAACATTTGAGGGATCAATAACCCGCTCATTTATTAACTCAACACATTTTGACCCGCCCAAATTTAACTCAATCCGCCCATTTGCCATCCCTATCCATTATTGTCTTTGGTTACCAACTTTCAAAAGAAGATTGTGGAGATTTTATAGCATTAGACCATATGGGAGTGTCTCAAAACAACTATCACTACAATATTTTTTTAATAAATTAGCTATAAAGTATGTCGCTTATCAGACACGGTTAAATATACACAATTATGTGTAATTTATGGTAAATATTTAGTATCCTAGTTTAGGTAAGGTTGTAATATAATTAGTATTGTATTACCATAATTAGTGTATTAACATAAATGTATAGAATAAGGTTTTAGAAATAGAATAGAAATAGGATTCTCCTATTATGTAACTTGTATATATAGCCTTTCAATTAATGAAAATAATCAAGGGATTATTTCTTTCATGGTATCAGGAGTCTAGGTCTTAAAATCCTCTCTCTACTCTCCTAAATTTTCCGTCGACTTCCCTCCACTTCCGAGACGTTTTGCTCTCGGTTTGTGTGCCAACGGGACCTCTTTTCTTCCCAAAAATTTCTCCCTAATCCCTCAATAACATATTGTTCTATCAATATGTCTACATCCCGGAATATGTTTCATCCGACCCTTACAGTTTCTAACATCAAGAATAACATCCCTCTCATTCTTGAAATAGAAAACGTCCAATATGCGACGTGGGCCGAACTGTTCAAAATTCACGCACGATCGCATCAAGTCATCCATCACATAATCCCCGCGGCTCCTGAGGATACGGAGGTGCCAAAACGCGAGGATGATCCTAAGTTGTGGACGACTATTGATGCTACCGTCCTTCAGTGGATATATTCCACAATATCTACCGACCTTTTGCAAACAATTATTGAGCCTGACGCTACGGCACAGGCAACCTGGGATAGATTGCGTGATATATTCCAAGATAATCAAAATTCTAGAGCCGTTATCCTTGAGCAGGATTTCTCCCACGTCAATATGGAAGATTTCCCTAATGTTTCGGCTTATTGCAAAAGATTAAAGGAATTGGCGGACCAACTTCGCAACGTTGGCGCGCCGGTTTCGAACGATCGTTTGGTCCTCCAAATGGTTTCTGGCCTCTCCAAGGCCTATAGTGGTGTGGGAAAGCTTCTTCGGCAAAGCAATCCGCTTCCGCATTTTTATCAGGCGCGTTCTATGCTTACACTAGAAGAAGTAGGCATAGCAAAACGAGCGGCTACCGGTACTAGTCTCGTAGTCATGATGACCGAGTCCACAGTATATCATATCGGTTCCAACAACTCGAGCCAAAACCGCAATAACGGTGGCGGCAAAAAGGGTGGAGATAAGAAAAATGGCAAAAACCGTGGCGGCAACAACGGCGGTAGCCGACAGAATGGTGGTGGCAGTGGGGGTCCTCGCAATGGTGGTCAGCAGCAGCAACAGTTCTGGGGCCCATAGTGGGCCCCTATGCGATGCGGTGGGCCCCTACGCAAGGGCGGTGGGCCCCACAACGCGGTTGGGCCCGGCCGGTTTACCTCCCGGCGGCGGTGCTGGCTAGCCCGGCGCGGTCCGGAGCCCAATCGGCCTGGTCCGATTCGACCAACGAGCGATGCGGGCCGAGACCGCAAGCAGGGGTGCTTGGGCCTCGGCCCACACAAGCCCATTACGCAGCAGGCCCCACTCGGACAGATATCGAGGCCGCGATGCACACACTAGGTTTGACTCAATCGGACACGAATTGGTATATGGACACCGGTGCCACTACCCACATGACATCCAATTCAGGTACTCTCTCATTTTATTCCAATTTGAGCAACCCTCGCGGTATAATAGTTGGTAATGGCAATTCTGTTCCAATTCGTGGTTATGGTCATAAAACATTGTCTCCCCCTCATCCCCCTCTTATCTTGAAAAATACCCTACACGCCCCTAAATTGATTAAAAACTTAGTCTCTGTCCGTAAATTTATTACTGACAATTCTGTTTCTATTGAATTTGATCCATTTGGTTTCTCTGTAAAGGATTTCAAGACTGGGAGTCCTCTCATGAGGTGTGATAGTAGGGGAGATCTTTATCCTATCACACCCAGTCCCGGTCCATCGAGTCAAACCCTGCCATCAGTTTTTGCAGCTATCTCTCCTTCCTTGTGGCATGCTCGTCTTGGTCATCCGGGTCCTCTATTTTGTCAATTTTAGATAAAAATAGTTTTATTTCATGTAAGGGTACGAGTCGTATTCCAATTTGTCAATCTTGTTCTTTAGGAAAAATTGTTAAGTTGCAATTTGTAGACTCAAAATCTCATACTTTAATGCCATTTGATATTATTCATAGCGACTTATGGACGTCTCATGTTCCTAGTTCTATGGGTCATCGGTATTATGTTCTTTTTTTGGATGATTATTCTAAATTTTATGGACATTTCCAATAGCGAAGAAATCTCAAGTTTTTTCCATCTTCCTAAAATTTAGAGCATTCATCAGAACCCAATTCGACCGTGAAATCAAAAATATTCAGTGTGATAATGGAAAAGAGTATGACAATGTGTATTTCGGGAATTCTGTGCTACTAATGGGATAAATTTTTGTTTTTCTTGTCCCCATATATCTTTACAAAATGGGAAAGCCGAACATAAAATTCATTCCATAAATAACATTATCCGCACTCTATTAATTCATGCTTCCGTACCCCAATATTTTTGATATCACGCTCTTCAAATGGCTACATATCTACTTAACATAACTCCTTCCAAAGGTTTGACATATATATCCCCTCTTCAGATTTTATATAATAAATCTCCTTCTTATTCTCATCTTCGGGTTTTTGAATGTTTATGTTATCCGTTATTTCCATCCACCACAATTAACAAACTTCAGGCCCGATCTACTCCATGTGTGTTTTTGGGTTTTCCTTCTAATCATCGTAGCTACAAATGCTTTGATATATCCTCCAATAAAATAATCATTAATCGTCGTGTAATTTTTGATGAATCTCAATTTCCATTTGCTAAAAGTCATTCTCCCGTGCCTAGTTCGTATAATTTTTTGGATGAACAAATATCCTCGTATATTATTTAGCATTTTTCGGACATCTCCCGCACCCAAAATTCTCCAGCGGGCGCACTACCCGTTGGTCCCACTGCCCGCTGGTCCCACTGGCCCGTCACAGTCCTCTCTGCCCAGTTTTGTCACTGGGCCAGTTTCAACAATTGGGCCTGTCCAACCCAATACTGGAACTGGTCCAGTTTTTGTTTCTGCCACTGGTATTACTTCCCGAGTTGGGCCAGCAAGCCCACTGCCTACTGGCCAGTCAGTCCCGAGCCCAGTAAATTCCCGACATCCACTCAATTCTTCCTCGAGTCATAGACCAGTCACTCGTAGTCAGCAGGGTATTGTTACACCTAAAATACATTTTAATTTACATTCTAATGTCTCTAAATCCCCCTTGCCCCGTAATCCTATGTCTGCCTTAAACGACCCGAATTGGAAAATTGCTATGATTGATGAATATAATGCTCTTATTGATAATAAGACGTGGGAGTTGGTGCCCCATCCATATAGTATTAATGTTATTAGGTCTATGTGGATTTTTGCTCATAAGGAGAATTCAGATGGTTCATTTGCTCGACATAAGGCGCGGCTTGTGGGTGATAGTAAGACTCAACAGGTTGGTATAGATTGTGGGGAAATGTTTAGTCCGGTGGTCAAGCCGGCTACCATTCGCATTGTGTTTAGCTTGGCTCTTTCGAAGACATGACCTATTCATCAGTTGGATGTCAAAAATGCTTTCCTACATGGTGATATCAAGGAAACTGTCTATATGCATCAGCCGATGGGATTCAGGGATCCCAACCATCCTCATCATGTCTGTCTGTTGAAGAAGTCCTTATATGGGCTTAAGCAGTCTCCATAGGCCTAGTATACAAGGTTTGATGACTATGTTTCAACTATTGGGTTCACTCACAGCAGATCGGATAATTCCTTGTTCATCTACCGTCGTGGTTCGTCCGTAGCCTACATTCTGTTATATGTGGACAATATTATCTTGACTGCCTCTTTTGATGCCTTGCGCCAGTCCATCATGACCATGCTCAGCTCCGAGTTTGCTATGAAAGACTTGGGGCCCTTGAGTTATTTTTTGGGGATTGCTATCACTCGTCATTCCGATGGATTGTTCTTGTCACAACGGAAGTATGCCGCCGAGATCATCGAGAGGGGTGGGATGTCATCCTGTAAATCCACTTCCACTCTAGTTGATACCAAGCCCAAGCTTGGTGCCACGGCCGGAGGCCCTTACGAGGATCCGACCCGCTATCGCAGTCTTGCATGGGTCCTTCAGTATCTTACCTTTACCAGACCGGATATTACGTATGCTGTCCAGCAGGTGTGTTTATTCATGCATGATCCCCGAATTGAGCACATGAATGAACTCAAACGCATCATCCGATATATTCAGGGTACACTGGACTATGGGTTGCATTTGTATCCTTCATCGACATCCACACTTGTCTCATACACAGATCCTGATTGGGGTGGGTGTCCAGACACCAGACGGTCTACGTCTGACTACTGTATGTTCCTTGGCAACAACTTGGTCTCCTGGTCTGCGAAGCGTCAGGCGACTCTATCTCGTTCAAGTGTCGAGGCTGAATATAGAGGGGTAGCCAATGTGGTCTCAGAATCATGTTGGTTACGTAATTTGCTTTTGGAGCTTTATTGTCCCATTCAGAAGGCAACCTTGGTATATTGCGATAATATTAGTGACATCTACCTTTCTGGTAATCCGGTTCAGCACCAACGCACTAAACATATCGAGATGGACATTCACTTTGTCTGTGAAAAGGTTGCCCGTGGTCAAGTTCGCGTATGCCACGTCCCGTCGAGATATCAAATTGCCGACATATTTACAAAGGGTCTTCCCTCGGTCCTTTTGAAGATTTTAGGGACAGTCTCAGCGTTCGAAGACCGCCCGCTATGACTGCGGGTGTGTGTTAAATATACACAATTATGTGTAATTTATGGTAAATATTTAGTATCCTAGTTTAGGTAAGGTTGTAATATAATTAGTATTGTATTACCATAATTAGTGTATTAACATAAATGTATAGAATAAGGTTTTAGGAATAGAATAGAAATAGGATTCTCCTATTATGTAACTTGTATATATAGCCTTTCAATTAATGAAAATAATCAAGGGATTATTTCTTTCAATATTAAATATACACAATTATGTGTAATTTATGATAAATATTTACCATAAATTACACATAATTGTGTATATTTAACCGACACTAAATAGTTCATATCTAACAGAATGTTTCAATAATTTATCGTTAAATAGGATTAGGGATGAAGTTATATTATTTTGTGATAAAAATAGTCCGTGGTTAATTTTTCTTTTTTCTATTATTAGTGATATACTTTTGAAGCATATTCAAAATGTAATTTTCACATAACACTTTCTAGGTGAAAGACTTAAAATTTTGTAAAATATGAGATTAGAAAAGCCTTAATAGTGTACTAATTAAATGTAGCTTAACCATGTTACCCCCACCCAAAAAAAAGACTATCGTGGGACCACAAAATTTACATACAAGTATTGACATAACTTACATCCCTCTCCATGTGCACAAGCAGGTATTGTGTTACCCACTTGCACTCATTATTATTATTTCTTACATGTATGCATGGTCCATTTTGTTATACAGACTATTTCTAAAATAATTACACTTAGATTTGATGAAGTCATATCTGCCCCTCTGTCCCATAATGTGCAATCCATTGTGTATTTGTGTTCATATTGTGATAGGCAATTCTTAGAAATAAATGAGAAATTAATGTTTCAGCGTGAATATGGTTACAATAGTCTATCCTAAACTACTTGACATGTTCTAATTATCCTAAAATTGAAAAAAAAAAACATAAAAGAAATAAAAAAGAACCAAAGAAAAGAAAACGGAGCACCCTAGAATAAGTCATCTTAATTTGATTGTGATATTAACTTGTTTAGCCTAAGCTTTCATTATTGTATCTAGAAATAGTCAATCATCCAAGACCAATAAGACTTAGGCTAGAAAAAAAAGGGTGTGGGTGTGGGTGTGGGGAAGAATTGGTTGATCATGTTATTTCAATTTATATCACAATAGAGTACCATCCAAAAGTTCAACATAGTCAATATGTGAATGGGTTAATAAATTAATTAATTAATTTATAACAAATTGTAATAGAAACTTGTTCGAGTTGCTAAGTTATGTACCCCACACATTATAGTGATTGAGCAGACAGGTACTTGTTGACCTATCCCTATGAATTAATTGTAGCTCAGCTGAAATTTCTGATCAATTTCAACTATAGCTGGCCAGTGGGTCGGGCTCGGATTTGGCGGGGTCGGGTTTGGCGGCACTTGCTCCAGTCCCGTCCCAATCCCGTCGGAATCGGGTCGGGTTCCGGCGGGTTTTTTTTTTTTAATAACATATGTATAAAAAAAAACTCAATAAACAAGACAAGATAGTGTAATAAAAATATCCCAAGGCTGTTTTTGTGCCTCTTATATTATTTAATAGACATGATTTTTTTTGTAATACAAATACAATTGTCTAAATTGCAACTTTGTGGTGTTGTCCAAAAGTTACAAATTACATAATAAAATTGCAATTAAAAAAAATTACATTCTCAAAAAAACATGTTCTATTTGCTTGATAATTTCCTGTGGTTCTTCGGTTGGAATTGGTATTTGTTGGTCAAATTGATCCATGTCGCTTCCACTACCTTCGGATAAGATTTCGTTGTAGTTTTCATCTTTTTCTTCATTGATCTCCGGTTGACCGCACCTTCTCCGCTCCGCTCGTATCCAATCTCTGAATAATACTGCAATTTCCAAGCTGTCTCCGGCTAATGAGTGTATGTGGTCTCCTATTTGATATCTGCCGGCAGAAAAAGTGCTTTCAGACGCAGTTGACGATGCTTGAATGTTCAAAACATCTCGGGCCATCATTGAAAGTGTCGGAAAGGTCTTCTCATCCCCCCTCCAGTATTTCAGCAAGTCTCCATGTTCATCTTCATTGATAACTTCTTGGTACGGTACAGAACCCCGCAAAACAAAAATATCCAACTCGCTAATTTGTTAGTAGCGGTACGACCGCACATTCTATTTCTGAGGCTTTCAATACTAGCCGCAGAAACAACATGTCTTTTGTGAGGTTGTGTTGAAGATGAAGAAGATGATATGGAAGCCGGTAAGTTACTAGCATTTTCTTGTTGGTAAAACCTATATATTTTTTTGCATTGGTCTTCTACGCTAGACAACACTTCTTCTTTAGTTTGTTCAATAGGTGGTGGGTGATTTAGATTTTTTTGGACTTGAAGGTGGTAGTACTTCTATACAATCGTAAATAGTTTCAATGTGATTTAGTACCGTCTATTTTAATAGTCGATTTAATACAACACCAATAATATAAATAGTGGGAATAGAAATAAAATGTTTTTTTATTTTGATAAATATTTTTTTAATAGCTGCCATATAAATTGGGTTTTTCATATATTCACTAAGTAATAAAAATATTAGAGTTATATAAAACAACATAGTCGAAATAGTAGGATAATATATACCGGAAAATTCTTTTGTTGCTTGAAAAAATTTCTCTAAAAATACAATAAGTTCGGAAATTTTTACTCAATCACTATCTACAATCATATCAGCTGGATTTTGATTATGAGAGTTAAAAAATAAAGTTATAGGTTTTCTATAGTCATAAGCAACAAGTAGTTGCTCGTATAAAGAATTCCACCTAATGGATACTTCTTCTGGAATTTTTCTATAAGGTAGTCCACAATCGTGACAAGTTTTTTTATATTCTTTTCTTCGTTGTACTCTATTACTTTTAAAAATAAAGTTTATAGCAAATTGTATTTTACTAAGAATGTCTTGAAAAAGTGATAGACCATCCTTTACAATTAAGTTATATATATGGCACGCGCATTTTATATGAAAATGATCTGAAAAAGATGGAGTTAAACTATTTTTTAAAATTGTAATAGCGTAATTGTTAGAAGAAGCGTTATCTAATGTAATAGTCATAATTTTATCGGTTATTCCATAATAATGGCACGTTTGATAAATATTATCTGCAATAAAAGTACCAGTGTGCCTATCATCTATATATCTATACGCTAAGATTCGTTTTTGCATAGACAATTTATAATCTATCCAATGACAAGTTACCGTTAAATAATCATGTCCGTTAGTACTACGACCTATATCAGACGTGATAGATACCTTGCCATTAAAATGGTATAATGAATAACGTAAATATTGTTGATATCATGTGATTATATATTTTAAATACATATCTCTTAACAGTTGATCTAGGAAAACCGTTAAAAGCAGGATTATATATATCTCTAATGTAATGAAAAAAACCTGGAGATGAAGGAAATGAAAAAGGCAAACCCTCCACAACAACTAATTTTGATATTGCTTCCTTATCTCTATGTTTATTGTATTTAGGGCCTACAATTCTCCCCGTTGTGGGGTTAAATTTGACCCTGTACTTGGTCCGGGACAATATGTGAACCTTGTTCCGATGGAGCGGACGTTTGCGCACCCGGTTTTGAAGCCTGGTATTGGGCATACCTAGCTGGATGAGCACTTACTACGTGTCTAATTAAACCCCCCGTCCCACCGTGACCTTTTCCAGTTTTAAATTTTAAAGCATTTTTACAAATTTTACATCTAGCTATTTGATTCTCTACGTCCCTATCAAAAAATATCCATGCATCTGATTTTAATGGTCGTTTTGCTGGACCTCGTCTCATACTAGGGGGAATAGGAGGCATTTCAGTTGAAGGTGCACTAGTGGGTGTGTTGTCATCAACATTAGTGGGTGTATCATCTGGATCATCGTCTAAATAAAGTCTTCTTGAGTTCCAGAAAATAGCTCCTCGTCTAAATCTAATGTTATTGTAGGAAAATGTTGAGTATCAACAAAATCATCCTGTGTAGGAATATGATGACTAGAAGAAGTACCTTTGCCCTGGCTACCCCTACTAGAAAAGCACTCTTACCCTTACTCTTAAACATACCTCTTAATCATTCCATTTTAATTATGATAATAAATAATTAAAGATAATAAAATTAAGTGCGCTAAATAAAATAAACATACAATAATAATTTAATGAAGGAACGAATGTACCAAACGCCGACGTAACGTCGACATGTAATCGAGAGGTTGAAAATTGAAACTTTGCTCGATGGAAGATCCTCATGCTAGTTGCCAACTTCACTCCCAATTCCCAAATGAATAAATAAAATTGAATATTTAGTAAACAATGTAGACTTATAGAGAGATTGTAGGAAGATTTGTGAGAAAGATGAAGAGAAAATGAGTTATTTATAGTTGAAAAATTGGATTAAAGTGTAAATATCTTATGGCTTAAAAATAAATATTAAGGGGTAGGGGGGTTGGGGGAGGGGGGAGGCCAAAATTTTTTCGTTGTCCAACGGCCAAAATCTAAAATGGCCGTTGGACGTTGGTGCAACGGTTATATTTGCAAAGGGGGGACTACAGACGGGATCGGGGCGGGCTCGGGTCTGGCGGGCCTGGGGCGGGCTCGGGACGAGACATTGTCCCGTCCCGATTCGAGTCCCGCTACCGATATTTTTGTTAATACTAATCGGGGTCGGGGCGGTGTCGGGTCGGGGTCGGGACGGGGTCGGCCGTCCCGGCCCACTGGCCAGCCATAATTTCAACTCAAGCTATGTAACCAATAAATTTTGCTACGTGTACTTTTTTTTTTTTGGATTAATCAACACCGCTTAAGTGACATATGATGCAAGATATTTGTTATATAATCTCCGTCGCGGATGCAGAATTTTCCGTAAGCAGTATCACCATTTAAAGAAGCAAAAAAAGAATAGATCACACTAACAGAATCATGAAATTTTATTTTTGAGAAAAAAAAAGTACTAGGGCTGTTTCAAAATACTTTTCAATAGTTAGATTATATAAATTTTGACCAACAATTTAAGCTATATTTTTTCATCATATTAATATGAGAAAAATTGTAACTTATAGTACTTTTCATATAGTTTTCAAATATCTAAATTTTAATTTAAAAATATTGAATTAATCTAATCTAATTTAGCTTTGAAATTTAGTCAAATTGAATTTTAAAAAGAAAAACATGACAAGTATTTTGGGACAGAGCGAGTACATTACTACAATTCCTTCGTGTTGTGACGTTGTTCCGACTCATCGGTCCTTTTTTCCAAGTTAGATGAACTTTGAGATGTTGAGGTCGGTGAATCGGTGTGCATAGACTTCTACTTCCGGAGGTTTTTTAGTGAGCAATCTAAGAAATATATGAAGCAAAAAGCAGAAATTATCCTTAAAATAGATCTATCTAGGATATTGAAGATCAATACACCTCTATCAGAGGTCTCAAAATATGATGTTCCATACATACCAAGAACATAATTACATATAGCTAATTAGGAAAGAAAAATCAAGAAACTTCACTACAACATATTAAGCCTTGAAAAACTATCAGAAAGTGTGGCGTTTTGATCAAAGGCCACACTTTTCGACCTAAGTCAACATTTTTCAACCAGATATTCCTGCAACAAGAGATCTGGATGATCTAGATTGGCGTTCGATAAGTAGCAAGACTCTAGCAGCTTTCCTTTGGAGATGTCCATCTTCATAAATTCTACCTCCTGTTAAACGAGCGAGATGTAGCCTAGCTGTTAGCCCATACATATCCACCATTTCCCTTGACATAAACACTTTTTCCAGGAGCCCCAAAGCTTCTCCCTTTAAAGATTCTGATCCCCAGTTTAGAACTTGCATTATTGGTGATATCGCATCCTCCTTGTGCAGCACATTGGCTCCTCTATGAGGCGACTCTTCACAAACCAAAGTTGAGAGTGTTTGAATCGCCTCATAAGACGTGGCATCTATCTTTTCTCTTAAAAGTTTAACCAAATCAGGCAATGCATTTGCCTCCAATAGACAAAATGTTTTGCTCACGCTGCAGGCACCCCCGTGTGCGGGGCAGATAGGAGCACGTGCTCGGCCAATACAGAAACAAGAAGCTTTCCTGGATAATGCACTGAGTTCATGACTTCGCATTGATAGATCCGTTAATAGTGCAGCTGCTCTTGCTTGTGCGGTTATTGAATCAGTTTTGAGAAAATTTACCAGTATAGGATATGCTCCAAGTTCAACCACTTCACGTTGAGACTCGAGATTTGTTGGATCTGTGAACCTGAAGAAGGCACTAAGAGCATTTTCCTTAGCTTCCATGGTTCCTGATTTTAAGATGTTAATGATGGCCTTTAGTCCACCTAATTCTACGAGTTTCTCTCTGAGTGAAGTTTCTGATTTAGGAAGGTTGGCTAGTAAACCAGCTGCAGCCATCTGCACATCACCTTTGTTGTCATTCTCAAGAAAACCAACTAAAGCTTCTAACCTTCTTGGCTTAAGAAGATACTCAACGACACCCTCTGGCTCGTGCTGTGAGAAGAGGAAAAGAAGATTTATTGCTGATTCTCTTATTTCCTGGTTCGGATCATCAAGAAGTGGAAGGACCACCGAAACGCCACCAGCAGAGAGAACTGCTGATTTGACAAATCCAGCTTGAGATTGACAGATTCCTAATAGTGCACGTAAAGCATGCCTACGAACAATGTCCGAGGATGTGAGATTCTGTTGAAAAGCCAGCAAGTACGCAATTACAGGCTCTAGTACAAGTTGGTTTCCAGTTTCATCGATCAAGAACTTGACTCCATCACCATTGCCAGAAAGATTAGCGAGAATTTCACAGCACTTAGCGATAATCACTGAACGTACATTGGATGAAATCATTAGCTTTAAAACGATAGAAACCCCTCCAGCCGCCGCTATAAGCGTCTTATTGTCATAAAAGCTTGATAGCTTCACAAGTGCTAATAATGATAGTTCTTTTGATTCAATATTTCCAGATGCCATCTCAAGAAGAGGACGGATAACCTCTTTCTCCCCGAGGAGCTTCATATCTTCTTCCCTGAGTTCCAAACTGAGAATTGCTCTAACAATTGACATTCTTGAAGATGCTGATCCTGAAATCAATTGAATGATAAAACTAAACCTAAAACTCAAACATAACCATATATATATATATTCTTTGTGCACATGTGAAGAAAAGTGGTTTCTAGTATGTGCTTGAAAGGACTCATTCCCAATAGATGCCATATTCTTTTGCAGAACTATTTGTGTTTTGAGACCTAAAGCTCAGAAAGAAGCAAGAATTATGTCAATTTGCCAACGTGAGACTTTTGCCAACTCTTGTTCAGTAAGCACAACTTTATATGTTAAAAATTGTATGTAAGAAAATTATCTCATTGTGCTTCAATTACTAAAGGCATCCGGTTTCTGTTTATACATTTCATTCGGTGTCTTTTACTTTTTACCACTAGCTAGGATATTTTGTATGGTCAGAAGACTGACATCTCCTTAAAGAATATATCATGAAAAAGCAATAGAAGAGCCAAAAAAGAAATCATTGGGTTAAGTTCAAAAAAACTAACGCCACATGTATATATATAGGCTGATACAAGAATGTAATAGAGAAGAATAGGTTGATGTATTAAGATGACTATCTATATCCATGTGCAACCGTAACATATAACATATAAGAGTGTTGCAGCTATGCTTACCATGGTGCAACCTAGCGATAAGTGGCCCATACCATCCCTCTCGAGCAGCCTTAACAATGTTCTCCTCTTCCTCATCACAAAGCTTAGCCAGGATAACTTCTGCTTTCTCAGCTGATGGACTAACTGAAGTTTTGAGAAAGGAGACGAGAAGCAAGATTGAATTGGACTGCTGGGAAAACTTCTGGCAATAAGGCAAGTTCCAACCAGGCTGATCTTGGAGAACCTCATATATCAGCTCAATTGCAGCGGCTGAAATGGTATAGTCTTTTCCGAAGCATGCTACAAAATTCTCAAGCCCCTCGTTCTTAACGAATACGTCCTGTACATTATATGGAAAAAACAGTTGATTAAGAACAAAGATAATTAGAACTTTGCATGTTTAGAAGCAAGACTTTGCCTGATCCTAGCCCCTGGCTTAAATAAAAACAAGGGAAATTCAGGAAAACTAGAAAAGACATCTTTCTTTGTTTTTGGACAAGCGACCTCAAGGACTAAAACTACTTTAAGAAAACAAAAATCTAACTATAAACAAGTCAAAATCAATAAGTCAATAACATTTTTAACTCCTGTTAGCCCAATATCAGATGGATATGAAATGATCCACATGATAAGCCAAATATTATCCCACCCCCTGGCATCCTGTTATTGACTATCCTGGTGTCCTATACTTGAAAACAACTAAGCATGGAAAAGAAGAACAAACATATGTTAGTAACAACAAGAAACAATCAACGCACACCACAATGTGTAAACTAATTAACCGTTCTAGAGGGGAAACAGTTAAATGAAAATGAAAATTTTGTTCATTTTTTCAGATAGAATACTAAAGTCCTGTATGAAATATACATTTGATACAGCTCCAGCATTCTAGGTGAAAGTAAAATTACTTGAATGAGCAAATTCATGGGTAAGCAATTACTGAGAGTGTATGCTAATTACTTTCACATATACTTGCTTAATACTTGAAACAAATTAACTCACCTTGTTTCTAGCATGCCCTTCTACAACATCCTTCAACGTAATCATCACTTTATCTTGCAGATATCCGCTACGCAAGCTGCCAAGCTTGGAGGTGACAATTTCAGTGAGTCCCCCGATTGTCACCCATTCTTTATTTATTGAATTTGCTTTCATTAGTTCTTGCATTTGTGCAAGAGCCTCCTCAATCGATGCATCCATTTCAGAAAGAAATTTCCCCTTGCAAGCCCTGATTATGATGCAATAATTGAGCTCTTTCCACTCCTGGATTAACTGTCTCAATTGGAGGTTTGGCCTGAAGGACAAATCCTGTAATACTTCGCCTGTTTCGGGATCAGTTTTCTCCCCCGAATTGAACCAAGCTTGGATAGAAGCTCTCTCACAGGCAGTACCAGTGCATAGGCTTACAGGATCTACCATTATAGTTCCAGTTATACAACAAATAAAAGCTTTAAATGGATGAATGTATTCTTCTTTAGGGTCGTATCCGTCTATAATGCTAACCCTCTGGAAATATTGGCTTCTAACTTCCTCATAATCTCTTGCAGCGTCAGCTCGTGAGAGCAGCTCAATAACTTGATTCAGAAACAAGACTTCAGCTCTCTCTTTCCGGTAAGCAGCTTCTTCTTTCTCTTTCTTGAAATTATCTAGCTCTTTTGTTATCTCTGCGGGCTCCACTGGGACCCCAGCAGCCCTTGCTATTTCCTTGAGGATATTGTTAGCAAATTCCTGGTCGTGTATCTGATCGGATAGACCTTGGTTTAACTTGTTAACAATTTGGAGCCGTGACTGAGATGCCTCAAAGTTGGCTCTTTGCATCTCATTCTGAAGTCTATTTACCTCTTCTGAGATACCCGATAAGACTTCAATGTTTACAAGGGATAACGCGGCTAAAGATTTTCCAATGTCCCTAGTGACTTCCTGTACCTCCTTGACAATGTTCCTACACTTGACCAGCAAGTAGAAACGGGCTCGGTTTTTGTACTTTTCAACCAAGTTATTTGCTTTCTTTAAATCAGTTTCAAGGGATTCCAAAGCTTGCCTTGCAGCCGGGGAATCGTTTAACTTTTGTAGCTGCAATTCTTTCAAGACAGGCTCAATGTCCAAAAGATAGTTTCCAAGAGCCTTAAAACTCTCCTTCTCAAATAATACATCATTGGCAGCTAGAGCTGTTTTCATTACTTGACTGCTAATCACAGCCAATATAGTCCCTATTGGGACTAACTCCGCCATTATGATAAAAGTTATCAATCGAAATGGCACTTGTTCTCCTGACTTGATCACTAAATCTATGAAAGCTAAGCAAGTTCTTTTGCATTAAACATATAGTCTCTACTCCAACAATCTATTCACTTCGGATTTTCAACAAATTCTTGGAAGAATGAATTCTGTGCTCAGTCTAATTAAGCAGCTTTCCCTGAGATGAATACCTGAAATTCAACATAAACCAACAAAGCTAGAAGTCTGGAGGTGAATCTAATAGCTTGTTTGGCCAAGCTTCCGGTAAGCTAAAGTGTTTGTTTTTTTTGTAAAACAAAGTGCTTATTTTAGAGGGTTAAGGTGTTTGACCAAGATTTTCAAAAAAAAATAAGTGTTTTTGACTTTTGAGTGGTAGTAGAAGTTTTTTATAAGCTAAAAAAAGGTAGGTTTTCCACCGAAGCACTTTTGGAACCTTAGCCTAAACAAATTACTGCTCTAATATTGGCAAAATTAATTTTCAAATTGATTAGTCAAACAAAATCTGCTACTCTCCAAAAGTACTCTTTTGAAAAGCACTTTTCTTAAAAAGAATTTTGCAAGCTTAACCAAACAAGCTACAAAATTTTCCTCATGAAAGTTTGAGACTTGAATGTAAGAACTAAGAAAGAAGATAAACGAGGCACAAGAGGCAGTTTTTTCTGCACATGTGCATGAAGTTCTATTCTACCTGAGCTAAGAGCTGAGTGAATGCAAATTATACACTTAGAATATAATTAACAAGTTCTCAATCAAAGGTAATGAAGCAAAATTGTAAAATTCTGTATGAAAAAAGATAAAAGATATTCCTCCGCCCCAACTTATATGATATAGTTTGACTGGACACGAAGTTTAAGAAATAAAACAACATTTTTGAATCTTGTGGTCTAAATCATTTCGTTAAATGTAAAATTTAAAGTTTAAAATTAAATTATTGTAAAATAAGAAAACGTATCATTCTTTTTGGACCGACTAAAAAGGAAAGTGTGGCATATAAACTAAAACTCAATTTTACAAATTTAAACTTCAGGAATCTTGGACTCAAGTAAGTAAATACAAAAATCAGAGAGAAATGCACCTCTTTTAATTGTTGATGGCAAGAATGAAGAATCCCATTGCTACGTATTTAAAGATTTTGCAAATCAATTTATCCAAATATTCTCAAAATTTCAGTGTAAAAGAAGAAAAAAAAGGAAGAAGGAGAAGTTACCTGCTTTTTCTGCTACTTCAAGCTTCAAGGAAATTCATATGATGACCAGAATTTCCATTTGTTCAGAATAGACTCATTATTTTTTACGTATAATAGAAAGACCCATTGACTCATGCAAGTCAATGGTTACCAAAAAAATAACACACCAAATTAAATTCTTCATCTCATTTTCTTGGAAGAAGCATGCCATTATGTATTGACAGTTGAATTTTACTACCTCAATTTAGAAAATATTAGTAGCTCAGTTGATTGACTATCTAAATTTTCATCTTGTTGGTGAATGTTCGATTTCCCACATTATAATCACTTTCTCAATTTCCCCTTTGCAAAAAAAAAAACTACCTCATATGCTTTTTTCACCTCTTTTTCTTCAATAAATGCATTTTATAAATTCAGTAGTGACTAAAGTTTAAAATCCGGCCAAAAAAAAAAAGAATTTAAATGATTTCTTTTTATTTGCTTAAGTCATGGGTGCGGCTCTTTCAAGGATTTGAGAACGCGAGATGTTTCATGTATCTAGCTCTCCTTTTCTTTTTGCTTAATCTTGATGGAATGTTCGATACTGTGGAATGTGCTCACAGCCGGCCCGAATATCATCGTCATAAAAAAGATCCACCGAAAACCTTCTCCTTCATCGCCCACCATGGGAGCATTAGCTTTACAATTGGATAAAAAAGAATTATCTTTTCAGGATTTAGCTACTTAAAAAGTTTGAAATTTTCAAGTTCAAGTTTTGTTCTTTTATATTACTACACGTGTAAAATATTTTTTATCTGGATATTTTGATGTCTTATTTTCTTGTATTCTAAATTGGCTACATCTTATGAGCTGAGGGTCTTATCGGAAACCACTTTGCCCCACAAAGGTAGAGGTAAAGTCTGCGTACATCCTACTCTTCCCAAACCCCACTTTATGGGATTACACTAGATATGTTATTATATTACTACAGGTGTATGAACATAGCTTTTTCACTTTGTCTGCGTACACTCTATCCTTTCCAAATTCCATTTGTGAGATCGTACCGGGTATGTTGTTGTTGTTGAATGTGAAGGGAGAAGTGAGCAATACTTTGGGATGAAAAGACCAAAAAGAGAAAAAGAGGTTATTTTAATGGGACAGAGTTAGCTGAAATTTCAACTTGTGGAAGCCATGCATCTAATACTGTAATAGTGCACATTACAGACCTTGACTTGAATTATGTCTAATCAATAGACAATAATAACGTCTCTGCCCCGTGAAGAGGAATAAGAGAACATACTGCCCCTTTGCCACTAAACATACACTGGACCTTTTAATTTGTCTTCTATACCTGCAAAAAATCATTGACGTATTCCAAGTATGAGGATTAACACATCTAAAGTGTGAATTCAGATATCGATTACTCAATTTTTTGAAGCAAGATTTATATATTTGAAAACTACATATAAATATTATAATTACAAATTTAAAATGATTGAACTTATGATCAAAGAAAAAACTGCTTGATTTTGATTTTGATTTTGATTTCGACACATAGTAAAGTGTGACATAATATGGGACAGAAACACCCTTTTTGGGAAGAGGGAGGAGGGGGTTTCAACCTCTGTTTAACTGCTACAAGGATATTAGAACGAAGATACATCAAACACAGAAATGACAGTACACAATCACTGGCTTTGCCACTCTTTTATTGGCAAACACTCACTTATTGGTGAACACACAAGTAGTAAGCACGTCCATCTCTTGGCTGAACAGAAAGGACCTATGGCTGTTCCTTTCTGCAAGCATTACTGACAGACCTACATCTTCTATGCCTCTTCGTTTTGTGGGTTGCGCGTCAATTTCTTGTGCCATCTTCCTCAGCTCCGCATGGCTTGGTCCCTCTCTCTCTTCCGGGCTATTTCTTTTGCCATATCCCTCAGTTCCTCGGGCGATTGGGGCCTTACTGTTTCTGTAGGATAAACTACATATTCACGCTTCACAAGCGAAAAACATGGAAGGTTTAGATGGACATATCATTTTATAAGACAGATATCTATTGGAACCGTGTTGCCAAAAGCTACAAAATAACAGTCAATTCATACAGATATTTCACATGCTTTTGGAAAACAGATATTTCATCAGCTCCTAAATATTCAGTTGTGGTAACTATGATTAAATATGCAGAAAGCTAATAGAATGTGGAAAAGGAGAGTGTATTTATTAAAATTATGTATTTGAGGAATTCATTATAAGCTTTCCGGAATAGAGGAGCTACAATAGGTCTTTGTCAGTTTAGGAATTCATCATTAGTAGAGTAATTTCCCTATTTACCTCAAGGGCTTACTCAAGGTTTTCCAAGTTTTTAGACACTCACGATTAGCTTAGATTTGGAGACCAAAGACTGAGTGAGGACAGAGAGAGACAAACGTCAGCATTCAATTTGGAACCACTTGTGCAATGTCAAAACATTGTTTAATGCAGGACCAAAACCAACAAAGCAGTCGAAACTTGGCTCACATGAGATGGGAAACACACGGGATTATAATAACTTCAAAGAAGTAATGAACACAAATTAAACCTGAAAGAGAAGCAATTGATGGAAGCCTAAGGAAAAACATTTGTGATTATAACCCTGAAGAACAAACCTAGAAAAAATTTCAGATAATATAGATAACCTATAAGCCAACCTAAGAAAGAAAAATGCAAAATGTTTATAAATGCATCATCAGTTTGGAAGACAATATTCTGAAATTCAGAAATTTGGAAGCACTAAAGATGGCTGCATCATTAGTTTGACACCAGAAACATACTTCTGAATGCATCTGCATAGTGCTACTACGGCTTAGACAAATTACATATATTTTCAATGAGGTAAAACAAAGAAATAGTTGGTCTAAGCGCATAGATGGTCCAACTACTACCCACCAAAAATAGAAGATATATCTTATTCATGTGAATAGATGATCATATTTATGCCTCATAATTTCCGGGCATTTTAACATCTTGTAACCATTGTCACTTCACCACTAGTAGTTTCGCATTTGAGGCATCAGGAAAACTGCATGCTTAGTACCTTAGCAAAGCTACACTTCTAGTAGCCTCTTTAGAGGTGTTAATGGTTTCATAAGGAATTGGGAGGTAAGAGAACTTGTTTCAGTTAAATTAAATAATCAGGCTAACTATTTCCTGTGTATTCCTTTCCTTTCTGTTTAACCAGTGGACACGTAAAGAAAAACATTCAAGTACACTTTTTACCCACCGGAATCTCAGACATACATTTCACGTGTCGAACTGTATAGAGATGCTAATACATGCGGAAGTCTTCTTATGAGCCTTGGAGTCTCCACGAACATAATAGTCTATCCAAATCCAAATGAAAGCAAGATCTAAGATGTAGTTATATCCAGAAAACTTATGTCAAAAAGTCCAATCCTCTATGGAGCAACAACTCTCTCATTGCCGCACTTTTACACATCTTCTCGCTGTCTTATTGCTATTCTAATTTCGGCAACGAGCCACTCTCTCCTCTTTGTTTTGCTCTTTTATACTCCCTTTGTACCATTTTATATGATATTGTTTGATCGAGCACGTACTTTACGAATGAACAAAAGACTTTTAAAACTTGTGGTTACAACAAGTTATAGATATTTGTGTAGTTATAAATCATGAAGTTTAAAGATAAAGTATTTCTAAATATAGAAAGGTATCATTGTTTTTTGGGACAGAATACGATATCATATTTTTTGCGACAGACTAAAATGGGAAGTGGATCACACAAATTGGGACTTAGGGAGTATATTATTCCTACTCTCTTTCGCAGTTTCTTCATTGCTCAATTCTGCATTATATACTTTAGTACAAGACCCGTCCCCTTTTTGTGATGCCCAGCACTAGCTTACTGTTTGGTTTTCTAAATGCGAAATACTTTACCTATCAAAAAAAGGTTCTGCATTATACACTCCGCAATCCAGGTCATTCATCCGCCTTTCTCCACACATTTTGTGCAGCTCATTACCTCACATCTAGAAAAGTACTAATGCGGATAATACAAAACATTCCATTCATGTCATCTTCAATTGTTAGCAAAGATCAAAGCATTCAACTTACTTATTTAACTGATGCATAAAGATCCCCTTTCGAACTCTGTCCCCCCCCCCCCCCAAACCCCACTCACCCCGCACCTCCCAAATCCTTCTCTTAAAAAAACCTAGAAAGCAGAAAAACCTATTGTTTCCATTTTCCTCTCAGATTCTATTAAATCAATCAACTAAGCCTCAATCAAGGGCGGAGCTAGTTAGGCACCACGGGTTTATCCGAACCCCTCGGCGAAAAATTACAGTGTATATGCAAGGTCAAAATTACTTTTTATGTAAATATAGTAGATGTTGAACCCCTTGGCTTCTTCATGTATTTACTTCTTCCTATTTTTGAACCCCTAGGTGAAAATCTTGGTTGCGCCACTGGCCTCAATCCCAAACTAGTTTGGATAGGTTATATAAATCATATGTATCTATTCCGCTCTATTCGAGACCATTTCATTCAAATACTCAATAATCCCTCATATTCTCTATATAAAATAGAAAAAAAAAGTAACAGTGATTTTTTTATAAAAAAAAAGTGAATTTTTAAGCTTCAATATACTCCACATCTAACAATTTCTCCATCTATATTTTTTACGAATTAGCAACACAATCAAATCAGACATGCACAGTATACAACAAAGTTTGAATTATTTTTTTTTCAAAAAGGTACATCCAAGAATTTGATTTAACCTGAAAATTAAAACCCAACAAAACTAAAAACCCAGAAAAATATAAGCATAAAGAAACAAACTTTAGAATATAAATAGAAAGAAAAATAAGGGAGAGGAGTAAATTACATGTCCCATGATTTTCTGAAGATTCTTGTTGTTGTTGGCAAACAAGTACATGAGACCAATTGGAACTGACACATATACTCCAAACTTTACTATCTCTAATACACCCTTTGATGTTCCAATAGACGACATCGTTTTGCTATTTTATGAAAATTTGGAAACTTAAATTTGCTTTTGATGCGCCTTTTCGATTTGCAGAGATGAAGAAGAGGATGAGAATTAAGCTGCGTGGTGCTTTGGGCTTCTATTGTTTTACCATTCAATTTGGACTAAATGGGCTTTTTAAACGTGGTTGTGGGAAGCCCACTATAGGTGTTTTAAGGTCAATTTTTGTTTTGCTAGATATAAGTTCTGTAATATATTTATCTTTCAAAACTGAACCTCTGTCTCCCTTGTACAAATTATGTAGGAATTAAGTTATGTGACATAAATTGTGTGTTACTTTTTAGATTAAGTTGAGTGTTGAAAGTTTTGCCTTTTCCGCCATAACTTGTGTAGATGTGATGATACATATGTCGAAGCTAAACGCTAAGTATGCCAATCGAAATATGAAGTTAGGCCTTCTTTAGATTATGTTGAATATTGTTGAAATTTTTTCCTTGTATAGCATAACTTGTGGGATGTTATGATATATACTAAATTAAACGCTAATTATGCCGGTCGAAATTTGAAGTTATGCCTGCTAAAAGTGCTGAAGAGCAAAAATTTGAGGAGAAAAATTAAAGACCCCCAAAATAGGACATTTATGTGAAAATAACCCGTTTTAAAGGAAGTACCCGGCCCAACAATGGAAACTATAAGTCAACGCCCAAAATATGATCCAAAAATTGACTTAACCTAAAGTTTAAAAATTAAAATACACTCCCCCGAATGGTAAAGTCTGCAGAGGAAGCAATACACAAAGTACATAATGAAAAATTACAATCGTATGGATGAAGATAAAGTACCCATCAAGTTATCCTATGATTAATTCGTGTTATTTATGTTAAATATATCGTATTTTAAGTCTTTACGATTTATCTCTACGAATAATTTTAGATTGACGGATTGATGGTAAATGTTATTCGTACCACATTGAACTAGGGCTGACAATGGATCGGAGGTGGATCGGGTGGAGCTCAATCCGCCTTCACCCGCCAACGATCCATCCATCACCTTATTTTTTTAATCCACATCCGATCCACGGGTGAATCGGGTGCTTCACGGATGGAAGCGACGAAGACTTATGAAAATTGGTCGATACTCAAGTCTTGTAGGTAATTTATGACAGTTAAAAATATGTCAGTTCAAATTTCACAAAAATAAACTTTACTTTGTTTATTTTATTAGAAGTAGAGAATTGTACTAATTAATTCGAGAATGACATGGTCTGGTAAACCCACAAAGTTGCATTTGATTATATCAACTGTTAAGATAAAATAAATATCATCAATCCTCCTAGTACTGTGAGTTCATATTTTTATGTGAAAACGATCAATATTTGTTTTTCCCCTTTTTTATGTTGTTCAATGTACGTTTTACTTGATCAAACTTAGAGTGGTATAATTAGCAGATAAAAATATAATTTGTTCAATCTGTTTAAATTTGGACGAGTTAGCGACCTACATATTTCTTAACTCAAAGTTGTTTTGATTAGCCTGATTCAGTCAAATTAAAAATAGCATTTATTAAGCGTTTGGACATGCAATTTCATCTTATGAGATGAAATCATCGTTTGGACATGCGATTTCATCTTATGAGATGAAATTTCATATCATCCAAAAAGGCATGATTTGAGATTTCAAAATTTTAAATGTAAAAGTTGACCACAAGTTTATATTTTGTAAAAATAGATCCATAAATTGGTAGATATAATTAGCAATCATGTTTATCAATTATTTATATCAAATATTAAAAGATCTACAAGTGGGGCTAAGAATACTAGTGGTGATTTGTTCAAACTCAAATTTCACTTGTTTCTTTAAATTATTTATTATTTCAGGTTAATTCTAAATGCTAGTGACAGTCAAGTTAGCCACCATGATGAGAGCAACAATGGCACCCCACCCGTTGATCCATTGAATGACGTTCCAATGAATGGTGTTTTGCCCGTTGACACTAAATGACGTTCAGCCATTTGATCCAATGAATGACAACAACCCCGTGATTTCACATCGGGCGTCAAGAAGGTCGCGTCAGAAAACACCAGACGATGCTGAGGAAGAAATAAATTTGGCTCGAATCTATTATATGTTGAAGGAGCAACAAGAGGCTATAACTCAGTAGCAAAAGAAGAGTAGTAGAGTAAGTGCAGTGGATAAACCTCGATATGACTGTGATGATAATCCAGGTCGGAAAGAAGATCGAGTCGATGAGAATGCCAATAGTTCGGGGTCTAATGAGTCCTCGGAGGTCTTAAAGATGCTCGAGGCCTTAACTAAGTGAATGGATACCAACAAAAAGAGGGTTGAAGCCTACAATTCACGGGTGGACCAGATTCTGAGGGCTCCTCTGATCTTAAAGGGACCAGACTCAAAGAGATACATCTAGTTGCCATTTCCACTGAGTGCAGCACCGAAGTTGATACTGAAGAGGTTTAAAATGCCCGACCTCACGAAGTACGATGGGACGACGGATCCGCAGGAGCATGTGATGTCGTATACTTGTGCAGTGAAGGGCAATGACATGGAGTCATATGATATTGAATCGGTGTTGCTGATTAAATTTGGCAAAACATTGTCTAAGGAGGCAATGACATGGTATTCTATATTGTCTGAACATTCTATTAATTAATTTGAAATGCTTGCAGATGCTTTTATAAAGGCACATGCTGGAGCATGGAAGGTTCAAGCCAGGCAAACAAATATATTCAAAATTGCTTAGAAGAATACGGAGTTGCTGCGGGAGTTCGTGTCGAGGTTTCAAAAGGAGCGAATGCTTCTTCCCCGAGTACCGGATGAATGGGCAGTTGAAGCTTTCACCAAGGGGTTGAATCCTAGGAGCTCCAGTGCATCGCTCAATAAGGAAAACTTGTTGGAATTTCCGGCAGTAACATGGGTGGATGTGTGCACAATAGATACGAGTCTAAAATTTGGGTGGAGGATGATCAGCTCGAACTTCCACCAGGGTCGTTAGAATAGAACAAAAAATTTAATAAGTCGAAGAGGGTAGTTGAGTCGTAGTCGAAGTCTTCAAAAGATAGGTATCAATCCTACTCGCAACCGCAGAGGTCTAATTTCATATCGGATAGAGGTCGTAACAATCACAACTTGTCGTCGGACAGATGGAATAGGCAAAATGATCGAGGGTCTACCAACAGAGGCTTGAAATTCAAGAATGATACTAGTGGATCTTCTTCTAATAATGTTGAAAACTCAAGGTTATCCGAATAGAGCTTCAACATTGATGTTGCCGGACTTGTTTAGGCTATTAGGCATATCAAGGAAACAAGATGGCTAAGACCACTCCGGACGAACCCGACTCAGAGGGATCCGAGCTTAATTTGTGATTTATCATGGGACTCATGGTCACCAAATGGAAGATTATCATCAATTAAGGGATGAAGTGGCCCGATTATTGAAAAACGGCCACTTGCACGAGTTTTTAAGTGATCGAGCAAAGGGAAACTATAAAAATAGAGAGGCAAGCAAGCAAGCAGATCCGATTGAACTTCATCATGTCATAAACATGATGGCATAATTCAACAACAAATGAGTTAGTAGAAATGAACTTGAATTAATGATTACTTATCAAAGATCAAAGGCAATTAAGTGACTCATCTTCCAAAATAATACCCATCTTCCAAAATAATACCTGCAAGCAACGATTGTGTTACCTTAGTCTTAGATTTAATCTATTTAATTTATGGGAAGGACATAAAGTTGTTTATCTTAGTTACTATTTCTTCATCTATGGAATGACTTTTGCTTCCCTATAAATACGTTGCTAAAGCAACAGTTAAGTTGCAAAAAGACATCAATAATAACATTAATATAGTCACATTAGTGTTACCACATAACTTGGAAGAGAATGCAGAAGGCAACTTTCCTTAAAATTTTCTTGTTCTCTTTTTTGCTTATTTTGTTAGGTAAGCATTACCATTCGAGAAGTCTTTTTATTAGTAGTTTGCATTTGACTAATATTGCAAATTATGAAAATAGAAGTTATTAGTTATTACTAATTTTATTTGGTTAATATGAACTTTTGATGTGGATAATCTTAACCTTAAAAAAAATCAAAAGCACTTATTTTTTTGGGAAAAGCTAATTTTTTTTTGCTATGCTTAAGAGTTGATAAACAGCTTTTGATACTATCCAAGAACCTTCGGAAAATGCTTGGCCTAACATCTTCATTCTCTAAAGTAATGTTTTTCTTGAAAATAAGCATTTTGACCTTTCAAAAGCTGGATGAAACAAGCTAGAACTTGATAATCAATGTTTTCTTATTTAGCAACTTGTAATCTAAAAGAGTTTAGCAACTGATGGCCATTATTAGATTATGAAATTTGTGACAACTCTTGTTAATTTTTTTTCTTTTTCAATTACTTTTTCAACAATGTCAATGGTGCTATAGGACAAGCAAGCAATGGGGCGTTTGTGTGCTTTAAGGATACCGACTGTGTTGGGATTGTGCAATGCAAAGAAGGGGTTCCCATTTGTTCCTTGACTACACATAAGTGCACATGTTTAAAATCTTCAACAACTAATAATGGACCAAAAAATGTTCACAAGACAGATCAAGACTGATTTATGTTTGTTATTATCGTGCAAATTGAACCATGATTTATGTTGTTCTTTTTTGCCATTGTAATAAGGTTTAATAATCGTCACTTATTTTCATTTTTATGTTGGAAAGGCTTTCCCTTTGAATTTGTTATTTGCAGAATATATTTTATCTTCACTGAATTTCTTCGAGCTGATTATGCGTCGGAGATAGAGAACTCCTAACTGGTGTTAAGCGATAGATTATTTAGTACTAAAATAAAACGCACATGAACAAAGCAGAACGGATACAGATGATTCAAATAACCAACCTGAGGTAGTTTGGAATTGAGGCGCTAGCGCTGGTTGATTGACTGATTGAATCTCTCAAATATATGAATATATTTAGCACAATTGGAAAGTTTACCATGAGATAATGCATGATTATATATAAGGCAGCATCTGAAAATTTTGCTAACTTCATATACATTGATGTATAACATTGAAGCATATAGTAATTCACAAGAACCTAGTAGCTCTTCTTGCTGCTACAAGGTGATAGAATTTGGAAATGAACAATGTTGCATTTCTTATGGGACAAACAATAAAGGTTATTAGTAGTGGTGCAACAACTTAAGCAACTGCCTATTTTACAGATTCAAGTTTCAATATGAACAGAATTTATTCCTCTTATGTCTGAGATAAACCTGCAATTTCCTTGAGTGGCTTCCACATGAACTTTCTCCTGTACATGCCATACATATAATAGTCATGTAAAAGGATAGGAAAGGAAAGGACAGCCCGCTGCACGAAGCATATCGCGTTCATGCAGGGTCCAGGGAAGGGCCGCAACCCAAGGGGATGTAATGAATAGAATAGTCATGTAATGAATAAAAAAAGGGGTAGCCCGGTGCACTAAGCTCCCACTATGCGCGGGGTCCGGGAAAGGGACAGACCACAAGTGTCTGTTGTACACAGCCTTACCTTGCATAAAAGTCTTACCTTTTATGTAATGAATCAAAACATAAAAAGCTCCTATCTAAAAAAAAATGAACTTGCACCTCTTAAATCCAAAAGTAAGGGGGTTCAAAACTCAAAAAGATGTGGAAAGGAAAAATACAAGATGCTTTCTATATAAAAATATATATCCTGACTGCTGCATCTCAATTCGCAGCCTAAGAATAGTATAAAGTATGTAGCATTGACCACAGAAGCCTAAATTGAAGTAAATCCAGGTAACTTTTGCATACAATGTTGTTTTAACTACAAATTCAGGATCTCAAAGTTTCCTTATTTCCATGAGAGTTGATTAATAAACAGGAGAAAAGAAGATGAAAAGGGAAAACTTACCAGTTACCACACTCTGCAATGACCCTCACGTTAGGACGAAGCGTTGGAAGTAAAGCAAGAAACTGCAGCTCTGCCTTTGATAATACCTGAAAAGTTTATGTCAAAAAGTTAATTGATCTAAGCAAAAATACTGGTGACAAACTAATAAGACTATGCACATTTGAAGGGGTAGATTTAACCTTGGCTTCTATTATCCAAACAATTAATCCTTTGGCATCCGGAGGAAGTAAAGAAAGCCTATAATCAACTTCCGGAGGAAAATACCATCTAGCTATTGGTTGCTTCCCAACATGAGCCTGCAACATTAAATTTGGAAGTGAGAGTCAATTAGATACTTTAGCTTGTATTTTTAAGAATAAGCATATTACGTGCGAATTGCTAAACTTACAGGACAGACAGGGTGGAATTTAGTAAGAGTGGTTTCAGGGTCACCGAGACCACGAGCAGAAAGGTCTAAGAAATGATATCCTTGGTACTTAAGACGTGTAAGGTAGCGACCTTCATAACCCCCTTCATGAGGAGAGTAAATTGCCAAGGCTTTGTGTTCTTCCACATCTGATAACCATTGACCTAAATCAAGTTTAATGAGATCTCCACCAATGAAGTCCTGAAGTTCAATGTTACATCTAACTGCTCCTTTCTTTTGTCTTCCAACTGATCCAAGTCTTCTCGTTCTCATAGCATTCGATATGCTATTTAATTGTACTCGTTGCTTCTGCAGACCATAAGACTGCAGTGCCCCTTGATAACAGGCTGCATTTCCCACTTTAACTCAAATTTCATGATACACGATGGAAAACAAAAGGCATCATAATGAAAACATTAAGTGGGGTGGGGTGGGGGTGGGGGTGGGGGTGGGGGGAGGGTATGAAGATATTGCATTTACTCCTAAAATTTACACAATCATTTTATAGCTGCAATCCTGGACTTCATGTACAAAGTAGAAAATTGACAAGTAAGACAATTTCCATAGAGAATTGAGAAGGTTATGTTTTAGGAAGAACTTAAAAGGCAGCTATAATAGGCACCTATAAAATTCCAGAACCAGAAGTCATTTTACCATTGTCAACAATGGCTAGCAAAATAGCCAATGCACTGTTTAATATGGCAGAGAACGACAGTTAGCACCAACATTTTCAGCTTTATAGTCTAATACCAATACCAGGACGAGCCTGGTTCGGATACCATGTGAAACATAAACATTGGGAACAAATGTGAGTTGGAGCTGAATCTCTACACACCAAAAATTGTACTAAATTTGTTTGGATGAAGTCCAAAAATAATTAAGTTGAAGTGTACGCTTTCATCCCCGACCAACTTAATATTTGTTAGAAAAATGAAGGGTGTCTCAAAATGAAGTGTCTCTCATGGATTAGAAAGGGCTCACTTTTTCATTGTATATGGAATTGTCCTTTAGTGGATTTGTAAAGAGCTAGAAAAAGAGAGAGGCTCGCACACTTGATAAATAGGCCTGAAGGCAAAAGAGGTGGATTTGCTTCCCTTGTGTGTGAAATATACGAGAGGTATAATCCGATTCTGGTTTGCAAATTATTTATATTATTTTTTTGAGCTTACTAGAACAAGGCCAAATTTATGCTTACCAAAATATGTCCAGATAATTTGAGATTAAATGTGTCTTACCTCCATATAATGACCTTTATTTCAGAATTATTGCCAGTGTAACGTTTTGAATATCTCAATTCTCACCTATATATACACAGATTCGTTCCTATGAGAAATGTGCTTATACTAAATGTTGAGAATATAATCAAATATTAAAAGTGTGTTCTATCTAACAGCTTAAGCTTTTAGATAAGATGGTCACACACTTCAATATGGTATCAAAGCAGGCCAAACGCCCTGGGATCGAACCTCACCACCGCCACCCATTCTCAAAAAGAATTTTCACGTGCTTGGGCCATGAAAAAAAATAAGACCAGCACGTGAGGGGGCGTGTTGAGAATATAATCAAATATTAAAAGTGTGTTCTATCTAACAGCTTAAGTTTTTAGATCAGATTGTCACACTCTCTGTTGTTTCTGCTCTAGTTGATATTAGGATAGCTTGTTGAATCCTACACCTACGTCGGGTAAAATATCCTTAAGCACAGTGTCATCAATAACATGTCTCAAGCTAAAAGAAGATATCCATGATTATATTTCAACATTTTTTACAACAATATTTACATTTAACAGAGGAGCATTGGGGATGACCTGAAGAGGAGCATGGTTGCTCTTCAGTAGAAATCTTGGTGACTGTTGGGCGCCGCCAGGCAGAAGAACCAGTGCTTGTAATCAAGAACCTCTTGCTGGTGGTGGTGCTAGGGAAGGTGTAGGAGAGAGTTGAGGGAGTAGTTGCCATGTTGGTGGTGGCAGTTAGCTATAGCAGCAGCCACTGTGGACGGACCATGGGAACAACACTATATTTTTTTTTGGAACTATTGGACAGAGATGGTTACTTTGTTCCTTGCCACTCAATTAATGGGTGATAAACCTTGCAATATATCTGAAAGTTATGAAAACAATAAACGATAATTCTATACTTCCATTTTACGAGTAGGGTAAGTTTTAAGAATATTTATTTTTTAAGAAAAGTTCTTCTTTTCTTATTTTTTTGGAAAAGTCCTAAGCATTTTTATATATTATTTTAATATTAGAAAGGGTCAAATTTCTTCTGAATTATTGAAAATACAGCAAAAATGTCATCTTTTGATTTTGGTCCAAAAATACCCTTGAATTAGGACAAAAATGACCTCATTGTAAACTAACTCAATTATGTCATTACGCGGTTAACAGACCTCTACATCTCATGTATTCTCTTAAAACTTACTTCATCGCGTTGACTTTTAAATTTTATGGTCTTAAATTAAAGTTATGTGTAGACTTTTAAATTTTGTGATCTTAAACTTATTTTAAAAGTGAAAAACTTATTACAATAGAAAGAGACACTTTTTGGGACAAACCAAAAACAGGAAAGTAAAAGACTTAAATTGAGACGGAAGGGTATTTTTTTGCTTTGATGAGTCCATCTTGAATAAAAGGCTATCTCGACGATATCTTGTATCTTCTCCTTCATTGAAAAAGGTAGTATCTTTTGTGTTTTTGAGTTTTAAAAATTTAATATATATATATATATATATATTCCAATATAAAAAGGGGATTAATTATAAGTGTTTCAATTTAGAGGGGGTTGAAAATAGTTTGTAAATCCTACTCAGTACTCCCTTCCTGTAGTATCTTTAGCGCTATGTTTGTCTTGTAAGTCTTCTGATAGCTATCTCCAAGGTAAAATAATTTATTTTTTTTTTTTTTTTTTTTCGGACTCTGTCCAGTCACTAGTCTTATGTTACTATTCATCGTCCCTGCCAGTTGGTGTGTTTGTTACTATTTAGTCTTACTGTACTATTCCTATTCACTTCTCTCTTTTGAACTGTTCATCTCGTCCTCTAGACTTTACCCTAATAATGACTGTCGTCTTTAGCCACACCCAATTTTCAGGCCAACACAGTCCTTCAGCGGACATCAAACGGCCATTACTACCAACCACCGCTGGTATAGGAATTTACAGGCTAATCCATGGATGTCATTATAGAGAATAAAGGATAACCATATACTAAGTTCATCGGAGAGTCATGTCTAGGCATAGAGTAAGTAAAATTTCATTAGCAACTAACACATTTTTTAGCAAAGCTTTTAATTAGTAACTCAAGATTCATGATGAAAATAAAAACATCATATTGTATTAACAATAAAAACTTGCAGTTCTGCAAGATAGATACAGTACAAGCATAATATACATATGGAGATAACTACCTAAGAAAACTTTTAAAAACTTACATAGTCTAAAGTACAGGTAGGTTTCCCTTTCGGGAGTCCCGGGAAGGTACGTCTGCTACGGGTGAAAGAGTACCACCGTTGTTTATCTTACATCGGGGTATATACAAGTGGGGAGATGGGAGATGGTTTCTTTGGAGAGAGAGGAGGTGTTTTTAGAGAGCGGGTGTCTATGAATTCACTCTTGCTAAGAGTTCACTCTATCTGTCTTCTGAGAGGGAGTCTAGTATTTATAGTGTCTTGGCGGACTTCAACTGCGGATTTCAACTTGGAAAAGGAATCTTTAAAAGTTGCTGCCGGGTGCGCTGCGGGCCCCATCGTCGCTTTAACTTTTTGAAAAATATCTCCTTTCTTTGTCGTTTCTGCTGCTGGCATTTTGCTTTTGAAAAAGTCATAGAATTTTTCAATGCTGCTGTCCTTTCTTGTCTGTCTACTTTATCAAAATATCTATGCTGTCTTCTTCTTTGATATTTTGCATGTCTACGTGTCCAGGTTGTGCAGTGCTATTGAATCAAAACTCATGCCGGAATCGTCATCTTCGTTAGGATCCTGGCCATGTTGGATTAATTCATTTTCGTCTTCTGAACTAGTCTCGGACACATGATCTATGTCTTCGTTATTAGTCCTCTATTAGTTATTTCCGGTGTTGTAGTTACCGGGTTCTCGTGTTTATCTTCCATTACTGGTCTGATCTGTTCTTTGAAAATGTTTTCCAAAGTGTCTTTTATTATTTGTTCTATATTGTTCTGAGGTCTTATTCTTCTGCTCCGTGCTCGGGAAGTTGATCCAGTTATAGTTCGGGCCAGCTTTCGTCTAGTCTTAAGAGGGTTCTCCTCTTCTGTTTCACTTTTTAGTAAAGTGACAACTTTCAACGGATTTGTCTTGTCTTTACCGGCGACCGTTTGTACCGGACTAGCTGTACCTATACCTGGTACAGTAGGTTTCTTAACATTCAGACGGGAATGTTCACCGGTCTCATCCATTTTTTGTGGAGTTGGAGAACTCTGTTGGGTCTGTTGAGTTTGTCTTAGAAGCAACTCTAATTTTGTTGTCTTTTCTATGAGGTATATATTTTGGGTCTGGAGTTCTTCCTTTGTCTGATTGAGTCTTTTAAAGGATTCGGTCATTGCAGTGCAATGATCGCAAAAGATAATTTTGTCTGTGTCTTTTCCAATGTTGTATTGGGGAGTCTGTCTTTGAATTTGTCTGAGGGCTGGAGAGAGATAGTAGTTTGGGCCAAGTATACCGCGAGCATAGTCAAGGGCCTCTGTAAAGTCATTAAAACCTTTGAAGAGCGGGGTTTTAATATCTTTAATTGATTCTACTACTTCGATCCATGTCTGAAAAATTCCTTTTGTCTTTCCATGAATCACCACATAAAACTTAAAACGTTTTTCAAGGTTCTTTTCATGAAAATAACAGCAAGTACTATTTAAAGTAGCCAGGAAATGGCTATTATCTTTCCTTGTGTGAGAAATCCATAGATTATCCACAAGGCATCTTTGTTGTTTGTCTAAAACAAAGTCTGGTAAAACTTTAAAAGTCATATTTGACGGAGGGTAAGAAATTAAATTATTTTTACCAAAGAAGAGTCTTTCTATTGGGGGAGTCTCGAGGGCAGATATGGGCCTGAAATTCAGGTTCCCCAACACTGATTGTCTGTAATTGTCTTTGGGTATGGCTGGGCCTTTCCCCTTGTCTTTATCCGTCTTTTTAGAAGGGCCACTCATGCTGCTAAGAAAAAGAAACAAGCATTAGTTTGGGCTCATCTTTATGTTCTTCCTAGATTTATCAAAGGTTAAGGCTAGTCTACTAAGCTGATCTGCTAAGTTGTTGTCTTTCCCCTTAATATGTTCAAAGACTAAATTATATATGGATATGGTGTCCAAAAAATTTAGCCACCTACGTCTACTACTACTTTTGTCATTTATTTTTCCGTGAAACTTCACTATTGCTTCACAGTCTGTTCTGACTAAAGTCTCTGGTTTATTTAGAATATATATTCTAAAAGCATTTAAGCCATATATTACTGCTAGTATCTCGGCGTCTATACTACTCATGTTACCTTTCTCCTTGTATTTACCGCTTTGATAGGCGCAAATACGCTCTGTTGTCTTACTACTGTATTTGTTTGTTTTGGCTTTCAATACGGCGCCCCATCCTTCGAAACTACCGTCTGTTTCAATTATTAGATAGTCTTTTTCGAGAGGCATGCTGAGGTCTGGAATGTTCTGTATTCTTTGCTTTAAGAGCTTTACAATCTTTATGTCTTCTGTATTAAAATTCTTCTGGCCTTTAGCACCTGTCTTGGAATACAAAGGTCCAGCAATCTTTCCTAAGTCTTTTATAAAATTTCTAGCGTAATTTAATATTCCTAAAAACTTCTGCAAGTCTTTTGTTTTATCTAGTCTGTCTGGCATGTCTAGTACTTTTTTAGCGATATGGGGTTGTAATTTTATCTTTCCTTCCCCTATCGTTACCCCTAAAAAGTCTATGTATTCTTTACATAGGACCATTTTCTTCTTACTTATAATTACACCATTATCGACAAAAAGTTTAAAAACAGTCTGGAGATGTCCTAAGTGCTCAGTCATATTATTACTAAAAACTAGTATGTCATCTACATATACAATTGTAAATCTTTTATATTCCCCGAAAATCATATCCATTTTCTTTTGGAAAATTGGGGGGGGGGGGGAGTTTTTAGTCCGAATGGCATTACTAACCATTCAAAATGTCCTTCTGGACAGGTGAAAGCAGTCCATTCTATGCTATCTGGATGCATTTTTACCTGCCAGTATCCCGATTTGCAGTCAAACTTACTGAAAATCGTCTTTCCTTGTATTCTATTTATTAACTCGGTCTTATCTGGTAATTTGTAGCCATTACTTCTAGTATTGTCATTAAGTCTTTTATAATTTATAACCATTCTGGATTTTCCTCTAACCTCTTCCGAATGGTTTCGTACTATAAAAGCTGCAGATCTATGTTTAGACGTAGATCTTCTGATTATTTCTAGATTTGTTAAGTCTTTAATCTGTTCTTTAAAATCTTCTAGGTCTCTATTAGTAGATTCTATTGAAGCAGTTTTAATTATATACTCTGGATTAATAATTTCTAATTCACAAAGAATTTTATTATTCTTCCAGTGTCTTAAAGGTTTTTCTCCTATTATTTCTAGCTTGTCTAAGATCTTAACTATCTCTTCTAAATCTTTCTCGATTTTTTATGACTCCTATTTTTTTTAGACCGTCTTTGAAATTTACGAAATCAGTCTCTAATTCTATTAGAGTATAGTTCTTTTCTAGAATCTCGTCTTCCATTAAATTATCAAAATCTATGTTTTCTATTTCTAATTTATTGCTGTTTTGGCAGCAGTATTTTTCATTGCTGTCACATTCTTTACAGCAAGCGTCGTTATTTACTTTGTTTATGTCTGAGATCTGACTTATTCTTGTCTCCTGTTTTTGAGTTTGTACCGGAGAATAAGTACAGTCTTTTTGGAAAATAATTCCATCTCTAGTTATTGTACAGCTACCATTATTATGTAGTAGAAAGTCTAATCCTAAGATAAAGTCTGTATTAATGTTTAGGTCTCTTACTAAAATCTTTTTTATTTTATAGTGTGGACTATAAAATTTATCACAAGAATTCATAAAACTAATTACTGCTTCTTGCAAGTAATACTTATAAAAATTATGTGTGCCATCCATCTGCATAGCTGATGATGGTTTGTCTAGAGTCTGTATTAAACTAGCTGGGACAATCTTTTTGTTTATTATACTGCTTGTGCAGCCTGTGTCTATTAACGCTAACGTAGTTATTTCATAGTTCTGAAGTCTAATTTTTGTTAATAGTCTTAGTGAACTAAACTTTTTATTCTCATTGCAAATCAAAGTGCTATTCATTAATTCTGATGTTCCATCTAATTTTTCTTCTTCATCTTGTGTGTAGATTTCTTTATTTTTTGAGTCTTTTTCTACTAAATTTAGTCTTTTTTCTAGAGTATTGACTCTGGTTTCTAGAGTCATTAATCTTATAGACAGAGTTGGGTCTATTGTTGGGCTTTCTATACCAGCTATTTCTTTCTTTGGCCCAATGACTATGTTTAACTCTTTCTGTAGGCAATTGATGCAGCCTTCCATGTAGCATTTTCTGCATTTGGCCCGCTTGCTTCTGCTTGGGAACCACTTACAAATGCAACATGCGGTGCTGTCTAATCCTTTACTCCTTTCGAATAAATGATCGCAGTCTGAATCAGTATTTACTAGGTTATTAAGGTCTTGTATATTTAGATTTTCTATTCCTAGTTCGTTTATAAATTCATCTGCTTCAGAGTCTGATGAATCTATTAACTGGTCTTGGTCATTATGTATGCTTACTACTGAATATATGCTTTCTGTATCCGACATATATTCGTCTACACATATTAAAGTCTCCTGAAAGTCTTCAATTAGTTGAGCATTCTTACTATTATTATTTATTCGTTTAGGACATGTGTTTGCTAAATGTTCAATGCTTCCACATGTAAAACATTCTAATCTATTTTTATATGTCCTATCGTCTCGATATTTTCTAATGTGCTTGTTTTTATCTAAGTACGGCTTTCTGGCCGTTGACTTTCTAAGATAATATTTCTTTTTATCATATTTATCAGTCTTATAATTTTTTCTTTTGTACTTCTTTTTCTTCTGAGGGTCTTTATCGTAACTCTGGGTAGTGTATATCACACTCTTGCAGAAACTTAGCTCATTTTGTTTGAGTTGTTTCTGAATCTGGAGGTTAGTACACTTTTCTTGGAGTACTTCCATAATGTGCTGAATCCTGTGTCCTATGGACCATTTGGTCAGTAGGATTCTGAAGGATTCCATCCCGTTTACTCCATCTTTCTTCAATTTCCCTACCTAAAGCTCCAGGTAGTTTATTGAAAAGTTTTTTCCCTAGTTCTTGATCAAACGAATTTCCGCTGATCGTGCAGTAATAAAAGAAGTCATTTAAAAATTTCTTTATGTATATCCAGTTACTAATACTAAGTTGTTCTAGTTTTATCAAAGCATTTTTCTGAAGAATTATTAATCCGCTATTAGGGTCTTCACCGGTAATAAGAGTATGAATCTTATTAGTGAAATTGTACGGGTTTGATCCCATACCTACTAATTGGGCAAATTCTTCTGGAAAATTTGTCTTATAAGCTTCCCATAAGGCCTTTGTTGATTCGCCTAGGAAAGTTTCTAGATACTTATACATAGTTTCTGAGTCTGTTTCTATGTAACTTTGTATGTAATCTGCTACTACTATACCCTTCCATATATCTATTACGGAATTCCACCTTTGTGGATCATGGGCAGCTATGTTGAGGATCTTTCCTCTACTACCTCCTTCTTGGAGAGTTATGTTTTCTTCAATAGGCATGCGCTTTCCTGATGGTTTTACGGCCGCTATAGGTTCTTCTATGTTTCTCCAAACGCGCCTCCTAGGTATATTTCCTGTACTAGTGTCTACCGTAACTGGTTCTCCAGTTCTTTGAAATGGACTGGAACTTGATGCACTAGCTCCGGCTTCCATTAATTCTTTCTGACTAATTACAGAGTTTGTTTCTAGACTAAATACTGAGTTTGTCTCTTCTTCTGCTGTAGTCTCGACATCTGAGTCTAAATCGTGTATAGCTGAGAAATCTTTCCAAATTTCCTCCAGCATTTCATTCTTTTCTTGAGCTAATTTTTCTTGCTTGTAACCTAAGTTATCTGTTCTTTTTTCGCATAATTTAAAGTGTGTTATAGTCTCTTCTAGTTCCATATTATCTAACTTGCAACCTTTACATCTAAAAAGCATCTTTGGCTTTTGTCTTTTCAGGTCACGAGCTTTTTCTATGGCTATGTCTACTTCAAATCCTTATTGGATTAGTTCTATATTCATTAGATTTAGATCTTCTTCTTCTACTGTACTTTCTTCTTCTTCGCAAGGTTTTTGCGGAGAGTAACTGTAATCTGTAAATCTAATGGAAGTCTCTCCATGTCTATTGGTATATTCTAAATGAGCAGCTGGTTGTAGTATTTTTTCTTTCTTGGCAAACTTGTCTAGTTTCCATTCTAACCCTGCGTACTCTTCTGGTTTTATCTTTGTGGGCTTAATTAAGTTAATGCCCTTGTTACTCATTAATTCAACTACGTCGTTTATTTTTATCCTAAATCTAGTATTACTACTTGTAGTCATTTTGCCTAAAAAACCTAAACATAATAACAAATTGTTTCCGCTATGCATTTCTTCATAGCCTTTAGTCTGTATACCGATTTTTATATGTCTACCGAATTCACTTAAATTTATTAAAAAGTCTGGACTGATATAGAAGATTCCTCCATTGTCAGTCATGTCTATCTCGGTCATTCCGATGATGGATTTTTTAATATCTGTCCATCTGTCATCATATATCATTATCAGTACTTTGCTACCTAAGTTCTTTCTTGTTAATCCTTTAATTCCTATCACCATTAATCCCATATGCATTAGGGTTCTGGTGTTACGTCTGATTTGTCTAAAGGATTCTTCGCTAACTAGATTTAAGTTTTGGGTTTGACCTCCTAATACTGAGACCTGTTCTTCTCTGTAGTGTCTGTACAGTTGTGCTGTTGAAGCAAACCTTCCAGCATCGTACAAAGTTCTGGGGTTTAATAAATTTAGTTGGTTCTGTTGGAAAATTCCAATGTCTCGATCTACGTTTATAACTTCATTTAAGCGTCTGTTTGTTTCTTCTGGGGCTCTTCTATTTAAAATTCTTGATATTAAACTAGACCCTACCCTGTCTTCAGAGAAACTTTGTCTGGGTCCTTCTTCTCTTGATCTAACTGGAAAAAGGTCCATTTTTTAGAATTCTTTACTATTTTAATCCTGTCTCTTTGCGGAGTTATTTCTATTTTGTTTAGTTGGTCTATCAGGTTATCTATGGCCTGAGATTCTTTTTCTTTTCCTAAATTTCTATTGTCTCTATCTATAGTACTTTGAAAAATATGACTGTCTAACTTATTTACTCTATTTGTTAGGTTATCTATTTTTCTGTGTAAGTCTACTAATAGAGTTGTTATTACTATACCCTGTTGGATTAAAATCTGATCCGATTTTTGGACAGGTATGTAATTTTTATAGTCGTCTGTTAAAGGAATAGATTTTTCTATTATTCTTGCCGCTTGTTCTTGAGTACTTTCTATACTCATGAAATGATTGCAAGTTTTAACTCTTTAACTGACTCTTCTAATTTTAGAAATCTTTCAACTAAGTCTTTCTTTAACTCTCTATTTTCTTGGTTAATTTTTAATTCTAAATCTATTAGATTGTCTTTAAAGATTTTTTCTAAATCTTTTTTAGGCGATCTTTTACTAGTTACACTATTTATGTAATCTAAGTTCTTTTCTGTTTTACTAAACAGTTTTTCTTGTTTTACTAATAATTGTTCTAGTCTTTGCTGACTATATATATATATATATATATATATATATTGAAAGAAATAATTCCTTGATTATTTTTATTGATAATGAGAGGTATATATATAAATATACAATTTCTAAATATGGACAATATAGGAAAATAATTCTACCTCAATACAACTCATGTCGATCATACACGTCAAAGTATATTCGGTAGTCAGTCTATTTTCTTCCGCCGGTCGGCGGGAGCGAGAAATACGAGATATACTTGAGTGTTTCATCTATTAATCATCTCGATCTACGCCATATATCTATCATAATATGATTTCGATGATATTTATAAAATAAATTTGTAATACGTAGTACTTTATCTGTTTCAATTTATGTGATACACTTTCCTTTTTAGTTCGTTAAAAAAATGATACATTTCATTATTTTATAATAATTTATCTTTAACTTTTACCTTTTATGCTTAACGAGATGATCTATAAACACGCAAATATCTTTGACTTGTTTAGATCACAAGATTCAAAAGTCTTTCTTTATTAAACTCCGTGCCGAATCAAACTATATCATATAAATTGGGATGGAGAGAGTAATTAATATAATGGTCACAAACACACCTAGTATCATATTTTTTTGAGTTTTCTGCCTAAATCATCACTAACTATTTATCAAAACACAGGTCAACTAGTATTTGATGATGCTGAAAACTCGCAAAAAAATGATACTTCAGATGTGTTTTTGATCATTATCTCTTTTTTTTCTTGAAATTTTCAATTAATTCTTTAAGATCCGTGTGGAGTGTCATTTGATACCATTTTTAAACACACACAAAAAAAAGAATGTACACCATGCATCATCAGATAATAGTTGAAATATGTTTTGATAAATAGTTGGTGGTAGTTTAGATAGAAAACACAAACAAATGACGGTTCAGTAAGAAATTCACAAAAAAATTATACTTTAAGGTGTGTTTTTGACAATTATAAAAAATAAAATAAAAAACTAATCAAAAGTTCAAAACTGGTGATATCGGAGCTTGGCCACCAAACAAATAAAAAGTTGTCGGTAAGAATCGAACCCACAATCAGGTAGTTAAAAGCCACAATTTACTACTTGTGATATTAATCTTTAACCAAAAATACGCACAATTCCCCACTTGAATTTTTCCCTCCTTAGCCGTTCTTCTTCTTTATATTTCACCATTTCCCCCCTGAAGTTGCTAATGCTTTCCTTGCTTCAAATCTTAACCTTTACTGAGAATTTCATTAATAAACTGACAAATTGAGAAAAATGTATGTGAAGTTTCAGTATGTTGACACCAGCAACTGCTTCCACATACTAAACTCAACTAGGCCCACTCCCAGTATTGGAATTTCAATCCCTCCCACCAAGAAATACAAGGACAAGAACCAATTGCATGACCCAAATGGCAAAATTGAGAAAAACAAGAATCTTGGGGTCAAATTTAGGCATGGTGTTGGCTATAGTAATGATGATGTAAAAGAGAAGTTGGACTATCAATTGGCAAAAACTCACATACCCATGTTTGGAAAAATGGTGTTTTAAAGACCCAAAATGGTTTCTTGAGAAAACCAGTTGATAAAACTGAGATTGAGGAGAAAATTGATGGTCAATTGAGCTCGAAATGCTCCAATGAAGTGAAATGTGCTGCAGACTAAACTGTGTTCAATTGAGCTCGGGAAATGTGCTGCAGACTAAGTGTTCGACGAAATGGTACAACGAAGTGAAGGAGACCCAAAATGGTGTTTTAGGAAACCAGTTGATAGGACTGAGAATAAGAAAAAAGTTTGTGGTCAATTGAGCTCGGGGAATGCGGTGGAGAAAGTGAAGACTAAGTGTTCAAAAAATGGGCCAGATATGGAGGATGCATTCCTGTTATGCTGGAAGATTTGGAGACGGTTAGTAACTTGGATGAGACATTAAAGCCATGGGAAAAGAGTTTGACTAAAAAAGGAAGGACTATTATATTGAAGGAGCAGGTGGAGTGGCAACGTGCAATGGAGATTTTTGATTGGTTTAAGAAAAGAGGATCCCATGAATTGAATGTTATACATTATAATATTGTACTTAGGATCCTCGGGAAAGCACAGAGGTGGGGTGAGATTGAGAGGTTGTGGGGGGAAATGAGGGAAAGGAGAATTGAGCCAATAAATTCAACTTATGGGACTCTGATCGATGTCTACAGCAAGGGTGGGCGTAGGGAGCAGGCAATGGAATGGTTGGAGTTGATGAATAAACGAGGTATGGTACCGGATGAGGTGACAATGGGAATTGTTGTTCAGATGTATAAAATGGCGGGGGAGTTTAAGAAGGCGGAAGAGTTCTTGAAAAGGTGGTCTTTATGCAAATGTCAAGTGGAGGAACGTGTAAATGGTGCACCAAGAAGTGGTATTCAGGTCAATGGTTCTTCTGGTTCCACTGTTTGTTTGAGCTCACATACCTATAACAATTTAATTGACACTTATGGGAAGGCAGGACAAGTGAAAGAAGCATATGAGACTTTTCACCAGATGCGTGGGGAAGGGATCCTGCCAACAACAGTTACTTTCAATACAATGATTCACATGTGTGGAAATAATGGCCGAATGGAAGAAGTTGCTTCCTTGATGAGGAAGATGGAGGGGCTTCAGTGCCATCCTGATACAAGAACGTACAATATTCTTATTTCCCTTCACGCCAAGCATGACAACATAGAAATGGCTGCCACCTACTTTAAACTTATGAAAGATGCTTCTCTAGAGCCAGATGCAGTGACCTACCGCACTCTTTTGTATGCATTTTCTATAAGGAATATGGTTAGTGAAGCAGAGAAGCTCATTTTGGCGATGGATAAGAAAGATCTACAGATTGACGAATTCACTCAGTCAGCTTTGACTAGGATGTATCTAGAAGCTGGGATGGTAGAAAAGTCATGGTCCTGGTTAGATTTCATCTTGCAGGAAAAATGTCTTCCGAATGCTATTCAGCCAACATTGATGCTTTCGGCGAACGTGGCCATATTTTCGGAAGCTGAGAGAGCTTTTAATTGCTGTAGGGAGGGAAAAAGACTTACTGTCCTTGAGTTCAATGTGATGATCAAAGCATACGGAATTATCAAGAAGTACGACGAGGCGTGCTACTTGTTTGATAGCATGGAGAAACATGGCCTATCTCCTGATAGATGCGGCTATAGTTCACTCATTCAAATGCTAGCTGGTGCAGATTTGCCACTGAAAGCAGCATCTTACGCGAGGAGAATGCAGGAGGCGGGATTAGTTGATGATTGTATCCCTTATTGTGCTGTGATATCTAGTTTTGTTAAAGTAGGTCAGCTGGAAATGGCCGTAAGATTGTTCGATGAAATGATTGCATTTGATGTCATGCCTGATGTTGTTGTGTATGGTGTACTGATAAATGCCTTTGCTGACATAGGAGGTGTTAAAGACGCTGCAAAATACTTGGTTGAAATGAGAAACTCTGGTTTAGAGGCAAATGCTGTTATATACACTTCCTTAATTAAGCTATACACCAAGGTTGGGTATTTGAAAGAAGCACAAGAAACGTATATAATGCTTCAGTCGTTCGAGGCAGGGGCTGATGTATATTCTTCAAATTGCATGATTGACTTGTACAGCGAGCGCTCTATGGTTAGACAAGCAGAAGAGATTTTTGAGCATCTGAAGAGAAAGGGAAATGCAAATGAATTTTCTGATGCAATGATGCTGTGTATGTACAAGAGAAATGGAATGTTTAAGGAAGCCATTCAAAATGCCCGGAAAATGCGAGAACTAGGACTTCTGACTGACTTGTTGAGTTACAACCATGTGTTTGGATTGTATGCAACTGATGGGAGGTATAAAGAAGCTTTGGCGACTTACAAGGAAATGCTTTCTTCTGCCATCCAACCTGATGATTCAACATTCAAGTCACTTGGAATAGTTCTTCTTAAGTGCGGTGTTCCAAAGGAGGCTATTGGTAAGCTGGAATCTATGAGGAAAAATGATCCTCAGAGTGGCATGCAAGAGTGGACCTCAGCCCTATCTTCCGTCATCTGCGTGCTTGATACTGACTGTCCTGATAGAAAAGATGCCTAGCTCTTTTTAAAATATTTATGGTTTTAAGATAGGAGATGATTATATTTACCAGTCTAAAAAGAGAAGTTAGGAGATTGCACCATGGGGTTGGCTCTACAGAGATTAAACTTTATACGAGCACTCTCTCAAAGAGAAGCTGCTTCATGCTCTACTGACGCAGGTAGATTCTAGTGAAGTGGATCGAGCCTCTCATGTATTTTTCACAATTTGGTTGTTGTAAATACAAATGTATGAACCTTTGTCAGATCTAGGCATCGTTTATTAAGTGCTATCTCTAGTTGTATCCTTCAGTCTCAAACTGTGTTATTCAGTAGAAATATTCCATTATAAAAGCTCTCTGAAATAACACCTTCATGTACTCCAAAGGCTTCTTAGTAACAGCAACCTTGTATCACAAAAACCTTAGCTTTGTTTTATCTGCTGTTGTTTATCCTTGATTAAGCACGTGAGTTAATAGTTCGTCAGTAGGGGATGCCTATTCATAAACGAGGGGATGAAGCAGCTAATACACGTTGTATGAATACACATGTTGTACAGCTTGTAGTATTTGTTATGTGCTGGCCTACTATTTTTCTGTGCTGTATAACAGATTCCAATTGGTCAAAGAATCTTTTTCTGCTGTTTATTTATCTTTGTTTGCAGCAGCTGATTACTTGGTTGAATCTTTAGCTGGAAGAAATTATATTATATGCACCCAATCACTGTATTCAGTTCTTGGTCCTTCATTGCATCTACCCTGTTGAAACTGCAGGCGATCAATAATTTTTCATTGTTACTTCCCTTTATAAGGTAAATATTCTTATTAAATTTTGATAATGGGAAATTGTCCTGTATACTAATTAGTATTCGTTCTCCATTGTTACTATGGTTCATTTTTTGTTCATGTGTAACTGTTGGTGTAACACTTCGGTGACAACTGCAGGTTCCTGTTTGTGATGTGCCCTGAAGATGGATTCTTCCCTGGCCTCTACTGTTTTAATCTTCTAAGTAAATCTTGGCTTTCTGAGGATATACCATGATTTTATCTTCCGTCTGGGGAAGGACTGAAGTAATACTTTCAGTTAATGTATTGAGGTAACTGCAGATAATGTGACTCAAATTTTGACTGACATTGTGGTGTCATGGATTTCTTCGAATTTTTCTCTGGACTAATGATTTCTTGTTAATTTAATAGTGGAAAGGTGTCACTCATTAGCCCTGGAAACTCTAGCTTTTTTAGCGCTAGCTTGCACTATATGGAATTAACGTTGTCGCTGGCAGCCAAAAATATGTTATGTAATGCTTTCCCTATTATTTTCTATGTCCTCTTTGATTCTGTATTTTTCTTTTTTAGTTGCTTTGATATGCATTACTTAAGCCACAAGGGTCTTTCAGAAACAACCTCTTTACCTCCACAAGGTAGGGGTAAGGTCTGTATACACTCTATACTCCTTAGACCCCTCCTATGGAATTACACTGGGTATGTTGTTGTTGTTGCTTGCAGCCTAAAAATATGCAAGGATTATAGTTATCATTCTTCATCTAGTTCCTTTTATTTCTCATTGACATCTAAACAAAAGAAAGAGGAAACCGGGTAAAAAAAAGATATTACAGTTAATTTCTTTTAGACTTACAATTTACTGGTGCATATTGGAATTTACATGACACTAGATTGTTTTTCTGGTGCTCCAACACTTACGTGGAGGTAGTCCTGTAGATCAAAGCTACCATACTCATGATTTTAGGTGCTCAGGAACTTCACGTGCCCATTACTGATGGATTACAAGTTTGTACTTTCTTTTGGGTGTAAAATCAGATTAACATGGAAGCATTGCCTCCTTGGCTTGAGTTCTCCAATTTTATCTGAGTCTAACAAGAAAACAAGCATTCTCCTACGAATTGGAACTCTCAATAAAACAATCTTGCAGCTCATTTGGTATTAATACAAGTATGATCACGTCCTACAGTGCTATAGCTCTCTTTCATTCTGATGGAGGAACCTTAGAATGTCTTGCCTGGTTATATGTTTGATATGAACATTTCATCTCAAAAACATGTTTTATTCTTCTGTATATGCGCAGTATGTACGAGCATTAAAAGAGGAAGGAGTAGATGTTACGGTGATGATGTTTCCTGATGACATACAAAAACTCGACAGGTAATTGTGCTCCTTCCCTCTAAATCCAGCCTCTATTTTCTTCCCCGGGGATTAATAATAGTTCTCCAATTACCCTGAAGTGTTACTAAATTTCACATTATGACTACATAGTGCGATATAACACAATTTGTGTACTTACTTGGCAGACCACAAACAGACTTTGAAAGCTTTCTTAACATTGGATTGTGGTTTAAGAAGTACTGCTCATGGAGTGTTTCTGCAACTAGAATGTTAAGAGGTTGGCGATTACATTGAAATCTGGTACTTCCAAGAAAACGGTCATAATTGACTCGAATTGATCATGATCATACTACTATTCTCTATGTAGCACTTAAAAATATGTCTGCTATGAATCAACTGCATAGTGCACTTCTTCAGGGATAAGTGCTTTTCTTTTGTCACAAACCATGAAGTATTTGTATGTATTGAAAGTCTTTAGATAAAAGTAGAGAACTCTTTCCAAGTGTAACGTCCAAATAGTATGAAGCATGTTGAAGACAAATAAGTGGATATTTATCCTTTATTGTCGACAAAATTATGTGATACAGACATTTCATTCCGAAAAATTTGAAAGAATGCTTAATGATAGCAACTTCCTAAGTGGACGAATAGGAAATTGTATAAGATGGCGAGGAAGGAGGCAAAGCTTGCGGTAACGGCGGCAAAAACGGCGGCTTTTGAACACCTATATGTGGAATTAGAGGAAAAAGGCAAGGATAGGAAGTTGTACAGACTAGCCAAGACGAGGGAGAGGAGGATCGTGACTTAGATCACGTGAGGTGCATCATGGACGAGGACGACAAAGTACTGGTGGATGATGCACATATTAGGCGGATGTGGCAGTCTTACTTCCATAAAATCTTGAACGAAAAAAGAGATAGAGATATTGTGCTGGGAGATCTGGAGCAATCTGGTAGGTACCGGAATTTTGGGTATTGTAGAAGCATTAAGGTTGAGGAGGCTAAGGGTGTTGTTCGCAGGATTCGCAGGGGACGAGCGACCGGGCCTGATGAGATCTAGTTGAATTTTGGAAGATCGCAGGCAGGGCATGTTTGGAGTGGCTGACTGAGTTGTTTAACGTCATTTTTAAGACGGCGAGAATGCCCGAAGAATGGAGGTGGAGTACAATGATCCTTTTGTACAAGAATAAACGTGATATCCAGAGTTGCAACAACTATAGGTATCAAGTTGCTAAGCCACACAATGAAAGTTTGGAAAAGGGTCGTGGAGATGAGGGTGAGAAGAGGCGTGTCTATTTCCAAGAATCAGTTTGGATTCATGCTGGGGCGTTCGACCACAAAAGTCATTCATCTTATTAGGAGGTTGGTGGAGCAGTATAGGGAGAGGAAGAAAGACTTACATATGGTTTTTATCGAATTCGAGAAGGCATTCGACAAAGTCCCTAAGGAGGTTTATGGAGATGTTTGGAGGTTAGAGGTGTACTTATGGCGTACAATAGGGCGATCAAGGATATGTATGATGGAGCCAAGACCAGGGTACAGACAGTAGGAGGAGATTCAAAGCACTTTCTAGAAGATGGGGCTGCACCAGGGATCAACTCTTAGCCCATTCTTATTTGCCTTTGTGATGGATGGATTGACGCGATAAATTTAAGGGGAGGTGCCATAGTGTATGTTATTCGCAGACGACATAGTCCTAATTGATGAGACTCGCAGTGAAGTGAACGCTAAGCTGGAGGTTTGGAGATAGACTCTGGAGTCTAAAGGGTTCAACCTGAGTAGGTCCAAGACAGAGTACTTGGAGTGCAAGTTCAGTAACGCGAGCGACTTTGAGACAGACGTGGGGGGTGAGGCTTGGTACTCAGGTTATTCCAAAGAAATGAAGCTTCAAGTACCTCAGTCTATTATCCAAAGGGATGGAGAGATTGATGACGGTGTCACACATCGTATTGGGGCAGGGTGGATGAAATGAAGGCTCGCATTTGGAGTCTTGTGCGATAAAAAAGTGCCACCAAAACTTAAAGGCAAGTTCTATAGGGCAGTGGTTAGACCGACTATGTTGTATGGGGCGAGTGTTGGCCAGTCAAGACTTCACACATCCAAAAGATGAAAGTTGCGGAGATGAGGATGCTGAGATGGATGTGTGAGAATACAAGGAGGGATAAGATTAGAAATGATGATATCCAGAACAGAGTGGGAGTGGCCTCGGTGGAGGATAAGATGCAGGAAGCGAGGTTGAGATGGTTTGGGCATGTGCAGAGGAGAGACACAAATGCCCCAGTGCGGATGTGTGAGAGGTTGTCTATGGACGGGTTCATAAGGGGTAGAGGTAGGCTGAAGAAGTATTAGGGAGATGTGATTAGACGGGATATGACGCATGTGCAACTTACTGAGGACATGACCTTAGATAAGGGGTTGTGGAGGACACGGATTAGGGTATAAGGGTAGTAGGTAGTTGAGTGTAGTCCTACTTACGCTTGCAAACTGGTAGTTGTAGTGTTATTATTGTAAGCCCGCTTAGCCTATCATATTAATAGGCGCAATATTGCTTTATAGTCTCATGTAGTTTGATTTCTGCTGCTATATGTTCTTTAGTGTACTTTGTTTGACTTATTTACATGTGCTAGTTACTGCTTACTTTTTCAGAATGCGCTATCATGACTTATTCGCTTTTGATATCAGCATTTTCATACTGCTTTAAATTTTTTTGACAGAGTTTGACCGTTTCTCTTGCTTTGCTCTTGCTTTTGCTTTTGCTTTTGCTTGTGCTTGTGCTTGTGCTTATGCTTTGTCTTAAGCCGAGGGTCTCTCGGAAACATCTGCTCTACCTACCAAGGTAGAGGTAAGGTCTGCGTACACTCTACGCTCCCCAGACCCCACGTTGTGGGATTTCACTGGGTATGTTGTTATTTTTATTGGCCTCTAAATTTCTCCACAAATTATAGTGGATGGAAACTAAAAATTATTACAAATTACGCCGACTGTGGTGATCGAACCCCCGACCACGTGGTTAAAAGCCACGCGCTCTTTTTCCTTCATGTCCAGTTAGTATTTCTTGCTCAGCTTTTCATTAGTCCATGAATTTTTTTGGTTATTTCATGTATCTATTAATTAGTAGTAGTAATTAATTTTATGATTCTTTGGGGGGGAATATGTGGCTAAATGTGTGGTGTTACTAACCTTATTACAGATATTTTCTATTTATTTTATTTTTCAACTGTAATTTATTGTAATTTTCACCAAACATTACCTCTGGTGTACTATAAGCCGGTGTACCACAAGTCGTGTGAGGGAGACCGTTACGTAACTACTGCTCGGGCAAGGCGGAAAGTCCGAAATCGGAGATTTTAAGGTGACCATCTTTGTCTAAGAGTAGATTTTGTGGCTTTATATCACTGTGTGCGACGCCGTTTTGGTGACAGAAATGTAAGGCGGAAGCAAGCTGGTGAAAATAAAACCTTATTGGAACTTTTATACTGTGGGGACCTAAAAGATTTTTACTGCTATGTTGGCGGCCATGAGTTTTCTGTCTACTGTCATTTTGTGCTCTCTTTGCTGACTTGCCTTATTTTTGCCACTGTTCTGTTTTAGACGTAATTGAAACAGGGGAAAACACTCACAAACTCAACAAGTTGGAGTGTTTTATTTTTATTTTATTATCTTCTGATCGTTGAAAACTTGTAAATCAAACTGAATGGAGTATTAAAAAAATCTGGGCAACTAAACTAAGAAACTGATTTCATATCCATTTACAGAAATAAAAAAGGACTAACAAGAACTAAATAGCAGATCAGAACCGACTAATTACTGCCTAAACATCCTGGAAGGAGTGTCAAACATGTCTACCACTATACAACGCCACCTCCAACCTCCAACCTCCACCAGCCGCCGGCCCCGTCGCAAAGGGGACTTAAAGTCCTCCTCCGCCGGCTGCCGCCATGTTCCCTGCCGAAATCGCAACCATCCACCACTACATATCCCCTTCAAGACCCATCATTGTACCATGAAACAACTATATCTTTCACGCCAGATTTTAATTCTTCCCATTGACAATCCTCAAATTCTGATCCACCATTCACAATATTAAACTCCACCAACCATAACCCATTTGCCACTTCAAAAATCTCCATCAACAAAACAACTCTCCCTTTCACCAACCCAAGTCCCCCACTCTTTCTTCTTTCCACTCTATACCCTTCATCTTTCCCAATCTTCATCACTTTCTCTTCAACCTTCATTACTTCAACATTCGTCGTAAACCTCATTTCCTTCTTATTCAACCCCACTTCAAATAACCCCGATAAATCCAACCCTGAAGACATCAAAATAATATCAAACGCATTCATTCTCTCCATATGTTTACTTTCTTTCTCCAAAATCCCCTCACCAAATTGCTTCATACTTTGCTCTTGTTTCATCGATGACGATTTCTTGAACCATAAAGTATTCATCAGCTCCTCAATACCATATCGCGTATCCGGATTAGGATCAAGCAGCCGGTTTATTATTCTCCGAGCTGGCTTTGATACCCAATCAGGAAACTGAAATTCACGACGATGTATAGCTTTATACATATTAGGCAAGTTGCTATCATCAAACGGTAAACTTCCGGCGAGAAAAACAAAGAGTATAACCCCACATGACCAAGCATCCGCCTTAGCTCCGTCGTACCCTTTTCTAAACACTACCTGTTGGAGCAAAAAATACATATTAATATCAAAATAATAATATTAATTTGCACAAATTAGTGGTGAAAATGAGCATTATTTCTCTTGAGGTAATTTATGTAAGCACGATTACATGTTTCACCACTAATTACCCGCTACTGTACATATTTTAATTCACTTAATATTCCATTATTCTCTAATTAACCGCTAAAAGCTAGTTTATAGGGTGAGGATTGTCCAAATCCATATAAGGAGTCAATGTTCCTATTTCATATCTGAGGTGAGACTCTTAACACTCTCCTGCACGCCCGAACCTTCTTAACTGGAGGATGTATAATATAATTTGGGGTCCAATAATCGGTGAACTAAGAATTGGAATGTGCTTAGCTCTGATATCACGTAAAAAAATGAATGTTGGGCCTAAATTAACCTTAAAAGCTAGTTTATAGGGCAAGGATTGTCCAAATCAATATAAGAAGTTGACGTAAGACTCTTAACAATAGGGGTAAAGGAGAAAATGATACTGAATTTCCCTGTGAGATAACGAGAGAGCCCGATATTCGCCTCTCAACTTGAATATTGATTACTTTTTTACTTTTGACCTTGCATGGAATTAAGAAATGAAGTATATTTTCTTAATAAGAATAAATTTGTTTTTCTATTTATATGTTAAAGTGTACAAGTAAAATTAAAATTTATTTTTATAAATAAAAGGTTTTCTATCGATTTTGTTTTTCTAACTGTAATTTATTGTAATTTTCACCAAACATTACCTCTGGTGCACTATAAGCCGGTGTACCACAAGCCGTGTGAAGGAGACCGTTACGTAACTGCTCCGGCAAGGCGGAAAGTCCGAAATCGGAGATTTTAAGGTGACCATCTTTGTCTAAGAGTAGATTTTGTGGCTTTATATCACGGTGTGCGACGCCGTTTTGGTGACAGAAATGTAAGGCGGAAACAAGCTGGTGAAAATAAAACCGGGCGGTTGATTCGGAAAACCGGCCACCACGGCGGTTTAGTTTCGTTAAAAGCTCACCACCATGTGCGAGTTCCATAACGAAGTATATTTTGGTTTTTGTAGCCATGACTTCGTGGAGTTTAAGGATGTTTGGGTGATGATTAAGACGACGCATAGCGGATACTTCTCGGATTATACGAGGTTCCATTGAAGCATCGATGGTAGTAATGGTTTTATTGATGACTTTAACGGCGACTTCAGTGTTGTCGTCTAAACAACTGCCGTGGTATACTTTAGCAAAGCTACCACGACCTAAAAGGCGATTAAGTTGGTATTTTCCAAGAATGATTGAACCGGATCCGTTACTATCGGTGCTGGTGGTTCTTTTGATTTTGACGGCGGAAGACGGTGGTTGGGGGTGTTTTACATCCATGCCGTCGACGGCGACGGCGGAAGGAGTAGGATGTGGCTAAGGGAAGGGACGGGGCAAGAAGAAAGAGATGGTGTGAAGGTAGGTTTTATAGGGAGATTAGTTGTTGGCTGTATCTAATCTTTCATTGTTCTGGTGGTGTTTAATTACCATATTCTTTAAAAAAAATAAAAAAATCACAACTAATCTAGGAGTGTACAAGTATGACTAGAGAAAATGTTTACTATCATTTATTTGAAGAACACGTTGTCGACGCCAATTTTTATTTTATAAGGATACTTGTGTTATTATTAACCACCAAATGATTTGATAGGTTCTTTCGGTTCATATTCGAAATTTTAGAATAGAGACATTTTTGGTGGTTAAATTAAAAAAGTTGATAGTAAAAGTTTCTTAAATACTTTGTGAGACTCTTCCCTATTTAATCTCATAAAAATGAACATACTTATATTTTTAAAATTTTAATTTAATGATAATTTTTTTATTTTATTCTAAATGAGATGATTTTTAATTACGAAAATGTTTCTCTTTCGATTTAGATCATAAATTTTTAATTTTTTTTTCTTAAACTTCATGCTCAATCAAACTTCATCACATAAATTGAAAAGGATGAAATAATTAATAATACCACTTATGTAATTTCCAATTGTGCAACATTTATTATTGAAACTTAAGTTCAAATTTATAATAAAAAATCTAATGATTTGACCCTTAAGAGTAGAAGTTAGGCCTAATTTATTTACACTATATGTTTAATTTTTTTAAGATTTAAATCGTAATTATTAAGTGTGTTATTTTCTTAGTTATAATTACTTAAAGATCCTATTATAACAAAATCCTGATTTCATTAAAATGCACTCAATGCAAAATTTCTATAAATAAAGATTTGACCATTACTCCACTCATTTTTCCTACTGACGGCTGCCATAGTTGTCCACCATTATCAACTTTCACGACCCAATCATGTATTATTATCACCTTAACTACTATTATCATGCAGAACAACCACTCATCGCTACTAACAATCACCATCATCAGCAATCACGGTATATATATCAACAATTATCACTATCTGTTATATATTACCATCATCATTAGCTATCATCAATTCACCATAATTATCATATAATCATCAACCACTATCAGTAACCATTACTATCGGCAACCACCACCATCAGTAGTGTCACCTTTTAAAATGAGAAACAATAAATAAAACAATGTAACACCATATATTTGTTTTAAAAAGGGAATGAAATATAAGTAATACTTTTCTAAAAAAAATTCTATAACTTTACTCGATGAGATTTTTTGTTTTTGAAATGTATTCAAAATAATTTTATTAGAAATAATACTAAATACATTTTTATATAGGGCATCAGATGATCACTAAACAATTCATTATTCTTAATCAATTTTATTAACGAGAAAGTAGGCGAAAGAAAAAAAAATAGTAACTAGTTAAGCAGCGAGAATTTCTTTATTATCTACATTCATTGTTGGTATTGATAAGTGTGTTTAGATTAGTTGGTTTTAATTTTATTAACTTCCAAGAGGTTAGGGGTTCGAACCTGAACATGTATCATCTCGTAGATGAGAAACAATTTATTTTTGTAAAAACAAATGATGCTGCTAGGGTTTTGAACTCGCGTTCAACTTTCAAAAATTGACGGGCCTGGCCGATTGAGCTACACGGTCCTTTAATAAAATATATCACTGTTTGATTCTGCCTTTTAATTATGCAGACATATTTAGCAAAAATATTTGACGATAGTGTCACGTTACACCCCTCGTCTACCTCGTCTTAAGGTAGATCCTCCCCTGACCGTTAGTCATCACCATTATTAACCGCAATAAATATTTTATCAACAGAATATTAAATTAATTATTCCCTCTGTTTTAATTTGTTTGGCTTGATTTGAAGTACGAGGGTCAAACCAATTAATGTTCGACGTGAATTCAGACATAGAATTTTTATTTTTTTTTGAAATAAAATTTATATATTTAGAAACTACATAAAAAGTACTATAAGTTACAATAGTTACCAATTCAAAATATTTACACGGCATTTGAAAAAAATATGGTAAAAAAAATATACTTTGATTGTCCAAATAATAATTAAGACAAACATTTTGAAAATGAGGAAGTAGTATTTTATATAAAACTTAATTTTTAAATAAAAACAAGTAATATCATTCACATGTTAAAAGTTGGCTTAGGTATCACTTAGAAATAGAGGTTTTTTCCACCGCCATTCAATGAAAATTCATGCTATAAAACATAATTTTTTCATTTTATTTCTACCGCACTAACTCACTGAGAAAACACATGGTGGAAACAGGTTTCCATTAAAACGTTAGGAAACTTCTTTATTTTTTCGTATAAAAACACTACTATTTAGATTTTTTTACTAACATTTAATAGAAAATTACCACTAAACATTTTTTCAGTGAGAAATTCAGTGGGAAATAAAAAACAAATAGTAGCGTATAAAGAGATTTAAGATAATTTGTCTTCATTATAAACCTGCCAAACTACTTAGCTAATTAAGCGAATATATAAGCGATGGATCACGCTTGTAGGAAGACGGCAAGAGACACGCGAAGAAAGAGGAGGGTTAACCTGTCCTTGTGATTTTGGACTCGTTACTTTTTTTGGTTTTTACCAAATTCTTCAATACTCTACCACTTTTAGGAGTATATTTAATACAAGTATGATTAAAATGGTCATTCTATATTTTCCAAAATACTTGTAACAAATGTTTTGTTGGGAGTTTTGCTCTATGGTACTTTATAAAGCAGTACGGGAAGTATTTAACTATTACAAGTATTCGAAAGGATAAACAAAGATTCAATAATTCAACATGGAATCTGAAAATTACAATAGTTACACAAGTAAAAACTGGAAATTCCAGTTTTATAGAAGACGGAAAAATATAAATTGGTTTTTGCCGAGTCGAGTGTAGCACTCTCTGTCCTTAAGACAATATTGCCCCGTATGTATCCTTTATACGTCCCGGACAATTTGTCTCCCAAGATAAAACAAAGAATGGAACCCTTGAGCAAAGGAAACTCAAGAGCTACCGTGAAGAATATTGAGTAACGAAATGATGCTTGGAAGTTGTAGGAAGAAAACTATTTCGGTTGTGTATTTTCGTGCACTTGTTTTTCTCGCATCTGTTTCGTATTTTCGTGCATATGTCTTAGTGCTCAACAATGGTGTAATGGGGTGTTTATATAGGAGGGGGAGGGGCTGTTTCGCTGAAAACGCCTCCATAATAGCCAAATAATGGCCATTATGGAGGTAGTAAAGTCACCAACATAAATGGGAGAAAGACCAACTGTTTTGGCCATTATAGGAGGAGTAATTCAGCCAAAATAAATGGCTGAATTGAGTGCTTGGCATTTCTGGCAAAGTTTTCTGGCCCGACCACCTCTAGTTATAATCAATCGGGGCGGGGTTCTCCCATCCTCAGCGAAGCCGGTAAGCAAGCCCAAGCCCAAGCCCACAGCCCGTGAACCCGAAACCGGAATCGGACCGGACGGGCGGGCGGCGGCGGCGGCGGCGCGCGTGTGGTCTTTCCTCGAACCGAAGCACATCTAGGTCCTCCCTCCTTTAAACACATGGGATACCCCTTGGGGTCCCAAACCCCAAACCAATTTCGAATCTTATATACACAACAATTCTTTCTTCCTCTACCGATGAGGGAGAATTACACACAATACCACACTTTCCATGCTTCAAACACCTTACTTCGTGAACCAATATCTCTTTCATTTCTCAATGAAATTTGACGATTCTTGGCCCTACGGTTATCTACGTACTTAGTAGATCATGCATGTGTGAAGAACCGGATTCTCCAACATACGTTACACTAGTGTTTAAGCCGTTAAAGTTGGTCGGTCGCAACTCCCGCCAAAGGCAAATTTCCAACATGTTTTTCGTTTAATTTCATCTGAAGAGAGTATATACGTTTTTTTAATTCAAACTTCCTAATTAATTAAACTTATTTTTTATATAGTAACAAGTAGAGTCAGAATGAAGCCAGAATTTAAGATTTATAAATTTTGAATTTTGCCATAAATTTTATAACTCATTTTAGTTATTAGATTCACATTAAATGTTTTTACATATATTTAAAAAATTTAGTATAAATATAAGAACTAAGCTATCATTACTGATTCGTCCGAACCCGTTCATAATTCATATAGCTACGCCCTGGACTACTAGTAGGAGGCGTAGTATTTTACTACTTACGCCACGCTTGAGCCTTCTGAATTCTTGATGATTACCGATTATACATTGTTTTTAGAGATTATTTCAGCTTTGAGTTTCTCATAGCGTTTAAATTATTTTCTAATTAAGAGCGTGCACAATTTCGTTTTTCTTTCTTTACATCATAGACCATTGGTTTCATTCTAGGGGTGGCCAGTGGGCCGGGTCCTGGCGGGACTGGGGATTGGGTCGGGTTCGGAGCTGTGGCGGGACCGATGGGTCGGGACTAGTGGGACTGGCCGCCATCCTGTCCAGTCCCTCATCCCGCCAAAAAGGGGGGACATGTATTGGTGGGGCGGGGTCGGGATGGGACCGGTTTTTTTTTTAGATATAATATATATAAACACTTCAATAATTGAACAAGATAGTGTAATAAAAACATCTCAAGGCTGTTTTTGTGCCTCTTATATTATTTAATAGAAATATATTTTTTTTGTAATACAATTTCAAAATTGGAAAAAAAATCACATATTTATAAACACTTTTTTTAATTTCTTTACAATTTCTTCGGTTGGAATTGGAATTTGTTGATCAAATTGGTCGACGTTGCTTCCACCTCCGTCGGACAAGATTTCATTGTAGTTTTAGTCATCTTCTTCGTTGATCTCCGGTTGACCGCACCTTCTACGCTCCGCTTGTATCCAATCTCTGAATAAAACTACAATATCTAAGCTGTCTCCCGCTAATGAGTGTATGTGCTCTCCTATTTGAAATCTTCCGCCAGAAAAAACGCTTTCAGACGTTGTTGATGACGCTTGAATGTTCAACACATCTCGGTCCATCTTTGATAGTGTTGGAAATGTCTTCTCATTTTCCTTCCAGTATTTAAGCAAGTCTTCACGTCCTTCTTCATTGAGAACTACTTGGTACGGTACAACACCCTGCAAAACAAAAACATCAAACTCGCTAACTTGATTAGCAGTGGTACCACTAAACATTCTATTTCTAAGGCTTTCAATACTAGCCGCAACAACAACATGTCTTTTATAAGGTTGTACTGAAGAAGAAGATGGTATAGAAGTCGGTTGGTTGCTAACACTTTCTTGTTGGTAATGCGTATATACTATTTTGCATTCATCGTGTATGCTAGACAAAACATCTTCTTTAGTTAGTTCCTTAAGTGGTTGTTCATTTGGATTTTTGAAGTTGGAGGTGGAAGTACTACTATACAATCATAAATAGTTTCAATATGTGTTTTACAACCGTCTATTTTAATAGTTGGATTTAATACAACACAAATAATATAAATAGTGGGAATAGGAAAAATATTTTTTTCATTTGATAAACATTTTTAATATGTGCCTTATAAGATGGTTTTTCTATATATTCATTAAGTACAAAAATATTAGAGCTATATAAAATAACATAGTTGAAAGAGTAGGATAATATATACCAGAAAATTCTTTAGTTGTTTGATTTTTTTTTTCTAAAAATACAATAAGTTCTGAAATTTTTTCTCAATCATTATCTATAAGCATATCATTTGGATTTCGATTATGGGCATTAAAAATAAAGTTATAGGTCTTCTATAATCGTAAGCAACAAATAGATGTTCATATAGAGAATTCCACCTAGTCGCTACTTCTTCAGGAATTTTTCTATAAGGTAGTCCACAATCGTGACAAGTTTTTTTATATTCTTTTTTTCTTTTTATTCTATTACTTTTAAAAATAAAGTTTATAGCAAATTATACTTTATTAAGAATGTCTTCAAAAAGTGATAGACCATCATTTACAACTAAGTTATAATATATGGCACACACATTTTATATGAAAATGATTAGAAAAATATGGAGTTAATAGATTTTTTAAAAGTCTCACATCATAATTATTAGAAGAAGCATTATATAACGTAACAGTCATTATTTTGTCAGTTATACCATAATAATCGCAAACTTGATGAATATTTTCTGCAATAAAATTTTCGGTGTGCCTATCATCAATATATCTATATGCTAAAATACGTTTTTGCATAGACCAGTTATGATCTATCCAATGACATGTTACATTTAAATAATCATGATCGTTAGTACTACGACCTATATCAGAAGTGATAGATACTTTGGCAGGAAAATGATATAATGCATAACGTAAATATTGTTGATATTCATGTGCAAATTTAAAAACGTCTCTCCTAACAGTTGATCTAGGAAAACCACTAAAAACAGGATTATACATATCTCTTATGTAATGAATAAAATCAGGAAAGGAAGGAAATGAAAAGGCAAACCATCCACCGCAACTAATTTTGTTCTTGCTTCCCTATCTCTATGTTTATCTTATTTAGGACCTACAATTCCCCCGTCATCGGGTTAATTTGTCCATGTACTTGGTCCGGGACACTATGTGAACCTTGTCCCGACTGAGAGCGCATTGGCGCACCCGACTTTATAGCCTCGTATTCATCCCACCTAGCTTTGTGAAAGCTTTGTACATGTCTCAATAAACCTTCTGTCCCACCCTGACCTTTTCCCATTTTAAATTTATAAATAGTTTTACAAATTTTGCATTTAACTACTTGATTCTCTTGGTCCCTATCAAAAAAATCTCATGCATCTGATTTTAATTTTGGTTGTGTGGGGCCTCGTGTCATACTAGGGGGAATAGGAGGCGTTCCAGTTTCAGTTTGAGGTGCACTAGCGGGTGTGTCATCTAGATTATCTTCTAAATCAAAGTCTGGTTCAGTTGCAGAATATATCTCATTATCTAATGGTATATCATTAAAAATTTAGTTTCATCTATATGAGTGTAATCAATCAAATCATCATGTCTAGGAATAGAATGACTAGAAGAAGTACCCCCGCCCTTGTTACCCCTACTTGAAGAAGCACCCTTACCCTTACCGTTAAACATATCTCTTAATCCTTCCATTTTAATTATGCAAATAAATAATTAAACATAATGAAATTAAGTGCGATAATTAAAAGAAAGTAACAATAATAATTTAATGAAAGAATAAAGGTACCAAACGCCGACGTAACGTCGACTTGTAATCGAGGTTGAAAATTGAAACTTTGCTCGATGGATGATCTTCAAGCTAGTTGCCAACTTCAGTCCCAATTTTTGAACTTTGATACAATTATACAAATGAGCAAATAAAATAAAATATTTAGTTGTAATTGTAGACTTGCAAAGAGATAGATTGAGTTGAGAGATTGTATGAAGATTTGTGAGATAAAATGAAGAGAAAATGAGGTATTTATAGTTGGAAAATTGGGTTAAAATGTAAATATAGTAACTTAGGGGTTAAAAATAAACATTAAGGGGGTAGGGGCCAAAAATGGTTGTTGCACAACAACCAAAATATAAAATAGTTGTTGTACAACGGTTATTTTTGCAAAGAGGGGGTCGGGGGCGGGGCCGGGGCTGGTCTAGGGCGGTATGAACCTGGGCGGGATGAGCCCAGGTCCCGTCCAGATTTTGAGTCCCGACACCATTTTTTTAGGAGGGATCGGGATGAGCCCAGGTCCCGTCCATTTTTACGTAATTGATGATATCATGATAAAAGCTCAAGGCAATAGGATGAATTTTTGTTAAACTCCTTTATAACTTTTAAGATTCAAAATAGGATGACGTTTTTGTTGGGATTGAAATAATTAGGGCGCGTCATGCGAAAGCTTATAATTGCAAATCTTGAATGACGATAAATCAGACGATAAAAAAACTATAAAAAGGCTTTGATAATATAATATAGGTTTGGCCAATTGACCTACATAAAATAAACTAGTAATAAAGAAAGCCTAAAAATTATTGAGAGAAAATCTTCCCTAAACTAAACTCTTGAAACAATTGTGTTGTGTATGAGAAGAAAATATCTTCTATTTATAGAAGTCCAAAACTTCTCTTCCAAGAAAAGGATAAATATGGTAGAGTCCTTTTCTGCAAAGAAACATTTTTCACCAAAAATTATTTTTGAAGTAAAACACAATTATGGTAAAATTCAAATAAGGTAGAAAATTCAGGGCAAACCTTAAAAAAAATTCCCCTTGGCCTGAATTTTTTGGCAAAATAATTTTGATTCTTGTTTATCACCACTGCTTGCCATTGTTAAAAATAAGGTTTAAAATATTATGGGGTTAAAATTGATTTTAAAAATATTTTGCTTTATTTTTAAAGATGCATCAACATGGATGTTGAAAATATAGTTGAAAATTCATTTCCACATGAAGTACTCCAGACGAAATCTTCATTATCGCGAAATCGGTTGCAGCTTGATTTGAATCGACCGCCTTGAATCTGTCATCAACCCGTTGAACCATTGGCTCGGATATCACTTGTTGCGATCGAAATAATTAAGGCAGCATGTGAAAGATAATAATTGCAAACCTTGAATGACGATAAATTAGACAACAAAGAAAAACTATAAAAAGGTTTTGATAATATAATATGGGTTTGGTCAATTAACCTACATAAAAAAAAAACTAATAATAAAGAAAGCCTAAAAACTATTGAGAGTAAATCTCCCCCTAAACTAGACTCTTTAAATGACTACATTATGGATGCTATTGTGTTGTGTCTAATAAGAAAATATCTTCTATTTATAGAAGTCTAAAACTTCTCTTCCAAGAAAATGATAAATATGGTAAAGTCTTTTTCTGCAAAGAAACATTTTCCACCAAAAATTCTTTTTGAAGTAAAACATAATTATGGTAAAATTCAAATAAAAGGGCAGCCCAATGCACTAAGCTTCCGCTATGCGCGACGTTTGGGGAAGGGCCGGACCACAAGGGTCTATTGTACGCAGCTTTACCTTGCATTTCTGCAAGAGGCTGTTTCCACGACTTGAACTCGTGACCTCCAGGTACATGATAACAACTTTACCAGTTACTTCAAGACTCCCCTTCATGGTAAATTCAAATAAAATAGGAAATTCAGGACAAACCCTAATAGTGTAATTCATAGCTAAAATGTTTTCTTACAAACTAATATTTCCTTGAGTTATTTTTAAAAATATGTTGCACAAATACTTAAATTTTGATTAAAAGCAAACGTTCACTTGTATGATTTTTTCCAAGAAAGATTGCAACGTTCACTTGTATGATTTTTCCCAAAACAGAATATTTCTTTGGGGATTACACGGATCGCTACTTAATGAAAAATAAATGAACAATAAGGCACCATATATAATTGATGATGCCAAAACCTTTCAAAGCTTAATTAATTATGTAGCACAGTTTCAAAGATTCTAGACATAATTCCATTAACTGGAGCTAGCAACCTGTCTCTTTTCTAGTCAAAATCATATTATCAATGAAAAATTAAAGGTGTACACTTGAAGAAAAAGGATTGACCCATTTTGCTTTAGTAATATAAGTACACATGCTGAAATTTTCAATCATATCTCTTCTCAATTTTTTCTCTTCAAATCTGATATGCTTTTATCAAGAATATACTACTTTCCCCCAAAACTTGACAAAAAAAACTATAGTTGTATTAAATCATTCTCATCTCCACTGAAAATTAATTACTATTAAACTTCTACCGTACTGTAAAGAATGAATCTTGTGTCTAACTTAACATCAAAAACTAGCTTGGAGGGAGAGGATTATTCAAGTCCATATAAGGATTCCATATTCCCATTTCATTTCTGATGTGACTCTTAACACTCCCCACACGTCCAGACCTCGTTAACTGGAGCGTAAACAATATAATTTGGGGGTCCAACATCGACGAATAAAGAATTGGAATGGGTATGACTCTGATACCATGTAAAGAATAGATCTTAGGCCTAACTCAATCTCAAAAACTAGCTTGTAGGGTGAGGATTGTCTAAGTCCATATAAGATTTCATATTCTCATTTCATTTTCGATGTGCGACTCTTAACCTGTACGCATTTTTCTGATTATTAAAGTTGTCAATTCCCTTTTCGTTGATTTAAAATCACTATGTACAGATATCTTTTGGATTAATTGATTTTTTCCCCTTTCTTTTCTTATTGTCCCACCCAATAGAAGGAATTTGGTTGAAAGTTGATGACAGATAAAGAAGATTATGCAAATTGCAAAGGAACACCTTTACAAAGTGACGAGAGTGATGAACCATCTTTGCATGGCATATATATTAGTATATACAAGATATTTTTTCCTAGTACGTATCAAATAGGGTTTTCATTTTAGTTGATCGATATACACTACAATCAAAATATACAAGACATGATTTTAAGCATTTAGTGGTATATATAAACACTCTACCACTGAGCTACTAAGGAATAACATAATTTTTGTTCCAAAACTCATGATTATTATGAGCTCGAAGATTTCTTCGTGACTCTCAGAACATCTTCGTAATGACTTCCTTACATGCCTCATTTCAGGGAAGACCTCTGAAAAAAATAATCTCCTTGATTATTTTCATTAATTGAATAAGTATATATACAAGTTACAAAATAGGAGAATCTTATTCCTATTCTATTCCTAAAATCTTATTCTACCATAATTCTAACTCTACAATTATGGTAGTGTATAATCCTAATTTAGATAACAAATACATTACAATATACTACACATATATTTTCCAAATATACAATATTCTTATGTCCAATTTGGCCCAAACCGAGAGCACTAATTCTGGGGCATAATCGTGCCTTTGAATAAGGCAATATACACCTATATATTGTGTGTATATTGCCTTATTTAACACACCCCCGCAGTCATAGCGGACGGTTTTCGAACGCTGAGACTGTCCCTAAAATATTCAAAGAGTACCGAGGGAAACCCTTTGTAAAGATGTCTGCAACTTGATATCTTGACGGGACATGACATACGCATACCTGCCCCCGAGCAACCTTTTCACGGACAAAGTGAATGTCCATTTCGATATGCTTAGTGCGTTGGTGCTGAACCGGATTACCTGAGAGGTAAATGGCACTAACATTATCACAATTTACTAAGGTTGCCTTCTGAATGGGGCAATGAAGCTCTAAAAGCAAGTTACGTAACCAACATGATTCTGAGACCACATTAGCTACCCCTCTATATTCTCCTCTCGCACTGGAGCGGGATAGAGTCGCCTGACGCTTCGCAGACCAGGAGACCAAGTTGTTGCCAAGGAACATACAATAACCTGACGTAGATCGTGTGGTGTCCGGACAACCACCCCAATCCGCATCTGTGTACGAGGCAAGTGTGGATGTAGATAAAGGATACAAGTGAAAACCATAGTCCAGCGTCCCCTGAATATAACGAATGATGCGTTTGATTTCATTCATGTGCTCAACTCGGGGATCATGCATGAATAAACACACCTAGTGAACAGCATACGTAATATCTGGTCTGGTAAAGGTAAGATACTGTAGGGCCCCTGCAAGACTGCGATAGCGGGTCGGGTCCTCGTATGGTGCACCTGCCGCGACACTAAGCTTGGGTTTTGCATCAACTGGAGTGGAAGTGGACTTACAGGATGACATCCAAGCCCTCTCGATGATCTCAGCCGCATACTTTCTCTGGGACAAAAACAAACCTCATGAATGCGTTTGACGGCAATCCCCAAAAAATAACTCAAAGGCCCTAAGTCTTTCATAGCAAACTTAGAACTGAGCATAGCCATGATAGACTGGCGCAAGGCATCGAAAGAGGCAGTCAAGATGATATCATCCACATACAACAGAATGTAGGCCAATGACGAACCACGACGGTAGATGAACAAGGAATTATCTGACCTGCTATGAGTGAACCCAATAGTCGAAACAAAGTCAGCAAACCTCGTATACCAGGCCCGTGAAGACTGCTTAAGCCCATATAATGACTTCTTCAACAAACAGACATGATGAGGACGGTTCGGATCCCTGAAACCCAACGGCTGATGCATATAGACTGTTTCCTTGAGATCACCATGTAGAAAAGCATTCTTGACATCCAACTGATGAATAGGCCAAGTCTTTGAAAGAGCCAAGCTAAGCATAGTGCGAATAGTAGCCGACTTGACCACCGGACTAAACGTCTCACCACAATCTATCCCAACATGTTGAGTCTTACCATCACCCACAAGTCGCGCCTTATGTCGAGCAAATGACCCATCTGAATTCTGAGCAAAAATCCACATAGACCTGATAACATTAATACCATATGGACGGGGCACCAACTCTCACGTCTTATTATCAATAAGAGCATTATATTCATCAGTCATAGCAATTTTCCAATTAGGGTAATTTAATGCGGACACAGGATTTCGAGGCAAGGGGGATTTAAAGACATCAGAATGTAAATTAAAATGTCTTTTAGGTGTAAAAATACCCCGCTGACTACGAGTGACCGGTCTATGGCCCGAGGAAGAATTGAGTGAATTTTGGAAATTTGCCGGGCTCGGGACGGATGGCCAGCAAGCAGTGGCCTGCTGGCCCAAATCGAGAAACTGGGGCAAAAACTGGAACAGTTCCAGAATTGGGCTGGACCGGCTCAATCGCTTGGAACTGTTTCGATGACTTGGAAACAAAGATGATGATCGGTGGTCCAATGGGACGTGGGCCCGCTGGAGAATTTTGGGTGCGGGATATGTCCAAAAAATTCCGAATAATATACGGGGATATTTGTTCATCCAAAAAATTATACGACCTAGGCTCGGGAGTATGAACTTTTGTAAATGGAAATTGGGTTTCATAAAAAATGACATGGCGATTAATTATGATTTTCTTGGAGGATAAATCAGAGCATTTATAACCACGATGATTAGACGGATAACCCAAAAATACACACGGGGTAGATCGAGCCTGAGTTTGTTAATTGTGGTGGATGGGAATAACGGATAATACAATCACCCAAAAATCCTAAGATGAGAATATGAAGGGTTCTTATTATATAGGATTTTGAGGGGGGAATAATATGTCAGACCTTTGGACGGAATTATGTTAAGGAGATATCTTGCCATTTGCTGAGAATGATGCCAAAAATACGGGGGTACGGAAGCATGAAGTAAGATAGTGCGGACAATGTTATTTATGGAACGAATTTTGTGTTCGGCTTTCCCATTTTGAGAAGATGTATGAGGGCACGAAAAATGAAAATTTATCCCATTATTATCACAGAACTCCTGAAACCCCCTATTGTCATACTCTTTCCCATTATCACATTGAATATTCTTTATTTCTCTTTCGAATTGTGTTATAATGAATGCTCTAAATTTTATGAAGACAGAAAACACTTGAGACTTATTGGCAATTGGAAACGTCCACAAAAATTTAGAATAATCATCTAGAAACAGAACATAATATCGATGACCTAATGAACTTAGAACAGGAGACGTCCATAAGTCGCTATGAATAATATCAAATGGCTGTGAAGTATGAGAATTTAAGTCCACAAATGGCAATTTAACAATTTTTCTCATTGAACAAGATTGACAAATATGAGTACGACTCGTACCCTTACAAGAAATAAAGCTATTTTTATCTAAAACTGATAAAATAGAAGATCCCGGATGACCCAGGCGAGCATGCCACACGGAAGGAGAAATGGCTGCAAAAACTGACGGCAAGGCTTGACTCGATGAATTGAAATCGGGCATGATAGGATACAGATCCCCCAAACTATCACACCTCATGAGATGATTCCCCGTCTTGAAATCCTTCACAGAGAAACCAAAAGGATCAAATTCAACGGAAACTGAATTGTCAGTGGTGAACTTTCGGACATACACTAAATTTTAATCAATTTGGGAGCATGTAAAGTATTCTTCAAGATAAGGGGTGGATTGGGGGGAGACAACGTTTTCTGACCATAACCCTGAATTGGAATAGAGTTGCCATTACCAACAAGTATACCCCGAGGGGTGCTCAAATTGGAATAAGATGAGAGAGTATCTGAATCGGAAGTCATGTGAGTAGTGGCCCCGGTGTCTATGTACCAATTTGGGTCCGATTGAGTCAACCCCAATGTGTGCATCGCGACCTCAATATCGGTCTGAGTTGGGCCTGCTGCATGATGGGCTTGCGGAGGTCTGGGCCCAAGAATTCCATACCGTGACTGAGCTGGGTTGTAGCTGCTGCTGCTGTGGGCCACCGCTTGTTTTTGGGCTGAATTGTTGGTCGCCCACTTGCCGCTGGAATTAACTGCTGGATTATAAGGGCTGCTGGCCCACGGCCCACTGCCCCAGCCCCACTGCCATGGGCCCCACTGCTGGGACCAGGGGTTGGTGGGCCACTGTTCCCTGGATGGGGCCCACCGCCTGCTTGCTGACCACCGGAACCGCCACCAGAACCGCCGTGTTTGCCCCCACGGTTTTTGTTATTATTCTTACGATTATTTTTGCCGCCGCCATGATTATGGTTTTGGCCCGAATTATTAACAAAACCTGAAGAACTTGGAGAGGACGCCACCATGACGACGGGCCTTGCTCCGGTAGCCGCCTTTTTAGCCAAACCGGCTTCTTCCAAAGTAAGCATGGAGCGAGCTTGATAGAAGTCAGAAAGGGGGTTGCTTTGACGAAGGAGAGTTCCAACACCATTATAGGCCTCCGAAAGGCCGACAACCAATTGTAGAACCAGACGATTATTTGTTATTGGTGCGCCAACATTACGGAGTTGATCCGCCGACTCCTTGAGTTTCTTGTAATATGTAGAAACGTTTGGAAATTCGTTCATTCGAACTAGAGAGAATTCCTGCTCGAGTGTGACGACACGTGAATGTTGGTTATCTTGGAATATGTCACGCAATCTATTCCAGGCAGCCATAGCCGTGGTATCCGGCTCAATAATCGTCTGTAGAAGGTCAACCGAAATAGTGGAGTAGATCCACTGGAGAACGGTAGCATCAAGAGTAATCCATAACTGAGGATCCTCCGCGGGAAGAGGTGTAGCGGGAGGAATGATGTGATGAATAACTTGATGGGAGATAGGGTGAATTTTAAGCAACTCCGCCCACGTCGCATATTGGACATTTTCCATCTCAAGGACAATAGGGATACTGTTCTTAACGTTAGAAACCATAAGGGCAGGATGATAGTTGTTCTTATACATATTGAAAGAACAAAGGAGGGGAAATTTGGGAAAAGTAAGAGAGATTTTGAGAGCGGAAGACTACTTTCGGAAGAGAAATCCGAGAGGGGGGGGGGTATGCGGCCGAGATTGGCAAAACTTTTGGGAGACAAAATTTTTGCAAAACCTAGTCTCTTGATACCATGAAAGAAATAATCCCCTTGATTATTTTCATTAATTGAATAGGTATATATACAAGTTACAAAATAGGAGAATCTTATTCCTATTCTATTCCTAAAATCTTATTCTACCATAATTCTAACTCTACAATTATGGTAGTGTATAATTCTAATTTAGGTAACAAATACATTACAATATACTACACATATATTTTCCAAATATACAATATTCTTATGTCCAATTTGGCCCAAACCGAGAGCACTAATTCTGGGGAAGAATCGTGCCTTTGAATAAGACAATATACACCTGTATATTGTGTGTATATTACCTTATTTAACAACCTCAAAGTGAATATATTACGCTATATTACATTCATCTTTGATATTATTGACATGATGTATGTCATCTCTAGTCTCTCTTTCTATTTTTTTCTACATATAAAAAGTTCAAGGAAGGTCTGTGATAATTTTTTAATCTTCTCTAATAGATAATTAATATGCTTATGCATGAAAATAATCGATTTGATGGTTGTGATCGAACTCTATTATAAGGTTCTGATAATGCACCCCTTTCGAGTTACTTTCATTGATTCACTAGGCATAGATAGACTCTGTAGAAATCTTCTATTCGTAGACGATCATATTTTTCACAATGTATATTTTTGGTTATTTCTGTTTTTCTTTCTGTATTTCTGATTTATCCACTAGGTCAGTTACACTTATATATGATATCTCGAGATCTTGTCATAAAAAACATTACCCGACAATTAACAAGTGTGCTAACATTAGCTTTCTTCAAATTAAAGTAGCCCCGCCTTGATTTCATATCGCTTTGAGTAATTGTCAAAAAGTATTAAAAGAGGAGTTGTTGCTTTTGGGAATTAGTAGAAGCTCCCTATTGTGTATCATTTAATTTGGTGATATATAGCTTTAGTTATACGAGAGTCAAGATGCATAGCATATATTTGCCCATGAATATTCTAATTACTATTTCCTTCACATTTTATTTGGCTCTTGTTGACTTGTCACTCTCTTTAAAAAAAAACTATTTATTTAAGGATTATTTTACTAAATTATTCTTACTTCATTAGTTATACTTTAAAAATGTAAATTATTCTTATCCCCTAATGTATTAAGAAAAAAGAAAAATAATGCCATGAAAAGGAATTATGCCGCATTAATCTTTACAGAAGGGAGGAATAAATTCCCAAACTGATCATTTTGTAACTGGGAAATTTAATTTCTTATACAATTGCAAAATAAATAAATAAAATTGCAATTAATTAACAGCTAGAGCTATAAATGGCGAGTGATGAGGAATGAACGATGAAGTGTAAAGAATGGATATTGAGTTTAACTCAATCCCAAAAGCTAGCTTGTAGGGTGAGGATTGTCCAAGTCCATATAAGGAGTTCATGTTCTCATTTCATTTCCGATGTGAGACTGTTAACACTCCCCCGCACGCTCAGACCCCGTTAACTGGAGCGTGAACAGTATAATTTAGGGGCCCAACATCGGTGAACAAAGAATTTGAGTGAGTCTGGCTCTGATACCCTGTAAAGAATGAATCTTGAGTCTAACTCAACCCCAAAAGCTAGATTTTAGAGTAAGGATTGTCCAACACCATATAAGAAGTCTATATTCTCATTCCATTTTCGATGTTGGACTCTTAACATGAAGGTCTCTTCAGGTGGGCGTAAAGGTGGTCTCTTATATAACTATTTTTTTGTAATACATACGGGAATGGATTTATAGACTATTTTATGGTGTACGTCTAACTTATAATCTCTTAGCTAATGAAGTATATATATGTATATATTTTCTTGAATGGATAAAATATTATTTACTAACACTCATGTTTCAAAAATGATAAATGGTGCACTCAATTAAAAGATGAGTTATTTACGTAAAGAAATAAAAATCAATTTTCGCTTACACCTTTTTCTTTCTCCTTTTTTATTAGTCCACCCATATTATAGAACTGCTAAATACACCTCTCAATACATCTAATTGTTGTCCAGTTTTGCAATTTTTTGAGACTGTCGAAACTTGGCTCTACTGCAGCCAGCAACTTGTGGCACACCCATGTGCCTAAATTGTTGAAAACACGGCTGATCTATCGCAAATGTCCTTTTTTTAGTCCGCATTTAGATTTTATTTTATTTTTAAAATTATGTAAATATATGTTAAACTGAAAAAATATTAGACTATCATTTAAAGTCAATAAAATTTTATCGTGAAGTAATGTTTTCATTCAAAAAATATTCGTTATATCATGATTTAAAATATTTATAAATTGCAAGAAAAATGTTAAAAATTATTTATTAAATAATTATCTCAAAAAAATGATAATCCGCAATTTTTTTTGAGAAAATATATCATTGGCTCTTCTTAACGGTCCAATTATGTGGGAGCCAAGTCAAAAGCATATAGAAGTGTAGTAAGTACTTTTTTTTTAAAGCTATCCCTGATGGAATTTAGTTGCAACATTAATTAAGACTCTGAAGTTTGTATTTCTTAGGGTCATTATATGAATTTTAATTGCAATATAATTTCCTAGCGTAATCTCGTAAGAGCAACCTGTGTACCTCCAATATAATTTACTTTTCTTGTTATCAATAATATTTAATTTTCACTTACCTAATGAAGGTTTGTGTAGTTCTCATGAATTTAAAGTGATATATATCCTTTTTTGTTTTGTTTATTTATCTTTTTTTTAAATATTATTTTCGAAGGAAGTGTTCAAGTGAATAAAGGAAAGGGGAAGGAAAGAAGTAGAAAATATAAATAGCAATCTGATGCACTAAGCTATCGCTATATACGGGGTTCGGAAAAGGGTCGAACCATAAGAATTTATTGTACGCAGTCTTACCTCACATTTTTACAAGAGCTTATTTCCATAACTTGAACTCATGACCTTCTGGTCACATGACATCAACTTTACAATATAAATATCATTGTTATAAAAGAACAATTTATAATTTTAGCTTTTCTAGGAAGAAGGAATGATATTTCAAGCAAGCATGCTTCAAATTTCAAGACTTAATTAGCCAGTAAAGGTACCTTCCAGAGCCAATGTATTGACTCATCATGTTGAATACAATAATTAAAAGGTGTGCTACATGTTTTCTCGTCTACTTTATGTAGCTGGATATTAATAATTCCTTTCTGTTGAGTGACTCAATTGGTGTTTTGGCTTTCTTTCTGTTGGTCAATTGATGTTTCTATGAAACTACCAGGACGTTAACTCCTGGAATATGCTAAATTATTTGCAACTGGGCATAAAATTGGGAAGTAGAAAAAAGAAATAGAATAAGGGTGTGTTTTGTACTAGGGGAAATGTTTTCTTGAAAAATAGATAGTTTTCTTATTTATTTTTTTATATTTACTAAGCACGCAAAAGATATCATCCCAAGAGCATTTGTATATAATTTAGACAAATAAGAGTGGAGGGAGGGAAGGTGAGTAGGCGGAGGTGAATAAGAGATAAGTACTTCATAAAATTACAAATTAGCCAGAATATCATGATTATAAAAGAAATTCATAGCCTTAGAGCGTCAATTAGATGAGTTAAAATAGATTGAGATAATAAAGGCTCAAATCGAATTCGACAGATCCAAAATTTGTTGAGTTATTAGATAAATTATATATACTTGCTTTCTTAAAATTGGCACACCCCCTCCCCGCCGGTAGGAGCAAATTTATAGACTAATTTTCAGTGTATGTGAATTTATGGTCTTTTCGTGGAACTAGTTATTTTATATACGTATTTTTTGAATTTGATCTCATATTAGTATTTGTTGACACTCATGTTCGGAAAAAGGTTAAATAATACACTTGGTTGAGTGTTGAGTTATTTATCTAGAGGAGTAGGGATAAATATCCACAAAAGAATTTTTTTCTCCCATTTTCATTGTTCACCCATATTACAGAAATAGTAGATCCTACTCTGCGCCAGTCATAAATCATAAAACTAGTCCACTTGGGCAGCTCAATTGGTTATCAAGGGGGATATTTGGGAAATGGCCAAGGATCAAATCCGTCAGCGGCAGTGTGGGGGTTACTTCTTGAAATAAAGGAGGGCCCCTTGTGCGCAGCGTGGTGCAGATCGGTCTAACCTTTGAAATCAATTGAGTCACCATGATTTACCTCATTCACAGACCTGTCGGACCGGGGTGTGGGGGCTCCTGGGGTGGGAGTTCCACCTTTTTTTGAAAATAAATCATAAAACTCTTGATTAATTCTCATTGTCTATGTCATAGTCTCAACGGAGCATATGTTTCATCAATATATATATATTGTGTGGTTGGAATTTCACAAGTATAATCATAGGAAATATGTCCTTTTTTTTGGCTAGCAGACATTTAATTTATCAAAGGTGTTTTTGTCCTCATGTTTATAAGAGGTTGTACGTTGCACATATAATTATGTCTTTTTTTGGCTAGCAGACATTTAATTAATCAGAGGTGTTTTGGTCCTCATGTTTATAAGAGGTTGTACATTACACATATAATTGTCTCTTTTTGGTTAGCAGACGTTTAATTTATTAGAGGTATTTTGGTCCTCGTGTTTATAAGAGGTTGTACATTGCACATATAATTATGTCTTTTTTTGTCTACCATACATTTAATTTATCAGAGGTGTTTTGGTCCTCATGTTTATAAGAGGTTGTACATTGAACATATAATTATATTTTTTTTTGGCTAGCAGATACTTAATTTATCAGAGGTGTTTTGGTCCTCATGTTTATAAGAGGTTGTACATTGCACTTATAATTATGTCTTTTTTTGGCTAGCAGACATTTAATTTATCAGAGGTATTTTGATCCTCATGTTTATAAGAGGTTATACATTGCACATATAGTAATATCTTTTTTTTGGCTAGCAGACATTTAATTTATGAGAGGTATTTTAGTCCTCGTGTTTATAAGAGGTTGTACATTGCACATATAATTGATGAGAGAGGCAAGTTCAATTGTAGACAACACTAAATGAAATTTGATAAAAACAATTCTAAATATAAAATGTGTATGAACTCTGAAAGAGTAACATTGAGAAAATAGTCAAATGACCATCAACGTATCACTAGATTATCGACTACACTCCTATTCTATACGGGCTCCTATTATCCCCTTAAACTAATTAAAAATGAAATTATTACACCCTTGAAAAGCCACATCAACATATATGTTTTCCGGTGAAATGCACGCGCTTGCCATAATCTTTGTGTATATTATAGATTAGAAATGTAATTATTCTGATTTAGATTACCATAATTGTAGCTTCAAATTAGTCTTGTAACATGTATATATTACCATATTCAAGGAATGAAAAAGGGACGGAAAATATTTCATTCATGGTATCAAGAGCCAAAAATTAACTGCCCCTAACCCTAGCCCTAAGCCGCCGAAAAACCCTACTTCGCCCCCCTCGTTGAAACCCTTTTTTTTCCTTGCCAAAACCCTAATTGGGTTCTTCCTTCTCCTCTCCTCCTTGTTTTTTCTCGACATTCAAGACCAACAATGGCCGACCATAACAAGCATTTGAAGTCCATGGACCATCCTCTTCGAGTTATATTCCGACGGACATCGAGCAAGTCATGCACACTATGAATCTCAATGGTCCCTACGACACTTGGTACATGGACATGAGTGCGACCTCTCACATGACGGCATCTCAAGGTACTCTCTCATCTTATTTTAATATGAGAAGTAATAAAAATATTATGGTTGGCAGTGGACATGAAATTCTAATTTGTGATATTGGGAAGTCAAACCTCCCCCCTACCCACCTTTACATTTAAATAATGTCCTAGATGCACCCAAACATATTAAAAACATGGTATATGTGCGCTGTTTCACCACTGACAATAATGTTTCTGTTGAGTTTGATCCGTTTGGGTTTTCTGTGAAGGACATTCAGACGGGGAGGCCACTAATGAGATGTAATAGCACTGGGGACTTGTATCCCATCACCACCACTACCAACAACCAATCCACCTCTCCATCAACTTTTGTTGCTCTCTCTCCTACTTTATGGCATAATTGTTTGGGACACCCGGGAGCACCGGTGTTAAACTCCCTTAGAAAAAATAAGTTAAATGATTGTAAACAATTTTTGAGTTCTCATGTTTGTCAGTCTTGCATTTTTGAGAAACGTGTTAAATTACCATTCTCTTTATCTACTTCAAACACTATTATGTCATTTGATATCATGCATAGTGACTTATGGACATCCCCGATTTTAAGTTCGGCATGTCATAAGTATTACATGTTTATTTTGGATGATTACTCTAATTTTCTATGGACATTTTCCATTGAAAAGAAATCGCAGGTTCACACTATTTTCATGCAATTTAGTGCTTTCATCCAAACCCAAATTGAGAAGTCTATTAAATATTTCCAATGTGACAATGAGAGGGAATTCATAAATGACTAATTTAAGAAATTTTGTCACAAAAATGGTATGGTATTTCGTCTCTCTTGTCCGCACACTTCTCCTCAAAATGGAAAAGCCAAACGTAAAATACGAGCAAAATAATTTAATTCGCACACTTCTTGCTCATTCGTCCATACCACCATTATTTTGGCATCATGCTCTTCAAATGGCCACATACCTTTTAAACATTCTCCCTAGAAAGTTACTTTCAAACCTCTCAACCACACAAATCATTTATCATAGGGTCCCTTCCTACACACATTTGAGGGTTTTGGGGTGTTTATGTTATCCTATCTTTCCTTCCACAACAATAAACAAACTTCAAGCCCGTTCTACTCCATGTGTATTTTTAGGATACCCACAAAACCATCAGAGCTATAAGTGTTATGATAATCTAGTGGGAAAATTCTAATCTCTCGTCTCGTTATTTTTTATGAGTCCAAAGTCCCGTTTGCCAACATACACACACCTTCCCCGCCCTTATATAATTTTTTGGACACTGGACTACCTTCCATCTTGCAATACCATCTACACAACCACAATGTTCAAGCCCAAATGAGGGAGCCCACTGCTCCCTCTCTTTTGGCCCAATCGAACAGCCCATAAAGACCAGCCAAAATAAGGGAGCCCACTGCTCCCTCTACCGCGGTCCAGTGGACACCATCAAGTCACTGCGGTCCAACCCAGCAATTCCTGGTACGTGCTCAGCTGGGCCGAGCTCACCTCTGGCCGAGACTGGGCTCAATAACAGCCAGGCCACAAGCTCAGCCCACTCCAACCAAATAATTCCACTGCCCCAACAGCCTAATTCAGATCAGGCCCCAACTCAGTCCATCTAAACCCGTAGCATGCATGGGATTTTTCGACCTAAACGTCATTTTAATTTGACATCCTCTATCCAACCATCCCCGATCCCCCGTAACCCGAAAGCTGCCCTATCGGATCCGAATTGGAAAGCCACTATGTTAGATGAAATTGATGCTCTTATTAAAAATAAGACGTGGGAGTTGGTGCCCCATCCATCTAATGTAAACATAATTCGTTCCATGTTAATTTTTTGTCATAAAAAGAAATCTGATGGTGCATTTGAGAGGTATAAAGCCCGTCTTGTTAGTGTTGACAGGTCTCAACGGGTTGGTGTGGATCGTGATGAAACCTTTAGCCTAGTTATTAAACCGACGACTATTCGGACGGTTCTCAATTTGGCTATGTCAAAATCATGGTCGATTCACCAGTTGGATGTAAAAATGCATTTCTTCATGGTCACCTCCAGGAAATAGTTTACATGCACCAGCATATGGGTTTCCGAGACTCTATCCATCCAGATTATGTGTGCTTTTGAAGAAGTCTTTATATGGTCTCAAAAAAGCACCCCGAGCATGATATAACAAGTTTACTGACTTTCTTTCCACGCTGGGCTTCTCGCATAGTAAATCCGATCAGTCGTTGTTCATTTATCAGAAAGAAAATGACATGGCATACATTATTCTCTATGTTGATGACATCATACTCACAACATCATCTGACTCACTTCGCCAATCTATTATGTCTCTCCTTGTATCAGAATTTTCTATGAAGGATTTGGTCCTTTGAACTATTTTTAGGCATTGGTGTGATTCAACATGCAGATGGTATATTTCTTTGTCAAAGAAAATATGCTAAGGAAATCATTGACAGAGCCAGCATGTCGTCATGTAAGCCAGCATGTCGTCATGTAAGCCATCACCCACACCAGTTGATATAAAGGCTAAGTTGAGTAACGCCTCGGAGTCTCCATACAACGATCCGACATATTACCGCAGTTTAGTAGGGGCATTGCAATATCTCACATTCACGGGACCTGATATATCATATGATGTTCAACATGTGTGTTTACATATGCATGATCCGAAGGAGGAACATATGAATGCTCTCAAACGAATTCTGCGATATATTCAGGGTACACTTGATTTTGGCTTGCATCTTTATAAGTCAGCAGTATCTAGTCTCACTTCTTATACCGATGCTGATTGGGGGGATGACTGGATACCAGACGCTCCACCTCTAGTTATTGTATTTTTCTTGGAGACAATTTGATCTCGTGGTCTTCGAAGCGTCAACCCACATTATCTCGGTATAGTGCTGAAGCAGAATATAGAGGGGTTGCAAATGTTGTCTCTGAATCGTGTTGGCTCTGTAATGTTCTATTGGAGCTTCATTGTCCGATCAAAAAGGCCATCGTGGTTTATTGTGATAATGTGAGTGCGATATACCTGTCAGGAAACCCTGTACAACATCAACGCACTAAACATATTGAGATGAATATTTTATTTGTTCGTGAAAAGGTTGCACGTGGCCAAGTTCATGTTCTTCATGTCTCGTCCCGATATCAGATTGTCGATATATTCACTAAAGGTCTTCCGCGTATACTCTTTGATGATTTTAGGGACAGTCTCAGCATACGAAGTCCTCCCGCTAAGACTGCGGAAGAATGATAGATTATAGAAATAATCCTTGATTATTGTCATAATCTTTGTGTATATTATAGTTTAGGAATGTAATTATTCTAATTTAGATTACCATAATTGTAGCCTCATATTAGTCTTGTAACATGTATATATTACCATATTCAAGAAATGAAAAAGGGACGGATTTCCTTCACACAGTCTCACAGATGAGTTTTCCCATTTCCATAAAGTTCTGGAGATTTTCAGAGATGATTTTTTTTCTTGGGTTTTGTCGAAAAGATAGCTCAATTTCTTGTTGGGTTTCAGAATCGTGAATTGCTCAGTCAATTAGAGAAGTGTTCTTTGGGATTTAAGGAAAAATGTTTCTTTTGGGCTGTTGCAGAAGAAGACGTGCACAGATACAAAAATAAGGAAAAAAGATTTAGAAATGACATAGAAACAAATAAGGAAAAAAATAATTAAAACATAGATTTGAAAAGAAATATTGAAAATAAAGTTTTAATATTGTGCTCACTGCTCACTCTCTCAAGGAGAGTGAGATACATTCACTTTGCCACCTAAACATTTAGGGGTATAATAATTCGGTTTTTAAATAGTTGTAGGGGTAATAGACCTAGACCAGTATAAAATATGTATGTAATTGTTAATCTCGTCATACGATGGGCCCATTTGGCTATTTTCTCACTAACATTGATAGAGGACATGTGGTATAATAATTAATAATAAAAAAAAGAGGTCGTTTCAAGGAGCCAGCACTAAAATTTCTTAATTGGAGGAAGAAATTATTTAATTGTATGTATGGTTCTATTATATATAGTTATATACTACTACTATATTTATTATATATAGTTTTATACTACTCCTAAATATAAATAATAACTGGTGGGACCTTCAGTCTTTGTTGTAGTGTAGCCCCTGAGGACAAGTGTACTAATACTAAAATAAGAAGACTTTGAAGGTCTCTTTCTTTGTGAATGGGGAAAGTCCCGAAGTCGAAACCCCCAACCTGTACCAGAGGTCCCTTTTGGCCAGGTGAGATATAAATCGAGGGATATGCGTGAGTGGCAGTCCTGCAAGGGAGAAAACCAGCGGGACACGAACCCAACAACAGTCCTTGCAATATTTCAGCAAAGACTGTCACCACACGGATTCGAACCCGCGACGTCGGAGTGGTTATACCCCAATCACCTTATCACTTACCAACTCGCATGTGCCCCTGATGCTTGAAGGTCTCTTTCTTGAAACACAAGATAGGAAGGAAAAAGAAAACAATTCATGAAAGTGGAGGGACCATTTAGGCCAATAAAGAGACAGTATAAGATTTTCAAGTCTATGTCAAGGTCCTTTATTCCTAAAAAAGATGTAGTGTTTAGGTGCTATTGGTGAATATAACACAACCTAAGTTGTGACAATTGACAAAGACATAATTAGTCCTCTAACCAGAGTTTCTTAAAAACATGCTCTACTTATATACCCTATGAATTTTACACTTGCATGCCATAAGTTAACTAATACACTAACAAACGAGTACATAACAAAGTCGGAAGTGTTATATCACTCAACCAACCTGTTAAACTTTGGACATTAAACAATGAAAAATCACTATTAACTCATGCTAATTTGCATCCATATATGTAAATAATTAATCATAACTAGTAAGTTTTAGTTGGGAAGTCTCTGTGTCTAGAATGAAGTTTCTTCTCAAGAATTAGCTAGCCATGGAAATATAATTATTTGTTGGTCAAGTATTAAGTTACAAATTCAAGAAAATGGAAAAAGAAAGGGCACTACGAACCAAGGGATTAAAGGACAAAACACCATTTCACTATCAAAATAACCTCTAATATATCGAATGTTTTAACGTTATCATCAGTAAAAGACAATTGGGATGTACGTCTGTTCAACCTAATAGTTGTTGGACTTGTTAGTTTGCTTTGTAGATTTATATGAAGGGGTAGCTAAAGATAAAATTATTTTATACTTACAAGAGTGAATTAATTTACTTGTTATTGTGTAACTATAGTCCAGGTCATTGTTCCAAGAGAAAGAAAATTGGAATACTCACGCGTAGGCATAGCGTTACATTATTGGTTTCATTAAGATTGAGAGTACTTAGTTGAAGAGTTAAAAGATCTACACTATTGACTTTTGACAATGACGGATTTTTAGCTTCGGATTTAAAAGAAAAATTATATTATGAATACCATCCAAGGCTGTGGTTAGATAGTTTCAATTCTCCACTTTTAATCGAAGATATCGAGTTCGAACCCTTAAAATAAAAAAAAAAATCTGATAAATAGTGTTTCTCCCTCTAATGAATCTTACTTGAATCCGAATTATTGAAGCTCCAAAGTAAATATCTGTACCAAGAACATCAGCTTCTCATGTCCATCTTCTGTTCGGCCAGTTGGACAGCGTCCCCGGCTATGACTAAGTGATGATCATTGCATGACCTAGCAAAGTTGCGAGGCTAGGTTCCTTTTGAATATAATGGAGAATCCTACAAGAAGAAAAAAGTTGATTTTCAATATTCATCTAAAAGCTTTTAAACTAGAGTTGTGTTTCTTGATCTTTATCCCTTCCTTCTCTGACCCTCCAATAGAGCTATCAAAACGGACTGACCTAGCCTATCACAGGTTAGCTCATGCGGGCTTTAGAATTTGACAGGCCAGGTCGGGCTAGCCTATTTCTTTTATGGGCCTTAAAATAGCTAGCTCAATTCATTACTATGTGGGCTGCGGGCCTGATCGGACCAATCCTTTTTTAAGAAAATATCTTTTATTATTATTTTAATTTTAATTCAAATTTAAAATAGTAATATCAGTATCACATGGTGCGACTTCAACAATTTATCAAAAGGTTGATTTAGCTTCCTTAGTTAGAAGATACAAGTTAGGGGCGTACACTTAATAGTATTAAACCTTCTGTGATTAAACTAAGTTCTAGACGAGAATAACTGAACTACTACTTGCTAACCAAGTCTCAAACAATGTTTTGAAAGGCGGTTTTAGGGCGAGTCCCGAGGCAAGGCATACTAAAAATGTTCTGCGGTGCAAATGAAAAGCGTAGATCGATAGAGCGTACGTCCTAGTATTTGAGCATAAGCTCCGGGTGCAAAAGCGTAAGCTCCGGACATAAAAGCGTACACTTACGATGTTAAAATTATTGTTTGTTGTTTTAAAAGTATTTTGCTATAGATTATATTTTTTATTATTAGTGTAATGATATTTGTACTCAAAGTCGCTCAAGCACACGGGCCGGCCCAACCCACCGTCGCTTACGCCCACGTGTAAGCGATCTTTTTAGTACTGGGTTAAAAAGCCTCGTTCTTAAATGGCCTTCAAAAATCTTAACATAACCCTATCAAATCACGGATTGGGCTGAATCAACCCAATGGGCCTAGCCCATAATGATGCAGAGGCGGACCCACTTGTAGTGAAAGGGGCACGTGCCCCTTTCACTACTTCGGCAGAATCATTATATAATATATATACCTGCAAATGTTTCAACAAATATTGATATATTAAAAGGTGCCCGCGTTGTGACAAAAGGCGAGTTGGTTCAATGGTCGGCATGGGGATCCTATCTTGTTGCTACCTTGAAGAGTTTCGAATCCGTTAAGGACATTTAAATTTAATTCTGTCATGCGATGCCTTGTACTTTTCCCCTCCCCTCGCCCACTTTAAAGTTTAAACCCTGTTTTACCAAAAAAAATCAGTTTTGTTTTCTTTCCTTTGTTTATGCTTTCCTTTTCTCTCATTTGGTCTTTTGTCCCTTTTTAATTTGACGATTACCAAATTTATTTTTCTTAAGCCTCTTGTTGTGTTTTTGTTTAACTTTTTTTTTTAATTCTTGTTCTTCTATTTTATTTTATTTTTTGAAAAAGGCTCAAATACACCATCGAACTATCAGAAATGTCTTATTTATGTCACCCGTCAATAGTTTGGTTCATTTATGCCATCATCGTTACCAAAATGGCTCATCCATGCCATTTTTCATTAACTTCGATTTTACAATACCAGATATGAAACGCGGTCTCTAACTAGATTATTGTTGTGGGTGGGTCCGGTGTATGAGTCGAATTTTTTATTAATTTGAGATTTAAAATTGGGTTACTTTAATTAAACGACGTGGACCTCTAATTGGAGGTCACGTGTCATATCTGGTATTGTAAAATCAGTGTTAATGAAAAATGGCATGGATGAGCCATTTCTGTAACGGTGATGACATAAATGAGCCAAACTATTGACGAGTGACATAAATGAGTCACTTTCGATAGTTCGATAACATATTTGAGTTTTTTCCCCCTTTTTAATGTTTTCAGTTCTTTCCGCCTTAATTTAGAATAAGAGTATTCAATTGTAATAAAAATAAATAAGCCAATAAAAGTTTTTTTAAAAAAAAACATATATGAAAGAGCTACACTATTTAACAACCAAAATTAAACTGTTTTTACCAATTTATGTGATTACGGTTTCATCACTTCATGCCATTGCTATAAACATATTGTTTGTTCTTTCGACATTACCTTCCTTCATTTTCTTATTATTTTAATCGATAGAACTGGATTGGGAGAGAAAGCTTTAATGAATTTTTAATTTATTTGTCAGTTTAGTTATTTAAAAATAAAATTCTATTATATTGAACTAAATTAACTCAGAACCGATCGAATATTTTCTTATTTATGAGCAGCGACAAATAGATGAATTTAATGGTGCCCCCGTGATCGTAAAATTATGGGCCTGCCTCTGTATGGACAGTTCTACCGTCCAATGCGAATAGAATTTTTTTTCAATTTTTTTTTCTATTTTTCAAGTAAGAAAAAGAAAAAACACAATAACAATAACAATAACAATAACAATTAATAATACAATAATAATACATTCATGGACAAGAGAAGGCACCTAAATTAAACGAGAATAACATGCAATCCACCATGCATGTGTCTCACAATTTCAATTTTTTGGTTTACATAATATGGACGAATAATTTTTTCGAATTCTAAAGATTTCCTTGCTTAACGCATCGAAATAACTTTAGTCAACATTTTATATATCTAAAAGTCAAAACTGGAGAAATTCGTTTAAGAAATGTGTAATTTACAAACAAAAAACAAGTTGTACACTTGCTCTATCAAATTGGCCGTAGAATGTCAATACTAAAATTATGATCATATAAGCTACATTATTAGTTAGAAGGATTTATTTTTGAAATTATTCCTATTTTGTGACTACATATGAAGTACATATGAACCGTTGCTTAGTTAATGAACTAGTAATAAATTGCCCGTGCACAAAGCTAGCGTTTGACCATAGGTTTTTGGATTAGATTTTAAAATTTTATTTTAAAAAAAAATTCAAGTTCTAAAAACTAGCTTGGGACTTTCACTCACAAAACTTAAAAAAATTTTCAAAATAAAATGCACATCCAAACACAACTTCAAGTTTCAAAATTCACAACTTCAAAAACTCAAATTTTCAAGTCTAAGTTTCAACTTCAAAATCTATGACCAAACTAAAGCTAAGTTGTATATTGTTTATTCATAATTAAAATTCTTTGTTTATTCAATTCGTAACCTTTACACATAAAATTCAATCTCATTTATGTTTTAAAATTTATAATATAATAATAAACTTTCTACGTTATTAACTCAAAAGTGATTAGATTTGCCTAAAAATAAAATGCATTTTAATACGGTCAGACTTCTCTATAACAATATCTTCATATAACAATACCTATCTATAACAATCAAGTTTTGACGGAATCAATTTTTTATGTTATATTTTACCACTTTATAGCAATTATTTACCTACAACAACAACAATTGTCTTTATAACAGTACAATCTTTGTAATATTAGCCTTCAATAAAAGCTATCTTATTTTTTTGGTAATATAGTGTTTAACCATCATTATAGAAATAGAATCTTTATGATTATCAATAATAGGTCTAAAGATATTGACTAAATATTTTAATACTTTAATACATTACTTATGACAAAGAATATTATATGAATATATATATTTTCATCATTAAAGGATTTTTCTTCGTTATACAAAGTGTGATTGAGCTTACGATTTAATAATTTTAAAAAAATAGGTTTTATGCATCATTTTTTGCTTATAACAGTGAACAATTATTTAAATGTCAATGTTGTTATTGGTGTATAACAATCATTTCTATAGCAGCCAAAAAATTTCGGACTCAACGATGTTGTTATATAGAGGTTTAACTGTAATAGCTAATTCAAACTGAATCTAAATTTCCATAAAAATTAGCTTATAGTATAGTATTTCGTCTTTAAAAAGTACTAAACATAGAAAATAGAAGTCCAATAATATCTATGATTTTCTAGAATAAAATTTAAGAATGATGTTTAAAAGTGTGGAAAGTTGCTATATTATTTTTAATAAATAAAAGACATCCTTGATTTTTTTTTTAACTTTTAGTTGGTTGATATTATTATTATTATTATTATTGAATTAAGACTAAAATGGAGAATGTGTTATACAAGAAGTATCACAACAGTATTGTATCAAAACGCATGCATGTGGACCCCACGGAGCACCATAATGAGACAAGCAAAATGGCGTACAAATGCTCCAATTTTAACACATTTACATCAATAATCCTTAGGTGCGACCCACCCATATGACATTTGAGATTTGACTGAAATCTTTTTGGCTTTTTCGTCACTTTTGATCCATAAAAAACAACAATGCCTTTTGTACAAGCACAAGCAGCACTAAGTACTACAACAAATGACCAAATAGACCTCCACTCACATTAGAATTCCATGACCACACATGTTGACGGTCCCTCTTATATAATAAGAGAAAGAATTGACTATATATGCCAAAACCATCCCAAGCTTATCGAATTACGTTATTATCTTCAATGTTTCTAGTCTTTTTCTAATGTCAAATTCATTTTATCTTTTAAGAAAAAGCACTGACCAATTATTTTATTAATAAAAGTACACATAACTAAATTTTCAATCATATTCTTTGTAACTTTTGTTTCATATCTGATATGATTCTAGCAAGAACGTACTGTTTTTTTCCAAAAATTGACAACAAGAACTATAGTTGTATAAATCTTCCCCCACTTAAGTATTCTTTCAAGAATTATTTAAAAACATATCACTTTCACGTGTTATTATTACGATTTATAGTTGAAAAGAATGGATCATGTGTCTAACTCAACCCCAAAAGCTAGTTTGTAGGGTGAGGATTGTTCAAGTTCATATAAGGAGTTCATGTTTCCATTCCATATCCGATGCGGGACTCTTAACACTTACCCGCATGCCCAGACCTTGTTAACTGGAGCGTAGATAATATAATTTGGGGGCCCAATATCGGTGAACAAAGAATTGAAATGGGTCTGGCTCTGATACTATGTAAATAATGGATCTTGGGCTTAATTTAGCCCAAAAAGTTAACTTGTAGAGTGAAGATTGTCCAAGTCTATATAAGGAGTCCATATTTCCATTTCATATCCGATGTGGAACTCTTAACAATAGTATTGCTTTCTTATTGTTACACACCACATAAGCATTTTGATGGAAAGTTGGTGACATTTAAGAATATATGCAATTGCAAAGGAACACCTTTGCAAAGTGAAGAGCATATAGCGATATATATGATGAACCACCTTTGCTTGATTTTAGAAGATATTTTTTATAAATAACGTAACGATTGGGAATTTATAATATATAGTATATTTTTTTGTTTCAATCTATGTGATACAGTTTGAATTATTGTGAAATTTAAGAAAGAAATAAAAAAAATTAAAACTTGTGACTTTATGTGACAATAAAAAAAAATTATTAAGCGTAAAATAAAAGGTATAAAGATCGATAATCATTTCCAAATTTAGAAGTGTTTCTTTTTAAACAATTCACATATATCAGTGCTACTTGTTTTTTTAATAGGTCAAATTAAAATGTCTTTAAGGAGGAGCTGTTTCTTTTAGCGATTATGAAATTAGCTCCGTGTCTGTTTCCTTTGGTGATAAACTTTTTATTTGGAAGATGCATATCATGGTATTTTTTCCTCATATACATTCAAATACAGTACTAATATATTGTGAAATTTTCTAGTGATTGTGAAGCAAAAAGCCAAACAAAAGTTTCGTCTTGGGTAGTCTAAAGTATTAAGAAGTGTTATCATTGATCTAGACCTCCTTATTTTCTTGGATTTTTCTTTAAAATTGAAAGGAAGCTTGTTTGGTTAATTAGTTATAGTCAGTATGCATCAGAATTCAGAACAATTAAAATAAAGTAAAATTATCTAATAGACCTATTTAATTTTAAGAAATTAAAGAATAAGATAAAACTCTTCTTCTTTCCGTGATTTCTTAATGCGGGGCGATTGTAATGAACTCCGAGAGAATATAATCCTTATTTTCGATACTAATCCTCATGGAATTTTTATGGCACTTATTGTTATACCTAAACCATACCAATAGAAAATGTTCTAAAAAATACTCCTCCGTCTCATTTTAAGTGTCTTAGTTTGACTTGACACAAAATTTAAGGAATAAAATGAGACTTAAAGATGTGTGCATGTAGTGTACTAAAATGTTCTTTGAGTATTGTGGATTTAAACTTGCCATGTAGGATGTTTGAATTGTCAACTTACTAAATATATAAATATGCACCCTTTTTTGAGACAGATCAAAAAGAAAAGTAAGACACTTAAATGAATGAAATAATCCCTTGATTATTTTCATTAATTGAAAGACTATATATACAAGTTACATATTTCCCTAATAGGAGAATCTTATTCATATTCAATTCATAAAACCTTATTCTACTTGGATACTAACTATACATTTATGGTAATATAATTATTATGGTAAATGTACAATACTGATTATATTACAGCATTACCTAAACTAGGATACTAAATATATATACCATAAATTACACGGTACAAAGGTGCCAAACCCGAGAGCCAGCCGAGACTAATATGTGTGTATATTGTGTATATTTAACACACACCCACAGTCATAGCGGGCGGTCTTCGAACGCTGAGACTGTCCCTAAAATCTTCAAAAAGGACCGAGGGAAGACCCTTTGTAAAGATGTCTGCAATTTGATATCTTAACGGGACATGACAGACGCGTACCTGACCACGAACAACCTTTTCGCGGACAAAGTGAATGTCCATCTCGATATGCTTAGTGTGTTGGTGCTGAACCGGATTACCAGAAAGGTAGATGGCACTAATATTATCGCAATAAACCAAGGTTGCCTTCTGAATGGGACAATGAAGCTCCAAAAGCAAATTACGTAACCAACATGATTCCGAGACCACATTAGCTACCCCTCAATATTCAGCCTCGGCACTTGAGCGGGATAGAGTCGACTGACACTTCGCATACCAGGAGACCAAGTTGTTGCCAAGAAACATACAATAGCCCGACGTAGACCGTCTTGTGTCGGGACAGCCACCCCAATCAACATCCGTATACGAGACAAGTGTGGACGTCGAGGAATGATATAAATGCAAACCATAGTCAAGTGTACCTTGAATATACCAAATGATGTGTTTGAGTGCATTCATGTGCTCAATTCTGGGATCATGCATGAACAAACACATATGCTGGACATCATATGCAATATCCGGTCTCGTAAAGGTAAGATACTGAAGGGCCCCTGCAAGACTGCGATAGCGGGTCGGATCCTCGTAGGGTACGCCGGCCGCGACACTAAGCTTGGGCTTAGTATCAACTGGAGTGGAAGTGAACTTACAGGATGATATCCCACCGCTCTCGATGATCTCAGTTGCATACTTCCGTTGAGATAAGAACAACCCATCGGAATGACGAGTGACATTAATCCCCAAAAAGTAACTCAAGGGCCCCAAGTCTTTCATAGCAAACTCAGAGCTGAGCATTGTCATGATAGACTGGTGTAAGGCATCGGAAGAGGCCGTCAAAATAATATCATCCACATATAACAGAATATAGGTCACGGATGAACCACGACAGTTGATGAACAATGAATTATCTGACCTGCTGTGAATGAACCCAATAGCAAAACATAGTTTGCAAACCGCGTATACCAGGCTCGTGGAGACTGCTTAAGCCCATATAAAGACTTCTTCAACAAACAGACATGATGAGGATGTTTGGGATCCCTGAATCCCAACGGCTGATGCATATAGACTGTTTCCTTGAGATCATCATGTAGGAAATCATTCTTTACATCTAACTGATGAATATGACATGCCTTCGAAAGAGCCAAGCTAAGCACAGTGCGAATGGTAGCCGACTTGACCACCGGACTAAACGTCTCACCATAATCAACACCAATCTGCTGAGTCTTACCATCACCCACAAACCGCGCCTTATGTCGGCAAATGAACCATCTGAATTTTCCTTATGAGCAAAAATCCACATAGACCTAATAATATTAATACCAGATGGACGGGGTACCAACTCTCACGTCTTATTATCAATAAGAGCATTATATTCATCGGTCATAGAAATTTTCCAATTCGGGTCATTTAATGCAGACACAGGATTTCAGGTTAAGGGTGATTTAAGAACATTAGAATGTAAATTAAAATGTCTTTTTGGTGTAAAAATCCCCCGTTGACTACGGGTGACTGGTTCATGACTTGGGGCAGAGGCGGGTGGATTTTGAGAATTTTCGGGACTCGGGATGGACTGGACATCAGGCAGTGGGCCTGCTGGCCCAAATCGGTAAACTGGAGCAGGAACTAGGGATGGCAACGGATCGGATCTGGACCGGATCCTACTAGATCCAGATCCAGATCCATTTTTCATACCTGAATCCAGATTCGGATCCAGATCCATCGGGTCCATAAAAATTATATCCAAATCCGGATCCATCGGATCCACCGGGTCCACGGATCGGATCTGGATCTTCATGTAAATTTTTTTAGCTTGAATAATATACCACATGTTGAAACTTTTCTGACAAAATGAAACGCAATCTGATTGAAAAAAATGATTGAGTTCATTCAATCAACCTACACAAACATGACACCATTCTTCCAAAATACTGAACAAAGTTTTAGCATCACAAGAAAATAAAGACGATTGATTTCATTAGCGATGCAAACATGTTGTAACTTTGAGCTAATTTTTGGAGGCTTTAGTGATGCTCCACTTGTAGTTCTATTGATTGACTTCATTAAACAACATAAAACAATGTCAGTCATCTATCAAAAGTTCTAGTTTTTTTTTTCTGATCAAACAAATGAGAGACTATCACTTAAAGCTTACCGCTAGCAGATTCAAGAAAGGAAAATTTAAAGAAGAGTGATATTTTTTTCTTTTTATAGAAATGAAAATATGGAAAACTGCAGAAAGCATATAGGTAAAAGAAATGAAACTTCAAAAACAAATTACATGGGTGTGTGACTTGTGCCTTATCCTGGTCCAACCATTTACCCAATACATAAATTATGAAAAAAAAAAAAGAAAATATTTAGAAAATTACATTGTAGGTTATGGATATATTTAATAAAATTGGATCCACTGATCGGATCTGGACCGGATACGGATCTCAAATACAAGATCCATATCCAGATCCGATCAATCAGAAATGGATTCGGGTCCGATCCGGATCCGTCGGGTCCAAATTTTGAAGATCCATATCCTATAAAACGGATCTGGATCCACCGGATCCGGACCGGGTCCAAATCCATTGCCATCTCTAGCAGGAACTGGACCAGTTTAAGAATGGGGCTGGACTGGCCCAATCGCAGGAACTGGCCCAGTGGCTGGACTGGGACCGACAGTAGGTGACAGACCAGTGGGGCCAGCGGGCAGTGGGCCCGCTGAAGAATTTTGGGTGCGGGAGACGTCCGAAAAATATTGAATAATATACGGGGATATACTATCATCCAAAAATTATACGAACTAGGCACGGGAGTATTAACTTTAGCAAATGGAAATTGGGATTCATCAAAAATGACATGGTGACTAATGATGATTTTATTAGAGGATAAATCAAAGCATTTGTAGCCACGATGATTAGACGAAAAACCCAAAAACACACACGGAGTAGACTCGGCCTGAACTTTGTTAATTATGGTGGACGAGAATAACGGATAACACAAACACCCAAAAATCCGAAGATGTAAATATGAAGGAATTTTATTATATAAAATTTGAAGTGGGGAAGAATATGTCAAACCTTTGGAAGGAATTATGTTAAGGAGATAGTTAGCCATTATTTATGGAACGAATTTGCGTTCGGCTTTCCCATTTTGTGAAGACGTATGAGGACAAGAAAAATGAAAATTTATCCCATTATTAGCACAGAATTCCCGAAACACCCCATTGTCATATTCTTTGCCATTATCACACTGAATATTTTTTATTTCTCGATCGAATTGGGTTCTGATGAATGCTCTAAATTTTAGGAAGACGTAAAAAACTTGAGATTTTTTCGCTATCGAAAACGTCCATAAAAACTTAGAATAATCATCCAAAAAGAGAACATAATACTGATGATCCACAGAACTAAGAACATGAGACGTCCATAAGTTGCTATGAATAATATCAAATGGCATTAAAGTATGAAAATTTGAGTCTACAAATGGCAACTTAACAATTTTTCCTAAAGAACAAGATTTACAATTTGGAGTACTACGCGTACCCTTACGTGAAATAAAATTATTCTTATCTAATGACGACAAAATAGAGGACCTTGGATGACCAAGACGAGCATGCCATAAAGAAGGAGAAATGGCTGCAAAGGCGGATGGCAGTGCTTGACTCGATGGACCGGAACCGGGTGTGATAGAATAAAGATCACCCCTACTATCACACCTCATGAGATGACTCCCCGTCTTGAAATCCTTCACAGAGAAACCAAATGAATCAAATTCAGTAGAAACAGAATTGTCAGTAGTGAATTTACGGACATAGACTAAGTTTTTAATCAATTTGGGAGCGTGTAGGGTATTTTTCAAGATAAGATGTGGATAGGGGGCAAAGTTTTATGACCATAACCACGAATTGGAATATAATTACCATTACCAACAATTATGCCGCGAGGGTTGCTCAAATTGAAATAAGACGAGAGCGTACCTGAATCGAATGTCATGTGGGTAGTGGCACCGGTATCCATATACCAATTTGGGTCCGGAGGAGTTAAACCAAGCGTGTGCATGGCGGCTTTCATGTCGGTAGACGTGGGTGCTGCTGTGTGATGGGCCTGCGGGGGCAGAGGCCCAAGCACCCCTACTTGCGGTCTCGACCCAGACTGCTGACTGTATGTGGACCAGGTCGACCGGGCCGGATCTGCTGCTGGGCCGCCCACTGCCAGTTGGGCGAGAATTGGCCGGGCCAAAACTGCTGCTGTGGGGAAAATTGGATGGGCCCAAACTATTGCTGTGGGGCCTACTGCCACTGCATAAGGGCCCACTGTGGGCCCAAAACTGATGCAGTTGCTGCTGACCACCGCGAGGACCCCCACCGCCACCACCATTCTGTCTGCTACCGCCGCGGTTCTTGCAATTATTTTTCTTAGTTCCACCCTTTTTACCGCCACCGTTATTGCGGTTTTGGCCGGAGTTGTTGGAACCGGTAGGATACACCATGGACTCGATCATCATGACTATGGGACTAGCATCGGTAGCCGCTCGTTTTTCCATGCCTTCTTCTTCGAGTGTAAGCATAGAATAAGCCTGATAAAATTGTGGAATCGGGTTGCTTTGCTGAAGAAGCGTTCCCACACCATTATAGGCCTCGGAGAGGCCGGAAACCATTTGGAGGACCAAGCGATCGTTTGAAACTGGCGCGCCAACATTGCGAAGTTGGTCCGCCAATTCCTTTAATCTTTTGCAATAAGCCGAAACATTAAGAAAATCTTCCATATTGACGTGGGAGAAATCCCGCTCAAGGGTAACGACTCTAGAATTTTGATTATCTTGAAATATATCACGCAGTCTATCCCAAGTCGCCTGTGCCGTAGCGTCGGGCTCAATAATTGTTTGCAAAAGATCGGTAGAAATTGTGGAATATATCCACTGAAGGACGGTAGCATCAAGAGTCGTCCACAACTTAGGATCATCCTCGCGTTTTGGCACCTCCGTATCCTCAGGAGCCGCGGGGATTATGTGATGGATGACTTGATGCGATCGTGCGTGAATTTTGAACAGTTCGGTCCACGTCGCATATTGGACGTTTTCTATTTCAAGAACAAAAGGGATGTTATTCTTGATGTTAGAAACTGTAAGGGCAGGATGAAACGTGTTCCGGGATGTAGACATATTGATAGAACAATATGTGATTGAGGGATTTTGGGAGAAAAAATTTGGGAAGTAGAGTAACCGTCAGAATCAACCAATCCGAGAACAAGTTGTGGAAAAACTTTGGTCTCGGCTTTGTGCACTGGTGGTCGACGGCCAAGAGGAAGAAAAAGGGGGAGAATTTTAAGACCTAGACTTCTGATACCATGAAAGAAATAATCCCTTGATTATTTTCATTAATTGAAAGACTATATATACAAGTTACATATTTCCATAATAGGAGAATCATAATCCTAAAACCTTATTCTACTTGGATACTAACTATACATTATGGTAATACAATTATTATGGTAAGTGTACAATACTAATTATATTACAACATTACCTAAACTAGGATACTAAATATATACCATAAATTACACGGTATAAAGGTGCCAAACCCGAGAGCCAGTCGAGACTACATGTATATTGTGTATATTTAACATTAAATTAGGACAAAAATTATAATTTTTTAACATAACATATTTTTATTAATTTTTTCGTCGTAGCATACCCACAGAGCGAAGAATGATCTGCATTAAAGGAGCAAGTAAAGTCTCAGCCACCTCATGCACTGATCTTTTATAGCTGGTAGGAATTTAAAATCTGATGAAAGCTTATAACTTATACAATTGCAACTAGTAAATAAATAAATACTATGGAATTAAAGAAACAAAAAAGTTTTGGCGTATTTATATATTCATACTCCATTATTTATTTCAAGATTTGCACGTTTTAGCTTTTTGGACTATCAACATTGGCGCTATTGCAGACAGTAGCTCCAAGCACAATCACGAGTCGAATTAATTTAGTTATTGAAAGCATACTACAACCATTGGCTCCTCCAAAGGTCTGATGATTTCGGAGCCAAGTTAAAGTAAATAAAATCTATTTTCTTTCTTTTGTTTTTCCTCTTCTTTATTTTTATGTAAAATTAAGTTATAAGATGATGATATCTCCCTTCTGGTCACAATTAGAACGAATTAATGTTGAACTCATCAAGTTTGATTTCTGAATTCACACGTCTTTGAATGTCAAACTATTTTGAGGTTAATATTTTTTTGGGCCATTTTGGCAATTCAACCTAAATCTGCTTCATCCCTCGGGTAGATAACTTATATATACGTAGGGGTGGACAAAAATATCGGAGAACCGAAAAAACCGAACCGCTTCCAACGTCGAAATTTTGTGGTAATGTAGATGTGAATGTCAATTTCAGTGTTGGAAATTCAATTTTAAAAAAAATAAAAAAAATCCCTGACCCTACCCGCCCCGCCCCCCCCACTAGAAAAAATCGATATAATCCGATACGTTCGGCGATATAAACCGAACATATCGGTTTTTTTTTAAAGTTGGATTCGTTTTTTTTATAAAAAAAAAACGATTTGCATTCGGTTCATATTTTTCAGATACAAAACCGATATGAACCGATATACGCCCACCCCTATATATACGATCCACTGTAAAGAATGGATCTTAAGCCTAACTCAACCCCAAAAGCTAGCTTGTAGGGTGAGGATTGTCCAAGTCCATATAAGGAGTCCATGTTTCCATTCCATTTCCGATGTGGGACTCTTAATACTCCCCCGCACGCCCAGACCTCGTTAACTGGAGCATGCACAATATAATTTGGGGCCCCAACATCGACGAACAAAGAATTGGAATGAATCTGACTATGATACCATGTAAATAATGGATCTTGGGCCTAACTCAACCCCAAAAGTTAGCTTGTAGGGTGAGGATTGTCCAAGTCCATATAAAGAGTCCATGTTCTCATTCCATTTCCGATGTGAAACTCTTAACATTCACATATCTAATATGAGTATTTCTTTTATTTTAGATTTCTGTTTTTTCGGAATGAGGTGTTATATTTATACACGATTAGGAGAAGGAAAGGAAGTAGGGGTGGGTGGGGGGGGGGGGGGAGAGGGGAGGTTTACTTCCAAGAGTTGTGGTGAGATGGATATGATTCCTCGAGTTTGAGCCTCGAAAATAAAAAAAAATCTTTGATAAAGAGCGCGCTACCCTTCTCCCCATAGGACTTACGCGACAATCTAGATTAATTGAGGCCCCAAAAGCAGGATCTGACACCGGGTGGAAAAACACTCCAAAAAAAAAAAAAAACTGGGGGGAAGTAGGAATAGGGATGATCAAGCAAATGTGCTTAAAATTCTGAAGGTGTTGCTATATGTTTTTCTTCTCCTTTAATTTGTAGCTGGAATTTAATTGTTTGCTTCTATTAGGGAACTTGAATGATTGATAGATGAGCTTTCTTTAGGTTTCTTATGAAACTATCCCTGATGTTAACACATGGAATCTGCTAGATTGTTGACAACAAAGCAAATAGAATTAGAAAAAAAGTAGATAAGTTGATTAAGCCTTTTGAGGTTGACTATTGCATTGTGGATTAAATTTCACACCTGATCACTTAACTATCATTTTTTTCCCACAAAAGCACTTAATTATTATTTTTAACACAAAAACACTTAATTTTGAACAACTAATACAAAAGTCACTAAAACCACGTTCAGGTGTCACTAAACCACTTTTCTGAGAATAACTTATTTTTTCTCTTTTTTTATTAAAATCTAATAAACAAAATTTTAATCTAAAAGATTCAATCCGATCCGACCCAAAACTCATATAAAAAAAAATAACCTTACATATTCTTCCGTTTTCCTTTACTATTTTAACGTATTTGAAATATCATCAAATCCTGCAAGTCACAAAACCAAACCTTTTTATCTGCTAAAAACTAACATGTTTTTTCTCCTAGCTAAAAGACAACATGTTTTATACTCCCTCCTTTTCAATCTATGTGTCACCTTTAATTTTGATTCATGAGTGAATTAAATTAATGTTTAGGCTAAATTGGATTTTCAAAATATATCAAAAGTATTATAAACTGTTATTTTTCTCATGTCATAATGAAAAATACATAATAAAATATCGGTCAAAGTGTACATAATTTAAATCTCAAAAAATAAAAAGTATCACATAAATTGAAACATATAATGTACATTTTACCTTCAATTCTTGAAAGTCTCTCAGTAAAATGTTATATTGTCATCATAAATTTCAAATTTACTTGATATGAACTTACATTTTTAAGTTATTAATTTTAGAGTTATGATTGCTTATGATATGTTAAATAACTTTTACACTATAAGTATTAATGATGTAGAAGGTCATTTGCCTTATTGTTTAAATTGCTAATTTCAAAAATTATTAACGATTATGTATAGAGTAATAAATTTTTAAAAGCTTAAAAATGTAAAAAAAAAAAAAAAAATGATACAGTAATTTTAAAATGGTAGGGGAAAATGAAGAATATGAAAGGTTTTTTTTTTTTCATATGCGTTTTTGGTCGGGTCAGGTTGAACCTTTCAGATTAAAATTTTATTTATTAATCTATAATTAAAAAAAGAGTAAAAAATAAGTTATTCACAAGAAAGTAGTTTAGTGACACCTGAAAGTGGTTTTAGTGTTAGTTGCTCAAGATTAAGTGACTTTTATTTTAGAAATGATAGTTAACTGATTTTTGTAAAAAAAAGTGATAGTTACGTGACCATATATTAATTTTACCCTTAAATTGTGTGACTCCAAACAATTGAACATTAAAATCTGTACAAAACGGAAGTTTTTGTCTACTGATTTTATTTTTCTTCCTGCTGTATAGTATTGTATCCAGAGTAGATAGGAACTGCTCCAATTTAGTCTAGTGTCTTTTAAAGGGTGGGCATATCGGCTTTAACTTTATTTAAGGATGTCAAACGAACAAGTCGGAGTTAAATTTAAAGGGATTAAAATGAGTTTAATAAACGAATGAATTATGATATATCACTTCAAATTTCAATTAGGTCAAAATGAATTGTTCAAGATGCATCGATTAGCTAGTCATAACTGATTCCATCCAACTCGAATTTGAACATGTTAATTGAACATAACGATATATAATACGGTACAAAATTGAAACTCCAAGAGTATCAACGCAACTATGGTGGATTGAATTAAGTTTGTACAGAAAAAAATAAGTTGAACCGATGAATGAGTTATGAGTCAATTCGCTTTAATATTTGACACGAGATGAGTTAAAGATTTATCACTTTTTTTCTAAAGACAATAATTACACTGTCAAATTAGCTAGCATGCTTGTTGTTCATGTGAATTAAACTTCTATTACGTATAGAGACTCTACTTTAATTGATTTTTTGTCTTTTTGTTAAGGAACCATAGTGTCTAAATTATACTAATTAATTTCAATCATATTATTGTGTGATTTACATCGTAGAATTGAAATCCTTATTATAGAAGGATTCAACATTGTACACATATATATATTTTGTATTAATGAGAAAGACTCTCTAAGGGAGATTAATACAATTCTACATAGTATCAGAGCAAACACCTAAACCCTACTTATTTACTTTCCGCCGCAGTCGCCCCTCCTCGACTTTTGCGTATGTGGTCTATCCGTTTTTTTCTTACCCAACAACCAAGAGCTCTTCCTCTATTGTCCTTTTGCTTCTGCGGTCATCAAAAACAGAGGAAAGGTCTTTGTTCCCTGTTTTCCTGGTGCTTTTGTCAGTTGAAAGTTGTGCCCTCTGTCTACTTCAAACAATTGTGGTTGCCTTTGTTTCTTCCTTCACCGATAACCGAGAACAAAAGTGGTTGATTTGTCTCTGCCACCTCGGTTTCTGCTTCCTCCTTCACAAAACCTTTTGGTTTATTCACCCGAGAACAGAATTGTTTTTTAATAATTCAAATTTTGTCCTTTACCCGAGAAAAATCAATGGCATCATTGACCTGTCCACAGCTGATAATGCGTGGTATATGGATACGGGCGTCATGTCTCATCTCACCAACAATTCAAGTAATCTGCCTCAACTGCGCCAGTTACCAACTCCACAATCTATTATGGTCGGTAGTGGTCATCGCATTCCAATTCAAGGATTCGGCCACACCCTTAACCCACCACCGCATCCACACTTCTCTTTTAAAAATGTCCTTTATGCCCCAAACATCATCAAAAATCTAATTTCTGTCAGAAAATTTGTCACCGATAACTCTGTCTCAATCAATCTTGACCCGTTTGGATTTTCCGTAACGGACCTCCATACCGGAGAACTCCTTACGCGATGCAATAGTGAGGGGGACCTATATCCGTTCTTACCCACATCCGCTGCTAGTGTCACTCCTCCAACCGTTTTAACAACCATATCTCCCTCAACGTGGCATAGTAGACTTGGTCAGTTCTCACGTTTTTTATTCTCTTAGAAACCGAAATTTAATCCAATGTAACAAAAGGAATCTTTCTCATAGTTGCTCCTCGTGTCAGTTAGGGAAACACGTTAGACTACCATTTACGGCTTCTATGAGTACTACTTTCTCCCCATTTGATATTATTCACGCTGATTTATGGACATCTCCCATAATTAGCAACTTAGGCCACAAATATTATCTGGTATTTTTGGATTATTTCTCACTTTCTTTAGGTCTATCCACTAAAACTCAAATCTCAAGTGTTCTCCAAATTTGTTGAGTTTCGTACACTGATTAAAACACAATTTGAATAGACATAAAATCGTTTCAATGTGATATTGGTCGAGAGTTTAATAATTCCCTATTTCATAAATTTTGTGCGGCTAATGGCATGATCTTTCGTTTCTCGTGCCCCCATAACTCCCCTCAAAATGGAAAAGCCGAAAGAATTCTCTGAACCCTTAATAATATGATTCGTACCCTCCTTTTTCATACGTCTCTCCCTCCACTTTTTGGATATATGCACTAAAAACGGTAGAGTACATTTTCAACATTTTACCTACCCGTGCGATTCAAAATAGGACACCCACCGAAATTCTCTAACGTCGGATCCCTACCTATGACCATCTTAGAATTTTTGGTTGACTGTGTTACCCTAATCTGACATCCACGCCCCCCCTCCCACAAATTGGTACCCAGATCTACTCCGTGCGCCTTCCTAGGTTTCCCATCGAACCATAGGGGGTACCTGTGCTATGAATTCTCCACCGATAAAATCATAATATCTCGCCATGTCACCTTTGTTGAGTATGTTTTCCCATTTGACAATATTAAAAAATTATGAGTCACTGATTACCAATTCCTCGAAGATTCGAACCCATCACAGCTTGTCCAACAAGCATTCGTCAAGCTGTCACTGTTCCGGCGGCGGCAGACGCACCAACTGCCACCACCGACAGCCCAGTCACGATCTCCCCTTCTGGCCCTTTCAGGTCTGCCACCACAGGCCGTCCAAGTCTCCCCTTCCCAAAATATCGCGTCAGCTCTGCCATCATCGGCGATCGCATCCCTAATCATCCACCACCTCCGACATCAGTGCCACCCATCGCTGCTAACACCGGCCACATCCATACCCTATCTCAGTCTCAACTACCCACCTGCGTATCCTCTGATATCAGACCCTATGCCGTCCGACAGTTCTCGATGTCACAACCACTGCTCCGACATCACCGGGCTACACATCTGCCACCCCGTCGGATCTTACAGTCTCGATGTCACCCCAGTCCGCTGCTACATCTCACAACCAGTCACCACCAAATCCTTAGCCCAGAACAGTACCCACTTCCACCCAGATCACTCTTGGCCCAACACAGTACCCCACTGCCTCGATCCTAAATACTAACACTGATACTGCCCCTGTCCCCACACACCGTATGGAAAACCGTTCCCAATACGATATTTTCAAACTCAAAGTCCAATTTAACCTCTCCACACAAAACATATCCCCAATTTCCAAAAATCCAAAGTTAGCCAAACTTGACCCAAACTGGAATGCAGTCATGCGTGAGGAATTTAATGCTTTAACAAAATAGCACACCTGGGATTTGGTTACTAGACCAGAGGGGGTGAATGTGATCTGATGCATGTGGCTATATCATCACAAATTTAGAGACAGTGGTGACTTAGAGCGATACAATGCGAGACTTGTGGCTAATGGCACTAATCAACTGGAAGGCATTGATTGTGGTGAGATATTCAGCCCGGCCATTCGCACAGTTCTGAGTATTGCTATGGGTAAGCATTGGCCTATTCATCAGCTTAATGTGAAGAATGTGTTTCTACATGGTGATCTGAAAGAAACTGTTTATATGCACCAGTCGCCTGGTTTCGTCTATCTAGCAACCTCTCAGTATGTATGTCGTCTTCGGAAGTAACTCTATTGTTTGAAACAGGCCCCTCGAGCGTAGTATAATCGCTTTGCACGGTACATTATGCAAATTGGGTTCGTATGTAGCAAGTGTGATAACTCTCTCTTTACTTTTCATTGAGGTAGCAACATTGCATATTTATTATTATATGTGGATGACATTGTGCTTACTACTTCCTCTGATGTGTTGAAAAATGAGATTATTCACTACTTAAAACCGAATTTGCTATGACTAACTTGGGGAAGTTGAACTATTTTTTAGGGATATCAATGACTCATTCTGCATATACTATATTTTTATGTCAGCGCAAGTATGCTGAGGAGATATTGTACAAGGCTAAGATGGAAAACTGCAAGATCATGTCCACTCCGATTGACTCTAAATCAAAGCTTAGTGTTGTTGGCGGTAACCCAGTGTCCGATCCCACTCTTTACTGGAGTCTTGCAGGTGCATTTCGGTATCTTACCTTCACCAGGCATGACATCACTTATGCTGTTCAGCAGGTATGCTTATTCATGCATGCCCCCAGGGAGCCTCACTTTATTGCCCTTAAACGTATCATTCGATATGTTAAGGGCACACTTGATTATGGATTATATCTATACCCCTCAACACCTACCAGATTGTTATCATATACGGATGCTGATTGGGCAGGATGTCCGGACACGCGACGCTCCACCTCCGGCTACTATGTGTTCTTAGGGGATAATCTTATTTCTTGGTCTGCCAAGAGGCAGGCCACCCTATCTCGTTCGAGTGCAGAAGCAGAGTATATATGTGTTGCTAATGTTGTTGCTGAGATCTGTTGGCTACGAAATCTTCTTTTAGAGTTGCAATGTCCCTTGCGTAAGGCGTCTTTGGTTTACTGTGATAACATATCCGCCATCTATCTATCTCATAATCCGATTCAACATCAGTGAACCAAGCATATTGAGATAGACATCCACTTTGTTCGTGAGAAGGTTGCTCTCGGTTATGTCAAAGTATTACATGTGCCTTCCTCTTATCAGTATGCATATATATTCACAAAAGGCCTTCCTAGACAGCTCTTCCTTGACTTCAGATCCAGTCTTAGCGTCCGGTCTCGTCCCACTAAGACTGAGGGGGTGTATTAGCACGTGTACTAGTACATACTTATCATATTTTGTATTGTATAATTATGGTAGAATTGGGATCCTTATTATAGAAGGATTCAATATTGTACACCTATATATATTTTGTATTAATGAAAAATGCTACACAATGGAGATTAATACAATTCTACAGTGAAATTTTAATTATATTGTTGAGAGGAATTTTGGACCTCAAGTTTATAAGCGGCTATAGGTTGCAACTACGATTTATGTGAAAGGGGACTTCAATTATTCCAATTTCCAACAACTTCGATAGTAATTTGTATATCGTTTTAGTATTTGGTATTTAAAAAGAAATAAATTGTTAATCTCAAGAGTGCATGCCAATATTATTGAAAATCCGAGTGACTTTTAAGATTTGAAATCTCCACTAATGTATATGATTATAGAAGTGCATTTATTCACACACACAGAGACATACATTGTATTCGTATATATTAAGGTAAAGTTATAATTTTACTCTTCATATATCTTAGGAAGTGTAGATAAAATTGGTTCTTTGAACAATTTGAGGTTCCGAGGCAATTCTTCTTTCGTTCTAGCTTTTACAATACTCTTTTTCTTGTGAGACAATCCAAAATACTTGACACTGTTTTAAAAATAACATTATTTTAAATAGATTTACATAATATCCAAAAATTCAAATGTGTTGCTGTATATCAAACTAAACTCTTAACTTTTACGGTTAAACTAATATCTTAGTTAAATAATGGTGTAAAACGAATATAATTGAAGGAATAATTAATATGTATCATTTGGTAAAATCATTTAGTAGAAGGCAAGTTGGTCGCATGGAGCCAACAGTAATCCTATTACTCGTCCGTCCCAAATGCAAAGAATTTCAGATTTCAAGAGTCAAATGAAATTTTTTATTATCATCTTTTCATGTCTTTTAAATATTTTATATTATTAATAATTGTGACTTATAATTTTCTATGTAATTTTAATAATGTAAATTTTATTTTAAGAAATTTAAAGATTTTATGATCGAATTCACGGTTAAAAGTAAGAAAATTAATTCTCAAAATCTTAATGTTGCCATATATATATATATATTGAGATAGAGGGAGTATCTAACGGAACATATTTTTCTTAAATTTATTTTTGGTATCATTATACAGTGAATGTTAAGCTGGGACAGGGTCAGAAGTTCTTCCATCTCCTGAGATAAGATCAGGCAGAGCCTATACGCCTTCTTCCTTTGATACAACTATCGGGTATTCATTCAAAAAGAATGCATTTACCCTTTCTCCCCCTTCCTTCGGCATCCCTGACTCGGGCATCCCTTTTAGGTGCAGTTGACGTAGAATTTTGATACTTTAGAAGGACTAAACTGATGAAAGGGAAAACTTAGGAAAGAATAGCGTTGGAGAATCCTTCGTTTGAGGAAAGACATGATAAAATAAGTCAAGGAAAAAAAAAAGACAAACAGAATGAGGTTTTTTTTACGTGATCGGAAATCCCCCGTCGGTGATGAACCAATACGATTAGTGGTGGAGGTTTAGCAGTAGTAGCTAGTGGCCCTTGGTGGTTGAGTAATAAACAAGAAACACTTTGAAAGTTTCTTACTTCACTCTAATCAAGAAATTTAAGAAAGTGGAGGAGCCAGTTGGGTCAATAACAGACAGAATATGATTTTCATGTCAATTTCGAGGTCTTTTAATCCTAAAAAATAGATGTAGTATTAGGTGTGATTGGTGAATATAACAACCAAAGTAGAGACAAACATTATGATACTCTTATAATTATGGTTTCTTCAGTGGTCGTTGAGAAAGCAGTTAAATTAAAGATGCTATAGGTGAAGTTTTCTGATACTTTATCAACTAAAAAAATCTACTTGCAAGATCTAAAATGAAATATTACTACTATTCAAACAAGTTATTCTTTTGCAAAATTTCATTTTTTTCAGAAAACTTTTTCCATAAATTATCGAAGCTATTTGCATGCCATGGTTTAATATATAGAAAATAAATACAACCAAGAATTTTTTTTCTACTTTCCCACTTATTATTCAGTGCCAGCATTGGAGCCCCATTAAATCCGGAGTCGCACCGCAATGTTCCATATTGGGGGCAAAGTGCTCCCTAACAAAGGCGACTCTGTACCCATCAGGGCTGAACCCGAGACCTTTAATTAAGGATGAAAAAGTAATTACCACTCCATCACAATCCTTGTTGATAATACACAACCAAGTTTGGCAAAGCCTGTTATCACGACCCTTTAATTTATGGACTCGATCTATTGAAATTGGAATATCACTCAAATAAAAATGTCAAAATTTAGAAGTTACATGAACATGGGTTAATTTAAATATCCTTATTTCTAATTAATTGTACCAATTAAATAATTGGAAAATCTAGGATCTTAGAATGAAGTCTTTTCAACTTGAAACTAATGTAATTATTTAATTTGTTGGTCATATTTTCAGTTATAAAATCTAAAAATAAGAAATGAAAGGCTAATAAGAACCAAGCAATTAAAGACAATTTTGCGATTCCAGTATACAAGAAAGAATATTATAGATGTCATCGAATATCTATTCTATTATCACTAAAAGCCAACTCAATTCAGATAGATTAACCTATAGTTCTTGGACAAATATATATATGAAGGGGGTAGTTATATATAGTTACAACTTTGGTTTGCATGTTATATTTTAGCATAGTCCATGCCACTGTTCCAAGAGTAAATAAAATATCATTGGTTGTTGGCATGTCCATTTAGGTCCATATATAATCTTCCATTATTGGATTTAATAAGATTTGAGAGTACTTAATAGAAGAGTTAAAGATCTGCATTACTATTACTTTAATACTAACAGCTCATTCCATGCTCAACAATGATAATTTGTAGCATAGTTTTGAATATTATTATGTCTTAGAGAGATCTTATGTATGGCCTAGCTAGAAAAATTGAATAAAATTTGGAAAACGATTAGATTCTTTTTGAAATGGAAAATCATAACTAAATGCAAGTGCAGAGAGACAAAAAGAATCTTATTCAATTTTACATTGTTTATAGAATTCTCAGAGTATCTAATTGTAAATTTAATCTTAAGTGTTAAATATACAATATACACACAATATACATGTGTGTATATTGTATATTTACTCTCGGATTATGCTCCACAAATGAAGATCTCGGTTGTGATATATTAGGGTAAATAAACATGTAAGAATATTGTATATTAGGAAAATATATGTGTAGTATAATATTACCTTAATTAGTATTATACACCTACCATAATTGTAGAGTTAGAATTATGGTAGAATAAGGATTTAGAGGTAGAATAGGAAAAGGATTTTTCCTATTATAGAAATATGTAACTTGTATATATAGCCTTTCAATTAATGAAAATAATCAAGGGGATTATTTCTTTCATGGTATCAAGAGACTAGGTCTAAACAAAAGTTTTCTTCTCTCAAACTTTTGCCTCCTCTTTGGCCGAGAACCCCCCCCCCTCCCTCGGGTTTTTCTCTCCAAATATCTCGTCTTCCGCTCTCAAAAACCTCTCTTAAATTTATCCTCCTTCTTTGTTCTTTCAAATATGTCTAAAAACAATTTTCACCCCGCCCTCACGGTTTCCAATATCAAGCTCGGTGTCCCTATTGTCCTTGAGATGGAAAACGTTCAATATGCAACGTGGGCGGAGTTGTTTAAAATTCACGCTATCTCTTATCAAGTTCTTCATCACATAATTCCTCCCGCTAGACCCCTTCCCCGCGGAGGATCCCGAGGTGTGGATTACACTTGATGCTACCGTTCTTCGGTGGATATACGCCACTATTTCAAAGGGGACCTTCTACGACGATTATGGAGCCCGATACCACGGCTATGGCTGCATGGAATAGATTGCGTGACATATTCCAAGACAACCAACATTCCCGTATCGTCACACTCGAGCAGAATTCTCTCTCGTTCGAATGGACGTATTTCCAAACGTTTCGCATATTGCAAGAAACTAAAGGAATTGGCGGATCAACTCCGTAATGTTGGCGCACCGGTGACAAATAATCGTCTAGTTCTACGGTTGGTTGCCGGTCTTTCGGAGGCCTATAATGGTGTTGGCACTCTCCTTCGCCAAAGCAACCCTCTTCCCGACTTCCATCAAGCCCGCTCCATGCTTACGTTGGAAGAAGCCGATTTGGCTAAAAAGGCGGCTACGGAGCAAGTCCCGTTGTCATGATGGCATCCTCTCCTAATCCTTTAGGTTTTGTTAATAATTCGGGCCAAAACCATAATCATGGTGGCGGAAATAATCGCAAAAATAATAACAAAAACCGCGGGGCAAACGCGGTGGTAATGGTGGAGGTTCCGTAGTCGAAGAAAACGTCGGTGGACCATCCAATGAACAAGGCCCACCACCCCCATGGGCCCGGCAGTGGGGCCTATGGCGGTGGAGCAAAGGGCAAGGACCGTGGGCCGGCCCGCCCATACCGAGCGAGGCGGAAATTCCCGGCCCGCGGGCCGGCCACCAGTCCGTGCCCAATGCCCGGCGAGCTGGCGGCCCACCGGCCGCGTGGCCCGCGGCGGCGCAGGTAGTAGTTACGGGCCGGGACCAGCACGGCCAGAGTTCTTGGGCCCCGACCTCCGCAAGCCCATCATGCGCAGCCCTACTCGAGACCGATATCGAGGCCGCGATGCACACGTTGGGATTGACTCAACCGGATCAAAATTGGTACATGGACACCGGGCCACTACTCACATGACTTCCGACTCGGTACTCTCTCATCTTATTCCAATTTGAGCACCCCTCGGGGTATAATTATTGGTAATGGCGCTTCTATTCCAATTCTAGGGTATGGTCGAAAACGTTGTCTCCCCCCCAATCCACCACTCCTCTTGAAAAATACTTTACATGCTCCTAAATTGATTAAAAATTTAGTGTCCGTCCGAAAGTTCACAAATGACAATTACGTTTCGTTGAATTTGATCCTTTCGGTTTCTCTGTGAAGGATTTCAAGACGGGGAGTCGTCTCATGAGGTGTGATAGTAGGGGGGATCTATATCCTATCATGCCCGGTTTTCGTCCATCGAGTCCAAACCCTTGCCATCGCTTTTGCGGCCATCTCTCCTTCCATGTGGCATGCTCGTCCGGGTCATCCGGGATCTTCTATTTTATCGAGCTTTAGATAAAAATAGCTTTATTTCTTGTAAGGGTACGAGTCGTACTCCAATTTGTCATTCTTGTTCATTAGGAAAAATTGTTAAGTTGCCATTTGTAGACTCCAATTCTCATACTTCGATGCCATTTGACATTATTCATAGCGACTTATGGACATCTCCTGTTCTTAGTTCAATGGGTCATCGATATTATGTTCTCTTTTTAGATGATTATTCTAGATTTTTGTGGACGTTTCCAATTGCGAATAAATCACAAGTGTTTTCCGTCTTCATAAAATTTAGAGCGTTCATTCGTACTCAATTCGAAAGAGAAATAAAAAATATTCAATGTGATAATGGGAAAGAGTATGACAATAGGGAGTTTCGAGAATTTTGTGCTACTCATGGGATAAATTTTCGGTTTTCATGTCCTCATACATCTTCACAAAATGGGAAAGCCGAACGCAAAATTCGTTCCATAAATAACATTGTCCGAACTCTCCTAATCCATGCCTCCATACCTCCGTATTTTTGGCATCATGCTCTACAAATGGCCACTTACCTTCTTAACATAATTCCGTCTAAAGGTCCGACATATTCTTCCCCCTCAAAATCCTATATAATAAGAACCCTTCTTATTCTCACCTTCGGATTTTTGGGTGCTTGTGTTATCCGTTATTTCCATCCACCACAATTAACAAACTTCGTGCTCGGTCTACCCCGTGTGTGTTTTTGGGTTATCCGTCGAATCATCGTGGTTATAAGTGTTTTGATTTATCCTCCAAGAAAATCATAATCAATCGCCATGTCATTTTTGATGAAACTCAATTCCCATTTACGAAAGTTCATACTCCCGAACCTAAGTTGTATAATTTTTTGGATGACCAAATATCCCCGTATATTATTCGGAATTTTTCGGACATCTCCCGTACCCAAAATCCTCCAACGGCCCACCGCCCGCCGGCCCAACAAGCACCGCCACACCCAGCTCTTCCACCCATCGGAACAGTTCCCAAGAATCGGGCCGGTCCCGGCCAGGTCTGGGGAACTCGGTCCGTGCCGAGTCCACCATTTCCGATTTGGGCCGGCGAGGCCCACCGCTTGCCGGCCGTCCGTCCCGAGCCCGTAAAATTCCCAAAATTCCATTAATTCTTCCTCGAGTCATAGACCGGTCACTCGTAGTCGGCGGGGTATTTTTACGCCTAAAAGACATTTTAATTTACATTCGATGTCTCTAAATCCCCCTTGCCCCGCAATCCCGTGTCCGCATTAAATGACCCTAATTGGAAAATTGCTATGACCGATGAATATAATGCTCTTATTGATAATAAGACGTGGGAGTTGGTGCCCCGTCCATATGGTATTAATATTATCGTGTCTATGTGGATTTTTGCTCACAAGGAGAATTCGGATGGGTCCTTTGCTCGGCATAAGGCGCGACTTGTTGGTGATGGTAAGACTCGGCGAGTTGGAATTGATTGTGGTGAGACGTTTAGTCCGGTGGTCAAACCGGCTACCATTCGCACCGTGCTTAGCTTGGCTCTTTCAAAGACTTGGCCAATCCATCGGTTGGATGTCAAGAATGCTTTTCTACATGGTGATCTCAAGGAAACAAGATCTATATGCATCAACCGTTGGGTTTCGGGGATCCCAACCGCCCTCATCATGTCCGTTTGTTGAAGAAGTCATTATATGGGCTTAAGCGATCTCCACGTGCCTGGTATACACGATTTGCTCGATTTTGTTTCGACTATTGGGTTCACACACAAAGCAGTCGACAATTCTTTGTTCATCTACCGCCGTGGTTCGTCATTGGCCTATATTCTGTTATATGTGGATGATATCATCTTGACTGCCTCCTCCGATGCTTTGCGTCAGTCTATCATGGCCATGCTCAGTTCTGAATTTGCTATGAAGGACTTAGGGCCGTTGAGTTATTTTTTGGGGATTGCCGTCAAACGTCATTCAGGTGGTTTGTTTCTGTCTCAACAGAAGTATGCGGCTGAGATCATCGAGAGGGCTGGGATGTCATCCTGTAAGTCCACTTCCACGCCAGTTGAGGCAAACCCAAAGCTAAGCGCCGCAACAGGTGCACCATACGAGGACCCGACCCGCTATCGCAGTCTTGCGGGGCCCTCCGATCTTACCTTTACCAGACCGGATATTACATATGCGGTTCAGCAGGTGTGTTTATTCATGCATGATCCCAGAGTTGAGCACATGAATGCAATCAAACGCATCATTCGGTATATTCAGGGGACACTAGACTATGGGTTGCACTTGTATCCTTCCTCTACATCCACACTTGTCTCTTACACGGATGCTGATTGGGGTGGTTGTCCCGACACCGACGGTCGACTTCGGCTATTGTATGTTCCTCGGCAACAACTTGGTCTCATGGTCGGCAAAGCGTCGTGCAACTCTATCACGCTCAAGTGCGGAGGCGAATATCGAGGGGTAGCGAATGTGGTCTCGAATCATATTGGCTACGTAATTTACTTTTGGAGCTTCATTGCCCCATTCGAAGGCAACCTTGGTATATTGCGATAACATTAGTGCCATCTACCTTTCGGTAACCCGAGTTCAACACCGGCGCACCAAGCATATCGAAATGGACATTCACTTTGTCCGTGAAAAGGTTGCAAAGGTCAAGTTCGCGTATGCCATGTCCCGTCTCGTTATCAAATTGCGATATCTTTACAAAGGGTCTACCAAATGGGTTCTCTTTGAAGATTTTAGGGACAATCTCGGATTCGGAAACCGCCCGCTATGATCGGGGGTGTGTTAAATATACAATATACACACAATATACATGTGTGTATATTGTATATTTACTCTCGGATTATGCTCCACAAATGAAGATCTCGGTTGTGATATATTAGGGTAAATAAACATGTAAGAATATTGTATATTAGGAAAATATATGTGTAGTATAATATTACCTTAATTAGTATTATACACCTACCATAATTGTAGAGTTAGAATTATGGTAGAATAAGGATTTAGAGGTAGAATAGGAAAAGGATTTTTCCTATTATAGAAATATGTAACTTGTATATATAGCCTTTCAATTAATGAAAATAATCAAGGGGATTATTTCTTTCATTAAGATGTAAATATTTTTTTCATGACGGCTGAGTAAAAATATCATTTTCTTAAACAGAAGAAGAAGATTGAACATACAAATGTGAAAGAGAGACGCATGAGTAGACGACTTTGTTACTGATGAAAAGGAAAAAGATAAAGGGAATGACATGAAAGAAAGATTAGGATCTTTGATGATATTTTTGTGGTGATAATGTATAGTCCAATCCAATAATGCCATACATAAGGCCTAGTGCTTAACCGATTGATTGATGTTTAGTGGCTTTTAGAAGGGGTAGGCAACAATTAGTAATAATATAGTAAATGTTTTACTTTAAAAGAGTTGATTTTGACTAGCACTACTAATCACTTATCCCCTTCATTTCAATCACATTGTTTTATAATGGATAATTGCTTTGATTGTAAGAAGTCTTATTTTCCTTTCATGTAAGATACATGGCTCATATTATCGGTGCTTTCTTATACTTTAACTAAAAATGAATCTTCACAATTTGACTAAAAACACCTAGCCTATCTTGGATGCAGTTCATACATTAGGTTAGGTGCTATTGCAGATATTTTGAGATGTTAATCTCAAATTAACTTCATTCTTATCTTAGTACTAAATTAAATGACAAAGTATAAAGCAAACAACCAATTATTCTTTGGTTATTCAAAGATGGTGAGATGAATCCAAAATTTTCAAGTCAGGAGTATAAAGCAATACACTTCTTATTTTATTGCTTTATATAAGTGTGAACTTAGTACACAAATATACCATATATGTCATTTTATTATATATTCCATTCGAGTTGAAAATAGTATAGGCATGACTGTACCTACTATCGCAAACATATACTCAATATATATTTGTCCATGCGGTTACGAATTCATCTTATTACGACTCCTGATGGTCGACATAGATTATAGATAAAATGGAAATGTTGTTCAAGCTAGTACTTATGCTGATTTTTTGTAATGTAGGGGGTCTAACTGCTTGTTTTAACATATAATAAGTGTATCCGTAAAGTCATTATAACTGTAATTAGTATTTACCATATACATGAATTATTTTATGGGTGCAAAGAAGGGCACTTTGAAATTTGTATGCCTCTTGCTATCAATGAAAGGACACAGAAGATTAGGCACTGTAGGGGCGGAGCTAGCCTTTCGATTATGGGTTCAACTGAATTCAGTAACTTTGATCCAAACTTTATATTTGTCTTAAAATATTTATTAAATAAATACAAATTATTAATTTAGAAATCAATTAATAACTTCAAAGAATTAAAATCCTGAACTCATATATAAGCTTCTAATCATGGTCCGCCTCGGAGCACTAGCTAGTTAATTTGGAACAATTAATGTTTATCTGCTGAATTTTCTTTGAATACTGCTACTTTGGTGCATGCCTAGCGAGCAAGATCTTTGTCAAAACATGGATCACCATTCACCAAGGACAACAAGTATGGTCCCAGGGTCATACATGTTCATTTGGCAGCAATGGTTACTAGTTGAAAAAAGAAAAGATGATACTTTATCCTTTTGTTTTACTCTTTTTTTTGTACTTTTCTCACTTTTCAAAATACTAATAGCTAGTAGCTACTAGTATTTGTTAGCGAACTACATTAATTAAACACTTCTTCTATACATTGTCGAATTTTTATAAATACAAATTAAACATGACCAAAGAGCGAGGGGAAAGTATAAATGGTTGAAAAAGAAGAAGAAAAATGGAGCTGACTTGTGCACTATTTAACACTATATAGTGTTGTAATAAGAAGCGAATTCAAGATTTGAAGTTTATTAATTACATAATAACTGAATTCATCATCAAATATTTATATATATATTTAGTGAATATTTTATTACATAACTAGGGTTTGAGAAAAATTTATTGAATTCTTATGAATCCTAAAACTCCGGATCCACCACTGGTGGTAACATGCAGCTTCTTTCATGCCACAATCTCAAAAACGCTTCTATCCTTCTATATTCGAACAATATAATTAATCAAGAATAAGCACCGTCTTTCAACTTAATAATGGATTAATTCGCCTCTGAATATGGCTTTTTTGGGGCAGAATCCATAATATATATTATTTACGAGAATTAGACACCATTACAAAAGGCAAGGCCGTCATTACGGATTTAGTGAGTTTGTAGCAAGGTAGCCATAAATTACAAAAACCATTATGCATCGTATGAGTTTTTTCATAATGTTCTTTTAAATTTTCTTCTGTTTTTTTTATGTATAGGAAACATGTTCTCTTGTCTGGATTCCTATACCGCTGTGACACAATATCCAGAATAACGGTACAACTAAGAAAGTAAAAACAAACGATCATATAAAAATTATCATTATTCTTAATATGGACTAAACACCACTAAAAATAAAGACAATAAACCAAACATAAACGACCACTATATATATATGAAGAAATCAAAGACGTTCTACTCATAATAGTAACGAATAAGTGACGAACAATTCGACGATTCAGGAGCTCCTCTATATTCACACTTGAGCTTTACCAGTCGTACCAAGAATTTATGTTGGCGTTCTAGATGAAATACATTCGATGAATTATAACCTTTTCAGACTTGAGCTTTGCTAGGCATACTAAGAATTTTTGTTGGCGTTCAAGATGATCTATTAATGTTTACCACAAAAAATGTACAGTTGAATTTGTGAGTATTTTTACGGACACGTGGATAGATTTGTAAGTAAGTGTAATAAACAATTAGTAATAAATAAACAAACGAGAACAGTAAATAAAAGAAATAGTCTGAATTGATGGTATCTTGATTGAAACTTGTTAAAGAGCTTGGTCTAGTTAGTATTTAGCTAAATTGCTTCGAGCCCGAGCCAATGTTGAGAGCTTGTTCACTCTAAGTTTACAGTTAAATCGTGCAAGTAAGTGAAAAATAGAATGAGATGTCCTTCCAACATGAAGGTTGGGCTCCTTTTATAGCTATCAATATAAGACATTTATACCCGAGAATAATTATCTAGTTTAATGCAATTAAATAACAATAACAGTCACTTAATGACCAAAGAGTAATAGCTGGCACCAAATCCGAACGGGCATGCACTAAGCTTCTTCGATCACTTACCCAGTGTTACTTGATTCGGTCTACGCCCGGCCTTGCTCTTTCACTCGGACTCACCTCGGGTATCCTCTCCCCCGGTGCACAGCGTTGCTACTCCATTCGACCTCATACTTAAACCATGCCACGTGTCGTGCTGGTTTTCACTGTATACAAATAGTCCCCACACTTTCCGAATCAAAGTTTACCGAATTGATGGGAAGTGGAAATGATTTTATCGGTGTCTTCTCTTGTAAGCTTCTTTTCAAATCACTCTGAAATAAGCGAGAAAGCGAACCGTTTGACCTTCTCCACAATCTGACTCGTGTCTCTTCACTTTGCCACTCCGGACACGTGTCACCTTTTGGTTGAACCGCTATTCCGATTCACGAACCGAAATGTTTAGCAATGATGACTTCGCCTCTATAAAAACCCCTCTTTTTCACTCCTTAATTTTTACCTTTTGACAAATTTTCTTTAATCCTTCAAACACTCATCCTTCAATTCCCCAGAATTTCTCCTAATATTCAAGTCTTCATATCTTCAAACTTTTAAATCTTCAAACCTTCATATCTTCAAATCAATGACACACATTACTCGATCTTCTTTAAGAAATTCTTCTCTGGCTCCGTCACCGCCACAGGCCACCAACGACGCCATCGGCGTCAATGAGTCTTCTAGTGCTCAGGATGCTACTGACCCAGAGCCTTCAATATACTCCCCTCAACCTTCCACTTCGACACTGAATTCTCCTTTCAAACGGCCTCCAAAAAATCAGACCGATGGGAGGAAGCTAGAAACTGACCGTCTTCTATCAAAGCCTCCGACCTCAAGAGAGTCCGAGATGAGTGTGGCTGGAAAGATCTCTCCGGGATCATCGTTTCCGACCCAGATGATGACATCACCACTTTCAGGTTCGGGTACTCCAACGTATATATTTACCCTTTTACTTTCAAACTCAACTCACCAATCGACCGTGTGATCCTCAAGATATGCAGGACTTACAATCTGTGTCTTGCACAAATTGGTCCGTCAGTCTGAAGGATCGTAACCTGCCTCCATTATTCGGCCAACTTAGTCAATGAACGCTTTACTCTGGATCATTTGATCTGTTTGTATGTGCCACGATTCTTTCGTGGTAGAATAGTTAAGCTCTCCAAGCTAGGTAAATTCCCCATCATTTCTAGTGTCAATGAGAATCGAGACCGGGGGTGGATGAAATGTTTTGTAGCATTTTTAACCGCTGAGATCATTTCGGCGAGGTACATGCCCTTTCCAGAGGAATGGGATATGCACTGTAAGTATCGAAATTTTTTTCCTCTTTCCTTTTCAATCTAGATGTCCTGCCCTTAAAAAAAATTATATATTTTCAGTCATTCAATGGATTTTGGCCCACGTAAAAAACCTCCACCAATGGGTCGAAAAAATAATTAATACTTATCCGCACAAGCAACGGACATGAAAGGTACTCTCTGATGAGCGTTGAGTAGCCCGAAACAACGGTTAGAACACGTCTGCCTTTTTTATTTTATTTTAATACCCTCACACATTCTTTCTCACCTTTTCTATTTTTTGACATCCCAAGTTTACCGAAGGGCTCCACGACCCCGAGGTCTAATCCCTTAACTTCTCTAGCTATTCCAAACTCGGTGCTCAATCCAGCGGCCTCAGTTCAACGTATCTCCGAGGCACCGAAGAAAAAGCCCACAAAATCCAAATCCTCAAAGCTCCCGAAGTCTCCTTCGATCGCCAAAAAGAGGAAATTAAGCACGGGGGCGGGAGGCTCCTCCCGAGCTCAAGACTCCAGCATTTCTCCAATTGATGTCTGGGTAAGCAAAGTGTACACCACTACCACTCCGGCGGAAAGTACTCCACCCAAAGTGAGAGAAGAAAACGCTGCTACTAAAGCAACTGAACTAATTTTGCCTCCAACCGAGGTGCCTACTCCTGCTCCTGCACCACCGGTCGTAGAATATGTCATCATCAAAGATGACGATGAAGCCACTGATGAGGAGTCGTTGGCTAAGAAAACCAAGACTTTCACTTCAACTCCTTATCCACCATCACAACCGGCCCAAACCTTTGGGCAAAAAGATTTTGACCGCTTCTTCGAAAAAGCTGGTACTTCCACAGCCCGAGCCGAGCGAGCTCACACCACCGGGTTTTCTTTAACTGATCATACCACACAAAATGACTAAATCCTCCAGGACCTCGAGAAACCATGCTAGCTCCCGGTCCAAGCTTGTGAACATTTTCTCGGCCTTAAGTGCATACCTGAGGAAAATGAGATCATCTATCATTTCCTTCCCCGAGGACACGAACTTTCTATCACGTCGGGTCGGGGTTGCTAACTACATGATGCCCCTCATATCGGAGTCCGATAGAGAGAAAAATGCAAAATATTTCTTGGCAGTGCCTCTTCAATGAGGGTATGCACGCTTCCAACCGGGTATGTATTCTTCTTGATTGCTTAAATTGACACTTGTATTATTTTTATTTTCTAACTTTCCTTCTATTTTCAATTTTTGTAGTCCTCTGTTCTTATTGGTGAGGGCCTCATCCGGTGCTTGGATGAAAACGAGCACCTTAAAGGGAAACTGGACTCCCAAGAGAAAGAAATTCAGCACCTTAAAGGGCTTCTTCAACAAAAGCATGCCTAACTTCAACAAGTCGGTGTCTTGCCTACTGTCCAGGCTGAGCTAGACCAGGTCAAGGACAACTACCTCTATGTAATGAATGACCTCGAGCTTGAAACCAAGGAAAATAAGATTTATGAGAAAGAGAATGAAAAACTCTTCTAAGATGCCGAAGTCCTCAATCATCATCTCGAGAAACAAAAAGAGGTTCGACACTATCAGGCTCAGCAAGTTAAATTTCTGAATGCCAAACTCTATTGCCTTGGTGTCGAACTCACTGCAATAGATGTTGACAGGGCCGCCGACCATGATGCACTAAAAATGGCTCAGGATCAAGCCAACCAATAATCCTAACCCAACGAAGGGCTGAGAAATGAGCTTGAGGCCTCGAACCAAAGAAATGCTGAGATTTCGGCCCAACTCCTCCAAGCCTTGGCCGAAAGAAGCCAAGCTCGAGTTGATGCAGAAGCGGAGGCATCCCGAACAGTTCTTCAATCCAAGTACGTAACTTGAAATGTTTGAAGATATACTTTGGAGAAGGCTCGGGATGGGACCCAAATATTGATGCTAGGATTGCTGAAGCTGAAGAGGTCTAGCTCGAGCCTACCGTAAGCTGAACGGAGACAGCTTCGAGGATAACCCAGAGGACTCTAAATCTGGGTCCGATTAGTAACTAGGCTTACATGTCTTTGTACCTTATTTTGTTTCCTTTATGTATGTTTTGCTTTGACCGTTTACCGACTTTGTATGAACGTCTCTTTTTGTTACAATTTTTCTACCATTCGACATGTGTCATTTTCTTCTTGTTTTCAACACTTAGCCGAATAAAAACTCAAACCAATTTTGGGCAAATTGCCTTCGGCTTCAGAGTTTTAGTTAAACAAACCATCACTTAGTTTTTGTCGGGCCAAATGAAAGTTATTTTCGTTCTTAAAAAATGACTTAAGTAAATTACTCAAAAATGACTTAAGCAATTCGATCAATCTTTTTCTTTTAGTTTGCTCTGCACCGGGCGATTTCCTCCGATTTTGGGTCATTCAATGACTAAATATAAGGACCCTACTTTTATGCTTATGAATAAGACGTCTCCTATTCACTTCGGGCATGAATATTGGAACTTTAGTTATTTCTAATTTTTAGACAAGTTCAAGTGCCTTTAAGAATAGGCTAGGTTCATTATGACTTGGTGCATTTGGAACTTTACTTATTTTTATTCCAACTATCTTTACGACGACAGTCCCCAGTCAAAGCAAATTTTGGACAAAAGGCTTTTTCATTTAAACTTGGCAACGGTCAAACAACTGGGCAAGATTCATTTGATCTTTCTGCCTTTACACGATTTGTCATAACATTAATACTATTTGGAAAAGATTCATTTGATCTTTTAACCCTTACAATATTCCTAAAAACTTAAAAAAACTTCAAACTCCGAATTCCTTCGAGGGTATGGCAGTTCCCTAGTGTTTGTGTTCGAAGTATGAGAACTCAAACACTACTTGCTCTTCAATATCGGGCAGTCCCCAGTATTTGTCCGATCTTCAACTATTTAGTAACACGCTTTAAATTGTTGCCTCATTAAAAACCTTGCCGAAAAAACCCTTTTCGAGATAAAAATCAAGCTAAGGAAAAAAGACTGCAACACGTGTTTTCGGACCTAATTCTAACTCAGTTTGACCTTTGAGTGACTACTCTGAGTTATTCCTACATGGGTTATTCATAACGTAACAAATGAAATTCAAACAATTAACGAACACATACCTTAGCAATAATACCGCTTCAAGTGTGCAGCGTTCCAGTTATTCAACAACTTTTGACCATCTTCGGCTTCCAATTGGTACGAGCCTTTACCGGTGAGACATGCCACTTTATAGGGACCTTCTCACTTCAAGCCCAATTTTCCTTCATTGTGGTTTCTAGTATTGATGGTCACTTTTCGTAAAACCAAGTCCCATACTTGAAAGTGCTAAAGATTAGTCCTCCGGTTATAGTATTTTCTCATTCTTTGCTTTTATGCCACTAACCGTAGCATCGCTAACTCGTGATTTTTCATCCATCAAATCAAGCTTTGCGGCCATAGCTTCATTATTTGACTCCTCGATTGCAAGGATAAAACCTTAGGCTCGTCTCGCCCACTTCTATCAGAATTAAAGCCTCTGCACCATAAACTAGAGAAGACGAGTCACTACAGTGCTAGATTTCAGCATTGTCATGTATGCCTACAGCACCTCCGGCAAAATTTCTTTCCATTTGCCTTTATACTCTTTTAATATTTTCCTCTTGTTCTGAATGATAGTTTTGTTCGTTGATTCCACTTGCCCATTTGCACTCGGATGATACAGAGTCGGCATTATCTCCTTGATTTTCACCCTTCTAGAAAATCATTCATTTCCCCCCAATGAACTAACAACCATTGTCACATGTAATCTCAGTTGGAATGACAACCGGCAAATGCTGTGATCCCAGATGAAATCAATGACTTTCTTCTCTCGAACCTTTTTGAAGTCTTTCGCTTCAACCCACTTAGAAAGGTAATTATTCATAAATAATATAAAACGTACCTTACCAGGTGCCCAAGGGAGAGGCCTCACTATGTTCATTGCCCATTTCATGAATACTCATGGATATAGGATCATATGTATTAATTCTGTCGGTTGATGAATTATTGGTGCATGCCTTTGACATTTATCGCACTTTCGAACGAAATTCTTCGTGTCATCTTCCATCTGAGCCCAATAGTACCCGTCCATAATCAATTTTTGGACCAAGAGCTCTGCTCTTGAGTGATTGCCACAAGTCCCCTCATGAAACTCGCGCATCACATAATCCGTCTCCCCGGGATCTAAGCATCTTGCTAAAGGACCGTAAAAAGATCTCTAATATAACTGACCATCTACCAAAAAAAACCTAGCTGCCTTAGTGTGAAGTTCCCTCGACTCCTTCGGATCTGTAGGTAATTTCCCATCTCAAAGGTAGTCAATATATTTGTTCCGCCAGTCTCAAGTCAAGCTTGTTGTATTTACTTCGGCATGACCACCATCAATTGCGGAATTTAGCAACTGCACAACCGTACCCGAATAAATTCCTCCACTTCTACAGATGAGCCCAAATTAGCCAAGGCATCTGCCTCATTGTTCTGTTCACGAGATACATGCTATATGGTCCATTATTTGAACCGATGCAATATCACTTGAATTTTCTCTAAGTATTTTTGCATCATTTCCTCCTTCACTTCGAGCACCCCATTTACTTGATTAACAACTAGAAGAGAGTCACATTTTGCTTCGATGATCTCAGCTCCCAAGATACTTGCCAATTCTAAATTTTTTTATCTCGAACTAAAACTGCATTTACTACGACTTCGGACACTACCAGGTATAGAAACAACTGCTCGTCTGCCTTTGGTTTATGCAGCAACCGCGGTCTAGATAAATCTTTCTTCAAATTTATCAAAGCTTGTTGGCACTCTGGTGTCCATTCTAAGTCATTCTTTTTTTTCAACAAAGAAAAGAACCGATGACTTTTTTTGAAGATCAAGAGATGAACCTGCTTAGAGCGGCTATCCCCCGATGAGTCTTTGCACTTCTTTCAGATATTCAAGTACCTCTGGAATCTCTTTGATAGCTTTTATTTTATCTAGATTGATATTTATTCCTCGGTTGAAACCAAGAAACCAAAGAACTTGCACGAGCCAACTCCAAAAGAACATTTTTCTGTATTCAGCTTCATGTTGTACTTTCGGAGTATGTCAAATATTTCTTGTAAATGTTTTAAATGGTCCTCTGCTTCCAGGGACTTAACTAACCTATCATTAATATAAACCTCTATTGTGTTACCTATTTGATCCTCGAACATGCGATTAATTAGGCGTTGATACATTGCTCCGACATTTTTTAAACCAAAGGGCATTACATTATAGCAATATGTCCCTATCTAGTTATAAAATAAGTTTTCTCTTGACCTATGGGTTCATCCTAATTTGGTTGTACCCGAAATAAGCATCAATAAAACTCGGCATCTCATATCCCATCGCAGCATCGATCATTCGATTGATGTGTGACAAAGGAAAAGAATCTTTTGGGCATAATTTATTCAAATCTTTAAAATCTATGCACATTTTCAATTTATTACCTTTTTTAGGTACGATCACTATGTTTACTAGTCAGTCCGGATACTCTACTTCTCGGAAGGAACCTATATTTCATAACTTTGTTACCACCTCATTGACAAACTTGTGCTTGTAATCGGCCATTGATCGCCTTTTTTTCTTTAGCGGTGGGAAACTTGATTCTAAAATTAATTTGTGAGTTGTGATCTTCGATGGGATCCCTGTCATGTCTAAACGGGTCCAGAAAAAGCAATCGACGTTAGCATTAAGAAATTTAATTAATTTAAGCCTGAGCTCCGGAGTTAACCTGGTGCCTATGTATACCTTTCTATCCTATAGATGGACGAACAAGATAACTTGATCTAACTCTTCTACAGTTGACTTCATGGCATCTGAATCGTCCGACAGCAGAACTGACCTCAAGATGCGATAATAATCTTCTTTTTCCTCATAGTTTATCTTGTCTTCCTTCTCTTCCTTCAGACTTGCAGGGTTCGATTCGTGTGATTGCTATTTGACTTCTCTGCCTTTACTTTCATCCTTCGTTGTTTTTAGCGATTTGACCGACTCTTCAACTATAAACATTTCCCTTACCACCGGCTGTTCACCATGAATTGTCTTTATTTCCTCGGGAATTGGGAATTTTAACATCAAGTGCAACATCGAAGGTACAACACTCATGTCATGTATCCAAGGTCTGTCGAATAGTGCATTGTATCTCATCTCGCCTTCAATAACGTAAAACTTTATTTACTTGATTGTCCCGACCGCGTTGACTAGAAGAGTGATTTCTCCCTTCGTTGTCTCACTTGTGATATTGACGTTCAGGACTCGGGCTACTGGTAGAATCTGGTCCAACAAACCCAATTGCTCCACCACTTTCCACCAGATGATGTTGGTCGAGCTATTTAGATCAATCAAAATCCGCTTAATCTGAAATTTATTAATTAAAACAGAAATTTCCAATGTATCATTGTGAGGTTGAATGATTCCCTCAGGGTCTTCATCATTGAAAGAAATGATTTCCCCCGGCACGTAATCTCTGGACCTTTTCTCCTGAGTGATCGAGATCTTCGTCTTCTTTGCAGTCATAACGGACCCCTTCGGAATTTCCATTCCTTCGATGATCATATTTATGACATGTTGGGGTTCAATCGGATCTACTTGCTTATTTGCCTCTCTATTTCTGTAGTTTTCCTTTGCTCGATCACTTAAAAACTCGCGCAGGTGGCTGTTTTTCATTAACCGAGCCAATTCATCCTTCAATTGACGACAATCCTCCGTTCGGTGACCATGAGTCCCATGATAATTAAAATTAAGCTCGGATCCCTCTGAGTCAGGTCGGTCTGAAGTGGTCTTGGCCATCTTGTCTTCTTAATATGCCCAATAGTCAAAATAAGTCTGGCGGCATCAATATTGAAGTTATATTCGGATAACCTTGGATTTTCAACATTATTAGAAGAAGATCCACCCGTATCATCCTTAAATTGCAAACCTCTACTGGTAGACCCTTGATCACTTCAACTCTGACTCAACTACCCTCTTCAACTTATCAAAAAAATTATTCTGTTCTGACAACCCCGGTGGAAGTTTGAGTTGATCATCCTCCACCTGAATTTTAGACTCGTATCTATTGTGCACATCCGCCCATGTTACTACCGGGAATTCCAACAAGTTCTCATTTAATTTGAGTGAGGCAATGGAGCTCCTAGGATTCATCCCCTTGGTGAAAGCTTCAGTTGCCCATTCATCCGGTACCCGGGGAAGAAACATCGCTCCTTTTGAAACCTTGACACAAACTCCTGCAGCAACTCCGTATCCATCTGAGCAATTTTGAATATATCTTCTTTCCTCGCTTGAACATTCCGTGCTCCAGCATGTGCCTTTATAAAAGCATCTGCAAATATTTTAAATGAATTAATAGAATGTTCAGGAAACATAGTATACCATGGCATTGCCTCTTTGGACAGTGTTTTGCCAAATTTCTTCAACAACACTGATTCAATCTCATCTGGCTTCATGTCATTGCCCTTCACTGCAAAAGTATATGACGTCACATGCTTCTGCAGATCCGTAGTCCCATCGTACTTTGGGAGATCAGGAATTTTAAACCTTTTCAGTATTAACTTCGGTGTTGCACTCGGTGGAAATGGCAACTAGGTGTATCTCTTCAAGTCCGGTCTCTTCAGGATCGGAAGATCCCCGGAATCTGGTCCACCCGTGAATTGCAGGTTTCAACCTTCTTTTTGTTGGTATCCATTCGCTTAGTCAAGACCTCGAGCATCTTTAAGACATTTGAGAACTTATTAGTCCCCAAACCATTGGCATTATCATCGACTCAATCTTCTTCCCGGACTGGATCATCATCACAGACAAGTTGAGGTTCATCCGTCGCACTTGCTCCACTGCTCTTCTTTTGCAACTGAGTTATAACCTCCTTCTGCTCCTTCTGCTCCTTCAGCATATAATAGATCCGAGCCAAATTTATTTCTTCCTCCGCATTATCTAGTTTTTTCTGTCAGACCTTCTAGACGCTTGAGGTGAAATTATAGGGTTGTTGTCATTTATTGGATCAAAGGGCGGAGCCATTTGGTGGGTCAACGGGCGGAACACCATTCATTGGAATGTCGTTTAATGGATCAACTGGTGGGGTGTCGTTGTTGCTCTCATCATGGTGGCTAACTTGACAGTCAATGGCCATTTAGAATTAACCTAAAATCACAAAATCTCGAAAGAAACAAGTGAAATTTGAGTTTGAACAAATCACCACTATTATCCTTAGCCTCACGGTGGGCGCCAAACTGTTTACCCCAAAAAAGGGTACAGTTGAATTTGTAAGTGATTTTGAGATACGTGGATTGATTCGTAAGTAAGTGAAATAGACAATTAATAATAAGTAAATAAATGGAAATAATAAACCGAGAGATTAGCCTGAACAGGTGTGATCTTGATTAAAACTCGTCAAAGAACTGGGTCCGATCCTTAGCTAAGTTGCTTTGAGCCCGAACCAATATCGAGTGCTTTCACAATTAAGATTACAATGAAATTGTGCAATTAAGTAAAATAAGAATTAGATGCCCTTCCAACATGAAAGTTGGGCTCTTTTTATAGCTATAAATACAAGGTATTTATGCCCAAGAATCATTCCCTCATTAAATGTAATTAAATGGTAATAACGGCCTCTTAATGAACAAAGAGTAACGACTAGTGCCAAATCCGGAACGAGTACGCGCCTTGCCCCTTCGATCCTTTTTCCGGCGTCAACTGGCTCGGTCGCTTGTCCTATCTTTCCTTAGCACCCGGACCCATCCCCGATGCAACTCATATTCATTGCAAATCATTACTACTCCTTTCGATCTCATACTTAAATCATGTCACGTGTCATGCCGGTTTTTACCATATTTTACAAGTTTTCTGGGAAACTGATTTGGTAAAAGAAGCACCAAAAGTCCACCCATTTTTAGCTCAAGTTTTTGCGTTGAATGTCTTTCAAAAGGAGTGGTCTTTAAATATTTAACTTCTGGCCTTGCCTTCATTTAATGAAAGTTTTGTGACGCAAATACCCTTCCATCCCAAATAACTGGTGGAAGAGCTCTCTTCTCTTTAGGTAAGGCTAACGTCGTACATAACTTTCTTGTGATCCGCCCTTCTCTCGGATCCCGCGCATAATGAGCTTAGTGCACCGTGAAATTTCTGCTTTTTAAATACAAAGTTTACTGGGTTCAGCTAACCTGTAATCCAAACTATACATCCAGCCCTAATCTTTCCCGACCAAAATCTAAATTAATTGGGTGAAATAATTTCGAATATTAAATAGTTAAACAACCAAAAATAAGAAGAAGGTACCACAATAATAGCCTAAAAAATATAAGCCACCATAATATATAACCTTATCCACGTATGGTCGTTACCATTCAAAATATGGATAAAGTACGAAATATAAAAATACCAGCAGACTGAACAAACAAGAACAATGGCGGATTCGTTAACACTCTCCGTACTTTCCACTGTTCAAGTTCCCAATCCAGTACTGTCAACAAAATCTCAACTCAAATATGGTGTTCTTTTTCGAGGAAACTCATGTTCGATTTCTTCGAAAATTGGTACAAGTTGCAGTGGAATGAGGTCATCAACAAGATTGTATGCAGGGTTGACGGAGATAGAGCCAGATATTAATGAAGATCCTGTTGATCGATGGAGAACTAATGGCATTGACATTGTAATGTTTCATTTCTTTATTCCTCTTTAATGTATTTATCTATAATTGTTCATGAATTTGGGGATAGGCATGCCTTTTTTTTTAATAATTGCAGTGTTCAAGCCAATTTGGGCTTCACGAGGTACTTACTACCTCCTGTCATCATAGGTACTGCATAATTCTATTCACCGAACTTTGACGAATAAGAAGAAATTACCTAGTATTTTTTTCCATTAAGATGTGAATTTCGAAATTCTCAAACCTATTTCATTGACTACCAGTACACTCCTTTGGAGATAGACATATTAATAAAGAATTGGTTTTTGATTTGTTGCAGGAAGATTTTGTGTTTGGGAAGTACGATGATCATCATACCTACTTTGAGAGTGAAGATAAAGGTACATAACTTTATGTGGGGGTTTTTTGTTTCTCCTTTAGATTTGTAATTTTGACTTTTGAGGAGGGTAAAAGGTTTAACTTTGCCTATGTATTATCTGAATGGGACACTTTGGCCTCTGTTTGAGTTTTGATTTAATTATGTCCTTAATGTTAGCAAATGTTTCATATTTGTCCTCGCGGGGTTCCACGTGAAGTGGGTAAATTCCATGTGTTCAAAATCTCTGAGACAAAGATCCGAATTTACCTCCTTAACTTTTAACTATAAACTCCGTTAGAAGGTCAAAAGTAAAAATGAAACTTTATCGTAACCGTAAGAGTAGATATTAGACCAAAAGTCAAATAAATGACAAAGTTGTTCAATATAGGGCAAATTTGATCCTTTTTTCCCCTTTTCATAGTACTATAGGTAAAAATGAAAGAGCCGTGGCAACTAGTTAATTATATCACATTGGTAATTCTTATTCCAAAATGAGTGGAGAATCTATTTTGACAAACATAGGTGATAAGATTTATACTTAAACTATCTTAAATTCTGAATTAATGGGATATTATAATATTATTTGAGGAATCAAGTAATTTTTTTTATTATACTTTTCTCAAATTTTGTTAATATTTGAATTATTAACCAGGCTGACATATAGTACTTTCAATGTAATTTGCAAAATATAAATTTTATTTAAAAAAATATACGAAAATTAAATATTTTTAACTTGTTTCACCAGTCCCCCACATAAAATCTTTTTTTTAGCATTTTAAAGTTCAGACTTCCAGATTATGTAACACTGTAGTTGTGATTCCTAACAAAATTTGGTCAATTTGGATCTCTTAGAATGACCATTATCACATATTTAGAAATTGAGGAAATACTTCATATTCTTGTTAAGTTCTCTATTGGCTTTGCTGTGACACAAAGCTTTGATCTTTAGGTTCAATATGATCTCAGCTATCTGATAAGTTAGTCCTATCATCTCAGGAATTCAATTTATGATCTGAACTTGCATTGCAGCAACATTTTGGGGATCCATAAAAGAAGATTATGCTGCTGTTGCACCCCCATCAGGATTTCAAGGTATATACCAAATTACAATCATGGTATCATCAATATCTGCTTATTTAGTCATGCATAGATGATAATAAATTTTCACCTTTTTCTTTTCTGGTGTTTCACAATAGGTATTATTTCATGGTTATTTCTTCCAGCAATTGCTGCTGGAATGTACTTCAATGTTCCAGTAAGTTGATGAAATTTCCACTATTATGCATATTTGATGACTCGAAAATGCACTTTTTCAGCTAACTTAAGTCTTGTATTTTCACTTCTTTGACATGCAGGGGGAGTATTTGTACATTGGAGCAGCTGTGTTTACAATTGTGTTTTGCATTATTGAGATGGACAAACCAAGTGAAGCCCACAATTTTGAGCCTCAGATATATAACATGGAGAGAGGCGCTCGTGACAAGTTAATATCAGATTATAACACCATGGACATTTGGGAATTCAATGAGAAATATGGTGAACTCTGGGATTTCACTGTTACAAAGAACGATATCATGAAAAGATAGAAGTAAAATGAAACAAATCGTGTCCTGGATCATCAACAACCTAGTTGTATAATTAAGGTATATATTCCCTTTTCTCATATTTTGTAACTAGATCAAAGACAGAATCAGGTAAGGATCATTTAATATCATCGGTTCTCGGGATGCAAATGTGCTAGTATTTGCTTGGTTCAAGAATGGGAAGTGCAGAGGATGTTTGGAGAAGGTTATGAAGCAATGGATATGACTCAAGCTCAATATAATGCCAACTTTCTAATTGAATATTTGAATTCCCAAATGTCCATGGTGTAAGCACTAGGAAAGTTATAATATTCCTTGATAGCAAGCACCATAATTGTTCTGTTTTTCATGAGATTCTTGATGAATCTTGTGTAAATGAAACACTTATTATAGTGAACATCCTTACCTTATATTCCTAGAAGAAGATTGTAAAATTTGTTGAGCTCCTTCTTTATCAGTTGCATGTTTTTCTCATGTTCCACTGATGATTAATGAAATCTTTTTCCTAGAAAAAGAACAACGAAATTGAGTGTTCAGAAATTCTGGTAGAATATTTGCATATAGGCAGCAGGAAAGTTTGATTGCATGATAATGAATAAGTTGTTTAGTACTTTAGTTTTTATTTTCTGTTTTTTGTGTGTGTTCTGATTTTTGTTCAGAACATCATGTAATGGTGAACTACTTAACTTCCTATGTTCTATAGATAAAAACTCAAAGTTTGAGATCTTCATTAGAATTTCTCGGATTATACAAGTGATTCTGCTTCACTGGATTCTGCAAAGTTTATTAGTACATCATATAGTTTAATGACCAATTGTGTTAATTTTACCACTAAAAAGTGGATAATGATGAGTTATCACTAAGTGCAGAGGTTGATGAAAGCTAGTTGTGAGTGAGTGCAAGTGCACCTACTGCATAAGCTCAAGCTATGTACTTAAATCTTTTTTTTTAAGGATATACATATATTTATACCAAGTTTATATTTAACCCATTGTCATGGAAAAGAAGTGGATGCAAAAGTGTTACTTCACATCCACTGGCTTTAAGTTATGAATCTATGATGAAGGATAGAAGGGCAGCGCAACTCGACTGTTTCTCCATATGTTGGACCAAATATGCCTAAGGAAGACTTAAAAGTCAAGAAGAATTAAATGAGCTTTCCAACTTTTATGGTTAGGTCCATTATCCATGATACTACGGCGGAGCTAGGGGGCTCAAGGGGTCATCTAAATCCGTTACATTGAAAATTACATTGTATATAAGGTCAATTTTTTTTTTCATATATAGTAGATGTTGAATTCATCAATTAGGATTATGCAGTGATAAGTATTCATTCATTCTTAACTAGAAGTATAGGTTCGAGCCCTAGTATGAAACTGCCTTTGGTAAGGAACGTTTTACCCACAATGAGGGACTTTTAGTTTGAATCCTCTTAGTGAAAATCTTAGTTTAGCCATGATGATACCACATACCTCATATGCTCCCAAAGGTTTCGATGAGGAAACCTACAGTTATCGATGAATATGGATGTTGGTGAAAAGGTAACAACAACAACATCCATAGGTAAAATCTGATGAGGGTAGAGTATACAAAAATCTTACCCCTACCTCGTGGAGGTTGAGAAGTTGTTTTCGAAAGACCATTAACCGGTCATTACTTGGCTGTTAACTACTCCATAAACAAAAATACTCTCCTTCATGACCATAAATCAAATAACGCATATCAAAGCAATTAGAAAGAAAATACGGAATCAAAGATGCTGGTGAAAGGGTGAAACCAGAAAGTTTGGTGAGGCTGCAATTAACAGATATGTTGACATGCTCAGTGATCTATGTAATCACCAATCATTAAAGGCAAGAATGCCCTAAGTGAAGCCTGACATGCTCAGTGATCTATGTAACCACCAATCATTAAAGGCAAAAATGCTCAAAGTGAAGCTTGATTGGAGCACAAATTTTATGAGGTTCAACTATCCAATGTTCTTGACTAATAAGAGGATAGTGCTTTGTGCTTTCTGATTTCTACCTCTTGATTTATAAAAAGATAGTATGACTTTTTCAATCGAAAATGTTAAGTTATTTTTTTCACCCATCTAAATTTTGATGGATAAATTCACTCATACTTATGCGGATGAAAAATAACGGAGATGTGATGCAATAATCGTGAGTCGTGACATGTGTAAGCTGATTCCAACATTACTGTTTACATTGTATTCCATAGTCAAGTTTAGAAGTCTTGGTCTTCAAATATAAATCCTAAGTCATCAACAAATCAAATTGAAACACGACAAATTCACTTTTAGAAACCTAGGTTTCTTACTGTTCCTCGCAGGGTCCTGGCCGAATTTGGTCGTAATTAATTATAAAGCGAATGGTGGTGAAGGTATTGATTACTTTGAAGGGGTGGTGAAAGAAGAAGAAGGAATAATTGGTGTGGTGAACTGGCCCGTCATGTGACTAAAATAGAGGGGTTAACTGTCTAAGGGCAAAGTTGAATAATTTTTATAATATTAAAGGTCTATATAAACGGATAGTATAAGGAAGGATAAAATTAAACTTTTTTCAATAGTAGAGGGGCAAATATGACCTTTTTCCCTCTTTGTTTTTCATAATAATATGATGATTTGCCATATTTAAAAGTTGAACTTTTAGTCCATTAACAGTCCAATTATGAAGAAGATAAACCTTTTTAACTTTCTAATAGTTCCACAGTTGTGATCATATTGATTTTAATATTAGTGAACTTCATCAGATACTTATAAATGAGAAAAAGTAAATTTACCTAATTTTTTTGAAATTCTTGCAATAGTTTTATATACTTTAGAAAAAAGATATGTCTGAACGCCTGATAACTAGTACAAACATGGGAAAACAAAGATAAAAACCAGTATTTTCTGCAATATGGTTGACGGAAAAGTCTTCTAGGTGGGACCATCAAATTGAAAAAACCTCTATCTTCCATCAATGGTCGAGACAACACCCTACAATAACATATCCAGTGAAATCCAACAACGTAAGGTTTGTAAAAGGGTAGAGTATACGCAAATTTTAACTCTATCTTGATAGGTAAAGCGATTATTTTCGGGAGACTCTCGGCTCAAGACAAAGTATAATTACAATCAAAGCAAGTAAAGCAGAGCAAAGCAATGCTCGAGACAACACCATATGAGAAATTAAACAACAAGAACCAATCAAATGAAAAATCCCCATTACTACTCGTTACTTTGGTATATAAACTTCTTAGCTCCGTCATATTTTTTATACACATCTCTCCTCAAAACAAACACCAAACCAAGAAAATGATAACAAAACCTACATATGGTCTTTAACTTCTCTTCTTCATCTTTATCTTCAACCAAAATCTATGCTATGCGCAAGAGTTACCAACAGGCTTTAGATGTAATCCCAACCAGTTCAATCCATGCCAAACTTATGTGTATTACAGAGCAAGAGGACCAGGATTTCTTGGAGGACCAGAATTTCTTGACTTAGCCTCAATTGGTGACCTTTTCTCAGTAAGCAGGCTAATGATTGCAAACCCTAGCAATATTTCTAACCCAAACACAACTCTTGTCAATGACCAACCAATTTTTGTACCAATCACATGTTCTTGCAATACCATCAACATAACTTTTGGTAGCATATCTTATGCTGGCCTCAACTATACTTTCAAATCAGGTGTCACTATTTTCATGGTATCAACAACAAAGTTCCAATTCCTTACAAATTTTCAATCTGTTGAAACTGTTAATCCAACGGTTATACCCGATAACATTGACATAGGCCAAGACATAAAGTTCCCAACTTTTTGCAACTGTCCAGACAGAACTAAGGATGTCCAGTGAGCGGCTCGGTCCGATCCCACCCCACCCCACCCCGACCCCACCCCGACCCCCGCCCCTTTAAAAAAAAAAGCGGTAGTGGGGTTCGAACTTGGGACGGGACTAGGACTCGTCCCGCCTGTCTTGATCCCGCCACCCATACTGCTCCCGCCCTCTTTGCAAAAATAGTCGTTACACAACGGGTCAGTTTCAATTTTGGCCATTGGCAACGGCTAATAACGGCCATTTTGGCCCCCTACTCCCTTAATATTTATTTTTAACTCCTAAGTTAGTATATTTACACTTTAATCTTATTTCTTAACTATAAATACCTCATTTTCTCACAAATCTTCTTACCGTCTCTCTAATCTCTTTCTCTACAAGTCTACATTGCACACTAAATATTATATTTTATTTGCTAATTTCTATCAAAATTAAAAATTAGGAGTGAAGTTGGCAACTAACTTAAGGATCATCGAACAAAGTTTCAATTTTCAACCTCGATTACACATAGACGTTACGTCGGCGTTTGGTACATTCGTTCCTTCTTTAAATTATTATTGTTACTTAATTTTAATTATCGTATTTAATTTAATTATCTTTAATTATTTATTTGCATAACAATAATGGAACGAAGTTGACGTTTTTCTGGTAGAGGTACTAGGGGTAACATGGGTAAGGGTGCATGTTCTAGTAATCTTAATTACGATGATTTCACTCATATAGATGGAACTGATTTTTTTAATGTTAATATTAATATATCATTAGATACTGAGGTATATTCTGCATCTGAACAAGACTTTAATTTAGAAAATGAATTAGAAGATAATTTAGATAACACATCCACTAGTGCACCTCAGGCTGAAACTGAAACTGGAAGCCTCTTATTCCCCATAGTATGAGTCGAGGCCAAACACAACGAAAATTAAAATCACCTACATGAGATTTTTTTAATAGGGACATTCCTAATCAACTAGCTATATGTAAAATTTATCTTGAAGTTTATAACTTTAAAACTGGAAAAGGTCAAGGAGGGACGGGAGGTTTAATGAGACATGTAGAAAACTCTCACAAAGCAAGGTATAACCAATACTTGGCTGAAAAGTCGGGTGTGCAAATGTCTTCTGAGTCGGGACAAGGTTCACATAGTGTCCTCGATCAAGTATAGGGCCAAATTAACCCGATGACAGGGGAGTTATAGGTCATAAATATGATAAACACATAGATAGGGAAAATTTAGCAAAATTAGTTTATGTGGAGGGTTTGTCTTTTTTATTTCCTTCCTCTCCTGATTTTATTTATTACATTCGAGAAACATATAATCCTGCTTTTAACGGTTTTCCTAGATCAACTGTTAAAAGAGATGTTTTTAAATTTGCACATGAGTATCAACAGTATGTACGTTATGTATTATATCACTTCTGATATAGGATTGTAGTACTTACGGTAATGATTAATTAATTGTTATATGTCATTGGATAGATCAGAATTGATCTATGCAAAAACGTATATTAGCATATAGATATATTGATGATAGGCACACTAGAGCTTTTATTTCAAGAAATATTCATGAATTTTGTGAATATTATGGAATTACTTATAAAATTATGACTATTACATTAGATAATGCTTCTTCTAATGATTATGCTGTAAACATTTTAAAAACTCGATTTACTCCATTTTTCCCGATATTTTTCGTATTGGATGTGCATGTCATATTTATAACTTAGTTGTAAAGGATGACCTAAAACTTTTTAAAAACATCATTGATAAAATACAATTTGCTATAAACTTTATTTTTAAAGGTAATAAAATACAAAGACTCAAAGAGTATAAAAAACTTGTCGTGGTTGTGGATTACCTTATAGAAAATTTTCAGAAGAAGTTGCGACTAGGTGAAATTCTTTGTATGAACAATTACTTGTTGCTCACGAGTATAAAAGACCTATAACTTTATTATTTAACGGCCATAATCAAAATCCAACGGATATGCTTGTAGATGATGATTGGGATAAAATTTTGGAACTTATTGTATTTTTAGAGAAATTTTTTCTAGCTACTAAAGAATTTTCTGGAATTTATTATCCTACTATTTCATCTATGTTATGTTATATAGCTCTAATATTTTTGTTACTTAATGAATATATGCAAAAATGAACTTACAAGCCAATTATTAAAAAATAAAATTAAAAAAACTTTTTTCCTATTCCCACTGTTTATTTTATTGGTGTTGTATTAAATCCTACTATTAAAGTAGACGGTTGTAAAACACTTGTTGAAACGATTTATGAAAGCTTAGAAATACTTCCAACAAACCCAACTGAAGATCCAACTAAAGAAGAAATTATGTCTAGCATACACACTGAATGCATATATATATATATATATATATATATTATCAAGAGCAAAATGCAAATAATCAATCGGCTTCTGTACCATCTTCTTTTACTTCACTGCAACCTAATAAAAGACATGTTGTTTATCCTTCTAGTATTCAAGGCCTTAGAAATAGAATGTATAGTAGTTCAAGTTCTTCACAAATTAGCGAGTTTGATGTTTATGTTTTGCAGGATGTTGTACCGTACGAATCAATTGTCAATGAAGAAGGACGTGAAGACTTGCTGAAATACTGGAGGGAGAATGAGAAGACATTCCGACACAATCAAAGATGGTCCGAGATGTGTTGAATAATCAAGCGTCATCAACACACTCTGAAAGCGTTTTTTCTGTTGGAAGGTTTCAAATAGGAGAACACATACACTCATTGCCGGGAGATAGCTTGAAGATTGCAGTTTTATTCAGAGATTGAATTAGAGTGGAGTGTAGAAGGTTCGGTCAACCAGAGATCAACGAAGAAAACGACTACAACTACACCAAAATCTTATCCGAGAGAGCAGGAAGCGACGTCGAACAATTTGACCAACAACTTTCAACTCCAACAAAAGATCCTCAAGAGATTGTGAGGAAATTAGAAAGAGTATGGTTGATTATGTAATTTTTTTAATGTCAATTTTACTATGTGATTTGCAATTTTTGAACTACGAAACAAAGTTGTAATTTTGAAATTGTATTATAAAAAAAAATTATATTTCTATTAAATAATATAAGAGGCACAACAACAACATTGAAATGTGTTTATTCACTATCTTGTTCAATTATTTAAGTGTTTAAATATATATATTTTTAAATTAAGTGTCTAAAAAAATTAAAATCCCCTACCCGACCCGTCCCCTTTTCCGACGTGATGTGGGACGGGACCTCTTCCCGTCCCCCTATCCCGGCTCGCTTGGCCCGCCAAGTCACGATCCCAAACCCCCCACCTCGTCCTCCCAAAACCCGTCCCCCAAATCTCTCCCCGACCCGGCCACAACAACCAAGATTCCTCATAAGTTGTGTTTTTCAACCTTCTCATGACATTTCTTCAATTTCTTCAAGATTTAGAATAACCGCACAAGCCATAAGGGGTATTAATGGAAATAATTCCAAGCCTTTTGATACCCTTTTTATCCCTCTAACTAATCTACCTAATCTTACACAAATTCCTAAGCCAGCAGCCTCAAACACCCCACCCCCGCCCCCACCAGTAGTACAAGAAAATGACAAAAAAGGAACAGTCATAGGTTTATCAATTGGCTTAGGAATTTGTGTGTTGGTGGTGATATTGGTTGCTAGTTTATTTTTTAGAGAGAAATTCAAAAAGGGTGAAATGTATAGTGATGTTGAGAGACAAAAAAGTTCATATGTTGGATCAAAAACGGAGTCTTTTACTAGTAATAAGGATGTTGAAGTGAATTTGATGGCTGATGTTTCAGATTGTTTGGATAATTATAAAATGTATAAAATGGAACAACTTTAGGAAGCAACAGATGGATTTGATGAAGAGTGTTTGATTCAATTGTCTGTGTATGAAGATACAATTGATGGTGAAGTGTTTGCAATCAAGAAAATGAAGTGGAATGCCCGTGAAGAACTCAAAATCCTGCAAAAGGTTTAAAAAAAAAAAAAAAACTCAAATTCTAATTATCCTCTCAATAATTGCTTATTGATATTGAGAAAATGACAAAAATGGTAGATTCAAAATAGCCTCTTTAGTATGTAGTTAACAATTTTGTTCCTTTAAATTATAGTAGTAATACTTTTGATTTCCGTTAAATATTTATTGAACTTTGTTTGTTAGATTTGAAAGAAACTATAAAAAAAAAAAAAAAAAACGGGAACTAACATTCATAGGTACAAGTTTTGAAGTTTAATAGTCTGGTGCAATTTTTTGAGTTGTAACTTGCTATTCTATTATAAATATTTTTAGTATCTAGTTCAACTTAGTATTGCATATTTTAGGTTTTATAGGATTTTCTTGGTATTTTTAAATAAATCTTCTTTTATAACTATTTACGTCAAATCTGACAACATAAATTGTTAAATATTTGACGGATACTAAAAGCGTTAGCTTATGACAAATTTGAAGGATCAAAATTATTAAATACATACTTAAAGGACTATTTTGAACCTACTCTCGAACATAAGAGATCATTTTTGACATTTTCTCAATTGATATTTTAGTAATGTTAGAATTACACTGCGGAAGTGCTTTCCCCCCAAAGCATCAGATTAAGTATTTAATTAAACAAAAGTACAGTATTTAATAATTTAATAAATAAATTGTTAGGTTTAGTGACCTGTCGTATTCTTGAGTCATTAGGACTTTATTTAAATATATTTAAGTGGACTATTATGCCCGTTTGGATTTGATAATTTATAATTTAAGCTAATCAACACCATTTTATACTCAATTATTCACTTTTTGTTTCCTTTTCTACTTGTATCCGTGAGGAGACCCTACCACCCCTCAAGCCCCTTTTAACTAGAATTGGGGGTATTAAAAATATAACAAGATGTCATCTGATAAACAATTTTTTTGTGCCATAGAAAATAGTACCTTTTTTTATTAATAAGAAAAAAAGAGTTAGAAATAGCTATTATTTGTTTGTACTTCACTATTAAAAAACAAACCTTTTTTTTTCTCTATGACCTCAATTTTGTTAGTACTCCACTACTTTCGTCTGTCTGCTTTCTCCCAAAAAAATGCGTCATGCTTTTAGCTTGGCCTGGCTGTACTACTTTGAATAGATATTTTAGCTGTCCTATTAAATAAAGAAAACGTCATCATGTTCTATTTTGCAACCTCTCTTGTGAGGCAGAGTTACAATATTAGTTAAGATCCCCAGAAATTCGATAGTTTTCGTTTAAATTTTATATTTATAATTAAGAAATTTATTAAATATATATAAATTCATAGTGAACTCAGTAACTACAATGAGTTACAAGTCCGGCAACAAGTTCAAACTTCATAATCTTCAAATCTTGGCTCGATTCTGCTTGCCGTGTTGTTGCTCTTGTTTATGTGGGTAACATTGAAGGCTTGGAACAAAAACAAAGGAGGGGGAAAAGACCATTGAACCATGAAACTTGTTCATAAATAATGGAGTTGTGTTTCAGTATTAGCAAATACTCTGTTTTGCCATCAGTATTTGTGTGGATTTTAATACATGAAATATATTGGTAGAATATTGACAAACATATGCGAATATTTCAAGTGAAATCATGATTTTTTTTACTTATGATTGTTTTTTAATTTTTTTCTTTGTGAAATTTATTAAGAGTCTCACATCGGATATGGAATGGGAACATGAACTCTTTATATGGACTTGGACAATCATCACCCTACAAGCTAGCTTTTGGGGTTGAGTTCGGCCCAATATCCATTCTTTACATGGTATCAGAGCCAGACTCATTCTTTGTTCACCGATGTTGGGCCCCCAAATTATATTATTCATGCTTCAGTTAACAAGGTTTGAGCGTGTGGGGAGTGTTAAAAGTCCCACATCGTATATGGAATGGAAACATGGACTCCTTAAATGGACTTGGACAATCCTCACCCAACAAGCTAGCTTTTGGGGTTGATTAGGCTCAAGATCCATTCTTTACAAAATTCATATTCAAACACAATTTAATATTCTTTTTCAACTTTAACTTTAAATACTATTTGTTAAATATCAACCAATAATTGTCCAAATTAACGTCTACTTAATAGTTTTCCCTTTTTATTTTGGGTAGGTGAACCATGGGAATTTGGTGAAGCTAGAGGGGTTTTGCATAGACCCTAAAGAAGTAAGCTAGAGGGGTTTTGCATAGACCCTAAAGAAGTAAATTGCTACTTAGTCTATGAGTATGTTGAGAATGGTGAAAAAACTGAAAAATTGAGCTGGAAAACAATATTAAGAATTGCCATTGATGTTGCAAATGGTCTCTTATACAACCATGAACATACAAGGCCAAGGGTTGTCCACAAAGACATCAAGAGTAGCAACATTCTCCTATACTCCAACATGAGAGCCAAAGTTGCCAATTTTGGTCTTGCTAAATCAGGATGCAATGCCATAACTATGCACATTGTGGGAACTCAAGGGTACATCGCCCCGATTGATAATTTTATAATGTAATGTTATTTAGAGGAGGGTATTTTGAGAATTTAGGCTTGTATTTTGTTCGCCCTAGTTTTTACTATATATAAATTAGTGCGTCGTTTTTCTTTGAAGTGTGGTCGAAAAGAGAGAAAGAGAGAATTGTAAACTCAAAATTCCATTATAGTAAAATCTGCAGCGACATAGTGGACGTAGCTCTCGCATTGAGGGTGAACCATTATAAATCTTTGTGTGTTATTTGTTCTTCGTTTATTTACTGTTTTTCTGATTAGGTAGGATTTGAGACTAAATCCTAACATCGGGGTGGTGTTGCTTGAGCTCGTGTCGGGTGAGGAGGCCATCGACAACAAAGGGAAAGTCTTGTGGGCGAAAATTGGCGAGTTTTCGGAAGGGAGTGAAGAGAGAAAGGTGAGGAAATTGCAAGAATGGATGGATGAAAGTCTTCTTAGAGAGGAATTTACAATGGAGAGTGTAGTGAATGTGATGTCTCTGTCTATTTCTTATTTGAGTAATGATCTTTCAAGAAGGCCAGGCAGGATTGAAATTGTGTATGCCTTGTCTAAAAGTATTGATCATTTAAAGGAATATGATCCCTTTCATTTCATTGATTATTGTGTACAATATATATAGTGTTACATAATTATCTATATGGATATAAACTAGGTAACTAATCTTCCTAATTACAATCAGAATATAAATTTACCTAATATGAAAGATATACAAAGATACGGGAATATTCTGGAAATATTCTATCACACCCTCGTAGTCGAAGCGCGAGGTTCTCTTACGCTGAGACTGGCTCGAAAATCATCAAAAAGTATGCGCGGAAGTCCTTTAGTAAATATATCATCAATCTGATACCTGAAAGGAATATGAAGGACACGAACTTGTCCATGAGCCATTTTTTCACGTACAAAGTGAATATCCATTTCAATGTGTTTAGTGCGCTGATGTTGAACGAGATTACCGGAGAGATATATCGCACTGACATTATCACAGTAGACCAATGTAGCCTTGCGGATTGGGCAGTGAAGTTCCAGCAGAAGGTTGCGTATCCAACAAGACTCAGAGACAACATTCGCGACTCCTATGTACTCAGCTTTGGCACTGGATCGAGACAACGTAAGTTGTCTTTTAGAAGACCAAGAAAGAAAGTTATCTCCGAGGAAGTCGGCAATGGTGCCGTCGGTGGTCATGAGGGCGGCATCAACGGTATTTGCATTGGCCGCGGCCCGCTTGGTTTTCCGGGTTTCTTCAAGGATGAGTCTCGAACGTGCCTCATAGAATGGAGGCAATGGCGTGCTTTTGTTGGAGAATGGTAGCGACACTGTCATAATATTCATTTAAACCCGCAATGAGTTGCATCACCAATCGTCGGTGCATCGACGTTAGATAGTTGATCTGCAATCATCTTAAGTTATTGACAATAGGTTGACGCATTAGGAAAATTGTATTGCAATGTCCTTGAATTGATTTTCTAAATACAAGGCACGGTGTGTCTTGTTAACATGGAAATACTTTTCAAGCGCTCCCACGTTTGTCGTGTAGTGACGTCGGTTTAAATGATTGTATGCAATAGATCGTTCGAGATTGTGCCGTAGATCCATTGTAGGACAACCGCATCTGAGCGGGACCAAAGTTCATTATTAGAATCATCAGGTTTTTTCAGGGGCTTTGATTTTGGAGGGATGATATGGTCGATGACTTTGTACACACGATAAATAAATCTTAAATAATTTTGCCCAAGATTAATACTGAATATTTTCCATCTCAAGAGTTATGGAAATGAAATTCTTGATGATGTTAACTGCAAGAGCAGGATGTAATTAGGTTGTTCAGTCATAAAAAATTGGAGAAGAATAAAGGAAGTAGGTTGCCGAGAAGTCGAAGAAATGAGGAGGAGGACGGCAAAAAAAAGGGAGGGCTACCGGGGGCTGGGGAGAAAAAGTTAGGGTTTGACTTCTAATACCATAAAGGAATATGTTCCCTTGCCTTTCATTGATTATTGTGTACAATATATATGGTGTTACATAATTATTTACATGGCTACAAACTAGGTAACTAATTTTCCTAATTACAATCAAAATATAAATTTACCTAATATAAAAGATATACAAAGATATAAGAATATTCTGAAAATATTCTATCATCTTTTTTGTGATGTCTCATAGGAGGGACTATCTCCAAGGCAAGTCACAGCAAGATAGGTCATATGTTATTGTGGAGCATTTGGTTAATGTAGAGACTATATAAGTAGTAGAATATTATGTAAAGTAGTTTTGAAGTGGAGTAGCATTTTGTGTTTTGAGGTTTTTACTTTACTTAAAAGCTTGCTTCTATGTGTAATACTATCCTATAGTATCTTTTCAATGTTTTCTAGTCCTTGTGGAAAATCCAGTTTCAAATAAGAGGATGTTGAAAAGTAATAAGAGGATGTTTAATGTTGTTTGAGTGTGGGAATAATATATATTCCGTGTAGTGAGCTTGTTTTTAGCTATGTTGGTCTTAAGGGAGGGTGGGGGTAGGGGGTTGAGTTGGAGTAAACATACCTCTACTTTATGTTTATCTAAGTGCAAAGTATATATATTTACAATGATAACGTATTATTCACGACATAATTAAGTAATTGAAAATGTGCTCTCTAACCATTTAAGTTGAGATGATCACACACTTCAACATGATATCAGAGTCAGATCCATTTCAGTTTTTGATTTTACCAATATTAGAGCTTGATGTTATATTTTTTATGCTCCAAATGTCTGGTCCTGGCCGTTGTGAGGGAGTATTAGAAGTCTCATATCGGTTGTGAGATGGATACTTGATCTTTTTTTGTAGTATTCGACAATTTTAATCTCATGAACTAACTCTTAGAGTTACGTTACATTCAAGGTCCGTTTCTTAATCAGCTGAAAAGATGAATCGTTACTCTTATGTAATAAAACTACAAATTAATTACGAACTTGTTGATAAAAATAGATAACAAAGAATTTTTCTAATGCATATGAGGATTAGATAATGCACCAAGGTAGAAAAGATAGAACAATTAATGATGTTTAGATAGTCAAATACGTATGTGCAATAATTCTACTTTATTTTTTTTTCAAAATTTTCTCCTTCATCTCCAATTTCAACCCAAATGTGAAACACACTTAGATTAGTTTTCTTCATTTATTTCTTAAATCTTATTGTGTATATGAAAGACACATTAACCATCAAGTCAAAAGAGTAAAGAAGGAGTACCTCAATATTTGCTGCATTTTAGGATTGCCAATATAAATAAAAATAAACTATAACACCAATACGTTTGATTTTTTTTTAATTTGATAAAGGTGGTGGTCACGGACCACGCCATATAAATTATATGACGAGGCAAGGAAGATGTGGAACACAATTTTGTTTCACTTCACACATGAAATATCATGGGCGAAAGGCAACAGATTGTACATACTGAGAATTGTCTATGAATACTTTGAATATTCTATCGAATACACTTGTTACCTTTCATTATCATAAAAACTGAATAACTCTACCCATAAGAAAAATTAATTTGTGGTTCAAGAAACATATATATTTCTTAAGAGGCGCATAGACTTATGTTTACTTTTGTTACAACTATGTTAAACACACCATAGCTAATTACAGACACTTTTTCATTTAATTTTCTCGTCACTGCTATGTTAGAGTTATCGTAGGTACGTATAATTACAATATATGTAATATATATTTATAGGCAGAATTAGTGTAAGTTCGATTGGATCATTCTAACACGAAATATAAACATATATGTATGATAAAAAGGCTAAAAGCTCAACAAGCTTCAAATTTTAAATTCCTATTTTCATAAATGAAATGGACGGCCCCTTACCTTGACAACATTTTTCATTTTGACAGCTCAACTAAGACTTGTTCCTATTGGACACTTTAATTAAAAATGTACTTATTAAACCACTCATGACTAATCAGCCAATTAGATACAGAGCGTGCGCTACACGTCTGTGATGTGGCAAAATCAACAAATAAAAAAAATCAACGTGGCTTCTTCTTCTCTGAACATCAATTCTTCTCCATACCACCTATCAGTGCACTCAATGCTATCTGAAAAACCACTTTTCTATGTTCACTCTTTAAAACCACCATTCTTCATCTCTCCATTGATCACACTCATCTTTCTTCATTGAAACTTAGAAAACACCAATGACTAAAATATAATCAGGATTTTACCAATTGTTGCTCATTTAAGGGTTCTTCCCATATTTTTAGTCGTTATTTTGTAAGATATTTGTGAACTAAACCGTGATGTTATCTGTTTTAAGTTGTTAGCCTTTTCTTATTTCTTATGTACTGTTTATGAGTTTAGAAATTAAATATAATCAGGAATACAAAAGAGTTGAATTTCGACAATCATGAAGTTTATTCAGATGAAAAAGGTTAGCAGAAAATTGGTTATGTATTTTCAATGATCTTGACCTTAATGGTAATGGGTGCTAAGGGTGGCCAGTGGGACGGAACGAGATTTGGGGATGGGGTGGGTCGGGATCGGGATCGGGATCGGGATAGGCGGGACGGGAAGTGGTCTCGTCCCATCCCACATCCCGCTATCAGAGGGGACGGGATTTTGGGGGACGTGATGGGACGGGAAGGGGATTTGGGGATTTTAAAAAAAAATTATATATATATAAACACTTAAATAATTGAACAAGATAGTGAAAAAATATTCAAGGCTAATTGTCTCTTATATTGTTTAATAGAAATATGATTTTTTTTGTAATATAATTTAAAAATTACAACTTTGTTTCGTAGTTCAAAAGTTGCAAACCGTGAAATATGGCATTAAAAAAATTACATATGCAACCATACTTTTTCTAATTTTCTGACAATCTCTTGAGGATCTTCTTTTGGAATTTGAATTTGTTGGTCAAATTGTTCAACGTTGATTCATGCTCTCTCAGATAAGATTTCGTTGTAATTGTAGTTTTCTTCTTTATTGATCTCTGATTGACCGCACCTTCTACGCTCCGCTTTAATCCAATCTCTAAATAAAACTGCAATCTCCAAACTGTCTCCCGCCAATGAGTGTCAGTGCTCTTCTATTTGAAACCTTCCAGTAGAAAAAACGCTTTCAGAAGCTGTAGATGACGCTTGGAATATTCAACACATCTCGGGCTATCATTGATAGAGTCGGAAATGTGTTTTCATTCTCCCTACAGTATTTCAGCAAGTCTCCACGTCCATTTTCATTAGCAATTGATTCGAACGGCACAACACCCTACAAAACATAAACATCAAACTCGCTAATTTGTGAAGCATGTGAACCACTATACATTCTATTTCAAATGCCTTTAATACTTGAAGCAGAAACCGCATGTGTTTTTATAAGGTTGAAGTGAAGTAGAAGAAGATGGTACATAAGCCGGTTGATTATTTGCACTTTGCTCTTGGTAATACATATACATAGTTTTGCATTGTGTTTGTATGCTAAAGATAACATCTTCTTTAGTTGGTTCGTTAGTTGGTTCCGTTTGAAGTATTTTTAGGCATTCATAAATTGTTTCAATAAGGGCATTACAATAGTCTAATTTAATAGTAGAATTTTATACAACACCAACAAAATAAACAATGGGAATAGGAAAAAATATTTTTAAAATTTTACAAACATTTTTGTAATAGCTGGAGCGTAAATTGGTTTTTTCATATATTCATTAAATAATAAAAATATTAGAGCTATAGAAAATAACATAGATGAAATAGTAGGATAATAAATACCAGAAAATTTCTTAGTAGCTAGCAAAAATTTCTCTAAGAATACAATAAGTTCCAAAATTATATCACAATCATCATCTACAAGCATATCCGAAGGATTTTTTTATTATGGACGTTAAATAATAAAGTTATAGGTCTTCTATACTCGTGATCAACAACTAATTGTTCATACAAAGAATTTCACCTAGTTGCAACTTCTTTTAGAATTTTCCTGTAAGGTAATCCACAATCATGACATGTTTTTTTAAACTATTTGCGTCTTTGTATTTTATTACCTTTAAAATAAAGTTGATAACAAATTGTACTTATCAAGGATATTTTTAAAAAGTTTTAGGTCATCCTTTAAAACTAAGTTGTAAATATGACATGCACATCTAACATAAAAAAAATTGGGAAAAAATGGAGTAGATCGAGTTTTTAAAATGTTTACAGCATAATCATTAGAAGAAGCATTATATAATGTAATAGTCATAATTTTATCAGTAACTCCATAATATTCACTAATTTCATGAATATTTCTTGTAATAAATATTCTAGTGTGCCTTTCATCAATATATCTATATCATAATATACGTTTTTTCATATACCAATTGTGATGTATCCAATGACATGTAACAGTTAAATAATTATTACCATTAGTACTACGGCCTATGTCAGAAGTGATAGACACTTTGCCATTAAAATGATACAATGCATAGCGTAAATATTGATATTCATGCGCAAATTTAAAAACATTTCTTCTAATAGTTGATCTAGGAAAACCGTTAAAAGCATGATTATATGTTTCTCGAATGTAATGAATAAAATCAGGAGATGAAGGAAATGAAAAAGGCAAACCTTCCACATCAACTAATTTTGTTAAATTATTCTGATCTTTGTGTTTATCATATTTCAGACCTATAACTCCCCCGTCATTGGGTTAATTCGATCTTGTACTTGGTCGGGGACACTATGTGAACTTTGTCCCGACTCAGAAGATATTTGCACACCCGCTTTTTTAGCCAAATATTGGTTATACCTTGCTTTGTGATCCTTTTCCATATGTCTCATTAAACCTCCTATCCCACCTTGACCTTTTTCAGGTTTAAATTTATAAACTTCGCGAGAAATTTTACAAATAGCTAGTTGATTAGGAATGTCTCTTTCAAAAAAATCTAATGCAGGTGATTTTCATTTTCGTTGTTTTTGGCCTCTTCTCATACTACGGGGAATATGAGGGATTCCAATTTCAATTTCAGTCTGAGACTCAGTTTAAGCCTGATGTGGAGTTGCACTAGTGGGTGCGTTATCTAAACTATCTTCTAATTCATTTTCTAAATCATAGTCTGGTTCAGATGCATAATATATCTCATGATCTAGTGGTATATTAGTATAAACATTAAAAAGTTCAGTTTCATCTAGGCTATCTAACGGGGCGGGTCTCGGCTGGACGGGACCCGACAGGATGGGGGAGGGGGTAGGGTCGGGACTCGGGTTTCGACGGGCCTGGCGGGCCGGGATAGGAAGGATGGGAAGAGGTCCTGTCCCGTCTCACATCCCGCCGGTAGAGGGGCCGGGATTTGGGGGGACGGGTCGGGTCGGGATAGAGATTTGACCTTTTTTGTGCAACTTAATTTTAAAAAATAATATATATAAACACTTCAATAATTGAACAAGATAGTGTAATAAAAATATCTCAATGCTGTTTTTGTGCCTCTTATATTATTTAATAGAAATATAATTTTTTGATAATACAATTTCAAAATTGCAACTTGTGGTGTTGTTCAAAAGTTGCAAATCACATAGTAAAATTGCATTTAAAAAAATTACACAGTTAACCATACTTTTTCTAATTTCCTCACAATGTCTTGAGGATCTTCGGTTGGAATTAGAATTTGTCGATCAAATTGTTCGACGTCGCTTCCTGTTCCATCGGACAAGATTTTGTTGTATTTGTTGTCTTCTTCTTCGTTGATCTCCGGTTGACCGCACCTTCTATGTTCCGCTCGAATCCAATCTCTGAAAAGAACTGCAATCTCCAATGCGTCTCCGACCAATAAATGTCTGTGCTATCCTATTTGAAATCTTCTAGCAGAAAAGCGCTTTTAGACGATGTTGATGACGCTTGAATGTTCAAAACATCTCGGGCCATCTTTGCTAGTGTCAGAAATGTATTCTCATTCTGCCTTCAGTATTTCAGCAAGTCTTCATGTCCTTCATCATTAATAATTAATTCGTACAGTACAACACCCCTGCAAAACATAAACATCAAATTCGCTAACTAAGTTAAAAATATGGCACGCATATCTTATATGAAAATGATCAGGAAAACATGGAGTTAATCGAACATTTAAAAGTCTTATAGCATAATCATTAGAAGTAGCATTATCTAATGTAATAACCATAATAATCACAAATTTCATTAATATTTTGTGCAATAAAACATCCAGTGTGCCTATCATCAATATATCTATATGCTAAAATACGTTTTTGCATAGACCAATTTTGATCTATCCAATGACATGTCAACGTTAGTATTACAACATATGTCAGAAGTGATTGACACTTTGCCATTAAAATGATACAATGCATAACGTAAATATTGTTGATATTCACTTGCAAATTTTAAAACATCCCTTCTAACAGTTGATCTAGAAAAATCATTAAAAGTAGGATTATATGTTTCTCGAATGTAATGAATAAAACCAGGAGAGGAAGGAAATGAAAAAGGCAAACCCTCCACCACAACTAATTTTGCCATATTTTCCCTATCTTTGTTTTTATCATATTTAGGACCAAAAATTCCCCCTGTCGTAGGGTTAATTTCACCTTGTACTAGGTCGGGGACACTATGTGAACCTTGTCCTGACTCAGATGGCATTGACACACCCAATGTTTTAGCATGATATTCATTCCACCCAGTTGTGTGCTCGCCTTGTACATGTCTAAATAAACCTCATGTCCCACCTTGACCTTTTTCGATTTTAAATTTATAAACATTTTTACAAATTTTACATCTAGCTAGTTTATTCTCTTGATCCCTATCAAAAAAATGCCATGCAATTGATTTTAATTTTCAAGGTTGAAAATTGAAACTTTGCTCGATGGATGATCCTCAAGCTAGTTGTCAACTTCACTCCCAATTTTTTAACTTTGATATAATATTTAATAGTAGGAAGATTTGTAGAATTGTAGAGAGATAGATTAGAGAGATGATAGAAAGATTTGTGAGAAAAATGAAGAGGAAATGAGGTATTTATAGTTGAGAAATAGGGTTAAAGTGCAAATATATTAACTTAGGGGTTAAAAATAAATATAAATGGAGTAGGGGGTTTATGGGGGGGGATGGCTGTTATAGCCGTTGCACAACGGTCAAAATTGAAATTTGATCGTTGTTGCAACAACTATTTTTGCAAAAGGGGACTGGCGGGGCGGGACGGGACGACGTCGGGATCGGGACGGGCGGAACGATCCCCAACCCCGTCCCGAGTTCGAACCCCGACATCGACAAATATTTTTTAGGGGGATCGAGACAGGGCGAGCCGGGTAGCGGGCCGGGTCGGGTCGGGATCGGGCCGACCGACCCACTGGACAGGCCTGATTTCATCTACATGAGTGAAATTATCATAATTAAGATTACTAGAAGATGCACCCTTACCTCTGTTACCCCTACTATCTCTAACAGAAAAACGTCCACTTCGTTTTATTATAATTACGCAAATAAATAATTAAAGTTAAAAAACTAAGTATGATAATTAAAATTAAATAATAATAATTTAAATAAAAGAAGAAACGAGTGTACCAAATGGCGACGTAACGTCGATGTGTGATCCTCAAGCTAGTTGCCAACTTCACTCCCAATTTTTGAACTTTGATAGAAATTACCAAATAAAATATAATATTTAGTGTGCAATTTAGACTTGTAAAGTGAGAGATGGTAGGAAGATTTGTGAGAAAAATGAAGAGGGAAATGAGGTATTTATAGTTGAGAAATTGGATTAATGTGTAAATATACTAACTTAGGGGTTAAAAATAAATATTAAGAGGGTAGGAGGTTTATGGGGTGGTGGTGGTGGTGAGGGGGGGGGGGGGGGGGAATGGCCGTTTCTAGCCGTTGCCAACAGCTAAAATTGAAAATGATGGTTTGTGCAACGACTAGATTCTACATGAGGGACTAGACGGGGCGAGACGGGTCGGGGCGGGACCAACCCTAGTCCCGTATCGATTTCGAACCCGATTATCGACAATCCCCATTCCGTAATTTACCCAGCGGGACCGGGACGAGGTGAGTTGGGACCGGGACTGGCCGAGGCGGGATCGGCCGTCCCGCCCACTGGACAGCCTTAGTGGGTGCTAACACCCACCGCCCGCCCCACCCATCATCCAACTAAATCTCACCCCCACCATCCAATCAAATTCCATCACCATCATCCTCGAAAGCACTTCTTCTTCACCCATCCCTACCCCACACCACCGTTCCACTAACCCTCTACCCACCCACTCCATCTCAATTTTCACTTTTATATATTTTATTTTATAAAAAGAAGAAATTTCTAACCCCCGCCCCTTCCCCCAAACCCACCCACACCAAATTTAATCACGCAAAATTTTTATTTTTATAAAAAAATTATAAAAGTAAAATAAAACATATGAACTAGAAAATTCGGAAGGGGGTAGGGGGTGTGTTGCACGAGAGGAATGGATTGGTGGGTGGTGTAGAAACAAAAAAAATTAATTAGGGTCGGTGGGAGGGGTGGGTGGGGGACCAAATAAGGAAAGGAGTTTTCTTTTTCAAACTCTAGAAAATCCCAAAATAATAAGGTCTACCCCTTACTCAAGTTCCAAGTGAAGATGAAACAAGATTTCAGTGATTCCGTATTCTATTAATTCTTTAGTCAAATTCAATTCCAACAGATAAAATAGAAAATTCTTGAGTAGTCTACTTCTCTTTGAATGATAAATCCCTTAACTCTTACTATTTTTTCTGACTTTGTCCGTGTCAACAAATAAATTGAAATACCTCGACTTTTTTAGAACAGATCTAAGTCAAATAACAATGGTTCAAAGCACTTCTTTTTATACTATTTCGAAAAACCAATGACTCGATCATATGAATATGTAAAATACAGGATTTCCAATCCTAGCTGAACATTTTATTAACAGGATTTATCACTACTTAGCGACTTTAGCGGTTTGGCCAGTTACTCGAGATTCTCAATAATCATGCATAATCTCGAATGTTTCTCTTCGTAGTTTTTCATTGTGAGGTCGGGGTCGGGGGGGGGGGGGCGGCGGCGGCGGCGAGGGGGGTGGTGTAACAAACCCCAAAAAAAAAATTTAATTTTTTTTTCAAAAACTAAATTTTTTCGGGAAATACTGTTGAGGCAAAAATAGTTCTCTGAATTTTCTAAATCCTAATGTTACGTCACTTTTTTACAAAAAATAGACATCCTTGATTGCGTGAGTGTTTCGCATTTTTTAATATTTTTCAAAAAAAAGCCAACCATAGCATTGGAATGCATTAAATGGAGTAATATCTTTTACGATCATTTAGGTAAATAAAAAAGTTACTCCTAGTATATTATTTTTCATCATTTTAAATCTATAATAATAATCTCTCAGCATCAATTAAAGCAATTTCTTGTTTTAAGCAATAGCTAACCAACATTTTCAATGCATAAAGAACTAACGATTGATATTCCATAACTAGGAATTTTATCAGAGTCGTTTTTCTAATATTTTCTTCATCAAATTTAATCTATATAAGATGAAAAACATAATCTATTTACATAACTACACACTTTGTAACAAATATGGTTAATATTTACTATTACTTAACGGTTATTAAGGTTTTTAACACTAGTAATATTATCCCCGTCAAAGCAACTTATCTCGATCAATAATGTAAGATTAGTGAGCAATTTGGCCTCTGAGCTTTTGATCTAATGGTAATAGCGTAATATGTGATGTCAGGGGCGTACTTAGTGAATAATCTATGGGTTCATTGAAATTCATAGGTTTTGGCTTAGGTTATAAATATGTGTTTAAAAGTCCATTAAATATGTATAAATAATAAATTTTGAACACAAAAAATTGATGAATATGATAGAATTACGAATTCGAAATCATAAAAATACAAATCTTAGATGCGCCTCTGCGTGATGTATGTAGATTAAATGTATATCACGTGTTTGAATTCTACTACAAATAAAAATTTGATATTTAAGTGGAGAAGAGTAAATGAGTGATTTCATTATCCACCTAATTTAACGATGTACCACTAGCCTTCATTATTTTTAATTATTTAAAAAAGAGCAATTTGGCCATTTACAAAACAAATAGAGGCAAATACAACTTTACAATGAACTCCAGGGACCACCAGCAAAAACTTATGACACTTTTTAAACGCATGCCACAAAGCACGAAAAGCCAAACAGAGACATTCCATTTCAGTTCCTCAAAACCCTTTAAAACTTCTTCTCGCCGGAAAAAAATAATTTCGCCGGAGAGATAATCTCCGGCATGGCGTCAAACCAACCGGAGGGATACGCCGACGATTTCCTCGAGCAAATTCTCGCGATTCCTTCCTACGCTAGCTTACCGGTAGCTGACGTTGGCACTCCATCAGAAACGACGTCGTTCACCTCGCCATCTGCCGTATCTCATCTTAACTCTTCCAATGCTGGTGGCCTACAGCAGCCGTTGTTCCCGTTGGGATTAAGCTTGGATAACGGCCGTGATGACGTCAGCGACGCTGGTGCTTATGCAGTGAAGCACGTAAGCATTTTGTGTGGTTATAAATCACGTCGTAAAAGTTCAATGTCAATAAGTAAACGTGTCATTCTTTTTGGGAAAATAAACGTGTCATTCTTGTTGGTACCGACTAAAAAGTAAATTGTGTCTGTAGAACAAATCATCCTAACATACTTTAAAAGTTCAAAAGTTGTGCAGCCACTAACAATTTCTAACACAATAATTAATAATACGTTGTACAGTCGCTAATAATTTCTTGAAGTTTTCAACTCAATAATTAATAATAAGAAGTTTTCAACTCAATAATTAATAATAAGGGTAAAATAGGTATCAAATGATAAATTATGTCTTAGTTTTTCAAATTGGGCAAGTAAAAGTGAACATTTATTTTAGTTAGTACAGTGGATAAGTAAAAATGGACTGAGGGAGTATATTTTTTAACAATATTTATGATGGAAAACTGACGGATATTTAACTTATTTTTTGGTTTGTTAATTTTGCAGGAAAGAGAAGGAATAAATATAGGAAATTTATATGCAGGTCTAGAGCATTTGCAATCTCATGCAGTTCGACACTCTGTGCCTCCTGTTCACCATGTTCAGGTTACTCACTGTCTTTGTATATGAGATCTTGTTTTTTGTTATGTTGGAATTGCTCATTATTATTCTCCAATACAGATAATGCCTCGATATAAATAGCTGGATATGTAAAATTGAGTTCATTTGTTGTGACTTGGAACGGTTCCCTGTGAAGAGTTGCTATATTTTCTGATGATGATTGAGGAATTATAATTTCTGATGATGATTGAGGAATTAGTGTGTTTTGAAGAATGATAAAATTTTGGAAAAGCATTGTTACTATTCGTTACATGATTACTGGATATATTGTCTTTAAAAAGCGTTTATTATAAATTTGACTTGCTACTGAATTTTATCTGGCATCTTCAATCCCTTGTGTTATATTCCTTATTGACTTGTACATATTGCAATTATTTACACCGCATAAGGATTTTGCTTTCTGAGGTTTTATGAGAGACATCTTAGTGGTCAAGTCCTTTGTAGACTATGCTTAAATGATTTAAATTTTGGAAGCTGAAATCTAAACGCATATGCAAGTTTTTAGCCAGTGAGCTGTCGGGAGCTAGTCCAGAATCTGCATATATACAGATTTAATACTCCTTGTCTACAAGGAAAACATATTGGCATGAGCGAATAATTCTTTTTTTTGATAAGTGAATGAATTATTCTTTTCTAATTGAGGCATATTATCCGACTATAAGAAGGTAGAATACTATTCTATATTTGTTTTCTCTAGACGGAGGTGTTCTAGCCAACTTGTGTTCACCTTGACTATTCGGCCGGGACACAGGTATCGGATAACTCTATCCATCAAGGCTAGATAAGAAGAAATTACCTAGTGTTTTTGCCTCCACGGGATTTGAACCTTAGACCTCATGGAGTCATGGTTCTTCTGCCACCTCGTTGATCACTAGGCTACCGTCCACACCCTTGGGTGCTTGGTATTGCATCCATTATTCTGTTTAGTTTCTCTTTATTTTCGAAGTCTAATTAGTTGTATGATTCATGCTTGGTTACTATGATTTGGATTATGTTTCTTTAAGACGAACATGGCCTATTTGTCAATGAGGGGAGTAGGTAATTACTGTATTAGTCGAGCTTATACTTTCTCTCGGTTTCTTGCAGCCTTTTCAAGGCCCAACAACACTGAGCACAGCAGTAACTGTACCGCACCCACCTTCAATTCGTCCTAGGGTTCGAGCTCGAAGGGGACAAGCCACAGATCCACATAGCATTGCTGAGAGGGTAAGAAGATTGATGTAGCATGCTATGTAGATAAGTTACGTAAGGACAAACGTGAATCACATAGTATAATGCAAGGTTTTTATGAGAGTCCTCTAGAAACAAGTGGTACTAAATAATGATCCGTCTCTTTTTTGCAGCTGAGAAGAGAGAGGATATCCGAAAGAATAAAGGCTTTGCAGGAACTGGTACCCAGCTGCAATAAGGTGTGTCCCCGTGTATAGTTGCCACAAGTTTTTATTTTCGTGAATACTTAGGCTCTCTAATCCACGAAGTCTTATGTTTACAAATAATAGCAATTGTACTTTTTTGTGCACATCATGGCCATAAAATACCAATACTTTAAAGTAGAAGCAGGTTTAAGATGATTCATCTCGTAGGCAAACTTTTACTTGCAGTGGAGTGTGTCTGATGGTTTCAATTTACTATTTTTTAGTAGTCGGGTTTTTGTGATTAGCTTGATTGCTGTTTCTCAATTTGATTGGGATTTTTGAAATTGGACTGTCTTAGTTTTTCAGCATCTAATATCATTGGTCCCTAAAGAGTGAAATTAGAAAGAATATGGCAGCTTGGGGTATTGAAATTCTATTTTTTCCTGTTGCCAGACAGATAGGGCCGCAATGCTTGATGAGATTCTGGACTATGTGAAGTTCTTAAGGCTCCAAGTTAAGGTAATATGCCATTTTTTAACGTTCATCTTAATTGCTAACTTAGTCATTCACTCTTCCTACCATGTCCCGGAGCAAATTAGGTTCTGGGCTTCTGAGTTCTGTACAGTGATGAAGCTGCTTTCACAATTATTCCTCTCCATATGATTTGATTCTCAATTTAAAATTGTTGCAACCATTATCATTAATCCATTCCTGTAAAGCTCGCTAATTCATCATGTTCTTGAGGACACTCCCTTTCCGGTGGTTTAGTGGTAATCATGTGGTTTTCTGATTGTTGGTTTCTCTAAAGGTTATTGAGTTAACTATATTATCCGTAACTAAATATAACACAAACTACCATTCCATCTATCATATCAGTTGAGTCGATCCGATTCGTTCTTATCTATAGATAAGGCAAGAGCTGCGGAGTCCGCCTTCCCTTGAAAACACCTCCCAGAGGGGAGGGTTATAGTACAGATGTACGCTAAGGAATATTATTAGTAAGTCTCGTTGTGGTGGTCTTTCACCATCTTCCTTTTGATTGGCCTATATCTTTGAATCCGGTCTTTCGCTATTCCCACATCGGTCTATCTCATTGTTATGTATCTTGAGCTATTTTTGAGCTTGATCTCATGGGAAACAGTTGCCTTACGAGTTTAATAATAAGAACAGGCTAACGTTTTTGCTTGTATGCTAATTTCTGTTTGCAAATAAGTACATTTCTGTATCTCCTGGGTAATTTTAAAGTACTTCTCTTCTTGGCATGTTCTACCCCTACTCTCGTGGTCCCGATTTTATATACACTTCCTATTTTGGTTTAACATCATTCTGCTAGTTATATTTTTTAGATAAGCTTTTTAATCCTTTTAACTGATTAAATTCAAAAATTTGAGGTTTTCTTATTGACATAACTTTTCAACTACTCTTTTGATATGTTGTTCTACTACTACTTGTATGATATGCAAGTCAAACTAATATTTTTGGTTCCGTTTCAAATTGTATCATAAAATAGGAGGGAAAGAATGGTAAATGTGTTCAAGAAATTGAAAAAGAAGAGAGTAATCTCATACTGTTGGAAGTCTTCTATTCTACCATTGCCTTCTCAAAAGAGGTTCTGTTCTACCATATAAATAACCTCTTGGAGGATGGTTGGTGCCTCAACGAGGAACTTACATCTCGTCTAATGGTTGGTCTGATTGCTTTACTTCCACGACAGTTATCATGCCAATCATTGATAATCCTCCTCTATAACTCTTAACTTAGTAGCGTGTTACTGTTATGTTCTGGTACATCATTTGTTGTATCATGTGCAAAAGTTTGGTTATGTTAGAGGTTCGGGTGAGTTGGTGCATGTCGTAGCCTCCTTGCTGATTTTTGAGTTCCCAAGTTTCCATTCCTTTGTGAGTTCAGTGTATATTGGATTTCTTGTCCATCATAGTACCCTTACTGGTTTTGGACATTTCCTTGTTTTCCTTCTTGTATCTGTCCAATAAATTGTTTGCATTAATACTGCCTAAAGGTACTGAGCATGAGTAGGCTGGGAGGAGCCAGTGCGGTGGCACAACTTGTTGCTGACATTCCATTGCAATCTGTGGAGGTAATGAATGGAATCCTATTGCTACTTATTGATCATCATCAAAGACCCTAAAAACAGTGTCTAGATTGCTTGCGTTAAAAAAAATCTTCATTGCTTCGAAATTTTCTTTTCCCCCACCTCTATTTTAGGGGGACGGTGGTGACAGTAGATCCAACCAGCATATCTGGGATAAGTGGTCCAATGCCGACACAGAACGAGAGGTTGCTAAGCTCATGGAGGAAGATGTTGGTGCGGCCATGCAATACCTTCAGTCTAAATCACTCTGCATCATGCCCATATCACTTGCTGCACTCATCTATCCTACTCAACAACCGGATGACCAGTCACTGATCAAGCCTGAACCGGCAGCCCCATCATAGACGTCCAATTCGTTGCACGTGCCTCTGAGAACTCCTAGTGGCCTTGTGTCCCACCCTCCTTTGTATCCTTACCTACCATCTCTTTTGTATTTTCCTCTGCAATTGGTGGCAATGCAATCAATGTCATATGCCACAACTTTTGCTTTTAGCCCAACTATTGGCCCCCTTTATTACCTTTCTGGAGTTTCGTCAAACAAGGCATGATGTCATTACCTTGGACAAAGGTAAACGTATGAAAGCACCCAATCAATTAGCTTCATTTTCAGATGAGGTGAGCTTCTTTTTCAAAGTTATCTATGATTAGCTGCTCTTCCCCCATTTTGTTGTGGGATTGTGGGGACTCCCTTTATCCTTTACATAGTGGATGGTGGGGGCGTTGTAAAAGTAACCAACTGGTTGTTGTAACGTGTAATGTAATTTTAGTATATTATTGCAATGGATAGTTGAAGTTGCTCTCCTCCCAAAAAGTTCTGAAAATATGATTTGTGCCTTTGCTGTACTTTTTGTCTTTTATGCGTTTGAGTGGACTGTAGATTTCTGGGAAAAAATAACTGGATTGTAGATCACACCTACACCAGCTAGTAGGTCGAGGCAAGTGTTACTGTTAACCGGCTCGGATGATAGCGAGCTTGTTCACTCAAAGTTCCTTTCAGTTGATACTATCAGAAAAATTGTTTGGGACTTTAATTTCCCATGCCAAAGACAAGTGAAATTGTTGAAGTCAGTAAATAACCATTGCTTGATCCTCGTACGGGGAAGTCTTCATAATATTCTTGACTAGTTCTGAAATTTCAAATTTACTAGAGATGTACTGTAAAAAGTTTTGAGTGATTTGGCCCCTTATAGGGACGTACAGAGTTATGTTCAATATTCTAGTTGATATATTTTTTCTAGGTCGGTGGCAAGAAGCAGGCTACTAGAGTACTATTACTATTGTTTTAGATATTGGCGCAATGACTCATAAACCTAATTTACACACTAATATAATAGTAATAGTTTCCGCTCATCATATTTCCTATTTCAAAGTAGAAACAAGACCTGAAAAGAGAATCCAAAACAAGGATTTTAATCTAGCTAAACCAGGAATAAACAATGAAAAATGCATCAGAAAACAGTTTAAGTAAAAAAACAAAGGGATTAATCTCAAAAACTTGAGACTTACTAACGCGTGATAGTTCCCAAAGACCAAAAAAAAGATAGTACTCCGTAGTACGTATTTGCCAAGTGAAAGAGATATTGCACGGACAATTTTGAGAAAATTAATTCAATAACAAAATCCATTTCTAGTTAAGTGCAAACTCTTTCTAGCAATTAGAATTCATTACAAAAGGACATAGTTGCTGTTCGCCGTCAAGAATGTTAGTAAAAAGAAAAAAAAGCAGTCTGGTGCACTAAGCTCCTGCTATGCGCCGGGTCCGGGAAAGGGCCGGATCATAAGGGTCTGTTGTAACCTTACTTTGCATTTCTTCCAGAAGCTATTTCCACAGCTTAAACTCATGAACTCCTGTTCACATGACATCAACTTTACCATTTACTCCAATGCTCCCTTCCGTCCAAGAATGTTAGTGACACTTGGAAAATAGGACATACATGACCACAAGTTCCCTTGTATGGAAGTGAAAGTACGGATTCTATATTTGTCGAAAGGCAAGAAAGAATATGCGTTTTACATAAACAAAATTTAACTTAAATAACAAGTGTGTCTGTGAGTGGTGACTCAAAGGTGAAGCTAGTAAATAGTTTGTTTTAGGCCTCCAGAATTTTGAAGCCCTAAAATATTTTCATTTAAAATAATATTGAAGATTGTAAAAAAAAATAGATTTATTAAAACAGACCTTTACCAGAAATATTCTAGAACATTGAATTAAACAACTCAAATCTTCATATTTATAAATGAACTTCTTACAACAACATTCAAGATAATGTCTTGCAAACAAATATCTGACATCTTATTAACTAGAAATAATCCTTACTTTTATAAATAATTGATATTACTATGTGAAGTTAAAGACTTTCTATCTTTTAGGGACACTACACTAAAAATAAGTACTATATAAGAATAAAAAAGGCAATTTTAAATTATTATTATTTTTGTGTGTATGAAATTTGGGGTTCTGTTAATGGGTTGTTTTTGTGTCTCTCTTGGTTATAAAAATCATAATATGGAATCCATGTACAAAAGAATACAAAGAATTGAGTTTCCTCTCTGGAGAACGTTGAGAGTCCAAATAATGATTACAAAGTTGTCTAAATTGTGGATAGTGGACATGCTAAGCGTTATCAGGTTAACATATCAGTTTAAGAACAAATTTATGGAGAAAGATTCAAGTCCCAACCATTCTGCTTTGGAATATATCTGGAAAATGTTTGAAGGAAAAAAAGAATGATGAGAAGTCTATTAGTGATGGGGACTCAAAATGATTTATTTCTACATTTACCATTGTGGATGAAACATTTGGAGATTTAGTGTTGCCCAACATAGGGGGTACTGGTGTTGAGTGCCAAATAGGTTCTTGTAATGACCTCAGTTATAGTAATAATTAGTAGAATAAAGAATTGTTGCCAACCGGGTTCGATGTCGACCACACGTAAATGAAGAAACAAGAGTAACTAACTTTCGAAACCGACGGCTGGGACTAGTTTCCAATTAATGAGGCGCAAGGGTGGAGATTTTTCCGCGTCACTAAAGTTGTGAAGGTCGTTATATACACGGTATGAAGAGAGAGAAATTGTCAAAAGAAATATATGTGCAAAACTCCTTTTTCTTCCTCTTATTTCTGCAAATCATCTTGGTTATGGCGAGTTCAATCCTATCATTAGCTTAGTTCAATTCAGTATTTTAAGATCTATTTGAGTTTCATTTTTATATAAAGAGAAAATTGTCTCAAAAAATCATTGCTCCTTTAATTTCTGTCGATTAGTTGTTAAATTGAGCTGAGATCATTACAATTGATATTAGAGCAATCGATTCTACGTCTTGTGAGTTGTGGGTGGTAAAATGGCAGAAGATACTCGTTTACAAATTATGAATGCAAGGTAAACTCACCATGATAAAGATTTGGCTGAATTGACTGTAGGGCAACAAACCTTGCAGCAAACTGAGAGAGGCATACAAAAAACCTTGGAATTGATTTTAGATAGATTGACAACATTAGAGAGGCCTCCACAAAGGGCTCAAGGTGATCGTATTCTACCTGGGCCTGCTCTAGAAGATATACCAAATAGGCCTCCATCAGGAGTCCAAACCCCTATTCCTAAGTGGGTACTGCCTACTTTTGAGGGTCATGAACATAAGGTATGGATTCAAAGGTGTGAGAGGTATTTTAATTTATACAGAACTCAGAAAAATCAAATGGTTGAAGTTGCTGCTGTTAGTTATAATTTGCAGAAAATGTAGAAAACCGACTTTACAAGCGAGTACGAACTCTCCACTTAAGACTATTTCGCCTCCGTAGAGTGCACCAGGAAGGATAGAATATCTTAGGGATCTAAGAAGTCTAATCAAATATCGTTTGCACTAAAACAACGTTTGATTCCTACTATATTGAGAATTTTCCTTATTTCAACTGATGGGAATATGACAATCTATTTATAGATAGATGGTGCATATTCATGGTGCCTATTGAGATTAAACCAACGGTTAAGATTAAATCTGTTGGTTACATAACCAACTGTCATGCCTTTTCATGATTATCCAAATTAATTAAATTAATTACTTAATTCTGTCCAAAATAGTATTAGAGCAAAATGAACTTCCTATTTGGACTCGCGCACGTGCTAAGTGCTAGTCTTTGATTATAATACAATAAGAATAATCAAGACAAACTACTTGCATAGTGTGGCCCAAATATATCTTAACCTATAAGTAAGAATTTTCCCTTATAAACACAATAATATAGTGTTTACTCACCAATGTGGGACATTTCTTAGAAATCACCAACAATCCCCCACCATTTCCAAGCAATACTTAATAACATGATCTTATGCTTAAATAGAGGTGTCTCGCGATTGAACCCCTATATTAGTGAAATGTCTTTTAAGTAATTATGATGGCATGGTAGACTATGCTTTGAACTAGCGATCCTCTCTTATTACTTAATTTCAAGTCACGCATAAGATACTTTATCCCCAATACATATAGAAGTTACCGACACTTTTAAGGCCATGTGTCCTATATCCTTTTCATGAGCGTTAAGAAATCAAGCCTATTTGATTTCCTAAAGCGGCCTCACTTTAAGCTCATATAGGTGAACCTTTCACATACTCCATAATATAGTACACTTGTGGAAATCAATTGAGTAATAGATATGAGCAACTTTATTCATTTATGATAAAATGTACATATTAACCCAGGCATACCCAAAGAAATATAAAATATATCACACATCTTTATTGCATAAATATACCACTAAAGGTTCATTAAGAGCAAAAATTTGCTCATCCTACATACACATTATGGAACCAAGTACAACTTGGGATGGTAAGACAAGTGCTTGCAACTACATAATGATGTACTTGAACTCATTGAACTTAAGACTCGAGGGTTTTATCGAGTGTTAAGTCGAGGTTCCACCATTGGTAGTTAAAAGTATAGGCTTCAAACCCATCCCTTTTGTAGTTTTGGTGACTAAATCCCTCGTAAGGCCTTTTGTCAAGGGATCTTCCAAATTCTGATTTGTATGTACAAAGTCCACAGTTATAACACCATCACGAATGAGTTGTTTCACATAACTATGTCATAAATCAATGTGCCTTGATTTACCATTATAAACTTCACTGTATGCTTTAGCCAATGTAGCCTCACTATCACAATGAATTGAGATATGTGACATAGGCTTTGCCCATAAAGGCAAATCATACAAAACATTTCTTAGCCACTCGGCTTCCTTGCATCCAGACGCTAATGCTATAAATTCAGATGTCATAGTTGAATCTGCAATACAAGTCTGTTTCTTAGATCCCCATGAAACTAAACTCCCACCAATTGTGTATATCCACCCACTCGTAGAGGAATGATCACGGTTAGATATCCAACTTGCATCAGAAAAACCTTCTAATACACAAGGAAATCTATCATAATGTATTCCATAGTGAATAGTTCTCCTAAGATACTTAAGTAGCCTTCGAACCGCATGCCAATGAGCATGACTTGGATTATGAGTAAAACGACTCAGTTTTCCTACAACAAAACTAATATCAGGTCTTGTACATGTCATGGCATACATAAGACACCCAATTATCTTAGCATACTCTAATTATTTCACAGGTTCTCCTGTATTCTTAGATAACACTACATTGTGATCAAGAGGCGTAGATGCAAATTTACAATCAAAATTGTTAAACTTATTTAACACCTTTTCAATGTAATATGACTGAGTCAAGGCCAAACCACTAGTATGTCTAGTAATTTTAATGCCTAAAATCACATCCACTTCACCCATGTCTTTCATGGAGAAATTAGCAGATAAAATCTACTTTGTGTCCACCTCTTGTTTGAAGTAATAAAACTATTCAAATTCCAATATTCGTGGAGAAAGAATCGTAATAAATGTAAAGAAGAGGCATCTTTTACCCAATAGCGAAGAGTTTGAACCAAGATTTTCATATGAACGGGGTAGGGTATTAGTATGTCTAATACATAATTTAGATGTGAAAAATTATCTCTAAAAAAGGAAATGTTGAGTGAATTGATCGTAAATTATGAGAGGAATGCGCTAGTAAACTGTAGTGAAATCACTGGAAATGAGAGAGATGTTCAGCAAGAATCTCATTTTTTGGTAGTATGCTGACCACTTGACTCAAAGTCTTGAGCCATGTAAATCAACACCAATGCTAAAGACATCCGTTATACTAATCAACTCTCTAGAGAATAAGAATTCTACCTATAAGATACCTACATTATGTCTTTTTACCACATCCCCCCTTTCCCTGTAGGTCGAGCTTCCTTTTCCCTCTCACTTCGTTTGAACTTAATTACATCCACCCTCTCACCGGGTATGAATTCCTAAATCCATTTACCTCGACTAGGATCAACTCCTTCTATGCCCCACAAAAAAGCTAAAAGCAATTCAAGTTCCACTTATCTTAACACAACTCAGGTTAATCGACTCCCAGCCTAGCTAAACTTGGTGAAAGCAATCAAGCCAAAGCAATACTTATTCCTTCAACGGTGGAGGCGAACACGCTGTGCTCTAAAATATAGAAAGTGTGTCATGCTTGATTCATAAGATTCTATAATCAATAGCACTAGACAACGAAGATTGTGCTCCAGCTGGTGGTGAAGGAAAGGGGGAAACGACTCGTTCCTTCATTGCGAGGAGTTAAAAGAGACTATGACGAGGCTCTAGCATCGTTAGGATAGGCCAGTTCGACTTCATTTGTTTGTCCACTTCGGTTTACCTTCTTTAAGTGGTAGCTTTTGTGGCTAGCTCCTTATCTTGGTCAAAAGCCAAAACTCAGTAATCGGAGGTAGGTTAGGGGCCGGCGGGCACGCCCCCAGCTTCTTAAGTTTGGGAATTGTGTCGGACCAATGCTATGAGCTTCCAGAATCCAATGGAATCTTCGTAAAGTCGATCATTACGAGTGTTACGATTCATTCGATTGGTAGGTCCAATCGATTCATAGCCTTTCGAGCACAACCTATCGATCCTCGAGGTCCAGTAAAAGGTCACTCCTCATCCCGATCTTAGCCAACGGGGGGAAACCACATTGACAATACTAGAGAGAGAGAAAAGAGGATTATCAAGCCAGTGGGGCTTAGCTTAAAGGCAAGGAGAGGGGCTCTAAGCGACTCTACCTAATCTTGAATCTTGAAAATTGACTTTCTTTTTCAATCAACTGGCATACCTTGCATAAGGGGGACGTTGAAAACATTCCAGCAGATAGTATGTAATACTCTTATCAAAACGGACTCCGATCGAGAAAGTCCTATCCTCGACCTACTTCCATCTTAAAACATTGAAAGGCCCGTTCCGATCCTTGCCTACTAAACAGTTGCACCCCCGGATATGTATGTTGGGAGAACCCCATGATCATTCCGTGTGGAAGGGAAGGTGCGGAGCGAAGGCGAAGAAAATAAAGGTGCATTAGTAGTTAATACTTTGTAATTGGATAAGTTATTAGGAATATGACGGAATGAAAGACCAAGGTATCAAAGTCGACCTCCTTGTCAGGTCAGTATCTGGCATATAGAGATGCTTAAAACATCATTCTTTGAATAGAGACATCGCCCGACCAAAGACAATGTCCCAAAACGATCTAGTCAGCCTGCAGGCAACTGCTATAGAGGGAATGCCCGACAACTCAATTTATCCGGTAACTACTAGGGGCTCATGTATCCCATGCTGGATTAATCGTATTCTGGGCCGGAGCAATGAACCTATTTGAAGTGGCCCATTTCGTACTAGAGAAGCCTAGGTAAAACGCCGCGGTTCTCTCCATCCGATCGATAGTAAGAGCCAATACCTTCATGTGCCTTTACTGTTCGTCCCGGAGGAGATGTAACTTCCCTTCTTTTGTCCGTCCACGAGGCTGTATTAGTGCTAAATATTAACATGTCATCCACATATAAACAAATGACAACTCCCTTGTTTTCAACAAACTTACTATATACACACTTATCGACATCATTGATAAGAAATCCATTAGCAAGTACAACTTGATTAAATTTTTGGTGTCATTGTTTGGGAGCTTGCTTAAGCCCATACAATGATTTGATCAACTTACACACTTTATGTTCTTGATCAGGAACAACAAACCCCTCGGATTGTTCCATATACACCTCTTCATCTAATTCACCATTTAGAAATGCGGTCTTCACATCCATTTGATGACTAACGAGACAAAAATTGAGGATAATGCAATCAACACCCTTATTGTTGTTGTTCTTGCAACATGAGCATAGGTCGAAGTAATCAATACCTAACTTTTGAGTGTAGCCTTTTGCTACTAAACGAGCCTTGAACTTGTCTATAGTTCCATCTACTTTCATTTTCCTTTTGAAAATCCACTTACAACCAATGAGTTTATAACCTGGTGGTAGATCAACCAACTTCCAAGTTCTATTACCCATAATCGAATCCATTTCATCATTAACTGCTTCTTCCCAAAAGGAAGCATCTGGAGACTTCATTGCCTCCTCAAAGGTGACAAGATCAACTTCTAAATTATAACAAAAAGGTATGTAAGTGTCAACAGAAGACTGATCCCTACTTCCTTTCCACGAGAAACATAAAGAAATCATCTCCGAAATCTTTAGCTTTTCGCGCCCTTTTACTTCTTCTTGGTTCCACAACTTTCTCATTAGTTGAGTTATTATCAACTAAATCACGCTCTTCCCCGTAAATGAGAACTAGATGGTAACGTTGTGTCATGAGATGTAGGAATGGTACTAAATCTATTTTCATCAAAAATAGCATCCCTAGACTCAATTATAGTATTAACAGAATATGAATCATTAGGTTCAATAACCTTAAATCTATAGGCTTTACTGTTCATATCATAGCCTATAAAAACACACTCAATTCCTTTCTCCCCAAGTTTCTTTCTTTTGGGCTCTGGAACTTTAACAATTGCTCTACATCCCCAGACTTTAAGATGACTTAGGTTCGGTTTTCTTTTGTTCCAGAATTCATATGGGGTAGTCTTACTTCTCTTGTTAGGTACTCTGTTAGGAATATAACAAGTTGTATGCAAGGCTTCACCCCAATATCCATGTCCTAAACCCGACTTGGATAACATGGCATTTACCATTTCCGTTAGGACTCTATTTTTCCTTTCGGCCACACCATTCTGTTGTGGTGTATAAGGTGATGTAACTTGATGCACAATTCCAGTTGATTCAAAGAATGATGGATTATAATATTCCCACCTCTATCCGATCTAAGACACTTAATAAAGGTTTCACAATGAAGTTCTACTTTACTTTTAAACACTTAAAATTTTTCAAGTGCTTCACTTTTTGAATGTAACAAATGTACATAACGTTTTAAGTTCCCCTCCTTTGCCATCTAGCTTTGCCCCAGGGACTTCTTTGACTATTTCTTCTTTAGGTGAAATCTTAATAGCGCAAAAGGAATTATTTGACGAAGTTTAAGCATTGAGACAGTACCTAGTTTTGGTGTTTTGCTTGCTGCTAATAGCTGGCTGCTTATTTTCGTCTGGACTATTTGGTGTTTCCTTGTAACTGATAGCTAACTTTGTATTTTTCAGTTCAAAGCTATCTTCTTATTCTTCTATTTATTTGATCTTGCAAAGGCTGAATCAATTTGCACTTTAGCGATAATATTGATGAAAACAAGTATCCATTAGAAGATGAAAGCATTTTAGGAAGCTAATTTTGCTATTATGACGAGACCTTTGTTTAAGAGGGCCTTGCCTATTCTAAAGTTGATTAATAGTGCAGACTTTTGCCATCTTTGTTATTTTGAACTAGAATTCTAAATGACCCTCAAACTGTATCTCAGTTGACCTTTTTTTTTTGGATAATTCTAATACATTTTATTCTATCACTAAAAAATTTCAAAATTAAAGTCATAAGATGCAACAGTTCTTTATCATCAAGTGAGAGTTCAAAATCCTAGTTTAGTGTAACTCTATTTGATATGTTATCAACTATCAATAAAGTTATGAAGGATTAGGATAAGGTTAGTAGTTAGTTGAGTTTTGTATGCGAGGGAGGTGAGGGCTAGCGTTTCCATCTCCTCCTTTTCTTAGTAGTAGTATTTAGGTGTCGCGTATATAATTATTTCTATGTGAGTATTACTTCAGTTGTTCTATATCTTGTTATTTTCTGCTGTTTTATTTTCTTGCAATCTTGCATTGACTATGATTTTTTGAGCCGAGGGTCTATCGGAAACAACATCTTTGTCCCACAAAGGTAAAGGTAAGGTCTGCGTACATCCTACCTTCTCCAGACCCCACTTTGTGGAATTGCACTGAATATGTTATTGTATCAACTATCAATTGTGATATTTCAAAAACTTGACCTTACCTAAGTAATACAATCAAACAGATGAACAATAGCTAGTCCTTGTAGAGAATTAATGTCAAGAGTATGACACACATGCAAGGGAGATGAAGTGCAACAAAGATAACTTAAAATGTATTTTGGTCTAGCAATATGAAGAAAAAAGAAGCAAAAACGTGTGCATGTGGGAGTGTTTGCAAGCTAAGGTGCACGGTTTCTATATATACCACTTGAGACAGGCTACTTGTGTTGGTTTGTCTGAAGGACCTACCTCTTTGAGTGTCTGTCATGACCTTAAGTTGGACCATGACAGAGAAAATGGCCTATGTGATGGAGTAAAGCCCTTTGCAATTCGAGGTGGCGCTCTATTTCGATGATAAAGTATGTTTTAAATGAGTAAAAATAAGATATTTAGGTTCGTTAGTTTTGATGTACAAAATTTGAGCAAGTTTTTCAGCGATAAGGGCATGTTAGGGATCAAATTTAAACCGATGGAAAATTTGTTATTGAAGATCAAATCCGAGTCAGTCCACCAATGATAAGGATAGGGAAAAATTATTCTATTTCCGGACATTTTTTGCCCCTTTTCTTGAATACTATGCTGCATTCACATCGTTCATAATAATTCCGTAACATTTTTAGTTTCTGACTTTCTGTAAGCTTCTATTAGTTCTAACTTCTAAGGTCTAAAATAAGATTTTTGATTAAATTCATGGTTAAATATGTTTAGTCTAATATGATGGGGACCGAAACCATAATTATGCAGTAGCATGTGTGCTAAAATTGCTATTGTACCGGACGTTGAACTTTAAACTCAACGGTACTGGACGTTGTTTCTCTTGTTGAGCAGTTTCTTAAGGGGATGTTGTGCCTATAGATGGAGTAAGAATAGAGAGCACCAGAGACTTGGAAATTGTGGTAGGTGAATGCACCAAACACGCCTTATGGTTATTTTTTTCTATCCAGGGGGTTTCAATGGCTATTCTTTCTTAGGTGAAAGCTTAACCATGCAATGAGGAGGAAACCAAGGAATTATTTAACGAAGTTTAAACTCTGCGATAGTGTCTAGTTTTGGTGTTTTTCATTGCTGCTAATATAATAGCCAAGTTTGTATTTTTTGCTTCAGAGCTATCTTCTTATTCTTCTACTTATTTGATCTTACAAAAGGCTGAATCTATTTTCACTTTAGCAGTAATACTGATGAAAGCAAATATGTGTTGAAAGGTTAGAGCATTTAGGAAGCTAACTTTGCTGCTATAATCATGAGAGTTGGGTTGGGGTACCAAAGAACTATGGAAAAATGAGAGCTTTGTTTGATAAGAGAACCTTGTCTATTCTAAAGTAGATTAAAATTGCAGGCTTTTGTCATTTTTGTTGTTTTGAACAAGAATTGTTTCCATTATAGTTAATTCTTGTAATATTCTAAATAGACCCTCAAATTGTATCTATGATATGTCCTCTTTCTGATAATACTTTTACATTTTATTCTATTCTCTGATAATATTCAAAATTAAAGTAATTAGGTGCCGTAGTAATGTATCATCAAGTTCGAGTTCAAAATCCTAGTTTAGTGCAATCCAATTGTAACTCTATTTGTTATGTTATCAACTTCAATAGTGATATTTCAAAAAATTTGACCTCACTTGTGGCCTAGCATTACAATCAAACAAATGAACAATAGCTAGTCCTTATGGAAAGATAATCACTATCTACACTCCTTCACTGTATCGCTTCCCCGTAGTAATATGTGTTTTTGCTGCTCAACAATCTGAATACTCTGAATTTTGGATAGAAACCGCAGCATATTTTTTATCTCCCAGTCTAGGCAATTCCTTCTAAAGCTGTTGTTCCATATGTCACCTTCCCTTAGTTGATCAACAGTAGCATTTGGGTCAGACATGAAACTAAGTAGATCTGGAAACTCCTCCTTTAGTGTTGTGCTTCCCATCCATTTGTCAGTCCAGAAGAGCGTGTTCTTCCGGTTGCCTACTCGAATTCGAGTGTTGCTATTGAACTCCTGCCACAGCTTGCTAATATGTTTTCAAGGGTCCACTCCATGAGGGTCTGCTGCTACTTTAGTAAACCAGAAGTTGTTACCGCCATGTTTCACTTCCACTACTTTCCTCCATAAGGCCTCCTCTTCTCTGCTATACCTCCATAACCATTTCATGAGCAAGCTCTTGTTATCCACTGAGAGATTTCTGATACCCATACCTCCTTTATCTTTTGTGAGAGTTACCCTTTCCCATTTTACCAAATGAAACTTGTGGTGATCACTGTTGCCTTCCCACAAAAATCATCTTCTTATTTTATCTACTTGCTTCACAACTTTCCTGGATTGGAACACTGACATAAAATAAATTGGAATACTATCCAACACACTATTGATCTAAGTTACTCTGCCTCCCAACAATGGCCTCCTCAATAGTCAAGCTGTAGCCGACTTCAAATCGAAGGAGTAACTAGTTCTCCTTCTTTTAAAGCGAAGTCATTCTAAAGGACCCTCAACATATCTTGCGACTGCCTGTTGCTAATTTTTCTCAATCTTCTCGATAACCCCTTCTGCCAAACATGTGTACTCTTGTATTTTGACCCCAGGGGAAGGCCAAGATATGTACCAGTTCCTGTACATTTGCTACTGTATTCACTTGGTAAATAACAGATTTGTTTAGGTTTATGTGCAGCCCAGAAATTGCTTCAAAAACAGAGCAAAACAGTCTTAAGTATCTCACTTGGTTATTTTCCGCACCACAAAAATAGGATGCTTGAAATATGTGCATGTGGGAATTCTTGCAATTCGTCTTTTGAGATAGCATACTTGAGTTGGTTTGTCTGAAGGACCTAGCTCTTTGAGAGCTGATCATAACCTTAAGTTGGGTCATGACAGAGTAAATGTCTATTTGATGGACTAAACCCCATGTTGCCGTTAGTCCATTGTCCCTTTTTATTTAACCATCTGTTCGGAGCTAGGCTCGACTAATATGGATTCACGTTGACTAAGCCTACTAAGAGGGGCAACGAACTCTCTACCACGAAAGTTCTCCATTCTAAAGGCTCGAACTGAATACATCTGGTTAAACGCAGTTGCATTCATTACCTTTAGCTTGGAGCCTACACACATATATACATATGCACACGACCCGCTTGTTGACAAATCTTGATTCTCTTTTTTTATTTCAAGATTCCACCAGAATGTTATATCAGTTACACGAGAAATAATACAATTGAAAAGAAACCTGGCCTTTGAAGTGCCATACAATTACAGAGGTTTCAGGCCATTTCAACAGAAAAGCAATAGACAACATATAGTTTATACATTTGGTCCCCTGGTACCAAGTTGCAACAACATTTCAAGCATGCCATCCGAGACACTAGAGTTGCCAACTAGCAGATAGTGGTTTGAAAATCTTAGTCATCATTATCTATATCCGACACAACCTGCAGATCCAATGAACTACTTGCACCTCATAAACCAAAGACAAGTGTTTTTTGTCGCTCATTAGTAGTATATCCCTTTTGATACAAACAAATCATGAGTACGATCTTTGAACCTTTTTATTTTTATTTGTGTCGCTGAATTTGTTGATGTTGTTATCACATTGCTTCAACATTTGAATTTTCAGAATTAGTATTATGCGAAGTGACCTCACGATGTCTAGAAAAATATTCTTTTCTCATAAGCTTTACACCTAAAATAATATGCCAGAACCATACTCTTTAACTTTTCAATGATTTTTACTGAAGGGTCTTGAGTTTTTGTTATCGTCAATTGATAGCAAAAATGATCTCTATCTTGCCAAACTTCCTAATTTCACAGAACTATCTCTACCTTGTCAAACATCCTATATTTCTTAAACTTAAAAATGAACGGGAGCTTAGCCATCAATTTAGTAGAAATATGGTACATGCTAAAAAGAAAATCAATGCTAGTCTGTTTAAGTGCAAAACAAAAATGTTTTGAAATGTGTGGTCCAAAATAAATCTTATATAAATGTGTGACTGTAAATCCTCTTATAAAGTTAAATTATTTCTAAATATAGAAATGTGACATTCTTTTTGGAACAGACAAAAAAAGAAACATGTTTGGGGCTAAGCTTTTGCAGATTACTCCACTTGCATACAATAATCTACAAAAATAAAGTGAAAATCATCTATATTGCGGAATAGTAATAGGGCAAGTGTCTTAACTAAAAAGATCAAAGTAATTTAGTATAATGACATACATTCAAGATCCAATGGAGGGCCGGAAAAAAGTGGAATGAACGCTGATGTTCGCAACTGATACTGTTTTTTTTTCTTTTGAATTATTAACATCGATGCTCACATCCACCGTCTTGATGGACTAGTAAGGCTCCTTCAACAACTCCTCCTTTCTTATTATGCGTAATTGCTCTTGTGTTTGAAAGAACTCAAGAGCTTTGGTAGTATAATTTTGGACAAGTACTCCTTAGTATTTTCGAAGGTTGTAATGGTAGCCTCAAATATTTCAAGCACCATTACAAAGATTTTCGCAACGATTCTTGAATCATTTAAAGTGGAACCAACAACTTGATATGAATTGCTATGTAAAGAAGTCGGTTAGATACTCCTTTATGGTTTCGCTATGCTTCATCCTTTGCAGCTCAAACTCATGCACGTACCAAATTCAGCGTCTACATCCCTCAAATTCTTTCGTGTCCTTCATACTCGGACTCGTTCCCGTATTTATTTAATATGGCGATTTCAGAAACATGATACGAGTAAAGATGAATATATTGCAATGCAATATTGATTAATGCTAATTTTACTCTAAAACTTGAATAATTTATGGAAGAGAGTGATTTTTTTTAATGGACCAAATAACACTAGAGAGTGTGAATTGGGTGGTTTTCGCTTAAGTGATAGACCAGATTACTTTATCTGGTTATTCGAACTAATTTGAGGAATAATAAAAAACAATAAAGTTGCAATATAATATTATTACGTGGAAATCATCCTTTTTTTGTTTTTTGCCTGTCAAATATGGTTTTGATGCTTGATTAAGTTCATTTCTATGTGTGCTATTGGAGAAATTGCTTTGTGATGCAAAATGTAATTTTAAGTTTGATTAGAGTTGGTTGAAGAATTGATATATCCTGGGTGGTGTTTGTGCCTCGTGATTGAACTAGTAGTTGCACACCATGGAGTGGCTTAAAGTTGTTGTCTTTGCTCAACTTTGATGTTGTTTATCCGTCATATTTTTTGTTTATTAGTTTAAATTGTAAGCAAGTTATTGTGGTAAGTGTTTTTGGAAATAAATGATGATCATAAAGGATGGAAATTGTAAAGATGAAGCAAATGAAACTAGCAGATTGGGTGAAATATGATGCTTAGTTTTGCCGTTTAGTTTACAGCTTGATTGTTTTCCTATCATCTTCTGGGAAGGAGTTGCTATTAACCATGGATTACTAAGCATAGGGATAACTTGTTTCACACGATGCTCTTCTTTGACAATGACTTCTATCAGATTTAAGCAACAAACTTGTGATTTGATAAATCTTTTCTTTTACCAGCAATTTTGTTATATCAGACAAGTTAGATAATAGTGAGATAAGACAATTTTATTGCCCGTCGCAATTGAGATCGAGATGTAGTTGATTGATTGATAGATTGATTGGCATGTAGTTTCTATTTGGGGTTTAGTTAAAGCAAGTGAAACGTCAATTTAATGATTATGGTATTCCCACTAATTGTATAGTAAACTTCCTGTGAAATTATATGTCGGATGATTACGGATTACATTTTTTCACATTCTACATGTCATGCTGATGTGTGTGTTCCACTTTGAATTCAAAACTATCTACCTGTAAATTTTGTTATCTGAGTTTTGACTCTTAGATAAGGTGTCCAGTCGGCTGGGACGGCCCGATCCCCAACCCGCCCCGACCCCCCAAAAAAATTGAGATTAGCAGCTACGGTGTAGGGATCGAACTTTGGATGAGACTAAGGTTCGTCCCGCCCATCCCCCCCCCGGCCCGGCCCGTCCTCATCTCCTTTGCAGAAATAACCGTTACACAACGTCCCAATTTCAATTTTAACCGTTGACAAAGGCTATAACAGTCATTTTGGCCCCCACTCCATAAACCCCCTACCCCCTTTATATTTATTTTTAACCCCTAAGTTAGTATATTTACACTTTAACCCTATTTCTCAACTATAAATACCTCATTTCCTATTCATTTTTCTAACAAATCTTCATACCATCTCTCTAATCTCTCTATTACTCTATAAGTCTACATTGCCTACTAAATATTATATTTTATTTGTTATTTTCTATCAAAGTTCAAATTGGGAGTGAAGTTGGCAACTAGCCTGAAGATCATCGAACAAAGTTTCAATTTTCAACCTCGATTACACGTCGACGTTACGTCGTCATGTGGTACCTTCGTTCCTTCTTTAAATTATTATTGTTACTTAATTTCATTATCTTTAATTATTTACTTGCATAATTATAATGGAGCGAAGTGAACATTTTTCTGGTAAAGTACTAAGGGTAACAGGGGGTAAGAGTGCATCTTCTAGTAAACCTAGTTACGATGATTTCACCTATATAGACGAAACAAAATTTTTAATGTTAATATTAATATACTATTAGATCATGAGGTATATTCTACATCTGAACCAACATTAATTTAGAAAATGAATTAGAAGATAATTTAGATAACATACCCACTAGTGCACCTCCACCTCAGGCTCAGACTGAGTCTCAACCTGAAACTGAAACTCGAATGCCTCATATTCCCCCTAGTATGAGTCGAGACAAAAAATAAAGAAAATTAAAATCAGCTGCATAATTTTTTTTTATAGGGACATTGATAATCAACTAGCTATATGTAAAATTTTGTCGCGAAGTTTATAAATTTAAAACTGGAAAAGGTCAAGGTGGGACGGGAGGTTTAATGAGACATGTAGAAAATTCCCACAAAGCAATGTATAATCAATACCTGACTGAAAAATTGGGTGTGCAAATGCCTTCTGAGTCGGGATAAGGTTCACATAGTATCTCCGACCAAGTACAAGGTCGAATTAACTCGATGACGGGGGAATTATAGGTCCTAAATATGATAAACACAAAGATAGGAAAAATATAGCAAAATTAGTTGTTGTGGAGGGTTTGCCTTTTTCATTTCCTTCGTCTCCTGGTTTTATTCATTACATTCGAGAAACATATAATCTTGCTTTTAACGGTTTTCCTAGATCAACCGTTAGAAGAGATGTTTTTAAATTTGCACATGAATATTAGCAATATTTACGTTACGCATTTTATCATTTTAATGGCAAAGTGGCATCACTTCTGACATAGGCCCTAGTACTAACGGTAATGATTATTTAACTGTTATATGTCATTGGATAGATCATAATTGGTCTATGCAAAAACGTATATTAACATATAGATATATTGATGAAAGACACACTGGAGCTTTTATTTCAAGAAATATTCATGAAATTTGTAAATATTATGAAATTACTAATAAAATTATGACTATCACATTTTTAGAGAAATTTTTTCTAGCTACTAAGAAATTTTCTGGGATTTATTATCGTACTATTTCATCGCTGTTATTTTATATAGCTATAATATTTTTGTTACTTAATGAATATATGCAAAAACCAACTTACAAGCCATCTATTAATATTTATAAAATTTTTAAAAATATTTTTTTCCTATTCCCACTATTTATTTTATTGGTGTTGTATTAAATCCTACTATTTAAGTAGACGGTTGTAAAACACTTGTTGAAACGATTTATGAAAACTTAGAAATACTTCCAACAGACACAACCGAAGAACCAACTAAAGAAGAAGTTATGTCCAACAATATATATATATATATATTACCAAGAGCAAAGTGCAAATAATCAACCGGCTTCTGTACCGTCTTCTTCTACTTCACTGCAACCTAATAAAAGACATGTTGTTTCTGCTTTTAGTATTCAAGGCCTTAGAAATAGAATGTATAGTGGTTCAAGTTCTTCACAAATTAGCGAGTTTGATGTTTATGTTTTACAGGGTGTTGTACCGCACGAATCAATTGTCAATGAAGATGGACGTGAAGACTTGCTGAAATACTGGAGGGAGAATGAGAAGACATTTTCGACACTACCAAAGATGACCCGAGATGTGTTGAATATTCAAGTGTCATCAACAACTTCTGAAAGCGTTTTTTCTGCTGGAAGGTTTCAAATAGGAGAGCACAAACACTCATTGGCAGGTGACAGCTTGGAGATTGCAGTTTTATTTAGAGATTGGATTAGAGCGGAGTATGGAAGGTGCGGTCAACCAGAGATCAACGAAGAAGACGACTACAACTACAACAAAATCTTATTCTAGGGAGCAGGAAGCGACATCGAACAATTTGACCAACAACTTCCAATTCCAAGAGAAGATCCTGAAGAGGTTGTGAGGAAATTTGAAAGAGTATGGTTGACTATGTAATTTTTTTAATGACAATTTTATTATGTGATTTGCAACTTTTGAATTACGAAACAAAATTGAAATTTTGAAATTGTATTACAAAAAAAAATTATATTTCTATTAAATAATATAAGAGACACAAAAATAGCCTTGTGATGTTTTTATTCACTATCTTGTTAAATTATTTAAGTGTTTAAATATATATTTTTTAAAAAAATTAAGTGTCTAAAAAAAAAAATCCCCCTATCCGACCCGACCGGTCCCATCCCCCAAATCCCGTTCCCTCTTCCGGCGTGATGTGGGACGGGACGGGACGGGACGGGACCTCTTCCCGTCCCGCCTATGCCGGCCCGCCAAGACCCGGTCCCGACCCCCCAAATCCCGTCCCCCAATCACGCCCAGTCCCGCCCCCACCCGGTCCACTGGCCACCTGTTAGACAAGCGTCCTGACTTGAGAGATAAATGTGGGTTTGCATGTAATAGATTTAAAGCAAATTCTGTGCTTGGTATAAAACATCTTTAACTTGGAGTTCTCTCAAGTGACATACAGCTAATGTAGGAAGCTAACATAGAGCATTTTTGGTAAACCCGGAGGTGGTATAAGATTTGAGTGCAAAATCGCTGGAAAAATAGTAACAGGATAATTTTTCCAGGAGCTGCCTCCTGAAATTAAAGAAGTCCAAAAACAGAAGTTGGAGGAACTCAAAAAGCAGCAAGAGCTTCAGAATCGTCTGGCTTTGGAACGCAAAATATTTCTTCGCAACAGGAAGGTTAAGTTTTTTGGTTGCAACTTCTTCTCTGTTTTATACATTTGATATGCTTCCACATGTTACGTTCAAGTGTCAGAATTGATTCATTAAGCTTCAATTTATGGGCAGATAGAAGAAATCTCGAGAGAAGAATAAGACGTTTGGAGAAACAGCAGCGCACTTCATCTGGTAAGGCCCAAGAAACAGAAATTGCTGAACAACTTGCTAAATTGAAAGAGGACCTTGAATAATTTACCTGTTTTTTGTGTTCTTTGGTTTCTTGAAATCGCAGTAATGATCTTTTCACTGAAGCAGTGTTCTACTTTTTCTGGTCCAATATTTAGACTTTAGTCCATTTTCTTTCCAAAGTCAAGTGTTTTCTTCTGAATATTATCGTTGATGCCATTTGTTTTTTGCTAGTGCGAGCATTAGGTCTTCTTATCATCTCAATTTGGCACTTTCATATGATGAAGATGCAATAGTTAGCCTAGATTTGGGGTTCCTTTTAAGAATTTGCTAATGCGAAGACCATACACCTGCTGTAATGGCCAACTCAGAAATCTACCTTTTATAATTGGTTTCTCAAATAGTATAATAGAACTTATGACGTCTTTGCTAGTGTAAATTTAAACATATTGGTCATTTTTTGTATTCTCACTGATAATGAACTATTTAATCGCAGTTCTTTCCCAAAAATGAGAAATGTGTACCCTTGTTTTCGGGAGGTGACGAGCAAGATATTGTTGACAAAAGATGTATACTACGGGAGCAAATTAAAGCAAATATAGTTGCTGCTGCAGCAAGTGGGAAAGATTTGGAAGGTACTACGCTGTTTTCACATTAGTTTTGACTAGCTCCACATAGACTTCCTTTTGTTTTAAAGATGTGTATTGCAACACCTGGTACGGTCAAAATCTGTAACTAAAAAACACTACATAACAGAATATCTGTGTAAGCTGATTTTATCTTATCTTAGCTGCTAAGTGATCAATCCTAAATGAATATTTTTTCTCAGATAAAAAAGAACTAAATGAATCTTTCCATTTTAAGCATTTGAATATATGCAAGACTATCAGTTATATGAAACATGAACAAGAGCCTTAAAATATTATTTTTTATAGAAAAAAGTGCGCTTTGGTTGATGGTTATGTAGTGTTAGTTTGTTATAGGTATTCAAATTAGATATTCTCATCCATGCTTCTGAATGATGAATTGTGAACAAGATCTTGGTTAGCTTCAGAGATGTGTAAGCATAATTTATGGAGCAACATTTGGAAACCTTATTGCCTTAATTAAGGACTTACTTTTAAGAAGCTCTTAAGATTTAGCAGATCTGAGAGCGGGAGATGGTTTTTGTGTCAGAAGCTGCAACATATTGACCTTCAGTCGGGTTTAGTAGATGGAACTTCAGTTGGTCTTCTCATTTGTGTGCTTGTTAATTTCAAATTTGGTATTGGCAACATTGTTCTAATCGACCGGAACTGACCCCTCGACTTGGGCCTTTCCTAACAGAAACAGGGAGCGAAGATGATGAGCTTCATGATTTAAGCGATGAAGATGCTGATGACGAGTCGACTGATAAAAGTGCAAGGTACTTGTCCTCAAAACTCTACTCCCACCGTTTCAATTTATGTGTCTTACTTTCTTTTCTAATCTGTTTAGAGAAGAATGCCATTTTCTATATTTAGTAGCTCTTTAAATCCAATATCCTACACGGCATATTTAAGACCATAAGATTCAAAGGGCATTTTGGTACATTATACACATCTTTAGTTTAAGACCACAAAGTTTAAAAGTCGTCTTTACTTTCTTAAACTTTGTGCGCAGTCAAACTAAACACATAAATTGAAATGGAGGGAGAAATTGCTATTGACTTCATGCTTGCGCGACTTAGAGATGGACTGAAGCCTATAATGTGTGCAAGGGGAATTACGACATTATATCAAGGGTCAACAATTTTCTTGTGATGTTGTTTGATGTATTAGTGTTAGATTTTAGAACATAGTAGTATGAGCTTGGCAGTGAAGTTAGTACTAGTTAATTTCCAACTAGAAGGTGGTGTATCCATCCTCTTCTGAAACTCAATGGAATGAAGTAGGGATACAAAAACCAATCTCCTCCTATAAGGCTAAAACTCAATGAGTGAGTCGAGAGACGGAAACCAATAAAAGTCGCAAGATTCAGGTTGAGTCCACTTGTGAACACTTTGTTCTAGACTTTTCATTTTCTTAAAACAAACAAGCAACAACAACTACGCCTCTGTCCCCGACTAGTTAGCGTTCACCTCCCACTTCTTAAAATGAAACTGGAGTCCCTCTGGGTCTCTAGAAGGCGATTAGTGCTCGCGTAATGATCGATTTGCATGAAGACTTCAGTGCTGAACGTCTTTCTGTGAGCCCTTTTTCTTGTTGATCAGTATAGAGAGAATTCTCATTATAGGGAGAATTCTAATACTTTTTTATTGCAGAGAACAAGCTTCTAGTGCATCTGGGAAAGCAGCTTCTAGCATGTCCATCGATTAAAGGAATCAGGTCTCTCATTTGGAATTTTCTACTTTTGCTGCTGAAAGTTGACTTTGTAATTTAATATCAACATAGTCTCTTACGATTTGAAATGGTGTATGCAGAAGCAAGTATCTGCTCGTGCTCTAATGCCGCCACCTCGTCCTTCGAGCAAGTGTTTTAGTCATTCAACAAATAAAAAATCACGGTTTGGAGGATCTACAAGTAAGAAACCTTTTCGTGATATGTCAACTTCCAGCAACACACCAGACAGCATTAATAGATCTAGCTTCAGAAAGGGAAGACCTGCAGATTCACTCACAGGCAACAGTGGCAATATCAGCTCCAACTCTGATGCTCGAAAACCCAAAAGAAAGAGGAGACCAAAGAAGAAAAAACAACAGGTTGTTAATTCTGAATGCAATGCGGCTTGTCCTTCCTGATCATCATAATGCATACTCAATTTCAAGTTCACTTGGCCAACTCCTTAGTTAACTATGTCCTACTTTTGGTGTTTTGGGCACATGACATACTGAAGACATTGCACAAGCATGAGGCTAAAAAATTCAAAACAATAAGTTGAAGTATTCATGTTGGAAAAAATTGAGAATAGTCTAGTTCAGTTATGTCGGGTTCTAAAACATGAGCGCATACACATAGTCAGAGTTGTTTGGGCATGGAGTGGGAAGAACTGGAATATCCACTCATACATATATAGTGCATACTGCCTAGCGTAATATGTTGAAGTATATTTTGCCTCATGCTGTTGTGTCCTCGTACCCTTGAAATATAGGTGGAAGAATCAGTCTAATCTTCTTTACTTGTCCATTGTTGAAATACCAGATGATAATAGTCTGGTTTAAAATAGGTAGCCTGTTTGTGGTACTCTTTTTGAGTTACTCGGTTGGTCTTTTCTGGAGTTTAGTTCTACATAGAGGTGCAAGATAGATATATAGAAATTTATTATAGTGCATCTTCAAGTTCTTGAGTCTTGAATACTGCTGTACACAACTTCAGCACCTTCGGTATAAAATACAGAATCCTTAAACTGTATATTTTGACACTCCTTTGACTTATGTTTCGGTTAACATTCATAACTAACTTGGTTCCTTGTTTACAATTTTCTCAGGCTTGAATCAAGTTCGTATAGCTGCAAATACGTTGTTGCCGCTTGTTTGTACCAGAGTTCTGAGGACAATTGAAATGCCTCTTATATTTCAAGAATTAGATAGCAAGTTGTTGAGGCTACATATGTTTGAATACCATCTGTTTAATATTGTCTTCGTTTTACTGTTGTAAACACTGCTTTAATCTCCAATCGCTTACACCAGTACCTCCCTCAGTTTTCTCCAAAGGGGTGAAAGAAATATTTAATTAGTTTGTTAAGACGCTATAATTTCCAAGTACGTCACTTCTATTTCTCATAAGTAAAAATATGTGTATCTACTTGGAGACATCATCAGTAAAATGACAAGACTCATTGACATATTCTTCACGGTTTAAAATTCCTGTACAGACATTTTTGTGAATTAGTTGTAACAATTCGGCTTTCTTTTGTCATTGATATAAGAATACTTATTGATTTTGTCAAAATTCTTTCAATCATCGAGCATTTTTCTTGTACAAATGACTCTTAACACAACGGTTATTCTTAACGAGGAAACAAAAAAAAAACTGAAAAAGATGTGGTTAAAGAAAGGTAAATTTTTGGTCTAGCGGATAATCTTAATTTGTTTATTTTTCTCTGGTATACAAGTTGGCAATATCATATGATTCAAACAAAACAAATAGTTGAGTTTAAATTTCCATCGCACACTACTTCATGCACAACTAAACCACTTATCATAGAATTCCAGGGAATAATAACTCCTATTTTCAAGTGTTGAAAATCATCCATATAAATAAGAATCTAGTGGGCAAAAGAATTTAAGATAACATAGGGTCATAAGATAGTAACTAATTGATAAACATGTTAATGGATAAAGAGTTGGTAAAAGATGGGACATATATACATGTATACACTTGAGAAATTGTAAGCATAAGGACGTCTGTCCAATTTTCACACGAAATCTTTTCTCTTTGAAAATTTTCGTTTGGCATAAGTTCATGCAAAATCTTTCTTCTAGCTTATTACACAAACAATACATAAGCCGTTTCGTTGTGGTATTGGAGCAATTACTTCCGCATAAGGAAAAAACTAGTTGCATAAGAAAAAAGATCATAACTAATGCAACGTTTGGTTAACGATATTAAATAATAGTCATACTAATTTTTGCATGAATTATGTATCATTTTATACAAGACAAATTTAGAATAAAAATATATTTATTAGCAATGCGTGATTAAACTGTTTAAAAAAATACTTTTTTAAATAACTTTTTGTGTTGCTCGCGCCTTCTTGTGCAATTTCTGGTGTTCGAAGGATTGTTACATTGGATTCCAAGTGCTTTTGTTTTTTTGTTTTTTTTGGGTCAATAAACAGTATATAATTAAGAAACCCCTCCTCGCCCTACCCCAGAAAAAAATATTACTGCAGCTCTGACTCATAGTGTAAGTAATGAAGATTTAATTAAAAAGGTACCTTTGCTCTGTCAAGTTTTTACACTTGTTATAACGGGGAAATTACATTATATGTGCACGGTGCTGACAACCATATTATAAAAATGATTCATATATATAATATCAGTGTAATTTTGATAATAAATTATTTATCATTTTATCATGTATGTTAGTATTAATGATTGCATATTAAATAAAATTATATGTAATTACTTTTTAATTGATCTAATTATATAAATATTTTATTATAATAACAATGTGTAGAACTTAAACTCTTCTTGAATACACTACAAAATATGCAAAAAGTATTCTAAATGTTGATGTTGGGTTTGGTGTTGTGACATTTGACCCAACATATACTCTGAAGTACTGTTGTTGAATGCATAAAATATTGGGACAAATGTCACAACATTCAGACCAACATTTTTTGTAACAGTTTTGTCTTACTTCACGATAAGCAGTAATAATTTTATTGAGTGGTAAAAACGACTTAGGCGTGTGAATTAGGAGCTGTGTAAAACGTGGGAGAAAGAGTCAAAGCTTGGGGAAGAAGCCGAATGAAGAACAAGTCAAAGTTGTTGAGATTTCGACTCCATGATCCTCTCCAACAAACACACCAACTGCCCACCTTTCCCTCAACCTCCTCAACAGATCGATGAGTCTTTCAAGGAAGACTCTCTACTATAAATAGAGAGGCCACAACAGTGAATCGATCATCCAGAATTAACTTACAAAAATACCAAGAGAGCTCTCGGGATTTCAATTTAGAAATCTGGATCACAAGTGTTTCCAGAGTGTGTTGACAACATTCTGTTCAACATTACAATTGTTGTTTAGATTCTAGATTAGTTTTGTATGGAGCGATTGTAATGAAATGTTGTCTATGTCTACTTAGATAGATTTTTCAGCCAGAAGTCATCTGCGACTTCATCTTTTAATTCATTTCCATTTTATAATGTTTATCTGTAAAGAAAGGAATTTGTAATTTTATATATAATATATATATATATATACATCTGGTCATTGACTATCATAAGTTATATAATATATATAACTTATGAAAATTTTAAACCTTTGTGTTCTTTTCTTTTCCGTTGCATTTTACTCTAAAAGCATTTCTGTTTTATCGAAGTGTTGTCATTTGTGACAAACGACATTATCGCTGACATTCGGAAACATAATTGACATTCGATTTATTTCATCTCTTGTTTTTACTTTCCGTAGTCTTTGACCCCTTTCACTAAATAATGCAAATTGAAAATAGTAGCAGGCTAACTGAATTCAAGTGAATCATTTCATATCTTTTCTTAAAAGCATCCAAAATAAGTAAGAGATTTTATCAAAAGAATAAGATGTTAAAAAATAATAAGGAAAAGATCAGTTAAAAAGGTTACTTTAATTACTTAAATTACTGTCAAATTGTTTGGTGAAGTGTGAACAATTGCAACTATTACCTCGTAAATCTCTCCTCAGCATGTGTTAATTAAATGTATCTGGACAGTGAGTGAAGAATAAGATTTGAGATATTGATTAAGAAGTAATCAAGTTGTTAACTATTTAGTTATTTTCAGTTAACTTTTGTTTGCTTTATGTAGGCACAGGGCTCCAACATAACTTATTTTTTAAGCCTTACAATTCGTTTACAAACATTAAAAATAAGTAGCAGAGCACAAGAAATTTTCTTGATTGCTCGATAAGATTCTTATGAAAAGTTTTAATTATTCGATAAATGTATTCTGTCCTCCAACTAGCAAACATGATCCTTAAGAAAGACTTTGAATTCTTATGTCAAAAGCCCCCTCTCTATCCTGAAAAATAATTACATATTAACCCTGATTAACAACAACAACATCAACAACAATAACATATCCAGTGTAATTCCACAAGTGGCCTCTGAAGAAGATAGGATGTACGCAGATCTTACCTTTACTTTTTGCGGGGTAGAGAAGTAGTTTTCAATAGACCATCGACTCAAAGAAACGTACTCAATGCAGTATTGCAAAAAAAAAAATAACCCTGATTAAGTGCTGAAAAATTGTACTATACAAGTACTTTATTTGCTTGGTATAAACACGGTGCGAATAAATCTTTTCTCAACCCTGTTGAAGAGCTTTACATCGGACTCTCACGGGATGGGTGGTCTCATTATATTGCTTAGATAATGATCACCTATTGAGCTAGCTTTTAAGTGAGTTAGGCTCCAGATTCATTTTTTTACATGGTATCAAAGCAGGACACATTTTAATTCTTGTTACCCGATATTGCGCCCTCATAAAATTATCCACGCTTTAGATATCGAGCCCAGGGCGTGAGGGGGGTGTTGAAGAGTCCCACATCGAACTCTTACATGATGGGTGATCTCTTTATATTGCTTGGACAATTCTCACCTCTTGAGCTAGCTTTTGAAGTTGAACTAGGCTTAAAATCCATTTATTTACCAACCCCGTCATTGTCCACGTAAAGAAGGATACTTCTATGTATTATTTTCTTATATAAACACGCATATACAGACATATGCATGCACACACGTGTGTGAAAAATTACTAAGGGGTCGTTTGGTTCGGGGGCTAAGTTATTTCAGGATTATAATTTTGAAATTACAATTCTTGGATTATTGTATCCAAACTGGGAGGTGAGATAAAATAACACCAAGTTTGATGGGATAAGGTGAATATCCAAGACTAAGTGTGGGATTAAATTTATACCTAATGACCCCTAAAAGTTTCTAATAAATACTCTATTTGCCTTATTTTATGTAATGTTATTTAAAAGGGTACAAAATTTAAGAAAAAATCTTTTAAAACTTGTGGCCTGAAATAAATTATATATGTATACATATTTGTACGATATATCATCTCATTAATGAGTAAAATGGAAAGCTTGAATGTAAACTATTTCCAAAATATAGAAAAATATCATTTTCTTTCTAGGATAGACTAAAGAAATGCATCATACAGAAATGCATAATATAGATTGGGTTTGCAAAAAGTTGAAATACAAGGGTTAAACTTATCAAGTTTATATCCTTGATCTGCGTCTAAATAACTCTCTTATAGTACCCCTCATGTAAGCCAGTAGCCAGCAGGGGCGAAGCTAGGGGCGTGACTCTTGAGGTTCATCTGAATTCTCTTTATTAAAAAAACATGTTATATATACGAGGTCAAGAGATCATTTTGAATGTTTTGTATATAATAGATGTTGAATCTTTGTAACTTCTTTGTGTGTCTATTATTTTATATTTTGAATTTATTTAGTGAAAATTCTGACTCAATAAGGCAATGTATAAAGATACCTAAGGACAATGATAAAGTTGATAAACAAAACTAAAATCTATCACATGAATTATTGGAATATAATTAGAATCTTTTTCTCTTCCCATTAATCTTATATCTCTCTGTGTGAAATAAGGCAATTCTATAAGAATATAGGCATGTTCATTAATGGTGGATTTCTTAAATTTATTAAAGACTTAAGTTTAATGCATTCCCTGCATCTGTACTTCACTCATTCTGAACTTTGACCATGTCTGGTCTAGCTTCATGTGGCATTTTAAATTTTGTTCTTTTATTATTTCATATAATTGAACTTTGACTTTTTCTCGATGGAAGAAAATTTAGGTGGACAGTAAAATGATTGTTCTGAAGCAATTAAAACTTCTTGCCAACTTATTAATTAATATAACCTCAAGTTAGAATCCAATGAACTTTGAGAAGATGGTTGCAGTTTGTTTTTAAGGGATCGTTTGGTAGCTGGACAAGAAGCAAATTATACATTATTAATTTCTGCATAATTAATACTATGTTTAGTAACTAGTAAAGATATATTTTATTCATGTATTAATTTCTGCATACTAATACCGCGTTTGGTAGCTAGTTAGAAAGTAAGTTATTTATGTATAAAATTAGTACGACGTTTGGTTTGTAATTTAGAAACTCGCATAACTAATACTCCATCTATCCCAAATTATGTGGCACTATTTCCTTTTTGGTCAGTCCCAAAAAAATGTCACATTTCTATATTTAGAAATAATTTAATTTTATGAAATGATGTCACACATTTATATAAGACTTGTTTATGACCACACATTTCAAAAGTCTTTCTTTCTTTCTTAAACTTCGTGTTAAGTCAAATGGTACCACATAAATTGAGACGGAAGGAGTATATGTATAAGTTATGAGTGAATCTATGCATTATTTTATGTGGGTTGGAAGATGGAATAACTAATACATGAAAAAAAAGTTAGAATGACAATATTACCCTTATCACTTCTACTTAAATATTTTTATTTTCTAAACAAATATTTTTATATAATTTTTAATATAATATTTTAATAATTTGTAAAAAATATATAATATTTTAATTTTAATTATAAATAAATATTTTAATTTCAAAAAGTATACTCCCTCCGTCTAAAAAATATTGACCTAGTTTGACTTTACACAAAGTTTAAGAAATGAAGGAAGACCTTTGAAATATGTGGTCCAAAACAAATCTTAGTTATTTGTGTGACTGTAAATTATCTTATAAAGTTAAATTATTTCTAAATATAGAAATGAGCCAATTTTTTGGGACAAACTAATAAAGAAAGTAGGTCAATCTTTTTGGGACAGATGGAGTATTATTTATTAACTTTTAATATAACAAACCAATATCCAAAGAAATAATTTATGCATAACTAAATCCTGCATAAGCAAACCCTACAAACTAATACATGCATAACTAATAACTATATTACTAATACCTGCATAATCTTAACCAGCTACTAAACGAACCCTAAGTTTCTAAAAACTGAGCTAGTAAATTGCAAAAGAGCGTTGTTTGAACTGTTTTTGTTACAAAATAAAGCAAAACATTTTCTGAAGATTTCTAAGCTCAAATTTTCAAATCTTACAAAAACTCAAAATACTAGAGTTTTTTTATTAGTTTCAGAGAAAATATTTGCTAAAAACCGCCAAAGATTGTGATAGGGTGGTAAGTACCTTTCTATTCTTAATCAAAGATTTCGAGTTCATGCCTTGAAAATTGAGTCTTTCTTTGATAGGTAGCGCTTTATCTGGAAAGTGGAACGTTCCGGCTTAAACCTATATTAGCCCCCAAAATGAGTACCCAACACTAGGCAGAGAAAAACCAAAAAAGAAATGTTTCCTATAAAATTTTTGTTTTGAAAACTAAAATCTATTTTGGCAAATCGAACGACTTTCTAATTGATCGAAGTGGGTAGCTCCAGTAGACCCATAGATCATGGAACAAATAGGGTGGGTAGGCCTAAGCACCACATTACACGTATAGACGCAAATGGCTTTCTTTTTCATTTATGGTAAAAATTTTGGAAAAATTGAATAAACCAAAAAGGAACTTTAGTTTGTAGCATGCCACACGAAAGTGCATGAAAGATTCAAAGGAAAAGCTTACAACTTTTCTCTCTTTTTTCTCCATAGTAAAAATAATTCCTACAGGATAACTTTCTCTCTCAGTGCATGTTAGAATAACGTGCGCACCCATGGGGAAGAGAGCATGAATCCTTTACTGAAAGTGGCGATGTCGATGGAATCCAAAGCACAAGATCCCGTTCAACAAAGGAAAAAGGTAGGCCCGGTTACCCAACTCAATTTGGGTGCAGGTGTGACCCCAAGTACGAGTGGTATATTGACAAATTTGAAAATCGATGATAAAAAGGTGGAGCAGAGTATGGGTCAAACAGGGGGTCGAAGTGAATCGATAACCTTGGATAAGCAGAGCAACGAGAATGTTGGGGAGGAAACTTCAAATTTCAATGAATCAATAATAATGTGAGAAGAGAATGTCACAAGCAAAACCAAAAACCTTGGAAAATGGAAAGCTGGGATGAATGTGTCTGGTAGTTTGAAGAAGGTTCCATGGGCAGATTATATAGAAGTAAACACAGAAGTGGAGAAGAAATCATCGGTATGGGATCATTTTGATATAACAAAGATAACTAATGCTGGATTTAAATTAGATTATGTTTCTCCTAATATGCATGGTGAGAATCCTATATGTGAGATCGAATATGATGATATAAGCTCAGAATTGATGTTTTGGAAGAATGTAATCGTCTATTATGTTCTAGGAGCATATCCCTCCTTTTCAGTGATGAATGGGTATATCCAACGACTGTGGGGAAACTAGAGATCAATAAGATATCTATGTTGAAGAATGAGGTAGTATTTGTGAGGTTTGATTAGAGTGTGGGGAAGAATGAGGTCTTTCAAGGGGGAATTTATCACTTTGACAACAAGTCATTCATAGTTAAGGCTTGGAATTCAGACATGGAATTTACTAGAGATGAGCTATATATTGTTCCAATTTAGGTTAAGTTACCTAGATTGGAATTCAAGTATTAGAGTAAAAAATGGCTAAGTAAAATAGGAAGCTTAATTGGCAAATCACTAATGGTGGATAACCATACAAAGAAGAAGATGGGACTTAACTTTGCTAGGTTGTTGATTGAAGTGGATATGAAGGCTAAATTACTTGATAAGGTGCATTTCAAGAATGAAAGGGGTAACTTAGTTGAGCAGAAAATCCAATATGATTGGAAACATACTCTATGTAATCAATGTCAAAAGTATGGGCATGGGATGAGGAATGTAGGAAAAAGAAAGTACTTGCACCAAATGCAAAGACAGGGAAGGGTAAATGGACTGATGAAGAGAGTGTAATAGCACCACCACAGATGAATTCAAGGTCTGATAAGGGGAAGAATAAAGTTGATAAGCAAACCAAAACTCAACAACATGTAGAGGAAACACGGGTGGGATGGGTTACACCTTTTAATACTAAGAGAACCATACATCAAACTCATGGTGGGCCTCAGAAGTCTAGCCAGCAAGTGGGAACTAGACAAACTAGATAAGGTAGTCCAAAGATGCAAGGAGGGACATAGTTAGCCTTTTCAGTTATTGGAAGAGGAATTTCCAGTCATGCATGTGGGACAAAATGAGACTCAGAAGGGGGGAGGTCCTAATATTCCCAGGTTGGTCATGGATAATATTATGTGTTGGATGTTAGGGGCTTGAATGCTCCTAACAAGCAAAAAGAGGTAAAACTCCTTTGTAATAAAGAGTCTATTGGCTTGATAGGCATAGTGGAGAATAATATTTAGATCAATAAGATTGATATGGTGGCAAGCATGATGTTTGGAGGATGACAATATCTTTCAAATCTGGATCAACATTATAATGGTAGAGTATGGGTGACTTGGAGACATAATATGTTCCAAGTTCATCCAATTAGTAGCAATGCACAGGTCATCACCTGCCAGGTGATGCATGTAGTTTTACAGAATGCTTTCTTGTTAACAATGATTTATGCATTTAATACAAGGGAAGATAGGAAGAGTCTATGGCAATATTTGGAGAATATAAGTACAGGTACAAACCAGTCGTGGATACTTATGGGTGATTTTAACTATGTATTACACTTGGATGATAGGATAGGGGTAATGCAGTTAGTATGACTGAGATTCTGGATTTCCACAATTGTGTGGAGAAATATGAGTTGATAGAATTGTCATTCCATGGTAATAGATATACATGGAGTGATAAGCAGGGGGATATGAAGGTATACTCAAAAATTGATTGGGTGTTTATAAACAATGATTGGCTGAACAATATGCCAGCATTTAGTGCACAAATCCTTCCAGAAGGGATAAGTGATCACAGTCCAGTGAAAGTAGATGTAGTAGATGGGCCAAAAAAAACTAGGCAACCCTTTAAGTATTGTAATATTTGGTCCAATCACCCCTGCTTCTTGAATAAGGTGGAGGAAGTGTGGCAGAAAATCATAGAAGGGAACATGATGTTGAAAGTAGTAAAAAAAGTTGAAGTGGTTGAAGAAGGAATTGAGAAGACTGAATGGTGAGCATTTCAGGAATATTATTGTAGAGGCTGATGAGGATAGGTTAGCATTGAACAAAGCTCAAAGGGAATTGCAAGTATGCCCATTAAATACAGGGTTGCAATAATATGAAAGAGAGATATATATAAAGTTTAGAAGATCATCTTACCTGGCTGAGATGTTCTTGCAACAAAGGAGTAAGGCTAATTGAATAAAATTAGGGGATGATTGCACCAAATATTTTTTCTCAGTCACCAAGCACAGGAAACTTCAACAAATAGTAGTACAACTAAAGGATACCCAGGATGTCCTACAGTCTGATCAGGAAGCTATTGCTAATATTTTTATGGAGTACTATAAAGGGATGTTGGGCAAGAAAGCAGAAGGAAAAGTCCCAGCATATGTAATGTTCCTGGGAAATGTCCACACCTTGACAACAACTGAACAAATTGAGCTGATCAGACCCTATACTCCTAAGGAAGTGAAGGAAATAATATTTAGTATTGGCAGAAATAGAACCCCTAGACCAAATGGTTATGGGAGTGGGTTCTTCCAAGATGCATGGGGAGTGATAGGAGAAGATATCACCAAAGCTGTGTTGGGATTCTTGGAGAATGGAAAGTTGTTGAAGCAAATCAATGTTGCCATCATCACACTGATACCTAAGGTAAAAGTACCATAGTATGCTAGCCAATTCAGGCCAATATCTTATTTCAATATATTGTACAAATGCATATCTAAAATGATGTGTGTAAGGTTAAGGAAGACTCTAAAGGTACTAATAGCAGAAAATCAAGCAGCATTTGTGAAGGACATATCACTGATTCATAATGTACTAATATGTCATGATCTATTAAGACATTATACTAGGAAGACCTCCCATAGATGTCTCATGAAAATTGATTTAAAGAAAGCCTATGACATGGTTAGTTGGGAATTCATTGAGAAAGCTCTGAGAGGATTTCGATTTCCAGAACCATTTACAAAATTGGTCATGACTTGTGTTACTTCTCCTACATTTACAGTGAAGGTGAATGGGGTGGGACATAGTTATTTTGCAGGGAAGATGGGCCTAATACAAGGCAATCCTATGTCACCCTTGCTGTTTGTAATTGTGATGAGTACCTATCCAGGGTACTTAAGAAAATGAGTGGATTACCAGACTTCAGGTTTCACCTAATGTATAAAACCACTCAGTTAACACACTTGGTGTTTGCAGATGATCTAATGGTGTTTTGCAAGGGCATTGTGGCTTCTGTATCTAGAGTTATGGAAGCACTTGATCACTTTAGTAAAGTGACAGGGTGGAGGCAAATTGTGACAAGTCTAATATCTTTTTGGCTGGGCTGAGTGATGACACTAAGAAGAGCATATTGTTAAGGACTAGATTTACACTAGCTACCCTACCAATCAAATACCTAGGATTGCCTTTATCATCCAAGAAGTGGAGTACAATGGAATGCCAACAATTGGTGGATAAGATTACAAGCAGAATCAACAATGGTTATTGTAAGCAGCTTTCTTATATAGGTAGGCTGCAAATCATAAATGTTGTGTTGTTCTCTATAAATGATTTCTGGGCTGATGTATTCATCCTGCCACAAAGTGTATTAAAGAGATAAATAGAAAATGCAAGGAATACTTATGTGGTAGTAAAATGGAGAAGAGAAAAATGTCCCTAGTGGCTTGGGAAGTAATATGTGTTCCTAAGAAATATGGTGGATTGAATATCAAGAGTTGTAGGAATTGGAATATTGCTTCAGTAGGGAAGTTATTATGGCAGGTGGCAAGCAAGAAAGATGTATTATGGGTAAAATGGGTACATGAAGTGTATATGAAATCCTGTAAAGATATCTGGGAGCATAAGCCTCCCCAAGATAGCAGATTGGTATTAGAGGAAATTAAACTCCATGAAGGAGCAGATGAGAACTTGGTATTCTAATATGCACTATACATTCACAACTAATGGAGTGTACTATGTTACCAACAATTATATGATCATGTTGGAGCTCCATCATGTTACCTAGGCAGAGATTTATATTATGATTAGCATATAGGAACAGATTATTGACAAAGATGAGGCTCCAGAAATTGAACATACCAGTGGAAGATACAAAGTGTTGTTTATGTACTGCAGATACTGATGAGACACAATTGCATTTGTTTGGCAACTGCACATGGATTACAAAACTTAGAGATGAGCTCTCAAAGTGGTTGGGCATACCCATTAGACAGTGTGAAGTTAAGGCAGGGATACATTGAATCAAGAGGAGACATTGGAGACAATGCAAGAATGAGATAGTTACAGCAGTATGGGGAGCTATGATATACCATACATGGCAATCTAGGAATAGGGAAGTGTTCACGAAAGTGGATGCAAATACGAGTTTTGTTAGCACTCAAATACAGAAAGAAATTAGAACAATAATAAAAGTAGTTAGAGGCTCAAAGAGGGCACTTAGATGTCAACACTGGATAGGAAAAATCTGTAATTAGACTAGTTAGTTGGTAGTTGCTGATTTGTTTGAGATTTAGATGATGTACTGCAACCTTCCTAGATTGTGGTAGTTGATCACTAGTTACTCCCGCATGTGTAATTATTTTGACAACAATGGTAATACTTCACAGTTGATTACCAAAAAAAAACTGATTCCTACTTATCTTGATGAGCATATGTGTAAAGAATAGGCGAATTTAATGTAGGGCCCACTATCAAAAATAATAATTGGGACGGGTCCTGTTCTGATACCATGTAAAGAATGGATTTTGAGTCTAACTCAATCTCAAAAACTAATTTGTGACGAGAGGATTGTCGAAGTCCATATAAACAGTCCACTATCCCTTACACCACCGATGTGAGATATTTTAACACTATGAAATCTAGCGGAGTTCATTGAACCAAATATGCAGCAATTAACTATTTACAGGTTTTTAGTTTTTATTGGAACACTTAAGATTGTTTTCTTTTGGTTTTGGATTATATTTTGATTGTAAGAACAATCTTAATGTTATTGAGTCCATATAAGTTCACCTTTGGATGTAAAGATTGAAATTAAACACAATCTATTAACATCAACTACTGTGTAAAGAAAAAAAGTTTTATGGGAAGATTATTTTTATGCATCATATGCTTGAACCTTCGACTAAGAGTTGATAAAATATTTCATCTTTCCCTTTTTCCCTGGATATCCTCTTACTTCTTGTTGTAGGTATGAAGTGGAGGACGGGTTCGAGCAACGGGATTGAAAAAAGTTTCTTTTGTAGAAAATTTGTTACTTATCTTTTTAGTGAATCTATTCGGCACAAATTCAGACTGTAGGAAGGATTTTCCATTTTTCTGTAGAAAATTTGTTGCTTATCTCTTTAATGTATCTATTCGGGCACGAATTCAGAATATTGTAGGAAGGACTCTCCATATCCTCTTATTTCTTGTGGTAGGTATGAAGTAGAGGTCAAGTTCGAGTAATGAAAATGAAAAAAAGAATTGTATAAAATTTGTTATTTGCCTCTTTAGTGAATCTATCTGGCACGAATTCAGAATATTGTAGGAAGAAGAGGAAAGGAACTAAGGAAGGGTGTTATATTCCTCACTTCAACTCTGGTGTTTTTTTTTTTTTGCCTCATGTAATATAACAAGTTCAACAATCAAGTATTCTTATTTATTGAAATAAAGGGCGTTTCATAATACTGATGATGTTTTAGAATTACCAATTCTTGGTAATAAAACACTCCCTTTTTTTGGTTTATTTACTCAAGTCATCATTCATTCTTGTTTTAAGTAATTCTTATTATGATATCTTAGGCACCAAATCAAATGGAATCATTATCATCATTGCAAAAACAAAAAGTCTGTTCAATATGAAACAGAGGAAAATATAACAGTTTGCAAGATGTTGAAGAATAAAATCAACTCAGATCCAAGAACTAATTTGAGAACCAGGAAAATACTATTTAACTGTGAATTTGTACAATTGCCTCCTTATAGCAACATAAAAAAACATATATACTAGTTAATACTTTGTATATCTGATGGGATTATCCAAAACAGAAACAGAAAATAACACTTGCAGGATCTTTAAACCACCATGGTTTGCCTTTCCTGCTATATATATATATATCATTGACTCCAAAAAGAAACAACCAAATTTAATAAACTGTAATTACTAAGGTTTTTTCTGTGCAGAGAAAAAACTGTTTTGATTACAAGAGGAAGGATTGCCCAAAAATGAAAAAAGATATCAATATTCAGGTTTCACTCAAGAACCCAAGCTGAAAAAAACTCTTTTTACTGCCAAGAGAGTAAAATACTTCATCATCTTCATCATAACTATAAACTTTCTATTTGGGAATTGTATAATATATAGTTATACTCCACATCCAAGCCTCTTGCTTCTGATCCTTTCATTATTCTCAACCTCTTACAAGATGACATAAACATTCTGCAATAACATTCAAAACACCCCATTAGAATTATACATCATAAATATACTTATTCTATACATAAATATACATATGATATACATAATTAGTGTTTTCAAGAACATACTCCCAAGGAACATCACCAACAAGCATCAAGTCACCATCTTTATCTTCATAAGCAGGTGCAAATTCAGAACCTTTGTAGCCTTCTCTTTCTGAGTATTCACCTATGGTGAGTTTGAACATGTTCTCTAAAGCCTTGAACAGTTCTTGATAACACTTGTACATTTTCAAATCAATTTTTCTAAGATAAGGTGCACCATCCATGCTAACTTTTACATACATCCCAGATTCAGATTCTGTTTTCTTTGATTGGATGCCATTTTTCCTGTTATATCTCACTGGTGGCCACCCCACAATTTGTGCCCTGCAACCATTAATTACATAATCAAATTTAGTCCTTCAACAACAACGACGTCAACAGGCCCATGGCGGAGACAGAAATTTGGCGGAGTGCGCGCAAATTTTCTTTTCACTTGGGTTAAGAGTGTACAAAATTAAATATCTACTCATAATAGCTAATATTTAATTTAGGTAACCGCGTAATTTTCCGGCGAAGGGTGTGCACCTGACCACCCTTTGCCAAAGGTGGCTCCGCCCATGCAATAAGCCAAGTATAATTACACATGTGGGGTCTGAGAAGTATCTAATATTTATTATTTTTTCGCTTAATGTACATTTTATGATAGTTATAGCCCATTTTTCTTCTTTGATTTGCTTTTTTTGCTTTATCTTGAACCGAGGGTCTATCGAAAATAACACTCTCTACCTCCCAATAGACCCCCAACAAGTAGGGTCTGAGGTTTGGGAAGATTAGTGTGTACATAAACGTTACCCCTACCTTGAGACTCAAGGTAGAGAGGCGTTTCCGATCAGGGAATGGTGAAAAAGAGAGTGGCAATAAGCAAAAGTACTAACAAGATAATAAGACAACCAAAGACAACCGAGGCTGAAAGAACCATCAGTAGTAATGGTAATCTAAATTATCAAATTTAGTCCTTATTTCTTCAATATGAGTCAAAAGGGGTTAAGAAGTTAAGATTTTTATAAGGGATATTTCAAGAAACTTACTTGGAAACAGGTGGGGTTTTGACATGATCAGAACTGGACTTAGATTCACAATCTTCTTCATCTAAAGCCCTTTTGTTGTTATTCTTGGAATTTGATAAAATTTCTTCTTGATCAGATTCTTGATCTTGTGTGCCTGGCAAACCTAATCTCAGCTCAGTTGCTTTGAAATTCAGATCTTTTTTATGTGCCACTATACTTTCCATTTTTCCCTTCAAAATGATTCTTGGAATACCAACACCAAATTAACCTTTGTAGATGTTAAATTAACCTCAAACACAAAGTTCCCAAAAATTCCAAACACTGTTGATCAAGATTGCAGCTTTATCCTTCAAGATTTGGCAACTAGAGATGTGTAATGCACTTGGATTTGTATTCAAGAAAAGGTGAGGTCTTTTGCAAGCTGTAGGTTGCTGTTATATAAAGAGAAAGGGAAAAGGAAATTTGTAGACAGAGGGACTTTAGGGGGGTGGGGTTGTAGCCTTGTAGGGGGTGGGTATTGAAGAATCAAAATCATATTACCTCTATCTCAATTTATATAATGTAGTTTAACTAAACACGAAATTTAAAAATAAAAAAGAATTTTTAAATTTTATGATCTAAAAAAATTAAAAATATTTGTGTAATTATAAATTATCTTATTTGTAAAAGATAAAATTTAAAATTAAATTATTATTATATAAATAAATATGTCATTCTTTTTTTAATGTGATTAAATAGTACTTTGTTTTTTAGCTCAAAGTGCATAAATTTCGGACAAAAGCAAGGTAAAGTTGTCGGCAGCAAGAGCAGCAGCTTTAAGACAAGTGAACCTATATTTAGGGAACAAGAGGGGGACAAGTTCAGCCGCCCATATGGAAAAGAAGAGACTTTGAGGATTCAATGGAAACGGATGGAGTCAAGATGAGTTTTGGGAGGTTGTGAAGTAAAATCAGGTACGTCGGATTGTACTTCGATATTTTAGAAGTACGATAACTATTAGTCAGCATCACAAATTAGAGTAAAAATCAAATATAAAACTTCATAGTTCGGTCTAATACGATAAAACTAGATTACATTCGAGAATTTGATTTTCCATAATTTATACCTACCCCTAGTGTTATAGGTAAAGTAGAAAATTTTACTTATGTTTCATGTTAATATTGTTGATTACAATGATGCAAACGAAAATAAGTAACTGCTAAGTATTACAACAAAATGAAATTATAAGTATCTGAAATTTCAGTAAACTGGAACAAGAAACTAAGGGTGGCCAGTGGGCTGGGACGGCCGGACCCCGACCCGACCCCGTCCCGAGCCCGCCCCGGCCCCCTTTTAAAAAAAAAAAATGGTGGCGGGCCTCGAACTCGGGACGGGACAATGTCTCGTCCCGCTAGACCCGAGCCCGCCCGCCCCCGACCCCGTCCCGAGCCCGCCCTTTGTTCCCCTTTGCAAATATGACCGTTGCACCAACGACCATTTTAGATTTTGGTCGTTGGCCAACGGCCATTTTAGGCCTCCCCCCTCCCCCAACCCCCCTACCCCCTTAATATTTATTTTTAACCCATAAGTTATTATATTTACACTTTAATCCAATTTTCCAACTATAAATAACTCATTTTCTCTTCATCTTTCTCACAAATCTTCCTTCAATCTCTCTAATCTCTCAATATATCTCTCTACTAGTCTACATTGTTTGCTAAATATTCAATTTTATTTATTCATTTGGGAATTGGGAGTGAAGTTGGCAACTAGCTTGAGGATTTTCCATCGAGCAAAGTTTCAATTTTCAACCTCTCGATTACACGTCGACGTTACATCGGCGTTTGGTACATTCGTTCCTTCATTAAATTATTATTGTCTGTTTATTTTATTTAGCGCACTTAATTTCATTTACTTTAATTATTTGTTAGCATATAACTAAAATGGAAGGAATTAGAGGTATGTTTAAGGGTAAGGGTAAGACTTCTTCTAGTAGGGGCAACCAGGTGGCAATGGTACTTCTTCTAGTCATCTTATTCCTACACAGATGATTTTGTTGATACTCAACATTTTCCTACAATACCATTAGATTTAGACGAGGAGTTGTTTTATGGAACTCAAGAAGACTTTAATTTAGACGATGATCTAGACGATACACCCACTAATGTTGATGACAACACACCCACTAGTGCACCTTCAACTGAAATACCTCATATTCCCCCTAGTATGAGACGATGTCCGCCAAGAAAAACGACCATTAAAATCGATGCATGGATATTTTTTGATAGGGACGTAGAGAATCAAGTAGCTATATGTAAAATTTGTAAAAATGTTTTAAAATTTAAAACAGAAAAGGTCACGGTGGGGGATGGGGGTTTAATTAGACACGTAGTAAGTGCTCATCCAAATAGGTATGCCCAATACCAGGCTTCAAAAATCGGGTGCGCAAACGTCCGCTCCATCGGGACAAGGTTCACATACTGATATCGTCCCGGACCAAGTACATGGTCAAATTAACCCTATGACTGGGGGAATTGTAGGCTCTAAATACAATAAACATAGAGATAGGGAAGCAATTTCAAAATTAGTTGATGTGGAGGGTTTGCCCTTTTCATTTCCTTCATCTCCCGGTTTATTCATTACATTAGAGATATATATAATCCTCGCTTTTAACGGTTTCCTAGATCAACCGTTAAGATAGATGTATTTAAATTCGCGCATGAATATCAACAATATTTACGTTTTTCATTATATCATTTTAATGGCAAAGTATGTATCACGTCTGATATAGGTCGTAGTACTAACAACCATGATTATTTAACTGTAACTTGTCATTTGATAGATTATAAATGGTCTATGCAAAAACGTATTTTAGCGTATAGATATATAGATGATAGGCACACTTTGGGTACTTTTATTGCGTATAATATTTATCAAGTGTGCCATTATTACTTTAATAACCGATAAAATTATGACTATTACATTAGATAACGCTTCTTCTAACAATTACGCAATTACAATTTTAAAAAATAGTTTAACTCCATCTTTTCCAGATCATTTTCATATAAAATGCGCGTGCCATATTTATAACTTAATTGTAAATGATGGTCTATCACTTTTTGAAGACATTCTTAGTAAAATACAATTTGCTATAAACTTTATTTTTAAAAGTAATAAAGTACAACGTAGAAAAGAATATAAAAAAACTTGTCACGATTGTGGACTACCTTATAGAAAAATTTCACAAGAAGTATCCACTAGGTGGAATTCTTTATACGAGCAACTACTTGTTGCTTATGACTATAGAAAACCTATAACTTTATTTTTTAACTCTCATAATAAAAATCCAGCTGATATGATTTTAGATAGTGATTGGGTAAAATTTTTCGAACTTATTGTATTTTTAGAGAAATTTTTTCAAGCAACAAAAGAATTTTCCGGATATATTATCCTACTATTTCAACTATGTTGTTTTATATAACTCTAATATTTTTATTACTTAGTGAATATATGGAAAAACCAAATATAAGGCAAAATTATTAAAAAAATGTTTGTCAAAATAAAAAAATATTTTATTCCTATTCCCTCTATTTATATTATTGGTTCTCAGTATTAAATCCTACTATTAAAATAGACGGTACTAAATCACTAATTGAAACTATTTACGATTGTATAGAAGTACTACCACCTCCAAGTCCCAAAAATCTAAATCACCCACCACCTATTGAACAAACTAAAGAAGAAGTGTTGTCTAGCGTAGAACACCAATGCAAAAAAATATATAGATTTTATCAACAAGAAAATGCTAGTAACTTACCGTCTTCCATACCATCTTCTTCATCTTCAACACAACCTCACAAAAGACATGTTGTTTCTGCGGCTAGTATTGAAAGCCTCAGAAATAGAATGTGCGGCCGTACCTATACTAACCAAATTAGCGAGTTGGATATTTTTATTTTGCAGGGTTATGTACCGTATCAAGAAGTTATCAATGAAGATGGACATGAAGACTTGCTGAAATACTGGAGGGGGAATGAGAAGACCTTTCCGACACTTTCATTGATGGCCCGAGATGTTTTGAACATTCAAGCGTCATCAATCGCGTCTCGAAAGCACTTTTTCTGCCGGCGATATCAAATAGGAGACCACGTAGACACTCATTAGCCGGAGATAGCTTGGAAATTGCATTATTATTCAGAGATTGGATACGAACGGAGCGGAGAAGGTGCGGTCAACCGGAGATCAACGAAGAAGAAGATGAAAACTACAACGAAATCTTAACCGAAGGTAGTGGAAGCGACGTGGATCAATTTGACCAACAAATACCAATTCCAACCGAAGAACCACAGGAAATCATCAAGCAATTAGAACATGTTTTTTTGAGAATGTAATTTTTTTAATTGCAATTTTATTATGTAATTTGCAACTTTTGGACAACACCACAAAGTTGCAATTTAGATTTTAGACAATTGTATTTGTATTACAAAAATATCATATGTCTATTAAATAATATAAGAGGCACAAAAACAGCATTGGGATGTTTTTATTACACTATCTTGTTTTGTTTATTGAGTTTTTTTATACATATGTTATTTAAAAAAAAAAAAGGAAAACCCGCCGGACCCCGCTCCGAGCCCGACCCGACCCCGACCCGACCCCGCCCCGCCACGATACCGACGGGATCGGGATCGGGACGGGACTGGAGCAAGTCCTGCCAGACCCGACCCCGCCGACCCGACCCCGACCCCTTCTCCCGTCCCGCCCTGACCCCGACCCCGCCAGACCCGGCCCGCCAGACCCGAGCCCGGCCCACTGGCCACCCCTACAAGAAATTGATTGTTGGGTCGAGTGATAACACTCTGTCTTTAAGACAAGATTGTCCCGTATGTATCATTTCTACGTTCTGAACAATAGTCTCCCAAGATAAAACAACAACTCAACAAATGAGCAAAGAAAACTCAAGTGTTACTTTGAAGAACTTTGAGTAAGAAATGATGTTGAAAAGTAGTAGGAAGAATCTGATTTCGTTTGTGTGTTCTGTGTGTCTCAACAATTGTGCAAAGACTTCATTATATAGTTGAAGGAAGGGACTTACCAACTGCCCACATAATTGTTGTTACTGGACAAATAATGGCAATTATGGAGGTAGTAATTCAACAAAAATAAATGACGAATTGATGTGCAACGGATTAGAGCCTTTAGGGAAAGTAATTCAGCCAAAATAAATTACTGAATTGATGTGCATAATAATGTTGGTTAACGTTCGAAAAACCAACAGCAAAAGCACAAGTTCTCTGCCCAATTTAACTTACCTGAAACTTCAGGGACCAAACTATAAATATAAAGCAATTTGGGTCCAAAAAGATAATATAACAGCCCACGACCCATGACCGGACGGGACGGGCGGGCGGTGGCGGCGCGTGTGTGGGCTTAACCTCGAACCAAATCACATCTAGGTCCTCCCTCCTTCAAACACATGGGATACCCCTTGGGGTCCCAAACCCCAAGCCAATTTTGAGACTTATAAACTAAACAAATCTTTCTTCCCCCACCGATGAGGGAGGATTGGTCTTTACCACCTTTTTCCATGCTTCAAACACCTCACTTCGTGGACCAATATCTCTTTCATTTCTTAACGAAATTTGACGATCATTGGCCCTACGGTTATCTACTTACTTAGTAGATTATGCACGTGTGAATAATCAAAGTTTTCAACATGTGGAATCCTAGTGTTTAAGTCATTAAAGATGGTTGGATGCAACTCTCGCCAAATACAAATTTCCAACAAATATTAATCGTGTCAAAATTCTTTTTATTAAAAAATTAAGAAACTCAAAATTTATGAATTCAAAAGTATAATATTTGTATCGTATGCGGAAAAGCTCGCACATGAGGTTCCTTAGGAAAGAGCTAGTAGGAGTTGGCTTTCCTTTCCAATGTTGAAAATGCACAAACGAAATATCCTAGTCGGCTGAAGAAATCAGTCTCAATTCAATCTTTCAAGAAATGCATTATCGATAAAGTAAAGCGGGAGACAATTTACGCATTTAGGGTTTCAAGCAATGAATTCATTAATCTATGCAATAAAGAAAATTTTCATACAGTTATATCAGTTACAAGAAACAGAAAATAAGATTTCTCGATAAGGTACGAAAAGAAGAAGCTAACGCCAACAAGAATATGGTGAAATAGTTCGAATTCAAGCTTGAAAATAAATTAAAATTTTCATTATGAAATGCTTTATAATTATAGTAGTATTAACCATAATTAATGATAAATTTCGAATAATTAATGAGGAAAAGGAGGAAAGAAAAGCCTGCCGTGTGAAATGAAGAGGGTCCACATGGGTGTTGGTTATGCATGGGCAAGGCATGGTATAGCTTTTAGGGGAACTCAGATTTTCGGCAGAGTTTGAATTTTGATTAAGTTCATGTCTGATGTCTACATCAGTACATGATTTGTTATTACTTTAATTTTTATTCATTTGTAGTGTATTTCAATGTTAAGATAATCTCATAATTATCTCCAATTCCATTAATCATGAATATTATACTCAATTATTAGGATGATGGTAAATTAATATCATTGATTTAGGATTGATTAGATTTAAGATTAATTAGATCAATTATATTAATTAGTATATTCTTAGAGATAGCCAAGTCATAATTGTTAGAGTTGTATATATTGTAAACTTGGAAATGAAATAAAGTCATGAAATTCATTTTCTTCATGGTATCAAGAGCCTCAAATTAATTTTGCCCAACCCCCTCCCCCTCTTACTCGGTCCTCCCATTTTTTTTTTCATTTCTTCCTTTTCCGATTGGTTCTCGGCGGAACCCTAATGGTTACTTTTTAAAACCCTAAAACCGCCTACCTTCACAAACTCTAAACCACTAAACCACCCTAACCTAAACCTAACCCTGCCACTTCTGCCAACCGTAAACCATAACCCCATTATTTCCTAGCCGAAAACCACATCGGGTTACGGTTCCTCCACCACTCATACATTATTTTCCTTCTTCTTTTTTCTCCTACTTTCATTCTCATATTTTCGTGGGTTTTTCAATGGCCGACAAACAAAAATTTCATCCCGCTCTTGCCGTAAATAACGTCAAGAATTTCATTTCAATTACTCTTGAAATGGAAAGAGGGCAATACTCCTAGTGGGCGGAGTTATTTAAAATTTATTGTCGTTCATATGAAGCAATCAACCATATCATCCCTTCCAAATCTTCATCGGACACCACCGGTGTTGACAAAAAGTTATGGTCTCGCTTAGATGTCATAGTCCTTCAATGGATTTACGGCACCATCTCCAACGATCTTTTACAAAATATTTTTTAGGATAATAAACTTTCTAGGGCGGTATATGTTGAAAATCAATTCACCAAGGTCAAGTTGGATGATTTTTCAAACGTTTCCACCTATTTTCAAGAATTGAAGATGCTCGCCGACCAACTATCCAACATTGGCGCGTTGGTGACGAATCAACGGTTGGTTCTCCAATTAACTGCAGGGTTGAATGAACATTATGACGGGGTTGCTACGTTCATTCAACAAAGTAATTTGTTGCCTCCATTCTATGAGGCTCGTTCGTGATTAATTCTTGAAGAAACCCGCAAGGTAAAACAAACAGCATCGGGGGCAGCCACTGCCCTCGTCTCCACCAAATCATTTTCCACTGATTTTCAGTCACAAAATTCTGGTTCGGGTGGAACTGGAAATCGCAACAATAATGGTAAAAAAAATGGGGGGTCAACCTGTAATAATAACAAAGGAAAAAATAATGATGGAAAGGGACGGGGAGGGGCGGCAGCCACCCAGCCAGACAACAACAATCACCACTAACACGGGCAGTTGCAGCCGCCGGCCCAGTCCGACAGTAACCAGTGGGGGTCGTACCCACCGTGGGCCTGGGCACCACAATGGGCTACTCCTCATGCCCATACCCCATTGCATCGTGGGTCAGGCCCGCATCTTCAAACCGACAGTCCGAAGTTCTAAGTTCTCGTCTGCAACAATGTTTTGCCGCCCATGGACCATCTTCTGCAAGTTACGCTCCCACCGATATCAAACAAGTCATGAACAACATGAATCTGAACATTTTTTATGATTCGTGGTACATGGACACAGGGTTTACATCACACATGACGACATCTCAAGGTAATCTCTCATCTTGTTCTAATATGAGCAGTAATAAAAATATTATTGTCGGTAGTGGCAGGAAATTCCAATTTATGGTGTTGGCCAAGTAAAACCCCCCTCTCACCCACCGTTATATTTGAAAAATGACTTACATGCACCAAAACTAATTAAAATTTTGATATTTGTACGACATTTTGCAACTGACAACTATGTTTCTGTGAATTTTGATCCCTTTGGGTTTTCTGTGAATGATTTTCAAACGGAGATGCTACTAATTAGATGGAATAGCATGGGGGACTTGTATCCCATCACTACCACTACCAACAACCACGTGACCAAACCATCAACTTTTGCGGCTATTCCCTCTACCATATGGCATAATCGGTTGGGACACTCAGGAGCACCAGTGTTCAATACTCTTAGACAAAATAATTTTATTGCGTGTAATAAACTTTTGGACTCTTCTGTTTGCAAGGCTTGTGTGTTTGGGAAACATGTTAAACTTCCTTTTGCATTATCTAATTCACAAACCCTTATGCCATTTGATCTTCTGCATTGTGATTTGTGGACTTCCCTAGTTTTGAGTTTTGCATGTCATAAATATTATATGCTTATATTGGATGATTATTCAAATTTTCTATGGACATTTCCCTTAGGGTAGAAATCGCAAGTTTTCACCGTTTATAAATAATTTAGTGTTTTTATCAAAATCCAATTTGGCAAATCCATTAAATGTTTTCAGTGTGACAATGAGAGGAAATTTATAAATACCCAATCTAATAATTTTGTCACCAAAAAGAGATGTCCTTGCGTCTTTCATGTCCACATACATCACCTAAAAATGTGAAAGCTGAAAAAAATTGAACAATTAATAATATAATTCGCATACTTTTTGTGCATTCGTCCACACCACCAGTTTTTTGGCATCATGTACTTCAAATAACCACATATCTTTTAAACATTCTTCCTAGAAAATTACTCTCCAATACTTCACCTACACAAATGTTGTACCATCGTCTCTCTTCTTTTACACATATGAGGGTTTTTGGGCGTTTGTGTTATCCCTTGTTTCCGTCCACAACCATTAACAAATTTCAGGCCCGTTCCACTCTTTGTATGTTTTTGAGATACCCGCAGAATCATAGGGGATATAAATGTTATGATATGACGAATGGGAAAATAATTATTTCTCGTCACGTAGTTTTTGATGAGTCTATATTCCCGTTTGCTAAATCTCACGTGGCATCCCCACCTTCATATGATTTTTTGGATGACGGAATACATCCGATTCTACATCACCACTTACATACCCAACATCATGTGGGACCAACTCACACTAATCCAAATAATGCCCCAGCCCAACCGAGTAGTGGGACTTGGCTAGTCCACGGAATATAGGCCACTGCCTCTTCTCCTTTGTCCTCGACCCAGTCCACTTCTCGTGGCAGGCAGGCCAAAGGAAGAGAGCCCATTGCCCTCTTACCCGTATCACTACCCAGGACTTCAGCCCAATTTTTCCAAGACCAAAATAACAACCCGTGTTGGCCCAATAACCAATCAGCAGCCGATAATGACCAGCCAACAATTTTGGCCCAAGTTTGGTCCACTAGCCAACCCGAAAGCCCAAATCCTCAACCTCGGACCATTGAAACTCGTGCCATGTACGAGATTTTTTGGCACAAGCGTCACTTTAATCTAACATCTTCAGTCCAACCATCACCTCTTCAAAAAAATCCCAAAGTGGCCCTATCAGACCCGAATTGGAAAGCTGCCATGTTAGATGAAATTGATACTCTTATTAAAAATAAGATGTAGGAGTTAGTGCCTCATCCATCTAACGTAAACATAATTAGATCTATGTGGATTTTGTGTCATAAAAATAATTCTGATGGCTTCTTTGCGAGATACAAAGCTCGTCTTGTTTGTGATGGAAGGTCTCAACAGGTTGACGTGGATTGTGGTGAAACATTCATCTCGGTGGTTAAGGCAACAACTATCATGACTTTTCTTTGTCCGGAACTGTCTAAATCATGGTCCATTCATCAGTTGGATGTCAAAAATGCATTCTTCATGACCATTTACAGGAGATAATTTACATGCACCAGCCTTTGGGTTTCCGCAATCCTATACATCCGGATTATGTTTGTTGAAAAAAATCCTTATATGGTTTGAAACAGGCTCCTCGGGCGTGGTATAATAGGCTTGCAGTTTTTGTATCCACACTAGGTTTCTCACACAGCAAGTCTGATCAGTCCTTGTTCATTTACAAGAAGGGACATGACATGGCATACATACTCTTATATGTAGATGATATCATTCTTACATCATCATCTGCATCACTTCGTTTGTCTGTTATGTCTCTCCTTGCAGCAGAATTTGCAATGAAATATTCGGGTCCCTTAATTTATTTTTTGGGATCGGTGGTATATTTTTCACTCAAAAAAAATATGCAGAGGAGATCATTGAAAAAACAGGGATGTCCTATTGCAAACCGTCACATACACCGGTTGATACTAAAGCAAAATTGAGTAACTCTACTGGTACTCTATACAGTTATCCAACACATTACCGCAGCTTAGCAAGGGCATTACAATATCTTACCTAGATATGGCAATGGATCCTAGACCTGGTCCGAATCCGGTGGATCCAGATCCGTTTTATAGGATATGATCTTCAAAATTTGGACCCGACGGATCCGGATCGGACCCGATCCATTTCTGACGGATCAAATCTGGATCTTGTATTTGAGATCCGACATGTGGATCTATTTTTTACTAATATATTCATAATCTAGAATGTAATTTTATAAGTATTTTCTTTAAAAAAATTTCATAATTTATGTATTTTACATTCAGATTTGGACTTTATTTTTTAAATGGTCCATACGTTTAAGCACATAATTCTCAAAAGGCCCAATACTTACTTTGCTTCATCGTCTTTATTTTCTTGTGACGCTAAAACTTCGTTCGGTATTTTGGAAGAATGGTGTCATGTTTGTGTAGGTTGATTGAATGAACTCAATCATTTTTTTCAATCAGATTGAGTTTCATTTTGTCAAAAAAGTTTAAACAGGTGGGAATATTATTCAAGACAAAAAAAATTACAGGTGAGAATATTACACCTGTTGAACTGCATATGAGATATCAGGTCATGTAAAGGTAAGATTCTTACCTTCACGTGACCTGATATCTCATATGCAGTTCAACATGTGTGTTTACATATGCACGATACGAGGGAAGAACATATGGGATCTCTCAAGCGAATTTTGCGGTATGTTAAGGGTACACTTCATTTTGGGTTACACTTGTATAAGTCCTCAATTTCTAGTCTCTCATCTTATACAAATGTTGATTGGGGTGACTGCCCGGACACACGTTCCACCTCTGGTTATTGTGTGTTTTTTGGAGACAACCTCATTTCATGATCGTCGAAACGACAGCCGACGATGTCTTGGTCAAGTGCTGAAGCAGAATACCTAGGGGTAACTAATGTGGTTGCTAAATCATATTGACTCCGTAATCTACTTTTAGAACTCCATTGTCCGATTAAAAAAGCAACCGTGGTGTATTGTGATAATGTGAGTGCGATTTACTTATCCGGTAATCCGGTCCAGCATCAACGCACAAAACACATAGAAATGAATATCTTATTTGTCCGAGAAAAGGTTGCACGTAGACAAGTCTGTGTTCTCCATGTACCGTCCCGTTATCAAATTGTCGACATCTTTACAAAAGGGCTTCCACGCGTACTATTTGATGATTTTAGGGACAATCTTAGCATCCGAGAACCTTCCGCTAAGACTGCGGGGGACTATTAAGATAATTATGGAACAATCCCATAATTAATCTCCAATCCCGTTAATCATGAATATTGTACTCAATTATTTTAGGATAATTATAAATTAGTATCATTGATTTAGGATTTATTAGATCAATTAGGATTAATTAAATCAATTATATTAATTAGTATATTCTTAGAGATAGTCAAGTAATAATTATTAGAGTTGTATATATTGTAAACTTGGGAATGAAATAAATGCATGGAATTTCATTTCCTTCCTTCAATATTTCTATCTAAGTTTTTGCTAAAGATATAGTATATCATATAATTGTATTACTTATTAGATAATTATTATAAGTAAAGTTTTTGATCAATAATGATTGATAATTTGGTATGAAAAATTTAACTCATCACAAGTTAAAATTTTCGATATTATTATATACGGAAAACAATGACCGCGAGAATTAAACCAACATCTATTATATGGATTTTTCTACTGATACCTCTAGAATAAAACTTTGGTTCAACTATTTGATGAGTATGAAAGTCATCCTATTTTTCATATATAATCTCTGTGTGTGTTGTATGTATTTGTTTTGACCCTTTCCTAAGGAATTTTATATTAATTTTTTTTCTGTGTTAGGCTTAATTTGGTTTAAACTTGACTAATAGGAAAACTCCAAATGTGATATTGTTAAAATAATGAAATAAGGACAATAAAATGAAATGTTAGCTAAAGTGCTACACCTTTTCAATTTGTGTTACCTCAATTTGTTAATTTTCTACTTAAGGTCAATTTAAGTTGCCAAATAAGCATATTCTTTAAGAATAAATCTGAGCAAAATGTTCTCAAATCATTGCTTATTCCTTTTTTTTTTATTACTTTCATGGTCAAGATTATGCAGAATCTTAAAATCAAGTGTGTAAAGATTCATTTTGGTATCTTTTTTAACATCTCTTGCAGTTTCATTTAAAAAACAAACCAACAATTAGTTGCGTAATATTAAAGAATCTTGCACCAACAATTGTTTTCTTTTTCTTTTTTTCCCCTCCCTATCTTAGCCAAAGTTGAGATTCTACATTCAGTTATAATTATGGCCTAAATGGTACTGGGCCGCGATTCAGGCCCAACAGGCAGTCCAGCAGGAGCAGTGGCGAGGGGAATGTGTGGGCTAGCAGGCAGTGGGCCTGCTGGCAAATTTTGGTCATGGGTCAAGGATAAATGGGGCATAATATACGGTGAGACCCCGTCATCCAAAAAATTATACGAACTAGACACGAACTACATACACTAGCAAACGGAAATTGAGTTTCATCAAAAATCACATGGCGACTAATAATAATTTTATTGGAGGATAAATCAAAACACTTGTAACCACAATGATTAGATGGATAACTCAAAAACACACAAGAGGTAGAACGCGCTTGAAGTTTGTTAATTGTAGTGGACGGAAAAAGAGGATAACATAAACACCCAAACACCCTAAGATGAGAATACGAAAGATCTTTATTGTAAAGAAGTTTAAGTGGGGAATTATGTTGTAGGGTTTTGTTAGGAAGTACGTTAAGGAGGTAACTAGCCATATGTAGGGCATGATGCCAAAAAGAAGGGGGTACGGAAGCATGGACTAATAAGGTATGGACAGTGTTATTAATGGTACGAATTTTTCGTTTGGCTTTCCCATTTTGTGAAGACGTATGAGGACATGAGAAACGAAAAACTATGCCATTAGCATCACAAAATTTCCGAAACAACCCATTATCATATTCTTTGCCATTATCACATTGAATATTTTTTATTTTCTATTCGAATTGGGTACGGATGAATGTTCTAAATTTTAAGAATGTGGAAAAAACTTGAGATTTTTTCGCTAACGGAAAGGTCCATAAAAAATTAGAATAATCATCCAAAAATAGAACATAATAACAATGACCCAAAGAACTTAGAACGGGAGATGTTCATAAATCGCTATGAATAATGTCAAAAGGCATCAAAGTATGAGAAGTAGATGCTACAAAGGGCAATCTAACATGTTTCCCTAACGGACATGAATGACAAATTGGAGTACTACGCGTATCCTTACAAGAAATAAAATTATTTTTATGCAAAGAAGAAATAATTGATGACCCGGATGACCCAAATGTGCATGCCACAAGGAAGGAGCTAGAGCTGCAAATGTTGACAGCATGGCTTGACTCGAGGAAACGGTGGTGGTTGTGATTGGATAAAGATCTTCCCTACTATCACATATCATGAGAGGTATTCTTGTTTTGAAATCCATCACAGAAAACCCAAATGGATCAAAATTAACAAAAACCCAACTATCAGTGGTGAATTTTCAGACAGACACCAAAATTTTAATTAAGTTAGGGGCATGAAAGATATTTTTTAAGACAAGAGGAGGATGTGTGGGAGATAAAGTTGTATTACCGTAACCACGAATTGGAATAGAGTTGCAATTACCAACAATAATGCCACAATTTTTGCTCAAATTAAAATAAGACGAGAGAGTACCTTGGTCGGACGTCATGTGAGAAATGGCACTGGTGTCCATGTACCAATTCGCGTTGGGATGATTTAATCAGAGTGTATTCATGGCAGCCTCAATATCGATCGGTGTCGGGATCAGAGTCGGGCCCGTAGCGGTGAAGGCCTCAGGGGCTGAAGCCCAAGAAAATAGGCCTGCTGACCTGACCCAGATCGTGGCTGGTTGTTTCCGTAAGATCCTAAAAAATTGGGCTGGACCTGGGCCCAACTTCTTGGGAAATAACTAGGCGGGCAGTAGGCTGGACTGGGCCACTAGCCGTTGTTCCAGGCCCACTGCTAAGGGGCCAGGGCTGAGACCAGGCGGGATGGGACCGGTACCCCGAGGACCACTGCCGGTATTGCTACTGTTCCGTCTGCCGCTGTTGTTGCCGCCACGATTTTTGCCATTATTTTTATGGTTTTAACCCTTCTTACCGCCACCGTTGTTGCGGTTTTGGCCGGAATTGTCAACAAAACTGTGTGAGTTATCAGACGTAGTCATCATCGCCACATAACTTGCGCCGGTAACCACCTTTTTGGCCAAGCCGACTTTTTCTAACGTGAGCATCGAACGAGCTTGATAAAAAGGGAGAGCAGATTACTTTGACGGAGGAGAGTCCCAACGCCATTATAGGCCTTAGATAGGCCTGCAACCATTTGTAGAACAAGACGATTATTGGTAACAGACACTCCAACGTTACGGAGTTGGTCCGCCAATTCCTTGAGCCGTTTACATTAAGCTGAAATATTCGAGAAATCTTCCATGTTGACTTGTGAAAATTCTTGCTCAAGGGTGACAACTCGGGAATGTTGGTTATCCTGGAATATATCACGCAATCTATTTCAGGTAGCCATAGCCGTAGTGTCTGGTTCAATGATCGTTTGTAAATTGTCGGTAGAAATAATGGAGTAAATCCACTGAATGATGGTAGCATCAAGAGTGATCCATAACTGAGGATCCTCCGCGGGTATAGGGACAACAGGAGGAATTATGTGATGGAGGACTTGATGTGAGATTGCATGAATTTTGAACAATTCTGCCCACGTCGCATATTGGACGTTCTCCATCTCAAGAACAATAGGGATGTGGTTCTTGATGTTGAAAACAGTAAGGGCAGGATAAAACATGCTCTTGACGTAGACATAACGAAAGAACAATAGGTGAATGAGATATTGGAAAGAAAATTTGGGAAGAGAGGAGGTAATATTGCACGGATTCCGAGAAGGAACACGAAAATCGAGGCAACAGAAGAGAGGAAAATTGGTAGAAGCACCTAGACTTATGATACCATGAAAGAAATAATCCCTTGATTATTCTTATTGAATGAATAAGCATATATACAAGTTACAATCTCAAAATATAGAAAATCCTATTCCTATTCAACTTCTAATATCCTAGTTCTACTTGTACAAGAATTCTACAATTATTGTAATTATACAACATAGTTTACAACTTTTATTTATGGTACAATACTAGTCAAAACTGTGTATATTATAGGGATATACACGGTATTCTATCAGTGCAAATACTTAAAAAATGAATCAGCTATGAAATTCGTCATTAATCTATCATTAAACAACCTATGACTAATATAGTTTTTTGATAATCCAATGGCTAATCTATCGTTAAACAAGATCAACGACAGTTTTTTGTTGTTTAACGACTGAAGTTGTCGGCCACTATTTCATGCTTCTTTTATACTAATGGAGAAACTCCGATTATAAAATTCTTCTTTTTGAGTTTTATACGGTGTAAATCTGAATTATTAATCAAGTCGGTACGTTTAGAATATCAAATGGTTATTATAAAAAGGTGTTAGAATACTAATTTTTCCATGGAGTCAGAAGGAATACAGTAACACCAGTAGTTTGTCTTCTACTTAAAACTGGAAGTCACCTGAAATAGTATAGTACCTAGTTTTCAAGAATTGTTCTCTTTCTGAATAATAGCCCTTAAAGATCCGTGATTCTCACGTTAACTCAACTTTTTTTAAGCAAATACATGCACCTTCCAACAACAAATTAAATATCAACTCAATTATCATATACTTGTTGACACAAGGCCAAAAGGATGAGTAAAATACAAATTTATATTATTAGAGGCTTGTTCACGTAATTATTCCAATTAATTAGCAAAAGATGTTAAAAAAAAGAAAAGAAACAGCCTTATGATTTCCCTTTTTGTTTTTAGTTGCGAAATCACTATTTTGAACGGTAAAGTTGGATTAATTTTGGGGCTGTATTTATTTGTCTTATAATATATGAAGCTTCATTTTGTGGACAATTTGCACTTATGGTATCAGTAGCACGTACGACCCAAACATTATCTTTTTAAATTTTCTTATACGCATTTAAATACAGCTTAATATAATATGTTCCTTTTATAAATTTAGAATTGCTGGTTTAGGAGTATAATGATATGTATTATGTTCCGAGTTCCGTCTACTGAAATAAGGTATAAAATCATCAATTTTTGCTTTGAAAGATAAACTGATCACTGGTGAATTTCGTTGATGTAATCAATCACACGCAAAACACCATTATTGTGAAGAACTAATAGAAGATATATGCTACTTATTTATTATTCTGAAGTATATATGATGTTTTCACAATAATGAAATATAAAAAGTACCCGCTCAATGAGAATTATAAATACATACTTATTTAATTTTGAACACCTGACTTATCGAGGGCATGACCTTATATAGGGGTTATGGAGGATAAAAATTATGATAGAAGGTTAGTAGATAGTTGAACGTGGTCTTACTTATCATTTCATACTAGTAGTCGTAGTATTATCTCTAAAGAATGGATCTTGGGCCTAACTCAACCCCAAAAGCTAGCTTGTAGGGTGAGGATTGTCCAAGTCCATATAAGGAGTCCATGTTCCCATTCCATATCCGATGTGGACTCTTAACACTCCCCCGCATGCCCAGACCGTGTTAACTGGAGCGTGGATAATATAATATGGGGGCCCAACATCGAGAATAAAGAATTAGAATGAGCCTGACTCTGATACCATGTAAAGAATAAATCTTGGGCCTAACTCAACTTCAAAAGCAACTTGTAGGGTGAGGATTGTCCAAGTCCATATAAGGAGTCCATGTTCCCATTCCATATCCGATGTGGACTCTTAACATTATCCTTGTAGTTTATTGTTCTTCGATTTATGTGACTATCTGTTAATTTTTGTACTTTGATTATCGTATTAATTTGTGGTACTTTGATTTCAGACGATTTTATCATGTTTTTTATAGTATTTTTCCATGATTTTTTTATACTTCTTTGAGTTGCTTGTCTTTGTGCCAAGGGTCTACCGGAAACAGTCTCTCTACCTCTAAGGTAGTAAGGTCTGCATACACTCTATCCTCTCCAGACCCTACTTTATAGGATTTCACTAGATCGTTGTTATTATTATTATTGTTGTATTAAATTTTGAACACCATTAACGAATTTCTGATTTCTTGCGCTAATATCAACATCTAAGTGAACCATTTCAATGCATGATTTGCCACAGTCCACCAGCTGGCACTACTAAAAAACTCACTTATTTCCTATGAAATTCGGAATTGGCTCGTCGAAGAATGTAAATGATTTAGATGATGTCCTTACAAGGTTAGTCCCACATTTGTTCATATGTCTTGAATCAAATTAGGCAATGGGATTCTCCTATCCTTTTTATTATTATTATGACCCATTGGGCATGCACTCAAGTTGCCATTGTTTGTGCAAAGTTAAGTGGCTAGATTTGTTAGCTACCCACCCATTTTGTTTTCTGTCTTATCAACCATACTTGTGAAACAATTAAAGAAATAAAAAGAACGATTACAAGGAACTTTAGTAGCCTAGTTAGTAGAAGTATGCAAGAAATTTACATTCAACAAGAATAATCATAGATTACGCGTATCAGTTTAAAGTCATGAAGAAACACTAGGGATTGAAGGAAGTAGGAATTAATCCTAATGTGAAATTTTTTAAATATGTATTTTGATAAGAGTAACGTATTGACTTACAAAGTAGTTCCTTTTACTATATTCAAACCCCTTAATATAAATTGATAGAGAAAAGAACAATAAAATTAGCAATGGAGCTAATCATTATGAACAAATTACAAAATTCCTTTTAAATGTTAATACGGTAGTTATATTTTCTATTTATAAACTCCTCATTATCATCTATAGCTAGGAAATAAGTACTACAATTTCGAAATATTATATGTGGATGATGAAATTTGCCAAGAGTTTCTTGGGTTATCATTGCTGTAATTTAACACAACTCCTCAATTAGTGCTTAAGAGGGTATAACATAAAAAATAAAATAAAAAAGGATTCCTTTACTAAAGTTCTTTTGGCTTGTCTTTTTTTTTTTTTTTTTAATTTGTGAGGTTGGATATGCATCGGGAATTTAATTTTTAGGAGTGAAACACTTTCAAAAGTGATTTCTTTCCTAAAACTTCACTTCTAAACATCTGATTAAAGATAGGAGTACGCACTATTCTATTATGGTGCACTTTTGGCTTATTTTAGGAAACATTTTATTTTAGTTTATTTACTACTATGGTTCATTTTATTGGTAAAATGAAAAAAAATATCTGAGGGACCTGGATTATTATCTTCAGAAATAATTTGGCGTAAGTCAAAAAATTAGATATAAAAAAAAAAATTAAAAGAAAGGCGCGTAAGACACGAAGAATAAGAGTGGAACGTGCAATGATTTTGTCTGGCGGTTCTTAATTTTTTCTTCAAACTTTTTTTTTTTCTTGTCACTTTGCTCGAATGAATTAAGAAATATGATGTGATTTAGTAAAAAGCATATTTTGATAAAGATTCTTTGTCTGGTCTTTCAAGTACTCGTCATTGTTAAGCTGAAAATACAAAAAAGATAATAAAGAATCTTTGGTTGAAGGGGTATTTTCAAATAAATATGGCTCTTGGCGTTTGAGTATATGTGACATATTGCAGATTCTTTTGTATTTAATTAGGTAGGGATAATAGCAGTTTGATTTCTAAATTATATAAATTTTAAGTTTGATTAATTCTTATGATATGTAATTAGTTAACTTAACACAATTCTTGGGTAGTGATGGAATAGTTATGAATTGTTAAACTTGTAAAGATTCACAAGTGTCAAAAGTGCATGTTTTAACAAATTAAATATATTTTTCTAACTATTAAAGGACCAAAATAAAAATTTATTGATATTTAAAGGACTAACATCCCAAATTTCCATAACCAAGTGTTAAACAAAGATAACGAGACATTTTCCCGTCATATGGAGAGACTTAGGGGTCGTTTAGTAGTTGGTTAGATTTATGTAGGTATTGATATTAATATAGAGATTAGTTGTGAAAAAATTTATGTATCATTTTATGTAAGAATTAGTTATGGGGTTTCATTATTCATATATTAGTTACTCCACTTTAATTCTGCATAAAATAATACATAAATTTTCTCATAAATTATACATGTATTAGTTATGTGGGTTTCTAAGTTACAAACCAAATAACATATTAATTTTATACATGAATAACGGTTGGTTTTTTAAAAGATGAGGCAGCAAAAAAGTTGAAAGTATTGATTAAAAATGTCTCTCAATAATTTTATTAAGCATAACAAGGCTTTAAATAACTAACTAGGAATAAAAAATCTGCATAATTTAAAATTAAAAAATCTAAAATATCTCAACTAACTTAAACAATCTAATAGAAATTTAAATTGAAATTCATCCTAAAACTAAGCAACTTATTATGCTAAAAGAGTTACTGCAGTAACTGAAAGCAACCAAATTTCAACACTCCTCATTTGCTTCAGTTACTGCAATTTAAAAAAGCAAGTTGCTCCTCAATTATTACTTCTATTGTTTGTGCTTGAGGATTGCTTTGAGCATTTATGGAATTGCACACTTTTGTAGCGCAATTTTTTTTTTTCGTCTTACGGTTTTGTGCATAAAAAATATCCTTAGTGACCTTGTCTTATCTGAAATCTCTTTTGAAAGTATTTGATTCTGGACAATGATAGCATTTTCAGGGATGGCTCGTAAGGATCGTTCTTTCATTATAACATTCAACAAATATAGGTGTAAAGATATGATTTTATTTTCACTGAGCAAATCTGATAGTTTTTGCCAGTGAAAGTTTTTGGGGTATTGAAAGAGAGATTGCTGCTTATCATGTTTAAAAATAGGTTAAACAGATATTGGTTAAAAATCAATATCGATTGAAAATAGCCACGCTTGTCGAAAATAAGCACGGTTGAAAATAGTTTTTGAAAATGATTCTTTAGATGAACTCACATATCCCGTAAGATCGCTCTTGATACCACTGTTGGTTTTTTAAAAGATGAGGCACCATAGAAGTGAAAAGTGTTGATTGAAAAAGTCTCTCAATAATTTTATTAAGCATAACAAGACTTTAGATAGCCAACTAGAAACAAAAAATCTGCATAATTTAAAATTCAGAAAACCTAAAATATCTCAACTAACTTAAACAATCTAATAGAAATTTAAAATTGAAATTCATCCTAAAACTAAGCAACTTATTATGCTAAAAGAGTTACTGCAGTAATTGAAAGCAACCAAATTTCAACAATAACTTACATTCTAACCAACTACCAAATATAATATTACTTATACAAAATTTAATAGCGGCAAAATTCACCTCCAAACTAGCTACAAAACTACCCTTAAGGATTATAGCTTTATCTTCTTTAAGACTTGTTTGAGACTACGACATAATTAATAGGCTATGTAATTATTAGATATAGTAGTTACAAAGTCAACTAATTATACTTTATATTTATTATAATAATTTATTTATTTATTTATTTTCATTTTCAAAATTCAAACCTTATAAAAGTTAAAAAGAATTTCATTCATGCCGCAGCATTTTTAATATACTGGTGCCACCAGCTTTCACTATCAAGAATTTGGTGCTATTTCCCATACTAAAAAGCAAAAAGTGATGCAAAGGCCAACAATAGTGTAATATTTTGTGTTTCTTTGAAAGAAATTCAAAACAGAAAAGAAAAGAAAAAAGAACAGAAAAGCAGAAGATTTCATTACAGATATTCTTGTCTAACAAGACATTTTCTGTTCCACCCCCCCCCCCCTCCCTTTTTCTTTTTTTCCACCTAGAAGCTTCATGGGAATTGCTCTCAAACAATGAAAAGAAATTTAATTTCAGTACAAAAATGGACACGTTTTGCTGGTCTTATCCTTTTGCTTCCACTATCTTGTGCATGGTTAAGATGTCATTTTTCTCATAATCATATTATTGTCCAAACAAACATCTCTTGATATTTAATAAATGCATCTAATTTAGGTAAATTAAGTTTATTTTAATTCCGTGATGCATAAAATAGCTACTTGTACATCTGTTTCTGTGAGTTTGCTCACAGTAATCGCTAACATAAAATTAGTCAATTTATAATAATTTTCAGCTAATATTGGATCAAGATGTTGTATCAATACGACATATAAATTAATCGATAATTGGATCGAATTTCAAATAGTTTTTCCTCACTATTCAAATTAGTGAAATTATCAATCAAGATCTTCTTGCATCATCAGTTTTGAGCTTTCACTCGAATCAGAGTCTTGAAGACAATTTTAAAAGAGTGTGTGATAGAGGTCTAAACATTAGGGATAAAATATTTTTTTCAAGATTAATGGATACATAATTTTTGTGGTACTTTTAATTGATCACAAATTACTTGTTATTTCATTATAGTTCTTTTGCACTACTGCTTTTAATATATATATGTGAAAAATCAAAATGATTAAAGGGAAACTAAAATGTCGGGTTGAATCATCCGACGCCCTTTTCTTACATATCGATCCCATGTATGAATAAAGGAGAATAGTTGTAGTAGCACTACAAGAAGAAAAATATTTGTCAATAAATTTTTATTTGTCATATGTTGGATGTTGTTGTTAAAAGTACTTTTCGCAATAATAAAAATTATTGCATGCTGTTGCAATAACCTCCGATGTGAAAAGTTTTCACAACAACAAAATATTAAATTTGTTGTCATTTATATTTTTTGTAGTGTAGGTTGATCACAATCAAATATAAAATTAGTAATATTATTATGAATTCACCAATTTATGTGGAATTACCTTGTTATTGTTGAACAAATAGAGCTACCTGTAAATTAACCGATTTAAAATGGAAAAAACATTCCAACATTTGTCAGACAGAGCAAAGTTTGATCATACAATAGAAAGGACAAAACATTTCTCTTATTATTCCCCCTCATTACAGTGCTTAAAAAGTTTTTTTTTTTAAAAAGAACTTAAAATTCATGAGAGCATATATAATGTAGAAAAGTAATGGGGTGATTGTGAAGTATATTTAGTTATTTTGGAGTTTGCTATAATAAACATAGCAAGAAGATAGTGATACAAAGCAAGAAAACATGTTTTTTCCTGTCTATTTTATATTTTCTTGTGACCACAGAATATTTGAACAGTTTTTTTTCCTTCTAGATATTTGGAAGTGATATGACTCATCAAAAGAGAAAATTAGGAGGAAAAAAAAACAGCTAGCTATAGTTTGGCATTGGCAAAGTTGTAGGCAAGATTTTGGGAATGTATAACTGGCAATGTACCTCTTATGGAACTTAGCTTGTTGGTGGAGTATCAAATTACTTTTTGTGATGGTCTCATTGAATTACTTTAATTACCATTTGCGATAACTAATTGAAATTAGTTAGTACTATTAAGTTCTAATTTTTAACTTTTTTGTATATTGTGTCTTTACTTTCTCCTTTTAATGACGGGGAGTTTTGGCGTAACGGTAAAAATTGCTTCTATGGTATCAAAAAGTCATCGATTCAAGCCGTGAAAATAATATCCTACAGAAATGCAACCTTATCTTGCGAACAAAAATTTAACATGATAATCACACATACACTTCAATATCATAAGGGGTCTCAGACTAATTCTATCCCTAGTGATACGGCATATGAAAATCGTTAGATAAGCTCTTGTATATAAGATGTAATTTTTTTTATTATGGGTGTTCAGATGAACTCCTTGTTGGAAATATGCCTTTGGTGGGGAGGTGCGTCCACCCATATTTAATGAATTAAACACTAGGGTTCCGCATGTTGGAGGCCTTGTCTCTCCACACGTGCATAATCTACTAAGTGAGTAGATGCCCGTAGGGCCAAGGATCATCAAATTTCGTTGAGAAACGAAAGAGATATTGGTCCACGAAGTAAGGTGTTTGAGGCATGGAAATATGGTGTGAGACAAATCTACCACATCGGTGGAAAAATTAAGAATTGCTCTCTTTATAAGTCTCTAATTTGGCTAAGGGTTTGGTATCCCATGTGTTTAAAGGAGGGAGGACCTAGATGTGCTTGGGTTCAAGGCTAAGCCCACACGCGCGTCGCCGCCGCCCGCCCGTCCGGGCTCGGGTCATGGGACTTTAGGATATTATCTTTTTGGACCCCAAATTGCTTAATATTTACAGTTTGGTCTCTAGAGTTTCTGGAAAGTTGATTTTGGGAATGACGGAAGGCAGAAAGTTTCTGCCTACCGTTTGGGCTGTTTTTTGGAGCATTAACCAGTCATTACTTGGTTGTTAACTCCTCCATAAATAGCCCTCCTTTAATGTCCATTAACAGCCTCCCTAATGGCCATAAATCTGCCATTAACAGTCATCCCTAACGGCCATTAACAACCTTGTTTTGGCAGTTGAGGAGTCCCTCCTCCATGCTATATATTGAGTTGTTTGACTCAATTGTGCAACACACGAAAAATACACAAAACAGAATATAAACACCCAAACAGACAACAAAAACGAGACAACATTTACATACATAGAGACAAACAGAAGAGACACTGAAATTCAGTCCAAAACGTTGGGACTAAAACAGAAATTCTTCCTTCTTTTTCCATTTCTTCAGCAAGTCGATTCGTATTTGTTTTCTTCGTCAGACTCAACCTATTTGCTTTGTAGTATTGAGATTAAAGTGTTGTTTTATCTTGGGAGACTATTGCCCGCTAACGTAAAAGCATATATACGGGGCAATCTTGTCTTAAGAACAGAGTGCAATCACTCGACTCAGCACACAGTTGTAACTATCCAGATTTAGTGTTTCTTGATTTCAGGTTATCAAGATTCAAGACTCAACATCTTTGCGGCAGTTCTGAAGATTGACTATTTGTTTATCCTTTCGAACACTTGTAATATTTATTTACTTTCCGTACTGCTTTACAATAGTATCCGACACTCCTTTCGTCCCTCTGGTTGTACCCTTGGCAATAGAATATACTAAAGGCATAATTAGATAAAATCTTATATACATTGTAATTTTTTAATTATGGATGTTCCGATGAACCCATTTCATCCGGCTAGCTTTGCTTATGATAATAAGGTATATTAAAGACATAAAAAAGGCAGCTCAATGCTTAAAGCAACTCAGCATTAAAAAAAACTTGGAAAAGGGCAGCACCCAAAGGGATGAGGTAGAAAACCTTCCGTCTCAACAAAAGTACATACTATATACAGTAATATACTAAGGAAAGGGTAAAAACAAGAAAAAGTAGTGTTGTTATCTTGTAGGTAGAAAAATCTTAGGATAGATATGCTTGTTCACCTTAAATAGTAAAGTATCCCTTGTAAATCAATGCTTCTTCACCTTGATTTTTCTATTTTTTTCTTCTTTTTCTTGGAGGAAAAAGTAAAAAAAAAAAAAAAAAGCGATCCGATGCATTAGCTCCCGCTATGCGCGGGGTTCAGAAAAGGACCGGATTGGAGCAAAGAGTAGAAAGAAAAATATACCCACGAGTTCACGTGAAAATGAATGATGAAACATTTCTACTTTAATGGAATCCTAATTATTTCTGTACCAAAAAGTAGTACACTGAGGCAATTTCCCACCTGCTTCTTTTATGTCTACTTGTTTTCTAAGAAAAGTTTTAAAAAAAAGTACAATAGTTTCAGACAAAAGTGTCTTTGTTTGATTTCATTTAGTTAGTTTGGACACCAAGTGCAGGCTGTACAGGCCCTGTTCAAAACAGACAATAGGCCCAAAAACACCTTTAATCATTATTCCTTCTTTTGCCAAAGTCGGTGCCACTGCTTTTTTAGTATACAAAATTAACCCCAATAAAATTGTGTTTATATCCTAATTGAATAAATTATGTACCGACTAATTCTCCATTACACTTATACTTAGTGATGATTAAGTATAATCGCAAAAAAAAAAGGATGAGTTTAGTTTTTATGAACCGATTATACATGCCGCTTATTAGGTAACTATAGAGATTTATTTTTCATTTCATTTGTGAGAATTTGATGATCTGTAAATCATTTGTGCCGACCTGTTGCCGGTTTACTTTTAAGACACATATGACAATGAAAATTAGAAATTTTATCCATCAGTAGATCTAGAACATTTTATCCATCGTGGATGAAGAAGCACAAACATAATAATTTTTAATTGACCATGCTCTCAGATTTGATAGATATCAATTGACGATGTGATAAAAATGATGACTTACTTGCTATTACCAGTTAAAATTTGTATTACTTATTATATAAATAATTTTTGCACACTATCATACATGCAACTTAAATCTTGAGGAAATGAGCCATGTGGAGAGGGGTGTGGGAGGTGGGGGAGTATTTAGATTAAGAATGCTGGCATGCAAGAAGTGTCCTTTAACATTTAGACAAAAATGACAAATACAACTTTTATGAGTATGGATATGTCATGTACATGTACATATGTTATTATTCCAAGTGGTCCATCAAGATGAAACACCACTCATCAATGCCTAAAGGATGTCAAAAACAGCTCAGTTTGGAAACTGGGGATGTTGGCCATGTAAGGGAGGAAGCAGGGAGGAATGTAACATTTGGATAGGGCGGTTCACGGTTTGGTCAGAAATCGATTCAAACCGCAAATCGAATCAAATCGATAAAATAAACCGATAGTTGTTTGGGTTTGGTTTTAAATTTTTAAAAATCAATAATATTTGGTTTGATTTTGGTTTTATTGAAAACAAACCGAAGAAAAAACCGAACCGAACCAACAAATCATATACACAATTTTTATAATTATATATATAAGATATATTAATTTTTATGAGTAATATTAAATATATTTTTTTACTTTTTTAATAATTTTTTAAAATCTCTAATAGGCTAATAAATTTTACACTTTAAGCTCATTTCTAACTAAAAGAGATCCATGAATCTCATTAATTCAAAGAAATATTTATGAGATTTACCTAAAAACGATTGTGTTTCATATAAACTTTATTCACTTGATTAAAACTTATAGATCTTGAGATTTTTTCTCCATAATCCAAGAAAATTATAGCTCCCACAATTAAAAAATAAATAAATTATAAGTTGAAAAATAATGAAAAAATCTTTCTTAATCGTAATAACCGAAAAACCGAACCAAACCGACCCAAATCAACAACACCAAACCGATGGATATGTATTATATTTGGTTAGGTTAGGTTTTGTTTGGTTTTAATAACTAAAAACCGATAACATTGATTTGGTTTTGGTTTTAACCAAAAACGGTCCCAAACCGACCCATGAACACCCCTACATTTGGATATCTTCAGATTGGAATGTATTTCCTCCGTCTCAAATTATTTGTCGTGTTTTTTATTTATACGCCCCTTAAAAAATATTAATTAGGATGGTATTTGACTTCTTTACCCCTATTTATGTCTAAGGTTATAATCTCTCTCCACTAAATGTTTACTCTATTTATGTGTCATCTTCATTAATTACAAAGAATAAAATGGAGGGAAAATAATTAATTATGTATTTAACTTCTAAAGTGATAAATAATTTGAGACAACTATTTTTAATAACCATGACAAATAATTTGAGACGAAGGGAATAATATTTAGAGTAAAATAGTTGAACAATTTAAAATTATTTATACTACATTCATATGAAAGTTATAGTGAATGCAGTGGTAGTGACAATCACTTATTTAAAATTTTAGATTAGTCTCTAATCGCAAAAAAAAAGTAATTTTTTAATACTTTTTAGGATAACAAAAAAATTGACTTTCGCTGAATATCTGATCATGGATTGACAAATTCAATGTCTTTAAAATTTCACTGCAAAGGAGTTGACAAACTTTTGTGATTGTCAATTGACTTTGATGTTCAAATAGATTAATAACAAGTCCTTAGCCTAATAGTTGAGGTTGATATATTGAAACAAAGAAATTTCATGGATCTGTAATTATATTTTTTTAAGAAAAAATTATAATGAGTGTCGTCAAGATCAGCTTACAAGCAACTCAATTGAATTGCTTCTCAAAACATATGTTTCGAGTAATTTTGCCAATCAAAATTTAGGCAGATGAATCTGGATTCTACTTCTGTGTTCCCGATGGTATTGTTACTGTTACTAAGTGTTAGAGAGTGTTGATATAAGCAATTGGTGTTGTAAAATAATACATGCAATTAGAATAACTAAATAAATCAATTCTCACAATGTTACTATATTACCATCAAGGGATTGTGAAATGAATGATATCTCTCCATCATTAATTAAAGATCTCGAATTTAAGTCTAGAAAATAAAAAAGCACTTGCCCGAGAGCACTATCTTTTGACGGGACCTACATAATGCAAGTTTAAATAAGCAGGCCAATGGATTTTGAATACTTATAAGTTACTTGGAGGGTGAAGGGGGTGTACACACGAACGAAGCTACAACTCAATTTATGGGTTCGACATAATACATCAACTTCGGCCCAAATTCTAATTTAAAAGGAGAAATTACCCGTATATACCGCTCACACATCTAGTTTACAGTCAATCTAGCCCAATGTATCATTCTAGCCCACTATTGTATAACCGATGTATAGATAATGTATATGTTTTGTATAGCTATGTGTAAGTATTACATATACTCTTATATATTATGTATATACTTTGTATAATCATATATAAACATGAAACCAATTCAAATTCCAGTGTATAAATGATATATATATTTTGTATAGCTGTATAACTATATGTAATTTGCTCAATATTGTTTTGTAACTTTTCTTACCCAGACCAATTCTAGAGTTTCAACATCACCGTCAATGGCCCGTCAAGCCAAAAAATTATTATACTACTAGAATAGAAACATAGACTTTCTACTATGAAGAGAACCACATTGTTAATCTAATTAACTTATAACGTAATTAATCCTAAAAAAAACGACTCAAACCGCCCTTTGATTAGACCTCCCGTAACACTACAAAAAGGTTCTTTTTTAAGCAAAGAGGAGAAAAATAACTATCTTTTTTTTGGTATATGGAGAAAAATAATTGTCACCAGTATTCATCGTTGATCTTTTAGATGTGTACTTCAAATTAAGGGTGGCCAACGGGACGGGTCCGGGGAGGGTCCCGGCGGGACGGGATCCGACGGGACGGGGGTAGGAAGGGACCGGTACTCGGTGGGACTGTCGGGTTCTGCTGATGTCCCGTCGGAAAAAGAGATCGATATTATCGGGACGAGGTTGGGATCGGGTTTTATCCGATTTTTTGTTTTGTTTTTTTGCACTTAATTTTTAAAAATAATATATAAACAAGATAGTGTAATAAAAACATCACAATGCTGTTTTTGTTCCTCTTATATTATTTAATAGAAATATAATTTTTTTTTGTAATACAATTGTCAAAATTGCAACTTTGTGGTGTTGAAAGTTGCAAATAACATAGTAAAATTGTAATTAAAAAAATTACATATTTAAAAACACCCTTTCTAATTTCTTTATAATTTCTTGTGGTTCTTCGGTTGGAATTGATATTTGTTGGTCAAATTGCTCGACGTCGCTTCCACCATCTCCGTCGGATAAGATTTCGTTGTAGTTTTCGTCTTCTTCTTCGTTGATCTCTGGTTGACCGCACCTTTTCTGCTCTGCTCGTATCCAATCTCTGAATAATACTGCAATCTCAAAGTTGTCTCCCGCTAATGAGTGTTTGTGCTCTCCTATTTGAAATCTGCCGGCCGAAAAAGTGCTTTCAGACGCTGTTGATGACGCTTGAATGTTTAACACATCTCGGGCCATCTTTGATAGTGTCGGAAATGTCTTCTCATTCTCCATCCAATATTTTAGCAAGTCTTCACGTCCTTCTTCATTGAGAACTGCTTGGTACGGTACAACACCCTGCAACACAAAAACATCAAACTTGCTAACTTGATTAGTAGTGTTACCACTATACATTCTATTTCTAAGGCTTTCAGTACTAGCCGCAGAAACAACATGTCTTTTTTGAGGTTGTGTTGAAGAAGAAGAAGAAGATGGTATGGAAGCCGGTTGGTTGCTAGCACTTTCTAGTTGGTAATGCCTATATTTTTTTTGCATTCATCTTGTATGCTAGACAACACTTCTTCTTTAGTTTGTTCAATTGGTGGTGGGTTATTTGGATTTTTTGGAGTTGGAGGTGGAAGTACTGCTATACAATCATAAATAGTTTCAATTAGTGCTTTACAACTGTCTATTTTAATATTCGGATTTAATACAACACCAATAATATAAATAGTGGGAATATGAATACAATATTTTTTTAATAGGTGCCTTATAAGCTGGTTTTTCATATATTCACTAAGTAATAAAAATATTAGAGCTATATAAAACAATATAGTAGAAATAGTAGGATAATATATACCGAAAAATTCTTTTATTGCTTGAAAAAAATTCTCTAGAAATACAATAAGTTCTGAATTTTTTTTTCCAATCGTTATACACAACCATATCATTTGGATTTCGATTATGGGCGTTAAAAAATAAAGTTATAGGTCTTCTATAATCATAAGCAACGAGTAGTTGTTCGTATAAAGAATTCCACCTAGTCGCTACTTCTTCGGGAATTTTTCTATAAGGTAGTCCGCAATCGTGACAAGTTTTTTTATATTTTTTTTCGTTGTATTCTATTACTTCTAAAAATAAAGTTTATAACAAATTATATTTGATTAAGAATGTCTGCAAAAAGTGTTAGACCATCCTTTACAACTAAGTTATAAATATGACATGCACATTTTATATGAAAATGATTTGGAAAAGATGAAGTTAAAATATCTTTTAAAAGTCTAATAGCATAATTATTAGAAGAAACGTTATCCAATGTAATAGTCATAATTTTATTAGTTATGCCATAATAATCGCAAACTGAATGAATATTTTCTGTAATAAAAGTACCAGTGTGCCTATCATCTATATATCTATACGCTAAAATGCGTTTTGCATAGTCCATTTATAATCAATCCAATGACATGTTACTGTTAAATAATCATGGATGTTAGTATTGCGGCCTATATCAGACGTGATAGATACTTTATCAGGAAAATGATATAAACAATAACGTAAATATTGTTGATATTCATGTGCAAATTTAAATACATATCTCCTAACAGTTGATCTAGGAAAACCGTTAAATGCAGGATTATACATATCTCTAATGTAATGAATAAAACCAGGAGAGGAAGGAAATGAAAAAGGCAATTCCTCCACAATAATTAATTTTGCTATTGCTTCCCTATCTCTATGTTTATCGTATATATGGCCTACAATTTTTCATGTCATAGGGTTAATTTGACCTTGTACTTGGTCTGGGACACTATGTGAACCTTGTCCCGATTGAGAGGGCATTGACGCATCCAATTTTTCAGCCAGGTATTGGGCCCACCTAGCTTGGTGAAAATCTTGTACGTGTCTCAATAAACCTCCCGTCCCACCCTAACCTTTTCTCATTTTAAATTTATAAACATTTTTACAAATTAGACATCTAACTACTTGATTCTCTTCGTCCCTATTAAAAAATTTCCATGCATCCGATTTTAATTTTCGTTTTATTGGGCCTCGTCTCATACTAGGGGGAATAGGAGGCGTTCCAGTTGGAGGTGCACTAGTGGGTGTGTCATCTAGATCATCTTCTAAATTAAAGTCTTGTTGATTTCCAGAAAATATCTCATCGTCTAAATCTAATGGTATTTCAAGAAAAAATTTAGTATCAACCAAATCATCATGTCTAGGAATAGGATGACTAGAAAAACTACACTTGCCCTTGTTACCCCTACTAGAAGAAGCCTGACCCTTACCCTTACCCGTAATCATACTTTTCAATCATTCTATTTTAATTATACAAATAAATAATTAAAGTAAATTAAATTAAGTGCGCTAAATAAAATAAAGAAACAATAATAATTTAATGAATGAACGAATGTACCAAACGCCGACGCAATGTCGACGTGTAATCGAGAGGTTGAAAATTGAAACTTTGCTCGATGGAAGATCCTCAAGCTAGTTGCCAACTTCACTCCCAAATGAATAAATAAAATTGAATATTTAGTAGACAATGTAGACTTGTAGAGAGATAGATTGAGAGATTGTAGGGAGATTTGTGAGAAAGATGAAGAGAAAATGAGGTATTTATAATTGAAAAATTGGGTTAAAGTATAAATATAATAACTTAGGGTTGGGCGGGACCGGGGCGAGTCGGGGCTGGCGGGACTGTGGCGTGTCGGGCCCGAGCAGGACGAGCCCAGGTCCCGTCCCGGTACCGAATTTTTTTATAGTGGGGTCGAGTCGGGACCGGGCCAACCCGCCCCTGTTGGCGACCCTTACTTCAAATCATGTGTTCATATCTACATCCTCCTTTCAGATGGGCGGAGGCACAAGGCGCTTGTCAAGCGTCTATTTGGAAAATTAGAGTGCCGAAGGGCCTAATTGGGTAATTAGTTGATTATTTGGGTTATTTTTGATAAACTAGATTAATTATGGGTATTGGGTAGTAATTATTTCAAATTAAAATTCTAACTCCAGGGTCATTCGCACATATGTCCCTATTTTGGGGCGGTCTTTATTTTTTACCCTTCAAATTCGAGTTCTTTAATTTTTTTCTCTCTATTATTTTTGGCGCTGCATAATTAAAATTTCGCTCGGCATAATTAGTGTTATATCTTCGGCATATGCATCATACATAACTCACAAATTATGTCGGATAAGGCATAACCGTCAACACTCAACATAATATGAAAGAGACATATTTTCAGATTTTGGCAGACATAGTTAGCGTTTAATTTCAACATATGTATCATAACATCCACACAAATTATGCCGGATAAAGTATAATTTTAAACACTCAACATAATTTTAAAAATTACTATAAAACTATGCCGCATAACTTAATTCCTACATAATTTATACCGCGCGAGATAAAAATTCAATTTTCAAAGAAAAAATAATTATAGAAACTATGTCTTGCAAAGTAAAATTAAAGACCACGAAGGACAAATATTAAAGATCAGTGCGTTTGAGGGAAATCCGCCCAAAAAAATGTCGGACTCTTGGTGTAAGTGGCTCTTCATAGATAGGGGCTGAGTCACCTTTCTTGCATTAAATTCCGTGGGCATTCTATAGTGAAAGACTTGTTCATCACCTGCCAAAATAACAAGGACCACTAATTACTTTATATCTACAAATTGGTCCACCATATTTTGTTACATTCCTCGCACTCCATATCTTCAGATATACAATGTGGACCAAATAATTCTTGTGCTATCAATAAGAAAGGAAAGGATATTGTATCCCAAAGCAACCCCACCCCCCATGTGCCAATGGTACAAACAATGTGGTGCTCAATGTGTCTATATTACATAATTGAGGCCCCTCTTATGTAGTTATTTGTTAGCTGGCTATTTTGCTCCATCTCCATTATCCCCAAATTCTTGCATGTGCCATTTATACATGAAATCAATAAATTTCATGATTATTCTGAATACACTTGTAAATTGTAGCTAGCATGTTTTAGTAATCAGTGTAGTTCTCACAAACACTATCAGCTCTAAAATTTGTATACTATTTTTTCCCCATAGAGTATCCAAATAATCATTATAAAATATACTTTTTTTGTTGTTGCTTTAAGCTCGGCTCGGAGCTATCACTTAAACATTGCAGGATTAATCGATCTGCATACAAAATTTAACTTCCCTTCAAATGAGTGCATTTACAGAATAAAGAGAGCGTCCCCACACTTCTATATCAGGATCTTTAGCTTTCACTGAGAATAAGAATCACTTCTAGCTAGCTTTTTTGTCATAACTCTAATCGATGAATGATATGTTGGAAATTTACTAAATGTGAAATTAAGTATATTCCATTAATTTATGACTCGAACAATTGGGCCCGCATGTCGGAAACGTCGTTTCCACACATGTGCACACGTAGTGCCAAGTATCACAAATTTCATTAGTGAAAGAGATATTGGTACGTATGTAATACGTTTGAGACATAGAATTCTGAATGGTTATTGGCCAAATAACAAAGTATTTCACGTTGGTAAACGAAGGAAGAAGTGTACGAAGTGTAAGACGAAACGAGTCGGATTTCGTCGCGGAGCCGTGGAGGGCCGAGACGCCACACCGTCGGAGCCGCGGCCCCTCCCAGGCAACGCCGCGACGCTAATTGGTTGGCCAGTCATTGGAGCCGCGACGCTTCGGAGGCAGAATGCTGTGACGGGAAGTTGGAAAGATCTGACCTTTGGGCTGGTTTTGGAGCATTGATTCTCCATTACTTGGCACATGAATTCAGCCCTTATTTGGCTGAATGTAACCCCTCAATCAAGTGTCATTACATGGCTATTGAAGGCCATTAGTTGGCTAGTTGAGGGGTCTTCAACTTACACTATAAATTGAGGCCTTTGGCTCAATTGAACACACTACTCAACACTTAGAAAATACTCCAGATTTTCTGAATTCATCTTCTTCCTCTCTAGCAAAGTTACTATACTTAAAGTTCTTCAAGAGTAACACTTGAGTTTCCTTTGCTCATTTGTTAAGTTGTTGTTGTATCTTGGGAGACTATTGCCCGACAATGTAAAAGGAGATATACGGGGCAATCTTGTCTTAAAGACAGTGCCATCACTCGACTCAGCAAATCACACAAGCAGTTTATTAAGTTCTTGATTTCCAGTTTATTGTAATATTTAGTTTATCCTTTCTTACTATTGTAATAGTTATTTACTTCCCGTTCCCTACAACAATTGTATCCAACATGATAGTCCAACTTAGAATAATTGAAAAAGAATTCACTTTCAGTAAACGGGAGCAGAACCAATAGGAAATCCCCCAACTTCTTATAACATTTGACATTTGAAATTTGTTGGTTTTATTCATTTGAATTTTATCATGTAAATCCAATAGGGGAGTTAGACTCTTTTTACTCAAAGATTCTTCAATCACAAAATTCAAATTTACGAACGATCATTGTAAGGAGGTAGCTCCAGGGGTTCAAAGCCAGTAGCACGATAAGGCTTATAGAGAGCTCGTAGGCAATATGAGATAGAGCTGGAGATCTTTGCTAATCTAATTGAGGGCTTTTCTTCCGATTTCACTATTTCACTCCCCTGTTCTGGGATAAAACTAGCTAGGCATCTTCCTTAGTTTTGTTAATCGATTCACTTTCACGATTCCTTTTTCTTCCTCGGACACCGAACAAAGGGAACCCTCAGAACGAGACTCTCAGATTGACCTGACGTTTTTAGTGCCCAGAAATTTTTTCAATTAAGACTGAAGATGTTTCAATCATTCCCCCACACCACTCAGATAAATATGAATAAGTTAAAGTGGTTTGAAAATAAAAGTAATAATCTTGTGATAAGTTTTTTCATGACACTTCCATATAAAACAAGATTTGGGTCAATGCACACGAGTGTGCGTCCCCTCTTTGCTGTTGTTACTGCGTGTGGGCCCAAATTCACAGTCGCTATTTGAATTTGGCTGATTTTGGGCCCAACTCCAATTTCTGGTTCAAGTTGTCACCAACCCTTTAAAGTTTAAACCAAATAGTACATAAATTTTATGCTCATAATTTAAATTCTAACACTGACAGTAGTTAAAAGACTTTTTATACTACTAGTTTCTATAAATGTGTTGTACATTATTTTCAGAGAATCTAATCTCAATCATAGTAAAATAATATTAGATAATATTATTTGTAATTATATACATTTATTTTATGAGTTTTAAAAAATTATTATAATATAGGATTATCTTTACTTAATACTTCTTTGAATTTGATGTTATTACATTAATGATTGGCAAGATGTTGAATTAATTGACGCTTTTTAAAAACATTAGAAAGAATAATTAGGTAGTACACTAACTTGACACAAACCTACATATTAACCAACAATTCAATTATAAGAGGTTTTATCCTTAAAATTATTGCAAATTCAGTTTCTTAGATACTTCTCCAAACCTTAATGCAAAAAAACAAATATTGAATGCATGCATGATATATTTTGTTTTATCCAACCATTCCTGTACCTCAAGTTTTTTTTTCTCCTAAAATTTGTTTGCAAGAATACATCCCAGTAACTATAAATTTTAATCAACTTATCTATGGTTGAAAATTGAAATCAAATAGTCCCCAATAAGTAATATTAATAAACACCGACGGAAATTAGGAATAGAAATTTAAAAGCTTAAGGATGAGGAACGTACATACTAATTGCACTAAGTTTTTGTTTTCCTAAACATGCTATTGTATATTAGCTTGTTCAAAGTAAAGGTAAACCTCCATATATAAACGTATGAGTCATTTTAAGGTGTATTTTGCCCTTGTAGAATTGGTATGACACTATATCTCAGTTCTAAAACAGCTAAAAGGTCGGAAGTTGATTAAGATTAGAAGTTCACAAAGTCACATTAGATAGAACTTTAAATATTATAATTTTATCCGATATAAAATTATTGTATTAAGATATAATTTATCTTTAAATGATATAAAAATCGTGTAATATTTAAATGATATTTTGGTCAACCAACATTTATATTCATGCTTTTATAATAATATAGATCATGTGATTTTTAACATGTAGTACAGGTGACTTACCATTTTATCAGTTATCCATTAATACTTAATAAGAGATTTATATATAATTATCTTATAAATAATTTGCGTGTGTAAATATATTTTACATTATTCGCGTATAAAACTTGAATTTAAACTACCCTTAAGGAAATAAGTTGTTGGTGAAGCCACGTCGATGCTCCTAACACCATTTGTGAACTGTACTGGGCCAGGCTCATATATCTGACATAACTTTGGCTTTTATTGCTTGGATTGTGATCTCTCACCCAAAATTTAGTTAGTTCTTATTTTAAATTTTACTTCTAATAAACTTAGATAGAGTTGTAGCCATGACTTTATGTTTATGGATTCAGGATCTAATTCCTTAAGTTAATAGGTTTAAAGTTAATAATTTATACATATTTAATAAATTTTCTAAAGACAAATTCAGAGTTTAAACTAAAGTTATTGGGTTCAGTGGCGGAACTTGCCCAAAATATTAAGGGGGACGATAACTACTAACAAAAATATTATAACTGAAATTTATAAGAATAAAATATAATTTTATCAAAGATTCAGAAAAATATCAACACAACAAAAATATAATATATAAAAGGAAAGATGTACCTATAAATTAAAAGCAAACTGGAATACTACAAACCACATCGAGCAATAAAAAATACTACAAATTATGTCAAAACAAAACTAAAAAGATTAAGGGGCTTTGGGCGTTCGGGGGCTAGGTAGTTGAGGTGTTTGGGCGGGGGTAATTTAATTTGAATTGGGCTTGCAGGGCAGATCGTGTATTTGGGATGGAGAGAGAGGTATATATAAAAAAATTAAGTTTTTTTAGGGAAGCCACAACCCCCATTCCGCCCCTACCAAGCTCCGCCACTGATTGGGTTCGACCGAACCTATAACCAACACACTAGCTTCGCCCCTGCAGGCAATACTCGAAAACAAACTTTATCACAGGTCCGAAAGGAGTTGGTCAATATTTGAGTTGAAATTGGAAAAATGAGTATCTGGAGTTAAAAATAAAATTTTTGAAAGTTGAACTTCTGTTTGAAAATGAACTTTATTCGAAAAAAAAGAAGAAATTGTGAAAATGGAACTTGATATCTCTGTATAGATATCATCATCTACATCCAGAAAGCCGTATGCTTTGGAAGAAGCTTGTATAGTTTGTGAAGGGTTTTGATTGATCAAAAGAAGAATCTACTTCAACCGATATGCCCTTGGGCATGGCCATACAAAACATAGAAATCACACTTGGAAAGGGTGGACAATTAGCTAGAGCAGCGGGTGCTGTAGCGAAACTAATTGCAAAAGAGGGAAATCGGCCACATTAAAATTACCTTCTGGGAGGTCCGTTTGATATCCAAAAATTGACTGAGGACATGCATTTCACTTGAAATACAACTTCAAATTGTTATTTTCACTCAACGTTCAAATAGTGAAATCCAGTATTTGCAAATACCTATAGTCAAGTTTTATACGCGAATAATGCAAAATATACTTTATAAGATATATTTTATAGAATGTAATTATTTTGTGCCCTAATTTTTTAGGGTAGTTTAAATTCAAGTTTAAATAATTACATTATATAGAATGTAATTATTTTGTGCCCTAATGTTTTCCTACAAGGGGCATATTAAATATTGCAGATTTGATATTTACATTAAATGCCTAAATTTATGTCTGTTATCTCGTTTATCGCAATTATTCTAAAATGCACGTTTATTCAAAATCTATTTCGCTATCGATATCATGTTGTGTTTGACACGTAACGTCTTTACAAACCAACAACTTTCAAGTTCAAATTCCATCGTCTTCGTTTCATGTGGGATGATATATTTTTAGATTTCACATATAAGAAATTAATTGAAATTTAATCGATCTTGTTTATAAAATGGAAAGAGAGAAGAGATCTTATGTCATAGTTAAGCTAATGACCTTGTTTATTGATAGAATTAATTAATACTCCTACAGTCCCAACTTCATACAAGCTTAAAGGACCTATTATTGTTGTAGAAAGATTGATAATCACCATTCTTGATTTAGTTAGATAAATATGATTAGACAAATCAAATACATTGCGTATATTGGTATTAATAAAAACATTTTCAAAAATAGACATAGAGCGTAATTTTTCATATTATATACTACTTAATTTAGGCAAATGAAGCTTCAAACATTGGAGCACATAAGGGTTGATAATATTTCTGGAATGATTCCTAGTGGCTAATGGGCTATTCACACTAGGGCTGACAATTTCACCCTAACCCGATGGATATCCGATCCACCCGACCCGATTATATGGACGAAAATATGACAAAAGATGGATTTTAATCGGATGACGGATCGGGTCGGATTCGGGTGGACATACATCCAACCCACCACCCGATCCACCCATCCACCCGTTATAAATTAATTATTTTCAATCCACCCCCCTTGTAGATCTTTTAATATTTGATATAAATAATTGAGAAATATGATTGTTAATTATATCTACAAATTTATGGATCTATTTTTACAAAATATAAACTTGTGGTCAACTTTTACATTTAAAATTTGAAATCTCAAATCATGCCTTTTTGGATGATTTGAAATTTCATCTTATGAGATGAAATCGCATGTCCAAACGATGATTTCATCTCATCAGATGAAATTGCATGTCCAAACGCTTAATAAATGCTATTTTTAATTTGACTGAATCAGACTAATCAAAATAACTTGAGTTAAGAAATATGTAGGTCGCTAACTCGTCCAAATTTAAACAGATTGAACAAATTATATTTTTATCTGCTAATTATACCACTCTAAGTTTGATCAAGTAAAACGTACATTGAACAACATAAGAAAGGGAAAAAACAAATGTTGATCATTTTCACATAAAAATATGAACTCACAGTACTAGGAGGATTGATGATATTTATTTTATCTTAACAGTTGATATAATCAAATGCAGCTTTGTGGGTTTACCAAACCCTGTCATTCTCGAATTAGTCCGTACAATTCTCTACTTTCAATAAAATGAACAAAGTAAAGTTCATTTTAGTTAAATTTGAACTGACATATTTATTAACTATCATAAATTACCTACAAGACTTGAGTATCGACCAATTTTCATAAGTCTCCGTCGCTTCCATCGGCGAAGCACCCGATCCACCCGATTCACCCGTGGATGATGGGTAGATCGGATGTATATTAAAAAAAATAGGGTGATGGATGGATCGTTGGCGGGTGGAGGCGGATTGAGCTCCACCCGATCCACCTCCGATCCATTACCAACCCTAATTCACACCATATGGGAATGGGATTTCATATGGCTCTGAAAACAAAATAGGCCTAAACTCTACAACTTGGATCACTAATTAGGGGTGGACGTATATTGGTTCGGTTCGGTTTTGTATAAAAAAAGTATGAACCGAATAAAATTTGATTTTTTAAAATAAAAACAGAATCAAACTTTAAAAAAAAAAAACGATCGTCTAGGTTTATATCGCCGAACGTATCGGTTTATATCGGTTTTTTCAATTCAAGTGTATCATAATCAGTAAATATAAAGTCCAAAAAAAAATAATTTAAAGTCCAAAAACATAAAGTCTGCATCACATATATTCTTAAAACATGTAAAAAACTCCAATAATAAAAGTCCAACACTGAAATAAAATAAATGACTCGGGGGATTTTTTTTTAAAAAATTGAATTTCCAACACTGAAATTGACATCCACACCTACATTACCACGAAATTTCGACATTGAAATCTATCGTATATCGTGAGATATTTAATAAAGAAAAAGGAAAATTAAAAACCGATTTGGGGGAAAACAAAATTGATTGGGAAAACGGACGTTTCCTAAACATTTGCGGCGCCACCGGCCACGTCTCGAAAAAATACGCAAAATCAAAAAAATAATCGGGTAAAACGGACATCTGAGCGCAGAGTTATGACCATTTAAAGTTGCACCAATTTACAACTACTTTATCTCCCTACATTTTATGTCAATGCTTTCGTGATATGTTTATTAAGTTCATGCCGCATTCGACTTCCATAAAAGCTTCATAGATTGAATTCAATGACTATGATTCAAGAGATAACAATAGCCTAAAATAAAAAATAAGATTTGATTTTCCTCTTTGAGCTCTGATAGCAATAGCCAAGTAGGCAGTCGGCAGTAGCACAGCGAAAACGATTTAGGGCAAGCTTTCAATTTTAATTTATATTGGCTATGATTAATTACAAATTTACCCTCGGTGTTTTTAATGAACCATTTTTAAAATTATTTTAATCGAATTTAAACCGAACCGAACCGCCGGTTCGGTTCCTGTTTTTCGATTCACCAGTTTTTATGTCCACCCCTACCACTAATAACAAACTTATATATCACCTACACCAAAATATGGAAATCACTAATTACCCGTGTATAACAAGTATACACTAAATGTATAAAAAGAGCATAATCAATATACACACTAATTATACTGGATTAAATTTGTAATAGATAAATATTAGACTTATTTTTTGTTGTGAGCTTTGTTAGGTTGTTGTGTAGGGTAATACCTGCTTCTAATAAAAAAGTTTAACAGCATGGGAGAGAGCTAATTAATTGCAAGGATATATGCCCTTCTATAATTTTCTTTTTAAGAGAGGCAAAATTATGTGTTTTGTCAAGTTTGACGGTTCATAAATAGGAAAGGAAATCTTAATGCACTAAATTCTAGTTATATTTAGGGTTGTGGAAGTATCGAATCATATTAGCTTTATCGTATATGTTAGATTATATTAATCTTCTTGGGAGTCTTTCTCATTAATATAAATATATATAGTGTACAATGTGGAAACCTAATACAATAAGGATCCTATATCTACCATAATTATACAATATATGGAGTATGTTATAGTAGTACACGTTAATACATCCCTCAGTCGGAGCGGGAGGAGGCCGGACGCTGAGACTAGATCTGAAGTCGAGTAATAGTTGTCTAGGAAGACCTTTCGGGAAGATATTCGTATACTGATATGAAGAAGGCACATGCAAATCCTTAACATGACCGAGAGCAACCTTTTCACGAACAAAGTGTATATCCTTCTCAATATGTTTGGTTCGCTGATGCTGAATCGGATTATGAGATAAATATATGGCGGATATGTTATCACAGTAAACCAAAGACGCCTTACGCAAGGGACACTAAAGCTCCAAAAGAAGGTTTCGGAGGCAACATACCTCAGTAACAACATTTGCAACTCCTCTATACTCTACTTCTGCACTCGAACGGGATAATGTGGCTTGCCTCTTGCCAGACCATAAAGTGACTTACGGAGACGACATACATACTGAGGGGCTTCTGAATGAACAAAACCAGGCGACTGTTGTATGTAAACAGTTTCTTTCAGATCCCCATGTAGAAATGCGTTCTTCACATCAAGCTGATGAATCGACCAGTGCTTACCCTTAGCAATACTCAGGACTGTGCGAATGGTAGACGGTTTTACAACCAGACTGAATGTCTCCCCACAATTAATACCTTCCTGCTGATTAGTGTTATTAGCCACAAGTCTCGCCTTATACCTCTCTAGATCACCACCGTCTTTGTATTTGTGACGAAAAAGCCACATGCATCGGATAACATTCACCCCCTCCGGTCTAGGAACCAAATCCCAAGTGTGTTGTTTCGTTAAGGCATTAAATTTATCACACATGGCCATATTCCAATTAGAGTCTAGTTTGGCCAATTTTGGGTTTCTGGGAATAGGGCAAATGGTTTGTGTGGACAAGTTAAACTGGACTTTGGGTTTGAAAATCATGTGTTGGTCATAAGTTTCCATTGGGTGCGTGGGGGCAGTGGGTGGATGGGTGTTTTGTTGAGTTGGTGGGTGCGAGTCACTGTATTGGGTTTTGTCGACGGAACATGGATGGGTATTTTGTTGTGGTGGTGGATGTGGGTCACTGTATTGGGTTTGGTCGATGGAAGGGTTTGGTGGGCTCGAAGATATGGGAATAACAGGGTGGTTCGAGGTAGATGACGTCGGGTAGGCTGTCAGTGGTGGGTTAGGACTTGAGTGGTGGTGATTTGGACAGTTAGAGATGTGAGAGGGTTAACACTAGCAACGAACGTGGATAGGAAATGATAGAGATCACCCTCACTATTGCATCTCGTAAGGAGTTTCCCAGTATGGAGGTCCATTACTGAAAGTCCAAATAGATCAAAATTAATTTATACAGAATTATCGGTGGCAAATTTTCTAACGAAGATTAGATTTTTGATAATTTAGGAGCATATAAGACGTTATTCAGAGAGAAATGGGGATGCGATGGTGGGGTTAATGTGTGGCCAAACTCTTAATTGGAATGTGATAACCGCTTCCAACCATAATAGATTGTGGAGTATTTAAACTTCGCAGTTGAGGAAGATTATCAGAATTATTGGTGAGGTGAGATGTGGTTCCCGTATCCATATACCACGCATTATCGGACTGCCGAGGGGTCAATGTGACAAGAGTCGTGCCTAAATTGGATTGGGAGAGGCCTGGAGCGGATTGCTGGGCTCTAGGAAATAGGGCCGAATCACTGTGGCCCATTGACTGGCCTGGGGCAGACTGGTAGGATGCCTGAAATTAGGCCCAAAATTGATTCCCAGAACTTGGGTTGTTAGGCTGCCAGAGGTAGGGTCGCGACTGTAGCCCCAACTGCTGCTTGGTCACAGTTGCTGAATGTATGTCCCTGAGTGCTGGGCAGTGCTGAGTCGACGCTACTATGAAAATATATATTATTTTTTCGGGCAAGGAAAAAAAATGACAAAAAGTGTTGTGCGTCTGATTTTTCTTCGGGTAATGGAAAAGTAGAACAGAGGCAGACAAGGAGTGATGTACTTCTGACAAGATGAGACAAAAGAAGACAAACATTTGTGCTTCTGATTTTTTTCCGGGTAAGAGAAAAAGAAAAATAGAGGCAAAATTAGGTGAAGGATGAAAAAGAAAAGTTGGTACTTTTCGGGAATTGAGCAAACAAAATTGTTGTTTGCTGAAGAAGACAAATTACAGGCTCTTCGGGAATTGAGCAAACAATATTGTTGTTTGCTGGAATTGAGAGGCATCCTCCGTTAGGTTGAATAAATCGAGAAGGGGGCCGGGGGGCTGAGGGTAGAAAAAATATAGGATTTAAGTTTTGACTCTTGATATCATGTTAGATTGTATTTATTAAGAGTCCCACATCGGTATTGAAATGGGAACATGGACAATCCTCACCCTACAAGCTAGCTTTTAGGGTTGAGTTAGGCCCAAGATCCATTCTTTACATGGTATCGAGCCAGACCCATTCCAATTCTTTGTTCGTCGATGTTGGACCCCCAAATTATACTGTCCACGCTCCAGTTAACGAGGTCTGGGCGTGCGGGGGAGTGTTAAGAGTCCCACACCGGACATGGAATGGAAACATGGAGTCCTTATATGGACTTGGACAATCCTCACCCTACAAGCTAGCTTTTAGGGTTGAGTTAGACCCAAGATCCATTCTTTACAGTATTAATCTCCCTTGGAAGTCTTTTTTCATTAATACAAATATATATAGTGTACAATATGGAACCTAATACAATAAGAATCATATATCTACCATAATTATACAATATATGGAGTATGTTATAGTAGTACACGTTAATACTATATAATATACCTTACATTTCTATAAGTTTCCGTGAGTTAAAAAAAAAAAACTTGAGGGTCATAATTTGGCTACAAACACTCAATGATGAACACATAGCCTACGATAGTGGTTATATGTACATCCATTACTTCTATCCACGCGTAGACGCACTCATAATAGTAAAGGAGCAATGAGTGAAACTTGATCTTAGCCAAAAGGTCGAGAAAGGTATAGTAGTGAATGTAAGGATAATCAACAATCTTAAATTCTGAATCTATCTTTCTCGACCATCCATCTTTATCCCTTTCCACCTAGCAAAAGCTAAAAGAATAATGCTAGAATGACTAGAGATCAAGCAATTGTAGTGATCAGCTGGAGAATGTTTTCCAGCATTTAATTAATCAAAGGATTAAATTTTGGGCAACGATTGAATGTGATTGGAAAAACATGTCAATACCACTAGTTTTATTTTTCTTACAAATTTTATTCCCTCAATTTCTTTTCACCATCAATTTCAAATTCCCAATAATTGGATGGAATTTTCGAAGAGAAGAATATACTTTTCTTGACTAAATGACTTGATTTGGACACAGTACCTACAAAGGACCACGTCTACAAAATTCAGCTGCATAATGCAGTAAAATTAAAGTCCATTGCTTTCTACAATTATTATTTGTTAGGTCTGGAAATTTAAATGCATTTATATTTCCAAATAGCTGGAGATGTAGGTATTTCATTGCATAAATGCTCTTATTGATATTTTTAATTACTATCTTAAAATATTTATTGAATTTGTGTGGTGGAGTTTGAGTTTCTTTAGCAAAACGAATTGTCTATTCAAGAGAAGAAAGTGACACTTAATCTTAAAAAAAGTGACAGAATTAATGAAGTTGATATTAGGAAGTGTCAAATCTTTCTCCTTTCATTTTTTTTTGAAGACTGAATATATATGCAACAATTGAGTTCAAGATTAAGAGTTGACAGACAGAATTGGATAATTCATAAAGTGTTTGTATATCTTTCTGGAAAAGCAATGATTAAAATGTATTACTTTAAGGTATTGACCTATTTTAATAACTATTGAGGATGTATTGGAATGCGACGAATTGACACGGCATATTTAAGAGGAGATACCATGGTGTATGTTATTTGCAGACGATATAGTTTTGATTGACGAGACGTGCATTGGGATTAACGGTAGGTTGAAAGTTTGGTGATCGACCTTAGAGTCTAAATGTTTTAGGTTAAGCAAGACTAAGACTGAGTATATGGAGTGCAAGTTTAGTGACGTGTCACAAGAGGAGATAGATGTAGAAGTGAAGATTGAGGCGCAAGCTATACCCAAAAGGGGAAGCTTCAAGTATCTTGGGTCCATAATACAAGGAGACGAGGAGATTGATGATGATGTCGCACACCGTATTGGAGCAGGGTGGATGAAATAGAGGTTAGCCTCCGGGGTGATTTGTGATAAGAAGTTGTCGTCTAGGCTGAAAGGTAAGTTCTACAAAGTGGTGGTTAGAACAACATTGTTGTATAGGACAGAATGATGGCTAGTTAAGAACGCCCATATGCAGAAGATGCATGTCGAGGAGATGCGGATGCTCAGATGGATGTGTGGTCATACTAGGAGAGACATGATTAGAAATGAACTTATAGGGGATAAGGTAGGAGTGACCTCCGTGACATGGCTAATCTCTAGACTAGGCTAACACTAACATAAAACACTCATAAGAGTTTTCATCATCAAAACAAGTTAAGCATGAAAATAAATCTAAGGGTTCCTTATATAGTATCCCTATTACAACAAAGGGCCAAAAATGACCTTTGCACAAATAACTCAACATGAGCCCTTCTTCTCTTGAATTGCAATCCCAACCTCGAATTTGCACTCCTAACCATGAATTGGATGAATTACATTCCTAGCCACGAATTGCATTCCTTAGCAATGAATTCCACTTCTAGTTACGTTTGCACTTCTATCAATTGGCCTTCATCTCCATGCTTCTTCCAAGTAATCATCCACACAATGTATGCCCTTGTGACTTGTCCTTCCACGGCCTCCAAAGGTCCTATCTCCATCACCAAAGGGCGTGTGGCATGAAAATGTACCTCCGAAGCTCCATCACGGGTGTTAGCCTTCATAGTCGTCCATGAGCTTCCTAGGATCATATCAAGCTCTGAGTATGAAAAAAATTAGGTTAGGCAGCGTTTCCCCCTTAAATAAGCGTCACGCGGCGCAAATTTGAATTAGTCGAAACCCAGTACAGATACCTGACACCGAATGAGATACCAAAGAAAGAAAAGAAAAAAGCTTTCAACCTGACCTATATGCCCCTATTACTAGCTACAAGATGAATTTAATAACAAGGATATAATTCTACTACTACTATGAAACTAAACAAGGGACAAATTAAGATTAGTGGTGACAAAATCGGGGATTGATATGGGATATAAAGGATCTGATATCTTTATCACATCAAAAATGAGATTTACTTTATTGTTTAACGTTCCCAAGAACCTTTGAAATTGACAGCTTCAACCATATACATACAACTAATGAACTAATTATAAACCTAATCTTGAGTTCTTGACACCATAACAGATATTGATTCACCTTAGCTCATTTTTAATATATACCAAGTTGATCCTCTTTGCCAGCTTGTACATATCAATATAAAATTATTTCTAGCCACAAAAAAGTGGTTAATCTTGAATCACATTTCTCTCCTATCATCAAAACCAAGATTTGATATCCATGGCTCTCAAAACCAATTACTCTCCAAGTTTATGGAGGTTAAGTCATGCATGTCTAAAAAGTAGAGAATTGGTTGACTTTTAAAATTCTTTCTGATTATTTAATAGATTAAACATTAAATTATTGTTTACTCTGATTCATCGTATGTGATTTTTCAGCCTTTCTAATTTAATTCAAAATAAATATTTTCTATGTTTCCAATTTATATGACATAATTTTCTTTTTAGTCAATTCCGAAAAATGATGACATATTTCCTTATTTAAGGATAATTTAACTTTAAACATTACATTTTTAAAATGAAGAAGACATTAGGTTTCTTCTTCAAATTTATTCTTGTATAATACTATATGACCTAAACAAAATTCTAAAAGATCTTTCAATACTTCTTTACATTTTCTTCTAAGTAGATTAGGATAATTTAATCAAATAACTCTCTTAATTAATGTTATTAGGTACTCCCTCTGACCTCTATTCCATTTTATTTGTCTAACTAGCATTTTAGATTCCCTCTAAAAAAAATACTTTCTCTGTCTTAAATGAATTGTCGTATTTTGCTTCTAGATAGTTAAAGGAGGCAAACTTTGACAATATTTTAAATATATTTTTTCATATCTTATTAAGATGAGAAGAATCACAATTTATAATACTTTTTATATATTTATTAAATAATTAAATTTTAAAATATTGAGTTAATCTAATTCGATTTAACTTGAAAAATTAGTTACAAGCGAAAATTGGCAATTAGTTTGAGACGAAGAAAGTATTAATTAGATGATTATATTACTAAGGTCCCCTTCTTAACTATGCTATGATAATCTAAATTTGATTATTATTACTCCAATAAGTTCGGGAAATGGTTACTTATTGATTAAGAGGAAAATTGAAAAAGAAAAGAAGAAGTTGATTCTATCTTGATTTGTTAAAATGGACCAAGGAAAAGGAGAAAATATCTTCAATGTACTGACGAGTAAAAGAAAATAAAGGGAGTACCTCCATCTCAAATTATTTGTCGTTCTTAGAGCTGTCAAAACTAGTCAGCCCGATCCAACCCAGTCCAAGCCTCGCGGGCCAAAGAATTTGATGGACTTGGCAGGCCGACCCTTCATTTGAAAGGGCCTTAAAATGGCTAGCCCAACCCAGCCCTACAAGGGCCGTAGGCTGGGCGGGTTAGCCCTTCTTCTTCTTCAATATCTTTTATAAGAAAATTTATTTTCAATCTAAATTCGAACCTATAAATATGCTAATTTGTTAACCTTTCTAACATATAATTATATGAAAGTACATAATTTTAGGACAACTTATATCATATTCTAACACCTATACATCGTCAAGCACATTTGAATATGTTTGTGATAAAATTATCTTAATTAACATCTCCATTTTTTACATTCATATACAAAGTTAATTAGTTAAACATTATCAAATAACTACTTTTAGAAACTAATAATAGTTAAATTCACTTAAAAATATTACCACTTTGAATTTGATAAAGCTCTGCAACTATTTTCAAGTGACAACGATTTTTTTGACAATTTCATGATGGATGCAACTTATATGCTTTGTGATTAGAAATTTTAGTATTATGGTATACTTTGTGATTAGAAATTTAGTATTAAGAATATAACACTAAATGAGAAAAGTATTATGTAAGATACTAAAACTAATTCGGTAATCACTATTCCTATTTTTTATTTCTTTTTTTATAATTTTCTTTTAAATTTCAAGTTAAAATTAAATTGCAATCATGAATACAACTTCTAACTTGGTGATTAGGATTTTACTTTAAATGAGTAAAGTATTGTGTAAGATACTAAGGCTTATTCGGTAATCACTATTACTAATTTTTACTTTTTTTCACAAACTTCTTTTAAATTTTTAATTAATCTAAATAGCCTTTTGGCCCACGGACCAGCCTCGGCCCAGCCTTGGACAAATCTCAAGAGCAGCGGGCTGATTTGGACTGGGCTTATTGTCACGACCCAAACTCGAGGGCCGCGACGGACACCCGGACCCCACCCGCCGGGTACCGCTAATCGTACAACCAACTTCTAATCACAATTGAATACGGACTAAGCCAAAAAAAATTATAGAAAATCTTAACTAGAAATCCAATTTTCATATATACATACCCATACCAAGGCCGATAAGGCCACACATGATAACTAACCACAGGACACCTGTCTACAAGCCTCTAAAGAATACATGACATCACAAGGATGGGACATAACGCCGCCATACCCATATGCAGATGCAAAAAAAATACTATACCACGACCAGACTGCAACTCTGAAACAAATAGAGTGCTCCAACATCAGCTGAACCAGCAACCTACTAGCGTGAACTGTCACCCTCTTTAACTGAACCTGCGGGCATGAAACGCAGTGTCCCCCGACAAAAAGGACGTCAGTACGACTGATGTACTGAGTATGTCAAACATGAACAATAGTATAACATGGGTATAACAACAGCAAAAACAGAAACAACTGACTAGCAGTAAATGCCTCTGAGGGCCCTAATACATATGCCCAAATGTTATGCACAATGCAGTTTACTTATACATCGGCCTCATCGGGCATCTTCCTTACTATAACAACCTTTGTGGGCACCATACCATGTAATGATTAATGAATGTATGCATAATGCAAATGCGGTATACTAATGTCCACACAGGAATCCTCTCATAACCGCCTCTGTGGGCATCAATTTATAAAGTATTGGCCACACATGCATTCATATTGTCTTAGCCACACAGGCATCCACTTTGACCACACAGGCTCGATATGTGGCCTCTTAGGGCTCTTTTGTGATAGTCTGTACCAACTGCAGGTGGTGTGCGTATATAACGCCTTTTCCTTTTCCCATATCCCCTACATATATATATACAATATTTATCATATAGTAGTGTGCATAGCACAAGTGGTCCAGGGTAATATATGAATGCAATGCAAATGAAAATGTATGAATGATAATAAAACCTTCTTTGAATTTACCGGATGACAATAATATCCTTGCCCCTTGGCTAACATTGAATATTTAACATGTACCTTCAACTGACATCGTAAATATTAACATCATTTTCCACATGCCTCAATAAGGACTTAAACACATATTTAGACATGTTTTTAGCATAGGAATCAATAACATGAATATTCTTAACTACTAGGAGTAGAATAAATTATGGAGAAATATCACGGTTATATTTTGTTACGTGGAACATGCCAAAAAAAGAAATAATTTGCCTTAACATACCTTGGATACCGCCCCTTCAGTAACCACAACAAAATCAGTCCGTACTTGCCCGAGCTTCCAACAAAAACGAGGAACTATAACACTAAAGAAGACACAACGGTTTCTGCCTTGCCTAAATATTATCACTGCCTCAATTATCTAGGGAGAAAACAACTTTAATTCTAGGTGAGCTATATTAAATATTGCTGGGTTAATTGGAAAATGTTACTGCTCTTCGGGTACGTCTCCTACTAACCATATTTTGCTAACATTTGTTATCTACACTAACGGAGAGTTACGGTGTCCCCCTCCCATATAATTATTAACCCCCCTTACGTGTAGTCTTAGTAGTAATTCCTAATCCCCTAACTCCTAACTACACGACACACACTACACTAGTTTAGGCTAGTCATTTTAGGATTAACTTGGCTGCCTACACGTAATGTCCCCACTAGCTTTGTTCCCTCCATTAATTAATCCCACTTACTCTCGTCTTCCCATTAATAATTAATCGATCCCACAATTAATCAATTACATACACAATTAAATTTGTGATCTCAATTCACTTAAATCTTAATAACTCATAAGACTTTCATATTCTCAATGTCATAATTTGTGATATGACACTAGTCCATAACCTCTTTGTGCATGCACCAAAATTACTTCCGACCCCGTCGTCACCCTTGTTACGTCCCAAAATTATTTCGGAATTTTATCCTTTTATATGTTAAACTCCTTATTAGCATACGTAAATATGATCCAAAATTCCGGGATGTTACACTTATAAGCCTCAGTTTTAAATGGGCTTAAGAAATCTTAGCCCAACCCTACCCCAAAAGCAGGCTGGGCTGGCATCAGGGGCCAAGCCCATTTTGACGGCTAGTCGTTTTTTTGGTTTACACCCTCCTTAAGAAATATTAATTAGGATGAGTATTTGACATACTTTACCCCTATTTATGTCTAAGTTATAACCTCTTTCAATTAAATATTTACTCTATTTATGTGTCATCTTCATTAATACAAAGGGACAAATAATTAATTATGCATTTAACTTCTAAAGCGATAAATAATTTGAGACAATTATTTTTAGTAATCATGACAAATAATTTGAGACGGAAGAAATATTTTTTTTTATGAATGTACCAAAATCTTAAAAGTTACTTGGATCTGAAGGAATAAAAATTACTAATTGGAGTGAAAAAATTAATTAGAATCTTGGGTAGGCTGCAGAAGACCAACAAAATTAAATGTTGATGGTAGACATTCCAAGCAATGGGTGTTATAATCAGCCCCCACCTTGGGATCCTGTCTCTGCTTCAACCAACATTTGGAATAATATTATTGTGGTGAAGATTCTCCATATATTGCAATCCCACATTAAACTAGATTAGTGATAAACACTACTTTAATTAACTATGTGTAGCTGATGTAAAATGTCTCCTCAACATGCTCATTACAAAATTAATTGTGAAATCAACTTAGATCTGACTGATTGTTAGAAGTTAGAACCACACCCACTACAACAAAAATATGAATCACCAATAGGCAATTTTATAGTTAAATAACAAAACATGTCGCTATATAATCTTATTTAATAATGAATTAATGATGAATTATAAAAAAAATTATTAGTTATGAGTAATTTAGCGACGAAGTTCGTAGCTGATTTAATTTTTAATTTAGCACCCCAAACCTCCACCATAAACAATGTTAGTTACGAGCAATTTAACGACAGATTAGTAACGAAGTTCATAGCTAATTTCAGTTTTTAGTACCACAAACCTCCACCATTTTCATTGTTCTTTTTTCTTTTTGAGGGGGGTGGGGGGTGGGAGAGGAGATGAGCAAAGTATCAAAAAATACTTAACCATATGGTATTTATGCAAAATCAAATAATTTAATATTAAGAATTTAAACTAGAGCGAAAAAATATATATACCACCACTACTAAAAAATATCTATTTTCTTACTGATTCAGTGGCTATTTCCCACTGAATGTCAGTGAAAAAAAATCTAAATAGTGTTTTCATACGGAAAAATTAAGAAGTTTTCCGGCGTTTCAATGAAACCTATTTCCCACCATGCATTTTTCTATGAGCTGGTTAAGTAAGAATAAGATGAAAAAATCATGTATTATAGCAAAAATTTATCATTGAATGTCGATGAAAACCCCTCTATTTCTACTAGTGCACTTAACTTGTTTAAGCGACAAAAGTATAATAAAAAAACATATCAGGTATTCAACTATTATATGATTTTGTTGCAAAAAAAAATATTTTTTGCTTTCTTTTAGGACCAATTAGTCAAGATTGATAATTTGCCTCTGGGGTTCACCTTGTTTCTTTTGTGACTTTCATTTATCTTTTTCAGGAAAAAAGGAATAAGGAAAATACATTTTAAGTTGATATAGCTATAGAAGTCAACGTCAATAATTAAATTGTTAAATTGTTTTTGCTAGTTTTTATGAGAAATCATAAATCTGGAAATTAAATAAATTATTTGATAAATGATCTTACATCAATATGCTAATTAAGAATTTCCTATGTATTCTCAATAGTTGTGTAATACTCCAACTATTAGCATAATAACAATTTTCACAAAGTTCTATCCAAAAAAGTGTCAGAGCCTGAGAAAGTAATAAGTGTCAGAATATTCGCCCAATGTTATATCCTATAGTAGTTCATAAAATAAGTAGAGGAGAAACAACTTATAACAGGAGAATCTCTTTTGCACACAATTCCCACAAATAACTAGGGGTGGCCAACGGGACGGGTTTGGGGCGGGTCTCGGCGGGACGGAACGGGGGTAGGGCGGGACCGGTATCCGATGGGACTAGCGGGTTTTTCCGATGTCCCGTCCCGGTCCGTCAGAAAAAGGGAACGATATTATCGGGACGGGACGGGACGGGGCGGGACAGGGTCGGGATTGAGTTTTTTCCGGATTTTTTTTTTGCACTTTTTTAAAAAAAAACATATAAACAAGATAGTGTAATAAAAACATCCCAATGTTGTTTTTTGTCTCTTATATTATTTAATAGAAATATGATTTTTTTGTAATACAATTATCAAAATTGCAACTTTGAAGTTGCAAATAACATAGTAAAATTGCAATTAAAAAAATTACATATTTAAAAATACATTTTCTAGTTTCTTTATAATTTCTTGTGGTTCTTCGGTTGGAATTGGTATTTGTTGGTCAAATTGCTCGACGTCGCTTCCACCTCCATCGGATAAGATTTCGTTGTAGTTTTCATCTTCTTAGTTGATCTCCGATTGACCACACCTTCTCCGCTCCGCTCGTATCCAATCTCTGAATAATACAGCAATCTCCAAGTTGTCTCCCGCTAATGAGTGTTTGTGCTCTCCTATTTTAAATTTGCCAGCCGAAAAAACGTTTTCATAAGCTGTTGATGACGCTTGAATGTTTAACACATCTCGGGCAATCTTTGACAGTGTCGGAAATGTCTTCTCATTCTCCCTCCAATATTTTAGCAAGTCTTCACGTCCTTCTTCATTGAGAACTACTTGGTACGGTACAACACCCTGTAAAACAAAAACATCAAAGCCGCTAACTTGGTTAGTAGTATTACCACTATACATTGTATTTCTAAGGCTTTCAATACTAGCCGCAGAAACAACGTGTCTTTTTTGAGGTTTTTGTTGAAGAAGAAGAAGAAGAAGAAGAAGATGGTATGAAAGCCGGTTGGTTGCTAGCACATTCTAGTTGGTAATGCCTATATACTTTTTTGCATTCATCTTGTATGCTAGACAACACTTCTTCTTTAGTTTGTTCAATATGTGGTGGGTCATTTGGATTTATTGGAGTTGGAGGTGGAAGTACTGCTATACAATCATAAATAGTTTCAATTAGTGCTTTACAACCGTCTATTTTAATAGTCGAATTTAATACAACACCAATAATATAAATAGTTGGAATAGGAATAAAATATTTTTTTAATTTGATAAACATTTAATAGGTGTCTTATAAGCTGATTTTTCCATATATTCACTAAGTAATAAAACATTAGAGCTATATAAAACAACATAGTAGAAATAGTAGGATAATATATACCGGAATTTTTTTTTGTTGTTTGAAAAAAATTCTCTAGAAATACAATAAGTTCTGAAATTTTTCCCCAATCGTTATCCACGACCATATCATTTGGATTTCGATTATGGGTGTTAAAAAATAAAGTTATAGGTCTTCTATAATCATAAGCAACAAGTAGTTGCTCGTATAAAGAATTCCACCTAGTGACTACTTCTTCAGTATTTTTCTATAAGGTAGTCTGCAATCGTGACAATTTTTTTATATTCTTTTTTTCGTTGTATTCTATTACTTTTAAAATTAAAGTTTATAGCAAATTTTATTTTATTAAGAATGTCTGCAAAAAGTGTTAGACCATCCTTTACAACTACGTTATATATATGGAATGCACATTTTATATGAAATGATTTGGAAAAGATGGAGTTAAAAAATCTTTTAAAATTCTAATAGCATAATTATTAGAAGAAGTGTTATCTAATGTAATAGTCATAATTTTATCAGTTATGCCATAATAATCGCAAACTGAATAAATATTTTCTTAAATAAACGTATTAGTGTGCCTATCATCTATATATCTATACGCTAAAATACGTTTTTGCATAGACCATTTACAATCTATCCAATGACATGTTACCATTAAATAATCATGGTTGTTAGTACTACGGCCTATATTAGACGTGATAGATACTTTACCAGGAAAATGATATAAGAAATAACGTAAATACTGTTGATATTCATGCGCAAATTTAAATACATCTCTCCTAACAATTGATCTAGGAAAATCGTTAAATGCAGGATTATACATATCTCTAATATAATGAATAAAATCAGGAGATGAAGGAAATGAAAAAGGCAAATTCTCCACAACAACTAATTTTGCTATTGCTTACCTATCTCAATGTTTATCGTATTTAGGGCCTACAATTCCCCCCGTCATAGGGTTAATTTGACCATGTACTTGGTCCGGGACAGTATGTGAACCTTGTCCCGACTGAGAGGGCATTGGCGCACCCGATTTTTCAGTCAGGTGTTGGTTCCACCTATCTTGGTGAAAGTTTTGTACATATCTTAATAAACCTCCCGTCCCACCCTGACCTTTTCCCATTTTAAATTTAAAAACATTTTTACAAATTAGACATCTAACCACTTGATTCTCTTCATCTCTATCAAAAAATTTCCATACATCTGATTTTAATTTTCGTTTTGTTGCGCCTCGTCTCATACTAGGGGAATAGGAGGCGTTCCAGTTGGAGGTGCACTAGTGGGTGTGTCATCTAGATCATCTTCTAAATTAAAGTCTTGTTGAGTTCCAGAAAATATCTCATCGTCTAAATCTAATGGTATTTCGAAAAAAAATTCGGTATCAACCAAATCATCTTGTCTAGGAATAGGATGACTACAAGAAGTACCATTGCCCTTGTTACCCCTACTAGAAGAAGCATGACCCTTACCCTTACCCGTAATCATACGTTTCAATCCTTCCATTTTAATTATATAAATAAATAATTAAAGTAAATTAAATTAATTGCGCTAAATAAAATTAAAAAACTATAATAATTTAATGAAGGAACGAATGTACCAAACGCGACGTAACTTCGACGTGTAATCGAGAGGTTGAAAATTGAAACTTTGCTCGATGAAAGATCCTCAAGCTAGTTGCCAACTTCACTCCCAAATGAATAAATAAAATTGAATATTTAGTAGACAATGTAGACTTGTAGAGAGATAGATTGAGAGATTGTAGGAAGATTTGTGAGAAAGATGAAAAGCAAATGAAGTATTTATAGTTGGAAAATTGGGTTAAAGTGTAAATATAATAACTTAGGGGTTAAAATAAATATTAAGGGGGTAGGGGAAGGCCAAAAAAGGTCGTTGCGCAACGGCTAAAATATAAAATGATCGTTGGTGCAACGACTATTTTATGCAAAGGGGAGGAGGGGTCAGGTGGGACAGAGGGCGGGACCGGGCGGGATGAGCCCAGGTCCCGTCTCGGTTCGAGTTTCGATTTTGATGTTTTTTTATTGCGTGGTCGGGGCGGGGTAGGGTCGGGATCGGGATGACCCGCCCCGTTGGCCACCCTTACAAATAACTGACATGAGACAGATGAATGTTCAAAAAAATTAAAAAAAGAATGACCATTGTTGGGATAAGTCGGTCAAAAAATATTTTTAATATGGTATAAAATGTCATTTTGAGCAAAACCCGCATGACTTCTAGGCCTTATACTATTCAAAAATTATTTCTGCAGCTTATATGTAATTGTTTTTATTTTCAATTACTAATATGAAATTTTATTTCCACACTCAATAATCTGTCTCTCAAATTAAGTTTCACATAGCTCATCTCAGGCCTAATTAAGTTCAATATGACCCATTATCTCATTAACTTATCCGAAGATTAATATTATCACCACATATCTTTCAAGTTGTTGGGATCGAAATAATCAGGCGATCATGCGGAAGCTTATAATTGCAAACCTTGAATGACGATAAATCAAACAACAAAAACGTATACTAAAATATGCATAATAAACTTGATGTGATTTGGCAAACTGTCCTACATATGAGAAAACTAAATAAAAAGGCATAAAAAATCATTGAGAGAAAATCTCCCTCTAAACATGATTCTTTAAATGACTACATTGTGGATACTTTTCTAGTGCTCTCTAGTTGTGGGAAGGAGGTCTTCAATTTATAAATGTCTAAAACTTTTCCTCCAAGAAAAGGAATAGCCAAATATGAAAGAGAATTTGCTCTGATACCATGTGAATGTTACTGTTTTATTGAAGAACAAACACATATCAAATGACACAAACAACCATTATCAGTTGTGTAATGCTCTGAAGCAGTAGTAAAGGAAGAGAAGTGAAGATGAAGTCGAATGCAGTAGCAACAACACAGATTTGAGATTAGAGAAAATATCTTCTTATTTACAATTGAGAGAGTACAATGATATTTTATACACATTTATATATCTAGAACCTTTCATTAATTACATCTAACTAACTATGCAACTAATTAACCACCACTCTAACAAACTCAACTAACTAGATGACAATTATCCAATGCATTTCCACTCATGGTACTATGTTGCACTTACTTAACTCTTGTACACACACCCCTCAAGCTAGGTGATATGAATATGTTCTTCATTCATAGCTTGGACATCAAATGAGTATGTTGTGGTTGACCAAGAGCTTTGGTAAGCAAATCAGCTAGTTGATCAACTCCAAGCTACTGAAACAAACCTGCAAGCTATGTCACTTCTGCTACAAAAGCAGCCATAGCCTTGTATTCATCCTCTGCTGAGCTTCTAGAGACTTTTTCCTATTTCTTAGGCTTCCATGATATTGGTGAGGAACCATACACCACTAAGTAACCAGTAACTGATCTTCTACTATTGACACAAACACCCCAATCTTCATCACAAAATACCTTGAGTTGTGAAGTACTGGAACTGGACATAAGGATCCCTAACTCTGGTGCATGTTTTACATATCTAAAAAGTCTAAAACTAGCCTCCATATGTGATGTTTTAGGAGCATGCATGAACTGGCTTAAGCAATGCACATCAAAGGCTATGTATGGCCTAGTAGTTGTTAAGTACAACACCCTCCCAACTAACCTTCTATAAACACTAGGATATGTTAGGAGTGAGTTAGGATTTTGCACTGAACCAGAATCTGGATTTGATGATATGAGTGTGGAAGCAATATGTCTACCAAACTCAACAGTGGTAAACTTCTGATTCATATCCATAGGTGAAGAAACAGGTTTAGCACCTGCAAGTCCCATGTCTGATATGAGTTCCAATGCATATTTTCTTTAATACATGAGAATACATTGGGAATTCCTTGCAAATTCTATTACAAGGAAATACATGAGCTTTCCTAGATCCTTTATTTTAAAAGATGATTGTAATATCTCCTTAGTGGATTGAATAAGAACTGGATCATTTCCGGTAAGCAATAAATCATCAACATATACCAACACCACCATAATACTATCATTTTTTGTTTGGTAAATAGTGAGTAATCCCTGTTACTCTGCTGAAATCTAGAAGAAACAAGAGTTGTAGTCAGCTTAATGTTCCATTGTCTTGATGCTTGTTTCAAACCATCCAGGGACTTTAATAGCTTAAACACTTGTGTCTTCCCACCCTTAACATCAAAGCCTTCTGGAACTGTCATGTACACTTCCTCAAAGAGATCTCCTTGCAGAAAAGCATTAAAAACATCCATCTAGTGAATTACCAAGTATTTTGCTTCTGCAAGAGATATTACTGTCCTTACAGTAGATATTTTTACCACTTGTGAAAAGGTCTCTTGGTAGTCAAGCCCTTCCTTCTGATTTTACCCCTTTGCTACTAATATGGCTTTATATCTTTCCACCTCTCATGTTGCTTTGTGTTTGATCTTATACATCCATCTGCATCCTATAGCCTTTTCCCCTTCTGGTAGTGTGACCAGTTCCTATATTCCATTGTTTTCCAAAACTTTGATATCAACCTTCATTGCTTCAACCTATCTATTGTCATTTGCTACTGTTGAGTAACTGTGTGGTTCAATATCAAGAAAAGCCTTAGCCACAAAACTTTGATATTTGAGTGATAATCATGTGTAGTCAACACCATCAGATATAGAATATAGACAGTTAGAAGAACCATATTTAGTAATATAATCATTATGACAAATGGGAAGTTTGCTAGTTCTGGTGGATCTTTTAGTATCAGATTCTGACAAATTTGTGGCCAAGTGATCATGATCATGTCTGTGATCTGTACTACATTCATGTTGAGTTTCAGCATGCACACACAGATCTTGGACTATATCCTGAATATCCATGTCTGGATTGCCATGTGCATCACCTATGTACTGCATGGTATGCACTGATGGAATGCTGACATTCTGTTGATGAACTAAATCATCATAACAGAAATGTTAATGTGATTTGATATGATTAATATCATTATCTGTGTCACCTTTGAGAGGAAAAATTATCTCCATGAATACCACATCCCTGCTCATAAATAATGGTCTATTTCCATGTCATAAAGTTTATACCATTTCTATGCAGATCCATAATCAAGAAACACAGCTCTTACAGCTTTGGGACTAAACTTATCTTGTTTAGTCAGAATAATTGCAAAACATAGACAACCTATCACCCTCAAGTGATTAAGTGATGGTGTCTTATTGTACAACATCTCATAAGGTGACTTATTCCTTATAATAGTATAAGGAATTCTATTCATGATATACACAACTCCTTCCACACATAGTCCCCAAAACCTATCTGGAAAAACCTACTTGAATCTTTATGGCTCTAGCTGTCTCCAAAATGTGTCTATGTTTACTTTCCACTACACCATTTTGTTATGGTGTGTGTGGACAGGAACGCTCATGCACTACACCATGTTGTATAAACAACTCATTACAGCTATGATTAAAGAATTCAGTGCCATTATCAGATCTTACCCTCTGAATTTTAACTTCAAATTGAGTGTTGGCTTCAACAAAGAAAAATTTAAGCGGTGTAAAAACATTAGATTTCAATCTCATCAATAAAATCTAAGACCATCTGGAGTAATCATCTACAATGGTTAAGAAGTACCTCAATTTATTATATGTTTTAACTTTATAGGATCCTCATACATCCATATGCAACAATTGAAATGGTCTTGTTGTTCTACTAGTGCTAACATGAAATGAGATTCTAGTCTGTCTAGCTAGGGGACATACTTCACAATTATGCAAAACAAAAGTAGCATCATTTTTTAAACATGAAATTTCCTTAAAATAGTCATAGGTACATGGCATAATCTGTGGTGCCTAATGATTGCATCCACCTGCTGGATTGTTGAAAGACATCTACTCAACTCTCCTCCTTTATTCTGAGTATCCAAACATAGTATGTACAATCCTTCTTCTTCATTACCAATCTCTCTCACCTTCCCAGATGAGAGATCCTAAAATACACAACATTTTGGAAAGAAAGTAACACTGTAATTCAGTTTCTTGGTTACTTTTGACACATATATGAGATTAAATTTGAATGTTGGCACACATAAGACATTTCTAAGAACATCACCTCCTCCTAAGTGATAATCACCAACATGTGAGATTCTGGTTGAATCTCCTGTAGGTAATTGCACTTTTCATGTCCCTTCTATCAAATGATTACCATGTAAATATTTTTGATTACTAATCATATGATTGGTTGCACTTGTATCCACAATCCATTTCAGCACTTCTTATAAATAAAAAATACATTTACCTGCCATGTTTACACTAACACCAGTGTTGTCCTTGTTATTAAGTAAGTTGAGAAGCTATTGATGCTGACTAGGTGTGAACTAACAATGTGAAACTGCAGTTGCAGGCTGTGTCTGTATTATCTGGTTGTGATTGTAATCTGTAAATGACTGTGTGTTTTGTGGATGCATCTGTGAGCTAAAATATGATCCATAACCTTGTCCAAACTACTACTTCTGTATGTGTTTCATGTCATGCTGATGATAATGTACTCCAATTTCTTGTCCAGTATCTTTAAATGACAAGTTTCCTCCTGTCACTACATATGCTTTCTTGGCATTGCTTTTGAAGTTATCAGGATATCCATTAAGCTTATAGCAATCATCCTGTGTATGTCCAGTTTTGTGACAAAAATCACATTTTATCAACTTGAAGCAGTCCACCTTTAAATGGTCTCTCATATGATAGAAGTCACAGAGGACATTGGAATTGTATGGTTTCATCTATTTCAGACCTCCACTTCTATTTGTACCATTTTCATTCCTGGCTATGAGAATAACAGATGACTCCATTGACTCCTGCATCATCCTGCTTGTCCCTGCAACTATTCTCTGACTTTCTTCCTGATTGATCATTGCATATATTTGGTTCAAGCTAGGTATATTCTACATCATGATTATCTGGCTCCTAGCATGATTGTAACTTTTATCCAGTCTCATTAAGAACTGCAACATTCTTTGGTACTGCAAATGGTCAATAAAATCCTTAGATTTTGAATAATATGATAGAGGTGGGATGATGAAAGCATACTCATCCTAGAGATCCTTATGTCTAGAGTAATACATTGAGACTGACAGTGTTCCCTGCTTCATTGTGAATATCTTCTTGTGTCATTGAAATGCTCTGGAACTGTTTATCTTATCGAATCTTTCCCTCAATTCTTCATAGATACTGTATGAATCTGAGTTGAATAACATTCCACTAAGTAAGTTTTTACTTACATTTTCCATCAACCAAGAAACCACAATTGCATTGCACCTATCCCACAACCTTGCCAAATCTCCATGAAAAGGTTCTATTTTCACTATTCCATCAATGAATCCCATTTTGTTCTTTCCCAATAGAGCCAATTTCATAGCTCTACTCCATAGTGTGTAATTGTCCATTCCACTCAATACGATTCCAACAGATAGTGATTCAGGTGCATCTGATGGAAAGAGGTATAGAGGATGATTATGATCAATGTTTATTGTCATTGTTGTGACCTCATTGATCAAATTTTCTCTATTATTTCCCATCGTTCCTTGCATGTGATTCTCCAATCTATGATTACAATCGCAATCCACTGATTCACAGAAACCTACTAATTTCAGTTTCAATTGAGCTTAGATCCACCAACCTTAGCTTCTCGATCCCAAAGATCTAGTGATCAATGCACAGATTCCTCGAATTCTTCTTTGCATGTGACATAATCCCTTTGATCTGTGTTGATTCACCCTCGCTCTGATACCATGTGAATGTTACTGTTTTATTGAAGAACAAACACATATCAAATGGCACAAACAACCATTATCAGCTATGTAATGCTCTGAAGCAGTAGTGGAGGAAGAGAAGTGAAGATAAAGTCGAATGCAGTAGCAGCAACACAAATTTGAGATTAGAGAAAATATCTTCTTATTTACAATTAAGAGAATATAATGATATTTTATACACATTTACATATCTAGAACCTTCCATTAATTACATCTAACTAACCATGCAACTAATTAACGACCACTCTAACAAACTCAACTAACTAGATGACAATTATCTAATGCATTGCACTCATGGTACTATGGTGCACTTACTTAACTCTTGCACATTTCCTTTCAGAAAAATTAAAAGCAATTATGGTAATACTTTGACTTTCCTTCAAGAGAAAGCAAAATTCAAATATGGTAAAAAAATCAGGACAAAAACTCTAACACAAGTATTTATGATTACCGAAGCCCACAAGCTAGTTTCTTCTTGTGTATGCGTAACTTCAAGATGGAAGTAAACCAAGCCCCACACATCATTCCGCTATCTCTATATTCTTTCCTCTAAATTAAAGGTTTTAATATTAATTATTGGGCTAAGCCAGACTAAAAATACTTTTAATATGTTAGTGATACTATTTAATTTGTTTTGACCAAGCTCGCATAGGTTTTTCATAAAATGCCTTGCACCAACTTAAAAAAAATCATTGTACCTTATGCATAACTTCCTTATTTTCACAATATGGAATTTCATTTGCAAATTCGACAACAATATTGCAAGCTAGGGATTTAATACATTCACGTTTTAGAAGCAAAATGCAATTAGGTAACCTTTATATATTTATTTGTTTAATTTTTGGAAAGGGATCTTTTTAATATTTACAATTTGCTACATATGCAAACAATAAGGTGTGGTCCTAAAGTCAGTCTAAATTTATATGTGTACTTCTATATTTTTCTTTTTCTTTATTTGAACAACATATATGTAATTAAATATAGTATCAATCTTATAAGTGGGTATTAGGACCACCCACCAACCAAATATCTGTAAAAAGCGATAAAAACTCCAAAAGTTAACTGAGTGGTAGTCACTTTCTCAATATCTGTATATTTTTTGTAGTCATGTTCATATATCTTTTAAGATAAGGAGGGAGCTGTAGCTAGCTAGGATTTCTAAGTTAAGGATATTTGAAAAGGCATTTGTATTGGCATATTATACTTTGCCAAAAAACAATTTCTTGTTGTCTAGTGTGACATTGACACTACCAAAAATGCAAATTAAGTCACTACAAGAATAAAGATATTTGCCAACAATTTTTTTGTTGTCATATGTTCGATGTTGTTGTCAAAAATACTTTTTGCAATAACAAAAGTTGTTGCATGCCGTTGCAATAACCTCCGATGCGAAATTTTTTCGCAAGAACAAGTTTTTTTTTTTGGTTGTCATTTATGTTTTTAACAACAAAATATTAAATTTTTGTGTCGTTTACGTTTTTTAACAAACAATATATTTATTATAGCTAAATTTTTATTGTCAATTCTATATTTTCTCGTAGTGAGTCCAAAATGGATTGAAAAGTAAATAAAGATAGTTGTATAAATCTTTTGGGAAGATCATTAGGGGATTGTGTTTGGAAAAAATTGTGGTTGACAAGAGTTCAAACTACAATATTTATTATATTTGAAAATTATTTGATTTTGTCATCTTATTTTATCCAAACTCACTTTATATAAATGTTCACTATGAGAAGAGAGAAATATGAGAGGACCTGTAGAACTCGTACCACCAGAGATAGATGTAAGATTATAATTCTACGGGTTGAACTCATAAGTTTTACTACTAAATCCGCTGTACTTTTGAAATCAAATTCAGGATCTGATATTTATTAAAATTTTAATGAGTAAAAAGTGTCGGGTTCAGATGAACTCGATGTTGATAGTCTACATCTGCCACTATGTGCTTACCACCACTCATTTAATAGTTGGTAGTAAAGACAATTTTGATGTGTTGTCGTATAGTATATAGTTACATTATATATGCATCAAAAAAATTTCATTCATCTCTTAGATTTCGTATTTAATCAAATACCGTCACATAAAATGAGACGACCAGAGTATTAGGTTAGGTTAGAAAAAAAACAAAAGAGAATGAGGTAGGGAAGAGAGGGATGTGATTGAGCAAGGGCACAGCTAGGGTTTGGGATGTTTCCTTTTCTTAGGGATGTGACCTAAGTCACCACCATGCCCTAAAAAAGCTAAGAATGAGTGATATTGATTCATATTCGTTTCTTTTCCTAGGGGAAGTTTTGACACAACATGTTAAGCAATCTTTCAAGTCCTCTCTCATTTGGTTTGCCCAAATGTTCAAAGTTTTTCTAAACTAGGAATATAATCATCACTACAATACTTCAAGATTTAATTACAATAGTTTTCACTTAGTCATATACCTGTTGGATGTTGCATCTTGTTCCTGATACAGTTTTCTAGAATAATTAATTGTAGGAAGAGTAGAATAGTTGATTTTAATAGAATATTCAGCTTCTTGGTTTTAATAAAAGTTTAATATTTTAGTTGTAGGAGAAATCTGATATTTTATTTATGTAGCTATTTAAATTCCTATAATTAATGAAATTTTAAAACACATGCTTTCATCCATATTTTCAATCTTGATATTTGCATCTCTATCTGAAAAGCATAACAATACAATTACACCCGTGGTCTCATTTTTAGCATCCTTATTTTACCCTTAATAACATGATATATCACAACAACTTGATGTAAGAATTCATTATTTTATGAGGGTAATTTTGATAGTTGATACCTTGAATATATTTAGTTTGCATGTCAAAAAGTTTCTTTATTTTTTTTAAAAAAAATGAAGTCAAACATTCACACAAAATGGATCGGACGGGGTACTAAGAATTATTTTGCCTGTCTAGTTGTATTCCCGACAAAAGGATCTAAAGGTAGAGGTAGTTAATGAGTCTTTAGAAGAAAATCAAATTTCATTCATGCATGTATAATTTTGTGTATATGGTGATAGCTACTTTGACATGATTAATTTTCAGATTAAGCACCTATCAAAAAAAAAAAAGATTGTTGTCTGTTTTGTCATGATCAAACAACAAAGTTGGATAAGAAGGTGATTGACTTAATTCAATGCTTATAAGAGTCACCATTGACATGATGGTTTTGCTTAATTAATGAACTTATTAATGTGTATTCATTATTATTAGTTTAAATTAAATATATTCTATGAATTAGTGTAAGTACTCTATATTTGCATACTTTTAATTGAAATGACTAACTTTGGAAGAAAAGTGACCTTTAAAAGTAATATTTCCTTAATATAGTGATTGTCACACAACATTCAGTATAATATAAAGAATTAGAGCATGCCGGTCCCCCAGGGCATAGCTGGATGACAAATGAGGTGAACTTAAAATCCAGTTTGAGACCTGCAGCGTGGATTCGAATACTGGTGGGAGTACTTTGCTCTCTTCTGGGATAGGACCTTGTAGGTGATATCAGTTGCTCTGTTCTCAAACTCTGGTCATTCAGACACATCACGCGATTTACTGGTAGTAGTAGTGTTGAGGGACTGATACTACTATCTCCAGGAATAGTCTGGCGTAAGCCAGAAAGCTAAATATAAAAAAATAAAATAGAGCATGCTATTGGAAATGGGAAAAGGGAGTAGGGAAGGATCGAGACAGGATAACGTAACACAAAAAGTGAATAGCATCCACAGATGAAGTACATTTCAGGTCGTTAACTAGGAGATATCCATTATTTCAGGTAAAAGTTTAAACTATTTGAAAAAGTATATTTTTATTTATTTAATTATGTTTTAATATCTTTCGTTTATGTGCCTGATCTTTTTTCATTATCCACGCACATAATTTTCAATTTATATTTTATAATGGTTGGCAATAAAATTTGAAATCAGATTTTTTACTTGTTGTGATACCATATTGAAGTATGAGACAATCGATCTTATTAGAAAGTTTAACCTGATAGAAAGATGGCATGCCCCCCAAATTGGGGTGGGACGGGTAACACTCCCACCCTTAGTTTCTCTTAGATGTGGTTCAAATAATATTTTGAACTTTGGATAAGTTTATGTAAACCATTTGGGACTTGTCAGGATGGTCGGGAAGGTCTCGGAGGTGTTTTACCACATGTCGAACCATGTTGATAATATAAATCTTTCGTTGGTGTTTGATACATCGTGATTGCAAGATCAGACACCATAATCGCGAAGAAGAGTTGGAGGGTTGACTGATCAAGGAGTATTATTCTTTGCGATCACGATCCACTGACTACGACCGCAAAGACGAAAGTAGAGAGTTTACTAAAGACTACGATCGCAAGAAGTTAGGCACGATCACGAAGGTCTGGCAGAGAGTGTACTCTGCAATTGCGAGGGCCACTTCCACAATCGCGAAGAAGGAACAAATCTAGTATATATATATATATATATTTGAATAATGATCGAGGCTGACTTTTACTTTTTATAAAATTAGGAAAATGGACCACCTAGTTTTATTTGACGCATTATTTCGATATTTTACATAGATTGAGACTATTGGAGGCAAATTGATTGGAGATTTAGACTGTGCTAGGTTAGAGGAGTCATACCCAATTCGAGGTAAGTGAGACTTACCTACAAATTGCTTGTTTTTTCAAAAGTATGATTTGAAACCTGGATAAATGTTTCAGCTATCTAGTATATATTTATTTATTGTGGGCGGACGCTTACTAGGACATGTATACTAGTTTGAGGTTTTATTACCAGATTGTGCCTTCTTTCAAATTAGATCATGAGGCTTGTTGAACTTTAAAAGCATGAACCCGCCTTGTTTTTTTATAAATCGAGCATCACATCTTAGTATAAGTTATTGAGGCATGATAGGGTCGGCTATCTGATTTTTAATACGTCTTATAAAGACTTATTTTTGTGTGATATTATTCAATGATGTTGTGGCCTGGACTATATGTTGTGTTGCTTTGATTGAGATTATCTGATTCTGGTATTCACATAATTGGTTTAGACCACCGGTTATGGCCTATGGTTCTAGTTGACCCGTTCCACCGGCTAAGGCCTATGATTTTGGTTTAGCCACTCTCTTGGCTAAGGCCTATGAATTGGTTTAGCCGTCTTACCAGCTATGGCTTAATTTTGGTCTAGTAGGTGCATATACTAGGGCCTATTGTTCTTATGTGGTTCATGATTGAAATCGATATGTAATTGAGTGCTTTACTTTGAGACTTATGCTTGCTGAATTATTTTACAAGCTATGGTTAGTTAATATATATATATATATATAATATCATGTTTTACTTTCATATATTCTGTATAAAGACTTGCTTTAAGGGTAAGAAGAAGGGCCGAACCAGTCGAGAATCTTAATGGACGTTATGCTCACAAAAATCTACTTAATGCATCGTGCATATCCTATTATTAGTGGTGTCGCGAGACTTATTTGTTCTCAGTCCTAAAAGAATGTGGTTTACTTTGTTTTAGAAAGAATGTTGCGCATTTTTATATTTATTAATTCTTTAATTCAACGTCACACATGATATGTTTAAGTTTACGGGCTTCAAAAAGTATTTTAATATATTATAAATATATGTTATTTAAGACCACAAAATTATAAAGTCTTTCCTCTCATCGCAATCAAACTAAGACAAATGAAACAAAGCATATACAAATATTATATTACAACTCATTAACTCAAATGATTAGTAAATTTTATAATATTTCCAACTCATAAACTTCAAATCCTCAATATATATTTTTGACCACATAACACGATAGAAGTCAAAAGCCGTTTAAAAAGTAAACCGTTAACTTGCCTATACTATTTCGAAATATTGCAAGTATTAAGTTATTAACAGTTAAGTCCGTTCTAATCAGTTTCAAGTTTGTTAAATAACTTGTACTACTTTATTTTCCACTGAAACATCCTCCAAATGAATTATATAAGAATCTTTTAGTTCAATGTGAAAAGAAATTAAATGGGGTTGGCTTTTATTCATTAGTCAAGGAACGAACAACATCTGCAATCATGTACAAATGCGGTGGTGTGTGTATGTGTGAGAGAGAAAAAGAAAGAGAGATATTTGCAAGCTTGCAAGATCGATTATAAAGATATATAAAAAACACTTTCATGAATTTTTATTTTAAACTAAATCCGTGCAATTCAAGAATCATTTATTCATGTGTAAGAGAAGAAGCGCGGCAGCTTCGCAGAAGAATCTCACATATCCTCCCCCAACCCGCCAAACCCCACCCACCCCCAATCCCAACCAAAAAAAAAAAAAAAAATCAAACTTAAGTTCACGTACAGTACCAAATAACATTAGTAATATGACTTTAACTCTTATATTCTCGCAAAGATAATAGACCCTTGTGGTTCAAACCTTTTCTAAACCTTATATAGTAGAAGCTTAATACATCATACTGCCTTTTTTTTTAATACTAGTAGAGTAAAACAAGTTTAATATAAGTTTAACTCTCGTATACAAGCAGAGCAAAAGTAAGTTTTATGTTATACATATATATATTTAAATTGTCGTACCAAGTAAAATTTACTTAATTATTTTTCAAATTATTTATATATATCCTACTTTTTATGGACAATCATGTCCGTCTCAACAAGATTGGGGCATAAAACCGAAATTCAGAGATAGGCCCTAATTTTTTAATTAAAAAAATCGTCATAACCGGATTCATTTTTTTAGTTGACATATTTAAATTGAATAAATCTAATAATAAGTAAAAATAAGAATATATACTTATAAGTTAAGAATACCAACAATGACAAATTTTCAATAAAAAATATAAAACAAAGTAAGAAGAATAAAACTGACTTAAGAATTTGATAAGTTGATATAATGATATCCAAATAGTATTGCAATGTTTCAATATAATGATTAGTTGTTGTAATACTTGAAATTTTGAAGAAGACAACAAAAAGTAAATTTTGATCTTTTCTAACTTGTAAGCCGCACTAAGACGTTTGAGAAACTTTTCAATATTGAGAATAAGAATAGTAAAATGGAGAATGAACAACAACAACAACAACATACCTAGTGAAATCCCACAATGTGGGGTCTGAAAAGGGTAAAGTGTACGCAGACCTTATCTCTACCCTGGTAGGTAGAGCGGTTGTTTCCGAAAGACCCTCGGCTCAAGACAAAGCAAGAGAAACGGTCAGACTTGGACAAGAAATTTAAAGTAGTATGAAAATGATGGTAACAAAAGCGAATAAGCCATGATAGAGCATTTTGAAAAAGGATGCAGTAGCTAACGCATGTAAATAAGATAAACAAAGTACACTAAAGAACTCATAACATCATAAATCAAACGACATGGGACTATAAAACAATACTACACCTACTAGTATGATAGGCTAAGCAGGCCTACAACAATAGCACTACAACTACTAGTATGTAAGCGTAAGTAGCACTACGCTCAACTACCTACTACCCTTCTACTCTAGTCCGTGGCCTCCACAACCTCCTATTTAAGGTCATGCCCTCAGTAAGTTGCACCTGCGTCATATCTCGTCTAATCACCTCTCCCCAATACTTGTTCTGCCTACCTCTACCCCTCCTAAACCCGTCCATAGCCAACCTCTCACACCTCTACACTGGGCATTTGTATCTCTCCTCTACACATGCCCGAACCATCTCAACCTCGCTTTCCGCATCTTATTCTCCACCGAGGCCACTCCCACTCTATCCCGGATATCTTCATTTCTAATCTCATTCCTCCTTGTATGCCCATACATCCATCTCAACATCCTTATCTCCACAACTTTCATCTTTTGGATGTGCGAAGTCTTGACTGGACAACACTCCGCCCCATACAACATAGTCGGTCTATCCACCACCATATAGAACTTACCTTTAAGTTTTTGTGGCACATTTTTATCGCACAAGACTCCAGATGCGAGCCTCCATTTTATCCACCCTTCCCCAATACGATGTGTGACATCGTCATCAATCTCTCAATTCCCTTGATAATAGACCCGAGGTACATGAAGTTTCCTTTCTTTGGAATGACATGAGTATCAAGCTTCACCTCCACGCTTGTCAAAATGGAGAATGAAATAGATAAATAAATAAATAAATAATAATGTGGGCCCATATTAATTGTTAGGATATAAATGAGGTAATAAAATAGGTATCCAATTACCCACGTAAGGAAACAATTCCCTAAAAATTATTTCATTCCCAAATTATTGCAATCATCTCACATTAAAAGGTAAAAAAAATATTATACTTTCTCTTCAAATTTAGCTGTCCAAACTTTTTTTAATAATTATAAAAAATATATTACATCTTTAAGAAAAGAAAAAAATGGGGTCCCCTAATAAGTTGGGCCCCAAGTCATGGCTTTATTGACCTTAAGGTCCAGCCACAATTCGTATAGTTAATGGCGGAGCCTACATGCGAAGAAGATTCAAATCAGAAACTTATATTATATAAAAAAAAATTCAATCCCCTTAAAATGAGAGAAATGCAAGTTCAAATTTCACAGTGATATTTTTAGATTTTTTCGGATTCCTTTGTTGTTAGGCTTAACCACTATCTAATTAGCCAGAATTTACTGTAAAAGCCAATAATTCGCAGGTCTTAGCCCAATCTAATTATTGAAATCGTATATTTACTTATATTAAGGGTCACTTTTACAAATTAGAACAGGGCCCCCAAAATGTTTGAGACGGTCCTGTCTATAATTATCTTTTTAGTGACTTGATAGCATAATTTTTTGTAATATCAATATATGTAAGTTAACTCTAATAATAAAAATACTAATATCAATATAATAAATACACATAGTAATATTTAGGGCAAATTCATAGTACAAGTTGCAGTATAATGTTTCCTCCAACATCTAACCGACCCCATTAATGGTTGATGAGAAGAGGGAGAGAAAAATTGTAGATTCTTTCCAAATTGGTAGATACATTATGAATTGAAGAGGTGGGCAGAATGCCACATCTGTCTCAATGTAGGGAAATCTTTTGTTTTTTCACTATTTTAGTTTTTATGCATTTTTTGGAGTTGACATTTTTTCCCCATCAAATATCGATATTTTCACCTCTGATAGTGTATGTCTCTCTAGTGTCTAGAGAGTAACGTGCACTTTGTTCTCATTTAAGAAATGTAGAGTGGAAACCAAAATGTCAGCGAATGATTCTCCCTGTTTTTTTTTCTTGGGTTAGGAAAGCCACTGAAGGGGCCTGGTGGAAACCCTCGCCAATTGTAAATACTACAACAATATCAACAATAACATATCCAGTAAAATTTTAGTGGGATCGGGGTAAATTGAAAATAGTGAATGACAAACTTAATAATTGTATGGTGTCATCATAGATGTGGCTCATATTTTCACTTACTACAATCTTGATGTGCAAAATAAAAACTTCTGTTGCGCCTTATATTTCATAAGATCACGAAGATGTGTGTAGTGATAAGTGAAGAGAATAAATAGGTGACCATGGTAATAGTTTTCCTTTTACAAGGTGTTCGGTATTTATTTTGGAGCTCGATTAATTTGAATTTGCACCAAAAATGTTCCATTCATGTGAAAGGCAATTTCATTTCTAGAGTTCAAATTCGAGACTTCTGATTAAGTAGGGAAACTTTCCGCTCACCACAACCTTTGGTGATAGCTGATAGAGAATATATTAATATTCTCTATATATTCTGTAATTATTATTTTAGTGTAATTATGTAAAGTAGATATCTTTTCCAATTAGGTTTGTAAATTGTAAACACCTATAAATATTTCATTAATGAGAAGCCTCCAATCAAGGAGAATTACACTATTCTACATGGTATCAAGAGCCAAAATCCTAACACCCTAAAATTCTTTCTTTTTTTCGCCGGCCACCCCCCATTTCTCTCTTTCCGACAGCCAACCCCCCAAACCCTAAAGAATTTTCGCCCCCCCTCCCCTCTCTTTCCAAACTTTCGGCTGCAACATGTGTTCTCATGATTCCTCCTCCTCCACACAAGACGTCACACATCCTCATCCTCCCTCCTCCTCTACCAACCCCTTTCATCCGGCCTTCGCCCTTACAAATATCAAGAACTTTATCCCTTTGGTTCTTCATCAAGAGGATGGACAATACTCTTCATGGGTAGAATTATTTCAAATTCATGCTTGTGCCTACAACGTTCTTGATCACGTTGACACCACCATACCCCGTCTATTTGACGTTGACAACACAACGTGGAAATAGCTTAATGCTATCGTCAAGCAATGGATATATGACACCGTATCCAAGGATCTACTTCATACTATTATGAAGGCAGGTGCTTCGGCTCACGAACTATGGAAAAGACTAGAGGAAATCTTTCAAGACAACAAGCATACTCGTGCCGTCTATTTGGAAGAACAATTCAATAACACCCGTCTTGAAAACTTTGCGAATATCTTTGACTATTGCAAATAATTGAAATTAGTTATAGATCAATTAACTACTGTGGGCATAACGGTTTCAGAAACGAAGATGGTTTTGCAACTAATAAATGGTTTGCCAAAGGGTGAGTACGACACACTTGCGACAATGATTCAACAAGCCGATCCCCTCTCTAGTTTCAACAAGGCTCGGTCACAATTACTCTTGGAGAAAACTAGGCGTGCTAAACAGGACGAACATAATCAAAATGCCTTGGTAGTTGATGCATTGGTGACCACCACCACACCCGTGGGCGAGCTGCAGCACACGGACAACCAACAATTGCGGGGCAGCTGCGGTGGCAGCAGGGGTAGAGGCCGCGGTAACGGTCGTGGTGGCAAGGGAAAAGAATGCGGGGGACCGTCTAGTTCCGGCGGCCAATAGGGATGGCAATGGATAGGATCTGGACCGGATCCTACTAGATCCAGATCCAAATCCATTTTTCATACCTGAATCCAGATCCGAATCCAGATCCATCGGGTTAATAAAATTCAGATCCAAATCCGGATCCATCGGATCCACCGGGCCCACGGATCGGATCTGGATCCACATGTAAAAAAAATTGTCTTGCTAAGAATGTAACTTTGCTAAGAATTTTCTTTTGAACTGACAAACGATTTTTACTTAGCTAACAATTTACTGTGTTTCAGTTTTGAAATGTTCATATGAGATATTTTGTTCGTTGTCTCGTTTTGATTGTGAGCTATTAATTGAAAATGTTGGACAATGACAATAGTTGTAGAAAATGCTGACTAGTATTTTCACAATACTGAACTTGTATGTGCTTGAAATCTTCACAAATGAAGTGAATATAATTTTAACTACTTGTATATGGAGATGTTAGTCATTCACTAATATAACATTGATTTTATTATCAAAGTTACCTCTTTATTTTTTGTTTTTTGAGTTAACGCGGGGATAAATTAAACTTGTTTTGAGAATTAAACTTGCAAGGATGTGCTTAGCAATTTTAAGAAAATACTTATAAAATTACATTCTAGGTTATGAATATATTTAATAAAAAATGGATCCACGGGTCGGATATGGACCGGATACGGATCTCAAATACAAGATCCAGATCCGATCCGTCAGAAACGGATCCGGATCCGTCGGGTCCAAATTTTGAAGATCCATATCCTATAAAACGGATCTGGATCCACCGGATCCGGACCGGGTCCAGGATCCACTGCCATCTCTAGCGGCCAACCATAGCATGCCTAATACCCACTCAGTGGGCTGACCCACTACCTTGGCCTATTTTCGGAACCTAGGCCTCGCCCCCATATTCCTACCTGAATGTCTCGGCCCAAGGCACTGCCCAGTGGCAGCAACCCAGTGTTTTGGCCCCTCTTGCAGGCCAATGTCCGACGGCCCATCCACAACAAGCCCACTTCTCGGTGGCCCAACAGCAACAAAACCATACGACCTCCTTACCCCTACCGAACTGGGCCAGACCTACAACACCATGAATTTACAACAACTCGATGATGCCCGATATATGGATATGGGCACCACATCCCACGTCACTCGTAACTCTAGTAATCTTCCTCAACTGTTTAATTTGAACAATCCTCAATTTATTTTGGTTGGAAATGACAATCGCATTCCAATTCAAGGCTATTGCACCACTCAAACTCCATCACCCCACCCTCCTTTTTCCCTAAAAAAAAACGTCATATATGCTCCTAAAAATTAGCAGTAGTTCTTTAGGTGCTAGGTGTGGCTCATAAAAATGGGATGCGACAATTTGCTTCACATAATACACCAATTATATATAAGGTTTAACTTATATGCACGGTAATTAAAATAATTATGCCTCAATCCACATAAATTAGAATGATTATATGAATCTTTACTTACCATATTTCTCTATATAAGCTCGGCTATGATAGCAAATAAAATAAAATCAAAAAGTGAGTTTAATATATCAAAATAATAGTAATAATATTAAAAGTTCTATATATTTTTATTGGCACAAATACAAATTTATGATAATGTCAAAATACTCCTAAAAAAATATAGGTTCAATTTCATCATACTAACAAGACTAAAAATTATTAGCAACTAGTATATATCACATGTATGCATGAATCTTTTCTTCCATTAACCCTAACATTAACTAAGTCTATATTGATTCTAAGAAATTGTAAATCTTTGAGCATAACTTTTCCATGCGGTCTAAGTCTATCTCATCCCTTTTTAACACCTTCAATTACTATATAGTTTCACACCTATGGACCACTTTATCTATAGATCGACACATGATATGATCAAACCATCTTAAGAGATTTTCTCTCATTTTATCCTTGACGCGTGCTACTTTGCACCTTCTAAAAAATGATATCATTTTTAATTTTTATATAATCTTGTATGACCGCACATTTATCTTAGCACATGCATCTCTACAACACTCATCTTGTGGATATGTTAGACTTTAGTTATCCAAATTCACTACCTTATAACATTGTTGCCAATCTTATAACTGTTCTACTAATATTGACTGGCCGTGTAAATCTATTTTACACTATCAAGTCCTATGAAGATAAATGTTCCTAATAAATTAAATTATTAACCTAAAAATAAGGTAGCCAACTTTCAGAACATATTAAGATATACACCGATAATATAAAATTACTTTTATACCGATTATTTATGTAACTTGAATCCTTGTAAATATAACTTTAAATACTAAGCTCAGGAGGTTGTCATGCAATATGGTCATGCTTCAACAAAATTATTGCATAAATCATTTTATCTATCGTTGAATATATATGGATAATCTTTAAGGTTCTTAATAATAATAAAAAAGAATATATATGGATGAAACTAAACAACTTTTCCTTATCTAATAATTTAAGCCTTGGCCTAAGCCACCAATTATTCCTGGATATTGTTCATTAAGTCTGTGTCATTGCGAAAGAAAGATTATTTAAAATTAAAGGTTGATAATTGCAAATGACAAAATAAAAACACATGGATAGAGTTTGCCAGTGACAATACGTAATAAGTCAATTTTTACATGTATTAATTGAACTATCATTTTACTTGGAAATATAAAATACAATCTATCTCGCAATATAGCTTGGTGACTATATTATATATCGAGAAGCTGATCGATCATGGCTCTTTCTAGGACCACTATTCAGTTATCAATCCCATTTGTTATTGAAGTAATTAGTGTTTTTTCCTAAGTACAAAATCATCATATTTATATAACGAAAACCTTTTCGACAAAAAAATAAATATATGGTGGGAGGCTTTCCCTAGCCATCAATCATTCATGATTGTTGTTCATTAAGGGTATCATTGAGAAGGAACTTAAAAACTTATCTAAATTCCAGGACATTATTAATGATTGCAGAAAAAAACTTTAAAATTTTGAAAAAGAACACATGAAAACACATGGATTGAGTCATTGCTAGTGACAATACATAATTATTAGAGTGTGTACAATATTATTTAGCCATATTTAGTCTTATATAATTATGATAAATATAGGATCTCTATTGTAAACGGATTCCACTTTGTATACCCTATATATATTTTGTATTAATGAGAAAGGCTCCACAAGGGAGATTAATACAACTCTACATGGTATCAGAAGTCAAAAATCCTTCCCAACTTAAAACCTAGTTTCGACCGCCCACCTCTTTCCGTTTCCGGCACCAAATCCACCGTATACCACCGGTATACCTCCGATATACGCCGATATACAGCTGTCCAACCCTCAAATTCTACTAAAAGCACTGTATACCGCAGGAATACTGCTGATATACAACCTCCTTTCTTTCCCTATCTCTCAACCAGGTTGTACCCCTCGTATATAGCCTATACACGCTGATATACACTCTGTATACGGCTGATATACCCTCACTTCCACTGTATACCACCTGTATACAGCCTCCCTAAGTCATTATACACCACATATATAGTTTTTTCTGCCCATATACATTGTGCCTACGTCCCGAACCCCTCCCCTAATTTCTTTTTCACTCTTTGACAGGCCTTTCATGGCCGAAAACAGCATTGGAAGCAATAGTAACCAGCCACGCCGAATTGGAAGATGGGACTGGCTTGCGAATTGGGCCTCCAGCAGTAGCCCAGCAGCTGCGGCCTCTAGCCATAGCCCAGTAGATGCGGCCTAATTTACTACAAACAGGTCATCCGCCCGAAACAGCTCGATGGGCCACAGTCACACGACCTACTTCCCTGCTGCCCCAAATCGACCCAACAACCTGGAAAATCTGCAGACAGGGCACCCATATCCGGCCCAATATTCTGGGGGCCAACAGTCCACTCCGAGAATTTCCCAATCTAATTTGGGCCAGGCTTTCAGCACATTGACTCCTCGGAAGCCCGATAATGCGTGGTATATAGATACGGGCGTCACGTCTCATCTCACCAACAATTTTGGTAATCTTACTCAACTTCGAAATTTAAATACTTTGCAGTCTATTATGGTCGGTAATGGCCATCACATTCCAATTCAAGGTTTGGCCACACCATTACCCCACCACCGCATCCCCACTTCTCTCTTAAAAATGTCTTTTATGCCCCGAACATAATCACAAATCTGATTTCTGTTTGAAAGTTTGCCATCGATAATTCTTTCTCAATTAATTTTGACCCATTTGGATTTTCTGTAACGGACCTCTGTACCGAGAAACTCCTTACGAGATGCAATAGTGAGGGGGACCTATATCCGTTCCTTCCCACATCCGCTGCTAATGTCACTCTTTCCACCGTTTTAACAATAATATCTCCATCTATGTGGCATAGTAGACTTGATCAACCGGGTTCTCACGTTTTTTATTCTCTTAGAAACCAAAATTTAATCCAATGTAACAAAGGGAATCTTTCTCATAGTTGCTCCTCGTGTCAGTTAGGGAAACACGTTAGACTACCATTTACAGCTTCTATGAGCACTACTTTCTCCCCCTTTGATATTATTCACGTTGATTTATAGACATCCCCCATAACTAGCAACTTATGCCACAAATATTATCTAGTACTTTTGGATGATTTTCTCACACTTTCTTTGGCTCTATCCACCCAAACTCAAATCTCAAGTGTTCTCCAAAATTGTTGAGTTTCGTACACTAGTTAAAATGCAATTTGAAAAATACATAAAATCGTTTCAATGTGATAATGGTCGAGAGTTTAATAATTCCATATTTCATAAATTTTGTACGGCTAATGGGATGATCTTTTGTTTCTCGTGCCTTCACACCTCCCCTCAAAATGGAAAAGCCGAAAGAATTCTCCAAACCATTAATAATATAATTCGTACCCTCCTTTTTCATGTGTCTCCCCCTACTTTTTGGGTATATGTACTAAAAACGGTAGAACACATTCAAAACATTCTACCCTCCCGTGCTATTCAAAATAGGACACCCACCGAAATTCTCTACCATCAAATTCCTACCTATGACCATCTTAGAATTTTCGGTTGTCTGTGTTACCCTAATCTGACATCTACGGCCCCCACAAATTGGCACCCAGATCTACTCTGTGTGCCTTCCTAGGCTTTCCGTCTAATCATAGGGGTACTTGTGTTATGAACTATCCACCGACAAAAAATTGATCTCACGTCATGTCACTTTTGTCGAGTATGTTTTCTCGTTTGACAACATTCAAAAATTCCAAGTAACTGATTATAAATTTCTGATGATTCGGACACATCACCGCTTGTCCACCAAGCTCTCTGACATGCTACCATTGTTCCGACAACAGTCAGCACCTTGTCACCACCACCTCTCATCACCGCCGCTACAGGCGGTCAGTCCTCCGCCGCCGCCACCACCACTACCCAATCACCGTCACTACCTCTCACCGTTGCCACCACCGGCGGCTCACCTGGATCGTCACTGTCACCACCGATTGCCCCCCCACCATCGGCAACCGGCCAGATCTGTCTCCTTCCACCGTCGAAAACCCCTCTTCTACTCACCGGCACCATCTGCCCGTACACCCAGTGTTGTCACCAACTGCCGCTGCCATTCCTTTCAACCGATAGAACCCTGACATTGTACCAGTCTACCCCACCCAGCATCGTACCCACACCCCGACCCACATTAGAAAATCACCGACCCCACACCCTTCTCCGATAACCATCCATTCACTAGTCTTGTCACTAGAACCATAGATCGACGTCGGTCCCCAGATCGACGACTCCACCATGTCCACCGAAATAACCAGAAACCAGTACCCAAACCCCATTACCCGATACCCCACCCATACAGAAACCTGATTCCATCAACTCTTGTGAACAGAACCCAAAACCACCGCAGCACACCCACCCTACCCCCGCACCCATGCACCACGTGGAAACCCGTGCCCAATGCGGGATTTTCAAACCCAAAGTCCATTTTAACCTATCTACACAAACACTATCCCCTATTCCCAAAAATCCAAAATTAGCCAAATAAGACCCCAATTAGAATGTGGCCATGTGTGAAGAATTTAATATTTTAACTAAACGACACACTTGGGATTTGGTTCCTAGATCAGATGGGGTGAATGTGATCCGATGCATGTGTCTTTTTGTCACAAATACAGAGACAGTGGTGAGCTAGAGAGGTATAAGACGAGACTTGTGGCTAATGGCACAAATCAGCAGGAGGGCATTGATTGTGGTGAGACATTTAGTCTAGTTGTTAAACCGGCCACTATTCACACAATTCTGAGTATTGCTATGGGTAAGTACTGTCTGATTCATCAGCTTGATGTAAAGAATGATTTTCTACATGGAGATTTAAAAGAAACTGATTACATGCACCAGCCGCCTAGTTTTGTCCATCCTACAGCCCCTCAGTATGTATGTCATCTCCGTAAGTCACTTTATCGCTTGAAACATGCCCCTAGAGCGTGGTATGATCGCTTTGCACAGTATATCATGCAGATTGGGTTTATATGCAACAAGTGTGGTAATTCTCTATTTATTTTTCATAGAGGTAGTATCATTGCATATTTATTATTGTATGTGGATGATATTGTGATTACTGCCTTATCTAAGTTGTTGAAAAATGAGATCATTGCATTGCTCAAAATTGAATTTGCTATGACTGACTTGGGGAAGTTGCGCTATTTTTTTGGGATTTCAGTGACTAGATCTGCAGATACTATGTTTCTTTGTCAGCGTAAGTATGCAGAAGAGATTGTGTACATGGCTAAAATGGCAAATTGCAAAATCATGTCTACTCCAGTTGACTCTAAATCAAAGCTTAGTGCTTTGGATGGTGATCCAGTGTCAGATCATACTCTTTATCAGAGTCTTGCAGGTGCACTACAGTACCTTACTTTCACCAGGCCTGATATTGCTTATTTTGTTCAACAGGTATGCTTATTCGTGCATGCCCCTAGGGAGCCTTATTTTACTGCCCTTAAACATATCATTCGATACGTTAATAACACACTTGATTATGGACTGCATCTATACCCCTCAGCACCGACCAAATTGTTGTCATATACGAATGTTGATTGGGCAGGTTGTCCAGAAACGCGACGATCCACCTCAAGCTATTGTGTGTTCTTGTGGGATAATCTAATTTCTTGGTCTGCTAAGAGACATGCCACATTATCCCGTTCTAGTATAGAAGCAGAGTACAGAGGTGTTGCTAATGTTGTTGTTGAGATCTGCTGGCTCTGAAACCTTCTTTTGGAGCTTCAGTGTCTGTTGCGTAAGGCGTCTTTGGTTTATTGTGATAACATATCCGCCATCTATCTATCTCATAATCCGATTCATCATCAGCGAACCAAGCATATTGAGATGGGCATCCACTTTATTCGTGAGAAGGTTGCTCTCGGTCATATCAAGGTATTGGATGTGCCTTCTTCTTATCGGTATGCAGATATATTCACAAAAGACCTTCCTAAACAGCTATTCTTTGACTTCAGATAGTCTTAGCGTCCGGCCTCCTCCCACTCAGACTGATGGGGTGTATTAGAATGTGTACAATATTATTTAGCCATATTTAGTCTTATGTAATTATGGTAAATATAGAATCTCTATTGTATAAGGATTCCACATTATATAACCTATATATATTTTGTATTAATGAGAAATGCTACCCAAAGGAGATTAATACAATTCTAAAATAATAAGTCAAGTTTTACATGAATTTATGGAACTATCAATATATTTGATATAGAAAATACTTTATAACGTATATATCTTAGAAATATTATTTTGTAGATAGAAAAGATCGATCATTGCTCTTTATTGGACCACAATGCAATTCCATTTTTTACCTTAATCATGGCATTCCCCATCCAAGTCTTTTTTTCCCTACCCAAAAAAAAAAAAAAATTAAAGAAACACCATCCACTTTAAATAGCTTAAAACCCCCCAAAAAATAAATTATGATATAGACAAATCATTAGGGTCACAAAACGAAAATATATATATAAAAAATACATTAAATTATTTTATGTAACATGCTCGTTGATCCCTAGGTGATCAACATACCATGTATCTCCACGTGTCGGCTAGCGATCCATCAGAAGTTGATTAGCTAAATTGAAACCATTAGGTATATATGCACATGAAGCGATATACTTTGTTCCCCTTAAATTTTTGTTACTACTATTTTACTATACTTATATTATTGCATTTTCCCCTCCAATATTGTCCCTTTCTCTCTCTCTCTCTAAGTCTCAACTTCTCTCTCATTTTGTTAGCAAGTGTAAGAAGAAGAAGAAGGAAGATAGATATATATATATACTGATTATTCAAGAAAAATAGTTTTGATTTTTTTTGATGGATCTCAAAGAAACTGAGTTGTGTTTGGGGCTACCTGGTGGTGGTGTTGGAGGAGAATTAAGAGATAATAAAATCAATGGGAAAAGAGGGTTTTCTGAGACTGTTGATTTGAAACTCAACTTTCATCAATCCAATGATGTTTCTTGTGCTACGGATCTCAAGGAGAATAACAAGATGAAGACTACTCCTACTAACAAAGAAATTGCTTGTAACAAGGATCCAATCAAGCCACCTGCCAAGTAAGTCTCTCTCTCTTTTATAATCGAGAAAACTCTCATAGTCAGTGGTGCATGGTTCACAATTTAGTGGATAATTGACTTTCCTTTCTGCCCTGGTCTACTTAAACATTAGACTTTTTCCATTTCTCCTCTTTCATCTTGTTGGTTTCTTTCGGAAACAGATGATTATTAGTCGTTTCGTGGGGACATTGAGGAAAATTCAAAAAAGCATTTTGGCATCACTCTTTAATTTTCACCTACGTTGTTTAGATTCTCTAAAAATGTTGTGTCGACCGTATTGAATCCTTCAGAAATGCATAGGTTTTTGCATACCGACATACACTCCATAGTATTTTTGAAAAGTACATAGATTTTCAAGACTAAAAATTTCTCAACTATAGCTTTTAGCTCCAGTATTAATATTAGTATCATAAACTTTGACTAGAGAGAATTTAATATACTCAAAAGAAAGTAGTATTAAAAATTTAGTGATTTTTTTCTTCCATATTTTATGGTGTCTATATATAGAAAAATACTTCTTTCTTCAAAAAAAAAATGGAAAATTGTTTGACCGTGTGATGTATACAGTTGTGTTTAAATTTTGTTACGGTGCTATGACTAGTTCTTGACTAAAAACAGATCAGAAGTTGGTATTATAATTTTAAACTAGTACTTAACTATTTTTTAAATAAAACATATTTATCTGCATATTGAGTGAATAAATTTGACAAAGTATTTTGAACATTTTTTTTGTGTGGAAATTAATTATTGCAGGGCACAGGTAGTGGGTTGGCCACCAGTGAGATCATTTAGGAAGAATGTAATGGCTCAAAAGAGCAACACTGAAGAAACTGAGAAGACAAGTGCTGCTGCATTTGTCAAAGTCTGCATGGATGGTGCACCTTATTTACGTAAGGTTGATTTGAAAATGTACAAAAGCTACCAAGAACTTTCTGATGCTTTGGCTAAGATGTTTAGCTCCTTTACTAATGGTAAGTACCATAATTTAATTAATTTTCCATAATTTCAAGAACAATTTAGTTTATATACACACTGACAGTGTAAAATTGTTTAACGCTATTAGCTTATTTTAATCGGTTACTTACTGCAGTTTTAATATCAGTGGGTGTCCCACCTTTGTAGAAGGGGAGTCAGTTGACACCCTTTCGTCAGACATTACACTGCGTAGATAGGTTGATTTTTTAGTGTAGTATACTTATATGTTATATGTTGAATTTCTTCGCTTCTTGATATGTTTATTTATTTTATATATTTTGAACTCCTTAGTAAAAATTCTGGTTCGAGTTTTATGTTACTGGAATAAGATTACACTAGATGGTTACATGTAATTGTAAGTAATCACGACCTAATAGTGTAAGGAAATTGTATACTGACAGCGTACAGAAGTTGAACTCGAAATTATTAAGTGAAAATAACTTTATTCTTCAACTAATAGCGTGTGTACATCTATATACATGGGATATTAAAATTTTCAAGATAAGTAATGTTGTATTTTGAATATAAGGAGTATTATAGAGAAAGAACATGCAGATTATATTCTTTTGTTGATGTCCACTTGCTAGACTCTAATTAGTTAAACTAATATTTTTCTGAGAATAAAATCTTGAAAACATGACAAGAAAAACAGTTAAATCTTAGAACCATGCTCATAAGGGGTTGATACAGCCCAGCCTTTTGATTTACATATTGTAGAAATGTTAGTGTGGGATTATTCTGTGAATCTATGAAAATATTAATTAATTTCAACTTGTATTCATTGCATATTGATTCAGGAAATTATGGGTCCCAAGGAATGATAGATTTTATGAATGAGAGCAAACTGATGGATCTCCTCAACAGTTCTGAATATGTACCTACCTATGAAGATAAAGATGGAGATTGGATGCTTGTTGGAGATGTACCTTGGGAGTAAGTTTTATAACTATCAACATTCTAATTTCTTCATAATCAATTAAAACTCCTAATAATAAACAATAAGGAGATTTAAGCAAGAAAATAAATGAACTAAAGGATTGTTTGTACGACATAAGTTATATTTCACAAAAGAATATTTTCCTGAAAAATTATTATTTTTGGTGTTTGGTTGATGAATGAAAAAGAATTTCGAAAAAAATATTTATTCAACAGAACAATATGCTAAGTTGGAGCAAGTAATTGCAATGATAAAGTTAATATAGCTGTAAGAATAATACTTCTGTTTATATGAGAGGAAAGTTACTTTCGTCGTTTTAATTTTCTAGTAATCAGACACTAGAAAATATTTTCTTGAACATAGATTTTTATCGTACTAAATACAATGAGACTTAACTTCTATATTTCTTTAAACTTTTTCAGGATGTTTGTTGATTCATGCAAGCGTTTACGCGTAATGAAAGGATCAGAAGCTATTGGACTTGGTAATTCCCTTTTTTATAACTCTAATTTTGAGTTTTCAAGCAAGTCAATATTATTTTCTTCATTATAACTAAATTATTTATTTTTCTTAAATTTCAGCACCAAGAGCTGTGGAGAAATGCAAGAGCAGGATCTAAGCCAATTGATGTTTTTCAAAGGTGCAAAAACTCCATAGATGCTTGAAGTTGAAGCTTTTGTGAGATTAATATTGTTGTTTCCATGTGTCTGTATTTTAATTTTATTAGTATATAGTTAATTAAAGAAGTGATATTTACTTTGGACATTTGTAATGGACAAGAAGCAATAAACTTAAAACCCTCTATTGTGTCTGGCTTGTTTATTACTTAATGGTTTGCTTAATAATTATCCCTTCTTTGTTGTTGTTTTTGGTTCTTGTCCTTGTTGTCATAGTAGTTGTCTGTTTTAATTACTCCTTTATTGAAATTTCATTTGTTGTTTTTTGTTTCAATTAACAAGATTCTATGTATCATGTATTTCAACTTTTTAATTTATTTATTGATCAATTTGTATGTTTTATGAATATTTATAACTTTGAATTATTTGTTATGACAAAGTCTATGTCCCTAGGGGAACAAGGCCATGTGCATATTGCTGGGGGGTTTTCATTTATAGCCCAATAATTTATTTGTTTTTGGTCATTCAGTACATTGCCATAATAATCAAATAATTTGTGTCTGTCTGATACATGTAAGGGGATTGAATGAGTGGCCCTTTAATGGGCTGGAATTGTATAATTGTTTGCTGTATGGTACTACTTTAATATTCATGGGATCACTACATTATTATTCATATCTTGTTTGTACTACTAATAACCAAGCAATGTGTTTGAATTTGTCTACTTAAAGAATTTTGACGAAGAAAATTTAAAGGCAATTTAAGTTGTATAATAACAATATTTATACATCATCAGTATAATATAATTTGTTATAACATAAATTACTATATAATATAATTATTAAAATAAAAATACTTATGTTTACTTTTTAGTTAATTTGATTGTGGAAATATCTTTTATAGTTAAACTCAAATGTTGTTTGAATGCACTTTATACTACTTTAATTCTTTATCTGAGTTGACCGTTTCTATTGCTTTACTATTTACTCTTGCTTTGTTTTGATTGTCCTGTTTGTGATTATGCTTTGTCTAGAGCTGAGGGTCTCCCGGAAACAGCCGCTCTACCTACCAAGGTGGAAGTAAGGTTTGTGTACACTCTACCCTCTCCAGACCCCACGATGTGGGATTTCACTGGATATGTTGTTGTTGTTTGTAAGATAGAATAATTTCCCTTAGGGATTCCTTTCATTATTCACAATATATATAGATGTACAAAGGTTGATTCCTAATATGGTACGAATCCTAACTTACCTTACAAAGGTTGATAGGGGTTGTTGAGCGTGGCCCATTGGCCTAGGCCCACTATCATGGGGCCCATGGCTGGGACCAGTGGGACGGTGACCCACTGTTGCCGGGACAGGGCCCACTGCTATTACCGTCACCACTGCTGGAACCATTGCGTTTGCCCCTGCGATTTTTGTCATTATTTTTCTGATTATTTTTCCCCCCCCTTAAGAACGGTTTTGGCCCGAATTATCACCAAAATTCTGAGAATTAGGGGACGACGTCATCATGACCACGCTTTTTGGGTTGGTTTTTTTGTTTTGGGTGAGGAGGAAAAATATACAAGGGGTTAAAAAATAAATGCTTTGAAAAAAATGTAAATTATTTAAAATAAAATAACGATGTGATAATAATAAAACATAATATTTATGAAATGCTTAATGCTTAAAAAATAAAATGCGATGCCATTTTGTGAAAATAAAATAACATATAATTTTTGGGTAAAAACTTATGATTAAGATATAAAAAGCAAATGATAGTAAAAAAAGTGAATAATAATAATAATAATAATAAATAATGATAAGAGAATAGACGACGATATGAAAAGCCTTATATATATATATATATATATATATATATATATATATATATATATATATATATATTTTTAAAATTGTTTTTGAGGTGTCAAAATATTTAAAATTGCAAATAAATATCGGAAAAGAGGGGACAAAATTGGGTGTCAACAGATGCCCCTCTTTGGCCGGAGACGATGAAAGAGTTTTCGGACAAAGAAGTTGACTGATTAGCCAATTTTGTCCTGATCATCGGGGACTTGAATGAAGATTAGGTATACACGGGTGGAAATAGAATCCCGAGGGAGAAGGAACTGCGATATCGATAGATTGAAAAGCAAAAGTTGGTGCAGATTCAAGAAACATTGCCCCAGTATCGAGTTATGGTGATACCGGTTGCAAATGTGGAAAAATATTTGGAAAGAGCAGAACGACGTTCGAAGTAGGCCGCTGACCTTTATTGGGAAGTCCAGTCCTCCAACAAATTGTCTCGATTCGTCGTAAGAGATAGTTCCACGTTATGCTGAAGCTCCTACCTATTCAAACTCCTGCGGACTAGAGCTAAGATAAAAATTAGTGTGTAACTGCTGAATACAATGGATATATGAGAATACGAGACGTCGTTGTATAGACGTAATGAAATGACGCCGTTGTATAGACGTAATGAAATGACGTCATTGTATAGACGTAATGAAATGACGTCGTTGTATAGACGTAATGTAGATGACATCATTGCATAGACGTAATGAAATGACGTCGTTATATAGACGTAATGTAGATGACATCATTGCATAGACGTAATAAAATGGCGCCGTTGTATAGACGTAATTCAGATGACGTCGTTGTATAGACATAATGCAGATGACGTTGTTGCATAGACGTAATGCAGATGACGTCGTTGTATAGACGTAATGTAGATGACACGGTTGCATAGGCGTAATAAAATTACGTTGTTGTATAGATATAATGCAGATGACGATGTTGCATATGCGTAATGAAATGGCATCGTAGTATAGACGTAATGCAGATGACGTCGTTGCATAGACGTAATGAAATGACGTCGTTGTATAGACGTAATACAGATGACGTCGTTGCATAGACGTAATGAAATGATGTCACTGTATAGATGTAATGCAGATGACATCGTTGCATAGACGTAATGAAATAACATCGTTAAATAGACATAATGCAGATGACGTCTTTGTATAGATGTCATGAAATGACGTTGTTGTATAGACGTAATGTAGATAACGTCGTTGCATAGACGTAATACAGATGATGGCGTTGCATAGACGTAATGAAATGACGTCATTGCATAGACGTAATGAAATGATGTCACTGTATAGATGTAATGCAGATGACATCGTTGCATAGACGTAATGAAATAACATCGTTAAATAGACATAATAAAATAACGTCATTGTATAGACGTAATGAAGATGACGTTGTTGCATAGGCGTAATGAAATGACGCCGTTGTATAGACGTAATGCAGATGATGGCGTTGCATAGGCGTAATGAAATGACGTCGTTATATAGACGTAATGCAGATGACGGCGTTGCGTAGGCGTAATGAAATAACATCATTGTATAGACGTAATGCAGATGACGTCGTTGCATAGACATAATGAAATGACGTCGTTGTATAGATGTAATGCAGATGACGTCGTTGCATAGACGTAATGAAATAACGTCATTGTATAGACGTAATGCAGACGACGTCATTGCATAGACGTAATGAAATGACGCCATTGCATAGATGTAATGAAATGACGTCGTTGCATAGACGTAATGCAAAATTTCGTCATTGCATAGACTAAATGTAATGACGTCATTGTATTGATGTGATGCAAAATGACGTCGTTGCTTAAACGTGATGCAAAAATATCATCGTTACATAGATGAAATATAATGACGTCGTTGTATTGACGTAATGCAGCGTGACCCTGAGGCCGAAATACTATGTTGAAGTTCTTGCAAACTCAATCTGGATGAAAAGCTAATGCGTGGACATAGGCGATGTAAAAATTGAGTAGATGAGGATGAGAATTTGACCCTGTGAGTCGAAATACCGTTCTTTGCATAGACATAACGCGGTTGGGACCCTGTAGGTCAAGATGACGTCTTTGTACAAACTCAAAATAAGAACGTGATCCTTGTGGTGAGCTGCGATGCAGAGGTTCTTTGCAAAATTGAACATAAATGTTGCGGCTTCCCTGCCTCTTTCAACCTGAAGGACCTGTACTCAAAGAAAATTTGTGAGTTTGGGGAGAGGCGGTTGATTCGCGTTGACTTTGTAGCTTTAGCTCTTGATACTTGCATGTCCCACTGGTTTGGACCTGTAACCTGTCTGGTTTCCAGTCTTAGCTAGTTAATGAAAATATTTGTTGAAAATAATTTATTTATAAGAAAGTATGCATATCAATAAGAATTTATGTCGAACTCTAATGAAAATATTTGTTGAAAACAATTTGTTTATAAGAAGGCATGCATATTAATAAGAATTACTGTCGAACTCTCGAATAGTGACATGCAGTGAAACAGAGCAAACGTCTTATCCAAAGTTCTTCTTTTGACTGAAGACTTAGTCGGGGAACACTTTTCCATATCTATTGGCATCTTTTTACAGTGAACCCTTAAAATTTGCCCCAGTTTCTGGTATGTGAGGATGTTGAACTTTCAACTGGACCAAGCCGAGTCTTGTATGGGTTGCTTGCCTGTCCTATCAAGGCGATTGGATGGGTGTATTTTGTTACATGCAAGCTAAGGGGGGAAATTTATTTAATGGTATGACCGAAGCCGATATAGGCCGCCTACGTATCCCAACAAGGAAATCATGTCATAACGTAGTTCGTTACAAGCAAAAGGGGATTGTAAGGTTTTTTGCGAAATGGGACTGAAGCCGATGTGGGAGCCTACGTATCTCGCCGAGGGAATCAGGTCATAACGTAGTTCATGTTACAAGTAAATGGATTTTTGGGGAAATTTGTGCTTTAAAGAAACGAACCCGACATGGGTTCTTTTCGTATCCCGCCAAGGGAGTGCAACTTTTACAACATAGAAAATGCATTACATAGAAAAAATCATAAATGTAATATTTTTTCACCGCATCTGCATTGATAGCTTTTGATCAGAATTCGCCATCCATTTCAGGTAGGATTAATGCTCCTCCAGTTAGCACTCGGTGAACCATGTAAGACCCCTGCCAGTTAGGTGCGAATTTTCCTTTAGCTTCATTTTCGTGCGGGAATATACGTTTTAGCACCAATTTCCCCGGTTTGAAAATCTTTGGTTTTACTTTCTTGTTGAAAGGTTTCACCATTCTGTTCTGATAAAGTTGCCCGTGACAAACTGCGTACATCCATTTTTCATCAATCAGCATCAATTGTTTGTACCAATTCTGTATCCACTTGTCTTCACTCAGCTCGGCTTCTTGAATAATTCTCAAGGATGGTATTTCTACCTCTAATGGTAACACAACTTCTGTCCCATAGACCAAAAGATACAATGTTGCCTAGTAGAAGTCCTGATTGTAGTGCGATAGCCCAAGACTGCAAAGGGCAAATGCTCATGCCAGTGTTTGTAATTATCAACCATTTTCCGCAGTATTCTCTTGATGTTTTTTGTTGGCTGCTTCGACTGCTCCATTCATCTGAGGTCGGTATGGAGTTGAATTTCGGTGAGCGATCTTAAACTTCTCACATACCTCATGCATCAAATTACTATTGAGATTGGCTCTGTTATCTGTTATAATCGACTCAGGGATTCCAAATCGGCAAATGATGTTATTGCGGACAAAGTCAACTACCACCTTCTTTGTCACTAACTTGTTTGATGAGGCTTCTACCCATTTCGTGATGTAGTCAATTGCCACTAGAATAAATATGTATCCATTTGACGCGGAAGGTTCAATAGGACCAATGACATCCATGCCCCAAGCTGCGAATGGCCAAGGAGAACTCATCACATTGAGCTCGTTAGGAGGTCCCGGATTAAATCACCGTGAATCTGACACTGATGGCATTTTTGCACAAAGCGAATGCAATCTGTTTCCATGGTCATCCATAAATACCTAGCTCTCGGAATCTTCTTTGCTAAAGTGAAACCATTCATATGATGTCTGCACGTGCCTCCGTGTATCTCTTCAACTAACCTGCTTGCCTCATGGGCATCAACACATCTTAACAAACCTAGATCCGGAGTCCTCCGATAAAGGATTTCTCCGTTTAGGAAAAAATGGTTTGTTAACCTCCGAAGTGTCTTCTTTTGTGTGCTAGTGATGCCTTCTGGATATTCGCATGCCTTGAGATACCTCTTAATGTCGTGGTACCAGGGCTTTCCATCCAGCTCTTCATCTATGTGGAAACAATAGACTGGCTGATCCAACAAGTTCACCTTGATAGGATCAATGTAATTCTTATCTGGATGTTGAATCATGGAGGACAGAGTTGCTAGAGCATAAGAAAATTCATTTTGAGTTCGTGGGATATGCTTGAATTCTATCTCGCTTAACCTTTCGCATAATTCTTTCACGCAATGCAGGTAATGAAGTATCTTCACGTTCTTGGTGGCCCATTCGCCTTGTACCTGACGAATCAATAAGTCTGAATCACCGATAACCAATAATTCTTGTATGTTCATATCAACGGCCATTCTAAGTCCGAGTATACAAGCTTCGTATTCTGCCATATTGTTGGTGCATGAGAATCTGAGCTTCACCAAAATTGGGTAGTGCTGACCCGATTCTGAAATCAAAACTGCTCTGATATCAACTCCTTTGAAGTTTGCGACTCTATCAAAAGAACATTTTCCAACCCGGGTACTCTTATGAGATATCTTCTTCAACAAACAATACCTCCTCATTCGGAAAATAAGTTCGAAGAGGCATATATTCTTCATCTACTGGGTTTTCAGCAAGATGATCAGCTAGCGATTGTCCTTTGATATCCTTTTGGGTAACATATATGATATCAACACGCATCCAAATGCATTTTCCAACACAAACAAATATAATAACAAACGCCTTCCAGGATTTGGAGGCACCAAAACATGTGGATTAGACAGATATTCCTTCTGTCAAAAGCTTGTTGGTAATCTGTTGTCCACTTGGTAGCAGCGTCTTTCTTTAGTAGCTTGAATATTGGCTCACATATCACCGTTGATTGCGCTATGAACCTACTGATGTAATTGAGACGACCGAGAAAACTCATCACGTCCTTTCGACTCTTTGGAGGAGGCAAGTCTTGAATAGCGTTTATCTCCGAGGGGTCCAATTCAATGCCCATTCTACCACGATGAAACCTAACAGCTTCCCAGCAAGGACACCAAATGCATATTTTGCAGGATTTAACTTCATATTGTACCGCCTCAGTCGTTCAAAGAACTTTTTCAAATATGTCAAGTGATATGAAGCCCTTGGCGACTAGATAATAACGTCATCCACGTAGACCTCGATTTTCTTATGGATCATATCATGGAAAATAGTAGTCATGGCTGTTATATAGGAGGCACCTGCGTTCTTGAGTTAGAACGGCATTACTCGGTAGTAGTATACTCCCCAAAGTGTAGTGAATGATGTCTTTTCTGCATCTTCCTCATCCATCAGGATTTGGTGATAACCAGCAAAGCAATCAACGAACGATTTCAACTCATGCTTCGCACGGTTATCAATGAGTATGTGAATATTTGGGAGAGGGAAATCATCCTTCGGGCTAGCCTTGTTGATATCCTGATAATCCACGCATACCCGTATTTTCCCATCTTTCTTTGGCACATGTACGATATTGGCTAGCCAAGTGGGGTACCTTGTAACTCGAATGACCTTTGCATCGAATTGCTTGGAAACTTCTTCCTTGACCTTTAAACATGCTTGATTTTCCTTGGCGTTTTACTTCGCCGGAGGGCAAGATGGCTTGATAGGTAATCTATGCGAAATAATATTTGTGCTCAGACCCGGCATATCGTCATAAGACCAAGCAAATACGTCAATATATTACCTCAAAAGATCCACCAATTCTTTCTTTTGTGCGGTGCTTAGATGGACACTGATTCTTGTTTCCTTCACGGGTTCTGCGTCTCCCAAATTTACTGCCTCTGTTTCGTCCAAATTTGGCTTTGGTTTATTCTCAAAATTCTCCAATTCTTTGGTCAATTCTTCCGGCTGTGAATCTTCCTCATATTCTTCGAAGTCATGTTCGTTGTTTGGACTTTGTTTGCTTGTTTCATTACATGTCACATTTACATTATCGACAGATTTATTAGTTTGCATGCTAAAAGAGAAAAGAAAATTATTAAACAAAATGATTTTTTTTAAAATAGCAAAAGCAATATGGATTTGTCATTTAAGTTTTCAAAATGTGGAGGCAAAATATATTAAATGCATAAAAGCGATTCAGGCCTCAATCTGAATCGTTGTTTCAAAAGGTGCTAATACAATTTCTACCAAGCTTCCCAGAGAAAAAGGGTCGGGGCACAGGTCCAATTTTTCAAAACATCTCCATGTCCTGCATCCCAAATGGTTGGGTCTTCAGCGTAATCATCCAGAATCACATTGCATTCTGCTTCTTCTTCAGCAATGAAAATACTTTTGAGTCCTTCCACGAGGTTGTCTGCATCATCTTCCTTTGATTCCTGAGCAGCGCATGCTTTGACAAATGACTGATTCAGAGGCGGAACAGGCTTTGGCATGGGAGTATCTCTTTTCCTTCGGAGATTGGTCGATAAGACTTCTTCAGGAGTGGGTTCGTATCCGAGACCAAAAGTATCTTTTTTTACTAAGCAAATGAATCGGCTCTGCTATACCTTCCAAGTTCAATTCGAGGCCTTGACCAGGCTTAAAGCCATTTTTCAACATTTCCTAGGCCACCATTGTGAGAACCCGGGGTAATTTCACTTTTCATCTTTAGAGGCACATGCAATTTCCCTAATATGGAAAACAGACCCATCCAATATATCCACACTTTCAACAACAGGGATTTGACTTTCGGGATATATTGAATTGCTCTTTTCTCCGTGTATCACGACCTTGTGATGATTCCAGACAAACTTCAAACTCTGGTGTAGGGTAAAAGGAACAGCACAAGCCATATGGATCCAAGGTCTTCCCATCAGCAAGTTGTAGCTGGTAGATATGTCTAACACTTGGAATTCCACGATGAACTTTACAGGTCCGACTCTCAATGTCAAATCAATCTCCCTCATAACGCCCATTTGGGCTTCATCAAAGCCTTTAACCCTCACATGGCTTTCGTGAATCTTTCTAATGTCAATTCCAAGGGCTCGGAAAGTTATCACATGACAGATATTGACAGCTGAGCCTCCATCAATCAACACTCTAGAAATGAACTTGTTCATGCATTTTACAGTTATGTTCAACGTTTTGTTGTGCCCCAAACCTTCAGGCGACAACTCTTTGTCATCAAAAGAGACTTTATGAGCCTCTAAAATTTATCCGACCAAGGTCGAGAGTTTCTTGCCGGTGGTCTCCCTCAGAACATAAGCTTCTTTTAGTACCTCCAACAAAGCACGCCCGTGGGTTGCGAAATTCATCAACAATGATAGCAAAGAAATTTGGGCCAGTGTTTTCTTCAATTGTTCTACAACGGAATATTCCTTGGTTGGCATTTTCCTCCAGAACTCTTCCACTTCGGTCTCTGTTACGGCCTTTTTTGGATTGTCTTCCTTTTCTGGCGCTCCTCGCGCTACTTCGGCCGGGGCATAACATCGCCCAGATCTTGTCATACCAGCGGCGACAACTTCTACAATCCATTTTTCTTTTCCCCTGGTCCTTTCCCCAATCGAATAACTAAAAGGAATAGTTTTGGTATCAAAATACGGTGTCATGATCCACGCAGTTTTGGAGGAAGTACTTCCACTTCAAATGGTGCCCTCACTTGAATTGTAATTATAGGGGTGATAAAGGCCGATGATTCAACATTTTCCTCTCTGTGGACCGGCACAATAGTCCCTTCCAAACTATTTTCTTCATCAACAGTAATCATGTTCACATTGGCATTGTCATGATTTGTCAAAGAGTTATTGTTTACATTAGGGGAATGTCCTTTCAGTTGGATGATTCCTTCTTTGATCAACGCCTCGATCTTGTCTTTTAGGGCATAGCAACTTCTAGTGTCGTGTCCCGTGATTCCATAGTGGTATGCACAATGCGTAGTCTCATCGTACGATCTGGGAATATAATTGGGGATAGGATTCTGAGACCACATTGGCTACCCCTCGATACTCAGGCTCTGCACTAGAGCGGGACAACGTCGACTGACGATTTGCAGACCAGGAGACCAAGTTATTACCAAGAAACATACAATAGCAAGATGTAGAGCGGATGTTATCCAGATAGTCACCCCAATCAGGATCTGTATACGAGACAAGTATAGACGTCGATGAGGGATATAAATGTAAGCCAAAGTCAAGTGCCCCCTGGATGTATCGAATAACACGTTTGAGCGCATTCATGTGCTCAACCTTGGGATCATGCATAAATAAACACACCTGATGTACGACATACGTAATGTCTGATCTCGTGAACGTAAGATATTGAAGAGCCTCTACAATACTGCGATAGCGGGTTGATCCTCGTAAGGGGAGCCAACCGCAGCACCCAATTTGGGTTTAGTATCAACTGGAGTGGACGTGAACTTACAGGATGACATACCAGCCCTCTCAATGATCTCAACTTCATACTTTCTTTGCGATAAGAACAACCCACCTGCATGACGAGTGACAGCAATCCCCAAAAAGTAACTCAAGGGCCCCAAGTCTTTCATAGCAAACTCAGAACAGAGCATTGTCATGATAAACTGGCGTAATGCATCAGAAGAGGTAGTCAAGATAATATCATCCACATATAATAGTATATAATCCAGGGAAGAACCACGACGATATATAAACAATGAATTATCAGACCTGCTGTGAGAGAACCCAATAGTCGAAACATAGTCTACAAACCTCTTATACCAAGCCCGTGGGGACTGCTTAAGCCCATACAAGGACTTTTTCAATAAACAGACATGATAAGGATATTTGGGATACCTAAACCCCAGGGGCTAATGCATATAGACCGTCTCCTTGAGATCACCATGTAAGAAAGCATTCTTCACATCTAACTGGATGAATGTGCCATGCTTTCGAAAGAACCAAGCTGAGCATCGTGCGAATGGTAGCCGGTTTGACCAATAATCCACATAGACCGAATAATATTAAAACCAGATGGACGGAGCACCAACTCTCACGTCTTATTATCGATAAGAGCATTATATTCATCGGTCATAGTAATTTTTCAATTCGGATCATGTAAAGCAAACACAAGATTACGGGGTAGGGGTGATTTAAGAAAATTAGAATTTAATTAAAATAGCTTTTTGGTTTAAAAATACACCGTTGACTATGAGTGATTGATCTATGACTCGGGGGAGAATTGGATGAATTTTGGGAAATATCGGGACACGTGACGGACTGACCAGCATGCAATGGGCCTGCTTGCCCAACACGGGAACTGGGTATTGTTTCTGTCATAGAAACAGGAACAAGAACTGGGCCAGAACTGGGCTGGGGAGGCGGCCCAGTTTCTGGACCCATGACGGGAGGCAGTGACGGGACTATAGAACCAGTGAGCCGTGGGCTCGCTGATGGATTTGGGGTACGGGACATGTCTGAGAAATGGTGGACAATATACGGGAGACATCGTCATCCAAAAAATTATACGAACTAGGCACGGGACTACTCTCTTTAGCAAACGGAAATTGAGATTCATCAAAAATAACATGGCGACTAATGATGATTTTATTAGATGATAAATCAAAACATTTGTAGCCACGATGATTAGATGGATAACCCAAAAACACACAAGGGGTAGAACGGGCCTGAAGTTTGTTAATTGTGGTGGACGGAAACAACGGATAACATAAGCACCCAAAGACCCTAAGATGTGAATACGAAGGAGTCTTATTATATAAAATTTGAAGAGGGGACGAATATGTCAAACCTTTGGTAGGAAGAATGTTAAGAAGATACGTAGCCATTTGTAGAGCATGATGCCAAAATGAAGGGGGTACGAAAGCATGAATCAATAAAGTTCGAACAATATTATTAATGGTACGAATTTTGCGTTCGGCTTTCCCATTTTGTGAAGACGTATGTGGACAAGAAAAATGAAAATTGATCTCATTATTATCACAAAACTCCCGAAAACCCCCATTATCATATTCTTTTCCATTATCACACTGAATATTTTTGATTTCCCGTTTGAATTGGGTTCTAATGAATGTTCCAAATTTTAAGAAAGTGGGAAAAACTTGAGATTCTTTCGCTATCGGAAAAGTCCATAAAAAATTGGAATAATCATCCAGAAATAGAACATAATAACGATGACCCAAAGAAATGAGAATGAGAGATGTCCATAAATCACTATGAATAATATCAAATAGCATTAAAGTATGAGAATTAGAGTTTACAAACGGCAATCTAACAATTTTTCCTAAAGAACAAGATTGACAATTCGGAGTACTATGCATACCCTTACAAGAAATAAAATTATTTTTATCTAAGAAAGACAAAATCGACGACCCCGGATGACCTAGACGAGCATGCCACAAGGAAGGAGCAAAGGATGGAAAGTTGAAGGGAAGGCTTGACTCGAGAAGTCAGAACATGGCGTGATAGGATAAAGATCTCCCCTACTATCACACCTCATGAGAGGACTCCCCGTCTTGAAATCCTTCATAGAAAACCCAGACGGATCAAATTCAACAAAAACAGAATTATCAGTGGTGAATTTACGGACAGACACCAAATTTTTAATCAATTTAGGGGCATAAAGAGTATTTTTCAAGATCAGGGGTGGATGGGGGGAGACAACGTTTTATGACCATAACCACGAATTTGAATTGAATTATCACAACCAACAATTATGCCATGATTGTTGCTCAAATTGGAATAAGACGAGAGAGTACCTTGATCGAATGTCATGTGGGTAGTGGCTACGGTGTTCATATACTAATTCGGGTCTGGTGGATTCAATCCAAGTGTGTGCATTGCGGTTTCAATGTATGTGTTCATGGTGGGCTGCGGAGGCCGAGGCCCAAGCACCCCGCTATCACACAAGGTGGCATGGACTACGACATTGCATAAAATGTTTGTGTGGGGGCCGCTTTGCATGGTGAATTATGACAATATTTTTCACAATATGCCACAAGGTGGCATGAACTACGACCATAAAAAAACTAGAATTATGACAATATTTTTCACAATATGCCCCAGTTACCGGCTAGTACCCATGCTAACTGGAGGTAACAGAAATAGTTAATAGAATAGTCGAGATGTACACAACACAAACTGATATGGTCACCACCATTATTTAATAGAAGAAAAGAAGCAAGATTTATGGCCTTGATAAGATCACTTGTCAATGCATATCTTGATTATTTCTCTTAATGCTTCATTTACAGGCCTGATCACCAAGTCCAAGAGATCAAAGAGATAATCTAAGCTAAAAGAAGAGAATACTTTGAGCGTGGACTAATCGAAGACAACTCGAAAAAAGGAGAAACCAAAAAGTTAACTCATGAGGATGATGATAATAATAATAGTGCCAACATGCTCATTGATAATCCATTGCCTCCTGCTGCAGCTATTGCTACAAGTTCAAGGAGAAAAGAGAAATATATCTCTTCCTTAGTAGATAATAACCTGTTGATGATCAAGTTTTGATTCAACAGAATGTTTCGAGTACCGGAAGAAGAAGAAGAAGAATAGTCAATCCGGGAAATGTCAACTCATATTAATTAAATATACTTTAAAAACGTGAATCACATCTTGCAAGTCACGTGATTTTTTAGTTTTGCAAATCTCACCATGCAAGTCATGTGGTTCTTTTGATTTTGCAACTATGAAAAATAGAAGGATAAATCTTGCTCACTTCTAAACTTTATTACGGAAAATTTTGGTTTGTTTGAATAATTTTTGAAGAGGGTTTTGATTTTGAAATAATAAAGAGCATATCGGTGCACTAAGCTCCCGCTATGTGTGGGTCCGGGGAAGGACCGGACCACAAGGGTCTATTGTACACAATCTTACCTCACAAATCACGTCGGGACATAACGATTGTTTGGCGTAAAACAACAAAAGACGTTGAGGAGATTGCAGATCTCATGGACTTCCAAAGACCAGCTAGAGATTGCAACATGCCTAGCCACGGTCCAACAATTAGAATGGAAGCTGGATTATTAAATGTATACACGCGAAAAGACGATCAATGTAACTTGTGCAAGTTTTCTGCAAGGGAACAGGTTTCAGCTGAAGTAAAAAAGACTGATAGATCGATATTGGATGAGAAAATAAGCATAACAATAACAAGACACAGCTTGCGAAGTGGTTTGGCTATTATAAATGCTTATGACATTGCAGAGATTGGACTAGAAGCAAAAACGGGCGTGTTATCCCCATTTGTGTCTTCTCTTTCTCAGGGCCAAGAGTTGGGAATAGTAGATTCAAGCAACGGGTTGAAGGACTAGGAGTGAAGGTGTTAAGACTAGTAAACAAACATGAAAAAGTTCCAGCAAGACTACAGAAACTGAAATAGTACATTCTTAATATACTGATATTAATTGGGCTGAGGTTTAAGATTGCGAGCATATGTCAAAACCATCACAAATTTTTTGGCAGAACCCCCAACTTTTGCCTTTCTAATTCCAGAATTTTGTTGTTCTGCTGCACGTAACCACAGATCTGCTAGTTGATACAGTGGCAACTCAGGACGCAATTGCATGCCCAACATGCGAAGATCCACCTACAAAAATTAGGTGTCATGTAGAAGCTAATAAAGTAAATCTTAAATGACGATAAATCAGATGTCACTATATCTATTACCTCATGTTCGCTCTGGAGGCTGAGTTTTTGCGCAAGGTACTTCTTTATGTAGGACACAGGCATATTGACATCCCTATTTAACCAGAAAAGATGTATACCATGTTCATAGAAGTTAAGAGCCACTTTGGAAAGTAAAAGATGTAAATAAAGTATAAAAGAGAATGCTATCTTTTGTATGAGGAAAACTGCAATTACACAAAAAGAGGAAAATGACTTCTCTCACATTTCTACAGAATTAAGTCAATTTCTGTCACAATTATCTCATTTCTTAATTTCATATTACTGCTTTAACCAACACTTAGACAGTATAATCAATCTTAATACTTGAAAATTTCATCATAACATGATCTGGTTTGTTAGTATTTGATAAGAAAATTTCATCATGCAGTGAATATTACCCAAATTCATGTAAGGAGACCAATTTTTAAGTTTCCAACTGATGTGGTATCTAACGATATTATTATCAATCTTTTAAAAAGGTCTTTTCCATAAATTATTTTTCACATTCAACCGAACACCAAAAAACAATTCTAGAAAGTAATTAAGTCATTTTTCAGAAAATGACTTCATCGTACCAAACACCCTTTTATTTCTGGAAGTTTTTGTGCAGATGCATGCCAGTGTTTCAAGAGATAACTAATAAGTAGTACTAATAAAAAGCCACAAGCTAATAAAAAGACTTACTTGATCTTTATGTAGCAGGAAGAAATCTGTGGCAAGGGTGAAGGACATTCCCTGAATCAACAATGACAAGAAAACAAATCATTTTACAACAACATACCCACGAGGTGGGGGTCTGGAACGGTAGTGTATGCGGTAGTCCCTCGGCTCAAAGAAAGAAAACAATCATTTTGTTATGTATAAATTATTACACTCACAAAAAGAAAATGTTAAGATTAAACTCAAATACTTCTTGAGCTTATATATTTAAGAGTTAGAATTAAGGCATAGAAACTCACTGCTTATCAGATGCAACCAAAGTGAACCAAATGGGATTGACTCTTTCATTCAGTATAGTACCAATGCTTGTAGCTGCCTCTTGAGTAACTCTTACTTGTGCTACATTATTATTTGATCCACCACCAGCAGCAGGAATATTATTTGTTTCTTTTTTCTTTCTGCCACGTCGTCCCTTTTTCCCTTTCCCTTTATCATTATTATTATTACCACTAGTTGATGGTGCTGCTGCAGAAGCTGGAACAACATTTGATCTTCTCTCCTCTTTTGGAACAACATTTGTTTTGCTAACTTTGTGTTCCCTTGTTTTAGGAGAAGCCACATACTCTTCGTCGTCTTCGTCATCTTCATCTTCATCATCAAGATTGATTAGTGGAGTGAAGTTTGGAACAGGCTCAATGGACTTGGATTTGTTGGAATTAGGTAAAGCGACACCTTTTGTAACCAATGTGTTCAATGGTTCCCATAGGTCATGCATGCCATCCAATGGTTCAGTACTTTTGTTTTTCTTTGAGATAGTATCATTCTTTGAGGATTCAGCAGCATAAGGAGTACTCTCAACCTTCAACAAGTGATGACAAGAGTTAGTACACTTTTTATTGATCTTGGTATGGTGCTGTCAGAATTTTCAGTAAGGGCATTCAAATATTTTAAATAAAATACATGAAAAAACTAAGAAGATTCAATATGCAATATATACATATATATTGGGAAAAAATAATCTATTTACACAGTGTAATTTTTCGCTAAGAGTTGTCAATCGACTTCCTTTGAACCAAAATAAACACCCCTGGACCTTGGTCCAACAGTCAACAAAATATTTACTACTATAACTTATAATAGAAACTTATTGTCTACCATGCCAAGTTCCAATTTGTGACAAATCCAAGATCTGGACGAATCAGTGGGTTGAGAATGAGCATGATCTAGTTATATGTATATATTTTTTTCATATATATGCAATCCATGTTAAAAATAATGGTTTCAGCTGAACTCACATAAGTCAACCTAGATCCAGCTCGGATTCCAACAATGTTATTCTATTTGTCCATATTTATGTGTTGCATTTTTAGTCGGAAAGAATTTCTGATATTATCTTTTTGGACCCAAATTTCTTAATATTTACAGTTTGGTCCCTGGAGTTTCAGAAAAGATAAAATTGAGACGAAGTACAACGACGGAAGGCAAAAAGTTTCTTCCTTTTGGTTTTGGAGCGTTGAATCTCCATTACTTTGCACATAAATTCAGTCATTTACTTGGCTGAATATAACTCCTCACTAAGTGTCATTACATGGCTATTAAAAGCCATCAGTTGGCTAGTTGAGAAGTCACCCTCCGTACACTATTTTTATATTTAGAAATAATTTAACTTTAAATTTTTCATTTTACTCTTCATGAACTGATTTATAGTAACACAAATATCTCTGACTTGCTAGACCACAAGTTTCAAAAATTTTCTTTCTTAAATTCCGTGTCCAGTAGATATGCATATATAAGTTGGGACCGAGGAACTAATATATTTGTTGTTGTTGAGTTGTTATTAGCAAATGCCTTTAATTAGATAACAGTGGCATATGTTGAACATTAACAGTTGACAAATTGAAATGATCAATCAACACAATGAATTAAGGACTAAACAAGAAATTACTAGGGCTGTCCAGTGGGTCGGGTCGGCCCGATCCCGACCCGGCCCGTCACGATACTCGGCTCGCCACGTCTCGATCCCCCAAAATAAAAAAAAATTGTCGGGGTTCGAACTCGGGACAAGGCCTAGGTTCGTCCCGCCCGTCCCGATCTAACCCGCCCCTCCCGACCCCATCCTGTCCCGTCCCGATCACGACATGATCCCGACCCGTCCCCCTTTGCAAAAATAACTATTTCAACAACGACCAAATTTCAATTTTGGCCGCTGTGAAACGGCTATAACGGTAATTTTCCCCCCCACCCCCTACCCCTTAATATTTATTTTTAACTCCTAAGTTAATATATTTACACTTTAACCATATTTCTCAACTATAAATAACTCATTTTCCTCTTCATTTTTCTCAATAACTACCACCTCTCTAATCTCTCAATTTATCTCTCTACAATTCTACAAATCTTCCTATACTATTAAATATTAAATCAAAGTTAAAAAATTAGAAATGAAGTTGGCAACTAGCTTGAGGATCATCCATCGAGCAAAGTTTCAATTTTCAACATCGATTACACGTCGACGTTACGTCGGCGTTTGATACCTTTGTTCCTTCTTTAAATTATTATTGTTACTTAATTTTAATTATCGCACTTAATTTTATTTACTTTAATTATTTATTTGCATAATTATAATGGAAGGACTGAAACGTATGATTAGGGGTAAGGGTGCTTCTTCTATTAGGGGTAACAAGGGTAAGGTACTTCTTCTAGTAATCATATTCCTAGTCCCGGTGATTTGATTGATTTCAATCATATTGATGAAACTGCTTTTTTAATGATATATCATTAGATGATGAAGTAGATGAACCAGACTTTAATTTAGACGATAATATAGATGACACACCCACTAATGCACCCCAACCTCAGGATCAGAGTCAGACTGAGTCTCAGCCTGAAACTGAAACTGGATGCCTTCTATTCCCCCTAGTATGAATCGAGGCCCCACAAAATAAAAATTAAAATCAGATGCATGGCATATTTTTGATACGGACGAAGAGAATCAACTAGCTAGATGTAAAATTTGTAAAAATATTTATAAATTTAAAATCGAAAAAAGTCAAGGTGGGACGGGAGGTTTATTGAGACATGTACAAGGAGAGCACACAGCTAGGTGGAATCAATATCAGGCTAAAAAATCGGGTGTGTCAATGCCATCTGAGTTGGGACAAGGTTCACATAGTGTCCCCGACCTAGTACATGGTCAAATTAACCCGACGACCGGGGAATTTTTTTTGTCCTAAATATGATAAAAACAAAGATAGGAAAAATATGGCAAAATTAATTGCGACGGAGGATTTGCCTTTTTCATTTCCTTCCTCTCCTGTTTTTATTCATTACATTCGAGAAACATACAATCCTGGTTTTAATGGTTTTCCTAGATCAACTGTTAGAAGAGATGTTTTTAAATTTGCAAGTGAATATCAACAATATTTACGTTATGCACTGTATCATTTTAATGGCAAAGTGGTTATCACTTCTGACATAGGTCGTAGTACTAACGGTAAAAATTATTTAACGGTAACATGTCATTGGATAGATAAAAATTGGTCTATGCAAAAACGTATTTTAGCATATAGATATATAGATGATAGCCACAATGGAAGATTTATTGCAGAAAATATTCAAGAAATTTGTGATTACTATGGAATAACTAATAAAATTATGACTATTACATTAGATAATGCTTCTTTTAATGATTATGCTATAAAACTTTTAAAACTTAGATTAACTCCATCTTTTCCTGATCATTTTCATATAAGATGTGTGTGTCATATTTATAACTTAATTGTAAAGGATGGCCTAAAACTTTTTGAAAACATTCTTGATAAAATACAATTTTCTATAAACTTTATTTTTAAAGGTAAAAAAATACAAAGACGCAAAGATTATAAAAAATATGTCATGATTGTGGATTACCTTATAGAAAAATTTCAGAAGAAGTTTCGACTAGATGGAATTCTCTATATGAACAACTACTTGTTGCTTACGATTATAGACAACCTATTACTTTATTATTTAACGTCCATAATAAAAATCCAAGAGATATGCTTGTAGATAATGATTGGAAAAAAAATTAGAACTTAATGGATTTTTAGAGAAATTTTATCAAGCTACTAAAGAATTTTCCGATATTTATTATCCTACTATTTCAAATATGTTATTTTATATAGCACTAATATTTTTGTTACTTAATGAATATATGCAAAAACCAACTTATAATGCATCTATTGAAAAATATTTAAAAAAAAAAATTCCTATCCTCACTATTTATATTGTTGATGTTGTATTAAATTCAACTATTAAAGTAGACGGTTGTAAAACACTTGTAGAAACGATTTATGATTGTATAGAAGTACTACCAACAGACTCAACTGAAGAACCAACTCACAAACCAACTAAAGAAGAAGTTACGTCTAGCATACACACCGAATGCAAACAAGTGTATATGTATTACCAACAACAAAGTGCAAATAATCAACCGGCTTCTGTACCATCTTTTACTACTTCGCTGTAACCTTATAAAAAACATGTGGTTTCTGCTGCTAGTATTCAAGGCCTTAGAAATAAAATGTGTTGTAGTTTAACTTCTTCACAAGTTAGCGGATTTGATGTTTATGTTTTGCAGGATGTTGTACCGTACGAATTTATTGCCAATGATGAGGGACAAGAAAACTTGCTGAAATACTGGAGGGAGAATGAGAAGACATTTACGACACTAACAAAGATGGCTCGAGATGTGTTGAATATTCTAGCGTCATCAACAGCGTCTGAAAGCGCTTTTTCTGTGGGAAGATTTCAAATAGGAGAACGCAGACATTCACTGGCGGGAGACACATTGGAGATTGCAGTTCTATTCAGAGACTGGATTCGTGCGGAGCGTAGAAGGTGCGGTCAACCGGAGACCAACGAAGAAGAAGACTACAACTACAACAAAATTTTGTTCGAGGGAGCGGAAGCGACGTTGAAGAATTTGACAAACAAATTTCAATTCCAACAGAAGATCATCAAGACATTGTGAGGAAATTCGAAAAAGTATGGTTGAATATGTAATTTTTTTAATTGCAATTTTACTATGTCATTTGCAACTTTTGAACAACACCACAAAGTTGCAATTTTGAAATTGTATTACAAAAAAAAATTATATTTCTATTAAATAATATAAGAGGCACAAAAACAGTCTTGGGATATTTTTATTACACTATCTTGTTCAATTATTGAAGTGTTTGTATATATTATTTTTTTAAATTAAGTGGCAAAAAAAATCTCGAGTCCCGACCCGACCCGCCCCAACCCGACCCCGTTCCGGCGGGATGTGGGACGGGACGGGACCTCTTCCAGTCCCGCCTAGCCCGCCGGAACCCGAGCCCCGACCCTCCCCCATCCCGCCGGGACCCGCCCCGTTGGAGACCCCTAGAAATTACTACCTAATAACTAGCATGTACACATATGACTTTACCATAAAGTAGATTTCAGGTACCTGTTTTTTGTTTTCAGTTGCTTTGCCTGAAAGAATAGGAATGCTTGAACTTCCTGGCTGATCACCCTTTATCTGAGTATTCAGATCAACAGTGTTATATTTGGATGAATTTTGAAATCGCGGAGCATTATTATTAGCATTTCTGCCTCCTCTTCTTCTTCCTGTACTCGAAACGTTCTGCTGATTCGAAACTTGATCATCAACAGGTGTAGTATTTACTAAGGAAGAGATTGATTTCTCCTTTCTCCTTGAACTTGTAGCAGCAGCAGCAGGAGGCAATGGATTATCAATGAGCATGTTGGCACTATTATTACTATCATCATCCTCATGAGCTAACTTTTTGATTTCGCCTTTTCTCGATTTATCTTCGATTAGTCCACGCTCAATGTATTCTCTTCTTTTAGCTGAGAATATGTCTCTGATCTCTTGGACTTGGTGATCAGGCCTGTAAATGAAAGTATTAAGATAAATAATCAAGTATGTGTTGACAAGTGGTCTTATCAAGGTCATAAATGTTATTTTCAAATAATGATGGTGTCCGTATTAGTTTGTGCGCATCTCGGCTTGGTATTTCTATTACCTTCCACTAGCATGGGTACTGTCAAGTAACTTTACCCCGCCAAGACTTGGGCAAAATTGAAAAACTGTCACTACTAAAAAGTTACTTCTATTTTCCCAAAAAGTTACTTCTATTTTCCCACTGAAATATTCCACTGGATAATGTTCCGTGGTTATTCCCATAGATATTTTGGTTGAATCATTGAGAAAAGAAAAAATAGTACTACGTCTAGCCATGTTTTGGTTTCAACGTTTAATTTACTTACAACATGGCCTAAACTCCGTCACCTAGTGAAAACTGGAATAGACTTCATGACCAGACTGGCAATAATTTTAGCATTTCAGTGTTTAATTTCTTTATCTTGTTCATTCTTAGAAGATTAAAGGAAGAGGGTACCTGGTAACATAAACCAAATGGAAAATAAAGCCAACATCAAAAGACAATGACCCCTTTTTTCCCGAAAAGATGGTGTATAGGCCCGTTTTGGTGCATCTTAACTATTTCATCGAGTACCTGCTATTTTCTATCAGTACATGTACCAAGTGATTGTTTCCACTGTAAGTATATGTAGGAAGAATCACCAAGATATTTGAATCCCGATCTCTCATGATTTTTATCAATTTATTGATTGTCTGGCCACACTCTTGGGTGAAGAAAAAATTATCTTCCAAGCTATAAAACGAAAAATAACTCGTTTTCAGCTCTATGCAAATTAGAAAAGAAAAAAATAAAACAGCAACTTTGCTAGATATTTTTAAAATCTTCAGCTCAAAACTCAATCCAAACAGCCAGTACAATTTTACAATGTTATAATGCGTGTTTATTTACCCAAGAAACGAAGTTCAACCTTAGTAGTATTAATCATTAATTTTATCTTATATACAAATCAATTAAAAATTTAAGAATTGTAAATATTGTTTTTTTTAAAAAAAAAAAACACCGCTATACACTGGAAAATACACAGATAAAGCCTAACACACCATACAGTTCGCAAGCATGAATAGATCTGCTCATGAATCACCACTCAAACTTTAAAATATTTTATGTACATACAATAGAACGGTGGTACCATATATATATATATATATAGTAACACTCCCGGCTATGTGATATGATTCGGAGTACAAGTATCTATCTAACTTTTGGTGTGAGTTAAAACTTAGAAATTCATGATTTTTGAAATAAAATTTACTTAAAAGCTACCGAAAAAAATGCTATTAGCCATAATAATAATAATAATAATAATCAAAATATTTAAATTGCAAATGAAAAATTTGAATATTTTTTTACTTCAAGGTTTAGATACCTGATTTTCTGCAACGGTGCAACACCTAAATCAAGATTGCATACTGGACAAACACGCGATTTCTCTTCTGTTATCTTCCTCGTTATGCACTTCTTGCAAACTGTAAAAATTTATAGATGAATTTATCAAATTTCAGAAATTTAAATTCATAAAACCCCAATTATAACATACAAAATTATCTATTTTCCCCCATAAATAAAATTAACGTTGACAAATCTAGTAACAAAATTCTAGTTGTGAAATCCCTATATTTCTTGCATGATTACAGGGAAACTTGCAGCTGAAAACAGTTTCGAATAGATCTGAATTTTAGAGCAAAAAGGGGACAAGAAAGACAGAAGACAAATGTTGAACCATGCAAAATTCACCTTTGATAGCTACAAGACAAAAAAATCCAAAAAAAATAACTTAAAAATAATCTATCCAGTAGTGTTTTCTCGACTAGGGCCAAATGCAACAAATTGATCATACAAGAAAGTGGGTGGGGGGGGGGGGGGGAGCAAAGAAAAATTAAAGAGTTTAATCACAAGAACCATCATATGTGCTAGATTAAAAGTCCATGCAAAGACCTAGATCACATAAACCTTGAAAATGACACAAAACTCCATTGAAAAACATTGGAAAGAATGACAAAAAGCAAAAAATCAAGATCATGAAATTACAAGAACAAATGATTTATCTACGTCACTGAAATAAAAAAAGAAACCAAAAAAAAAAAAATTAAAAAAATTAAGAAAAAACATTGGAAAGAACGTTAAAGAAAATTAAAAAAAATCAAGATCATGAAATCAAAAGGATAAATGATCTATCAACATCACTGGAATCAAAAAAGAGATACAAAAAAATTAAGTTTAAGTTATTTTAGAAAATATTATTGGAAAGAAAGTAAAAAAAAACATTCAAGATCATGAAATCACAAGGATAAATGATTTATCAATATCACTGAAATAAAAAAAAGCAACCAAAAAAATAAATATAAATTATTTAAAAAACATTGGGAAGAACGTAAAAAAAAATCAAGATCATGAAATCACAAGGATAAATGATTTATCAACATCACTGAAATCAAAAAAAGAAATCGAAAAAAAATAAATTTAAATTGTTTTTGAAAAAACATTGGAAAGAACGTAAAAAAATCAAAAATTCAAGATCATGAAATCACAAAGAACAAAGATTTACCTACATCACTGAAATCAAAAAAGAAACCAAAAAAGTTAAATTAAAGTAATTTTGAAAAAAAAAACATTGGCAAGAACGTAAAAAATCAAGATCATGAAATCACAAGGACAAATGATTTATCAACATCAATGAAATCAAAACAGAACCCCAAAAAAAGTTAAATAGGATTTAATTTTATTTGTTGAAAAAAAAAATTAAATTTTTCCCACATCTGTGACAGCATTCTTCAATAATGGTGACTTTTTTGCATAGGTTTTTGCAAATTCCGCATGTCAAAACACTCTTGATACTCGCTTGCCGTCTACAAAAATCATCCATCTTCCTTTATAAACTGCAAAAATTAATAAAAGGAAACCAAATCAAATCTTTTTTTCCTTATAAACTAATGCATATACACCTAGATTCTATTTTTAGCATGTAAACCATATACCAAAAAAATCACCTCAAGAAGAAAAATATAAAGAGAAAGAGAAGAGGCAAACACACACAAAAAAAGAAAAATTAGAAGTAGGTACCTTGTTTTCTTGATTTTGTGTTGTGTGTGTATAGAAGAAAAATGATTTTGTGTTGTGTGTGTCGAGGGATGCATATATAGAAAAGGGGAAGCGGCAGGTTTTTGGAGGGTTTTGAGTAACAAATTTAAAGAAGTTTGAATTTTTTGGATTGTTAGAATAAGATGTGAAGAGGGTTGTTGGTTTAGCAATAACCATAGTAATAATAATATGGACAAAATAAGTTTTGTGTAGATGATGGTAGTATTGAAACTCAACTATTTCTTTCATAGCTTTAATACCAGCAGCTTCACTCTTTCAAAAGTGAAGAACCTATATATACTATACTATACTATGGGCTTTTCTTCTTTGTTTTACCCTCTTTTTTTACAACTCAATTATTTTGTTGAATATCTGCTACTTCATATCAGGTAATTTTAAATAGAATCCAATTCAGAATTTGAAGTTTATCAATTCTTAGGACGATCTAAAGATTGTGATAATCAAGTCATAACATAAAGTTTTAAAACTTACCTTATTAACACTGAGAAATAAAAAAATAGAATTATTGTGTGTATCAACCAATCACAAATTTCCATGTCAGCAATATTCACACATGTAATAATTGACTAGTATATACACCACTTAAATTACACTCTTAAAAATAAACATCAATAATAATTTTAGAACTGAACCATTCTCACGCTTCAGTCACGTGACTTGCATGTGAAATTTCAAAGCTTTCCCTAAATATCATTATTCTTTAAGTCAGTCCAAAATTACTAAATCAATGTTGGTTATTACAAAGGTTGTAGGAAACGAAAATTACTAGTAACTGCAAAGTAATTCAAGAACTGAAAATTACAATAGAACAACAAAACTGAAATTACAATTTTGTTGAAGAAGTAAAATTGGAAACTGTTTTGTTATTGCTGAGTCGAGTGTGGCACTTTGTCCTTAAGACAATATTGCCCCGTATGTATCCTTTATACGTCCTGGACAATTCGTCTCCCAAGATAAAACAAAGCAATGGAACACTTGAGCAAAGGAAACTCAAGAGTATACTCTTGTATGTTAAGTGTGTCTCAAGAATATATGAGGGAACGAAATGATGCTAATGGAAGTTGTAAATGGGAAGAAACGGATTGGCCATTTAGGAGGAGTAATTCAGCCAAAATAAAACTTCTAGGATCTCTCTTACGCCCAATTCGTACTTTCTAGAAACTTTAGGGACAAAGTTCTCTTGAAACGGCCTAAAAAGATAATAAACTGCCTAAACTTCGAGAACCTCTCGAACCGGACGGCCTAAAAAGATAATAGCGGCGGCGCGCGTGTGGCGCGCGTGTGGTCTTTCCTTGAACCGAAGCACATCTAGGTCCTCCCTCCTTTAAACACATGGGATACTCCTTGCGGTCCCAAACCCCAAACCAATTTCGAGTCTTATATACACAACAATTCTTTCTTCCTCTACCGATGAGGGAGAATTGAACACAACACCACACTTTCCATGCTTCAAACACCTCACTTCGTGGACCAATATATCTTTCATTTCTCAATGAAATTTGACGATTCTTGGCCCTACGGTTATCTACGTACATAGTAGATCATGCATGTGTGAAGAACCGAATTCTCCAACATACGTAACACTAGTGTTTAAGCCGTTAAAGTTGGTCGGTCGCAACTCCTGCCAAATGCAAATTTCCAACAATCAGTTAGTAAATTTGTGTTACCTTTTCACCACCAGCAAAAAATTTACATTTTTATGGTAAAGGAGTGGCACAATTCGGATCAGTTAAATATTCTTTCAAAAACATGAATTCATCGTTCAAGTCACGTGATTTTTTAGTTTTGCAACTCTCACCGTGAAAGCCATGTGGTTCTTGTGCTCTCTTTTAAAATTATTAAGGACAAGTTTGGATTATTCGAATAATATGTGAAGAGGGTTCTTGGTTTTGAAATAATAATATGGACAAAAATAGTGTTAGCAGCAGCTTCAGCAGAATCTATGTACCCTACGGATAGATAGCTCTTTGGGAGGAAGTAACAAATTTAAAGAAGTTTGGGATTAGGTACCTTGTTTTCTTGATTTTGTGGTGTGTGTATAGAAGAAGAAAGAGGAAGTAACAATATTTTTTTTTTCATTTTTCATTAGGGAAAACGATCAAATTTGTCCTCTAACTATGTTTTATAATTTATATTTGCCCTCCGTCAAACTTTGTGATCAAAATTACCCTTCCAGTTAGCATACTTATTAAATTTGCCCTCAGCTGAATGGAAATCTGACTTGGACTCCACATCGGATCCACATAGACGACACGTAGGTTCACCCAATTGTTTAACCCATACACGTAACCCGTACCCGTTACCCCACCATATATATTCTTTCAACCCGTTACCCTCATTGTTGCTTCTTCTCCGGCGGACCTCTGCCATCTCCGGCGAGCTCCGACTAGTTTCCATGTCGGAGCTCCGATGAACTCCACCATTGTACAGCCAATTCACCACCAACGCCTCCATTTCATCTCCCTCGCATCTCTCTCCGTTTTCTGTCAATTGCCGCCGTCATATTTGACCACCGAACGGCCGGTAATGACGACCACTAACCACAACTGCTCCATCTCCACACCAACACGAAACCACCAACCAAACGCCCTTCTCCCTTTCCACTCTTTTCGTCATTACCGGAACAAACCAACTCCACCAACAACAACCAAATAGCCCCTCCTCTCTGTCGTTCGGCACCACTCCTCTGCCACCTTCTCCGATGAAAAATGCAACATCATGAATAATACATCTCTCTGAAGAAAATATTTTCACCACTCTCTTCTGAACCCTCCCCAAAAGGGTCACTCTCAATTCACCACCACCCTCCACCACCACCGTCGCCACCATTGCCGCCACCGAGTATGGTTCTTCCATTTCACCAATCACTTCACCATCGCCTGCTTTTTCACCCTTGTCCAAAAGGGTGTCTGAAAAATTACCTTTTTCTACCAACACCAACGTCGTCGCCATTGTTGCTAATACCACGGCGGCGGCACCGCTCCCATTTTCAAGATTCACACAAATGCAGCCCAATAATAACAAAATTCTTCGTCGGACTCTCTCAAAACCACCAGTCTTTAATTCTTTTTCCGACTTTTGTCGTTACATGAATTCCCAGTCATCGAAAAATGGCAAGAACAATTCAATCTCTGTAAATTACCTCTTCGTAGATCAATTTTTGATCCCTCTATTGCTGATATTATTCTCCCCACGGCACAGGTAGCTGCAACTTCGACATTGGCTTCAGAAACTACAAAAGAAAGGTGAAATGAATGCATTTAGTGTAGTGTTCGTTTTTAGTACTAGTGAAATTCCTATTCACTTTTATGGTTGCATTGAATTTGCAGATATTAAAAGAGTTTCTTAATCAAGCAGATGATAAAGAAGAAAACAGTGTGATGGAGTCCAAGTCACACTTGGGTGGGGTAACGGATACACAATTGGGTGAGCCTACATGGCGTCTATGTGGATCCGGCGTGGAGTCAAGTCAAATTTCCATCCAACTGAGGGCAAATTTAATAAGTATGCTAACGGGAAGGATAATTTTGATCGCAAAGTTTGACGGAGGGTAATATTAAACTATAAAGCATAGTTGGAGGACAAATTTGACCATTTTCCCTTTTCATTATGCTACCCTGAAAGAGTGGAGAGAGTTAATGAAACACTTACTAATTATGACTTCTCAAATCTCACGTAATCAAGTCATAAAATATTTTGAATTTTATTATTAACATTGAGCATGAAATAAACAAATTAATAACACATTTTATTGTGTATGACTAACCAATCAAGAATTAACATATTAAATGTTTCATGTCATGAGTGCTTTGATTGGCTAGCGATAAAAAAAATCATATTTACATATCATTTTTGTATTAATTTTTTTAAAATATTTCTTCATTGTAATTAATCGAGTCATTTAACAAAGACGTATATCATGTGCATTGTTCTTATATGAATCAAAACGGGATTGTACTAATCGAGGATCTTGAGATATTTATTTTTTAAATTATATTACTAAGAACGTGAATAATTGAATTAATAACAGTATTTATTGAAATATCAACCAATCACAAATCAGCACTATTTTGTGTCATACGCGTGATAGTTGGTTACTTGGTTAGACTGACAAATATTGTCAAACATATATGAGTTTTTAACCAAATATTACTACCTTAAAGTATTCCTATAAACAATAATCATCCTTAATAACAACTCTCGTACTTCAGTTAATCGACGTTACAAAACTAATGTCATATGTTGCAAATCAGGGGACCTGTGCGTAAAAGTTTGAAGTTTCCCCCTAAATATTATTCTCTCCGTACTAATTTATGCGAGCACTTTTTTCTTTTTAATTGGGTCCAAAAGAATGTCATCTTTTATGATTTGAAATAACTATAAAATTCCACTTTTATCCTTAATTAAGTAATTTATAACCACACAAATGTCTAAAATTTGAATTAGACCACAAATTTTAAAAAAAAAATCTTGAATTTTTTGTGTCACACTAAACAATGCCACATAAATTAAAACGGTAAAAATATTATTCTTAAATCAACCCCAAATTTCCTCTTTTCCAAACAGTACTACAGTAGTGTGCGTTCTGCCACCTTGCTACTGCCAGATGGGTCAACTGTGCTTCTGAATGAAGATGAAACTCATTGTACAAGTTTCGTAATTCTTTGGTTTTTGTTAATTTTTGCAACTATGAGTGAAGGGAGGACGAAGCTTGATCACTTTTGAAAACATTATGGTCTTATTTATTTTGCAACTATGAGTGAAGGGAGGACGAGGCTAGATCACTTTCGAAAACATTAAGAATGATTTCTAGTCATAGAGATGCTTTAAAGATGTAATTTAGGTCGTGTACATTTGAATGGCGTTCAATTAACGGCGGAGGCATTTGACCATGAGTTTATAGCTAAAGATCAGAAAGAAAGATTTCATCCGTCACTAAGGTTGTTCAACATCTACTATATACATAAAAATGATTTGACCTTATATATATAGTGTAATTTCCAACATAGAGGTGTTCATCCCTTTAGCTCCGCCCCGGATTCCAACTTCCACGCATGATGATAAACTATTATTAATTGAATGACCTGCCAATTGTTGAAGTATATGACATGCCAACTACGATGTCTTTACATATTACGCTACGATACTGGTCTAAATTTAGCAAAATAAACTTGGTTCTTCCGTTATTTAAACTTTGCTCTTTATTCAGAAATCAAAATCATGGCGACACTGCACATTAGACTAGTAAAGTAGGACCAAGTTGAGAGGTATCTGCATCTTGATGAGCTCAAAAAAGTTCTTTATCTATCCTACAGTAAAAAAAAGACGAGTATAAGCAACTGAAGACCCACTCCAAATGACGAACCATTCATAATGGATGACCAGATTCAGATCCAAAACCAGTGTATTTAACCTGAGAAAGTTTTTAACACGAGAACAAGCTACAAATAAAGAAAACTTATAGCAAGCAACAAAGAAGCAACCTTTAGCAAGATTGAGTATGCAAGAGATCAAGAATAGGACAATGTAGTCGATACCAGACAATTTTTGTATCAAAATTACCGTACCCAACAAAGCAAATGAAGATGGGTCGACGAAGAGAAGGATATTTGGGCTCAAGATGTTCTGATTTGAGGTAGAATGAATAGGGGTTATCTAGAAATAAAAGCTAATTACATAGTGGCACTAACTGTGCTTGAGGACTGCAGGGCCTGTGCCTTGTTAATGAGACACAACGCGAGCCTTGGGGAGTTTTCAATTGCCTTGCCCAGGGGCAGTCCCTTTGAAGGTGTAACATTCATGTGCCTGAATAAACTCAATGAACAAATTTAGCCTCACTCTCCCAATCAAGAAATGCTTCCAGCAGGTCACAGATTAACTTCAGCTCCTTCACAGATATAGAGGGGGAAAGTAAATAGATGGAGAACAGGATCAATGAGAATTTGAACCTAGAAGGCAAATGGAATTGTTGGTTTCTGTTCAACTCATACAGTGTTTGAGGAGCCCAAACAGGCCGGAAATAAATGCAGACAGGATGGAAAAAAAATTTGAACCTAGAAGCAAAATGGAATGGCGGCTTCTGTTCCAACTCATGCTGCTAAAAGCTATAGCCTAGAGGTTCTCAGCCAAACTTAAAACAGCCTACATGTTGGCGCTATAAAATAGAGCTACTAAAAGAACAGGTAACAGGAGAACGGAACCCAAGCAGAACCACATTGCATGTGTACTGTTTTAAAAAAGAGAAAAGCAAAACTAGAAGCCAGAGTGTCTTCATTGTTCGTTCTTGCAGTCCCTCTAAACAAAAGATAGTCCTGATACCTACTATTTATTTAAAACAACTTTTGGGATATGTAAAGAAGAAGAATCACGAACTAGCATAATATTGAAATATATATCCTCTACTTCTACTGATAAAAAAAAAAAAGAGGATATATGCTTTTTATATTGAAACAACTATCCTCCTATTTTTGTTTATCAGGACAAACAAATATCCACCCATTAATAACCCACTATCAACAACAGACCCGGAAAAAAAAAAAGCATGAGCAGACCAAGCTTATAGAACCAACACAACCACAAACACAGTGTAATCCCACAAGGGGGGTTTGCGGAGGGTAATGTGTACGCAGACCTTCCCCCTACCTTGTGAAGGTAAGAAGGTTGTTTCCGAAGACCCCCGGCTCAAGGGAAGGTGAAAAAGGAGCAAGCAGAAACAAGAAGATAAAGGATAATCGAAGCGAAAGCAACAACAGGCAGTAATAGAAATCAAAGATTAAGAACAAGCTTATAGAACCAATAAAGCATAATACATACTAAAGACAAGATGTGACAATCAAAGTTACCTAGAACTGGAAACCAATCCTACAATTCCATCTTACTCCAAATCAACCAACTCTAAAGCTGATTCAACCAAGCTTTGACAACTAGATAATCGTTCACATCCATGACATGCACCAAAAAAACCACAGAAGCAGTTTTCACTGGCAATTCAACTATTACTTCCAATCCAAACTAACTCTATCTCACATCTGATCTTGTTAAACTATGTTACCTACCTCATCTAAAGCTTAAACTATTAGAAGACATTTCTAGTTATTTATTTTGGTCTGCAGTACATGTCTTCACATGCACGCATAATTTTTGCTTGGACCAAGCGCATGGAAACATTTGACCCCAAACGTTTAATTGTTTGAACTACCCTCATCTAATTATGGATGGATCATCTTCATTTATTTGTTTTAGGTCTGCAACATATCTCTAGCACAACACAGTCACTATGCAAAACATGAGAAACACTATCATTTTATTTCCCAATAGAGAATCCAATTACGTCAACGAAAGACGGAAGTCTCAATCTTTTCATCAATTCAACTCACCGCACTCAAAAGTTTCAACAACCAATTTCATCAATTAAACTATACTAATTACACTAACAAACTCAAATTTTCGCTAAACTCAACCATATACCAACGAAAGAAAACCTAAATCAACCTTGAAATTCAAATAATAGTATAATTCCCTCTTGGTCTAGTATTCACCATCTCAAATCATTAATGGCAATGCATCTATCCACTTCCAACGTACAACTAAATTTCACAGTTTATCTCTACCACATAAGAGTCACTTAGAAACATCAACAACAACAGCATACCCAGTGTAGTCCCACAAGTGGTGTCTAGGGAGGATAGTGTGTACGCAGAACTTACCTCTACCTTAGTAGGTAGAGAGGTTGTTTCCGATAGACCCTCGGCTCAAAGCATGTCAAAGGAACTCGGAAAACATGGCAAATAATAAGGAAGTGAAGAAGCCATGGCAAATAATAAAGAAAGCATGACAAATCATTCTCCAAAAGGGAGAGTAACAACAGCAAAAGAATACAATAACGTACAGAAAACAACAAATAGTACCAGAAATCAAAGAACAAAGAAACAACAAATAGTAATAAATATTGAAGAACAAGAAACTAATATAATAATAATACTACTACTGGTGCTGGAAACTAAGCCAACAAGAAACTAAGAGACAACAATCAACTACCTCCTAAACATTATCACCTTATTTCCTAACAAATGAATTCATCCACCTTCAAAGAAGATAAAATTCGCAAATTTTTCATTTCAACTCTCTGCATTTCAAAAATTTCACCAAATCCAATTTCATCAATTCAACAATACTAGTTACAGTAACCAACTCAAGTTTTTAACCACACAAAATTCAAACAATAGTATAATTTCCTCGGGGACTATCCGATAGCAAAGCACCATAAGGTGAACCCTCCTGATCTTCCGGAGCCCTAAGTGCACCATGAACACAGAAAATCACAATTCCAAAGCCAATTGAAACGGCGACGTTCATCCAAATCTTAGCAACCAGTAACGCAACAAAAGTCACCAAAGTCAAAAACCCTAAGACGAACTTATCATCAATATCGAAACCGAACAGCTCCAACGGCTCATTACGGGAAAAGTAAAGGTAAATCCAACCAGCGAAGATGATTAGGAACAACACGAGTGAAATTGGACGGGTAATTAGTGAGATTAATAGGATAGAGAGGATGATTAGTGCGTAATTACCGGCGAAATAACGAAGGTTTTTATTGATCCGATATGTTGCGTCGGAGACTGAGATTGGCAGGCTGAGGGCGGCGGTATCGATGAATAACGGCCACGGTCGGACGTTTACGACGGAGATTGTGACGGTGTCCGGCGGAGGAGAAGACATCGGAAATTCGGAGCTGAATTCAGTTAATGAGGAAAGGTCGAGAACCAGGATTTATGGTTTTTCTACTTTCTTTCAATTGTGTCCCAAATATATTGCTTAATATTGATTTGAGCCCAAATTTTCAAGAAAAGGCCCAAACTAGTCAACTATCTTTGCGATAAGACTCAAAATCATCCGTATTCTTTTATGTTGATCACTAACAATCCACAATATTTGCTAAGGTGGTACACTTTGTCTTTCACCTAACGCCCCTTTAAAATTTTAACAGAGATGGAGTCACCTCCTCATCACGTGAGATAGTTTCTTGATTGACTATGAGTTGAGTCTGTTTGTAAGTAATGAATTGTTTTGATTTTCAAATGAACGCTTTTTTCATTCGTTATGCGCTATTATGGGACCAACAAAAATAAGATGGAGATGGTGCTATTAAATAATTATCAAATAAAAAATGTGACTTTCATTTTGAAATGAACTAAAAAGAAAATGATGCACATAAATTGAGACAGATTGAGTACTTAGTAGGAACATAAAATATAAAATATTTTTGTTTTCTAGCCAACAAAATGGAGCGGAAGATTTTTTTGTTTTAAAAAAAGAAGAAATTGGTCAAGGAACTAAGAGTTATTCATGTAAAATATATTCAATTTCAATAACTAAGGGCTCGTTTGGTTGTGGAACAAGATATCCCGAGATTAATTATTTAGGAATTAGCTATCCTGAGATTGTTATCCCACTCTCAATGTGGGATAAAAATAACACTACAATCCCGAGATAATTAATCCCGGATTAGTTATCCCGGAATTTTATCCCAACTAACATGGGATAAATTCATCGCAAATTTAATCCCGAAATTAGTTATCCCTTATCCCTCGTACCAAACAAGCCCTAATAGTTAAATTAAGAACATGCCTAATCTGGAACAACTAAGTTAATTGAAAAAATATATGTGCTTAAGTATACTTTATTTAAACATCATGGGACAGAATGTCAAACCCTTCAGAACTACTTATGAAATATTGACTAGCCAGTAGCCAACTTGTCAGTTTAGAAGCCTTTGCTTGTTGCAATTTCCAGCTAAACCTTAACATTTAGTTACCAATAATTAATAGAGGGAAATGAGTTGGAATTGAAAATCCTGATTTCTAACTTAATCAATATTTAAACTATTTTGTAATGCCATGTTTAAAACTAATTAGAAATATTTATATCTGAATTTGACAGAATCGAATGTGTTTTTCTTTTTGGCAATTCTATTTCTTTCCTTTTCCTCTCTTTTACATTTCCTTCTTATATTTATTCATTTCTTTCTCTTATTCTTTTCCCCTTTTTTAGTGGGTTCTCATATGACAAATGCCATATATTTTTTTACCATTTTGAAAAGCTTTTGGAGGAGGCTTTTTAGTTCTTTTAGATGGCAATGGCATCTAATTTTTTCTCCATTGTAAAGCTAAGCAATAAGTTTCATAACTAAGAAAATAGGTAAAATTTAGTATTCAGTTATTTTACTCAAATATAATAGAAATGTTTCACCTGTTAATAATATATTATTTATTTTGAAAATCTCATATGTCAATGATTCCTTTATGCACTTTTCATGACCCTGCTCTACCATAAACACAAGTTTAGGATCTTGTAAAGGAAAGGATAAAGCATAAGATGTTGGAGTGTACTTCACATGCAAAAAAGAAAAAAAAAATCATTAAGGTACAACAAAAAGAAAACAATATCTGATTATTTTTTTAAGGTTAGTCTAAGTTCTATGCTCTTAAAATTATTATTTTGCCTTATAACAGTAATGGATGGCCTACTTAGGCACATGAGAGATAAATGCTTCAAAGATATCCTTTGTCCACATCATTAACTATATTCCTTGATTTCATAACTAACTCTTTTAAAAAAAAAAAAATTATCCAGATCTTATAACCAACACAATTTGACTTTTAATGGTTAGAACAAGTACTCCATAAAACTTGTTGTAATCAGTGGTGGTGACTGGTGAGTACTCTAGACATGGATTTATTTTCATGAGTATAACTTTCACTTGCTAAATCTAGGAGAGTTTAAACCTATATACATTTTTACGGTAAACAATTTTCACACTATCAACTCACATTTATCTTCGCAGATACTTTTTCTTATTTTTAAAATTATAAATTTTATATTTTAAAGAGAATTACTTATGTATCATTTAGATAACTTGATGGTGTAAACGGTGAAACATTCTCTAGTCCGTGTTGGTGTAGTATATAGGCTACGTATTTTCCTGAATAGGTCAGTATACTCGTTCATACAACCTATACATAAGAACTGAACCCTTTTTGGATTGGCCAACTTTGGATCATATATACATGATAAAATTCTATCATCCTAACCTGATAGAATTACAACTCTCTATAATTTTAAATATTTTTTGTTTCGAACTGAAAAAAGAAGCTGGTACAACTTTCAATATCAATATTTCTACCGAGCTCAACTTAACATGATTAAGCATCTAGCCATTTCTTTTTCCCCTTTTTTCTGAGTTCAAAAGTTCATTTTATGAAGTCATCAAGAACATAAAATGTAATATCGTCTATTAGATTTCATTTTTCTGCATTTCGGTCAGTACCTTTTTTGCAGTATGTAATCTACATATTTCTTATTGTTCTCTGATAAAATTGGAGAGACCACATCTTCTGCATAATAAACTACATAAGAAAAAACTGAAATTAGATCTTGGAAATGATCGACTCAAATAGATGCTCATCATAAGCTTTTTTTTCCTCCTCTTCGTGTTGAAGACCTAACGAGAGGCTGAATTCAAACACACCCAAAATCCACAAGAATCGTATGAACGTCTATGGAGCGTAGCAAGGAACCTTGGCTTCAGCTCTCGTCACCTCACTCAATCCTACAGCGGAAACTCGTCTGCCATTTTCTTTTGTATACTTGACTCCCTCTAAAACACTTCGATGACAGAAGCACAGCACATAAATGCTAAGTTACAACACATTGGTAACACTCCTACGGTCACAGACTACATTTCATTTTTTTTTTTAACGAACAGGTGTAAGTAACTCCTTTTGCGAAAGATTTGCTCACAATACTTTTGAGGCTTGCCAATTACCATCCAAGTGATAATGTTGTCAAAAGTTCGGTCAAGTAACTCATGGTTCCTATTTTCTAACACCTAGCTTACTATTTGACAACATTTTGCAAATAGGAGAAAAAAGAAACGTTTTGAAAATAGTCAATTACATTATTGAAGGCTTTTGGACCAGAAGGAACTCATAAAGAATACAGGCTTCTACCAACAACTATAGCTTGAACACTAAGCCTAGTAAATTTCCACCAATACCAGGCTCAGTTGATTCTTGATAAGCAGCTAGCAAAATCCGCATGCAGTGCATGTCCACCCTTATAAACAATAATGTGTGCCACTGGAAGCCCTTGGTTACCACCGTGCGCCAAAAGAGAAAGATCACCTATAAGATCTAAGACCTTGTGTCTGCAAGGTTCATTAGTAAAACGCAGCGGTGGATTCAGCCAGCCTCTACTTTCACTACAAACAATGGCATTTTTGGCAGAACCCCCCTTGATAAGTCCTGATTTGCGTAGTTGTTCAACCTGCTCATAAATGCAAAAGGTTCTTGCAGAAGCTAGTTCTTTGGAAAAGAAATCTTTATCCAGACAGGTTGAAGAGAACCATTGACAGCCAATTTCAGGTGCCTGTGGAAAGTCAATGCCATAGGTAATCTTGACCTTTGAATAAGGGAATGCAGCTATAAAAGAATCATGTTTCCATACAGTAACAGGTTCTGTAAGAACAGGAGCTAATTTCTCACAGCTTTTACCATTTCGATCTAATGCTGCCTTCAGCCCAGCTTTTTCAATTGCTTCCACCCATTCTCTTGCTGATCCATCCAGAATAGGAACTTCAAAGGATGGATCGTGAGTATGGGAGGTTTCGATTTCGAGACGACAATTATCGACGCCGGTGGATTCCAAAGCGGAAAGCAAGTGCTCAACGGTACTAATAGAGAGCCCATCTTTACACAACGTCGTGCACAGTGGAGACTCCTTCTTGGCGTAATAATCAGTAGATGCCTGAATGATGACATTTTTTGTACAGAATTTGAAGTACCTACCCTCGCCCGCTCGCTCCGGAACGATTCTGACGGTAGAAACCTTGCCGGAGTGGAGACCGATCCCGCTGACTTCTACACAGTTGGCTACTGTTTGCTGGATCTTACCACTGGAAATCCATGAGATGAGGCTTGAGGAGTTGCGAGCTGTTCCACTCAAAGTCATTAAGGATTGTTAGGCAAGTTGCACGGAGATTGACTTCTCTAATCCCAGGGTTTCTTAACAGCCTATATTTATGAAGGTTGCCATTAAACCCTACATTATGACTTATCAACCGAGTGAAAAGACATCCTGAAACTTTAAACAGAAATTTAACTAAGGGACCACTTAGCCTTGCATCCAAATGATTTTCCATCCCAACGTAGTTTCCATGTTTCATTTTTTTGCCAACCAATTAGACATAATTTGAGAATCTTGTCAGACATGATAATTGGAATTGGAATCATTTATGAAACTACTTTAGTAAATTAGAACACAAGTCATTAATTCAGAGATCTCTTCATCTATTCGAAATCTTGGGTTGCTGGAATATCATGGAAATTACCAATCATCCACATATTATCTTTTATAGCCGAGAAATCCGATGTTGTCAGTTTGGATGCTCCGTGGATAATAGGAGCGCCCTTCTATCCTTCTCTACCTAGTTATCATACTTGGTTCACCTACAAGACAAACTCGTGAATTTTGTCTTAACTAAGGCGGATCTACAATATAATCTAGGGGTTCACGTGAACCCAATAGATGTTGTCCATCCCCTGTATATAAAAAACACTACTCCGTTTGGCCATGAGATATTCCAGAAAAAAAATCACTTTATTTCAAAATCAGTGTTTGGCCATGAAAAACTTGAAGTTGGATTCCAAATTTGGAAAACAACTTATAACTTGTTTTCCAACTCCATCTTCGTAAATTCAAAATAATTTTTTTTTCTTCTCTCCTTCACAAAAACTATAACCAAATACAACTCCATCTTCAACTCCAACTTCATAAATTTCAAATAAAGTGAAAAATATTTGAAATCTATGGCCTATAAATATTTGACTGTGAACCCTAACTTGAGGATGACGTAGTAACCTGTAAACTTCAATTCTTGGATCTACCTCTATATAGTAAGGGGTGGATCTATAATAATATAAGGTAAATTATTTTTTTGTATACATATATAGATTTTGAATACCTTGAACACAGGAATAGAGGTTGACTCAGTGGTTTACGGGTTTCAAAATTGACCTGGGAACCCCCTTAGTGAAAATACGGATCCGCCACTATGACTATAGTGTCTACCACACATCATCTATTGTACACTACATTTGCTATTTAATCAAAGCCCAAGTGGCATACATCCATAGAAAATTCTCAAGAGTACAACAGCCACATTAATCCAAGTAATTCAAGACTCGACCTTTAAACCTATTAAAGAGAAGAAAAATACAGATTTGCAAAAGCATATAGTTTCTAATGGAAGAGAAAACAAAAACCCATCATTTAAAAGCTACCAAAAATCAACAGAAAGCTACAGAATATGGTTTCATTGAAAATTAAAGATTAGTATGAAATTCTTACCTGCAAAGAAGAACACTTTGCACTAGCTTTTTTGGGAGATTTATTGAAAACTATAGGGTAAATGAAATGGAATTATAGAGAAGAAGAATGGGTTATAGCTAGTTTGCTATTTATGGATTGGGAATTAGGAGGATCTGCTTAATGGGTACTGCCCATTTATGCTATTGCAAACTCTGTAACCTCTTTCTATTTTCAAATAGTAGCTGTACTTTTAGGTTAAATTACATCAGATATCCTTCGAGGGTTGGATTGGTTTATTTTAAATGTTTTTTTTGTCTTTTAAGTTCTTTTCTACTTTTTAGGTGTTTGGGTTAACGGTGTCCAATGGGCTGGGACTGCCCGATCCCGCCCCGCAACCCACCCCGACCCACAAAAAAAAATTGAGATGGTATATGTCGGTAGCGGAGTTCGAACTCGGGACGGGATTAGGGCTCGTCCCGATGCTGCTCCCCGTCCCCCTGCATAAATAATTGTTGCACAATGATTAAATTTTTATTTTAGCAGTTGGCAATGGCTAATAACGGTCATTTTGCCCCCCCCCCCCACAAATTCCCTACCCCTTAATATTTATTTTTAACCCCTAAGTTAGTATATTTACACTTTAACTCTATTTCTCAACTATAAATAACTCATTTTCCTCTTTATTTTTCTCACAAATCTTCCTACCATCTCTCTAATTTCTCTCTACAAGTCTAAATTGCACACTAAATATTGTATTTTATTTGACAATTTCTATCAAAGTTCAAAAATTGGGAGTGAAGTTGGCAACTAGCTTGAGGATCATCGAGCAAAGTTTCAATTTTCAACCTCGATTACACGTTACGTTTGGTACCTTCGTTCATTCTTTAAATTATTATTGTTACTTAATTTTAATTATCATACTTAATTTCATTAACTTTAATTATTTATTTGCATAATTATAATGGAACGAAGTGGACATTTTTCTGGTAGAGGTACTAGGGTTAACATGGTAAGGGTGCATCTTCTAGTAAACCTAATTACGATGATTTCACTCATGTAGATGAAATTGAGTTTTTTAATGTTAATATTAATATACCATTAGATCATGAGGTATATTCTGCATCTGAACCAGACTTTAATTTAGAAAATGAATTAAAAGATAATTTAGATAACGCGCTCACTAGTGCACCTCCACCTCAGGTTCAGACTGAGTCTTAGACTGAAACTGAAACTGGAACTGGAATGACTCCCAACTATTATGAATCGAGGACAAAAACAACAAAAATTAAAATCACTTGCATGTGATTTTTTTTTATAGGGACATTCCTAATCAACTAGCTATTTGTAAAATTTGTCACGAAGTTTATAAATTTAAAACTAAAAAAGGTCAAGGTGGGACGGGAGGTTTAATGAGACATGTAGAAAACTCTCACAAAGCAAGATATAACCAATACTTGCCTGAAAAATCGGGTGTGCAAATGGCTTTTGATTTGGGATAAGGTTCGCATAGTGTCCCCGACCAAGTATAAGGCCGAATTAACCCGACGACGGAGGGAGTTATAGGTCCTAAATATGATAAACACAAAGATCGGAAAATTTTAGCAAAATTAATTGTTGTGGAGGGTTTGCCTTTTTCATTTCCTTCCTCTCTTTGTTTTATTCATTACATTCGAGAAACATATAATCATGTTTTTAACGGTTTTTCTAGATCAACTGTCAGAAGAGATGTTTTGAAATTTGCGCATGAATATCAACAATTTTTACGTTATGCATTGTATCATTTTAATGGCAAAGTGACTATCACTTCTGACATAGGCCGTAGTACTAATAGTAATGATTATTTAATTGTTACATGTCATTGGATAAATCAGAATTGGTCTATGCAAAAACGTATATTAGCATATAGATATATTGATGATAGGCACACTGGAGCCTTTATTTCAAGAAATATTCATAAAATTAGTGAATATTATGGAATTACTGATAAAATTATGACTATTACATTAAATAATACTTATTCTAATGATTCTGCTATAAACATTTTAAAAACTCGATTGACTCCATCTTTTTTTCGATAATTTTCATGTTAGATGTGCATGTCATATTTATAACTTAGTTGTAAAGGATGACCTAAAACTTTTTAGCTTTATTTTTAATAAAGTACAATTTGCTATCAACTTTATTTTTAAAGGTAATAAAATATAAAAATGCCAAGAGTATAAAAAAATATGTCATGATTGTGGATTATCTTATAGGAAAATTATAGAAAAAGTTGCAACTAGGTGGAATTCTTTGTATGAATAATTAGTTGTTGCTCACGAGTATAAAAGACCTATAACTTATTATTTAACGCCCATAATCAAAATCTAAGGGATATGCTTGTAGATGATCATTGGAATTTTTTTTTTGGAACTTAATGTTTTCTTAGAGAAATTTTTTCTAGCTACTAAGGAATTTTCTGGTATTTATTATCCCACTATTTCATCTATGTTATTTTATATAACTCTAATATTTTTGTTACTTAATGAATATATACAAAAACCAACTTACGCTCCATCTATTAAAAAATGTTTTTAAAATTTTAAAAAATACTTTTTCCTATTCTCACTATTTATTTTATTGGTGTTGTATTAAATCATACTATTAAAGTAGACAGTTGTAAAGCACTTGTTGAAACGATTTATGAAAGCTTAGAAATACTTCCAACTCCAACAAACCCAGCTAAAGAACCAACTAAAGAAGTTATGTCTACCGTACACACTGAATGCAAATATATATATATATATATATATATATATATATATATATATATATATATATATTACCAAGAGCAAAGTGCAAATAATCAACCGACTTTTGTACCATCTTCTTCTACTTCACTGCACCCTTATAAAAAACATGTGGTTTATGCTTTAAGTATTCAAAGCATTAGAAATAGAATGTATAGTGGTTCAAGTTCTTCACAAATTAGCGAGTTTGATGTTTATGTTTTGCAAGTTGTTGTACCGTACGAATTAATTATCAATGAAGATGGATGTGAAGACTTGCTGAAATACCGAAGGGAGAATGAGAAGACATTTACAATACTATCAACGATGGCCCGAGATGTGTTGAATATTCAAGCGTCATCAACAGCTTCTGAAAACATTTTTTCTGCTGGAAGGTTTCAAATAGGAGAGCACAGACTCATTGACGTAAGACGTCTTGGAGATTGCAGTTTTATTCAGAGATTGGATTAGAGCGGAGCGTAGAAGGTGCGGTCAACGAAGAAGACGACTACAACTACAATGAAATCTTATCCGAGGGAGCAGGAAGCGACGTCGAACAATTTGACCAACAATTTCCAATTCCAACAGAAGATCCTGAAGAGATTGTGAAGAAATTTAAAAAATTATGGTTGAATATGTAATTTTGTTAATGACAATTTTAATATGTGATTTGCAACTTTTGAACTACGAAACAAAGTTGTAATTTTGAAATTGTATTACAAAAAAATCATATTTCTATTAAATAATATAAGAGGCACAAAAACAACCTTAGGATATTTTTATTCACTTTATTGTTCAATTATTTAAGTGTTTTTATATATATATTTTTTAAAATTACGTGTCTAAAAAAAAAATCACCCCAAATCCCCCTATCCGACCCGACCCGTCCACTCCCCAAATCCCGTCCCCTCTTCCGGCGGGATGTCCGGCCCGCCAAGTCCCAATCCCGACCACCCACTTCCCCCCAAATCCCGTCCCGTCTCATCCCGTCTCACTGACCCCCCCCTAGTTTGAGTGAGATAAAAAATGTTTTTAAGTATTTATTTTTAGGTTAAAAAGATATAAAAATAAGCCAAAAATTGGATAGAAATAACTTATGACTTTTAACTTTTAACTTATAAGCCACTTTTAAAACGCAATCAAAACACCCTCTTACCTTGTTTGAAAAACAAACACTTACATTTCTTATACTTAAAAAAAGTCTATACAAATAGTTTAAATTTAAATACTAGTAATATTTCTCATTTTACTAGTGTTAGGAGTATGTATTTACTTTTGAAAAGTACAATTAAATATATTAAAACATAATTACTAACAACAAAATTAAAGAACAAAGTAAAAGAAACTATGTAATTAATTTTATAAATAATTTAAAATAAATATTTTTATTCACACCTTTGATTTAAAAAAAATTAATTTGACTCTCAGATGTTGATAAATTCTGATTTTGATCTATATATTTTTAATTAAATATATTTAATTTTTAATTAATTTATACGACATTTTTATCCTCTAAGCGGAAATCGTTACATGATTTCATTGTAGAATTCCTATTTCAACTAAATTTTCCTCTCCAAGTTATAAATAAAAGAGGTATATAAATCTTATTTATCTCGATACAATAACATATTCAGTATAATTACACATAATAACATTTAGGAAGAATATAATATACACATATCTTATCAAGGTATAGAGGTTATTTTCCAAAAAATCTCGGCTCAAAGAGAACAAGACAAAAAAATCTTGTTCATCTCAATGAATTTTAAAATTTCACTTTTTACGGAGAAAAAGACCAAAAAAGAAGGAAAACCCCACAGTAAGTGTAAAATCCTGGTTATCACAATCAGTCCCTGAGGTGATATTTTGAAGGAGAGAAAAATCCCCACACAAAACCCTCACATTCTCCTGCTGTATTCACTCTAATTTTTCAATCTTTTCCTTTCATTCCACATATACATATGCATATTAGTTCATCTCTATGTGTATATATGCATAGAATTTGAGCATGGCACTTGTCCCTAGCCACCAACTTTACCCCAGAACAACAAGGTTATCATTCCTCAGACACACTTCATCCACTCCCTTCAAGAAACCAAATTTACATACCCCACATGATGTTGTCAATCAAGATTGTCTTTTTAAGAAAAACCCACCAAAACGATCAAATTTTGTGGTGAAAAACAGTAGCAAAAGATGGAATTTGTCTACAATGTCACCTAATTCAAAGTCCAAAGCTAGTGCAACTGCAAGTAGTGTATTTGGTAGTTCTTGGTTAGGTAAATGGAACGAAACCCGTAACGAAATTAACCCGAAAAAGCCCCAAATTGTGTTGAATTATAGGAATAATGGGGATACATCTAGTTCTGATAGTGAAGATAATAATACCAGTGGTAGTACAATGGATAGAATTGTAGAGAAATTGAAGAAATTTGGGTATGCTGATGAGGCTTCAGAGAAGGATAAGATGGTAAAAAGGGATGTTGAGAAAGGGTCTATTGAGGACATATTTTTTGTTGAAGAAGGAATATTGCCAAATGTAAGAGGCGGGTTTTCGAAAGAATCGCCATTTGGGGACGAAAATGTGATTGCGAAAGACGGTGTGGTTAAATTTCCATGGGAAAAGCCATTGGTGAAGAAGGAAGAGGAGAGTTATTCGATGAGTAGTAAGAGTAGGACTCATTTGGCTGAGCTGACACTACCTGCTTCTGAGCTCAGAAGGTTGACGAATTTGGCGCTTAGGATAAAGAACAAGACGAGGATTACGGGTGCTGGTGTTACACAACAAGTTGTAGAAACAATTCGTGAGAAGTGGAACACATCTGAGGTTGTTAGGTTGAAAGTTGAAGGTGCTCCTGCACTAAATATGAAGAGAATGCATGAGATTTTAGAGGTAAAGCCACAGAGCTTTTTATTGAACTTTTATTGTATACCTCTATTTGTTAGTGTTTTTGCTTCAGTCTGCGAATGTATGTTGTTTCTTGTACTTTAATTATCGTATTAATTTGTGGTAGTTACAACTACTTTTTTCAGATAGCTTTACCGTGCTTTTTATAGTATTTTGTCATGACTTTTTATACTGCTTTGAATTGCTTGTGCTTGTGCCGAGGGTCTACTAGAAACAACCTCTCTACCTCCCATGGTAGGTGTAAGGTCTGCGTACACTCTACCATCCCCAAACCCCACTTTGTGGGATTTCACTGGGTTGTTGTTGTTGTAGCTCATATTTTCCTGTCCTAAATGAAGGGTGTGTTTGGTATGAAGGAAAATGTTTTCCTAGAAAATGTTTCTTGGAAAACAAGTGGTTTCTTACTTATTTTCTAGTGCTTGATAAGTAAGCAAAAAAAATTATCCTAAAAGCATTTATATGTAATCCATCAAAAACTCTATGGGGGGTGGGATGGAGTGAGGAGTGGGGGTTCAGGGGTGGCGGGGGGTTGGATGTTCAAGGGGTGGGAGTGGGGAGGGAGGAGACATTGAACTTGGAATGTCATTATATAACATGTTTCCCTACTTCCATTAGGGAAGTTATTTCAAGTGCACTTTTAGTTTTTGCTATACAGTTCAAAGGCTATACCATACTAAGCATACTAAGTACTGGTGTTTAGTTATTTGAATAATCTTGTATCCACTCTGGTTAATCATAGTCTTCTATCTTGGACCTGATTTTCCTCTGAGCAATAGAAGAATTCTTGTTAGAGCTTTATGGATGCCTATCTCTTTAATTTTGCTGCATCTTTTGAGATAAAAACGCTCGAGTGTATATTGGAAATATTATTTGTCTCTTGATGAGCAAAGAGTTTAGTTTTTGAAGCATATGGGTTCGTATAATTTACAATATATATTATCTTTTGTTAGCTTTTAGCCTTTGCTGATTCATGTTTTCCACTATTCAGAGAAAAACTGGTGGACTGGTGATTTGGAGATCCGGCACGTCTGTGGCTCTTTACAGAGGTGTCGGTTACGAGACGCCATCTGATCGAATGAAGAAGAGGATAATGAGAAGAGATGAAATTCGTCATAAGAACGTTCCAATAGTTGATGAGGAAAGTAATCAAAATCCTTCAGAAGGCAGTCCTTACAATGCTGTGGATTCACTTCGAGCGGACTCTGCAAATACTTCTGAAGAGAACAATAATATTGTTAGACAAACAGAAGTGAACTATGAAGATGAAGTAGAAAAACTGTTAGATGGCTTGGGCCCTAGGTATACAGATTGGCCGGGACCCGGTCCACTTCCTGTAGATGCGGATTTACTTCCCGGTATAGTCCCTGGATATCAACCTCCTTTCAGAATTCTTCCATATGGGGTGAGATCTACTCTTGGGACAAGAGAAGCAACTGTTTTAAGAAGGCTTGCCAGAGTTCTACCCCCACATTTTGCTTTAGGTAAGCATCGCTGGACTTGTCAAAGTCATTTTTGGCTGTCTCAAAATATACTCTAAATATTATGTAGTTCAAGTATTCAGGTAGAAGCAGGCAGCATCAAGGGTTGGCATCAGCCATGATTAAGCTGTGGCAAAGAAGTTCAATTGCAAAAATTGCTATAAAACGTGGCGTTCAGCTTACTACAAGTGAGAGAATGGCTGAAGATATTAAGGTAATAAAAGAGTGTTTTGGTGTAATTCTGAGTGTTACCAACACAAAAGTGGTGTCCTTGCCAAAATTTTGTTCTGAAGATATTTACTTGCAAGTTGCACTTTGTTTGGTCCGATAGGTCTTACTGATAGTTGCTGATTCAAAACAGACAAGCCAGAATTTCATTCCAAAAAGAAACGGCAAAGGATTATAAATAGCTGACTTAAATTATACATAGAATGAACGAGTTATGCAATTTACCAAATCTCAAATTCTCAATGTCTCGAAAGTACATATTGCAATGATATTGTCTCATAAGAGAATATTGCTACGGTATTGTGGGTTTCTCCAACCAAAAATGAGTTTGGTACAAGCAAACCTGGAAGATGATGTGGAGATTATAGTTCTTTTAAAATCCCACTGGAGTGTAGCGAAAGCAAGTCTTTCTGCTTTCTGGTAGACTTGTGTAATGACTAGGATTTAGTTCTTTGTCACCTCTGTACTGGACGGTGGTTGCTGGAAGACAAAAGAAACACAGGGTTGACTTGAAGTATATATTACACATGAAAAGGTCTTCACAGGTTCCATTTCTAACATTGAAACCATTCTCACTGTTATCAATTTTTTTATCATACCGAGTTCGACGCTTTCTTGAGATCTAATTAAGAGTCACATACTTTCTGTCGCAGGCCAATATTTTTTGTATTAACTGAATGTCGATAGCATAGTAATGTAGCTTAATATTATCTCTGTATTATTTGGTTCAGAAAGTAACAGGGGGTATGCTACTCTCTAGAAACAAGGACTTCTTGGTATTTTATAGAGGGAAAGATTTTTTGTCACCAGAGGTTGCAGAAGCCTTGTTGGAGAAGGAAAGATTGGCAAAGTCCTTGCAAGATGAAGAAGAGAAAGCTAGGTTACGAGCATCAGACTTACTCACAGCAGGTGTTGCAACCATTAATTCTTCAAGGACAGCTGGCACACTAGGAGAAACTTTGGATGCTGATGCTAGATGGGGGAAAAGGCTGGATGATAAGGATAAGGAAAATGTGATGCGAGAAGCAGAAATAGTAAGGCATGGTAACCTGGTCAGGAAGCTCGAAAAGAAACTTGCATTTGTAAGTTCTGCAAAAGACAGGTTACTTTTATTTAAAGCATAATTGTACTTGTTTTTCTGTTTTTTAGCAGCATTCTCATGATTTTGGGTCTTTCAATTTTCTATTTGTAATATTGTGAGAATAGCTCATTTCGAATATGAATAGTGTCAGTAAGGTCTTCAGTGTGTAATATTTTGGAGATTCAAGAGTCAGTGAGAGACATTAAAGCAAAATGTACTTTTCAGGCTGAAAGAAAGTTGATGAAAGCTGAGCGTGTCTTGTCAAAGGTGGAGGAAACTTTAAATCCGTTGGATAGGCGTGCAGAGCCTGACAGCTTAACAGATGAGGAGAGATTTATGTTTCGAAAGCTTGGGCTAAGGATGAAAGCCTTCTTACTTTTAGGTAACGTTCTTTCTCTGACTTAATTTTTTGTGCTTAACATCCTGAAAATGACATGAAAAGCTCTTTTTTCAGGTAGGCGTGGAATTTTTGATGGTACGGTGGAGAATATGCACTTGCATTGGAAGTACCGTGAATTGGTCAAAATCATGGTGAAGGCCAAGAATTTTGATCAAATATCAAAAATTGCATTAGCCCTTGAAGCAGAGAGTGGGGGTGTCTTGGTTTCAGTGGACAAAGTGTCCAAAGGATATGCTATAATTGTGTTCCGTGGTAGGGATTACAGTCGACCACCTACTCTGAGGCCCAAAAATCTCTTAACGAAAAGAAAGGCACTGGCACGTTCAATAGAGCTTCAGAGACGTGAGGTACCTTCTTTGACCTAATTCCTTGGGTCTTTGAAAATGTTCTCTCTTTTATGTTGCTTGAATCTGCTTCTGTAAGAGTTGCCATGTACACATGTAAGTAAGTTTTAATCTTTTGAAGAGATTTGTGCTGATGACAAGGCTTTGCTACTATTTCTTAAACAGGCTCTTCTGAAACATATTTCAGCAGTTCAAACAAGAGTTCAACAGCTTACAGCTGAAATTGTATGATCTCTTTGCTACTCTACATCTGATATCTATTTTTCTTTTTGTTAACTTAAATAGATCCTTCTGTTAGTTGGTCACTTCTAGCCTCATTTGGGTTTGAGTTGAACCGTTTCTCCCATATGTTTATGATGGTAGGAACAACTGGCTAGTGTGAAAGACCGTGGAGATGATGAACTATATGATAAGCTAAATTCTGCTTATTCTTCTGAAGACGAGGATAGTGAGGTTAGTGTCTCCATCTGGCATTTTAGGTTCTCAATTGATTATTCAGTTTGTTTTTTATTTAGATTGCACATGCAATATTATTAGACGGGATATGACGTAGGTGCAACTTACTGAGGACATGACTTTAGATAGGGGGTTGTGGAGTACACGGATTAGTGTAGAAGGGTAGTAGGTAGTCGAGCGTAGTTCTACTTACGCTTACAAACTGGTAGTTGTAGTGTTATTATTGTAGGCCTGCTTAGCCTTCATACTAGTAGGCGCAATATTGTTTTATAGTATTGTTTGATTTTCGCTGCTATGTGTTCTTTAGTATACTTTGTTTATCTTATGTACACGCGTTAGTTACTGCTTCCTTTTTCATAATGCGCTAGCATTGCTTATTCACTTTTGATACCAGCATTTTCATACTGCTTTAAATTTCTTGTCCGGTCTAACCGTTTCTCTTGCTATGCTTGTGCTTATGCTCTATCTTGAGCCGATGTCTCTCGGAAACAACCGCTCTACCTACCAAGGTAGAGGTAAGGTTTGCGTACACTCTACCCTCCCCAGACCCCACGTTGTGGGATTTCACTGGGTATGTTGTTGTTGTATGCAATATTATTTTTGTTTCTCTTCGTCAAGGAGCATTTCTAATGACTGGAATTTGCAATTGGGGCCATCATAAATAGGCCTGGATAAACCTAGATTTTTCCTGTTGTAGCACTATTCCGGTTCAGGCCTAAACAACAACAATATACCTAGTGAAATCCACAACGTGGGTCTGGGAAGGGTAAAGTGTACGCAGACCTTACCTCTATTAAGGTACGGAGGTTGTTTCCGAAAGACCCTTGGCTCAAGACAAAACATAAAAAGAGGTCAGATACGGACAAGAAATGCAAAGCAGTATGAAAATGAAAATAACGAAAGCGACTAAGTCATGATAAAACAGTTTGAAAAAGGGACAGTAGCTACCACATATATAGTAGGATAATCGAAGTACAAAAAATAACAGATAGTAGCAGAAATCAAAGCAGAAGAAACTATAAAGCGATACTGTGACTACTAATATGAAAGGATAAGCGAGACTACCTACTAGCTTTCTACCCTAATCTGAGTCCTCCATAACCTCCTATCTAAGGTCATGTCCTCGGTAAGCTGTAACTGCGTGTCATGTCTAATCACCTCTCCCCAATACTTCTTCGGCCTACCCCTATCTCTTCTGAAACCGTCCATAGTCAACCTCTCATACCTCTCGCACAGGGACATCTGTGTCTCTCCTTTTCACATGTCCAAACCATCTCAGTCTCGCTTCCCGCATCTTGTCCTCCATCGGGGCCACTCCCACCTTGTCCCGGATAGCCTCATTCCTAATCATGTCTCTCCTAGTGTGCCTACACATTCATCGCAATATTCTCATCTCCGTTACTTTCATCTTTTGAACTTATGTGATCTTAACTGGCCAACACTCCGTCTCATATAACTTAGTCGGTCTAACCACCACTTTGTAGAACTTGCATTTAAGTTTTGGTGGCATCTTCTATCACATAGCATTCCGAAAGCGAGCCTCCATTTCATTCACCCTGCACCAATACGATGTGGTACCAAGCCTCGCTTTCACGCCAGCCTCATGAGGTGCGTCACTAAACTTGCACTCCAAGTACTCTGTCTTGATCCTACTCAACTTGAACCCTTTAGACTCCAGAGTTTGTCTCCAACCCTCCAGCTTAGCGTTAACTCCGCTGCGAGTCTCGTCGATCAGGACTATGCTGTCCGCGAGGCTTAGGCCTAAGAATGGTGTTAAATTAGTGCCACCCTGGCTTAATCAAGCATTGATGAATATTTGGTCTTGTTGGATCTAATGGGGCCCATTAGATAAGTGGCTTATGTTCTTTATCCAAAAAAAAGAAGCAGTGGCATATGTTCTTTTATCAATCAATCAATTACACCTCAATTCCAAATAGTTAGGGTACATGGATCCTCTATATCCATCCTGCTCTATTAAGTGTATGTATAGATGAACTCCGAAATGATTGCACAATTGATAAACTTAGTGAACACTTTACCAAAATCAAAGAGAAAAAGATGTGATAGAAAATTACATGTATTAGAATTTATGCAAAAAGGAAAATATTTGTAAAGCGTAAGTTATAACAATTCAAGTTGTACTCACTCAGAACTTAAAATATTAGTTTGCAAATTATTGATGTAATGCCTTGCAGTTGAAGTCAACTGAAGTAATAATATACACCATTATAAATTGCAAGTACTTTCAAACATAGTTTGTAGAATGGCTGATCCCGACAATGCTAGGAAGCGACTTGCTACTGTCCTTGATATTGTACCATTAAATATTAATAGAGCCTGTCCGGTATCAGGATACCTTGTACAAAAGAACACCTTTTCTACGAGTTGGTGCAGATTTTCTTGTCCATTGACGATTTTAATCGCATAGCAACACAATGCAAAAATGCCATGAAAATCTCCGGACAGTTCAACTTCCTGCTGCACAATGTGCACAATAAAGATGCACCCTTTTCTTGTTTTTAGCTCTTCATTATTATAGTCACAAATCACCTACTCGGTTCATTAACAGGAGGAAGGGGATGAGGCATACATAGAGGTTTATGACAGTGATAACGATGTTGTCAATCATAGTGATGATTCAGATGACACTCCACATCCAGAAAGAGAGTTCCAGTATGTTCATCAAAATGAATCAGAAAGAGAGCTTGTTTGAGTAACACTGTTCTTGACACTTCGCAAGGCGTGTTGTCGTGGTTAGTACAACTGACAGAGAAGCAACTCGGATGCAGAACCGGGCTACGGAAGCAGCACAACATTAATAAAAAATCTGAACATGAGCAGGTTCCATGTATTGCTTGTGTTCTTGCTGATTGTTGATACTTTACATGATGCTGCAATTTTAAGGCTTTTAGCTCCAAATGGAAAGGAGAGCCCGGTGGAAGGTGCTGTTGGACAGCTCTGTACATTTTTGTTAAGGGAAAAAATACAGTATTGTATACATTTTGCCATTCTTCTTTTTGATATAATAGACAATTATGCTAGTATTAATTTTATTATACTTCCTGTTAATGCTATTAGCTTTGAGAAAAGACTTCTCTTTTTTCTTCTGAAAAGATAAAAAATGAAATTATTTTGAATCGACTTGGTTGAACTATCATTTACAGCTAGACCTTATTGGGCCTGTTTATTATGACCCAAGCAAAATACTTGGGCCGTGGCTTGGATTGTAAAAGTAACCCATTTATCAACTCAATCTTTGTTCAAACTTGACCCAATCTCACATATTTGATACTTTTATGCAAGGTGTTATATTTTTGAAAACATTTCTCCTCTTGCAAGTTACAATAATTAATTGATTAACACTATAAAAGTACCTACGTAAAAGAAAGATTGTGAGTTATCTTCAAGGTTAGGGTTTTTATATTTCTAGGAGGAAATTAAAGAAGTGAAGCAATGTGTAAAATTATTGAAGAATTAGCAGGTAAATTAAATCCTCTTTGCAATACTTTCTTGTGCTTGCTGGTATTTTGATGTATGTTTTTTTTTGTATTAGTTGCAGGCATCTTGTTTACTGGGGTTGCTGCTTTCATAAACAATTTTGAGTGGGTTTTTAACTTTTGCTAATTATAATTACTTCCAATTTGTACGTAGAGTGGATTTGATCTGTTTAGTTGGTTTTAAGTTAATTTAGCTTGGTTTATCAGAAGTCTTGGATTCGAGCTCGGGGATAATAGAGAAATTCCTACACTAGGGAACATTCCCCTCTTTTAACAAACCTTACACGATGAAAGTTTAAATTAATCGAGGCAATGGATACTGTATACCATATGATTGCCCATGCGAAGGGTTTGGTTAAGATATGCCAGATTGATCGAGTAAATAGCTCTATGAATGGATCGGATCGACTTTGAAAATGAAAAGATTTGTACAAGTTATACGTTTTGTCACCACTTTGTGGAAAATCGTTAGGTATGAATATGTTAGATACTTGTGACTCGATTGGTGAAATAGTATCTCTCCCCCAAAAAGTATGTTTTTTGTTATTGTCGCACAAAAAAATATTTTGTTGGGAATGAATAAGATATTATATCCAAATAAAGAAAAAAATACAAACCCCATGAGTATATATGTTTGTTACATCTCACTAATTAATATAATTCCTAGTTGTAGTGACTAATGATGTTAACTTTATTTTGTCCTGATTACAGTATGAGAAAGGCTTATGATAAAACCATGGGAAGGGCTCATAGAGAGTTTGCCTTGTAAGTTGTACAGTATATAACACATAGTATAAATTAATTTCTCCTATTGATACGATGAGGTTATTTAATTTAAAGGTTGGAACAAATATCAATTCTATCAATTTAGGACTGATATATAACATGTGTGTAGGTGGATCAATGGTGTGGGGCCTAAGGACAAGACTAGAGGAGACTAAGGATTAGCACTAATAATTACCTTAATTCAATGTAGAGTACTCTTTCCCTCCAAAATAATTTGTAGCATTTTTCATTTACTCATCTCTTAAGAAATCATTTATAAGGGTAGTATTTTGAGTACTTTACCCTCTTAACATATTTTATCATGTAATCTCTCTTCAATATATAGATATTTGCTCCATCAATGATGAGAACCTCTTAAATATTGCTAATTAATACAAGGGTAAAATGAGAAAAAGCTAGTTAATTTTATTTTGGTTAAATAAAATCATAAGTATTTCGAAACAAATATTTTTAGTAGGGAAGAAAAGTGTTTTGAGACGGAGGAAGTAGATGTGATAGGATTTGTGTTGTAATGAGCGACATCATTGTTGGAATTCAAAATCTAACCTGTTGTTGGTAGGACAAAAGATGTATCCACCATATTTAGAACACATCTGAAAGGATGTATCCGTTCATTTTAATAGGATGTATCTCTTCGTCCAAAGGTATATAATGTTTTGTCTTGTAATAGAATTTAATTTCATCTTTTGGCTTGATTCCTAGGAAAGCTCTTAAGTGATTTAAGATTTGTCTACCATTTCTATATGGATGAATATGAGAAGATTTCTAAATGGTTCGTTATAATTTGAGAGTAGGACATCACTTTGTTATTTACATCTAGATAGCAACCGAAATCTATTTACTATGCCTCGAACCAATTTTTCTATCCAAAACTCAATCTCTTCTTTTTAGTATCAATTGTTGCGACTTTTAGTATAGAGATAGAGTCTTCTATTCAAAACTCTATCTCTTCTTTTAGTATCTCAATCAAAAGCTCTTAATATTCTTTTTTATCCTTATAACAACGACATACCTAGTAAAATCCCATAACGTGGGGTCTGAGGAGGGTAGAGTGTACACATACCTTACCTCTACCTTGGTAGGTAGAGCGGCAGTTTCCGGGAGACCCTCGGCTCAAGACAAAGCATAATCACAATCAAAGCAAGCATTGCAAAGCAAGAGAAACGGTCAGAGATAAGAAATTAAAGTTGTATGAGCATGCTGATAGCAAAATCAAATACGCCATTGTAGCGCATTCTAACAAAATGAAGCAGTAGCTAACGCAGATAAATAATATAAACAAAGTACACTAGGGAACACATAGCAGTAGAAAATCAAACTACATGGACTATAAAGCAATAGTGCGCCTATAAGTGTGATAGGCTAATCGGGCCTACAGTAATAACACTACAACTATCATTTTGTGAGTGTAAGTAGGACTACGCTTGACTACCTACTACCCTTCAACCCTAATCTGTGTCCTCCACAACCTCTTATCTAAGGTCATGTACTCAGTAAGTTGCACATGCCCTACCTCTACCCCTTCTGAACTCGTCCATAGCCAACCTTTCACACCTCCGCACTGGGCATTTGTGTCTCTCCTCTGCACATGCCCGAACCATCTCAACCTTGCTTCCCGCATCTTATCCTCCACCGAGGTCACTCCCACTCTATCCCGGATATCATAATTTCTAATCATATCTATCCTTGTATGCCCACATATCCATCTCAGCATCCTCATCTCCACAAATTTCATCTTTTGGATGTACGAAGTCTTGACTGGTTAACACACCATCCCATACAACATAGTCGGTCTGACGACCGCCCTATAAAACTTTCCTTTAAGTTTTGGTGGTAATTTTTTGTCACACAAGACTCCAGATGCGAGCCTCCATTTCAATCACCCTGCCCCAATACGATGTGTGACATCGTCATCAATCTCTCAATTTCCTTGAATAATAGACCTGAGGTACTTGAAGCTTTCTTTCTTTCGGATGGCCTGAGAACCAAGCCCCGCCTCCACGTCTGTCTCAGGGTCTTTCTCTTTGCTGAACTTGCACTCCAAATATTCTATCTTGGTCCTACTCAACCTGAACTCTTCAGACTCCAGAGTCTGTCTCCAAACCTCCAGTTTGACGTTCACTCCGTTACGAGTTTCATCAATCAGGACAATGTCATCTGCGAATAACATACACCATGGAACCTCCCCTTGGATTTGTCGCGTCAGTCCGTCCATCACAAAGGCAAATAGGAATGGGCTAAGAGCTGATCCCTGGTGCAACTCCATCATCACTGAAAAGTGCTCGACTCTCCTCCTACCGTCTGTATCCTAGTCTTGGCTCCATCATACATAGAGATGGCAATGGATCTTGGACCCAGTCCGGATCCGGTGGATCCATATCCTATGGATCTTCAAAATTTGGACCCGACGGATCTGGATCGAACCCGAATCCGTTTCTGACGGATCGGATCTGGATATGGATATTGTATTTGAGATCCGTATCCGGTCCAGATTTGATCCGTGGATCCGATTTTATTAAATATATACATAACCTAGAATGTAATTTTATAAGTATTTTCTTAATTTTTTTTCATAATTTATGTATTGGGTAAAATATTGAACCAGGATAAGGCACAAGTCACACATCCATGTAATTTGTCTTTGAAGTTTCATTTCTTTTACCTATATGGTCTCTGCAGTTTTTCATATTTTCATTTCTATAAAAAGAAAAAATTATCACTCTTCTTTAAATTTTCCTTTCTTAAATCTGCTAGCGGTAAGCTTTAAGTATATGTCTCTCATTTGTTTGATCAGCAAAAAAAAACTGAGGCTTTTGATATATGACTGACATTGTTTTATGTTGTTTAATTAAGTCAATCAGTAGAACTACAAGTGGAGCATCACTAAAGCCTCCAAAAATTAGCTCAAAGTTGCAACCTGTTTGCATCACTAATGAAATCAATCGTCTTTATTTTCTTGTGATGCTAAAACTTTGTTCAATTTTGGAAGAATGGTGTCATGTTTGTGTAGGTTGATTAAATGACCTCAATCATTTTTTCAATCAGATTGCGTTTTATTTTGTCATAAAAGTTTCAACATGTGATAATATTATTCAAGCCAAAAAAAATTACATATAGATCCAGATCCGATCCGTAGACCGGTGGATCCGGATTTGGATATGATTTTTATGGACCCGATGGATCTGGATCCGGATCTGAATCCAGGTATGAAAATGGATCTGAATCTGGATCTAGTAGGATCCGGTCCAGATTTGATCCGTTGCCATCCCTAATCATACATATCCTTTATCTTTATAATAAGGACATATTTGAGTCAATTTAGCAACGCTGAGTGCATTCTGACCCCAAACTATTAACGAGGATAAAATTATACCATTTTCTCATAGTTAAGAAATAAATTTAAACCGTTGCCCTTAAAAAATGCAAAGTCAATTTTACTGTGGAACAGAAAATAAAGTATATCAAAACTAAGCTAAGGCAGAGTGCAAAATGTGCCGTATTTTTAGAGAGAACAAGTGTGCTATTTTTTTAAGTTACTAACATAGTTAAAGAAATTAGAAATCTAAACCGTTCACACTTTATGGATAAGATACATATTATAGACTATGAACGTGCACTGGGGGAATAATAAAAGAGAGTCCACTTTGGTAGACAAGCTTCAAAGTAACTACTATTGACTTGTAGCATACTCAGTCTAATTTAACAATATAATAATATATCCCTCCATCGTACTTTTATGATTAATTATTTGAGCAAGATACAGTTTTTAACTTTAAATTTTGAGTTATACTGATACAAGTAAAATGGTCTATGAAAGGAATATATCTTAGCACTAACTCAATCCCAAAAGTTAGCTTGTAGGGGCAGATTGTCTAAGTCCATATAAGAAGTTCATATTACATTTCATTTCCGATGTGAGACTCTTAACACTCCCCCTCACGCCCAAACAGTTAACTGGAGCGTTGAACAATATAATTTGGGAGCCCAACATCGCCGAATAAAGAATTGGAATGAGTCTAGCTATGATACCACGTAAAGAATGGATCTTGGGCCTAACTCAACCTCAAAAGCTAGCTTGTAGGGTGAGGATTATTTAAGTCTATATAAGGAATCCATGTTCCCATTCCATTTCCGATGTGAGACTCTTAACGGTCTATTACACTTGATTTTTTCAATCTCTTAAACTCTCACTTCTTTAAACATACTCCTATACTACGTTTTTGTTGTCAAATATTCTAGGTTTTAAACTATAAAATTATATTCTAACCTAAAATTGGAAAATCTCACTAAAGGACCGTGTGTATCATGGTCCGATTTGGACTCAACAAATTGTAATTCATGTATAATTGTAATTATGGTATTAGTCTTGTACTAGAAAAAGTATTAGAATTTGAATAGGAAAGGTAGAATTATTTTCCTATATTGTCCATATTTAGGAATTGTATATTTGTATATATACCTCTCATTATTAATGAAAATAACCAAGGGATTATTTCTTTCATGGTATCAGAAGTCTAGGGCTAAAATATCTTCTCTCCAACACTTCAGTTGCCCCCTTCTTTTCTCGGTTTCTGTGCCTCATCTCGGATTATGTGCCTATTTTTTCTCCTCCTCTATTCTCAATTTCTCTTCCAAATCCCACATTTACCTATTGTTCTTTCGTTATGTCTACGTCAAAGAATATGTTTCATCCTGCCATTACAGTTTCCAACATCAATAACCACATCCCTCTTGTTCTTGAACGGAAAAACGTCCAATACGTGACGTGGACGAAATTATTCAAAGTTTACGCACGCTCGCATCAAGTTCTCCATCACATAATCCCCTCGGAACCTGGCGTAGAGAAGGTGCCTACCCCCGAGGATAATCCTATGTTATGGACAACCCTTGATGCTACCGTTCTCCAGTGAATTTATTCCACTATCTCTACAGACCTCTTACAGACGATTATTGAACCCGATGCCACGGTGATGGAAGCTTGGAATAGGGTGCGTGATATTTTCCAAGATAACGAAAATTCTCGGGCTATCACTCTTGAGCAGGAATTTTTCCATGTCAACATGGAGGATTTTTCGAACGTCTCAGCCTATTGTAAAAGGCTGAAGGAATTGGCGGATCAACTAAGAAACGTTGGTGCGCCCGTCACCAATGATCGTCTTGTTCTTCAGATGGTAGGCCTATCCGAGGACTACAATGGCGTTGGGACGCTGCTTCGTCAAAGTAATCCTCTTCCGTCTTTTTACCAAGCCCGTTTCATGCTCACTTTAGAAGAAGCCGTTTGACAAAAAAGGTGGCTACCGGTGCATATTCCATCATGATGATGGCAATGTTAGACAATCCTCACGCATTCTCTGACTATTCTTGCCAAAACCGTAATAACGGTGGCGGAAAAGGGTCAAAATCGTAAAAATAATGGCAAGAACCGCGACGGCAGTCGCGGCGGTACAAGAAATCGGAACAGTGGCGGCGAAAATAATGGTGGTCGGAACAGTGGGCCACAGACCAACTGGCAGCAGCCGTGGGCCTACTGGCCATGGGGTTGGGTCAGTGGCCCAACTACCCTTACCCACCATCACAAATTCTCGAGAACTAGGTCCAATTCTAAAATGCTTCCAGGCACAGTTTTCCGATCCAGCATTCGAGTTCCAGTTCTCGGCCTGCTGTGCCGTGGCAGCAGACTGGCCTGCTAGGGCCTCGGCCTTCGCATGCCTTCACTACAGTGGGCCTAACTTCAGTCCCAACACCTACGGATATTGAGCCCGCAATGCATACACTCGGATTAAATCCTCCGGACGCAAATTGGTATATGGACACCAGTGCCACTTCTCACATGACATCCACACCAGGTACTCTTTCGTCTTATTTCAATTTGAGCAACAATCGTGGTATAACTATTGATAATGGCCATTCAATTCCAATTCGGGGTTATGGTCACACAAATTTGTCTCTCCCACATCCACCTCTTGTTTTAAAAAATGTTTTTCATGCCCCTCACTTAATTAAAATATTGGTGTCTGTCCGAAAATGCACCATTGATAATTGGGTGTCTGTTAATTTTGACCCATTTGGACTCTTTGTGAAGAATTTCAAGACAGGGATACCTATAATGAGATGCAATAGTAGGGGAGAACTTTATCCACTCACCACCACAACCATTTCCACGTCAAGCCACACCTTCCACGTTTGCCGCTCTTGCTCCTTCCTTATGGCATGCACGTTTGGGTCATCCGGGGTCATATATTATTTCTTCTCTACATAAAAATAATTTTATTACTTGTAAGGGTACGAGTAGTACTCCACTTTGTCCTTCTTGTGTATTAGAAAAACATGTTCGATTACCGTTTGTAGCCTCTACTTCTCGTATATTTATGCCGTTTGACATTATTCATAGTGATTTGTGGACATCTCACGTTTTAAGTTCTTTGGGTCATCGCTATTATGTCTTATTCTTGGATGATTATTCTAACTTTTTGTGGACCTTTCCTTTATCCAAAAAGTCTCAAGTTTTTTCACTTTCTTAAACTTTAAAGCATTCATCCGTACTCAATTCGAACGGAAAATTAAAAACATTCAATGTGATAATGGCAGGAAATATGATAATGGGCCATTTCGGGATTTTTGTGACACTCATGGCATATCTTTTTAGTTTTCTTGTCCACATACGTCCTCTCAAAATGGGAAGTTCGAAAGAAAAAATCGTACCATTAATAATATTGTCTGAACCTTGCTAGCCCATGCTTCATTACCTCCTTCTTTTTGGCATTATGTTTTACAAATGACTACATATCTACTTAACATCCTCCCTAACCAAGGCTTAGCATATCAATCCCCACTTAAATTTTTTTACAATAAAGATCTTTCGTATTCTCATCTTAGGGTGTTTGGGTGTTTATGCTATCCACTTTTCTCGTCTACTACAATTAACAAACTTCAAGCTCGTTCAACCGCTTGTGTATTTTTGGGTTATCCATCTAATCATCGTGGTTACAAATGTTTTGATTTATCCTCTAACAGAATCATAATTAGTTGCCATGTTATTTTTTATGAAACCCAATTTCCGTTTGCTAAATTGCATAGTTCGGTGTCTAGTTCATATAATTTGGATGATTGGATCTCACCGTATATTCTCCACCATTTATTCGAGATGTCCCATGACCCAAATCCGCCATCAGGCCCACTGCCTGCTGACCCACAAAATCCCGTTTCACCGTCAACTCGGCCAGCAGGTCCACTGCATGTTGGCCCAACTCGTCTCAACCTTGGTCCCGGATCTCAGTCCAGTCCTTTTTTTGGTGATGATCCAAGATCACGGCCCACTTCAAGAACTGTTCCATCTTCAGTTTCTCGGTCAGTTTTTTAGGCTAGCAGGCAGTCCTGCCACCCAGGTAAATCCCCCAACGGGGTATTTTTAAACCAAAAGGCATTTTAATTTTAATTCTAATTTCACTAAATCTCCCCTACCACGTAACCCCGTGTCTGCCCTTCATGACCCGAATTGGAAATTGGCCATGAATGACGAATATAATGCTCTTATTGAAAATAAGACGTGGGAGTTGGTGCCCCATCCACCTGGTGTTAATATTATTCAGTCTATGTGATTTTTTACTCATAAAGAAAATTCTGACGGTTCTTTTGAGAGGCATAAGACCCGTCTTGTAGGTGATGGTGAAACTCAACAGGTTGGCGTGGATTGTGGAGAGACATTTAGTCAGGTGGTCAAACCGGCTACCATTCGCACTGTGCTTAGTCTAGCTCTCTCGAAAGCATGACCCATTCACCAGCTGGATGTGAAAAATGCTTTTTTACACGGTGATCTTAAGGAGACAGTAATTATCCTCATCATGTCAGTTTGCTGAAGAAGTCCTTGTATGGGCTTAAACATGCCCCACGGGCTTGGTATAAAAGGTTTTAGGGACCCCAATTATCCTCAATTATGTATGTTTGTTGAAGAAGTCCTTGTATGGGCTTAAACATGCCCCACGGGCTTGGTATAAAAGATTTGCAGATTATGTGTCTACTATTGGGTTTTTTCACAGCAGGTCTGATCATTCTCTGTTCATCTATCAGCGTAGTACTTCTCTGGCATACATTCTGTTATATGTTGATGATATTATCTTAATTGCCTCATCGGATCTTCTACGCACGTCTATCATGACCCTACTCAGTTCCGAATTTGCTATGAAAGACTTGGGACCCTTGAGCTATTTTTTGGGCATCGCATTCACTCGTCATACATGTGGTCTATTCTTATCACAGAAGAAGTATGCGGCAGAGATTATTGAGAGAGCTGGCATGTCATCTTGTAAGTCTACTTCTACTCCGATTGATACAAAATCAAAGCTGAGTGCTACGTCTAGCACACCATACGAGGACCCCACCCATTATCGTAGTCTTGCAGGAGGGGCTCTTTAGTATCTGACTTTTACGAGACCAGATATTACTTATGCAGTACAGCAGGTGTGTTTATTTATTCATAATTCAGGGATTGAGCACATGCATGCGCTCAAACGCATTATACGATACATACAGGGCACACTTGATTTTGAATTGCATTTGTATCAGTTCTCCGTCTCTACTCTTGTATCATATACCGATGTTGATTGGGGTGGTTGTCCAGATACCTGACGTTCGACATCTGGTTATTGTATGTTCCTTGGGGATAACTTGGTCTCGTGGTCGGCTAAACGCCAGGCTACTTTATCACGATTCAGTGCGGAGGTCGAGTATCGAGGGGTAGTCAATGTGGTGTCTGAGTCATGTTGGCTAGGTAATCTTCTACTAGAGCTACATTATCATATCCAGAAAGCTACCTTGGTGTATTGTGATAATGTGAGTGTAGTCTATATTTCTGGAAATCCGGTCCAACATCAGCACACTAAACATATCGAGATAGACATGCACTTTGTTCGAGAAAAGGTAGCTCGTGGACAAGTACAGATCCTCCATGTCCCTTCGCGATACCAGATTGCAGACATATTTACTAAGGGTCTTCTATTGATTCTATTTGAAGATTTTAGGGACAGTCTCAGCGTACGTCAACCGCCGCTATGACTGCGGGGGTGTAAAGGACCGTGTGTATCATGATCCGATTTGGACTCAACAAATTGTAACAAATATATTTTTGTTACTATTTTGTATAACAAATATATTTTTGTTTGTTCTGCTGAGTAGCGTAGCCATATAGAGTGATAGATGGTCAGTTGAGATATCCAACAAGCATTAGCTTTCCCTGAAGAAGAGGTGGTTCAACCGCACCTTCTAGTACAACTACCTTGTTATGACTTCACTCCAGTCACTAGCCCATCTTTCACATCTCCTTCTTGCAGTTAAAGTAACGATTTCGAGCATGGCCAGCTCCCGTAGAGTGACGAGCAGTGTGTACAAGGACCGGAACAAATTCATCGTCATATGACTGACTAGAGATTCCAGCTTCGTGCAGACGAGTTGCAGTTTGCCATCCGAACTGAAGACGGATTTTTGGGGTTAGCTCACCCTCGCAGAATCCAACCCTTTGTCCCGACTATCGTAACACCCTTTATAAAAAAAAATATACTATAGATATATACAAAAAATTATATGTAGATGAAAATTACTTTTTACACTTACATCAAACTTAACCTTGAATACCAACAAGAACAACATATTCACTCCACAAGTGAGGTCTGGAGAGAATAAAGTGTGTGCATACCTTACCTCTATCTTTTCGGGATAAAAATGTTATTTCCAAATACCATTTGCGAAATTTTTACCACTGGTTCTAGTGTTATACCATTCATAACTTTCAACTAACTTCACTAACAAAATAAAGTATTCTGGAAAAAAAAATGGGAAAGACGAGTCTAAACAGACTACTCAAGTTTTCTTTTCTTGTTTGTTTTATAACTTATTTGTTTTCTTTATCATCCTTTTTATAGGGAATACTTCCAAAAATAAATTAAACAATACATGAAGTTTTATGTAAAATCCAAAACCGCAAGAAAAATGTGTTGCTAAACCTTAAATGGAAGCATGTGAAATTATCCCTGAAAAGTAATAAAGTAAATCCAAAAGTTAGTAGTTATTGAAATTCTACATTCTTGGAAGTACTATATAGTTTACTAATATAAGATGTGGATGTTCGTACTATAAAATAAACCTTCCACCAATAAAATTATACAAGTAGACGAGTTTGACCAATAATTGGAAGAACTCTCCAAGATAAATTAAGACTAAGTCACAATATTTGACCACATGTTAAATGTGAAGTTCATGAACATTATGCTAAAATTCCTCTTCAACCATCAAAGCATGTCAAATATATAGCCGTTAGAATAACCAAATTTTAAAATTCCCGGCAAAAGGAGAAAGAAAAACACACACAAAAAGCTAGCAATGGAAGAGTTCTTTCAAGTTTCTTGGTTTGATGATAATGAAGCTAATTTTGTGGTGAAACAAAGTGCTTTTGTGAGTTTTGAAGACAAACCCATTGAAGGATTTGGAGTTTTTAGCTATGGAAGTGTATCGGCGAATCATCGGAACATTAACAAGAGGAAGATGGAGTTCTTGCAAAAGAGTTGGAGTCCCAAAAATGGAGAAAAGAAAATGGAAAGGGAGAAAGTTCATAAACACATGATTAAAGAGAGGATTAGGAGAGAAAAGCAGAAGCAGAGTTATTTGGCCTTGCATAAATTGCTTCCTATGGGAACCAAGGTTACTGCATTTCCATTACCAATAAGTTCCACTACTAAAAAAACGCGAATTTTCGACGGAATCCGTGGAAGATTGGCTCGTCAAAAATATTTCTGACGAACTTTCCATCAAAAACCTCATATTTATGATGGTCTTGTTTGTAGAAAATTCGCATTTTTAGTAGTGTTCTACATTTTTCTTGAACCAAATTTATCTAGGTCTTGTAGTATATATTACATATTAGCCCAAATATCCTTCCTTTTTTAATTCAAGCATCCAATATTTGGAACCCGATCTCTATCTCAATTTGTCCTAATTCCCGTTGTAGAAAGCCCACTATAAGAGTTATAACGATCCCTACCAAAAAGATTTCATTCTCAAAGCTCAAATCGGAGACCTCAAAATATTTTTCTTTTAGAAGTTGTAGTTCTAAAAGAAAGAAAAATGAACCATACATTTTCTACCACTCTTTTCATTGCAATTTGTTCAACATTTTTGTTTGTTTCAATTTTGCAAGTTCTCATAGTTACGTTGGACTAAATTAATCCTTTTACGAAAAAAATTAAAGTACATTTTAAAATAAGATGAGCTTGTGATTGCAGGGTGAGAAGAATGCTATAGTCCAAACAGCAGTGAGGAGAATTGAAGAGCTGAAAAAATACAAGGAAAATTTAAAGAAGAGAAATAATGAACTTCACATGATATTAGCAGAGGGTGAAAAGGAGGAATTTGAGAAGGCTAAAATCAAAGCAAAAGTTAGTTATCCAATTTCTGGTGTAGATTCAATGCTAGAGGTTCTCAAGTGCTTGAAAAATTGTGGAACCAAAGCAAATGCCATACAATCAAATTTCTCTCAGCAAGAATTCTCCACTATGATTGAAATAGAAACTAAGGTAATACTTCTATCCTTGCCATACTGCGGCGTGTATAGGCTTGAATATACGATTGGACAGAATCAAGTAATTTTAGCTCAGACCATATATATATATATATATATATAAAATTAAATCCTAAATCCGTCTTTATTACTCCCACAAAAGTAGGTTATATGTTTAGACCATTAATTTGAGTGATAGCCTGATAGAGAGTATTTATCTTATATGGATTGGAGTATACCATAAATATAATGTTTTATTCTTGTAAAATATTATCGACAATAATTTGGAAAAATAGCAACTTTTAAGTAAAGAGCACTTTATCCTAAGGACTATCTAATTTAAATTTAAATTAGTTTTTATCAATAAATTTCTAATAACAAATACAAAAACAATGAAAAGGAAGCCTGTAAAACTATCCTACTATTCCTAGGGCTAGTTCCACTCACCCACACTATTGTCAATTTCATCTATCCCTTCTGTTGTAATTTATTTGATTTTTTTTTTTTAGTCTATTCTAAAGAAAATAATAATTTATAATTATATTAATATTAATAATTTATTTTAAATCACAAATTATAAAAATAATATTTTCTTTCTTAAACTTCATGTTCTATCAAATATCGCCAGACAAAATGTTCCTTTCTTTGTTTCTTCCTTTATTTCTTTTTTAATGTTTGCCAAGTTGCTTCTTTAATTGACTAGTTATGGTCAATTTTCTGATAGAGTGGAGCAGCAGAACTGGAAAAAGCAGTTCAAAATACACTATTTGAAGCTGAAAGGAACTTTCGTGCCCATTGGTATTAGCCAATGAGACTTTGGTAATTTTAAGCCACGGAATGATGCAGCTTGGGCTAAAGAAATTTTGGCGTCTCATTTTGACCAGTTGATATATATAATATAATTATCGTAACCAGTTATCTCCTTGTTGATATGCAAAAGCAATTTCGTTGCTTCTCCCCCTTTTCTATTTTTATTTTTTTGTTTTCTCAGTAAGCATCGATTCATTAATTTTAAGAAAAAATAAAAGGATACTAAGTATTTTTTATCCCTTAGGGATCGTTTGGTTGCTTGTTTGATCACTATAATATTTGAATATTGAGGTACTATGAGCTGAATTGACGGATTAAAAATAGATGATAAACTTCAAGTGTTGAAAGCATTTTTAAATGTTAGAACTGATTTTATAAATAAACACTTAAGTATAGGGATAAAAGTGTAGAAACTAACAATAAGTTTGTGTGTTTTAGAAAAGAATGTATTCATATGTTCCGTTAAAATGATTGAAATGTCCTTAGGATTATTTATAAGAAATATAAATTTAAGAGTGTCTTACATAAGAAAGATGAATAATGAAAATATAATAGAAATGGTTAGTCATAAATGTTAGATAATTATGGAAATAATTACCTATTATTTCCATAATCCAATCATATCATATCATAATCATGTAATTAGGATATAAATAAACTTAGTATATTCTTAGGATAGTCTACCAAAATTGTAGCCTAGAATTAATCCTATTGATGTATATATTATTGTATTGATTAATGAGAAAGGCATGGAAATAATTTTCTTCATGGTATCAAGAGCCACAAATTAACCCCCCCCCCCCTCTTTTTTTTTTTTTTTTGCCCTAACACAACACCACCGTCGGCCCTCCCACAACCCTAGCCGAAATCCTCCCAATTTTAGTTTCATCAACCAACCCCTAACTAGGCCCCGCTTTGGCTCTCCCATCCACCCACGTCGACACATTTTCTATTTCATATATTTTATCTTAATTTTGTTAAAAAAAAATTAAAACCCCTCTCCCCCCCCCCCCCCACATTTTCTATTTTATATATTTTATTTTTATAAAAAATGGAAAATAATTATTTATATAATTATAAATATATGAAAAAAGAATTTAATTTGGCAAAAGAAAATTATAACATTACACTTGAAACAATATTATACTTGTATAGTATAGGCTAACCCATAATCAACCAACCCATTTATCATCCAACTGCCCTTTGCCTTGAAAGAATTCACACGCGGCCACCAGCTTTCCCAAAATAAGGGGAGATCTGCTGCTTGCTGCTCACGAAAACATCCATAAAATATAAGTAGATTGAAACCCAACCTATTTTTGTTCAAACCATTTTCAACCAAACTCATCCATTTGCCACCCCTAGTTTAATAATCTCCATTGAACACAGTACAGTATAATAATTTTTAGAACATATCTTAGAACCAAAAGAAATGATCTATGTTTACTAACCCATGCATTATAATCCCAAGACAACTAATTCATGCATAACTTACTTCTAAACCAAACGACCCCTCCAATGCACATATTCAATTACGGAGATATATTACTTGTTGCAACATTATGGGTCGTTGTTGGGTTCATATGTTATTCAAATCAAACAGAATGATTGCAAGTAAAAAAACGGAGATATTCATGACAAATCAGTTTTCAGCAAAGCAAAAGAGTTTTACAGTAACTGGTCAAATAACCCATGTCTCGCATCAAAATTGTTGTAAAAAAAGGATTCTGACAAGGCTAGAACAGAAGAAAAAGTAGACATCGGTGGACAAATCACTTGAGCGGTATGAACCTTGAGGAGTGAGTAGCACCAATACCGGGTCTACCGTGCTTGACAGGCTTATATGAGATTGAGAACTCGGCCAGATAGTGGCCGATCATCTCAGGCTTGACCTCAATCTGATTGAAAGTTTTTCCATTGTAAATTCCGATAACACTTCCAATCATTTCAGGAACGATAATCATGTTCCTCAGGTGAGTCTTGACAGGCTCTGGCTTTTCACCTGGTGGAGCCTCGCGTTTCTGCATAAAAATGATTTATGAGTATCTGCTGAGAAAACAAAATGCCAACAAGATATGGAGGCATATCAACAACCAAATTCAATAAACCAAGAAGCTATACATTTCAAGAAACTTGGAGTAGCATAATAGACAGAATCCTCTAAAACCAACTATCATCATCTTTACTTCAAGTCCACTTATCATCAGTAATGAATATTTTGACGATGAAAAATTTATTTCATAGGTGTGTTTCACCCATGAACTCTTACTAGTAGTGTTTCTAAACCAATCTTTGTCTACAAGAGCAACTCAATCATATACACTAACAAATATGGGTCAGGTTTTAGATCTAAAAGATCTGTTGGGTGCTGTTGATTCTAGTATGTTATGCTCAACTTAATTAACAGTAAATTATGTCAACAAAGCTAAATTAGAATTTCACTAATATAATCGCCAAATTGAATTTAATATTACACCCCCTCCATCACCTCCATTTTTATAACTTGCAGCAGGGGATCACAAGGAGGTGAATATTTTATGATAATTTAAGATTTAGTCAGTAAGGCTGATAGAAGATCAAAGCCAACTTGTTTAGTACAAATTCAACACTCAATCATTTCACCCTATGTTAAGCATTTCTGATAACATTTGGAAGATCAAAATGACAAATTTTACTTTCAACTACACAGCTCAAACTTGGTGCTGCGGGTTCTTTAGTATGAATACCAAAATTGACATGTAAATAGGCAAGATTGAAACAAAAACTCGAAAACAGAATATGCATGAATAATCTCATAATATATAGACTACCATTTCTTCTAAACATGTGATGGCCAAATGCAGTGTCATTCAAAGAAATGAAATATACCAAACCTTTGATAGATCAACTAAAATAAGCAATGTGCTTTGACTGTTCTTTTGTTAATAGAGTGTAACCATATAGACTGATTTCAGCGTTACAAAATATGCCTCTTCATAAAATACTAATTCATATAGTAAAAGGCATCACAAGATAGTTAACAGAGTATGTCCATACTATGAAAAGTATAAAGTTCTTTTTAATTTTTTTGGTATGTGGTGGGGTGGTGGGGTGAGGGGTGGGGGGGTGGGGGGCAAAACACCATGATAGTAATGGCACAAACAAGTAAGAGCACAAATATTCATATGCATACCGCCTTCCGCAGCTTCTTGATCAGTGCCATCGGCTTCCTCTTCAAACCTCTCTGAAACCTGCAATAAATCAAATTTAGCATAAGATCAGAAGTCTTGACTAAAACTACCACAGATCCAACAGGACTATGCTTGGCATCAACATATAAATGTATGCCTAACATAATCTTAAGCCTCAAATATACATGGATATGAATTATATATACTGACAATACAAGGATTGTTTACCGTATGAAGCAACTAATGGTAATTAACTAAGTTTAAGTAACTTGCTACAGAAGTAAAATAAGCACTCTCTATCCAATTTCTATAACACCCTAACTATTCTGAAAGTCAACTAACTATTCCTATAACTATGACTTTTTCAAACATTTCCAGAAGACTTTTAATTGAAAAGAAGAAAAACACTTTGTAGCACTTTTATCTAGTTAATATTGACATAAAAATGGAAAGCAATAAATCAGAGTACTACTATTTATTAAGAATTCAAGAATTACCTACAATGTTAAAAATATAACTTAAGTCCATAAAACAAATGCTCTCTCTATCCCTATATAAGAGTATTTATTAACTACTCCTACTATTTTCTCAAAAAGATGCGTCCTAACCAGCTACCAAACGACCCCTCACAAAAGACTATTAATTGTAAAAGTAGCATCTTTATAGTACTTTTATCGAGTTCCGTAAACTTTTTTTACTCCAATTTGCAAAAGAATATAGAAATCGAAGTGTAACAACAACATAACCAGTGAAATCACACAACATGGGATCTGGGGAGGGTAGAGTGTAAGCAGACCTTAACTCCAACTTGATAGGTAGAGCGGAGAAATCGAAGTGTAAATTAAACAAAAATTAAGTATGTATGTGTTGTGACTGCTACTAATTCACAACGAACCAAACGAACCAAACAACAATAACAACTTCTATTAAAACTTCACTGAAAGTTTACAATAGTTTTTAGGGAATGGAAATACAACAATTGAAATTACACTTAGATAACCAGAAGAAGGGCAAAGGAGTAGAGAAAGAGAGAAGAAGAAATAAGAAGCATATAGTGGTAGAAGACAGTTAATACATATTCCATATTCCCAACTCCTATTCTTTATACTCTTACGCACACCCTGCTCCATAACCGTATTATCAGCGGGGGTCCCACGAATAATCCCTCAACATTCTATTAGCTATACATAGCCTAGAACTTTTCCTTGTGCCACCTAGGATATCCTTTTCATCAGCCACCTTGGCCTTTTCAACTGAATGGGAAGTTTCCGTGTCATTCGTAACAGTACATTTTACAAATATGTAATACGTACAATAAGACACTTATGGTCCGCCCTTACCCGGACCCGCGCATAGTGCACCGGTCTGCCAGAAAGAAGAAATGAATTAATTTAAGATGAAATTGACAATTACCTTCTACGAGGACGAGCATTGAAGAGCTTAACGAGCTCATCAGTGGACATATCGAGAAGAGCATCGAGATCGACGCCTCTGTAACTAAACTTCTTAAACGTCCTCTTCTTTGGCTGCTGTCCGGCCGTCACATCAGCTTCAACGTCCGCCTGTTATCAACACAAAAAAAATGAGAGGAAAAAACAACATTAAGTAAGTTATAATGTGGTGGCAGAGATGGTTACCATGGTTGTGGAGATGGAAATCGGCAACCTTTGCGGCGGCGGCGGAGGAAATTGGAGTCTGTAAGGAATTAGGGTTTTTTTGGGGACTGTGAAGACTGTTTTAACTAGGACAGGGTTTTGATCTTAATGGGCTGTGATGGGTCTGCTATGAGGAATAGAGCTGGGCCTCGATGAGTGGTCCAATATCAATAAGCATACATTGCTACTACTTTTTTTCCCTATGTTTTGGTAGGAATTGTTACTTCCTAATTACAGTATTAGTTAGACATTAATTTACCTAACAACAAGGAAATTTAAGTACACATTAGGTGGATTTTGTAAATATGTGTTGCAAAATATTTTTTTGCAACTTTATTTTACAACCAAACAATACTGGAACGTTTCTATGTTGTTAAGAAGAAGATTTTCTTATGACTTAAGACTTGAGGTCAAGAGGTTATACAAATATTCAACATTTATTATACAAGCGATATGTTGCATCAATCTACAAGCGAATTGTATTGGAACCGTATATACGAGCCATAATTTGCATACATATTTTCGTTATCGTTCTTTTTGGTGTGTACTTACAGTAAAACATTTATAAATTGATATTCGAAAAATTAATAAATTCTTTAAGATAATACTTTTACTTAAAGAAGATTAAGAAACAATGAACATTATTTATTAATATTATGTACAATGAATCTATGTAATTCAATTACGTAATATGATACATGAATTTTTCTAAGATACAATGTTTTTTTATGTAATCAAAATTTAACTTCAATAAATTACAAAACTCTCTTTAAATTAATAAATATTAATTTATCGGTTAATTAATAACTCTATAAAATAATAAAATATGATGATTCCAACAATATTAATTTATAGGGATTTTACTGTATTTAATCTTTTATTGAATTTTTAAAATTCTAAGAAAATGTTACCATCCTATTGAAATTTTTAATCTAATCATTTAACTATGAGAAATTCATCTGGTTTGTTGGATATTCTAAAAATTATCTTTGGGATATTCATAATATAATTATTCCATAAGCTTTTGGAAACTAATTAAATTTAGTTTCTTAGGAATAACTTTTACATTGATGTTTTCATTTTCTGTCTTCATGCTTTGTCATAAATATTCCAATCTGTTTGGTCACCAAATCAAAATGAATTCTTCTTAAACGTTTAAAATAACTCTCCATCTGAATATCCCTAAAAAGGATAAATTATTACTATTAACGATGAAAGGAAAAAGATGAGTGCCAAACTTTTTCATCTCTTGTGTGAAGGGTGAAGTGCAAAGGAAACTCAAGAGCTACCGTGAAGAATATTGAGTAACGAAATGATGCTTGGAAGTTGTAGGAAGAAGAAATTTACTCGCTTGTGTATTTTCGTGTGTTGCCTCTCTTCGTTTCGTTAGCTTCTTGTTAGTGCTCAACAATGGTGTAATGGGGTGTTTATATAGGAGAGGGAGGGGTCATTTCGCACGAAAATCGCCTCCATAATAGCCAAATAATGGCCATTATGGAGGTAGTAAAGTCACCAACATAAATGGTGAAAGACCAACGGATTTGTCCATTATAGGAGGAGTAATTCAGCCAAAATAAATGGCTGAATTGAGTGCTTGGCTTTTCGTCTTGACCGTCGAAATTCCGAACTTCGGGGACCAAATCGTACATCTTGAAACTTCGGGGACCAAATCGCACATCCGAAAGAATTACGGGCCAAATCGTATATCTGAAACTTCGGGATCAAACGTACTTCGGCAAAGTTTTCTTCGGCCCAAAAAGATAATATCGAAGTTTAAGCCTTAGCCGTGAAATATGAAAAATGTACAAAATATGATTCAACGATTTTCAATTCAATAAATGAGGGTGTGAAGTCAAACAAGGTGTGCTATCAAAATTAGGTCGCCTAACTTGTGTTATTTTGAAGCATATAAATAGGTCTTAGGTTTGAACTTCTAATTCACTCCAAAACCTCCCTAGAATCTCCTAATATTCTTAAGAGAAAAAACATAGGTTTCTCCTTAGATATTGGTTTAGAAAAATTGAGTATTCTCCTAGTTACAAGAGAGATAGTTAATTATTGTTATCTTCTTGTACATTAGATGAAAGTATTGTAATCCCGTTATATTAGTCAAATCCTACTACACTTGCCCCATGAATTTTCCTCTAATTTGTTTGGCATTTTCCACATAAATCTTGTATCTAAAGTTTATTTCCGCATTTTCTCAACTTTCACTTTAGTAGTGAGGTTGCTTCGACATCGTAATTTTTTCTAACAATGGTATCGAGCAAGGTTGTAAACGATACTGTTAGCGGATACTATTCACGTGTGAATAGTGGGAGCTGGTTCAAGTGACAAAGCGGAACGTTGTTTACAATGGCGACAACAAAGTTCAATGTTGATAAGTTCAACAAAAGTAATTTCTCATTATGGAAGATGAAGATGAAGGCAATACAGGAAGGACAATTGTTTAGCAACAATTAGAGATAGGCCCGCTGAGATAACGAATGATGAAAGGTGGAACAAGATGGATGGAAATGTAGTTGCCAACCTGCACCTAGCACTAGCCAATGGCGTTTTGTCCATCATAGAGGAGAAAAAGACGACGAAGGAAATTTGGGATACATTGTGCATGTTGTACGAGGCTAAGTCACTACATAACGATCTTCTTAAATAGAAGATTGTACACTCTTCGGATGGCAGAATCCACATCGGTAACCGACCATATCAATACATTGAATACTCTATTTTCACAAATGACATCTACATGTTACAAAATAGAGACGACTGATCGTGCGGAACTTCTACTTCAAATAAATGTATAAGAAAAGACACAAAAAGAGGTAATTTCTGGATTAAAAAAATACTAGTAAAATTGTTCTTCATACGAATCAGTCACTATTCCAAACCTATATGATAATGAGAGAGAGCACAAGCCATACTCCTAAAACAATACTACCAGTAACATCCAAACAAAAAAATAAAATCAAAACCCCAAACGAAATGTACATATCCAAACACCCAAAGATATCACTTCTTTGCTTTCTTCGCCGGAGCCTTAATGGTTTTCGGCTTCTTCGTCGGGGTTTTCTTCACTCTAGCAACCGGGGTTGCTTTCTTCGATTTCGCCGGAGCCTTAATGGTTTTCGGCTTCTTCGCCGGGATTTTCTTCACTTTAGCAACCGCCACCTTCTTCACCGGAGTTGCTTTCTTCGACTTCGCCGGAGCAGTCACCGCTTTCTTCACCGGCGTCGTTGCTCTAGCTTTAGCCTTCTTGTTTGGAGTCACTGCTTTGGGTTTTGCGGCACCGGCGGCGGCTTTCTTCGGTTTTGCCGGAGCGGCGACGGGGGAATGCTTGAAAGAGCCTTTGATTTTAGTCAATTTTCCTGAAGCGACTAGCTTCTTCAATTGAATCAATAAGAGTTTCCTGAAATTTGAAGGCAAATCTTTTTGTTTTTCTTCAATGAATTTTGCAATCGCCACTTGACTCGAACCAGTTCTCTCCTTCAACACAATTATTGCTTCTGATATCATCTGCATAAATCCCATCATTTTAAACATCAAATTCACATCCCAAATAATAAAAACTATTAATCTTACAACTTATGGAGCAAAATCAAACTACGTTATTTCGTCTTTTTCATTATAAGTTAGAAACCATTCAACGGCTAGACAAATAGGTACTATACGTTATAGTTTTTCCACCATTTAAAACATAAAATTCACACCCAAAACCATTAAAATAAAGTTACTTTTAATTCCATGCTTCAAGGGTCGATTTTACAGCAAAATCAAACTAATTCAGCCAAAAAAAAAACATTTTTTTGCAAACAAAATGAATTAGGTAAAGAATACCTCAGCATAAGGAGGATGAGATCTGGATTTCTTAGGAGCAGAAGTTTTCTTTGCAGTTGCAGTAGCAGACACCATTGTTGCAATGCACAGCTTAATTGAATATATTCTGTTCAATAGAAATGATGAATTGTGCCAAAATTGACAAGACTTGAAATGATATATAAAGGGAAATAATGAAATCTTATTGGTTAAAAAGAGAGTGACACGGATCAATATAGATTTTGAATATCAGCCTTTCGATTAAAAGTTATCAACGGCTGACGAAAGTTGTAATGTCTGTTACGCGGATTGAACAATTTGGACTTTTTTTCTTTTACGCCCCACGTAAGGAAAGTGGGTTTTTTGGGATAAGAATTAAATAGTGGTTGGGCTTTATTTTTTTTGGTTGGGGGGGGGAGGAATTGGAGGTCAAATAATTTGAATTATTGTTTTGAGGTTTAATTTTTTATAAAGGGTGTTACTTTAATTTTCCTAATTACTAAAATTTGACTACAAATACTCCTAACAGTTAGAGATATACCACGACAACTTTCTCACGAACAAAGTGTATATTCATCTCAGTGTGTTTGGTTCGCTGATGGTGAACCGGATTATGAGATAAATAAATAACGGATATGTTATCACAGTAAACCAACGACGTCTTACGCAGGTGACACTGAAGCTCCAAAAGAAGGTTTCAGAGCCAGCAGATCTCAGCAACAACATTTGCAACGCCTCTATATTCTACTTCTGCACTCGAACGGGATAGTGTGTCTTGCCTCTTGGCAGACCAAGATATGAGATTATCCCCTAAAAACACACATTAGCCGGAGGTGGAGCGTCGCATGGGAGGAGAGACTTGGGCATTTAGAGATGTGAGAGGGGTAACACTGACAGCGGACGTGGATAAGAAAGGATAGAGGTCCCCCTCATTATTGCATCGGGTAAGGAGTTTCCCGGTACGTAGGTCCTTTATAGAAAATTCAAACTAATCAAAGTTAATTGATACGGAACTATATGTGGCAAATTTTCTAACAGAGATTAGGTTCTTGATAATGTGTGGGGCATAGAAGAAGTTATTTAGTGAGAAGTGGGGATGTGGTGGTGGGGTTAGAGTGTTCTATTGCGGAGTATTTAAATTACGCATTTGAGGACCCCATCACCCAACCACTGTACATGCATAGGGATGGCAACGGATCGGATCTGGACCGGATCCTACTAGATCCAGATCCAGATCCAGATCCGTTTTTCATACCTGAATCTAGATCCAGATCCAGATCCAGCGGGTCCATAAAAATCATATCCAAATCCGGATCCATCGGATCCGCCGGGTCCACGGATCGGATCTGGATCCACATGTAAAAAAAATTACCTTGCTAAGAATTTTTTTTTGAACTGACAAACGATTTTTACTTAGCTAACAGTTTACTGTTTTTCAATTTTGAAATGTTCATATGAGATATTTTGTTCGTTGTCTCGTTTTGATTGTGAGCTATTAATTAAAAATGTTGGACAATGACAATAGTTGTGGAAAATGCTGACTAGTATTTCTACAATGCAGAACTTGTATGTGCTTGGAATCTTCATAAATGAAGTGAATATAATTTTAACTACTTGTCTATGGAGATGTTAGTCATTCACTAATATAACATTGATTTTATTATCGAAGTTACCTCTTATTTTTTTGTTTTTGAGTTAACGCGGGATAAATTAAACTTGCAAGGATGTGCTTAGCAATTTTAAGAAAATACTTATAAAATTACATTCTAGGTTATGAATATATTTAATAAAAAATGGATCCATGGGTCGGATCTGATCGGATACGGATTTCAAATACAAGATCCAGATCCAGATCTGATCCGTTAGAAATGGATCCGGGTCCGATCCGGATCCGTCGGGTCCAAATTTTGAAGATCCATATCCTATAAAACGGATCTGGATACACCGGATCCGGACCGGGTCCAGGATCCATTGCCATCTCTATACATGCCACCCCGACCCAACACAATTCCCAGACCCAAAACCTCATCGCCCCATCACAGAAACCACAACCTCCACCCACCATCTTCCCTTGCTTACTCTAGATTTAATAGTTTAATCAAGACTTGCTAAGTTATATATATATATTTGTAATGACCCGTTAAGTCGTTAGGTGTGTTTTGACCATTTTACCCATGTTGACCCAATTCCCGAAGTTATCGGGCTATCTTAGTGAAAATCGAAATAATTAGAATCCTTAAGAGTGGAAGTGTTTGACCAATAGTTGACTTTTGGGTCAACGAACCTTTTCTTAAATTTCATCAATTCTGTGAGGTCTGGAGGGTCGTTTATGATGTGGTGGGGTGGTTGGTTAGGTTCCCGGGACACTCGGGAGCGTTTTGGGTTATTGGTTGGAAAATTAGTTTTTGGTCGTTGGGGGTTGTCCAAATGAAATAGACATCCGATAGAAATTCTATTATCACGTGTGAGTCTGTAGAATGTTTTTATGTAGGGTTACATGTCTGGGAGGTCTCGGGTGATTGTTGGATTTTGGGATGGATTTTATGAAAAACTAGTAATTTGTTGGTATCTGATGTCTCGCTGGGGTGAGTCAGAGTCTGCCGCACCGGACCCGCCTCGGTGAGGCCTGGTCCACTATGGCGAATGGTGAGGTTTGGTGAGGGGCCACCATAGCGGGCAGTGGGCCGCAACAACGAAGTGTTGAGATTTTGTGATGGGCCGCCATAACATGCAACTGGGCGCGGGCCCGTTGCAGCAGACCAATAACCACTACAGCGGACGACGGGGATCAAAATTGCCTATTTAATGTTAAGTTAAACCCTTCACTTCCCATCCCAAAAATATTTCCTCCATAGCATCTCAATGGTGATTTGAAGTGTTTCTAAGTAGATTCTTCTTGGGGTAAGTCTCTTTAACCTTATTATCCTTTAATTACCTTTCTAACCTTGAATCTATGGTGGGAAAACCTTGAAAACTAGTTGAAATAAGATGTATTTTAGTGGTTATTTCACTACTTGAGTTTTAATTGTTATAAATGAATATTGTTGGTGGATTAGACTATAACCTAGCATGGAAATTGATGAATGAGTAACTAATAGGCTTGAATCTTCTATTTTGGTTGAGAATTTGAATATGGAAAAGCTAGGGTTTGTGTCTTGAATCATGAAATTGACATATTCTTGAGTTAAAATATTTTAGGGACCAAAATTTTCATGTCACCAAAACCTTTTAAGGACCAGTAACTAAATCTCGTCGCTATTGATCTTTAGCGGCGGAGCCTAGTACGACGGATGGCAACATCACTATTGACTTTTAGGGACCAGAAACATACTTTTAAGGACCAGTTTTTCCTTCGCTAATACGGCATGTTTCTTGTAGCGGTGCTCTTGAAGAGAAATAACACTTCATAAAACCTTATGAGAGTTTTAGGTACCTAAAATATGAAAGTGATGAGATCTCAAAAAATTATGTCACATTGCGAACCGATACAAATGATATATCGCTTACGATATCTTTGGTACAATATAACGCAATATTGTAAAAAAATGTGAGGATCTGAATTCTACGTCTATAAAACATGCTAACATAGACATTGTTACCAAGTAAAATGACGCATTTTGGTAAGCTTCAAGTTTATTGACCTACAACCCAGACAAGAGAAAATGTCACGCATTTACATATTAATGGATATTGTCACTTGACAAAATTTATATGAAAATTCTTGAAGATTTTTAAATGTCTGAAGCATATACATATTCAAAAAATATGTTCATTATATGAATTAAATCAAACAAGATGAATGCGATTTTATCATAATTAGTATTCATTGACTAAGGGTACACATATCTATACTATTCTAATATATTTATGAGTGTAAATTGATTACTTGAATATTATTCGAACTCTTGAAGAGTTTTCAAAAGAAATAGATTATCTACTAAAAAAGTTGAATTGAAAAATTTGCAGAACTCTTTGGTCCTGAAGTGTCATATCTTTATGCAATTGATGCATTTATATATTTCCTATCCCTATGAGGGATTACAATGATGTTGTTCTACATGAAAATCAAATCTTATAAAGATAACATTTGTTTATAAAGTAAGTCAGGAATACACTTGGAGTGATTTAAACAATATTATATGTCGATGATGCAACTCTTTCGAAAGAGTGGAGATGCAACATATACAATCCAACTAAAAGGGGGATTCATAAAGCATATTTTACCAAAGTTGTTCTTCACACACGGTCTTCAAAAGAATGATGATATGAACGTGCAACAGTTAAGTGATAATATAGTTGATTTGTTCACCGCGTCTCTATCAACTACAACTTTCGAGAAGATGCACAAGATTGAGATGTGAAGATTCAAGTTTTTGGATTGAAGTTCTTATCAAGAGGAGTAAATACGCGTTGTACTCTTTTTTCCCTTTCAAGATTTTTATCCCACTGGGTTTTCCTTGTAAGGTTTTTAATGAGGCACCCAAAATGCGTATTAATAGATATGTGTACTCTTTTTTCTTCACTATATTTTTTTCACTAGATTTTTTCTAGTAAGGTTTAACGAGGCACATTATCTATCAAATACAAATCGAAGGGGGAGTGTTATAAATATTATTTATTATTAATGTTGTCTATCTTTAAGAGAAAAGTAAGAGTTAGTAAATTTAGGACCAAGTAAGTTTTCCCTTTAAATAGAGGGTTCTCTTCATTGTATTTTCATCCCTCAAAAGAAATAAAGAATTCTCTTCTCTTTTGCCTTTCTCTACAAATATGCTTTTTTAAATTTTATAACAAATCTTCTGTTTTACAATCGAGGTCATCTGTATTATCCACAAACAAATTTTGTAAAATGATAAAAGTGAAAAAAGATTAAAGTTTTAAATAATGCCGCCAAACACATCACCAATCAGAGCCCTTATAGCTCAGTGGTAGAGCGTCAGTCTTGTAAACTGAAGGTCCGCAGTTCGATCCTGCGTGAGGGCATTTTGTTTACTTTTTGGATGTTTCATCCTTTTCAATTGCAAAGAGAGAAAATATTTACCTTTGTTGCCTGTTGCCACCAAAGTTTAATGTCGGTGGACATTTGATACATAATTGGTGTGTTCCATTTTCAATAATCCTTTTATTCATTTTTTTTTCTTTGATTTGGATATTTCTCTTTACACATTTTTTACTCTGCCAAGTCAAACTTCGCGATGAAAGCAAAAATAAAATAAAATTACGACTTCACACATTAAGTGACATAAAATAAGGAGACATCTTTATGCATGCACAAAAGGAGATTAATCGAGATAGTGCAGAGATGCATGGGATTTCCTTCAATCTGGTGGTCCCAACAAAAAAAAAACGTTAGAGCTCGCGACCTCAGTTGGCAAAATCAGGGTTGTTGCCACCTTGTGAAGACCACTGAATGCTATTGTACCAATCACTATGGCCTAATCATCCCACTTCTTTTTCTTAATCACAATAAAAGACTTATATTGAACTTATCATGACAAGATCACTGATCTGACGCTTATGGGGGCCCTATCATACACATACTTTAGTGTTTTTTACCGGCAGAACTTCTAGCCCTTTTGATTATATTTTATTTCAGTTATATTTTTTATATATTCACGAGAAATTATTAGATATATGATCTGTATAGTTCCATTTATAATATTAATAGAATAAAAGTTATCTGAAACTTCTATAGGAGGGATGTAATATAGCCTCAATGTTTATGGTAGGTCACTAGGTCTTATATATCTCATATGTTAACTTATTGGCTGGTGGAAATCCCACGTTATTTTCCGTTTTAAACATGTCCTTTCCAGTAACAGTTTTCATAATGAAAAAAATGGTATGATTTAGCTGACACGATGAAAGTCATGTAAATATATATTTAGATCTTATAAATTATTCAATGACATATTCAAATATTTTTAGTTGTTTAAGGGTATGCTTTAAATTATTATCTTTTTTATTAAATGTGAAGGGTTTATCTCTCTATCAAACATGCATATATCATAGTTTTCATAGCAGGTTTAAAAGAAATAAAATAAACACACAAAGATAAATAAAACACAAATTAATTCTAATTGGAGATGAAACTATTTTTAAGAATTCACTTGTCGGTGAGTGAACTGAACAACAACTAAATGAAAAATAATGTAACACTTACCACCATGTTAATGACTTAAATTGTGCTCATCTCTTTTTCCAAAATTAATTTCTGATTATGCTTATTTCTATAAGATTGACATTACCCATAAAATATTACTCTGTACTTGATAATAGTTTCATATTAATACACTAAGTTTGGCATTATATTCCAGCAAAAAAAAAAAAAAGTTTGGCATTATAAAAGTTAAAACTATCTATTTAAAAAATGCCTCCAACTAAAGCAGCTAGTACATACTACATTATAGTTAAGGATTAAGGTATTAAAAAGAGGATAATTTAAACTCTACAAGGGACTAGAATGGAAGAACACAAATATTGGTGGAGCATTTCCTAAATAGCAGAAGTTTCGGGTACATTTTCTAAATTAGGAAACAGCTCCATTACAGAGATCAGGTGAAATCCTAAGAGCATTTGATCTGAATATTCGATATGGATCTTAACGCAGTAAGTATCATAATTTTCATTATTAAATAATACTTGAAATCTCAAAATTGTCGTTTTTTGTCGCGGAGTTGCATTGGTCCTAGGGTTTTGCTTAAGCTCGTAGTTCGTTAATGGCGATTAATTGATATGTTGATTTACTCTTTCTTCTGTTTTTCGCGTTTCCATTACCTTTCTACTGCATATCATGTGTTACGGATCTGTTTGGAAATTGAAAATTTTCATTTTAGTGAATTGCATCCTTGAATTGTATGATCCGAAAGGTGTTAAATTTGTTTTAGTTGGATGAATTATTACTGCAAATCTAGGTGAAATAATCGAATTAGTAAAAAGTGTTGGTGTGCTAGTTTTGTTGATGCTAGCATCAAGGATATTATGGAGTTATAGTCACAATTTGATGACTTCAGTATGCAATGAGTACTCCCTCAGGTTGATCCCCTTATTTACCAAGCAAGAAGTGTGTGTATATATAGTGTGTGTATGTATATATCCAAAGGATTCCTTGAGGCGAGGGTCTATCAGAAACATACTCTCTACTTTCACAAGTTAGGGGTAAGGTCTGCGTACACACTACCCTCCCCAGACCCTACTTGTTGGATTACACTGGGTTTGTTGTTGTTGTTGTTGTATATAGAGTCCAAAGGATAGTGGGTTTCAATAAGGGCTCAAAATGTGGAATAGATAGGGCACCATGAGTCTATAATTCACATGGAAAGAATGTTGGAATTCTATAAGAAAGGTGGGAGAGACTTTAGGATATTAAGATAAGTGGAATCTTTATAGGTAATGGGTCTCTGATCTCTCTTACGAAAAAGAAATAGATCTTGTTTTTCAATATGTCGTAGTTGTATAACCAATGTTAAACTTCAGACTTCTAGATGTCAAGGTAGTTATGCGGTTTTTTGCTGACCCTTTTTAGGAGGAATGCACATTGATAGGGAGCTCTGGGAAATAGAAGAATCCGACTTTAATATGATGGCTGCATTGAGTTTCCTTGAGTTTTGCTTTTCTCTCTCTGAAATTTGAACCAGTTTTGAGTTAAACTATTTTAGGAGATGAAACCATCATGAGATCGTATTTAGTTTGAGAACCAATCAAGGTGAATAAACCTTTGATAGTACATATCACTCTCATTTTAATTTACCTATTACCAAAAAAACTGAAATGGTGCATTCTTCTTATAGTGCAATTAACACTGAACTTTTTGCCCAGGGCAGCTTTATTGTTGTAAGGTCAATTATTGTGGTAGTGTTGCCTTTTTTGTTTGTTTGTTTGATAGCTAAAAATATATTTTATAAAACAATTGCACTAAGCCAGTGCTACAAGCATACTTACAGGTTGTGCAAATTAGCTACTGTGAAGCTGAAACCATCCGTCTAGTTGCCTTATAATATTGGTTTTTAACATTGATTTACATTATCTGGGCCCTACATCAAGTCCACCTTTCAACTAACTCCAAACTTGAGCTTCTCTACTTAAGAAATGGCATCCCTGAGCACATTTTGTTACTTTTGGCTCTTGCTGTGATGTTGCCAGGAATTTAACCCTTTTTTTGTTTAATGGACTTAGTACTAAGGAACACAAGGAGATTCTTGCTAGAACATTGTCTGATCTTTATTTCTCTTTGAGCATCTAAGCTCATTTGTGTGAAAGCGTTTTACTCCTGCATATCATAGGCTGCTTATAATCTCCAAGAAAATTGTCCTTGTGAAAGAAGGTGCTCTAAAAGTACAGATTCCCATAACGGGTGGTAACAAAAATAGATGGACTAATAAAATATAAAAGGATACCATTTCATTATTTCCTTTCCAAATATTATCGTAGTGCATTAAGCTATCCTATTACTCTTTTATGTTCAAGGTCTTAGTGAATACAACGAGCAGGCATAATGAGTTTAACCTATTGTATTGGTCTAAGATGTCATGAAAAGTCAGGACTATTGGTCTATTTCAAGATATCCCCTTCATTGATCTACATAGAGATTCATAGACTATGTTCTTTTGACAGATATTTTCTACACTGGATCATCTGGTGGAGTGACCTTTTATTTTGTGCTAGAACACAGGTTTCTTTTTTCTCCTATATAATTCTGGCTGAAAAAGATATTTTAGGTCCATATGGAATTAAATAAGCATGTCATAGTAATGATCTTCAACATGTTCAGTTCACAATATGGCTAAAGTGCGAAAAGATAACTAAATGTTTTTCCTATTAAATGTGTCAGTATCTGCAACATTAATGCAATTTGTGATGTTTCAGTTTGTATTCACAGATGTTTGTGTCTTTGGCAAGTGTATCCTTTTGTTCTATCTCATCTTTGAAAATGTTTTAGGATGAGATGCATGTTTTGTGAGCTATGGACAAGTTAGACTTACACGAATATATGACTGTATAATAATAGAAGAAAGAAACTTTTGTTCGGCTGCAGTGAAAGAAAGATAAAAAATGAGATGAAAAGTAAGAATGTTGGTTGGGTTAACTCTTAAGCTAGATTTGATTGTATATACTTCATTGTCTATAGGGCTGAAGTCTCCCAATAAAGAGTTTTGGTTAATTTGATTCATGCAGTACTGTTAGTTTGTTGGTGCAACTTTGAGCTTTGCTACTTGGATCGTATATGATAATTATATATTTATATATTTGAACAGATAGGAAATTGTGGGGTGCTAATTTTGCAATCCTTCTGATAATTTTTAATAAGCTGTTTTTGGTTTCCATATGTACTGCGTATTTGGTTCCACCCATAAATCCTTTTTGTTTCCTATGTTTCAAGTTTCAATAAGAAGGTCCTACTTACTGTTGATATGAATATTCCACATCAATTCATTATGCATGGATGATGCATGAGTTATTCAAAATGATTGGGCATAAAACATCTCTAGATGGCTTTTTAAGTTCTAACGTCGATTGCCTATTTAATATAGTTGCATTGCATCTCTTTGAGAGATGGCTTAGTCTTCCTTCTTTATTCTGTTCTCAAATTCATTGAGCTTCACACGGGTTTCACATCCAGACAAAGGAGGGAGGGTGCAGTAGGTTATGTCTAGCTTAAAAAAATCATAATATGATAAATCTTCTAAATGTTGAAATGCTAATTTGCTTCAACAAACAGATTTATTATTTGAAATGGACCCAAATATTGTTAAATAGATGTAGAAAACTTGTCTAGCCAATCATAGTAGCTTGAGAATGAAACTTGGTGATTGTTTTGTGTAAAATGGATTGTTGTGTGTATATATTGATGCAACTCTGAAATTTAAACGTTTAGATGTGCCATTAATTTTAATTACCTTACCTCTTCAAAATAAATAAACAGATGTGCTATTAATTTTGATGTCAGGTAAGTGCCACCTTCCACTATACAATGTCAGTTAGGAGATCGGTGTGATTAAGTATTAGGATAGTGCAGTAAAAGGTACAACTAGCATGCTTACCTTTGAGGATAAAATCTCATGGATGGAAATTGTTTCAAAAGGCTTATAATTTCTCAAAATCCATGTAGACTTTAGAGAGACAAAATGATGGAAGCAAAAGATTCATATAGAAGATACTAACTAGTTGGAATTTGATAGGATTCGACTTGGAATAAATGTGGAATTAAAGAACACAAAGTAAGATAGATTTGATAGAAGAATTAGAGGGGAGAATAGAAGGAAGAAAGGATTGAAATCAAGTAATTGATCACAAACCAAGGGAGAAGAGACTTGAACTCATGCTTGAATTACCAACTTGGATACATTCAAGAGGTCCAATTGAAGAGATTAAGGACTAATCCTTTCACTAACCCTAAACTACAATCTAGAAACTAGAGAATCACTCTCATTCAATATTCATCAAAAGCTGCATAATGAAATAATAATAGTATTTATATTAGATAGGCTAAGAAGACTAATGACTATTACAAAAATACCCTTAATGAAGAAAGACCTTATTTGGTAGTCTTGTTAGGGATGATGGAAGCATATTGCGAAAATGACCTCTTTACATGAATAACCTCTTCCACCAAGCTATCTTCCACATCTTGATTGTGGTTACCTTGGAGTCTACTTCCCAAGCGATCATCCAAATGTCGTATGCCCTCTTATGTGGACCTTCAAGGGCCTCCATAGGCTCTATCTCCATCATCAAGGAACATGTGGCATGACAATACCCGCTTGAAGCTCCATCACCAATCTTAGCCCTCATAATTGCCCATAAACTTCTTATGATTATATCAAAATTAAAGTTAGTTATATTGGTGTCCATACGGTAAAGTTGTCTCCGTGTGACCTATACGTCACGGGTTCGAGCCGTGGAAGCAACTACTAATACTTGCATTAGGGTAGACTGTCTACATCACACCCCTTAGGGTGCTGCTCTTCCCCGGTCCTTGTACACGGGATGCTTTGTACATCGGGCTGCCCTTTTATTGGTACGTAGACATTAGTTCCAAGTTTGTAGTATTTTTTTTTAGCTTTTTTTACTTTGTTTAGAGATTCGTGTCTTTGTAGAAAATTTAGAGAACTCTAATGTTAGATAATCCTTGTCTGCCCCACAAAGGTAGAGGTAATGTCTGCGTACATCCTACCCTCCTCAGACACCACTTTGTGGGATTACACTAGGTATGTTGTTGTTGTTGTAATGTTAGATAATCCCAAATTATTGAATATTGGAATGAAACTGGTCTGAATGTAGGGAAAACAGATCCATATAGACAATCTCAACTAGCTGGGATTGAATTGTAGTTGTGTTGTTATTGTCGTATTCTTTAAGTTCATTCCTTTTAGATTATCATCTGGATGGAAGGGGTTTTATCGGATGTTCCTGAAGGTATTTTTTTTAAATTAAAAAAATGGTTAACTTTAATACATAATACTCATAGCTTAGAGGAGTTTCTGACCCTTCCGGTTATTTTACTTATCTCTGTTACTTATTTTAGATAATCTTCCCTTCTCGTTTTCTCTCTTTTACTACCCTTGCTGCTCCCTTCCCCTTACACCCCTAACCACTCTCCGCCGCAAGGAAAGGAGGGAGCACATAGAAAATGTTGATTCATCCTGTCATAAAGTTAATTAAGCTGTCACATTCTTTCTCAGCCTGCAGGAGAGGACTATGCACACCCACAGATATGTTTTTTCCATGTGCTCTTCAAGGTCCAGTTTATTACATTGTCTTCTTATTTCTTTTGTCTTATGTTGTAATAGTGTTTACTTAACACATTTTCTTTGCATTGACAGGCAGCAGCATTAGCATTTTATATTCTATCAGCTTTATTTGTTGATAGTTTTGTTATCATCTTTGTGGTAACTGTTCTTTTAGCTGCTCTTGACTTTTGGGTGGTTAAGAACGTCAGTGGGCGTATCCTTGTGGGTTTAAGGTGGTGGAATGAAATAGATGACAATGGCGAGAGTGTCTGGAGATTTGAGTGCCTTGATCAAGAGGTGGGTAATCTGGTTTCAGGTTCCTTAGCATACATCTTTACCTTCAAACCATCGGTTTATTTTTAGAAGTGCTGGCCCATTTGGTGCTAATGATTAACTTTGTTGGCTTACAAACCTTTTTCCTTCACTTTTCCTTTCAGTCAATGGCTCGCATGAACAAGAAGGATTCCTGGCTGTTTTGGTGGACATTGTACCTAACAGTAAGTGAAGACTCTTATCACACTGGCTGCTTATTCGAAAGTTCAACATAAGCAAATTGTGCACATGTATTGTATAATCAGAAGAGTTCAAGAAAAATCGGCAACAAACAACAAAAATATGTGTGGATAAGAACAATGGTCCTTCACACCTTGGCTTCTCGTTTTCTGTTTCAGCTTTTACTTTTTCAGGATTCAAAGAATAGTCTAGCATATGCTCCAGGGCTTCTTTTGTTTCTATCTGTACCTTATTTTGCAAAGTGAAATACTTACATGTTGATGTGTTGCGCCTGATACATGTACTTTGTTGTAGGCTGTTGCTTGGTTCTTTCTCGCGGTATTCTCCCTCATTAGGTTCCAAGCTGATTATCTTCTCGTTGTTGGAGTTTGCTTGACTCTCAGCGTCGCAAATATTGTTGGTTTTACTAGATGTCGCAAGGGTGTGTACTTACTCTAACTTCTATAGATTCTGCGCCTCACAGTATCATGACCTCTGGAGTTTTACTTTGTTGTGGTCCGGCCCTTCCCCGGATCCCGCGCATAGCGGGAGCTTAGTGCACCGGGCTGCCTTTTTTGGGTGTTCCAGTTTTCATGCAAGAGCATAATATGACTAGATTTTGTTAGATTCCCTCATTGGTTTGTGTTCTCTTGGGTTCGTTTTTGCTTGCTCTGCTTGTTTCAGTTTTCATTTTTGTTTTTGGTACTCATTATCAGATGTCTTATGTACTATTCTCTTTCATCTTTTGCTGTCCAATACACCTTTACTGGTTAATCTTCATAGATTTTTTTCTCTTTCTAAAATCCAGATGCTAAGAAGCAGCTTCAAGCATTTGCAACCCAGACTCTCACTTCTCGATTCTCCTCTACTCTACAGTTGGCATTTAGTGTTGTTTGAACAATTTATACACAGCAAGCCAGTCTTGGAAGGAAACTGCTCGTTAGTGTCCACCACTATGAACAGTCATGTATTGATTATATAATGGTTCTGTATACGCTGTGGAATTATGGTAGCACATACCGGAAGGATGATTAGGAGATTTTGACATGATTTGTACATGCAGAACATGAAACATTTTTGTTCCTTTCAGTTTTCACGAGACCAGTTGCTTCATTGTATTTTTTTTTATCACCACGCGTTGCCGTTGAATACATATATGGGCTAAATGTATCTGAAATTTGCCATTCAAGTTCTGCAGCAAGTGCAACAAGGGGTATGGGGGAGAGGTTCCATTGATATGCTCTGTTCTTATTCATTATTTGTTTTCTTCTTTTTACCTTTCTCTTCTAGTTTTATGATCTTATAAGATAGTTTGTTTACAGTATACACAAACTTGAAGAGATTTAAAGGAGGGTACCTCCTACGTCTTGATTTTAAAAATAAGGTGATCTTGACTAAGTCAAGTATAATTAAGTGAATTAGGTTGTGATTATAATTATAATTATAATTATTTATCAAATAATGAACCACAGAATCTGAAAGAATGACATGAAAACAAAAGGAAACTGCTAAATTGACTCTAAAAACAAAAAGTGTATGCTAGCAATTAAATAGACGACAGATAGAATACCAGTATTAGCAACACAATTTGCTCAAGTTGCATAGAGTTTAGTACAAAAAATCAAACCTGCACTAGTTATGCCGTGATCATATTAATGATACAAAAAATTATATCAGAAACTCAACAGTATTATATATAGACATTATTTTGCTTTATCATCAAACGAACTACCCCACAGTAGAAACCAAAAACTAAAAGTGCTTTTATTGTCGTTCTGCGCCAATCAAGAATGGGTAAATTGAGAGGCTATGCTTTTTTCTGTGAACTAAAGGCTGTGGCAAGTGTGGATATAACTGAAAATTGTGGAGGGACTCCAAGTGGGGTCTCTGTCTTATCTCAATTGTAAGAATGAGAGTAACCCAGAACAAATCATAATCACTAGAAGAAGAAGAAATGGACAACAACAAGAAGAAACACCATAGCCTTTATTTTCTAGTCTCTGCCCAAGGTTTCCTTCACTGAGGAAGGAGGCACCAAATCAAGAACAACATGGCTAGATTGGTTGCTATTCAACCCAAACAGCCTTCTTTCTCTGCCCTCCCATCTTCCCACTCCGACTTCAACGGTGCCAGATTAATCTCCTCAATTCAGGTACTAATTCCCACTTTACCAGAAAGGAAATGTTGGACTTTTTGTGGGGTTGGGTAGAATTTTTTTTCTTTCTGTATGAGTACTGTGAATGAGTTCACTTGCCAAACCCATGACTTGGGGGTTTAGCTAGTATTTCATAATTTGCATAAAGATGCTACCTTTATCTGCTATGATTTCAAGAAGATTATAAAAATGTAATTTTTACTAGACATTAGGCTAGAATATCTGTCTCTAGTGTGATAATGACTTTTGTTATAATCGTGGTGTCCGGGCCAGCTTGCACATGCCTTGATTAGTTCCACGGGTACCTACTAACTCCCACCATCACAAATAGGATAACTCTGTCCAACAAGTCTAGAAATCACCCAAGTGTTTTGCCTCTGTTGGTATTTGAACCTGATACCTGATTGTTATCAATCCAGTTTATTGACCACTAGGCCACACCCTTGGGTGCTAGTGTTATAATGTTTTCTTTGCCTGTTTAAGGTGATCTTTGGCTTTAGCAAGATTAGAAGAGTGAGTATTAATTGTGATGATGTTGGCAATTGATATTCATATTCTACATATATCAAGAATCTGCTGCTTTTGCTTTGCTGCATAATGAGCTGATAGGTTATTGTGGTTTACTTTTATATGATGGTTGTAGTATAAGAGGAGACCATGCCAGCCAAAAGGAGCATTGCGTGTTACAGCATCGAGCGCCAAGAAGATCCTTATAATGGGAGGCACTCGATTTATTGGTGTCTTTCTATCCAGACTTCTTGTAAAGGAAGGCCACCAGGTAATCATCAACCCAACCTAAGTGCTGTTTAAAGTTCAAATCATTTTTCGACTTCTACATTGTCATCCAAATTGTAAGCAAAGATTTTAACCTTTGGACCGAAGATTATAACCTTTGATGTTTGAAGTTGCGTTGAAAATTCACAATGTTCTAATGATTCACAAATGCAGGTTACTCTGTTCACAAGAGGAAAAGCTCCAATCTCTCAACAATTACCAGGTGAATCAGACCAGGATTATGCTGATTTTTCCTCCCAGGTATGTTGGATATCGAGTGAGCTTTGAAGCTCTGTGGTTTTCTTTTTCTTGTTTTACTTTTTTTATTTCTGTTGATTTCATGATTCGAGTTAATCTAAGTGATGATATATTTTGTTCCAACTGCAGTTATTGCACTTGAAGGGTGACAGAATGGATTTCGATTTTGTGAAGAGTAGTCTTTCTGCAGAGGGCTTTGATGTTGTGTATGACATAAATGGTATTATGGGTGTTTTCTTCTATACCTCAATGTATTCCCTATTTTCTTGTCGTTTCAAACAATATTTTATAGTAGAAGTATGTTTTTCTATTTTTTATCTTCCTTTTTTGGTCTCTTGTTCATGAATCGTTCTTTGTTATTCAGGACGTGAAGCAGCCGAAGTGGCACCAATATTGGATGCATTACCTAATCTAGAACAGTAAGCTGTGAATCTTCTTAATACGTATCATGAACTATTTGCCTTGAGAATGGATTTCTTGATTTTGTTACAAAAATTTGCTCATGAATTGATAGCATTCATATGCATAGTCGCTCGTGACTAGATAAACGTTATTTGAATGACCGGATTGTAGTGTTTCTTTTTATCTGATCATTTTAATTTCGCTATACCTCAGGTACATATACTGCTCTTCAGCTGGTGTATACCTCAAAACTGATTATTTACCACATTTTGAGGTTAGTATAGTAGCATATGATTATTTGAGCTTATTTTCAGTCGACTTGTGATACTAGATAGTTAAGAAGAATAGACAACAACACATGGCTGTCATTTTGGTTAGTATAGACGCACTTAAAAGCAACTTTTGTGCTCAAACAAGTAGGAGTTTTACTCGGGAAATTATTGTCAAAATTTCAATTCCAGGTTCCAACTTACAAAAAATGTTAGACTGGAGGCACTTACAGAATTCATATTATAGAACTATGTCTCCTAGAAGAGAGATTTAGACTCCACGTATTTTTCCTCTCAGAGATGTAACAAATAGTAGCTTATCTGCTCCGTCCCATTTGCACCTTGCTTTGACCTTTTTCCCAATTTTTGTTCTAACCTTGACCCTTTGTTCCTTTCTGTAGTTACCTTTTTTTTCTCTCTCCACGCTAACAGCATCTTCTTGTCCAATGTCAACAGGCTGATGCAGGTGACCCGAAGAGCAGGCATAAAGGAAAGCTTGAGACAGAAAGCTTGTTAGTATCACGAGATGTTAATTGGACTTCTCTGAGGCCTGTTTATATTTATGGGCCACTTAACTATAATCCAGTTGAAGAGTGGTTCTTCCACCGATTGAAAGCTGGTCGTCCTATTCCAATTCCTAACTCAGGTCTGCAAATAACTCAACTTGGACATGTGAAGGTTAGTCAGCACATATTGGAAGAGTAGTTCACATCCTTTAAACTTGAAATTATGTCAATTTCTACTGTAAGCTTTAGACAATGCTATCACCTTAGAAGTTCTACAGTGACGTGTTTGCTTAGGTCCTATAAGGAGTCATTTGGTTGTTGGTTAGAGTTATGCTGGTATTAATAATGCAGAGATTAGTTATGCATGATTTAGTTATTCATGTATTAGTTATTCCATTTTTTACCTTGCATAAAATAATAGTATATAGATTTCCTCGTAACTTATACATGTATTAGTTATGCGGGATTGTAAACTGGTAACCAAACACCGTACTTGATATGCTGAATTTTATACATAGACTAAAATGCTACCAAACATGGTACTAGTAATACTGGTTTTCATACATGAATAATTAACTTCCTAATCAGCAAGCAAATGATCCCCTAAGTATTCAATATTCACAAGTGGCCTCCATTTAGTAAAGACCAGGAAATATGTTTTTCAAGTAGGATCAACATACTCTTGGTCCACTTTCAGGAAGTACTTGAGTTAAACCGCATTTTGACATAACGAGCTTAGTAATCGAACCCTTGCTGCAAAATTGTCTCAAATAAGGATCACAACCCTGTGCGTCTACGAGAGAGTAATATTTATTTTTATTGGATATTGGCAGGATCTTGCAAAGGCTTTTGTTCAGGTTCTTGGAAATGAGAAAGCAAGCAAGCAAGTATTTAACATATCTGGAGAGAAATATGTCACATTTGATGGATTAGCTAGGGCTTGCGCCAAGGTAACTCTTTTTTTTTTTTGGGGTCAATTTTAGCTTATATTGCTTGGAAAAGCTTTGAATGATAGACAATTGACCGTCAATGTTCGTCATCCAGGCTGGTGGTTTCCCTGAACCCGAGATTGTTCATTACAACCCTAAGGAGTTCGATTTTGGCAAGAAGAAAGCATTCCCATTCCGTGATCAGGTAAATCTTATTCCATCAGGTCCATTTTACTTGTCATGGTTACGGTAAATAGTTGGTCCAAAATACTTATCATTTTAGAAAATCAAGATCTAATTAATTTTTTTCCACCTTACCCTTACTCTAATAAATGTGGAGAGAGATTAATGTGGTTAAAAGAAGAGTAGTATTAAATTGAAATTAAAGAATAAATAAGGGTAATATAGCCAAATTATCTTTTTAGTTAATGTTTTCTTAAGGGGCTTGCAAATGACAAACATGACAAGTAAAATGGACCTGAGGGAGTAGTGTGCTGATTTCAGTTTTTACCATTCATATTGAGGTTTGAGTCATTCATGATCAAAGAATCAAATTGATAATAATGATATGTCCACACTAAAATTCACCAGTAAATGTTTCCTTAAGAGACATCCTAAAAATGGCAAGAACTATTTGTCTAATAATTCTCGCGCATCTTTATCTTAAATTTTTACGCTGGGATATTGCTTTTTGGTTAGCAGAATTCGAACAAGGTCTAATCCTCTATGGATCCAATACCTAAAATACACATCATCAGCAAAAACTCTACTTTTTACATGAGTTTATGTAAATATTTGCGAATAAAACACACATTTTAGTACAACCAATCATAATCCAAATAAAATACCACAAAAAATATGATATTCATAAATGATAGTAGAGTTTTTTCCTCGGTTGCAGTTGTTAGTAGTATGTTTCATTTTGGATTTTGGTCCAACATTAGTCTATCTACATTGGTGTTAACGTCGATATGAATGCAGCATTTCTTTACATCGATCGAAAAGGCAAAGGCTCTGCTAGGGTGGAAACCAGAATTTGACCTGGTGAAAGGTCTTACAGACTCTTACAACCTAGATTTCGGTAGGGGAACTTTCAGGAAAGCAGCAGATTTCTCTACAGATGATCTCATTCTTGAAAAGAAACTAGTTCTCCAGAGCTAAGATTTTGTTTTTCATTTTTGAAATTTGGTTTCTTGCTTTTCCTCCAAGAAGTTCACAAGTCATTAGTGGCCAAATTCACTTGAAACTATTTGAGGTTTTGCTTGTATATTAACTTCACTGAGATGAAATGAATAAGAAGTATTTCCATTTTGCCTTCAACATTTTGCTTGAAATGAATATGTTGGTAAATATTTAACGGATACTAAAAGTGTTAGAACTTTTGAAAAACTTAAAGCACCAAAACTGTTCAGTGCATACTTAAGAGGGATTATTTTAAACCTATCATCAAACATAAGAGATCATTTTTGTCATTCTATGTGGTGATCATATAAATCTACGTAAAAATGGGAGAATGTTTGTGGAATTGTAAACTTGAGAGATCGCTATCAAGAAAATTGTAATACTCTGAACCCAAAAGATAGAATCAGAAAAGAGGGCAGCCGGGGCACGAAGCTCCCGCTATGTTCGAGGTCTGGAGATGGGCTGCACCACAAGAGTCTATTGTACGCAGCCTTACCCTGCATTTCTACAAGAGGTTGTTAAAGATAGAATCGTGACATTCTTAAATATTTTGTGGAAATGGGGAATATTAATGGTTGCCGTCGCCGACTTATCCTTGAAAAAAAATAGTTTCTAGCCAACTATGGGAAGCCATGATCTATGGTTCTGGCCTTTTAAACTTTGCAGTTCAAGTAAATATGTTTTTGAGGCGTTCTAGCTAAGCTCATTTCCTCTAAGGCTTCTAGCCTAACCAAGTAGAAAGGATCTTTCATCTCCAATGAACATGTTAGGTTTCAGGTCACTAAAGGAGCAAATCAGATAAAGAACCAGCAATGACTTCGAGAAAATGATTGAAAAATGACTGGGATTCTTATTGAAATAGTAATATATTTTGCCAAGGGAAAAAGCTTTTAATGTTGGAAAAACAATGGGAAAATAAAATATTATTATGATATTATTTATGAGCAGCTACACAGAAGAAACATAAATAATATAATGGGGACTTTTTGACTAAGATTTCAACTCGAACTAAAAAATGTTTAGTTTGATTTGTATCTAATAATTCATAAAAACTTTAAACAGAAGATTACCTTAGCTTTTTTCCTTCTATCCCAATTTTTATTGATTAGTAAAATATTAACATATGCCCCTTCAGGGCGATTAAAAAAACAAAAAACTTTAGCGTATTCCTACTTGAGTAATGGATTAGATAATTTTTAAAATCCAATTTATTTTGACGGCTTTATCGAAAAAAATCGATAAAAGAAATAGTATCTGTTAGTGGAGCCAACACCTGTAAATACTTACTTGCAATCAAATTGTATATCAATTAAATAATTCAACTTTAGCTGTTAGAATTAAAGTAATATTATGCATATCAATTAAATAGTTCAACTTTAGTTGTTCGATATCAATAAATACTAAATGTGCGTAATGCTTTGAAGTAAAGTTTGGAGGAGATTAAGTTCGGTGACACAATTTAATATTGTGGTCATACGGGTGCCTATATACGTAGCACATACACTTCATATTTTTCGCCTTTTAATAAACAATTATTTTTCGTATTAATTTAATGTGAACATAAAATAAATGTTATATAACATAGTTGGTGGCCGCTAGGTGTACCTAATTATAACGGGTTTTAGCCGGCACTTTTCCTCGGCCGATTTGATTCCCCAACGTATATATATAACTCTAATCATTCATTGTCTCCTTTTTGACTTTTTATTAATATCCGTTAACAACGGCCATTTTTCCCAAAAGTTTTTGGTTCGATTACTTTCTGTTATAGAAATATATCATTGTGATATTTAAAAGGTAAATATTATCTTGCATCGAATATTTATATCAAATTACTCTTAACTTATCATGGTTAAGTAATTAATTTAATAAAAGTAAGTATTAATCAATCATAGTTAAGTAATGAAAGTGTATATACAAATATTATTTATCATACATCTATTATTTGATGTAAACACATGATATATAAAAAATAATTACTTGAATAAAGTGTTGAACGCCACATCATTTTATGGTTTTCCTTCTCTTTTCGTCTTGATGAGTACCTTTTTAACAAGTTACCAACCGTTAAAAGTTAATATAAAGTGGTACGTATCTTTTTATTTTTAGTCAAAGTCTTTGAATTTGAGCTTGGGAATAAATTAGTCTTCCGTGGGAGCGTTCTATCTCCACAACGAAATTTCCAATACGAATATAAATTAATCGAGTTTCAAATTATATACCGAACGAAAAAAAAAAGTTGCCCCACAAGTTGGAGTGTTCATTTGTTTAGCTTGGATCCATTTTCATTTAAGTAGGACATAATTATTGTCACCTTGGACTTTCTTTTTAAGATCCGTTAACAATGGTCACTTTTTCAAAGTTTCTGGTTTCCGTTGGTTGATTATTTTCTGTTATACAAATTACAAATATGATTAAAGTGCTGCATGCCACGCCATTTTATTGAACCTTTTTCTTTTCGTTTAGATGAGTAACTTTTTCTTAACAAGTCGCGCCACCATTAAAGTTTGGCACTATAAGAAAGTAGAGATACGACGACGTTTATTTGGTGACATTTGAAATAAATATCGATTTTTTTTTTGACATTTATGAACAAGTGTCATGAAAATAATGACATTTGATGCCAACTATTGTAAAAACAACGACATTTGGTGAAAATGTCGCTAAAATAATGAAATTTGTTGCAAGATGTCATTGTTTTTTATAATATTTGGCAAAAATCTCGTTAAAACTGTGATATTTGATACAAATGTCAAATATATTATGAATATTGTCCAAATGTCATATAATTAGTCGCTAGTTGCCGATTTTTACACCTAATGTTGTAAATCTAAATCTTTTAAAAATATTCATCATTATTTATAGGGAAACAACAACAAAAACAACATGCCCAATATAATTGGACAGGTGGGGTTTAGTAGGATAAAATGTACGCAGACTTTATCCTTATCTCGAAAAGATAGAAACATTGTTTCCGACAAATATTCAAATTTTCTCCTGAGCTATACAATTTAAAGTAAATTTACCTTCCAAAAAAAATGTCTCATTTTTACTGTCATTGTTATCAAAAAGGCTTAATTTTGCCCTAATGGGCTAATGACAGTAACATATATATAAAAAGGCAAATTATAATAATTCATAAAGTTCAAGGACCAATTCAGATCATTCGCAAAGTCAAAAGGCAAATTCATTTAAACCCCACACCCTAAACAATTTTTTAAATCCAACGAAAGGTAATTAAGAAGTCACTATCTATGAATAACCTTTCAAAGACGATAAATACATGCCAGAGTACATCAATTTAATTAAAACGTGTGAACTATTTTTCTTTAATCCTAACTTAATTATGTTTTTAATTATATTTCGACGTACATTACTTGATTTATCCAAACCAAGTTTGGAATAATTGCTATGTCAATTTGTAGGAAATCTTCTTGTTAAATCAACCAAATATTATTTGCTTATAATTAGGAGAGAAGTAAATAATATACCTTAATTTGAACTTTTCGAATGATCCAAATTTGTCTTACCATTTTCGCATGGTGGTATGATGTTCTACGTGAATCTACATTAGAAGAACATCATACCAAAATCGTACAGTTAGGATCTCGTTATGGTTTTATTTTGTTTATTATACATTCTTATACCTTGGTATATACACAATTATACAAAATTATATACAATTATACATACTTATACAGATTTATACAATTATATACACTTATATATACAATCACTTGTGCAATAATCTCTTTATCAATGTAAGTTTCAAGGATTAGAAGAGTTGCGTCAAACTCCGTATAAGTGGTAACATCCTTTGCTTAATTGGTGTTATGAGATGTGATTTGAGCCATAAGTGATGACACACTACCAACATCCTCGACAATCTGATTTGGTCTTGCAAAATTTCAAACTTAAAATAGACTGATTACATCTATCAAAATCAAATAAATAAGTATCAAATTTATACAAAATCGGTAGATAGAAAATACATGATTTTGAAAATTTTCAAGACTAAATCAGATCACTATGAGAGATATATTTTTTTCCTTTTAGATATTCATTCTTAAAATTTACTATGTGCATAACATTAATGATGATTATCTTAAATATTTTAATAATTTATTTTTTATACATATATACTTCTTACAAAATATTATTACACAATATTTAAGTATAACTGTTATAGAGAGGTAATTTTATAAAGAGTATACCGGTATAATGAATGTTATTGCTGTTATTGGTAGAATGCTGTTATAGAGAGATAATTTTATAAAGAGTGTACCGGTATAATGAATGTCATTGATGTTATAGGTAGAATGATGTTATAGAAGTAAAATATAACATGAAAAACCGGTTTCAGAGAAAATCAAACAATTATAGTGAAATACTGTTATATCGAATGACAATTATAAAAAGATTTTGACCGTATAACAGAACTAGAGGATCAAATTTCAGTGAGACGTTTGGGTTCCTATCTATAGCTCGATGAAATAAGTCAGTATAGGAGTAATCAGAAAGCTCAATTATAATAAGATTTTTACCTCTATTTCCCCCCTGAGGAGAAGGTTTGCTATGCACATTTACGAATTTGAAAAGCTGAAAAATGGATCTTTTTAGATTTTTTGTGTTATTTTCAACTCTCTTATGTAAATGATTTTTTTTGGGTAAGAAATGATATCTTCGCGTAAAGGACTATTTTGCATCGGTTTCTCTCATTAGGTAATTACCGAGGCGAAAGATGCTATCTTCAGGAATTAAGATTGATATGTAGTTTTCCTACCTTATTATCGAAGTTGGACGGGATTTAAAACAAAAAAAGATGACAAAGGATCACAAAAATCAATTGACTCTCTATTTTGGTTAATTATGAGATATTAATTTATTTTGATGTAAACACGAGATATAATTTTTTTTTTAAATTTTACTGCTGGGATTTATTAATTAAAATAAAATCGATGAGCATACTCTACCTAAAAGTAGTACTGTTGGTACGTTCATTATTAATTTTCCAGTTAGATACCATTAAATAATATTATAATAGTAAGCTTTAGGTAAACGAAATCAACCAATAATTACAACGCGTTTTTTTTTAGAATCCCACCCCTTATTATTATATTTATAAAATAAAATAATAACCACTCCCCATCCGCAACGCGCAATTGATAGATCTAATTGATCCAAGACAGCTCTAACATCATCTCATTAAAATAAAAAGAAAATTATACCAATATAATGAATAGAGATTTAATACAAGTTAATATACGTTACTCAGCTTACTCTTAATGGAAGAACTAATGTAAGTCTAATCTTAGCTGTGCTAAGATCTCTCACGTATTGTGGTAAGATTGTAAGAAGTTTAACTAGTAAATACAAGAATAGTGTAAAGGAATTTGTACACAATCGGCTCACTTAAAAGTTAGTTTGTATGTTGTAATTCACTTTTCATTACACATATGAATGGATGACTAGAGGCGAAAACAAGATTTAAACTTTATGAGTTCTAATTCTAGAATAATTATACTAGACATTGGTAAATGAATTTTGGATATATATATTTAGTGAACTTTTTAATATGACTATAAAATTAAGAATAAAGCTAATAAATTCAACACGTATCATATCCTTTTCTACTCTGTCGTTGACCTACAATACATGCTAAATAATCTATTACATTAGGTAAAATGAATTGATAGTGTAAAGTTCTTTTATATTGTCAGTGTGCAACAAAAATTTAATGCAGTATTTCATAGCAATAGACATGTCCATCGAGTCGGGGATTCGTCCGGCCCGATTCGACTCGACCCGAAAAAAACCAAGGCCATGGTCAGTTTATATCTGGCCCGTGAGCCACCTGACCCGAAAAAGCGGGCACCCGTTCATATGTAGGGTCGGGCCAGGGTCAGAATTTTTTATCCGTCTGACCCGGCCCGACCCGACCCTCGACCCGCGTGGTTTGCCTTCTTGATTGGGTTCTTGCGGAAGGTATATTGTGTGTGTATATATATATATAGGTGAAGGGACAAACGAAGAAGAATCTAGTGATGATGATGTTGATGAATTATCGTGATGTTGGTTTGTAATTTTATCGTGGAATCTGCTTCAGTTCTTTTTGGTGTAATTTTTAATGATTTTATGCTTCTGTTTGTTGTAATTTTTAATTGGTGACAAATTATATCGGATAACAGATTTGGTAGAATTGCAGTGTTTGCTTACTGTTTTATTTTATTTTGTAAAGCGGGTCAGGGCCGACCCGTGACTCGCAGGTCCCCGAAGGGTCAGGGTCAGGGTCTGAAAATTAAAAAATAAAACATGATCAGGATCGGGCAAGCAGAAAAAAAAGCCACCTGACCCGGCCCGACCCGAGTCATGGACCAAAACTATTATACATACAAACTTTTGTGTAACAATCATCCTCTATGACAGTCAAAAAAAACTTTGACTTAATTTTTTATATTATATTATATATCCTCTATAATTCTATTGTGCTATAACAATCCAAAGGTATTTAGATAAATCACGTATTATAGAAATGATATAGGGTAAATCTTTTCGTCTTGGATTCCCTTAGTTAGGGTGGGTATAAATCATTAAAAGACGAATTACCAAATCGAATCAAAATTTATCGTATCAAATCGAGATTTGAAGTTCGTATTTGATATCTCTCTTTAATTATCGAAGTCAAACTGAATACCGAACCATCATCCAACCAGGTTCATTTTCTAGAGGAGAATCTTTATCTTATAGCACTGAAATATCCTATCAAGCAAACGAAAGTAATCTTAATGTACTTCTTTCCTTATCTTTTTATTTTTATTTATAATTTAATCATTTGGTCTTTCAAACTTTCACTTTATATATTCCCCCCCAAACATTCTCCCAAATTTGTCTCCTATTTTTTCTCAACAGAAAAAAACCATAACCACCACACATTATTTCTCTACACACTCTCTTAACCCAACACAAACTCTAATAACCAAATGCCATTACCACCCATTTTCTTCATTTACAATCTCTTCAACACATTAATCCTCTCCTTAATCCCCGCAAAACTCACATCCTTCCTTAAACACCCCCACGCGCGGTCGCCGGCGCCGCCACAACAATCGCCGGTCCACATTTCCGACGTCGTTGGATCACACCACAAAAAAATGGATACAGACGAACTCCGACGAATTTTCCAAATATTCGACCGTAACGGTGACGGACGTATAACGAAGAAGGAATTAAACGATTCGTTAGAGAATATGGGAATATTCATACCTGATCTCGAATTAACACATATGATTGAGAAAATCGATGTGAATGGAGACGGTTGCGTTGACATAGATGAGTTTGGTTCACTTTACCAGAGCATCATGGATGAACGTGACGAAGAAGAATATATGCGTGAGGCGTTTAATGTGTTTGATCAGAATAGTGATGGATTTATTAGTGTTGATGAATTGAAATCTGTGCTTTGTTCGTTAGGGTTGAAACAAGGACGAACTATAGAGGATTGTAAACAAATGATAAACAAAGTGGATATTGATGGAGATGGAATGGTTAATTTTGCTGAGTTTAAACAGATGATGAGAGGGGGTGGTTTGAGTTGAGTTAGTTAATTTTCTTTTTTGATTTTACCTTGTTGCTATTAATTAGAAAAGGAAAAATAATTCCTTTTATTTATTTTTATAGGTTGTGACATGTAAATTTTGTTACTGCTATTATTTTATTTATTCAATTGTTAATTGTGTTTGGGGTTCTCTTCTGCTTCAAATTATGTTGGTAGCCAAGGATCCGATCCGTTCTAGAAAAAGAACTCGAGAACCTTTCGAATTAGCTAAAGGTATGTTTTACAATTATTGGATTAATTTGTTTTAATATTTTGGTGCATGGTCAATTTGACTTGACAACTTTAAATGATTGGTTCAATGTTTTTTGGATCCATTGGGAATTTTATTAATTTGAATTTGTGCTAAAATATTCATTGAAGGGTAAAGCTTTCAACTAGAATTTTTCTCATATCAAACTCGATACTTCTGCTATGGAAAATATGAGTTCCCAAAAAGCATATGTTTATGAGATTACTTATGTTTTCAAAAAATAATTATTTTAAAGTATTTATTACTTTAGAAAAATATGAAAAAAATTATTCTTTTTATCGTAGATTAAAAGGAGTATTATTTGATGGAGATTCACAAATAAAAAATATTTATTTGCTCATTATTGTGTCTGGATCGGATACATTCTTTGTCAAAACTTGGACAAATGAAAATAAATTGTCTAGTATATATTTTTACCTAAGAATATCCAATTATTTTTCTCCCATTTATGTATATCACATTATATGCAAATAGTTGTATTTTACTTCATGTAAATCAATTTTGTAAATTTATATATCTTATTATATATAAATTATATATCAGTGGATAATGATCAAGATACTGAGTGAACGTTTAATAGATAATTATTTGTTATGTATAACTCTATGGAACTATATAACCATTAAGTAAAGGGCAACCCGGTGCACTAAGCTTCCACTATGCGCGGAGTCCGGGGAAGGGCCGGACCACAATGGTCTATTGTACGCATCTTTAACTCACATTTCTGCAAGAGACTGTTTCCACGACTTGAACTCATGACCTCCTGGTCACATGACAACAGTTTTACCAGTTACTCCAAGGCTCCCCTTCGATATAACCATTAAGTACTTCATGTATATCAGTAATTTTCACGCATCCAGACGTCCATCATTCAAATTTGTATTGAAATCACATATATCATTCACCTTCACTATTATACATATGAATGCACCTTTAAATTCACATTTTTTTCTTCAACTTGATGTATACATGATCATTTTGTATTAGTATTTACGAAGAATCCTCGTCAGCCTTGTATTGAATTTCTAAAGAATTAATTTTGATGTCCAGCCTTTGTTGTCTTGCTATTATATCAATGAAATCTTCAAACTTGATATGATACGTAGAATGTTGTTTGGAACAAAATAATACGTGTTGTGTTTATCTTAAGAATGTTATTACTAGATACATGAGTATTATAGAACATGAAATAAGAAAGAGAATAATTACCTTTATAGTACATAGTTATTTACAGTTGGGATTTGCTATACAATGCCAATAGTTTTGGTCGTAGATGAATTACATTAACTAAAATTTCTCTTATTCACTGTTTAGGATTAAAATTGAGAAAGAGCGGGCGCACAAATTAAATATCTAACATAAATAAATCCCTTTTGCGCAATAGCTTTAACATTATTATTTGACCTTTACGGCGTCGTTTTATCCACCTTCTCCACGATCCACGCAATTCTCACATTCTTCAATTGGAATAAAGTTTCTTTGTGGAATTTTTTGCTTAGTCCCAAAGTCTGGTAATTCCCTTTCCTCCCTCACCGATTTGTTTTTCCTATTTTGTTCAATTGATTGAATCCTTGAAAATTTTCACTCTTAACTTAAAATCAACCCTTACATTAGCATGAATAGCTTGATTTCAATAATAATAATAATGATTGCTGTCTTATTTAATTACAGAATTTGTTTGTCTTAAAGGGGATTATCTAGTTGTTTTGATCTCATTAATTTAGTGTAATTTAATGGGTTAAGTTGATTTTAATGGGGAAAATGTTGTAATAATCTACCAATTTATTGGAAGAGATGTCAATTAGGAGTTGCTTAATTTAGATGTTTTATAGAATTTAATCTATTACTCTAATAGCGGGAGCTTAGTGCACCGGGCTGCCTTTTTACTCCAATATTCTTCGTACAGATTTTCATAAAAAGAACGTGACTTCTGTCTTCCTAATATATTTTCTTGTTAAGCTTTTCAAATGTTCTTTTAATATTGCAAGTTGTATAATTTTCGGTGTAGGCGATATTCTATAGGTTTTATTCTAAAAATCAAACAATTAATTTTGAATATGAAATGCAGATTTAATTAGTAAGGGGGGAAATAATTTACTGCAGAGGTTTATTTAAGACTTACTTTGTTTTTGAAAGAGTGAATATATGATTGGATTAATCAGCATTTACCATTGTTGATTGGATTAATCAGCATCAAGTTTAAATGGAGTATCGTGGTCAGTGATGATTCATATAGCTGGCTCTACTTGTTTGTGCTTGAGGTGTACATGTCGTTTATGATTGCCAAACAAAGTTTCTGCTATAAAAGCATGTGTATTGTTTATTCCTTTTGATTGAATGTATCCTTTTCAGTTTTCTTGTTTTTTTCCTTGTAAATCAGTAAATATATATATACCATCAGTTTCATTCGATATGTTTCCCAACAGTTATAGTTGGCTGATAAATGATTTTTTTTGTGTTACAGCAGAGGTGTTGAATTAAGAAGAATCATTGACAGATAGATAGTCCAAATTTGAGGGATTCTGATTTTTTCACCATCGTTGAATTAAGTTAGCAACAAACGCTTTCAATCACAGCACTGAAACAACATCTTGAACTCTGAGCTATGGCCTCAACCCTGGAAAATGTGTTCATTCTATCTGGCCAAAGTAACATGGCTGGTCGTGGTGGAGTAGAAAGCATCACTGGGAGGTAGCACGTGAACCACTCCGCCATGACATTGACGCCAAGAAGACCTGTGGTGTTGGACCTGGAATGTCATTTGCAAAGGACCGTGTGGAAGCTATCGGGTTAGTGCCATGTGCTGTAGGAGGACTTGTATGTGAATATGGTAAAGAGAGCTAAAGCTTCCATGCATCATTGCATCAAGGAGAGCGATAATTATCTCAGCATCGCGCTGAGACCTATAAGGCTAATATGGAGAAGTTAATACATAATGTTCGTGCTGATTTGTATCTTCCATCTCTGCCAATTATTCAGGTTAGCTAATATAGTTTGCTTCAAACCTAAATGATGTTATGCTTGTTTGAAATAAGTAACATTATTACTGCACAGTTCTCAATACCTCCTCGAGATAATTGGATATAACGATTGTTGCACTTCTTTCGGAAACAAGACTCTACCTCCTCGAGATACGGATAACGTCTGCATACACTCCACCCTATGCAGACTCCTCTTGTGGAATTATACTGGGTATGTTGTTGTCTATGCATTTTTACTTAAAAAGATGCTCTCTATGCATTTTCCCCCCAATAAATTAGCTAAGATAGTAAAAATAATGAAGAAGGTTGACATTAAGATCCACTCGACCAACACCCAAGGGTGTGTACTAGTGGTCAATGAAGTGGGTGGGGAACCATGAGGTCTCAGGTTCAAATCCCAACAGAGACAAACAATATTAGGTGATTTCTTTCCGTTTGTCGATTTCTTTCCGTTTGCCCTGACTTTGGTGGACAGAGTTACCTGATTGTTGCTGGTGGGAGGTTACAAGTATCCCATGAAATTAGTCGAGTCGCCCACACGGTTATCAAAAAAAAAGATCCACTAAACCACTCTCTCCCTCGTCCAAAAAAAAGATCCACTAAACCACCACATGACTTTGGTGAACATTAAACTTCTGCCTAGACATGGTTTTTCGATTTATGTACACCTCTAAGTTGTACATGATTTCAGTCTCTTCACTTCCCATAAATATCTTAAATTTGCAAATAATGTCTGCAACATGAACCAAGGTAATAAAGCAAAAACTTCAATGGTACCCCTTCTACAATAAAAAGATACATGGCTATCGTATTGGTTTATGCAGGTAACCCACTAGTTCAATTTAGTGTATGACCTACAATGAATATTGTTCGAACTTTCACAGTTGAGGGATTTCTTCAGGGGTTCTGGAATGTTAATTTAAACTCAAACAAGAGATATCATTCAGGTATAGAGTCACATAGCTCGGAAAGAAGTCGGAACTACGCTAGTCTTCAACTCATTAACAACCTCACGTGAAAAGTCCACCTCTATCTCTTTGCTTCACACACTCCACTAGCTTTATAAATTATAACTGGTTGTCTACTTTCATCGACATCTTGATGTATTGACTTCTATGATTAGTGAGGGTGAAACTATTTATCTACGTCATCTGCTTCGTCCGGCTTTCCAAGACATATTCATAGTATTCTTCTTCACCATAAAGTTTCCTGAAAGACAATGAATATGCAGTCAGTTAAATATAGGTGCCCCACAGAAATTCATAGTATTCTTCTTCACCATAAAGTTGCCTGAAAGACGATGAATATGCAGTCGGTAAAATATAGCTGCCCCACAGAAGACCACCCAGAGGAAGGGGAAAAAATGTTTGAGGAAGACTCCATATATTAAATCATACATCAAAAGTAATAGAATCTAGGTGGCGCCAGCGCCTTGGAAGCAAATGAGCATGCCAGACAGAAAATACAACCAACTCTCTACTCTTAATCATTCTATGACTAAGCAAATTTTAATTATTGAACTAGTGCATAGACATCCCCACGAAACATTTTCCATTTCTCTCTTTAGAAGTAAATGTATGATGGAACGAGAAGTGTCCAAAATTCTTAAACAGTGGTACATACAGAATAACCCCTCCAAACAAATAAACATTACTTCTTCCGGATAAAAAAGAATGTCCACTTAGCCATTTGCACACCCCTTCAGAAAATACTAACTTCTAGATAAAAATAGGTAATTTGACTAAATTGCCCCTGATTAAATATGTATTGGAATTTGATCACCTAACACTTAATTAGGGCAAATCTGGAAAAGTAAGGTTAATTCTTTCTTGATTTGTTAAGTGGATACTCTTTTAAATAGGTATTGACATTTGGTCACCTAATACTTAATAAGGGCAAATTTGGAAATGTAAGGTTAATTCTTTTTTTGATTTGGTAAGTGGACACCCATTTTGACTCGAAAAAATAAAGACTAAGTAGACACTCTTTTTTATCCGGAGGGAGTACATCACTGACCTCAGTGATACTCAATTCTATCCCAAACAAAAAGGAACATGCTCCACCAATCCTTTCCCTTTTATCTTGATTTATATGATAAAAGATCATATCTGTAACATTTTTTAAAATCATCTTTTTGGACCTTCACCACCCAATTTAGCAAAGACAGACGATTAGCAAATTCTTCATACTGTTCACACATTAACTATCTACTAACCACAATCTTCCTCCTCTTCTTTTTGGGAAGATCATCTTGGATAAGTACTGCTTCACATGCAGCTGTCCATCCAAGGAAGAAACCTGTAGAGATGAAGTCTTCCAAATGACATCTCAAACTTATTTTTCGACCACTTACAAAGGGGTTGAAAAAGGTATAACTACTTTTAACAAGTAACTCTTTTTTAGCTCAATGAGAGAAATAACCTTCTCCTCTCCTGTTCTTGTTACCTCCTATCAAATATAGCACTAACCACAACAAGAAGGGACACAACGTAGCATATTTCACAACTAATTAGTCCAATCATTGTCACTTCATTAGTTATATCAATCCACAGCTTATATACGAAACAGTAGTAAAGGTTGTGGACTTATGAACCCTACCGAATGTTGGACAAAACTCAAAATGAACAATGGTACAAGGATGAAAGAAAATATTAAGAACCTCATGCACCTTTTCACAATTTAAAACCTCATTTTTATTGAGTCAGAAAATTTTGAGTAACTTTTAGAATGAGCAGACTATGTAATTATGTAAGAAAACAAAGGAAGGGGGTGAGGCTGAAGCAGATGTCAATATATTCGAGTCAATTCCTCAAATGGTCATTGAACGTGTAGAAAAGTCCCACTAAAGTAACTTCTAATTTTTTTTGGACAATAAGGTCATCAAACTATGTCCTTGTTTCCAAAAAAAATCAGAATATTGCAAGATTGCGTCTAAGTAGACAATAAAATAATATAGTTGAATGGTAGTAGAACTGTGCATAGCGCTTAACTATAGATTTTTTAATTGATTGTACATAATTTTCCCTGATATATAAAATTTTCAATTATCAAAAAAAATATTTAGAATTTTTATTTTATTGGAGATGAACTTGTAATATTTTGATTTTATTTAAGTTTATAAATAAGTGGATTACAATTATATAAACATTTTGTATTTTTAGAAAGCATATATACAACTAATTGAAAATTTATCCAAATATTCTACCAATAAAGCAAAGCAAAGCTAAGGTTATTCTAGTTCTTACAAACTGTATATATATGAATCAAAAAAAAAAATTACATGCATTATGTATCTATATAATGTCTCATGTGTTTCAATTATGTTTTTTAAGCACTTCCATTCAATAAAATGTTTAACTTCCAGCTTCGAGCAACATACAAATATCAAAATAGTTCAAAAGAAGTTGATAAAACAAAGAAAACCTTATAGCATACTTAAAGTTTGAATAGTTATATTGTTTTATTTTTATAGCTTGCTACGTTGAATATTTCTAATTTATTAAAAATATGAAAAATATTAATTTGAACAAAAGTTTTGGAGTATCGGTAAATTGTGCCTAGGTAATGGATTTTATAATTTATATATGGGTTAAGGGGTTTTATGTCCAAAAATAGACTGGTTTACTTTATTGGAAACAAGGATATAGTTTGATGACCTTATTGTCAAAAAAATTTAGAAGTTACTTTGGTGGGACTTTTCATCAAGTTCAATGACCATTGAGAAATTGACTCCAATATATTATTCCAGACCACAACATCCAAACTACCCATTTTAGGAATCAGAACACGAACAACTTTATGTTGGGAACTAACAGAACAGCAACTAAACTTGATCCCAACACATGGAACTACGGGTGGAAGTAAGAGCAGCAGAAAGCAAAACTTACGCTAGATCTGCATAGGTATCTGATTTAATTACCGCCAGCCCCTCTGGGAGTCCTAGGGAAGAATAGTGCGCTATCATTTCCTTCAGGGTGTGCTTTGTGCTTTTGATATCGTTATCCCACAATATACTCTGCAACCAAAGCACCCAGACTGTTGTATATTTGCAGTGAAAAACATATAGGAAGCTTTTTTTTATCAAGTTAAAGATTTCATTAATAGGAAGTCAATGACTTCATCATCTTTAATTTCACACAAATGCTGAATATATTTTAGTCTATTTCATTTATATGCTGGATGGACAAAGTCGCTACTTAATTTAGAGTCTTATTTAACATGTAATAAGAGATTGATTCACAGGCCGAATACCTTTCTCACATACTCTCTTTTGACATCTTCAAATGGTATTTCTCCCTCGGAAGAGAATATCGAAGCATTCCAAATGGCTCCTCTTGCCACCATCACAGATGAAGCACCTGTAAAATAAAGTTATTAAATGTTGCAAAACGTAAGCAGAAACAACCATGTAGATATTCATAAAGACAGATAGAAAACAATCATACACTATATTATGAACTATGCTTTTCACATACAGATTGTTCATTGTTTGATGTGTCAAAAGGAAGTATGCTTACAATGATTAATTTTGTATTCTGGGGCAACAGCAGCTCTCTGACTATAACTTTTGAATTGGAATTTGGAGGCTGTGTTGCTCGGATCCCCCAACAATATCACCTCACCTATGTCAGATCCTACAAATATGACGCAATTTTGGAGGATCCGACACGGGTGCGGCGGCTAATTTGGAGGATACAAAATGTCAGAATATATCTTTTTACAAGAAAGAACCATAAAGTGTCTAAGCACATTGCACAACTAAACACATTAAAAGATATATAAGCTATTTGATCTTGTTTTCTTAAACCTATGGACTTATGATGAAAATCAAACATTATACCCATATATGGATAACACAGATATGTTTATCTTCATAACATATAACTTTTTGTCATATTGTGACAAAATAGTTGTGCCAAAACATTCAGATCTATTAATACCTAAAAATAATAAAACTTCACCTAGAAGTGCAAACTGATTCATCAGAGAACAATATGAGAACAAAGCACACCTGTTGCATCTCTAATACGTTGAAAATCCTCATACTAAAAAACATCACCATTTGCTATAACTGGAATAGAGAGAGCGGCATCAGTAATCTCATTCCACTTTGCAGGATCTCTTGGCCTGTCTGGAACTTTCCTATAGTCAATCAACAAGCATGCCACATTTGCTAGTCAGAGGAAATACGAATATCACTTGACCTCAAGTTAAAAGCCCCAAATAGGAGAAAGCTCAAACAAGCAATCAGTGATGACTCTTCATCCCAAACAAAAAGAAACAAATAATGAGCGATGACCATATTAAACAGAGACATTATCAGAGTAGCTGCCAATAGAACTGTCAAATTGCACCCTCATAAATCAGTTCTGACATCATTTCAAAATATAGCATGTTCAATTTCTTTATTTTAAATCATCTAGCACTGACTACACACAACGACAACACATACACAATTCACGGAAAGGCAATTATGTGCATCAGCACCCCCCCCCCCCCCCAACCCACCCCAAAAATGAAAGGAAGATCAGAACCTAAACAATCCTGTTTTCCACTTATTTTATTTTCAATACTTTCCAATATAACCAAGAAGCAAACTAAATGGTTCTGTCCCGTCTCTAAGGTGGACTATTTGAATCTACAGCAACCCACACCACATTATTGGGCATTGGCAAAAAGACTCCAACAACTATACGAAATAACTTGACCCCCAAAAGAAGGCAGTATACAAAGACCGCATACCTTCCATGGACAGCAAGGGCAGTGACACCAGTCCTCTCAATTTGTCGTGCCAATTCCACTGTATCATGTGGAGATTTTAATAATCTAATCTTGCACGTTACTGGTACATCCAAGTTCCTCCTCAATGTTGTCAAAATCTGAGTTCAGAAGAAAGAAGGAAACGTCATGAGCACGACATGCGCTTCTATGCTATATTAGAAGGAAATTTTACTACTAGGGTGAAGGAGCAAGAACAAATGCATACATCATGGATGAGCTCTGGTTTGCTCAACAATGCAGCACCCATGCCTCCACTAATAGAGAACGATTTGGGGTATCCCATGTTTATGTCCACTGCTGCTACAGCTTTACAACTGAGAAGGGACAGACCATCAATATTTTGATCAAATGCAGTAACTTACTATTGAAATCGAGCATAATTGCTGGTGTAAAATTTTCATGCCTAGGTCAGAAGCGAAGACCTAAAGAAAAGAAACTCAAGCATGTGCTTTGATGTTTCTTCACTATCTTAAGTAGATCATGAACCTTCACAAGAATGAAATTCACGGAATTTTACAATAGTTGTTCAATATAAAGAAAATTGTTAAAGAATCAAATTCATACACTGCAGCTTGTTGCAGTTCAACATTAATAAGTTTAACTCAGACAAGCTTGTTACTTCAAACAAACATCAGCTATATCCATCATCCATATAATGTCAGAAAGGTCGATTGTAAATACTAAATACTGTCAATAACATGTTAAATTCAAAGATCTAGATATTCAATGCAGAAAAAGATATGACATCATTGAGAAAATGAAAAGCAAAAGCACCAAGTCATTAGTAAAAGACACCCAACAAGACTATTTCTAACATTGATGTACAATATGGAGAACAGGAATATATGGAGTCTAACTCTTAGTAAACAAAATCCAACAAGACCACTTCTAACCTTGATGCATTGTATGGAAATCAGGGACAAATATATTCTACCTCACCCCTCATCTCTCCCTAACTGGGAAGGAGACATAATACTTTTCCACCAATAGGATCTGTTGTTATTGAGAAAATGTTTCATGGCATAAGAAGATTTCTGCAGGTGCCATCTATACTCCGAGAGAGAATGGTACAACTCATTAGGACCCCCCCCCCCCCACAACTCATTAGGACCCCCCCCCCCCTACCAGTGGAAGGCAGTTATTAACTAATGGCATCTGTATTTGCTACTGATGATTATTATACTTTTGGGACTGTTCGCCTCTATAACCCGGATTGGCTTGGCTATCGCTCCCCGTATCAATTTCATATATGGGATTGACATAGCATCCAATTCCATTTATAAAAAGTAGGAATGAATAAATAACACATAAATCGAGGGCTATGCGTATCCTCAGACATATATGAAATGGAATAAAGATGGACCAAGCTAACTTATGAATGTAACCACAATTAACATCACTACGGTCGGGCTATCGAACACGAGGTCAGAAGTAAATTACGAGTCGGACCAAATTCTTCTGATGATGATCGATTCAACCTATGAAAAGAAGATATACCTTGGTTATATTTCATCTCTTCAACGAGTTTAGTAATGAGCATAACAGCCCTATTGTTCCGGAGATCTTTTCACTTTAATAACAGTATTTTTTTCTAACAACTCCAAAGGCAATTCCCCTACTACCTACATCTACAGAGTACAGACACAACAAGAGTGCTTACTCCCCCCAAAACAAGATTCATTCCTCGGGTCCTTTGGATGAAAATCTAATTTCACAAGAGAAACTGCTTGGCTGTTCATGAACTCAATTCTATGAGTTTTAGAGAACCAAGATAGATATACTACATAATGCATCACATTACTTAAGAAGAAATATCACCAAAAGTAAAATAAAATAAGTGGAAAGACACGTGTATGTGTGTATGACCATGTGAATATTAGATTGTGTGTGAGAGAAAATGGAAGGGAAGGGGGGGGGGGGGAGCAGAAAGATTTAAAGTACAAAGATTATAATAGGGGGAAAAAGAAGAAAGAACTGAATGAAACATACACTATTTCAGCAGCTTTGACCCTTTGAGAGCCCTCATGGCATCAGAAGTGCATCTGAAATACAACTCGATTTCTTTCGTCGGGGCACGTTCTGAAAACAACATTATCAGTTCCCTTCTCCACTATGTCAGTAGTCTCTAAGACATATAAGGCATAAGGGGTAAAACCTATGAGAAATATTTTAGATGCTCCGAGTTTAGCAACTTTTTTCCTTTTGGCATCTCATATGATACTAGGTAACCTGCATTAAAAGCCAGGCTTCACTATGATATTTTATCTTTTCGTTTCTTATTCCCCTTAGAAAAATAAGTGACTATGAATCCTATTCATCCATGCTCATGATACCTAAAAATAAAAATATAAAGTAAATAGCAAGGGATAAAGCATAGTGCTTAGTTAATAATATACTACCTTTCCTAAAAGACAGCAAGTCATAAAGCCTTTGCAGAGTAATGACTTCGAACAAAATCTTCCGCCTTGGAAAGCTATTGAATCAGTTATCAGATGACATTTATACTATGTCAACGTACATGGCCTAGATAATAACTTACAATCCATGTTTGGTATTCGAGGGACAATCAGCACTCACACTAAAACAGTCAGACTTAGGTTTTAAAGGTTTGATATTGTAAATGTTCAACCATCTCTCAAATATTCCATTTAAGCCACACATCCGGGTAAAACTTCTCATCATCAAATATCTTCAACTAAAGGTATCATTTTCTTGATAGAAAGAGCCATAATATGATGAAATTCAAAGTCCTCACTCCTCATCGTTCTTTCTTTAACATAAAAACATTAACAATCTGATAATCCATTGAATTTAGAAGTAGTCATATTGACATATACAGCACATTCAACAAGACTGGTCATGTCCTTGCTGCCTTAGTATTTTTAGAAAATTGGTTTTATCCTTTCACAAAAGTAGTACATCTCTACATGATACTTAATGCATACAACGAGCTTAAGGTTAAAGGAGAACACAGACAGAAGAGCTAAAAAAGATGAACAAGAAATTACCATTAACTCGCCACTCACATTTGATGATCTTATGATCAATAATCTCCTCTCCATAGGTTATGTCTGCACCATATTGGGCAGCAAGCAGCCTAAACGGCAATGTACCCTGACCAAAAGTAATGAAGCATAAGATATATAGGAATCTAAAAACATCATATAATAAAGTATAGACATACTAAGAGCAGTCTTAACTATGCTTCCTGGTGAAGTTAATAGCTCCTGGAAAGCTAGAAATGAGTTTAAAAAGAGAAACACACATCTAGTGACAGGAACATGAAGTACCAAAAAAATGGGGAAAAAAAGAAAGAAAGAAGAAAAAAACTGTTCGTTGTTACATATCATTTCATATTGTATTGTATTGTATTGTATTGTATTGTATTGTATTGTATTGTATTGTATTGTATTGTATTGTATTGTAGGCTGTATCGTTTCGTCGTTTCATAATGCCACGCTAAAACAATTTGAAAATAAGCTTAAAATATTACCAAAAAAAAGTAGGATTCGGGAAAGAGTTATAATAAAAGAAGGTAAGGTAGCGATAAAATATGATTAAAGGGCAGTCCGGTGCACTAAGCTCCCGCTATGTGCGGGGTCCAAGGAAGGACCGGACCACAAGGGACTATTGTACGCAGCGATAAAACATGATTATTAAATACATAAATAAGGGCAAAATGAGGAAACAATAAGATAACGACGCGATCACACCAAATCGGTCATTGCATAAAATGAGACTTATCATCATTACATGACAACGGATTTGACAATACAATACATTAAATAATTCAAGTAACAATCAAAACAAACATTGTATTTAAAATTAAAAAACGATACAATACAATAGGTAACAACCATCCAAAGAAATTGTAATTCAATTTCAGTTGAAGATACTTACGACTTGGTCCATCGGAGCCAAGACTAGCTTGTTTCTGTACTCAATCATCTTGACGAGGCGGATAACTTAGTATAATGCCTGAGATAATAGTAAATACTGACAAAATTGAGTATATTGAAGAAAGAGTTGCAGGTTACGTATATCTCTATGCTTCTAAAGTAACCAACTAATTGTACACAATTCCTGTAACGGCCATATTTTATACCTAGATTTTACATACACAATCTATATACAGCATTGCATCATACTGTATATATGGACAGTAAATAACACGAATTTAATTCAATCATAAAAATTATCAGCTGTCTAATTATTCGAAATATATACATATATAAATATATATGAAACAACTCAATCAACTTAGCAATTGCAAATTCCGAGTATATATATAGCTTCGGATCTTACAGTATATGACCAGTAATAAAATATGAGGAAATTAAATAATATACAATTGATTCTCTTATATCGAAACAAAATTGACCAGAAAGTCAACAGTTTTTTACTGACATTGACTTGAAAAGAGAGAGAGAAGAATTTGGCTAGCCGGCGGCAACCAACCACGGCGGAATATCGGAGTGGTTGCAATTGTCGAGCGGCGCGGCGGAAGGGTCGGAATAGCTATATGCCATTCCTATTTTAGAGCACTCGAGGATTAAATTGTCATTTTGTAATCTTTGGTGGCTAGTAGGAAGTAAAGATGAACATGCTTGTTAGGCCAAATTTTTGAGAAGCCAATTTATTATAATTAAGAATTTTTTTATATTAAAGAGTTAATGTTTGGTCAAATCTTTTTTTCTTAAGGATATTTTTTAGTAGTATCAAGAGTTATTTTTCAGAAACTCTACTAATAGCTTACTTGAAAGCACTTTTGGAATCTTGTTACAAACTTTTGTTACGATAAAAATATTTCTTAATATGTTATATCATAAGTTTTCTACAATAATATTTTATCATAGTAGCAGAAAAATATTCAGATAAACAATTTGTTATAAAAAGATTTGATTATATAATATTGACAAAAGCGTTTTTAAAATTGATTAGTCATACACAATTTGATAATTTTTAAAAAAAATCAAAGAAAATGACAAATAATAATTTGATAAATAAAAGAAATTCAAAGCTTGACCAAACTATAAACAACAAAACTAAAATACTTTTGGTTCAAGCTTCCCTTTGAGAAGTCGGGCTACTGGTTGCTTAACGAGGAATATTTTGCACGATATTCACATGTCTGGGTACGATCTAAGGCATTAAGCTGTCATTGTTAAGCAAATAATTGGGATCTTTACAACCCAAAAAAATAAAAATAATAATAATAATAAACAAAAACAAAAATTAAATGGACTTTTTTCAAAATTTAATTATCAATTAACGCATCCAAAAGTATGCATTCTGGGAAGAAATTGTTATGATAGGTTGAGTACAATTCATTCCTTTTTGTTCTAAATAAAGCTAATCTGGAAATAATAAGATTATATATACGTGCTTCACACATTTCTACCAAGTAGGGTGAATCAAATCTGAATTTAAGTAATATGGAGGAATTCGTTAAGGTTTTTACATAAGAAATTGTATTAGCAGCTTGATTATGGCGTTAAAACCCAAGCATGCAAAAAACTCATTATACCATTATTAAATTTATGGAGTCAAATCGAATATTTATTGAGATTTTAATAGATATAGAAAGTTATGAGTTCACATGAATCGTCATAAGTCATACCAGAAGGCTAGATCAGCCCCGGCTAGTGCCTATACGAATTGACGTCTTAAAATAATTACATACAATACACTGGAAAATGGGAATTAAAACATAGATTTTCAATTGCAACAAGTTCATGAGCATATCCCTATTACAACAAATTGTTAACAAAACTTACTTATCAATATACACTCTTAATGAAGAATCTGTATAGCATTGTTACAGTATACCTCGGATAAATCCTCGAGGACATATCATACAAGTATAAATCCCGTCTTTCTTAGGAGTAATTAAATCACAAAATTAAATTTGGTTTTTATTAGTAAAATGAATATTTTCTATATCAAGTGACACCTTATAAGCTTTTCTTCATCTAAATTAGGCATAATCACACATGCCATAGAAACAATATCCTCCTGTCATGCACCTATTGTTGCAGTAACCACAATGTCTCTTGTCATAAGACAAATTCACACATTCCCCTCTGCAACACGTCTCTGTGAAACTACACTTTCTCTTGCAGGCACCACAATGGTGATCATCGTACCCTAAATTCATGCACTTGTTGTTGCAGCATGTCGTGTTTCGGCCTTCCAACACGTGGCATATTTCGTTATCTTTGTGGCAGTGATCGGCCGCCCTAGGGTTCCTAATTTCTTGCTGAGCAAGAAATCGACTTATTTTCATCCTCTTCACTTGGGGTACTTCCAAGGGAGTATCTGGATGTTTCCCATTCTCTTGAAATTCTGGATTTTTGGGGTTGTTTGAGTTGTGCATGGTGATTAGAGAGATGGTGAGGGCCATTGTAATGGCTAGAACAACCATGAATTTGATCAACTTCATCATTTTCCAACTTAAACAGATCGATAATTAATATGGTATATGGAATAATGGTCAAAAGGATTGATAATATTAATGGTATGTGAAAGCGTTCTTGATTAAAATGAGGAGGATGGAAGATGAGGAGAGATTGTTTAGTTTTGTGAAGGATACATAGAGGGGTTTTATACTTTGTATAGAGTGGGAAAATGGGGGAGTTGACTTTTGAAAGATATGGAGGTATGTGAAGAAGAAGCAAAAATAGGTTGACTTATAAGAGAGATGATGAATTAACTAATAGTAATAATTTCATTCTTTGCTTGTTAAATGGCCGATTAAAGCTAATTATTGTGGAAAAATATATTAGGGTATGCATGTTTAAGTAACTTCAAGTCAAAATAGGTTTAATTAGGCCATGATGTTGTCTTTAATTCGAAATCACCACTTTTACGTGGATTTGAGGTTTGCTTGAAATGTTTATAAAGTGTTACAAGGAATTTTACTCGTTATGCATGATTGAAGAGTGAAGTTAACCTTTTATTAATAGAATATTTACAGAATATTCTTAATTGTATATCTCCTATTTTAGGTAGAATTATATTCATTTTGTAATTAGGTTGATTAATTACCTAGTTTGTAGCAAGGTAAATATTTTATGTAACACTATTTATTGTAAATCATATATTAATAAAATCAAAGAACATATTCCTTTATGGTATCAGCAGTCAAACCCTAAACTCTCCTACCCTATCAGTCGACCCCCCCTCGGCAGCCCCTCCCCCACCGACGGCAACCCCCTCTCTCACGGCCAGCCCTCATTTTCTCTCTCCCTCTTCCTCCTAAATTTCATTTTCCATGGTTGACCAAACCAAATTTCATCCTCCACTTGCAGTCAATAACATTAAAAACTTCATCACTGTTACTCTTGAGATGGAAAAGGGTCAATACTCCTTGTGGGAAGAACTTTTCAAAATCCATTGTCGTGTCTACAACGTTATTAACCATATCATCCCTTCTGAATCAAAACCCTCGACTTCTGATGATGAACTTTGGTCTCGTTTGGATGCAGTTGTCCTCCAGTGGATATACGACACGATATCCAATGATTTGTTGCACATAATCATTGAGACCAATGCCACTGCCATCCAAACGTGGGAACGTTTGGAGAATATTTTTCATGACAACAAAACTCAACGTGCCTTATACCTTGAAAATCAGTTTAAGGATGTTCATCAAGATGACTTTCCTAACGCGTCGGCCTATTGTCAAGAACTAAAGATGCTTGCTGACCAACTCTCCAACGTTGGTGCACTAGTCACTAATCAACGATTTGTAATGCAACTTATTGCGGGCTTGAATGAATCCTATGAAGGTGATGCCACCATCCTTCAACAATGCTCATTGTTGTCACCGTTTTATGAAGCCCGTTCGAGGCTAATTCTTGAGGAAACACGCAAAATTAAGCGCAACACCACTCCGCCCTCACCACCATCGTCGGGCCCTCCGTCGATGTCAGGGCTTCGAACTCCAGCAGCCACCACCGCCGACCTGAGGATCCGAGCCTGGGCCTCTCCTCGTTTCCCGTATCCAACATCTTCGTGGACTCCACCTCCGGCCCGATAGGCCCAACCTGGCATACTTGGCGCACGTCCACAACAGGCTTACACAGCACATGTCTCCCTGTCCTCAAACTATGCACCACCGATATTGCGGCATCTATGAACACTATGTCCCTCAACGCTCTAGAAGAAAATTGGTACATGGACACATGCGCCACTTCTCACATGACGGCATCACAAGGTACTCTCTCGTCTTATTCCAATTTGAGTAATTTAAATCGGAATATTATTGTTGGTAGTGGACAAGACATTCCAATTCGTGGTTTTGGTCATTCTTCCCTATCCCCACCACATCCACCACTAATTTTAAAAAATATCATTCATGCCCCGATCAAACTTGCTTAGAATTGTTTTACTTGAGCCGAAGGTCTTTCGAGAGTAATCTCTCTGTCTTCACAAGGTAGGAATAAGGTCTGCGTATACAATACCTTTTTCGGATCCCACTTGTAAGATTACATTGGATATATTGTTATTGTAAACTCAGAGAACTTTATTGCAAACTCTAGCTACACCATTGGTTGCTTCTAATACTTTTTGTCTATCAATTTCATGAGACTAAAAAGATGTCACGTATTCATAGAAGTGTTAGAGATACACATTGTAACTTTTTTCCTGTTAAGACAAATTAACTGAGAGAGGTAAAAAAGAAAGAAAATTGAGTCTAAAAGGATAATTTGTGACTGATTAAGGTTAAAGAATGTCACAACTTTCAAAGCTTTCAAGAGATATAATGAAGGGGAACCTCAAAAACTGAAAATTGAAGGAGTTATTATTGATTCAAAAACTAGTCATTAAATTTAAAAAGATGAACATGGACAAGTTTCCTCATTCGGAATTTGAAGAAGTTTTCAAAATCTTTTGGCGATGTCCTAGTTCTAGTTATGTGCACTCTCCCCATTTGGATGTTTGCCTATTTTAAGTTACACGGTCTTTATATACTTCATACTCGTATTCGTCATTAATATGGCCACATTCATAAATTTAGCTCATTTTATTTTGTTATAATATAATAATTAAACATATTTAGAACATTGTATTTCCTTGTACTCTCCTCTATATTGCAATAAAATTGAAACAGTTGCTATTTTCTGATCTCTTAATTAGTTGACCTATTCCAGAATAAGTTTCGTAGAGAAGTATCAAGAAAACCATGTAAAATTAAGTTTTTAATATACCCTCTATGAAGGAACTGAACCAAGTTGTTATAACATGTTCACGTATATATATACTCCACTCTATGTACATAGACGCTTTCTACTGTTTCAAAAGATTTCCTAAGTCAAACTTCCCTATTTCTAGATCTAATGTCATGGTCAACTTTTTATTTTTGGATAAATTTATTTAGACTCTGAGTTTCAATAATTAAAGCTTCATTTTGAAATATCACATAAAATATATTACTCCGATCCATTCGTCTTAAAAAAATGTTGCTGTGATATCTGGAGAGCGAAACAAAATTTCCTTTTGGTTAAGTGTTTTTTCAGACGTTTTGGAAGGTCTTTAATTGTAAGAATTGTGAAGTATGAATACGCTTATGTGGTTCTAATTAAATAAGCAATTTTCATTTACAAAATTAAGAAATTCAAGTTTAAATTCACAACATTTCTTTCAGGGCGAAGGGCTGCTGCTGCAACTACTTGTTATTGTTATTGCCCCTCCAAAAGTAAACAAAATCTTGCTATGATATGAGCAACCGTTTATACATTAGTACCTTCTCATAATACATGTGAATAATTGCAAACCAATGTTGACCTTTGAAAGTAAAAATGAGAAAAGAAGTTGCAAGATGAGAGTTCATTACTGTTAAAAGTACCACATCGGATATGAAATGGGAACATGGACTCCTTATATGCACTTCGACAATCCTCACCCTACAAGCTAGCTTTTGGGGTTAAGTTAGGCCCAAGATCCATTCTTTACATGGTATTAGAGCCAGACTCATTCCAATTCTTTGTTCACCGATGTTGGGCCTCCAAATTACACGCTCCAGTTAACAAGGTCTGGGCGTGCGGGGAGTGTTGAGTACCACATCGGATATGAAATGGGAACATTGACTCCTTATATGGACTTGGACGATCCTCACCCTACAAGCTAACTTTTGGAGTTAAGTTAGGTCCAAGATCCATTATTTACAATTACCAACAACAAAGCTCTGATTCTTTGGATTACTGCAAACAGAAGGCTCTAGTAGAGTCTGAATGTAGCAAGCACATGCATTCATTTGACTTGCTGAAATGAACATGTTCCTCAATCTGTATAGAACTATTATTCTGCAATTAAGAATATCTAATCACATGCTCATTCTTACTAAAAGTTTCCATTACCTTGATCCAGTTTTACATTTTAGTTGAAATTGGCAGAAGCAAGTGCAGTAGACATAATTACTCGCAAGAGCTTAAGGTAGAACTTACAGTTCGCGAACATCTCAAGTTTCCAAGCACGTCAGCTCTTCATTTCCACCAGCCTCAGCTTGAAACTATACAAAGGGTGGATACATGTGCACCCATTGTTGGGTATAATGGTGCAAGCACCTTTGCAGTATCAATGCTTCATTGAATGTCTTGTACTCAACTCACCAGAAGTACTATACATAACCAAGTTCAATTTTTCTTATGTTGTTTACAATGTCCTCAACTCTTAGATTTATGAATTCAGCATGCTCTTCAAGGTCCTTTATGATTGTACATAATTGTTGTCTGAAAGTTTCAGATCGTTCTCGTTCCTGTTGTAATTCTTCATGCAGTTCCTTGATTTTCTTATCCTTCTCTTCCTGCAGGTTTATAGATCAATTAAAGAAAGAGGAAGAGTAAAAAAAAAGAATTACTTCACTGGACCTTGCCCTTGATCAAGAGTTTAAAGACAGCGTTTTTGAAGACTGCCCTAATTAAAGCAGAGGACGATAGCTGTTCAATACGTCAACTACTGTGACTTTGATATTATACAATGTTTACATAATCCTAAGATGTGATCATAGGTGTTGAACGCAAAAGCCATACAGAAAAAGAAAGCATATTCACAGATGATTAGAAATGTTACAATGCAACTAAATATTGAAGCACAACAACAATTCAGTTTCCAACTTACCTAGAAGAATTTCTCTTATGTGAAAGCATTAAAAACTGAACTAACAAGCAACTCATGCACAACAATCAATCTCACCTCACTGAGTATGTTTACGGTTGGTAGTTCCCCAGAAAATTTATAGTTCGTCATTAGCTTATGATTGTGCTCTGCAACAAATTTAGTGACTATGCATTTACCACCATCCCTTGCTGCTAACCGTATCATCGCTTTGCATCCTTCTCTTGTGACTGGTTTTGGAGGAAGAACCCTATCTTTTCTAAGAGCATGCTTCGCTGCACGGAAACCTTCCCTTGAACAAACAAAGTCCCGACATATGACAGCCATGTTCTTCAATCAGTGCCTAATTCTGTTTGTTCTAATGGTGAAACCTGTGCACTTAGCATATTCATAGTAGAAATCCCTCGCATCCTCCAGTGAGGAAAAAGTCATCCCAGTAAATGGTTCTATCGTTTCCACATGAGAACTACTTGGAGCTGATTCGATGAATATCAACTCATCGTTCGGAGCAGCGTGTCCATTACAACTGTGCAACATTATCCCATCTTCTTTGGCTTCACTTTCACTAAAAATTTGAAAGGTATCATCATCTGAACCTTGGTCATGATCGTAAAAACAATGTCCATCTGAAGATGACATTATACTCCTGCAAAGAGATCATCAATTGATGAGTGACTAGGTAGATATCACAGGAAGGAGCTTTTCCTTTTTATTTTCATCAATTAGAAACTTCATCAATTCAACTAGCTTATCACTTATGTAAGCTTATAAGCAGAGGAAAAGAATTTTCCTTAGAAGGCTAAATGGCTTCCTAGGCTTGAGGCAAAAGTAACTCCTTTCCCCAAATGATCAGCAGAATGGCAATCTATTGAAACACCAGATAATTTAACCAGCAACAAGATTATCTTTACCTACTTTCTGTAAATCATCACAGACCATGTCAAGATTAGTTATACCTCATTTTACCCTTTCATCCACTCCCCTAACCAAAACACAACAGTAGCTACTCCTAGCATTTTTTTTTAACTTTAATGTCTGGGCTAGCTTGCGCACACCTTACCTAACCTAATTCCACGGGTACTTGCTACTCCCACCAGCACAGGTACCAACTAATTCTTTCTACCAAGGCTTGAAAAGAAGTAAAGAAAAACCTACTGCCTCCATCCTAAATTATACCACACTTTTCCCTTTTTAGTCCATCCCAGAGATAATAGTAACACATTTTTATATTTAGTAATAATTTAATTTTAATTTTTTTATTTTACCCTTCATAAAATGATTTATAGCCATCACAAAAATATATTTATTTTAGATTATAAGTTTTAAAAGATTTTCTTTCATTCTTAAACTTCGTAACCAATCAAACATAATTAGGACGGAGGGAGTAGTATTTTTGCCTACTCTTTAACATTTTGTATATCATTACTTCCTTTCACATATTATAGCAAATAGGGTCTAAAGATCCAACCTTTTCAAGAATTTAGGCAAGAGGAAAAAGGGAATAGAAATATTCAAAGGGAGTTCAAGAATATGGAGAACTTGAGCTTCGAAAAAAACTTACATTGAGCTCGACTTTGATAGCACTTGCTTCGTACAGTGAATGAAGTCACTGCACCGTAGATCTGCACGGACAGATGGGATGAGTCGGCTATGTGTGCCGTGTACTGACTGCAGTGAAGCACCTTAATAACTAAGTTTTTTTTTTTGCGAGAAATTGCAATGGGGAAAATATGGACAGTTTTTTTATTTTCGTTAGACTCCAAGGCTTCTGGTTCTTTTTTTAAGTGAAAAGCTTAGTCCAAAATATATTTGACTTTAAAAATCTAAAGTACGTCCAATTTTCGTTCTTATTGCTGCAAGAAAGTATGTAGTCATTATTACTTATTTAATAAAAAAAGATACTTTAGTCGAATTTTCCTTATTACTAATGCAGTATTAAAAAAATTGTACTAATAATTAAAGCAAAATCTTAAACGGCAAATAGAAGAAGCGGAGGGAGTGATTTAATGATATTTGTGAAAAAGTTGGTTTGATTATCAAGTGTTCCCTTTTGCTTCCGTTTCCCGCATCTTATCATCCATCGAAGCCACTCCCACATTCTCCCGAATATCATCATTTCTAATCTTATCTCTCCTTGTATGCCTACACATCCATCTCGGTATCATCATCTCCGTAACTTTCATCTTTTGTATGTGTGAAGTCTTGACTGACCAACACTCCATCCCATACAACATAGTCGGTCTAATCACCACCCTATAGAACTTGCCTTTAAGTTTTGGTGGCAACTTTTTGTCGCACAAGACTCCAGATGCGAGCCTCAATTTCATCTACCCTGCCCCAATACGATGTGTGATATCGTCATCAATCTCTTCGTTCCCTTGTATAATAGACCCTAGGTACTTGAAGCTTCCTTTTTTTGGAATGCCATGAGTACCAAGTCTTACCTCCACGCCTGTCTCAGGGTCGCTCCCGTTGATGAACTTGCACCCCAAATATTCAGTCTTGGTCCTACTCAACTTGAACCCTTTAGACTCTGGAGTCTGTCTCCAAACCTCCAGCTTGGCGTTTACTCCACTGCGAGTCTCATCAATCAGGACTATGTCATCTGCGAATAACATACACCATGGTACCTCCCCTTGGATTTGTCGCGTCAGTCCGTCCCTCACCAAGGCAAATAGGAATGGGCTAAGAGTTGATCCCTAGTGCAACCCCATCATCACTGGGAAGTGGCTCCGAGTCTCCTCCTACTGTCCGTACTCTAGTCTTAGCAACATCATACATATCCTTGATCGCCCTAGTGTATGCCGCAGGTACGCCTCTAACCTCCAAACATCTCCATAGGACCTCCCTAGGGACTTTGTCGGATGCCTTCCCGAGGTCGATGAAAACCATAATATAAGTCTTTCTTCCTCTCTCTATACTGCTCCGCCAATCTTCTAATAAGATGAATGGCTTCGGTAATCGAACGCCCAGACATAAATCTAAGTTGGTTCTCGAAATAGACACGCCTCTCCTCACCTTCGTCTCCACGACTCTTTCCCAAATCGCATGGAAACTCGTGCCCAACACGGGATTTTCAAACCAGAAGTCCACTTTAATCTATCCACTCAAGTTATCTCACTTATACCTAAGAACCCAAAAATAGCCAAGCTTGACCCAAATTAGAATGCGGCCATGTTCTTAATTACAATTGAGAAGGTTGTCACGGGTCACGTTCGGGTGTTACATGTTCCTTCTTCCTATCAGTACACAGATATATTTACTAAGGGACTTACTTGGCGGTTGTTCCTTGACTTCAGATCCAGGCTGAGCGTCCGGCCTCCTCCCGCTCCGACTGAGGGCGTGTGATAGAGAATACATATATATTCTCCATATATTATGTAATTATTATTTTGATGTAATTATGTAAAGTAGATATTCTCATACAATTAGATTTGTAATTGTAAACACATATATATATGCATTAATGAGAAACCTCCGACAAGGAGAATTTCACAATTCTACAACTCCTTTACAAACTAGGTAACTAATCTTCCTAATTACAATTAAACTACACTTCTTAATTACAATTGGACTACAATTTATCTAATATAAAAGATGTACAAAGAATATTCGATCAGAAGCCACAATAACACTACTCGAATATTTCATCTCCAAACAAACTGTTTGAATATTATGAACCAAAAAACTATTAAAAGTTCGAAACTAAGTTGAGCAAGCTATAATATAGTTTACGGTTTGAAGCTTAACTGGCACATTATTTTTCAATGACTTTTTTTTGATGACGTATCTTATTTTTCTGAATGGTCTTGAATTACCTAATTCACTAGATTTTTTTTATTGCTTCTCCAGCTTTGAGAGCTGGGAAAGGTAAATATCGTTGTATCATTTATTTCCTTTTGACGCCCGATTGAGTTCAAAATCCATAAAGGTTCTTATTCGAGCGAAAGTCCAAACGGATGAGACGACAAGATCTTGATATAAAGTTTTACCATTCTCAACAATGAAAAATACATTTTTAAAATTCAATTAACTAAGTGGTGTTTGGGAGGTTTTGGCCAATTCCCTTTCATACTGGTATATTCTTTCTGAATAATATCAATCAGAAATTCAGAGTTAGCCTTAGGCGGAACGTTTGGTTTTAATTACAGAATAATAGATTATGTTCGAGTACTGCTCGAATTATTCAAACATGAGCGCCAAGAATCGTTAATTTTTTTTTTACTTTCTGTCACAAATTGATATTATTCAATTTGTATAATTTTAAGCTATGTCTGCCTATTGCATAAATATACATTGTTTTCAGGAAGTAAAATATTTACAAATTACAACTAGTTGGATACTTATTTGCAATAAAATTTTGTTGGGTACTACCTGAAGGAAGTTAGACAGAGTTTAGCATTGTGAACATCTATTCAGCTTGAGATTACATTAACACTTGTCTGTAAGTTACCCTACGTTGCACAGATATGCAATCAATACATTCACTAAGCTGCATTGCTTTCTTCTCAACCTTATTAAGCTCCTGAAGTAGCTTCTTCTTGTTACATTTTTCTTTAAGTGAGATTTCTTTCATTCACAGTTATCTTAATTGACGTCTCAAATTCTTTTATATCGCGATATAAGATAAATATTAATGGGACTATAACTGATATGATCAAGTTCTCTGAGGAACTAAAACTTGAAAACCTCAATTCAATTCCAAATGATAACCTTAAGAAATCAAGAAATACCAACTTCAATTAAGTGCATAAGTATCATCAAGAACCTACCATCCTAATGATCCTAGCAAACTGCTGAACAGGCTCCTGATTCGTACGTAAGAAATTGTAAGACTAAATACAAATATCATGTACCAGTGGTTCAATCTAGAGACTCCCACATCAATCTACGCGAGAAAGTTGTGCAAATTTCTTTGACAAGATCTTCCTCTCTCTTGAATTGCTTGGTGGCTGCACCATCCCCTTCATTAAACTTAATGAAGCCGCTGCCCAGCCAAAAGCACAAGCTTATATCAGCTTTTGACTCAGTGACATTCAGTTATACACCTTTGGCTTTAATCAGTCTGTCATAATCACCTTCGACGGGGTGAAAACTCTAAGGGGCAACACTACTGCTAGAGTTTTTGCATTTGCAAGATGATGAGCAAGTCAAATCAAGATTCAGGTAGTTGTGAAAGTTTTTGGAAAAGGGTAAACATGTCTAGGTTACACATGTAAGATACGGAAAGCACCATCTGCAAGTCTGACAGCGGCAACAAATATTTCCAGGATGAAGCTAAAAACAAAGAAATAAATAAAGAATAAATATACAGCATGATAGCGTTGCATTTCATGTACTGGAAGCATATCCTGGCGGTGGCCAAATTTCCATGTTTTCGGCTGCTTCTTCGGAGACTACAGCTAAGGATTCACTCACTTCTCCTAACACCTCTGTTCTTATTTGCTGTCAAAAGGATGTAGCCACAAGTGAATATGTTCACTTTGCTGTTTTCTCCTTACCTCTCTGTTTCCATTTTTGTGCACGTACAAGTGAAGTTGTAGTAACAATATTGTTTGAGATAAATTATTATATAGTTCATCCCTTAATTGTTGTGGTGCTTATGATAATACAGTTGGAAGCTGAGAAGGAGATTTCACGGGTCATAAATGTGAAGCTGTCTTGTTTTCCAGCCAGTTTTGAGAGGAGAGATTTAATTTAGGTATAAGGGTCTTTATATCTCGCATTCCTTGTTCTGTTTCTTGATCTCTATAAGGGCAAGATGTTATCCATCTCTCAGCTCAACAACCCAAGCAAGTAAACATGAATTGAAGGTTGTGTTTTACAACAGACAAACACCAGTACCACAAATATATCAAAACTAGAAGAGAAGAATCATCTATATTAAGTTTTTGGAAAGTAGTCAGATCGAGAGAATTGTGTAGGAGACTCTGATGGTGGGATTAGCAGCAGTTGGACCGCGCTATCTACTGACCATGAAGGCAAGTAGATATTTTGTCTTCTTTGATTAAGGCAAGATTTGAACAATGCCAATTTCAATAGCAAGGATAAAGGGGTTAGTTGTGTGTTTTCTTGAAAGAGATTGACGCCTTATGTATACCACCAGAACTTTTTTGGGTTTATAATGCTAATAATTTAACAGATCTTCCCATTTAACGGATATTTCTTACCACAGATGCCAAGACAAAGATCCCACTTCCTTTACTTTTTTTTAGAAGACCCAACTCAAAAGAAATCCAGCAGTAGATATGCAACTGAAATTCTTCTTTAATTTACCTATGAACAAAAGAAAGAAAAAGAAGATGCAACTAAAACACACAGAAAGCTCAATCAAAGGGAATAATGAATAACTTGCTCATATATTGGTTACAAACTCAGAGGATAGACTGCTTTTTATGTTGCTCTGGAACCTATTTAACCCTCCTCTATCCAGGTAAGCAATAGGCATGCTTTGCGAAACTCACAAAGGTGAGTTGCACTGGAAATTTGCGCATATGCTAAAATTGACAACTTAAAAGAGAAAATATCAATTACAAATAAAAATGCTTACCCTACTTATGCTGTATACTGGGATTTGAAAGCTCCTGCCTTTTAGCTTCAAGTTCTTTAAGAATTCTATGAACAGCTTGAACTTTTGTAGATAGATGTTCACTATGACTTTCCACGTCTTTCACGAGACTAAGGAGCTGTTCTTGGTATGCTGCACTTAGTCGTTTCTTGATCCGAAGTTCTGCTGTTAATTCCTGAATTCTTTTATCTTTCTCATCCTACAAGAATAAACAAAGGGATCAACTTATGACAGTGTTACAACAAATTTCAGCAATCAGTAAATGATTGACTATTACTTCCACGCACAAAGGCCATTTCATGAAACTAAGAAAAATAACATTGAATACCATACAAAACGATGATAAGGAGAGTATGATTTAGATTGGAAAAGTATAAAATTGGAAATCATCCGTGATTGGTTATTGAAAAGTTGGCTCCAAGTTGCCTGACTGCTTAAAGTTTAAAACAATCTTTATGTAAGTTCTTCAAGTTCCTATTAGTCAATTTATGCTTTATACTCTTCCAACTAATCTCTTGTCATATTACGTCAGTCTAATATGGTACCTAGTCATATAAAATTATGCATTGAAATAACCACCAACTTCCTCTCTAAAACTATGATTATGGGAAAAGAAAAGATAAAGATATGGAAAAGGAAAAGTTGATGTATATCTTTTGAGATTATTAAGTGACTTTCACTTCTTTTGGCCCTGTCAAGAGGCACGGGCAAGATGAATAGTTTCAAAAGCAAAAAACATAAAAATTACAGGACAATAATTAGAGATAAACAAAAAGTGACTGAAGCATAAGGCAGCCCCTACATTTAGATTCTACTGTCACAGATACTAACTTTTATTCACTATCATCAACGACCAAGATGCACCACAATCTCATGTACGTATGAAAATTTTAAGAATCTTTCCTGTGTTATATTGCAAGTCTAGATGAGACCATTTATCAATGCATTTAATATATCCCTTTCTGCGCTAAACGGGATTCCAGAGCAAATTAACCATTACTTAAGCAGAGATGAGTAGTACCGGAGGTGGCACATCCTAGGCCCAATATTGAAAACCCAAACGAAATACTAGTACTCAGTGAAAATATGGAACTTTAATGATTGTAATGCTGCAGCGGATAACCATCGGCAGTCAATTGAGCATATCAAATCACGCTTTCTTGAACAGTTGAAGTTTACTGGGGCATTACTCATTTGTACCAATTAGAAAAAGAGTTGGGACCTCTAGGTATGCAAATAAGGAGCCTAAAGAAGGTAAAAAGAGAGGGGTTAAGGTTAAGGGTAATTGAAATAAGAACTTCTATTACATGTTAATACAAATTAAGAATAAGAAAGCTTACGAAAATTGGACGTCTCTTGGTGGGTGACATAACCAAGGGATGATTATGGTCTCTAACAAGTTTTCTGACCACCCACATACCGGGCTTCTCTCGTTTGACTAGGATCATTGCTGTACAAGCATCACGTCGTCTATCTCGCTTTTGACTGGCAAAACTTCCCGGCCTTTGATTATCTGGTATCCCTCTACAACCAAGTCCACGAGATATAATTGATCCATCCCGCTCTGACTTGCGAGATGACATAACACGGGTTATAAATCCTGCCGTTCCAGCATACTCATCGTAGTATGTTCTGGCAGCTTCTTCAGATTCAAATGTCATACCCTCATGTGGTTCTTGGGTTCTGTCAGCTTCAGATGTACTTACTTGTCCTACTGCAGATGATTCTACTCTGCTAGCAACAGTTTCCTCTATAATTTGCACATCCACAGAGATAAACAAACAAATAAGTGAACTTTTAGTTGGCAAACTTTCTTGCAAAGATTGACAGGAAAAAAAGATAAACATTTAGGGTGTGTTTGGTATGGAGGAAAACATTTTAATTTTCTCATGTTTGGTTGGTCAAAATTTTACTAATAATATTTTCTCCTGGAAAATAAGTTTCTTAAAAATGAGGAAAATGACTTCTCTAGTGGAAATACGGAAAACAAGTTCCATGAATAGCATTTTGGACTAATTGTCTTCTCCCCACCCTCCAACACACCCCCACCACCCTCCCCAAACCCCCACCACCCTCCATAGCCCACATCTGCACCTGCCCACACACCCCTACATCCGCCCCCACCTACATAGTGTCTGAATAGATTATATACAAATGCTTTTGGGACAATATTTTCTGCTTACTTACCAAACACCAGAAAATACGTAACAAGGCCACTTATTTTCCTAGAAAACATTGTCCTTCATACCAAACACACCCTTAGTAAAATTTGACCTTTCGGAACAAGCCTACAAATCCTTGCAAAAGAAAGAAAATTGGTCGAAAACAGTTTTGGAAGTTATTTGGAGCTGGTAGCATCAATCAAAACAGGGTAATGTGTGATAGTATGAAGCAAATACTTGCTTCTTCACTAGCCATTTCAAACTTAAAATTTGAAAAAGAAAAGGGTGTCAACATGCAATACGCACACAAGAAAGCAAATTTGTACAACTAATGAGATTTTCAAAAAAAAATTAACCCCAGAAATTATATCGAAATCAGGCATCATATACCTACCTTTCCCCTATTATGAAAGCTCCCTTAATCTTCTTAAGTATAGCAGTAATTAAGAAGAACACAAATCCAAGAAAACCAAACATTTATTTTGGGAAAATAAACAATTTTCAAGAACCCAATACCCAACTAAAATTCTTAAATCAATGGTGGAGAAGTTGCAGGAATAATTATGTGCACATAACAGAAAGCTTTGATCTTGCTAAAGAAATTGCGATTATTGCAATGCCAAAAGAAAGTATTGTAGCAGTTTTATTCTATTTTTGAGCTAATTTTATAGATATAATCGCAATTATACAAACAAAAAGTATTGATCTTTACCAAGTCAAAAACTGAAAGAATGAGGACTTACTAGTCATCTGTTGAGCAAAAAGGAGTGTTTTGGGGCAAACATTTTACTCTTGTTTAAGAAAAATAGAAATGGAATAAAACTTTGGCCCTAAAAGAAAAGGGCAAAATGGGGATGAGTGACTAAAACTATTTTTGGATGGAAGCACAGCGCCACCAAATTCAGTTACTGCCACTAATGATGAACAAAAAAAAGAGGATTGGATTAAATTAATTTGTGGTTTAACTGTTCCATTTTTCCCATATATTTTAAGTTAAAAGTTAAATAAAATCAATTCCACTGATTTCCGGAAATTATGGTTGGTACCACAAAGAAATATGGCGAGATGAGTAGAATTTCCTTACTGTTATCTTGAGTTTGAACCTTGTAAATGGATTTTTTTGGTAAGGAGTGTTTTCTTCTTTTGATAGGTCATACGAGCTCCTTGAATTGAGAAATATTTGGTAAAAAACGCTTCTCGATCATACACGACACTAATTCGGAGTAATCTTGTTAGTAGGTACCGATTATCGGATGATTACTAAAAAGAGACACTTATGATTGGTCAAACGGTTCTAGGGATTAGGTGGGTTATTCCGGTTTAAATTTTGCGATTAAATTTATTCATGTTTGGTTGAAGGTATTAGCTAAAATTAATATTATTTTTATATTAAAATCTTGATATAACTTATGTCATACATAGGGTGGGATAAGTTATCCAAGTTTTAGTCTGAAAATTATAATCCTGAAATATACCAACTTTACCAAATGGACCCCTGGGAGGTATGGCAAGTTGCCATTTACGGTTTAGTCATTGACAGCATTCTCACAAACTTTGATCATTTGATTTCCATGCTAATTCACATAGAACTCCAAGACACACCTCAAGAACTCAAAACCGCCCACTTAAGGGTATTGCAAATCTTCACTCATGCTGCACTTTCCCTCTGCCATAAGCACTCGAAATTGGTCTATCTATAAGAAAGTTTTAAGTGATAGCAGAGTCATAAAAAGCATAAAAAATAACCAGATAGTCTGCCACAAGAGAAGAAAACCTTTGCATATTGACACCATAATTCCTAATTCTGGAGTATGTCTCGAAGTAATCCTTGAAGCATGCAAAGAATTACAAAAACGAAAGCTGAAATACAGTTTACTGCATATCAAAAAGAACTGGAAAGACTTAATGAAATGGACTTAGAGATTTTACAAAAATGCAAAAAGGTTTGTTCACAGAGACATCCAACCTTCCAAAAGAATGTTACAATGGATGCACCAGAAATAGACACTGTACCTATTCTTCCTACATTTCCACAATTCTATACGAAAAGGAAATGAAAAAAAAAAATGAAAACGAGATATGAACTGGTTTTAAATTCTTCATGCTCTTCCCAAAGAAAATGAAAAGACTAACAGGGAGAGAGAGAGGGGGAGGGGGGGGGGGGGGGGGGGGGGCAAGCCAAGATAGTAATCATTATGATCTTTACTTAACTTTGGTTCTACACTGCCATTTCTCTACTCTAATATCAACACAGGCAAATTATGCTAAAACTATCTATGATGATGTTGATCTCTAGACTCCATCTCCCTTACATTGTGTACAATATCTTGGATCTTCTTGGACAGAGATTGATTGTGCTCCTCAATGTGCTCGAATATCATTTCTAAATGCCTTTTATATGTTGCAGATCGCTTTTTCTCAGCTGCCAGTTGTTGTGATAGCTCCCGGATTTTGTCATGCTCGTTCTGCACGAAGAAGTTGAGAAACAAAAACAAGAGTTAGCTAAAATCGTGTAAAGGTATTTCTTTGAAGATGAACATTAAGCATAAAATCTCAGTTTTTACATGAATGCATGGAGTAACTATAGTTTCAAAAGTACTGCTATAAGTGGCAATTGATAAATCGACTATAAAACGCTGTCTACTCCATAATCCCAATATTAACCAACATATTTTGCGAGCTCTACTGTTAAAAAAGAATCCTCCCCTCACCCTCCAGTTTATATGATCTAGTGATTTAGTTTCTAGTTTAAATGCCCTCGCGATGACAATAATATACATTTAATGACAGATTTACCATCTCCAAGTATTTGTAGTATTTCAAGATAACATTTTTTAATCTGATACCAGTATTTTAAGTGCATATTACAACCGAAAATGCAACCGTCATGACTTCTATAAACATTTTTTCTCGCATACCAAAAAAGCCAAAAAGGATTACATTTCTAGGTCATCTCACATCAATGTGAATAATATGGAAATTGAAGGATAAGGTGATTCACGAATATATACCCTGTCCACACACACGGATAAAAACATTTTATATTATCTTTTATCCAAATAACAAATCTTAACAGAATAACCATTGGCACAATTAACAAGGTGTCATTTTTAACAGAACACTCCCAAAATGGAAGAGGGGCTGCCATTTATTGAGCAGTATTAATAATAGTCCAAACAACAGAGAAGGATATCTCTTGCCGAATTTCTCCATTTTCCTTTGTAATGATTTTTCTTGTCGAATTTTTCTTAAAGCTCAATTAGCAATCCAGTTTAAATGTTAGCTCTGAGTGAGCAGCAGGATAATGAAGGGGCCATAAAGAAAGCAAAATGGGCAAATATTTGCAGTGTGGCATCGGGCGTTGTGATAAAAAAGCTATGCCACCCCGAAATGGAATTTTCATTTATACCATTTTCCCATTGGTCAACTCGTTGTCTAATAAAAAGGCACCTAAGAAGAAAGTGACATGTCATACTAACAGTAGAAGTTTGAAAAGGAGAAGGATATGTTTAGGTGGTGTTGCCTTTGCGAGGAAAACAGTGAAGAGGTGGACTGTAAAAGCACATTCTATATTGACACCGACTTGGTGTATATCCATGAAATCATTTTCACTTATAAACAAAACTAACACTAAATATGCAAATAAGAAGAGAACAGCGTATAAGATAATCTACAGTTACTAGTACTATACAAAATAGTTGAACTTATAAAAAATAGTACTCCTAATAAATAAAAAAGTTGTGGTGCGAAATATAATGGTTAGTACATATTGTACAAATAGTAATTATCTTTAGAGGCTTGACAACCCACACCATAAATTGACAATAACTTGGTGCGTCTTAACAGGATAATTTTGACTTAGAAATAAACATAGCACTAAAAATATGTAAATAAGAACAAAGCAGCATAAGATAATCCGCATCCACTGGTACTATATAAAATAGTTGAAGATGTGAGAAGATAAATGCTTCATGGACACGGTTACTAGTATCCAATAGGTACCAATCTGGATGCTGGATATGTCATCATCTAAATCTTAGGATTCGAGGGTCATAAGGAGTACCGATGCGGGTCTTGAGATACTTAGTAACAAATTTACATATATATGTCAGGAATCAATGAAGTCCTTGAACTTAAACAGCTATAGATAAATTCTTCTTAAATATCTCACATTTTTCCAGTATATCTCATGCAATATCAGAGTTTTTCAATATCTCATACAATATACACACACATGCTATTCATATACATATAAATACATATGCATTATACATAGCACAAAGCCACAAGGCGAAATGTTGAAAGACTTTTTTACTCTTTAAAAAAAAATCACATTGCATAAAATTGCCATTTAATTATTTTCCTAATGTTTAGGATTTTGAAATCAACTCAAACCTTGCTTATTAAATCTTTCTTATTTGAACTATGTAGGAAGCCTTAATATTTAGAACATTAATATCAGTTAACTTTTATCTTATATAGATCCTTTTCTTATTTTAACTAATATAACATCATTATAATATATTCTATATTACTTTTCCTAATATTTAGGACTTTGCGTTCAACTAAAAATCTGTTCACTAATAAAGGACTCTTTGTAGTTTCTCAGAGTAACTGGAGTTTGAATAATAATGCAATTTTAGTGAGAGCCAACCATCTTCCCTTTGTTTCATATGATCATTTGGTTTTTAAAAAGAAATTATAGAATTAAAATTTCTTAAGCGACTAATCACTGAAAATCATTGCCAGGATGCTTTGCTCTTTGCCTTTTAACGCCGGATAAGTAACTCGATAACAACATTATTAACTATATTTCCATTATTTGTATTCGGCATTTGGTTGTCCTGAACATTCCTTTTTGCCTTTTATACCCTTAAGAATTAATTCATTTCATCAAACATAATTCTATATAGGGTAAATTTGTAAAATTTATATTTTCTTCTAATAATTAGGTTTTGAGATCAACTAAGATCTTAATTTAGAAGAAACTTACGTCCGCAATATGTCTTTCTATTATTCAACAAGGCATTTAAGGACCTTTGTGGCGCAGGATTTCTTCCTTTGTTGAGCTAGCTAAATGAGTTTAATATTCGTCATTTTCATAAACTTGCACTTTTTTCTTTATTTTTTTTAATAACTAAAACACATTGTTTAATAAGATTTACGTGATTTTTTAAAATAAGGTACACGTGCAAAGCCTGTAATCCAGAAGATGTTTAACCAAAGGCAATAGTTAAGGATGATATGGTCTAGAAAATTAAATGACTGCTATGTACAGAAAGAAAGTAGGATACCTTATGTTGCAAAACCGTTATAAATATAAGGCAGGAAACTAACCGGATATTGATCATATATCAAGTCCCTACGACCTTTGCCTGGGCACAATGGATGAGAGTGCTCCTTGACAAATTTTGTGACAACCCATTTTCCAGAGCTTACTTTTCTAACTAATACCATTGCTCTGCAACCAACCCTAGTTTCTGCTCTTTGTCGCACAATCTTTTCCCGCTTATCAGGCATTCTAAAGCCCTCCTTGTTACAAACTAGTGCTCGGCCAATAGCAGAGCCATCGCGCCTAGATCGTGAAAGCTTGCTAACCCGGATGATAAAACCAACTCTTGTTGCATATGCATTATAAAATGCATGTGCTGCTGCTTCAGATTCAAACTCAAGGCCAACATAAGGTTCATCTGAAGTTGAATTATCTAGAGATTGTGCTTCTTCTAATAAAAGGTCTGCCCTTCCAGGAAGGTCTTGATCCACCTTGACATCATGCACCTGGTGAAGTACCTCCTCACTGGAACTTCCTCCAATTGCATTGTCATCATCTACTGCTCTGACTACCACCAGTGTGCCCTCTTCCTCCTCACCATTGACATGATCATCAACCACAAAGTCCACTGTTTCAACAATTATGTCTAATAAACATAAAACCTCAACAGAAAAAAAGAAAAAAAAAAGATTATAGAAAAACCAGACTGCAAAGGGTGTCCAAATTAGAGACAGATTATGCCTCGCAGTTCGAACAACAGAAACAGATGACAGGGTTGGTATCAGATTACAGTTCCCCAAGACGACTAACAAGTTATGTAACAAGCTTAAGCTAGAAGAAGGGAGAATAAGCTATATGTGTGTGCCTATAAAAAATCTATACATACGTGTGTGTGTGTGTAGACACACATACATGTATGTACTGAGATTATATATATATATAGATGTAAAGAGCTTTCTGTAGATTAATCTATACATAGATGTAAAGAGCTGATAAAATCTATGGGATTTACAGATTCTTTTCATCATTTAACTTACACCAACAACAAGAAGATGACTACAATGATACGTTAGTTGATGAAGTGATCTGTTTTTGCCTTCAAAATACTGGAGTACTCTTGCCCCATACGGTCCGCCGAATGCACATAGGTGTGATTTCCCTGATAACTTTTATACCCTTTTTCAGCTTTTTAAATTTCCAGATATAGAAACATTAATATATGGATTTGGTCATTATCCATCTAACGCCAAAACTGTTCAAGAACGTGTTACCATAGTTCTGTTGTTATTCTGCAATGCATAAAAAATTATCTACACTTATGTTTCCATGTTGCACGCGAAGCATCTGCTGCACAAATAAACCCTCCCTTTTCATAGGATTTCATACCTCCTTTGAAACAATCTAACCAAAGCAATGACTCCCTAGGGAGGCTGCGCTTTTCCAAATTCTTCTCCAAGGACAACCATATTCCTCATTTATGGATAGAATTTCATACCTTGATTTAACCTACAAGCCCTTCTATCATGAGCCATCTTGAAAAGTCTTTCCCATTGGTCAGCTAGTTACTACCTTCTAATCTGGTGATAAGCTGAATCAAGTTCTCTAAACTCTCGGTCTTGGCAATTCCTTCTAAAGGAGATGCTCCAACTCTGTCCAGCTCTACAATAAGCTATAGTTTCATCAGGATGAATTGACCATCTAAAAATGACTTAACCAATTATCCTTCCAAAACCTAATTTTCTGTCCATCCCAAACTTTCAGAGAAGTATGTATTAGAAAATTAGGCATTAGACTTCTAGTATATTTCCGCAGTCCGTGACCATGTGGAGAAACAACTTTTTTAGTGCACCAGCTATCACTTTTTCCATATTTTGCTCTGATAATTCTTCTCCATAAAGATTCTTCCTCTTGACTATATCTCCATAGTCAGCCTTATAAATTCGGTTGTCCTATATGGTTTTAGTTCTTTTGGATAATGATATCCTTGATGAGTCTTTTAACTCACTCCTCATGTTTACATATATCACATATACAACTATTGATTCTACACCTGAACAATGAGCTAAGACATTGAGTAGCTGAAGATAAAGTTTTCTCGTAAGCTCCACATTACCCATGGGAGCCTTTATAACTATATACTGAATCTGTTGTGATTTAGGGCTGAGTTGTCAAGAATAATCTTAGTTCTTGCACTATTAAGCCGTCCCACTGTCTTTGTTTGAGTTCTTCTAAAGATTAACCTAGTAAAGTATGATGTTGATACGGGTTTAGCTTTGTGAATGCCTTGTGGCTGTATATTGATGTAGATTGTTGAATTATGAATTGTTTGGATGGAGTATGGGAGGTTAGTACAGGTTTATTGGCAGAGTTAGGCCCAGTTTAAATAGACTCAAAATTCCTGCATCTTGAGTAGGTTTGCTAGGTCAATTTAGATGACCTACAGTTAGGCAGCCGATATCAACCTGCTGATCAAATAGGACCATAAAAGATTCCAATCAAGTACTGTTGAAGATTATATGCTCTTGCAGCAGCAAATCTTCAACTAAACAAACACTCGCTTCTTTATACAGCAAAAAAAATGATTCCGCCTTAATCCTAAACTACTTGGGAATTAGCACATGAATCTTCAGTATTCTTCTGCTCCATTTCACGCCAATACTTAATAATTAGTCCAAAGGGTTCTTAAAACTAGTAATTCACTAAACCTCACAGTTAAAAAGTTAATTGGGCAAAAAATTCAATCTTGTATTAGCATAACTAATTCAAAAGCCAATTCCAAATTAATGCTGCCCCAAAAAAACAGTCCAAACACATAAGAAGCTGTAACTTTCAACCTGAAACATCAACTCCAGCACTCAAAACTACAACAACAACATACCCAGTAAAATCCCATAAAGTGGGTCTAGTGAGGATAGAGTGTACGCAGACATTAACTCTACATTGGACTGTTTCCGGAAGACTCTTGGCACAAGGACAAGCAATTCAAAGCAGTATGAAAAAAGAAATAACGGAAGCGAATAAACCATGGCAACATACAATAAAAGCATGATAGAGGAGTAACAAACACAAAAAGGAGCAATTACAATCACAAAGTAATACGATAGTAAAGGAACAAGAAACAACAAATAGTAGCAGAAATCAAAGGGCAAGAGTAATACTAGAACTACTGAAAGAGAAAAAAAAACCCAAATACAGGGGAAGCCAATAAAATCCATGTTAATCCACATAAAATAATTCCCAGAGAGAAAAGAACAATCCCCTAGAAAATTCTATTCATTAACCAAAAGAGTCTTCCCTTATCAGAGTTCAGCTTCAATACCCACCAAAAAAAAAAGCAATTTTTTTCTGAATAAAAATTCAAAAACAAAAGGAAGGAAAAGTAAAGAATCGGAAACGAGAAACTTACTCAAAATCCTTCCTAATAAATAAACAAAATGAATCCACGTTGTGTGAAGGTTCACAGGAACAAGACAGATGGGTGGGTTGGGGGTTCAGGCAGTGGCTAAATTATGGTCATTGTGAATTGAGTTGATTGGAAATAAACAAGTCAGCTATTTTGGAAGCCGCTAATGAGATGCTGACATGTGTTGTACATTCGTGGAGTCGACTGTGTGTTATTATTCCTTATTATTATATGGACCCGCGAAACGATCTGGGCTCAAAATGTGGACCGGGTCTACCTTGAACCTAATAATATAATACTAGTGTACATTGTTTAATAGTATGTTCGGCTAAGCTTATTTTTTTTTCAAAGTTTTTTTTTTTCAATAACTGCTTATTTTAAAAAGTGAAGTGTTCGTCCAAATTTTTGGGAGAAAATAAGTACTTTCAAAGAGTAGCAGAAACAGTTTTTTTTTTTGTTTCCAAAAACACTTTTGAGAAAAAATTACTTAAAATCACTTTTGGTCAAACACTAATTGCTTTTAGCTAATAGTACTTTTCAAAATAAGTTAATTTTAGAAGCTTGGTCAAACAAGCTATAGGTTAAATAGAGTATTTGAATGTTGGTAATAATTATGTTTCAACATGAAATATATGGGAAAACTTTTTGAATATTTGGTGCAAGTTAGAAGTTAGTCCCACCGTATGAAAGTTTGGATGTTAGTTGAAATATGTGCTTGTTCAAGAAAGTAAATAGAAGTATTGGACGTTTTAAAAAGGAGAGTGAATATTGTGTGCTTTCTTGAAACGATGGTCTATCGGATAAACATTTCTACCTCACACAAGATAGATAGTAGTAAGATTTAAGTACATTCTACATTTCGCATACCTTACTTATTGAACCACACTGGGATATGTTGTTGAGGTAGTGAATATTGTGTGCTTATGAGAGACTAAGGTAGGGAGAAAAAGCTATGGAGATTGGTAACTGGTTATAAGTTGTGGTATGATATGATAAATTATAAATAGAATTGATCCGGGAATTAACATAGAAATAAATTTCAAGGTTACAGTCGTAGAAACAAAGAGAATCGGTAATATAATTAGCGTGTAATTAAGACTAATATAGGAAAGAAGATAATCAATATCACTCGTGCTTATGCTTCGCAAATAGAATTAAACGTTGAAAGCAAAACTGAATTTTGTAAAGATATAAATACTTTGGTCTAAGGGATACCATATGGTCTTTAATTATTTGTGAGATCTAAATAGACATGTAACTAGATAAATATAGTGATGTTTTGACCTAATTGGCAGAAAATATGATTTTGATACTGAGAATAAAGAAGGAAATAAAGGAAAAATAATTTGTCTTAACTTATAATTTAATTTTAGCTGTTACCTTTTCAAAAAAGACGAAGTTACACTAGATGACATTTAAAAGTTGAAGATAATCATTAAAAAAATAGACTTCATCCTTTTTAGAAGTGGTAAGGCCATATAAGGAAAAGATTGTAACTTCCCTTTAATTTATAGTTTTATACTAGAAGAAGACTCTAATAATCATTCAACATAGACCGGTGGTTCATGTGGTTAAGCGAAAAAAGTGTAGCGAAAAATAGAACATTTCAAAAAAGGCAAAAAATAGAACATTATTTTAGAATAAGTTGTTTGTATAGGGCAAAATTCGTATAATATAACTGGATGAATTATATCGCGACACGTGCTAGATAATGATGAGTCAGGTCCATGTCAGTCTATGGCGCAACCGGTAGAGCATGAGCAGGACGGGGACGTTGTAAGGATTCAAGGTACCGATTAGGGGTGGCAAATGGGTGGGTTTGGTTGAATTTGATTTAGTTGAAAATGGTTTGATTAAAAATGGGTTGGGTTTCAACCTACCCATATTTTATGTGGGTAATATGGGTTGGTGATAAATGGGTTGGTTGGTTATGGGTTAGCTCATATTATATAAGTGTAATATTATTTCAATGTTACAAAAAAATTAGGAAGGATAAGAGCCGTAGCTACAAAGCAAAAGAAGTTGTCGGAGGCGATGCGACGATACTCACCTCAGCCTCTCTGGCGGCATTAGTTACCAGATTCATTCAGTGACAGCCTTAGGATAAGAGGGGGGATTGGAGGTGTGGCATAAGAAAAAATTTACTCCTTTTTATAATTTTTTAAAATAAAATTAAGATAATATACATGAAATAGAAAATGTGTCCCGGGGGGGTATAGTGTGTGTGGGGTAAAAATATTTTTTTATAAAAGTAAAATATATGGAAAAAAAATGTGTGGTGTATATGTGGGGGGGGGGGGGGAGATAGGGTGGTGCGTGGGGTAATAAAAAAATTCTCATTTTTATAATTTTTTTTATAAAAGTAAAATATATGAAATAAAAAATGTGGGGTGGGGGCGGGGTAAAAATCTCATTTTTCATAAAAGTAAAATATATGAAATAAAAATGTGGGGGGAGGGGGGAGGGAGGGGGGCATACAAAAGTATAAGGAAATATATAAAATAAAAATTTCGGGGGAGAATGGGGAGAGGGGCAGGGTGGTAGTAGTGGTAGTGGGGTGGGTGGGAGTTGGAAGGGGGTAGAGAGAGTAAGGGGTGGCGTAGAGGTGTGTGGGGTGTAGGGAGTAGGGGCAGGGGGTACGTAGAGTAGAGGGCCAAGGGATGGGGATAAATGTAGGTGGTGGGGTGGGTAGTGAAGAGTGGATTGAGATTAGGGGTGCATTGATGTATTTTTTATCGATCCGGAAAATATTTTTTCTCAAATTTACATTTTCTCCTATTTTGAGAAAAATGAGTTGTAATAGTGTTTAGTGAGTCACATATATGAGTACCCATATTTGCCCATATTTTTATGGATTAAAAGAAAATTGAAGTCCATATTTACCCAGCAGAAATATGATTGATCCAAGTCAATAAAATGTGGGTTAAATGGGTTAAGTATCTAAATATGGGCTAAAATTGCCACCTCTAGTACCGGTAATGTTGGAGGTCAGGTGAACGGTTTGAATCCCGACAGTTGGAAGATTAGTGACATCTATGGAGACACTAATTGTTCAATTATTACAACATTCATTCTCTTGTATTAATAAGGGCATGTATCGTGGGATGTGTACCCGTGAGCTCATTTATAAGAAAACTACTTCATAATAGAATAAAAGAACATAGAAGAAATAGAATTAGAAAACATTACAACCGAAGATTGACCTAAACTATCGAATCGTGATGAAAAGTAATGAATTCGGCAAATCCTCTTCTACGTGTCTCCAATGCTCTCTAGGTCAAAAGTCATGTCCAAATCGTGTATTTTAGATATTTAAACCCTTCAAAAATAGGCTCGGACAGAATACCCTTTTAATATTCGGAATAAAAATCATTGGCAGCAAAAATGCATTGCCACGACGCAGGCTGCTTAGCACAGTGCGCCGCGGCTGTGCGAAATTCCTGAAACTTTCCAATTCCCTTCAATTATGTTCCCTTGGTGTAATCATAACACCATCATTAATTCACATTTATCATTCCACAATTCATACATAATCATTAGGCACTTTGGTTTTCATAAAAAATCCACTATCTTCCAATTTCTCTTGTGCACAGTAGTGGTTTCCTCATCTCAATTTCTTAACTTTTTAATATTCACCTTTGTTCTTCTAATCCCGAATTCGATCCCGCTCTATCCGTTGGACTTCTACTCAAACTTCGAAGTGCTATATTCTTCATTTAAGCTCCAAACACGTTTGTTTGTCCGGAATCAATTCCTACACAAGAAATACACGTAATGAGTGTAAAATATTACCTTATAACTCAACTATTATTAAAATATAGTAAATAAAGACTTGAAATAAAATCAAAAATTCATGTTACTAGCCTCTCATAGGGGCTCCACAAAAACGCTGTCTCAGTGACTGGCTTGAGATTAGTTATATAACCATACAAGAAGGTCTTTCTCCAAAATTGTCTTTAGTTTAGGACTCTCCAAATTTACATGATACGGTAAATAGCAATTGCTTTTGGTCTAGGACTTTTATGAATGTAAATATTTGTTTCCTATAATAATTAGTACAGATGGATTCTAGTTAACGTAGTACCATTTTTTATAAAGTAAGTAATGTAAACTATTAAATTTAAAGCCCTACATATTAGGTAAAATATTTTAATAATAATTGAAGAAAAATAGTAAATGACAATTTTGTCTATTGTTGAGTCTTTTAATGAAGGGCAAAAAGTTCAATCAATATTTCTAAGGCCCTTTCGTGCTATTAATATAATATAGATATAGATAGATTAGACTGAAGATATTATGAAAAAACGTTAGATCATAACCTAAAATTTTGTAACACCAAACAATGATGTAGTGTTTTGAACTTTTGATAGTTCCAAAGGTTATATTTGCACAATTTTTTTAAAAATCTAAAATTCTGAGATGAGAAGGAAGGACGACTTGACTCGAATTCGGGACTTGATCTTGAATCCTACATTGGTTAATGATGCAGCAGGGGAAGTTTTTCTTTTTTCACCAATGTTGGCACAGTCGAGGCTCGTCCATACCCAATTCAAATGGGCCTCCGATTTGCCCCCCTATTGTAGCTCTATAATCCACTCGCCTTCCTCAGTCCCTGTAAGGAAAAATCCCTCCAGGCCCTAGTCTTGTTTCTCCACTTGAATCTGAAATTCAGCAGCTTTCATCGTTGATGAACACATGTGCTAATATAAGACAAAAAAATGGAGAGAGTCCATGTTGAAAGAATCAGTAACAATTGATTAGTGAAATGAGATTAACGTAAATCAGCCAATAACTTTGAATAATAATTCTAAAGCCCATTTATGATTTAACACAAGCCATTTAAATGTTCTACTAGTAATCCTCCTCTTTTCACGCTAGTCCCTCAAATCAATATTTGTGAGTAGAGGCGAATTCAGAATTTAAAAATGATGGGTTCACCATTACTTTAGAAACAAAACAAAAAAAATATGCAACATGTTAGGTTCAATCCCGGGAAACATAGCCCCTAACCAGTGCTCCACTCAGCCTTGTTTAACCATGTGTTCCTTCAACGATAATCCATAGAAATTTGTGTGGCTAGCATTCATTTCATTAAGGGTATAAACGTAAATTTAGAGTTGAATTGTTACTAAATATAGAAATGTGTCATTCTTTTTAGAACTATTGAATTGTTACTAAATATAGAAATGTGTCATTCTTTTTAGAACTATTGAATTGTTACTAAATATAGAAATGTGTCATTCTTTTTAGAACTATTGAATTGTTACTAAATATAAAAATATGTCCTTTTTTTTATCGACTAAAATACATTCATATAAATTGATAGAGAGAGTACTTTTTCCGTTCCATTTTTTGTGATAATGTTCGAATCAGAGTAAGAAAGTCAAAGTAGTTAATTTTCGACATGAATTAAATATAGATTTTTTAAAGTTTTGAAAACACAACTTACATATTTGAAGAAAAAAAAGTACTATAAATCACACAATTAATAGTTAATAATTTAAAATATTTAAGAAAAAAGTGTTCAAAGAAGAGTAGTACAAGAATATTTAAACTAGGTAATTAATCAACCTAATTACAATAGCAAGTATAATTATGCCTAAAATTGGAGACCTAATTACAATAGTAATAGAATTCTACCTAAAATAAGAGATATACAATTAATGAAAAAATATTCGTGAAATATTCTATTAGTTAGAACAGAGCTAGAGCATTTTAGAAAATACATGTATGAGCATAATCCTTTATAATTTGAATAGAAAGGGAAAAAAATTATCTCTTGTATTCTATTACGTCTAAAAATAGAGATTTTTTTAAGATTTAACATGAAATATATAATAAAAAATGTAATTGACCCGGGAGTATTTAGCAACTCCCATTAACTTAAAGGCTTTTAACAGAGAAAATACCATTTAAACAATATCCATTTCAAGAAATACATGCATTTCTTTGTTTCCCTTGAATCTCGAATAAGCAAGTGTAATCATTGAGTTCTAATACGGTACTTTTTTCCTTTCATCCGGAGGTCCTACTAATTGAGTTAAAAGAAAGCAAATTTAATTAGAAGATTGGATCTAACATCGAGAGGAATGTTGAATATACATAATGCAATATATCTCAACTTCTTCGTCTTCGGTTTCATCTTGCAGACAAATTTTAGGGATTCCAAATCTGACTTTTGCTCGGTAGTTACGTCTACAATTTGTTTTCTACTATTATTTTTTTGACGTATGGAATTATAAACAAAAAAAAACAAGGAGTACGTAGGTGAGTGTGCTTCAATTCCTATGTGAACAAGTTGGTAGTCTTAGATTTAATTAAAAATATCTGAAAAATAATAATAATCCTGCAGGTAGAGTTAATTGCTTTAGAATAAAGGTTGGTTGGATATGTATAATCATCAAACAAATTAAAGAAATAGACAAGATTTGGTGAGACATCCTGCCATGGAATGATTTGAATTTGCTTTATGAACAAATTGCAAATTTACACTTTCCACCTGTGAATTTAACTTGAAAAGCAATGGGCCAATAATGTACTTTTAATCCTTGTTAACAGTTGATGGATCAAAAACAGTATTGTATAGGACAAAATTCGTATAACAAAGTTTCACAGATTATGATGAGACACGTAGAGTATAATGCTAAGTCAAACCCACATCAAATTACAACACTCTCGGTTTGATATGTATGGTACCGGAGCGACATGAGCAAAGCTGGTAACGGTATTAAAGAAGGCTAAGAGTCGTTTGCATAGTAACAAACAACCGTTACTAAATTTGATCGCACGACTTCCAACAACCTTTTAATAATATTTATTGAGATATTTGTTGTCCAATTATTACAACATTCATTCTCCTGCATTTATGAGGGCATAATTCGTGGGTTGTGTACCCGTGTACCTCATGTATAAATAGGGCATATTATTCGATTGTAACCGATCATATTCTGGCTATCACAATTTACTTATTGATATTCGCTTGATTTCTGTGCTTTCATACAAATCACTGTCACTTTTGGTCAGAAGCTATCTCAAGGCTTAGGCTAACTATTGCTTACTTTGTCTTGTTATTATTTATCTTAAGTGTAATTCTTATTTAACGTGTCACTTGAGATCCACGTGTCCTTGACCACACATAAAAATTCAAATGTACCATTTTTGGATAAAGAGTTTGGCGCCACCGTGGAACTTGGACAATTGTGGTGTCACAAGTGACCCCTCTACTAATTTACTTTTCCTTTAAGTCTTTTTGTTTGTTCAAATCAGATAGAATGAAAGGATTATGTGACAACAACCGTAACATCGGGGGCAACACTGCAATCTAGGGCCAGACGGCGTGACGCCCAGAGATCCGATGTGTCTAGAGGGTGTCACCCCCGAGGACGGTCAGACTCAACATGGAGATGATCTGATGGATGAAACACCAAAAGAATCCATATAAAATTTCCAGGAGCACAATGTTGCGATAAGCAAATAGCTGGAGCGTATGAAGCAGTTTCAAGAAGAGTTCATGTCCAGAAATGCTGGTAGTACTCCGACAAGAGAACATACCCCTACACCGAATACACATGGAGAGAGACCTAAAGCCAAACTCCCAATTAAATACCCATTTCCCTTAAACCCGATTCCATTCCCTTATAACCCGAACCCAATTAAAAACCCCATTGCCCAAACCCAAACCGGCCCAAGCAAACCGACCCATTTACACCCACTTTTTAAAACCAAAATAAAACAAAAAAAAATCCAAAAAATCTCAAACCCACACCCCCCAACTCAAAACCCTTCGACTATGGCCCCTTGCCCACTCCAGACCGTGGTAATCAAGGCAGAACCAATGATAACCAAGACAAATCTGCAAATGGTGGTTCAGAGAGCGATGTCTTTGAAAACTCGTTCCAGGAGAAGGTTATGAAATTCATGAAGAACATGACTATCAAAGTTGATACCAATGCAGAGAAGGCAAAGAAAACTGCCCAGCAGGTTCCGCGCAAATTCAGTCAAATATCAGGGGCTCCGCCCGTGGCTGACGGTCCAAATGCGAAGAAGTATATTCAATTGGTGTATAAGCTAGAGGTTGCATCCGAATTAATACCTAAAAGGTTCAAAATGCCTTTTGTGACTAATTATGATAGGACTACCAATCCCTAGGAGCATATCATGGCGTATACTACGGCTGTAAAGGGAAATGTTCTACAAGAACACGAGATAGAATCGATTCTGATTAAAAAGTTTACTGAGACACTTACTAAGGGATCTCTGACATGATATTCACAACTCCGCGAGAATCGATCGGCTCATTCGCCCAACTCGCACATGTTCATAAAGGCTCATGCATGGGCCCGGAAGGTGAAAGCACGTAAGACGGATATCTTCCGCATTGCGCTAGAAGAATAATAACTCCTTAGAGACTTTGTTGCACGTTCCAGAAGGAGCGAATGTTGTTACCAGCGGTCCCAGACGAATGGGTTGTAGAGGCTTTCACGAAAGGGTTGAATTCGGCAGGCTCAAATGCCTCCCGAAAGCTCAAAGAAAATCTATTGGAGTTCCAGGCTACCACTTGGGAAGAAGTGCACAACCAGTATGAGTCCAAAATCCAGATTGAGAATGATATACTTGAATCTAAGGTCGGTAGCATCTTCGCATAGGCGGAGAAAGGGAATTCCTCAAAAAACTGTTATTAACCTTATCATTCCACCGGAAAGCAAGGAGGGGGACATTATTTTCGCTCTTTTGATAAATCAAGTAACAAAGGAGGTTTCAGACGAAACAATCAGGGATCGGGGAATTCTGAGAAAAACAACGCATCCAAGGGTACCGAATATCCAAAATTATTTGAATATAACTTCAGCATCGATGAAGATTAGATGGTGGCGGTATTGAGGATGCATCCATCATCTCGACCTCCGAAACTATTGCAGTCTTATCAAAGTAAAAGATATCAGTCCGACTGGTGCGATTTCCATGACACTCACAGGCATAGAATGTGGACTGCAGAAATCTGCAAGAAGAGGTGGTAGGAATGCTAAGTAGGGGCCATCTCTGGGAGTAACTGAGTGAAATAGCTCAGAACAATTATGAGCGGGGATCACCCGCAGAAGGAAAGTCTAAACTGGCTTAATCGCCTCATGTTATAAACATGATTTATGGTAGATCAATGATTGCCTCTACATCATTCACGACGGCTAAAAATAAAAATATCTCTGTGACTCGGGAAAAGAGGTTCCGAGAGATACCTGACAAACATAATGTCACGTTTACCAAAGAAGATATAGCCGGAGTAATCTTCTCTCATAATGATGCATTAGTGATCACGATGCCTATTTATTGCTACCAGGTCAAAAGGGTTCTAACAAATCCCGGAAGTTTAGCTAACATAATCAGACTAAAGGTGGTGGAAGAAATTAATATGGTAGATAAAATAGTTCTGGCTGCCAGAACTCTTTCAGGTTTCAACATGTCAAGTGAAACCATGAAGCGGGAAGTAGACCTACCGGTAGACGCGATGGGGTTATCAAGATGACAAGGTTTTACATCCTCGATGGGGATATGAGGTACAATGCAAGATTTGGAAGACCTTGAATACATGATATGAAGGCGGTCCCATTAACCTTGTGTCTGTTGGTGAAATTTTTGACACCGGAAAGAATACAGCGAATTCGGGGTAAACAACCTACTTCTAGATAAATGTTTGTTATAGAAAAAACAGAGGTGGTAGCAGACCCCAAATAGAAATTACAGAAAGCGGAGTTGGTACCCGAAGAGGTTCGCTAGGTCCTGCCAGTAGAAATCAGTAGCCACCTATCCGGAGGAAGAGTTTTCGGACCGATATCAAGTACCCAGATACTTTCAGGTACCGGATGAATCAAATACCACCAAGTCCATTGTAGAGGAGTTGGAGCAGATTGTACTACATTCGGAAACTTCCGATAGAAATGTATACCCGGACACTGAATTAACCCCGAAGCTCAGGGATTTAATTCTTAAATATATTATGTCTAACAGTGATTGCTTTGCATGGTCTCATGAAATATGATAAGCATTCCTCCAAATGTCACAACTCATAAGTTGGGCATGGATCTCAGTTTCCCACCGGTACGACAGAAGAAACGGCCAATAGCCGAACTCCGTAATAGGTTTGTTAAGGAATAGGTAGCTAGACTACTTAATATAAGATCGATCCGGAAGGTAAAATACCCGGATTGGTTAGCGAACGTAGTTGTAGTACCTAAAAAGGAAAATAAATTTAGAATGTGTATTGATTACAAAAATTTAAATAAGACATGCCCTAAAGATTCATTTCCGCTACCGAACATTGATAATATGATCGATGCTACAGTCGGGCATGAGATAATGAGTTTTCTCGATGCGTATTTCGGGTATAACCAAATAGGGATGCAATCGGAAGACAAAAAACATATTTTTAACTACTTTTGGTACTTATTATTATAACGTTATGCCTTTTGGACTAAAAAAAATTGGGGCCACGTATCAAAGGTTAGTAAATAAAATGTTTGAAAAGCAAATAGGTAAAACAATGGAAGTGTATATAGACGATACACTTGTTAAGAGTCTTCGTGCATAAGACCATTTAAGTCATTTACAAGAAACCTTTGAGGTACTAAGAAAGTACAATTTGAAGTTGAATCCTTAGAAGTGGTCCTTCGGGGTCAATATGAAGTTGAATCCTGACAAAGTACATCCAGAGCTTTACTGAATTCTTAGATTATCGCATGCTAACTATTGCTTACTTTATCTTGTTATTATTTATCTTAAGTATAATTCTTATTTAACGTGTCACTTGAGATCTATGTGTCCTTGACCACGTATACAAATTCAACTGTATCGTTTTCCGGGTAAATAAATATTCTGAGTAGATGAGATCTCTTGCCCTCTTAAAGTTTGAATAGAACAAAATAATTTTTTATGTAAAAAATTAAGATCTTTTACCGAATCATAAAACTAAAAAAATTATAAAGGACAAAAAAAAATCATTTCTCTCGACTCTCGCGGAAACTTGAACTATATGCTTCTTCTTCTTTTTTTTTCTACAACCATATACTTTGTCAATTGTGCAATGTTAGGTACTAGTATACTACGAGCTCATTTCCAATTAATAATAAATCGAATGACTATTATATCATATCATGTTAATTGAAAAACACTACTCCTATTTTTCATTAGGAATGACCTAAGGACAATATATTCAGGCAATTATTAAAGCAATTCGTGAATCATGTCAAGACTATTTTAATAAACATGTGATATTAAAAAAAAAATCTGGAACAAAGGGAATAGATTCAAATTAATCCATATCAATTCATCATTTTGCGTATATGTTATTGACTCGGCCTTTGCAATAATAAAATTAACCATATTACATTTGTCTCAAGCAGTTCACATAAAAAATGAAGAAAGTCAAAATAAAGAATACTGTATAAATTTCGAAAATACAGGAAACATTTTATCCTTAAATAAATAATGACAAGGGGCAGTGCTGTTGGTTTCATAAGAAAACTCATTCACCCACAGATTACAACCATATGATACGATTTCACGTGGATTAGACTTTATTAATATTGTTTTTAGTCAGTGAAATACTTTTATTTGGCCAAACCAAAAAATTAAAAGTTTATTAGTAGTATTTATTAAACAGACAAAAATAAAAATGCATTAAAACAAGTGGGCATTATTAAATAAAGACATTGAAACAAGTGGGGCATTTATTAAAACTGTGGGTTGCTATCAGCTACCAAAACAAAATCTTTGAAAACCACTCGTGGCCTTTATTATATTTCTCACTGATATTTTAATTAATTAAGAACAAGTTTATTTTCTGGAATTTCAACTCTTAGTTTGTATTGGTGGGCGGTGTGTGCTTGAAAACTATGTTATACCAAAAAATGTAAAAACGATTTTAATAATCTAAATTTCAGCATGGCTAAGGGCGTTTGATGGATGAAGATTGCCATTTCTTATCTAATTGCAATTAAGTTAGTGTTACCTTAGATTAAACATTAATAAATTACTGTCTCCAAACAAAAAAACACCAACAACATACTTTTATCTTGCTTCACATCAACGTTAAGTTGCATTTGTTAAACTTGCCATAATCAAATTATTGGAGATTAATTATATATGAAGTAATTAACTTGTGTTTTTGGCGTATTGTTCATTATATTCAAAATTTCAAATCATATTACAGTCAAAATTCTATAATGGAACCATTTGTCCGAAAATTTAATGATTGCTATAGTGAGGTGTTGTTATGCATGTATATTGACATTTTATATTTAGATCTCATTTAGCAGTTATAAATAAAAGTACGCAAATAATTATTTTTCTGCTCTTTTTATATTATAAATGAAAATAATATACTTGTTGATTTTAAAACCTCAACTGATTTTCATATCTCACTAATTAAAAATTGAAAGACTAATAAATTACCAATAAATTCATAACTAGTTGTACCATACCGATAAAGAATTAGTAATATCTAAGGAACATATGCATTTAAAATTAATTAAGAATTTAAATATTTCAAGTTTGACGTAAGAATTCTACAATTGTAGGTTGTTTCGTAAATTTCAGTCTCTTAGTGATAATATAACGCTTTAATTGACGAAGATATTTATTCAAATTTTCAACAAAGGGTATTCAATAGCTTTCCTTTGAAGGTTGTATAAGAACTTAACAATTGACTCTTCTATCTAACACCAAGTAGCAGTAGGGTGAGGCTCTTCATCACCACTTTTCGTTGTCACCTTTTGCATCTACGGTCTCTGTTCTTCCACTCCAATCACCTGTGCAATAATCTCTTCATCAATGTAAGTTTCAAAGATTGGAAGTGTTGTGTCAAACTCCATATAAGTGGTAGCATCCATTGCTTATAAGATGGAATTTGAGCTATAAGTGATGACACATTACCAACCTCCTCAATAATTCTAAATTTTCATTATGAACATTGGAGTTGTCACATGTATGTAGATTTCTAGTATTTCTCCAATAATGAAGAATGGTAGAGGTCTTAACATCATTCTACGCTTCCGCAAGAGTGTTAATTGCTTGTTGTAAGTTGAACTAGTTGTCATTAGATATCCTTTAGATTCGTACTTGAAATTTATTATGTGCATGACATTAATAATGATTATCATAAAAATTTTAATATTTTATTTTTATACATAAATTTCTTACAATATATTATTACACAATATTTGAGTAAGATTGCTATAAAGAGGTAATTTTACAAAGAGTGTACTGCTATAATGAATATCATTGTTGTTATAGGTAGAGAGTTGTTATAGAGAAATAAAATATAACTTGAAAAATTGATTTCGAAAAAAATCAATCTATTATAACAAATAACAATTATAGAGATGTTTGAATGTATACGACTTCCAATAGAGGGAAAAACGATAGCCTCGTAACCATAGTTTAAATTGTAATCCTTTAGAACATGTTCAAAGTTTAAGCATAAATTTAGCTTTGTTTGGTTTCAATTACGTAAACCATTTATTTGCTTAAATTATTAAGAAATGTTCTTTTTTTTTAATCTTTACAGTATTTTTTCATTTTTATGATATGTGATTGATTGACTTTTCTAGATATATCTTTTTTCATTTTATAATGCGTTTTATGAAGGAAAATAATTTATTCAAGATATCATGAATCTTTAAATGATTTCAATAATTTTCTATTCTTTCCTACATAAAAAATTGCTAGAAACACCCCTATTTAATTATAATAGTATACATTAAACAAGCTTCGACTAGAAATTGAAAAATCTCTTTCTATATCATTTTGACTACGAATATTAGTTAGATATAAATTAATTAAACTAGCAGAAAAACAATTTAGACTTCCCTCCATCAACTTTAAATTAATCTTCAATGTTTTATCTTTGCAATATTGTAGTTTATGTATTTTTTACTCTTATCTTAATTGTTTTAACAAATTATTATTTTATTTTTTGTTTTCTTAAAACTGATCTTTGTATATGTAGGGCATGCGTATATCTCATATTAATCATTGCATGATCAAAGAAGATTTAATAATAAAAGATGGAGTATATACTTTCACAATTTTACTGAATTCAATGGGATTAGGATTCAACTGGATTAAAAGCTAATTGTAGATCCAGTTTAATCCTAATCCCATTGAATTCCATTGTTGACATTTCCCATTCCTAATAGTTATCCTTCTTGCAATTAGATTCATTACCGGTCTATTTGTCCGAATACGTACTCCAACTCAAATTTATAATCTTTTTACAAATTTAGTGGGATAATAGAATAGAAAATCAATTTTTATATAATACAATGGCCTCTCAACAAAGGTGGAGTTTAATATAAATGATTTCTCGTATACATATTCCATAATGAGTGAATCGTATACCAAAAAACATTCACAATAATATTTACCATAAACTAATGACAAGTAAAAAAAATAAAAAAAATTCCAAACTTTCCCCAATTTTATATTTTTTTGGTAATTAATCACTGTGATTGTTTAACAAGCAAAAAATTCAAATACTAAGTCCAAAAATAACATATTAGTACGAAACATTTCTCTACTTTTCTAAATCTTCATTATTTTTGTATGATATTTTTCTTTTCTTCAATCAAGTAAATAAAGGTCCCGACATCCACATAAAAGTGACGTGCCATTCAAGATTAATAAAATCATTACCCTAAAATTAAGGAATTGCATTTTATTATTTTGTGAAGGGAAAGTCCCGAAGGCGAAACCCCCGTACCAGAGGCTCCTTGGCCATGTGAGATGTAAATCGAGGGATATGTGCGAGTGGCAGTCTGCAAGGGAGAGGACCAACGGGACACGAACCCAAAGAATAACTCTTGTAATATTTCAGCAAAGACTGTCACCACAAGGATTCGAACCCTCAACGTCGAAGTGATTGTACTAAATTACCTAATCATTTACCAATTCGCTTGTGGCCACGTGACAATTGCATTTTATTATTGGATAAGACTCTTTTTTCTAACAAAAAAAAAGTACTCTTTTTTTAAAAGGTTAATAAAATCTAGTCCGTAATTAACTAGTTTTCGTCTCCTTCTTAAGACTCTTTAACCACCTTCTATATAAAGCTCCTTCAATCTTCACTTCTCTCTATATCTGTCTTTAATAAACATATATATACATATATTCTCTCTATATCTATATTCATCGTACCCATGGCAGTTAACGGTAGTGCTTCAGGTTTGATCGTAAGCTTCGGCGAGATGTTGATCGATTTCGTTCCAACAGTTTCCGGCGTATCCCTCGCCGAGGCTCCCGGATTTTTGAAAGCTCCCGGCGGTGCACCGGCAAACGTCGCTATCGCGGTGACAAGGCTCGGCGGTAAGTCGGCGTTCGTCGGAAAACTCGGTGATGATGAGTTCGGACACATGCTTGCCGGAATTCTCAAACAGAACGGCGTACAAGCCGACGGGATCAACTTTGATAAGGGAGCTAGAACGGCGTTGGCGTTCGTGACTCTACGCGCTGATGGAGAGCGTGAGTTCATGTTTTATAGGAATCCTAGTGCCGATATGTTGCTCACAGCCGATGAGTTGAATCTTGATCTTATTAGATCTGTAAGTATCATCGTCATCAAATCTTTTTTTTAAAAAAAATTAAGCCAACTCGCATTGGATTTTATGATTTGTGCGTGTTTCTCACGTGTTTTTTGACTCAACTGTAGTTTAGTTACTGTATTAATTAATAATTGGAAAAGGACCTAAAACTTATTTTTATTTTTAGGTGGGGTTGGTTTGGTGACTTTACTATAGTTTTGCTAATTAATAAGAAAAGGACATTATATATTAAAGCTAGTTTATGTCCTGTTGCAAACTTGCAACGCATGCAAAGGGGGCAGCTGTTAGTGATACGGATTTTTCTTGAGAGTGGTTGTTGTCTGTTAGCCTAGCCAACTTCCTCCCTTTCAGGTGTTGAAATCTGAAAGAGCTCTACTTTGTCTCCTTTCTACATATCATTATCACTTTTGTTTCCACGCGCTTATTTTGTTTCTATCCTCTTATGAATAATAATAATAAAAAAAAAGTATCTTCTAAGTTTTTAGTTCACAAAATATTTGCAACAAAACAACTTGCTATACTATTATTGCAAGGAAAAATTGCTTTGGGACTGAAATTAGTTTCATATCACATCTGCATACATGTTAAAGGACATTAATAGTCCTAATAAATCAGAAGTTACTGTCATGTAAAATGTGACAGAAGAATAATTAATACATCACGCCAAAAAAACTCATGAAAGTCAGAAAGTGTATAGTGACGATATATACTAGGAATATATCATCCGAGACTTTAAGAGGCACCAATCTTTACTTCAATGGGGTAGGTGGAGGTAGTACAGTTAAATGCATGTCAGATGTCATATAGTCATTAAATGTCACTAATTTGCCTTGATTTTTCCTACCTTTGACCCATCATGTTCCGTATAGTTACTTTAACGCTGTAATCCTTAATCCATACTTAATAAAATTAGATGAGGCAGTTTCATGGATGATAGTGAAATATAATTTCAGTTTTCAGTTCAGAAGATAATATGTTCATTTTTAATATCTTGCAGCCTATTGTTTATCTGATTTTTATATTTGTGACTGTGTATAGGCTAAGGTGTTCCACTACGGATCAATTAGTTTGATCGTGGAGCCATGCAGAGCAGCACATTTGAAGGCAATGGAAGTGGCAAAGGAGGCAGGGGCATTGCTCTCATATGACCCAAACCTCCGTTTGCCACTGTGGCCGTCGGCAGAGGAGGCAAGGAAGCAAATTAAGAGCATCTGGGACAAGGCTGATGTGATCAAGGTGAGCGATGTCGAGCTCGAATTCCTCACTGGAAGTGACAAGATTGATGATGAGTCCGCCATGTCTTTATGGCATCCCAACTTGAAGCTCCTTTTGGTCACCCTTGGTGAGAAGGGTTGCAATTATTACACCAAGGTACATTTCCTTCTACTCTTTTATGTCTTTATCCGGAAAAAGAATATTTACACTGTCTTAAACTTAATCATCCATAAAAATGTGGGAATATTAAACAAAAAGATAAGATAGTTGTCTATTACATGTTAAAATAATGTCCTTTTATTTGCTTGTTACTGCTTTCTCTAGTACATAGCTGTAAAGTGGTAATGGGGGTAGGTAGGTGAGAACTTGAAGAATTTTGAGAACCACTGTTTAAATTTGTAATTAAAGTGGTACCAAGTTGGCTAAAGTGGACCTGCAGCACTTAGTACATAATTGGCGTTCCTAATTTTATTTCTTCCACTTGATCTTTAGCCGAAAGGTTATGACATAATTTAAAGTATTCTTTACTTTTCGCCGTACTGCTAATTAGTAATTAAGCTGAGTGTCCCCTCATGTCCAATAAGGTCGCATATCTTTTTATTGTCTTCTTAAATAGAATCTGTGATTTCAATATACTGACAAGGTTGAATAGTTATTACTCTATGTAGTTACGCATTGTTTAATTGATAAATTTTGAAGTAGGCCATACTTTGGAATTTGTCTACGAATTAATTCCTGAACGAATATTAAGTAATTTATTGGGCCTGAACTTGAAATTGAAACAATAAAAATGAAAGTAGAGTTGATTGATTTCTGAAATTTCTTTGAAGGATAGCTTAGTGACTTGAACCTTGGTAAAAATTCTCTAATAAAATGTGTTGTATAATTTGGTTTGATCTGACTTGTTTTTTTGGGTGTAGAAATTCCATGGAAGCGTTGAGGCATTCCATGTGAAGACTGTTGACACCACTGGAGCTGGTGATTCTTTTGTTGGCGCCCTTCTAACAAAGATTGTTGATGACCAAGCCATTCTTGAGGTAATATAATAAGTACCTTTATGATTTCTTACCCTAATTAAGCTTCTTGTTATAAAAAAAATAGAGATATAATTTGTGTAAAAAAATATAGGATGAAGCAAGGTTGAAGGAAGTACTAAGGTTTTCATGTGCATGTGGAGCCATCACAACCACCAAGAAAGGAGCAATCCCAGCTCTGCCTACTGAAGCTGAAGCCCTCACTTTGCTTAAGGGAGGATCCTCATAGAATGATGATGATGTTACCCTTTATAATTAATCAAAGCTTTAGTTTTTTTGGGGTTCCGGATTTTAATGTCTTCTTGTGATGATCAAAGACTGCATAAAGGCACTTAATAAACTAAGCTTTCTTCCTATTGATCTGTCGGTGCAATTTTACCTTTTACCTGTACGCTTTCTTTTCCTACTTTTAAGTTCTATTTTTCATCATTGATTATACATTTCATCATTCTAATTGAGTTATTTTCATTCCAAAATTATATTCTAGGAGAGAAATGGTATTCAGCAACTTTCTTTCAGATTTCCCCTGTTTGGTTTGCAATGAAAGAAGAAAGAAAATAAACACCAGAAAATAGGTTTAGGTCAAGGTTATTTTCCTTTTGGGTATGTGACTGATTAGGTGGGGTTTACTTAAGAAATTTGAGAAGTTTCAATTATTCTTTTTGAAGCAAAAGCAAGACATAATAAATTGAAAAATCACTTAAAATATAACATTCTGTAAGTAGGTTGTATATTCAAACGGCAAATGTGGCAGATTCTTCTAAGGGTGGCCGTGGAACGGGAAGGGAAGTGGTCTCGCCCCGTATCCCGCTATCAGAGGGGACGGGAAGGGGGATTTGGGAGACTTCTAAAAACTTTAAATATATATATTTTTTAAACATTTAAATAATTGAATAAGATAGTGAAAAAACATTCTAAGGCTAATTGTCTCCTATATTATTTAATAGAAATATAATTTTTTTGTAATACAAGTTCAAAATTGCAACTTTGTTTCGTAGTTCAAAAGTTGCAAATCACATAGTAAAATTGACATTAAAAATTACATATGCAACCATACTTTTTCTAATTTTCTGACAATCTCTTGAGGATTATTAGAATTTGTTGATCAAATTGTTCAACGTCGCTTCTTGTTCCCTCAGATAAGATTTCATTGTAATTGTAGTCGTCTTCTTCATTGATCTCTGGTTGACCGCACCTTCTACGCTCGGCTCTAATCCAATCTCTACATAAAACTGCAATCTCCAAACTGTCTCCCGCCAACGAGTGTCTGTGCTCTCCTATTTGAAACCTTCCAGCAGAAAAAGCGATTTCAGAAGCTATAGATGACGCTTGAATATTCAACACATTTCGGGCCATCTTTGATAGAGTCGGAAATGTCTTTTCATTCCCCCTCCAGTATTTCAGCAAGTCTTCACGTCCATTTTCATTAGTAATTGATTCGAACGGTACAATACCCTGCAAAACATAAACATCAAACTCACTAATTTGTGAAGCACTTCAACCACTATATATTCTATTTCGAAGGCCTTGAATACTTGAAGTAGAAACTACACATTTTTTATAAGGTTGAAGTGAAGTAGAAGAAGATGGTACAAAAGCCGGTTGATTATTTGTACTTTGGTATTGGTAATACATATACATAGTTTTGCATTGTGTTTGTATGCTAGAGACAATATCTTCTTTAGTTGGTTCTTCAATTGGAAGTATTTCTAGGCATTCATAAATTGTTTCAATAAGAGCATTACAACAGTCTACTTTAATATTAGGATTTCATACAACACAAATAAAATAAATAGTGGGAATAGGGAAAAAAATATTTTTTTAAATTTTACAAACATTTTTGTAATAGCTGGAGCGTAATTTGTTTTTTTTCTTACATATATTCATTTAATAACAAAAATATTAGAGCTATATAAAATAATATAGATGAAATTGTAGGATAATAAATACCAGAAAATTCTTTAGTAGCTAGAAAAAATTTCTTTAAGAATACAATACGTTTCAAAATTGTATCCAAATCATCATCTACAAGCATATCCAAAGGATTTTGATTATGGCGTTAAATAATAAAGTTATAGGTCTTCTATACTCTTAAAAAACAACTAATCGTTCATACAAAGAATTTCACCTCGTTGTAACTTCCTCTGAAATTTTCCTATAAGGTAATCCACAATCATGACATGTTTTTTTAAACTCTTTGCGTCTTTGTATTTTATTACCTTTAAAAATAAAGTTGATAGCAAATTGTACTTTATCAAATATGTTTTTAAAAAGTTTTAGGCCATCATTTACAGATAAGTTATAAATATGACATGCACATCTAACATGAAAAATATCGGGAAAAGATAGAGTACATCGAGTTTTAAAAATATTTACAGCATAATCATTAGAAGAAGCATTATATAATGTAATAGTCATAATTTTATCATTAATTCCATAATATTCACTAATTTTATAAATATTTCTTGAAATAAAAATTTCAGTGTGCCTTTCATCAATATATCTATATGTTAGTATACATTTTTGCATAGACCAATTGTGATCTATCCAATGACATGTAACATTTATATAATCATTACCACTAGTACTACGTCCTATGTCAGAAGTGATAACCACTTTGCCATTAAAATGATACAATGCATAACGTAAGTATTGTTGATATTCATGCACAAATTTAAAAACATCTCTTCTAATAGTTGATCTAGGAAAACCGTTAAAAACAGAATTATATGTTTCTCGAATGTAATCAATAAAACTAGGAGAGGAAGGAAATGAAAAAGATAAACCCTCCACATCAACTAATTTTGCTAAATTTTCCCGATCTTTGTGTTTATCATATTTCGGACCTATAACTATCCCCGTCAGCGGGTTAATTTGACTCTATACTTGATCGGGGACACTATGTGAACCTTGTCCCGACTCAGAAGACATTTTGCACACCTATTTTTCAATCAAGTATTGGTTATACCTTGCTTTGTGATTCTTTTCCACATGTCTCAATAAATCTCTTGTCCCACCTTGACCTTTTCAGTTTTAAATTTATAAATTTCGCGACAAATTTTATAAATAGCTAGTTGATTAGGAATGTCCCTTTCAAAAAATTCTCATGCAGGTAATTTTTATTTTCATTGTTTTTGGCCTCTTCTCATACTAGGGAGAATAAGAGGGATTCCAGTTTAAGCTTGAGGTGGAGTTGCACTAATGGATGTTATCTAAATTATCTTCTAATTCATTTTCTAAATCATAGTCTTGTTCAGATGCAGAATATACCTCATGATCTAATGGTATATTAACATCAACATTAAAAAATTCAGTTTTATCTACATGGGTGAAATTATCATAATTAGGATTACTAGAAGATACACTCTTACCCTTGTTACCCCTAAGCGTCCAAATCGTTCCATTATAATTATGCAAATAAATAATTAAAGTTAAGAAAATTAAATACGATAATTAAAATTAAACAATAATAATTTAAATAAAAGAAGGAACAAGTGTACCAAACGCCGACTTAACGTCGACGTGTAATCGAGATTGAAAATTAAAACTTTGTTCAATGATCCTCAAGCTAGTTGTCAATTTAACTCCCAATTTTTGAACTTTGATAGAAATTACCAAATAAAATATAATATAATATTTAGTGTGCAATTTAGACTTGTAGAGCGGGATATTAAAGAGATGGTAGAAATATTTGTGAGAAAAATGAGGTATTTATACTTGAGAAATATGGTTAATGTGTAAATATACTAAATTAGGGGTAAAAAATGAAGGGGATAGAGGGGTTTATGGGGTGGTGGGGGGCCAAAATGGCCGTTTCTAGTCGTTGTCAACAGTTAAAATTGAAAATGATTGTTTCTAGTCGTTGCCAACAGTTAAAATTGAAAATGGTCGTTTCTAGTGGTAACCGTTTTCGCAGAGTCAGTGGATCTCTCTCCTTCATATGTGCAAACATACTTTACACACTTTTAATAATTACACCCAAAAGAACGGATCTTTTAAATTTTATTTACAATAGTCCAATCTTTAACCGGGAAGGAAGGAGATTCAATATCTGATTTTAGAGTGTAGGGAATATAAGTTTTTAATGAAAACACTTTCATATTTCAGCCCTGCTTTACACACTTTTATTCAGATATTTACTAAACACATTATAGATAAGGAAGGATAATTAACTTAGACCTTTTGGATTCTAGTCCACTTCAGTTAGACTAAGTGTCCATATCCTCCTTAACATAATTCGAATCCTTTGTCTGGGACAAATATAGGCGTTTTGCTACATGATAGAACATCATCTTCAGCCTTCTCCTTTTGTTTCAGTTGACATCCTCAACCTCTCGTGGGCGCTTGTTTCCACCACTCTCAGGAGTGGTGACATCAACTCGTCTTCGATCTTTAGCCGTACTAGCATGACTATCAGCAGTATCTTGAAACTCAGCATTAGATCCAAAGATCCCACCTTTGACGAAAACAGATTTGTAACTGTCATCAAAGAGAGAGCCAAAACTAGGACAAGATTTGAAAGCACGATTGTTGATAGAGACAATGTTTGAACTGTTAACAAAACTGTCTTCAACCAGAAAACCACAACTATAGCCTGATTTGGTCACACACTTGTCAACCAACGTCTTTCAAACACTAATACGATCTTGTCTTAAAATTGTTGGATATGTAAAACACATACGAGAATAGTAAATAACTATTACAGTGATCGAAAGGATAAATAACAAAGATTGCAACAATAAGTTGTTAATCGCTTGATCTTGAATTGGAACTCAAAATCTGGATCTTGTATTCAGAAATACAAGAACATGAATTGCTACACTTGTGTCTTGTAGAACCGCTGAGAATCCGAACGGTTAGAGTCCTTTGAGAATCAAGTTCACACCTGAAACACTTAGCAACCAATTAGGTAATCACAACACCACCGGCTGAGTCGAGAGATGACTCTTTGTCTTTAAGACAAGATTGCCCCCGTATATAGGCTTTACGGAAGTGTGGACAATAGTCTCCCAAGATGAAACAACAAACTATCAAATGTGCAAAGCCTACACAAATGATCCCAGCGAAGAACACGAATAATGAAGATAGCTAAGAGAAGGATTGCTTATCAGAAAAACTTATCTCTTTGTGGTGTTGTTAACTTGTAAGTATGTTCATATGTTCCTCTATAGAATTGAGTCAAAGGCCTCAATTTATAGGTGTGTAAGATGACCTTTCAAATGCCTCGTAATGGCATTCAATTGCCATGTAATGGATGACATTTAACTCCCAAGTAATGCAACAACATAATGGTCCAAGTAATGGCCATTATTGAGTGGATTCAATGCCATTGAAACCACCTCAACAGTCAAACCTCTGGTATTCCGTCGAGTAGTTACTGCCAATGAAGCACCGATGCTCTGCCACATTAGCGACGCGGCGCTAATTTAGCCAGAAACTCACGATGTTGTATATAATTAAAGGATATGGTATATTATAGACTGAAACAAAGTTGATTAATAATAAACTACCATTCATTTTTCAAAATTAATACATAAGTAGAGGACAAAAATACACCAAAAATAAATTGAAATGGAAAACAATCAAGTGGGATATTCTCTCAGATATCGACATGTTATTTTCTTATGGCCACTTCCCTTGCAAATAGAGCACTTGTTTCTCGTCCCTTTTTTACTTTCCTTTGACTTGAATGATTCCGCAATGCCAGGAATACACTTTACTCTCTTTCATCCAAGTTTGGGGTCGTAAGGTGGTGGAGGAACGTACATGTTTGCAAACTTCTCCGGCACATCCCATTCCGACTCTGGTGGGACTACATAAATAGTTTCAGCAAATGCAAAAATGTAAGATTGAACTTTATACATAGGCGAGGAATATTCATAGATGCTTGAATCATATCCAGCTTCGTACTTCAATCTCAAGGCTGCCATCACATGAGCGCACGGTATTTTCACCAAGTTGTACTCTATATAAGAACACGTTCTATTCAGTAGATTGACATTGATAGTTAGGCCACTGCCGACTATGGTGAACTCGTTGGCATCACTGTTTATATTATTAACAAACAAAGAGTCGCCCTCATTCATATTTTCCCTTGTCGTCTTTTCAGCCAAAGGCACAAATAAATTGGTTGAACCACCAATATCTGCATGCATCTGCCTGAAAATTTCAGTAAACCTCCTAAAAATGAAATTGAATAAGGCAGTCACAAGGTACTCTCTTTCATCCCTCAACATTGAGTTTAGCGACTCGACAATGTTTGTGGTCAGCACATCATACCTGTTTGCTGGAAAATATGCCATGCTCCACTTGTCAAATCCAATATCAAACTCGAGGCAATTAGTTGCTTCAGTGCATTTGGCCCTAAATTGCTGAAAATGCTCATCGAACTCATGGTAACCAAATGCCTTTGTTGAATCATAAAATAATGAAGAGAGTCTCCACATTGCTAATTTTTTCGAAGGTTATCAGCAAGATGATTCATGCATAGTCCATGATGAGCATGCTCAAAAGTTTTGCAAACACCGTTGGCTATGCTCTTGTGCCTATCAGAGATGATGCACAAGTCTTGTTCATCGGGGATTATATGCTTCAACTGCTCGAAAACGTAGGTCCAAGATTCATCGCACTCCTTGTCCATCACGCAAAATACAATTGGATAGATATGGTTCTCGGTGTCCTGTGTTACGGCAGCCAACAACATACCTTCGTACTTGCCGTATAAATATGTTCCGTCAACGGAAATAACCTTTCGCACATGGGTATATCCTTGAATTCAAGTTGTGTAATCTAAGAAGTAATATTTAAACATGTTCGCATCATCAAGCCTAATGCAAATTTTGAAACCTGGATTTAGATTTTTAACCAAATAAGAATAAGTCGGTAAACAAGCATACCCGCGCTCCGATGTCTCCTTAATTAAGTTCTTAGCCACTACACCGGCCCTTCAACACGTCCAGTAGCTTGGTTTACAATGGAACTCCCTGAAAACCATCATTTGAATTTCCTTTGTCACTGTCCCTTTGTTGTTAATATAATCATTCATCAAGATTGATGCAAGGACAACTGACGAGGCATACTTATGACTACTCGTAACATGTTCAACCCTGCAATTGTAATCACTAACGTACTTGTAAATGTGAAACCTTTTCGAGTTCTCATACTTACTGGCCTGCAACACCCAGCCACAATTAGCAGATTTGCATACCACCCTATAAATATTTCTTATTACTCTTCTCCAGTTTAAAATAAAATGGGGTCTTTACCGCAACTTTCTTCAATAAAATCAATAAATACTCTTTGTTATCAAATATTTGCACATGGTAAAAACCGGTTCCATCATTAAAGGTGTGGTTGCTTTGTGAACCACTTGGCCGCCCATCACCACCATCACAATCTTCGTCATCACTATTAATATCATCCATATCCATTGAATGATCACTCATGCCCTCATGTTGTATTGAATCGTCATCGACGGACGACTGTGGGGGTGAGAGAGGGGTGTGTGTGCGGGTGGTGTTGGGGCTGCTGATGTAGAACCAACTTGAGACCTCTCAATAACAATTATTCTTAAAATAGGCCTAGAACCGTTAACAACAACATCAAGCATGTACAACCCCACCCGCCTATCATTCGTTATGAAAGAATAATGGGTTTCCCCTAGTGGGCAGAGCATTAATCATATAACTAATGCACAAGTCGCTAGACTCACAATTTAACTCACCGTCCATTACGCTCGTAATCAAGTCGGTATACGTACCATTGCGACACACGACAATCGACACTATCACCTTGCTCACAGAATTCCAATTCCAACATTTTTGGGTCTCCTGCTATTCACCCATGAAATCACCACCTACTATAATGTATTCTGCAATCGACGTCATAATAAATCTATAATATACTATGACTAAGGTCTATGACTGGTCGATGAATCGACGAACTGCACCACACGAACTGTACCCGATTCAGAACCAAAAGAGCAGGGATAAAGCTCTTACCAGTTACAAATTGAGGTATTTGAATAAAAAGAATCGTAATCAGGCCGATTTTTTCACCGAAAAAGCGAGCTTTTATAACAACGAAGATAGCTCTTTCTCAACGATTTATACAGGATTTTACTTACAATGGTTGAAATAGGGAAGTTTTCTGTCGTTGGGGACTGATTTTCCGATGAAATGCCAGAATTTTTACCGAAATGGTACCTGAGATTTGAATAGAACCGGAGCTTTTGGGGGGAATATTATGCTTTTTATTGATATTTTCGGGTAATTAAATGGTTGGGGTTGGGGACCAAAGTGTTGTTTTCGAAACTTTGAAGCTAGGTTTGGATGCAACAAAATCTAACGTTGCTTACGTCATAAATCGAGGCTATCCACCTAATTTTATGAAACTTGAGGCCTTTTCCTAAATAAGTTTCTAGATAGAACATCCATGCAAAAGCCCCTCGTTACAACTGTATTCCTTGTTTCAAAATCAAACTCTCAACTCCCCTAATATATTATATGGATTCTAAACACATAACTCCCCTCATATATTATATGTATTCTAAACAAATATAAATTCTATAATATGCTAAAGAATCGGAGCATTGAATGTTTAATTTTGAAGTGAGTATAATCTTAGGAGGCAAGAGATTTTAGGTTTTGTTGGAGCTTCAAAGACGGGGATGAATTGAGGTAGCTGGCTTGCCAAAAGTGTTGCTTTATGTTTAATCCGATGTATTCGTAAAATGCTATGTGTTCTTCACCTTCGGATCAAACAACAAAAAACCTATCTTTTCCTCCGACTTTCTCTCTCACTTACAGATAAGGGATTTTAAGTGTTTCATTTCGAGATACAAAGAAGTCTCAACTCAGTCACATTACAATGATGCTTAAGTTAATTTACTCAGAACCTATACAACAGTCATCAAATTTGTTATTTGGTTGTTTATCTTTTACGAAAAGACTGTCCTTTACGCAACATAAATATTGCAGAATGAATATTTATGATTGGAATATATTCCTTCCGTTTCAAAATATGTCTTACTTTTTTTCACCGTTTAAAAAAGAATACATTTTTTCTTTATTGAAAACTTTTTAATTTCAACCTTTCATATGACATGTTTAAGAACTACAAGATTAAATGACATTTTGATATATTCTTTATATCTTTAATTTAAGAACACAAAATTAAAAAATGTTCTTTATTTTTAAAAATTTTGTGCCAAATGAAAACAAGATAAACATTTTGAAACGGAAGGAGTATTACTTCATCTTTTCAAAGTAGAATATGTTAAATTGATTGTAAGAATATCGAAAAAAACTAAATCTAGACAGAATTGAGTTAAATTATCTGAAGGAATCCAATGTACTCCATATATGATCCTTTATGTCTGTCTTTTTCTGAAGCAACCGCATTCTATCACGTGAATTTCTTTTTCACGAAATGAGTTCTCATCGTTTAAATGAATATCTCTTATGTGATAATGAAACATAGATAATGACTAATAATCTAATTAAAACTAAACATGAATATTTTTAGTAGCATTCAGTGTCTTATTACTGGATATAATAGTGAAATATAACTAATTTATGTTTTTAGCTTAATAAAGCCTATTTATGGGAAGAATAGTTTTTTAATCAAGCTATTTAAAATGTGGACAGAAAAAATAAAAACACTTTTATTTACTTTTGTAAATTAAAACATGGACACTAGTAGGAAAATTAGTAATATGAAACATATCTCTATGTGATAATGAAACATAGATAAAGATTAATAATCTAATTATAACTAAACATAAAATATTTCAGTTGCTTTTAATATCTTATTACGGATTGCAAATTACAATACTGAAATATAACTAATTTGTGCTTTTACCTTAAACAAAAATTCTTTTATTATCATTTCTAAATAATAAAATAAATATAGTACGTTCTATCAATAAACTAGTAGGAAAAAAAAATGAAAATTACGTATATTAAGCCAAGCTGACGTATACCGAAGTCGCAACACCGAGCGCGTAAGAACCAATCGCCGCCGCAATCAATTCTTTCCCAGGCTTCAACACCGCACCAACACCAGCAATCCCTAAAACACCCACCGGAACCCGCTTCAACATCTCTTTCCCTGCACACGAAACGACAGCGTTCGCAAACACCTCAACCGCAAACTCCTTAAATTCATCATTCCTAAGCACAATTTCGCTCTCCTTCTCCTCCTGGCGCGTGGACACGATTTTGAAGGCCTTATCGACTTGTAATCGGGTCGGAGGCGATTTGACCCAATTGGTTATGAGAGGGACGGAGGGATAGAGAGAAGCGTGGAGGCGCTCGGTGGCGGAGAAAAGCTGGTAGGGTTTGACTCCGGCGAAGGCGTGTTGTGATAGGGAGAGACAATCATCGTAGACTGAGTCACATGCCGAGTTGAACTCGGATGAGTTTTTGAGTGAGTTGCTAACTCGCTTGGAAGCTGAGAGTCCCATAATTGTCGTTAATTTTTTCTAAGGGTGGCCAGTGGGCCGGGCTCGGGTCTGGCGGGCCGGGTCTCGCGGGGTCGGGGTCGGGGCGGGACGATCCGGGGGGTCGGGATCGGGCCTAGCGGGCCTAGCGGGGTCGGGTCAGGGCGGGACTGCTCCGGTCCGTCCCGATCCCGATCCCGTCGGTATCGGGTCGGGGCGGGGTCGGGTCGGGCTCGGGGCGGGGCGGGGCGAGCTCGGGTTTTCGTTTTTTTTTTTTTTTTTAAATAACATATGTATAAAAAAAAACTCAATAAATAAAACAAGATAGTGTAATAAAAACATCCCAAGGTTTTTTTTGTCTCTTATATTATTTAATAGACATATGATTTTTTTGTAATACAAATACAATTGTCTAAAATCTAAATTGCAACTTTATGGTGTTGTCCAAAAGTTGCAAATTACATAATAAAATTGCAATTAAAAAAATTACATTTTCAAAAAAATCTGTTCTAATTGCTTGATGATTTCATGTGGTTCTTCGGTTGGAATAGGTATTTGTTGGTCAAATTGATCCACGTCGCTTCCACTACCTTCGGTTAAGATCTCGTTGTAGTTTTCATCATCTTCTTCGTTGATCTCCGGTTGACCGCACCTTTCTCGCTCCGCTCGTATCCAATCTCTCGAATAATACGCAATTTCCAAGTCGTCTCCGCCAATGAGTGTCTCTGTGGTCTCCTATTTGATATCTCGCTGCGAAAAAGCGCTTTCCGACGCGATTGACGACGCTTGAATGTTCAAAACATCTCGAGCCATCATTGAAAGTGTCGGAAAGGTCTTCTCATTCCCCTCCAAAGTATTTCGACAAGTCTTCTTGTCCATCTTCATTGATAACTTCTTGATACGGTACGAAACCCCGCAAAACAAAAATATCCAACTCGCTAATTTGGTTAGTAGAGGTACGGCCGCACATTCTATTTCGAGGCTTTCAATACTAGCCGCGAAAACGCATGTCTTTTGTGAGGTTGTGTTGAAGATGAAGAAGATGGTATGGTAGCCAAGTACGTTACTAGCATTTTCTTGTTGATAAAATCTATATATATTTTTGCGGTGGTGTTCTACTACGCTATTCAACACTTCTTCTTTAGTTTGTTCAATAGGTGGTGGGTGATTTAGATTTTTGGGACTTGGAGGTGGTAGTACTTCTATACAATCGTAAATAGTTTCAATTAGTGATTTAGTACCGTCTTCTATTTTAATAGTAGGATTTAATACGAACCAATAATATAAATAGAAGGAATAGGAATAAAATATTTTTTTATTTTGACAAACATTTTTTTAATAGTTGCCTTATAAGCTGGTTTTTCCATATATTCACTAAGTAATAAAAATATTAGAGTTATATAAAATAACATAGTTGAAATAGTAGGATAATATATACCGGAAAATTCTTTTGTTGCTTGAAAAAATTTCTCTAAAAATACAATAAGTTCGGAAATTTTTTCCCAATCACTATCTAAAATCATATCAAATGGCTTTTTATTATGAGAGTTAAAAAATAAAGTTATAGGTAATTTATAGTCATAAGCAACAAGTAGTTGCTCGTATAAAGAATTCCACCTAGTGGATACTTCTTGTGGAATTCTTCTAAAAGGTAGTCCACAATCATGACAAATTTTTTTATATTCTTTTCTACGTTGTACTTTATTACTTTTAAAAATAAAGTTTATAGCAAATTGTATTTTACTAAGAATGTCTTCAAAAAGTGATAGACCATCCTTTACAATTAAGTTATATATATGGCACGCGCATTTTATATGAAAATGGTCCTGAAAAGATGGAGCTAAACTATTTTTTAACATTGTAATTGCGTAATTGTTATTAGAAGCGTTATCTAATGTAATAGTCATAATTTTATCGGTAATTCCGTAATAATCGCACACTTGATAAATATTTTCTGCAATAAAAGTACCGGTGTGCCTATCATCTATATATCTATACGCTAAAATACGTTTTTGCATAGACCATTTATAATCTATCCAATGACAAGTTACGGTTAAATAATCATGGCCGTTAGTACTACGACCTATATCGACGTGATAGATACTTTGCCATTAAAATGATATAATGAAAAACGTAAATATTGTTGATATTCATGCGCAAATTTAAATACATCTCTCTTAACGGTTGACCTAGGAAAACCGTTAAAAGCGGATTATATATATCTCTAATGTAATGAATAAAACCGGGAGATGAAGGAAATGAAAAAGGCAAACCCTCCACAACAACTAATTTTGATATTGCTTCCCTATCTCTATGTTTGTTGTATTTAGAGCCTACAATTCCCCCGTCATAGGGTTAATTTGACCACATGTACTTGGTCCGGGACGATATCGAGTATGTGAACCTTGTCCCGATGGAGCGGCCGTTTGCGCACCGGTTTTGAAGCCTGGTATTGGGCATACCTAGGCGGATGAGCACTTACTACATGTCTAATTAAACCCCCGTCCCACCGTGACCTTTTCCGGTTTTAAATTTTAAAACATTTTTACAAATTTTACATATGGCTACTTGATTCTCTACGTCCCTATCAAAAAATGTCCATGCATCTCGATTTTAATGGTCGTTTTGTTGGACCTCGTCTCATACTAGGGGGAATAGGAGGTATTTCGGTTGAAGGTGCACTAGTGGGCGTGTTGTCATCAATATTAGTGGGTGTATCGTCTAGATCATCGTCTAAATTAAAGTCTTCTTGAGTTCCGAGAAAATAACTCCTCGTCTAAATCTAATGGTATTGTAGGAAAATGTTGAGTATCAACAAAATCATCATGTGTAGGAATAAGATGACTAGAAGAAGTACCCTTGCCACGATTGCCCCTACTAGAAGAAGTCTTACCCTTACCCTTAAACATACCTCTAATTCCTTCCATTTTAATTATATGCTAACAAATAATTAAAGTAAATGAAATTAAGTGCGCTAAATAAAATAAACAGACAATAATAATTTAATGAAGGAACGAATGTACCAAACGCCGACGTAACGTCGACGTGTAATCGAGAGGTTGAAAATTGAAACTTTGCTCGATGGAAGATCCTCAAGCTAGTTGCCAACTTCACTCCCAATTCCCAAATGAATTAATAAAATTGAATATTTAGCAAACAATGTAGAGAGATATATTGAGAAATTAGAGAGATTGTAGGAAGATTTGTGAGAAAGATGAAGAGAAAATGAGTTATTTATAGTTGAAAAATTGGGTTAAAGTGTAAATATAATAACTTATGGGTTAAAAATAAATATTAAGGGGTAGGGGGGTTGGGGGAGGGGGGGGGGGGCCTAAAATGGCCGTTGGCCAACGGCCATAATCTAAAATGGTCGTTGGTGCAACGGCTATTTTTGCAAAGGTAAGGTCGGGGTCGGGGTCGGGGTCGGGGTCGGGACGGTCTCGGGGCGGGCTCGGGTCCGGCGGGCCTGGGGCGGGCTCGGGTCTGGCGGGACGAGACATCGTCCCGTCCCGAGTTCGAGTCCCGCCCCCGTTAATTTTTTTTTTTTTTTTAGAGCGGGGTCGGGTCGGGACCGGGGCGGGGTCGGGACGGGGTCGGGCCGGGGTCGGGTCGTCCCGGCCCACTGGCCAGCCCTAATTTTTTCTGTGATTCTGTGTAATCTCTGCTTCAGATGTTCTGGTGCTACAGAAGTTTTGGACTATCACAGTGTTTGACACGGAATTGTATGGGTCAGATGGATCTTTTTGAGGCCCAAAGTGTTCATTTGATTCCATATCCAGCCTATAAAGGGTCATTTGCACTTTTGTGCTTTTTGTTCTCAAATAGATGCCTACCCAACAAGCATAAGTTCCATTTAAGGACAAAAATTAAAGACCGTCCCATTTGAAGAGCAAAAACCATACAATTTCTAGGCATATAAACAGGAGATCCATATCCCTGGAAAGTGTGCAGATAACTAATCTTTTAAGGTATAGCCTAGGTTTCTAAGTTTTCGCAAATTTAACCAAATTAAAATATCTTCAGGTGCTCGAGTCTGAAGCTTTACACGTGTATAAAGTTTGGCTTACCAAATGCTAACTTCAGAAATTTGGAAGCACTCACGCCACATTACATGTTTGAACTTCGATCTTGACGAAGTCTAACTTCATATACTTAGAAGCAAACAAACTTCTACGTACGCGATTAAAATTTAATTTTATCATGTGAAAATTTTGATACTTTTATTTGAAGTTATAAAATTAGTGATTTTTTTTTGAATGATATGAACTTTAGAATTTATGCAATTCAAGCATCACCTCATCCTCATGTCCCTCAAAATATCCTCCTTCTCCTAGTATGAAGAATCAAAGGCATTGCCAAATATCAAATATCATATAAGTTATCTAATTCAAATCATCAATCTTGAATTGACTTGAAGTCGATTAGATGAATTGTTTGTATTCACCTTGAATAAATTTACTACTTAAGAGATCGATGGATGTAAGAAGTGACATATGAAAATGGAAAGTATTTGATTTCTATTTCTGATGCAACTCCTTTCCATTTTTTTTGCTTTTTTTTTAAAAAAAAAGTTTTTGCTTTGATTGAATATATACATGTCATAATATAATTATTAATATCTAAGATTTAATTGACTAAAGCCCTAACCATGAAAGAATAATCAATTACTTCCATATATTTGCTCCCAAAGAAAATTAATAGAAAATATTGATAATTTTGGGATCTAATTTTTTTTTCTAACGGCAAAATAAGGAATGTAAAATCAAAATAGGTGTTAATAGCATTTTTGGTCCTTCCGCTTCGGTAAATTCTAACTTTACTTATTACTGTTAGTAATTTTAATTTTGTCATTATGATATCTGACTAAGCACAAAACCTTATGTTACTTGAAATATGCAATTTTGATCCCTTTGCATGTTACATTCACAAATTTTCAGAATTATTAATAGTTTAATCACTTAATTACTCATGTATTATGTCAAATTTGTATTGTAATATACTTCTAAAAGTAGTCCAAACATAACTTTTTTTTCTATGTAAAGGAGCCAAAAGCACATATTTCAATTAATTAAATGCCAAATATGTTTGAATCATATATTACAATGATCAAAATTTATCATTAATTTAGAGACCAAAAGTGACTATTCTCCCATCAAAAGAAACTTTCCTTTCAAATAAGTAATTAAGGTTCAAATTTCACAAAACAAAACGTGTTTTCTTTCTTTTCTTTTTCTTATTCAGGAACACACCCCTCTAGAAAAAGCTTTCACAAATAGCGTAAACTTAGGAAAGCCATCAATTTCAATAATCACAAACTCTTATAATCCATTACCAAAATTAACCTAACAATTGCCATGAAAAAATTATCATCATGGTGAAGAACATTAATCCCATTACAAACTCTTGTCCTCTTTTTTTCATCATTGTTCTGATAATTTTCCTTTCTTCGCCCCAACTTCCAAATGCTGAACAACAAACTAGTTTCCTAAACAAGTTGTTCCCCACAATTGAGGTAACATTAGTCAACGATAACAATTTCTCAATTTATTACATGTGTAGAGATTACGACACAATTAACTGTAGGGATTTTGTTGGCTGATTGTACGCAGCGGATATTGAAAACTTGTTTCAAACACAACGAACGTAGAACTGTTTGACTATAGGTTAATTTTAAACGGTAAACATAAGACTTGAATGGTACTTACATGTTTACAATATCTGGAATCTTTATCAACTGTGGGTGCGCATGCGAATGCCCTTTCGATTGCAAGCTCCAAGCTTCAATGTATTCATCCTTTGGAAAGCTAAGAAATCTGGCAGAGGTTCAAGAGTGTTTTGATTCTGAGTCTCTAAGACTTAGAATAATGATATGAAAATCAAGTGTATTGCATAATGAAGTGTAGGTCTGAATTTATAGGTGAAAAGTTAGTTCAAACCGGATTAGGGTTTGACCTTGGGCCTGGCCCAAAATTCGAGACATATTAGGTCATTACGCCGCAGCCCTATGGTGTGGGCGCCGCGGCGTTGACGTGGCCCTACATTGTCTCGTTTTATTTTCTGCACATTCTTAATTAAATCTAAAATCCAATTTTGACTTAATTAAAACAATAATTATTTATTTAAATATCTCGATTCTAAATCGAATATTTAATACTCTCTCAATACATCCTTAGATCGAAAAGACAATCGACATAGTGTGACCCTACAGGCCTTTACATATCAACATTAATCAAATTAAGGTCTACGCGGAACTCCTAGACGGCGCCGCAAGACGAACTCAATATGTGAAGTACGTTTACACGAATCCAATAAACTTAACCTCTATGTGGTAAGATAAAATCCTTTCATTCACGACACACCCGATTAAGCTTAAGATTTGTCAAGTGTCTATCCAAATGGCTTAATCATTGTATCTCATCTATATTAGTTGACAACTATACCATATTCTAAATATATCTATTTCGTTGGCCAACGGCTTAGTCAACCTAATATCACTGAGAAACTGAGTGTTCTCTCGAATATATATTCGAGGAATGAATCCTAATCTTGACTCAACTACCACCTTTAATTCACATTGTAATGTACCCAATACAAGTCGTATCTCAACCTATAAGGCATTTGAGCTTAGGACACGATCAAAGTATATTACTTTGTAGACAAGGTGCGCATTGACCTCAAGTCTAAGGACTTTTATCTCCCACACGCTGATCATACTTTGGACAAGTATAACAAACAATATATCAGCAGGGTATACCAATACTTCCAAAGTATCCATGTGTCTATCACGAGTAGCCATTACTCGTAGCAGGTGAGACATACTACATCCTCTAAGGATGTGATGCAGACCACATGTCGACTTATCACATATCATCGATATCCCATTCTCGATGATCACTAGTCGAGGCTATTTTAAGAGTTACGTTATAATATTAATATCTCACATTATTAATAACAACGCAACCTCTAGAGATGCATATTATAGAATATTATAAACAATCAACTAATAATTCAATAATTGCAAATGTCAAAATATTAATCTCCATTAATAATAATACGAATGTGTATAAAATACATTTGTCCTAATACAGATGGTCTCTAGGACATACATATACTTTCATTTAACACCTTAACAAAGCTTCCTCCAGGTGATAATTACAAATTTAACATCTCTCAGATTGCTTTCCCTATGAGATGGTGTTATTTGTACATTAATCCACGTACACATGGATTCTTTTGGGCTTATAATGTGAGATCCAAATGTACCAAATGTTTTTGGAGTGTTACGAATTTTCCTTATTTGTATAAAGCTGATCGTGTGAGGTGGGAACGTGAAAAGCTTTTTGTCCCTGTTGGGGTCAATATTAATGATTATTTGTTAAGGAGCATTTGATATTGAGATATAACATTTAATGTCTTCTACATGAAAGCAAGATAGAGAGAGATTTGAGAATGTTCGATATATGCATATGGATTCAAAGGTTTATAAAGAATTATTTGATATGAATGAGATATATACATAGTGTTTTTAAATGCAGACACGCTTATACATATGTTTGTTCATTTAACACGTTGTTTAAATCGAGTTTCCTTAAGTTAGGCATCCTTTTTATCCTTGCTATTTCTAAAAGAAGAAAGATAGGTCAAAGCTCTTTTGGAGAGCCTATTTGTTGGGCTCGACGGCTCCAACTGGAAGGTTGGACATTTAGTCTTCTTATGGAGCATGCATACTAGAAAGAAAATTTAAAGGGTCTTCAAAAAAGAGCAAGGAGTGATGAGCAGCTTTAATCGGCCTTGTCTAACGAAAGATGACTTTAATTCTTGATTAATATAATTTTTTTTTTTGTGTAATTGAATTCAATGGGCAACATATTTGAGTGTTACTTCAAGAAAATAACTAGAATTTTCAATCATTCACTTGCTTTGACTACTTATGCTATAGATGTTTTTCTTCTTCTCTAATTCATGCTTTATTTTTTTATAAAACAATATTTTTTATGGGCGTGGAAGGTAGAAGAGGAGAGTGTTTTAGCAATATGTAAAGATAAACTTTATAGCAAGTTCATCAAAGGATACTTTATTTATACTTTAAATGAATTTTAACTTTAAATTTGGTAAACCTTTCACTAGTGAAGGTAAGAAATTTTAACATCGATGGGCGTACGCGATTGTAGGATTATCCTTTGTTTCAGACGATTTAGATTACAATATAAAATTATATGTATCGCAGCTCATGATAATGGCTCTTTAGATGAACTTGAATTCCCAAAAAAAAAAGGGAAAGTAAAGGCATGGCACAATATTAAATAGTAACAAAGTTTCACATATTGAGATTAATATAGTATAATTGAAGGGCTTCTCATGTTAAGACTAATGTAATTTAAACAACTTATGATTTTTTTACATATATGTTTAATTTTAACATTTGTCTTTGGTATGAAGGAACCTATTAAAAAAATTATTTGTATAGAAAACATTGAAAATGCTGTTTAAAAGATATATTGAGAATTTGTAAAGCATTTAAAACGTAGCCACAAGTCATGATTTGAGCGACAGTGATCACTTTTCTCTGAGTACGAATTTCAGAAAACGAGATGTGGAATACGAACTTCAGGACTTCAAACACGCGCCTAAACTTCAATACTCTTTGTAAAGGTTGGCCGTGTATAGTGGTCCTAAAGGTGCTATATGTGCACTTCGCTCCCCTTCTTTTGAAAAAAAAAAAACAATTGGACTGGGCTCAACATTTAGATCCAAAGTATATTTTGGAACCTTGGAAGGATGTTACCCCAAGCCCAAGTTATTTCTAGCGGGCTGGATGAACAGATAGATCCAAATTCGAACTCAACCCACTCTGTAATTCTTCTCAACTTTTCGCGCCGTTGTCCTCCTCGTTGCCGCTCTCTGCCGCGAAGGAATCAAATTGTAAGTTTCTCTTTTTATGGATTTTTTTCACAATAATTTTAGTGAATTTATGGATTATACTACTGTGTTTGCTAAAGCTTCACATCTGATATGATAGTTCCTTATGATGTTTACAAATAAGTATACGTTCGTATTTTGCTTTCCTGTGATAATGCCTCAAAATTGTGAGTATATTAAGGGTGGCCAGTGGGCCGAGTTCGGGGCGGAGCGGGTCACGGCGGGACTGGGGAGGGCGGGACCGGTTCTCAGGCGTGACTGGCAGGATCCGTCGGTCCTGCCTCGTTCCCGGGCCTGTCGTAAAAGGGGACCGCCAAGAGGCGGGGTCGGGATCGGTTTTTCCTTTTTTTATTCCACTTAATTTTAAAAAATAACATATATAAACACTTCTATAATTGAACAAGATAGTGTATTTAAAACATCTCAATGTTGTTTTTGTGCCTCTTATATTATTTAATAGAAATATGATATTTTTTTTGTAATACAATTTCAAAATTGCAATTTTGTGTTGTTGAAAGTTGCAAATCACATAGTAAAATTGCAATTAAAAAAATTACATCTTTATAAACACTTTTTCTAATTTCTTCACAATGTCTCGTGGTTCTTCGGTTGGAATTGGAATTTGTTGATCAAATTGGTCGACGTCGCTTCCAGCTCCGTCAGACAAGATTTCATGTTGTCTCCCGCCAATGAGTGTCTCTGCTCTCCTATTTGAAATCTTCCGGCTGAAAAAGTGCTTTCAGACGTTGTTGATGACGCTTGAATGTTCAACACATCTCGAGTCATCTTTGCTAGTGTTGGAAATGTCTTCTCATTTTCCCTCAAGTATTTAAGCAAGTCTTCACGTCCTTCTTCATTGAGAACTGCTTGGTACGGTACAACCCTGCAAAACAAAAAACATCAAACTCGATTAGCAGTGGTACCACTAAATATTCTATTTCTAAGACTTTCAATACTAGTCACAGAAACATCATGTCTTTTATAAGGTTGTACTGAAGAAGAAAAAGATGGTATAGAAGCCGGTTGGTTGCTAGCACTTTCTTATTGGTAATGCGTATATACTTTTTTGCATTCATCGTGTATGCTAGACAAAACTTCTTCTTTAGTTGGTTCCGTAGATGGTTGTTCATTTGGATTTTTTGGAGTTGGAGGTGGAAGTACTGCTATACAATCATAAATAGTTTCAATAAGTGCTTTACAACCGTCTATTTTAATAGTCGAATTTAATACAACACCAATAATATAAATAGTGCGAATAGATTTTTTTTTTTATTTGATAAATATTTTTTTTAATAGGTGCTTTATAAGATGGTTTTTTCATATATTCACTAAGTAACAAAAATATTAGAGCTATTTAAAACAACATAGTTGAAATAGTAGGATAATATATATATCAGAGAACTCTTTAGTTGCTTGAAAAAATTTATCTAAAAATACAATAAGTTCTGAATTTTTTTTCCAATCGTTATCTATAAGCATATCAGTTGGATTTCAATTATGAGCGTTAAAAAAATAAAGTTATAGGTCTTCTATAATCATAAGCAACAACTAGTTGTTCATATAGAGAATTCCACCTAGTCGCTACTTCTTCAAAAAATTTTTCTATAAGGTAGTCCACAATTGTGACAAGTTTTTTTATATTCTTTTTTTCTTTGTATTCTATTACATCTAAAAATAAAGTTTATAGCAAATTATACTTTATTAAGAATGTCTTCAAAAAATGATAGACCATTCTATACAACTAAGTTATAAATATGGCACTCACATTTTATATAAAAATGATTAAGAAAAGATGGAGTTAATAGATTTTTTAAAAGTCTCACAGCATAATTATTAGAAGAAGCATTATCTAACGTAACAATCATTATTTTGTCAGTTATACCATAATAATCGCAAACTTGATAAATATTTTCTGCAATAAAATTTTCAGTGTGTCTATCATCAATATATCTATATGCTAAAATACGTTTTTGCATAGACCATTTATAATCTATCCAATGACATGTTACAGTTAAATAATCATGGCCGTTAGTTCTACGGCCTATATCAGACGTGATAGATACTTTGCCAGGAAAATGATATAATGAATAACGTAAATATTATTGATATTCATGTGCAAATTTAAAAACGTCTCTCCTAACAGTTGATTTAGGAAAACCGTTAAAAACAGGATTATACATATCTCTTATGTAATGAATAAAACCAGGAGATGAAGGAAATGAAAAAGGCAAACCTTCCACCGCAACTAATTTTGCTATTGCTTCTCTATCTCTATATTATCGTATTTAGGACCTACAATTCCCCCCATCATCGGGTTAATTTGACCCTGTACTTGGTCCGGGATAATATGTGAACCTTGTCCCGACTGAGAGCGCATTGACTCACCCGACTTTGTAGCATCGTATTCATCCCACCTAGCTTTGTAAAAGCTTTGTACATGTCTCAATAAACCTCCCGTCCCACCCTAACCTTTTTCCATTTTAAATTTATAAACATTTTTACAAATTTTACATCTAACTACTTGATTCTCTTGGTTCCTATCAAAAAAATCTCATGCTGATTTTAATTTTCGTTGTGTTGGGACCTCGTCTCATACTAGGGGGAATATGAGGCGTTCCAGTTTCAGTTTGAGGTGCACTAGTGGGTGTGTCATCTAGATTATCTTCTAAATTAAAGTCTGGTTCAGTTGCAGAATATATCTCATCATCCAATGGTATATCATTAAAAAATTCAGGTTCATCTATATGAGTGTAATCAATCAAATCATCTTGTCTAGAAATATGATGACTATAAGAAGTACCCTTGCCCTTGTTACCCCTACTAGAAGAAGTAACCATACCCTTACCCTTAAACATACCTCTTAATCCTTCTATTTTAATTATGCAAATAAATAATTAAAGATAATAGAATTAAGTGCGATAATTAAGATAAAGTAACAATAATAATTTAAAGAAGGAACAAAGGTACCAAACGCCGACGTGTAATCGAGGATGAAAATTGAAACTTTGCTCGATGGATGATCCTCAAGCTAGTTGCCAACTTCAGTCCCAATTTTTGAACTTTGATACAATTATACAAATGAGCAAATAAAATAAAATATTTAGTAGGCAATGTAATTGTAGACTTGTAGAGAGATAGATTGAGAGATTAAGATTAGAGAGATTGTAGGAAGATTTGTGAGATAAAATGAAGAGAAAATGAGATATTTATAGTTAGGAAATTGGGTTAAAGTGTATATATACTAACTTAGGGGTTAAAAATAAATATTAAGGGGGTAGGGGGACCAAAAATGGTCGTTGCACAACGATCAAAATATAAATTGGCCGTTGTGCAATGGTCATTTTTGCAAAGGGGATGTCGGGGGCGTGGTCAGGGTGGGACGGGCCTGGGGCGGGACGAGCCCAGGTCCCGTCCCGATTTCGAGTCACGACACCGTTTTCTTAGGCGGGACCGGAGCGGGTCAGGGTCGGGGAGACCGGGCGCCCACTGGCCAGCCTTAGTATATCCTAATTGAGTTAATTGTCAAAAAGCACACTTAAAATATCACCTTTTCGCGAGTTTTATTCTATTAATCTTAAGTATAAGTTCGTATTTTGCTTTCATCTTCTGTTCTATTTTTTTCCCAACATAGTTACTTGGACTTATGTGCAAAAAGAAAAGGTTCAATTTTCTTTCATATTGTTCCTCTTTTCCTTATTATCCTAAACAGTTCAAGAAAAAAATCTAAATTATATATATATCTATCTCTCTCTCTATATATATATAGGCTTATCGGAAACATCCTCCCGACCTTCACAAGGTAGGAGTAAGGTCTGCTACACTCTATCCTCCCCAGACCCCATCTGGTGATTATACCGGGTATGTTGTTGTGTATATATATATATATATATATATATATATAGGCTTGGTGGGTGGAGTTCTGTTGGGAAAAAAACTTGTCCCTTCCTTTTCTTGCACAATTTTCCATTTATGGTGAATAAAATTTCTTATTATTGAAGGGGAGCCTTGGAGCGATGGTAAAGTTATTTTTGGGTGACCTATATGTCACGCGTTCGAGCCGTGTAAGCAGCCACTAATGCTTGCATTCGGTTATACGGTATATGTGCCCTTTCTCTTGTTTTCCAATCCTTTTTGAAATTTTGTATTTTAAGGGTGGTGATTGACTGGCTATTTTAATTCATTTACAGTTCTCAAGGACAGGTGAAACACTTGTGATGTGACCACTAACTCCATTGTGCTCCACGTTCTTGAAGAGATAATTCCTTCATTTTCAAACAGGTACCTCTGAGTCTGCTGATCTCTTTATAAATTAACATTACCTCTACACATTATCTAGTGTTATTTATTTTGACATGGAAGGTTAAATATCATGAGGACGGAAGGTGCTTGACTCAGAGAAGCTTATTATTAAACTAATCCTCTATTTATGATCCAAAAGAAAAAGATCGTCTACTTTACATTTTTTGGTCTTAGCAAGTTATAACATAGTATTGTAACTTAGTAAGTAGGGTACAGAGAAGAACGCCAGCCATAGCCTTCTCCAACAATATACCTCTCTGAATTTACTGATTTCATCAAAATCCCAACAACAAAAAATAGCAAAAATATTAATCATATTTGGAGCTATATAGCAAGTTACAACAATAAATGCAAACTGAAATAAAACCCTTTATAAATGTTCTACTACTAATCTCACACAAGTTCCGTTATTAAAGGTGTTATAAATATTGAACGTTACACAACTGTATTTATAACAAATTAATTCAATTCAAATAGTTCTTCCACGTATCTTATTTCAACAGTTGAAACAAGCCGAGGTTAGTGTCACAGTGAACTTAAGTATTGCACAAAAAAGACAATTTATCTCAAAATATTTTTTTTGGGAAAACATCAACTATTGCTAGCTTATTTATATAAAAAAAGTACATTATGAAGAATTAATTACTAAGCTGAACTATCGTGAAATATACATGTAACATGAATATTATAATACTTGTTTTGAAATCACTCAACCAGTAAATTCTTCAATTACAAATTACAGAAATGAACTTGGATGCAGTGAAATTTCTTTTCCACCCTCAAATATCTTGAGAGATAATTAATGTTTGAAACATTTACATTGAACATAATATTAGAAACATTCATATTTCGCAGGATATTTGAAATATCTTGAGATATGTATATTATTGACTTAATGATAATTAAATATCTATGAAATAATTTTATAAATAATTAAATATTTATTTGTTGATATAATGGTAATTGAACATTTATCGAGTGATTTAATATTTTTCAATACGAAATAAGCTTGTTATATCTTTTTTTTTCATCCTAAGAGATGTTTTAAAACACTTCTAAATGTTTAAAACATGAGTGTTAAGAGCAAAAGAAGTCCAAACATCTCTCAGATTATTTTAAACATAAGAAGTTCAAATATTTCACAAATTATTTTAAACATCTTGTGATATATTTAAATCAGTATAAATTAAAGATGATATAGAATATCGTCATGTAGGAAAAGTTTAGCTCCAAATTCAATCAACTCAAACTGATGTCAAAATTTGTATTTCACCTACAAATACTATTCCGTTTTAAACAATACCCATTTTGAAATAAACACAAAATCTATATTTGAATTTCAAACTGATCATTTCAGAATTTCAAGGTTGATTTAATAATGACGAACTTCAAAATTTTCCAAAAATGGTTCAAATACCCTCGAGATTCAAAGAAGATGAGACAAGAGAAAGAGAAGAATAATAACATGACGAGGAGGATGAAAAAAATAAAAGAAGAAAAGATCTTTTTGTTTTTTAAAGTTACTGTCAAAATTAAAAAAAAGAATTTTATTAAATTTTGAATAAAATCAAAAGATGTTCACTTTTTACAAATTTATTAAACTAAAATTGCTCAGAAGAATATTTAAGAGACAAACATGCTTCAAACATAAGGGATCATTTTTCATTTTTTTCGAATCAAATTCAGATGAAATTCTATTCACAAATTAAAATATCTTTTATATTAAAATATTAAGTTATAAATTATATTCCTTTTTTTATAAGAAAATTTAAATATTTAACACACTTGTTAGGTTAGGATAGAAACATATACAAACTAATATTTGTATATACAGTAAAACCTCTATAAATTAATACTCTATAAATTAATAAACTCTCTAAAATAATAAAATCTTCCGGTCCCTACTTAGGCCTTTGTAAAAAATTATCAAATTCGATAAGATAATAAGATAATAATTTTTCGGAAAATCCCTTTATAAATATTAGGTCCCATTAAAACTCTAAATTAATAATTCATAAATATTACAATTATAAATATTATGGTAATTTGCTAAAATATGAATCTATTGTTACTTGATTTTTCTTAAAATTTAAATCTAATTGAATTTAATCCCTAACTTTTTTAATTGCAACCAAGAGTTCCGGTGTCGAGTTCTCTAGCTGCAACAATAAATTTTGAAGAGTTGTTTTCGCTCTCAAAGCCTCCTTTCTCGTGACTGGTTCCAACGGTATTGAATCATCTTCAGCTTCATCATTAGTAGGATCTTCAATAATATCAGCAACAATTTCCTCTAAACTTTGAACCATTGAACATTCATCATTTTCACCCGGGATAGTCCACCAATTTGTTGACGTCCATTTCATTGCGATAACCAACATCCTGACCATACTCTCAAGCTCATGTAGGCTTTCTTCAAAGTTTGTCTCACTTGAGATTTCTTCATTTGAACGGATTTTGCAAGTCTTAAAGCAATTTGCTATTGACACTTGAGAAACACTGGTTGTCCAAGCGGAGACTGCAAAATTGATGGCATCTAAAACATTAATCTTTTCAGGATTAGGTAGCCCCAACTCATGAATATATTTAATTGGCTATAATAGTTATTTAAGTGCAACGAATTAATGTAAACATGTATACATTATTTAAGTAATTCCAATGAATTGATACATGCGCCCATGAATATAATAGTTAATTGTATACAATGAATTGATATTATACATGAATATATTTAATTAGTTACAAAGAATTGGTTGATGCATGAATATAATCAATGAAACATATATGAATTCATTTATTTTCAATACATTTGTATGTACTAAATTTGCTGAATTTAAAAAGTCTCTCTTTTAATTAATAAAATATTAATTTATCGATATATTAATATCTCTCTAAATTAATAAAATTTTATGGTCCAAAGATTATTAATTTATAGAGGTTTTACTGTAATTTCCATTATACATAGAGGTTAAATATGTAATTTTAAAAATTAGGAATCAATTATAAAGTCACTGAGTGTAATTTAATCTTTTTCTTCTAATTATAACCCTTGTCGATTTTTCACTTATAAAATCAGATTGCAGCAAAGAGCTCTGTAATTACTCTTCTCGAAAGTTCCAATATGGACGCTCTAAATTCCTACGCATCATCGGCGGCGATTGCACAACAAACATGGGAGTTAGAAAACAACATCGTAACAATGGACGCGCCGTCGGGTTCAACACCGGAAAACTCCGCGTCGGACGCTATATTCCACTACGACGAGGCGGCACAGACGAAGTTCCAACGGGAAAAACCGTGGGCGAGTGACCCTCACTTCTTCAAGCGCGTGAAGATCTCTGCACTCGCACTTCTTAAGATGGTTGTTCACGCGCGTTCTGGTGGTACAATTGAGGTTATGGGACTGATGCAGGGTAAGACTGATGGTGATGCTATTATTGTTATGGACGCTTTTGCCCTCCCTGTTGAAGGTACTGAAACTAGGGTTAATGCTCAAGCTGATGCTTATGAATATATGGTCGAATATTCACAGACCAACAAGCAGGTTAGTGCGTTTATAGTACTCTGTCCCAATTTATGTGACACCGTTTGTATTTTGACCGCAATTTATTGATAATATTTTAAATTATTAATTATTGAGACTTATATTACTTTTTTATGCAGTTTCTAATTATGTAAATTAATTTTCAAAAACTTAAAGATTGTATTTCCCTATCCACGGTCAAAATAAAGAAGTTTTGACTCTCGAAATCCCAACATTATCACTCGAAATCCCAACATTATCACATTCATAATGTACGCATTGCATTGTACTATAGTACTATATTATATTGTACTGTATTAATGAATACAATATTTGGATAAACGGTATCTTTGTTGTGTTTAATAACATATTTTTTATTTGACTGTATAGTACTGTATAATAAGTTAATAACATGTAAGTTCACTAAAATATAGGTAAATGAAATAAGTGATCACGCAAAACCACCAAATCCGTGGCAATTGAGCTTTCTCATGGTTATATAACAATGGAGTTGCAATGGATTTACAACACCATACAATATAATTTTAAGAACAATGAAAACAAACAAGGTATCAATGAAAACAATACAATAATGAACCACAGGAAACAACCATCCAAACAGGGGGGAACAGAGTAATTTTTTTTTCTTTTTGATGGGTATCTAGTATACTGTGAGCGCTAGAACATTTTTGGTTCAGAGGGAAATAATGGAGAAAGGTTGCCCTAGCAATAACTAGTCAATTTACATGACTTTTTCAGATTTACTGAAGATTGGAATAAAAAAAACGGGTTCAAATGGAGCAGAACTGTAGGTTGATAGAGTAAATACAATGAATTTTAGAATTACTCCCTAAATGTTGGAATGTAACCGGTTCAAATCAAAGCTAAATGACTTGTGAAGGTTCATATAGCAGATTTTACAATCTACAATGAATTTTCAGATTTAATGAATATTGGAAATGGGCTCAATATGGGCAGAACTGTAGGTTGATAGAGTAAATAAGGTGTAATTATTTCCTAAATATTGGAATGGAAACGGTTCAAATGGAAGCAAAATGAATAGTGAAAGTTCATATAGCAGATCCCAACTAGTTTGAGATTGAGGTTTTGTTCTTGTTGGTGTCCGGGCGAGGTTGCCTTGACTACTTTGCCTATTTGAGCTTCATGGCTGCACCAAAGGTTAACTAAAATCAAGTTTCTTCTTTTCCTGAGTATCTAGAATACTGTGAAGCTTAAGTTAATTGATTTTCCTTGAGGGTTGTGTGGAATTTTCACAGTTTGATGGAAGTTGTACCATGTGATTTAAGTGGAAATTTGTTAGTGGAGAGGAAAATCCTGTTGCATTGTCTAAAGTTAGGCTTTAATTCGTTGGTGTGCTAGTATTTATTAATTTTTCTTTATTATAACCTACATAATATATTTGTAATTTTCTTTTAAGAAATAATAAGAGATGATCATTGTGATATGTGTTTTTGATCTTATTACACGAGTGGGCTCCGCTACTTGATTCGAGGTCAGGATGCTCCTACAAACAGATTGTTGTTTGGTTTCTGAAGTGGATAGAGTTTAATCTCTCCTATTACATGTTAGCATGTTCATGTCGTTGCTCCGAAATGGCGTCTTAGGGACACTCGTTCCTAATTCCTTGGTCATAAACCTTTGTTGCTCAGCTCCTCCAGAAATGCCATAGCACCCGTATCAGATCCTCCAAAAATGTATAACTTTTGGAGGATCCTACACGCACTTAGCATCATTTTTGAAGGATCCGAGCAGCATAGTCATAACCTGCTAGTAGTCTGTAATATATTGCGCAGGTTTCCATCATCATGCACATACACATGAGGTTCTTGCGGACGTGCCACGACTTCTTTTTCACATACATTTTAGAGAATCATCATCAAAAAGTCAATTCTTTCAGATGATCTGTTGCTTCATATGTGTTTCGATAAGCATTTTCTTGGAGTCCTTGTGTATATCTATAATTTCAGGAGTTAGTAACCTTAGCAGTTTATTTGAGCTTCAGGTCAAAAATCTTTCATAGGTCACGGAATTCAATCTTGCTGCACCTAGAAATTCTTTTGAGCTGATTATATTTAAGCTGTATACATTGTTATATAGGATTTATACATTTGTGTATCAAATTGGAGTGTGCTTGTCACTGTAGTTTGTTCAGACCATTCTCTTACTCGGACTTTTTGGTATAGGCTGGTCGGCTGGAAAATGTGGTCGGGTGGTACCATTCCCATCCTGGTTATGGATGCTGGCTCTCTGGCATTGATGTGACTACACAAATGCTTAACCAGCAATATCAGGAGCCCTTTCTTGCAGTTGTTATTGATCCAACAAGAACTGTTTCTGCTGGAAAAGTTGACATTGGTGCCTTTCGAACATATCCTGAAGGATATAAGCCTCCAGATGACCCCATCTCAGAGTATCAGACCATTCCTTTGAACAAAATCGAAGACTTTGGAGTACATTGCAAGCAGGTCACCTCTTTGGCACTCACACATTTATGTTAAAAGCTAGGACTTCAGCTTTACTCCGACTGTTGACTCACCAACTTTTCTCTTAATTTGCAGTATTATTCATTGGATGTTACGTATTTTAAGTCCTCTCTCGATTGCCATCTCTTGGACCTACTATGGAACAAGTATTGGGTGAACACACTTTCTTCTTCCCCTTTGCTTGGAAATGGAGACTATGTTGCTGGACAGATATCTGATCTTGGTAATAACATTGTTGCCTACATTTTTCACTTTCTTTTATCATCATAATGATTTGATGCCTGGATATGAGTTTGCACAATATTGAAACACCTCAAACTTAGTTGATCCCATTAAATCATGCAGCTGAAAAGTTGGAGCAAGCTGAAAATCAACTGTCCCATTCTCGTTTTGGGCCCTTAATGGCACCCCCTCAAAGGAAGGAGGAGGTAATTTATTTTTCGTTTTTCTTGAGTCTTGACAATGCATAATCTAAATTACAAGTCAATCTCTTACTTTGTTTGAAGAATATTAGTTTGACCAATAAAAAAAAGAATATTAGCTTGACCAATAAAAAAAGAATATTAGTTTGACAGTTTTTTAGTCTTTTGGATTTTGAAGTTACTTACCTTGGAATCTTTTTGGCATGTGATTCTATTTAGACATCATCAAACCTAGGTAGTATTTTGTGTGTACAGAGTGGTCATTTTTGGAACATTGTAGCTTATAGCATACCAGCCTCTTGATCATATTTGCTGGGTCATGAAACTGCTTACAGTTAAAATGTGCAAGGATATGCAAAGGGAACTAAATATAGATTTGCCTCCAATTGTACATGTTCATTTTCTCTTTTTTTTTTTTTTAAATGACGAGAATTTACTAAAAAAATTTCTGTACTGGAGCACCTAATGCGTGCTTATAAGGATCAACTAGGAGAAAATAATGCAATACTAGAAGAAAAGGATACATTCTGTATTCAAACGTGGAACTATGATTGATATTGTTTTGTTACACACTCAGCAACAGCTTTTGCGTGACATTCTTAAGAAAGGGAGAAATGGCCAAGATTGTATGAACGAAGGGTTTTATTACTACTTTAACAGTGGATATTAAAAGAGATATAGTGGACAAAGAAAAAAACTAGTTCATTATGATAATGTGCCAATATGATCCTATCTTTACCTATGCATGATTTGGTCCTCTATTATAGTAGACCTGCGGAGTAAAGGCATTTATTACTGCCTTGTTAGGAGTAGTGGAAATAATCACTTGCCAGATATCGGATTATCTGTGAACCAGAACTAGCTGTAAAAGTGGACCTGCCATCATTATTGAATATCTTTGTTTAACACCAACAGGTGTCTGTATTTTTCATTGTTGCGTTTGGGTTTTGGTGTGTGTGTGTGTGGGGGGGGGGGGGGGGGTCACATAAAAGTGATGAGAAAGCAGTCAAAGGGAAAATGAGTGGAAAACAAAACTATAGGATTATATTAGCAACTAACCTAGCGAAGTTTGAGGATAAGCTTTGTGATTACTTATTTGGTATACAAGTCTTATGCCTTGGGCGCTGATTTTCAATCAGTCTTTATGTGTTCTCTCTACTTCCCTTTGTTGCACACATGCAATATTATACCGAGGAAAGTAGATCCTGAAAGCATTGAACCAAACCATTTTCCCCCACTTCCAAAGTCTATTTAAGTGGGCATGTAAGCATTTTGTCCAAAATTAGTGGTGGAAGTTGCAGAATCTTTTGTTGAACACTTGTGACAAGTTAAAGATCCATTGTATTGAGCAAGAAGATAGAGGATCACAAGTGACTAGGCAACAGCGTATTGTCTGGCAGTTTATAATCACTATTACTGTGTTAGGAGCACTTGTAGAAAAGGATGAGCTTGATAGAGGTACCAGGGTGGAGCCTCACTTTCTTGTACTACAATATCCCTTTCCTGTATGTTTTGTGAAGCATAAAATCAGTAATTTGCTACTGTAGGTGGTGATGTGCCATATTGTTTCAGTTCATGTATCTTACTACTATTTGTTTTTGGGCTTGGTTATGTGGTTGTTACCTAGTCTTGATCTCCAAGTTCAGGCTATCCATTGAATGCTATCATGTTTTCACTTCAACTTTCAGTAGTCTTTTGCCTTTGCTTTTACCTTACTACTTATTCACTAAATTGCAAAATATAACATGCATCAGGCAACTTTGGTTGCATAGTGGTACTAAATGTGTTGGTCCTCTGGAGTTGCAGGAAGAATCTCAGCTTGGTAAGATTACACGTGATAGTGCTAAGATTACTGTCGAGCAAGTTCATGGCTTAATGTCGCAGGTATACGCTGTTCTATTCTTACATTAGTCGCATATCATTCTTCTAGCTTGAATTTAAACATTTCCATTGCTGGATAGGAATGTCTTGACACTCGATGTATTTATCCTTGGTTTTCAGGTTATTAAAGACATTCTTTTCAATAGTGTTCGTCAGTCAGGCAAATCGCAGGCAGAACCCTCTGGTCCTGAGCCCATGATCGAAACCTGAAAGTTCATATCCTATTAATCCGGATGTAGATCTGTTTGATGCAACTTTAGGTTTCTTTTTGCAGTTAACTATACAACTTTGACTCCATTATGTAGCTCCAAAGAGGTGAAAGTTTACGGTGATTGGCTCTCGGGATTTCACATCCATTACTGTTTAACTTTATGGAAGATTTTGCCTGCTAGTTCTTTTCCTTATTGTTAATTAAAGGTTTAGATTTTTGACATGATTGGTTTGGTTCTTCTAAGAAAAAAACCGGCTCTAAGAGATCACAGTAAATCATGAACTGTCATTTCTGCTTCAAACTTTTTATGAATTTGACATTAATTTTTTTTTAGTTCGAGTTCTCTTTAGCCTACGGTTAAAAAGAGCTAGATTGAGCTCAACATAAGAACTGTGTATTAACCAAATCATGCCTCAACGATCTTTGAGAACACCTTAATTAAGTAGTATTTATTTACTTGATTGGGTTCCCGTTGTCTTCTATATATTGACTAGTACAAAATGAAATCTAAAAAGACCAGGATCCAGTGGGTAGTAGAAGTAGCATGTTTTCATTTGTTTTTCCAAATTTCAAAACCAGAATTCTGAGTGTTCCTTTTTTATGTGCTCTATTTGTTTTCCTTGTTATTACAGAGTAATTTTCTTTTTCTCCATTTTATTTGTAGACAAGACCAATGTTGATCGGAAGCTATATATTATTCCAGTGCTTGACAGTTACTTGTTAAATGATTAATTGTATGATTGGAAACACGAATATATATATCATATTAGCCATGTTATAGAATGGTGTTTATGACTTTTTATAAAATTGTTTCACGCTAATTTTAATAGACTTTATGGAGGATTAATTGCGTCACAAAAATCCACTTATTATAGAGATATCTTCAGATACATGGGCATGGAATATGAGATAAATTCGTATGAGACTTTTTCTCTTTCTATAGTAAACTATATTGCTTTTGTATTTCTAAAGTTTGTGTATTCGAGTACTGGAAACATAACTATGAATATTTACGTACCAATCTCCTTGTACATATGTACAAGGTAGGTCTTGCAATTGTCAATCTTTAAGTTCAAAAGTTTGTACAACATTCGAGTTTTGGAAAAAAGGTTGGCCTAATTTTATAAACTGTTATTAATATTTGACACGTTTTTTATTCTAAATATTCTATTCATCACTCTGCTGTTTCTTATATTTAGGCTGTATTCTAAATATTCTATTCATCACTATGTTGTTTCTTATATTTAGGTTGTATTCTAAATATTCTATTCATCACCCTCAAACTTTGCACATAATTTCATTTTGAACCTTATCTTTCCATGGTACTTAAAAGTTAATCTCTTTTCTTAGTTCCAAAACTCTGTTGTTTGATCTATTCTTTGGGGTGACAATCACCAAGAAAGAGAAATTTCTTGGGTGACAATCGACAAATCTCTTTAAGCAAGGAGAAGTAGTCATTTAAAACGATGATGACTTTAGACTTTAGATTGGACGAAACACAAAACTAACTAAAGAGTTGTTTGTCATACTTTGAGTAAATTAATTAATTAAGCAATCCCTTTTCTTCACTTCATATCTATTACTAGATCTTTGTGCACGGCTATAAACCAAGAAGCTTAAGGGAAACATTTATCCAAGTTTATTACAAGTTTTTCTTTTCTTCAATTTTTGAAATCCAATATAAAATCCGGTTTATATAAGTAATACTTTTGGATGAGTTGATATTTCGTAAACATGTTCATACATTTCCAAAATGGTGACTTAACAAACAACAACAACAACATACCCAGTGAAATCCCACAACGTGGGGTCTGGGAGGGTAGAGTGTACGCATACCTTACATCTACCTTGGTAGGTAGAACGGCTATTTCCGAGAGACCCTCGGTTCAAGACAAAGCATAAGCAAGGCAAGCACAACAAGGCAAGACAAGAGAAACAGTCAGACTCGGACAAGAAATTTAAAGCAATATGAAAATACTGGTATGAAAAGTGAATAAGCTTAGATTACACATTCTGAAAAAAGAAGCAGTAACTACCGCAAGTACATTAGATAAACAAAGTACACTAAAAAACACATAGCAGCAGAAATTAAAATACGAGGAACTATAAAGTAATAATGCGCCTATTAGTATGATAGGCGAAGCGGGCCTACAATAACAACACTACACTCCCAGTTTGTAAGCGTACGTAGGACTACGCTCGACTACCTACTACCTTCTACCCTAATTCGCGTACTCCACAACCCCCTTATCTAAGGTCATGTCCTCAGTAAGTTGCACCTGCACCATATCCTATCTAATCACCTTCCCCAATACTTCTTCGGCCTACCTCTACCCCTCATGAACCCGTCCATAGCCAACCTCTCACACCTCCGCACTGGGGCATTTGTGTCTCTTCTCTACGCACATGCCAAAAACCATCTCAACCTCACTTCCCGCATCTTATCCTCCATCGAGGCCACTCCGACTCTGTCCCGGATATCATCATTTCTAATTATATCCCTCCTTGTATGCCCGCACATCCATCTCGGCATCCTCATCTCCGCAACTTTCATCTTTTGAATGTGCGAAGTCTTGACTGGCCAATCCCTGGTGCAGCCCCATCATCACTGGGAAGTGCTCTGAGTCTCCTCCTATTATCCATACCCTGGTCTTAGCTCCATCATACATATCCTTGATCGCCCTAGTGTACGACAGATGTACACATCTAACCTCCAAACATCTCCATAGAACCTCCCTAGATACTTTGTCGTATGTCTTTTTGAGGTCGATGAAAACTATATGTAAGTCTCTCTTCCTTTCCCTATACTACTCCACCAACATCCTAATAAGATGAATGTCTTATGTAGTTGAACGCCTCGGCATGAATCCAAACTGGTTCTCGGAGATAGACACGCCTTTTCTCACCCTCCACGACTCTTTCCCAAACTTTCATAGTATGGCTTAGCATCTTGATACCCATCTAGATATCACCTTTGTTCTTGTACAAAGGAACCATTGTACTCTACCTCCATTCTTCAGGCTGTCTTAAAAATGACGTTAAACAACTTAGTCAGCCACTCCAAACCTGCTCTGCCTGTGCTCTTCCAGAATTCAATTGGGATCTCATCAGGCCCAGTCGCTCGTCCCCTGCGCATTCTGTGAACATCACCCTTAACCTCTTCAACCTTAACGCTTCTACAATACTCAAAATCCAGATACATACCAGATTGCTCCAGATCTCCCAGCACAATGTATCTATCTCTTTTCTCGTTCAAGAGTTTATGAAAGTAATACTGCTACCTCCGCCTAATATGCGCGTACTCCACTAGTACTTTGCCGTCCTCGTCCTTGATGCACCTCACGTGATCCAAGTCACGGGCCTCCTCTCCCTCGCCTTGGCTAGTCTGTATAACTTCTTATCTCTACCTTTTTTTCTCTAATTCCACATACATGCGTTCTAAAGCCACGTTTTCGCCGCCGTAACCGCAAGCTTTGCCTCCTTCCTCGCCATCTTATAGAGCTCCCTATTCGTCCACTTATCCACCTCATCCTTACTTTCTACCAATTTCGCATACGCTGCTTTCTTTGCTTCCACCTTCTCTTTAACTTTATCATTCCACCACTAGTCCCATCGATGCCCACCACGGCTACCTCGCGAGACCCCTAGCACTTCCTTAGCCACCTCTCGAATGAAGCTAGCCATCTTGTCCCACATACATGTCGCATCCCCACTACTCTCCCAAGCCTCCTTGGCCAGCAACCACTCCCCATCTCTAAGGAAGAAATAAAAGATAAACTTAATCAACCAATTTTTATACGTTAAAGTAATCCTCCAAATATATAATTCCATACTGAATAAGGTTATAATTTTTTCGACTTTAAAACAATTTCCGGTATGAATTTGTATTCATTCTTGGATATCATTATGCTTGATGGTTCCTTTTGATTTTGATTTGCAGTTTCAATTTTCACATTAATACGTTGTAGTTTTATTAACTTCTTTTGTATTAATAGTTGCATTTCTGCGGTTATTTTTCGGAAGGATTCTATTCAAGAAGAAGAAGATACAAGAGAAGGGTCACTTCACAAATTGGCTAAAGAAGAACTCATGTGGGATTATTTGTGCAAAGGTCACTTTTGGCCCTTTGTTATAATAGACATAACTTTATATAATTGTCTTTCATTTGATTTTTTTTTAGCTTTTGGATGACAATTAATATTTTCATTAGAATTCTACTTAGGCATATAATTAGTGGTAAACTTAGTTGGATTGTAATTTCTTTGTTTTTGGAGAACACTTCAATGGCTTAAAAAATTTGAACCAAGAAAATATGAACCATAGAAATACTTAAAAGTTACGGAACCAATCTACTACAACACTAAAATTACCATAAAGTGGAAATTTTTACCAAGACTAAGAGCCCGTTTGGATTAGCTTAAAAAAGTGACTTTTATGTATAACAGCTTTTAGAACTTTTTTAAGTATTAAACTTATTTTATAATAAACAGTTATGCACTTTTTTTTTGCTGTCAAAATGACCGAAATACCCTTAAAGTTGTTAACAATATAAAAACTGATTTATTTTCTTAAATCAGGAAAAACTAATTTATTCTAATCAAAAAGTGAAAATCCCGATTTTCTTTAAAAAAAATAAATATGGAAAAGCTGAACTTTTTTAAAAATCAAGAAAACATATTATTATTTTCTAGATTTAAAAAATTAAAATTTTAATTTTGTGAGAAATGTGGACTTTTTAGGACACTTTCTTTTTTAAAAAAAATTCAGTTATCCAGATTTAAAAATAAACTTTTTTTCCAATTTTTTTTATAAAAATTACAATTTTCCAGATTTGTTCTTACAAAAGCAGGTTTTTAAAAAATATTTTTCTAGATTTAAAAAAAAAATAGATTTCCATATTCTAAAAAAAAAAAATTAAAACGAGAAAAATATTTAGGGCTTTTTAGATATGATAGTAATGTTGAAATTAGAAAAAAATTATAAGGATAAAAAAGTAAAATCATTGATCAAACCAAAATGACTTTTAAACTTAAAAAAAAAGTAGGGGTTAACCAACTTCTCCATTTTTAATTATTTTAAGCACTTTTAAAACTTATTTTAAGTAATTTTCTAATTTGACAAACACTTCAACAAGTTAAAAAAAAAAGGCTTATAACCGTCGAAAAGCAAAATTTCAAAAAGTAACTTCCCAACGCTTAAACTTTCACCGATGAGCTTTTGCTTCATTTTTGTTCTCCAGCTCAAAATTCTCGTGTTATTTGTTTCTCCAGGATTGTTTCATATTGGATTATACTAATTGTAATTTTCGAGTACAACCAATTTGTTAAGAGAACATTCACCATAACACAACATAACCATAACGCTGCAGAATTAACACCAGAGCACAAAGTGAAGAAGAAATAGGGAATATGATAATAAGGAATCCAAACTTTAATTATAAAATGTAAATTTATTTCTCATATAAATCGCTAACAAATCAACCTCTCTGTATAATATATCTCGCAAAATCGACGAACATAATAATCAATACACCAAAATTGCCTTGAAAATGCTGATTTGTGCAATTGCTGTTAGATTTTGTAGAGCAGGGATTAAATAGTTGAAGGTAGAGAGATTAGACGTGGAGAGAACATTCACCAAACACTAGTAGAACCATAAACGTTACAGAAATAGGAAATATCCAACTTTAATATAACAAAACCGTAGATTTATTTCTCATATATACTGCAAAAAGAATAATAATAATAATAGTACTACATAAGAGTATCAAACCAATAATAATAACCAAACTTCCTAAATCCTTAGCGAATCAATCACTCTCGTCTCTCTGTATAAACCGATATCGAACATAATAATCAAATACTTTAGTGCCTCAACAAAGCAACAGCAGAGACAAGTATAGAAGTAGCCACCAAAGCACCGGATTGAGCCAGAGAGAACGCCGCTCCGGCGTCAGGTGCCGGTGCCGGAGCCATTCCAATCTCCTGAGCCGATGCTGCCACAGAGAAAACAACAACAATCAATGCAACCAAAAATGCCTTGCGGATTTGTGCCATTGCTGCTTAGATTTAAGGAGAAAAATAGAAACTGTTGTTTTTGCTTGAGATGGAGAGAGAGAGAGAGAGAGAGATAATTAGGGTTTTGATTTGATGATGGAAAATTGAAGGCCAAGGGGTGTGAATTTATAGGGAGTTAGGAACGCGTGAAAGAGTTTTGAATCGGCGAGGCATGTGAAAGGAGGAAAGTTCGTTGCGGCGCTGGACACGTTGCGAGCATCTACTGGAAATGACCTGCTTAATGTTGGACTCTTCTCTATGTACGCTGTCTTTAATTTGCTTTTACTTAACAAAACAATTACTCCCTCCGTTTTAACATATAAATAATGTTTTTAGCTTGAGCATATTTTAAGAAATTGCTTAATTTTAGAAAAATTAAGAATATTTTTACTAACTTATTGATAATCAAATTTTTTATTTTTTTTAAAATAAAGAAAAATCACTTAATGACTTTTAATTATGTAAATAAAAATAATTTTAAAAAATTAAGAATAATTTCTTCTTAAAATCTTAAAAAATCACTTATTTTGATACGAATAAAATATTATTAAAAGTTCTTTAAGAGAACTTTATTTTTTCTTTCTTTGAGAGTGTTTGATAGTATGAAGAAAGATATTTTTCACAATATATATATATACTAATTTCTACGAATGATGGGTCGCACGTTAATAATAGCACGTCTGCTCAGACGATCAATATTAACTACGTCATTCCCCTGCTTCTTCCACTATTACATTTTCGTTTGTGTAGGGGCATGTTTACCTTGTTGGAAGGGTGTCATCCGATACCGTTTCATAAAAACAAATCACTAAAATATGGGTAAATATCAATAAAAAATAAATGAATACGTACATATACTATTACATGACACTGCTTGACGAAGCAGCCAGTTAGTTCAAAGCTTAAGCTAGCTCGCGGCTGGATATCGCGGGAAAAAGGGGAGGCAGAGGAGAGGTATACGGCGGCCGATTTAGGGTTAGGGTAGGGAGAGATTTTTGACTCTTGATACCATTTAGAATAATGTCATATCCTTGATTGAATTCTCTTATTAATGTAATATATATAGCACAGGCGATGCCAATTAGTTGAGATGATATTTTAGTCATGTTAGTATGTTAACTTTAGTTCCTTTGTTTTCTAGAAGCTTTGTAGTCACATCAGAGATTTAAATACCAGTAGAAAATATAGACAAGTTTTTTTTTTGTTTTGTATAGTATTGGCTGAGATGAGCTTCAATGGAACCATAGGGTCAGTAAGGATTTGTATAGCTGACTCTACTTGCTTCAATTTGAAACGTAGCAGTTGTTGTTGTTGTACAAAATTTGTTGTCTAAATTGAGATTAAAGAAAAACTTAGCTTGTTTGAATCGGAACCTGTTAGGAAGTACAATAGTTAGTTGGCAAACAACAAGTCTTGGAAGATTGATTGTTCAAATGAGATTTTTTCTCATTGCTTAAGTGGTGACTTATTGTTGTGGTGCAACTCCAGTTAACACCTGGTGTGAAAAGCTATGTGGAAGAGAAGTTGGGTAAGGCAGTTCAAAAGCATAGCCATCTAGTCAGGGAAGTGGATGTTAGGCTGTCTGTTCGAGGTGGAGAGCTTGGAAAAGGCCCAAAATTCGACGATGTGAAGTATGCACCAAAAACTTGAGAATTCATTATGTTAGATTTTCATTATTGTTCAAATTGTAATTGACTGGTGTTCCTGAACTATAGGTTACTTTATTTATGAAAAAGCATGGAGTAATTCGTGCAGAGGAAGATGCGGAGTCAGTCTATGGAAGTATGGATATGGGTTTTTGTTGGGTTGTTGTACGCAACGGATATTGAAAACTTGTTTCAAACCCAACAATATCATCAATTATACAGCGGAAACTGCGGAAAATTAAGGAGAAGGATTCAGACCATGGTAGACACATGAAGGGCTTCGATAGGCTGAAAGTGAGGGAACCAGAAATGCTGGTAGTTCAAGAGGATCTGGAAACAATTTCCCCAAGAGGACTACAGTTAAAATTGAAGGGTGGAATAACATTTGTGTATCACACTCTAGGATGTCAATAAAAAGTTCATTTCATGTGTCAATTTGCTTAATTTTAATTCAAGTCTTTAAATTAGTGAGGATCTTGAAGGGAAAGGACCGATAGGTGTTGTGGGGGAAAATGTGTAAATTTTATGGTAAAATGGTTCACTTAGAAATCATGTGATATAACATTTAGGAATTAAGATTTGGAGGCCTTAAGGGATGTGATAACAGATGCACCTGTCCATTTGTCTCCCAAGGACTCCCCTTTTCATTTGTTCCATTTACACACTGAGGGCATGTGCATTAGGCTCATCTTTCCTATGATTTGTTGATAATTACCAACAACCGCATTATAGGAAATTCTCCGATCTAAATTTTTTCCATTTGTTTTATTTTTCTTAAGTTTCAAACTTCCCAAAGTCATTAGAAACTGAATTGAACCTTATTCGAGGGACCTAATCATTTCTGCTAGAATCGGCCACTCGCTAGCTGCAGTGGCCTGCTCTCCAAAACTGACCTTTTTTTTTTTTTGAAGGCGAGCCTTGGAGTAACTAGTAAAATTGTTGTCATGTGACCAGGAGGTCATGGGTTCAAGCCGTGTAATTTCTGCCAAGGTAAGGTTACGTACAACAGACCCTTGTGGTCCGGTCCTTCCTCGGACCCCGCGTATAGCGGGAACTTAGTGCACCGGGTTGCCTTTTTTTTTATTATCAAATTCTACTTAACTTTTCCATGCAATTTATGTCTACCAAAATCTTTTGGGATTGATTTAAAACTTTCTACAAGGCTTAAAAGTCCATTAGCCTTTCAGCTATCGGTTATGCAATTTTTTACAATGAAGTTAGAGCTCTAGCTACCCCATAGTACTTGAAAATTGAAATCCTCCCATTGCCTATAAAATGCCTGTGTCTTTATTCAACGCAAACTGAGTAGCCTATGCTGTAGCCAGATATTCTTAATCTCTGCTTGATATAAATGCCTCGGTGGCTTCCTCGCTCACTTTTGACTCTTCCCTTCTATGATTTTAAGTTTTAACTGCCTGTTTTCCAGACTCGATACTAAATGATGCACCAAGTCATTAACAGTCATCACCCTTGAAATCCTAGCTTGAGATGTCTGATTGTCAAGATCTATTGAATTCTCTTAAATGAGTGTAAACAACCATTCTAATGGTTAATAATGTCATAGATATAGGTTTGTTGGGTCTTTGCCTAATGATTCTAGAATTTTACTATCGACTCACTTCCGTTCATATTTTATTTCAGATCGTTTGTAAGAAGTTCTTTGACATGCCACCTTTAAGTGTCACTGAATCAATTGAACAGCTGGAAAATGGCGACCATGACTTCTATGGTTTCCGGAATGAGGAAACTGGTACTAACAAATGACTTGAAATCTTCATAAACAATTTTACGACTGCTTCAATGGTAATTTTCTGTTTTATTTGGTTTATGATTATATGCCTTGCTGCAGGTAAGATTAACATTCTTTACAGACGAAAAGAAGGGGGTTATGGAATTATTATTCCAAATGAAGATGGTGAAGCAGGGACGTTAGAGTCCGTGGAGGTTGAACCAGAGAAAGAACCGTCGATAGCAGAATAGATTGATTTGGTAAAAGAGTGTTATTAGTTAGTCACTCAGTACATTTACTTAGCATTATGTTCACTCGTCAAGATTCAAAAGAGAAACAGTTTACTGCTTTGGTGTATACGAGGATGTTTTTGCAGCTATCATCTGCAACTTACTACATGGAATGTAGATGTTTCAACCTTTATGATTTCTGTAAAAATTGTAATTATAACTTGAAAAGAAAAAGGGGGAAATGTATGTCAGCGCACTGAATTTTACATTCTAGTATGTGTTTTCTTGGATCTTTGCTCATTGTGCTCTGGTGGTAAGGAGCTACAACACTTATATGCTTGCAGCTTATAAAGGTTCTACATATCAATTTCTTAGTAAGTCAATTTAGATACGTAGAAACTACGTAATTTACTCTTATTATTGCGTATGATGAAGGTGGTCATAATTTTTGGTTGCAAAGAAAGAGAAAACTGTATCATTCACTCTTCCTTTTCCTTCCTATTTGTTGAACAAAGGGTTAATCGACCATATTTACTATGGCAGGACACATCTGGAAAATGTGCAAAATTTTTCTTTCCCATTTTGGAATAGTCGATATTTCAGGTTAAAATCGTTTTAACTAATAACAAGCCAAAAAAGAAAAGGTCCAGAAACATCCTTATGAATTGAACGTAGTTCATCATATTTGAGAATCATTAATTGGATGTTTAATGGGGTTCATGGAATTATACACGACAGAATGTTGACTGGATAATCTTGCTTTATTCTCTCCATTACTGTATTCTATATTTATTGTCAAAAACAGATGAGTAGTTATGCATAAGCTTCATTACGGTAGTTAATCACCATAGTCAAAAAAAGAAAACGTTTAAATGTACAACGTAAATGCACCCAACACATAAAATGTTAGTACTTAATATAAATTCACAATGCATTTTAAGGCCATTTATATTAATGATTGATAATTATGCCGACGACTGCTTGTGGACATTATGTTAAAATTATAAATGTGATACATGTCTGTCTAGAGAGGCAAGAATCCATATTTAAATGATACAAATAGCCTAGACATTGTATTCACTTCATCATAATTACCCAAAATTGAAGTAAAAGGGAAGCCCGGTGCACTAAGCTCCCGCTATGCGTGGGGTACAGAGAAGAACCAACCATAAGGGTCTATTGTATGCAGCCTTACCTTGCATTTTTGCAAGAGGCTATTTCTATGGCTTAACCCGTGACTGAACCCGTGACCTTCAGGTCACATTACAACAATTTTACCAGTTATTTCAAGCCTACCCTTATGTAATTAAATAGTGTATTAGAAATTAGTCAGCAAGTCTCTTATGTAAACTTGAAAAGAAAGGAGTTTCTTCCAAAATCCTAAAGCTAGGTGTACAATAGAGAACATGAGGAAATTAGTAATATTGTTAGTATTATACTTGGGATTAGTCTTTGGAGAAAATATTATTAGCACTAATATTGATGCAGGCAAAAAGGAGAACTGTGGATTTCCAGCAATATATAATTTTGGTGACTCGAATTCGGACACAGGTGGAAAATCAGCAGCTTTCCATGAGGTGCAGCCACCCAATGGTCAGACTTTATTCGGTAGACCTTTGGGAGAGTGTGCGATGGTCGTCTCATCATTGACCTCATAGGTACTATTTCCACCCGCTTCCCCTTAATTTCTTAGGAGCCTTGGCGATAAAGAAATACCGCAATTTGATCAAGATGTCATGTGTTCAAATCCTTTTTCCTTGACTAGTGAACCAATTGGCCTTTTTAACTAGTAGTAAAATATTTAAACAATCGCTTAAAAAATATTATACTATCATGCAACATAAGAAGGGGACCGTGGCGCAAATAAAAGTTACAGCTGGCGATCACAGGTTCAAGTCGCTGAAACATCCTCTCAGAATTACAAGGTGTGGCAAGGTAGATCGATGTGGTATGGCTCCATCTGGGACCTCGCGCATAGCCAGAAATTAGTGCATTGGATGTCTTTTTTTTAATTGTTAGTAAAATGTTTATATAATTAGGTCACTTGAAAAGTTGCTTACCCTTTATAACTAGTATGAATTGCTAAGTTACCTACTATACCAACTGAAAGTACAATAATAATGTAAGAATTAATCTTTACACTATAGTACACATATAGCTTGAATCCAAAGAACATACAATAGTAGAGTACTACATATCTTGAATGAACTCTTAACAAGAAAACTTGTTTTTCTTTTTCTGGTGTGCAGCGGACAGATTGGATTTGCAGTATTTGAGTGCCTATTTAGATTCGATTAGTGCAGGTTTTAGGAATGGTGCAAATTTTGCAACGGCAGGTTCATCCATACTCCCTGGTGGTTACAGTCCCTTTTACCTTGGTCTCCAGATTTCTCAGTTTTTGCAATTCAAGAAACGTACTACTTTGCTCAGTGATTTACCAAGTGAGTTACTTTCTCCTTGCCTTAATTTTCTTTTTCTTTATTTTTAACATTCACATGTACTCAGGATGAGTGTATATATTGTTGATATTATTCATGCAGATACAAATTCAAAGTGGTCTTCCTCCAAAGTCAACATTCCAAAGCCAGAAGATTTCTCAAAGGCACTTTACACATTTAACATTGGACAAAATGACCTTTCCTATGGTTTTCAACATTCCCACGAAGCACAAGTCTTAGCATCTATTCCACAAATCTTAAACAACTTTACTCAAGCCATTCATGTATGTTCTTTTTTTCTTCTTCTGAATCATTCTTACAATCTCATTAATAATATGCAAAAAGTAGAGGCGGAAGTAGGATTTTGAGTTTATGTATTCTGAATTCTGAAAAAGACAATATATTCGATTCTGGATAATATATGTATATATATTACTAGATTCTGTCAAACTCGTAGCTCTGACCCTTTCTAGAAGATTATTGGATTGAAACGGGAGAGCCCTATTATAGTGGGACTACTCTCCCCCTGGTGATATCTGCTTTGATCTTGCAATCCTCGACAACCTTAAAATGCATTACTAGTGTAACATCTCGTACTTTTGGGTCACGGTTTGAATCGCTAGGCGTATGTAAAAATCGCTAGGCGTGTGTAAATAGACCCGAGCGTTGGGAAAATTTATGTTATATTTACGTATGCTAATAAAGAGATTAGTATATAAAAGGATAAAATTCCAAAATAATTTTGGACGTAGCAAGTATGACGACGGGGATCGAAAATAAATTCGGTGTGCGCACAAAGAGGTTATGGACTAGTGTCATATCACAAAATTATGGCATTGAGTATATGGAGGTTTTATAAGTCATCAAGGTTTAAGTTAATTGAGATCACGAAATTAATTATGTGTGTGATTGATTAATTGTGGGATTAATTAATCTTGGTGGGGGACAAGACTAAGTGGGGGTTATGCATGTGTAGTCTTCAAAGTTAGCTAACTAATGACTAGCCTAAATTACTAAATAGGTGGCAACATATTATGGTTTGCATGTTAAGTAGTGGCGGCATTATGAATAGTAGGCGACTTGGGGGTGATTAAAATGGGGAGGGGGGCAAAGTCGTGGTCTAGTTTATCAGATATATCTCCCTCCGAATTACTTTTACATATAACACTACCCTTCATTTTTTTTAAAAGTTACAAAGGGCACAACCCCCTCCATTAGTTATAAGGGTAGATTAGTGTTAGCAAATTGATAGCAACTCATCTAAGTGTAGGCAGTGACGTTTTTGCTCCTAAGAACAACGGCCAACAACATTGTTTGGTGTTTCTTGGCAAGCAACAATATTTTCCTTCCATTTTAGTGAATCGAGGTATGTTAAGGCAAATTATTTAATATATCCGTGATATTGCTCCATAATTTATTCTACTCCTAGTAGATAAGAATATTCATGTTATTGATTCCTATGCTAAAAGCATGTCTAAATATGTTTCCAAGACCTTATTGAGACATATGGAAAAGATGTTGATATTCACAGTGTTAGCCAAAGGTACGAGGATATTATGTCATTCGATAAGTTCAGAAGTTTCATTGTCATTCATGCATATATATACATATAATATATTGGACCGGGTTGCACTATCCACAACACTAACATATATTGGATCGGGTTGCACGATCCGCAACACTAACATATATTGGGATAGGTTGCATGATCCGCAAGACTAACATATATTGGGACGGGTTGCACGATCCACAACACTAACATATATTGGGACGGGTTGCACGATCTGCAACACTAACATATATTGGGACGGGTTGCACGATCCGCAACACTAACATATATTGGGACGGGTTGAACGATCCGCAACACTATATATATATATACATATCGCATTTGCATTGTGCATAACATTTAGACATCTATTAGGGCCCTCAGATCATTTTTTTAGGCCGGGTCCGGTCTATTACTCTTTCCTTGTGCCTATTTTGCTATAGGGGTTGGTTCACAGGTACAACCTTTGTAATGCATTTACTGCTGGTTAGCCGTTCCGGTCGGTTGTTGGTATTGTTGGATGTTTCTGTTTCAGTTGTTATTATATCCCTGTTATGCTATTATTCATGTCTGACATACTCAGTACATCAGTCGTCCTGACGTCCCTTTTGTCGGAGGACGCTGCGTTTCATGCCCGTAGGTTCACGTAGGCAAGGAGACGATCCACGTTAGTAGGTGGCGGATTCAGTGAATTTTGGAGCACTCCCCTTATTTCGGAGTGTCGGTCTATTTTGGTACTATATATTTTTGCATGTCTATACGGGTATGGCGGGGCTCTGTCCCGACCTTTTGATCTCATATACTCTTTAGAGGCTTGTAGACGGTGTCCTGTGTGGTAGTCTTGTATGGCCTTGTCGGCCTTTGGGACGTATATATATAAGTTGGTTATCTGATTTTACATAGTACTTTTCGGCTTAGTCCGCATTTAATTATGATTAGGTGTTGACTGTACGAGTGGTGATACCCGGCGGGTGAGATCCGGATGCCCGTCACGGCCCTCCGATTTGGATCGTGGCAACTAGGACCTAAGGCTTGCTTTCATATTTACCTAACATCTTTTTGTGTTTGATCTATGTGGTATTTGACTTAAATGTTACACATCTGGGAGACAAACATTTTTTTTGCTAATGTTTTTTTTATAACAACATAAACTGAGCTTACATGAGCAATGATGATTCATATAGCCGACTTCAACTTATTTGGGATTGATGCATAGTTATTGTTGTTGACTGTTGGTTCTCTTGTTTGTCTTAATATCTATGTATATACATAATTTGTGCAGCAACTTTACGATGAAGGAGCTCTGAATTTCTGGATCCACAATACTGGACTCATTGGATGTTTGCCCATTAGTGTCATAGATTACCCATTGAAGCCTCAGGGCTTGGATGCCATTGGGTGCATAGAGAACCAAAACAAGGTGGTTCGTGAGTTCAACAAGCAACTCAAGGACAGGATATCACACTTAAAAGCAGAGCTCCCTCATGCTACATTTACTTATGTTGATATGTATTCAGCGAAGTATCAACTAATTAGCTCTGCCAAGAAACAAGGTAATTCCTTGCCAAGATAGTCACTACTAGTATGTTTTTCTGTTGCTTTGTTAATAACTCTACTACTCTTGAATGGTTAAAAAATGAACCAAACTGTTAACCTATTTTAATTTCTTCCTAGAAGTTCAATGTCGGGGGCATCCTGGTTCACGCAGGGTCCGGGGAAGGGTTGGGTCCCAAGGAGGTCTAATGTAGGTAGCCTACTGATCTATATGTCACACAGACAACTTTATCATTGCTCCAAAGTTCCCCTTCTGCAAGTGGCAATGTTAAAAAAGGATTTACGTTATATATATACTAACATTAAAAAATCTTTTTACATGATCAGTGTGACTTAACCTATTATACTAGTTAGTAACCATTTTTATCAGGCTACCAATTAGTAATATTTATCATTGACATTTACCTTTAGCTAGCTTATGAGCAATCTGATTGTGTAATATCTTTTGCATTGTCAGTACATAAAACTTAAAACTCCTAAAAAATATGTACAGCTGGTTATTAAAGTAGATATTTCAAATGGGCAAGCAGGTTTTGGAGACCCATTGAAATTATGTTGTGGATGGTACTACAAGGACTATGTAGTTGCATGTGGGCAGACAGCCGTAGTGAATGGCAGAGTATGGGAAGGCATGTAGGGATCCCACAAAGTACGTTAGCTGGGATGGAATACACTGCACAGATGCTGCAAATGTCTGGTTAGCCAAATCTATTCTCAATGGCTCTTTCTCAGATCCTCCAGTTCCCATTGAACAATCTTGCAGTCACTAATCCACCAGAGTTTAACAAAGATGTGCTTTGGTCCGGCCAATCATTCTGCAGTTTCCAAGAATATTACTGCCATATATATAGCTGCATATATTATATTTGTCTACCACTGAGAAACCATTAGGAACTTCTCAATCTCATCTTTAATGTATGATCACTTTAATATGTTATCTGCTACTCCATTATCTCACTTGTCTATGGTTGTTAAAAGAAAAATGAGAACATGGAACAACTGTTATGCCTCAATCTCAAGCGTATAAGCTGTAATGAAATTAAACAACTAACAAGTCAAACACCTAATTGCTAATTCAACCAACCCAAGCACACCATATGTTGAGAATTTTGGCATAATAAGTAGACCATAAAACTAAATTTTTAAATAACAAATGTGATACTCCATAAGATTCCAACAGCATTTTCAAGTTTTCCACAAAATGGAGAACTGTTCATCCTCTTTGCTCGCTTAGTCACTTCTTACCAGATTATAATTATAAAAGAAGCTTAGAAACAAAAGTTTGACTTTCGAAATGTCAACAAGTCCTCAGCTTTAGACTTCAACTGATTCAATATGGCTGCATAATGTTATAATGAACTATAAGGTTAATTTCAGTAACAAGTTCACAGTCACTCATTCAAGGCAAGGAGAAAGGACATCTTCCCTTTTCTCCAGAACACATCAGTATATACTCAAGCCTTTGAGCTTTTCATAGTTTATAAGAAAAGGTTTCCAGGTAAAGAAGAACGGAAATCTTGAACTTCATGTAACACCCTGTCTGCACAATATATATACTAAACTACTCTACCTCAACCAATTTTAGAATCTATACACATCCTAAAACTTTCAGCTCTTTTAACCACTTGGCGGTTGAAGGGCTATTGGAGCATGCTTCACATATGAAAGGTGAGTTGCTAGTAGTATGCATTATGCAATCAAACTCATTTTCTTGTTTTGGTTTCTACTGTAGGCGACACCTGTGACCCACCGCCACCACCAAGAGCTGTTGCAACAGATTTCCTACATTTTATATCAATGCTTCCGTGATATGTTAATCAAGTTCATGCCGAATTCGACTTCCATAAAAGCTTCAAGAGATAGTAGTAGCCTAAAATAAAAAATAAGATTAATTACATATTTAATTCGGTTTTTCGGTTCGGTTCGTATCTAAAATTAAAAAATCGAACCGAATCACTAAATCCTGATTCGGTTCGGTTTTTCAAAAAATCAGTTTTTTTTTAAAATGAACCGAACAGCCGGTTCGGTTCGATTTTTTCGGTTCTCCGGATTTTTTGGCCACCCCATTTTAAATTTCATTTTACGAAATGCTAAACTCAGATGCAAACTCCTCACTCTTAGCCATCTTTACTGTTTTGGATAAAGGCCCAGCCCATTGTGCGTCTCATATTGCAATAGTGGGCCGTCAAATTATCGGAGCCCAACCCAAGATAAATCCTTCTTTACTCGAGCAGTGAACCAACTTTCATCCCTGATTTGCTATTGAGAGAATTGTAGTGTCTTTGAGCTGTGCAACGAAAGGAATTACCCTCCCCCTTACCCTGAACTAGACATTGTTGAAACAACACCAGGAAGTTCAGTTTGATACAAATGTGAAAATTGGGTGGAGTTTAAGCCAAGATTGCTCACACCTCGACTAATTCCACGAGATACCTGCTACCTCCCACCCGCACATATATCAAGTAACTCTATCAACCAAAGCTTGGAGAGGTGGCAAAAAACCGCCTAGCATTTTTGCCTCCACTGAAATTTAAACTCGACCTTATGATTTTCAACACACTTCATGTCTAATGGATTAAGAAGAAATAGATGTAGCCCCATTAATAGGTGGATAAACTAATTCTATTAAAGAAAAAATAACTACTCATTCAATAATAGTACTGCAGTTTTTTTTATCCTGTTAAATTTGCAAGGAAGTGTTCAGCATCAGCATCCTTTAACATGATTTTTCTCTTCATTGTGTAGCAAGTAGAAAAAATTAGACCAAGTAGCAATTACAACAGACAAACTCTTCAAAGTTCCACTGTTTCATCAGAAACTAAACATCATAGAACTATTCAGCAAAATGAGTCGCTTGAAGACTGATCGATTGTATTCTTGTTAATGATACCATAAATTTCAACTATCTCTGTCCAGGCAATGAATACAGCTAAATCTTCTAGCTATACCGAAGGCATATATAGGAATCAGCTTAACCATAACAAGAACTAAAGTAATAAAAGAAGCGGCCTCTCACCGGTCTCTACATCTTGAATTACAGAGCCCATGGACATGCCTAAAAGGAAAGCACTCCACATACTTGTGAGGAGAAACCCAATCAAACGAATATGCTACAGCATGCAAACCTGTTATTTCACTAGTTTTCTTGCTCACCAGGACGCCGATATGGCAAGAATCTGTGGTCTTTTGCAGCATTCTTGCGCCTTTTCTTCTCAATATATGCTTCCAGTTTGCCAGATGATTTGAGTTCCTTGTATTTATCAATAAGTTTGCGCTTCTGAATTTCAGATTTTTTGAGATAATAAGGTTGTTTCCCTTGCTTAGCAGCTTCTCTCTCTTTCTTCTTGTGCTCTTGCAGAATCTCTTTCTCAGTGTGCTTCATTCCTGCCGATTTCAATTGTTTGTCAATCCAAGAAAGACGACTTTTCAGTTCATTTACCTCTTCTGGGTCATTGGATTTCCTCATCTGTTTCTTCAGCTCCTCTTTTTCTGCTGGAAGATTATCCTCGTAAAGAAAATTGTATCTCTTTTTGAACCGTTCTACGTCGAGCTCGCCAGTTAAAGACTCAAAGCGGGGGTCACGCGTAGCCTTTTTAGGAACTTGGATAATTTCCCTAAATCTGCTCACTGGCTTCTTGCTACTCATCTCCATTGGCCTATTCTTGTTAGCTCGGCCACTTTTTTCTGCCGAATTAAACTTCCTATACATTGTATCCGACCCATCAGACCGTGCTCTCTGCAATTCCTCAAAGGTCACATCAGCAAGCTCATCCTCTATCTCCTTTGCCTCCTCATCTTCAGACGAAGATTCATGTTCATCATAGTCTTCAAATTTGATTTTACTTGAACTTGCAACAGCTGGCTTGTCTTTTCTCATCTCAACAATTTGATTTCGCTAGAGAAACAGAACTCGAGAACTTTGCTGTACAAAGATTGAGAGGGGTAAGGGAAAACCTCAATGATAGTAGTATATAACACAAACCAATAGTTAAAACAGAAGAATATGTACTATGCCAGCATACAAAATAAGCCATTGCCAAATTAGCAGGACTAAAATGCAAGTAAACACTAAAATTTAAGTCAAGTAGTTTCTTCTTTGATGAAGATGCTAAGTTGGCAGATTTAAAGATGCTTCAAATTATTTCTTTCACTAAAGGACATGCAAATTATTTCATATCACAGGTCATGAATCTGCCACTGATATGGTGATCTTGTAGGTTCACCATTCAAGCAAAGTTGTATCTTATATTACTTGACATTTAAGAGCTATTTTGATTTAACTTGACATATATAATCTGCTTTAGTCTTCCAGTAATTTTTTTTTCAATAATATAAAATAATAATACCCACCTTTTATGTTTTAATAATAAGAAAATTCAGTACAACTTTATGAATACTAATCCTTCATGTTTTAAAAGTTTAAAAAAGTATCTGGTTAAAGAGATTAAACATATCACTGGGAAAAAAAGACATTCAAATGGGGCAGGGCAGGGCGGGTCAAGACTTGCCCTGCCCCGTCCTGCCCCGTCCCGCCCCACCCCATTGCCATCCCTATTATTAATACTACGCCTCACTACTTAGGGAGTAGTACAAATCTAAAAGGAGCAAAACGTAGATTTTCAAAAAGAATATTGAAAAGACAGAGCTGGCCTTTTTTTAATAGTCTAAACATACCCAAATAAGCGTAACAGCAAAAAGGTCTAGCACTCATCTTACTAATTTTACTAATACAATAACGCTAAACGCAAAAGGGCAAATAAAGAATCAGTTTTTAGGCAAATTTATAGTCATTTCTACTTTGTAGATACAATTTGAATATTCAAACATCTAATAGAAATACATACATAGATGTGCAGAGCAAAACGAAACTTGGTAACCTTTCATAAAAAAGCAACTCCGATAAAGAAATGCAATAAAAATGCAGTTAACATCAATCCAATCGTTTAATCTTGCGAAAGATGGGAAATTATAGCTATTGAAGAGCAACAACAACGACAACATACCCAGTGATATCTCACAAAGTGGGGTCTAGGGAGCGTAGAGTGTACCCATACCTTGCTGTTTGAAGAAGACCCTCGGCATAACGACAAAGCAATTCAAAGCAATATGAAAAGAGAAATAACATAAACGAATAAACTACTATAAAAGCATGATAGAGGAGTAACGACTACAAAAAAGAGTAATAACAACCACAAAGTAGTACGATAGTCAAAGAACATGAAACAACAAATAGTAGCAGAAATTAAAGGGATGCTATTGAAGATCAAAAAATTAATTAAACCAGGAGACAAAAATAAATTGTTCAAATAAGAGAAGATTAGACTAGGAGAAAAAATTATAGAAACGATCACATAATTAGCCAACCTCAGCCAATTAAGAGTTAATAAACATCAACAATAATGCAAAATGAAAGAAAATGAAGCATATTAAGATCAGAAATAAATCATAAGCAAAATCAAAATTCAAAGGCAATCTAGAACAACTGAAGAGTGAAGTACAAAACCATATCTCTAGAAAAAAAATGAGGGAAGTATTTAAAATAGAAAAAAGCTTACCTGGTTAGGTCGAGCAATCCAACGACAATTAACTGTTGGAGCACCAACCGTATCAATGGCGATAGTTGAAGAACCCTAGTTTCAATAGACCAGCGGTAGCAAGCGTGTAAATTTGTTAATTTATGTTTAGACCTATTTTGTTTATTACTATGGGCTGTGGGATTGGGAGTTTGGGATAACAAATGGGTCACTCGCACAAACGTCCCTAATTTGGGTGGTTTTTAATTTTTGGCCTTCAACTTTGTGGTCTTTAATTTTTGTCATTCAAAACTTTTTGTGTGGCACAAGTTAAGATATTTTGCTCGAAATAATTTATCTATCATTCCCATAAGTTATGAAAACTCAACATAAAAATGGTTAAAAACACATCAAACTCCACAAAAACATGCACGAAAAAAGATAAGAACATATGCCCAAAAAGGTATAATTTCATATTTTGAACACTATAACAAATTGCCGGAACCGGACCCGACATTGATCGGTTCCTAATTTTACTACCCGGACCTACCCGTTATTATAATATATCTACCCAGAACCTACCCGTTATTATAATATATCTACCCAGAACCTACCCGTTATTATAATATATCTACACAGAACCTACCCGTTAGTGTCGGTTCCGGACAGGTATCTGGGTAACCTGTACCCGTGCTCACCCATAGTCTGCGTACAATCTACTCTCTCCAGACCCCACGTTGTGGGATTTCATTGGGTAATTGTTGTACATGTATAGCCTAAAAATTGGCTCGTTAATAAATTCAGTTTGTTTAACCGAATTTAAAAATTCAATAATCGGAATTGAACCGAATAATTGAACTTTAAAAAATTAAAATTAAAACTGAAACTAAATTTTTATTTTTTAAAAAAATTCGGTTCTGTTCAAACCGAAATATGCCCACCCCTACATGTAAGTCATTCTATAACCAAAATCTAAAGTTGTTTGTTTTTTCCTTCCACCAAAATGCATCTCATCCTTAATTTTTTGTAATGCATGCACAACTTCTGAAATATTTTCCTCGTGTTGTAGCAAGTAATTTTGTATGGTGACTACTGCTTGAAAGGCCTCTTTTGATGACACATTTGGTATGACGAAACATAGCAAGTACATAAATATTTACTAACACATAGAAATAAGCTGGAAATTAAAAGAAATTGAGTTTACCCCTTTGATGCGCAGCCGTAGTCGAGAATTCGGAGTGGTTTGCCTTCTCCAAATGCCACAATAAGCTCGAACCACACAAGATCAGAAGAAAAAAAGTTTAAACCCAAAATATGAGACTTAATGCTTGATTTTTTTGGGTAGATACCACTGTCAAGACGTTTGCTCAAATTTTGGGGGAAATTCAAGGCTTAAGGCTTGGTTTGGGACTGAGGGGAAAGGTTCTTTTATAGGAGCACAAACCCTATACAAATCTCTCTACTTTCGTCGAATGGAAGGGAGATGGAGTGCGGCGGCTTAGGGTTCCTATGCCCTAATTGACGAGTGAATGAGAATGAAAGGCTTGGCCTCCTCTTCGTTGGTTCAAGAAAATAATGGGCTGGGCCTGGTCTATTAACAGACTGGGCTCGGCGATTTTAAGAAAAGATAAAAGGGAGGCCCCAATTCGTAGAATGAAAGGGAGAGGATTTGAAGTAAAATAATTTAAAGGATGATCACTTAAATTTCAATTGTGACCAAATTGATCGATTTAAAACAATTAAGGCGAAATTCCAAAATAAATAAATAATTAAGCCTAAAATCTTTTCATGATTAAAACAATTGAGGGGTAAAATAATATGATATTTGACACTCTATTTAATTACTCAAATTTCCTTAATTCAACGGAGTAAAAAATTTATCCAATTAATATAATTAATTTAGATAATTAAGTAGATTATTGTCCTCTTTAAATCATAAAAATTGATATATATTTTTTGAAAATATGTAAAAGTATGTTAATGATATACAATAATATATTCGGTAATGTTTTGCCAAATAACATGGCAAAATGTCACCGAAATAATTTCATAAAATACAATATTTCATTCCGTTTATAACTCAAGAACTTTGAATAATTAAATAAGATATAGGAGGGTAAAAATTAGGTGTCAACAATATATCTGATGCTAAATATTATCTATGCGACGAACCGTACTTGTTTAAATTTTGTGCAAATAATATCATTAGAAGATGTGTACCAGAGGAAGAGATGAACCAAATATTGTATCACTGCCATGATAGAGCAATAGGAGGGCATTATGCAGCCAATCGAACTGCTTTTATGGTTTTGAAAGTATGATTTTTCTGATCAACAGATTTTAAAGATGCACATGCATACGTGGCACAATGTGACAAGTGTTAAAGAACATATAATATCACTAAGAGAGATGAAATGTCATTGCAATCAATATAGGGATGTGAAATATTTGATGTTTGGGAATAGATTTTATGGGCATGTTTCCCTACTTTATGGACATATCGATGATACTTTATGGACATATCGAACGACGTACAAAACGTCAATTGGTACTACCCCATACAGAGTAGTCTTTGGAAAAGTGTGTCATCTTTTAGTTGAATTAAAACATAAAAAAATTTGGGCATTAAAAGTACTGAACTTTGAAGTGAATTTTGCTGGTATAAATAGATTTTTTCAGATTAATGAGTTGGAAGAACTAAGATTGGAAGCCTGTGAACATGCCAAAATTTTCAAGGAAAAAACCAAAAAAATGGCATGACAATTTAATCCGATAAAAAAATCAAATTGAAGATCATGTACTTCTTTACAATACCAAACTCAGACTATTTTCAGAAAAATTGAAATTCAAGTGGACAGATCCTTACAAAGTTACAGATGTTACTCCATACGGAGCAACTGAAATACAGCGGACCGATAAAAAAAAGTTTATGTTAAATGGTCACATGTTAAAATTATATTTCAGAGAAATTTTTTATCAACAACCATCTGTCACTTGGATAGATTGATGAAATTTAGAGTTACTAAGTCGAGCTGATACGCTAAACTTAGATCTCTGATTTCTTAATTTTTTTACCCGTAGCAATTGAGGAAGAAGCAATGAGCCTTGTAAGTCCATCATATATTCAAAAAATTAAATGCTTAACTAATTGATCTGGTCAATATCCGGATTATTGTACAACCAAAACATTCATGAAGGCCTTCACAAAAACAGTCACCTACAAAGGAGCAATTCCAAAGTGATCGATATGCCTAAATAACTTATTGATTAACCATTTAATGATGCAACTCATATGGTGGCAAAAGTAAACTTTCTCGTTTACATTTATAACCAGGATACTAATAATTGTTAAGTTAAACTAACCTAGTTTATCATTCATTAAAATTATTTTAAATTAAAAAAGAAAAAAGAAAAAAGGGAGATATTATATTATATATAATCTATATCTATATTATATTAAAAGCATGAATTCCCTAATTTGAATGTCAATTACATAAATACCCTTCTAAAACCTAAATACCATACTTTAAAAAAAACATGTAACAACAACCAAAATGAAAAGACACCACCCATAGGAATAAACTACACCGTTTGAGAAAAGAAGTCAAGTAGTATCACACACACATATATATACCAACGACGGTTTTCAGAGGGTATTTGAGGACAAACAATTATGTTTCACCATGGTAGAAGAGCATATTTACTAACATGTATAATATATTTGCCTTTGACTATATATGTAATTTATTTTTTGGTTGTGGCATCTCCCGTATTTTGTAAAAAATATTTAATACTCCATAGTTTGTGTTGCATGCAATAAATATTTAAGTAACCAATTCACTTGAAATGACTGTTGATTTGAAAAATATATACTCTTCACAGAAGACCATGGTCAATAGTGGTTATATTGTTGGGTGCTGCATCATTTGGTTTGGATAAAGTACCATAAATTTTCACACTCAAACCTTTTGTTTTATCTCATTTATGTGAAGAATTACTGTAATATAGTTTGTTTGCTGCCTGTACTTTCTTTTTTGTGGATTTTATTTGAAATAAGATAATGAAAGATTTTTTTTCTTTTCTATATCGGAATTATTGTAAGAAAAATTGGATTAAAGAAAGGGATTAATTTGTAAGGTAATTTTGAAGGCCATTGCAATAAGTAGGACAAGATGATTTACATTCTTCACTTGCAAGTTATATTGAAGTGATGATGATTTACTTGCATTTTATGATAATGATGCACTTTGGTCTCTTACAAAATTATATTATTGATCGATCGACTTTTGGTTTAGCTGCCGAACAAGCGAAATTTACAAGTTACAAAATAGAGGTATGATTCTGACTTTAGTTTCTACATTATTTTGTTGTTAGGGTTGTTATTGTTATAATATTATTAAAAGCCTTAATACATGACAACTCCTTAATAAAGTGTTTATACTTAACAATTTTGGTTCAAATTTTGATTTTTGTTGGCACGTGTCATCAAAGATTTATTAAGTAGTTAAGTAACCACATAAAATATGTGGTCTCCTTTAATTATACATATCAACCTCAAATCCCTAATAGGAATATGTCTAAGGTTTTACAGCTTATTGAGGTTAATGCGTATAACTAAATAAAGTGGCGTATTTTACTTGACTAACTTATCTATTTAACGCACACTCGAGAACAAGCCGTAGTTCAAACGTTTAAATGAAATTAGCTGACAAATTTAAAAGGTTATTGATGTATTAAGCCATATTCAAACTTTGGGATAAAAACTGAATTACATGCATGTATTCATCTTTGCCACCAGATGGTATTGGGAGGTTTACTCGATAATATTGGAGTAACTGTTTGACTTAAGTTAACTTTTCGTTCGCAAAATTGATATGTATTTGGATGGAGTATTTAAAGTTTGGGATTTGTTCGAAACGAACATTCATTCTAAAATTGTTATTCTTTTAGCGGTATCTCATAGGTGTCTGTCTGATTTAATATTGCATCTAATATAAGTTTGTTTCGTTCTCTTCCAACAAGGTATTTGTATTACTTGCTTACACGATAACGATAGTAATGCTTCTGATTTTTACTAATTAGAATAATTTAAATATAAAACTAATTAAAACACTGAAAATGCGGGACCGGTAGTAGGGGTCAACGTTTTTGCTGTTACAGAATCCCGTGCTACGGAATGAATCTAGGCTCCATCCGATTTAGCTCTTTTAGTATGGACATGGCTTAAGGAAGCGAATGACTCGAGTTCAAGTAGTTCGGCTAAGCTGAACTTAATTTTTTAAATAGTTTAAATTGTAGTCTATTTAAAATTATTTTTGTTAGGTTCTTGAGTTTAATACTTTTACTAATTTAGATGAGCTGAAAAATCATTGGTCATTCATAAATTTGTACTTATATTTATGTATAATTATTTACTTAAAGAATTGTTTTAAAATTAATATTATTTTACAAAAATATAGTACTTAATCGGCATAGACGTGCCATGCGCGTATCGAGAAACTAATACATGTTAGACACTAGTACTATATTCTGCAATTTTTTTTAAAAAAGACAAAAACAATAAAGATTTCATAAGATCATTTCATGTGTAAACTTAAAATGTAGATGTTTAAGTACGAGACGTCATTTTCACATGGATATGAGTATATAGTTTATAGGACAAACGTACAAATATATCCTTCAATTTTGTGATTTAGATCAAATATATTTTCTGTTAAAAAAATGGTATATCTCTTCTTTTACAAAATGATGTAAATATAATAATATAAGTAGTCTTGTTTATTGTGAAAGAATGGAACGGAAAAATATCTCATCAACATCTCTATCACACAAAAGGTAAGAAAGTACTCCCTACCTAGAACTGTTAAAATGGACTGGTCTGGCCCATTCGGACTAGTCCACACGAGTTTTAAAATTTGACGGGTCAGGTTGGGCTGACCCACCATTTTGATGGGCCTTTAAACATCAAGTCAAATTCATCACTACGTGGGTTGCGGGCCTGACCGGGCCAGCCCACCATTTTAAAAATATATTTTTCATAATTCTTTAATTTAAATTATAATTTAAAATGCTAACATAAATATTTACAAGACAATATTATATGGTGTTACCACTTGCTAACCAAGTCTCAAATCCACAAATAAAATAATTCTAATAATGATTATTAAGTTTGGCTTCAAGTAAAGATTTGATTATACGCTTCGATATGAAATCTCTACCATTTTATGCAATTATTTTGGGTACAACTGAAGAAAACGATCTTGTAGGACCAAATCTTCTGCGAAACTGAATAATTTTTGACATTGTTAACACTTAACATATTAATAAGTGATATCACTCGAACCAAATAGAGATATTAATAGCAAACTAAACAGTTAATGAGTAGTGATACAACTAGGTAAATAGAAATATTAACTTAGCTTTGTTTCAATAGATCTTAATAAAACGCAAACGGAAATGATAATATTTCATCCATTTAAAGTAAAAATGAACTTCTCAAAGAAACTTCCATGACACTTATCCAACATCAACACATCATCTTTATTAACCACATTTGATTTTGCTTGTAACAAGATTATCTTAACATCTTCATTTTCTATTTTTTTATTTTTAGATTAATTTTTTTGGCCCACGGGCCGGTCCAACCCACGCACACTCAAGCCCACTGATTAGCGGGCTTACTCAAGCCGGGCTAAAAAACCACGTTCTTAAACGGGCTTCTAAAATTCAAACCCAATCCTATCAAATTACGGGCTGGGTTGAATCGGCCCACGGGCCTTAGCCCACATTAACTGCTCTATCCTTACCTATCATCTCCTATCCCACATGACATTGCAGGTGTGTGTATTTTTAAATTTTTTTCTGTTTTCGTTTCTATGTTCTACAAAAATTAAAAATACTCTATCTGTTTCAATTTATGTGAACTCTTTAATATTTGAGGAGTCTATAATGTGGTTCTTTGACCACGTTTTCCTTACATTTTTTTTAAAATATTTGAATTATAAATTATCATGACTTATAATACTTTTAATGTAGTTTCTAAATATATAAAAATTTATTTTTATAAACTTGAAAAATCTATGTCAAAATTTAAGGTTAAAGTTATAAAGTTTGACCCTCGTACTTCGAAAAAGTTCACATAAATTGAAATGGATGGAGTATAGGCCTGTCCAAAGCTCGGGTCACGGCCGGGTCAGACGGTTTTTTTTCTGCTTGCCCGACCCTGACCCTATTTTTTAAAAAAAAAAAAAACGACCCTGGCCCTAACCCTTCGGGGACCCTACCGGTCACAGGTCGGCCCTGACCCGCTCTACAAAATAAAATTAAAATATATTTTATTAAATAACAGTCCAAATTAAAGTCCAAAAACATAACATATATTCTTAAAACATGTAAAAAAAACTCTAAATTAAAGGATTTAAAAAAAATTGAATTCCCAACACTGAAATTGACATTCACACCTACATTACCACAAAATTCGACGTTGAAATGTATTGTATATCGTGAGATCTTTACTAAAGAAAAGGAAATTAGAAACCAATTTGGGGAAAACACAAATTGATTGGAAAAATGGACGTTTTCCTAAAAATTGGCGGCGCCAAACCGCCTTACGGCTATTTGACCGGCCGCGTCTCAAAAAAATATGCAAAATAAAAAAAAAATCGGGTAAAACGGACATCCGAGCGCAGAGTTATGACCATTTAAAGTTGCACCAACTTACAACTACTTTCTCTCCCTACATTTTATGTCAATGCTTCCGTTAATTAAGTTCATGCCGCATTCGACTTCCATAAAAGCTTCATAGATTGGCTTCAATGATTATGATTCAAAAGATAGCAGTAGTCTAAAATAAAAAAATAAGATTAATTACATAGGTAGGTTCGGTTCATCCCAATACTAAAGAACCGAACCGAATTACCTTAAATAAATAGTAATAAAATAAACATTAATAAAATATACCTTAAATAAACATTAATAAAATAATATTAAAATGAACGGATCGGGGTCGGGTCACTGATCGGGTCGGGCGGGGCGGGGCGGGTCAGACGAGTAAAAAATATTGACCCTGGCCTGACCCTGATCGGGTCCCTGCTTTTTCGGGTCATGTGGCTCACAGGTCAGATATATGCTGACCCTGACCCTAGTTTTTTCGGGTCGGGCTGATCCCCGACCCGATGGACAGGTCTAACGGAATATATAAAATCAAAAGTTTATACAATTGAGTGTTTGTGTGGAGAAGTACGTTTCAGCTTCTAGAAAATGTCAAATCCATAGGCCGCTCCTTGTGGTCGTCAAGATCTTTCACTTAGACACCTCAACTAAACATTGTTCCATTTAGACACATCAGGTGGGGTTCAACTGTGTCATTTAGACACTTTTCACTGAATAAGCCAAATATGTATAATGCAATGTGTGTGTAACACACTCGCCGATGACATGATAAAATACAATAACATATCAAGTGAAATCCCAAAATGTGGGGTCTGGGGAGGGTAGAGTGTACGCAAACCTTATCGACATGACAAAATTTAAATTATGACATGTGTCATTTGATCCCATAATAATAAAAATAATATTTTTTGAGTAAAACTAATATTTCAAAAAAGAAAAACTCTATTTTCTAAACCCTACACATTATTAATACAAAAAAAAAACATTTACTAACAAAAGATAAATTTTGAAATCACATTCTTGGCGTTCTTCATCATTTTCATGTGTGTTCTTATTCCAACCACGATTTTAATTCAAATTTTAAAGAAAAACTCCTCCAAATTTGTTATAACTTCAGCTAAAGATTCCCCACGAAGACAACTCAAACATTAATTTCTCAAATTTTCATCAAATAAAGTAACTCATTTTAAACGTTCAAGCTTTCTCAAGAACCCTTTAATGGTGTTTCGATAAGTTTCTTTGATTTTTTTTCTTTTTACTTAGAGAGAGGCAAAAAATTAAGTTGAATTAAAAATGTAATTGATTTTTTTCCAGTAGTGATAGCGGTGTCGATGATGGTAGAAAAAAATGAAGAAGAATAAGGAAATAAAAAAAGTAATGAAGAAGAAGGAAATAAAAAAATGATTTTTGACCTTTTCACGCGCCTGTTTGGTGTGAAATCCCACAACTTGTCAAGTCAGTGAAAAATGTTTAAATGACATAGTGAAGGTACACCTCAAATGTCTAAATGAAATATAATTTAGTTACGATGTCTAAGTGAAAGATCTTGACGATCACAAGATTACTCTCTTTTTGAAGGGTATCATTCTACAATTTTTATTGCATTTAATGAAAGATAGAATAATTTCCCTTAGGGAATTCTTTCATTATTCACAATATATATAGTTGTACAAGATTGATTCCTAATATGGTACGAATCCTAACTTACCTTACAAAGGTTGATTCCTAATACAATTAGAATCCTAAGTTACCTTAAATATACATCTATCATAATTACAAAATATACGGAGAATATTCTGAGAATATTCGCTAATACTCCCCCTCAGACAGAGCGGGAGGAGACCGAATGCTAAGGCTGGATCGGAAGTCGGTGAAGAGCTGTCGCGGTAGTCCCTTAGTGAAAATGTCTGCATACTGATAAGAGGAAGGCACGTGTAAAATTTTGACCTGACCACGTGCAATCTTCTCTCGCACAAAGTGGATATCCATCTCAATATGCTTAGTCCGCTGATGTTGGACTGGATTATGAGACATATAGATAGCAGATATGTTGTCATAATAGAACATAGACGCCTTGCGTAATGTACACTGGAGCTCCAAAAGAAGATTTCGGAGCCAACAGATCTCAGCGACGACATTAGCAACTCCGCGATATTCTACTTTAGCACTCGAACGGATAACGTGGCCTGCCGCTTGGCGGACTATGAGATAAGATTATCCCCAAGAAATACACAGTACCCTGAGGTGGAGCGACGTGTGTCGGGGCATCCTGCCCAATCTGCATCCATGTAGGCTAGCAACTTGGTTGGGGCAAGAGAGTATAGATGCAAACCAAAGTCTAGTGTGCCCTTAACATATCTGATAATACGTTTGAGGGCGGAAAAATGGGACTCTCGAAGGTCGTGAATGAACAGACACACCTGCTGAACGGCATATGCAATATCAGGCTAAGTGAATGTAAGATACTGAAGAGCACCTGCTAGACTCCGATATAGAGTGGGATCAGAAACTGGTGCACCGTCATTGGCACTAAACTTGGATTTTGAGTCCACCGGAGTTGGCATAATTTTACAATTTGCCATCATGGCCCTGTACACTATCTCTTCTGCATACTTTCGCTGACACAGGAACATAGTGTCTGCAGATCTAGTCACCGATATACCCAAAAAATAACTTAGCTTGCCCATGTCAGTCATAGCAAATTCAGTTTTGAGTAGAGCAATGATTTCATTCTTCAACCCGTCAAATGAGGCAGTAAGAACAATATCATCGACATATAATAGCAAATATGCAGTGCTGCTACCTCGGTGAAAAGTGAAGAGAGAGGTATCACACCTGCTACATACAAAACCAATTTGCAGAAGATACCTGGCGAACCGATCATACCTTTCTCCTTTCGAGCCAGTTCCTGTGGGAGGGGTAGGGCTCCAGTTGCAGTGGCAGTTGAAATTGAAGTATGTAATGTTATGTTCACGCGGTGATATTCTATCTTTCTTCGGCCTCCTTTTACATGTTGAATCTCTCTCGTAGTCAAGTCAGGCAGCTAGCAAAGCGAAAGAAGAGAAGGCCCGGAAAGAAGTCAAGGTGAGAGGGGCCTGCTTCAATCCATACAATGACTTCCTGAGACGACACACAAACTGCGGAGTTGCCGGATGAACAAAACCAGGAGGCTGATGCATGTACACAGTCTCTTTCAAATCCCCATGAAGAAACACATTCTTGACATCAAGCTGATGAATCGGCCAATGCATGCCCATAGCAATACTGAGAACAGTCCGAATAGTGGCCGGTTTAACAACCGGACTGAATGTCTCACCACAATCAATACCCTCATACTGATTAGTGCCATTTGCAACTAGTCTTGCCTTATACCTCTCTAAGTCACCATTGTCTCTGAACTTGTGACGAAATAGCCACATACACCGGATAACATTCACACCAGCTGGTCTAGGTACCAAATCTCAAGTGTTCTGCTTGGTTAAAGCGTTTAACTCCTCGCATATGGCCGCATTCCAATTGGGGTCCAGTTTAGCTAGTTTTGGATTCTTTGGAATGGGTGATAAGGTTTGTGTGGAGAGATTAAGTGAACATTGGGTTTGAAGATCTCGTGTTGTGCACGAGTCTCCATGCGGTGAGAGGCGATAGTGGGAGGTCCGGACCGGTTCTTTGGATCGGTAGGCACTGGGGCTGCGGGACTTGTTAGCGAAATGTTGCTTTGCGAGAAGCGAGAGACTCGGCCCGGTTCTTTGGATTTGCTTTGGACCGGGAGGCGGTGTGGGTGGTGCAGTAGACTCGACAGGGTGCAGCATGGGTGGTGTGGGAGCTGGATTGGGTGGCAGCATTGCTGCTGGAGGGTCAGATGACATTGTTGGAGGCAGCAGTGGTGTCGGAACAGTGGGTTGTTGTTGGTATAGATTTTGGATGACCGGAGACAAACTTGGTTCATCGAGAAAGAAGTAATCGGTGGTCTAAAATTTCCGGAGATTGAAAAATGAAAGGTTGTCTCGTTAAAGGTGACGTGACGGGAGATGATGATTTTGCGAGTAGCAATGTCATAGCACAAATAGCCCCGATGATTAGGAGACAGACCAAGGAAGACACATGGCAGAGTGCGAGGGGCAAGTTTGTGAGGTGTAGTGGAGGCTATGTTGGGGTATCATAAGCATCCAAAAATACGTAGGTGATCATAAGATGGTTGCCTACGGTATAAGATTTCGGTAGGGGTCTTGTTTTGGAGTGTGCTAGTTGGTAAAATATTTAGAAGGGATACTACCATTTTGACAGCATAGACCCAAAAAGGCGGTGGTAGGGAGGCATGAAACAGAAGTGTGCGGACCATGTTATTGATGGTACGTATAATTCTTTCAGCCTTTCCGTTTTGGGAAGAAGTATAGGGACAAGAAAAATGGAAAACCATGCCTTGTTTAGAACAGAAATTGTGAAATGCCGAGTTATTAAATTCACGTCCATTATCACATTGGAATGATTTAATAGATTTTTCAAATTGTGTCTTAATGAATTTTTGAAACTCGAGAAATTTTGCAAAAACTTCATATTTGAATTTCAGTGGGTAAATCCAGACAAAATGTGAAAAATCATCCAAGAATACTAGATAGAATTTATGACCCAAAGAGCTAACAATCGGAGATGTCCACAAATCAGCATGAACAATATCAAAGGGAGAAAAAGTAACACTGTTTGATGACATAAATGGAAGACGAGTATGTTTTCCTAGTGGACAAGAAAAACAGTGTTAGGCAATTTTCCCATTATTACATTGAATACGCTTAGAAGTCCTAAGAAAGGTAAAAACTGGGTCTCCGGGACGTCCGAGTCTGTTGTGCCAAGTGGAGGGAGAGATCGCCGCAAGGGACATATGTGCTTGCGGTCTGTCAGCGGAAGATTGAGTGAATGGGTAGAGATCTCCCACACTATTGCAGCGTGTAAGAATTTTTCCATTATTGAGTTCCTTCACAGAAAAGCCAAAAGGGTCAAATTCGACAGACACAGAATTATTGCTAGTGAATTTTCTAACGTAGATTAAGTTTTTAATGATGTTAGGTGTGTATAGGACGTGGTTTAGGGAGAAAGGTGGGTGTGGATGTTTGGTGTGTGTGTTACCGTAACCTTCAATTGGAATGCGATGACCATTGCCGACGGTAATAAATTGAGGATACTTTAGCCGACGTAGTTGAGATAGGTTACCTGACGACGGGGTGAGGTGAGATGTGGCTCCGGTGTCCATGTACCAATTGTCGTCGGTGCCGTTGAAGGTTCACGGTGGTGTATGCCTGGCCCAAATCGGTCGGGGCCAAGTGGCCGGGCCGCTGCGCAGTGTGTCTTTCGCTGGCTGCGTGAGCTGCTTGCTGATTCTTTGGGCCGCCATCGGGTGGGCTCGCTCGCTGCTGCGGTGGTGGGCTCGCTGGTGGCGGGGCCCAAGAGGCGATCGACCAAGGTTGCTTTGGAACCGGACCATGCGGTCGGGTACGGCACGCAGCGAGGCCCGATTCTGCTGGTTGGGCCACCGTCTTGGACCGCATTGGACCAATCTGCTATTGTCCGGTGGTTGGGCTTCGTCCGATCCCACCGGTTGCGTTGGCCTTTCCGCGGCCCTTGCCTTTGTTGTTGCGACCTCTGCCGCCACGACCTCCGCCACTCTACTGCTGCTGCTGCTGGAACTGCTGGTTGCTGTTGGCCGCAGGTGTTGCCATCCCGTCAACGGCTAACGCTTTTTGATTATGTTCATCTTGTTTAGCACGTCTAGTTTCTTCCAACAATAGTTGTGAACGTGCCTTGTTGAAACTTGGAAGAGGGTCATCTTGTTGAATCATTGTTGCGAGCGTGTCATATTCACCTTTCGGTAAACCCGCAACAAGTTGAAGCACCATCTTGGTTTCTGAAACAAAAGTCCCGATGTTGGATAATTGATCGGTTATGAGTTTCAGTTGCTTACAATATTTGGACATGTTGTTAAAATTCTTGAGGCGGGTATTGTTGAATTGCTATTTCAAATACACAACCCGAGTATTTTTATTGTCCTGAAAGATTTCTTCTAGCCGGACCCAAAGTTCACGTGTTGTAGCACATGTTTTCATGATAGTGCATAATAGGTCTTTGGAGATGGTGTCGTAGATCCATTGTTTGACGATGGCGTCAAGACGACGCCAGATTGAGTCTGTAACATCGGTGGGACGATGAACAGATTCGTCAATGTGATCGAGCACGTTGTATGCACATGCATGAATGTAGAATAGTTTCATCCACATGGAATATTGACAGTCTTCTTGATCAAGAATTATAGGGATAAAATTCTTGATGTTGTTAACAGCGAATGCCGGATGAAAAGAAGATACTGAACGTGGAGATGTGTGGTCAAGTGTGCCAGTGGATGAACTGGAATTTGTGGGGGAAGACATGATTGCCGCCGGTCAAGGGAAGGGGATTTTTCTGGTTGGCCGAGAGAGGGAAGCAGAAACCAGATTTCTGGTTTTCTGGTTTGGCCGAATTGATGAAGAGAAGGGAGAAGAGTAGGGTTTAGGTTTTAGGCTCTTGATACCATGAAAGATAGAATAATTTTCTTTAGGGATTTCTTTCATTATTCACAATATATATAGCTGTACAAGGTTGATTCCTAATATGGCACGAATCCTAACTTACCTTACAAATGTTGATTCCTAATACAATTAGAATCCTAAGTTACCTTAAATATACATCTATCATAATTATAAAATATACGGCGAATATTCTGAGAATATTCGCTAATATTTAATATTAAGAACTCATATTTACCTTTTTGGGATGAAAAGTCAAAAGTCTCTTATGACAATTGAAAGTCGTCATCATTGATACAAAAGATATATATATATATATATATATATTTTAATTTATCATATAATTCATAACTTGTAGGGATTTAGTAGTTCAAAGTTGATTGTCTACCTAAACTTTCATCTTGTTGGTGAGAGTTCGAATACACACATTGTAATTTCACCCTCCATTTTACCTACCCCTACCCACTATGTAATAATTTAAAAAATATTTAAAATAAAATAAAAAATATATATAATTCATAACTTGGTAACTATTTAAAAAAAATGAAAAATGAAAGAAAAGAAAAAACGAAAAATACAAGGGGAAAAAAAAGGAGAGGTGAATACCACCTGCTGACTTCCTCTTATTTTCTTTCTCTTGCTCTTTCCTTTTTTTATCGGGGTGTGGGGGTGTGGGGTGTGGGGTGTTATAAGTTGGTACAGAATAATTCTTAAACCATAGTTATATCTTAACTTTCTTGTTGACACAAAGTTCGACTAAATGGCAATAGCGCTTACAAATATAGTTGCAATCAAATGAAATCCAGTATAGCATACTTTTAAATCGCACAAGTATTGTTCATCAATACTGTCACGCAGGAAGGACCGTCTTAACGATATTGAAGGCCTAAGGCGAAATTTTAATACGAGGCCTTAACTTAACTAAAGTATTTATATACTCATTAAATAATTTTTCTTCGTTATACAAAGTGTGATAATACTTAGGATTTTACAATTAAAAATAAAAGTTAGATTTTATGTATCTTTTTTTGCCTATAACAATGAAATATTATTTAATGTCACTGTTGTTATAGTATAACAACCATTCACTGTAACAGTAAAAAAAATAGTGGACACAACTGTTATAGAGATGTCTGACTTTATAGTTTAAAGTAGTTATAATTTTTATTAATGGCAACATAAAGTGTTGATTTCACTTCTTCTCTACTAATCTCCCACGAAAAATTGGCTTGTGTTATTTTTAATAACTATAGAAGAGCTCGAGCTGAAACACACAACATGGAAACTCATTCATAGTTTAATAACGTCACAATAAGGATCCAATTATCACACTTTCCTAAACTATTCTGTCTTTAAATAGCTTATCATTTGTTTGCCAATCCTAAACTAAGTAACTCAAATAAATGGCCCAAGAAAAACAATCACCAGTGACAGCTTATTGACCATGACGAATAATAACAAATATGTACTACTGGTCCAAAGTCCAAACACAAAAAGAAGATGCCTCATAATGGAAAATGTTTCTTTATCAACAGCAACCTTTTTTTTTCTTCAAACAATATTTCTCATGTTATTGAACATTACAAAGCCTTTATGATCACAAACACATACATCTATATACACCAGATGAGCACTAAAAAGAATTCTCAAATCTCAGATGTCTAGAATACCAAATATAAAAAAACAACGAATTTGTGAAATAGCACCCAAAATCTTATTTACAAGATGGTGGAATAGCTCATTTCTTGGTCTGGTTTTGACACTTTTGGACAAACCAAACTCGGGACTAGTGTTTATTGTGATCAGTTCTTAGAACCCCAGTTTCGTCCGCTCCTCAAGTTTTAGTCTTAAATCGCCTTCTGCAGGAGCGTTCCCACCACTCTCCAACATTTTGCGCCACCAAGTAGTTAGTTCATCCTGCAAGGAATTCGAGACGGATTTGAGATTAGAGTCAATGGATTCAAAGTAGGTGCAATGTATTATATGTACTAGGTTCTAAACTTTTCACGTCTATATCAGGGGCCGACCTAGGTATAGGTTCACGTGAACCTAGTCGTTTTGTTCAAGACTCTGTATTTATATTAGGAAATTCATAAAATATTTATAAATATTTGACTGTTAACCCGGTTATTATTGTATAGTTTTGAGGTCGTTGTAGGAACCCATAAACTTCAAATCCTAGTTAACTAGATTCGCTCACGTAAAAAAACAAGGACAAGATGCAGCATCAAGTTGGCACAAATATGCTGCCAAGTAAGAAAATGAATCTGTGAAAGCGATTACTTCCCTAAAGAAAAAAAGTTGATGTATTTAACATGATATCCCTCACTTTCCAGTGAAAATTATCACCGGAAGCTTCATAAAAATGGGTAAGAAAGGGAATAAACTAGAAAATAACTAATTCAGAGAAAGGAATCTCCGAAAACTATGTATAATGTGTAAGTAAAAAGTATAGTACCTCCAAAAAGTCTTGGTTGGAGACATACTGGCTTCCCACAAAGCATTTGACTCCACATACTTTAACATATATGCAGTTCCTGGAATCTCTCTCTAATTTTTCTCCGTTAAGACCTGTGGATTCCATAACCGGAAGTTATGACAAGTTTAAATAAAGATTACCTATTTGTTCTGCATTAAGCTTACCAGTTATGCATGCAACATAATATCCTGTACCTCCTAGCCCTGCTTCCCACTTCCTTAGTCTCAAACGCAAGAAAAATCCATCCAAATGTGATAGTGAAGTGTTGGAGTTCATCCATCTGAGGGAACCAAAAAATGTAATTAAAATGGAAAAAAACCAATTGGTATATATGTAACAGAGCGACGACTGGTGAGAATAATGGGGCAAGAACAGCCCCAAACCAAAATCATATATAAGACGAATTTGTGATAATAGATCGACACTGCTTGTGCAAAATATTGCTGCATCTTACCGTAGCTTAGTATTTGGAAAGCTTTTGAACTCTCACATCTTCTTACTGGAATGCAAACTGTACTAAATCTAAATCTAAACAATAACAAAGATGAAATTGGTATTACTAACTTGCATAACATGGTTTGCTTACTTGAGAATGTCCACACGAGACAACCGAAGACCCCTGATGACATCAAAAATTCCTTTTGGAACATCTTCTATCTCCTTACTAACAAGACTGGAAGAAATTATATTTTCATTCAAACTGTTCTCCGTAGGATCAGAAGTTCTGTGCTTCGGAACTTGATTGGACCCAGAAGTTATCGCAAACCAAAACTGCTTTCTGTTGTGCATTAGGTCACTAGATGATTTAGCAAGTTCAGTGGGATGGCCTTGCTTTATTTCAAGAAGGCCAGGCAAATATTCATTGTTAGAGAAGAACCGCAAATTATCTCTATTGTGTTCTAACTGCTGTGATCTGTTTGAAGATGAAGCTGGGCAGTAAATAGCCCAGTGATCAAGCTGAAAACATCTAATGCACAAACAAGAAGATTCCTCAGCGCCATCATAAGACCCGATGCTTCTAATAAGAACTTCCAATTCAGATTCTGTCACCTCTGAACAGTTGCGTAAGTCATGGCCACTTCTGCCACAGAAGAAACAAGTTGTTGTTCTTGTGTAGCTATTATTCTCACTTCTTGTTGAAGAAGGTACTATGAGTTTCAGGGCATCCAATCTCCTGGCAAACAGAGAGGCCAGTGCCTCTGACTTCTTGAACTTAGCAGAAGGTATAATAGGATGCAGATTATTCATGGACCTTTCATAATTATTGTCATGCATCTCTTTCGAGCTGGCTGCAACATCACCACCTTGGTCACCAGATGAAGTCTCCTTTGCATCAGATCTTGCCTGTTCAATCCGAAACTCCACACTTGTTTGAGCTTGAGGATTGGGCTTTCTGCATTCTGAGGAGCATGTTAATGTTTCATGTGTAGTGGGCTTGGAATTATCTATGTTCAAAACAGTTCCGGGAGTTTTGTTGGAGAATCTAGTAATCCACAGGCTACGAAGAGATTGATTTCTATTGGACATGTCACTAGAAGCTTTGTTTTCTGCTGAAGTGGTCCTACTAGACTCCTGAGGAGCAACAACTGGAGGCATAATCTGAGTTTGCATTGGTGGCACCTCTTTGCGAGCCACTGTAGATTGGTTGAATTTGTCATTAGACATTATCATGTGTGCATCTGACATATCGTCTCCCCGATGACAGGATATTGGAGGAACATCAATGAGGATTTTAGATTCTCCCAGTGAATGATGCTCTTTTGGTATTTCTGTTTCAGACACCTTCAAGGTTGGGGAGTATAGCGACTGAAATACAGATTGGAAACCATACTTGCTACTGGAATCATGATCTTTGTCATACATAACAATTTCCTGATGACTAGTCTCATTTGCATGATTTTCCTCATTATTAGGAGTTAAGGTGAGAGCAAGAGTAGGAGGCTCTTCAAGATTGGATTTAGAGAAACCCTTTACCATGTTTGAAATCCAAGTCACGAAAGAGCTATTACGTGCAATTGTGGATTCTGTAGCAGGATCTCCGTGCATATCCGTTCTGATTCTTTTACTTCCAACAAAAAACTGCTGCTGATCAAAGTACCAACGTTTCGTACCCTTTGGGACTAACCTTGTACTATTGCAGCTTTCTACACTCTCATGGCTATCTTCCTCATCATTTGACATTTTGCTATTGGCATTTCCGCCGGATAATGCTTTTCCTTTGCCTTTCCTTCTATATGATGAGGACCTGCCAGTTGTCGGAGAAGTTTCAGGTGGAATGGAACTGTCCCTAAGAAGTCGCTCCTCGTTCTGATCACAAGTCTCGCTAATCCCCGGAAGATTTACATCATTCGTAGCTGTGCACTCCAGTTTCTCCAGTGCTGGCAGACTGGTAGATTCTGCTTCCTTTTTGGTTGGTGAATTTGGAAGCAGACACGCAAGGGCCTCAGAGTCTTTGACAGTAGGAATTAGAGTCTCACTGCTACCCAAAACATCTTCCTTTCTACACTTGTCACTAGTCGAAATTTCTTGATTAACTTTCCCAGCTAGAGGTTCACTAGTTTCCATATCAATCTTGGAATTGGCTCCATGTAGGAAATATCTCTCTGTTCCAAAAACTCCCTTACCTGCATCAAACAAAGTGACTTAATAAGACACATGTTATGAAATCGAATTTAACCTTAAAACTCTAGCAGGCCATCCTTTTGTCAGCCTACTAAATCAAGATGGTGATACACAAGCCCCTCAATCTTAACATAACAGGACACGATTAGGAATAGAGTGAGTTTAGGGTAGTAGACTATACCTGCCTGATTTTCACAACTTTCAACTGCCTGAGCAATATCTTGAGTAATGCAAAAGCCCTTCTCGATATTCTTCACATTTTCCTCATCTTGATTAGTGTTTAACATATCAACTCCATCAGCAGTGTTCATTATCTTAACTTCGCTGCTGCAGCCTGTCAGATGACTGTTTACTCAGCACGTTTAAAATAAAGAGAATAAACGTGAGCAACAGCACCACGTAACTAAGATGATAGCCTTACCAATTTCATTTCCACTTTTTGATCCCATTAAATTGGTTTTAAACATTTCTTGAGAGTCGATTATCTTCTCATAAGCGGCATTTTCATCATAAGTCCCCTTAAATCTGTCACTTTGTGATGGCGAAGCAATCAAAGTGCTTGGTCCCACATTCCACAAAAGAAAAGGTTTTTTGTCAGCTAAGCCACTATCAGCGCATTTGAGGCTCAAACCTTTGTGAGGGGACCAAACTAACTCAGATAGGGGATCAGATGCTGCAAATGCCATATCCACCGTTGAGCTTGCATTTACACCTGCACCTGATGAATCGTCTTTTGGCTTTGTCTGAACATTATTACGAGTGGTGCAACCTAGAGCAAGTCCTAAATCAATATCATCGTCGTTGAAATTTGTCATCAGCAAGGCACACTACAGCTTTTAAGGAAGCCTGATAAGAAAAAAAGTATGTATCTTAACAAATTTCAGTAAATAGCAAAGAGTTCATGCAAAACAAGTATCAAATGACAACTACAAAAGCAATATAGCTGTCATAAGCAATATTAAAGTTGTCACCAAAACATAACATCTCTGAATTAATTTTTAACCATGTTACACAACAGTCAACAATGATTAAAGACTTCTTAATACAACCCCATCTTCCCCACACCACAAAATAAGGGATATGCTACTTTTATGGTGCACTTTTTTTCAAGAAAGATTGAAAGGTACTACTATTATAAATCCAAATAAAAAAACATAGCAAGCTTCCAACGGATATGCTACTTTAATGGTGCATTATTTTTATCAAAGATTCAGATTCAGCACAACTTGGCACTCAGATTCCTGTTATCTGCAGTCTTCTTGTGAGCAATTAATTAATATATCAAATTATAGTGTCTCATGAACTACCCGGTGCGATGGTTGGGATCCCTCGCTCTTCGACTAGTAGTCTCGAATTTAGTAGGGAGTGTTTTACCACTCGATGGACCTAAAAAGGACAGCCATGGTGCAGAAAGCCTCCCGTGTTCATCCGGGTCCAGAAAGGGGCCAAACCCCAACGATGCATCGGGGGCTGATTCCACAGCTTGAACCTATGACCAGAGACAACTTTGCTCCAAGACCCCCTTCTAGTGGGCCTAAGTAACGCAAATTTGGATTGCTCAGTAATAGATTTTGAATACCAGATAGTTAAACCGAAAAATGAAAATAACTATGAAGTCCTTCCTCCAAACACTCCAAACATCCCCACCCCCACCCTCCCAAAACACCCCCTACCCCCACCAGGAACAAAAAACAGACCTCCAAATCCAGAAAAGACCATCTCCCAAATCTTCAGAATTAATTACTCCATCAGTTCCAAAATACTTGTCATATTTCTCCTTTTAAAAGTCACTTTGACTAAAATTTAAAGCTAAATTAGATTAGATTAATTCATATTTTAAAATTAAAATTTAGATTTTCAAAAACTATAAGAAAATTACGGTAAGTTGCAATTTTTCCAAAATTAATATGATGAAAAAATATAACTTAAAATATTGGTCAAAGTTACTATAGTTTTGACTCTTTCAAAACGTAATGGGACAAGTATTTTGGGACAGATTGAGTAATATTTTTTTAGTTAAAGAAACTGTAAAGAAAATAGTAAATGGATTAGTTCAGGATATGTCAATTTAGATTTCACATCAATTACTATACATTTCAGCTGCTAATCAACACTGCTTAAATATCATCACATAAAACAAAAACCAGTGATCTAGTTCATGCATAATGATGCTATTACCAGCAAAATAAGACAAAACATTCAACAAAAAGTAATTACCAGCAAAAATTTTGGTTGATCCAAGAACTTTTTAACTACTTTTAAGACCATGTTTGGACTTTCTTCTAGAAAAACATAATTCAAACATATTAACAAAACCAAGAATTTTCATAGCAGCATATTTCAAAACCTTCCAAGAAAAAAAGAAAAAAAAACCAAGATTCAGAATTTACTAACCATCATGTTAATTAATTACTCACCACTAAGCATGAAAAAGTGGGTAATTAATATAATTTGATCAAGAAAACATAAAAACTACTTAGTACTTATATAAATTAAGCAAATTAAGAAATACCCACGTACCGTTGTCTCCAAAAATCCATAGCAACCACTTTTATCTCTCATAAAAATCAAAACTTAATCATTCTTTCAAATTTTCCTCCATTCTTGTACTAGTAAAGAGTAAACTAGTGAACCAAAATATTTCAGAAAATTGCTAATTTTTTGCTTGATATGTAAAGAAACAGAAGAAGAAATCGAGACACTTAAAATGTTGCATATTTTTTAATTTTGGTATGTACATGTTTGTAATTTGTAATATAAGAAACCAGAGCTCTCAAAAATTGAAGCACTGTACAACAACTTTATTGACTGGTGGTTGAGAAAATGCTACGTGGACTGTTCCATGCCCAGTCAATCTCACTATGAAGAATACAATATTTTCTCTATTTTTATTTTATCATCATGAATGACATCTCTTTATATTAAAAATAATTAATATAAAAAAATTATTTGAGATTTGAATCTTGAGATTAAATTATATTATTTATTAAAATATGTGACATGATAGTGTAAGAATAGAGTATATAAAACTTAAATCATATTTTTAATGAGAAAATTATATTACAAAACTTAAATATTTAATTTTTTTATTTATTAAATTTTGTGTCGAGTTAAATATATAAAACGAAAATGTTTTACCTATTTACAAGAGAAAAGGGAAAAAAAATATAAGCATGAGTTGTCAAGATAGTGTGCTACAAATTCCAAGTTTCTTGTGTAAGGGAATAGTGTCCACAAAAGGCAAATTGGGATTTGCAAGTTGCAACTAAAGCAAATTTATTAAAGTTGCTATTTTTGGAATGTTGTAAGTTGAAAACTTTCTGGAAAAGGAAATTGAATTATTTTTAACCACTTCAAGTACAAAGAAAATAGTATAGTAGTATAAAGAAGATTGCATTGCTTCATTGGGAAATAATTAGTGGTTTGAATTAATTATATCACATTTTAATAAGTATAGTACTTTGTTTGATGGGATAGTGTACATAGTGGAGGAACTTGCCTTTTTTATTTAGTGGATAAGGTGAACATGGAATTGAAGAATTCTATTTTTATCCTCTTTTTGTTGAGTAGGGTATGACTTTTTAAACTGATATATTCAACAAAAAAAGTGAGAAAAATAATTAGAAACCATTGACTTATTTTTGCTATAACAATATTATAAAATGAAGTTTGTGTGAACGGTCCTCCAACATGTTTTTTTGGTTCTTTTGTAGCTCTTAGGGATGTGAGAATTAATATATAATATTTGGTCTTTTTTGGTTAAGAAGATTGTTGGGTCCTGGGAGCTATAGAATAGTAAATAAAATGCAAATAAACTAAATCAACTTTGAATGTCAATTTTGTTTCTGAATGTCAAGACTAATATTGTCTGACAACGCTAACAACACAATAGTAAACAGAAAACCTTTGAAGAGTAAAAGGCAGAGAAAATATAAAGGACGCAAATGTTTAAATTTTCATAAGTTATATGTTAATATAACTTATGATGGTCAATGACCAAAAGTATATATTATATACAATTGAATAAATTCATTCTTTTACAATTTTACAAAATACAACAAAAAGGAATTAAAAAATGATGAAGTCGCAGATGACTTTTGCCTGAAAAATCTACCTAAATAGACATACACAACTTCTCATTACAATTGCTTCAATACATAACAAATCTAGAATCTAAGCAACAATTATAATGTTGGACAGAATGTTGTCGACACGCTCAAGCAACACTTGTGATCCAGATTTATGAGATTAATTCCCGAGAGCTCTCTTGATATTTTTGATTTCTAATTCTGAATGTCGATTCACTTCAGCATCCTCTCTATTTATAGTAGAGAGTCTTCCTTGAAAAGTTCATCAATTTGTTGTGAAGGTTGAGGGAAAGGTGGGCAACTGGTGTGTTTGTTCGAGAAGATCATGGAGCAAATCCTCTAACTTCTTGAACTTGTTCCTCAAGCATAGCAACGGCTTTTACTCGTTCTTCCCACGTTTTTCATCAGCTCCTATTTACCTTGCCAAGTCACTTTTACTTCATAGTAATATTTCCACGAATATTGCTTCATTCCGTGAAGTAAGACAAAACTGTTTTTCATAAAATGCCTTATTACATTTTTTAAATTAAAAGAACTTGAGCAGTACCATATAAAAGAAAGTTTCTAGCAATGAGAATGAAATTATAAAATTAGTACTTAGTAGTAAACATGATGCTAGTATTATAGTCCGATATATATGTGTGTGGATAAAATTACCATGAAAAGGTTGTTATAAACATGATTGCTATTTAAAAATTGTAGATTATGATTTCATGAACCATGATTTTGAGCCTGCTTTTGGCCTATTTTGCGACAATAGAAGAATTCGATTTATTTGCATTTGACACCTCTATTACCCTAGTTGGTATTAAGTAAAATATGTCATTCATTTGTATCACCAAGTGCATAAATTACAATTTTGATGCATATAATTTGACCACATAGTATCCTTCCCTCATGGCCAATTTTGATTAACAAATTTCAGCATGTACTTTGCGTCGGTGGGGTTTTATCACATCAAATTCATCCTCGATGGGGTGCAATCGAGGGAGAAAAATTCCGGGTTCAATGTGAACGATATCTTCATCCTTGTCAATCATGATCGGAAACTCGACATATTGTTACGAATACAAACATGACAATTATAAATTAAGGCATAGCGATTTCAGGTTCTTCGAGGGCTAAACTAAAACTCTCTTACCCATTGATTGTGTTTGATTGCTGGGCCTTGACGATGTAAGCACATGTTTAATCAATTTTCTGACCATGATCTTTAAATATTATGAAATAATTTCTAATATATGTGTCTAATCCTTATTAGGGATTCACATTAAATATATATATATATATATATATAGTAGCTTACTTCCAAAGAGTTCAATCTCCAAGATTCCCCTTACCAAGAATTCAGAGACAAAAAGTGTGTTATCATTATTCATTATTAGAATTAATACTAAAGAAAAAAGAGAGATACTTGATAGAATAGGATAGTATGTTCGGTCATAATTTTGTATATTATGTATATGGTAGGTGTATATTTAGTCATTATTTATCGTAATTGTAGCCTAGGATTATGTTGTATTTTAGTATATTTACTACCACTTTGGAATGAAAGAATCAAGGAAAATATTTCTTACATGGTATCAGATTCTAGGAAAAGTTCATAAACCCTAAAATTACATTCCTTCACCGTCGGCACCCCCCCCCCTCTCTGCGCCGCCGACCACCCTTCTTTTCCGTCAGCCATGTCTGACTCGAAATCAAATTTCTATCTCGCCCTCATAGTTTCAAACATTAAATCCCATATCTCCATCACCCTTGAGATGAAAAACATGTCCATTATGCGACGTGGGCGAAGATTTTCAAAATTCACTGTTGATCACACATGGTTATCCATCACATCATTCCGCCGAAAATTGATGATGAAATGGAACTCTAGTTGACCCTTGATGCGACGGTTTTCCAATGGATTTATGCCACAATTTCAAGTGATTTATTTTTAGGAACAAGTGATTTCCCATGCCGTCGCATACTATTCTTGAACCCGACTCAACGGCTATAGAGGCTTAGGAACGTTTACGTGACATATTCCAAGATAATGAGAAATTCCCGTGCCGTCAGACTTGAGCAAGAATTTTCCACCATTGACATGGCGGATTTTCGCAATGCGTCCGCATATTGTCAACGACTCAAGGTTTTGTCGGACCAACTCAAGAACGTCGGAGCGCCGGTAACTAACAATCGACTCGTGTTACAAATGGTTGTCGGCCTCACCTACGCATATAGTGGAGTAGGTATGCTCATCCGTCAAATCAACCATCTTTCGCCATTTTACCAAGCTTGTTCTATGCTCATCCTAAAAGAAGCGGATTTTTCCAAAAAGACGGCCACCGTGTCAAATTCTGCCATGGTTGCCGCTCCGTCCGATGATAATTCTTCACAATTTGAAAATTTTCTTCTAATAAAATAATTATTGGGTTTTAACTAGATGAAAATTCTCTCTTGAAACCGATTTTATAGGCCATCTTCTTTTATTCTCGTTTAATTTTTTGAAAAAAATAGTTTTGGAATATAATTATGGAGAGAAGATGTTTATTAATTTGAATTAGTTCTGAAAAAGTATCTTAAAAAATATCTAATGTAATTATCATAGTTAAAAAAAATTAAGTCGATTAATTACTATCAGAAAATCATTCATTTTCAGCGAAATTCATTGTAAATTGGTTCGTATCGTTGCCCACAAAGTTTTTGTCGGAAATTCCTTACCGACGAGTCAAATTCTTGGTTTTTGAGAACTTTCGTAAAAAAATATATTAAGAAGCTTGTTGGCATACATCAAATTGAAAGGTCTAAAGTTGCATAGCATGTGAAAATCATATCCATTTCATTTTCATAAAAGAGCTAATTGACAAGGTGAAATCACTTAAAAACAACTAAGAAAAGTACAAGTAAGCCTTAATGTTACTCTTTAAATTGACATGAAAATCCCTATGATAGTTTTTTATGGCAAGAAGTCAAATTTAGGCATCTAAAGAGGGGACCTGTAGCATTAAAGGAAGAATTGATGGTTATTTGACAAAATTGAAAGCTGCAGCTCAACTGTTCAATGCTAATCCAAAATTAATGGGACCAAAAGTGGGCCCTAAAATTAACTAAATGAGCCCATAGCTGTTTTAAGGCCTTTGGTCCAATAAGGATTTATTTCACTAATATCAATCGGGCAATTAGCAGAAATGCTCTTATTTTGTGGTGTTCTTTAATTTTTTGCCTCTCAAATTAAAAATTTTTAATTTTTGACTTTCGCTTAAAAAATTTGGATTTCGAACTCAGTTAAATTTTAGAAAAAATCGAAGGCACATTTTGGATTCGCAAGGCAGACAGATTTTTTTTGAAAACTATGCCTTATCCATCAAAGTTTGTTACCTTAAGGCAAAGTTTGTCTTCAGGCATAACGCAAACTCTGTCTTGCGAATTCAAACTTTACTTTGCGATTTTTTTTCGATTTTTAACTGAGCATGATTCGAACCCGAAACTCAAATATTTTTAAGCGAAAAATAAAAATTAAAGATTTCAAATTTGAGGGGGAAGTTAAAGACCAATGCCTTTGAAGAAAATCCGCGCAAAAAAAAAAGATATCAAGCAATATGTTGAGATTTGGCCTTTTTCGTCCTGTTGCACTATTGTTTTTAAAGACTCACTTTTACTTGTCCATTTTTAACTCTGCAAACCTCTTAAGAATTAATAAATGAAGTATATATTTTACTATAATACCTATATTAATTGATGTATAGTCTCAATAGACTTGAAAAATAATTTGAAAATGAGTAATTAATGTTAAGGGTAAAATAAAAATAAAATTTTATCTTTCTCTCTATATGCTAAAGTGGACAAGTAAAAGTGAAAATTTATTTTTAGTATATGGACAAGTAAGAGTGAAAGGGAATACATATTTATAGGTATTCAGGTAGGGTTTTGTTGGGTTCAAAACATACAAGTAAAGCACATCGGAAGTTTAAAATTTTGTTCTTACTTACCCCAACAATTACTTCTGGTATGGTTATATGACAATCAAAGACCAGTAACATAAAACATGAACACTTACAGGTTGTATTAACTGGAATCTTAATCAACTGTGGGTTCGCACGCGAAAGCCCTTTCGATTGCAAGCTCCAAGCTTCAATGTATTTCTCCTTCGGAAAGCTAGGAAATCCGGCAGAGGTTCGAAAGAGTGTTTTGATTCTAAGTCTCTAAGACTTAGAATAATAATCTGAAATTAAGTGTGTTGAATAATGAAATGAATGTATGTATTTATAGGTGAAAAATTAGGTCAAACTGGATTAGGGTTTGACCTTGGGCCTGGCCCATAAATCGAGACAAATTAGATCATTAGCGTCGCGACCCTATGGTGTGGGCGCCGCGGCGCTTGACGTGTCCCTACACCGTCTAGATTTATTTTCCGCACATTCTTAATTAAATCCAAAATTCAATTTGACTTAATTAAAACAATCATTATTCATTTAAGTATCTCGATTCTAAATCGAATATTTAATACTCTCAATACATCCTTAGATCGAAAAGACAATCGACATAGTGTGACTCTATGTGCCTTCACATATCGACATTAATCAAATTAAGGTCTACGCAGAACTCCTAGACGGCGCCGCAAGACGAACTCAATATGTAAAGTACGTTTACACGAATCCAGTAAACTTAACCTCTATGTGGTAAGATAAAATCCTTTCATTCACAACACACCCGATCAAGCTTAGGATTTGTCATGTGTCTATCCAAATGGCTTAATCATTGTATCTCATCTATATTAGTTGACAACTAGACCATATTATAAATATGTCTATTGCGTTGGCCAATGACTTAGTCAACCTAATATTACTGAGAATCTGAGTGTTCTCTTGAATATACATTCGAGGAATGAATCCTAGTCTTGGCTCAACTAACACCTTCAATCCACGTCGTAATGTACCTAATACAAGCCGCATCTCAACCTATAAGGCATTTGACCTTAGGACAGGATCAAAGTACATTACTTTGTAGACAAGGTGCGTATTGACCTCAAGTCTAAGGACTTTTATCTCTCACACGCTGATCATACTTTAGACAAGTATAACAAACAGTATATCAGCATGGTATACCAATACTTCCAAAGTATCCATGTGTCCATCATGAGTAGCCATTGCTCGTAGCATGTGAGACATACTACATCCTCTAAGGATGTGATACAGACCACATGTCGACTTATCACATATCATCGATATCCCATTCTCGATGATCATTAGTCGAGGCTATTTTAAGAGTTACGCTCTATCATCAATATCTCACTCTATTAATGACAACGTAAGCTCAAGGGGTGCACTTTAATGAATAATTACAAACAATCAATTAATAATTCAATAATTGCAAATGCCAAAATATTAATCTCCATTAATAATAATACGAATGTGTATAAAGTATATTTGTCCTAATATAGATTGTCTTTAGGACATAAATATACTTTCAATTCCACCAAGAAGTCGCGATGATAAGATTTTTAATAAGGGTAATCAAAATATAAAAAAATAAATATATGATTTTTTTTTTTACAAACCAACATCTATTATATGTATTTATATATATAATTTTCAATGCAATGTATTTTCCGCTGAAAGAGATTCAAATGAACTCTCTTGTACTCCCTAACTCCGCCCTACGCACTAAGGAGTGTAACAAACTGATGAGATTTTCCACCCTTTACAAAAAGTCTCAAATTTAATCTTCAAAAAACGAAAATACTTCTGGTAAGAAGTCTTCTCTCTTTAGTGAACCCTACATGATTGAATTAAGAGAAAGAGAAATATACGTGTGCGTATGTATTATAATATGCATTTATGTACAAAAAAAAATGCGTGGATTGCCCTTCATACGGACTGGTCTTTAATTTTTTCTCCTCAATTTGCTGGTCCTTAAATTTTACCCCTACTTTTCATTTAATAAAAATTATGGACAAAAGTATCATTTATTCGCGGATCTCGTAAATCAAAGATTTTGGGTTCGAATCCCAACAGAGGCAAAAATAGAAAAAAAATCCGCAAGGCAAATTTATCATAGAAATTATGTTTATTCGGCCAAAGTTATATAGATCATATGCTCCTTGGGACATAGTTTCTATGTAACTAACCGGACAAGGCATAATCTTAATTTTCAGCGAAATTTTGTCTTCATACATAGTTACATAGAAACTATACCCCTTAAGTCATAATCTCTATGAACTTTTGACCGAATAGGCATAATTTCTATGAAATCATGCCTTGCGATTTTTTTCCTGACTCAGTTGGGATTCGAACCCATAACATTATAGGTATTTTCGGAGGCATAGGCATAATTTCTATACAACTTTAGCCGAATAGTCATATTTTCTAATGAAATCTTGTCTTGCGGTTTCTTTTTCTTTTTAACTCTACTTAGATTCGAACCCACAATCTCAAAGATATTTCTGATAAGTTTTTAGGCAAAGGATAAAAATTAAAGACCACCAATTTGAGGGGCAAAAATTAAAGACCACTCCAAAATAGGGGCAATCGTGTGAATTTCCCATTTATGTATATACCATTACTCTTACTCCTATGTTTTATTTTACTAGTTTTTGGGTGCATGTGCCCCCATATATTAAATGAAATGACCTAACGGCCCCCTAAATTTACATCCATTTTTCGTCCCTGCTACCATACTTATGAAATCAATGTCAAATTTGCATTGAATATTAGAAGTATTAGAAATCTTTTCATATACCGTGATTCTTTTTGAAACTGAGCGAGCATAATTTGTTTAATCTTTGAAGGAAGAACCAAAGATTATATTTCCATTTTCCCGCTTTGATATTTGTTTTTGTTTTTTGGATTGTGGGGTGGGAGGTCTTTTCGTCATAAAAGGCCTTTGATGAGGCCATTCCTTGTTGTGTATATTGTGTCTCGGCTGGCTCTCAGTTTTGTTCCCTTTGTCCCGTGTAATTTATGATAAATATTTAGTATTCTAGTTTAGGTAATGTTTTAATGTATTTAGTATTGTACACTTACCATAATAATTGTATTACCATAAATGTATAGTTAGTATCCAAGTAGAATAAGGTTTTAGGAATAGAATAGGAATATGATTCTCCTGTTATGGAAATATGTAACTTGTATAAATAGTCTTTCAATCAATGAAAATAATCAAGGGATTATTTCTTTCATGGTATCAGAAGTCTAGGTCTTAAAATTCTCTTCCCCTTTTCTTCCTCTTGGCCGTCGACCAACCAGTGCACAAAGCCGAGTCCAAAGTTTTTCCGCAACTTGTTCTCGGATTGGTTGATTCCGACGGTACCCTTACTTCCCAATTTTTTCTCCCAAAATCCCTCAATCACATATTGTTCTATCAATATGTCTACATCCCGGAACACGTTTCATCTTGCCCTTACAATTTCTAACATCAAGAATAACATCCCTCTTGTTCTTGAAATAGAAAACGTCAAATATGCGACGTGGGCCGAACTGTTCAAAATTCACGCACGATCGCATCAAGTCATCCATCACATAATCCCCGCGGCTCCTGAGGATACGGAGGTGCCAAAACGCGAGGATGATCCTAAGTTGTGGACGACTCTTGATGCTACCGTCCTTCAGTGGATATATTCCACAATTTCAACCGACCTTTTGCAAACAATTATTGAGTCTGATGCTACGGCACATGCGACTTGGGATAGACTGCGTGATATATTCCAAGATAATCAAAATTCTAGAGTCGTTACCCTTGAGCAGGATTTCTCCCACGTCAATATGGAAGATTTCCCTAATGTTTCGGCTCATTGCAAAAGATTAAAGGAATTGGCGGACCAACTTTGCAACGTTGGCACGCCAGTTTCAAACGATTGTTTGGTCCTCCAAATGGTTTTCGGCCTCTCCGAGGCCTATAGTGGTGTGGGAACGCTTCTTCGGCAAAGCAACCCGTTTGCGCAATTTTATCAGGCTCGTTCTATGCTTACACTCGAAGAAGCAGGCATGACAAAACGAGCGGCTACCGGTGCTAGTCCCGTAGTCATGATGACCGAGTCCACGGTGTATCCTATCGGTTCCAACAACTTAGGCCAAAACCGCAACAACGATGGCGGCAAAAAGGGTGGAAATAAGAAAAATAATGGCAAGAACCGCGTCGGCAACAACGGCGGCAGCCGACAGAATGGTGGTGGCGGTGGGGTCCTCGCGGTGGTCAGCAGCAGCAGCAGTAGTTCTGGCCCACAGTGAGCCCCTATGCAGTGGCAGTGGGCCCCACAGCAGCAGTTTGGGCCCAACCAGTTTTCCCACGAAGAAGCTTAGGCCCGCCGGTTCTCGCCCAACCGGCGCGGTGGCGGCCCAAAGCCAGCGAGCCTAGGCCTAATTCGACCTGCTCCACATACAATCAGCAGACTGGGCCGAGGCCGCAAGCAGGGGGTTCGGTTCGATTTTTTCTTCAGTTTATTTTAATAAAACCAAAATCAAACCAAATATTATCGGTTTTTAAAAATTTAAAACCAAATCAAATCAAACCCAAATAACTATCGGTTTGATTCGATTTGCGATTTGGATCCGTTTCTAACCAAACCGTGAACACCCCTGAATTGTTAACTGTGTTGGATGGTATTTGCTGCTCTCAAAGCTAAGTCCACTTTAAAATCTTGAAAATGATATTTTGCTAATTCTATATTGCTCGGATTCTTCAAAATTGTTGTTGCATTCGTGTTGAATCTCTAAAAATGCAAGTCCACATTAAAATCTTGAAAGTGACTTTGTGCTAATTGGTACTCCCTTCGAATCAAAAAGAGTATCCACTTAGTCATTTGCACACCCTTAAGAAAATATTAACTTCTAGACAAAAATAAATAATTTGACTAAAATGTCCCTAATTAAATAGGTATTAAAATTTAGTCACATAACACTTAATAAGGACAAATTTGAAAAAATGGGATTAATTATTTCTTGATTTGATAAATGAACACTCTTTTTAACTAAAAATACAAAGGCTAAGTAGACACTCTTTTTTATCTGGAGGGAGTATCTATTTCGCCGAATTCAATACCTAAATTCTAAATCAAAACAATATTTTTGAAAAGTCCTAACAATATTACTTTAACTTCTAAATCTCTTAACCCCACTCTCAACCTCCACCCCCATTGATACTTCAACACAAGCAAGGTTAATGAAGTAAAAAAGTAGTTACTGTCGTCCATGGTAGCATGTATCTTAGGGACATTAATCTTGACTTTAAGATTGTGATTAACAGTAATTTCCTAATCTTTTCCTGTTCATGCTTCTATTTAGAAGCTTAATTATTGAATGACCACTTCAGGAAAACTATTGAGCGCTAATCTCCAAACCTTGGCTGCTGAGAGAAACCAATCATAGCTAGTAGTACTGTCAATAGACAATTTGGCAGCTTTGATTGGAATTACACCTAGCATTAAGCAATAATTCTTCATTCTATGGTTGGTGTAATTGTTAAATGAATTAAGGGAATCAACGGTTGTGTCCTGACATGATTTTTGGGTAATTCTGTCTCATGAATTAATATTTTAAATTTGAGTTAGGTCAAAAATCTGTTTTCTCAACATGATATAAAAAATAAAGCTAGCAGAAAACTGATTTAACTGGAAACTGGAAAACCTAAACGTCATTGAGGATGAGGCTACCGATCGACAAAGGATTTCTATTTTATATGTCACTCGACGACTTGATTAGAAGATTTCCCTTTCTTTCCCGTATGTGCTTTCCTCCCGCATCATGAGCAAGATATTACATTTGAGTTAGATCTAACATTTGTTTTCTTAACATGATATTAGAACTAATCCCTTCCCTATTTTTGGGTTATACAGTGTTGGGTTTCCGTGTTACATTATCTATGCAAATGATGTCCAGTTCGGGGCGTGCGGGGTGTTAAGTGTCCCACATTGATTGAGAGAATAAACCGTTGTCTCCTCATATTTCTGGACAATTCTCGCCTCATAAATTAACTTTTGAGTTTGAGTTAGACTAAATATTCATTTACGAAGCAAAACTCTACCTTCTCGCCATTCAATTCATCATTGTTTGACAATCCTCCTCCTTCATCTGAAATCGAGATTGACTATGCTTTGCCTCAGTACAGCAAGAACCAACCAAGTACTTTGAATGATAATTGTCATTTACCCTTTTGAAAGAATAAAAGGGAAACTGGCTTCCACAGGCATATCAAGTTGATTTAAGAAAGGGGCTAAATCTACATAGACTAATGGAACTCAACAGCAAACAAGAGAGGGACAAAAAGTACTCTACCAAAGAAATGGTAAGACATGTTTCACAAGCTTCACATTGCAGAATCTATCTACTCATCACAATGATTAATTTTCTGGGAAAAGATACAGTCCAGATAATAAAAAAGTAAAGTAGTACAACTAGTTGAATTTTTCAGCATTGACCTTAATACTTATTTTGAGACTTTTTAACACCATATCTCAAGCCACGAGGCTCTCGAGCATCCGAAAACTCAGCAGTTGAAACTCTAAAAGTTAGAGTCAAGTGTACCAACTTGACAAGCCAGCAATGAACAATAAGAAATTTTCATAGATTACACCCTGTTAGAATGGTATCTAAATTCAACTCAAAGACCTTAAGAAACATAGTTTAGAGCTAATTGAAGAACATAAATTCATAAACTAATGTTTAGAGTCAACCTTTAAATAAATTAAGTATAGAGTGGAATGCATCCAAAGTGTTTGGCCCAGTGGCCAATACATTAGGGTATTGCTGTCTGAGGTTCCGTGTTCGAGTCCTCTGATCAGCGAGAGTGGAACTGTGTTCCCCCAAAAAATCCCTCCATACGCGTAGGGCCAAGCGGTGTATACTAATCCGTAGGGCCAGGCGGAGGTGGGGTTTTCGGGGTATGGGGCCGTAATGCGGTGGGACCGATCACTTTAAAAAGTTTACCCTACCACGCTTTGTCCTCCGGGGCATAGTCCGGTGGCAAAGCCTCGGGCGCTATAAGGCGCTCGGCATGGGACAACAGGTTCGATTCCCCGCAAGCACGAAGAAATTCTCGCATGTTGGGGAATTTGACCTTGTCTCATTGATCGCCTGTACGCTCCCGTAAAATCGGCCACCGGAGCACATCCCGCGATTTACCTCGGTGATAGTTGTTGAAGGACCGGTGCTATTACCTCCGGGACGTCCGGGTAATACCAGTGAAGTAGTCAGGCGCAAGCCTGGAAACCTGGATTATCAAAAAAAAAAAAAAAAAAAAAAAAAAATAAAGTATAGAGTGGAATGCAATATAGACAGATAGACTAAAGCTAAGAGTGACAATAAATTCAAGATTTCAAGTGCAAACTTTTTGACTAGTGGTTTTGCTTCCACATAAGTATTTCTAATTCAAAGGTCATCTTTTGCAGATTATTGACAGGCACACAGCACTTCATCCAGAATGTACTTCACACTATATTTGCATCTTTCTTTTTCTTTTCAAAAAAAATCATTCTTACTCTTTACCCAATTAATTAAAACAACAGTTTATCTACTACTAGTAACATCTTAAAGGGCCTTGCCTCACTTTGTACCCCCGCGGCCACAGACCCTTCCGTCCTCTCAGAGGTGGATGGAGCTTTCGAACAATCATTCAACTGAACACAGTATTTTCGAGACAAAACACAAGTACATATGTGGAAAACCACTAAAAGTTCAACAAATCTTAAATTCTGATCCTATAATTTCAAAAGTACAACAAGTTCAATGACAAGAACATTAATGTTGATCCAGCCAAGTTTAAATCTGGGATCCGTCTAGCGAACTACGCGTTATAAATAAATAAACATGACACATCCTTTTTATTTTGAAACTTCATCACCAGGAATGCTGACTACACCTAGTCCTGATGTGAATAATTTCAAGAGACAGGCAGATAATACTAAGATCGCTAAGGCAGAACTGCAACAGACACGTTACAATTAAAAATGCAATGTACAAAGTGGAGGTTCCAAATAAATATGGATTGCACGGTAGCCAGCTTCTTCATAGATAGATTACAAGAAAATGAGTTTTTACACAAGCATGGAAATAACTTACAGAAATGTACACTTCATAAATAAACGTTACACAGACGACTGCAAAAAAAACTTTTGCAGTTTAAAAAGCAGTCAAATGCACAACCCGTACAGCGGTAACAAGAAGCAAAACCAAGAAAAGAGAAGTTCTTAATCTTATTAAATTAGAAGAGAATAACAAAAGGCTCAAGAATGAACAGTAATGTCCACATTCATTTCTTCACACATCTTAGTCATATATGAGTCATTTATATCCCCTGCATGATTGGCTTCGTTATTAAATTTGTAAATAGTAGTACCGTTCTGAATATTTACACGGTATTTCCTATTTCTGGAACCAAAGGCATCATTTTCATTGTTAACTTCAAGACTCTGGCGAGTTCCTCGATCATAAGCTCCCATCCCTTTGTCTAAACCAACTGAGTCATTGCAGCTCTTCCTTCTGCCCAACCTCAGTGATTTCGCACGAGTTGGCAGTGCCTGCAGTTCAAAGAAATAAGAATTTGGAATTAGAAGGTGGTTATATCCCATAGACAGCTAGGGATATCAATATTTGAGCAAAACCTTATCTGCACTATGACACTTGGAGCTGGCAAAATGGTTAAAACAAGTAATCATCAATCGGACATACTATGGGTTGGATAACTGACTTTTTAAAATGGATCAAATATGGAAATTATCTGTATTATCCACTAAACATGGATATTTAGATAGACAAATATGGATCTTGTTATTTTTCATGAGTTCTTGCTTCTAGGAGTTTAAGCTTATTTGGGCTTTTAGTTTGTGTTCTCACCTTACTATTCCTGAAACCATGGATAATATGGATCCCTTGATTAACCCATTTTCTATCCGTATTAAATATGGGCGGGTCGGATATTTTTTCCGTTTTTGTTTAACCCATTTTCGACCCGCCCATTTGCCACTCCTAGTGACTCTCTAAGGCCGCTTACAACTATGTAACGCTATACTGCAGATCAAAATTTTGGTGAATACCTCGGCTAAGTATTACATATCTATGTAAGTCTGATACCAGTGATGTTATCTATTACCTTCTTCAATTCAGTCTTCGGTGGAGGTCCCTCATGGTAGAAGCTCGGCATTGGGCTTGCCTTAAACATCAAACTTCTTCTCAGTTGCTTTATAGCTGCTTCTCGCTCTTCCTAATAATTGAAGGTACGAAAGAAAAGTTACGTTGTATATTTGAAGTAGGATAATGTTCTTTCGTGGGTATTCCACTTATACTAAGCATAACAAGTGCTAGCTGTAGCAGCAAGAAGATGCACCTTCGTCCTTGCCTCCCACTGAATTTTCTGGGCCTCCAAAGCTTGATGCTTCTCCTCTAATTTCGAGTAAAACTGCAAAGAGAAAATCAATATAAGAACTAACCAACATTTAGACATTTTACTTTAAGAAAGTTTCTCTTTCATTGTTGTTCTTGTTGTCATTTAAAAGGGGCGAGATAAGAATAATAACAAGGTAGAAATGCGATCAAACATAGAACTTAAATGAAGAGGAGTTTCAGTAATCCAGTAAATCAACATCTACCTCTTTCCTTTTCTCTATACGTTCAGATAATCGGAATACAGGGGCTGATGCAACACTGGCCCTGGATTTTCTTGCTGGTAGCGTAGCACTTCACGTTGTGGATAAATTATCAAACAGAAACGCAGCAACATAAGACAAGGGAACACATTAGAAATAGTACAGACCTTATTAACCTAAATCAGGGGGAGAAAGTGGATACCAAGAAGTGACTGAGCATGAGTCTTCTTCATCAGAATGCTTCTTGTTATCAGGTTGTAGCGGCTTCCTAGTTGCAACTGGTGTGGTGACCTGGACACATATACAATAGCCACAGAATCAGTTATCAACAGGCAGTCAGGTTCATAGACCACTAGTGTAATCGTTATGCATTAACTTCTCTGAAACAGTAACACATTTAAGAGGAAGTTTTCTCATCCGCCAAGAGAGAAAGCCAAAGAGAGAACACCAGGGCAATATCATTTCAAAGATCGAGTGCTATTGATGGATCCTCTCCCCTTAATGATACAAGAATCTACAGACAAGGTAAAAAGGGGAATTTTTTCATTTTTGGCCTGTCGGCCAAAATTAATTACGGGCGCCAGGCGAAATATACAAAACATATACACTGAATATGTATATTATCTGTATATTTATACTTAACATATAAAACCTATACACTTGCTGGCTATTTTGTAAAGTAGATCAAGGAAAGGCATTGGACTGTAATTATAAACACAGATTATCTGCATAGAGAACTAACCTGGTTTTGTTTCGCACTTGGGACTCGCAAATTATTGGTTTCAGGTGTCTTATAATTGACATTGTCTGCATCATTCCCAACAAGACAAGTTCCATGAGACGCACGCTTCTCAGTTGCCAAAGCAAATGGTTGAGGGACAGTACACTTTGTTTTGCAGTTTCCAGAAACAGATTTAGTTGACGATTTCACTGATGTTCTTGATCTCTTGTTATCATCTTTTGATTTTCGGATTTCAGAGTTGTTCTCCTTCGTAGGAGATTCAGTCTCACATTTTGAGCTCTTTGTATATTGCTCCTTGGTACTTTCAACTTCACACGGTTTGGATATCTCAACTGATACTTCAGCCGTGCATTCCTTCACTTCATACTCCTTCGTTTCAACGCTCTCTTTCAGCATATCAGTTTCTCGGTCCTGAATAATAAGCTTGGATGACTGAACATCTCGATTACTGTCAATTAGGCAACTTGAATCTGGAGAAGCACCATCGCAGTAACTTATGCTACCGCTTTGCTCCTTGTCCATACAGATATCAGTAACTTCCAGCTCCATAATATCTGAAATTAAGTAAAATAAATAAGAAAGCACAAGTAGAACTGAGGACTTCAACATGGAAAAATGTCTATTTGATCCATCACACTGTTTTTTTAAACAATATTTTGATTCATCAAATACTATGGTTAAATTTATTTAGTTATTTGTCAACCGAAAGAATTTGCTCCAATACGCTTGTGTATATAATTTTTCTTGATCCATATAGGTTTGGGTGGATCTCTGGAGAGAGAGAAATAAAAAATATTCTGATATATCAGAGGGACTTCAGAAAATAACTACAAGAAACAGATAATAGCAAAGCACACTGCGAATTTCACAGTGTGCAAACCAGTTTGTTTCCCGACAATAAATATAAAAACACACACAAAGATATCAGTACTAGATATAATACTACAGCTCAAGCAAAGAAAGTTGATAACTCAAATGATAATACCAGAACCTTTTCCCACACTACGCTATCATTCCATTTACATATACAAATATCTACATCAAATTTAAACAGAAAAGACATCCATACATACAAGTATATGCAAACATATGGCTACCGAAACCTACATAAGTTTGCAAGAAATTCAAGAATTCCAACCAGTCCAACAACGTGTGTTTGTTAAGGCGGTCCTAGATACGGTGATTGGAGGAAAGATGGAACTTTTTACACACATATCAATGCAAACAACTACCTATTCTGAAAGTTAGAACGACAGAAGCCATACAACAAGCAATATACACAAGGAATACAAGAACAAGCACAATTTTCTTTATGCGAGGGAGCTAATTAATTACTCCCTATTTCCCAAAATATTTCTCGTATTTCACTTCCGAGGAGTCGCACTAAGTTCAATAACACTTAAAAATGTGTTCTTTTGCCAATTTGATGCTAGATAATAGTAGTTTATGAGTATCTAAATTTGAATGTAAAAATATGAATTAATCTAGCTGAGCTAAAAAAGATGATTAAATTTATCTTCAATAAGTGAAAAGCACAACATGGTTGGGAGGGAATACCAGCTTAAATGTAGAAAAACAAAATTACATACAATAGTGCCCTATAAAACTAAACATTTTGAATTTTCAGGAACCCCATTAATTCACATAAATACCACTAAAATCTGAACCAACCTATCTAAACATTTCTTCAGTGGATATGTGGAGTAAACTTTAAAATTACATTTTTACCTCAGAACCAATTTCAAGACTCCAATTCAACTACACCCACCAAAACTATAGCTAAAACCTCAGTGTTTAGACCCCAAATTTTAAAACCACATTAGCAAAATTATCCAAAGAAACAATTTTTACAAAGAACACATTGTTGAGACCCTATCCTATGTAAGTATAGATCTAAAACCAAAAATTCACATTGCATTAAAACCCAAATGCAAGAACCAATGATAACAAACCAATGAACTGAATAAAAGTTAGAAACATAAGAAAAGATCAAAGCTTTACCAAGAATGTAACAAAAGGAACATAAACCCAGGAAGTGAGAAGTATAATGTGTGTGAAATGTTTGAAAATTTAATTGTAACTGACCTTTAAGAAAGTGTCCACTTTATTTTATTGTGTTTGGGGTTCTTGTTTTGGGTTATTTGCCTTTATCCAGCGAGTTCTGGGAGCGGTGTCTCTGTCTCTATATGCATGTATATGTATAGGTCGTCCTGTTACTGATGTATTTATATGTCTGCTTCTTCTATGTACAGTGAACTCCAAATAATTTAATGGAAAATAAAATGGGGGAAAGAAATGTATTATACTCCTAGTAAGACAAAAAAGAAGGATAATTTAACTATTACTTCCTCTGTCTCAAATTATTTGTAGTAGTTATTAAAAATAGTTATCTCAAATTATTTATCGTGTTTTTCTTTATTTTAACATTTGTCATTAATACAAAGAATGGATATTGAGTCTAACTCAACCTCAAAAGCTAGCTTGTAGGGTGACGATTTTCCAAGTCTGGTCCCATTCCATTTCCGATGTGGGACTCTTAACACTCCCGCACGCCTAGACCTCGTTAACTGGAGCGTGGACAATATAATTTGGGGGCAAACATCGATGAATAAATAATTGGAATGAGTCTGGTTCTGATAACAGGTAAATAATGTATCTTGGACCTAACTCAACCCCAAAAGATAGCTTATAGTGTTATTATTGTCCAAATCCATATACAGATTACATGTTCTCATTCCATTTCCGATGTGGACTCTTAACAATTAATGAAGATAACACATAAATAGAATAAATATTTAATGAAGATAACACATAAATAAAATAAATATTTAATGGAGATAGATTATAACTTAGACATAAATATATATAAAGTTGGCCAAATACCCTCTGATTAATATTCCTTAAGAGACGTGTAAACCAAAAAAGCAACATATAATTCGAGACGAAGGGAGTACTTAATAAAACATGCTTCTAATTCTTCAGCTTTTCATCTTCTTCCGGAGAATTTCGAAGGAGCATCGTTTACTTCTGCTACTCTCTTTATGCTCCAGTTTTTTCTTCATTTAATATGATGTTTTTAAATAATAACACTGTTAGGTTTCTAGCTTCTGTTAGTCTAAAGGACTAAAGTCACACGGTTAGGTCAATTAAGGGTTTAATGTGCTTAGTCATGTAATACATGGATCAAAATCATAATATTGCTATAACTTAGGGACTGAAATAACTATTTTCCTTTTCAGAAATAATAATAATGAGAGAAATCATTTTATGTGGTTCACTTTGTTTGTTAGTAAATTGGAGGAAAGAAATATTTTTATCTCAGTTAATGGAATCAGTAAATTTTTAATATCATAACTTAAAGAATAGGCGGTTAGGTTTTGGGTTGATTCGCAAATTTAATAAAAGAAAAGGGTCAAATTGGTACCCGTATTATCTACAATTGAGCAACATCACAATTTAAAAAGCTTTTACTCTATTATTATTTCGTTGTTAGAAAAAAGTCTCCTTTTTTGTGCTTGATCTTTAATATTAAATGCGTAATTTTAAAAGTATAATAAGTTTAGTATCGAAAAGTTTATATGATGAATACATCAAAGTTCAAATTCTAAATTCGCCTTTAAATTTAATTGTATTTGTTATCAATTACGACACATGTCCTGAATAACGCTATCTACAGAAAATTTTAAAAATTAGGAGAAACCATCCATCATTTTGTTGTTTCTTCTGATATTTGAACCCTGCTTTCTCGTGGTATTTTTTTCGTTCTTTTTTTAATTGAATAAGAAGATTATGTTGATAAACTCAAGTAGATTAGAGAAAACAATTGCCTAAACTTAAGACGTTTATGTCTTAACTAAAGAATGATTAGAGACAAAGAGTTGTACAAACAATTATTACTTTGGTCCCATCTTTGATTACTATTTGCCAACCATTTTGATAAAGCCCTTAAAACTTTTTAAAATTCTAATTCCAACCATACTTCTTTTTAATTTATTCTTATAATCTCTACAGTTTGACCAATAACATTATTCTCCAAAATATTAAAATGGGTTATAGTATTTTTGGATCTTTCAACGATGGACCTACTATTGAACCTATTTCAAGCATGTTGTTGCAATAAGGAAACTAATGGATACTATTTCTATCTTCCTAGAGAACATAATGTCATTGTTTCCAGAAATGCAACTTTCCTTGAAGAAGACCATGTCTACAAGGAATGGAGCTGCAATAAGATAGAACTTAAAGAAATTCAAGAACCACAAGATAACACAGAAGTTGAACCCTTGTCAAAAGACCTAGACAATGATTCAGTGGGAGTATTTGGTGAAGATTGGGTACTTGGAGTATGCCCTTCAGCCAGTGGGAGTGCTATGAGAGATAGTGTAGAAATGCAAGGCTCTCATACACAACTAATGGAAGATGATACAATAGTTGTACATCATTCCATTCAGGAAATACATAAAAATGACATCCCTGAAAGCTCTCAAGGTGATGGATTGTCCAGCACACAAAAACCTTCTCACAATCAGAATGCAACAAACATTGAAACGCAGAATAATCAACTCCGTAGGACCACTAGGACTCATCGTCCGCCTGAAAGACTTAATCTCCTTGTTGAAACACACAATGAGATATATATTCCTGATGACGATGAACCTACAACCTACAACGAAGCTATGTTAGACATTGATTCGTAGAGATGGCAAGAAGCCATGAAATCTGAGATGGACTCGATGTACATCAATCAAGTTTGGAACTTGGTTGATTTGCCAACAGGGGTTAGACCCGTAGGATGCAAATGGGTCTTCAAGAAGAAGATTGATGCATATGGCAAGGTACAGACTTATAATGCAAGATTGGTGGCTAAAGGTTATAATCAACGGCCTGGGTTCGATTATGATGAAATATTTTCCCATGTTGCGAAAAAATTAAGTCCATTCGAATTTTGCTTGCAATAGCCGCATACTATAATTATGACATTTGGAAAATGGATGCTAAAACTGCTTTCCTCAATGGTAACCTAATTGAGGAGGTGTATATGATACAACATGAGGGTTTTACATCCAGGACTAAGCCCAAAGCAGTATGCAAGCTACAGAAGTCCATTTATGGACTTAAGCAAGCCTCAAGGAGTTGGAATATTTGCTTTGACAAAGCAGTCAAATCGTTTGACTTTGTTGGAAGCAAAGAAGATCCCTGCATTTATAGTAAGCGCAAGGAAGGGAGTATTGTCTTCATTGTTATATATGTAGATGACATATTAATAATGGGAGATAATAAGACTCTCATGAAATCAGTCAAGGAATGGTTATCCAGCACCTTCATGATGAAGGACTTGGGTGAAGCCTGCTACATTCTTGGAATTAGGATCTATTGAGATAGACCTAATAGATTATTGGGGCTGTCATAATCCATATACATAGACAAAGTGCTAAGATGATTCTCTATGGAAAACTTCAAGAAGGGAAGTCTTCATATGGGTCAAGGCATCAAGTTATCAAAGAAGGATAGTCCTTCTACTGTTGCAGAACTTGAACGCATGAAAAGAATCCCATATGCTTCATCTATAGGATCTATCATGTACGCCATGACCTGTACGAGGCCATATGTGGCCTATGCACTTAGTATGACTTGCAAATTCCATCAGAATCCTGGGGAAGAACACTGGAAAGCAGTCAAGAGTTTCTTAAGTATCTTAGACGAACTAAAGAATATTTCTTAGTCTATGGTGGACAAGAGAAGCTAGTGTGTACTGGGTACACTGATGCTAGCTTCCAGACATCTCTTGATGACTTCAAATCTCAATCTGGATATGCCTTCATTTTCAATGGCAGAATAGTGAGTTGGAAAAGTTCCAAGCAAGCTACAACTGCTGATTCGACAACTGAAGCCGAGTACATTGCTGGATCGGAAACTGGTAAAGAAAATGTCGCAATATTTGAGTTCCTGAAGGAACTAGGGGTTGTTCCAAGTACCACTTGTCCAATAATGATTTATTGTGACAACACTGGTGCGATTGCGCAAGCTAAGGAACCAAGATCAACAAACAAGAACAAGCATGTACCGAGTAAATACCACATACTCATGGAGATGGTGGAAACTGAAGAAATAAGATTAGACTATGTTCCCACAGATGATAATCTAACTAACCCGTTTACTAAACCATTAAGCTTAGTTAAGCATAATGATCATTTTGAAAACATGGGTATTAGATACATCGGAGATTGGCTCTAGGCCAAGTGGGAGATTGAAAATATGTATGTCCTAGAGACAATCATTATTAGAGACAAATGTACTTGAACACATTCGTATTATTAATAAGATTAATATTTATGGCATTTATGATTATTAAGTTATTATTTGATTATTTGTAATTGTTCATTAATGTGCATCCCTTGAGCTTACGTTGTCATTAATAGAGTGATATATTGATGATAGATCGTAACTCTAAAATAATCTCGACTAATGATTATCGAGAATGAGATATCGATGATATGTTATAAGTCGACATGTGGTCTTTATCACATTCTTAGAGAATGTAGTATGTCTCACCTGCTACTAGTAATGGTTACTAGTGATAGACACATGAATACTTTTGAAAAGTATTGGTATACTCTGCTGATAAACTATTTGTTAGACATGTCTAGAGTGTTATCAGCATGTGGGATATAAAGGTCATTTGACTTGAGGTCAATACACACCTTGTTTACAGAGTAATGTACTTTGACCATGTCCTAAGCTTAAACTCCTTATAGGATAAGACACGACTTGTATTGGGTACGTTATGATGTAAATTAAGGTGGTAATTGAGCCAAGAATAGGATTCATTCCTTGATTGTATATTCGAGAGAGCACTCAACTTCTCAGTGATATTAGGTCGACCAAGTCATTGGCCAATGCAAGAGACATATTTAGAATATGGTCTAGTTGTCGACTAATATAGATGAGATAAAGTGATCAAGCCATTTGGATAGACACATGGCAAATTCTAAGCTTGATCGAGTGTGTCGCTAATGAAATGAATTTATCATCTCACATAAAGGTTATATTTGTTGGATTCATGTAAACGTACTTCATATATTGAGTTCGTCGTACGGCGTAGTTTAGGAGTTCCGTATGGACCCTAATTGGATTAGTGTCGATATATGAAGGCCTATAGGGTCACTATGTCGATTGTCTCTTCGATCTAAGGGTGTCTCTTCGATCTAGTAGGCGTCGCGGCGCCTTACGTAAAATTCAGTTTTTGGGCCAGGCTTAGAGCCCAACCCTAATATGATTTGTGACCTAATTTTAACTATAAATACAACACTCCCATTGTTAATTAAAACACATCAATTCTATAAACTAATTCTAGACTTAGAGTCTAGAATGAAACTCTCTCAAACCTCTGCCAAGATTTCCTGGCTTTCTTGACAGAGGAATACACCGTAGCATTGTGCTTGCAGTCGAAAAGGGAATCGCGTGTCCACCCTTTAGTAAAGACTCTAGATAATACAACATGTAAGTGTTCATGTTACAGGTTTTTTGATTGTCATATAACCATACCAGAATAAATTGTTGGGGTAAGTAAGAACAAAATTTTAAACTTTCGTTATGCCTTACTTATGTGTTTTGAACCCAACAAAACCCTACATATCTATCCCTAGCTAACACAATATTAAAACAAATATCCTAAAGCATCTTAGAGGTTAGTTCCTCTAATCTAATTCTCCACTCAAAGCAAGCTGGCCCATGAAAATTCCAGCATCTAACTGATATACCACAATCTTTAAATCTAATATTTTTTAAAAAAAATAATATTTGGAACACTTTAATCCAAGTGAAGTGGTTATCAAAAGTAATCACCCTTGTGCTCTCAAAAGATGAATGTGATGCTAAATTTTTTCGATAAAGGGGCTGACTAAAATCAAAGCCATCTAATTATATATTTGGTTTAATAATATTCCAAATTCCTTAAGGTAAAAAGTAAATTAAAAGTTGATTTTGTTGGTTGAAATATGGCATGAAATGATATTTTATTTAATAGTGACTTGTGAACTTTTAGTGTCGCAATCATAGGAAGGTTAGGCTTAAAAGCAAATGAATGACAGATGTACACAAATTATAATAGAAATTATCTTAATCTTGCTCACTAAATGACATGAGTCAACTAACTTCACACAAATAGAATAAAGTTATATTCTAGCTACCTAAAAAAATTGATAGTTTGGTCGATAATTCATATCTTTTTACAAATTAATGAGTATAATTTTGACTAGAAAAATGATTAAAATGATGGTAGTTCAATACAATGCAAATGCATAAGTTTCGAGAAACTTCTACCTAAAACACTAAACAATACGTATATACTCATGTATATGCATACACACATGCAGGGTGGAATAGCGTAGAGGTTAGCGAATTTATGCAAATTTTCCTTTTCTAAGCCACCATTTAGAGTTCGTATTGATTTTTAAGGTTCAGAAAATGCAGCCCTCGAGACTGACAAAACATTATACAATAAGATTGTACTATAACATTTTCTCATAAGATTTTCAGATTGCTAAAAAAATATCTTTAGAATGTGATCTAAAAGGTTCATAAGTTGCAAGAGAAATAAAAAAGTCATTTACTAAACAATTATTTAAAAGGAAAAAGACAATCGACGAAAATATCTGAGGCTTATGAGTTCATCCCAAATAGCTTTGGCTCAGATCAACATTAACAACAACATACACAGTATAATTCCATCAGGTAGGATCTGGCGACTCAGACGTTGTATTTGTGTTGAAAAATCTACTTAGTACAAATAATATATGTTAAACCTAATAAACTAAATGAGATATGATGGAATTTTAAGCTGGAACTTATAAAAATTAAATTTTGAATCTGCATGGTCTATAAACATGGGTGTATATCTAAAGCAAAATAGTACTAATAAATTGAAAAAAAAGAGGAGATAATTAAATAGTTACTTGTAAGAAGCAACAAAATCAGCGAGATCTTGCTTTTAGATAATGCACTGCTTTCATGTTTTAATATCTCTAATTTAGTTGACAAAGTGTTTAGAGGGTTTTGGGTATTAGGGAGACTGTAATATACTCCATGAACAATTGATTTCTGACTGATAATTAATAATAGCACTAATATAGATTTATTTGGGAAAATGGATTAGTTTAAGCACATACGTTTGCATCTATGATTTTGGTTAGGTGTTTAAATGATGTGTCATTTGTAATATTTCAAAAGGGGAATATTTTCACAATTGGTAGCTACCTAATAATAGAATTTAGATATTTCTTTGGGAAAAAAAAGTATCAGTCTCAGCTCGTAGGTGCACTTGTAAGCTTTTCTATATTGTAAGGAATTGTTACATTAAAAAAAGAACGTTATCATGGAATATTGTATTATTTGCAGTATATTTACAAAAAAAAGTATTATTTGCAGTACAATAATGTACATAATATATTTGTCCCGAAAGCCTTGTACTAATGCGAACCATTCAATCTAATCAAAGCATGAATTGTATGTATAATTTAAGTGGTAGTGGTCTTTATACTAGTGTGGTATAGAGTGGTGGTTTTTTACCCGGTAAAATTTACCTGTACCGTGTTCTACACTAAAGCATATTAATTTATCATAATTTAATAATAAACTAAAGTGAGAATATATAATTCTAATTAACTAAGTAATATAAGTGTATCACTCTATCTCAAGATATGTGTCGTATATTTATTAGGTTGATATCAACAACGGTGTGAGTAAATTTTTATCGATTCACCCATTTATGATGTAACTATTATATTGTAATGTCGTGTGTGTCTATATATATATATATATATATCCTTTTGGGGTTATTCAAATTGGAATCTGTTGATGCTTCACCAAATTTTTCGAAGTGTAATTTCTTATATATATATATTATGTATCGATACAATTCCAGAGTACAAGTTCTTTTTATCCGTGCGTTTGTTCATTTTTTTACTTGCTAAACTTCAAATCAGTAATACTTTTATGTAAAATGTGACATAGTTCTAAATTTTTCCAAACATATATGCGAAAGAATCTAAACATTCAACCCAAAATCTCAAGGCAATGGAGTAGTGCATAATTGTCATAAACCTTTATGAAAAATAATTGAACGACAAGTATATTCTTTAGCATCTTCCTGTACTCGTCAATGATTCCTTTGTACAAGAACAAATGTGATATCCAGAGTTGCAACAACTATAGGAGTATTAAGCTGCTAAACTATGGAAGTTTGGAAAAGGGTTGTGGAGACGAGGGTGAGAAAAGTCGTGTCTATTTCTGAGAACCAATTTGGATTCATGCCGGGACGTTCGACTACAGAGGCCATAGGAGGTTGGTGGAGCAGTATAGGAAGAGGAAGAGAGACTTACATATGGTTTTCATCGACCTCGAGAAGGCATACGACAAAGTACCTAGGGAGGTTCTATGGAGATGTTTGGAGGTTAGATGCGTACACTAGAGGCGATCGAGGATATGTATGATGGAGCCAAGACCAGGGTACAGACAGTAGGAGGGGATTCAGAGCTATTCCTAGTGACGATGGGGTTGCACCAGGGATCAACTCTTAGTCCATTCTTATTTGCCTTGGTGATGGATGGCCTGACGCGACAGATCCAAGGGGAGGTGCCATGGTGTATGTTATTCGCAGACGACATAGTCCTGATTGATGAGACTCGCAACGGAGTAAATGCTAAACTGGAGGTTTGGAGATAAACTCTGGAGTCTAAAGGGTTCAGGTTGAGTAGGACCAAGACAGAATACTTGGAGTGTAAGTTCAGTAACGGGAGCGACCTTGAGACAGGCGTGGAGGTAAGGCTTGGTACTCAGGTCATTCCGAAGAAAGAAAGCTTCAAGTACCTCAGATCTATTACCAAGGGAATGGAGAGATTGATGACGATATCACACATCGTATTGGGGCAGGGTGGATGAAATTGAGGCTCGCATCTGGAGTCTTGTGCGATAAAAACGTGCCACAAAAACTTAAAGGTAAGTTCTATAGGGTGGTGGTTAGACCGACTATGTTGTATGGGGTGGAGTGTTGTTCACTCAAGACTTCATACATTCAAAAGATAAAAGTCGCGGAGATGAGGATGTTAAAATGAATGTGTGGGCATACAAGGAGGGATATGATTAGAAATGATGATACCCGAGACAAAGTGGGAGTGACCCAGGTGGAGGATAAGATGCAGGAAGCGAGGTTGAGATGGTTTGGGCATGTGTAGAGGAGAGACACAAATGCCCCAGTGCGGAGGTGTGAGAGGTTGGCTATGGACGAATTCAGGAGGGGTAGAGGTAGGCCGAAGAAGTATTGGGGAGAGGTGATTAGACGGGATATGACACAAGTGCAACTTACCGAGGACATAACCTTAAATAGGGGGTTGTGGAGGACACGAATTAGGGTAGAAGGGTAGTAGGTAGTCGAGCGTAGCCTTACTTACGCTTACAAACTGGTAGTTGTAGTGTTATTATTGTAGGCCCACTTAGACTATCATATTAGAAGGTGCAGTAGTACTTTATAGTAGCGTTTGATTTCTACTGCTATGTGTTCTTTAATGTACTTTATTTATCTTATGTACCTGCATTAGTTACTGCTTCTTTTTCAGAATGCGCTACCATGACTTATTTTCTTGCTTTGCTTGTGCTTTGTTTTGAGCCGAGGGTCTCTCAAAAACAACAGCTCTACCTATCAAGGTAGAGGTAAGGTCTGCGTACACTCTACCCTCCCCAGACTCCACATTGTGGGACTCCACTGTATATATTGTTGTTGTTGTATCTTCCTGTACTCGTAACTCGATCTAGGAGTTACACGTGGACTTAGGATTTTTTTTTAAAATTCTTCATTTAGAAGGCGGAAGAGTGAACCTTCGTTAAATGAGTGGAGTAACACATAATGAATATAAACCCCTTTGAAGATTAACCCTTACGACAATCGATATAGGACTGGTGTATTCTCTAACAGCATACTATGGCGACTAACTTTGAAACAATGCACACTAGTCACTAGCAATTGACGGACATAAAGTGTATTCTAGTATGCATTAATAGTAAGTACACCAACATATACATCGTTTATACACCTATATATCGATAAGATTTGAAACCTCTTCGGACAGGTCTCTCAATTTTGTCATGTCCTGTCTTATATAATGCACCAGAAATTATGAACTTGACTATATAATGCTTGCATTTAAATTATTATTCTAAATATAACTAAAACTGGAAGCAATTGGCTAAGTTGCAGATGAATTGAAATGATTTGTTAACAAAGCCAACTGCTTTAGAGACATAGGAGGAAATCCACTATTTCTAAATTACTGTAGAAGTAATAATACAGATGCCCTGAAACATTAGGAAGTATTCACTACATTAAGGCAATTATGAGAGGGACAATTTGGAAAGAGTTAATGCTAGAACTTTTACCCCGTTCGCGATATCCTCAACGGATGAAAACTCTTCAGGCTTATGGCTATATCCTGCAAAATCAATAAGTAACAAACATAAATATCAACAACCCCAGACATCCTATGTAGCCGCCAAGTGCCAATAAAAGACTACGCTAGAACTTGTGCAGATGCTTCGTCCAGCATAGATTCATCTGAGTTAGCCTACCATAATTCCTCTAGCCAGTAGCGGAGCCATGAATTTGAGTAAGGGGATTCAAGAAAATGTGAAAGGTCACACCTAAGATATGAACCTATGTCAAGCGGATTCAATAAGATTCAATTGTACCCCTTTCACCGAAAGTAGCTCCGCCACGGTTTCTAGAGTCATAAATATCTTATGTTCTAAAAAGGAAATAGGTAATCTAACTAAAAGAGAGTAAGACCAACATCAACTACACAGGAAGAAAATGGAAAGAGATAATGAACGGATATTACGAACACAGCGAAAATGGGAAAATAACAACTAGTGCCAAAAGAAAGTGAGATGACATACCCTTGTAACAAGGAATGAATATCATGCCCATCGGAGATACTCTGCAAAGATTTTAGCATTAACTTTAGCAGATTTTTTTGGTCAGACAGTATAGAGATAAGTATCCAATTGGTGTCCTACATAAGCTGCATGGACATCGAGTTTCATATGGGACCTATGAACTTAAGAGGATAAGATGCATAAATAAACACAAACGCAGAGGCGATCCCCCTTCACTTACCTTGCCATAAACAGCGAATCATGATAGGCTCGACTAATCATTTTCTTGCGAGTCAAATTTAACTCTTGACATGACAATTCTGTCGCTTTAGTGATTGACTCGTCTGAAAGGGCTGGTGGATCTTGATTCATGATTTCAAATTCTGAGAGTATAACTTGGCGTTTCTTAGCAATGGCCAAAGCTGACTGATGGATTTTCTCAATTACAAGATTTCGACGGCTTTCGTCAATGTCTCGTGTGTCTGTCCCAGCCAAAAAACATGACTTTATTATCAGATACAGCAAATACAGACTGTGGATAGAATGTATAGTGTGAATACTTAAATCATGAAATGCGACTCTTTCCTTTCAAAAATGATAAACTAGAGTAAGAAACTAGTTTTATGATCATTCGTAGAGAACAAACTACATCATCTGACAGGAAGTATACCTATTTCAAGGTGTGCCATGCTCGGGATACTGTTGATTGCTCCAGGATGCAGCGTCAGAATGCCTTGAAAAAAACAGATTCATTAGATCTTGAGATATCACCTAGTAGTTCTCACGATAACTAGTTATTTCAAGTATTAATTAGTTCATGAGTCATCAGAGCACAAGGTAGTTGACCCTGGACCAGTGTCTTCTAGTATGACGCAAAAAAAAAGAACATCAGTTTACCAACAGTTCCAACAGTGTCAATGGATCCTGAATCTAGTACATGTTTCTCCACAGCTAGAGCCAACTCTGCAGCAGCCAGTCCCGCATCGTTTCTGTTCCAAATTAGTTGCAGAGAGCAATAAGCCATATACAGGAATAGATTATTACCAGTACAATTGCACAAGGAGAGAATATATACAAGACTAATATTCCCTACTGCAATCGATACAGAATCAGACAAATGCCCCTTATTCTTGAATAATGTAGATGAGTGAAAAACCATAGAACACAAAATGCTTTACGGCTTGTGAGTCACAATGCAAGTCAGGGCAAAGAGGGAGCTTACAAAAAAAGAAGATGGTTTTCAAGAAGCTTATGACATGAAAAGGTCAACTATATAATTTGCTTCAGTTTTTAACCTTAGAATAATGATAAAAACATAATTAAGAAGAAGGCAGGCTCGTAAATTTTGAAAGTCGACACACTAACAGCCAGGGTGGAATATACAGAAGCAGAAAATCCCACAGTATATTGTAGGTGATGGTAAGACTCAGCAGGTTGGCGTGGATTGCGGTGAGACGTTTAGTCCGATGGTCAAACCGGCTACCATTCACACTGTTCTCAATCTGGCTCTTTCGAAGGCTTGGCCCATTCATCAGTTAGATGTGAAGAATGCTTTCTTACATGGTGATCTTAAGGAGACAGTTTATATGCATTAGCCCTTGGGTTTTCGAGACCCCAAATATCCACATCATGTCTGTTTGTTGAAGAAGTCCTTGTATGAGCTTAAGCAGGCCCCACGGGCTTGGTATAAGAGATTTGCAGACTATGTTTCGTCTATTGGATTTTCGCACAGCCGGTCTGATAATTCGTTGTTCATATATCGTCGTGGTACTTTCCTGGCTTATATTTTATTATATGTGGATGATATTATCTTGACAGCCTCCACTGATCTTTTGCGCAAGTCTATCATGACCATGCTCAGTTCTGAGTTTGCTATGAAAGACTTTGGGCCCTTGAGTTATTTTTTGGAGATTGATGTCTCTCGTCATGCAGGTGGGTTGTTCTTATCCTAACGAAAGTATGCAACTGAGATCATTGAGCGAGCTGGTATGTCCTCATGCAAGTATACTTCCACTCCAGTTGATACTAAACCCAAGTTGGGTGTTGCGACTGGCTTACCTTACGAGGATCCGACCCGCTATCGCAGTCTTGCAGGAGCCCTTCAGTATCTTACTTTCACGAACTAGATATTACGTATGCCGTACAACATGTGTGCTTGTTTATGCATGATCCCAGGGTTGAACACATAAATGCACTCAAACGCATTATTCGATACGTCCAGGGAACACTTGACTATGACTTACATTTATATCCATCTTCGACATCTACACTTGTCTCGTATACAGATGCTGATTGGGGTGGTTGTCCGGATACCAAACGTTCCACGTCCGGCTATTGCATGTTTCTTGGTAATAACTTGGTCTCATGGTCTGCGAAGCGTCAGTCTACATTGTCACGCTCTAGTGCCGAGGCCGAGTATCGAGGGGAGGCCAATGTAGTTTCTGAATCATGTTGGTTACGTAATCTTCTTTTAGAGCTTCATTGTCCTATTCAGAAAGCTACCTTGATTTATTGTGATAATGTTAGTGCCCTACCTTTCTGGTAATCCAGTTCAACACCAGCGCACTAAACACATCGAGATGGACATTCACTTTGTTCGCGAAAAGGTAGCTCGTGGACAAGTACGCGTCTGTCATATCCCTTCCAGATTATCAAATTGCAGACATCTTTACAAAGAGTCTTCCCTCGGTCCTTTTTGAAGATTTTAGGGGCAGTCTCAGCGTATGAAGACCGCCCGCTATGACTGCGGGGAGGTGTTAAATATACACGTGATATACACTTACCATAGGTAGTGTATATCACGATTTGGTCACAGTTTTTGTAGATATCAACCCGTGATATACACACCATGTATATCACGGGTTAGGCAGATTTTAGCTACATAATTGGTGTAATATTTTAGGAAAAATATTGTATTAATTAGTGTTGTACACTTACCATAATTATAGGATTCTTGTATTACTAGAATAGGGTTTTGGGAGTAGAATAGGAATAGGATTTCTATTATGGAAAATTGTAAATTGTATACATACTCTTTCATTAATGAAAATGATCAAGAGATTATTTCTTTCAGTTTTAAACCTTCTAAAGAAATTCCAAGCAAAAGCAACAGCAAAACACATGATCCTGGTGGTACTTATCGGTCTATCACAACGTAGACAGGAAAACCATCTCAATACTACTTTTTAAGTATGAAAAGCATCTGTAGTGAAAGAGAAGTTGTATGACGGCAGAGAGATCTGCAGCTTGTACAGAAAATTCTGAAGAAGAAAGGAAGATCACACTTGCATCTGCAGAATCATGGTACACGTCTAGCTCTTGAAAAAGAAAGTTACCTTTCCGGCATCAGTGCAGCTCCTGCATGGCCTCCATTGCCTTCAAATGTTACTTTGATGCTAGCTGGAGCTGCAATTGCAGTCACAACACCAATGGAAGTACCTGCATTGACAGATAAACCAAATTAATTATTGGTATGACTACAACAAAACGGGTCCTTGCATTGGATCATCAGGAATAGGATAACCATCTAGCAGCAGCCTACCTTCTTTTTCTAGAATGGGACCTTGTTCTATGTGCAACTCTATGAAAGCAGAATAGCTCCCTTTCTTGAGAAACACTTCAGACAAATCCCCCTTAGCATTTGCGTAACCAGCAGACTTGGCAGCATCAGAAAAGGAAATATTCTGGCTGTCAACAGTCTTCTTCAGAAGTTCTGGAAGCTGTACACTTCCAGCCAGCAAACGGCTGCATATATCACAACTATCAGAACCTCAACTGGATATGGGACATGTTTAGATACTACTATATTGCACATAAAGAAGTTAAAAACCAAATGCATTTGCTTATGCTCCAGGTGCTAAAGTAATTAGTGATCAAGCTCCTAACCTTCCCAGACAGCTGATCCCAAACCTTGTGGGTTCTTCTGAGGTGAACATAATCACTTCCAATGACCTCTTAGGCTTGAAACCCGACCTGTGGATTTGGATTTTAATTGAGTCTGACAGTGGAATGAAATGTTAAGTTTAAACAGTTAGGATATATGCATACCGCTTTAGCACATTAATGGCCTCTATTGCACCCAAAACACCAACCACGCCATCATATTTCCCGGAGTATGGTATAGCATCAACGTGAGATCCAGTTAAAACGGGAGCAAGCTCAGGTTCATAGCCATTCCTGTGAACCACTAAATGACAGTCATGTTCAAGATATCACAGATCCAAAGCAAGTAGAAGTGTAGATGGGTGCAAATAAATGTTCAAATTAGACTATCTTCTAAATAAATGGGGACAAAGTTAAAGTTCCGCCTAAATCATATTATCTAAATCAATGCTAACCCGACCTTTAAACAATCTGTGCCATTTTATTTGACATTTTGTTTCTGCTTTCGGGGGTCAATACCAATTTTGGAAGCAAAACCAAAATACATCAATCTTTTTATTTCAGAAAAAAAACATGAAATGCATTTCCTCGTGTCAAATGGATATACAATAAATTTCAACATAATTAGTCAAAGCTCACCTATTATGAATCTAGGAAACAGAAATTATCAAACATTTGGCATATTTGAGTAATTGCAGATTCTGCTTTACAATAGATGGAAAAAAGCATCATCATACACACTTACCACCGACCAAAAATGTTCCCGATGGCATCCTCTCTGACTGAGAGACCAGAAAGTTCCATCAAATCTTTAATATACCTGCATGATAAAATAAGCAAACAAGTAATTATTACTTATTCAGAAGTAACAACAAATGCTTCCAATGTCACTTTTATGAAATTGGTCAAGAATGAAATATGCATTTCATACAGATTATGGGAACAAGAAATCTTACAAGGGAACAATAGTGCAAAAAAATTGAATGATTTAATGCCACAAGAATAAGTCAGAAAAAAAATTTGATTACACATCAAACTAGAACTTCAATCATAACATACAGAAAAAACCTATAGAATTTCACCAAACTGGAACCCCAACTAAATTGCCTTCTCAACTCTGAAGCATAACAATAGCACAAACTGATGTAGGCTTTATGTAATGTCAAATAAGCAAAATATTCTTATAAGCTGCATATATATACCTCCTTGCTATTACATCCTTCTCACTATATAAGATTCTAGTGACTGAAGGCGCAGGCGAATCCGAAAAAGTTGCTAGCTCATCTATCTACAAAGACACAAGCAACAGACTATTGGTATTAGATAAAATTTAAAGCATTGCACTTAATATAATACTAATTGAAATAAGTTATACCACATAGCCACATACAACTACAACATTCCTACCATTCGGAATCCATAATATATCCTCCGAAAATTCCAGTTTATTTAAGTTTACTGTCTCTCTCAAACATAACATCACAGAAAAGGATGCCAATTTACACTTTCTCCATGTACTTGAAAAGACAAGCAGTTACAAATCATTACTTTAAATTAGGTACTTCAAACTCAAGACTATAAATTGCAATCCTACTTCAAGTAAGATGCATTAAACTCAATACTACAAATTGTAAATCACAAAAGATATCCAACTGTAAATGAAAGTCGTTGAAACGATGAAACAAAAAGGTTTGCTTTTTCCCCTTCTCTTGTGCACTTTGAGCTGCATTTGATTGGATTTTTCGGAACAATGATTGATAGTACAGTATACAGTACAGTTGAAATCACCTCCCATGTTTCATCAATATCAAAGGGTTTCGAACCTTTTGATGTGATTTTACTTGAGCCGAGGGTCTACCGGAAATAGTCGTTGTACTTCTCGAGATAGGTGTAAGGTCTGCGTACGCTCTACACTCCCAAAACCACTTGTGGAATTACACTAGGTATGTTGTTGTTGTTGTTGTTTCATCAATAATAAATTCATACTCCAATGATGCTGATGAAAAAAGTGAACTTTACACAATCCCTTAATGCTTAGCAAAATGGGATATCATTACCAATGTTTTCCAGCAAACCAAACAAAACTTTACTCTTTTTATTTCTTTCTTTTATTTATTGTATGTTTTTTTCTGCTTTTGTTTTCAAGAAAGTAAATAAAACCCAATTCACAGTTAACCAGAACTGCATCTTCAGAGGCTCTTGTTACTAAAGATTCAACTTGTATGACAAATTCAAGCACACACACACAATGAAGTGCACACAAAGATTACTCCCTCCGTCCGTAGGACTAGTTTGATTGGGCATGGAGTTTAAGAAAGAAACGAAGACTTTTTGAAAATCTTGGTTTCTAAAATAAGTCACACTTATTAGTGTGATTATAAATCTAACTGTTAAGTGTAAAAAATAAAGTTTAAAGTTAAATTATTCCAAATAAATTATTGCAAATAAGGAAATGTGTCATTTTTGTATATGACTAAAAGAAAAACAAACAACAACATATCCGTATAATCACACAAGTGAGGCGATGAGGATAATATTTACGCAGACCTTTAACTCTTCCTTTGCGGGATAGAGAAAATATTTTCAATAGACTAAAAAGAAAAATATGTTATATAAATTGAGACATTGAAGTACTATTTTGCTAAAATTACCTGTATCTGCAGAGTTACAGAGTTGACAGATAAAGAAGATAATGAATTGGGATAGTTATTAGGTTCATGAATTGGGTATCCAGAAAATTCCTCCATGGTTTTGATTGTCATGTCTTCATCATCTCTTTGAGCAGATATTGCTGGAAAATTACAGGTGAATAATAGAGAAAAAATGAAGAGGAAAATGGAGAATCTCAAAGCCATCATTCTTTTTTTCTTTTAGTGGAACTGTACTGCAATTTTATCATATAGCCAACTTCTAGGGGTCACGTGTGGTTACAATAGTTGTTTAAATTATTGTAGAAATTCCCTTTTAGTTATTTCCTACTTGAATAAAAAAGGCTTAATGCATCACCAACCCCCTTAAACTTATCACTATTTAGACATGTTATTCCGATAGAACACCCTGCAAAAATGCAAAGATAAGGCTTCATACATTATATTCTCGTGTTCTGACTTTTCTCCGGACTTTACATATAGTGACAGTTTAGTGCACATAGGTTGTCTTTTTTTTTTTTTTAATTCAAATTGAACACTTCAACTCCTAATAAATTATTTAAATTAGACTTTTTAGTTCATTTTTTAATTGTTTTGCATTCATTCTCATTCTTCTATTAGGTAATTGAGTTAATCACATAAAATATGTAATCTCCTTTAATTACACGCATTTCCCTCAATAAGCCGTAAAACCTCATGCGTTTTCTACTTGAGGTTGATGCGTATAATTAACGATGATAATATATTTTATGTAAATAAATTAACTACTTAACTACTTAATATATAGATGAAAACACACGCAAATTTTTTTTTAAATTTGAAAGAAATGTTTTACTCCGTCCGTTTCAAATTATTTATCATATTTTTTGTTTACACACCCCTACAAAAATATTAATTAGAAGGGGTATTTGACCTATTTTTCCTTTATTTATGTCTAAGTTGTAATATGTTCTATTAAATATTTACTCTATTATATGTCATCTTTATTAATGACAAAAGGTAAAATGGAGAAAAAATAATTAATTATGCATTAATTATGGATTTTCATGTGAAAAGACCAAAGTATCGACAAGTGAGGTCAGTTAGTAAAGCACCTCCACCCACGATGGTGGATTCAGAGTTTGAGCCACGAGGGAGGAAAAGTGTGAAAATACTATACATCCTCCGTATTGGAATTGGTGTGACATAAATATACCGTGTAATTGGTCACCAAATGATATTTTACTCAGCACACATTTTTATTTTTCTCATTTTCTGAAATTATTTGATTTAACATGGAGCAGATTTAAATGCTCCCCGGTCTCAAATTATTTATCGTAATTTTTAAAAATAATTATTTAAATTATTAATTATTTTAGAAGTTTAAGATAATTATTTTTCATTTCATCCTTAGTAGTTATTGTTCTTAAAGACTACCAACACCTCAAATAGGGATGATATTATGATTATTCAAATACCAATAAAAGGTAAAATAGTTAAAAATCTATCTAATTATATTTCTTAAAGAGCGTGTAAAAGAGAATCATTACATATAATTTGAGAGTATGTCGTGTGTTATATTATTAAGAAAAAGTTCTCATATCTGATTTACAATTTAACTGGAATAAAATAATGCTATGAATATCTCTTGTTACTGATAATGAAGATTAAATTATTTAAATATAAAACACACTTATTTGAGCTATTTCTTGTTTGAGCGGATAAATGTTGAAACACTATAAATATTTTCTGAACTTTGTTAATTTTAGTTCTAGGAACATTTCCTAAAGTTCTTGTAATTTATGTGGCATTGCAGTTTTAAAAGCTTTGTGTTTTAATCTAGAGTATGATTATTCAAATTATTTTTTTTGTTGGGTATTGATATTGGTGAATGGGAAATGATGGGATGAAAAGTGAAGGGAATGTAAAAGGTCTCTTTTGCCTTGGGTAAACCAGTTGTCCCATATCGGAAAAAGAAAGGAAAAGAGAGGTGTATATATTACATTACACATTCTCCAGTCACCAAAAGGGTTGAGGGGGCAAGGACCCCTCGCGCCATCGTCGTCACTCGCTCGGCTCGACTTCGGCTTCGGATTCTTTGATTGATAATCTTTTTGGACCAAATTTTCTTTAATTTTAATTATTTATTTAATTATTATTTAATTAAATTAATTAACTTATCCAATCCTACCCGTTAGTAACCCGGATCCGCGTGTCTGACCCGCGACCCGGTTTCTTTCCCATATTTAAATTTCCCACCAGTTTTTAGTGGCTGTTCAGAAGGGTTGCAAACCTTCAGAAACAGTACTTCCATGGCTATAAATTAGTTTGATTCCTCATAATTTTACTTACGAATTTTCTGAACAACACAAGCTTCTTTTTCTTCTGCACAAATAAATTCTGTGTGATATACTGTCGTTGAGTGGTTCACCACTACCTGAATTTGGAGTACTACTATTCTGGTAAGATAATCGTTCTATCGTGGGAGGGGATATTCCATCAACCTCGAGTACTGTGAGGGGAATAATTTCCTTAAGGACACACTTTGAACTAAGTGAGCTCGATTATATTCTGAATTTTTTTTCTTATTTTTCAACACTGATTCTGTTTATTTTAAGTTATTATTATTTACTGGTCTTTTGGAATACAGATTGATAATAATTTTCTCATTATAAGATAATTAATATCTAATTAATTTTCAAACACTATCTAAAACTTGATTAACGATTTAAAAAAGGGAAAGAACATGGTGTGTAGCCTAGCCAAAACTTACAGTTTGTCTCTCCCACTTTTCCCCGCAGCCCAGAGACGGCCCAATCCTTTTAATTTCCTTTTCCGTGGCCCACCGACGAAAGTAGCAGCACTATGTCCTTGGCTTGTATATGCACATATGATAACAAAAAAACCTTAAAGATTCCAATTTTCTCCCTATATAGTTTCTACTTTGTAGAGCAGAAACAACAACAATACCTTGGTAGGTAGAGCCGGGTGAGAGCAGAAAGAGAAGAGAAATTTACGTTTTGATTAGTTGGGCCAAAGCGTCAAATCTGTAACTGCAAACTTCTTCCTTGTATGAATGATGAAAACTTATTTCTTATACGAGTTACGAAGACGTAGACAAAACTGTATCAGCACAAAGACAAACAATAAATTTAAATTTTATCCACAAATCTTCCAATATAATACATTATCGTTACATTAAATGTCAATTTTTTCTATCTTAAAATCAGAAAAATCATTTCAACCTTATTATGTTTTGGGAGAAATCAAATGCGTATGTCCAGAAAATTCAACTGGGGTTCCGATTTCCGAGCGTTGCCTTCAAGAAATATTCCTAAAATATGTATCATAATTGTATAATATGTATATAATTAGTGCGTATACGTTGATTAAATATTTATTACACAAATTAAACAACTATACATTTTCTATACATATACATTAGTGATACATATTATATACAATAATGATATAGTTTCTATACGTATGATGAAATTAGTTGAAAAAAGACTACAAAATAGAATTATTTTGAAAAAGCTAAAAAATAATTTTGAAGTTTCTTGAGTGTCAATAGTTTCACCGGAGGACTAGTTGGGTCCTTTTCCCGTTCAAAAATGGCTATTCGCCCATTTATTCAGAGGATAGGAAAGTCCATTGCCATTGAGAGCCCATTTTAGTGGGCCAAAAGAGAAGCCCATCCAAGTACAATCTGAACCAAGTAAGGCGGTGCAAAATTTGCATTAGGCCCCGCCCAACAAGATCTCTTCCGTTATATCGCGCACCAAATCGATCGCCGATTTGTCCTCCGCCGAAGTCAATTGAATCGCCACCGATCTCCGCCGTCTGCAACCTCTCTCCGGCCAATATCAGCCGTAAGTTTCATCTTTCCCTCCACCTTGGTCCCTAATTTGAATATTTTAATGAAAAAATTGGAATTAATTAAGTTTACCTAGTAATGGAAATATAAAATCGGGATTAGGTTGCACTGTTTTTTTTGAAGCCTCAAATCTGCTCTTTTCATGTGTATTTGGATCCATATGTTTTATTTATCAAATACAAATTATGAGTATATGCATTACAGTATTTTGTGAGTTTTCAGTTGTTGTAATAGAAGCTATAAATCTCAAGTAATTTACCTAAATTATGATATCTCGCATCTTATAGTTGAACCGAATTAAAATACAAATTATGAGAAGAAAATATTTTTCGTATGTCTAATATATTAGGTGATTTAGGATTTGATTAACCATTTGAGTACAGCCAGCTTATTAAAAAGGCAGCCCGGTGCACTAAGCTCCCGCTATGCGCGGGGTCTATCCAAAATTCCGGCTCGGCCCGGGAAAGCGCTGGCAGCAACTGAAAGGAAGGGGTCCATGTAGCTGCTGTGTCCGCCCCCTTCTTAGTCAATGGGGCACAGCAGGTTCGGCATCTACTACAAAAGAGAGAATCCACTTCAGATAACCACGTCTCTGCTAGGCAGCGTGTGGAATGGCCGAGAGCGGACCTTTTTGGATATATAATCCAAGTCGAGAGTAGAGTTACAGGAAAAGTCGTCCGGACCACAAGTACAGCCAGCTGATTATTCAGGATAATATAGGTGGTAATCGTTTATTAGGACTGTGCCCGTGCCACAGAAAAAAGCCTGATATTTAAGAGCCTGTTTGGATGGGCTTATAACTTATGGCCTAAGTTGCGCGGACTCTTCACTTTTGATGCCGCACCCGTGTCGGATTCTCCAAAAATACACTACTTTTGAGAATCCGACATGCACCCATTGATATTTTTGAAGATTCCGAACAATATAGCCCTCGATTACTAGAAATATAAGTGATAAACTTTTTTTGCTGCAATCACGCCACTACTCTAATTTGTTATATTTTGATCTTGAGTTCCAGGAAAATTCTACGGGACTTGGTGTTAAGAGACAAACAAAGAGTATGCTTTCAGGATTGAAATTCATACCACGCGAAGCGGTAGAAAAGGTAAGCTTACTAACAGTTTCTCATCACACAGTAGGAATCCATCGTGAGGAAGTAGCATGAGTCGTGTTGGTGTTAAGATAAATTTTGTTCCTTTGTGTGATTGTTGCGAATGTTTTCTTGAAATTTGTGGGAAAAACTCTTTTTCTTGGGTTGGATAAAATTTTAACCTTTTTCTTTTTGGGTTCTTTAGTTGTGTATGAGAAAGTCATAAATGCCTCTGATGCTCGTGGCCAATTTGGTGTTAGGTAAAGGATGAAAGCTCGGATGACTCTCGAAAACAGAAGAGGAGATCTGGTCATAAGAAGGAAAGGGAGAGAAAGAAAAAGAAAAAATCTCGTTCAACTAGTTCAGATGATGAAAACCTTGAAAAAATAAGAGTAAGGTCAAAGAAAAAGAAGTGGTATGCCTCAGATGAGGGTTTGTCCTCGTATTCAGATGGAAGTGGGAGTGAGGGTGCTTCTGATTATGAGAGAAAGAATAATAGTAGGAAGACTAGTAAGAGAACAAGAAGCAAGGATGAAAAAAGTAAAGCAAGAAGGCGAAGTTCTTCATCTGAGTCTGAAAGTGAGAAAAGGAAGAAAAGTAAGAAAGACAGACAAAGTCGGAGCGAGGGTGATGAACTGCAAGATAACTTGCTTGGTACGTATAGATTGAGTTGTTCTCCACTTAATTGCAGATAGTCGCCAAAATTAACTGAAGGGAGTAATTTATTGAGTATTTTGCTCTGTGGATCTTTTAGATAATGACTTTGATGGATCTAAGTCGCGTAATGATCATGAACTCGTGAGAAGAGAAATGGGGTTGGATTGGATGCTGAGGCCAAAAGACAACGCGGATAAGATTCCCGAACCAGCTTCGAACTGTTCAGCTGAGGAGACTCCAGCTGAAGAGGTATATTTCTAGTTGACTTCAGAACTTTGTGCGACTTTGGATGCTCATCTCTTTCCATTTTATTGTATCTTTCTAGTGTAATAATATTGCGGGCTTGCTTATCAAACCTGATGCCTTTTGTTTTATATGTGATTTGCTTTAATCAGTTTGTTTTCGTTAACGATGCAAGAGCTAGAGCTAGTTGACATGTCATATATTGTTCGCATTGAAAAAGCCGTTATGCTATGAGTTGCTTTTCTTCCAGTCTTCAGGAATTCTGCTGTTTGTTCATTAATTGTATTTATTCCTTTATTCCAATATATCAAGAGATTTATTTTGAACGTATAGTGACTGAACCTCCTGAATCTTTATTGTACCAAGTGCTGCTACTCATGTTCAATTCTCGCACTGCTTGATATTGTTATGTACTTACTGGACCAGATTGGCACCTGTATGCTTCTTGTTTTAGGTGACAAAAGTAAATCCTAGAGAATTGAACCCATATTTGAAGGATGGTGGAAGTGGTTATCCCGGTGAGTCAGAAGGAACAAAGGCTGGTGGTAGCCAACTTCTGTCTACTACTATTGTTGGGGATGGAGGTGCAAGTTGGAGGCTTAAAGCCTTGAGACGAGCTCAAGAACAAGCAGATCGTGAAGGACGGAAGCTTGATGAGGTTGACATTTCAGTAGTTGTCTTGCACTTCTACTGCAGTCACTTTCTAACTTTTACAGTTATAGGTGGCAGCAGAACGATGGGGCTCAATTAGTCATCTTGCTGTTTCTGTGTCTTCCGGTAAAGCTGCACCAACCTGTGCTCATCTTCATGCTATCAATGATAGGAGGAAAGGGGTAATGGATGTTAAAGAAGCTGTTGCAGACAAAAGAAATCAGACTTATGATAGAAAGGTAATGTCGGATAAGAGCTGGTGAATGAACTATAAGACGACATTTAGTTGCTTTGTATTTCTTTGGTTATTCTTTACGATTTACGCTTGTATATTTTGTAATTTTAGTGTTTGACGGAATGACCTCTGTATATCAAGTTTTTGTTAAATTAATTTTGGTTGATTCTTAACAATGTAGTAGTCTGATATCTAAGAATCTGACCTTTCTCCTTATAGATTCAGAAGGAAAGCTTTGCTGTTTCCTTTATTAAAGAGGAAATGACAATTTGGCTATTTTTGATGTGTTTTTATTGGTGTTAGTAGTCTCATAAACACGTGCTTGCGCAGGAGACTTCCCTTGGTCGTTCTAAGATGCTAATGCCCAACCTTAAAGATTCCTTTCTATGGCGCAAAGAGAAAAATCAAAACATATCAAATGCGGATGCAGGGCTTATTGCCACTGCAATTTCTAGTGTAAATAAATTCTCCAACGACGGAAATTTTATGCGTGAATTTATGCATGAAAAGAGTGGTGATTCCAGGCATGCTAGTGATTCTTCAAATCCAAAGTCAGGAGTCTTGGAATCAAAACCAGATTTACAGGTATATGAGAAAACAAGTGAAGATGCAACAAATATCAAACCAGCCTTGACTGCAAATCAATTAGCTGCAAAAGTGATGCAGCTTCGAATGAAAGGGATGCATGATGAAGCGGAAAAACTTCTGGTGAGCAATAAATTCATTCTCTTTTGTAGATTATTAAAAACAACAGGACGGTTAGTCAAGACCATGTGTATCTCAAGTGATATCACTGATATTTGATGTTGCGGGCTTTTAAAACATATCAATAGTTTGTAACATGTCCCAAAATGATTCATCTATCCTTGATCTATTTTCTAGCTAGTATAATTTTCAAAATTGATGGCTTCAGTAGACTATATTTCTTGCTTCCTTTGCCCTTTTCTTCAAAAAAATTGTGAAGTTAAAACATCCCCATGTTGGCAGCTTGCCATTTCTGTAAGCAAGTAAAGTGGGGAGCTTTATTATAAGACTCAGTGACATATATCTCGAGCTGTATGTTTAGGCCTCCATGATAGTAATCAACTTACAATGTGTCGCTTTCTTTTTTCCAGAAAGAAGCAGAGGAGATGAAAATTAAACAGACTGCTAATGATGTGTTGAGTAAACCACAGATTGGGAGCACAAGCAGGTATCTTTGGATCTGAATTGTCAGATGGGGCTCGCTTCACTTGGAATTTTTTTGGTTTCAATTCGTACCAGTAACTAAATGTATTTGCTTTAATTCTTTGTTTAGATATGTGATGCATGACCTATCTGCTCGGCAAAAGAACAAAACGGAGGACGCGGATGTGCATCTTGCTCAGAAGATAGTGCAAAACAAAAAGTATACTACGAATGGTCAGGCAGATGATGAGTATGACTATGATGATGGGCCAAGGAAAAAGTCCCGGAAGAAAGGAGGGGTGGAGAATCAGAAATCTCTTGAGACTGCTAATAATGCAAGGCGCATTTTGACTCAGCAGGAGAGATGCCAATTCTGCTTTGAGAATCCAACAAGACCAAAGCATCTGGTGGTTGCCATTGCAAACTTCACTTACTTATCACTGCCAGTATGGAGGCCGATTGCCCCAGGTCATTGCTGCATCTTGACAACACAGGTGACTTTGAGCTCTTCGCTGTTCATATATTTATAGGTGATCTTTTCGTTCATTCTTGTGAACTGTATAATTAACCAATTAATTGAATTCCGAAGAAATAATCTTAAGTGTGCTAGATCTCCATGGGTAGAGTGTCTTATTAGCAATGCTGAGCTCCCTATTCCTCATTTGTCTGCTTTTAAACGTTTCAAGATATCATTTATATCAGAAGTTTCTAAATTGACTTTTAACGATAAAAAAAGGAGAGATCATGTATATCAGAAAGAATATCTTCTTTTGTGATAGATACTTCAGGACGTTATTGCTGCCAAAAATCTTGTTATAGTTCTATCTTTGCTGTTTTTTGTTATAATGACCATTGCTTTCTCTCGGAATAGCATGAATCAGCTACAAGATCTTTGGATGATAACGTGTGGGAGGAGTTTAGGAACTTCAAGAAATGCCTCATTATGATGTTTGCAAAACAAGAGAAGGATCTTGTTTTTCTTGAGACTGTGATGAGTTTGGCCCGGCAGAAGCGGCATTGTTTGGTAGAGTGCATTCCTTTGCCCAAAGAAGTTGCAAAGCAAGCACCCTTGTACTTTAAGAAGGTTTGCAAAACCATCCTGTGTGTTGTCCGTTTTTTTTTCTTATTAACTGTCTTTCAAATCTAGTTTGGAATGAGTTGGAATTTAGAAAATTTGAGGTTGCTTAGTCTCACGTAAATGTGATATGAAGGAATTTTTGATAAAGCATCTGAAGGGTTACCAGTTGCCTTTTTGTCAAATATGATTAGAATTTGGTCAGGAACTTTGAATTATGAACTGCTGTTATGATGCAGTGGTAGTAAGTCTCGTTTCTTGGTCTTCTACTGTTAACAAATCATAGAATGGACTAAGACTTGTAAATTGCCTCAGGGATTTGGTCTAGTGGTAAGGACATAACACGTGACGTGTGGGATAGGTGCGCTTTACGAGGTCGAACCTTGCCGTAGACAAAAGTCTTGGTATTTAAGTGGAGAAGGGTGGAGGGGTAGGCCCATTATCCATCAAGTTTCGAACCGCCATCTCTGACCCTCTGGATTTCTCGGTCATTAAAAAGGTCATAGGATGTGCTAGACTTATTTGGAAACTGATTTTCTCACAATTGCATATTTTCTTTTCTAATATTGGGCCGAGGGTCTCTCGGAAACAGCCGCTCTACCTTACCAAGGTAGAGTTAAGGTCTATGTTCACTCTACGCTTCCCCCGGACCCACGTTGTGGGATTTCACTGGGTATGTTGTTGTTGCTTATAAACTGTGAAAGAGAACATAGAATTGTCTTTTTGCTCTTAATAGTAGACCCGTTGGATATTCAAAATCAAGTCGCATAGGATTTGTTCTTGCAAAGAATGAAGATAGTCATTGACTGCTAGAGATACTCATGGTTATGCTTCCAGCGAGCTCATACTTGTTCTTTTCCCTTTCTAGTCCTATTTGTCTCTACGTCTGATTGAAGTAGTGTTCTTCTCTAAACTTGATCCTAACAAATATTCATTGTAGGCAATTGACGAAGCAGAAGATGAATGGAGTCAACACAATGCCAAGAAGCTCATAGATACAAGTGTAAAGGGGTTACGGGCTTCAATCCCAAAGGATTTCCCCTACTTCCACGTTGAATTTGGCTTAAACAAGGGGTTTGTTCATGTAATTGACGATGAAAAACAGTTCAATAGCAGTTTTGGCCTCAATGTGGTGAGGGGAATGCTGAAGTTGCCACCTGAAGACATGCATCAGCGTCGGAGGCGTGAATCAGTGGACACACAAAGAGAAGCTGTTGCAAGTTTTGCAAGAGATTGGGAGCCTTTTGACTGGACTAAACAGCTTTGATTTACGAACATTAGGTGTATGTACCTGGTATTCTGGGCATGTACGTTTCTTATTTTTAGCTGAATTATGACGGTGGAAGTTGTATTTGTAAAGGTAAAAGCGTTTAATCATATTCATAGTATCACTGTTCCTGCATCATTGTCATACGCATTCATGCATTTGACCTTGGAAATGTGGATTAATTACATCTTATTGGGGTAAAGGTAGAGTAGCCAAATGGAAGCGTAGAAGAGAAATATATGGAAGGTTAATGTCGATCTTTATTTTCGAACCTGCAGTAATTTAAATCTACTTCAAAATTTGAAAATGGTTATTCTTATTTGATGAACTCGTATAGCATCAAATTGGCGAATGATGTCTTTGTTCGAGCATTATGTTATTCTTAATTTACCATCAAACATAAGTGTTCCGTATATGAGTTCTTCCAAATTTCTCGTATCCTTTTTCGTGGATTAGCATCTCGAGGTCTTACCCCGCTTCTTCCCCTTCTCTTTCGAACTCCGAAAACCAAACACTATTTCGAAAACCCAAGGACTCAATCGTATGGATATGTAAAATACAGGATTTTCAATCCTAGCAGGAAAGGGAGGAAAACAGATACTCAATTTAAAGTGAGTAAACATAATTTCATACTCGATCTCATAGATACATATAGAATTCTGCGGAAAGTCGTATTCGATGAAAGTCGTATGTACGGCTTGGAGGGAGATCTTTCATATCTTTCGAGATCCACCCTACATATCTAAAATTTAATGTAAGTGCAAATTCTCCCAATTTGTGGCCTTACCATACTATCCGTTATATAAATAGGCAAATGCTCTTTTTCATTATGGATAGCAATAGTATGACCGATCATTGTGGGTATAATGGTAGATGCCCGGGACCAAGTTACTATTATTTCTTTTTCTGCTTTTGTGTTAAGCTTATCATTTTTTTAATAAATGATTGGCTACAAAGGGGTTTTTTTTTTAGTGAACGTGTCACAAGCTTGCTTCTATTTTTTTTTTTTTTTTGTAAAGTTTTTGTAAAAATGAAGAATTAAATTAGATTTTCTCTCCTATTTACTACGTCGACGAAGAATCAAATTATCACTATATTTATTCCTTTTTCTACTTCTTCCAAGTGCAGGATAACAGCAGCAAACGGTGTTCCTCTTCTCGTACCTTTGAATCCAGAAGTACCAGCGGAGGACCAAGAAACCACTCGACCCCGTACATCTGTAACAGTGACAATGGTATTATTGAAACTTGCTTGAACATGAATAACTCCCATTGGTATTCTACGTGCACCCTTACGTGAACCAATACGTCCATTCCTACGCGAACTAATTTTCGGTATAGCTTTTGCCATATTTTATCATCTCGTAAATATGAGTCAGAGATATATGGATATATCCATTTCATGTCAAAACAGATTCTTTATTTGTACATCGGCTCTTCTGGCAAGTCTGATTATCCCTATCTTTGTTTATGTCTCGGGTTGGAACAAATTACTATAATTCGTCCCCGCCTACGGATTAGTAGACATTTTCCACAAATTTTACGAACGGAAGCTCTTATTTTCATATTTCTCATTCCTTACCTAAATTCTTAATCTATTTCTTGAAATTTTTCATCTCTAATTGTATTCCCACGAAAGGAATGGTTAAGTTGAAAAACTAATCCTTCAAATCATTGTTGTGGAGTTGATAAATTATACGCCCTTTCGTTGAATCATAAGGACTTACTTCAATTTTTACTCTATCTCCTGGCAGTATCCATATAAAACTATGTCGGATCTTTCCTGAAACAGAATTGAGATCAGATCTAAACCCTTTTTTCTTGTGTCGAAACGAAAGAGTAATGATTCTTGATCCTGTTTGTTAAAAATTCCTAGTCTTGGTTTCGATTTTTCCAGATATATCAGAAACCCTTTACCTTACCCCCACTCCCTTTACATATAATATATGAAGTAGTGGACAAAAAAAAAGAGAGGAAATTTTATTAATTAAATAAAACTTTTTCAATCAACTTATCTTATACAAAATTTGATGATGAAATATGAAAACAATAAAAAAGAAATAGAGTAATGTAATAGAGAGAGTAAGGTTCTACATAAGATTAGTATAGAAAGGGTTTGCACGATATCTAATATATTATAGCAGCCAAAAAATTGAGTGATTCCTTCTTTCTTCCAACTTTGAAAGTACCGATAGATACTATCATAGAAAAAGAAGAGGTGGTCTGAATAAATCAATGAAGTGACTTTTTCAAAAACATGATCAGAAAAATGAGAAAAATGGAGTTTTTAAAAAGAAAAATAAATCCATTTTATCATTTAGACGAAAAAAATATTATGATTCTTAAGAACTCAACGGGCCCTTCCCCTTCGAATCAAACAAGTGTGAATTCTAAGGTTCCTTATTCCGGTTGTAAAGCGGAAGAAGAGGGAGAATGGGCACAGCCCCACTAGCAGCCCGCGTTTCCGACCCCAAAGGAATAGATCCGATCATTGCGTAAGCCGAGAGTTCAATAGATAAAATATCTTTTGGTTTTAATCCTGCAACATAGAAGGAATAAGAAAAGACCCTATAGAAATATTTTAAATTTAAAACGAATCAGTCGACCTGGTCTACGAATCTATTCTAATTATCAACGAATTCCGCGAATTTTAGGTGGAATGGGAATTGTAATTACATAACCAGGGGAAAAAAGTCGGAAACATGCATTATTATTAATCAAATTATAGAACTTTTAAATGGACAAAATAATATCTCTACATTCACAAGGTAGGGGTAAGGGTGCGTACGCACCGTCCTCCCCAAATTTACTTATGGAATTAATTACAGTAAGTATATTATTATATATATATTTATGAATAAAATGACTAATTTAAGTGGGGTTATAAAATGGACCTGGATTTTAAATTAGTCACACTCTTTGCCAACTACGGATAGATAGGTCCCAGGCCCAATGCTATGGCACATGCAATGGACCTTAAAAAAAGTCGGGACATTGAGGAATATCCAGAAAGGCATTTCGAAATTCGGCCTGATTCTATCTCTTTTTGACAGAATGAAGGATCCATTGCCCAAAATCAAAATAAATAAAGAGAATAGGCTGTCAGTCTTATTCAGAATAGCTATATTACTTTTGGTAGATGGGCTGTTAAGATGCGGTATCCATAGACCTAGGAAATCGGTTTAACTTATAAATCGAACTAATAAAAACGTTGTTGATTAATTGCTATCGAGTTATGGGGTTAACAGTTTGTAAAATGTTATGTATATTTATTTTATTGAGTTATGATTCGGTTTTCGAGTTTAAGGATTTAGTTAATAGTAAACCGATAACCCGATAAGCTTATATTAAAATTATCTTTTTATCATTAATTATATAATAGCGATTAAATTTTAATTTTTCAAATACAAATTCTATTTTGAAATTTTTACTGCATGCACGCTTATTCTCTCCATTCTCAATTCGCTATCATTTGTACTTTCACTGTTTAGAATGCATTAAACAATTTGAAAGTTCATCATCATTTGATGATTTGCTGCTTGATTGCTACAGTGTATTCTATAGTTTTTGTCTTGTAATTTGTGTAGACTTTTATGCATGAAGGCAATGTATATATGAATAAATGAAAATAAGAGAAAACAAAAAAAATTAGAGAAGTATTTTCTTATTCGTTTAGTGTATATTTAAATCGAAAATTGATCAAAATTAAGAAGTAACAAAATTGATAGATAGAAAATATCTTAAATTTAAGTTAAATTCAAAAAATTAGTGTTATTTTTTCTTGAATGTGATGTGTTTTCAGTAGAAATCTCGACCCATTCATTATAAAACTATTACAGTATATTATTTATACAATTTACCGTGTATTATAACTAAAAGCAACCCAAACTGAAGATCTTTTTAGACAGTTTGTATCTAATGAAAAAAAATAAAATTGACGTGGTTCATGGTAAGTCGCGAGAACACACTCACTAAATTTTTTTGTTATTGGCTTTCTTAAATTTTGCACACCCTTCATAAAATCTCTGGCTCCGCAATTGATTACACCTTTTCTGAGCTATACATAATAATGTACATCTAGCTAACAAAAGAGTTGTACATTTGATTACCATGTCAAACCCAAAAATTAAAATTGTAATATTATAAAATATAAATTATTCAAATGGATCAAATGTAAATGGATTAATATGGATCGCCATTTGAAGAAAACAGAAAAAAGTAGAAAATATTGTGATTAATTAGTTGATAATGTATAAAATCCTCATGCACAAGTTGTGGTGGTTTATCTTACGTTGACTAATTGGGCATTTCATAACCTAGGAGACCTTTAATTTTCTAACTAATTTTTGGTGGTCTAAAATTCAAACCGGACCTAATCCTTTTTCACTTTAATTTCCACGTATATGCAGTACGGTAATCAAGCAAGCTCCTATATCTACCAAAATCAGCAGATATATAATATTATTTTTATACTACATTTTTTCAACCTAATTACTCTTAAACAAATGTCATTTTGCTCAAGTAACTGTGTCTTTGGATTTGTAACAAATTTAAGGAATAGCAAGCCAACCTTCTAATTACTACTTCTTACTTTTTACTACGTAGCATTGCCAACTCAACCGTTAATTCATGGAGTAACAATTTTTTGCCAAAGTCAAATACTATAGAATAACAAAAAAGAAATTAATAGTAAGTCGTTAGTCATTTAAACACGTCATGTTTTATAAAAATTCCTTGCCTATAAATACAGTCATTGGCATCTCATAATCCTAAAAACTTCAAAAAAGAATTATGGATTCCAAGAGAAGATTCATTTCGTTATTTCTTATTGTGTCTATTATTTTTACTACAAATTCTTTATTATTAGCCGAAGGTGCAAGGCCTTTGGATATGGCTGAATTGATAGAGAAAGAAGCCATTCTACTAATGACATCGTTGCCACGAGGTCGAGTTCCACGATCTCGTTCTTCTCCTTGCACCAACATTCCCGGTCGTGATCGCCGCAGTGGCTCTTGTCATTGAATACATGAATGTCTCCGGCAATGCCTATCAAAAGACGGATTCAAGATTTAAAAGCTTAAGGTCGAAATATTCCACAGTCTCGTTCTTCTTGGCCTTGTACCTACATGCCGTTTGAATATGTGAATGTCGTAGGGCGTCTGACAATGCAGATTCAAGATTTAAACTTTATAAGATTGAAGTTGAGTTCCACCACAAATCATTAGGGTTTAAACTTTATAGGGTTGAAGTCGAGTTCCATCACAACTCATTAGATTTATATTTATTTAGTGAATTTTTTCAATAGAAGATCCGAGCAGTGGCCGAAATAGGGTAAATTAATATTTTTTCGATATATATAAACTTTTGAATCCCAGTTATATAAGGGAATTTGTTATTATTGTAATGATAAAGGTAGTTCAAAATTTGGTTTTGGTCGCATTCAATTTTTTTGAATTTCCTTATTGAAATTTCTGGTTCTGACACTGAATTTAAAGTTACTGGATTCAAATAAGCCCATGACTTATTATGTATATCTGCCCCTAATGTCCACCCGCAATATCAAGAGAAGGGGTGACTCCTCACAAAAAGGTTGCAGTAGTAATTCTACGCTCAAGCGATGATTTACCAAAACCACAATTTTTCTCAAAATTGTAAGAGCAGGTATAGGGGCAGACACCTAATTATGTGTCGTGCATGCATGCCGGTGCTTCGTGCCGACGTGAAATGATCTTATTAAAACCTTCCGTGGTGTCTACGAAAGCCAAGGAGAAAAAGTCCTCCATTGCGGTCGATGATTCATGTTTCAGTTTGTGAGTTTTTTCCTCATTATTGTTTTATCGAGTTTATCACTTGTAAAAGCCGTGGGAAGCTCGATTGACAATTCAAGTAATTGATGTAAATGAGGATATATATATATATATATATATATAAATACAGATATAACAAGTGCATAGTGTCAGGATAAAGTATGACAAAACCAACTCTTCTGTTAGCTAGATGTAAACATGTCTGTTAAGCTTTCTCGTTTTTGTCTAAATTGTTTGCAGTCTATGCATGTATGCCATGGGTTCATGAGAGTCACTGAATGCATGGTGAATGACAAAACTGAACAACGTAACCCAGAGAAGTATATAACGCATGGCACTTTCTTTACTCCATTTTATATGACTACTTCTTTTTTGAAATGTTCAAAAAGAATGAAATCTTTCGATATTTGAAAAATCTTTAATTAATTTTGAACTTTTTGCTTTATGTTTTTATAGTTGTATAAATATCATGAAATGCTTAGGACCTATCTTTTGATATTTGAAAATTCTTTAACTTTAGACTTCTCGCATTATTTTACTATATTATAGCTCTATAATATCATGAAATGTTTGGAATTACAAGTGCTAAAAGTAGTTTTGGTTTTTTCTTTAACCTCCTGTCTAGTTAATTATAGACATAATGCGGATGGAGTAGTAATATTGAGTAGGGAACGTGAAAAGTGAACATTGTATTTTCTAGTGCATGAATTAGTTACGTGCATGACAATTAAACGTGGATGGATTGATGCATGTGATTCTCCGAGAAGTACTTGATAGTTTAGTCAACGCCGTGTATACTAAAATATTCACCAATTGAGAAGAAATGTCATTAACAACGTGAGAGGAATTAATGTTGGCAATTTTATATGAACAAAATCGAAGAAGTTATAGTAGGCAAAAATGATGAGAAAACAGTAAAAGGTCTTATTTAGTGTGGAGCTTTTCCCAAGTTTGATTTGGCTAACTTAGTGTGTTTAGTCAATTGTGAATCACCAATCCAAAGCTAGTACTACCATATATCACCTTGTGAGCTTCGTCATACCCTACCTACTGGTCCCGGTTTAAAATCTTGATAAATGCTTGAACATCAACCCCTTTGATTCAAATCTTTGGATAAAAAGGTTGAAACTTCCGTCAAGAATTCAGTGATGAAGCGTTGTGCCCTCTAAACCGGCCAAAGACATACCCGATATACTATCATCTCGGTTCCTCAATAGGCCTGAACCCTTCTAAGCGATTAGAAGAGCATTGAGTTAGACCTCCTTCTAACAACAATACCATAACAGATATATTTACCGACACGAGACCAAGGCAAAAAATATCAATGCAGAACTCCTTTTGTTCAGAAACTATCGATAGGCCTAGTCATTAAATAGTACTGCCATTACCCCCACTGACAGTGCCCAAACAAGATTTGGGGAAAAGGAACCATAGCATCAGACTAAATAAAAGAGAAGGCCAACCTTTTAAAACATCAAATCCCCAATTGGGGTGAGAGAGAGAAGCCACATTTTTCAAAGCTAATAAAAATGGAAACCAAGGGCAGAATCACTCTTTACAAAATGTTACAACCTCACTCCACTATCCAAATACCAAATGCTCTCCTCTAGTACATTATTATTACGGAAGACAGTGCGATCTATAGCTGTGTCAAAGACCATTTGGAGGCCTATATACTCCATAGCCATTTACACCACAAGCCACGTTCGAGTAGTCAGGGACGTGATATGGGTAACTAGGATCATTTTCTGCAATCCTCATTCCAAGGAAAGATGGATCAGAACCCATCATTTGCCACTGGTTTGGAACTAACCCATCAATCTGTCCACTTATAAATTGTGGATTGGGCTGCCGGATCATATCCCTAGCACTATCAAAAGGGCCTTCATAAAAATTATGCTGGATATCATCATGATAACTTTGCGTTCGCTCAAACCTACAGGAACTTGTTGAGGATCCTAGGTCAGCAGACATCCCGATATCGCCAGGGAAAGAGAAATGCCGATTCAGATGATGTGACCCATTGCTATAACTTTGAAGGCCTGTGGTGAGAATCGAATTCCTTCCAATTCCATGCTCATCATCCAGCAAGTCGTTAATGATATCAAGATGTGGAAATTCATCAGCCAGTGCACTCTGGGACTGGCGCCCAGACATGCAAGCTGAAAACTCGGATGGAATGTGATCATGGGTTCTACTTACAGGCTGGAACACATCAAAGTTTTGAAACTCGTTTAGTATAGAAGGGTGATCCCGAGATATAATCCTGCTGTCCCTCTGGGAACTCTCCCATTGAAGTCCATTCTGCAGGGTATCATGATTCATCATTCCATATGAAAAACTTGGTCTCATACAACTAGGTTCTATTCTTTCTGAGCCCTGTGGTAAAAATAACAGCCCAGAAATCAGCGAAGGTGATTGAGGGTATGGCTGTGAACTGTTAACCATTGAACTTGGAGAATAGGGTTGACTAAAACCAGCTGGACTTCCAGAAACAGGATTGCCCACAATTGCATTTCGATAGGACTGAGGAACATAACCGTGGGTTGCTGGTGAAGGGGCAGAGCCCAATTGACCTGCTGCACTCACTGAACGGGCCAGTAATGGTGACGTTGGAACCATAGAAACAACAGATGCAGCAGGTCTAGGCCCAGGTACTACAGGAGCACTCAAGGGTCTGGACAGGGCATGAACTTGTGATGTTGGCTTTTCAGTTGTCGCAGAGGCAGTCACTTGATGAGATTGGAAGTTCTGAGGTGTAATAGATGATACTGAATGCACTGAGGGCTTCTCCGCCACTTGCCGCTCTATACCTTTATGAGGATCAGCCTTCAACACCACAGCAGTTTCAGCTGAATTAGCCAAAGTAGTTGATTTATGAGTCAGCTTAGGACTGTCCAAAGACAATCTTTTAACAGAGTTTGGATCACTTGTGGTCGAGACCTTTAGTTCTGACTTCGAATGAACGGCAGACACTGCACTTTTAGAAGGGCTTCTAGGAGGAGATATGACATGTGGCTTCTCCAAGGGAGGTTTTTCTGAATCAGGCTCAGTCAGCTTTCTCTGTTGTGGAACTACTACTTCCTGCATATAAGAACACATGGCATGAAGGTTGGAATTCGCTGAAAAACAACAAGCAGAATCATGGCACTGCAGTAAAGAAATTGCCTCTAAAATAAAAAAAATGAAACTTAATTAACAAAGAGAACAAACAAGTAACAAGTGAACATACCAAAAGAACAACTTGGCAGTTCATCAATATTTCAAGAATACATGGTTTCTTTTTTTTTTTTTTTAACAAATAGAGAAGAACCGGACACTCAGCTTGCAAGATTATTTAGTTTCTTTCATCCCCCTTTTGTCAACTATATAAGCAAACATGAATGAAATGCTGAAAAGAGAGGGACAGAGTTAAGACCCCAAAAAAAGAAAAATAAAAGATCCATAAATATGCTTTTGATTGTTCCAACTCGCAATCCTCAGTAAAGCTTTTTTTCTAAAATGAAATAGAGTCAATTCCAGTGGAGTAAGAGATGAATGCATAATGGGAGAAAATGACGAACCTTCTTCACCACTTCCTGCTCGTGCGAATGTGGTATAGCCTGAGACTCGGATCTAGTTGCTCCACAACTTACAGTTGTATTAGTTAGCTTCCCTGAATCTGGATGAGCATCTGATGACCGCCTATGTATTTCACTAGCCCAGTCAACCGTATTACTGGTTGACTTGCTTCTTTGGTTAACCGCTCTAAAAAGTTGAGACACCAGCAATTAGAAAAACCACAGACATCATAAAAGATATTCATGGATGAAAAAAAAATTAAGGAGGTTACCTGCTAGGTGATTTCTGGTTTTTATGGTTCGCGGAAGTCCCTCTGTAAGGGCCATTCATAGCCACTGAAGGGGCTGAATCTGTAGAACACGGCGATGAACTATCATCCATAACAGAAAGGCTTCTTCCTGAAATACCATTCTGTGCAGCTGAAAGGCCGTTTAACCCACTGCAGCTAGTTTCTGTGGAAGGATGCATTTCGGAGGTGTCAGTATCCCAGTTGACAGGACTCACACCTCTGTCTTCAAAATCAGGATGGTTTACTTCTGGGACACAATCGACTGAATCAGAAACATCCGAAATATCTTCCAGCATATCTGGTTTTTCCAGTGCTGCCTCTGGTTCCTCAGTCTCATAGTCATTTCCATCTACAATACACCCATCTCGTTCAGTCTTCTCTTGCTCAATAATACTAATCTTTTCATCCCTCCCCTTATCCTTTGTTTTGCGATTGTTCTTTTTCTGTTTACCCTGAAATACAAGGTAAAAATGATAAACTACAATATTCCACACAAAGCACTTTCTTCAGGAGGCGGAAAGGATAAATTTGTTCACTAACCCTCAATGGACAATTAAGAGCTTGCGCACATACTAGTTGAAAAATCTACAACTTTGAATCTGTCTCAGCACAGATTCTTGTTAATTTCTCCTTAACCCTCTTTCATTTCGTTTATTTTCTTTTATTTTTTTTATTTTTTTCTGCTATTGTAACCTCGGTGGAAGACAAGATGCGGGAAGCGAGACTGAGGTGGTTTGAGCATGTGAAGAGGAGAAGCGTGGATGCCCCAATGAGGAGGTGTGATAGATTGGCTATGGACAGTTTTAGAAGAGGTAGAGGTAGGCCGAAGAAGTATTGGGGAGAAGAAATTAGACAGGATATGGCATAGTCCCAGCTTACCGAGGACACATGACCTTAGATAGGGGATTAGGGAGGACACGGATTAGAGTAGACGGTTAGTAGGTAGTTGAGCATTGTCCCGCTTATCCTTCCATACTAGTAGTCGTAGTAGTACTCTTCTAGTTTCTTGCCCTTCAATCTCTGCCTCTATTTGTTGTTTCTTGTTCTATGACTATTGTTTTACTTTGTAATTGTTACTGCTTCTTTTTGTGGTCGTTACTGCTTTATCATGCTTGTATAGTTTGTTGCCATGGTTTATTCATTTATGTTATTTCTGTTTTCATACTGCTTTGAATTGTTTGTCCTTTTGTCGAGGGTCTACCGGAAACAGCCTCCCTCTACCTCCCAAGGTAGAGGTTCTGCGTAAACTCTACCCTTCCCAGAACCCGCTTTGGATTTCACTGGTATGCTGTTGTTGTATTGTAACACATGCTTTCTACACATTTTCATGGAGAATATTGTTTTTCAGTATAAACAGCTTTTATCAGCCAAGCTCGATGATATCTCTAAAGAAAACAAAATTTAGGTGGTGCAAGGGAAGAATATGCAATCATCTGATACAGCGTAGAAACTACATTAATAATTCCAATAATTGAAAGCCATGACATGGTTTTCAAACCAAAGACAAACACTTGAGCAGACATAAAGAGCTCCTTGCTTCAGCATTTCCTATATCCACAATTTGCGCATAAAAAGAATTCCAAGCAAAGGCTAACTTTGCTCCTCGTCCCCTAAAGTTAAATAGCTGATAACAGAGACTCTTAACTTCAATACCTAAAGCATTCCACTGTGCAGGAGAGGTATAAACTTAACAGCCCAACGTCTCTTAGCTGGCGAAGTAATTTTCATCCCATGTGAGACTCAGCAATGTATACCAGGTAACAAAGACAAAGTAAAAGATACAGGAGTTGTTTTAACACTGATCTGGTAGCCTCACTTAAACAGATGTTCCGGCATATTATAAATAAAATATAATTCTGATATCTTAACTGTGTAATCAAATACCATAAACATATGCAAAAGCACATGTACCTGCTTTTTCTTCGACTTCTTTTCCTTGTCAGATGCTTTTTTAGCTTTCTGCTCAGTTTCAGCAAGCCCAGCAGCCTCCTCTTCGCGGATGAGCTCCTCTTGCCTCTTTAAAGCAACAGCTTCCTGATATGAAACCTCTATTTTACTACAGAAGGTAAATTGTGATTTATCAGTATAATCAAGTCATTGTTAACCATCAAAAACTGCAGTATGACACCTACCACATATTATAGAAGCTTCACCGCTCATTACACAAATCTTGAGATAAGGTACAACATCATCCCACATAAATGCAGCTGCTTCCGAATTTGAGGTTAGAGAATCTATTTAGACCTCTTCTAACTTTAATGTTGGCAATAGATCAACTCAATGAGTCGTGGATAGCCATTTCAATAGCAACAACAACAAGATCTCTTTTTTCCTTTTTTAGTTGGTTGTGTGTGTGTGGGGGGTGGGGGGTGGGGGAGGGGTGAAGAGAGAGTATGTCCAACCACTTAGTTTTGCAATTGATCACAGTTAATAGCAAATAAGTGATTAAAATGGTTACCTGAAAATATGTGCAAGGACAAATATCTCAATGGTTCGACGACCTAGTTCAGTTAGGCGCCTCTCGTCACGCTCAATGGAATCTTTGTTAAAGTCCTCTCCAGAAGCACCATCCTAAAACAAAGAATAGTAGAATAAGTAAATGAGAATGGATAGATATTATACACTACGAAGAAAAGAACAAGTGATCGTCTTTCTTTCCCTTTTTTTTTCCAGGAGAGGGGAACGAGGAGTAGGTGATACCAACATCAAAAGCAGCAAGAGAAGTGACTCTGACTAACTCCTGGCCATATATACGATTCTCAGTTATCATAGGCATTGAAATGGGATTCAGTTCAAATATCATCCATAACAACCCAAGTTCATTCACAATTATTAGCCTTGTTGTATGACCACTTGATAATTCCTTCTATGACTAGCCAAATTCGAGGTTCCTGAAGGAACTAGGTGACTTTCCGTATTTCAGTGGCCAAGACTCGATAGAATTTTTGCTCCTTAGGAAGGTTGACAACGGTCTTTGTAAAGACAACAAGGTTATTCTGAGTGAGTATCTTACAACCCGACATAAGATTTTGGTGATAGATTAGGAAATCAAGATGGAGAAGAAGAGGAGGGTTGTGGATGACAAGCTAAGAATCAAATGGGGGAGTTTGACCATGGCTAGTGCAAAGGAGATGGGGGAGAGGTTGATGGCCAGGGGGGCTTGGGGGAGTAGTGGGAATGCGACCGGTATGTAGGACAGGACAATCAGTTTCATTCGGGAGGTAGCTAAAGAAGAGCTAAGGGTCTCGCGGGGTAACCGTGGTGGGCATCGAGGGAACTGGTGGTGGAATGGTAAAGTTCAAGAGAAGGTGGAAGCAAAGAAAGTGGCGTATGCGAAATTGGTAGAAAGCAAGGATAAGGTGGAGAAATGGACGAATAGGGAATTATATAAGATGACGAGGAAGGACGCAAAACTAGCAGTTACGGCGGCGAAAACGACGGCTTTTGAACGCCTGTATGTGGAATTAGAGGGAAAAAACGGAGATAAGAAGTTGTACAGACTAGCCAAGGCGAGGGAGAGGAGGACCCGTGACTTGGACCATGTGAGGTGCATCAAGGACGAGGACAACAAAGTACTGGTGGATGATGCGCATATTAGACGGAGGTGGCAGTCTTATTTCCATAAACTCTTGAACGAAGAACAAGATAAAGACATTGTGCTGGGAGATCTGGAGCAATCCGGAAGGTACCGGAATTTTGGATATTGTAAAAGTATTAAGGTTGAGGAGGTTAAGGGTGTTGTACGCAGGATGCGCAGGGGACGAGCGACTGGGCTTGATGAGATCACAGATGAATTTTGGAAGAGCGCAGGCAGAACAGGTTTAGAGTGGCTAACTGAGTTGTTTAATGTCATTTTTAAGACGGCAAGAATGCCCGAAGAATGGAGGTGGAGTACAATGATTCCTTTGTACAAGAACAAAGGTGACATCCAGAGTTGCAACAACTATAGGGGTATCAAGCTGCTAAGCCACACTATGGAAGTTTGAAAAAGAGTTGTGGAGATGAAGGTGAGAAAAGGCATGTCTATTTCCGAGAACCAGTTTGAATTCATGCCGGAGCATTCGACTACAAAAGTCATTCATCTTATTAGGAGGTTGGTGGAGCAGTATAGGGAGAGGAAGAGACTTATATATGATTTTCATCGACCATCGAGAAGGCATACGACAGTCCCTAGGGAGATTCTATGGAGATGTTTGGAGGAGGTTAGAAGTGTACCTGTGGCGTACACTATGGCAATCAAGGATATGTATGATGGAGCCAAGACCATGGTACGGATAGTAGGAGGAGACTTGTACACTAAGGCGATCAAGGATACGTATGATGGAGCCAAGACCTACGGGAAGTAAGAACAGACTCGGAACACTTTCCAATGATGATGGGGCTGCACCAAGAATCAGCTCTTAGCCCATTCTTATTTGTCTTGGTGATGGATGAAGGGACACGACAAATTCAAGGAGAGGTGTCATGGTATATGTTATTCGCAGATGACATAGTCCTGATTGATGAGACTCGCAGCAGAATGAACGCTAAGCTGGAGGTTTGGAGACAGACTTTGGAGTCTAAAGGGTGCAGGCTGAGTAGAACCAAGACAGAATACTTGGAGTGCAAGTTCGGTAACGGGAGCGACCATGAAACAGGCGTGGAGGTGAAGCTTGTTACTCAGGTCATTCCAAAGAAATGAAACTTCAAGTATCTCGAGTCTATTATCCAAAGGAATGGAGAAATTGATGACGATGTCACACATCGTATTGGTGCAGGGTGGATGAAATGGCGGCTCGCATCGGGAGTCTTGTGCAATTAAAAGGTGTCACCAAAACTTAAAGGCAAGTTCTATAGGGTGGTGGTTAAACCGACTATGTGTATGGGCAGAGTATTGTCCAGTCAAGACTTCGCACATCCAAAAGATGAAAGTTGCGGAGATGAGGATACTAAGATGGATGTGTGGCATACAAGGAGGGATAAGATTAGAAATGATGATATCCGATACAGAGGGGGAGTGGCTTCGGTGGAGGATAAGATGCGGAAAGCGAGGTTAAGATGGATCGGACATGTGCAGAAGAGAGGCACAAATGCCCCAGTGTGAGGTGTAAGAGGTTGGCTATAGACGGGTTCAGGAGGTGTAGAGGTAGGCCGAAGAAGTATTGGGGGGAGGTGATTAGACGAAATATGGCGCAGGTGCAACTTACCGAGGACATGACCTTAGATAGAGAGTTATGGAGGACACGGATTAAGGTAGAAGGGTAGTAGGTAGTTGAGCATAGTCCTACTTACGCTTACATACCGGTAGTTGTAGTGTTATTATTGTAGCTTTGCTTAGCCTATCATACTAGTAGGCGCAGGATTGTTTTATAGTCCCATGTCCTTTGATTTATGTTGTTGTATGTTCTTTCGTGTACTTTGTTTACCTTATTTACCAGCGTTAGTTACTGCTTCTTCTTTTTTAAGAATGTTTTATCATAGTTTATTCACTTTTGTTACTCTCATTTTCATTATGCTTTAAATTTCTTGTCCGGGTCTGATTGTTTCTCTTGCTTTGCTTGTGCTTATGCTTTGCCTTGAGCTGAGGGTCTTTCGGAAACACTCTCTACTTACCAAGGTAGATGTAAGGTCTGTGTACACTCTACCCTCCCCAGACCCCACAACGGGGGTCTTCACTGGGTATGATGATGATGACGACGACTAGCCAAAAGCTCAAACTCATTCTTACTCACATACAGTAGCTTATCCACAAAAACAGCTTAAGATGTATCCAAACACGTCAATGATTCATAACAAATGTTTGTCCACAAATAGGGATGGAATATTACTGAAGCATATTTGTCTATTATAAAACCTTTGACAGAAGGGCTAATCTAGATTTTGCTAAAACAAAGAAATAAATCCTGGAGCAGCAATAACAAGATACCCTAGTCCAATATTAGAAAAGACAAATAGAAGCTCGCTAACAACAGGATCAATTATGAGCACCCATAGTTTCAGCAATGAAGGAAGTTACAATTGCAGTAGGTGATGCCATAATTTTTGTAGCATTTCTGAATAGGACTTCAACCATGGAATTCTGTGACTTACCTTTATACGGTTCTGGGGACCTTTCTCATCCTTTGGAGGCAGTGGTTCCAAGGCAGCCCTCTCAAGCAATAGCAAGACATCATCCACCAAGACAAGCACGTCTTTTTCCAAACGAACAATAGGAACCAGTTGATCTTCTGCATCCAAATATTTCCCCTTTCCTTTCTTGCCTTTAGTAGTCTGGCCTTCAATAGCCTTAAGCCCACTGTACAAAGAGTCCATCACTAGAGTAGATGTAACCTCTTTTTCAATGAAGAAGTGTTTGACCACCACTTTCAAAATCAAATCTGATTTCTCCTGAGACATGTCGCGCCTAGAATCTTGGTCCATTACCAGCCAAAAAGCACAGAAACTGAATTTCCATGTCAAGTGAGAAGTCAGAATGTTACGGGCAAAATGTTAAAAACGTCACAAATCCAAAAGCAAACACATTGAATTTCCTACATGAGGAATAAAGGGAACAAATATGTCCTTCAACAAGAAAATATTATCCATATTCATTACAACAACAGAAGTAGCTAAATAAGACCCGAAAAAACATAGCTATTACTCCGTCGTTTCAAAAAGATTGTTTGGTTTTGACTTGGCACAAAGTTTAAGAAAGTAGAGAAGACTTTTCAATCTTGTGGTCTTAAATTAAAGATGTGTTGAATGTACAAAAATGACCTTTAATCTTGTGGTCTTAAACATGCCATGTGGAAAGTTGGAATGAAAGAGTTACCAAAAAAGGAAAGAGACATTCTTTTTTAAAAGGACTAAAAAGGAAAGTAAGACAATCTTTTTGAAACGAAGGAGTACTTATTAGAAGCTAGAGAACTATCTAGCTAACAGTCTCTAGAACCAGGTAAAATAGTGAGAAAAGTTACACCTCACCTCGACCATCTAGCTTTATCCTCTATCAACTTTCCAAGTTTTCCTCGACGCTCTTCCACAAAACGGCGGCAGATCTGTTCAACATTGGTCAAATATACTCTAACAAGCTCCCTCCTATATTGACAGTCAAGGCAACGAAAGGGACGATCCAGTCTCTCCCTACAAACAAAGAACATAGTCAGAATAGTCAGGATCAACATTTTAGATCCATCACGACATCCACAGAACAACTTAGCATACTCAATAGTATAGAATACATATTATTCCAAGGAAAATAGCACTTTATGCTCAAGAAGAGAGAGGAGAGGGGGGGGGGGGGGGTAATAAACTAAATAAATAAATCAAACTTGCGTTTAAATTTAATCTGGAAACTTAAAAGATAAAAACTTCCAAAATAATATTGTCTTCGTACAAAAAACTACATCGTCTCCTTGGTCTATCTCGGTGCAAGTGGCAATGGGGTTCAAACTCTATTATATACAAAGTAGCAACATTTTTAAACGCCATCATGTCCATGTTAAGAACCATGTTTAACAACCCTCACAGACATACAACATACAGATTCCACAAATCACTGATCTCCCAACTTTTCCTTTCATGGTTTGACCAACAAATACACGTGATATACAAAGCCTAGTAACAGCAATGAAACTATCTATGCGAAAGAAAAGATAATGAGTTATAAAGTTAACAGGCTATAACCATAAATTTTGATACAAGAATGTGTTTTAGTTCCATTCGAGCCCATACATGCTATAAGAGGAAAATATTGAAAACGAAAAATCCATTGTGTTGTATCAAACACTTGATAGAAAATTTATGTCAGCATGTCCATGTTTTGCATTTATGGCATGTTCACATCCATGTTGACATCATTCCGTCTGATACAATTTTTATACTCCCTCCGTCTCAAATTAATTGTCGCTTTTCTGGTTAACACGCCCCTTAAGAAATATTAATTAGGAGTGGTATTTGACCTACTTTACCCTTATTTATGTCTAAGTTATAATCTCTCTTCACTACATATTTACTCTATTTATGTTTCATCTTCATTAATGACAAAGGGTAAAATGGAGAAAAATTAATTAATTATGCCTTGAACTTCTAAAACGACAAATAATTTGAGACAACTATTTTTAGTAACCACGACAAATAATTTGAGACAAAGGGAGTATATGAAAACCTATGTTGAATGAAAAGGTGGAACCAACTAGTCCTTTTAAAGCTTTCAGGCATGAAGAGAAATCACATTGAAACTGATTAAGCCCATCTAGGTTAGCTGATTAAAAATAACTAATAAACATCAAGAGTTGAAAAGCTCTTTTAAGTTGAAACTGATTTTATAAATAAAAAGTTACGTGTTCGGATAAAAGTGTTGAAATTTATTAAAAGTTGTAGGGTGTGTTCGATGAAAGAAATGTTGATACGCACTTCTGTTAAAATAATAACTAAAATGCAATTAAAGCTATTTACAATAGATATATTTAAAAGTATCTTTATTTAAAAAAAGATGAATGAAAGAAATAAAATGGAGAGAGAGAAAACAATAAAAAGCTTGGACAAACCAAAAGTGCTTATAATTTGAAAAGCCACAAGTTAGGCCAACAACTAATGGCTTTTGACTGATTTTGGCTAGTGAGCACTTTTGGTGTTTACCAAACGCGTAATTAGACTAGATAATGGTGGTGGAAAATCATGCCATTAGGCTATAGCTACCATGCCATAGGTAATGTAAGATACATAAACTGATGTAAAATTAGAATATAGACAGACTACAGTGAGAAAATACCTGATAACTTGAACTTGAGCTTTAATTATGAGCGTATCAGCATCAATAAATCCTTCTAAAACTTTTGAAAGCTCCATAAACTTTTTCCAACCCCAATCATGCTCTTTCTTCCAGAATTTATGTAATGTATCTGCAGAAATTTGCAACTGTGTTAACAAGAACCTGCAAAGATTTCAAGATCCATTGCATAAGACCAAATGTAATTTACCCACCCGAATACTTGGACTTCTTAGGATCTTTGTTCACCACAGCAATAGTGAATTGAGCAAAATGATTCCAACCTGTTCTTATCAAAAGACAAGAAAATATCAACATCACAGCTACAACAAGACTTTGAAGATAGTTTGGGTGAACTACCAACATTATCACACCTGGAAGGAGCTTATCATGATTAGCCACACACAGAAACAAAGAGAGATGATTGCATACATCGCATCCTTGAGGGTAAATCAAAATATACCTGACACAAACAGTTTGATCATATCAAACATTTGTCAGTAATTTTTTAATTCCTGAACTGATAATTGTCATTCAATAAGAAGAATAAACAAGCATACAAGATTACAATAAACGTCCATTAAGGGTGTAAGAACATCAAACTTGGTACAACCCAAACTACAAAACTAAATAGGAAGCAAGATAACAGTGTCTACGATCACCTCTATATCAATGAAACGGAGAACCTAGTGATCAAACTCCAGCAGTCATCAGTCAATTTTTTAAGAGTAAACTAACAGTGTTAGCAGTCATGCAATCTCTCTCTCTAAAAAAGGTAGTGCAAGGGTGCAGGGACGAGGCTCCTATACTTTTCACAGGTCACTTATTAAGTATGCACCAGGAAGTAAAACATGGATTCAGTTCCTTAGGCTCATACAATTTAAAATAGGATTGTAAAGACGACTTGCTTTTACTTCCTAACAAAAGCACCGCAAAACCCTTTCCTATTCTCTTTTGTTACATATTGCACCTAGCTCCTTATCTAGCCCAAACTGAACATGGTCCGAACCAAGAACAAAGTATGCAATATAAACTACTCCGTAATTTTCTATTACAAGGACGAGGAGTTGTGTGCTCATCTGATTTTACTTCCAAACTGAGCACTGGGAATAAAACCCTTTCCTCTTCTCTTTCTTATATCCTGGCTCCTCTACTAAACCAATGTAACATGATCCAAATTAATCTTTTTCAGAAAAAAAAAACATGATCCAAACTAATAAAAAGAACGCGCATAAATAACTTACTCCACAAACTTCTTACTTCTAACTCCACCAGTAGCAAATATAAAGGTCCAATTCTTCCTATTACAGTTTACTTTATCCAGTTAGGAATCCACAGAAATATGGAAAGCATCGGCAGGAAGTTGTTGAAATTGATACACACTGGACATACAGAATCTTGCTCATTGAACAATACATATCTCATTGTACAAGTAGTTTAGACGATGAGAATACATATATTCTTTCAAGCCAAAAAAAGGACGAGAACACATATAAGGGCCACCGAACAAGTATGTGTCACAAAATAATTCTTCCCAGGGATATCATACCATTTGTAGCCTCCAACCTCAAATGCATTACTCCGAAGTTCTCTCTTGTTAATTTGTGAAAACTTATCAATCTTCCAGGTATATTTCCCATAAAGCTCGGAAGGTTTAAGTCCTAAGAACAAGAAACGAGGATAACAAAATAAGTAAATCAAAGGGGCTTCCAATAAGCACATAAGAGGATACAAACGGACAGAGATGGTGTAAGAAAGAAACTTCTGAAGAAATACTAGTAGTAGTCTCACAGCCTAGAGGCACACGCATCTCGGAGTCTAGTTATAGCAATTAAGAAACACATGCATTATTGAAATCAGGTTGATAAACAGTTATAAATAGTTACTGCTACTTATTTTTTATCAACAGTACAGCATCAGCCCCCACCCCAAAATGAAAAAAGCAAATATAAAATGAAGTCAAGGAGCTGTACTAGAGAACTGCTCTTCAATGATAGTGTAATTGGATCTCATGAGATCAAAATTGTGAAACACCAGATTCCACCGCGGAGAAGAGGTTACTTCTGGTAGGAGCTACTTCACATTATTTCTTAGGTGTGAGATAGCAGTAGCAGTACCAATGGTTATGAAACCTCCTAGAATTTATACATTGAGACACTAGTCTTGTTCACTTTACATTTACAGACTAGAAAAAGGACATCAAGAGGAACTGATTTAGGAGAAATAAATATGTGGATTTGGTGACTTGGTCTACTGTCAATTAGCCAGGAATTATTGGCAAGGAGATGCTTATATTGAAAACCAACAGTATATCCAAAGGCAACCAGTAAATAGTAGGCAGTTTTAGACAAGGTTTGAATGAGATAGTCAAGTCAGTCCAAAATAGCTATTCTTGTTGATACAACACGAATCCGAAGAACAGATTGAGATGAGAACTGTGTATAAACTATAAAAGCCTGTCCATAGAATAATTTGAAACAATATAGACATCACTCAACAGCCTCTTGCAGAAATGTGAGGTAAGGCTGCGTCCAATAGACGCTTGTGATCCGGCCCTTCCCCGGACCCAGCGCATAGCGGGAGCTTAGTGCACCGGGCTGCCCTTTTTTTTTTATAGACATCACTCAACAAGCTACTTTCTTCAAGTTGAAAATTATCTATATTGATTTAAAAACAAAAGGAGCACCACCTCAATCCTGTAATACTCCCTCTATTTCATAATGTTTGTCTGGTTTTGACTTGGCACGAAGTTTAAGTAAAAAAAACTTTTGAAACTTGTGGTCTTAAACTAAAGATATGTGCAATGTACCAAAATGTCCTTTAATCTTGTGGTCTTAAAGACGCCATGTGGAAAGTTAGAATTAAAGAGTTGCAAAAAAATAAAGAGGCATTCTTTTTTAAACGGACCAAAAAGGAAAGAAAAAAAATGGCAGCCTTGTGCACTAAGTTGTTGCTATGTGCGGGGTCCAGGGAAGGGCAGGACCACGAGGGTCTATTGTAAAAAGAAAGTAAGACAGAACATTTTGAAATGGAGGGAGCAAGCATAAATAAAGGATTTTAAATCAATCATGGTTCCACCAAACAACAGATCACTAAGAAATGGGTTCAAGTCGTGGAAACAACCTCTTGCATCAATGCAGAGTAAGGTTACCTTTATGGTCTAGCCCTTCCCCGGACCCCACACATAGCGAGAGCTTAGTGCACCGGGCTGCTTTTTTTTTTTACAGAGAAATCCCCATAAGGACTACCAATATTAAGTATAGTTTTTGAAACAGAGCAAGCACTGAGATAGTGTTTTAGATTACATAACATGGGATCCCTCTATACAAAAACAAAAAGAGAGATCCCCTATGTACAAAAATCCTATTCCTGTAGAGAACTAATGTAGTCTAGCATGCAAACCAAGAGAAAGCCCGCCCACCAATGACAGGTATAGCAATCAATTGTAGTTGACATTCTAAGGGTTTTATCTTCAAAGTAAGCAGTTTACTAAATCTGAACAAGACATTAAACTAATTAAACCACTATTAACTAGACTCAAACTCAGTAATATTCAGAGCTCTGCCACCAACGAAGAAAGGCAATGTCAATCCAAAAATAAATATGCAATGATTCCACTCAATTTTTTGCAGTAAAGGTGGATGCAGATAAGTCTGTAATGAAAGAACTTCAAGCAACTACCAATCAATCACATTAGAACTGAAACCAACAGAACTTCAAAAGATCTTAAAAAATAAATAGTACAGAAAAAACATTGAAAATGGCAAGCAACATTTTTCAAGAATCAAAAGAAGACTTCAAAGTTTGGGAAAAAGAAAACATAGAAAACGGCAAGCAGCATACCACCATCTTCATCGTCATCACTATCCCAATAAGGAGGCGACGTTGACGGAGTTCCATTCTCCACCTGATCCGATGACCTCCATTCCGCCAACGCTTCACTAGATTGGCATCTCTGGTGGCCATTTGACAGACCCTCCAAGGACCTCGCACTACCTGCTTCCTCAGATGCACTTGAAGCCATTCTCACCCCACAACTCCCACCAAACTACTAAAAGCTTTGCCTTTTCCATCCAAAAAAGATTAAACCACATTAAATATAGAAACAAATATCTTTCTTCACACTTTTACAGACTTAAATTTAATAGGTAAAAGCAATAGGCTGCACTTGCACATCAAAAAGTTCTAACAAAATCCTTGGATTGTATATTCCATATGAGCAAAGGGTAGTCCGGTGCACTAAGCTCCCGCTATGCGCGGGTCAAGGGAAGGGCCGGACCACAAGGGTCTATTGTACGCAGCCTTACACAACATTTCTGCAAGAGGTTGTTTACACGGCTTAACCCGTGACCACTGATCACATGGCATCAACTTTAGCAGTTACTTCAACGTTCCCCTTCATATTCCATATGGAAAGATAATAATTCAAAGAAGCAACAAAGATATCCAATATGCTGAACACTGCAGTCATCTAAAACTTCTAGGCCTAACATACAGCATAAAAATTCATAAGAAATCCAACAATGTAAATTTGTACATATTTTAAATAAGAACAAATTATAATTCACAATTAGGATACCTGAAAACCCACATTAGAATAACTCTCAATAAACCCTAATTCAAACCCAACTTCCACAAAATAAAAAAGAACCCCAAAACCAATACAGAATTATACTCTTAACCCAATCAACAAATTCAAGAAAACACAAAAAAAAAAATTACTAATTTACCAAAAACCCATAAAAACAATTATGAAAATCAAATATCCAAAAAAACAAGAATTGAAAAATACCAAATTTAAACCCTAAAACACAAGAAAAAAGCAAAGGGGAACCTAGAATAGATTATATAAGTAAAATTAAATTTGGGAAAATAGTATTAAACTAAATTAATTAAATGAAAATCGGAAGAGTAGATCGAGGAAAAGAAGCAAACCTGAAGCAAAAGAACAAAGCTTTATCAATGGTGAATATGGAAGCTGTGTAGAGAGAAAAAAAATTAGAGAGATTTGAGAGGTGGAAGAAACAGCAGAACAAAGGAAATAAAAAATATATAATTTTATATATACCCCTTTTTTCAATATTTTTACAATAATAATTCACAAATTACAGAAAGGATGGATTAGGTTTTATAATACTTCAGTTTTTTTTTCTTTTAGGTTAGTTTCAAGGTCTTTTGGGGTTTTTCATTTTGTAATAATTTCATTTTATTTCCTTTTCTGTCAATGATGATTTTTAGGTTTTTTTTCTCTTTGCAATAATTTGTTTTCCTAAATAATACTCCTTCCGTTCTAAAACATTATTCTGGTTTGACTTGACATGAAATTTAATAAATAAAGAAATTTTTTAAAAATGTGTTGTCCAAAATAAACCTATAGATATTCGTGTGGCTGTAAATATGTCATAAAATTAAATTATTTATAAATATAGAAAGATATCAATCTTTTTAAAATAAACTAATAAGGAAAGTAGGACAATTTTTTTGTGACATAGGGAATATATATTATTAAGAAGATGGGAAATAAGATTTTCCTTTCTATCCCCCAAAATGGTCCAAATTAGAAGACTTTTCTATAAGAAAAAAAGATGGTTAGTGACTTTCATCTTATGCAATTATTTATTTAAATAAGTAATATGTAGCAACAATTTCCTCTTTTACCCACATTCAACCCTTTAAAGTCCCTTCATAACCTAGATGTCCTACTTTATTAAGACTTTACACATATTTTATATATTTGAAGTTTTTTTTTCAGTGAAAAAATTTGATTGTGAAGTTGGACTTCTTCATTAGGCTATTTTGGCTGATGCAGTCTTCTTTTTTTTGGAAGCATTTCATGAGCTCTATATATAAATAAGAGGATAGTTCACTAAGATATAATGGAGAAGGCTGACTTGTAATAACCAAGGTGTTCTAAATGGATTTTACATGGCTATCCTAGAGAGATTACTAACTAATGAGAGATCGACTGGCAAAATAGGGCTTGGTAGCTAGTGATGAAGCTCTTTATGTAGCATAATGAGTGAGAGTCATAGTCATTTGTTCTTTGACTGTGTTTTCTCTATAAGGATATGGAGTAAAGTATTGCAATGCAAGACATGCCCAAAAGGGAATAGTAATCAACATGAGCTATATAAATGTGTTTTGCTGGAGCAGGTTACTATAACACTTATTAGGTTGTCATTTAAAAGGTGTTCTGCAGAAGCGGTACGAAGATGAAGATCGTAGGATTTTGGCCCATAATAATATAATTAGACTGCATTTATAATATAGGATTCTATTACATATAAACTTACTAGTTGATTCTAGAATAGCATGTTAAGATACTATGCCTAGCAGATTTATGAGCCTGTTTTGGTCGAGTCTATTGTTTGTACTGAACCTTTTGCTTTGGTAGTGCAAGATATTCTAATTAAATTGATCACTAAATCTAGAAAGAGGAAGAAACAATTCTCATTTCTATATTGAAAAATGTGTGATTATTTATTTAAAAATTAAATTGTTAAAAGGAATGAATTTTTTGCATTCTTTATTAATCACCTCATAACTTGATATCAATGAAGATAAAACTCAGTCATAAATAACAAAAGAACATAGCTGAGAAAATTGAAGGAGCTGTATAAGGTATTTCCTTTGCAAGCTCATTAGTCATTACACTACCAACTCTTATCTTAAAAAATTCTTATATTTCTCTTCACCCACATCACATACACATATTTTACATGCACCATTTTAATAATCCACGCTAGATGATTTGCTCATGCGTCAGCTGCTCTCCACTGCCTCTTCAACCATATCATAATTGTCATCCACAACCATATCATAATTATGTGAATATGGAAGCTGTGTAAAGAAAAAAAATATTCAAGAGAGAGATTTGAATAGAGGCAGAAAAAAATGTTTTTTTATACATATCCCTTATTTTCAATTCTTTTATAATTCACATAATTACGGAAAGATGGGTTAGTGTCTTGTGTATCTCTATCTGTATATTAATTTTCTATATAAAAATAAATAAATATCTCCTTTCTACTACATAGGTTTTCATTTCCTTTTTGGTTAGTTTCAAGGTTTTTTTTTTGTAATAATTCATCTCTTTTTCTTTTTTTATGAATGATAAATTTTAGGTTTTTTATCTTTACAGTAATTCATTTCTTAGTAATATAATAGGAAAATGAGAATTAAGGTTTTTCTTTAATTATTTGTTCAGATATATATATATATATATATAGCAACAACTTTCTCTTTTACCCACATCCACCTTTTGAGGTACCCTTCATAAACTAGATGTCCTACTTTTAGTAATTATTGTACATATTTCATATTTTTTGAATTTTTTACAACGATAAAGATTGATGGATCTAATTAAAAAATAAGTTTGGTTGCAATTGGACGTCTTCACTAAGATATTTTGTCTTATTGTCTTCGTTTCTGGGAAGCAGTAGGTTGGGCTTAGGCAGCTCTCCTCTTAATCTCATACTAGTGTATACATCGTGCTTCGCACGGTCATAAAAACTATTTTTCTTACCAATACAACAATTATAGATTTTGGAAGAACAATATTGGAAAATATGAAGGAAAAAAATGACATAGATAAGTAAAATAGAGATATAGACATTAATCCTCGCATTTCGTCCAAAGTACCCCTTCATGTAATTTCATGTGAAGATATTACTTTTTCATAAGTCAAACAATGTTTTTCTTACCATTCTTTCAAACAATTTTTATATATTGTGAATCATTATTTATGTTGAATTATAGTGTTTTTTATGTAGCTTTTAAGTATGTAAATTTTATTTTAAAAATATATTTCAAAATTTATAGTCAAAATAATTATTTTGGCCCCAAACCCCTCCATATAAATTGAGAAAGAGGGAGTAACTGTCACACATGGCTTGCCAAGTGTGGTTAATCGGCTGACGTGGTTTGCAGGCTATTGCGTCAGTCCGGGGTTTACCCTGTGCGCACTCGAGAGAGTAGCAGCTGCGGGTTCTTTCGTCAACAAAAAAAGAAGAAAAGGGAGTAATATTTTGACCAAGGAAATAACATTTTACGATATAAATGCATAAAATGTAGAACTAACATGCTAAAAAAACACAAAAATTGTAGATATACAGTAAAACCTCTATAAATTAATAAACTCTCTAAAATAATAAAATCTTCCGGTCCCGACTTGGGCCTTTGTGAAAAATCATCAAATTCGATAAGATAATAAGATAATAATTTTTCGGAAAATCCCTTTATAAATATTAGGTCCCATTAAAACTCTAAATTAATAATTCATAAATATTACAATTATAAATATTATGGTAATTTGCTAAAATATGAATCTATTGTTACTTGATTTTTCTTAAAATTTAAATCTAATTGGATTTCATCCCTAACTTTTTAAATTGCAGCCAAGAGTTCCGGTGTCGAGTTCTCTAGCTGTAACAAAAAATTTTGAAGAGTTGTTGTCGCGCTCAAAGCCTCCTTTCTCGTGACTGGTTCCAACGGTATTGAATCATCTTCAGCTTCATCATTAGTAGGATCTTCAATAATATCAGCAACAATTTCCTCTAAATTTGAACCATTGAACATTCATCATTTTCACCCGGATAGTCCACCAATTTGTTGACGTCCATTTCATTGCGATAACCAACATCCTTGACCATATTCTCAAGCTCATGTAGGCTTTCTTCAAAGTTTGTCTCACTTGAGATTTCTTCATTTGAACGGATTTTGCAGTGCCGAAAGCAATTTGCTATTGACACTTGAGAAACATTGGTTGTCCAAGCGGAGACTGCAAAATTGATGGCATCTAAAATAACAATCGTAAGCCTCTCTTTGTCTTGCTTTCTTCCCTCAAGTTGCTTGGTTGCAAGAGAGTGATCAGCTTGTAACCTGTAAAACATACTTGTTTCATCCAGATTAAAAACATCTTTAATGGGAAATTGGTTTATTTTCTCCCTTATAGCCTCCAGTTTCATTTTCATGTCCTGCATGTCAACCGAACCACTTTCTCCAAAGCGATGGAATGATTTAATACCATGTCTTACCTTGAATTTTTCAAGCCAACCTTGAGAAAATTGATGTTCCTGAGGGTGTTGAGGATGCAAAAGCTTCATTATATCCTTTGCTTTCTCCAAAATAAGCTCTCCGGTCATGTTGACTCGATCTTGGTACTGAAGAAACCATTCATAAAGAACCTTCTCCATATCTGGATATTTCGCCGATTTGTGTCGCTTAATATCCCCACCCTTCTCAAAGTTGGTGAAAGGTACTCCGATGATCTCTCTGAGAGTGTTTGATATTGTACCTTGACTAACTTTCAAACGATATTTTTCATCAACCCACTCTTGTAAATCTTTTTGAGTGCATGTGGGATGGTCTCTCTTATACTCACATAATGCTTTACGCATTTGATCATTCATGGATGATTTTGCGATGCCTTTTAGATGAGAAGACGTGGTTGGGTGTTATGAATTATTTTATTTCCATATTGAGATTTATATAGTATATGTTTCATTCATCATGCATGAATATATTTAATTGGCTATAATAGTTATTTAAGTGCAACGAATCAATGTAAACATGTATACATTATTTAAGTAATTCCAATGAATTGATACATGCGTCAATGAATATAATAGTTAATTGTATACAATGAATTGATATTATACATGAATATATTTAATTAGTTACAAAGAATTGGTTGATGCATGAATACAATCAATGAAACATATATGAATTCATTTATTTTCAATACATATGTATGTACTAAATCTGCTGAATTTAAAAAGTCTCTCTTTTAATTAATAAAATATTAATTTATCGATATATTAATATCTCTCTAAATTAATAAAATTTCATGGTCCCAAGGTTATTAATTTATAGAGGTTTTACTGTATTGAATAATATGTAAGAGTTTGAAAATATTTTCCTCAATTGTATTCTTCCATAAAGGACAAGATATATACACAATATACAATTCAATGAGAAGAGGAAATCAAGTCTCTAATCTTCCTAATCAATCCCTAATAATCTTCTTAATCAATAATCCCTAATAATCTTCCTAATCAATAATCCTAATTATCATTTTACTACTTACCATACATAAAATGATACTACATTAATAATAATATTAATAATATTCTTACACTCCCCCGAAGTCGAAGCTGGACGGCGGCGAATGCTGAGACTGTCCCAAAAATATTCAAATAATACCAGCGGAAGTCCTTTTGTGAAAATATCTGCGATTTGATAACATGTCGAGACATGTAACACTCGCACTTGTCCACGAGCCACCTTCTCACGAACAAAATGGATATCTAACTCAATATGTTGAGTGCTTTGATGATTGATTGGTCCCTTAAAGGAACATGTTCGACTAGTTAAGAGAAAGGATTGTGATCGATATGAGATTGATTTGTCATTTGAGAAAGGATTCTTCATTGTAATTCGTGCATGCCAAGTGTTGGTTCAGAAGAATGATGGACTGATAATGATAGGAGTAGCTGGTCCCTCTGGTGCTGGAAAGACTGTATTTACAGAGAAAATAATGAACTTTATGTCAAGCATTGCACTTGTCTCAATGGATAACTTAACTACAATGATGTTAGTCGAATCGTTGATGGCAACTTTGATGACCCACGCCTAAGAAACTATGATACGTTGCTGAAAAACGTCAACGATCTGAAGACTGGGAAAGCAGTAGAGATTCCAATATATGATTTCAAATCTAGTTCCCGAATAGGATACATGACCCTTGAAGTCCCTAGCTCCCGCATTCTGATTATTGAGGGCATCTATGCTCTGAATGAAAAGTTGCGGCCTTTCCTGGATCTTCGCGTATTTGTAAATGGTGGAGTTCACTTTGACCTTGTTAAAAGAGTTTTACGTGACATACAACGTGCTGGGCAGGAACCATCAGAAATAATCCACCAAGTATCTGAAACGGTTTATCCAATGTACAAGACTTATATTGAGCCTGATCTCAAAACTGCACACACAAAATTTATCAACAAATTTAATATTTTTTCTAGATTTCAGAGTCTACATACATTCTAAAGTCATCAAGGAATCTGAAGGTAGAACAAATCAAGTCTGTCTTGTCTGAAGAATGCACCGAAAGTACAGAACTGATTTATGAATCTATCAAAATCTTTTAAGCTCTTTCCCGTTAAACGTAAGAATATCTCCACATTCTTCTTGTCCAACTTTTCCACAGCATCATGTAACACGGAGTTAAAACTCCTCCGAAACTTCCTTAAACATCAATAACACATCATTTAGAACCTTTTGTTGTGCATCCATAACATTTTTCACTTCTTTCACAGTATTGTCAAGATAATCTCCTCTAAGATCCCAGCCCAAAAAAAGTGCTGTAGGTCTTCTAATTTCCATTTCTTATCTGGGTTCTCGAGTAATGTATATGCCTTAGCACGTTGTAGTGGAGGTGACATCTTTATGTCATGACATGCAGCTTTACGATAAGCCCATCACGTAAAATATTCCGGGCTTCACGTACACTAGGAACTTCAATCTCATTTTCTTCCTTTTCCATTATCTCTTTCGCTGCTAAATTTTCTTATACCTTTTCTCTTTAGGACTTTACTTATATTAAGATGATGCATTAATATTTTCTTCTATACGAAGAGTTCCTGAGAAATGTAAAGGCACTTTCATAAATAATAGTAATGACGATGGTCGAGTCTCTTCAATTACTTGTCATTAATTAATTATGCTCTTAATTACGTATATTCCAATCAACGCAACTAGACTTATATGGGAAAAGAAAACAAGCGTATAAGTTCGGTTAAAGCACGAGTACAAAAGACACCTCAAGTTGGAACTTGAATAGCATTTGAAGAGACTATCCTACGCTAGTGGCGGAGTTATCATTTTTACTAACCCTCTGTTTGGATGGTTGTTTCCCGTGGTTCATTAATGTACAGTATGTTGTTGTATTATATTGTACTGCATTAATAAACAAAATGTTTGAATAGATTGTATCGTTTGTTGTGATTAATGATATTTTTATTATTTGGTTTGAGTGTATGTTACTGTATAATAACGTATAAGTTTACTAAAATATCCATAACCCTTAATTACAAACTAATTTTTAAATATTAATAAAATTAAGGTAAAGAATAAAATTGAAACTTTTAAAAATAAGTAGGTGGTAGTGAGGGGTCTTGGGTGGTGGTGGGGGTAGGGGTGATGAGTGGTAGTGTGAGGGTTGGTGAGTTTAGGCATGATGGAGGGGGGTTGGTAGTTGTGTGGAGTCAGAGGCGGGTTGGTAGGGGTGGGTGGTAGGATTGGTAGTGGGGTGGGTGGGGGAAGGGGGGGTTAGGTGGATTTGGGTGTGATAGAGGATAAAATGGGAATATTAAAAAATAAGAAGGTAGTGGGTGGAGTGAGTGGTGGTGAGGGGTCATGGTTAGTGGTGGGCCCTAAGTTACATCAAAGCAATTGAAAGAAGGAAAAAAGGAATAAAAAAGAATGAAGGTCTACTCTTTTGCTTATTATAAGATGTCTACAATTCTACGTACACACAAATAGTTTCTTACTTTTTAATGAATGATATGTTGATGATAATTGATGAGGTATATATATTCTAGAGTTCGCTTGATTTAGTTTAGTTTAATTTCGTCAGTTTTTATTTTAAGACAATTATTTGGTAAATGCCTCATTTGTTTTTTGTTTCGCTTGCAACTTGCTAACCTTTTAAATTACGATTTAAAGATTTCTTTTGAACAAATTGTAAATCTAATGCATTATATGACAGTCTAAAATTTTGTAAGTTATTATAAATGTTATACAACAGTTTACTATTTTATCGGTACTATTAATTAAGCAATATACAGATGAGCAAACATTAGATCCAAGTCTAACATTGTTTGAAAATGTAGTTTTCCTAGAGCTATATTTACACACCTTTTAATAATAGGAACAAAATCTAAATTATAACCTTAAAAAAATATTTGTCAGCCGTTTAGTAAATTCCCTTATCCAACAATAGAGTCCAACAAGATATCCTTCACGTATGCTGTCAACCTTTTTGTATTCAAATTTTGTGTCAAAGAAACTCTTGCTACAATCACCCTTTGCTAATTACTTTTAATTAAATGATCGAAGGGGTCTCCACTGTTTCAATATCCCACCATCTTTAATTAGGATTGTTAAATAAGGCAATATACACACAATATACAAGTGTATATTGCCTTATTAAGAGGCTACGAAATCAGCCCATACTTGCCATATTGGGCATCTCGGTTTTACAGATTTTGATACATAAAATATTGTATATTTGGAAAATATATGTGTAGTATATTGTAATGTATTTGTTACCTAAAGTAGGTTTATACACTACCATAATTGTAGAGTTAGAATTATGGTAGAATAAGGTTTTAGGAATAGAATAGGAATAGGATTCTCCTATTTTGTAACTTGTATATATATCTATTCAATCAATGAAAATAATCAAGGGGATTATTTCTTTCATGGTATCAAGAGACTAGATCTAAACAAAAGTTTTTCTCTCAACTTTTGTCCTCCCTTTGGCCGAGACACCCCCCCTTCCTCGGGTTTTCTCTTCCAAAATTCGTCTTCCGCTCTCACAAACACCTCTCTTAAATTTCCCTTTCTTCTTTGTTCTTTCAATATGTCTAAGAACAATTATCACCCTGCCCTCACAGTTCCCAATATCAAGAGCGGTATCCCTATTGTCCTTGAGATGGAAAACGTCCAATATGCGACGTGGGCGGAGTTGTTTAAAATTCACGCTATCTCTTATCAAGTTCTTCATCACATCATTCCTCCCGCTAGACCCCTTCCTGTGGAGGATCCTGAGTTATGGATTACACTTGATGCTACCGTTCTCCGATGGATCTATGCCACTATTTTGGTGGACCTTCTTCAGACGATTATTGAGCCGGATACCACGGCTATGGCTGCATGGAATAGATTGCATGACATATTCCAAGACAACCAACATTCACGTGTCGTCACACTCGAGCAGGAATTCTCTCTCGTTCGAATGGACGAATTTCCGAACGTTTCTGCATATTGCAAGAAACTAAAGGAGTTGGCGGATCAACTCCGTAATGTTGGCGCACCAATAACAAATAATCATCTAGTTCTACAGTTGGTTGTCGGTCTTTCGGAGGCCTATAATGGTGTTGGAACTCTCCTTCGCCAAAGCAACCCTCTTCCCGACTTCTATCAAGCACGCTCCATGCTTACGTTGGAAGAAGCCGGTTTGACTAAAAAGGCGGCTTCCGGAGCAAGCCCAGTCGTCATGGTGGCATCCTCTCCTTGTTCTTCGGGTTTTGTGAATAATTCGGGCCAAAACCATAATAATGGTGGCGGCAAGAATAATCGCAAAAATAATAACAAAAACCGCGGGGGCAAACGCGGCGGTTCTGGTGGCGGTTCCGGTGGTCAACAAGCAGGCGGTGGGTCCCATCCAGGGTACAGTGGCCCACCACCCCCCTGGGCCCAGCAGTGGGGCCCATGGCAGTGGAACATGTACCATCCAAAAGCCAGCTTCCGGCGGCCGGTGGGGCCGGCCAACAGTCCGAGTGCCCAATACCCAACAGTGGCGGCCCACTAGCCAGTGGCCCAGCAGCGGTAGCAACAGCAGCTACGGCCCAGCTACACCACAGACATGAGTTCTTGGGCCCCGACCTCCGCAAGCCCATCATGCAGCAGGCCCCACTCAAACCGATATCGAGGCCGCAATGCACACAATGGGGTTATCTCAACCGGACCCAAATTGGTATATGGACACCGGTGCCACTACTCACATGACTTCCGAATCAGGTACTCTCTCATCTTATTTCAATTTGAGCACCCCTAGGGGGATAATTGTTGGTAATGGCAGTTCTATTCCAATTCTAGGGTATGGTCAGAAAACGTTGTCTCCCCCCAATCCACCACTCCTCTTAAAAAATACCTTACATGCTCCTAAATTGATTAAAAATTTAGTGTCTGTCCAAAAGTTCACAAATGACAATTATGTTTCTGTTGAATTTGATCCTTTCGGTTTCTATGTAAAGGATTTCAAGACGGGGAGCCATCTCATGAGGTGTGATAGTAGGGGGGATCTGTATCCTATCATGTCTGGTTTCAGTCCATCGAGTCAAGCCTTGCCATCAGCCTTTGCAGCCATCTCTCCTTCCATGTGGCATGATCGTCTGGGTCATCCGGGATCTTCTATTTTATCAGTTTTAGATAAAAATAGCTTTATTTCCTGTAAGGGTACGAGTCGTACTCCACTTTGTCAGTCTTGTTCATTAGGAAAAATTGTTAAGTTGCCATTTTTTGACTCCAATTCTCATACTTCAATGCCATTTGATATTATTCATAGCGACTTATGGACGTCTCCTGTTCTTAGTTCATTGGGTCATCGATATTATGTTCTCTTTTTAGATGATTATTCTAGATTCTTGTGGACATTTCTAATTGCGAATAAATCACAAGTGTTTTCCATCTTCATCCAATTTAGAGCGTTCATTCGTACTCAATTCGACAGAGAAATAAAAAATATTCAATGTGATAATGGGAAAGAGTATGACAATAAGGAGTTTCGGGAATTTTGTGCTAATAATGGGATAAATTTTCATTTTTCATGTCCTCATACATCTTCACAAAATGGGAAAGCCGAACGCAAAATTCGTTCCACAAATAACATTGTCCGAACTCTCTTAATTCATGCCTCCATACCTCCATATTTTTGGCATCATGCTCTACAAATGGCCACATATCTTCTTAACATAATTCCTTCTAAAGGTCTGACATATTCTTCCCCCCTAAAAATCCTATATAATAAGAACCCGTCTTATTCTCATCTTCGGATTTTTGGGTGCTTGTGTTATCCGTTATTCCCATCCACCACAATTAACAAACTTCAGGCTCGGTCTACCCCGTGTGTATTTTTGGGTTATCCGTTGAATCATCGTGGTTATAAGTGTTTTGATTTATCCTCCAAGAAAATCATAATAAATCGCCATGTCATTTTTTATGAAACCCAATTCCCTTTTACGAAAGTTCATACTCCCGAGCCTAAGTCGTATAATTTTTTGGATGACCAAATATCCCCGTATATTATTCGGAATTTTTCGGACATCTCCCGCACCCAAAATCCTCCAGCGGGCCCACTTCCCGCTAGACCCACAGTACCGCCACGCCCAGTAATTCTAGCCACTGGAACAGTTCCAGCAATTGGGCCGGTCCGCCCAATTCCGGGCCGGTCCAGACGACGAGTCCATTATTTACCGATTTGGGCCAGCAGGCCCACTGCCTGCTGGCCAGTCTGTCCCGAGCCCAGAAAATTCCCTCAATTCTTCCTCGAGTCATAGACCGGTCACTCGAAGTCAGCGGTTGTATTTTTACACCTAAAAGACATTTTAATTTACATTCGATGTCTCTAAATCCCCCTTGCCCCGCAATCCTGTGTCCGCATTAAATGACCCTAATTGGAAAATTGCTATGACTGATGAATATAATGCTCTTATTGATAATAAGACGTGGGAGTTGGTGCCCTATCCATATGGTATTAATGTTATCAGGTTTATGTGGATTTTTGCTCATAAGGAGAATTCAGATGTGTCCTTTGCTCGACATAAGGCGCGACTTGTTGGTGATGGTAAGACTCAGCAGGTTGGGATAGATTGTGGTGAGACGTTTAGTCCGGTGGTCAAACCGGCTACTATTCGCATTGTGCTTAGCTTGGCTCTTTCAAAGACTTGGTCAATTCATCAGTTGGATGTCAATAATGCTTTCCTACACGGTGATCTCAAGGAAACAGTCTATATGCATCAGCCTTTGGGTTTCAGGGATCCAAACTGTCCTCATCATGTATGTTTGTTGAAGAAGTCTTTATATGGGCTTCAGGAGTCTCCAAGGGCCTGGTACACGAGGTTTGCTGACTTTGTTTCAACTATTGGGTTCACTCACAGCAGATAATTCTTTGTTCATCTACCGCCGTGGTTCGTCTTTGGCCTACATTTTTTTGTATGTGGATGATATCATCTTGACTGCCTCTTCCGATGCCTTGCGCCAGTCTATCATGACCATGCTTAGTTCTGAGTTTGCTATGAAAGACTTAGGGCCTTTGAGTTATTTTTTAGGGATTGCCGTCAAGCGTCATTCGGTGGCTTGTTTTTGTCTCAACGAAAGTATCTTTGCTTTGAGATCATAGAGAGGGGCGGGATGTCATCCTGTAAGTCCACTTCCACGCCAGTTGATGCAAACCCCAAGCTAAGTGCCGCAGCAGGGGCACCATACTAGGACCCGACCCGCCATCGCAGTCTTGCAGGGGCACTCCAGTATCTTACATTTACCAGATCGGATATTACGTATGCGGTTCAGCAGATGTGTTTATTCATGCATGATACCAGAGTTGAACACATGAATGCAATCAAACGCATCATTCGGTATATTCAGGGACACTGGACTATGGATTGCACTTGTATCCTTCATCTACATCCACACTTGTCTCGTACACGGATGCTGATTGGGGTGGTTGTCCCGATACCGACGGTCGACTTCTGGCTACTGTATGTTCCTTGGCAACAACTTGGTCTCCTGGTCGGCAAAGCGTCAGGCAACTCTATCACGCTCAAGTGCAGAGGCAGAATATCGAGGGGTAGCGAATGTGGTCTCCGAATCATGTTGGCTACATAATTTGATTTTGGAGCTTCATTGTCCCATTCAGAAGGCAACCTTGGTATATTGCGATAACATTAGTGCCATCTACCTTTCACGTAACCCAGTTCAACACCAACATACTAAGCATATCGAAATGGACATTCACTTTGTCCGTGAAAAGGTTGCAAAGGGTCAAGTTCGCGTATGCTATGTCCCGTCGCGTTATCAAATTGCAGACATCTTTATAAAGGGTCTACCAAATGCGGTTCTCTTTGAAGACTTTAGGGACAGATCTCGGCGTTCGAAGACCGCCCGCTATGATCATGGGGTGTGTTAAATAAGGCAATATACACACAATAAACAAGTGTATATTGCCTTATTAAGAGGCCACGAAATCAGCCCATACTTGCCATATTGGGCATCTCGGTTTTACAGATTTTGATACATAAAATATTGTATATTTGGAAAATATGTGTAGTATATTGTAATGTATTTGTTACCTAAAGTAGGTTTATACACTACCATAATTGTAGAGTTAGAATTATGGTAGAATAAGGTTTTAGGAATAGAATAGGAATATGATTCTCCTATTTTGTAACTTGTATATATATCTATTCAATCAATGAAAATAATCAAGGGGATTATTTCTTTCAAGGATAATCCCTTTGATTTGGACTCTTCATCAGGATTTATCTCCACAAGAAAAAGAAAAAAAATGAAAACATCGGCCCGTAATTATTTTCTTTTTGAGGATTTTATACCCCATAGTTTTTTTTATATCTTGTCAATATATTTGTATATTGCGAGAATCTTAGGGGAAAGACAACATACAATGAAAACAGTGATGGTGATGTCTATCATATTTCACTTCGTGAACATCCTACAAAAAAGGAAAACGTTCAAATTTGTCCTAAACTTAGCTAAATAATGTCAATTTTTATCTTTCGTTAATAGTTGGGGTCAAATATATTTCTGTCGTATAAGATTAGTCCAAATATTCACTTATTAATTTACTAATGCCGGAAACTTTCACACGAGCCTTCTTTATAAGGGGAAAAAAAATTCAAATTTACCCTTAAACTATGAAAAGTGCGGCAGATTACCTTTAAGTAATTTCGTCGTATTCCTTCAATATCATAATAATCCGTGAAAGTAACAAGGAGATTAATATAGTATTCTATGGGCTACGTATTTATGTTGTAGGGGCTACGTATTGGCTAGTTGGTGTGCCGAACAACAAATATGAATTCCTAGACATTTCATTTATTATAAGAAATCTCTTTCAAAATACACATTATATATTTAGCGAGTTTAACTGACAATTGCGTCGAACAAATTAACTTTCATGAGCAAAATATATGCGTTTTGTTGACCAGACGTAAGAATCAGACAATCACATATGAATATTTGCAATTTTCCCAAGAAGATTAAAAAACAACAAATGATGGACAATCGAGAAAATGAACCCTTCATGAATTGAGTGCTCAACAAATCTATGACATATAAATATTACAGATGAAAAGAACAGTCATTACGGAACAAAAGGAAGTATCACGGAACAGCTTGTTTATACACATAATTATGCTGGAAACCGAGTTTTATAGAAACCTAGTAAGTAATCTTATTTTGTCATTTTTCACCAGGATGCCGTTTCACCACATTCACATTATTTATCACTAATATGAAGACAAAATACTTTTCATCGGATCTAGGCGGTAAGATATGAGTTTGATATATTAGTAACTTTGATCCGCACCTTATATATATATATATTAAGAAATTCATTAAACATATATAAAAATTATAATTCAGAATTCAGTTACTAGCACTTAATGTCCTATCATAAAATTCTTACTCATGCATAAAGATTAAATCCTCCGCTTTGTTTTACCCTAGCTATCATGTCAGACCCTCTTTCTTCCTATATATATATATATAAGTAGCAATATATACCATCTCCATAATTAAGACCAGCTAAAGAACATAAAAAAGACATGGCCATGGCTGCACCTTGTCTCCATACATGCACAGTACAACAACAACGAGCAACACTTAGTAGAATCCACATCTTATTACACTTTTCAGCCATATTAGGGTTACTTTACTATAGAATAAAACACTTATTCCAAGGAGATGTATCAATTATTTCATGGGGTCTCATCACAATTGCTGAGTTTATTTTCACTTTCATATGGTTAGTCACACAATCCTTCCGTTGGCGCCCGGTAGCTCGGTCCGTCATGCCGGAAAATCTTCCGGCTGATACTGAGTTGCCTGACGTCGACGTGTTTATTTGTACAGCTGATCCTATTAAGGAACCGGTTGTTGAGGTTATGAACACTGTTTTATCAGCCATGTCACTTGATTATCCGCCGGAGAAGCTCGCCGTTTATCTATCCGATGACGGTGGCGCCGCCGTGACGTTGTATGCTATTAAGGAAGCATATGGATTTGCTAGGGTTTGGGTGCCTTTTTGTAGGAAGTATGGAATAAAGACTATTTGTCCTGATGCATTTTTCTCTTCTTTTGGTGATGAATATTTGATGGGAAGAAATGAATCCAAGAATGAAGAGGCAGACATCAAGGTAAGTTTTTTCTTTTACCCTTTTGGATTGTTTAGAGTCTCATATCGGAAATGTTCTGATACCACGTAAAGAATGAATATTGGGTCTAACTTAACCCCAAAAGCTAGCTTGTAGGGTTAGGATTGCTCAAGTCCATATACGGAGTCCATGTTCTCATTCCATATCCGATGTGAGACTCTTAACATAGATGACAAAAATGTCCATAAAATTGTACAAAGAGCATGTTGTTATCTCTCTTTCCCTCTTTATTTTCTCGGTTTCCACTCGAAAATTGGAATTATAAAGAAATCTTTAGCAGGACACAATCCAAAAAATTAGCTTATAAGCTAAGAATTGTCCAAGATCATATATATAAAAGAGATCAATCTCCCTCCCACAATCGATGTGAGATTTCAACACCCCTTGCACGCCCCGGATCGGATATCTGGAGTGTGAACTATATAACATGCATGTGATCCCAAATCATGTAAACTAAGCTTGAGATAGACCTGATTCTCATACCATATAAATATATGGACTTTGGACCACACTCGCCAAAAACTAGTTCAAGAAGTGAGGATTGACTAAGACCACATAAAATACCAACTTCATGCTAAAGCGATATCATTTCAAGGGCTCGAATTTGAGGCTTCTAATTAATGATGGATGAATATTTACCACTCGCAATCCTCAATGGTTGTTTTCACTCTCTTACAATGATTTAGACATAAACCATTTTAATTTATGCATATTAATTATTTAATTTGAGCAACGTTGCCGCTAGGACGATAAAAACAATTTTCTTATAATAACCTTAGTTTCCTTTCTTCATAACAAAAGCTTTGCGGACTAATCTTTAGGAACAATACGGTAGAAACCGTCACATTTATGAACTACCTCGAAAAGTATATAATTTTTTCGTTTCTTTCAAAGTAATGAAATTATCATGAAAGAGTTGACTTACTTTCCCTCAAAGACATGATTAAATAAATAAAATATATTTTATTTAACAATTTAAACTTTTGGATGAGATGATCCTAGCTTTAATTTAAAAAAATATATTTTAAAGGGTACTTTGGTCTTTACATTATAAGCTAATGATTATTTTCTTGTGCAGACGGCATACGAAGTGTTCAAGAAAAATGTAGAGAAAGTTAGTAGCGTTGAAGGGTCCGTCAGAATGGATCGACCTCCGTATATTGAGGTGCGTTCATAATCAAATTTACTAACATATAACTAGAATTATCAATTATGCAGTTAAAAGTAAGAAAATAATTTTCTCATTTGTTAGTGAAAATTAAAGAAATTAATACACATCTATAGATTTATTCTAAGAAAATTTTAGGTTACAAAAATGTAATTAAGCTGAGATTAACAATAATAATATTTATCATATTATGAGGTGCAGGTGATACATGATACTATGAAAAATGAAAGGGGTGAAGATAAGCAAAGCAAGTTACCACTACTAGTTTATATGTCACGAGAGAGGCGACCATCGTGCCCTCATCGTTTCAAGGCTGGTGCCTTGAATGCTCTAGTAAGTACCATGTTCTCCAAAGTTTATTTCTCCCTAGTTTCTTTCAATGGTCTTATAATATAGTGATTCTTTAGCAGTAGAATTACAATTTGATAATTTGGGAAGAGGGCCGCGATTACATTCTAGCATGTTTGGCCAAGTTTTTAAGAAAATAAAATTGGTAAAAAAATTAAATGTTTATTTTAGAGAGTTAAAGTTTGGCTAAGCTTTTAGAAATAGTAAGTGTTGTTGAGTAGTAGCAGAAGTTATTTTTCAGAAGCGGAAAACAATAATTTTTCGCCATAACACTTTTTGGAAGCTTAATAAGTCAAGCATAAATTGCTGTTATGATCTTGATGATTTCTCAAATTAATTAGCCAAATTGCTATTTTTTCAAAGTACTTAAAAGCATTTCTAACAAAAAAAAAAAAATTTGAAAATTTGGCCAAATAGGCTAAGATTAATCAACTTCACTTTTAACTAGTGTCAAGAATAGTTGCAAAAGGAAATAAACTATAGGAAATGGAATGAGCAGAAAACTTTTATATTATAAGGTCACTTAAAAGTTAATTATAAATAACATTTTGTAGCAATTAATATAGATTGGTAACCTGCAAAATATTGTAAAAATAGTCTTATAACCTAGTATCATAGATTAAAAATCATGGACATGAACGTAAATTACATTTTACACTATCCTTCTAAATTATCATGTCTTCTTGTAACTTATCGTTAATTGGTGATGTGACAGCTTCGAGTTTCAGGAGTAATGAGCAATGCACCATACATGCTTGTGTTGGATTGTGACATGTATTGCAATGACCCTTCCTCTGCCAAACAAGCCATGTGTTTTCATCTTGATCATAACATTTCTACCACTCTCTCCTATGTACAATTCCCTCAAACCTTTTACAACGTTAGTAAAAATGACATCTATGATGCTCAATCAAGATCCGCATACAAGGTACACATCCTGTTATGTTATAATTGTATTCTATTTCAAGTTTTTCAACTTTATTAGAATAGTGTTGAAGTAAGTTTTGACTTTTGATCTTAAAGATTTGTTCGTGAGACAAACGGGGTTTAAAGTTCAAGACCACATATTTTCAAAGTCGTTGGGTGTAATTTTATGGATTGTCTACTGATTCTGGTTCCGAACAAACCCGACCCATTAAAGTACCGCCCCAATAGTCTCAGAACCCGGTCTGCTCTTAATGGTCCAAATCGGGGCATGATTTTGGGGGAAAAGAGGTAGCTCGACATAGGAAGTTTTTGCACGGATTTTCCCTCATATATATGGTCTTTAATTTTTGCCTTGCTCCTCATTTAATAAAAATATCCATACTTGCTTTGCTCGACATAAGTTCTATAATATTTTTATCCTCGAAAACTAAACTTTTACCTTGCTCGTCACAAGTTCTGTAGGAATTAAATTATGTGGCATAAGTTGTATAGTATTTTTTCGATTATGTTTAGTGTTGAAAGTTCTATCATGTCTGACACTACTTTGGGATATTATGATACATATGCTGAGCGAAATCTAAACTTATGCTGTTTTTTGGATTATGTTGAGTACTGTTGAAAGTTTTGTCGTGTCTGACATAACTTGTGGGATGTTATGATACATATGTCGAGCTAAATGTAAGCTTTGGTGAGCGAAATCTAAACTTATGCTGCTCCAAAAATGGTGGAGTATAAAAATAAAAAATCACAAATTTAAGGAGCAAAAGTTAAAGACCACTCGAAATATTCGAATGACCCAACATGGCCCTTACCAAAGGTTTAGCCCGGCCAGGCTGGTGGGCCTCTTTTGTGTAACTTTTCATTTTCTTTTTTAAGCTATTGAATTTTGTAAGTGAACACAAATTTGAACAAAAACCTCAAAGGCTCATGAGCTTTAATTTTATTAATTTATAACTTTGCAAATTCAAGAACTTACAATAATTTTTTTTATAAATTTATTTATAATTATATTATAAGTAACCTAACCATATAAATATTTTTTAAACGATCAATAAATATGACTTACAACTCATATATTTTTCTTCACTCTTTTATAGAATAAGTATCAAGGCATGGATGGAGTAGGAGGGACTGTTTGTGCAGGCACAGGCTATTATTTAAAGAAAGAAGCATTATATGGTAGTCCGATTAACCAAGATAATATGACTCCACTTTTTCTAAAAGCTCAATCCGAATACAAGTGGGAATCTCTATTGTATCAATCAGGTCTTCAACTTATTAATTTACAGAGAATTGTGGTTGTAATTTTTAGCATATAATTCTTTGAACATTTATTTATTAATTTAAATATTTGATTAACAGAGGAGTCACTTCAAGAGGCAGAAGAAAAGTTTGGTTCTTCTAGAAAGTTCATCAAGTCTATTAACTCGTTGAATGATCAAACAAATAGAAAGGAGATTCTATGTGATGAAATGATAGATGAAGCTAAAACTATTGCTTCTTGCACCTTTGAAGAAAATACAAGCTGGGGTAAAGAAGTAAGTATCATCCTATTACTACTACGTATATATACTTCCAGGGGTGTCTTTCTTTTATTATTTAATTCCATCCATCTAGCTTTCACTTCACGTGGTGTTAAATGGACAGATTGAGTTAGACTTGAGCATATCAAAATAGATAAGAGTTAATAAAGGTTACTTGGACTGAAATGAGTTGGATTAACATGGGTTAAACAATGAGTCAACCAAACCCGCTCAATTCTTATCAAATTTTAGTTTATTTGTTTGTATTCTTATAATTAGTTTAATTACCAAATAAAACTAATGTATTTTTTATTATGAAAATATATAACATATCGAAAACAAATAAGTTTTTTTATTTAATATTTTTAAATTTTTTATGGGTCAATTTTAGTTACATATATAGCCTAAATCAACAAAACTTTTAGATGAACTGAATTGGATTGGTCAAAGTGGACTAAATTAAAAAATGGGTTCTTTGCGGCCAACCGGATTCAGTATTTACTTTTCCTAATTGTACACAGTTATATATATCCACCGATTATTTTTAGTTTACGCGATTGGGTGGAAAGCTATTTAGGTTAATTCTTCTTAACCAAAGATGGACATGTATTAAGTATTAACCTGTCCAAACTTGAACGAGTTGGGACGATCATATATTCATGAACTAATTTTATCACCTTTATTAATACTTCGTATCCGTCTCTATTTAATTGTGTGATCGCTTCATCTAAAAGTATAAACTTTTTTTTTCATTTGCAGATCGGGTACTCATACAACAGTTTACTTGAGAGTTCATACACGGGGTATCTCTTGCACTCAAGGGGGTGGAAGTCAGTATATCTTTATCCAAAGAGGCCATGCTTCCTTGGTTGTAGTACCATTGACATGAAGGATGCTTTGGTCCAACTCATGAAGTGGGCTTCTGGGCTAGTGCAAGTTGGGCTCTCAAAGTATAGTCCACTCACTTATGGAGTCATGTCAAGAATGCCTTTAGTCCAAAACATGTGTTATGGATACTTCATGTTCTCACATTTTCTCTCCATTCCTTGCTTCCTTTATGGCATTGTTCCACCTTTGTGCTTCTTGAGTGGCACTCCACTGTTTCCCAAGGTAAAATCTTGTATCCCCTTGACTGACCTTGATCCTTCAATACTATGGTAATTTGTTAGATTTTTGAAATCAAGTATGAAAATTAAATTTTATTACCTACAAGTATTTCTTCAACCAGAAGTTGACCTAGAATTTTTAGTTTATGGGTCTGAACCACATTTTTTTTTATTTACTGGGTTCTGGATAGATTATTTATACACATCAATTTTTTTAAAACATAAATACAACGTTTGAACCAAAATTGTTGGGTTCTTCCTAACCCGTAGCTGAAATGGTGGCTCCGCCCCTATCTCAACTATAATACTCTCATTGAAAAACGTAAAACATTTCGATTTTGCTAGTCGAAATGGACATATGAGTGATTGATTACAAGATCAGCTCGACTTATTAGAGTCGAAAGAGAAAGAAAGGTCAATTTTCAAAAGGCTGACGGAATTTCCATTAAACCATAGGCGATTAGTTTTTTCATTTTAGTTTAACTATCTGGTATTCAAAATCTACGGTTTTTGAATTAATTCACGTCACATCGGGCTCATTAAGGGGGAAGGCTCTCCTATAAAAAAATTCTCCATCTGAGGGCTCGGACCCCGAATTTCTGATTAAAGATAGATAGATTTCATCCATCCCATCACATCTTTTGTTTGTGAAATTGTTGGTCTATTCCAACAAGAACAGTGTATAGAGCTATTATGTCATAGATCAACAATCTGATAAACTAATTGCACCTTGAAAATCACACCAAAATTTATAATTGATCAAAGTGCTAGTCTTCTTATTAATCTGATGATATATGAAAATTCGTGTACTACATGACTCATTTCAATTGTCATTTCTTTAATCTTTTCCGCTCCATTTACAGGTTACAAGCCCATGGTTTGCACTATTCACAACCATATTCTTATCATCTCTGGCTGAACATCTATATGAAGTCTTTTCTAGTGGTGGCAACTTGAGGACATGGTGGAATGAGCAAAGAATTTGGATAATAAAAACAGTAACAGCTTGCTTATTTGGCTGCTTAGATGTTTTAATGAAGTGGTTAGGTGTTGCAAAGGCAAATTTCAGGTTAACAAACAAAGCCATAGATGAAGAGAAATTAAGGAAATATGAAAAGGGTAAATTTGATTTTCAAGGTGCTAAGTTGTTCATGGTTCCTTTGACATTTTTGGTGGTGTTTAATGTGGTGTGCTTCATCTTTGGAATGAAAAGATTGGTCTTAGAGAGGAACTTTGAGGAGATGTTTGGACAAGGTTTTCTTTCTTTTTATGTTTTAGTTCTTAGTTATCCTATATTGGAGGGATTAGTATCAAAGAAAGCCAAGTAAAAATCCTCAATAATTTGTTTTTAAGAATGGATACAGAGAGAGGTGAAAAAATTTGTGTATAGTATCGTGTATAAATAATGCTCTGTGTAATGTTGTGATAATACCACTACTTGCAAAACTAAATGTTTCATGTATTCAATTTATTGTGTTTTAACATTTTTTTACATTATCAATTCACTTTTACTTGTTATAGCAGGTTTTTTTTTTTTAAGATTACAAATTCTACTTTTTAATAAAAGTTATAAATATTATCGGGATAATCTGAATGAGTAAGTAAGAATTGAGTAAATATTTTTTACGTTATGGATGTTGATAAGTTAAACTCATTTTAATCCAAACTTAGAGAGTTCTCTAATATAAAAAACATATCATGTCTATCTCTTCATTGTAAAATAAAAAGGTCAAATTCTATATATCGATAATGTAAATGTCTTTTTTACGTCGATTAAATCACTTGAAGAGTAGTGGAGTGATAAACATTCCTATAATCGGGTAGCCAGTGTAAATACGACATGTTGCTATATTGTCACTTGTCAGGAAGACACAATAATGTACGCAAGTTGAAATACAATTTGTAGAGATATGAAATGGATGGCTGGGGCTGAATCAATAAATGTAGTGGCTTATAATATTTGAGAAATTCACGACCTGTCCTTCAAATGGGCTGGTATTCAATTTTTATCTTGGCTTATAATATTTGAGAAATTCACGACCTGTCCTTCAAATGGGCTGGTATTCAATTTTTATCTTTAACAATTGAACTTATACCTAGTGGGGTATAAGTACTTTAACGCTGCTAAATATAATTTGTAGAATATTATAATATAAAAATATAACTTATTGCTCGCCAAAACATTATTTGTTATGACGGACAAAAATTAAAGACCAGCACAAAATAAGGGCTAAGGGCCAATGACCCTTATAATTTATCCAAAGTTTGCTTTGGTAAAATCGAGCTGACTAATTTAACCTGAATAATTGATCATAACTCAATCGTCCTAAATATCCAAACAAAATAAAATAATAAAAATTAATATGATATAAATTTTATAAATAACTGATCAAATCATCTCATTGACACCTCTAGCAATCGCGACAAAATTCAATAATGGCATGTACATTTTTCACATAAGTGATTTTTTAAAAAAATATAACCTATCAGGTGTCCAGAATTTAGCTAGTATAGATTCGTTTTGAGAAGAGCTCATAAATGTAGATATTAGCGAATATTCTCAGAATATTCTCCGTATATTTTGTAATAATGGTAGATGTATAATTAAGGTAACTTAGGATTCTAACTGTATTAGGAATCAACCTTTGTAAGGTAAGTTAGGATTCGTACCATAATAGGAATCAACCTTGTACAGCTATATATATTGTGAATAATGAAAGGAATTCGGAAGGGAAATTATTCCATCTTTCATGGTATCAAGAGCCTAAAACCTAAATCCCTCCTCTTCCTTATTCTTGGCCGAAATTAGATTTTTTCTGCTTTCTTCCTCTCTTTCTCGGCCAAACCAGAAAATTCCCTTCCCTCGGCAGGCGGCAACCATGTCTTCCCCCCCAAATTCCGGTTCATCCACTGGCACAATTGACAACCCCTCTCAACGTTCAGTATCTTCTTTTCATCCGGCATTCGCCGTTAACAACATCAAGAATTTTATCCCTATAATTCTTGACCAAGAAGACTGTCAATATTCCATGTGGATGGAACTATTCTACATTCATGCATGTGCATACAACGTGCTCGATCATATTGACGAATCTGCTCCTTGTCCCACCGATGTTACAGACTCAATCTGGCGTCGTCTTGACGCCATCGTCAAACAATGGATCTACGGCACCATCTCCAAAGACTGTTGTGCACTATCATGAAAACAGGTGCTACGGCACGTGAACTTTGGGTCCGGCTAGAAGAAATCTTTCAGACAATAAAAATACTCGGGCCGTATATTTGGAAGAGCAATTCAATAATACCCGCCTCGAGAATTTTAACAACATGTCCGAATATTGTAAGCAACTGAAACTCATAACCGATCAACTATCCAACGTCGGGACTTCTGTTTCAAAAACCAAGATGGTGCTTCAACTTGTTGCGGGTTTACCAAAAGGTGAATATGACACACTCGCAACAATGATTCAACAAGACGACCCTCTCCCAAGTTTCAACAAGGCACGTTCACAACTATTGTTGGAAAAAACTAGACGTGCTAAACAAGAGGAACATAATCAAAAGGCGTTAGCCGTTGACGGATGGCAACACTGCGACCGGCGGCAACCGGCGATTCCGGCGGCGGCGAGCAGCGCGAGTGGCGGAGGTCGTGGCGGCGAGAGGTCGCAACAACAAAGGCAAGGGCGCGGAAAGGGCCAACGCACCGGTGGATCGGACCCGGAAGAAGGCGGCACTGCGGCGGCACTGCAGCGGTGGCCCAACCAGGCGAATCGGGCCTCGCCTGCATGCCCGTGCCGGCGTAGGGGCCCGGTTCCCAGCAGCCTTGGTCGATCGGCCTCTTGGGCCATACCCCAGCCACCGAGCGAGCTCGCACCGCAGCGAATAAAGCCCACCCGATGGCGGTCCAGCGGCGGCGGCTACAACGACCCCACTACTGATCCGGCGGCGGCAGTACTGCACTGCAGCGGCCCGCCACTGCCCCGACCGGCGGTTTGGGCCGAGGGCATACACCACCGTGAACCTTCAACGGCCGACGAAAATTGGTACATGGACACCGGAGCCACATCTCACCTCACCCGGTCGTCAGGTAACATATCTCAACTACGTCGGCTAAAGTGTCCTTAATTTATTACTGTCGGCAATGGTCATCGCATTCTAATTGAAGGTTACGGTAACACACACACCAAACATCCACACCCACCTTTCTCCCTAAACCACGTCCTATACACACCTAACATCATTAAAAACTTAATCTCTGTTAGAAAATTCACTAGCAATAATTCTGTGTCACCTTGTCACAGGCATATTCAGATGTGCTTGAAGAAAATGATGTGTTGGTGTTGAATACGATCATAAGTGCCATGAAAGTTTCCTTGAGGAGTTTATTTTTTTTACTTTTAATGGATGGAATTCTGTCATTTTCTTTTGTGTTTTATTGAGATCTATTAAAACTAAGCTAGGTTAATATCCTATTTAGCTAGTTGTGGTACTATGCATTAGATTTGTTTATTAATATCTCTATTAGTTAGAGTGATATCAATTATTGATATGTTAAGTGTTAACAATGTCAAAAGTTATTCAGTTTCGCAGAAGCTTTTATCCTACTCTTGTGCGGTTGTACCCAAAGTATTTGCATAGAATGGTAGAGATTTCATATCGAAGTCATACAATAAATTTTTTACTTGAAGCCAAACTTAATAAACATTATTAGAATCATTTTATTTGTGGATTTGAGACTTGGTTAGCAAGTAGTAACACCATGTAATATTGTTTTGTAAATATTTATGTTAGTATTTTTTAATTTAAATTAAAATTAAAAGAATTTTGAAAATATTTTTTAAAAAAAGGTGAGCTGGCCCAATCAGGCCCGCAACCCACGTAGTGATGGATTGAGTTTGATGTTTTAAGGCCCATCAAAATGTTGGGCTAGCCCGACCTTACCCGTCAAATTCCAAAGCCCGTGTGGGCTGGGTCAGCCCATTTTGACAACTCTACCGAGGGCTATACTTGTATAACTTAACAAATAAAAACAAAATATAAATCGTGACCTTAAAATGGGACATTTGCGTAAATCCGCCGATGATTTTTTATGCTTAACCGGATATAAAATACTCATTTTCAAATTCATTACATGAAGGCTTTATACACAATTGGTGGACTCTTCTACAATTGGTGTATCCTACCATATTTTGAGGTTGGGCCAATATTTTAGGGCCATTTTTCTTGGGCTTTACTACAACAATGTTGATGCCAATGCATAATAAATTAAAAGAAGGAAAATTGCTTATTTACGTGGGAATACAATCGGGGCAAATTCTTGGCACAAAATAGCTCAGGTTTTAGCTTTTGTATCTAACAGCCCAATAATGTATATCAGGTCATGTATACAAATATTATGTATATCACACAATGTATATCTAACACTTCTCAAATCAGGAACGGGCTGATCATTATAGTGGACTCTTTACTAGTTTGTTATAATAAAAATTGTTGGGCTCACTTAGCCCAAGAAAAACTCATGGCTTCATTTTCCCATTTCAAACCAAATATCCATTGTGTTTCTTCTCTGTGTTTAGAAAATGTAAAGGCAAGATGTTTTTTTAAAAATAAATAAAGCGTAGCATGAAATCATTACTATCACATTTAAGCTATATATGGTCCTTCAAGGTTTCCTAATAATGATATGGAAACATATTGAATGCTATTTCATGAATTAAAGTAAATAGTAACTGTTTTACCGATGTCAAGGTCTAACGCATTTGCAACTTCATGTTCAAGGTCCTCTTGTATCACAAATTGTTGGGAATAAACTTAGGTCCGTTCCCTTCAAATGTCACTTCTTTTTGGTTTGAAAACAAAAATATTATAGATAACAACAACAACAGTGTAATCTCACACAATGAAGTCCCATTTTATATGAAGGTATTTGATTGAATATGAAATTTAAGAACGATTCTTTATTTAAAATTATGATCTAAAACAATTAATAGATATACCTAAAAACCCTACATAAAAATAATATAGTGTCCTAGAAAAAGTCCCACTTGTATTAGTAAGTGTAATGTATACTATGTAAGATGCTCTATATAGGACGTATATATCCTTTTAACATTTTTAAAAAAAAAAAGAGAGATAATACATGTCAGTGTACTAAAAACAAAGGTGGCATTATTCTAGCAAACCAACAAACCAATACTTACAAAATACAAAGGAGAATACGAAAATGGAGGGAATGACATGGCTTTTTGATAGTTCCCATGTCTTCCACTGTTTCCTTAATTTCTATTCCATCCATTCACCCTAACAGAGATTGATGTACTTCTGTCACCTACGAATTCATCAGCAACCAATACCAAAAAGAGATAATATTTTAGGGCCTTTTGGAATTATATTATAAATTTGAATAGAATAATCAATTTTTACTATTGCGGTTAATCGCCATAAAAACTAAGATGATTATTATGAAAAATTGACAAATTACTTATTATAACTGTAGGGTTTTGTTGGGTTCAAAACACATAAGTAAAGCAGCGAAAATTTAAAATTTTGTTTACTTACCCAACAATTCCTTATGGTATAGTTATATGACAATCAAAACCTGTAAAGGAAACTTGAACAAGAACTTACATGTTATAAAATCTGGAGTCTTTACTTTAGGGTGAACACGCGATTCTCCCTTCGATTGCAAGCGCCTTGCTACGGTGTATTCCTCTGTCAAGAAAGCCAAGAAATCTTGGCAGAGGTTTGAGAGAGTTTTATCCTAAACTCTAAGTATGGAATTGTATATTAGAATGAGTGTGTTTAATAACAATGAAGGTGCTGTATTTATAGTTACAATTAGGTCAGAAATGAATTAGGGTTAGGCTCTAAGCCTGGCCCAAAACAGAGGTGCAGTGGGCCAATCTGACTGGGCCCACTGCCGGGTCGGCGCCGCGGCGCCTTACTTCAATAACGTTTCTCGTTTTTCGTTTAATAAATATATTCATCACATTAAATCCAAAATTCAATTTTGACTTAATTAAATAATTTTCATCTAATAAAAATTATCCCATAGTTATTATCAATTTAAATATCTCCCCGTATGTAGGTCCTTCACAGAAAAACCAAAGGGTCAAAATCAATAGATACAAAATTATCAGCGGCTAATTTTCTAACATAGATTAGGTTCTTAATAATGTTAGGGGCATATAGGACGTGATTAAGGGAGAAGTAAGGTGTGCGGTGGTGGAGTTAGCGTGTGGCCAAAACCTGAATTGGAATGCGATGACCATTTCCGACCATAATAAATTGAGGAGTATTTAAATTGCGCAGTTAAGGAAGATTACCAGAATTGTTAGTGAGGTGAGATGTGGCGCCCGTATCCATATACCACGCATCATCGGGCTGCTAAATATATAAAGAACCGAAAACTTGGCCCAAATCCGTTGGAGTGAGGCTGGACATCGGCTGTTGGGCCGCTGTGTAGTGGGCCTGATGATTGGAGCCTGGCTGGCGAGCCGATGGATAAGCTCCCAGAATGCTGGGCCTCGGCGGTGCCCACTGTTGCTGTTGGGCCTGGTCGACGGGGCCCAGTGCACGCACAGTTGCAAAGAATGTGGGTTGGTGGCCCACTATGTCGGGTACTGGGCCTACGACTGATTATTTGTGTGGTTGACCCGTTGCCCTCGGCCATTTCCTTTGCCTCCCCGGTCACCTCCGCGAACTCTGCCTCTACCTCTGCCTCTGCCGCCACCGCGGTTGTGTTGCGGCTGTTGGTGGTCGAAATGTGGTGGCTGGCCAGAGGTGGTGGTGGTTGCCGCGGGGGAGTCAACCACCAATGCTTTGGAGGTATGGTCATCATGTTCTGCTCTTCTCATCTACTCTAATAGCAATTGGGACCGTGCTTTGTTGAAACTGGGTAGGGGATAGACCTATTGAATCATCGTTGCAAGGGTATCGTATTCACCTTTCGGTAAACCATTAACCAATTGCAATACCATCTTCGTGTCCGAAATTGGAGTACCAACATTGGATAGTTGATCGACAAGCAATTTTAATTATTTGCAGTAGTCGGCGATATTCGCAAAATTTTCACCTTTCGGTAAACCATTAACCAATTGCAATACCATCTTCGTGTCCGAAATTGTAGTACCAACATTGGATAGTTGATCGACAAGCAATTTTAATTGTTTGCAGTAGTCGGCGATATTCGCAAAATTTTCAAGACGGGTGGTGCTGAATTGCTCCTCTAGATACACGGCACGTGTATGCTTGTTGTCTTGAAAAATTTTCTCCAACCGTGTCCATAACTCGTGAGCCGAAGCTCCGGTCTTCATAATGGTATGAAGCAAATCCTTGGAGATAGTGCCATAGATCCACTGCTTGATGATGGCGTCATGCCTTTTCCACATCGTGTCATCGACGTCGGTGGGCGGGGATAGGTGGAATCAATGTGATCAAGCACGTTATAAGCACATGCATGAAAATGGAAGAGTTCAACCCACGACGCGTATTGTCCATCCTTTTGATCAAGAATCAACGGGACGGAGTTCTTGAAATTGGTTACGGCGAAAGCCGGATGAAAAGTGTTTGGAGTGGAAGAGGGAGGAGGATTTTTGACGCTGGGTGTTGAGGAAGAGGAAGCGGGAGAAGATATATGGGCCGCGGGTGATGCCATGAGGGTATCCGAAATTTAGTAGAGAAATAAATGGTGTAGAACTGCTGTATATCAGTTGTATAACATGGGTATACGTCATGTTGGAGAGATAGAGAAGGTAAGAAGGATGTATATCAGTAGTTTACCATAGGTATACGGGGCTGGTTGTAGAAATAGAGGGCTGGGCAGCTGTATATAAGCGTATATCATAGGTATACCGGCAGTATACGGGCGGTTTGACGCCTAAAAATGGAAGAGAAGGGCTACCGAAATTAGGGTTTAGGGTAGGGAGAGATTTTTGGCTCTTGATATCATGTAGAATAGTGTAAATCTCTTTGAGTGGAGTTCTTTCATTAATACAATATATATATATATATATATTGTGTACAGTTGTAATTCTAATGGAATAAAGAACTCTACTTTACATAATTACACTAAAATATTAATTACAGAATATTGCAGAATATATGGTGATTCAATAGGTCAGATCCACTTACTTTTTCTTTTGTTGATTTCTAACCTTTTCAATATCAAACCAAACACAATATAAATTTAATATCAAACTTAATCCTGAATATCCCATCTTATCCCCGTACCAAATGACCCCGAACTAAATGCAAGCTAACCAATGGGATTTTCTTGTGCTGGCTTAGAATTTTATGGTTCCTGCTCTTCAATTCTGCACCCTCTACCCCATCAATCCCCACCCCCAACCCCCCAACAAATAAACCCCACTGCCTTTTTGTCTCTCACAAATACAAGCACAATATCCCAAGTATAAGTTCTATATCATCAGCATCACCTATGCGCTGCTAGTAACTCACCCATTTAACCCTATATATCTTCCCTTCCCTTCCTCCAAACAAAAAAAAATACATAAGATTTTTGCTAGTTGTCCCTTTAATATTGCTTGCTAGATTTGGCTTGAAAAATAGTAAGCATGGAGAAAAATAGCAGCTTCAACAGCAAGTACTTGAAACACCAAACCATGAAGGAGTTGAACAACAACAACAATGTTAAAGAATATTCATGGGATAATAATTATGGAGAAGGAGATTTAGTAGGAGGATTTCTATGGCCACCAAGATCCTATACATGTAGCTTTTGCAAAAGGGAATTCAGATCTGCTCAAGCACTTGGTGGTCACATGAATGTTCATAGAAGAGATAGAGCAAGGGTTAGACTACAACAATCATCACCTCCAAGAGAAAATAATAATAATAATAATGGTACTACTACTCACTATTCTCCTCTTAATCTTGAACCAAACCCTAACCCTAATCCTAGTTTTGTTTCACCATCCTCTCCTTCAAGAAAATTCCCTCTTTTTGTATCTACACTTCCCCCATTACTATCTCCTCCCTTTTCTTCTTCGTCTACGGAGATTAAAAATGGAGATTCGATGAAAATGGGAAGTGCCAAATTTGAGAAAAATGGTTCTTTTGTGCAAGGTAAAGAATGTAGTGAAGTGGTGAAGAGGGCTGAATTTTTTAGATTGGGTTTGGGAAGTGGTTTGATTAGTGAATCAAAGGATGGCTTGGATTTGGAGCTTAGACTTGGATACATTTAGACCAAATTTAATTTCCAATGCTTTAAGGTTTGTAGTGCTTGAGTTGGAAAATGAGTTGGGAAAAAAAAGAAAATAAAAGAAAGTCCAACAAAAAGTGCACTTAATTCCATGAAGATGCAAAGATGTGATTGCCATGAAGAGTTGCAGACCAGCCAGATAATATTGTTGTTTTATTTTAGTTTAATTTCTTCCTGTAATTCTTACTATTGTATCTTAATTCCATATTTCCATGTTATGTAGGTATTGTACTTTAGTAATCTTCTAAAATTAATGTCTTGTTTATATATATATATATATATATATTTAATATCGAACTTCTTAACTTTGTCTCTTTTGATTAATCTTTTAGAATCTTGATATATATTTTTATAATCTTTTAAAATATAAAGCACTTTAATTAGCTGCATTTATTTCTCCTCAACATATTTCTTTTTTTTTTCTTCATTTTCTTGTTGTTTTGAGATCATAAGTTAATGAGTGGTAATGTTAAATTGATTTTTCTGTGTCATGAATTTATATGAGAATAAATTAATGGGTTTTAATGGTTATTTGAGAAGATTTTGTGTAAAGACATATTAGAAGAGTCTGCTTAAAGCCCTTATCTAAAATGAAATACTATAAAGTCGTCAAACAAAGAAGAACAGTCTGCATCTATGATCTACTAACTGTCAGAAAGTTACAATTACTTTCATTAGAAATTAGGGTATTAGAAAGACATAGCTAAGATATATGCATATTTATACATAGTAAGTACTCTACTTAGACATGGAAAAGAGCTAATGATAAAGTTGTATCTATGTGCCCTATAGGCTATGGAATCAATCACTATTATTTGCGTTAAAGTAGTGTAAGATGATATTAATCTCCCTTGAGGAGTCTTTCATTAATATCAAGGTATATATAGAGTACAATATTCATCCCTTATACAATAGGAATCCTAAGCCTATACAAAAGAGGAATCCTAAGCCTATACATAAGAGGAATCCTAAGCCTATACAAAGGAGAAACCTAGTCTTACCATAATTATATTTACACAATATATGAAAATATTCTAATTATGGGTAGGGAATATATTTACACGTTTACACACCCCCTCAGTCGGAGCGAGAGGAGGCCGGACGCTGAGACTGGCTCTGAAGTCAAGAAATAACTGTCTGGAAAGTCCTTTGGTAAATATGTCTGCATATTGATAGGATGATGTAACATGTAACACTCTGACATGGCCTAACGCAACTTTCTCACGAACGAAGTGTAGGTCTATCTCAATATGCTTGGTTCGCTGATGTTGAACCGGATTATGAGAAAGATAGATGGCAGAGATGTTATCACAATACACAACAGATGCCTGACGCAAAGGACACTGAAGTTCTAACAGTAAATTTCTGAGCCAACAAATCTCAGCTACTACATTTGCAAAGCCTCTGTACTCAGCCTCGGCACTGGAGCGAGATAGGGTAGCCTGTCGCTTGGCAGACCAAGAAATCAGATTATCCCCTAAGAAAACACAAAAGCCGGAGGTGGAGCGTCGCGTGTCCGGACACCCTGCCCAATCTACATCCGTATATGAAAGCAACCTGTCGGTGCCAGAGGGGTATAGGTGCAAACCATAATCAAGAGTGCCCTTAATGTATCGAATGATACGCTTAAGAGCAGTGAAATGAGACTCCCTGGGGCATGCATGAATAAGCACACCTGTTTGAACAACATAAGCTATGTCGGCTCCGGTGAATGTGAGATACGAAGTGCACTGCAAGGCTCCTATACAAAGTAGGATCGAGACGGAGCACCATCCATAGCACCGAGCTTATATTTGGAATCAACCGGAGTAGGCACCTCTTTGCGGTTCGCCATCTTAGCCACAGTACACAATCTCTTCGCATACTTACGCCGACACAAGAACATATGATTGGCGGACACAGGTCACCGATATCCCCAAAAAGTAACTCGGCTTTCCCAAATCGGTCATTGCAAATTCGAACTTGAGCAAGGCAATAATCTCATTTTTCAATCCGTCGGAGGAGGCGGTAAGAACAATATCATCCACGTAAAGTAATAAGTAAGCCGTGCTACTACCTCGATGAAAAATGAAAAGTGATGTATCACTCTTGCTGCATACAAACCCAATCGCAAGATATACACCGCAAAGCGATCATACCACGCACGGGGGCTGCTTCGGCCATTGAGTGACTTACGGAGACGGCACACATAGTGAGGAACTGCTGGATGGGTGAACCCTGGTGGGCGATGCATGTAGACTCTCTCTCGGATCTCCATGTAAGAATGCATTCTTCACATCAAGGCTGATGGATCGGCCGGTGTTTGCCCATGGCTATGCTCAAAACTCGTGCGGATGGTAGCCGGTTTGACAACCGGGTGAAGGTCTCACCACAATCAATGCCCTCTCCTGCGATATGTGCCATTAGCCACAAGACGGGCCTTATACCTCTCAAGATCCCCATTGTCTCGAACTTGTGACGAAATAGCCACATACACGAATGACATTCACCCCCGTGTCTAGGTACTAGATCCCACGTGTCTTTGTTTAGTTAAAGCATTGAATTCCTCATACATAGCCGCATTCCAATTAGGGTCTTGTTTGACCAATTTTGGGTTCTTTGGAAGTGGAGAGATGGTTTGGGCAGACAAGTTGAAATGGACTTTGGGTTTGAAGATTCCATGCTTTGAACGAGTTTCCATTGGATGGGTAGGGACAGTGGGTGGCGGAGTGGTGTCTGAGACGGGGGGTAAAGTCGGATAAGGAGAGGGTGGGGGCGAAGCCGTCGGAGGTTCCGCGGCTCCTGGATCGAGAGTCACGGTGCTAGAAGGTTGACAGGCTTCTCTGAAGTTTGGGCGTCGCGGCTCTGACGACGGAACAGAGGATGTGAGTTGTTCGATTATGAGGGGAGAGATGGCAGACTCGTCAAGAAATGAGTAGTCCCGTTTTTGGAATTTTGGAAGATTCAAAAACGGGAATGTGGTCTCGTCGAATGTGACGTGACGAGATATGTGGATCTGACGAGTCGACAAGTCATAGCATAGATAGCCCCTATGGTTCGACGGGAATCCTAGAAAGACACATGGAGTGGACCTAGGAGCGAGCTTGTGAGGGGCGGTGGAGCTAAGGTTGGGATAGCACAGACAACCAAAAATTCGTAGATGATCATAAGAGGGGATTCTATGATAGAGGATTTCGGTAGGGGTCATATTGTGAAGAGTGCCGGTAGGGAGAATATTTAGAGTGTATTCGACATTTTAGCGAAAGATAGACCCGAAAGGGTGGAGGGAGGGAGGCATGAATCAATAGAGTGCGAATCATATTGTTAATGGTGCGGATGATTCTTTCAGCTTTACCGTTTTGTGGTGAGGTGTGAGGGCAGGAGAAGCGAAAGACCATGCCATTATTGGTACAAAAACGGTGAAACATAGAGTTATTGAATTCACGACCATTATCGCACTGAAATGATTTTATGCCTTTTCCAAATTGTGTTTGAATGAACTTGCGAAACTCAAGAAATTTGACAAGCACTTCCGATTTAAATTTAAGAGGGTATAACCAAACGTAGTGTGAAAAATCATCAAGCAACACAAGATAGTATTTATGACCGAGAGAACTAGTGATAGGAGATGTCCATAAATCGGCATGTATAATATCAAAAGGAGCAAATGTAACACTAGTAGATGATTTGAACGGAAGACGAATATGTTTGCCTAAAGAGCAAGAAACACAATTTTGGGCAAGTTTCCCATTACAAGCAATGAAATTGTTGCCTCTAAGAAAATTAAAAACGGGACTCGGGATGACCAAGCCTATTATGCCGAGGTTGAAGAAGAAACAACCGCTAGAGTGACGGGAGAGCAAGATCTGGCAGCGGAGGTGGAAGTGAATGGATAGAGATCCCCCGTGCTATTGCATCTCGTAAGAGGTGTCCCCGTATGAAGATCTTTTACAGTAAAACCAAAAGGGTCAAAATCCACAGAGACAGAATTATTACGAGTAAATTGGCGGACAGATATGAGGTTCTTAATCATGTGTGGGGCATATAGGGTGTTTTTGAGGGAGAAGGGTGGATGAGGAGGTTGTGTGTATGAGGTACCATAACCCTTAACTGGAATGCGTTGTCCACTACCAACTGTAACATATTGAGGATGCTTTACATGAAACAGTTTAGGAATAGTACCTGCAGACTGGGTGACGTGAGATGTGGCGCCTGAGTCCATGTACCAAGTATTGTCAGGTTGTTGCATAGAGAGGGTGCTGTACGCCTAACCCAACTCAATGGGTGTCATGTCGGAGGAGGGCTGCGGGACCTAACCTTGCATGAAGTGGGCCTGTTGTGGGGCTGGAGCGGGGCCTAGCAAACCGGGGTAAGAATACGGATTGTATGGGCTCGCCGGTACTGGAATGGACTTGGCGTCGCGGCTCTGAACTGGGGCACCGCGGCGCTGTAGACGAACTGCTGAGGAGCCGCAACCCAGTTGTTCTGCGATCTCTGTTGCTATTGCTGCTTGTTGGTTCTGTTGACCGCGACCCTTGCCACGACCACGGCCTCCTCTACCGCCGCGACCTTTTCCACCCTTGCCGCCGCGGCCCTACCGCTGTTGGGAGTTGTCTGGTGGCGTCTGATCTTGAGGTTGCGTGTCGACAGCTAACACCTGCTGGGCGTGCTCATCCTGCTTAGCACGACGGGTTTCTTCGAGCAACAATTGTGAGCGAGCTTTGTTAAAACTCGGTAGCGGATCTGCTGTTGAATAATGGTGGCCAAAGTATCATAATTCGCCCTTAGTAAGGCCAGAAATCATTTGTAGCACCATTTTATCGTCGATGTGACGTGCGTGCCGATGTTGGAGAGTTGATCCGCTAGAAGTTTAAGCGCTTGCGGTACTCGGAGAGACATTGGAGAAGTTTTCAAGACGTGTTTTGTTGAACTGTTCTTCCAAATACACGGCACGAGTGTGCTTGTTGTCCTGAAAAATTTCCTCCAAACGATTCCACAAGTCAAGGGCTGTGGAGTTAGATTTCATGATAGTAAGGAGCAAATCCTGAGAGATACTACCATATATCCATTGTTTGACCCGGCGTCGAGACGGTGCCAGATAGAATCATCAACCTCCGTAGGGCGCGGAATAGTGTCATCAATATGGTCAAGCACGTTATAGAGACATTCATGATTGCGAAAAAGTTCAACCCAGGGAGAATACTGGTTGTTTTCTTGATCAAGAATAATGTGAATATGGTTCTTGATGTTGGAAACAGTAAGGGCGGGATGAAACGGGGGTGATGACTTTGTGGTGGGATTTGTGGAGGTAGAGGCGTCAGAAAGTGTGGAAGAATCAGGGATAGCCATTTAGAGAAGAGAAGAAAGGAAGAACAAAACCCGAAAAACAAGAAGAAAATCCGGGAGGGCCGCGGCGTAGGAGAGGCGGCCAGACGGGCGTGGAAGAGAAAGGTTTTTAGGGTTTTGTTTATTTGGCTCTTGATACCATGTAAGATGATATTAATCTCCCTTGAGGAGTCTTTCATTAATATCAAGGTATATATAGAGTACAATATTCATCCCTTATACAATAGGAATCCTAAGCCTATACAAAAGAGGAATCCTATGCCTATACATAAGAGGAATCCTAAGCCTATACAAAGGAGGAATCCTAGTCTTACCATAATTATATTTGCACAATATATGAAAATATTCTAATTATGGGTAGGGAATATATTTACACGTTTACAAGTAGGTTGCCTAAATCATACCCCGGTGTGACCCTTCCACGGACCAAACCTGAACGTAGGATACTTTGTGCATCGAACTGCTTTAAGTCTACGTAATTAGACATGCTCCTAGCAAAATTGACTATATTTATGTCATCTTCATTTTCTCCCCCTCTTTTGCTACTGATGTTTAGACTATTTAAAAAGATGGTTGATGCTTTGCGCTACTTTTCTATTTCGGAATAAAGTTTAGATAAAAGTTAGACAAAGCAAATTAATGAACTCCTTCACACTAAATCCACCTCGTTGTAACTGGTTGGTTTTTGGTTCCTCCGGGGCATAGTCCAATGGCAAAGCCTGGGTGCTATAAGGCGCTCTGGCATGGGACAGCGTGGGTTCGATTCCCCGCAAGCACGAAGAAACTCTGCATGTTGGGGAATTTGACCTTGTCTCATTGATAAGTTGTACGCTCCCAGAAAAATTGGCCACCGGAGCACATCCCGTGATTTACCTGGTAATAGTGTTGAAGGACCGGTGCTATTACCTCCAGGACGTCTGGGTAATACCAGTGAAGTAGGCAGGCGCAAGCCTGGAAATCTGGATTATCAAAAAAAATAAAAATATTCAATACAACCACCCAGGGGTACTGGGAAATGATTTTGAAAAAGCAAACATTTAAGTACAAACTTTGAGAAAGGACATCATTTTCATTTTTATGGGCTTGCAAGCATGTAAAGGTGCATTGGTGCACATGGAAAAATGTTGCATTTATCAGGAAAGTGAATCGACATGAAGTACACTGTTTGTTTAAATTACAAGAAAAATTGTTCACTTTGATGTTCTGTACTAAAAACCCTCGTGATTGAACCATTAACCACTCAACTCATCAATGTAAAGTCTTAACTATGTAGCTTCTTGAAGTAGAGAGCACTCATATGCTTATTACTGCATTAAAATGTACTCCCTCTGTTCACTTTTTTGTTGGTTTTAAGAATGTTAAGGAAATAACACAGCAAATGGAAACCAAAATAAAACAGCAGAAAAGGATTAAGAAAATATAAAAGCAGAAGAATTTATGAAGAAGTGGAAAAATTGCATATTTTATTGAATAATCTCCTCCTTATTAAATAGTTGATATACAAACTGAAAGCAGGTCAAATAAGTGGAACAGAAGCAGTCCTATTTGGTATGCGATAAAACATAATACGGCTAACAGTTTCCAATAGAAATATTTTCCAAATATCCCCCTTCATAACCAATTGAGCTGTCCAAGCGGACTATAGAATAGAAATATTAATTTGACTAGGAGTCTTATCTAAAATTTGGAGAAAAGGTAAAACAAGCACGTGCATTCCTTAAAGTAACTTTTAACACTTTTATGGACTTTGCACACCTCTTAAGAAATAATAAATTAAATAAAGTGTGTGATTTACCATAATATCTATATTAATTGGTGAATATTTTTAATGAACTTGAAAAAATAATTTGAAATGAGTAATTAATACAATGGGTAAAACAAACAAAAAAAGAGATTATCTTATTTTGATATGCTAAAAATGACATGTAAAAGTGAAAAAATATTTTAAAATAATAGAAAAATAAAAATAAACGGAGGAAGTAGTTTTAAATATTTAATCCTGGGAATTATGTAAGATAACAAGCTTCTCACTAGTTAGAATTTTTCATATTTTCTTATGTCTTCCTTTCTTTGGGTGTTACTCATCTTCTTCAATTTAATTTAATTGTTCTACGGTATATTATGGGTTCTCGTAAAATATGTTGTCTCACGACGGCTCAGTAGGGTTGAGGGGGTCTCTTTATATAGTTTCGGCCAATTCTTACCTTATTATGAGCTGACTTTGGAGTTGAGTTAGATTCAATATCAAGTTTCTTAATATGATATTAGAGTCAGACTCATCTCAACTATTATCTACCTGATGTTGCGCCCCCATTTTAGATTGTCCCATATATGTTCTAGATGTCCAGTCCTGAGCCTTCGGGAGTTGTTGGACATTGGGGTTGAATTAGGTCCAAAGTCCATTTTTTACGTATTCATTTGTTCCAAATACATACTTCAAATTTTTTACGTATACATTTGTTTCAATTTATGTGACACTATTTTTTTAATTAGTGTATTCCTAATTAACAGTAACACATTTATATTTTGAATATAAGTTACTTTTAAAATCTCATTTATCCTTAATGACACTACTAGAAACATACATTTTTTACACCGACATTCAGTGAAAAATTTGTGCTATAAGACATGATTTTCCTACCTCATTCCTACCGAACCACCTCACTAGAAAAAAGCATGGTAGGAAACATGTCTCATTAAAACGCCAAAAATTAAAATTCCTATTTTTTTCGTGTGACAACTCTACTATTTAAGTTTTTTCCACCGACATTTAATGGGCATTGCCACTGAACATTTTTAATGAAAAAGTAATGATTATTTAGTAGTGTGAGAAGCTTTTAATTTTGCTTACTTTATGGATGGTGCAACAAAAGCGCTCAGCTTTCTTAAAGCCCTTTGTTTGGTTAGGTATCTCATAAGCAAATTACGTAGGAAATTATATATTGAAAAACAAATAAAGAAGAGACTGCTTAAGTTTTTATCATACTTTTAGAGTTATGCATATATACCAGCACTTATCATATCTACTGAACTAAGTACTTCTTCTAGGCAATGAGTATAGTTGACTGAAAAATAAAGACAATAAACACAGAAAAAGGTACTTAGAATTTTTTTCCCTGTAAAGTCTTATTGCCTTTTTATCATATTGGAGACTGTAGTAAGCTAAGTAGGAGCAGGACAGTAGTATGATATATTTTTATGCAATATGAATATAAAAATGGCTTCCAACATTTAATAATGTCTTTGCCCGTTACAAAAATTCATGTAGCTTACATAAGGACCAACTGAGTAACGCTATTGTACTTTTCATATTTCCTTAACCATGTGAAAGAATTAATTCAAGAATGACAATTCTATCTGGTGAAGTACTGGAAGAGGAGCTAGTACAAGTCATGCATTATTTCTTCCTGTCCCTTTTACGTTTTCTTACCCAGAATTTAAATTATACGTAGTGATGATGTAAAGAATATTTATATAATTAGGGCTTAGGCATGTACAGATAAATTTGTTGATAAATATTAATTTGTAATCTAAAAAGATAGTCTTCCGATCGCGTCACTTTGTTTGATACTATTTCTTTATTAATCCGTTCTAAAAAGAATAACACTTTATATTTTTAATGAGATTTTCTTATAGCCATACAAATATTATGACATGTTTAATATCATAAACGTTAAAAGTCATATAACCACACAAAACTTATGAGTTAATTATATTCGAGATCACAAATTTCAAAAGTTCTCATTTATTTCTTAAACTACATGTCGAATCAAACTTTGTCAAATAAAATATAGAAAGGGATGATGAAGTACAATAACTAACCTGTTATCACATGTTATAAGTCACTAATATAATAAAATAAAATATGTACTATCAATTGAGCTATGGTCTGTTTCAGTTGACACTCGAACTATTATATGTTCCAATTGAGCACTTGAAACACATGATAAAATATTCATATTATACACTTTTGACTCAAAATTTTGAAAAAGCTTTTGCAGATATTCTCAAGTGTCAATTACGTAGATAAGTTAACCATCTACAATATGTCACCTCCTTTAATTTAATTATACACATTAGCCTTAACACGTCGTAAACATGAGCCTGTCCAATTGATGTTGATGTGTATAATAAGAAAGAGACATGTTTGATGTGATTAACTTATTCAAGTAACGTACACTTGAAAATATACTTAGAATTTTTTTCAAAATATACTTTATCATATATATTTCATCAGGTGCACAATTGAAAGAGATCATAAACATCACAGTAGTTTGAGACTGAGTGACTAAATAATAGTTTCTCATATACTATAACCTAGTAGGAGTATATGATTTGTATAACAATAGGGGTGGTGGGGGCATGTTGTCAATGATTTAGAGTTGGTCATTAGACACTTTTTCCCAAAATCTGATCGTTTGCATGTTCCCAACAACCTCTGGGTGTCAAAGGGCATGATGACATTTACTAAAAAAGGTTTGGGAGCTGTTTTGGTCAGTATAGTTTCAAAACAATACAAGGAAGTAAAAGAAGCACAGTAACTTTCCTTAATTAGTACAAAGGGGCACTTGCATACTTTCCTCATTTCAGACATCCCCTTCTACCCTTATCCTCGTTATCACTGTCGTTCCTTGTACTGCTTCTCTATCTCACCATTTTTTATTCTCTTACGTATGTACTAGTATAATTTAATATATAGGACCTACAAAAAAAAAAAAAAGAAAGAAAATATATAGGACCTACCCAGCCTCTTATTCAATGGTTGCACGGTAAATCCAATGCTGACTATACATATTTGTGAACGACTTTTTTCATTTTGTAAAGACATTTCTTTTTGTTTCTCATTCGATGTTCGGAATTCATATCATATTGGGCTCGATTAAATCCAGATTTGCAATGAAAATCCTACATTGAGGGGCAAAAAACACCCTAACAAAGATGATTTCGTATCCAAGGGACTCGAATTCGATACCTCTGATTTAGAATAAGAAAGTATTTATCACTACGTACACCACAACCTTATTGATTTTTGTGAAGACTTCAAGAGGTGTATACTCCATCCGTCCTCAGTCTATGTGATATTATTTAATTGAGTGCCAAATTTACGGGAGGGTTGTAATAATCTTTGGCGGAATCTATAGAATAGATGACATTCAATAACAGTGGAAAATTGTTGACAAAATTAAACTAATTATATGCCTACGCTAGATCCAAAGTACTATCAATTGTAACTAAGAAAATGACCAAATTCGGCCTAAAAATAACCCCTTACGCATTAGTATCAAATCTCCAAAATGTGGAGCGCAAAGGATAACAACATGAAAATATAAATTTCAACCAAAATAGCAAAAGATGCTATATATGGGCCAAACAATGGTGAAAAAAAGAAGATTTATGGATCAAAGGTGGCCCTCGTGAACTTTAATTCTGAGCATTTAGCTCGTCTCATGCAAACAAACGCGTCCTAAATATTGTGTTTGGAACAAAAAAGTCGGTTAAAGATAAATTAATAGGCTGTTACTAGCATGATGCACAAGTTAAATTAATTTTTAATGTATTGGAAAAAGATTAGTCACACAAAATAGGACAAAAAGATAATAACCGAAAGGTCTTCAAATGTATGTTTGTTTTTTCTTCTTTTGATTAAAATGTAGTAAGGAATAAAGATTAAGGAACATTTTTTATTACTCCATCTAAATTCAAATTACTGGTATTGCTTGACTAATTTTATACAATGATAAGGATACTGGATATCCCTGAGATCATTTTATTTTGAACGCATAATCAATACTCATTGAAATTTAGTATTTTAAAAAGCGTGGGGCATGAGGTGGGGTGTTTTACTTAGCACGAGGCGAGGCGTAAGGCCCGAGGCATGAGGCCTAAGCCACGTAGATCCTAAAATTTTAATTTATAATGTAGTAAAATAATATAATAACACAAAATTATAAAAATATATATTAATAGTACAAAAAAGTTAAAACATGATTAAAAACCCCATAAAATTAAAACTTCTAACATAATTTTACAAGTATCAATAATGCAAAAATAAATCTATTATGAGAGGCAAATCAACTCTGACATATTAACTTTCAAACAATAAGTTTTGGGAATTGAATGTGAGGGTGATAGAATTACGTCATGAAATTATTAACCGCCTAATTCGTTAATGTTTGGACGGATTAATGACTCGTAAAGTTATATCTCAACTGACCCGTTCAATTCGACTCATCTAAAGGTTGGACTGATTTAAGCTAAATATGTTGCTCAAATTGACTCGTGATAAAACCTTATCAAAATTTTATAAAAAAATATTTATTTTATTTGATATGTTATATATTATCCTAATAAAGATTTTTTTATTTTATTTTTGATCATTAAACCATATATGAAACCAAACAAAGCAATTAAAACTTGATAAGAGTTTGATAGGTCAATCTAGACTTTTTATTTAGTCCATCTTAACTTAGTCATTCTAGCCCAAATAAATGATCTGCCCATTAATTATCAATTCAATTCTTCAATACATTCAAATTTAGCTCAACTAGCTTAATTGACACCTTATAACGAACGCAAAATGAACCACTAAAAAGGTTGAAGTTCATATAACCAGCCAATTAGGCTACAAAAGTTCCCCAATTTTCTTCGATTGATTTCTTTCATTCTTTATGGGCTCTGACACATGATTATTAAACAATTACAATAGATTAACTTCTATAATTTCTTAAGAAATAGAGTTGACTACGTTTCCATTTCTCAGTCTCAAAAATATGCATACATATATAATCTCTTCTAGCTTTGGGTGTAATTTGATATGAAAAAAAAACTTTTTTCGGAAAAATATGTGACTTTTTTACTTATTTTTTTATATTTGACAAGTTAATAATAAAATATAATCTCAAGAATATTTATATATAATTTAGGTAAATACTATAGAGATGGAGATGGGAGTAGGGTGAGCGCTTTGGGAGTCAGGTGTGGGGGCGTGATGTTGTGTTCGGGAGAAGACAAACAATTTGGAATGTTGATTATGAAATTTGTTTTCCTGGCTTACTTCCACTAGAGACATCGCTTTCTGATCTATTAGGAACTTATTTACTTTGAAAAATATTTTTCAAAATATTTTAACCAATTAAACATGAGAATATTGTAAATGATTCTCTGTTATCCTCCACACCAAATACACCCATTGTCTTTTTTTTTTTCCTTTGGGTTCATATTTAACAATACTAAAAAGAAAAGTTAAATAATTAATTGAAAGACTATACATATATGTAAAGTATGTAGAGATCTAGTAACTCAGTTGGTTGACTATATGAACTTTATCTTGTTGGTGAAAGTTCGAATCATCGCCATGTAATCCACTCCCCCATTTTCCCTCCCCTGCTCCCTATGTAATAAAAAAAAATTAAAAAAATATGTAAAGCAAGTATATAGTTCCAAAGAGCATTTTAAAAAATATATGTTGGGGTGTTTGCTGAGAATAGAAGAACACATGGTATGATGAAACAACACAAGAGATATGACGTTTGGAGGGTCAGAATAATTCAAATGGTGTACTGTTTCCAGAAATCGTTGTCATGACTATTAAGTCACAACATATATATCACAATCACAAATTTGAATGTGCCCTTTTGCATTCAAATTGCTTGAACTCGTCATTCATCACTTCGATTGATTAGGCACAGCTTCATTTTCTTTGACCATCACTTGCTTTTGTTGAGTTGCAATACATCATCCGGGAGGAACTAGGCCAGATGAAGAGCCATCATTTGAAATTTATGGTTGGGAATTTTAATTCTTTTAAGTTACTTTGCTTTATACGGGATTGAACTAAAACTACCAAGTTCTGATTTACCTATACTCTAACTTTGTCCCTGATCTAGGCTTGCTTTTTTTTTTTTTTAAATAATATTTTGAATTGGCAGGGATCTAGTAGCTCAGTTAGTTGGGTACCTGAACTTTCACCTTACTGGTGAGGGTTCGAATCCTCACATTATAATCTCCTCCCCATTTCCCCTTCCGCTACGCCATATGCAATAAAAAAAAGAATTGGTAACAATAATTCAACCTGTAGATATAAGAGATATAATCATAAAAGATAAGTAATTTGATTCTTGTAAGGAACGTGTAGGGGTTTAAGAGGGAAGATTAAATAAGGAAATGTGAATTCAAGATTTAAATTTAATGAGTTAATGATTCTGTATTTCTTTTGATAATATATAGGGTGAAGGTGTTGTTAATTTTTGAGTAGTGCCGGAAGAAGAATAGTTGATTTGGTGAACCGTCATGTCATTTCAGCTAAAATGGATGGGACTAACGGAGGGAGACAAATTTGAGTCACTTTTATAACTTTAAGAATACATATGGACCAATAGTATAACAGAAGATAATATTAAATATTTTTTAATATTAAAGGAATAAATATGATTTTTTTCCTTTATTTATATTTATGTGGTGGGGTTCCCTTTCATTTTCATCACGAGGTGGGATATTCAGGCTCGAAAATAGATGCTGAATTTTACTGGTACATTATAGTGACACTTTGAAAATGAAAAGGTATGGGAAAAGGTGGAGCAATTGATCAACATCTTGCTTACTTCAGGCACATAATTGAGCTTTACTAAAGCATTGCTTTCAGTAACAAAATAACACACACACACACACAAGTGTTGTACACGAGGGAAAAATATTCTGGAAAATGATTTGCTTTTGGTAAAAGTATTTTTTTTGTTTGGTTAGAGTGAAAAATAATTTTTTTAAAAATATTTACTAAAGATTTGATGATAATGTTAGTAAATCAGATAGTGTAAATTTGGAGCGGTGATAGGAAGTTAATAGTTGGGATCGATAGTTTGTGAAGGAAAAAGGCTTTTTACTCAAAAGTGAGAGAACCTATTTTGTTTTGAAAAAGAACAATTTTGCAATCCAACGCCGAAAACCAACCTGTATTTACAAAAAAAAAAAATCAGAAAAAAATAATTTATTTCTATTTTGTGATATTTATCTTTTTTTAGAGATGTTCTGTTCTCTGTTTTCTAATCGTATCAAACATATAGAAAAAAGTGGCAGTTTCATAATATAAGGAACACTGCAGTTTTATGTATATGTACGGGTTTTCCCACTGCAATATTGTGGAACGGAAAATCTTTTTCTGCGAGGATTTCCCTTCATACTTTTGTCCCTCAAATCGGTTGTCTTTAATTTTTGTGACTCAAATTTTTGCTTCTATTTCTCATTTAATTAATGAAAATTTATAGACCAAAGTATTCTTATTCACTGATCTATGAAATTAGAGATTCTGAGTTCGATCCCCAACAGAATCGAATATAATAAATTTCGCAAAGCAAAGTTTTATAAAAAAATTGCCTTGTCCAGTAAAGTTTCATAGAAATATGAAACTTTGCCTCGTCCGGCATAAGTTCTGAAGAAATGAAGTTAACCAGCATAAGTTGTGTAGCAACTAATTCACAAAATTTTGCATTGTCCGGCATAACTCATTTCTACAGAACTTATACCGGACAAGGAAGAACTTATGCCAGACAAGGTAAATTGCCTTGCGAAATTATGTCACAGATAAGGGTTGGTCGAATTTCTTATTTTTTTTTTCAATGTAAAAGATATTTTAGATCACTTTTTTATTAGTTAAAGTGCCGAAGGGAAAAAAATTAAAGACTAGCAATTTGAGGGGGGGGGATTAAAGACCTACACAAGATAGAGACATTCATGCGAATTTTCCATAAAAATTGATGTTGGAATACAATCCGGTCAAACTATTAGCACAAAATAGTCCAAGTTTCTAGTAATCCAATAATGTATATCACACAATGTATACAAATATCAGTTCACATTATATATGTTAAAGTATATTAATAACGTTCTTTATAAAAAAAATGTCAATAATTACTAAGAAATGTATATTAAGTGTCATGTGAAACTATAAACATTGGGCATCAAACAATCTGGGCCCATGTAGGGAAGAGATTGGGCCTAGATATCTACGACAAAACTGCCGAATACTATATCTTGATAGATGGGCTACTTGGTTTTAATGTTGTCATAGATCTTCCTCATTCCGCCCAAAAAATACTAGATTTGTTTAGTTAGGGGGAAGTGCACAAATACTAGATTTGACGATGCTATTTAAGTTGTATTCTGAATTTACTCCATTTTGTAAATTTATCTAGTTTGAAATAATTGTAGATATGTGGTGGCATATATAGCTGAAGCTAAAGACAATTTTTTCTAAACAGTCATCAATTTTTTGGCTAGAAATAACAATTTGCTTTTTGAATTTCGACAATACAACACACTATTCAATCCCATATTCTACTTCACGTGTCTTCAAGTTTGAAACATAAGTTTCAAATGACAATATAGATAAAATTATAATCATCTATTTATCAAAATAAGAAAAAACTTGATAAGCTCATTTTGAAACAATGATAATTTATCAATATTTTTAGGTTTTCCAACAACTCTCGATTTATTTAAACTCACTTTTCATAGGGGAAGGAAGCAACGCGTTATTTATCTGATGCTTGCTAAAATGATTTACAAGTTAAATAGTTTTAAAAATTGAATACAAATTAAATGATGATGTCCAAAATAAAGTAGCCAGCTCAGAAGACCTACCTATTTTTTCCCCAATCTGTCACTTGTTCCGATTCTTTTCACATTTAATTAGCGCAATGCTTTAAAATCTGAAAAGTGTAGTAGTTACATTAATGAGATGTGAAACAAATTAAGGTAAATGGGATGGGATTGACAAGGATATCCCATGGGTTGAAATATTTCACGCGATTAACTATTTCACCTTCTATATGGAATAGCTAATATAATTCTGGGACTAATTAATACACATAATCAAATACGGGATAAAATAATCCCTCATTTTATCTTGAGGTTGTTGTCTTTATCCAGCGTACAAACAACCCATGCGGGGAAATCATTAAATAAAATGACGATTATTCGTGGAGGTTTCTACGGAAAGACCTCTTGATTCTGACAAACGGAGCACAATTATGACTCCAATTATTTAAGAGTGAGTATTACACCAAAAAATTACAAGTGGATTGAGGAATGAAGAGAGAAAAATTAGAATAGAAAGAAAGAGATGGATTTCCAATTAGTATAAGGGCACGCCAAGATATTCTTAATTAATTTTAGTTCCCCGTTCTCGAATTCTTTCTATGATTTACGTATGAAAACCACACTCGATAAATAACAATAGCAAGAAAATTGAAAATAAGAAAAGAACACTAAAAGGGCTAGGTCAATGCATTAGAAACCACAGGGAAACCACTTGTATAACTTCATTGATTCTTATACTTCTATTTGTCCACTATATATTTAATTTTTTGTACGCTTAAGTGGATTTGCATTTTTGCCTGCAGTAGACTAAATTTGCCGTCTGCAATCACTAATTTCGTTATTAAGACAATTTCAAAAAACTATAATAACATTTGATAGTCTCAGTCCTATATAAACTCGTCATTGGCCGACTAATCATTTTATATAAAGCAACATCAAAGCAATGGAGGCGCAACAAGACGTATTATAATCAACATCTTTCATAAACTTAATCTTAATTGCTTAAACTATGTGTTACATCTTTTTATATATTTCTTCTAAGTTTTCGTTTTCCTTAAAGTTCAAAATGGGGTACACAAAGTGTCACTAAGTCTACACCATAAGTGACTACCAAAAGATGTGGTGCAGTGGATGAGACTACTCCTCCCGTAACTAGAGATCTGAGATTCGAACCATGGGTATGAAAAAATCTTTAGTAAGGAGCGCTTTTACTAAAAATAAACTCTACCTGGCACGAATCCGAATATAATCGAACTCCAATGCATGTAACACTGGATGGAAAACAAAAGAAAAAGTCTACATAGAAGTGTAAGCATCAACTCTTAATTAACCTAGTCAACAAGCTTAGTGCACCTTAAAGAAGAAATCCCTAAAGAAAAGGACGAATAAATCACAAAAAGAAATATTTCTATAATTGATATGTTATATATTACTACATCTGAGAAGAGCTAATGACAACTTTCTTATATTGATATATGACATTTGGTGTACAATTCAAAATCACATGTTATATATATACTCCTATCAATTATGATGAGATTAACGGAATTTAACATTATCGTGGCATTGTGGAAGTATAATTACGGTACTCTTGAGTCTCGTTTAGTGATTAAGATTATGTCCAGTCATCGAAAATTAGCACCGTTGATACTAATAATTATAGTTAATAAACAAAAAGCTTTGAAGAGATAAGCGAGATCTAGTCATAAAAACGAACATCAAAATTGTAAAAGCAAATTAAAAAGGATCTGAGATAAGATCAAGTCAATTATAAAATTTTGTCCATATACATGAGATCGTGTAAGTACTTCCTAATTAGAACATTTTAATTCAACATAGTATATATACTAATCAGATTAGTCTAATCTCTTCAAACTTAGAGAACGAAAAGACAAAACAAAAAAGAAGAAGAATTATGGCGTAAGAAAAATTAGTCCCTCCGGATAGAATATTATATTTCTAGAATATTCTTTGTACATCTCCTATATTAGGTAAAATTGTAGTTCAATTGTAATTAGGAAGTGTTGTCCAATTGTAATTAGGAAGATTAGCTACCTAGTTTGTAAAGGAGTAAATAATTATGTGACACTATATATATTGTACATAATAATCAATGAAAGACAGGGAACATATTCCTTCATGATATCAGCAGCCAAACTCTAAAGTTCTCTAAAGCCGCCGACCCCATCTCGGCCTCCCAACCCTAGGCAGCCGCCCTCCCCCTCTTCTTTCTCCTACCTCTCGGCCGCTACCTCTTTCTCCTCTACCCCAATTTTTTTTCAATGACTGAACAACCTAAATTACATCCTGCTCTTACAGTTAACAACATCAAGAACTTCATTCCCATAAATCTTGAGAGGGAAAAGGGTCAGTATTCCTCTTGAGCGGAATTGTTTAAGATTCATTGTCGTGTGTACAAAGTCATCGACCATATCATCCCTCCTAAATCAAAGCCCCTAGAACACCCTGATGATTCTGCTGATGAACTTTGGTCCCGCTTAGATGCGGTTGTCCTACAATGGATCTACGACACGATCTCAAACGATCTGTTGTATACAATCATTTAATCTGACGCCACTACCCGACAAATGTGGGAGCGCTTGAAAATTATTTTTCAGGATAACAAGACACAACGTGCCTTGTACCTGGAAAATCAATTTAAGGACATTCAGCAGAACGATTTTCCGAATACGTCGGCTTATTGTCAGGAATTTAAGATGAACTCTCCAAAGTCAGTGCACCAGTCACTAATCAATGATTGGTGATGCAATTCATTGTGGGTTTGAATGAAACTTATGATGGCGTCGTTACCATCCTCCAACAAAGCACGTCATTGCCTCCATTCTATGAGGCCCGTTCGAGACTTATACTTGAAGAAACCTAAAAAACCAAGCGGACCGCGGCTCATGCGAGCACCGCAGATGCCGCTCTCGTCACTACCGGCGGCCCCTTAGCCGACAGCAGAGCCCCGTTTTCCAGTTAACAAAACCGACAACCCGACGACCCGACACACGACCCGCCATCTCAGAATTAACACACATGATGAAACTCTGACAAACCCTGCGGCAGTCGCGGCAGGAGAAACTGCCGTGGCAGGAGGGGCCAGCCACTACAAGCCGGCAGCATCCCGCATCATCAGCGGTAGTGGCAGCAGCCTCCCCCGTGGACTACCTACCCGCCATGGGCTATGTGGGCCCAACCGGCTTGGGCTGCTCCATCTTGCTCATACCCGACGTTCTCCTGGGCACCACCTCTGGTCCCGACAGCCCCAACATGGCATCCTCGGCACACGTCCTCAGCAGGCATATAGTGCACATGTCTCTCCTCCTTCCACCTACGCCCCGACAGATATTGAGGCGGCTATGAACACAATGTCCCTCAACATTCCAGACAACAGTTGGTACATGGATACTGGTGCCATATCTCATATGACGGCATCCCAAGGTATTCTCTCGTCTTATTTCAATACTAGCAATTTAAATCGTAATATTATTATTGGCATGGATAAGGCATTCCTATTCGAGGTTGTGTACAATCATCCCTCTCCCCACCACACCCCGTGTTATCTTTAAACAATGTCCTCCATGCCCCTAAACTTATCAAAAATCTAATCTATGTGTGTCATTTCACAACCGACAATAATATTTCCCTTGAATTTGATCCTTTTGGTTTTTCTATGAATGACCTTATAACAGCGATGCGAATAATGAGATGTGATAGCACCGGGGACCTCTATTCTATTACCACTACCGTCGGTCATCCAGCCTCCTATCCGTCATTATTTACAATTATTTCCTCCTCTTTATGGCATAATAGATTAGGACATCCGGGAGACTCTGTTTTACGGTCCCTTCGCAACAATAAATTTATAGATTGCAAACATGTATCTTATCCTTATGTTTGTGAATCTTGTGTTTTTGAGAAACGTGTCAAGTTTCCTTTTTGTTCTTCATCCACCCGTACTTTAATACCTTTTGATATAATACACAGTGATTTATGGACTTCTCCTATTTTAAGCACAACCAGGCATCGATATTGTATGTTGTTTTTAGATGATTATTTAAACTTCCTGTGGACTTTTCCCATTGGTAATAAACCCCAAGTCTATTCTATTTTTTCTTCATTCAGCACTTTCATTAAGACACAATTTGAAAAGAATATCAAATGTTTTTAATGTGACAATGGGAGGGAATTCAATAATAATCAATTCAAACTTTTATGCGCCAAACACGACCTTGTTTTTCATTTTTCCTGTCCCCACACCTCTCCACAAAATGGCAAAGATGAACGAAAAATTAAAACCATAAACAACTTAATGCGTGCCCTCCTTGCCCACACCTCCATCCCCCTATTTTTCGCATTACACTCTATCCATGACAACCTATCTCTTAAACATTCTCCCAAACAAGTCTCTCAAACACAAGTCTCTCACTCAGGTTCTCTATCTTCGGGATCCTTCCTATAAGCATTTAAGAACTTTCGAATGTCTATGATACCCCCTCCATCCCTCCACACAAATCAACAAGCTGCAACCTAGGTCCACCTCATGTGTATTTCTGGGTTACCCCCAATCATCATGGTTACAACTGTTACGACATGTCCATCAAAAAAATAATTGTTTCTCGACATGTTATATTTGATGAGTCTCAATTCCCCTTTGCCAAACTAAATTCACCACTTTTGAATTCCTATGACTTCTTAAATGACGGCTTTAATCCCCTTCTAATCCATCACTTGCAAAATCAGTAGCTACCGTCACCGGTGCCCAACCTGCCTCCCTTTGTCCCATCTCGGGTGGGCCAGCCGGCCCCTCCACAATCTCCTCAAAACAACCACTCTCGGTTGCCCTAGGTCACTGCCTCTCATTGGCCAGTGACGACACCCCTTCTCCCCGATTCCGCCGCCCTCTCTCGGCCTACCAATCTGCCCCAGCAGCTTCCCGGTCCCGTCCATCCTCCCGCGGCACCCATATGGACAATGGAAACCCGTGCTATGCACGGCATTTCCAAACCCAAACGGCAATTCAATTTGTCAAATTGGATTGCCCCTTTAGCTCTTCCTCGCAACCCGAAACATGCCTTGTCCAATCCCAATTGGAAATCTGCCATGATTGATGAATATAATGCTCTTGAACATATTCCTTCAAATCCGTCTTAAATTATTTATCATTTTTAGGAGGGGTGTTTGACCACTTTTACCCTTATTTATGTCTAAGTTATAATATCTCTCCATTAAACATTTACTCTATTTATATGTCATCGCTATTAATGATAAAATTTTACTAAAGGTAAAATGGGGGGGGGGGGAAATAGTTAATTGTGTCTTAAACTTCTAAAACGATAAATAATTTGAGATAACTATTTTTAATAACCACGATAAATAATTTGAGACGGCGGAGAATAAAAGTTTAAGCTTTCTTTGATCCTATCCGATAGCTAGTGACTGCTGATTTAGTCACTGGTGCACGTGTGGGAATTTTTACAACCACCCCTCTCCCTCCTCCACTCAAAACCCCCCAACCAAGCACTGTACGTGGATGTATTCCCACGTATAAAGATGTGGCACATAGAGTAGATATTAACAATAAATAAAAATATCAAAAATGACTAAATCATCTAAAATAACTTAAAATATACGTTTATAATAAGTGAATTAATAACATAGAAATATGTTATAATAAGTTAAATAATATTCCCCGGCCCAATTTTTGTAGCGGTAATTGATTGGGTAAGAAGTTTAAGGAAGATAAAATTTTGAAAGTTGCGATCTAAAATCGGTTAAATTATTTATTAAGATTAAAATAAACGTTTAAAATTAAATTATTTTTTAATAAAAAAGTATAGCTAGCTTTTTTTCTAGGACATATTAAAAATGAAAATATGAAACATAAATTGGGATCGGAGTAACGAATGATGTAACAAAATACACTTCTAAGCATATATAAATTAAATCCGCAAATAATTGAAGCAAGTAGGAATTAGGAAGCCGGCAGGAATAGAAAAAAGAGGGGCAAATTTCAACTAAAAACAATTTTAAAAAGAACGTTACTTTAAAACTAAACAAAATTTTCTCTATTGTCCTTGTCATTGTCTCCTTAACCCTAAGATTTTTCAACCACTTATAAAATGATCTCGACTCTCGACTAAAGAATTACAAGTACCACTTTAATTTGCAATCCCTAGTTTCTCAAACTCCAAGTGATAAAAAATCTTTCAAGCTAAGTGTATTTTCAAGAAACAAGAAAGAAAAAACAACTTATTGCTAGCTTAATTTCATCTTCATCAATGGCATCCGAAAAGAACAACAACTATTCCGACAGCTCAAGCGAAGACACGACCGATCGCGAACCGGAGAAATTCAACAATGAGAACACCGGTATAGGACGTTCCTACGAGTGTAATTTCTGCAAAAGAGGCTTCACAAATGCTCAAGCTTTAGGAGGTCACATGAATATTCATAGAAAAGACAAGTTGAAGGCCAAACATAATAATTCTCATCATCAAGAATCCTCTTCAACAAAATTATCTCAAGAAGCTAATTATGCCTATGATAATTCAAGGTACTATGCACCTATTTCAAGTCATGATGAACAACATCACTATAATTATTCATCTTCTAGGGCACAAATGAATAATTACCAATTTTACTTCCAATTACCTCAAAACCCTAGCTACCAACATGTTTATAATCACCACGATGATTCACGTCGAAGGCATGACAATTACTATGATGCTGATAACCTTAGTCTGAGAATTGAACCCACACTTATTGACGACGATGATGATGAAGGAGGCAAGAAAGATGTGGATGAAAGTGAACTTGATTTGGAGCTTCGTCTTGGCTATAATAATCACTAATTTATCATCTTTAGTGATCAATTTTTATTTCCATACTTAGTAGTCTGAAGAAAAGGTTATGGTGTACAGAAATCAAGTGGAAAGTGGTTACTCATTGAAGTGCTTTATTCAGAAGCCAAAAGGGGAAAATAGGGGACCGATGGGTGAGTAAATTGTTTAAGTTTGTTTCATTAAGAACTTCATTATTTCTCAAGAATTATGTGCATATATTTACACAAACTAAGTGAACATCTTATCTTGTGTGGGTATATGAACATTGTTTGCAAGTTGTACTTTGTGTGTTCTTCTATTGCTATATGGATTATAAAAGAAACATTTGTGCCTCAATGCTTTTGTGTTTGATACATACTTTGTTCTTCTAATTTTCTTGTCATTAACTTCAAATTAAGCAAACAAGAAAATTACTTTCTACTCTACATTTTTTCTGTCATTTACCCCAATTTGATGTTCACATGCCAATAAATGATGATGGTCAGCTAATACTATGAAAATTGATTGATCATCAATGAGTTGAGGTGCTTTTCGGAGGTGCTCATCAATGAGTTGAGGTCATTTACCCCAATTTTTTCTGTATGTTATTTACAGCACCATGCAAATTTAGGAGGTGCTTTTCTTAGCTATATGGAGCAATCTTCTATATAAGTTAAGCCACGCAAACGATCCATCACCATGGAAAATTACCTGTTAAACATCTGGAAGTCAAAAAAATATCCCATAGTTTTAATTTAGAGATATGGAAGTATACTATGGAAATAGTTTGAGTGTTCAATCTTTGTATTCATTTTTCTTTGATCATCTTCATGGACATCAATGTTGATCATCCTGCTGAGTTCCCTACATCGGTTGTGGATGGGAACTTAGTGTCCTTATATAGTTTTGAACAATTCTTACCTAATTTGCTATTTAGCTTTTAGGATTGAGTTAAACTTAAGATCCATTTTCTTATTATGGTATCAGAGTCAGATTCATCCCAATTCTTGATTTTCCCGTTGGGTATGCATATTATATTATTTACGCTCTAGTTGTCAGGCCTAGGCATTCAAGGGAGTGTTGAGTTTCCCATATCGATTGCAGATTAAGTTAAACCAAAGTTTTCTTATCACAGCCACTTTACTTATGAAGTTGCATGTCATTTTTTGGGCATGCTTTGTTGATTTATTGATGCTTTAAAATGAGTATTTGTCATGTTGATCTAAATAGAATGATAAGAGTCAGGTAGCAAATGAATTTTTTACTAGTGGAGAGGTTCAATTCCTTGGCAAAATCATATAGGATACTACGTGTGCTGATTTCACTTTTTTTTTAAGCTTCTTCTACCTTAGGAAGTTAGGAATTAACAAGGTCGTTTCTTAGTATTCTCTCCGGAACTCATCCATTATACGTATTTCTCTAAGATTCCTAGGAAACAAGACTAGGATCAACTAGTGACCACTTGAGTGACATCAAAATGATATTTCAATAAAGAATAAAAATTGCACAATGTTGCATATTTTATATTTCTAGAGTAATTTCATTCTTTTATTCACCTACAAATGCATGATAAATATATTTATATACAAAGAAGTAAACTCATATTAATGTCTAAGAGCATCGCATAGGAGCTGAACAAGAAGCTTTAGCTTTAACATAGTTTATATCATAGGGAAGTAGATACTTAATTTTTCTGGAAATCACCCAACTTCCAAATTTTGATGTCTGATGTGGGGAATATTATAGATAATAAAAATAAAAATATGTACATAGGAGGAGGACTAGGGGGGAAGTAGATATTTCACTTTCTTTCTAAGGCAGCGAGAAGTATTTTCTTGTAAGTAGCTAGTTATTTTCTATGTATTTTTTAAGTTACTTTATTAAACTTGGACTAGTAAATAACCTCTAGAGACTTTGAATTTTCTTGATTGATCTTCCTTAGTACTATGTACAGGTAAACTACTTGTGTGCTAATCTTGTTTTGTGTGGTATTGGTCAAGAAACCTACTCCCTTCGTTATGGCCGAAAAAGATGCCCTTGCTTTTATAACATGGTAAAATCTTGTGATAAAGACTAACTGGTCATCAGTTATTGGCTTCATTTGCCTAGAAAGATAAGTATAGAAGTTAATTGACTAGGAGGAATTGGCATTTCTCCTACCTTAAGGGTGTAGTTTCTACACTTGGTATTTTTCTGGGTCATGCTTCTTTAGATAGTCATTAACTCTTAGCTCAAATGTCTATTTTTTTTTATCATGGTATCATAATCGGCTAATCAAATCCAGCCTAATTTTTCATTTACCTGATTTTGGGCTCTCATATTATATTATTCACGTTCAGTTGACAAGTCTGAGCGTGCGGGAGTGTTTAGTTTACACATCAACTATTTAGGAATGATAATATCTTTTTATATGATCTTAAACAATTCTCACCTCATTAGCTAACTTTTATAATTGAAAAATTTTCATATAGTCGAATGGTATTTCGAACATACATGCCTCCCAACCTTTTGGTGTTGTGGTGATGATTTTACTTCCATCAACTATTCATCAACCCAACAAAATGCTGGTAAAATTAATTTGGGGAAACAGAAAATTTGATGGCTTTCATAGAGAAATCTCTATCACTCAGGAATTTAAGCCATATTCACTATGTTGCTTCTGGATGTGACAGAATGTTTTCAAAAACTTACAAAGCCAAAGCCGAATTTCAAGTCCAGGAATAACCTGGATTTCCACAAAAATACAAAGTTGTGAATCTGATTAGATGTGTACATTTTGAAGATGTTAAACATGTAATTATAATCCATTAGATGTAGACACCTCCAATAATCATCTTTTAATTCAAACTTTCCTCTCCTCTTTTCAATATTCACTAGCTAACTACACTAACACAAAATAATAAATGAGCAAATAAAAACGAAAAGGTCTTTCTGCCACACTGATTTTGGCCACAATGACAGTAAATTCACACGGGTATCTAGATCAAATTTAATAACTTATGCTTAGTTAATGCCATTTTTACCCTTCCCTTCCCTTCCAAAGTTCATCTTAATTCAAGATGTGCATGAATTCTCTCTCATTAAACTTTTCCCAATACATGAAGAATCTCAAATGATGCACACATACATCATTTCTCATATGCAATCAATGTTGATAGTTTTCCCTCATTTATACTATACATACGATTAGAGATACTATACGAAATATATATGGAAAGAAATAATCCATTGATTATTTTCATTAATGAATGAGTAATATATACAATTTACAATATCCATAATATGAAAAATCATATTCATACGCTACCCCCAAAATCTTAATCTATTTGTATAATAATTCTACAATTATGGAAAGTGTACAATGCTTAATTAAATACAAATAATATGTTACCAAATATAGCTACAAACCGTGATATACTCGTCTTGTATATCACAGACTCTAAACTGTTTTGTGTTTTCGTGATATACACGGTATACACAAGGCATTGTATATGCCATGTATATCACGGTATACTTTCACACCCCCGCAGTCATAGCGGACGGTCATCGTACGCTGAGATTGTCCCTAAAATCTTCAAATAGAACCGAGGGAAGACCCTTAGTAAAGATGTTTGTAATTTGGTACCGAGAAGGGACATGTAAGACGCGTACTTGTCCACGAGCTACCTTTTTTCGAACGAAGTGGATATCCATCTCGATATGTTTAGTGCGTTGATGTTGAACATGATTACCATAAAAATAGACGACACTAATATTATCACAATAAACCAAGGTAGTTTTCTGAATGGGACAATGAAGTGTCCACTTAGTCATTTGCACTAATATACATCACTAATTATTACACAATATATGAAATATATTCTAATTATGGTAAGGTATGTAACGGTAATATTAATAAATAAAAAATGCTATATAAAAAATAAATTATACTCCCTCCGAATCAAAAAGTGTCCACGTAGTCATTTGCACACCCCTTAAGAAAATACTATCTTCTACATAAAAATAGGTAATTTGACTAAAATACCTCTAATTAAATAGGTATTGAGATTCGGCCACCTAACACTTAATAAGGCCAAATTTGAAAAAATAAGATTAGTACTTTCTTGATTTGATAAGTAAACACTTTTTTTGACTCAAAAAATAAATGCTAAGTGGACACTCTTATTGATCCAGAGTAAAATAGCAATGAACGTTAAAAGTATATATGACATTCATTTAAATGAAAAAATATTGTTATTACATTCACTCAGTAATTCAAAATAATTGGATAACTTCTAAACTTGCAATAATGAACAATTTAGTTTAGTTATATTATATTTTAATTATAGTTATTTTAATTTATGACGCAATATTGAATTCAATGTAATTGGGCATCTTCTGAACCTGCAAATATGAATAATTCAGGTGAGTTAGTTGTAATTTATTTGTAATTATAGATAATGTATTGTATGATAAAATAATATATTATGTTGATGTATCTGACCTAATATCTTTTTGTATATAATATTCTTGGTATTTTCTTTTCTTTCCGGACGGTAGAATTAAAAAAGAAAACCGAGGAAGTACTTCTGCAAAATGAATTAGACCCTTAATTTTTTAAGTAGAATTTTAGTTAATTTTAAAGTCCTAAATATTAGTTTTTCCACGCATCTTTCAAATAAGGGAAGATTTAATAGCTATAATTTTACTTAATTTTAAAGTCTTAAACATTAGCAAAATTATTAAATTATCATTTTGTATAATCTATTTTTAAATGGTAAAAAAAAAAGACAAACGACATTTCGCTAAGGGCCTTCATGCTTTTAATATAGTATAGATATAGATTGATTTGGACCAATTACAATCTAAACAAATTCTTCAGGTGTTTTTGTTTGTCAATTATAACTCCTATAACAATCCATAAAAGAATATTTTTTAATTTCTTTTCATTTCATAATAATAAGTTAAACATCCAGCTCTCGATCCAGAGCTACTGATTCAAGAATCAACTGAGCTCATGAAGTTAGGTAATTCATAATATTAACTAAAAAGAAATAAATATAAATATCACATGCATTAGATACATTTTTGAAAGTTTTTTTTTTCTTAAATAAAAAATTTGAGGTATACGAATAAATTATTCTAATTAAATTGTTATTGTGCTCAATCATTTTTTTTACAATGTTATAATGTCTGGAATTATTTTTCACTCTCTAACTTAATAAATAAGACTATTTGTTCTATAAGTATAGATAAGTCCATAAACCATAGTATATGTTAAAAGGAGAAAAAAATATCGTAATATTAAAATAATTAAAATAAGAAATTAGTTATAATAATTTTAAGGTAAAAAGGTACTTGAAATGTTCAATCGGGATAGGGTGGGGGATTGGGGGGATGGGCGCAATTGTTAAAAGTTGGGTGAGGTAATTTAATTTTTAAAGCAAAATTGAAAGGAAAAATAATATCCACCCATAAAAAATCGTGATATAATTTTGAGCAATAGCTTAAATAAGAATAATAAACAAATTAGTAAAAGAGTAAAATAAATTCTATATCTATTTAAGGAACTAACAGAAAAAAATATATAGATTGCACCTAAATTATACCGAAAATGTCGAGTTCACGCTCTAATTAATCGGACGATCTATTAATCATGATAATCATAAAAGTGAATTCAATGCTTCCCTAAAAACTGATGTGGCATAAAATATAAAAATAATTAAAAAATGCGTTTTCATTAAAATTTATTCATTTTTTCTAATTACAACATTCTTATCAAAGCCACCCTTTCTTGTTATGGCTGATGAGAAAAATGATTTTTTGATGATAATTTTTCTGCGAAATATAAACCAACCACCTCTCACTTTCTTGACAAATAATAAAGCAAAACAAATAAATAGTTCCAAAACTGGATGCAAAAATTCAAAAACCTGGGAAATGGTTTTGAGGGTTTGCCATAGCCTACGTTGTTGAGAGATATGGAAGTTTCAGTTCAAGCAAACTACTTTCCCATCCCAAATATTTTATTCATTCTTAATAAAAATTTCTTTTTTTCTGCTCAGATGAAGAATTTCAAGTATAATAAGTACCCAAAAAGAGCAATGTTTTGCATCACAACACATCAACAAACTCTAATTCAATATTCAGACAAAACAATTAATGTATTTTTTTAGATCTATCTTCTCTCTCTAGATTTTGCTCATTGATAGTGTAGCCGAGCACCAACTGCTCGATTGTCCAACTCAGCTGGTGCAGGATGGTGAAATCAATGGTTTGTATTAGAGTGTGTACAATATTATTTAGTCATATTTAGTCTTATGTAATTATGATAAATACATGATTCCTATTGTATAAGTATTTCACATTGTACACCCTATATATTTTTGTATTAATGAAAAAGACTATCCAAAGAAGATTAATACAATTTTGATATTGTGACTTTTGGTGGCTGATGGTGGTTTTTGAAGAAGAAGAAGGAGGTGGGTATGAACAGAAAAAAGTGATTTGCTCCACGTAAAGATTTTGTTATTAAGTACATTGTATTATAAGAAACAATATGACAATTTAACTTTTTAAAATATAATATGGTCAAATGCACTTAAACAAGTTAAGATTACAATTTGTCATAATTATGATCTTTAATAATTACCGCACATCGCGCGAATATAAATATAGTTTGATAAATATAAACAAATTCGTACTGGAAATTGCAATGGAAAGCAATTCAATGATCTCAAATTTTTAATGTGTATAAATATCTTTTTTATTCCATGCTTAGCCTTCTTGTTTCAAATGTGATTCATCCTTATTGTGGCAAAATTTAGTCCGAGATTTGGTGGATCTTTTCCATTTCTGATTTTATGGTAATGGCCACTAATTAAAAATTGAATAGAAGAAAATAGTTTTTTAACATCTCTGGTAAAAATGTCATAAAACTAAACACAAGTTTAATTTGTGAATGACTAAAAACCCACTTCTTCCGATCATTTGTAAATAACATGCATTTCTATATCAATAGTTGCAAATAATGCAGGTATCATTCACCTAATGAACTAATTTGGTAATTCATCATGTATTATTATTGATTCATGATAAAGAGAATTCATTCGTTGAATTTACCAGCCACAAATGGAATTTATCTTCAATTCCTTTGACTAGCGAAAAACAAATGTGCGTTTTTTATAATGATTATAGTAACTTTTTAATATAAATAATAAGTATAAAATGGATTTACTCCCAAATATCAATCCATTTTACACTTCACAAATTTACCAAATATAGAGAAGAGCGAGAGTAATGAATATGGTAATTAAGTAAAATAGTAATGAATAATTAATATTAATAAATTGGGTAAACGGGTATGGTAATTAAGTAAAATAATGGATAATCAATTACTACTTTAAATAAATTGGGTAAAAAGCTTTGACGTTAGTACTACTTTATACAGATAGTGAAGAGAGCGTTTGAAACTTGCATTGGAGCGCAAAACGAAAGTGTTAGTCGTAAAATTGTCAAAGAATTCAGAGAAGTTTCATTTGCTTTTTCTCCTTAATTCTTACGGTAAGATTTTTTTTTCTTTCTAATTTTCTTAGTTTTTGCATGCATGCTTTCACTGATTTCAGTGGCAGATTATGCTAGGGGCTCGGGGGGCGGTGGCCCCCTCAAAAAACTCATTTTTTTATATATACCTCTCTCTCACACGTCATTTTATTTTCACATTCTAAACAAGACATCAACTCCCATTTTGCTCTTACCCACTGCGGCCACCCCCACCGCATCTCAGCCCCTAGTCCCCAACAATGGTAATCTCTCTCTTTCTCTCCTCTTTGTTGTTCTGTGAGTTCTTAATGGCTTTTAATTTTTATATTATTGATTGTATTGAGGACGAAAAGCAATGTATCCCGTTGGTTGAGAATCAAATATTTTCGAAAATAATTTAAAAAATCGATGAAATTCACTTATAGTTGTCCCACATTAATTTCAAGAAGAACTTATGAGGTTTTGGAGTTCTATATTTTCTACTAATTCAAGAACCCTTACAAGTCTCATTTTCGAGCATAGAAACCCTAGATTTTGAAATTACGATCTTAAATTTGTCTTTTGCCAAAATCCTAACTATTCTTTTATTTTTTCGAGGTTTCTCCTAGTCTAAAATTTTCTTTTTCTGTGTGGCTGAGTTCGTGAGATTGGGAAAACTTTATGTTTGTTCCATCATATATGAGGCTATTTTGGGCTTATAGGAGTGGAATTAACAGATTAAGGCTTTAAAAGTCGAATTTCTCTGACTTAGTTCTGTTTTCAGATTTAGATGTTATCTTTGATAATTGATTTATGTATTTTTTAGGAGTGGTACGATGGTCCAACTTAAGAAAATTGATGCATTTTTCAAGAGGAAAGCTTCCAACAAAGATGAAAATTGTATAGCTTCAACATCGACACTTGAAAAGCACCATTCCGATTATCAAACGGTTCAACTGGATGAGCAACCCAAGATTCAAAAAGTCACCATGGATGAATTTGATGACAATTGTTTAGAACGTGACCCCGGAAAGCGTCCCCAAATTTGGGAATATCCAGTGAATCGAAGAGATGAAGTTCGAAGAGTTTATCTCAATTGGGGTCCCTATCAATGTCAAGTTGAAAAGTATCCCCTCAATAGAGATAAGCATCCAAGGCGATTTCAAGCATCTTGGTTCAAAAATTTTCCTTCATGGCTAAAGTACTCACCGACTAATGATGTTGCTTATTGTTTGCTTTGTTACTTGTTCAGTAAAAAGCCAAGTGGACATCCTGGAGCTGATGTCTTTACTAGAAAAGGATTTAAAGCATGGAAAAAGGTCAATGATGGGAAGAGTTGTGCTTTGCTTAATCATATATGTGCTCATTGGATGATACATGTGCTTTTGTAGAAAAATTATATCCGGTGGATTTTAGTGAGCAAGAGAAAACAAATTTGAGATTTCAACTTCAACACTTTATTCTTGAGGCTGTTAGTCATCCAAAATTGAATAACTTGTCAACTATGTCTGAATTGTGTGAAGCTTTGGAAAAAACAGGGAAGGCGAATACATATTACTTGATTGATCGCATAATCCGTTTTATCTTAACTCTTCTAGTTTCTACGGCTACTACAGAAAGATCATTTTCAGCAGTGAAGATAATCAAGACAAGGTTGCGTAATAAGATGGAGGGTGAATTTCTTGCTGACAATATGATGGTTTATATTGAAAAAAAGATAGCTGAAAGCTTTAACTATGATTCAATTATTAATGATTTCAAGTCTTTAAAAGAACGAAGGGCAGCACTTTAATTCTAGGTACGTCTTTCCTTTTATATATTATATTTTTATTGTGTTGATGTTATTTTAAATCTTTGATAAATTATATTTTGTTTTTATAAATTTTAATTATAATATTTTTTTTAGTAGTACCCCTCTTAATATTTTGGGCAAGTTCCACCACTGACTGATTTGAATAACTTTGTACTAGTTAATTTAAATCGGGTTGTAATATGGTACCTGGTTTTGTTGAAACTGTTTCATTGAGTAAATGCATTGGTTTTTGCTCTTTTTGAGTAGTTGTTAATATCTGTCAACATCGGTTGTTTACTGTGTTTTGGTTATGCACTAGTTAGTTGTTGCTACTATTCTTTTTTGAATGATTTTTCTTTTTAGTTGTCATGTTTTCTTTACTGTCATATTTCCTCTTTCATAACTATTTTGCTTTGCTTCACTCGAGTTGACGGTCTTCCGAAAATAACTTCTCTACATTCACGAGGTAGGGGTAAGATTTTCATACACATGTCTGCGTACACTCTACCCTCCTCAGATCGTACTTGTGGGATTACACTCGGTATGTACTGGGTATGTTGTTGTTGTGAAGAAAGAAAGAGAGATGTGTTCATTATTTTTTATTTTTCGAAATAGTGGTATTTTAGATACGGTTCGGTAAAACTAGTTAACTTTGACTTAAATTCTATATTTGTGATTCAGATCTCATAAACTAAAAATCCTGGCTCCGCCTCTACTCGGGTTTTGGATATTAGCCAACCTATGTTAATTGCAAATGGATGTTGGAGCATGCAGTTTGTATCCATATGTGAGATATTGTATTGATGCTAAAGCCTTTCTATTTCTTTAATTTGTAGATTTGTAATGTACTTGGACGCGTCATTGAAGAGGAATTGAATCTTGACAAGTCTCTTGCATTTATGGTTGGATTGGGATCAGGTCTTTGATCGCACATAAACAGCATTTGGTGCTTAAAGAATTTTTAGTGTAATGAGGGCCATGTCAAAGGCAGTGGCATCGGGATTCTTGATTTTATCGTTCCTTGTTTCCATATCGGAAGCTAATCCTGGCTTTATTCAATGTAATTGTGATGGTGATGAGAGATATTGGAACATGGAGAGACTGTTAACATACCACAGAATCAGTGATTTGTTTCTTGCAGTAACCTATTTTTCAATCCCAATTGAGATCATTTACTTTGTCAGCTGTTCTAACTTTCCCTTCAAATGTGTGCTCTTTCAAATGGGAGCATTCATTATATTCTGTGGATTAACTCATTTTCTGACTTTCTTGGCTTACTCTGGCCAACCCACATTACATCTTGTTCTTGCCATTCTTGTTTCCAAAATATTCACTGCAGTTGTCTCCGGTTTCACTGCTTGTACCCTCCCCTGCAACATAAGTTCGCTGCTCAAAATCAAGGGAAGGGAGTTTATGCTGAAAAAGAAGGCTTCGGATCTTGTTCGAGAAGTTGGAATAATAAAGAGGAAAAAGGAAGCTGGAATGCATGTTCGGATGCTTACACAAGAGATCCGAAAGTCACTTGATCGTCATACAATACACAACTCTGGTTGAGCTATCCAAGATATTGGATTTATGAACCTGACTCATGAGCTTAGAGGGAGGAATATTTCCAGTATGTATAATATGCCTATCCCAACCACTGATCCAGATGTCAGAGATCAAGGGGAGTGATGCTGTAAAGATACTTCCCATTGACTCCCCGCTTGCTGCTGCAAGTAGTGGAGGGAGTTCTGAACCAGGAGTAGTGGCTGCAATTAGGATGCTGATGCTGAGGTTGTCGAATTTCAACGTCGGAACTCCTCCTGAGCTTGTCCCGTACTGTTTCCCGATCCTAGTTTTGGTTCTTCCTAGCGGAAAAGGTAGATCTTGGAGTAACCATGAAATTGAGATAGTCAGGGTTGTAGCCGATCAGGTTGCTGTGGCTTTGTCCCATGCTGCAGTGCTTGAAGAATCCCGGAAAATTGGAGACGCATTGATGGAACAGAATCGAGCTCTGCACCAAGCGAAACAGGATGTTCTTAGTGCAAGTAAAGCAAGGAATGCATTTCACAATGTTATGAGCCATGGGTTGAGAAGACCGATGCACTCGATTTCAGGTCTACTCTCCATGCTGCAGAATGAGAAATATTTAAGTAATGAGAAACAGCTTCTTGTGGATACGATGGTTAAAACTTAAAACCAGCAAAGTCGTGAACACCATAATGGATGAGGTGATGGATACATCCGAAAATGACCCATTGGAGACGAGGCATTTTCAGCTACATTCCATGATAAGAGAAGCTGCTTGTCTTGCCAAGTGCTTGTGTACATTTAGGGGTTGTAATATTGGCATTGAGGTTGATAGATCTTTGCCTAATCATGTTGTGGGTGATGAAAGAAGAGTCTTTCAAGTCATACTTCATATGGTTGGAAATCTTTTGAAGGGCACCGAAGGCGGGTATCGCACCTTCAGAGTTCTCCCGGAAACAATGAGATCAAACTCATCAAATGACAGTATCTATATCAGGTTTGAAATTTTCTCTAGCATTAAACGATCTCAGTTAGAAGGCATAACATCGTCATTACCACATTGCACTCAAAGATACTACAATAACGGTTGAGGAGAGCTTGAGCTTCGCTGTTTGCAGAAAGCTGGTTCAGGTATGTCTATTGTTTTTCTTGTTTTTGGCTTTGCTAATTTGGGTTTAAAGTAACCTTTTTGATACGCACATTGAAAAGCAGTTGATGCAAGGAGAGATCCGGTTAGTCACAAATCCCAAAGGTTTTGATAAAAGCATGGCTGTTGTTCTTGGATTTCAAATTATTCCATCTAGTGCCATAGGCAAACCTGAGTATCGCGAATCTCCTAATCAATCGCATCCACGGTCTCTTCACCATGGTGTCAAAGTTCTATTAGCTGACTCTGATGATGTGAATAGAGCCGTAACGAGGAAGATGCTTGAGAAGCTGGGATGCATAGTTGCTGTAGTTTCATCTGGATATGACTGCCTTGGCGCTCTTGGCACAAGTGTGTCCTCGTTCCAAATTGTTTTTTTTGGATCTTCATCTTCCTGATTTGATGGCATTGAAGTGACCATGAGAATTCAAAAGTTCCGAAGCAGGAGCTGGCCTTTGATCATTGGTTTAGCTGCAACTGCTGATGAAAATATCAGTGCAAGATGCCTGCAGATTGGAATGAATGGAATTATCCGCAAACCAGTTCTCTTACCAGGACTTGCTCATGAGCTTCATAAGGTCCTGCTGCAGGCAAGTAGATAATGGTAACACTGCATTACAGCGGATCACAATAAGGCAGGGGATCTGCTAAACGATTTAATGCTAGGCGTGGAAATAAAGTGTAGAAGTTCTAGGATACCGATTTTACATACGCCACCTCAAAACTCCATATGGTATAGAACTTGTTTTCTTTATTTTTCACATAAATCTTTAAGCTCTAAAAGCTCTTTGTTGCAGCATGCCGGCATCTGCTCATTCAGAAGTTTCATGTTTTAAAATTACTTTAGCAGAAATATGACACAGGTTGATATTTTCCAGAAAGGAATAGTCATATAGGTTGGTTTTAGTGTAGAATGCATCAATGTTCGTGTATATATGTTCCAAAATGCATCAGTATCATGAAGCTACAGAGTATATTCTTTCAAAGGCTTGATTAATCAGCTTCTTCGGCTACTGCTAATCACTATTTTTAAAGGCGTATTCTAGTTTCCAGGACTTTGTCGGGTGTTACTGTCTACGTTGTTTGGCCAACATTGTAGTTAGTTACGATGAATAATTGGATCCTTTTGCAGTGAAATGAGTATATCTTTGTGATATACAAAGATGATCATATAAAATCTGCAAAGTTTTCCACTTATAAAATCTTTTGGCTTGTTAGAGGTGGATTCAGGTACGTAGGTGACTGCATGTATTTTGGAATGTTGTGGTCAATATCCTTCATAAAAACTAGAATACTATTCATAATGATCAAGAATTGCACACCATTATTCAAGTTACTTAATTTCTCTTTGATATTGATCTTCACTTCTATTATTGTTCTGAGGCCTTAACTTCAATTCATGACTGGCGTTTCATATGGTTTTACATTATAAGGGGAGGAAACTGTCTGCCTTGATCAAACTCAATGGGATACTATGCTAAATAACTGTCTAGTTACAGTTCCTGTTGAACGCCAATTCACGCTACTGCTAGGATTTTGTTCCCGATTCTGGCGAAAAGGTTATTTTTTGAACAACTTTTATAACGAGGTCAAAATTTAAACGGTGGTACCGAAAGATCCTATTTATGCAAATCATCCGGTTACCGCTCCTTCATGACAAAAAAGAAGTACAACGAAGGCCCTAAAGGTGTATGGACTTCACTTCATACATCCATTCATGAATTCAGTCCAGTAAATTTACAGCCCAAGTTAAGGCTGCCACTTTGAAATTGGTCAGCAAATTACTAGACCACAATTTTCTTCACTGGAATGGTTATGGGGAACAAAAAGATCATTCCCCAAAATGGCCACTTAAGTAGGAACATAATCCTACTTTAGCCAACAATTTAGAAGGACATGCAAAAAACACTAAAAACAAAAAGTTATTAGACGACCATCAATTAAGGTAAAAAAATTCCACAATCAATGCAATCACAACTTGTAGACCAATACTTTTGGAATTTGTGTGATGTAAGCCCATGCTTTTAGAATTGTGAAGGGATCTTCATTTTCTTTTTAATTCTCCTAATTCCCTTTTTTTTTTCTTTCTTTCTAAAAAGGGAACATTTTCTCCAGCTCAAATCAAGGCTCGATCGAAGGATTATATAAATTGCAAAACTTCCAAGTTCCAAGTTTACAACCAGACTTTTAAAAGTGTAGATTAATGTAAACAGACTGAAACTACGTCTTGACATAATATATAGTGAAATGTACCTGCTGAAATGTAGCATTGAGGTGAGGAAATCCAATTTTAAATGGTCTTTATAATCAGAAACTCAGTCTCTAGAGAATTTTATACTAACCTTGCATATCACATGGGAAATCTGGTTAGCACCCATTTTTAAGAATAAACAAGGGTCATTCGCACAGATGCCCTATTTTGGGGTCCTTTTTTAATTTTTCCCTTCAAATTTGTGGGTTTTTTTGTTACCTTTCATCATAATTGGCTCAACATAACTTAGATTTCGCCGGCAAAATTTACGTTTAGCTTTGGCATATATATGATAACATCCCACAAGTTATGCTGGACAAGACAAAACTTTTCACTCAACATCATCAGAAAAATGACATAAGTTTAGATTTCGCTCGTCAAAGTTAACATTTAGCTTCGGTATATGTATCATAACATCCACACAAGTTATGCCGAAAAAGGCAAAATTTTCAACTCTCAACAAAATCTGAAAAATATTATACAACCTATGCCGCATAACTTAATTTCTACGAAACTTGTGGCGAGCAATGCAAAAGTTCAATTTTAAAAATAAAAATGTTACATAACTTATGTAGAGCGAAGCAGGTCTGAATATTTTTATTGAAGAAGCATCGGGACAAAAAATGAAGACCAAAAATATAAAATTCAAATATTAAATACCATCGCGTTTGAAGGGAAATCCGTGCAAAAGCTTCAACAAACAAACATTTGTTGGTTAGTAAATGGGAACACAACGAAATATCTGACTTTGTTTGAAAAAAATTAAGTATGGAGAAAAACCTAGGATTTGTAGTGGAGATACAAATTCCATTTTCTTTTGCCAGCCACAAAGCAAACTTAGCTAGTTAATTCACTTTGAGTTGGGGCAAGAAAGCACTAACGTAAAAGCATTGATGATTCTTGTTAAAGCTAAATAAGGACTAAGAGTCCAATAATCTACATGTCTAACACATGGAGTGTTCCTAAAGGACATGTTATTATGCAACATTATGGGACACATCTAGACCATCTTTTATTGAAACTTCGTACCATATTCATAAGGCTCCATTAATTTGAATTTGAAAGAGATTGATACCTATTAAATATACACCAATATGTTTAGATGTTGATAGAGCTTGAAGCCTATAAATAATTAGCTACATGAGTGAACTCAGAAGAAGTATCAGAAAAGGTACGGAAAAGGGCCAACTATACCTTCGAACTATTCGAAATAGCACACATTTACCCTCCGTTTGTTTTTGGTACCAAAACTGCCCTTGCCTATGTTTTGGACCACAAATGTCCTTAAAATGTTAGTCTTGCCACTGGAGCTGACTTGACGGTCCAACTGAGTTAAATTTGCTAACATGGCAATCCACCTAGGCAGTTCAACATGGCAAAAGTCTCCTCCCTATAAATTCATGTTTTGTTCTTCTTTGTTGAACCCTCATCACAAAAAGAAAATGAAAAATACCAAAAATTGTTCTTCCATTGTTCTTGTTTGAGTTGTTGTCCGTGCTTTGAACTCCAACTTCGAAGTCTGCTGAAGTTTGTTTGAAGTTGTAGTTGTGCGTTGAAGGATCGAGTTCTTTGTTTGGGTTTTAGGTCAATGAATCTAAGGCTGAAAATTTAATTCAAAGGTTGATTGTGTGTTGAAACTCGAAAATAGCTTATTTGAAAGCGTGGGTGAGACACTTTTAGCCGTTGTTGTCTTGAAGTGCAAAAATTTGAAATTTGAAGAGATTTAATTGCATGTTACTGAAAATTGCTTGGGTATTGAGATAGAACCTAGAAATTGAGATTTGACAACTGATTTGTTGGTTTGAGAATTGCTATTTGAATATTTGAGCTAAAAAAATATAATTCCATGGAAGAGTTATTAAAAGTTTGAAAATCTGAAAATGGGTTTTGTGATTTATGATTGGTTTGATTTAAAATTCTAAATTTTACTGGGGATTGTTGGGTTGATGTTGGGAAGCTATTAGTGTTAAGTGAGAAATGAGGGATAATTTTATTTTACCTCTTTAATTAAACTATAGGTTGGGTGTAATAAATGGATAAGTGGGTTATCATGTATTTTTTTTACACGTTGGACCGTCATGTCAGCTTCAGTGACAAGGCTAACGTTTTAAGGGTATGTATGGTCCAAAACATAGACGGCAATGGGTAGTTTTGATATCAAAAACAAACGAGGGTAAATGTGAGTTATTTCAAATAATTCGAGGATAATTTTAATCATTTTCCGGAAAAGGTATACAAGCAGAGACTTCTACAACTTCCGGTATTTTTTAGCTTTTTAAATTTGGTCCACAATAACTGTGGTTTTACAAAACATAAAATGCATTAATTATTTTTATTTATAAATATATCCTTACTCCAGTAAATGATTTAAAGGTTTTGAGGAGAGATACAAGTTAATTTGGAAGATATAAATGGTAATTTAATCAAATAATCTTTATAATTGATACGACTAAATGATTTTCTTGATGTATGCGACAAAAGTCGTTAAAGACATAAATGTGGCATCATTTGACTATGTCCATATAAATATTAGATATATATATATATGTGTGTGTGTTTGTGTGTGTGTGAGACTATAAATCTCTCGTCAAGGGTAAATTGAGAATTTTAAAATTAAATTATTTCTAACTATATATATATGTAACTTTTTTTTAGATAAATTATGAAGAAACATATGTCACATAATTGAAACAGAGCTAAAATTATTTTACTTGGAATTACTACTATATTTTTTTTTTGGGGGGGGGGGGGGGGGGGACGTCGTGCTTGTTGTGAGTAAGCTTCTCGATTATAAGCTATTCATGTATACTATATAGCTACATTGTTATGCCCTTTCCCCTCTGATTTTTCGTGCTGCATCAAATATAGTGGAGCAAATGACAGTAAAGAGATGGGGGAAAACACAAAAAAGAGAAATAAAGTGAAAATTGACTTCTCTGTTCTAATCATGTTGTGTGTCTACTAAAATTTGAGCAATGACAGTGTTGGAAACTGAATCTTTACTCCACTTATGAGACAAGAATTTTAGGCCCTACCTCACTTATTTCTCTTTTAGAAATGTAGTTATTCTAATTTACTTGTTCTGTGGAAAAAGTTCTTCAAAAATGAAAATATAGTATCCTTGTTTTATAATTGGGAAAGAATACAATAGTGTGTACAAATTAGAAGGCAAGCAAAGTGAATAATTGGGAAAGAATACAATAGTGTATACAAATTAGAAGGCAAGCAAAGTGAATATATATATATCAATGACTTCTCATTGATTGCTCTTTAAAATGCACCATTTTTCTTTGGGTAAGGAAAACCAATTTAAATTAACAGGAAATTAAATAACTTCAGTAAAAAAGGGGACTGATCTCATAGATTCAGTCTCATTAAAGTCTTTGCTAAAATGAAATAAAGCATGAGAAGAAGGATCAAAACACTTAAATTTGATCATAAATTTGGGTGTAGATTCTTTAATACTTTTAATATAAAATTTACATATTTGAAAATTATACGAAAAATATTAAAAGTAATAGTTAATGTTTCAAAATACTTTTGAAAAGTTTGAAAAAATCATAGTAAAAAGAAATTGTTTGATAGTTCCTCAAACAGTAATACTTTCACACAAACTGAGACCGGGGAGTATCATCTTCAGCTAAGTTATGTGATGCTCAAGTGTTCCCATAGTTATAACTAAAATATCCGCCACCATATTTGCCTCCCATTGCAATGGTCAAAAGAACGTCTCATAGCCTCGAAAAGAAACCTGCAATCACTCATTATGTGTGAATAAATTGTGTTTTTTGTAGAAGAATAAATTATACGTGTCCGATAATATTACCAGTGAATTTATTTCCAATATCAGTAGCCCACAGGTTTTTCATATATATTCCACCAGGTGGTTGGATTTTGAGAAACAGCTACAGAACACCAGCGTCACTTGATTTTTATGTGCCAATGTTTAGTACGTAAAAACAAATTTGTCCTTGTTTTTTTTTTTTTTTTTGTAAATGGCGTAACATAATTGACTTCCAAAAGAGATGTACTTTCATAATGCATGAATCTTCCAGTGTGACCGGCCTCTTTCTGTCATTCTATGATCATTAACTCTACCACTAAAAAATTGGATTTAATTTTCACCTGACACGACCTTGCTTAGAGTACTTGCAAAAAAATAATTTTCCACAGATATTTTCCTCTATACCAAACTCACATGAGGATTGTATACTTTCTGGATATCTATAAGTTTTGTGCTCGGATAGTATGTAATTATTTACACTATCAAGTAAAATTAACTTGTCACCACCGATTTAGCTTATGATGTGTTTGGAAGCCCTCGGCCAAACGAGTATTTTACAGAGAGCCGACAAGAAATTTCATTAATAACTAGTTGTTTTGATCCTTTGGAACAACTCGATGAATTTAGTAGATCGTTTTAGGAGGCCCTAATGACTATAGATCGAATCTATCCAATTTTTACAGTACGATGGTTGGCTGCAACAATAGGCTACTCTTTTTATCAAGTCTGATATAATTAAAAAAAAATAAAAGTGAGAATTCTCTATAACTAGTTAAATTATACCAATAGAGTAGGGGGGACTCACCATTATAATATTGGATTCATTTGAACTTAGTACTTTTGACACAAACTAAAAATTCATATGTAAAATTTTACTAAAATTACAAGAAATAATTGATATGAATACATAACTTTAAAAAAATGGAATGAGTTATAATGCTAAAGATACTAAAAGGTTATATCCGTAGAATATAAATCATGAATACATCTTTGAATAGGGTAATAAATCTTTAGCAGTATCGTATATAACTTTAAATCCCATTTTAAAGCTAGCTTTGACCCTTGAATGTCAACGAAATTAACAAGATCAACTAATAAGTCGCATAAGCAAAAGAAATGAAATAGGGAAAAAAAGGTATGATTAGTAGACGGCTAAAATTTCGATTTGTATGAAAATTTGGCAGATTCAATGAATAGAGACTTAGAATAATATTGCTTAATATAATTGAATGTATATCTTCGGCAGCCAATACAAATAATTAAGGAGAAAGAACATTATTTCGCGGATTCTTGCTATCACTGCTGGAAAACCAATTTTTCCGTAGGCATTACCAAAAATGATTCCAACATCTTTAACTAGATATTTTTAGACAATTAGACATGTACAAGTAATGGTGCTATCCGTACCTCAGGTTTCAAGCCACTCGGTTGAAAAACATTTCATGTTTAATTTCTTCAATGGAAAAATCAGCAATATCCACTTCTTATTAATTGAAACTATGTTCCCATATACAAGAAACACCACAATGGTTTCCTCCACCACGCCCCCTCCCTCCCCCCCCCCCCCTAAAAAAAAAGATCTTGTGTTTTCCACTCCTTATAATCATGGGAGATTTGCTAAAGTCAAATGGTACATAACAATTAATTATTACGTACTTTTTTATGATTACCATACGCTAACTAGCTAGGCTATTAGCCTATTACCCTTAAAAAGAAAAGGAAATTAAGAAAATCCCTTAAAATATGGTCTTTAGGACAAAAACTAGGGTACAAAATTTGAAGAGTTGATCAAATCATGTTTATAATGTTTTCAGGGGATAATTTAGTGGTCAAGAAGTTATATGAAATATATATAAGAATTTCAAACATATATGAATTTGATAGCATAAAATTTGATATAAAACTTCTGTCTATATTAAGAAATTTCTTAAATATGTATATATATTCAATTGCGTTTCAATATCTAACATTAGCAAATTCAGAACTCATAAATTTTAAATTCTGTTCCGCGTCTATCCGATCATGACCTCCTAATTGGTTCATGACGTTAAAAATATTAAGTAAATTGAAATTTACTGAACCTCCAATATCACGACTCCACTTATATGGGACACCCTGAAATTTATTTCTTTAAATTAATAAGTGTGCGTGTATATAGAAGGTAAATCACTTTAAGTGTCAAAGAAATTAGCATACTAATTTATATAATCTTTATTATTTATTTATTGATCTTTTTATTTAATATAATACTATACTACAATAAGACAGATTCACGTGTTATTCTACACTTCTCAGAGAAAGCAACAATTAATGGTGTTGGATTATCCTAATCCATTTGTTATACCTACTCCCCTAACCTACTCTAATTGCCAACGTGCAAAAAATATTTCCATACATACATACACCTATAGTCAAAGTGATTTCCTAAATAGATTGTGGGAATCTAAAATAGTAATTATATCAATACGAATATGATATTATTTTTATGGACCCTAATTAGAGTTTTGATGATTCAAGTATGTTTTGAGGATACAAGAAATTACTAGATGTCTGTCCACATTCGGTACAGCAATATTTTAGTCTAATTTTTAATAAGCTAAAATGGAATTGTGAGTTGAGATAATTTTCTCAGTTAAAAATTGGTAAATATTTATCTACTTACACCAAAGGAATAATTAATTATGTGCATAAGTAGCAGTAACTATGACCTTATTTTATTAATTAAGTCCAGCTCTTGTCTACTGTCTTTTAAGTTCCTCTTGCATACAGTGGTACTATATGCTTTTGAATTTGTAACTTATGTTTTTATCTAGTTTATTTGTTATCCAATTTCCATGAATAATTAATTTGAGTCAACATTTATGTCAAGGACGAGAGTAAAGAGTTTTCGCTAAGATTGAGGGATTAGCTAGGAACGTAAAATATTATGATAGTACTTACCTAGTTACCTGCACGCGTTATTTATATCAAACCACACTACTTAACTTGTCGTCATTAAGTGATAAACTTAGGCAAAAATGTAAATTCATAATCATAATCAAGTGACAAAAGTTTATATATAAATACATTTTTCATTATTGATTTGTAGCCGTAAATATCAGGTGCGACTAAGTATGTTTCTCAAAATTATCCCCTTTTACTAAATTTAGAGACCTATTATAAATGAAACTTGAGATTCTTTAATACTTAATTATTGTAAAGTTCGTTAGGGCAGAAATGTATTAGGTACATGAACCCAAAAAAAAAACGTAAACATTCTTGAATACTGACAAGGTGTCAATTTATTCAAGACCAAATGACATTAAGTCATCCAATTAAACTATATTAAGCTACCAAACTAAATTTTAAACCACATATTGAATAAGTTGATTAAAGAATATGTCTATCGTAAATATCGATTTAACTTATGATTATTACTCTTGTAAGCAATCAATCAGTTTCATTTATCATCAATAGTTGTGGTTGTTGAAAATTTACTAATATGGAATTAAGTTTATCCCATTATTTATGACTCGAATAATTGGGCCCCGCATGTCGGAAACGTCGTTTCCACACACGTGCACTCGTAGTGCCAAGTATCGTAAATTTCATTAGTGAAAGAGATATTGGTACGTAAGTAAATGTTTGAGACATAGAATAATGGACTGTTATTGGCTAAATAACAAGCGCTCCACATCGGTAAACGAAGGAAGAATTGTGCAAAGTGTAAGATGGTACGGATCGGGAAGGGCCGCGGCGCCAACCGGACGGAGCCGGGGTGCGGGGTGCCGGAGCGCCGAGATACCTTCGGCCAGCGCCACGGCGCCGACCAGGCAGTGGCGTCTCTGGAGCTGAGGCGTCGCGGCACCAGTGTGGCAGAGTCGTGGCGCTTCACTAGCAGTAAGTGCGACGGAAGTCCAAAAGTTTAGCTGATTATGGAGAGGTTTTGGTGCATTAAAATGACAATTTTTCCTCCATAAATCAGCCATTATTTGGCTGCATTAAGTGGTGAATTAAAGGACCATTACATGACATTTAATGGCCATTACATGGGCACTTGAAGATGCCATTCTTACACTATTATAAGTTGAGGCCTTTGGCTCAATTCTACACACACTTTTCAAGAACAACAATTCTGAAATTCTTGTTGCAAATCTTCTCCTCTTAGCAATCGTTTGTTATTTGTTTTCTTCGCTAGAATCACTTGTGTTTGCTTTGCACAAATGATAGTTTGTTGTTTTATCTTGGGAGACTATTGCCGCTAACGTAAAAGCATGTATATGGGGCAATTTTATCTTAAAGATAAAGTGTCATCACTCGACTCAGCACAATTGTAACACTTCCAGATTTAGTGTCTCTTGATTTCAGGTTATCAAGATTCAAAGAGCTTTCTGCAATTGGTATAAAGATTAAAGACTGATTCAATAACTCAACAAACTTGTTGTTGTCACAATTCTTATTTACTACAAGCTTGTTGCTATTGTAATTCTTATTGTTTATTCTTTCGAAGCACTTGTAATAGTTATTTACTATTTTCGTACTACTTTAGATCCAACAGTGATTAGATGTATGAGAGATTTATTTATTCTTAGCTAAAAATCTTAGGTTCGAGGAAGGATGGGTAGTAAAAAAATCCTAGTAATAAGAACACGAATCTGAAGTCATCATAGTAAAAAATTCTGTTTTTAATTATTTCTATGTGATATGAATTTGAATTAATCGGATCAGTAAATTTTGAATACGTGTGAATGATTATATAAGAAGTAGATGCTAAGATTCATCTTCAACACATGGCTTACCTTTAGGGGTAGTGTTATTCCAGGCCCAGCATCATTCTGTATTGAGTCACTACACTTTTTATTAATCAACTTCTTATACTAAATGATGATATATATGATAAGATTATGGAAATTGTCAATTTGCATTGGGGTCTGCCTTTTTTTTCAAACTGAAGTGATAGTATATTCTCATGCAGTGTATCTAACTCGATTTTGACTTAGTCTTGTAATAAAAATATATTCTTAACTTCCCATCCATGATACATTAATGAACATTTTAAACCTTTTATTTCTAGCCCATCATACATTTGCCAGGTGAATTTTAAGTGTGGAAGTGGAAAATTTCCATTTGGGACCCTATTTAACAAATAATCATTTTTTTATGGGGCCAACATGAGTGCCACCATTATAGACAAAGAAAACTTTCCGAGACATGATATAATTTTCAAAAGTTTGAGGGACTGTACGTAGTTTCCTTGGATGAATTTAATATTTGATGATATTCAGGCATATCAATCAAATTAATGTGTATCATATTCCCTAAGGTTTATGTATGGTGTTAGATTCCGTTATCCCTTTTAATAGCATGCTCGGAGGCAAACGGGCTTTGTCGGATTACATATTACAACATTTTCTAAAGGATAGTTCAGTGTATAAAACATTTTATGTATGCATGATTCGGGAAAGAGTCGCGCACCCCAAGGAATATGTGTGAACAACTTATCTTAATACAAATATTAGTGACTACTTTCACGATTCAAACACGTATATTAACATTTTCTATGACACATATTTACATCTTTTTTTGGTACTCTTAAAGACCGCATACTTTTAGTGTAAATGCGTTCAATTTGTAAGAGTCAAATCTTCTTTAATTAGAAGACTTTTTATTTACACTTCATAAAAGTTTGAATCTTAATCATTCATATTTCAATTATTAAGTGCATTTGATTTTTAGGTCTGAATCTTAACCATAAATATTCCAATCATTATTTTTTTTATTTTACTTGATGAATCTGAATAGATTTAAATATTTAAGATCTATAACAAAGTTTTAATATCATTAATATCCGTTTAACGATTTCTTCAAAGATGGCGTTTCATTGCTAGTCCATTCCCTTTCACCGCGCCTAAGCACCACTTGCTACCACCCTCTATTATCAACTATTATCATCCACCATCCATAACCATCATCCTCATCCTCGCCACAATACATATCTTTTTCAGTTGAAGATACAATTCATATAGCAATATACAACCATTCGTTCTTAATTGTCTCAAAATTAAACACATTCATAGCTAGGTAGCATTCTCAAGAAACATCACAAAACAATCATGCTTAAGTTGTATTTAATAATATAAATCGTACTACCATATGTTCTAAATAACTAAAATATGATATATCAAATCTTATTAGATCTAAAGAATATGTTCTCTACCTTTCACTGATTATTGTGTACAATATATATAGTGTTACGTAATTCTTTACATAGCTACAAACTTGGTAACTAAATCTTCCTAATTACAATTAGAATATAAATTTACCTAATATAAAAGATATACAAAATATGGTAATATTCTATCACACCCCTCAGTTGAAGTAGGGGGTTCTCGTACGCTGAGACTGGCTCGGAAATCATCAAAGAGTATGCGCGAAAGTCCTTTAGTATATGTCAGCAATCTAATATCGGGACGGAACATTAAGAATACGAACTTGTCCACGAGCAACTTTCTTACGTACATGCATGATACAGGGTCGTACAAACCATGTTATTGATAGTGCGAATGATTCGTTCGACCTTGCCATTCTAGGAGGAGGTGTGGGGACACGAGAATCGGAAAACCATGTTGTTAGTAGAGAAAAAATTATGAAACGCTAAATTATTGAACTCACGACCATTATCACACTGATGCAATTTTATGTATTTTTTGAATTGTGTTTTGACATAGACACGGAATGCAAGAAACTTGGCAAATACTTCAGACTTGAATTTAAGCGGATAGACCCAGACAAAATGAGAAAAGTCATCTAATAAGACGAGATAAAATTTATGACCCAATGAACTAGTAATTGGAGATGTCCATAAATTTGCATGAACAATGTCAAAGGGAGAATACGTAACACATGAAGAAGACTGAAACGGAAGGCGAACATGTTTGCCTAAAGGACAAGAAAGACATTGTTGAGCAAATTTGTCATTATTACAACGAATTAAATTATTATTTTTAAGAAAACTAAAAACAGGGGATCCTGGGTGTCCAAGTCTATTGTGTCAGGTTGACGGAGAGATTGTTGCTAAAGCGGTGGGAGGAGTGACACTAGCAGCGGACGTGGATAAGAAAGGATAGAGATCACCCTCACTATTGCATCTCGTAAGGAGCTTCCCGGTACGGAGGTTCGTGATAAAAAATCCAAATGGGTCAAAGTTAATTGATACAGAATTATCGATGGTAAATTTCCTAACGGATATTAGGTTTTTGATCATGTTAGGAGCATATAAGACGTCATTCAGGGAGAAAAAGGGATGTGGTGGTGGGGTTAGTGTGTGACCAAACCCTTGAATCGGAATGCGATGACCGCTACCAACCCTAATAAATTGTGGAGTATTTAAACTTGGCAGTTGAAGAATATTACCAGAATTGTTAGTGAGGTAAGACATGACGCACGTATTCATATACCACGCATTATCGGGTTGCCCAGGAGTCAATGTGACGAATGCAGGGCCCAAATTGAATTGGGAGAGGCCTGGAGCGGACTGCTGGGCTCTAGGAAATATGGTCGGATTACTGTGGCCCATTGACTAGCTTGGGGCGGACTAGTAGGCTGCCTGAAATAGGGCCCAAAATTGATTTCCAGAACTTGGGTTATTAGGCTACCAGAGGTTGGGCCGCGACTGTAGCCCCAACTGCTGCTGGGCCGCGGTTGTTGACTGCATGTCCCTGAATGTTGGGCAGTGCTATGTCGACACTGCCATGACAAAGAAATCAGATTGTGCTTCTCGGGACAGTAAGTAACGTATTGTGTTGCTCGGGTAAAGCACTGTGCTTCTGAGAAAGCAGAGTTCCAAAAAGCAGAGAAGGGACATGCGGTACGTTGACCCTTTGTTGTGATTTTGAGACAGCAAATTGCAAACATCAGACAAAGGAAGTCGTCTGACAATTTTGGGTGAAAATAGAAGGCAAAGCACTTTCTCGGGACAGGAAGCAAGGCGCAGAAATCAGGAAAAAAAAAGAAGCAGACGTCGGCTGAATAAGTTGAGGTTGCGATGAAAGAAAAATAGGGTTTAGGTTTTGACTCTTGATACCATGTAAGATTGTATTAATCTCCTTTGGGGAGTCTTTCTCATTAATACAAATATATATAGTGTGTACAATGTAAAATCATAATACAATACAATAGGGATTTTATATCTATCATAATTATACATCACTAAATATTAGAAAATATACGGAGTTATAATATACGTTAATAAAGACCATACACAAGTTTCATAGTATAGCTTTTGAACAACCAAATTTTACTTTAATTAATTTAACAAAACAAACTAATTGGTGTCTTAACTGGATGTAATGGATGACATTGACCCTAGTCATTTGATTTAGATGGACCGAAAGAAAGTTTTTGATTTAGATTTCTCTTTAATTTTTGGTCTTTTAATAGGACAAGCAATTCAAAAAGTTAAAGACATATATTTCGTCCTTCGTCTTTGTTAAGTAGATATTACATCATACTACAAATGGTAAAATCGTACTTTATTTAGTTTGTAAAAGAATAAAAATCACTACTATATTTAATTTCTCACTACTACTCCACTTCAATTTTCAATTTCTCAACTTCTCTGACTTATTTTTTGATTGTTTGATGAATAAAACATGAAATATTATCGATGTATTGGGGATGGGGGGAGTGTGGGCCACGAGGCTTGAGGTGCGGGGTGTTGGGGTAACGTGGGGGGAGGGGGCAGGCGAAGGGGTGAAGTGCGGGGTCGGCGGGGAAATAATTAATATGAAAATGTTATTTATGTGATTTGTTTTCCAATGTTTACTAGAAAAATATTTTTAAAATATATTAATTAATAAAATGTAAAAAAGTTGTCCGCGTCCTTTCAATTTCCTGATCCATGAATTTTTTGGGGGACAGTACTTCGCTCACATTAAATGTCGCCGAGTCATACGTAGGATATTTTTTTTCTTCTGATTTTTCATTTGTCTTTGTCATTTGTGTGGTAGCCCTTCTGCTTCATTAGTCAGCTGAGTACGACAGGGTCCACGTTGTAATTTTTTTTCTCACTTTTTCTTCTCTTATTTCTATGTAATAATAAAAAAAAATCAGTCCTATCTCTGCATCAACAGCGAATAGTATTCACGCATTAATTTGTATAGATGTGCCAAAACGGTGTTCATGGTATTAGATACATTTTCAACATACTTGAATAGTTTAATAGGGTTGGTGAAAAAAATATTTAATTGGTCATACTTTTAGTTAAGAGTTAAGACTAGTTCATTATCAAGTGTGTTGCACGTAAATTTCGAATCATGTGTTATATTATTTTGTAAAATAATATGATATTTAAATTTGTCGAAATTTTCAAAAAAAAATTGTAAACGAGAAATCTCTTCTTATAAAAAAGATTCATGTGCGGATGTTGATTCACTTTTTTTCCCAAGCCACTTCGATTGAAAGTAGGAGAACTTTTCTTCACGTGAAAAAGATTCATGTATCGGACGTTGATTCACTTTTACTTTTGCCAAATCATTACATTTGAGAGTCAAGAAAGTTATTTTCTATTAAAAAAAATTACTTATCGTTTAATTCTTTCAAATTTATTGCATCATTTTTCTCGTTCGAGAATTCCTTCCTTCTTCCATTCCACCTCGAAGAATAACTAGAACCAATTGAGTCACATTTTCATGTTCCAATTAAACATTGTCTATTTATCTTTGTTTTATTTTAAATTATTGAATTTAAACATTACTTCGATGCTTTTTAATCCTTTCAAAATGGAACAGATGTTTATTCACTTTTTTTTTTTGCTCAGTCACTACATTTCAGGGCCAGTCCTGTAAAAATGATTCATTGTGGCGGATATTGATTCACTTTTTTTGTTCAAGTCACTACGTTTGGAAGTCTGACAAATTTTCTCTCTGTAAAAAAGTTTCACATGTTGGACATTGATTCGTTTTTTTCTTGCCAAGTTCATTACATTTGAGGGTTAAGAAATTTTATTCTTGTAAAAAATGATTTATCTATTAGAAGTTGATTCGCTTGTCAGGCCGCTACGTTTATAAGGCATAAACTTTCTTCCCGTAAAAATAATTTACTTTGTCGGTACGGGTGGTCAAAAAACTCGAAAAACCGAAAAAATCGAAATTTTTTCTCGTTTTTTTTTAAATGATTTTTTGAAAAACCGAACCGAATCAGGATTTAGTGATTCGGTTCGGTTTTTTAATTTTGGATACGAACCGAACCAAAAAATTAAATATATATATATATATATATAATATATATATATATATATATATATATATATATTTAGGCTACTACTATCTCTTGAATAATAGTCATTGAATCCAATCTATGAAGCTTTTATGGAAGTCGCATGAGGCATGAACTTGATTAACATATCACGGAAGCATTGACATAAAATGTCGGGAGAGAAAGTAGTTGTAAATTGGTAAAACTTTAAATTGTCATAACTCTGCGGTCGGATATCCGTTTTACCCGATTTTTTTTTGATGTTGCGTATTTTTTCGAGTCGGGGCCGGTCAAACCGCCTAGCCAATTTTTAGAAATACGTCCGTTTTCCCAATCAATTTGTGTTTTCCCCCAAATCGATTTCTAATTTTCCTTTTTATTTAGTAAACATCTCACGATACACAATAGATTTCAACGTCGAAATTTTATGATAGTGTAAGTGTGAATGTCAATTTCAGTTTTGGAAATTCAAATTTTTTTTTAAAAAAACCCCGACCCGGCCCGGCCCACTAAAAAAAAGCTGATATAAACCGAACATATCGTTTTTTTTAAAAAAGAAACTATATTCATTTTTAAAAAAAAAAAACGATCTTTATTTTCATATTTTTCGGATACAAAACCGATATATGCCCACCCTTACGGACATTGATTTGCTTTATTTTCCAAGCCACTACGTTTGAGATTCGCAAAAATTTTCTTCTTATAATAAAAGATTCACGATTCACTTTTTTACCAAATCATTAAATTTGATAGTTATACACTTCGATTTTGTGAGAAATTGTCAATTAGGTATTCAATAGTCACACTTTAAACATTAATAAAGTGTCCAATAGATTATATGTTTAGTTAAGGTATCTAATTTGAAAAAATCAAATTTGAGGACCACATAAATATTTCAGCAAAGAGACAAAGGGAAAATTATTTAACTGGTCACACTTTTAGTTAAGACTAGTTTTTTGTCACGTGTATTGCACGAGGATGTTGAATCATGTGGTACATGATTTTATAAAATAAGATTAATATTATTTAAAATAAATTTGTCGGAGAGATTTTGAAAAAAAATTGTAAACGAGAATTTTCTTCTTATAAAAATGATTCACGTGTCAAATGTTGCTTTGTTTTTTTCCGAAGCTATTACGTTTGAGCATCAGAAAAACTTTCTTCTTTTAAAAACCTTCACGTCTCGTATGTTAATTTGCTTGTTTTTGCCAAGCTATTATGTTTGAGCATCATCCACTAATTTGATTTTGTGATAAAATATAAATTAGTCTTCAATAGACACACTTTGAACATTAATAAAAGTGTTCAATAAATTACTCCTTTAATTAAGATATTGAAAAAAGATAAAATTTAAGAGGTATGAGCTGACAAAGTTTAAGTCGTTGGTCCTTATCCATCTACCCTAAACTGTAACTGTTTTCTTGTTCGTTCTTCTAATGACGCTATTGGAGATTAATTTCTTCCGACTAATGAAGATAATAATCAAATCTTTCCCGTGAATCCTTCTCTAAAAATGGAACTAACCAAGTTAACCTATACGAGAGTGAGGAATAAAAATCAACAATCAACTTACCGCTTTTGATGTCCCACAATTCTGCTAGCTTAGGAACAAAGGAGAAGGATGTGAAAGAAATAGGAAGGTGTACAACAGTACCATGAGATGCAGCACATGGAACACTTACTATTTAGATAGGTGGTTACAAGTTTGTTAGTTAGTTACAAGTTTGTTATAAGTTTGTTAAGTGTAATTAATAGTTAGTTAGAATATTTGTAGGTGTGCTGATTTTGTATATAACTAACAGTGTTTCACTACTAATGATCAATCAGATATTTTTCATTCCCAATTTGAGCTTCTGCTTCTTCTTCAAGCTCGACCTTCTCATCAATGGCAATTACTGCCACTTAATCTTTTCTTCTATGTTTCTAGACAACACAGTAGCTTCACAAAGGACATCACCAAAGGCAAGTGCTAGGTCAGAAAAGCGATGATTAAAAATCTCTCCAAATAATATTTGAACCTACGACACCAATAATCAACTTATCGCTTTTGATGTCCCACGATTCTGCTAGTTTAGAAACAACAGAGAATTAATAGACACCACCGAAGATAAACGTTAGGCCAGAAAAGCGATAACTAAAAAATCTCCCCAACTAGTGTGTTAACAACCGATCACATATATAAAAAGAGACATAGGAAAAGTATAAAATAAGATTAAGTAAACTAATGATAATTTTCTTAAAATAATAATTGGGTTATAATTGGTCTATGCAAAAACGTATTTTAGCATATAGTTATATTGATCATAGGCACACTGAAAATTTTATTGCAGAAAATATTCATCAAGTTTGCGATTATTATGGTATAACTGACAAAATAATGATTGTTAAGTTATATAATGCTTCTTCTAATAATTATGTTATAATACTTTTAAAAGATCTATTAACTCCATCTTTTCTTAATCATTTTTATATAAAATATGTGTGCCATATTTATAACTTAGTTGTAAAGGATGGTCTATCATTTTTGGAAGACATTCTTAATAAAATACAATTTGTTATAAACTTTATTTTTTAGAAGTAATAGAATACAAAGAAAAAAAAGAATATAAAAAAACTTGTCACGATTGTAGACTACCTTATAGAAAAATCTGAAGAAGTAGCCACTAGGTGGAATTATCTATATGAACAACTGCTTGTTGCTTATGATTATAGAAGATCTATAACTTTATTTTTTAACACCCATAATTGAATTCCAACTGATATGCTTGTAGATAACGATTGGAAATTTTTTTCAGAACTTAATGTATTTTTAGAGAATTTTTTTCAAGCAACTAAAGAACTTTCTGGTATATGTTATCCTACTATTTCAATTATGTTATTTTATATAGCTCTAATATTTTTGTTACTTAGTGAATATATGAAAAAACCATCTTATAAGACACCTATTAAAAAATATTTATCAAATTTAATTTTTTTTCTATTTCCACTATTTATATTATTGGTGTTGTATTAAATCCGACTATTAAAATAGACAGTTGTAAAACACTTATTGAAACTATTTATGACTGTATAGCAGTACTTCCACCTCCAACTTCAAAAAATCCAAATGAACAACCACAACAAGGAACAAACTAAAGAAGAAGTTTTGTCTAGTATACACGATGAATGCAAAAAATATATACGCATTACCAACAACAAAGTGCTAGCAACCAACCGCTTATAAACCATATTCTTCTTCAATACAACCTTATAAAAGACATATTGTTTTTTTGCTTAGTATTGAAAGCCTTAGAAATAGAATATTTAGTGATTCCACTGCTAATCAAGTTAGCGAATTAATGTTTTTGTTTTGCAGGGTGTTGTACCGTACCAAACAGTTCTCAATGAAGAAGGACGTGAAGACTTGCTTAAATACTGTAGGGAAAATGAGAAGACATTTCCGACACTAGCAAAGATGGCCCGAGGTGTGTTGAACATTCAAGCGTCATCAACAACGTCTGAAAGCGTTTTTTCTGCCGGAAGATTTCAAATAGGAGAGCACAGACACTCATTGGCGGGAGACAACTTGGAGATTGCAGTTTTGTTCGGAGATTGGATACGAGCGGAGCGTAGAAGGTGCGGTCAATCAGAGATCAGAAGAAGACGATTTAAACTACAACGAAATCTTGTCCGACGGAGCTGGAAGCGACATCGATCAATTTGACCAACAAAATTCAATTTCAACCGAAGAACCACAAGACATTGTGAAGAAATTAGAGAAGGTGTTTATGAATATGTAATTTCTTTTAATTGCAACTTTACTATGCGATTTGCAACTTTCAACACCACAAATTTGCAATTTTGAAATTATATTACAAAAAAATTATATTTCTATTAAATAATATAAGAGACATAAAAACAACATTGATATATTTTTATTATACTATCTTGTTCACTTATTAAAGTGTTTATATATGCTATTTTTTAAAAAATTAAATGAAAAAAAATAAATAAAAATTTCGATCTCGATTCGAGTCCGCCAAGATTGGTCCTCTTTTCTGACGGATGAGGGACGGGAAGGGACATTGGCCAGTCCCACAGGAGGACCGTCCCGCCCCGAACCCGGCAAGATGGACACCCTTACTTTATAGGGAGGCCGAAAAAGACGTTTAAGAGTAAAAGTGCGTCTAAGTTCTCTTCATGTAAGTTTTGTGGGTCCCCCTCACACCTCACCAGCCCCTAGACCAAGCTTAGATTTTCCTGTCTTTCTTCCTCTTTTTCTGCTTACATTTTTCTGCTCTCATTGAAAACATCGGTGGAATACGTAATCTTTTCCTCTGTATGTATACAACTCTTAATAAACTCACTCTCTTTTTCTCTCTATAACTTCAACACTTCAACTTGTTCTTTCTATTTTTCTTCTTCTTCTTCTTCGTAAGGGAAATTAAAGTTCCAGTTCTTGAAATTAAATTTGCATTGGAGCACAGAACAAAAAAGGTAGAGAAACGAAAAGGGTCGTTAAATTCTTGAAGATTTAGAGAAGTTTTCTTTTTATATTTTTTTTGTTTTTTGGTTTAAAAATCTTTTTTTCTCTCTTGTTAAATATTTTAGCTTTACAAGGAAGGTGGTGATAAAGTGGAACCTTAGTTTTCACTAAAGAAAATTTAATTAGTTGATTGTAAACCGGTGTTGTACCCGGTTTTTCTATAACTGTCATTTATTTAGAGTAGAGAGTGCACCAGAAACCGTCTCTCTAGCCCCACAAGGTAGGAGTAAGATATCCTACCCTTCTAGACCCACCGTGTGAGATTATACATGCTTTGTTGTTGTTGTTGTAGGTGCATTGGGTTTTGGTTCTATTTGGAGCTTTAGTGGGCCGTAGATTGTTTTTTTTGTGTGTGTTTTGATGATACCAATGCTGGATAAATTACATTTGTCTTAATGGAGTCTTGGGTCTGCATGTTGGTGAAGGATAAAGATCTAAGTGTTCGATTGACTTGTTCTTTTTCTTTTTTTTTCAGATAGATTTAGTTTACAAATCTTTTTATATCCTTTATTGAATTTATAACTTTAAATGAGTTTCAGTTCTTTATTTTTGTAAGTACTCCCTCCGTCCCAAGTTTCTTTAAGTTTGACACGAAAATGATACTTTTGAATTTTGTGATCTTACCATTCAAGATGAGTAAAGTAGCAAAAAAGTTATTTGAATTTTGTGGTTATAAACTTTCACGTGAGATGTTTTAATGGTTAAATTACTAAATTCATATAGAGACATTTTTTTTTTTAGACAAGTCAAAAAAAGTAAAGTAAAACACCGGTACGGAGGAAGTATTATTTATTTAAAGTTTATTGTTAATGTGTTTTATCTTTCATTTCAAAGTTGTTCTGGTTTTTCTTTGTCTTTTTGTTAAGTACTATGCTTGAGGTGGATAGTGGCTTCTCAGTCCCATTGCACTAAGTTCTATTAGTGGTTGTTTTAGTCTTTGTGAAAGTCAAAATTTTGAAGTTGAATTAAATAGATGTCTTTTAAGTTGTGGCCTTGTGGGACTAGTTGGTAATTTGGTATTTGGCAGCTTTTAGGCTATTCCTTAGCCATTTGGATATTAACCTGATTATGTTAATTGCAAATGGATGTAGGTACATTGCATTTGTATACATCTGTGAAATTTTATTATTTGTTAGGTTCTTATGTACTTGGTCTAGTTACTGTATAGGAATTGAATCTTAACAAGTTGTGTTCTGCATATATGGTTTGATTGATCAGGTCTCTGATTGTACATTAAGCTGCATTGGTACTAGGTCTATTGGATGAAATGTTGAAGAGTGTAGCATCATGGTTGTTGATCTTATCGTTCGTTGCTTCCTTATCGATTGCTTATGGTAAAATTGAATGTAATTGTATTGATGATGATGATGGCACATTTTGGAGCGTCGATACAATTTTATTTGCCCAAAGAGCCAGTGATTTGTTTATTGCAATAGCCTATTTTTCAATCCCAATTGAGATAATTTACTTCGTTAGTTGTTCTAACTTTCCGTTCAAATGGGTGCTCTTTGAATTCGGAGCATTCATTATACTCTGTGGCTTAACTCATTTCCTCAGTTTCTTGACTTATTTTGGCCATTACACATTTCACCTGGTTCTTGCCCTTCTTGCTTCCAAAATCCTCACTGCAATGGTCTCGATGCTCACTGCTATTACCCTTGTCACACTCATCCCTTTGCTGCTTAAAGTCAAGGTAAGGGAATTTATGCTGAAGAAAAAGACTCGGGATCTTAATCGTGAAGTTGGAAAAATAAAGCAGAAAAAGGAAGCTGGAATGCACGTTCGGATGCTTACACAAGAGATTCGTAAGTCACTTGATCGTCATACAATACTTTACACAACTCTTGTTGAGCTATCGAAGATATTGGATTTGCAGAATTGTGTTATATGGATGCCTAACGAGAACAGAACCGAGATGAAACTGACTCATGACCTTAAAGAGAGGAATATTTCCAGTACGTATAATAGGCCTATCCTAACCAGTGATCCAGATGTAAAAGAGATCAAAGCGAGTGACGCTGTAAAGATACTTGACGAGGGCTCCGCGCTTGCTGCTGTGAGTAGCGGAGAAGAGAGTTGTGAGCCGGAAACTGTGGCTGCTATTAGAATGCCAATGCTAAAGGTCTCGAATTTCAAAGGCGGAACGACTGAGATTGTCCCACAGTATTATGCTATCCTCGTTTTGGTTCAACCTGGTGGAAGGGGTAGGTTTTGGAGTAACTCGGAAATCGAGATAGTTAGGGCCGCAGCCGATCAAGTAGCCGTCGCTCTGTCCCATGCTGCAGTGCTTGAAGAATCTCAGCATATGAGAGACAGATTGATGGAACAGAATCGAGCTCTGCAGCAAGCGAGAGAGGATGCTCTTAAGGCAAGCCAAGCAAGGAATTCATTTCAGACGGTTATGAGCCATAGATTAACAAGACCAATGCACTCAATTTCGGGCCTGCTCTCGGTTTTGCAGGAAGAGAAGTTAAGAGACGAACAACAGCTTATTGTGGACAGTATGATTAAAACCAGCAACGTTGTGTCCACTTTGATGGACGATGTGATGGATACGTCAACGAAGGACAACGTAAGATTCCCATTGGAGATGAGGCATTTTCAGCTACATTCCTTGATAAGAGAAGCTGCTTGTCTGGCGAAGTGTTTGTGTACGTATAAGGGTTATAATATTACCATTGAGATTGACAGATCTTTGCCTAATCATGTTATGGGTGATGAAAGAAGAGTTTTTCAAGTTTTGCTTCATATAATCGGAAATCTTTTGAAGGGCAACAACGGAGGGCATCTTACCTTCAGAGTTCTCCTAGCAAGTGAAAACGATGTGAGTTGGAAAACGAGGAGATCAAACCCGTCTACCGACAATGTCTATATCAAGTTCGAAATTTGCACAAGCATTCATCAGTCTCAGTCAGAGATCAACGTCTGTACTCCGACATACTCCAGTGAGGAGGTTGAGGAGAGTTTAAGATTTGCTGTTTGCAGGAAGTTGGTTCATGTAAGTCTATTCATATTCCAACATTTGGAAGTAACTACAGTCCAATGCCTTCCGGTGATCTAACTTAGAAAATAGCCAACATATGTATAGGTTATGTATATACTAAATATATATATATATATATATATATATACACAGAATATACATAATTAGTGTAGATGTTTTGTATATTTTGGCTAGTGTCCGTAATTAATTTTGGTCAAAGGACGAAAATTGGAAAAAACCCTTTTTGTTTTTTATGTTTTAAATTTGATGTGCATATCTTTGCCATTTGAGTTCTAAACTAACTTCCTTCTGGAATATGAAAATGAAAAACAGTTGATGCAAGGAGACATCTGTGTAATCCCAAATCAAGAAGGTTTTGATCAAAGCATGGCTGTCATTGTCGGATTTCGAAGGCAGCCATCAATTCCCGTAGGCATGTTGGAATATGGGGAATCTTCTGACCTCGTGTATCCACGTTCTCGTCTCCGTGGTGTCAAAGTTCTGTTAGCTGACTATGATGACGTGAATAGAGCCGTAACGAAGAACATGCTCGAGAAATTGGGATGCATTGTCGCTGTAGTTTCATCTGGATACGAATGTCTTGGGGCTGTTGGCGCTGTTGCATCCTCGTTACAAATTATACTTTTGGATCTTCACCTGCCTGATGTAGATGGCTTTGAAGTTACCATGAGACTCAGAAAGCATCGAAGCCGGAGCTGGCCTTTGATCATCTGTTTAGCTGCAACTACTGATGAAGATGTCAGTCGAAAATGCATGCAGATCGGAATGAATGGTATCATCCGTAAACCAGTGCTCTTACCAAGACTTGCTGATGAGATTCAGAAGGTTATGCTTCGCGCAAGCAGGTGAATGTCGTGATGGTAATGTTTGCAATAGACCTTAGAGTAGGGCAGGAAATCTTTTAAGGTATAATGCTAGATGTAAAAATAGAAAAGTGTAGAAAGTTTAAGCAGACTGAATGACTGATGTTAATTACATGTAAACCTTGAGTGTTAAAATGGTAGAGAAACTTTTGTCCTCTTTTTTTTTCTTATAAATCTTTAAGTTCTCCTGCCTTTTGCTGCAATATATTCAATTTCATTGAAACTTGACAACTTGTTATACCAGACTAACATGTCTCAAAAGTTGTTTAGCCAACATTATTGTGAAATGAGTGTTTCTTCTATTTATGAGAAGGGTCTATCGGAAACAACCCTCTACCCCACAAAGGTAGAGGTAAGGTCTACGCACATACTACCCGATTCCCAGACTCCACTTTGTGGGATTACGCCGGGTATGATGTTGAGTTTTTCTTCTACTGCATAAATTATTAACTTCATTTCTCTTTGATTTTGATCTTTACTTAATTAGGAACAAAGCAAAAGATCATTTGATTTCATTTCAAGCAAATTTTTCCGTAATAGTACTCCCTAGCAACTTTGTTCAGGCATGCGGACATGTACTGTATGGTCTATCTTGGATAACATTCTTATTATGGCTTCATATATTATTTTATTATGTTACTCGTATAATATATCCTACAATATATGGTTGACCAGATCCACTATACTTTCTTCAGGCACACAAACCCAACCAATTTTCTACTCACCATCACCAATGGCACGTGCATTGCATATGCTCCCATTCCTCACTTGTGTCCTTAATGGTGTGTGTACATGTGAGCATGTGCTAGAGAGACGAACTGAATCCGGGATTTAGAGCTAGTGACTTCAGAATAAACGTCATCTTATTATTTATATATATTTACGCTTCTTTTTGCATATGTATACGTATATAACGAACTTTCAAAGCTATGTGAGATAATGTAGAATAATTTTTTGCTCGTAAAAAAAAGTATGTCCATATATACTACATCGACCTGTCGGAAATAAATATAAAAGAGACTAAAAATAGCGGAAGTTGTACCTCAAAAAACTCCGCCAAAGTTAAAAAATAGACCAAAATAGTAAAATCTGCAAAAACTCACCTCTATATGTGAGTTCCCTATAAATCCTTCTTTTCTCACACGGCTATTTATCACATATTTGATAAAGAATTTTTTGTTTGACAAATTTAAAGGACCAAAATTATTCAAAAAAATTTATTTGAATCTACCCGAACTAAACGGAGTACCGTTTTTTGTATTTTCTCATATATTCTTCCTTTTCAGTGAATATGATGGACATATGTTCTTGTCAACCAAATCAGTCCCACTATATGTCTGCAACGGTGCTATTAGATGGTGAATTTCAGAATCATTACGTGCTATGCTAACATAGGTAACGTCAAAGTGATGGACTTTATTTAGGTAAGCATTCATCATCTACAATTTAACTTACCATAGAAACACTCAGGGTTGTTTGGTTGTTAGTTATAGCATACAAGAATTAGTTATGCAACATTTAGTTATATAAGGAAATTAATTCCATGGTTTATTTCATTCCCAAGATTACAATTTATATACAAGTGTACAAGATCATTCTATGACTAATATTAAGGAAGACTTATCTAATCATATCCTAATCATCCTAATAATGTGAATTCTAATTATATGATAATAAATCATATCATAATCATCCTAATTATATGATAATAAATACAATTACATTGGTGATTTGATATGATTGAGACCCTCAATCTTAGTGGGATATTCTCGTATGCTGAGATTGTCCCTGAAATCATCAAAAAGTATGTGCGGAAGACCTTTCGTGAAAATATTTATAATATGATAACGAGACGGTACATGGAGAACACGGACTTGTCCTCGTGCAACCTTTTCACGGACAAACAAGATATCCATTTCTATGTGTTTTGTGCGTTGATACTGGACAAGATTTCCTGATAAGTATATCGCACTCACATTATCACAATAAACCACAGTTGTTTTTTCAATCGGACAATGGAGTTCTAAAAGAAGATTACGGAGCCAACATGATTCAGCGACCACATTAGCTACCCCTCGGTATTCTGCTTCAGCGCTTGACCGAGACATTGTCGGTTGTCGTTTCGACGACTATGAAATGAGACTGTCTCCCAAAAATACACAATAACCAGAGGTGGAACATCGTGTGTCCGGGCAGCCACCACAATCAACATCTGTATAAAATGAGAGACTCGAAATGGAGGACTTATACAGATGCAATCCAAACTTAAGAGTACCCTTAACATACTGCAAAATTCGCTTAAGAGCCCTCATATGCTCTTCTTTTGGATTATGCATATGTAAACATGCTTGTTCAAATGCATAGGAGATATCAAGTCTTATGAAAGTAAGATACTGCAATGCTCCTACTAAGCTGCGGTAATGTGTTGGGTCACAATATGTAGAACCCGTAGAGTTACTCAATTTTTCTTTTGTATCAACCGGCGTATGTGACGGTTTAAACGAGGATATGCCGGCTTTTTCAATGATCTCCTTGGCGTATTTCTTTTGATAGAGAAACATACCACCTGCATATTGAGTTACAACAATGCCCAAGAAATAGTTTAAAGGACCCAAATCCTTCATAGCAAATTCTAAAGCAAGGAAAGTCATAATAGACTAGCGAAGTGACTCAGAAGATGCTGTGAGAATAATGTCATCCACATAGAGAAGAATATAAGCCATGTCATTACCCTTCTTGTAAATGAACAAATACTGGTCGGACTTGCTATGTGAGAACCCCAATGTGGCTATGAACCCTGCAAACCTGTTATACCATGCCCGGGGGGCTTGTTTCAAACCGTATAATGATTTTTTCAACAAGCAAACATAATTCGGATGAGTCGAATCTCAGAATCCCAATAGCTGGTACATGTAAATTGTTTCCTACATGTGACCATGTAGAGATGCATTCTTTACGTCCAACTGATGAATGGACTATGATTTCGATAATGGCAGACTGAGAACAGTCCTGATAGTCGCTAGTTTAACCACTAGGTTGTTGAGTCGTAGAGTCCGGTTCTAAAATGGTGTGTAAAAGGTCGTTGAAGATTGTGTTGTAAATCCATTGAAGGACTATAACATCTAAATGAGACCATAAATTCTAGTCAACAACGGTGGTCTCCGATGAAGACTTAGGAGGAATAATATGATCTATGACCTCGAATGCTCGACAATGGATTTTAAACAACTCCGTCCAAGAAGAGTATTGTCCTTTTTCCATCTCAAGTATAATAGGAATAAATTTCTTGAAGTTGTTTACGGCAAGAGCGGGATGAAATTTTTATTTGTCGGCCATTGTTGCCCAAGAAAATAGAAAGAAAGTAAGAAAAGTAGGATTTTGGAAGATGAACACCCCTAGGGTTTCGGCTAGATGGTGGTCGAATGGTAGAACCCTAATTAGGGTTTCGGTTTGGAGTGAAAACTGAGAAGGAGAGTAGGAGAAAAGATGGGCGTTTAGGGTTAGGGTTTAAGCAACCCTAATTAGGTTTTAGAAGGGGGGGGGGGTGTCAGTTAGGTTTAGGTTAAAAAAGCTTTTAGAGAGGGGAGGAGGCCGAAATAGGGTAGGGCAAAACCTAGGAGTTATTTTGTGGCTCTTGATACCATGAAGGAAATTAATCCCATGGTTTATTATCATTCCCAAGATTACAATTTATATACAAGTGTACAAGATCATTCTATGACTAATATTAAGGCAGACTTATCTAATCATCCTAATAATATGAATCCTAATTATATGATAATAAATCATATCCTAATCATGCTAATTATATGATAATAAATACAATTACATTGATAATTTGATATGATTGAGATAATTATGGATTGGATCCATAACTATCTCAATATAAGGATTAGTTATTCATATACTAGCAAGTCCTTCCATTTCTATCAGGCATAAAATAATATATTAAGTCTCTCATAACTTATACATGTACTCATATTAGTTATGCCAGACTCTAGTCTTGTAATCAAACAACACCGTACCTGATATGCTGAATTTTATACATAGCAACAAAATACTACTATCAAAATGGTACTCCTCCATCCCAATTTAAGTGTCTTACTTTTTTTTTTTTTTGTCTGTCCCAAAAAGAGTGCCTCTTTTTATGTTTAGTAAGTTTTGACAAATTTAAGACCACAAGATTTAAAGGCTCATACACATCTTTAATTTAAGACCACAAGATTCAAAAGTCTTCCTTTATTTCTTAAACTTCGTGCCTAGTTAAACTAAGATACTTAAATTGGGGCGGAGGGAATACTAGTTATTTTGATCATTTTAATACATAAATAATTCACTTCCTAATCAGCAATCACATGAGTCGTTTGATTTCTTGTTAGAGTTATGCAAGTATTAGTAATGCAGAGATTAGTTATAAATGGTTAATTATTTATGTATTACTAATTCATATATTAATTAGTTCATCTTTTATTATGTATAAAACAATATATGGGTTGATTCATTATATTGTACATGTTTTTATTTATGCAGGATTGTAAAATGATAACCAAATATCATACTTGTCGTGCTGAATCTTATACAAAGCAACTACGAAGCTACCAAATATGATATACATGAATAACTCCCTTCCTAACCAACAACCAAACGACTCCTTAATGTAAACCAAACGACTCCTTACTGCTGAACAGTAGCACAATAAATACATTGTATTCTAATAGTATTCTTAAAAGATATTTAATTTTAAATCAATAAAAATCTTAAAAGTGCAATAGGTTCAGTGGTAATAATATTCTTAAAATTGAATTCGTCCGTGACAGAACCTGATTGATATTAATGTACCTAATTTTTCACTTAGAAGGAAACCAAAAAAAAATATCATAAAGATGACTGCTAGCTAACATTTCAGTTGGAGTCTTAAGTTGCTTACAAGATGGTTGAATATTGTTCCTTCCAATTAATTGTTTTTTATTTTCCTGTGCATATCCACTATTGGAAATTGATTTCTTGAGTAAATTACATTCTAATGATAGAATATACATACACAATCATAAGATGCTAGTACTAATTTAAGTTATCTAAATTATAAGAAGTCAATTACAATTATCTTAATTAATTAGATTACAATTATAATTTAAAGATATTACAATATCAATCATAGTCATGATTAATAGAGAGTAGAGATAATTATGGGATTACCCATAATTATTCTAACAGTCCCCCGAAGTCTTAGCGGGAGGTTCACATATGCTGAGACTGTCCCTGAAATCATCAAAAGTACGCACAGAAGACCTTTTGTGAAGATATCTGCAATTTGATAGCGGGACGGTACATGGAGAACACAGACTTGTCCACGGGCAACCTTTTCTCAGACAAATAAGATATCCATTTCAATGTGTTTTGTGCGCTGATGCTGAACATGATTTCTGGGTAAGTATATTGCACTCACATTGTCACAATAGACCACAATTGCCTTTTCAATCGGGCAATGTAACTCTAACAGTAGATTATGAAGCAAACATGATTCAGCAACCACATTGGCTACCCCTCGATATTCTGCCTCAACACTTTACCGAGACAGTGTGGATTATCGTTTTGATGATCATGAAATGAGATTGTCCCCCAAGAACACACAATAACCTGAAGTGGAACGACGTGTGTCCGGACAGTCACCTCAATCCGCATCTGTATAGGGTGAGAGACTCGAGATGGAGGACTTATATATATGCAAACCGAAATGAAGAGTACCATTAACATACCGCATAATTTTTTTGAGAGCCCCCATATGTTCTTCCTTCGGATCATGCATGTGTAAACAAACTTGCTGAACCGCATAGGAAATATCGGGTCTCATAAAAGTCAGATACTACAAGGCCCATGCTAAGCTGCGGTAATGTGTAGGATCGATGTATGGAGTACCGAAGTCGTTACTCAACTTCGCCGTTGTGTCAACCGGAGTATGTGATGGTCTGCAGGAAGACATCCCTGCTTTGTCAATTATTTCTTCGGCATATTTCTTTTGACTGAGAAACAGACCACCTGCATATTGAGTTACAACAATGCCAAGAAAATAATTCAACAGACCCAAATCATTCATTGCAAATTCAGCCGCAATGGATATAATAGACTGGTGAAGTGAAGTCGATGATGCCCTGAGAATAATGTCATCGACATACAGAAGTATATATGTCATGTCAGTGCCCTTCCGATAAATGAACAATGACTGATCGGACTTGCTATGAGAGAAACTCAATTTGGAAACAAATCTTGCAAACCTGTTATATCATGCCCGAGGAGCTTGTTTCAAACCATATAAGGATTTCTTCAACAGGCAAACATGATCTGGACGGGTATAATCTCGGAAACCAACGGCTGATGCATGTACATTGTTTCCTATAGGTGGCCATGTAAGAATGTATTTTTGACATCCAATTGATGAATGGACCAAGATTTGGAAAGTGTCAGGCGGAGAACAGTCCTGATAGTTGTTGGCTTAACTACCGGACTGAATGTTTCCCCACAATCCACACCAACATGCTGAGACCTGCCATCACCAACAAGACGAGCTTTGTATCTCGCAAAAGACCCATCAAAATTCTTTTTATAAGTTTAAAGTAATATATTATTGAAAATTGATTCCTTGAGTAATTACATTTCAATGATAGAATATATATATACAATCATAAGATGCTTGTACTAATCTAAGTTACCTAAATTATAAGATGCTAATTACAATCATTCTAATTAATTAGATTACAATCCTAATTTAAAGATATTACAATAGCAATCATAATCATGATTAATGAAGGGTAGAGATAATTATAGGATTGCCCCATAATTATTCTAATATCCACAACTAGAAAGTATTTCATGCTAATACATATATAGGGATATATTTCGAGCTCTAGACTAACAGATAGTGCGTGTGTGTGTGTGTGTTTTTTTTTTTTTTTTAATTATATGAAAGGCAAATAGATTTATTGTAGGGGGGACTCAACACTATTAGTGGTCTAAAGTTAGACTTCGATGAAAGACCTTAATATTTTCATTTAATTTTTTTTATATAATATGTAGTTTTTATTTAAAATTAGATTTTCTAACTTTTTGAGATGCAAAGTTAGTGAGGATCCGAAAAAACTAAAAGTAATACTCTCCTATATTTTTTTTTCTTTATTATTTGTTAAAATTTATCAAGAGCTCCTTTTTGGGATTGTATCAAAGCTTCATTTTTTCTTTCTTTTAAGTTTTGCATAACCCGATTCAATTTTTCTAGTTGACATATTAAAATTTTAATAATAAGAAAAGAATAATATATGCCTACGCAATAGAAATGTCAAGCACAATAAATTTGAATTGAAAAAATAATACTCCTATAAAAAATGAAGAAAAAGAACTTGATTCAAGTAACTTGATCTCAAAATAAGAACTTATTGCTTCATAACCTTTCAATAATGCTTGATATCCAAGAAAATGCATATCAATAATTTCTTTTGTCACGCATTTTTCGCTTTTGCTCTTGCTTGTTTCAAGAATAATATTATCAAAAAGAATTTTTTGAAGCTTCAAGGAACATAGAGAAATATAAAAGCTTGAATGAACAAAGAAAATATATATATAAAAAAAGGAAGTTTACGTTGATGTTTATGGAAAGGAGAAATTTTTGCATACCAAAAAAGGAGATGAAAAACCACTTTCATTGAAAAGGTAAAAAGAAAATTTAATGGTAAATTTTTACTTTCATAAATTCTTTGTTTTACCCCTTCCAAACTTATTTTGAGGCCCTTTTTATGTCAAATCAAAGTTCAAAAGATACATTCATTTTTAGTAAAATTTGTAGTACTTTTAAAAAAAATAAAAGCTTATATTATTATAACTATTGTGGTATAAAATGAGACGTTCAAAAATTGGAAATTTAAAGCGCAAGCTTCAACCGCTTTACCCAAAGGCCACCCCTGATTTATTGAAACTCAAAGTATATGATACAAACACAAGATGATTTCATATCCAAAATTTCAATTAGGAATTACCACTTGGTATTTAAAAAAGAAAAAATGACTAGGGCTTAGTCATTATTCCTGGCATGAATCATGATCACGTTGTAGTTAAGTGTACATTGAGGTCACTTGATAATTGGAACTAAAGTTATGTGCCAAGGGATCTGGACTGATCCAAAGTACAGAAAAAAAATTCAGTGTTTTGGCAATTTAATAATATGGAAATTAATTCCACTTATATAGAGTAACTCTACTTGGTAGACACATCAAAATTTGTGGTGGAGTGTTAAGCATAGGAATGGAATTACAGTTTTGCTTACTGCTTTGTTAGAATTCAATAATTTGTCCCAAACCTTTTATCTATTTTAAAAATCACTTAATAGGTACAAATAGTTTATCTAAAACACATTGAGATTGATGTATTTCTCAAAATGCAGAATTTATAAATTTAAAATTTTAGCTTCGCCTCTCATGATTTTGTTCCGATCCTGAGAATGAAATCATATTTGGCAGAAATATTTTACTTCTGAAATGAGATTTTAGAGCATAAATTTGAAGTATTCATACCCAAAAACAAATATCGAGCACCAAGTGGGGATAAAAAATACATGAGAGAGATTCATACCCTTGAGCCCATTTTACGTTCTCCACTTGTTAGTAAGTTAATTATAAATCAACTGCCTTTGCTTTTTCTCCACGCACAATTGAATCACCTATGTCAAAAGGTTCTATGAAAATGGCTACCGCTTCTTTTTTATTTTTTTAGTTTAATTATTCATTAATATAAGAAGGTCATATTGATGTACTAACATCTTAAATAAGTCTCTATGTCTTTTTTAATTGATAATACTTGATCCATTTGCAATAGTCTCTGAACTAATTAAAAATATTAGTTACATAATGGAGTAATACTTGAACTTTGCTCTTGTATTTTTTTTTCAATTTATAGTAGTTGTAGTTGACTTGCATCAAGATCTAGAAATAGGTACTAGATCCTAATTAAAACAAAGACAGAATTTTTTATTAGTTTACAAAATCCCCCATTTGCTAAAATTGGTAAACAGAACTCCAGACTCCACTTCTTTTTTTTTTTTTTTTCCAAAAGAAAGAGAGTGGCAGTTTCAAATTAGAGACTTAAATAAGATAACCCTAATAAAAAAATAAGATTAAATTTATTACTTATACACCGATAGCATAAATAATATTTACATTATCAAATTATTCAAAAGAAATGTATAAGTAACTTTTTATCATAACTTTGAAGTTAAAACAAATTACTTATTACAACATATAATTATAATTGATAGTATAATATTTTTAATATATATTATCGATATATAAACTAAGCTCCTTGAAAAAATAAGAGGAAAAGAGATAACCAAAGAAGAGGATACCTTTCGATACATGAAATCCTCCTACTTGAAAGATTTGCTTTCTTGAAAAATGCTTTTCAAGGACATTTCACAAACTTCACTTCAATCATAAGTACATTTATTTTCAATATATTTAAGGTGAAAATGAAGAGTTAAAATATCACAATTCTATAAAGAATTACATAACTAGTGGATTGATAAGATCATTAATACGAAAAAATGGTATGTCGTCTAGGATAAGAGAGGGGAATGTCAATAGTCCAAAGTTGAAGGAAAATCTGATTTTAGGTAAAGTTGAAGGGGAGAAATGTCAATCTCTTAAATCTATGGGGTATTATGATTGTTAGTACTTTTTCTATTGGCTCCCCTCTTAAATGTCAATATCTTAAATCTCTTAAATCTATTGGTTCCCCTCGATACTCGGTCTTTGCGCTAGAATGCGATAAAGTAGCATGTCGTTTAGTTGACCAAGAGACTAAGTTATCACCAAGAAAAATACAATAACCAGATGTCGAGCGTCTGGTATCTGGACATCTCTTGATTATTTTCATTAATGTAAAGAGTATAAATACATGATATACAATAGTAAACCTAGCCTATAATTACGGAAATCAAATATACATTTTTCTAAACAAGACTACTACCATAATTACAGTTTACTAATTCAAGATCTCTAACAATATCAGAAAATATACGTAGTATATTAGGAATATACTACTATATTCTATCAATAAACAACACATGAAGATAGAATTCTAATTGAGACTGGCTCTCTATTACTTAAAAACATTGTAGAAAGGACTTGGGAAGTGGCATGACAGATTGGCAGTGTCATTTTCTCACATTCTCAGAGAAAGAAATAAATTGGTTGATCATTTAGCTAATCAGGCTCTGGATAAAGAGGCAAATTAGCTAATAGCTTTCAGGAATTAGACATTCTAAACAGTGACAAATCAATGGACCCTTACGGCCGTACCTGAGAATTAGAGTATGCAAGAGGAGTGGATGATAGGAATTTTATAAGTTTTATTTCTAGAAGACATCTTAAGATGGAGTATTCGTAGTGGACAATGCTTAATTTACAACAGCAGATAGCAAACGAAAACAATATCCCTTCATTATTTTTCATTAATTGAAAGGTATATATACAAGTTACATATTTCCATAATAGGAGAATCTTATTCCTAAAACCTTATTCTACCATAATTCTAACTATACAAATACAATTATGGTAAATGTACAAGACTAATTAAGGTAACCTTTACACTACAATATACCAACAATATATACATCACCCGTGATGGGCTTGCTGCCTTTCCGTGTTGGGCTTGCTGCCTTAAGCACCCGTGATATACACTTATGTATATCAAGTGTATATCATGGGTATATTACCTTGTTTAACATACACAGATATACACATCGAACTCAATTGAAAATACCTATTTTTGGAAATATACTGAATCAAAGGCGGATTGAACATTTAGTTATATCAACATCTTTGGTTGCTAAAAAAATATTCGATCTCAGCATAAACTCAAAGCATGTGAAGCATCATTCACCCAGCAAAACAAATTACATATTGTATGGAAAAGCATAAACACGGAGAAGCAAGCGTCAAAGTCATTTATGTGCTTTCCTATTTTGTTTATTTGTTAGACCCTTTAATTTTGAGATATTAATAAAATAGTTAGTGGGGACACCCCATCGATTTTGCTTAAAAAAAAGAATCGAAATCAGAATTAACTAATAACTGAAGGACCAAAAATAAGATTATCCCGTTTTCTTCAAAATGAGTAATAACAAAACAAAATTAGAGATATGAACTAATGTTTTTAATTTTGAGATATTAATAAAAATTAACAGAATTAACTAATAACTGAAGGACCAAAAATAAGATTATCCCGTTTTCTTCAAATTGAGTAATAAGAAAACAAAATTAGAGATATGAACTAATGTTTTTAATAGTATCAAGAAAAACCTTCAAGTGTAACTTACCAAATTAACTTTGATCTATGGACCGAAAAGCCCAATAATTTGGGGTTATTTTGCTATGGACTATTAACACTTGTATACGTTCCTTAGTAATTATTGACATATCTTTAGCCAAAAATTAGATTTAGCAAATAGAAGCCTAAAAAAACACATATCCATATAATTTAATTGAAAGATAAAAAAATTCTTCTTTACATGTATCCATTAATAGCACTCCTAATATAGTTACAATAAGTTTCTTACTTGTTCCCAATCATAAAACTCCATGCGGTTCTCCCAACAGTGAAAATCATTAATTATGTATTTCTTTTTATTAATTATTTATCTTAGTTATAGCCTTCTTGTAGTTTTGATTCCTTTAGGTTAAAACATTTTGTTTTCCCATTAATTCTTCCACTGTCAGTAATTCTTTTAATACTTGTCCTCGCCTAAGTTTCCTTTTCTCCCCTTTTCTTTTTAAGTTCCCCATTTCTTTATTTTCTCCTAAAAATTGGTTAGAAAAAGAACGAAAAAACAAAGTTACAAAGGTGCACAAGTTTATATTTTCTTTTTGTTGGAAATTTGCCTTTGGCGGGAGTTGCGACCGACCAACTTTAACGGCTTAAACACTAGTGTAACGTATGTTGGAGAATCCGGTTCTTCACACATGCATGATCTACTAAGTACGTAGATAACCGTAGGGCCAAGAATCGTCAAATTTCATTGAGAAATGAAAGAGATATTGGTTCACGAAGTAAGGTGTTTGAAGCATGGAAAGTGTGGTATTGTGTGTAATTCTCCCTCATCGGTAGAGGAATAAAGAATTGTTGTGTATATAAGATTCGAAATTGGTTTGGGGTTTGGGACCCCAAGGGGTATCCCATGTGTTTAAAGGAGGGAGGACCTAGATGTGCTTCGGTTCGAGGAAAGACCACACGCGCGCCCCGCCCGTCCCGTCCGGTCCGGGCTCCGGTTCACGGGTCGTGGGCCGTGGGCCTTCGATATTATCTTTTTGGGCCGAAAACTTTGCCGTAAGTACGGTTTGATCCCGAAGTTTCAGATGTGCGCTTTGGACCGAATTCTTTCAAATGTGCGCTTGGTCCCCGAAGTTTCAAGATGTACAGCTTTGGTCCCCGAAGTTTTCGAAAGTTGGAATTTCGACGGTCAAATCGAAACGTCCAAGCTCTCAATTCAGCCATTTATTTTGGCTGAATTACTCCTCCTATAATGGCCAAATCCGTTGGTCTTTCACCATTTATGTTGGTGACTTTACTACCTCCATAATGGCCATTATTTGGCTATTATGGAGGCGCTTTTCAGCCCCCTCCATCACCTATATAAACACCCCCTTACACCATTGTTGAGCACTAAGACATATGCACGAAAATACAAAAAAACAGTCTTTGAAAAACAAGCACGAAAATACACAACCGAAATAGTTTTCTTCCTACAACTTCCAAGCATCATTTCGTTACTCAATATTCTTCACGGTAGCTCTTGAGTTTCCTTTGCTCAAGGGTTCCATTGCTTTGTTTTATCTTGGGAGACAAATTGTCCAGACGTATAAAGGATACATACGGGGCAATATTGTCTTAAGGACAGAGTGCCACACTCGACTCAAAGATAAACCGCTTTCCATTTTTCACTCTTCAACAAAATCGTAATTTCAATTTTGTTGTTATATTGTAATTTTCAGATTTCTAGTCGAAAATATTATTGAAATCTTTGTTTATCCTTTCGAATACGTGTAATAGTTAAATACTTCCCATACTGCTTTATAAAGTACCATAGAGCAAATCTCCCAACAACTTAAGACAATATTTGTATTGTATTACTATTAGTATTCGAAAGATGTCGGTCAAAAATTGTGTGACCAAATCTGGATATGGCAATGGTTTTCTGGTAGAAGAGAGTGACGATGATGAACGTGTTCATGGTGTCACCGCTACCAAGACTGGTGGGAAGAAGCGCTCTCGAGAGCCTGAGGATGTCAACTGGGACAAGAGGAGAAGAGTGAAGATGTTATTCTATCTTGTAGCGAGAAGGCCTATATCTCGTCCCGGACAAAGGATCCGAATAATGGTGAGAAGGAAATGGACACTCGGTCCCGATGAAGTGACCGAAGTGAGCCGTAATCCGAAATTGGGATAAGTATTTTTCTCACTTGTCAAGAATAAGGATTAAATGATAAGTAGTTTTTCTTACTTGTCAAGAATAAAGATTAAATTATGTCTGATTAAAAATGAATTAAAGTAAGGAGGAATATGAAAATAATTTATATTCCTTACGCTTTAAAATCAGAAGTTTAATCTTATCTTCTTTCCCGTTTAAAGATTGGATTGTAAATGACTTAAAAAGATCCGTTCTTTTAAGTGTAATTGTTAAAGTGTGTAAAGTATGTTCGCACATACGATGGAGAAAGATCCACTAACGTGGCAAAAACTGTTACCACTCTTAAGTAAGCGCCAAGAATTATCTGGGCACCAATCATAACGGAAGAAGTCTAAAAATTGATGACGTTGAGCCCGTCATATTATTTGCGTAAGATCCTTCATAGGATGATATTGGACACTCGGTCATACAAAGCCTCCGGCGATCGAAGTGGGCCAAAATTCCTTTGATATGATGATATTGGACACTCAGTCATATAAAGCCTCCGGGCGACTGGAGTGGTGCCAGAATTCATTTCATAGGAAAAGTAATGGACACCTAGTAAGGTGGGCCAGAGTTTCCAGGTCTTAATGATCTGAAGACCTAAAGAAATGCAGTAAAGAAATTGGACACTCAGTCTGCCAAAGCAACTGGAGTGGGCCAGAGTATCTGGATCATATATGATCCGGTTACGCCCTAACCACGGGTAAGAAGTTGTTCATGTGAAGCAACACCACCTCTAAAGTAAAAGGGGTTGGAGAGGTTGTCCTCAATAGGACTTCAGGGAATGAGATCACTCTAAGATGATGTGATACATATCCCTAACTTGGTTTAAGGGACGCCGTTGGTCAAGTTTGGTTTGAGACTAGTCCAACAGTGTCAGTAATAACTAAGAATGGTACAAAGATGTCCGTAGCCAAATGAATGATATATTTGTAATCCGTGCATCTATGCCATCATAGATTAAGACACGTTAAATAGCAAGTCATTCAAAAGCTAACGATGTTGAGATTGTTGCCTTCTGTCGACATAAACCCTCAAAATGAATGTGAGGTAGACGAAGAGGCAAAATCACCTTTCCAAATTCCGTCAAGGGAATAGCGAAAGAAGCACCGCTCCTCTAGAACTTAGTCACACCTACTTGGGTGATTTGAAGTTTATACAAAATAGAGGGGGAGACAAGTACGTTGTAATCTTCATTGATGATGGTACAACGTATGGAATCCTTTGTTTGTTAAAAAGCAAAGATGAAGTTGTTGAAGCGGATAAGCGCTACAAAGCGTGAAGTTGAAAATCAACTAAGCCTACGGATTGAGAAATTCGTAGTGATAGAGGGAGAAAGTGAAGCATCGTTTATTAAACGATCGCTCATTTCTCACCTCGCCCAACGGTGTTAGCCAAGCGCTAAGCCGTACGCCCAAATTATGTGGGGCACGTCGATCCTTACCGCTAATGCGATTCTCAATAGAACTCCGCATAAGGATAAGGGTAACCCTCCGTGTGATACATGGAAAGGATCTCACATACAAATGTTTTGATGTGGGGTGGTTTCATACCTAAGACTGTAGATTGCATATTCACTGGATCTGCAAATAACAGTAGTGTTCATCGCCTCTTCGCGTCAAAGAATGCTGAATTCTTAGAAGATAACTTTTCTTGAAAAAGGAAAAAGGAGTAACTGCTCAAGGTTAACAAGAACCCGCGAGGGCCTGACTATTCGGAACTAGACGTTCCGTATCTACAGGACTCGAAAGTTGCTGGCCATCCGGAACTTAATTCCAGATCCGCGAACTCGTGGATTCTAGATGTTGAACCGAGACGGAGCAAAGAAGGGGACAAAGACTTGTTCCAGTCCTTCTAGCGTGTATGGTTGAGAATGAACCATGGACAATTAACAAATAATTGTCATCTCCAAAAGCGCTGCTTTGGAAAGAAGCTACAAAGAGAGAAATAGATTTCCTCATAAAGAATCATACTTGAGTAATGGTTGATCTTCCTCCGGAAAAGAACCTTTGGGTTGTGAAAAAGGATACTCAAAAGTGAGTACAAAGTAGATGGATCTACCGACGAGTTCAAAGCCTCGCTACTTGTACAAGTGCTCCCCTGTGAGTAGCTTAACATCTTGGGCCATTGCGGTCTTGCGTGGCATGGATGTTGAAACAAATTTCCTAATCGGAGAGTTGGAAGAAGAGGATCGAATTGGTTTGCTCGAACTGTTGGGCTTCTTCCCGAACTTTCATTTTGGTCCCCGAAATGTTTACATTTTAGTCCCGAAAGTCTCGTATAAAACGAAACAATGAATCGACCACGAAACATTGGCTCTCGAAGTTAGAAAGCCAACAGCTTGGAAAACCAACGGTCTCGAGAGTGAAAATCATATTGAAACAAAGTCTCGATATGAAATATATGTGTATCACAGATGACTTCTTAGGAACTCGAATTTCTAAGACATCTAACGGATCGTCAATAGTTGACAGCCTCGTTGAAGCCACCAATGGATATGAATCATAGAACGATTGGAATCATGGTGCACCCATAGACAAGGAGTGATATGCACGTCACGTGTAGTTCAATGTATTGTACACACTACAACCGACCCGGTATCGTCCTACAAACATATTAGTTGAACTAAGGTTCACCGATGATCTTAATACATGATCAATAGAAGGCGTTAAGTCGGATATGACGATATCCGAATTATTCGCTTATCTACGGATTATTGTATTCGGATGTCCAGCGGTTCGGGAGAACACAAGGTGATGCAAACTAGACATCGATCTGAAGAACACCAAAGCCACAAGTAAATGTGTATGGTGGTTCTTGGAAAATCCTCTAAGCAAACTTGCATCGGCCGATTCATGATGGAATCGGAGTTTATCGCTTTATACAAAGCATGAAAGAAGTTGAGTAACTTCACGGATCCTTAGAGGACGTCCCTTATTGGGAGAAACCCGTGCCTTCAGCAGCTATACACCGTGGCTAGCCGGTCGGCTTTAGGAAGGACACGGATGACGGCGTCCGGACATATCCGTCGGGATCCGTCGGAGACATAAGACCGTATGGCGGTTGATCATCACGGGTGTCACTTCCTTATTTACTAACTAAGGGACTACCCGGAGATCAAGTGTTCTTGTCTCTAGGGAATGGGCTTAAAACCCAAAATATACGAACCAATACAAAGTGGAAACCCAACCTTACGAACGGAGATCCCGTAATTTGGTTCAATGGGAAAACTAAGTTGTAAAGGTTCGCTTGATCGCTTCGGTCGAAGCATGAGCACTTCGGATAGTGATTTCGAAAAGAAACACCAAATCCAAAGCCGTTCCCGCGATAGACGTTAAGTGCTATCTCGCAGATGGGGGTAAAGGTTAAGTTTTCAAAACTCCGTAATGATCCTCAACAATTGAGGTTAGGTCTTTGGGAAACTTTTAATGGTTCCTAACACTTGTGAAGTGGGGTATAGCAGATACCTTGTAGGAGACCACCTATTTAAGTGCGAGGACGGCCGCCTCAAATTGAACGCACTTAAGAATCCAAGACGTTGTCCATGGCCAAAACGGACAAAACATTACGAAGAAGAGAGTAAGGGAATTTGTTGTGTTGGTACCGTTGTCTTGGCTTACACTAAACACCGACGGTTCAAGACATCACGTTCACCGCGCGCGCAAGTAAGTCCGATGGTATTCAACTATGGAAGGTTCAAAGCCGAGGCTACCTCTCCTTATGCAACATCGGTCCGCCGAAATATTGCTTGGAAATGAAAAGACACCATGTGAGTGCGCCAAAATCTCTTTCAAGAGGGATTGTTGGAAATTTGCCTTTGGCGGGAGTTGCGACCGACCAACTTTAACGGCTTAAACACTAGTGTAACGTATGTTGGAGAATCCGGTTCTTCACACATGCATGATCTACTAAGTACGTAGATAACCGTAGGGCCAAGAATCGTCAAATTTCATTGAGAAATGAAAGAGATATTGGTTCACGAAGTAAGGTGTTTGAAGCATGGAAAGTGTGGTATTGTGTGTAATTCTCCCTCATCGGTAGAGGAATAAAGAATTGTTGTGTATATAAGATTCGAAATTGGTTTGGGGTTTGGGACCCCAAGGGGTATCCCATGTGTTTAAAGGAGGGAGGACCTAGATGTGCTTCGGTTCGAGGAAAGACCACACGCGCGCGCCGCCGCCCGTCCCGTCCGGTCCGGTTCCGGTTCACGGGTCGTGGGGCGTGGGCCTTCGATATTATCTTTTTGGGCCGAAAAAACTTTGCCGTAAGTACGCTTTGATCCCGAAGTTTCAGATGTGCGCTTTGGACCCGAAATTCTTTCAAATGTGCGCTTTGGTCCCCGAAGTTTCAAGATGTACAGCTTGGTCCCCGAAGTTTTCGAGAAAGTTGGAATTTCGACGGTCAAATCGAAACGTCCAAGCTCTCAATTCAGCCATTTATTTTGGCTGAATTACTCCTCCTATAATGGCCAAATCCGTTGGTCTTTCACCATTTATGTTGGTGACTTTACTACCTCCATAATGGCCATTATTTGGCTATTATGGAGGCAGTTTTCAGCCCCCTCCATCACCTATATAAACACCCCCTTACACCATTGTTGAGCACTAAGACATATGCACGAAAATACAAAAAAATAGGTGCTGAAAAACAGTGCACGAAAATACACAACCGAAATAGTTTTCTTCCTACAACTTCCAAGCATCATTTCGTTACTCAATATTCTTCACGGTAGCTCTTGAGTTTCCTTTGCTCAAGGGTTCCATTGCTGTTTTATCTTGGGAGACAAATTGTCCAGACGTATAAAGGATATATACGGGGCAATATTTGTCTTAAGGACAGAGTGCCACACTCGACTCAAAGATAAACCGCTTTCCATTTTTTTCACTTTCAACAAAATCGTAATTTCAATTTTGTTGTTATATTGTAATTTTCAGATTTCTAGTCGAAAATATTATTGAAATCTTTGTTTATCCTTTCGAATACGTGTAATAGTTAAATACTTCCCATACTGCTTTATAAAGTACCATAGAACAAATCTCCCAACACTTTTTTATAGTTGGTGGCTTGGTGATATGGCCTAATTTTTTATTTTTTTTTGGTGAGATGAAGCTTCACAATTCTAAAATCATCCGTTCGTACTATGTGTTTTGTTAGTACAAAACAAAAAAAGAATACTCATGTATATAGAGTGTTTGGCTCTAATAGTGTGATATGAGACGGTTTGTATATATATAATTTGATGCACTGACAAGTATGATACATTATATTGCTCATTCAATTATATTGTCAATATTCGTGTGATACATTGAGAAGTCTTAGATATACATTGTGTGGTATACATCATATGTTATACACAAATATTTGTATACATTGTGTGATAAAGTGATTTATATTATTTGATATACATATAATGTGAATTGATATTTGTATACATTGTGTGATATACATTATTTTGTTATTTGGGCTATTTGATGCCACAAGCTAAAATCTACGCTGTTTTGTGCCAATATTTTGCCTGAACTGTATTTCCACATTAATTTTCCAAACTTTATGGGCATCTTCATTACCCAAATTCGATTGTATATATAAAAAAATTAAGGCGACATGATTGATAAACAAAAATGGCAGCCCTGTGCACTAAGCTATCGCTATGTGCATGGTCGGGGAAGGGCTGGACCATAATGGTCTATTGTTCGCAGCCTTACCTTGCATTTTTGCAAGAAACTGTTTCCACGGCTTAAACCCGTGACCTTCAGGTCACATGACAACAATTTTACCAGTACTCCAAGGTGACATGATTGATATAAAATTAATTAATCAGTAATCCTTATTTAAATTCAACAATCAATTTCCATACCTCAAACAAAATTAGCCTTAAAAATATTAATTTTACTTTCAAACAGCAAGTATATGCATGTACAGTGAGGACCTTTGGATCCAAAGTAAACTTTCTTTAAGAAAAATAAGAATTGTACACAAGTTCATATCAGAAAAACCTTTTTTGAAAAAAGAAATAGCTAAAACCAAACATATTTTCGAAGTTTCTTGTAATTTTTATTTCATTGAGACAACAGTCCGTCAAGTCCTAATTTTATCGATAACAACAAAATAAAGCACAAACTGTCTTAAGTCATGATTTCGTCTTTATTGTGCGAACCGTTCTTATGTAAATCCAATTTCAACTTATTTTATTTTTGAAAGATTTGATTGACGGGCCTATTAATTATTAGCTTAAGTGGACTTTACTTGTGGGTGCCTAAAATTTTGGGCCCTCTTATCTTTAATTTTTTTGTTTTTACGTTCATTCACTCATTCGCTTCTCTATCCTTTCCCTTTGTAAGTATCTTTTGTATTCAAAAGATGAAAAATCTCTGAGAAAATCACAGATTTTTCAAATATACTGTTTATGATATTGCCAAAAACAAAACAAAAAAAACGAAGAATTAATCATATACTCGAATTGTCAAATAAATCAGTGGATATTGTCTAGCCTATGTTAAGACACATTACACAGCTAGTTCCGCTTCTTCAATAGATGTATTTTCAATAATCAAGTACCTCAATACTTGTCCTAAGGTTGCAACATCCGTTTTGCATCCATGAGCAAATGTCCAAAAAAACAATTATGTACAGTATTATCATTAAATTATATGTGGGTGTGTGCATATTATATAGATTAATTGCACCCCACTCTAAACTCAATGACTATAAATTCTAAATCTGTCTCTGTCAATATATTAACAAAGCAAACCCATGATATTCTTTCCGCCATTTTAGCCAAAATCCAACAACACACCGAATGTTCCAACAGAATCTAAAAGCATTGATCATCATTAATAATGTGGTTATTATGCAGGTTTGATGTATATATAGAGCATAAATTATGAAAACGGGTATAAAATGAGAAGAGTGGTACAGTTACTTGGACTTGGTGCTCCTAAAATTAATTAAAAGTTGTAGTTGTATTACATCATTTGACAAAGAAGTAGTAACAAATTAATACTCTAATAGAATCAATAACAAATAGGACATTAATGAATTACTGACAACTAACAAAAGAATCTCTACTTCCATAAACAAAATGAGAGATATCTTAACACTTTAGCTAGCTGGCTAAAAGAATTTTCACTTACTTATACACTTAAGTCGACGGTGTATACTTAATGTATACATGTATATAATCAATATATGCACTGATTATGCCGTGACTATACGTTGATTATATACTAAATATTTGTTAAAATTTACAAAAGATAAAGATTATGGTTATAATGGACTCTGTTAGGCTATTATGTAGTGTGGGAATCCCTTTAATGCATGAGGTCAATTCAATCTTTAAACTATTTTAAAAAATTCACTCTCTAATTTCAATGAGTTTCCCATTAAATACTTTGTCATTTAGTTTCTTTTTTTTTCTCCATTGTGAAATGTTATCTGGCCACAAATTAAGTCTCGTCAATTCGCTTGCAACTTTTTTTGTTTTCGTTTTATTTTGTCAAACTAGAAAGTCATTGACTTTTAGTTTTCTTTAATCGATTTGCAAAATAGATGTGTAGATGTTTCTATGTGAGCAGAATTTAATTCGATTAGCATGAGTTGGCAGGACGTTTTCATGTGATTAAAATCAGGGCGTACATAATAATATATGAAATAGAATAATAATTTTGCGTGCAATGCATGGATTATATTTAATTTTATGTTATATACTAGACCATTGTGGTCCGGCCCTTCTCCAGACCTCGTGTATAGCGGGAGCTTGTGCCACCGGGCTGCCTCTTTATACTAGTTGGATATAAGAATTTGTCTCCTAATTGATGTTGATTTTGAATTTGCAAGGATAGTAATTGGCTACTATGAGGGATCTTAACTATCATTATTATAGGGTTAATATTATTTTTGGTCCCTCAGTTATTGACAAAATTTGATTTTAGTCCTTGTGATATCTGACTAAGCAAAAAAGGACAGTTCGGTGTACAAAATATCCCCCGGATATCTGACTAAACATATTTAATATAGTATTTAGTAACCTGAAATGTGTACTTTTGATCACTTCGCTTGTGGATATTCACAAAGTTTTAGAATTACTAATAGTTTCACCGTTTTATTTACTTATATGTTATGTTAAGCTTGTAGTGTTCTTTCATATCTGAGGGTAATATACTCCTAAAAATAGTTTAAATAAAACATGTTTCCAATATGAAATGATTAAAAAACACACATTTTAGTTAATTGAACGTTAAATTTGCTAACCTATATTTCACAAGGATCAAAAAGCAAAATTAACCGATGACTGAGGGACTAAAAATGCTATTATCGTCATTATTCTAATTGCTTGCTAGTGCCAAGTCAGACCATATATTACATATTTTGCCTAACAAGATGTAAAAGAAAAACATAACTTGAGAGGTATCTGTCAAATATAAGGTAAGATTTTAATTATCTGTGATAAAAAGTGTTTGAAAATTGTCACCTTTAGAATGTGTGCTTATTGGTAAAACGTATTACGCTCCTTAAATACTTCAATGTGAAATCATCCATTGATTCTTACAAGTAACTATTTTAATTTGAAAATAGATAAAACTACATGTGTTTGGCAATAAAATGCATACTTATATGTTTCATCCTATAAGAAAATAAATTAAACAGCCACAACTTTCAAGTACAAGAAGTTAAAATTGTCATTTCAAGCATCTTTATAAAAATATATCCTATTTTGGAAAAGAAAAGTGCCTCAAAGTATTCCTGTCTATGTTTTATACGACAAGACTAATATTCCCTTTTTACAATTCTATACTATTAGACTCGTCTATTTTAGCCTACAACAACTAACCTACGCAGTTCCGATAGACCTCAATTCAAGTAAGAACATATGAAAAAAGTTCCAATTTTTTTTTTAATGGGAGAACAGAAGCCATGGCACAACACTAAAGAAAGCATGCTAGAGCATTTTAAAGAAGAAATAGTAACTACAATAAAATAATATGATAATAAAAGTATAAGAAACATTAAAAAGTAACAGAAATCCAATAACAAGAAACATCACTCTTTTATTTTAGCATGTTAAAAAAATTAAAACTTTATATATTTCAGAACTCTTTAGCTTTGAAACTTTTTATGTTACCCTTGTTATGGGTTGGACCCTTAATAATATGTTATTATAATTATAGAAATATCATTGAAATGCTTAAGGCCATAAAATTAAAATCCATTTTGCTATGCGTAATTTTTCTTTTTAAAATTTCATATACTATATCAAATTTCGTGACATAAAATGAATGGATGCAACATTACCTAAATGTAAGCCATTATTTCTCATGATTCTCTTAAAACTTTTAATTGTATATTTTTACTAATTATCATTTTCTTCTCTAAGAAACCCATGGACAGGGGCGGCTCAAAGGAATATGTGGCCTAAAGCCAAACCTTATAAAAAGCCTTATCTTTATATCATTCATTTTATTTTATATATCTTACTCGACATGAAGTTTAAAACATATAAATGACTTTTAATATAATTATCTTAAGTTAAGGTTTATATAATATACCAGAAATATTTTTTGAATCTTGTGGTCTTAAATATGTCATATAAGTCCTATAAGAGAATGTCATTAAGGCTAAAACAAAAAGTAAGATTAGAATATTTTTTAATATAGAAAAATGCATTTTTAAACAGATTAAATAAAAATTACGACACCTAAATTAAAATCGAGGGAGTATTTGGTAAGACTCATATATATTTTTGCATAATTTGAGAATCTGACAAAACGCGTACAAATGAATATAGAATGTATATTTCGAATTATTTACTTGGACAATATTTGGTTGAAATAGAAATAGGTATTTGACTAAAATTGTATAAGAATATCCAAATGTTGAAATTATGTTAAGATAAAAATCTAGGGGCCTAAAACAATTGCTTTACTTGCTTAGGCTTCAGCCGGCACTGCCCATGGACCATGGTAAGTAGCACTTTTTTCATTTGTAGTAAAGGTAAAAAGCGCTCTTAAACTTATCAGTAAATTTATTTAGACACTCATTGTGATATGTTTTAATTAGATACCTGAACACATAATAAAATATTTTATTCAAACTTTCATTTTATAGATAAATTAATTATTTAAAATATATCACATTATTTAATTTCTATATTAGATTTAATAAGTCATAAAATCCCAAGTTTCAACTGAAGGCGATGTTATAATTAGAGAACAAGACTGACGCGTTTTACCACCCCTTCGTGCTTTACATCTGCCACGTGGCGACATCATAACGGATATCTTGGTCAATGCGTATCCCTCCATAAAGAGTGTGACATGTTGGTCCCACATTGTTGGAATCACCATCATAATTTTTGGTTCTTGTTTTATTAGGCAAATCAATGTCCACTGTTAAGTTCTCCATGTATCTTCTTCCTTTCCTTCCAAGTTCCACGTAATTTCTTGAAATCAGAAAATATAATATTTTTAGAATTAAAAATTATTAAACGATGTTTTATACCAAATATTTATTCAATTTTCCTAAATATTTTAATACATCACTAAATAATTTTTTTGTGATAAAAATTATTTAATTTTATCTAATACTACCTCCGTACTAGAAAGATTATCCTAGTTTGACTTGACACAAAAGTTAAAAATAAAAAAGACTTTTGAAATGTGTGGTCCAAAACAAGGCTTAGATATTTATGTAGCTGCAAATCATCTCATAAGGTTGAATTATTTCTAAATATAAAAATATGTCAATCTTTTTAGGATAAACTAATAAAGAAAGTAGGATAATCTTTTTGGGACAGATGGAGTATCGTATAAAATGCCTCATGTATACATATCAGTAATTTAAATTTTCCTGAGAGTCTATCGAAAGCTTATCTAACCTACAAAGATAGAAGTAATTCTGGGTACACTCCATTCTTCTCCATCTTAATCATAATACAAGAATCTCTATCTTAGTAAAAAACCAGTGAATTGGTTCACACTTCGCGCGATTATAAAACTTTTATTGAATTCATGAACTATTTTTTTTTATTATTTGAATAATAAAAATGTCAATTTCAAATAGATTAAATTTTATGTTGTAAAGCATTTTATTATTGTCACTCAATTTTATTCTTTTTCTTTATTTTAAAAATTTACGAATTTTTAATCTTCCAGAAATACTTGAATTTTATATAATAACATAATCTATATAGGTGGAAGATCATTTAAAAATTATTATTTTTCATTTATTTTATGGATTTTAATCTCCTTATGTCGATATGCGTATAAATTTTAAACATAAGTTTCCGATGTTCATTTAATATATTAAGTATCTGTTTAATTTCTCTTCTCTACCTCTCAAGAGTTACATTTTAATCCTTTCTCCTTTTTTAAAATCCCCGAAAAGAAAAATGCATCAACAACAATGCCTTCTACAAAATTAATAAGGAAATGGGAGAAAATGACACAAACAAACTCTCTTCGGTTTACTTTTGCCTCATCTTTTTTCCTTTCTTTTAAATGTCTTTCTCCTTTTCTTTTCCTCTTTCTTTCTTGCTTCCTCGCCCATTTATTTTTAAAAAAAGAATTATTTTTCTTCTTCTTTCACAGGAACATCACATTTTTTATATTCAACAAATTCACTTTAAAGATACTTTTTTCCATCCTCGAGATCATTGAAATTATACTAAAATTTCATAAAATCTAAAACAAAAATTGTTCATTTCTTTTAAAATATTTTCCTATAAATTCAACCCACGATATCATCGAAAAGGGAAAGAGAATTCAAAATAGAATGAAATTTTCAAGCTTCAATTTCATTGAGAATCCTTTTGACAATTGAGAAAATTTATCATCTACTAATTTCTTTTCACTGAAATGATGTAAAATTATTTGGTAAAGCTAATTGCAATAACATCTTCACTTATTATTGTTGATATATTTCCAACCTTAGCAGTTAATATAAGCAACAAAAGCATGCTTACACTATCTATAAGAAATAGAGGAATGAAAAGCAAAAATTGTTGAAAAAAGAGACAGAAAATAATTGGTATAAAAAACTTTAATACCTCAAAAAACATATTTTTGATTCAAGAAAGTTCATATTGATTAGAGATCAAAGTAAAAAAAAAAAAAGAATAACACAAATAGAAATCATAATAATCCGCTAAAAATAATAGTATCATAAAGTGTCCAAAAAACAAAGTAGGAGAATATTACATTCACATGTAAATTCATTACACACCTATTTCAAATCTGGAAGAAGAATCAGTCAGGTATAAAATACAACAATATAATGTTCTAGAAATAAAAAAACAGAAACAAAGAGTCCAAAAAAACTCACCTCAACTCCATACCAGCTACGAAAAGATACAACTCGATTAAAGGGTTTGGCAGCATATTGTTGTTTTTGGAAATGAACATTTCATGTTTTCATTAGCTTGAATTGACGGGTTTTTATAGTAAAATTTGTGTTACTTATCAAATGCTGATAGGATTTTTTTTTGAAGAGAACTAATAATAACATGTAATAAAAGATAAAAAAAAAAACTGAAAGTTTAAAGTACCCATTTATGGGTTATTTAATAGCTTTTGCAACCTATAAACCATTTATTGTATGGTGATATGCATTGTATGCACTAATGAGATCATCTTTACTTTGAGAATAGGATGCAATTTAATTTTGTAACTCCTGCATTAGTATCTGCCAAGTATTTGTTAAGACATGCAATTATGTTGAGGAAAAAGAAAAGAAACGTCCAGTAGCTTAACGTAGGAGTATACTAATAAAGGGTAACAATGATCGTGGGCTGATCAGACTAATGCAAAAGCTTATCTGGGTTTGAGTACTACATTTATTGTATGAGCCTTTTATTTATTCATAGGTTATAGCATAAGTGAACCAAAAAGTGTAACTAAAAATGAGCAAAATGCCAAAAAAGAGAAATGAAAATGCTGGCCATAGAGAGTGTCATATCACCTTATCTATGCCTAAATTTATATTATATATAGATTATTTACTATGAATGACACGAGACGTGAAATGGTGAACACATCAAGATCATATTCACATACCATCTTATAACAAGAAATGTGTCTCCTAAATGCACAAAGATATTTGGTTAAAGTTAAACATTATGTAAGAATATGTTAGCTGATTTTTATTGATTATTATGTACAATATATATAGTGTTATATAATTATCTACTTCTTTACAAACTAGGTAACTAATCTTCCTAATTACAATTGGACTACACTTCCTAATTACAATTGGACTACAATTTTACGTAATATAGGAGATGTACAATATTCTATTATACCCCCGCAGTCGAAGCGGGAGGTTCTCGTACGTTGAGACTGACTCAGAAATCATCAAAGAGTATGCGCGGAAGCCCTTTAGTAAATATGTCAGCAATCTGATAGCGGGAAGGAACATGAAGAACACGAACTTGTCCACGAGCAACTTTCTCACGTACAAAGTGAATATCCATTTCAATGTGTTTAGTGCGCTGATGTTGAACGGGATTGCCGGAAAGATATATCGCACTTACATTATCACAATAGACCAATGTAGCCTTATGGATGTGGCAGTGAAGTTCCAGGAGAAGGTTGTGTATCCAACAAGACTCATACACAACATTCGCTACACCTCGGTACTCTGCTTCGGCACTGGATCGAGACAGAGTAGGTTGTCTTTTAGAAGACCAAGAAAGCAAGTTATCTCCGAGGAACACACAGTAACCCGACGTGGATCGACGAGTGTTAGGACATCCATCCCAGTCAGCAACAGAATAAGAGGTGAGGTCGGAGAGTGAGGACTTGTACAGGTGTAAACCGAAATGAAAAGTACGTTGTACATATCGCAAAATACGTTTGAGGGCATTCATATGTTCATCCGTCGGGCTATGCTTGTGTAAGTATATTTGCTGCACGACATAGGATATATCTGGTCTCGAGAAAGTGAGATACTGCAATGCTCCTGCTAAACTACGATAGTGAGTCGGGTCGGCGTACAGAGAATTCGAAGAGGCACTAAGTTTGGAATTAGTGTCCACCGGTGTGTGGACATGTTTGCAAGACGTCATGACTGCCCGGTCAAGGATCTCTTCGGCGTACTTATTTTGACAAAGAAATAAGCCACATGCATGTCTCATAACAACAATACCCAAAAAATAGCTTATGGGGCCCAAATCCTTCATAGCAAACTCATAGGCAAGAAGTGACATAATGGATCAATGAAGTGCATCAGAAGATGTAGTTAGGATGTTGTCATCAACATATAACAGAATGTATGCCATGTCATTACCTTGCTATAGATGAAAAGTGAGTGATCAGATTTGCTATGTGAAAAGACGATAGAGAATACAAAGTCAGCAAATCGTTGGTACCACGCACGATGAGCCTATTTCAGTCCATAGAGCGATTTTTTCAAATGACATACATAATATGAATGGAATGGATTCCTGAATCCCAAAGGCTGATGCATATAACAGTCTCATGAAGGTCTCCATGCAAGAAGGCATTTTTGACATCCAGATGATGAATGGGCCATGAATTGGATAAAGAAATACTGAGAACGGTCTGAATAGTTGTCGGTTTCACCGCCGGACTGAAGGTTTCATCATAATCCACGCCCACCTGTTGAGACCTGCCATCACCTACAAGATGGGCCTTGTGTCTCTAAAAAAATCGTTAGATTTCTTTCTTATGTCTAAAAATCCATATAGAACGAATAACATTAGCATCAGGAGGATGTGGCACTAGCTCCCACGAACATTATAATCGTCAATCATGGTAGATTTCCAATTATGATCGGACAAGGCATTTTTCGAGTTGTGAGGAAGAGGTAAAGGGGAAACCGAATTCGACAAATTAAATTGTAATTTGGGTTTGGAAATGTCGTGGATAGCACGAGTTTCCATTGTGTGGGTGTCGCAGGAGGTGGGGTGAGATCAGGAAGCGGCTGGGGCAGAGTTGCAGGCCGAGAGGGAGCAATAGAATCGGAGAGAAGGGGCGGAGGCAGTTTTTGAGGGGAGGGAGTCACCTCAGGCAGACAAGAGTGGCTGTTTTAAGGAGTTTGTGGCGGGGATGGCCTATTTTGAGGAGTATGTGGCGGGGATGGCTGGCCCACCCGATATGGGACAGAGAGAGGTGGGTCGAGTGTCAGTGACGGTAGCGACTGATTTTACAAGTGATGAATTAGAAGGGGATTAAGGCCGTCATTTAAGAAGTCATAGGAATTTAGAGGTGGGGAATTGAGTTTGATAAAGGAAAATTATGACTCATCAAATATGACATGATGAGAAATAATTATTTTTTGGCTGGACAGGTCGTATCAGTTGTAACCATGATGATTAGGGGGGTAACCCAGAAATACATATGGGGTGGACTTAGGTTGTAGTTTGTTAATTTGTGTGGAAGGATGGAGGGGGTAGCATAGACATTTGAAAGTTCTTAAATGCTTATAGGAAGGATCCCAAAGATAGAGAACTTGAGTGGGAGACTTGTGTTTGAGAGACTTGTTGGGGAGAATGTTTAAGAGTTAGGTTGCCATGGATAGAGCGCAATGCCAAAATAAAGGGGGATAGAGGCATGAGAAAGGAGGGCACGAAATACGTTGTTTATGGTCCTAATTTTTCATTCACATTTGCCACTTTGTGGAGAGGTATGGGGACAGGAAAAAAGAAAAACAAGGTCATTTTTGGTGCAGAAAAGTTTGAATTGATTATTATCGAATTCCCTCCCATTGTCACATTTAGGGATGGCAACGGATCGGATCTGGACCGGATCCTACTAGATCCAGATCCAGATCCATTTTTTATACTTGGATCCAGATCCATTGGGTCCATAAAAATCAGATCCAAATCCGGATCCACATGTAAAAAAATTTGTCTTTCTAAGAATGTAACCTTGCTAAGATTTTTTTTTGAACTGACAAACGATTTTTACTTAGCTAATAGTTTACTATGTTTCAATTTTGAAATGTTCATATGAGATATTTTGTTTGTTGTCTCGTTTTGTTTTTGAGCTATTAATTGAAAATGTTGGACAATGACAATAGTTGTGAAAAATGCTGACTAGTATTTCCACAATGCAGAACTTGCATATGCTTGGAATTTTCACAAATGAAGTGAATATAATTTTAACTACTTGTCTATGGAGATGTTAGTCATTCACTAATATAACATTGATTTTATTATCGAAGTTACCTCTTTATTTTTTGGTTTTTGAGTTAACGCGAGGATAAATTAAACTTATTTTGAGAATTAAACTTGCAAGGATGTGCTTAGCAATTTTAAGAAAATACTTATAAAATTACATTCTAGGTTATGAATATATTTAATAAAAAAATGAATCCAAGGGTTGGATCTGGATCAGATACGGATATCAAATACAAGATCCAAATCCGATCCGTCAGAAATGGATCCGAATCCGATCCGGATCCGGATCCGCCGGGTCCAAATTTTGAAGATACATATCCTATAAAATGGATCTGGATCCACCGGATCCGGACCGAGTCCAGAATCCACTGCCATCTCTAGTCACATTGAAAACATTTGATATTCTTTTCAAATTATGTCTTAATGAAGGTGTTGAATAAAGAAAAATAGAATAGGCTTGGGATTTATTTTCAATTGAAAAAGTCAACAGAAAGTTTGAATAATCATCTAAAAACAACATATAGTATTGATCCCGATTGTGCTTAAAATAGGAGAAGTTCATAAATCACTGTGTATTATATCAAAAAGCATTAAAGTACAGGTAGATGAAGAATAAAATGACAACTTGACATGTTTACCAAAAACAAATATTCACAAACAGGAGGATAAGATGTATGTTTGCAATCTATAAATTTATTTTGGCGAATGGAGCGTAAAACAGAGTCTCCCGGATGTCCTAATCTATTATGCCATAAAGAGGAGGAAATAATTGCAAGATATTACGGAGAGGAGGCTGGATGATCGACGGTGGTGGTAATAGGGTAAAGGTCCCCGATGCTATCACATCACACTATTCGCATCCCTATCATAATGTCCTTTACAGAAAAACAAAAAGGATCAAATTCAAGTGAAATATTATTGTCAGTTGTGAAACGACGCACAAAGATTAGATTTTGGATAAGTGTCAGGGCATGAAGGACATTTTTAAAGCTAACGGGGGGTGTGGTGGGGAGAGGGATGATTTTCCACAACCTCGAATAAGAATGTCGTGTCCACTACTAATAATAATATGACAATTTAAATTGCTCGTATTGAAATAAGATGAGAGAGTACCTTGGAATGCCGTCATATGAAATGTGGTGTCAGTATCCATGTACCTACTATTGTCCGGAATGTTGAGGGACATCGTGTTCATAGCCACCTCAATATCCGTCGGAGCGTAGGTGGAAGGAGGAGAGACCTATGCACTGTATGCATGTTGTGGACGTGCGCTGTGGATGCTGGGCTGGGGCTGTTGGAATGGAGGTGTGCCCAAGAGGCTGTCGGGTATGGGTAAGGTAGAGCAGCCCAAGCCAGCTGGGCCCATGTAGCCCATGGCGGGTAGGTAACCCATGACGGAGGCTGCTGCCACTGCGGGTTACTGCCGGCTGGCAGAGGCTGGCCCCTCCCACCATGGCTGCTGCTCCAGCCACGACTGCCGTGGGCTTTGCCAAAGTTTCCCCTTTGTGGTGATTTTAGGAAGGCAGACCGTGTTTTCGGGTCGTCGGGTTGCCGGTTTTGTGAACCAAAAAATGGGGCCCTGCTTTCGGCAGAGGGGCCACCGATAGTGATGAGGGAGGCATCAGTGGTGCTCGCATGAGCCGCGACCCACTTTGTTTTTCGAGTTTCTTCAAGGATGAGTCTCGAACGGTCCTCATAGAATGGAGGTAATGGCGTGCATTGTTGAAGGATGGTAGTGATGCTGTCATAAGTTTCATTCAAACCCGCAATAAGTTGTATCACCAACTGTTGATTAGTGATCAGTGCACCGACATTGGAGAGTTGATATGCAATCATCGTAAGTTCCTAACAATAAGCCGACGCATTTAGAAAATCGTTCTGCTGAATGTCCTTAAATTGATTTTCCAGGTACAAGGCACGTTATGTCTTATTATCCTGAAAAATACTTTCCAAGCGCTCCCACATTTTTCGGACAGTGGCGTCGATTTCAAGGATTGTATGTGATAGATTGTTCGAGATCGTGTCGTAGATCCATTGTAGGACAATCGCATCTAAGCGGGACCAAATGTCATCATCAGAAATACCAAAGTGTTACATGGGCTTTGATTTAGGAGGGACGATATGGTCGATAACTTTGTATACACAACTGCAAGAGCAAGATGAAATTTAGGTTGTTCAGCCATTGAAAAGTTTGGGGAAGATGTGAGGGAGAAAGCGGCCGAGAGGAGGTAGGAGAAAGTTTGGGGAGGGCAGCTGCCGAGGATTGGGGCGGCCGAGAGGTTAGGAAGAGAATTTTAGGTTTTGGCTGCTGATACCATGTAAGAATATGTTCCCTGCTTTTCATTGATCATTATGTACAATATATATAGTGTTACATAATTATCTACTCCTTTACAAACTAGGTAACTAATCTTCTAATTACAATTGAATTACACTTCCTAATTATAATTGGACTACAATTTTACCTAATATAGGAGATGTACAATATTCTATCACATTATGAACCAGAGAAATGACGTGTACTCCACGACAAAGACAAAGGTCCTTTTGGATTTGTGGATCCAAATTGGATTTTGATAGAGCACATAAAAGCCAAGAGCCAACTCTTTTGTTTTTTTCCTTGAAATATGTACTAATGCTAATGCCCCCACCACTCATACTAATGAAATTTGGTGCACAAAATGATTAATGTATTTGAAGGGGTTATAATGGGTAGTCTACATTTCATTAATGCAAGTTTAATGGATTCCCTTTCATAGTGATGTAATTGTTTCAAATTGGCTTCTAACGGGTCGTAAAGGTAGCCAAAAGTAAAAGTCATTCCGCCAATCAATCAACTTATCTCAATCTCCAACAATAGTCGAGATGGATTATATGATTCTATACGATACTGCAAAAGAAAAAATTGATTTTAGGCATGTATCCCAAATCGATCGTTAAATAGCTTGTAACTAATATAATTATATGATAATTAATCACTAACCAGATATTATAATAGAATTAGCGATGAATTTTACTATATAGCTACAGATTTTATCAGTCGCTAATTTCTGTTTTAAGTAGCTCTTTATAATCATTTCATGTTCTCAATGTTATGAGAATTTATCATAATTTGATTTTCTTCATGTTCTTTAGCTTACCGCAATTCTCTATCTTTATCCGGATTTGGAAACAACGATCTTTTCGAGTACTTGAGTTGAACTCTAATTAAAATAGTTGGCAAAATTTTGCTAGTGATGTTATGCCAAGACGAAAGCTTATGAAAATGGGAACAAAGGGAAGAACCAATTTGTTCTATATTGGCCCCTTTGATCACGAATTAATTCACTATTTTAGTGTTAGAGTAGAGCTGAGGGTGAGAATAGTTGAAATTATTGAACCTAATAGCCCCCCCCCCCCCCCCCCCCCCCCCCCCCCCCCCAACTAATATGGAGACTTTAGAATTGAAATGCTGTGTCCAAGTTGCTAAGTATAGTTTATTTAGATTAATTAACCTTGACACGTGAATTCATGTGAAGAGGGACCTCTATGTTTGCTAAATCTTTTATGCGAAAATAATTAGGATACTTTGAGTGTTAGTAGCACTCCTTTTGAATGATTTTGGATATGGCAATAAGTATTTATCGACGATGTATGTTTAATTTAGGCAAGTGATTGTATTGAGTTTGAAGTTTAATTGGAACACGAAATTATAACCAAAAAGGTACTTAATGATGAAACAGAACCATGACTTTCGTTTCATTATGTGAAAGAATCTACTTAAGGAGTGAACTTTAGCTTAGATTTAATAGCTTGCAAATTCGTAATAGTTCTAACATCTGTTGGCTATATTTATCTAATCAATAGGCAATAACTGACATTTATGCTAGAAGTGTCACGTCCATGAGGTAGGGTGGGCCGAAGAGGAATTGAAGAAAAGAACGGACAGACTTAGCTTCTAGGCTGACAAATTTTTGAAAAAGGACTGGACTGCACATGAAATATCTTAGGATAACCGCATATCGGAATGATAAAGAAAGTAAAGAGTTAATATAACACAAGTTCACATGATATACGTGTTTTTGAATTTGACGATAGTATAAATTATTTTTCTAATGATGGCGTGACCCGAGAAACAAATTTGTGATGTTTGTTAGGCTAAGGTGGAAAATAAATGTTATGGGTTTGATTCGTGACAAATATGATATCAGAGCTTGACGCTCCCTCAATATGATAGTGGAACAAACCTAAGCATGAACATTGAGCACTATGTGACACTTGTGACAGAGGGCATGCCTATGAGGACGGATCAAATAGAAGGAATGACGAGCTTTAAGCCTTGTAGGATGACAAACTTCTAAAGTCATTCATATTAGGCCTAGGAGTTAGGTTCTTTTATCTTACGGTGCTGCATAACACAAGTTTATATCGTATATGTTCTTTTGGGCTCAATAAAGAGACAAATTCATGAGATCTATTAAATTAAAACAGATAATACGTGTCATGGATTTGACTGTGATAAAAAGTCACCAATTGATTAACAGTTGATGCAAATTAAATACTTACAACTTCGTTGGTCGGAATTTTACAACTCACTGTGTGCAATAATTATTACCACATGCGCACATGATATCGCAAACCTATTATCTATACAATGTTTTTAGTTTTTACCATGTTGATACTTGATACTGCTAAAAAAACGTTTACAGTCTAGATAGGATCACACTAGCATTTTGATGTATTTGTTCATTCAATTTTCTTGGGACACTAATATATAAAAAAGGTCAAATACACAGACAACCCCTTAAACTTGCCATGAATATCTATTTAGACCATATTTGTCAATCCCCTTCTTCTTATCTGCCTGCCCCCATATTCACTCTTCTCTTAGAACCCTATTTTGTTTGTAATAAAGTATGCTCCGATGAAATTCAGCCCATCAACTTCTCAACAGATAATTGATCCAAAATGCAAACTATGAAAACCAGATCGTTATTAATTTCACTATCAACTGACTAAAGAATCTCAAAACTTTTATCGCCTACCAAAGTGGAAATCATCCAATGACGTGCCGGAATCCGAAATTGAGCTCACCCCTGGATCACATAAGCAACTATAGCACGAGTTTTCTTTGAGACACACGCACTACGCTTTTATGAACACAATTTAAATTGAGTTTAGGTATTCAATACTAACTATTCTTAGTTGAGGTGTTTAAATGAAATTCATAGCAAGTTTAGGGAGCTGCCTATATATTTGGCCTATAAAAAATATTCATACAATTCAGTTACATACTTACAAATTAAATAGGAGAAAATGTTATAATAGACATTATTATTAATAACCTTGTAAAAGTGGTAACTAACTCATTATAATATAGTACTAAGTTTCACTAATGGTATAATAATCTTTACAAAGTACACTATCTATGTATAACTTAAACAGATATACCAATGATTCACACTTAAACTTAAATCTTATAGTGGAAATATGGACTTTTTACTTTAACCATTTTTAGGTCAAGAAAAACTAAAGTGAAGTTTGACGTCATGTTATGAACAAAACCACTAAATTACAAATTAATTTCTTTTCCTTTTCTAAATTAAACTTTTTTATGTTATATGGGGTAAATTTAGGGAGGAAATTGGGAAAAGGGAATAACGAGCTCACGGATATCACTAGTAGTATATAAGCCTTGGTAGTAATTTATTTTCCTTTTTTACCATGAATCACGCTCTTTTTTTCCAATTAGCAACTGTAACGCATATTAGGTTGCTGATTATCTTGCTACTTGTGCACAAAATATGTATTAATTTATTTCAAGTCTTTAATAATTAGATCTCTTGACTCTGGTTTGATAAGATGCAACATCCTTCCTTTAGACTTACATATCTGAAACCTATTACATACTTAAAATGATACATTGATGTTGTTGAACACTATTTCTTAACTTGGCAAGATCAAAAGATTCACATAACTTTAGAAAATAAGTTTGTGCTCTATTCCCCGAATAGAGTTTTTTTACCATATTTCCCAGCTGGTGTCATCCCTATTTTCATTGCTATATGTTCTTCATTTGCTCTGTTATACTCAATGGACAATATATATAGTAGTAGATCCAGCCATTACACACATGATATATATAACAAACCGTTATTCAATTTCCCTAAACCTAAATATTAGGTCACTCATTAAACATAAATATATTATTAGGTCACTCATTAACATATTATAGTATATGTTGTATTGAGGCAAATTCAAAATTTAAACCTTTGTGGCTTCTAGTAGCAAATTTTACCACATTCCATCTGATTATTGGGTTCGAAATCTATTTTTCTATTTATTTAGTGAATGTTTAAACACAAATATAAAATTTGAGTCGAAATTATTGGGTTCCGATAACTGGGTCTGCCCTTGATGCTGCACTATGATACTTAAGTGAGTACAAATGATACAATAACTTTGTCATTTCTCAATTTAATCCTAGAGTAACAAAATAGTAACAGTTAAATCTATCCTGGTTATCACAATCTGTCATCAGTAATATTGCATTTGACTCTTTTATTAATTAAGTGGACAGTCAGTCAGTCGTTCCAGTTAGTGTTCCTTGCAAGTTGGATGCAAAGAACATTTCGTCAACTCTTTTCATTCTATATATTAGGTGGGAAGGTAATATATAATGGATATATATAACACAGAGTAATAATTGAACTGTTATTTAGTTATCATTGAATGTATGTGCATGTATTTTCCCAAAAACATGTACACAGAGCTAGAAGCAGCCAGAAAATGTCTCTTCCAGATGAAAATCTAGCATGTAATATATATATATATATATATATATATATATTGGTTCACGTGAATTTAACAATTTTCCCTCAAATCTTTTATATGTATTCAGTAAACATAATTATTATTATATATTAATTTGAGATTGTTATAAAAATTTATAAACTTTAAATCATTTCTTGTTTCAAAACACTCTCCTCAAAAGAGTAACCAATAAAATACTAAAGAATTTATTATAAGTAAAAAAAACATGCATGCATATAACAGGAGCGTTTCCAAGAGAATATTTGAGTGACCATAGTTAATTAATTACTATAATGTAGCAGTTGATCAAATGCTTATTAATATTAATAATAAGAAAGACGAAATTATCGAGTTGAAAGTACTATAGATTTAATTTGACAGTCTTAGGTTTTGCTCATAGACCACCATGGATTTCTTTAATTTGTTCTGCATATTTTCACTAATCAGAAAGAAAATAAATGTAAATGTTAACTTCTCCAAAAGAAAGCTTCTCCAATCAGTTACCAACATCAACTAAGTAAACTATTACGAAGTAAAAAAAAAACATTAATTAGATTAACCTACGGCACATGGATTGGTCTTTCTTTAGTGCTTGGACAACTATTATGATGAAGAGAAAATAAATCAAAGTGCAACTGGAATATTGAATATTTAATTATTAAAGAAAACATGAGCATTCATCCATTCTAGTCACAAATCGATTCACAAAGAAAAAGAAAACAACCATATTATTATTGGAGAAAAAGGAAACCATATTTTATTTCAACCATAATGGAAGCTACGAGAGAAAATGTTTATTTACTTAGAAAAAGTAATATAGTTTCTCCATCCTAACTATATATACTTCTTCCAAAACATTTTCCGACAAAACACAAACATTAAACTCTATGTATAAAATCAAATACTGATAAAAAAAATTACCGTAGTACATATGATCTTTTGATCCTACCCTTATTATTCTTCAAATTTCCCCTTTCCTTGTTCTTTAATCTCAATAAGGTGGTCGAGGATTTGCCCAAGTATATGCATCATGATTCAATTGTCCACCATTTGGTAATAAATTTGGTGTAAAATTATAAATAGGCATTGATGATGGATCAGGCAATTCATGTTGTTGCTGATGTTGTTGTTGTTGCCTTCCACCACTAGAACCTAAAGCCGGAGGTGAATTTTCGGCCGGTAATGGAGACTGGTCGGAGCGATCGCCTCCGGCCTCCTCCTCTTCTTCTAGAGGCAATCTTTCATAGGTAGCATTAGAAAAAGTGGCTGCTATAATCATCACTGGTCCAGCAGCAATTAATGGTCCAACAACACTACCACCCACCACTTGCCCTTGGCCACCGGCCAAGTAGACAGTTAGCCCGGTCAAGCCTGGAGGGGCCGGACCGGGCAAAAATGCTCCGGTCAACGACAAAATTTCGAATATTCCTTGAAGAACAACTGCACCTGGAGCTGATGGCTGCCTTAATGTTACATTAGCGACTGAACCATTCCCACTAAGTACACAAACGCCACGTTGGCGCCTCCTCGCGAATTGGGCAATGCTATCAGCCACATCTGTGCCCCCTGCCACCTCCATAACGTGGCTCCGGAGGGCATTAGGGCTATCACGAGTCACGAAAATTGGGGGTTTGGGCTTGTTCTTGGATCCGGGTGGACGACCTCTAGGTCTTCGATTGCCTACCTCAACCGCACCTTCTTTAGGCTCATGATCACCATTTTCACGATCATTATCTTCTTGATTTTCACCACTGCTCCCACTCTCATTCACGGAAAGCTGCTTTGTCAGCAACATAGGTGGGCAAGATCCTGGCTCAAGGCCGGACGAGCCCACCTGACCACCCCACCAATTAGCCAGAATTACAAATTGTAACACAAAATCCACCAAGAAAATTAGCTCAAACTCAAGATTCTTACTTGTTTTGCTGAGTTTGAACAAGACCCTAACATGTTGGGAATATCTTGAGGATATATAGGCGTTTTTTTGTCCTCTACTTCTTGTGAAGATAGAATTAGGGTAAGATGGAAAACTTTTTTCTTTATAGGAGAATTAGATGCAGAAGAAGTTCATGTAATCAAGTAAAGGGAAGAACAAAGATGAAATTATAGCTAAGAAGCAGAATTTTACAAAGAACAAAAAAGGAGAAAATTAAATAAAAGAGAAACAAGTGATGATTTAAATTAATTAGGTAAGGAGAAATAAGGAACATATGCAAAATTAAAGAGGAACAGAAACGTAACCCCGGACAGAATCAAACCCAAAGGGAAAAAAAGAATAAAGCACATTGAGATTGACAAAACTAAGAGCCGAGAGTTTATTACATAGTAGTATATAATTACTACTTATATTTCAATATTTTTTTTTGAAAAAAAAAGTATTATTACAAAAGGTGTAAAAGGATCATGAAAAGGGGTGTGTAAGAAATGACTTTTTTGAGGTTTATTCTTTATAGAAGTCTCTCATCAATTGCAGTGGACGAGTGTTAAAAATAGTGTATATTATTTTTGTATAGGAATTAGGGTTTTTTGAAGTCTCTGTCCGTAGTGTCGGGTGTGTGCGTGGGCAGGTGGCATTGTGGGAAGCACGTCGCTATCTCTTGCCCCAACGTATTAAGACCATAACCAGATATTTAAATTAGATCACACTAATTTATTATAGCTAAGTAATTTAACAACATATTCAGTTAGTTCCACAAGTTGAGGTATGCGGAGGGTAGGCCATACACAAGCTTTATCCCTATCTTAGGAGGTAGATGTTGTTTTCGATAGACTCTAGACTAAGAATAAAACAATAACAAAGCATGTCAAATATGAAAAAAGAACAGTAATTACAATAAAATAATAATGCTACGTGAATAATAAGAGATAATAAATGCTAATAGAAATCGAAAGACAAAAAACTGCTAAGTAATTTAATAAGATAATAATTTATCTTAATTAACTATGATTAAGTGAAAATAGTGTGTATACAAACACATGTTGCATTGATATCAAATACTCAATGTGCACAAGTATTTACCTTCAAAGACAGATATCAGTCGCACCCTGGGTTTATCACTACAAAAAGAAAGGTATTTTTCAATAACATTTTTGTTGTCATATGTTGGATATCGTTGCTAAAAATACTTTTCGCAACAACAAAAATTATTGTATGGCATTGCAATAATCTCCGATGCGAAAAGTTTTCACAACAACAAGTCATTTTTTTTATTGTCATTTACGTTTTTAGCAACAATATATTAAATTTTTGTTGACATTTACATTTTTTAGCAACAATATATTTATTGTTGCTAAAGTAATGTTGTCAATTCTATACTTTCTTGTAGTGTATGTTAAAACATATATATATATATATATATATATATATATATATATATATATATATATATATATATATTATTAAATTATTTAATCATGATAGATTAAAACGATTTGATGTAAACATCGAGTGCGGTTAATTTTTAGTGATAATATAGTGTGATTTTTAACATATTAGTATATAGAAATTAAACTTAATATTATATACATCAATAGTGTGAAAAGAAATTTTACACTAGCAAATCAGATTTGTCTGTATTAAGTAATCTCCATTATTTTCAAGATTATAAATTCACTTTTTATAGAGAGCTACTTATAAATAGCTTTTAGATGACATGATAATATTTATAAAAAAAAATTACATTGTCATTGTATATAAATTAAAATTCTTTAACTAATATTTACTGATTATATGAACTATTTACAATATCTATATGTATTTAACCTATTATAGCAAGTAATATATCTTCTTTCAGTTTAATTTCATTTCTTTTATGAATAATTACTTGCAATTATTTTTAGGTGGTCTGATAATTTATAACAAATTAAGATATGTGTGCTCTCTATGTGTCCGGTTGAGTTAAATGGATAACTTCTTTCTTTTCTAAATGTTGCGATTTTAAAGTTTCCCGAGTATTTATATCAAACAAATACAACAATTACCAACTATGCACGGTTTTAGTTAACGACTTTGTTTTTAGCCTATTCAATTATCGGTATGTAATCATTGATGTTACTAATAATATTGTAATGTTATAATTTTTTAATTATGAATTGAACGAATAGTAATATTTTGTTTGGTAGGTACCGTAAAATAATATATGGGGAATATACTAAAAGGCAAAATGCTCACATCAACTTCAGAATAATATAAGATAGTACTACTACTCCTATTTTATAAGTACTAAATTGAATTTTGGAAATTGGTGGACTTCAATTTTTCATTACGGATAACATTTTTATATTATATTTATTTGACAAATTAATTAAAGTAGCACGAGAGGAAGATCTACATTGATAGAAGACAAAAGGCGGGTTTTGTATATTCTTTTACCATATTTGTAGAATTCTTGTACAAGTGTAATTATGGTATATTAGAATTATAGTAGGAAAATGTAGAATTATTTTCCATAGTTAGGAATTGTACATTTGTATATATACATCTTCATTAATGAAAATAATCAAGGGATTATATTCTTTCATGGTATAGAAGTCTAGGGCACATAATTTCCTTCTCCACAATATTTCCGCAACCCCTCTTCTCGGAACACAGCCGGCCGTCGGCCATTGTTCCAAATTTTCTGTAACGCCCCGTACTTTCAGGCGATGGTTTGAGCAGCTAAACGTATGCAAGTAGACCTGAGCCTTGGGGAATTTATGTCATATTGACGTATGCAAATAAAGAGCTTAGTATATAAAAGGATGCAGTCTCAAAATGATGTAAGACTTAAAAGTGTGATGATGGTGGTTGAGAATAATATTTGGTGTATACATAAAGAGGCTATGGACTAATGTTATACCCCATGGGTATGATATTAAGTATAGGATATAATTATTATTTAAGTGAATTGAGATTAAGAATTAATAAGAGTTGTTGGATAATTATTATGTGGACATGGTCCACGCGTGTTATATAAAAATGGCAACAAGTGCATACAATTACCTACACATAAGGGTGTAATGTGACATGATTTAGTGATGAGTATTAAAAGAGTCCTAGGGATGTTGCCACTTTGATTTCTATTTTAGATTTGTTCACTGCCACATCACGTCATAGGTAAAAGAGTATTGAACTACAACACATAGTATGTCATTGATTGGATAAGTATGGGATTAGATAATATATATTATAGATTATATAGGTCTTGAAGTACTTAGAATATAAAACAATATTGATGCCATCATGACCATTAAGCATTATGTACAAGTTCAGTAATTGTTTTTAAATTACTTGGCAACTAAGGAAACTTGAACATGTTCATGATACCAAGGACCATTACCAATTCTCCCTTGAACCGATTTCCACATAAATCATATAGTCAGCTCTCTAAATCTCATTTCTTTGTTGGATAGGAATTCCATTTTCCGTTCATAGGAGCTACCAAGTAATTTAACCACAATACTTGATCTTTGAAATCTCTACCTCGGGATCTTTAAGCCCGATTATAAATTAGATTTCTTTGGGTGGCGTGGAAACTGTCGGGGGAGCATTAGCTAGGAAATTACCCAGAGTTAGGCGTCTACCGAAAGGATTGACTCATTATAATTTTTCGAAGGCGAATTTGAGGTATGTTAAGGCAATTTCTTCTTTCTTTTTGCATGTTCTACGTACGAAATGTGAACGTAATATTGTCCCATAAATGATTCTACTCTTAATAGTTAAGGATTTTCATGTTATTCATTCCTATTTTCGAAGCATGTCTATATATGTTCCTAAATCCCTGTTGAGGTATATGATAAATATGTTAATATTCATAGTGTTAATCGGAGGTGCATTATATTCATATATTACCCTGGACCCCACATGTGTTATCTACGCTACTATATGGTATGCATTATATATATATGTAGGGGATGAGAAATGGGATACGTCGTTATATACTGTAACACCCCGTACTTTCGGGCGATGGTTTGAGCATCTAGACGTATGCAAGTAGACCCGAGCCTTGGAGAACTTATGTCATATTCATGTATGCAAATAAAAAACTTAGTATATAAAAGGATGTGATCCCGAACTAATTTAGGATTTACCAAGTGGGACAACAATGATCGGCCAATTAATAATTTTTAGTGGGACAAAATTAAGTGGGCTAAGTATAGGTGTACGTGAGAATATTTACGTGTAGAATTTAAAGAAGCCACTTAGGTGACTAAGGCAATGTAACTAAGTGGTGGAAGCATTTAGGATTAGCAAGCGACATGGGGTAATTAATATGGGAGGACAAATCAAATCGTGGTCCAGTATATAAGAGTCCTCTGAAGACATTTGCATGTTACACCACCTTTCATTGTAAGAATATACATAGGCAGCACCCTTTGTTAGTTAAGATAGGCAATTAAATGTTAGCAAAATGTGAGCAGTAAAATTGGTAGCAGTTCATGGAAATTATAGGCAGCAACAGCCAGAAAAACACGGTCCCTAAGTCATACCCTTTTTCGAGTTGGTTTATTCGTGCTTAAGGTTAGGTTCTATACGGACTACTTGGGTTGTATTATCAATGGATGGACGAATGTATGTTAAGTCAAATTATTTCTTCTTTTGGCATGTTCTAAATTACGAAACGTAAACGTAATATTGCTCCATAAATTATTCTACTCTTAGTAGTTAAGGATGTTCCTGTTATTTATTCCTATGTTAAAAGCATGTCTAAATATGTTCTCAAATCCTTATTGAGGTATATGGGAAAAATGTTAATATTCCCAATGTTAGCCGAAGGTACAATGATATTATGTCACTCAGATGAACTCATAAGGTTTTATTGTCATTCATGCATTTTTATTCATGTATTACCCTGGACCATATATTGAGGATGAGAAAAGGGATACGTCGTTATGTACGCAACCACCTGATCAGCTGGTATATGATGATGATGATTATGCCCACAGAGACCAATATGATATGATGCCCACAGAGGCTAAAGAGAGATGTCGTTATATACGCATATATATATGTATACCGCATTGTGAATGACATTTAGGCATATTATGGCTCTCAGAGGCATTCACTACTGGTCGGTTGTTTCTGTCGGCTATTTCTGTCTCAGTTTATTTTTTATATCCATGTTATGCAATTTTTCATGCCTGACATACTCGGTACATCAGTCGTACTGACGTCCCTTTTGTCAGGGGATGCTGCGTTTCATGGCCATAGGTTCACGTAAGCAAGGCGACGATCCTCATTAGTAGGTTGTTGACTCAGCGGATATTGGAGCACTCCCCTTGTTTCGGAGTGTCGGTCTAATTTCGGTACAGTATTTTTGCATGTATATACAGGTATGGTGGGGCCCTGTCTCGATCTTATGATGTCATGTACTCTTTTAGAGGCTTGTAGATAGTGTTTTGGGTATAATTGTCAGGTATGGACTTGTCAGCCTTAGTTTGTATATATGCTTGAGTTGAGTCCTTCTATTGGTAAAATTTTACATAGTTTCTTTCCGGTATATCATCTCTATGTGTCGGCAGGGTACTGGGTAGTTTCTTTCCAGTATATCATCTCTATGTGTCGGCAGGGTACTGGGTGACGGCCCTTGTGGCCCGTATTTAATTATAATTAGATGTTGATTGTATGATTAGTGGTACTCGGCAGGTAAGGTCCGAGTGCCCGTCATGACCCTCGGTTTGGATCGTGACAAACTTGGTATCAGAGCATTTAGGAATCACCAATACGTCGCGACCATGTTGGATCCCTCCTCTTCGCGACGGGGGTGGGGGTGGGGTTAAAAACGGGGGTGACAATAGGCAACAAATGTTAGCAAAATGTGAGAAGTATGAGACATATACTAAAGCAGTAACATTTACCCAATTAGTCCAGCAACATTTATTATAAAAAATAGCTTATCTTGAATCAAGATTATTCTCCCAAAATAATTGAGGAAGCAACGGGATTGTAAGCAACAACCGTTATGATCCTTTTTGAGTTGTACTAGTCTCTGGTTTCTTGAATGCTCGGGGAAGTACGAATTGATTTTGTTGTGGTTGTTGAAGGGTTGGTATCCAAGGTATGTTAAGGCAAATCCTTCTTTCTTTTGGCATGTTCTAAGTACTAAACGTAATATTGTCCCATAAATAATTCTACTCTTAGTAGTTAAGGATGTTCATGTTATTAATTCCTATTGTCAAAGCATGTCTAAATAAGTTCCTAAATCCCTATTGAGGTATATGGGAAAGATGTTAAGATTCACAATATTAATCGGAGGTGAAGCGATATTATGTCACACCGATAAGCTCAGAATGTTTTATTATCATTCATGCATTATATTCATGTATTACCCTTGACCCACATGTGTTATATACACTACTATTTGGTATGCATTATATATATGTAGTGGATGGGGAAATGGATACGGCGTTATATACGCACACCACCTGATCAAATGGTATATGATGATGATCGCCACCTAATTATTCTACGGTGAATTATGACACCTAAATGTTAATATAAATGCTGCAAAATGAACTCCGATTAATGGTTTGCTAATCTATAAGATTCTGCGTAAGGGTTCTTTATTATCCTAAAGAAAAGTGCTTAGGCATCATTTAAGATTCGCTAACTACGGTTATCCAATCAAACTTAGATTAATTATCATGCTAAAGAAAAATGCATGTTTAAAAGTATAAAGTTAATTGAAAGGATGTTGCAAGTAGTTAATTAAAAGATGCATTTTGACAATGTAAATATTTTCACCACTTATTCTTTTTGAGGAGTCTTGCAAAAGCTATTGCGGTTCGGAGAAATAAATTCCAAGCATAAAATCCGGAAAAAGGTATGCATGGCATTTTTATAAAAAATATATGTGAAACTGATTTTTGGATAAAACATGCATTTGTAAGGCATTGTTTATAAAATACATGCATTTGTAAGGCATTGTTTATAAAATACATGCAAAGTTGATTTTTGGATAAAAGTATGCATTTGTATGGCATTGTCCATAAAGTACCTATTTTTTTGCAATTGTTAGTAAGGACAAAAGCACATTATTTCTAATGCAAAGAAGTGATTTATATGAAAGTTATTTCAAATTGCAAATCGGATGAAAAACAAAACCTTGTTTGTATGATTAATAATGCGAATAAAAGATGACCAAATTATTTTGAAAGTTTGAAACATGCATAACAAGCCTAAAATAAATAAACTAGCGACGGGTTTCCAATTTTAAATTACTCGAGCCTAAAATGAATAAACTAGCGGCGGGTTTCCAATTTTAAGCTACTCTATTAATTTATCCGTTCAAGGCCTAATTATTCTAAGTATTCTAGTGACCGCAAAAAATTGAATTATTAAGTTACAACCCGAAAAATAAAAAGGGCGGTATTTAAAGAATCAAAAGCCGCGACTAGGGCGGATGACGATGTCATCCCGCCCTATTTGTTTAGAAGTCCCGAGTGTAGGAGAATGCAATGAACGTGGAGCGGGTCTTCGCTTGACAAGCGTCATGATGAGTCTCATAACGAGACTCTTCGTTGCTCTCGATGCATTTCATGTAAACAAAAAAAAAGAAAAAGATTAGTAGACGGAACAATGAAAATATATACATATATACAACATAGATAACAAGAAAGGGAAAGAGAACAAGGGAAAGGGAAAGACTATGGATTCAGTGGATACATACATAAACATACACAATCATATTTAGACCATATTAACTATGCTAATACCTTAAAGAATAAACCAGACCTAACACAGGATGAGGGTCTGCAGATACAGGACTTATATGAGCTGAACTAAACATGCATATGTTATCAAGATAAATAAAAATAGGATATGACATGACTCAGGAGGTTATATGAACATGACATAGGTCTAGCAGTCAACAAATTACAATTAAGGACCAACCAAATCCCTATCTAGAGGTAGGAACCCACTGAAAGACTCAGCCAGACAACCTATCCACAAATTCAACATGATTATACAGTTCCCAGAAAATAAAGACAAACATACAAAACACTCTATGGCATTTAAACTCCAAATTCATAAAAAAAGACAAGTACAGAGCTTTGAGATGCCTAGTGATAAGGATTCAAGGTGGAATGTATTCTATACCAATCATTTAGCCACAGACAGTGTACAAAGCATTGGCCAAGCAGGTTTAGCTAAATGTTGTCTATATCATGCCATTTTATATTAACATATTCAATACACTACACTAAGTGTATCTTTAAACAACAACTACAGGCTAAAATGCTTAGTCAATCAAAGCAGGCTAATCATACATTTATTTTAAAAGCATTAATCAATCTATCACAAGATTCTACTTAATCAGAGGTTAACACAATCACTCATAACATATTAATCAAGAAAACCTAGAACACATATGCGTTATCACTAATCTTACTTAACTAAACTAACAAACAAGCAATTAATCGTAGGAAAACTTAAATCATGAAGCACATATTAAATTAAAAGCAGGAATGAGGGAAATTCGAATTTACTGACCTTTTTCGGGCAACGAACCGAGGCGTTGTTTCGAATCGTCGAATCCGCTTGGAGGAGTTATTTTGGAATTCTGATTTTTGTGATTTCGGAATTCTGATTTTTGCGATTTTGGAACCGGATTTTGATTTTTGATTTTAGACCCGGATTTCTGATTTTTTTGGACTCGGGCCCGACCCGACGCGGAAACAGACCGAACCCGGATTTTGACCCGACCCGGAAACGTGAAGAAAAACAAAGAAGGGATTTTCGGATTGGAAAATTAGGAACTAAAAAGAGTATTTTCGGATTAAAGTTTATGAAACAAAGAGGAGTATTTTTTTAACCCAAAAATTTAGGAACAAACAAGTTATCTTTTCTGATTTTCCTTCTTTTTTTTCGATGCTTTTCGGACTGTTTTTCCGGACCTCGGACTATTTTTTCAGACTTCCAAAATCCTCGAAACCCGACTGTTTTTCAGACTTTCGACCTCGGGCCAGACACCAAAAGCCAGACCCCTTTATATCATTACATCATCAAGCATTAATTATAATCGTATGAAATAGAACTCACCTTATGCTTCTCTCGGAACCTCGGCATTGGTCTGAAATAGGTAGGGATATTTGATTTTCATCTCCTCTTCCACCTCCCATGTCATTTCTTCTACGTTTTTATTCCGCCAAAGAACTTTCATGGAGGCTACTTCTTTAGTGCTCAACTTGCGGACTTGTCGATCTAAGATAGGAATAGGAACATCTTCATATGATAGATCCCCCGTAACCTTCACATCGTCAATCGGTAGAATTCGGGAAGGATCCCCAACACACGCTCTTAACATAGAAACATGGAAAACCGGATGGACAAACTCTAACTCTGAAGGCAAGTCCAATTCGTAAGCTACTTGGCCGATTCGTCGAATTATGCGATATGATCCAATATACCTTGGGCGGAGCTTTCCCTTTTTCCCAATCTTATTACCCCCTTCATAGTTGAAATCTTCAAAAAGACTCAAATCATCTACTTGAAACTCTAAGTCCCGTCGTCGCAGATCTGAATATGACTTCTGACGACTCTGAGAAGTTAGCAGTCGTTCTTGGATAAAATTCACCTTCTCTATGGCTTGGTGTACTAAGTCAGGCCTAAATAATTCTGACTCGCCTACTTCGAACCATCTGATAGGAGATCTACATTTTCGTCCATATAACGCCTCGTATGGAGCCATTTTAATGATAGCATGATAACTGTTATTGTACGCAAATTCAATAAGGGATAAATGATCATTCCAACTTTCCTTAAAGTCCAATACACAAGCTCATAGCATGTCCTCGAGAGTTTGAATCATACGCTCGGCCTGCCCGTCTGTCTGAGGGTGGAAAATTGTGCATTAACTTGGGTGCCCAAACCTTTTTGAATGATTTCCAGAAGTTAGCTATAAATTATGCACCTCGGTCAGATATAATAGAAATAGGCACACCATGGAGGCGAACAATCTCCTTAACATACAACTTCGTGTAATCCTCGGCTGTGTAGGTAGTTTTGACTGCCAAGAAATGAGCTGATTTGGTTAGTGGGTCAACAATTACCCAAATAGAATCAAACTTACGATAAGAGCGAGGTAAACCCGTAACAAAATCCATATTAATCATTTCCTATTTCCACATTGGAATCTCAATGCTTTTGGTGTTGTATTTTTAGTTGCTGACAATTAGGACACTGAGCTACAAATTCCGCAATCCTTCTCTTCATGTCGTTCCACCAATAAAACCCTTAAGATCATGATACATCTTAGTAGATCCAGGGTGAATGGAATATCGTGAGCAATGGACCTCCGTCATAATTTTGTCTTATAACCCCTACATTTGGAACACATAAACGGTCTTGGTGTTTGAGAACCCCATGTTCATCAATCTCAAAAGTTGTGATCTTCTTCTGTTGAATGCCCTCTCTGGTGTTTTCCAAACTGAGGTCTTCCCGCTGACGTTCCTTAACTTCCGATATGAGGGACGACTCTGATATATTCTGAATCACAAAACCACTATCCTCCGAATCCATTAGTCGGACTCTCAAACTAGCTAACTGATGGAGCTCTCTTACTAACTCCTTCCTCTCGACTTGCACCGACATTGAGCTGACCATCGACTTATGACTGAGCGCGTCTGCTACAACATTAGCTTTACCGGGATGATATAAGATGTCCACATCATAATCCTTAAATAATTCAAGCCACCTCCTTTGTCTCAAGCTCAAGTCTTTCTGTTTAAATATGTATTGCGGACTTTTATGATCCGTGAAAATATCTACATGAACACCATACAAATAGTGCAGCCAAATTTTTAGTGCATACACCACCGAGGCCAACTCCAAATCGTGTGTCGGGTAGTTTTTTCTTATGTTTCCTTAATTGCCTTGAAGCATAGGCAATCACTTTACCATGTTGCATTAGCATGCATCCAAGACCTGCTCCCGAGGCATCACAATACACAACGTAGCCTTCTGGACCCTCTGGGAAAGTAAGGATTGGTGTTGATGTTAGTCCGTCTTTTAACTCTTGGAAGCTCTGCTCACAGACATCGGACCACTGGAACTTTGTGGCCTTTTGTGTCAACTTTGTTAATGGTGCTGATATGGTAGAAGATCCTTTTACAAACCTCCTATAATAGTCGGCTAGGCCTAAAAAGTTGCAAACCTCTGATGGAGTTGTGGGCCTTGGCCAATTCTTCATCGCTTCAATCTTATGAGTGTCAACTCTTATACCTTCATCTGACACTATATGACCAAGGAAAGCCATTGAATCCAACCAAAATGCACACTTGGAGAGCTTAGCATACCACTTATAATCCTAGAGCGTCTGCAGTACTACCCGCAAATGATCCACATATTCCGCCTCCGAGTCAGAGTAAACCAGAATATCATCTATAAATACTATCACAAATACATCAAAAAATGGGTGAAACACGTTGTTCATTATATCCATAAATGTTGCCGGCGAGTTTGTAAGTCCGAATGACATTACTAAGAACTTGAAGTGCCCATACCTTGTCCTGAAAGCCGTCTTCAGAACGTCCTTCTCCTTGACCCTTAGTTGATGGTACCCCGACTCAGGTCGATCTTTGAAAAGCATTTTGCACCTTATAACTGGTCAAACAAATCATCAATTCTAGGAAGAGGGTATTTGTTCTTGATAGTGACTTTGTTCAACTGCCGATAGTCAATACACATCTGTAACGAACCATCTTTCTTTTGTACAAACAATACCGGTACACCCCAAGGAGATATGTTGAGCCTAATGAAGCTTTTCTCAAGTTGATCTTTTGATATGTTGAGCCTAATGAAGATATCGATTGAGTGTCTGGCAACACGTCTATACCGAACTCAATCTCCCTCTCGAGAGGAAGGCCTGGAAGTTCGTCTAAAAATACATCAAGAAACTCATCAACCACCAGAATTGATTGAGAAGTATGTGGTTCAACATCGACATCTCTAGCCCGAACAAGATGGTAAATACAACCTTTGGAGATCATCTTTCTTGCCTTAAGGTATGAAATAAACCTACATTTTGGCATCGCCGTATTACCCTTCCATTCAAGGACTGGCTCATCTGGAAACTGAAATCTAACAATATTTGTTCGGCAATCAACATTAGTGTAGCATGATACCAGCCAATCCATGCCCATAATAACATCAAAATCAACCATTTCTAATTCTACCAAATCTGCTAAGGTCTGATGGCTACAAACTAATACTGCACAATTCTGATAGACCCGTCTAGAAACTACCGACTCACCAACTGGTGTAGCTACCACAAATGGATCTCTTATCAACTCAGGCTCCATACTAAATTTACAATCAATGAAATGGGTGATATATGATAGATTGGAGCCTGAATCTAACAACGCATACACATTATGTAAAAAGACTGATAATATACCTGTAATAATATTAGGTGAGGACTCTTGATCATGTCGACCCATCAATGCGTAGATGCGGTTCTGGCCCCTACCTCTGCCTCGACCGGATAATGACTGATGACTTTGCCCTGATGGGTGTACTGAATATGATGAAGCTGCTGCAGATCCGACCGGCTGGGTCCTAACACCTTCGCTTCTTGTCGGGCATTCTCGTATAATATGACCAGGTTCACTACAATAATAACACACATGTGATCCTTATCGGCATGGCCTCGAATGGGCCTTACCACACTGCTCGCATCGAGCTAACGGCGGCCTCATCTGACTAAAATTCCCTCTATAATAAGACCCTGATGCTCGTGAACTCTGACCTGGTCCAGTTTGAACAAACTGATCAACCCTTGACATTGAAAACTGTAATGACGCGCTAGCCGTCGGGTAGGATGGGCGTCTATAAAGTTATGGCCTGGGCCCACCTCTGAACTCTCATACGTCACCTACGGATCGAGCCCTCTTATGCTGGCCCTTATCACGCTTTCGATCTACCCGTTGTTGTCTCTTACGATCCTCCGGATTCTGTGCATAAGCCTGAATGCGAGCAATATCCATATTCGGATTCAGAGAAGTCGTAGTACACTCATTGACCAAGTGCGGCCCCAAGCTAGTAACAAACCTATGTACCCGGTCACTCATCTCATGTATAATCGTAGGAGCATATCTGACTAATGAATTAAACTGCAAGTTATATTCTCGAAACAGAAAATGTTGTAAGAAGGACTCTGAAAACTCTCTCTATCTTGCTGGTGGAGCACGAGGTGCCCTAGATTGCTCCCATGTCTAATACCAGGTCACCGCGATATCCCGTAGTCTATAAATAGCAAACTTTACCAACTCAGTATCGGTAGCATCCATTACCCGCAAGGTACGTTGTATTTGATCTAAAAAATTCTATGGGTCCACGTTCAGGTCTGATCCTGTGAATACCGGAGGGTCTAAGTTGATGAAATCCCGAGCTCTCGCACTAGCAGCTCTACCGGAAGGACTGGGAATCTGACGTTGGGCCTGAGCTGCCACTAACCAAGTCAATAACTTCACAGCACATTACATATCAAGATCTACATCTGGAGTATCAGGTGGAGGAAGTGGGGGTACTGCAGCCACACGATGCTTCTCTATAGGTGGTGGACTGGGGGAATCATACGAAGAAGTCGCACTGTGGGTCTCACTATAGCCCTTGCTAGCGGGTGGCACTCGGCTAGTACCTTCACCTGTAGCCGTATCCAACGCCCTCATACTCTTGAACTTTCTCCTTATTGTAGGCATTGCTGGAATCATAAACACGGGACGGATTAGGAGTGGAATGCTTATAACTAAGTTTTATAGCACGATTCTAGAACAAGAAAAGAAAGTAACCATCCTACATGCCCGGTAGCCTCATGTCTATAAGTGTGGTGCACAACACATCCATAAACAAGACTCTACTAAACACGGCTTGTAGACACCCTAGAACAGACCTGCTCTGATACCAAGTTTGTCATGATCCAAATCGGAGAGTCATGACGGGCACTCAGACCTTACTTGCCGAGTACCACTAATCATGTACTCAACATCTAACCATACTCCATCATGGCCACAAGGGCCGTCACCAAGTACCCTGCCGACACATAGAAATTATAAACTAGAAAGAAGCTGTGTAAAATTTTACCAACAGAAGGATTCAACCCATGTATATATACATACTAAGGCCGACAAGGCCATACCTGACTGTTATACACAAGACACTGTCTACAAGCCTCTAGAGAGTACGCACTATTATAAGGTCGGGACATGGCCCCGCCATACCCATATGTACATGCAAAAATATCGTACTGAGATTAGACCGACACTCCAAAACAAGGGGAGTGCTCCAATATCCGCTGAGTCAGCAACCTACTAATGCGGATCGTCGCCTTGCCTACGTGAACCTGCGAGCATGAAACGCAGTGTCCCCCAACAAAAAGAACGTTAGTACGACTGATGTACCGAGTATGTCAGCCATGAAAAATAGCATAATAGAGACATAAAAGTAAACTGAGACAAGAAACATCCAACCAGTAGTGAATGCCTCTGAGGGCCATAATATGCCTAAATGTCATGCACAATGCGGTCATACATATATACATACATATACATATATACATATATACATATATACATATATACATATATACATACATATACATATATATATTACATATACATATATACATATATACATATATACATATATACATACATATACATACATATACATATATACATTACAGATACATATATACATACATACATACATATATATACATACATACATATATACATATATACATATATACATATATACATATATATATATATATATATATATATATACATATATACATACATATACATATATACATATATACATACATATACATATATACATATATACATACAGATACATATATACATATATACATACATATACATATATACATAGATACATACATATACATATATACATATATACATACATATACATATATAAATACATATACATATATACATACATATACATATATACATACATATACATATATACATATATACATATATACATATATACATATATACATATATACATATATACATATATACATATATACATATATACATATATACATATATACATATATACATATATACATATATACATATATACATATATACATATATACATACATATATATAACGTCGTCTCCCATCATATTATTTCGGCCTCTGTGGGCATAATCATCATCATATACCAGCTGATCAGGTGGTGTGCGTATATAATGGCATATCCCTTTTCCCATCCCCTACCTACCCGATGGACTCACCAAATCAAACTCCCATCTCAATCAGAAACCCTAATTCCTCAAAACCCTCTCCCAAATTTTCACAAATGGAAACATCACCAATGTTAGAACAAATGTCATCCAACATCCACTCCAACACTCTAATGAGCACAAGACCTTCAATGAATACTGAGGCTTTCGAGTACAATGATCCCCAGAAAACAGAACAACCATCCTCTTCCTCAAATCTCCCAGAAAACACATGTACAACAATAGTGTTTAAAGGTTTTGATGAACCTTTAGATATTAGCTATCCTGGAGATGATAATAACCCTATAGATGTTGATGAAACTGTTGATTTTTCATCTTTGTGTAAAAGGCCAAGGTCCTCTACCTTCCCTACTCGTCGATGGGGTAGAGTTTTTTTTAGAAAACAGTCCAAGAAGGACCTAGTAAAAAAAGCTCTAGTTATGAAACATCTATACCCTCTTACTCGAACAGTGCAAGGGAGTTCCCAGACTTGCAAAGTCGAGTGCAACTCCAAATGTTGCCATTGATGCCACAACATCTCAGGCTACATTTCAGCCAACATTTGCAGAGACACATACAACAACATCGTCCAATAGTACCGAATCTACTAATTATGACTTTGAGGTATCTGCTTACTCAGATAAATTCTATTATAAAACTAACTATGATATGGGACTGTTACAAGAATAGAGTAATCAGGCCTGAGAAAGTAATTGATATTGCCTCTTGTACTGAATATGGACTGGTAGAATTCTTAAAGGACAGACAGCCCATAGGATCTATCACTGAAAAAGGACCATATGTTGATAATGTAGTAAGGTTGTTTTACGCTAATCTGAGCCCTATTATAGAGAAGACCTCCTCAAAGAAATTTGAGAAAGTATATCTCTACAATAAGGCGTATCTTTTTACGCCTTCTATTAAAAATCAATGTATGAGACTAGATGTTGGAGATAATGTTAGAGAAGCAGAACATGTCATAGACAATAGGGATAAAGTGATTGAATATCTCACTGGAGGTATGATGAAGAAGTGGATCCCTAGATGTCCAGCCTCCAAACTAACAACCCTGTTTTCCACCCTCCACAAAATTGCTATTCACAATTGGCTTCCTTCAATGAATGGGTCAATTGTGACATCTGAACAAGCCACCTTGTTGAATAAAGTTGGGAAAGGTTTGAAAGTTGATTTGGGGAAAATGATATTTCATCAAATTGCCAACTTGGCTGAGAAAGAATCAACTTCAATCTTTCTTTTTCCCTCTCTGATCTACAAAGTATTAACCACGCAAGGCTTTGAGCCTAAGAGAGAAGACACTTTAGGGAAGACTCCTGAGCTTTACACTGTAAACAAAGCAATTTTGAAGAGCAAGGACAGAGTCATCGACTTGCCCTGGAAGAAGGAACCTGAAAGTGAAAATGATGCCAGAAATGTCACCAACATTCTGGGCAACACTGGTCCAAGATAGTCTACACTGTCTATAGAATGGCTTTTGGATAAAATTGGAAAAATCAACCAACAAATTTCTGAGGTTGATGCTGCAAGAAATGCCCTGATACAAGCTAGAGGCCATTTCATGATACTACTTTCTTCACAAAAAGAGGGAGATGATGCTGATGTAGGGGGAGGAAGATGCTGATGTAGGGGGAGGAAGCTAAAGGCTGCTCTGTAGAGGAATTTGAAGCTATTATGTAGGAGTAGAAAGTTGTTGAAAACTGCTGCTGTTGTGTGATGAGCAAAGAGGAAGTTGTTGATGTTGTATGAGAATTTTTAGTGGATTGATATTTATATTTTTGTTGACAATGAAGATTTCTATTTATGGTTTGTATATATTGGTTGATATGTGATATGTGAGCTCATATATTTTTCTCTTTTCTAATCATATGAATCGGTATACACATGTTTGCTTGTATGCCATCACAGGTTAAGGGGATTAGACCTTGAAATTATTGATCACATATGTCGGACAACATATGTCGACAACATCCTAAGTCAACTTTACATTTTAATGAGTTCTGTGAAGAAAGACAAAATGGGGAGATTGTTAATGTTGGATTTGGTGTTGTGACATTTGACCCAACATATCTTCTAAAGTATTGATATGAATGTGTAAGTATGTTGGGACAAATATTGCACAACATTCGGACCAACATTTTCTGAATAGATTTTACCTTACTTCACGCGATGCAGTAATACTTTTTTAAATATTACTATGAGGTAAAAATGATTTGGCAAGGTAAAAAGGAGCTGGTAAAAAATGAGTGAGGACTAAGTCAAAAGTTGTTGCTTGTCGTGAGGATCAAGACAAAGCTGTTGAGATTATTACTCCCTGATCTTCTCCAACCAATCCCACCAGCAGTCCACCTTTCCCTCAACCTCTACAACTGATTGATGAGATGTTCAATGAAGTCTCTCTACTATAAATAGAGAGGCTACTATAGAGAATCAACATTCATAACCAAAAAGTAAGAATACCAAGAGAGCTCTCGGGATTTCATCTCAGAAATTTGGATCACCAGTGTTGCCTGAGTGTGTTGCCTGAGTGTGTTGACAACATTCTATCCAACATTACAATTGTTGTTTATATTCTAGATTAGTTTTGTATTCTAGATTAATTTTTTATGGAGCGATTATAATAAGAGGTTGTCTATGTCTACTTAGTTAGATTTTTCAGGCAGAAGTCATCTGCGACTTGAACTTTTAATTCATTTCCGTTTTATCTTGTAAATCTGTAAAGAAATGAATTTATTTATTTGTATATAATATATATACAATACATTTGGTCATTGACCATCATAAATTATATTATATATATAACTTATGAAAATTTAAAACCTTTGTGTTCTTTAAATTTCTGATGCATTCACTCTTCAAAGTTTTCTGTTTTGCTAAAGTGTTGTTACTAGTGTCGGACGACATAATTTTCGACATTTGGAAACAGAATTGGCATTCGATTTATTTCATTTTGTTTTTATTGTTTCATAGCCCCCTTTAGTATCCTTCTAAAAAATGACAGTTTGGTGCACTAAACTTCCGCTATGCGCAGGGTTCGGGGAAGCTCCCTTTCTAATGTTGTATCCTTCTCTTTTAAATAATTTAAGTTTGAGGTAGTGGCAAGAAGAGCTTTTTATCTCGTGTGTATGCAGATACCAGAAAGGGTACAAGTTTAATGTCCAGATAACATAAATTTAGACGCGATACCTTTATATTGAAATATCAGGAGAAATCCTGGCACAAATTGCTTGCAGCATGAATGCACACCCTAAAGAAGAAACAATTTATACCACACCCTACCCCCCATGTAGAGAGAGTATTGGATCGAATTTTGACTTTCCAAAATAGATGTTGCATGGATCATTCGCTTGCTTTCATTTACCCATGCGAAACAGTTGATATATGGATATGGGTACATCATATGAATTATTCAAATGACACTACAAATTAGCAAAAACTGCACATTCTCAAACTAAATACTTACATCTATCTGTATTTGATATGTACCTATAGCTTGGTCCAAGTATCACAGCTCAAAATATATTAACAAACATTAAAATTCTACAAGAAAGTTTGATAATTAGCCGAACTGTTCATAAATATCAATCACCTATGTCAATATCAAACCAGCTTGGATCGATCATATGACTCCTCTATATCCATTTAATAATATTTGACAATCTATGATTTCACTACATAATTTTCACATTTGACACTCTTTCAGAGTAGTCAAATACATACTAGGCATGTTCCCTAGAGTGTCAAAGTCCAAACCAGATATTGCCTCTTCAAGTACATCTTCTTTCTTCTCTTTTTGTCATATATCCCTCTTCACTTGGCACATAGGAAATGAGATCATGATAACTGAAATGCTACGCTTTCTTATTTCTTCCATCTTTCCCACCAGTTTAAGCTTCAATCATATATCACAATATGCCCTCCAGATATACTTAGCCTATCAAGTGTCTGAGTCTAACATTCAGATATACAGAGAGTTATCACATCACTATAATTACGAATTCAAAAATCCCTATAGCATTTGTCAAGAGAATCTCAATTTCATGATCCCGTAATCTCCTGCAACATTTTGAACTAACCATGTCTTTGAAGGAGAGAAAAAGAGGAGCATAAACTACTCTTTCGGTCTCAATTTATACGACACAGCCAGTATTCATGAAATTATCACTGTTTTTCCTTTACTATATCTTTCTCAAAAAAAATTCTATACATTTTAACTATAAAAATGTAATTTTTAATACACATCATGTACTTTTGTAAATTTCATTTCAACTTAAATAATTAGGACATCAATGTCACATTCACCAACAATTAGATGCCTTAACTCAATTCATCATTCTCTTCGGGAGGAGAGAGTAAGGTGCAAATGCACGACAATGCAGAAACACTCCAAATACTTCCATTAACGTAAATTCAAGTTCACAGATTATCTTCCAATGGCATATTCACAAAATTTGGTAAATTCTTATATATATGTAATAGTGGAACAGAACTAACGTCCGATAACTCATTGCAAAAACTGCGGGTCAGAGTTCTCACCGGTGATTCGAAGTGAAGATATGCATACACGAAAATGAAGGATTTTAGAAGTCGGAACAAGGAAAGTGCAATTTCTATGGAAAATTGTACTCTCTATAAAAAAACGAATCGAAATGCAACTGAAATACTATAATTCCGCGATACTAAAAGGTGAGATTGTTTAAAGTTGAGTTTAGATTTCCTATATAATTCAAAGTGTTAAAAATATTTATCAATAATAATTATCTATCCAACATGCTATTTATATAAAACTTCAATTTATTCAAATACTCCTCAAAATTATACTGTGTAACCCTTTTCTCTATTTGAAAATGATTGACACATTCTTACCGTCCACATCGAAAATGGAATGGAAATATACTCTTTATATGGACTTGGACAATCCTCACCTTACAAACTAGCTTTTGCGATTGAGTTAGGCCCAAGATTCATTCTTTACATGATATCAGAGTCAGACTCATTCCAAATCTTTGTTCACCGATGTTGGACCCCCAAATTATATTGTCCACACTCCAGTTAACGAGGTCTGGGCGTGCAGGGGAGTGTTAAGAGTCCCACATTGGAAATGGAATGGGAATATGGACTCCTTATATGGACTTGGACAATCCTCATCCTACAAGCTAGCTTTTGGGGTGAGTTAGGCCAAAGATCCATTCTTTACATGGTATCAGAGTCAAGCCCATTCTAATTATTTGTTCACCGATGTTGGGCCTCCAAATTATATTGTCCACGCTCCAGTTAACGAGGTCTGAGCGTGCAGGAGAGTGTTAAGAGTCTCATATCGGAAAAATGGAATGGGAATATGGACTCCTTATATGGACTTGGACAATCCTCACCCTACAAGCTAGCTTTTGGGGTGAGTTAGGCCCAAGATCCATTTTTTACATGGTATCAGAGCGAGACTCATTCCAATTCTTTGTTCACCGATGTTAGACCCCCAAATTATATTGTCCACGCTCCAGTTAACGAGGTCTGGGCATGTGGGGGAGTGTTAAGAGTTTCACATTGGAAATGGAATGGGAATATGGACTCCTTATATGGACTTGGACAATCATCACCCTACAAGCTAGCTTTTTGGGTGAGTTAGGCCCAAGATCCATTCTTTACATTGTATTAGAGTCAGACACATTTCAATTCTTTGTTCACCAATGTTAGGTCCCCAAATTATAATGTTCACGCTCCAGTTAACGAGGTCTGGGTGTGCGGGGAGTGTTAAGAGTCCCATATCGGAAATGAAATGGGAATATGGACTTGGACAATCCTCACCATATAAGCTAACTTTTGGGGTTGAATTAGGCCCAAAATACATTATTTACACTTACATTTGGAACTTTACACGTTTTGACATTTTTTCTTATAAGAATGACAAGGACAAATTATTAAGACATTCTTGGTATATTGTATATATATGCGTCAAATAAATTCTTTATTTCTAAAATTTCATGTCATTCACATAACATCATATAAAATAAAATGGAAGGAAAATTACAATTAATTTAACAAGAAAAAGCTCCACTCAAACTTAAAATTACTAAATGGTCGAATCATACTTCATTGAATATATTATGAAAATGTGGGCTTTGATTAATTAACATCTTTTTTTTATTGATCTCCTCCTTTCTTTAATTCACGTGTGCAAGAGGACAAATTTCGATTGTTAATTTTATCCTAATTTCATCCTTTGTCGAAAAGATAGATGTTTTTCTCCTCGACTCATCGAGATTAGTTGACATTTTTAAGGCAAATGTGTGACAAAGTCTTTTTTACCCTTTCTAATGAAAGGTGTTACACCTCTATCTAACTAGTATCATAATGCCTCCATCCAATTATTCGCTTTCTTTTTTGATTTCAACTGGTGATTCATCTCTTTCAAAGTTTATCGCCAAAACTCTGCCATCAATTTTAATGGGAGAAAAGAGTTGTCTTTTCTCTCAACTGCAATCTTGCCCAAAATATGATAAGCAAAACAAGGAGCCCAAATTGTTAATTCTCATTGACAAGCACTAAACATGCTAATAAAAAGAATGACATTTTATACCAACAGACTGATCTACGAAACTTTAATCCAACTTAAAGATGATTAAAAGACTTATTTTCAATAAGGAAAAGAAGAAAAAAAAGACGGGAGTCATCACAAAGAAAAAATTATGGAGAAGAAAAAGGTAAATGTTTTTCATCGTAGTGTCCAGTGTCCACTTTGAGGTCCAACTAATTCAGATTCGCGCTAGGATATTTCACTTTAGGGGATAAAGCGCTCCCCTACCAAAGATGCTCCTTTTTCAGGGTTCGAACCTGAGACCTTTGATTAAGGATGAAGGGTTAATATAAAAGACGACACGAACTTATAGTATTTCTTCAGCATAATGTGCAGCTAATTTTAAAATCATACAACTACGTTTGTGCAAAATCAGAGCCATTTTCTCAGCTGTGCACAAGAATTATATGGCTACATGATATAAGAAAGAAAATGTTGCTATGAAAAGTCTACTGTGAACAATGACATGATGCTTTAACAATGGAGCTATTAAAAAGATAATATGCCCTTCAGAATTCAGGCAGAATAATAGTTACTAGCATCCATTTATTCAAGAAAGAAAACATGTGTTCTACCAAGAGAATACAGTTTGAGGGCATATATTGCATATGGACTTGAGAATCTTTGAATTTGTGATGTAGAAAAAGTTCTGCTCTTTTTGTACTTGCTTCAGTACCATTAATAAAACTTAAACTTATAAAAAAATGAGAGAGTACAGTTTGAGGGCAACCTTTACAGCATCCTACAACAACATACCCTGTGTGATCCCACAAGTGGGGTATGGAGAGGGTAGCATGTACGCAGACCTACATCTGCCTTTTTGGGGCAGAGAGGTTGTTTCCGAAAAAACCCTCGGCAACCTTTCTAGCATCCTATTTCAAATTTAAAGAATCATAGGCACCCATACATCAGTGTTGCAAGAGTAAATTATTTGTGATATAACCTACAGTAAAACATCAGAGAAATATTTTCTAGAGCACCGTTGCTATTCTTGGAAGAAGTGTCAGCTAGAACTTCACATTTGCAAAGTCTTCAGTTTCAACTTGCATAATACAACTTATACAACACATTGGATGAATCAAGAGTTTTCTTAACTTGTACAAACGAATCCATTCAGTACTCTAGATTTTGTTAATCATGCTAAGGTTCTGGCTGACAAATCTTGGATCTAAAACTATAGCGATAGATATAATGGATCGAATGGAGCACAGTAATACACTATTGACTATCTCAATCCTTGCTAACAATGGAAATGGATAACAAATAAAGAAAAACATATACAACTTAAACTGCAATTAAGTGGAGGTGCATAAATATGTACTCTTGAAGTACTTGCTTTTCAATAACTTGCAATGAAATATCTAAATCAACCCCAGAGATCCAGATATTAGACACATCTAATCTCTGGATCTCTGATGTTGACATCGTGTCAAACTATATTCGAAACTATCTTACAAATGCATCAAATTAAAAAATTACCACACTAAGCTGTTCCAATTCGAACAATGTGATCACGAATGAAAAGAACCTCCGAATTGCAGTTGCCACTCCATACAATCTCCAAAGTCAATGCTGCTGGCGCAGTCCAACAAAGCATTTTGCTGTTGCTCAAACCGGCATATGTAGTTTAATCCAACAAGAAGCTCACAAATTACAGCCTCCATCTTCTGACAATCGGCAAAATACAACGTCTGAAGCAGGAGGACATTAGTTCTCTTAACAATCTGCTGCTGCTCAAAATTCCGCTCGCTTTGCCACCTGATCATATTATGTGCTAAAGGTGCAAGCCATTTGAGTATCTCTTCAAGCCTGTCTTTCCAATCATGCGCAAGAGGCGCATCATATATGGCTAAACCTTTCATATATGATCTCAAACTACCCTTCAACGTCTTTCTTAAGCTTGTTGGTAACATCTGATATAGATCGTCCCTCCCCTCGTCACCAACCAGATGCGGGTACTGAAGCAGCTTTTCTACGACAATAATCACATTTGCGTAATGTAAGGCTAGAGCAGAGCCTCCAACTGTTGTAGGAGGAGCATACAACGTTATCCTACTTTTGGGACCATGTTTTGCAGCATCTGCCACACAACTCTTTAGCCGGACACCACTAGGGGACCTACTGAATGAACCCGAAACGTTAGATTGTTCCCTTTTTGTACCACTTGAAACGCTACAACATCCAGATATCTGACTACTTCTGTCATCAGTCCCATTATCATTATCAACATCCGTTCGTGAAGTTGAACTCAAACATAGACATTCCAGGAATAACCTCCCAGGTCCCATTCCACAAACGAAATTAAAATTCTCAGTATCAAATAAGCTACCTTCATTTCTTCCAACCTTAGTTTGAGTATTTTGGCTCACGCTCCTCTTCCCCGACGCTCCTCTCTCAATTGACCCCGATCGATAGCTACCAAACTGCGACTCTGCAGAAGGATTTTTCAAAAGGTCCCTCTTTATAAGGGCATTTCCAAACACAGTACTAATCCTAGCATACACGGTACAAACAGTCCTAGCCAACAATTCAACAACTTTATCATAAGTTTGATTCCAAAGTGAAACATCTTCCAAATGCTTCACATCTTGTTTCTGCCAAGCCATCTTCTGCTCGAACGCTTTTCGACTCTCCTCATGTTGATTCTGCTGAAATTTCTTCGTTGCAACTTCCAATTCATTCAAAACTGCTAACTCACAATACAAACTTGCTGTTGAATTCACATACCTCTCCATTTTTCTCACCATTCCTTCCATATCTTTAACTAAAAATCCCAAATCCTTCACATCAATTACCCCACAAATAATATCACCATATACATGTTGAAACCCTTGTAAGGCAGAAATTGTACATTTTTTCCCAAGCCTAGACACTACACTAGCAACCCTATTCAAGTCATCAAGTTTTTCAACAAGTACTAATTCAAGAAGCTTCTCTTCATCATCACTAACTAAAGCCCTTATCCCTAAAGACTTAAAGATCTCATTTTTAACCTTAAGTATCTCAATATCAGTTAAAGATTTGTGAAGATGAATAATTTTAGACATCATATTAGCAACTTCAAATGATAATATACCAATAACTTGCTTTTCTTGATGGCCCCCTTGTTTCTTTATACATAATTTCTTTGAATTTTCTATAAGTAAAGAATGTTTTTTTACATTTGTACTTACCTGATTTCCCATCCTTAAACACCAAGGCTCTGCCACCATTTTTGTGATATGGGATTTAACAGATCTATAATTGAAATGAATTAAAGAAGAGAAAAAACTTGTGGGGTATTGTGAAATGTTGAAGAAATGAAGGGTTAAAAGAAGGAACTTTGAAAGTTGGTTCATTGATTTTTGGTGCTGAGAAAAGTGGGAACAATGGAGATGAATGGGTTCAAGAAACGCGCATGGTGTGAATGGTGGGAAAAAATGTACTGTAATTGATTTGTTTGATGCAAAGTGAAGCACTGAAGAATGGAAGTGAAGAGGAAAATATTGATTGTTTTTTCAAGAATGAGAGCTTTTTGCAAAGGAGGAGTTCTCTGCTGCGTGTGAGAATTTGTAATGATTTTTTTTAAAAGGCAAGGGGAGTTTTGAAGAGGAAGAAGAAGCCAAAGCAGAAAGCTCTCTACCCCCACCCCAAAACCAACCCCCACCACCCCTACTACCATAGAACATCATCCTTAAACAAAATATAAAAGAGATACGGTCAAAAACACACCTCAAAGTATCACCATTTTTTTAGTTTTCTAACTGATCTATCAGATGTGAGAGTTTCTACCTAAACTATCAATAACTAATTTGCAAAATACACTTCAACTATCAGTTGTTCAGGTGTGTTTTGCAAACTAGTTGTTGATAGCTCATGTAGAAAAAGTGAACAACAAGGTGTATTTTGCAAATTAGTATCTCATACACATGATAGTTCAGATAGAAAACTCAAAAATTGAGTTATTTGAGGTGTGTTTTTTTACCTTTTCTCAATATAAAATGAAAAAATATACTTGAGCCAAGGATTTTTCTAAAACAACATCTCTACCTCTCTCTCAAGGTAGGGGTAAGTTATGTCTACCATATATCCTCCTCATATCTAGAGATGGCAGTGGATTCTGGACCCGGTGGATCCAGATCCGTTTTAGAGGATATAGATCTTCAAAATTTGGACCCGACGGATCCGGATCGGACCCGGATCCATTTCTGACGGATCGGATCTGGATTTGAATCTTGTATTTGAGATCCGTATCCGGTCCAGATCCGACCCGTGGATCCATTTTTAATTAAATATATTCATAACATAGAATGTAATTTTATAAGTATTTTCTTAAATTTTTTCATAATTCTGTATTTTTACATCATTTAACATATTTCTTGGTATAATTATTTCGAGATATGTCATTGATTATTACTTTAGAGAGTAAAAGAAATTTATTTGAAAAACATTGTCAAATGTCAAAATAATTAACGTGGAAAAACATATTACAAATTTTTGAAAATCCAGAGAAAATATTAATTCAAGTCTGTCCTATTCAAATGTTGCGACGATACTATTTGCTAACCTTAACCGATTAAGATGATGAGTGAAATTTACTCTTTTATTAATTACTGTAGTTATATCTACTTCAGTTTGAACTTTGAACCACCAGCCTACCCCTACAAAAGATGCATTAAAAAGGAGAAAACTGTGTTTGAGTTAACAATTCTAAAGAGTTGAAAAATCCTCCTAAAATTAAGTTGACAAATCCTAATATCAATTTACAAATTGCAAGCATGTAAGGTGATTTTTCAACAAGCAGCCTAATTTTGCTGCTCCTGATTTAGACAGTCTTATTCGTACCGCGAAAACAATTAATCATTTGAAAATTGCTACTGATTTTACATGTGGATCTAGATCCGATCCGTGGACTCAGTGGATCCGATGGATTCAGATTTTGATCTGATTTTTATGGACTCGATGGATCTGAATCCAGGTATGAAAAACGGATCTGAATCTGGATCTAGCAGGATCCGGTCCAGATCCGATCCGTTGCCATCCCTACTCATATCCAACTTATGGAATTATACTGCATATATCATTATTGTTATATACTTAAGGTGTTTTAATTTACATGATATAGTTTGAATCATGAATTCATGTGATATAATTTGAATTGGGACCATATAATTTAAAATATGCCATAATATTCGTGTGATTATAAGATTTTCGAAACTTAGGACCTTAAATATTAGAATATTTGTGTAGCTATAAAGCTTCTTATTAAAATGAATGTTGTAAAATTAGTTATTTCCGAATTCAAAAATATGACACTCTTTTTTTTATGATAAAGAAAACTGTGTCACTAAACTGAAATGGAAAGAGTATAACTATGATAAAGAAAACTGTGTCACTAAACTGAAATGGAAAGAGTATAACATAATTTAAAGAATTTTTAATATTTCGTAGTCTTCATCACTAGAATATACATTAAATTCAAATTGAAACTATATCCAGTAAAAATTCGAATATTGGAAGTGTCTAACAAACTAAAAGGAAAAGAAAAAAAAGGTAATGATATGTTACCTTTGTTGGATATAGTTTGTTACTTCAGAATTTTTTATTTCCTTTTTCGAGTGTAAAAATATTTGACTCTACAAATTCACTTCATTAGCCTTATCGTTTTCATTTCAAAAGTTATTACTACCAGTTGCAAAAGAAAGATATACAGAGAATTTGAAGAAGAAAAAAACAAACCATAATTTTGAAACTACCTAAGCTGTACGCATTAAAATACACATGGAGAAACTCAATGTAGTGTTGTAAAAGTGGTCTGTCATGTTTTCCAAATTGGGATCAAGGACAAGCAAGATAAGAAAGTTAATGTTGTAGTAATCCTTTAGAATAGTCTTTCTTGTGATGATTTTTTATTATTAACTTGTATGCTATGGTGGTGGAAAATAAGTGTTTTTACCAATTAGTTTGAAAGATAACCGTAAGTAATTGTTCATAAAACACTACATGAAACGGAGGTTTTTTTCGCCTATATTTAGTGGAAAATTGAAGCTATAAAATATGATTTACCCACTTCAATCTCACCGAATCAGCTTATTGGAAAAACGCATGGTGAAAAATATGTTTTCATTGAAATGCTAGAAAATTTCTAAATTTTTCCGTTTGAAACACTACTATTTAGATTTTTTTTTCACCGACATTCAGTGAGAAATTGTCGCCAGAACATTTTTTAATAAGAAAATAGAGATTTTTTAATAGTAAAATTTGTCAATAACTTAAAAGATAAGACAAATAAACCTATTATAATAGATTAATTATACTAATAATAAAAATTCTTAAATATTACCAAAGTATATAAGTTAAATCTACAAGAAAAATGTTTCACAGTGATACTTGTGCGTAAAACTTTAGTACAAGAAAGTTTTACAAAAGTATGATTATTATTTGCAGTTTTCATAATTTTTCCGTATCTTACTCAATAATACTGTGTTATTATTAGTTAGCAGAAAGTAGTGGAAAAATTGATTATGCTCCAACTTTGAGTGGTGATTATAAGAAGGTCGAATGAAAATTGTTGCTTTTTTATTTATGGCCAAGTTATTTTATGGTGAATTACATGCATCAGTCAAATATAAAACCAACTGGACCAGTATCAATCATTACTATAATTATCTAGATACAGCTATATACAACCTAGGGAGAAACAGGAGTAATTTTCATTGAAGTTCAGCGTATATCTGCCGTATTTGGTTTAAAGAAATGATGTAAAAATGGGTAAATACTGAATGGTAGGTTCCATTTGCTTTAAAGGAAGGCGTTTTGTTTTAAGGGAGAAATTTTGCGATATAAAGTAAATATTATTTATTAAAAAAGTGGTGTATATATAGTTCTACTGTTACATAAATAGTGTAAATATACCTTTTTGGTTGACGAATATTTTTTAAAAATTATTTAGCTTATTTTAATTAAAAAATCAAGTGACTTTAAAAAAAATCAACCCATTTTTCTTGAATAGACTTATTTTTGAAAGTCACGTGGTAATTTTTTTTTCTGATGGCTTGGGTTTGATTAGTTTAAAAAAAATTGGTAGATTTTTTTTAAAAGCCACATAGATATTTTTTAAAATGAACTAGACCGGATCCATCAGAAAAAAAATTATCACGTGACTTTAAAAAAATATGTCTACTAAAAAAGTAGGTAGACTTATTATTTAAAGTCTCGTGATATTTTATTAAAATTAAAAAATAAGCTAGATTATTTATAAAAAATATGTCAATGATAAATATATATTTGCACCATTTGTGTAATGACAGGGGTATATTTGAACAATTTATTAACGTATATTTGAAAAATATATCTGCTCTAAATGTGTAATGACAGGGGTATATTTGCACAATTTATTAACGGCAGTGGTATATATATACCACTTTTTTTAATGAAAAATATATCTTCTCTAAATCGCAAAGTTAAGGGGTATATTTAAACATTTTTCCTTGATTTAATTATAGGAGTACTTTCACATAGCTAATAGGAGTACTAATTATGACAAATTACTTCCTCCAATCTCAAATATTTACTCCTAACTCCTCCCCCGATAATATGTGGTTGACTGGGGAACAAATTTAAGGGGGGGGGGGGGGGGGGTGTAGAGAATGAGTTATGAACGTTTGTGTGATTATAAATAATTTTAGTAACTATAAAATAAATATTTAAAACTAAAATATTATTAAATAAAAAATAATACATTTTTCTTAGATAGACTAAAAGTGGAGAGTGTGATGCATAAATTGGAACATAACAAGTGTTATTTTGGTAAAATTAAATTTATTTCAAAATAGTTGACGTTTTAGTAGGGTGTGCACTCGGTTTTTCGGTTCGGTTTTACATTATTCAATTTTGATTTTTTGGTATTCGGTTTCTAAAAAGTACAATCAACCCGAACCAAAATTAATTTGGTTTGGTACAGTTTTTCTCTTTTCGGTTTGGTTTTTTCCGGTTTGGTTTTTTCCGGTTCCATCATATAAGATAATTAACATATTCGAATATATATATTTGAATGACAAAAAAAAACAAATATTATATAGAATGAGAAGTAATTAAGTCAAATCTTTTAAATATATTTCTAATATAAGTCATGGTTAAAATTTAAAAACACAATATTTAAAAGTATATAAATACGTGTCCATAACCTAACTATTGAGAATGAGCCATTTTATACTCTACTACAAATAGATCACTAAGTAAGAAAGGTTGAAAGTGGTAAAACACTCAAACTATATTGTGTTTTTCATTTTTTCAGTTTTTCGATTTTTATTTTTCTAAATCTGAAACGGAACCAAAAAACCAAAAACTTTAATTTTTCAATCCGAAACCAAACCAAAAACACAGAAAATCAATCCAATTTAAAATTCGATTTGGTTCAATTTGATTTTTCGGTTTAACCCCAATAATGCACACCCCTACGTTTTAGTGCAATATTAGTTAAATGAGATTTTTAAATAAGAGATAAAAAAAAATTTAAGACGAATAATTTTATGATAATTATCTTTTAATTTTTTTTTAAAGAAATGTACAAAAATAGTTAAAGAGAGATAATCAAGGATGGGTGTACCATTATAAGTATAGATTCAATTGAACTCATAACTTTTAATGTGGAGTATACATTTATTTATTAAAATTTACTAAAATTTGTAATAAATAATAGACGTGAACTCATAACTTTAAAAATATAATAATTCAATGCTAAAAATCTTAAACGGTTTAACCCATAAAATTTAAATCTTGAATCAATTTGTAGAGATAATAAGTAATAATGTATAACACATAAATTATTTGACTTGAGTTGAAAAAATCTTAGGAAAAGCATGGAGAAGTGCACTTATAAGAAGAGTGTGATTGACCAAAAAAAAAAGTGTGAAAGAGTTAAATTTCATGTGTAATTTTTCCAGGAATAAAAGTTTCAAAGTCAAACTTTTTTAGTAGAGACTGTGGAATGCTATTACCAAAGTCAAAGCAGGCACAAATTTGAAAAGGGAACGAAATGTAAGTTGTAACCAAGTGATGTAAAATTCTGAATCATGATTTTGGAAAGTCAAATAGGCCAAAAAAGAGCACTGCATTACAAAACAAAGCCTGCTATTTTTGTGGCCAAACAACTTGTCCTTTCTTTTAGTAAATAAATAAACTTACCTTTGGATCTCAGTACATTTTACTCTTTTTAGATTTCATTTATAAAAATATACCGAGTATATTGTTGTTGTTGTTTGATCTGAACTAGGATATGATGAATTAAAATCTATTCATATTCATATTTTATTAGATTAGTAAATTTAAAATATAACATATAAGTCATGAGTTCGAACCGTGTAAACAATCATTAATACTTATATTAGAGTAGGTTGTCTACATCACACCCCTTAGGGTACATCCCTTTTCCTGACCCTGCTAACACGGGATGCTTTGTGTACCGGTTGTTCTTTAATAAATTTAAAATATGACTCTTTTATACACATTAATTTTTAACTATAATTAAATTACATATGTTTTTATTTTAATATATAATTATTCATGTTAAATTATTTTACTTGGTGTAAATATTGAATATGAATTTTAGTAGCTCAGTTGATTGTCTACTGAACTCTGACCTTGTTGGTGAGGGATAATGTGAGAATTTGATTCCTCACCTTGTAATTCTCTCTCTCATTTCTCCTTCACTTACCTCTATGTAATAAAAATATTTTTTTTAAATGAAAAAAAAAATTGCGAAACTTTTGCTAGGCACGGGCCCAACTCCAAGAATATGTTACTTCAAACCAATTAAATTTGCATTTTTATGTATTTATAATTAGAACTTCTTCTTCATTAATTCATAACGTTTTCACCTAAGTTTGAATTGTTGGGAGATTTGCTCTATGGTACTTTATAAAGCAGTACGGAAAGTATTTAACTATTACAAGTATTCGAAAGGATAAACAAAGATTTCAATAATATTTTCGACTAGAAATCAAAAATTACAATATAACAACAAAACTGAATTACGATTTTGTTGAAGACCGAAAAATGGAAACGGTTTATCTTTGAGTCGAGTGTGGCACTCTGTCCTTAAGACAATTCCAAGAATATGTTACTTCAAACCAATTAAATTTGCATTTTTATGTATTTATAATTAGAACTTCTTCTTCATTAAGTCATAACGTTTTCACCTAAGTTTGAATCACATCTTAGGATACATTTTGTTAAAATTATAGTATACTATATTTTTCATAATATTAAACTTAAACTATTTAACTTTTTCCTAAAAGATAAAATGTGATATTTTATCTTTGTACTTTTTAACATATACAATAATTTTCAATGCACTACAAAAATATTAAATATAATAGCTTATTAAAATGTTATCTAGATTTAATGAGTGTTAGTTTATAGTATTTGATTTTGACAAATTAAAGTACTCAATATATAAAATAACAGTCTAAATAGTACCTTTTATTTTCTGAAAAATGAAACTTAAAAGTGATGTTAACTTGGAACTTTGTTCCTGCTCAATGTAATATACATATTTTGATAAATTATTTTTTCTCATTAATTTTTTACCTATAGAGCAATGATTTGTAGAAATATAATAGTGGAGTTTACATCGTAATAATACGAATAAGTATTTGGCTTTTGTTATTGTGTTCAACATAAATAAAAGTAATACTCCTAGTACTTTAACGTAAATTTAGATAATATCAAATAAGCTTTTAAATCTTCTTTGATCCCAAACAATATGTTGATGGAAATCCCATATGAAGTTGAAGTACCATATGAAAGTGAAGTTACTAAGCCCCTACAATAAGACAACGAATAAAAAAGAATTGGACAAAGGAATTTACCAGAAAAACAGAAAGGGCTCAAAGCCTCAAACTAAGGCAAATCCACATAAAAGTAAAGAGAAGAATGTGTGCTCGGGCATAGCTGGATGACAAATGATGAGAACTTAAAATTCAGTTTGAGGTCTACAGTGTGAGTTCGAATCCTGGTGGAAGCAATTTGCTCTCTTATGAGGTAGGACTTTGTAGATGATATCAGTTGCTCTGTTCTCAAACTCTGGTCATTCAGGCACATCCCGCGATTTACTGATAGTAGTGCTGACTGCTGAGGGACCGAGATTACTATCTTCAGGAAATAGTCTGGCGTAAGTCGGGAAGCTGGATATAAAAAAAAAAAAGAATGTTATAAAGGGGGATAAAGTAGGGAAATTAAGGATTATTTGTGAAATATAGAACTAAATGGGGCCAGATGTTTTACTACGTGTGTGTATGTGTGACACAATTAAATTTAGAGGGCCCACAATTTCAGAGAAGAATAGCTTAAGCAGGCATGTTGACGGGCTGGGCTGGTGCCTGCTTAGGATGATTCACTCTGATTAGATAGTAAGTAAATAATAATAATAATAATAATAATAACTTCTAAATCTCGACGGAAGTCGAATTTCTCTAGATTCTTTGGAGTAGGGAAAGGGGAGAGATCCACCTCAAATAAAATATTATTTTAGTAGGGTCAAATTGGTGACTTGGTCTAGTAATTAAAGGATTCAAATTTACAAGTGTAGCTTCTAAAAATGTCTATTTCTTTTTTCAAATGATAATTTTATTTATATCTATCAGTGTACTAACCTCAATCAACTTAAAAACTCTTGTACAACAAGACTATGGATGTGATTTTCCAGCCTTCAAAATAAGTGATTTTTTGCTATATAAAAAGAATCAAGAAATGAAGAAAATATTAATCTTAATAGTTTTTCTTTTTGTCAAACTTACTCTTGTCTAATAAATAATCTAAACTAATGTTTTAAAAAAATTCAATACTTCTTAATTAATATTGAAGAGAGACAAATGATAATTTGATCAAATAATCCTATTATTTACTGTTATTAAGTGATTTTCTTAATTGGATTGGAGGAAGTACAATATGAAACGGAATAATATACGAGCTTCACATTGTCCTTTCAAGTCTCTAAGGTAAAAGTTGGCCAAGAAAGATCAACAGCCATCTTAGGAAGAAATAAAAAATAGTGAAGATAATGAAATATGATAAAGATGGAATATTATTAATTATAGCATGAAAAGACTTAGACCCCTTATAACATCTCCATCAAAAGTGTTCTATTCTCAAACTCTGATCATTCAGGTATATCCCGCGATTTACTGATAGTAGTAATGAGGGATCGGGACTACTATCTCCAGAAATAGTCTGGCGTAAGCGGGAAGCTGAATATATATATATAAAAAAGTACCTCATGATCTTTTAGATGGGGCTATTGAATTGGATTTGGTAAGTTATGGTTCAATTTTACAAGGTGTAAAGACAAAAATAATGTCAAAAGATGGAAATATAGTGGGAGTTGTTGACAATGTTTTTTCAATACAAACACAAAATCATTATTCAAAGACAAGAAGAGAGAACCTCCCACACTGGCCACCTTGCGTGAATGTGGATTTGGTTTAAATGTCTTTTTAGATACCTCATAATTCCCACTCATGCATTTTAGCATCACAGTTTGCTTTGTTTTGTTCTTTTTGTCCCATAGTTCTTTTTAGTCCACCACAAATATCAAATGACCACATGGAATAGATTCAAATTATAAACCAATATATAAATGATGCATTATCTCTTTGTAATAGTACAGAAAATATGACAAATGTGACCCCTTATGTTCGGGATAGGTTTAAAATAGTCCCATAGTTATATTCTTTTAATCTTTTAAATTGGTCAAAAGTGAACATTTTTGGTCCCTATAAAATATGTAACGAATTCTTGTTGTTAGATCAAAACGGAACTGTGAAAAAAATATTTAACAAAAACACGAGGAAAGTCCAGTCAAATCCACAAAACTGCAACACTAAAAATTGTATCATACACCAAAAATAAACTAAAATAGCAGAAACTGCATCAAACAGTAAAAATAGGCCAAAATAGCATAAATTGCACTTCCGTGAGTTCATAAAAAAAAAATCCCTACAATTCTCGTTAGATGTTAATTACAAGTAAAAATTTGTTAACTATTTTACGGAGATTAAAAGTGTCCACTTTTGACAAATTTAAAGAACCAAAATGATCAGGAGTATAATTTAAGGACTATTTTCGACGTCCCTTAAATATAAGGGATCTCTAATAAATTATTAATATTATACATTTTCGTCTTAAGCTGATCACATATCTTTAATATGTATTATTAAGGTCTAATGCTTAATAATATATTTATTATCTCTCCCGTTTGGTAATGTAAAATTTGTCTAAGATATTACCTACATGCTCTTTTAGACTCAGCTTCCTCGCTCCCACTGAAATTTGTTTCACCATTGCCCAACGTTGCACAAGGAATAATTGTAATGTCCATATGTCATATATCTCATTTCCGCAAATAATATAGTCCACTTACGGCCTAGAATTCTCAGTTCTAAATTTGCATCATCAAATATAAAAAGCTTACTTTCTAATACACTCAAATTTCTTTTGTAGTATGTATGTGTAAGATTGTGTTACATTCTTTTGACAAGTTAGTTCAAATTTAGTACTATAAGGATATAATTATAAAAATTACAACCATACATATATAGCAGACAACCTATAACTAGTGAATGCTATGATTGCACCTTCTTATGATTCATTCCTTCTAGAAAATGGACTCATACTTATTTTGGATCTTTTTTCATATATAATTAATTTTATTTAGTAGCTACTTTTGTAGGTACAACGAACTGAATTCCGTTCACATTTGGGTCAAAGACATAATATTCACATCTATCTTGTTGGATTCACTAGGAAAATTCCAACAGAGATTCTCTAAGGTACAAATAATTCCTTCAAAAAAGATGAATTAAACATTCCAACAAAAAAATTAAAATGGTCTTTTTTTCTATTTGTTTGTTTTGTTTTGGATTTTCAAGACTGTAAACCAAAAAAAATAAAATTGCTAGCTTAGAAAAAAAAAGTAGGAAAATTCTAATAATCTGTCTCCTCATTGGATGTCACATGCATACCATTTTCTCTGCAGGAAATAATTTATTTTTCAGTGAAGTGCATGTGACTTTTAATTAATATAATGGAATGTTGAATTTGGGAGTTGTGACACTCTATATATCGTTGATTACGCTTTTTTATTTAGTTATGACTCTAAAGTCTACATTGTAAAGGTTTTCTTTGGTTGACGAACTCCAATTCAAAAATTGAAATAAGTTTGCAATTTCAGAAAGTTGTTTAGCTGGCCTCTTTTTCTTCTCTTTCATTTTTTAAACAAGCTAATCCATTATCTTCTCCCAAGAAAATAAATAAATAACAGTAATGTTTTATACGTTTATCATCCCCCCCCCCTCCCTCGGGTTTTTCTCTCCAAATATCTCGTCTTCCGCTCTCAAAAACCTCTCTTAAATTTATCCTCCTTCTTTGTTCTTTCAAATATGTCTAAGAACAATTTTCACCCTGCCCTCACGGTTTCCAATATCAAGCTCAGTGTCCCTATTGTCCTTGAGATGGAAAACGTTCAATATGCAACGTGGGCGGAGTTGTTTAAAATTCACGCTATCTCTTATCAAGTTCTTCATCACATAATTCCTCCCGCTAGACCCCTTCCCGCGAGGATCCCGAGGTGTGGATTACACTTGATGCTACCGTTCTTCGGTGGATATACGCCACTATTTCGGTGGACCTTCTACGAGACGATTATGGAGCCCGATACCACGGCTATGGCTGCATGGAATAGATTGCGTGACATATTCCAAGACAACCAACATTCCGTATCGTCACACTCGAGCAGGAATTTTCTCTCGTTCGAATGGACGTATTTCCAAACGTTTCTGCATATTGCAAGAAACTAAAGGAATTGGCGGATCAACTCCGTAATGTTGGCGCACCGGTGACAAATAATCGTCTAGTTCTACAGTTGGTTGCCGGTCTTTCGGAGGCCTATAATGGTGTTGGCACTCTCCTTCGCCAAAGCAACCCTCTTCCCGACTTCCATCAAGCCCGCTCCATGCTTACGTTGGAAGAAGCGGTTTGGCTAAAAAGGCGGCTACGGAGCAAGTCCGGTTGTCATGATGGCATCCTCTCCTAATCCTTCAGGTTTTGTTAATAATTCGGGCCAAAACCATAATCATGGTGGCGGCAAGAATAATCGCAAAAATAATAACAAAAACCGCGGGGGCAAACGCGGTGGTAATGGTGGAGGTTCCGGTAGTCAACAAAACGTCGGTGGGTCCCATCCAATGAACAAGGTGGCCCACCACCCCCATGGGCCCGGCGGTGGGGCCCATGGCGATGGAGCGATGGCGGTGGACCGTGGGCCGCGGCCCCATACCAAGAAAGCGCGGGATATTCCCGGCGGCCGGTGGGGCGGCCAACGATCCCGAGGCCCAATGCCCGGCGGTGGCGGCCCAGGCCGCCGGTGGCCCAACGAGCGGCGGTGGGAGCGATTCGGGCCGGTCCGCACGGCCGGGAGTTCTTGGGCCCCGACCTCCGCAAGCCCATCATGCGGCGAGCCCTACTCGGGCCGATATCGAGGCGCGATGCACACGTTGGGATTAACTCAACCGGACCAAAATTGGTACATGGACACCGGGCCACTACTCACATGACTTCGACTCGGTACTCTCTCATCTTATTCCAATTTGAGCACCCCTCGGGGATAATCATTGGTAATGGCGATTCTATTCCAATTCTAGGGTATGGTCGAAAACGTTGTCTCCCCCAATCCACCACTCCTCTTGAAAAATACTTTACATGCTCCTAAATTGATTAAAAATTTAGTGTCCGTCCGAAAGTTCACAAATGACAATTCATTTCGTTGAATTTGATCCTTTCGGTTTCTCTCGTGAAGGATTTCAAGACGGGGGAGTCATCTCGTGAGGTGTGATAGTAGGGGGGATCTATATCCTATCATGCCGGTGTCGGTCCATCGAGTCCACCTTGCCATCGACTTTTGCGCCATCTCTCCTTCCATGTGGCATGCTCGTTTGGGTCATCCGGGATCTTCTATTTTATCGAGTTTTAGATAAAAATAGCTTTATTTCTTGTAAGGGTACGAGTCGTACTCCAATTTGTCGATCTTGTTCATTAGGAAAAATTGTTAAGTTGCCATTTGTAGACTCCAATTCTCATACTTCTATGCCATTTGACATTATTCATAGCGACTTATGGACATCTCCTGTTCTTAGTTCAATGGGTCATCGATATTATGTTCTCTTCTTAGATGATTATTCTAGATTTTTGTGGACGTTTCCAATTGCGAATAAATCACAAGTGTTTTCCGTCTTCATAAAATTTAGAGCGTTCATTCGTACTCAATTCGAAAGAGAAATAAAAAATATTCAATGTGATAATGGGAAGGAGTATGACAATAGGGAGTTTCGAGAATTTTGTGCTACTCATGGGATAAATTTTCGGTTTTCATGTCCTCATACATCTTCACAAAATGGAAAAGCCGAACGCAAAAATTCGTTCCATAAATAACATTGTCCGAACTCTCCTAATCCATGCCTCCATACCTCCGTATTTTTGGCATCATGCTCTACAAATGGCCACTTACCTTCTTAACATAATTCCGTCTAAAGGTCTGACATATTCTTCCCCTCTCAAAATCTTATATAATAAAAATCCGTCTTATTCTCATCTTTGAATTTTTGGGTGCTTGTGTTATCCGTTATTCCCATCCACCACAATTAACAAACTTCAGGCTCGGTCTACTCCGTGTGTATTTTTGGGTTATCCGTCGAATCATCGTGGTTATAAGTGTTTTGATTTATCCTCCAAGAAAATCATTATAAATCGTCATGTCATTTTTGATGAAACCCAATTCCCTTTTACGAAAGTTCATACTCCCGAGCCTAAGTCGTATAATTTTTTGGATGACCAAATATCCCCGTATATTATTCGGAATTTTTCGGACAACTCCGTGCCCAAAATCCTCCAGACCCACCGCCCGCTGGTCCCACAATCTTCGTCCCCCCTCGTTCCAGCCCACGGAACAATTCCAGCTATTGGGCCGGTCCGGCCACTCGGAACTGGTCCAGACTCCGAGATCGATTCCGGCTTGTACCGATTTGGGCCGGCGGGCCCACACTGCTTCAGCCGGTCCGTCCCGAGCCCGAGAAAATTCCCAAAATTCCATCACTTCTTCCTCGAGTCATAGACCGGTCACTCGTAGTCGGCGGGGTATTTTTACACCTAAACGACATTTTAATTTACATTCGATGTCTCTAAATCCCCCTTGCCCCGCAATCCCGTGTCCGCATTAAATGACCCTAATTGGAAAATTGCTATGACCGATGAATATAATGCTCTTATTGATAATAAGACGTGGGAGTTGGTGCCCGTCCATATGGTATTAATATTATCGGTCTATGTGGATTTTTGCTCATAAGGAGAATTCGGAGATGGGTCATTTGCTCGACATAAGGCGCGACTTGTTGGTGATGGTAAGACTCGGCGGGTTGGAATTGATTGTGGTGAGACGTTTAGTCCGTGGGTCAAACCGGCTACCATTCGCACCGTGCTTAGCTTGGCTCTTTCAAAGACTTGGCCAATCCATCGGTTGGATGTCAAGAATGCCTTTCTACATGGTGACCTCAAGAAACGATCTATATGCATCAGCCGTTGGGTTTCGGGGATCCCAACCGCCCTCATCATGTTTGTTTGTTGAAGAAGTCATTATATGGGCTTAAGCGATCTCCACGTGCACAGGTATACACGATTTGCTTGATTTTGTTTCGACTATTGGGTTCACACACAACAGAGGTCGGATAATTCTTTGTTCATCTACCGTCGTGGTTCGTCATTGGCCTATATTACGTATATGTGGATGATATCATCTTGACCGCCTCCTCCGATGCTTTGCGTCGGTCTATCGTGGCCATGCTCGGTTCTGAATTTGCTATGAAGGACTTAGGGCGGTTGAGTTATTTTTTGGGGATTGCCGTCAAACGTCATTCGGTGGCTTGTTTCTCGTTTCAACGGAAGTATCTTTGCTTGAGATCATAGAGAGGGCTTCGGGATGTCATCCTGTAAGTCCACTTCCACACCGGTTGATGCAAACCCAAAGTTGAGTGCCGCGAGGTGCACCATACGAGGACCCCGACCCGGTATCGCGATCTTGCGGGAGCCCTCCGATGTATCGACCTTTACCGGACCCGATATTACATATGCGAGTTCGACGGTGTGTTTATTCATGCATGATCCCGAGTTGAGCACATGAATGCAATCAAACGCATCATTCGGTATATTCGGGGGACACTAGACTATGGGTTGCACTTATATCCGTCATCTACATCCACACTTGTTTCCTACACGGATGCGATTGGGGTGGTTGTCCCGACCTTAATTAGTGTTGAGTGGAATAGTATAGGTTATGCCCCTTTTCTTTAATACCTCTTCTTCTTTTTCTTTTTTTATCATTTGAGTGGCGGTTATGTCTTTATCAAACCTCTTCTTCTTTTTCTTTTTTTTGGTGGCGACATGTCTTTATCAAACCTCACATTATGAGATTTCACCGGTATGTTGTTATTGTTGGTGGTGGAGGAGACAACCTAGATTATGAAAAGGAGAATGAAAAACAAAGTGAAATGACGACCTCTCACGTGCAATATACAAGTAACTCGTATTTTCGTTTGATTCATAATAATTGGTTTTTTAATTTTTTAAATTTATGTTCAAAATAAGTAGTACTTTTTTAAGAAGAAAGTCTTTTCTTTTTAAGTTTACGTTATCTAATAAATAATCTGAACAAATTCTTAAAAAAATCTTTCATCATTTTAAAATAAATTTAGAAGAGAAATAAAGGATAATTTAGTCACCAACCCTTCGGTTCACAATAAGTGATCTTTTAGCCTTTTGAATTTGATTCAAAATAAGTTATTTTGTAAAAAACATAAATCTAATTTTATTTTATCTTATCTGAATGTCTTTCATACTTATTAGTTAATGTTAAGAGTCTCACATTAGATATGTAATGTGAACATGGACTTCTTATATGGACTTGGACAATCCTCACCCTACAAACTAGCTTTGGGGGTTGAGTTAAGCCCAAGATCTATTTTTTACATGGTATTAGAGCGAGACCCATTCAATTCTTTGTTCACCGATGTTGGGCCCCCAAATCATATTATTCACGCTCCAGTTAACAAGGTCTGGGCGTGCGGGGAGGGTTAAGAGTCTCACATCGGATATGGAATGGGAATATGAACTCCTTATTTGGACTTGGACAATACTCACATACAAGCTAGCTTTTGAGGTTGAGTTAGACCCAAGATTCATTATTTACAGTTACGGTTGAGGAGAAATTAATGATAATTTAGTCAAGTAATATTTTTAATCAATCTTATTTAAATAAATTTCTTAATGAGTATGTTTAAAAATACTTATTGTGGACCGGAGGGAGTGTTTTTTCAACCTTTTTGTGGACATTTTAATTCTAAAACAACTTTCTCTTCTTTTTTCCTACCTAGTGTACCTAAAATGGATTTGGTTTTTATGTCCTCCCAACGGACCTAACCTATCAAAAGGAAGATATAACAAATCCGCTGGATTTCATTTTCAACATTACAACTTGCACTAGCTTCTTCATTTCGTGAAGAGAAGGAAGTAGAGGCACTATGATATTTTTTCCTTTAACGGTGTGTTTAGTACGAAAAATGTTCCTGTAAATTAAAGCAGAATATTAACTCAAAAATATTTATATGTAATCAAAGAAAATATCTGTTGGAAATTTACTAATGTGGAATTAAGTTTATCCCATTATTTATGACTCGAACAATTGGGGCCCCACACGCCGGAAACGTCATTTCCACACACGTACACACGTAGTGCCAAGTATCGCAAATTTCATTAGTGAAAGAGATAATGGTACGTAAGTAATACGTTTGAGACATAGAATGATGGACGGCCATTGGCCAAATGACAAGTATTCCACGTTGGTAAACGAAGGAAGAAGTGTAAGATGAAACGAGTCGGAAATCGTCGTGGAGACGTGAAGGGCCGCGACGAAACACCGTCGGAGCCGCAACGCCGGAGCGTCGGAGCACCGCGACGCTAATTGGTGGTTGGGCTACTAGAGCCGAGGCGCTAATTCGCAGAGCCGCAGTGCTTCGGAGGCAGAATGTTGCGACGTGAAGATGGAAAGTTCTGACTTCTGGGCTGGTTTTGGAGCATTGAATCTCCATTATTTGGCACATGAATTCAGCCATTATTTGGCTGAAACTAACCCCTCAATAAGTGTCATTACATGGCTATTGAAGGCCATTAGTTGGCTAGTTGAGGGGTCATTTCCTTACACTATAAATTGAGGTCTTTGACTCAATTGTTCAACACACTTAGAAATTTTCTGAAATCTTATTCTTCCTCTCTAGCAAGTTTTCTATATTCAAAGTTATTCAAGAGTAACACTTAAGTTTCCTTTGCTCATTTTTTAAGTTGATGTTGTATCTTGGGAAACTATTGCCCGACAATGTAAAAGGATATATACGGGGCAATCTTGTCTTAAAGGCAGAGTGCCATCACTCGACTCAACAAATCTTCTTGATTCCAATTTGTTGTAATCTTTAGTTTATCTTTTCTAGCAATTTGTAATATTTACTTACTTTCCGTTTCCTGCAATTGTTGTAATCCACAATATCAAGTGATGTGGGTGGGATGGGTGGGTGGTCAAAGGGTGGAGTTTGGGCGCGTTGGGTTTGGAAAGGAGACAATGAGCTTGAAATATCACTTATGGAACTTATTTTCTCTACTCTCACAACATAAATCATTTTCCTAATTTTAGGAACTTGTTTTTATAAAAAATATATTTTCTAAAAATATTTTAACCAAACAGTAATGAAAAAAACTTAAAAGATATTTTCCTCCGTACCAAAAACACCCTAAAATTCTACTTTTCCTTTTCTTATCCAAGAAGAATATAGAATGAATGATAAACAAGTTTCCCTCCATACGCATGTTAAACTTTCTTTTCTTTTCTTTTTTTTCTCCTTTCTCCATTTTCTCAACGAATCACTTTTGTTTTTCTAGAAGAATATTAAAAGCCTGTTGAAATTAGCCCCACAAACTTTTAGAATATTAAGGTAATAACATATTAGTCAAAATGGCAATATCATGGAGAAGGTGCTTTTGTTCTTTCATCGTTTTAATTTAAGAGGACTTAGATTCTAATTTTTGACATATTGTACCTCCAACTGACAACAAAAAGTCATCAATTTTGTTAATCATAATGCAACAACCAATCAACTATATATGCTCTTTTTAATGTAACCAAGAATTAACCTAATCAGCTAGTATGATTTTGCTTGCCTAACTTTTTTTATGTTTTTACTTTTCCCTTCTTTTGATGAAACTTTTTATGTCCTATGGATGGATGTGATCAACATTTGATTTAAAGGTGTATTAAACAGTCTTTTTAAAAGAGTAGTCACCTTTATATAGTTTGGCACTTATATAAATATGGTCCAGCATACATTAATCCACTTCAAATTTCCATTTAAATCATATCTGAACTATTAAAGCATAATTTTCGCATGGACCAACTAAGTCCCCTCGGAAAATCTCTTAAAATGAACTTCATCTAAATATTGTGAAATAAGGTCTGATCATGCATATTCGTGGAAATTTCATAACTATTTAAAAAATGAAAAGTTCGAGTTAATTGAATTGTTTTCTTCTATAAATTGAAAGCAATTACTAGTTCATGATTTGATATATGAAGAATGAAATAAACATTTTCGATTCTAGAGAATTTGTATGAAAGTCTGTCATTTACTTCTTTTGGATGTAAGTTTATTTTCTCAAAATAGATTTTATAATGTTCATTTTTCATCGTTATCTCGATTAATTCACATTTTCATCGAGTAATTAAGCCAACTAGTGAAGGAGAATTAAATAAAATTTTGAATTTTATGGGTTCTAGTTCGAAATTCTCTATTCTTTTGATTTAGGGATAAAATTATTAAATAGACACGTGATATACACTTACCATAAGTAGTGTATATAACGGTTTTGTCTCTATATTGTACATGTGATATACACTTACCATAATTAGTGTATATCACGATTTTGTAGCTGATTTGTAGTGTAAATAATTGTATTAATTAGTATTGTACACTTATCATAATTATAGGATTCTTGTACTACTAGAATAGGGGTTTGGGAGTAGAATAGGAATATGATTTTCCTATTATGGAAAATTGTAAATTGTATATATACTCTTTCATTAATGAAAATAATCAAGGGATTATTTCTTTCATGGTATCAGAAGTCTAGGTCTTATTTTTTTCTCTCCTATTTTCGACCGACGAGCAGTAAATTCAGAGCCCTTCTTCTCGGTATCCGTGCCCGATATTGCCTTTTCTCTTCCCAAATTTTCTTCCAAATCTCTTCATCACGCCGTTCGTTGCTCTTATGGCTAAGAACACGTTTCATCCTGCCCTTATTGTTTCTAACATCAAGAATCACATCCCTATCATTCTTGAAATAGAAAACATCCAATATGCGAAGTGGGCCAAACTGTTCAAAGTTCACGCACGCTCGCATCAAGTCCTCCATCACATTATCCTCGCGGCTCCTGCGGATACGGAGTCCCTAAACCCGAGGATGATCCTTAATTATGGACGACTCTTGATGCTACCGTTCTTCAGTGGATTTACTCCACTATATCTACTGACCTATTGCAAACGATTATCGAACCAGACGCTATGACGATGGAAGCTTGGAATAGAGTATGTGATATATTCCAAGATAATCAAAATTCTCGTGTTGTTACCCTTGAGCATGAATTCTCCTACGTCAATATGGAAGATTTCCCCAACGTTTCAGCATACTGCAAAAGGTTGAAAGAATTGGCGGACCAACTTCGCAACGTTGATGCGCCCGTCACCAACGACCGTCTCGTCCTTCACATGGTTGCAGGCCTATCTGAGGCCAATAATGGCGTCGGTACGCTTCTTCGTCAGAGTAGTCATCTTCCGCAGTTTTATCAGGCCCGTTCCATGCTCAAGCTCGAAAAAGTCGGATTGGCTAAGAAAGCGGCCACTGGGGCCCCGTCTATCGTCATGATGACCGAGTCTAATTTTTCTCCCTCCGTTCCCAACAATTCCGGCAAAAACCACAACAACGGTGGCGGCAAAAAAAATCAGAATCGCAAAAATAATGGTAAAAACCGTGGTGGAAACTAAGGTGGCAACAACGAGGGTGGCAATGGGACTCAGGGCAGTGGGCCGCAAGCCAACTGGCCACAGCCCTAAGGTCCATGGCTGTGGAATTGGGCCCAACAACCCCTATTTTTCATCATACCCCACCCGAACTGGGCCCAGTTTCAGCAGCCAAGCAGACCCAATTATTCCAGTCAATAGTGGAACCCGAGAGGTCATTCTGAGTCGGGGCAGCCAGCCGGCATGTTTGGACCTCGGCCCCACCAGGCCCACCACACAGCGGGCCCCACCCCTAACGACATTGAAGCCACGATAGACACAGTTGGATTAAATCCCTCAGACCCGAATTGGTATATGGACACCGGAGCCCACATGACGTCCGATCAAGGTACTCTCTAGTCTTATTCCAATTTGAGCAACAATCGTGGCATAATCGTTTGTAATGGACATTCAATTCCAATTCGTGGTTACGGTCATAAAACTGTCTCCCCCCCCCCACCTCCCTCTAGTCTTGAAAATACCCTCCATGCCCCTGACTTAATTAAAAATTTGGTGTATGTCCGTAAATTTACCACTGATAATTGGGTTTTTGTTGATTTTGATCCTTTTGGTTTTTCTGTGAAGGATTTCAAGATAGGGATTCCTCTCATGAGGTGTGATAGTAGGGGAGATCTTTATCCTATCACACCCACCTCCGGTCTCTCGAGTCAAAAATTGCCATCTACTTTTGCGGCTCTCGCTCCTTCCTTATGGCATGCACGTTTGGGTCACCCAGGGTCATCGATTGTTTCTGCTTACATAAAAACAATTTTATATCTTTTAAGGGTACGTGTAGTACTCTAATTTGTCAATCTTGTTCTCTAGGAAAACTTGTTAGATTACCGTTTGTAGACTCTGCGTCTCGTACTTTAATGCCATTTGATATTATTCATAGCGATTTATGGACATCTCATGTTCTCAGTTCTTTGGGCCATCGTTATTATGTTCTATTTTTTATGACTATTCTAATTTTTAAACCAAAAAGACATTTTAATTTACATTCTAATGTTCTTAAATTCCCCCTACCCTGTAACCAGTGTCCGCCTTAAATGACCAGAATTGAAAATTGGCTATGACCGATGAATATGATGCTCTTATTGTGATTAAGACGTGGAAGTGAAAGAAAAGGGGCGCCCTAGTTGCAATAAAAATGGTACCTTGTCCTTCTAGTGTTAATATTATTCGGTCTATGTGGATTTTTACTCATATGGATAATTCTGACGGTTCTTTTGCGTGGCATAAGGCTCGTATTGTAGGTGATGGTAAGACTCAGCAGGTTGGCGTGAATTGTGGTGAGACGTTTAGTCCGGTGGTCAAACCGGCTACCATTCACACTGTTCTCAGTCTGGCTCTTTCGAAAGCTTGGCCCATCCATCAATTAGACGTGAAGAATGCTTTCTTACATGGTGATCTCAAGGAGACCGTTTATATGCATCAGCCCTTGGGTTTTCGAGACCCCACATATCCTCATCATGTATGTTTGTTGAAAAAGTCCTTGTATGGACTTAAGCAGGCCTCACGGGCTTGGTATAAGAGGTTTGCAGTTTGTGTTTCATCTATTGGGTTTTCGCACAGCATGTCTGATAATTCGTTATTCATATATCGTCATGGTTCTTTCCTGGCTTATATTCTATTATATGTGGATGATATTATCGTGACTGCCTCTACTGATGCTTTGCGCAAGTCGATCATGACCATGCTCAGTTCCGAATTTGCTATGAAAGACTTGGGGCCCTTGAGTTATTTTTTGGGGATTGTTGTTTCTCGTCATGCATGTGGGTTGTTCTTATCACAACGGAAGTATGTAGCTGAATTATTGAGCTAGCTGGCATGTCCTCGTGCAAGACTACTTCCACTCCCGTTGATACTAAACTCAAGCTGGGTGCTGCGACTGGCTCACCTTATGAGGATCCGACCCGCTATCGCAGTCTTGCAGGGGCTCTTCAGTATCTTACTTTCATGAGACCAGATATTATGTATGTTGTACAACAAGTGTATTTGTTTAAACATGATCCTAGGGATGAGCATATGAATGCGCTCAAACGCATTATTCGATACATCCAGGGGACACTTGACTATGGCTTACATTTATATCCTTCATCGACATCTACACTTGTCTCGTATACTGATGCTGATTGGGGTGGTTGTCCAGACACCAGACGTTCCACCTCTGGCTATTGTATGTTTCTTGGTAATAACTTGGTCTCATGGTTTGCGAAGCGTCAGTCTACATTGTCTCGTTGTAGTGCAGATGTCGAGTATCGAGGGGTAGCCAATGTGGTATCTGGATCCTGTTGGTTACGTAATCTTCTTTTAGAGCTTCATTGTCCTATTCAGAAAGCTACCTTGGTTTATTGTGATAATGTTAGTGCAATCTACCTTTCTAGTAATCCGGTTCAACACTAGCGCACTAAATACATGGAGATGGATATTCACTTTGTTCACGAAAAGGTAGCTCATGGACAAGTACGCGTTTGTCATGTCCCTTGCAGGTATCAAATTGCAGACATCTTTACCAAAGGTCTTCCCTCGGTCCTTTTTGAAGATTTTAGGGACAGTCTCAGCGTACGAAGACCGCCCGCTATGACTGCAGGGGTGTGTTAAATATACATATGATATACACTTACCATAAGTAGTGTATATCACCGTTTTGTCTCTATATTGTACCCGTGATATACACTTACCATAATTAGTGTATATCACGGTTTTGTGGTTGATTTGTAGTATAAATAATTGTATTAATTAGTATTGTACACTTACCATAATTATAGGATTCTTGTACTACTAGAATATGGTTTTGAGAGTAGAATAAGAATATGATTTTTCTATTATGAAAAATTGTAAATTATATATATACTCTTTCATTAATGAAAATAATGAAAGATTACTCTATTCTTTTGATTTAGGATTAAAATCAATTATTTATACTTGTTTAATAAATTTTCAACACATATACATAATTCTTGATGAAAGTAAAGAATTAAGCCGAACTCATACATCCACCCCTATTAAAGCATTTTCCCCGCAGTTTAATGTTTGCAGCTCCATATTAAACCAAATAAATTCAGGATTCCATTATTCATAGTTCATACTTCTCACAAAAATATTTCCGCTCGTTTCTTCTCTTTTCCCATTCATTTTTTTTAAAAGAGTAGATAATTTAATTTTCTAACGAATCCCAAGAAATAAATGGAGCAATATGATAATGAGCCACCTAAATTAGTGATTTTGTTTTGCCTCCATTCCGCCACCTATATATTTAAAGAGAACCTTACACGATTTTAAAGTTGTACTAGTGGATTAGTTAGTTCCGTATAACCATACATATAAGATAAATAAAGACATTTATTTATTACTACATGTTTCTATCAGAGAAGGAAAAAAAAAGAACAAAGCAACTTTATCTTTTTTATTAGTTTCTTGAAAGCATCATCATGATAAGCTAAATAGGATCACGTAACACCTTAGTGGTACTATAATCATGATTAATTACAAGAAACATGGGCACGTAATCTAGGATTAGTGTCAGTTTAATAGTTTAACCTAGCCCTTTTATTTGTTTCACTATTTCTTTAATTAAGTTAATTATATTACAGCAATTTGGATGAAAATAAAGGTGAAGCAAATAAATTTAAAGAATTTCCTTTTCTTTGTTTCTCTTTATTTTAACTACAAACGTAAAAAGACTTAGCAACAGGAAGACAAACTTATTAAATTCAAATGGTGATGAATTAATATATCCGACAACGCATAGGAGTAATTTTGGCAAGTCCTATTTAATATGACATCAATAATGTGTCTTAAATAATTTTATGGTGTACAATTGACCATTAATTATGCTAAATAATTATACCAGAGGTAATGGGTGCCAGAAGATGAACAGTAATTTTGCAGTTGTTGTGAGTATTTAGGAGGAACATTGTATACATATTGACAACGTTTTTATAAAATTTTAATTTATTGACAAAACGAGCTATGTCCTTTAACAGCATTTAATTATTCTATCATTTATTAATCTTTAAAAAATTAGATTGATTAAGAAACGAAGTTATCAAAACGTTTCCAGGACAAGCTAAAATCATTTGAACCCACTAGTTTTAACCAAGAAAGAGCAAAAGTATGGCAATTTAAAGATTTGGTGAATTAATTTGGAATTAAAAATATTACAATAATCAACTTCTTTATAATGTATACATCTTTAAAGGTATTTAAGTCATTTTAACATAAAAAGTGTTTGAATTATCAATACTTTTCTATAAAAGATTATCAATAACTTATTATCATGTAGTAACTTCTGCATTTAAACCAAACACATAACTCTGTTTGTTTAGAAATCAAGTTCAACACTTGAAAGTGCTTTCAGCACTTGATGAGATGAATAAGATACATCCATCCTTAATTAGGTCTCGTGTTTGTGTTTTAGAAATAAAAAAAATACTGATAAGGAGCACTTCAACCTTCATGGCCCTTACAAATCCTGATAAGGAGCACTTCAACCTTCATGGTCCTTACACGACATAAATTTGAATTAATCTGGGCAAAATAAATTTCGAATACCGGATAGAGTTCGCTTACGTATCATTACTCCTTATCAAATAGAGAGTTATATACAAAATGCAACTCAAATACTTGAAACTTCTACGTGAAGAGAATATGGAGCCATAGTTTTCCCACAGAATATTCAGCAACAATGTATTTTTGACCTCCAAAAATGGACTAATATACTATGAAAGAAAGGTCAGTTCAACATAATATGGACATAGGATAGAGAGAGATATTTCAACATATTTCTAACTATAAAAGATGACCTTCAATTCAAGTGGTGGAGCCTAGATTGAGATATTAGAAGATTCATCTTTGAAGACCGAAGTTGTTGGTATCTTTATTACTAGGTTTTATTAAGTCAGTAGTCTAATGGTCCATCCTTTTTCTCTTTATTAGGATACACAAGAACTCTTCTCAACTATACTAGTTAGTAGTTATCATGCCCACGATAACCACTGAATATATAGCCAAGGAAATAATGTTAGGCGTATGTGAATTGTGAACAAATTAAAGGTCCATATGAAAATTAGAAAGAAAAAGAAAGCTATATACTTATAAGGTACTATTAGATATTCTTAATAGTATGAGGTCATTCGGGAAAATGTGTCCTAGTTTAGTATAAAGCGGATAATATCACGTTATATTAAGAATATTTTTGAATTATTTTAGTTCAACAATTGCCATTTGAACCAACGGTTCCTCGAGGCGAGTATGAAGATATCATAGAGTGGGGTCGGGCTTAGTGTCTTTCCCTCTACAGACCGGTTTGCTACCTTTGGCCATAGCATTAAAGACATGTACACAAAAATAAGTCAGTATATATGAAAGAGAATAATCCCTTGATTATTTTCATTAATATAATAGGTTTATATACATGATATACAATAGTAAATCTAACCTATAATTACGGAAATCAAATATACATTTTTCTAATACTAAAGATTATTACCATAATTACAGATGTACAATATCACTAATAATATCAAGGAATATACTACGTATATTAGAAATATACTACGTATATTCTATCACACCCCCGAAGTCATAGCGGGCGGTTGTCGTACGCTACGACTGTCCCTAAAATCTTCAAACAGAACTAAGGGAAGGCCCTTAATAAAGATGTCAGCAATTTGGTACCGTGAAGGAACATGCAAGACACGTACTTGTCCACGAGCTACCTTTTCGTGAAAAAAGTGAATATCCATCTCGATATGTTTAGTGCGCTGATGTTGGGCAGGATTTCCAGAGAGATATATTGCACTAACATTATCGCAGTATACCAAGATAGCTTTCTTTATAGGAAAATAAAGCTCTAAGAGGATGTTACGCAGGCAACATGACTCAGACGCCACATTGGCTACCTCTCGATACTCGACCTCCGCGCTAGAACGCGATAAAGTAGCCTGGCATTTAGCCAACCAAGAGACCAAGTTATAACCAAGAAACATATAATAACCAGATGTCGAGCGTATGGTATCTGGACATCCACCCCAATCAGCATATATATAAGACATGATAGTAGATACAGATGATGGATATAAGTGTAAACCATAATCAAGAGTGCCCTGAATGTAACACACAATGCGTTTGAGAGCGTGCATGTGTTCTTCACTCGGATCATGCATAAATAAACACGCATGTTGCACTACATAAGTAATATCGGACCTCGTGAATGTAAGATACTGAAGAGCCCCCGCAAGACTGCGATAGTGGGAGGGATCCTAGTAGGGTGTGCTAAAATTAGCACTCAGCTTCAGTTTGGTGTCAATCGGAGTAGGAGATGACCTACAGGATGACATAAAAGCCCGTTCAATAATCTCAGCTGCATACTTCCTCTGGGATAGAAATAGACCACCTGCATGACGAGTTACAGCTATACCTAAAAAATAACTCTAAGGCCTCAAGTCTTTCATAACAAATTCAGAGTTGGGAAGAGATATGATAGACTTGCATAGTTTATTAGAGGAGGAAATCAATATAATATCATCCACATATAATAGACTATATCCCAGAGAAGTACCACGGAAGTAGATGAACAAATAATGATCAGACATGGTGTGAGAAAACCCAATAGTAGACACATAATCTGCAAACCTTTTGTACCAAGCTCGAGGTGCCTGTTTTAGCCCATACAGGGACTTCTTCAGCAATCACACATGGTTAGGATGATTGGGGTCCCTAAAACCCAAGGGCTGATGCATGTATACAGTTTCCTTGAGATCACCGTGTAAGAACGTATTTTTCACGTCCAACTAATGAATGTGCCATGCTTTTGAGAGAGCCAGACTGAGAATAATGCTAATAGTTGTCGGTTTGACCACCAGATTAAATGTCTCTCCACAATCCACACCAACTTATTAAGTTTTGCCATCACTTACAAGACAGACCTTATGCCTCTCAAAACAACCATCAGATTTTTCTTATGAGTTAAAACCACATAGAACGAATCACATTGACACTAGGCGGATGGGGACCAACTCCCACGTCTTATTTTCAATAAGAGCATTATATTAATCATTCATGGCCATTTTTCAATTCTGGTCACGAAGGGCAGACACAGGGTTATGTGATATGGGTGATTTAGTGACATTAGAGTTGAGATTAAAATGACATTTTGGTCTAAAGATACCATGTTGGCTACGAGTAACGAGCCCTTGACTCAAAATAAAAGTGGGTAGGACCTGGATCGGTATAGTGACGTTGAAACTGACTGGACCGAGAGAGAGGTCACGGGTTGGGCCAGCAGGCAGTGGGCTTGCTGGCCGAAAGGGTTGTGTGACGGAAACTAGGCCAACATGCATTGGGCCTGCTGGAAGGGACTCATCGGAAGAGGAAAATGGGCTACCAGGCAGTGGGTCTGCTGGTAGAATTAGATGACGGAGGGATTTTGGGCCAGCAGACAGTGGGCCTAGTGGTTGAATTTGATCACGGGAAGGTTCTGGGCCAGTAGGCATCGGGCCTGCTAGTCCAAATCCTGAGATGTGGGCCGGACCAAATGGTAGACCATACGGTGAGAGCCCATCATCCAGAAAATTATAAGAATTAGACACTGAATTATGCAACTTAGCAAATAGAAATTGAATTTCATCAAAAATGACATGGCGACTAATTATGATTTTATTAGAGGATAAATCATAACATTTGTAACCACGATGATTAGACGGATAACCCAAAAATACACAAGCGGTAGAGCGGGCTTGTAGTTTGTTTATTATAGTGGAGGGAAAGAGAGGATATCATAAACACCCAAACACTCTAAGATGAGAATACGACGGATCTTTGTGATAAAGAATTTTGAGTGGAGATTGGTATGTTAATCCTTTGCTAGGGAGTATATCAGAAGGTAAGTAGTCATTTATAATGCATGATGCCAAAATGAAGATGGTAATGAAGCATGGGCTAGTAATGTCCAAACAATATTATTAATGGTACATAGTTTTCTGTCGACTTTCCCATTTTGTGAGGATGTATGTGGTTAAGAAAATCGAAAAGATATACCATTAACCTTACAAAATTCCCTAAATGTACCATTATAAAATTCCCTTCCATTAACACATTGAATATTTTTAATTTTTCGTTCAAATTGGGTACGGATGAATGCTCTAAATGATAAGAATGTGGAATAAACTTGAGACTTGTTAGATAATGGAAATGTCTACAAAAAATTAGAATAATCATCCAAAAATAACACATAATAATGATGGCCCAAAGAGCTCAAAACGGGAGATGTCCACAAATCACTATGAATAATATCAAATGGCAACAAAGTACAGAATTAGAGGCAACAAACGACAATTTAACATGTTTCGCAAGCGGACAAGAAGGGCAAACATTAGTACTACGCGTACTATTACACTCAATAAATTTATTATTTTTCAGAGAGTAAAGAACATACGCTCCCGGATGACCCAACCGCGTATGTCATAAGGAAGGTGCTAAGGCAGCAAACATTGACGGTGTGGCTTGTTTAGTGGTGGTGGTGGTGGTGGTGGAGGTGGTGATGGGATAGAGCTCGCCCCGACTATCAAATATCATTAGAGGTATCCTCGTCGAGAAATCCTTCACAGAAAATCCAAAAGGGTCAAAGTCAACAGAAACTCAATTATCAGTGGTAAATTTCCAAATAGCTTTAATTTAGTGAGGAGCATGAAGGACATTTTCAAGGCTAAGGGTGGGTTCGGGGGAGATAAATTTGTGTGACCATAACCACGAATTGAAATTGAATTACCATTACCAATAATTATGCCACGATTTTTGCTCAAATTGAAATAAGACAAGAGATTACCTGGTGCGGACGTCATGTGAGAAGTAGCACCAGTGTCCATGTACCAATTTACATTCGAAGGATTTAGCCCAATTGTATGCATTGCGCCTTAATATCTGTATGGGTCGGGGCTGCTACTGGGCCCGCAGTAGTGAAGGCCTGCTGTGGTCGAGGCCCAAGCAGGCCAGGTTCCTGACAGGCTGTGTAATTGCGAGGCCCAGGCTGCTGCTGCCTCTGCTGTCCATTGGGCATGTCCCAAGTTGAAACTAGGACGGGAACTGGGCAAGGCGACATGGGCCACTACCCATTGGCCCAAGGCCACTGCCCAGCGGTCCAAGCCTGCTGCCATGGGTTCATTGATCCGGTCCCCTACTGACCGCCACTGCCGGTTGCTCGACCACCACTGCCGCCGGCACCCTTGCCACCCCCACGTCCGCCACCGCTATTTTTTCCACAGTTTTTACCCTTTTTACCACCCCCGTTGTTTACAGTTTTAACCATAATTTTCGGAGAACGATTGAGAGTTATCAGTTTCGCGAGACGTGGCCACTATCATGGTGGAAATGGCTCCGGTAGCTGCTTTTTTAGCCAATCCTGCTTCTTCTAAGGTGAGCATGGAATGAGTTTGGTAGAACGGTGGAGAGGATTGCTTTGGCGAAGAAGAGTGTCAACCCCATTATATGCCTCGGAGAGGCCTGCAACCATCTGAAGAACTAGATGATCATTCGTGACGGGCGCGCCAACGTTTTTGAGTTGATCCGACAACTCCTTGAGCCTTTGACAATAGGCTGAAGCATTCAGAAAATCCTCTATAGTTATGTGGCAGAATTCTTGCTCAAGGGTCACGGAACGGGAATTTTTGTTATCTTGAAAAATATCACGCAACATATTCCAAGATTCCATTTCTGTGGCATCGGGTTCGCTTATTATATGTAAGAGGTCCGTAGAGATGGTGGAATAAATCAATTGGAGCACTGTAGCATCCAGAGTTCCCACAACTCTATTTTATCATCGGTGGAAGTCACCTTCTCCATGCCTTTCTTCGGTTTGACAATGTGATGGAGGATCTATTAGACCTTGCCTAAATTTTAAATAGTTCTGCCCAGGTCGCGTATTGGACGTTTTCCATCTCAAGAATGATAGGGATGTTGTTCTTGATATTGGAGACTGCAAGGGCGTGATGAAAGATGTTCTTTGTGGTAGACATGATGGAAGAATAAGAGGAGAATTAGGGTTTCGGAAAAAAATTGAATGGATAGGGGAGGGACGGTCGACGGCCAAGGGGGAGTAGGGTGGCGGAAGTGGTATATTTTTTTAGAAGGAAAAGTTTGCCCTAGACTGTTGATACCATGAAAGAGAATAATCCCTCGATTATTTTCATTAATGTAATAGGTTTATATACATGATATATAATAGTAAACCTAGCCTATAATTACGAAAATCAAATATACATTTTTCTAATACTAAAGATTACTACCATAATCACAGATGTACAATATCACTAATAATATCAAGGAATATACTACGTATATTAGAAATATACTACGTATGAAAGAGAATAATCCCTTGATTATTTTTATTAATGTAATAGGTTTATATACATGATATATAATAGTAAACCTAGCCTATAATTACGGAAATCAAATATACATTTTCCTAATACTAAATATTACTACCATAATTATAGATGTACAATATCACTAATAATATCAAGAAATATATTACATATATTAAAAATATACTATGTATATTCTATCCATTTCGACTTTAGTGGCCATAACAATACTCGAATGATTGTGGGTAGAACAAATTAATCTCCAAATTAATTAGACCGTGAATGGTGATGAATCATGTGGAACTTAGCTCTAGAAGGAGATTGGCCTTGGTGTACAAATAAAGTCCTATTAGTTGTTAAATAGAAGAAAAAAAAACTATTAAAATGTAATGATATTATTAAAGGTGTGAGTCAATTTGGTTCAAAATAGATAATATTACTAACATGTTAAGAATATCTTTAAATTATTTTAGTCCAACAATAACTAGTATAAATGAATAATAGTCATCACCAAATAATATGGCACTTTCAAATGGACTTGACTCCCTTGTGAATGAATTTACTCACACTATATACACAAACTATGTTTATATTAATTTCACTACAGAAGAAGCATTATTATTCATAGTTGCCTGAGTTACAGGGAAAATGAAATTGCAAACTTAATGCAAAGCATTTCTCGATTCTCTTATACATATTTAAAGGAAAAGGTCCACATTTGGTTCTGTCCTATTCCAAATTGTTCAAGTTTGCCATCAGTTGCACTCTCGATTTATTTATATCTTTGTTGTGAGTAAATTGTTTAGTATTTTTTCCTGTCATTAACAAAGCTACATGGAAAAATGAGTGGTCTCCTTGTGTCCAAATCATTCGCAAAAAAGGTTCAAATTTACGCCTCAATTTTTATGATGATTTAAATTACCAATACGCTAGAGTTGTGTTACTTGAGAGTATGTTCGCAAGAATGAAATTCAAAGGAATTGACGGGAGCCGCACAAATAGTGTAGCATGTGGTTTAATTCGATGCAAAGCGCAAAAGCTTAACGCACGATAAAATTACTCATCTTCAAATAGTACAGAATTTGACCATTTCCCCCTAATTTAAATAATTTAAATCATGATATGTGCCTTTCAATAAAGATAAATTTTCATAAATAACTATAGTTTAGAGCGTAATTATGAAATATAGCTACAATTTGTGTATTTACGAAATGTAGCTACAGTTGTTGTATAAGGGGGATGTCAATTGTATCACCAAAAGACATGTATCATGCGGGTATCAGCTCAAATGTATCAGACGTATATCAGCTATATCAGCGCATAATGTATCAGCTGAAATCGTGTGAAAGAATTGTATCAGTGCTACATTTTGTAGTTTTTTTTTTAAATTATAGCTACGTTTTATAAATACAATCTAAATATTTGCTCGCTTAATTTTTCCTTCAATAAATTGATTAACAGACCGTCCATGCTGGATGGCCCAATTCAAATTTAGGAGTTAGGACTGAGATGTGCCTTTCAATAAATAATTAACAGACTAGTCCATGCTGGAAAGCCCAATTATTAACCATTTTGTGGAGCATAAAGCCGAAAGAGATGTTTCATCTTACGGTTTACTAACATTTTATAGTGGATTTCACATGCATATGAAATCGTGGACCAAATGATTATTACATTATCCTCGTACTAAGAGCTGATCAATTGCCTTCACTCACTTAATATTTGTTAATAATATTCTCCACTCATATATTAAAGAGAAAATGTTATTAAAAGTCCTTAAATTATTTGGAAGCTGTACAATCATTCTTAGTGTGACAATTTGCGGTTGCTAGTCTACTCTATTTATCCTATGTCAGAGTTACTTAAATCTTACCCGCAAGGGTAGCCAAGTTGGTGTAGCAGTAGAGCGCGGGACCGCAAGGTCACGAGTTCGATCCCCTGCATAAATCTTCTTGGTTGAGCTGTCATGTCACACATGGCTTGCCAAGTGTGGTTAATCGGCTGACATGGTTTGCAGACTATTGCGTCAGTCCGGGGTTTACCCTGTGCGCACTCGAGAGAGTAGCGGCTGCGGGTTCCTTCGTCAACAAAAGAGTTACTTAAATCTTAGTGTGTTTCTTTTGATATGTAAAAGATATATGTTCAAACTCCCACTCTTGAATTGAGGGGTTAACTTTTACGCTAAAAAATAAGAATCAGAGACGGATAACTATTATCTCTAACAATAAAAATTTATCATTAATCTTATTTAATGACGAATTATCAAAAGTCCTCCTCGGCCCTCTTTAGTGACTTTTGTCAAGAAAGGGAATAGTGTAATAAATAGAGCTTCGAATTAGAATTATATGTGAGATACCAGCTACTTAACGTCGAATTTTATAACTAATTCTTCTTTTTCTCAATTCATCTTTACCCAACTATTTCGACTTAAACAAACTTTAGACAAACAAAATCATAACAGTTTTTTAGCTAAATATGACCCAATTACTTTCTCTTATGTGGTGTGGTGGGAATAAAAACCATCAAAGCCCAATAGAATGATCTTCACACTCTTTGGGCCAACAATGTAAAAAAGTGATCCATTACGACGAAGGATATCGGATCATTTGCACTTTAGGCCTTATTTTGTGTTGGTCTTTAATTTTCATCCATTTAGACAAAACAACAATTTTGTGGTGCATAAATTTATATATTCGCATTATAATATCCTACAAGTTATGTCCCATGCACTTAAAAAATTTAACTCACTAGGTATAAATTTAATTTTGAAAGAAAAAAGTTAAAGACTGAGTCCATTTAAAGGATAAACATTAAAGACCGTCCATTTGAAGAGAAAACCGTGCTATTATTTCAAGGATATCGGACTTTCGGCTTCGGTAAACTAAAAGCCTTAGGAAACCATGTTTTTTCTTGGGCTAAATTTGGCGTATGTTCTGTTTTATAGTCCCTTTTCTTAAATATTTTTATATGGTAGGTTAAATTAAAATAGTCAAATAATATGTATATAATTATACATATAACTCATATATAAAAATAAAAAAAAAGTAAATAGCGAATCTAACCGCAATCTGTGTAAAGATCTTCAAAAAATTATTGGCTTAACTGGGTTCTTCTTTCCTCATCAATTATGTTTAAAAGAAACATATCTTTACATTTGATGCGTGAAAAAAAACTTACTCACACCTGTTCTTTTACACAATTCAATAAAAACATGACATATTTTTTATTTTATCAATTAACTGTAATTAATTAATATACATTTTTACCATATGATTAACATCAATCATGGTAAGCTAATGTTATTCTGTATAATTATCATGTATGAGTTAGTTTTTTTAATATATACGCGGTCATTTATTTATGGAAACAAGGTTCAAAATAAGAATAAGATGAGAACGTGTATTGATTCACTAAAATTAAATGATAAGTGATAACTATTTATATAAAGATACATGTCATGTATGGTTAGATTGGTCTAAACATGGATTTGTGGCTAAGTATTCCCAAATATAGATTCCAAATTTTATTCATGTTTGACATTTCAAATTTCTAAGGACCAACTGTATTTCATTAACCGACATAACTAATAGTATTCCTTTTTATATTACCGGCGTCGCAAAGAAGTTTTTTCACAATTTAGGTCATACAAGGCCATACAAAGACTTTTTAAGCCTACAAACAAGATTAGGAGAAGAACAATGCATGCCTTGAGGAAGTTTCATATAAACTTCTTCATTCAATGTTCACAATTAACCCCTTGTGCCAATTGGTTAAGACTAGGAGATGATCCCTTTGCAGTAATCAAGCATGAAAGGCTTCAGCAAGAAATTACACAGATGAAGAATGACCATGAAATATGGCAAACTGACTCTGAGAATATTGCTAAGGTGGAACCGTTGGGCAAAAAAGCTAGTTCAAGGGTGTCTGCTCATAGTCAGTTTCTTAGAAATGGTCCTTTACTCAATTCTGACAAGCAATTGGTATTGTTACAGGAGTACAATAGTCAAGATGTTAAGGCTGCAATGTTCCAAATTGATAGCTACAAAATTCCAGGCCCTGATGGTTGTAGTAGTGAATTCTTTAAGTCTGCATGGGGTATAATAGGACATGATATAACAGAGGGAGTCCTACAGTTCTTTAGGAATGGAAAATTACTGAAGCAACTTAATACTGTAAACATTGCATTGATTCCAAAAATTACTGGCCCAGAGTTTGCTAGTAAGTATAGGCTCATATCTTGTTGTAATGTGCTCTATAAGTGTATTAATTTGAAGATGTCAAATGGACACTTGTGGAAGATCACAAAGGTCAGACATGTGCCGAAGCTGATGCGTAATCTGATCTCACTGAGTCAGCTTGATGATGAGGGACATGATCTTAACTTTGGTAATGGGTCCTGGAAGGTGACTAAGGGTGCTATGGTGGTTGGTCAAGGTAAGAAAACTGGTACTCTTTATATGACGATGAGCTGTCGTGATACAATTGTTGTTGTTGACAACACCAAAGAGACAGGGTTGTGGCATTGCAGACTAGGGCATATGAGCGAGAAAGGGATAAAGCTTCTGGTGACTAACGGCATGACTCTGGAGCTGAAGTCGGTGAATCATCATATGTGTGAGAGCTGTATTCTCAAAAAACAGAAGCGAGTAAGTTTTTCAAATGCAGGTAGAGAATTGAAAGTTGAGAAGCTTGAATTGGTTCACACTTCACACTGACGTGTGGGAACCTGCTATTGTCCCCTCACTCAGTGGATCACATTACTACGTGACATTCATTGATGATTCAACCAGGAAGCTATGGGTCTATTTTATGAAAAATAAATCTGACGTGTTCATTGTTTTCAAAAGGTGGAAAGTCATGGTCGAGAATGACAAACCTCAAGTTGAGGAGACTGGGGTCCGAAAACGGTGGAGAATACATTGATGGTGACTTCAAACAGTATTGTCCTGATAATGGGATCAAGATGGTGAAGACTAATCCTGGAACGTCCCAATAAAATGGAATAGAAAAAAGGATGAATCGAACATTGAACGAGCGTGCACAGAGCATGAGAATACACGATGGACTACCCAAGACATTCTAGGCAGATGCAATCAATACCGCATTCTTCTTAATTAATAGTGGACCATCTATTCCTTTGGGTTTCAGAATTCCAGAAGAGGCTTGGAAAGAAAAAAAAGGTAAATCTTTCTTTTCTGAAAGTGTTTAGTTGCTTATCCTATGTTCATATTGATGCTACTACTAGAAGTAAACTTCATTCCAAAACTAAGAAGTGTTATTTTATTGGCTATGGTGACACCGGGTTTGGTTATCGATTTTGGGATGACCAAAATCGAAAGATCATCCGAAGCAGGGACGTCGTCTTCAATGAACAAGTGTTGTACAAGGACAAGTTGCAGGAGAGTTCAGAAAACAAAGTCTCTAAGAACAAGGAATCTGAAGTAGTTGATTTGAGAGACTTCTCGGCACCCGAGCTACAACAAGGTATTACTGCGGCAGAGGAACAAGCAGCACAAAAAGAAGGTTGACAAGCCAGTGATGGCGAGGTTGATGAATATGCTGATTCTGAAACAAATCAGCTGACGCCGATCAAAGAATTACGCATATCATCCAGGATCAGTAAGCCGGTTCATAGGTTCTCTCCGTCCTTCAACTACATTCTGCTCACTGACAGAGGTGAGCCGGAATGTTATGAAGAAGTGATGCAAGTTGATGAATCGATCAAGTGGGAGCTGGCAATGAAATATAAGATGAACTCATTGTTGTCAAATAATACATGAGAGTTAGCTAAGTTACCAAACGAGAATAAGACATTGTAGAACAAATGGGTCTACTAGATAAAGGAATAACACAATGGAAGTAAGCGTTTTAAAGCGGGCCTGGTTGTGAAGGGATTTCAATAGAAAGAAGGCATTGACTACACAGAGATCTTCTCTCCCGTAGTAAAGTTGATGACAATCAAAATTGTTCTTGGGCTGGTAGCAAAGGAAGATCTACATCTTCAATAGATGGACGTGAAAACTGCTTTTATTCAAGGTGACTTAGAGGAGGAAATCTATATGAAGCAACCTGAGGGATTTGAGATTATAGGGAAAGAGAAGCTGGTGTGCAAGCTTCAAAAGAGCATGTACGGATTGAAACAGGCTCCAAGTCAGTGGTAGAAGAAGTTTGACAGCTTTATGAAGAAAGCCGAATTCTTAAGGTGCGAAGCAAATCACTGTTGTTACTTCAAGAGATTTGAAGAATCCTATATGATACTGCTCCTTTATGTTGACGATATGTTGATCGTAGGAGCAGACCTACATGAAATTGATAGGCTGAAGAAGAAGCTGACAGAAAAATTTACAATGAAAGATCTGGGAGTTGCAAACCAAATCCTCGGGATGAGAATCATCATAAATAAGGAGGGCCTCAAGCTCTCACAAGAAGAATACGTGAATAAGGTTCTCAAGAGGTTCAACATGGATGATGACAAGCCAGTTAGTACTCCCTTGGCTAGACACTTTCGTTTGTCCAAAAATCAATTGTATGTGACCAAGGATGAGATGGATCATATGGACAAGGTACCTTATGCCTCTGTTATTGGCGGTCTTATGTATGCGATGATGTGTCCGAGGCCAGACATTGCACATTAAGTGGGAGTTAGTAGCAGGTTTATGAGCAATCCGGGAAAGCAACAATGAGAGGTTGTGAAATGGATTTTCAGGTATCTGAAGGGCAACTCAAGTTCAGCGTTGTGTTTCCAGAAGTCAGAGACAGGATTGCAGGGATATGTTGATGCTGACAATGGTAGTGATGTTGATAGCAGAAAGAGCACATCCGAGTATGTTTACACCTTCGGAGGTACTCCAATTTGCTAGGTTTCAAAGTTGCAGAAGATAGTAGCTCTCTCTAGCTGTGAGGCTGAGTACGTTGCCGTGACGAGAGTCCACGAAGGAGATGATGTGGCTATAATCTTTTCAGCGGGAATTGGATCAGGACCACGAGAGGAGTGTGCTATACTGTGATAGCCAGAGTGCCATTCATTTGGCAAAGAACCCGGTCTACCATGCCCTCACGAAGCACATTAGACTCCGGTACCATTTCATCAGATCAGCTTTGGAAGATGGAGTATTAGTGCTTGAGAAGATCTCAGGGAGTCAGAATCCAGCAGACATGCTGACGAAGGCCGTGCCGAATGATAAACTGAAGTTGTGTGCAACTTCAGTTGGACTTCTTGGATGAAGATCGGAGTCACCGCTGCAGATGGAGACAGATGATTGAAATTAGTCCCCAAATGGGAGATTGTTGAGTTGTGGAACCTAATTCATCGCCGACACTATGAAGACCAGGGCGCCATTTCGGGTTTGTATTATGTTCGCCCTAGTTTTCGCTATATCTAGACTAGGGCGCCGTTTTCTTTCTTGGGTCGAGCAAGAGAAAAAGTGAGCAAGAGAAAATTGTAAACTCAACCCTATTTGATTATAATGAAATCTACAGCGGCAAAGTGGACGTAGCTCTCGCATTGAGAGTGGACGTAGCTCTCGCATTGAGAGTGAACGTGGTGGATGATTGTTTTTCTAAATCAGGCTGAAATCTTCAGTTTAGATTGAACTTTAATGTGGAAGCTGGACATTATAAAGCATCTACTGAAAACTCTACAATATGTGGTGTTGGACAATGGAAATTGATTTGAAAGTCAAATGTTCCAACTAAAGTTTCATGTTTCCACTGTGCAACAGATGTCTCTTTTGAGGTAATTTTGTGGAGGACTACAACCATATATTTTATGCACTACGGGTTCACCTGACTGTTGGTCTCTCTTCTTCAAATTGTTTGGTGTAAGCTGCCAGATGCCACAAGATACCAAGGACTTTAATTATTTTGGGTGAGTAGAAGGTGAACAGCAGAGGCAACTGAGCTGGAAGACTATCCCCAATACACGACTTGAAAGAAATATGAGGTAGTTTGAAGAGAAAGTTTTGTTACGTTTAAATGCTCACAAAAACTGTACTTCTGATGCAAGGGAAACACATTAGATAGTATGGTGTAGTTTTTGGATTGTCTTGGACTCTTTGAGTCAATAGCTATAAATTCTGCTACTTTGATAATGTATTTTGTACCGTATCTTGATACTGAGAATAATTTTTTTAATACACTCTATTCTCTCCAGACCCACTTGTGAGATTATACTGGGTATGTTATTGTTGTTAGAAAAAGTATACAGCCTTTCAATCCCTAATATTGGACTGTAACTATGCAAAAATGCTTTGAATCTCTTTGTTTACCTATCTTTCTTATGCCTTAAGAGTAGAGATGGCAATGGATCCTGGACCCGGTCCGGATCCGGTGTATCCAGATCCATTTTATAGGATATGGATCTTCAAAATTTGGACCCGACGGATCCGGATCGGACCCGGATCCGTTTCGACTTATCGGATCCGGATCTCGGATCTTGTATTTGAGATCCGTATCCGGTCCGATCCGACCCGTGGATCCATTTTTTATTAAATATATTCATAACCTAGAATGTAATTTTATAAGTATTTTCTTAAAATTGCTAAGCACATCCTTGCAAGTTTAATTCTCAAAACAAGTTTAATTTATCCCCGCGTTAACTCAAAAACAAAAAAATAAAGAGGTAACTTCGATAATAAATCAATGTTATATTAGTGAATGACTAACATCTCCATAGACAAGTAGTTAAAATTATATTCACTTCATTTATGAAGATTCCAAGCACATGCAAGTTCTGCATTGTAGAAATACTAGTCAGCATTTTCCACAACTATTGTCATTGTCCAACATTTTTAATTAATAGCTCACAATCAAAACGAGACAACGAACAAAATATCTCATATGAACATTTCAAAATTGAAAAACAGGAACTGTTAGCTAAGTAAAAATCGTTTGTCAGTTCAAAAAAAAAATTCTTAGCCAGGTTACATTTTTAGCAAGGTAAATTTTTTTACATGTGGATCCAGATCCTATCCGAGGACCCGGCGGATCCGATGGATCCGGATTTGGATATTATTTTTATGAACCCGCTGGATCTGGATCCGGATCTGGATTCAGATATGAAAAATGGATCTAGATCTGGATCTAGTAGGATCCGGTCCAGATCCTATCCGTTGCCATCCCTACTTAAGAGTCTCTTTACTTGCCTACTTTTATTACTTAAAAGTTAGAGAGGAAGAAAGAAAAAGGAGATTGGACGTCCAAAAAAAGAAATGGAACCGGTAGTGAATTAAGAACTTTTCACAAGAATTTTTATTTTTGTTCTTTTATATTCGGTTATTGAAAAAGATCATTCGTAAATTAAAGAGTCATCCATCACCGCGCTCTCCATCACCGCGCATTACCTAGTTTTTAATAGCCAGGGTATAGCTAATATCATAAGGCTAAGAATAACCTAATTGTACCAAATTATAAGCAACAATTTAATTAATATGGAAGCTGACAATTAATGTCAACACGTTTGACAGTTTAACTCCACCTAATTTTCTATGTTTAAGTTGACGTTCTTTGTTAGTTAAACAGATTAGATTACCAAATTAATTTTCCTAAGAACTACAAGGCAGACGGCAGGTTAGACTACTCTTTTGGATCTTTTTCCTTTTTTCTAAATTTTAAATTATTAACTATGACAAAATCTTGTATGAACGTTTATCATTGGATAAGTTGCAGCATTGATGTAACCATTTTTTTAAAAAAAGAAACGGTTGAAAAATATTTCAGCATTTTTAAGTTGTAGGTTTATTAATTTTTAGACTTCTGTAGACGGTAGTTTTTCGACGACGGTTTAAGACATTCATTTGCACTTTATATTTATGTTCATACTATTGTATTATAAAAGAGTTTAAGTTATATATATATGTATATATATGGTGTGAAGAATTTTACATTATAAAGTATAATTTAATTTGTTACGACAGATTATTTATTATTTATTATTATATTGAATTTTTTATTCGGATTCGTATGAGCTTGAATAATTCAAATTTATCCTCATAAAATCAAAAAAACTTTATTATGTCTCACACTGCTTACAGTCTGACGCTAGTTGTGTGAGACTCCGTTTGTTTCATAAGTTTGCGGACTAAAATCTTAAATTTTTGGATTTACAGATTCTGCATCTATTTTTTTGTGAAATAAAAAAGAAATGTCGCACAACCTTCATTTAAAAAAAAATAAAAATAAGGCCACTAGGCTTTTCATCCCGTAGTGGCTATTTTATTAATAATTAAATGAAAAACAAAACGCAGGTAAGTCTGTACAAAAAAACCGAAAAAAGTGTCTAGAGCTAAGAAATTATAAAGTAAAGTAAATGGCCAAATGAGTCGCCTGAGTGGCCCTCTGTCGTCGTTGCCGTAACAAAATAATATTTTCCGCATAATACCTATTAAAAGGAAGAACATTCCTTCTATATTAAGATTTTTTTCATTTTCAAGACTCGAATCTCAATTCTCTAATTAAGGGCGGAGGGATCAAATCCATCTCACCATAAATTTACCATTTATTATTAGTTACCAATCAATGCTTATTAAATGAGATTACATGTTATTACCATTTTTTACTCCTCGTTTTAAAGGATCTATAATTATTATTACCATTTAAATGACGTGATGATGTAAATTTCTTTATACTGACTATGCATAGAAAGTAAACTCTAATACAATATTAAATAGATAGTTTGCGACCCTTTCTGTAACAAAAAGTCACAACCAAGGTCGTTTTCTGTGTGTTTTAGAGTATGGTGTCCAACAAAACAATATATGTTCACACCCAATTATGTCCCCTCTTTTTTTATTATTTGCTTGCAATTTTAAATATTTTTTATATCTCAAAATAATTTTAATATATATATATATATAGGCCTTTAATATCGTCGTCCATTCTCAATATCATTAGTATTAGTATTATTTGTATTTCTACAACCATTATCTTGTTATTTTATTTTCGCAAAACGACATCGCATTTTATTTTAACATTAAACACTTCACAAATATTATGTTTTTATTATTGTCACTTCCCAACCGGAGGCCCAACACCCACACCCTCCCCTTTAACCTAAAAGTTAAACCCTAAAAATCATTTCCCTAGCACCCCTAACCCCCACGTCGCCGCACCATTTCCCCAAATCGCACGACCCGTCACCACCCCACCAACCCAGACATATCCCCATACCGCCGACACCTTCACTGACACCACCACACCTACGCCGCAACCTACACCCCTAAAATCTGCTCAAAAACCGACTTTTGCCCGTTTATTTTCGAAATTAAAACTCGGTTTTTTTTTGGGAGGGGGAAGGGGGGAATCTGTCTATAAAAACTCCCTTTGTTCTTTATTTTAGGGGGGTCGGGGAAATAGAAAGAAAATCGAAGAAAACAGTCGGTTTTGAAGTTTGAAAACAGAGAAAACAGTCCAAAAATCCGAAAGAAAAAAATCGGTTTTCGAAGTCAGTTTTTGGTGGTCGAAATCCGAAACAAAAAAGGATCGAAAACCGGTGGTTCTTTTTTTCGGGTCCAAGTCCGAGAAACAGTCTGAGAAAAAATAAACAAAGGTCGATTTGTTCTTAATTCTTTGTTATAAAACACTCATTTTCGATTCCTAATCTCAAATCCGAAAATACCCTTTTGTTTCATAAATTCTTCAATCTGAAAATAATCTGTTTTAGTTCCTGATTGTCTAAATCGCAAAATCCCCCTTTTCTTGTTGTTCTTCACGTTTTCCGTGTCACTCAGAACCGAAACCGGTTTTGTTTCGGGTCAAAAATTCATTCCAAAATCAGAAAATCAGCATTTAAAAGGTCAAAAATCAGAATTCCAAAAAATAACTTCTCCGAGTGGATTCGATGATTTGAAACGACGCCTCGGTTTGTTGCTCGGAGAAGGTCAGTAAGTTCAATGCCCTCTCAGTCTCTTCCTTTGGTATTCTGTGGTCTTTGTGGTTAATTTTAGCTATTCAAATTATTATATGCTTAAATAAGTTGTATTAAGCATGATAATTTTTTTTATTAAGGTTTTGATATATTTTAGGGTCTTGATTAATGTCAATGAGCACTGTATATCAGTATTTAATTAGGGAAATCGTATTATAGGTTAAATATGATGTATGATAATCTTGATCTAGTTAACCTGAATTGTTATTATGTTAATGACTAGGTCTGTGTCCAAAGTATTATGCTGAAAATGTTGTTCAGTACCTATTTAAAAGGATTGTGTGCTTGGTTATTTAACACCATATGATCTTCACTTATTTGGTTGACTCTTTATGCCTTGACATGGTGTATTAGGTTTATATTTAGCATTATGTGATGTGTGTGTTATTTTAATGCTTGCTTAGTGAAGGTTGTTATAAACATGACTAGTTTGGTATCTGTTTTACCTTTAAAATCATGGTCTGAGTTGGTTAAATTCTGAGTGTGAAATTCTTTATATGTTTGATGTCAAACACCAAGTGGTGATACAAATTTCAGTTCTTCCCGGGACTTAGGTGCATGTTTGACAGATTGTATTTTATGTGACTCTAAAGTTAATAGTAGATTTAAGAAATAAACTTTTGTTAGACTTTGTGAACCAGTATGCATAAATTTAGGATAGTGTAGTGTAATAGAGAATTTAAATGCATGTATGTGTTAGGTTCTTGACTCTTTATGATCATGCTGGATACAAAAAAAATGATGAAGTAGGCCTGTCTTGTTTAGAATCTGCGACTAGTTCATTGGAAATGGATGGTTGTAGCCTCCTTTGCTGCTTTATCTTTCGAGTTTGATATGCTAATGTTCCCTTTTTTAAAAGTATGCTATGTCGAGTTGATCCTTTTGTTCTTATTTTCTGGAAGTTGTGACAAGCAATCACTACATGTCTCTTCAAATAAATAAGTTTCCAGATTCCTATGTTTGGTGCTAATATGTTCCTTGGTTTGTCGTTTCCTGGAAATTCTGGTTATATTGCGAACTAATGTAATAGATTCAAAGTTTAGTAATTGAATTCTTTGTCAATATTGACCTGTTTGTAAGACTGGAACTAAGTAGTGATATTTAAAGCAATAAACACCATGAGAAATATCATTTTTTGTTAGAACTCCATGTAATTTTTGATACTCATTGTTCACCCCCTTTCTTTTGCATGACTTGGGGAGTTTCAAACCTTCTTGAATTGCTACCTTGAGTTGCTGCATGATGAAAATGGTCATTGCCTGATTTGTTGCTGGTTATGAGCTGCTGCATGATGAAAATGCCAAAACAGTGGCTGCATTTGAGGAACTGATACTACATTTGATTAGTTTGTGGTTGTGTCCCAGCCCTTGTTTAAAGCATATGTTGCCACTTTGTTTTATGGGCTGTTGTTTTCTTTGTTACAAGAACAGATTGCTACACTTGATCGATTATACTGATTCAAATATGATACTACACTTGGGCCGATGAGAATGAATTTGAGGTCATGCCACTTCCGGAAAGGTTGTCCCTCGGTTTGCTTTCCTTCGGAATAGAGCGATGATGAGACTTATAATAAAATCACATACGAGAAACCAACATGAGTTGGCAAGGCAACTACATTGACTGACGAGTCACTAGTTCGCAACCACAACATGAATGGAATATCTTTTGCTTAAATATAAGTCTGAGCCTTCCGTAATCAAAACTTCTGTTGTTTTATACGTATCCAAAGATTTTTACTCGCATTTATTTATTTCTAACTGTCTTTCATTTTACACATTGCGAGGAATATCTAAACAATATGGGATAGCAAAGTGGGGTTCTGTAGTGACGAAAGAGAACAAGATTGCTGGATTTGTGCCCAAGGCTCAAGAGATGACACTATCATCGCCTTAGTCATTACTGTTTTAACTTCTTTTAATTTCGCCTTCCTTTTATTTTGTATTGTAATTTAATTACTATGCTTGTGTGATTGTTTGAATATTTAGAAGACTTAGGACTAGAACTTATAAACTAGAAAGGGTAGTTTAAAATTGGAAACCCGCCGCTAGTTTATTTATTTTAGACTCGAGTAGTTTAAAATTGAAAATCTGCTGCTAGCTTATTTATTTTAGGCTCGTCATGCACATTCAAAACTTTCAAAATAATTTGGTCACCCTTTACTCGCATTATTAAACATACAAATAAGGTTTTTGTTTTTCATTCGATTTGCAATTAAAAGAATGATTTCCATAAAAATCTCTTCTTTGCATTATAAAACAATTTGCTTTTCTCCTTACTAACAATTGCCTCAATATGTATTTTATAAATAATGTAGTACAAATGCATGCCTTTTAATCAAAAAATTAACTTTGCATGTATTTTATCAACTTTCATACAAATGCATACTTTTATTCAAAAATTAACTTTACATGCATTTTATAAACAAGTCATACAAATGCATGATTTTCTCTAAAAAAATCGCTTTACATGTATTTTTATAAATAATGTCATGCTTACTTTTCGGAGTTTACATCGGGAATTTATCTCTCAAAACCGCAATCACCTTTGCGAGACTCTTCAAAGGAATAAGTGGTAAAATCTTTACATTGTTAAAAATTGCATCTTTTTATTAACTACTTGTAACATCTTTTTAATTAACTTTATACTTTTAAAAACTTGCATTTCCCTCTTGGCATAATAGTTAACCTAAGTTTGACCGGATAACTGCAAGTTAGCGGATCTTAAAGGATGTCTAACCTCTTTCCTTAAGGATAGTAAAAAACTCTTACCTAGAATCTCATAGTTTCACAGATCATTAATCAGAGTTCGTTTTGCAGCATTTATGTTAACATTTAGGTGCTCTAATTCACAGTAGAATAATTAGGTGACACTCTCAATTTCGTACTTCATTTTAAGATATGCCTGTGAAGAAATTAGTAGTGAAGACAACAAGTCAAATTCATTTTCCCATCTCAAACAAACAAGGCGTACCATGCATATACTACCGTGATTATAAGAATTTGCACCCATGTGTCAAATGCAACAGAATTTGCACCTACGCGCGTGTGAGTATAATAAACTTGTAATTTCATTTGTAGTTATTGAATAACTTGTGTAATTTAGTAATTAACTTGTTTCGATATTGCTGGGAGAATTACTCTAGGTTTATACTGATGAGAGATAGAAGATACTTGGTGAAATAATCTAGGTACGCATGCATTAGCCTGGACAACACTATAGCAAAAAAGAAAGGAGTAGTAACATAAGATTCTTGTTAAAGTGAAAAAGGAAAACGATTTGCAATTAGTTAGCACACATATTCCTGTAAATTAGTGGGGAAAGGAAATAAAAAATTTAAGTGCAATGCACTGACGGTAGAAATATTTATACAATTAGGCCATTACTAACTAATTATAGGTCATTTTTAATAAATATTAATTAATAATATAATAAAATAATAACTAGCTTGTTATTACATGTTGAAATTTACTGATAATATAAGAAAAATATTTATGGTATCCATTATATAACATAAATAAATTAAAAAAATTAATAGCATATCGTGGGCCAGCAAGGAGATAGACCAAAGACCATTCCCGAAAGATAAGTCAAACCAAAAACAATTATACTATTAAAATATTATTAACTTTTTTCTAAAAGTTAAAATATTAATACTCTAATAGTAATATTTCATGAAGTTGGCATCTAATACTTTTCTAGTGGATCGACGTTGAATGGATTATTTAAGGAAAATAAAAGAAGAGGATCATGTTTTGCATGGATTATGTTTCTTTCTAGTATTTATTTACGTTATAAACCATTCAAAATCAAACCAAACATCCCAGTATATAAAATTATCAATACAACTAATACTATAGTAATATGTTTGGCCGGTGTATGCAGTCTAGACTTAGAATGTTTGGCTGTTGAGACTGTTGAGTCTATTACCTCATCTTCTCTCTTATAATTTTCAAGATTTTCAAATTAATTTTAAAAATAGACTTAAACAAATACTAATAGTGTGTACTACCCTGTTGTATGATACCTTAGGTTGTTTAATAATATGTTATTTGATACTGCATTCAAACTAGATGTATCATTTATGTTAATATATTAGTTGTATTTTAAAGAACACTATTGATAATGGGGTTCGGGAGGTCCTCAAAAAAAGCGATAGAGCAAGAAAGAAAGAAAGGATCAAAACATCACGCCTTCAATATTTATTAAATTAATTACCAAGAACACTATTGACAATTGGGTTTCGGGAGGCCCTAAAAAAAGCGATAGATCAAGAAAGAAAGGATCAAAACATCACGCCTTCGATATTAATTAAATTAATTACCAACAATAACATATAAGTTATTGTTCATAACAAGTCTGATATGCAGATAACTGGAAAAAATAGTACTAACATTTTATATAATGGTTAAATTACCTTAGATAATGTGCTCTTTTTTACACTATCACGTATATAATAACTTATATTCTAGTTGAGATATCTAAGCTAGAAATAAATTTGCTTTGTTTTTTGCATAGTCCAACTTTAGTCGCCTAAAGTAGGCTGCCTAATGTAGACTTACCTTATCTTTAATGTTCCTTTTATTTTTTAGCCTCTCATTATTTGTGAAAACAATGAACCAAAATTGTTGTTCTAAAGTTAGCAATCTAAAAAATAAATAAAAAATATTGTATATCCCTCCATAAAAATAAAAGTTAGCAATCTATATGTTTTAATCATATATATAGTAATTCTCACTCCATTAACTTTGCCCGGCTCCACCCCTGGTCTCAATGCTATGGGAAAGATGCTCTACACACTCAATTCAGAAGACTTATTTTCTTGAACAGTTCATGGACCTGAAAAAAGAAAACGTTAAAAAATAGTGATTTTCTTCACATAGTTATAAAGGAGAGGGGGCTCTTCTGCTCCTAAACGAATTGTTATAAATATTTCTGAAAATTCTTGCTCCGGTTGAACCATTTTGTATTTATACACATCAGTATCCGGTTCATGTATCTCTTCGTTTGAAAAATTAAAATAAAAGGCTCAAATCATTTCTTCTAACTTTTTTATCAAATCGATAAAATATTAATTGATCGTATATTTTATTATAATTATATAATTTAGAGTATTATTTCCTATCTGATTTCTTTAAAGTTTAAACTCATGATATTATTTGAATTGTTATCTCTAGACACCAAATTATTTCGATCAATAAGGAAAATTTGTGGACTTAGTTGTCAATGATATTGGCTTATTTTGTTTGATTGAAGGGACAAAATTAGAGGATACGTATCTAGGAAACAAAATAGACAAGAAAACAATAAGACCTGAGCTGTTTGTATATTACTGTTTGTGTGGAAGGAAAAAGCAAAAAGGTGAGCAAATATGTGATCATTTTTTTTTATATCCAGCTTCCCGGATTACGCCAGATTATTTATGAAGATAGTAGTCTCGGTCTCTCAATACTACTATCAGTAAATCGCGGGATGTGCATGAATGACCAGAGTTTGAAAACATAGCAACTAATATCACCTACAAGGTCCTACCCCAGAAGAGAACAAATTACTCCCACCAGAGTTCAAACTCACGTTGCAGACCTCCAGCTTAATTTTAAGTTTTCCTCCTTTGTTATTCAGCTATGCCGGGGACAATATGTGATCATTATTTACGATCATCTAAAGTGGACACCCTTTTAGTTTTTTGTTTTCTAGGGACTAGTACTACTACTTTTGCCATCCTTTTCATCATCACTAAAAAGTGCAAAACCCAAGTCCCAGTCCCTATAGCACAAAATTTCTTTTAATTTTGTTAATCTTGTGGTGTTAAATAGAATCCGAAATTTAAATAATCTAAAAAACTAACGAAGTGAATCAGAATATCTTAAAAATAGTGACAAAAATATCTTTTGTGCAGTAATTTACTGCATAATAGGACTTAACTGTAACGTTCCAGTTAAATTCTATTACACAGTAAATTACTACGCAATAAGGGGTATTATAAATCCTAACAGACACTTGTTTTAAATACTCATTTTAAGAAACTATGTTTTAAGAAACCCAAAATATTATTCTGAGGACGATATTGATAACTTCTATTCTAATGATAATTAGGGATACTATGATTTTATTTGTATTTTTAATTTATGATGAAGTCATCAATTTGAAAAAAATTGGTATGTTTAATTTTGCTTTGATTGTTATAGTCGATTATTAATTTATATAAGCGTCTTAGAGTTAATAATACATAAAAAGTTCAACAATTCACATTTTAATGAAAACATGAATAAATTAGTACATAAAAGGTGTCGATTAAATAATACATTTAAAAAAATATAGAAAATACATAATACATGAAGTCGCGGTATCTCTATCAACATGAGGTTTTTTAAACTTCGCCGCCATCGTTTTATCTAAGGAAATTTCTTCTTCCCATCGAAAATATTTGCAACTATCTATATCCGATAAGCAATACAAGAAAATCAGTTTTTGAAAGTAAAATATGTAGATAATGTGAAAAATCTGCGGGAAGAAATAAAGAGATCATTCTATATCGAAATCTCAGTTGAAAAAATAATAGGCAAATTCATGGATCACCAAACTCTAAACCCTAAAAACTTGTAAAAACACTTACGTCGGGCACTTTACAAGGCCAAAAACGACGACCCGAATTATGTTGCGTCCTTGATGTTTCGAGCTTACACTAATAACCACAATCACAAACGTCGGGTTCCATAGCAAAGTTTGATATTTCGGAGTTTTGAGACATGATTTTTGGAGGGCTAAAGTATGGTAAAAGAGTAAAAATGAAGAAGGTGAAGAGTGACTTGAAAATGGCTAAGTCTGATAGGGTTTATAATACCCCCTATTGCGCAAAAGATACTTTTGTTACTAATTTTATTTTTGGGTATTTTGATTCACTTCATCAGTTTTTGAATTATTTAAGTACTGAAATCGTGTTAAACATGTCATGTGGAAAGTTAGAATTATAAAGTTGTTAAAAAAAGAAAGAGGCAAACATTTTGAAACAAACCAAAAAGAAAAGTAAGACAAATATTTTAAAACGGATGGAGTAATTGTTTTGGGTGATTTTGCTAGTTTTTAAAAGGGAAAAGAGTCAAATTTGCCCTCCAACTATGCTTTATACTTTAACATTGTCCTCCGTTAAACTTTGGGATCAAATTTACCCTTTCCGTTAGCAAATTATTAAATTTGCCCTCAGCCGAATGGATTTCTGACTTGGACTCCACGTTGGATCCACATAGACGCCACGAAAGAATAGTCAATTCTTTTAACCCATAACTCGTACCCGTTACCCCATAATTTAAATAGTTTCAACTCGTTACCCCCACTGTTGCTTCTTCTCCAGCGGACCTCTGCCATCTCCGGCGAGCTATGACGAGTTCCCATGTCGGGGCTCCGGCGAACTCCACCATTGTACAACCAATTCACCACCAACGCCTCCACTTCATCTCCCTCTCATCCCTCTCCATTTTTGTGCTAGTTGCCGCCGTCGGATTTGACCACCGAACGGCCGGTAATGACGACCACTAACCATAACTGCTCCATATCCACACCAACACGAAACCACCAACCAAACGCCCTTTTCTCTTTCCCCTTCTTTTCGTCGTTGCCGGAACAAACCAACTCCACCAACAACAACCAAATAGCCCTCATCTCTACCGTTCGCCACCACTCCTCTGCCACCTTCTGGTGAAAATGCCTTTCTGAACCCTCCCCCAAAAGGGTCACTCTCAATTCACCACCACCATCTACCACCGCCGTCGTCGCCATTGCTGCCACCGAGGATTTGAAGGTTAGCTTTTGTCGATGCACCAATGGGGGCGACGAGAGTTGAGTCGATCACTTTCACTTTCACTTTCACCAATGGCGTCAAGAAAAAATGTTAAACTCTGAACTCAGAACACAAATCACATTTGAAGCTCGGGCTCAAAATGCCTTTTAGTCGAATTCACTTAGTATTCTTGTTTTTTCGTGGTGTTTAAACCGTGGTCTTGAATGAAGAGGATGCAAATGTTCAGGTTTTGGGTTGAATTTAAGTGTGGGACTGATGCCATTCGGACTTGAAATTCATTTGAGTCTGGTTTTGAAATCCATTAATGGCTTACAGATGAAAAGGACAAACCATTAATTGCTTTCGTCCTTGTTGTTCAAATGGAAACAGAACCGAGACAAATAAATAAATAAAATTGATTATTCCTACGTGGTGTCTATGTTGATCCGATGTGGAGTCCAAGTCAGAAATATATCCAGCTGAGGGAAAATTTAATAAATTTGCTAACGAAAAGGATAATTTTGATCTCAAAGTTTGATGGATGGGCAATATTAAACTATAAAGCATAATTGGGGAACAAATTTAACCCTATTATATTTTATATTTTTAGGAAAAAGTACATTTGAATAATAAATATTATTTGTAAAATTATTGCCAAACATAACTCCAACTTCAAAAATTTCAAAAAAAGTTAATTTGTTTTTATTTCTATGGCCAAAGGCCTACTAATTCATGCATCTATTCAAAAAGGAAAGAAAAAAAAGAGCCTCTTTATGTCCTAATGGCGAAAATTGAACCTTTTTTTGAGGATGTATTTGATAGGACTGAAAGATATATTTTACGAGAAATATTTTTAACGGTACCCAATATAATTTATAGGTGGGATTTGAAGAGTGGGGAATGTAAGCCTGACCTCACTCCAATCATATATAGGTAGAGATGTAGCATTTATAAAAAAAATATAATAACAATAGCAAACAATTTAATAACAAAAGCACAAAAATAATAGATGATAACAGAAATTAAAGAACGAAAAACTACGATCTGTGTATATTTTACTTTAGTAACATCTAATTTTTTTTAATAATAATAGCAAATAATTCATAACTTTTTAATAATCTAATTATACAGATTCATCCCAATACAAAACTAAACTAAGAAAAACACTAGAAAATTATCAACAATTTGTTTATAAAAGCTTCAATCAGATCTATGTATATTTTAGTAACATCTAAAATTAAGGAGATTCAGATATTTAGATCTATGAATTTCACTTTCATCGTCTATCAGCGGTTCCTGTACATACAAACTGAATTAACGGCGCCGGTTCATGACAAAACGGCGCCGCAGGATGTTGCCACTTCTTAAACACCATGACCGGCTTCTCCGGTACCTCTTTCTTCGACTCCTCTTTTTTATTAGCAAGACGATTGATCGCCGATTTCAGGTTTCCGGCATCAGGAGACGCTGGAGAAGTAATCAACGGCGATAAAAGCGGTATCGCGACGTTCCAATCGGTTGTACGGTTGATTTGTATTGATGCCGGTGCTCGGCGCTGTAATCGGCTAGGGTTCCGACAGACGGCGGTGGAAGTCCGGTGGTTGTTTGACATAATTGAATCGGAGATTAGAATGAGGGATATGTGTGAATGCGGAGGAGAAAGGGGAGGGGTATATATATAGGGGGTCATGTGAAGAACACGTGGTGGTGGTGCTGGAGAGATTCAGTCAAAGGTCAAAGATCGAGCTCAGAAAATTTACTCTGGAGATTTATTTGTTTGTTTTCATACAAATTTGTATCTTAATACGAAAATAATATTACTCTCTCTCTCTCTCTCTCTCTCCGTCCCAAAATAATTACTGCATCCGTATTAAATTATTTATCATTTTTTAGTTTACACTTTACTTAAACAATATTAATTAAGTGATGTATTTGATCTATTTTACTTTTATTTATATCTAAGTTATAATGACAAATGGTAAAATGAAGAATACATAATTAATTATGTCTTGAATTTTTAAAATGATAAATAATTTCAGACAACTATTTTTAGTAAACGCGATAAATAATTTGAGACAAAGAAAGTATCATTTTAGCAAAATATATTTATCTCAATATTTTTGTCGCTTTTGAAATAAAAATTAATACTTAGTAGGAGTAATTATTTTCATCTATACCTTATATTAATGAACCACTTCTCTTAATAGTGCTCAATTTTAAAAGAACATCTACTAATAAATAGGAGCTATTTAGTATTCCCTCATTTCAGTTTTACTTATTCACTATACTAAAAATAGTTATCCAATTTTACTTGTTCACTTTAAAAAATTTAAAAATAATTTACCATTTTTTTTCTATTTTACCCTTGGTAATTAAAACGTCAAAATTTTCTATTCTTTTTTTCAACAGTATTTTTTTATGTGGAATATGTAAATTGTTGGAACTCATTACTTAATTAGTTGGTTGCACATTTTTTTATAAACTTTAATTGATTTCAATCGTTTGGTAACTAGCCATAATTAGGGGTAATATGGTGAACTTTTCATTCTATTTCTAGCTCCTTAATTGTAGTGTAAAGTCAATATGTGACAATTAAAACTTGACGGAGTAAATGATACTACCTTATATTGTTTTTCTCAATGAACGTGAAAAGAACTAAAATGACACATATTTTAGGACGGAGGGAATATATGTTAAATTTTGATTCAAAGAAACTGAATTTACGAATTTTTATTTACTTATCTTTTGTGAAAAATCATATAACTATACGAATATTTTCATAGGCCGTAAAACTGATCTCCTTAATGTTGTTTTGCCCAATTCTTTGTTAAACGAAACAAGATCTTATGAAAAAATACAAGGGAAATTGCCGTATATGACCAGTAATAGTTTAAATAGAAGAAAATGACTCCATATTTTTTTTGTATTTTTTATTAACAATCCTACGAAAGAGTATATAACTCAGAAAGCATTTGTTATATGTCCTAAAATCATTTTTTTTTTCTAAAAATAAGGTTCAACAAAGTAGCAGAAGTTAAAATTAAGGTAATCGGTGTTTAAGTTTGTTATACAATTTGACTTATAATTTTCATGTTCATTGGACTACCTTCATAAGAATTTATAGGAAATTTTCAAGTTGCATAATTATTGCCTTAACAAGTTGATGCTTGAGAAATGAGAACAATAAGAGAATCCCTTATGATTGTATCATCATCATTAATTTAAAAGTTTGAATCCGTTTTTTTACAATTATTTAAAATATAAAAACAATGTAAATCTTTTATTGAACAATTAATGTACATAAATTAAATTATCTTACACACAGCGAAAGCGGACGTTAAGTAAAGGATTTTACCCGCACGTGGAGCCAGATAATCATCGTACATTGTCTGACAATTGATATGATAATAAACGGCTATGATTGGAGCTTCGTGGATATTTCTGATCCTTAGAACGACAAGGCACGTTGGATCGGAGTTTTCATTGTCTGGTTGTGCTGTCACAAATTTCCAGTTGGATCTTGTTGTTAGTTGATGTTTCCTTCGAGGATATCGTCCACCCGTTTGGTAGGAATAATGCAGTAGGATGAATAAGACTCCTTTGTTAATCAAATACCTTATAATTCTGAAAATAAAAAATTATAACAAATTTGTATAAAGGTGAATTTAAAACTTAGAGTTATGAATTCTTATCGTTATTAAATTGATTTATATTACTTCTTGGGCTTACAAGTAAAATATTGATAAATATAACAGTAGAATAATGTAAATCTCTTTGACTGGAGTCTTTTCATTAATAATATATATATATATATATATAGTATATACAATTGTAGTCCTAATGAAATAATGATATCTACTTTACATAATTACACTAACATATTAATTACAAAATATACGGTGAATATATATAAATATATCCACTATCACACCCCCTCAGTCGGAGCAGGAGGAGGCGGACCCTGAGACTGTATCTGAAGTCAATGAACAGTTACCGAGGAAGTTCCTTAGTGAAGATATATGTGTACTGATATGAAGAAGGAACATGCAACACCCTAACGTGACCCATTGCAACCTTCTCACGAACAAAATGAATATTCATCTCAATATGCTTGGTCCGCTGATGCTGAACCGGGAGACAAGTAGAAAGCAGATATGTTATCATAGTAAACCAAAGATGCCTTACGTAAGGGACAATGAAACTCAATAAGGAGATTTCATAGCCAACATAGCTCTGCAACAACGTTCGCAATGCCTCGATATTCTGCTTTTGCACTCAACGGGAAAGAGTGGCTTGCCGCTTTGCAGACCACAAAATAATATTATCCCCCAAAAATACACAATAGCCGGACGTAGAGCGACGGGTGTCTGGACAGCCTACCAAATCTGCGTCTGTGTAAGAAAGCAACCTAGCCGGTGCGAAGGGATATAGATGTAGTCCATAGTCAAGAGTGTCATTAACGTACCGAATAATACGCTTAAGAGCTGTAAAGTGAGGCTCCCTATGAGCGTGCATGAACAAGCACACCTGCTGAATAACATATGCAATATCGGGCCGAGTGAAGGTGAGGTACTGAAGAGCACATGCGAGACTCATGTAGACAATCTCCTCTGCATACTTACGCTGACATAAGAACATGGCATGTGCAGATCTGGATACCGATATCCCCAAAAAGTAACTCAACTTACCCAAGTCTGTCATAGTAAATTAGGACTTGAGCATGACAATGATCTCGTGTTTCAGTGTATCAGAAAAAGCTGTCAGAACAATATCAGCCACATATAATAGAAGATAAGTCGTGTCAGTACCTCGATGAAAAATAAAAAGGGAATGATCATGTTTGCTGCACACAAACCTGATCTGTATGATGTATGTAGCAAACCTCTCTTACCAAGCCCTAGGGGCTTGTTTCAAACTATATAGTGACTTATGAAGACGGCAAACATGATGAGGAACCTCCGGATGCACAAAGGAAGGTGGTTGATGCATACAAACGGTTTCTTTCAAATCCTTATGTAAGAAAGCATTTTTTACATCAAGTTGGTGAATATGCCAATTTTCCCCAGAGTGAAGCTCAACACTATGGGAATTGTGGCTGGTTTGACCACCGGACTAAAAGTCTCACCACAATCAACTCCCTCATGCTGACCAATACCATTAGCCACAAGTCTTGCCTTATGGCGTTCAAGTTATCCACTATCTCAAAATTTGTTGCGATAGAGCCACACACAACGAATCACATTCACCCCATCTGGTTTCGGAACTAGATCCTAAGTGTGTTGATTGGTCAACGCATTAAACTCACCATGCATGGCCGCATTCCAATTTGGGTCAAGTTTGGATAATTTTGGGTTTTTAGGAATAAGTGAGATGGTTTGAGTAGATAGGTTAAAGTGAACTTTTGATTTTAAAATCTCGTGTTGTGCACGGGTTTCCATTCGTATGTGGGAACGGCCATGAGTGGGGCTGGGTGGTGACGGGCTAGATTGGGTAGTGTTGTCGGGCATGGGCGGGCAGGGTGACGGGCAATGTGGTGGGGCAGTAGGGTGAGGTAGTGGATGGCAGGGTGACGGGGAAGTGGGGTGGGGTAGTGTGGTGGTAGGCTCATCGAGTGGGAGGGGCAGTGAGGCGGGTGTATCGTTGGGTATGGAGGTCGACGGGACGGGTGGGGTCGACATGACGGGTAGCGGTACGGCCTGAGGGTGCGGATTTTGTAGTGCATTTTGGACTAGAAGTGAGGTGTCCGAGTCATCAAGGAATCCGTAATCAGTGGGTCAGAATCGGTGGATGTTGGTAAATGGGAATATGTTCTCCTCAAACGTGACATGACGTGAGACTATGATTGCATGTAGACACGTTATAGCATAAGTACCCCTATGGTTTGACGGGAACCCTAAGAAGACACACGGAGTGGAACAAGGTGTTAATTTGTGAGGGACGGTGGAGGCTAGATTCAGGTAGCAGAGACAACCGAAAATCCGAAGATGATCATAGGTAGGGATTCGAAGAAATAGAAACTCGGTAGGGGTCCTATTTTAGAGCGTACAGGTAGGTAGTATATTAAGAGGGTATTCTGCCATTTTAATGCATATACCCAAAAGCTGGGGGGAAGAGATGTGTGAAAAAGTAAGGTATGAATCATATTGTTAATGGTGCGGAGGAATTCGTTTGGCTTTACCATTTTGAGGGGAAGTATGGGGGCAGGAGAAACGAAAGACCATGCCATTAGCCGCACAGAATTTATGAAAGATAGAATTGTTAAACTCACGACCATTGTCACATTGAAATGTTTTTTTTTCTTCAAATTGTGTTTTAACATACGTACGAAATTCAAGAAACTAGGAGTAGACCTGAGATTTAAAGTAGAGCGGATAGACCCATAGGAAGTGAGAAACATCATCCAAAAATATTAAATAATATTTATGACCCAATTTGCTAGTAATAGGAGATGTCCATAAATTTGTATGAATAATATCAAAGGGAGGAAAAATAATACTTAAAGATGACGTAAACGGAAGTCTAACATGCTTTTCAAGATAACAAGAATAGCAATTTTGGGCAAGTTTCCCTTTATTACATTTAATAAAATTACAGTTTCTAAGAAAATAAAAAATATGAGCTCTTGGATATCCAAGCCTACTATGTCACGTTGATGAAGAGATTGCAGCTAGAGATGTGGGAGGATTGATACTGGTAGCAGATGTGGATAGGAAAGGATAGAGGTCCCCCACACTATTGCATCTCGTAAGAAGTTTCCCCGTACGTAGGTCCTTCACAGAAAAACCAAACGGGTCAAAATCAATAGATACGGAATTATCAGTAACAAATTTTCTAACAGAAATTAGGTTCTTGATAATGTTAGGGGCATATAGGACATGTCTAAGGGAGATGTGGGGGTGCAGTGGTGGAGTCAGTGTATGGCCAAATCCTTGAATTGAAATGCGATGACCATTTCTGACCATAATAAATTGAGGAGTATTTAAATTGCGCAGTTGAGGAAGATTACCAGAATTGTGGGTGAGGTGAGACGTGGCGCCCGTATCCATATACCATGCGTTATCGGGCTGCTGAAAATTCAAGGAACTGAAGGACTGGTCCAAATTGGTTGGAATGGTGTTGGATGCGGACTGTTTGGGCCTGTGAAAAATGGGTCTGATGGCTGCCTGGTTGTGCCACTGGATGGGCTCCCAGTATGCTGGACCGCGGTTGTTGCCACTGCTGTTGTTGGGCCGCGACTGCTGGGGAGAGAGGGCTAGTTGCCAAAAATCTGACATAGCAGTGGGCCGGCCCACTGTGTTGGGTGCTGGGCCTGCTGCTGCTGGCTGGCTGCCTAGCCTCGACCCCCTCAGCCTTTTCCTTTGCTTCTCTGGCCACCCCGAGGCCTCTACCTCTGCCGCCACCACGGTTGTTCTACGACGGGTGGTGGTCGGAGTGTGGTGGCTGACCGGGGAGTGCTGCGATTGTCGCGACGGCATCGACTATCAATGCCTTGGGTTTATGTTCGTCCTGTTTTGCTCGTATCGTCTTCTCTAATAACAATTAGAATCGTGCTTTCTTGAAACTCAATAGGGGATCGGGTTGTTGAATCATCGTCGCAAGGGTGTCATATTCACCTTTCAGTAAACCATTAATCAATTACAAAACCATCTTTGTGTCTGAAATCGGGTTGCCCACATTAGATAATTGGTCGGCAATCAATTTTAAACGTTTGCAGTAGTCTGCCATATTTGCAAAATTTTCAAGACGGGTGGTGTTTAATTGCTCATCGAGATACACGACACGTGTATGAAGTAAGTCCTTGGACATAGTGTCATAGATCCACTGCTTGACGATAGCGTCAAACCGCCTCCACGTCACGTCATCGATTTCGGGTGGGGCGAGATATGTGGTATCAATGTAGTCCAGCACGTTGTAAGCACATACATGAATATGGAAGAGTTCAACCCATAACGCGTATTGTCTATCCTCATGATCAAGAATCAATGGGATGAAGTTCTTGATATTAGTTACGGCGAAAGCCGGATGAAAGGTGGTGGGGGTGGAAGAGGAAGGGGGATTTGTGACGTTAGGTGTTGAGGAAGCGAGATATGGGGTTCGGGTTGGCTGTATATCAGATGTATGCGGGCCTATGTGGAGAAGAAGTGATGTGGCAGATGTATATCAGTGGTATACCGGCGGTATACCACTGATTTGCGCCGGAGAAGGGAGATGGAAAATTAGGGTTGTGGCGGCCCACAATAGGGTATAGGGTAGCAAGGGATTTTTGGCTCTTGATACCATGTAGAATAGTGTAAATCTCCTTGACTGGAGTCCTTTCATTAATACAATATATATAGTGTATACAATTGTAGTCCTAATGAAATAATGATCTCTACTTTACATAATTACATTAACATATTAATTACAGAATATACGGTGAATATATATAAATATATTCACTATCAATAATAATTTTTAATACATTTACAACGAGAAGAAGTTACTAGGTTGTTAAACCCCTAGGCAAATCTTTGAATCCATTCTTGAGATAGTGTTAACTTTAAATTAGTTGGATCGGTAAATTTCAAATATCATATACAACAACAATATATTCTGTGTAATTCCATAAAATAGGGTTTGAGGAGGGTAGAGTGTACACAAATCTTATTTCTAGTTTGAGAGGTAGAGAGATTGTTTCTAATAGACCCTCAGCCCAAGAACAAAGAGTTCAAAGCAGTTTGGAAAAAGAAATAACGGACATGAGAGGTGGCTTTGTCTAGAAATCAAGCCATGCATGAATTAATAATAAAGATTATACCGCAATAATTAGTAATACAGGAATGCTGATGTGAAAATTAGTAATATAGGGATTAATAATATATGAATTGTGATATCAAAATAAAAATATGTACTTATTATTTACTTTTTTGAAAAGTATTTGATACATGACAGTTATCTTGATTATTTTAGTTGTTTTAATTTGTGTTTACGAATTATGCTATTCTTATTTCATTCTATATCATGAGATAGATTCTTATATAATTTATGTAAATATTATTGTTGCAGGTAATAGAAATACCAATCAAATAACATACTATGTAATGCTGAAATTTATGCATGCAAATATGAAAAGGTAACCAAATATTACAAATATTATAACATATGCAACCAAAGAACTTGCAGTACATCAATTCAGAACAACACATACGTATTTCTAAATATTCTTTCTGTGCCCCAGTCAAAGTGGGTCACATTTGAACCACTTTTGACTAAAAAGAAAAACAAAAAAGAATAAACAGAAATGAATGGACTCAAGAAAAGACCCAATCCTAAAGCATAGACAAAAGAGGGAATCAATCAACCCCTAACACTAGTTTTTGTTACTTTACAAGATTTGGAAGAACATTTATGACTAATACTAAAATAATTTATCTACTCTTTAAAGCATAATTGTTTCCATCTTTTTTCACTCACAACTAATAATGTTGCAATAGAGAGAGATCAATCAACTAGGCCCAAAAAAAATTGAGTTGTTCAATTCAACTTGTGATATGACCGTTTTAAAAATTAAGATTCAAAATTCAATCTGTAATGGACGAGTTCTATCTGTCATACTTCATATTAAGGGTGTGTTTGGTATTAGAAAATATTTTCTTAGAAAATAAGTGGGGTTCTTATTTATTTTTTAGTGTTTGATAAGGAAGAAAGAAATATTATCCAAGAGCATTTGTATGTATATATTTAGCAAAATACTATGGGGGTGGAATGGGGTGCGGAGTGGGGGTTCGGGGGTGAGATGGTCATGGGGTGAGGGTTGGGTGGGTGGAAAGGAGACAATGAACTTGGAATGTCACTTATGTAACTTATTTTCCCTACTTCCATTAAGGAAGTCGTTTCCCTAATTTTTGAGGAACTTGTTTTCTTTGAGAAAATGTTTTTCAAAAAATTTGATCAACCAAACATGGAAAAATTTAAAAATATTTTCCTCCATACCAAACACACCCTAAGTGTTAACTAAGTCAAGATTAGAGGTGGCCAGTGGGCCGGGCTCGGGGTCGGGGCGGGACGGGCGAAGGGGTCGGGGTCGGGTCTGGCGGGCTCTGGCGGGGTCGGGTCTGGCGGTACTTGCTCCAATCCCGTCCCGATGCCGATCCCGTTGGAATCGGGGCGGGGCGGAGTCGGAGCGGGTTCCGGCAGGTTTTTCTTTTTTTTTTTTAATAACATATGTATAAAAAAAGCTCAATAAATAAGACAAGATAGTGTAATGAAAATATTTCAAGGCTGTTTTTGTGCCTCTTATATTATTTAATAGACATATGATTTTTTTGTAATACAAATACAATTGTCTAAAATCTAAATTGCAACTTTGTGGTGTTGTCCAAAAGTTGCAAATTACATAATAAAATTGCAATTAAAAAAATTACATTCTCAAAAAAACCTGTTCTAATTGCTTGATAATTTCTTGTGGTTCTTCGGTTGGAATTGGTATTTGTTGGTCAAATTGATCCACGTCGCTTCCACTACCTTCGGATAAGATTTCGTTGTAGTTTTCGTCTTCTTCTTCGTTGATCTCCGGTTGACCGCACCTTCTCCGCTCCGCTCGTATCCAATCTCTGAATAATACTGTAATTTCCAAGTTTGTCTCCGGCTAATGAGTGTCTGTGGTCTCCTATTTGATATCTGCCGGCAGAAAAAGCGCTTTCAGACGCAGTTGATGGACGCTTGAATGTTCAAAACATCTCGGGCCATCAATGAAAGTGTCGGAAAGGTCTTCTCATTCCCCCTCTAGTATTTCAGCAAGTCTTCATGTCCATCTTCATTGATAACTTCTTGGTACGGTATAGAACCCTGCAAAACAAAAATATTCAACTCGCTAATTTGGTTAGTAGTAGAGGTACGGCCGCACATTCTATTTCTGAGACTTTCAATACTAGCCGCAGAAATAACATGTCTTTTGTGAGGTTGTGTTGAAGATGAAGAAGATGGTATGGAAGCCGGTAAGTTACTAGCATTTTCTTGTTGATAAAACCTATATATTTTTTTGCATTGGTGTTTTACGCTAGACAACACTTCTTCTTTAGTTTGTTCAATAGGTGGTGGGTGATTTAGATTTTTGGGACTTGGAGGTGGTAGTACTTCTATACAATCGTAAATAGTTTCAATTAGTGATTTAGTACCGTCTATTTTAATAGTCGGATTTAATACATAACCAATAATATAAATAGTGGGAATAGGAATAAAATATTTTTTTATTTTGATAAACATTTTTTAATAGCTGCCATATAAGCTGGTTTTTCCATATATTTACTAAGTAATAAAAATATTAGAGTTATATAAAACAACATAGTTGAAATAGTAGGATAATATATACCGGAAAATTCTTTTGTTGCTTGAAAAAATTTCTCTAAAAATACAATAAGTTCGGAAATTTTTACCCAATCACTATCTACAATCATATCAGCTGGATTTTGATTATGAGAGTTAAAAAAATAAAGTTATAGGTTTTCTATAGTCATAAGCAACAAGTAGTTGCTCATATAAAGAATTTCACCTAGTGGATACTTCTTGTGGAATTTTTCTAAAAGGTAGTCCACAATCGTGACAAGTTTTTTTATATTCTTTTCTTCGTTGTACTTTATTACTTTTAAAAATAAAGTTTATAGCAAATTGTATTTTACTAAGAATGTCTTCAAAAAGTGATAGACCATCCTTTACAATTAAGTTATATATATGGCACGCGCATTTTATATGAAAATGATCTGGAAAAGATGGAGTTAAACTATTTTTTAAAATTGTAATTGCGTAATTGTTAGAAGAAGCGTTATCTAATGTAATAGTCATAATTTTATCGGTTATTCCGTAATAATGGCACACTTGATAAATATTATCTGCAATAAAAGTACCAGTGTGCCTATCATCTATATATCTATACGCTAAGATACGTTTTTGCATAGACCATTTATAATCTATCCAATGACAAGTTACAGTTAAATAATCATGGTCATTAGTACTACGACCTATATCAGACGTGATAGATACTTTGCCATTAAAATGATATAATGAATAACGTAAATATTGTTGATATTCATGCGCGAATTTAAATACATCTCTCTTAACAGTTGATCTAGGAAAACCGTTAAAAGGAGGATTATATATATCTCTAATGTAATGAATAAAACCGGGAGATGAAGGAAATGAAAAAGGCAAACCCTCCACAACAACTCATTTTGATATTGCTTCCCTATCTCTATGTTTATTGTATTTAGGGCCTACAATTCCCCCCGTCATAGGGTTAATTTGACCCTGTACTTGGTCCGGGACATTATCAGTATGTGAACCTTGTCCCGATGGAGCGGACGTTTGCGCACCCGGTTTTGAAGCCTGGTATTGGGCATACCTAGCTAGATGAGCACTTACTACATGTCTAATTAAACCCCCCATCCCACCGTGACCTTTTCCAGTTTTAAATTTTAAAACATTTTTACAAATTTTACATATAGCTACTTGATTCTCTATGTCCCTATCAAAAAATGTCCATGCATCTGATTTTAATGGTCGTTTTGCTGGACCTCGTCTCATACTAGGGGGAATCAGAGGTATTTCAGTTGAAGGTGCACTAGTGGGTGTGTTGTCATCAACATTAGTGGGTGTATCATCTAGATCATCGTCTAAATTAAAGTCTTCTTGAGTTCTAGAAAATAGCTCATCGTCTAAATCTAATGGTATTGTAGGAAAATGTTGAGTATCAACAAAATCATCATGTGTAGGAATAAGATGACTAGAAGAAGTACCCTTGCCCTGGTTGCCGCCCCTACTAGAAGAAGCACCCATACCCTTAAACATACCTCTTAATCCTTTCATTTTAATTATGATAATAAATAATTAAAGATAATAAAATTAAGTGCGCTAAATAAAATAAACAGACAATAATAATTTAATGAAGGAACGAATGTACCAAACGTCGATGTAACGTCGACGTGTAATCGAGAGGTTGAAAATTGAAATTTTGCTCGATGGAAGATCCTCAAGCTAGTTGCCAACTTCACTCCCAATTCCCAAATGAATAAATAAAATTGAATATTTAGTAAACAATGTAGACTTGTAGAGAGAGATATTGAGAGATTAGAGAGATTGTACGAAGATTTGTGAGAAAGATGAAGAGAAAATGAGTTATTTATAATTGGAAAATTGGGTTAAAGTGTAAATATAATAACTTATGGGTTAAAAATAAATATTAAGGGGTAGGGGGGAGGCCAAAAATGGTCGTTGCCCAACGGCCAAAATCTAAAATGGTCGTTGGTGCAACGACTATATTTGCAAATGGGGCTCTCGGGCGGGATCGGGGCGGGCTCGGGACGGGCTCGGGGCGGGGTCGGGGCGGGCGGGCCTGGCTGGACGAGACATTGTCCCGTCCCGAGTTCGAGTCCCGCTACCATTTTTTTGTTTTTTTTTTACTCGGGGTCGGGGTCGGGCCGTCCCGGCCCACTGGCCACCCTTAATCAAGATAGAAGAATTTTTTTGATTCATCCTTTACTTCCTTGCTTGGATTTGCTTGGTGCGCCAACTAATATTTTAAAAAAATAATTCATATTTTTTTAAAGTAGTGTAGAAAATAATTGGAAAGCTGAGTAGTAGAGAACAAAGTGTGAAGTGCATAAAAGAGAAATAATTAATCGTTTGCCAAATAACAATTTTAACCTCTCTATTATTTTCTTTGTTCTCTCACCCCTTCTCCATCTCATCCTTTTGTGAAATCTGACTTCAGGAAAGAAAATTGTAACAAACAAAATACGTTACACTAAAATTGCAGACTACATCTTTAATTATTAGTTAAATAAAGCATGAACAACATTAACCAAATTAAATAAGAATTATAGTGGTAAGCTCTTTGGAAAAGATTTGAACCTACACTAAAATTGCAGACCACTCCTTTAATTAATAGTTAAATAAATGATGAACAACATTAACCAAACTAAATAAAAATTATATTGGTAAGCTCTTTGGAAAATATTTGAACCTTTTTAATGGGGCAAAGGGCTGTGTTTATAACGTAACCTAACAAGAAATCACTCTAAGTGACAAGATTAATATACTAAAATCACTATGTGAGAGCTCTTCTAATGTGGTACTTCTTGTTGGATATTCTATTTGTTGTATTAAATAAAAATAGGTATTAATGTTTTCTTAAAAAAAGAGATTGTTTGCTATGCTAGAGTTATTATTGTCATTTGTTGTTATAAATCATGTATTAATACTAATAATATCTATATTCCTATTGTATGTTATATCCTACACAAAATAATACCCCATTCAATTCAAAATAAGTGTCTTTTTAGCCAAACTAATTTGGTCTACATAAGTGCCGATTTAGGAAATCAATATAATGCGTTAGCTTTTTTCTTTTCAAATGTACATTTGCTCCAGTAAGTGATCTAGAAAAGTATGAAGAGAAATAAAGGATAATTTAGTCAAATAATTAATGTTATTAAATGATTTTCTCAATAAGTGTGACAAAATCGTAAATAATACGAGTTTGGATAAGAGGTACTTGAATTCCGCATAACGTATTTATGATTTATGACAAAAGAAACAAACAATACATAGTAAAAACTTACTCATATCAGATGTTTACACCAATTAATGTAACTTACTGTAGTTGAGTAATTTAATAAGTGAATATGTATATACATATGGCATGCATCCGTTGATTTGTTATAAACACATATAATGCTAATTAAGGGTCATGTGAAGATTATAATTTCTCTTAATGTCTATACCAACCAAAGGTCACCGAACTGTTTTCTTTTGATCAATGCGCCGAATTCGGATGACTGCTTGGTTCTTCCTGCACGGTTTACTATATTTGATGGAACACGATCATCATATTTATTTGACTAATTAATCCCTCCTAGTTCGATTAAGTTAATTATTCACATCGAAGCAGGAATGACAGCCTAACCTCAAAAGGAAATCCAGCTTGAAGTTAGCTAGAAAAGATAGATAAGTACCATGAGAAATTAAAGACGTCATTTTAATTCACGGGCTACTACTATACACCTCCTGCTTTAGTCATACTAACAGAAACTTCAGATATTAAGGACCTAGGATTATGAGTAAATTATCAACAGACTACCGCAGCATATGGGAATCTTAAAGAGAGCGGAATTTACTCAGAGTGCTAATGCTAGTTTTATGTGATGATAAGAACTAATCATTTCTCCAAGTAAAGTTATTCGAATCGCAATGCCTATTATGTCACCTTTAGTGGAGAAAAAATAAAGGTGCCGTCTTTCTTGATCTATCTGTTCTTAATTCAACACACTTCCATTGTAATGTCGGTAGATGTTACTTTCTCTCAAACCATTAGTACTGTTATTTGATTATCATCAAATCTTTTATTTCGCTTGACTGTGTAGTCGTATAGAAGTTAAACTCAAGATTAAAGTACTAAAGTTTCCAAGTTTCAAAAAGCAGGGCTGATTCAGGTAAAAAATGAAGTTTCTAAGTTACAAAAAGAGGTCAGATTCAGAATGCAATAATTTACATTCATTTTTTTCTGAAATTAAATACTAATTATAATTATATGGCAAAAATATTGAATAGCAAGATTAATATAACCCTACACTGTGACTAAGTTACCTAGAATGTACTTCCGATTGGCCTTGATCAGCAATAACTCTCTACTGATATTCAGGTCTGTGATATCCTCTTTCACAAATGCAACTATACATACTCCAGAACAAGATGAATGATGAGTGCTAACCAAATGAGCCGGGAGCGAGGAGTGAGGCTCTCGGTTCCTTCATCTACAAGAGAAGCTACAAAGATAGAAGAAAGTGTGGCCCTCAAATAGTGTACAGTGAAACACTGCAAGCCGTATTACTCTTCCAGTAAGTCACAGTTTCCATCATCTCAATCTCATAACTCTGCAGAAAGCTGAACAACAAAGGAATTGAAAGAGAGATGTTAATGGAAATAACATCGCACAAACTACAGAAAGCATGCAATACTTTTCAAAGGCTACTGTGTGACCCAGTGGGCGTGTATTCGACATGCTTGTCCCTTTATATTTTTTGACTACTGAATGCGTTCCAGTCTTATCATTTCATGTGAGAAGCAAGGTCTAAATGACATCTAAGAACTTCTAAATGCATCCAACTGAGCAAACGAAGGAAAAACAAGAGGAAGCAGAAGAGTCCAAACATTTAGTACATAATTAAAATATTTACTAAATACTTATCGATTGAAATAATAATGTGTATAAATGTGATTGTGTTGTCTAAATGTGTGGCCGTAGGCATCCTCCTTGAATGTTTCTTCTTGAAATATATATATACAAGTTACAAAATAGGAGAATCATATTCCTAAAACCTTATTCTACCATAATTCTAACTATACAATTATGGTAGGTGTATATCCTAATTATGTTAAGTGTATATCCTAATTTAGGTAACAAATACACTACAATATACACAAAATATACTTTCCTTAATATACAAATCTGCCCACTACTTTGCTGGGGAAATTCCAAATTTGTTTAATTTACCAATCAAGGCATGCACAAAATTCTGATGATTGGAATGTTTCATCTTCATAATCCACTCGTTGAAGTTACTGAATCAACATAAGATTATGGATAAAAAGAATCAAACAACGTTATTTGCAATGGAATTTGGAAAATTTCAGTCGTACCATGAAGTTAAGCTTTTGTGAATTGAGTATAATTTTGCTTAACTTATTTATCATGTTGCAGTTTACTTATGTATTTCGTTCTTTCTTTCATATTTTCTATTTACAGGTTTAAGGAGTTTTACTAGCTGAAGAAGTTTAACACTGTTTTTATAAGATTTATGACATATTAGTTAAATTACTGTTTCGATGAGTATTTCTGGATTGCTTGTGGTATTCTGCTGCTTGTTTTAGTGCTTTCTTTACTTCCTTATAAATTGAGATTGAGTCATTGGTTAAAAGATATTTTCAGAACATGATATTACTCTGCCTAAACTTTAGTAATAGGTATATTAAACTATTGTTACTTATAATTTCCTCTTCATCATGTTATGGCTAGTTTTTAGAGCTCAATCACTCACTAATAAAACCTAAATCCAAATTTTAAAAGATCTTTTTTTTTTTTCTGTTTAGGTAAACAATATATTTGACAGGTCTATTGTTCTTTTTCTCTTTCTTCATTTTTATATGCTTTAGTTTCTTTTAGATTAATAAGTAGTACTAGGTTTCTGCCTTCCCGTATTGCTTTTGCATCTATATAAAATCTCAACTTTAGAAGTCATAATGTCTTTGAGACACTACTAACCTCACGGAACTGGGGAAGTGCTGGATAATATTCCGTAGTCTGCGCATAAAAATTTTAAAAAGATTTTTTTTTAAAAAATTTGACGTTTTTATATCTCCCGAGATTTACGTGCTATAAAAATATGACGTTATTTATGTAACTTCTTTTGATTTCTCATTCGGTATTGGGACTCGAAAAAATTCAAATTCACATAGAAAAGTCTTACATTGATGTAAAATGTTTTTCAACAAAGACGACTTTATAGTGAACAGAGAAATATCACTTATATAACACCAATAGATTGGTTTATTGGACTTCCGAAGCACTATAACTTAGCAACAAGTAATGTTGAAACTGCAATCTGATCATAACCATAAAAAATCTAAACTCATGAGAACTTATGCAACAATTATTTGACAAATAGACATGAGTACCTCAAATATTCATTTCTTTCGTCGAGCATCCACATCTATAAAAAAAAGTGGTACTTTCATCTTTTTATTGTTAAAAATAAGGCAAATTAGCAATACGCATAAATGACATGATAGAATAAAAATTCTCTACTGTTGATCTATAATCATCTAAGTAAAACTCTTTTGGTTAGGTGGTTTTATTTTCACGAGCTCTTTGTTTACCATTGTTAAGTGGAGTAATAAATTAGGTGAAAGCATATATAATTAATCATAGTTAAGCGACAAAAGATTATGAAGAAAATATGTATCATACTATTATTAATTTGACGTAAACACGAAGTGGGAATAGATTTTTAACCTATTTTCTTACCTCATGAATGTCGATATAAAAAGACATTTCCTATTTCCTTCCGATAAATTAATAACTACAATATTTATTGAGCCTGCATTTCTAGTTTTTGACTTTGCAAAAAGTGAAGAACAGCATGTGCTAGCTAAGCCCCAACATTAATAAATGAGGAGACGATGAATTACTTTTGTTTTTGCTTTCATTTTATACTTTTTTTTTACTACAATAAAAGACACGTTAAAATAAAAAAGAGATTGGGGTATAGACATTTGCTTGGATTTGGATATTTTTGAATTTATGGTTAACTTTTTTTAAAAAAAAAAAAATTGAAAAGGAATTTATGATATTTCCATATGCAGATTAACTAATGATAGTGCTTTAAATAATTTTGTTTCTTAACTGATTATTGATACTTGTTCCATTAGAATCCACTTCATTGATTTTAATCTTGATCTTACAACATGTATGTAATAAATTCAAGGAATCCAACTTCCAATTTAAATAATTGGTCACTTAAATCGCATGCATCTGAAAAGTGCTAATATCCCTAATTACATGTTTCATCCTTATACAGCACATATTTGAATAGTAGAATCTAATAACATACAAATAAATATATCATATATAATTTCATAATTCACATTTATGTTTGTAGTCGCTTATTCTTGCTTATGGCTAAAAATTTCACTAAACTTGAGCTTCTCATTAGAATGTTAAGTTTTAAAGTATAATTAAAAGAAGTGTTTCCAAACTAAATTGAAAAATAGAAAAATAGAAGTAACATTACGTTCTCAAGAATACTTCGTACAAGAATCTTCCATGTCTGAATGTCATAAACATAGTAATAATTTTTTTAGAGGAGAGGGACCAAAATGAAATGAACAAAAGTTATAACGGGGTTGACAAGAAAATACTCTAAAAACAGGGACACATTTGATAAGGACGCAAACATAATCCCTTCCATAGAATCCATACTCACGTACTTATAATGTTAAGCTACTCGCTTATTTAAGCTGCCACGTTGCTCAATTGTTTCATCAGTAAACCCAATGTTATTGGTTATGAAACGTGTTTCCTTCAATCAACCGCTCATCTCAACAGATACGTATATCACAAAGCGAGTAAACTATTTTATCTTACTCGCGAGCGTTTGGCGCCTGCACAACGAAGCTCATAGCAGGGTATGGAGGGAATTACAAATATAAACAAGCAGTCAAAAGAGAAAAGGTAAGTGAACATTTTCGGAAAAGTTGTGATTTTTAATTTTTAATCCCTCAACTACTCAAGTAAAGTATTGTGGACGTGGTACTTGTTTTTCTATAACCGGATATCCGGCCCAATTTTGCGAATATTGTGGTATTATAAATAAATAAATAAATATCTAATTATTACTATTACAAAAAGAAGTTAATAATTTTACAATAACATACTTAAGGTAATCCACAAGTGAGATCTGAAGAGGATAGGATGTACGCAAATAAATTAACTCACATTCTTATCCTACCCTTAATAATAATATTCACCAATCTAAATCATCATTAAATTATGTACCAATATAAATAATTCTTAAATAGCGAGACAAGGAACAAAGATACAATGAGTTAAGTTGTAAGTCAATAAACTATACATGTACTTCCTTTCACTTTTAGTTAATAATTATATTAAAAATAATTTTTCACCTTTACATCCACTTTAGTATATTAAGAGAAAGTCAAACTTTTTTTTTTTTGTATTACATTTAATATTAATTACTTATTTTTTGTATCATTTCAGAATCTAGAGATTATACACCAATTAATATAGATATTATCATAAAATATATATACTTTATCTATTAATCATTAAGAGACGTACAAAGTTAAAAGTGGACAAATAAAAGTGAATGGAAAAAGTATTAATTGTGCTATATCCAAACTCATCTACTATTTACTTTTATATCATATGATTTTTAAAGTTTCGTATAAAGGATACCAGTTATTAAAGAAATATTATGTTATGAGAATTTCATAAGTATTGTGCATCTTGTTAGAAAGGGTAATGTAAGTATTTATTTAGATACTTATATAACTAGAAAATTAAGTAGTCATGAAATTCTCAATAAGTGAAGGAAAATTGAAGATTGTTGTAATGTTGTTGATTAATATTTTTTTATTTGAGCTCTCAAATGATACATCTTTTGTAAGGAGTACTTCACCGCTAAAATTGAACTTTTTATGCAAATTGAAATTAATTGAATCTCAAAATAAATATTAGATACGAATAGACAAATGATTACCCGATAAAATAAAGTTTAAACATATTTCAATACCAAAATCTTTGTTCTTCAACACTCAAGGGACCGAAGAACAATTTCCACCTTTTATATAATTTTACTCTTGTACTAATATTATTACCACCTAGTATAAAATATAAATTAATGAAAGGAAGACCAAACAAGATCTGTGTTCTCTCTCTCTCTCTGTGTGTGTGTTTTCCTAGTTCTAGTTCTAGAGAGAGAAAGAAAAAGGCCAAAGGAGAGAGAAAATTGAAATCTCTTGTGACACTGTAATGGCGTTCATATCCTTCATTGGGAGAGTTCTTTTCGTATCTGTCTTCATTCTCTCTGCTTATCAAGAGTAACCTTCTTTTACCTCTCTTCAGATCTGTTTTTTTTTTTAAACTGCATTATAGTTGCATTTGGTTATATGTGTTTGTCTTTTGCTTTTTGCTGTATGGATGTGTACATTGAGGATAGCTAGGGTTTTGTTCTTTGTTTTTTATAGATGGATCCATAATTTATATAGATTTGACAATAAGTGTTGAATATATATAGAGATATATTTCACGAAATTTTAACCATGTAGATATGGCTGGAGTTGCAATTTGAAATTTTGTTGGTTAGCTTATAGTAGCCACCATGCAAATCTCCTAGGGGGCGGAGACATGATTTGAAGTTTATGAGTTACTGCATTCTAAACTAAATAATTTGTACTTATTTAATGATTTTTTTAAAGACAAATACTATGTTTGGACTAAAGTTAATGAGTTGATATACACTAGCTCCGCCCTGGATCCACCTTTATTTTTTGGGTGAGATGTTAAGAGTGTCCTACATTGGTTGATGAAATGACAGGCTTTTCACTCAGTAAGCTAGCTTTTGAGATTGAGTTAAACTCGAAGATCATTTTTTTAACATGAGGTGATGTTGTCTATAGCAGCTTGTTTGTTACAGCTTATAAGCAGGTGCTAGATAGACCTGCCTACTAAGGCTAGAATATATGGGTTAACATCGACTTATTGATTGTTGTAATTAAGATTCAAATCAGGGATCTTAGGTTGTTACTCTTAGGTTATTACTCCTATGTGTAAAGAAGTTATCTTGAGCTTAACTCAACCCCAAAAGCTAGCTTGTAGGGTGAGTATTGTCGAAGTCCATATAAAGAGTCCATGTTTCCATTGGACTCTTAATGATACCATGTAGAGAACATATTCTTTACATGGTATCAGAGCCAGACCCATTCCAATTCTTTGTTCATCGATGTTGGGCTCCCAAATTATATTATGCACGCTCCAGTTAACAAGGTCTGGACGTGCGGGGAGTGTTAAGAGTCCCACATCGGATATGGAATGGAAACGTGGACTCTTTTTATGGACTTGGACAATCCTCACCCTACAAGTTAGTTTTTGGGATTGAATTAGGTCCAAGATCCATTAACTTTTGGGGTTGAGTTAGGCCCAAGATCTATTATTTACATAAGAGTCCCACATCGGATATGGAATGAAAATATAGACTCTTTATATGGACTTGGACAATTCTCACCCTACAAGCTAGCTTTTGAGTTTGAGTTATGCCTACGATCCATTCTTTACATGGTATTAGAGCCAAACCCATTCTTTACATAATATCAGTGTTAAGTCCATCCCAATTCATTATTTACCCGATGTTGGGTCCATCATATATTGTCCACGCTCCAGTTAACGAGGTCTGGGCGTGCGGGGAGTGTTAGAGTCCCACATCGGAAATGGAATGGAAACATGAACTCCTTATATGGACTTGGACAATCCTTACCCTACAAGCTAGCTTTTGGGGTTGAGTTAGGCCCAAGATCCATTCTTTACACTATGCCTTGAACCACTCCTAGATCCTGCCCATGTTTCTACTTGGTTAAGTTAATTTGTTTGCGGAGTTGGATCACTAAGTTGTGGATGAATTAGTGTAACCGATTTGGAATCCTCACTTGGTTGTGATCGGATATATCCCTTTGTTTTTAAGTTAGTTTTCTTGACTTGGATGTTGAAGTTCGAACCTTTTGGTTGGAACTGTGTGTTTTTTGCTGTGTATTGATCCATTCAAAATGTAGATTTACAACTATACGTCTGGTTATATGGTGCAAAGATTACATAGCTTGAGTCAAGGTCTATGTTCTTTTTAATTTCTTGTGTATAGCATTGATTGAAGCATTCTTATTAAGCTGGCTGTTGACATGTTGTTAACACTACCAGTGGAGTTGATCTGTCATTGGAGTTTTTTTTTATTGCTAGAGGATAATTACATTACCCCACATTGTGGGATTTCACTGGGTATGTTGTTGTTGATAATTACATTACAAAGTTTAAATGTGGAAGCCCAAACTAGATTGTTGAATTTGGTATTGGGAGCTTAACATTTGCTGTATTATAGGTGGGTTGTTGCTTCTAGATGTAATTATCAATGATTAAGGCTGTCCGTGATACAGTATGATTGTTTTATTGTGTACATTGTTACGATTCTCTCTTTCGACTCTGTTATGGAATACGTGTTAGCTTATATACACTCTTGCCCAATCCTTCTCAAAAATATATAATCTTTCCTAATCAATACACATACTAGTTCTTCCTGACTTATCTAATTTCTGTGCCATTTGTAAAAGAAGTTGTTCTCTGTTAATAAAAACATTACTAAACTCATTTTCAAATGGATTGAACATGCATATCCTTTTATGATGTGTGATGTGCTTCTTAAGTTTATATTTATGTACCATCTTTCTTAGGTATTCTAAAGGACATAAATCATAATGATGACTTTGCATAATACTTTTCTTTTGATCTATTTGATGTGCATATATTTGACCTTCCTCAAGCCTGTAAAAAGTCGATAACTTGTGTTCATTGCCACATTTTGTTCATAAACGTTCCTCTTCAGTTTGTACGGTCAGACATAAAAAACATATCCTACTTCTTTGAGTTTTTATGGAGTCCTGTACTACCAAAGAGCTGTTAGATGAAGGCAAAAAGAAATCTGTTAGAGGGCAATAATTACTGAAATGGTGTGAAACATGTATGGAGTGCAACCTCATAGTTATAGATGCAACCGGAGGTAGTTGCTGTCTTTTCCACCATAGCATCATTGTTCAAGATACATTTAGACTTCGAAAGGATGATCCTTCTATGTGATGAAAATTTCTTGAGTATTCATGGGAAGATATGCATTGAATGTTTCTGGATTGAGCGGGGTTGATTTAAGACGGTTCATATAATTAGTCTTCTAGTGATCTTAGCTACTGGGTGTTGATGCTTAGTACATTGATTGATATGTATGAATTGGATGCTTTGGCTGAAGAACTTATGAAGAGTAAACTATTAGTTGTCTCGGACTGCAACGTTGGGGATATAGTCTACCAGCTGATCATATTTAGTTTGTGTATACTTGTCAAGAAAAGAAAAAAAATTGTCATGCTTATTATTTCTTATTTGTTTCCCCCTTTTTTTAAGGTAGTAGAGAAAACTGCAAAATTAGGTTATGATCTTTGCTTTTTCATTTTATTTGTAAACCGGCATCATTCATTAACTGCTGTGGTTATAGGTTCAATGAATTTGGGACTGATGGCGGGCCAGCAGCAAAGGCATTAAGACCAAAGTTCAATGTTTTGTCAAAGCATGTGGCAACACACACTGGATTTGAAATACCACATGTAGAGGTATCACTTCGGCTCAAGCTTATTTGACCTTCTTTCTAGTTCTACCTAACTTAACATGATATGTATGATTCACAGATGAAACATCTTATTTTGGGGGCCATAGTTTTGAAGGGTCTTGGAAGCCTTCTATTCATCTTCGGCAGCTCTCTTGGAGCTTATCTTCTGGTTTGTATCATACTACTGTGTCATTTTCTTGTTGGATTTCCTTTGAATAATGTTCTTTTGTGGGGTATCTTTTGGGTACACGTATTGTTTGAACCTTGTTTCGTACCATTAATCTTCATCTAGTTTTTTTGTTTATGCAGCTGTTGCATCAGGCTGTTGCTTCCCCCGTCTTGTATGACTTCTACAACTATGATCTTGACAAGAAAGAATTTGCTCAACTTTTTTTCAAATTCTCTCAGGTTAGCCATTGAACTGAATTACAGTTTATCTACTAGTCTTCTCTGCAATGTATTAATGAGCTGTGTCTCTTCACTCTGTTGAACAGAACTTGGCATTGTTGGGTGCACTATTCTTTTTCATCGGCCTGAAGAACTCAATGCCCAGGAGATCGTCATCCTCTTCAAAGAAAAAGGCTCCCAAGGCAAAAGCAAATTAAGAAGGAAGCGATAGGTGCATTTTTGTTGCATGGATTCAGAGTCTCATAGTGTTACTGCACTTTTACCTCTTGTTCTAAGTCGGTTGAACATCCCCAACCCTTTTTAGCATTTATCTTTGTTTTCCTTTTGCTGGCAATTTCAAAGTTTGAGAACTATTTAGATATCAACAGTGCAACAGGAGAAATATCTAGTTGATGTTTACATTGTTATATGTAGCCATTGTTGGTTGTCTTGCATCCAATAACCTCAAAAGGCGATTAATCAATTTGCAGCTGTTACACTATTTCACACACAGACTGAAAATGTGATGAGGGTTCTGTACTTTTTTTTTTTTTTTTCAGACTGCTTTGTCATGCTTGATACTTCCCTACGTTTCAAAAAGATTGTCTGGTTTTGATTTGACACAGTTTTAAGAAAGTAGAGAAGATTTGAATCTTGTGGTATTAAATTAAAGAATTGTTGAATGTACAAAAATGATCTTTAATTTTGTGGTTTTAAACATGTCATGTGGAAAGTTAGGAAAGAAAGAGTTGCCAAAAAAAGAGACATTCTTTTTGAAACGGACTAAAAAGAAAAGTAAGACAAATTTTTTCAAACGGACTAAAAAGAAAAGTAAGACAAACTTTTTGAAACGGACTAAAAAGAAAAGTAAGTCAAACTTTTTGAAACGGAGGGAGTATCGTATTTTGCTCCCAACTGCTTTGGTTTGCTTTTCTTTGAGCCGAATGTTTATCGGAAACAACCTCTCTCTACCTTCCAAGGTAGGGTAGGTCAACGTACACTCAACCCTCTCCAGACCCACTTGTGGAATTACATTGGATATGTTGTTGTAATAGCTTTCCGGTCATAGTTGTTCAAATCTTGGTAAGTACTCTCTCTGTCCCATAATAAGTGTTATCTTAGCAAAAAATAAGAAACCAATAATGTAATGTGAAGTTTACCAAATTAATCTTATAAAATAAATTGTTTTTTCTCTTTATTAGAGCATAATAAACCTTTTGACATTGGAAATCTAACAATATCAAGTTACTATGTGGCTTTTCCAATCATCATTTAGATGTTATTTTAACTTGTTAACTTTTGTCTAAGGTAGAATTGGAAAAAATTAGTCAATTTATGTATGAATTTTCCAAGGTGACACTTATTATGAGATTTTTTTAAAATTAAAATGATATTTATTATGAGACGAAGGGAGTATAATACTATTAGTATTATTTAAGGCTCTATACAGCTGTGAGAGTTTCGAGATGTATGACAAATGAGCCATGTCCTTTAAAAAGAAAAGGACCTACAACAGTTATGCAGGTGCTCACTAAACACACACGTTTCATATCTTGATATAATATTTTGAGAATATTTTTGTATCTTTGTATATCTTTTATATGTTGGAAATTAGCCTTTGGTGGGAGTTGCGACCGACCAACTTTAACGGCTTAAACACTAGTGTTACGTATGTTGGAGAATCCGGTTCTTCACACATGCATGATGTACTAAGTACGTAGATAACCGTAGGACCAAGAATCGTCAAATTTCATTGAGAAATGAAAGAGATATTGGTTCACGAAGTAAGGTGTTTGAAGCATGGAAAAGTGTGGTGTGTGATCAATTCTCCCTCATCGGTAGAGGAAGAAAGAATTGTTGTGTATATAAGACTCGAAATTGGTTTGGGGTTTGGGACCCCAAGGGGTATCCCATGTGTTTAAAGGAGGGAAGACCTAGATGTGCTTCGGTTCGAGGAAAGACCACACGCGCGCCGCCGCTCGTCCGGTCCGTTCCGGGTCGCGGGTCGCCTGATATTATCTTTTTGGGCCAGAAAACTTTGCCAGAAGTATAGTTTGATCCCAGAAGTTTCAAGATGTACAGTTTGGTCCCTGAAGTTTTCAGAAAGTCAGAATTTCGACGGTCCCGAACGAAACGTCCGGCCTCAATTCGGCCATTTATTTTGGTGAATATACCTCCTATAATGGCCAATCCGTTGGCAATTTTCTCCATTTATTTGGTGGCTTTACTACCTCCATAATGGTCATTATTTGGCCAATAATGGTTGTTATGGAGGCAGTCAAACAATCCCTCTTCCTCCTATATAAACACCCCTTACACCATTGTTGAGGCACACTTGATATACACGAAAAATACACAAAGCAGAAAGCAGTTTCTTTCTAATCTTCCAAGCATCATTTCGTTATTCAATATTCTTCACGGTAGCTCTTGAGTTTCCTTTGCTCAATAGTTCCATTGCTGTTTTATCTTGGGAGACGAATTGTCCGGGACGTATAAAGGATACATACGGGACAATATTGTCTTAAGGACAGAGTGCCACACTCGACTCAACAAAAACAGTTTCCAGTTTTTCTCCTTCAACAAAATTGTAATTTCAGCTTTGTCGTTCTATTGTAATTTTCAGTTTTCTAGTTGAATTGTAATTTCAATTCTTACATAAGCAGTTACTTGTAATTTCCGTTCCTGCAATCATTTGTAGACCAACAACTTAAGACAATATCTTGCTTACGGTAACTGCAATAACATGGCTGGAAATATGACCGATGTTGCTTTGCTAACCGCTCGCCGCTTCCCCGCCACCGCGCTACGGCCAAGGCGGTAACTCCGCCGCCTTCCTGCTGCTGCGCGGCTGCGCTCTGCTCAAGGCGAACACTGCTGCTTTGCCTTCCCGATCGTTGGAGCTCCACCCTCTTCTTCACACCACCATGATCGCCCGAAAAATTCATGGGATCGAGAATTCAAAAGATGGCGACAAAAAGATGCTTTGTTTTACTTAACGATTATGGGCATGGCCCGGTTCCTTACGGAAGATCCTCCACAAGTGGAGATGAAATGGACTCTTCGCCTAATGAAACGGGTGAAGGGGGCCTTGGTATCCATGTCATTAATGGCATGAAGATGGTTCGTGACGCATGGAATCATAGCGATTTCATGTGCAAAAACTATATACCGAATCGCTTGCGGACCCTCTCTACACGGTCTATTGCACCGTTGGCACCGCCAAAGAGCGTGGGAAAAAGCGCAAAAAAAGTACAACGCACAAGATGCGGGTACTAAGAAGTTCATCGTTGGGAAATTTCTAAAATTCCAAATGGTGGACAGTAAGATAGTGATGTCCCAAGTCCAGGAGTTCCAAATGATTTTACATCACCTGGATTTGGAAGGACTGAAACCAAACGAGCGAGCTTTTTGGTTGCATCGGCGATTGAAAAGTTACCTCCTTCATGGAATGAGTTTATGAGTTACTTGAAACTCAAGACAAAGGAGATGACCTTTGAAGAGCTTGTTATCAAACGCAAATCCAGGAAGATAATAAGAAGACCTTGCCAAAGGGTAGACAACTGCTTTGAGGCGAAGGCGAATCTGGCTGAGGCCAAAGGGAACTCAAGCAAGAAGCGGAAGTTCCAGAAAGACGGCAAAGCCCCTGCAACAGAGATGTTCAGAGGTAATTGTCATCATTGTGGAAAACCTGGTCATAGGATCAAGGAATGCCGCAAGCTCAAGACGGAGCAACAGCAGAAAGCCAAGTCTAAAGGCAAGGCTCAAGCAAACGTCGTCAAGGACACGCTCTTGGATGACATGATCGAGGAATTCTCTGCAGTGGTACTAGAAGCCAACTTGGTGGAGAATCCGATGCAGTGGTGGGTGGACACAGGTGCTACTAGGCACAACTGTTCCAACAAAGATGCCTTCTCCACGTACACACCGATCCACGACAAGAAGTCGTTCATGGGCAACAACGCTTCTTCCGACGTGATGGGGGTTGGAAAGGTGGTCCTGAAGATGACTTCCGGCAAGGAACTTACTCTGAAGGAAGTGATGCACGTCCCAGAGATTAGAAGAAATTTAATTTCTGGACCTTTATTGGTTAATGCTGGTTTTAGGCTAGTATTTGAATCCAATAAGTTTGTACTCACTAAAAATGGCACATTTGTAGGGAGGGGCTTCGTCTGTGAAGGCCTCTTCAAAGTGAATGCCATGTCTGTATTGCGTCAAGGAAATAAAGTTGAGTCTTCTTCTTATTTGCTTGAGTCTTCTAATTTATGGCATCATAGATTAGGACACGTAAACTACAAGTCAATTCAAAGGCTGGTAAAGATGGAGTTGTTGCCTTCTATCGACATAAACCCTCAACATAAGTGTGAGGTGTGCGTAGAGGCAAAACTCACCAAGCTTCCTTTTCGATCCGTCGAAAGGAATACCGCTCTTCTAGAACTTATTCACACGGATATATGTGATTTGAAGTTTGCACAAACTAGAGGGGGAACAAGTACTTTGTGACATTTATAGATCATAGCACAAGGTATTGTTACCTTTACTTGTTGAAAAGTAAGGATGAAGCCTTTGAAGCGTTCCGACGTTACAAAGCAGAAGTTGAGAATCAACTTATCCTACGGATTAAATCCATTCGTAGCGATAGAGGGGGAGAATATGTAGCGCCTTTTGAGGAATACTGTGCCCAAGAAGGCATTATTCATCAAACGACGGCTCCATACTCACCTCAATCAAACGGTGTGGCGGAACGTAAGAACCGCACATTAAAGGAAATGATGAATGCCTTGCTTATCAATTCCGGACTTCCCCAAAACATATGGGGAGAAGCCGTCCTTACCGCTAATACGATTCTTAACAGAGTCCCACATAAGGGTAAGGACAAAACTCCATATGAATCATGGAAAGGAAAGAAACCCACCTACAAGTATTTTAAGGTGTGGGGTTGTACGGCAAAGGTTGAAGTACCTAAGCCAAAGCGAGTCAAGATTGGGCCTAAGACCGTAGATTGCATATTCATCGGATATGCAAATAACAGTAGTGCTTATCGCTTCTTAGTGCATAAGTCAGATATTTCAGATATCCACCAGGGTACAATAATGGAATCAAGGAATGCTCTATTCTTTTAAAGTACCTTACCTAGAAAGGAGAAAGACATAACCTCTCGCAAACGAAGTTATGCACAAAGCTCTCAAGAACCGGAGTCCTTGACTCGCCGGATCTAAATGGTTCGAGATCTAGCGAATCTCGAGGTGGTGAACATCCGGAATCTAGTGTTCCTGATTCTCGAACTTTGAGACTCCCAGAGATGGATCTAAGGCGAAGTAAAAGGGCTAGGAAGGATAAATCCTTCGGTCCTGACTTTGTAGCTTATATGGTTAATGATGAACCAAGGACAATTGCTCGGGCGTTGTCAACTCCGAAGCACCGCTGCGGAAAGAAGCTATTGAGAGTGAAATAAGCTCCATTCTGCATAACCATACTTGGGAGTTGGTTGATCTTCCTCCGGAAATAAACCGTTGGGTTGTAAGTGGATACTCAAATGGAAATACAAGGCAGATGGGTCTATAGACAAGTACAAGGCCAGTTTGGTAGTCAAGGGCTATCGACGGACGAAGGCTTTGACTACTTTGACACATACTCTCCGGTATCCGGATGACATCCATACGGGTATTTATTGCGATCGCGACTTTGCGTGACCTTGAGATACACCGGATGGATGTTAAGACAGCCTTCCTAAACGGTGATTTGGAAGAAGAAATTTATATGGACCAACTCGAGGGGTATGTGGTTCAAGGGCAAGAGAAGAAAGTCTGTCGACTTGTCAAATCTCTGTACGGGCTGAAACAAGCCCCGAAACAATGGCACGAAAAATTTGATAGTACTCTACTATCGAAGGGGTTCGCCATTAATGAGTGTGATAAATGTGTTTACTCGAAAGGTAACTCTGACTCATTTGTTATGATATGCCTGTATGTAGACGACATGTTAATCACAGGAAGCAGTCCTAGGGTAATCCTAGAGACTAAGAACATGTTGAAACAATGCTTCGACATGAAGGATATGGGTATCGCAGATGTCATCTTAGGGATTAAAATCTCTAAGACGTCTGACGGACTGGTCTTATCTCAGTCTCACTACATCGAGGATGTTTTGAGAAAGTTCGAGATGTTAGACAATTCACCGATAAAGTCACCAATGGATATAAATCAAAAGCTTGATAAAAATCTTGGTGCACCTGTATACCAGGAGCGATATGCACAGGTGATCGGTAGTTTGATGTATATAACAAACTGCACCCGACATGATATTGCTTACGCAGTCAATAAGTTGGCTAGGTTCACCCATAATCCAAGTGATAATCACTTTGGAAGGCGTTGAATCGGGTATTACAATACCTGAAATACACGTTAAATTATGGGTTACACTATTCGAGATATCCAAATTTGTACTAGAAGGGTACAGTGATGCAAACTGGATATCTAATATAGAGAACACCAAGTCCACCAGTGGGTATATATTTACGATTGGTGGCGGGGCTGTGTCTTGGAAATCCTCTAAGCACACTTGCATCGCCCGATCCACGATGGAATCGGAGTTTATCGCTTTAGACAAAGCGGGGAGAAGAAGGCTGAGTGGCTTCATGACTTCTTAGAGGATGTTCCGTGTTGGAACAAACCCGTACCTTCGGTAATGATCCACTGCGACAGTCAATCGGCTCTAGAAAGGGCACGGAATGCTATGTACAACGGCAAGTCTCGTCATATTTGACGGAGGCATAAGACCGTTAGGCAACTGATCACCACGGGTATAATATCCATTGATTACATTAAGTCAAAGGATAATATAGCAGACCCATTGACAAAGGGCTTACCCAAAGATCAGATGGCTTGCATGTCTAGGGGAATGGGCTTAAAACCCAAAATATAAGGACCGATACAGCGGTAACCCAACCTTACTAACTGGAGATCCCAGTAATTTGGTTCAATGGGAAAACTAAGTTGTAAAGGTTCAGTTGATCGCTTCAGTGGAAGCATGAGCACTTCGGATAGGGATTTCTGAAAAGAAACACCAAATCCAAAGCCATTCCCGCGATAGACTTTAAAAGTGCTATCTCGGTGTGGGTAAATGTTAAGTTTTCAAAACCGTAATGATCCTCGGCGGTTGAGGTTAGGTCTTTGGAAAACTTTTAATGGTTCCTAACACTTGTGAAGTGGGGTATAGCGGGATACCTTGTAGGAGACCACCTATTTAAGTGCGAGGACGGGCCGCCTCAAAATGAACGCACTTAAGAATCCAAGACGTTGTCTATGGCCAAAACGGACAAAACATTACGAAGAAGAGAGTAAGGGAATTTGTTGTGTTGGTACCATTGTCTTGGCTTACACTAAACACGACGGTTCAAGACATCACGTTCACCGCGCGATAAGTAAGTCCGATGGTATTCAACTATGGAAGGTTCAAAGTGAAGCTACCTCTCCTTATGCAACATCGGTCCGTTTGAAATATTGCTTTGAAAATGAAAAGACACCATGTGAGTGCGCCAAAATCTCTTTCAAGAGGGGATTGTTGGAAATTAGCCTTTGGCGGGAGTTGCGACCGACCAACTTTAATGGCTTAAACACTAGTGTTACGTATGTTGGAGAATCCGGTTCTTCACACATGCATGATGTACTAAGTACGTAGATAACCGTAGGGCCAAGAATCGTCAAATTTCATTGAGAAATGAAAGAGATATTGGTTCACGAAGTAAGGTGTTTGAAGCATGGAAAAGTGTGGTGTGTGATCAATTCTCCCTCATCGGTAGAGGAAGAAAGAATTGTTGTGTATATAAGACTCGAAATTGGTTTGGGGTTTGGGACCCCAAGGGGTATCCCATGTGTTTAAAGGAGGGAAGACCTAGATGTGCTTCGGTTCGAGGAAAGACCACACGCGCGCCGCCGCCGCCCGCCCGCCCGTCCGGTTCCGGTTCCGGTTCCGTGTTCCGGGTTCTTGGGTTCTTGGGTCGTGGGTCGTGGGTCGTGGGTCGTGGGGTCGTGGGTGGGCGTGGGTCATGGGCCTTCGATATTATCTTTTTGGGCCGAAAAACTTTGCCGGAAGTACGCTTTGATCCCGAAGTTTCGGATGTACGATTTGGACCGAGAATTCTTTCGGATGTACGCTTGGTCCCCGAAGTTTCAAGATGTACGCTTTGGTCCCCGAAGTTTTCGAAAAGTCGAAATTTCGACGGTCCGAACGAAACGTCCGACTCAATTCGGCCATTTATTTTGGCTGAATTACACCTCCTATAATGGCCAATCCGTTGGCAATTTTCTCCATTTATTTGGTGGCTTTACTACCTCCATAATGGTCATTATTTGGCCAATAATGGTCATTATGGAGGCGATCAAACAGATCCCTCTTCCTCCTATATAAACACCCCTTACACCATTGTTGAGGCACACTTGATATACACGAAAAATACACAAAGCGAAAAGCGCTTTCTTCCTAATCTTCCAAGCATCATTTCGTTATTCAATATTCTTCACGGTAGCTCTTGAGTTTCCTTTGCTCAATAGTTCCATTCTTTGTTTTATCTTGGGAGACGAATTGTCGGGACGTATAAATGATACATACGGGGCAATATTGTCTTAAGGAGAGTGCCACACTCGACTCGAAAAACAGAGTTTCAGCTTTTTCTCCTTCAACAAAATTGTAATTTCAGCTTTGTCGTTCTATTGTAATTTTCAGTTTTCTAGTTGAATTGTAATTTCAATTCTTACATAAGCAGTTACTTGTAATTTCCGTTCCTGCAATCATTTGTAGACCAACATTATATTAGGTAATTTATATTCAATTATAATTTAAAAATTAGTTACATAATTTGTAGTCATATAAATAATTATGTACAATATATATATTATTTACATAATTATATATATCTACATAATTAGTGTTACATAATTATTTATATGACTACAAACTAGATAACAAATTTTCCTAATTACAATTGAAATATAAATTTACCTAATATAAAAGATGTACAAAAATACAGAAATATTCTGGAAATATTCTATCAATCCCAAAGCTTTCTTGAAGAAAACAAAGCTTTTGCTAGTAAAGCTAGTAAATGATGGTGATGTTTTCAACTTGTAAGGGAGGACCACCTAATGCTTTAAACTCCAGATTTGAATAATGGGCAGTTCTACTGTACAACGGTAAGTGAAGTGATAAATATTGGGGACTATTGTCGATTAACTTAGTAGATATTAAGAGGTTGTACTTGTTTCAACTACTCAATGCGAATTTAATTGGAGCGAGATGAGTTTGACGATTGAAATTTTTACCGGTTCTTTTTTGGGACATCTATTTAGAAAAAGACTCTTGTAATCTATGGATATTTTGGATCTATGGTCTAAAGATTTTTTCTTTAACCAAACTAAATTTTTTTTGAGAAAACGTTAGATTTCGGTTTAAGATTTTTTAAATTGTCGTAAATGTTAAATGACAGTTTAATATTTTATCTATAAGGTTGAGAAATGTATAAATAAATATTTGACTCAGTTCTTTTATCGTCCGAAAGAGTAATTTCAAAGGGTTATGCATCACAAATTTTGAAAATAGGGACGAAATTTAAATAGTGAGTTAAAAAGGGGATGTTTGCGTAAATCAGCCGTTTGATGAGTGGGATCAAGATTAAGTGAATTTGACGGGCTGGTTTTCTCAAACCTCATTTGAGGCTACTTTTATCTCTTTTGTTAAAAGTTCTGCAAATATACCTCATTATACAACCAGAAGACCGGAGATTTACGTTACATTTACTTTTTCAGCAAATTTAGGCTAAGTGATTTAAGTTAGGTCATAAATAATTTTATAGGTAGCTTAGTTTTGTTCTTTATCTTTAGCTCATTTAATCTAAAATTTCTAGTAAGTAATTGTACGAAATCTTCAGAAAATATTATCAGGTGAAAGTACGGAAAACAAGTCACCTTGAATGTCCTTGATTGGCTCCAACCCACCTCCAACATTCCACCCCGATGCAACCTCACCTCCCCACCTCCCTCCCCAGTCCCCACCTTATATCATATGATATATTTATGCGATACTGTTTTAAACAACAATATAAAGTAAGCGCAGCCTCTATAGAATAATCGCTACTGCTATTTCAGAAACATAAAAGCCGCCATTTAAATAATAATACTCACTGCACCACTCGGATTTAAAGTGAAATATTTTCCGCTTATTGTCAACTCTTTCCAAACAAGTGGCTGTTAATTAGTTTGAGTGAATCTCATTCTCATTATCTTTCTAGCCTTTTATAAAACTTGCATCAAATATGGGACTTCATAGAGTTTAAAGAGACTCTAGCTTTTGTTGTACCTTTAATAAGCAAGATGGTACAACAAATTCAGGACAATTTCTCACCAAACTATGATAAAAACATTGAATTAAAAGCCTTTGATGACACAAAAGCCGGTGTCAAAGGCCTTGTTGATGCTGGAATTACTGAAATACCTCGGATATTCATCCATCCAGAGGTCTTGGGCTCGGGGTCTTCCCCGAGCCTCGAGGAAACACATTTTAGTTTCCCATTGATAGATCTCGAAAACATCAATAAAGATCCTGTTAAGCATAAAGAGATTGTTAAAAAAATTGGAGATGCATCGGAGACATGGGGTTTTTTCCAAGTGATCAATCATGGTATTCCTGTGTCTGTCCTGGACGAAATGATGCGAGGAGCACGTGGTTTCTTCGAGCAAGATATCGAAGTTAAGAAGCAATATTACCATCGCGATTATACACAGAGGGTGGTTTACAACAGCAATTTTGATCTGTATAGTCCTAAAACTCTAGCAGCAAATTGGAGAGACTCACTTTATTCCACTATGGGTCCTGATCCTCTTAACCCTGAGGAATTGCCTGAGGCATGCAGGTATATATGTTTTGTAACAATTTATATGACACTTTCTATTTTGAAACGTTCTAAAATGTTTGACACCATTCCATATCTATACGAGTTTCACAAACCTTCAAGAATTCCCAATTCATTACACTATTTAACTTTTAATTCTGATATATTGTTTTTTCTATCAAGCTAAATTTTTAACTATAGCTTTAATATTTTTCTTTCACTATCATTAATATACTCCCTCCATTCCGTCTTACGTGACACTATGTATACATTAGTACTAGTTTACCAACATGACCGAAGTATATAGCTATATACTTGGGCTGTATGTGTTGTGTATAAGTATGTACAGTATATGTCTTTTGTATAAAGTATACACTTCAGCTATATATGTTGTGTATAGGTATGTGTAAGATGATATTAATCTCCCTTGAGGAGTCTTTCATTAATATCAAGGTATATATAGAGTACAATATTCATCCCTTATACAATAGGAATCCTAAGCCTATACAAAAGAGGAATCCTAAGCCTATACAAAAGAGGAATCCTAGTCTTACCATAATTATATTTACACAATATATGAAAATATTCTAATTATGGGTAGGGAATATATTTACACGTTTACACACCCCCTCAGTCGGAGCGGGAGGAGGCGGACGGCGAGACGGCTCTGAAGTCAAGAAATAAGCGTCACGGGAAGTCCTTTGGCAAATATGTACGCATACGATAGGATGATGGAACATGTAACACTCGACATGGCCTAACGCAACTTTCTCACGAACGAAGTGTAGGTCTATCTCAATATGCTTGGTTCGGCGATGTTGAACCGGATTATGAGAAAGATAGATGGCGAGATGTTATCACAATACACAATAGATGCACGACGCAAAGGACACGAAGTTCTAACGGTAAATTTACGAGCCAACAAATCTCGGCTACTACATTTGCAACGCCTCGTACTCGGCCTCGGCCTTTGGAGCGAGATAGGGTAGCTGTCGCTTGGCGGACCAAGAAATCAAATTATCCCCTAAGAAAACACAAAAGCGGAGGTGGAGCGTCGCGTGTCCGGACACCCCGCCCAATCTGCATCCGTATATGAAAGCAACTTGTCGGTGCGAGAGGGGTATAGGTGCAAACCATAATCAAGAGTGCCCTTAATGTATCGAATGATACGCTTAAGAGCGATGAAATGAGACTCCACAGGGGCATGCATGAATAAGCACACCTGCCGAACGCATAAGCTATGTCCGGCACGGTGAATGTGAGATGCGAAGTGCACTGCAAGGCTCCTATACGAGTAGGATCGAGAGGCGGAGCACCATCCATAGCACCGAGCTTAGATTTGGAATCAACGGAGTAGGCACCTCTTTGCGGTTCGCCATCTTAGCCACATACACAATCTCTTCGCATACTTACGCGACACAAGAACATATGATTGGCGGACACAGTCAATGATATCCCCAAAAAGTAACTCGGCTTTCCCAAATCGGTCATTGCAAATTCGGACTTGAGCAAGGCAATAATCTCTTTTTTCAATCCGTCGGAGAAGGCGGTAAGAACAATATCATCCACGTAAAGTAATAAGTAAGCCATGCTACTACCTCGATGAAAAATGAAAAGTGATGTATCACTCTTGCGCATACAAACCCAATCTGCAAGATATACCCGGCAAAACGATCATACCACGCACGGGGGCCTGCTTCGGGCCATATAGTGACTTACGGAGATGGCACACATAGTGAGGAACCTGCTGGATGGGTGAACCCCGGTGGTGATGCATGTAGATTGTCTCTCTCGGATCCCCATGTAAGAATGCATTCTTCACATCAAGTGATGGATCGGCCGGTGTTTGCCCATGGCTATGCTCAAAATCGTGCGGATGGTAGCCGGTTTGACAACCGGGCCGAATGTCTCACCACAATCAATGCCCTTCTGCTTTGATTTGTGCCATTAGCCACAAGACGGGCCTTATACCTCTCAAGATCCCCATTGTCTCCGAACTTGTGACGAAATAGCCACATACAACGAATGACATTCACCCCCTCGAGTCTAGGTACTAGATCCCACGTGTCTTGTTTAGTTAAAGCATTGAATTCCTCATACATAGCCGCATTCCAATTAGGGTCTTGTTTGGCCAATTTTGGGTTCTTTGGAAGTGGAGAGATGGTTTGGGCGGACAAGTTGAAATGGACTTTGGGTTTGAAGATTCCATGCTTTGAACGAGTTTCCATTGGATGGGTAGGGGACGGTGGGTGGCGGAGTGGTGTACGAGACGGGGGTAAAGTCGGATAAGGAGAGGGTGGGGGCGAAGCCGTCGGAGGTGCCGCGGCTCCTGGATCGAGAGTCGCGGTGCTAGAAGGTTGACAGGCTTCTCTTAAGTTTGGGTGCCGCGGCTCTGACGACGAAACAAAGGATGTGAGTTGTTCGATTATGAGGGGAGAGATGGCAGACTCGTCAAGAAATGAGTAGTCCTATTTTTGGAATTTTGGAAGATTCGAAAACGGGAATGTGGTCTCGTCGAATGTGACGTGACGAGATATGTGGATCTGACGAGTCGACAAGTCATAGCATAGATAGCCCCTATGGTTCGGCGGGAATCCTAGAAAAGACACATGGAGTGGACCTAGGAGCAAGCTTGTGAGGGGCGGTGGAGCTAAGGTTGGGATAACACAGACAACCAAAAATCCGTAGATGATCATAAGAGGGGATTCTATGGTAGAGGATTTCGGTAGGGGTCATATTGTGAAGAGTGCTAGTAGGGAGAATATTTAGAGTGTATTCTGACATTTTAGCAGCATAGACCCAGAAGGGTGGAGGGAGGGAGGCATGAATCAATAGGGTGCGAATCATATTGTTAATGGTGCGGATGATTCTTTCAGCTTTACCGTTTTGTGGTGAGGTGTGAGGGCGGGGAGAAGCGAAAGACCATGCCATTATTGGTACAAAAGCGGTGAAACATAGAGTTATTGAATTCACGACCATTATCGCACTGAAATGATTTTATGCCTTTTCCAAATTGTGTTTGAATGAAATTGCGAAACTCAAGAAATTTGACAAACACTTCCGATTTAAATTTAAGAGGGTATAACCAAACGTAGTGTGAAAAATCATCAAGCAACACAAGATAGTATTTATGACCGAGAGAACTAGGGATAGGAGATGTCCATAAATCGGCATGTATGATATCAAAAGGAGCAAATGTAACACTAGTAGATGATTTAAACGGAAGACGAATATGTTTGCCTAAAGAGCAAGAAACACAATTTTGGGCAAGTTTCCCATTACAAGCAATGAAATTGTTGCCTCTAAGAAAATTAAAAACTGGGACTCTGGATGACCAAGCCTATTATGCCGAGGTTGAAGAAGAAACAACCGCTAGAGTGACGGGAGAGCAAGATCGGCGGCGGAGGTGGAAGTGAATGGATAGAGATCCCCCATGCTATTGCATCTCGTAAGAGGTGTCCCCGTATGAAGATCCTTTACGGTAAAACCAAAAGGGTCAAAATCCACGAGAGACGAAATTATTACGAGTAAATTGGCGGACGAGATATGAGGTTCTTAATCATGTGTGGGGCATATAGGGTGTTTTTGAGGGAGAAGGGTGGATGAGGAGGTTGTGTGTATGAGGTACCATAACCCTTAAGCTGGAATGCGTTGTCCACTACCAAGCGTAACATATTGAGGATGCTTTAAACAAAACGGTTTAGGAATAGTACTGTGACCGGGTGACGTGAGATGTGGCGCACGAGTCCATGTACCAAGTATTGTCGAGGTTGTTGCATAGATAGGGTCTTGAACGCCCGACCCAACTCGGTGGGTGTCATGCGGAGGAGGGGCTGCGGGACCGACCTTGCATGAAGTGGGCTCTTGTGGGGGGTGGAGCGGGGCCTAACAAACCGGGGTAAGAATACGGATTGTATGGCTGCTGCGTGCTTGGAATGGACTTGGCGTCGCGGCTCGAACCCCCAGGTGCGCGGCTCTGTCTTGGGGCGCCGCGCCACGCTGTAGACGAACCGCCGAGGAGTCGCGGCCCGGTTGTTCTGCGATCTCTGTTCTTGTTCTTCTTGTTGGTTACGGTGACCGTGACCCTTGCCACGACCACGGCCTCCTCTACCGCCGCGACCTTTTCCACCCTTGCCGCCGCGGCCCCGCGCCGGCTGTTGGGAGTTGTCGGTGGCGTCGATCTTGGGGTTGCGTGTCGACGGCTAACACCTGCCGGGCGTGCTCATCCCCGCTTAGCACGACGGGTTTCTTCGAGCAACAATTGTGAGCGAGCTTTGTTAAAACTCGGTAGCGGATCTTTGTTGAATAATAGTGGCCAAAGTATCATATTCGCCCTTAGTAAGGCCGAAATCATTTGTAGCACCATTTTATCGTCGGTGACGGGCGTGCCGATGTTGGAGAGTTGATCGCTAGAAGTTTAAGGCTGCTTGCGGTACTCGGAGACATTGGAGAAGTTTTCAAGACGTGTTTTGTTGAATTGTTCTTCCAAATACACGGCACGAGTGTGCTTGTTGTCTGAAAAATTTCCTCCAAACGATTCCACAAGTCAAGGGGTTTGTGGAGTCGGATTTCATGATAGTAAGGAGCAAATCTGAGAGATACTACCATATATCCATTGTTTGACGCCGGCGTCGAGACGATGCCAGATAGAATCATCAACCTCCGTTGGGCGCGGAATAGTGTCATCAATATGGTCAAGCACGTTATAGAGACATGCATGATTGCGAAAAAGTTCAACCCGGGGAGAATATTGGTTGTTTTCTTGATCAAGAATAATGGGAATATGGTTCTTGATGTTGGAAACGATGGGGGCGGGATGAAACGGGGGTGATGACTTTGTGGTGGGATTTGTGGAGGTAGAGGCGTCAAGAAAGTGTGGAAGAATCGGGGATAGCCATTTAGAGAAGAGAAGAAAGGAAGAACAAAACCCGAAAAATAAGAAGAAAATCCGGGAGGGCCGCAGCGTAGGAGAGGCAGCCGGCGGCTGTGGAAGAGAAAGGTTTTTAGGGTTTTGTTTATTTGGCTCTTGATACCATGTAAGATGATATTAATCTCCCTTGAGGAGTCTTTCATTAATATCAAGGTATATATAGAGTACAATATTCATCCCTTATACAATAGGAATCCTAAGCCTATACAAAAGAGGAATCCTAAGCCTATACAAAAGAGGAATCCTAGTCTTACCATAATTATATTTACACAATATATGAAAATATTCTAATTATGGGTAGGGAATATATTTACACGTTTACAGTATGTATAATAAACATATTTAGTATAAAGTTTACACTACCTATATACTATGTACATATTTTGTAAACTAAATGGCCGAATGGTATTTGACTGTAATTTTCCCTAAAAAGAATCTATATCTGAATTCACATAAAAATTGAGTTATTTGACCCTCGTACTACGAACCCTGCCATAAAAATGGAATGGAGAAGTAAATATAAAGGTCGAAACTATATCTTAAACTCTTATTATTTCCAGTGAGTTACTGTCATACAAAAGAAAATAGAGGGAACATACTGAACTGGTGATTAGATATGATGCTTTCATCTTTTGGTACATGTCAAGTGCATGCCTCTTTCTTAAAAGTGTTAGCTACTTTCAACAATTATATTTTATCAACTATACTTGCAATTCTTGAAGGGAAATAGTAATGGAGTACTCACATCATGTGATGAAAATGGGATGCACTTTGCTTGAGTTACTCTCAGAGAGACTTGGTCTAAAACCAAGCCATCTTAAGGAAATGGAATGTTCAGAGGGTCTTGGCATTTTGTGCAATTACTATCCAGCATCCCCACAGCCAGAACTAACCATAGGCCTCAGCAAACATACAGACAATGACTTCTTCACAGTCCTTCTGCAAGATCATATAGGAGGTCTCCAAGTTCTTCATCAGAATCATTGGGTTGATGTTCCTCCCACACCGGGGTCTTTAGTGATCAATATCGGAGACGTTCTCCAGGCAAGTCTTTTTTATTCTTACTTCTTAACCAGTCGAATTCAGGATCTAGAGTCAGTGGGTGAAGGAGTATGATCCTATCATATGTATTTACTAATTCTTGTTAAGAGTCCACATCGGATATGAAATGAAAACATGGACTCCTTATATGGACTTGAACAATCCTCACCATACAAGCTAAATAATGGATCTTGGGCCTAACCCTACAAGCTAAAGAATGGATCTTGAGGATTGTCCAAGTCCATATAAGGAGTCCCTGGACTTAGCATTATACATTACTCTCCCTTGGGGTTGCGGCTCTTCCCTGGACTTAGCATGACATTAGATGCTTCGTGTACCGAGCTGACTTTTTTATATGTATACTTTAATACTTAGTTTGAGCAGAAAACGATGGGATCAGTTGAACCCGCCCTAAATTTTCTTCTGCTTCTTAACCAGTTTTTTTTTTTTTTTTTAATAGAAGTCTCTTTAATCAATTTTAATAGGTCATAATCAACTTATTGTTTTGCTTGACTTTGGATTTTCAGCTCATATCAAATGACAAGTTTAAAAGTGTAGATCATAGAGCTTTGTCAAACAAAGTTGGTCCAAGAATATCAGTAGCAAGCTTCTTCAGTTCAGGGCCATTACCATCTTCCAGACTATATGGACCAATTGAGGAGCTGCTATCGGAAGACAATCCTCCAAAGTATCGCGCGACGACATTGAAGGAATTCTATGATTATTTCAGCAAGAAAGGGCTCGATGGAACTTCCACTCTGTCTCACTTAAGAATCTAAACTTAGATATGGAGTCGAAAACTTGGGGTCGTTCCGTGCACATTATAGTTATATGCGGGGAATATAATGCAAGGATATTTATAGTAATGTGAAAATTTTATACATATTTTACTATGAACTCAATTATTATTATATAATATTAACTTGAGGTCGGTCAAGGAACTCATTAACTTTAAATTATGATCCGCCTCTGCAATAGTAAGCATCTGATTTCACTATTGGTCAAATTAATCCCAAGAAGTGGAAACATATTTTGTAGACAAAAAGAGCATAATCTGTCTCACACAGAGAATAATGCCAAGAGTGGCACTAAAAAGAAAAAGAAAACATTGGTTTCCTGGAAATTGCCAAGGAGAATTAAAGATAGTTCCCCCGCATACGACTCAAGTGGCGAAGGCCCTTTCCTTCGCGCTTGGTAAGCGCTTCGCTGTAGCCAAGCATTGTTGACCAAAAACCTATCTCTAAAGTGGAGCCTAGTTTGGGCGGTGAGCGAGGTCGGATAAAATGGTATTTGAACCAGGGCGGGCTGAGGAGGCCCTATGTAGTCTGTCTTTTCATGGGTGGTGGGCAGAGAAAAAAGCCATTCATTAAACCTTTTGGAACTGGAGACGAAGAGTCGATTAAAGACCTTTTCAAAAACCACTTTGTAGAGGGCGGGTATCACGCTCAATAGAACCGTGTCACTCTTGATGGATGAAGTCAATATCAATGTGCCTTTCAAAATTCAAACCTCAACAATATCCAAGTTTCAATGACTTTTTGTCATTTTATGAGATTTCAAGGGGGTCTGTATTTGGACTTTTCTAATTCCATATCCTTTCATATTCTGTTTCCATTTTAATTGACATATGCCATTTGTTAAGGGTGAATGAACCCTACCGAGGACAAATGCTGACCAGAAAGTTGTGTAACAAACCAAATTGAGATGAAACACGCAACTGGAAATTGATGATTCACCCTACACAACACTCTTGTCAGCAATTGGTGAGACTTTTGAACATAGTAAAAAGACAATACTATCCAACTTTTTGAGATCAATTAACCTGGATTAAGTTTTTGTATTTCGATTGTCGTATTGATTTGTGCAGTGACAATACCTTTTTTTTCCAGACAATTTTATCATGTTTTTTATAATATTTTTTCATGACTTTATATACAACTTTGAACTGCTTGTCCTTATACCGAGGGTCTACCTGAAACAACATATCTACCTCCCAAATTTAGGGGTAAGATCTGCGTACACTCTATCCTCTCCGGACCTACTTTGTGTTATTTTACTAGGTATATTGTTGTTGTATTAATTAAGTTGGTGCTGACTTTTCAACAGGGAATGTGTCTTATGTACATTAAGAGTCTGTGTACACATCAAAAGTGTTAACTTTTAAACAAGAACAAGGGAAAAATTAAAACATTTTGCAAGTATGAAATACATGTATCAATTATAAACCTTCTTTTTCTTGTATTTTCTTTTTGTTTACACAAACTTCAGCTCCGGAATTTCAAAACTAGTTTTCATTATTCATTAGCAGTAGTCACGCCACACTATATTTAAGAAGAAATAACAACTAGACAATTAGCACGAAAAGGAATAATATTTTATCCAATTGTTACATTATTATGATTAGATCTTGTAACGCAACAATGCAGAAGTTCCATCTAGGCCTTTATTAAGGACATAACTAGTGTAGTCTTTCAATGTGGTCGCGCGATATTTTGGAGGATTATCTTCTGACAATAATTCCTTAATTGGTTCATACAGCTTGGAAGATAGCAATGGACCTTCACTAAAGAAGCACGCAACTGACATTCTTGATCCAACATTATTTGCAATTACTCTGTGCTCAACACTTATGTACTTGTCATTCGACATCAGCTGAAAAAAATAAGCATAACTGGTTTAAGTACAAAATTAAACAAGGCATTTGAAAATGTATGTGATTTTCAAGTGTCTTTGGCGATTAATCTTGTTTTCATGCATATGGTCGGGGTGCATCATATATCTATAAGATCAGAATGAAAAAGACGTGAGTACTAGCCTGAAGAAAATCTCCAATGTTCACCACAAGAGCACCAGGTATAGGAGGAACATTAACCCATTGGTTCTGGTGAAGCACTTGGAGTCCTCCGAGTTGATCTTGTAAAAGCACCGTGATAAAATCACCGTCAGAATGTTGAATGGTGCCCATGGTGAGTTCTGGTTGAGGGCATGCTGGATAGTAATTCCCCAAAATACTAAGCCCTTTATCACAATCCATATTATTGAGATGATAACGATCGAGACCGAGACCTTCAGACAATAATTCAAGCAAGGTGCAGCCCAATTTCTTCACATCCTTAGAGAAATCCATTAGTATTTGCCTGCACAAATTGATTTGAAACAGGTCATATCATCAATATTTGAAAAACAAATTCACTACTAAAAATAGGAATTAGCGATGGACAAATTCTGCAGCACAACATAAAAATCCATTACTATTTAGCGATGGATTATCAAAATATTCTGTTAGCTATGAGCATGGTGGATTCGAGACAAAGTTCGCAGTTAATTCTATTCTTTTTTTTGTACTGAAAATATGCTTGATTGGCACTCAGGGACGGGACCGGTACCTCTTCTAGTTAAAAGTTCTTAATTTCCCTAACAGTATCCTTCAAAACTCACATTAAGCATAAATCATGTATCATAGTTTATTTTTTATTTTTGTCACAACATGATACAGTACATATTTAGTTACTAGGTAAAAGAAATGAACATATACCCGCATGCTATTGGAAATTCTTCTGGACTAGGAGGATTGGGAGCCATGAAACAGAAAAGTGAGTCTCTCCAACTTGCAGCTGGAACACGAGGGCTATACAAATCAAAATTGCTAACATAAATCACCTTCCCGTTCTCTCGAGTGTAATACTGTTTTTTAACCTCGATATCTTGCTCGAAAAACTGTCGTGTTCCTTGCAGCGTTTCGTCCAGGACGGATGTTGGAATGCCATGATTAACCACTTGGAAGAAACCCCATGTCTCCGATGCATCTCGGACTTTGTCCGCAATCTCTTTATTCTTGATTGGGTCCTCGTCGATGCCTTCAAGGTCTATCACTGGAAAAGTGAACTGTGTTTCACGTGTATCCGAGGATTCCGCCCTGTTTTTTGGTGGTAGAATGAATATTTGAGGTACTTTAGTGATTCCAGCGTCAACAAGCCCTTTGACACCGGCCTTAGTATCATCAAAGGCTTTTAACTCACTCATTTTGTCATAGCTTTCTTCCATCTTTTTTTCTATGATATTATGAATAAACAGAGTTCCTGAGGTATAATCTATAAAGGGTTGATTTATTTTTACAGCAAAATTTTCTAAAATATGGAGGTTTTCTCAAAATGAGGATGATATTATAAAATAAAAAGCAATTGTATAGCAAAATATAACAAGAATGGTAGAAAGAGAGAGGAACAACTTTTCTTCGAGTAGAATTTTTAGTTACCCTCCTTTGCCATCCAACTATTCTCGGGGACTAACTTTTCTTATTTTTCTTCCTTCTTCAAGTGTGCTTTTATAGCGAAAGGAATGGACATTAACATGGGCATCCACTCCTCAATTATTTGCAACACTCCACTTTAAATCATCTTGAGAAAAAACTAATCCTATTGAAAGAAAAAATGTACACAGTTATTTGTAATACGCATTACTTGATGACGCATTAAAAATCTTACCAGAAAAATTCAGTGGGACCAGGCCTTGGTTAAGAAAAAAAATACAGTATTTTACCTTCGGTTATTTTACCTTCGAAAACATCACTTAATGTCTCGACGACATATTCCTTTTAAAAAATAAATTTTAATAGAGAAAACGGCCGATAGCCAATAATGGCAAATATGGTTAAGGACGGTTACAAACGAGTCATTTAAGAACTGAGGGTAAAATTGCGCTATTTGAATACATTAGGGATAATTGACCCTTTTCCCTAAAAACAAATATCAGCAACTTGCAAACGTAATAACAAGACTACTAGTCAAAGGCATGTTTATCTTTCACTCCCCCTTGCTGGTCAACTTTTGAAATCTTTATTTTTCTATACAAGATTAGTTGTGTTACAATATCATATATTGGAACACAAACTTAGTCGACAAAAATATATTTTTCAATGGATTTAAGGTATTTTCACAAACTTCAATTTGTTTCATTTAACACATAAAACTCTCTAAAATAGTGTCTGCTAGCTAGATTGTCCTATATCTTGGTTAAGAATCACAAGTCCCAATCGATTTTCTTCTGAAATTTTGTGACACCTGAATAGACATGATATTTAGAATTATTTCTAACAACTAGAATTACAACAATGAAAAGAGTTATGACTTTTCTGAACTTCTTAATTTCAAACTAAGTGTTAAACAAAGGTAATATACCTGTGATATACACTGAATATACAGCAGTATATATCACAGGTATACAAGCAGTGGCCCAAAGAAGAACAAAGCGGTGGGCGACCACATCGCCGGTGGGCGATGGCCCAAATCGTCCGGGCCCATCACGGCTTTGGGCGGCAAAGCAGTGGGAAAAGTTTGTATATTAAGGAAAGTATATTTTGTGTATATTGTAGTGTATTTGTTACCTAGATTATGATATACACTTACCATAATTAGGATATACACTTATCATAATTGTATAGTTAGAATTATGGTAGAATAAGGTTTTAGGAATAGAATTCTCCTATTATGGAAATATGTAACTTGTATATATAGCCTTTCAATTAATGAAAATAATCAAGGGGATTATTTCTTTCATGGTATCAAGAGACTAGGTCTAAACAAAAGTTTTTCTCTCAACTTTTGTCCTCTCTTTGGCCGAGACACCCCCCCCCCTCGGATTTCTTTTCCAAAATTCGTCTTCCGCTCTCAAAAACACCTCTCTTAAATTTCCCTTCCTTCTTTGTTCTTTCAATATGTCTAAGAACAATTATCACCCTGCCCTCATGGTTTCCAATATCAAGAGTTGTATCCCTATTGTCCTTGAGATGGAAAACGTCCAATATGCGACGTGGGCGGAGTTGTTTAAAATTCACGCTATCTCTTATCAAGTTCTTCATCACATCATTCCTCCCGCTAGACCCCTTCCTGCGGAGGATCCTGAGTTATGGATTACTCTTGATGCTACCGTTCTCCGGTGGATCTACGCCACTATTTCGGTGGACCTTCTACAGACGATTATTGAGCCGGATACCACGGCTATGGCTGCATGGAATAGATTGCGTGACATATTCCAAGACAACCAACATTCACGTGTCGTCACACTCGAGCAGAAATTCTCTCTAGTTCGAATGGACGAATTTCCAAACGTTTCTGCATATTGCAAGAAACTCAAGGAGTTGCCAGATCAACTCCGTAATGTTGGCGCACCGATAACTAATAATCGTCTCGTTCTACAGTTGGTTGTCGGTCTTTCGGAGGCATATAATGGTGTTGGAACTCTCCTTCGCCAAAGCAACCCTCTTCCCGACTTCTATCAAGCCCGCTCCATGCTTACTTTGGAAGAAGCCGATTTGGCTAAAAAGGCAGCTACCGGAGCAAGCCCCGTCGTCATGGTGGCGTCCTCTCCTAGTTCTTCGGGTTTTGTTAATAATTCGGGCCAAAACCATAATCATGGTGGCGGCAAGAATAATCGCAAGAATAATAACAAAAACCGCGGGGGCAAACGCGTCGATTCTGGTGGCAGTTCCGGTGGTCAGCAAGCAGGCGGTGGGTCCCATCCAGGGAATAGTGGCCCACCACCCCCATGGGCCCAACAGTGGGGCCCATGGCAGTGGGGCTGGGGCAGTGGGCCGTGGGCCGCGACCCTCTTCTACTCGGCCTTCCGGCGGCCGGTGGGCTAGCCGGCAGTTCGGCCCAACACCCGGCGGTGGCGGCCCGGCGGCCGGTGCCCCAACGGCGGCGGCTCTCCAGCGGCTCCAAAGGCGGCTACGGCCCAGCTCCATCACAGACAGGAGTTCTTGGGCCCCGACCTCCGCAAGCCCATCATGCAGCAGGCCCCACTTAAACCGATATCGAGGCCGCGATGCACACACTGGGGCTAACTCAACCGGACCCAAATTGGTATGTGGACACCAGTGTCACAACTCACATGACTTTCGTATCAGGTACTCTCTCATCTTATTCCAATTTGAGCACCCCTCGGGGGATAATTGTTGGTAATGACAGTTCTATTCCAATCCTAGGGTATGGTCAAAAAAAATTGTCTCCTCCCAATCCACCCCTTCTCTTGAAAAATACTTTACATGCTCCTAAATTGATTAAAAATTTAGTGTCTGTCCGAAAGTTCACAATTGACAATTCAGTTTCCGTGGAATTTGATCCTTTTGGTTTCTCTGTGAAGGATTTCAAGACGGGGAGCCATCTCATGAGGTGTGATAGTAGGGGGGATCTCTATCCTATCATGCCCGGTTTCAGTCCATCGAGTCCAGCCTTGCCGTCAGTTTTTGCAGCCATCTCTCCTTCCGTGTGGCATGCTCGCATGGGTCATCCGGGATCTTCTATTTTATCAGTTTTAGATAAAAATAGCTTTATTTCTTGTAAGGGTACGAATCGTACTCCACTTTGTCAGTCTTGTTCATTAGGAAGAATTGTTAAGTTGCCTTTTGTAGACTTCAATTCTCATACATCAATGCCATTTGATATTATTCATAGCGACCTATGGACGTCTCCTGTTCATAGTTCATTGGGTCATCGATATTATGTTCTCTTTTTAGATGATTATTCTAGATTTTTGTGGACGTTTCTAATTGCGAATAAATCACAAGTGTTTTCCGTCTTCATCAAATTTAGAGCATTCATTCGCACTCAATTCGAGAGAGAAATAAAAAATATTCAATGTGATAATGGGAAAGAGTATGACAATAGGGAGTTTCGGGAATTCTGTGCTAAAAATGGGATTAATTTTCGGTTTTCGTGTCCTCATACATCTTCACAAAATGGGAAGGCTGAACGCAAAATTCGTTCCATAAATAACATTGTCCGAACTCTCTTAATTCATGCCTCCGTACCTCCATATTTTTGGCACCATGCTCTACAAATGGCCACATATCTTCTTAATATAATTCCGTCTAAAGGTCTGACATATTCTTCCCCCCTCCAAATATTGTATAATAAGAACCCTCCTTATTCTCATCTTCGGGTTTTTGGGTACTTGTGTTTTCCGTTATTCCCATCCACCACAATTAACAAACTTCAGGCTCGGTCTACCCCGTGTGTATTTTTGGATTATCCATCTAATCATCGTGGTTATAAATGCTTTGATTTATCCTCAAATAAAATCATAATTAATCGCCACGTCCTTTTTGATGAAACCCAATTTCCTTTTGCGAAAGTTCAGACTCCCGAGCCACGGTCGTATAATTTTTTGGATGAACAAATATCCCCGTATATTATTCAAAATTTTTCGGACATCTCCCGCACCCAAATTCCGCCAGCGGGCCCACTGCCCGCTGGACCCACATCCGCCGATGCAAGCAGCTCCGATTCTTGGATCACTCCCGACAGAATTGGGCCGGTCCCACCCCACTGGAACTGGTCCAGTTGATGACACAGTTTTCCGATTTGGGCGAGCAGGCCCACTGCGTGCTGGCCAGTCCGTACCGACCCCAGAAAATTCCCTCAATTCTTCCTCGAGTCATATACCGGTCACTCGTAGTCAGCGGGGCATCTTTACACCTAAAAGACATTTTAATTTACATTCTGATGTCTCTAAATCCCCCTTGCCTCGCAATCCTGTGTCCGCATTAAATGACCCTAATTGGAAAATTGTTATGACTGATGAATATAATGCTCTTATTGATAATAAGACGTGGGAGTTGGTGCCCCGTCCATATGGTATTAATGTTATCAGGTCTATGTGGATTTTTGCTCATAAGGAGAATTCAGATGGGTCATTTGCTCGACATAAGACGCGACTTGTGGGTGATGGTAAGACTCAGCGAGTTGGGATTGATTGTGGTGAGACGTTTAGTCCGGTGGTCAAACCGGCTACCATTCGCATTGTGCTTAGCTTGGCTCTTTCAAAGACTTGGCCAATTCATCAGTTGGATGTTAAGAATGCTTTCCTACATGATGATCTCAAGGAAACAGTCTATATGCATCAGCCGTTGGGTTTCAGGATCCAAACCGTCCTCATCATGTATGTTTGTTGAAGAAGTCCTTATATGGGCTTAAGCAGTCTCCAAGGGCCTGGTACACGAGGTTTGCTGACTTTATTTCAACTATTGGGTTCACTCACAGCAGGTCAGATAATTCCTTGTTCATCTACCGCCGTGGTTCGTCCTTGGCCTACATTCTGTTGTATGTGGATGATATCATCTTGACTGCCTCTTCCGATGCCTTGCGCCAATCTATCATGACCATGCTAAGTTCTGAGTTTGCTATGAAAGACTTAGGGCCTTTGAGTTATTTTTTGGGATTGCCGTCAAGCGTCATTCAGGTGGATTGTTTTTGTCTCAACGAAAGTATGCTGCTGAGATCATAGAGAGGGCTGGGATGTCATCCTGTAAGTCCACTTCCACGCCAGTTGATGCAAACCCCAAGCTAAGTGCCGCAGCAGGAGCACCATACGAAGACCCGACCCGCTATCGCGAGCTTACGGGGGCCCTCCAAGATATCTTACCTTTACCGGACCGGATATTACGTATGCGGTTCGGCAGTGTGTTTATTCATGCATGATCCCGAGTTGAGCACATGAATGCAATCAAACGCATCATTAGGTATATTCAGGGGACACTGGACTATGGGTTGCACTTGTATCCTTCATCTACATCCACACTTGTCTCTTACACGGATGCTAATTGGGGTGGTTGTCCCGACACCAGACGGTCGACTTTGGGCTACTGTATGTTCCTTGGCAACAACTTGGTCTCCTGGCCGGCAAAGCGTCAGGCAACTCTATCACGCTCAAGTGTAGAGGCAGAATATCGAGGGGTAGCGAATGTGGTCTCCGAATCATGTTGGCTACGTAATTTGCTTTTGGAGCTTTATTGTCCCATTTAGAAGGCAACCTTGGTATATTGCGATAACATTAGTGCCATCTACCTTTCAGGTAACCCAGTTCAACACCAACGTACCAAGCATATCGAAATGGACATTTACTTTGTCCGTGAAAAGGTTGCAAAGGGTCACGTTCGCGTATGCCATGTCCCGTCTCGTTATCAAATTGCGGACATCTTTACAAAGGGTCTACCAAATAGCTCTCTTTGAAGATTTTAGGGACGATCTCGGCGTTCGAAGACCGCCCGCTATGATTGCGGCAGGGTGTGTTAAACAAAGGTAATATACCCGTGATATACACCGAATATACAACGATATATATCACGGGTATACAAGCGATGGCCCAAAACAACAAAGCGAGGGCGCCCCAGCCGGTGGGCGATGGCCCAAATCGTCTAGGCCCATCACGGCTTTGGGCAAAGCAAAGCGAAGGGAAAAGTTTGTATATTAAGGAAAGTATATTTTGTGTATATTGTAGTGTATTTGTTACCTAGATTAGATATACACTTACCATAATTAAGATATACACTTACCATAATTGTATAGTTAGAATTATGGTAGAATAAGGTTTTAGGAATAGAATAGGAATAGGATTCTCCTATTATGGAAATATGTAACTTGTATATATAGCCTTTCAATTAATGAAAATAATCAAGGGGATTATTTCTTTCACTAAGATTGAACTTTTTGTTAGCTAGAAAAAGAAGTGAGCTACTTATAAGGGGTTAGATACTATTAATGGTGTGAGATCTTTTGAAAAACAATTGTGCGGGTTTAACCCAAAATGAATAATATCACACCATGTTAAAAACATCTTTGAATTGTTTTAGTCCAACAACTGATATCAGAGCCAACTTCTTAATTGCTAAGATCACTTAATTCCCATTTTGAAAAATCCATTAGCTCAAGGAATTTCACCGTTCCTGATCAGCCTAGAATTTAGTTAAACAATTAAAATCAAACTCAGAATCCATATTAGCAAATTCTGCATGAACAGCTCATTAAGTGATGGTTAGGTGGTAATATATATTGTCGTTCTCGAAGTCCTTGTTGTGGAAGTTTCAAATGAGAGCTACAGGCTACCTAACACACAGATCTCTTTCACTTTGAATTTTAATATTGATGTTTCCTCATTAAGTGAACGTATTTAATTTTCCAACGATCAAGTCAATGCACAAGTCTTGTGAGAAATGTCAAAGTTGGCTATATTTATCTAAGAAATTACACTAGACATGTTGTTGTTGTCGTCTAAGAAATTAATTGTTTTTTTTTCCTCCTTACTGTTTTTAATTGTCCAAACACATGACATTTTTATTTTTTTAAATAAAAGAAAACAATCAAACCACAAAACAATACTTTCTTTGTTGTTTGTTTTCCTTTTAATGTTATACTAAAACTCCTCTTGCTCTTTTTGAATAGTTACCATAGGAGTCTCCCTTGGTTGAAGGAACTACGTTAAAAGAAAACTGCAGTATTCGAGGTTAAGGACATAGTTATCCGGTATCTTTATACACGGATAGGAGGAAGAAAATTTCCAGTGGAATAGTCGGAGTAATTCTCCCTTTTGTGATTTACACCTTATTTTTTTCCTAAATAATCTGCATCTTAATCTACTTAGTTCTTTGCAATACTATTAAAGTCCCTTTCCCCCAATTACTTACAAGGGCAAAATAGGAATAACACAATAAGTATTTCTCTAAAGTTCATTTCGTAACACTAACCTCCCTTGTGATTTTTGATATTACGCTTATCTTTCTTATTTTATTTTTTTTGTAATAATTCTTTCAAGTAAAATATTATTAATTTAAATTATTACAATATAACTTATTAAATCTTATACTTAATTAATTTTTTCCAAATATCTTATTTAACGAGTTCTTTAAAAATTCGAGATGCATCGGAGACATGGGTTTTGAAAAGAATGTACCACATCGGTGACGGACGAAAATCCTGGGCTCTGATACATGTTAAATTAGACTGGGCCTAACTCACACTCCAAAAACTAGCTCAAAGGGAGGAAGATTGTCCAAGCCTTATAAGGAGCCAGGTTCTCGTCCGTCACCGATATGGTATATTCTTCCAAATGGTTAATCATGGCATTCCAACATCTGTCCTGGATGAACTTCGTAAGGAGCACGAGAGTTTTTTGAGCAAGATATCGAGCTTAAGAAACAGTATTACACTCGAGATACTACGAAAAATGTGATTTATATCAGTAATTTTGATTTGTATAGTCCTTGTGTTCCAGCTGCAAGTTGGAAAGACTCACTTTTCTGTTTCATGGCTCCCAAGCATCACAGTTCAGAAGAATTTCCAACAGCATGCGGGGATTAGGTATATGTTCATTTTTTTACCTAGTAACTAAATATGTATTTATGTTGTGACAAAAATCAAGAATAAAGCATGACACATGATTTATGCTTAATGTTAGTTTTGGAGGATACCGTTAGGGAAATTAAGAAATATAACTAGAAGAGGTACCGGTCCCCGAAAGCCAATCAAGCATACTTTGTTATTTCAAATATATTGATGATATGTCCTGTTTCAATCAATTTGTGCAGGGAAATACTAATGGAGTACTCTAAGGATGTGAAGAAATTAGGCTGCTCCTTGCTTGAATTATTGTCTGAATGTCTCGGTCTTGATTGTTGTCATCTTAGTTTCTCGAGCAATTACTATCCAGCATTCTGACGGTGATTTATCACGGTGCTTCTGCAAGATCATATAGGAGGACTCCAAGTGCTTCACCGGAATCAGTGGATTGATGTTCCTCCTACTACACCTAGTGCTCTTGTGGTGAACATTGGAGATTTTCTGGAGGCTATTACTCACGTCTTTTTCTTTCTAATCTTATCGATATATACACAACATAACACCTGTTGCGCTTAATTTTCAGCTCATATCAATTATCAAATGACAAGTGTTCGGAAATTTAACTATGTGTGATTGAGTTTTTTCCGTCTTTAGTGACTTAAACACGTGGGCCCCGCATGTCGGAAACATCGTTTCTTCGCACATGTCTAATCTACTAAATGAGTAGATGATATTAGTGTCAAGTATCGTTAAATTTCGTTAAGAAATGAAAGAAATATTGGTATACAAAGTAAGGTGTTTGAGATATGAATAGATGGAGTGTTTGGCCAAATAACCATCTCCCACATAGGTATAAGATGGAAGGATTGAGCACTATATAAACTCTATTTTTTAGTAAGGATTTGGGACCTCAAGGGGTAACCCATGTGTTAAGAAGAGGGAGAACCTAGGTGAGCTTGGGTTCGGGGCTAAGCCCCACACGAGCACTGCCGCCGCTCGCCCGCTACGGGCTCGGGCTCGGGTCACGAGTTGTGGGCTCTCTTCCGAAATTTTCTTTTTGGTCCCTGAAGATTTCGAGCCCTCATCTTCAACTATAAATTGAACATTACTGTTCAGTTTACAGAATAGAACACAGAAACACAGTCTGTTCTGTTCTAAATACAAAAACAAGAACACATAAATCCTCTCCTCTTCAGCAGTCTGTTCTATATTTATTTTCTTCGCTAGAATCAACTTTACTTGCTTTGTATTGTTGATTGTTGCTGTTTTATCTTGGGAGACTATTGTCCATTACCGTTAAAGCATTCATACGGGATAATTTTGTCTTAAAGATAGAGAGCCATCTTTCGACTTAGCCTTGTTTTGTTTCACCTTTCTGACACCATTTTTTACCTACAACAAGTACATAAGTGTTGAGCATAGAGCAATTGGAAATAAAATTGGGTCAAGAATGTCAGTTGCATGCTTCTTCGGTGAAGGTCCCCAATCTTCCAAGCTGTATGGACCAATTACTGAATTGCTATCAGAAGATAATCCACCAAAATACCGTGCCACCACAGTGAAAGACCCCACTAATTATGTCTTTAATAAGGGCCTAGATGGAACTTCTGCATGTCGCATTACAAGTTCTAATCGTAGTAATGTAACAATTGAATATATGATGAGAGCTGAGAATTTTACTTTCGATGTATATTACAGATGGTTACCTATCATATTGTATCATAATGTTACTTTAGATACAATGTTTGTGTTGATTGTTACTTAAAAGTGTAAAGAATGGATCTTGGGCCTAACTCAATCCTACAAGCTAGCTTTTGGGATTGAGTTAGGCCCAAGATCTATTGTTTACATGGTATCAAAGCCAGACTCATTCCAATTCTTTGTCCACCGATGTTGGGCCCCCAAATTATATTATCCACGCTCCAATTAACAAGGTCTGGGCGTGCGGAGGAGTGTTAAAGAGTCCCACATCGGATATGAAATGGGAACGTGGACTCCTTATATGGACTTGAACAATCCTCACCCTACAAGGTTAAGCTTTTAGATCAGATGGTCACACACTTTAATAAAAAGTTTATTGTAGCGTATTGTTAAATCCATCCTTATATAAGGACAAAAAGTCTCATTTTATGTAACGATCATGGAACTAGTTCCATAACTACAATTAGCTAAGAGTGATGAAAATTTTGGTTTTCTTCTACAATTAGCTAAGAGTGATGAAAATTTTACTTATCTACCTTTCATAAGCTACCACTATAGCTTCTGATATCCTTATAAGAGACTAAAAATAATTTAACACCTCTGTTTTGTCGTCCAAATTACAAGTATCCAAGAGTCTAAGTTAGTGGATCTTTGACAAATCAGCTCTAACCTCTATGTGCTACGAGGAGATATCTCAATCTCTCTTCCTCTAGTGGTCTTCATTTGACAAATCCTCCTATATTGTTGTAATTTTTGCAGTAAAAATTAGTTAATCCTTTAAAGCTTATCATGACTCTTTCCTAGTCTATAGCCTCTATTTTTGCTGGATGGTGAAGATTATGTTTTGCATAGCATGTGTACTTATAATATCCCGTGCTGCCCATGAGATTCTAAGAACCTCAGGAACTCTACTTGTTTATACATAGCAAAGAATATGGCAGTCCCTAGCACCTATGATTTTCAGGCCACAGTTCAGAAAAGTTATGACAAAATGAGTGAGTTAAAAGCCTTTGATGATACAAAGGCTGATGTCAAAGGGCTTGTTGATGCTGGAATCACTAAGGTGCCTCAAATATACATTCTACCTCCAAAAAACAGGCCCGAGTCCTCGAATACATGTGAAACACGGTTCACTTTTCAGGTGATAGACTTGAAGGCATCGATGAGGATCTAATCAAGCATAAAGAGATTGTGCACAAAGTTTGAGATGCATCAGAGACATGGGGATTCTTCCAAGTGGTAAACCATGGCATTCCAATATCTATCCTGGAAGAAATTTTGCAAGGAACATGTCAGTTTTTTGAGCAAGATATTGAGGTTAAGCAACAGTATTACACTCGAGATAGTACAAAAAAGGTGATGCATATTAGCAATTTTGATTTGTATAGCCCTGCTGTTCCAGCTGCAAGTTGGAGAGACTCACTTTTCTGTTTAATGTCTCCTGATCCTCCCAGTCCAGAAGAATTTCCAACAGCATGCAGGTAAATGTTCATAGTTGCTATATAATATGCCACGTCCAGGAGATCCTTTTAAATAACATAGGATCTGTTCTAAGGCTGCCCAATGATCGGGAAAGAACGAGAAATAACAATTAAGGTCTCTAGTAAGTCTACTGACAGACATCAAATTAAAGGCCAACTTCGATAGACTTAAAACACATGGCCGGTAATCCTAATATATTTTCTAGCTTTCAAACACACAAAGCACTCTCTCCTGTGATGGTAGCTGATGGATCAACTTGTAACATTGTGGGATCTCGGACTGTCATCAAAACTAAGAAACCTAGGAACTCTACTTCACTGATGATTTTCAGGCCAGAGTTCAGGAAAGTTATGACAGAATGAGTGAGTTGATAGCCTTTGGTGATACTAAGGCTCATGGCAAAGGAATTGTTGAGGCTGGAATCACTGATGTGCCTCGAATATTTGTTCAGCCAACTAAAATAGAGGAATCTATAAGCAGTTGTGAATACTTGCCATGGATGATTGACAATATACTTGCAACTTTTAAACAATTCATGTTCTTGTTCACTAAAAATGTACTCGAGTTTCCCCTATTTCTTTTCTCGGTTCGGTTCAGCATGTTACCAATTGACGATTCTTGGTGTTAGTCATTGAGATAAAAGTGAATAGGATACCCTCAGTGTCATACAAATTAGAATATTGATCGAGAAAAAAAACTCAAATATGCTGCATTCTTGATTTTTTGTTTTTGTTTTTGTTTTTGGTGATTCGTAGTTATTAGTGAGTTATGCCTACTGTCAATAAAAATAGCTCCAATACTTCAATTAGCTAAGATGATGAAAGGTTTTGGTCTGCTATCTCCCTTCCATATTCTACCACGACATCATCTAATATCCTCATTTTCTTTTGGGGGTTGGGGGTTGGGTGGTGGGGTTGGGAAGGGGGGGGGGGGAGTGGCAGCGGGTTCAGACAGCGACCAACCAAAGGGACTAAAAATAATTAACTCATTTCTTTTGTTTTCTTCTGCTGCAGAATAGCTAATTTGTTGGTATGAACTGTTGATGGTGACAATTGTGGTCCAATAGTCTAAAGTAGTGGCTCTTGTTGAAAAAGTAAACTAGATTCATCCCAAGTACATGAATATACCTAGTTCATGTTAGGAAATTAATGCTAAGATGCATGTATGCTAGTGGCTCATTGGCAGTAACTTAACTCACTCATTAGGTATGACCAAATATCTAACCTCTCATCAGCCCTTTAACCCTTGATAGCCTTTTACTTATTTTATGGACAAGGAAGATAGTGTTTTGCATAAATAAGTAGCATTTTAAAAATCCCATGCTGCCCATTAGGTCATAAGAACCTCAGGAACTCTACTTGTTTATAACATCCTAGCTAAAAAGATGGTAGTCTCTAGCACTGATGATTTTCAGGCCACAGTTCAGAAAAGTCATGACAAAATGAGTGAGTTAAAAGCCTTTGATGATACAAAGGCTGGTGTCAAAGGGCTTGTTGATGCTGGAATTTCTGAGGTGCCTCAAATATTCTTTCTACCTCCAAAAAACAGGCCGGAGTCCTCGGATACACGTGAAACACAGTTGCATTTTCCCAGTAATAGACCTTGAAGGCATCGACAAGGACCCAATCAAGCATAAAGAGATTGTGGACAAAGTTCGAGATGCATCGGAGACATGGGATTTCTTCCAAGTGGTTAATCATGGCATTCCAACATCCGTCCTGGAAAAGATGCTGCACGGAATACGACAGTTTTTTTAGCAAGATGTCGAGGTTAAGAAACAGTATTACTCTCGAGATACTACGGAAAAGGTGATTCATACTAGAAACTTTGATTTGTATAGCCCTTCTGTTCCAGCTGCAAATTGGAGAGATAGTCTTTTCTGTTTAATGGCTCCTGATCCTCCCAGTCCAGAAGAATTGCCAACAGCATGCGGGTAAATGTTCTGTTCTTATAGAAAAACCAACCAACATTACTTTTCCTAGTAACTAAATATGTATCCTGCTGTGACAAAAATCAACAATAAACCACGACTTATGTTGTTATGGTTATGTGCTTTCTTGCAACTGATTTATGATTAATGCGAGTTTTGGTGGATATTGTTGGGGAACTCAACTAAAAATCTGGTCCCTTTGAGCCAATTGAGTATATTTTTTTTTCAAATATCGACATGTGACATTTCATCAATTTTATTGAAATTACTGCAGAGAAGTACTAATGGAGTACATGTGATGAAATTAGGCTGCTCCTTACTTGAATTATTGTCATGAGGTCTTGGTCTGGATCGTTTCTATCTCAAAGATATGGATTGCGCTGAGGGGCTCGGTATTTTGGGACATTACTATCCAGCATGCCCTCAGCCAGAACTCACGATAGGCACCAACAAACATTCTGAGAATGATTTTGTCACAGTGCTTCTACAAGATCATATAGGAGGACTCCAAGTGCGTCACCAGAATCAGCGGGTTAATGTTCCTCCTACACCTGGTGCTCTTGTGGTGAACATTGGAGATCTTCTGCAGGCTAGTAATCTTGTTCTTTTCTAAACCATCTACAATCAATAAGAGTGAATATACCACCTAGTTTGGCACTTACTTTTTTTGCTTTTTTCAGCTCATATCAAACGACAAGTACGTAAGTGTTGAGCACAGAGCATTGGAAAATAAAGTTGGACCAAGAATATCAGTTGCATGCTTCTTCTACACAGGTTCAATGCCATCTTCCATGCTTTACGGATCGATTACTGAATTGTTGTCAGAAGATAATCCTCCAAAATATCGCTCAACCACAGTGAAAGACTACCGTGATAACTTCCGTAAAAAAGGTCTAGATGGAACTTCTGCATTGTCGCGTTACAAGATCTAATCCTCACATAACTATTGAATATATGATGAGAATCGAGAATTTTACTTTCGATGCTTGTATGGATGGTTATTACCTATTGTATTGTATCATATTGTTACTTTAAATATAAAGTTTGTTACTTAAACTTTGTATTGTTAAATACATCGTTATGTAACGACAAAAAGTACCATTTTATGTAAGGAACGATTTGGTGTGATCGTGCCGTTACCTTTTTCACCTTCTCATTTTGCCTTTGCTTATTATTTAATAATCTTATATCATTTACCATACTTTTTAAATAATAACTCTACTCTGTACCCTACTTTTTTTATTGATCAAAGTATAACTACTGACCGGAATTACAAATTTTAGTCGAAAGGTTATGAGCCAAAGAGCATCACTTGGAAATATCTTGTTCATTTTTTACGCTCTTCGAAAAAACTGGTAGAGAGGCAACCGCTGCAGAAATAAGAGGCTTCTTTATTTTTAGAAGATTTGGAGTTCTTTTTTCCACTTCTTAATAATTGGAGCAAAAGAACCGCTGCTTCAATTTCTGAAAGTGACCTTTCTTGGATCCAACTTTGTGGGTCATGGAGTATTGGTGCCTTTTCTTTTAAATTCATAATTGAAAGAAATTAATTTTCATTAATGAATGAGTATATATATAATTTACAATTTTCATAATATGGAAAATCATATTCCTATTTCTATTCTACTCCCAAAACGTTATTCTATTTGTACAAGAATTCTACAATTATGACAAGTGTACAAAGCTAATTATATACAATAATTGTCTCCTAAAACCCGTGATATACACGGTTCCTATATGGCTTGTGTTTCCGTGATATACACGGTATACACAGGGCATTGTATGTGCAACGTATACCGTGTATATCACGGGTATATTTATCACACCCCCGCAGTCATAGAGGGCGGTCTTCGTACGCTAAGACTGTCCCTAATATCTTCAAATAGAACCGAAGGAAGACCCTTCGTAAAGATGTCTGCAATTTGATACCTGGAAGGGACATGTAAGACGCGTACTTGTCCACGAGCTACCTTTTCGCGAACAAAATGGATATCCATCTCAATATGTTTAGTGCGCTGGTGTTGAACTGAATTCCCAGAAAGATATACGACACTAATATTATCACAATATACCAAAGTAGCTTTTTGAATGGGAAAGTGAAGTTCTAAGAGAAGATTACGTAACCAATTTGATTCAGAAACCACATTGGCTACCCCTCGATACTCGGCCTCTGCACTGAAGCGTGATAAGGTAGTCTGTCATTTTGCAGACCATGAGACCAAGTTATCGCCAAGAAACATACAGTATACGGATGTAGAGCGTCTGGTGTCCGGACAACCACCCCAATCAACATCGGTATACGAGACAAGTGTAGAGGCTGATGATGGATATATATGCAAACCATAGTTGAGTGTACCTTGGATGTATCGGATAATGCGTTTAAGCGCATTAACTTTGATCGTTTGGATTTTCTGTAACGGACCTCCGTATCGAAAAACTCCTTACATGATGCAATAGTGAATGGGACCTATATCATATCCTACTAACATCCGTTGCTAGTGTCACTCCTTCCACCATTCTAACAATCATCTCCCCCAACGTGGCATAGTAGACTTGGTCATCCGGGTTCTCACGTTTTTTATTCTCTTAGAAACCGAAATTTGATCCAATGTAACAAAGGGAACCTTTCTCATAGTTGCTCCTCTTGTCAGTTAGGGAAACACGTTAGACTACCATTTACGACTTTTATGAGTACTACTTTCTCTCCCTTTGATATTATTCACGTTGATTTATGGACATCTCCCATAACTAGCAATTTAGGTCACAAATATTATCTGGTATTTTTGGATGATTTCTCTCACTTTGTTTGGGTATACCCACTTAAACTCAAATCTCAAGTGTTCTCCAAATTTGTTGAGTTTCGTACACTGGTTAAAACGCAGTTTGAAAAAGACATAAAATCGTTTCAATGTGATAATGGTCGTGAGTTTAATAATTCCTTCTTTCATAAATTTCGTGCGGCTAACGGCATGGTTTTTCATTTCTCGTGCACATATACCTCCCCTCAAAATGGTAAAGTCGAAAGAATTCTCCGAATCATTAACAATATGATTCATACCCTCATTTTGCATGCGTCTCTTCCTCCTACTTTTTGGGTATATGCACTAAAAATGATAGAACGCGTTCTCAACATTTTACCTATCCGTACGATTCAAAATAGGACACTCATCGAAATTCTCTACTGTCGGATCCCTACCTATGACCATCTTAGAATTTAAGGCAGACACTGGGTTACGGGGTAGGGGGATTTAAGAACATTATAATTTATATTAAAATGTCTCTTTGGTCTAAAAATATCTCGTTGACTACGAGTAACATGCCCTTGACTCGAGGTAGAAATTGGTGAATTTTGGGTAAGATTTGAATCAGTGACAGACTGGACAACAGGCAGTGGGCCTTCTAACCCAATACTGGAAACAAGAAATGGAAAGGGACAAAACTGGGAAAGGGCTGGGACATTGGACTGGGCAGACGACCCACTGGACAGCCCTGATGAATTAATGACAAAATAATTAAGTGGTTACTAATACTTCAATTGCAAGAATTAATGTTTTACCCACGTAATGCAGTAACTAATAAGTTTATATTTTTCATGTCAATATGCATTGTATATGAAAAGAACGGTAGTAGCTTCATAAATTTTAAATGCATATTTACACTTGTACAAAATTATTATAGGAGTAGTGATTGGTTAAATGGTAAAAAGGTCGTTCAATATTTAATGAACATTTTGATAATTCAACTTTAACTTAGGGTCTTCCCATTTTTAGAATAGTATAGATATAGATAGATAAATAGATGGATACATGGGTGATTTTAAGTACTAAATTTGGGACACGTGAACTCATGATTTCTCGTAAAACTAGGACTTTGTGTATATATTAATTAAAATTAATATAACACTATCGGCTGAAACCTATGCTACATAAAGACTAAATTGTGCACTTTGTTGAAGGTTAATTTATTTACTTAGAGTAATAAGGATCAATTCTCACTTAATATATTTTTTCCTTTCTTCTTTTTAGTGATGCACCCATATTTTAGAAATCTTAGATTCGCCTCCGGATAGATAGATATAGATATAGATGATGATACGATTAGAGTGATGACGTTTTTTGTTTTGTTCGGCTTGTCTAGCTTTCATAAGCTATCACTATATATCTTCTAATATCTTGTATTTTTGGTGTATGGGTTGGTGGTGGTGGGGTGAAGAATGGCAGTGGATTCAGATAGTGACCAATGAAAGGGACTAAAAACAATTTAAAGCTTATCATGACAATCTCCTTGTTTATAGCCTCCTTTTTTGTGGATAGGGAAGATAGTATTTTGCATAGAGATTAGTATATATATATATATAGTATCCCATGCTTTGGTTCTAAGAACCTCAGGAACTCTACTTGTTTATAACATCCTAGCAAAGAAGATGGTAGTCTCCAGCACAAATTATCAGTCCACAGTTCATAAAAGTTATGACAGAATGAGTGAGTTAAAAGCCTTTGATGATACTAAGGCTGGTGTCAAAGGGCTTGTAGATGCTGGAATCACTAGGGTACCTCAAATATTCACTCTACCACCAAAAAACATTTCAGTGTTAGGATTTGAGTTCCAAATTCAACCTAATCAGAAAATAGTAAATAAGCGAAGAATAAATAACACACATAAATTTATAGTGGTTCACCCTCAATGTGAGAACTACGTCCACTTTGCCGCTGCAGATTTCACTATAATCAGAATAGGGAGTTTGTATTTACAATTCTCTCTACCAAGAAAAAAACCGGCCCTGTAGTATATATAGCGAAAACTAGGGCGACTATAATACAAGCCCGAAACTGGCGACTCTGCGTAGGGTGTTCATAGTGTCGGCGATGAATTAGGCTCCACAACTCAACAATCTCCCACTTGGAGACTAATTTCAATCTTCTGTCTCCATCTGCAGCGGCGACTCCGATCCTCATCCAAGGAGTCCAACTGAAGTTGCACACAACTTCAGTTTATCATTCGGCACGGCCTTCGTCAGCATGTCTGCTGGTTTCTGAATCTCTGGGATATTCTCAAGCACTAATACTCCATCTTCCAAAGCTGATCTGATGAAATGGTACCGGAGTTGTATGTGGTTCGTGAGAGCATGGTAGACCGGGTTCTTTGCCAAATGAATAGCACTCTGGCTATCACAGTATAGCACACTCCCCTCGTGGTCATTGTCCAATTCCCGCAGAAAAGATTGTAGCCACATCATCTCCTTCATGGCCTCCGTCACGGCAACGTACTCAGCCTCACAGCTAGAGAGAGCCACTATCTTCTGTAACTTTGAAACCCAGCAAATTGCAGTACCTCCGAAGGTGTAAACATACCCGGATGTGCTCTTTCTGCTATCAACATCACCACTATTGTCAGCATAAACATATCCCTACAATCTTGTCTCTGACTTCCGGATACACAACACTGAACTTGAGCTGCCCTTCAGATACCTGAAAATCCACTTCACAGCCTCCTAGTGTTGATTTCCCGGATTGCTCATTAACCTGCTAACAACTCCCACTGCATGTGCAATGTCTGGCGTCGTACATACCATCGCGTACATAAGACTGCCAATAGCAGAGGCATAAGGGACCTTATCCATATGCTCCATCTCGTCCTTGGTCACAGGCGACTGATCGTTGGACAAACGAAAGTGTCCAGGCAAGGGAGTACTAACTGGCTTGGCATCGTCCATGTTGAACCTCTTGAGAACCTTATTCACGTATTTATCTTGTGAGAGTTTGAGGCCCTCCTTACTTCTGATGATTCTCATTCCAAGGATTTGCTTTGCGGATCCCAGATCCTTCATTGCAAATTCTTCTGACAACTTCTTCTTCAGCCTATCAATCTCATGTAGGTCTGCTTCTATGATCAGCATGTCGTCAACATAAAGGAGCAGTATCATGTAGGTGTCTTCAAATCTCTTGAAATAACAACAGTGATCTGCTTCGCACCTTCAGAATTCGGCTTTCTTCATAAAGCTGTCAAACTTCTTATACCACTGTTTTGGAGCCTGTTTCAGTCCGTACAAGATCTTTTGAAGCTTGCACACCAGCTTCTCTTTCCCTTTGACCTCAAATCTCTCAGGTTGTTTCATGTAGATTTCCTCCTATAAATCACCGTGAAGAAAAGCAGTTTTCACGTCCATATATTGAAGATGCAGATCTTCCTTTGCTACCAGCCCAAGAACAGTTCTGATTGTCACCAACTTGACTACGGGAGAGAAGATCTCTGTGTAGTCAATGCCTTCTTTCTGTTGAAATTCCTTCACAACCAGCCTCGCTTTATAGCGCTTACTTCCATCGTGTTCTTCCTTTATCCTATAGACCCATTTATTCTGCAATGCCTTCTTCTCCTCTTGTAACTTAGCTAACTTCCATGTATGATTTGACAATAGTGAGTCTATCTCATCTTTCATTGTCAGCTCCTACTTGATCGATTCATCAACTTGCATCGCTTCTTCATAATATTTTGGCTCCTCTCTATCAGTAAGCAGAATGTAGTTGAGGGACGGAGAAAACCTGTGAACTGGCTTACTGATCCTAGATGATCTGCGTAATTCTGTGATCGGCGTCCGCTGATTTGTTTCAGAATCAATATTTTTATCAACCTCGCCATTACTGGCTTGTTCCTCTGCCAAAGTAGTACCTTGTTGTAGTTCGGGTGTCGAGAAGTCTCTCAAATCAACTGTTTCCGATTCCTTGTTCTTAGAGACTTTGCTTTCGGAACTCTCATGCAACTTGTCCTTGTACAACACTTGTTCATTGAAGCTGATGTCCCTGCTTCATATGATCTTTCGATTTTGGTCATTCCAGAATCGATAACCAAACTCGGTGTCACCATAGACAATAAAATAACACTTTTTAGATTTCAGATCAAGTTTACTTCTAGCAATAACATCAATATGAACATAGGATAAGCAACCAAACACTTTCAGAAAAGAAAGATTTACCTTTTTTCCACTCCAAACCTCTTGTGGAATTCTGAAGCCCAAAGGAACAGACGGTCATCTGTTAATCAAGAAGGTTGTTGTATTGATTGCATCTGCCCAGAATGTCTTGGGCAGTCCAACATGTATTCTCATGCTCCGTGCACGTTCGTTCAATGTTTGATTCATCATTTCCGCTGTTCCATTTTGTTGGAGCGTTCCAGGGGTAGTCTTCACCATCTTGATCCCATTATCAGCACAATACTGTTCAAAGTCACCATCAATGTATTCTCCACCATTGTCGAACCTCAGGCTCCTCAACTTGAGGTTTGTCTCATTCTCGACTATGGCTTTCCACCTTTTGAAGACAATGAACACGTCAGATTTATTTTTTATAAAATAGACCTATAGCTTCCTAGTTGAATCATCAATGAAGGTCACGTAGTAATGTGATCCTCCGAGTGAGGGGACAGTAACAGGTCCCCACACGTCAGTGTGTACTAATTCAAGCTTTTCGGCTTTCAACTCTCTACTTGCATTTGAAAAAACTTACTCGCCTCTGTTTTCCAAGAATTCAGCTCTCGCACATATGATGATTCACCGACTTCAGCTCCAGAATCATGTCGTTAGTCACCAGAAGCTTCATCTCTTTCTCGCTCATATGCCCCAGCCTACAATGCCACAACTTTGTCTTCTTGGTGTTGTCAACAACAACAACTATATCATGACAACTCGTCGTCATATAAAGAGTACTAGTTTTCTTACCTCGAACAACTACCATAGGACCCTTCGTCACCTTCCAGGACCCATTACCAAAGTTAAGATCATGTCCCTCATCATCAAGCTGACTCATTGAGATCAGATTACGCTTCAGCTCCGGCACATGTCTGACCTTTGTGATCTTCCACACATGTCCATTTGGCATCTTCAAATTAATGTCTCAAATACCAACAACGTCTAAAGGCTTACCATCTTCCAAATAGACTTTCCCGAGATACCCATCAACATAATTCATCATTATATCACGATGTGGGGTGGTGTGGAAAGACGCTCTTGAGTCAAGCACCCAAGAGTCGAACGGGCTGTCAACAGACAACAACAACGCATCAGGAATGACTTCAGTGGCAGCATTGACTCCACCCACCTTGTTGTCCTCATTCTTTGGTGCCCTGCAATTCTTCTTGATATGACCCATTTTCCCACAGTTCCAACACTCAAGTGTTCGCCCATATCTGGATTGACTCCTGCCATTTCTTGACTTTGACTTATCCTTATTTCAGTTGTATTTTCTGTCATAATTTCTTCCTCTGTTCTCAACATTCAAAGCAAAACTCGTCGATGCTTCACCAGAATCTATCCTGCGAACCTCCTCAGTAAGAATATGATCTCTAACATCGTTGAATTTTAGTTTAGCACTGCCAACAGAATTACTGACCGCTGCTCTCATCGGCTCCCAGCTATTCGGTAGAGACGCTAGCAAAATTAGGGCTTATACTTCATCGTCAAACTCGATTACAACATATGACAATCGTGTTGAATTTATTCATGTGCATTGCAACATGAGCACCTTCCTCCATCTTTAGATGAAAGAGTTTCTTCATGAGAAATACCTTATTGTTTGTCGAATGTTTCTCATACATGTCGGACAGAACCTTCATCATGCCAACGATGGTCTTCTCCTTCGCCACGTTGTGAGTAACATTCTTCGACATCGTCAATCGAATGACTCTCTGAACTTGTCTGTCAAGAAGATTCCACTCTGCATCATTCATCTTCTCTGGCTTCGAACTCAGCCGTTGATGAAGCTTTCTGCCGTACAAATAATCTTCAATCAACATTATCTAAAACGCAAAATTCGTACCATCAAATTTCCCGATGGCGTGCGATGAACCATATTCGCCTCCTATTGTTTTTTGAATCGCAACACAACCTGTCGCTCTTGATACCAGTTGTTAGGATTTGAGTCACAAATCCGATCTAATCAGAAAATAGTAAATAAACGAAGAACAAATAACTCACACAGATTTATAGTAGTTCACCCTTAATGCGAGAGTTACGTCCACTTTGCCGCTGCAGATTTCACTATAATTAGAATAGGGAGTTTGTATTTACAATTCTCTTTTTTCTCTCTACCAAGAAAAAAACTGGTGCCCTAGAGTATATATAGCAAAAACTAGGGCAACCATAATACAAGCCCGAAAATGGTGACTCTGCATAGGGTCTTTCATATTGTCGGTGATGAATTAGGCTCCACAACTCAACACAGTATTCGGATACATGTGAGACATAATTGATTTTTCCAGTGATAGACCTTGAAGGCATCGACAAGGACACAAGCAAGCATAAAAAGATTGTGGACAACGTTCGAGATGCATCAGAGACATGGGGTTTCTTCCAAGTGGTTAATCATGGCATTCCAACATTCATCCTGGAAGAAATGTTGCAAGGAACACGACCGTTTTTTGAGCAAGATATCGAGGTTAAGAAACAATATTACACTCGGAATATCACAAAAAAAGTGGTTCATGTTAGGATTTGCCTTGAATTTCCTACCTTATTTGGATTCTACCATAATTGTGTTTTGCTTATTATTCTCCCAATAGTTTTAATATTTTATATTACTTTTTTTTTTCCATATGTAGATCAATTGATCAAATCATATTATAACATTATGTCTCTTTTAGAATAGTTTTTTGTGTCATCTGATTTATCGCCGTTAAGATTTGTAATTCTTAGCTTCTGCATGACGCCCTGATTTTTCGATTCCAATAATTAGTATCATAGCCAATGGTTCAACCAACGATTCATTGGGTTGAAGACATGCTTAAGGCGACCGATTCAAATCAAGCTGCAACCAATATCACGATAATGAAGATTTTATCCAGCGTACTATATGTGGAGATGAATTTTCAACCATGTTTTCAACATCTCTACTGCTGCATCTTTAAAAATAAAGAAAAATATTTTTAAACCAATTTTTAACCATAATATTTTTAACATTATTTTTAACCATGACAAGCAGCAGTGATGAAGATACAGAAAATTCAGGCCAAGGGGAGATTTGTTAAGGTTTGCCCTGAATTTCCTACCTTATTTGGATTCTACCATAAATGTATTTTACTTCAAAAATGATTTGTTGGTGGAAAATATTTTCTTTGTAGAAAATGATTTTACTATAATTATCCTTTTCTTGTGGGAGAAGTTTTGGTCTTCTATAAATAAAAGATCTTTTATTATAATATATTAATTTTTTTCATATGTAAATCAATTTATCAAATCATATTATAACATTATGTCTCTTTTAGAATAATTTATTGTGTTTTCTGATTTATCGCCCTTAAGTTTTACAATTATTAGCTTAAGCATCACATCCTATTTTTTCAATCCCAACAGTTCATGTTTGCAATTTTGATTTGTATAGCCCTTCTGTTCCAGCTGCAAATTGGAGAGACTCACTTTTCTGTTTAATCTTTAATGGCTCCTAATCCTCCCAGTCCAGAAGAATTTCCAACTGCATGCAGGTATGTTCTGAACATCAATTAGAAAACCAACCAACTTCATTTCTTTACCTAGTAACTTAATATGTATTATGTTGTGACAAAAATCAAGAATATACCATGGTAACCTCAGTATTCTTATTGATAGTTTTGTTGGATATTATTAGGAAAATAAGAGAACTGGATCTTCTGTCAAGTTTCTTGATAAGTACCGTTTCATTAATTTACTGAAATTGCTGCAGTGAAATACTAATGGAGTTCTCTGATCATATCATGAAATTGGGAAAATCCATGTTTGAATTATTGTCTGAGGGTCTAGGTCTCAATCCATCTCATCTCAATGATATGGATTGCGCTGAGGGGCTCTCTGTTTTGGGCCATTACTATCCAGTATGCCCTCAACCAGAACTCACGATAGGCATCAACAAACATTCAGACAATGATTTTATCAGTGCTTTTACAAGATAATATTGGAGGACTCCAAAGTGCTTCACCAGAATCAGTGGATTGATGTTCCTCCTACACCTGGTGCTCTTGTGGTGAACATTGGAGATCTTATGCAGGCTAGTGGTCTTTTTCTTTTCTTAACTTAGATATACACAAGAAAAATGAAGCGAAAAGCGTCATAATAAAATTGCTATGACTCTCCAAAAACGTTGCTGCACCCATGTCAGGTGCTTCACAATGCACTATCTTTCGAGGATCGGACACTTAACCGATGGCATTTTTGTAAGAGTTCGAGCAACATAGGTAAAAAATAACCTCTACTATATAATACCTTAATATTACCCTTCGTTATACTTTGGGGCCATTCATACCCTCACTGTTAGCAAATCATTCTATATTTGCCCTTAACCCTGGGGACGAAGCTGCATCATGAGTATTACGGAGGGTAATTTTAAACCATAAGCAAAAGTAAAGGGCTAAATTAGGACCTTTTTCCTGAAGTATTTTGACATGTAGAATCCACCAATCAATTTTGGAGCTCGGTTAAAGTCGAGCGGTTGCAAAACGATTCATGGGTATGAATGACCTCAACATATAACTGAAGGCAAAACTAAGATATTTCGTATGATAGAGGAGTAAATTTGGACCTTATTTCGAAAAATGAATATAACTCTAATTGCTACTAAAACAAATTGTTCTTATTCTGGTGTTTTCCAGTTCATATCAAACGACAAGTACCAAAGTGTGAGCACAGAGTATTGTCAAATAAAGTTGGTCCAAGAATATCAGTTGCAAGCTTCTTCTACACTGGTTCATTGCCAACTTTCAAGCTTTATGGACCAATTAAGGAGTTGTTGTCAGAAGATAATCCTCCAAAATAGAGCGCAACCACTGTGAAAGACTATGCTGATTACTTCCGCAATAAAGGTCTAGATGGAACTTCTGCATTGTTGCATTACAAGATCCAGCCATAGCAATGTAATAATATTGGAAAGTAGGATGAGAGAATCTAACTTGTGATGGTCTAAAGTAAGATAATTCTTATGCTTAAGCTTCATATATGGTGAAAATAATAAGCACTTCTATTATCTTTGGAAGATTATATTTTTGACTGCTTTGTTGTAGGTTCTATTCATGTCAACAAAATAATGAATGCCAATTTACTTGTAGAATCAACTTTTCCTCTCTATTCTCTCATTCCCTTGATTTGATATCTTCTTAATTAATGTAGTGCGTTTTTTGTTGAAGGGGGTGACTAGATTTCCTCAAATTGTAATGGATTTGGTGATTTAATTTGAAGAAATTATTCAATTTCTCGTTAATCTCCCTTTTTATATTTTTCCTCTTTGTCCTATGCAATTGGAGAAGAGCTACTAGTTCCTTTGCTACAAGTTGAGCAGAATATAACAAAATCCAATTAGTGCCAAAAATTATGTGAACTAAGTAAGAGAGAAAAAGTCTTGAATTATCAACTGTGTATTTTCCTTTGTCCTGTAATTTCTTGGCTTTGCATTGTGACGGTATCTGGTTGCAGAAAAGCTAATAAGAAAATATTAACTCTCTTATAATATATAATATACAAGCACCCGTATATCTTGATGTTTCACAAGAAATCTTGCTTGCATAGAAGATATGGTTGGCGTAACTAATGGAAGAACTCAGCAAGATGATAGTTCGGAATATGATAGGAAGGTAGAAGTTCAAGCCTTTGATGATACAAAGGCTGGTGTAAAGGGACTTCTGGATGCTGGTATCACAAGGTTACCGCGTATATTCTTGCACAACCAGTATGTGGCTGAAAAGAAATCGGACTCCGAGATAGTTACAAAGTTTAGCATTCCAGTCATAAATTTTGAAGGCTTGAGGAAGAGTGCAGCTCATCGGGCTGATATCATTCGAGGAATAAAGGATGCTTGTGAAAACTGGGGATTTTTCCAGATTGAGCACCATGAAATCCCATCAACTGTCTTGGAGAAAGTACTAGAAGGCGTTCGCCATTTTCATGAGCAGGGTTTTGATGTGAAGAAAGAGTTCTACTCCCGTGATGTTACGAGGAAGTTCAGCTACAATAGCAATTTCGATCTACATAAAACACGAGCAGCTAATTGGAGGGACACCCTTTCCTTTGTCATTGCTCCTAATCCTCCTGATCCCAAAGAAATGGCCGAGGTTTGCAGGTATTAAACATGATACTAGTACTATATCAGTCTTTCCTTAGGCAGCTATAGCTCATAAACATTATGATATGCTACATCATTGTCATGTTTATTGTAAATAAAATGGACCTTGAACCTAATTCAATCACAAAAACGAGCTCACGGTGTAAAAATTTCCAAGATATAAGGAGACACCGGTCTGTCCTCTTAACAAATGTGGAATTCTTAACACCCTCTCACATGCCTAAGGATAGAAATCTGGAGTGTGGACTACATAATATGGGGCCTAATATTGAGGAGACCAAGACTAGGGATGAGTCTTGCTCTGATCTCATATAAAGAAAATATTATCCACCAAGCTCCAAAGCGTGTGCCACTGGCCCTTCTTTGTTATAAAAGAAAATTATCTAAGGGCAGCCCGGTACACTAAGCTCCCGCCATGCGCGGGGTCCGGGGAAGTGCCGGACCACAAGGGTCTATTGTACGCAAGCTTACCTCACATGGCCTTGGGCCTCACCTAACTCAACCCAAAATGTAAGCTCATGAAGTGAAAATTTCCGAAAACCATATCAGGAAACAACAATCCATTCGCTCAACCAATGGTTGAACACTTAATACTTCCTCTCCTCCCCTCCTCACCGGGTAATGGATATCTAAAACGTTAACAACATAGTATGTGGGCTCAAAAATGGATAAACCAAAGAACTTGGATGGGTTTGGCGTTGAAAAGATGCGTACAACATCCTAGCTCTAATTTAGAGTAGTCTTTCCACTAATATGCATCATCAATGAAAGTAGCGCCCAGCTTATATGAATACATATTTTGACTTTACAGAGATGTTTTGATCAAATACTCGGAGTATGTGATGAAACTGGGCCTTAGTCTATTTGAGTTACTCTCTGAGGCTCTAGGACTCAACCCAAATCACTTGAAAGACATGGAATGTGCAAAGGGGCTTGTCCTCGCTGGCCATTATTATCCGACATGCCCTGAACCAGATCTTACTTTAGGCCTTAGCAGTCACACAGATGGTGGCTTCTTGACTATTTTATTACAGGATCAAGTTGGTGGCCTCCAAGTCTTTCATGAAAGTCGGTGGTTTGATGTTCCTTTCTTTCCTGGAGCTCTAATTGTGAACATTGGAGACCTTATGCAGGCAAGTTCATATTGTAAAATGAGCTTGATGCATTTATATGAATGTCACAAACTTGAACAATTAATTCATTTGCTTCCATTTTGTTTTGTAGCTAATCACGAATGATAAATTCAAAAGCGTTCATCACAGAGTACTGGCAACAAATGCAGGACCAAGAATTTCAGTGGCTACTCTTTTCATAATGCGTTTTCAAGAAGGCAGTGGATCAGGACTATATGGGCCAATCAAGGAGTTGTTGTCTAAGGAAAACCCTCCAGTGTACCGGGAAACAAGCAGAAAAGAGTATGTCACATATCTATACAACAATGGGCTGGATGGAACTTCTTTATCGTCACATTTCAAATTACAGAATTAGTGATAGGATTTGGAGAAATGTCTTATCATCTTCCAGTGATTTACTCCTTGGTGGCTATGGTTTTCTGCTTGTGATTTCGATTAAGTATTCTTGTACCTGTTGTACACGCATCTCTTAGCAATTATATAAAGACCTCAAGTGCTATAATTTCATCTAACGAGATTCAAAGTAGCCTTTTTTAGTCCTGTTATATAATAGTAGTTAATTGATGGCCATTAGACATGTTGTTTTCCCTGTTCATATGTCAATAACATGCATATTTACTCAGTGACACCAGTTCATGCACTGATAAAGGATTAACGTCGAATGTTTCATGCTTTAGTATTTTCAGTTCAAGGAAACTCAAAGCTCGTCATCTTCGCTTAATTGCATTTCGTAAGACATGGATGTTGCCATGTAGAACTTGTTATCCATGACATTTGGAAGTCGTACTCTCGTGTTGCAGTTGACATTGATCACAATCCTCCAGCTGAAGATGATGGAAATAGCTGGAAGGATACTCGGAAGACTAAGACAACCGGTGCAACTGGCTTTTTGATCTCTTCTCCACCTTGGGTTCCTAGAATGACAAATAATGAGGCCAACATTCTACAGGTTTTCCCTTGCTATGGTCGGATAGAAAGCAATGAGGAGGATGCTGGTGATTTATTAAGTCTACACCAGCTATTCTAGACATACTACATATTAGAGTTTTCTCAGAATAATTTGATATATCTATGTGTTAGCAATGATACGGCTGTCGAGCAAATATCATTTGCACTAGAAAAGTTAAAAGACGCATACAAGGACATGAACCAGATGGGATGTCAGATCAATTTTTTCTTTTTACCTTGGAAGCTTATTTGGGAAGTCAAAATTCCTTACAGAGTAGCTATTTTTACTTGGCTAGTTATGAAAGAAGCAGTTCTAACTCAGGAGAATCTCAAGAAGATCAAGGCCATACAGATGTGTTCCAGATGCTAATATTGTGAACAAAACGTAGAGACAATTAATCTTCTGTTTCTTCATTGTAAAGTGGTTAGTCAACTTTGAAATCTGTTCACCAGTTTCAGAGGAATTACACGGACTATGCCGGAAGAGCAGGAGAAGCACTAACAAGCTGGAACACTGAGGGTGTTGGTAGCCAGGGGCGAATCTATAAGTAAACTTTGGGGCACGTGAATTCATGGTCTTTCTGCAAAACTAGATATTTTATGTACATATCTAATAGCACCTGATGGCACTCATGCTACAAAAAGACTTAATAGTGCACTTGGTTAAAAGCTTAATTTTTACCAAGAGGAACAATGATCAATTCTCATTTAATGCATTTTTTTCTCCTTTCTTTAGTAGTGCACCAATTACAAATCCTAGATTCACCCCTGTTGGTAGTACTAATAGAGACAGATAAAAAATTGTCCCGGCAGTAATATGGTGGACTATTTGGAAAGAGAGAAACTCTAGGTGTTTTGAATGCAATAGTAGTTCTCTGCAAAAGACTAAAAATGAATTGCATCACGAGTTTTTGTTATTGGTGCAGTTCAGAGTATATAAATGACTCAATTTCTATTGTAGACATTCTAGGATCCTTGTAAGATGAGATCATATTTAGTGTTTGTCTATTGGCTTTACCCTTTTGGATGTAGATGCAATGATGTAAGTTTTTGGCTTCCAGCACTTTGTGCTGATGATTTATACATACAGTCTGTAAACTTGTCAAAAAAAAGGTTTAAAGAGCACTTTACCCATTATTTTCCTAAAATTATAAATAAGAAGGATCTGATAGTTTAATTAGAAGAAATGATTCTTGATGTGTTTATTTGAAGGTAGTAACCTTCCAAATTGATCATTTTAACTATTGAACTCATCTAGTTTTTAATAATGTTTTCATCATCTTCCCCACTGATTTACTCCTTAGTTGCAAATACCACATGTTCCTTTAGGTGTGTTCTTTGTGTTTACAACAACAATGTACCCAATGTAATTCCTCAATGGTGTCTTCGGAGGGTGGTGTGTAGGCAGCCTAACCCCTACCTAAGGTAGAGAGTGTTTTCGATAGACCCTCGACTCAAGTAAATCATATCAAATCAAGGTAGGTGTGTTCTTTGTGTTTCTATCTTTCTAGGTAGGTGTTTTGTAGTTAATAACAAATGATAAGTTCAAAAGCGTTCTTCACAGAGTGCTGGCTAAAAATGTCGGACCACGAATTTCAATGGCGAGTCTTTTCAGAGTGCAGTTTCAAGAAGGCAGTGAATCCAGGCTATATGGGCCAATCAAGGAGTTGTTATCAGAGGAAAACCCTCCAAAGTACCGGGAACCAAGCAGAAAAGAGTATGTCGCTTGGGCTCGATGGAACCTCGTTATTGTCACAATATTTCAAATTACAGAAACAGTGACAGGCTCTGCAGAAAGCTTTCATCATCTTCACACCCAGTGTTTACTCACACGAGTTCAAGCCGTGGAAACAGTCTCTAGGTGAAATGCTAGAGACTGTAAGCGCATGAACACACAATAGACCCTCGTGGTCCGATCCTTTCTCGAACCCTACGCATAGTAAGAGCTTAGTGCACCGAATTATCCTTTTTGGGTGTAGGCATTCCAGTATTAAATTGGTAGCTATATCTTTGCCGATTGCGGTTGAAAATGATGTTGTTTTATATAATTATATCTATAATAAATATCCTATAGTATTAGCTAAGAAAAGAAAACTGCGGGCAACTACATCCAATTAAATTAAACTTTATTTGCATATTTTCTTGCTAGTATTGCTTGATACAAGCAATAATGTTAAATGAGAGTGTTATACTACTAATTAGACTATTAGCATTTTCATAATGTCAGGTACTTTAAACTACTTTACAGAAAGTTTTGTTACTATTCTTGTTCGCAAAAAAAATGTTTTCCTAACTGAGGGACAGGCATATTAACTTTTTTCTACTTGACAAAAAAAAATGTGGGACAGTCTTATAAAATGAAATTCCGCATAATGCAAAGAGAAATTCACTACTATTTCGAACTCATTGTACTAATTTGGACTTCTAGAGGGAGAAAGAAGAAAACCATTTATATACATATCCTATTTGCATCAAATTAACAAAAGTATGATATGTGTCTTTTATTTTATATAATATTTTTTATCGATCTATCAAATTTAAATTAAATAAGAATATGAGACAATTTCAAGTATTACAATAAAACATTCTTAAATTTACAGACAAACTTGAATATGTTAAAGTGAGAAATTCTGACGACAATGAAAGAAACGAAAAGTAACAGATGAAGACAAGAAAATGTCAGCGCTTTCTTTTTCAATCTTTGCTAAATAAGGATTCAAGAAAATTTCAAATATTATAGTTTCTGAATTTTATAGACAAAATTGAATATGCTAAAATGAGATAATTCCACGATAAAGAAAGGAACAAAAAGACTTTTCAACCTATTTCTAATCGTATAGCTTCATAATAATTTTGTATAAAAGTTCTATTTCCTTTTGTTCATTTTACTTGTCTTCTTTTTCTTTTGCACGTATATTAGAAAAGTATTAATTAAAAGGATAATTTGATTAAATTATAATTATTTAATTAATTTCAATTTAGTATTACTCTCTTCACCATATTAAACTCTTTTCACATTTATTAAGTAAGAATAAAGATAAAAAATAATAATTAATTATATTTTAATTTTATATGATAATTATTTTGAATAAGTTATTAACTAGAATAAACCGGAGGGAGTATGTAATATCATGAATAAAATTATTTAAAACTTCTACCGATACAAAATACCTATGAAATTGATTGAGGTGAAAAGAGAAACAAACAAAGACATAGAAAAGTCAAGAGCCTTCCTTTTCTAGAAGAGCTTCCCGATCACTAAGCTTCCGCTATACGTCGAGTCCGGAAAAGAGCTGGACTACAAAATTTTTTATATCAACTTTATCTTTCATTTTTGCAAAATACTATTTTCACGGCTCGAACCTGTAACCTCCTGATCATATAACAACAACTTTAGTAGACGTTTGATCATGCATTTTCAAATCATGATTTCATAATTTGATTTCAAATCATGTTTGTTTATGCAATTTGGACATAACTTGAACTTCAACTTCATGTCATGGTTTGAAATCTCGAATCATCCAAAAAGGTGTGATTTGGGATTCCAAATCATGATTTCATTTTTTTTAAATATAAAATTTGATAAGATTGCATAAGAATTATGAAAGTTTTGACGATTTTCTCAACTTATGATTTTTATTATATCAATGAGAAAAGATATAATTTAAGAAATCAAATTATATGTCTAAACAAAACTTATAACTTCAAACTATGATTTCAAATCAAGTTAAAACGACTCCTTAGTTCACCCAAGAGCTTTCCTTTCCTATTTTTGCTAAAACCTTCCCCCAACCCACCACTCAAACCCCCACCCCCAAAGGAAAAAATTTGGTCGTTGATGGTTCCAAATTCCAATAACGATTTTCTCAAGATGTGAACAACAAAGACTTTATTTTATTTTTAATTGCTTTAATTAGGAAAGGTCCATCTAACATTTTGACAAAATTGTGGCTTCAATTTTAAATTCTGGTGCTTGCATAGTCCAGTTTCCAACTTTCCATCCAGCGAGCTCTTTTCTATCCTTTCATCCACCAAACACCCCCCACCCTCCCAAACCCAAAAAAAAAAAAAAACCTGTCATTCTACTTTTTCCAAGAATAGGCAAATTTTCATAGATTTTTGGATTTAGCATCTGGGGTATCAAAATCTTTAATTTAACTTGGTATTACAGTTTGTTCTTGCTCAAAAGGGTAGTCTTTTGGGCTTTTGGGTCATTTTTTGTAATTCTTGAAAGGGGTTGTAGCAAGTAGCTGTTCTTTCTTGTTGAAAGGTCATAGTATTTGTTAGTTGCTTAATCAAGAACACAAATTTGTACTTGATTTTGCTTTAAAAATGGTTAAAGAAACCTTCTTTGGATAATTTTTCTTAGTTGGGTTAGTTTTATTAACCTATCAAGAAGGGTAAAAAGTTGATTCTCATAGATTTTTGAATTTAGCATTTGGGTTATCAAAATCTTTAACTTGCTGTTATTGTTGTGTTCTTTATCAAAAGGGTAATTTTTGGGGGCTTTGGGTCATTTTTTGTAATTTGTGAAAGGGGTTATAGCAAGTAGCTGTAATTTCTTGATTCTTTAGTTTCTTGTTGAAAAGTCATAGTAATTGGTAGTTGTTTAATCCAGAACACAACTTTGTACTTGATTTTGCTTCATACATGGTTAAAAAAAGGTTCTTTGGATAATTTTTCTTAGTTGGGTTGTTTTTATTAACCTATCAAGAAGGATAAAAAGTTGATTCAGTTTGAGGAGATACAAAATGAAGGATTTTGCTGGCACACCTGGTACTTTAACTGGGCTTTTTCTAAGGATGGCTCAGTGTTTTTTTGCTGCTGGTGCAATGGCCTCAATGGTAACTACTAAAGGGTTCTTCAATGTCACAGCGTTTTGGTATTCTTCCTTTCCTTTTCTCAATTCTGCATTATTTTGTTAGTTTAATTTACTGGTATTTGATTAGCTAAATTGAGGTTTCTGGGATGCATGAATTTCAAGATTCAAGCTTTATTCTATTGTAGGGAATAGATTTTTTGTGTGGCATTTCTCTGTTACCTAATCAATCCACGTTAGCAACTGGAAAAATTTATGTAGCTTATAACTCCATTTTCTTTTGGGAATTAGTCAGCTACCTTTACTCAATTGGCATTTAGTTGAATTAAGGGTGTGTTTGGTATGAAGGAAAATGTTATCCTAGAAATAAGTTGGTTTCTTACTTAATTTCTGGTGTTTGGTAAATAAACAGAAAATATTGTCCCAAACACATTTTATATGGTCTAGGCAAATACTATAGTGGTGGGGATGGAGGGTAGGGGTGTGGGGGTGGTGGTAGAGGTGGGGTGTGTTGGAGGGTGGGGAGGAGACAATTGATGTGAAATGCCACTTATGGAACTTGTTTTCCCTACTTCCACTAGGGAAGTCATTGTCGTCATATTTAAGGAATTTGTTTTCCTAGCGATAATGTTTTCCAAAAATTTTGATCAACCAAACATGGAAAAATTGGAAAACATTTTCAGAAACACACCCTAAATGGTGTTGGAAAACATATGGATTGAGAAGAAAATGGCTGAATAAACAAGTACATAATAGTCTGTTATTGAACTTATTCCTGTGCTACCAATTGTTTATAATGCTCTGTCACATGTATGTGATACTCTCGTCAGTGCCCTGATTAACTTTTCCTGCTTGGTCCTTGGATTTGGTGAGGAAGGCATGTTTAGTATACAAATGTAGAATCAACTAAGCCAATTATACGTTCTTGTCATTGTTTTGCTATTTTGGAAGGTGTGCGAACAATGTTTAGTGTTTACCTTGTTAATCTGTATGTAGTCCAGTGTAGCTGAAGGAAGTCTAGTGCCTGGAAACATTTGTTGAGTTTCAAATGCTTCATGCTCACCGAGGTCTAAAACCTTAGAAAGATCAGTACCGACCTTGCTATTTCTTTCCTCAAGGACAATCAACAAAGATTCATGTATTGATCGACTACACCTCAACCTAAACTAATTGGGGCCGCTCTACTGTATTCATTCCGCTCTATTCAAGGATTCATCTTAGTTTTACTATTTTTACAATGACTGTCAACCTAGCACTTCTCCTTTATCCAATCTTTGAACGGGCTATGTTTTGCAAAGCTCACTTACTCAAAACTAATAAAGAAAAGAAATAAGAGACGTAGTTGAAGCACTCATACAACTCTAAACTTGACAGAAGCAAACTTTTTCAAGTTGTCTGAGAGACAATTTTATCCTGATAGATCTTTCCTTCAACCTTCTCATCCGAAAATCATTGCAAGAGTATGATACATTTGGTCTAGCCATGAAAATCACCTCCTGAGCTAGAAGACCAAGCGACAATATACTCATCAAAGCATCCATGCCAAAATTATCTCAACTCTCAACCATCTTTTCTGCTCATTTCATTGTTGCTGCAACAGAGTCTTTTCCTCTTTTTTATCAGCAAGATAACGGTTTAAACCTAGCATAAATTCCCCGGCCTACTATTCAAAATATCAACCTGGTTTTTTTTATGCAGAAAATATCAACCCGGTTTTAACACTATTACTAGCGATTTCTCTAGGATTTAGGTCTATGTTAATCTAAAGACTAACTCAGTGGTTCAGTATCAAAACCCAAACACTTTCATTCATGGCAAGAAGATTATATCAGAACTTTCAATAAATTCTCCATTAATTCCTGGTGATGATGCTAGTCCTGATTAACATAACAACTACTGTTCAATTTCCTTATTCAAAATCCCAGAATACGAAAGAATAACTGGTTAGTATCTCTTTTCTTATGGGTTCAGATGAAAGGAAAGGCTAACTTCGGATAACAAAGTTATCTCCTCTTAGTATAGCTCTGTTGCCATTAGGTTCAGCAAATTTAAAAGTTTGCTGGACATTTTGTAGCAAGAACTGCATTATCTGTTGAAGGAGCATCAGAGGGAGTGTAACTTAATGTATTCGGCAATTATAGAGATTCATAAGATTTAACATTGTAATGTTCTTGCTGTATCAAATGAGTAAAGAAAATTGAACTTGTAATCCTATCCTCTCTATCTTAATCCAGTTACGAAAATTCATTTACTACATAATGTCCTTGGCAAGCCTAATCTAGAATCACTTACGACACTTAATTTTAGGATGACTCCCAACATAGCATTTTAGTCATGCCTGAATTCTAGCTGTCATACGTCTGGGTTGTTCTCCCTAATATGAAACCCAATCTGACAAGATAGGTCAGAGTATAAACCCAATAAACTTCTTTGATCTCATTTTTGCTTGCGAACTAATTTAATGCGTACCTAGACCTTATAGACTCTTTTAACTTTGTCTACATTTTGGGTTTTCAACTTGTAGCTTTGTCACGCCCCGAACCATGGCCTGTGCGTAACACGGCGCTCGGTGCCTGACTGCATGTGACCGAGCGAACCAACTGGCTGGCCCAATCAACATGTGGTATACTAAATGCGGAATATAACTGATAAACATGTTGAGATACTGAATAAATTATAAATGCGGAATAATTATGAAATATATGAATGTAGCCGATATGGCTAACATAAAGGCCTGCTAAGTACTGACTGACGGGTGTTCTAGTCTATGAAGCCTCTAAGAATAATGAAGTACTGACTGTTATCGGGACAAGGCCCCCGACATACCTGACTGTATGAACTAATTAAAGACGGTAAATAAGATAATGCCCCGAAAGAGTGGGTCTTACCAACTCAGCTGATACCAGAGATCCTAGCGTGTTGATGCGTCGTCCGGTAAATCGTTACCTGCATCGTGAGATGCAGGCCCCGAGCAAAGGGACGTTAGTACATTTGAATTGCACTAGTATGTAAAGCAACTAAAAGAAAGAACTGTAAGCAAGGTGCTCGGAAAAGGGCAGCCCAAATCAATAAATAGGTAATAAATACTGAAACTATAACTGATAACTGTAATGAACAAGAAAAGTGAAGTTATGAGTACTTCCTGTTCTGCATCTGAAACATCTGATAATCTGTCGTTATATGTGGGGCCTTGGCCCAATAATAAATGCACAAACTATGGCCTTGGCCAAGTAAGTGCGTCAGTCAATGGAAGTATATCAAATGCTCCTTGAAGAACTAGATAAAACAGAACCCTATGTGAATAAAGCTTTTAAAATGAGGGGATAAAAGCTTGTGAAATTACCTTTTGACTAACTTGGCTCTGCATTTGTGGGATGCTAGTCAGCTGCCGCCGTCAATGTCAAGAACTAGATCAGAAGTTGTTCAGAATGCTATACGTTCAATGACCTCAAACATGTACCTAATGATGAAACTCAAAGATCTTCGAACTTTGCTACAAATCACAATGCTTTCTATATCATGGTCTGGTAATTGAGTGGCCCAGTTGATCTTGAAAACAATGGTCCTCAGGCCAGTTATATGTTGCTAAGTTCTAATACTTTCCACTTTGAGTAATGTAGATGCAAACCTTCTTTTACCCTTTCGGTCTTCCAAGATTCTTGTTGCCTAGAAGGCTTGACATGGATGACTCAATCTAGTCTTTAGACTCTACTTCTCTTTAACCAATAACCTTTACTGAAAACACTACACAAAAAAAAAAGAGGAAAACAAAGAAACAACTACAAATAGGAGAAAATAAATAAATGATCCTTCATAAAAGCACTAATGTCCATTTTATAACCTCGCGACTCCTTATGTCTTCCAGCGAGTGTTCTCCCTTATGAAGTAGTTTCTCAATTACTTTCTAAACTTACTAATTTCATTTGTTTGTGAGTTAATACTTACAAATAGTCTTGCATTTTGTCGAGAAACCTTAAAAAGTACCAAGTTTGATTGTTGATATTGTCAACATGTCGAATTGATTCTCTCTCATTTTGATGGATTTCATATACATGTCATTATTGCAGCTACTTAATAGCCTCGATGGCTTTGCAAGTCTTCTGGAGCATCGGACTTGCCTTTTTAGATGCCTATTTCTTGGCAAAGAAGAAGGCTTTCCACAATCACGTTTTACTGAGCCTCTTCGTAGTTGGAGACTGGGTTAGTCTCTGTTGCATGACAGTATTCTTTAAGTACATAACAAACATATCGTTTTACTAATTATCTGCGATCGATCTCTTTGGAATGAATTTATTACTTGCAGTGTACAGCAATACTATCGCTTGCTGCAGCTGCTTCTTCAGCTGGCATAACAGTGTTGTACTTCCATGACTTGGGAGGTTGCAGTTTCGGCGATGAATGCACCAAGTTCCAGTTATCGGTTGGATTTGCTTTCCTCAGTTGGATAACGATTTTTATATCTTCGCTAATTATGTTTTGGATATGGGCTGCCGGTTAGACAATTCTGCAGGGTGCTGCATTCATTTGTTGCCATGGTGTTCCATTACTGTCCAATTTTGTAAGTGTGAATAGGAAAAAATAGGATTCGGAGTGTGTTCATCTTGTATACTGATACTCCAGAATATTTATTTTTCTTTCCTCGTCCGTACAGAAGAAACTATAATTGGTCACTTGAAGTTAATTGATGAAGATTTTTTTGTCCTACTGACCTTTACTCAACAATGTTCATGGATCATGATTTGTTATTTGGCTTTGTAGCAGTCTGAATAGTGTCTTAGGGGCGGATGTAGCATTATAGGTATGGCTAGGAACTCAATAACTTTGGTTCGGATTTTATGTGTTAAAGATAATTATTTAATAAGGACAAATAACTGATTTCGAACTTAGTAGATCAAATAAGTTATCTTAAAATTGTAAACTCGTAACCTAAAAAAAGTTCAAATCCTCGGTACGCCCTTTGTCTTGATGTCTCTTCATTTATATTGGGGTCAAGATCTGGTTGGGGATCAACTAGATATGAGGGTGTAACACTGTTCTTACACTCAAAATTGTGTCTTAAGCTCTTAAATTCTTGTTATGATGAATCATCTGAAAATAAAATGGATACAAGTATTCTATCACAATCTCTTTTTTCATTTCAGGAAGAAAGAAGAACAAAATGTTTTAAACCTTTAATTGATTAATCTTTTCATGTATCCAACTAATTTGACATTGTGACATACTTGATTAAATGATTGCATATAATGTTAGATGAAAAAAAATGTTGATGCCAACTATCCAACTGCCACAATTGCAGACTGAGTGGGATTATTTGTCATTCCCACTTAGAGATGGCAGTGGATCCTGGACCCGGTCCGGATCCAAATCCGTTTTATAGGATATGGATCTTCAAAATTTGGATCCGACGGATCCGGATCGGACCCGGATCCGTTTCTGACGGATCGGATCTAGATATGGATCTTGTATTTGAGATCCGTATCCGGTCCAGATTCGACTCGTGGATCCATTTTTTTATTAAATAGATTATACATTTATACATCTATCTCTTTAATTTTCTCGGCCAGGCCCAAGTCCATAAAGGACCGAAGCCTAGCCCATGCGTGTTAAGCCAACGAAGGGTAAATGCCTAAGGGTCAAAGCCGCAAAGTCTCCTCACTCCTCAGTCATTACTCATTCATACCATACGAAAGGGGCAAAAAGTCAAAGACCAAAACCCTAGTCCCTAGCCATCTTCTCTACTTGCCATCCCTACTCATACGACGTCAGTCCATGTCCACCCCTTCCGATTCCAAGGCAGTAAGACAAATCAGATTCAATACTTTCTGCCATATTAAACGGTGAGTTCGATTTTTTTTTGGCCCCTTTAACTTCTGTTAGTTCTTCTTTTTGTTAGTTCTGTTTTTTCATTTATATAATAATTGATGTTTTGGAATTTTGAAAGATATATTAACAGTCATTTATATAATATTTGATGTTTTGGAATTTTGAAAGATTTATTAACAGTCATTTATATATAGGGTGTGTGAAATTTCTGGTAAAGGAAAGATAGTGTGTGTGTGTATTATTGTTCTTTAGGAAAAATGATGGAGAGTATGGGAATCGAAGGTAATGGTGGCAGTGGCACTAGTTTTTTGGAGAGCTAGGTGCTTCAATTTAGTAGTAGTGTTAGATGAGATGCGGTCAAGAGTATATATACAATGCATTTTTTACATGATACTTCTTTGTTATGATACTTCTCTGTTATATACAATGCACCAGTCAAGAGTATATATACAATGCACTGATTTTTTTTACAGTATTGAGATTTAAATATGTTAATTGGACTAAAATGTGCATTATACTTCTCTGTTATGTGGTTAAGTAATGTATTCACATATTTGAACAATCTAACAATAATGCAAATGCTACTAATAAAAGTCATGCTGCTTCTTTTAGCCCACCTCCAGTGCCTCTGTGTGCATGATACTTCTCTGTTATGTGGTTAAGTAATGTATTCAAATATTTTCTTGTAGGAAATGGATAGTGAACAATCTAACAATAATGCAAATGCTACTAATAAAAGTCATGCTGCTTCTTTTAGCCCACCTCCAGTGCCTCTGCTTTGTGGAGTGGATGATTTAGAAATGGATTCAGAAGGTCTTATTGAGGTTGGAGTAAAAAAAAAAGTCAATCAAGAAGCAAGAAACTCACTTCCGAGGCATGGGAATCTTTTGATAGGTCGTAGTGAAAGGTATTACAAGAGCAAAGTGTAAATATTGTACATCTTTACTCTCTTATAATGGTGCGAATGGAACCTCACATCTTCTTAAACATTCTAAGAAGACATGTCCGGGAAAGCATTTGCGGATTGGAGTTAGTGATCAAACACAATTGAAGGTTAAAACGGAAGTCGTTGGGTCTACTACTTTAGAACTTAAAGAAAAGGGAAAGGAAAATGAATTTTATCAAGACTTTTCAATGAGAGAATTGGTTGGTATGGTGGTGATTCATGAGTATCCTTTATCCATTGTAGATCATATAGGTTTTAAAAGGTTCGTGAGGAGTCTAAATACTCATTTCAAGATGATTTCGAGGAACACTTTGAAGAGTTACATTTTGAAAAAGTTCAATGAAGATAAGGGTTCTCTTAAAGCTCTGTTGGAGCATAATGAGGGTAGAATTGCAATAACTACCGACATGTGGACGGCTTCCAACCAAAAAAGGGGCTACATGGCTGACATCTCACTTCATTGATCAACAATGGGTTTTACGCAATCAAACCTTGAGGTAATGAGTTTATTCTTATTTATAAATGCTGATTTTTTAGGTTTATTGTATGCGTTTAATGTATGTTTTTAGTTAGGTTTTGTTTTGTGCCATGTCCACATACAAAGGGGGTTATTGCAAAGATTTTGATGGATTGTTTGTCTCAATATTCTTTGGAAAACAAAATTTCATCGGTTGTAGTTGATAATTGTACCACTAATGATGCAATGATGAATGTTTTATTGAAGAAATTGGAAAGTAGGTATCTAATGTTAGGTGGGGAGTTTTTGCATATGAGGTGTAGTGCTCATATTCTAAACTTGATTGTGAAATATGGTTTAGAAGTAATTGATCCCGCAATTGAAAAAGTTCGAGATTGCATTTTATTTTGGATGTCTACTCCTAAAAGGGTTGAAAATTTTGAGGCGGCTTGTCGGCTTTTGAATATTTCTAAACCTAAAAGAGTGGTTCTTGATGTCAAAACTAGGTGGAATTCTACTTACTTGATGCTTAATACCGCTTTGCCTTTTCAAGATGTATTTGCTAAGTTAAAACGTATGAATAAGAAGCTCAAGTTAGCTATTCCTAGTGAGAATGATTGGATGATGGCAAAACTTGTTTGTGAGAAGTTGAAAATTTTCTACAAGGCCACTAGAGTGTTTTCCGGTAGAAATTATCCTACTTCTAATTTGTTTTTTCAAAAAGTGTGTGAGATAAGACTTGCTTTGAGGCGTTGGGTGGAGAGTGATGTTGAGACCATTAGAATGATGGCTAAAAATATGATTGACAAGTTTGACAAATATTGACATAATATTAATGAGATGTTGGCGGTTGCTTCAATTTTAGATCCAAAAAATAAAATGGATTGTGTGGAGTACTATTTTAAGAGATTGTACAAAGATGATACTGATAATGAAGTGGCAAAAGTTAGAAAAAATCTTGATAAACTTGTGGTTGAATATCAAATGAGAAGTGAGGGAAATAAAAGCCAAGAACCTTTTCCAAGTGGCAAACGAGCAATTTCAGAGTCTTGTGATAATGATGAGGATGAATATGCTCAAGCTAAAAGAACAAAGAAAAGAAAGATGAATGTGAGGGGTGAGGTGGAGCATTACTTGGAGGATGATCCTATACCCGGGAATGATGATTTTGATGTACTTAATTGGTGGAAAAGGGATCAAATGTATCCTACTTTACATAAAATTGCCAAGGACATCCTTGCAATTCCCGTCTCTTCTGTGGCTTCGGAAAGTGCCTTTAGCATGGGTGGAAGGGTGATTAGTTCTCATCGTTCTAGGCTTCACTCTAAAACGGTGGAGGCATTAATGTGCTTGCAAAATTGGATGATCGAAGACATTAAAGGTATCTATTATTTATGTATTGATTATTCTCATATACGTTAATATCAATTTTTTCCCCTAACATGAACCTTCTATTTATTTTTCAATTCTATTTATTTTTCAATTTCTTTCAAATAAAGGTACTTTGGAGGGCACACATGCTTGTCCGATAGTTACTGAAGATTCTGAAGAAGAAGAGGAAGTAGTTGACTATATTGATATGGTAAATGATATATTTAATCATAAATATTTATTGAGATGATTTTTTTTAGTAATCTCTTTTTAATATGATTGTTTCTTTGTTATTTTAGGATGTTGATGACGTTGAAACTAGTGATTTCGAATATTAGTTTATGAAGTTTGGCAAAAGGTTATAGAAGATGTTGATAGCATTTTAAAGAACATTGTTGTAGTTCCAGTTTGCTAGTTACTAGAAACGAGAAACTGGAAATCCCAAACTTAATGCACTGAAAACTGAATGCATTGGAAGTTGAACTGAAACTGGAAATCCCAAACTAGAAATGCCAATTTTGAAACGAGAAACTGGAAATCCCAAACTGAATGCACTGGAAACTGTTAATATGCTCAATTCACAGATGTCAAGTTATAGTTCTCTCTTTTGTCCTTTCTATCCTTTTTTCTTAATGTTTAGCAGTTAATCGTGAAATTTCATCATTCTACTTCTAGTTCAATGAACCTTCTATTCAGAAGTTGTCCTTTAACTTTGCTTGAAAGGGCATGTATTTATCTCCATCTTTTTACAGTTCATGTTGTGACAAATATGATTCAGTGCATTATTTTGACTAGTGTCCTGTGTTCCAATTATTTTGATCTGAAATATTATTCAAGGCAAAAAAATTTACATGTGGATCCAGATCCGATCCGTGGATCCGATGGATCTGATTTTTATGAACCCGATGGATCTGGATCCGGATCTGGATACAGGTATGAGAAATGGATCTGGATCTAGTAGGATCTGGTCCAGATCCTATCCGTTGCAATCCCTATTCCCACTTCTATCTACCAAATTTTACCAAATATATATTGATCAGATGAGTGACAAATGATTACCTTATATAATTGGCCAATTTACCAAGTAAATAATTATGAGATACTAGGACAAAGACAATGGAAAACATATAAAGGTTGAAAGAAAAACAAAACCAAATGTTTTATATGCAATTTAAGGAACCGAATATCCTTGAAGACAAACAGATAATATGATCATACTAGCTTAGTTGTTGAACACTTTATTGATCATCAAGAAGGATAATTCTTAGTGCTAGGAATATTATTGATATTATTATTAGCATCAAATACATCTCCAATTGGCATCACTAAAAACAAGTTTATTTTTCTCCTTTTTCCTTTTCTTTAAGGACATGGTAGGGTGAGAAAATAGATCAACATGCCCTTTTCTATTAAACTTCAAGAATAGGTAGGTACAATAACATGTATGCCTACAAAGCACATATTTGTGAAGTGCATAGGAATATATATTTCAGAGTGTTGTGGAAGTTGTCAGGTTATCAATAAGAATAATTATAAGAACAAGATACTATGAACAAGTACTTGGTATCAAATCCCATTGTTCTATAGTAGCCTCTATATGAACTGCTTGCTTTTGGAGTTCAATTTGCTTAAGGAATAGAAGAGCATACGTATTGATAGCTAGAAATGACACTTACAATAGGTTCAAGCCTCACATCCTCATGGTTTTGGCACAAATTGCTTACACTTTCTTATACTTCATAACTGATGCTTCCTTCAATCATGGAATGAATCCTCATGTCTACATAACTTATCGACATATTGTTGCCGGTTTTTCCATGCTACCCTTTCCCTATTTTCTTGAAAGGTAAATCACAAAGTCATCTCCAATCCAATAATATGTAGAAAATTGTTTCATTTCTTCATCAATGTAAGAAATGCAAGTACTTTCGGGAATGTTGCTCATGCTCTCCAAAAATGTTTGTAACAATTTGGAGGATCCGACACGAACTTGTCGGCTTTCTAGGAGTTCGAGCAACACAGCTTTTGGGCTAGGCGGGGTCGGGGGTAGTATGAAATGCAACAACTATTTTCTGATGCTTCTGTTGCTTTCTGCAGAAAGACAAGGCCAAAGTTAACTATAGCTTTGCTATTGGAGATATTTGTACTCTCTCTACTAGGGTAAGAATAGTTAAACATCAAAGTTTTTCATATATTGTTTGATGAGGAATATTAACAGTCTATCCTTCGTAACAGAGTGAGTTTGACACTAAACATGTACTTTGTGAGCTTGAAGTACACTTCTCCAACTCTTCTTGCCTCAATGGTCAACACTATAGCTGCCTTAACATTTGTACTAGAAAGTCATTCACAGGTAATACATGAAAATTCCATGTCACACTACATGCAAACAATGAACGAGAGATAACTGAAATCACCGTTTTTGACAGATGTTCTTTTGTTGGTGTAGGTTGGAAGATGCTAACGTTCGAGATCCTAAAGGAATAGCGAAAATCATAGGAACCTTGGTTTCCTTGGCTGGGGTTATGTCCATGACATTATACAAAGGACCTGTCGTGAAAAGCTTAGGGTATCCTCTCATCTACATCCACAAAGGGAACGGTATTGTCCTCGAGAACTGGTTGAAAGGCTCGATTCTCACTGCTGCTAGCTGCATTACATGGTCAATCTGGTACATGATGCAGGTTTTCACCAAAACTCTTCCTATACCACATTAGCTATCATGAAATTTTGTTCTCAACAAAATAAACTTTCGTACGTAAGACTGGCATGAATTAGGGACTTACTGTTTCTGAGGAGAGATTTCGTCCTAACACACACGAGCTTACACTTTGAAAAGATATCCAGCACAACTGTCACTGACAACATGGATGAGTTTTGTTGGTGCAGCACAATCAGCTTTGTACACAGTAATTGTACAACACAAATGAACAACTTGGACCATGGGTTTCAACATTGATTTCTGGTCTACCCTGTATGGGGTAAGAAGGGTCTAATAGTTTCTCTCTAAAACAATTTAGCACTTGCATATTTTAATAAGAATCTTTGTAACTGAAACTGGGCATAGTGATCTCTGGTTTAATAGTGTACATACAACTCTGGTGCACTGAGCAAAAGAGACCAGTTTTCGTAACTGTGTTCAACCCACTCTCAACTATACTAGTTGCAGTTCTAGCATATTTCGTCCTTGGTGAAAAGCTCTACACAGGAAGGTAAGCAACCATTTCATCGTATCATTCAAACAGGAAGAACGGGAAAAAATATAAAGCATTTTCACCCCTTAATTTTTCCTTTGATACCAGCATTTTCATTCTGCTTTAATTTTTTTTTACCGGGTCTGACCGTTTCTCTTGCTTTACTCTTACTTTGCTTTTGTTTTTGCTTTTGCTTTGTTTGTGCTTATGCTTTGTCTTGAGCCGAGGGTCACTCGGAAACATCCGCTCTACCTACCAAGTTAGAGGTAAGATCTGCGTACACTCTACTCTCCCCAGACCCCACGTTGTGGAATTTCACTGAGTATGTTGTTGTTGTAAATAACCACTTTTAACATTTTCAGCATCATTGGAGCGGTAATTAATCATTATCGGACTGTACTTGCTTTTGTGGTGAGAGGAAGATCCACGGTCAGAAATGAATGAGAAAGAGCAATGCTGCACAACTGATGAAGTGCATCAGGAATACCCTAGGATGCAGAAATTCACATCAGATGCAGACAAATTTAATGCAGAACCTTGATAGTCTCTGCCCCTTTCTGTGGTGAGAAGCAAGATAACTTCCATACCAAATCTGAAGTAGTACGCTAGAAATAAAAAAATAATAGACAATCCGAGTATAGTCAAACAGAGATTCATCTCAAGAACAAGGCAAAAGAAGAGAAATATCATTAAGGGCTATATGCTCACCTCCGAAGTACGGAAGAGATGATTTTCTTTTTCTTTCCTTTGTTTGGGAAATTCAATTAGTTATGCAAGATACCTGTGGTTGTGGGTTTGATCGTTCCAACAGAAATCTGGAAGGGGCTTCATCAATGAAGCTGTTGATATCAATTAGGTCCCAATTGTCTCGAAATGAATCCAATTGATCCATATACCCAATAAAAAGAACACTAAAAATTGAATCAAAATATATAATTAAACCCCAAATAGGTACTTGGATAAATTTAGGGATTAATAAGATTTTATGAGTCTTTGTGGGTGAAGAGGTTTTCAATGTTTGAGATGACAATGAATATGATGGTCACAGGTCATGATTTGGAGGCGGAAGCGGGCAGCCAATAATTGTTGTACACATGTGAGTATGTATTGCTGGCGCCGCATTTTTGTATGGTGATTTTGATTTTTTTTATATCCACCTTTACGCCATACTATGGCGCAGTACTGGTGCCTCAACACCCATCAGTAAAATACTAAAATGTGCTTAAATGAACAGAGTTTGACAACAGAGTAACTTATATTACCTACAAGGTCTATCTCATAAGTGAATAAAATAATCCCACCAATATTCGAACACACACTGCAGAGCTCCAGCTGAATTTTAAGTTAATCTTCTTTGTCATCCAGCTATGTCCGGGGACAGGTGATTTTGATTTTTGATATGATGGCTCCATGTAATTTCATCTAAGCGAAAAAGGAATTTTTTTTTTTACTACTAGTAATTTTTTCTTTTCTCACCTAAAAGTTATAACTATTTTGGATTATATCCTTAGAATGCCACTATCTAATCGGAATCACTGTTCCGACCATTCCTTTGAAGGCAACACTAAAGAAGTCTCAATTTTCAAAAAATATCTAATAAATAGTAATAACTTGATAAAATATACCTTGAATTAGTTATTTTTGTTAACAAATGTGAAAAGAGCTATGGCAACCGTTAAAATGGGTCTGAAGAAGTATTAAAAGCTATGACAGTTAAAATTAAGGGTGGCCAGTGGGCCGGGCTCGGGTACGGCGGGCGGGTCGGCGGGGGTCGGGGTCGGGGCGGGACGATCCGGGGGTCGGGATCGGGACTAGCGGGCCTAGCGGGGTCGGGTGCGGGCGGGACTGCTCCGGTCCGTCCGATCCGATCCGTCGGTATCGGGGCGGGTCGGGCTCGGGTCGGGGTGGGGCGGGGTCGGGTTTTCCTTTTCTTTTCTTTTTTTAAATAACATATGTATAAAAAAAACTCAATAAACAAAACAAGATAGTGTAATAAAAACATCCCAAGGTCAATTTTTTTTTTGTGCCTCTTATATTATTTAATAGACATATGATTTTTTTGTAATACAAATACAATTGTCTAAAATCTAAATTGCAACTTTATGGTGTTGTCCAAAAGTTGCAAATTACATAATAAAATTGCAATTAAAAAAATTACATTTTCAAAAAAATCTGTTCTAATTGCTTGATGATTTCATGTGGTTCTTCGGTTGGAATAGGTATTTGTTGGTCAAATTGATCCACGTCGCTTCCACTACCTTCGGTTAAGATTTCGTTGTAGTTTTCATCATCTTCTTCGTTGATCTCCGGTTGACCGCACCTTCTCCGCTCCGCTCGTATCCAATCTCTGAATAATACGCAATTTCCAAGGCTGTCTCCGGCCAATGAGTGTCTGTGGTCTCCTATTTGATATCTGCTGCCGAGAAAAAGCGCTTTCCGACGCGATTGATGACGCTTGAATGTTCAAAACATCTCGAGCCATCAATGAAAGTGTCGGAAAGGTCTTCTCATTCCCCCTCCGGTATTTCGACAAGTCTTCTTGTCCATCTTCATTGATAACTTCTTGATACGGTACGAACCACTGCAAAACAAAAATATCCAACTCGCTAATTTGGTTAGTAGAGGTACGGCCGCACATTCTATTTCGAGGCTTTCAATACTAGCCGCGAAAACACATGTCTTTTGTGAGGTTGTGTTGAAGATGAAGAAGATGGTATGGTAGCCGGTACGTTACTAGCATTTTCTTGTTGATAAAATCTATATATATTTTTGCATTGGTGTTCTACGCTATTCAACACTTCTTCTTTAGTTTGTTCAATAGGTGGTGGGTGATTTAGATTTTTGGGACTTGGAGGTGGTAGTACTTCTATACAATCGTAAATAGTTTCAATTAGTGATTTAGTACCGTCTATTTTAATAGTAGGATTTAATACGAGAACCAATAATATAAATAGAAGGAATAGGAATAAAATATTTTTTTATTTTGACAAACATTTTTTTAATAATTTGCCTTATAAGCTGGTTTTTCCATATATTCACTAAGTAATAAAAATATTAGAGTTATATAAAATAACATAGTTGAAATAGTAGGATAATATATACCGGAAAATTCTTTTGTTGCTTGAAAAAATTTCTCTAAAAATACAATAAGTTCGGAAATTTTTACCCAATCACTATCTAAAATCATATCAAATTTGGGTTTTTATTATGAGAGTTAAAAAATAAAGTTATAGGTAATTTATAGTCATAAGCAACAAGTAGTTGCTCGTATAAAGAATTCCACCTAGTCGATACTTCTTGTGGAATTCTTCTATAAAGGTAGTCCACAATCGTGACAAGTTTTTTTATATTCTTTTCTACGTTGTACTTTATTACTTTTAAAAATAAAGTTTATAGCAAATTGTATTTTACTAAGAATGTCTTCAAAAAGTGATAGACCATCCTTTACAATTAAGTTATATATATGGCACGCGCATTTTATATGAAAATGGTACGGAAAAGATGGAGCTAAACTATTTTTTAACATTGTAATTGCGTAATTGTTATTAGAAGCGTTATCTAATGTAATAGTCATAATTTTATCGGTAATTCCGTAATAATCGCACACTTGATAAATATTTTACGCAATAAAAGTACCGGTGTGCCTATCATCTATATATCTATACGCTAAAATACGTTTTTGCATAGACCATTTATAATCTATCCAATGACAAGTTACGAGTTAAATAATCATGGCCGTTAGTACTACGACCTATATCGGACGTGATAGATACTTTGCCATTAAAATGATATAATGAAAAACGTAAATATTGTTGATATTCATGCGCAAATTTAAATACATCTCTCTTAACGGTTGACCTAGGAAAACCGTTAAAAGCGAGGATTATATATATCTCTAATGTAATGAATAAAACGGAGATGAAGGAAATGAAAAAGGCAAACCCTCCACAATGAACTAATTTTGATATTGCTTCCCTATCTCTATGTTTGTTGTATTTAGAGCCTACAATTCCCCCCGTCATAGGGTTAATTTGACCACTGTACTTGGTCGGGACGATATCGGTATGTGAACCTTGTCCCGATGGAGCGGCCGTTTGCGCACCCGGTTTTGAAGCCTTGGTATTGGGCATACCTAGGTTTGGATGAGCACTTACTACGTGTCTAATTAAACCCCCCGTCCCACCGTGACCTTTTCCGAGTTTTAAATTTTAAAACATTTTTACAAATTTTACATATGGCTACTTGATTCTCTACGTCCCTATCAAAAAATGTCCATGCATCGATTTTAATGGTCGTTTCTTGGACCTCGTCTCATACTAGGGGGAATAGGAGGTATTTCGAGTTGAAGGTGCACTAGTGGGCGTGTTGTCATCAATATTAGTGGGTGTATCGTCTAGATCATCGTCTAAATTAAAGTCTTCTTGAGTTCCGGAAAATAACTCCTCGTCTAAATCTAATGGTATTGTAGGAAAATGTTGAGTATCAACAAAATCATCATGTGTAGGAATAAGATGACTAGAAGAAGTACCCTTGCCACTGGTTGCCTCTACTAGAAGAAGCACCCTTACCCTTACCCTTAAACATACCTTTTAATCCTTCCATTTTAATTATGATAATAAATAATTAAAGACAATAAAATTAAGTGCGCTAAATAAAATAAACGAGACAATAATAATTTAATGAAGGAACGAATGTACCAAACGCCGACGTAACGTCGACGTGTAATCGAGAGGTTGAAAATTGAAACTTTGCTCGATGGAAGATCCTCAAGCTAGTTGCCAACTTCACTCCCAATTCCCAAATGAATTAATAAAATTGAATATTTAGCAAACAATGTAGAGAGATATATTGAGAAATTAGAGAGATTGTAGGAAGATTTGTGAGAAAGATGAAGAGAAAATGAGTTATTTATAGTTGAAAAATTGGGTTAAAGTGTAAATATAATAACTTATGGGTTAAAAATAAATATTAAGGGGTAGGGGGGGTTGGGGGAGGGGGGGCCTAAAATGGTCGTTGGCCAACGGCCATAATCTAAAATGGTCATTGGTGCAACAGCCATTTTTGCAAAGGGGGTTTAAGGGTCGGGGTCGGGGTCGGGACGGGCTCGGGGCGGGCTCGGGTCGGCGGGCACAGGGGCGGGCTCGGGTACGGCGGGACGAGACATCGTCCGTCCGAGTTCGAGTCCCGCCCCCGTTTAATTTTTTTTTTTTTTTTAGAGCGGGGTCGGGACGGGGTCGGGCCGGGGTCGGGTCGTCCCGGCCCACTGGCCCGCCTTAGTTAAAATGGGACTGAGGGAATATTAAAAGTTATGACATAATAGTAAATACCCTACATCCTTAACTATAAGTTTGTATTCGAGTATTGAAATAAAACAGCTTTTGTAAGGAGCACATAATGGATTTACTTTAAAAATAAAGGAATTGGGAGGTATTAAGATTTAAGAGATAACAATTTAAATTGTGTTGTGACATCCGATTAAATAGAAGCAATATAATTTAAATTGTTTAGATGAGTTCAAATTGAGGTGCGTGTTTGATTCAAATTCAAAGGAAAATTCAATGGTTCAAAGACTCCAATTCAGTTAGAAATCAAGAGACTTTACTATTACTCCCTCTATTTCAGTTATCTGCCTTTCTTTTTTATCCACCCTTAAGAAAGTATTATTTATGAGGGTTTTTGACTATTTTACTCTCAATTATGTCTTATATAATTTCTCTTCATTAAATATTTATTCTACTGAGGTATTTGTAATTTTCAAAAACAATTACTACTAAGAATAAAATTGAAAAAGATATTAATTAATTTTATCTTAACCTTCTAAAATGAAAAATAATTTGAGACAACACTTTTTAGAAATCACGACAAATAATTTGAGAAGAGGGAGTACTATCTAATTAAGCTTTTGCTTAACCCTAGCTCGACTATTTGAATAGATAAATATAAAAACAAATCAAAAGCAAGGGAAAAATAATTTACGTTTTCATTGAGGAGTGAAACCTTTAGGTGCATGCATGCATCCTAGTTGTTAACTTTTGATAAATTCATCTCTACCTTTTGATTCAACAACTTCAGGGCAGCCACAATGGGGTCCTGGCAATCTACTCCTAACTTCTGAAGAAGTCTACTCAAAACTATTACAGATTAAATTGAATTAAAGCAACTTAAAATCCAAATACTCCCCAGATAATAGTGAATAAGAATCTCTAGCTTTATGATAAAAAAGGAAAAACAAGATATATTTGAAATGAAAGAAAATAGGAGATATTTTCCATTATGCGAGCATTGTTATTAACATTGTACAATATTGAAAGTTTACAAAGAGAAACATTTGGTGTAAAAGAGATGAAATTTGCAGCGAACAACGGTTAGCACACTCAAATTACGCATGCTTCAATTCTTCTTCAGCTCGTCAATCAGCTCAAGAGATGAAATTTCAGCAAACAGTTAGCGCACTCAGATTACGCGTGCTTCATTCTTCAGCTTGTCAATCAGCTCATCCACAGATGAAAGGATAACACCAGATTTCCTTTTGGGAGGTTCGGTTACTTCAACTACTTCCAAATCAGATTTGATCTCAACGTTCAAGTCTTGCAGAGTGAATTTCTTTATTGGCTTCGACTTTGCTTTCATTATGTTGGGTAGTGTTGCATATCTTGGCTGGTTCAGCCTCAAATCAGTGCTGTTTCAACAATGGAGAAGTCGTTAGTACATAGATCTAATATCCAACTACCAAGGTAACATAAGCAACCTGAGCAGAGAGGACAAAGACAATTGATAGATAAATTTGTAGCTGAGTATAGTTTCAATCATCTATCAGTGACTGCAATCTAGATTAATCGACCTAATGGTACAATATTATCACTGCTCGAAGGCCCCATACCTTAGAAAACAGTGAATTGGTTTTTTTAGAATTTCAATACGTGGTGGACATGGATGTAGAAAGCCTATCATCAAAAGATCTGGTTCTCAAATCTCCTGGAAAACTAAGTCGATCAATTCTATTGATACTTCAATATTGATCGGCGACATGCAGATAATTTTTCTCAGTATTAAATATGGTATCAATGTCATAAGGACTTGGACCATATTAAATACAAGAGAAGGCCAAAGGTTTAAGGACTACTACGGGTTTGCTTATGATATCTAACCATTTTCCAGCGAAATAAACTATGTAAGAACATCTCTCACTTAAACTATTAGCAAATTGCATTCGTACAATCAATACTAAGTAAACAGTTTGATAGTACACATTTCCAAACAATGGCGCTATTCTGTTTCTGGTGTAGAAAAAGTTGGGGAAACTGAAAAAGGGGGAAAATAAGGAGGCAGATTTTTGTTTGATTCACATAACTATACATTTATTTTGGTGGAACTCCACTTCATGACTTGTCCGGTAAAATACTTAATATTGGAGAACTAAAGCAATCATATAAAACACGAATTGAAGCTTGTGCATTTTAATTTGAGATTAAATTAGTCAAAATCCTATTTGTTTTAAGATATGCCCCAAAAGACCTACTTTCACATTCTTTTTCTTATCAAGAAGACACATTTCTAAGTGTTTCTTCATGAATATATGTCTCTGGAATAACTCGATTGGAACTTACGTGATTACTGCAGGCAAATCCAAACATAATGTCTCGATACCACCATCAACTTCTCTGTCTATTGTAGCTACCTGTTTTTCTTTGTCCAGCACAACCTAACAGAAACATCATAGTGAAATTGCAGCCCAAAACAAGCCAACTGGACATGCTAGTAAAGAAACCTTAGTTGAAACTGCAATATGGACTTTGGAACATTGATGACTATTTGATAATTCTTTTGGTATGTAAAAAGTATAGACTGCATGAGATCAGGCAATCCTATTCTGAGATTAAAACTAAACTGGTTTGAAGATCACATATTTCATAAAGCAAACAGCTAAATGATAGAGATAGTATTATGTCAGATTAGATTTATAAATATGAGCACACGGGTTCAAGAGGGGCTGAAGATATAAAGAAGCAATTTGAAAGCCCTGGCTACTTGGAAGCAATGTCCGGGAGGTACTCAAAATAGGCATACCAAAGTAGAGGTGATATAAACCAACTTAGACCAATGAGAGATTGCAGAATCACAATCTTTGATCTCTTTAACTCATTTGCACACCTTACGCAGAAATGATACCGACCTTAGAGGCAAAAGTTCCCTGCGGCCACTTGAGAAGTCCTGCAACCATTTGGCCTGTCTGGTTTTGATCATTATCAATTGCCTACACAAAGGTCACCACATTAGACAAACAAACTGACAGAAACCAAAGATGAACAGTTTGAATATCTGAAGCAGAATGAAGAAAATAACCAAGAAAACACGGAGAATAGAAGATAACTAGCAACTCCACTAAAATCAAGAAATGTTCTATTTATACCTTATCAGTCAAACTCTAAGGATATGCTTGGTACGGAAAGAATTTTTTTTCCCTTGATAAAATCATTTTCTAGCATGTGTTGCCAACTTCAGGGCTATTGGAACTATGAAACTTATTTTTTAAACACATAAAGCTTGACAATGTAGGAACTATCTTACAAGCTTTCATAGCACAAATGTATAGGGGCTGAGTGATTTGTATTTTCCCTTGATGATTAGCTAGCTGTGTTCTGCTATGCTAAGTTTTGTAATGCTGCACCTTGGTGATTAATGAAAAGCTTTTAAATACCAAAAAAAACATCATTTTCTAGTGTTTGATTGACTTGATTGCCCTATTTGTTGAAAATGTTGCGTCAAAAAGAAAAGATTTTTCACCAAAGTGGGGAAATTACTTAACCGCAGAATTCATATTCTTTTACAGATATCTCTAGTTCTTACGTCATATCAGTAGCTTCAGCCAACACCTAGACATTATGTCAATCTCTAATACTAAAAAATATGATCAAAACACTAACATTGTACCTCATCTTCCACCTCACTCACTTTTACACCTAGCCAAACACTGGAAATGATCCAAAACATAATTTCCTAAGACAAAATCTTAAACATATTCCACGAGAAACAGTTTTTGTTATATCAAACACACACCTAAGTCAATTAACCAATCACATAACTTGTGCAATAGAGATTGATCCGAAAACCCGTAAACTGGATTTTGAACTAATCTGACAGATAGGAACTTGCTCACAAGAAATCAAATCTTAGAACTTAATACCCAAAACTTTTAATGACAAAAATATAAGCACACAAAAGCAGAATAAAAGTTCATCAGTAGAGAAAAACCAACCTGTTTGCCAAGCAAAAGAAGACCAGGCTTTTCAACATCAACAAGAGCTTTAAGAATCTTGGCAATTGCAAGGGGATAAATTTTCTCAGGAGCTTCTACATGGATTGCCCGGTCTGCACCCATAGCTAACCCGGTTCGTAAAGTCTCCGAAAACTGAGTTGGCCCAACACTAACAGCCACCACCTCTGAAGCCAAACCTGATTCTTTGATCCGCAAAGCTTCTTCCAAAGCTATTTCACAAAATGGGTTCATCGACATCTTCACATTTTTCGTCTCTACACCACTCTGAAATTCATCTTCACAAATAAAAATAAGTGGTAGTTTGGCCATGAATATCTTTTACTTTTCTCTGGAGTTGAATTCCAGAAATCATGTCTGGTCATAAAATTCCAGAAAAATCCGGAATTTTCAGAATTTGAAAAACACCAAAAAGTTATTTTCACTTTTTTCACTCCAAGGACCCTTTGTCCATGAGAATTATGCACTTTTTTCGAATTTGTTTTTCCAAATACAACTTAAAACACCTAAAACCATGTTTTCACTTTCAAGACATTCAATCAACCAAATAATTTTTGCAAAACCTTTAACCAAACACAAGTCCAACTTAAAAAATTCCAAATAAAGTGAAAAATATTTGGTTTCTATGGCCAAACGCCTACCAAATAACTCACAATAATTCAAAGCAACTCCAATTTGTATTAATGGCCAAAAACAACTCTAATTTCCAAATATCATTTTTTCACTATGAAAAAAAGAACTACATTTTTTCCAAATTTCACAATTATTTTAACCAAACGGGCCCTTAAATCAATTCACTACGCCTTAATCTCCATCTAATTGGGTCCACTGTATAATCAATTATCTATACCTATTCTACTCTTTTTACTAGTACTCCCTATCAATTCAGTGTTCGAATTTGTGAAATTTAACAACAACTGAGATAGTGAAAAGGTACCTTGTCGGGTTTAACTCGGATTTTGACGGCATAATCAACAACACGTTTGATGGCTACCATGATCTTCATCGTTGATCGGAAACTAGTCGGGGAAAATGGAGACTAATTTGAGTTACAAACGGAAGTTGCTATTACTTTAAGAAAATGAAATAGAGTATAATCCAAGTTGAGGAAATTGAAGCCCATTTATTTTGACACTTAGATGTCCAATTATTATTAGTTCTCATTAAAATGTTTGGTAATTTGGAAATTGACCTCTTTAAATTCATTTTATTGGATGAGATTACAACAACAAGAATAACATATTTAGTGTAATCTCACAAGTAGGTCTGGGCATCAAGTCAAACTTAGCTGAGTCCAACCGAACCAGCTCAATCAAGCTTTTTATAATACCGAGCCGAGTCGAGCTCAAGCTAAGCTTAATCGAGCTTTGTCAAATTATAACCGAGCTTGAAAGGAGCCCGAGTCGATTTTTTAATGTTTTGTTCTACGTAGTGCTACGTCATTAAAACATAAATTGATTGAATAAGACAAAATATAAACATTACTAGTTTAATTTGATAATTGCATCTAAGTGTGATATTTTTTAAAACAAGAACTCAAATTTAATGGCATTAACTTAATATTGAATACGGAATAAATTTTCAGGCAAAAAAAAAAACAATCGAACTAAAGCCATACTAAATTCAAGAAATTTATGCAGTATTAAACTTCTTTAATTTTGAACTATTAAATTTAAAATATTAATTACATTTTGCATCACCCATAAAATATTCTTAAGTAATGATGTCTATAATAAGTTTAATTATGTTAAATTAATTTTAAAAATACAAATTTGTAAATTTATTACATTAAATAATTATTATTAAATTGACATTTTGCTAACTTAATTACGATTAATAGATGAATTTTAGTTTTAAAGTAATCAATACACCACTCAAACGAGCTGAGTCGAGACGGCCCAACCGAGCACGAGCTTTACTGATCCAAGCGTTGACCGAGCTTTATCTGAGCCGAGCTAAATACAGGCGAGTTGAACCGAAACCACGAATCAAACTCGGAATTCAGAAAATTTATAAATTTATAATGACCAATAAATCTCTAAAATATCCAAGTGTAGAGTAGGAAAAGGCTATTCTAGGGGGGGGGGGGAGCCTTGTCGAATTCGAATCATGAAAAATCACGATTAACCAATGGATAAGTCATGTTCAAAAAGGACATATATATTCATTGACGTGATTTAGGTCATTACGTATCTAAGCTCCAATGTGTTACGCTTTGCCAACGTGTTCACCTAAAGGAGACTATCTTTATCATTAATCTAATCATTTGGTCTAAGATTTTCCTTTTTCTTTGCATCTTTCTTTCACATTTTGCAAGTAATTTCCTTTTGCTTTCGCATCTTTCTTTCACTTTTGCAAGTAATGTTTCCTATTCTCTCTTAAATAATAATATAAAAAAAACTAGTCCGGTATGTCCGCTGCGCATGGGGCCAACATGAAAAAGATTTGAATTAGATAATTTGCAAGCTGACACTCTTAAATAACAGTAATATGCTGAAGTATCATAATGTCAAGAGTCTCATATAGAAAATGGAATGACAAAATTAATTCCTTATATGAATTTGGACAATCTTCACCCTACAAGCTAGCTTTTGGGGTTGAGTTAGGCCCAAAATTCATTCTTTACGTGGTATCAAAGCAAGACTTATTCCAATTCTTTGTTCACCGATGTTGAGCCCCCAAATTATATTGTTCACATTCCAATTAACGAAGTCTATAGTGTTAAGAGTTACACATCGCAAATGGAATGGAAACATGTACTCCTTATATGAATTTGAACAATCCCACCCTACAAATTAGTTTTGGGGATTGAGTTAAGCGCAAGATCCATTCTTTACGCATAACTTAGTGTCACGAATGTATAACAAGCAGCCCAACAAAGGTAACATATACAATTATTCTGTTTTTTTATATAACAAATTAAATAGATTCTTAAAAGGTTGATGCAGCCCAATGACAATCTCATGTCATCTTCAGTCTTGACTATCAATTCATATAGCTATTGGAAATCCTTTAGGATAAAAGGAGTTGGAAAATGCGTAGACAACAAATGAAAAAAATGCAAAGTAGTGTTGTTGTGGTAATCTAAGCCTTGTTTTTTGTAGTGTTCCTATTAGCTCGTATTTTTTTTACAGGTGAAGATATTCTGACATAAACCACAACCGTAACGTAAATAAGTATATAATGGAGAAACTTAATTAGTATGTTGTCTTATCATACTGTTAGAATAAATTCAAGTAACACGTACTTTTTCTATCTTTCTTCAGTTCCTCCTTAGTCACTAAAAAAAAATCAAACTTAAAGAAATATGTTACTTGATTATATTAATTAATAATGTACAATATATATAATAGTACAAGAATATTTAAATTAGGTAATTAATCAACCTAATTGTAAGATGATATTAATCTCCCTTGAGGAGTCTTTCATTAATATCAAGGTATATATAGAGTACAATATTCATCCCTTATACAATAGGAATCCTAAGCCTATACAAAAGAGGAATCCTAAGCCTATACAAAAGAGGAATCCTAAGCCTATACAAAAGAGGAATCCTAAGCCTATACAAAAGAGGAATCCTAGTCTTACCATAATTATATTTACACAATATATGAAAATATTCTAATTATGGGTAGGGAATATATTTACACGTTTACACACCCCCTCAGTCGGAGCGGGAGGGCCGGACGCCGAGACGGCTCGAAGTCAAGAAATAACCGCGGGAAGTCCTTTGGTAAATATGTCTCGCATGCGATAGGATGATGGAACATGTAACACTCGGACATGGCCTAACGCAACTTTCTCACGAACGAAGTGTAGGTCTATCTCAATATGCTTGGTTCGTCGATGTTGAACCGGATTATGAGAAAGATAGATGGCGAGAGATGTTATCACAATACACAATAGATGCTCGACGCAAAGGACACCGAAGTTCTAACGATAAATTTCGAGCCAACAAATCTCGGCTACTACATTTGCAACGCCTCGTACTCGGCCTCGGCCTTTGGAGCGAGATAGGGTAGCCTGTCGCTTGCGGACCAAGAAATCGAGATTATCCCCTAAGAAAACACAAAAGCCGGAGGTGGAGCGTCGCGTGTCCGGACACCCCGCCCAATCTCGCATCCGTATATGAAAGCAACTTGTCGGTGCAGAGGGGTATAGGTGCAAACCATAATCAAGAGTGCCCTTAATGTATCGAATGATACGCTTAAGAGCGATGAAATGAGACTCCACGGGGGCATGCATGAATAAGCACACCCGCCGAACGATAAGCTATGTCCGGCTGGTGAATGTGAGATACGAAGTGCACTGCAAAGGCTCCTATACGAGTAGGATCGGAGACCGGAGCACCATCCATAGCACCGAGCTTAGATTTGGAATCAACCTGAGTAGGCACCTCTTTGCGCTTCGCCATCTTAGCCCCGTACACAATCTCTTCTGCATACTTACGCCGACACAAGAACATATGATTGGCGGACACAGTCACCGATATCCCCAAAAAGTAACTCGGCTTTCCCAAATCGGTCATTGCAAATTCGGACTTGAGCAAGGCAATAATCTCATTTTTCAATCCGTCGGAGGAGGCAGTAAGAACAATATCATCCACGTAAAGTAATAAGTAAGCCGTGCTACTACCTCGATGAAAAATGAAAAGTGATGTATCACTCTTGCTGCATACAAACCCAATCTTCAAGATATACCTAGCAAAGCGATCATACCACGCACGGGGGGCCTGCTTCAGGCCATATAGTGACTTACGGAGATAGCACACATAGTGAGGAACTACTGGATGGGTGAACCCTGGTGGCTGATGCATGTAGACTGTCTCTCTCAGATCCCCATGTAAGAATGCATTCTTCACATCAAGCTGATGGATCGGCCAATGTTTGCCCATGGCTATGCTCAAAACTGTGAGGATGGTAGCCGGTTTGACAATCGGGTTGAAGGTCTCACCACAATCAATGCCCTCCTGCTGATTTGTGCCATTAGCCACAAGACGGGCCTTATACCTCTCAAGATCCCCATTGTCTCTGAACTTGTGACGAAATAGCCACATACAACGAATGACATTCACCCCTCGAGTCTAGGTACTAGATCCCACGTGTGCTATTTAGTTAAAGCATTGAATTCCTCATACATAGCCGCATTCCAATTAGGGTCTTGTTTGGCCAATTTTGGGTTCTTTGGAAGTGGAGAGATGGTTTGGGCAGACAAGTTGAAATGGACTTTGGGTTTGAAGATTCCATGCTTTGAACGAGTTTCCATTGGATGGGTAGGGACAAAGTGGGTGGCGGAGTGGTGTCTGAGACGGGGGGTAAAGTCGGATAAGGAGAGGGTGGGGGCGAAGCCGTCGGAGGTGTCGCGGCTCCTGGATCGAGAGTCGCGGTGCTAGAAGGTTGACAGGCTTCTCTGAAGTTTGGGCGTCGCGGCTCGACGACGGAACGAGGATGTGAGTTGTTCGATTATGAGGGGAGAGATGGCAGACTCGTCAAGAAATTAGTAGTCATGTTTTTGGAATTTTGGAAGATTCAAAAACGGGAATGTGGTCTCGTCGAATGTGACGTGACGAGATATGTGGATCTGACGAGTCGACAAGTCATAGCATAGATAGCCCCTATGGTTCGACGGGAATCCTAGAAAGACACATGGAGTGGACCTAGGAGCGAGCTTGTGAGGGGCGGTGGAGCTAAGGTTGGGATAGCACGGACAACCAAAAATTCGTAGATGATCATAAGAGGGGATTCTATGGTAGAGGATTTCGGTAGGGGTCATATTGTGAAGAGTGCTAGTAGGGAGAATATTTAGAGTGTATTCGACATTTTAGCAAAGATAGACCCGTAAGGGTGGAGAGAGGGAGGCATGAATCAATAGGGTGCGAATCATATTGTTAATGGTGCGGATGGTTCTTTCGGCTTTACCGTTTTGTGGTGAGGTGTGAGGGCGGGGAGAAGCGAAAGACCATGCCATTATTGGTACAAAAATGGTGAAACATAGAGTTATTGAATTCACGACCATTATCGCACTTTGAAATGATTTTATGCCTTTTCCAATTGTGTTTGAATGAACTTGCGAAACTCAAGAAATTTGACAAACACTTCCGATTTAAATTTAAGAGGGTATAACCAAACGTAGTGTGAAAAATCATCAAGCAACACAAGATAGTATTTATGACCGAGAGAACTAGTGATAGGAGATGTCCATAAATCGGCATGTATAATATCAAAAGGAGCAAATGTAACACTAGTAGATGATTTGAACGGAAGACGAATATGTTTGCCTAAAGAGCAAGAAACACAATTTTGGGCAAGTTTCCCATTACAAGCAATGAAATTGTTGCCTCTAAGAAAATTAAAAACGGGGACTTCTGGATGACCAAGCCTATTATGCCAGGTTGAAGAAGAAACAACCGCTAGAGTGACGGGAGAGCAAGATCTGGCAGCGGAGGTGGAAGTGAATGGATAGAGATCCCCCGTGCTATTGCATCTCGTAAGATGTGTCCCCGTATGAAGATCTTTTACAGTAAAACCAAAAGGGTCAAAATCCACAGAGACGAGAATTATTACGAGTAAATTGGCGGACGATATGAGGTTCTTAATCATGTGTGGGGCATATAGGGTATTTTTGAGGGAGAAGGGTGGATGAGAAGGTTGTGTGTATGAGGTACCATAACCCTTAACTGGAATGCGTTGTCCACTACCAACTGTAACATATTGAGGATGATTTACATGAAACAGTTTAGGAATAGTACCTGCAGACTGGGTGACGTGAGATATGGCGCTGAGTCCATGTACCAAGTATTGTCGGTCATTGCATAGAGAGGGTGTCTTTGAACGCCCGACCCAACTCGGTGGGTGTCATGCCGAGGAGGGCTGCGGGACCGACCTTGCATGAAGTGGGCTGTTGTGGGGGCCGGAGCGGGGCCTAGCAAACCGGGGTAAGAATACGGATTGTATGGTTGCCGGCATCGGAATGGACTTGGCGTCGCGGCTCGAATCCCAGGGCGCCGCGCGCCGTAGACGAAACCTGGCCGAGGAGCCGCACCCGGTTGTTCTGCGATCTCTGTTGCTGTTGTTGTTGTTGGTTCGGTTGACCGCGACCCTTGCCACGACCACGGCCTCTTCTACCGCCGCGGCCTTTTCCACCCTTGCCGCCGCGGCCCTGCCGCTGTTAGGAATTGTCTGGTGGCGTCTGATCTTGAGGTTGCGTGTCGACAGCTAACACCTATTGGGCGTGCTCATCCTGCTTAGCACGACGGGTTTCTTCGAGCAACAATTGTGAGCGAGCTTTGTTAAAACTCGGTAGCGGATCTGCCTGTTGAATAATGGTGGCCAAAGTATCATATTCGCCCTTAGTAAGGCCAGAAATCATTTGTAGCACCATTTTATCGTCAGTGACAGGCGTGCCGAAGTTGGAGAGTTGATCCGCTAGAAGTTTAAGCTGCTTGCAGTACTCAGAGACATTGGAGAAGTTTTCAAGACGTGTTTTGTTGAACTGTTCTTCCAAATACACGGCACGAGTGTGCTTGTTGTCCTGAAAAATTTCCTCCAAACGATTCCACAAGTCAAGGGCTGTGGAGTCAGATTTCATGATAGTAAGGAGCAAATCCTGAGAGATACTACCATATATCCATTGTTTGACGCCGCGTCGAGACGGTGCCGATAGAATCATCAACCTCCGTAGGGCGCGGAATAGTGTCATCAATATGGTCAAGCACGTTATAAAGACATGCATGATTGCGAAAAAGTTCAACCCAGGGAGAATACTGGTTGTTTTCTTGATCAAGAATAATGGGAATATGGTTCTTGATGTTCGAAACAGTAAGGGCGGGATGAAACGGGGGTGATGACTTTGTGGTGGGATTTGTGGAGGTAGAGGCGTCAGAAAGTGTGGAAGAATCAGGGATAGCCATTTAGAGAAGAGAAGAAAGGAAGAACAAAACCCGAAAAATAAGAAGAAAATCCGGGAGGGCCGCGGCGTAGGAGAGGCAGCCGACGGCTGTGGAAGAGAAAGGTTTTTAGGGTTTTGTTTATTTGGCTCTTGATACCATGTAAGATGATATTAATCTCCCTTGAGGAGTCTTTCATTAATATCAAGGTATATATAGAGTATAATATTAATCCCTTATACAATAGGAATCCTAAGCCTATACAAAAGAGGAATCCTAAGCCTATACAAAAGAGGAATCCTAGTCTTACCATAATTATATTTACACAATATATGAAAATATTCTAATTATGGGTAGGGAATATATTTACACGTTTACACTAATTATAATAGAAATATAATTCTACCTAAAATAGGAGACCTAATTACAGTAGGAACATAATTCTACCTAAAACAAGAGATATACAATTAATGAAAGAATATTTGGAAATATTCTATTACACCCCGCAGTCGAAGCGGGAGGTTCACGAACAATGAGACTGACTCAAAAATCATCAAATAGTATGCGCAGAAGTCCTTTGGTGAAGATGTCGGCAATCTGATATCTGGAAGGAACACGAAGGACACGAACTTGACCACGAGCCACTTTTCGCGAACGAAATGAATGTCTATCTTAATGTGTTTAGTGCGCTGATGTTGGACGAGATTGCCAAAAAGATATATCACACTAATATTATAGTAGTAGACTAGTGTTGCCTTTTGAATCGGGCAGTGAAGCTCAAGTAGAAGGTTACGGATCCAACAAGACCCAGAGACGACGTTGGCGACACCTCTGTACTCTGCTTCAGCACTGGATCGGGGTAGTGTAGGTTGCATTTTGAAAGACTAAGATAATAGGTTATCTCCGAGGAAAACGTAGTAACCAGACGTGGAGTGCTGGGTGTCAGGACATCCACCCCAGTCAGCATCAGAATAAGCAGTGAAATCAGTGAGCGAGGACCTGTATAGATGTAATCCGAAGTGAAGTGTACCGTGGACGTATCATAAAATACATTTGAGGGCATGCATGTGTGCTTCCGTCGGATTGTGCATGTATAGGAAGATTTGTTGCAAAAATTTAAGGCAAATGTGGATGATAGTCCCTATTCCGAGACATCTACCGCATCCATGAGGGATGTCCCTGATGACAACCAATATGCTTGTCTAGAAGGTGAATCACAACCATTGGAGGATTATACTTACCATCCAACAACAGAAGATCTGTTTGACAGCCTAATAGAGGCAATCCAACAAAAACATAAATCCAAGAAGGAGGACACCAATTCAAAGGGAAAAACAAAAATGTCAGAGTGAAGTGACATTGGTGGCCACGCGGATTCAATAATGGGCGGATAGGACAAATATCCTTTCAGAACTTTAATAAAGTTTTTAACTTTTTATAAAGTTTTCTTTTTTCAACATAAGAAAGCAACGTAGTCGGGGAATCTTATCTTACTTTATGTAAAGTTTTCATTTCCGCAAAGTTGTTTGTCCATATATAATTATTAGATTCGTTTACTATTTTATTTTGTAAATTGTATTCAGTTTTGAAGTCCGCCTTCACCTATAAAAGGGGACTCTCTTTCATTTGTAAAGCAAGCATTGGAAGAAAATCACCAAGCACTGTAAAAATTCTCTCAATAATAATATTTCAGTTTTCGTTGTATACATTCTCTCTCTTGGACGTAGCTTATGTACTATTCTCTCCCCTTCTCTTTTATATTTCTTAGTATTTCATGTCTGAGATGCTCTGCGATGATATGGTTTAATTAAAAAAAAGGATAGAATGAGTATTTTTAGAAGTTATAAACATAGCAGATTCTCCTGATCGGAAGGAATGCTAATGTTGCTTATAATATTATGAATTCATTTGAGTTCATATTGATTTTAAACAATGATAAAAGCGATTATGGGAATTACAAATTGTCTTTGTCAAGCTTTACAATAGAAATCCCAAGATATACTTAATGTTATACATTTAGTTAGCACTACAAAAACATTAATTCAGAAGTTGAGAGATGAACGATGGGATCAATTATTGAAAAATGTGACATTATTTTGTGAACAACATGATATTGATTCTCCTGATTGTAATGATGTTTATATAGAGCGTCAAGGGTGTGCTCGTCATCAGAAGGATCACATCACAGTGGGTCAACATTTTAGAGTGAATCTCTTTTGTGTTACAATTGATCAACAATTGCAGGAATTGAATCACAGGTTTAATGTGCAAACAATGGAGCTTTTGAGGCTAAGCAATAGTTTGGTTCCTAAAGATATTTACAAAGCATTTGATATGGATGATATATGTGCTCTTGTAGAAAAATTCTATCCAATGGATTTTGGTGAGCAAGAGAAAACAAATTTGAGATTTCAACTTCAACACTTTATTCTTGAAGCTGTTAGTCATCTAGAATTGAATAACTTGTCAACTACGTCTGAATTGTGTGAAGCTTTGGAAAAAACAGGGAAGGTGAATATATATTACTTGATTGACTGGATAATCCGCCTTATCTTAACTCTTCCAGTTTCTACGGCTACTACAGAAAGATCATTTTCAGCAATGAAGATAATCAAGACAAGGTTGCGTAATAAGATGGAGGATGAATTTCTTGCTGATAATATGATAGTTTATATTGAAAAAGAGATATCTGAAAGCTTTAGCTCTGATTCAATTATTAATGATTTCAAGTCTTTAAAAGAACAAAGGGCAACACTTTAATTCTAGGTACGTCTTTCCTTTTATTTATTATATTTTTGTTGTGTTGATGTTTTTTTGAATCTTTGATAAAATTATATTTTATTCTTATAAATTTCAATTATAATATTTTAGTTAGTAGTTACCGCTCCCCTCAATATTTTGGGCAAGTTCCGCCTATGTCTAGTGGGGAGCAAACTTGTATTGGATATCCAAAAGAGTATATGTACAATAATGTAGTGTAATATAGCAAATTTTTGAGCTTGCTTCCTTGGTACATTCCTCAACTTGGACAAAAGAAGATTGCATCCCTTTCCGCATAAGTTCGCTGTTATAACCCTTCTCTTGCAAGTAGGCATTCGACAAAAGTACAGATAGCATTCAGCAAAAATATTAGAACCTGCAATTATAGAACTTAAGAATCCGCTGTTATAGAATTTAAGGAACAATAATCATCAAGTACCAGCTTAGTACTAATTCAACTTTTTATCAAATTTAGAATTTCCAAAAGTAACATAATTGCACAGCATGCAGCTACATAACTCGCAAGGAAAGGGCGGGGGGGGGGGGGGGGGGGGGGGGTAGAAGAAGAAGAACATGAAATCACCAGTTCATAGCAAATTGAACGATCAAAAACAATAATATACTCCAACTACTTGTTTTCACATTTTTCATTTCAAATCACTCAGAAATATTCAACATTTTGCCAAGTTGTATTCATGTCTGAACACAACTCTAATTTCCAAATATTATTTTTCAACTTTCTTTCAAATAGCGTCTTTTTTCAAATTTCACATTTTTTTATGTCCAAACGCCCACTAACTAGTTAACATCACAATATTACTGCTCTCCCTCCCAATGACAAATAAAAAGATGTCAAAAGTATTCCAAAGATTAGTTTACAAACAGATATGATGCTAGAACCTGAAAATTGGGGAAGAAAGTAACATACAACCACATAAGGCATTCAGTAATGCAGTATTTTTCAGCACTAAGACAATGCAGACACATTCGGCAACAAAATCCCCTCATCCATCACACTCAGGGTTTTACCTCGACCAAAATCTAACTTGTTGAATCCAACCACACTAATTTGCCTAGAAAGGAATAAAAACAACAACATCATACATCAGAAACAAAGTCAAAAGAGTGTTCTTAGCACCCAACTTATATCTTGTAAGAAAATTGTAGGAATTTCAACTATAGACCTGTATAAGTTTGATTAACAAAAGTCAAAAATAAAATACAATAGAAAAATCCACACTGTAATTTACAAAAAGCTAGTTCCCAGCAGTTAGTACAATGAGGAATTAGGAGAAAGAGAAAAAAAATACTGCAAGAGCAAAAATTACCAACATGCGTCTTGAATAACCAACCAAAAACTACTCATAGATATATCCAAAACTTTAATTTAAAACAGGATTTCAACACATGGATTACTGAGAAAACAGAGTAAAGCACAAAGAAGGTGCCCATTTACCTGCTTCTTAGTAGCGGGAAACTGAAAAGTTACCAAAGAAGTCCAAAATTTTCCTTCAGTTTCTCTTTTCAAGTTTCAGTTCTTGACTACCAAAACCTAAATAGACTCCACTGAATAATAAGTTCAGGGAAAGGTTATATAAACATCTCAAACAGTAGACAAATGAGAGAACAATATAAACACCAAAACATACATTTTAAGTGGAAAAAATCACCATAAGGAAATGTTGCACATCATTTAAATGTACACATGCATTTCTCTTCATTCCTTTCTCCTCCTATTCCAAGGTGAACCCATTTTAGCGTTAAAGCGATACTAATTTCAAAAGAATGATAACTAAGATTTTCCCAACTACATCTTGAAACAAAAACAAAAACTTAAACCTCCATGAAGTTGATGCAAAATGCTAATCGTAAAGAATGGATCTTGGGCCTAACTCAACCCCAAAAGCTAGCTTGTAGGGTAAGGATTGTCCAAGTACATATAAGGAGTTCATGTTCTCATTCCATATCCGATGTGAGACTCTTAACACTCCCCGCACGCTCAGACCTTGTTAACTGGAGCGTAGATAATATAATTTGGGGGCCCAACATCGGTGGACAAAGAATTGAAATGAGCCTGATTCTGATACCATGTAAGATTGTATCTTGGGCCTAACTCATATCCAAAAGCTAGCTTGTAGGGTGAGTATTGTCCAAGTACATATAAGGAGTCCATGTTTCCATTCCATATCCGATGTGGGACTCTTAACACTAATGATACAGGACATTAATACTCATTTCACAAAGGCAGAAATAAGTTGCAGAATCAATAAATAAATAAAAGAGAATGTGGATGGGAAAGCATTTCATCAGTTCTTATAATATTTAGATTGAAATGTGTTTCCCATCTAAGGTATGCATATAAGCAATGACCATGTGTAAGCACCACATAGAAGGAATGTTCTCTATGATGACTGCTTCACCACCTTATTTTTATGGAAATATTTCTCAATTTATCTGATCATGGTGCTGCAAGACAATGAGCTCAATGAGAACTTGATCATGGCATCACTTTAATCAAGCAATCAAATAATAGGAAGCTATAATGGAAGTCTAACCCTTTTAATAGTTTTATAAGCTTTCAACACTTGATTAATTAAGAGACAAATGCTTAGTTTGAAGTGGATGAACCGAAAGGTATTATACTGTGCAAACCATTGAATGAGATATATCACAAGGCATGTTGTTAAGAGTCTCACATCATATATGGAATGGAATATGGACTCCTTAAATGGACTTGAACAATGCTCACCCTACAAGCTAGCTTTGGGGTTGAGTTAGGCCCAAGATCCATGTCAGATCATCAACTTATAAATTCTTGAGTTCAGCAGCTTTGCTTCCAATTCAATGTTACCATCAAGAGGCAAGGAAGGAAGCCGGCTCTCTGTCCTGCTGAAGAATTAGAGCAACTATTTTTATTACAAACTTTGACCATGAAGTTCAGAAGCTTTCTCCTGCCAAGCGATAGTCTATTCAATGCTATACATAATTAAAACACAAAGTTAACCTGTATCTCATCTTTGCAATTGGTTTAATTCAAATGCCAGAAACCTATAGGGTTTTGTTGGGTTCAAAACACATAAGTAAGGCACAACGAAAGTTTAAAGTTTTTTGTTACTTATCCCAACAATTTCTTCTGGTATGGTTATATGACAATCAAAATCTGTAACATAAAACATAAACACTTACATGTTGTATTATCTGGAGTTTTTACTTAGGGATTACACGAGACTGACCCTTCGACTGCAAACATTATGCTATGGTGTATTCCTCTGTCAAGAAAGGTTTCGTCCTAGACTCTAAGTCTAGAATTTAGTTTATGGAATTGATGTGTCTTAATTAACAATGGGAGTATTGTATTTATAGTTAAAATTAGGTCACAGATCAGATTAGGGTTGGGCTCTAAGCCTGGCCCAAAAACCGAGGTGCAGTGGGTCGATCGACCGGGCCCATCGGGCCTCGGCGCCGCGCTACCTTACGTAAAATTTTGTTTCCCGTTTTCATTTAATATATATATTCAGCACATTAAATCCAAAATCTAATTTTGATTTAATAAATATTTTTCATCTAATAGAAATTATCCCATAGTTATTATCAATTTAAATATCTCGAGCCCAAATCGAATATTTAATACTTTCTCAATACACCTTTAGATCGAAGAGAAAATCGACATAGTGTGATCCTATAGGCCTTCATATATCGACATTAATCCAATTAAGGTCCATACGAAACTCCTAGACTGCGCCGTACGACGAACTCAACATATGAAGTACGTTTACATGAATCCAGCAAACATAATATTTATGTGAGATGATAAATTTCTTTCATTCGCGACACACTCGATCAAGCTTAGGATTTGCCATGTGTCTATCCAAATGGCTTGATCACTTTATCTCATCTATATTAGTCGACAACTAGACCATATTCTAAATATGTCTCTTGCATTGGCCAATGACTTGGTCGACCTAATATCACTGAGAAGTTGAGTGCTCTCTCGAATATCCAATAGAGGAATGAATCCTATTCTTGGCTCAATTACCACCTTAATTTACATCATAATGTAACCAACACAACCCGTGTCTTATCCTATAAGGAGTTTAAGCTTAGGACATGGTCAAAGTACATTACTCTGTAAACAAGGTGCGTCTTGACCTCAAGTCAAATGACCTTTATATCCCACACGCTGATAACAGTCTAGACATGTCTAACAAATAGTTTATCAGCAGGGTATACCAATACTTCCCCAAAGTATCCATGTGTCCATCACTAGTAACTATTACTAGTAGCAGGTGAGACATACTACATTCTCTAAGAATGTGACGCAGACCACATGTCGACTTATAACATATCATCGATATCCCATTCTTGATGATCATTAGTCGGGGCGAATTTTTAGAGTTACGCTCTAACATCAATATATCACTCTATTAATGACAACATAAGCTCAAGGGATGCACATTAATGAATAATTACAAACAATCAAATAATAATTCAATAATTGCAAATGCCATAAATATTAATCTTATTAATAATACGAATGTGTTCAAGTACATTTATCCCTAATAATGATTGTCTCTAGGACATACATACTTTCAAAACCAACATAATTTGAAGAAAAAATGAGCCACAACAAAAACGAAGGTTAAGTTTGAAAAACCATGGAAATGTTATCTTTTATTAACTTTGGATTAATTTATTAAATAATAATTATTTAGTATTATAGAAGTATAAATTTTAAGTGTGTGGTTTTTAAATTAATAGCTAATGTTTGCAAGGTTCTCCTACATAATACTATTACTTAAAATTAAAATTAATTTGATTATCTTTTGGAAAAGAGATTTCACTAAAATTTAAATATAAATAATTTTGTTGATATTTATCTAGAATTCCCGAAACACAAATTAATATATAGGTACTTTTCAAATTTTAAGATGAAATTTTGACACTACTATTAGCGAGAGTGAAACTACTCTATATAAATTTTACAAACTAATAAATCACGAAAACCAGCCTCCTAATTGCATACATAGAAATATCACAAAGTTGGAGGGTAGAGATCTAGGAGCTCAGTTGGTTAATTATCTAAATTTTAACCTATTGATGAGGATTTGAATACCCCTATTATAATTTCCTCTCAATTTCTCCTTTCCTACCCTATGTAATAAGAAAATAAAATAAAAAAAAGCTATGCAAAGAGCCAAAAATAAAATAAAGGTCATGCACAAATATTTACACCAAAAGGCTGCAACTAAAGAATGTCAGATCGAAAAATTCAATGGGCTCATATTTTAACTTTGCAAATGCAGCGCGTGGCATGTAATCTTAGGTACATGGTACATTTGATCATTTGGCCCAACACTAGGTTGGGCTATTAAAAACCGACATTTGATCCATTTCTAAAATGATTTGGGCCAACAAACGACAATACTTTTTCTTGATAGGTACTCAAGATTTTATTTCTTTTTCTTTTAATTTATTAATTAATTTGCTGGAAGAGAGTGTTTTGTTGACTATCGACACTGTAGAAAATGGAAAGTTTGTCATCCCTTATAAAATTTCAAATCAGTAACTTTAGATTCTTTGGCTGTAGACTCTTCAATTTTCTATTTTCACTCGACAACAATGATGGAGCCATGGTCCATGTACCATTATTCCACTATTCTCATGTTTGGGAATCTAGGTTACCTCAATTTTGAAACTAAAAATTGCAATTGAAGATAGGAGTTCAGTTTCTTTTGCAATTTTACTGAACATCACTTAGGTACATGGTTCAAATCTCACAAAAGGTCTTATTCTTTTTATCTTTTTTGATAATTACGATATCCAGATCAACTTACACGCACCTTAATCAATTTCATGAGGCACGTGCTATTTTCCACTTGCATAGATAACAAGCAACTCTATCCATAAGGATCCACTTCTCCCCGATTTTTTTACCCTTAAAATAAAAAAGAAAAAGATGGAATCTTGGATATTAATTAGGCATAGCACTAATGTTTGAAAGTTTACACATATGCCAGACCTAACATTGACTCAAAGGGAAACGGAAAAAGGGCCGTTCAGTGCATTATTCTCTCGCTATGCGCGGGGTCTGGAGAAGGGTTGGACCATAAGGGTCTACTGTACGAAACCTTACCCTAGATTTTTGCAAGAGGCAGTTTCCACTACTTAAATGGTGACCTCATGCCAACAATTCTATCAGTTACTCTAAGATTCCCGAAGCTATTTGGTGGTTGATACTCATGACTTTGCATCAAGGGGAGATCCTCCCCCCACCCCACCCACACACAACTTAAGGATATAAATGATGGAGCCAAGACCAAGGTACGGACAGTAGGAGGAGACTCGAAGCATTTTCCAGTGATGATGGGGTTGCACCAAGGTTCAACTTTTAGTCCATTCTTATTTGCGTTGGTGATGGATGGACTGACACGACAAATTCAAGGGGAGGTGCCATGTTGTATGTTATTCGCAGATGATATAGTCCTGATTGATGAGACCCGCAGTGAGGTGAACGCAAAGCTCAAGGTCTGGAAATAGGCTTTGAAGTCTAAGGGGTTTAGGCTGAGTGGGACCAAGACAGAATACATGGAGTGCAAGTTTAGTAACGGGAATGACTTGGAGATAGGCGTGGATGTGGGACTTAGTACCCAGGTTATTCCGAAGAAATAAAGCTTCAAGTACATCGGGTATGTTATCCAAAGAAACAGAGAGATTGATGACGATGTTAGACATCATATTGGGGCAGGGTGACTGAAATGGAGGCTTGCATCGACCGTCTTGTGGGATAAAAAGGTGCCACAAAAACTTATAGGCAAGTTCTATAAAGTGGTGGTTAGACCGACGATATTGTATGGGGCGGTATTGGCCGGTCAAGATTTCGCACATCCAAAAGATGAAAGTGGCGGAGATAAGGATGTTGAGGTGGATGTGTGGACATACAAGGAGGGACATGATTATAAATGATGATATTCGGGGCAGAGTGGGAGTGGCCTCGGTGGAGGACAAGATGCGGGATGCGAGGTTGAGATGGTTTGGGCATGTGCAGATGAGAGACACAAATGCCCCTGTGCGGAGGTGTGAAAGGTTGGATATGGACGGGTTTATGAGAGGTAGAGGTAAGCCGAAGAAGCATTGGGGAGATGTGATTAGAAGGGATATGACGAAGGTGCAACGTCCTGAGGACATGACCTTAGATAGGGGGTCGTGGAGGACACAAATTAGAGTAGAAAGGTAGTAGGTAGTTGAGTGTAGTACTACTTACGCTTACATACTGGTAGTATAGTGCAATTATTGTGGGTCCGCTTAGCCTACCATACCAGTAGACGCGATATTGGTGTATAGTAGCGTGCGATTTCTGCTGGTGGGTGTTCTTTAGTGTATTGTGTTTAACTTATGTATATATGTTAGTTCCTTTCCTTTTCAAAATGCGCTGGCATGACCCATTCGCTTTTGATACCAACATTTCATACTGTCTTAAATTTTATGCTTGGATCTGATCGTTTTTCTTGCTCTACCTGTGCTTAGGTTTTGCCTTGAGCCGAGGGTTTTTCGGAAACAGTCGCTCTACCTCTCAAGGTAGATGTAAGGTCTGCATACACTCTACCCTTGCCGTACCCACATTGTGAAATTTTCGCTGGGTGTTGTAAATTATTTCCATATATTGAGGGAAGTGATACATTTTAATTAGCTGTCATTGAAAAAAACTTTACCCAAACTAAAGAAAAAGGCAAAAAGAAGAATGATTGTTATAAGTAATGATGTCTATAATAATAACATATGAGTCATCATCAGTGGTCCTGCCTTCTGAATCTTGTACACTACATGAATAATCCAAAAAAAAAAAAAAAAAAAAAACATCAACGAGAAAGTTGAACTTCCAGTAAAACTACTTTAATTAATATCCACAACTATCTTTCTACTACATAATACACAAAAATATTACAATAAAAATTCATTTTTTCCCCATTATAGCTCTAAATGAATTGGTAAAACTACATTTCTTGATCCCCTTCCATGTCCAAATGAAAAAAATGATCTTTTTACTCTGCTACTGCTACTTTCTGAGGGACTAACATCAGTAACTTGCCTCTGCTGCTGTAAAATAATCTCTTGAACTGCTACGTAAAGTTGTCGATCCGTCGCTGAATCCATTGAAAATGATCTTCTTATTGGCTGAATTGCAAATTCATCATCTTCTTTCCTCATGTTAATGCACTCGTCTCCCATACTTGTAACAAACTTTTTACCTTTTCTTGTTGACAGTTTTTGTTTTCTTGGTGATGGACTAATCGAAAAATGTCCTGTAATTTCCCCTGAATTTAACCTTTCTTGAGTACTTCTAGTTCTAACTGATGATGGTGTATGTGTAGGAATTGGATTAGTGTTTGATATTTCTATCACAACATAATCTTCATCTCTAAAATTTTCAAGATTTGGATCTTGATGAGGTGTTGAACTTGGAACAATGATTGGATCCAAAGGGAACAACAACTTATTTGTGTTAGTTGTTGTGGATGATGAAATACTATTCCTACAAAGTGGGCAATTTGCATTATTTTGAAGCCAAACATCAATACAATCAATGTGGAAAATATGTGCACAATTTGGTATAACTCTTAGCTTCTCATTTTCTTGAAACTCATTCAAACAAACAGCACATTCACAAGAAAATGTTGCATTTCCACCTAATGCACCATCTTTTTCTTCCCTTTTCTTGTACTTAAAAACGGGGATTGAACGAATCACAGATTCGTCTAATCCCCTATTTTCAACTGCTGGTGAGTAAACCATTAAAGGGTCTTCAACACGACGATTTCTAGAGAACGAAAATCGCCTCAGAAGATCAATCCTATGCCAATTCAAGCAACATTTGATGACAAAAATGTAGTAGCTAACTAGTAATATCCCAGTTGCCAAGATTCCAATAATGGCTACTGCGATAATAGGAAAGCCAGCATAATGAGAAGAAGAAGAAGAATGAAGAGGTGAACCAAAAACTGAAGCAGAAGTTGGAGGACTAATTGGATGATTTTTCATGTGTGAAAAAGATCCAAAGTACTTTAGTCTCACCAGATCCATGAGATAGTACTTTATTTTTATGTAATAAAGACAAAGGATGTACAAATGGTTATGTTTGGATCTTGAATGCACATGAACATATTATCGAGCAAAATGTCAAAAAAAATTGAACATGAGTTGAAGTACAATGAGAAAAGGAAAAAAATATGAAGAATTTTTGGCTAGGGGTTTAATGAGAGGAAGTGTAGTAGTATCAAAGGAGACATCAAATGGCAGAGTGAACATATTTATAAGAGGTCAGGGTTTATTATATGGTTTAAAATATAATTTTTATATATAAAAAAAAAAAAAAAAGAGCAGTAGAAAGTCTGACTTTTGAGGTACGTAGTTGGTGAATCTTGTCTCTCTGACTTTGATAATAAGAAAACTATAGTCGGTAAGAAAATATTTGAAGTCTTTTATTCTTACTTGATTATAAGAATTTCTTATTCGTTACAAATTGTGATGTGAATTTTACAGCATGGAATGGATTAGTTTTTTTTTTTTTTTTTTTAGGTGTGGAGGTCTCGTATAAGTAGTGACGGAATCAAAATTTTCTTACTAACAAAATTTATAATGACCTATTTACACGATAAATTTTCCGATAAACATATGTGTATCATATTCTTTTTGAAAAAGGATAGTTTCGCTTCGCCCTACTTCTAAGTTGGCAATAGTCCACCGTCCAAGACTCTTATGACTGGTGATGTGATTTTTATATTGGTTTACAGTTACACATGATCTTGTGGTCCATCCTAATTCAGTTGTTGCATACCTACACTTCTGCAAACTATGATTAATTGACAAGTATTTTATTTGTCAAAGGCTTTAAATTATGTATATTACATATGTAATTTTTTTACACTATCAAAATAACAATGTAATTTAACTTATAATAGAAAGTTCATTACCAATTTTAACTAAGTTACTAATTTATTTATGTTTATCATAAAATTTAACATTATGTGCATACTTAAACTAGATCTTTTTTAAAAAACATAGAGAAGGAAGGTAGATTTACAGAGTAAAAATATTATGTTACTGTCAGGGGATATAGTCCAATAGTCAACAAAAATCTTTGATGTTTTGATTTCTGCATGTGATATTTTTTTACTAGCTAGACTAGGCAATCTTTAACCTTAGGCCCATTCGGGGGAAGTGCTTGTAGCCTCTCTTTTTTTTCCGTCCGGTGTTCGAAATTTGCATTGGAGTCCGATAATATTCGAATCCGCACCGCGTAGGCCCATTCGGGAGAAGTGCTCCCTATCAAGGATATTTCATACTCAGGACTCGAACCAGAAACTTCTGGACGAGGGAGGAGCTGCTTCATCCATCAACCACATCCTTTGGTGGTGTAGCCTTTAAGAATAGAAACTTTTCTTTGTATATCTATACAAGATGATGATGATTTCTCCAGGTTCAATTATTGATCAAAATGTGTCTGTTGGTGATTGAGTTCTCTTTAATTTGCTTATAATCTACAGATAGATTTAATGTGTCAAAACTGTTTGGTAAACCTAAAAGAATTTAAATTTTTACAAGTTATAATCAAAACAACTCATTGGATTCTCAACAAACACTTTGATCATATTCTATGAGGACAAACCAATTAGGTAGAATGTTTTAGAAATCACTAAAAGATGAAATGACAATTAGATGCCACTTACCTTTGGAATCTTCACTTACACACAAAGTGTGGATAAATATAAGAAAAAAATTACTGATTGCAGGTTGGAAAATTACTACTACTATTGTACCTATCTTGAAAAAAGAAATTCGCATTTATTTACAATATAATTGCTATAGTACAAGTCTACAAGGTTATCTTACTCTCATTCTTTTTTTAGTTTAACTTCTATGCATTAGTTTAACTTCTATGCATGTTATATATTATCGGATCACTTAACATTACAAGTGAACCATTCACAAAAATTGAGACTATAACCTAGAAAATATAGTTTATCTGCTACAGTATGTGAAAATATATAGATAGCGGATCCTTTTTTAACATTAACTTTTAAAATCCGGGAATAATGGGCCCACTCTTCTCCCTTTTTTCATTTAAATATCAGAGTTAGTTAGTTTGGCGCAATGCTTAGATCGGTGACCCAAGACACAAGTTCCTTAACCTTTGTCAATTGAACTAACTCAATAAGAGAAAAATACTAGTAGTATACATTCTCGGTTAATTCATTTTCTTTTTCGTCCAATTATACCCATAATAATTTGGATAGGACTATGCAAGAGTAGAATTTAGGATATTCTTGAAAAGTGATTACTCCCAAAAGGTTAAAACTTTTTGATTAGCTAATCCAATCTTAATCATGAAGGATATCAAAAATACTTTTCCATTGCACATTCAACTCACACACTTAGAAAAAATAACTAGCTAGTCATCACTATAACCACCCAAACGTGGGGTTAGGGGTATCTCCTATGCTTCTATTCACATCAAAATAATAGCATTCTGGCCCCTACCCCTAAAATCTAAATTTCAATAATTCAAAATCTTGAAAGAAACTTTCAAACCAGACATCTTGAAACTTCGTGGGACCAAACCGCACATCCGAAAGAATTCGGTCCAAATCGCACATCCGAAACTTCGGGATCAAACCGTACTTCCGGCAAAGTTTTCTCGGCCCAAAAAGATAATATCGAAGACCCACGGCCCCATGACCCGTGAACCCGAACCGACCGACCGACCGGACGGCGGCGCGCGCGCGCGTGGTCTTTCCTCGAACCGAAGCACATCTAGGTCCTCCCTCCTTTAAACACATGGGATACCCCTTGGGGTCCCAAACCCCAAACCAATTTCGAGTCTTATATACACAACAATTCTTTCTTCCTCTACCGATGTGGGAGAATTACACACAATACCACACTTTCCATGCTTCAAACACCTTACTTCGTGAACCAATATCTCTTTCATTTCTCAATGAAATTTGACGATTCTTGGCCCTACGGTTATCTACGTACTTAGTAGATCATGCATGTGTGAAGAACCGGATTCTCCAACATACGTTACACTAGTGTTTAAGCCGTTAAAGTTGGTCGGTCGCAACTCCCGCCAAAGGCAAATTTCCAACAACTTTAGTCAAGAAAGTTATGCATACATATTTAGGAAAACGAATTAATTAAAATTGGGACCCAACCCAATCCAACAACCCCGAGAAAGCAAATTGTCAAGCAAAAAGGTAGATATCACACACAAAAGGTCAAATCTGTAATAGCAAACAAAAAGGAGGGAGGGGCTGAGAAAAGGAGAATCCTAGAAAGTGTTAAAGGATCTAATAGAAGGAAAGAAAAATATTGAGTCACAGTGTTTATATTAAATCACATAACTTACCATAATTAAGTAATAAATTGAAGTAAAAATTATATTTTTTGGCCATGATTAAAAGAAGTGTATATAAAAAATATTTACTATGTTTGTCATTAGTTTTCTGTAAACACCAAAGATAAGTAAATTTTTTTAAAACAAGAACACCCTTTTTCAAAAGCTAAATTTAATTGCTCGAGTGCTGAGTGGTTATAGAAAGACAAGCCACTTAGGTAAGAAGAATTAAGATTTCCTTATATTATCACCCCTTTTAGAGTGTGGTGAGACCAGATATGGAGATGATATTTTCATTTTTAATAAGAGGTTTCGCCTTTGCTTATTGAGAATGAACAATATTATGATAAGTAGTGCTTTCTTCTTTAATAAATTTTATGCGATGTGAATTCGAATTATCAAAATCTTAAAATAATTATGGAGGTAGTAAAGCCACCACCATTAATGGGAGAAAGACCAACGGATTTGGCCATTATAGGAGGAGTAATTCACCAAAATAGATGGGCCGAATTGAGTCTTCAGGCATTCTGTTTTTACCGTCGAAATTCTCAAGTTCGAAACTTCAGGGACCAAACCGTACATCTTGAAACTTCGGGGACCAAATCGCACATCCGAAAGAATTCGGTCCAAACCGTATATCCGAAAGAATTCTCGTCCAAATCGTATATCCGAAACTTCGGGATCAAACCGTACTTCACGGCAAAGTTTTCGGCCCAAAAAGATAATATCGAAGACCCACGACCCACACGACCCACGACCCACGACCCACGACCCGTGAACCCGTGAACCCGTGAACCCGGAACCCGGAACCCGGAACCCGGAACCCGGAACTCGGAACCGGAACCGGACGGGACGGGCGGGCGGCGGCGGCGCGCGTGTGGTCTTTCCTCGAACCGAAGCACATCTAGGTCCTCCCTCCTTTAAACACATGGGATACCCCTTGGGGTCCCAAACCCCAAACCAATTTCGAGTCTTATATACACAACAATTCTTTCTTCCTCTACCGATGTGGGAGAATTACACACAATACCACACTTTCCATGCTTCAAACACCTTACTTCGTGAACCAATATCTCTTTCATTTCTCAATGAAATTTGACGATTCTTGGCCCTACGGTTATCTACGTACTTAGTAGATCATGCGTATGTGTGAAGAACCGGATTCTCCAACATACGTTACACTAGTGTTTAAGCCGTTAAAGTTGGTCGGTCGCAACTCCCGCCAAAGGCAAATTTCCAACAATCCCCTCTTGAAAGAGATTTTGGCGCACTCACATGGTGTCTTTTCATTTCCAAAGAATATTTCAAATGGACCGATGTTGCATAAGGAGAGGTAGCCTCGCTTTGAACCTTCCATAGTTGAATACCATCGGACTTACTTACCGCGCGTGAACGTGATGTCTTGAACCGTCGTGTTTAGTGTAAGCCAAGACAACGGTACCAACACAACAAATTCCCTTACTCTCTTCTTCGTAATGTTTTGTCCGTTTTGGCCATGGACAACGTCTTGGATTCTTAAGTGCGTTCAATTTGAGGCGGCCCGTCCTCGCACTTAAATAGGTGGTCTCCTACAAGGTATCCCGCTATACCCCACTTCACAAGTGTTAGGAACCATTAAAAGTTTCCCAAAGACCTAACCTCAACTGTTGAGGATCATTACGTGTTTTGAAAACTTAACCTTTACCCATACCGCGATAGCACTTAACGTCTATCGCGGGAACGGCTTTGGATTTGGTGTTTCTTTTCGAAATCACTATCCGAAGTGCTCATGCTTCCACCGAAGCGATCAACCGAACCTTTACAACTTAGTTTTCCCATTGAACCAAATTACCGGGATCTCCAGGTTCGTAAGGTTGGGTTTCCACCGTATTGGTCCGTATATTTTGGGTTTTAAGCCCATTCCCCTAGACAGCGAACGCTTGATCTCTCGGGTAGTCCCTTAGTTTGTAAACAAGGAAGTGACACCCGTGATGATCAACCGCCATACGGTCTTATGTCTCCGACGATCCCGACAGATATGTCCGGACGCCGTCATCCGTGTCCTTCCTAAAGCCGATCGGCTAGCCACGTGTATAACCGCTTGAAGGCACGGTTTCTCCCAATAAGGGACGTCCTCTAATGAGTCGTGAAGTTACTCAACTTCTTTCATGCTTTGAATAAAGCGATAAACTCCGATACCATCATGAATCGGTCGATGCAGGTTTGCTTAGAGGATTTTCCAAGAACCACCATACACATTTACTTGTGGCTTTGGTGTTCTTCGATCCGATGTCCAGCTTGCATCACCGTGTTCTCTCGTAACCGCTGGACATCCGTAATACTATAATCCGTAGATAAGTGAATAATTCGATATCGTCATATCCGACTTAACGCCTTCTATTGATCATGTATTAAGATCATCAAGAACCTTAGTTCAACTGATCTCGTTTGTTGGACGATACCGTGTCGGTTGTAGTGTGTACAATACATTGAACTACACGTGACCCGAGCATATCGCTCCTTGTCTATGGGTGCACCATGATTCCAATCGGTTCTATGATTCATATCCATTGGTGGCTTCAACGAGACCGTCAACTATCGACCGATCCGTTAGATGTCTTAGAAATCCAATTCCTAAGATGTCATCTCAGATACTCATATCTTTCATATCGAGACTTTGTTTCAATATGATTTTCACTCTAAGACCGTTGGTTTTCCAACTGTTGGCTTTCTAACTTCGAGTCAATGTTTCGTGATCGATTCATTGTTTCGTTTTATCCGAGACTTTCAGACCAAAATGTTAACATTTCGGGGACTAAAATGAAAGTTCGGAAGAAGCCCAACAGCCAAAGAAACCAATTCTCGATCCTCTTCTTCCAACTCTCCTATTGGGAAGGTTGTTTCAACACCCATGCCATGTAAGATTACAATGGCCCTGGATGTGAAGCTACTCACAGGGAGCACTTTTTACAACCCAAAGGTTCTTTTCCTGAGGAAGATCAACCATTACACAAGTATGGTTCTATATATGGAATCTATTTCTCTCTTTAGCTTCTTTCCAAAGCGCTCGCTTTTGGAGATAACAATTATTTGTTAATTGTCCATGGTTCGTTCTCAACCATACAAGCTAGAAGGACTGAACAAGTCTTTGTCCCCTCTTTGCTCCGTCTTGGTTCAACATCTAGAATCCCCGAGTTCTCATAGATCCGGAATATTAAGTTCCTGGATAGACAAGAACTTTCGAGTCATGAAGATACGGAACGTCTAGTTCGGACAAAAAGCCCTCGCGGTTCTTGTTAACCTTGAGCAATTGCTCCTTTTTCCTTTTCCAAGGAAAGTTATCTTCAATGAATTCAAGATTCTTTGATGCCAAGAGGCGATCAACACTATCGTTATTTGCGGATCCAAATGGATATGCAATCTACGCCTTAGGTCGAACTTGACCTGTCTCGTAGTCCAACTTCTACCAAGCCATCCCACATCACAACTTTTGTATGTGAGATCATTTCCATGTCTCACACGGAGAGTTATCCTTATCCTTATGCGGAGTTCGTTGAGAATCGCATTAGCGGTAAGGATCGCCTTGCCCTACATAATTTAGGCATACGGGTTTGCGCTTGGCTAACACCGTTAGACGAGAGGTGAGTAATGAGCATTCGTTTAATGAACGATGCTTCACATTCTCCCCTCTATCACTACGAATTTCTCAATCCGTAGGCTTAGTTGATATTCAACTTCGCTTTGTAGGCTTCAACAACTTCATCTTTGCTTTTCAATAAACAAAGGATTCCATACGTTGTACCATCATCAATGAAGATCACAACGTACTTGTCTCCCCCTCTATTTTGTATAAACTTCAAATCACCCAAGTAGGTGTGACTAAGTTCTAGAGGAGCGGTGCTTCTTTCGCTATTCCCTTGACGGAATTTGGAAAGGTGATTTTGCCTCTTCGTCTACCTCACATTCATTTTGAGGGTTTATGTCGACAAGTAGGGCAACAATCTCAACATCGTTAGCTTTTGAATGACTTGCTATTTAACGTGTCTTAATCTATGATGGCATAGATGCACGGATTACAAATATATCATTCATTTGGCTACGTACATACTCGTACCATTCTTAGTTATTACGGCACTGCGTTGGACTAGTTTTAAACCAAATTTTGACCAACAACATGTCCCCTTAAACCAAGTTAGGGATATGTATCACATCATCTTAGAGTGATCTCATTCCCCGAAGTCCTATTGAGGACAACCTCTCCAACCCCTTCTACTTTAGAGGTGGTGTTGCTTCACATGAACAACCTCTTACCCGTGGTTAGGGCGTAACCGGATCATATATGATCCAGATACTCGCCCACTCCAGCTTGCTTTGCGATCGAGTGTCCAATTTCTTTATCGCCTTTCTTTAGGCCTTCGATCATTAAGACTGAAACTCGGCCCACCTTACTAGGTGTCCATTACTTTTCCTATGAAATGAATTCGGCACCACTCCGGTCGCCGAGGCTTTATATGACCGAGTGTCCAATATCATCATATCAAAGGAATTTTGGCCCACTTCACGGTCGCCGCCCGAGGCTTTGTATGACCGAGTGTCCAATATCATCCTATGAAGGATCTTCGCCAAATAGTATGACAGTGCTCAACGTCATCAATTTTTAGACTTCTTCCGTTATGATTGGTGCCCAGATAATTCTTGGCGCTTACTTAAGAGTGGTAACAGTTTTCGCACAGTTAGTGGATCTTTCTCCATCGTATGTGCGAACATACTTTACACACTTTAACAATTACACTTAAAAGAACGGATCTTTTTAAGTCATTTACAATCCAATCTTTAAACGGAAAGAAGATAAGATTAAACTTCGATTTTAAAGCGTAAGGAATATAAATTATTTTCATATTCCTCCTTACTTTAATCCATTTTTAATCAGACATAATTTAATCTTTATTCTTGACAAGTAAGAAAAATACTTATTCCAATTTCGGATTATGGCTCACTTCGCCACTTCATCGACCGAGTGTCCATTTCCTTCTCACCATTATTCGGATCCTTTGTCCGGGACAGATATAGGCCTTTTGCTACAAGATAGAATAACATCTTCACTCTTCTCCTCTTGTCCCGCTTGACATCCTCAGTTCTCGAGAGCGCTTGTTTCCACCAAATCTTGGTAGCGGTGATACCATGAACACGTTCATCATCATCACTCTCTTCTACCGTAAAACCATTTCCATATCCAGATTTGGTCACACAATTTTTGACCGACATCTTTCGAATACTAATAGTAATACAATACAAATATTGTCTTAAGTTGTTGGGAGATTTGCTCTATGGTACTTTATAAAGCAAGACGGAAGTATTTAACTATTACAAGTATTCGAAAGGATAAACAAAGATTTCAATAATTCAACATGGAATCTGAAATTACAATATAACAACAAAACTCGAAATTACGATTTTGTTGAAGATCGAAAAATGGAAACTGGTTTATGCTTTGAGTCGAGTGTAGCACTCGTCCTTAAGACAATATTGCCCCGTATGTATCCTTTATACGTCCCGGACAATTTGTCTCCCAAGATAAAACAAAGCAATGGAACCCTTGAGCAAAGGAAACTCAAGAGCTACCGTGAAGAATATTGAGTAACGAAATGATGCTTGGAAGTTGTAGGAAGAAATCTATTTTGGTTGTGTATTTTCGTGCACCGTTGTTTTGCAAAGATCTCTTTTGTCATTCTTAGTGCTCAACAATGGTGTAAGGGGGTGTTTAAATAGGTGAGGGAGGGGGTGACATCGCCTCTCCATAACAGCCTAAATAATGGCCATTATGGAGGTAGTAAAGCCACCACCATTAATGGGAGAAAGACCAACGGATTTGGCCATTATAGGAGGAGTAATTCACCAAAATAAATGGCCGAATTGAGTGCTGGGCATTCTTTTTGATTTAAATTCTCGAAGTTCGAAGTTCTGGGAAACTTCAAACTTCAGGGACCAAACTCGTACATCTTGAAACTTCAGTGGACCAAACCGCACATCCGAAAGAATTCTCGTCCAAATCGTATATCCGAAACTTCGGGATCAAACTGTACTTCGGCAAAGTTTTCGGCCCAAAAAGATAATATCGAAGACCCACAACCCACGCCCCCAGCGACCCGTGAACCCGTGAACCCCCGTGAACCCGTGAACCCGTGAACCCGTGAACCCGTGAACCCCGAACCGGACGGCGGCGGCGGCGTGTGGTCTTTCCTCGAACCGAAGCACATCTAGGTCCTCCCTCCTTTAAACACATGGGATACCCCTTGGGGTCCCAAACCCCAAACCAATTTCGAGTCTTATATACACAACAATTCTTTCTTCCTCTACCGATGTGGGAGAATTACACACAATACCACACTTTCCATGCTTCAAACACCTTACTTCGTGAACCAATATCTCTTTCATTTCTCAATGAAATTTGACGATTCTTGGCCCTACTGGTTATCTACGTACTTAGTAGATCATGCATGTGTGAAGAACCGGATTCTCCAACATACGTTACACTAGTGTTTAAGCCGTTAAAGTTGGTCGGTCGCAACTCCCGCCAAAGGCAAATTTCCAACAACTTTAGTCAAGAAAGTTATGCATACATATTTAGGAAAACGAATTAATTAAAATTGGGACCCAACCCAATCCAACAACCCCGAGAAAGCAAATTGTCAAGCAAAAAGGTAGATATCACACACAAAAGGTCAAATCTGTAATAGCAAACAAAAAGGAGGGGGGGGGGGGGGGCTGAGAAAAGGAGAATCCTAGAAAGTGTTAAAGGATCTAATAGAAGGAAAGAAAAATATTGAGTCACAGTGTTTATATTAAATCACATAACTTACCATAATTAAGTAATAAATTGAAGTAAAAATTATATTTTTTGGCCATGATTAAAAGAAGTGTATATAAAAAATATTTACTATGTTTGTCATTAGTTTTCTGTAAACACCAAAGATAAGTAAATTTTTTTAAAACAAGAACACCCTTTTTCAAAAGCTAAATTTAATTGCTCGAGTGCTGAGTGGTTATAGAAAGACAAGCCACTTAGGTAAGAAGAATTAAGATTTCCTTATATTATCACCCCTTTTAGAGTGTGGTGAGACCAGATATGGAGATGATATTTTCATTTTTAATAAGAGGTTTCGCCTTTGCTTATTGAGAATGAACAATATTATGATAAGTAGTGCTTTCTTCTTTAATAAATTTTATGCGATGTGAATTCGAATTATCAAAATCTTAAAATAATTATCATACAAGTGAACACTGAGTTGAAAAAAATTTGGTTGTGACCCGGTCAAAGAGTGATGCCCTCGCAACTAAGGCCTTATTTGTTTGCACTTAATGAAGATTTGATCTGAATGATTTAGACCTTAAGCTATCAAATACATTTATTTACATTAAGATCTAAGCACTTATTTGATTTAAATAGGTCTTTATCATTTCTTAAACAAAGTCTTAATATTTTTAAATACTTTTATATAAATATTTTTTAACACTACTCTGTCCACAACCACAACTCCACCTCCGACCCCACCCTACTCCCTCCAACCCATCCCACTACCACCATCCAGCTACCATCTACCCACCTCCTACCCACTACCCACCCCCACCACTATTAACCACATCTGTCATCACAATTGCCAGCACTACCCTCACCTTCCCAACCCCTACCCCGCCCATCCAACCAACCCACCACCCTACCACCACCTACCTCCAACTCCACTATCACTAACTACATCTGTCATCACAACCGTCGCCAACTGCCAGCCACCACAACCAACTACCTCCATCATCACAACCACCACCACCCCACCCTCGCAACCCCACCCCTCCAATCCACCACCCTACCTCACCCACCACCACCCACCTCATACTCCACCACCTCTGCCATCACAATGCTCTCCGCCCACCACCCCACCTTACCCACCACCACCCGCTTCCCACTCCCCCACCACTAACCACCTCTACCATCATAACTGTCGCCAACCATCAGCCACCACCACCAACCACCTCTGTCATTCCAACCATCACCGCTGACAACCACTATTGTTAGTCGCTATCACACCTATTATCTCCATCATTATAATTATATCAACAACCACCATCGTTGCCGCTGCCGTCGCCGCCGCCACTACCACCATATGACCAATCCTTACTACTAACTACTTCTACCATCATAATAAGCATCGCCACCATTATTAGCTACTAGAACCAACCATAACCACCACCACACTACAAAGCATCTCTACTATCACTAGCGAACATAAATATTTAATTTATCAAATATGCTTTTATTTTATTATATTTATATTTATTTTTTAATATTTAGTTACTTTTTAATTTGAATTGTCTATTTATTATGTTTAAAGAAATATATTATGCACATTCAGATATTTAAAAACAAATAGTTTTAACCATTCAATATTTAGATTTAGAGACAACGTCTTAATCATTCAGATGTGCATTCAGATTTGGATGTCTTAATCCTAATGAAAACAAATGGGCCTAAAAAACTTCTAACTTTTCTTTATTATACTAGTACTATTTTCAAAGATTTTATAGTAATATATTATGGTCCAGTAAATCAACACAATCCGAATAATATAAAGCCAAAACTAACTGCCCCTCTCTCCAAATTATTATCACTTACCTTTTTCTCTTTAAAGAAAAAAGAAACATAAAGAAAGAGATTTTGTTAAATGAAAATCTTTGAAAATTTGGCACTATCTATTTTTGAACTCGAGAGAGCCGAGATTGCAGATTCTTTTTCCCACACCTTATTGACTTTCTTGCCTTTGGAAAATTGAGAATATTGTGAACATTCTTAAACATGATTTTAAGATGATTTATGTTTGGTGAGAATTATTAGCCAGCTCACATATGAGTATGTCGTCAATAATTTTTTATTTCTCAATTGATAAATTTTAATTTTGATTCTTAAGATACTCTGATTAAGTAATATTTAACGTTTAATTAGTTGAAATGTGCACTTTTGATCACTTTACTGGTTACCGATCACAAATTTTACTATAATTATCAATTGTTCCACTACTTAGTTACACATGTGTTATGTTAAGTTTGAATTGTTAATCTGTTACCCTATATATTTTACGATAATACAATCCATTATAACATATGTCCTACTTAAAAAGATTAAAACATTACAATTAGTGAAGGTTGCAATGTTATTTTGCAACCATTTGAAATCTTGAGCCCCCCTTTTATTTGAATCTTGGGTTTGTGACCAACTGCAGGTACTAAGGAGAGATACTGATTATTAATAATTAATGAAACAATTCTTCAGAAAAACTGACAAGTCTTGTTGAAATATCATACTCACAACAAAGACTTGATAAAATGTCAACGAATATCAAAGATTTATGCAGAGTAAGAAAAAGGTTAAATAATGGAAGATTTCAATGTAAGTTTTTCAAAGGCTACTGAAGACGCAACATTCGATTAATTAAACATTGTACCAAAATATAATCTTTTTCTTTCTCCCAAAAATAATTAAAAGTAAACAACTTCAAATATTGGCCTTCAAGTTAGTTGACTGGCAGAGGAGCTTTTTTACTACTTGACTGTTAGCATTGACGGTTCACCAACGCATGCATCAATTAATGAGCTACACTAAATAGTGATTACATAATAATATTTACAACATAAAAATGAACATATAATTTTTTTTAAAATTTTTGCAAGGTTTTATCTGATGATCAGTTTGATAACGATAGTATATATGATTGTCTCAGATAGGACTAGCAAATAAATATTTGAATGGGTTGAGCAATATGTACAATTTTTCTCCTACATTAGTGTATGTGCGCAGTAGCGAAGCTATACTTATTCAAGGAGTGTCAATGAACCCCTTTATCGAAAAATTATAGTGTAAATAGGTCTCTCTCTACAAAGTACATGAAATCAAAGTATAGGATTTGATGATTCATTTTACAAATTGAAAATCAGAAACTATAAACGCATTCCCCTCATTTTAATGTATAGTTTACAATTAATTGTAGATGGATTTGAATTTCGTTACACTAGATTCACTCAAAAGGAAACAACAAAAATATACTCCTATTATATATGGCAAATATTTGCCATCTTTTTTTATAGTTACGTACACCATAGGGAAAGACGTGGCCAACTGTACTATATATATAATCAGCATATAGGTATGTTCTAGTAGATCGAAACAATTTCTTTTAATATAAAATCTAGTATCAATAATTAGCATTTATACTTGCATGTATGCACATAGATTTGTTGGAAATTAGTCTTTGGCGGGAGTTGCGACCGACCAACTTTAACGGCTTAAGCACTAGTGTTACGTATGTTGGAGAATCCGGTTCTTCACACATGCATGATCTACTAAGTACGTAGATAACCGTAGGGCCAAGAATCGTCAAATTTCATTGAGAAATGAAAGAGATATTGGTTCACGAAGTGAGGTGTTTGAAGCATGAAAAGTGTGGTATTGTGTTCAATTCTCCCTCATCGGTAGAGGAAGAAAGAATTGGTGTGTATATAAGACTCGAAATTTGTTTGGGGTTTGGGACCCCAAGGGGTATCTCATGTGTTTAAAGGAGGGAAGACCTAGATGTGCTTCGGTTCGAGGAAAGACCACACGCGCGCCGCCGCCGTCCGGTTCACGGGCTCACGGGCTGTGGGCTGTGGGCCTTCTGATATTATCTTTTTGGACCAGAATTCTTTCAGATGTACAGTTTGGTCCCTGAAGTTTTCAGAAAGTCGAATTTCGACGGTCCCGGAACGAAACGTCCGACTCAATTCGGCCATTTATTTTGGCCGAATTACACCTCCTATAATGGCCAATCCGTTGGCAATTTTCTCCATTTATTTGGTGGCTTTACTACCTCCATAATGGTCATTATTTGGCCAATAATGGTCATTTATGGAGGCGATCAAACAATCCCTCTTCCTCCTATATAAACACCCCTTACACCATTGTTGAAGCACACTTGATATACACGAAAAATACACAAAGCAGAAACCAGTTTCTTCCTAATCTTCCAAGCATCATTTCGTTATTCAATATTCTTCACGGTAGCTCTTGAGTTTCCTTTGCTCAATAGTTCCATTGTTGTTTTATCTTGGGAGACGAATTGTCCGGGACGTATAAAGGACACATACGGGGCAATATTGTCTTAAGGACGAGTGCCACACTCGACTCAAGAAAAACAGTTTCAGCTTTTTCTTCAACAAAATTGTAATTTCAGTTTTGCGTTCTATTGTAATTTTCAGTTTTCTAGTTGAATTGTAATTTCAATTCTTACATAAGCAGTTACTTGTAATTTCCGTTCCTGCAATCCTTTGTAACCCAACAAGATTATTGTACACTACCAAGATGTTTAATGAAATAGGTGAGATCCTTTCATCGTTTTATTCACAGGTAACATATATATTATTAGGGTGCTAAAAATGAAAACTTTCCATATGAGCATTTAATTATATTAAATTTGAATTTGGTACTTCTTAACATCAATGCTCTATTATATTACGGTCTCATTGACATCCATGAACTTTAAGCGTTAAACTATTGTTATTAAATTGATCAAGTTGAAGTTTCAAGATTTTTAAAAAAAGGTAATAAATTGAAAATAATCATCTAAAAATTTGGATATTGAATTAATTTTTTATGTTCTTGAGTATGAGTTCTAATATAATGGTGTAACATGTCTCATATCCTTTCTGTGCGAGGAGAACTACAATATAGGTATGAGTTCGGACAAACCTAATAACTTTTTCTTAGACCCTTCCCTCCGTTTGGTTTATCATCAAATAGAGAAAGGAATATATTTGGAAGAGGATGAAAAGTGCGAAAAATTTCCACTCTTTTGCATAGTCATGAGAGAGAGGAATGAATGTAAATTGTGGTACTTGTAAGTTAAAATGAGCAGAAAATGATTTCAAAATAGTCTTTGCTTCACACTTTCTGTTCAATTAAAACAAGATGAAGAAACGAAATTTTTTCACTTCATTTCCTTCCGAGTTCTCACTCCTAGTTTTGGGATTTTGAAAAAAAAACGCACTTTTGTCCTTCAAATAGGCTGGTCTTTAATTTTGCTTTTCAGTTGGTCTTTAATTTTTACCCTTGGTAGTTGAACTTATGCCTAACGGGCATAAGTTCTTTACAGATACGGGGCATAACTTGAGAGATATTATGATGCGAAAATATAAATTTATGTCCCGCGAAAAAAATTATTCGCCTTGAAGGCAAAAATTAAAGACCATCACAAAATAGGGTCAAATGTGTTATTTAATTGCATGGTTTTCCCTTCAAATGGGTTGGTCTTTAATTTTTCTCCCTCAAATGTAACTAATGTCTATTGGGGCATAAATTATGTAAGAAATCTGATATAAGCTTGTGCCGAATCCTTTAAAGAACTTATGCCCCAATATGGATAAGTTTTATTTGAGGGAAAAAAAATTTAAAGACCTGCACAAAATAGGACCAAAAGTGCAAATGACCCCATCCTTTCCGATGAAAAGCCCATGAAAGAGCGCAGTGCAGATACGGGGAATTCAGTGATTTTGTTGTACCATGGCCCTTCCTTCAGTGTGGAGCAGATTTATTTTTGGGCCAACTTTTCGGTCTAGAACTTGTTGGAGTATAATTCTCTCTTAACCCAATTTATGTCAGTAATTGCAGAAATAGCACCCACCGGTCACCTTTTTAGTTCCATCTTCAAGAAATAATCGTTATTATTATAAGTTTCAAATTATACGGGTAAAATTTCAACATAATGCCATAAAGCTTTATCCGTAAAGTAAAATTTAAAACTTTATGATAATATTGCTCAATTACAAGAGCTGAAAGAAGCTATTTGTAGATATATTGGTCAGTGTTAAATATACATAATATACACACAATATACATGTGTATATTGGCCCTCGGATTAGTTGAGTTGACCGTGTATATGGTGTATAGTTTAGGTAAGGTTTTAGTCTCCTAGTTTAGGTAATGTTGTAGTGTAATTAGTATTGTACACTTTCCATAATATTTGAATTACCATAATTGTATAATTAGTATCCAAGTAGAATAAGGTTTTAGGAATAGAATAGGAATAGGATTCTCCTATTATGAAAATATATAAATTGTATATATACTCTTTCAATTAATGAAAATAATTAAGGAATTATTTCTTTCGGTCAGTAATTCTGATTACAACTTCAAAAGCAAGCCAATTCAACGCAAATACTATTTTGCTAAATAATTGTGCAATAATATAATAGACACTCAACACCTTTTCTTTCTCATTTTCTTTTCAACTCTCAAAAATGGTATCAATTGCCTCTTTATTTTTTGTAGTTACTTTTTGTTAATCTCCTTGAATGGTAAGACAAAAATAAAAAAATTTAGGTAACACAATTATACAACAATATACTCTGTGTAATCTCATATTTCTATACAACAATAGCAAATAATTAGGTCACACGTCTATGCGAACTTGATACTCTTTCTAGGATGAATTATATGAAAATTTTGTTGATGGACAGGTGGATCCTTAATTAGGACCTGGAAACAAAAATATAATGGAATCTATATAAGTTTTCTTTTTCCATCTTACAACACGTTTGATTTTTTGACCACTTTTTCAATGTAATTATTTCAAAACACATCCACTAAATAGGTCCTAAAAAAATTACATAATGGTGATACAATGAAACAAATATAGCTAACATATAAAATTAGATTAGATGTCAATTCAATGTAAAGAGCTAAAATAAATGATAAGACTGTTCCATCAATGGGATTCTAGATGGTGGCTGAAAAATATTTTAATGAAGTTCATTACTAGTTTAATTAAATCATCCTATATACTCCACTAGTCTCTAAGATCAATTATTTAAGCTAAGTTTTCATAGATTACATGAACGAATCTAATCTTAATTCTTAACAAAAAGAATCTAATCTTAATATTTGATCACTTGGGGACGATTTATGATTAAATAGTTCCCCAAAATTGTGTCATTTTTTTCTCTTTTCAGAGTTAATTTAACTAATCTTCGTAGTTAGATTGGATTAGTTTAGTTTATTATTTTAAAATTTAAATATAACTATTTAAAACTATACGAAAAATGTTATAAGCTACAATTTTTCTACAACATAGTGAGAAATACATCTTAAATTAATATTGATTAAAATTCATGTAACTTGAATCTCTAGAAGCAATGCAAAAATGATAAATTTTAAACATACTCCATCTTGAAATTTAAAATCACACACTCCACTAATAATAGAAATAAAAATTCTCCAATTACTAATATTTTGCATTATTTATATCTCATTATTTATTCAATTAATATATACCCTACAAATTAATTACTATACTACAGGGAAACACTAGATTTTATTAAATTTTGTTATACGTAAGAGCCAAGTGCATAAGCAAATGACTGAAAGAAAATAATCACTTGATTAATTTTATTAAATTTCGTTATACGTAAGAGCCAAGTATATTATAATGTATTTGTTATATAAAGTAGGTTTATACATTACCATAATTGTAGAGTTAGAATTATGGTAGAATAAGATTTAGGAATAGAATAGGAATATTTTGTATCTTGTATATATACTTATTCAAGTAATGAAAATAATCAAGGGGGTATTTCTTTCGGAGTCTTATACAAGGTAAATTTGAATTAGTCAAACAATACACCATATACCAAAAGATTATTAAAAAGACATCGCGATAGCGCACAAAGACCATTGATGCGAAGATAGGCTTTTATCTCCCGGATTCTTACTTGGTACAAGTTTACCCGTATTGTATGTTTATATTAAAGCATATCAAACTATCATTATTAAGTAAATTAATGAGATAAAAATATATATTAATTAACTATGATTAAGTAATAACAGAGGGGTATCTAGCCTGGTAAGCATGTATCTAATTGACTTTCGATGCGGAGCATAAATTTATTTCTAAAAAATTACTAAATTTGTAATAAATAGTAGATATGAACTCATAACTTTAAGAATATAATGAGTTCAATGCTAAGAATCTTAAGATTGAACTCATAGAGTTTAAATCATAAATCTGTGAGCGATCATAATGTATATACAAACACACGCTATACATCAATTTGTATGGGGTAAAATTGAGCAAATTATCAAAGCTCACACTTGTCGTGTTTGAATGTATTCCTCTACCTTTAGATGTATTCATGATTTTATCTGACCAAACCGTTACGTAAACAAAATTCTACTTGCACTAGTCTAGACGAACATTAGTACATTACTAATATTTCTACAGTTAACAGTATTTGTTCAACTTATTTTCTTTTTAGCCAAAGGATATAGTAAAATATTATTGAAAGAAATAATCCCTTTATTATTTTCATTGATTAAAAGAGTTTAAATACAATTTACATATTTTTATAATAGGAGAATCCTATTCCTATTCTACGTCTAAAACTTTATTCTACTTGGATACTAACTATACAATTATGGTAATACAAATATTATGGTAAGTGTACAATACTAATTACACTACAACATTACCTAAACTAGGAGACTAAATTATATCCTATGTACCGTGTACAATTACCGAAACCGAGAGACTAATATACACATGTATATTGTGTGTATATTTAACACACCCCCGCAGTCATAGCGGGTGGTCTTCGAACGCTGAGACTGTCCCTAAAATCTTTAAAAAGGACCGATGGAAGACCCTTTGTAAAGATGTCGGCAATTTGATATCTTGACGGGACATGGCAGACGCGTACCTGACCACGAGCAACCTTTTCGAGGACAAAGTGAATGTCCATCTCGATATGCTTAGTGCGCTGGTGTTGAACCGGATTACCAGAAAGGTAGATGGCACTAATATTATCGCAATAAACCAATGTTGCCTTCTGAATGGGACAATGAAGCTCCAAAAGCAAATTACGTAACCAACATGATTCCGAGACCACATTAGCTAGCCCTCGATATTCAGCTCGGCACTTGAGCGGGATAGAGTCGATTGACGCTTCGCAGACCATGAGACCAAGTTGTTGCCAAGAAACACACAATAGCCAGACGTAGACCGTCTGGTGTCTGGACAGCCACCCCAATCAACATCCGTATACGAGACAAGTGTGGACGTCGAGGAAGGATATAAATGCAACTCATATTCAAGTGTACCATGAATATACCGAATGATGCGTTTGAGTGCATTCATGTGCTCAACTCTGGGATCATGCATGAACAAACACACATGCTGGACAGCATACGTAATAACTGGTCTCGTAAATGTAAGATACTAAAGGGCCCATGCAAGACTGTGATAGTGGGTCGGATCCTCGTATGGTACGTCGGCCGCGGCACTAAGCTTGGGCTTAGTATCAACTGGAGTGGAAGTGGACTTACAAGATGGCATCCCAGCCCTCTCAATGATCTCAGCTGCATACTTCCTTTGAGATAAGAACATCACATCTGAATGACGAGTAACAACAATTTCCAAAAAGTTACTCAAGGGCCCCAAGTCTTTCATAGCAAACTCAGAGCTGAGCATGGTCATGATAGACTGGCGTAAGGCATCGGAAGAAGCAGTCAAAATGATATCATCCACATATAGCAGAATATAGGCCAAGGATGAACCACGATGGTGGATGAATAAGGAATTATCCGATCTGTGAGTGAACCCAATAGTCGAAACATAGTCTGCAAACCTCGTATACCAGGCCCGTAGAGACTGCTTAAGCCCATATAAGGACTTCTTCAACAAACAGACATGATGCGGATATTTAGGATTCCAGAATCCCAAAGGCTGATGCATATAGATTGTTTCCTTGAGATCCTCATAGAGGCAAGCATTCTTTACATCTAATTGGTGAATAGGCCATGCCTTTGAAAGAGCTAAGCTAAGCACAGTGCGAATGGTAGCCGGCTTGACCACCGGACTAAATGTCTCACCACAATCCACACCAACCTGCTGAGTCTTACCATTGCCCACAAGCCGCGCCTTATGTCGGGCAAATGACCCATCTAAATTTTCCTTATGAGTAAAAATTCACATAGACCTAATAATATTAATACCAGATGGACGGGGCACCAACTCCCACGTCTTATTATCAATACGATCATTATATTCATCGGTCATAGCAATTTTTCAACTCGGGTCATTTGATGCAGACACGTGATTTTGGGGTAAGGGTGATTTAAGAACATTAGAATGTAAATTAAAATGTCTTTTTGGTGTAAAAATCCCCCGTTGACTACGGTGACTGGTCCATGACTCGAGGCAGAGGCGGGTGGATTTTGGGAATTTTTGGGACTCGGGACGGACGCGGCCAGCGAGGTAGTTGGCTCCGCCGGCCCGGATCAAGAATCGAAATCGGGGCCCGGGCGGGCCAATATCGGACCCGAAACGGTAGATTGGGCCCGGGCCGGAATCGGGCGAACGGATGGCCCAGTTGTTGGACCCGGATTTGAAGACGACACTGTGTGGAGAGTACCAGCGGGCCCACTGCCCGAAATTTAGGTGCGGGATACGTCCGAAAAATGGTGAATAATATACGGGGATATACTATCATCCAAAAAATTATATGAACTAGGCACGGGAGTATTAACTTTAGCAAATGGAAATTGGGTTTCATAAAAAATTACATGGTGATTAATGATGATTTTATTGGAGGATAAATCAAAGCATTTGTAACCACGATGATTAGACGGAAAACCCAAAAACACACACGGAGTAGACCGGGCCTGAAGTTTGTTAATGGTGGTGGACGGGAATAACGGATAACACAAGCACCCAAAGACCCAAAGATGAGAATAAGAAGGAGTTTTATTATATAAAATTTGAAGAGGGGAAGAATATGTCAGAAACCTTTGGAAGGAATAATGTTAAGGAGATATGTAGCCATTTGAAGAGCATGCTGCCAAAAATATGGGGGTATGGAAGCGTGAATTAATAGAGTTCGGACAATGTTATTTATGGAACGAATTTTGCGTTCGACTTTCCTATTTTGTGAAAACGTATGAGGACAAGAAAAACGAAAATTGATCCCATTATTAGCATAGAATTCCCGAAACACCCCATTGTCATATTCTTTGCCATTATCACACTGAATATTTTTTATTTCTCGTTCGAATTGGGTTCTAATGAATGCTCTAAATTTTAAGAAGACGGAAAAAACTTGAGATTTTTTCACTATCGGAAACGTCCATAAAAACGTAGACTAATCATCCAAAAAGAGAACATAATACCGATGACCCAAAGAACTAAGAACAGGAGACGTCCATAAGTCGCTATGAATAATATCAAATGGCATTAAAGTATGAGAATTTGAGTCTACAAATGGCAACCTAACAATTTTTCCTAAAGAACAAGACTCACAATTTGGAGTACTACTCGTACCCTTACAAGAAATAAAATTATTTTTATCTAATGACGACAAAATAGATGATCCCGGATGAACCAGACGATCATGCCACAAGAAAGGAGAAAGGGCTGCAAATGCGAATGACAAGGCTTGACTCGATGGACCGGAACTGGGTGTGATAGGATAAAGATCTCCCCTACTATCACACCTCATGAGAGGACTCCCCGTCTTGAAATCCTTCACAGAGAAACTAAATGGATCAAATTCAATAGAAACAGAATTGTCAGTAGTGAATTTACGGACAGAGACTAAGTTTTTAATCAATTTTGGAGCATGTAGGGTGTTTTTCAAGATAAGAGGAGAATGAGAGGGAGATAAAGTTTTTTGACCATAATCACGAATTGGAATAGAATTACCATTACCAACAATTATGCCGCGAGGGTAGCTCAAATTGGAATAAGACGAAAGCGTACCTGAATCGGATGTCATATGGGTAGTGGCACCGGTGTCCATATACCAATTCGGGTCCGGAGAATTTAAACCAAGCGTGTGCATTGCGGCTTCGATGTCGGTAGACGAGGGTGTCGCTGCACGATGCGGAGGCCAAGGCCCAAGTACTCCTACTTGCTGCCTCGACCCAGATGACTGGTTGTATGTGGTCCATGCAGGATTGGACCTAGACTGCTGCTGGGCCGCCCATTGCCAGTGGAGCAAAAACTGGTCTGGCCCAAACTGTGGTTGTGGGGCCCACTGCCATGGCATAGGGGCCCACTGTGGGGCCCATAACTGTTGTTGCTGCTGCTGCTAACCAGTGCGGGGACCACCACCACCACCACCATTCTGTCGGTTGTCGCCGTTGTTGCCGCCACAGTTTTTGCCATTATTTTTCTTATTTCCACCCTTTTTGCCGCCACCGTTGTTGCGGTTTTGGCCCGAGTTGTTGGAACCGGTAGGATAAATCGTGGACTCGATCATCATGACTATGGGACTAGCACCGATAGCCGCTCGTTTTGCCATGCCTGCTTTTTCGAGTGTAAGCATAGAACGAGCCTGATAAAATTGCGGAAGCGGATTGCTTTGCCGAAGAAGCGTTCCAACACCATGATAGGCCTCGGAGAGGCCGGAAACCATTTGGAGGACCAAACGATCATTCGAAACTGGCGCGCCAACGTTGCGAAGTTGGTCCGCCAATTCCTTTAATCTTTTGCAATAAGCCGAAACGTTAGGGAATCTTCTATATTGACGTGGGAGAAATCCTGCTCAAGAGTAACGGCTCTAGAATTTTGATTATCTTGGAATATATCACGCAGTCTATCCCAAGTTGCATGTGCCGTAGCATCAAGCTCAATAATTGTTTGCAAAAGGTCGGTAGAAATTGTGGAATATATCCACTGGAGGACCGTGGCATCAAGAGTCTTCCACAACTTAGGATCATCCTCGCGTTTTGGCACCTCCGTATCCTCAGGAGCCGCGGAGATTATGTGATGGATGACTTGATGCGATCGTGCGTGAATTTTGAACAGTTCGGCCCACACCGCATATTGAACGTTTTATATTTCAAGAACAAGAGGGATGTTATTCTTGATGTTAAAAACTGTAAGGGCATGATGAAATGTGTTCCGGGATGTAGACATATTGATAGAACAATATGTGATTGAGGGATTTGGGAGAAAATTTTGGAAGCAAAATCGGAAGGAAGAACAAGCAAACCGAGAGAAGGGATTTTGGGTTTGTTGCTCGAAAAGAAAGATTTTGGGAGAGGAAATTTTGAACCTAGACTTCTGATACCATGAAAGAAATAATCCCTTTATTATTTTCATTGATTGAAAGAGTTTATATACAATTTACATATTTCCATAATAGGAGAATCCTATTCCTATTCTACTCCTAAAACCTTATTTTACTTGGATACTAACTATACAATTATGGTAATACAAATATTATGGTAAGTGTACAATACTAATTTTACTACAACATTACCTAAACTAGGAGACTAAATTATATCCTATGTACTGTGTACAATTACCGAAACCGAGAGACTAATATACACAATATACACATGTATATTGTGTGTATATTGTGTATATTTAACAACTTAAGAATTCAGAAGTAATTCTTAAAATTTATCAATGATATTGGACTGGTGAAAAGTTACAATGACCTTTACCAGAAAGACCGAATCATAAAATCCTTGTCAAATGCACAGACACATGAACTAAACATATGACCTTTACCAGAAAGACCGAATCATAAAATCCTTGTCAAATGCACAGACACATGAACTAAACATAGAGTAAAAACAAGGATTTACCTATGACATCAACCTAGTTAAATGCTTAATAATTAAACTTATTATATTGTAAAATTTACAAGTTAAATATGCATCATGGCAACTACATTTTACGTCTAATTACTATGAATCTCTAGCCTTTGTGTTTGAATGCATTGAACATTTACATAATTCTAAGATTACCGACACATATCTAATAATATCTTAAGGGTCTAATCATGTCCTAGTTCAATAATCCTAGCATATTCTAGTCTTTTAAGGGATATTGAACCTAGCAGCTCCAAATAGTCTAAAGTAATCATTTCAATTAATCTAGTTAATGTTTTGAAGCATCCTGCCACTGCTTATTGTTGATATGATTAAATAAAAGTTTAGATTAATATTATCATATCTGTGCCCTAATTTGGTGGGACCCACGTATAGATTACTACACTTAATCGTCAATTCAATGTAAGTCAAAATAATTACTCTAACATCTAATTACCTAGTAGGTGCATTATTGCTTTATAGTATCGTTATTGTAGGCTGGCTTAGCCTATCACACTAGTAGGCGCAATATTGCTTTATAGTATCGTTTGATTTTTGTTGCTATGTGTTCTTTAGTGTACTTTGTTTATCATATTTACATGCGTTAGTTGCTGCTTCTTTTCTCAGAATGCGCTAGCATTGCTTATTCGCTTTTGATACCAGCATTTTCATACTGCTTTAAATTTCTTGTCCGGGTCTGACCGTTTCTCTTGCTTTGCCTGTGCTTATGCTTTGTCTTAAGCCGAGGGTCTCTCAGAAACAGCCGCTCTACCTACCAAAGTAGAGGTAAGGTATGCGTACACTCTTCCCTCCCCAGACCCCACGCTATGGAATTTCACTGGGTATGTTGTTGTTGTTGTAACATCTAATTACATGTTCAATCCATTCAAATTCTTTCGTTTTGATTTTCTTTTTGGAATGATGGAAATAAGATGTGCAGCTCTGGGCGTGTGGGAGTGTTGAATATACCACGTCGGTGGGGATAAGGTCATTTGATTTTCTTTTATGGTCTTGGACAATCCTCCCCTCATGAAATAGATTTTGGTGTTGAGTTAGGCCTAAGATTCATTCTTAACATGGTATTAGAGCATGACTCATCCCAATTCTTGTTTATGATGTGGGCCCCTATATTAAAATTGCTTATGTACGCACCAGATATCCGGCCCTAGGCATGAAGGGAGGTGTTGAAAAAGTCCTACATCGGTTAATTAAGAGACGAATGATCTTTTATATGGTTTGGGCAATCATCGTTTCTTGAGCTAACTTTTGGCGTTGAGTAAGACCCAAATTAAAATCTATTTTTTTACAAAATATCATGTACGTATATAAGTTAACACATTGTATGAGTTGTTGGTCCAGTCGAACTCAATAATTTTGATTCTAACCTTGTATATATGTTAAGAAATCTATTAAATATGTATAAATATTAATTTTCAAACTCATTGACTCAAATGGTCATTGATTCATTAGCATTTCGGATCCATAAAATTTAAATCTTGAATCCACGTCTGACATCACTTTATTATGAGAAGCTTATAAAATGTTTAAGAGATTAATTGGACAAGAAGATACTTCATTAGCAAATTTATATTTTAAGAATTCCAATAGGTTAATAAGTTCTTCATCTTTTAAAACTTATAAATACTAGAGAGTTAGTTGTGTAAGCCAAAGTAGAATAGAAGCACTTATCTAAAAAAATATTAGTATCCTATTGAATTATGACATAATGGTTCAGGTGATTGTGGTGAGGTCATGACTTAATAGATTTTTATTCAACCTGAAATATGGGTATGTGAGACCAATTTAGTTGCCACGGTTGATTTCTTCTAGTAGTACAATGCACTTCTATTGCTTGAGAAAGAAAAAAGTAGTAGTAATAAAATTACAACAGATTCAATGAAAGAAAAAAAAATGGTCCCTTAGGTTTGAGGTTGGTTAAAAAAAATCCTTTGAATATATTACTATAGCAGTTTGATCTATGAAGTTCATAAAAAATAAGCACTTTTGGTTTTTGTTAAATATTTAAACAAATTCTACCTTATATATTTGATAGAAAATTGCGAAATAAAATGTTTAACCAGAAACATCAGAAAAGTCCCATCAAATCCGAAAAATTAACAAGTACAACACAAAAAGCTACACTAAATACCAAAATCTTGAACTGAACATGTTGCTTATATATATCACATTCATTTTAAATTTACATACCTTAAATCTTGAATGTTGCTTCTAATTAATATTTTAATTAATTACATTAACTATGTTATTGTTACTTTTGAATAATTAGATTCTATATATAAATATTTCAATATAAGTTGGTGATATACCTAAATTTGTGGGGTCTCCATTGGCCCTCCAAGCTTTGTTTCTATCATTTGAGTTTGACAAAAAGACCACAAAACAAAAACAAGTGTATTGCTCATTATTCATACTATCCTTATGTTCCAGGTTCAATTCACCTCGTGCACAATATATATTATGAGAATAACGTGCATCTTCAAACCTCTCATTCGATAATTTTTTTTAAAATGCTTATAGGACTTTTTAACTATTTAGCTTTTTGTTTCAATCGTTGTGTGTTGATGCAACAAGTGTGGCCGCATTCACTGCTATCCACTTAAATTATAGTATCTAATTGAATAATATTTTTTAAAAAATATATTTTTAACAAAGTTTATATATACTCATCGTAATGAAATAATAAATGTATAACTTTTTTCGTTTTAATCTATGTAGCATAATTTGATCGAGCAAAAAATTTAAGAGAAAATTGAAAACTATAAAAATTTGTTTTAAACATATCATAGCATTTGTGTGACCATACAACTTATGTAACTTATGGTAATAAATATGTCATAAAATTTGTGTAATTATAAAACTTGTAATTTTTTAAACAGACTAAGAAAAATTAATCTCATAAAATGGAATAGACTGAACAATACTTTTTGCACATTCACTTAAAATCATAGATCTAACTTCGGACAGTATGACGATGTAATGGAGACAATCACATCAGTGAAAAACAACCATATATGTTTAAGGTGTTAATTCTAAAGTATTTGTGTACTAACACTTTTTTTTCTTTGAAGTAAATGGCACATTTCACTTAATTTACCCTAGCTAGTAGATCTACTGATGACAATCTCCAAGCTAAAGAAGGGGCGAAGAAACAGCTTTTTGGATGAGTTAAGATTTATGTAGTTCCTTTTATGTTGGATTCATGTCGGGGTGTTCGACTACATAAGTCATTCATTTTATTAGGAGGTTGGTGGAGTTGTATAGGGAGAGGAAGAGATACTTACATATGATTTTCATCAATCTCGAGAAGGCATATGATAAAGTCCCTAGGGAGGTTCTTTGGAGATGTTTGGAGGCTAAATGTGTACCTGTGGCGTATGGACGATCAAGGATATGTATGATGGAGCCAAAACCAGGGTACAGAAAGTGGGAGGAGACTCGGAGCACTTTCCTATGATGATGGGGCTGCATCAGGGATCAGCTCTTAGCCCATTCTTATTTGTCTTGGTGATGGATGGATTGACGCGGCAAATTGAAAGGGAGGTGACATGGTGTATATTATTCGCAGACGACATAGTCCTGATTGATGAGACTCAGCGGGGTGAACGCTAAGCTGGAGGTTTGGAGACAGACTCTAGAGTCTAAAGGGTTCAGGCTGAGTAGGACCAAGACAGAATACTTGGAGTGCAAGTTCAGCAACGGGAGCGACCGTGAGACAGGCGTGGAGGTGAGGCTTGAGACTCCGGTCATTTCGAAGAAAGGAAGCTTCAAGTATCTCGGGTCTATTATCCAAGGGAATGGATATATTGATGACGATGTCACATATCGTATTGGGGCAGGGTGGATGAAATGAAGGCTTGCATCTAGAGTCTTGTGCGACAAAAATATGCCACCAAAACTAAATGGCAAGTTTTATAGGGTGGTGGTTAGACCGACTATGTTGTATGGGGTGGAGTGTTGGCCAGTCAAGACGTCGCACACCCAAAGGATGAGAGTGGCAGAGATGATGATGCTGAGATGGCTGTGTGGGCATACAAGGAGGGATATGATTAGAATTGATGATATCCGGGCCAGAGTGGGAGTGGCATCGGTGGAGGATAAGATGCGGGAAGCGAGGTTGAGATGGTTTGGACATGTGCGGAGGAGAGACACAAATGCCCCAGTGCGGAGGTGTGAGAGGTTGGCTATGGACGGGTTCAGGAGGGGTAGACGTAGGCCGAAGAAATATTGGGGAAAGGGGATTAGATGGGATATGGAGCAGGCTCAACTTACTCAGGACATGACCTTAGATATGGGGTTGTGGAGGACACAAATTAGGGTAGAGGGGTAGTAGGTAGTCGAGCGTAGTCCTACTTACGCTTACAAACTGGTAGTTGTAGTGTTATTACTGTAGGTCCGCTTAGCATATCATACGAATAGCCGTAGTATTATTTTATAGTCTTCTGTAGTTGTAATTGAAAGTATGTATGTCCTAGAGACAATCATTATTAGGGACAAATGTACTTGAACATACTCGTATTATTAATAAGATTAATATTTATGGCAGTTACAATTATTGAATTATTATTTGATTATTTGTACTTATTCATTAATGTCCATCCCTTGAGCTTACGTTGTCATTAATAGAGTGAGATATTGATGATAGATCATAACTCTAAAATAGCCTCGACTAATGATCATCGAGAATGGGATATCGATGATATGTTATAAGTCGACATGTGGTCTACGTCACATTCTTAAAGAATGTAGTATGTCTCACCTGCTACTAGTAATGGTTACTAATGATGGACGCATGGATACTTTTGGAAAGTATTGATATACCCTGCTGATAAACTATTTGTTATACATGTCTAAAGTGTTATCAGCGTGTGGGAGATGAAGGTCCTTTGACTTGAGGTTAATACACACCTTGTTTACAGAGTAATGTACTTTGACCCTGTCCTAAGCTTAAACTCCTTATAGGATAATATACGGCTTGTGTTAGGTGCATTATAATGTAAATTAAGGTGGTAGTTGAGCCAAGAATAGGATTCATTCCTCGATTGGATATTCGAGAGAACACTCAACTTCTCAATGATATTAGGTCAACCAAGTCATTGGCCAATGCAAGAGACATATTTAGAATATGGTCTAGTTGTCGACTAATATGGAGGAGATAAAGTGATCAAGCTATTTGGATAGGCACATGGCAAATCCTAAGCTTGATCGAGTGTGTCGCGAATGAAAGGAATTTATCATCTCACATAAAGGTTATGTTTGCTGGATTCATGTAAACGTACTTCATATATTCAGTTCGTCGTACGGCGCAGTCTAGGAGTTCCGTATGGACCTTAATTGGATTAATGTCGATGTATGAAGGCCTATAGGGTCACACTATGTCGATTGTTTCTTCGATCTAAGGGTGTATTAAGAAAGTATTAAATATTCGATTTGGGATCGAGATATTTAAATTGATAATAACTAAGGGATAATTTCTATTAGATGAAAAATATTTAATTAAATCAAAATTAGATTTTGGATTTAATGTGCTGAATATATATATTAAATGAAAATGGGAAACGGAATTTTACGTAAGGCGCCGCGACGCCGACCCGACAGTGGGCCGAGTCAGACTGGCCCACTGCACCTCGGCTTTTGGGCAAGGCTTAGATCCCAACCCTAATATGATTTGTGACTTAAAAATCACTATATATACAGCACTAATCTCTAGTTATTAACATACTAAGAACAATTCTATAAACTAGAGACTTAGAGTCTAGGACGAAACTCTCTCAAACCTCTGCCAAGATTTCCTGGCTTTCTTGATAGAGGAATACACCGTAGCATAGTGCTTGCAGTCGAAGGGATAGTCGCGTATACTCCCTAAGTAAAGACTCCATATAATACAACCTGTAAGTATTCTAGTTTTATGTTACATGTTTTGATTGTCATATAACCATACCAAAAGAAATTATTGGGATAAGTAGAACAAAATTTTAAACTTCCGTTGTACCTACTTATATGTTTTGAACCCAACAAAACCCTACAATAATAGCCCACATGTTGGGTAAACTTCTAAACAATCCGGGTATTTTTTTTTACACCCTCTTCCTTGTAATAGTTAATTTTATTTATAAAATTAGCTATCAAGTTAACCAAAAACAAAAAGACAATCTCCAACAACAACCGCACACTCCTTTCTCTGAGAATTTTCTACCAAACTATGCCTATAAATCATAGATGACTATATTGATTTAGTCCCTAATATTGGAAACAATAGCAGTTTAATTATACAATGGACATACAAATATTCCTCTAGACAAAATCGTACAATTCTAGGTGAGTCTCCAATTGTATTTGGCCCGTTCGATGTTGATCTTCTCTACATGCATGCTTGATTAAAGGTAAACAAAATATGGCATAATTCATGGAGGTAGTTAAGGATTTATGGGTACAATAGAATACGATATTTTTTACTCAAACACTATATATATTATACTAAGTCTACTAAATAAGTACAAATAGAGTTCGAATTAACCCAACAAATATAAAAGGTAGTGTAAAATATTTTCAAACTCAAATCCATACTATTCAAATTCTGGATAAGCATAATTATATGGCCAAAATTAGTGAAGATTCAAATATAGAAGGACCAAATTCCAATACCTCAAAAGAGTTTGAAATGGGAGCAACACAATAATGGAAATTTGTCGTAATAAATAAAGATTGAAAGTGACAATAGTATGTAGTGTTACTTTAAAACTAGGATAGCAACAATCTAGCAAGTAGTTACTTGTTACAAGTGCTGACTGCTGACCATTAAAAGGGGGACCAAACTAATTGCTTCCTATGTATACGTATATAGTTATCGACTATGTGCCATGAATCTGTTGCCATCCTATCTTTGCCTAACCAAACTTAGCATTTCTTCATCATCAAGACTTTTGATATCATTTTAATTTCTATTTATTTATTGTCGTCAGTTATCGTTATCTGGCGGCGCTATATTTAACTGATTCTTTTTATGAACTTAATTAATAACATTTCTTTGTTTTTATCAAATGGATGGACCAACATGAAGTTAAAAAATCTTGATTGTGCATCTCAAGATTAATTTTCAATCATCTATCTGTTCCTTTTATTTTAAAATTTTCTACTTGAAATCTTTCTATAGATTAATCCGAAGTAAACGGGTCTAGTACTACAAGTTTTGGTCTTTGTATATAACTTGTTGAAACAAAAATCACAATTTTTTTAAAGAATATAATCATCAAATTACACATTTTACCTTCATAAAAATATTTAGGGTTAAGGATAAAAAATACACCATACGTATCACTTTTTTTGAGTTTCTTATCTGAACTATCACCAACTAATTTGCAAGACACACATCAACTATCAATTGTTCACTTTTTCTACTTAAACTATCACTAGCTAGTTGCAAAACACACCTTATTAGAAGTGAACAACTGATAGTTGAGGTGTGTTTTACAAACTAGTTGGTGATAGTTTAGGTAGAAAAAGTGAACAATTGATAGTTGAGGTATGTTTTGTAAACTAATTGATGATAGTTTAGGTAAAAAACTCTCACACCTGATAGTTCAATTAGGAAACTCATGAAAGGTGATACTTGAAGTGTGTTTTTACCATTATCTCAAACATTTAATAAATAATCTTTATTAGTTACTGTTGGAAATTTGTCTTTGGTGGGAGTTGCGTCCAACCATCTTTAATGACTTAAACACTAGGGTTCCGCATGTTGGAGACTTTGATTCTTCACACGTGCATAATCTACTAAGTGAGTAGATGGCCGTAGGGCCAAGGATCATCAAATTTCGTTGAGAAATGAAAGAGATATTGGTCCACGAAGTGAGGTGTTTGAAGCATGAAAATGTGGTAGAGACCAATTCTCCCTCATCGGTGGGGGAAGGAAGATTTGTTTAGTTTATAAGTCTCAAAATTGGCTAAGGGATTGGGACCCCAAGGGGTAACACATGTGTTTGAAGGAGGGAGGACCTAGATGTGCTTTGGTTCGAGGCTAAACCCACACACGCGCGCCGCCCGCCCGTCCCGTCCCGTTCGATCCGGGCTCGGGTCACGGGTCTTGGGTCTTGGCTAAATTACTACTCACTAATTGTCATTATATGGCCAGTAACAACAATTATGTGGGCAGTTGATGAGTCTCATCCATGCACTATATAATGAAGCCTTTGACTCACTTGTTGAGACTACACACACAAATGAAAAAACAGAATTCTTCCTACTACATTCCAGCATCATTTCATTACTCAAAGTTTTTCAAAGTAACACTTGAGTTTCATTTGCTCATTTGTTGAGTTGCTGTTTTATCTTGGGAGACTATTGTCCAGAACGTAGAAATGATATATACGGGGCAATCTTGTCTTAAAGATAGAGTGTCATCACTCGACCCAGCAAATCAAAGTGCTAGTAATCTCAGTTTATTGAAATTTCAGTTGTTGTAATTTTATTTTGTTGTAATACTTAGCAGTTACTCATTTATCGTTTCCTGCAATCATTGTAATCAACAGTTACTATACTATAATATATTACTTCTCCATGAATAAACGAAAAATTCCTCTCAAATAGAAAAGAAATAATAGTTTGATAATTTTGAGATCGACAACTAAGACACGAAGACCCTATAGCAAGGGAAGATATAAATTTTGTATATCTATTTTAAAGAAGAAAAATTCAAATGATATTCGCCCGGATGATGTTGCCAATTATATATATATATATATATATAAGGGCATTTTCAAGTGGCCAGCCCATAGGTGAACACCAAACGAGTCCCTCAAGACCCTTTTAAAACACTGCAATTTATTATTTAATTATAATAATTTAATATAAAATTGACATGGATAAATTTTTACCATGCTGAAGTATGGGAATACTCTTTAATGGAATAGAATTGAAAAAGGTGAATTCGAACTTGAGACTAGTAAGTAGTAACTCTGTTTAGTCAAGTTTTTGAGAGGTCAAACGTATTTTTTTTCTTCAGAAATACTTATTAAAATAAAATTACAGCTTTTATATGACGTTTAAATTAAAACACAGAATCATTATAAATTAATTAAATTTCTTCTCTAAGTTTTTCTTTTGTTTCATTTACTTCTGTAACAGCCCAATCCACTGGTGATATTATCCGCTTTGGACCTAGGCCCGCATGACTTTAAAATGGGTCACTAAGGTCTAAGACCTGCTTACTTATATATCCAGCACACCTCATGTATTTTTGTCGATGTGGGACTCCTAGCTAAGGTGTTACAAACACACTCTCTTATGGATTCAGCGTCCTCGTTGAGGTTTGCCCCACCGCATGGGATTTGTCTAGACTCAACACTGAGGTTTGTCCTGCCTACTCGGAATTTGCCTAAACTCAGTTGAATTCTGGCTCACACCGACAAAGCTGATACATGAGTGACTCTGATACCATCTGTAACAGCCCAGTCAACTAGTGAGATTTTGTCCGCTTTGGGCTTAAGCCTGCACGATTTTAAAACGAGTCATTATGATCTAAGGTCTGCTTACTTATATACCCAACATTTGTCATGTATTTTGTCGATGCGAGACTCCTAAACTAAAGTGTTACAACTTCTTTTCCTATATATTATAAAAAGTCCAAGGTGGACATCCTCACTTTTTCTTTTTGGTATTGATTCCTTGTTTAATAGACAAACATAAAAAGGGTATGTAGTTTCCATTTTGCTTTGTGGGAATATATACTAGATTCCACCTGGAATAATTAAGCTATAATCTATACTATGTCACTCTCAATATTAAGCTCAGGACGTTACAGCATCAAAAAGTATATACATTATTGAAAAGTTAATTAACGTAATTAATTCAGAATGCCTTATATCCCATGCTTTAAATATAGAGTTTTCCATCACTAGTGAGCTTTCTAAAGAAATGGCAAGTATAATCTGAAGTTTCGAATGAGCTTCCTATAAATATTAAATTGACAAAAACAGATTATTCAACTTGAGCTAAGTGCGACTACTAAGCTGAATTAATTAGAAAGTGATAGGAATTAATTACTTCTAGGACTCTACCAATTTTCCACATAATTAATGACACAAATAAGTTGGTGGTTCAGGAGTCTCTTCATTTGTTTCGCCCACAGGCTTGTGGACTTTTTAAAATTGAAAAAAAATTCTTTATTAAGGAGCCGTTTGGACATGATTTAAAAATCATAAGATGAAATCATAATGATTTGAAATTAAAGTTTTATTTGGAGTTTGGATATGTAATTTAAATTTTTTAAGTTGTATTTTTTCTTATAGATATAAAAGTCTCACAAGTTGTAAAAACCATCAAAACTTTCTCAAATCATATACAATCTTACCAAATGAAAATTCATATACGTTAATAAAAGGCCTTTCTACAAAATACAACATTAATTGATCAAACTTTAGTTCAATAAAAGGAAAAAGACATAGATTGAGTCCTAAACTATACCCGAAATTTCAATATCACATTTAAACTATTAAGACGACATATTACCCCCTACACATTTAAAAAGTAAATTTATTTAACCCTAATAAACATATAATTAGTTGCACAAGGAAGGTGTTATACACTCGTCCACCACGTCGACCATGTCATCGTCAAGTCAGTGTCACATCAGAAATCTTTTAAATTTAAATTTTTTAATTTTTCTTTTATTAATTATATTTACACTAATTAATCATTAAAATCCTTTGATAATAATATTTCTTCGTCACTAAACCATCCCACCCCATCATCTCACCGGAACCACCATATCCGCCACTACCATCACCACCAGTTTCACCACCACCATTTCACTGGAAGTCCCGACTCTAACCCGCCCTCCATTGAAGCTTCGACAATGCCCCTAAAATGATGACTGAGTGGCTGAAGATGTATGTTTCCAATGAGAAATTGGTGCTCGGCTAACTATCAATGATTTTGAGCAAACTTTAGAGAGGAATTTTACATAAAGAAAAAATAGATCAAAAAAATATATAAAAAGATTGGATTTTGTGCAAAACCCAAAGAATTTTTACTGAAAAAAAGGGGGGAGCTACAGTGATTTCTACTGAGAAGAACGATGATTGTTTCTCCCATGTCTTTGCAGGGAATGTCATCTCCATACTTATGTTTGCTGCTCCAATGTAAGTCTTAGGTTTTTCATGCACCGATTTCGTTAATTAATAGCAGCCGTATTCTAAAATAGGACTTTACTATTTTAAGTAGTAATCTTTTTTGGGGGTGACGTGAAGGTGGAGGAAAAGAGCGGGGTGGACATGGCGGGGTGAAATGAAGAAAAAGAAGGATTTGGGGGTGGCATAAGGTGGAGGAGAAGAGAGGGGGGGGGGGGGGTGAAATGAAGTAGACTTTTTAATTAATTTTTTAAAAAGAGTACTTTAATTTTGTGTTCATTCGCTTATTATTTAATCATAACTTTTTTGTCACGTCAGCTCCTAGAGTGATATTAAATTTATTATTTAGATGATTAAAAGTGTAATAGATCGTTTTAATAGTTTAATTGTGATATCAAGATTTCGGGTATAGTTTAAGGGTCAATCTATGTTTTTGCCTTAATAAAATGAAAAATTGAACATGAATTGTAGTGTAACTACTCTTTAATATAATCTTTTCACATGATTGATAAAAGTAAATTTATTTTAAATATACTATCAACTTGTAGATCTTTTTGATATAAATGTTTGGTAAATATATCTTCCAACTTATGGATCTAATTTTATAAAATATAAATTTCTGGGTCAACTTTTACCCTTAAAAAAATTAAAATCATGATTTGAAATCGCAAATCATACCTTTTGATGATTTGAAATTTTATCTTATGAGATGAAATGATGAAATCGCATGTACTCCAAACGCATGAAATTATGAGATGAATTCACATGTCCAAACACCTACCAAGTAAAATTATTGATCCCAAATTTATCATGTCAAGTTTAACTTTTTGATTGATTTATTCTTGTGAATGGATATATGATATAATTATATTACAATCAAAATAAATCTCCTATGAGCTCGGACTTTTTTTTTATCTTTTTTTTCCACATAGTTAACATAAAAGAATAAAAACAAAAACATAATGTGATCGGAAGATTATTGAAATTCATTTAAATTACAATTGGAATTTTGTGGCGTCTTGGCTGCTAGGTTGTCTTTAGGACGACATTGAGCCATGATTTCTTAATAATGTTCAACAGTTCAACAAAACAAGCGGTTTACAGAAGCAAGGTTGAGGTACTAACAATCAATAAGATTGGAATCAAACAGTCACTTAATTTGACGAAAAATATAAGAACTTAACTCCATCAATAATGTAGAAAATTACATATTGACAGTGAAGTTCTTGTATCGTATGCTCCTACTTTAGTTTTGTTTTTTATAATATGAATAACGATTTTTCCCGCTTTAAATATTTTAAAAGTAGAATGCTCAAATTACTCCCTCCGTTAAAGTAGTGTTCACTTAGTCATTTGTACACCCCTTAAGAAATACGAACTTCTAGGCAAAGATATGTAATTTAACTAAAATGTCCGTAATTAAATATATATTCAGATTTTGTTACCTAACACTTAATAAGGATAAATTTGAAAAAGTAATATTAATTCTTTCTTGATTTGGTAATTGGACACTCTTTTTTACTCAAAAAATAAAGGCTAAGTGGACACTCTTTCTAATCCGGAGGGAGTATAATAACTCGTCGGACATATATCTCCTAATTAATCAGTCAAGTGAAACGGTGCCTCCACTCTCTGTTTCTCCTATTGCTATGAGTCTCACCCGGTTAACTTGATATATGTCCAAAAAAAAATACTACAACCAATAGTGAATCACCTTTTGCTAAATAAGGCTCATTCATCTCATATATATGGTAAAAGAAGCAGAATTTTATTTTCTAGAAATTTAATGAGATGTATAACGTACTCATTCATTAGGGTCTTCCACCCTTCAAGAGCTTCGCAAGGATTGAATTAAGTAGTTAGGACACTCGTCCTACTTCATGAATGAAAAAGAATTAGAAAGTCAATTATTTGTGATACCCCTAAAAGACTTTTTCTGATAGTTACCATATTATTAAGTCTTCCGATAAAGCACTAGTCTTCTAATTGGTATCACCTATACACATTTTCAACTTTCATTATTTTCCATCTACAATCAATTCGACAAATGGAACACAAGTAAAACGACATATACTCAAATTTGATGGCATATTAGCATAGGGTGGATCTATACTGGTGGTTACGAACGTGAACCCAATCATTTTTGTACGAATTCATAAATTAAAGTTTAAATTATGAATCCACCTCAAAAATAATAAGCATCCAACACTATTAAAAGTCAATATTTTCCCACGAGAAAATATTCAGTGGTTATTTCCACAAATATTTTAATTGGATAAGTGAAAAAAGAAAAAATAATAGTGTTTTTTTACACAGAAAAAGTAGAAAGTTTTTCAATGTTTCAATGAGAATTTGTGTCCCACCATGCATTTTTTCAGTGAGTTAATTCGGCACAAATGAGGTAAAAAATCATATTTTATAACACGAATTCTCCCCTATTCGTCGGTGAGAAAAATATCCGTTTCTAGTATTGGGATTTCAATATTGGTCAAATTAATCCTAAAAAGAGGGAACATATTTTGTAGTCAAAAAGAGCATAATCTGTCTCACGTTGAGAGAATAGGGCCAAGAGTAGCACTAAAAATTAAAGAAACTATAAAATTGGTTTCCAGGAAATTGCAAATAAAGATTAGTAGCCAAGTGGGGACTCACACTTGACAGAGAGGTAAATATCAGTGTGCAAGTATCCTTTCTTTCAGGAGGACTTTCAAACATCAACAATATCCAAGTTCCGGTGACTTTTTGTGACATTTCAAGGGGGTCTGTATTTGGACATTTCAATTTCCATATCCTTTTCATATATTGTTTCTATTTTAATTGACAAATGCCATTTTGTTACGAGTGAATGAACTGGCCTACTGTACCCTACTATATGGAGTGTCTCTAATCTTTTTTCTGAACACATATTCAAGATTTAAATTTGATTAATTGACGTATTCAAAATTTAAATTTGATAATTGAGTTCGATCGGTAAGATTCTTAGCAAATTGAACTCATTATCCTTTTAAAATTATAAGTTCAGATATAATATTTAGTGAGAATTAAATAAATTTTCACATATATATTCATATTGAAAATACTGGGGTTGGATGACCCTATTGCCAAAATGTTTGCATACATCAGGGTAGACTGACACGAAAAATATGAGTTCGGCAGAATCAAGTAACTTTGGTTCAAATCCTGTATATTTGTTGAAAAATTCACTGAATATGTACATATAATAAACTTCATTACCAGTAAATTTCAAATTCAAAACCCATAAACATCAAATTCTGAAATCTGCCCATGTTTATATGATAAAATATGAAACAATTGGTTGGAAAAATATACCCCATTCATAGTTATTTCCATAAAATGTCATAGTCATGGCTTGGCATGTTAGTGAACAAACGTGAATTTGGCACAATTTTAGACTTGAAGAAAAGTTAGAAGTTCACATGAATCCCATACAGGGGCAAATGCTGACCAGAAAGTAGTGTAACAAATCAAATTAAGATAAAACACGCAACTGGAACATTTGATGATTCACCCCATAGAAAATTCTTCTCAGTAATTGATGAGTCTTTTGAACCTAATGAAAAAACTAACATTGTCCAACTTTTTAACATCAAATAACTTGAATGTGAACTAATTAAGTATATTTTGCCTTTTCAGCCACAGTTTGCTTCGTTTTTTTTCCCTATTCTAATCCATTGAGGTGAAGTTCTTTTTTTTTTTGGTTTTTCACCGGTGTTTGGTATTCTTATTGGAGCCGATTATATTTAGATCCGCGCCGCGTATGTTTCATTTGGGGAAGCGCTTCCTATCAAGATTTTTTCCATACCTAGGACTCGAATCCAAAACATTTGGTTAAGGGAGGACATCCCCTCCACTGAAACACATCGTTTGAGGTAAACTTTGAATGCATTCTCTACAAATTGAGAAGAAAGTGAAATAACAAATAAAATGTTGCACCAATCAAAGAGCTACTAGGAGTCTCTATCCCACTTCTCTAATCAATTCGAATGGTTCACTTGTTCTACTACGAATTTAATCTATACGCAATAAAGTTTTTTATACTATTAAATTGCTTTGAAGATAAATACAATTAATGATTCTATTAAAATAAAATTAGTAAATTAGTCGACTCAAAATATCCATGACCTTTTTAAAAAAAACGGAGATTTAAGTGATATACTTTTTAAAAGACCGATATACACGTGTATATCATGGTCCAATTTGGACTCCACAAATTATAATTCATGTATAATTGTAATTATGGTATTAGTCTTGTACTAGAAAAATGTATTAGAATTAGAGTAGAAAAAAGTAGAATTATTTTTCTATATTTTCCATAATTATGATTTGTATATTTGTATATATACCTCTCATTATCAATGAAAATGATCAATGGATTATTTATTTTATGATATCAGAAGTCTGGGGCTAAAATATCTTCTCTCCAAAACTTTTGTTGCCCTTCTTTTCTCGGTTTCTGTGAATTTATTTTTCTCTTCTATTCCCAAATTTTCTTCCATAACCCTAATTCACCTATTGTTATTTAGTTATGTCTACGTCAAAGAACATGTTTCATCATGCCCTTATAGTTTCCAACATCAAGAACCACATCTCTATTGCTCTTGAAATGGAAAACGTCTAATACGCGACGTGGGCGGAATTATTCAAAGTTTATGCACGCTCGCATCAAGTCCTCCATCACATCATCCCCTCGGTCACAGGAAAGGAGAAGGTGCCTGCCCCGGAGGATGACCCGGTGTTATGGACAACCCTTGATGCTACCGTTCTACAGTGGATATATTCCACCATCTCTACAGACCTCTTGCGGATGATTATTGAGCCCGACGCCACGACGATGGAAACTTGGAATAGGGTGCGTGATATTTTCCAAGACAACAAAAAAATTCGTACTATCACTCTTGAGCAGTAATTTTTCCATGTTAACATGGAAGATTTTTCGAACGTCTTAGCCTATTGTAAAAGGCTGAATAAATTGGCGAATCAACTCCGAAACGTTGGTGTGCCCGTTACTAATGATCGTCTTGTTCTTCAGATGGTTCCAGGCCTATTCGAGGCATATAATGGAGTTGAGACACTGCTTCGTCAAAGTAATCATCTCCCACGAGTCAAGTTACACCTTCTACCTTTGTTGTTCTTACTCCTTCCTTGTGGCATGCACGTTTGGGTCATCCGGGGTCATTCATTATTTATTCTCTACATAAAAATAATTTTATTTTTTGTAAGGGTACGCGTAGTACTCCACGCGAAAAAAAATGGAATGGAAATTGTAAGGTTAGGAATCGAGCACTCACCAAAATTTTTGATGACCTAAAGACTTTAAAGTTTAAATTGGAGTCCTTTTTCTCATTTAATAAAAAAAAAAAATGAAAAATACATATTTTTATTAACTGATGGTCGACACGACACGACAATTGTATCTTTCTTAGGATTTTTAACTATTTCTGTCAGTTACTATTTTTTTCTGAACCTGCTAATTGGGCTGTCACTATCAAAGAGTATCAGCGAACTAAAAGAGCAAGTAGCTTTCCGCAATGCCCTCAAGTCCTAAATTTGAAAGGTGAAACTTTTATAAAAAATTGTGGTGATTAATAATGAAGAAAAAGAAATTGTTATAAGGTGATTTATAATGAATAGATTATTGTTATTATTATTATGCGAGAATTATCTATACTAAGAATTTTATCTTTAAATAGTCTAATTCTGATATTGCTTATATTTTTTTTTTGTATTTTATAGTTTATACTTTAACTTACAAGGGCAGAGCTATGGGAACGTAAGAGGATTCATTTGAATCCCCTTTCATTGAAAATTTATCTGTATATGTTGCAGATTTTGAATCCTGACTTCTTTATGCGTGTATTTCCTTATATTGTGAATCGCCTTAGCGAAAATTTGGCTCCGCTACCGTCTAACATAATCTAGTGCCAGTAATAAAATTTAATATCGCCAATCAAACGCAATATTGAATACTATATAATTATTTTTTAATATGAATAATCAAATTATATTTATTTTATGTTGATATTAATATTATACTCAGGGACGATGGGAAAGTATTAGCTACACGCGGGTTCGATCGAATTCATTAAAGTAATTTGCTTCATATGTATGGATCATTAACTTAGAAAACTCTAATGATGAAAAATAATTTAAAATTTAGAACTTATAAGTTTTAAATCTCGACTTCGACTTTAACTATACCCCCACAATCAACCAAACTACCTCTAAAATAATTCATGCAGCGAGCAGAAAGTGCGACTTTTCTGAAGCAAGACAAGAGGAGAGAGAAAACTTTATTATCCAAAGACCAAAATAATGGTCAACATATTCCAAGGCAAAGAAAACCCCCTTTTCCCCAAAAATTAATTTCTATATAGACCTTATATTGAACAACTATTACAGCATTGACTCACAGAAATATTACCCCATTCAATTTATGTACCAACCTTAATATAAACTACTCTAATTAGTAGAAAGAAAATAACACAAAAAGAAAGAACAAAAAATAAAAAAAGTAGACAATTCTTGAATATTCTACTTTGAAATTTCTTTTGCAGCAACATTCGACCAACTCATCACGAAAAACCAGATAAAAATGAGTCAATATATAGGTTTTAATTTGGAACGTGCGTTATGATGTTTTCAAGGAACGGTACCTTATATGTTGATTTTTTGTCAAAGAACTGCAGTATATATTATTTACATGTTGAATTTTTTTGTTGTACTAATTAATACTACTCATTAGTTTTTTTTACTTGTTAATGTGCTTATAGTCTAAATTAATGCAGTAATAGTCAAAATCTTTATTTTTTACCAGTTCTTAATAATTTCAACTATCCTTGAAAAACAAGTGTGTAGTTTCAAGTCAGTTAGAAGTGCTATAATTTATAAACAAGTGTGAATGCAAAATTTGTTACCAGAGCTTATAATTTATAATTTCACTACTAGAAAACTGCTAATTACCTGGGGATTTTACATGTGAATCTTTTTTGCGAAAATTTTCTACGGATTTTTATGCGAAAATAAAAATTTCAAAATCTTAGAACTTTTTACCTGCGAAATATTTCCGAAGGAAAATTTGTATGTAAGTTTGGCACCATTTTATGCTAACTATTGCCTGGGGAATTATTTGGGAAAATTAATCCGCAGTATCATTCTCGTAGGTAAATCCTCAAGTAAGACATAAATTAAATTCCTTTTTTAATTTGCAAGAAAATCCCTAGGTAAATCTACCTGCGGATTTTGCTAGGGATAATTATATGGGGATTTACCTAGGGATATTCTTATCTAGAGTATTATCTGGGGATTTAGTTTCTGCGGATTTTGCTTGGAATTTACTTGTTGGGGATTGCTTGGAATTTACTTGTTAGGGATTTTACTTGGAATTTACTTATCTGGGGATTTAAATTATAGTCAAAGAAAATATATGTTGATTGTTCAAATAGTAACTAAGACAAACAAATTGAAACATAAGAAGTTGTTTATTTAAAGTAGATATTGTTAAAATTTAATCCCATATAAAAATAAATGATCTGATATTTGGATTGAAATATTACAAATCATAAAAATTATATGGCCAGTTATTAATACAATAATAAATTATCATAAAATCTTATTAGTGGTACAATATCATTACGAAAAAACTAAATCGTGTATTGTTGAATAATAATTCTTAAGTAGAGAAAACATTTGGTAATATATATCATTAACGTGAAGCTTAATTGTCTCATTTAATAGACAGGTGTGTATTAAGCAAAAACATTAATATATATATATATATATGTTCTTTAAATGATGTTTATTTAAGATGTCTAATTTCAAAATTGTGTTCTTTTCAGGAAAGAAAAACACACATTATATGAACACCCAATTAATCATTAAAGAAATGGTCATAATTTGATCTATTTGGTGAAACTTGATTGTTTTTTTTAATTATAGATGAAGTTTTATTTGTGTATGATTTCTATTATATAAGATGTTTAAATATTTTTAGAAAAATAGGAATAACATCATTATATTTAAGAATTTCGATAAAAATATTTTGGCAAATGCATAAAGAATTTATCTTATTAAGTAATTTGTTTTCATATCTTATTAAGTGTTTTAGAAATACATATTCTCAAAGAAAATTTCTTATTTTATTAAATACGTGAATAAAGATTTTTATCAAAAATATTTCTCCTTTTTTCTAAATTTCATAAAATAAATACATAAAAATTTCTTATTTATAATTTAAATTGTCTATTTTAATTTACTTAGTTACAAATATACTTCATAAGGGTTGTAAGCGTAGGATTTTTATAGTATATATATGGGGTGTAAGTGTTTAATTTTTTTAAAAAGCATAGGAAGTATATTCGATTGTCTAAGTATGGACGGGGGACGGGGGTTGTTTGTATCCAATACTTGTGTTATAAAAATAATTAATAGTACAGATACTATATTAAAAAGAAAGAGAAAAAACTGTAGTAAAATAATTACATGTGGTTAAATTAAAATGAATAATCTTCTTTTCCACAAAAAAAAATTCAAGAAATTCCTTGCATATTTATTGGAACTTTTTCATGCGGATTTACCTACGGAAAAATCTGTTAGAAAATTCTTTTTTGACGTATTTTATTCGAAAATTACTTGCAAACTTTTAGTATCTTTTTGCAAGAAAATCTGCAAGTAACTTACATGCGAATTAAATTTCCCATTTAAATTACCTGCGAAATTTCAAATTTACAGGTAATAATTACCCACGAAGATTTTTTGATCGAATTTTTTTCGTTGGGAAAATTCGCAGGAAATTAAATTACGTGCGATTTTTCATATATAGTCCCCAAGAAAATCCCCATGTAATTTACACTTTTCTAGTAGTGTTTGTTCCGCAGTCCACCTATATAATGTGACTTTCTTAACAAACCAAAAACAGCCTCTATTCTAAAAGAAAAAGAAAATTTTACTTTAAGTTTTTAATACTTTGATCAAGTAAAATCCACAAATGATTTTACAATCAATTTTTTCATAACTTGATCATTTTCTCCTCCTAAATTAGTTAGTTCATTAACAATACATCTTGGTTGTTCCTACTTCCTTATTATTCTTTTCAAGTATATTTCATACTTATATTGATTTGATATGTATCAGAAAAATCTTTTATTAACTAAATTTGGTGTAATTGGAGTTTATTTCATAGTTGAGACTGTTTCACCTATTTTCCTCACCCATAAAAGAAAAACTTAAATGAAAATAAGTGAAGTCAAGAAAACGTCCAGGTTGGTGACGTCATTCGATCCTTGTTTGACATGGCTGCCTTGATTGATTTGACCCACGTGCGCTATTCGCCCAATTTGTCAATTAAAATAATTAACAAAAAATATTAAAATATTCTCAAAACATCCTCCTTGGTCACTCTTCTTTATTTTTGGCTCCACCTACAATAATTTAACAAATTTTTGTGGCCATTTAGATTTTCCTAGTGGGACCCTTCTAATTTTGGGTATATAAACAAGGCCAGCCCAAAGTTAATTTTCCTAGGATTGGACTATTACTTGAAAAAACAGAGCATCCACAAAACAGAGCAAAGAAAAATAAAATGTATACTTCTTCTCATTTCCTCTACCCTATAAATTCTGATTTAAATTCTTCAGATTCTTCATGGAAATGGTCCAATTTAAACTCATATTCTCTCCCTTTCAACGTTAACGACTCCGAAGAGATGCTTCTTTTTGGTGTTCTTGCTAACGCCGCTCAAGAAACAACTTCAGAGACCGTTACCTCGTACCACGTTAAGGAAGAGGAAGTTAGTTCGAGGTCCGAGGTTGTTGTTGGTGAAATCAAGGAAAAACCAGCGAAGGAGAAGTCATATCGAGGCGTTAGGAGGCGGCCATGGGGGAAATTCGCGGCGGAGATAAGGGATTCTACTAGAAATGGTGTTAGAGTATGGCTTGGAACATTTGATAGTGCGGAGGAAGCGGCTTTAGCTTATGATCAAGCCGCTTTTTCAATGAGGGGTATATCCGCCATATTGAATTTTCCCGTGGAGACAGTCCGAGAGTCGCTCCGTGACCTGAAGTGCCACGTGGACCAGGATTGTTCTCCTGTAGTGGCGCTAAAAAAGCGCCACTCAATAAGGAAGAAGAGCTCGAGTTCCAAGAAGAGTAGTAGTAATAGTAATAAAGTAGTGAGGGAAGTGAAAATGGAAAATGTAAATAATGTGGTTGAGTTTGAAGACTTGGGGGCTGATTACTTGGAACAACTTTTGAGTAGTAGTTCAAGTGATCAAAGTAGTTGTGATGCAACTTATTTTAGTCCATGGTAAAATCAAAGATTTATTCATGGCTTTTATTTATTATTTTATTTTTGTTTCTTTTTTCTTAGGAGTGGTGGGATTCCATCTCTTTGTTCTTTAGTTGGAGATCACTTTGTTGTAAAAATTTTGGTGATGGTTGTATTTAAGTTTTATGTGATTTTGGTAATTGACTAGAGACTCATTTTCATGTTCTCAAGCCTTTGTTGGAGTGAAAAAGTAACTTCGTGACATAGTTATTACTAGAAAGGAAATAATTTTTGATTTTTTAATGTCCTTGGGTTAATAATATCATAAATTTACAAATGACGGTAAAAGAACCTAGGATACTTTATAGAAGAATCGAATCTTATCTACATCACACTTCTAGTTTTATACTTTATTATGCACGTTACAAGGGATTGTCTGACATTCATATGTAAATTTTTTTTTGTCACAAGCTGATTAAGTAAATCGATGAAAAATATTACATATATTAACTAAAGCAACAAGCACATATAAAACGTATCAAATTTTGGATAGTATAAATAATTGAGCTCCTTGTGTACAACATTTTCAACATCTACATTCCTCTACTACATGTAAATCCAAAAAACAAACCTAATTTGAGTATGACAATTTTGATCTATTCCAACCGAAAGAATTTGACTTTTAATTTCCATTATATTATAGAAGAAATAAAGAAATGTACGATATGCATAGGTTGACAAATTAACATTAGCAAGTTGCCATTATTTTAACAAAGAAAATACAATATGCTAGATTTGTAGTGCCTTCATGGAAGCTCCCTATATATTTTCCAAATGAATGGTTACTATTTTGTTTCCATTTTCAAACAACAACAACAACATACCCAGTGAAATCCCACTGTTGAAACAATCATTTCCAGAGACAAGTATCTATTTTCAGATACTGATATACATGCAATATACAGTCAATATACAGAAACCAGAAAATGTAACTCATGAAGAAGATGAAGAAGATGAAGTAGTGAGAGCTTTCTGATTTCTCATTAATATTTCAAATTACTGTTTACAATGACATATGTATGCCTTATATACATCTCATTGTTAGATTTGTTAGTTTGAGATATTTTGAGATATTACAACTTCCTTCAACAACTTCTTAGGCTCCTAACCAACTAACTAACTATTTAACTACTTTAACTAACCTTGATCTTCTCAACAGGCCCCCTCAAGCTGGCTGCTGGAAAAGTGTTCAGTAGTCCAAGCTCGGAACACATATGTTGATGATGGATTCTGTTAAGCCCTTTTGTAAGTAAATCTGCTGGTTGATTTGTAGTTTGTATATACTCTATCTTCACTATTCCTTTCTGGATCTTTTCTCTTATGAAATGTAGATCAATCTCTATATGTTTAGTCCTTTCGTGAAAAACAGGATTTGCTGCAATTTGTATTGCTGATTTACTGTCTGTAAATACTATCATTGGATGGTTGATGTCAATGCCAATATCTTTCAATAAGCCAAGTATCAAAGTTAGTTCAGCTATTGTACATGTTAGACTTTTATATTATGATTCTGCTGATCTTCTAGAGATTGTACTTTGTTTCTTTGATTTCCAAGATATAAGAGACTCACCAAACTTTACCATATAACCTGTAATAGACCTCCTTGTACGAGGACAAGCAGCCCAATCTGCATCACAATAGGTTGTTACTGTTTCCTGTTTGTTGCTAGACATAAGCACTCCTTGTCCAGGTTGACTCTTTATATATTTTACTATTCTTAGTGATGCATTAAGATATGACTTTTTTTTGTTGTTGTAAAAATTGACTAAGTGTCTGATCACTATAAGTTATATCTGGTCTTGTAATTGTGAGATATAGTAACTTAACTATTAGTCTTTGATATGAATTGATGTCATTTATTAGTTCATCTTCTGATGTTGGTTTATTTTTTTCTGTTTTCTGTTGCTTCAATGTATAATCATCATACTCTTTTGTAGTTAGTTTTATATTACAATCTATAGGTGTATTAATTACTTTAGCTGCAGCTAGTCCTGACTCGGAAATAAGTTGTAGTGCATATTTTCTTTGATGCATTAGAATTCCTTTATCAGATCTTGCAAATTCTATTCCTAGAAAGTATCTCAGTTCTCCTAGATCCTTCATCTTGAATGTTTGTTGTAGAGACTGTTTTGTTCCTTCTATTAGTTTTAAATTATCTCTTGTAATCAGCATGTCATCCACATATACTAATACTACAGTTAACCCTTGTTTAGTCTGTCTTATAAAAAGTGAATGGTCATGCTGAGATTGTCTAAACTTCATCTGTATTAAAGCTTCTGTAAGTTTAAAGTTCCATTGCCTAGGTGCTTGTTTGAGTCCATACAAGGATTTAATCAGCCTACATACACGTCTGTCCCCCTGGCTGATGAATCATTGTGGTAGTTCCATATACATTTCATCATGTAGATCTCCTTGGAGAAAAGCATTATATACATCCATTTGGTGTATGTGCCACTTTCTAGAGGCTGCTATTGATATAATAGACCTCACAGTAACCATCTTAACAACTGGAGAAAAAGTTTCATGATAATCTATTCCTTCTTTCTGACTATACCCTTTGGCCACAAGTCTAGCTTTGAGTCTTTCAATCTCACCCATGTCCTTATATTTTATTTTGTAGACCCACTTACACCCTATTGGAACTTTATCTTTTGGTAAAGAAATGATATCCCATGTGTGATTATCTTGTAAAGCTTTTATTTCTATTTTTATGGCTTCTATCCATCTAGGATCTTTAGATGCCTCATTATATGTTTTTGGTTCAACTACTTCTGAAAAGGAGGTAAGAAATGCATTATATTTTAGTGTGATATTCTCATAGGATATATAGTTAGCTATTGGATATGAAGTGTTGTCAAATTTCTTTGTGACAAAATCTTTAAGCCATATTGGAGGTTGTTTTGTCCTGGTAGATCAGCTATTATATTAGTTGACTGACTTTGATCTTGATTCTGAGATGATAATAAGTCTTGAGTTGTTATGTTTATGTCAAAAAGACTTGTATTTTCTGTGTTGGAATGACTAATGTTCTCTGATGTATTAGATGTAGTGTTACTGTTTCTTGATGTATTATGACAATCGTCTCTACTTGTATCTGGTTGTGATATAGGTATTGGCATATATACCTCTGTTAGTTGATATTTATCACTTGAATTACTTTGAAACACTGATTTTTCTGGTTTGTTTGCTTTGAAAGGGAATTCAGTTTCTCTGAACACCACATCTCTGTTAACAAAGAACACTTTACTTTCTATGTCATATAGGACATATCCTTTTTGATTTTCAGAGTATCCCATAAAAACACAACTCCTTGCTCTAGGTTGTAACTTATCAGTTACAAACAGATCACTAGTAAAGCATAAGCAATCGAAGACTCTTAAATGACTTATAGATGATTTTTTATTATAAAGCCTCTCATAAGGAGTCTTTCCAGTTACAGAAGATGGAAGCCTATTTATTAGGTATTCTGCAGCCTGAACACACAACCCCCAGAACCTTAGTGGAATGTGACCCTGAAATCTTAAGGCTCTAGTTATCTCAAGTATATGCATGTGTTTCCTTTCTGCCACACCATTTTGCTGTGGTGTATAGGCACAACACTTCTGATGTATAACTCCTAGTTTAAGAAATATATTAGTACAAATTTCATTTACAAATTCAGTACCATTATCAGTTCTAATTATCTTCATTGTCTTATTGAACTGATTTTGTACAAATACTAGAAACTGCTGTAAGACAATACAAACATCTTATTTAAGTTTAAGTAAGTATACTCAAGTCATTCTAGTATAATCATATACTATTGTAAGAAAATACTTCTTTCCATTATGAGTTGGCACTTTGTAAGGACCCCATACATCCATATGAACAAGATCAAATTCTTTATTACTTGTACTGTCACTCAAAGGAAAAGGTAATCTACATTGTTTAGCATATGGACACACATTACATTTCTTTATAGTTCTAGTTATAGTTTCAGGTTTTACTCCATTCACTTTACTCAAGACATTGCTAGATGTGTGTCCAAATCTTCTGTGCCACATCTCTATTTCCTCTTCAACAATTGCTTCATGTTCAGTAATTCTTCCCACACTTAGGCCTAACTTCACTTGATCATTTAGGAGTTTTGATGAAGGCTGGTTTACTAGTATGTATAATCCATTTTGTAATCTACCAATCTCCTTCACCTTTCTACTGTAAAGATCCTGAAAGATACAGAATTCAGGATAGAAAGTTGTTGCACACTTTAGTTCTTTGGTTAGTTGAGACACATACATTAAGTTAAACTTAAACTGTGGTAAGAAGAAAACATTATGTAGTGTACTTCTATCTGAGATACTACTTGAACCAGTGTGTGTCACTCTGACTGTTTCTCCATTTGGTAAGTGTACCTTTTTAGAATCAGAATAATTTTGTACTCTAGTTGCATCATTTATCAAATTTATATTTGACACCATATGATTAGTAGCCCAGTAAATATTATCCATTGTTTCATTAAGTCAGCTGCAAGTAAGGCTTTGTGATTTAAAGCTTTGTGTTTAGGTATACCTGTAGCAGCAACATTTTAGGATGAATGTATAGCTTGTTGTGACTCTTTACTCTGAGTAGCATCTGCATGTACCAGGCTGTGATTCAGCAGTCCCACAATCTGTTCATATTGATATGTAGAGAACTTACGAGCTTCACAAACTTGCCAGTTGTTTGAATTTGTATTCACACAGGAGGATTTATCATGCATGTCACTTGTTTTGCATCTTTTCTCAGTACCACTATACTCTTCAGTAGCGTAGGCATTATGAGCAGCATATTCTTTTCTTTTAGACTTGAAATTTGGAGGATAGCCTACCACCCTATAACACTTCTCTTTTGTGTGTCCTTTCATCTTGCATATATCACAAAACATGTTAAAATTCCTTTTGTACCACTGAGAGCTAGGACCAGGGCCTGTTTTGGAATACATGGCAGTAGGATCATGATTAACATTGTGGCTAAATCTGTTAGGTCCAACACCTAAGAGTGCAGTTGACTTTGTAGTGATGGATTTCTGATTTTCATCACTAGTTATCATGGAATAAGCCTTGTTAACAGGAGGCAATGGTGACATTAACAGAATTTGACTCCTTGTTTGCATGTAATTTTCATTTAGCCCCATCAACAAATTGTATAGCTTTTGTCTTTGGAGGTACTCCACAAACTCCTTAGATTTAGGACACCCACAACTAAGTGGAGGAACCAAAGACTGAAATTCTACCCAGAGACTCTTCAGCTTAGTAAAATATTCAGACACACTAGAATTTCCCTGAGTTAATGCAGCTATTTCCCTATGTATATCATAGGTTATTGAACCATCTACTTATCAAATCTCTCCCTTAAATCCTCCCATACTTCATAAGCACTTTCAGCATATAGTAAGCCACTAGAGACTGAATTCATGAGCCATGCTTGGACCACAGCATTTACTCTATCCCACTGATCCCACAACTCTTCTCCATAGTGTTCCTTCTTACATTTTCCATTGACAAAGCCTATTTTGTTTCTTCCAAGTAGTGATATTCTCATTGACTTACTCCACAGTGCATAGTTTTCAGATCCCAGTAATTGAACTGAGATTAAGGATACACTACTTACATCAGAGGCTTGAAGGAATAGTGGATGATTGTGATCCATTAATGTTGTAACTATAACACCAGTATCTACACTCTCAACAACATTTTTAGGTAGATTATTATTTTCTATTGTATCTTGATCAGTATCCATTCTTGTTTTAATCAATCAGATGATAAGCAAGAACATATACTAGAGAATATATTTTGTGCAAAGATAGATCAACACTCGGGATATACCTTTGGAGTATATGGATTTTTAGTACTTTCTGGTTATATGTTCCACAGAAGGAGGAATTTCTGAAGTCTTGAATTGTGACTCAGAATCAAGAAGAGAAAAGAGGAGAAGAAGAATTACAAGAAGGGGAATTGTAAGAAGACATATCTGAACTCAGAGAATGAACAGAGTTCAGAATTTTCCCAGCCACTGGCCAGTTTATTCAGAAATAGATCAAGTTGTGCCAACTTGATCAGATATGATTGCGGAAGCCAAATTTAATCCAGTTTTGATCATTGGCTCTGATACCATGTTGAAACAATAATTTCCAGAGACAAGTATCTATTTCTAGATACTGATGTACATGCAATATACAGAAACCAGAAAATGTTACTCATGAAGAAGATGAAGTAGTGAGAGCTTTCTGATTTCTCATTAATATTTTGAATAACTGTTTACAATGGCATATGTATGCCTTATATACATCTCATTGTTAGATTTGTTAGTTTGAGATATTTTGAGATATTACAACTTCCTTCAACAATTTCTTAGGCTCCTAACCAACTAACTAACTATTTAACTACTTTAACTAACCTTGATCTTCTTAACACCCAGAACGTGGGGTCTGGAGATGGTAGAGTGTACGCAGATCTTACCTCTACATTAATAGGTAGATCGGCTGGTTCCGAGTGACCCTCGGCTCAAGAAAAAGCATAAGCACAAACAAAGTAAGAGAAATGGTCAGGCCTGAACAAGAAATTTAAAGAAGTATGAAAATGCTGGTATCAAAAGCGAATAAGTCATGCCATCACATTCTGAAAAAAGAAGCATTAACTAACGCAGGTACATAAGATAAACAAAGTACACTAATGAACACATAGCAACAGAAATCAAACACTACTATAAAGCCATACAGCGCCTACTAGTATGATAGGCTAAGCGGGCCTACAATAATAACACTTTAATAATTACCAGTTTGTAAGTGTAAGTAGGACTACGCTCGACTACCTACCACCCTTCTATCCAAATATGTGTCCTCCACAACCCCCTATATAAGGTCATGTCCTCAGTAAGTTCCACTTGCGTCATATCCTGTATAATCACCTCTCCACAATACTTCTTCGGCCTACCTCTACCCCTCATGAACCCGTTCATAGCCAACCTCTCACACCTCCGTACTGGGGCATTCGTGTCTCTCATCTGCACATGCCCAAACCATCTCAACCTCGCTTCTCGCATCTTATCCTCCACCGAGGCCACTCTCACTCTGTCCCGAGTATCATCATTTCTAATCTTATCCCTCATTGTATTCCATCTCAGCATCCTCATCTCCGCAACTTCTATCTTTTAGATGTTTGAAGTCTTGCCTGGCCAACATTCCGCCCCATACAACATCGTCGGTCTAACCACCACCCTATAGAACTTGCCAATAAGTTTTAGTGGCACATTTTTGCTGCACAAGACTCTTGATGCGAGCATCCATTTCATCCACGCTGCCCCAACACGATGTGTGATATCGTCATCAATCTCTCAATTCGCTTGGATAATATATCTGAGGTACTTGAAGCTTCATTTCTTGGAAATGACCTGAGTACCAAGCCTCACCTCCACGTCTGTCTCAAGGTTGCTCCCATTACTGAACTTGCACTCCAAGTATTCTGTCTTGGTCCTACTCAGCCTGAACCCTTTAGACTCCAAAGTTTGTCTCCAAACCTCTAGCTTAACGTTTACTTTGCTGCGAGTCTTATCAATCAGGACTATATCGTCTGCGAATAACATACACCATGGCACCTCCCCTTGAATTTGATGTGTCAGTCCATCCATCACCAAGGCAATTAAGAAAGGACTAAGAGTTGATCCCTGGTGCAACCCCATCATCACTGTAAAGTGCTCTGAGTCCCCTCCTACAGTACGTACCCTAGTCTTGGCTCCATCATATATATCCTTGATCGCCCTAGTGTACGCCACATATACATCTCTAACCTACAAACATGTCCATAGAACCTCCCTAGGAACTTTGTCGCATGCCTTTTCGAGGTCGATGAAAACCATATGTAAGTCTCTCTTCCTCTTCCTATATTGCTCCACCACCCTCATAATAAAATGAATGACTTTTGTAGTCGAACGTTTCAACATGAATCCAAATTGATTCTCGGAGATAGACACGCCCCTTCTCACCCTCATCTCCACAACCCTTTTCCAAATTTTTATAATGTGGCTTTGCAGCTTGATACCCCTATAGTTGTTGCAACTCTGGATATCACATTTGTTCTTGTACAAAGGAATCATTGTACTCCACCTCCACTCTTCGAGCATTCTCGCCCTCTTAAAAATTACTTTAAACAACTCAGTCAGCCACTCCAAACCTGCCCTGCATGCGCTCTTCCAAAATTCAACTGGAATCTCATCAGGCCAGATCGCTCATCCCCTGCGCATCCTACGAACAATACCCTTAACCTCTTCCACCTTAATGCTTCTACAATACCCAAAATCCCGGTACCTACCAGATTACTCCAGATCTCCCAGCACAATGTCTCTATCTCCTTCTTCGTTCAAGAGTTTATGGAAGTAAGACTGCCACCTCTGCCTAATATGCGTGTCCTCCACCAGTGCATTGTCATCCTCGTCCTTGATGCACCTCACGTGATCCAAGTCACGGACCCTCCTCTCCCTCGTCTTGGCTAGTATGTACATTTTCAAACACAAAACAAAAAAGGAAAAAAGAAGAAGATTCTTTTGGTCTTAGATGTTAGGTAGAGATAAAAGCCATAGGACCTATCATATCCTGCATTTTTGTAAAAAATATAGGCGATCCAAGTGTATCGTACATTAATTGATTTGGGATCTTTTATGAAATAATTTATTTCAAGTTATCTAGAGGTCAAAATCCCACTTAGGTGGAAAAGTGCATAATCCAATCTAAGCACATAGATCATCTTGTATTGCTTATCTCATATATTTATTTTAAATAAAGATTAACTATAGGACAAATTTATATTTTGCAGTAATACGGCAGGATTAATGAATTTGGCTCTTTCATGCTCTCCTCTTAAGTTTGCTCATTGGTTAAAAAAATGACATTTCCATGAGCCTGTTCCACATCATAGTTCTTTGTATCAATAATGCAAGAAGTTCATGTGTATTTTGAGAAAATTATAAGACTGAAGTTTATTCCTACCACACAAAAAAAATCAAATGCTAATATATATATATAAAGAAGATTTTTTTGGTTTTGCAAGAGGTATCTAGTGCCAGATTTAATTTGGGGCCTGATTAATTGAAATTTGCATTACATAAGGCACATTAAATGTAAAAGTGCTTTCTACGAAGTCCCCCCCCCCCCCCCATTCCCATGGCATTTGAACCTGTGATATTTGGTTAAGAATGGATGAATTCGATCCATTTAACCATAATATTTTATGTTAATCAAATATAAAATATTTCGCATAGTAAAATAATAGTTTTAAACATGAACTCAATGATAAACTGTGGTTAATAAAATTGGATAACTATGTATATATTTTGTGTAATACTTTTCGTTGAAAGACTGAAATAGCTAGAGGAAAGATAATAAAAGATAGGGGTTCAACATGATTGAAATATAAATAAAATATTAGTTGATTTCTTTTTATCTACCTTTTTTTGAGTCGAGGGTCTACCGAATACAGTCTCTCTGCCCCACAAAGGTAGAGGCATGGTCTGCATATATCATACTCTCCTCGGACTCCACTTTGTGGGATTACACTTGATATGTTATTGTTGCTATTGTTCTTTTTATATGTTAAGAGTCTCACATCGAATATGAAATAGGAATATTGACTCCTTATATTGACTTGGATAATCCTCATCCTACAAGTAGCTTTTGGGGTTGAGTTAGACCCAAGATCCATTCTTTACATGGTATCAGAGTCAGACCCATTCCAATTCTTTGTTCACCGATGTTGGACCCCCAAATTATATTATCCACATTCCAGTTAACAATGTCTGGGCGTGTAGGGGAGTGTTAAGAATCTTACATCGGATATGGAATGAGAATATGGACTCTTTATATGGGCTTGGATAATCCTCACCCTACAAGCTATCTTTTGGGATTGAGTTAGGCTCAAGATCCATTCTTTACATTATCTACCTAAAGTTTAACAGAAAGAGTTACGAAGTATCTATATTACGGAGTAATAACAGATATTTGATGAAATAATTGAATGTACACACGTTCTTTCAAACACTACCATTGTTAAAGCAAACAATATTTTCTTTTTCTTTTCCTTTAAGCAGGGGTGGGCATGGTATGGTATATACCTATTACCATATCGAAATAATTTTTTATATCGTGGTTTTGTGATTATGGTAATTGGTATGTATTTTTAAAAAGTTTGATATTCGGTATGGTATTTGGTATTTATAAAATATATACCGAAATACTGAATATCATACCGAAGTATGTAGTTATATATACAATTCATATATATTAGTATTATAATATAAAAATATATATAAACTAATACTAGTACAAAATTATTGTTTAGACATCAAAATTTTGACTAATCTATCTTTGATTGAAATGTCCTTTTTGTGTAATTGATTTACGAAGGGGATTTCTTGTTTTTTTTTTTCCCAATAGTTTTACATGTGTAAGATGTTAGTACGATATAATTGAGTCGTTTCTTGAATATCCGAAGTCATATTCTCTATTATATGAGTATATGTAAGTCGGAGTTGAACAAATTATGATTTTCGAATTACCGAAACTGAACTTAAAATTACCGAACCATACCGAATTAATTTAATATGATAATGATATAGTATTTTTAAAAACCAAAAACTGAAATTATCGTACTGAAGCTTTCAATACGTACCATGCCCACCCCTACGTTTAAGTAGATATACGGAGCTCCTTCTAGAAAATTCTTGGAAGAATAGTACTCCACGTAGGGATGGGATGGGACCATCAACTTGCAAAGTTGATAGTATCATCAAAAAGACTTTATCAAATTTATCACGTGATTATATTATACACAGTGTCTAATAAAGTTCAAAGAACAAAAAGAAGAAATCATATTCTTGGTCCAAATTCAATTCAAATTCATAGTTCTCATTCTGTCACCATCCTTAGTGTTAATTCATTATAAATAAAACTGAAAAAGGGCAATTCACATACCGTATTAGTCATATTTCCTATGGACGTTAACATATTAAAATAACCGATTCCAAAAAGGGGTTAACTGAACTTAGTCACATTTTTTTGAGACACCAAAGAACTTTCTACAAACACACTAAAGGATTTTAGTATAATTGTTGTTGACTAACTAATATTTCTCTCTTAATATTTGAAGCATGCGTTGCAATATTGTATAACGATATGATAATGTGACAACATGATATTGAAATACCAAATATTTTACATTTTGGGGGTACAGAGACCATCTTGTTTGTGATTTTTAGTTACATTTCTTATTCAAAATTAATTCATATCTTCATCTAAATGACATCAACGGACTATTTCCAACAAGTCTAAACTACATTTATTCCAATTTTATCACAAAAATCAGATACGAAATTCAAACCACTTCTTTAGTTCAACAATGGCAGCCATGTCACCTTTTTAATATGATTTTCACCACCCAAACCTTATAAAATTTGTACTATAACTATGATTTGATTCCAAACACAGTAAAAAATCGACTGTCAACTGACCATCAAGAGATGAATGGGTTGGAAAAGGGAAATAGGGGAAGTAACCTAACCATTAAATTGTATACTATATGAGTCAATTTGAGTAAGAGCTGAAAAACATGGCTCATTTTAATTATAAGTTTGAGCCAAAGTGACTGAAAACTCTAAAAGTAATTCGAGATCGTTGGGGTAAAACTTAATTTTAATTCAAGGGCACAAAGTTACCCTTCTAACATATAGAGTTAAACAAATATGAGTTCTTGAAACTTGCAAAAGTTTTAAATAGAAAGAATATCATATAACCGAAGAAGTGGGAAAAGACCATTAATAAAGCTGAATTATGGATTTCGTTGCTAATTCTACCTATTACATATGCGAATATCATTTTATACTGTAAAGGGACAATTATTTAGAAAAAAAATAATCTAAAATCCAGTTGTAAATACGACAACTAATTAAGTTCACTATTTTAAAAAAATTTAAATTTATCAGAAGCCACAAAACTAATGAGAATAGACTAGTTTCTTCCTTTCTGCTGGACTATCCCAATTTGCAACATGAGCTTTGTTTTTTATGAAGCGTATGGCTGATTTGTTAATGAATTTGAAATATTTGGTTAAGTATTTTAATGAAGCTTATTCGAAATGAGGATTTTGGGGACCATAATAATTAATAATGCTTGATAAACAATAATTGGGGGAATAACTAAAATAAATTAAAAACATTATGTTACATCAACATGGGAAAATAAAGTGTAAAATGCTAGAATGGAAAAACCTTGAAGTTGGAATTGCTAATGTGCATTTCTTTTTCGTGTGGAGATAATAATGTATACTCTTTTTTTTTTTTTTCTCCCTTCCATTTTCTTCCTTTTCCTCTTCACTATTTAAATGTCTTCTCTTACTCAAAATCAAATATTACAAAAACCAAAAAAGAGAAAAATATAAAATAAAGAATATTTAAATGGGCAACAAATTAGCAGTAGTCAAGAAAATCATCTGGATTCGAACTTATGATACTATAATTTGAATGTTATCTTGGTGAAAATGCACAAATGACCTTTTTATGTGTAACTATTTAAATTCTGTCCCGTTAGTCCATGAAAAAAAAACCATCCAATTAATTTTAAAGATTAAATTTAACTTACTTGCATTGTGAGGTTGACAATCGAAGAATAATCTCAAAAAAGGATATATAGTGCAAATAATCGGGTTATCTGTTAGTCACAGTCCTTGAAAACAAATGTGTTCATCTTGCTAAATATTAGCTTCGACGATAACAGTACTTATGTCCATAATTTGGGCCGTTATAAGGCCTTATTTGGGCTTAATTGGGGAAATAACATAGGGTCATTTCTACTTTTTGTCCCTATTTTGTGCTGGTCTTTAATTGTTGTCATATATCACCCACACATCTAGTTTATTTCTGATAAGTTTAGTAAATAAATATCAGAAAATTTCCTTAACTATAATAATAAATCGAAACCTTTTTTTTCTTCTACTTAACCATCCAAAAAACATTTATATCTTTCTAGCTGTATAGTCGAGTTTCTCCTTTTTTTTAATTTTTTTTATAGTCGAGTTTCTCCTCTATTGATTTTTTAAGTTTTTACCACACAAAAAAGAAAACTAAAATCTCATATCCTTAAAATTTCCGCCTTAATTCACTCAAGTCGGTTTGAATAATGATCCAAAAGAATAACAACACTAGTCGGAGAATAATTGTGCGTGGTCACCAAGTAAAATATTCACTATATATATATACATTCCTCAATAACAAATTTCAAAACAAAAATTATCAAATTCAACCTTAGTATATCAACAATGTCTCCTCCTCCTGCATTGCTTGGTCCACCAGAAATTCATGGAATTTCCACCACTATCACCACCCCACCACCCACCCTACATTCCCTCATAATTAAACCAACATTAACCCCACAACCACTAAATATAAAATTCCTTCGAATGGGTTTAACAGAGAATGGTTCACCCACTTTTATATCTACTGGTAACCCATGTTTAGATTTCTTTTTCCATAGTGTTCCAAACACCCCAGATCAAGATTTAGTAAAAAGATTAGAACATTCTTGGAATTTTGATTCTATAACAACCCTTAAGCTTATATGTAACTTAAGGGGTGTTAGAGGCACTGGAAAATCAGAGAAAGAAGGGTTTTATACTGCTTCTTTATGGCTACATTATTACCATCCTAAAACCCTTGCATGTAATGTTAATGCCATTGCTAATTTTGGGTATTTCAAGGATGTTTTAGAGATTTTATATAGATTAATTGAGGGTCCTGATGTTAGAACAAATGAAAAAAAAAAGAAGTGGATGGACAAGAAAATAAATGTTTTTTTTGGAGAAAAAAGAGAGGACTATTAATTATGTGAGTAAGGGGAAGGTGAAAAAAATTCGATTGGAAAAGGTTATGGATAAGGCAAAGAATGCTTCTCAAAACAACCATCATATTTTTCCTTAGGAGTAAAAAATCTACATAGAACGAACCACATTGATACCAGGAGGACGGGACATCAAATCTCATGTCTTATTTTTAATAAGAGCATTATATTCATCATCCATGGTCATTTTCCAATTCGGATCACGAAGGGCAGACACGGGGTTACGTGGTAGGGGTGATTTAGTAACATTAGAGTTGAGATTAAAATGTCATTTTGGTCTAAACATACCCCGTTGGCTATGAGTAACGGGCCCTTGAATCGGAATAGAAGTGGGCCAGACCTGGATCGGTGTAGTGATATCGGGACTGGTTCGGGTTGGGAGGAACTGGGCCGATGGGTTGCTGGAATTTGTTGGGCCAGCAAACAGTGGGCCTGCTGGCAAACAGATTGGACCGAGAGGGAAGTCACGGGTTGGGCCAGTAGGCAGTGGGCCTGCTGGCCAAGGGACTGTACCGAGAGGGGAGGGCATGTTTGGGCCAGCAGCAGTGGGCCTGCTGGCAGAGAGACTGGACCGTGACCAATTGGGCCAGCAAAAATGTGGCTATACCGTGTCTGTTGGTCCGAATCCCGAGTAGTGGGCTGGACCAAATGGTGGATCACATACGGTAATAGCCCATCATCCAAAAATTCATACGACTTGGATGCGGAATTAAGCAACTTAACAAACGGAAATTGGGTCTCATCAAAATGATATGATGACTAATAATGATTTTATTAGAGGATAAATCAAAATATTTGCAATCACGATGATTAGATGGGTACCTAGGAACACACAAGAGGTAGAGCGGGTTTGAAGTTTGTTAATGGTGGTGGAGTGGACTAGAGGATAACATAAACACCAAACACCCTAAAATGAGAATACGAAGGATTTTTTTTGATAAAGAATTTTGAGTAGGGATTGGTATGCTAATCCTTTTTCAGGGATTATGTTAAGGAGGTACGTTGTCATTTGTAATGCATGATGTCAAAAGGAAGGTGGTAACGATGCATGGGCTAGTAGTGTACGAACAATATTATTAATAGTGCGAGTTTTTCTTTCGACCTTCCCATTTTGTGATGACGTATGTGGACATGAAAACCGAAAAGATATACCATTAACCTTACAAAATTCTCTAAATGGCCCATTATCAACTTCTCTTCCATTATCACATTGAATATTCTTAATTTTCCATTCAAATTATGTACGGATGAATACTCTAAATGATAGGAATGTGGAAAAATCTTTAGACTTTTTAGATAACGGAAACGTCCACAAAAAATTAGAATAATCATCCAAAAATAACACATAATACCGGTGACCGGTAGAGCTTAAAACGGGAGATGTCAAAAGATCACTATGAATAATATCAAATGACAATAACGTATTAGAATTGGAAGCCACAAACGATAATTTAACATGTTTCCAAGCGGATCACTATTTCACTCAAAAAAATTATTGTTTTTAAGCGAGAAAAATACAGACGCTCCCGGATGACCAAAACGCGCATGCCATAAGGAATGTGCTAAAGCGGCAAACGTTGACAGCGTGACTTGTTTAGTGGTAGTGGTGGTGGTGATGGGATAGAGCTCGCCTCGACTATCACATTTCATTAGAGGTATCCCCGACCAGAAATCCTTCACAGAAAATCCAAAAGGGTCAAAGTCAACAGAAATCGAGTTATCAGTTGTAAATTTTTGAACAATCACCAAATTTTTAATTGAGTAGCATGAAGGACATTTTTCAAGGCTAAAGGTGGGTTCTGGGGAGACAATTTTGTGTGACCATAACCACGAATTGGAATTGAATTATCATTACCAATAATTATGCCACGATTTTTGCTCAATTAAAAACAGATCAGAGATTACCTAGTGCAGATGTCATGTGAGAAGTAACACCGGTATCCATGTACCAATTTGCATTCGGAGGATTAAGTCCAAGTGTATGCATCGATGTCCGATATCTGTGTGGGTCAGGGCTGATGTTGGGCCCGCAACAGCGAAGGCCTGCTGTGGCCGAGGCCCAAGCAGTCGGTGCCGCCGCTGTGCCCGGTTCTCGCCTAGCTCGTTGCTTTGCCGATGACCATTGAGACTGGCCTAATAATTTGCTGGAAACGGACAAGATGGAGTGGGCCATTGCCCATTGGCCCAGCCTCAACGCCACTACGCACTGGCCCAAGGCTGCTGCCAGTGGTTCAGCGGCCCATGCTGCCTCCACCGCGGCTGCCACCACTGCCACCGCCGCGACTTCCACCATTGCCAACGCCGCGACCGCGGTTTTTGTCGCCATTTTTTCGATTTTGGCTCTTTTTGCCACCATAATTATTTCGGTGTTGGCTAAAATTTTCGGAGAGGTGAGAGTGATCGGTGTCGCGTGACGTGACCGCTATCATGGCGGAATGTGTTCTGATTGTGGCCTTTTTAGCCAACCATACTTCTTCGAGGGTGAGCATGGAACGCGCTTGCTAGAACGACGAGAGAGGATTGCTTTGGCGAAGGAGGGTTGCAATTAATAAAAAAAATCTAAGGGAGCATAAAATAGAGTCTCCCAGATGTCCTAATCTAGAATGCCATAAGGAAGACGAAAGAGCAACAAAGGTTGAGGGAATTGAGGCTGAATTGTTGACGGCGTTTGAAATAGGGTAGAGATCTCCAGTGCTGTCACATCTCATTATTCGTCTCCCTGTCGTAAAATCCTTTACAATAAAACTAAAAGGATGAAAGTCAAGGGAAACCCAATTGTTAGTTGAAACGTCGCACAAAGATTAGATTCTTAATGAGTTTAAGGGCATTGAATATATTTTTTAAGATTAGTGGTGGATGTGGTGGGGATAGGGAGGAATGACCATAACCACGGATGGAAATTCCTTGTCCACTACCAATAATAATATTTTGATTTAAATTACTCAAATTGGAATAAGACGAGAGAGTACCTTGTGATGCCGTCACGTGAGATGTGGCGCTTGTGTCCATATACCAATTTTCATCTAGAGTATTGAGTGCCATTGTGCTCATAGGTGCCTCAATGTCAGTCGGTGCATAAGTCGATGGCGGGGAGGCCTGCAATGTGTAGGCCAGTTGTAGACGTGGGCCAAGTATGCCAGGTTGGGCCTGTCGGTTTAGAGGTGGAGTCCACGGGGATGTCGTATACAGGCATGAAATGGAGGCCCATGATGGTGGGGCCCACGCAGCCCACGGCGGGTAGGCAGCCCACGACGGAGGCTACTGTCACTACCGCGGTCACTATTGGTTGTTTTTGACCATTTTCTATCTCAAGAGTTACAGGGATGAGGTTTTTAATGTTGTTTACGGCAAGTGCCGGATGGAATTTGGTTTTGTCAGTCATGGAAGAGGAAATTTAGGAGGAAGAGGGAGGGAGAATAGCCGGAAAAACTAGGGTTCCGTCGTGGGGAAAAGAGGGGGGGCCGAGAGAGGTCGGCGGCTAGGGTTCTGACGTAGGCTAGGTGCCGACGTGGGAAAAGGTGGCGGCCGAGAAGGTGTATCGGCAACTAGGGTAGAGTTTGTAGTTTTAGACACTGATACCATAAAGGAATATGTCCCTTGATTTTATTGATGAATGATTTACAATATATATATAAGGTTACAAGAATATTTACTTTGATACAAACTAGGTAACTAATTAACCTAATTACAAAAGGATTATAATTCTACCTAAAATAGGAAATATACAATTAATACAATTAATGAAAGAATATTGGAAAATATTCTATTATAACTACCCGTTATCAAAATTTATGTCAATTTGGAGAATATTTAAGTATTGATATTATCTCTTTCTTCATTTAGGACATAAATCCTTTTTAGGTAAAAAGAACAACATACTCGAATTGATGATAATTCATTAAAATATTATCTTTGTATGATTATCAATATTGAATGGAAAACATCTTTAGAGTATACCAGTTTTTTTAATTTCAACAGAGTATACTAAATTAATGTAGCTATTCTTTTTTCTAACATAACAATGCAATTTTAATTCATATTTAAAGTAAGTATAAATAAAAAATATTCTTTCCCGTGTATGAAAAAATCATCTTGACCGAGAGTGTATAGAAACAAAAAGAAAAAAATTTCAAAATGAGACTGTGAATAGTAATGATGCCAATTAAAAAAAGCTCTCCATATCAGAATATGTATTATTTTCCAAGTAACTTTCTAGCTCACCGATAGGTATTACACGCTTCAAACCCCTAGGTGAGAAGTCGTCGGCATTCCTGACCAAATTTGCGTATATCATATCATTTATAATCGCTAGCGGCGACCCAAATGCCAAAATGGCATCGCTATAAAGAGAAGGGAGTTTCCTGCTATAGTGAGGTGTAATTATAAAGTTGTCGTGTACTGTATATATTGATCCTCCCTCTATCAGCATTTTTTCTACTACAAGCATCGCAATATAGGCATCCTTCTGATGGATGAAGTTGACGAAGGTTGAGACTAGGATACGGAGTTGGAAGAGAATGCCAGTAAATCAGTTCATCTTCATCAAATGCCAAGATCTCAAATGGGAAGTTAGCTCATAGGGCTGGCGCTGGTACTCTGCAGAAGATGCACCGTTAAATCTCTCTATAATTGTCATTTAGTAAAATAATATTTTATTATAACGGCTTGATTTTTTTCGGAACCGACTTTTCATGTTATATTTTATTTCTCTATAACAACATTCTATCTATAACAGCAATGACATTCATTATAGCGGTACCTCTTTATAAAATTACCTCTCTATAACAATCTTACTCAAATATTGTGTAACAATATTTTGTAAGAATTATATTATGTATAAAAAATAAAATATTAAAATATTTATGATAATCATCATTAATATTATGTACATAGAAAATTTCAAGTATGAATATCTAAATAAAAAAAAAATTCTCATAATGATATAATTTAGTCTTGAAATTTTTCAAAATCATATATTTTCTATCTACCGATTTTCTATAAATTTGATACTTATTTACTTAATTTTGGTAACGAAAGTGATGATGAAGAGCCTCAATCTGTTGCTATTTGGGGTGAGATAGAAGAGTCAATTGTAAAGCTCTTAGACAGCCTTCAAGTAAAGCTATTGAATTTCCTTTTACTGAAAGTTTGGACAATTTTTTTCGTCAATTCAAGCGTTATATTATCGTTAAGGGACTGAAATTTATGAAATAATCTACAATTGTAGAATTTCTACGTCAAACTTGAAATTATATTTAAATTCCCAAAAGATTACCCATGTATTGAGAATTATCTCTTAATATCACTTTTATTTTGTGTGTTTAGTATATTTTAAAGAAAATTGTGATAGTTAAATGATATTTTAATACTAAAAAAATAAAAGTGATATTAAGAGAATTCTCAATACATGGATAATCTTTTGACAAATTAGATGAAAAAAGAGAGAAATAGAGTATGTAACTTCTTTTCTTTCTACCTTTTTTTGTTCCTCCTTCCGTCTCTCTCCTAACTTGTTACTTCCTTCATCATTAAGATAAAGGCAAATATGTAAATATATCTTTTACTTTTATGATATAGAACATATATTTCTAATTAAAATAGTGATGCATATATCTTTATTAGTATCTATCATTTAACTTTTTTTTTAATAAAGAAAAATATTATGAGGCTTTAAAAATATAAGTCTATCTGTTTTTATTAGTAGACTTATTTTTTCAAAGTCACGTGCTAATTTTTTTTTCCCGATGAATCGGATCTGGTCCTGTTAGCCATAATATAATTGTTGAAATCAATTGAATCCTTTACATTTAGAATAGAAAAATGATCTTACAGAAAACTCATTTATTATTTTCATATTTCTTATATTTAAAAATAAATGTCTCTTAAGAAAAAATTTAAAAATAAAATTTTAAATTACAAACTATTTAATCATATAATTTAGGAGGTAAAAGTGGAATTTAATTTATTTTTCTTATAATTTGTAGTGACCCAAAACGAGATAAGTTGTATTTGTGAAAAATAGATTTGTAATCCATGTGTCCGCCCTTGAAATCCTTGTTGCCCAAGCAAATTCATAGTTATATAAAATATCAGTTCTCATTAACGTGTCATTAGTGTATTGTATTGTTAATCCAATATAAAACACACGTTCATATGTCGAGCATGTCAACTTCTTTCCTAGTTGATCCCATCACAACTCTATCTAATCAAAGCTTCCCTTAAGGGGGTTTAACAGAAAACAACTCCGCCACATTCATATCATCAAACAACCCTTGTTTAGATTTCTTCTTTCACGTGGTGCCTGACACGTCACTACATGATTTAATCGGACGGTTAGAATTATCTTGGGCCCACAATCCCTTAACAGCCCTCAAGTTAATTTGCAATCTTAAAGGCGTTAGAGGTACATGTAAGTATGATAAAGAAGGATGTTAAGAGTACACATCGGATATGAAATGAACTATTTATATAGATTTAGACAATGCTTATCATATAAGCTAGCTTTTGAAGTTGAATTTTTGAGATTGAGTTAGGACCAAAATCTATTATTTTACGAATGGCTTTATACGGCAGCGTTTTGGTTTTTTTTTCCCGAGCTTTTGAGGGTTGATTTAGAGAAGTTGAAATTATGGAAGGTTAATGAGATTAGTTTGGCTGCGAAATGGTGTCCGACTGTTGATTCGTCGTGTGAGAGTATCGCGAAAAAGATGTTCCCAAGAGAGAGTTATAGTGAATATAATGGGGTTGAAGAGGTTCATTATGATTGAGAAAAGAAGTTCTTGTAACTTTACACAAGGCATTAGATTGAGAAAAGAAGTTCTTTGTGCTTTATATTGTACAACTTTTGATTTTTTATTTTTCAATATATATATTTGAGTTGGCATATTTTAGACAAAAATGATTGAAACTAAAGTTTCTGAAAAACTTTAAAATTAATTCAAATTTGTCCAAATCGATACTAAATGATTTCAAATTTAATATTCAACATTCTCAATTCCAATTAATTCTCAACTGTTAGTTTCAACCCAAACCTTCAAAAAGAAATAGATAACTATCGTCTTCAACATTTTTTTTTTCAAGATTAGCAAAAATAATGGGTGAACATAGTCTACAATACATATTTAATTATTTTCATATTTAGTTGTATGCTCATAATTTATTGGTACAAGGAGGAGGAGAACGAAAATGAGAAGTCCTAACAAATGTAGAGCGTCGAGGTTACTATTGCTCAAATATTCCTAACTTGTCATAAGTTTAATACCAAGACTTAAAAAAGTTATCCTGTGAAAATTCTTGAATAACTCTCCTAAATACCTAAACAAGAAGCACACATCTTCGCCTTAGCGATACAAACTCACTATAAGACTTTCTTGTATTATTTTCTTTTCTCTCGTTTCTTCTTATATTTCTATAGGTAAAGAATGAATTTTGGACCTAACTCAACCCTAAAAGATAGTTTGTAGGATGATGATTGTTCAAGTCCATATAAGGAGTCCATGTTCCCATTCCATATCCAATGTGAGATTCTTAACACTATAGACTGACTCCATATATGTAAAAAGAATTGATGTTGCATTATATATTATGGTTTGTCATAAAATGTAGTTTGACTTTTAGGATAGTTACCTTAAATTTGAACCCAAAGAATTGAACTTCTCAGGATAGGGATATGCCGTTTGAACGGGTACGAATTGAACTTTAGGACAATGACTTGAAATTTGAACCAACGACTAAATTAAGGATACCAGCATAAAGTTGAAAACTGCTCGAATTAAACTTTAGGACAGTAACATAAAGTTTAAACTACATGAACTGAACTTTATAAAAATGACTTGAAATTTCGAGACACAATGCAAATCTCAATTTGTTATTTCAAATTGTGTTTATATTTTAAATACATTGAAAATGTTAGATGTATTTTAGACAGCAACTCTAAAATGTCTACTGGTGCAGTAAACCCGAACTAGGTTGCATACACACTTCTGCACGGTATAAAAATGTATAAGAAGTGTTTATACATACTTTATCCTAAATAACACCAACATTAAACGGTACACGAACTAAAAACACTTCAAAAACAAAATCAGATGCCACAGGGCGGCCTGTTGGATATCTTTCAATGAAAGGCGCTCCGGTTCCGAGTTCAGTGAGGAGCAATGATTGGCTTCTCGGGAGTTTTCGAGCTCCATGGATCTAGAGATGGAGCTCCGGATGCAGTATCCGAGTTGGATCCAATCTGAAGTTTCTTCTTCGATTTGAATGTATGCAAAAATGAAGAAGCTCCAGTAGAATCAATCATTGAAAAATAGAATTTTTTTTTAAAAAAAAACACGAAATCTGTTTAAACGAAAATGAAGAAATTGATGAGAATTTTGCAGACTTATAGAGGGGAAAATTGAAGTAAGACGAGAATGAAAGCACAATGTGGTACAATTGAAAAAAGTCGCGTGCGGAGAGAGGAAAAAAAAATTGGTGTACAAATTGAGCCATTTGGGGTAACATTAGAAATATGAGTCGGGCCCGGGTCAGAGGAAAAATTGGGTATTGGTTCGTACAAATATGAGCCATTTGGGGTAATCCTCAATTAGAAATATGAGTCGCATTTCGAATATTATCTCCAAATAGCTTGTTATTTTTCCTAAAAAGAGGGAAAATAAAAATGTGAGAAATAAATGTTTTCGAACTATGGACGTTCTCAAAGGTCAATATAAATTATCTTACTATTGACTTTTGAATCTTGATTAATAAGTTTTTTTTTATTCAAGCACTCGTGTAAAATAAAAATTGTTACATTTTATTACATAATTTATCTACCAATCAATGTGATGGGATATACAAGAGCAACGGTTAGGGAACATGATTATTGAGATTAAATTTCATTTTTTTTAATTTAGTTTTAATCACATAAGATAATCAAGGAAGGGGAATTGAATATACAATTATTATTGTGTGAGAGACTCTCTCAATGATACCATTAAACTATAAGTCTTAGATCATTATTTTTTCGTTAGCTTTAAAGTTTTGACTTATTTCTCGTTCACGTAATCATCAAAATATTTCAATCAGGTTTTTGAGTTCAGATTAAACTCCCACTGACTTGATCATGACCGTATTTTTCTAATCAAATTAAAAGATCCAAAAAGAAAAAAAAAAAAAAAAAGATGACTTATTATGTGGCTTTAAAATTTCTCCTTTTGTCCAACTTATTTGATCCACTTTTCTTTTTAGTCTGCCTAACAAAATATATACTTTTCAATAGTTAAAAATAATTTAACTTTGAATTTCTAATTTTATCCGCACACAAATATCTATGATTTTGTTATACAAATTTTAAAAGTCTTTTCATATTTTTTTAGTTTGGTGCTCAATCAAAATTCATCACACAAAATGGGAATTAGACTTTTGAAAATGACACTTATACTTTAATGCTACCAAAGCTCTAAGAAGGTTGAGTCAATGTTGAGTAAATGCAAGTAAATACAGTACATAGAGGAGATAAAGCATAATTTAATTCCACAAGATCATTCTTACACTATATAAGCCAATATTTTCTTCATACTTTTCACCATTGAAGTATCATTATCACAATTCACTGATGCACAAAAATGACTATTTCACATTCACATGTTTGTCTTCTCCTTGGTCTTGTCTTGCTTTTTACTCCAACTCTCTCTCTGAAAAGAAACTTCTTTAAAATTGTACCTACTGTTGATGATCATCCAGATATCTCTTCTACACCCACAAGTGCCTCTCTTATATCACCAACTTCTTCAGCATTAGATGTGGTAAGTTCTCCTGATGTTTCACCATCTCCGGAAGAACCCTTAGTTAATTCACCACCTCCAGAAGAAACTCCGGTTATTTCACCACCTCCAGGAGAGACCTCGATTAGTTCACCACCTCCAGGAGAGACTCCGGTTAGTTCACCACCTCCGGGAGATACTCCGGTTATTTCACCACCTCCAGGGAAAATTCCTGTTATTTCACCACCTCCAGGAGAGACCCCGATTAGTTCACCACCTCCAGGAGAGACTCCGGTTAGTTCACCACCTCTAGGAGATACTCCGGTTATTTCACCACCTCCAGAAGAAACCCCGATTGGTTCACCACCTCCCGAAGAAACCCCGATTAGTTCACCACCTCCAGAAGAAACTCCGATTATATCACCACCTCCAAAAGAAACCCCAGCTATTCCACCATCTTCACCGCCAACTCCTAAGCATGATCACCACCACCATCGTCATCACCATAAGCATCATCATCATCACTCGCACCATCATGGTCATAAACACAAACATCATCATCATGATCCACCTTCTGAAGAACCTGCGCATGCTACTGCATTAGCCCCTTCTCCTGAAGTTTCAGTTCAAGCTCTCGATTCTGTGATTTTGGACAATATCAACTAATTAGTCGCCCTTATGTATACAAGGTTTAGAAAATCAATCAAAATTGAGTACTAACAAACAAATATAAAACTAGAGTTGTTTAATTTGCTATACCCTCTGTTTTCTATAATGTGAACAGGCATGCATGTATTTTCAGTTTAGGTGGCCTGGACTTATTTTGCCCTTGTCTAATTAATTATGATATATAAACGTTACTGATATCGCTAGATTCTATGTGGATTTCTTTCCTTTGACTTTTTTAATCGCCCTCCTCTCAAAAAAATAAAAAATTAAGGCAGTAAGCGACCAAAGTAATTATAATTCATAAGTTAACTATGAGCAAAGGAACCCAAGCCTACTTAACGATGTTCCCTGGTAATTTGTACAAACAAGAGGTGATTGTCAGGATGACTTACGGTGATTCATTAGGATTTTTACTTGAGATTGACCAAGATTTTCCTTAATAATTTTGATAATTCGTCAAGATTTGTCTTAACAACAAACAATGGTTTTTTCTTCAAATTTAATTACGACTTTGTAATACCAATCTCAATAATTTTCAATAGTTCAATTCAACCTAAACCTTAAAAAATTAATAGACCGACTTTGTCTTCTTCAATTATTTTTTTCAAATTCAACAAAATCCAATAATGGTGTTTTTAATTTTCTCCAATCAAACCAATTTAAATTATTACTTATAGACAATATAAGTTCAATGAAACATTATCATTCAATCCCACATTGTAAGATTTTACTGGGGTATGTTGTTATTGTTGAAACATTACCATTCAATTCCAATCACAAATAAGTAATGAATCTTTAATTTCTTTAGCACATATTTTATTATTTTAATTATATGCCCTCATAATTTATTGAAAGAAGAAGAAGGAAAGAAAGGAAGGTGAAGAAGAAGATGGAGAAGAAGGAGAAACTTGGAGTTCCTTCGCGAGATGACATGAAGAAATTTGCAAGTCTCGCCCCGAATTCTTCCTTCTGCCGTTTTATCGGCTGATGAAATCGAGAGACAAATTGATTCCTTAACTCAAGTGATTTGGGCTGAAAACGGAACTCTAATTTCCAGCAATGGGTTCCCCAACTACTCCAGAAAGCGTTAGGACGGTGTGATTAGACTAAGAGGTAAGAAACATGAATACAACCGAGTAAAGTAAAGGATAAAGTAAAGATAGATAAATATTTGATTTGTTTGTTTGATTGTGTGTTTCGTATATACAAAGAATGAGTATTTATAGTACAAAAGGGAAAAAACTGTAAAACATGCCCCCCCATGTCGGCCATCAAGTAACCCACTAAGTTCAACGACTGACTATGGGGAAGGTGGTGCCGATTTTCTCGCCATCTACTCGTCTTGCTCAGATAATGGCCCTTTCTTTTAGCTGTTGTTGACACTTTTGGGGGTCCGAAAACCCTTTTGACTTGGTCGTTGAGGCGCCTGCATCTGAGTGGGTTCCAGTCGTACATCTAACCAACAACTTCGGCTAAGATGCCTTAGTAGCCGATGCAGTTCTTTGTAGTCGAGGGCTAGGAGTAAATTCGGCTCCTAAATAGTTCGACTGTCACTGAATTCGGCTAAACACTTAAATTATTTTTGAGTGTTAACAAAGCTCTACATACCTGACTTGCTTCCAAACTTGTACGAAAAATCCTGACTTTGAAGAAGAACTCCAAAGATTGCACATTGAAATCTTAAATTGGGTTTATCTTGAAAACCCTAGGTTAAGAGTAGTAGAATTCACTTATGAATTGACCATACTATGTTAGAATCACATGAAAATACATGGAAAAGACTTACCTTGATGTAAAAGATGGTTGAGAAGAGAGAACCTTCGTTTTAGGGCTTGGTAATATGAAAAACTTATTCTGAAACTAAGTATGTGTATTTATATTGTTTGCTGTCGGGGAAGGTTGATGGTCAATTCGACGGTTCATTGAATTTTTGACGGACTGAGTCTGGGCCGTCAATATTTTGACGGTCCGTATAATTGGATCGTACTATTATTTTTTTGAAATTTCCAGAGAGTTGTAAAACTGGAGTTCTTGGGACGGTGAAGGTGTCAATAATTTGATTCATCCGTACAATTGACAAACAGGTCGTCAATTTCATGTCGGTTCATTTTGGCGGGCCGTAGAAATATTTACGGTCCGTACTTCTTGCCGTCAAATTTCACTTGTAGAGTTGAATATGGTTTTTCGACTTTAAACTCCCCGTTTTGATTTCTTGTACTCGTGGATTATGAACAAGACTTAGTTTGAAGATATTAGATGTTACACAAGCAACTGAAGCTAAGACAAATTTGTAATATAAATGTGCAACTATAGTAAATATGAGGTGAACTATATTGTGCATCCAGTGCCAACTATATGCATTTATGGTTTAAGGTAAGTCGGGTGAGGAAGACCTTGCCACCGTGCTTAGCACGGCTCGCTCAACTAGTAGCAACTGTTTGTTTGATCAAGTTTTTGAGAGGCAATGCTTATTTTTTAAAAGTGGTGTGTTTGATTAAGATTTTGAGAGATAATAAGTATTTTTGGGAATACAAAAAATATTTTTAGAAACTAAAAAAGTAATTTTTGCCTAAAAGAACTTTTGAAAATATACACTTAAAAATACTTTTTAAAAAATTTAATTAAATATTAATTGCTGCTTAAAATACTTTTTAAATTAATTGATCAAATATAAGTTGTTTCTCAGTATAATTTTTTTTTTTGAAAAACACTTTTTAAAATAAGCTAATTTTATAAGTTTAACCAAACAAACTATTAGGGTACTAATAATTAGACTCAACTAGTTGTAGTACTGATACTGACATTCATTCATTACGGTCAACTAATGAGTACTTCTTTCTACAACAAACATCTCCACCATCCATCCAAAGATTAAACGTGGTCCATTTATGTTATTTTCTATCCAGCCTTCTTGTCAATTTAAATTTTAAACAATGAATTATTCCAATTTGCACCACATGTATTTATGTCCCATTAGGTAAAAATTCTACGTGACTTTTCAATGCTAAGATACGAGTAATATAGTCATTGATCTTTAATTTAGTAGGATCAGGTTGTAAGAAGAGTGTCTCCACCGTCAGTCTTATTTATTTTTTACAACTGTTCTATGTAACAATGTGAAAATAAGGTCTGCGTACACTCTATTTTTTTCAGATCTCACGTTGTGAGATTTCACTGGATATATTATTATTGTTGTAGGTGAAATATATGACTACTAGTTCGGAATTTTTTTTCTATATGACTAGAATTTATATCTATTTTATAATTCAATTTTGATAACGCGCAAAAGGATAATTACATCTTCGTCTCCTTAACCATAATTGGCTCAACCCGATAACGTGATCAAGACCGCTTTTAATGCCTTCGACAATGTTTCTATTCCCTTATTGTTCACTCATTTTCTTTTGCTGAGATTATCAACTTTCTAGCAGAAAAATAAGTTGACATATGAATAAATATTAAATTGAATTTTGATTGAAATTCAGAAGTATATTTTGTACAACGGAGAGTAATTATGAATTTATTATATTATCAAGTTGGTTGTCTGCTCATATGTTCTAAATCTTCATGCCACGTCCTAAAACAAATTTCTGTCTTAATCAGAATTAGATGATACAATAAATTTATCATCCTAACAAAACAATTACTATAATCATCACTCTCAATGGAAATAGTTAGGTAAATATTAAGGTCCCACGTCGAAAATTGAATGGGAACATGAACTCCTTATATGAACTTGGACAATTCTAACTTTACAAACTAGCTTTTGAGGTTGAGTTAGGCCCAATATCCATTCTTTACATGATATCAGAGTCAGACACATTCAAATTCTTTGTTCACCGGTGTTGGGCCCCCAAATTATATTATATGTTGTGATATTTCCAACAAGTGTCACAGCTTGTTGCAATAACTAATAACTCATGCCATGTAAAAAAAATCGTGGAACAATCTCTAACAAGTAACAAATCTGTTGCAACAACTAAATTACCGGTGGTGTTTTTTTCAACAAGTGACACGACTTGTTACATCAACTAAGTTGGTTGTTGGAATTTTTCCAACGAGTGAATGACTTGTTGCAAAAACTAAGTTACTTGTTGGGATTTGTCGAACAAGTGATACGATTTGTTCAACAAATATGTTACTTGTTGCGACAAGTCGGGTAATTCTATGTGTAGTCGATCTAAATTGAGAAATCCTTATAGCGATTTGATGTGAACTACTTGATTAAACCATATTTAATGATCAACAAAGTGATTTAATTATATATATATATATATATATATATATATATATATATATATATATATATATATATATATATATATATATATATATATATATATATATAATCAATTAGATAGTAATTTGATCATGATAGATGATCAACTAAGTGTAGTCGACCCAAATCGAGTGATCATTAGAGTAATTTGATGTGAAATACTTGATTTTAACCATATTTAATGATAAATAAGGTTTAAAAAAGGGCGACCCGGTGCACTAAGCTCCCGCTATGCGCGGGTCCGAGGAAGGGCCGGACCACAAGGGTCATTGTACGCGATCCTACCTTGCATTTACGCGGAGGTCGTTTTTTCACGGCTTGAACCCATGACCTCCTGGTCACATGACAACAACTTTACCAGTTACTCAAAGACTCTCCTTCAATGATAAATAATGTTATTTGATGATATTTAGTGATATAATGACATCCTTAATCAATTAGATAGTAATTCAATCATATTTAATGATTAACAAAGTTATTTAATAATATTTAGTGATCAATATATATATATATATATATATATATATATATATATGTATATATCTAATGACATCCTTAATTAATTAGATAGTAATTTGATAATGATAGATGATCATCTAAGTGTAGTCGATCCAAATCGAGTGATCATTAGAGTGATTTAATGTGAACTATAATGATCAACAAGGTTATTTAATTCTATTTAGTGATCAATATATATATCGAATGACATCCTTAATCAATTAGATAATAATTTGATCATAATAGATGATCAACTAGTGTAGTCCATGTAAATTGAATGATCATCAGAGTGATTTGATGTGAACTATTTGATTCAACCATATTTAATGATCAACAAAGTTATTTCATGATATTTAGTGATCAATATATATCTAATGACATCCTTAATTAATTAGATAGTAATTTGATAATGATAGATGATCGAGTGATCATTAGAGTGATTTAATGTGAACTATAATGATCAACAAGGTTATTTAATTCTATTTAGTGATCAATATATATATATATATATCTAATGACATCCTTAATCAATTAGATAATAATTTGATCATAATAGATGATCAACTAATGTAGTCCATGTAAATTGAATGTTCATTAGAGTGATTTGATGTGAACTATTTGATTCAACCATATTTAATGATCAACAAAGTTATTTCATGATATTTAGTGATCAATATATATATATAATGACATCCTTAATTAATTAGATAGTAATTTGATCATGATAGATGATCAACTAAGTGTAATCAACTCAAATCGAGTGATTTGATGTGAACTACTTGATTCTAACAATATTTAATGATCAACAATGTTATTTGATGATATTTAATGATCAATATATATATATATATATATCTAATGACATCCTTAATCAATTAGATATTAATTTGATCATGATAAATGATCAACTAAGTGTAGTTGACCCAAATCGAGTGATCATTAGAGTGATTTGATGAAAACTACTTGATTCAACTATATATATATAATGGCATCCTTAATTAGTTAGACAGTAAGTTGTTCCAACAACTTCAACAACTGTTTAATTTTTTTCCAACATGTGAGGAATCTGTTGCAACATATGAGAGATTTGTTGCAACAAATGAAGAAGTTGTTGCAACAAATTTTCACTTGTTGAAAAAATTCAAGCATGAGAGTAATTTATTGCAACAAATTTTAACAACTGTTTGATTTTTTCCAGTAGGTGAGTAATCTGTTGCAACAACTTCATCAACTGTTTAATTTTTTCCAACAGGTGAGGAATCTATTGCAACATATGAGAAATTTGTCGCAACAGATGAGAAATTTGTTGCAATAGATGAGAAAGCCATCGCAACAAATAATAAAAGTAACTATTGATTTTTTTCCAACATGTGAGGAATCTGCTGAACTCATTAAATCTAATTATTTTGTTAAAATCGATGTTGTCATTTTAGTTCTCTATTCAATATTCATGAATAAAAAAATATAAAATTAGTGGAAACGAATCATAGGTAAGTGAATAACATTTGAAGGATCCAAAAATACCATAACTATGTAGTTTGTAATACAAATAACTTGAATAGCATGATTCAAACAAATAATACTAGTGTTGCAAATTATATATACTTTAATTTATTAATAAAAATTAAATAGTGACATCAAACAATTCAATAGTTTGTGAACTTGGGTTGTATGATATTTTAATGTTGTTCTTTCTTGTAATGGTAAATTCGGTTATTGTTGTTTGTGAACTTGGTTTATATGATATGTTGATCTTGTTCAAATCTTTGCAACAACTTTGTAACTTGTTGGGGTTTTCCCAATAAGTGACATGACTTGTTGCAACGACTAGTTAGTTGTTGGGATTTTTCAACAACTGACAGGACTTGTTGTAACAACTATATTATATGTTGTGATATTTCCAACAAGTGTCACGACTTGTTGCAACAACTAATAACTCATACCATGTTGAAATTTCATGGAACAATCTCTAACAAGTAACAAATTTGTTGCAGCAATTAAATTACCGATTGTATTTTTTTTCAACAAGTGACACGACTTGTTACAACAACTAGGTTGGTTGCTGGGATTTTTCCAACGAGTGAATGACTTGTTGCACAAACTAAGTTACTTGTTGGGATTTGTCCAACAAGTGATACGATTTGTTCAACAAATATGTTACTTGTTGCAACAGATACTTCAATTGTTGCGACAAGTCGGGTAATTCTATGTGTAGTCGATCTAAATCGAGAAATTCTTATAGTGATTTGATGTGAACTACTTGATTAAATCATATTTAATGATCAACAAAGTGATATATATATATATATATATATATATATATCGAACCGACACTAATGGGTAGGTTCTTGGTAGATATATTATAATAACGGGTAGGTTTCAGGTAGTAAAATTAGGAACCGATCAATGTCGAATCCGGTTCCGAATCTGGCAAATAGAGACAGGGTACCCGGACACGGAACCGATACCCGGAAACTATGGAATATTAAATATTTTTACTTTTTGGCGCCGTGCCGTTACTTATTGTATGCAATGATTCTTTGTTGAAATAGCCACATTGATAATAACTTGTTTTTACCACATAAACTTCATTCATCTGACTAACCTTGCTCCCTTAAAATAAAATAAAATTGGAAGTTGATATATTACCTTAGTTCAACATCAAATTCCTGTTGATTGATACTTGATATCATGCGCGTAGAGAATAGAATAATTAAGTTCTAGGTGAGTTGATAATTTTATTCGATATATTCTTACCTCTAAGTGGGTTTGTTTGGGGGGGGGGGGGGGGGGGGTGTACCTAAAATAGGTAAGTGAAAGGACTTGAAGAGTTGCCAGACAATTTTGCCTTCTAAATTTATAGCCTCATTCAAGAATCAATTGTATTAAAATTTTGACTGTAAGTATTTAAATATATTTCCAAATGAAAAACAATTCGTACGAGAGTACTCTCTCCGTTCATTTTTACTTATCACATTTTGCTTCTCAATAGTCAAACTATATGGACTTTGACCAACATTTTAAAATGTATTTTTTCATCATATTTATATGAGACGAATTGCAACTTATAGTATTTTTCGTATAATTTTGAAAATCTAAATTTTAACTTTAAAATATTAAATTAATATAATTAAATATAGCTCTGGAGATTAGTCAAATTGACTTTCGAGATGTGAAACTTGACAAGTAAAAGTGAACGAAGGAGTACTTCTTAAGCTTATCTTGTTACTAGGAAGTTAAAACTGTTTAATTATTATTATTATTAGAGAGTTAAAAAAGTGTTTGGTCAAAATTTTAGAAAAAAAATTAAGTACTTTTGAGCAGTAGCTGAATTTATTTTCTAGAAGCTAAGAAGATTAGTTTTTCCATGTGAACACCTAAAAGCGTATCTGATAGTACCTTTTTCACCATTTTAGCTTTAAATATTTTCATTTAGGTTTGATATTGATGTTTTAAATTTTATTGATATTTTTACGTGCTTTATCCTATGCTAAATCTACAACCTATTCTATAGTTTTTTGAATTTGAAAAACAATAAGAGGTTCCTAAAGGCACCCCTCTCTCTTTCTAGAAGATTGGTAGCACCTCAAACCCTGATAAGGTTATTTGCTTTACATGAAATTAAATTACGTGCTTCTCCATTTATGTTGATTCGATCAATTCCTTTGAATTTTATTCTTGCAAAGGTACTACTACTTTCTAGGCAGGGTAGGCAGGGATAACTAACACCTTAGCTATAACACTGCATTCACCATAGGCCTTTCCTCATTTGAACCTCGACCTTAATTTTAATGTTATGTCATATTAAGATGTTGCTAAATGATAAATAAATTATAAATTATATATCAATTGCCGTATTAGAAAAATTGGTTGCTATATATCATATATAAATTCCATTACACTATTGGAGAAAATGTTAGGTTTCATTACATAATGGAAATAAGTATCTTGCTTATGCATTTTGGATTTAATTAAGTAAACCACTAAATATCACAGGATATAATTGTTTTTTTTAATTACATTTTCAAGAACTATAGAGCTTCTCTAAATATTTACTTTAATTATAAAGGACCTTACATGATGGAAGATAAAAGGTTAAAAAATACCAACAAACAGTGTGTTACTATCTTTTTTACTACCCTAAGAGAAGTTATTTAGCATACAATAACATTTGTAATGACATATCTTAGGAGAATTTAGTTATCACACAATAACATTTGTAATGACATATATATCCTAGGCGAATTTCTTTCGGAGTTGTTTTATCACTTTCTTATCAAGATGGAAACCTTTGGCAAGAGCATCATCAAGAATAGGCGGATCCGAAGCAAAGATTGAATTAGGAATCATGACGAATTCAGGATTTTGACTATTGAAAGTAGGGAGTACAATAGCATTTGTACGTCCCACATTATACTGGAAGTGAATAAGCCCTTGTGGAAACACAAACACGTCGCCATGATTCAAGATTTTGGAGAAGAGATGTATCTTAAAAGATGTTTGTTGCGGGTGCAAAAAATCCAGCATACATAGTTCCCTCCAAGATAGTTATGAGCTCAGTAGCACGAGGGTGCGTGTGAAGTGGGATAAGACCCTTTGGTTCGAAATCAGCACGAGCTATAGAAATGCCAAGAGTGTTGAGTCCGGGCATGTGGTTTACGTCCACAATAGTCCCTGGATAACCAAACTTTTGCCGCACTATTTTTCCACTAACATTAAGACCTGAAGCAAAGAAATCATCTGCTTTTGCAAGGTTTGGGTCTTTGCAAACCATTCCATTCACGAAAACTGCACAACTGAAACTAAATGAAGTTAGCATATATATGACATATTTTAATTCTAATTATACAACATGTTGTTACAAAAAAAAAAAAAAAAGGGGGGGGGGGGGGGGGAATCAGTTAAGCCCGACGGCTTTCATTCAGTGACAAGAGCTTAACACCACGTGTATGGATCAGGTGACATCACGATTCACGAGTTCAAACCTGTTGTAGATGAAGCTTCGTACTTGAGTGGATAAAGTTGGTAGTACTTGATTTAGACAAATGTTCCTTTATAGATGATTTAAGATTCAAACCATGACATGAAATTGAAGTTCAAGTTATGTCCAAATTGCATAAACAAACGTGATTTGAAATCAAATTATGAAATCATGGTTTAAAAACGCATGACCAAACGTCAATTTAAGCTCCCATTTAAATTTTATCCCTATTTTTAAAAATTGTGCAAATACTGCTCTTAGGATATTATCCTTTCGGACAATGTTTGACTTGGATCTATGTTTGCTCATCTATTTATGATCAACCTTACATACAAAATATTATGTTGTCGTTTCACATTTTCAATAACTTGCATAATTTTAGATAGTGATCTAACGATTTTGTAATAAGAATTTCAATGTGCTCAAATGAAATCTTTTTATCGTGATCTAAAAGATCCATAAATTACAATAAAAAAATTAAAAGAGGGTCATTTATTAAAAAATTGCCCCAGAATGTATAACTGGCGAAAATTTCTGTAAAGCTAGAGGGATAGGTCCATTATCCATAGACTTTCAAAACATGCACCACTATAGTCCTTGAAGGTTTCTCTATTGCTAAAGAAAGCTCCAAAATAATACCCGACAAATATATATAATTTATGCATAATATACATAATATAAATATATGCATAATATACATAATATAATATATAATATATGTTCCTATTCTATCAAACATCTGGAGGTGCGGCTAAATGGTCCATAATTATAAATCACATCGAATTGCCGAATCAGAAAAAATGGGTGCTATATATCATAAATTCCACTACCTTAATATTACCAATGAAGTTTGAATATTTTATCCTTAATTGACCTGGAGAAAATGTTGATGTTTATTACATAATGTGAATAGGTATCTTGCTTATGCATTTTAGATTTAATTAAGTAAAAACTGGAGTACCAAAATTCACCGGACATAAAAGACCTTACACGATGGAAGAAGAGATCGAAACGGTTGGAAACATACAACAAACAATACTAAATGGGACAAATTAAAGCAATTTCAGAAACAGCTGGTGATTAGCTCCACATAACATTTGTAGTGGTATATCCTAGGAGAACTTTTTTCGAAGTTCTTCAATTACTTTCTTATCAAGCTGGAAGTCTTCGGCAAGAACGTCGTCCAGAATAGGCGGATTTGAAGTAAAGATTGAACTAGGAATCATGACGAGTCCAGGATTTTGACTGTTGAAAGTAGCGAGTATAACAGCTTTTTTGTGTCCCACATTAAACTGGAAGTGAATAAGCCCCTGCGGGGTCACAAAGACATCACCGGGATTTAAGATTTTAGAGAAGAAACGACTCTTAAAGAAATTTGTATCAGGAGCAAGAAATCCTGCATAGATAGTTCCCTCCAAGATAGTTATGAGCTCAGTAGTTCGAGGGTGCGTGTGAAGTGGGATAAGACCCTTTGGTTCGAAGTCACCAGGAGCTATAGAAATGCCAAGAGTGTTGAGTCCAGGCATCGTGTTCATGTCCAAAAGTTTCCCAGCAAAACCAAACTTAGGCACTGGATTTCCACTTACATTAAGACCTGAAGCAAAGAAATCATCTGCTTTTGAAAGCTTTGGGTCTTTGCAAACCTTTCCATTCACGAAAACTGCATAAGTGAAATAAAATGAAGCTAAGCAATTTATAAAAAGTACAAAACATAGTATGAAATTTAACAGTTTTTTAATACAAAAGATGACCGTTACGTTTTAAAAGGTGCATGTTGGTAAGGGTTGAGTATGTTAATTAATTCTAACGACAGACTTCTGGAGGTATTATAAATATATGCTTCCTCTAGAAAAAACGTACAACACACAGATTTCTTTTCTATCTTACTTCTTTCAGTTCACGATCTTGTTCTTGCAGGAAATTTAAGTTCATTGCTGAAAATTTAATTTCATTTGGTTTTGTAAACTCCCGGAGAAATTCTACCAAAATCGCGGCAGCAACTAGTAGTAGGAGGCTTAAAACATATATGTAAAGAATGGATTTTGGGCCTAGTCAACCCTAAAAGCTAGCTCATGAGGGTAGGATTGTCCAAGTCCATATAAAGAGTCCAAATTCTCATTCCATTTTCGATGTGGGACTCTTAACACTCCCCCGCACGCCCAAACCCCGTTAACTGGAGCGTGGATGACATAATTTGGGGACCCAACATCGGTGAACATAGAATTGGAATGGGCATGGCTCTACACCATGTAAATAATAGATCTTGGGCCTAACTCAACTCCAAAAGCTAGCTCATGAGGGGAGGATTGTCCAAGTCCATATAAGGAGTCCAAATTCTCATTTTTTCCGATGTGGGACTCTTAACAATATCATTATATAACATATTGTTCAAAAAAGGGAGAAAAAAAAAAGAATTGGGAGGAAATCGACATAGTGTGACCCTATAGGCCTTCATATATCGACACTAATCCAATTAAGGTCCATACGGAACCCATAGAATGTGTTGTACGACGAACTCATTATATGAAATACGTTTACATGAATCCAGTAAACATAACATTTATGTGAGATGATAAATTCCTTTCATTCGCTACACACTCGATCAAGCTTAGGATTTGCCATGTGTCTATTCAAATGGCTTGATCACTATATCTCATCTATATTAGTCGACAACTAGACCATATTCTAAATATGCTCTTGCATTGGCCAATGACTTGGTCGACCTAATATCACTGAGAAGTTGAGTGCTTTCTCGAATATCCAATCGAGGAATGAATCTTATTCTTGGCTCAACTACCACCTTAGTTTACATCATAATGCACCCAACACAAGCCGCGTCTTATCCTATAAGGAGTTTAAGCTTAGGATAGGGTCAAAGTACATTACTCTGTAAACAAGGTGCGTATTGACCTCAAGTCAAATGAACATTTATCTCCCACACGCTGATAACACTCCAAACATGTATAACAAATAGTTTATCAGATGGTATACTAATACTTTCCAAAAGTATTTATGTGTCCATCACGAGTAACCATTACTCGTAGCAGGTGAGACATGCTACATTCTCCAAGAATGTGATGCAGACCACACGTCGACTTATAACATACCATCGATGATCATTAGTCGAGGTTATTTTGAGAGTTACGCTCTATCATCAATATCTCACTCTATTAATGACAACGTAAGCTCAAGGGATGCACATTAATGAATAATTACAAACAATCAAATAATAATTCAATAATTGCAAATGCCATAAATATTAATCTTATTAATAATACGAATGTGTTCAAGTATATTATGTCCCTAATATAGATTGTTTCTAGGACATATATACTTTCAAAGATATCATAAACAAAACGAAACCTTCAAAAGAAAATCACCAAATTTTATTTCCTTTTGTTAAAGAACATTACAGAGTTACAGAAAAAAATACAGTAGCAACTCACAACAATTTCTTTTTCTCACATTTTCTACGAGAATTGTGCTCGAAGATGTTCGATCACTTTCTTATCCAATTGAAATCCTTTGACAAGAACATCCTCAAGAATTGGTGGATTTGACCCAAAGAGTTGGTAAGGGATCATATGCACTCCAGGATTTTGGCTGTTGAAACAACTCAAATGTGTCGCGTTGGTGGTTCCCATATTGTATTGAATGTGAATCATACTTTGTGGGATCACAAAAACATCCCCTGGATTCAAGATTTTCGCGAATAGCCTCGATTTGAAGGGATTCTTTGAATCAGGAATAACAAATCCAACATAGATAGTCCCCTCCAATACGAGTATTAGCTCAGTTGCTCGAGGATGAATATGAGGTGAGATTAGTCCAAATGGTTCAAGATCAGCACGAGCAATAGAAATACCAAGAGTGTTGAGTCCTGGCATTCGAGCTACATTCAACACATTCACAGCAAAGCCAAGATTTGTTGGTGTTGGCCTTCCACTTTCATTGAAACCTGAAGCAAAGAAATCATTTGCACTTGCTAGCTTTGGGTCTTTGCAGAACTTTCCATTCACAAAAACTGCACATGAATGGAACAAGAACAAGATTAGGAACATAAATTAGACATATATTTAGCTTTCAATCAAACAATTTACAGAAGAATCTAAGTTCAATGCTCTGACTAACTGTGTAAAACATATTTATACAATCAAGTAACTTATAAAGTAATTACAGGTAAATTTCTATGACAAGCATTAATTTATAGTAACTTGGTAAAAATGGTACCTAGCTTGCTATCACAAATTAGACTACACTATTTAGTGTAAAGATCATTACACTATTCACAAAAAATAGGAATTAGTGATGAACGACATATATTGCTAAACAAAAAAAATCTGTGGTTAATCCTATTTAACGACAGATTATCAAAAAATCCTATTAGCTACGGTCTATTGAGTGAAAGATTAGTGACGAACTTTATAACTAATTCCTGTAATTTTTGTCATGATCAATGTATATAACTTAAATCCTTTAAAATTGCAAAAGGGAAAAGGAAATAAAGATAGATGCGTGAGTTACCACTTACCAGAACTGTTGGAATCTTGAACAGCAACACATAGATCCTGGAGAGGGTCAAGATCATAGGCACAAACTAAGGAAGAAAAGAATGCAGTGATGACTATAGTAATTGCTATCAAGATAGTCATTTTCATTCTAATGATATATTTTTGGCTGCTAATTATCACAACCACTCGAGAGTTCTTGGAAATTTTTTGTAGTAGAAATCTGATCTTATGTAGTTGGATATATTGTAGTACAGCAAAAAGCAGTCAACATATATTAGTTTGAAGAATCTAATGCTTTTGATTTCCTTTTTAAGTTTTCACGGAAGTAGTCATCATCACCATGTCTTTTTCGCACGATATAGATTTTTTTTTCTCCATATTATCTACCTTTGTGGCTTGGAAAGAATGAAGAAATGGATGGTAGGTAGAGGTGTTAAATGAGCCCATAAAAATATAAGCCGCCTAATTTGTTCAAGTTTGTGCAGGATATTGACCTACCCCCATTTATTAACGCAGCTTATTTTAGTCTGACCCATTTCAGCCCATCAAAAATTGAGTTGTTATGTAGCTCAAATTAACTCATGAGAAATCTTGTCAAAATATTTTCAAGTTTTTTTTATTATTTGATATGTTGTATATAACCATAATAAAGAAAAATAACAATTTTATAAGGTACTAAAAATTATAAAAATTGAAATAAATCAATTAAAACTTAGTATGATTTGGGCGGATTGGATTATGACCCGTATTTTAGCCCATTTCAGGCCAAGTAACTTTTGGGCCCATCAATAACTCAATCATTTATTAACTCAGCTCATTTTAACCTGTACAAACTCAGCCTAACCCGCCCATTTGACACGTGTAGTTAGTGGTAGAGTAGAATGACTTAAGAGTTCAGAAACATAAAGATCTTTTGTCGACAAAAAAGGTGTGTGTTCAATGTCCTTATCAGATTCTCTCTGTCTGGAAACACACATGTAATCACTTTCATCAAAGTTTTTGTATTAACCAAGAAGAGTTGTTCTCTCTGTCCGGAAACACACATGTAATCACTTTCATCAAAGTTTTTGTATTATCCAAGAAGAGTTGTGATGGAGTGCTTCATCTTTAATTAAAGGTATCGGGTTTGACCCCGGGGTAGTTTTTGTTTGGGAGCTTGTGGAACTTTTCCGCGAAAATTCGAATTTAATCGGAGTTCAATATGAATATTGGACATCGAGTGAAAACCCCAAAAAGAAGTTCTTGTATTAAAATAATTGAGTACAACATGATTATAAGAATATTATCATTATCTCATTTCCTATTGAATTTTCTAATGCAAATCCAATCATGTTATGCAATATCCAACAACCAAGATAAGAATATGCTTTAATTGTCATAATCAGTATATTTATAACAAAGTAGTAATGGATACATAATCTTCTGCCTTTTAGAAGTTATTAAAACTCTCTGCCCTCTTGTACATTGATAGGTTGTTACTCCTAATTAGCGGTAGGGAAACAGAAGCCTAATGAATTAATGACATATCTGATCGTAAAATTCCCCTTTCCCTCGATTAATATCGTACTTTGTCTCAATAAATATTCACTTTAGTTTGCGTAGTGCATCTCATTATTAAATTCATTGTTAAAACAATTTGAATTTAAGAACTTTTGTTGTATTGGTTTACGACATGTAAGTAAATAAAATTAAATAAAAAAGAGCAAAATGACTTCCCTTTCCATTGACTTTATTCAATGATTGACAAAAATTAATAATAAATTGAATGAACTTAGATCAACCAAAAAATGATATCCGCCTTGCAATTTGGTCGTTACGATTATGGGGTTTGATATCTAATTGTCTAAACGGTAATGATAATATATTATCCCTAAACCGGTAGCTCACTTTTTCTAAGTGATGGAAAAGAGGATTGAAAAGTGTCATGGAAAGACTCCGCACATGCAAAGATGGACTGTCAAGAACGTCGAGGAGGTAGGTCGGGCAGTTGGTCAAATCTTGTATGGATAATACATGGATGGTAGTTGGAGTCGATGGCTCTCCCAGAATTCCCTCATCTAAGATCTCTGAGGAAGAGGATCTTTGAAAAAAAAGAATTATAAGTGAGGGAGCCCCCACTAGCTCTCATCAATTTAATATCAGCAGCTTTTAATTTGTTGCAGCAATGATAATGTTTATTACATGAAATGCTGGACATGGGGACCTCAAAGTGAATTGCTTGGTGAAGATTTTGGTTTATCAGCATGTTGAAAATATGTATTGCAAAAATCACAAGAGAATGGAGCAGCACAAACATGTGAGTATTTACTAGACATTTAGTGTTCAACATAGTGTGTAATTAGTGAAAAGAGGTGGTCTCTAGTTGCAGATTTAGGCCATTTTCAGCAGGATTTTTCTTTTCTACGCCAAGAGGTAGTCGACGATACAGCTATACTAGCTCGAATCTTCAAGATGATCAAGAAATGCCAAATGTCTCGGTGGGCAGTGTTACCTTCAATTGTGTTGTTGGGAGGTAACATGTATCTGATGTAATACTTGAGGTGCATACAAGTTAGCCCAAAGAAACATTCATCAAAAAACAAAGAAGGAAGCAAATGTCTGAACTCTCATGGATAATTGGTAGAACATGGTACAAGGTAAGTTTCCATTAGCTTTCCAAATATAATGTATTTTTCATTACAGCAATTTGGTCTTTTATTAGGACCAAAAATGATTTTATTTAACCATCCAAACATATTATTATTACATGATTAGACATCCTCCGAGTTCAGGATCATATGTTTTAGGTATGACTACCAGTGTGACTCATAATGATCATGTTGCTTCTGACCTTCTAGCTCATAGTCTGATGTTGGTTCCATGGCAGAGTTGTCATTCAAATGCTGCACATCATGCCCTTGTTGCTCAAAATCTGGTGGTGCTGGTTCCATGGCTATGTAATCTTTCCTGTTTGGCTGATTAGTGGCAGAATTAAGCTCATGTTTGGTATGTTGGTAGTGTTGATCAGCAAATGTGAAGGTGGTAAGGACCATTAGTCCAAGGGATATGACTAGCAAGCATTTGTAGGATGACATATTTGCAATGCTATTGTGTTTGTTAAACTAAGTTCAGTGGGTCTTTTTTATAGTCATTGACAGGAACATGAAAATTGTGTGATCTTTTTGTTTCCTCATATTTAGGAAGCATTATATGGATGTGAGAACCATAAGGCGTAAGGACGGGAATACTCATCTGCATCTAGAGTTTACACCAAAGTACCAAGTAATTTAACCATAAGTCACATATCAGAGTGAGAGTACACACCACTTAACCATGATAAGATAAAAGTTTTTATACAAGACGCGTATTCATAAACTTGGTATAAATACCAATTGTAAGTAAATTTTGTCTGCGCAAAGACAATACTAAAAAGAAAGCAAAATTATACAGTTATGGAATGGAGCGGGGTTTTTTTTTTTTTTTTGGGGGGGGGGGGGGGGGTAGCATCAAGCAAACAAAAGGAACATAACCTTTCTAAGAAGATCCGAGCAAAAGAATATGATACACATGACATGAGAATTTGGCTAGCAGTTTTACACAAATAGAATATGATACACGAGAGCACTTTGACTAGCAGTTTACACATCATAATTTCAAAGACATTAAAATCACAACAGCAAAATCCTAACTAAATAACTAAACCTCCAAAAAGTGCATAATTATTGAGCATTTATTCAGTAAATATCCTAGCGACTACCTTACAATGAAGTTATTTGACCAAGGTCTCTAGCAGCTCAATCGTCATTGTAGTCTCCTAGAATTATTTGTTGACCTTGAGGAAATATGTTCATCCCCTACCTCGACTGTACTGGACTGAGAACTACCGTTCTTAGAGAATTGTGTGGCAGCCGCTCGAGCACCAGCTATTGCAGCCACGAGATTTTCAGATTGGTTTACCTCGGATGTACTTGAGCTACTTGGGGAAGAAGCAAGGGATCCTGGTCTCAAAGAGAAAGGATCCCGTGGATTTGGAAGGGGAAATTTTACTGGGAGTGGGGGCACAACTGGAGAAATACCTCGGATTGCAGCTTCATATATCTAGAAAACAAATTCAAACCGAAAAGAATTAAGGTGCATCAGTAAAATTAGCTTATTCAACTGGAAATGTGTCTAAAAGTATGTATAATGGGGAAAGACGATAAAGCTTCTCAAAATTTAATACCTTCCTTTCCAAGTTATAAACACCTTGGAACCCTCGCATCTCAAATGGTATGATAAGTTTCTGCACGAGTTAAAAGGAAACAATGATTATTTTGTTGGAGATAGTACAAAGGAAACAGATAATTGTCTTCCAAGTAAATCAAAGTACCTGTGGCTGCTCACATAGCCAGCAAAACTTTGTTTGTCCCTCTAGCCTCACCTGTAAGCAAAATGTATCAAATAAAATAAGAACGTGTATCACACAACAAGACCATAATGTTTCAGAAATAAATTGCATCAGTGGATATGAACAAAGAGACTTTTGAAGCATTGAAGCTCACCCCTTCTGGAATCTGATCCCAGTTGACTAGCTCGTCACATGTGACACATCCAACTACTTCAACACAACCTGTACAAACCAAAAGTTTCAGACGATTTTCGGATGACAATCAAGTACAAGTAATCTCTACATTGAAAAAAACATAAAAGTGATCACAACTTAACTCAAATGCAGATGCAGAAAGTTAGATATCTTTTAGATGAAACAAAAAACCTACACAGGAACGTGTCTCAACCAATTTCACATTTATCCGGCTATAATTTGTGAACTTAGTATGACATAAGCAAGAAAGAACCATGCAAATGCATTTAATGATGGTGACTAGATAACACATAGATCATAAATATCCATTGTGGAAAAGGAAAAGGAAATTCCCATATTATCTCTTATAATAATTAGCACTGGTTGTCAAAGAGAAGTTTCTAAGGCAGAATGGAGTACACAACAACACCCCAATGAAGAGTAAGTTTAAAAACTGGAACTGAGACAATAATGTGCGGCCATAAAATAAGTTGTCATTAAGTTTGTACCCCTCAAGCATGAGTTCTAAATAGGATATTGATCCAGCATTTCAATGGTCTATTCAAGCAAATAAAATATCTTAAGCATAGGAATCTTATCCAACTTTTTGTTCCACTCAAAGTAATTTTAGTTGAAATCAGAGGAAAAGAATTAATTAGCTGGATGTATTATGTTGCAAGGAATTAGTCACCTAGAAGTCTTGAGGTTGGATAATGCTCGGGAAACTTGAGATCCGTTATGCCATTCACTGCATAGATTTCCCTGTAGAAGTCCTCCATTGCTTTGATAGTTTCTGGTTCTGGGATCTTGCTAGCAGCATGAATCCAAAGTCGACCTTCATGAAAGAAAGAAAAACACTATAATTAGATAATAAGGAATTGAATTCCAACAAGAAATAGGAAATCGTGAGATTACTCATACAAGTAGGAAATGGATAAGTAGAGATTCCCTCTTGTACATCTGCAGCCTGAACCTAAACACAATCATACAAAGAGAGAGTTGCAGAGGAAATTATCGAAAACAGAATCCTAACCCCTTTATTTTGTTCTATATTTGACAAGATGAAAGAGATTTCCGAATCTAAAAGAAAAAGGTAACTTTTCATATATTCTCGAATTAGAGGGCCAAATCACTGGCAAACAGTTACTTGAATGTAGGTCGCGAAATAAGATTATCTAAAAGAACAAGGCTACTTTCCATACATTCTCAAAATAGAGAGCGAAATTGTTGCTGAACAGTAACTTGAATGTAGGTCATAAAATAGGATTCCGTTGTTGAATCTGTATAATTGTTGCCCACTACTAAATATATTTGGCTTAATTACCTACTATTTTCATTATTACACATTGTCAATTGTTTTAGGTAAATGATTACTTGGATCACAAAATAGAGTTGTTACCAACTAAGATCTCATTCAAAACCTTTTGATTTTCCCCGAACATTTCTTCCCTTTTCTTTGGCGAAGATGAAAATGAGATAGAACTATGGGTGGATTTTCAAAGAAAATAAGTTTTTCAATGGACGTACTTTAGTGTGAAAATCTCACAAGCAATCTACACACTTTACATCAACACCTTAGTGAAACATCAATTCATATTTCCAAGAATATATAAGTCATGTGCCCCAAGAATACCCCACTATTAGCAATACATCCATTTGATAATGATAATGTGAAGCAAATAGGGCTAGACGTGGCTTTGCAACCTATACATTACCACTAGCTTCTAGAGGTGATTGAGCAGATTATTTTTGGCTCTCATCTCACATCCTTTTTTAGCCATGCTGCAAGCGAAAAGTTTATCAACTCTTGACCCTCTGAAGCAAGAGCTTTTATTTGTCACAGATGTTCCTCATCCGTCCCATTCGGCGCAGGTGGTTCTAATGCCTAGACAACATATTCTCTCTCCCTTCTATTCTCCAGTAATTCTCCTGGTGACTTTCTCTAAAATTGGCTATTGACTTAATAATCCTACTGAAGAGGAGCCTTGGAGCAACGGTAAAGTTGTCTCCGTGTGAACTGTAGGTCACGGGTTCGAGCCGTGGAAGCAGCTACTAATGCTTGCATTAGGGTAGTCTGTCTACATCTTACATCTCACCCCTCTTGGGGTGCAGCCCTTCCCCGGATCCTGCTAACGCGGGATGCTTTGTGCACCGGGCTTCCCTTTAATCCTACTATATGGCCACGTGATAATCAAATATTTATACTGTGATCATTGGACTCCATGTAATGGGAGGACGATGACAACCGAAATTAGGAAAGCATTTGAAGAAGTGGCAGAATGGCGAAACTTCCTATCAATAGACACTTCCTTCAGCTGATGCTCAGAGAATTGAAAGATATATCTCAGGTCCTATACTCCCACGTTGCACATATACTTTTGGCATCATCTTGATGAAATAATGGAGTGATATTTGACTTATCAAAACAATTAAGTTTTTTCTTGTATGATTTCAGAGGAGCTGCAGTAAAGCAGGTTGGAAGGTCATCTCTTGCCCTAGAGATGAGATGATGCATGCATAGCACTAACATCCGAACCATTGAACGGGAATGTGATGGCAAAAGCACTCTGGAGAACTAGGATATTTATCCATTCTCTACTTAAATATAGTCCACAACGAATAGTTTCAATAAGATCCACCTTCCAAAAATTACCAAGGAGTTTTAAGAAAAGGTTGAGACTATGGCGGTCCAAATGGCTGGCTTAGAGATTGGAAATTTTGCAGCCATGTCGATGTTGCCTTAGAGAGTGAAAGCAGGAACAATAAGAAGAGAATTGTGATCTCATTTTCTGAGGTGTATATGGATCACAAGGAGAATCATGAGAAGGTCTGTTTAACATTAAAGGATGGACGAGGACCAGAGCACGGATTACAAATCTTACATCGTTATGGTTTTATGACAACTCCTCTTTTGTCTTTGTTGAGAAAGGTATTTATTAAAAGATAACCAAGATAGTGCACATTAAGAAGCGAATCTAGGATTTGAACTTTATGGGTTCAAGTTTGGAATTCTACCACAGCTTACTTGATTTTATACAAAGGCTCGAAATTGATTATTTGTACTTATTTAGTGAGTTTTTAACACATGCAGTGTCCGAGCAAAAGTTACTAGGTTCGGAGGAACCCATACATCTGCCTCTGTGCACATTACACAGATATATACAGAAAACACAGCATCCGTCTAGCTATGCAGGAAGCAAACTTCTAATGTTCGTTCATTTTGTGGAAAACATTAGTTTACTCCAATAATACAAAAGATGGGACCTACACCCTTTATGTTGCTGAACTGTCATTCTTCTATCCTCAAATTATCTATTGTTTCTGTCTTTCCAAATCACCCGGATTATGCAAAGGGAATATACAGCCTAAAGACCTACTTGTCTTCAGAACAACTAGTCCTTTCTAAAATTTATAAGCTGAAAGACAACCTAAACCAACAAATGTCTCACCTCTCTTCTAAACTCGACCTTCGTGGGTAAGATGTAGCCACATAAATCAGCCAGCACCCAAGACGAAAGTACTTTTATGTCCAAAGCATGATACATATTAGATGTCAAAGATGTAATGGAGTTAAGTGTAATTTTCTTTTTGTACTACCTCGCAGTACCTTCTTGGTACTAGCTTAATAAAATTATCTTCAACTAAACAAATCAAAAAAAAAACATGATAGTACTCCCTCCGTCTCCGTCCCAATTCAAGTGTCTTAGTTTGACTTCGCACGGAGTTTAAGAAACAAAGGAAATTTTTTTAATCTTGTGGTCTTAAACTTGTCAAAACTTACTAAATATAAAAAGAGGCACTCTTTTTGGGACATACCAAAAAGGAAAGTAAGACACTTAAATTGGGACGGAAGGAGTACATATTATATAATGATGAAGCGAAAAATTGATGTACAAACTCTAATTTGAAGAAAATTCCATGTCCATCCTACTCTACTTTCTCTCTTCTTTTTTTGGGGGTTTGGGAAAATATGTTATACCATGTACACTCGATTTAACAACATACCCAGTGTAATCCCACAAGTGGATTCTGAGGAGAATAGAGTGTAGTGAGACCTTACCCTACCATGAGAGTTAGAGAAGTTGTTTCCGATAGACCTTCGGCTCAGAATAAGAAACAAGAAAGCAAATCAAATAGGAAAAAAGAAATAATAACTACAACAAAACAGTATGCTAAGCGAAGAACAAGAGACAATAAATAATAAAAGAAATCGAAAGACAAGAAACTACATAAGAAATGAACAAGAGACAGTAAATACTCGATTTAAAAAAATATTTAATACCGTTTAGATTTCTAGCCAGAAAGCAAGGAATTTTACACATCATCACAATAAAAAAGTTAGTACTTTAGGAAGGGGTGGTTTTATCAAATTTAGGACAACAATTGTACTGTAGCTTTTACTGATATCAGTGATAAAAAGGGTAACTTACCCAGACTATGCAAAACAAAAACAAACAATAATAAAGATGTTCCTACACATCACTACAACTAAAATCAACTATAACATGGGATAAAGTTTACAACTATACAACCCCACCCCTCTTTTTTTTTTAATGACAAGAACCCACAACTACTTTTCGGGGTGCACACAGGGTAGAGAGTTAACCACACTAGTCAAGTCCTGTGTGACGAGCTCTGAGCCAGAAGGTCTGGCAAATCCCCTGCCAGGAAGTTTCAAACCTGAAACCTCCATTAACAAGAATTAAAATGGAGGGGGAAACTCAAGAATTAACAAAAGGGTAGCTAATTCATTTCAAAACAACAATAAACTTGAATTCATGAAATTAAAATTAAAACAAAAAAGGTTACCTCGAATAGGGGAAGGCCAAGATCTTCCTTCAATACGTTTAATACCATAGACAAGCAAAGAAGCCCATGGCTGATGCATTGTCAGACATGGATTCCTGTAATTTACATCACCTCTATTCCTGCTTCCCATATTTGATTACAAGGCAATTTTATTGGGTACTGTGCTGAACTTGCCCTATGTGAATTAATAAGAGTAATTTACAAGTGTTGTAAGTACTATCAATTAGTCAACTACTCGTCCCAAAATATTTGTCCCTTTCTTATTTTAAGCACTCCTTGAAAAAGTATTTTCTCAATATCAATTTATGTGATATTTTTGGTTTTTAAGAATCAATCTTGATTAAATTTTAACTAAAGATTAAAATATATTATTTAAAAATTTTTTGGTTTTTGAGTATATAAAATTAAACTATTATAAGTTATAATTTTATTCAAATTAATTTAATAAAAAAATATATTTTAAAATATTAATACAAGATCCGGATCCGGATCCGTCCGTCGAAATGGATCCGGGTCCGATCCGGATCCGTCGGGTCCAAATTTTGAAGATCCATATCCTATAAAACGGATCTGGATCCACCGGGTCCAGGATCCATTGCCATCTCTAACTATCAATTAGTCAACTACTCGTCCCAAAATATTTGTCCCTTTCTTATTTTAAGCACTCCTTGAAAAGGTATTTTCTCAATATCAATTTATGTGATATTTTTGGTTTTTAAGAATCAACTTGATTAAATTTTAAAATTAAAATATATTATTTAAAAACTATATAAAAAATATTATAAGTTATAATTTTATTCAAATTAATTTAATAAAAAAAAAATCTTAAAATATTAATTAAAGTTCATACCGTTTGAATCATCGAGAAGCAAAAGGTGTCATATATATTAGGACGAAAGAATAATTAAAAGAATTATTTGATTATTTTTATCGTTATTTATGTTTAAGTTATAATCTCTCTTCAATAAGTATTTATTTTATTTATGTATTATCTTCATTAATGATAAAATTTTATTATGTTTTTAAAAAATAAATAATTTAAAATAATTATTTTTAATTAATTCAAGACGGAGGGAGTAGTGATTCATAGGAGTGACTTTTTTTTTCTTGTGGGAGGTTATTGATAACTTACTTTTCTAGTAAATCAGAAAAAGAACAACTGACCAATAAGACTTTAGGAATGAGGAATCTAACACGGAATATGGGACGATTGCGTATTTTGGCCATAAAATTTTCCTTTATACTTGTCACTTTAACAAATTAAAGAGAAATATTATTTTTTCATTAAGTATCGGCTACAATTACTAAGTTACGATAATTGCTTTATTGATAGAATTTCAATTACCATTAAAAAGAATAATTTAAATAAAAAAACGCTTACTAAATAATTTTTTAAGGGAAGCGTTAAATCAACAGAAAACAAATTGTAAGTGTCGAATGGACCAGAAAATGTAGGGTTCCTACAAATACATCGGAGCTAAAATTGATTATTGTTGTTATACTGAACTCGTAAAAGTGAATGTAGCCACTACAAGAAGAAAGGCATTTGCCAACAACATTTTTTAGCAACAATTTATTGTTGCTAAAGTTTGTTGTCAATTCTATACTTTCTTGTAGTCCGTTGTACTTGTCACTCTAACTAAAAACTAGTCATTATTAATTTAAAATAGTATATTATCAATGTTGTAGAAATTTTTACAAGTCTGTCTCGAACAACCACAAGGCAATGGATTGAAAATCTTAGTAATAATACATCAAAATAGTAAGAAGCAACAATAAACAATATTATTATTAGTGAGTTTTCAATATGCAATTTTCAAATTTGTGATTTAAGAATTTTTCATAGTTTCTATGAAGTCGGGTTTTCAAAGGAGTGGATGAAATTTTTGGGGAAGAAGATGATGATACTCATATCATCAACATATCACGTGTATTACATTTGTATTTTTTTAATCTGTTTTATCTTTTTCAAAATTTACTCAAAATACCTTTTTAGTTTCTTTATTTAATTCATTTTATTTTTATTTTAATAAAAGAATTTCTTATTCTTTATTTTTAGTGAAGAAATATGATATATATAATGAAGCGTCCAGCATGGTAGGATTGCTCATGTGAGTATTATAAATATCCTTATTTTAAAGTTTTAGTCACATTATTATACCTACTTGAAAATTCAGTGGGGAAGAAATTAGAATTCTAATTTGGAGAATAAAACACTGATTTAAAGGGAGGAGATTTTTAGCCACACAGACTACCTAGATGAATAGCCATGTCAGCATTTTTTTTACATCGGATTGCCTAGTCAACATTCGTGATTGTCCGTTAACGAGAGGGGCATTTGTGTTCCTTAGAGTGACAATAAGGGCTCTTTTGATATAAAAACAAACGTGTGATATATGTGGTCTATTTCGGATAGTTCGAGGGAAATTTTGGTTCTTTTCCATTTTAAAAATATCTTATGAAAAAACAATTGTATCAATAATCTAATATGGTTGCATATTTTTTAATTTGTAAATAAAAAGGTATTTAATAAAATTTACTAAGTTACTTTCACAATTCAAATAAGAAATGAATTTTTATAAGTAAAATAAAGTCGAATAAGATATTTGGCTACCACGCCAGAAGTAGCCTAGTGGTGTAAAGAAGAAATCAGCTGCCACATTAATTCTTATTCTTTTCTTGAATTTATTATTAATTAACATGTTAATATGAAAACCAATTACTAATTTACTTCTTGGTAATGTAATTTATATCTTTGTTGAATTCATGCAAGTTACTCATGTATATTTTTTCGCTTTAGATCCTCAATTTAAAAAATTGAAAAACATTTATCTAACTATCAACACATTCGTAAACCAAATGGTCCAAGACTAAAGATGTTATGCATTCAAATATGTAAAAAAAAAAAAAAAAAAAAAAAAAAATTGTCCGGTGCACTAAGCTCCCGCTATGCACGGGGTTCGTGAAAGGGTCATTATACGCAGTCTTACCTCATATTTCTGTAAGAGGTTATTTTCACGGCTTGAACTCATGACCTTCTGGTCACATATCAGCAACTTTATCAGTTACTTCAAAGCTCTCGTTCAAATATGTAGTTATAAGTAAATTAAAATTCAATTGTTATACAATAATATAGTTTAAGGATTGTTTGGTTTAAAGAATAAGAAAGTTTAATCTTTGTATAAACTTTTGTGTTACTTACCTAACGTTCGGGTTCCAATATAAAAATCTTTACTAATATATCCTCCACATAATTAATATATTTTATTATTAATACCAATATAACTTTTTTTGAAAGAATTTATATTACAGTGAAGATTAGAAAAGGAGGCAGTAAAAATGAACTCACATAATTGTGTGGGAAACCCCACCAATACTATCAAATTGTAAGTTCTGAAAATAACACATGTATAACTTATATGAAAATCTATTTATATTTTATACGAGATAAAATACTGAATAGGAATATAATTCATATACTAACAATAACATAAAGGTATCTTAAGAAATAAAATTCCTTAAATAAAACATTTTCACATAATAATTTGTTGTCCATTATTGTACACAGCATAATGGTCACTATCATATTATTTTGTATTATAACATTGGCATAACTACACCATATACCACTAGATTATCATACTTTATTGCTAAGTCATTATCTGTTAAGATTTGACTTGTGAATATCTAAAAATTAATCTACCGTCTACATGTCTCTAATAAAAAATTTCTTTCTTACATTCTTTTTTGTGTCTACAAAGGTTGACGATGACTCTACAAAGACTGATAGTTCGTTAAGACTATTTCTTGTCAATGACGAAATTACTACTCCATAACTAGTAATTTATCATAACTTGATTAATGGTCTGTGATTAATGTTCAGTTTATGGATAAACTTTAGATTAATATCTAGTGATTCATAAAATTTTATTTCATTAAGATTTAGCCACAATAACTTGATTAAATGAAGTAAAGTATAATATGTTTAGGATCACATAAGAAAATTAGACATTAGATTATTCTGAAGTTTTAGAATTAATGTCTAAATGATCTATATACGTTATATTTAATCATAAGTTAGCCACAACATCTTTGACTGGAAAAAAATTAAGTTAAAGATTACACAAATAAATTTTAGATTAGACACAATATAACAACTTAAGACGCTCATTTACTAGGCTTTTCGGTAACACATTAATCCCAGTAGTATATATAGAACCATATACAAATGAAAAACTCAATTTCTTTATACAGAATAGAGTACATATAGTTGTCATGGCATCAACATTAGAAGCTGCTAGACAGAAAGTGGGTACAAAGAATTTGCAGCCCACAGAAACTAAAGAATACAAAAGGGTGGCGGCCAATGAACATGTGTTGTTCGATTTGGGGAATGATTATGGATTTTGGGAGAACTTTCACTCTTTGGAGAAAACATTTCCTTCCTACTCTCGAATCAAACAACATTCCAAGATTAAAGATGCAAAGAATTTAAGTGAAGATTATCAGTTGTCTTCCCAAGAAGACATGCTCAATCAGTTTATGCAACAAAATCTTTTTGATTCGAGGGGTATCCAGGATCTAAAGTCAATGTGATTTTATTTACATTTCTTTGTGTATATGCATACATAAATTTGTCATAGCCGGGATTTATTTGGAATTGAGACGTGATTGTTGTTGTATGCATATCTACATGATTTGAGCAAAAATAGAAGTAAATTTAATTTAGATTTATATTTTAATTTTTTTACATATGTATACATTATTTTATCATATAGTCGATCCACATTTATTTGGGACCGAGATATGATTGTTTTCTTTTTAACTTTATAATTATTACCACTGATTAACCATATAAAGCAGAATTACAACCTAAAAGCACCTAAAATCACCACCATTAGGCAGTGATCTTAAGCCTCCATCAGAAACAACCTAGTTAAATAAGTATCTTTTGCATAATTCCTCTACACCTTTACAATTTCTTATACAAGTAACATAAAGTTAATCTATCTGCTATATATTTCCTTCTTAATCTGTGTTACCACTCTCTCACTATGTACAGTTGAGATTGTTGTTATTTTATGCATATATGCATGATTTGCATCAAATTGCAAATCATTATGAAGGGAGTCTTTGAGTAACTGGTAAAGTTGCTATCATGTAACCATGAGGTCATGGGTTCAAACCGTGGAAATAGCCTCTTGTAGAAATGTAAGACAAGTCTGCGTACAATAGATCTTTTTGGTCTGGTCCTTCCCTAGACCCCGCGCATAGCGGGAGCTTAGGGCACCGGGCTGCATACAATAGACTAGATTGGGCTCTCAACACCTTTACTAATTTAAATTAACATTTTAACTTTCTGTATATGTATAAATAATTTTGCATATAACCGACATCGACTTGTAGAAATTGAGCGTGATTGTTATTGTTGTTGTGTGCTTATATATTCATAATTTGAGCAAAAACAATGATTATAAATTGAACCCGCAAAACCTTGTCTTAATTTCTTGTTAGTATCATTAATTAATTGTTTCCGTTTCGAATCCGGTTATGAATATAGATTATTTGTACATTATTATTCCTGAGGGCTTAGTAAAGGTGTTGAGAGCCCAATCTAGTCTAAAACTCAGAAGATAGAATGAGGGTGATTAAGCTATACTATGCAGACTTAAGAATATGTTCCTTGTATTGGAAAAAGAAATCTTGCAAAGGAGGTTGGGTTATGGTGTAATGGGTATGACTAATGAAAAGAAAAAACATTAATCTGTAATACTCTTTTTGTCTCAAATTATCTATAGTGATTTTCTCTTTCACGCTTCTTAAGAAAAATTACTCTTATTTATATTTTAAAATATAATTTCTCTTTATTTGATCTTCTATAATGAAGGTGTTTGTAATCTTCAAATTAATGCTAAGGGAAAGATAGAAAAAAATAATGAATTTTATCCTGAATTATTAAAATAATAATTAATCTAAGATAACTGTTTTTAGAAAGCATGACAGAGGAAGTATCATATAGGTTGTTCTCCAATACTATCAAAGGTTGTGGCGTAGTGAATGAGTTGCTCCTCTCTTAATCAGAGGTTTCGAATTCGAGCTCTCATAATCGATACTGGTGTAGTGAGGTATTCCAGTTGAGATTTCCGAACTTTGATGATTATCTCGTCGTATCTAAACCACTTAGACATCAAAGTTTGACGCATACATTCTTTTCTAGACAGAGATAGAGGATGATAGAATATTGATTGAATATATGTGAATATATTTAGTGATTTGATAAAGATTATTAGTGATTTGTATTCGTTAGGTGTATAATTAGTTTTCATAATTGTAGCCTAGAATCACTATTGTATATCTTGTATATATGCTAATTAGCTAATGAAAATAATCAAGATATTCTTCTCTTTCATGGTATCGGTAGTCTAGGGCAAATCATCCTCTCCTCCCTCCTACTCTAACTTCCGTCGTGCCCCACCCTTAATCCCTTACCTCCGTCGCCCCCCTCCTATCTTGTCGGCCATGTCTGACTAAAAAAACACCTTCGATCATCCTCTTTCGGTCTTCAACATCAAGAACAGCATCCCTATCGTCCTTGAAATGGAGAACGTCCAATATGCAACATGGGCGAAATTTTTTAAAATTCACGCAAGGTCTCATAGAGTCCTCCATCACATCGTCAAACCGGAGAAAGGCAAGGCAAATGTGCCATCCACCGATGATGACATGGAGTTATGGGCAACTCTTGATGCTACGGTCCTCTGGTGGATTTATTCCACCATCTTTACAGACCTCTTGCATACAATTATCGAACCTGACGCAACGGCGATGGACGCTTGGAATAGGTTGCGTGATGTATTTCAAGATAACAAAAATTCTCGTGTTGTATCACTTGAGCAAGAATTCTCTCACACCACTATGGAGGATTTTCCGAATGCCTCCGCATATTGTCAAAGGCTCAAGGAATTGTCGAAGCACCGGTCACGAATGATCATCTCGTTCTTCAAATGGTTGTGGCCTCACCAAATTGTATAATGGGGTCGGAACTCTCCTTCGTCAAAGCAATCATATTCCACCTTTCTACCAAGCACGTTACATGCTCACTTTAGAAGATGCAAGGTTGGCTAAAAAGGCCACAATCGGAGCACATTCCACCATGATGGCGACCACGTCCCGACCAACTGATGACTCTCAATAATTCTCTGAAAATTATAGTCAAAACCGTAACAACGGTGGTGGCAAAAAGGGTCAAAACTGCAACCATAGTGGCAAAAACTGCGGCGGTGGCAAGGGTAGTGGTCGCAGTGGTGGCGATGGCGGCAGTGGCGGACGTGGCGACGGCCAGCAGGGATCCGGGCCATAGCAGCCTTGGACCAGTGGGCAGTGGCCTTAGGCTAGTGGGTAGTGGCCCGTCCCGCCTTACCCATAGATAGCGGTGCTACTTCTCATATGACATTCGCGCAAGGTAATCTCTCGTCTTATTTTCATTTGAGCGAAAATCATGGCATAATTGTTGGTAATGGTCATTCAATTCCAATTCGTGGTTATGGTCACACAAATTTGCCTCCCCCAAACCCACCTTTAGCCTTGAAAAATGTCATTCATGCTCTTCAATTAATTAAAAATTGGGTGTCTATTAGGAAATTTACAACTGATAACTCAGTTTCTGTTGAATTTGATCCATTTGGGTTTTCTATGAAGGATTTCTGGACGGGGATACAACTAATGAGATGTGATAGTCGGGGTGAGCTCTATCCCATCACCACCGCCATCACCACAAAACAAGCCACACCATCAACATTTGCATCTTTTGCACCTTCCTTATGACATGCACGTTTGGGTCATCCGGGAGCGTCTGTTTTTTACTCTTTTAAAAACAATAAATTTATTGAGTGTAATAACACTTGTAGTGATAATGTTTGTCCTTCTTGTTCGCTTAGAGAACATGTTAAATTACCCTTTGTTGCCTCTAATTCTATTATTATGTTGTCTTTTGATATTATTCATAGTGATCTTTGGACGTCTCCCGTTTTGAGCTCTTCGGGCCACCGTTATTATATTTTGTTGTTGGATGATTACTCTAATTTTTTGTGGACATTTCCGTTATCTAAAAAGTCTCAAGTTTATTCCACATTTCTATCATTTAGAGCATTCATCCATTCTCAATTTGAACGGAAGGTTAAAAACATTCAATGTGATAGTGGAAGGGAATTTGATAATGGATCATTTAGGGAATTTTGTAAGGTTAATAGTGTATCTTTTTATTCTCATGTCCACGTACGTCCTCACAAAATGGGAAAGCAGAGAGAAAAATCCACACCATTAATAATATTATTCGTACATTACTAGCCAATGCATCATTACCACCTTCATTTTGACATCATGCATTACAAATGGCAACTTACCTCTCAACATACTCTCTAACAAAGGATTAACTTATCAGTCTCCACTCAAAATTCTTTATCAAAAACACCCTTCTTATTTTCATCTTAGGGTATTTGGGTATTTATGTTATCATTTATTCTCATCCACTACCATAAATAAACTTTAAGCCCGCTTTACCGCTTGTGTCTTTTTGGGTTACCCATCTATACATTGTAATTACAAATGTTATGATTTATCCTCTAATAAATCATCATTAGTCGTCATGTCATTTTCGATGAAACTCAAATTCAGTTTGCTAAGTTGAATAGTTCAACGTCCCATTCATATGATTTTTTTATGATGGGGTCTCACCGTATGTGGTCCACCATTTGGCCTAGACCACACCGCGACACATGGACTAGCGGGCACATACATGTTGTCCCAACTCATTCCAATCAACAGCTTCTACCACCCGGCCCAAATCCTTCCAGCCAGCACCCCGCCAACCCAGAACCTCAGCCCACCTCACCAGGCCCAGCGGGTGGCAGTCCACTGCCTTACCAACTCGTTTCCACTCCATCGGAACTGGGCCAGCCCACGGATCCCACCTAAATCCAGCCCACTTCGATTATGGGACCAAGGCCCGTTACTCGCAGCCAACGGGATATTTTTAGACCAAAGCGATAATTTAATATCAACTATAATGGTACTAAATCCCCTCTCGTGTCTACCCTTCGTGATCCGAATTGGAAAATGGCTATGGATGATGAATATACTGCTCTTATTGACAATAAGACGCGGGAGTTGGTGCCCCGTCCACCTTGTGCTAATGTGATTCGTTCTATGTGGATTTTTACTCATAAAGAAAAATTTGATGGTTGTTTTGAGAGGCATAAGGCCCGTCTTGTAGGTGATGGCAAAACTCAACAGGTTGGCGTGGATTGTGGAGATACATTTAGTCCGGTGGTCAAACCGATAACTATTCGCATTGTTCTCAATCTAGCTTTCTCAGAAGCATGGCCCATTCATCAACTAGACGTGAAAATGCTTTCTTACACGGAGAACTCAAGGAAACAATATACATGCATCAACCGTTGGGTTTCAGGGACCCACCTCATCCTAATCACGTGTGCTTGTTGAAGAAATATTTGTATGGGCTAAAACAGGCTCATCGGGCCTGGTACAAGAGATTTGCAAATTATGTGTCTACTCTTGGATTTTCTCACAGCAAGTCTGATCATTCTCTATTCATATACTGTCACGGTACTTCTATGGCCTACATTATGTTATATGTGGATGATATTATATTGATTGCTTCTCCGGATGCACTTTGCAAGTCTATCATATCTCTTCTCAACTCAGAATTTGCTGAAAGAAATAATCCATTGATTATTTTCATTAATGAAAGAGTATATATACAATTTACAATTTTCATAATAGGAAAATTATATTCCTATTCTACTCCTAAAACCTTATTCTACTTGTGCAATAATTATACAATTATGGTAAGTGTACAATTTTAATTTAATACAAAGACTAATATACCATATATACCAAACCGTGACCTTGATATACAAGTAGAGTATATCACGGACTACTCTATTATTTATCACACCCCCGAAGTCATAGCGGGCGATCTTCGTACGCTGAGACTGTCCCTAAAATCTTCAAAAAAAACCGAGGGAAGACCTTTGGTAAAGATGTCTGCAATTTGATACCTGGAAGGGACATGGCAAACGCGTACTTGTCCACGAGCTACATTTTCTCAAACAAAGTGAATGTCCATCTCGATATGTTTAGTGTACTGGTGCTGAATCGGATTACCAGAAAGGTAGATGACACTAACATTATCACAATAAACCAATATAGCTTTATGAATAGGACAATGAAGCTCTAAAAGAAGATTACATAACCAACATGATTCAGATACCACATTGGCTACCCCTCATACTCAGCCTCTGCACTAGAGCGTGATAAAGTCGACTGATGCTTTGCAGACCAGGAGACCAAGTTATTACCATGAAACATATAATAGCCAGACGTAGATCGTCTGGTGTCTGGATAACTACCCCAATCATCATTTGTATACGAGACGAGTGTAGACGTCGATGAAGGATATAAATGTAAGCCATAGTCAAGTGTCCCCTGGATGTACCGAATAATGCATTTGAGCGCATTCATGTGCTCAATCCTGGGATCATGCATAAATAAACACACCTAATGTACAACATACGTAATATCTGGTCTCGTGAATGTAAGATACTGAAGGGCTCCTGCAAGACTGCGATAGCGGGTCGGATCCTCATAAGGTGAGCCAGCCGCAGCACCCAACTTGGGTTTACAAGATGACATCACAGCCCTCCCAAGCCTGTGGGGACTGCTTAAGCTCATACAAGGACTTCTTCAATAAATAGACATGATGAGGATATTTGGGATCCCTAAACCCTAAGGGCTGATGCATATAGACTGTTTCCTTGAGATCACCATGTAAGAAAGTATTCTTCACATCTAACTGATGAATGAGCCATGCTTTCGAAAGAGCCAAGCTGAGCATAGTGCGAATGGTAGCCGGTTTGACCACCGGACTAAATGTCTCACCACAATCTACACCCACCTGTTGAGTCTTACAATCACCGACAAGACGTGCCTTATGCCTTGCAAAAGAACCGTCAGCATTGTCCTTATGAGCAAATATCCACATAGACCGAATAATATTAACACCAGATGGATGGGGCACCAACTCCCACGTCTTATTATCAATAAGAGCATTATATTCGTCGGTCATAGCAATTTTCCAATTCGGGTCATTTAAAGCAGACACATGATTACGGGGTAGGGGTGATTTAAGAATATTAGAATTTAAATTAAAATGTCTTTTTGGTTTAAAAATCTCCATTGATTACGAGTGACTGGTCTTTGACTCGGGGGAGAATTGGGCGAATTTTGGGAAATATCGGGGCATGTGATAGACGGGCCAGCAGACAGTGGGCCTGCTGGCCCAGCACGGTGAACTGTAGCAGTAGGTGACGCCAAAACTGGGACAGTTTCCAAATTGGGCTGAGCCACTGGCCCAATTGCGGAAATTGGAATAGTGGTTGGCCCATGGTCTGGAACTGGAACAGTGGCGGGTGACGGGTTTGGAGGTCCAGCGGGCAGTGGGCCCACTGGCAGTTTTGGTATGCGAGATGCGTCCAAAAAATGGCGGATAATATACGGTGAGACACTATCATCTAAAAAATTAGACGAACTAGGCACGAGACTATTTACCTTAGCAAATGGAAATTGTGATTCATCAAAAATAACATGGCGACTAATGATGATTTTATTAGACGATAAATCAAAGCATTTGTAACCACGATGGTTAGACGGATAACCCAAAAACACACAAGGGGTATACCGAGCCTGAAGTTTGTTAATTGTGGTGGACGAAAAAAGTGGATAACACAAGCACCCAAAGACCCTAAGATGTGAATACGAAGGAGTCTTATTATATAAAATTTGAAGAGGGGGCGAATATGTCAAACCTTTGGAAGGGAGAATGTTAAGAAGATATGTAGTCATTTATAGAGCATGATGCTAAAAAGAAGGGGGTACGGAAGCATGAATCAATAAAGTGCGGACAATGTTATTAATGATACGAATTTTGCGTTCGGCTTTCCTATTTTGTGAAGACGTATGAGGGCAAGAAAATCGAAAATTGATCCCGTTATTAACACAAAATTCCCGAAACACCCCATTGTCATATTCTTTGCCATTGTCACGTTGAATATTTTTTATTTCACGTTCGAATTGGGTTTTAAATAATGCTCTAAATTTTAAGAAGGTAGAAAAAACTTGAGATTTTTTTCGCTATCTGAAAAGTCCATAAAAACTTAGAATAATCATCCAAAAAGAGAACATAATACTGATGACCCAAAGAACTAAGAACAAGAGACGTTCATACATCACTATGAATAATATCAAATGACATTAAAGTATGAGAACTAGAGTCTACAAATGGCAACCTAACAATTTTTCCTAAAGAACAAGATTGACAATTCGGAGTACTACGCGTACCCTTACAGGAAATAAGATTATTTTTATCTAAGGCAGACAAACTAGATGACCCCGGATGACCAAGACGAGCATGCCACAAAGAAGGAGCAAGGGTTGTGATTGGAATGATTGTAAAATGACCAACGAGTCATATGTTCGCAGCCACGACGTGATTGGAATGATCTTTTCAAAATTTAAGTCTGAGCCCTCCGTAATCAAAACATTTACTATTTTGGATACGGATCCGAAGTTATTTATATTCAATTATTTTTAATCGTTTGTTCTTAACAGCTTGCAAGGAACATAGTTAAAGAAGACAAGATACCTCTCGGAGATTATTTATTTTGTTGTTGTTTTTACTTTCTTTAATTCAGCTTTATTTCATTCTGTATTGTAATATTATTGTACTCATGAAATTATTGAAATATTTAGAATAGGTAGACTTATAATTAATAGGGTAGTTTAATATTGGAAATCCATCGCTAGTTTACCTATTTTTAGGCTCGTCACCCATAAAATTTACATTGCATATATTTTTATCAATTTTCATTCAAATGCTTACTTTGTTTCAACTTTGCATATATTTTTAATGCCATACAAATGTATACTTGTACAAATGCATCATTTCATTAAATACTTGCAACATCATTTTAACTTTATATTTTTAAATATGCATTTTCTTAGTACAATAATTAACCTGAGTTTGATCGGATAACCGCAAGTTAGCGGATCTTAAAGGATGCCTAATCCCTTCCCTAGGATAAAAGAGAACCCTTACCTAGAATCTCATTAGTTTCGCAGACCATAAAATTGGAGTTATTTTGCATTTTAGTTAGTATTTAGGTGCCCTAATTCACCCTAGAATAATTAGGTGACGACTCCTCAAAGCAAGCATTTTTATCCAATTCAGAGTGAATCGATGCCATCGCGTCGCGAAGCTCGCATGTCAAAATCGGGTGCGACAGCATGGCGACTCCGCTGGGGATTTTCAGGTTCTTAACCATAGCAAAGTCATGTTAATTATTATTGTGCTTTATATTGCTCCTTATTTGATCTATTTTTTTAATTGTTTCCTTTTGAAATTTTGTATACATAACTGTTTTAATTGCTACTTTCTTTTACTGCTTTCCTTAAATTGGCAATCCGTTCATATTTCTTCCTCTTTGAAAATTGACACTATCACACATTACACGCGAGGTTTGTTTTTCGCACTCGCAAATTCTTTCTAATTACCAAATTTTAAGAGAGTTGGCATATGCGCGAAGTGTCCGGACCATCCGGTTGGCCGCGTAGCCTTCTCACTCGAGCAGTCCGCTCGGGAACCTTGAGTCTAGTCAGCCAAATCTTAGAAAATTTAGGATAGAGCTACACCACCCTTTATCTTAAGTCATGCATGCATACACCTTAGGTGGGTCGATCCTTGATATTGACTCCACAATTAATAAATCCACCAAAATTGTCGACAGGTCTCACGACCCAACGGCCCATCAACATATTAGGTGTAGCGTGATAATGATAGACTAATCCAAGCCTAATCATGACATGCCGATATTGGAAAATGTACATACGTTTTGTCTTCATTTCCTACAAAAGCGTTGCAGTTTGACAGCTTGGATTAATCTGTCATAATCTCTCATATTTGATGTTTAGGCTCACCTCTGGCATAAGAGAGGCTCCATGTATGTTAGGACGCACATTTAATTCCCGCACAATTTGTTTGCTATTTTTCTTCTTTTAACTCTGTACATATTATTTAATACAATAATTACATGCTTCAATTATGTATATATCATGCCATGTTGCTTGCAACTCTGGGCATGAACATTTGCACTTTAAACTTTTGGGTTATCGCATCACAATCAAGACTTCTACTGGGGCAACTCTATATCTTTTGATTCTCGGGACAGAAATTGTGTCACTGCCCAAAGATGAAGCATTCTTCAACATCAAGACTCGGACCTTGTGAAGCAATCAGGGGAGTCTTTGACTATACTATTACACTTTCACATTTTATTATTCTTTATGTGACTTTCCTCCTTTCACCCGGTGCTCTTATTTTTGCAGGAAGATCGTCCTCGCGAACAGTCGGGGGCGGTCATTCTAAAATATTATCCTGGGATATACTCTAGGAAAGAACAAAGCAAAAGGTTTTCACAAAGATGATCGAAAGATGTTTTGATTAGAAAAAGTCAGCCAACACTAGATTAAATGAGGCATCACTCTAGTTTGTCTATACTTTTGTTTTTTTTTACATATTTGCAAATTCAATTGATATGCTTAATTTTCGTTACATAATTCCATTATATCATACCATTTTTTACAACATATCTTCACGAACTACGAGTGTCTGATTCTCACCGTACGGTGTGATACGTAGGTAGCCCTTCTCGGGTTCGACAACACTAAAAAAAATGCACTTCCTTGTCCACCTTATGGAGGGACATATCTGGTTTATCAATCTTTTCATTCATCCTATAATGGACAATCATTTTTTTTTACATTCATCCTATTGTGGATAATCATTTTTTCATTGCATTCATTCTACTGTGGACAATTATATTTTACTTTGCATTCGTCTCATAGTGGATAATCATCTGTTTTATACAATTTTTTACTTTTACTATCCTATCATCGATGAATTTTTTTACTTTCTGAACGAACTACGCACACCTGATTCTCGTCAAAGATGAGATACGTAGGCAACCCTATTTGAGTTCGGTACCCTTTATTCAAAAATACAAAAAAAAAAATTATTATATATATTCTTAAGCATCATTGATTGACTTGGTTGATACCAACACAGTTAGGAGCGTGCGTAGGAAAGAACAAGTGGAGAAGATTGACTTCGTGATAAACCATTGATTCTTCTGGTACCTCTCATTCACGCCTGTGTTGACACTTAAAAATTGTTTTGCATGCTTCCAAGATATGAACAAAGCCAACCTCATCATTTTATGTGCATTGTGTGGTGAGTTTTTAGAATAAGTTCAATTGCATTGCATTGTGATCTAGAACTTGGCTCGAATGTTTGTTGAGGCGAAATCCTGAGTAACACTTGGTATACAAAATGATCGTAGGCTTTCTTTGATCCGTTTGAGCCTTTCCAGATTACCAAATAACATTATCCGTAGCATTTCCCCTTTGAGCCTAAAGCCTATTTTTTTTTTAACAACCACATCTTATGCCTATACCCTTTCTGAGTGCGTACACGCACTATCCCTCTCTTGGCCCGACCTCCTTGAGCGCATCAGGAATGTGCAAATTGCTGAAAAAGATCAGAGCTGAAGTTGCAATGTTCCCAAAAGAGGAAATAAAAACAAAACAAAAGGACGACTTCACACAAAGAAGAAGTCAAAAGCCCCGACAATATAAAAAAAAAAGAAGGAAATAACTCCAAAAAAGTGGAAAGAGCTCCAAACGAAATATTCAAAAGAAGTCGGTACAAAACAAAGGGGGCAAAAAGAAGCAAATCGGCATCAAGACACACAAATACCAAGCGCGGACATATTCCAACGCTCAAGAAATTATTAGTCACTCCTTACCCAAATGATATCCTTTCCTTTACCTAAGCCTACATTACAAACCTATAACAAGCCCTACATGATCCTATACCGAGGGTTCTCACATTAGTGGATACTCACATGACGGCCAAGCCTATAGTATCACAATTAAATGCATTGAACATCTTTCTGAGGGTGAGTGTACTTCTCTAGACGTTCCAAAGTTTAAAATACTGAAATACATATGAGAAATGGACTTTCTTTCAGTGAGGGCATTTGAAACATGAGGATGCATATATGTCGAAACCTTGGCTTGAAGCAAGTGTCGATACTCAGGTATGTCTGAGGTAGCATCTGAAGCTGTAGGAATTACCCTGAAGTCAGTCTGGTTATGTAGAAAGCAATAACGGGAGCCCCTAAGCACAATGCTAATTGTTGGTATCAACTGAAGTCAAAATATGATTCTGTCTTTTTCATATTTTCAAAAAAAAAGAAAAAAAAACCTTGCAAAATATATTGCATCATTTTTCAAATTCTAGTCACTCTCTTTTACAAAAAAAAAAAAACATTCTACAAATACAAATCTCTTTTGCCACATGAACTACGTTATGACCTGATTCCCTCGGCGGGATACGTAGGCAGCCACATCGGCTTCGGTCCTACTTTTTAGAAAAGCTTACAATCCCTTTTACTTGCATGAACTACGTTATGACCTGATTCCCTCAGCGGGATACGTAGGCAGCCACATCGGCTTCGGTCCCATTTTGGAAAAGTTCACAATCTCTTTTGCCACATGAACTACGTTATGACCTGATTCCCTCGGTGGGGTACGTAGGCGGCCACATCGGCTTTGGTCCCATGAAAAAAAAAAGTTCAGAAATCTCTTTGCCGCATGAACTACGTTATGACCTGATTCCCTCGGCGGGATACGTAGGCAGCCACATCGGCTTCGGTCCAATTTTGGAAAACTACAAAATCCTTTTTTTTTTCTTAGCGAACTACGTTATGACCTGATTCCCTCGGCGGGATACGTAGGCAGCCACATCGGCTTCGGTCCCATTTTTGAAAAAAAAATCCTTGTAAATATCTTATTTTTGCATGAACTACGTTATGACTAGGGAAGGGAACGGATCGGATCTGGACCGGATCCTACTAGATCCAGATCCAGATCCATTTTTCATACCTGGATTCAGATCCGGATCCAGATCCATCGGGTCCATAAAAATCATATCCAAATCCGGATCCACGGATCGGATCTGGATCTACATGTAAATTTTTTTGACTTGAATAAAATTCCCACATGTTGAAACTTTTATGACAAAATGAAACGCAATCTGATTGAAAAAAATTATTGAGTTCATTCAATCAACCTACACAAACATGACACAATTCTTCCAAAATACTGAACAAAGTTTTAGCATCACAAGAAAATAAAGATGATTGACTTCATTAGAGATGCTGAACAAGTTGCAACTTCGAGCTAATTTTTGGAGGCTTTAGTGATGCTCCACTTGTAGTTCTACTGATTGACTTCATTAAACAACATAAAACAATGTCAGTCATATATCAAAAGTACAATTTTTTTTTGCTGATTTAACAAATTAGAGAAAGATACTTAAACCTTACGGTAAGCAGATTCAAGAAAGAGAAATTTAAAGAAGAGTGATATTTTTTTTTATAGAAATGAAAATATGGGAAACTACAGAGAGCATATAGGTAAAAGAAATGAAACTTCAAAGACAAATTATATGGTCGTATGACTTGTGCCTTATCCTGGTTCAACCATTTACCCAATACATAAATTATGAAAAAAAGTTAAGAAAATACTTATAAAATTATATTCTAGGTTATGAATATATTTAATAAAAAACGGATCCACGGATCGGATCTGGACCGGATACGGATCTCAAATACAAGATCTAGATCCAGATCCGATAAGTCAGAAATGGATTCGGGTCCGATCCGGATCCGTCGGATCCAAATTTTGAAGATCCATATCCTATAAAACGGATCTGGATCCACCGGATCCGGACCGGTCCAAGATCCATTGCCATCTCTAGTTATGACTTGATTCCCTCGGCGGGATACGTAGGCGGGCACATTGGCTTCGGTCCCATTTTTGAAAAAAAAAATCCTTATAAATCTCTTATTTTGCATGAACTACGTTATGACCTAATTCCCTCGGTGGGATACGTAGGCAGCCACATCAGCTTCGGTCTCATTTTTAGAAAACCCTTACAAAACCCTTTTTGCTTACATGAACTACGTTATGACCTGATTCCCTTGGCGGGATACGTAGGCAACCACATCGGCTTCGGTACCATTTTGGAAAACTTCACAATCCTTTTTGCTTAACGAACTATGTTATGACTTGATTCCCTCGGCGGGATACGTAGGCGGCCACATCGGCTTCGGTCCCATTTTTGGAGAACTTCATAATCGCCATTTTGCTTGCAACGAACTACGTTATGACCTGATTTTCCTTGTCGGAATACGTAGGCGGCCTATATCGGCTTCGGTCACACCATTGGAAATTTTCTTCCATTATCTTGCACACAACGCAATAGGCTGACATGATCGCCTTAATAGGACAAGCAAGTTGCCCCCACAAACTCAGTTTTGTCAATTGGAAGTTCAGTATCTTCATATATACCAGAAACTGGGGCATATTTTAAGGGTTCACTGCAAGAATATGCCAATGGACTTGGAAAATGCCAGATATCTATGTCTTCAATCCAAACAAGTCTGAACTCGCGAGCGTCCATAGCCAAAGCTACAAAGTCAACGCGAATCAACCGCCCCTGCCCCCCAAACTCACGAATTTCTTTGAGTGCAGATCTTCAGGTTGACAAAGGAAAGGAAGCCGTAACATGGGTGTTTAATTCGGCAAAGATGTCGCATCATATTTTCGTCTGTGCATGGACGACATTTCAATCCACAGTCCACATGAGTTTGAACCGGCAGAAGATTCAACACAACGTGGAATCATATTACAACAAACTGACGGCAATGACGTCATTTACATCTTTCACAACATTACAACGACAACAACACGTCCATACAACGACGTCATCAGAAAGTCCATACAACGACGTCATCAGCATTACGCCCATACAATGGCGTCATCAGCATTGCGCCCATACAACAGTGTCATCAGCATTACGTTCATACAACGACGTCATCAGCACTACGTCCATACAACGACGTCATCGGCATTGCGCCGATACAACAGAGTCATCAGCAACGTCATCAGCATTACGCCCATACAACGGCATCATCAACAACGTCCATACAATGACGTCATCAGCATTACGTCAATACAACAACGTCATCAGCATTGCGCCCATACAACGACGTCATCAGCATTGCGCCCATACAACGACGTCATCAACATTGCGCCCATACAACGGTGTCATCAATAACGTCTATACAACGACGTCATCAGCAACATCCATACAACGACGTCATCAGCATTACGCCCATACAACGGCGTCATCAGCATTGCGCCCATACAACGACGTCATCAGCAACACGCCCATACAGCGACGTCATCAGCAATACGCCTATGCAACGACGTCATCAACATTGCGTCCATACAACGACGTCATCAACAACACGTCCATACAACGACGTCATTTCAACCCATGCGGGTCACAAATGCATCACGTCAATACAATAACGGTATTTCAGGCGCCCACCTCCTAATGCGGGTATTTTATTTTCAATCAGGCGCCCACCTTCTAATGCGGGTATTTTAATGCGATCAGGTGCCCACCTCCTAATGCGGGTATTTCAATTTCAATCAGGCACCCACCTCCTAATGCGGGTATTTCAATTTCAATCAGGCACCCACCTCATAATGCGGTATTTCAATTTCATTCAGGCGCCCACCTCCTAATGCGGGTAATTTAATTTCAGTCAGGCACCCACCTCCTAATGCGGGTATTTCAATTTCAGTCAGGCGCCCACCTCCTAATTCGGGTATTTCAATTTCAGTCAGGCGCCCACCTCCTAATGCGGGTATTTTAATTTCAGTCAGGCGCCCACCTCCTAATGCGGGTATTTTATTTTCAGTCAGGCGCCCACCTTCTAATACGGGTATTTTAATTTCTGTCAGGCGCCCACCTCCTAATGCGGGTATTTTAATTTATGTCAGGCGCCCACCTCCTAATGCGGGTATTTCAATTTCAGTCAGGCGCCCACCTTCTAATGCGGGTATTTTAATTTCTGTCACGCCTATGCAACGACGCCATTTGCATAACGTATGAGCAACGGCGTCATCTCATTACGCATATGCTACGACATCATCTGCATTGGGGAAGTACTTCGAACGTCGTTCCAGCCTTCCCCCAATATCTCATCACATTTGCAACCAGTGTCATCATAACTCGACACTGGGGCAATGTTTCTTGAATCTGCACCATCTTTTGCAACTTTTCTCCCCCTTGGGATTCTATTTCTTCCCACTCATCCATAACCTTCCCTCGAGTCCCGATGATCAGGACAAAATTGACTACTCAGTCAACTTCTTTGGCCGAAAACTCTTTCATCGTCTCCAGCCAAAGAGGGGCATCTGTTGACACTCAATTTTGACCCATCTTTTCTGATTTTATTTGCAATTTTAAATATTTTTGACACCTTAAAATAATTTTAAAATATAGGCATATATATGTATATATATCATTATTATTATTATTATTTGCATTTTTATTTGTCATTTGTATTTTTTATATATCATAATCATACTTTTATCCTAATATTATATGTTATTTTTATTTTCACAAAACAACATCACATTTTTATTTTTATTTTTTTAGCACCAAGTGTTTCACAAATATTATATTTTTTTATCATATCGTCATCTTTACAATTTATAAATTTTGCAAAGCTTTTTTTTTATATAATAAAATCCCTTTTTATATTTTAAACCCATAACCCATTCATTTTCCAACCCAAATCAATTAACCCACAAAAATCAACCCCCCAACCGGCCAGCCCACAAACTGGCCCAACCGGTCAAGCCCCAAAACCCTCGGCCCACCCGCAACGGCCCAATTCCCCTCCCTTTAATCCCCAAAAAAAACCCTACTCTTTCATCCCCCCAAACCCGACCGCACCCCATACCCTGCCACCACCAAACACGCCGGTCGTCGACACCCACTTTACCCCTGCCACCAACCCATCACTTCACCCATACCCCTATCCCCTAAAATCCGCAACCTACTCCCTCAAATCCACTTCCAAAACGTCACTTTTTGTCCTTATTTTTGAAATTCAAACTATTTTTTTCATCTATAAAACCCCCACTTTGTTCTTCGTTTTAGGAAGGTCTTGAGGTCCGTTTTTTGAGTGGTCCGAAGTCAGTTCTTCAAGGGTCCGAATCGAAAAGAAAAGAAAGAAATCGGGTCGGTTTTCGGGTCTAAGAAGTCGAAATCCGAAACAAAAAGGTCAGTTTTGGAGGTATGTTTTGGTCCCGAAAATCGAAAAAAAAGAAAACAAAAGTCAGGGGATTTCTCGGGTCAAAACAATCCGAAGAATAATCGGTTTTTGAGGTCTTTTTGGGGCCGAATTCGAAATCGAAATGGGTCAAAATTATTCTTAATTTTCGGTTATAAAAATACTCTTTCTTGTTCCTAATTTTCAATACAAAATACCCTTTAGTTCTTCACATTTCCGGGCTGATTCGGGGATGTTATGTTCCTGGGTCGGGTCTGCTGTCGGGTCGGGTCAAATCCGGGTCGGGTTTTTGTTCTTGGAACATAGTGACTGCCTTTCTAAGGCAGTGTTGCTGTTGTAATACTTGTTGTATTTTGGTTCATTATGTTCGCTTTACAAGGTCAATTTGGCTGTACCTGGGTTTACTTTGATGTTGCCTTCTTGAAATACCGTTTTTGTTTGCTGTGGCCGCTTATGGCTCAATTTATGGCTGATGTTGGGTGCCATTGGCGGCTGCAGCTTGTTGCTCCTAATGAGCTGTTGTTCAAATGTCATTTGTTGCTTCATTTTGACCATTTGCTGTAACATTTGGGCCAGACAGTCTTGCTGAGTTTGGAATTTTCTGGTTGCTGTTGTGCATTTGTTATTGCTGCCTTTAATAGGCTTCTGCACTCGGAAGAACCGATACTGCATCTTGATACGTTTGTTGCTGCATTTTTTTAAGTTCAAAAGCATTTTAAGCTGCTAAGCAGTTCCTGATTTGAACATTATACTACACTGGCCGATGAAATTGAATTCGAGGCCACGTTTTTTTTTTGTTTCTCTGTTCAGTTTGTTGTTTTGGCATTTAAACATGCGTGCACGGATTGTCTTACTGATTTACTGATTTGAATAAATACTGCATTTAGCCCATGAAATTGAATTTGAGGTCTTGTTTTACTGTTTTACTGCTTTGAATAAATACTCAATTTAGGCCAATGAAATTGAATTAGAGGCCGCGTTTTTACTGCTTTACTGCTTTGAATAAATACCGCATTTGGCCGATGAAAAAATATCCGTCGATTTTTGAGGCCTCCACAGTTGTAAAGACTGGAAAATAAAACTTCTGGGCAATGATGAAACTTAAATCTTTTTCACCCGAGAGACCAACATGTTCGGTAGGCAAGTCAACTAAAATGACCAACGAGTCATATGTTCGCAGCCACGACGTGATTGGAATGATCTTTTCAAAATTTAATTCTGAGCACTCCGTAATCAAAATATTTACTGTTTTGGATACGGATCCGAAGTTATTTATATTCAATTGTTTCTAATCGTTTGTTCTTAACAGCTTGCAAGGAACATAGTTAAAGAAGACAAGATATCTCTCGGAGATTATTTATTTTGTTGTTGTTTTTACTTTCTTTAATTCAGCTTTATTTCATTCTGTATTGTAATATTATTGTACTCATGAAATTATTGAAATAATTAGAATAGGTAGACTTATAATTAATTAATAGGGTAGTTTAATATTGGAAACCCATCGCTAGTTTACCTATTTTTAGGCTCGTCACTCATAAAATTTACATTGCACATATTTTTATCAATTTTCATTCAAATGCATACTTTGTTTCAACTTTACATATATTTTTAATGCCATACAAATGCATCATTTCATTAAATACTTGCAATATCATTTTAACTTTATATTTTTAAATATGCATTTTCTTAGTACAATAAATAACATGAGTTTGATCGGATAACTGCAAGTTAGCGGATCTTAAAGGATGCCTAATCCCTTCCCTTTAGGATAATAGAGAACCCTTACCTAGAATCTCATTAGTTTCGCAGACCATAAAATTGGAGTTATTTTACATTTTTAGTTAGTATTTAGGTGCCCTAATTCACCTTAGAATAATTAGGTGGCGACTCCTCAAAGCAAGCATTTTTATCCAATTCATAGTGAATCGATGCCATCGCGTTGCGAAGCCCGCATGTCAAAATCGGGTGTGACATATACAATTTTCATAATAGAAAAATCATATTCTACTCCTAAAACTTTATTCTACTTGTACAATAATTATACAATTATGGAAGTGTACAATTCTAATTTAATACAAAATCTAATATACCATATATACCAAACCGTGATCGTGGTATACAAGTAGAGTATATCACGGACTACTCTATTATTTATCATTTGCTAAGAAAGACTTGGGGTCATTGAGTTATTTTCTGGGTATAACCGTTGGTAGTCTATTTTTATCTCAGAGAAAGTATACAACAGAAATCATTGAATAAGCTGGCATGTCCGCCTGTAAGCCATCTCCTACTCCGGTTGATACTAAATCGAAGCTGAATGCTAATTCAAGCACACCATATGAGGATACCTCACACTATCGTAGTCTTGCGGGGACTCTTCAATATCTCACTTTTACTTATGCGGGGGCTCTTCAATAACTCACTTTTACTTATATGCGTGCAACAATTGTGTTTATTCATGCATGATCCGAGGGAAGAACACATGCACACTCTCAAGCGCATTGTGCGCTACATTCAAGGTACTATTGATCATGGCTTCCACCTATATCCATCATCGGTATCTACTTTCATTTCTTATACGGATGTTGATTGGGTGTATGTCCAGATACCAGACGTTCGACATCTGGTTATTGTGTATTTCTTGGTGATAACTTGGTTTCTTGGTCGGCTAAATGCCAAGCTACTTTGTCGCGCTCTAGCGTAGATGACGAATATCGAGGGGTCACCAATGTGGTGTCTGAGTCCTGTTGGTTGCGAAACCTCCTCTCAGAGCTTCATTGTCCTATACAACATCAACGCACTAAACATATCGAGATGGATATCCACTTTGTTTGCGAAAAAGTTATTCGTGGACAAGTATGTGTCTTACATGCCCCGTCACGTCATCAGATAGCGGATATCTTTACTAAGAGTTTTCCTTTGGTTCTGTTTAAGGATTTTCGGGACAGTCTCATCGTACGACAACGGTCTGTTATGATTGCGGAGTAGATATGGACTTTCAATCAAAAAAATTCTTGCTGGATATAGAAAATTCTTTATATAGAGTGATTTTCCCGAGTAGCTCGAACTTTAATACCAATATCGAATCATATCGCTCTCTCAAGTGAGGCATTTATTCACTCTTCCGTGGCCACCGCCCACTCAGATAGAGGCGCATGTTTTCACAAATATATAAAACAAAAAGCCGTTTTCAAACACTAACCCCCCCTTCATCCACAACCATTAATTCACCTCTAAAAGTTAAAAGTCTTTAGACTTCTCTAATAAGATGCCAATCCACTATTTCACTCCACTTTATTCTCCTCAATTTTGTTCTTCTTTTTCCACCAAGATAATGTTCGAATCACACTTGAAATAGTTCACCAAGTCCACGTGTCTCTATATCTTTAGGACTTATTAGTGAATGTAAACATTCTTGTTCTTCTTGCTTGATCAATCTTGAAGCATATAACTATTTCTCTTAGTATATGAAGAAGAGGGTTATGGATTCTTTAGCTTTGGATGATATAATCAACCGTTTACTTGAAGTTCGTCATAGGCCAGGGAAACAAGTACAGCTATCTGAGTCTGAGATTAGACACCTTTGTCTTAAGTCTAAAGAAATTTTCTTGCAACAACCTAATCTTCTTGAGCTGGATGCACCAATAAAGATCTGTGGTACTGTACTGCAACCCCTTTTAGATTTTCATGTTTAATTTGATTTAGACTATCTTGAATTAAGTGTTGTTTTAGGGTGTGTTTGGTACAAAGGAAAATGTTTTCTTGGAAAACAAGCATTTTTCTTGCTTAATTTTTAGTGTTTGGTAAATAAATAAAGAAATATTGTCCCAAGAGTATTTGTATGTAATCTAGCAAAACACTATATGTGGGATGGGGTGGGGAGTGGGGGTTCGGGGGTGGTGGGGAATGGGATGGTGAAGGGGTGGGGGTTGAGGGTGTTGGGAGGAGACAATGAACTTGGTATGACACTTGTGTAACTTGTTTTCCCTACTTCCATTAGAGAAGTCAAGCAACTTGTTTTCCTAGAAAAAATATTTTTTTTAAAAATTGACCAACCAAATCTGAAAAAATTGGGGAAAAAAATTCTGGAAAATGTTTTCCTCCATACCAAACATACCCTTAATGGAATTTGGGTTTTTTGAAGTGGGTTTGAATTCTTGATGCATTTCTTAAAGTGGTTTGCTTTTATTTTTTTATAAAGATGCCGTCTTTTGATTTTTCACTATCTTGAATAAGTGTGTTTTGATGTAATTTTGAGTTCTTTGAAGTGGGTTGAATTTATTGATGCATTTCTTGAAGTGGGTTGCTTTGATTTTATATAAAGATGCAGTCTTTTGATTTTTTACTACTATCTGAATAAAGCGTGTTTTTGATGGATTTTGAGTTCTGTGAAGTGGATCTATTGATGCATTTCTTTAAATGGGTTGCTGTGATTTTATATAAAGATGCAGTCTTTGGTTCTTTGTTGGACTTCTTAAAAAAGTAATATTGGTTGTTGACAGGAATGAAATGAGCTTAAATGAAGAATTGGGGATCTGAATTTCTATCCTTAGTTGTTTATGTATAGGAGGATAGAGTGTACTTGTTGAATGAGACAGATTTGAGGCTAGTAGCTCAATTTGTGTAGGAAGTTTTGTACTGAACTGTTTCAGTTGGCAAATAATATACATTAGTTACCCCCCAAAAAAAGAATTGGGATTCATATAGCCGGACCCGACTTGTTTGGGACTGAGGCGTAGTTGATGTTTGTTTGTTTGGTTGGTTGGGGACAGGGATTTGGTTCTGATCTGGTGTTTAAGACCTGCTTTGGTAGTATTAAGTTAGGGCTCATTTTGTTACTTTAAATTAGTGCTAGGGTGCATGAGTTTTAATGCTTGAAGTTGAGATGTGTTCTTCAATCTCATGAATATGGAGATAGTTTTCTTTCATGATTAGTCTGAGGGTATCCCTATATGCTTAGTCTGGAATCTGGATACAGTTTTAAAAATCAGAATTTTGGTTCTACCTGGCTAATAGTTTCATTCATATTAACCATACCAGTTATAAAAAAAGTTGATATTAGCCTTTGGCATGCTTCTGTCTTACACAGTTCTTGTTCCTATTTATCTATGATCCTTTCCCTAAGTGACCATCTTGAATTGTCCTTGCTTCTTGTTATCTACCTGAGCCAGTGTGAAAGGGCTCTCTTTTATATGTTTCTTTCAAGGGAAGGTAGATCCTCATCAAGAGACTGCTTGATTTATTTCACTTGCATAAATGAGGCATCCTCAATCTTAAGTCTAATTTTGGAGGTTTTTCAAATGCTACTTTATCCACGTTGTGGGATTTCACTGGGTATGTTGTTGTTTCAAATGCTATTTTATGGTTGCTGCATTTTGTTTTTTACTTTAAATTCTCCTCGTTTTTTAGATCAAAGAAGATGGGGGTGGGGGTGGGGGTCCTGTAGAATGTGAAGGAGCTTAAACTCTCTATCTAGATTGTATACATCTCTTAAGTTAGTCCAAAAAGCTAATAAGTCCAAACATTTGTAATTGAGTGTGTCCGGAGCTACTGCTGTTCCTTACAAACGACAATCTTTCCTTCCATATCACCCATAGGATGCAGGCATGTATAGACTATAGAGCACCACCTGACAGTCTTGATATCTCTTCGCTTTTCTCTTGACCAAACCTAGTCTTAATCTCAAAATCATTGCTCAAGGACTATCTGGTGAAGAAAACATGACTTCCTATCTAATTCTTTTCATGGTGCCATACTTTGTTAGGGGATATCCATGGTCAGTATTCTGATCTACTGAGGCTATTTGAATACGGTGGATTACCTCCAAGATCCAATTACCTATTCTTGGGCGATTATGTAGATCGTGGGAAGCAGAGTCTTGAAACAATATGCCTCATGTTTGCATATAAAATAAAGTATCCCGAGAACTTTTTCCTTTTGAGGGGAAACCATGAATGTGCTTCCGTTAATCGTATATATGGATTCTATGATGAGTGTAAACGAAGGTTCAACGTTCGATTGTGGAAGATATTCACAGATTGTTTTAACTGCCTGCCTGTGGCAGCTCTGGTTGATGAAAAGATTTTGTGCATGCATGGTGGACTCTCCCCAGACCTTCATCATCTCGATCAGATAAGGAACCTCCACCGACCGGCTGATGTTCCGGAAGCTGGACTGCTTTGTGATCTTTTATGGTCAGATCCTAGTAGGGATGTTAAAGGGTGGGGAATGAACGATAGGGGCGTTTCCTACACATTTGATCCGGATAAGGTGACTGAGTTTCTTCAGAAGCAAGATCTTGATCTCATTTGCCGTGCCCATCAGGTTTAAACTGAATATGACTTCCACCTTCCTTTGTTTCTTTTCTTTTCTTTTCAGAATTTGTTTTTGAAATTCTACGGGTTATTTGTACTTAATATAGGTTGTGGAAGATGGTTATGAGTTTTTCGCGGACAGACAGCTAGTGACTATATTCTCTGCCCCTAATTATTGTGGAGAGTTTGACAATGCTGGAGCCGTGATGAGTGTGGACGAGACACTGATGTGCTCTTTCCAGATATTAAAGCCTGCAGAGAAGAAACCTAAGTTTGGATTTGGAAGCACCACCAAAAATGGAACTTCTCTGACCAAAACGAAGGTAATTTTTTTTCTTTTCTACTGTACTTTTTGTTATGCAGAAAAAGGCAGGGTGTCGTTAGTTTATTGATCTAATTGGTTTGTAATTTTTTTATATTATTATGAAAGAGGAAACCATCCACACAAAGTTCAGATGCTTAAGTAAAACGTCACCGTATAAATACATCAAAACAATTCATGGAGGATTTATTAGTTGGACATTGGATCACTTTGGACCTGTAAAATATGGGATGCTGGGTCAGGGTTCAGTTAACTCGTTGGTCTTTATGTAGTTGAAGTATTAGGCCCCTTATAGGTACCTTTGGAATATACCCTATAAGGGAGCTTGTTCCAACAGGTGGATCTGTTTGGATCTTGATCATATGATCTATTTGCATCACTATATAATCTTTGCATAACCCGTAAGTTCTTTGGTCTTCCTCTTTATGAAAAAATAGAGAAGGTGGCGCCTTCTTGGTCTTCCTGAACCCACAGTTTCAACTTTCTAAACCCCGCAAGGTTAAGAAAGTAAAAGCTGTTTTATTGCTCTTACCAAAATTACATTTTTATCAGCCTTAAGCCCTTAAATAGTATGCCAGCATTCCGAAATCTTGTCCCCATTCATTAATATATGTCCATCTCTTGAAAGTTCATCGCTCGAAAATAAGTCCCTTCCTTCAGTAGGAAATACTTAGCAATCCTTGCGGCAATGGGTCAATGACAGTATGTGAATCGTCGCCATGCAGGCTACTTTTGGAATTCACAAATAGTCTCAGGATCCGATTAAAGTTTTAATTTTTTTCCTGTCACGGGTTCAAGCTGTGGAAACAGCCTCTTGTAGAAATGTAAGGTAAGGCTACATACAATAGATCCTTGTGGTCCGGCTCTTCCCTAGACGCCGCACATAGCGGGAACTTAGTACACCGAGCTGCCCTTTTTTTTATTGCATGTCATGTGATCTCAGTTCAATCCAGTAATTATAAAGGTGCATCAATTTCATTCTGCTTTTAGTTCTTTTTATTCATTTGTATTTCCTCCTTTTCCTCTGAAGCATCCTTGTGATTACTTCATTTTTGTCCACAGTTTTGCTTCTTCATATTCATATTTCACAATACCCTCTTACTAGTGCTAGTCATTAACATCTAAATTTCTTGCAGTCATTTCTGGGTAGAATTGGATGAAATGAACCGAACACTTCATTATTATCACCTCAGTTAGCGCCGTAGCATGCAGCCTTGTCAGATGTTTGGCTTGGGTTGGAAGCATCGAAGAAGAGTCAGAAGATGAAGATATCCTACGCATGATAGGGGAGTCGGGAAATCTGTACAATTCTGATTGTTGTGTATAATATAAACCAAAATCTAGTGAACATGACCTTTATGATTCACCAGCAAAAAGATTTACTAACCCTTCAACTCTTTTATTTGTGTTTAGGGGTGTAAATGAATCGGGCTGTTTGTGAACAAAAGTTCAGCTCAAGCTCGTTTATGAAACGAGTTGAGCTGAGCTTGTGTTTGCCTTTCATCTTGAATAGTGATCGAGCTGAGGTCAACAAAAACTTGGCTTGTTTGTTAGTTCATTACATTTCAAAAGTAACACTATATCCGTTTTTGTGATCTCACTGTTGAAATTACTCATATTATATTGCCACGCTTGCCGTGGGCGGTGTCAGGTGTTTAGTGTCACATTAGTTGAGAGAATGAGTTATCTCTCTTTATATAATTTTAGGTAATTCTAAACTTATGAGCTAATTTTAAAATCTAACGTATATTTGTTTTACACCGGCTTTAATGTACCTTAACCCTAGGGGTATACTTTTTGATGAAACCTTACCCCAAGTCCCATAGAAGATCTTCTTATGCAATGCCAGCAACAAGGAAAGCTACTAATTAGGCTTAGGCCTGAAGGGAGAATATCATTTGTTTACTTGGGCTTAGTCCCCTTCCTTCATCAGAAAAGGGAGGAATGGTAGTAGAAAGGCATTGGACCTGCACGAATGGTGTAACGATTGTCTCGATGTCTCTGATAGTACTTGTTCTTGGAAGAAGATTTCTCTTTGTGAAATCAAAGGTTATTGCTTGTTGGCGACCTAACGCAGTATCATTATTTCAAGTCAACTATGCAATTATTGCTTGCAAAACTACAATGTCTCCCTTCACACGTGCCAGAATTTCATTTAAAAAGAGCTTCAGATTACTCAATAAATACACTGATGAGTAATAACTGAGTTAGCTCAACGTGATAAGTAGCATATTTTTAGCGTTCGCATTCGCCTCTAATATTTGAATTTCATTTTTTATTTTGAGACTCTCCTACCCTTTGCATAGATCTTCTTATATAAGAAAATAAAAATAAATATCATGGCGCACCTGGTTATTTACACCTAGTTACTCATGGCAAATGTGTAAATATACCTCTTAACTTTGCAATATAGAGCAGATATGTATGTATGTATGTATGTATATCTTTCCAGTGAAATCCCTCAACGTAGGGTCTAGCATATAGAGCAGATATATCCCTCATTAAAAAAGTGGTGCATATATACTTTTACCGTTATATAATAGTGCAAATAAACCATTGCCGTTAACCAGGTGCGCCATGATACTTATATATGTAAATACTCATGGCGCACCGGGTTATTTAATACTTATATAACCATAATACTTATATACACATGCACCATTTATGTAATGACAGGGGTATATATGCACCACTTTTTAACGAGGGATATATCTGCTCTATATTGCAAAGTTAATGTTAGGATTTGAGTCACAAACCCTACCTAATTAGAAAACAGTAAATAAGCGAAGAACAAATAACACACATAGATTTATAGTGGTTCACCATCAATGCGAAACTACGTCCACTTTGCCATTGCAGATTTTACTATAATCAAATAGGGAGTTTGAGTTTACAGTTCTCTCTTTCTCTCTTGCTCGACCACACATAAAGAAAACGGCGCCCTAGTCTATATATAACGAAAACTAGGGCGAACATAATACAGGTCCGAAATTTCCAAAATATCCTCCACTAAATAACCTTACATTATAAAAAAAAATCAGGGCGGCTCCCCCGGGAGGGGGGTTTACCACTCCCTTCCAACCCCACGTCGACTTGTCCGCTCAGGTCGATCAGCGTTCCACACTCTACGTAGGATCTTCATAGCGTCGGTGATAAATTAGGCTCCCAACTCAACAGTTAAGGGATATATTTGCAACTTTTCCTTATAAACAAATCAATGAAAGCGATAATGCCTCAATTTATGATTCCTTGCAAGACTTGCATTCAACTACATTATACAAACAGGATTAAAATTATTAGCTTTCTTCCCAAATATAGTTGTCAATAGACAATATTGTCACGGTAACTCAATATATAAGCATCGCGAAATTGCGAAACTAGCTCGGACTTTCACTAAAAATATTCAAATTATTTAATTATATTTATATATAATATAATTTTTGACATATACACCTAGTATAATATATATATATATATACACAATTTCAGCAAATGGTGATTGGTGAAACACCTTTTACATATGTGGCTATGAAAATCGAGTTAAAGTTTGTGAAACTTGAAAGTAATTTGGAAAGAACAATGAAAATGCATTACTAATAAAATTAACTTATACGTACCCCAGGCGCACGATTTATAGTTATCAAGTTTTGGGTTAAAATACATTTAATTGGTTCTTTAGGACCATTTGATTTAGGAAAATTAAATAACTTTGGTTCTTATAATTTTATGTATTTCTTGTCTTAAAAAAAACTAGTCTAGACATAAAAAGTAAATGAAAGAAGAGAGCAGGTGTCAATGGTATTTATTCACGTGTTAACTTTCTTTTCTGATTTTGAATATTTTCTCATTGTCATAATAGAACTAGTATACTAGTTATGATTCCTTTTGAGACCTTTTATTCTAAAATGATGTATTTGGAAAGAGTAAAAATATTTATACTTCTCAATTTTGCTTTAAATATCAAACTTTTCTCAACTTTAAATAAGAGACGATATCCCTGTTTATCCTAATTATCTTTTAAATGCCTATTTTGCGTTACGTTATCAATCTTTATCTTTTTTTACTTTTTTAAATCATGATATTCTTAATTTTTTTTAATCTATATAACAAACTTTCTATAGAAAAAACAAATATTATTTTCAAGACGAAAAAAAGTGAGAAGTAATAATTGAGAATTTTAGTAAAAGACGTTCTATAACGAAATAAATAATAAGAATAAAAAACATTTATTAACACAAAAAAAAAACTTGACACAAGAGGGGTAGAATGTTTATTATTCATAGTTGAAGGGAGATCTTGTTTTTAAAAAAGAATTGGGGGTATAAATGATTTCACCCAAGTAAGATTATACAATTCAACTATGACAAACTAATGAAATGATTAGGTTATAACTATAACGTTGAGTCAAAGTAATTTAAACTATCAAGATTAGTATTATAAATATATATAAATATGAGAATACAATTTTAAGATGTTTAAATATTGACTGAACAAATGAAATACATAATTAATAATCATAATAATAATATTTATTTAGTTACTCATTCTATAATATTGATTTTCTTACTAAAATTATGTTTTTGGTAAGATTTAAAGATTGATAGAATTTGGTTTAATTTTGACTTCTGATCAAATCTAATGTATATATATAGGAAGCTATTTACAAGATTTTCAAATTTTATCTTGTAAAAACACCTCACACCAATTATAAAAACTCTTCTTTTGTTTCTTTATTTTTCACACCCCAATTGTATTTGTTAAGAGTACCACATTGGATATGGAATGAAAATATAGACTCCTTATATGGACTTGGATAATCATCACCCTACAAGCTAGCTTTTGGGGTTAAGTTAGACTCAAGATCCATTTTTTACAATATTTTTTATTCCTCTCTATACATTTCCTCTAGATATTATACTTCAGTTTTTATTTATATCCTCCGAAAATGACCCAAATGTGTGGAGAGCATTTAGCGGGATGGGATCCCCTCCAGTAATGTATTCAGTAATTCTATGTGATTACTTAAATGAATGTCAAACACGCAGTTAATATTTCAAAAGCCTAAATGTAGTTTTTATTAATACTTTTTTATATATATTTTATATTTACTTCATTACATAAATAGCACTTAAAATGATAAAAATATAAAATGACAGAGAGTACTGTTTTCACCATTTTCCTCCATCTCCCACACCCACAAACTTTTTTACCTTTTTCTTCACCTTATTTTTATTTATTTATTATGTCTTCTATTTACTTTATTAAATAAACGAAAAGGGGTAAAAGGATGCCCTTAATGTATTAAAATTTATTCAAAATGTTATCCTTCCACTTACTGCATCAAATTTGCCCCTAATGCTATTTTTATGCTTAAAATTAAATGCAATAAATGGCAGGAGGACATTTTTATTTTGATATGTTAAGAACTTTTTTTTACCCTTTTTCGTTTATTTTTTGGATTAAGAAAATTTAATCCAAAATTTTGCACTGTATATATAGGATAGATTTTTTATGTTTATGTAGATATATTAACTGTTGAATACCTTGAACAAATGTAAAATATTAGTTCAAGCGGTCCAGAGTGTTTAAAATTGTCTTCAGCATCCTAGGTTTGATTTTCAGGGACAACATTATTTTTTATGTTTAGCTTTTATTTTTTTATCCCCTGAATGAAAACTCTGAATCCGACACTGATGATCGCATATGTATCTCAGGCACACGATTTATAGTTATCGAGTTTTGGGTCAACCGTTTGGTTTAGGTATGGACCGCTCCAAAATAAAACTTACTTTGGCTAATTCAGATGGCTTATGACTCTTGGAATCTATGCATATAATTTCTTGTCTTCAACAAAATATTTTGATAGTAATAAGTGATTTTTTAGCTTACGCACGCCTTTTAAGAAAGTGCTCACTTTTAGAAAATTAGGAGTGTTTTACTAATTTTTTTCTAATTAAATGACTAGAAAAGAAAAACTACTTAATGATTCTTGAGTAAATAAGAATAAATTTAGAAGAATAAAATTAATTATTTCTTGAAATCCTAAAACAACACTTCTTTTGAAATAAAATAAAAAGTCTAAAACATCATTTACTTAGAATAGGAGGGAATAAGAGATAAACGGGGGAAGAGACCAAGAGTCGATGGTATTTGCGTGTTAACTTCCTTTTCTTATTTTAAACCTTTTCTCATTGTCATAAAAAAAAAATTAAGATTCCATTTCGGATTTTTATGCTAAAATAATCTATTTGGTGTATTTTTATCTCTGTAACCTTTTTTTTTTTTTAAAAAAAAAAAAGCAAATGTTCATATAGTACCTTATAGCAAAATATTTATTAAAAAGGTGCATTCGTTTTCCTAGTCTTTTGAAGTGTTCTTGATAATGATACTCGTGATAAGTATATATCAGTATCAAATGGAATGCTGCATATAATATTAGCCTTTGGAAATTTGCACAACTTATAATAGCAGTTGAATCCATTACTTAATTTGTGTATCGAAACAACCAAAAGGAAATGAGATCACTTCTTATGAAAGCTACACAATCTTTTAATGATGGATTCAGAATTTACATCGTGAGTTCAATTTGTTATATGTACTTAGTTTTATTTCTTTTCTCTTAAATATACAAATATATAAAAGGTCAGAATATCATCATTATCAAGTATTATTAGTATTATTTTTTTATAATGATAATATTCGAGCTAACTCGCTCGTAATATGTAGATCGGGTGATATAACGGTCCATTATTTCCACTCCTATGCTATCACTGATTCTTCTTATTGAACTGACCAGTTTTGATTGGACCATATAAAGTCTAATACCTAATCACTGCCTTTTTTCCGCCTACAATATTCACTGGCTTCAGTTTTACAAGTTTCAAATAATACTAGGTGTCAAATTGTCAAAATTAATAGGCCATCAAAATTAATAGGCGTTTGGTCACGAAAAATTAAATATTTTTTTACTTTATTTAAAATTCTAAAGTTAGAATTTTGAAGTTGAAGATGGAGTTGTGTTTGGTTATAATTTGAAAAGAATATTTGATTGTTTGAATGTATTGAAAGAGAAAAAATAATATTTTAGTTGTTTTTCAAATTTCAAATACAACTTCAAGTTGTATTTTGAATTTTAATGGTCAAACAATGTTTTTAAAATAAAGTGAAAAAGAAAAGAAAAAAAGTAAAAAAAAATCTGACAGGTGAAAAATTCTCATTGCCAAATGGGTAAGAATATGTAGTTTCAGCTTAAAAAATAAGAAAAAAATGTTTGCAAACTTTTCTCATAAATTTCTTAACGCTCTCGGGTCTTCGCACTTCCATCCACAGTGTTCTTCTACATTAATATTTGACTATTTCTCAATTATATTTCGACGACCCTAAACTTTGAATACAGATCCAAAAAATGGATAGCCTGCCTAATTTTGCCGTTATTTTTGACATCATTGTAGAGTCATAATTAAAATGTACATATCTACATCGATTGATGAACTATGGGAATAAGTCATAAACATTAAAGTGAAGATAGTGAATATATTTCGTATATATTTGTAATTAATATTTAGTGTAATTAATGTAAAATAGAGATCCTAATTCTATTAGGACTATAATTATATATATATATATATATATATTAATAAGAGAACTCCGGCAAGGAGATTTACACTATTCTACATGGTATTAAGAGTCAAAAATCCCTCCCTACCCTAAACCCTATTTTCGGCCGTCATACCCTATATTTCCTCCCTTCTTCCGCCGCACAATACCGTATACCGCGGCACCTCGCTAATATACAGCCAAACCGGCCCTCCTCCTTACATATCTCTCCGTATACATCAGGTATACAAGTGATATTTAGCGATATACAGTCAAATCAAACATCTTTCTACCTATCTCGCCCGTATACATCTGGTATAAAGGAGATATCCCCTCTTCCGCCGCAAAATAGTCGTATACCACCGGTATACCAAGGCTCCCCGCTGATATACAGCCAAACCGGCCCTCCCCCTTACATATCTCGCTGTATACATCTGATTTACAGGTGATATCTCGTCGTATACAGCTAAATCAACCCTCTTCTTTACATATTTCACCCGTATACATCTGATATACAGGTGATATTTAGTGATATACAACCAAATCATACCTCTTTCCTACCTATCGCGCCCGTATACAGTGATATACACCCCACTCGTACCCCACATCACCCGAAAAGGCCTGTAAACCGATGATATGCAGCTGATATACGGCTGCCCCAAACCCTATATACTACTACCAAATTTCATATACTCTCATGGCGTCACCCGCGGCCTACGTATCTTCTTCCGCTTCATCTTTCTCAACACCCGAAGTCATAAATCTTCCTCGTGGAATTTGGGCCAACAATACATGCAGTCCACAACAGGCCCAACAACAGTGGACCGGCCCGCCCACCGCCCGGCCACCGTCCGCACTGGCCTACCTTCAAGAAGAGCGTTCCGCAGGCCCAGGAACAACAATCTCAGTGGGCTCAGCTAAGGCCTAACATCCTGGGAGCCCATCCAGCGGCTCGCCTCCCGCTCCGAGAAATGTATTGTTGGAACTGGGTTGGAACGACAAGCAACTCTAGATTCGGGGGATCTTGCTATAGCCGAACACGAGGGAAGAGTCGTTTATACCAATATTGACAAGTTTCTTTTAGCAGGTAATGGAGATATTCTAAGCATTCCATTAATTATATATCAACGTTTCAATAAAAATACTTGTACGCATCAAAAACTCCAGGTTCCTCTGGGTAAATGCATTAAAAGGGGACAAATTTTAGCTGATGGTGCTGCTACGGTTGGTGGGCTGCTTCGCCTAGCAGCACGATGCTTGTATTGCTCTCCCATAACCCGTCTTCACGGTTTAGGATGCTCCCATTTCGCTCGCCGCTACTACGGGAATCACTTTTGCTTTATTTTCCTCTGGCTACTAAGATGTTTCAATTCGCCAGGTTGTTTTTTGCCTGCCCATGGATTCAACAGCAATTCAAAAGGTTGCCCTATTCGAAAATTTCCGGATCTATGCTTATTTTCAATTCCCCGAAGCATTTCATTGATTACTACGCCCTTCCTTGTCTTTGGGTGCCTAGGTATCCACCGTAAGCCTTTTCTCGTTTGAACCTCGCCCTTCACTTTTAAGGGTATGTCATCCTTAGGTTCTGCTAAATGGATGGATCTTATCAACGTCCATGAATGATAAATTATAGATCGAACCGCCGAATCGGAAAAATTAGGTGCCATCATCATAAAGCTTTGTAACAGCTAAGTTCACGAATTGAAGATAAGCAGACTCGAACCGTTGACATCCGCCGCAGGGTAAACCATCGCCTCTCAGGTCCCCCGACTGATTCTACCATAGAGGCCAACGATAGACAATAACCCCCCCCCCGAACACAGCTTACAACTTTCATCGTACTGTGTTCTCCAAAGAGCAACTCTTCTCAAAATCTCACTCAAAAGGTAATGAGTCATTGCCCTTCTCCGACCCTGACTGCCCAACCTGAGAGCGGACAACTAATCTGTTCCACCTATTGAACAGGGTTCTATGGTCAGTCCGTGACTCCACCTTGGGGTGATCTCATAGTTCCTACGGGGTGGAGATGATGGGGTCAACCCATAGATTTTCCTTCCTTTTCTTTTGCCGCATTTTGCTCAAAGGGTTGAAGGGAGATAGTGCATCAAGCTATTCGCAAGGGCCAACTTGATCCTCTTCCCCAGAGATCTCAGATGAGGGAACCCTAGGAGAGTCGCCGACTCCAACTACCGTTTATGTATGATCCATACTAGATCTAACCAACTGCCCATCCTACCTTCTCTACATTCTTGACAGCCCATCTTTATCTCAGTAGAGTCTTTCAATGGCACGGTTTGGTCCTCTTCCCCATTGTACGCGCCCATTTTCGACCGCCTCATCCACGAAGGAAAGGAAACCGACACGATCGCGACGTATGGGCATTTTTCGAATTGATTAATGCTTAAGGAGTCGTCACCTAATTATTCTAATATGAATTAGGGCACCTAAATATTACTATAATTGATGCAAAATAAACTCCGTTTAATGGTCTGTGAAACTATGAGATTCTAGGTAAGGGTTCTCTATTATTCTAATGGGAATGGGTTAGACATCCTTTAAGATCCGCTAACTTACGGTTATCCGGTCAAACTCAGGTTAATTATAATGCTAAGGACAAAATGCATGTTTAAAAGCATAAAGTTAAAACGGGTGTTGCAAGTATTTTAAAAGATGCATTTGATAACATAAAAGATCTCTTTTCGGAAAGTATGCATGGTATTGTTTATAAAATACATGTTTTGGCAATTGATAGTAAGGAGAAAAGCAAGTTGTTTGTAATGCAAAGAAGTAATTTTTTGGAAGCCATTTTTAAATTGTAAATTGGATAAGAATTTTTTTTTTTGCATGATTAATAATGCGAGTAAAAGATGACCAAATTATTTTGAAAGTTTTGAATATGCATGACAAGCCTAAAATAAATAAGCTAGCGGCGGGTTTCCAAATTTAAAACTACCCGAGCCTAAAATAAATAAACTAGCGGCGGGTTTCCAAATTTAAACTACCCTTTCTAGTTTATCAGTTCTAGCCCTAATTCTTCTAAATATTCAAACAATCACACAAGCAGAATAATTAAATTACAACACAAAATAAAAGGAAAGCAGAGTTAAAAGAAGTTAAACCGGTAACAGCTAAGGTGATGATAGTGTCATCTCTTGGGCCTTGGGCACAAGTGCGGCAATCTTGTTCTATTTCGCCTATGTAGAACCCCGCTTTGTTATCCCATATTGTTTGGATATTCCTCGCAAGGTGTGAAAGAAAAGACTATTAGAAATAAAGGAATGCGAGTAAAACCTTCGGATCCGTAAAAAACAATAGAAGTTTTGATTACAGAAGGCTCAGACTTATATTTTAAGCAAAAAGAAATTTCATTCATGTCGTGGCTGCGAACTAGTGACTCGTCAGTCAATCTAGTTGTCTCGCCGATGCATGTTGATTTTTCGCATGTGATTTTATTACAAGTCTCATCATCGCCCTATTCCAAAGGAAAGCAAACCGAGGGGCACCCTTTCTGGAGGGAGCATGGCCTCAAATTAATTTTCATTGGCCCAAAGTGTAGTATCATGTTCAAATCAATGGGCATAATACAGCAGTTGAGCACATTTAAGGCATCAACTAGTCAGCGAATTTAGTGACATGTTGTCCAAAAGGGCATCGCATTAAAAATGCAGTAAACAGCCCTTAAAATGCAGCAGCAGTGGCCCTTAAAATGTGGTAAAAACAGCCCTTAAAATGCAGCAGCAGTGGCCCTTAAAATGTGGTAAAAACAGCCCTTAAAATACAGCAGCAGTGGCCCTTAAAATGCAGTAAAAACAGCCCTTAAAATGCAGCAAATTTATCCATAAATACAACAGCAAATGGCCCAAAACTCAGCCGTCATTTCGGCCTCAAATCTGCCTAAAATATAGCAGATTGCTTCTCGAAACACAGTAGCAAATTAGCTCAGAATTATAGCAATAAATATGCATTACATGCAGCAGTGATTTCCCTAAAACCAACAAAATGGTCCAAAATGTAGCAGCAAACAACTCCAAAATACACCAGCAAAATGACAAAAATGCAGTAGCAAAGCAAGTCTCTGGTCCAACATAAATCACCCAAAGTGCAACAAACAACTCGCTCAAATGTGACATATTTAGGACACCGCAACAGCCCACACATAAGTCTCCCCCAAGTCATGCAAAGAAACAGGAGGTAAAGAATTAATACCAAGTATTAAATTCAACAAAGTAAACAAACAGCAAAAGTCATTTCATTTGTTGAGTGACTATTGCAACTTAGTCTAGTTTTAACACATTAGGGAAGGTTCAACATTTAAAGCCTTGAAGTAGTTGAGAACATACAAAAATATCCAGATATCACAAGTTATAAGAGACCTAAGCTTCTGATGCTGCGAATCTGAAAAAACGTAACTTAAGAAAAATATTTGGTCGCCAATCATTTGGAGTAATTTCCAGCAAGTAAAAATACCAACTGAACTTAAATGGGCGAGCAAGAACAGGAACACATAAAAGTGGTTGAACCTTCACCAAAAATGGCCGACGACAGCTGTGGTCTGCGTGGAATTGCAAGCAGCAATTTTAGGGGGAAAGCGTTTGACACTTGAGCAAATAATGTACACTTATAAGCAGTTCATGTGAACATTTGAGACAAACAGAGCTGAAATTACAAACTCGTACTTGGTTTTTCGACCCGAAAATGGACTCACCATCAAAACCATGATTTTGAGGGCTCAGATTTGCTGCATTTGAACAAAGCAAGAGAATGCAACACGCGCCATGGCTGCAGACACCGGATTGCATATTGATGCCATACTGGGTCGCCCCGCCAAGATACGGGTCGGATATTCTCAAAGCAGTGTTAAAGAACACATCATATTTGAAGGACAAAAATTAAAGATCAGCCATTTGAAGGGAAATTCGTGCAATTTCTTCAGGTAGTGCAGTAGAAGAAAATTATCATCACAGCCCGGTTTCGACTTTTGAAACGACTTGGGAAAACCCGACCCGGATTTTTGACCCGGCCCGAAACAAAACAGCCCCGAAACAGTCCGGAAATGTGAAGAACAAAAGGGGCTTTTTGGATTGAAAATTTAGGAACCGAAAAGGAGTATATTTTAACCCAAAAATTTAGGAACAAACAAGTTTGCTTTTCTGATTTTCCTTCTTGGTTTCTCGATCCTGAAAGCTAGTGATTCGAATTCAAACAATATGTCACATTATCCAGAACTGGCGACAAACTAAAGAAATGTTGAAACAACTTCATGATATTTCTGCCAAACAAAATGCAAGACATCTAATACTAATCACACAATCTCACTAAATTAATCTAATAGAAGCAAACTGTAATTTAAATAAATGCCCAAGTGACAACAGAACAACAATAGAAGAAAAGGAGAGAAAATTGCCTCTTTTTGGCGCAGCTACGGGGCGATGCGAGTCTATGAACACCCTTTCACCCAAACTGAATTCCGACTAGCAGATGGGAGACCCAAAAAATAACTGGGAGCGAGAACTGTTGGGCATTGATATGATCAATGGGAAATGATGGATGAAAAGTGAACGCAATGTAAAAGTTCATTTTGTCTTGCTTAAACTAGTTTGTCCCGCATCGAAAAAAAAAGAAAAGAAATTATATATTATATTACACATTCTCTAGTCACTAAAAAGGTGGAGGGGGCAAGTAACCCTCGCGTCGTCGCCGTCGTCGTCGCTCGGCTTCGGCTTCGGCTTCGATCAAATGATCTGATTGATTGATAATCTTTTTGGATCAAATTTTCTTTAATTTTAATTATTTAATTAATTATTATTTAATTAAATTAATTAACTTATTCAATCCTACCCGTTAGTGACCCGGATCCTCGCTTGTATATCACACTTGTCCGCGCATTCTTTTATAATATAGTCATTCTCATTCATGTGGGGATTGTTGGGTATTGGTATTGGTGAATGGGAAATGATGGGATGATGGGATGAAAAGTGAAGGAATGTAAAAGGTCCATTTTGCCTTGTTAAACCAATTGTCTCACATTGGAAAAAGAAAGGAAAAGAGAGGTGTATATATTACATTACACATTCTCTACTCACTAAAATGGTTGAGGGGGCAAGGACCCCTCGCGCCGTCGTCGTCGTCGCTCGGCTCGGCTCGGCTTCGGATTCGGTCAAAATTTTAATTATTTAATTAATTATTATAATTTTCATTAATTTTAACTATTTAATTAATTATTATTTAATTAAATTAATTAACTTATCCAATCCTACCCGTTAGTGACCCGGATCCGCGTGTCTGACCCGCGACCCGATTTCTTTCCCATATTTAAATTTCCCACCGCTTTTTGGTGGTACGTTCGAAAGGGTTGCAAACCTTCAGAAACAGTACTTCCATGGCTATAAATTCGTTTGATTCCTCAGAATTTTACTCACTAATTTTCTGAACAACACAAACTACTTCTTCTTCTTCTGCACAAATAAATTTTGTGTGATATACTGTCGTTGAGTGGTTCGCCGCTACCTGAATTTGGAGTACTACTATTCTGATAAGATAATTGTTCTATCCTGGGAGGGGATATTCCATCAACCTCGAGTACTGTGAGGGGAATAATTTCCTTAAGGACACACTTTGAACTAAGTGGGCTCGATTATATTCTGAAAAATTATTCTTATTTTTCATTACTGATTCTGTTTATTTTCAGTTATTATTATTTACTGGTTTTTTGGAATACAGATTGCTAACAATCTTAAGGAAATTATATTTTTAGATTAATCTGTATTTTGTTTTGGAGACTAAAACCTGTGCGGTTTTCTACTCCGTATGAAATTTCATATTCTGACTTGAAGATATAAAAAACTTCGTTGGAATATTAAAGTTCATACTTGTACAACGATTTGAAGAACATAAAAACTTCATCGTTGTTGTATTCTGGTTTGGAGATTAAAACTTGTGTAGTTTTCTACTCCATATGAATATTAGTATTCTGACTCGAAGATATAAAAACTTCGTTAGAATACTAAAGTTTCATAATTATACTTGCGATTTGAAGAAATAAAATCTTCATCGTTTAAGTCTGTGATTGAATTGTTATTCGGTTTTATTAACTAAAACAGTTTGTCGATTTGACAGTGACAAACGAATAATGGCAATTGAGACCGAAACTACCTCTGCGAATACTTGCACCGGCGGTTACTCCTACAACCCGTACCGCCGTGCCACCGGGCCGAGAAACTGCGAAGTTCACCGGTGCCAACTTTAAAGGATGACAAAGAAAGAATGTTCTTTTGGCTTACCACCCTTGGTATGCAAAAGTTCACCAATGAGGACCCTCCCGTGCCTCGCCGCCGACATGCCCGACAACCAACAGTTCATGGTTACTGAGGCTTGGAAACATGCTGATTTTTTGTGCAAAGGGTACATTTTGAGTGCCTTAGAAGATGACTTGTACAATGTCTACAGTGCAGTAGAGACTTCCAAAGAACTATGGAGTGCACTTGAAAAGAAGTACAAAACCGAAGATGCTTGCTTGAAGAAGTTTGTGGTTGCCAAATTCCTAGACTACAAAATGGTGGATGGAAAACCCGTTGAAACTCAAGTTCAAGAGCTTCAACTTATCTTCCATGACCTTATTGCTGAAGGTATGGTAGTAAATGAAGCATTCCAAGTGGCTGCAATGATTGAGAAGTTGCCGTCCTCATGGAAAGATTTCAAGAATTATCTTAAGCACAAAAGAAAGGAAATGAAGTTGGAAGATCTTGTGATTCGTCTCAAGATCGAGGAAGATAACAAAACCGCTGAGAAAAGGTACCGTAAGACTTCACCAATTGAATGGGCAAACATCGTTGAAGATGCTGCTCTGAAAAAGAACAAGAAAATGAAGAGGCCTTCTGGAAAGGAGAAAGATTCCAACAAGAAAAAATTCAAGGGCAACTGCTTTAATTGTGGGAAAGCTGGCCACAAAGCCCCAGATTGTCGTCTCCCGAAAAAGAACAAGGGAAAAGGACAAGCCAATATGGTGGAAAAGAATGATGATATGGATGATCTGTGTGCAATGCTATCGGAGTGCAATTTGGTTGGAAACCCAAAGGAGTGGTGGCTTGATTCTGGTGCCACTCGACATATTTGCTCTACAAAAGAAGCATTTGCAACCTATGCTCCCGCTGGACCCGAAGAGGTACTGTTTATGGGAAATACTGCAACAGCCAAGGTTGAAGGATATGGGAAGATACTTTTGAAGATGACTTCCGGCAAGGTCATGACTCTCAATAATGTTATGCACGTTCCAACAATTCGGAAGAATTTAGTTTCAGCGAGACTACTCGTCAAAAACGGGTTTAAGTGCGTGTTGGTTAGTGAGAAAATTGTAATAAGTAAGAATGATTTGTTCATAGGAAAGGGCTACCTCACCGAGGGCCTTTTCAAACTCAATGTAATGGTTGTTGACAGTATTAATGAAAATTCAGCTTCGTCTTACTTATTGGAGTCAAATGATTTATGGCATGTTCGTTTAGGACATGTCAACTACAAAACCTTGCGAAAATTGATTAATTTAGAAGTATTGCCTAAATTCGAGTTTAATAAATCTAAATGTGAAATCTGTGTTGAATCTAAGTTTGTTAAACATCCATATAAGTCTATTGATAGGAATTCAAATCCTTTAGACTTAATTCACACAGATATATGTGATATGAAGTCAATACCATCTCGCGGTGGGAAAAAGTATTTTATAACTTTTATTGACGATTGCACTCGATATTGTTATGTGTATTTGCTTAATAGTAAGGATGGAGCAATTGATGCATTTAAGCAAATACAAGAACGAAGTGGAAAATCAATTGAATAAAAAGATAAAAATGATTAGAAGTGATAGGGGTGGAGAGTACGAATCTCCTTTTGGAGAGATATGTTTAGAATATGAAATTATTCATCAAACTACTGCCCCTTACACACCACAATCAAATGGAATTGCAGAAAGGAAAAACCGACATTAAAGGAAATGATGAATGCCTTACTAATAAGTTCCGTTTACCGCAAAGCTTGTGGGGGAAGCTATCCTTACAGCTAACCGAATACTCAACAGGGTGCCCCACAACAAAACACAATCTATTCCATATGAACTATGGAAAGGAAGAAAACCCAACTTGAAATATTTCAAAGTGTGGGGGTGTTTAGCAAAGGTCCAAGTTCCTTTGCCTAAAAGGGTGAAAATCGGATCAAAAACTGTGGATTGTGTTTTTATTGGCTATGCTACAAACAGCAAAGCTTGTCGGTTTTTGGTTCACAAATTGGACAATCCCGAAATTCATGTTAATACGGTAATTGAATAAGATAATGATGAATTCTTTGAAAATATTTATCCGTATAAAACTGAATGTGAGTCGTCAAGTGAAAGATCTAAACGACCGCGAGAAGAACCAAAGGAAAATACACCAAGTAAAGAGGATGCAAGGCGTAGCAAACGTCAAAGGACATCTACTTTCTTTGGACCAGATTTTGTGACATTCTTGCTTGAAAATGAGCCTCAAACATTTAAAGCGGCGATGTCTTCTTCGATTCAACATTTTGGAAAGAGGCGAAAATAGTGAGATTGAATCAATTTTGAACAACCATACATGGGAATTGGTTGATCGTCCTCCCGGAAATAAACCTTTAGGATCAAAATGGATTTTTAAAAGGAAAATGAAAGCTGATGGCACTATTGACAAATATAAGGCAAGACTTGTGGTCAAAGGTTATAGACAAAAAGAAGGCCTTGATTACTTTGACACATACTCGCCGGTAACAAGAATAACATCTATTCGGGTGTTAGTGGCACTGGCGGCCGTATATGGTCTTGAAATCCATCAAATGGATGTCAAGACAGCTTTCTTAAATAGAGAATTGGAGGAAGAAATTTACATGGAACAACCTGAGAGTTTTGTGGTTCCTGGTAAAGAAAGGAAAGTGTGCAAACTTGTTAAATCACTTTATGGACTTAAACAAACACCAAAAAAATGGCATGCGAAATTTGACCAAACAATGTTGGCAAATGGATTTAAGATTAATGAGTGTGACAAATGTGTTTACATTAAGAATACTCCAAATCATGAAGTAATTGTTTGTTTATATGTTGATGACATGTTGATAATGAGTAGAGATATTACCGATGCGAATGCTACGAAGCGTATGCTGGCTAGCAAATTTGATATGAAGGACTTAGGAGTTGCTGATTTGATCTTAGGCATCAGAATTCATAAAACTCCACAAGGTCTAGCATTATCGCAGTCTCATTATATTGAAAGAGTACTTGACAAGTTTAAGTATTTAAATTTCAATGTTGCAAAGACTCCAATTAATGTAAGTTTTGCACTTCAAAAGAATGAAGGTGAAAGTGACTCACAATTGAACTATGCACGAGTTTTGGGAAGTTTGATGTATATTATGAATTGTACACGACCAAATATAGCATGTGCTATAAGCAAGCTGAGTCGATTCACGAGTAATCCCAATCAAACTCATTGGATGGCAATGAAACGAGTCTTGGGGTATTTAAAACACACCCAAACCTATGCTTTGCATTATAATAAATATCCCGCAGTAATTGAGGGATATAGTGATGCAAACTGGATCACCGGATCATCGAAGTTAAATCCACGAGTGGATATATTTTCACCGTTGGTGGAGGAGCCAGTGTCTTGGAAATCATCAAAACAGACATGCCTCGCCCGCTCTACAATGGAATATGAATTTATAGCTTTAGACAAGGCCGGTGAAGAAGCTGAATGGCTCCGGAATTTCTTAGAAGATATTCCATTCTGGCCCAAACCTTTGGCTCATATATGTATACATTGTGACAGTCAAGCATCAATAGGTAGGGCAGGGAGCGTAATGTACAACGGAAAATCTCGTCACATACGACGAAGACACAATACCGTTAGACAACTTCTCTCTAGTGGCGTTATCACAATTGACTAAGTAAAGTCAATAGATAACGTGGCGGATCCGCTTACAAAAGGCTTATCTAGAGAGGGAGTTAGTAGATCATCAATGAGAATGGGGTTAAGGCCGAGGACAAGTCATCATGGCGGTAACTCTACCTAGCAGACTGGAGATCCCAAGAGCTAGGTTCAAGGAGATCAAACAAAGTTGTGACTAACGGTTCAACATTGTCAAATAACTCAACCCATTCTCGGATGAAGACAATGTTCAGAAATAAGGATAAAACATTATGGCTTGTTAATGAGTTAATAAAGCATTAAGGTTCTTTAATGATTATCTAAATCTGGCAGTGTATGACTAGATAATGTGGCTATAAGACCACATGTTTAGAAATCACCTATATGAGTATTAAGTGTAAGCTGCTTTAAAGGGGAATGACAGTGAAGGCCCATTCTCTATGCACTCATGAAACCATGAGGTGTTCATGGCTGAAACGAACACAACCGTGAGAACCATAAATGGTTGAGGGTTGATTATGTGACTTATGTTGTCTAGGTATACAACAAAGTTCGACGGTTCAAAGATATCAAATCTACCGATTGATCGAATATATCCGATATAAGTTCACTACGGAAAGTTCAAAGAAAAACCTACTTATCTAGATGCAGTCAATCCTCGCTTGTATATCACACTTGTCCGCGCATTCTTTTATATTATAGCCATTCCCATTCATGTGGGGGATTGTTGGGTATTGATATTGGTGAATGGAAAATTATGAGATGAAAAGTGAAGGGAATGTAAAATGTCCCTTTTGCCTTGGGTAAACCAGTTGTCCCACATCGGAAAAAGAAAGGAAAAGAGAGGTGTATATATTACATTACACCTTCTCTAGTCACTAAAAGGGTTGAGGGGGCAAGGACCTCTCGCGCCGTCGTCGTCAAATCAATCCGAATCCGAGCCTAGCGACGACGACGGCGTGAGGGGTCCTTGCCCCCTCAACCCTTTTAGTGACTAGAGAAGGTGTAATGTAATATATACACCTCTCTTTTCCTTTTTTTTTCCCGATGTGAGACAACTGGTTTACCCAAGACAAAATCGACCTTTTACATTCCCTTCACTTTTCATCCCATCATTTCTCATTCACCAATATCAATACCCAACAATCCCCCACATGAATGTGAATGGCTATAATATAAAAGAATGTGCGAACAAGTGTGATATACAAGCGAGGATCCGGGTCACTAACGGGTAGAATTTGATAAGTTAATTAATTTAATTAAATAATAATTAATTAAATAATTAAAATTAAAGAAAATTTGGTCCAAAAAGATTATCAATCAATCAGATCATTTGACCGAATCATTCGGATTTGGATTTGGTTAAATTATCTGATTGATTGATAATCTTTTTGGACCAAATTTTCTTTAATTTTATTTATTTAATTAATTATTATTTAATTAAATTAATTAACTTATCCAATCCTACCCGTTAGTGACCCGGATCCGCGTGTCTGACCCGCGACCCGGCCGGATCCGCATGTCTGACCCGCGAATCAGTTTCTTTCCCATATTTAAATTTTCCACCAGTTTTTGGTGGTTATTCAGAAGGGTTGCAAACCTTCAGAAACAGTACTTTCATGGCTATAAATTCGTTTGATTCCTCAGAATTTTACTCACTAATTTTCTGAACAACACAAACTACTTCTTCTTCTGTACAAATAAATTCTGTGTGATATACTGCCGTTGAGTGGTTCGCCGCTACCTGAATTTGGAGTACTACTATTCTGGTAAGATAATCGTTCTATCCTGAGAGGGGATATTCCATCAACCTCGAGTACTTATGAGGGAATAATTTCCTTAAGGACACGCTTTGAACTAAGTGGGCTCGATTATATTCTGAAAAATTATTCTTATTTTTCAACACTGATTCTGTTTATTTTCAGTTATTATTATTTACTGATTTTTTGGAATACATATTGCTAACAAGAACTTCCACGAAACTGAAGGCTTAATCGAGTTTCTGAGTGTTCAAGCTCTTGAGGGTGTGAAAACCCACTGTGGTTGTCTAAGGGCACCAGAGGCGGCTCCTTTTCTTCCCCTTTTCTAGGGTTCCAAACGCAGGCATTTATAGTAGAGAAAGCTAGGGTTTTCATTTTGAATGATGTGGGACCGCTTACAAGTTCCAAAATCATTTGAAATTTTGAATTCAAAGATAATGAAGAAAAACTCTCAAGATTCTTGCATTGTTACCGTTTGAAATCTAAAGACAAGGGCATTTAATGGATTGCCCGAAATGGGCGAGCAAGCTTCTGTGAAAGCTTAAAGGTTGCTGAACCTTAGACCAAAAATGGACACTACAGCTTCATTTGAAATGTTTTTATTTAGGAGATAAAAAGGGAGTTGGGCCGGTTCGGTGGACGACTTGGGCTGAAATGGGGCTGCGGATTTGGGTCCTTTTGGTGGGTTGTAGGTTAAAATATAACAAGAGATTTATTAAAAAAATACTTTGAAGAAATGTAAATTATTTAAAATAAAATAACGATGCGATAATAATAAAAATATAATATTTGTGAAATGCTTAATGTTTAATTTAAAATAAAAATGCGATGTTGTTCTGCGAAAATAAAATAACGTAGAATATTAGGGTAAAATAATGATTATAATATTAAAAGGCAAACGATGGTAAAAAATTGCGAATAATAATAATAATAATAAATAATAATGATATTGAGAATAAAATATATATATATATATATATATATATATTAAAATTGTTTTGGGTGTCAAAATATTTAAAATTGCAAACAAATAATCGGAAAAGATGGACAAAATTCGGTGTCAACACCCATTACTTAGAAAAAGTGAGCCACCGGTTCAGGTACAAGATACTATCATTACCGCCTAGACAATTAGACATCCAACCCGTAATCACAACGACCCAATTGCAAGAGCGGAGCTCTACCAACTGAGCTATATCCCCCGAGCCAAGTGGAGCATGCATGAAGTAGTCATATGCTTCTTCTATTCTTTTTCCTGGCGCAGGTGGGCCATCCTGGACTCGAACCAAAGACCTCGCCCGTGAAGTAAATCATCGCACCTACGGTCCAACAAATTGGGAGAGAATCAATAGATTCCTTTTCGGGAGCAATTCATTCTTCCCGATTTGGTAGCACTCCTCAGCCCGATGTTGCTTGGTATATGGATACGGGCGCCACATTACACCTCACCAACAATTCTGAAAATCTTCTTCAACTGCGCAATTTAAATACTCCTCAATTAATTATGGTCGGCAATGGTCATCACATTCCATTTCAAGGGTTTGGCCACATACTAACTCCACCACTGCAACCCCACTACTCTCTTAAACACGTCCTATATTCCCCTAACATTATCAAGAATCTAATCTCTGTTAGAAAATTTGCCACTGATAATTCTGTATCCATTGATTTCGACCCGTTTGGTTTTTCTGTAAAGGACCTACGTACGGGGAGACTCCTCACGAGATGCAATAGTGTGGGAGACTTCTATCATTTCCTATCTACGTCCACTGCCCATGTCACTCCACCCACCGCTTTAGTTGTAATATCTCCATCAACATGGCATAGTAGACTTGGTCATCTGGGAGCTCATATTTTTTATTATCTTAGAAACCGTAATCTAATCCAATGTAATAAAGAAAAAATTTCCCATAGTTGCTCCTCTTGTCATCTAGGGAAACATGTTAGACTTCCATTTACATCTTTAAGTATTAATTTATCCCCTTTTGATATTATTCATGCGGATTTATGGACATCTCCTATAACTGGCAACCTAGGTCATAAATATTATTTGGTATTTTTGGATGACTTCTCTCACTTCCTTTGGGTCTATCCGCTTAAACTTAAGTCTCAAGTTTACTCCAAATTCCTTAAATTTCATACATTGGTTAAATACAATTTGAAAAAGACATCAAAACGTTTCAATGTGATAATGGTCGTGAGTTCAATAAATCCCTCTTTCATAATTTTTGTGCGGCTAATGGCATGGTTTTTCGTTTCTCCTACCCCCATACTTCCCCTCAAAATGATAAAGCCGAAAGAATTTTCCGCACCATTGACGATATGATTCGTACCCTTCTTTTCCATATGTATATTCCCCCTACCGTTTGGGTATATGCGTTAAAAATGGTAGAACACATTCTTAACATCTTACTTACCCTTGATCCAAAATAGGATAGCCACCGAAATTCTCTTCCGTCGATTCCTTCCTATGATCACCTTCGAATTTTTAGTTGTCTTTGTTACCCAAATCTTGCCTCAACTGTCCCTCACAAATTAGCACATCGCTTCACTCCATGCGTCTTCCGAGGTTTCTCGTCGAACCATAGGGGGTACTTATGCTATGAGTTATCCACATACAAAATCATAGTCTCACGCCATGTCACATTTGTTGAGTACGTTTTTCCGTTTGACAACATTCAAAAAATTTGGGTCACTGATTACAGTTTGCTTGATGACTCGGACACCTCCCCTCTATTTCAAAATGCACCATATTGGCCAAATACTAACCCGTCACTCACTGCCCCATCTACGGAACCCACTGCCACGTCCAATTACCCACTGCTCAGCCCAATTACCACACTACCCAGCCCAGTGACAACAATGTCCAGCCCAATACCCCACGGCCCAGTCCTACCTCCCAGCCCAGTGACCACACTGCCCAGCCCAATACCCCACAACCCAGTCCTAATAAGACAACTCCGGCTACAATGAGAGCTTGTGTAAGGGAAGGGACCGCTATTGAAGACTTGACTAATTAAAGTCCTTTTATTTGGGTTTGTATTTTGCTGAAGTTGACGAAAGTCCATAAATATGAGTGTTTTTTCCAATTTTCCTAAGCATTTGTCTCTATATGTAGCTTTCTTCTTTTATAGCAAGGCCAAAATGCCGTGGAATTTAGGCAGATTTTGGGACCATTGTTAGATTTAATCTTGTGTCCACCCTTACACCTAATTGAAAATATCCGGCCCCTAGGTTTATATATTAACAAAAAGATCTACGAAGTCAAAAGAATAATATCACTATTAACAAAAAGATCTACGAAGTCAAAAGATTAATATCACTATGAATCAATCATTTTCCTTAGTATGTCGACGCTGAATTAATGAATGACTACTTTAACAAGTGGATCATTTGAAAAAAGTGGACAATACTTGGTTCCTCTCCGAACTTGAAATTATTAGTTAACTTAAAGTCATAAAAGAAGACAAAAGGGAAATAGATTCTGCCTTCATATGCATGTATACTATCAAAAGAATCATTTCAATGAATCCAATATATCTTAGAAGTTTATTTATCATAAATATGTCAGATCAATTCTCTATAGAAAAGTATTAGATGATAGTTTAGAAACACGAATGGAACATTATTATATACTATTTATATAAAAAGACTAATCTGGAAATTACTTTTTCAGAAAATAATAATAATAATAATAATATAAAGTGAGAAAAAAGGGGGAAATACCAAAAAGTACAAGGATCTGAATGAAGGGGAAACAACTTGATTAACTATAGTACTACTGTGTCTTTCTAGTTTCTACTTTGAGTTGTCTTTTATATCTATAGTCTTGTGTCCACATAGCAATAAATCTCCACTTTTTGATACCATTGGTTCCATAGTCCATACTTCCATATCTTGCTTATCTCAAATGTCCTATCCCTTTCTCCGTTTATTTTATTATATATGCAGAAAAAGTTCCACGCATTCCCTAGTCTTTCTTTCCAATTTTCCCCCGTTATCCAACTTTAGTTATACTTGCATTATTTGTGTTGGCCCATGCTTAACTATCTAAGATATTGTTCGTTTTGAGTCGATCCCTTTAAATCATTGAAACGTTTTTGGATCTCACGGTTTCGCTATTAGAAATAATATCGATCGAAAATTTACATTATAAAATATGATTTTTTCACTTCTTTGGCATTGAACCAGCTCACAGAGAAAAACACGTGGTGGAAAACATGTTTCCATTGAAACTGTAGAATAGTGTAATTCTCCTTGTTGAAGGTTTCCCATTTATGCAATATATAGGTGTTTACAATTACAAACTTAATTGTATAAGGATCTCTACTTTACCTAATTACACTAGAATAATAATTACAGAAAATATAAAAAATATTTATTTATTCTCTATCACACCCCCTCAGTTGGAGCGGGAGGAGGCCAGACGCTTAGACTAGATCTGAAATCAAGGAACAACTGCCAAGGAAGTCCCTTAGTAAATATATCTGCGTACTGATAGGAAAAAGGAACATGTAACACCCGAACATGGCCCATGGCAACCTTCTCACGAACAAAATGAATATCCATCTCAATATATTTAGGTCGTTGATGCTGAACCGAGTTATGAGATAAGTAAACACCAGATATGTTATCACAGTAGACAAGAGATGCCTTACGTAAGGGACAATGAAGCTCTAGAAGAAGGTTTCTGAGCAAGCAGATCTCGGCAACAACATTTGCAACCCCTCTATATTCTGCTTCTGTATTCGAACGGAAAAGCGTGGCTTGCCGTTTGGCGGACCACGAGATGAGATTATCACCCAAAAATACACAGTATCCGAAAGTAGATCGATTTGTGTCCGGACAGCCTCCCCAATCGGCGTCCGTATACGATATCAGTCTGGTCGGTGCAGATGGATAAAGCTGTAATCCGTAGTCAAGAGTACCCTTAACGTACTGAATGATACGTTTAAGAGCGGTAAAGTGAGGCTCCCTGGGAGCATGCATGAACAAACACATCTGTTGAACGGCATAGGCAATATCAGACCTAGTGAAGGTAAGATACTAAAATGCACCAACAAGACTCCTATAAAGAGAAGGATCGAGCACCAGATTCCCGTCATCGGCACTGAGTTTCGACTTCGAGTAGACTGGAGTTGGCATGATCTTGCAATTTGCCATTTTAGCCCAGTAAATAATTTCTTCCGCATACTTACGCTGACACGGGAATATTGCATTTTTGGATCGGGTCACTGAAATTACAAAAAATAACTCAACTTACCCAAGTCTATCATAACAAATTCGGATTTGAGCAGGGTAATGATCTTGTGTTTCAGCACATCAGACTAGGCAGTCAAAACAATATCATCCACATAGAGCAAAAGGTATGCAGTGTCATTACCTCGATGAAAAATAAAAAGTGAATTATCACTTTTGTTGAACATGAACCCGATCTGCATGATGAAAGTGGCAAAACGCTCATACCAAGCCCTGAGGGCTTGTTTCAAGCCATAGAATGAATTTCGAAGACCACAAACATACTGATGAGCCTTTGGATGCACAAAGCTAGACGGTTGATGCATATATACGGTTTATTTCAAATCCCCATGTAAGAATGTATTTTTCACATCAAGTTGATGAATCGGCCAATTTTTTTCCATAGTTATGCACAAAACAGTGAGAATGGTGGCTGGTTTAACCACTGGACTAAATGTCTCACCACAATCAACTCTTTTTGTTGCCCCGTGCCATTTGCCACAAGTCTCTTCTTATGGCGTTCAAGCTCACCGCTATCTTTGAATTTGTGACGATATAGCCACATGCAATAAATCACATTCACCTCCTCTGGTCTCGGGACAAGATCCCAAGTGCGTTGTGTAGTGACACATTAAATTTCTTACGCATGGCCGCATTTCAATTCGGGTCAAACTTGGCTAATTTTGGGTTTTTAGGTATATGTGAGATAGTATGAGTGGAGAAGTTAAAGTGGACTTTTGGTTTGAAAATCCCGTGCTGGGCACGGGTTTCCATACAGTAGGTCGGAAGCGGGACTGTTTGGGTCCGGGAAGTGGGGTGGCTTGGGACACGGTATTTTCTGTGACTGATTGAGGGTGGGGTAGTGACTGATTACGGTAGGTGGTCGACAGTATGGGGGGCACTCGACGAGTGTTGGGGGGTAGTCAACGATGGGGTAGTGGGCTAGGCAGTAATAGGATAGGGAGTAGTCGTCGGGGGATGGGCGATAGTCGATGGTGGGGCAGTGGGCTGGGGAAGTGACGGGACGGGATAGGTGGCACGATGTATGGTGTTTCTAATGAGAGGGGACGTGTTCGGATCATCAAGGAAGCCGTAATCAATGACTTGAAATTTTTGGATGTTTACAAATAGGAAAATGTTCTCCTCGAATGTGACATGGCGAGAGACTAGGATTTTATTTGTGGACAGATCGTAGCATAAGTACCCCCTATGGTTTAACGATAAACCTAAGAAAATGCAAGGAGTAGTCCTAGGTACTAATTTATGAGGGGCCGTGGAGGCGAGATTCATGTAGCATATATAACCAAAAATCCGAAGGTGATCATAAGAGGGGATTCGACCGAAGAGAATTTCTGTTGGAGATTTATTTTGAAGAGTTCGTATTGGTAATATATTAAGGAGGTAAGCTGACATGTGTAATGCGTAAACCCAAAATGAAAGGGGGATGGAAGCATGGAAGAGCATAGTGCGGATCTTATTATTGATGGTGCACATGATTCTTTCAGCTTTACCATTTTGAGGAGAGGTATGGGGGCAAGAAAATTGAAACATCATGCCGTGGTCCGCACAACATTTATGAAAGGGGAGGTTGTCAAACCCACGACCGTGATTGCCATTGCCGTGGTCCAATTTAATAGGTCCTTAAATTGGAATGTGATTGCCATTCTAATTTAAGGACCTATTAAATTGAGGATTGTTCAAATTGAATAGGTGAGGGAGATTATCAAAGTGGTGAGTGAGGTGGGATGTGGCACATGTATCCATGTACCATGCGTCGTCGGGCTGCTAGTGATTCATAGTGTTGTAAGCCTGACTCAAATCGGTAGGGCTCATGGGGCCATAAGTCTGCTGCTCGGACATGGAGAAGTGGGCCTTGCCATCGCCTCGCTTTCCGCGGCCACGTCCCCTTCTGCATCCTCAGCCATCACACTGAGGTTGGTGGTCCGTAGGTTGCGCAGGACCAACGGTGTGTTGGCGGTTGGCATTACGACAACCGCCAATGACTGTTGAGTGTGCTCGTCCTGTTTGGCTCATCTAGTCTCCTACAATAGAAATTGTGACCGGCCCTTGTTGAAGCTAGGGAGGGGATGAACTTGTTGGATCATCGTCGCAAGTGTATCGTACTCACCTTTCGGCAAACCATTGATAAGTTGTAAAACCATCATTGTTTCGGAAATTGGAGTGCTACCATTAGACAATTGATCGGCAACCAGTTTTAGTTGTTTACAATAGTTTGACATATTGACAAAGTTCTTAAGACGAGTGTTGGTGAATTATTCCTCCAAATAGACGACACGTGTATGTTTGTTGTCTTGAAAGATTTTCTCTAATCGTGTTCATAATTCGTGAGCCGAGGCACCTATCTTCATAATAGTATGAAGTAGATCATTGGATATAGTGTCATATATCCATTGTTTGACGATATCATCGAGCTGCTTCCACGTCAGATTATCGACATCGGGTGGACGGGATTTGGTGGCATCGATGTGATCAAGTTCGTTGTAGGCACAAACATGTAAGGATGGGGATGTGTGACGTCGTGGATGGAGAAGGAGGAAGCGGGAGAAGTCATGTGGCCGCCTGAAGTAATGAAGGAGAGGTGGGTGGCGGTGGAATATTTTTAGGGTTTGGGGGAGGGGGGGTTGCCGCCGAAAAATAAGAAAAGAGATGAGGGGTGGCGGCCGAGTATAATTTTAGGGCATGGAGGGTTTAGCTTCTGATACTATGTAGAATAGTGTAATTCTCCTTGGTTGGAGGCTTCTCATTTATGCAATATATAAAGGTGTTCACAATTACCAACCTAATTGTATAAGTATCTCTACTTTACCTAATTACACTAGAATAATAATTACAGAATATATGGAGAATATTTATTTATTCTCTATCAGAAACGCTGGAAAACTTCTTTTCTATGTGAAAACACCACTATTTAAGTTTTTCCACCGATATTCAGTAAAAAAATAGTCACTAAATATTTTTCAGGGGTAAAATAAAAATATTTTAGTAATATTTTGTATTTTGAAATATTAATCTAGAAGTCGTCTTAATAGTTGAATCTTGAACTCGTTTATGTAAGACATCTAATTCTCTCCTTCCATATTTTGATATTGAATTTGCTTAAAACAAACTTTTAACGAACCACTTTTTGAATTCAATTGCTAGTAGTATGTGGACGGTTACACTATCTTTTTCACGATTCCAATAATTCTTTCTTTTTTAAGATTTATATTATTGCATGGGTAGAGGTACGTCTAACCATCGCCATATCTATAATGGCTTCATAGATTAAAAAAAACAACATTTCTTTATCGATATTAAACCAAGTTAGATATTTAAACTAAATGAGAGAGTGGGATTCCTCCCTTTTCATCCAATTCGTCCACTTCGGCAAGAAATTTTGTGCTTTTGGTTAGTTGACAATGAAAAAAGAATATTGTTCGTTTGTTTCAAGATAAATGGCAAGGAATCTTTTAATTTTCCACACTATTTTATGGATGAGTTCATAGTGTGGCTGAAAATGTGATAACTTTCTTAAGTTCTCCTGCCTTTTTAAAAAAAGCCTTCTACAATTCAAACTCGTGATACGTCATATATAACTATGAAACCAATTATACCACATATAATTTTTGAATTTTCAACATCTTCTAGAGCAGTTGAATCCATTTCGACATAATTTATAACATGATGTAGGGGAGGCTCGACTAAACAAAAGTGACCATACAATAAAGTCAATACTGGTTTAAAAATCATGCGTTGCATTTAAAATGTGACTCTAAATTGGTTTATGAAATGTTCTATTGCAACATAATCTCAGTATATTCTTCACACGTTATACAAATAAAATCATTGCCTTATTATCAGCTGAAATTCCATGCATTTCGATTCCTAGTCTTTAGTTCTTTTCTGTTATTTTGCATACCAATAAAACACAAGAGGGATGAATTGGATCGTGTCTAATTTTTCCTATCTCCTAAAATTTACATAACTTTTGTTTCGTTGAACCTGATTCTTTACATGTTTCTTGTGAAATCACCAGAAAAATGTAAAGTCCAGAATAGGTGACACAATTTTTATGTAAAAAATCATCTAGCTCAAAAGTGTAAAAACGATCTACCCAAGTAAATTTAACCGAAACTATACTAAAAATAATGAGCGAATTCAAATTACAACACTTGTAACCTAAAACCTTATTCTAAGCCTTAACCCCAATTATTAGACGGTTGCAAACCCCTTCAAGTTAACTTTTAATTGCAACAATAAGGACTTAACTCTAAGCTCTTCATCCTTTCAAACTAGCTAACTCTAGCTAGCAAATTGTTTCTCGAATAAAAACAACTCGAGAATGCTTCTAAATAAACATATTAGGTTACAACTCAATAGCCTACTTTAGTGAACTAAAACTGGGCTCGAACTCAAAGAAAGAAACACGTCATGTCCAGCTTGGTTATTGACGTGTACAGTAGCAACTTGCTGAACTCTCAACCTCTAGATCTTGACTAGCTTATGGGACACTCGATATCGTGTATTTATGTAATGTATGTACGTACTTAATGTATCTGTTAATGTTTGGTTTGGTGTTGTGACATTCTGTCTAACATATCGTTTTAAGTACTAATTTGAATTTAAGAAATGTTGGAACAAATGTCACAACATTCGAACCAACATTTTATGAAAATTAATTTTGTCTTACTTTACGAAATGAATCAATATTCATGAAAATATTACTACGAAGTAAAAGTGAGTTGGCAAGGTAAATAGGAGTTGATGAAAAATGTGGGAAGAACAAGTCAAAGTCGTTGCTATACTTGAGGAACAAGTCCAAGAAGTTAGAAGATTTTGCTCCATGATCTTCTCCAACAAACCTTACCAGCTGCCCACATTTCCCTCAACCATCACAACAAATCGATGAACTTTTCAAGGAAGACTCTTTACTATAAAATAAATAGAGAGGATGCCGAAGTGAATCAATATCCAAAATCAGAAATCAAAAATACCAAGAGAGCTCTCGGGAATTAGGCCCAGAACACTGGATCACAAGTGTTGCCTGAGCGTGTCGACAACATTCTGTCCAACATTACAATTGTTGCTTAGATTCTAGATGTGTTATGTATTGAAGCAATTGTAATGAGAAGTTGTCTATGTCTATTTAAGTAGATTTTTCAGGCAGAAGTCATCTGCGACTTCACCATTTTTAATTCCTTTTTGTTGTACTTTGTGAAATTGTAAAATAATGAATTTATTCAATTATATATAATATATACAATACTTTTGTCATTGACCATCTTAAGTTATATCAACATATAACTTATGAAAATTTAAAATCTTTGTGTTCTTTATATTTCCGCTGCTTTTTACTCTTCAAAGATTTTTTGTTTTACTACTATGTTGTTACTATTGTCAGACAACATTAGTCCTGACATTCGGAAATAGAATTGGCATTCAAAGTTGATTTAGTTTATTTGCATTTCATTTACTGTTCCATAGCTCCACGGGACCCAACAAGTGGTATCAGAGCCAACAGAGAATAGAGATGAGATAATTGAATACCTCATTGGAGGTATAATGAAGAAATGGATCCTTCGATGCCCTGCTTCAAAGTTAACTACATTATTCTCCACCCTCCCTAAGATTGCCATTAACAATTGGCTCCCTTCACTAAATGAGTCAATTGTAACAACTGATCAAGCCTCAATGTTGTTCAAAATTGATAATAGATTAAAAGTTGACTTAGAAAGTATGATTTTCTATCAAATAGTCAATTTGGCAGAGAAAGAGTCAACTTTAATCCTTCCCTTTCCATCTCTGATCTTCCAAATTCTAACTACACAAGGCTTTCAGCCTAGAAGAGGGGAAATTTTAGGGAAAGCTCCTGAGGTATATTCAGTTAACAAGGCAATTTTGAAAAGCAAAGAAAGAGTCATTGACCTTCCATGGAAAAAGGAAGCTGACATTGAGAATGTTGTCAGAAATGTTACACACATTCAGGGCAACACTGGTTCTGAATAGTCACCTCTGACAACTGAATGGTTAGTTGGTCAAATTGCCAAAATTAACCAACATATTTCACAGATTGATGCTGACATGGGGTGCATTAGTTCAAGTCAGGGACTAGTCTTTACTGTTGCTTTCTTCCTAAAAATGGGGAGATGATTCTACTGTGCAGGGGGAGCAAAGGGCTGACAGTTCTGAAGGCAATGTTGTTGCTGCTATGCAGAGAGAAAAGGATGTTAGGAGGAAAGTGTTGCTGAAGTGGTTAAGGCTCAGAGCTGAAGTAGAAGTTGTCAAGCAAAAGTAGAAAACGGCTGGAAGCTACTACTGATGCATGATAAGCTAGGGGTAGCAGGCTGATTTGTTGTTGATCTGCTATCTGATTGATTTACTCTTTCCCTGAATTATCTTTGCTGAACAATGTTCGTATTTGACTATTTTAATTGGCTGAAGTGTTAACTGAATGATTGACTGTTTAGACACCGGTTTAATGTTTACATTTGGATATTTTCTTTTGTATATTGGATAATATGTATATCAATGAATGTGCTAATATTATGTTTATTCTTACATCTTGGTATACATATGTTTTGATTGTATGCCATCACATATGTTATCATCATAGATGTTGGGATTTATAATGCTCCATGATCTTCTCCAACAAACCTTACAAATGTCACAACATTCGGACCACCTTTCCTTACTCAACCTTCATGGAAACATTACAAATCGAAGTGAGCTAAATAGGAGTTGATGAAAAACGGGGAAGACTCAAAACCGTTGCTATGCTATAAATAGAGTTAGGATGCTCGAAGTGAATCGATATCCGAATCGAAAATCAAAAATACCAAATAGAGAGCTCTCGATATCCGAATTAAGCCTCGTAGAAAAGCCCGTGGATCACAAGTGTTGTCTGAGCATGTCGACAACATTCTGTCCAACATTCTGTCCAACATTACAATTGCTGCTTAGATTCTAGATGTGTTATGTATTGAAGCAATTGTAATGAGAAGTTGTCTATGTCTATTTAGGTATATTTTTCATGCAGAAGTCATCTGCGACTTCACAATTTTTAATTCCTTTTTGTTGTACTTTGTAAAATTGTAAAAGAAGGAATTTATTCAATTGTATATAATATATACAATACTTTTGGTCATTGACTATTATAAGTTATATCAACATATAACTTATGAAAATTTAAAACATTTGTGTTCTTTATATTTTCGCTACTTTTTACTCTTCAAATATTTTTTGTTTTACTACTGTGTTATTACTGTTGTCAGATAACATTAGTCCTGACGTTCGGAAACAGAATTGTAATTTAAAGTTGATTTAGTTTATTTGCATTTCACAAACTTTCAAAAAATTAACAAACGGCTTCCCTTAATTAAAAACCTACTCTTACTCCTACTTGAATTGGGATTCACGTCAAAGTATCCTTTTCACGTCATATGCAGCTCAAAACTCAACAAGCCCAATTAGGTAATTAACTCTACAATATTTGACTTCACATATAATAATTAGCATACTACAATAGTACAATTTCCATTTTAATAATTACCCAAAATACTCTAAACCTAACATTTTCAATTATTTCCCATGACTTGCGTTTACTTTTCTGATTATGTTCATGATTCAATAATTTTTAAAAGTAAAGTCTACAACGTTTTGTTATGTTTCAAGAATTGGCAAAGGAAATTTTGGATGTGTTCACAATATTGTAGCTGAACATATGCTAACTTCCTCCTTTCTTTCTCCTACCTTTATAAACTTCTTGACAATTCAAACGTGTGCTATATACCTAATATGTAACTACCAAATCGAGTACTCAATGTAGTTTAATTTTTTTGGCTTTTGTCACCTTTTGAATATTTCAACATCTTTTTAGAGCAGTTGAATTCATTACTTATGTAACTAAACAACCCAACAAGAAGAGGAATAATGATATATACAATTCATTTGACAATTACCCCAAAAATAAGTTAGTTTAAAAAACTTCGAAGTAGTCTATGTCTGGACTTTGTTAAAGAGTCTGGGAAAGGCCAATTGTTGGGTAAGTCAGCCCATACATATATTTAACACGGTGTGATATTGTCTGTTATGGGTCAATCCCGTAAGATTTTTCTCAAAAGTTTCAAACCATTAAAAGTATCCTTACACATTATATGTTGATTCCCAATCTTTTCAACTATCAATATGAAACTTTATTCGCACACCCAATTTATTCGCACACCCAATAATCTCTACCTCAAACTAAGTTCAACTTGGCCCATCACCACAATCCATGGATCCATTTTGAAGATCATTCACACTGTTCCCCTAAATGACTGAGTATTTAGGGTTACCGAAGTTGAGAGCTAGCTTCTTCCATTCTAACAGTAATAGTCTCTACTCAATGATCATGTACAAAGTTTGATATGTCAAACTCAAATATGTAACTTTTTGCACATCAATGATAAATGACACACAGTTTAACCAAAAAGAAAAGAAAAAAGGACTAGCTATATTGTTTTTACTTCCTTCCAAAAAGAAAAAGAAAAAGGGACTAGCTATATTGTTTTTACTTCCTTCCCTCCACAGTACTTTTGAGTTTTCTAAGTACAAACACATACACTTTGATTGTGAAAGGAAGTTCAAATTTTCTGGAAATACGATGCAAAGTCTTGCTCCCACTCACCTTTTCTAAGTCTTAACAAGAAAAAAATGCTCAAGTAAAAAAAGAAAATCTTGTTAATTGTTATTTATTGGTAGGTCTGATTCAGCTTAAAGCTACTCTATTATCAACCATCCAAACATCAAATAGTGCGATGGCAAATCACAAACTTAGTTTAATGACTACTTGTTTTCAGAAGTGTAGGAAATAGCCATGGTCCATCCATAAGGAGTGCTAGTTAATTACCCCGTTAGTTCATTAGCTTGTCTTCGTCCCAACCCTAACTCTAAGCATATAAATTCAACATTATGGGTCTTGAAAAAGAAATAATTTTCCGCTTTAATATGATGGCTAGGGTAACTATATATCCAAAAAGAATTCTATGCATCTTTCTAGATATTTAGGTTGTGGAATTACATTCATCCGCTTCGTGAGGATTTCCGAAGACATACGAATGACACAAATCGTGGTTGGTGTATATCCACTTCCACTAAGGAGAAATCTGTAATTCTCCTAAACTAGTATGTACCGAATAAATACTAGAAAGAGTTAAAGAGAAGTGAAAATATGGTAAAATTTATTAATTGATGCGTTTGCGTGCATGCAAAAGAATGACAAGAAATTTAGTTAATTACGAGAGGCGTGTGCCTATATAATGACAAGCAACTAAGTTAGAAATTGCAAACATACATAGCAATATCTTAACAAGTATTCTAAGCAATAAACAATAACAATAATTACAAAACCGAGCTTAATTAAGCTTTTTGCCATAATTAATATATAACTTATCCAACTGCATGAATTGTGCCTTATTTTGTTCTTGGCAGAGAGGAAGATGTGAAGTTGATGAATGTGCATAAGACTAACATTTTCAAGTTAAGAAAATAATACTTCTTTTAACTTATGTTTAGCATTTTTTAGAAGTTTGTAACTTTCTTCTTTCAACTTTTCTTATTCAAGGGTTTTAAATAGTAGCTTATTAGTTTGAAAATTAACTTGTTTTAATTAAGCTCTTAGCATAATTTAATATATATCGCCTACAAACTAACATATATTATTTTAACTACTCATGAGTGAAGCTTCTTTAATTAATTCGATGTTAATATTGCTCATATACAAAAGTTGCGTGCATCGATTTGTGTTCTTAAAAGATTTTCAAGTTTAGGTAAATGTTATTTAGGAACATATATACATAAATTGATCATCTTCTAATCTAACTCTAAAAGTTATATTCAAAATCAGGTTTCAAATTTGAATTTTATGAGTTCCTATGCAGAGGAGAGACACAAATGTTGAGATAGTTCAGGCATGTGCAGAGGAGAGACACAAATGCCCATGTGCGGAGGTATGAGCGGTTGACTATGAACGGGTTTATGAGAGGTAGAGGTAGGCCGAAGAATCATTGGGAAGAGGTGATTAGAAGGGATATGACGAAGGTGCAACTTACTGAGACATGACCTTAGATAAAGGGGTTGTGGGGTAGAAAGGTAGTAGGTAGTCGAGTGTAGTACTACTTACGCGTACATAATGGTAGTGTAGTGCGATTATTGTGGGTCCGCTTAGCTTACCATACTAGTAGGCGCAATATTGTTGTATAGTAGCGTGCGATTTCTGTTGTTTGGTGTTCTTTAGTGTACTGTGTTTAGCTTATGTATCTATGTTAGTTCCTTTCCTTTTCAAAATGCGCTGGCGTGACCCATTCGCTTTTGACACCGGCATTTTCAGTATTTTAATATTGCCTTAAATTTTATGTCTAGGTCTAACCATTTTTCTTGCTCTACATGTGCTTAGATTTTGTCTTGAGCCAAGGGTCTCTCGGAAATAGCCGCTCTACCTCTCAAGGTAGAGGTAAGGTCTGCGTACACTCTATCCTCCCAGACCCCACGTTGTGGAATTTTCACTGGTGTTGTTATTGTATATAAAATACTCGAAAAATAATTATACTTAAACAGTCAAACCTTATAAAATGGATATTAAAGTCGATACAAAAATTAGACACAGGACAACGGATTTATCACTTACTTTAATTAGAAACTGTATTCTAAAATTGTCCTTTTTTTTTTGTTTTTCTAATTTTAATATTTGTTCGTGAACTCCTACAACTTGAATGACATATAAGACTAATTTCTTCTGGTTGTATAAATAAATGCCTGATAAATATGAACAAGCTTTTAAAAAAACATCGGGACGCAATACAAAAGAGAGCCGTTTAAAGATTTTTTTTTTTTATCATTAGTAAACTATGTTAGAGTCTAAGAGCAAACATACAACTGTCACCTGACAAATGTAGAATAATTTTTTATAGAAAAAACTACTTTTACTAATTGCAAGTAACATGAAAAGGGACAAATTATAAGAAATTCTTGCAATCCACTTGCAATAACTAGCATGGCCCGTTGACTCGAGACTTCATATTATACTTTCACAATAATAATGAGTGCCCATCGGCCAACAACAACACCCAGCATAATCTCATAATTAAGATCTAATACATATCTTATTCCGACCTCGAAAAATAAAAAGTTATTTTCGATAGTTCCCATTGGTTGATTTATGCAAATGTAGGTTGTTATTTAGATTTTATTTTTATAATTTTCTTAAATTATCCTTTTAGTCAATGTTAGATTCGATTAGGGGTGGGCGTAAAAAAACCGATATGTTTGGTTTATATCGCCGAACGTATCGGATTATATCGGGTTTTTCTAGTGGTGGCTAGTGGGCAGGTCGGGGCGGGGCTTTTTTGTTTTTTTTTTAAAAATGAATTTCCAACACTGAAATTGACATTCACACCTACATTACTACGAAATTTCGACGTTGAAATCTATTGTGTATCGTGAGATGTTTACTAAAGAAAAGGGAAAATTAGAAATCGATTTGGGGAAAACACAAATTGATTGGGAAAACGGACGTTTTCGTAAAAATTGACGGCGGTTTGCCCGGCCCCGTCTCAAAAAAAATACGCAAAAAAAAAAATAGGGTAAAACGGACATCCGAACGAAGAGTTATGACCATTTAAAATTTCACCAATTTACAACTATTTTCTCTCCCTACATTTTATGTCAATACTTCCGTGATATGTTAATCAAGTTCATCCGCATTCGACTTCCATAAAAGCTTCATAGATTGGCTTCAATGGCTATGATTCAAGAGATAGTAGTAGCCTAAAATAAAAAATAAGATTAATTACAAATTTTCCCCGCCGAACCAAATCATTTAATCCTAATTCGGTTCGGTTTTTGTAAAAATCATTTTTTTAAAAATGAATAAAGCCGGTTCGGTTCGGTTTTTTCGGTTCTCCAGATTTTTTGCCCACCCCTAGATTCGATCTAATGACTTTTGTACTCAACCTTACTGACAAAATATTAGACTGTTGTCTAACATTATTTGCAATAACTAATCAATTTTTAGATCATGGTCTAATGTTTTTTAATAAAAAATTAGTTTGCTCGAAAAAAATCTTAAAACCGTCGTCTCAAAGATCCATAAATTTCAAAAAGTTTTTTTTTTTTTTTAAAAAAAAACATCATTTGCTAAAAAAAAGCTGCATAATTTCACAATAATAGAGTCCACCCACTGCTGACCCGCCTAATGTAGTACTAACTAAGCTTAAGACTAATGTCTACTTTAATTACATCATTAATTAATACCCCTGGTGTCCAAGACGCATTAATCATGCTGTTTATAATATAAATCAACATCCTTTTTCTATGTGATTTACAACGAATTCTGATGGAAAACTGTCATGCTAGTTATTCGGCGACACGAAGTTGTGAAATTGTTTTAATATAAATTTTAGAAAAATGTATGCAGTCGACTAATTATTTGTCAATTACTTAGTTGTAGGAAATGTATCAATTGATCTAATCTCATTTTATTTCTTTTACACTTAATCCTAGTTTACTTCCAAAAATCAAACAAAAAAAATTATTGTTAATTATTGTTTCAGATTTTGTATTCAACCGGGACAAAGGATTAACGGCGAACGATGGGCATAATTTAAGGTGAAAACAGTAATTTACGTAGATTGAGTGTGAATGTGTGATCAAGTTTTAATTATCTGATAAATAAACATCGGGATTTGGGGTACTTAATTGTGTTCACATTGTTAATCTTATCCTTATGTTTTGGAAGCATATGTTCTTCTTGAACAGGTAGTTTTTCTGGTACCATGGTCCAAGACAAGGTAAATACTATCATATTTTGTCAATTTTTAAATTTTACTTTATCCCTTCCTTTTTATCTATTCCTTTGCAAAAAATAGATTTTATCTTCTCACTTATCGATTTCCGTAAATCAAGAGAAATATATATTTTTCTTTTAATATTATCCTTATCATTAAGTAACTATATATTGACCAACAAAGATTGTGGTGGAGTGATGAGTACTCTTCATCCTAAACCAGAAGTCTCGAGTTCTGAGTCCCTCTAGGTACGGAGTTACTTTATTAGGACGCTTTATCCCACCCACCCCCACCTCCCTCTCCCCAATATGGGACTTCACGGCGCGAATTCAAATTTAGTGAGACTCAAATACGGGTATCGAACATCAGGTGAGAAATAAATTGAATGAAGCGGTGCGGGGCCTATAAGATTATGAATAAGCAAAATAGGAGGAGGGTTAGGAATATGGGTGTTCTCTTTCGATCGAGCGGATGGAATTCCGTTTAAAAATCTTAAGGAAAGAACCAAGTTAACAAGAGACAAGTAAAATAGAACGGAGGAAGTAATTGTTACTCTCTCAATTCACTTTAATTTGTCTACAATGGATTTTGCAGTCCCTTAAAAATATTAATAAATAAAAGTGCATATTTACCCTGATATCAATAGTAATTGATGTATAGTCTTAATAATAGACTTGAAAAATAATTTCAAGATTAAGTAATTAATTTTAAGATTAAAATATAAAAATAAATTTATTTTTCTCTTGATATACTAAAGTGGACAATTAAAAATGAAAATTTATTTTTAATATAGTGAATTAGTAAAAGTGAATGAAGTGAATATTAATGATGAGTATAATAATATAATTAAAATAACCCAGAATATATACGAACCTATAAGAAGGCGGTCTTAGGTTGGGCTCTGGTTGACTTGGGTTGTTTGCATCGTGGCGCCTTACAAAATAACCCACATTTTATTTTTCAAAGTCCAATTATATATCCTTTTGTTCATCTTTTCCTCCTCCCATTTTAGCACATTTTCACACCATATAATATTATAATCTGCAAACGCAAGCCCCAAACAAAGTAAATTGAACGCCCACATATTTTTACTTTCAATTCTTTGTCAAAAAGTAACTTTCACATCATATATCTATTCATACGTCATACATTTTCGTCTCAATCAAATCAAAGGGAATTTTGTACTTACCCGTTGTTAAATTTGACTTTGAATAATACAGCTGGTTTGCAAAACAAAATAATAGAAGTAGTACTGAATGAAGTAAAAGAGGACGATAAATGACTTGTTCTCAGTAGGGGTAGCCGTATATCGCATTCGACTTTCATAAAAGCTTTATCGATTGATTTCAATGGCTATAATTCAAGAAATAATTATAGCCTAAAATAAAAAATAAAATTAATTATATATTTGCCTCCGATTTTTCGATTTGATTCGGTTCATCCCCAATACTAAAGAACCGAACCGAATCATTTAACACATGTAGGTTCGGGTTTAAAAAAATTTTAACTGAATAAAACCCGAACCGAACCGTCGGTTCGGTTTTTTCGGTTCAACGGGTTTTATGCCCACCTCTACTTGTTAGTTTACCGATTAATGACTATTGTAACTTTATTTGTTTATTTATTATCTTATAAATATTCGATTGAAACAAAATTTTAAAATTAATATAGTTAAACTCTAACTAGTAATGTACTAATGTGTTTATGTGACAGTCACGATATCATCAAATTCTGCAGAGTGGCATGTTTCTCGACATTCCAGTTTGACTGAATCAGAAAAGACCACAGAAGGCTTACTCACACAAATATTAATTCGAATTTATCAATATGGTTATGTTAAATTAGAATATCATTATTTTTGGACAAATCCATAGATTTATCGTGAACAAACATATCAAGAGTATAATTTGTAGAATAATAGTTCAATAACAAAATTAAGCGATTAGCTAGCTCAACGTTGATTATATCTGTTCTACGTTAAAATGATTTTAAAATAATTCATGTACCTCGATTTACACGTCAGATAACCCGTTATAATCAACAAGCACAAGTAGTAAAAAAAAATTAGTCTATCAAAACTAAAACAGATGAACTTACATTAAATTTTTTAACAAAAATCCGATTATGCAATCTCTAAGTTATTATCATGTGCATCAACCACCCAATAATAACTTTGGATACAATTATCTCTCTTAATAGTTAATGCTACCTCAGCCCCAATATTATCTTGTATCTTTTAAGTTTCTTGTACATTTAATAACTTTAATTATAAGAATATATTTATTTAAATTAAATCATACTTCATTCGTTCAAGTATTTCACTTAATTAATACTCAACTAATTGAAATAATATATAATAATGAATTTGATAAATAGATGCTTCTTTTTTTAAGGTGAAAATTATAAAACAAATTCAATTTGCTAAAACAACTAATATTTAAGACCGCAAAGAATATTACAGGAGAGTAGTTTATACCGTCTTTTTTTTTTTAATTTATGGAATAACGAAAACCCAGATTAATATAAAAATGATATTGAATTGTTTTTTAAGGGAATAAATAGAAATAATTATAAATAGGGTGGTCAACACTAAACATAGTTGCAAGTAGGGAGATCCGGTCAAGTACGTGTCTAAGAAGGAGACTTTTGACTTACATATAAGAACATAACTCAAAACTAGGACTGGCCAACGGGGAGGGGTTCGGGGCGGGTCCCGATGGGATCCGACGGAATGGGGGAGGGCGGGATCGGTCCTCCGACGGGATTGGTGGGATCCACCGATGTCCGTCCCGTTCCCGGTCCCGTCGGAAAAGAGGACCGGTCTTATCGGGGCGGGGCAGGATCGGGTTTTCTAATTTTTTTTCACTTAATTTTAAAAATAGCATATATAAACACCTCAATAATTGAAGAAGACAGTGTAATAAAAATATCACAAGGCTGTTTTTGTGCTTATTATATTATTTAATAGAAATACGATTTTTTTGTAATACAATTTCAAAATTGCAACTTTGTGGTGTTGAAAGTTGCAAATAACATAGTAAAATTGCAATTTAAAAAATCACATATTTATAAACAATTTTTCTAGTTTCTTCACAATGTCTTGTGGTTCTTCGGTTGAAATTGAAATTTGTTGGTCAAATTGCTCGACTAAGATTTCGTTGTAATTTTCGTTGTCTTCTTCGTGATCTCCGGTTGACTGCATCTTCTACGCTCCGCTCGTATCCAATCTCTGAATAAAACTGCAATCTCCACTCTGTCTCCCGCTAATGAGTGTTCGTGCTCTCCTATTTGAAATCTTCCGACAGAAAAAATATTTTCAGACGTTGTTGATGATGCTTGAATGTTCAATACATCTCGGGTCATCTTTGATAGTGTCGGAAATGTCTTCTCATTCTCCCTCCAGTATTTCAGCAAGTCTTCACGTCCTTCTTCATTTAGAACTGCTTGATACGGTACAACGCCTTGCAAAACAAAAACATCAAACTTGCTAACTTGATTAGTAGTGGTACCACTATACATTCTATTTCTAAGGCGTTCAATACTAGCTGCAGAAACAACATATCTTTTTTGAGGTTGTATTGAAGAAAAAAGAAAAAAATGATGGTATGGAAGTCGGTTGCTTGCTAGCATTTTCTTGTTGGTAATATCTATATATTTTTTTACATTTATCGTGTATGCTAGATAAAACTTTCTTCTTTAGTTGGTTCCTTAGGTGATTTATCATTTGGATTTTTTGGAGTTGGAGGTGGAAGTACAACTATGCAATCATAAATAGTTTCAATAAGTGCTTTACAACCGTTTATTTTAATAGTCGAATTTAATACATCACCAATAATATAAATAGTGGGAATAAGATTTTTTTTAATTTGATAAATATTTTTTTAATAGGTGTCTTATAAGATGGTTTTTCCATATCTTCACTAAGTAACAAAAAAATTAGAGCTATATAAAATAACATAGTTGAAATAGTAGAATAATAAATATCGGAAAATTCTTTAGTAGCTTGAAAAAATTTCTCTAAAAATACAATAAGTTCTGAATTTTTTTCCCAATCGTTATCTACAACCATATCAGTTGGATTTCGATTATGGGCTTTAAAAAATAAAGTTATATGTCTTCTATAATCATAAGCAACAAGTAGTTGTTCATATAAAGAATTCTACCTAGTCGCTACTTCTTCGGGAATTTTTCTATAAGGTAGTCCACAATCGTGACAAGTTTTTTATATTCTTTTTTTCTTTGTATTCTATCACATCTAAAAATAAAGTTTATAGCAAATTGTATTTTATTAAGAATGTCTTCAAAAAGTGATAGATCATCCTTTACAAACTAAGTTATAAATATGGCACACACATTTTATATGAAAATGATTAGGAAAAGATGGAGTTAAAAAGATCTTTTAAAAGTCTAATAGCATAAGTATTAGAAGAAGCATTATCTAACGTAATTGTCATTATTTTGTCAGTTATACCATAATACTCGCAAATTTGATAAATATTTTTTGCAATAAAACTTCTAGTGTGCCTATCATCAATATATCTATATGCTAAAATACGTTTTTGCATAACCCATTTATAATCTATCCAATGGCATATTACATTTAAATAATCATGGTCGTTAGTACTACGGCCTATATCAGACGTGATAGATACTTTTTCAGGAAAATGATATAATGAATACCATAAATATTGTTGATATTCATGTGCAAATTTAAAAACGTCTATCCTAACAGTTGATTTAGGAAAATAATTAAAAGCAGGATTATACATATCTCTAATTTAATGAATAAAACCAGGAGAGGAAGGAAATGAAAAAGGCAAACCCTCCACCGCAACTAAATTTGTTATTGCTTCCCTATCTCTATGTTTATCGTATTTAGGACCTACAATCCCTCATGTTGTTGGGTTAATTTGACCTTGTACTTGATCTGGGACACTATGTGAACCTTGTCCCGACCGAGAGCGCATTAGCGCACCCGAATTTGTAGCATCGTATTCATCCCACCTAACTTTGTAAAAACTTTGTACATGTCTTAATAAACCTCCCGTCCCACCCTGACCTTTTCCCATTTTAAATTTCTAAACATTTTTACAAATTTGGCATCTAACTACTTGATTCTCTTGTTCCCTAACAAAAAAAATCCATGCAACAAATTTTAATTTTCGTTGTGTGGGGCCTCGTCTCATACTAGGGGGAATAAGAGGCGTTCCAGTTTCAGTTTGAGGTGCACTAGTGAGTGTGTCATCTAAATTATCTTCTAAATTAAAGTCTTATTGAGTTGCAGAATATATCTCATCGTCTAATGATATATCATTAAAAAGTTCAGTTTCATCTATATGAGTGTAATCAATCAAATCATCCTATCGAGGATTATGATGACTAGAAGAAGTACCTTTTCTCTTGTTATCCATACTAGATGAAGTACTCTTACCATTAACCTTAAACATACCTCTTAATCTTTTCATTTTAATTATGCAAATAAATAGTTAAAGATAATGAAACTAAGTGCGATAATTAAGATAAAGTAACAATAATAATTTAAAGAAAGAATGAAGGTACCAAATGCCGACGTAACGTCGACTTGTAATCGAGGTTGAAAATTGAAACTTTGCTCGATGGATGATCCTCAAGCTAGTTGGCAACTTCACTCCCAATTTTTTAACTTTGATATAAATGAGCAAAAAAATATAATATTTAGTAGACAATGTAGAATTGTAGAGAGATAAATTGAGGGATTAGAGAGATTGTTGGAAGATTTGTGAAAAAGATGAAGAGAAAAAGAGGTATTTATAATTGGAAAATTGAGTTAACGTGTAAATATATTAACTTAGGGGTTAAAAATAAATATTAAGGGAGTATGGGATGCCAAAAATGATCGTTGCACAACGACCAAAATATAAAATGACCGTTGTGCAACGATCATTTTTGCAAAGGGGATCGGGCATGGGCGGGATGAGCCCAGGTCCCGTCTCGGGTTCGAGTCTCATTCCCTTTTTTTTTGGCGGGACCGGGACGGGTAGGATCAGGGTCGGGTCGGATCGGCCGACCCGACCCACTGGCCAGCCCTACTCAAAACACCATTTATGTGGATCCCATTTCCACGTGGCAACATCATAACGGTTTTAAATTCTAAAAGCAGGCAAATAGAAGGAATATACCTTAAGTAGATGCCATCATCAAAGACCCTTTAAATACGGCACTAATTCACCATCTTCCCTTCATAACTCAGTTAATACTTCTCTCTTTATTTCTCAGTTCAGATTTAGTGAAGCTAAATAATGCAAAATCAAACCAAAGTTTTGATTTTTTTGGCTCTTTATTAGAGCTTTTGAACGTAAAAAAACCAATCTTAATTCAAGATTTGGTTTTCTATTCCTGCTGTTGTTGCTTTTGGTGAAAATCGAAATCTTGGTGAAGAAAACCCTTTAAGGTTAGTGTAAAGATCTTTCCTTTTATGTCCTTTTGTTAATATTTTTGCGTTTGTACTTCCATGCATTTGTGTTTTGATGGAGAAATAGTGAAAATTTTGAGTTCTTGGTTGTTTTAATGGAAGAAAATGAAGGGTTTGATCATGGGTATATGTATCTTTTCATACCCATTTAGTGATATGTCTTTCTTTTTTTTCATTTTTGAAAACATTGAAGATTTCATTTTTAAATTTTGTAAGATTTATTTCATTTTCTGTTTATTTTTGTACAGTAATGATGGACATCCCCATAGATGTAAGGATCATAGAGATTGATTTTTCCCTTTTTGTGAACCCCCTAAATAAAAAAAAATGTTTTTTTTTTCATTTTTCTGTTTATTTTTGTACAGTACTAATTTGCCACATGTGTCTGTTAGGCTGTTCCTTTCTTTTTGAAGTCTTCCCTTTCTTCCAAGTAAAAATAAATAAATTAGAAAATACTCTGTATGGACTATATATTACGGAAAACAAAACATGAGTACTTATTTTCTCCCAATTATTGCTCTTTGACAGCAATTTTAAGCCTAATTTGATTAATATCAACCACTCCATATAAAGAAATATTTTTACTAATATCAACTTTTTGAATGACTTATTTGTTTCGCCAAAGTGTTTGTGATAATAACATCAGCCAGAATCTCAAGGAATCTGTGTGTCCCCTGTCTGGAAATAGTTACTCCATTACTATAGCTGATGTTTACTTGTTAAGCTTCTTTTTCAATGTTAACTAGGCTTAGGTTCCTAAATACTTTCACATACACTATAAATGTCACAGCTTTGAAAAGTAGCATGCATGCCTAGCGTGTGTCAAATAAAAACTAATGAATAAATAGATAGGAAAAAAGACTTTTGTGGTCCCCACCATTGTCTTTTACTAAGAAGTCAAATCTACTACCCCCTACTGGACAAATTACAAACTTTAATTATTTAGATTAGCTTTGATTAATGCAATCCCAAGATATCTTCTTGTTTTGTTCTGTAGTTTGAGTTTAACTATAGTGTACTAACAGTGGATTAATAACCTTGAACAAGAAGTACGTTACTTGTACAATTTTGTAATTTTGTTTTTACTATGTTAGTGAATTACACCCTCTTCTTCTATTTTTGCAGGAAGTAAGGTTTGAGAAGTTTTAGTCATGGCTAACGATAATTTGCAAGTGCTAAATGCACTAGATGTTGCAAAGACACAATTGTATCACTTCACAGCAATTGTGATTGCTGGCATGGGCTTCTTTACTGATGCTTATGACCTTTTCTGCATTTCTATGGTCACTAAATTGCTTGGCCGAATTTACTACCACCAAGAAAATGCATTGAAACCTGGCTCTCTACCCCCTAATGTTTCATCAGCTGTTAACGGAGTTGCCTTCTGTGGCACCCTTGCTGGACAACTGTTCTTCGGGTGGCTCGGAGATAAGCTTGGTAGGAAGAAAGTTTATGGAATGACCCTTATGATCATGGTCATTGGTTCGATTGCCTCGGGGCTCTCATTTGGTCATACACCAAAAAGTGTTATGACTACACTTTGTTTCTTCAGGTTTTGGCTAGGATTTGGCATTGGTGGTGATTATCCCCTTTCTGCCACCATCATGTCCGAGTACGCTAACAAAAAGACTCGTGGAGCGTTCATTGCTGCGGTGTTTGCCATGCAAGGTTTCGGAATTCTGGCTGGTGGAATGGTGGCAATCATTGTATCTACAGCATTCAAGGGAGCATTCCCTGCACCAGCATATTCGGTTGATGCTCTTGGTTCAACAGTCCCTCAGGCTGATTTCGTGTGGCGTATAATTCTCATGTTTGGTGCGATCCCAGCTGGAATGACTTATTACTGGCGTATGAAGATGCCTGAAACCGCCCGTTACACTGCCTTGGTTGCTAAGAACTTGAAACAGGCAGCTAATGACATGTCGAAAGTGTTGCAAGTTGAAATTGAAGCAGAGCCAGAGAAAGTCGAGAATGCCCCTCAAGACGGTGCGAATAGCTTTGGTTTGTTCTCTAAGGAGTTCCTCCGCCGCCACGGACTTCACTTGCTCGGGACTGCCAGCACGTGGTTCTTGTTGGACATCGCTTTCTACAGTCAGAACCTTTTCCAGAAAGACATTTTCAGCGCGATTGGATGGATTCCACCAGCACAAACCATGAACGCGTTGGAAGAAGTTTACAAAATTGCAAGGGCACAAACACTTATTGCCCTTTGTAGTACTGTTCCTGGTTACTGGTTTACAGTGGCATTCATCGATAAAATTGGTCGATTTGCAATTCAGTTGATGGGGTTCTTCTTCATGACGGTCTTCATGTTTGCCTTAGCTATTCCATATCATCACTGGACTCTCAGTGCTAACAGAATCGGGTTCGTGATCATGTACTCGCTCACCTTTTTCTTCGCCAATTTCGGTCCAAACGCCACAACATTCGTTGTCCCCGCGGAGATTTTCCCAGCCAGGCTTAGGTCCACATGCCATGGAATATCAGCAGCAGCTGGGAAAGCTGGAGCTATGGTTGGTGCATTCGGGTTCTTGTATGCTGCTCAGTCTCAGGATCCAAAAAAGACTGATGCCGGTTACCCTGCTGGCATTGGTGTGAGGAACTCGCTGATCGTCCTAGGTTGTGTTAACTTCCTTGGAATGGTGTTCACATTTTTGGTGCCAGAATCCAATGGGAAATCATTGGAAGAAATGTCAAGGGAAAATGAAGGGGAAGAGGAAAGTGGAACAGAAATGAGGGGGGCTAATGGAAGGACAGTTCCTGTTTAATTTTGGAAAATTTGGTATATACTATGATGCATTTTGAGTGAATTTGTGATCTTTGGAGCAACACATCTTGGGGTGAAAGAGTTGTTTTGTGGTTATGTTTTAAGATGGAATAAGCTCTAATATTTTGCTGGTTTATGGTGATGATGATTAACATTATTTTAGTATTTCTGAGATAAAGTAACCAAAGGAAGTTCTTTCTATAGAAAGTTGACGTATAATAATATGAAGAAAATGCTTTTGAATCAGAGATGTTTTTGTGTAATTCATTTCTGGTCTCTATTCTGAAAATATTTGGATGGATTTTATTTGGTTCTCTTTGGTATGATAAGTAACTGATATAACTCAGTGGCTAAGAGTTCTGCTATCACATTTGGTTCAATTCCAATACTCTAGCAAGTATGCTAAGGAGTGGTTCGTTCGATTGAATGGAATAACTTTTAGACTATAACGAACTTTTTTGTAAAAAGAAATTCCATTCAACGCGAAAATTTAAAGGAATTTATTACGCAAGAAAACTAATCACGGAGATCCAATCCCTGAATAGTCTCTGTGAAGATAAAAGTAAAGCATGAAATGGAGACCCAAGAGGCCAAGATACAATATTGTCTTCAGCTAGACTATACGCTGAAAGTATACCATATTTGGAATACACGATATACTATCTTGTGTATAGTGTATATCACGGAAACCCAAGGCAATTGGGAGATCGTTATATACACGGTATACACACGGTGTATATCACTGTTTTTGGCAATAAATTTTGTATATAATTAGCATTGTACACTTATCATAATTATATAATTCTTATACAAATAAAATATAATTTTGAAGTAGAATAGAAATAAGATTTTTTATATTATGAAAATTGTAAAATTATATATATACTCATTCTTTCCTGCCATGAGCTACCTATCATTCAAAAACTTCCACTTAATAAATATTCACAGATCATAAAAAATAAAAAAATAAAAAAATAAAACAAATCACAACTATTTAAATACTTCTTCTAACTTTCTATTTTCACGAAAAAAGAAAATCAAAAACTTCTTGCAAATATCATCCAAACGGTTCCGCCGCACAATGGAAGACAAATCAGTAGTTTAGTTTTTGTCTTGTCACTTATGATCACATAAGAAATTAAAATATATTACAAATAATTTTCGAGGAAAGGCTCTTTGACTCTGCAAAACATAGCCTGTCAAATTAGCTCATAAAAAAAAGATCACAACAGGTTCATGATAAATATAAAGCCTTTGCCGTGTTCGTTGTTCCTCTTCTTGCCGTTCTGTTATTTATTTATTTATTTATCTATCTATCTATGTATTCATTTATTTATTCTTGACTTAAGAACCTATTTATACGTTCTATAAGAGCCTTACCTAAATAAGAAGTTAACTATCTTCAATTATTTATTCCACTCCTCATGTGATTGATATGATATGGAAATTAATAGACGCATAGAATATTTCCTTTCTAGTATGCAAATGGCAAGTCAGTTTCATGCAAACGCGTTTTCAGATTATAAACAAAATGTCAATTGAAAGTATACATAATTTATAGTAGTAGCTTTCTTTTCGTTTTTGTTAACTTTTTCTTTAATTTTTAATATTAAATAGCATTAAGAGTCCCACATCGGATATGGAACATGAACTCCTTATATGGACTTGAACACAAGCTAGCTTTTGGAGATTAAGTGGCAAAAGCTTATACAATACTCCCTCCGTTTCAATTTATGTGACATTTTTACCGTTGTAGTTTACTATTTTCTGTTTCTGTCAGTAATTAAATTCTAAGAGTTCTTTATTATTTTATGACTTGAAAATTTACCCATACATTCTATTGGAGCCTTGAACATAAGATGTTAACTATCTTGAAAACTAGGTATCTCTACTATTCCATAATTTATGTCACTCGTGAAGTGATTGATTGAGAATATACGCGGACTACATTTCCCTTTCTACTATGTCAATTTCATGTTTTACGCGTATTAAGGTTAAAAACAAAAATGTCAATTAAAGGGACACAAGTTTTACGCTCAGATTTGTTGTACTTGTCTATTGTCGATCATTGAAAAATACTTAGATTTAGCGTTGTCTCCTTTATCAAGTAAAAGTTGTTGGCTTACAAGGATTTGCAGGAAACGGAAATTACAAGTAACTGCTTATGTAGGAATTGAAATTACAATTCAACAAGAAAGCTGAAAATTACAATATAACAACAAAATTGAAATTACACTTTTGTTGAACAAGAAAACGGGAAAGTTGTTTATGCTGAGTCGAGTGTGGCACTCTGTCCTTAAGACAATATTGCCCCGTATGTATCCTTTATACGTCCCGGACAATTCGTCTCCCAAGATAAAACGAATGGAACTATTGAGCAAAGGAAACTCAAAAGCTACCGTGAAGAATATTGAGCAATGAAATGATGCTTGGAAGATTAGGAAGAAACTGATTTTTGCTTTGTGTATTTTCGTGTATGTTAAGTACTCCTCAACAATGGTATAAGGGGTGTTTATATAGGTGAGGGAGGGCTGTTTAATCGCCCCCATAACAGCCATTATTGGCCAAATAATGGCCATTATGGAGGTAGTTAATCCACCAAAATAAATGGTGAAAAATGCCAACGGATTGGCCATTATAGGAGGTGTAATTCACCAAAATAAATGGTGAATTGAGTCTTTGGACGTTTACGTTCGGACCGTCGAAATTCGATTTTCGAGAAAAACTTCGGGGACCAAACTCGTACATCTTGAAACTTCGGGGACCAAAGCTGTACATGTTGAAACTTCGGGGACCAAACTGTACATCGAAAGAATTCTGGTCCAAAGCGCACATCGAAACTTCGGGATCAAACTCGTACTTCGGCAAAGTTTTCTCGGCCCAAAAAGATAATATCGAGAGGCCCGCGCCGCGACCGTGAACCGTGAACCGTGAACCCGTGAACCCGTGAACCGTGAACCGGAACCGGGCGGCGCGCGTGTGGTCTTTACTTGAACCGAAGCACATCTAGGTCCTCCCTCCTTTAAACACATGGGATACCCCTTGGGGTCCCAAACCCCAAACCAATTTCAAGCATTATATACACAACAATTCTTTCTTCCTCTACCGATGAGGGAGAATTGATCACACACCACACTTTTCCATGCTTCAAACACCTTACTTCGTGAACCAATATCTCTTTCATTTCTCAATGAAATTTGACGATTCTTGGCCCTACGGTTATCTACGTACTTAGTACATCATGCATGTGTGAAGAACCGGATTCTCCAACATACGTAACACTAGTGTTTAAGCCGTTAAAGTTGGTCGGTCGCAACTCCCGCCAAAGGCTAATTTCCAACAAAAGTAACTATAATTTGAACACGTCGTGTTTTACTAAGAAGGATAAGTTTTATTAACTACTATAAAAACCTGGGAAAAGAATCAGCAAACTTAATGTTAGCCTGTCGATCCTAAAATATTAGAAACAGAATTAGATTGCCCGGTCAATCCGAAAATGTTAGAAAGAGAATAGATTAATTAAAATGAACTTATTCTATTTTTGAAGTTGTAGTGAAAACTGAGAAAGTCAACCTGTAGTGCTTAAGCATCAAGGATTTTATTTAGATTAGAAATTCTTATCCATGTCTTTCTTGTAAATAAACCATGGTGCTATACATATCTTGTTTTGTTTTCACATATTTTTTTGCTATATTCAAATAGATGTGTTAGTATAATCCTTCTTTTGTCACCTCTTTTCCGTGGAAAATTGGAGATTCACGGGGAGAAGAATGGTTTCTATTTAATGATGATTATAATATCCTTTTATCATCATTACTAGGAACCATAAACATCATATTTCATTAAACATTATATTTCACGTTGTGTATACCACATTCATCGTTATTATTGTTGACAAAATATCAAGTAGATCAAGAATAACTTGTTGGTCAAAAAATGAAAATTTTGGCATGCATTAGGACTTAGGAGTTCGTGACATTACAAAATATGGAAGTTTGTGACAATAGGAACAGGCTGTTGATCAAGATGTTTATAAGGTCTAACAATAAAAAAAAAAAGACTTGGAAAACTTAGCTGCATAGATTTGAAGTATCGAAAAAATATTCTTCTTGCACTTATATGCAAAATAGGCCGAATATACCGCTTTATGCAAAATATCGCACCATAAGCTTTTCATACTATATTTTGACAGGTGGAATTGTTGCACTTGTTGCTGGTGCATTTAAAAATGCTTACCCTTCACCAAGTTCTGAAGCTGATTTAGTCTGGAGAATTATTCTCATATTTGGCGCAATCCCAGCTTTGCTTACTTATTATTGGCGTATGAAGATTCCCGAGACAGCCCGTTACACGGCCTTAGTCGCGAAAAATACTGCTAAGGCTGCTGCTGATATGTCCAAAGTATTGAATATCGAAATTGAAGCAGAGAAACATAAAATTGAGACGATTGTTGAAGAAAAAGGGAATAATTTTGGGTTGTTTACTAAGCAATTTCTTCGTCGCCATGGACTTCACTTGCTAGGAACAACTAGCACGTTGTTTTTATTGGACATCACTTTCTACAGTCAAAATCTTTTTTCAAAAGGACATTTTTAGTAAAATTGGATGGATCACGATGAACGCGTTGGATGAGGTTTTCAAGATTGCAAGGGCACAAACACTTATTGCCCTTTGCAGTACTGTTCCTGGTTACTGGTTTACAGTTGCATTCATCGATAAAATAGGTCGATTTGCAATTCAATTGATGGGATTCTTCTTCATGACTGTGTTCATGTTCGCCTTAGCCATTCCGTATAATCACTGGACTAAAAAGGAAAACAGGTTGGTTTTGTGATCATGTACTCGCTTACCTTTTTCTTCGCGAGTTTTGGTCCAAATTCCACCACATTTGTTGTACCCATGGAGATTTTTCCAGCTAGGCTAAGGTCAACGTGCCACGGAATATCAGCAGCAGCTGGAAAAGCTGGAGCATTGGTTGGGGCATTTGGATTTTTGTATGCTGCTCAATCCACTGATCCAAATTTGGTTGATGCTGGTTATCCAACTGGTATTGGTGTGAAAAATGTACTTATTGTTCTAGGTTGTGTTAATTTACTTGGAATGTTGTTCACATTTTTGGTGCCAGATGAAAGAAATAATCCCCTTCCTTATTTTCATTAATTGAATGGCTATATATACAAGTTACATATTTTCATAATAGGAAAATCCTTTTCCTATTCTACTTCTAAATCCTTATTCTACCATAATTCTAACTATACAATTATGGTAAGTGTATAACACTAATTAAGGTATCATTTATATTACAATATACTATAAATATATATACCATATATACAATATCCTAATGTTACTTGGATTTTGCAGATCTGGCCGAGAGGCCCAATTCTGCTGGACTTGGCCGAAAGCCCACTGCCTTGTTTCACTGCTGCTGCTTTGATTTTCAGCCCATGGTCGAAAGCCCACTGCCTTGATTCACTTCTTTGCTTTCTTTGTTCGTACCCACGCTTTAATCCGGTGATATATATGTGATATACACTGCTTTGTATATTCGGTGTATATCACATGTATATTGCTCTGTTTAACACACCCCCGCATCATAGCGGGCGGTTTTCGAACGGCGAGATTGTCCCTAAAATCTTCAAAGAGAACCGCCGGTAGACCCTTTGTAAAGATGTACGCAATTTGATAACGAGACGGGACATGGCATACGCGAACTTGACCCTTTGCAACCTTTTCACGGACAAAGTGAATGTCCATTTCGATATGCTTGGTGCGTTGGTGTTGAACGGGGTTACCTGAAAGGTAGATGGCACTGATGTTATCACAATATACCAAGGTTGCCTTCTGAATGGGACAATGAAGTTCCAAAAGCAAATTACGTAGCCAACATGATTCGGAGACCATATTCGCTACCCCTCGATATTCTGCCTCTGCACTTGAGCGTGATAGAGTTGCCTGACGCTTTGCCGACCAGGAGACTAAGTTGTTGCCAAGGAACATACAGTAGCCAGAAGTTGACCGTCTGGTGTCGGGGCAACCACCCCAATCAACATCCGTGTAAGAGACAAGTGTGGATGTGGATGAAGGATACAAGTGCAACCCATAGTCCAGTGTCCCCTGAATATACCGAATGATGCGTTTTATTGCATTCATGTGCTCAACTCTGGGATCATGCATGAATAAACACACCTGCTGAACCGCATACGTAATATCTGGTCTGGTAAATGTAAGATCCTGGAGGGCCTCTGCAAGACTGCGATAGCGGGTCGGGTCCTCGTATGGTGCGCCTGCTGCGACACTCAGCTTTGGGTTTGCATCAACCGGTGTGGAAGTGGACTTACAGGATGACATCCCAGCCCTCTCGATGATCTAAGCAGCATACTTCCGTTGAGACAGAAATAAGCCACCTGAATGACGCTTGACGGCAATCCCCAAAAAATAACTCAACGGCCCTAAGTCCTTCATAGCAAATTCAGAACTGAGCATGGCCATGATAGACTGGCGCAAAGCATCGGAGGAGGTAGTCAAGATGATATCATCCACATATAACAGAATATAGGCCAATGACGAACCACGGCGGTAGATGAACAAAGAATTATCTGACCTGCTGTGAGTGAACCCAATAGTCGAAACAAAATCAGCAAATCGTGTATACCAGGCACGTGGAGATTGCTTAAGCCCATATAATGACTTTTTCAACAAACAGACATGATGAGGGCGGTTGGGATCCCTGAAACCCAACGGTTGATGCATATAGATTGTTTCCTTGAGATCTCCATGTAGAAAAGCATTCTTGACATCCAACTGATGAATCAGCCAAGTCTTTGAAAGAGCCAAGCTAAGTACAGTGCGAATGGTAGCCGGTTTGACCACCGACTAAACGTCTCACCACAATCAATACCAACTCCTTGAGTCTTACCATCACCAACAAGTCGCGCCTTATGCCGAGCAAAGGACCCATCTGAATTCTCCTTATGAGCAAAAATCCACATAGACCTGATAATATTAATACCATATGGACGGGGCACCAAATCCCACGTCTTATTATCAATAAGAGCATTATATTCATCAGTCATAGCAATTTTCCAATTAGGGTCATTTAATGCGGACACAGGATTGCGGGGCAAGGGGGATTTAGAGACATCAGAATGTAAATTAAAATGTCTTTTAGGTGTAAAAATACCACGTTGACTACGAGTGACCGGTCTATGACTCAAGGAAGAATTAAGGGAATTTTGGGAATTTTCTGGGCGCGGGACGGACTGGCCAGCAAGCAGTGGGCCTGCTGGCCCAAATCGATAACTACTGGAATCGGCTTTTGGACCGGTTCCGAATTGGGTGGACCGGCCCAATAGGCTGGAACCTGTTCCGATGGCTTGTATTTTCTGGGCGTGACGGTACTGTGGGGCCAGCGGGCAGTGGGCCCGCTGGAGGATTTTGGGTACGGGAGATGTCCGAAAAATTTCGAATAATATACGGGGATATTTGGTCATCCAAAAAATTTATATGACTTAGGTTCGGGAGTATGAACTTTCGTAAACGGGAATTGAGTTTCATCAAAAATGACATGACGATTGATTATAATTTTCTTGGAGGATAAATCAAAACACTTATAACCACGATGATTTGACGGATAACCCAAAAACACACACGGGGTAGACCGAGCCTGAAGTTTGTTAATTGTGGTGGATGGGAATAACGGATAACACAAGCACCCAAAAATCCGAAGGTGAGAATAGAAGGGTTCTTATTATATAAGATTTTGAGAGGGGAAGAATATGTCAGACCTTTAGACGGAATTATGTTAAGAAGGTAAGTGGCCATTTGTAGAGCATGATGCCAAAAATACGGAGGTATGGAGGCATGGATTAGGAGAGTTCGGGCAATGTTATTTATGGAACGAATTTTGCGTTCGGCTTTCCAATTTTGTGAAGATGTATGAGGACATGAAAACCGAAAATTTATCCCATGAGTAGCACAAAATTCTCGAAACTCCCTATTGTCATACTCTTTCCCATTATCACATTGAATATTTTTTATTTCTCTTTCGAATTGAGTACGAATGAACGCTCTAAATTTTATGAAGACGGAAAACACTTGTGATTTATTCGCAATTGGAAACGTCCACAAAAATCTAGAATAATCATATAAAAAGAGAACATAATATCGATAACCCATTGAACTAAGAACAGGAGATGTCCATAAGTCGCTATGAATAATGTCAAATGGCATAGAAGTATGAGAATTGGAGTCTACAAATGGCAACTTAACAATTTTTCCTAATGAACAAGATCGACAAATTGGAGTACGACTCGTACCCTTACAAGAAATAAAGCTATTTTTATCTAAAACTGATAAAATAGAAGATCCCGGATGACCCGACGAGCATGCCACATGGAAGGAGAGATGGCTGCAAAAACTGATGGCAAGGCTGGACTCGATGGACGGAAATCGGGCATGATAGGATATAGATCCCCCTACTATCACACCTCATGAGACGACTCCCCGTCTTGAAATCCTTCACGGAGAAACCGAAAGGATCAAATTCAACGAAACGAAATTGTCATTTGTGAACTTTCGGACGGACACTAAATTTTTAATCAATTTAGGAGCATGTAAAGTATTTTTCAAGAGGAGTGGTGGATTGGGGGAGACAACATTTTCGACCATACCCTAGAATTGGAATAGAACTCGCCATTACCAATAATTATCCCCCGAGGGGTGCTCAAATTGGAATAAGATGAGAGAGTACACGAGTCGGAAGTCATGTGAGTAGTGGCCCGGTGTCCATGTACCAATTTTGGTCCGGTTGAGTCAATCCCAACGTGTGCATTGCGGCCTCGATATCGGTACGAGTAGGGCTGTTGCATGATGGGCTTGCGGAGGTTGGGGCCCAAGAACTCCCGGCCGTGCCGGACACCGGCCCGTGCTTCTACCACCGCCGCCGTTGGGTCACCGGCGGCGATGGGCGCCACTGCTTGGGCATTGGGCACAGGATGTTGGCTTGCCCCACCGGCCGCCGGAATTCCTGTTGCCGCCCGCCGGTATGGGGCCGCGGCCCACGGTCCACCGCCATGCTCCACCGCCATGGGCCCCACCTTGCCGGGCCCATGGGGGTGGTGGGCCATTGTTCATTGGATGGGACCCACCGACGTTTTGCTGACTACCGGAACCTCCACCATTACCACCGCGTTTACCCCCTCGGTTTTTGTTATTATTCTTGCCGCCACCATTATTATGGTTTTGACCCGAATTATTAACAAAAACTGACGGATTAGGAGAGGACGCCATCATGACAATTGGACTTGCTCCGGTAGCCGCCTTTTTAGCCAAACCGGCTTCTTCCAACGTAAGCATGGAGCGGGCTTGATGGAAGTCGGGAAGAGGGTTGCTTTGGCGAAGGAGAGTGCCAACACCATTATAGGCCTCCGAAAGACCGGCAACCAACTGTAGAACTAGACGATTATTTGTTACCGGTGCGCCAACATTACGGAGTTGATCCGCTAATTCCTTTAGTTTCTTGCAATATGCAGAAACGTTCGGAAATACATCCATTCGAACGAGAGAGAATTCCTGCTCGAGTGTGACGACACGGGAATGTTGGTTGTCTTGGAATATGTCACGCAATCTATTCCATGCAGCCATAGCCGTGGTATCTCGGCTCTATAATCGTATGTAGAAGGTCCACTGAAATAGTGGCGTATATCCACCGAAGAACGGTAACATCAAGTGTAATCCATAGCTCAGGATCCTCCGCAGGACGGGGTCTAGCGGGAGGAATGATGTGATGAAGAACTTGATAAGATATAGCGTGAATTTTAAACAACTCTGCCCACGTTGCATATTGAACGTTTTCCATCTCAAGGACAATAGGGACACTTAGCTTGATATTGGAAACCGTGAGGGCAGGGTGAAAATTGTTCTTAGACATATTTGAAAGAACAAAGAAGGAGGTTAAATTTAAGAGAGGTTTTTGAGAGCGGAAGATGAGATATTTGGAGAGAAAACCCGAGGGAGGGGGGGGGGGGGTTCTCGGCCAAGGAGACAAAAGTTTGAGAGAAGAAAACTTTTGTTTAGACCTAGTCTCTTGATACCATGAAAGAAATAATCCCCTTCCTTATTTTCATTAATTGAATGGCTATATATACAAGTTACATATTTCCATAATAGGAAAATCCTTCTCCTATTCTACTTCTAAATCCTTATTCTACCATAATTCTAACTATACAATTATGGTAAGTGTATAACACTAATTAAGGTATCATTTATATTACAATATACTATAAATATATATACCATATATACAATATCCTAATGTTACTTGGATTTTGCAGATCTGGCCGAGAGGCCCAATTCTGCTGGACTTGGCCGAAAGCCCACTGCCTTGATTCATCGTTTCTTTGTTCGTTCCCCGTGGCCGAAAGCCCACTGCCTTGTTTCACTGCTGCTGCTTTGATTTTCAGCCCATGGTCGAAAGCCTACTGCCTTGATTCACTGCTTTGCTTTGTCTTCATTCGACCCATTTGCTTTAATCCAGTGATATATATGTGATATACACAGCTGTATATTCAGTATATATCACATGTATATTGCTCTGTTTAACACCAGAATCTAAAGGAAAATCATTAGAGGAAATATCAAAGGAAAATGAGGGAGAAGAAAATTATGGAACAGAAAGTAAGGGAGAAAATGCACAAACAATTCAAGTTTAATCATATCAAAGTTGTAATTTTTTTTTCCTTTGAACAAAACATCATGAGATATAGCAAGAGTTGAGGCTTTTAAATAAGCTTTGTTCTTGTTTGTATCTTATGATAAAATAATCATCTATTCTTTTTTGTTTGCTGTTCATTTTCTTGTGTATTTCTTGCAGATGCAGGAGCTTTTGATTTTCTTTTCTTTTGCTTTTTTTATATTTTATTTTTCTTTTGTTTATTGTGCATTTTAGTTGCTCGTGTTTTGCCACTATTTGTTTTGTATAGTTTTCCATGGGAAACTGCTTATAATGAGATATTGTCTCGCTTCTGTTATACTTAGTATTTTTCTGTAGTACATGTCACGATAAGAAATGAAAATGCACCAAATGTAATTATTAAAAAGTACATAAATTTAAATAAAAACTTATAAAAAGAATAGTTCAGAGCACAAAATATCAGAATTAATATAGTGAAAGTGAAGGGTAAAAGTTATTAAGTAAAGTTGAATAACTTTGGAAATTTATCTGCTTGGTGGAAGTGTAAGGGTAAACTTTCCACATGTCCCTGCTTGCTTGGCCTGCCAAATACAATGGAAGAAAAAAAATGGAGAAGAAGGTGAAAGAATAAATTTTGTTGCTTTCTTTTGTTTGGTTTGGATAGAAACTTAAATAATAATAAAAAAGAATACAATGAGAATTTGTTTTATTTTGCTGTCTCAGTGAATTGAATTTGTGTGACCAAAAGAAGACAATTCTCTCTATTTTGATTACTTTCCTCATCCTCTAGACAACTCAAGCAAGAGAAGAAAATTGCTAAACTTTCCATCGTTTCTCTAATTTCCTGGTAAAGCTTATGGAGGGTGAGTGGTCTTAAATCTTAATTATTTACGAGTCAAATTATAGTTTTTAAGCCATTGAGTTGTTCTCGGAGTGTATGAGTAAATAAAAATTAAACAGTGAATTTGACCCACTATTTGTATATTAATACCCCCCTCATCTATGTTAATACTGTGTTAGATATTCATGGGCTGAGGCAATGCATGGTCATAAACTTACAAAATTACACTCAATAATTTTGAAAATTGTAGGTCTTGAACTTTTGATCCTTCCTTGCTGGAAAAATCTTCAAAGTGAAAATTGTTGCTCCAAAACTAATTAAACTTGAAGACAAACAGAGTCAAAATTCAAGACTACTCACCTACAAGGTCATTCATGTAAATTACAACAGTAAAATTTTTATGGGATAATCAGTACCTACTATTTAATGTTTAGTCAATACCATAAGTGCACAAATATTAATTACTTCCTCTGTCCATTTTTATTTGTCTATGTTTGATTTGAAATTTTTAAGAAGTAAAAAATAAAATGACAATTTACTATATCACTTCTAATTAAAAATGTAATTATTATTAAAAGATGGTTACTATTGAAAAATGAAATTATTTTCTTTTATACAGACTATTTCCACATTGTTAAGTAAAGAAATCCTCATCCAGTTGTATAGTCAACATAATCATAAATATGATCTCATCAAGAAATCTCCTATTAGGATGATCTATTTCTATTATGGCAATCTCTTAAATTCTAGCTCTAGTATAAAATATAAGTGATATGGTTGCTTTATTCAGTAAATTTCTTCAATGGAAAACGTTGGTGTATCTCTCTATCGATCCAGTTTTCTCATTGCTTACATTTGTGGTATGTATTTGCTATATACTTTTTGATTTTCACCTTGATTATACATTTTTGTTTGTTGTGATTTAAAAACAAAAAAATAAAGTAAAAACAAGAGGCACACTCCCGCTATCACTGTGCATTCCCAAAATGAAAATCCAATCTTTTTGTTCTTAAATTTTTGTACCAATTTAAAAGAGAAAAGAAGTTTGCGTAGTGATGGATGAATTGGGATAAAAATTATGAAAAATTGTGGTCCATGACATAAACTTCAAATTTCTAGTTATCAATAGTTGTAATAGTTAAATACTTCCGTCATCGGAAAAACTCCCATTTATCAATAGTTGTATTGGAGGGTTTTAATTACTTCAGAGTGTCATTTAGTTAAAGAAGATCTAAAAAAATCTGTTTGTGTGTGCTTCTATGACAGTGAAGACCCATGTCCTAAAGTAAAGATTCATTAGTAATTGCACTGCTAATTATCTCTACCAATTGGTAGGTGATTTGAATATGTGTTTGACATAAATAAGAAAATGATATGAGGCATGGAAGTACCTTTATATAATTAATATTTGTATTTGTGATAGATTAATTGCTTTTATAATGTTCTCAATGAAGAGTTAAATTATGTCAAATATTTTATGAAAATTACAAATACAAAGGAAGAAGATACAAAAAAACAACCTTAAAAATTAGGTATTATAACTCATAGTATGGCTGAAAAGAATCATCCCACCTAATTTTACGTTTTTTTCTTGAGTTATCGGAGTTAATGACTAGTACCCAGCCTCATTCAGCCCAATCCATGATATTGGTGGGCTTTGAGCAATGGGATCATGTATACCCTATACATATAAAGTATATGAGTGAATACATAATTACCTCCTCAAAGTAAAACTTTATCAAGGTCCAATTACCTCCCTAAACAATTTTAAAATTATATTATTACCTACTTTTTTGACCAATTCCAATTTTAAAAATAAAGTTGCTAACCACTCACCAATCCTTAATATGTGTTAATTCAAATAAAAACACTTTGTTTCGTTTTTCATTTTTGCTTATATTATTTCTTTCTCTTCTTTAGCTAACCCTTCCCCCATATTCTTTCTTTCTTCCTCTTCTTTATTTTGACCCTCCCCCATCTCCCTGATATGAAGATCAACTATTTACAACTTTTTTTCATATAGCTTCTTAGATTTTGTTGAGTTATTGATAATATAAATTAATTATTTTTCTTTATTTCAAAGTAAATTTAAAGTTTCAGGAATTTTATTAGTTAGTTTATCTCCCTTCATATAACTTAACATTAATTAAAAGCTAGATACTGCCTCCATTTTTGAATTCCTACAATTCAGTTGAATTAATTTTGCATTGTTCAAAATGTAAGAATTTTTTTTGGATAAGATTTAAAATTGAAGAAAAAAGAGTTGAAGGAGTAAAAATAAAAGAAGGTTGGTTTAATTGTGACAGAAATGGTTCATGATATTGGAAGTGTGTGTTTTTTCTGGGGCGGGAGAGGGGATGGCATCATTTATGAAGAAGAAAGAAGAAAGAAGGAAGAAGAAAGAAAAGTAAAAGAATTTAGAAAAATAGAAAAATACATTGTAGATAAAAAAATCTTGTAAAAATTAAAGGGTAATAATTTGTTTTGGATTACTCACTCTTTAAGAGAGTGCATACATTGTTCATGCTAGATGGCAAACAAATTAAGTAATAATATCAGTTCAAAGTTGTTTAGGAAGTTAATAGGACCTTTGCAAAGTTTAAGTGTCTCTTTAAAAAAGTCCTAATTCGAAGGGAGATATATTCTCTCTATTGTAGATCATGTAATTTTATTAATAGTTGTACATTATAAAATATTTTACTCATTTGCTAGTATTTACGTAACTTCCCCTATGTTAAAGTATTTATGGAGTAATAAGTTTTTACCATACTATTTACATATTTAGCCAGTATTTTAAAATTTATGCACATATAATCATTATATTAGTAGGTTACGAAGGTTTCCTAGAAATTCCTTTGGTAGATGGATTAGAAATAGCTGGGGAGCTGCCCCCATGGGCACATGCGAGTTGGTAAGTGGCAAGGTGATTGGGGTACAACCACTCCGACGTCGCGGGTTCGAATCCGTGTGGTGACAGTCTTTGCTGAAATATTGCAAGGGTTGTTCTGGGTTCGTGTCTCGTTGGTCCTCTCCCTTGCAGGGCTGCCACTCGCGCATCTCCCTCGATTTACATCCCACCTGGCCAAGGGGCCTCTGGTACAGGTGGGTGGGGGGGGGGGGTTTCGCCTTCGGGACTTTCCCCTTCACAGAGAAATAGCTGGGGAGCATTTTGGCCAGCCAGACGCGCCGATTGGCAGTCGTTCTCTGATTTTATCAGTCAATTCGCAAGTGAAACGCAATTAAAAGTTAGGAGAGAGAAGAAATACTACTTTAATCCAAGATGACTAGATTCAAATTAATAAATGAAATTGCATGACATCAATTTCCATCTAGAGAATGATAAAAAGAAGAGAAAAAAAAACTTAATATTAAGGGTTAATATAGAGAAGAAATTTCAAGACCTGTTGTTGTGAGAAAACAAGATTATCTTCTTTAATGGTTGTACATGGAGAAAATTGTGTCACTTAAAGTTTCTTAATGTTGACTTAAAGAAATAATCAGAGAGAGAAAGAAGAGACATGAAGGCAAGGGTGTACCTTGGTGGATGCATTAATCGAAAAGTTATATTGTATAAACGCATAAATAATCTTCTTTTTTATACATAAATTATTAAATTTTATTGACATGACGAAAGATTCTTGTATACATAGTTACAAAGGTGATCTAATAAAAAAATTTAGTCTCAAACCTTAATCTCAAATGTGACATTAATATTTTTAATACAACCCACCTCCGAGATCATTCTTGTAAACTACAACAGTAAAACTTTCATGGGATAATCAGTAACTACTATTTAATGTTAAGTCAATATCATAAGTGGACAAATATTAATTACTTCCTCTGTTCATTTTTATTTGTCTATGTTTGATTTGACATTTTTAATAAGTATTAAATAAAATGACAATTTACTATATCACTTCTTATTAAAAATGCAATTATTATTAAAAGATGGTTACTATTGAAAAATGAAATTATTTTCTTTATATAGATAATATTTCCACATTATTAAGTAAAGAAATCCCCCTCCAGTTGTATAGTCAACATAATCATAAATATGATCTCATCAAGAAATCTTCTATTTCTATTATGGCAATGTCTTAAAGTTCTAGCTCTAGTATTAAAGATAAGTGATATGGTTGCTTTGTGATGAAATTGTCATTACAACCATGAGAAAGTTGAAGAATTATCAATGTAGATCAGGAAGGGAGTAGAAGATAAAGGTAGAATGAATTGTACTCTCAACAATCCCCCTCAAGCTGGATAATGTAAGTGCGATATATCTCTCCGGCAATACTGTTCAACATCAGCGCACTAAACACATTAAAATGAATATTCACTTTGTACTTGAAAAAGTGGCTCGTGGATAAGTTCGTGTCCTTCATGTTCTTTTCCGGTATCAGATTGCTGACATATTTACTAAAGGACTTCCGCGCATACTCTTTGATGATTTCCAAGTCAGTCTCAGCGTACGAGAACCTTCCGCTTTAACTGGGCGGTGTGATAAAATATTATAAGAATATTTCCGTATCATTATATATCTTTTATATTATGTTAATTTATAATCCGATTGTAATTAAGAAGATTAGTTACCTAATTTGTAGCCATGTAAATAACTATATAACACTATATATTGTACACAGTATTCAATGAAATAACAGAGAACATATTCCTTTACGTTCTAAGTGTTATTCGTTACTTCATCCTCAAAGAGCGATTTGCAAAAAAGATAAGAGTAAACTGTCCCCGAAACCTCACCAAGTTCTCCGTCCATATTCGACCTACGATAAATCCGGATGTGGGCAAATATGCTATTATGATGAGTCCCACAATTATGGGGCGGGGTTGGGGCCCCGATGATGATTCTGTTCTGCCTCGTCGTCGTCTTATGAATTTCTTAATTTGGAACTGTGGGGCTCTCATTCCCCGGAGTTTAATTCCGGCTTTAGACAACTTCTAGATTATCACCAACCAGCTTTGGTAGTAATAGCGGAAACCCGTAGGGTTGATCTTCTCTTAGCTCAGGATTTTAATTTCTCTAATGTTGCTGTTGTGCCTGTTGTGGGGCAGGCTGGAGGTATTGCTATTCTCTGGCATGGTCATTCGCCATTGCTCTTCTGGTTCCCGTCATCAGCTTGTTGGGTATGTGATAGTCACAGTCTATTTTCACGTCTTATTATCAATTTCCTCTTGGAGGTGCATTTCTAGAATGTATAAAGTAAAATTCATATCACGTTGTCTGCTAAAGTGAAAAGAGAAAACCCATCTCACGGTACTTAGCTGATAAAACTTGAAGTCCCAAACCATGGCTATCGAATTAGACATAAAAGTGCACCAAATAGAAAGTTGTAGTAAAAAGATGCATATCGAAATATAGTATCTTGTGGGGTTATTTACATGGAAAGGAAACTTGAAGTGGACCTGCCACGTATGGCCCCCCAACTTGCATGCACTTCGATTACTCTAAAGGGTACATGTTATCTCTCACCAATAGAGTTATCGGATAACTCTATCCACCAAGTCGTAGGTAGATGAGAAGAAATTATCTAAAATTTTTTTCCTGTGTAGGGACTAGTTAGCATGACATTTTTTTTATGACTGAGAAATTCATCTAGAGCCAACGCTTAGAACCAATCGAAGCCTTTGAACCTCGGGAGTAATGGTGCCTTCCCTCTACCCTTTTACACTATAATACCAACTTAGAGTCATTAAGATTCACATCAGAGTCATAAATTTAAGAAGTAACCAAAAAAATTGACAAATTAAATATTAGAAGGTGCGAAAATAAACGGCCCCTTTTTGTTATTTCTTAAAATTGTGTATGGATTTCCTAAGAAGCATGTGCTGCTAAGAACTTTCCAGCTTAGGAACATATTGTTGGAAATTTGCCTTTGGCGGGAGTTGCGACCGACCAACTTTAACGGCTTAAACACTAGTGTTACGTATGTTGGAGAATCCGGTTCTTCACACATGCATGATCTACTAAGTACGTAAATAACCGTAGGGCCAAGAATCGTCAAATTTCATTGAGAAATGAAAGAGATATTGATTCACGAAGTGAGGTGTTTGAAGCATGGAAAAGTGTGGTATTGTGTGTAATTCTTCCTCATCGGTAGAGGAAGAAAGAATTGTTGTGTATATAAGACTCGAAATTGGTCTGGGGTTTGGGACCCCAAGGGGTATCCCATGTGTTTAAAGGAGGGAGGACCTAGATGTGCTTCGGTTCAAGGAAAGACCACACGCGCGCCGCCGCCGCCCGCCAGTCCCGTCCGGTTCCGGGTTCATGGGCTGTGGGCCTTCTGATATTATCTTTTTGGACCAAAGAACTTTGCCGTAAGTACGCTTTTGATCCCGTGTTTCGGATGTACGCTTTGGACCGAATTCTTTCGGATGTACGCTTTGGTCCCCGAAGTTTTCGTAAAATCGAATTTCGACGGTCGAACGAAACGCCAAGCACTCAATTCACCATTTATTTTGGCTGAATTACTCCTCCTATAATGGCCAAATCCGTTGGTCTTTCACCATTTATGTTGGTGACTTTACTACCTCCATAATGGCCATTATTTGGCTATTATGGAGGCGATTTTTCAGTCCCTCCCTCACCTATATAAACACCCCTTACACCATTGTTGAGCAACACATATGATACACGAAAATACAGAAGCATACACAAGCAAAAACAGTTCTTCCTACAACTTCCAAGCATCATTTCGTTACTCAATATTCTTCACGGTAGCTCTTGAGTTTCCTTTGCTCAAGTGTTCCATTGCTGTTTTATCTTGGGAGACAAATTGTCCAGGACGTATAAAGATACATACGGGGCAATATTGTCTTAAGGACAGAGTGCCACACTCGACTCAGCAATAACAAAACAGTTTCGACTTTTTCTCGTTCTACAATTGTAATTTCAGATTTATAGTTGAATTATTGAATCTTTGTTTATCCTTTCAAATACTTGTAATAGTTATATACTTCCCGTACTGCTTTATAAAGTACCATAGAGCAAAAATAACCAACACATATTACTTGTAATTGGTTTACTATGTCTAACACTGATTAGCAACAAATTCAGGGCCACCTGATTAACGTAAAAAAGAATTTCTTTCTGAGTACTGAATTATTTATTAAGAACAAGCTTTCTCATTATTTTCTTGCCCCCACCAGTGATGATGAACCGTTGGCCTTCAAGAAAATGCATGAATTTTCCACAGTGGACGGCTTTGTAGAGATAACTGAATCCTTGGGGACATGATAAAGTTCATTGCAAAAAATCAGCCAAAAAAGGATTAATTAGCGGACCCTGGACAAGTTTCCCGGTCAGTATAACTACTACTTCTTGGAGTCCTGCCACTTGAGGTCTCAATACAGGTTCACAAGAGGACGATGAGAGGGCTCCTGGTTATCTCTCGAATGTTTTCAGGTAGGGATGGCAAAACTAGCCCATAAAAGCATGCCCGTCTAACCCGTTCAAGTTAGGATTGGTCATTGACCCGCCCATTTATTAACTTAGCTCATTTCAATCCTGAAACAATTGGGTTGGTATGTAGTCAAAATTGACCAATGAAAAATCTTGTCAAAATATTTTTAAAAAAACTTTTTTTAATTTGATACTATGTAATATATAGCTATAGTAACGGATGTCAGCTCAATCCGAAGGAAGTACGCGGTAGCTTTGCAGAATTATTATAAATTTTGGTACCTTAAATAAATTAAAACTTAACAAGTATTGGGCTGGTTGGGTTATGGCCCGCTTTTACCCCAATCCGTTTCAGACGAAATAACTTTTGCGTTTTGACCCGCCCAAATTCAACATGCCTACACAACACAGCCCCCCCTCAACTTATGCACTGACTGACATTGAGGCAGCTTTGAACACAATGTCATTCAACGCTCCAGATGAAAATTGGTATATGGACACATGCGCCACATCTCACATGACGTCATCACAATGTACACTCTCGTATTATTCCAATTTGAGTAATTTAAATCGGAATATTATTGGTAGTGGACAAGACATTCCCATGCGCGGTTTTGGTCATTCATCCTTATCCCTACCACATCCACCATTAATCTTGAAAAATGTCCTTCATGCCCCTAAACTCCTTAAGAAACTAATCTTTGTGCGGCGTTTCACAACTGATAATAATATTTTCCTTGACTTTGATCCTTTTGGTTTTTCTGTAAAGGATTTTATGACATGGAGATGAATAATGAGATGTGACAGCACCGGAGATCTCTACCCTATTTCAAACGCCGTCAACAATCCAGCCTCAGTTCCATCAACTTTTGATGCTCTTTCGTCTTCCTTATGTCATTCTAAATTAGGACATCCGGGAGATTCTGTTTTACGCTCCCTTAAGAAAAATAATTTTATTAACTACAACCGTATTTCTAGAACTCCTATATGTGAATCCTACATTTTTGAGAAATATGTTAAATTACAATTTTCTGCATTCACAAATTGTACTTTACTGCCTTTCGATATCATACCGTGTGATTTGTGGACGTCCCTTATTTTAAATACGGCTGCCCATCGATATTATGTGTTATTTTTAGACGGATAACCCAGAAACACACAAGGGGTAGAACGAGCCTGAAGTTTGTTAATTGTGGTGGACGGAAATAGTGGATAACACAAGCACCCAAAGACCCGAAGATGTGAATACGAAGGAGTCTTATTATATAAGATTTGAAAATGGGTTGAATATGTCAATCCTTTGATAGAAAGTATGTTAAGAAGATATATAGCCATTTGTAGAGCATGATGCCAAAAGGAAGGAGGGACGGAAGCATGGACCAATATAGTGCGGACAATGTTATTAATGGAACGAATTTTGCATTCGACTTTCCCATTTTGTGAGGACGTATGAGGACAAGAGAAACGGAAATTTATTCCATTAGTATCACAAAAATCCCGAAACAACCCATTATCATATTCTTTACCATTATCACATTGAATATTTTTTATTTTCCGTTCAAACTGGGTACGGATGAATGCTCGAAATTTTAAAAAGATGGAAAACACTTGAGATTTTTTCGCTAACGGAAAAGTCCATAAAAATTAGAATAGTCATCCAAAAATAGAACATAATAACGATGGCCCAAAGAACTGAGAACATGAGATGTCCATAAATTGCTATGAATAATATCAAATGGCATTAATGTACGAGAAGTACAGTCTACAAATGATAATCTAACAAGTTTTCCTAGAGGACAAGATTGACAAATTGGAGTACTGCGCGTACCCTTACAAAAAATAAATTATTTTTATGTAATGAAGAAATAATAAACGACCCAGGGTGACCCAAACGTGTATGCCATAAGGAAGGAGCGAGAGCCGCAAAAGTAGCTCGGCAAGGCTTGACTCGAGAGACCGGATGTGGGCGTGATAGGATAAAGATCCCCCCCCCCCCCCCACTATCACATCTCATGAGAGGAATCCCCGTCTTGAAATCCTTCACAGAAAATCCAAAAGGATCAAAATTAACAGAAACCCAATTATCAGTGGTGAATTTACGGACATACACCAAATTTTAATTAAGTTAGGGGCATGAAGGGTATTTTTCAAGACAAAAGGGGGGTGGGGTGGGGGGACAAAGTTTTATAATCGTAACCACGAATTAGAATTGAATTTCCATTACCAACAATTATGCCACAATTGTTGCTCAAATTAGAATAAGATGAGAGAGCACCTTGGTCGGACGTCATGTGGGTAGTGGCTCCGGTGTCCATGTACCAATTTGGGTGCAGGGTATTTAATCCAAGTGTGTGCATCGCGGCTTCAATGTCGATAGGAGTGGGTCCCACTGAATGGTGGGCCTGGTGGGGTCGGGGCCCAAGCACGCCGGCTAGCTGCCCAGGCCCATAATTGCCTCTCAGGTTCCACTATGGGCCTGAATAATTGGGCCTGCTTGACGACTGAAACTGGGCCCAGTTCGGGTGGCCATTATACGATGAAAAATAGGGGTTGTTGGGCCCAAGCCCATTGGCCCAGTTAAACGGCCATGGGCCCCAAGGCTGTGGTCAGTTGGCTTGCGGTCCACTGCCCTGAGGCCCATTGCCACCCCCGTTATTGCCACCTCAGTGTTCGCCACAGTTTTTGCCATTATTTTTGCGATTCTGACCCTTTTTGTTGCCACCGTTGTTGTGGTTTTGGCCAGAATTGTTGGAGACGGACGGAGAAAAGTTAGACTCGATCACCATGATGACAGAAGGGGCCCTAGTGGCCGCTTTCTTAGCCAAGCCAGCTTCTTCGAGCGTGAGCATGAAACGGGCTTAATAAAACTGCGGAAGAGGACTACTCTGACGAAGAAGCATACCGACGCCACTATAGGCCTCAGATAGGCCTGCAACCATCTGAAGGACAAGACGATCGTTGGTAACGGGCGCACCAACATTGTGGTGTTGATCTGCCAATTCTTTCAACCTTTTGCAGTATGCGGAAACGCTGGGGAAATCTTTCATATTGACGTGGGGGAATTCCTGCTCAAGGGTAACAACACGAGAATTTTGATTATCTTGGAATATATCACGTACTCTATTCCAAGCATCCATCGTTGTAGTGTCTGGTTCGATAATCGTTTGCAACAGGTCAGTAGATATAGTGGAGTAAATCCACCGAAGAACGGTAACATCAAGAGTTATCCATAATTGAGGATCATCCTCGGGTTTAGGGACCCCCGTATCCGCAGGAGCCGCAGGGATAATGTGATGGAGGACTTGATGCCAGCGTGCGTGAACTTTAAACAGTTCGGCCCACGTCGTGTATTGGATTTTTTCTATTTCAAGAATGATAGGGATGTGATTCTTGATGTTAGAAACAGTAAGGGTAGGGTGAAACGTGTTCTTGGCCATAATAGCAACGAACGACGTGACGAAGGGATTTGAAAGAAAATTTGGAAAGAGAAAAGGCAATATCGGGCACGGAAACTGAACAGAAGGGCTCGGAAACTGATGCTTATCGGACGGAAAAGTGGAGAGAAAATATAAGACCTAGACTTCTGATACCATGAAAGAAATAATCCTTTGATTATTTTCATTAATGAAAGAGTATATATATAATTTACAATTTTTCATAATAGGAAAATCCTATTCCTATTTTACTCCCAAAACCCTATTCTAGTTGTACAAGAATCCTATAATTTTGGTAAGTGTACAAGCTTAATTTAATACAATATTTACATCCAATTTGACTCCAAAATCGTGATATACACGGGCTTGTATACTGTGTATACCACGGTTTCACATAAGGTAATTTACCTTGTTAAACCGTGATATACATGGTATACAAACCCATGTATATCACGGGTATAACTAACATTAAATTAGTTACGCATAAATATACAATCTTCATGAATCATAAAAATCGAGATCAAAATATAACAAAAAAGGAAAGATTAGCTTTATTTACATATATCTGGTAGAAGATAAGACGAGTCTTTTAGCTTACTAGTACTTAACACATGAGTACTTCCTTAATTACTCTGCAAGAAGGAATCCACCAAGACAACTAGCTAGCTACGGGTTATCTGCACATCTTTGTATGATGTTGGATTAAGGTTCAAATTAGGGGCTGTTTCCTAGCAGTTACAGTAGCTACGATGATTCCGAGGGGCCAATTTCTCAAGCTAGATCATCAACTTATTTCGTCTCATCATTGCTAGTGATCCATGGATGCCCTGTATTATATATATCATCTCATCAAGCAAGCAAATAAGTGAATTAATACAAAATTTTCAAATTATATAATATGGCTAACCACTAATTATATCTCCCTCAATTCCAATTTACGTGGTAGCATTTTCTTTTTAGGTTATTTCAAAAATCAAAAATGATAGCTTCTCAAATTTGAAAACTAATTAATTTAATTTTTTTATTTTATTCTTACTGAGAGGTTTTTATAGTCAGATATCTTATATGTTTAGGGCATAAGTTTTAAAGGTCTTACCGACACATATATTATCTTATATTTAAGATCGCAAGTTTAAAATCTCTTATAGACACATAAACATTATGTCATTTTATTATAATAAATTTCAAAAGTATTCCACTTTAATTTGTCATCAACAATGCCACACAAATGCAAATGGATGAAGTATGTGATATATATATACAGTATATATGTATAATGATCTAATTTTCCACTCATACGAGGCGACGGGTAGTAATGGTTCTCCAATATTGAATGGATTAAGAATGATTTATAGTTCATTTAATTGGCACATATAGAATGAAAAGTAAGTCTTTGTAAATGATTAAGACCTCATTTGTTTGCATTTAATGAAGATCTGAACGGAATAGATTCAGACCTTAGGTCACTAAGTGCATTTGTTTAGATTAAGATATTAGGACTTATTTAGTCTAAATAAGTCTTAATCATTAAGATGTAGTTTTATATGGACAAACTCCCCCTCACCCATTCCACCACCCTTCCAAACCCCCCACCACCACCACTACCACCACCACCACTAACCCCAACCCTCCCACCCTTCTACCCCCATTCCCCACTAACCACCTCCCTGCCATCACAATCACCACCCCACCCCCAACCCACTACCCGCCCCTCCTAACCCCTCTCCACCCTACGCCCACCCACCACAATTAACCACATCCCTGACATCACAATCACCGCCACCACCCCACCTTCCTATCCCAACCCCCACACCTACCATCCTACCCTATCTCCACCCCCACCTCACCACCACTAACCACCTAACTGCCATCACAATCCCCACCCTCCCAGCCCCTACCACCACTAACCACTTCTGTCATCACACATCGCCACCCCTCCTCCCAATCCCCACCCACCCACATAATTCCCTACCCACCCACCAACACCACCACCCACCCCACTCCCACCCTACTATATTTAGTTATTTTTATTTGGATTGTATATTTATTATTTTAAATAAATACTATTAAAAATAAATAATCTTAATCATTCAATGTTCAAATATAAAAATAACAACTTAATCATTTAGATGTGTATTCAAATTCAAACTTTTTAATATTAATCAAAACAAATGAGGCCGACCTTTATATTAAATAAAATAAAAATTAAGACCTTGCAAACGACAACAGTCCTATTCCATCTAGAGTTCTAATGGATCAAAACTTCTAAGAATACGGCAAAAATATGTTCATTTTAAAGTTTAAACGAGCATAATTCATTGTACTTTCAATTCCTTTGCTATATGCACACATTTTCGGTCCGAAATACTAAAAGAATTCATGTCCACATAGACTTCAATTTGAATTATTTGATCCTAGAAAAGGGAATAATTCTTAAGTATACATTAAAATAATACTGTAAATGAAAGTAAGGAACTATTCAAATGATTATACTCCCCCCAATTTATATGTCACAGTTAAAATTTCGAAATTGTTCGAAATTCAATTTTGAAATTCAATTTACATTGTTAATTCAGACGTAAAAGCTTTATATTTTTCAAAATAAAATTTATATTTGAAAAACTACTAAAAAAACTACAAATAATACTCCCTTCGTTTCCAAAATATATTGTAATTTTCATTTTAGTCCATTTTAAAAAATATGTCTTTTTCTTTTTTTAATAAATTTTTAATTTTAACTTCTCATATGAAATGTTTCACCACAAGATTAAAGAACATTCTATATATCCTACACAAGATTCAAGAGTATTATCTACTTTCTTAAATTTATGTCAATACAATATCCAGACAAACCTTTTTAAAATAGAGGGAGTTATACCTAACATGTCAATACAATATCCAGACAAACCTTTTTAAAATAGAGGGAGTTATACTTAACAAGTTAAAATATTTAAAAGATATATAATTTTTTTTAACAAAAATTAAACTTTATTGGCTCTCAAAATACCAACGGAACTCTTATTTGCAAATTGATATGACTTAATTTAATTAATTTATGATTAAAATTTTTGGTCATGACTCATGCTGTAAACTAAGAGATAAAAGGGGCTAAAAGAATGATAGGTGGCGATACTTACGAAGGACTTGTTCAGCGGAGAATCTTCTAGAAACATCTTTACACAGCATTCGACGAAGCAAATCCTTCGCCGCCGGCGATACAGAATGGAAAATCCTCGTCGGAAACCTAAGGTTCGCTCTGAGAACAGCCTCAAAAATCTCCTCCGTAGAGTCACCATAAAATGGCGGGATTCCGGCCAGCATTATATACAAAATTACACCGGCACTCCAAATATCTACCTTCTCATTGTAATCTCTTCTGGCTAAAACCTCCGGCGCCACGTAATACGGCGTTCCTACCACTCCGCTTATCAACTCGCCTTCGCGAAAACACTCAGCCGAGCCAAAATCAGCCAATTTCAGCTCGTTCCAGTCGCTAAACAGAATGTTATCCGGCTTGATATCTCGATGCGCTACGCCGAGCCGGTGGCAATGCGCTATTGCCTTCATTAACGGAACCTAGAAAAGAGTTGATCCTAAAATTATCAATGATGAGGAAACAAACAATAGAGAAGTCTATCTTATACCTACATTATTCTGCTCGATTTGTCACGAGTTCTTTAGTACTCTCACTTGTTTAATCATCAATTTGACTAACTTTCCTGAGTTAAATTAGTGATATTGTTCCTTTCTCAAGATTGAAACTACTACTTTTCACGTAATTTTTAAATATATAAATTTTAATTTTAAAATATTACGTTAATCTAATTTTATTTAACTTCAAATTTTAATTAAATGAACTATTAAAAAGAGAAAAATATCACAAAAATTGAAACAGAAAGTTTTAAAAATATTAGTCAAAATCACTTAATTTGAATCTACACAAAAGAGTAGTACCAAATTTTAGAACAACATGAGATTTTCCGATTTCAATCCATTATAGTGAAGGAAAAGTATAATTTTCGCCTATTTCGTGTGATTGAACTGAAAGAGTACCATAACGGCAATGGCATCAGACTCAGAGAAGATTCGTTGAATAGAGAGTCGTTGGAAGAGATCTGAGGAGTTGCAGAGCTCGAGAACTATATCGAGGTACGTGTCATCTTCATAGACATCGGCGATACAAACAATGTGAGGATTAGGTGAAAGCAATTGCATGATTTTAGCTTCGTTGTAAAGGCATTGATGATCGATTGAATCATCGGCGATGAGGAGCTTGTTGATCGACTTGACGGCGAATTTCACACCGGTTTCCGGTGAGTAACACTTGAAAACGACGCCGAATCGTCCCCTACCTATCTCCTCACACACACGATAGTCTCGCTTCAATGCCTCGCTCATTACGTTTTTTGTGTTTTCTGTCTTTTCTAACTTTTTGCGTTTCTCATGATGATGGGGTTTATATAGTAGTACTGGGAGTTAGAATATTATAAAAGTATATTCATTTGAATCTGTTTCGGTCAATGAAAATTAACCATCTGGTTTTCATATTATATTTTCGAAATCTCATACGGGAGTAGTCCTATTTAATTTTTGTTCTCCTTTTAGAGCTTAATTTTAGAAAATATTAATGGTGAAATTCTGATAATCTTAAATTGAATTATTCTTCGCACTTATGAAGGGAGCGAAATTTAATGATTATCACTACACTCAAGTTGACCAATACTTAAAATTGTGTAATTCGGAGTTTGATTATTAATGCTATATATATATATATATATATATATATATATATATATATATATATATATATATAATTGTATGAGAATATATACTTTATATAATTACACTAAAATAATAATTACAGAATATATGGAAAATATATACGTATTCTCTATCACATCCCCTCAGTCGAAGAGGGAGGAGGTCGGACGCTCAGACTGGATCTAAAGTCAAGGAACAACTGTCGAGGAAGTCCCTTAGTATATATATATATATATGTGTGTGTGTGTATTGATAGGAAAAAGGAACATGTAACACATGAACATGACCCATGACAACCTTCTCACGAACAAAATGAATATCCATCTTAATATGTTTGGTTTGCTGATGTTGAACTGGGTTATGAGACAAGTAGACAATAGATGTCTTACGTACGGGAGAATGAAGCCCTAGAAGGTGGTTTATGAGCCAACAAGTTTCGGCAACAACGTTCTCAATGCCTCTATATTCTGCTTCTACACTCGAACGGGAAAGCGTGGCTTGCCATTTTGCAACCATGAGATGAGGTTATCACCCAAAAATGATGGGGGCAGTGGGCATTGAGCCGGACTGTCACGCCCCGACTTTTCTCAAGTCTTACTTTAGGACGTGATGACACCTGGACAACTATCCTTTTCCAGGCGAACCATTTACTTTATTTTCTTCCTAAATTAGACAGGTATTTGCGGAAATAATATATATAATAATCAATTTGAGGTTTACGAAGAACAATCTCATGTGGGGCATTCCCCGAGATAATAAAACTTAATTCTTTAAACAAACTTAGTCTAGAGTAACTTTCACCAAATTTGAAATAATGGATTGGTGGTACGATGAGGCTCATGGACGATCGCTAGCCCTCTTGCGGAGCTTTTCCTCTATCGCGTCTTCCTGAAATATGTTAAATAAAAGAGTCAGCCCTACCATCCGGGGCTAAGTGAGAATCTCACCTTACAGTTCAAAGTAACCTCACAATATTTTTAATTACAATCACATTATAAGAAAATAATAAGAATGTTGAAATAAACAGATTACAACCCTTTTATTAAATAAATCAATAAATATTCACGTGCAAAATTTTCTCCTCACTTGTCTAAAAAAACAACAACTTAGTTTAATCAGTACTCCTGCTTTTTCCCATATAACATATTATACATTTGTTGCGGTACGTGCAACCCTATCCAGTGCATTTATATATTTGTTGCGTTACGTGCAACCCGATTCAGTGCATTTATATATTTGTTGCGGTACGTGCAACCCGATCCAATGCATTTATATATATTTGTTGCAGTCCGTGCAACCCGATCCAATGCATTTATGTATTTATTGTGGTCCGTGCAACCCGATCCAATGCACTTATTTGTTGCGGTCCGTGCAACCCGATCCAATGCACTTATATATTTGTTGCGGTACGTGTAACCCGATCCAATGCATTTATATATATTTGTTGCGGTCCGTGCAACCCGATCCAATGCATTTATGTATTTGTATAAATATGTCATATGTTCAAAAGGCTCAAATAATATTTCTTTCCTTCAATATTTCGCCCTTTCCACTTTTAAGGGTTACAACTCTCAAACCGTAAGTCGGATTTATCCCCGTAAAGTCTCAAACTGTCGAGGATAGAGTAATCTATAACTTTTATTCAGCACACGCTTTCATATGATTTACCTATTTGTACAGTTTTTTTACGTTATACATTCTGCCCTTCCAGACTTCGGTTGATCCGAGGCAGAATGTTTAAACAGCGATAACTCTCAAACCGTAAGTCGGATTTATCCCCGTAAAGTCTCAAACTGTCGAGGACAGAGTAATATATAACTTTTATTCAGCACAAGCTTTCATATGATTTACCTATTTGTACAGTTTTTACGTTATACATTCTGCCCTTCCAGACTTCGGTTGATCCGAGGCAGAATGTTTAAACAGCGATAACTCTCAAACCGTAAGTCGGATTTATCCCCGTAAAGTATCAAACTGACCGTAACATAAATATGTACATCTATGTAAAGTTTCATCCAATTACAACAAGTATAGCCCAGTATAACAGATTACAATTGCACAATCCAAACTAGTTATTAAACAAATCATAAATTTCATGCTCATTCTTTCAATAACTGGATTATATTCTAACATGTATTGTAACTTAAAAATAAAGGATTTTACTAAGAACTTTGAGTGAGAAAACTCACTTTGTTGCTTCGTAACCACGAACAAAACCTCAACTTCAACCAAACCTTTTTGGAACTCCTTAATTGCTCTCTTTAATCTTTTTTTTCCTCTCTTTGTGTGTTTTGTTTTTTTTTGCTTTTCGTATATCCATTTCCCTTTTGATGTCTGTGTGTGAATAGTTATATAGATGTGCATGTTGCACGAATTTTGGGACGTGAGGGAGTGGAAGGAAAAGTTGAGGGAGAGGGGTTTTAGGGACGTGTGTGTATGTTTTTTTTACAGGACTTTACACGGACTTCAAGCTCCATGGATTACATTTCTAATGAGAGGGGAAGTGTCTAAATCGTCAAGGAAGCTATAGTCAGTGACTTAAAATTTTCGGACGTTTGCAAAAGGAAAAATGTTTTCCTCAAACGTGACATGGTGAGAGACTAGGATTTTATTTGTGGATAAATCATAGCATAAGTACCCCCTATGATTCAATGGGAAACCCAAGAAAATGCAAGGAGTAGTCCTATGTGCTAATTTGAGAGGAGTTGTGGAGGCGAGATTAGGGTATCATAGACAACTAAAAATCCGAAGGTGACCATAGGAAGGGATCCGACGGAATAGAACTTCGGTAGGATTTTTATTTTGAAGGGTACGTGTAGGTAATGTATTAAGAATGTATGCTACCATGTGTAATGCGTAGACCCAAAATGGAGAGGGAAGAGAAGCATGAAAGAGCATTGTACAAATCATATTGTTAAGGGTGCGGATGATTCTTTCGGCTTTACCATTTTGAGGTGAGGTATGGGGGCAGGAGAATCGAAACACCATGCCATTGTCCGCACAAAATATGTGAAAGGGGGAATTCTCAAACTCCCGACCATTGTCACATTGAAATGATTTTATGCATTCTCAAACTGTGTTATAACATATGTTCGAAATTCAAGAAAAATGGAGCAAACTTGAGACTTATATTTGAGCGGATAAACCCAAAGAAAATGAGAGAAATCATCTAATAGCACAAAATAATACTTATGATCCAGTTTGCTAGTAATGAGAGATGTCCATAAATCCGCATGAATGATATAAAATGGAGAAAAAGTAACACTCAAAGACGACATAAAAGGAAGTCTAACATGCTTCCCTAAAGGACAAGAATAACAATTTTGGGTAAATTTTCCTTTATTACATTGAATCAAATTTTGACTTCCAAGAAAGTTAAATACTAGAGCTCCCGGGTGCCCAAGTCTATTGTGCCAAGTTGATGGAGGGATTGCAGCTATAGAGGTATGCGGATTGACATTTGCAGTGGAATTGGATGAGAAAGGATATAGGTCCCCTATAATATTTCATCTCGTAAGAGTTGTCCCCGTACGTAGGTCCTTCACAGAAAAATCAAAAGGGTTAAACTCAATAGATACAAAATTTTCACTAGCAAATTTTCTAACAGAGATTAAGTTTTTAATGATGTTAAGAGCATATATGACGTTTTTAGGGAAAAGGGAGGGTGAGGTGGTGGTGTTTGAGTGGTTCCATAGCCTTGAATTGAAATGTGATTGCCATTTCCGACCAAAATAAATTGAGGATTGTTCAAATTAAATAGTTGAGGAAGATCACTGGAGTCACGAGTTAGGTGGGATGTGGCGCCCGTATCTATGTACCAGGCATCGTCGGCCTGCTGTAACTTTATAGTGTTGTAGGCCTGACCCAGTTCGGTAGGGGTAAGAAAGTAGTATGGTTGATGGTTGTTGTTGTTGTTGGGTCGCCGAGAAGTGGGCCTGCTGCATTTGTCCCATCTGGCGTGGGCCTGGAGAAGGGCCTAATATGATGGGCTGCTGCCACTGGCCAATGCTTTGGGCCGGTATCGTCGGGTAAGGGCATGAGGGGGAGGCCCAATTTTCGAGAATTGGCCATTGCAGTGGGCCGGCCCACTGAGAGGGGTATTGGGCCTGCTATGTTTGTCCACCAAAATTGGATCGTCCTCCTCGTCCTTTGACTTTGCCGCCACGTCCGTTGTTGCGGTCTCGGCCCCTACTGCCACCCTGCGAAAGTTGGTTGTCCGTGTGTAACGGTTGTCCTGCGGGTGCAGTGGTGGTCGCCGCTACATCAATCACTAACGCCTTCTGATTATGTTCGTCCTGTTTGCCACGCCTAGTCTCCTCCAATAGTAATTGTGATCTGGCCTTGTTGAGGCTATGAAGGGGATCGGCTTGTTGGATCATCGTCGCAAGTGTATCGTACTCACCATTTGGCAAATCATTAATTAGTTGCAAAACCATATTTGTTTCTTAAATCGAGTGCCCACATTAGATAATTGATCTATAACTAATTTCAATTATTTACAATAGTCGGACATATTAGCAAAGTTCTCAAGACGGGTGTTATTAAATTGTTCCTCCAGATACACGACACGTGTATGTTTTTTGTCTTGAAAGATTTCCTTTAGCCTTGTCCATAATTTGTGAGCCTAAGCACATGTCTTCATAATAGTATGAAGTACATCCTTGGATATGGTGCCATATATCCATTGCTTGACGATTGTGTCAAGCCTTTTTCACGTCGTGTTGTCGACGTCGGGCGGACGGGGTGTGGTGGCATCAATGTGATTAAGAATGTTGTAGGCACAAGCATGTATTTGAAATAACTCAACCCACGATGAGTATTGTTCATCCTCTGGATCAAGAACCAAAGGGATAAAGTTTTTATGTTCGTCACGGCAAAGGTCGGATGAAATGTGTTGGGAGAGGAGGAGAGAGGAGGAGGATGTGTGATGTCTTGTATGAATGAGGAGTAGAGAAAATCCATGTGGCCGCCGGATGCAAGGAAAGAGAGGAGGCTGATTTAGGGTTAGGGTCACCGGACGCAGACAAAGAGAGGGGGCAGTCGATTTAGGGTTAGGGAGAGTATTAGGGTTTGGCTTCTGATACCACGTAGAATTGTGTAATTCTCCTTGTTTGGAGTCTGCTTATTAATGCAATATATATATAGGTGTTTACAATTGTAATCCTAATTGTATGAGAACATCTACTTTTCATAATTACACCAAAATAATAATTACAGAATATGTGGAGAATATATACGTATTCTCTATCAGAATAGACTCAAACTTATGCGAAAAAAAGAACAAAAAACTACTCCAGAGTGTCCACTTAGTATTTATTTTTTGAGTCAAAAAGGGTATCCACTTACCAAATCAAAATGAATTAACCTCACTTTTTCATATTTGCACTTATTAAGTGTTAGGTGACCAAATCTCAATACCTATTAAATTGGGGGTGTACAAATGACTAAGTAAACACTCTTTTTTATTCGGTGGGAGTATCCAATAACTATTTAGAGAAAGTATAATTTTGGTATAATGACTTTCCCATAATTGAACTATTGAATGAGTTTAAGTTTGATGTACTATCAGTATGATACCTTTCTTGCCGATTACGTGAAGTGTGTTTTACATAATTGAACTCGTCTGAAAGGTAGCATTAGTTACAGAGTGATGCGTTAATACTTAATCAACAGGAGTAGTAAATATAACTATATAAGTGATGAAGGTTTATATAAAAAGCAAATATCATTTACAGTAATTATTTATTTAATACAAACATTAAATGCACCTAAATCTTTTAGATTATAGCACAACGTTACTTTTTTCCCGTGGATGCTTGGGTAGTGAAGTATGATTTGTTTTTCCACAATACCTAAAGTAGCTTTATTTGTTTATAATTTTATACTAATTAATTCACCATCTATAGTGTAAAAAGACAGTGATATTTTATTTAACGTTGTTGAGAAAAACTATACAGAAAATTAAATCTTGCAAGATTTCCTCCTTATACAAGTTAGGAAACGTTTTTGTTGGGTATTTTTTCGTATGAATATTTAATCACTATCATTAACCAAGTTAACTTCGTTATTTGTAATGCATCTCTCGTCGCTAGCTATAGACTCTAGAGTATAATTTATTTTTTTTGTAATAAAACTAATAAATTTTTGAAAGGTAATTTAATTGTGCTTGAAAGAAATAATCCTTGATTATTTTCATTAATGAAAGAGTATATATACAATTTACAATTTTCCATAATAGGAAAATCTTATTCCTATTCTACTCTCAAAATCGTATTCTAGTTGTACAAGAATCCTATAATTATGGTAAGTGTACAAACCTAATTTAATACAATATTTACATCCAATTTTGACTCCAAAACCGTGATATACACGGGCTTGTTTACTGTGTATACCATGGTTTCACATAAGGTAAGTTGCCTTGTGAAACCGTGATATACATGGTATACAAACCCATGTATATCACGGGTATAACTAACACACACCCGCAGTCATAGCGGGCGGTCTTCGTACGTTGAGACTGTCCCTAAAATCTTCAAAAAGGACAGAGGGAAGACCCTTAGTAAAGATGTCTGCAATTTGATACCTAGAGGGACATGACAGACTCGTACTTGTCCACGAGTTACCTTTTCGCGAACAAAGTGAATATCCATCTCGATGTGTTTAGTACGCTGGTGTTGAATCGGATCACCAGAAAGGTAGATGGCACTAATATTATCACAATAAACCAAGGTAGCTTTCTGAATAGGACAATGAAGATCTAAAAGAAGATTACACAACCAACAAGATTCAAAGACCACATTGGCTACCCCTCGATACTCGACCCTGCACTAGAACGTGATAAAGTTGACTGACGTTTCGCAGACTATGAGACCAGGTTATTACCAAGAAACATATAATATCCGGACGTGGAATGTCTGGTATCTGGACAGTCACCCCAATCAGCATCAGTTACGAGACAAGTGTAGATGTCGATGAAGGATATAAATGTAAGCCATAATCAAGTGTCCCCTAGTTGTATCGAATAATGCGTTTGAGCGCATTCATGTGCTCAACCCTGGAATCATGTATAAACAAGCACACCTGTTGTACGGCATACGTAATATATAGTCTCGTGATAGTAAGATACTGAAGAGCCCCTGCAAGACTGCGATAGTGAGTCGGATCCGCGAACGGTGAGCCAGCCACAGCACCCAGCTTGGGTTTAGTATCAACTGGAGTGGAGGTAGACTTGCATGAGGACATACCAGCGCACTCAATGATTTCAGCGGTATACTTCCGTTGTGATAAGAATAACCCACCTGCATGACTAGAAACAACAATCCCCAAAAAGTAACTCAATGTTCCAAGTCTTTCATAGCAAACTCAGAACTGAGGATGGTTATGATAGACTTGCGCAAATCATCAGTAGAGGCAGTCAAAATAATATTATCCACATATAATTGAATATAAGCCAGGGCAGAACCACGATGATAGATGAACAATGAATTATCAAACTTGCTGTGCGAAAACGCAATAGACGAAACATAGTCTGCAAATCGCTTATACCAAGCCCATGGGGCCTGCTTAAGCCCATACAAAGACTTCTTCAATAAACAAACATGATGAGGATATTTGGGGTCTCGAAATCCCAAGGGCTGATGAATGTAAACGATTTCCTTAAGATCACCATGTAAGAAAGCATTCTTCACATCTAACTGATGAATGTGCCATGCTTTGTAAAGAGCTAGACTGAGAACAGTGCGAATGGTAGCCGGTTTGACCACCGGACTAAACGTCTCACCACAATTCACGTCAAGCTGTTGAGTCTTACCATCACCTACAAGACGAGCCTTATGCCTCGCAAAAGAACCGTAAGAATTATCCTTATGAGTAAAAATCCACATAGATCGAATAATATTAACACCAAAAGGACGGGGTACCAACTCCCACGTATTATTTGCAATAAGAGCATCATATTCGTTGGTTATAACCAATTTCTAATTCGGGTCATTTAAGGCGGACACTGAGTTACGGGGTAGGGGGATGATGAAACAGTGACTGGACCCGAGATGATAGGGCCAAAACTGGGCTGAATATTTGGCCCAGTTTCTGGACCCAAGACAGTAGCAGGAAGTCCAGCGGGCAGTGGGCCCGCTAGCGGATTTTGGGTGCAGAGTAAGTCCGAAAATGGTGGATAATATACGGAGAGAAGGCGTCATCAAAAAAATTATACGAACGAGGCTCGGGACCACTCACATTAGCAAACGGAAATTGGGTTTCATCAAAAATAACGTGACGACTAATAATGATTTTATTAGAGGATAAATCAAAATATTTGTTACCACGATGATTAGACGGATAACCCAGAAACACACAAGGGGTAGAACGGGCCTCCAGTTTGTTAATTATGGTGGACGGAAATAGTGGATAACACAAGCACCCAAAGACCCAAAGATGTGAATACGAAGGAGTCTTATTATATAAGATTTGAAAAGGGGTTGAATATGTCAATCCTTTGATAGGAAGTATGTTAAGAAGATATATAGCCATTTGTAGAGTATGATGCCAAAAGGAAGGATGGACGGAAGCATGGATCAATATAGTTCGGACAATGTTATTAATGGAATGAATTTTGCGTTCGGCATTCCCATTTTGTGAGGACGTATGAGGCCAAGAGAAACGGAAATTTATTCCATTAGTATCACAAAAATCCCGAAATAACCCATTATCATATTCTTTGCCATTATCACATTGAATATTTTTTATTTTCCAGTCGAACTGGGTACAGATGAATGCTCGAAATTTTAAAAAGGTGGAAAACACTTGAGATTTTTTCGCTAACGGAAAAGTCCATAAAAAATTAGAATAGTCATCCAAAAATAGAACATAATAACGATGGCCCAAAGAACTGAGAACAAGAGATGTCCATAAATCGCTATGAATAATATCAAATGACATTAATGTACGAGAAGTAGAGGCTACAAACGGTAATCTAACAAGTTTTCCTAGAGGACAAGATTGACAAATTGGAGTACTACGCATACCCTTACAAGAAATAAAATTATTTTTATGTAATGAAGAAATAATAGACGGCCCAGGGTGACCCAAACGTGCATGCCATAAGGAAGGAGTGAATCACATCTCATGAGAGGAATCCCCGTCTTGAAATCCTTCAAACAAAACCCAAAAAGATCAAAATTAACAGAAACCCAATTATCAGTGGTGAATTTACGGACAAACACCAAATTTTTAATTAAGTTAGGGGTATGAAGGGTATTTTTCAAGACAAAAGAGGGGTGGGGGGGACAAAGTTTTATGACTTTAACCATGAATTAGAATTGAATTTCCATTACCAACAATTATGCCACAATTGTTGTTCAAATTGGAATAAGACGGGAGAGTACTTTGGTCGGACGTCATGTGGGTAGTGGCTCTGGTGTCCATATATCAATTCGGGTCCGGGGGATTTAATCCAAGTGTGTGCATCGGGGCTTCAATGTCGGTAGGGGTAGGGCTTGCTGCATGGTGGGCCTGGTGGGGCGAAGGCCCAAGCACACCGGCTGGCTGCCCATGCCCAAAATTGCCTCTCAGGTTCCACTGTGGACTTGAATAATTGTGCCTGCTTGACGGCTGAAACTGGGCCCAGTTCGGGTGGCCATTATACAACGAAAAATAGGAGCTATTGGACCCAGGCCCAGTTCCAAGGCTGTGGCCAGTTGGCTTGCGGCCCATTGGCTTGCGGCCCACTGCCCCGAGGCCCATTGCCACCCCCGTTATTGCCACCTCGGTGTTCGCCACGGTTTTGCCATTATTTTTGCGATTTTGACCCTTTTGCCGCCACCGTTTGTTGTGGTTTTGGCCGAAATTGTTGGAGACGGACGAAGAAAAGTTAGACTCGGTCACCATGACGATAGAAGGGGCCCCAATGGCCGCTTTCTTAGCTAAGCCGGCTTCTTCGAGCGTGAGCACGGAACAAGCCTGATTAAACTGTAGAAGAGGACTGCTCTGACGAAGAAGCGTACCGACGCCACTATAGGCCTCAAATAGACCTGCAACCATCAGAAGGACAAACGATCGTTGGTAACAGGCGCACCAACGTTGCGGAGTTGATGCGCCAATTATTTTAACCTTTTGCAATATTAGGAAACTCTGGGGAAATCTTCCATATTGACGTGGGAGAATTCCCGCTCAAGGGTAACAACACGAGAATTTTGATTATCTTGGAATATATCACGTACTCTATTCCAAGCATCCATCGTCATAGCGTCTGGTTCGATAATCGTTTGCAACAGGTCAGTAGATATAGTGGAGTAAATCCACTGAAGAACGGTAGCATCAAGAGTCATCCATAATTGATGATCATCTTCGGTTTAAGGACCCCCGTATCCGCAGGAGCCGCGGAGATAATGTGATGGAGGACTTGATGCGAGCATGCATGAACTTTTAACAGTTCGGCCCACGTCGTGTATTGGATTTTTTCTATTTCAAGAATGATAGGGATGTGATTCTTGATGTTAGAAATAGTAAGGGCAGGGTGAAACGTGTTCTTGGCCATAATATCAACGAATGACGAGACTAAGGGATTTGGAAGAAATTTTGGGAAGAGAAAAGACAATATCGGGCACGGCAACCGAGAAGAAGGGCTCGGAAACCGATGCTTATCATACCGAAAAGTGGAGAGAAAATATAAGACCTTGACTTCTGATACCATGAAAGAAATAATCCCTTGATTATTTTCATTAATGAAAGAGTATATATACAATTTATAATTTTCCATATGAGGAAAATCCTATTCCTATTTTACTCTCAAAACCCTATATTAGTTATATAAGAATCATATAATTATGGTAAATATACAAGCCTAATTTAATACAATATTTACATCCAATTTTGACTCCAAACCCGTATATACACGGGCTTGTATACCGTGTATACCACAGTTTCACATAAGGTAAGTTGCCTTGTGAAACCGTGATATACATGATATACAAACTCATGTATATCACGGATATAACTAACGGTGCCATTTTACGATCGTTATCACTATAAATAATAATTACAGTTTTTAATTATGCTTGTCATTTCTGTTGTATGAATTGTTGAAAACATTTCTTTTTATCTTTTCATTTTTTGAACTTCGGAATATAACACTTAACAAAATATACATATATATTACCCGCTGAAGTACCAATCAATTCTCAACTTTATGTGCCGATCATTTGGCCCCATTATCAAAGGATAATCACTCTTTCAATTTACATGAAGTAACAGATGGTACAATTAATATCGTTGTCGTATAATTCTTCGCAATTGTCTTAGTTCATAAACAATAGGTATGTAATAACATCGATCGGCCGTCGAAGATGGTAAATATCTAGTAGAATAGTCGAAGTGCAAGCAAATTAATTTGGACACCATAGTTATAGAAAAACAAAAATAGTTGTGTGAGGACGATTTAACCATAATTAATGGAGACTTGTCCAAAAATTTATGTCTAATGTCTTAGGTATTTTCCCCCGACAATGTCTTAGGTCAATACATCAAGCAATGAAGTACAATTAATTGTTCAGGTGATGTGACTTGGGATAGTTTACTATGGTGGCCAAACAAATTAAACAACATCGGCCAGCTCAGCCTAGTGTCTGCCAAGCATATAAACTCCAAAAGATAGTTACTAAAATGTTAAAATAATCACATCTAAAAGTTTTGATTTATTGAAGGATAAATTTTACACTAGACTATATTGTCCTTTGTATGACTGAATATCCAAAAGAAAAATAGGTAAAAAAAAACCTTTTTTGTTGTCTCAACGAGGAACTAGGTTGGCCCCTCGTACAAAATTATTGGGAAAATTAGGTGAAGATAATACCAGAAATCCAGTTAGATTTTTCTCTTGTTGTCCCATAAGGAAAGTTGTTGGTGTTAAGATAAATTTAAAAAGAAAATTAATCAGGTGAAAGTAATTTGATTTCGCCTGAAACGAATCCATCGCATTGATAAAAAATATTTGGCAAATAATCTTTGAGCTGAGGTAATATTCCATTTTGAGGATAATAGTTTTGCTGATTTTTCTTGTCAAGTATAGTTGATAATCTCATTTTCTCAATATGTGGCAGATCAATTATAGGGGAATGTGCTTGCACGTGTGGTTCTAGCTGAAAATCCGGTATATTGTCTTAATATGTGTAGGTTTTCATAATTTGAGTGAGATTATACCTGTCAATTGGTATTCTATATGATGTGATGTTGCTAATTTCGTCTGCTAGTAAGATAAGATGCGGTGTACTAAGGAATGTTTTGACTTAAACGGTGGGTTACTTTGTAAAAGACATATTTAAAGACAAAAGCGTACTTAATTCAATGTTTAAAGCAACCGTTTTTCTTCTAATTCTTCTTTTCAAAATAAGGAAACAAATTATTTGGAGAAGACAAGTCCGTATTAAGACCCACGGAAGAACTAATCAAAATAATTAACTTTGAGAGTAGACTTAGTGTTGCCTGATCTGGAAACCTTGATTTCTAGGTTGAATCCCTTTAGGCATGGACATAATTTGGTTGAGACTTAAACAAAATAAAAAGTACTTCTATATGGAGTTAAAGTCAGAAATGGATATTTGAAAGTTGAAGTTGTGTTTGAACATAATTTGTAATTGAAAAAAGGTTAAAATGTGTGAGTGAAAACATTATTTCACTTGAAATACTCCTTGTATACTTATTTGGCATGTTGGTATTACCGAGACCATTTTTACTATTTAAACGTTGAATGCCTACGGGCTGTGAAGATGTGCCCGTGTATAGATTGGCAACTTTGGAGAATGTGTTGGGATTGAAATAATAGATGATGTAATGTGGAAGTTAATAATTGTAAATTTTGAACGGAACTAAATCGGACAACAAAGATAATATACTAAAAAGACATAATATTATAATATGATTTGATCAATTGACTACATATGAGAAGCCTAATATAAAAACATAAAAATTTATTGAGAGAAAAATATCCCCTAAACAAGACTATTTAGATGACTACATTGTGCATGCTATAATGTTGTTTATGAGAAGAAATTATCTCCTATTTATAGAAATTTAAATTTTTCCTCCAAAAAAATGATATATATGATATGTCCTTTTTCACAAAGAAAACTTTTTTTACTAAGAAATTCTTCTATAATTATGATAAGATATGAAATTTAGTGCAAATCTCCCCTAAGCCTGAATTTTCTGGCAAAATAATATTGATTCTCCGTCTTTATATAATTTTCATCGTTGCTGCTTGTGATGGTTAAAAGTAGGTATGGGTTAAAAATTTTGAGCCTTGTGCATTAAAAGTGAGCACAAGTTGAAAGTGGAGCCCATGTTTAAAACTGAACATGAGTTGAAATTGGCTCAAGCGTAAAAGTATGTCCGTGTTGATAGTTAGAGCTCATGCTTTAAAAAATAAGCATAAGTTGAAAATTGATTTTTGTTTTTTAAAAATAGAGCATCAAGATTGTTGAAAATATGGTTGAAATTTTGTTTCCACATGTTTGGACTATTTTTTTATTAAAAATCTTCATTATAGCCAAATTAACTGCAACTTGATCTGTACTCACCTTGAACATGTCCTCAACCGTGTTTAACCACATTGACTCTGATACCACTTGTTGGGATTGAAATGATCAGGGTATAATGTAAAAGCTAATAACTGCATATCTTGAATGACGATAAATCGGACAACAAAGATAATATACTAAAAAGACATAATATTATAATATGGTTTGGCCAATTGGCCTACATATGAAAAACCTAATATAAAAACATAAAAGTCTATTGAGGAAAATCTCCCCTAAACAAGACTCTTTAAACGACTACATTGTGCATGTTATTGTGTTGTTTATGAGAAGAAATGATTCCTATTTACAGAAATGCAAAACTTCTCCAAGAAAATGATAAATATGGTAGAGCCATTTTCGACAAAGAAAACATTTTCTATCAAGAATTTTTTTTCGAAATAAAATACAATTATAATAGAATCTAAATAAGGTAGAAAATTCAGTACAAACCATAACACAATGCTAATGCACGATTGAGTTACAACAATAACAACATACCTAGTGTAATCTCACAAATGGGGTCTGAAGAGGGTAGATTATAACCTTACCCCTACCTTGAGAGGTAGAGAGGTTGTTTCAGATAGACCCTTGGCTCAGCACGATCCAGTTAACTAGATCGAATATTTTCAATTTGAGGTTGTATATATCCTCATGAATCTACCCACAACATTCATCCTCCATGACTCCATAGTAATCCTTAACCTTGAATATGGTGAAAATGGGTTTGTGGCGGAGGTCATAAGCCTATATCAGTTATTTCCCTCGAAAGAACAATTTGAAACAACATAATTATCATAACCTACTATTGCTTCATTGACTGATGAACTGTTGCATGTACCTTTTTAGGCTTCCTGTGCCGTGGGAGGTGGGAGCTCTACCAACAAGCATGCAACGAAAGAATCAACATGCGAGCTAACTATAGTTACTAATTCTTCACCAATCACCAGTGATATATATACAAAATATGTGAATTATGAGAATCCAGAAGCACTTTATACCCAAAGCAGGATGTGTTATCATTTCCCAAAACTGGATGACCTCTTTCATCTTTTATTACTATGAAATACAAGAGAAATTCCATATTCAAGATTACAAATGCATGGTCTACATATGTAACTTAACAAAGTAGAGATTCAACTAGGGTTGGCAATGGATCGGGTGGAGCTCAATCCGCCTCCACCCGCTAACCATCCATCCACCACCCGACCCATCCATCACCTTATTTTTCTTCATCCACATCCGATCCACCCATCATCCACGGGTGAATCAGATGCTTCGCGGATGAAATTTGTTATAAGTTTAACCATTTGTTCTAGTTTAAAATCAGTTATAATGTTAGTAATTAGTGTTCTTAAATCTTTTTAAAAAAAAAATCACAACAAAAATGGAGTGACCAAAACCAATATAAATATTCTTAGTTCCAACGTAGCAGTGTCTCGTCTGATTAGCACCTTAAATATTTTTATTCATATTCCATTTTTATGTTAGCTCAAACAAATCATACTTTATGTTGCAAAATAAATAATAAAATTAATCAGACCTAACAATGAATAATTTTTTATATTTTCATAAATGATCACTAGCTAAGAACATTATAAAACTTTACTGGTTATGGAAGTGAACTCGGGCCAAAATTATGTTATTCTTGATTTGCCAAGTTTCATTATAATTTTTATTTAATAAAATATATACAATTTAATGATAAAAAATATTATCTAATTATTTATAAACGGATGGATGGATGGGTTGGGTGATGGGTCGGATGGTGGGTTGGATGTATGTCCACCCGAATCCGATTCATCCGTCACCCGATTAAAATCCGTGTTTTGTCGGATTTTCGTTCATATATTCAGGTCGGGTGGATCGAATATCAATCGGGTCAGGGTGAAATTGCCAGCCCTAGATTCAACCATGAATAATCTGAGCTGCTTCGGCACGAGTTCTGTCTTTTACTGTGTCAAACAAACTACAACGTTGCTAACGATTAAGAGGTAGTTATATACAAGAAGAAATGTTCAACAGAACCGCCATTCCACTGCATATGCTGATTCGGCTATCTGTCTCCGATTGAACAATTTCGAAAGAGAAAGCTGTTTGAAAATGGCGAGGGAATCATCGTGCTATAGGTCCTGCATATGGAAAAGAATAAAGGCTCCGGTCATGATGAAAATGCAAGTATTATGTTGAAATACTTGAAGCTTTCCTATTTTGAATGGAGGAATTAGACCAACAAAAACTCTACTTTAGGCTGTTTGAGTCTTTACCATTTTTGCATGAATTGATTTCCGTGTCAATCTCTTATTCCTTTTGCAGCTTCTCATCTGATGATGCTTCATCACCAAAGGTTTTTCGGTCGTAAGACATGGAAATTGCTCGAGGTACAGAAAATGAATTTCTGCTGGTGGTCATCTGCTTTTTCATAGAAGAGGATTCTGCAGTAGAGCACAAGTCACCATCCATGTTTGAGATTTTCCCTTCGTTCTTGCAGTTAAGCCCGATATCTTTGAGCTTCTTTCTTTTTTCTTCCGGCTTTGATCTCTTTTTATTCATGCACACATTTCCCATTGATGGCACCCTCTGATCGTAAGATGAACTGCTCGGGCAAGGCACCTTTCCCTTTACAACGTCTTTTGGATTGGCCGAATCTCCAACATTTTCAGAGTTATCGAACACTACTTCAACGGTTCCATTTGCATCTGCGGCATTCACAGCTGCTTCTTTCTCTCGCATGATAAATATAGCTTGCGTTAAACGATCCCTAGCAACATCTACATCAATTATGGGGCTTGGATAATTCATTCCGAGTTCCACCCCTGCAGCTTTGAGCACAGTAAGTGGTGCATCCCAAGGATGATGGATCCACTCAGCTGGCATTCTTGCTAGCTCAGGTAGCCAATGCCTCACATATTCACCCTCTGGATCATAGTTGAATCCTTGAACCTGCATGAAGATTTGATGAAACTAAATAAGTTCTGGACTCAACAAAATATTCCGAGAATACACCGTGCTTGTCTCTAGGTATAAGAAGAGAGTTTCTTTCATCAATTAGAGTAGTTGTACTTCACAAAGTTCTTTTCTTAATTAGAATACTACACAAGACATTGAGACCAGAGGCGAATCCAAGATTTAAACTTTATTGATTCAATCTTTAAGTGTCTTAGCATTGAACCACTGTACTTATAAAATTATGGGTCCAGACTTACTATTTGTTGCAATTTTAGTAAAATTCTCCATATAAATGTATACTCCGTGAGAGAAAGTAATGAATTCAGATGAACCCAGTGCTAGAATGTTGCATTTGCCCCTGACTGAGACAACTTTATAATCTTGACTTGCAATTTTCTTTTGTGCTATTCATGCATCTAGTTACTTCTCTATACTTGTGTTAGTTTCTGGAAAACTTGCAGAATATATGTGTCTCTTTAATATTTTTCAAGGACGGAAAAGAAATTTTGCTCCGGAAAATGATTGATCAGTCCACCCAGTATCATTTGCATACCAACATAATTTCCAGGGATTTGATGTAATTTTCTGTGTTCGTTATGTACACACATTAAAGCCCCACCCCATATCTCCACCTTGCATCCCCTACTGCACTAAAATACAGATGTATAATATATGTATACCGTCTGGCTGTAATCATGGTTGAGCGGCCAAATGTGTTACTTCACTATTTATAACAACTAGTCATAAATAGAGTCGAAAATGTCTAGTTGGAAAATGGGAAAAAGAATGGTTTCTTGAGTTTGACATCATTATGCAGTCTCTTCTGCCACAAAAATGGACTAGAAAAATAAAACCATGCCAAGAAACATCATCTATTACGTCCACAATATATTGACATTGATAGACAGTTCACATAAGAATAAATATGTCATACCTCTGGGTTATCTAGGCGCTCAAGTTCATGACCATCTGGCAAGCTACCAGAGATATATTGCCAACCAATAATATCACTTTCTAAATCTGCGTCCAAGAGCGTATCCCAAAAGTACTTCATCCCCCACTGCCATGGCAGAAGTAAAAACTTCACAAAGAAACTTGACACAATCACTCTTATTTTATTATGAACCCATCCAGTGGCCCAAAGCTCTCTCATTCCTGCATCTACTAACGGGTAACCAGTCCGACCCTGTCGCCAGGCCTTAAAATGGGCTTGATCAGCATTCCAAGGGAAAAACTTCAGGTTGTTCAGTAATGATCTTTCATGAGTAAATGGGAAATTAAAACAGATATAGCGTGAATACTCTCGAAGACCAATAGCTCTAAGGTAAAGATTAGCACTCTCATCTCCAACAGAGTTCCCCTCTTTGGTCCAAAGTATCTGCTTCAAACGTACACTGTTGAAAACTTTCCTCACACTTATTTCTCCGAAGTGAAGATAAGGAGACAAAAGGGATGTGGAGTTTCCCCCGACTGTCAGCCTATCCTTCGAGTACGCAAGTAGATTGTTCTCGACAAATTCGGTCAAGGCCTTATCTGCATTGCTCCAACCTGGAGCCCATCCTTTCCCTAGTAATGCATTACTAGATTTTTCCAACTCGTTTTCCAGCCCCAGTTCCTGAATTGAACACATTTTAACTGATCCTGTCAATCAGAGAGATGAAAATTATCAGGTTTCCTATAGGTATACGATACAATGTGCATTTAAAATGTAAAGCATCTAAGAAATGGTAAACATTGTTCGATATCCATATTAACAATATTCACCATGTTAATGTAAAACATTCAAGAAATGGAGAACATTGAATGTAGTGATGTTCAGTGTAGAATGAGATTAACTATTTTTCAGACGTACCTGCAGCTTGAGTTAATCTCCAAGGAGGAAGGTGTGAAACGGGTTCGTTTTGCATACGCAAAGACTTTTCCCAGTACGCATCAAAGGTTGTAAAAACTTTTCCATCATCATTGTAAACTTCCCAAGGTTCATTCAGTAAGTCCCCATTGTAGCTCTGAACAGATATGCCAAGTTCCCCCAGCTTTTGCTTGATATTGTGGTCACGAACAAGTGAAACAGGGTCTAAATCAAACAAGAAAATGATCATGTACTCCCTTAGAATCAGACACATGGAACTCAAATATTCAAGTATCTTTTGGCCATCTAGGAATTCGTTTAGATGTGTTATCAGGCTCTATTCCAATGAGAAGTAGATTTTAAAGCTAACATCCTGATCAGCTCAAATGTTGGTACCATATTTTTCACATTTTCAAAGGTCATGCTGATGTTAAAGGACAGACATGAAGAGCGATAGCAGAATTAAGGCTTCAATAACTATACTGGAAAAGGTAGATTACGCATGCGTAGGTAGGAGAGGCTGGCAATTATCAGACAAACCAACTCATAGAAAACACAAAATGACCACTAAAATATTATAATAATACCCAAAGAAACAAAAATGAAACGAGACAAAGATCAGAGAAAGCTTCTAAAAGTTATGCAATAAAGTGAAGATCGATCGATTTTGATACCAGAAGTCAAGTGCTTGCAAAGTAAGCACATCAGATCATTTAGTGTCCTAGGTGTTCGTTCAACTTGTAACTCTTTTTCAATTTGAATGATGCTTCTATAGCTCTGACCAATACGAGGAGAAATTGTTAGCATTAGCAGCACCTCTTACATTTCTTCAGCCTTCAAATGTTGAGTGAAAATTGCATCCATGAATCGAGTTAGGTCTTCAGCTCCATCCTTCTTGTAGTCAATAAGAAATTTGAAAATTTGGATCATAGGGTGTGGTTTATGTTTCTATTAACATTCTCTAGATGAGGCAGTATTTTCAGGTTCTGCTCAAGGTCTTTTAACTACATCAGATAATCCAGAGTGGCTTTGATGCTTATGAAAATTCTAGTAAGCAAGATATTGCCACCGTAACTAAATAAAACATGAGCTCTCGATCTCGTTCTGTTTTCTCTTTACAAGCAATGCATTTTTAACAAGATAGGCATTTTAAACCCTAGAAGAGATATTTGTTCTTTGTGAAAGCAAATCATGTTCTTTCAGTAGATTCAGAAGTTCAATATCTCCAAAATATCTAAAGCTTCAGACCTGTTGATAAATTGTATGACCCTTTTTTCTTTCCAAATAATTAAAGTTAAAAGAAGACAGATTTCTGGACATATGAGGCAGATGAATAACTTACCTATAGCCATTTATACTTCAAATCTCTCTCACACACATATGTATATATTTGTATATATTTATATGTTGTGCGTCAACCCTCTGTTTATAGTCTTCCATATTCTGTCATGCCACAAGAACAACAGAACTAACTGGAACTTGTTTCTTTGGACAGTTCAATGGATTAGATCTATCACATTAGCTCACAATACAAATTATCCTTTATTATTTTTATAACGTTGGTCAGTGATGTCCGAGCCAGTTTGCGCACACCTCGACTAATTCCACCAGGTACCTGCTACCTCCCACCAACACAGACACCGGTTAACTCTGTCAACCAAGGCTTGGTTAGATGGAAAAATATCACCTATTTTGGTCTCTGCTGGGATTTGAACATAGTTCTCCCTGCTTCATTGACCAATGCGCCACACCCTTGGGTGCAATACAAATTATCAATAACATGAGGTTTTTTCCACAGATTCTATAACAGTAACTCTAACTGCAAAAGCCAAAAGGAAAGTTACTACTTACCATATAGATGATTATAGACAACTTTTGTTGCTCCAACAGCATCGACGCACTCCAAGAGAGCAGAAAGTGTACTTTGGGCTTTGATAAACACAAGTTCAGCCCCAAGAGATTTCAAAGACTGTTCCAAGTGAATTAGAGATTGCTTCAGCCACCATCTTGAAACTCTACCTGGATAAAATTGCCCTTCTTCTTTAGGACACCATAAAAACACTGGTAAAATACTTCCATTTCTACCAGCAGCAGCTAAAGCTGGATTATCCTCAATTCTCAAATCCCTCCTAAACCATACAATAGTCTTAGAATTGCTCTCCATTTCCAACTACTCAGTTTCCACAGATCCCACAAAATTTGAGCAAAACCAAACAATCCCCAACAAATTTCTTCACTTCAATATCATAAAAATCCAATCTTACTCAAAATTTAGCACAATTTCTCATCATATTCCCAAGAAAACAATCCTACTTAGTGAAAAATCATATTTTGCCAAAACCCAACTAAAGCCAACCAGTACTAATAATCAAGAAACCAAAATTTTCACAAAATTGGACAAATCCAAACAATCCCCAACAAATATCTTCACTTCAGCTCTTCAACCCAAATCTCAGAACATCATAAAAATCGAAACTTGCTCAAAATTCAGTCCACTTTTTTCTCATGATATTCCCAAGAAAACCATCATACTTGGTGAATGCCAAAACCCAACTAAAGCCAAACAGTAAAAAGTACTCAAGAAACCAAGATTCACACAAAATTGGCCAAATCCAAACAATCCCCAAGAAATATCTTCACTTCAGCTCTTGAACCCATATCTCATAATATCATAAAAATCCAATCTTGCTCAAAATTCAGTCAAAATTTTCACCATATTCCCAAGAAAACCATCATACTTAGTGAAAAATCATATTTTGCCAAACCCCAGGTAAAGAAAACCAGTACTAAATACTCAAGAAACCAAAATCAATCTCCTCCCATACAAATAATTCCACAAGAAAATGTCAGAAAGAGGACCAATAAGGTGTTAATAAGAGATTTAGTACTGAATTTTAAGTACCAAGATTGGTGTAACCAAGACAGATGATTAGATAAGACAAATTCAAGAACAACTATTGGGAACATCCCACATGGGGTATCAAAATCTGTTGAGATGCAAACAGAAAAAAGATAGTACTAAGTAAAAGATGAGACTTCATGTAAAGACAGTCCAATAGCTGCTCTCTAGAAGAATAATACAATAAAAATGTCATCTGCAGGACCACCAATTACTGAAAATGGAAATAAATAAAATAATAAAGGATTAACAGCTTTCTATTAACAGTAATTCGGATTTCTTGATTGTTCTGCACAGAGATTACAACAACAACATGAGAGGTTGTTTTTTTAATAGACGCTCACCTCAAAATGATAGTAGGATTCCAATTTACATATTTTTATAATAAAAAAATCATATTCTTATTCTACTCCTAAAATCTAATTCTATTTGAAGACTAACTATACAATTATGGTAAGTGTGCAATCCTAATTAAGGTACAAGACTATTTAAAATAATACACCTTATTTACAAACTCTTGCCCAACCGTGGGCTTGCTACAGTAATCCGAGAACCAATATACATAAGTATACACATGTATATTATGTATATTTATGTATATTTAGCACACACCTGCAGTCATAGCACGCGGTCTTCGAACGCTGAGACCGTCCCTAAAATCTTCAAAAGGACCGAGGGAAGACCCTTTGTAAAGATGTCTGCAATTTGATACTTGGAAGGCACATGGCAGACGCGTACTTGTCCACGAGCTACCTTTTTTCGAACAAAGTGAATGTCCATCTCGATATGTTTAGTGCGCTCGTGCTGAACCGGATTACCAGAAAGGTAGATGGCACTAACATTATCACAATAAACCAAGGTAGTTTTCTGAATAGGACAATGAAGCTCTAACAGAAGATTCCGTAACCAACATGATTCAGAGATCACATTGGCTACTCCTCGATACTAGGCCTCTGCACTAGAGCGTGATAAAGTCGACTGACGATTTGCAGACCAGGAGACCAAGTTATTACCAAGAAATATAAAATAGCCCGACTTAGACCGTTTGGTGTCTGAACAGCCACCCCAATCAGCATTTGTATACGAGACAAGTGTAGATGTGGACGAAGGATATAAATGTAAACCATAGTTAAGTGTCCCCTGGATGTACCGAATAATGCGTTTTAGTACATTCATGTGCTCAACCCTGAGATCATGCATAAACAAACACACCTGCTGTATGACATACGTAATATCTGGTCTCGTGAACGTAAGATGATGAAGGGCCCATGCAAGACTGCGATAGCGAGTTGAATTCTCATAAGGTGAGCCAGTCGCAGCACCCAACTTGGGTTTAGTATCAACCGGAGTGGAAATGGACTTACAGAATGACATCCCAGCCCTCTCAATGATCTCAGCTGCATACTTCCTCTGGGACAAGAACAACCCACCGACATGACGAGTGACAGCAATCCCCAAAAAGTAACTCAAGGGCCCTAAGTCTTTCATAGCAAACTCAGAATTGAGTATTGTCATGATAGACTAGCGTAATGCATCAAAAGAGGCAGTCAAGATAATAACATCAACATATAATAGTATATAAGCCAAGGAAGAACCACGATGATAAATGAACAATGAATTATCAGACTTGCTGTGAGAACCCAATAGTCGAAACATAGTCTGCAAACCTCTTATACCAAGCCCATGGAGACTGTTTAAGCCTATACAAGGACTTCTTCAACAAACAGACATGATGAGGATATTTGGGATCCCTAAACCCCAAGGGCTGATGCATATAGACTGTCTCATTGAGATCACCGTGTAAGAAAACATTATTCACATCTAACTGATGAATGGGCCATGCTTTCGAAAAGCCAAGCTGAGCACAGTGCGAATGGTAGCCGGCTTGACCACCGGACTAAATGTCTCACCACAATCTATACCAACCTGATGAGTCTTACCATCACCTACAAGACGAGTCTTATGCCTCGCAAAAGAACCGTCAGAATTTTTCTTATGAGCAAAAATCCACATAGACCGAATAATATTAACACCAGAAGGACGGGGCACCAACTCCCACGTCTTATTATCAATAAGAGCATTATATTCGTCAGTCATAACATTTTTTCAATTCGGGTCATTTAATGCAGACACAGGATTACGGGGTAGCGGTGATTTAAGAACATTAGAATTTAAATTAAAATGTCTTTTTGGTTTAAAAATACCTTGTTGGGCCAGCCTTACCTGAAACTGGGCCCAATTGTCGTGGGCTGAAGGGGATGGAAAATCGGGACTATTGGGCCACTGCCCACTGGCCCAGGCCCAGGCCCACGGCCAGGGACCAGTTGGGCAGTGGCCCACTGCTGTGTTGGGTAGGACCCACTCGCGATTCGCCGATTCTTCGCCGCCGTTACCACTGCGTTTGCCACCGCGGTTTTTTCATTATTTTTCCTAGTATTCTTGCCGCCATCATGAGCACGGTTTTGGCCCGAATTATCAATACAACCTGGAGAATTAGTGGAGGACGTCATCATGACTACGGGACTAGCCCCGGTAGCCGTCTTCTTAGCCAAATCGGCTTCATCCAAAGTAAGCATGGAGCGAACTTTATAAAACTTTGGGAGAGGGTTACTTTGATGAAGTAGAGTCCCAACGTCACTATAGGCCTCGTAGAGACCGGCAAACATCTGTAGAATAAGACGATCTTCACTAACGGGCGCACCAACATTGCGGAGTTGGTCCGCCAATTCCTTCAACCTTTTGAAATAAGCCGAAACATTCGGGAAATTTTCCATGTTGACGTGGGAAAATTCCTGCTCAAGTGTAACAGCTCTGAAATTCTGATTATCTTGAAATATGTCACGCAGTCTATCCCAAGCAGCCATCGCCGTAGCGTCTGGCTCAATAATCGTCTTCAATAAGTTAGTAGAGATAGTGGAATAAATCCACTGAAGTACGGTGGCATCAAGCGTTGTCCATAACTTAGAATCATCCACGCATTTAGGCACCTCCGTATCCTCTGGAGCCGCGGGGATTATGTGATGGATGACTTGATGCGAGCGAGTGTGAATTTTGAACAACTCGGCCCACGTCGCGTATTGGACATTTTCTATAGAATAAGAGGTATGTGATTCTTTATGTTAGAAACAACAAGGGCAGGGTGAAACGTGTTATTTGTCGTCGACATAACGAAAAAATAATAGGTGATTTGAGGAGAAAAAAATAAAAGAAAACCACTGATGATCCAGGAATACGGGAAGGGGGACGGAATCCGATCACAAGGTCGATGGAAAAAATGGAAATTGGGCACTGAAACCGAGGTATGTTCTCGGGAATAGTGCACGACAACTAGGAATTTTGGGAGAGGAAAATCTAGACTTCTGATACCATGAAAGAAATAATCTCTTGATTATTTTAATTAATTAAAAGAGAATATATACAATTTACATATTTTCATAATTGGAAAATCTTATTCCTATTATACTCCTAAAACCTTATTCTATTTGGAGAATAACTATACAATTATGATAAGTGTACAAGACTAATTAAGGTACAAGACTACTTAAGGTAATACACCTTATTTACAAACTCTTGCTCAATTGTGGACGTGCTACGGTAATTCGAGAACCAATATACATAAGTATACACATGTATATTTAACAGATACAAAGCAAATGAAGCAATACATATTAATACACACCAAAAGAATAGAGATCTAGGCAATGCCTAAATAATACTACTAAGAAAAAAAGAGGAGGAGATGAAAAGGCTAGCTCCCTACCTCTCCCACACAATGCGACAAAAACTCAACTACACACTAACATTTTACTCTAATTCTCGATCTCCAAATCTTCCTATCTAGGGTCATTGTCCTCAGTCAGTTGAATAGTGTTATGTCTTGTCTAATCACCTCCCCCAATTCTTCTTCGGTCTACCTCTACCTCTCCTAACACCTGCTACCGTTAATCTATCAAACCTCCTAACAGAGGCATCCTCACACCTTCTCTTCACGTGTCCCAATAATCTCAATCTCGCTTCCCTCATCTTGTCCTCCACGGAGGACACTATGACCTTGTCTCATATAACTTCATTCCTAATCATAGCTCTCCTAGTATGACCATACATCCATATGAGCATCCTCATCTCCGCCGCCTTCATTTTCTGACTGTGGACGTTCTTAATTGGCCAGCATTCTGTCTCATACAACAATGCCGATCTAACCACCACTCTGTATTCTGCACGGAGATTATGCTCCAATTATTGTTTCTTTTTGGTTTAAATTATAATTTATTTTTGTATTAGGTATCTTGCTATAGTAACACATATTAAAGTCATACAAACTTTAGGATTTGATTTTATACTAATTTATTTTTAACTTCTTTGCATTTTTGCATACTATGACATGAGAATACATATTTGATTCTCATTTTCATCTTTCATATCAAATAAGTTATATATGCGTGAATATCTTCATTATATTATATGAGATGGTATGTGAAATTCGTATATTATCCTTTGGAACGAGGACATGTAGGCCACACCTAAATATCAAAAATACGATGAATGACATGTAAGTCCTCTTTTAAAGTTATGTGAATGTTTTATTGAGATCTTTTTTTTATATCCAGCTTCCTGACTTACGCCGGACCATTGCTGAAGATAGTAGTCCCGGTCCCTCAACACTACTATCAGTAAATCGCGAGATGTGCCTGAATGACCAGGGTTTGAGAACATAGCAATTGATATCACCTACAAGGTCCTACTCCAGAAGAGAGCAAATTGCTCCCACTAGGGTTCGAACTCACGATGTAGGCCTTCAGCTGAATTTTAAGTTCCCCTCCTTTTTCATCCAGTTATGCCCCGAGGACATGTTTTATTCAGATCTTACTCGAGCAAACGACAGCCAGTTTCATGACTTAAATCTATGACATTCTAATCACATGGAGATAACTTTAATCGTTACTTCAAGGCTCCCCTTTTCAGGTTTTGCTCTAGTAAGAATCAATATCACAATTAAATTATAGTAAAACATTGTGATATTTTTATTTCAAGTCTGTCAACTCCAAAAATTTTACTCTAGTGCAATGACTTTTTACACTCATTGTACTATGCACAATCCTAGTTTCTTGTAAGAGAAATGGGATGAAGCCAAGTGTGATGGTCCGCGTTTAGACATGATTTAAAATCATGATATGAAATGATGAAATGAAATCATGATAATTTAAAATTGAAATTTTATTTGAACATGTAATTTGAATTTTTTTAAGTTGTATTTTTTCTTATAGACATAAAAAAAACCCCACAAATTATGAAAATCATCAAAACTTTCTCAATTATTATACAATCTTACCAAATGAGCAAGTCATAGTTCATAACAAAATTAATACGCTACTAAAGACCTTTCTAAAAAATGCGACATTAATTGATCAAACTTTAGTTCAATAAAAAAAAATAACATGAATAGAAGTTAATGAGGTTGGTAAATGGTTGGTGGGAGTAATTGTTAAAAATATCGTACCAACTTCCATATTAATATTTGATATAAATGATTCATAAACATGGTTGGTAAATATATCTACCAACTTATGTGTCTTTTTTTATAAGATATTAACTTATGAATCAAGTTTTACATTTAAAATTTTTAAAATCATGATTTAAAATCTCGAATCTGTCTTTTTGGATAATTTAGGATTTGAAATCAATATATGAAATTAAAATTGAAATTAGTGACAAAATGCATAATCTATTTGGTAGAATATAACAACCTGATCTCTTTGCTTTCAATGGCGGATCTGGGCTGATTTGAAATCATGATATGAAATTATCACATGTTCAAACGCCCGGTAAGTATGATTTTTGTCAAATCGTGATTATTCTAAATGACAACGTTGTGATGTGTACGTAAAGGGTGTGATCGAAATTAATTATCATCCAATTTAATGCCAGACAAAGAAAGTGTAGATAAGATTGAACCATTGACTCATCGGAAATTGAAAGTCAAATGCCAACATAATTTTCTTTTGGAAGTTAGTTATTTAGGCCCCTCAATTTACAATATTTTCACCGAAGCCATGCAAGTCTTGTATATAGCAAATTAGCCGACAGTTTTCTGTTTAGAGAAAAAATACTCCTGTATTCATCATTACACAATTAATTTTTCGGACATGTTGAATATTATATTACCAATTTCTGTATACAAACTTGGGAGACTGAATATTAGGAAGCTCATCCAGACAAGCATTTGTTATTTTTCCACTCAGTTATTTAATATTGTAAGAATTGATCATAAGTTAGTTGATCAATTTATGTTGATTATTACTATACTATAACCTTCATACCTCATATAACAGAAAGTTTTGCCGATTGTCCCTTTTTAAGATAGTTGTTTAATATCTTATTCTTTTTTTATTTCTCTTGTAACGTACGAAACTTTGCAATTTATAAACTTTTTAGATTATAGGCTAAGTATTCTTTTTTATCAAACTAAAAATCTTATCAAAAAGGTTAAATCACGATCGAAAATTTTGTAGACGTTAAATGATAATCTATTATTTATTCAGTCCCAAGGATTATATTTGCACAATTTTTAAAATAGGATCAAAATCTAATTAATAGGCTTAAATAAAACTGTTGGAAATTTGCCTTTGGCGGGAGTTGCGACCGACCAACTTTAACGGCTTAAACACTAGTGTAACGTATGTTGGAGAATCCGGTTCTTCACACATGCATGATCTACTAAGTACGTAGATAACCGTAGGGCCAAGAATCGTCAAATTTCATTGAGAAATGAAAGAGATATTGGTTCACGAAGTAAGGTGTTTGAAGCATGGAAAGTGTGGTATTGTGTGTAATTCTCCCACATCGGTAGAGGAAGAAAGAATTGTTGTGTATATAAGATTCGAAATTGGTTTGGGGTTTGGGACCCCAAGGGGTATCCCATGTGTTTAAAGGAGGGAGGACCTAGATGTGCTTCGGTTCAAGTAAAGACCACACGCGCGCCGCCGCCGCCCGCCCGTCCGGTCCGGTTCCGGGTTCACGGGTTCACGGGTCACGGGTCACGGGTCACGGGTCACGGGCTATGGGCTATGGGCCTTCTGATATTATCTTTTTGGGCCAGAAAACTTTGCCGGAAGTACGGTTTGATCCCGAAGTTTCGGATGTGCGGTTTGGACCGAAATTCTTTCGGATGTACGGTTTGGTCCCCGAAGTTTTCGGAAAGTTGGAATTTCGACAATCAAAGCGAAACGTCCAAGCTCTCAATTCAGCCATTTATTTTGGCTGAATTACTCCTCCTATAATGGCCAAAACAGTTGGTCTTTCACCATTTATGTTGGTGACTTTACTACCTCCATAATGGCCATTATTTGGCTATTATGGAGGCAGTTTTCAGCCCCTCCCTCACCTATATAAACACACCCTTACACCATTGTTGAGCACCACAAAGAGCAGAAAAATAACAGTTCATAAAGCTCACGAAAATACACAACAAAAACAGTTTTCTTCCTACAACTTCCAAGCATCATTTCGTTACTCAATATTCTTCACGGTAGCTCTTGAGTTTCCTTTGCTCAAGGGTTCCATTGTTGTTTTATCTTGGGAGACAAATTGTCCAGGACGTATAAAGGATACATACGGGGCAATATTGTCTTAAGGACAGAGTGCCACACTCGACTCAGCAAAACCAGTTTCCATTTTTTCGTTTTCAACAAAATTGTAATTTCAGTTTTGTGGTTATCTTGTAATTTCCAGATTACTAGTTGAAAATATTGAAATCTTTATTTATCCTTTCGAATACTTGTAATAGTTAAATACTTCCCGTACTGCTTTATAAAGTACCATAGAGCAAATCTCCCAACAACTTAAGACAATATTTGTATTGTATTACTATTAGTATTCGAAAGATGTCGGTCAAAAATTATGTGACCAAATCTGGATATGGAAATGGTTTTCTGGTAGAAGAGAGTGATGATGATGAACGTGTTCATGGTGTCACCGCTACCAAGATCGGTGGGAACAAGCGCTCTCGAGAGCACGAGGATGTCAACGGGATAAGAGGAGAAGATCGAAGATGTACTTCTATCTTGCGTGCGAAGGCACGTATATATCCCGGACAAAAGATCTGAATAATGGTGAGAAGGAAATGGACACTCGGTCGATGAAGTGACCGAAGTGAGCCGAATCCGAAATTGGGATAAGTAGTTTTTCTTACTTGTCAAGAATAAAGATTAAATTATGTCTGATTAAAAATGAATTAAAGTAAGGAGGAATATGAAAATAATTTATATTCCTTATGCTTTAACAAATCAGAAGTTTAATCTCATCTTCTTTTCCGTTTAAAGATTGGATTTTGTAAACGACTTAAGAAGATCCGTTCTTTTAAGTGTAATTACTAAAGTGTGTAAAGTATGTTCGCACATACGAGGGAGTAAGATCCACTGACTGTGCGAAAACTGTTACCACTCTTAAGTAAGCGCCAAGAATTATTTGGGCACCAATCTTAACGAAAGGAGTCTAAAAGTTAAAGACGTTGAGCCTGTCATATTATTTGGCAGAAGATCCTTCATATGATGATATTGGACACTCAGTCATACAAAGCCTCCGGGCGACTGGAGTGGGCCAAAATTCCTTTGATAGGATTATATTGGACACCCAGTCATACAAAGCCTCCGGGCGACTGGAGTAGGGCCAAAATTCATTTCATAGAAAAAATAATGGACACCTAGTAAGGTGGGCCACGCTTTCCGTGTCTTAAATGATCGAAGGCCTAAAGAAAAGGCGAAAAAGAAATTGGACACTCGGTCCGCCAAAGCAACTGGAGTGGGCCAGAATATCTGGATCACATATGATCCGGTTGCGCCCTAACCACGGGCAAGAGGTTGTTCATGTGAAGCAACGCCACCTCTAAAGTAGAAGGGGTTGGAGAGATTGTCCTCAATAGGACTTCGTGGGAATGAGATCACTCTAAGATGAGGTGATACATATCCCTAACTTGGTTTAAGGGACGATGTTGGTCAAGCTGGTTTGAGACTAGTCCAACAGGTCTGTGATAACTAAGAATGGTACAGTACGTCTGTAGCCGAATGAATGATATATTTGTAATCCGTGCATCTATGCCATCATAGATTAAGACACGTTAAATAGCAAGTCATTCAAAAGCTAACGATGTTGAGATTGTTGCCTTCTGACGACATAAACCCTCAAAATAAATGTGAGGTAGATGAAGAGGCAAAATCACCTTTCCAAATTCCGTCAAGGGAATAGCGAAAGAAGCACCGCTCCTCTAGAACTTAGTCACACCTACTTGGTGATTTGAAGTTTATACAAAATAGAGGGGGGAGACAAGTACGTTGTGATCGTCATTTGATGATAGTACAACGTATGGAATCCTCTGTTTGTTGAAAAGCAAAGATGAAGTTGTTGAAGCGGATAAGCGCTACAAAGCAGAAGTTGAAAATCAACTAAGCCTACGGATTGAAAAATTCGTAGTGATAGAGGGGGAGAATGTGAAGCATCGTTCATTAAACGAATGTTCATTTCTCACCTCGCCTAATGGTGTTAGCCAAGCGCGAAGTCGTATGCCCAAATTATGAGGGGTAGCTTGGTAAAAGATGGGCTACCGAAACAGTCAAGTTCGACCTAAGATCGTAGATTGCATATCCACCGGATCCGCAAATAACAAGATAGTGTTGATCGCCTCTTGGCGTCAAAGAATGCTTGAATTCTTTGGAGATAACTTTCCTTGGAAAAGGAAAAAGGAGTAATTGCTCAAGGTTAACAAGAACCCGCGAGGGCTTTGACCGTCCGGAACTAGACGTTCCGTATCTACGGACTCGAAAGTTGTTTGGCTGTCCGGAACTTAATATTCCGGATCTGCGAACTCGGGGATTCTAGATGTTGAACCGAGACAGAGCAAAGAAGGGGACAAAGACTTGTTCCGATCCTTCTAGCTTGTATGGTTAATAATGAACCATGAACAATTAACAAATAATTGTTATCTCCAAAAACGCTTTGCTTTGGAAAGAAGCTAAAGGGAGAAATAGATTCTATATATAGAACCATACTTGTGTAATGGTTAATCTTCCTCCGGAAAAGAACCTTTGGGTTGTAAAAAGTGCTCCCATGTGAGTAGCTTCACATCCAGGGCCATTGTAATCTTACATGGCATGGGTGTTGAAACGACCTTCCAAACCGGAGAGTTGGAAGAAGAGGATCGAATTGGTTTGCCGAACTGTTGGGCTTCTTCCCCGAACTTTCATTTTGGTCCCCGAAATGTTAACATTTTGGTCCCGAAAGTCTCGGATAAAACGAAACAATGAATCCGATCACGAAACATTGACTCGAAGTTAGAAAGCCAACGAGTTGGAAAACCAACGGTCTTAGAGTGAAAATCATATTGAAACAAAGTCTCGATATGAAAGATATGAGTATCACAGATGACATCTTAGGAATTGGATTTCTAAGACATCTAACGGATCGGTCGATAGTTGACAGTCTCGTTGAAGCCATCAATAGATATGAATCATAGAACTGATTGGAATCATGGTGCACCCATAGACAAGGAGCGATATGCTCGGGTCACGTGTTGTTCAATGTATTGCACACACTACAACCGACCCGGTATCGTCCAACAAACGATCGCCTTGAACTAAGGTTCACCGATGATCTTAATACATGATCAATAGAAGGCGTTAAGTCGGATATGACGATATCTCGAATTATTCGCTTATCTACGGATTATAGTATTCTCGGATGTCCGAGCGTTTCGAGAGAACACAAGTGATGCAAACCGGACATCGGATCCGAAGAACACCAAAGCCACAAGTAAATGTGTATGGTGGTTCTTGGAAAATCCTCTAAGCAAACTTGCATCGACCGATTCATAATGGTATCGGAGTTTATCGCTTTATACAAAGCATGAAAAAAAGTTGAGTAACTTCACGACTCATTAGAGGACGTCCCTTATTGGGAGAAACCCGTGCCTTCAGCGGTTCTACACTGCTGTGACTAGCTTGGTCGGCTTTAGGAAGGACACGGATGACGGCGTCTCGAACATATCCGTCGCATCCGTCGGAGACCTAAGACCGTATGGCGAGTTGATCATCACGGGTGTCACTTCCTTGTTTACAAACTAAGGGACTACCCGAAATCAAGTGTTCTTTTGTCTAGGGGAATGGGCTTAAAACCCAAAATATACGGACCAATACAAATGGAAACCCAACCTTACGAACCTGGAGATCCCGGTAATTTGGTTCAATGGGAAAACTAAGTTGTAAAGGTTCGGTTGATCGCTTCGGTGGAAGCATGAGCACTTCGGATAGTGATTTCGAAAAGAAACACCAAATCCAAAGCCGTTCCGCGATAGACGTTAAGTGCTATCTCAGGTATGGGTAAAGGTTAAGTTTTCAAAACCTGTAATGATCCTCAACAATTGAGGTTAGGTCTTTGGGAAACTTTTAATGGTTCCTAACACTTGTGAAGTGGGGTATAGCAGGATACCTTGTAGGAGACCACCTATTTAAGTGCGAGGACGGGCCGCCTCAAATTGAACGCACTTAAGAATCCAAGACGTTGTCCATGGCCAAAACGGACAAAACATTACGAAGAAGAGAGTAAGGGAATTTGTTGTGTTGGTACCGTTGTCTTGGCTTACACTAAACACTGACGGTTCAAGACATCACGTTCACCGCGCGTAAGTAAGTCCGATGGTATTCAACTATGGAAGGTTCAAAGCGAGGCTACCTCTCCTTATGCAACATCGGTCCGCCGAAATATTGCTTTGGAAATGAAAAGACACCATGTGAGTGCGCGCCAAAATCTCTTTCAAGAGGGGATTGTTGGAAATTTGCCTTTGGCGGGAGTTGCGACCGACCAACTTTAACGGCTTAAACACTAGTGTAACGTATGTTGGAGAATCCGGTTCTTCACACATGCATGATCTACTAAGTACGTAGATAACCGTAGGGCCAAGAATCGTCAAATTTCATTGAGAAATGAAAGAGATATTGGTTCACGAAGTAAGGTGTTTGAAGCATGGAAAGTGTGGTATTGTGTGTAATTCTCCCACATCGGTAGAGGAAGAAAGAATTGTTGTGTATATAAGATTCGAAATTGGTTTGGGGTTTGGGACCCCAAGGGGTATCCCATGTGTTTAAAGGAGGAGGACCTAGATGTGCTTCTTCGGTTCAAGTAAAGACCACACGCGCGCCGCCGCCGCCCGTCCGTCCGGTCCGGTTCGGGTTCGGTTCCGGTTCACGGGTCACGGTCACGGTCACGGGTCACGGGTCACGGGTCACGGTCGTGGGTCGTGGGTCGTGGGCTATGGGCTATGGGCCTTCGATATTATCTTTTTGGGCCGAGAAAACTTTGCCGTGGTACGCTTTTGATCCCGAAGTTTCGGATGTGCGGTTTGGACCGAATTCTTTCGGATGTACAGTTTGGTCCCTAAAGTTTCAAGATGTACGGTTTGGTCCCCGAAGTTTTCGAAAGTTGGAATTTCGACAATCAAAGCAGAAACGTCCAAGCTCTCAATTCAGCCATTTATTTTGGCCGAATTACTCCTCCTATAATGGCCAAAACAGGTTGGTCTTTCACCATTTATGTTGGTGACTTTACTACCTCCATAATGGCCATTATTTGGCTATTATGGAGGCAAAGCTTTTCAGCCCCTCCCTCACCTATATAAACACACCCTTACACCATTGTTGAGCACCACAAAGAGCAGAAAAATAACAGTTCATAAAGCTCACGAAAATACACAACAAAAACAGTTTTCTTCCTACAACTTCCAAGCATCATTTCGTTACTCAATATTCTTCACGGTTTGTCTTAAGGACAGAGTGTCACACTCGACTCAAGAAAACCAGTTTCCATTTTTTCGTTTTCAACAAAATTGTAATTTCAGTTTTGTGGTTATCTTGTAATTTCCAGATTACTAGTTGAAAATATTGAAATCTTTATTTATCCTTTCGAATACTTGTAATAGTTAAATACTTCCCGTACTGCTTTATAAAGTACCATAGAGCAAATCTCCCAACAAAAACATTTGCATAATTAAGCACACAATAAAGCAAGCTCACACATGTGGAGTTTATGTCAACTTTTTCATCATTGTTGTGAATATTCAAGGCCGCATTCAACTTATATTTCTAACCATGTGAACACTGCATATTACATAGACATCGAGGCTTGGTACTTTACAAATGTATCAATCATAGATCAACTTCACTTATGTTTTTAAAACATAATTGGTCCGAAGTCCGGATTAAAGGACAATAGAGTAATGGACAAACGTAAACATAGTCGATTTATGGTGAATCCTCCTAGTACATTGCTTGTATAGCGACCAAAAACGCACTGTAGTTTCAACGAAAGATCTATTTAACCACCCCCAACAGATTGACAAGATAGTAATGTTAGTTATCAAAGGAAAATCAACAAAAAGTCATTGATCAGATACTAATAGAGTAACACATAACATTCATTGCTTAGACATACTATAGTTGATACTCGATTCATCCACATACAATCATATCCACTTCTAGGCTGGGAAGCATCATGAGAATGAGCGAACACTTAACCAGAAAACATGATATCATTATCATGAGTCTGGTAATCAGCAACCCAATGCCGAGTTAATTTAGCCATAGAGCCTTTTAAGATGCAATTAGACAGAAATATTATGAATGGCTGTTTCACAATAGGAAGTTTCAATCAGTAAGCTCGTTCTTTGAGCACTTCAAGTTCTACCTCGGTAGGGTCAGTAGCCTGAATCTCATAGTGTATGCCTTCCAGCTCCCTCCTGAACCTGTCCTTAGATGTGGCGTACAACATCTTCGATCGGATGCGGGAATCAGAGGGAGACCTGAAAAAGATGGATTAGTATAGCACCTCTTTCATAAATTAAGTAATACTAATGAAATGGTTACTCAAAGTAAAAATATAGAAGCAGCATAATTTGACAACATTTTCCTAATGAAGACTTCCATTCATCTCTGTTAAGTTTCTTGTTATGTTTTAATTTGTAAAGGAGAAGAAGCTCGATTACTTTGCAGTACGAAGATAACAATCCTTTTTTAATAAAATACTTCTCCTAGGATCTAGGGAGGGAGGAAATTTCATATTCTCAAAAGGATTTATGGCGACCAAACAACCAACAAGAAATTAAAAGAACTAAAAAAAGAGCAGCCCGGTGCACTAAGCTCCCGCTATGCACGAGATCCGGGGAAGGGCCGGACCACAAGGGTCTGATGCACGCAGCCTTACCCTGCATTTCTACAAGAGGCTGTTTCCACGGCTTGAACCCTGGTCACATGGAAGCAATTTTACAAGTTACTCCAAGGCTCCCCTCCTAGAAGTTAAAAGAACTGACGTAAATAAATAAAATAGCTTCAATCCTTAGACACATGTTAGCCAAATATATAATCTCTTATAGGGGAGGAAATATACTCGCGTTGCAATGCACCCAAAGGCAAAGGATAATTTCCATAAATCTTCAGACCTTATCACAAGAACTTCTGCCACAAACTTATCCTTGAGAGAAGAACAGATTTGTACACTCTACCCATTACACGGGGTCTTTCTTCACCATCCTAAAACTTCTAAATATAATCTGCAGGGTCTTAAAGTTCGATTGAGTGGTACATACCTATCTAAGCTCTGAAAACAATTGTCTTATAATGATAAGCTAGGCAGAGCCAACACACGCTAGTTATAGGGAATATGAATCTTCTTAGAGACCCTGCATCCAACTCCTCTTCGCCTCGAATTTTCTTGACTGCAAAGTATTCTCTACAAAAGATATGGTTCCTCGTACACATCAACTATTCATTTGCTGGTCGGTTTCCACCTTTTCACAATATATGTATGCAAGTCTTACTCATATGGCTGTTACTAGAACATTTTCTCAAGACACTGGCATTCACTTCACAGGTACCTCAAGTATCTGAGCACTAGAGCTATACAACTTTCCTTTTCAGAAACACCCTTCTTCTTTCAAACCTAAGCCACATATGCCATGACACAAATGGTATTACCAACCTATTGACTCAACTGCTTCAGCCATCACAGACACTCCACTCCCTTTACGATGCTACCATCGTAATTGCAATTCACATGGTCATGGGCTAGTTATATTCCATGAAGGAGAAACACTATAACATCAACTTTTCCATATTGTTCTCGAATCACTCACTCAATTGGTTCAACACTAATGCTTGGTACAGTAAATTCAAAGGTGCCTGCTCTGAGAAAATCATTAATGTGACATGACATCATCGTAGATAAACTACAACCAATATTCATAAATGAGAGCAGAATGCCCCTTTCACATAGAGACTGAAGTTATGATAAAACAGCAACCCAACACACCCCACCGTTCCCTATTTTAGACTGTTGAATAGTACAGCAACATTCAACAGATGGCTGTTTAAGCAGATGAAAAGAGTCTAAAACTAGTACAATTTCCAATAAAAGGTGGCACGCCTCTCTTTGATAAACATCCAGTTATGCAAGTACTGGATGAAATTATGACTTACCAGGCAAAGAAGAAAATCTTGCTCTTTTGGCAGTTATCAGATGTCACGAAATCGTAATCGTATACTGCATATCGGCAGTCATTCTCAGGAAGAGCTGCAGTGAAATCATCATAGCTCTCAGCGGAACCTCCAGTTTTCTCAACCACAACCTCATTTTTCTTCTCATCAATCTTAAATATCACATATCGATGCACCTTCTTCCTTTGAAGTTCCATATAAGTAGCTTTGCTTTGATCAACAACCCCCATACCAGACGATGCATTTGTCTAGAAGCATAACAGATATTCAAAATTTTGCTCTAAAGAGAACCACAGGCATAATAGAATAAAAATCGTACCGCATACGCAAACACCAAACACAACACACACTTTCCTACATGTAAATGTTAGTATAATCAAGAAAATGCTAACAACCGCTGCTAGTAAGAGGTTGTACGAGTCAGTTCTCCCTTTACAACCTAATAGTTTGTCTGGTTAGAGAGATGAAAAATAGAAATACAGAAGACTAGCCTTCGACTGAACTTCTTTTCATCAAATCCCTTGAGAAGTCAACGGAAGAAAATCAAAGAATGGGGCTTCTATTTATGGAGGAATCCACTGGATTCCATCATGAAATATGCACTTCCAACACCAACTCCTGGTGGCCTATGTTGCTCGAACTTTCCAAAAATGTTGTCACACCCATGTCTAACCCTCCAAAAATGCACCACTTACACTCACCCATCGGCAGTTCTGAAGAGTCCGAGCAACATAGCTTGTGACTAAATAGATCTTTAATCACCACCTCTCCTTAACCCCAGATAAAAACATCAATAACACAAGTTTGCTCAACTTTTTAAAAACTTGAATCCCAAATAGCTGCTCAAATTCAAATTATTTGTGATAAAGCCTCAATCTTGGTGTGAGACCACAATAAAAATGACAACTATTCAAGCATTACCACCACTAGGTTTACTTAATCTTTTTTTAGCGGAAGCTTAGTGCACCAGATTGCCCTTTTTTTCTGGATTTTATTACCCTTAGCACCCTTACTTTAGACTTAGCACACTGTATACAAGCCGGGCTAATTTCTCTTTTTTGTTATTTCAGCTCTTCTCTTTTTTTTCTGGATTTTATTACCCTTAGCACCCTTACTTTAGACTTAGCACACTGTATACAAGCCGGGCTAATTTCTCTTTTTTGTTATTTCAGCTCCTTGTAACATTGCCTTTTGTAACTGCATCTTCTTGATGTTCTCTTTTTTAATGAAACTCATTACTTAATCAAAAAGAAAAAAAGAGACCCAGAAATATTCTCTACCCCACAAAGTTAGGGGTAAAGTATGCGTACATTCTACCCTCCCCAGACCCTATTTGTGGGAATACACTTGTATGTTGTTGTATTTTCTTTTCTTAACAAGCATTACCACTAAGTTTGTTTATTTACTCATATGATTCATGCTAAACTTACAACAACAACACACCCAGTGTAATATCACAAGTAGGGTCTTGGGAGGATAGAATGTACACAGACCTTAACTCAACTTTTGTGGGATAGAAAAGCGGTTTCTGATAGACCCTTGGCTCAACAGAAACACAGTCAATGCATGAATTCAAATAAAATAAGACAGCAAAATATCACGATACAAAACAAATGAGGCATAATTCATGCTAAACTTGAAAAAAAAAATACTTTCATCGGAAAATTCAAAAATGAATTTCAATCAAGAAATAGGATCTGAGAAATTTAATTCAACACAGATCAAAGAAAAAGAAGAAAAGGGCAAAACCTAACTCAATTTCAGTCCAAATAAAAAGCAGATACAAAAATTAAGATCAGCACAGCAAGTATATGAAGAGTTAGAATTTAACATTCCATCACTAAGATCTTAGCAAATATACCTTCATCATCCACACAGAACAATCGAGGACACAGATTTCCATCAATCAAATTAAGCAATTTTATACTAAAAAAAAATTCAGAAACAAAACAAGTTATGTCAAAGGAAAATCAGATCTATCAAATAATTAAGATAAACTTACCCCTCCTCTGATTCTGGAAGACATGGTTAAAAGTGATCAAACACAGGAAAGAGAGAGAAATTGAAGTAGAATAAAAAGTTAGTATAAATTCATCATTCTTAATTATGATTTTATAATTTAATATATTTTGTAATCTTTAAACTACTCTTTCAAAAACATAATTTTTAATTTTCTTTTTATATTTTATATCAGTGGTTCGTACTTTTTTATAATAGTTTTAAATTTATATTTATTGTAAATAATTTTAAGAATATTTCAATCATTTTTACAAATTAAAAAGTGCTTATTAATATATCTTTTACCAAACACTCCAACTGATTCAATTTTCGCACTATAGCATAATTAAGAGTGATGAATTTATTCATAATTAACAAATTTGAATAGAAGTAGTAATTTTTTATTGAATTCCCGTTGGAACTAATTTCTTTTCGATCTTGTTCAATATTTTAACTTCTACAGTCACTATTTGCAGTCAAAGCTATGTAATTTGGTGAAAATTAAGTGTTAATTCCGTGCTTATAACAGTGAAAAAATTATATTTCTACCTTTGTATCAAGTATTTGGAGTTTCAGAATGAGCTTATAGATTTGGTAACCACCTTCCTTGATACTTTTTCCTTTACTCACTTTCTACTCTTTCTTTGCTCCATAAAGGTGGAATCTCCCACCCCAGGAGCCTCCACACCCCGTCCGACAGGTCTGTGCACTTTCTACTCTTTCTTCTACAAGGCAGAGGAGGTCAGCAGTCGAACTTATTGGATTGGAAAAAGAGATCAATCATATATAAGACATCGTCTTGATAAGAAAATTAGTAAACTAATGAAGTTTTTATTCTTCTTTAATTTTTTATGGATTGACAATTATTATAATATACTCTTTCCGGATAAAAAAGATGTTAAATATACACAATATACATGTGTATATTGGTGGCTATGGGAGGTGGGGATGCAGGGTGTGTGTCTTATATAAATTCTTTTTGTCCATGCCTCAGTCCTAACAAACTTGGGCTAGCTATATAAATTCTTTTTGTCCATGTTGCTCTTAATTTTGATTACACAATAAATTTTGCAAGAAATAGCTTACTGCATGCCTAAGATAAAGATAATAACTCTCGACCGACGAGTTCAACACAGTTTGATTAGATGTAGTTTCAGAATGTCAATACGTGCTAACTAAGCTTTGAAATGGTATTAGCAAAACCGATAGCCACACAAATAATTCACAATATTGTTATCTAATTAATGCTTAATATAAGGCATTTGTATCACTAACTAATACTTAAACAAACGGGAAGTCTTTGTGAAAAATTTCATTAACCTCGTCAACAAGATTAGGCAGCATGCATATACATATATGAAACAATGTGACATTTTATGAAGCTCCTTTTGATAAGTGTATAAACTATTACAGTATGATCCTATAAAAAGAAATGGTTTAACTAGGATACACTATAAGAAGATATCCACCTTAATTTTCAGAGAACTTGCATAAGCAAAAAGTATAATAAGACTATTTCAAAGTGATTAATTTTTGGAGACTGTTTCAAGGGTCATGAGATTCACTACAACAAAGTATAGAATTGACAACAAAATTTTAGCAATAATAAATATATTGTTGCTAAAAAACATAAATGGCAACAAAAACTTAATATTTTGTTGCTAAAAAACATAAATGTCAACAAAAAAGCAACTTGTTGTTGCAAAAACTTTTCGCATCAGAGGTTATTGCAACGGCATGCAATAACTTTTGTTATTGCGAAAAGTACTTTTAACAACAACATTCAACATATGGCAACAAAAAGCTATTATTAAGATGGAATATATGTGAATCAAACAACAATTCTAAAAGCACTTGATCAAAATGGAGCTTAAGTAAAACTTAGTGAAATTTTGTTTAAATTCGTTATAATTAATTAATTAAAAATAATTAAATTTGATCACTTATTTATTTAAATTTCATTTGAAGCTTATAAGTAAGACCCGATAAAATTGATTGAATCAAATGATTAACCCCTCTAATTATGCTAGATCAATAAAGGTATTATTGTGATGAAATGAAACTGTTGTGTGATTTTATCATAAAATTTGTCTCTTTAATTTTATTTATGCACTTATTTTTATGAAGTTGTCTCCAATTTAAATATTGATTTGATGAATATTTGATTTTAGATGTCATTTAAAAACTTGCTTATCCAATCAATTAAACATATCAAAATTTAGAGATCTCTCTCAGAAAGCATATATACATACACATTTCAACAACTATTCATCTAACTATAAAGATTTGTTGGAGCTAATTTATTGTAATTATATTAATACTATTTTTATGGTAATTTCAAGTGTATGAAAAATATTATTTACTGTGGCTAAAGATTAATATTTCTACGACAAATTTCAACTCATGATAGAAACTAATGTTTTTATATCAAATTTTATCACAATAATAAATTTGTGGCAATACCATTTTGTGATGACAAATAATTATAGTTATAGAGCCAATTATTGCCACGAGTTCTTAGTACCAGAAGCAAACATATTTACTTAGCTACGATAGTTTAAATAACTTCTTACGGCTAAAAGGTTACGGAAAGGAAATAATTCCTTGATTATTTTCATTAATGAATGACTATATATACAATTTACAATTTTCATAATATGGAAAATTCTATTCCTATTCTACTTTCAAAATTCTATTCTATTTGTACAAAAATTCTATAATTATGGTAAGTGTATAATGCTGATTAAATTCAACAATATATTACCTAAATATACAAGTATACACGGTAATGGTTTTCCTTGTGTTTCCGTGATATACACGGTATACACAAGGCAGTGTATATACTGTGTATATCACGGTATATTCTGTCAGTTACATTTGCTACAACAAGTTTCAACTCGTGGCAAAATTTAATAATTAGCTATAAAATTTGAGTCTAGCAAAATATTTATGGCTTATATCATTTAAATTTTGCCATAAATTTTTATAACTTGAAATAAAATATTTATTTAGGTACAATATTATTTTTCAAATAATTTGTTGTGGATAAAAGGTTCAATTACTACAGTACGTTTTAGCTCGTGACAAAAATTATTAATCAACTTCAAAATTTTATTATAGCAAAAATTTGTGGCTATATCATTTAACTATTACCACAATTCTTTTTATAACTTGAAGCAAAAAAATTTATTTAGCTATAATATTTTGTTTCAAATAACTTATTGTGGCTAAACGGTTACTATTGCTATAGTAACTTTTATGGCGTGGCAAAAACTTATGATTAGCTATAAAATTTTATTGTAGCAAATAATTTGTGACTATCATTTAACTATTGCCACAAATCTTCATAACTTGAAGCAAACATATTTATTTAGCTACAATATTTTATTTCAAATAATTCATTGTGGCTAAAAGATTGCTATTGATATAGTAACTTTTATTGCGTGGCAAAAACTTATGATAAGCTATAAAATTTTATTGTAGCAAATAATTTGTGGCTATATCATTTACCTATTGTCAAAATCTTTATAACTTGAAGCAAACATATTTATTTAGCTACAATATTGTGTTTCAAATAATTTATTGTGGCTAAAAGGTTACTATTGCTATAGTAACTTTTATGGCGTAGGAAAAACTTATGATCAACTACAAAATTTTATTGTAGCAACAAAATCGTAGCTATTTAGGTAATTATTGTCATGATTGTTAGCAATTATAGCAAAAATAAGGAATTAGCTTTGTCAATTTGATTTTCGTGGCTAAGAAATTTTACGATTTTGTAGATAACCACAAAATTTAATTTTTTTAGCCTATTACTATGTAATAGCTACGACTTTTAAATTCACAGCTTAGATTTCGTAGCTATAGATGTCTTATGTTGTAGTGAGTGAAGGGAGAGTAATGGCTACGGATTCAGCCGAACCTAGTAATTTTGGTTCAAACTTTGTATTTATTTTAAAAAATCATAGAAAATGTACAGATTATTGATTTAGAATCCAATAACTTAAAAAGATTAGAATCTAGGACCCATAAGCTTCAAATCTTGGCTCCGCCTCTTATTTCCACACAAATTAATTTCATATATGGATGAATATAAATTATTGATTTAATTAATTTCTGACGTGTGTTTTATCAAAATTTAAATCTCCCAAAGCAAATATAAGTTTAGTTGTGAAATTGTAACTAGGTCCAATGAGGAGGAACTGGGTATGATTTGTTACGATTAAATTATAGTCAAATAGTTCACTGTTTGTCTATAAATAAAATGTGAACATTACAATTGAAAAATTGAAGTTAGTTGAAAGTTGAAAGTTGAAACTAAGAAACTTAATGTACAAGTTGCAAAATTCCACTATAATTAACAACCATAAAAAATTAGAGTGCAATTTTAGCTACCAAGTGAAAAGTGACTAAAAGCAAACTCGTTTCTTTTTACGACGGCTACTTTTTTAAACAAAACTTACAATGTATATGCAATGATTAATCATGATTTATGGAGTTAAAAAGTTATGATTAAGTGGAATATGACTTGGAGAGGGGTGAATATGGCAACCTGATACAGTAAGAATTTCGAATTAATTAAAGTAAATTGTCGACATAAAAGTCAAAGATTTAAAATAAAAATTATTTATTTGAAGGCAGACTCCAGTCTTACTTTTAAGATTGTATAGCCATTTATTCAACGTTAACCATAAATCAATAATTGCAATAATAATTAATCTATTGTGTCATTTCAGCTAGTTGACTTGTTGCACTAAAACTAGTCCTTCTATCCATTAGTACTTAATAGTAAAGTTTTTGACTAATAAAGCTAAAACAAAACATCAATTTCATCTTTGTGACAATTTGTTCAGAGAAGAAATTCGATCTTGCTTCCTTAAGATCGATCTTTGTAACTTCCAATATTGTCACTTGGTAACATATATCGAAAAGCAGTACTATTAATAAATTGCTAAAGGATTACATGATGTTGGAAAATAATATGGGTTAGTTTCACGTACGTGCGTGTAAATATATATATATATATATATATATATATATAAAAGTTAGTGATAAAGATGGAAACATCTCTATATGTAAACATCTAGATGCTATGGTATGTAATAGACTTGCTAGTATGGGGAACCTGAGTGTCCTCAAGTCAGCTACTAAGCTATGTAATATTTTGGATGCTACGTAGTAATATATAAAATATCTTGATCGTTCAAAAAAAGACGTCACATTGAGCATTCTGCTCAGGCACATTACATGTTGTTAACACTCAAAAGTAATTTAAGTGTTTAGTCGAATTCAGTGACAGCCGAACTGTTCAAGAGCCGAATTTACTCCTAGACTTCGACTACAAGAACTTCATCGGCTACTAAGACATCTTTGCCGAAGTTGTTAGTTAGAGGTACGACTGGAACCACTCAGATGTAGACGCCTCATCGACCAAGTCAAAAGGGTTTCCGGACCCCTAGAAGCGGTAACGACCAACAACAGCTAAAAGAAAAGGTCATTATCCGAGCAAAAGGAGTAGAGGGCGAGAAAATCGGCACCACCTCCCCCATAGTCAGCCATTGAACTTAGTGGGTTACTTGATGGCTGACATGGGGGCGGGGGGGGGATCACGTTGTACAATTTTTTTCCTTTTTTGTACTATAAATAAGATCATTCTTTGTATATAGGACACACAATCAATCAAACAACTCAATTTTTATCTATATTTATCCTTTACTTTATTTATTCTTTACTTTACTATACTCATTGCATTCATGTTTCTTACCTCTTAGTTTACTCACTCATAATCTTAACGCTTTCTGGAGTAGTTGGGGAACCCATTGCTGGAAGTTAGAGTTCCGCTTACGGCCCAAATCGCTTAGTTAAAGGAATCAATTTGTCATCCGATTTCGTCAGTCGATAAAACGGCAAACACTTCGAACGATAACACAGGTAAATTGAGCACTTGTGACTTTACTTTTATAGTGACTAAAGTTTATCGATATTGATACCTATATGGTTTAATCTAGTTCGACTAGGAATTCGATCATGGTAGCATATCCACAGTAGAAATTTAATCTTATTAGGGATTGGAAGAGACCAGATCTATGTGAAATCTTTCCTAGGGATAGAACCTGGATCAATAAGTTCGTAACAAGAGCTAGTAGAAAAATGGGTTATTTTGTTATTAGGACACCAAATCGGAATATCGGGAAGGTTGATGGAATTGATTTTGTTAACAATATGATGAGGAAAATCAAAAGAAAGACCGGAGAGGTCCCATTGGTTGGCTTTACATAGATCATGAATGGTGTGTTGTAGATCAGAAGTATCAAGAGGACCCTCAATGCAACTTCTGAGGTTAGAACTGTTAGGAATCCACCTTGCTCAACGTGATGTTGAGCGCTATTACTCTTGCAAATTGTTGCCATTTTATAGTAATTTCTTTCAATTTACAAATATATTTGTTGACATTACTCTGACTTAAACTTGTTTGTTGTTTTTAAAATTTACACAAGTATTGACAATTTGGGACATGCATTAAGCTATTATCGATTATGAACATACAATATCATAGGGGATTTGATACGTGACGTTGAGGGCTATTACTTTTGCAAATTGTTGCCATTTTTGCACTACTAATGAATTTTAACTTGTGATAATTGGTTAGTTATCATTTTCATTCGGTTATCAATTGGATTACTAGTTATTAGTAGATTTATCCGTAATTACTTTATAATTCAATCAAATTATATAGATATTATCCATCCTCATTACATAAAACTTAAACTCTTACAATAAAACTTAAATAATGTCACCTCAACCACTTGTGCTTTGAGAAAAAGATGACCTATTTTCTGTCAAAGGGTCTTTTGATAAGACAATTATTTCTTTACTTTGACTCAAAGTGAATGACCTTTTGTGTTCTAATTATTTCCCATTACATTATGAAGAATATCTTTTAACACATATTTGCGTTGAACTAGCTAGGAGTTGTTTCTTAACTGATTTTGACCACAAACCTTACCCATTTTTCCAGTTACGTCTCAAATTTGGAATTCCAAAAGTCTTAATTTTCTGCTGAACTAGAGAAAAACGTACCATTTATTAATAATTTATTTTAAAGAAGTGTGAGAACACTTGCACAAAAATTTTGAAAGACATTTTGTAACTTGCTGACCATGTTGATATATGTAAATTTGAGCCTTGGGGTCTCACGTCCAAAGAATTCCTTAACAAAATTGTGATTATTCTATATATAATTTGTTAACTAGGTCGTTTATTTATGTAGAAGACTCATTAGTTACATTATTCGTTTTGAATCTAGGTTTGTAAATTGTAATGTTGTAAAAGACGTCACGAGGATCTAAGACTTGTAAATTGTAGAAAGGGTGACAAGGTTGTTGATTATCTTGCTAACTATGAGGAAAATGATCATATCACTTTTGATGATTTTAGATCTCTTCCAGAGATGGTGAAGTATATTATATCAAATTGGATCAAGATGGAATTCCTAATTTTACAATCAAACCAATAAAGAATCATTTGGTTATTAATTACTAGTATATGTTGCGATGCGCGAACCATTTCCAAAAAACAAAAGGTAAGAGAGATAATAGAGACAAATGTACGTATATGAACTATGTATGACATATGGCAGATTTTATATTCTCATTTTCTTGGATCTGTCTTATTACATTTCTTATGGTATATATAGCTACTTTCTTCAAACAGTATACAATCTTTTGTATTCCCGGGGTGAATATTATATCTTTCTGATTAAAAAATCTTTTTCTAGTTGCTCTGGAATAATTAGGAGATTCTCTAGAAGAAATACGGGGTTATGCTTCTGGGGCAACATGCTTGATCCCACTTATGGGGTCAAATCAATACGTTCTAAGAAGAACTAACAGGATGCAATACAAACCTGACGATTACTATGAACGTACTCTGAAAATTAAAGAGCCTTTTGAAAGCGATTATTGTGGACGTTGTAGGACTCTTTTGTGATTGAAGATATATTATGCATACCTTAAACACATGATTTAAAATAAAAGATATATATAATTAAATATAAATATATTTTTTAAAATAATAACTAATTATTAACTATTTTTTGTCCTAAAACTAACACTTGTCATTCTCTTATGCTTCCAGTTGTTATAATCCTATTCCAAACTTTTCTCTTTTTAATAATATATAGATATAGATGCGTGCAATAGTTAGTTATTCTCAGCTCACAGTAGTTTTAAGTTTTAACTACTTGTCCCCTCAATGTATATGGAAAACCAGACCAACAGTTTACCCTTGTTGAAAGGTTAAGCTAAGAGTGGTACATATGATACCACTTTTTTTTTTTTTTTTTTGATATTCAGCTTCCCGGCTTACGCTAGATTTTCCTGGAGATAATAGTGTAGGAAAGTAATTCCTTGATCAATATTCTCTCAAAGGTACAATATATATATACAATCATCCTACTCTTGAATCATGGAAGACTAATCTACTTTTACCTAAAATATAAGATACTAATTACAATTATCATAATTACAATATATTACACTATTAATTATAATAAATGTGGATGATATAATTATGGGAGAGATCCCCATAATTATTCTAACGTACTCTAACAGTCCCCCGCAGTCTTAGCTGGAGGTTCTCGGATGCTGAGATTGTCCCTGAAATCATCAAAAAGTGCGCGCGGAAGACCTTTTGTGAAGATGTCAGCAATTTGATAACGGGACGGTACATGGAGAACACGGACTTGACCACGGACAACTTTCTCTCGGACAAATAAGATATCCATTTCAATGTGTTTCGTGCGTTGATGCTGAACAGGATTGCCAGATAAGTAGATCGCACTCACATTGTCACGGTAGACCATTATTGTCCTTGTAATCAGACAATGGAGCTCCAGCAAAAGATAACGGAGCCAACATGATTCAGCAACAGCATTGGCCACCCCTCGGTACTCTGCCTCGGCGCTTGACCGAGAAAGTGTGGACTGGCATTTTGATGATCATGAAATGAGATTGTCACATAAGAACACACAATAGCCGAAAGTGGAATGACGTGTGTCTGGGCAGCCACCACAATCCACATCTGTGTAGGTAGAAAGACTCGAGATTGAGGACTTATACAGATGAAGTCCAAAATTGAGAGTACTCTGAACATACCGCAGAATCCTTTTGAGATCCCCCATAAGTTCTTCCTTCGAATCATGCATGTGTAAACAAACTTGTTGAACCGCATATGAAATATATGGTCTTGTAAAAGTCAGATATCGTAAGGCCCCTACTAGACTCCGGTAATGGGTAGGATCACTGTATGGAGTTCCGGCATTATTACTCAATTTTGCCTTTGTACCCACTGGAGTATGTGAGGGTTTGCAGGACGACATCCCTGCTTTGTCAATTAGTTCTTCGGCATATTTCTTTTGACTGAGAAACAAACCACCTGCATATTGGGAGACATCAATGCCAAGAAAATAATTCAACGGACACAAGTCTTTCATTGCAAATTCTGCTGCAAGAAGGGACATAATGGACTGGCGAAGCGAAATGGTTGATGCTGTGAGAATAATATCATCGACATACAAAAGGATATATGACATGTCAGCGCCTTTCCGATAAATGAACAATGATTGATCAGATTTACTGTGAGAGAATCTCGATTTGGAAACAACTCATGCAAACCTGTTATACCATGCCCGAGGAGCTTGTTTCAAACCATATAAGGATTTATTCAACATGCATACATGATCTGGATGGGTATAATCTCGGAAACCTAGCGGCTGATGCATGTATACTGTCTCTTGTAAGTTGACATGCAAGAATGCATTTTTAACATCCAACTGATGAATGGTCTAAGATTTGGAAAGTGTCAAGCTAAGAACAGTCCAGATAGTTGCTGGCTTAACTATCGGACTGAACGTTTCACCACAATCTACCCCAACCTGCTGAGACCTTCCATCACCAACAAGATGAGCTTTGTATCTCACAAAAGAACCATCAAAATTTTTCTTATGGCAAAAACCCGCATAGACCGAATGATGTTCACATTAGAGGAACGTGGTACCAATTCCCACATCTTATTTGTAATAAGAGCATTAAATTCATCTAACATGGCAGCTTTAGGATTTTTTTGGTAGAGGTAATGGTTGAACAGAGGCTAGTAGGTTAAAGTGGCATTTGGACCGAAAAATCCCGTGCATGACATGGGTTTCAATGGTCCGAGGATGGTCCGGTACTGGTTGGGCCATTTGGTGCTCGGTTATGTTATTGGGCCGAGGGTGCTCGGTTATGTTATTGGGCCGAGGGGAAGGATTTTGGCCCAAGAGACTAGGTGTTGTGGTTTGTGATTAGGTTGGGCTTGAGGATGTGTTTGTGGACTGCCCTCCTTGGGCTGGACCTCCACGGACACAGGACTTGGCCGTGACCAACGGTAACAAAGCTGCGGTCCCCGGTCCAGTCCCATGTAGTGGTTGGGCCGAAATGTGTTGGGCATTTTGTTGAGGCCGTTCCATATGTGTTTGGATATTAAGGTGGTGGTGTAAAATGGGATGTAATCCATTGTCTAAAAATCATATGAAGGTGAGGATACAACATGAGACTTAGCAAACGGGAATTGAGACTCATCAAAAATCACATAACGACAGACAATTGTTTTTTCACTCGTCAAATCAAAATATTTACATCTCCTACGATTTTGTGGGTATCCCAAAAATACGCAAGAGTTGAACGAGCCTGCAACTTATTAATGGAAGTAGATGGAAACAATGATAACACAAACAACCAAACACCCTTAAATGTCTAAAAGATGGGACACGACGATATAACAGTTGTGTAGGAGACACATTGGATAGCAGTTTACTAGGAAGAATATTTAAAAGGTATGTAGCCATTTGAAGTGCATGGTGCCAAATCTTTGGTGGTGTGAAAGAATGCACAATAAGAGAGCGAATTATATTATTAATTGTTTGAATTTTTCTTTCGATTTTTCCATTTTGTGGTGAGGTATGTGGACACGAACGACGCAAAGACACACCATTTTGGTGACAGAAATCATTAAAATGGGCATTTAAGAATTCCCCCCATTGTCACATTGAAAACATTTAATGCTTTTATCAAATTGAGTTTTGATAAAAAAACACTAAATTGTTTTAAAATGTTGTAGGTTTGTGATTTATGTCCTAATGGAAAATACCACAAAAAATTCAAATAATCATCTAGAATTAGCATATAGTATTTATGACCAGCACAACTCAAAACCGATGATGTCCACAAATCACAAGGCACAATATCAAACGAAATAAAAGTATGGGTAGTAGAAGATGCAAAAGGAAGCTTAACATGTTTACCAAACACGCAAGATTGGCAAACAAAAGAGTCCAAAGGTTTATTACACAAAACCAAATTATTCTTCCTAAAATTATTAAAAACTTGTGCTCTTGGGTGTCCCAAGCGATTGTGTCATAGAGTAGGAGAAATGGCAGCAAAAGTTGAAGGTTTGTTCAAGCTATTTTTGGAAACAGATGTGATGGGATACAAGTCCCCCGTGCTATTGCATCTCATAAGTGGCATCCCCGTCTGAAAATTCTTCACAGAAAATCCAAAATGATCAAAATTTACAGAAACATTGTTGTCATTTGTAAAACGCCTAACAGATATTAGGTTTTTAATTAGATTTGGTACATGTAAGACGTTTTTCAAGTGTAATGGTGGGTGTGGAGAGGATAGTGTTACCTGACCAATACCACGAATTGGAATTTCCTGCCAACTGCCGACAACATTTTTTTTATTATTGCTCATATTACAATAAGACGAGAGAGTACCTTGAGATGCCGTCATGTGTGACGTAGCCCATGTGTCCATGTACTATGATTCATTGGGAACATTTAGATGCATGTTGTTCATGGCTTGTTCAATGTATGTGGGTGCATAACCAACCGAAGATGGTTCCTAAGCCGCAAACGCATGTTGTGGACGAGATCCAAGAATACCGGGTTAGAGATTTGAAGAGGGAGGAAGGCGGGCCCGCGAAGAGGTCGGATATGGGCATGGCGGGGCAACCCACTGTGGGGCCCAGGCCCACGGTGGGCACTGCCCCCATTGACCGCCGCCACTGCTGTCGGCAGGCTGGCCACCGCCCCTCCCCTGTCTTTTTCCACCATTATTTTTTCCTTTATTATTACGATTTGAACCCCGTTTTTGTCCATTATTAGAGCGATTACCGTGGCCCTCTGAACCATAATTTTGGGACTCCAAATCGGTGAAAGATGAGTTGGTGGAGACAAGAGCGGTTCCGGCGGTGGTTGCTCCTGAAGATGTCTGCTTTGCTTTCCGTGTTTCTTCGAGAGTTAATCGCGAACATGCCTCGTAAAATGGAGGCAATGGATTACTTTGCTGAATGAACGTAGAAACACCATCATATTGTTCATTCAACCCTGCAATCAACTGAAGGACCAACCTTTGATTTGTCACGGGCGAACCAACGTTGGACAATTGGTCTGCAAGTACCTTTAATTTTTGGCAATAGGCTGAGATGTTGGAAAAGTCATCTAATTTCACATTTGTAAATTGGTGTTCAAGATAAACGGCCCTAGAAATTTTGTTATCTTGAAAAATATTTTGTAACCTTTCACACGCCTGTTGAGCCGTAGTATTTGGTTCTAAGATGGTATGGATAAGATCAATTTGAAATTGTGTCATAAATCCATTGAAGGACTATAGCATCCAATCGAGACCATAATTTCTTGTGCACCGTAGTGGTATCCGGTGGAGATTCGGACGGGATGATATGGCCAATCACCTCATAGGCACGACAATGAATTTTGAATAGTTCTGCCCAAGAGGTATACTGCCCTTTCTCCATTTCAAGAGTGATGGAGATAAAGTTCTTGACGTTATTAACGGCAAGAGCGGAATGGAATATTTATTTTTCGGCCATAGCTTCCACAAGAAATCAAACGAGAGAATGAAAAGAAGAAGTGTTCGATGTTTTGTGAAGGAAAAACCCTTAGGGTTTTGGAGAAGTAGTAGTCGAATAGGGGTGGGTTGGAAATATCGGCTAGGGTTTTGTTTTTGGAACAAAGTGATTTAGGGTTTTTGGCTAGGGTTTGGCCGAAAAAGTAAGAGAAGGAAGGGAGAAAGAAATTGTGTGAGAGGAGTAAAGAATTAGGGCAAAGGATCGTTGGCTCTTGATACCATGTAAGAAAGTAATTCCTTGATCAATATTCTACCAAATAGTACAATATATATACAATCATCCTACTCTTGAATCATGGAAGACTAATCTACTTTTACCTAAAATATAAGATACTAATTACAATTATCATAATTACAATATATTACACTATCAATTATAATAAATGTGGATGATAGATAATTATGGGAGAGATCCCCATAATTATTCTAACATACTCTAACAAGTAGTCCCGGTCTCTCAGCACTACTACGAGTAAATCGCGGGATGTGCCTGAATGACCAAGATTTGAGAACAGAGCAACTGATATCACCTACAAGGTCCTACCCCAGAAGAGAACAAATTGCTCCCACCAGAATTCGAACCCACGTTGCAGGCCTCCAACTGGATTTTAAGTTCACCACTCTTCTTTCTTGTCAGAGGTTATGGTCTATGTCGTCCTCAATATGTCGTAGATAAACCTCACTATCCAATTTTGGTGGACTTATATATATATATATATATATATATTATGATTTTAATAAAAAATATTTCTGATTTCATAATTTTAACAGTACAATCAATTTGATGCTTAGTATTTTAAAAATTGAACCTACTACATTTATATTTTGGATCCACCTCTGTTCGAATCAATGATGAATTAAGATGCTTAATTAAATTAAACGGCTTAACGATGCCGATTTATAATATTTAATTGAAAACAACTTTCTAGACGTGAAGCCAGGTATATGGATCAGATTTCATGTAATCTTGATGTACTATAGATTAACTGATTAACGAACACTAATGCGTATTTTTAATTACTAGTTTAATTATCGTTGTGAGGGCCACTAATGAAATTGGATCTTCATGCAGTTGATTTTCTTTTAAGAAATACGATGTGAACATGGTGAATGGCTCAGACTCGTAGTATATTTTAAAAATATTGGGGAAACTATGCCTTCTAAAACTAAACTATTTACCTTTGCATGCCCCCTTTTCTTTTCATACTCCTTAAAATTATTTACTCTTAATTTTCTTCATTTCTTTTTATTTCTCTACTTCTTTTCTGATTTTCTCCTATTTTTTCTCTTTATTCTTCTTTTTTGTTTCATTTATTTTTTTTCGAATCATAATATTCTTTATTTTTTTTCCACCGTAATCTAATTTCATATTCTAGCTCCTTTCGTTTCCTTTTTTTATTTTCTTTCTTTTTTTAATTCTTTATTTCTTCTTTTCTATTTAATTGTCTCTTTTTTTCTTCTTTTCTTTTTTTATTTCTCTGCTTCTTTTCTTCTTATCTTTCTTTTTCTTGTTTTTTCTCCTTTTTTGTTCATTTATTTTTTTCATACTATATTTTATTTTCTTTTTCACCATAATTTTGATTCTATATTTAATTCTAATTTCTTTCTTTTTTCTTTTTTTTCTTTTTTATTACTTGTTTCTTTTTCAATAGCAGTTTAAGTATATTATTGGAATATACTATGATACCCATACAGTATCACACAAGACTGACAGTTCATTCTTTCAAGAAAAATACTCACTCCTCAATGATACCAACCTGGTATATCATATACTGACAGAGTATCATAGAGGATTGATTTATTCTTTCAAGAAAAACACAACTCAATCGTATATGATACCCACATGGTATATATCATATACTTATAGGTATCATAGAAGGTTGATTTATTCCTTAAAAAATACTAATCAATCATCTATGATACCTACACGGTATATCATACACTAGCAGGGTATCATAGATGACTGGCAGTTCATTCCTTCAAGAAAAAAGCACTCAGCCCTCTATGATACCATCCTGATATATATATCATCTATTGATAGGGTATCATATGTGGAATATTCATTACAATATGATGCTCATACGGTATATATCATATACTCACATGGTATCATACAGGACCAGTTCATTCTTTAAAAAGAAAATAATTCTCAATCCTCTATGATACACTACAAGAAAACACCTATTTTGTGGAGGTTTTTTAGTCAGTTGTCGGCAATTTTCAGCCCCCACAAAATGAATTGTGGTTGTTCCAAAAAATCTCACAGTTATTGTTGTCACGAGTGTTATTGCGGCGGTTTTTTAAAACCTCAACGACGACCTCCACAAAATGAAATTTGAATTTGTGGAGGTTTTCTAGAGATATGTTGAAAATTTACTAATGTGAAATTGAGTATATCCCATTATTTATGACTCAAACAATTGGGGGCCCGCACGTCGGAAACGTCGTTTCCACACACGTAGTGCCAAGTATCGCAAATTTCATTAGTGAAAGAGATATTGGTACGTATGTAATACGTTTGAGACATAGAATGATGGACGGTTATTGGCCAAATGACAGTATTCCACGTTGAAAAATGAAGGAAGAAGTGTAAGATGAAACGAGTCGGAAATCGCCGCGAAGGGCCGCGGCGCCTCCCAGTTTGCGCCGCGGTGCTAATTCACAGAGTTGCGGCGCTTCGGAGGCAGAATGCTGCGACGGAAAGTTGGAAAGTTCTGACCTTTGGGCTGGTTTTGGAGCATTGAATCTCCATTACTTGGCACATGAATTTAGTCATTATTTGGTTGAATGTAACCCCTCAATAAGTGTCATTACATGGCTATTGAAGGCCATTAGTTGGCTAGTTGAGGGGTCATCTCCTTACACTATAAATTGAGGCATTTGGCTCAATTGTTGAACACACTTAGAAATATTTACAGAATTTTCTAACTTCTTCTTCTTCCTCTCTAGCAAGTTTACTACACTCAAAGTTCTTCAAGAGTAACACTTGAGTTTTCTTTGCTCAATTGTTCAGTTGTTGTTGTATCTTGAGAGACTATTGCCCGACAATGTAAAAAGAGATATACAGGGCAATCTTGTCTTAAAGACAAAGTGTCATCACTCAACTCAACAAATCACACAAGGAGTTTGTTTCATTCTTGATTTCCAGTTTTGTTGTAATCTTTAGATTATCCTTTCTAGCAATTGTAATAATTACTTACTTCTCGTTCCCTGCAATTGTTGTATCCCACAATTTATAACCCCCAAAATATAATTTTACTATTTAAAAAAATTGTGGAGATTTATAAACCCCCACAACATGATTTCAATTCTTTCTTGAAAAATTATGTGGGGGTTTTATGACCCCACAATATGATGTTAATGATTTAAAAATAATAATTAGTGGCAATTTATTTTTGCCACGATGCTTTTGTTATTGATTTTTTTTCCTATTTGAATCTTTTGATCCGGACTAAGCAAATATTACTAAATAATATATAAGCCAAATTTCATTAAAAATAATCATAGTAACAAACAATACAAACACAAATTCTTATCGAAGTAAGCAAAAAATTTATAATGTGAACTATGACATGTGATATGATGGCCAACTAGCTAGGATAGTAAAAATATATGTTTTCTCTAGCTAAGTCGCCTGAAAAATTGACGGGTTATGAAAATCTGAGCTTGACTTAGAACAAGTTCTTAATGTTCTTATAATAATCAGCCACAAAATTCACCCATCTTGTAACCATACTCTCTAAGTTGTTTTGCATCCACTTCAATTTTCCCTCTCTAACCACACCAAAAAGAAAATCCAAAGATTAAACATAAAAGCAGATATGGTAGAACATAGAAAACATAAATTTAAGTCAAAATTTCATCTTTGGAGATATACTTTGAATTGAGACTTATGTATTATAACTGTTTTGGTTGCAAACTTAGTTGTCTTCTTTGCTTTCCTGAATAACCAAGTACAATATATACATAATGAATTCAACTGACAGTGTTGCACTCCAAGTCATCAAAAACATTACAACATGTAACTATACATAGCAAGTGTGATTAGGAACCTAACTAGAAAATAATTGATGTATAAGTTAAATACATACATATAAAGAGTTTTAACTTCTATATACTTACAATATAATTTCTTTTTACACTATCAGGTCATCAAAATAATTACTACATGCAATTATCTATAATATACATTAGATTAGAAACCTGAGAAGTGAGAACTAAGGGAGTTAACATGTTACAATAATAAAAATACAACTACAATAGATACATGTTTGAAATGGAATTGATTACAGTAAACACGCTTCTTTTGCTCACGTAATTGTGATTTGAATTCTTTTGAGGATATACTTTTCAGTTTGTATGATCTTCCAAACCTCTAAACGATTCATTGCACTGGCGGTGATTTATTTAGTTTCCTGATTGACGAAAATCCCATACAAAATGAGTCACAGTAAACTAAGTAAAACAAGAGCCCCAAAGAAAGCCTTCATACCACCCTTAACTTTCTATTTTAGTACTCCATTTGTTAGTTGTAGATTACTTAAGGAGTCGTTTATGGCCATGATAACAGAAGAATATATGCAATTCTATGTTGCTCTAAGAAGAACGCTCAAGTGCTAAATCTCGATTCTAGACAAGACATTATCGCTATAAGCAACAAAACAAGACAAACCAAGGTACTAAATCTCAAATTAAGCAGAAACTAACAATCTTCAGGAACGACTACATTGATATACAGAAAATGAGGCTCACTCAAATGTCAAATAAACGCATCGCACATTAATTCTTAATAAGAAGATTAAATAAACATTAGAAGGGTTGAAAAGAACTTGTAAAACTAAGTCGATTATAGCAAAACAAGTTCTGGAATTGATAATCGATCGGAATCAGCAATGGAACCTTCGAACAAAAAAAATTATAAATCTGTTAAAAAGAAAGCACTTCGTACATAGAGTAATATCTACTTGAGTTCTCATTGTATACAAGAAAACACACTAAAATTTATTCCCCCTCCCCTGGCCCTCTCTTTCAGTATAAACTCGATAGTATTTGATTATCTCAGGTGTTTGTTACTTCTCAAGGAACCCAACAGCCTTCAGACTTTTGTTTATTACACCAATTACTATAAATTATTCAGAAACAATGAGCACGGACACTATTTTGAATTTTGGGGTTAGGGGTGAATTTCTCATGTAGGATGACTTGAGTCTAAATCCAAAGATAAGGGATGATTTGAGGTTTTTCTTCCCAAGCATTAGGCTGCATGAACATATTTGCTAAGGGATTGAACCACCCGACAAATCAGGTTTTAGATTATATGATCTTCCGATATATTTTTTTAGATCATGATCTTTCCAAGCATTAGGCTTTACTTCTTAATGAAATACTCTTTACAATAAATACATTTTTAATCTTACATTAAGCACAATTTTCAGGAGAAACTCAAGAACAAAAATGTTCTTCTACTCTATCAAGTGGAGGATGGATCCCATAATTAATGATTCAATTGAACTCAACATTTTCGACAGAGAGCATAAATAAACACATGAGAGTACCAGAAAAATAAAAGAAATGAATATAAATAGATAGTAGAAAGCCAAATCTGAAGAACATGATTTCAGTATGGTGTCCAAAACCTTGAAGACGAGTAGTAGCTTCCCCAAATGGATACTATCCCTCAGAAATAAACAAGAAACAAGAAGATACAACCAATTGAGAAGCCATATTCCCAAGCCTGAAAATAACTGATTATAAAACCACCAAAATCGAATCAATGGAGTAATAAAAGACGAAATATGTGGTCTTAAAAGTCAGCACATGAGCCATAAATTGAGAAGAAGAATAACACTTAAACAAATACTAAACTAAATTAAAATCGATGTAGATGAAGAGAGAACACACCTGAATCCATTCAAGCGAAGGAATACACTGAGAAGAGAAGCAGTTCAGTCGAACAGTTGAAAAGGAAAACCTGGAGTCTTAATAGAATAAAAAAGGGAAAGATTCGGTTAATTTTTTAAAAGGGGGAATACTTACCGCGTTGCTTTTCGAGCAAAAATTAATGAAATTTTAGGCAACAAATCAAATAAGATTTTGAGAAAATTAAGTATTCTTCCAACAATAAAAATACTTTTAGCAACAATAAAATTGATAACGTTTCTAGATTAGTCAGACTTAAGTATAAAAATATCGTTCATAACAATATTTTACTATAATACCTGAATTTTCTTTAGAATTAATTTCTTCTATTATATTTTACCTATTTATAATTACTTGCATTTATAACAACAATCTCCATTATTATAGCAGTACATTTTTAAAAACAATTACCTCATTATGAATATTTATGATTGTCCTACTCAAATATTTATTATTGATTTGTGTTTCACTTTAATGATGCTATGTTTGATTAATTTTACAAAATTTTTCCACTATTGCTAGTCATTATTTTCGTATTTATAACACTAGCTACAATTCTAAGTCATAAAAGTTAATTATAAAAATAATATATCTAAGATGTCAATCCAAAGTTTAAAGTTTGGAAAAGTTTCTATAACAACTAAATAAGAACTAAACATCAAATGTTAGTATTGATGTATAACCGTCGAACATAATTAGGCGGGTGAGAAAATTAATTTGCCTCTTTTATTTAGTGTTCATTGTCGAATTGAACGCTTAGCCCCTGCTCCCAACTACGGGAGAAATCACTTTAACTTCCTGCCTTGACCTAGGCCTCGCATCGATCGCTCTGTTCACTGGATGAACTTTATTTTTAAAGTACTTATTACATGACTAAAGCAAGCCAACCAAGCCTGAGCTTAATAGAGTCGGACATTGATCAAGCTTTAACCAAGTCGAGTCGTGCTAAGACAAATTTTGACCGAAATCAAGCTGACTCGAGCTGAGGTAAATATGTGCGAGATGATCAGCTGCGCCGACTTGAGCTCGTTACTCAAGCCTACATATACAACACATAGTAATACTTATGATCAATCTAAAGCATATTATTTCACAATAATTATAAATGCTTGGCCTCGAGCCTATAATTTGTTCTAAGACTTGAGGTAAGCTATTTCTTATTGTTTGTTGGTAATGGAAGATGCATAAACATTCATCAATAATTTTTAAGTGCTTCCAATTTATATTTTAGTCTAATTTTACTGTTCAACTACTAGTGCCCTATCTTCATAATTGTGAGTTTGTTCATTCACAGTCAAATCAATATCCTTAACATTGAAAATTAACAAATAAAAAAAGGAATATAAACTTTAGATTTTTAGTTTAATATGAAAATACAAACTAAAGAGAGCAAAGATAATGGGAAAAAATCAGTGAGTAAAACATGGAGATGACAGAAGACCTCTGTTTCTGGATCTTTTTTTTTATCAGAGGAATGTTGTGCTAGGGAAAAATGACAACAAACTACAAGAAAATTGGCGTAACATGCATCAATTGGTAGAGATTTAACTCAAATGTGCAATTTGATTCAATTGCTAAAAAATGTGAAGAATATGATTAAAATTTGCATGAGATGAACTGTTACAATTTGTATTGAATTGCAATAATTTCACAAACAATCGAATTTGATGTATTTGTGGAGATTATCACAAACCTCCACGATAAAAGTGTCACAATAAAAAATATTTTGTGGAGGTCTAAACAAATGCCACAAATTCAATGTATAGTGGGGGTCTTTACAACCTTCACAAATAAATCGCCACAAAAAAAAATTTTTGTGAGAGTTGACACAAACGACACACAATAAATATATAGTGGGGGTTTCTTATAACCCTCGTAAATAAACCGCCACAATATACAAATGTTTTTGTAGTGATACTCACGTAGTATCTATCATATGTTGACAGGGTATCATAGAGGACTAGTTCATTCTTTTAAAGAAAAACATAGCTCAATCCTCTGTGATACCCATATTGTATATATATCATATACTAACATGGTATCATGGATGACTGACCCACATGATATATCATATTCTAACATATATGATACTCACATGGTATATATTATATACTGACATGGTATCATACATACTAGTTCATTCCTTAGAAAATACTTTTAATCCTATATGATACTAACATGGTATATATCATATACTGACAGGGTATCACAAAGGACCGATTCATTCCTTCAAGAAAAACTCATCAGTCATCTATGACACTCATATGGTATATATCATATACTGACATGGTATCATAAATGACTGATTCATTCCTTAAAAAGAAATTCTTGAACTTTATGATATTCATATGGTATATATCATATACTGACAAGGTATCATAAAGAACCGATTAATTTCTTCAAAATAAAATTATAAAAAATAAAACAAATAAAGCTTACGCTTAATTTTAATATTTAATATAATTTTTAGCAAGTTAAATTTTATAGAAAAAAATATAAAAAGTAGAATAATGTTTTAAATATAAATTTTATATTAATATCAATAATATAAAAATACTTAATTAATATTTTATCTTTATATTTCATTTTATTATTCAAAAGAAAAATAAAAAGACAAAAAACAATAAAAAGGACAAGGACGAAATAGAAAAAGACAAAAATTAAAATGAAAAAATATCACACAAGCCCACGTGACAAATAAAAAGGAAAAAAGAAGAAAGGAAAACTAGTCATAATATGACAATGTAATTAATGCACACACAAATAAAAAGAAAGAGAAACTAGTCATAAAAGGACAATGTAATTAATGCATAGAAGGACACCACATGGGCATCTCGGGTAAAAAGATTCTAGAATGGGGACATTAAGTGAAAATAGTTTGGGAGAGGGCATGAGCGCGTAAATAGCTTAAATTTTAGGGGTAGTAAGTGTAGTTTTTTCAAAAATATACGTCATGTCGATCAACAAAATACAAAATCAAAAGGAATATATGTACATCGGCACCCGTGTGCATAGAGGTGACAAAATTAGCTCAAGCCTAAATGACCCGCTCAACACGCCTAAGGTTTGATGGGTTTGGGCAAGAGTGATTTAGATAATGGGTTGGTTTGGACTAGCACAAGTTAAGCCATCATAAATCATCAGCCCAAATAAATCCATGATGATACCTAAACTTGACCCACGAAAATACTCAATCTTAACTATTAGAGCTCCACTCTAAATTACGATTTTTTTTTATAAATAATTATTTTAAATTTCATTTATTATTTTGGAATAATATAAATACACCAACGCACCCCAACCATCCACGACACTATCCATCCACCTTATCCCAACCCCTACACAAAACTCCATCGCAACACTGAACCACCCTCACATCTCTGCCCCGTAACTTTCCTACTCCACCCCACCCCTACCTCCCTACTACCTCTACCCCACCTACCTACCTCCACTTGCCCCCACCACCTGCCCTGCTCCCACTTGTCCTACCTCCATCCTCAAATTTCTATTTTATTTCTTTTTATTTTTATAAAAAGAAGATTCTTTCTCTTCCCCCCCCTCCCCTCCTTACCCATCCATACCCCAACCGTACACTCTCATGCCCTCCCCCTCCTCAAATTTCTATTTCATGTTTTTTTTACTTTTATAAAAAAATTATTAAAAGTAAAAAAAAAAAATTGTCCCACCCCATCTAACCCCCACGGCCCCACCCCTTTACCCCCTGCCCTACCTACCCCACCCTCGAATTTTTTACTTTATATATTTTTTTAATTATATATAAAATGAGAAAAAAATGCTTACCCCACCAATCCAATCCCTCTCCCCCCCCCCCTTACCCCCTGCCCTCCCACACTTTATATATTTATTTTACTTATACAAAAAAATTATAAGAAATGAGAATTTTTTTCTTACCCCACCACCCAGCCCCTACCATCCCGCCCACTATTTTATATATTTATTTTACTTTTATGAAAAATAAAAAAGTTTTTAGAAATAAATATATGGAAAAATCAAATATCATACAAAATAAAATAACATTATAGAATGTAAATTTGAAATTTATAAAAGTAATGGATCAAGTTGGACAAGTTGGGTTATGATTCATCAATTGACCCGCCTATTTTAACTCAAGTAATCTTTAAGCGGGATTAGACATTGATCCATCTATTAATTTAGTTCATCTTAACCTACTCAACTTTAGCTCAAATGACTCATCTGCCAACCCAACGGGTGAGATATAAAGATATATAGCCTAAAATGTTGACTTTGACCAATTGCTTCAAAGTCTTCCCAAAAAGTACAACAATTTTTGTTGGCACTCTAAATTGGGAATATTCTTTCAACCTTTTGCTTGTATTTTTATTTAGATGTGTTGGACAAACCAAAAATCAATTAGATGTAATCAGTGGCGTAGATATTATTTTTATCAATGGAATTAATCGTTAGATAAAATCTACTTTTACCTTGCATACAATGTAATTTTTTTATAAAGAAAATTCGGGTGATGGGCTCCCCTCTAGTTGCAACATTTTGTAAGACAAAAAAGATGAGAAACAAAAGGAAAAAGAAAAAGCTAATAAACTTATAAGTGTCTTGTGGTAATTATCAGTATAAACATAAATAAATGTGACTAGAAAATAAAAAAAAGGGTCGGAAGATTATCAAGTCTTAACATGACAATGAAAAACTAGAGAACTAAACATTACTTAATTTTTTTAAAACAAAATAACGTTGAAAGAGAAAATATACAATAGGTGAGTGGACAAATAAGAGAAATACTAAAGCTTAAACAATACAGCTGGAAAACTATATTAAATCAAAAAAAAAAAAAAAAGAGGGAAAAGGATCAAATTTTGACCCAATTATTGAATTTTAGGAGGTTTCAAGGAATTGAAGAGCAGACATAAAAAGCAGGCAGCTGGATCCTCTTTGATTTTATTTGCTTCACTCAAATAACATAGTGGACATCCAATTACTTTTCAACTCCATACACATTTGATTTTTTTTTGCCACTTTTAAAAATTAAATATAATATCCTTTATTCACTTGCAAAACTTTTAACACTGTTATTAGAGGTATCACTATCATGGACTGAGGTCTTAAACTTCACAATCTTAAATACAGCTAACATATATAGGATGCCATTAATTCTCTGTTAGTATCTCATATCAATGACGGATGTTACAATTTGTCTTCTTATATTATTTTGGGCAATTTTCAATCTCATAAGATAACTTTTTAGATTGAATTAATTTCAAGGTCCATTTTATTATTATGATATCAAAATCGAGTTTATTTCTATTATGTATTACGAGGTGAAGCTTCATATTATGTTGTCCATACTCAAATCGCTAGTTCTGGACATACGAAGAGTACTGTTTTTAATGCTAAGGCTTAAGACTGACATGTTAAATCAATATTCCACATTAAAGAAAAGAATAATTAAACCCGAGAGGTCACATAAAGTTTTAAGAAAGATAGTTTTTGGAGTTCGCCTTATATGTCTGAGAAGGATCATTTGAGATTATAGGGGTTTGAGTGAGTTACATTTAGAACAAGTTGAAAGTTACGGTCTTACACATTTATGTTATCAACTAGTGCACTGCGATCGCAATTACCAAGTCATGATCACGGACGAGTGGCCTGGCATTGTGGGGGGGGGGGGGGGGGGGGGGGGGGGGGGGGACAGGGTATTAGTTATTTCTAAGGTTTATTTTCCCATAAACAATATTTGCATTTTTAGTGTTGTGATTAATCCAATAGTCAAGATTCATAATTGGATTTTCTTTTTCTTAGCTGACATTAGTGAATCAATAAAATGACAATATCAGAGTAGAATCAAGAATTTGGTGTAGTAACACCGAGAACAACTGACAAGGTTAAGGACTTAAGGTTGTTGGACTTTAAAGACAGTATAGTTATACCTCTAGTAATTAATAATACTCTAAATTTGTAGTAGTAGTAATAGTAGTGAAAGAAGTACGTTTTCACTCATCTTTGAGAAAAAGAATACACTAACTAATAAAATTTTATATTTAAGTCATAAGTGATAGAATATTACTATATCATTGTATATCTTTTATATTTGGTTAGTTAATATTTTCATTGTAATTAGTCAGATTAGTTACCTAATTTGTAGCTTTGTGAATAATCATGTACTACTATATATTGTACACAATAATGAATGAAAATGCATGGAACATATTTCTTTATGGTATCAATCAAACCCTAAACCTAAAAACATCCCCTAGCCGTTGGCCTCCCCCGTCGTCGTCGTAGTCCTCCTCCTCCTCCTCTTCTTCTTCTAGGATTCCCTCTCTCTCTCTCTCCCTCTCCGTTCCTCCCCACTTTTCAATGGTTGAACAACCTAAATTCCATCATGCTCTTGTTGTTAACAACATCAAGAATTTCTTTCCCATAACTCTTGAGATGGAAAAAGTTCAGTATTAATCTTGGGCGGAATTGTTTAAGATTCATTGTCGTGTGTACAAAGTCATCAATCACATCATCCCTCCTAAACCCAACCCACTGCCGAGCACATGGAGAAACATGATGGTTATGATGAAGAACTATGGATCTACGGCACAATCTCGAACGATCTATTACATACAATCACTGAAACCGACGCTACTGCACGACAAACACGGGAGCTATTGGAAAGCATTTTTCATGACAACAAGACACAACGTGCCTTGTATCTAGAAATCAATTTAAGGACATTCAATAAGACGATTTTCCTATTCCATCAGCCTATTGTCAAGAACTTAAAACGATTGTCTATCAACTCTCAAACGTCGGTGCACCGGTCACAAATCAACGGTTGGTCATGCAACTAATTGCGGGTTTGAATGAAAATTATGACGGGGTCGCTACAATTCTCCAACAAAGCACTATGTTGCCTCCATTCTATGAGGCTCGTTCGAGACTTATCCTTGAAGAAACCCGAAAAACCAAGCAGGCAGCGGCTAACGCTAGCACCACCGACGCCGCCCTCCTTACCACCGGTAGCCCACCTGCCTACGTAAGGGGCTCGAGTTTCGGTCTGCATCACCGGAAAACCAACAATCCAAAACGAGGTCCATATCTCCGAATGACAACAAAGGCAAAAATTTTGGCAAAGGCCGTGGCGGAAGTAGCAGTAGTGGCGGAAGGGGACAACCACCGTCGGCCGACATCCAGCCACAGCAGCAGCAGCCTCCGCCGTGGGCTGCGTACCCACCGTTGGTAGCGTGGGGCCATCAATTTTGGGCTATTCCACCTTGCCCCTACCCGACGTCCTCCTAGGCCCAACCTCCGGCTCGACAGTCCTAGCCCGAAATTATCGAATGCGTCCACAGCAAGCATACAGTGCACATGATTATACTCCATCAACCTACGCACTAACAGATATTGAGGCGACAATGCACACGATGTCTCTCAACGTTCCAAATGCAAAATGGTACATGGATGATGGTGCAACATCTCATATGACGACATATCAAGGTACTCTCTCGTCTTATTTCAATATGAGCAATTTAAACCGTAATATTATTGTTGGTAGTGGAAAAGGCACTACCAATCGAGGTTATGGACAATCATCCATCTCCCCACCACATCTCCCGTTAACTTTAAAAAATGTCCTTCATGCCCCATAACTTATCAAAAATTTGATCTATGTACGTCGTTTCACAACCGACAATAATGTTTCCCTTGAATTTGATCCTTTTTGGTTTTTCTGTGAAGGACCTTCTAACAGGGATGTGGATAATGAGATGTGATAGCACCGGGGATCATTATCCTATCACCACCACTATCGGCCATCTAGCCTCATCTCCATCAACTTTTGCAGCTATTTCGTTTGTTCTATGGCATAATAGATTGAGACATCCGAAAGACTCTGTTTTACGCTCCCTTAGCAAAAATAAGTTTATTGATTGCAAACATTTTTCTTGCCCTCCAGTTTGTGAATCTTGTATTTTTGGAAAACATGTCAAGTTGTCATTTTATTCTTCATCCTCTAGTACTTTAATGCCATTTGATATCATACATAGTGATTTATGGGCTTCTCCTATTTTAAGCTCCATTGAGCATCAATATTATATGTTATTTTTAGATGATTATTCTAATTTCATGTGGACTTTTCCTATTGGCAATAAGTCCCAAGTCTTTAATTAAGACACAATTTAAAAAGAATATCAAATATTTTCAATGTGACAGTGGGAGGGAATTCGATAATAAACAATTCAAACTCTTTTGCACCAAAAATGATCTTATTTTTTTATTTTCATTCCCCCACACCTCTCCACAAATAGCAAAGCCGAACGAAAAATAAGAACCATAAATAACTTAGTTCGTACCCTCCTTGCCCACGCCTCCATCCCTCATTTTTTTGGCATCACGCTCTATCAATGGTAACATATCTCTTGAACATTCTCCCAAACAAGTCTCTCAAACACAAGTCTCCGACTCATGTTCTCTATCTTCGGGATCCTTCCTATAAGCACTTACGAACTTTTGGGTGTCTATCTTACCCCCTTTATCCCTCCACTAAAATCAATAAACTTCAACCTTGTTTTAACCCGTGTATATTCCTTGGTTACCCGTCTAATCGTCAAAGTTATAACGGTTATAATTTGTCAAGCCAAAAAATAATCGTTTCTAGGCATGTCATATTCGATGAGTCCCAATTCCCTTTTTCCAAGTTGCATTCTTTGCCTCCAAATTCCTATGAGTTATTAAATGATGACCTCAATCCCCTTTTAATTCATCAATTGCAAAATCAGCCGCTATCGTTACCGGAGCCCGACCCAATTCCCATCGTCCCGTGTCGGGTGGGACACCAAATCCAGCTAGAGGAACCACGGCACAACCCACCTGTCATTGTCCCAGATCCCGCTCGAGCTACAGACTCTCCTAGCCCCGCCCTTGCCTCTTCTCGATCTGCGGCACAGCCCCACCTTTCTGATCCCGGCTCGCCTGGCTTTCCTCAAAGCCCACAGCCAACCCAGCCACAACCCGTCCAGCCCACACCAATCCAGCCCCCCACGGCACCTCTACGGACCATAGAAACTTGTGTTATACACGACATTTCCAAACCCAAACGACAATTCAATTTATCGACTTCGGTTGCCTCTTCACCTTTTCCTCGCAACCCGAAAAATGTCTTGTCCGATCCAAATTGGAAAGCTGCCATGATAGACGAATATAATGCTCTTATTGAAAATAGGACGTGGGATCTAGTGCCTTGTCCTCCTAATGCTAATGTTATTCGTTCTATGTAGATTTTTCGACATAAAAAGAAATCTGATGGTTCTTTTGAGAGGCATAAGGCCCGCCTTGTAGGTGATGGCATGTCTCAATAGGTTGGTGTGGATTGTGATGAAACTTTCAGCATGGTGGTGAAACCGGCAACTATTCAGACTGTTCTTAACATTGTTTTGTCCAAATCATAGCCTATGCATCCGCTTGATATCAAAAATTTCTTCTTGCATAGGGACTTTCATGAAACCTTTTATATGCATCATCCTATAAGATTCAAGAATCCGGTTCATCCAGATTATGTGTGTCATTTAAAGAAATCACTCTATGGCCTGAATCAGGCTCCTCGTGCATGTTATCAACGGTTTGCTGAGTTTGTATCCTCTATTAGTTTTTCACATAGCAAATCTAATCATTCAATTTTCATCTATAGCAAGGGTAATGACATGTCATACATTATGTCAATCCTTGCTTCTGAATATGCTATGAAGGATTTGGGGGCCCTAAGCTATTTTTTGGCATTGTTGTTACGAGACATGCATGTGGCTTATTTCTTTGTCAAAGAAAGTATGCCGAAGAAATTCTTGAACGAGCATGCATGATTTCTTGTAAACCTACTCCCATACCAGTGGACACTAATTCTAAACTTAGTGCATCTTCGGGTTCTCCATATAAATACCATACTCACTATCGCAGTTTAGCAGGAGCATTACAATATCTCATTTTCACGAGACCAGATGTATCCTATGTCGTGCAACAAATATGCTTACGTATGCACAGCCTGAATGATGAACATATGAATGCTCTCCAACGAATTTTGCGATATGTCCAAGGTACTCTTCACTTCGACTTGCACCTGTACAAGTCCTCAGTCTCTGATCTCGCCTCCTACACTGCTGTTGACTGAGGTAGATGTCCCGACACTAGACGATCCACTTCGGGTTACTGTGTTTTCCTCGGAGATAACTTGTTTTCTTGGTCTTCTAAACGACAACCTACTTTATCTCGGTCCAGTGTTGAAGCCGAGTACAGAGGAGTAGCGAATGTTGTTTCCAAGTCTTGTTGGATACGCAACCTTCTATTGGAACTTCACTGCCTAATCCGCAAGGCTACATTGGTTTACTGTGACAATGTAAGTGCAATATATCTTTCCGGCAATTCTGTTCAACATCGGTACACTAAACACATTGAAATGGATATTCATTTTATACGTGAGAAAGTTGCTCGTGGACAAGTTCGTGTCCTTCATGTCCCTTCTCGGTATTAAATTGTTGACATATTTACTAAAGGACTTCCGCACATATTTTTTGATGATTTTTGAGCCAATCTCAGCGTACGAGAACCTTCCGTTTCAACTGCGGGGGTATGATACAATATTACCAGAATATTACCATATCATTGTATATCTTTTATATTTGGTTAGTTAATATTCTCATTGTAATTAGTCAGATTAGTTACCTAGTTTGTATCATAACTTGTAGCTTTGTCAATAATCATGTACTACTATATATTATACACAATAATGAATGAAAAGAGTTAGGGAAATATTCCTTTAATAAGCATTGTGTTGCAAATATGTTTTTTACTTTTCAAGTTTTATTTTTCTAGATTAGATTTACGAGTAAATCACCAAATACCCTCTTTTATTACCGACCAAAATGTCTTTACGGCATGGTCAATGTTCTCACTATATTCACCATTACTTATTGTTCTTGATAATATTTTTTATTTTTCTTTCAATCTAAGTGTTAAGTATGCCACAAAATCTCACATTAATAGTTGAGAAAATGAGGAAGTTATATATAGGTGTAGGAATCATAATTGAGTGAGATCTTTTGGGTAAAATCATGCGAACTATTAGAAGAAAGACATTTGCCAACAATATTTTTTGTTGTCATATGTTGTATGTTGTTGTCAAATGTCATTGTAATAACCTTTGAAGTCGAAAAATTTTCGCAACAACAAGTTATTTTTCTTATTGTCATTTACGTTTTTAGCAATAATACATTTATTGTTGTTAAAGTTTTGTTGTCAATTCTATACTTTCTTGTAGTGGTGGACGTAGCCCAAACCGAACATCAACCATGTTAAAAGTATCTTTAAATTGATTTAGTCTAACAACTGGTATCAGAGCTAATGATTCGACTAGACGAGTATAAAATGACGGAGTATTGGCGCATGACTCATTTTACTACCTTTACCATGTCAAAGGTAGCTTGGAGATGCACACAGCAAGAAAAAGCTAGCTTTGGACTTTGGTGTCCATAAATGCTCAATTGATGTGGGTAACACACAATGAATCTCCAAAATGAATTGTGATAGTGAGCCACGTGAAACATACAATTTAATTCGAGGGACTCATGAGTCGTGGTTATTAGCCACATGTAATTTAGTTCGAGAGAAAGATTGTTGAGTGTATCAACAAAGTTCACATTACAATATAAGGTGTTTGAATACTAAGACATTTTGAGAGAAATGTTACAAACTTGAACCAAAAAGAACAATATTTTTAAAAATATTTTTGAAACGAAGCTTATGTCACTGAAATTGATCAAAGAGAAAAGTTTAAGTAATAGTCGACATAATATATTTCTTTAATTTCTTCGTTTTATGGGGGACAAATTTTAGTGTTTGTGATTCTGTTTTGGCTGCAAATTATAGGACCACAACTTTATTTGACAATTTACCCATTAAATCCAAAAACTATTACGACATGTCAACAAGTAGGAACGCATCGTTTTCTTTCTCTTTGTACTATCTCTTTCAAATAACGTACATATACATATAATAAACAAACAGAATTATAAAACGTGATAAAAAGAATGTAGACACCTTTCCGCCCATGCTTTATTGATTTGTTCTCTCATGTATTAAATTTACTTCGTAATCATTTCGCTTTTTGGTGGGTAATAATACTACTTCGTAATTATCAAAATTTATTAAATATATTAATTTCCAATATTGACTGTTGTTTTGTTTTCTAAAATATAGACCCATTTTAGTCTTTAACGTAATTTGGTTGTCATTTGAAAAAATAGGTAGCCTGATAACGACTTAGTCAAATAGTGATATTGTTTATTTGACACTGCTTTCACTCTACTTTATGTATGATATCCGTATTTTGACCTTATTCCATATTTATACTCAAGTTGACTATCAGAAAAAATAAAGTAACATACAAGTTTAGACAACAAATGAAATTCATTATATTGAATCAAATAATTATTTGAGAGTAATAATAATGAAAATCGTTACGTCCTACCACCTCAAAACTTTGATAATAATGTAAATATGTTAGTAAAAATGTCTTGAAAGCAAATGAAAGGCAGTGCAGCGCAGTGAAAAAGATTGAGATGACATTTTATAAATATAAAATTATCTTGAATATATTAACTATTTATTAAATCTTGATCATATGGAAAATGGATATAAAAAAATTGTAGTCGGTTTGATAATGATGCAAGTAACATTACTTCTTCGGTCCAAAATGAGAAATTCCTTAGATATGATGCAAAATGGGTCCAACTTCCAAGGGAAATCCAATCATGTTAAACTTTATTTTTGGATTAATTACGGAATTCTCATGCATAGAATCAAATATTATTCATAACTCCCGCTAGTTATACGTAAGGTTGCATGAAAATTTATATATACGTTCTACTTATTATCCTACAGTTAATTAGTTCTAGTTAGTGTTTCGAAAAAGTTTATTCAAATTGAACCATAATTTTGTCACACCATATATTTAAAATGTGCTTAAAAAGCCACTACTCTACCTCAAGTGATAATATCTCAAGCAAATAACTAATTAACCTTGCACAATGCTGAAGAAAATATAAAAACCTATGAGAAAAATATTATAATTTTTTGAATTTTTGTATGAGAAATTGAATTATTACATAAGGCATATAAGTTTTATATAATGGCTGTAGTAGTGTAGCATTATCCTTATTTTTAATTTATTTAAATACCCCTAACAGTGAGGTATGCATAAGGAGAGTGAGACGCGTGACTGGAAGAAATATTTTAGTAGTCGCCATTATTATGAATATTCAAATGATTAACCCCAATTAACCATAAGAAAAGAAAAAGAAAAAGAAAAAGAAAAAAAGAGAGGAAAAGTATGGACTTAAATCCAAAAAGTAGTAGTCCCGTAAAGATTAACATATTTTTATATTTAAAAATAATTTACTTATAAAATAATTTACCATCACATAAATATTTAAAACTTATATTAAATCAGACATATAAAAAAATATTCATTTATTACTTAAATTTCATATCACTCAAACTAAGACAATCTTTGAGACAAGCATATAAAAATAGAGAAAAAATAAAATAAAAAGGTGGTTATAGATAGAAGTGAGCAGAGCACGTGGATTGACTTGATCAGACCATCACGTGCACTATTATTTTAAGAATGTAAATTTGCAACTTGGAGCTACTACAGTGTACAGTCTAGTCTATCTCTTGTTACTTTCAAGTTTCAACTGTTTCAAGTTTCAAATACTAGTGTTGCAATATGGTTTTGTGGTCCTTAGCGTAGGAAATATGTTACTTCTACCAAGTACAATTTTATGTCTCAATTTATGTTAGTATATCTTTTTTTATTCTCGAAAAGATAATAAATAGTCATATAAATATTTGAACTTATTTTGTACTTAGCCACAGATTTCAAATTATTTTCTTTTAATCTTAAATTTTGTGGGCGGTTAAACACCTTCAGATAAATTGGGGAACAAATATTATTTTTAGAAGAAAATTATTCTCAAAATATAGAGAATTTAATATAATGTATGAGTGATTAAATGATAAATTAGTTAATTATTTGGAAAAATTATGAATATTTAGGCAAGGGGATCCATGCTTCACATTCCAAGTTATTGAAGGTAATATATTGTTAATACTCAATAGTGTTTAGCCAAATCAAGTGACAGCCGAAGGAGGAAAATAATTCTAAATCGGTAACTGAGCGGAATCATAGATGAATCTGTTAGTCCCTATCCTCGGCTAGAAAAGCATCATCGGCTATTACAGTAGTCTGGCCGAGTCATGATTCCGAGGAACGACTGAGACCTACACATACTCGGACGCCTCGAAGACCAAGTCAAAGGACCTTCTAGAAAAGGTAGCAACCAGCAACAGATATCAAGAACTTTATCTCTTTGGTTCTTGATCATGAGGATGGACAATACTCATCGTGTGTTGAACTATTTCAAATACATGCTTGTACATACAACATCCTTGATCACATCGATGCCACCACGCCTCGTCCACCCGACGTCGACAACCCGACGTGGAAGCGGCTAGATGCAATTGTTAAACAGTGGATATATGACACCATATCCAAGGATTTGCTTCATACTATTATAAAGACAAGTGTGTCGGCTCACGAACTATGGACCAAGCTAGAGGAAATCTCTCAAGACAACAAACACACACGTGTCGTGTATCTGGAGGAGCAATTTAATAACACTCGTCTTGAGAATTTTGCTAATATGCCGCCTATTGTAAATAATTGAAAGTAGTTGCAGACCAGTTATCTAATGTTGGCAATCCGATTTCAGAAATAAAGATGGTCCTACAACTAATTAATGGTCTGCCAAAGAATGAGTACGACACACTTGCGACGATGATCCAACAAGTTGATCATCTCCCTAGTTTCAACAAGGCCCGATCACAATTACTTTGGGAGGAGACTAGATGTGCCAAACAAGACGAACACACTCAGAAGGCATTAGTAGTTGATGCACCGCCGGATCTCCGCAGCCCACCGACCACCACAATCAGCCCTGCGGCCGAGGCGCAGCAACGGATACAGCGATAGAAGAAGGGGCCGAAAAGGCAGGTCCAATTCCGGTAGACAGCCACAGCAGGCCCATTCCCCACATCCGTGGACCAGCCTAATATCGTGGCCCACCGTTGGTAATTGGGCCTCTTCCCCCCTTCCCTTACCCAACCGGTCCAGCCTAGCACCCGAGTCTAAGTATATTGGCCCCGCTCCTGGCGCACAACACATGGGTCAATCGAACCAGGCCCACTTCTCTGCGGCTTATCCACAATAGCTGGCATACGATCTTATGACCCCTACCGAACTGAGTAGGCCTACAACACTATGAATCTCCAACAGCCCGATGACGCATGGTACATGGATACATGTGTCACTTCTCACCTCACTCGCGACTCTAGTAATCTCCTTCTACTATTTGATTTAACGAATCCTCAATTTATTTTGATCGGTAATGGCAATCGCATTCCAATTCAGGGCTATGTCATCACTCAAACACCACCACCTCACCCTCCCTTCACCCTTAAAAATATCCTATATGCTCCTAACATCATTAAAAACTTAATCTCTATTAGGAAATTTGCTAGTGATAATTCTATATCTATTGAGTTTGACGCTTTTGGTTTTTCTGTGAAGGACCTACGTATGGGGACAACTCTTACGAGATGAAATAGTGTGCGGGACCTATATCCTTTCTCATTCAATTTCGCTGCAAGTGTCAATCCACCAACCTCTCTAGTTGCAATCTCTCCTACAACCTAGCACAATAGACTCGGGCACCCAGAGCACCAGTTTTTAATTTCCTTAGGAATCAGAATTCCATTCAATGTAATAAATGGAAATTTGTCCATGCTTGCTGCTCTTGTCCTTTAAGGAAACATGTTAGACTCCTTTTTCAATCTTCATTGAGTGTAACATTTTTATTCTTGTGATATTATTCATGCGGATTTATGGACATCTCCCATTACTAGCAAACTAGGTCACAAATATTATTTTGTGTTTTTGGATGATTTCTTTCATTTTCTTTGGGTTTATCCTCTAAAATATAAGTCCCAAGTTTACACATTTTTCTTGAATTTCAAGCATATGTTAAAACCCAATTTGAGAAGACCATCAAAATATTTCAATGTGATAACAACCGTGAGTTTGACAACCACCCATTTCATAACTTTTGTGAAAACCACGGCATGGTGTTCCGATTTACTTGCCCCCATACCTCACCTCAAAATGGTAAAGCTGAAAGAATCATGTGCACCATCAACAATAAGATTCGCACTATGCTCTTCCATGCTTCCATCCCACCTTTATTTTGGGTTTACGCACTACACATGGCATCTTACCTCCTTAATATATTACCAACACGAACTCTTCAAAATAAAACTCCAACTGAAATTCTCTTCCGTCGAATCCCCTCTTATGATCACCTTTGGATTTTTGGTTATATATGCTACCCAAATCTCGCCTCCATGGCCCCTCATAAATTAGCACCTAGGACTACTCCTTGCATTTTCTTAGGTTTATCATCAAACCATAGGGGAAATTATGCTACGATCTGTCCACAAATAAAATCCTAGTCTTTCGCCATGTCACATTCGAAGAGACAGTTTTCCCATTTGCAAACGTCTAAAAATTTCAAGTCACTGATTACGGCTTCCTTGATGATCCATACACTTCACCTCTCATTAGAAACGCAATGCATAATGCTAGTATTCCGATTCAAAATTCACCACCCCTGCCAGTTGTCCTGTCACTGCCTCACAACCCGTCAACCACCCCCTCTCCCATCCCGTCGACCACCCTCTACCCACTGCTCCTGTCATGACCCTACTATTCCCGAATTTCGTGACGTCACTTCCCCACTGCCCGAATCCAATGACGTCACTGTCCCACTACCCGAATCTAATGACGTTACTGCCCCACTACCCGAATCTCGTGATGTCAGCCCGGTCGACCACCCCCAGCCCACGACAACCCCACTGCCTCTGGTTCCCATCACCCAACCAGTCTCGACCCCGACCCACCACATGAAAACTCGTGCCCAGCACGAGATTTTCAAACCAAAAGTCCACTTTAACCTATCCACTTAGACTATCTCACCTCTACCTAAAAACCCAAAATAGACAAGATTGACCCAAATTGGAATGCGGCCATGCATGAGGAATTTGATACGCTCACTACACAACACACATGGGATCTTATCCTGAAACCAGAGGGGGTGAATGTGATTCAATGCATGTGGCTTTATCATCACAAATTCAGAGATAGTGGTGAGCTTGAACACCATAAGGCGAGACTTGTGGCAAATGGCATATGGCATCAAGAGGGAGTTGATTGTGGTGAGACCTTCAGTCCAGTGGTTAAACCAGCCACCATTCACACTATTTTGAGCATTGTCATGGGCAAGAATTGGTCGATTCATCAACTTGATGTGAAAAATATATTCTTACATGGGAATTTGAAAGAAACTGTATATATGCATCAACCACCTGACTTTATGCATCCTTCGGCTCCTCAGTATGTCTGCCGGCTTCGAAAGTCACTTTATGGCTTGAAACAAGATCTCAGGGCTTGGTATTACCGCTTTGCCACTTATATATTGCAGACTGAGTTCATATGTAGAAAAAATGATAACTCACTTTTTATTTTTTATCGAGGTAATGACACTGCATACCTTTTGTTCTATATGGATGGCATTGTCCTGACTGCCTCCTCATATGTGCTGAAAAATGAGATCATTACCATGTTCAAATCTGAATTTGCCATGACAGACTTAGGTAAGTTGAGTTATTTCTTAGGGATTTCCGTGACTAGATCCGAGAATGGCATGTTCCTGTGTCAGCGTAAGTATGCGGAATAGATTGTTTACAAGGCTAAAATGGCTAACTTCAAGATCATGCCCACTCCAGTCGACTCCAAATCGAAGCTTAGTGCGGATGACGGAGATCCGGTGCTTGATCCTTCACTTTATAGGAGTCTCGCTGGTGCACTTCAGTATCTTGCTTTCATTAGGCCTAATATTGCCTACGCTATTCAGCAGGTGTGTCTGTTCATGCATGCTCCCAGGGATCCTCACTTCACAACTCCTAAACGTATCATTCGTTACGTTAAGGGTACTCTTGATTATAGGTTAAATATTTATCCATCTGCACCGACCAGGATGATCATATACGGACGCTAATTGGGGCGGTTGTCCAGACACACGTCGATCTACTTCTGGCTATTGTGTATTTTTGGGAGATAACCTCATCTCGTGGTCTGCTAAACGGCAAGCCACGTTTTTTTGTTCGAGTGGAGAAGCAGAATATGGAAGTGTTGCGAACGTTGTTGTCGAGATTTGTTGGCTCATAAACCTCCTTCTATAGCTTCATTGTCCCTTACGTAGGGCATCTATTGTCTACTGTGATAACATATTTGCTATCTACTTGTCTCATAATCCGGTTGAGCATCAGCGAACCAAACACATTGAGATAGGTATTCATTTTATTCATGAGAAGGTTGTCATGTGCCATGTTCGGGTGTTACATGTTCCTTCTTCATATTAGTACACAGATATATTTACTAAGGGACTTCCTCTGCAGCTGTTCCTCGACTTCAGATCCAGTCTGAGCATCCGGCCTCTTCCTGCTCCGACTGAGGGGGTGTTATAGAGAATATATTAATATTTTTCATATACTCTGTAATTATGATTTTGATGTAATTATGGTAAATAGATATCCTCATATAATTAGTTTTGTACTTGTAAACATCTATATATATTGTATTAATGAGAAGCCTCCAAATAAGGATAATTACACTATTCTACAATTTTTACAAGAAAACACGAAGACTAATTGTTTTCAAAATGTGACTTGGATTAAATCTCTTAACTATATATCTCTTTTCCGGTCCACTAAAGAATATTTATAATTAATAGCGTAAATGAAACGGTTATTTTTAACCAATGAATAACTTTTCTCTTATGAGTACTAATTACATCTGTCTAATATTTTGGTTTTCAAAAAGTTTATGTCGACTAATCATGTTATCCTAAAACCCTACAATCGAATTAATACAAGAAGAATACTTAATGAATTAAAAGGAAACCAATTGAGAAACTGACCTCTTGTGTCGTGTTGTCCCTAAAAAAAATTTAATAATCTCTATTTTATACAGTATATTTCAGTTGGAATAAAAGTACATTAGCATGCCAGATTAGGCTTACTTCAAACTTCATATAGTATAATGATGTAAATAGGGGGACCAAGTTGCACGTTTTATAAACTTGAGCAACCACGACCCTAAATCTTTACAATTCATTATTTTTTAGTCCTTGAAAAAACAAAAAGAAAAAATTACAACAGCCATGTGACAATATCACAGCAGCAATATTTTTTTATTAATAAATAAAAACCAACTTATCTTATTGTCATGTGCTGACGATAAGTTTCTTTTTTTTTTTATTTTTTATATTCAGCTTCTTGGTTTACGCCAGACTATTTCTGGAGATAGTAGTTTCCGTCCCTCAGCACTACTATCAGTAAATCGCAGGATGTGCCTGAATGACCAGGGTTTGAGAACATAGTAACTGATATCACCTACAAGGTCCTACTCAGAAGAGAGCAAATTGCTCCCACCAGGTTTCGAATCCACGATGTAGGCCTCCAACTGGATTTTAAGTTCCCCTCCTTTGTCATCCAGCTATGCCTCAGACACTTCTTTCTTACAATAATAATGACCACAGAATTTTCAAAATAATTCAACTTGAATATTAATAACAAAAATATGAATAAAATTCATGAATTTCCATTCAGGATTACAATTTGTCCCCATGCATCCTCATTGGCCCCCCCATCAGTCATCTCTCGTGTTGTTTTACCAAATCTGTTCATGACAAATTATTACCGATTTAATTAAGATAATTTCAAATCTAATCACTTAGACAAAGTCCACACACTTAACGTAAATATTTAAACTTGATTTGTTCAAATTGTTTTTCTTCTTGGTTTTCCCTCTTTTTTGTACTTTTGTGGGTTGAGATAGGGTAAGTTATACATTTGATTGCCACTAAAATATTTAACAGTCGCTAGTTTATATACACACATTATATATTTTGCTGGCTATTTTCTTAGATGTCGATTAGGTTGTGTAGAATTTTTTTGCTTAAAATCGACCATAGCATAAGACAGTTTAACACGTTCCCAGCTAGAATCCACACACACCCAATTAACTTTTTGTTTGCAAGTAAAAAATAAAAATAAAGAATATATTGAGAAGATAGAGGGTGAAAAAATTGAATTGTTTGAGTTTAAAGATTGTTTATTATTCGTGTCCAAATTAAATATGACAAATTGGAAACGTCTGTCTCATAGCCCACCTATTGTATTATACTGGGTATGTTGTTATTGTTATTTAAAAATGATTATCACATTTTATATGAAGGTGTTTGATTGAACACAAAAATTTAAAAAATAAAAGAGAACTTTATTAACGTCTAAGTCAAATATATGTGAGATCCGTGTATTGCATTTTAATCTTTTAAATGAGTAATTATGAAAGATCCGCTTGTTTTTTCACTTTCTCTCTTATAAAGTATGAACTTTTATATCAAACGAATTTCAATAAGTCATGTAATTAAGTAAAACTAGTATAACACACACTTGTCGTACATTGGGTAATTTATTTTTGCTTTTCTTAATGACATACCATTCATGTTGGAAATAGAGCGATTAATTGATTTAGTAAAACTAGTATAACACACACTTGTCGTACAACTTGTAAAAAACAATATTCATTCAAATTATATTTATTTTCCTTTTATTAGAGATAGAAAGAGAAAGAGAGACTGATCCAACTTCGTGGAAATCGCAAGCAATGACTTTCTTGAAATTGAGACACTCGTCTTGGACATATTCGATTATTGTATAATTTATATTAAAAATAGAGTAACTCAAAAGCATAAATATCCACACATCCAAAGCATTTGCTCCCACTGATATTGAGTATTTCCACATTTATTTCTCTCTTATTGGAAGAGAAGAGTGAAACACATAGCAAAAAAAAAAAGACACTACTTTTTGAAGTATATCAAATCAATTGATTAAATCAAAGTGAAAAGCAAAGAGCAAAAAAAAAAATGGTGAGAGCTCCGTGTTGTGAGAAGATGGGGTTGAAGAAAGGGCCATGGACTACTGAAGAAGATCAAATTATTGTATCTTATATTCAATCAAATGGCCATGGCAATTGGAGGGCCATCCCTAAACTAGCTGGTAATTAATCGCCTCAAATTCTGACTCCGTCTCTGATTCCTTATTCCAAAACTCACTGATCGCCTTATTAATTTCAATTTGGGCCTGTAAAGCCCGCTAAGGATGAAACATGCTCTCTATCATTCCCTTAGACAAACACTTTTTTTTCATTTTTGACCGCATAAATTTGTTTCGGGCTGCATAAAGGCAGTTGAATCGGAAACGGGCTCCTGATACTTATTCATTTTTTATTTGATCAAGCAATTGATTGAAAAAAATGGTGAAATTTTAAGAAAGTTATTTAGAACTTAATGTGGCATTCTTTTTATAGAATTTGAAAACACATTTTTGTGTTATTATTTTCTTATTTTTTTCTGTGAGTAAAAACTTATATTATTTTTATCATTTTTTTTTTGAGTGATCAGGACTATTGAGATGTGGGAAGAGTTGCAGACTCCGTTGGACTAACTATTTGCGACCAGATATAAAGAGGGGAAATTTCACAAGAGAAGAAGAAGATAGCATTATCCAATTACATGAAATGCTTGGCAATAGGTAAGTTTCAATTTTCTAATATTTCAATTTCTTTCCATTTACTCCCTTTAATTTTTCTCCAAAAAATCATTTGTTAATTTAGTAATCAGTTTAATTTCTTGAATATCTTTCCCTTTAGATCTATCACATGCATATAATATATCCCTTCAATTTTTGCTTATTTAAACAAAAAGAAAAAATAAATTAAAGGACTTTTAAAAAGGGAGAAACGGCAAGAAGAATAATGTTCATAGCTCTTAAAAAAGCTGATTTTTATAAGAGTATTGTCTTTATCACATTCAGTAATGCGTTGCATGCTCATAATCATTATTCACAAAAAAAATTAATTAGACTTTCTTTTTTCTTAAAATTTATTCTCCTTTTTCTAAAGGCAATATTACCCCTAGCATGCTGATTATTTATCTTCACAAACATTTGTCTTTTTGTTCAAAGAATAGTTACAAAATCGAAGAAGCTAAAAAGGGGGAAAACATAACTTAAATATCTAATCATTTTGTTTGTATCAAAGAATAATCCAAACATATGTGAAAAAGATTCTGTTAGACAAGTTTTAGTTACATTATTAATGTCATTTAATTACAAGCTAAACAAATCAAGTCATGTGGTGCGTATCTCCATAGGTTCTTGTGAGACAATAATTAAAGTTTAAGCACTACTATAATGCTTGTCCACTTATATCTTAATTAAATGACAAAAGATTTGTTTAGATTTGTACTAATAATTTTTTCCTTAATTATTTATTTTTCAGATGGTCTGCAATAGCAGCGAGATTACCGGGACGAACGGACAATGAAATTAAAAATGTATGGCACACTCACTTGAAAAAAAGGCTTAAAAATTACCAGCCTCCTCAGAACTCCAAAAACAACAATGATTCCAAAGCTCCTAGTACTTCTCAAATTAACTTGAAAAATTCACACAATTTTAGCAACATCCAAGAAGACATTAATGGGCCCAGGTCCGGCCCAAACTCGCCACAACGGTCGTCTAGCGAGATATCAACTGTCACAGCCGATTCAATGGCCGCGACAGCGGTCACAAACGGTGATCAGACAATGGTTAAGCAATTAGATGAGATGGACTCGTCTGAAAATTTTATTCCAGAGATCGACGAGAGTTTCTGGACGGATAATTTATCTACAGCCGATAATTCGAGTTTCGTTATGGCGGGTGCCCATGAAGAATTGCAAGTTCAATTTCCATTTCACGCCATGAAGCAAGAAAGAGTGGAGATGGCTGAAGCAAAACTAGAGGATGACATGGACTTTTGGTACAATGTTTTCATAAAGTCTGGGGACCTACTAGAATTACCAGAATTTTGAGGGGTCAATTTGATTTACTATAAAACTTGAAGTAGTTGAATGACAGCTAATTGTTGGTGCTTTGGGATTTTTGGGAGTCGACAAGTTTGAAAATTCATGTTTGTTTATTGACCTTTAGTTCTTGAGAGGACCAGTAAAACACTAAGTTGATATTTTTTTTTTCGCTAGTTAGTTTAATTGTGAAAAAAACATAGTGGATGTGGAAAAAAAAAAGATTATGATGGGAAAATTACTATTGGGATTAGGATAGGGAAAAATAGATATTAGAGAAAACTCTTCAAGAAGCTCTAGTCACCATCCTCCTAACTTAGCTTTAATTGTATGTGAAGTACATCTTTTGTAACATGACATTACCCAAAAAAAAAAGAATAAAAAAGATTGGTTATTCATCTTAATCCTCCTGTCTTTGGATGAATTCTTGTATATTCTTAATTTGACCAATTCGCTTGTGTATTATTTTAACCATCTGGAATTTGATGCTCAATGGCCTGATTCATTCAAATTTACCTCATATATAGTCCAAGAAAGGGAAAATTGCGATCTAAGTGTTTCTCCAATTTCAAGGCTCGAACCTAAAATCTCTGATTAAGATTAATGAAGAGATCTCATCCATCTCACCACACCATTGGTGATCAAATTTACTTGTAAATTTATAATTTGGTACTTAATTCAATTTTTTTAATTTATCAACATGAGGCACTATATTCTCTTAACATCTCATTAAGCTTTAAAATAATTAGAAATACTCATAATCCCTTGCAATTTCCTTTTGTTCCTTTAAAATAGAAAAGGTTGCAACACTTCCCTCTAATTTCTTTTTAATGCAAAAAAGCACACATTTCAGCAACTAAATGTTCATTAGGCTTATAAATTTACAAAATTATTCATCCTAAAAACAAAATGATTTGATGCTTGTATGAGTTAGAAAATTCAATGTTAAGAGTAGCACATCGGATATGGAATGAGAATATGGATTCCTTAAATGGACTTAAACAATCTTCACCCTATAAGCTAGCTTTTGGGATTGAGTTAGGCCCAAGATCCATTCTTTACATGGTATCAGAGTCAGGCTCATTCCAATTCTTTGTTCACCGATGTTGGGCCCCCAAATTATATTATACACGCTCCAGTTAACAAGGTCTGGGCGTGCGGGGAAGTGGTAAGAGTCTCACATCGGATATGGAATGGGAACATGAACTCCTTATATGGACTTGAACAGTCATCACCCTACAAGCTAGCTTTTGAGTTTGAGTTAGGTCCAAGATCCATTATTTACCTTCAAGAACCTCAATAAACATAAATTGCATAAAGATGTCCAAATCTGTAAATCTATAACCTTTAATGGAAGATTATATCCAATTTAAGAGTGTACCCAAAAGAAGTATAAATTCCGTTCAACATGATCCTTAGAAGTTAGAACATACTTGTCGAAAGAGGGAAAAAACAGATAATAGTATGTTTAAGGTCATCATCACCTCTAAATAATTATGCCACGAATATGGTAACTAGCAATTAAGAGATATAAATATACCAAAAATTTTATGACACCCATTTTTAGTTGTACCATTTTAAGACAGAAAATGATTTTACTCCGCAATATAAATCATAGATGAAAAATTAAAGGTGCATATTTAAGTGAACTAAGAAGTAGCAATCATTCATTTTTGCATCAAAAGTTGCTTAAAGAACTTTTGTCGGCTGAAGAACATTTTTTTAGAAGAAAATATTGATTGCGATTTGGTTTTAAACATTGATGTGCAGGTAAACATGATAAATCAAAGTAATTTTAACGTGTGAATTAATTTTTATCATGAAAGTTTAAACAGATTGCATGTCAATCGATTGAAAGCAAATCTATGCCATGATAAAATGACACATCACGTTTTAAATGGTAAAAGAGATTTATTTTTAAAAGGTGTTGTGTCATAATTTTCAACTGAAAAGTTACCACAGCTTTATATGAACTTTTGACAATTCCAAATCACATAAAAGTGTGCATGTGTGAAACAGTTTTCCTTCCACGCTGAAAATTGACCACAAAGTTATCATGGAAGTTATTATTGAGATTTTTTTAATGAAAATGTTGAGGAAATTTACCATCTACAATACGGCTGGTGTATATTGTTCGGGCATATTTTTTTGTTTACTCACCTAATATTCGATACTCGTTTTGAGGTTCGATTAATTTGAATTTATACCAAAGAATTCAACTCTCAGATCCAAGGCTCTAATCATGAACTCTTGTTAGTAATGAAGGAATACTTAATTTGAGACGGATTGAGATTTATGAAATTACATGAGAAAATAAGGTATACATATAGTATTATTGAAAGATCAAGCACATATACTTTGTGAAGATGAAATTTGTACGAGAAAAACAAGGTGTACATAGTATTCGAAAGATCAAGTACATATACTTGGTGGCAGATGGGCCGTTTGGGTTGAAGTTGGGCTAATTAAGATGGGATGAATCAATAGATGTGTCAATGTCCAACCCGTCCAAAGCTTACATGGGCTAAGATGGGCGGGTCAAGATGGGTTAAATGATGGGTCATAACCCAACTTGTCAAACTTGACACATTACTTTTATAAATTTCAAACTTACCTTTTATGATGTTATTTTATTTTGTATGATATTTGATTTTTCCATATCTTTATTTTTAAAATAACAATAATATTTTAAAGAATTTTTTCATTTTTTATAAAAGCGAAATGAATATATAAAGTAATGGGTGGAGAGGCAGGGGTAGTGGGGGTGAGGGGGCTAGGTAGTGGGGTAAGAAAAGTTTCTCATTTTTATAAAAAAATTGTATAAGTAAAATAAATATATAAAGTAAAAACTTCGGGTGGGGGTGGGGATGGGGTAAGCAAAGTTTTCTCATTTTTTATAAAAAGTTTATAAAAGTAAAATAAATATATAAAATAGAAAATTTGGGGGTGGGGTGGGAGGGCGGGGGTTAGTGGAAGGGGAGGGGTTTGGGTGATAGGGTACGAAAAATTTCTCATTTTTAATATAATTTTATGTATAATTAAAATAAGTATATAAAATAAAAACTTCAGGGGTGGTGTGGGAGGGCGGGAGGGTTGGGGGTAAGAAAAAATTTCAGATTTTTAATAATTGTTTTATAAAAGTAAAAAAAATATGAAATAGAAATTTGTGGATGGGGTAGGGCATGGGGTGGAGGGGGGGGGTAGGGGGAGGAGGTAAGAAAAAATTTCATATTTTTAATAATTTTTTTATAAAAATAAAAAAAAAAATCAAATAGAAATTTGAGGATGGGGTAGGGCATGGGGTGGAGGTGTTGTATAATAGGGTAATGGATTTTAAGATAGGTTAGGCACACCGAAAAATGATGTTATCTTTAACGGTATTAATTCCTCCCTCTCAGGTGTAAAAGTTTTACTAAGGAATTAACCTTTCATGATACAAAACCTATAACTCTCATAAATTCAAAAGTTACACTCTAACGAATTTCAGAAGCAGAAATCGCAAGTATACAATATAGATTTTGAAAATAGAAGAAAGAATAAATTGCAGAGAAGGGAATATCTTTTTTGCATTTCTGCAAAGCACTAAGTATTTATAGATACTCAATGGTTGCCCCGAAGCGTTGCAACCATTCCACGAAGAGATACTTCTTCCACGAAACAGTTCTGTTGTAAAACCGTTTTCGTTCCCTCTCTAATTTAAAATATTTATTTATTTATTTATTTATACATATATATATGTGTGTGTGTAAGAGAAAGTTTTAAACTATTGAAGCTATTATTGATTTCCCTCCATAATGAATGGGAGCCCAAGTGCTTGACCAACATGTTAAGCTCATTAATTCTTTTATAGCCACAAGGAAGTTCAAAGTCCTACTCAAACATCAATGTGGGACAAATGACTCTTACTCAAAACCAATGTGGGACAAATAACTCTTACTCAAAACCAATGTGGGACAAATGACTCTTACTCAAAACTAATGTGCGACAAATGACTCTTACTCAAAAACCAATGTGGGACAAATAACTCAATTATGATGGAAATACTCATATCCAATGTGGGATATATAACAATCCCCCACTTATTTACATGCATAATGAAAATAATAAAAAAATATATAACTTGTGTTACACAACGAATAGCCATGAAGTGGACTAGGCCTTTAACTTATGATTGAATATGAAACACTAAGGAATCACATTCTCGTCGCGTATGATTTCTTGCTCCTTTTTAATCTTGGCAGCATCGTTGAATATGGGCCTTATGTTGAATCCTGGATTCACAAGTACTCTAGGATCTTACCGAATGATCCCTAAGAAGCGGTCTCTCACTTCTATACTTGTATAGGTAGACTTATCAAGAATGTCCACAACGCATCCTACAAAGCTATAAGTCTATTAAGGACTTAGAATCCAACCTTTACCTGTTGTGGTAAACAAAAGTGCATAGGTCAGATATAGAGCTTTCGAAATAGTATCACCCCTACTATTTTTAAGTTATGCACTTTGAGATGTATCCAAGTTTCCATCTCTCCAACGTCTAATATTGAATTGCCTTTTTAACTCTCATCATAAGATGCCAAATATATAACTTGTACCTTAGAATAGAGTTGGTTTCAATCAAGACGTCGTTTATATCGGTAATAGCCTCATATCTCGCATGACCTTTTTGATCTTATCTCCCGATAATGGATTTGTTAACGGATCTGCTAGCATTTGATTTGTTGGAAGATATTCAAATGTGATCTTCCCCTTCATAACCATACTTCAAACATGATTAAATCTCATAGAAATATGTTTACTATGATCAGATATTCTCTCATTCTTTGCATTATAAATCGCATCTTGATTATCACAATACAAAGTTATAGGACCCTTCTTCGATTCTATAAAAGGAATAGTTCTTAGAAATCTTCTAAACCACATAAGCTCTTTGGCAGCCATTGACATGGCTATGTATTCAGATTCCATTGAAGATAAAGCAACACAACTTTGCTTTTTCGAAGCCCAAGAAACTATGGCACCTCCAACAGTAAATAACCATCCACTAGTTGCCTTAGAATCACTTGCATCTGATGCCCAATTTACATCACTAAAACACTCAAGTGTAGATGCATTGCATTTGTAATGCAGACCATAATTCCTTGTTGACTTCAAGTACCTTAGTACTCGTTTTAGTTCCTTCCAATGATCTTCTCCCGGATTGCTAGTAAATCTACTCAATGTGCCAATAGAACACACAAGATCAGGTCTTGTGTGAATCACCACATACATAATAATATCGATTATTTTGGCATAATCTTCTTGATTTATAGTTTCTCCTTCATTTGGAACTAATTTTACGATTGGATTGATAGGACTTATACTATCCTTGCAGTCAAAGTAATTAAACTTCTTTAACACTTTCTCAATGTAATGAGATTGTGTTAGAATGTAAGTTCCAACTCTCTTGAGCACTTTGACTCCCAATATGACATCGAGAGGACCTAAATCTTTTATGTCAAAAGCTTGCTTTAAAAACTCTTTGGTCTCATTCACACATTTTATGTCAAAACCAAAGATAAGCAAATCATCAACGTATAAAGTCACCACTACTTTATACTTAAGAGTAACCTTAGTAAAAACACAACTTTCTACTTTGCTACTCTTAAATCCGAACCTTTTAATTTCTTGTTTAAATTTTTTGTACCATTGTCGTGGTGCTTGTTTAAGCCCATACAGAAACTTCTTTAATTTGCATACTTTATGTTCTTCACCTTTAATAACATAACCTTCATGTTGATGCAAATAAATTTCCTCATCCAAGTCTCCGTTTAAGAACACAGTTTTAACATCCATTTGATGAACCTCCAATCCATACATAGATGCAATAGCAAACATGGTTCTGATTGATTTGAATTTAGAAACGGGAGAGAATGTCTCAAAATAATCAATCTCCTCCTTTTGACTATAACGTTTGGCTACCAATCTGGCATTGTACTTATCAATAGTACCATCAATTTTGAGTTTCTTTTTCAGAACCCACTTGTAACCAATAGGCTTAGTCATAGGAGGTAAATCAACAAGAGTCCAGGTTTGATTTTCAAGTATAGACTTGATTTCATCATCCATGGCTATTTTCCACATATCAAAATCTGATTGTGACATAGCTTCTTGAAATATTTTTGAATCCTCTTCTAACATGTAAGTCAATATATCAGGACCAAAATTCTTTTCAATTCTACGTCTCTTACTTTTCCTCAATTCGATTAATTCATCATTCTCTTTTTCTTCTAACTTCTCATCATTCACAATTTCATTTCCGGTTGCATGCTCATTAAGATCAAATTCACCAAACAAATCATTATTAGCAGCATTACGAATATTCAAGTGCTCATAAAATATAGCATGTGCAGCCTCAAATACATTATTATAATCTGGATTCATGCCGAATAGGGCCACTAAATATAGAGTAAACTGCTCTCTACTAGAAAAATTCTCATCTCCAAGATTCAAACTCAAAATTTCTGATTAAAAGTAAAAGGACTCTAACCATCCCACCACCAAAACATCTTAGTAACGGTGGGAAGCCACAACACTGTAGAAGAAATTAGAAATGATGAACTTGGTGAGAATCAAACTTTTATAATTTTATAATATATTTGTAGTTTGTGAATTTCTTAACAATTTGTTAGAACTTCACGTTGAACTTTTAGTCCCGTACAACTTTTTAAAAAATGATTATGTTCTTTCATGCAAATGTGTTGCTTGAAATTGCGACTTTTCATGAAAGTATGTGTCTGTTGGAACTTGGAAGACATAACCTTGAAGAACATAAGACCGGTCATGAATGTGTGTCTTGTTGGTCTACAAATAGGAAGACCGACTGATCTTTCAATGAGAGAGATTTAAGAAAAATAAATATTAATGCTTGTACTTTTCTTATTCCAATTTATTTATGTGTCACTTTATTTTAGTTAGTTCCTAAAAGAATGATGTATTTTTATATTTAGTGGTAGTAATTTAACTCTAAACTTTTTATTTTACATTTAATTAGATTGTGAATTTAAATCGAATATTGTACAATTCTGCCCTGTTTACCTTTTTTCCTTTTATACTGTAGAAGTCCAAAATCGACATTTTACAATGTCATAGAACTAATGACTCGACACGCACTAAAACCATTTTTTTCTTTCACCGATTTCCCTACAAACGCACTAGTCTTTAACTTTTACCATTTTTATATGTGGTCTTTAATTTTTGTCGCGGCTAGTTATTTAATGAGAATATCTAGATTTGCTTCGTAACGTATAATTTCTGTAATTTTTTATTTTTGGAAATTGAATTTTTGCTTCGTTCAACATAAATGCTATAGGAATTAAGTTATATGGCATAAGTTTTGTCGTATTTTTCAAATTATGGTGAGTGTTGAAAGTTTTCCTTTGTCCGGCATAATTGTGTGGATGTTATGATACTGGATACATATGTTGAAATTAAACATAAATTATGTTGAGCAAAATCAAAATTATGTCATTTTTTATATTATGTTGTGTGCTGAATTTGCCTTAGTCGACATAATTTGTGTAAATGTTATGATACATATGCCGAAGTTAAATATAAAATGTCTTGAAAAATTTAAATTATGTCACACCAAAAATTAAACGCACAAATTTGAGAGAAAATTAAGAGAAAAGGGTCAAATTTACCTCTCTACCATGTAAAAAGGATCAAATTTACCCTTCATTATACTATTGATATAAATATACCTTCGCCATTACTAAAATAATTAAAATATACTCCTCCTCTATTAAGAGTTATCCAAGGTGAAAGTCAAATCCTACCTGACATACATTTTGATGACGTAAACAACAAATATTATGCCACTTCACCACCCTCAACTCATTTTACCCATTCATTACCCTTCTTCTTCCATCACTAGCTAACACCTCTTCTCCCTCTACGGCTCCACCATCATTGCCACAATCACACACCACGATGACCATCACCATTTACGTTTGGTGTTCAGCAAAGTGGGTTAATATCAACAACAAAATTGAAGTTGCTGATTTAAATAAAGATTAAAATCTTGACACATAAAAAGCTTTGACCACTTTGTCATATACTCATATCACTGAATACCAATAGTTAAAGAACATTTGCTTCCAGGGATTATACAAGATTGAAATTCAAGCTTTAGTTGAGGAATAACTGTTATATAATACCATCCTCACATTTTTGTTGGCAATATAACAAAACTATCAATTTGGATTCCTGGGTGAAAATTCAATATCAGGTCGTGAATTATAACATCGGATTTTAAGAACTCCCAAGTTCATAAAACACATCATGCCTGCTTGAATGGAAAGGTGGTGAAATCCAATTTAATATTAACCCACTTTGCTGAACACCAAGCGAAAATGGTGGTGGTCATCGTGGTGTTGCTTGTGGCCGTGGTGGTGGAGGGAGAAGAGATGTTAGCTAGTGATGGAAGAAGTGTAGGAGAGGGGCTAAAATGAGTTGGGGTGGTGAGGTGGCATGCCACGTGGTGTTCACATCCAAAATGTAAGTGTCACATAGGATTTGTCTTCCTCCTTGGACAACTCTAATGGAGGGGGAGTATATTTGAACTATTTTAGTAACGGCAGAGATATATTTGAGCCAATAGAATAATCGAGAATAAATTCGATCCTTTTTACATAATAATGGGATAAATTTGACCTTTTCCCCAAAATTAAAGACTACCCTGAAATAGGGTCATTTGTAGGAATGACCCCACGGAGGAACTACTTCATTAGGATTGGGGAATTGCTGCGATTCTTCCTTAATAGCCTGGATTTTCCTGTCGAGAGTCACTTTGAAAGGCCTTAATGGGCAAAGGCGAACTCTATCTCCTTAAACTCTTCTAGAACTACTCTTTTTGTGAAACGTCTTAGCTTGAATTTCCTAGCGGCCTGAACTGTCTAGCCCTACCCGGACTCTATAGTTAGAGTAGGTGATTTATGAATCGTAACTCTATATGAAGCTAACTCATACCTCCTCTTATTAGAACTAGGTTTTGTAGCTGCCGAGAGCGCAACTTACAGTTACAGAACAGAGGCTCGAGGGACATGATTTGCGCCAAAGAGAAGTAGGATCCTATCCCGACACCTTTTTAGTCGGGCTAGGAACTTCAAACCTACTCCTTTACCCTGAACTCGTAGCTTTAAGATCGATCGGACTTGGTTTACTCTTGAACCACTTATTCCTTCTTTCGGTAAGGCGCACTTCAATCGGACGTACAACTCGTATAGGCAGCTAAGCTAACTATGAGGGCTGGATTTTCTGGGAATCCGTCTTCATCCTTATTCCCTTCCGCGGCTGTTAGTTAGTTCCTTCATTGTATGTCGTGCCGATAGTTCCTTTCTTTCAACTCCTGGCTAATAGTTGGCAGGCGTTGGTAGTTGGTAAGCGTAAAGGGGGGAACACCCAGTTATTCCCTTTCATACTCTTACTTCAACGGGCTAGAACCCTGTCCTTTACTTTATCTATTCTATTTCCCCATCCTTCAAACAAAGGCTAGCGATGTCCTTTTCACCAAAACAAAACCTAAACCCCCTGCTCCTCGAACAATTGAATCAGAAGTCAAGATATTCACATTCACGCATAAAGAATAGTCTGTGAATGCCCTCTTTTTTAGGAAGAACTTGACATTGACCAAGAATGAGGGCAGAATGAATCTAACGACGTACCTTCAACTTAGGGTTTTAAAAAACAAAAGGTAAAAGGTACATGTTTTAATTTGATACAAAAGGAATTAAAAATATGAGAAGGGACTCTCATAAAGCATTAGCACTTTTTGTGAAACTTTTAATGCCTTGAGGGACCTTTTGTAAGTTTAAAATCGTACCTTATCGGCTTATCATGCTTCTCATTATTTTCACACAATGGAGCGAAGCATCAGTATTTCGAGCAGAAAATATAAATATAAATTCAGTGGATTTGGTCCTTAAATTTTTGCATTTCTCGTCAACATTTCTACATTTCCCACCCTCACTTTTTTCTTGTTCTTTTGCCATCATTTCCTTTTGCTAACATAATTCTGCATTTGGTTTCATTTCCAAACTCCAAGTAACTTCTGTTTAGATTGACTTTCAATTCATTGACTCATTTCGTTGTATTTTCATCTTGCCTTCTATATGTTTAACCATATAAATATCCGTAATTTACCCCCCCCCCCAAAGTATCTTAAAAACATTACTTTATTTGATCGTTAGATACCCTATGTAATACCAAAATTTCGATATGATAATTCAATATTTACCAAAGTATGCATAGCTATATTGGAGTCTTAACGTGTTTAACAGCATACTAAAATGTGAAAATTCGAAGAAGATAGAGTGATAACTTTCGCAAATATAAAAGACAACGGCCAAGGATAGCCCACCCAAGAAGCTCATCTTGATCAATAAAGACGAGATGGTGCGGAAAAAGGAGTCTACTGGACTCAGTTCAACTAGCGGAGACTCTTAGGGAGGTAGAGGGCAAAGAAAAGGAAAGCATTAAAGCCTTCGATAATCAGTCACATAGAAAGTACAGAAATTTGTAAAATGGACTTCTTTTGCTTTCTTTTTTCAACCAATCTTGTTGTTAATTGGTATTATTCTTGAATTATTTATAGGTAAAATGTAGGCCTAAAGTAAGTGATCAAAAAAATCATATGAAGTAGAAATCTTGTACTTCCATTACAATTTTAAGTTTCACGTTGGACAAGAATTATTCAAGTTTTGAAACGTTGGACAAGAATTGTTCAAGTTCTGATCGTCGGATGTTGGATCAAATGAACACTCAACTGCGTCATCACGACAATGATGGATTGGATGTCCAACCTCTAGATCTTTGCTTGATGTCCAACCTTTAGATCTCTTCTTTCCCAATAAAGGCGACCAACTAGCTAATACCACGCAGCCTCATCAAACAACATTTTTTTTTCATGATTTGGCCCGAAAGCATTAAGCACTCATTCGCCACTTTGTTCTCAAACTCATCAAAAGAAGTTTGGGTTAGGAGAAGCCATTATTCGACAAGCCTCAAGCCTATCAACAAAGCAACTTCCACTGTACCCTGGCCTATTAGAGTTTGTGGTACATTTGAGTTTTTATTCTTTGGAAATGTTTCATTTGTTCCATTCAATGAAGTTCCTGGATATGCAAATGGCTCAAATGTTTCATTTGTTCTATTCAATGCAATTTCTGGAACATGCAATAGCTCTAAATGGAGCTCCTATAAAAACTTGCATATATTTCAACATTCCATTGCAAACATCTCTAACAAATTAGGTCAGCGAGTTGTGTTCCCCTTCTTTCTCCACTCGTAATTGCCTCTACTCCGAAAGACCAAAACATAAAAATAAGAAACAAAAGAAAATCCTAACTATTCCCACAATTCACTGTCGATTAATTGGTTCCAACAAACATTGGATCAACAAGACTTTGGTTAAAATTTAGTCTCACTATTCACCATCAGCAAGAAGGTGATGTGAAAATATTTATTAACAACTCAACTAAGGCAGAAACAACAAGGAAACACAAACTATTCTATGTTGTCCACGAATAACCAGTTTCGTGCTTGTTTGAAGCACAATATAGAGCACACCAGACATCAAGCCACTTTTTAGCAATTTAAGGGAGATTTCAGAGGATATGCATTTTAAGACATTCAAAGACGAGAGAAAGTGAGGTGAAGATAGAGCTACCTCCACACAAAAAAAAAGTAGCCAAATTGGTGGGCAAGAACAAAACTCACTCATGAGTGAAAATTATCATATCCACGGACCAACAAAAGATGCTAATTATTCGCAAAAAAACACAAAGTTCTATCTCGAACATTTGGCATAAAACAGAGTACATTAAACAGTAAACAACTGACAAAGCAGTATCCCTGTCGTCACTTTCCTCAAGAATCAACAATGGCCTTATTCAAAATTGAAGCCACTTCTATTACCACATACAGTCCCCCAGTACGTTGAAAAGGCAAATTTAGTTAAGGCAGGAGTATGCCAATGCTTTTTCCTCGGATAGTTCCTCAGCTGTCAAGTCCAACTTCTTTCTTGAGAACTCGTCAATTGGAAGACCTGAGCACACAAACAACAAATAAAATACTTGAGACCCTGTTAACAGGCAACTCATACAAAACACTCCTACATAATGTTATCTTAGGATAGAAAGGGAGAGCAAAGAGGAACCTCCAGACCAAGGTTCAACGCCAACAACTAAAGATACTAATAAAAGATAGAGAAGAGAGATACAACATGATAAAACATCAAAAAGGAGGTAAATCAAACACAGAAAAACAGTTCAGTTTTTAAAAACAGACAGACAGACGAGTAATATCTGAATTGCGAGATTCAACGTGCACTATTGGGAGAACAAAATTTCAGATAACTTTTTGGATGGGAACTTTCAGATAAATCATTAGGTAACATTAAAAACAACAGTTTTCTTAAGCTGTACAGATAAATGGCTTTTTTCTAATGAAAATCCAGAAGGCAAATAAATGTCCGATATAGAAATATTTTCCACAAAAGCCGCCTTCCACATACATGCTACGATAATCTTGAGGCTAATGATGGCGAACAAGGGATCTGAATCCCGAAATCCTACAGCATGGTTTATTACTCTGATTAATCCACTTCCCCCCACCATCCTAAACTAACAATTTAATTTGACTAATTGTATTTGAAGAGAGGAACTGCCTGAAAACAATAACATAATAGGAGCCTAACATGGCACAGTATAAGTAATTAATTAAAATCAAGGGCATCTGAATGCAACTAAATATATTTACTAACCTTGAACAATGGACCATTCTCCATTTTTGCATGTAACTGGGAAGGAATAAATAAGCCCAGCTGGGATATTGTATGACCCATCAGAGTAAACACCCATAGAAACAAAAGTGCCCTGCAACATTTGGTTAGAAAAAAATTGAGTTAACTACTTTCCATTTAAATCTACCGACAATATGCATAAATAATTCCTTTGTTCTATTTCAATACAAGAAGGCCCCAAGTTAAGAGATCTACCTCTGGAGTTCCAAGGACCCAGTCACGAATGTGATCACAAGCAGAACTAGCAGCGGAAAGGGCACTAGAAAGCTTTCTAGCCTTGATAATGGCAGCACCCCTCTGCTGTACAGTAGCAATGAACTCACCGTTCAACCTATATATAGAGAATAAAATTTATCAGTTAATCGGCAAAATGGAAAAAAGAACTAGCTAATTAATTCACAATAAATCACTGATTCACTATACCATGCATCATCAGCCACAAGTTCACGGACTGGCTTATCTCCAGCTGGTGTCTTAACTGTTGCATGGTTGACATCAGGATACTGTGTTGATGAGTGGTTTCCCCAAATGATGACATTTTTAACATCACTCACTTGGACACTCAGTCTCTCTGAGACTTGGCCAAGGGCCCTGTTATGGTCCAACCTTGTGAGACAGGTAATGTTCTTCTCAGGAATGGATGGTGCAAATTCTTTCAAGATTAATGCATTTGTATTGGCAGGGTTAGCAACAACCAACACCTGGAAGAGGCACAAGGCAAAAACTTTAATAACACAAATGGCATAACACTATGTGCAAATTACAAGACACAAGTTAAAATTAAAAGGAATTAGAAAAGATATATAGACGTTGTCTGACCTTGCAGTTGGGAGCTGCATGCTTCTCGAGAGCAGAAGCCTGGGACTTGTAAATAGAAACATTCTTTGACATAACATCTTTTCTTTCCATGCCTTCTTTCCTGGGGAAACCTCCAACCATGACAGCAACGTTGACACCGGTGCATGCCTCAACAGCATCAGTTGTGGCTACAACACCTGACATATAATACCGGAATATACCATTTAACCCAAGTTTACTTTCAACAAGTGATAAAATGGCATAAAATTAAAATTATGAGAAGCAACTGCACCAACCCTTAAGAAGAGGGAAGGCAGCATCCACTAATTCCATCTTCACTCCATTCAGTGCCTCTGCAGCTGGTGGAATATCCAACATGTGGAGAATTACAGGCTGATCAGCACCCAACATCACTCCCCTGGCAATCATCGGCACCAAGGCATATCCAATTTGTCCTGAAAAACAAAACAGTGTTATCCTGTTAACACGACATTCAACCTACTCATAATTTTCGAACCAATAAAACATTAGCGTCACGATTAATGTTTTCCAACTTTAGAATAAAAGTCTTTAAAACCTCGAAAACAGATTACCAAAAGTACCTAACAAGATAACCTTCACACTTATCTAGCTTAATAACTAACACACGAGAAGTTTCCTTTTTTGAGAATAAACTTAACTAACACACAAGAAGTTCTGCCAAACCAGGAATCCACAAACCTACTCAAAAGCATTATAATTTATCAACCCAATCCCGATCCATCAGTAACAACTAAACCTTAATCCTAAAGTAGTTCTTTTTTTTGTGGGAGTACTCAACATCGAATTCAGTTAGACCTGTTTGATTTGAATGCTAATTTAAAAATATACCAAAGGTTCTCAAAAAATAAAAAATATAAGTAATTCAAATTAACAGATTTTCTGATCAGAAATCAAAGCAAAACACAAAAAAAAGGAACACACATTGATTCATTTTTTTAGTATAATTAACATCACGAGTAAACATGGTTTAACCGTAACTGGTGAAACAACAAATACATCAAATCAGACATGCTTGACAACCTCAAGGAGATGAATCAACAACATTAACTACATCAAACAAAGTAATACTACCTCTCTCCCATTATGACGTTACTTACTACTACCTTTGTCCCAATTTATGTGGGACCATTTACTTTTTAGTCTATCCCAAAAAGAATGTCACATTTCTATATTTATAAACAATTAAACTTTATTGGATGAATTATAGCAACACAAATACTTGTTTTGGACCACAAATTTCAAAAGGCTTCATTTCTTTCTTAAACTCGGTGCCAAGTCAAATGGTGCCTCATAAATTGGGATGGAGGGAGTACTAGTTACTATGTTGGAGAGTCAAATTAATTTCCATTTTTTCCAATTTATTTTTACGATACTTTTAACTCTTAGCTATACATTTTTATATAGTCTATAAATAATTGTAAGTTGTGGTATTTTGTGATTTAAATGATAAAGTCTTAGTTTTTCAAAAAGAAATTAGACATCTATGTCCGATCTCATAGTCGCAAATCAATTAACGAACGATCAAACAAAATCAGGAACTAAATCAAAACCACTAACAGTAAACAAGTAGATCTAAGGTTATATCATATAAGCATCACTATTAAAAATCAATCAAACTTCAAGTCAAAATGAAGTAAACAACAGATCTAAGTTATCAAAAAGCAAACGGAAAAAAACACAAAAACAAAACAAAAATTTAAGCTTTATTTGAAGTTGATAGAACAGATCGATTACCTGCGGCACCAGTAACGAGAACGCGGACTGGATCTTTAGCCATTTGTTGAAGATCTAGAGATTTACAAGAGCGATGAAAACTATATGATCGAGAATTGACAAGGGCAGTATGCGATATTTATTGCCATGAGATGAGTGGTCAGTACGACTATTGCGTCGTCAGCATTTGTTAAATGACAAAATGGTCACTTATCTTTAGGGTATATTCAAAATGACTCCATTTTAATGTTTTGAAATTTAGTAAAAGTGAGTATTTGGTTTCTGCAATATTTGACAAACTCTGACTGTAAAATTTTATGAAAATACTCAAAATAGTAAGGAATATAGTTAACCAAAAACATCATGAAAGTGACACCAAGCCTTAGAAATTGCAATAACAGTAAAATCTCATAAAGTAATGTCTAAAAAGGAAGGAAGATAGTGTAGAGAAGATTATTTCTGATAAATCTTTGATTAAGTAAAACAAAGCAAAATAGGTATGAAAATAAAAATATAGTAGAGATAAGAACTGCAACAACAATAAATTATACGCCAACTAAAGTTAGGAAGTCACAGAAATTGCGACATGAAAAATTGCACCAAACACAAAAATAACTTTAAGAAAAATAAAACTATATCTCAAAAAACCGCATGGCACTTCAAAAATAGATTAAAAATAGCAAAAACTACAAATATTACTCATCCATAGTTTTCTTTTGGCTATTTTTACTTTGTTTTTGTGACTTTTCAAGAACGAAAGAGAGGCTATTTTATGTTGGCCTTTAAGAATAGTCTAAGCATCGTAACTATTTTTTCTTTCATAAGGGTGCTATTTACCTACAAAAGTTTAGGAGATGAAAAAATTACTCGGCCATCATTTGTTTCCAAATACTTGAAGATTTAAATTTAAATTTTAAAAATTTTATAACAAATGTTTAATATCATCAAAATAGTATTCATTCGGCATTTCACTACTATTCCATTTACGTTCGAGGCTAACTATCGTTGCCATTGACGCCCACAATCATCAACCACCCTTCTCATTCATAATCACTATTATCGTCAATCACCAAAATCAATCGTCATCTCCACCAATTACATTTAAAATCATCATCATCAATCATATTTACCATAACATTCACCAATCACTACCGATGATCACCACTATCAACCATCATTAAATATCGACAAACCGCTATAAATCATTACCACTATCATTAGTTATCATTGTCATCCACTACAATTATCAATCGCTACTATCAATTGACATCATCAACCAGTGACAGAGCGAGGATTTTCATTATGGAAGTTCAAGAATATGAAGTAAAAGCCAAGGAGATTGTTTGGATGAACCCTCTCTACCCTACCAAGCTCCGGCCCTACTATCAACCACTATTGTTAACTATTATTGTCAACTACTATCACCACTAGTTACTATGTATCCACAAATATCATCCAACATCACCACTAGGAATGTCAATGGGGCGGGGTGGGGGAAGGGTACCCCACACCCGTACCCGCCACCTAAAATCCACCCCCACACCCGCCCCACCACTCATGGCGGGTAGCACTTTTGATACACATACCCACCCCACCACCCACCAAACCATCCTCAATACCCGACCCAACTAGAGCGGGTGCAGGGCGGTCCCCGCCCCACTGAGATGCTTGGAGGAGATGCTTGGAGTATTATTGGGTAGAGAGGTGACAAGTGTTGTGCTGAGTTCTTTGAGAATGGTAAATTACTAAGACAAGTAAATTATATCATTATATCTCTGATCCTCAAAGTGGCAGCCTCCCAATATGTTAGTTAATATATGCCCATATCTTGCTGCAATGTCCTATATAAATGTATTTCTAAATTAATTTGCATGAGATTAAAGAACAACATTCTTACTATTGTGGCTGAGAATCAAGCAACTTTTGTGGCTGGGAATCAAGCAACTTTTGTAGCTGGAAGATCATTGGTTCATAATGTCTTGATATGTCATGATTTGTTTAGGCAGGGAGATCCCATGTCTCCGCTATTGCTTGTGTTGGTGATGAAATATCTTTCTAGAACTCTACAAGAAATGAGTGAACTATCTGATTTTCAATTCCATCCTATGTGTAAACTCTCAAAATTGACCACCTCATCTTTGATGATGACTTGATGATTTTCTGCAAATGAAATATGAATACCATCTCTAGAGTTATGGAGGCACTCAGGCATTTTAGTGATGTAACAGATTTGGTGGCTAATTTAGATGTCAGTGGGGAAGGTAAATGCGGGTATGGGCGGTGCGGGTAGCGGATGCGGTACGGATACGTGCAAGTCTTATATGAAATCCACCCCGCCCCACTACCCATGGCGGGTAGCACTTTTGATACCCATACCCGCCTCACCACCCACCAAACCATCCCCATACCCGACCCAACTGGAGCGGATGTGGGGCACCGCATTTACCCGCTCCACTAGACAGTAGGCACTCACAACCACAAATGTTAACTATCATACCATCAACTATCATATAATTTTTTAATTATTTTTTGGTAGAGTATTATATTAATTAGGACCAGAACCTACTCGATCACCTCGAAAATTGTGTCACCCATCCCCACAAGTCATAAATAAAGGCTCGGAGAGGACAGTTTGGGAATCTCTAGGCAAAATAAGCAAAATGATTTATATATATATATATAGAGAGAGAGAGAGAGAGGGTTTTTCTTAGGTACACCTAATATATTACTCCTTCCGTCTCAATTTGTTTGAAGGTTGACCAGTTTGGGGTGAAACAACTTTTTCTTTTACTTAATTTTAAACACAAATTATTCTTGTATTTTATAATAAAATTTAAATATTTGAAAACTACATAAAAAGTACTATAAGTATGCATAATTAATAATTCACAATATATGAAAAGAGTTGGAGAAAATCATAATCAAAGAAAGAGTTGTTTGACTCTCAAACTGGTCAACCTTCAAACAAATTGGGACAGAGGGAATAGTTAATTATGACATTTGTATAAAAACACATTATATATGAAGTGTGAAGATTTAAAATACACCAAGTATCTCTAGCATATTTCATGGCGTTGCTTACAATGCATCTCAAGAAAATGATCCCATATTCTAATATATTTAAGCATTGCATTTCAATGCCAACAATAATATGCTTAAAAGACTTTATCTACACCACATGTTCACTAAAAGGAAATCTTAATTTATAGATGTGAGAAGATCAAATAAAGTTTCTCCAACATAAGATCAAATATTCTTTACATGAATAGATAAAATTCGTGCTTTGCATTAGCTCTTATCGAGGAACAAAATCCATAACCAACAAATCTTATTTTCTCCTATAATACTTCAACAAAAGGACATTAAAAAAACATGCAGCCAAGTAAATTTATTAGTCGGTCAACTTTAATTGTATGACTCAATCCTGTATTTCGAAGAAAAAATACATGAACAAAAACAGAAAGTGAAATACATCGACACATTAAGAACCCAAGGTTCATTGAGGTCAAGATAACAACTAGCATTATAGTTGTATATAATAATAGATAGTTAGAAGTTACATGTGACATTTCCCAATTTGTTAACTGAACTCTAGAAATGAACTTTTTATAGTAGTTTTTCCTATCTCAGTGTAGTTCTATTACACGAATAACCAAAATGAGATTTGAGTTTTAAAGCGTAAGAGAGTCAACTTTCTATATAATGTCAAACACTAGACAGTTTACAAGTTTACGAGGTAAAAATAAGAAATACGCCCAAATATGCTCTATCATATTCCCCATTACATCCTTTTCTTTCCTTCTTCTAAACTCAGGTAGAACCCTTCTATTAGAGAACTATTAAATAGAAGATGTTGCACAAGATTCTATATTTAATAAAATATAGATATAATACCTTGAACACTATAAATGGCCGAAATGATTTTCCGGTGAGATTTTATGTTTTTCGGGCAGATTCGAGTAAATCGGGTAAGTAAATTTATTTAATCGGGTCAGAGTTTAAAATTGGATCAACAATTTTTAATTCAGTATTGACAGTTAATCAAAAGGAATAAGTGAGTCAAAAATGTAATCAAAGGGGTACTTTTAGCTAGTAAATAAGTGAGCGAAAGATATTTTTAGATCTTTTCCTATAGTCCGGGACATTTTATCCCTTTTTTGTTGAATCTATGAAAGAAAATTAGTACAAGTTTTATGGAGTATTCGTTTATTCATAACAACCAAGAAAATAATCAATACAATGTTTCCTGAATACAATTCTTGAAATTAAAAATAAATTTAAAACAGTTCCACACAACCTAAATTAAAACTTTTTTTTCAGACTTCAAATTTCATATTTCATATTTCAAGTTTGAAATTGAAATAATGAGCTAATTTGATAAAAATAAAAACTTTTTCAAAATAATATCCAAATATTATTTCAAATTTTGAAACAAGATATGGCCTTACTTGTTATGTGTCCATATCTTAGTAAATTTGTGTACAAAATGTGACAAGGCAAATTCCTACTTGTAAAGATGAGAATTGTACAATGTGCATGTCTCTTAGCTCACTCTATCTCTTTACGGCTCAATTCATATGAAGTCGAGGCTCAGTCCACCCACCTTTACGATTTACAATCTATTCAGGGGAATATTCCTCATTTTATAAAGTTTATTGTGACTTTTTCGTAAAAAATCATGGGTATATTATTTTTAATACTACTATTTAATCTGTACTTAATATTTAAAATATTTTGGATACTTCTTTGTTCTGAGATAAAATGTTTGAAGTTTTATATAACTGAAAAGTTCAGATAAAAATGATTAACTTTAACTACTCTTATATGTGTATAAACTTCAAGCAAACATATCTGAATGAATGAATTTTAGTTTTAGACAAAGATAATTGAATATAGCCATATGATATGACCGAACTATGTGTACTTGAACTTCTATTCTATGAAATTTCAAATATCTCATCTAAATCTATATTTAATTAGAGTTATTCCGGAATAATTTGTATGTACTAAGAATATAACTTAGGTGGTAATCTCAAAGTTGTGTATGTGTGCACTTCGGCCGACTTTTTCTGCCTTCAGACCATGTTTGCTAGTAAATTATATTACGTACTTCCCCAGGGATTAAGTTAGGAGTAATATTGGTACAGTTTAACTTCTTATACCAAATTATGTCTTATTTTCTTATAATTAATACTACTTCCTACAATTACATAGTAGTAATTACATTTTAAACCACTTGATGTTTTACATAGGGTTAGGGTTAATTATGTGCTTCATAATTAATATCCATACAATACATAAGAATTCTCTTACATATATAAAGATCAAATTAACACTAACGATATATACCTTACTTCGCCATGAGGAATTTGCATTACCTAACTTGGCCATGGACCCAAAATTCCTTTTGTTCTCAATTACAACTAATAATTAAATGTAATTGAAAATATTAACTAGGATAAAGAGAATATTAATCCAATGACCAAACAATGTGCAAAAAAAACTAAGAAAATTGAAGCTTCGTATTAACTCGAAACAAAACATCAGCTTATTAGAGAGCCACCACTCAAACTCATTTATTCTCATTAACTTTACATATTTGACTACTATTATTATTCATAGCATAAACTTAATTAGGCTTTTAAGAAAGCCTCAACAGCAGTCAAAGCATACTCCATTGCCCTAGTTGAATAACCCGTTGACTTTCTTCCAGCAAAAACAGCTGCTTCTTCCCTATTATACTTCAAGCTCTTAGCATCTTGTCTAGAAATCTGATAAGAGTTCATCAGAACTTCCTCCGGCATGGCCCGGATAGCCGATAACCGCCCGGCTAACGGGCTGGTCATGGCCTGATCGTTGGTCTTGAAGGCGATGTACTCGAGTCCTTGATTGCCTGCTCTCTTTACTACCGCGAAGTTTTGTGGCACGACGAGCATCTGGCCCTCCCTGACCTCGTCATTGAACACGCTGTTTCCGGTGTCCCCGACCACCTGAATCCGGCCGGTTCCTCGGAGGATGTAGAGGATGCTGTGGGCGTTCATGTTCCAGTGTGGTGCCATTACCGCATTCTGCAAAATCAAATGTAATACAATACTCAAAGTTAATTAAGCATTAATGTTTACTATGTAATAGCACGAGCTAACCAAATTTCAAGTCTTGTAATTGACATTAATTATTGTCTTAGTATATTTTGTCACGATCTCTTTAATTTACTCTACTTTACTTTCGTTGAAAGAATTCTCTAGATAAGATCTGTGTGCTCTACTTCTCCAGAGCATGTGAGATTGCATTGGATACATTAGGTTGTTATTGTTGGAGTTTAGTGTCTTGATGTTTCAACTTCAAGAAAGTAAAACTAAAATTGAAAGTCCAAGACAATATCCTAGAGTTTCAACTTCTAAAATTGAAATTGTACTCCCTTTGTCCAAAGTAATTTACACCTTCGCATCCCCCAAAATCAAAATTTAAATAGAGTGCATTAACATTGATTAACATTGTAGATTTTCTTTTGGCTATATTTTATTTGAGAAAAATTGAAATCTCAGTATTTCTCATAAGATAAGTTATAAATATCTAAATTCTTAATATAAAAAAATTCTAATTATTTTTAGTGTGATTTCTGAAAATTAGTCAAATCACTCTCAATAACCTAAAAATTCAAAACAAATTATTTAGGAAAAGTAATCTCTATGTTTTAGATGGAGAAAAAAAATTATACTATATAATTGACTTATAAAAATGAGAATTTTTATGGTGGCAAAATGGTATTTTTTTTTATAGAGAAATTTAACTTGCCTGGTAAAGGACTGCTCTCTCAGCACTGAGCTGAAGAAAATTGAGGATTGGAAGCTTGTGGCTGTTGAGGGTGCTGATGCGTCCTCCACGTGGAGTGTACACGTCAGCCCGGGATGGACGGCCCAAGTTCTCTCTAAGCCTCATAGTGCAAATAGTTTCTTCAAGCCCATTGGGGTGTGACCCTCTTCTTCCCTCACGTTCTCTACTGGGCCTGTGGGATTGCTCTTCTTCTCTTTCTTCGAATTCTGGGCTTAAAACATCGAACCTCTCGGCCCGAACAATTCGGCCCCTTTGATCTTCTCGGCCCTGTAAGTTCCTGACCAATTCACGGTCCACGTTGAAAACATCGGCGAGGAGATCTTGCTCGAACCCGCCGAAAAGGTTGCCCGATTGACGACGTTGTGGTTGTTCGCCTTGTTCTTGTTCTCTTCGACCTTTGATTTCTTCCTCGTACCTGCTTCCACTTTGTTCTCTGGGATTTGGATTTCCAGCTAGGAAGAAATGCTGTAAAATATTGAAACTACATTCGTAATGTCACTCGTTAAAGGAGAAACTATACAATTTTCGCGATAATAAGTACCAATTTATTACTTCATATATAAGTACTACATATGTATTTTTATTTTTTTGTTCCAAGAGTAAAATTTTACTTATTTTTTTTCAAATACATATGTTATGTAGCTTTCTCTAATCAATTTTAATTTTAACATGTAGAACAATTCTTTTACTAGGAATATTGTTTTTATTGGTGAATTGACATCTTTACTATAAATTCATTGGTGTTCATATGTTAGCTCACCCTACAAATTAGCTTTTGGGGTTGAGTTAGGTACAATATTCATTCTTTATATGGTATCAGAACCACAATTCTTTGTTCGTAAGATGTTGAGCCCCGAATTATATTGTCCACGCTTCAGTTAACAAAGTCTGAGCACAAATTATATTATCTACGCTTCAGTTAACGAGATCTGAGCGTGCAGGGAGTGTTAATAGTTTCACATCGGAAATGAATGAAACATGAACTCCTTAAGACTTGAACAATAATCACCCTACAAGCTACCTTTTTTGGTTGAGTTAGACCCAAAATTCACTTTTACCTTACCGAATCAATCCGGACCCAATAATTCGTCAATTGGCGATGAGTTGATATATCCCTTTGTAATTCAAAAATACTCATTTCCTCCTATATACGACCGTCTATGTTCTATTATCCATATTAAAATAACATATATCATTTTTATAAAATTATTGACTCCTCCCCTGTTCCAAATTATTTGGTACTACATCGTTAATTATTACTTCCTTATGAAGAATTGGTACATTTTATATTTGAAAACTATGTATTGAGTAACTTATTTTTCAAAAATGACATGACAATTTTAATATCGCATATTTCAAAAGTCTTCACGCACACACGTTATGAGAGAGTAACACTTCACTTACTATACAAATTTACCTATAAATTCAGCTATAATTATCTTATAAGTTGTATGACTGTAATTTGTAAATGTATGTTTTATTATAACATAAAGTCATATAGTAACAAAATAGGAGTAATGTATTGTTACCCTGAATTGTTGATCGAGCTGGTTAGTAGGGTTGCTGGTATCAAGCAAGGCAACAGTAACAAGGCGCTCTTGACCATTGTTATAAAACCAAAGAGTGAGACCTGCCGGCAATGCAAGAACATCGCCTTGTCGGAATTGCCTGACTTTCTGATGGCGATCTCCGCCGGTTCTGTACTGGCTCTCTCCCCTGCTTTCTTCACCCCTCTTGCTTCTCTCTCTTTGTGGTGATTCAAATGTTTCAGCACATCCTGGTATCACTGTCCCTAGAAGTCCCCTTCCTTCATTTCACCAAAATTAAGAAATTATAAATAAATGCTTGAGAATCACTCCAGACAAAAGGAAATAACTCGTAACTAACAAGAATTTTTAATAATCATGTTGCTAATTCCTCTAAAGAGAACTTTTGTACCGTATTAGGGTATTCCATTAGTAAACCGATTTGGTCTGATTTATCAGATTCTGATCTTGTTGGCTACAGAAATCTTTATCATTATTATATCGGACCTTCCAAGAAAAATACTTTATATGAAATAAAGTATATACTTCCCCTTCCTTGTGCTTGAACTTTAGCTCGAAAACACAAAAGGTAAATAATGTTTTTGTAGTGAATTTTTAATTTACAAACAGAAAAAAATTAGAGGCAGAACATGGCGATGTCATTCCTACAACAACAATTTGAAGATTAGTTTATTTCCGTTAAAGGATATCGCTTTTTCTGTATTTGGTAGTAACTTTTTTAAATTGTAATAGTTTCATTTTATCCTTTAATGAGAATCCACTCAAATTGGAACATATAGAAAAAAGGTCATATATTTACTGTTTGGGAATGTTTCACTTTTTCTAGGCTTTTTAATGGTAACACAAATGAAACTAAACGACCACAATTTGACTTGGATGCACTAAAGGTGTAAAACTATTTCACACCATTAGGCTAAAGTAGTAGTTTGTTATTTCAATTTAAGTGTTTTAGTTTAAAGAGGCTAAATATGCATTTAATATTTAGACCAAATGAACATTAAATTTTTCTCTTTTTCCATCACCGATTGAATTGGTGAAATACCTAAAAATCACTTAAAAAGAGTTCAGTTATAACAAGAAAGATAAATTATTGAAAAATTTCTTTTCATTTTTTTCGGGAGAGGCAAATTGAAAAATCATAAATAGATAGATAAAATGCAAACCTTCTACAATGTAGAGGAGCTGAGGAGCATTATTGTAATGAGGCAACAACAACCCCTGAGGCTGAATTTCATTCCTAACAGCAGCAACTCCAGCACATTCAAATTCCTCCGAGTTCCGGTCCCAGAACTCGGTGGTCCCGGCCTCCGAGTCGAACCTAAGAGTCGGTTCCTGAGCAGTAAGGCTCTGGATCCGACAATCGGTTTTGGCTCGGCCGCGCCGGTGTTGCTGCTGTTGTTGAAGTTTCTGCCATAAGAATCCTTGCTGCTGCTCTATTTGAGCAAAACAGCAACTAAAGAGGAGAAAAAAACAAAGGCTAAGAGGAAGAAGATAACGTAATTTTATTTCCATATTTTGGTGATATGATGAGTGGTGATGCTTTTTTTTGTAATGAGAATGGAGAAATTGGGGCTTGGTATTTGTAGGAGAAGAAGAGGTGATTAGGATTTGACACGTAAAATGTTGTGGTGAGACATTTGTCTCTCTTTTTCTGCATGGTTATGCATGAACAATTGAACATATTAATATAGATTCTTAGGTTCTTGACACCTAAGGAGTTGATAATTTCCTATGTGGCGAATATCCGCAGAAGTAAGTAGTGTTTGTGTTTGTGTTTGTGTTTGTGTTTGCATGGCTTCTTGTTTTGATGCAGAGGAGCTAGAAGGTGCTTGGTTGTAAATGCATTTATCATGTTTGAGGACAATATACATAAACCTATATCGTACACAGTATTGATACACTCGGTAGAATTATGGGCGAAGATAAGGGGCAAGAGGTTCATTATTTGAATTCTTCTAGTCGGAGAGTGAATAATTTCTTAATTATTTTCTAAAATGTAATTGATTTATATACATGATCTACAATAGTAAATTTAGCTTATAATTACGGAAATCAAACACACATTTTCGTAATACAATATATTACTATCATAATTACAGATGTACAAAATCTCTAATAATATCACAGGAATATACGGTGTATATTCTATTACACCCCCGCAGACGTAGCGGACGGTGTTTGGACGCTGAGACTGTCCCTAAAATCTTCAAATAGAACTAAGGGAAAGCCCTTAGTAAATATGTCAGCAATTTGATATCGTGAAAGGACATGCAAGACACGTACTTGTCCACAAGCTACCTTTTCGCAAACAAAGTGAATATCCATCTCGATATGTTTAGTGCGCTGATGTTGGACAAGATTCCCAGAGAGATATATCGCACTAACATTATCACAGTAGACCAATGTAGCTTTCTGAATAGGAAAATGACGCTCTAAGAGGAGGTTACGCAACCAACATGACTCATACACCATATTGGCTACCCTCAATATTCGGCGTCTGAGCTGGAACGCGACAAAGTAGCCTGACGTTTAGCCGACCAAGAGACCAAGTCATCACCAAGAAACATACAATAACCAGATGTCGAAAGCCTTGTATTTGGACATCCACCCCAATCAACATCTGTATAAGATATGAGAGTAGATACCGATGATGGATATAAGTGTAAACCATAATCAATAGTGCCCTGAATGTAACACACAATGCGTTTGAAAGCGTGCATGTGCTCTTCCCTCGGATCATGCATAAATAAACACACCTGCAACACTGCATAAGTAATATCGGGCCTACTATGAGAAAACCCAAGAGTAGACACATAATCTGCAAACCTTTTGTACCAGGCCCGGGGAGCCTATTTGAGCCCATATAAGGACTTCCTAGCAAGCACACATGGTTTGGATGATTGGGGTCCCTAAAACCCAAGGGATGATACAAGTATATAGTTTCCTTGAGTTCGCTGTGCAAGAACACATTTTTTACGTCTAGCTGATGAATGGGCCATGCTTTTGAGAGAGCTAGAGTGAGAACAATGTGAATAGTTGCCGGTTTGACAATCCATGCCAACTTGTTGAGTTTTGCCATCACTTACAAGATGGGCTTTATGCCTCTCAAAATCACCATCAGATTTTGTCTTATGAGTAAAAATCCACATAGAATGAATTACATTGACACCAGGCGGACGGGGCACCAACTCCCACGTCTTATTTTCAATAAGAGCATTATATTCATCATCCATTGCCATTTTGCAATTCGGATCACGGAGGGCAAACACGGGGTTACATGGTAGGGGTGATTTAATGTCATTAGAGTTAAGATTAAATTGTCATTTTAGTATAAAAATACCTTGTTAACTACGAGTAACGGGCCCTTGAACCGAAATAGAATTGGGCTGGAGCTAGGTCATTGTGGTATTCTCGGTATCGTTCTGGGTTGGAAGGAGTTGGGTCGGCTGGATGGTGGACGTGTTTGGGCCTGCTGGCAGAGATTCGGGGGCGAAGAGAGATGGGCCAACAGACAGTGGGCATGCTGGCAGAGTTTGAGGATGGGCAGTGTTGGGGCCGACAGAAAGTGGGCCTGTCGGTGTCTGCTGGTCCAAAAGTCGAGGTGTGGCCAGACCAAACAGTGGATCACATACGGGGCATCCAAAAAATTATAAGAATTGGACACGGGATTATGCAACTTAGCAAACGGAAATTGGGTTTAATAAAAAATAACATGACGACTAATTATGATTTTATTAGAGGATAAATCATAACATTTGTAACCACGATGATTAGACGCGTAACACAAAAACATACACGAGGTAGAGCTGGCTTGAAGTTTGTTGATGGTAGAGGAGGGGAATAGATGATAACATAAACACCCAAACACCATAAGACGAGAATACGAATGATCTTTTTGATAAAGAATTTTAAGTGGGGATTGTTATGCCAATCATTTGATAGGGAGTATGTTAAGGAGGTACGTTGCCATTTGTAATGCGTGATTCCAAAAATAAGGTGGTAGTGATGCATGGACTAGTAGTGTACGAACAATATTATTAATGGTGCAGATTTTTCTTTTGGCTTTCCCATTTTGTGATGACATAAGTGGAACTGAAAATCGAAAAGATATACCATTAACCTTACAAAATTCTCTAAATGTCCCATTATCAAATTCCCTTCCATTACCACATTGAATATTCTTAATTTTCCGTTCAAATTGTGTACGGATGAATGCTTTAAATGCTAGGAATATGAAAAAACCTGAGACTATTTAGATAACGGAAACGTTCACAAAAAATTAGAATAATCATCCAAAAATAACACATAATAACGGTGACCGGTAGAGCTCAAAATAAGAGATGTCTAAAGATCACTATGAATAATATCAAATGACAACAAAGTACTATAATTGGAGCCATAAACGGTAATTTAACATATTTTCCAAGCGGACAAGAAGGACAAACATTAGTGCAACGATCACTATTACACTCAATAAATTTATTATTTTTAAAGGAGGAAAACACACACTCCCGGATGACCCAAACGTGCATGCCATAAGGAAGGTGCTAAAGCCGCAAACATTGACAATGTGGCTTGTTTAGTGGTGGTGGTGGTGGTGATGTGATAGAGCTCGCCCCGACTATTACATCTCATTAGAGGTATCCCCGTCGTAAAATCCTTCACAGAAAATCTAAAAGGGTCAAAGTCAACAGAAATTCAATTATCAGTTGTAAATTTTCTAATATATACCAAATTTTTAATTCAGTGAGGAGCATGAAGGACATTTTTCAAGGCTAAAGGTGGGTTCGGGGGATATAAATTTATGCGACCATAACTAAAAATTGCAATTGAATTACCATTATCAACAATTATGCCACAATTTTTGCTAAAATTGGAATAAGAAGAGAGATTACCTGGTACGTACGTTATGTGAGAAGTAGCACCGGTAGAGATGGCAATGGATCATGGATCGTGTTGATCCAGATCCATTTTTATAGGATATGGATCTTTAAAATTTGGGCCCGACGGATCCGGATCAGACCCGAATCCGTTTATGACGGATCGGATATGGATCTGGATCTTGTATTTGAGATCCGTATCCGGTTCAGATCCGACTCATGGATTCGTTTTTTATTAAATATATTCATAACCTAGAATGTAATTTTATAAGTATTTTCTTAAAATTGCTAAGCACATCCTTGCAAGTTTAATTCTCAAAACAAGTTTAATTTATCCCCGCGTCAACTCAAAAACCAAAAAATAAAGAGGTAACTTCGATAATAAAATCAATGTTATATTAGTGAATGACTAACATCTCCATATACAAGTAGTTAAAATTATATTCACTTCATTTGTGAAGATTCCAAGCACATGCAAGTTCTGCATTGTGGAAATACTAGTCAGCATTTTCCACAACTATTGTCATTGTCCAACATTTTCAATTAATAGCTCACAATCAAAACGAGACAACGAACAAAATATCTCATATGAACATTTCAAAATTGTAATACAGTAAACTGTTAGTTAAGTAAAAATCGTTTGTCAGTTCAAAAAAAAAATCTTAGCAAGGCAAATTTTTTTACATGTGGATCCAGATCCGATCCGTGGACCCGGTGGATCCAATGGATCTGGATTTGGATCTGATTTTTATGGACCCGACGGATTTGGATTCGGATCTGGATTCAGGTATGAAAAACGGATCTGGATCTAGTAGGATCCGGTCCAGATCCGATCCGTTGCCATCCCTAAGAACCGGTGTCCATGTACCAATTTGCATCCGGAGGATTTAACCCAAGTGTATGCTTCACCGCCTCGATATCCGTGTGGGTTAGGGATACTACTGGGCCCGTAGTAGCGAAGGCCTGTTGTGGCCGAGGCCCAAGCAGGCTAGGCTGCTGCCGAGTAATTGCGAGGCCCATTCAGGGCTAGTTGTTGCTGACCGCCACTAGGTCTGGCCCAGTTTTGAGATGGGTATAGGCAGGGCGGCATGGGCCACCACCCACTGGCCTAAGGCAAGCCCCATGGCCACTGCCCCGAGGCCCAAGCCTGTTGCCATGGGTGCTATGGCCCGACCCCTTGCTTACCGCCACTACCGTGAGTTAGCATTGCTACGGTTAGTGGCTCAAAAGCAAAGTATGGGAATATACTACAACCGAAGGACTAGCCTTAAGCACTTTCAAGTAGGGGACTTGGTTCTATGAAAAGTAACTCTCAACACCAAAAATTCCAACGAAGGGAAATTGGGTCCGAACTGGGAAGGTTCCTACAAAGTGTCAGGAATAACCGGTAAAAACTCTTACCAGTTAGAAGCCGAATATGGTAAAAAGTTGCCAAACAATTGGAACATTGCACACTTGAAACGGTATTACTGCTAAGGTATGTGATCGATTAATTTTTTAAACTTTATTTGTGTCGATATTGCTAACTTTTGTAGGAACAAAGATGGAGTAATCATTCAGAGACCGGACAGTTAGAATTAGGTCTGGAAACACGTGTTGCACTCTTTTTCCCTTAGCACAGTTTTTATCCCAAAAAGGGTTTTTCCGGCAAGGTTTTTTAATGAGACAACAATGTAAAGCATTTTACTAAGTAGTTGAAAACCAGAGTTGAAGATCGGAAAACACTGGAGACTACCCGGTAATATAGAGCAAATAGTGTTTGAATTCCTCATGCTTCGAATACAAACACTAGGGGACTGCCATACCCTCGGTAAAGAAGTTCGAATTGAAGAAATTCAAAACTATGAAGATTCGAAGCTATGAAGAAAGTCAATTTTTTAAAAAGTTTTTTAGGATTATTATGAGGGTTAAAAGATCGAATGAATCCTACCTAAATTGTGTTAACGATACGACAAATCGTGTAAAGGTAAAAATATCGAATGAATCTTGCCAAGTTGTTTGACCATTGCAAAGTTTGAATGAAAATACACTTTGTCCGAAATTTGCTTCAACTATACTCATTTGCATACTTTTACCTCATGATGATTGATGAAACTTAAAAAGCTTACGAGCCAATTGTTTTGTTAACATCCTTAATTGGGGACTGTCGTCGCAAAAACACCCAAAATAAAAATAAAAAAGGTTTTGAGAGTACCCTTTTAAGGCACCGAGTCAAAATGAACTCAACCTATTCTTAAACACTTAAAATTGTCTAAGGAATTGGAAATAAATGAAGTTCCAATATTCATGCTTGAAATGAATAAGAGACGTCTTATTCACAAGCATAAAGTTAAGGTCCTTATATTTAGTCATTGAATGACCTGAAATTGAAAGAAATTGTCCGGTGTAAAGCAAATTAAAAGTAAAGATTTGTATGAATGACTTAAGTTATTTTTAAGACCGAGATGAACTTTCATTCGACCCAATGCAAACTGAGTGATGGTTTGTTTGATTAAAACTCTGAAGCCGAAGGCAATCAGCCCAAACTGGGTTGAGATTTTATTTGACTAAGTGTTGAAAAAAAAAAAGCAATCAAACATGCCGAAGGGTAGAAAAATCATAACAAAAGGAGATATTCATTTTATATATAAGTCCGGTAAACGGCTAGAGAAATACATATACAAAGGAAATAAAAAAGAAATAAATACAATTGCATGGAAGCCTGGAAGTTAATTGGACTCGGATTCAAAATCCTACGGGTCATCCTCGAAGTTGTCACCGTTCAACTTACGGTAGGCCCGGTGCCCGACCTCTTTAGCTTCAACAATCTTGGCATCAATATCCTGGATCCCATCTCGAGCCTACTCTAAAGTATATCTTCGAACATTCCAAGTTATGTACTCGAATTGAAGAATTGTTCGGGCTGCCTCCGCTTCTGCATTAGTTAGAGCTTAGTTTCTTTCGACCGAAGCTTGATGAAGTTGTGCCAAAATCTCAATATTTCTCTAGTTCGAGGCCTCAAGCTCATTTCTTAGCCCTTCGTTGGTTTGGGCTTGTTGGTCAGCTTAATCTTGAGCCATTTTTAGTGTAGCATGGTCGACGGCTCTGTCAGCATATATTGCAGTAAGTTTGGCACCAAGGCGGTCGAGTTTGGCATTCATAAATTCAACTTGCTGAGTCTGATAGTGCCGAACCTCTTCTTGTTCTCTAAGCTGCTGAGTGAGGACTTCGACATCTTGGAAGAGTTTTTCATTCTCTTCCTGAAAAATCTTATTTTCCTCGGTGACAAGCTCGAGATCGTTCATTGCACGGAGGTAGTTGCCCTTGACCTGGTCCAACTCAGCCCGAACAGTGGGCAAGTCAACGACTTGCTACTGTTGGACATCCTTTTATTGAAGAAGCCCTGTAAGGTGCTAGTTTTCTTTCTCTTGGGCATCTAGTTGCCCTTTAAGGTGCTATTTTCATCCAAGCACCGGATGAGACCCTTACCAATAAAAATGGTGGACTGTAAAAATTGAAATTCGAAGGAAAGTTAGAAAAGAAAAATAATACAAGTGGCAATTTGAGCAATCAAGAAGAATATGTACCCGGTTGGAGGCGTGCATATCCTCGTTGAAGAGGCAATGTCAAGAAATATTCTGCATTTTCTTTCTATCGTACTCCGATATGAGGGGCCTCATGTAGTTAGTAACCCCGACCGGATGGGACAGAAATGTTCATGTCCTTAGGGAAGGAAATGGTGACAGATCTCATTTTCCTCGGGTTCGCACTTAGAGTCGAAAAAATACTCACAAGCTTGGATCGGGAGCTAGCGTGGTTTATTGGGGTCCTGGAGAATATAATCATTTTGTGTGGTATGACCATATGAGAAAACCTAGCAGTGTGAGATCGATCGACTCGGGCTACGAAGGTACCAGCTTTTTTGAAGAAGCGGTCAAAATCTTCTTGCCCAAAGGTTTGGGCCGATTGTGATGATGGAGGAAGAGTTGAAGTGGAAGTCTTGGTTTTATTAGCCAACGGCTCCTCATCAGTGGCTTCATCGTTATCTTCAATGATGACAAATTCTATGATCAATGGTGCGGGGGGAGGTGTAAGCGCAACTTCGGTTGGAGGCAAAATTGGCTCGGTTGCTTTAGTAGTTGCATTTTCTTCTCTCACTTCGGCTGGAGTGTCTTCCGTCGGAGTGGTAGTGGTAGTGGTTCCAGATATCTTCTAGGGAGATGTTGATATCTTGTGCTCGGGAGGAGCCTCCCACTTTTGATCTTCTTTTCCTCTTTTTGGTGATTGAAGGTGACTTCGAAGGCTTTGAGGATTTGGATTTTGTTGGTTTTTTCTTCTCTGGGGCCTCAGAGATACGGTGAACTGAGGCCGACTGGTCAAGCACCGGTTTGGACCTTGGGGTTGAGAAGCCCTTCGGTAAACCTGAGAGTTTGAAAAAATAGAAGAAGTGGAAAAAACGCACAAGGTTATTGTTGAGGCCACAAAAAGAAAGTAAAAAAGAGAAAGTTAGGCGTATGTTTACCATGGTTTTGGGCCACCCATCATTTTTCGGAGAGTTCCTTCCATGTCTGCTGCTTATGCAGATAAGTGCTGATTTTTTTCTCAACCCATTGGTGGAGGTTTTCCACGTGGATCGGAATCCATTGGACGATTTAAAAGATGGAAAAAAGGAAGTTAAAAAGTAAATTGGAAGAAAGGGAAAGAGGTTCGATACTTAAGGTGCATATTCCACTATTCCGGGAAGGGCATGTACCTAGCCATAGTGATTTTAGCAGTTGGAACCGCAACAAAACGTTTCATCTATCCCCGGTCTCAATTCTCATCGACACTGGAGAGGAAAGGGAATTTACCTCGCTTCGAGAGCTAGGACGATCCCACCGCAAAAGAATCGTGACACATACAAACGGATCAAATGATCCAAAGTAAAACATTCATTGATCAAGTTGGCCAAAAAATGAGGCAGGTTACGACCCTTTAGATGGACAGACTAATTTATGCAAGGCACAAATTATAGGTCCTGCATATCTCAAGGATCACGCAGTCGATTAATGGGTCGAGTTTGAAAGCAAAAGGGTAGGTGTATACGTTGGAATATCCGAACCTGATGGTGGTGATGTCTTCGTCCGAGTCGGAAACAATGATCCCCGAGAGATATTTCCAATTGCATTTATCTCGGACTCTAGCAAGGTCTGAGGCTTTGATTGAGGATAGCCAATTTCTAGCTTTCTCCCCTCGATCGGATTTTTTGGAGGCTATTTGAAGATCGAATTCGGTATCGAAGTAAAAGGTTGAAGAGAGCATATCAAAGGCTCTGGGTTTGGCAACAACCTGAGTGTTAGAAGATTCCCCGACGCCGGTGGCATCGTCAGTGGCCGGTGGAGGAGAAGGAGTCGGATAAGAGTTTCTTGAAGAAGATCGATTAGTTTGAGCCATTATTTTGAAGGTATGAAGTTACAGATGTTTGAAAGTTTGAAGGTTTGAATATTTAAAGGTTTAATGATATGAAGGCTTGATGATTAGAATAAATTCTGGGGAATTAAAGGATGGTTATTCGAAGGATTAAAGAAAGTTTACCTAAAGGTAAAAATTAAGGAGTGAAAAAAGAGGGTTTTTTATAGAGGCGAAGTCATTATTGCAAAACATTACGGTTCGTGAATCGGAACGACGGTTCAACCAGAAGGTGACAAATGTCCGGAGTGGCATAGTGAAGAGACGTGAGTCAGATCGTGGAGAAGGCCAAACGGTTCGCTTTCCTGCCTATTTCAAAGTGATTTGAACGGAATCTTGCAAGAGAAGACACCGATGAAATCATTTTCACTTTATATCATTTTGGTAAACTTTGATCCGGAAAGTGTGGGGACCATCTGTATACGACGAAAATTGGCACGACACGTGCTATGGTTCAAGTTGCGGTAGAATGGAGTAGCAACACTATGCACCGCGTGCAAATATACCCGGGGTGAGTCCGAGTAAAAGAGCAAGGCCGGTGTAGACCGAACCAAGTAACACCAGGTAAGCGATTGAAAAAACTTGATGCATGCCCGTTTCGGGTTTGGTGCCAGCCGTTACTCTTTGATCATTAAGTGGTCGTTATTATCATTTAATTGCATAGAGAATAATTCTCAGGCATAAATGCCTTTCCCCAATACTTCTTCGGTCTACCTATACCCACCCTAAACCTAAACCCTTCCATAGTCAACTTCTCACACCTCCGCACTGGGGCATATGTGTCTCTTCTCTACACATGCCCGAACCATCTCAACCTCGCTTCCCACATCTTATCCTTCACCGAGACCACGACCACTTTGTTTCGGTTATCTTCATTTCTAATCATATATCTCCTTATATGCCCACACATCCATCTCATCATCCTCATCTCCGCAACTTTCATATTGTATGTGCAAAGTCTTGACTTGGCCAACACTCCGCCCCATACAATATAGTCGGTCTAACCACCACCCTATAAAACTTGCCTTTAAGTTTTTGTGGCACCTTTTTGTCACACAAAACTCCAGATACGAGCCTCCATTTCATCCACCCAGCCCTAATACGATGTGTGACATCGTCATCAATCTCTCCAATTCCCTTGGATAATAGATCCTAGGTACTTGAAGCTTTCTTTATTTGGAATGACCTGAGTACCAAGCCTCACATCTACGCTTGTCTCAGAGTCGTTCCCGTTGCTAAACTTGTACTCAAAAAATTCCGTATTGGATCTACTCAACCTGAACCCTTTAGACTTCAGAGTCTGTCTCCAAACCTCTAACTTGGTGTTCACTCCGTTGTGAGTCTCATCAATCAGGACTATGTCGTCTGTGAATAACATACACCATGGTACCTCCCCTTGGATTTGTCGTGTCAGTCCGTCCGTCCATCACCAAGAGAGCTGATCCCTGGTGCAGCCCCATCATCAGTGGGAAGTGCTCCGAGACCTCCCTACTGTCGTACCCTAGTTTTGGCTCCATCATACATATCATTGATCGCCCTAGTGTATGCCACATGTACACCTCTAATGATTTATGGTTCCACCCCTGGCTCTCTGATATTCTTCTCATTGAAAGTACCCACTCTTATTGACTAGGTAAACTTCATATGAAAAACCTCCAAACATCTCCATAGAACATCCCTAGGAACTTTGTCGTATGCCTTCTCGAGGTCGATGAAAATCATATGTAAGTCTCTCTTCCTCTTCCTATATTGCTCCACCAACCTCCTAATAAGATGAATGACTTATGTGGTCGAACGCCTCGGCATGAATTCAAACTGGTTTTCGAAAATAGACACGCCTCTTCTCACCCTCATCTCCACGATCCTTTCCCAAACTTTCATAGTGTGGCTCAACAGCTTGATACCCCTATAGTTGTTGCAACTCTAGATATCACCTTTGTTTTTGTACATGGGAATCATTGTACTTACCTTCATTATTCGGGCATTCTTGTCATCTTAAAAATGACGTTAAACAACTCAGTCAGCCACTCCAAACCTACCCTGCCTGCGCACTTTCAAAATTCAATTGGGATCTCATCAGGCCCGATCGATCGTCCCCTACGCATTAAATCAAAAATTGAAAAACAGAAGCATCTTATTATATTCGAATTTTCTTTTACCTTATTATAGTGTTTGAACAATTCAAAAGATCAATCTACTTGTATTTGTTGGGTAAATTTCACATATGGTCACATAACTATCACTTTTTTCGCTAAAGTCATATAACTTTCATTTTTTTCCCACAAAAGTCACTTAACTGTGTTTCTAACACAAAGTCACAAAACTTTGACCTTACTAGCACAAAAGTCACACCTACCGAAAAATTCAACTTTGGATGGGTCATTTTTTTAATCTAATAAATACAAACTCAATTAAAAAAAACCGACCCAATCGAAAATCATATGGAGAAAATAAATAATTAAATAAATATAACTAATCCTTCCACCAAATACACGATCCAAAAATGTGTGGAACTAAAATATTTATTCTAGGATTAATTTTAGTTTGATAGTTTCTTTTTCTTCATAATTTTAATGCAATTCAAAATCTTTTTCTATATGATTCTTTTTCACGGGCGAAAATAAAATGTTGCGGCTTGTGATGCTAGGTGTTGGATGGTGAAATTTCCATGATTGCGGTATGCAAACAAAATGCATTAGAGGAGGTATGATCGTAGATAATCTTGTCCTTGATTATTTAATTATATGCTCAACGACTAAAATATTTGGAGAGTTATTCTTGAAAAAACTTACGTCTGTAAATATTATATTACTTGATGTAAATATTAGTTAAATTCGATTAATCTACTTGGAATGATTTTTTTTCAATCTTAAGGTATATTGGCCCTTTTCTCAATATATATTGAAAAGTTTTATAATTTATTGAATAGAAAGAAATTGAATTTTGAAGGGGAGCCTTGGAGTAACTAGTAAAGTTGCTGCCATGTGACCATGAGGTCATGGTTCAAGCCGTGGAAACAGTCTCTTGCAGAAATGTGAGGTAAGACTGCTTACAATAGACTCTTGTAGTCCAGTCCTTCCCCGGACCCCGCGCATAGCTGGAGCTTAGTGCACCGGGCTGCCTTTTTAGAAAGAAATTGAATTTTATGGAGTAATAGCTATTATTTTTATCATTGGAAGCAACAATCTTGTGATAATTTTTTTTAAAATTTGTTCACCCTTTTAGTACTTTAATTCCTCCATATGAATTTTGGATCGAGTCGGTTCTTTTTAATTGAGTTTATATTTATTAGATTAAAAATAAAAAAATTAAAAAAACTTATCCATCGAAAGTTGAATTTTTCGATAGGTGTGACTTTTGTGTTAGAAAACATAGTTAAGTAACTTTGGTGAAAAAAATGATAGTTATGACCATCTATGAAATTTACCGTGAATTTGAGATTGACCCTAAACGTTTCAAATTTATTAGTTCAAATCCTAGTCAACTTACCTAACAAATTTTGGATTTTAAATTCAAACCTAAGTGGGGTTTGGGCGAGGGTAAATTGTTTTGCAAAATTTTCACCAATAACGTACATTTCTTCCTAAAACTAGTGAGAAGAACCCGTGCTCTGCACGGGCCAAATATGCATTCATAAATATAATTCTTTTAATCAACAATGATTTTTAAATTTATTATCTAAAATAAGATATATATTATGATGAATAGTTGATAAATTTTATATTAACATTGGCAAAAATATTATTAAGAACAATAATAATATAATCAACACAAATTTATATTGTGGATATATACAAATCCACGTATTACCTGCTTCTGAATAACATTTGAATCATAAAATTATGCCTGTTCAAATATTTTTATCAATCTTTACAAGGAAATTTTGTAAAATGTCTTTTGTATATACCATATATAGGAATTAATATATTAGAGAAAAATACGTAAAAGTTAAAATATAAACTAATTTAGAGAAAACTTGTAATGTAAAATTGTAAATATGCATTCTTTAGTAGGTTCCGCATTTCAAGAGTACATGTGCAGAAGATGCGTAGCTGCCAAATGTTGAGATACGTGAGTAGTATGCATATGTGGCAGAAACAATAAGGTAACTTTCAAAGTTAACTGATATCATCAATTTATTTATTTTGTTATTTTAGTACTCAAACTACTCTATACAAATTTAGTTAATATGAAATATGATGCTTACCTTGAATAGATAAAGCAGACAACATGTAATCAAATTCACCAAAAGGAAAAAAGGGAATTGTCACAACACAACAAAAAGATCATCTTCCTTTTTTTTGAAGAAATTTCAGAGAAGAGAAGCAAAAGTAAGATGAGGGAACGGTGGCGAAGCAAAAAAATATTTAAAGTTTAATATATATATATATATAATATAATTTTTTAATGAAAAATATTCAATTGACCACCGTTCGATGTATATAGCTCCGCAACTGGAGGGAGCAAAACAGAATAAAGAAAATACTAAGCAAAAACCTAAAATTGGTGTCAAGGTGGGTCAATGAATTGAACAAATGAACACATAACTATAGTCTATAAGCGCTCTATTTTTTATATTTTTATTTTGATTATTATCTATATCTATATATATATATATCTACCTTTGAGATAAGGTATATTCGCCCCGGGAAACAAAAACTAAATATAAAAATCTTGGAACTTTCTCATAGTCAAAGGAAATGTTTAAATGCATTTTTTAATGTTAGTCAAAATTAGAGAGAGAAGTTTAGCTTTCCTAAGAACATATTGGAACGTTCAAAGGAAAATGTTTTATAGTAAAAATTAGAAAGATAACTATAAAAGATTGATTTTTCCTTTGGAGGGATCAGAGATTAATTAAGCAAACCTCCATATTCCTTTCCTTCCCCATTTATGTTCAGATGGGGCAACAGCAATCAAAAGACCAACTTTTGTATCAACAAGTAAATTATGGAAACGTTGAAGGAATCAAATCTCTCCACCGCGAAGGCGCTGGCCTTGAGGTATTATGAATTTTTATGTTATCTCAATGTTTTTATTTCCTAATTTTGGAGATTTTACGGTTTTTTAAATTTTAGGGGAAATTATGTGGAAAAAGTTCTGAATTTGATGAGATTGAGTTGCTATAGTGATGAGGAATAAACTGTATGCAAACCTTACCCCTACCACTTTACAAGGACAAACAATTCAACACAACATAAAAAAATCATGGCAAAATATTAAAGAAACATGATAAAGATGTCTGAGAAAAATGACTATCATAAATTAATACGATAATCGAAGTAAAAGAAATAATAGATAGTAGCAGAAATCGAATGACACGAAATTACAAGAATAATATTACGAAATTACAAGAATAATATTACGATTACTTATAAGAAAGGGTAAGTATGACAACGCTCAATTACCTACTAACCTTCTATCCTTATCTGTGTCATCCGTACTCTCCTATCTAAGGTTGTTTACGACCGACCTGCGCCGTGTCCTGTCTAATAACCTCTCCTCAATACTTCTTTGGCCTACCTCTACCTCTCCTAAAATCCTTTTCCGAAATATCAATGAATGAGCTATGGCTCAATTCAAACTAGTTGGGTCCGCTGTATGAATCACCGGATATTTATATGCTCTATTCAAACCCACTTCTGTTCCACAAACTCCGTGTGCATTCAATGTACCCTAAGCTTCCTCCTCGATTTGAGTTTAGGACTAGTTATGCTTTGTGAAGCTCACATAGAGAGTGTTTGTGTTTACAATGATTAAGAATATTGCAGGAATTTGTGGTTATAATGTGTATAATGGGTTGATTTTCAGTGGCTAGATAAGGAAGGGAAGACACCGTTGATTGTGGCATGCATGAATCCCGAGCTTTACAATGTTGCAAAAACTTTGATAGAATTGGGTGCCAATGTCAATGCTTACCGTCCAGGTAATAATCTTTTGTGTTTTTCTATACTAAGATGGTAAATTGTGGTAGTGACTTAACCGGGAAAAGTTCTGTGTAATAATGAAGTGAACTAAAAGAGATAAAAATTATGGTGCTGATTGATAGGTATTTCTTTTGTGTGTATGTAACATGGGACATGAGTATTTCGACATGACTTGTTAGACTTCACGTTAAGTCACTTGATTCTTGCAATTATCTTATCAGAAAATGATCAATGCTAATGTTTTTTTTTTTTGAGAATGATAACAGCATGATCAATTTTAATGTTATGAAATGGTAATTTATTTGTATAAGAGATACTCCCCACCTCAACATATTTTACGCACTTTCCTTTTTCGTTCATCATAGAAAGGTTTGATCTTTTCTTTTATTCTATTAATTCAAGCAATTGTGCATTTGTTTAATCAAACATCGGTTATTACTAGTAAATTAAAATACTTGACTTTTTTCCAGCCTCTATTTTCATCTAGATTTAGATGAAGTGTCCTGAATTTATCAGGATAGTTATATTACATTTGTTTTGAATTTCCAAATTTATTTCATCTTTACATAATTAGTGCTGTTCAACTGTTCTGTACATTATGGATATCTATTTGATCCTTCTTTAACACCTTTATGTACATCTTTAGGCCGTCATGCTGGGACTCCTCTACATCATGCAGCAAAAAGAGGTCTTGAGCAGACAGTTAAGTTGCTCCTTTTACATGGAGGTATATCTACTCAAACTGGTACATTTATTGAATGATTCTTTTATGCTATCAGCCCCTTTTTGACTTGTTTGATTTCCTTCTTGTCTCACATGTCTTAAGCAAATGCATTGATAATGAATGATGACTGCCAAACTCCCCTTGATGTTGCCAGAATTAAAGGTTTCAGCAATGTTGTCCGTGCAATTGAGGTATATGTTCACGCTTAAGTTTTATGTTTTTAATTCAATGCTTCAACTTATGCGAGGATTATGTTCTAATTTTCTCACAGTGTCTTCCTTCTTTTTCATGTATGTGTTTAGAGCCATATTTGCTTATTTTCTGGTTGGTTACGGGAACTTTACGGGCCTGGATTCCTTGGACTATTGGCACCACAGTTGCTTAGCCGGAAAGTGTGAGTATAATGTTCATTTTATCTGCACAGTAAAATTGTTTTAAGCAGAGCTAATTGTAGGGTGTTTCTTCAGTCTTGACTAATGCATATTCACATGGTTATATTTAATGGAGATCTAGGCTATGGTGTGTGACTTCTTAAGTTGGTCTCACACCGTCGCGTATTGTTTTTTCCCTTCTTTGGCTTGTTATCCTACGTATTGCATCATTGTTGCATGGTGTTGATTTATGTATCTTATTTCTGCTGCTACCGATTCTTTTTACAGTTCAATAGTTTGCTCTTGCCTTCCATTTAAGTTTTTACCATTATTATCAAAATGGACTTATGACGATTCCACATTTTTATAGCTGGGTGGTTGTCTTACCATGCGGTTCCCGTAATCTCAGAAAGCCTTTCAAGTTGGAGCTTGCTATATATTCAGCTGTCCAGGTACGTTGCGCTTTCTAATCTTTTACAATGTATAAGTTGGGAGCTTAAGACTGTTAATTTTTCTGTTGCCTGGTACTTAACCTGTTTCTTTGTGTCATAGACCTATACAGAGAAGCATATACTAACATACTATATCTTGATTTTAATTAATGACCATAGGTAATACTGGGTTGACAAACTAGATTCATATTCTTGGCTTTCTGTTGCCTGGTACTTAACCTGTTTCTTTTTGTCATAGACCTATACAGAGAAGCATATACTAACGTACTATATCTTGATTTTAATCAATGACCATAGGTAATACTGGGTTGACAAACTAGATTCATATTCTTGGCTCCAGGTGTTGAGCAATGAGCTGAATTCATATTTTTACCTCAGTCCTAGTCCTGGATGGTTTCTTTGGAACGCTTCTCAAAAACTTTAAGAAATTTATCATCTCTACTCGTAAAAGTGTACTTTTTATAAACCACATCATTTGTGAAAGAACAAAGTTTAATCACTATCTTTGGGCGAACCCTTCAGGTGGACTTGCTACATTGCAAGTCTAGAGACTCTTTCTTTTGCTAGTAGATTACGTTCTTCTGTACGTTTGCGTTCTTTTTGGTTAGAAAAGTCAAAATCCACTTTTTTCATGTATTCTTTCCTGATTGCTGCTCATATCATATGCTTTCCATTGGGGCCAGGGAAAGCAATTTGTTTGTTGTTCTGAAAAGTCAAGTTTATGCTATTAACTTATGTTGTGCTATATCTTGACCAGGATGCTCAGCCCCGCACAATAGTTGCACTGTGGAAGGCCAATATGGAAGAACCAAATTTCAGCCAGCCTGATTCAGCAGTTATCATATCCAATATTTCTAGCAGTAATTTCTTTAACCAGAGTTCTTATAGCTGCAATGCAATATTTCCATTTGAAGATGATTATTTGTTAATTTTCATGCATAGTCCCGAGGCGCTGGAGGCGAAGGCGAGGGATAATGCCCTCCCAAGTGATAAAGAATAGACTCCGAGGAGCTAGGCGTAAGTACATTGTATTCTGATCTGGTAAAAGTCTCCCAGAAGAATTGGGGTGACATAGTTCATAACCAGGGGCTATGCAATTTTTATTAACTTTGAAACTCACAATAAGGCAGTTCTATTACTTAAATGTACTGGTAATGTAGTGCTCTAACCACAGTATGTGCTAGTGTATATGCATAGTATTCTTCTACAGGAAGGATATATATAGTATATATATATGGGGCTTGAAAACTAGTCATAGGACTATGCAATGATTTGCTGAGACTTATTAAGTCAGCTAGAAATTTTGCCAGCTGTTCTAATCAATTCTAAGACCGTTGTCTCCAAGCTTGTGCTTGACATTTAGTCTTAAATCTTATTGGTCAAATTTATTCCAAGTGTCTGAAATGATGATACTTTTGTTCTCATTCTCATCCTATTATTTACATACCTTCACCTCAGAATTAAAAACATTGTTCAAAACCTTGAGTCTGTATGTGGAATTAGAGGAGAAAAGCGGGGATAGGAAGTTGTACAGATTAGCCAAGGCGAGGGAGAGGAGGGCCCGTGACTTGGATCATGTGAGGTGCATTAAGAACGAGGACGACAAAGTACTGGTGGAGATGACAATCTTACTTCCATAAACTCTTGAACGAAAAAGGAGATAGAGACATTGTGTTGGGAGATCTGGAGCAATCTGATATGTACCGGAATTTTGGGTATAGTAGAAGTATTAAGGCGAGGAGGTTAAGGGTGTTGTTCGCATGATGCGAAGGGGACGAGCGACCGGGCCTGATGAGATTCCAGTTGAATTTTGGAAGATCGCAGGCAGGGTAGGTTTAGAGTGGCTAACTGAGTTGTTTAACGTCATTTTTAAGTCGGCGAGAATGCCCGAAGAATGGAGGTGGAGTACACCATTGTACAAGAACAAATGTGATATCCAGAGTTGCAACTATAGGGGTATCAAGCTGCTAAGCGACACTATGGAAGTTTGGGAAAGGGTCGTGGAAATGAGGGTGAGAAGAGGAGTGTCTATTTTTGAAAATCAGTTTGGATTCATACCGGGGCGTTCGACCACACAAGCCATTCATCTTATTATGAGGTTGGTGGAGCAGTATAGGGAGAGGAAGAGAGACTTACATATGATTTTCATCGACCTCAAGAAGGCATACGACAAAGTTCCTAGGGAGGTTTTATGGAGATATTTGGAGGTTAGAGGTGTATCTGTGGCGTACACTAGGGCGATCAAGGATATGTATGATGGAGCCAGGACTAGGGTATGGACAGGGGGGAGGAGACTCGGAGCACTTTCCAGTGATGATGAGACTGCACCAAGGATCAACTCTTAGCCCATTCTTATTTACCTTAGTGATGGATGGACTGAAGCGACAAATTCAAGAGGAGATGCCATGGTGTATGTTATTCGCAGACGACATAGTTGTGATTGATGAGACTCGCAGCCGAGTGAACGCTAAGCTGGAGGTTTGAAGACAGACTCTGGAATCTAAAGAGTTCAGGCTGAGTAGGACCAAGACAAAATACTTGGAGTGCAAGTTCGGTAACGGGAGCGACCTTGAGACATGCGTGGAGGTGAGACTTGGTACTCAAGTCATTCCAATGAAAGGAAACTTCAAGTACCTCAGGTCTATTATCCAAGAGGATTGAGAGATTGATGACGATGTCACACATCGTATTGGGGCAGGGTAGATGAAATGAAGGATCGCATCTGGAGTCTTATACGACAAAAAGGTGCCACCAAAACTTAAAGGTAAGTTCTATAGGGCGGTGGTTAAACCGACTATGTTGTATGGGCGGAGTATTAGCCTGTCAAGACTTTGCACATCCAAAAGATGAAAGTTGCGAGATGAGGATGCTGAGATAGATGTGTGGGTATACAAGGAGGGATATGATTAGAAATGATGATATCCGGGACAGAGTGAGAGTGGCTTCGGTGAATGATAAGATGCGGGAAGCGAGGTTGAGATGGTTTGGGCATGTGCAGAGGAGAAACACAAATGCCCCAGTACGGATGTGTGAAATGTTGGTTATGGATTGGTTCAGGAGGGATAGAAGTAGGCCGAAGAAGTATTAGGGAGAGGTGATTACGGGATATGGCGCAAGTGCAACTTACTGAGGACATGACCTTAGATAGGGGGTTGTGGAGGACGCAGATTAGGGTAAAAGGGTAGTAGGTAGTCGAGCGTAGTCCTACTTATACTTGTAAACTGGTAGTTGTAGTGTTATTATTGTAGGCCCGCTTAGCCTATCATACTAATAGGCGCAATATTGCTTTATAGTCCCATGTAGTTTGATTTCTGCTGCTATGTGTTCTTTATTTACTTGCGCTAGTTATTGCTTACTTTTTCGGAATGCGCTATCATGGCTTATTCACTTTTTGATACTAGCATTTTCATACTGCTTTAATTTTTTTCTGTGACCGGGTCTGCCCATTTCTCTTGCTTTGCTCATTTCTCTTGCTTTACTTTTGCTCTTGCTTTGTTTGTGCTTATGCTCTGTCTTGAGTCGAGGGTCTCTCGGAAATAGCTGCTCTACCTACCAAGGTAGAGGTAAGGTCTGTGTACACTCTACCCTCTCCAGACCCCACGTTGTGGGATTTCACTGAGTATGTTGTTCAAAACCTTGAGTCTTAACCAACTGTCCCTTTAATTTATGGTAGGTCTATTTTCATTTTTTGGATATACGCATGAGCTCATAATCCCTCAAGTTCCCTAAAGTTGAGCAAATTTAATCCAACTAGCGGAATGATACTTACTGGACCAAAGAACTAATGGTGAAACCATTTGCCATTCACAAGAGCATGGTTTAAATGAAAGGCGTTCCTGAGTCGTCTTCCCCAATTCCGCCCCTTTAATGGTGGCATGTGAGACCACGTGGTTTCATCATTACTTGTTAGTTTTAATGGTCAGTTGGGCCAAATATGCTCAACTTTAGCAAACTTGACGAATGAATGTGTTCAAATGTATATTAAATGATGAAAATTGACCTAACCCAAAGGCCCAAACACTAGAATTTTTTTTGGTTAAAAACTCTCAGAAACTCCATTTTGTAGTTTAAAGATTCGAAATGATTGTTCCATTTTGTAGAAATGAATATTGGCTTCGAGGGGGCAGGACACAGTATAATTATCTGTCTATCGCATGGTTCCGTTGTTTAAGTCAAAGCACTCATTAGTTACATTATGCAACTTTATAACTGAATCACTTTCCCCACTTCCAAAATGTTGATTGCAGAAACAAGAATTAAACTTACGGCAGTCCAGGAAAGCGAAAAGCAGCAATTGCAGTCTTTCAGCAATGCATGCAAGGGAATTCCGCAGGTGAAATATCGAACATCCTTTCTCTTCAGAAGCTAAGTTTGTATTCGTGTCTAGATCTACTTGCTGCTTGCCAACTGATTACTAATTTATTATATTCATGAATTTGTAACAAGGACTATGCTGCCAGTGAACGGATAGAACTGTGCTTTTTCTTAGTAAATAGCTATTTAAAAAACTTATCTCTTAGCTGCTGCACCACATTTTCAGGTCATGCATCCAGCATTTCCTTTCAGATCTCAAGCCCCTGTGGTCCCTGCAACTGCTCCATCAACCACAGACGATATGGAATTAGCAATGGCGATTAGTGCCTCTCTTCAGTCCGCTTCACAAGAAAGACCAACCTTTCATGAGAATCACCCTGGATCAGCCAGTCATAGTGATAGCTCCTTTACAGGGGCTTCTTCCCAAAAAGCTAGTAGTAGTGGCTGTCAAGTTGAGGAAGCCAGTTCAAGTGTCACTCAAGTGGAGCAAGTCCAGGCTTCGAGTGATACGTCTGCTGTTGTCCAAGCAATGCCGGAGAATCCGGTTACTGCATCTGTCCCAACAGCTCCTCCTCTTACCGACGACGTAATAGACAATGTGCCAATTCATTATCCATCGATAGACTCCAGCCCAATTGACTTGACTGTTCAGAACTCTGGAGCACACGAAAGCAATAATCCTGATTGTGCTTCTTCATCTTGTATAATATGCTTAGATGCTCCTGTGGAAGGAGCTTGCATCCCTTGTGGCCATATGGCTGGATGCATGTCTTGTTTGAATGAAATAAAGGGAAAGAAGTGGGGCTGCCCTGTCTGTCGTGCCAAGATAGATCAGGTGATAAGGCTATATGCTGTTTAACAGTTGAAGCAGCAAATGATCGAAGCAGTAAATGTAAGCAATTCGGGAACCTCATGTCCTCTTAATTGCCTTTGTTTCACTAGATATAATATCTAAGCGAATATGTTGAATTATGTCATTCTGTCTCAGTAACATTTCTGCTTTCTGAAATATAGCCAAGTTTTGGGGTATTCCAATTTTTGACTAATTGGCTCTTGTTTAAGTAAATCTTGGGTTCTGCTATTAGCATACAGCACTTTGTGTTTGTTAACGAAGGCAATATATTATTATTATTATTTAGGGTCTTTTCTAGTTGGTAAAAGACACTGTTGGATTTTTTTCCCATGAGGTGGCATCATGTTTTAGAACATGAAACTGGAAGAAATTGGAGAGGGATGATAACTGGAGCGACGCCCTTGTTGCCTATTGACCTAACTTTTTCTGAACCATATGTATTGGAATCCTGACTAAACTCTAGCTTTCCTGGTAACTAAGAAAAGGGAGGAAAATGTGTGCGCTTTTGGGAAAAAAAGGTTTTTAGATCTAAAGTTGTACATCATAAAAGTTCTTGCTATCGTCATCAAAAGCATCTCAGGAAATATGACCAATTTTGGAACTGATAGGTGTTTCCCTTATTCTGTTCAAAATTATTTTTATTCTCTTAGAACATTCCCCTTGCTGCATGTGCATTTATATATTTGTAGACCTGTTGACTTGTCCCAAGAAGATATCTTTTAGAGCTATGTCGACTGCTACCAGATGCTCTGATTTTTGCTGAATGCATTTTCAATTTTTTATTATTCTTGAGTGAGACCCTTTGAATATGAATTAAATTAAACTAATATCTGATTGATGGCTATGAATATGATTGTTGTGTGCATACTAGAATGCCGTAGAATCATATTACAAAATTCCTTTACTAGCAGCTGACCAGCTATATACTTTTTCACTTTGCAGGCATACGCAGAAGTTTTGCATTATTGGAAATTGCGAATTTTGTATACGTATATATATGCTACTAGTTGTGTTTAAGATTTTCAAAGGGAAGCAAAATGCTATGGTTGTTTTCATGGATTTTCTTCAGGGAGAAGAATGTAAATTTATTGTGCAGAGAAGTGAAACTATATTGATACGATCCCGTGTATAAGTTTTATTTTTATTGAGACCTTTATGTGGAGCTTCAACTTGGTTATTCCGTTACTAGTATGCTGGCGATGTTTATCAGTATAAATGGTCCGCTTTATGTTGTTAAAATTTGTGATGCATCCAACTACGATGTTTTTATTGTTGGGCATGATTCCTCTTTGTAGTAGAATTGTTTCTCGTGGGGAATATAAATATGGAAAATGTTGGAAATAATATTGTTTTAGATCATGTTTCAGTGTTTTGTTGGATGCAAAGTTAGCATTATGATGGACAGTTAAGTCATATTTCCTTGGTAAAATTCAATCTAATTGGAATTTTTTTACAATAGGCGGCACAAAAAGTATTGAAGCAAAAAGAAAGGAAAATCAGATTGCTCGCTTCTTTTTTTGTTTTAATGACTCTGATTTCATGCCCAAAAGGTATATCCTTGGAATGTAAAACTTATGTATATCCTTGGAATGTAAAACTTATGGAATCAGACATGATATGTGATGTGTGTGTGAGAGAGATTCATGAACATATATGAAAGGAGCAGTTGTCAAGGGAGAGAATCGAGCAAAGTTACTTGTGAACTGCAAGATGTTTTCTTCTTTCTTATAAGCCTTTTTTTTTTCCTAATAAACTCAAATTGGAAAGATCACTTTCTTCCAAAACCCGAGGAGAGATGCTTGAAGTTATATAAAGGTCATTTGGTGCACTAAGCTCCCGCTATGTACAGGAGTTCGGGGAAGGGCCGGACCACAAAAATCTATTATACGCAGTTTTACCGTGTATTTCTACAAGAGGCTGACGAGGAGGGATGCAACACGAGTACTTCAAGATGCTTGAAGTATATGAAATGTCAAAATGAGAAATGATGACAACTCTAAGGGCCGCGCTTAATGTACTTGGCTAAATTTCCCATGAGACGTTTTCCTTCATAACAAGCACACCAGACGAGGAGAAAAAAGGATGAAAAAAAACTACATTAAAATTTACAAGTTACCTTTGCACCACTAGGCAAAGTTTAATAAGTTAATATGAGACATAACCTGATAAGTTTTTAAGTCCATCATATCGGAGCACATCTACGTATACATGCTATAGTATGAAACCACCTAATGGAGGTTATAAATATTAAATGTCCAAATTAATAAATACATATAACCTACAAAAAGGTTAGTGAATATGTATGAATATTTATACCAATGATATGTATTTCATAAAAATCCTAAAGTAATATTTAATAGGGAATATTTGTACATTACTGAAAAAATATATTTAATGCTACTCCTGCCCCTCCATAGTCTAAATAAACAGCAGCCTATTCAACAGTCATTTATTACACTGTTCATAGCTACTACACAATTTTTAGACTAAACACACAGAATCCATGGCCGTCCCCTACCCAATAAAGTTCAGATCTCACTTTCTATCTCCATATTTCCTCCTTTACTTCTTCTTTCCTTAACCCCAACCCTTTTTCCTCCGCACCCATTTCACAACATTCTCTTTGAAGCCATTCAACCAATTGATACATTCTAAAGAGACGATTTTTACTAAAACTCAAGTAGTTTTCTGAAAATTTTCTTCAGATATGAAATTGTGAGCATTGAGAGGTGAACAAATAAAAGTAAATATTCGATCGAGTTGTCTTTTTTCCTCTGATTCGTGGAAAAATATTCATTCCACTTCCAATTTTATTGAACTATACAGCGTTCTCTTCCAGTCCTTTCAACCAATCTCACAGAGCCACTTTTACTAAAATTCAAAGCAGTTTCGTGAAAACTCATTTCAGATATGAAACTTTGAGTATTGAGAAATGTACAGAAAAGAGTCTAAAAATTAAATATTCAATCAAACTGTCTTTTTATTTTGATCCGTGGAAGATTTATTTATTTCCATTTTCACTTCCAATTATTGAATTTCTCCACGTCGAAGCAAATGGCGACTCTGCAAAAATTCAAACTATTAGCGACCCAATGTGCGGTAGCGGGGAGTCCGACCCGAAGCCCAACAACTAGCCCAGTCATTCACCTCCGTCGCCGGAAAACTCTTCGTATGCTCTTCCACCGCGGCAGCGGCGGAGAATCGTCCGGAGACAATGCATCTCCGGATCATACTTCCGGCGAGTCTCATTCGCCGGCTAAAGGAAAGGAACTGGTAGGAAGCCACAAGCTTAAGGATTTGTTCGTTTCAGAAAATTCGAGACCGGAGTTTTCGCCGGAAAGTGATGGTGCCGGCGGCGGTAGTATTGAATCAGCAGTTCGGGGAATCGGAGTCCGTCAAATGCGGCCGTTGTCGGCGACTTTCCGGCAACGGTTGCTTAGGAGGGTTTGGCGACCTATGCTTGTGAGTATACCCGAATAATTACAGATTAGAATATTGTATTAGTGCTAACAGCGGTGATAATAATTAGAGAATAAATCAAAAAAGTTTCTATCCTATTTGATTTGTCTTATTTACAGAATTTTTAATTTGCAGTATATCTTTTCCAAACTAAAAATTTTTAAAAATTGTTTGTCTCAATTTTGACTGAACATGGCTGGGATGAATCATATCATATTATCATGTTTTTAATTTCCAGTCCACGTAAATATATAATACATCTCTAGCAAAAAAAAAGTAGAAAAAGAAATGATAAAGTTACTCCTACGTTCCAATTTTATCTGAATCTCTTCTATTTTGGAGATTTAAATAAATTCGAACTTATGAATATAAATAGCGGTCGAAATTTATTGGCAACATCTACTTTTTAGTATAACTTTCTAAATTCAGAAATAGTTTAATTTAAAATTTTCGTTTTATTTTTAATGAGAGCCATATAAATGTTATGAAAGAAATAAAATCACAAGTTTTAAAACCTCACATATTATGACATGTTTATGATTAAGGGGTGTATAATTTGAAATATACCGAACTATAAAAAATTGATAGTGACATTCTTAGGTCGTTGCTTGATGAGTCGCATATGAAATATTGTGATGATGAGAAATTATATTAAAATTTTAAATATATTTCTATCTTTTTCTCATTGTAAAAAGATCGGTGCAACTTAAGATTATTTCATCAGGCAGTTTCAAAATTTCATATTTATTTCAGACAGAACTGATAGTATTTCAATTCAAAATTTCATACATGACCACACATGTCTTTTCTTTAATTCACTCTACCTATAAAATTAAAAGTTCAGAAAGTACTTCCTTTGATTTAGTACTTTGTTCAATTTTTTTTTACTAGTTAAAGACATAAGAAAGTTATAATTTTTTTATCCAAATGGGACAAATCGAAGTTAACGAACTGAATGAATAAAGCTAAATCAAAAGAAAAAATGCCGAATCATATTGAATTTTAAGCATGGTATTGGTATAGATTTTATGAAATTAAATACCAAAAAAATCTAAAATCGTACCATGACGATCAATAAACATCCAAATTCATAATCATAAATTTTAAAAGTCTTTTTTCTCTTAAGTTACGTACATATTCGAACTTTGTCTATAATTACATGTTTTCTTTCATTTAAACTTTGGTGGACATACTTTTTGGTATTTGTACATATCAAAAAATAAGTATCCATAAAATAATCTAACGTATATTTTTAAGATCAAATATTTTTATCATAAATAAAAAAGAATAAAATTAGGAAAATACATAGCGACATGCATTATTTAGGTATCAAATTACTTACCTTTATCAAGAAAAGGTCTCAAATTACAAAAGTTGAGAGACGTGGTATAGGCATTACGTAACTTCTATAATTTTCGTCAATTCTTTATGGCATAATACAAAAATAGACTCTCAAATTTGACTTAATTTTTTAGTATGCATTCCAACTTTAGGTGTATAGTGCACAAATAAGCACCTCGACTTGAAAAAAGTTGAACACGTAAACAAAAATGCTGATGTGGCATTGACGTGATACATAAATATTAGAAATGTCTAGATGATCATTGTGTAAGTTAAAATATTTAATTGATAAAGTGAAAACAATTGAGATGCCTAAATTGAAAGACATACTTAAAAAATGAGAACAAATTTGATGGCTTATTTATGTATTATGCTACTCTTTATCTACTTTTAGTGATGGTAAGTTGATTTATAAACTTTTGCTATTTAATTTTGATAGATTTTCTAATTACCGAGTGCATTTTGAAAAAAGTGCAGTCCGGAAGCATTAAATTTTCGCTATGTGGGGAATCCGAAAAAGAATCGGACATAAAGATTTATTATACACAGCATTACCCTACAAGACTCAATGTGAGCTTTACGTGTATTTCATTTTAGAATAGGCGTAACACATAGATAGACCGTCGAACTTGTTTAGGAATTTCAGTTAGACACCGTAATTGAGTCCCATATCACCTGACCCTCTAAGAAGACGTTTTCTATGTCATTTGAACACAAAATAAAATATGCAGCCAAACATAAAAAGTGTGTGCAATTAACATGTTAAAATAACAAATAAAACGGAGACACGCAAATTTAATTAAACCACTCAAAGAAGATTTTACAAAAAAAAAAGGCAAAATATTATTTCTCTTTCTTCCGCAAAACAGCGCCCTCGCCCTTTTCTTCTTCTCGTCCCGTGTCTTTTCTCGGCGACGACCTTCTAGCTCCGATCAACCGGAGCAATCACAAAACCACCACGATGCTAACGGCTCACCCCTCTGCTCTCCCTCCTTTCTCCGTTAATAATGAACTCTCAAAATCGCTGAAGAAGACACCCACATCTGGTTGTATTGATGCTTTTCCGGCGTTGCTCCGAACCGTTGAAGCAACGCCGCTAATGACTGCTGAGTTTTTTTAGTTGTTCGTATTTTCACAAATCCGACGCCGACGATTTGAGACGCCCACCGTTTTCACTGTTCAGTGTGGCAAATATCACGTTTATGCAATCTTATAATTTCCATCGGCATCAAAATGAATGACAGACACACTATTGTTACATACAATAAGAGCTGATATTGATAAGAATCCTAAATGTGCGATACAAAATTTTCCATCTTATTAACAACACCAATTTCCCCAATCAGCTCTCTCATATGGAGTCCCAGTTCCTTCATTTTCATAAATCTGATTACCATTGTATTTTGTGACTGTTTATATTTTCTGGCGATGCCAGATACCGTTGGAAATTTGACTTTGATAGGAGGTTGCGTCCACCCATATTTAATGACTTAAATACTAGAGTTTCGTATGTTGAAAATTTTGTCTCTTCACACGTACATAATTTACTAAGTGAGTAGATGACCGTAGGACCAATGATCGTCAAAATTCATTTAAGAAATGAAAGAGATATTGGTCCACGAAGTAAAGTGTTTGAGACATGAAAATATGACGTAGGATAAATCTACTACATCGGTGGGAAAATAAAGAATTATTCTCTTTATAAGTCTAAAAAATGAACAAGAGTTTGGGACTCCAATGGGTAACCCATGTGTTTGAAGGAGGAAGGACCTAAGTGTGCTTGGGTTCGAGGCATGTTCCACACGCGCGCCGTCTGCCCGCCCGTCGGTTTACGGGATTTTCGATATTATCTTTTGGACTCCAAATTATTTAATATTTACGGTTTGGTCCCCGGAGTTTCGAAGCGGACGTAAAAGCAAACAATTTATGGCATTATGACATAAAAAACGTTTCTGGCCATGATTACACCTCTCCTCCTCCAAAAACACTATATAAACCTCTGAAACAGATTTGAGGTAAATAGAGAGAGGACGAAAAACAAGAGAAAATCAGTGACTAAAGTGAGCACAACAGAAAAAAAAACTCTTCCTTCATTTTCCCTCTAAATCAGCAAGTCGTTTCGTGTTCGTTTTCTTCGTCAGAATCAACCTATTTGCTTTGTAGTGTTGATTCGTTGCTGTTTTATCTTGGGAGACTATTGCCCGCAAACGTAAAAACATATATATGGGCAATCTTGTCTTAAAGAAAGAGAGCCATCTCTCGACTCAGTCACAACTGTAACAATCCAGATTTAGTGTTTCTTGATTTCAGGTTATCAAGATTCAAGATTTAACAAACTTGCGGTAGTTCTGAATATTGGTTGTTTGTTCATCCTTTCGGATACTTATAATATTTATTTGCTTCTTGTACTGCAATTATATCCAACATATACTCCAACGAACTCCATCGATTCTCTAATGGCTAAGGATTTTTCTTTAATTTTCTTGTTTGAATTTCTTTTAATTAGTTAAATAGATTTAAGATGGTTTTTTTTTTTTTTTTTTAATAATGCTGGACTTTGTGGACAGGAGAGTAGAAGAAAGAAAAGGAAAAAATTGACATGTCACGCTCTTTAGAGTAGTGTAATGCACGCACTGTGCCAATTCAATAAATTGTGTCCTAACTCCTAAGTGACACAAAAAATCTCTTCTTGAAAGGTTCAAATGGTACGGTACTCAATTGGAATATCAAAATAAAAGTCTTTCGGGTAGGGGATGGTAACGGATCGGATCTGGATCGGATCCTACAAGATTCAGATCCATTTTTCATATCTGAATTCAGATTTATCGGGTCCATAAAAATCATATTCAAATCTGGATCCATTAGATCCACCGGGTCCACGGATCGGATCTGGATCTACATGTAAAATTTTTTGGCTTGAATAATATTCCTACATGTTGAAACTTCTATGACAAAATGAAACGCAATCTGATTGAAAAAAATGATTGAGTTCATTCTATCAACCTACACAAACATGACACAATTCTTTCAAAATACTGAACAAAGTTTTAGCATCACAAGAAAATAAAGAAGATTGACTTCATTAGTGATGCTGAACAAGTTGCAACTTTGAGGTAATTTTTGGAGGTTTTAGTGATGCTCCACTTGTAGTTCTACTGATTGACTTCATTAAACAACATAAAACAATGTCAGTCATATATCAAAAGTCTCATTTTTTTTTGATCAAACAAATGAGAAAAAGATACTTAAAGCTTACGGCTAGCAGATTCAAGAAAGAGAAATTTAAAAAAGAGTGATAATTTTTTCTTTTTATACAAATGAAAATATGGGAAACTGAAGAGAGCATATAAGTAAAAGAAATGAAACTTCAAAGACAAATTACATGGCTGCGTGACTTGTGCTTTATTTTGGTTCAACCCTTTACCCAATACATAAATTATGAAAAAAATTAAGAAAATACTTATAAAATTACATTCTAGGTTATGAATATATTTAATAAAAAATGGATCCACGGATCGGATCTGGACTGGATACGGACTCAAATACAAGATCCAGATCCAGATCCGATCTGTCAGAAATGAATCCAGGTCCGATCCGGATCCGTCGAGTCCAAATTTTGAAGATCTATATCCTATAAAACGGATATAGATCCATCGAATTCGGACCGGGTCCAAAATCCATTGTCATCTCTACTTCCGGGTCTATCTTTGTGTTACGCCTTTAGAATAATAACTATAGTGGAATGGCTTGATTGTTCAAACACAAAAGTGTGGCTTCTTCAAAGGGAAAGGAATAGCATTTGCTTTACCTTGTCAAAACTCAAAGTAGTAAATAAAAGAAAATGTCGGAAGACATCACTTTCTAGAATATCGAGAATGTTTACTTTTTTTTTTCCAATTTATGTGCTCTGTTTTCAAGCTAATTGAATGTCTATTTGCCGCTAGCTCTGTTCCACTATCTGCTTTTACTGCTCTCGGTGCATTATATTTTTTAGTTCGTCCATTCTTATAAAATATTTATGACTTGTTTTAAGTTATAATATTACAAAATATTTTTTTGTTCTTAAACTTAGATTTTATGTCCAATTAAAGTGAAGAATTGTAATTCTTTTAATAACTCAAAGCTCAGAGAGGCTTTTAGCCAAGGAAACAATGTCGTTTATATCTTTAATTTTTCATTTGGTTTTTGGTTCTCCTTCAAAATTTAAGAAACTTGCGTATAAATATTTTTTAAGTACTATCAGTAAATAAAACTTAAACTTGTTGCTAAAATGATAGGAGGTGATGTCGGTCACTCCTATTGAATGTTTTTATGTGTGTGATATTAGAGTACAAAATAGCCTGGGACTTAATTTCCAGATTATTTAATACTAATATTTTTTATTGATATTAATTCAAATATATAAAAATAAAAGTGAGAATGAAAACATTTTATTCTTAGGCTTTATAGCACACCTACCTTGACTCTAAAATCTTACTTAGATTGGTACTATTCGGATATAGTGACTAGATTGTCATGTAGTCTTTTTCAGCCACAAGTAATCTAGAAGTCCGGAAGAATCTTTATCATCTATTGGTATTGGTAAAATAACTAGGTTCAAAATCACACCATAGAAATAAAGGTTTTTTTCAATAATATTCAATAGAAAATTTATATTATAAATATAATTTTTCACCTTATTCCCATTTAATCAACTTATTGAAAAAAAAACGTATGGTGAGAAATAGTTTTTCATTAAAATGCTGATAAACTTCTTAATTTTTTCGTGTGAAAATATTACTATTTAAGTTTTTCCTACCGTAATTCATTAGAAAATAGCCACATCATACACATTTCTCAATGAAAAATTCAATGGAAAAATAGAATTTTTTTTAGTAGTGTCAAGTAGTTATGGTATTTAATATAGACTTTAATATATATACAGATTTTGAGTATATATTATTACGTTCACGTGAATCCATAACTTATAACCTAATTCTTGCTCTACCATGTATTATATTAAATATGTATTATAGTCTGTCTCATATATGAGGATATATTGTAAACTAAGCAAAATTGAGATGGAGAGAGTACTATTGTTATTCTACTAATTACTTACTGTAGTAAACTACGTAGTGACAAGTATATATGAATTCGTAATTCTGAAAATAGAAACCTAAGAAAGTGGTGATAAGGACGGAGAAATATAAAAGTAGTACCATAGATGAAAGAACATGACGGCAAAGACCAGCTGGAAAGAGATGAAAAGTTGATCAATAATATAGTCTAAAGTTGTGTCTCATCTGGTTTCTTTCCCTTTTGACCAAGCTGATTGATGAGTGGGATTTTCTCATTTCTTTAAGTAGCCTATTAATATTAAGGAGGACAATGAGTTAGGTAGGGCTAAGTGAATAAATTCTTCTTTATTATCATGTACGGCAAAATTAAAAATTAATAACAGCTTTGCCTTTTAATATTGAATTTATTATGTTTTTAACTCTCATATATATATATATATATATATATATATATATATATATATATTGAAAGAAATAATCTCTTGATTATTTTCATTAATGAAGAAGTCTATATATACAATATACAATCTCTAAATATAGAAAATCATATTCCTACTATAATACTAATATCCTAATTACTATGGTACAAGACTTCTACAAAATATGGTAAGTAACACAAATATACACACACGATTTCACACACAGTTTCTATCACATCCCTGCAGTCATAGCGGGCAGTTGTCGTACGCTGAAACTGTCCCTAAAATCTTCAAACAGAACCCATGGAAGACCCTTAGTAAAAATGTCAGCAATTTGGTACCTTGAAAGGACATGTAAGACACGTACTTATCCACGAGCTACCTTTTCACGAAAAAATGAATATCCATCTCGATATGTTTAGTGCGCTGATGTTGGACCGGATTCCAGAGAGACAGACGACACTAACATTATCACAATAGACCAAGGTAGCTTTCTGAATAGGAAAGTGAAGTTCTAATAAAAGATTACGCAACCAACATGACTCAGACACCACATTGGCTACTCCTCGATACTCGTCCTCCGCACTGGATCAAGATAAAGTAGCCTGACGTTTTGCCGACCAAGTTATCACCAAGAAACATACAATAACCAGAGGTTTAACGTCTGGTATCTGGACATCCACCTCAATCAACATTTGTATATGACATGAGAGTAGAGACTGGGAATGGATATAAATGCAACTCATAATCAAGTGTGCCCTGTATGTATCGTATAATGTGTTTGATCGCATGCATGTGCTCAATCCGCGGATTATACATAAATAAACACACCTGCTGAACTGCATAAGTAATAACTGGTCTCGTGAATGTAAGATACTGAAGAGCCCCTGCAAGACTACGATAGTGGGTTGGATCATCATATGGTGTGCTAGACGTAGCACTCAGCTTCGATTTGGTATCAACCAGAGTAGAAGAGGACTTACAAGATGACATGCCAGCTCTCTCAATAATCTCAGCCGCATACTTCCTCTGTGATAAAAATAGACCACCTGCATGACGAGTGACAACTATTCCCAAAAAATAACTCAAGGGCCCCAAGTCTTTCATAGCAAATTCTGAACTGAGAAGGGTCATGATAGACTTGCGCAAATTATCAGAGGAGGCAGTCAAAATAATATCATCCGCATATAACATAATGTATGCTAGAGAAGTGCCACGATGATAGATGAACAGAGAATGATCAAACATGATGTGAGAAAATTCAATAGTGGACACATAATCTTCACACCTCTTATACCAAGCCCGTGGGGCCTGCTTAAGCCCATATAAGGACTTCTTCAGCAAACATACATGGTGAGGATAATTGGGGTCCTTAAAACCCAAGGGCTGATGCATGTATATTGTCTCCTTAATATCACCGTGTAAGAAAGCATTTTTCACATCCAACTAATAAATGAGCCATGCTTTTGAGAGAGCCAGACTAAGCACAATGTAAATAGTTGTCGGTTTGACCACCGGACTAAACGTCTCTCCACAATCCATGCCAACTTGTTATGTTTTACCATCACCTATAAGACGTGTCTTATGCCTCTCAAAAGAACCGTCAGAATTTTCTTTATGAGTAAAAATCTACATAGAACGAATAATATTGACACCAGACGGACGGGGCACCAACTCTCGCGGCTTATTTGCAATAAGAGCATTATATTCATCATCCATGACCATTTCCCAATTCAGGTCATGAAGGGCAGATACATGATTACGTGGTAGGGGTGATTTGTTGACATTAGAATTTAGATTAAAATGTCTTTTAGGTTTAAAAATACCACATTGACTACGAGTAACATGCCTTTGACTCGAAATAGGAGGGGACGTGTTTCGGGTAGGTGTCGTGTCGAGTAAAACGGACCAACAAGTAATGGGCCCGTTGGCCGAAACAATGGACTATATTTGGGCCAACAGCAGCGGTGGGCCCGCCGGCCGAGAAGTAGAGACCGGATCGGTAATATTTGGGCCAGCAGGCAGTGGACATGCTGCTGATTTTGGTCACGGGACATCTCAAATAAATGGTGGATAATATACGGTGAGAGTTCATTATCCAAAAAATTATACAAACTAGACATGGAATTATACAATTTAGAAAATGAAAATTGGGTTTCATAAAAACTGACATGACCACTAATTATGATTTTATTAGAGGATAAATCAAAACACTTGTAACCACGATGATTAGACGGATAACCAAAAAATACACAAGCGATAGAACATGCATGTAGTTTGTTAATTGTAGTAGATGTGAAAAACGAGATAGCACAAACACCCAAACACCCTAAGATGAGAATACGAAAGATCCTTATTATAAAGAATTTTTAGGGGTGATTGGTATGCTAAACCTTTGCTAGGGAGTGTGTTAAGGAGGTAGGTAGCCATTTGTAATGCATGATGCCAAAAAATGGAGGTAATGAAGCATACGCTAGTCAAGTTCGGAGAATATTATTAATGGTACGAATTTTTCTTTCAAACCTTCCCATTTTGTGAGGACGTATGAGGACAAAAAAATGAAAAGATATGCCATGAGTGTCACAAAATTCCCGAAATGGCTCATTATCATATTCCCTACCATTATCACATTGAATGTTTTAAATTTTCCGTTCAAATTGGGTACGGATGAAAGCTTTAAATTTTAAGAATGTGGAAAAAACTTGAGATTCTTTAGACAAAGGAAAAGTCCACAAAAAATTAGAATAATCATCCAAAAAAATAATATAATAACGATGGCCCAAAGAACTCAAAACGGGAGATGTCCATATATCACTATGAATAATGTCAAAAGGCATCGATGTACTAGAAGTAGATGCTACAAATGGTAATCTAACATGTTACCATAGAGGACAAGAAGGACAAATATGAGTACTACGCGTACTCCTATAATCAATAAAAATATTATTTTTAAGAAAAGAAATAATAGACGACCTTGGATGACCCAAACGTAGATGGTATCCCCGAGTCCCCGACTAACAAGAGCGGCAAATGTAGAAGGTATGGCTTGATTTGTGGAAATGGTGGTGGTGGTGATTGGATAAAGCTCTCCCCGACTATTACACCTCATTAGAGGTATCCCCGTCGTGAAATCCTTCACAGAAAAACCAAAAGGGTCAAAGTTAACAAAAACCTAATTATTAGTTGTGAATTTTCGGACATACGTCAAATTTTTTAATTAAGTGAGGGGCATAAAGGAATTATCTTAGGACTAGAGGTGGATGTGGGGGGACAAAATTGTGTGACCATAACCACGAATTGGAATTAAATTGCCATCACCAATAATTATGCCACGATTATTGCTCAAATTGAAATAAGACGAGAGATTACCTTGGGCGGACATCATATGAGCAGTGGCTCCGGTGTCCATATACCAATTTGCATTCGGGGATTTAATCTAAGTGTATGCATTGCGACCTCAATATCCGTAGGTGTCGGACCGGAAACTAGGCCTGCAGTAGCGAAGGCCTACTGAGGCGAGGCCTATGCGGGCCCCGACCTTGCTAGGGGCCCGATCGATCGCTTGGGCCGGTACTCCGGAACGCATGGGCAACTAGGAAAGGCCATGTTGGGCCACTGGCCACTGGCCCAGCAGCCCCACGACCATTGTACAGTGGCCAAAGGCTGCGGCCAGTGGTGCTGTGGCCCAGCTGGCCCCCACTACCGCCACGTCTGCCACTATCGCCACTACCGCCATTGCTCCGACCACTGCCGCCGCGATTCTTGCCATTATTTTTCCGATTTTAACCCTTTTTGCGGCCACCATGGTTACGATTTTGGCTAGAGTTGGCCGAGAATGAGTGAGGGTCATCGGACGTAGCCATCATCATGATGGAATTAGCTCCGGTAGCCACTTTTTTAGCCAAGCCGGCCTCTTCTAATGTGAGAATGGAACGGGCCTGGTAGAACGGTGAAAGAGGATTACTTTGACGAAGAAGCGTCCCAATGCCATTATAAGCCTCGGATAGGCTTGCAACCATCTGAAGAACGAGACAATCATTAGTAATGGGTGCACCAACATTCTTGAGTTGATCCGCCAATTCCTTCAGCCTTTTACAATAGGTTGAGACATTCGGAAAATCCTCCATATTGACATGGGAAAATTCCTGCTCAAGAGTGACGGCACGAGAATTTTTGTTATCTTGGAATATATCACGCACCCGATTCCAAGTTTCAATTGCCTCTGGTTCAATAATCGTCTGCAGGTCCGTAAAGATAGTGGAATAAATCCACTAGAGTATTGTAGCATCAAGAGCCGCCCATAACATAGGGTCATCATCGGCAGTATGCACCTTCTCCTTTCCTGCTTCCGCGGGGATGATGTGATGAAGGATTTGATGCGAGCGTGCGTGAACTTTAAATAATTCCGCTCACGTCGCGTATATGACGTTTTCGATCTCAAGAACGATAGGGATGTAGTTCTTGATGTTAGATACTGTAAGGACAGGATGAAACATGTTCTTTGAGGAAAACATGAGGAAAGAACAAGAGGAGAATTAGGAATTTTTGGAAGAGAAAAAAAAACCACATGTTGAAGGGAGAGGTTGGCCGACGGCCAATGGCAAGTAGGGCAGCGGAAGGAGAAATTTTGGAGAATGAAAAAATTGTCGTAGATCTCGATACCATAAAGAAATAATTCTTTAATTATTTTTCATTAATGAAGAGGTCTATATATACAATATCTAAATATGGAAAATCATATTCCTACTATAATACTAATATCCTAATTACTCTTGTACAAGACTTCTATAAAATATGATAAGTAACCTAAATATACACAAATATACACACACGGTTTATATATATGTATATATATATGTGTGTGTCATGTTAAAAATATTGAATTTGAATGAAACTGTTGTATCTGTCCCTATCATTTATCGACATGTTGTCGACATTTCATCCCATTGTGTCCTATTTCAGGTTAACTCATTTTGTCATATATACTCATATTGACACACCTTTTCTTGCATCACCTGTATTACCATGCGAAGAAGTTCCATATCAATGGTGAAGAGTATCTTTAAAAAAACTACATGGTGGACTTTAAAAATGAAGGGTGAATTGGAAAACGGAGAAAAATAAAATTGGAGAGAAACAAAATTTGAAAAAAATAACTTTTTCAAATGAGCTCTCTCCAACATTAGTGGTGGAAAGTAACATTTATGTGCTTATAGGTAGAATCACATCTTTTAAAGTTCTAGCTCATAAAGGATTGAGAAGATGACATCCCCTTACGCCGTCGTCGTCGCTTCGCTCAGTTACGTCTTCGGCTTCGTGATTTTATTGATAATTTTTTTGGACTAACTTTATTTTTCATTTTCATTATTTTAATTTTTCTTCTCCTTTAATTCGCGAGGAATTTAATTAATTCATTTCATGGAATAAATTAAATTCCAACGGTCTGTTCTTTTTTGAACATACACTTCCTTTCCCAACAAACATTTTCACATCTGTTGAGACCTCCAACGTTGGCTATAAAAAAATTCAGAGGCTTCGCCTTAGAACACCACATTGAAAATCATGAATTTTTACTCTCTGCAAAATCTATCTTTTCTTTCTCTTTTCTGTGCATCGTTTTCAAAGTGGACGTGATTATTACCGTTTGTTAAGTTTGTTGAAGTTATGCAATTTCGATTGCTTGTATTGAAGAATAGAGTTTCATTCTATCATATGAGGAATTAATTCAAAAATTAGGCAATTATGAGGGGATTAAATTCCTTAAGAAAATACAATCTATGAGCTCGAAATTACGTTTTTGTTCTTCACATTTTCTGTTTTACAGTATATATTTGATTACAGGGATTACAAACTTAAGAAATTTAATATATATATATATTTTCTGTTTTGATTGGAGATTAAAGTCTTTAGATTTTCTACTCTGTCAAGTCACTCGATTTAAAGATATAAAAACTTCATCGAGTTAATAATTTTTTGTAATTGGTTTGAAAAATACAAAAACTTCACCGGTTGATTAATTCTGTTTGTGTTTTTTCTTTCCACATAGAAATGGTTGATCCAACTAATACTATGAATGCTATTGTGAATTCTATGGCTTCTACTGCAACAGATATTGCCTCAATCAGCCGCACTACGCCTGCACCTGCAATGGCAGCGACAGAAATGTCTGAAAAATTCTCCGACATTAACTTTAAGAGATGGCAGCAATAATTTTTTTCTGCTTAACGACTCTCAGTCCGCAAAAATTTATTACCGAGGATGTTCCCATCCTTCCAGATGATACTCCGAAATCCGAACGCTTTGTCGTGACGGAGGCGTGGAAGCATTATTTTCTATGCATGAACTATATTATGAATGGTTTGGATGATGATTTTTATAGTGTTTATAGCGTCTGTAGATCATCTAAAGAATTATGAAACACTTTAGACAAGAAATACAAGACCGAAGACGTTGAATTGAAGAGATTCATTGCTGCCAAATTTTTGAAATTTAAAATGATAGACACCAAATCTATCATATCGCAGATCCAGAAATTACTAGTGATTATTCACGATCTCTTTGCGGAAGGTATAACTCGAATCAATATGATTATTAAAAGTATTGATAATGTGACTAATAATGTTTTTATTATTTTTGAAGGAATATTAATTAATGAAGCTTTTCACATAGCGGCTTTCATTGAAAAGTTGTCTTCTTTGTGGAGTGACTTGAAAAACTACTTGAAGCATAAACGCAAAAAGATGAAAGCCCATTTTATTTATATCATCATCATACTAAATAAAATAAAAATAAAAAATACGTTAACTATAATACATGTTAAATATATTATTAGGTTTTATATATAATACTGACATATGTTTAGATATATTCATCCCTACATAATTTAATACGTTATTTCTAAGAAAGCTAAGACGGGTTGGACGACATAGATCTTGGTTGGTTCCACCACCACTAGAGATTGGACATATATATAATCTTTCTTCTAAAAGCTTGAGTTACAATAATTGGTTTTTATGGAAAAGAAAAAGGCACAATAGGTTTGACTTGTGTGTTAGAATTTTTTTAAACAGTTTTAGAATAATTTTGGGAAAATATTGTTTGATTAGTTGTAAATGTAATAAATAGTAGTAATTTTAATGAAAAATTGTGGGAGTATTTTTAGGAAAATTCGAGTTAGTTTCTTTGAAACTAGAGAAATTAAGGGCCTGTAAAACTGAACAAATCAATGGACTAAGAAATTAGTTCAATTTCAGCCTTTCTTTTTCCGAGTCTCTCTATCTTTTTCTGCCTTATAAATAGAGAAGGAAAAAAGTAAAAAGATTCAAAAGAAAGCAGTGTACGTCATTACAATAAAGGGAAGAAAAGGATATCAAAAAAGAGAGTTAAATCTCTACCAAATAAGAAGAAGAAAAGCAACAATGGCATTTGAAAGATCATGCTTCTTCTTGTTTTTCTTTTTCCTTGCTGTTGGTTTGTCCTCCTCTTCCCCAGCCTACATCTCATGTAATTATTCCTCGCATTTTTATTTTATTCTTTCAATGCTCTTGTTCTACATCCGCCATTCATTTTAGAGCCCGATTAATTTGAAATTGAGCCTTTGAGAATCCCACTCTTGAAGGTACAAGCTCCCTATTAGAGGGACTCAATTTCCAATGTTCGAACTAGAGGCCGTTGGTTAAAGATGGAGAGGGTACTTATCACTCCACCACAGTTTAATAACGTTTGGTGGTCCTTCATTTTTATTTCTGTCAATGCTCTTGTTCTCTAGATATTCTTGTCTTTTTCATGTTTTCCATCGGAATTCAGCATCCGCTTAATCAGAGTCGGATTTAGGTTTTGAAGTTCATAGGTTCCTACAATGATCTCAAACATAAAATAATAACTATGTTCACAATCAGCTATTTATAAATATTTCGTGAATTTCTAAATACAAATATGTGATATGAATAAAAGTCACTGGGTTCCCATGAACCCATACCTTAGGGGCTAGATCCGGCACAATAAAAGGGTAAACCATTCACTATCAATTGCGACTCTATTCGCCCCCCTATGAATGGATCAAATCCAAGATCTCTTGTTCAATTTATTGCAACACTAACAATATTTTTTCCAAAATTTGTGTTGAATTAAATTCCTTTTGTGTTTTTGCAGATGACGTGCTTAAAGTTCACATGCTAGGGGGCCGTGATCTTCTTGAAACATTTTTGGTGAAGGATAATTGTCCCATTGATTTCGAGAAAGAAGACTTCTCCCCCCTTACAGGCCAATGCAAAGGACCTATTTACAACCCACTGATATGTTGCAATGGGTTCAAGCAAATAGCTTGCAGGTATGATGGTAGGAGTGTCAAATGAGCGAGTTAGATTAAATTTATACGATTTAAATTCGCCCAAAATTTACTCAAGTTAAAATGGAGTTGATCTAAAATAAGCTAAAAAACTGGTCATTAATCCAACCGGTCTATTTTTTTACTAAGTTTTATTCCCTCCATCCCAATTTATATGATATTGTTTGACTAGACACGGAGTTTAAGAAATAAATGAAGATTAATGAACCTTGTGATCTAAACAAGTCAAATATATTTGTGTGGTTATAAATTATCTCGTTAAACATAAAAGATAAAGTTTAAAGTTAAATTGTTGTCAAATAAGGAAATGTGTTATTCTTTTTGAAACCGAATGAAAAAGGAAGTGCGTCATATAAATTGGGACAGAATGAATAATTTTTTTTAGTTGATCTTTTATAATCTTTTAAGTACATGATAAACTAATTTTTTTCTTTTTCTTTATTGTGATTATATATAATATATCAAACAAAAAAAAAATATTTTTGAAAATATTTTGATAAAGTTTTGCTCATGGATCAATTTGGGCTACATATAAACCTAAAATGAGATGATTACATTATTGAACGTTCAGAAGAATGATAGCCAACAAATGTATGTGTTTTGTATATTAAGTATAAATATACATATAATATACATAGACAGTATATAAATTTTGTATATTTTGACTAACCCCATAATTAATTTCGACCGACAATATAAAAATATAAAAACCCAAAATTTTAAATGGACGGAATCAAAATAAATCAAGTAAATAAATAAATAAATAAATTATGTTTTTATTAACTAATTTTATCACCCTAACTAACTTGCAGGTACCCAAAAGAGATAAATGATTTAGACAATGGGTGCGCCACGGGCCTGTTTTACATCATTAACAAACATTTCCCACTTGATCTTTTTGATAATATTTGCAAAGAAGGTAAAGATGGTTTGGACTGCGCCACCACTACTGGTCCAGCTATAAACAAACCAAGGGGCACTGCTGCTCCAAAATCAAGAGGCAGAAATTAAATTAGGCATGAGAATTTGTAATTGTTTTTTTCTAACCATCCGTAATTATTTTTTTCTAGTTTACAATTTGTAACTAGTTAAGTCCAATTCGGGTGTATCTGCGTTTATTTGAATATACTGTTCAGTTGTATCTAATTATATCTGACGTCGTGTGTATTTGATTATATTCGAATACATGCAACCTTAATTTCTCTGAATACATGTGTATTCAAAATGATTGTATTTCATCGCATTTAAATATACGGCGAAGCTGTGTATTTTAGTATATTTATATATTGATCTATCCTTTTGTTTTGGCTGTATTTAAATGTATTCGAGCTCCGACCAGCAAGGTCGCCGCCGGACGGGTATTTGCATGTAATTGCACTAAAAAAAATGACGAACGGTGAAAGGATCGCTAGCATCCAAAGATGATCTGAGCTGAGGTCTAGCCCTAAAGGGATAAGGAGCAGAGAAGTCGAGATCATCTCACTTAGAAACTGCTTTTCGGATTCTGTGATACATCAAAACCTTACCGGGAAGAGGTTGATTCTTGTCTACGTCATCCTCTCTTCAGTCGTCTTGTTACTATTATACTGATTTCATTAAGACAGTAGATTATTCTGATTTGCGGACAACCAAGAAATTCTAAGAAGAAAAATGCCTTTCGCTTGTAGACAGACAGAGAGCAGAAAGAGAGCCCGAGGTGCTGACCCGCAGCGAGGCAGGCCCGTCTATCCCGATCGGGATGATAAGGACTTGTCCTTACTTGAATTAAGACTTGAATGAAGTAGAAACCCGGGGAAATCTCAATAAAAAGAGTCTCGGTTCACTCTTCACCATAGTAGTGTCGCATAAAAAACGGCTCCTTCCCATCGCTATAAGCTGAGTTCAGGAAGGGACCAAAATGAAAGTTCAGGAAGAAGCCCAACAGTCCGGCAAACCAAGTCTGATTCTCTTCTTCCAACTCTACGGTTGGGAAGGCTAATTCAACATTCATGCCACGCAAGACCGCAATGGCCCCGGATGTGAAGCTACTCACGGGGAGCACATCTTACAATCCAAAGGTTCTTTTCCGGAGGAAGATCAACCATTACGCAAGTATGGTTCTATATGATAGAGTCTATTTCTCTCTTTGTAGCTTTTTTCCAAAGCAGCGCTTTTGGAGATGACAATTATTTATTAATTGTCCATGGTTCGTTCTCAACCATACAAGCTAGAAGGTATGGAACAAGTCTTTGTCCCCTCTTTGCTCCTTCTCGGTTCAACATCTAGAATCCCTGAGTTCTGCAGATCTGGAATATTAAGTTCCGGATAGCCGAAACTTTCGAGTCCTGTAGATACGGAACGTCCGATTCCGGACGATCGAGCCCTCGCGGGTTCTTGTTAACCTTGAGCAATTACTCCCTTTTTCCTTTTTCAAGGAAAGCGATCTTCAAAGAATTCGATTCTTTGACGCCAAGAGGCGATAAAAACTACTGTTATTTGCAGATCCAGTGGATATGCAATCTACAGTCTTAGGTATGAAACCACCCCACATCACAACATTTGTATGTGAGATCCTTTCCATGTCTCACACGGAGGGTTATCCTTATCCTTATGCGGAGTTCGTTGAGAATCGCATTAGCGGTAAGGATCGCCTTGCCCCACATAATTTGGGAGTACGACTTTGCGCTTGGCTAACACCGTTAGGGCGGGGTGAGTAGTGAGCGATCGTTTAATAAACGATGCTTCAAATTCTCCCCCTCTATCGCTATGAATTTCGCAATCCATAGGCTTAGTTGATTTCCAACTTCTGCTTTGTAGCGTTTATCCGCTTCAACAACTTCATCTTTGCTTTTCAACAAACAAAGGATTATATACGTTGTTCCCATCATCAATGAAGATCACAACGTACTTGTCTCCCCCCTCTATTTTGTATAAACTTCAAATCACCCATAAAGGTGTGACTAAGCTCTGAGGAGCGGTGCTTCTTTCGCTATTCCCTTGACGGAATTTGGAAAGGTGATTTTGCCTCTTCGCCTACCTCACATTTATTTTGAGGGTTTATGTTGACAGAAGGCAACAATCTCAACATCGTTAGCTTTTGAATGACTTATTATTTAACGTGTCTTAATCTATGATGGCATAGATGCACGGATTACAAATATATCATTCATTTGGCTATAGACATATTGTACCATTCTTAGTTATTACGGACACTGTTGGACTAGTCTCAAACCAAATTTGACCAACGGCGTCCTTTAACAAGTTTGGGACATGTATCACCTCATCTTAGAGTGATCCCATTCCCCGAAGTCCTATTGAGGACAACCTCTCCACCCCTTTTACTTTAGAGGTGGCGTTGCTTCACATGAACAACCTCTTGCCCGTGGTTAGGGCGTAATCGGATCATATGTGATCTCGATACTCGGGCCCACTCTAGTTGTTTTGGCAGACTGAGTGTCCAATTTCTTTACTGCCTTTCTTTAGGCCTTCAGATCATCTAGGACACGGAAACTCCGGCCCACCTTACTAGGTGTCCATTACTTTTCCTATGAAATGAATTCGGCATCACTCCGGTCGCCGGAGGCTTTATATGACCGAGTGTCCAATATCATCATATCAAAGGAATTTTGGCCCACTCCAGTCGCCCGGAGGCTTTGTATGACTGAGTGTCCAATATCATCCGATGAAGGATCTTCTGCCAAATAATATGACAGGCTCAACGTCATTAACTTTTAGACTTCTTCCGTTATGATTGGTGCCCGTATAATTCTTGGCGCTTACTTAAGAGTGGTAACAATTTTCGCACGATCGGTGGATCTTTCTCACTCGTATGTGCGAACATACTTTACACACTTTTAATAATTACACTTAAAAGAACGGATCTTTTTAAGTCGTTTACAAAATCCAATTTTTAAACGGAAAAGAAGATGAGATTAAACTTCTGATTTGTTAAAGCGTAAGGAATATAAATTATTTTCATATTCCTCCTTACTTTAATCCATTTTTAATCAGACATCATTTAATCTTTATTTTTGACAAGTAAGAAAAATACTTATCATTTAATCTTTATTCTTGACAAGTAAGAAAAATACTTATCCCAATTTCGGATTCTGGCTCACTTCGGTCATTTCATTAGACTGAGTGTCCATTTCCTTCTCACCATTATTCGGTCTTTTGTCTGGGACAGATATAGGCCTTCTGCTACAAGATAGAATAACATCTTCGCCTTCTCCTCTTGTCCCAGCTTGACATCCTCGAGCTCTCGTGAGCGCTTGTTCCCACCGATCTTGGTAGCGGTGACACCATGAACACGTTCATCATCATCACTCTCTTCTACCAGAAAACCATTGCCATATCCAGATTTGGTCACATAACTTTTGACCGACATCTTTCGAACACTAATAGTAATACTATACAAATCTTGTCTTAAGTTTTTGGGACTCTATCGTACTTTATAAAGCAGTACGGGATGTAAATAACTATTACAAATGTTCGAAAGGATAAATAAATGGTCAAACTTCAAAACTGCCGCAAGTGCGTTGTGTCTTGAATCTTGATCACCTTGCAAAGCCAACTTTGAGAACTGCCGCAAGTATGTTGTGTCTTGAATCTTGATATCCTGAAATCAAGAAACAACTAAATCTGGAAGGTTACAACGTTGTGTGTTGAGTCGAGGATAGCCCTCTATCCTTAAGACAAGATTGCCCCGTATATATGCTTTTACGTTAGCGGGCAATAGTCTCCCAAGATAAAACAACACTTTAATCTAAACACTACAAAGCCAATAGGTTGAGCATGTCGAAGAAAACAAATATGACTCGACTTGTCAAGATATGGAATAGGAAGGAAGAGTTTCTCTTTACTCTTCTCTTTTGTCTCTGTGTATATAGTGTGTCTCTGTAGTGTATATCTTGCGTATACGTGAGGGTTTGGTCACCGTTTTTGACTTTTTCAGCCACCGTTTTGCTGATTTTTCAGCCCTTTGGTTTGCTGATTTTTCACCATGTTTGCTTTTTTCGTGTCTTTTTCGTCGTTTTGTGGCCTTTGTTTTTCGTCTATATTCTCCACTTGAATTGAGCCAAATGAGGCTCAATATATAACATAGAGAAGGGGCTGTCCAACTCGCCAAAACATGGTGTTAATGGCCATTTAGGAGGGCATTAAAACAGCCAAGTAATGGTGTTAATGGCCATTGAAAGGTCGCCCAATCCCCAGTAATGGGCTGTTAATGGAGGAGTTAATCGGCCAAGTAATGGCTGATTAATTCCTCAAAAAAAATTCCCAACGGTAGGCGAGAAAAAGTCTCCGAAATTCGGGGACCAAACTCGTAAATATTGAAACTTCGGGGACCAAATCCGTACATATAAAAGAATTCGGTCCAAACTGTACATATGAAACTTCGGGGATCAAACGTACATCCGGCGAGTTCTCGGTCCAAAAAGATAATATCGAAAGGCCCACGGCCCACGACCGGACCGGACGGACGGGCGGGCGGCGGCGCGCGCGTGTGGGCTTAGCCTTGAACCCAAGCACATCTAGGTCTTCCCTCCTTTAAACACATGGGATACCCCTTGGGGATCCAAACCCTTTACCACATTAGAGACTTATATAGAGAGCAATTCTTCCTATTCCCACCGATGTGGTAGATTTGTCCCACACCACATTTCCATGTCTCAAACACCTTACTTCGTGGACCAATATCTCTTTCATTTCTCAACGAAATTAGACGATTCTTGGCCCTACGGTCATCTACTCACTTCGTAGATCATGCATGTGCGAAGAGACAAGGTCTCCAACATGCGAAACACTAGTGTTTAATTCATCAAAGATGGGTGGACGCATCTCCCCGCCAAAGGCTAATTTCCAACATATTTTTATCATAAATAAAAAAGAATAAAATTAGGAAAATACATAGCGACATGCATTATTTAGGTATCAAATTACTTACCTTTATCAAGAAAAGGTCTCAAATTACAAAAGTTGAGAGACGTGGTATAGGCATTACGTAACTTCTATAATTTTCGTCAATTCTTTATGGCATAATACAGAAATAGACTCTCAAATTTGACTTAATTTTTTAGTATGCATTCCAACTTTAGGTGTATAGTGCACAAATAAGCACCTCAACTTGAAAAAAGTTGAACTAGTAAACAAAAATGCTGATGTGGCATTGACGTGATACATAAATATTAGAAATGTCTAGATGATCATTGTGTAAGTTAAAATATTTAATTGATAAAGTGAAAACAATTGAAATGCCTACTTAAGCACACTCAAAATTGAAAGACATACTTAAAAAATGAGAACAAATTTGATGGCTTATTTATGTATTATGCTACTCTTTATCTACTTTTAGTGATGGTAAGTTGATTTATAAACTTTTGCTATTTAATTTTGATAGATTTTCTAATTACCGAGTGCATTTTGAAAAAAGTGCAGTCCGGAAGCATTAAATTTTCGCTATGTGGGGAATCCGAAAAAGAATCGGACATAAAGATTTATTATACACAGCATTACCCTACAAGACTCAATGTGAGCTTTACGTGTATTTCATTTTAGAATAGGCGTAACACATAGATAGACCGTCGAACTTGTTTAGGAATTTCAGTTAGACACCGTAATTGAGTCCCATATCACCTGACCCTCTAAGAAGACGTTTTCTATGTCATTTGAACACAAAATAAAATATGCAGCCAAACATAAAAAGTGTGTGCAATTAACATGTTAAAATAACAAATAAAACGGAGACACGCAAATTTAATTAAACCACTCAAAGAAGATTTTACAAAAAAAAAAGGCAAAATATTATTTCTCTTTCTTCCGCAAAACAGCGCCCTCGCCCTTTTCTTCTTCTCGTCCCGTGTCTTTTCTCGGCGACGACCTTCTAGCTCCGATCAACCGGAGCAATCACAAAACCACCACGATGCTAACGGCTCACCCCTCTGCTCTCCCTCCTTTCTCCGTTAATAATGAACTCTCAAAATCGCTGAAGAAGACACCCACATCTGGTTGTATTGATGCTTTTCCGGCGTTGCTCCGAACCGTTGAAGCAACGCCGCTAATGACTGCTGAGTTTTTTTAGTTGTTCGTATTTTCACAAATCCGACGCCGACGATTTGAGACGCCCACCGTTTTCACTGTTCAGTGTGGCAAATATCACGTTTATGCAAATCTTATAATTTCCATCGGCATCAAAATGAATGACAGACACACTATTGTTACATACAATAAGAGCTGATATTGATAAGAATCCTAAATGTGCGATACAAAATTTTCCATCTTATTAACAACACCAATTTCCCCAATCAGCTCTCTCATATGGAGTCCCAGTTCCTTCATTTTCATAAATCTGATTACCATTGTATTTTGTGACTGTTTATATTTTCTGGCGATGCTAGATACCGTTGGAAATTTGACTTTGATGGGAGGTTGCGTCCACCCATATTTAATGACTTAAATACTAGAGTTTCGTATGTTGAAGATTTTGTCTCTTCACACGTACATAATCTACTAAGTGAGTAGATGACCGTAGAACCAATTATCGTCAAATTTCATTTAAGAAATGAAAGAGATATTGGTCCACGAAGTAAAGTGTTTGAGACATGAAAATATGACGTAGGATAAATCTACTACATCGGTGGGAAAATAAAGAATTGTTCTCTTTATAAGTCTAAAAAATGAACAAGAGTTTGAGACTCCAATGGGTAACCCATGTGTTTGAAGGAGGAAGGACCTAAGTGTGCTTGGGTTCGAGGCATGTTCCACACGCGCGCCGTCTGCCCGCCCGTCGGTTTCTGGGCTTTTCTGATATTATCTTTTGGACTCCAAATTATTTAATATTTACAGTTTGGTCCCTGGAGTTTCAGGAAGCAGACAGAAAGCAAACAATTTATGGCATTATGACATAAAAAACGTTTATGGCCATGATTACACCTCTCCTCCTCCAAAAACACTATATAAACCTCTGAAACAGATTTGAGGTAAATAGAGAGAGGACGAAAAACAAGAGAAAATCAGTGACTAAAGTGAGCACAACGGAAAAAAAAACTCTTCCTTCATTTTCCCTCTAAATCAGCAAGTCGTTTCGTGTTCGTTTTCTTCGTCAGAATCAACCTATTTGCTTTGTAGTGTTGATTCGTTGCTGTTTTATCTTGGGAGACTATTGCCCGCAAACGTAAAAACATATATATGGGCAATCTTGTCTTAAAGACAGAGAGCCATCTCTCGACTCAGTCACAACTGTAACAATCCAGATTTAGTGTTTCTTGATTTCAGGTTATCAAGATTCAAGATTTAACAAACTTGCGGTAGTTCTGAATATTGGTTGTTTGTTCATCCTTTCGGATACTTATAATATTTATTTGCTTCTTGTACTGCAATTATATCCAACATATACTCCAACGAACTCCATCGATTCTCTAATGGCTAAGGATTTTTCTTTAATTTTCTTGTTTGAATTTTTTTTAATTAGTTAAATAGATTTAAGATGGTTTTTTTTTTTTTTTTAATAATGCTGGACTTTGTGGACAGGAGAGTAGAAGAAAGAAAAGGAAAAAATTGGCATGTCACGCTCTTTAGAGTAGTGTAATGCACGCACTGTGCCAATTCAATAAATTGTGTCCTAACTCCTAAGTGACACAAAAAATCTCTTCTTGAAAGGTTCAAATGGTACGGTACTCAATTGGAATATCAAAATAAAAGTCTTTCGGGTAGGGAATGGTAACGGATCGGATCTGGATCGGATCCTACAAGATTCAGATCCATTTTTCATACCTGAATTCAGATTTATCGGGTCCATAAAAATCATATTCAAATCCGGATCCATTAGATCCACCGGGTCCACGGATCGGATCTGGATCTACATGTAAAAATTTTTGGCTTGAATAATATTCCTACATGTTGAAACTTCTATGACAAAATGAAACGCAATCTGATTGAAAAAAATGATTGAGTTCATTCTATCAACCTACACAAACATGACACAATTCTTTCAAAATACTGAACAAAGTTTTAGCATCACAAGAAAATAAAAAGATTGATTTTATTAGTGATGCTGAACAAGTTGCAACTTTGAGGTAATTTTTGGAGGTTTTAGTGATGCTCCACTTGTAGTTCTACTGATTGACTTCATTAAACAACATAAAACAATGTCAGTCATATATCAAAAGTCTCATTTTTTTTTGCTGATCAAACAAATGAGAAAAAGATACTTAAAGCTTACGGCTAGCAGATTCAAGAAAGGGAAATTTAAAAAAGAGTGATAATTTTTTCTTTTTATACAAATGAAAATATGGGAAACTGAAGAGAGCATATAAGTAAAAGAAATGAAACTTCAAAGACAAATTACATGGCTGCGTGACTTGTGCTTTATTTTGGTTCAACCTTTTACCCAATACATAAATTATGAAAAAAATTAAGAAAATACTTATAAAATTACATTCTAGGTTATGAATATATTTAATAAAAAATGGATCCACGGATCGGATCTGGACCGGATACGGACTCAAATACAAGATCCAGATCCGATCTGTCAGAAATGAATCCAGGTCCGATCCGGATCTGTCGAGTCCAAATTTTGAAGATCTATATCCTATAAAATGGATATAGATCCATTGAATAATAACTAAAAAGGGAAAGGAATGGATCATCACTTTCTAGTATCGAGAATGTTTACTTTTTTTTCCTCTGTTTTCAAGCTAATTGAATGTTTTTTTACTGCTCTCGGTGCATTATATTTTGTTTTAGCTTAAACTTTTTTTTGTTCTTAGATTTTATGTCCAATTAAAGTGAAGAATTGTAATTCTTTTAATAACTCAAAGCTCAGAGAGGCTTTTAGCCAAGGAAACAATGTCGTTTATATCTTTAATTTTTCATTTGGTTTTTGGTTCTCCTTCAAAATTTAAGAAACTTGCGTATAAATATTTTTTAAGTACTATCAGTAAATAAAACTTAAACTTGTTGCTAAAATGATAGGAGGTGATGTCGGTCACTCCTATTGAATGTTTTTATGTGTGTGATATTAGAGTACAAAATAGCCTGGGACTTAATTTCCAGATTATTTAATACTAATATTTTTTATTGATATTAATTCAAATATATAAAAATAAAAGTGAGAATGAAAACATTTTATTCTTAGGCTTTATAGCACACCTACCTTGACTCTAAAATCTTACTTAGATTGGTACTATTCGGATATAGTGACTAGATTGTCATGTAGTCTTTTTCAGCCACAAGTAATCTAGAAGTCCGGAAGAATCTTTATCATCTATTGGTATTGGTAAAATAACTAGGTTCAAAATCACACCATAGAAATAAAGGTTTTTTTCAATAATATTCAATAGAAAATTTATATTATAAATATAATTTTTTATCTTATTCCCATTTAATCAACTTATTAAAAAAAAACGTATGATGAGAAATAGTTTTTCATTAAAATGCTTGTAAACTTCTTAATTTTTTCGTGTGAAAATATTACTATTTAAGTTTTTCCTACCGTAATTCATTAGAAAATAGCCACATCATGCACATTTCTCAATGAAAAATTCAATGGAAAAATAGAATTTTTTTTAGTAGTGTCAAGTAGTTATGGTATTTAATATAGACTTTAATATATATACAGATTTTGAGTATATATTATTACGTTCACGTGAATCCATAACTTATAACCTAATTCTTGCTCTACCATGTATTATATTAAATATGTATTATAGTCTGTCTCATATATGAGGATATATTGTAAACTAAGCAAAATTGAGATGGAGAGAGTACTATTGTTATTCTACTAATTACTTACTGTAGTAAACTACGTAGTGACAAGTATATATGAATTCGTAATTCTGAAAATAGAAACCTAAGAAAGGGTGATAAGGACGGAGAAATATAAAAGTAGTACCATAGATGAAAGAACATGACGGCAAAGACCAGCTGGAAAGAGATGAAAAGTTGATCAATAATATAGTCTAAAGTTGTGTCTCATCTGGTTTCTTTCCCTTTTGACCAAGCTGATTGATGACCCTAAAATCTTCAAACAGAACCCATGGAAGACCCTTAGTAAAAATGTCAGCAATTTGGTACCTTGAAAGGACATGTAAGACACGTACTTATCCACGAGCTACCTTTTCACGAAAAAATGAATATCCATCTCGATATGTTTAGTGCGCTGATGTTGGACCTGATTCCAGAGAGACAGACGACACTAACATTATCACAATAGACCAAGGTAGCTTTCTGAATAGGAAAGTGAAGTTCTAATAAAAGATTACGCAACCAACATGACTCAGACACCACATTGGCTACTCCTCGATACTCGTCCTCCGCACTGGATCAAGATAAAGTAGCCTGACGTTTTGCCGACCAAGTTATCACCAAGAAACATACAATAACCAGAGGTTTAACGTCTGGTATCTGGACATCCACCTCAATCAACATTTGTATATGACATGAGAGTAGACACTGGGAATGGATATAAATGCAACTCATAATCAAGTGTGCCCTGTATGTATCGTATAATGTGTTTGATCGCATGCATGTGCTCAATCCGCGGATTATACATAAATAAACACACCTGCTGAACTGCATAAGTAATAACTGGTCTCGTGAATGTAAGATACTGAAGAGCCCCTGCAAGACTACGATAGTGGGTTGGATCATCATATGGTGTGCTAGACGTAGCACTCAGCTTCGATTTGGTATCAACCAGAGTAGAAGAGGACTTACAAGATGACATGCCAGCTCTCTCAATAATCTCAGCCGCATACTTCCTCTGTGATAAAAATAGACCACCTGCATGACGAGTGACAACTATTCCCAAAAAATAACTCAAGGGCCCCAAGTCTTTCATAGCAAATTCTGAACTGAGAAGGGTCATGATAGACTTGCGCAAATTATCAGAGGAGGCAGTCAAAATAATATCATCCGCATATAACAGAATGTATGCTAGAGAAGTGCCACGATGATAGATGAACAGAGAATGATCAAACATGATGTGAGAAAATTCAATAGTGGACACATAATCTTCACACCTCTTATACCAAGCCCGTGGGGCCTGCTTAAGCCCATATAAGGACTTCTTCAGCAAACATACATGGTGAGGATAATTGGGGTCCTTAAAACCCAAGGGCTGATGCATGTATATTGTCTCCTTAATATCACCGTGTAAGAAAGCATTTTTCACATCCAACTAATAAATGAGCCATGCTTTTGAGAGAGCCAGACTAAGCACAATGTAAATAGTTGTCGGTTTGACCACCGGACTAAACGTCTCTCCACAATCCATGCCAACTTGTTATGTTTTACCATCACCTATAAGACGTGTCTTATGCCTCTCAAAAGAACCGTCAGAATTTTCTTTATGAGTAAAAATCTACATAGAACGAATAATATTGACACCAGGCGGACGGGGCACCAACTCTCACGTCTTATTTGCAATAAGAGCATTATATTCATCATCCATGACCATTTCCCAATTCAGGTCATGAAGGGCAGATACATGATTACATGGTAGGGGTGATTTGTTGACATTAGAATTTAGATTAAAATGTCTTTTAGGTTTAAAAATACCACATTGACTACGAGTAACATGCCTTTGACTCGAAATAGGAGGGGACGTGTTTCGGGTAGGTGTCAGGTCGAGTAAAACTGGACCAACAAGTAATGGGCCTGTTGGCCGAAACAATGGACTATATTTGGGCCAACAGGCAGTGGGCCTGCTGGCCGAGAAGTAGAGACTGGATCGGTAATATTTGGGCCAGCAGGCAGTGGACATGCTGCTGATTTTGGTCACGGGACATCTCAAATAAATGGTGGATAATATACGGTGAGAGTTCATTATCCAAAAAATTATACAAACTAGACATGGAATTATACAATTTAGAAAATGAAAATTGGGTTTCATAAAAACTGACATGACCACTAATTATGATTTTATTAGAGGATAAATCAAAACACTTGTAACCACGATGATTAGACGGATAACCAAAAAATACACAAGCGATAGAACATGCATGTAGTTTGTTAATTGTAGTAGATGTGAAAAACAGATAGCACAAACACCCAAACACCCTAAGATGAGAATACGAAAGATCCTTATTATAAAGAATTTTTAGGGGTGATTGGTATGCTAAACCTTTGCTAGGGAGTGTGTTAAGGAGGTAGGTAGCCATTTGTAATGCATGATGCCAAAAAGATGGAGGTAATGAAGCATACGCTAGTCAAGTTCGGAGAATATTATTAATGGTACGAATTTTTCTTTCAGCCTTCCCATTTTGTGAGGACGTATGAGGACAAAAAAATGAAAAGATATGCCATGAGTGTCACAAAATTCCCGAAATGGCTCATTATCATATTCCCTACCATTATCACATTGAATGTTTTAAATTTTCCGTTCAAATTGGGTACGGATGAAAGCTTTAAATTTTAAGAATGTGGAAAAAACTTGAGATTCTTTAGACAAAGGAAAAGTCCACAAAAAATTAGAATAATCATCCAAAAAAATAATATAATAACGATGGCCCAAAGAACTCAAAACGGGAGATGTCCATATATCACTATGAATAATGTCAAAAGGCATCGATGTACTAGAAGTAGATGCTACAAATGGTAATCTAACATGTTACCATAGAGGACAAGAAGGACAAATATGAGTACTACGCGTACTCCTATAATCAATAAAAATATTATTTTTAAGAAAAGAAATAATAGACGACCTTGGATGACCCAAACGTAGATGGTATCCCCGAGTCCCCGACTAACAAGAGCGGCAAATGTAGAAGGTATGGCTTGATTTGTGAAAATGGTGGTGGTGGTGATTGGATAAAGCTCTCCCCGACTATTACACCTCATTAGAGGTATCCCCGTCGTGAAATCCTTCACAGAAAAACCAAAAGGGTCAAAGTTAACAAAAGCCTAATTATTAGTTGTGAATTTTCGGACATACGTCAAATTTTTAATTAAGTGAGGGGCATAAAGGAATTATCTTAGGACTAGAGGTGGATGTGGGGGGACAAAATTGTGTGACCATAACCACGAATTGGAATTAAATTGCCATCACCAATAATTATGCCACGATTATTGCTCAAATTGAAATAAGACGAGAGATTACCTTGGGCGGACATCATATGAGCAGTGGCTCCGGTGTCCATATACCAATTTGCATTCGGGGATTTAATCTAAGTGTATGCATTGCGACCTCAATATCCGTAGGTGTCGGACCGGAAACTAGGCCTGCAGTAGCGAAGGCCTACTGAGGCTGAGGCCTATGCGCAGCCGCCCCGTCGCTAGGGCCCGGTCCGATCGCTTGGGCCGGGCACCGCCGGAACGCATGGGCAACTAGGAAAGGCCATGTTGGGCCACTGGCCACTGGCCCAGCAGCCCCACGACCATTGTACAGTGGCCAAAGGCTGCGACCAGTGGTGCTGTGGCCCAGCTGGCCCACTACCGCCACGTCCGCCACTATCGCCACTACCGCCATTGCTCCGACCACTGCCGCCGCGGTTCTTGCCATTATTTTTCCGATTTTAACCCTTTTTGCGGCCACCATGGTTACGATTTTGGCTAGAGTTGGCCGAGAATGAGTGAGGGTCATCGGACGTAGCCATCATCATGATGGAATTAGCTCCGGTAGCCACTTTTTTAGCCAAGCCGGCCTCTTCTAATGTGAGATTGGAACGGGCCTGGTAGAACGGTGAAAGAGGATTACTTTGACGAAGAAGCGTCCCAATGCCATTATAAGCCTCGGATAGGCTTGCAACCATCTGAAGAACGAGACAATCATTAGTAATGGGTGCACCAACATTCTTGAGTTGATCCGCCAATTCCTTCAGCCTTTTACAATAGGTTGAGACATTCGGAAAATCCTCCATATTGACATGGGAAAATTCTGCTCAAGAGTGACGGCACGAGAATTTTTGTTATCTTGGAATATATCACGCACCCGATTCCAAGTTTCAATTGCCTCCGGTTCAATAATCGTCTAGTGTCCGTAAAGATAGTGGAATAAATCCACTAGAGTATTGTAGCATCAAGAGCCGCCCATAACATAGGGTCATCATCGGCAGTATGCACCTTCTCCTTGCCTGCTTCCGCGGGGATGATGTGATGAAGGATTTGATGCGAGCGTGCGTGAACTTTAAATAATTCCGCTCACGTCGCGTATATGACGTTTTCGATCTCAAGAACGATAGGGATGTAGTTCTTGATGTTAGATACTGTAAGGACAGGATGAAACATGTTCTTTGAGGAAAACATGAGGAAAGAACAAGAGGAGAATTAGGAATTTTTGGAAGAGAAAAAAAAACCACATGTTGAAGGGAGAGGTTGGCCGACGGCCAATGGCAAGTAGGGCAGCGGAAGGAGAAATTTTGGAGAATGAAAAAATTGTCGTAGACTGCTGATACCATGAAAGAAATAATTCTTTAATTATTTTTCATTAATGAAGAGGTCTATATATACAATATCTAAATATGGAAAATCATATTCCTACTATAATACTAATATCCTAATTACTCTTGTACAAGACTTCTATAAAATATGATAAGTAACCTAAATATACACAAATATACACACACGGTTTATATATATGTATATATATATGTGTGTGTCATGTTAAAAATATTGAATTTGAATGAAACTGTTGTATCTGCCCCTATCATTTATCGACATGTTGTCGACATTTCATCCCATTGTGTCCTATTTCAGGTTAACTCATTTTGTCATATATACTCATATTGACACACCTTTTCTTGCATCACCTGTATTACCATGCGAAGAAGTTCCATATCAATGGTGAAGAGTATCTTTAAAAAAACTACATGGTGGACTTTAAAAATGAAGGGTGAATTGGAAAACGGAGAAAAATAAAATTGGAGAGAAACAAAATTTGAAAAAAATAACTTTTTCAAATGAGCTCTCTCCAACATTAGTGGTGGAAAGTAACATTTATGTGCTTATAGGTAGAATCACATCTTTTAAAGTTCTAGCTCATAAAGGATTGAGAAGATGACATCCCCTTACGCCGCGTCGTCGCTTCGCTCGCTTACGTCTTCGGCTTCGTGATTTTATTGATAATTTTTTTGGACTAACTTTATTTTTCATTTTCATTATTTTAATTTTTCTTCTCCTTTAATTCGCGAGGAATTTAATTAATTCATTTCATGGAATAAATTAAATTCCAACGGTCTGTTCTTTTTTGAACATACACTTCCTTTCCCAACGACATTTTCACATCCGTTGAGACCTCCAACGTTGGCTATAAAAAAATTCGTAGGCTTCGCCTTAGAACACCACATTGAAAATCATGAATTTTTACTCTCTGCAAAATCTATCTTTTCTTTCTCTTTTCTGTGCATCGTTTTCAAAGTGGACGTGATTATTACCGTTTGTTAAGTTTGTTGAAGTTATGCAATTTCGATTGCTTGTATTGAAGAATAGAGTTTCATTCTATCATATGAGGAATTAATTCAAAAATTAGGCAATTATGAGGGGATTAAATTCCTTAAGAAAATACAATCTATGAGCTCGAAATTACGTTTTTGTTCTTCACATTTTCTGTTTTACGGTATATATTTGATTACAGGGATTACAAACTTAAGAAATTTAATATATATATATATTTCTGTTTTGATTGGAGATTAAAGTCTTTAGATTTTCTACTCTGTCAAGTCACTCGATTTAAAGATATAAAAACTTCATCGTGTTAATAATTTTTTGTAATTGGTTTGAAAAATACAAAAACTTCACCGGTTGATTAATTCTGTTTGTGTTTTTTCTTTCCACATAGAAATGGTTGATCCAACTAATACTATGAATGCTATTGTGAATTCTATGGCTTCTACTGCAACAGATATTGCCTCAATCAGCCGCACTACGCCTGCACCTGCAATGGCAGCGACAGAAATGTCTGAAAAATTCTCCGACATTAACTTTAAGAGATGGCAGCAATAATTTTTTTTCTGCTTAACGACTCTCAGTCCGCAAAAATTTATTACCGAGGATGTTCCCATCCTTCCAGATGATACTCCGAAATCCGAACGCTTTGTCGTGACGGAGGCGTGGAAGCATTATTTTCTATGCATGAACTATATTATGAATGGTTTGGATGATGATTTTTATAGTGTTTATAGCGTCTGTAGATCATCTAAAGAATTATGAAACACTTTAGACAAGAAATACAAGACCGAAGACGTTGAATTGAAGAGATTCATTGCTGCCAAATTTCTGAAATTTAAAATGATAGACACCAAATCTATCATATCGCAGATCCAGAAATTACTAGTGATTATTCACGATCTCTTTGCGGAAGGTATAACTCGAATCAATATGATTATTAAAAGTATTGATAATGTGACTAATAATGTTTTTATTATTTTTGAAGGAATATTAATTAATGAAGCTTTTCACATAGCGGCTTTCATTGAAAAGTTGTCTTCTTTGTGGAGTGACTTGAAAAACTACTTGAAGCATAAACGCAAAAAGATGAAAGCCCATTTTATTTATATCATCATCATACTAAATAAAATAAAAATAAAAAATACGTTAAATATAATACATGTTAAATATATTATTAGGTTTTATATATAATACTGACATATGTTTAGATATATTCATCCCTACATAATTTAATACGTTATTTCTAAGAAAGCTAAGACGGGTTGGACGACATAGATCTTGGTTGGTTCCACCACCACTAGAGATTGGACATATATATAATCTTTCTTCTAAAAGCTTGAGTTACAATAATTGGTTTTTATGGAAAAGAAAAAGGCACAATAGGTTTGACTTGTGTGTTAGAATTTTTTTAAACAGTTTTAGAATAATTTTGGGAAAATATTGTTTGATTAGTTGTAAATGTAATAAATAGTAGTAATTTTAATGAAAAATTGTGGGAGTATTTTTAGGAAAATTCGAGTTAGTTTCTTTGAAACTAGAGAAATTAAGGGCCTGTAAAACTGAACAAATCAATGGACTAAGAAATTAGTTCAATTTCAGCCTTTCTTTTTCCGAGTCTCTCTATCTTTTTCTGCCTTATAAATAGAGAAGGAAAAAAGTAAAAAGATTCAAAAGAAAGCAGTGTACGTCATTACAATAAAGGGAAGAAAAGGATATCAAAAAAGAGAGTTAAATCTCTACCAAATAAGAAGAAGAAAAGCAACAATGGCATTTGAAAGATCATGCTTCTTCTTGTTTTTCTTTTTCCTTGCTGTTGGCTTGGCCTCCTCTTCCCCAGCCTACATCTCATGTAATTATTCCTCGCATTTTTATTTTATTCTTTCAATGCTCTTGTTCTACATCCGCCATTCATTTTAGAGCCCGATTAATTTGACATTGAGCCTTTGAGAATCCCACTCTTGAAGGTACAAGCTCCCTATTAGAGGGACTCAATTTCCAATGTTCGAACTAGAGGCCGTTGGTTAAAGATGGAGAGGGTACTTATCACTCCACCACAGTTCAATAACGTTTGGTGGTCCTTCATTTTTATTTCTGTCAATGCTCTTGTTCTCTAGATATTCTTGTCTTTTTCATGTTTTCCATCGGAATTCAGCATCCGCTTAATCAGAGTCGGATTTAGGTTTTGAAGTTCATAGGTTCCTACAATGATCTCAAACATAAAATAATAACTATGTTCACAATCAGCTATTTATAAATATTTCGTGAATTTCTAAATACAAATATGTGATATGAATAAAAGTCACTGGGTTCCCATGAACCCATACCTTAGGGGCTAGATCCGGCACAATAAAAGGGTAAACCATTCACTATCAATTGCGACTCTATTCGCCCCCCTATGAATGGATCAAATCCAAGATCTCTTGTTCAATTTATTGCAACACTAACAATATTTTTTCCAAAATTTGTGTTGAATTAAATTCCTTTTGTGTTTTTGCAGATGACGTGCTTAAAGTTCACATGCTAGGGGGCCGTGATCTTCTTGAAACATTTTTGGTGAAGGATAATTGTCCCATTGATTTCGAGAAAGAAGACTTCTCCCCCCTTACAGGCCAATGCAAAGGACCTATTTACAACCCACTGATATGTTGCAATGGGTTCAAGCAAATAGCTTGCAGGTATGATGGTAGGAGTGTCAAATGAGCGAGTTAGATTAAATTTGTACGATTTAAATTCGCCCAAAATTTACTCAAGTTAAAATGGAGTTGATCTAAAATAAGCTAAAAAACTGGTCATTAATCCAACCGGTCTATTTTTTTACTAAGTTTTATTCCCTTCATCCCAATTTATATGATGTTGTTTGACTAGACACGGAGTTTAAGAAATAAATGAAGACTAATGAACCTTGTGATCTAAACAAGTCAAATATATTTGTGTGGTTATAAATTATCTCGTTAAACATAAAAGATAAAGTTTAAAGTTAAATTGTTGTCAAATAAGGAAATGTGTTATTCTTTTTGAAACCGAATGAAAAAGGAAGTGCGTCATATAAATTGGACAGAATGAATAATTTTTTTTAGTTGATCTTTTATAATCTTTTAAGTACATGATAAACTAATTTTTCTTTTTCTTTATTGTGATTATATATAATATATCAAACAAAAAAAAAATATTTTTGAAAATATTTTGATAAAGTTTTGCTCATGGATCAATTTGGGCTACATATAAACCTAAAATGAGATGATTACATTATTGGACGTTCGAAGAATGATAGCCAACAAATGTATGTGTTTTGTATATTAAGTATAAATATACATATAATATACATAGACAGATATAAATTTTGTATATTTTGACTAACCCCATAATTAATTTCGACCGACAATATAAAAATATAAAAACCCAAAATTTTAAATGGACGGAATCAAAATAAATCAAGTAAATAAATAAATAAATAAATTATGTTTTTATTAACTAATTTTATCACCCTAACTAACTTGCAGGTACCCAAAAGAGATAAATGATTTAGACAATGGGTGCGCCACGGGCCTGTTTTACATCATTAACAAACATTTCCCACTTGATCTTTTTGATAATATTTGCAAAGAAGGTAAAGATGGTTTGGACTGCGCCACCACTACTGGTCCAGCTGTAAACAAACCAAGGGGCACTGCTGCTCCAAAATCAAGAGGCAGAAATTAAATTAGGCATGAGAATTTGTAATTGTTTTTTTCTAACCATCCGTAATTATTTTTTTCTAGTTTACAATTTGTAACTAGTTAAGTCCAATTCGGGTGTATCTGCGTTTATTTGAATATACTGTTCAGTTGTATCTAATTATATCTGACGTCGTGTGTACTTGATTATATTCGAATACATGCAACCTTAATTTCTCTGAATACATGTGTATTCAAAATGATTGTATTTCATCGCATTTAAATATACGGCGAAGCTGTGTATTTTAGTATATTTATATATTGATCTATCCTTTTGTTTTGGCTGTATTTAAATGTATTCGAGCTCCGACCAGCAAGGTCGCCGCCGGACGGGTATTTGCATGTAATTGCACTAAAAAAAATGACGAACGGTGAAAGGATCGCTAGCATCCAAAGATGATCTGAGCTGAGGTCTAGTCCTAAAGGGATAAGGAGCAGAGAAGTCGAGATCATCTCACTTAGAAACTGCTTTTCGGATTCTGTGATACATCAAAACCTTACCGGGAAGAGGTTGATTCTTGTCTACGTCATCCTCTCTTCAGTCGTCTTGTTACTATTATACTGATTTCATTAAGGCAGTAGATTATTCTGATTTGCGGACAACCAAGAAATTCTAAGAAGAAAAATGCCTTTCGCTTGTAGACAGATAGAAAGCAGAAAGAGAGCCCGAGGTGCTGACCCGCAATGAGCGAGCCCGTCTATCCCGATCGGGATGATAAGGACTTGTCCTTACTTGAATTAAGACTTGAATGAAGTAGAAACCCGGGGGAAATCTCAATAAAAAGAGTCTCGGTTCACTCTTCACCATAGTAGTGTCGCATAAAAAACGGCTCCTTCCCATCGCTATAAGCTGAGTTCCCAAGTTGGGGAGTACAGGTCCTAGGTATTTCCTTTCCTGTATGGCAGGAAGTCCCTCCAACTTGTCTGGTTAACCGGGCTACCCATTCAAAGATGAACTAATTGTCTTTGGTTTCTTCTAATGGCAGGTTTGTGCCTCCTCTATTCCTGCTTTCCGGGGTACCTCTTCATCTAGTATCAGACGATTTGTTAGACGATTCTATTCTGATCAAATCTCCGGCGAAAATACAAAATGCATTGTATTCAAAAAGGAAGAATATTGATATTTGGCACAAATATCTATGTTTCGCGTCATTTACCCTCGGTTTCTTAGTACTTTAGTCGTTCATTTGCGCTGAAAATGTTTTATTTGGAGCTATGTTGTTGTGTTTGCGATGGGCAGGACGAGCAAGAATGAGTCAATTTGGCGCTTTTGGTGAAGTTTGAAAGCTTTGTGCACGAAAAAGAAATGATAGCTACACACTCGAAGAAATACGGAATCGCATATCACTGAAGAGGCTCGCGACGGGCCTGCGTCGCGGGGGTGCCGCGTGTAGGTCCCATCTCTGAAGATGATTTGCTCAGTTGCGATGGACTCGCGATACATGTGGCCTGATTCGTGAAGGACCTGCGATGCGGGGGTGCCGCGTGCAGGTCCATCCTCTGAAGATTAATTTCTCATGTGCGATGGGGCCGCGATCACACCCGCGTCGCCCAATTTTCCTATTCCACGCGGGATTTGATTCTATTTTATCCTAGACTATAAATATAGGTTCTTAACATTGTAAAGACGGTTGGGACGTATTTTCTTAAATTTTGTAAGCCATCATTATTAGGTTTCATCTTTTTTCTTTATTTTTCATCATCGAATCTTTATTTAATCATGAACTCTTGTGTTCTTGCTAGAATTCTGAGTGGCTAATCTCGCTTGTTCTGGAGATATGGTCGCAGTATGAAGGTTGACGTATGAACTTGAATTGACGTTTGCTAAAGTTTTCGTATGAGTTATTTACTTGATCTTGTGCGGAATTATTTTACTATTTCACGACCAGTATGATAAATCTTTAATTCTTAGATTGAACTCGATGATGCAATACTAAGATAGAACGAAGATTGAGTAGAGTAGGATCTCACCACCGGAAAATCGGGGTAGGGATTTGTGGCTAGGATAGAGATATACCTAGATTGCCCTACTTGGTTGGAATACAAGAAATATAAATACATTTGTGTTAAAGTTCGTGACCATAGAGATATAGGTGTGAAAGTAATACAAATAGGCGACTAGAGGACTTGAGAGATTCATACTCGCATAATTAACATTGTCAATCAATAACTCGATAATAAATCAAGTAAATAGAAGTGAAAGCGCAACATGATTACGAAACGTTCCATGACCCTAGAATGCTCTTTTCTCTGTGTGAAACATCAAATCCTAAACAACGTTCTCAACAATTGTTAGTATAATTTGTTAGTTATTTATATTATGCATTAAAATATAAGACAATCAATCATTTTACATACATACTTGCGTAATTACTAGTAATAGTACATTCTGGTATACCGTTGATCATAAGTCTATGTGAGTACGATATCCGACTAATCAAGTCACTATATTACTTGGCGACCACGTATACTTGTGTGTGCATTTAGGAGCAACAAATATAATAAAAACCGGCCGGATCTCCAACGAAATATAAAATACCACTATATTTCCACTCAGAAAATGGAGAATACATTCAAATCCTTTTGAAAATACATTGTATTTACTCAAAAAAATTAAGATACACTGTATTCGTACAAATCTACACCAACTCCACGGGATACTGTCGCGCCCTGTTTTGACCTGGCTCGGGTCAAAGCGAAGCACGGACGTGTTCAGGTGATTCCTGGGTAAAAGGGTTGAGGAGTCGCCACCTAATTATTTTTTACGGTGAATTAGGACACCTAAATATTAACTAAATGCTGCAATGTAAACTCCAATTTTAAGGTCTGCGAAACTATTTGAGATTCTAGGTAAGGGTTCTTTATTATCCTAAAGGGAAGGGGTTAGGCATCCTTTAAGATCCGCTAACTTGCGGTTATCCGGTCAAACTCAGGTTAATTATTACTAGAAAAATATATGTTTTTACAAGTATAACAAATTTAAAGATGTTTGCAAATAATTAGTAAATGATGCATTTTAAAAAGAAAGATACATGTAGAGATTTTTTAAATATGCATTTGTATGGTATTTAAAGAGAAATACATGTAGAGTTGAAAAATATGTTTTTGACAATTGATAGTAAAACAAATTATTTATGATGCCAAAGAAGTAAAATTTGAGGAATCAATGAATTGTAAATTGACAAAAGATAAACTTATTCGGTATGATTTAATAAAGCAAATAAAAGATGACAAAAGTTGTTTTGAAAATCTTGAATACGCGTGACGAGCCTAAAATAAATAAACTAGCGAAGGATTTCTAAGTTTGAATTTAACCGAGCCTACAAATAAATAAGCTAGCGACAGGTTTCAAATCTTAAACTACCCTATGAATTAATCCTAAGTTTGCCTATTCTAAGCATTTCAATAGTTACATAAGTGCGATAAATAATATTACAATACAAAGCGGGATAAAAGCCGAATTAAAGAAAGAAATAAAATAAATAAACACCGAGGAATAATCTGCCTTTATTTACTTTAATCCCTGCAAGCTGTGAAGAACAAACGGTTAGAAACAGTTAAATACAAATAACTTCATATCCGTATTCAAAACAAAGAATGTTTTGATCACGGAGGGCTCGAACTTAAATTTTGAAAAGAACATTCCAATCACGTCGTGGTCGCAAACATATGACTAATGTGGTTTATTTTGATTGCCTCGCCTACTAAACGTGTTGGTCTCTCGGGTGAAATAGAAAAGATCACTATAATCACATCGTGGTTGCGAATATATAATTCACCTCGCCTACTAAACATGTTGATCTCGGATGAAATAAAAGGTTTAAGTCTTCATCATTGCCCGTGTTATATTTCCGTCTTTGCAGAATCGTGGAGGCCTCAAAATCGACGGATATTTTTCATCGGCCGTGTAGTATCGTGTTCAAATCGGTAAAAATTAAAATGAAAAAGAATAACGAATAGCAATGAGAGCAGATAGCGATAAAGAGCGTATGATATGCGATAGCAGCGAAGCGATAGCGATAGCGATAGCGATAGCGAGGTAGCGAGTAGATAGCGGTAGCGATAGCGATAGCGATAGCGATAGCGATAGCGGTAAGCAATAAGAGAGGCAATTTCCGAAAAGACACGATGCTTAGTTTAAAATAGTAAAACAATAAAACGGATATTTGAATGCCGAAACGTTGGGACCGAAACAGAAAGCAATGTCCGAAAGGTGCGGTGTTTATTTTTAAAACAAAAAAAACGGTAAACAAGTAAAACAATAATCCGAATCCGAGCAATGAACCGAAACAAAAACAAATGCCGCCCGAACGACGCGGTATTTGTTCAAAACCGTAAAACAATGATATCCGTCGCAAGAAATTTAAAACAGTAAACTTAATAAAACGATAAGATATCCATTGCACGGATGTTTAAAAACAGTTGAACTAAAAAAAACAGAGAAGCGAACGAAAGAAAAGCGCGGCCTCGAATTCAATTCCATCGGCCTTAATGCGATATTAATAAAACAAGAAAACAAAGCCAAAGAAACGATCAGTGAGCAATTTAAAATACCCGACCTGAGTTCTGAAATTCTGGAAATATCCAAATCGGGTCGACCCGACCCGAATCAGTGATCCAAACTCGAATCAGATTTCAACACCAAACTCAGATAACCAATAACAAGAATACGAAATGCAAGAATTCTGAAAATGTTACCCAAACCGGTCGACCCGACCCGATCGATTGACCCGACCCGGATCGATGACCCGACCCGGATCGGTGATCCAAATTCGAATCGATTTCAACACCAAATTCGGATAGCCAATAACAACAACAAAGAATAATGCAAGAAATTTAGAAATTCAAACCGGTCGACCCGACCGGTGGACCCGGCACCGGTCAAGAACTGACCCGAATCGGGTAAAAGATCCGAAATCGAATAATTCCACCAAATTCCGGATAACCAACATACGGGGATATAAAAATGCAAGAGTTTTGAAATGTTACCCAAACCGGTCGACCCGACCGAAGGTCGATGACCCGACCCGAATCGAAAATTCAACCCGAAATCAAATATTCACCAAATTTAGATAACCAACATACGGAATATGAGCATGCAAGAATTCGAAAATAATACCCAAACCGGGTCGACCGGGTCGGGTCGACCCGACCCGAAATCGATGAAGAACAACAAAATGCAAACAGATTTTCGGACTCAAGTTCAAGAACCAAACTCACCTCCTTTCTTTCGAATCTTGGACCTATTTCGGACTTGTATCTTGAACAACAAAGACAGCAAATGATTTAAAAATCTAGAACACAACAAATATTTTATGTATATATGGAATAGTCTTCCGAAAAATCCTTCGAAAATCTGTTTTTATCCACGAAAAATCTCCCTCAAAAATGAAGAACAACAAGGGGTATTTATAGGTACTCACCCCAACGCTCCAACCCCCTCATACCCCCCCCCTTTAAAACGAATTCAAATTTCAAAATAAAGGGGGAACAAAATCGATTTTTGGGGCGTGTTCTTGGGGCATGCGTTCGGCGGTGTCAGGGTAGGGTGGTGGCAGTGGCGAAGTGACGGGGTAGGGGTGTAGGGACGGAATTCTAGGATTCCTCCTGGAGGCAAATACTTTTATGCATACCTCTTCTGGTTGATCCACACCACGGGGGCAGGGGTGTAGGGTGTGCGGCGACTTGGGGGGGTAGGGTTTAGTTTAGGGTTTTTGATTTTTTTGGGATTTTTATTTGTTTGGGGGGATTAAAAGAGGTGGAATGGGTTTGGGCTGGGGCGACGGGTCGGGTGAGTGGGCCCGGGCCGACGGGTATTGGGTTATTAAAAGGGGGAGAGGTTTGGGCCGACGGGTCGGCCGATTGGGCCTGGGGCGATTTGGGTTGGTGGGAATTTAATTGGGGAGTTGGGCTGGTCCGGTTGGAAGGGTGAAATAAGGGAATGGGCTTGGGAGTTTATTTTGGGATTGGGCTTGTGGGAATTTAATTTGGGGATTGGGCTTGGACGAAAAATGGGTTTTAGTTTAGGTTGGGTAGAAATTGTATTGGGTTAGGAATTGAAAAAATATAAAAGGGGTTTAATATTAAAAGATATTATATATATATATATATATATTTTGTAAAAGATGTGAATTATTTAAAATAACATAACGACGTGATAATAATAAAATATAATATTTGCGAAATGTTTAATGCTTAAATAAAAAAAAATGCGATGCAATTTTGCGAGAATAAAATAACATAGAATTTCGGATAAAACTTATGATTATTATAAAAATGCAAATGATATAAAATATGCGAATAATAATGATAATACGAGGATATACACATATATGCCTATATTTTTAAAATTATTTTAAAAGTGTCGAAATATTAAAAATTACGAATAAAATCATAAAAGATGGGACAAAATTGGGTGTCAACAGATACCATACAAATGTACCTTGGTGAATAATGTATACACACTATATTTACAGTAAGAAAATGAAGAATACACTCAAAAGATACATTATATTTCATATAGATCTGCAAAAAAAAATGCATAAAAGAGAGATCTACAAGGTTTGATTCTTTTAGATCTAGGCGAAGAACCATAAGGAGGAGATGAAATGGTCGATGGCGGCGAAGGAGTTGACGGCGGGCCAGCGGTAACTGTGAAGAACCAGAAGGAGGAGATGGAGTGGTCGACGGAGGGCACCTCTTTTAGATCTGGTCGATGGCCATGAAGGAGTTTAGATCTGGTCAATGGAGGTAAAGAACCAAAAGGAGGAGATGAAGTGGTCGATGACGGCGAAGGAGTTGACGGAGGGCCGGCGGTGACGGTGAAGAACCAGAAGCAGGAGAAGGAGTGGTCGATGGAGGGCACTAGAGGAGTTAACAGAGGGAGCTGGAGGAGACAACGCTGGCTGGTGATGGACTTCCTCCACCAGATGACAACGGAGAGAGGGAGAGGTGAGGGAGAAGAGAGAGAGAGTCCTAAACTATAGCTTGATACAGTGGAATAACTCTATGTATTTGATATAGATATAATATGTAAATTGAAAATTCACTGTAGCTAAGAAAAATAGTTAAATCAAATAGTAGTTACAAATCATAAATATCTCTTAGAGTTAGCTATGTCATGTAAAAAAAAATTGAAATTTAGTATGGCAGTTTGTGATGCGAATTTTGTACTGATGATGAGTATTTTTGGATCTTCCGTTAGATTAGTATGAATAAGATAATACACTTTCTTTCGATTAACGTGCATGTTCTCTCTCAGTGTCTTCGTAGCTATATCTTACTCGTCAATTACAATAATGTTTTTCCTCGTGAGTCTCTTGAAAATTTAATATTAATCCAATTAGATAATTAATTACTCATGGCTATGAGAGTTGAGAACAAAAAATTAGATCGATTTGAGACGAATTTGAACTAAATAATCGAACGGATAGAATTTGCGACCCCTTCAGCGGTAATTTTTAACTATATAGGAGCTAAGGTCTGTTACCTTTTCGAGTGATGAATACCTGATTTTCGGGTGGAGCTGATGACTAAGATCAAGATTGATCACAACGAAAAGGATAACCCCATTTGGTTAGTTGATGACATTTACGAAGTTCTCTTGCAAGTCTTCTTGGAAAGCACTCAGAACTCTAAGATCCACTTCTTTCACTGGCAAGAAAATCTGGCATGTTAAACTTCCTTTCATTCTTCTTGTTGAGATTGTTACATTTCAGAATTCCAATAGATTATAAGATTCAGAGATTTGGGATTCATGGTCCCTCCATTTGTAACTGATGTAGAATCCCTTCTCTTGATATTAAAAAAGAGGGCAGTCTGGTGCACAAAATATCCCGCGTTAGCAGGGTATGGGGAAGTGCCGCACCTAAGGTTGTGTGATGTAGACAGTCTAACATAATGCAAGTATTAGTCGCTGCTTTCACGACTCGAAGCCGTGACCTATAGGTCACACGGAAACTGTAGATCATTTATTCAGAGAAGGGGATATGAAACACATCTGGCTTTTCTTTTGTAATTATGCATGGATCCAATGTCACAACATGAAAGTCAAGCATGATGATTCAATGGTGGCTCACCAAGCCAAAGAATCCAATACAGGATCTTTTTCTACAATGCACTCCCTCAGTTATCTGCTGGGAGATTTCGAAAAGTAGATGTAGGAAGAGGTTTGATCAGATTAGCATATCTTCTAGTAATATAATCAACCAGGTTGGTTGGGCTCATTCTCAACAGTCAGTTCCCTTCTTTTAGCTGCTCTTACAAATGGACTGATATCTATGACAAAGCTGAAAGAGCTAAACAAGTTATGGATATTAGAATTATCAAATGGACCAGTCCCTCTCCTAACAGGTTGAAGCTAAACACTGATGGATGTTGTCACTACAAAAAAAATCTCTATTTTCCCATTGAATTTCCCACTAAAATATTTTCAGTGGCAATTTCCACCGAATACCTAAATAATAGTGTTTTCACACGAAAAAATGAGGAAGTTTCCAGGGAACCTGTTTCCCACCATACGTTTTCCCAGTGAGCTGGTTCGGTGTGATTGAGGTAGGAAAATCATGTTTTGTAGCATAAATATCCCACTGAATGTCGATGCAAAAAACCTTTTTTTCTAGTATTGTGTAAAGGGAACCGAGGGGAAGTTGTTGTTGGTGGTATCCTTAGGGATGACAGAGGCAATAAGATGATGAACTTCTTCTCTTAGTTTTGTTTTTGTAGTAATAACAAGGCAGATACATTAGTTATACTTAAAGGCCTACAGTGGTGCATTGCTAATGGTCATAATTCTCTTTTGTTTGTGCACATGATCAATGAAAATAGTAAAATTTAATCTTACCTCAAGGAGTACATTCAAGAGATTAGACTACTGATGATCCAGAGTCAAAGTCATGTGTACCATCGCTATCGGGAAGCTAATTGTGTGGCTGACATAATTGCTAATATTGGTGTAGGGAAAAATGTGAATGGTTATGTTGGGATACAGTTGTTGCAGGGAACAGGAAGTAAGTAACAATTATAATTGTAAGAAAGGATAAACTAAACATTACAATAAACTGGAAATCAAGAACTTAACAAACTGCTTGTGTGATTTGCTGAATCGAGTGATGACACTCTGTCTTTAAGACAAGATTGCCCCATATATCTCCTTTTACGATGTCGGACAATAGTCTTCCAAGATACAACAACAACTTAACAATTGAGCAAAGGAAACTCAAGTGTTACTCTTGAAGAACTTTGAGTATAGTAACTTTGCTAGAGTGGAAGAAGATGAATTCAGAAAATTCTGGAGTATTTTTAAGTGTTGTGTAGTGTTCTTCAATTGAGCCAAATGCCTCAATTTATAGTGTAAGGAGAATACCCCTCAACTAGCCAACTAATGGCCTTTAATATCCATGTAATGACACTTAATTGAGAGGTTACATTCAACCAAATAATGGTTGAATTCATGTGCCAAGTAATGGAGAATCAATGCTCCAAAACCAACCCAAAGGTCAGAACTTTTCCACTTTCCTCGCATCATTCTGCCTCCGAAGCACCGCGGCTCTGTGAATTAGCGCCACGGCTCCAGTGACTGGCCAACCAATTAGCGTTGCGGCGCCGCGGCTCCGACGGTGTGGCGCCGCGGCCCTTCACGGCTCCGCGGCGATTTCTGACTCGTTTCATCTTACACTTCGTACACTTCTTCCTTCGTTTACCAATGTGGAATACTTTGTCATTTGGCCAATAACCGTCCATCATTCTATGTCTCAAACGTATTACATACGTACCAATATCTCTTTCACTAATGAAATTTGCGATACTTGGCACTACGTGTGCACGTGTGTGGAAATGACATTTCCGACGTGTGGGGCCCAAATTATTTAAGTCATAAATAATGGGATATACTTAATTCCACATTAGTAAATTTCCAACAATCCCCTTTTGAAAGAGATTTTGGCGCACATTCATGGTGCCTTTTCTAGCAATCTTTTAGCGGACCGATGTTGCATCTGGATAGGTAGCATACGCTTTGAACCTTCCATAGTTGAATACCATTGGACTTACTTACTGCGCGGTGAACGTGATGTCTTGAACCGTCAGTGTTTAGTTTAAGCCAAGTCAACGGTACCAACACAACAACTTTCTTTACTCAGTTCTTCGTAATGTTTTGTCCGTTGTGGCCGTGGACACTTTTTAGATTCTTAAGTGCGTTCATTTAAGGCGGCATGTCCTCGCACTTAAATAGGTGGTCTCCCACAAGGTATCCTGCTATACCCCACTTTACAAGTGTTAGGAACCATTAAAAAATTTCAAAAACCTAACCTCAACCGGTGAGGATCATTAAAGGTTTTGGAAACTTAACTTTTACCCACACTACAGATAGCACTTATAGTCTATCGAGGGAACGACTTTGGATTTAGTGTTTCTTTACAGAAATCACTATCCGAAGTGCTCATGCTTCCACCGAAGCGCTCAACTGAACTTTTACAACTTAGTTTTCCTATTAATCCTAATTCCTGGGATCTCCAATCAGTAAGGTTGGGTTACCACCGTATTGGTCCTTATACCTTGAATTTTAAGCTCATTCCCCTAGACAGGAAAAACATCTGATCTTTGGTTAAGCCATTTGTCAGCCGGTCCGCTATGTTATCCTTTGACTTTATGTAATCAATGGATATTATACTCGTGGTAATCAGCTACGTAACGATCTTATGTCTCTGTCGAATATGACGAGACTTGCCGTTGTACATAGAACTTCGTGCCCTTCCTAGAGCCGACTGACTGTTGCAGTGGATTATTACATAAGGTACGGGTTTGTCCCAACAAGGAACATCCTCCAAGAAGTCGTGAAGTCACTCAGTTTCTTCTCCTGTTTTGTCTAAAGCGATAAACTCTGATTCCATCATGGATCGGGCGATGCAAGTTTGCTTAGAGGATTTTCAAATCACAGCCCCACCACCAATTGTAAATACATACCCACTGGTGGACTTGGTGTTCTCTATATAAGATATCCAGTTTGCATCACTGTACCCCTCTAGTACAGCTGGATATATCGAATAATGCAACTCGTAAGTTAGCGTGTATTTCAGGTATCGTAGTTCCCGATTCAACGCCTTCTAATGATCATTACTCGAATTACGGGTAAACCTAGCCATCTTGTTGACTGTATAAGCAATTTCATGTCGGGTGCAGTTTGTTATGTACATCAAATTACCAATCACTTGTGCATATTGCTCCTAGCATACGGGTGTACCATAATTTTTATCAAGCTTTTGATTTCTATCCAGTGGTGCCTTTATAGGCGAACTGTCAAACATATAAAACTTTCTCAACACATCCTCGATGTAGTGAGACTGAGATAAGACCAGTCCGTCAGACGTCTTAGATATCTTTATCCCTAAGATGACATCTGTGATACCTATATCCTTAATGTTGAAGCATTGTTTCAACATGTTCTTAGTCTCTAGGATCAAGCTAGGACTGCTTTCTGTGATCAACATGTCATCTACGTACAAGCATATCATGACGAACGAGTCAGAATTACCTTTCATGTAGACACATTTGTCACACTCATTAATGGCGAAACCCTTCGATAGTAGAGTACTATCAAATTTTTTATGCCATTGCTTCGGGGCTTGTTTCAGCCCGTATAGAGATTTGACAAGCCGACAGACTTTCTTCTCTTGCCTTGGAACCGCATACCCCTCGGGTTGTTCTATATAAATTTCTTCTTCCAAATCACCATTTAGGAAGGCTGTCTTGACATCTATTTGATGTATCTCAAGGTCACGCAACGCTGCGTTCGTAATGAATACTCGTATAGACGTCATCCTAGACACCGGAGAGTACGTGTCAAAATAGTCAAGGCCTTCTTTCTGCCGATAGTCCTTGACTACCAACATGGACTTGTACTTATCTATAGACCCATCTGCTTTATACTTCCGTTTGAGTATCCATTTACAACCCAACTGTTTATTTCCCGAAGGAAGATCAACCAACTCCCAAGTATGGTTATACAGAATGGAGTCTATTTCACTCTCAATGACTTCTTTCCAGAGCGGTGCCTCTAGAGTTGACAATGCTTCAACAATTGTCCTTGGTTCATCATCAACCATATAAGCTACAAAGTCAGGACCGAAGGATTTATCCTTTATGTCCCTTTTACTTCACCTTGGTTCCATCTCTGGAGTCCCCAAGTTTTGAGAATTTGGAAAACTAGATTTCGGATATTCAGCCACTTCGAAGTCCACTAGATCTGAACCATCTAGATCCGGGCCGTCAACGACTCCCGGTTCCTGAGAGCTTTCTTCATAATTTCGTTTCCGAGAGGTTATGTCTTTTTCCTTTCTAGGAAAGGTATCTTCAAAGAATTGAGCATTCATTGATTCCATGATTGTACCCCCGTGGATATCTGGAATACCTGACTTATGCACTAAGAAGCGATAAGCACTACTATTATTTGCATATCCGAAGAAAATGCAATCTACAGTCTTAGGCCCAATCTTGACATGCTTTGGCTAGGGTACTTCAACCTTTGTCAAACAACCCCACACTTTTAAATATTTATAGGTGGGTTTCTTTCCCTTTTAAGATTCATATGGAGTTTTGTCCTTACCCTTATGTGGGACTCTGTTAAGAATCATATTAGCGGTAATGACAGCTTCTCCGCACATGTTTTGTGGAAGACCGGAATTAATGAGCAAGGCATTCATCATTTCCTTCAATGTGCGGTTCTTGCGTTCTGCCACACCGTTCGACTGAGGTGAGTATGGAGCCGTCGTTTGATGAACAATGCCCGATTCGGTACAATTTCCTCAAATGGCGCTACATATTCTCCCTATCTATCGCTACGAGTGGATTTAATCTGCATGCTTAATTGGTTCTCAACTTCTGCTTTGTAATGTCGGAACGCTTCAAAGGCTTCATCCTTACTTTTCAACAAGTAAAGGTAACAAAACCTTGTGCTATCATCAATGAATGTCACAAAGTACTTGTTCCCCCTCTAGTTTGTGCAAACTTCAAATCACATATATCTGTGTGAATAAGTTCTAGAGGAGTGGTATTCCTTTCGACGGATCGAAAATGAAGCTTTTTGAATTTTGCCTCTACGCACACCTCACACATATGTTGAGGGTTTACATCGATAGACGGCAACAACTCCAACTTTACCAGCCTTTGGATGAACTTGTATTTGACATGTCCTAATCTATGATGCCATAAATTAGAGGACTCAAACAAGTAAGAAGAAGCTTCAATATTATTGTTTGTACGTAATACATACATGGCGTTAACTTTGAAGAGGCCTTCACAGACGAATCCTCTTTCCACAAACGTTCCATTCTTAATGATTACAAATTTATTGGACTCAAACACTAGCCTAAAACCAGCATTAACCAATAAATGACCTGAAATTAAATTTCTTCTAATCTCAGGAACATGCATCACCTCCTTCAGAGTGAGCTTCTTTCCAGAAGTCATCTTCAGGACTACCTTTCCTACCCCCAACACATCAAAGGAAGCGTTGTTGCCCATGAACAGCTTCTTGTTTGTAACCGGTGTATAAGTGGAGAAGGCATCTCTATTGGAACAGATGTGTCTTGTAGCACATGTGTTCATCCACCATTGCATGTGATTCTCAACAAGGTTTGCTTCTAGCACCACCGCTGAGAACTCCTCAATCATGTCATCCAGAAACTTGTCTTTGATAACGTTAACCTGTGCCTTGACCTTAGCCTGGGCCTTCTCTTGTTGCTCAGTCTTGAGCTTGCGGCAGTCCTTGATCATGTGACCAGGTTTCCCACAGTGGTGACAGTTTCCTTTGAACTTCTCCGCTTATTGGGTCTTGCCGTCTTTCTGGAACTTGCGCTTCTTGCTTGGGTTCCCTTTGGCCTCAGCCAGATTTGCCTTTGCCTTAGCGGATTGTTTACCCCTAGGCAAGGCCTTCTTATTATCTTCCTGAATTTGGAGTTTGATAATAAGTTCTTCAAAGGTCATCTCCTTTGTCTTGAGTATTAAGTAACTCATAAACTCATTCCATAAAGGAGGTAACTTTTCAATCAGCGATGCAACCAAAAACTGCTCATTTGGTTTCATACCTTCCAAATCCAGGTGAAGTAGAATCATTTGGAATTCCTGGACTTGGGACATCACAGTTTTACTATCCACCATTTGAAATTTCAGAAATTTTCCCAACGATGAATTTCTTAGTACCTGCATCTTGTGCGTTGTACTTCTTCTGCAGTTTCTCCCACAACTCTTTGGCAGTGCCTACGGTGCAATACACCGTATAGAGAGGGTCTGACAAATAGTTCAATATATAGTTCTTACACATGAAATCACTATGACTATATGCATCAAGAACCATCTTCATGCCATTAATGACATGGATACCTAGGCCCCCTTCAGCCGTTTCGGTAGGCGAAGGGTCCATTTCTTCTCTAGCTTGTGGAGGATTTTCTGTTAGGAAATGAGTCATTCCCATAACAGTTATATAGAATAGCATCTTCTGTTGCCATCTGTTGAAGTTGGAGCCCATTAATTTTTCAGGGCGTTCATGGTGGAATCCAGCGGGTGGAGGAACGACAACGTTCCCTTGAGCAGCAGTAAAGGCGTTGGATGAGCCTTGAGCAACCGGAAAGGCATTAGATGTGCCTTGAGCAGTGGGAAAGGCAGAGGGATTGCCTTGAGTAGCAGCAACAACAGAATCAGAAGCAATTTGTTCTCTTCCAGTCATCTTTCTACGTACTTACAACAGATCTTGTAAATTGTTGGGATACAGTTGTTGCAGGGAACGGGAAGTAAGTAATTATTACAATTTTAAGAAAAGATAAACTAAATATTACAATAAACTGGAAATCAAAAACTTAACAAACTGCTTGTGTGATTTGATGAGTCGAGTGATGACACTCTGTCTTTAAGACAAGATTGCCCCGTATATCTCCTTTTACGATGTCGGGCAATAGTCTCGCAAGATACAACAACAACTTAACAATTGAGCAAAGGAAACTCAAGTGTTACTCTTGAAGAACTTTGAGTATAGTAACTTTGCTAGAGAGGAAGAAGATGAATTCAGAAAATTCTGGAGTATTTTCTAGAGTGTTGTGTAGTGTTCTTCAATTAAGCCAAATGTCTCAATTTATAGTGTAAGGAGAAGACCCCTCAACTAGCCAACTAATGACCTTCAATAGCCATGTAATGGCACTTAATTGAGAGGTTACATTCAGCCAAATAATGGTTGAATTCATGTGCCGAGTAATGGAGAATCAATGCTCCAAAACCAGCCCAAAGGTCAGAACTTTTCCACTTCCCGTCGCAGCATTCTGCCTCCGAAGCGCCGCGGCTCCAGTGACTGGCCAACCAATTAGCGTCGCGGCGCTGCCTAAGAGGCTCCGACGGTGTGGCGCCGCGGCGATTTCCGACTCGTTTCATCTTACACTTCGTACACTTCTTCCTTCGTTTACCAACGTGGAATACTTTGTCATTCGGCCAATAACCGTCCATCATTCTATGTCTCAAACGTATTACATACGTACTAATATCTCTTTCACTAATAAAATTTGCGATACTTGGCATTTGGCACTACGTTTGCACGTGTGTGGAAACGACGTTTCCGACGTGTGGGCCCCAATTGTTTAAGTTATAAATAATGGGATATACTTAATTCCACATTAGTAAATTTTCAACAGGTTCTTCACACAAGCTATAACTCTTCCAATGAAGTCTAAAGCTTCTCCGAAGAATGATCTTAGAGGCTACATTCATTTCAGAACCAAGATCAAGAAGGGCAAATTCAGTTTTTGTCAATGATTTATGACTTGGTGCTTGGCTGGATTGTCTTTAACTGCATTTCTAAAAACTTGTGAGAGTATTTTTAGGAAACAATTGTGTTGGTTGTTTTGAAACTAGAGAAATGAAGGGCCTATAAAACTGAACAAATCAATGGACTAAGAAATTAGTTCAATTTCAGCCTTTCTTTTTCCGAGTCTCTCTATCTTTTTCTGCCTTATAAATAGAGAAGGAAAAAAGTAAAAAGATTCAAAAGAAAGCAGTGTACGTCATTACAATAAAGGGAAGAAAAGGAGATTAAAAAAGAGAGAAATCTCTATCAAATAAGAAGAAGAAAAGCAACAATGGCATTTGAAAGATCATGCTTCTTCTTGTTTTTCTTCTTCCTTGCTGTTGGCTTGGCCTCCTCTTCCCCATCCTACATCTCATGTAATTATTGCTCCTTTTTTATTTTTATTTATTAATTTTAATGCTCTTGTTTTCTCTTTATTTTCTTTTTTTAATCGCGTTCTTCGTCAATTTTGGAGTCCAATTAATCTGAATTTGGGTTTTTTAAAGTCCCTCTATGGGAGGTAACCCTATTTATCAGAGGGATTACGTTTTCAACGTTCAAACCCAAAATCTCTGATTAATGAAAAATGAGAACTTACCTCTCCGCCACGATCTAAAAACCTCCGGTGATCCTCCATTTTTGTTTCTTCCAGTGTTGTTGTTTTGGACAGAGGTGAATCCACGATTTGAAGTTTTAGGTTGCTCTAGCGATTTCAAGTTAATATACAATAATAACTGATTTACAGTTATATAATTATATACTTGTTATTATTTTTTTAAATGAAAATACAGGATCTACGAAAAGCAATTGTTCCCATGAATCCACATACTAATGGTCTACATCCGCCACTGGTTCTGGATGTTTTTTAGTTTTTGGATTTTCTATGTAGCCAGTATTCATTTTAGGATCTAATTAATTCAAATTTGTGTCGAAAAATCTATTATGAGGGTAAAAAACTTGCTATCAAATGTGACTTTGTTCGCGCCTGAGAATAGATCAAATCCGAGACCTCTTGTTCAATTGATTGCAACACTAACAATTTATTTTTATTTTTAAAAATTTGTGTTTAATTAAATTCCCCTTTTATTTTGAGCAGATGACGCACTTAATGTTCACATGCGCCGTGGCCTTTTTGAAAAGTATTTGGTGAAGAATGACTGTCCCATTGATTTCGAGAAGCAAGACTTCTCTGTCCTTACAAACCAATGCAAAGGACCTAATTACAACCCAATTACATGTTGCAATGGGTTGAAGCAAGTGGCCTGCAGGTATGAGTGGATTGATATTTGGATGTTTCAAATCCTCTCAAAAGTTACGCTAAAATGTATTAGTCTAAAATGAGTTAAAACCCGGTTATAATTCAATCGGTCTAAAAAAATAGAAGATTTTTAAATTTATGTTAAAAATAAACTTAGATATTTTTATGGTTGTAAATTATATTACTAACGGCAAAAAGAAAATTTTAAAGTTTAATTTTTTCTAAACATAAAAAGGTGGCATTTTTTGAAGATATTTTGATAAAGTTTCGCTCCTGGGTTAATTTGGGTTATGTATCAACTCGCTGAATTTGAAGTTCAAAATGAATTGAGCCAATAAATAAGAAGATTATATTTTTTATGGGCTAATTTTATAGCCTTTATCTGCAGATACCCAGGAGAAATCAATGACGTGAACAATGGGTGCTCTACGGGCATGTTTTACTTCATTAATAAAAGAGGAGGCTACCCATATTCTCTCTTTAGTAATATGTGCAAAGAAGATAAAGAGGGTTTGAACTGCGCCACCACTACTGGTCCAGTTATAAACAAACTAAGGGGCAGTATTGCTGCAAAACTAAGAGGCAGAAATTAAATTAGGCATGAGAAAATTGCTTGGACTAATTGATTAAAAAAAAAACAAGTCTTGTACGTACATTTAAATTAAAACACGGTGTGTACGGTTGAAAATTTAGTATTGCATTTTGTGATACAAATTTTGTACTGATTGAGTATTTTTGGATGTTCCATGGGACTAATATGAATAAGATAATACATTTTCTTTCAATTACCGTGCACATTCTCTCTCAGCATCTTTGTAACTGTATCTTACTCGTAAATTAGAATAAAGTTTGTCCTCGTGAGTCTCTTGAAAATGTAACATTAATCCTATTAGATAATGGATATGAGAGTTAAGAACAAAGCAATTGTAGATCGATTTGAGTCAAATTTAAACTAAATAATCGAACGGATTATTGAACTTGCGACACTCTTGTGCGGTAATTGTTAACTATATATGTGAACCATGGTCCGTTACCTTTTTGAGTGGTCAGTAATTTTAGTAGATAAGTCATTATTATCAAGACAGTTAATTATGTGTCAAACTCTTCTATTCTCTTAACTTGAAATTTCTCAAACCTATCAAATGGGTCCGAAACCTACCCGATTACCTCGGGAACTGTGTCACCCAATTCCTCAAGTCACAAGCTAATAAGAGCTTGTGAAGGGTAATTTAGGAGTTTCTAGGAAAAATAAGCAAAAAAACTTTTTGAGTCGTTACACACTTTGGCCTGCCTGACAATCTGCCGAAAACGCGAATATCTCTCTACTCCGATGTCGTATCGACAAACCATTTAATGCGCTAGAATATAGACTCACATACCTTCAATTTCGTGGGTGGATCACCCCCCCCCCCCCCTAACTCCAAGTATATTGGGAGAAAATTGCTATTAAATCTGACCCACATTTCACCAAACTTCTTAGCGTAACTTGATACGACCTTTGTCGATTTTTGTTTTACAACTTACTTGACCTCAAAACTTAACATACGACTATTTTATACGATTCAAATATCTCATAAAATGAATTTAGCATATCAAGTACTCCTAGTCTCACCCCGAAAGTCTGGGCTATTACAATCCTCTTTCCTTCGACGAACTTCGGTGTTTTCTTTGATTCAATTAAGCGCAAATGCTTATGAAACTTACTTAACACTTCAATAAACCTCTCTTAACATTTTAGAGGGATCTTAACCTCTCCGGACATACGTTAGTTAACTCGCGAAGCAATCGACATCAAACATATGGGGTGTAACAATTTGATATACGTTTTATGTTAGATATATAAGTCTTAATTCTTGTTACATGGGGCAACTTTAGAGTTTTGAGTTTATGAATTTCGAATTCTAAAAAAGATCATTTGAAGATTTTTAATAAGTTATTTATATATACTACTTAGATTTTTAAATATTTCAGTATTTACAGGCTCTGGCCCGGATGAGAACCCGCAGAACTTCATAGATCAGGTTCACCGGACGTTGCGAGTGATGTATGCTACTTATACTGAGGCAGTGGAGTTAGCGTCCTGCATGTTGTGGGATGTTGTTGTTTTATGGTATGAGGCTTGGAAGCGGTCCAGGGGAGCGCAAATTTGATTTTAAAATTATTGAATTCTGGTGAAACGCTAGCTCGAACTCTAACTCTACCCCTAATTGCAGTACTAATCAATCACCATTTATCCAGTTCTTAAATTTTACCATAACACAAAGCGTGCTGAACAATAGTGAAAAACATTATTTAAATTTGAAATACACGGAAGGTATTTGAAGTATCCTGTGAGATGTGATGTGTAAACTGTAAGCTCTTTTTTTCAGTTTTATTTTTCTTGATTGTTGATTAAATTTTTTGGGTGATTATACTTTACCTATTCTTTTATTTACTGATGCGAGAAAGTCAGCACGAAACTCTTTCTATTGACTTTCATTTTTTTTCTTTCTCCTTGTCTTATTAGTTATTTTCAATCTAAATATCTATATTTATTTAGGGTCCTTTTGCTCTGCATGTGTTCTAATGGTATCAAAAATTAATGACGGGGCTTTGAGTTTTTAGTTAATGTTCTTAGAAGTCCAGCTATGGATAATCCAAAAATACACAAGCGATAGAACGGACTTGAAATTTGTTAATAGTAGTTGACGGAAAAAGTGGATAGCATAAATATCCAAAGACCCTAAGATGCGAATACGAATGATTTTTATTATAGAGGACTTTAAGAGGAGACGCATATGTCAATCCTTTGGTAGGAAATATGTTAAGAAGATAGGTAGCCATTTGTAGAGCATGATGCCAAAAGAAAGGGAGTATGGAAGCAGGACCAATAAAGTTCGGACAATATTATTAATGGTACGAATTTTTAGCGGCTTTCCTATTTTGTGAGGACGTATGAGGACAAGAGAAACGAAAAACTATGACATTAGTTTCACAAAATTCCCGAAACAATCCATTATCATATTATTTGTCATTATCACATTGAATATTTTTTATTTCTCGTTCGAATTGGGTACGGATGAATGCTCGAAAATTTAAGAATGTGAAAAAAACTTGAGATTTTTTCGCTAACGGAAAGGTCCATAAAAAAATAGAATAATCATCCAAAAATAGAACATAATAACGATGGCCCACAGAATTTAAAATGGGAGATGTCCATAAATCGCTATGAATAATATCAAACGACATTAAAGTACGAGAAGTAGAGGCTACAAATGGCAATCTAACATGTTTTCCTAAAGGACAGGAATGACAAATTGGAGTACTACGCGTACCCTTACAAGAAATAAAATTCTTTTTATGCAAGGGAGAAACAACAGACGACCCAGTGTGACCCAAACGTGCATGCCATAAGGAAGGAGCTAGAGCTGCCAAAGTAGAAGGCAAGGCTTGACTCGAGAGACTGGATGCGGGCGTGATTGGATAAAGATCTTCCCTACTATTACATCTCATGAGAGGTATCCCCATCTTGAAATCCTTCACAGAAAACCCAAAAGGGTCAAAATTAACAGAAACTCAATTATCAGTGGTGAATTTACGGACAGACACCAAATTTTTAATTAAGTTAGAGGCATGAAAGACATTTTTCAAGACAAGAGGTGGATGGGGGAGGGGGGGACATAGTTGTATGACCGTAACCACGAATTGGAATTGAGTTGTCATTACCAACAATTATGTCACAATTTTTGCTCAAATTGGAATAAGACGAGAGAGTACTTTGGTTAGACGTCATGTGAGAAGTGACGTCGGTGTCCATGTACCAATTCGCGTCTGGAGGATTCAATCCAAGTGCATGCATGACAGCCTCGATATCTGTAGGTGTCGGGATTGGATTACGGCCGTAGCATGGAAAGCCTGCGGGGGGCGAGGCCCAAACAGGCCTCCTTGTTGTCCAGACCCGGCACTGTTTCGGAACCAACTAGACTGATGGGAAAAATTGGGCCTAAAAGGCTGCTTGGCGGCCACTGCCCAGGGAAAGCTGAGGCTGGAAAATAGGAGTTGTTGGGCCACAAGCCCAGCCTTACTGCCAGGGGGCCCATGGTTGGGACCAGTTGGCCTGCGGCCCACTACCACCGTGTCGAGGCCCGCTGCCACTGTTTTGGCCTCCCCCACCACCATCGGTACCACCACGATTGTCAATAAAACCTTGAGAATTATCGGATGAAGTCATCATCACCACGGGACTTGCGCCGGTAGCCGTCTTTTTTGCCAAACTGGCTTCTTCTAACGTGAGCATCGAACGGGCATGATAAAAAGGTCGAAGTGGATTACTTTGACGGAGGAGAGTCATAACACCATTATAGGCATCAGATAGGCATGTAACCATTTGTAGAACAAGACGATTATTGGTAACAGGCGCCCCAACGTTACGGAGTTGGTTCGCCAATTTCTTGAGTCGTGTACAATAAGTTGAAACATTCGGGGAATCGTCCATGCGGACTTGGGAAAAGTCCTGCTCAAGGGTGACAACGCGGAAGTATTGGTTATCCCGGAATATATCACGCAATCTATCCCAGGTAGCCATAGTCGTATTGTCTGGTTCAATGATCGTCTGTAAAAGGTCGGTAGAAATAGCGGAGGAAATCCACTGAAGGACGGTAGCATCAAGAGTGATCCATAACTGAGGATCCTCCGCATGAGAAGGGATAGCTGGAGGAATTATGTGATGGAGGACTTGATATGAGATTGCGTGAATTTTAAACAACTCTGTCCACGTCACATATTGGACGTTTTCCATCTCAAGAACAATAGAGATGTTGTTCTTGATGTTAGAAACAGTAAGGGCAGGATGAAACAGGTTCTTTGACGTCGACATAACGAAAGACCAAAGGGATTGGGAAGAAAATTTGGGAAGAGAGGAGGTAAAATTGGCACAAAATCCGAGAAGGGTCACAGATTCCGAGGCAGTCTCAGCCAGGAAGGGATGGTCGGAAACCGAGAAAAAAATTTGGGAGAGGAGCGGAAGTAATTCAGTCCTAGACTTCTGATACCATGACAGAAATAATCCCTGGATTATTTTCATTAATGAATGAGTATATATACAATTTACAATTTTCATAATATGAAAAATCCAAAATCCTATTCTACTCCCAAAATCCTATTCTATTTATACAAGAATTTTATAATTATGGTAAATGTATAATGCTAATTAAATACAATGATATATTATCTAAATATACAAGTATACACGGCTTGTGTTGTTCTTGTGTTTCCGTGATATACACGGTATACACAAGGAGGTCTTGAGCCAAGGGTCTTTCAGAAATAACCTCTCTACTTACCAAGGTAGAGGTAAGGTGTGTATACACTCTACCCTCTCTAGACCCCCACGTTGTAGTACTTCACTGGGTATGTTGTTGTTGTTGTTATTAAAGTTGATTTTGGCAATAAGTTAAATTTGAAGATTCTGGTCCATAACTGATGTTTCCTTAAACTATATCCACACTTTCTAACCATAATTGGTAATGTTATAAAGTATGTTAAAATACTTACTTCTTTATTTTACAATATTAGATTTCATTAACTACTTTCTATTATAGCATTTGGTTAGAAATATATTGTGAAGAAGTTCTTGATGTATATAAATAGTGTCATAGTATTCTATTTTTCATAAGTATCATTTCTTCATAGTAATTCCTAAGATATACTGTTATTTTATTCTCCTTCCTTATATTTTTTAGTCATGGAGGGTAAGAAGACTGGAGGGCGCCAAAAAATTCCAATGTCAAAAATAGAAAATAAAGATGACCGTTTTGCGACATTTTCCAAACGTCGCTCCGGTCTATACAAAAAAGCAAGCGAACTTGTTACAATGTGCGATGTTGATATTGGAATTATTCTCTTTTCCCCTACAGGTAAGCCTTTCTCATTTTTTCACCCAACGGCTGAAGCAGTCATTAATCGTTTTTTGAGTCCCAATTTACAATTAGGTGAAAACGCTCACCTAGTTGCGGCTAATGCACGAAACAAGGTGAATCAACTCAACAAAATGAGTGAAGAGCTTGAGAGTATAGAAAAAGCTGCAAGTGTTCGAACACTTCAACTTGATAAAATGAAAGAAAATGGTCAAAGAAGTCGGTGGAAGTCAATTGAGCAACTTAATGCAGATGAAGTAATAAACTTTGAGACTTGGTTAAATACCACCATTTTAAATCTGAATTGTCGTTTAAAGCAGTTGGAAAATGAGCCTTCATCTTCGTAAATGAATATTATGGGAACCACAAAGAGCAACGGGTTCATATTATTGGAAATTTTGGGGAGTGATTTTTTTTATGTTGTTCCTTTTTAGCTTATTTTGATGATGCTTAAAGAATGTATTCTGTTATAATTTCGGTTATCAATATATATGATGGTTTAATATATGTTTTATCTATGTATTTTAATTTTCTTCTAGTTTAAAATTTTAAGAAAGAATATCAAATTTCAAAATGATAAAGAATATAAGATGGAAATTTAAAAAATGACATCAATTTCGGATGGAATAAAATTGCAATTTTTGTTACTTGATGGTTGTTTAAGGAGTACACTTTTTCTCCTATGTACATAAGACACATCAGGCTCTTGTTACAGTACTCACATTTGGTCAAGTGTTTAGTTTTTACCAAACGAAAAGTATGATGAACAATATTGAAAAATATTATTAAAACTTGAAAAAGAGGCAAGCAAGGCATTTGAGTATCATGTAACATTCACCTGTGATCTGTCAATTTATAAGCTTTCTTTTCTCAGCTTTTTTCCTTGATTGTTGATTAATTTTTTGGGTGATTATAATTTATTTGTTCTTTTGTTTACTGGTGCGAGCAAGAAGCTCTTTCTTATTAACTTTCATTATTTTGTGTATTCTTATTTATTAGTGAAATAAATAATCCCTTGATTATTTTCATTAATAAAATAGTATATATACAATTTACAATTTTCATAATAGGAAAATTCTATTCCTATTCTAATACCAAAACTCTATTCTAATTGTACAAGAATCCTACAATTATGATAAGTGTACACTACTAATTAAATACAATAATTTTACACTAAATTACTAGCTTAAAACCGTGATATACACTTATATTTGGTAAGTGTATATCACGGTCCAAAACAGTTTCAAAGACCTTAAGACTCGTGATAAACACTTTGCATAGTAAGTGTATATCACGGGTATACAATGTTTATCACACCCCCGCAGTCATAGATGGCGTTATTCGTACGCTGAGACTGTCCCTGAAATCTTTAAAAAGGACCGAGGGAAGACATTTGGTAAAGATGTCTGCAATTTGATACCTGGAAGGGACATGGCAAACGCGTACTTGTCCTTGAGCTACCTTTTCACGAACAAAGTGGATATCCATCTCTATATGTTTAGTGCGTTGGTGCTGAATCGGATTCCCAGAAAGGTAGATGACATTAATATTATCACAATAAACCAATGTAGCTTTCTGAATAGGACAATGAAGCTCTAAAAGAAGATTACGTAACCAATAGGATTCAGAGATCACATTGGCAACCCCTCGATACTCGGTCTTTGCACTAGAGCGAGATAAAGTCGACTGACGCTTGGCAGACCAAGAGACCAAGTTATTACCAAGAAACATACAATAGCCAGACGTAGAATGTCTGGTGTCTGGACAACCACCCCAATCAGCATCTGTATACGAGACGAGTGTAGACGTCGACGACGGATATAAATGTAAGCCATAGTGAAGTGTCCCCTGTATGTACCGAGTGATGCGTTTGAGCGCATTAATGTGCTGAACCCTGGGATCATACATAAATAAATACACATGTTGTACGACATACATAATATCTGATATCGTGAATGTAAGATACTGAAGGGCCCTGCAAGACTGCGATAGCGGGTCAGATCTTCATAAGGTGAGCCAGCCGCAACACCCAACTTGGGTTTAGTATCAATCGGAGTGGAAGTGGACTTACAGAATGACATCCCAGCCCTCTCAATGATCTCAACGGCATACTTCCGCTGGGATAAGAACAACCCACATGTATGACGAGTGACATCAATCCCCAAAAAATAACTCAACGGGCCCAAGTCTTTCATAGCAAACTCAGAACTGAGCATTATCATGATAGACTAGCGTAATATATTAGAAGAGGCAGTCAAGATAATATCATCCACATACAATAGTATGTAAGCCAAGGAAGAACCACGATGATATATGAACAATGAATTATCAGACCTGCTGTGAGAGAACCCAATAGTTGAAACATAGTATGCAAACCTCTTATACCAAGCCCGTGGATACTGCTTAAGCCCATACAAGGACTTTTTCAAACAAACAGACATGATGAGGATATTTGGGATCCATAAACCCCAATGTCTGATGCATATAAATTGTCTCCTTGAGATCACTATGTAAGAAAGCATTATTCACATCTAACTGATGAATGTGTCATGCTTTCGCAAGAGCCAAGCTGAGCAAAGCGCGAATGGTAGCCGGCTTGACCACCGGGCTAAATGTCTCACCACAATCCACACCAACCTGCTGAATCTTACCATCACCTACAAGACGAGTTTTATGCCTCGCAAAAGAACCGTTAGAATTGTCCTTATGAGTAAAAATTATCATAGATCGAATAATATTAACACCAGATGAACGGGGCACCAACTCCCACATCTTATTATCAATAAGAGCATTATATTCGTCTGTCATAGCAATTTTCTAATTTGGGACATTTAAAGCAGACACATGATTACGGGGTAAGGGTGATTTAAGAACATTAGAATTTAAATTAAAATGTCATTTTGGTTTAACAATTCCCTGTTGACTACGAGTGACTGGTCTATGACTCGAGGAAGAAATGAGTGGATTTTGGGAAATTTCTGGACACGGGACATACTGGCCAGCAGGCAGTGGGCCTGCTAGCCCAGAACTGGAAATCGGAACAATGACTGAAGCCGAGACTGGCCCAATTTCCGTATTGGGCTGGGTAACTGTCCCAATTATGGAAACTGGGGCAGAAATTGGTCCAGAAATTGGTCCAGTTAATTCACTGGAAACAGTGGGCATCGATGACGCAGTGGGACCAACGGGCAGTGGGCCCGTTGGTGGATTTTGGGTGCGGGACAAGTCCAAAAAATGATGGATAATATAGAGGGAGACGGTGTCGTCCAAAAATTTATACGAAATAGGCACGAGACTACTCACGTTAGCAAATGGAAATTGGGTTTCATAAAAAATAACATGGCGACTAATGATGATTTTATTAGACGATAAATCAAAATATTTGTAACTACGATAATTAGACGGATAACCCAAAAACACACAAGGGGTAGAACGGGCCTGAAGTTTGCTAATTATGATGGACGGAAACAATAATTAACATAAGCACCCAAAAACCATAAGATGTGAATATGAAGAAGTATTATTATATAAAATTTGAAGAGGGGGCGAATATGACAAACCTTTGGTAGGAAGAATGTTAAGAAGATATGTAGCCATTTGTAGAGCATGATGCCAAAAAGAGGGGGTATGTAAGCATGAATCAATAAAGTGCGGACACTGTTATTAATGGTACGAATTTTGCATTCGGCTTTCCAATTTGTGAAGATGTACAAGGACAAGAAAAATCAAATTTGATCCCATTATTAGCACAAAACTCCTGAAATACCCCATTATCATATTCTTTGCCATTATCACATTGAATATTTTTTATTTTCCGTTCGAATTGGGTTCTGATGATTGCTCTAAATTTTAGAAAAGTGGAAAAAATTTGAGATTTTTTCGCTATCGAAAAAGTCCATAAAAAGTTAGAATAGTCATCTAGAAATAGAACATAATAACGATAACCCAAAGAACTGAGAACAGGAGATGTCCATAAATCACTATGAATAATATCAAATAGCATTAAAGTATGAGAATTAGAGTCTACAAACGACAATCTAATAATTTTTCCTAACGAACAAGATTGACAATTCGGAGTACTACGAGTACCCTTACAAGAAATAAAATTCTTTTTATCTAAGGAAGACAAAATAGATGCCCCCGGATGACCTAGACGAGCATGCCACAAGGAAGGAGCAAGGGCTGCAAAAGTTGATGGCAAGGCTGGACTGGAGAAACCAGAACTTGGCATGATAGGATAAAGACCCCCCTACTATCACACCTCATGAGAGGACTCCCCGTCTTGAAATCCGTCACAAAAAACCCAAACGGATCAAATTCAACAGAAACAGAATTATCAGTGGTGAATTTACGGACATACACCAAATTTTTAATCAATTTAGGGGCCTGAAAGGTATTTTTCAAGATAAGGGGTGGATAGGGGGGAGACAAAGTTTTATGACCATAACCACGAATTGGAATAGAATTACCATTACCAATAATTATGCCACGAGGGTTGCTCAAATTGGAATAAGACGAGAGAGTACCTTGATCGGATGTCATGTGGGTAGTGGCTCCGGTGTCTATGTACCAATTCGAGTTTGGCGAATTAATTCCAAGAGTGTGCATGACAGCTTCAATGTCGGTCAGGGTGGGGCCTGTTGCGTGATAGGCTTGCGGAGGCCGGGGCCCAAATACTCCTGCTTGCTGCCCGACCTAGTTGTGTTGCGGAACCACATGCCCAATTATTATTGGGCCTAAACTGTTGCTGATAGGCCCACTGCCCACCAGCTGGGTGTTGATAAAATGGGGGGCAGTTGGGCCAAGGGATACTGGCCCAGTTCCAGGGCCCAGGAGCCCAAGGCTGAGACTAGGCTGCCTGCGGCCTACTGCTACTGTTTCGAGGGCCACTCCCGCCGTCGGCACTGTTCCCGCCGAGGGTGTTGCTATTTCTACCACGTCCGTTGTTGCCTCCATGATTTTTGCCATTATTTTTACGATTATTTTTTCCTCCCCCGTGAGCACGGGTTTGGCTTGAATTATCGATTACACCTTAAGAATTAGTGTAGGACGTCATCATGACCACAAGATTAGCACTAGTAGCCGCCCTCTTAGCCAAGCCGACTTCTTCCAAAGTAAGCATGGAGCGGGCTTGATAGAACTTCAGGAGAGGATAAGTCTGACGAAGGAGGGTTCCAACGCCACTATAGGCCTCGGATAGGCCAACAACCATCTGTAGGACAAGACGATCTTCACTAACGGGTGCACCAACATTGCGGAGTTGCTCCACCAATTCTTTCAACCTCTTGCAATATGCTGAAACGTTCGGGAAATTTTCCATGTTGACGTGGGAAAATTCATGCTCAAGAGTAACAACTTTGAAATTTTGATTATCTTGGAATATGTCACACAACCTATTCCAAGCCGTCATCGCCGTAGCGTCTGACTCAATAATCGTCTGCAATAGGTCGGTATTGATAGTGGAGTAAATCCACTGAAGGACGGTGGCATCAAGTGTTGTCCATAACTTAGGATCATCCTCTTTGGCACATCCGTATCCTCAGGAGCCGAGGGGATTATGTGATGGATGACTTGATGCGGGCGAGCGTGAATTTTGAACAACTCAGCCCACGTCGCGTATTGGACGTTTTCTATTTCAAGAATTAGAGGGATGTGATTCTTGATGTTAGAAATAACAAGGGCAGGGTAAAACGTGTTCTTTGTCGTCGACATAACGAAAGAACAATAGGTGATTTGAGAAAAAAAAAGGAAAGAAGACCACCGACGGGCAAGGAATCCGTGAAGGGTAGTCGAAAACCGAGGTTAGACGTCGACGGAAAAGGTGGAAAAATAATCTAGACTTTTGATACCATAAAAGAAATAATCTCCTTGATTATTCTCATTAATGAAAAGAGTATATATACAAATTATAATTTTCCATAATAGAAAACTTATTCCTTTTCTAATCTCGAAACCCTATTTTAGTAATATAAGACTCCTATAATTATGATAAGTGTACAATACCAATTATTGTAATACTTACACTAAAATATTACCTAAAACTATACACAATTATGGACAATAACGAACTGGACTATGTACCAAACCGTGATATACATTAAGTGTATATCACGGTAATATCATCTCTATTTATCAGTCTAAGTAAAAATTTCATAGTTATTTCTTTACGTAAATTGGTTTGAATTCATGTATTTCTTTAAAGAAGAAATAGGCTCAAAGCTTAAAGTTCATTAGTCTATTAAGAGTCAAATTAATGGTGAAAATAAAATATTAATGAAAAACAATACAAAAAAATTAAAATTATATATACAACTTAATGTATTGTTTATCTATATATTTTATATACAATTTATAGATTCGGTTCAATTTTTTTCTCAATAAATCGGTTTGGATCAATTCTTTCCTATTCCTTAATTAAATGGGACCCAAAAGTTTGAATTTTAAAAGTTTGCAATATAAAGTTTGGACAAGAGGGTTGTTAACGTGGCAATCACATATTGGGTAGACTAGGAAAAGACCTTTCGTAGCAGAACAGATAACAAATGAAGTTGACACAGTAAACGACAGAAGAAGAAAAAGAGTTTAACAACTCTACCAACTAATCATTAAACCAAATAAAACGCCGTCGTTTTTTTAGTTCTCCTTCGTCTTCCTTATTTTTTGTTGACCAAACCCACTTTCAACGAAGCCTCTGTTTGACATTAAAAGCGAAAAATCTGAAAATTTCAACTGTTTTTTGTATTGTTTGTCCCAATTAAATTTGGGATTGCGGAGTAATTTGGTTTGTAGTAGTAAAAAAATTGAAGGTATGAATCCGAATTGGGAGCTACAGAATTGTTGTAACCGTGACCAAAAGCTATTTCTTGCTACCATTGGTGTTTTCACTGTTGTTATTCTTGTTGTAAGTCTTTCTTTCTTTCTCTCTTTGGTTTCTACATTGTGTTTTTCTTTTTGGATCAAGTTTTGGTCTTTATTGGTAGATCAAGAACTCTAAGCAAAGAGGTTTTAGGCTAACTTTTGTTGTTTTAAGTTCCTGCTTTTTTTTGTGGCTAATTAGGAGAGAAATGCAAAATTTGAAGATTAATGGTATTGTTTGATAGAAAAGTGAAAAGGGAATTTACAAAATCTTTTGGGTCCTTTCTGAAGCCAAAAAAAAGAAGGGGCAGCCCGGTGTACAAAGCATTCCGTGTTAGCAGGGTCCGGGGTAGGGCCGCACCACAAGGAGTGTGATGTAGACAGTCTACCCTAATGCAAGCGGGTTTGTTTAATTAGTGTCTATAGCTTTAAAGCTTCCGAGTAGTAACTTTGGCCTTTATTTGCTTCATATTGTTGTAAAAGAATATGGAGTTCGGGTATAAAGAGAATGTCCGAAAATGATTATGAAGACGATTCAGTTGAGAACATTATCATATACAATGAGCCGAGGGTCTGTCAGAAACAACTTCTCTACCCTACAAAGGTAGGGGTAAAAAATGTAGTGCCTGAGATTTGAACTTGGAACCTTAGGTGAATTTTGAACTCCATAAACCACTAAGCCAACCTCTAGTCTTGTGTTCAGGAGATTCAAAATCTACATATGTACATAAAAAATAAAAAAAAGACCTTATATATGCAGTGTAATATTTTGCCAAGGGGGTTCAAGTGAACACCCTCCCGCCACCTAGATCTGCCCCTGCACCACACCCTCCCCAGACCCCACTTGTGGGACTACACTGGCTATGTTGATGACAATATTATATACAATATGTTCCATCTTTGTATCTTTCTGTTCTGGTCTTAACAGTTGACACCCTAAGACACTACTGGTAAAGCAGTGGTCATCAGGAAATGGTTAATTTAGGAGCCTGTTCCAATTATGTGTTGATATGATTTACTTGTAGGTGAAATGTTTAGCTAGCACCGAAAGGTGTAGTAGTCTACCGGTCGGTTAAATTTGAAATGAGACCACAGAAGACAGGGGTTCGAATTCCAATATAACAAAAAGTTATGAGGTTTTCTTTTCATTTGCTGAAACCTTGGTGGCTAGAGTTATCCAATACCTTTACGGGTAGGAGGGTATAGGTATCCAGTGAAATAGTCGAGGTATACACGCTTTATTATAAATTAAAAGAAGTGAATAGTTTACCTATTAAAGTTGACATTTCCCTCACCTTTCTCTCCCCTTACCATTCACTCCACTTCCTCACCATGTATATATAAATATCAATACACGAATTTACTTGATCTAAAAAAGAAAATATCAATACATTTATTCACTTGATCAAATAAAATAATATTGATACACTTATTATGCATTTGTATATCAATGTTTATGAGGTTTTCAAATTGGTCATTAGTTCCAATCCACTCTTTTGCAGCAGTGCATGAAGAGATAAAAACCTAAGAATGATAAATTACACAAATAATATCACTTGATTAGAATCTTTATTCATTCAATAAGTCATAGCAGCGTCAGGATGGGTTGCTTGGCAATTCTCTCTTTAGCAAGAATTGGGATTGATTAAAATGATGTGTGTCATCAAAGAGTTCAAAAGGTATCATATAACTCAAAATTCTAATTCAATACTTTGTGATAGATGGACGAATTTGTTCACCTGCTTTTTTGTTCAAAGCCACTGTATATTGCATAAAATAGTTTCTTCATGATATATTTAAGAAAATCGAACTGAGGTACATCCATGTGCGTATACAAATATCTTTTAGATTCAAGGATCACTTTCTCGGAAACCTACTGCTTTATCGCCATGTAGTAGAGCTGTTTTCACTGTTAAGATTGTTTAGTGAAGCAAGTCACTATTTCCTCAACATGTATTCATCTCGAAGCATATGTGTAGAATACTTTGAGGTGGTACTTGAAATTGAAAAGATAAGCTTGATATATCTATATGATCATAACACCTTATCTCTTAGGGATAATTACCTTTCTGGACTGCCCTAAAAAATAATAGCTGGCAAATGTATATGTTTTGTATATTGAGTATAATTATACATACAATATACATATTATATACATAATCAATGTATATGTTTTGTATATTTTGGCTAGCGCCATAATTAATTTCGGCCGACGGGTTAAAAAGAAAAATGCCTACGTGTGAGCTGTTGCTGGTATTGTTGAGAATAAATATTAGATGCTTAAGGTTGCTAGCATTAACAAAATGCAATACCATGTCATGTGCAAATGATAGACTAGATTGTCTTTTTATCTCGTATACTTGCCATAAATTATCCACAACTGTTCCCAGACCCCACTTGTGGGAATACACTGGGCATGTTGTTGTTGTTCCCGTGTATATGTTTTCCAACCATTTTTGTACTTCTCTCTGCTTTTTCTCATTTGACTTTTTTTTCCTTCTGAATATCAAAACAGTTATGGAGGACATTTCTGTTGACACCTTTCAAGCTCATTACTGTATTTCTTCATGAAGCAAGCCATGCAATCGCTTGTAAGCTCACATGTGGTCAGGTAAATTCTCTTTTTCATGTATTAGACGCAAAATGATATAGTCTTAAGAGATTACTTGTACATTGGGGGAATACCCGTCTAATTTTATTCTATTATATGACAGTTTATGGTTCAACAGCTTTCAATTGGTATTAAATGTATTTCCTTATTTCTAATGTCATTGGACTGCAGTTCCTTAGGGTTAGGTGTATTATTCTGCTTTTGGTTATGATAAAGAGATTTAAGATATCAGTATTTAAAGGAAATTACTGGTGAGACTTTACTTAATTGTCATGACATATATTCACTTCAGAAAGTTCTGGCTTTTTCTCTTTCTTGTGTCTGTGCATGTATTATTTTAGAGATAAAGGAGAGTGACTAGATTCTTGTCTTGAGATGTCCTTTGTGATTTTCAGTTCATCGATTACTTGAATAGTCCTATCAGAAATTTACCAAACTAGTTGTAACTAGCCATCAAAGAAAACTTACGAGATGCTATTTTCTGGGGGAGTCCGACTCTTCAATTGAAAAAAAGGGTCAAACATAGTTTAATTTGGTATTAATAGACATAAAGCCCCCATGTTACTCGTTCAAGTTAAAATATAGCGTTAAAATTTTAAGATTGACAAAACTAATTCTAAAATGATATAATTATACTTTCCTCTATGACCAGTTTATGTGACATAATTCCTTTTTAGTTTGTTCCAAAAAGGACACACTTATATATTTGGTAATCCTTTACTTTTAAGATTCCAATATTACCGTTACCATCATTCCTTTTTAAAGAACGACATGGACCCGCAGAATTTAAAAGTAAATAATTTATGGTTACTTTATTAGGTAGAAAAGTCGATGTTTAAAAAGTAAAGCTAGAACGTATCAGATCTCTTCCACACGTGTTAAATTTGGCTTTTCCCTTTTTTCTTCGTTTGGTTATTCCAAACTACAGCTAAAAACGCATAGAAGATGTAAAACAACATTATATGACCAGGGTCACTAGATAATCAACCACAAACACTCATATATTTAGAGCGGATAGTGATGGAACAATACCAATAATTTTTTTTAAAATCTGCTACAGCTTGTAAAACAAATTCTAGTTTTAACCATCAGGATTATAGACAATACAGTCTTCCATTCAACCAAAAGATTTTAGCATCTCAAGATAAAGAAAAGCAACTCAAGAGAATTTTAAATTCTCGTCGTAAGTCCTCAAACATCTTAAATGTAACATGTAAGAAAGTTTCCTTATAAAATGCATGAGTCACAACCATTTCAGGATTACAGAAGACAAAACAATACACTCCTATCTCCTTCCTAAATAAATTTTAGAAATTCTAAATTTTTTGTCACAAGTCTTCAAAAACTAGAAGGTACCAACAAAACAATTTCAATAAGAAATTCTTATTTTAAGCATCACACAATACCAATGTACAAATCAACCAGATCGCCAAAGCAGTGAACCAGTAAGAACAATGCAATTTTTGGAGCAAAAGGCATCAGAATGGAGTAGGGTTGAGGCAAATGAGCAATCTCCACTGATGAGACCGATCTCCGCTTACAACATGATCATATTTACTACTTCTTTAGATACATGTGTCTTTACAAAGAGAGAAGTTTTGCAAAACCACAGTCATAATGTTCACAACTTCTTTACATATATGATTCTTTACAAACTGAGGTTATAAAAAAATTACCTAACTTAACATTCACAACTTGTTTAAGTACACAAGTCTACAAAAAGAAAGGTTATACAAAACTACATGATGGTCAAGGCTACAAAACAGAGACGAACTTTACAAAAATAAGTTTTAGATAACCTTTGCATGTATTAGTATCTCATGTTAGCTTAAAGTAGAGCTAGAGCTTCATTAACAATATCAATATCATTACAAACTTAAATAAAAAGATTTCCCTCTCGCTCTAGCCTACCTTTTTTCATATGTGGCACTTTTGTAGTTGCTCCTACCTTTATCCTCATCAACTCAACCATGCAGATTGCAGGTCACAAACACATAATTCAGTCGTTCAACTTACATCTTATTAAAAATCTACCAATTGCATTTACTAACTCATCAATAGTTGAATGAGTCATTTGATATTGAAGGGATTGAATATCTCTAAAGAATTCAAGGTCTAAAACATTTCAATCTGGACTGTCAGGAGGTTGAAAGCATAGCCTAATATTAAATGCATCTTGTCGAGCAGCTTGAGTAAACTCCAAATCACCTTTTTAGAATTGGTAGCTATAGCAAATTCGAAGTCATTAACACTAAGATGAGGTCTTGCATTATGTTGTTGGATAAAAATAGGAACATTTGTCGGTGAAAGTGGCCATTTAGATCAAATCGTTGGAAGAACTTCTTCAATTAAACAAATCCTAGTAACATGTCATCTTTAGTGACATATAAATAGGCTTTGTTTCTAAAATTCTTGCAACTCGATTTTTGCTATTCCTTTTGGCTAGTTCCTTGACCACCAAAAGTAAAGATTCCTATTTTTCATGGGAACACCTTAGTTCAATCTCCATCAAATCTTGAGCGTGCAACAACAATCATAAACATAATTTTTGTTATGAAATTATTCATTTTGCAAGATCTATACCGGTCTGGCTCTTGTGAAGAAGATAGAACCTTCTAACTTTTGATGGAAAGAACCACTTTTCATCGATATGAACATAATGAAATATGTCTAGAAACCAATCATTGATAGATAGAATGTCTTGCCTTCTTATTTTCCTCCATTAAGACCCTTGTGGTCCGACCCTTCCTCGGACCCCGGCATAGCGGGAGCTTAGTGCACCGAGCTGCCCTTTTTTTAATCCGAGGCTTTTGGCGTGGTATGTGCCCTCACATGTCCTTCTCAGGTACGAGAACTTTTTTCGGCGTATCAAAGAAGGAGCTATGAAGGCACACAACAATGCCATAAAGCCAAATTTGACGAAGGAAAATAAAATGTAAGGCCTCAATTTGGTCTATCAATGATTTGAGTTTGGTACACTCCATTCAAATCGTATGTTTTAAGACATGTTCATATTGATGAAAATTGGTTCTCTTTGTCCAAAAATATGAGATGTTCTACCTCTTCCCGGATAACAAGAGCCAAACTCATATAGATCTTACAAAAGTAAGACTTTTATAATAGAAGTTATGTTTATGGTTGTTGTTGTGCGTCCTAGGTTTGATGAAGATGGAACTGAGGTCTTTATGGAATCTTTCTTTTTGTGGTAAAAGAACTAACCAAAAGAAATAGCATATTTTATATTTATCACTAAATATTTCCTATGATTTGTTTAATTAAAAAGTTTCCAAAGCGATACGATCAAAAAGTTCATTGGCACCGTCAAATGCTCCTACTTTTATCCAACAAGATAATGTAAGATCTCACCTTAGTGTTAATGACTTGAAATTTACTGAAGCTACTCGACAAGATGAATTTGATATTTGGCTATGCTATTAACTTCCTAACAATCCAAATTTAAATGTTTTGGACCTCAGATTCTTTAGAGCTATTCAATCAATTGAGTATCAAATCGCTCCTTTAACTATTGACGAGTTAGTAATGAAGTTGATAGATCTTTTCATAAGATCAAAATTGAACGACTGGATCACGTGTCTTTGACTCTGCAATCTCGCATGATTGAGTTGATGAAGGATAAAGGTGGGAACAACTACAAAGTGCCACATATGAAAAAAGACCGGTTAAAACGAGCGGGAGGTCTTCTCATTCAAGTTTGTTGTGATACTGACATTGTTGATGAAACTCTAGCTCTACTTTAAGTTGACACTAAGACGTCAAGGTTATCTAGAACTTACAACAATAACATACCCAGTAAAATTCCACAATGTGGGGTCTGGGAAGGGTAGAGTGTACGCAGACCTTACCTCTACCTTGGTAGGTAGAGCGGCTGTTTTCGAGAGACCCTAGGCTCAAGACAGAGCATAAGCACCAGCAAAGCAAGAGAAACGGTCAGACCCGGTCAGAAAAAATTTAAAGCAGTATGAAAATGCTGGTATCAAAAGCGACTAAGCCATGATAGCGCATTCCGAAAATTTAAGCAGTAATAGCGCAAGTAAATAAGTTAAACAGAGTACACTAAAGGACACACAGCAACAGAAATCAAACTACAGGGGACTATAAAGCAATATTGCGCCTATTAGTATGATAGGCTAAGCGGGCCTACAATACTACCACTACCACTACCAGTTTGCAAGCGTAAGTAGGACTACGCTCGACTACCAATTTGTAAAGTTCGTCTTTGTTTTGTGGCCTTGGTCATGATGTAATTTTTCTATAACCTTTCTTTTTGTACAAACTTGTGTATTTAAACAAGTTGTGAACATTAATTCTGTAGATTTTTGATAACCTCTCTTTGTAAAGAATCTGTGAACATTAAGACATTTGTATGACAAATAATGTTGCTTTATATTTTCAATGCGTCTTTATTTGCAGTTTTGAATAAAAAATGAAGCAATTTAAGGAATTTATATATGGCTCACATTTGACCAAATTCGGGGGAAATAAGTGTAATTGCAGCAAAAAGTGAGAAAGAACCAAAAAGCCAAATCTTGTCAAGCATGGAAGAGATCTGACATATTCTAGCTTTTCTAAACACCGACTTCTCTAGCTAGTAAAGTAATCACAAATTATTTATTTTTACATCCAACGGTCCATGTTAATATTCTAAAGGAATGATGGTTAGGGTTATATTGGAATCTTAAAAGTAAATGAAATACCAAATTTAGAAACGCGTCATTCTTTTTGGACAACTTAAAAAATAAATTGTGTCACAAAAAACAACTGAGGGAGCATATTGGAGACAATGTGTATATCCTTCATTTTTTTATTCCTCGCGAACAAGCTAGATTGATGATGTAAAAAAGAAAAGGTAAATAAGACATGAAGAACTTTAGGCCCCCGGCTTTTGGTCCTATGGTAAAGAAAGTTCCTAGAGCTCCATCCCCACCCTATAGGTAACTAAGCCTCTAAAATCTTCCCATCCCTTCATGACATTTCTCCAAAAGACTGCATCCATTGTGTTATATTACTATTAAGGAACTACAATGTGTGGTAGGTGCAAATCATGAGTCAAGCCCTGCCGAGGACTAAATATTTAAGTGGGAGAAGGGTAGAGGGACTGACCTATATTTCCTCAAGTGTCAAACCTGTGCGCCAACTGGAGTTGGACCCACATGGGATTTCTTGGTTATCAGAAAGAAAAACAAAAAAAAAAGAAACATGAAGAACTTTAGATATTAAAAGAAAGAAATGAAGAACTTCTACAATGCAAATCAAAGCAATGACTGGAGAAGCTAAGCTTAGAGAAATGGGTGAGATAGGTTTGACATCTTCAAAGAATGGCTGGTTTGCACCTACTGAAAGAAAAAAAAAAAATAGAATAGTAGGTTTTTAATTGAATGAGTAAAAGAAGAGGAAGAACAAAACTAACATGGAAAATATAAAGTGAAAGAGGGAGCAATTTTGTAAGGCTGGACGATGTAGATGGTACTAGATTAATTTGAAAAGGAGAAGCTAAAGTCATCCAACTAATCCCAGATTATTCCATATGACTGAATTGTAGCATATGATTTTGGTTTCCCTGGTAAATTCAAGTTCATACTATCTAGCAAATGCTGAGATCTGTGCTTTTGTATTATTCTAAATCACGTGTTTGTGGTTACAGGTGGAAGGAATGAAAGTTCATGCCAATGAGGGGGGAGTAACAATAACACGCGGTGGTGTTTATTGGTTGATCTTGCCTGCTGGATGTAATTTCTTTCTTAAAACAAATTCCACCCCCTACTCAAGTTCCTTGTTGACGCTGTGTCTTAAGTTACTTTTCTAGATGCAGATTGCTTTGTCCATTTGACTTCTGGCTACCTTAATTTTTCTGATTAATATTGTACTTTCCTGAAGATCTTGGTTCGTCTTTTTGGGGGATGGTTCTCATACTTGCATCGACAAATCTTCTCACTGCAAAAATTGCTGCTGGTTGTTTCATTGCTGCTCTTCTCATTGTGCTCTTTATTGCCAAAAATGTACGGAGCTAAGTAAAAGAACCTTTAATTTGGCCTTGTACATTGACGGCAAATAATTCACTCTTTACATTAATTTTTTCACAAGATAGTATATTATGTGTATATTCCCAGAAGGACTTCCAGAATCTTACATAGTTTACTTTCTTGAACAGTGGACATTGCGAGGACTTTGCATCGGTTTGTACATTCAGAATCTTGATTAGTGTTAATACTTGATATATGTTTGCTTTTATGCTTTAGTCATTGATCCCCACAGACTGGACTTGTCAGGATTTATCATTTTCATTGCTGTAATATGGGTTCTGCAAGAACTAACAACAGTTCGCATTCTTCGATACATAATTCTCTTCATCGGTAAGGATTTATCCAGGCCCCCACTTTCTCTCCATTTTAGTTTTGGTTGTTGTGTTGCTTACATTCCTTCCGGTGATTTGCAGGTGTTATGAACAGCTTGTTCTCAGTTTACGGTATAAACTATCCATTCTCTATGATCTACAGCCTGTTTGGCCAAGCTTTTAGGAAGCCAAAAGTGCCTTTTTAAGAAAACAAAAGTGGTTATTTTAGTAAGTTAAGGTGTTTGTCCAAGCTTTTAGGGGGAAATAAGTGTTTTTGAGTAGTAGCATAAGTAGTATTTCAAAAGCTAAAAGAAGTAGCTTTTCCCCAGAAGCACTTTTGGAACATTGACCAAGCACAAAGTAATGCTCTAATATTGGCAAAAGTGTTTTTCAAATTGATTAGCCAAACACGAATTGCTACTTTCCAAAAATACTTTTTCGAAAAGCACTTTCGAAATAAGCAGCTTTTGGAAGCTTGGCCGAACAGGCTACTTGTTTTTCCTTGGTAATGTGATACTATCTGACATATATATGACAATGCAGATATATATGATGACTTAATTTCTAGAAGAGTGAACTCAAGTGATGCTGAGAAGTTTGCTGAACTCTGTCCCTGTCCTTGTAATGGTGTTGGTTGGGGTGTTATCTGGTTAGTCATGGCTTCTAGGCTAATTTGAATAAAAGAATGTTAGGAATTTTTCTCATCATTTGTGAATCACGAATCCTTCTGTTGCTTGGACTTTTGCAGGGGAATGATATCTTTTATATTTCTTTGTGGAGCGATGTACCTCGGACTTGTCATTCTCTCGTGAGGTATTACTTTCATTTGTTATCTTAATTACAGCTTTACCCTCTTCTGTTTTTTGTCGGATTGCTATCTGGCTTTACTTAGTTCCAAGTGCTAACCTTCAAACTTTATAAATATCTACTAATCATTTGCCAGGTTTTCAATCAGCTTACATACTTTTGTGTTGACAAATACGTTAACAGTTATCATGTTCTCCAGAACTTGGGTAGTTTTGATTAATTACACCACTAAATGATTGTTGCTTTTCTAGCATTTGTTTTAGTACATATAGCATTTGATAGTTTGTTGTGCAATAAACACCTACTAGGAAAAGGATCAAAGTGCTCTTTACTTCCTAGTTGAAAGTATGTGTCCTAGAGACAATCCTAATTATGGACAAATGTACTTGAACACACTCATATTATTAATGATTAATATTTATTGCATTTGCAGTTATTGAACTATTGTTTGATTGTTTGCAATTATTCATATATGTGCTTCCTTGAGTTGGCGCTGTCATTGATAGAGTGAGATATTAATGATAAAGCGTAACTCTCAAAATTGCCTCGACTAATGATCATCGATAATGGGATATCGATGATATGTTATAAGTCGACATGTGGTCTGCATCACATTCTTAGAGAATGTAGTGAGTCTCACGACTACGGGTAATTGCTATTCGTGATGGACACATGGATACTTTGGAGAGTATTGGTACACCCTGCCGATAAACTATTTGTTATACATATCTATAGTGTTATCGGCATGTGGGATATAAAAGTCCTTCAATTTGATGTCAATACGTGCCTTGTTTGCAGAATGATGTACTTTGACCAAGTTCAAAGCTTGCACTCCTTATGGGGTAGATACGGCTTGAGTTGGGTGCATTACGATGTAAACAAAGGCAGTAGTTGAGCCAAGAATAAGATTCATTCCTCGATTGAAAATTTGAGAGAACACTCAACTTCTCTATATTAGGTCGAATAAAGTCATTGGCCAATGCAAGAGACATATTTTGAATATGGTCTAGTTGTCGACTAATAAAGATGAGATAAAGTGATTAAGTCATTTAGATAGACACTTGACAAATCCTAAGCTTAATCGAGTGTGTCGTGAATGAAAATATTTTATTATTCCACATAAAGGTAAAGTTTGCTGGATTCGTGTAAACGCACTTCACATATTGAGTTTGTCATACAAAGCCGTCTAGGAGTTTCGTATGAACCTTAATTAGATTAATGTCGATATGTGAAGGCCTATAGGGTCACACTATATGCGATTGTCTTTTCAATCTAAGTGTGTATTGAGAAAATATTAAATATTCGGTTAGAAACCGAAATATTTAATTTATAATAATTATGGAATATATTTCTATTTGATGGAAATTATTTAATTAAGTCAAGATTGGATTTTGGACTTAATTAAATATGTTACTATAATAAAGGGGCTTGGATGAAAACCTAAAGAAAGTACTTGGGCCTAATTAGTCTTTTGTACTCCTTTTAGGTTTAAGTTTTTTCCTTTACCTATTATATAAACAACACAAACCCCATAATTATGTAGTTAGTGAGTCAGACAAAATAGAGGATTCAAGACTTAGAGTCTTGAATTACTTTCTCTCTTCTAACAAAAGAATTCCTAGCGTTCTTCGTTAGATAAATACACTGGAGTTGGAACTTGCAATTGGAGAGACAACTCGCGTGGATACCATAGTTGTGAATCCAGAATACAAAGACTTGTAAGTATTCCTGATTATGTTTTGACATTCATTAGATTATCATATAGCTATACCAGTTCATTGTTGGGTAAAATTTTAACTTCCGTTGTGTGAACATTGTGTTCATGACCCAACAAAATCCAACACTAGTTACCCATATTCATTTTAATTATTTTAAGTGAAATGGAAAGTGATGATTCATATAAGGGATTCCTGCTAGCTTGGTACTATGCCATAGTTGTTATTGCATTAGTGAACCCTCTTATGTATAAACTTCCTTCACCAGCATCATGTGTTAAATGATTAAATAGAGGAAGAAAAGAGAATTAAAGTTATTTAATTGCCAATTCTTAGACAGAAACACAGAAGAGATGCCATGGAAATTTAACTCAGAAGAAAGAAAGATAAGACATATTTGCTTTGCTTTTGATTCAGCTTTCATTGTCTTATTTTCCTCTTTCGAGTTAAGGGCTCTCCGAACCATAGGAGCATTCAGGATTTGAACTTGATGAGTTCAATCTCCAAGGTTCTCAACACTGATCTCAATGTTTAAATTTATTGGTTCAGATTTTAATATTTGTTGTGATTTAGTGATTGTTCACATATATAATCATGTTCCATGTCAAAAATACTCGGCTCAGTTACGCCATCCGCCTCTGCTCCGAAATATCTAACCTTCTTCACAATCTGATTCTGTTTTATGTTCATCTTTTTAGGTTCACGCAAATGAGTTTAAGGACCTTACAATCCTGAAGAACCTTTAGTTGCAGTTGTTGCTCACATATTCATTTCCATTCCTTCAATGCTTTTGTATAGCTTTTATACATTTATTTTTGTCCCCAGGTGTACTCCATCATTAATCATGTGGGCTCATTCTTTCACACCCTTTCTTGGATGGGGTTAACATAGTCATAACTTGTGTTTATATGCCAAAATTCAAACCTTTATACTGAAGAAATTGAAAATTGATTGCTTAGCATGTATGTCTTGGTTTATTGTGAGTAACTTCAGCATTTGCTAAGGGTTTTTAATGCCTGAATAGGTCATGTAACCATTATGTGGGTGTGGGACCTATAGACATTGTTTGGTTTATTTATGCGCGTTCGCTAAGCGTCAAAAGTGCTTACAAGTTAAAATCAGCCAAAAATGTTAAGTCTGTCAGCTTATAAGCACTTTTAGTTTGAATAATATTTTTCCTATTTTATTCCTTATATTTTTAAAATCCCGAAAATATCTTTCCAAAACAAATCCCTAAGTTCCTTTCTATTAAATTTCCACTATTTGTCCTTTTTGTAAAGATACTTCTAAATTTATATTTTTTGTAAATAGTTTTAAGGTCATTTTAGTTGTTTTGATAGAAAAAGTGTTTACAACAACAATAGCTAATTGGCAGTTCCAAACAAGTTGAAATAAGGTATATGTATACTCATTGATACATCAACTGTTATTATCAGTTTTAACTCGTCTATCCAAATGCGTAATTACTTATTTATATAATTAGAAATAACTTAAAAAGAGTTTTTTATTATCTGATACTTATCAACTACTTTTAATCCGTCTAGCCAAATAAGCTTCTTATCTGTTAAGCTAGATTCATTCGATTGAAAACATTACTTTTGTTTCAACCTACATCTGCTCTGCATGCTCGACTTTCAAGTAGTCTGCCTCGTCTAATTATCTAGTTGGAGAGGCAATAACTTATAAGGCGATGATCAATACAATATAATTTTAGGGAAAATCTAGTAACTTTTTGGTAAAATTTATTTTGGTGGTTTTTGGTTTATAAAAGAATATTCTGTTTCGATCTCAAGTACAATTTTTTTTTAAAAAACTAAAAGGTCTAAACAAAGATTTGTATGAACTCGTGAACCTTTGAACATAATTAATGTCTGCAAACATCACATGCTTGGGGCACTTGAAACCAAATCTCAACCAACAAAAGATCATTAAATTTTGAAGTTCCATGTGTTATTGTCTCTAAGCAATGATTTTTAAACAAGCAAAGCTCGGATCTCTAAACAAGTACGGACGTGGTACAAAATAATGCAGACTCTAAGTTTTGAACTTCTAAACAAGACTTTAGTTCGAGATAGTACAAATTCTAAGATTCATAAGATCTTATAAAAAATAAATATATAGTGAATATAACTTCTTAATAGATGTAATTGTTTTATGCATGAGGCTCTTAATTATATACATGTTTCAAAAATATTTTGTGCATAATTTTCTCCTGAATTATTCACTTTATGTGTCCCAATGTATTAAATTCATAATTTCTTAAAATATTTTATTATAATTATGTTAAAAATTAAAATATAAGTCATGAAACTTCTTGTATTAAAAAGAAGCTTCCCATACAATTTGCGAGAAGATGACAAAATTGTTCCCTTATATTTGAGGATAGGTTCGAAATGACCCCTTAAGTATGTACTGAATGATTTTGGTCCTTTAAATTTATCAAAAGTTAACACTTTTAGTCTACATTAAGTATATGTCAAATTCTGATTGTTAAATTTTAATCGGGTCTGTAAAAAAAAGTTTAATTAGAAACACTAAAAATTTCCGTTAAAATTCCAAAAACCATAACATAAAAAAGCTACACCATGAGACACAAATAAAAGATAATAAAAGTTACACCGCAGAAAGTTGCATCAAACTCTTAAAATAGACCAAAAATAATACTCCTATGAACTACAAAAATCTGTACTTTCAAATGTATATCTTCGTTAAATATTTTCCAATTAAATTTGACTATTAGAGTTCAATAAAAATCATACGAAAACAAAAAATGCTTAGTTTTAACAAATTTAAAGGATCTAAACCGCTTAAATAATACTTTAGGGATTATTTTGAACCTACTATAAAAAATAATAGACCATTTTTGGCATTTTCTCCATACGACCTACTCAAAGCTTACAGAGAGCAATGAAACACTCTCGAATTGATCAAATTGATGGTGGGGTGACATTGATCAAATTGACGTGTTGTGTTAAGAATTACGATTGGGGTCGCATTGGTGGTGAATCGACTGTTGCACGTCTCTATTATCGCAATACTGGAATTAATATTAATGAGGATAAGCCCTATGCTGAGTTTTGGATGGGCACACATGAGTCCGGTCCATCGTATGTTGTTGGGGAGAGAGAAAAGCTGACATTGAAGGATTGGATTGATAGAAACCCTAGTAGTGTCCTTGGAGAAGTTGCTTTCAATAAGTGGGGTACTGACTTTCCTTTTCTCTTCAAGGTTTGCTCTCTTCTCAAATGCTTATTGATTTGTGCAACTGATTCTTTTTCTTGATGGGTGGTATGAGTTCAGAATTCTAGCCATTTTAGGAGTGTAGTTTGACTAGAAACGGAGTTTAAGAAATAAAAAAAGACATTTGCAAAGTTTAAATTGTCAAGGAAATGTGTCATTTCTTTTTGGAATTGACTAAAAGGAAAGCGTATCATATAAATTATAGGGATAATTTATATAGGGAGTAATTTTTCATATTGAATGGATTTCTTTGGACCAAAGTTCTGGGTTCGGCCGAACTCATAGTTCTGCACATGCATCTAGACCCGTTTGGCCATAAAAAGTATTCACATTTTTTTTCGGAATAATTTTTCAACTTTACTGTTTGGCCATGAAAATTCCAAATCCAACCTGAACTTGTACAATTTGGAAAACAGCTTATAACCTGTTTTTCAACTCACTTCACTTTTGAAATTGTATTTAAGAATATTTAAACATGAACATTACTCCATTGCAAATAGTATAACCAAACACAACTCTATCTTCAACTCCAACTCGTAAATTCCATATAAAGTGAAAAATATTTGTAATCTATGGCCAAACACCTACTAAATGGTTCACGTTATTCAAAACAAATGAAGGGATATTAGACCACCCTCTTAGCGAATCTTATAAAGTTTTGATTTTGATCACACTCTGGAGTAGCAGTATACGAATGCATAATATGTACTACTAGAGTGGCTCCAATATGGCCTTTGATAATGACATTATCTGAAATCTAGATAAGGAGACAATTCAGATTAATTTCATACATTTTAAATGAGCGATAATCTTGTATACTTGTCTGTCTTATGGTGAAATAGGTTTCTAACATTTCTTTTGTTTTTAGGTATTATCTGTTGCCAAAGCTTTGTCCATACAGGCCCATCCAGACAAGGATTTGGCCACTTCTCTGCACAAAGAACAGCCTTCTGTTTACAAGGATGATAATCACAAACCCGAGATGGCTTTGGCGGTGACGCAGTTTGAAGCTTTATGTGGGTTTGTCAGTCTTGAGGTACTTGAGTACTTAGGGTATATGTTTGCCTAGTTAATATTTGGAGTGTCCATAGGCTTTCTTTTCAGATGCATATTAATTTACTGTTCCTTAAAAATTATTCTGGTATAAGCACTTTTATGTAATATTCTGGGGCCCTGGGCTTAGTTCAAGTGACAAAGGTTGAAGGACTTGTAACTTAGGTCATAGGTTAAATCCCTACGCCATGCGAACTAATTGGTAATTAAGTGGAGAAGGATAGAGGGGTGGACCCATTATCCCTGAGTTTCGATATGGGTTGGTCCTTAGGGTTGGCCCCTGACAGGTTTATCGGTCATAACTGTGGTGCATTGAGAGGCCACAGTGACCCATTCTTGATAGATAATAAGATAACCCTCTCATTTGAAATCTGATATTTTATCAGGCTTTTCTTTATTGGCAATATCATGAGTGTGAACACGTCCTATTAAAAAAATATGAATTGTTTAAAATTTCTGTTTGTTTTCAGTTATAGTATTTGAACATTTTCCTTTAAAAAATTAATAGTATGAATTTGAGCTTGTTGTTCCTCCCCTGACAACCAGATGTCAAAATTTTTAACTTAACGGAGTAAAATTATCGGAAATGGGAAAAAGAGTTCCGGATAGTATTTTTCATCCCCTCCTACCTTGTCTAGGTGAAACGAAAGGCTGCTAACTGGGTATTCTGGTTAGCATGTGTCAAGAAACTAGCATGGTTTGCTTTTTTTTTCTGTGTTCAAAAGTTGTGCAATTTATGTAAGATTGCAGGTATAAATGGCTAAGTAAAAGGCGGAAGTTTATTGATCCAAAAATTTTAAGTCAGCGGGTGTGGAGCTGCAATGATAATGAATAGAAATTTAGTGTAAATATATTTTTATGAATGTTTTCAACTATATATGTATATTTCAAACCAAAAGGCAGGAGGTGATGTAGACCCACCATTGGCAGGACAAGCAGTAGTCGACCTTATTCATGTGATTGGTTTTCTTTATAAACAAAGTTATTGTGCTCCTTGACTTGTGTTGATGGAATAGGCTTAAGTTCCATGACTACAATAACTATGCCTCAATCCCAAATAAGTTAAAGTCGACCATATGGTTCCTCATTGACCATGTCGCCTTATTTAAGCTCATCTAGGGTCATTATAATACAAATTAAAAATAAAAACAAGAAGTACTAGAAGATCCTTATATTTTCTATTGGTATATAAATCTCTGACAAGACTAAAAGCACTCCTAAAAAGCACACCTTGAGTGTACTAACGTGACAAGTATATTGAATTTTTTCAGGAGCTCAAGGTGATTGTTCGTACTACACCCGAGATTGTGGAAGTAATTGGTAATGCAAAAGCAGCACAAGTTTTAAACTTGAATGAGGATGATGGGAAGGAGGAAGTTAAATTACTGCTACGATCAGTATTTACTGACATAATGACAGTTCGCAAGGACGTGACTACTGAAGTGTTAGCCAAGCTGATTAGTCGCCTAAATGTTGACAACCAGGTAATCCAAATTGGATCCATGACCAAGTGAATGTGTAATTTTTTTGTTTGATGTGGCCATTAGTTGGAGTTGTCCTTGTTGTTCTTCTGTGTGGTCGTAACTTGTTCTCTTAGGTTTTGGAAATGTTTGGTCTTTATTGTCTTAGTTTATGTGTTTCTGTCTTAGACCAATCTCTTAACGCAAAGACATGCTAGCAGGCCTCTACTAACTTACTTTTAGACTCTTACATGGTGTGGATTTCATTGGAAGAGAATGTAAAATAGGTTCATTTCTGAAGAATGCGAGGGATTAGAGTATCACAAGGTTTTATTAATTTACGTATGGGATTTCTGGATTTTAATGCTACTGCTGATCTATCTTATCCTTGTCCATTCACTTAAAAGAAAAGAGTGAATAGGTTAAAACCCCACTATCACCATTTGGGAGTTCCATACAAACTATTCAGTGTTCCTGTTATCCCCTGACTATAACTCCCTTTAGATTAAAAAACCCCGGTTGAATATGTGGCAAAATGTTTGGGATAGCTTGCTGTGCGTGGGTGATGAAAAAAGTCTTAAATATGAGTCTACCTAGCACAATGAGTCCATGGTAGTTCAGAGGGGTTCTGTGAATATCGAATGGTTTAGGTATGAAATTCGCAAAATAGTAATAGTTTAGGAGGTAGTATTAACCTATTCACTTGAAAACCTTTCATGTGTACTGTCACTTGGAACTCTTTGGGGGAGCTTTATGTTCACTTAGCATGTCATAATCCTCCAGGGGGGTATTTTAATATGAGTTCATGGTAGTTAAGGGAGGGGTGTGTGTGTGTGGGGGGGGGGGGGGGTCTTTGAACACCAAATAGTTTAGGTATAAAATTCACAAAATGGTGATAATTTAGGTGGTTCTTAAACTATTCAGTCAAAAGAAAAGGAAAAAAACTTGCTCTCTTACACGTTAACTGTGTATGGGTCAGCTGAAACAGAACTGTTATAGCCTCCATCAAGTTGCATTTGTTGTGCAATTTCCTACGAAGGAGCTAATTTGTTGGACTTAATTTGCATCTCAGTTGCATATGTACAGTTGCAAATGTGATGATCCAGTTTTCCTTTATTTCCCGTTATGGTTGAACCTGGGATGTGTCAAAAGTTTTTTCACATGTTGAGTTTCTATTACTTCTGTTGACGCATAATTCTTATGTGAATTATGGAGTTCTTTGCATTTTGTTCTTCTAATGTATGCTCTCTTTTGTAATTTGCACCCTATCCTATTATTTTTAATGATTTTCACTCTAATCTATTCATTTCCTTGCAAAACAACAAAAGAACTCTTTTTCTTGATTTACCCATGAGGGACAAATAGGAAAAATACAAACAAAAAAAATATAGTGCAAAATGAAATATCGGTTGACCTCTCCATCTATTGTCATCTCCCTCTAAGTCTACCTCACAAAAGGAAAAAGGGCAGCCCGGTGCACAAAGCATCCCGTGTTAGTAGGGTCCATGGAAGGGTCTTACCCCAAGGGGTGTGTAGACAACCTACTCTAATGCATACATTAGTACCTGCTTCCACGGCCAATAAGAGCAATTTTTCAAAGAAGTTATAATTTTGCTAGAAGTGATAAACTTGTTGGTGAATAAACGGGAATATATCAAGTTTAAGCCAAGCTAGAGGTGCAATTATGAAATAACAATACTCCAATCTGCTTTCATTAAGATCGTCATGACCATCCACCCATGGAGTTTTTTCCATTTCTTCTAGTTACTTTATGTATAAAGTTGACTATGAAAGGTCATTTGGTTGGTCTAACTTTAATTGGCTCTTTGCAGTAAAGATTTTTGTTTGGTAAGCAATGAATGAAGTTTGGTTGTGAGTAATGAATGAGGTTTAGTTGAATTGTGTATACCCAACAAAGTTTGTGTTGTGGGTGTTTGTGAACACAGATGGTAACTGAAGGAGAAGGAGATGTGAACCGATTTTTCATTTTGCACTATTTTTTTTGTACTTTACTGTTTTACCCTCATGGATAATTCAACAAAAAATAGTGTAATGTTGTTTTGCAAAGAAATAAAGTGATTAGGGTGGAAATCATTAAAAATTATATGACGGTGTAAATTACAAAACAAAGCACACATTAGGGGTGCAAACTGCAAAATGCAAAGAGCCCTGAATTATGTGGTGGAGCTGAACTGCTTATGGTCTCCTCAGGCATATTAGCTGTAACTCTTGCTGCTTAATTTAGCTTTCCGATTGTCTCTTATTTTTTATGGGTATGCATTCGTCTTTCATATTTATAGGTGAGGCACCTAACTGACAAAGAACAACTGATTCTACAACTTGAGAAGCTGTATCCTGCTGATGTAGGTGTCTTAGCTGCATACTTGTTAAATTATGTGAAACTCAAACCTGGTGAAGCTTTATATTTAGGCTCAAATGAACCTCATGCATATTTAGATGGTGAATCTGTTGAATGCATGGCAAATTCAGACAATGTGATACGTGCCGGTCTAACTCCAAAGCACCGAGATGTTAAGATCCTCTGTTCAATGCTCACATACAAACAGGTATTGTCAGACACCATTACAGTTTTGCTTCATTCCCCATGTTTGGTTAATCTTTGTGATATAGTTAAGAGACTGAAGTTCACGACTGAACTTATGAAAAAAGCATCAACTTTATTATGTGCTTCAAAGAATAGGAGTCTAAACAACGAGAAAATTACAAAAATGGTCCCTTATGTTGGAGGGTAGGTTCAAAATAGTCCCTTAAGTATGCACTTAATAGTTTTGGTCCTTTAAGTTTGTCAAAAATTAATACTTTTACTCTCCATCAAATATTTACCGAATTCTGTCCGTCATATGTGACGAGAACTATTAAAAAAGTAAATTAGCGGGGAACTCACATTTAGAGGTACGATTTTTAATTTATTTTTAGAGTCTGGTGCATCTTTTTGAGGTGTAATTTATGCTATGCTTTTTATATCTTTTTAGTGTCTTCGTCTTTTTTTTTTTTTTTTTTTGTTGCATATTTTCGGATTTGATGGGACTTTCTAAGTGTTTATAGTTTTTTTCATAGTTTCCGTCAAATCTGACAAACAAAATTCAGTAAATATTTGACAAAGTCTAAAAGTGTTCATATTTTGGCAAACTTAAAGGATCAAAACTGTTAAGTGCGTACTTAAGGGACTATCTTGAACCTACCCTCAAACGTAAGGGACCATTTTTATCATTTTCTCTCTAGACAACTATAGGTTAGGCACGAGTTCTATTTTTTTAGCTCAATATGGTGACTGAAATTGTTTGGGATATCTTCTTTTATTACGAATCCTATCAAAGAATTGATTTAGCTATAATGAGATGATTGGTGGCTTTGAAGGTGCAAATCCTTTGGATTAATATCTTTTAAGAGCCCAGGCTTCCGAAGAATTGTTGTACATCGATTTTTTGATCACGAGTCTGTTCACTATTAGAAGATTTCATTGGGTTATGGCCGATTTATTCTCTAAGTTGAAATACGGTCAGACCTCTCTATAACGACGTTATTTGTCTGGATATTTTTTGTCTACTACAACGAAATGTTGTTATAAAGAACATAGAATATAACATAACATAAAGAATCGGGTCCAAAGAAAACTTGGCCATTAAAGTGAATATTGTTATAGAAGATGACGGTTATGGAGAGGTCTGACTGGACATTGCATTGCTATGAATCTGAATCAGTGTTTTTTCTTTTTGCTGCAGGGTTTTCCTGAAATTCTGAAGGGCACTGTGGTTAATCCATACACAAAGAGATACCTCCCTCCTTTTGATGAATTCGAGGTGGATCGTTGCATTCTTCCCCAAAACTCAACTACTGTATTTCCTTCCATTCCTGGTCCTTCCATTTTTTTGGTCATGGAGGGAGAGGGGACGATGACCACATCATCAGACGAGGTAGTTGCTGAAGGTGATGTCTTATTTGCATCTGCAAATACCAAGATTACTGTTGCAACCTTGTCCGGTTTGCATCTATATAGAGCAGGAGTTAGCAGCAGGTTGTTTGAGTTGCATAAATAGTGTATTTAATTTAACTCTAGCTAGGATTTTTTATCAAATACCAGGAATCTTTCTGTATAATGCGCATCTACACAGATTAATTTGTTGAGTCAAAGTAATATTATTGGTAGCTGAATTCTTCTCTCGGATAAACATATCTCCTACTTTTTTGACATATACCGTGAGACCTCTTTATCACAGTCTTTATAACAGTCATCCTCTGTAATAATATTTTTCTATAACAACCATGATTTCTATGGAATCGATCTTTCATGTTATGTTATATCATACATTCTCTAAAACAACATTTTGCTTTAGCAGCCAAAAATATTGAACGATACTTTTTGGCTGTACATGAAACTGACCCTTGTTTTATGGAAAAAAAATAAACAAGGGGGAAGAGAAGGAATTTTGTAAAAAAGGTTTAGATAATGGAACAGGAAAGAAGGTAGAAGGGGAAGGATCATATATCATTTCCTTCTTGGTTGAACTTGCAAGTTTTTACAGTATATACTTATAGGAGCTTAAGAGCAGTATATTGATCAGGACGTTTCCAGGATGCCTTAATCCAAAATTAAAATTCCATCCTTTTGTTCTTTCTGAGTTTCCATCACTTTCTCTTATGCCTTAAGTATATTTTATGTAACATTACGTGGTGTAGCTAACTTATACACTGTATTTATGATACATAAGGATACACTTCCGAAAATTACCTAACATAGCTACAGTTTAGGATTTATAGCAAATACAATTCCGAATCTCAAATCAACAATTTCTACTGAAACCAAAGAACTGTCGACGTTCAATCCCCAATCGCACGTTGCTAAAACTGAGAGAAATCGTCTCAGATCAGCTGAAAATGCAATCCATCTCATCCCTGCTATTAGCATATATTATAAAATATTTCACATATATTTTTTAATATTTAGTATTGTATAATTATGGTAGATATATGATCCTTATTGGTGAAATTGAAGACTTGAAATTCAACAGATCCTCTCTTTTCTTCTTGAAAAATAACTGAAATGACAGAATTTTTTACCATAAAGAATTTCTCCTTTCTTTATTTTACATATATGGATTTTATCGAATTTGATCGATCAGTAATAATAATGCCTGTAATTTCAACATGGTATATAGACTTAATTTTTTCATGAACTCCTAATTTTATCAATTCCAATAAATTAACCAAATTCAAAATTTGATTAAGATCTATATATATTTGTATTAATGAAAAGACTCCCCAAGAGAGATTAATACAATTCTATATGATATCATAAGCCAAAACTTCCTCCTTATCCTAAACACTAAAGTCGGCAGCCCTTCTCCTCCCTTTTGCGGCACCAAACCGGTTGTATACCACCGGTATACCGCTGATACACGTTGATATACACCTCATATACAACGACTAAGACCTCCACGGCCCTCTATACCTCTGATATACCACTAATATACATCCTTCTCACCTTAAATATTTCTCCAATAGGTAGTATACTACTCGTATACAGCCTCCCGAAGCCGATATACACCTCGTATACTGCAGAAATTGCCCGTATACAGCCTTCCTAAGTCGATATACACCTTGTATACGACCAATTCTGCCTCACATACACCTCGGCTACGCCCTGAACCCCTAAAGTTTTTCTTTTCCGGAAGAACTCATGGCGGAGAATAACCATGGTGGTTTTTCTGGCAGTAGCAGGAGCAAACATGGGGCCTGGGCCTCCAGCAGCTACCCAGAGCCTGCGGCCCAACTGAAAAATTGGCTACATCACCGCCCATTAGCGTGGGTGCACTACCGACGGGCCATAGCTATCAGGTCCAATTGCCTGCAGCCCAACAACGGCCCAGCAGTTTGGGAGCGCTACCAACATGCCACAACCATCATGCCCAATATCCTGTAGCCCAGCAGTCCGCTCCAGGCTTTCCCCAAATCAATTTGGGCTAGGTTTTCAACACATTGACTCGTCAGCAGGCCGATAATGTGTGGTATATAGATACAGGCGCCACGTCTCACCTCACCAACAATTCTGGTAATCTTTCTCAACTGCGAAATTTAAATACTCCACAATCTATTATGGTCGAAAATTGTCATCGCATTCCAATTCAAGGGTTTGGCCACACAATTACCCCACCACTGCATCCACACTTCTCCCTTAAAAACATCCTATATGCCCTGAACATTATCAAAAACATAATCTCTGTTAGAAAATTTGCCACCGATAATTCCATATCAATTAATTTTGATCCGTTTGGGTTTCTGTAACGGACCTTCGTACCGGGAAACTCCTTACACGGTGCAATAGTGAGGGGGACCTCTATCCACGTCTGTTGCCAGTATCAATCCTCCCACGTCTCTAGCTGCCCTCGCCACTCCTCCCACTGCTTTCGCAACAATATCTCCATCAATGTGGCATAGTATACTGCCTCTGTCCCTATTTATATAATGTAGTTTGACTGGGCATGAAGTTTAAGAAATAAAGGAAGACTTTTGAATCCTGTGATCTAAAAAAAGCCAAAGATATTTGTGTGGTTATAGATTATCTTGTTAAGAGTAAAATGTAATATTTAAAGTTAAATTATTACTAAATATAAAAATGTGTCATTCTTTTTGGGACTAACTAAAAAGGAGTGTGTCATATAAATTGAGACAGAGAGTAATTATGTAAAAATTATGTAAAACTACCTACATAGTATAACCTAAGTGTAACACAAACATAAATATAGTATCTAGTTCCTTCTTGTAAGATGATTGACATTAGATTATTGTTAAAATTATATCCAAAAAATAGTTTTCACGTACGAAACAAAAAATAATAGTTGGGGCATTCTAATGGAATGACTTGAAAAATAAACAAATAAACCACATAATTAAATTACTACTCACCTTAGATCTTGCCAACATTCCTCGTTCATTTCGGCAAGGTGCCTTTATAATGAAATGTGAATTTTAATAATATTGATTAAAACGTTGCATGGTTTTTGGTCAAAAATTTCCAAACTTGAGGGATGTTTCCAGTTAAGTGGGATAGCACATGCATGTAGTAGATGATACTGGTCAAAACTCAAATACTCTATTTGGGACGGATGGAGTATGACTTATATTTCTCTAAAAGTGTTTTTTTTATTAAAAAATATTTATTTTAAAAAATTGTGGTGTTTGATCAAGTTTTTAAGAAAAAATAATTTTCCTGAGAAGTACTTTTAAAAAGCATTTTTTGAAAAAAATATAGTTAGAAAACATTGCCTAATATGTTTCTTTTGTTAAAATAAACATTTAAAAAAAACATTTTTGACCTCCCAAAAGTTTGGCGAACATGTTAATAATCATATTTAAATTTTGACAACTAAAATTAAATTATTTATTTTGAAATAAACAACCTAAAGAAAATACCCGATAATGGAAGGGAGGTAGATATTTTGACTACAAATACGGAAGGAAAGAAATATGCATCCTATATAAGGATTTTGTTTTTCTCTAAGGAAAGTTGAGCATTTTCCATAATTGTAGGGAGAAAAAATACGTAGTTGTTTATCCGGCCACCTTGATGGGGCTTTGCCGTTCCGTTGGTGCGGAATGAATATTGGGTTCTAGCCGATTAACCCTCGATGAATTGCGGCAATAATCCAATAATGGGTTCGCTTATTTGTCCCAAACCTCGTAGGCTTGGAGATCATAATAGCCATTCTAACTGCATTCCATTAAGGTAATGTCTATTTTTCAAGATTTTCATGACCCATTAATGTTGATGATCCTATGTTTAATGGGTCTTCATTCTTTTTTGTTTTTGTTGGTTTCTAATCCTTGTACTTTCCTACGACCCTACTTATGCAATTACACTGTATATGTTTTTGAGTTGTTATTATTGTTTTCTAATCCTTATAATGCCAATTATTCAAGATTTCAATGACCCATTAATGTGGATGATCCTATGTTTAATGGGTCTTCATTCTTTTTTGTTTTTGTTGGTTTCTAATCCTTGTACCTCCCTCATAACCCACTTGTGCGATTATGTTGTATATGTTTTTGTGTTGTTATTAGTGTTTTCTAATCCTTATGATGCCAATTATTCAAGATTTTAATGACCCATTAATGTGGATGATCCTATGTTTAATGGGTCTTCATTCTTTTTTGTTTTTGTTGGTTTCTAATCCTTGTACCTCCCTCAGACCCCAATTGTGCGATTACAGTGGATATGTTGTTGTATTGTTATTATTGTTTTCTAATCCTTGTAATGCCAATTTTTCAAGATTTTAATGACCCATCAATGTTGATGATCATATGTTTAATGGGTCTTCTTTCATTTTTGTTTTTGTTGGTTTCTAATCCTTGTACCTCCCTCAGACCCCATTTGTGCGATTACAGTGGATATGTTGTTGTATTGTTATTATTGTTTTCTAATCCTTGTAATGCCAATTTTTCAAGATTTTAATGACCCATCAATGTTGATGATCATATGTTTAATGGGTCTTCTTTCATTTTTGTTTTTTTGATTTTGTTGGTTTCTAATCCTTGTAATGCCAATTTTTCAATATTTTAGTGACCCATTGGATTGTTTCCCGTGGTTCATTATTGTATTGTTTTCATTGATACCATGTTTATTACAATTGTTCTTAAAATTATATTGTATGATGTTGTAAACCTGTTGTAATACGTTGTTATATAATCATGGAAAAGCTCAATATTTGTAACCACAGATTTGTTTTTTTTTGCGTGGTAACAGTCAAACCAAACAATAAAATATACATTCTATCCAAACATTGTATTCATTAATACAATACAAATACTGTACAATACAATATTGTACATTATGATTACATGGGTAATGACCATCCAAATAGAGTTTAAAGTTGATGGTCCTATGTTTAATGTGACTTCTTACTTTTTTGTTTTTGTTGGGGTTTTGATTTCTAATCCTTTTGTAATGCCTATTTTTTCAAGATTTTGATGACCCATTAATGTTATTGTTCTTCTGTTTAATGGGTCTGCTTACCTTTTTTTTTTGGGTTTTGATGGTGGGAAAGAAATCAAGATGAGGCCTTTATGTCAAAAGGTGGAGCTGAACTTATTGATCTCATTCTCAAAGAGGTACATTTTCTGTTAACGTTTATCGCCACAATCCTTATGGATGTTTTAATTCTTTGAAATGTTTTTTTTCCCCTTTATGTATGATGAATATGCGATATGCTGCCAAACAAAAAAAAGGAGGATTTTTAACTGAGAAGTGTTGCAGAAGGTTGACCGTTAAATTTAGAAATAGTTTGAATCTTCTAATATTGAACCAGCCATGACGTGCAAATTTGAGCAAGTTCTTCAACGAAGGGTATGTTTGGGACCAAATTCAAAAGGAGGGCAAATTTGCTCTATTTTCATAGTTGAGGGGCAAATCTGAGTCATTCCACTAACGATAAGGGTATATTTAGGACCAAATTCAAAGGGAGGGCAAAGTTGTTCTATTTCCCATAGTTGAGGGACATTTTTGGCCCTTTTCCCATTTTTAAATGAGGAGTGTTGTGGTAGCTAGGTTGATGGTCAATTTATAAGTAGTTTGAATCTTTCAATATTGAATTTCCTTATAAAAAAATCTTTCAATATTGAATCCGCCACGGCGTTCAAACCTTCAAAATTAATGGTTACGAAGGATTCATGTAGGATGTAGCCAATCTCTAAGAAGTTTGGGATTCAGGCTAAGTTGATTGATTAGAATTATATTGTTTCTACCGGAATTGACATAACTCTCAAGGATACAACAACAACAACATACCCAATGAAATCCCACAATGTGGGGTTTGGGGATGGTAGAGTGTACGCAGACCTTACCTCTACCTTGGTAGGTAGAGCGGCTATTTCCCAGAGACCCTCGGCTCTGACATAACTCTCAAGGATGAAACTTATTATTTATGGCTTTTCTGCATGTAGTGATGTCAAAATTTTGGTTTTTTTGGTCAAAGCTTCTGTATATTAAGGATGTTAACATGATAAACCTTGCACATCATTTGAGTTAGTCGGCTTTGCATATATCTTTATAATCACAAATATCTTATACTGTTTCAAACATATTGTCAATATGAAAATCAGCCTCATTGTCGGCAAAATGTGTAGAATTCCAAGCTACATAACACAATTTTACACGGTCATTGCGTTTTAGTTCTCAATGATATGATGAAGCTCTAATGCTATGTGTGTGGCATCCATGAGCATGAGCCTCATGGAGACCTGAAAATTGACATGTGATATCAGATAAAGTTCAACTGTTTAGATTATTTGCATTGAACTTACTGTACTGTTAAAACTATGAGTTCAGATCTAATATTTAATGAGATTTTAGTAGGATTTTACATATATATCTATGAACCCGTAACCAAAAGGCTACATCCACCCCAGTGATTATAGTAGCTCAATGAAGGTAGTCCTGCAATTAGTTAGCCCACTAGAAGGGGATCTTGGTGGCTAACCTGACCTCCTTCCTTCTTGGTAGTTGAGAGTCCAATCAAATGGTAATTGTGAAATAATTGCAATGTTCCCGTCTTTCTGTTTATCCCATTCCTTAGTACATGTCAATAAACTATCAGCCAGCTAGGCTTGGCCCCATCACTCCATACATTATTTTCCTTCATAATCCTTTTAACCATCTTAATATCTAACCCTCCCCGGACCCCATTTATGGGATCACACTGGGTATGTTGTTGTTGTTGTACCTATGTAAATGAATAGCTGTTTCTTTTGTCGCTCTATCTCAAAATGTGGCTACGTATACCAACAAGGTTATAAAACATTCCAGTGATTAGAATGATCTACATGGTCTAACAGGATGGCATAGCTGCAACACAATATGCATCCGATTTGTCATCTTCCCCTCCTTTCTTCTCTGGTTCACCGCCTTGCAGGGCTATGAATCCATTAATCCATGATGCTCAATTCGCAAACGAAAAGCAACCCCGTTTATCTTCTTCACCAAGTCCATCTGCTTCATCTTCATCTTCTCCATCATCAAGTTGTAAAGGAAGAAGGTGTGCAAGGGCAAGACTTGGGCAAAATCAGTCACCAAATAGAGTAGAGGGCTTTGACTGCCGAAACTCTCGCATGGCTGCTATGGCTTAAATCTTCGTCACTAAACAGTACAGCTGAACTCTGTATATAGAATGTCTGACTAGAAATGAAGAACATTTTTTTGGAGAATTATTAGTGATTGATTAGAAGGTAAAGTTTTTATTTTGATTTTTTGCTTTAATATTATTGTGCAAAGATATGGCTCTTTTGCACAAATTATTTAAAATAAGGTGGTTGAGAGTTGATAAGTTTGTTTGTGTGTATCTGTAAGTGCACTCAATTGATTTTGGTGCCACAAGTTTTTGATAATTTAAGAAGTAGTTGTATTGTATATATGTGAAATTTGGAATAGAAAGTGGTTATTGAATTGGAATAGAAAGTGGCTATTTTCATTTTGCTCCCCTGCATATCCTTTATCTGAGGTAAGGTGCATACTAAATACCTTCATCACAAGCAACAACAGTTGGAACACAGTCAAATTTCTTGGAAGAGTTGATGTAATGAAGTTGGAAGTATTCCGTAAGTGTATGATCTTAGAAATCCTATCCCTTTTATCTCCGTTTCCACAATGGTGGCCAAGAAGGTACTTCCTCTGTCCCAAAAAGATTGACCTACTTTTTTTATTAGTTTGTCCTAAAAAGATCAACTCCTTTCTATATTTTGAAACAATTCAACTTTATGAAATAATTTACAACTACACAAATATCTAAGATTTGTTTTGAACCACATATTTTAAAAGTCATCTTTTATTTTTTAAATTTTGTGTCAAGTCAAATTAGGCCAATCTTTTTGGGACGGAGATAGTATAAAGTATTCGACATTTAAAAGGTGTTAAGCACGTTAATTTTCCATGCCATTAACAGATTGGCTAATGCTCCAAATGCTAATCAGGTACAGCAGGTTCGGGCAGCATGTGAGTGTTGTGGTGATGATCACATAAGTTTGAGATATTTCATTAGCAAAAGATATTGCTTCGAGAGTAACCAAAATTGTGCTTTTTTAATAGCCCCGTTGCCCAAGCTTTCAAAATCTTGTTATTTTAAAAATATTTTTTGGTCAAAAGTACTTTATAGAGTCGGAACATGTGTTTGATTAACAATTTGAAAAATGCTTCTGCCATCATTAGAGCGGCACTTCAAACCCATCTTGTGAGATTACACTGATTATCTTGTTGTTGTAGAGCGGTAACTTGCGCTTGACTAGTTTTCAATAAAGTGCTTTTATGGAGAAACTACATACTTTTTTTTATCTTCAGAAAACAGTTTCTGCTATTATTCAAAAATACATTTTTTTCTTTCTAAAAGCTTGATTAAATATCTCAACTCTCTAAACTAATCACTTTTGGATTTCCAAAAACTTAGCCAAATAGGTTATAGGAGTAGAAGAAAGAAAGAATGATTTTTGGGAACTAAATGGGTGATTGAAAACTTTCATCATCTGAAAGGGCATTGTGGGGGTGCTTCTGGTGCATGTGTGGACCATTTGCATTTAGGATTGAAGATATTATAAAGATAAAATTCATATAAGCCACAAGAATCTAAAACAACAAAATCTACAAACAAAGCACCAAATCATTATTATTAGGTCCTCATAACTTGGTTGAAATCCGAAAACATACATACACCGAATAGAAATTGAGGAAACATAAATAGTTTTGTGGACAAACTAGAAAGAAAAAAAACCTAAGTACCATTTCAAAACAAACTGCCCCTAAAGACAATTTTGTTCCTAATATGAAACTTAGTAGCCTTCTGGCTTGTAGGCAATGAAACTGATGCACTGCACTTGACGAACGTTGTCGAATCCGATGATTCTGATCCATGCCTGTGGGTAAGCCTTCTTGGCCTCCTCGACCTCAGCCAAGACCTGGGTAGCATCGGTGCACCCGAACATGGGCAGCTTCCACATTGTCCAGTACCTTCCATCGTAGTATCCTGGTGAACGGTTGTTCTCACGGTAGACGAATCCGTGCTGCACATATTCCAATAAAAAATAAACGTTAACATAACATATTCATGTTAATTATGCTTAATAATAGTTGTTAAATTTAAAATAGATATTAACCTCAGTCTCGAATTCCAAGCAAGGAACCCATCCATTCTTCAAAAGGTACTCAACTTCCTTGAGCAATTGCTCGTCAGACAAATCAGGAAGGTATGAGAGAGTCTCGTACTTCTTCAGGTTAATTGGTGGCCACACCTATACTCCACAACAAAAAGAATTTTAAGTAATCCAATTACTATTAATATATACGTATATACCTACTCCTGTCATGAAAATGTTCTAAGTATCGTTTAAATTCACACCTATTATCAATAAAATATTCAAAAGTATAGAGGTCTATACCTAGTAATTTAAAATTTTAGATCTGACACGGATTTAGGACAAGTTCTTTATTCCTCAACTCGAACTATGTAAAGATTAAGATGTATATACATAACAAGATTATAATCATTTTGAATTCACCAATTCTAGATCCTGAATTCGCTTCTAATTCTAAACTTAGAGATTATAGATACGATGCACTATTATTATGTCTTTTCCATGTGTATAACATTAGTGGCAGAGTCACAGTGCTAGCTATGAGTTTGGCAGAATCCAATAGTTTTGGCTCAAACCTTATATTTGTGTTAAAAATCATTTAATATGTATATATAATCTATTCATAACCAGTAAACAAAATAAATTGTGCTTCAGAACTCATAAATTAAAAATCATGATTCTTCCTATGATAACATATAGTTCAATATTTGTTCTAATGAAAGGCAAATTAAGCAATTGGATCTTAACTTCTATACACTATCAAATTACTTAACAGATACCTAATAAGACACATTACTTGTTAAGACAGACTAAGAAATATTTTTGATACTGTCGGTGTATATGGATGAGTTACCTGCATGCACTGGACTCTTCCCCCATTGCTAGCAATGGAAGTGATGTCAAGGTTTTGCTTCCTTGAAACAGGGAAGGAGACAGCAGATTTTAGGCCAGTGAAGGGTGCAACCATGTTAGCTTGAGCAACATTGGTGCGGGTGGCAACTGCTGCAGAGGAAATAACCGAGGAAGCCATTGCTAGTTAGAAGAATTTCTTCTTCTACCTTTTGTTTTTCTAAGATGGTTCATTGCGTAGTTGCACACCACCCTTTATATTAAATGATAATGATAAGGTTTCACATATTTCACAATATCTAACAGACAAAAATCAACAAAAGCCTCATCTTGGAGGAAACCTAAACCATTGGATTTACATTTTACAACAACTTAATATCCACATATGAAGGTTGCAAATTATTTTTTTCTCGCCACAATGGAGGTGCCACGCGTAAGCACCTCAGTAATCTTATCTCATCCTAGATGGGGAAGGAAGAGGATATGAATGTGTGATTGAGGTTGGTTAATTTCTTTGAATCCCTCATGCTTGGACTTTAATACCAGCCTTTTTTTCAATTTTTTGGGTTTTCCCAAAGATTCATGATTTAGAAGTTTAAAGTAAATTTGATAGCTAGAGTACTGTTTTCTTGCTTATGTTGCACATAACTTGATGCAATACAATAACTCCTTGACAACTTGGAAATTTTTTCTCATCGCCACAAGTTTTTCAAGGAATACTACATCTTTCCTCTTTGCAACCAAGTCCTTTTTATTACTCCCTCAGTCTTAACTCTTAACTTATGCTATCATACTTTCCTTTTTGGTCCATCACAAAAAGAATACCATACTTATTTAAAAATAATTTAATTTTTAATTTTACTCTTAATGAGATGATTTATAATAACCACAAATATCTATGATTTGTTTTACTCAACAAGTTTCAAAAATATTTTATTCTTTTTTTAATTTCGTGTCTAGACAAATATCATCATATAAATTGGGAGAGGGAGTAATATTGGTAAAATCGAAAGGGACATGAAATAAGTAAAGAGACAAAAATATTTTGGGAGAACTTTTTTCTTCCATTGTATTCACAATATGACCTCCTTATATACATGTACGCCACCGCCTAAGTTAATCCTATTCTAATAGGACCACAATCTAGATATTACCATAATTATGAAGGAATTGCAATTTATATATATATATATATATATATATATATATATATATATATATATATATATATATATATATATATATATATATATATATATATATATATATATTCTATTATTTTGGTCGATCTAATACCCCCCTCAAGTTGGAGCATGAGGATTGCAAATGTCCAACTGGCCAAGTAAATTAGCATATTACGACTCTCCCAACGCCTTCGTAAACACATCAGCCAATTGTTGACTGGTTGGCACGTAGCTGGGGGATATATGTCCAGACTGGAGCTCATCCCCGACATAGTGATAGTCCACTTTAATATGTTTTGTTCGTTCATGAAACACTAGATTTTGGATAATGTACAATGTCGCTTAACTATCATAGTACACATTAGCCGGATATTTGTGTTCGCTCCCAAACTCTGCAGGATTCCTTTTAGACATTTCAATCCATATACCGTCACTGTCATCGACCGGTATTTTGCCTCTGTAGATGAGTGAGAGACAATATGTTGCCTCTTAGTCTTCCAAGACACGGGTGAATTCTCGATTAAGATAAACCACCCAATAAGTGACCGTCAGGTTAACACGCATGATGCCTAGTCTGAATCACATTATCCATACCAACAGAGGTCATAATCCTTCCGCATTACTATTCTGTATCCAGTGTTCTTTGTCAAATAATGCACCACTTGGAGAGTCGTATCCCAGTACACTTCCTCCGGCTGCTGCATGAACTGAGATAGTACATGCGCACAATATGATAACTCCAGTTGCATGAAATATATATATATATATATATATATATATATCAATCGACTGTATGATTTCGGATCTACCAACTTGGCTCCACCAGCCAGTGTCAAACTGTGATTCTGTGCCATGAGAGTGTTGATGGATTTAGCTCCCAATAATCCGGTCTCAGATATTATGTCAAAGGAATATTTACGCTGATACAAAAATATCCTGATAGGACCCCTGACAACTTCAACTCCCATAAAATACTTCAAGGATATATATATATATATATATATATATATATATATATATATATATATATATATATATATATATATAATCGATCGTTGATTTCGAATCTACCAACTTGGCTCCATAAAATTACTTGCATGAGGATGGATTTAGCTCCCAATAATCCGATCTCAGATATTATGTTAAAGGAATATTTACGCTGATACAAAAATATCCTGATAGGACCCCTGACAACTTCAACTCCCATAAAATACTTCAAGGATCCTAAATATTTCATGTGGAAACACTTACGGATATAGCCTTTTAACCATTCAATGCCATTGTGTTTGTTTTTGGAAATGATCAAGTCATCCACATAAACTAAAATGTCGAGTTGCATACCTCCTTGTTTTATAGTGAAGAAAGAGTAATCTGAGTACTATTGTCTGAATCCATACTTTATCAAAGCGTTTGACAACTTCACAAACCAACACCTTAGAGCTTGTTTTAATTCGTACAAAGATTTTCAGAGATGACACCCGGTGGCTATTTCATAAACACTTCCTCCTTGAGGTCTCTGTGCAAGAAGTTATTATGAACATCTATTTGATGTAGCTCCTGAACTAATTCAATGTCTTTAAGCATGTGAGCATCAGTTTCGAGTAGCCGCAACTGCCAAAAATACTCGAACAATCACCACCTTAGCAACCATAACAAATGTTTCATTATAGTCGATGCCTTCCTCCTGTTTGTTTCCGAAAATGACCAAGCGAGCCTTATATCTCTCGATGGTTCCATCGGAGTTTTACTTGATCTTGTACACCCATCTACATCTGAGTGTCTTCTTATCCGGTGGCAACGTCTCTAGTGTTCATGTTCCATTATCCTTTAATTCTAGTATCCCTTGTTGTATTGTTTTCCATCATTATTCCTTTTTCATGGCTTCCAAGAAATTTCTCATCTCGTTTTTTATAGTAATAACTGCAAGAAAATTTTAGTGTTGCAAAGAAAAAATCTCACAAGTTATGTAGTGAGATACATGGTAAGAGGTTGCTAAGGAACACGTGGACAATCTAATGGACTTTACTTCCGTACCATTTCAGTGACATAGTCGCACAACCGGACTGACTTTTGTTTCTGATGTTTTCGCTGGACCGTCTGTTCTTTCGATTGGATTTATTTAGTTTGGATCTCTTCTGTCCGAACTTCCTTCGTATGTTCTCTATTCAGGTCGCATCTCTATCTAGTCTGAGTCATTCTGGACTTCAAGTCCGGTATCTGATGTCCGGACTGTGTCTATCTGGGTGTCTTTTCTAGTGTTATCTATACTAATTGTATCCATCTGGTCTTCTTCTCTGGATTTGTCTATCCTCTCTTCTCTATTTCTTTCCACCAAGTGTTCAAGCCCCCTTGCTACAGAACCACCACTTTCTGGGATGAGACTCCCGGACTCTTTATTTTTTATCAAGCCATCCGATCCTGAAGCAAACGAAAACATGATTTCATAGAAGTCCACATCCCTTGAGACAAAGATTTTCTTATTTCCTAGGTCAAACAACTTCCATCGATCCTTTTCGTAGGGGTATCCTACAAATACACACTTAGGGCTCCAACTTTCAAACTTATCTCGAGTTCTTCCCATTTTGTGCACCTAGCACAGTGACCCCAACACTCTCAAATGTTTATACTGTGGTGCCTTCCCATGCAAAATCTCGTAGGGAATTTTTCCATTCAACACTAAAGATGGTGTTCGATTAATCAGGCGCCCAACAATCAATACATATTCCCCCAAAATTTTATTAGAAGATGGTCTTGAAACCTTAATGATCGTGTCGTGTTGAGAATGTGATGGTGTTTTCTTTCTACCCTTTCATTTTGTTGAGGATATCCTGTGCAAGTGTTTGAAAAAAACTTCATGTTCAAAGAAATAATTCTTTATACATGTGACTTAGTTCCATTATCACTTCTAACTATCTTCGCTTGTTTACCAAACTGTCGGTCCACCAAAGCGAACAAATTTTTCAAGGTCTGGGAATACTTCTTTCCTATCAACCGAAAGAAAAATTCACACTGCTCGAGAACAATCATCCGCAATAGCAAAAAAATATGAGGCACCACAAGAAGATGGAGTCCTATAAGGCCCCCATAAATCACAATGAATCAATTTAAAAATCTCAGTAGTTATATTATCACTTAAAGGGGAACATCTCCCACCAAAAGATCACTCCAATAATACCACTCACTGGTAAATAGCGCAATAATTCTTCGTGAATATACTTCTTGTTTGTTTTTCCCTCTGACAAACGTCACACTCTTTATCTAATCTAACACTACTTTTATTTAGACCTAATGCAGAAATCAATTTTATTACTCGTACTGAAGGATGACACAGTCGCTTGGGCCAAAACTCTATCCAATCTGCTGCTTCCATTTTCATAGCTCGTATCTGTTGTACGTTTTGAAGTTGTAAAGTCCACCTCATTGTTCACCCATTCCAATCATCTTTCTTGTGGTGGAGTCATGTATAGCACACATAACTTTGTTAAATTTTGCATCACAATCTAAAAGATAAATTAGTTGCGACATAAATTAAATTGCAAGTTAAATCCGGAACATAGAGATCATCCTTCGACCATATCGCATCATTCATTCTGATTGTTCCCTCTTTACAAGCCACCGAGTTACTTCCATCCAGAAGTCCTACCGGACACTAAGGAATGTCCCGTTGATTATATTGCTCCTCCGGATTACCTGTCACATGATTGGTATCCCCGGTGTCAATAATACATGATGCATTTTCGGTCTTACTAACTATCTTGTCATTTGTTTTCATCCTTTGTGACTTCAACATATGTACCACAGTCTTCTAGTCCTCGTCGCTCAATTTTGGAGGTCTTGTCCGGTCTATGCTCGTCATTCTCGGCTCTCGCTGATTTTTATCCTTTGTTACCATAACGTTAGTCCGATAGTTGTCTCTTCCTCAATCGGATCCCGGAACACCTCTTTATTATTGTGGTTGTCCTCGTCCCCGGGCACATGTCTTTCCTTCGCCTTTTTTATTACCCGACCACCACTCTGGGTAGCCATGAGTTGAAAGTATCCGTTCACGTCCTGATTGAATCTCTTACAATGCGTTCAGAATAAACCATTATTTCCCCTCACCTTGTTCCCGGTAAGAATATTTTTCTTGCACCGCAAAGGCCATGGTTTCACTCTGTTCCTCTATTTTATGTGTGACACCTTTCACGCACTCTTTTTGTACCAGCTTCGAATAGACTTTGTTCAAAGATGACAATGGTTCTTGCGCAGTAAGTTAGACCTCACCATTCCATACGATGTCTCATCCAATTTCATGAGGAAAAAATGCACATTTTCTTTTTCCCCTTTAGCCTCTAGGACTGTTCACATATTACACATACACTTACCGCACGTACAGGTTGGGATCTGTTCATATTTTGCCAATTCGTCTACAACATTTGTCAGTTTTTTTATAGTAATCCACTATTGTCCTACCCTTCTGTTTGTACTCCGCAAGTTCTGCCATGCATCCGAGGATCGTTGACGACTGCGAAACGAGCCCGAATATTTGTGCAGAATTCCTCCGCTTCCTCTCTATGTGAGCTAGTCGAGAGGAGCGTCGATTCTATGGTGTTGCGAATCCAAGACACCGACAATGAGCTTATAATCCACCGGTCTTCTTGATTTGACGACTCTTCATCCAGTTTCTTGATTGTTCCATCAATGAAATCAAAACAAATTCTCGCCCTTAGGGCCGTTCTCATGGATTTTGCCCATTCCTCAAAGTTTTTACCCTTAATTGGACTTGTGTCACCACAATTTCAGGGTTGTCATTCGACGTTATGCCGTACGGAATTATTATTTTTCTCTGAATCTTGTCTTCCTCACCAGCATGCCCCTTGCCTTTGTCACCGGCATTTATTTTGCCGTCACCCGCCATTATCACGCAGTCTAGTAATTTTTATGTTCTTTCTAACATGGATTTGATACCATGCTAAAATTGAAAGAGTTGCGAAAGAAGTAAGAGACAAGAATATTTTGGGAGAACTTTTTCTCTACCATTGTGTTCGTGACCTCCTTATATACAAGTAAGCCACCGCTTAAGTTAACCCTATTCTAATAGGACCACAATTCCTATATTACCATAATTACAAAGGAACTTCAATTTTCATATATATATATATATAGTAAATACTTTCTCTATTTCAATCTATGTAACATAGTTTGAATTTTGAAATTTGGGGTCTTAAACATGCCATGACATTTTTGTGGCTATATGAAAACATGTCGCTAAAGGTAAAGTGAGAAGTTCAAAGTCAAATTATTTTCAAATATAAAAAGATATCATTCTTTTTCGAACGAACATATAAGAAAATAATTTGCATAAAATAAAACCGAGGGAGCAACATTTAAACAAAAGCAAGAATTAGAGTATTCTTGCACGAGCATTCTAACTATTTCAATTTATAGTAGTTCTTTCTTCTATACGAATGACAAAAATTTCTTGCACGAGCATTCTAACTATAACAACCCGTCCGGTTGTTTTTAGCTTGAGACCTCTATTTGACTATTTTACCCTTCCTGTAGACTCTGTGTGGGGTTTGTGATGCACGGGGAGGGATGGAACGAATCCCGAGGTTCATTTTCATGAATTTTAGATGAAAAACCCAAAACCAGAAACTTAGAGTTGGATAGTTTGACTCAAAGTTGACTTTTGACTAGATGAGTTCGTTTCCGGGTTCCATCGCTTCCGATAGCTCGGGAGGGTATGACTTAGTTGAGTCATTGGTTCGCTTCTCAAGGCAATCAGATATATTATGTGGCCTTATTTGTAAAATATAGATATTTGATTACTCCGGCGATTCTTTAGAAAAGTATGTCTTAGCTTAGTTAAATGAGAAATTCGAGGGTAGGAGCGAGTTCGTAGCACTGTTTACCTTAGACGAGCATGTCTGATTTGTGTCCGGGAGGTCTCGGGAGTGTTTCGGTGTTTGATGGGAGTTTGAAGTTATTTTCCATGTTCTAGTGTCTGGTGTCCGCCTCGGCGGCACCTGTTCTCACTCTGACATGTCCACTTCGGCGGGAGGTTGGCTCGCCGAAATGGGGGTTGGTAAAGTGTGGAGTTTCCGCCTTGGAGGAGGGTTGGTCCGCAGGGGTGAGTCCGCCTTTGCGGAGTGGGGTACGACGTGATGCAGAGGCGAGGTGTCACGTGACACCGCCTCAGAGAGGTCTTTTCACGTCGTAGCGGGTCCATGCCAGCGGAGTCAATTCCGCTGACCGGAATTACTGTATCAGGTATCCTATATAATTTTCTAGGTCGGATTTCATTTCCAAAATAATATATCTCGAACCTAGAGCCGCCAACGGAGATATTTCAAAGGTTTAGAACGAAAATTAATCTTTCAGGTAACATGGTCTAGTATCTCAAAGGGAATTTGGTAGGTTGGGAGGGGGAGGACCATTTGCATTTAGGACTGGAGATATTATCAAGATAAAATTCATATAAGCCACAAGAATCTAAAACAACAAAATCTACAAACAAAGCACCAAATCATTATTATTAGGTCCTCATAACTTGGTTGAAATCCGAAAACATACATACACCGAATAGAAATTAAGGAAACATAAACAGTTTTGTGGACAAACTAGAAAGAAAAAAAACCTAAGTACCATTTCAAAACAAACTGCCCCTAAAGACAATTTTGTTCCTAATATGAAACTTAGTAGCCTTCTGGCTTGTAGGCAATGAAACTGATGCACTGCACTTGACGAACGTTGTCGAATCCAATGATTCTGATCCATGCCTGTGGGTAAGCCTTCTTGGCCTCCTCGACCTCAGCCAAGACCTGGGTAGCATCGGTGCACCCGAACATGGGCAGCTTCCACATTGTCCAGTACCTTCCATCGTAGTATCCTGGTGAACGGTTGTTCTCACGGTAGACGAATCCGTGCTGCACATATTCCAATAAAAATAAATGTTAACATAACATATTCATGTTAATTATGCTTAATAATAGTGGTTAAATTTAAAATAGATATTAACCTCAGTCTCGAATTCCAAGCAAGGAACCCATCCATTCTTCAAAAGGTACTCAACTTCCTTGAGCAATTGCTCGTCGGACAAATCAGGAAGGTATGAGAGAGTCTCGTACTTCTTCAGGTTAATTGGTGGCCACACCTATACTCCACAACAAAAAGAATTTTAAGTAATCCAGTTACTATTAATATATACATATATACATACTCTTGTCATGAAAATATTCTAAGTATCGTTTAAATTCACACCTATTATCAATAAAATATTCAAAAGTATTAGGGTCTACACCTAGTAATTTAAAATGTTAGATCTGACACGGATTTAGGACAAGTTCTTTATTCCTCAAAAGTACAAGGGTCTATACCTAGTAATCATTCTGAATTTGTCAATTCTAGATCTTTAATTTGCTTCTAATTCTAAATGTTGAGAATATAATCAAATATTAAAAGTGTGTTCTATGTAACAGCTTAAGCTTTTAGATCAGATGGTCACACACTTCAATATGGTATCAGAGCAGGCCAAAAGTTCTGGGATCGAACCTCACCGCCACCCATTATCAAAAAGAATTTCCACATGTTTGGACCATGAAAAAAAATCAATATTCTCAACACTAAACATAGATATTATATACAGGATGCACTATGACTATGTCTTCTCCATGTGTATAACATTAGTGGCAGAGTCACAGTGCTAGCTATGAGTTTGACAGAATCCAGTAGCTTTGACTTAAACCTTGTATTTGTGATAACATGTTCATTTAATATGTTCAAATGATCTATTCATAATCCGGTAAACAAAACAACTGGAACTTGACGTCTATACACTATCAGATTACTTAAAAGATAACTAACATAACATGTAACTTGTTCATAAAAATTGAGACTAGTAAGTTCAAAAATAAGACAAATTACTTGTTACAACAGATTAAGAAATATTTTTTACATTGTCAGTGTATATCGATTAATTACCTGCATGCACTGAACTCTTCCACCATTGCTAGCAATGGAAGTGATGTCAAGATTTTGCTTCCTTGAAACAGGGAAGGAGACAGCAGATTTTAGGCCAGTGAAGGGTGCAACCATGTTAGCTTGAGCAACATTGGTGCGGGTGGCAACTGCTGCAGAGGAAATAACTGAGGAAGCCATTGCTAGTTAGAAGAATTTCTTCTTCTACCTTTTGTTTTCTTTTTAAATGAACCTTTTGTTTTTCCAAGATGGTCATTGCATAGTTGCCACACCACTCTATATATAATCATAATGATAAGGTTTCACATATTTCACAATATCTAACGGACAAAAATCAATAAAAGCAAGCCTCATCTTGGAGGAAAGCTAAACCGTTGGATTATGTGGTTCTTGATACATTTTTCAAAACATATCCACATATCAAAGGTTGGAATTTTTTATTTGTTTAGCTAAGGTCCTTCATTTAATTTAAGTCACCAGAATGGAGGTGACAGGTGTAAGCACCTCAGTTATCTTATCTCATCCGAGATGGGGTAGGAAGAGGATATGATATGAATGTGTGATTGAGGTTGGTTAAATTTTTTGAGTCCTGATGCTTGGACTTTCCAGCCTTATTGTTTATATGTTCTCTTTTTTTTATTATTATTTTGGGTTTTTCAAAATATTCATGAATAAGAAGTTCAAAAGAAATTGATAGGTAGATTACTGTTTGCTTGCTTATATTGTCCGTAACTTGATGCAATTACAATACAATAATTCCTTGACAACTTGGACTTTTTTTCTCATTGCGACAAGTTTTTCACCAATACAGACTCTTTTCTCTTTGCAACCAATTCATTTTTATTACTAGTACCTTTTCTGTTTCAGCACAATTTGAATTTTGAAATTTGTGATTTTAGGTATGCCATGAGATTTTCATGGCTATAAAAGTATGTCGTTAAAGATAAAATGAAACATTTAAAGTTTAGTTAATCTCAATTATGAAAAGATCTCATTGTCGCTTTAAAAGCATGTCATTAAAGCATCTGAACAAAAATATTTCTTATAACTTTCTAAGAAATTTTCTTTCTTTAACAATACATTAAAAAACTCAAATAGTTAAACATTGAAACCTTTACTCAACACAATACGTGCAAATTTTCTAAAAATTCTTCTTTCTTTTTTGTTCCTTTTAAGGGAGTACAATTTGATTATGACTTATTCTGTTTCTAATTATATCGCCATATGATATGACTAGTATGGCAGACGATCTCGATTGCCTGGCCTTATTACAGTAGTGTATCATAGTTCAAATTCTAGCATGCTCACATTCTCTTTTTTTTTTTTTTTTTTTTTTTTTGATAATCAGGGTTTCTGCGCCATGCCGACTACTTCACTCCAGTATTACCTGCAGACGTCCTGGAGGTAATAGCACCGGAGCATGCTCACATTCTTATGCCTTACCAAGGCTATACCCTACAAGGGAAATTTTGTCATAGTAATCCCCTACTCTAGCATGAGCGGTTTAGGTCATGTAACATAAACCATATTAGACCCTTCTCGGAAATCTAAAGAATCCTCAAAATATTTTTTGAAAATTCTTTTATGTGACCCTTGGATCTAATTCTGTGTCTGAAAGCTTTTGATGATTCTTTTGAACGGGTTCTATTATTTGAAAGTGAAACAATTAATTCACAAGCCATTCTGATATTCAAAACATGGTACAAGTATGAACATACTTTTCTTGTGTCTACAATTTTCTGGTTATGAATTTAAGCATATAGAATTATGAAAACAATTTCTAATCTCATTGAGAAAATACTCATACAGTATAATTTGATTGTGGAATTATAACAAAATTTTGTTATAAATAATGTGAGCTCACCTGCTCCATTTAAATTCACATTAACCTTCTAAAATATTTTACAACATCTAGAAGGCATGACTTGGTTAGAAAAACATTTTGTTCTTCTTTCGAGCACCTTTATTTGCTCCAATCCAAATGATCCAACTTCTCAATTAAATGTCTATACAATTATATCAAGAGTCAATTCTAGAAGTTACATAATTTCCAACTTTAGAAACCCTTGGTTTGATTCTTCTAAATTTCTAGGGTTCATACTTAATTTAGGTATTTAAAGTAGTTTCTAGGAATGAATACAACTAATCTCCTCTAACAATCATAATTGGAGGTTGGTTGCGAAGCTTACCTTGATTTGCGAAGCAACCTTTCTTGAGTTCGTGTTGATAACCTAGTGATTTCAAGATGGATTCTTGTTAATTAGACTATATTTTGGATAGTAATCTAATTTGAATTGCGTTAAGTTCTCACCTCGGAGGTTAGGGGGTTAGTCTAGGTCATTTTGGGGTTGAGAGAGACGCCTTGTACTCGAAAACATAAATTACTTTTCCTCTTCCTGTCCCCTTTTATATAGTTCAAGTGGTTTTTCGTGTTACCCGCAAGGGTAGCCAAGTTGGTGTAGCAGTAGAGCGCGGGACCGCAAGGTCACGAGTTCGATCCCCTGCATAAACCTTCTTGGTTGAGCCTGTCACACATGGCTTGCCAAGTGTGGTTAATCGGCGACGTGGTTTGCAGGCTATTGCGTCAGTCCGGGTAGGGTTTACCTTGTGCGCACTCGAGAGAGTAGCGGCTGCGGCTTCCTTCGTCAACAAAAAAAAAGGTGGTTTTCATGTTGTTGGGAACTACACCCCACCCCCGCGCTCCACCAAACTTTCTGCCTTGGTGCCCAGTTTATGGCGCTAGCTTTAATGCCTCACACACCCTATTCATGCTTTGATACCCTTCACTGATATGGACATAACTCTTTGTAGGAATGTCCAAATGACAAACAGTTTAAAGAGTTGGAAACTAGACTTCAAAGGCTTTAATTTGATATACATCTCATATCTCAATTCATTATAAGATGAGATATATGATAGTTTGAAGTTAGGTCATGTGCGAATATGATCGACTGCTTCCCTTAAACATTTCCAACTTGTTCTAAACTATCTCTCCCCTCTTTTAAATGTCCAAACCACCTTACAAACATAAGATTTAGTTATTACACACCTTCGTAACTTTCCAAACACCTGTGCCCAACCTAGAGCCTAAGAGGGGATGTAACTAAAAAAATTCATTCCTGTCCAAGATAGTTAGTTTTATGGTGTCTAGCTCCGGATCAGGCAACCGTTTTCGAATCGAGATGTAATGTTGCAAAATTAAGAGTTGAAATAGATATATCTAATCCTAGAGAATATGAAATTTGGGTTGGACACATCACGCTGGAAGATAGTACTCCCTCCGTCTCAATTTTGTTTGAAGGTTGACCAGTTTAGGAGTCAAACAACTTTTTCTTTGACTCAATTTTAAACATAGATTATTCGAGTATTTTATAATAAAATTATATACTTGAAATTTACTATAAGTCTACGTATATAATAATTCACAATATATGAAAAAAGCTAGAAAAAATTGTAGTAAAAAAAGAACGGTTTGACTCCCCAAACTGGTCGACCTTTAAACAAATTGGAACGGAGGGAGTAGTAAGTATGGTTTTTGGCCAAAGGTGAATATGAGCAAGTCCCAGACTATTGTCAATATTGTTGCCTACAAGGCCACTTCGAAAACAATAGCTATACAAAGAAGAATGACCCTAATAACAAAGCTAGAATATAAAAAGGCAAAGAAAAAGAACCAACTATGATTAATAAGCAAGCAGTAACAGAGAAAGTGATGCATAACTAAAATAGCCAAGAGAAACAAGTTGAGACGACTAACAAAGAAAATGGCCACAATACTTGGGAACCGCTATAGAAAGGTCAAGAATCCCAAAATCCATATTCAAGTTGATCCCATTCAGATTAACACTAAAACAAGCACAAAACCAGAACCTATGCAAAATCAGACACTAAGTATAAACAACTACAACCTAATTAGAGCTGCTAATCACACTAAACTAAATGACATGACTAACTTATCACAAGATTACCTTCCTCTGTACCAGAATAACCACAAGATACTAACAAATAGGAGAACTCTACATATAGTAAAGCACCCCATATCAGTGGAGGAGTCAGGATTTTCATTAAGAGGGTTCAAAAATATAAAGAAGTAAATACATGAAGAAACAAAGGAGATTCAACATCTATTATATATACATAAGTAAATACATGAAGAAACAAAGGAGATTCAACATCTATTATATATACATAAAATATAATTTTAACCTCGTACATACAGTGTAATTTTTCGCCGAAGGGGTTCACCACCTAGCTCCTGCCCCACATACTCAATGATCAACTACAAATAATTTCATACAAGGCTCAATATGAGCCCATCCATATTGAAATCCTTCTCAATAAAACTGTCCCTAGTGATCCAACAAATGAGATAGTATCAAATGACAATGAAGAGTACAAAAGTATTAACGGGAATACATCTAATGAGGATGTAGATCCTAGTATAGGGAGTAAAGATGATGATGACGCTGCAGCCAAATCAACTGACATGTTCAGTTCTCAAAAATGAGATCTTGAGGTCAAGAGCTAATGTGTCTTCCAAGATCATCTCTAAATTAATGAATAACATATTAAAAGGACAGCTCGGTGCACTAAACTCTTGCTATGTGTGGGGTACGGGGAAGGGTCGGACCACAAAAGTCTATTTTACGCAGTCTTATCCTGTATTTCTGCAATAGACTGTTTTCACGACTTGAACCCGTAACCTACTGGTCACATAGCAATAACTTTACCAATTACACCAAGTCTCTCCTTTCTTAATGAAAACAGATTGACAAAAATAATTCCAAGACTTATATTTCTAAGCCAATCTGAATTCATCAAAGGCAGGTCTACTATAGAAAATATTATGCCGACTCAAGAATTGGAACACAACATGGGAAGTGACAGCAAAGGATGATAATGTGATCATCAATTTTGACATATCAAAAGCCTATAACAGAGTCACATGAACTTCTTATGCCACATGCTGAGAATACTGGATTCAATAAGATCTGGATTGATTAGACATTTAGGTTGATTTCAAATATTTGGTATTCGATCAAGTACTCTTAATGGATTCAAGAAAGGTTTTATATACCTCTACTAGGAGTCTAAGATAAGGAGACCCATTTAATGTAGTTTGGTGTAAACAACCGATAGAATAAATTTTTACCACTTATACACTACTAATCCACATTATTCAATTGTATGTTGGACCAGTTATTGCATGTGAAGGAGTGGCAGTTGATGATTACATCACACCAATACAAACTTATAATGTTACCTTTCATCAAATGAAAACCTTTACATATTTTGGTATAGTGTATATTCGGTTTGGTTTAGTATGAGATTAACTGTTGAAGTGTGTGACTATCTTTCTCTGTAAAGAATGGATTTTGGGCCTAACTCAACCCCAAAAGCTATCTTGTAGGGTGAGTATTGTCCAAGTCCATGTAAGGAGTCCATCTTTCCATTCCATTTCCGATGTGGGACTCTTAACACTCCCCGCACGTTCAGACCTCGTTAACTGTAGCGTGGACAATATAATTTGGGGGCCCAACATCGACGAACAAAGAATTTGAGTGAGTCTGGCTCTGATACCATGTAAATAATGGATCTTGGGTCTAACTCAATCCCAAAAGCTAGCTTGTAGTGTAAGGATTGTTCAAGTCCATATAACGAGTCCATGTTCCTATTTCATATCTGATGTGGACTCTTAACACTTCTCGCACGCCCAGACCTTATTAACTGGAGCATATAAGGAGTCCATGTTCTCATTCCATATCCGATGTGCGACTCTTAACACTCCCCGCAAGCCCAGACCTTGTTAACTGGAGCGTGAATAATATAATTTGGGGGCCCAACATCGGTGAATAAAAAATTGGAATGGGTCTGACTATGATAGCATGTAAAGAATGGATCTTGGGCCTAACTCAACCCCAAAAGCTAGCTTGTAGGGTGAGGATTGTCCAAGTCCAAGGAGTTCATGTTCTAACATTCCATTTTTTATGTGGGACTCTTAACATTCTCATCTAAAAACTTAAGCTGTTAGAGAGAGCACTTTTAATATTTGATTATATTCTCAACATCAAGTATATATTTAATTTCAATGATAGCCGACGTTAATATCAGATCTAATTTCGTAATAAAAAAGCTATGTTTTCAAATAAATTTGTTCATCAGTAGTTATGGAAATCACATTACATCTCAACAAAACAAACTTCTAAAAGTTACCTTAATTCATCAAATGAAAACCTATACAAATTGCAAATCAATTGCTGAACGCAGCCAAAATACAATCCTGTAATTGTTAACAAATTAATTGTCAAGTCTTTCTTGGACTACTGAGCTTTTTTGTGATGAAATGAATAAGAAGTCCAAGGGGGCAAGACAACATGATTAGTGACACAGAATGACGGGTTTCGATATCATTCTGCAATCCATCACGATAAACTTGCCTGTTTAAAAAATAAAATTAATTAAGAGTTATAATAAAAGAAAAAAGGAAAAAAAAAGAGAGAGAGAATGGGGTAGTAACAAACAAACAAAAAGAAAACAGAGATACCAATTACCTAGCAGCAAAAAGATCTATAGTCAAGAGGTGAATCCATACAGAAGCTAATGTCATATCCCTGGAGAACATCTTAGCTATACCAGCCAGCTGAATGACAACACAATGTCAGGATAATGTTAACTGGCCACGAAATTCAAGAAATAGATAAATGATTTTTTAATAACATGTATCAAAAGTGAAAAGCGGATTCAGGATTTTTGCTTTATGAGTTCAATTCTTAAGGTTCCTAACATTGAATTCATCGTAATTTTAAAGTTATGTTGGTACCTATCATTTATTGTAATTTTGGTGTATTTTTGTGCATCTATTACTACTTGTTGTTTCTTTAAGTTCGATATTTGTATTATCTTGTTGTTGTTTCTGCTTATTGCTACTGCCTTCTTTTTCATCTTTCTTTGAGTCGAGTTATTTCGAAAACAACGTCTCCACTTTCTCAAGGTAGGGATAAGCTCTGCGTATACATTACCCCCACCCTCCCAGACCCCACTTGTAGGATTACACTGAGTTTATTGTTGTTGTTGTTTGTGTATTTTTGTGCGTAAATTTATGCTCTGCATAAAAAATATTAGATTCAGATGACCCCGGTGTTGCTATATATTGTCTTCACCGCTGTCAAAAGTAACCTTAGATCTTGTAGTCTTAAACAAGTTATAAAAATATTCATTCGACTATATAAGAGTATGTACTTGAGCACAAACCTCTGGAATCCAAGATGTATTAGCAGGAAATAATAGCTGCAATTTATCTGGTGTCCAGGAAAGGTAGAAAAGATATGAGTACAGAATTCCAAGCACAATATAAGGCATGTTGCTCTCCATCACTTTTTGGGTCTGCAATTGGCATCATGAACTATCATAATTTAACTTATAAGTGAAGCAATGTTATTTATGTTTAATCTCCATAAATATTATAAACAGATTAACTATTTTGAGTTTATTAGTTGAGCACCAGGCTAAGCTGTGGAAATTAACTTATCTTGAGAAATACTTTTTATTAAAGTGCTTTTCAAAAAAAATATTTTAGAAGAGCAGCAGTTTGTATTCAGCTAAATCATTTGAGAAGTATTTTTATTACTAATTTATGTTTGAACAATTTTTTCAAAAAGTACTTTTAAGTACTCAAAATAACAAAAATGAAATTGTTGCTGATTTTAATTTGGTAAACATGAATTTTTAATATTGATAATATTATCCTGAAATTATTTTTAAAAACACTTATTTTTTTAAGAAACCACTTTTTCAGCTTCTACTTAAAAATTGAAAATGGCTCGTGTTATTACTCAAAATTACTTATTTATTCACCAAAAGCTCAACAAACACCTTCATTTCCTAAATTAAGTGTTTGTTTAAATAAACACTTCTAATCTTTCAAAATCTTGGCTAAATAGGCTATCAATCTCCATAAAATGTGAGAAAAGTGGTCAATTTAGGTTGATAATATTTTAGAAAACTTACAAGTTTTGCTTTAGGTGCAACAACCATGGAGAGATAAAAGGGAAGAACTGCTACTAATCCCAACGGGAATACACCATTAGCAACTTCAGAACTTGCTAACCCTGCAAAAGAAGGGCAAAATGCCAATTAATTATCCCACTAATTTGATAATTACATGCTAGCAAAAGGCTTCTACAATATTGGTTCAAAATGTCAAGAAATGTGTTGTATTAATACTATTAAACAATATTCAATGTTGCCTCATTGCTCACACGCCTGTAAAGATCTCTTGAGGTACGAGGGAACTTTTTTGGTGTTTTCTGGTTGAAATTTTGTTTTTCACAACCACAGTTTGTTAAATATTTGAGGGAGAGTCAAAGTAAAGGACAACCCAATGCGCTAAGCTCTCACTATGTATGAGGTTCGAACCATAAGAGTATTGTACGCAACCTTACCGTGTATTTCTGCAAAGTGCTCAGACAAAACTTAAAGAACCAAAATTTCTCAAAACTATATTTAATGCACTATTTTAAACCTACCCAAATATAAGATACAAGTTCTTTGAAGAATAAAAGAAGCAATGACTGAGACTGCAAATCCCAATTACAAAGCAATAAGGATTATACAGCACAAGTTTAAACAAAAAAAATTTATTAGCACACAATTTAGAACTATTTAAAACAATGGATCAAGGAGGAAAATGATTACATGAAGCAGACACCCTTGAGCTCCTTCTTTGCAGAAGAGTTTTTGGAAGATTTGGAAGAATAGTGACTCTTGATCCTCCTAGGAAACTCCATCCAAATTGTTGACTTGAAAGAACAAAGTTCTTTGGTCCAACAGCAAAAGGGGCAGCTTGGTTCCTCTGCAACTAGTAGTATAAAATCATTCTAAGTTTTAATACTCTACTAAATTTTCCAATTACAATATAAAATGGTCAAGAAAAGTATGTGAATTCAAGATTTTGTAGTGGTGCCCTCCATTTTCATGTATAATGGGTTCATTTATATAATCGTTTACTTGGTTAATTTTTAATATGCTAAGCATGCAGAGGTAGGATTTTTTTCCAAAGGGGTTCAAAATTTATGAAGGAAAGTATGATGCTGCGATGCACTAAGCATCCCACATCACATAAGGTCTGGGGCAGGGTCGCATCGATGTAGGCAGTCTACCCTGAAACAAGCATTAATGATTGATTTTGTTTGAACCCATAATAACTTTGTTAAGAGTCCCGCATCAGAAATGGAATAGGAACATGAATTCATAATATGGACTTTGGCAATTCTCATCCCTTTGAACTAGCTTGTAGGGTAAGGATTGTCTAAGTCCATATAAGAAGTTCATGTTCTCATTCCATTTCCGATGTGGGACTTTTAACACTCCCCGCATGTACATACCTCGTTTACTGGAACGTGGACAATATAATTTGGGGGCCAACTTCGACGAGCAAAGAATTGGAATGGGTCTGGCTCTAATACCGTGTAAAGAATGATCTTGGGCCTAATTCAACCCCAAAATCCTTATATGGACTTGGACAATCCTCACCCTACAAGCTAGCTTTTGGGGTTGAGTTAGGCCCAAGATTCATTCTTTACAAACTCACATGGAAACAACTTTATCGTTGCTCTAAATTCCCCTTCAACATGTATTGCATATAAAGGGATAATAACACTTTTGGTCCTACTGGTAAATTGCGGTTTTGATCCTGATGATATCTGACTAAGTACATTGAGCCTTCAATCATTTAAAATGGTGCACTTTTAATCCTTCGGCTTAATGACAACTCGATGCACGAAGCATTCCGCATTCGTGCAAGGTCGGGGGAAAAGTCGCACCTGAAGGAGTGTGATATAGACAGTCTACTCGGACAAAAACATCAGTAGTTGATCCATGACTCACAACCGTGACCTATAGTCACACAGAATCTGCTTTACCATTACTCTAGGACTCCTCTTAATATCTACTATATATGCATTTAAAAAATTAACCTTATATATTAGCATGGTTATTATGCTAAAACAACTACGTAATGATAAAGCTGTAGTCATGAAAGACACCAGCCCAAAGAAACAACTTAAGATGTACATCAAACAGAACTTTGTAAAAGATGTCTCTCAAAGTAAACTAAACCAAAAGTTAATACTCAATAAGAACAAGTCATTAATTAGAGTCTTAAAAAAAAGGTCCCAGTTAAGAGATTTAGCAAAAGGTAATTAAGATATAAAATTGTAGTAATGAAGAACATACCTTGTGTGAAACTGGGAAGTGGCAAAAACAAGAAGAGAAGGCCATGCTTCAAGTGGAGGAAATATTCAACACAAGAACCTGAAGAAAGAGTGAACAAGGAGAATTGAATTTTAAGTAGCGTCCTCATTTGGTGTGTATATATATAGAGTGCACGGAACAATAATAGATAGTTGTTAGTAACAACTTGTTACTTTTTTTTTGTACATTAGAAAATATTGAATATAAACTATAAAAATATTTCATAAACTAGACTATTTTAATTTGCTTGGAGCAAAAATTTCATTTTCTTGATTAGATAATCCCGAGCTAGCAAATCCTCGTCATGTCTGTGATCTTCATTTACTAGAAAAATCTACATATTAGTTTGCCTCTCCAACTGTAGAGAATATTTTTCTTGTTAGCTCCAAGCAAGTACTGTATAATAAAAAACTGTTACAAGGGAAGCAAGTAAAAGTTTGAATCAACACTGTGTCCGAAAATCACTAAAAAATCTCTATTTTTTCACTGATTTCTCACTGAAAAATGTTCAGTAATTATTTCCTATTGAATATCGATAGAAAAAATCTAAATAATAGTGTTCTCACACGAAATAATTATAAAGTTTTCCACCGTTTCAATGGGAACATATTTCCCACCATGCGTTTTTCCAGTGAGCTGGTTCGATATGAATGAGTTGAAAAAAAATATGTTTTATAACACAAGTTTCAACAGAATATTGGTGGAAAAAATCTTTATTTTTAGTAGTGAATATTACCCGCACCCTATATTTAATTTTACACCAAACTAATAAATACATGATATGATTAATTTATATAAACTGCTACTATCATTTAGCCATGGTTGTTTATATGTATTCTAACCTAATCATTTTATTATAGTAAATTAATGTAATTAAGCGTAAATACCGGTTATGCGAAAGAAAAATTCACAAAAGGAATAGAGGTCATCAGTTATTACCTTGATAAAAATTTATTCATATTGTTTTTTTACCTCCCATCAATAAATACATAACAGTTTCTTATTATATATATATATATATATTTTTACTTATATACGGTTTCGGCTAAACTCGCTGAATTAAAAAAATTTAGTTCAAATTTTTATATTTATATTAAGAAATTTATTAAATATATATAAAATTTAAATTCAGAACCCAATAACTAACATCTTATATGACTATTTCAAAATTTAAAACCCATAAAATTAAAATTCTGCATAGTGCGTCAATCAATCTCATATTTCTTCATGTCAAATGCAAGGAATTGTTATAGAAAGCAAAAGGACACCAAATACTTCTCTCATTTCAGTGTCAGTCATCTTTCCTATTTCATCGGTTCCACCAACTACTCAATCTCTTTGTTCCCCTTAAGTGCCCAGCTAACTGGCATAGTGCAAGTGCCTAACTAAAATAATCATATAATGAAATTTCAACCCCACAGCCCGATTTGATGTCACAACACTTGTTCGGTGTTCTCATTGGTTTAATTTACTCCTATCATATGTTGGAACTTTTGTAATTTGATTCGAGTTTAATTTATAAAGCAAATAGATCTCTCACCCTCTTACAATTTGAATAAAAGAAAATGACTTTTTATATTTCTTATGTATTTTTTCAGATCTCTTATGTGTAAAAAATGATCTCTTATAATATTGTCATGAAACTAAAATAAGTTTGTAAAAGGCTAAAAAAAAATACTCTTACATGTATACTTACAACAACATACCCAGGGTAATCTCATACTTACCATGAGTAATTTTTGGCATCATCAATTTAAAATAACTTATAACAACAAATAATCTTTATGATAAACCTAATTTGGTAGTATGGATATGATCAATAATAGTGTTTTCCTCCTTGTCCAAAGGGCAAAAGCTATATATATATATGGCCAGGTCTCTGTATATTTATAGAAAAATAAAATAAAATTTGTTATAACAGGGTTAAAGTGCATGGCTAGCTAGTGTAAACTTTATACACTGGCAAGTATACGAGTTTGATCCATCTGCTTGTAGACAGTGTTGCTTGCTTGTATACGTTATACGCATGCAAATTGATTAGTGTCGTGTGGGACTCGTTTTTGGTTCATGACGTTTTGCACTTTGTTTGGATGGTTGGTACGTATTGTTTCATAATGTATTGTATTGTATTGTATTGTATTGTATTGTATTGTATTGTATTGTATTGTATTGTATTGTATTGTATTGTATTGTATTGTATTGTATTGTATTGTATTGTATTGTATTGTATTGTATTGTATTGTATTGTATTGTATTGTATTGTATTGTATTGTATTGTATTGTATCGTATCGTATTATTTAATAAATACAATGTTTGGATAGATGATATCGTGTACATAATGTCACACATTAGCAATTTGAAAGATAAACTTACAAGAAAAATAGGATACGGGGTAGAGCTGCTATAAAAAAAAAAGTAGGTTAAAAATAAAATAGAATTATTAGATAATAAGTAAAGACAAAATGAAGAAGAAAAAAGACAACGAAGCGATCACACCATATCGATCGTTACACAAATGAGATTTTTGTCGTTACATAATAATGAAGGTAATGATACAATATTGTAGAATTGTATTAATCTCTCTTGATGAGTCTTTCTCATTAATACAAATATATATAGTGTGTACATTGTGGAATCATAATCCAATAGGGATCCTATTTCTATCATTATTATACAACACTAAATGTTACAAAATATATGAAGTATATTTAATAATATACGCTAATACACCCCCTCAGTCGGAGCGGGAGGAGGCCAGACGCTGAGACTGGATCTGAAGTCGAGGAATAGCTATCTAGGAAGTCTTTTCGTGAAGATATTTGCATACTGATACGAAGAAGGCACATGCAACACCTTAACATGACCGATAGCAACCTTATCACGAACAAAATGTATATTCATCTCAATATGCTTGGTTCGTTGATATTGAATCGGATTATGAGATAAATATACAGCGGATATGTTATCACAGTATACCAAAGACGCCTTACGCAAGGGGCACTGAAGCTCCAAAAGAAGGTTTCAGAGCTAGCAGATCTCAGCAACAACATTTGCAACGCCTCTATACTCTGCTTCTGCTCTAGAACAGGATAATGTGGCTTGCCTCTTGGCAGACCAAGAAATGAGATTATTCCCTAAGAACACACAGTAGCCGGAAGTGGAGCGTCGCGTGTCCGGACACCCTGCCCAATCAACATTCATATATGATAACAACCTGGTGGTGTTGAGGGGTATAGATGCAATCCATAATCAAATGTGCCCTTAACGTATTGAATGATGCGCTTAAGGGCAGTAAAATAAGGCTCCCTATGACATGCATGAATAAACACACCTGCTGAACAACATAATCAATATCAGGCCTGGTGAAAGTAACATATTGTAGCGCACCTGCAAGACTCCTATAAAGGGTGAGATCCGCCACTGGATTACCATCAACTGCACTAAGTTTTGATTTAGAGTCAACCGGAGTGGATATTATCTTGCAGTTCGCCATTGTAGCCATGTATACTATCTCCTCTGCATACTTGCGCTGACACAAAAACATAGAGTCTGCAGATCTAGTCACTGATATCCCAAAAAAATAACTCAATTTTCTCAAGTCTGTTATAGCAAATTTGGTTTTAATCAGTGGAATGATTTTATTTTTTAACAAATCAGAGGAGGCAGTAAACACAATATCATCCACATATAACAACAAATAGGCAATGCTACTACCTCTATGAAAAATAAATAGAGAATTATCACATTTGCTGCAAACAAACCCAATCTGTATAATGTACTGTGCAAAACGATCATACCATGCTCTAGGGGCTGCTTTCAAACCATAAAATGACTTACGAAGACGGCATACATACTGAGGGGCTGCTGGATGGACAAAATCAGGCGGCAGGTGTATGTAAATAGTTTCTTTCAAATCCTCATGAAGAAATACATTTTTCACATCAAGCTGATGAATCGACCAAAGCTTAACCATGACAATACTCAAAACTGTGCGAATGATAGCCGGTTTAACAACCAGACTTAACATCTCACCACAATCAATGCCCCCTGTTGATTTGTACCATTAGTCACAAGTCTCGCCTTATATATCTCTAGGTCACCACTGTCTCTGAATTTGTGACAAAAAAATCACATGCATCGGATCACATTCACCCCATCCGGTCTAGGAACCAAATCCCAAGTGTGTTGTTTTATTAAAATATTAATTCCTCACACATTGTCGCATTCCAATTTAGGTCAAGTTTGGCTAATTTCTGATTTTTAGGAATTGGGGATATGGTTTATGTGGATATGTTAAATTGAACTTTGGGTTTGAAAATCCCGTATTGAGTACGAGTTTCCATATGGTGTGTGGGTTGGGTATTGTGGTTGGGTGTCGAGTCTGGGTTAGGTCGTGGGTGCAGGATCTCTGGGGCAGTGACTGTCGGTATTGGTTGTTGGGCGATGTGAATGGGGTAGGGAATGTGGGTTGTGGTGTCAGGTGATGATGACGGCTTGGGTGGGGTTGGGGATCCGATCGAAACTGATAGGGTAGGGTGAGTCAGTGACAGTAAGTTAGTTGGGTGGCGATAGTGGGTCTATGGGCGGTGTATATGGGTGTCGGAGTGAGGTAGTCTGGGTCGGTTACTGGTCTGGTTAAAGGTTAGGTGGGTTGGTACTGGGTCTAGGCCGGTTTGGGTAACTGGAGGGACGACAGTGGGTGGCGGTGACACATGGGACCGATTGTCGGTGGTAGCTGTGGCAATCGGTGGTGACCGAGAGTGATCGACAGTAGCGCTAGAGGTGGTAGTGGTGTTTTGCAAAAATGAAGGTGCTCGGTCAGTGGTGGTAGTACGACTGAGTTCGGTGAGTATGACAGGGGAGATGTCGGACTCGTCTAGAAAGGTATAATTCGTGTTTTGGAATTATTGGATGTTTGCAAACCAGAATATGGCCTCGTTGAACGTAACTTGACTAGAGACGTGAATTTGACGATTGGACAAGTCATAGCACAAATAACCCTTATGATTAGTAGGAAACTCTACGAAGACACACAGAGTGGTACGAGGTGTTAATTTATGAGGAGCAGTGGAGGCAAGATTTGGGTAGCACAGGCAACCAAAAATTCTAAGATGATCATAAGAGGGGATCCGACGGTAGAGAATTTCTGTGGGGGTTTTATTGTGAAGAGTATTGGTAGGTAAAATATTCAGGATGTATTCTACCATTTTGACTGCATAGACCCAGAACGATGGGGAGAGAGGCATGGAAAAGAATGGTACGAACCATGTTATTGATAGTATGGAGGATTCGTTCGGCTTTTCCATTTTGGGGTGAGGTGTGGGGACATGAGAAACGAAAGACCATGCCATTATTGGTCCAAAAATTATGCAACGCGGAATTATTAAACATTGATGGATTTTTCAAATTGTGTTTCGATAAAGTTACAAAACTCAAGAAACTTGGTAAAAACTTCAGACTTGGACTTTAGAGGGTAAATCCATATAAAGTGAGAAAAGTCATCTCACAACACAAGATAAAATTTATGACCCAATGAACTAATAACAGGGGATGTCCATAAATCTGCATGAACATTATCAAACGGAAAAAATGTAACACTTAAAGAAGACTGAAAAGGGAGGCGAACGTGTTTGCCTAAAGGGCAAGAAAAACACTATTGGGCAGGTTTCCCACTAGAACAACGAATTAAATTATTATTCTGATGAAAATTAAAAACAGGAGCTCCCGGATGTCCAAGTCCATTGTGCCAAGTTGACGGTGAGATTGTTGCTAAAGCTGTGAGAGAAAATACTTAGGCAGTTAAAGATGTAGGAGGGGTGACACTGGCAACGGACGTGGATAGGAAGGGATAAAGGTCTCCCTCACTATTGCATCGTGTAAGGAGTTTTCCGGTACGTAGGTCCGTTACAGAAAACTCAAACGGATCAAAATTAATTGAGACAGAATTATCTATGACAAAATTTTTTAACAGAGATTAGGTTCTTGATAATGTGTGGGGCATAGAGAACGTTATTAGGGAGAAGTGGGGATGCAGTGGTGGGGTTAGAGTGTGGCCAAAACCCTGAATTAGAATGCAATGACCGTTTACAATCAAAATAGAGTGTGGAGTATTTAAATTACACATTTGAGAAAGATTACCAAAATTGTTGGTGAGGTGAGACATGGCGCCCGTATCCACATACCACGCATTATCGGGCTTCTGAGAAGTCAACATGCCGAAAGACTGGTCCAAACTAGATTGGGGAAGGCCTAGAGCGGACTGCTGGGCTCCAGGATAGTGGGCCAGATGGTTGTGGTCTGTTGGAGGTACGCCAGGCTGCTGGCATTTGGGCATGATAGTTGAGGTCCGACGATATTGTGCCCAGGATGCTGGGCCGCTGAAATAGCCAATTTGGCATTTGGGCCGCAGACTCTAGGTAGCTGTTGGAGGCCCAGGCCCCCTGTTTGCGCCCACTGCTACCAGAAAACCCACCAAGGGTGGTCTCCGCCATAGGTTATGCCAGAAAAGAAAATTTGTGGGGGGGAGGAGGGGGGGTCGTTCGGGGCGTAGCCGAGGTGTATGTGAGGTAGAATCGGCTGAATACGATGTGTATATCGGCTTAGGGAGGCTGTATATGGGCAGGTTCAACCGTATACGAGGTGTATATCAGCTTCGAGAGGATGTATACTAGTAGTATACAACATGCGGGAGAATTATTAGAGGGAGATGACCATATATTAGTGATATATTAGAGGTATATGGGGCAGTGGAGGTCTAGGTCGCTGTATGCGAGGTGTATATCAGCGGTATACCGGTGGTATATGGCCGGTTTGGCGCCGAAAAAAGTAAGGGGAAGGGCGGCCGATTTGGGTGTTTTGGATAGGGATGAAGTTTTGGCCTCTGATACCATGTAGAATTGTATTAACCTCCCTTGGAGAGTCTTTCTCATTAATACAAATATATATAGTGTGTACATTGTGGAATCCTAATCCAATAGGGATCCTATTTGTACCATAATTATACAACACTAAATATTATAAAATATATGGAGTATATTTAATAATATACGCTAATAAATATAATAAAAGTTAAGTAACAATCAAAACAAACATTCTGTCTAAACTAACAACACAATATAATATAATATAATACAATACAAATGTAACAACTATATGCAAGTTGTTTGTTAGCCTTTATCCCTGAGCTTTGATTGGGCAAGGAAATGAAAATGATAATAATTAAAAGTACAAGAGAAAATGATGGAAACTTACGTATGAAATTGGATATGCACATTTCTAAACGAACGTGTGGGTCCAAAATGACTAAGATAGAATAGTCACTTATTACTTATTAAGTTATAGCTAAATAGAAACTAGAAAGTTATAATGTCCCATTGCTGTTCAATACTTGGTGCTTAAGAGTTATTTAAATTCAGCTCGTCGAAATGGGAATAACAAATTTCTTGTAACTTGAAGTTAGGAGTGTTCATAGTTAGGATGAGAAATTTTTTGGTTAAAATTAAAATTAAAATTAAATTAAGTTAGTTAAATTTTAAATTATTAAAATTACACCAAACCAAATACAATACATGTTTATCGATTTGATTGGAAAGTAATCTATTGGTATTTTTTTGGTTCCTACAATGAAAATAAAGAATTTTTCATTCTTTGCCAACTCATAACCCTTTACTACCTTTTAATGTTGCGGCTCTATTTTTTTTAGATTTTGGAGAAGATGTCTTAAAGTCTATAAATTTTAATTAGTTGAATAATGTTTATAAGATATATAGAATATCTAGGTAAAAATCAAGAGTAGTTATTTTCTTGCATAATTGATTTGATTCATGTCTTTCTCTTGAGAAATGGTCTCACAACCTAAAGTTCATTAATCAATTAGAGATAAATTAATGAGAAAATAAAATTTGGATAGAAATTGTACAATATTTAAAATTATATTATAAAGTTATTGCATATATATAATTATAAAAAAATATGTAAATAATTTGTTGGTTTAATTTATTTTTTTCAATTTATTTTTAATAAAATCAAACCAAATATTATCAGTTTTTAAGAACTTATAACAAAACAAAACCAACCGAAAGAAGTATTGATTCATTTATGGAAAAATATCATAAATAGCTATAGCTTAGAACATAATTACGAAACATAACTACACTTTGCGTATTTACGGAACATAGCTATAATTGTTGTATTAGGCCAGTATCAACTGTATCAACGAAAAAGTTGTATCAGGAGGCGGGTATCAACGCATACTATCTCAACTGAAATCATGCAAAAGAGCTGTATCAACACGTACTATAGTAGCACATATAATTACACATACATATTATGTATTTGCTACAAAACTAAAAAATGTAGCTACATTTCCTAATTTCTTGGAACTACATGTATTATAAATACATTCTATATATTTGCCCCCATAGCTTAATTTTCCCTTTATTTAATCAGTTTGGTTCAGTTTGGATTTTATCAAACCCCTACTTGTAGCCCAACTACTAGAGAAGCCTTGGCCCAAAAGTCAAGACTTCTTTTTGAAGCCCAGCTAGTAGGAAAGGCCACGCCCAATAGTGCCTTCCCTTAGGTCCTCGCTGGAATCAAAGACGGAAACCAATCCAAAATTTCGTCCCACCGGTGAAGAACACGAGCAATATAGTCATTATTTATCTCTACTCCGATCGACTCCGTTACCGGCTTTACAACATTCCGGTGTATCGGAAAATGGTACGTATCTAAACTTCATTCATTCTCTTCGCTTTCGTTTCCACAATTGTTGAAAACCTAATTGCTTCTTAGTTAGAAATCTGGAGAATTGCGATTACTCGAGCTAATAAACATAGTCATTGTTGTTTTGATGAATATAATTGATAACCTAGTTCGCATTTTTTTCCGTGTAGAATAGTAAATAGTTGCTTCTCAGTTAGAAATCTGGAGAATTACGATTACTCGAGCTAATAAATCTAGTCATTGTTGCTTTGTTAAATATATAATTGATAACCTAGTTCGCATTTTTTTCCGTGCAGAGAATAATGCTAATTGCTTCTTAGTTAGAAATCCGTAGAATCGCAATTACTCGAGCTAATAAATATAGTCATTGTTGTTTTGTTAAATATAATTGATAACCTAGTTCGCATTTTTTTCGTGTAGAATAGTAAATAGTTGCTTCTTAGATAGAAATCTGGAGAATCGCGATTACTCGAGCTAATAAGCATAGTCATTGTTGTTTTGTTGAATATGATTTCTCGATATCGTGAGTCTGATGTGGTAAAATACGTAATATTGGTGGAGAAGTAAAAACAACATTAATGAAGCTGAAATTTTTATAGTTTTAGGTTACATTTGAGCACTTGTTTCCACAATTATTGAAAACTTAGTTCATATTCTTTTTCGTGTAGAGTAATAGTAATTGCTTTTCAGTTAGAAATCTGGAGAATCGGTAATTTTAAGGCGTATCAGCAATACTCGAGCTAATAAGCATAGTCATTGTTCTTTTATTGAATATAATTTCATTGTGAGTACATAATATCGTCGGCGAAGTAGAATAAAACATTAGTGAAGCTGTAATTTTGTTAGTTTTAGGTTGTGTTTGAGTAGCTAGGAGCATGATTTCCATCTTTCATTGCTTAGCAAGGGATCGAGCTTAAGGAGATCATGAAGTTTTGCTTAGACAAATCGGTAATTTCAAGGAGAATCACGAGTAGTCGAGCTAATAAGTATAGTCATTGCTCTTTTGTTGAATGTAATTCTCAATATCGTGAGTCTGATATGGTTACATAATATTGGTGGAGAAGTAGAAACTGCATTAGTGAAGCTGTAGTTTCTATAGTTTTAAGTTGCTTTTGAGCACTAGGAGCATGATTTCCATATTTTATTGCATAGAAAGAGATCGAGCTTAAGGAGTTCATGAAAGAAGTTTTGCTTAGACCAGTGTTTTCAGATGCGTTTTCGGGGCGAGCCCCGGGGCGCGGCGTAGCAAAAAATGCTCTGGGGCGCAAATGAAAGACGTAGATCTATAGGGCGTACGCCCTAGAATTTGGGGCATAAGTAATAGAAACACTGGCTTAGACAAGAAACTTTTTTCGTGATACTAGAAGGTAGAGTGAATAAGTATCTAGCTTAATATCAATCTTTTTCGGATACTAAAATGATTGATAACCTAGTTTCCATCTTTTCTCGTGGAGAATAATAAATAGTTGCTTTCTTGGTTAGAAATCTGGAGAATCGGTAATATTAAGGAGTATCACGATTACTCGAGCTAATAAGTATAGTCATCGTTCTATTTTTGAATGTAATTTCTCAACGTCGTGAGTCTGATATGGTTACATAATATTGGTAGAGAAGTAGAAACAACATCAATGAAGCTGTAATTTTGTTAGTTTTAGGTTGCATTTGAGCACTAGGAGCGTGACTTCCATCTTTCATTGCGTACCAAGATATCGAGCTTAAGGAGTTCATGATGTTTTGCTTAGACAGGAAACTGTTTTTGTGATACTAGAAGGTAGAGTGAGTAACTATCTAGCTTAATATAAATCTTTTCGTGATACTAATAAGATTGATAACCTAGTTCCCATCTTTTTTCGTGTAGAATAATAAATCGTTGTTTCTCAGTTATAAATCTGGAGAATCGGTAATTTTAAGGCGTTTCACGATTACTCGAGTTAATAATCATAGTCATTGTTCTTTTGTTGAATATAATTTCTCAATATCGTGAGTCTGATATGGATCAACATAATGTTGGCGGAGAAGTAGAAATAACATTAATGAAGCTGTAATTTTTATAGTTTTAGGATATGTTTGAGTAGCTAGGAGCATGACTTCCATCTTTCATTGCCTACCAAGGGATCGAGCTTAAGGAGTTCATGAAGTTTTGCTTAGACATGAAATTGTTTTACGTGATACTAGAAGGTAGGTTCTTAAAGGTGCAGTTAAGACAACGATTAAACCTTAAAAGTGTGCGTCATGGTAAGCATCAAGGCTCTATGGCGTAGATCTTAGCAGCCATGAGCTTTATCTTAAGGTGGATCATGGACAACATTACTCAAAAAGTATAACTAGCAAATTGATATATTAATGATTATTACTTTTTGATTGTTAAAGGTAGTATATATTGATATCCACAACAAGTTAGTGCTGTGAAGTAATTACAACGGTGTTGCCCTACGTATGGTGTAATGAGCCCAAAAAGTCAACCACGGGATCAATGTCATTTGCAATAGCCACGTTGCACCAAAAAAAAGAAAAGTAAAGATGTACATATGTATTTAATACTAATTACAGATTCTGATTTTCGAAGGGGAGCCTTGGAATAGCTGGTAAAGTTGCCTCCATGTGACCAGGAGGTTATGGGTTCAAGCTGTGGAAATAACCTCTTGCAGAAATGCAAGGTAAAACTGCGTATAACAGACCCTTGTGGTCCGGCCCTTTCCCGGACCTCGCGCATAGCGGGAGCTTAGTGCACCGGGCTTCCCTTTTACAGATTCTGATTTGCTCTAAAAAATTCTTCCATTCTTTTCTTTCCATATAGTCCACCATATCACTGAAGGAATGGAGTTCCAAGTTTTCCTTTTGACCTTGCCTAGATCCCTCAGATGCCAGCCTTGCAGTTGTGTAATTTAAATTATATGATTAACTTGTTTACACCAAATTTCTAATTTCCGTTCCTAGTCACTAGTATGTTCATTCACCATAATTACTGTTGAGCTTGATACAAATTGTTATTCCCTCTGTCCCAAAAAGAATGACTCGCTTTCTTTTTAGTCCGTCCCAAAAAAATGACATATTTCCTTATTTGACAATAATTTAACTTTAAACTTTACATTTTACGCAAAACGAGATGATCTATAACCACACAAATATATTTGGCTTATTTTAGACCATAAGATTCAAAAGTCTTCCTTTATTTCTTAAGTTAAAGTGCGTGTCAAATGAAAGTATATCACATAAATTGGGATGGAGGAATTATTCTCTAAAGGGAAAAGGTCAAAATTGCCTCTCAACTATTGGAAATAGGACAACTATACCCTTCATTTTATATTGGTCCCAAAATGGTCATCGCCGTTAGCCAACTGGCGAAGCTATGCCCCTTAAAACAAACGGACTTGCAGGTCTGCTTTTAAAAAGGAAAAACGACCACAACTGCGCCTCAACTTAGGGGTGGGCAAAAAACCTGGAGTACCGATTCGGTTCGGTTTTTTCTCGTTTTTTTTTAAAAATCTATTTTTTGAAAAACCGAACCGAATCAGGATTTAGTGATTCAGTTCGGTTTTTTAATTTTGGATACGAACCGAACTGAAAAACCGAATTAAATATATATTTTTTTTATTTTTTATTTTTTATTTTAGGCTACTACTATCTCTTGAATCATAGCCATTGAAGCTAATCTATGAAGCTTTTATTGAAGTCGCATGCGGCATGAACTTGATTAACATATCACGGAAGCATTGACATAAAATGTAGGGAGAAAAAGTAGTTGTAAATTGATAAAACTTTAAATGGTCATAACTCTGCGCTCGGATGTTCGTTTTACCAATTTTTTTTTTTGATTTTGCGTATTTTTTCGAGACGGGGCCCGCCCAACGTCTGTTTTCCCAATCAATTTGTGTTTTTCCCCCAAATCGATTTCTAATTTTCCTTTTTTTTTAGTAAACATCTCACGATACACAATAGATTTCAACGTCAAAATTTCATGATAGTGTAGGTGTGAATGTCATTTTCAGTTTTGGAAATTCAATTTTTTTTTAAAAAATAAGAAATTCCCCGACCCGACCCGACTCGGTCCACTAGAAAAAACCGATATAATTCGATACGTTCGGCATATAAACCGAACATATCTTCTTTTTTTTTTTAAAGTTGTATTCGGTTTTTTTAAAAAAAAATCGATTTTTATTCGGTTCATATTTTTCGGATACAAAACCGAACCGAACCGATATACGCCCACCCCTACCTCAACTGTTGGAAATAGGACGATTACATCCCCCCTGTGATTTTGGTCCCAAAAAACTTCTCACCATTAGCCAACTTACAAATAGGTCTTTCAAAATTATTTAACTACAATATAAAAAAAAAAAATATTTAACTACAATAAGTGCTAGGGATTGCTTTACAACAACTAGTATACCAATACTAATTGTTGCAAAAATCGTTCTAAATTAGAATTACACTGATAAATACTTTAAACAACAAAAATTGACTTTCTTATTTGATTAAATTGCATTTTTGGGACCTTATATATGAGTTGTTCGTCATTTGTGTTATTTTTTTTTAATGTGTGCATCATACCAAAATTCTAAAACAATGTGCAAAATGGTGTTAATATTTGGATGCAATAAAGTTATAACATAACCTGCTCGCTAATCTTTATAGAGGATTTGGAATTCGTTTTCGTTTATAACTTTTCTGGATGGAGCAAGTTTGTTAATTGAGTCCAGATAGACCCCTTTAATATGCACGTAATTTAAGTCCTCTTAATATAGCAACTGTCGTGTTGTACGATTTTTGGGGAAACAATGTATATTGTCACCGTTTGCATGTTCTGAATTGTTGTCATCGGGGCTGCGGTGGCTAGTGGATGAGGCTGCACTGGTGGATGGTTTCGAGGGTATGAAGTAATGGGAGATATCTTTTTTCGTTAGGAATCTCTCTTTGACTTTAAGAGGAGTCTGGAGGAGGACCTTGTAGTTCTCTCCTCATCTGAGATGGCGTTTCGTCAATGCCACTCGCGGGAAACCCCGGTGGTGGCAAGTCCGTTTGATAGAAGATTATTTTGGGATGTGTAGGACATAAGTGGGATTTCAAAAAGTAGATGCAGGTCCACATAAGATGCACAGATTTTGGGTTTGAAGTGAAGGTCAATATTAGTTATATGTGATATGTAAAGTGTTATCCACGTCAACACAATTGAGGAACATGTGCTATTTTAAACCCTTTTCCCTCTTTCAGATGTGTGTATTATGTGGGATTTTAACAAGTAAATGCTCTAAACTGGAACAAGTAAAAGTAGGGGGACCGTTTTGCAGATGTGTGCAAGTTGAAGTGTCATTTCATGTATTAGGCCTTTTATTTAATAAATTTCACTAAATTGCAGTTTTTGTTTTTTCCAACTTGTCATAATTCTTTCCAATTCTTCTGTCCATATAGTTGTTTTTTCTGTTATAATTACTTATCATAGCATAATATTTGCGTGTTTGTTTGTACATGCACACACACACATCCATATATACACACAAATATATTCCTTCATCTGCATCTTTCTTCATTAAAGCACATATTTTATTTGATTTTTGTGCTTAAAATCTTGACACTAGTCTAGGATTTTCACCTTTTGACAAAGTGCTGGATCAAGAGTCTATAAAGGCGCTTTTGTAGCTCATGGCAGAATCTCACAGTATCCACCTCTATTTTGTTTCTCTTTCCTCCAGGGATATGTTTTGTAGAATGCTTTGAGTGGGTTTCGAACTAAACTCCTCCATAACTTAGCCTTAAGCCTACTACCTTTTAACCAGAGCATCAAGATCTTTTTTGTAGAATGCTATTGGATGCTGTTGATACTTGATGGGATTTATCTATCTAATTTTCTTTTTGAAGAAGGGAGGTACACTTATTTGACACGGTATGTTTAATTGTTAATTGATTCCTCTGGTCACAAACCTCATACCATTAGCTTAACCTTAGGTGCATTAGTCTTTGATTATTCTATTTTTTTGACCATTAAGCATATATATACACTGCAAAATACAAGGGTGTTGGTAAAGCAACCAATTCATGAGAACAATGCACTGGTAGGTCTCTAAACTGAGCTTGACCTGAGTTGCTCGGGTGCGGGATACGGGCTCGGGTCTAAAGGTCGGATACTTCATCACATAAATTTTAGGATTCGGGAGAATGGATCCAAGTGTGTAAATGAGTGGTAGGATACGATTATTAAATGTATATTGCAACATTTAAAGTATATATCTCGATTAATTAAAATCTATTGAACTAAAACTAATACTCTAAAATTTAATTCTTTTTATAAACACCTAATATCTTATTCATAACATATCTCGTGTAATAGCAAAAGATTCTCATACTTTATATAACTATAACTATATGTATGTGTGTGTGTGACATAAACCAAAAAAAAACGAACCTAATACCCAATCAATCTATACGTCTCAGTCATAGATGTAGTCAAAGCACCCAAGGTAAGTTGACCAAATCCGGTGTGGATCCCATACCCATGTCGTGTCGACACGGATGCGGCAAGAATTTTGAAGTGTCCGATCAACATAGCTGAAGGCACTCTGCAATGTTGATGATTATGTGTTAGTTTCATTTCTACTGCTCTGCTTTTGAAACTTAAACTCCTCTCATGTTTAACAGAAATCTCTTCCTCCTTGCATACCTATCAGTAATTATGGTTGCAACCATACTTTTTTTTAAGAATGGATGCAATCATACCTTATAAGTTATTTAACTCGTTTATGTTTGTATTCGGTGCCTTTCTGTCTCTTGCTAAATGTTTTTCCTTTTTCAGGTCATAACCTTGTTGGAGTAACTGCTAAAGCAAGGAGAAGTTACACAAGGGAATAAAAAAGTTCTTTTAGTTGAGAATAATTTAATCCATCTAGTCATGGAAGAATACAAAAGAAATTTTCTCAAGCAACGCTCGAACCCCCAATTCAAGAGGAAGGGAGGCACTAAAAATGCAAAGTATTCTAGTCATGAACGGTCATCTGAAAATTCTCAAAGTTCAGATACTACCTATTGCATACTCTGTCAATCCAAAAAAATTGGTAGCGTAATTGGAAAAGGTGGTAGCATAATCAAAACATTGAGAGAGGAAACTCAAGCAAAGATTACGGTTGCTGACAGTGTTCCTGGTTCTGATGATAGAATAGTACTCATCTCTAGTCCCTCTACGAAGCTAGCTAGGAAACAAGATACTGAGAAGAATAATGAAAATCCAGAGACGAGAAAAGAAAGTGGTGTCATGGAGCCACATTGTGCCGCGCAAGATGCTCTGTTAAAAGTTCACAATAGGATTGTTGAGGAAGACTTGCGTGGAGCACAAGATGAGAATAACAATGAAATTGAAATAATCACGCGTCTCCTTGTTCCGAACAATTTGGTTGGATGTCTTTTAGGAAGAAAAGGCGACGTTATTCAGAAATTGCGAAGTGAGACTGGGGCAAGCATTCGTGTTCTTTCTGCTGAGCATCTGCCAGCTTGTGCTATGACCACTGATGAATTGGTCCAAGTAAGTTTCATGTTCTTTTCTTTGGATGCACAGATTATTTAGTTTATTTTCTATTTGAGTTTTAAAATGAACTTTCATTACTTGGAGACTGATAGTGCCAAGGATGAAAAGAAAATAGTATGGTTTACTTACACTAATTGGTCATCTGTTCTGATCTTTGTTCTGCATGCAGCAGTTGCATTGATCAGATATTTTTTGCTCTCCTGTATGCCCCCCCTCCCCCCGTGCTTATCTTCAAGCGTCTATTAGTCCTGATACCTTAGTGCTAGAATATTTTTTTGTAATCCACCATTGTTTAGATATTCAAGTCTTTGAACGCTTGACGAACTGTCCAGTAACTATTGTTTATCTGACTTGTAGTTTCTCATTGAGTTTTACTTCACTAAAAAACAAGGTGCCTCTTTGACAAGCAGAAAGTTTCTGTGCACTTAGCTAATGTCTGTGCTCTAAATTTCTGTGCACTTACTAATGTCTATGGTCTAAATCATTCTGTCTTTTTGGGTTGCCATGCTATTTCTTTATATGAAACATCTATAACGATTAGAGAATTTGTGATCTTAACTCTGTTTGGTCTCTTGGTTTTATGTAATTGCCATCTGTTTGATGATTGCCTTTGTCAGGATATAATCATGTACCAAATTACTCCCTCTGTCCCAATTTATATGACTCACTTTCCTTTTTAGTCAGTCCCAAAAAGAATGACACATTTCTTTATTTGACAATAATTTAACTTTAAACTTTACCTTTTACGCTTAACGAGATGATCTATAACCACACAAATATCTTTGGCTTGTTTTAGACTACAAGATTGAAAAGTCTTCCTTTAATTCTTAAACTTCATGCCGGGTCAAACTACATCAAATAAATTGGGACGCAGGGAGTACTATTTTTTATTGCGGAGTATAATTCTCTAACTTTAGTTAATTTTCTTGCTAATTGTTTGGGAGTTTATTTTTTTTTGGGCCATATCATGTCAAAAGAATTTTCAATGCTGGTAGGTTTTGCAGATATCAGGTAAACCCTCTTTGGTAAGAAAAGCCTTGTATGAAGTATCAACCCTGTTGCATCAGAATCCACGCAAAGACAACCCTACCTTGAGTTTTTCCATGGTACATGGTGCTCAAGGTTTTCACCCCCCTGGTCCTCCCGTGGAAAATATGATTCCTCCAGGAAAGTCAATGTGGTCTCAAAGTAAAACTAATTTAAATGGTATGCCACCTGCATTAGGAGTGGGAGGGTATAGGAACCAGCTTTCTGGATATGGTCGTGCAGATTTTGATTATGTTCCTCTCCCTTGTGCTGGTGAAGCTCCAAGTGATTTCACCATGAAAATTCTGTGTTCAGCTGCAAAAATTGGTGGTGTTATAGGGAAAGGGGGCTCCAATGTAAAACAACTGCAGCAGGAAACAGGAGCGAGTATACATGTTGGGGATGTTGCACCCGAATCTGATGAAAGAGTTATTCGTGTCTCCTCTTTGGAGGTAATATTTCCCATTGCGGAATCATAATATTAGCATACCTCATAGCATGTCACTAAGCCACTGTTTTCCTTTCAGTCTCTTTGGGAATCCAGATCACAAACTATTGATGCCATTCTTCAGCTTCAAACTAAAACAAGTGAATTTTCTGACAAAGGAATTATCACTACGAGGCTTCTTGTTCCCTCAAATAAGGTTGGCTGCATTCTTGGACAAGGAGGACAGGTTATCAATGAGATGAGGAGGAGGACGCAGGCAGATATTCGTGTTATTTCCAAGGACAATAAACCCAGATGCGCATCTGCAGATGAAGAGCTTGTGCAGGTGATTTATCTGTAGTATGCAAGCTTAGACTAGTCACTTCTGGTTCACATATTTCCTAGTTTCAATTTTCTAGTGCATGTCAGTACTGTTGTTTCCAGGATTTTGTGAGCAATTTGAATCTCAAAAGTAATTGAAGCTCCATTTATTCAGATTTCTGGAAGCATTGGTGTTGCAAAAGATGCCTTGGTTGAGATTTCTTCAAGGCTTAGAGAAAGATGCCTTAAGGATGGAAATAGTAAAGTGGATCCTGCTCCTGTTAGGCCACTTCCTGGATTTGTTCCTTCAGAGGATTTCCGAAGTGGAGATCCACGACGTTCAGGTGTGGTGGGTGCTGGCAGCTCTAGAAGATATGAACATTTGAAGGTATGGAAGATCATCTTGCTAATGTTGCTTCTACTGGAGCTTATACCTTGACTTTTGTTTTGAAAACGGTGGTGCCTGAGCCAATTCATACCTTTATTTCTGATCTTCTATTTTTGGTGTTGGGATTAGTGCTATATGTTTGTTGTAACCTCTTTACTAGGATAATTTACATTGGGAGAAACACCAAGTTCTAGCAACATGCACTGCCAGTATGTCCTGTAGAATGCATCATCTAATTCATTTAAAGGGTGGAGATGTGGTATGATGCACCAATCCTGTATTCAAAGTGAATTTACTGGAATTGTATATGGGACATACCTTCCCATATACAGAAGCTTCTTAAATATACTTATGCCTCATTTCTGTCTGATAGTTTTTTCCCCTTGAACATATATTTGGATGTTTTTTTTATTACCGTGGTGTCCGGGGCCAGCTAGCGTGCACCTCGACTAATTGCATGGGATACCTGCCACCTACCAACAACAACAGGTACTAGGTAACTCTGTCCACCAAGGTTGGGACAGATGGGAAGAAATCACCTAGTGTTTTTGTCTTTGCTGGAATTTGAACCTGAGACCTCATGGTTCTCAACCCATCACCTAGTGTTTTTGTCTCTGCTGGGATTTGAACCTGAGACCTCATGGTTCTCAACCCACTTCACTGACCACTAAGCCACACCCTTGGGTGCACGTATAATTGGATGTTGAATAAGTGACTTGTCAAACCATTTGCTGCCTCGGTCTTTTCAGTTGGTCCAGTTGACTAAAGAAGTGTCATGTTCTCTCTGTAGGGTGCTGTTCGTGAATATGACCATCCAAGTTATCCAGATCATCCCATCGCCACTAGGTACTACTAATTCCTGAATTTGTTCTTTTATGACTGCTTATTCTGTTGCAGTTCATCTAATCACCATTGTAAACTCCAGATACTCAAATATCGGTAGTCCCCCAGAGATGAAGTTTCCAGACCATTCTTTTGGTTCTGCAAAAGGAATAGGAGGGTACAACATTAATGAGGTAAATTACTCTCTGCCTAGAGCTACTAATAGGTGGTTTAGTGAGTTCTTTTGGTTGTTCATTCAGTCCGTTTTATTCCAACCAGGTTTACTGAGTTCCCCTCCATTTTTGCGTTATATTAGACCTATTTGGGTGAAGTGCCGGATATCTTACTCTGATTCCACCTTTTCTTTTTCATGATACAGAAATCTTATCAATCCTTCATGTTCTCCAATTTTTATGTTTATCATATATTCGGGACATGCTAGAGAAAATTTACATGTATTATGATCTTTATATATGCATATAAGTTGTTTGTAATGATATTCTTGTTAGTGATAATTATATTTTGATTTGTGCTGTTATGTTAGAACACCTATGTTGCTCGGACTCTTCAAAAATGTCAACGGGTGCGTGTCGGATTCTCCGAAAGTTGTGTATTTTTTGGAGAATCTGACACGGGTGCGGCATCAAATGTGAAGAGTCCGCGCAACTTAGTAGAAAACCATATAATTATTATTCGCAAGAGATAACATATTTGTTCTCTTAAAAAAATTATGATAGAGCTGAATGTATGTCATAATATGCATAATTACCCAAATAAGAAAATTTCATAAAATATATAATATAAAAAGCATTTATAGAGCATATAATACATTTCAATAAACTTTAATATTACATAAAACGTAAATTTGGGCATATGAGCCAGGGGTCTATCGGAAACAACCTCTCTACCCCACACAGACCCTCCAGACCCCACTTGTGGGACGACACTGGGTATGTTGTTGTAAGTCTGGGGGCATATGTATTTCCCAAGGAGATGGAAATGTGAGGTTTTCAGGAGATTAGAGACTAAATAGCATCCTTGTAAGGAAAAGAGATAGGAGGGCACATTTTGGGGAGAGCTGAGAAGGGAGGAACTGGAAGGACAAAATAACTGAGTGATACTCTTCCTAATGCACCATAGAATATACAAGTTTACTAAAAACATGATTGGTAGAGTACTTAAGGAATTGGGAGCTCGGCGATGGAGTAGTCTGTTATTACCAAACAATTACTGTGAGAATTAGAGGCCAGCTCTGGATGAAATAACATTTCAGAGGATTAGTAGGGGTGAAAGTGTAGCAGATGATAGACCTTTGGTAAAGAAGAGTCGATGGAGGGCATCAAGACTAGTGAGAGCAGTAGGGTTCTGAGTCTTTATGGGTTTATGATGGTCTTCTTCCTTCATTGCTAGGAATTAATAGAGAATGATGTGATAGGATGCATCCATTATTTTACGAACGTACTTCTAAGAAGAGCTTTAAGTCATTTTCATTGTGCTCATTCAAGAATGGGGCCAAGGACATATAAAGAGTCTTGGTCTATTAGTTTGGTAGAGAGTGTATAAAATATTGCTGCAATTAAAAAAAAAGAAGTATATCAAATAGTGGCTTATGTTCCTATCGAGAAGCTTAAATCGATAGTGGATAATCTCATTTCCTCATCTTAACGTGCATTTCTGGAGGTGCAAACTTTTTGCTCCCTTTTTATTTCTAATGAATGGTGGATTCAAGGCTAAGAAGTGGTAATTGAGAATTTTGTGTAAGTTGGACTCACGATTGCGGCAATTGTGATTTCTTTTTATGCATACGCTTGAGAGGACGGATTTTGGACAGACCTGGAAACATGGATAGAGCATTGCATAACTGATAGAAAAGATAACACCTATCATCTTTGCACCCAAGAGTGTGACCCAGCGATCTATATAGTTTGAATGAACCATGGGCGATCAGAGTTCAAGTCCTAGCCGAGGGAAGAAAATAATAGGTGTTTCTTCCCTTTGTCTTAACCTTGGTGGATAATTCCCGATACCTATGTTGTTAAAAGGCAGCAGATTGCAGATTCACAGAAGCTATTATTCATACTTAAATAATAGGTTGCAGATACCAAAAGCTATTTTTCATTCTTATATATATCCACATAAACGGGGGTTTGGTATTGCTAATTATCCTTCGTTTAAATTACAGTTTGCTGGAAGTAGTGCAAGATTTCAGGATCCTCGTTCTACCGGACCTGGATTTATTGATGATATTCGAGGGTCATCAGATCATATGAATGCTGGGCACAATTATCCTAGGTCTTCCGAGAATTTGAATGCTGGGCGCCCTACTTTTCATGGATACGGGTCTCCTGCTGGACAGAGCAGCAATATTCAGCAAGGTGCTTACCACCAGAATTATGCTGCTCAACAAAGTGCCAGTCAAAGTTATACTGCTAAAGGTAGCTACCCTGGTGGTAGTCCTTCCCAATTGCCTTACCAGAACACTAATCCTCATCAAGCTCCATATCAGAGCATCAGTTCACAGGTGCACCAGCACCAGCAGCCACCGCCATACCAGACAATGGGTGCTCAAGGTTCCTACCATTACTGATACTGAGTTCCTCAAAATACTACACGAGCAATCCAACCCGTAGGATTTCCTTTTCCTCTTCCCATTCTTGCTTCTGTAGGTTTCCCGGTAATAGGGATATCTGCGCGAACTCGGGACTGATCCCGAAAGAGAGGTCTTTCATTATGGTTATGAGATATGGCAGGTTTTAGTCACTTTTGTACCATAATTTAATCTCTTGTTGTGCTATAGTTGTTGCTAAAGTGTCAGTAAGAGTGATCTAACTTCTTGCATTTTATGAAACTTCTCTCCCTGCCTCCCTTGATTGGTAAAGAGTAGAGGATAATGGTTGAACAGAGGTTAAGTAGTTAATTGTTTGGCAATATTTTTAGAGACCTCACTTCATGTTTCTTCTGCCACATTTAACTTGTGGTTTAAGGTATTGCATTTAACTCCCTAATTTAGATTTCTTTTTGATGAGTTTGTCTTAAAATGATAAACTTCCTTTAGTTTTTCAAAATTGCTCTTTTGTAACCTTGTTAATTCATGGATATTATCGGTTCTTTAGAACACAAATAAATTGATGGATGCTAAGGTTTGTAATAGGAGTGGGCGTATATCGGTTCATATCGGTTTTGTATCCGAAAAATATGAACCGAGTAAATATCATTTTTTTAAAATCGAATCCAACTTTTAATTTTTTTTTTGATATGTTAGGTTTATATCGCCGAACGTATCGGATTATATCGTTTTTTCTAGGAGTGGGCCGGGTCGGGTTGGGGGATTTTTTTTTTAAAATTGAATTTTCAACACTGAAATTGACGTTCACACCTACATTACCATGAATTTTTGACGTTGAAATCTACTGTGTATCGCGAGATGTTTACTAAAGAAAAGGAAAAATTAGAAATCGATTTGGGGGAAAACACAAATTGATTGGAAAAACAGACGTTTTCGTAAAAATTGGTGGCGTCAAACTGCCTTGCGGCAGTTTGCCCGACCCCGTCTCAAAAAATACGCAAAATAAAAAAAAGAAGGGTAAAATGGACAGCCAAGCGCAGAGTTATGACCATTTAAGTTTCACCAATTTACAACTATTTTCTCTCCTTATATTTTATGTCAATGATTCCGTGATATGTTAATCAAGTTCATGCCGCATTCGACTTTCATAAGAGCTTCATAAATTGAATTCAATGACTATGATTCAAGACATAGTAGTCTAAATAAAAAATAAGATTAATTACAAATTTGCCCCGATTTTTCGGTTCGGTTCATTCCCGAAATTAAAGAACTGAATTGAATCATTTAAACCCGGTTCGGTTTTTTTTAAAATAATTTTAAAAAAAAAACAAAACGAATAAAAACCGAACTGAACCGCCGGTTCGGTTCGGTTCTCCGGATTTTTTGTCCATCCCTAGTTTGTAATACAAACTTGAAAAAGATTTTTTTGCAATGTTGCAAGAGAGTGAAAAAACGAATAATCCTCCAAACTCAGGGTTATTGAGTCCGACTCATGCCCTAAGAATCCCTAGACATAGAGGGTACAAAGCTAATCTTTTAAGAGGGAAAACTGACGAAAAACATAGAGCGTGAGAGCGTAGGGGAAAAAATCAAACAATAAAATGGAACTCAATGATAAAAAGTTCAGCACATCAAATGTAACACACTTGCCAACCATGCCATAATCAATACCAGGTTAGGTGTTCAAACACCCACAACGTATTATCCAGCATACAGAGATAGGAACTGAATGGCAGTCACTTGATTCTCATGCCCCCAAATTTACAGAAGACCGACTTCTCAAATAGATTTGATCATGAAACTTCTCCAGATGATTCCAAAGCATTCAAAATATCAAGTAGGAGTTGGTTAAAAAGACAAATTGTTACCTCTTTTGTCCCAATTTATGTGATGCACTTTGACTGAACACAAAGTTTAAGAAAAAAAGACAGACTTTTGAAACTCTGTGGTCTAAACAAGCCATAAATATTTGTGTGGCAATAAATCATTTGTTAAAAGAGTAAAATGAGAAGTTTAAAGTTTAAATTATTTCTAAATATATAAAAGATTTCATTCTTTACGGGATAGACTAAAAAGAAAAGTGCATCACATAAATTGGAACAGAGGGAGCGAATGATAATGCCGCTGAAAGTGGAAGCATTCTCTGTCTAGTGGTTTAGACTTCAGATCAGATGTCATCAGCAAGGTTGAAGACTCGAAGGTGAAAATGAGAGAACACTAGTTTTAAGACGGAAATCAAAACTTTAGACGTGAAATGTCAAATGTCGTCACATTTTGATTATTGAAAAGCCGTATTCACAAAGCACATAAGCAGCTTAAGTAAATGAATTAGATGTTAGTGACTTGTCTAAGGATAGAACTTTGCAGGTGTTTTTTTTTTTTTTGGGGGGGGGTGGAGGGGGGGGGGGGATTTTTTAGCTGTAAAGATCAGCTCAGTTCTGGATATTATTTAAGCAAACAGAAGACGTCCAAGTGAATTTAGATCACTAAACAAAGGCATCAATTACGAAAATATGGACCTCAGGAGAATACTTTTCAAATGAAATCAGAGAACTTTCAACAATAATATCTTCTTTTTCTTTTTTTCTCCAGAGTTATTGTATGAAGATCCTTTTGTATACATCTCGTATTTTCCATTTCAGTCAATAAAATTAATCGAGTCAGGAGTTAACAATTCATGGAATTACAAAACGATATTTGGTATAAAAGATGTGCAATCAGATCTTCACCAATCACAATCAGTAACAAAGACAAATGTAATGTGTTCTGCAAAAAAAGAAAAGGAGAAAAACACACAACAATGTATTTTGCAGGAACTAGATCAAAATGAAATCCCAAATCAGGACTTTGGGACCGGTAGACACAACCCCCCCCCCCCCCCCCCCCCCCAATTCCAATTCCAAGAGCTCGGATCGAATCGGTATTGATATACCGATTCGATCCGAGCTCTCTTATCTAAATATCATCTTGTAGAGGACTCCCCCCAAAAAAAAAAATCCCCTTTTTTCCTGAGAAAGAATTACACTAACAGAGAAAAGGCCAAGAAGAAAAGATACTATAAAATATTTACAGTTGTAAGCAATCCAGAACAATCAAAAATTTTAAAGAAAGAGGCCTTGTCCACGTAAATTTTCAGTGGAGAGCCATTTCTCAACGTTGTTTCACAAGACAATTTACGCAATACGGTCGAACTTGTAGCTCCTTTTGTGTATTTACTTTTTCATATAAACATCTAACCCAAGTCATTAAAGTTTACTTTCCTAATTTGCATGAATATGACTCTTTCGCTTGGAACTGTGACCAGAGGCAGAAATTACTTTGGCAGGAAAACTTTGATTGCAACAGACAAAAGTTCTGCAGTAAAATTTCCGTTGAAATCCAGATAAACATATTAGAAGCAATAGAACAATTACATGTCCAACGGCTTACGATCCTGCTAACCTAGAATATGCTGTTGCACCTTGAGAATTTACTTTACAGGCTGACAATTAGAGGCAACAAGTATTCTTATCTATGTCATATCCTAATTCAATTTGTAGCCAAATTCCTACCATCACTACAATTTTATTTTGTTTCTGTTAGATGTTACTCCCTCCGTCTCAATTTATTATGACATTCTTTCCTAATTAGTCAGTCTCAAAAAGATTGACATCTTTCCATATTTAGTAATAATTTAACTTCAAACTTCCCATTTTACTATTTTACACCATAAGTTTCAGAAGTCTCCATTTTTTCTTAAACTTCGTGCCCACTCAAACAACTTCACATAAACGGGGACGGAGGGAATAATATTCATGAAGAACCAAGGCTAGCATCAATAATACATAAACAAACCTTCAAACTTCCTCATCTGGCAAGTATGCCCTCCAATTTTGGGTGTGCACAAGTAGGCACCCCAATAACCAACCTCAAGGAACTATTCATAGGTTGTTGAATAGAAATAAGGAATGTCTTGTCTCCACTTTGTCAGTTGAGCATTCCAACTTACAAAATGATCATCTAGACACATCAATTTATGTGTCACGTCAGTATTTGTGTTTACGTGTTCAACTTTATACAAGTTTAGATGCCTACTTGTGCACAACCAAAGTTTGAGGGCATACTTGCCGACTGAGACCAAGTTTGAGAGGTTGTTTATGTATTATGCCAATAGTTCACAATATACATCCAAAAACTAAAAAGAAAACCGAGGAAAATCAAAACAAGTAAATTGAATAAATTCAACTAACCTTTCAAGTGAAACAAGTTACAACAACACATGCCACATAATAAGCATGATAGCAAGAAAATATTGATGACATACAGTGGCAGCACGATAAAATTTTGTTCTATGAAGTCTTAGGCTAAATCGCCGCCACTCTGTTGCCACAAATTGATGATATCAGTGGCCTGATTAAGAAGAATAATCATCTGTTTCTGGGATATCCAGGGCTTACTCTCCAGCATGACTTTAAGATCCTCCCAAGCATCTTTTCTAGGCCAAAAATAATAAGGGCTCAATGGAATCGTGCCATGACCCGGAATTACCTGGTCCAGTGAAATTCCGATGTTCTTCTCCATCCAAATAAACTTCAATACTAGCCTAGGTTTCTCCAGTGGCTTAACCACCACTCCAAGTTTCTGTACATCCGGCAGATTGTAAGAGTCAAACACCATAATGAAAATGTTGCAAAGAAAACTAAGTAAATAAGAATCAAACACCAAAATAAAGATGTTGCAGACATAACTAAATAAATAAAAGCATTCCCTCTGTAACCACTTAAACTTTAAAATGAGATATTCACCCAGTATAGCATAAAAGGAAACAGATGAACTAGTTTGAACCGCCAGCCATTAATTTGGTCCAAGAAAAAGAATCAGACTCGCGGAGACGTGCCGCAGACATAACTAAATAAATAAAAGCGCTCTTTGTAACATCTTAAACTTCTAAATGTGACATTCACACAGCATAGTAATAAAAAGGCAGATGTACTGGTTTGAACCGTCATCGATCAATTTGGTCCAAGAAAAAGAGTCGGAAAATAAAGCAAACACGTATTAAACTTTTAAATGAGATATCCACCCAGCATAGCATTAAAAAGATAGATGTACTGGTTTGAAGCGCCATCCATCAATTTGGTCCAAGTAAAAGAGTTAGAAAACATCCATCAATTTGGTCTAAGATAGACCTAACGGTAAGTTTTATAAAGTGGTTGTTAGACCAGCTATGTGGTCTGGGGCGGAGTACTGGCCGGTCAAGAACTCGCACATCTAGAAGATGTAAGTAGCAAAGAAGAGGATGTTGAGATGGATGTGTGGACATACTAAGAGAGATAGGATTGGGAACGAAGATAGTCGGGACAAGGTGGGAGTGGCCTCTGTGGTGGACAAGATGAGGAAGGCGACACTGAGATGGTTCGGGCATATGAAGAGGAGATGCACAGATGTCCCGGTGAGGAGGTGCGAGAGGTTGGCTATGGTGGGTCTTATGAGGGTAGAGGTAGGATGAAGAAGTAATGAGGATAGGTGATTAGATAGGACATGACCCACCTGCAACTGCAACTTACCCTGAATAGGAGGATATGGAGGTCGAATATGGAGGTCGAAGATTAGAGTAGAAGATTAGTAGATAGTCGAGTGCGGTCTAGTTTCCATTATCAATATTATTATTAGTACTCTCCTACTATCTTATTCTTTGATTTTACAATTACCTGATGTTTTCTTTGCTTCTGTTATCATACTACTTATTGTTGCTACTGTTCTTTTTCCCATTATTTTCTATATGATTTCTTCACTACCATATTTCCTTTTCTTACTGATTTTGATATGTTTTACTTGAGTCGAGGGTCTATCAGAAATAACCTCTCTACCTTCACAAGGTATATTTGTTGTTGTTGTTGTAAAAAGAGTTAGAGAAAAAATCAAACCCACAAAGACGTATTGTTGTAGCAACCCTGAAAATTTTGCAAGCTCCTAAGTCCTCAAAGAACGCTAACATGTGTTGAACAGGCCGGCTTGCGTGCTAACAACAACAACAACATACCCAGTGAAATCTCATAACGTGGGGTCTGGGGAGGGTAGAGTGTACACATACCTTACCTCCACCTTAATAGGTAGAGCGGCAGTTTCCGGGAGACCCTCGGCTCAAGACAACGCATAATCACAGGCAAAGCAAAGTAAAGCAAGAGAAACTGTCAGACTCAAACTAGAAATTAAAGCATTATCAACATACATATAATAAAATCGAATACGTCATGGTAGTGCATTCTAACAACAGGAAGCAGTAGTTAACACAATTAAATAAGATAAACAAATTACACTAAAGAACACATAGTAGCATGAATCAAACTACATGGGACTATAAAACACTAATGCGCCTATAAGTGTGATAGACTAATCGAGCCTACAGTAATAACACTACACTATCATTTTGTAAGCGTAAGTAGGACTACGCTCGACTACCTACTACCCTTCTACCCTAATTTGTGTCCTCCACAACCCCCTATCTAAGGTCATGTCCTAAGTAAGTTGCACCTGCGCCATATCTCGTCTAATCATCTCTCCCCAATACTTCTTCGGCCTACCTCTACCCCTCCTGAACCCGTCCATAGCCAACCTCTCACACCTCCGCACTGGGGCATCCGTGTCTCTCCTCTGCACATGCCCAAATCATTTCAACCTCGCTTCCTGCATCTTAACCTCCACCGAGGCCACTCCCACTTTATCCCGGATATCATCATTTCTAATCCTATCTCTCATTGTATGCCCATACATCCATCTCAGCATCCTCATCTTCGCAACTCTCATTTTTTGTATGTGCGAAGTCTTGACTGGCCAACACTCCGCCCCATACAACATAGTCGGTCTAACCACCACCCTATAGAACTTGCCCTTAAGTTTTGGTGGCACATTTTTGTCGCACAAGACTCTAGATGTGAGCCACCATTTCATCCATCCTGCCCCAATACGATGTTGACATCGTCATCAATCTCTCAATTCACTTGGATAATAGACCCTAGGTACTTGAAGCTTCCTTTCTTTGGAATGACCTGAGTACCAAGCCTCACCTCCACGCCTGCCTCAAGGTCTCTCCCGTTGCTGAACTTGCACTTCAAATATTTTGTCTTGGTCCTACTCAACCTGAACCCTTTAGACTTCAGAGTCTGTCTCCAAACCTCCAGTTTGTCGTTCACTCCGCTGCGAGTCTCATCAATCAGGATTATGTCGTCTGCAAATAACATACAACATGGTACCTCCCCTTGGATTTGTCGCGTCAGTCCGTCTATCGCCAAGGAAAATAGGTATGGGCTAAGAGTTGATCCCTGGTGCAGCCCCATCGTCACTGAGAAGTGCTCCGAGTCTCCTCCTACTGACCGTACCCTAGTCTTGGCTCCAACATACATATCCTTGATCGCCGTAGTATACGCCACAGGTACACTTCTAACCTCCAAACAATTCCATAGAACCTCCCTAGGTACTTTGTTGTATGCCTTCTCGAGGTTGATGAAAAACATATGTAAATCTTTCTTTCTCTCCCTATACCGCTCCACCAACCTCCTAATAAGATGAATGACTTCAGTAGTCGAACGCCCCGACATGAATCCAAACTGGTTCTCAAAAATAGACACGTCTCTCCTCACCCTCATCTCCACGACCCTTTCCCAAACTTTCATAGTATGACTCATCAGCTTGATACCCCTATAGTTGCTGCAACTCTGGATATCACTTTTGTTTTTGTACAAGGGAATCATTGTACTCCACCTCCATTCTTTGGGCATTCTTGTCGTCTTAAAAATGACGTTAAATAACACAATCAGCCACTCCAAACCTGCCCTGCCTGCGCTCTTCCAAAATTCAACAAGGATCTCATTAGGCCCGGTCGTTCGTCCCCTGCGCATCCTGCGAACAACACCCTCAACTTCCTCAACCTTAATTCTTCTACAATACCCAAAATCCCGGTACCTACCAGAATGCTCCAAATCTCCAGCACAATGTCTCCATCTCCTTTTTCGTTCAAGAGTTTATAGAAGTAAGACTGCCACCTCCGCCTAATATGTGCTTCCTCCACTAGTACTTTTCCGTCCTCGTCCTTGATGCACCTCACGTGATCCAAGTCACATGCCTTTCTCTCTCTTGCCTTGGCTAGTCTATACAACTTCTTATCCCCGCCTTTTCTCCTCTAATTCCACATACAAACGTTCAAAAGCCATCGTTTTCGCCGCCGTAACCGCTAGCTTTGCCTCCTTCCTCGCTATCTTATACAGTTCCCTATTCGTCCACTTCTCCACCCCGTCCTTGCTTTCTACCAATTTCACATATGCCAATTTCTTTGTGTCCACCTTCTCTTGAACTTCACCATTCCATCACCAGTCCCCTCGATGCCTACCACAGTTACCCCGCGAGGCCCCTAGCACTTCTCTAGCTACCTCCCGAATGCAACTGGCCGTCCTGTCCCACATACCAATCGCATCTCCACTACTCTCCCAAGCCCCCTTGGCCATCAACCTCTCCCCCATCTCATTTGCACTAACCATGGTCAAACTCCCCCATTTGATTCTTAACTTGTCATCCACAACCCTCTTCTTCTTCTCCAACTTGATCTCCAAATCCATCATCAAAAGCTTATGTTGGGTTGTAAGATTCTCCTTCGGAATAACCTTGCAGTCTTTACATAGACCTTTGTCAACCTTCCTAAAGAGCAAAAAGTCTATCTGAGTCTTCACCACCGAACTACGGAAAGTCACCAAGTCTAATAATTTAAAAGATATTGTTCGAACATGAAAATACAAGTGCGACATGGTTTGGAAGGTATTAGGGATGTTTGAAAGTATAGAGAAGTGGTTTGAAGCGAGTTGGAAGTGTTAATAGAAAATATGTCCAAAGCGAAACCCAGTGTAATCCCACAAGTGGGGTTGGACGTGAAATTTAAATATCCAAATTATAGCCCTTGAAGTCGTTTCCAATAGTTCAAACTACTCATTATATGGACATTCCTACAAAACATTATGGTCCTTTTACGACAGGTTGTAATATTTGAGCGCCACAAGGGGCGCATTCGCTAGCAAAGGCCGAAGCTAAATTTTGAGTGTCATTTGGGTGCGATGCGGTGGTCAGGGTGCCCGGGTGCTTCAGATTAGATATAAAGCAATGGGAAGGATGAAAAGTACACCACTCTTCAAGTTAGCTTTTGGGAGAAACTCAAGCGCACAAACCTAGGCTTACAACAACAATCAAGGTAAGTTCTCAAGGCTTATTTGGATTGATTCAACTGATAGTTATCGATCCCTAACACCTCAGTTCGCGGAAACTATAGGAAATTCACAAAATTCTCAGAAACACCCACCAAAGAAGAAAGCTAAGGCTTTTGCGATTCAAGGTAATCCTTATTCCAATTAAGATTTTTATATGAGATTATGAATGGTGTTAGTTGGTGGAAAACGACACAAAAACCTAGACTTACTATGAACCCTAGAAATCAAGGAAATTGAGCCTAGAGTGCTTAAGCTGAGAAACTTGTGAAAACTTAGAAGTTGATTTCTAATTGATGGTTGTAGAAATCGTTTGGCGTGAACTACGTGGATAGGAGCAAACATTTCCACTCAAAGAAAAAATCGAGGTGAGTTAAGATATGTCTTTACTAAGGCTATTTTCTCACAAATATCATGTTTTTTAAGTGTTCAATGAATGTCTTAAGAGTGTTAATGTATGTGTGATGGGCGGGCAAACATGTATTATCCACGCACTTAAAAGTTAAAGTTTACATTTTAAAGAATCACGAAAGAAGGTACTTATTTGATTTCTTTAAGCCATGTTCACATGTTTTCAGTTGTTTATGAATCCATGCAAGTTCCAAATTTTCCGTTGTCCTTATGAAATGTTTACAGACATGTTTTATGTTTTAAAGCTAAGAATGTCATGATGAATTAGAATGACAAGTTTAAGTTAAAGTTGAGGTCCCGGAGCCAAAGCAAAGCTTTTATGGAATGGTTTCGGGATTCACCTTAAATATTTGAGAGAGGTATTCATAGCCTTGGTTGGGTTGCATTTTACCTTGAAACTACTCGTGTCGGAGTAGGAGATTAGTGAGACCGTTGGTTCGGCCATTATGAAAGTTGCCCTGGTGAGGCAAGTACGCGTGCTAGCAAAAGAACGTTAAATTGTATGGCACTATGGGGAAATGGTACAGGCCATCGGGCGGGAATCATCCAACATACTGATCATATGGTGCATATATACTAAAGTTGTCAAAGTCGAGTGGTACTTCCCAAGTCAAAGTAACGCATAAATGTTTGTTATAAAAAGAATTGTTTACGATTTCAGCTTTTACTGATTTATGCTTTTAAATGCTTTTATGATTATGCATTCACCTTTTATTAGGTCTCGTTCCAGCTTTAGTGAGGGGATTATTGAGACTCTCTAAGTACCGTTATGGTGTATTGACGTTTTCTATATGAATAACTACATATGCCAATGTAGGTGCAGGATTTGCCGATGAGTAGATTTCAGGCTAGGACATTCTCTTACTCCAGTAGTTATTGGTGAACTCTGATTTTTTGTTGGAGTCTTTCCTTTTTCTTCATAGTCAGCCATGTACTTATTTATTTGTTTATTTTGAGGACTAGCCAAGAAGTCTTTGTCCCGTGCAATCCGCCAGTTCCTTGTTAGAGGTTTCATACAGTGTCACTTGAGTTATGGTTTCCCTGGTTGTACTAGGTTTTCACAGAATCAGAATGACTTTATTGTAACATAAATTGTTACAGTCTCAGGAACAGAAAAGCGGTTTTGAGATTTATTCTGTATTATTGTACATTATGTTCTAAGTTTCTTTAGGAATGACTAGCATTCCATGTTTAAGAAGGAATAATAAAGCCAAAGCCAAGAAGGTTCACTCGGTCAAGTTAATACACTGAGTGTCGGTCACAGTTTGATGCGAAAATCCGGTCGTGACAATTGCAGTCTCACAGACATAACAAAATAAATAGATATGTTCCAGCTCCACTAGCTTATAACTTTTCCTTTTAAATTAGTTTTAAATTAGTAATTGGGCCGAGCACCTCAACTAATCCACCGGACACCTACATCTTCCGACAAGTATAAGTGCTGGGTAACACTAGGATTAGTCAAATAGGAAAAAATACCATTTTTCTTGTGTACCTTTACTGGATTATACATGGTTCCCATTTCTTCATTCTAGTATTGACAGTTAGGACACACCCTGGGTGCAAAATCTTTAAACATTAAGGGTGTGTTTGGTATGGAGGAAAACATTTTCTGAATAGTGTTTTTCTAATTTTCCATGTTTGGTTAGTCAAAATATTTTGAAAAACATTTTCGGTAGGAAAAGTTCCTTAAAATGAAAAAAATGACTTCCTTACTGAAAGTAGGGAAAACAAATTTCATAAGTGACATACCCAATACCCCCAACCCACCCCTTAACCATCCCAATCACCCCCCCCCTCAATCACACCAACCCCGCACCACCCACCTCCACCCCCACCCATCCTACCCACCCCCTTACCCCAAAGCCCACCTACCCCCTACTCCACCACCCACCTACCACCCCACCCACCATCTCTTCCATATTATTTCGCTAAATTACATATCAATGTTCTTGAGATAATTTTTTTCTTACCTATCAAACGCTAGAAAATAAGTAAAAAACTCACTTATTTTCCAAGAAAATATTTTCCGTAGAAAACATTATCCTTCCTACCAAACACACCCTAAGAGGGCATTTCACTTCACACAATTCAACAAAAAGGTAAACCATGTAAAAATGCGTAAAAAATAAGATAAAGAAAGGGAAAATTACCTCTTTTTGAAGAGAAGTTGAGGAAATAGAATCATGGGTCGATGTTTCTTCCACAAAACTTACAACAGCCACAGCTGAGACATTAAAAGGTCGAGAAATAGACTGCTGGCGTTTTGTAAAGGAAACAATTTTGGGTAGTGAAAATTGCTTTTGAGAAGAAAAAGAAAATGGAGGAACCAAATTCACTGTAGCCACTGATAACATCATCTTTCAACTGATACTAATATTTATGTTCCTATGTTTTTATTATGTATACATCAAAAGGAGAGGAACATCCTATGAATGGAGAAAAATATTCTGTCTTTGTATTTGTGTTTTTCAAAGTGTAGATAACAAAATAAGGTGAGATCCTCAATACCCCGACCCGGACTGCTGGACTTATTTTGGGACAAGTGCATAAATAACCGATTTTAGAATCCTATTTAAGACATAGTCGAAGTTTGTCAATTTTTGTAAGTATAACCATTTTAAAAATAATTTTAACAAGTTCAGACATAATTAGCCATATATGTCAACCAGAGAGAATTTCAGAAAATAAAAAATCAACTATAAGATCAAACTTCAAGTTGGTCTTTGATTTTCTGGGGAACGACTGACCCCTAAGAGCCTCTAGCACCCCTCTGAAAGCCTCTTCGGGAACGGATCACTCTCGATTATGAATGCTCGAGTGCGAACTATGTTACAAATGGTTTATAATCAGTAAAAATGACTAGAGTGATCAATTTTCTTGATTTTAGCTTGTCGGGGATATAAAACAAAATTGTCCCTTTACAAATAGTTTAGGAGAAGAATTTGCCTTTTCTAATCAGAGTTGGAGCAACGGTTAACATTATATAATATCTCATAAGCTATGCCGAATACGGTAAAACTTTCAACACTAATCTGAAAAATACTACACAACATATGCCGTATAACTTAATTTCTACAAAACTTGTACATTCTATTTTCGAAAATAAATATTACAGAACTTATGTTGAGTGAAATAGGTTTTACTTTTATTGAATAAATAGAAAGAATAAAAATTAAAGACTACAAATATGAGAAACAAAAATTAAAATTTAGTGCGTTTGAAGGGCAACTCGTGCGTAAATCCCACCCAGGATATTTCTTTTCTTTTTATTTGAAGTCCAATAACACTACTTTTTTTTGTTTCCATATAACGAGACGAGGGAATAAAATAAAGGCATTTTGCACTTTACCGTAAGCCATTGAGTAAAACAAACAAATTGGTCAAATAAATAGCGGCTCTCAAAGTGATACTCATTTTCTTTTGACACTTTCATTTGAGATTTGTACCTATTAAATACTTCAATCTTATTCCGTAATCATATGTATTAAACCCTTCACGGGTAGTCAAACAAAATAATAAAATGTGTGAATATTAAACATGTACTATTAAAAATATATAGGAGCAAAGACGATTTGAGCAAATTTTTTATTTAGGTCATGCAGCTTGATTATCACCTAGTTATAAAAAAAAAATCTCAATGATCCGGTGATGAGGCGGCATGACCAAAACTAAAAATTTAATAATTTTCTCAAAATTTCAAAATTACTTATTATTTCAATAATCATAAGTGATCAAGCAGTTTATTCTTTACGTTTGCATAAATATGTTGGGGCATCTATGGTAAATTTAATAAGAAGATGAGCGTAAAAAGAAATTTAATCATCAAAATAATAAATTCAAATTAATCGTTGAATTAAATTAAAAAAAAAGGTAATTCGATGCACAAAACATCTCGTGTTAGCAGGACTTGGTGAAGGATCGCACCACAAGGGTATGATGTAGTCAGTCTATCCTAATACAAGCATTAGTACGGCTCGAACCAGTAGAAGCCGTCAGATATCTTGCAGACGTGGATGAGTTATCCGAAGAGGAGCGAATCCCATTCTCATTGAGTTCATGACCAAATCAATAATAAAGACTCGTCCATTTGATTTCATATAGATAAAGAAATAAAAAGATGGAGTGGTCGTCCAAGGTACAAATACACCCCCGAACTTTAAAGGTCCAAATATACTCTTGCATTGGCTTTTATTTTATTAAGAAATTCTCGTCACCGATAATGATATATTTACTCCATTTGTGTAACGGCAGATATATATATATATATATATATACAGTACTTTTTAACGATTAATATATCAGCTATAAGTCACAAAGTTAAAGACTAATATTTGCATCTTGGTCTTTTAAATTGGAGTACCCTAATTTTCATGTCCAAAAGTGTACGAGAAATATTTGTTAGGGTTTGTCCTGAATTTCATACATTATTTGAATTTTATCATAATTGTATTTTACTTCAAAAAGTTTTTTTAGTGAAAAAAGTTTTCTTTGTGGAATTTTTTTTACCATATTTATCCGAAGATAAATTTTGAACTTCTATAAATATGAGATCTTTTCTTCTCATAGAAAAACATAATAACATCTATAATGTAGTCATTAAGAGAGTCTAATTTAATGAGAGATTGTTCTCTCATAATTCTTATATTTTTTTATATTAATTTTTTATATATAGGTTGATTGACCAAATCATATTAAATATTATATTTTTTAGTATTATTTTTATATCATCTAATTTATCGATATTCATGATTTACAATTATTAGCTTCTCCATAAAGCCGTCCTTATTTGGATCCCAAACAATTTTTGAAGACAAAACATATAAAACTTGAAGTAGATAGAGTGCCACATAATCAGTATCCAAAATTTCTCCAAACATTTGGCGCTTAGCTTTTTCCTCTACCTGTATTTGCACTACAACCTCTTATTCTCCTCCAACTTTATATCTTAACAAAAAGGTTGATTTTCCATTTGCAAATAGTAGTAGCTATGGGAGCTGGAGGAACCCTTTTTTGTTCACAGAGTTTTGTTGTGTTCAATTACACTAAAATTCATGTCCAAAATAGACCTTCATTACCTTTGACATTGCCACCACTAGTACACAGATCAACCACTTTGAGTAATCGAGATTTAGCATTGGCGAAAACCGGGAATTGTCTTCGAGTTAGGGTTGTTACTAGGGCTGCTGATTCGTCGTCGGCTGCTATAACTTCCGACAAGTCTATTGTTCCTGATGAAGAGTTTTCACTTGCCAAGGTACTTTTTGGGTCATTTGCACTTATGCTCTATCTTGTGCTAGTCTTTAATTTTTGTCTCTCAATGCAAACAACTTTTTGGCGGTGCATAAATTTATATTTTCGCGTCATAAATCATAATATCCGTCAAGTCATGCCCCACGTCTTTAAAGAATTTATGCCTGCTCAAGGGGGAAAAAAAAATAAAGACCAGTTTGAAGGAAAACCGTGCAATTTCTTCCTTTCTTTTGGTTAATTTCTGTCATTGAAGAGAATTGGAAAGAAATAGGCCCAATTGGAGCGGAATGATTATTGGATAATATTCACAAATAGCCACTTTTCAACACCTATAAATGAAAAGTAGCTATTGTTGTGGAGTTTCAAATTTCAATGTGAAATTCCAGGATATTGGGTGGAGTTTCACATTTGGAATTTAAAACTCCATGACGGTAGCTATCAGAGACAGATTCAACATTGAACTCATTTTATTGGTAATTTATGGGTATTTGGTGAGATTTTAGTAGATTTTTACACCGATAATTATACGTTGTGTCGTAAGTTATGGGTTCAAATGAACCTGTAACCAAAAGGCTACATGTGCCCTTGGGGGCTATTTCCAATCTAGGTCGAAAAGTGGCTAGTGGACATGATTATTGAAGATTCATATAGCCGGCCCAACTAATTTGGGATCAAGGCGTAGTAGTTGTTGTAATTTCGGCAAATTAAATTAATTTATTTATGAGGCTCTTAGGCTCTGTCTTGAAAAGAGCTACCAGAACATAAATTTAATATTTGGCACAAGGATACTCCTTCTATTTCAGTTTATCTAACCTCTTTCTATAATGAGAAGTTAAAAAATGTTTGATATTATTCCGCTAATAATACTATTTTACACAATTTTCTCACAACATTCAATAATTCACTATTCAAAATGTTTTCTCTATGAAACTAACAACTGTTTAATATTTTCTTCCACTACAACTAAGATAATCTTTCAGTCAAATTAACATATTAAATGGAACGAAGGGAGTATATTAAGTGCTAAGAGAACATTATATGAGTAGGAATAGGTAGTTAGAGATTTCGTGGAAAAGAACTAGTCACTCGATTTCAAGTTAGAAATGTAAAACTTTACTTTTGCATTAGAAAAAGATGATTTTTGAGCTTGACTGATAATATATATTTGAATTCTACTTTATTCAGTTCCTTTACCTACATCATTTATATGTTTATGGATTTTTTCCCTGCGTTAAGATAAACTATATTCTTTTGCTCATCATGTGTTTTCCCTTACTAAAATGCATGTGCTTTTTTATTTTAAAACACATATGTACGTGGACCTTTAATTTCTTTGCTTTTCCCCATTGATATCACCAATAAAGATTGTGTTATCATTTTATATCAATTCTTTTGGGTCCTAGAATACGAGATTATCACTTGATTTTGTGATTTTGGTTTTGACAAAAATGAATGAACCACCTAAATATGCTTTATAGACCATCGATGTTTTCAAATCTACTGGTCTTGGAGGAATTATCAATAATGTTCTCTGAACTTTCTCTAATGTGCAGGTTTCTTTTGGTGTTATTGGACTTGGTCTTGGTGTTTCACTTCTCTCGTGAGTATAATTAATTCATCATGCTTTATACTGTTGACTTCCTCGTTGTCTAAAGTGACAAAGAAAAACTTTTACGGAAAGGGAGAGGGATGCAAGTTTTTGTCTCCAAAATTTTAACATTCACTGACAATTTTTTAACAAATATAGTTAGCATATCTGTGCACTACTACGGAGGAGAGTCAAGTTCTTTCCTTTTTATCGTAAATGTTTAATGGATGTAGAAATTTAGTTACCAATGGTTTCAATTTAGCAAACACATATAATAAAGTATGTGTTATTCATTTTTGGTGTCATGTCATTGAGTTTGCTTTGTTCTTCACTTTCTTTTGATATATTTAATTGAAACAAATGGTACTATCTCAAATCATTTTGAAGGAGAACTATTAAGTAGTTTAGCATTATTCTGGTATCCTCTTTTCATAATTTCCTGAAATCAAGAGCTCTACTTTTAGACATTCATATATTGGCTTTTATGTTTATCCTGTCTTTTTTATTCTTCAGAGCCCCACACTTTTTTTGTATTTCTCTCACCCTTATAGTTTCATAGCAAAGGAGAGCAATTTATTCTGGTATCCTCTTTTCATAATTTCCTGAAATCAAGAGCTCTACTTTTAGACAATTCATATATTGGCTTTTATGTTTATCCTGTCTTTTTTATTCTTCAGATCCCTGCACTTTTTTCTTATTTCTCTCACCCTTATAGTTTCATAGCAAAGAAATTTCGTTCTTGCTTTCCCATTTTTGACACATTTAATGTGACCTGAAGTCTACCTTGACTCTTGTATTGTTCATTACACTCTACAGGTATGGTTTTGGGGCATATTTCAACATCCTTCCTGGTTCCGAGTGGTCTGCATTGATGTTGACATATGGTTTCCCACTTGCAATTATTGGCATGGCTCTTAAGGTGATCTTATTTCTCCTTTTGTTAACCACGTTGCTTGTATGATCATTTTCTCTATGAAGTTAATAGGCATAGGATTTCAGTAGTGAATTATTACATCTATGTTTATTGTTGTTTAATTCACTGATACAAATATTACGTATCGATAACTAACTCTCTTTTATTTTTCAGTACGCGGAGCTCAAACCTGTGCCATGTGTGACGTACGCGGATGCTCAGCTATTAAGGGAAAAGTGTGCTACTCCAGTCCTTAAGCAGGTAATGTTCTTCTGAAACCCTTCTGTCGCTTGATGCTTTTCTTAGAGCACGTTAACGCATACCAAGAAGCTCCATTTTTTTGGGAAGGCGTGTTATTTTAGCATGGTTACACGACCAAAAATTTGTGATACTCAGAAGTCAAAGATAATAGTCCCTTCTGAAGTTAAACTTCCTCCTTTCCTTTTCCTACAGCCCGACAATAGTGTTTATTATCCTGTAAAATACAATTTATCGAACCTTAGGCTACACAATTATTTCATGAAGTCCACCTTTACTGCTCTTAGTACAAATTTTTTTCTTGTCCGCCTTGACTTCTCCTAATACAATTTTTGTTTTCTTTTTCTATTAAAAAGGCCAAAGTAACAGCTGTCCTGTATGTTCCCTGAATTAACACTAAGGGCCTGTTTGGAAACCATGGTGTAATTACTTGTCTGTGTAAACGCAGTGTAGTAATTACAATGACCTGTTTGTTTGTCATAATGTAATTACTGTATAATTCCGGTGTCATTTTTGGTTGCACAAATGTACATTCATATTGAGATGCAGTGAGTAATTTGGCGCATGTACCAGGTCAAGTCAAACTTTTACAATTCCAAATACGATTCATCTACTATGACAATAATGGAGACAAAATCCCTCATTCCGGATATTGCTACTAGTACTTCTTTTGATTGTACTCCCATATTTTCATTTCAGTTATTTCATATCCAGGATGGATACATTCTTTAGTTTCCTGACTAACTAGTAATAGGATATTCTTTCTGTAAGGTCAGGAGCGATGTGATAAGATACCGTTATGGGGATGAGCAGCATTTGGATGAGGCATTGAAGCGTATTTTCCAATTTGGACTGGTAAGTTCCTTCTTCATTGTGTTTTGGAAGCTGATAATTTTTATACTCAGATTAAGTTTGGCTGTCTTTCTTGGAACGGAGATTTAGCTTGACGATGAGAAATTTTCTAGACAGGCTATCAATTTCATGGCTGTGGATTTCATAAAAAATGGAAGTACCCAAAAGAAAAAGACAAAAAGAAGAGCATTAAAGGATGGAGAAAATAAATAAGAAGCAACCACTGATGGATTTTCTGGTGAAAGTATAACTACTCCCTCCGTCCCAATTTGTTTGAAGGTTGACCAGTTTTGGGAGTCAAACAACTTAATCTTTGACTTAATTTTAAACATAGATTCTTCGAGTATTTTATAATAAGATTTACATATTTGAAAACTACATAAAAAGTATTATAAGACTGCATAATTAATAATTTACAATATAAGAAAATAGTTGAAGAAAATCGTAGTCAAAGAAAGAGTTGTTTGACTCCCCAAACTGGTCAACCTTCAAACAAGTTGGGACGGAGGGAGTAATAAATAAGATAGGTCCCTTTCTAATTACTTGAGTCTTTGAATGACGTGAGCTTTATAACTCAATGGAAAATAATACTCCTAGAAAACATTGATGAATTCTCGTTAAATGCTTTTTTTTCTACAGTTCCCGTCAAATCTAATAGACAGAGTTTGTTAAATATTTGATGGAGACCAAAAGTGTTAACTTTTGGCAAACTTAAAGAAACAAAATTGTTCAGAGCATACTTTAGGGACTATTTTGAACCTACTCCCAAACATAAGGGACCATTTTTGTCATTTTCTCCTTCATACAACACGCTTTCTCCTTTCGAAAGATTCTTTAGCAAATTTTTACCATATGGTGAAAGTGATTGATTTGGGTCTCTAACAAGCCTTCTAGGAATTTTATACTTAAGTTATTAGTAGGGAAATCACACTCTTGCAAGTTCATTTATTGATAGAATTTAGAGAAGTAATCTCAATACCTGTAGCAATAATGTCATCTTCTTCACTGGGTCGTAATCAGTTTTCAGGAATGTTGTTGAGATTGTTACCCATTGACTCAAAGCAGGGGCGGAGACACAGTGCAAATTTTGAGTTTGGCAGAACCCAATAACTGGTTCAAACTTTGTATTTGTATTAAAATTCATTTGATATATACAAATAACCTAGTCAGAACGCAATAAGCAAAACGAATTGGGGTTCAGAACCCATAAACTAAAATCGTGGCTTCATCTCTAACTCAAAGCCTGTAAAATGAGTAACATGTATCTGGTTTCTCAAGTTCGACAATTAATGTATCTATGTATCTGGTTGCTCGAGTTTGATAAAATTATCAAGTTCATCCTCAAACTTCATCCAATATTCTTTCGTTGTTTGATGAGTTTTGTCTTTCATCTACTTTTACCCTCTAGCAGCTTCATATCAGCCTCACATATTGCCAGATTTAAGCCCAATTCTAACAGTGATGTACTTTTTCAAGTGGAATAGAGACAAAATAGCTTTGGCGACCAGAACAAAATCAGTTATCTAAGCATTATTGTTTAGAATTTTTTAATATGTTGACATTAGGTCTTAAACATCGAGTGTATACCTCTTGAAAAAGAATTATGACTACTCCTTTTCTTTTCTCTTTCCATTGCAGGGCGGAGGAATACCACGTAGAGCTGCTCCCATCTTACAAAGAATTCGAGAGGAAGTATGCTCCTTGAACTTGATTATGTTTCTAATTGATGATTTGCTTCCTCTTATGTAATGATATAGACTCTAATTTCTAGATATTATAAATTATCCCACCCACCTAAACTCTGAAGTCTCTTTGGATCCTACAATTCCACTGTTTGGATCTTGACGGTTGTAATCATCTGTATCTTTTAATAACCGAGAAATCCCCAAAGACCAGTCGGACCACCATTTGAAACTCAATGGATAATGGGCCCACTCTGTTACCTTTTTCCACTTAATTACTGTGCTTTGTTTGCGGCAAGCTTCGAACTTCTCAGTGCGCCTAACCCGCACATCATGTGTTGCGTTCGTACCACTAGACCAAAGCCTTATTGAGTATTGTCAAAGCTTGCTTTCCTTTTCTTTTGAATGAAGAGAATTTGAGATTTTTACATTGTATAGATGCCCACCAAAATAATAGGGGGCAAAGGTATATTTTTTGTAGATTAACGTATATATACATATAATATACACAATCTAGTGTATATGTTTTGTATATTTGGTTAGCAGCTGGAATTTTTTACGAGCGGCCAAATGTGCAGCTTTCCCGAATTCTTTTTAATTTCAGCTGCTGATTCATTGGTAATTTCTATGTTTCAGGTGACTGAGGATGGTAAATACTGTCTAGTGCTGGTCTTTCAGGCAAAAGCTCTGCAGTTATCAGATTTTGAAAAAAGACAGGTAAAAACGAAGATACTGTAAAATATGTCCATCTTCCATACGGTTTCAGAACTTATATTCTTATCTGGTTAAATCTTGGTAGGCAAAATTTACGTCGTTCTTTGGACCAGGAATATCGTCTGAAATTGGTTAGTTCTAAAGTTTGATAATTTTATCGACCTTATTTTTGTGACTTCAAAATCAAACTTGTTTGGACTAATCTTCATAACTTTGTGCCTGCAGTAAAGGGGGAGAATGATCTTTATGAAGTACGGCTAATTTCCAACACGACGTTGTAGATTGTGAAAAATCTTGTAACTCTGGGTATATAGAGAAGGTCCACTGTGCCACATCAATATATTGACTCTTTAGTATTGCATTCTACATTGTTGAGCTCATAGGAAAATATAGGATGATGGAAATTATAATCCCACATGGTAGTAAATTGTATGAGACCTGCTTTTATTTACCTCTGTACAATAGTATTTTTTGAAGATATGGTTGATATAATAGTTTACTCTAATAGAGCCTTTCGTTGACAATTTGATGCAGGAAATTATACCCAATGACCTTGAACTTTTGATCCTCGCTTGGCCTATAGGCAAATCTTCAAGTTCAAAAGTCAAAACTTGTAAAAACTTAAATTTTGCCCGGAAAGCGAAGTCAAAAATTCAGAACCACCCACCTCAAAGTCCATTCTTGTAAATCACATTAGCTTATATCATGTACCAAAAAAATAAGGATGGGCCTACATTGCAACTTGTTCACTGATATACATTAGTGTCTATACCTGATTGTACACATTTCAACTTCAAAATGACTTCTATTGAATTCCTGAGAGAATCTTACAAATTGTTAATGGCACATCATCCAAAGATGACCTACACGCAATATACACACAAGAAACTCAGGGGTTCGAGATATGTTGTGAGAGTTAAAAGGAGGCTCCAAGATAATTGATTTGGGAGCTTAAATTATTGAATGACTTGGAAATACAAAAATCACCAACATATGCAATTGAAACTAGAAATGCAAGCCAGCACATCAGTACAGAAGAAATATCAGTATTTCAACTAATAACTTAATGACGATGCAGATAGCATCAAAATATATCATCTAAAACATGATTTTTATCAAACGACTTAAGAAGTGATACCAAGACTAATCGAAAAACACAAAAATAAAGAGTACAAAACTATGCTAATACGTCGTTACTGTTGTCCACCCATCCCCGGCGTCATCCTGGAAACATCATTTTACAACAGAAAACCCATTGTGTATGATCAGATTGGCAATGATCAAAGCAATAATGCACATACTTTTTGACGTATATTCCCTCCGTCCAAAATTACTTGTCATGCTTCTTTTCAAGAGTCAAACTATATGACCAACATTTTAAGATGTATTTTTTCTCACCATATGAAAATAATTGCGACTTATAATACTTTTCGTATAGTTTTTGAATATCTAAATTATTAAATTAATTTGATCCAATTTAGTTCCGAAAATTAGTCGAATTGACTCTCTAAGAAGCCAAATATGACAACTAATACGGGATAGAGGGAGTACTAGTATTTAGCAAATCAAGCTAGTCCATTTCCTAGATGCACACAAAGGTCACGGGCCATCCTGACAAATCTTTTGCTCGTGTGCATGACCAGGAGAATGAAAGTAATGCATCCAATTATCATTTTATGAAGGAAACTGAAGACAACTGATAGTGTTTGTGATTTCCCAGGTGACAATTGATCATAAAATTAAGGGCAAAAATTAAAGTTTACCCGAAATATTTGTGCGAATCTCACAAATCACATATACACAAAACCTAGCAAAATCAGAACTTCAAAGAGTACAACTTTTTGGAAGCCTCATCAACACCCAAAACGGATCAAACCCACTCAATTTTTATCAACTTCAATCAAGATTCTTCAAACTTGACGATTCCCACCAAAACTCATAACTTGGTAAAATCTTAATCTCTGCCATGGCTTTTAGATCTAGGTTGAAGAATAGCAACTCTTTTGGATTTGATGATGAGTTTCATGATGATTATAAGGTCGTAGGTATATTTTGTATCGACAGTTTGGATCACATCGATCAATTCCTTTCCAGCATCTTCTAAATCAACAGTTGCCTGTTGCTCTTTAACAACTAGAGCTTGATTCAAAGCTTCAAGATCTCCTTTAGACTTTCTTTGATCTAGTCTGATTTTTTCTTCATAGCTTGGCCCTCTCCTATGTGTTTCGTACATTCTATCTCCAATTCTAGCGCTTGCTTTAAGTCGAGTTTCTTTTGCCACTTAAAGCATATGCTAGAATTGGAAAATGTACGAAACACATGGGAAACGGCCAATCTGTGAAGAAAGACGAGATCCAAGAGCCCCTAAAAGAGTAAAAAGAAAGAACTAGAAGATCTTGAAGCTTTGAATCAAGCCCTAGACGAAGCAAGTTCTCAAGCGTTTGCTAATACTGGTGCATTAGTACTACTTTTGCTCTTTGCCCCATTAATTCTTGTTTTTCCTGTGAGAACTTTCTGCTTGCGTTACGATTTGCTCCAAAAGTTTTGCCTGGTCAAGAAGAGCTTCCACTTTGTTCTCTTCTGTGATCAAGGATCTTCTCCTGTAAGATGAATAGCAACAACCTTCTAGCTTCTAGTTGCTCTTCTCTAGGACCGGAACAAATACTACGTCCTATTATGATATGATCTTATGGTAGAGAGGCGGATCTATTATTCCTAAATTTCGAAGGCTGTGATTGGTCTCAAGGTTGGCCCAGACGGATTTCTCGGTCATTACAAAAAAATGATATGAATGCATAGGAAGTTGAAACATGATCTGCATCTTATGAAAAACAAAAAATATGTTATTGTTGGTTTTCCTAGGCAATTTCAGTTAAAAAGAAAGACCGGCATGCACCTAAAGGTGTGAACTAGTGGTACAGTGAAACTGATTAAGAATGTTCAAATACCAGCGGAGGCAAAAAATACTTACCTGGTGATTTCTATGCTGGTGGAAGATAGCAAGTAAACTATGAAATTAGTTGAGGTGCGCGCAGGTTGTCATGAACTCCACGGTTATAAAAAGAAAAAAAAATAAAGATTGGCAAGTAGGAAGAGTTTGCTTGAGATAAATATAAATTTCAGTGGTTCACTTGTATTTCTGCTTTGGTTCTTAGACTGCAATTTTTTTTGAAAAATGATAATGTCAATGAGACTAATTGACTCTTCTTCATTCCTATTCTGACTGATGTACTGAAGTTTTTAGCTGTCCATGTTCCATGTATTCTTCTTGTGGTGCGATACTTATTGATTGTCTCGTTTTTTTTCTTTTCTTTTTCGGCAGGTACCCAATTTAGGAAGTGGCGCTCCGTCACCAATTAGGCAAAAATCATCAATGTAGATCGAGCGAGTGCTAGTTGGTAATCATTGTTAGGAACAACTATGACTTTTTTGGGTATTCTTGTTGAATAGCCCCTTCGAAATTTTTATATATTTGATGACTTAACTTTGGAGTAATTTTTTTTTATAAAAATGAATATTCTGCTATTGTTTAAGCTAATAGTATACAATTAAGTTATGTGTCTAGGACTAATTTTATTAACAACTTCAAAATCAAAGCTGTCCCCTACATCATGGATTAAATAGGAACCGGCCAAAAGCAAATAGGCTATTTCCACCCTTGACCTTAGAACATAAAAAGAATGGTTTTGATACTTAGTGAAGCAACTCGGTTATGTTTCTTCATCGTATAGAATGAATCTTCTTAGTTTTGATACTTAGTGAAGCAAACTGTAACAATAAATGTGTATGAGGTTACCTATGTCGGGCTGCTTGAGAAAATCCAAAGACGTTTGAAGAATGAGGGTATTAAAAAATGATAATAGGCTTTTATTTAGTGCATTTTTGCCATGAGGCTAAACTGACATTAGCGATGTTATTTCAAGTTGCACGTCTCGTAATAACTTAGCATTTTGACTCTGCTAAGATGATTGCTTCAGAAAATCAGTCAATGCGAGGGTGATTCAGTTGAAGGACAGGAAACAGATAGCTGCATTTTATCCAAAATTTATGCACTCACTGGATGGTTCACATATGTTGCTTCCAGGGATGTTGGACTACGATTCGATGGGGTACATGATTCCTTCTGGACTCATGCCTGCGATGTTGACCAGATGAAAATGATATAATTTGACCATCAATCGTTCCAAAAAAAGATCGACTTTTCAACCGATTAAAAAATCGACCGACTCCGTCTTGATCCCACTTGTTTTAAAATAAAATTGACTCAACTTGGTCATTTTTTTTCACCAAAAACCGGGAAAATAAAAAATCGACTGAACTTGGTCGCTTTTTCGGTTGGTTTATGTAAAAATATGACCGGAGTTTTGACCAAAAAACTGATTGAGCTGGGTCGGTTTCACAAAATAATTTATTTTTTAAATACAACTGACCGAGCCCGATCAGTTATCCTAAGCGTATTCTTATGAAATATTTAAATGACCGAGCTCGGTCAATTTTTATCTTTTTCCAATTCTTGGAGTAAAAAAAATTGATCAAGCTCGGTCGGTTTAATTAAAAAGAAAACTAAAAAAGATTGGGATCAAACTGTCGAGTTGGTCATTTCAAAAGTCGGTCGAGTTCTTACCGTGTTTTTAATAATATTTTCCGGTAGTCACCATTAATTTTTAAGTCTATTTAGTTAGTTGAACCAAAGATGCTTCACTTTAGCAAACTTAATGGACTAACAATTGCCAAGATTATATCTAAAGGACCAAACTAAACCTACTTCTATAAATAAGGACAGTTTTAACTAAAAAACAAAACACTCTCCGGTTTTGCTATGTTTGAGGTTTTGTGTATTATGTTCAGCTAAAAACTCCGCAAATACACAAAAAAAAAAAACAACTCGTAGTAACCTTATCCATCGCAAAATTATATACAATGGAGACATGAAACCCACAAAGCATTCTCAATTTCTAACAACTTCAATGCAAGATTCTTCAAGGTTGATGATTCCTAACCTGCCATCAGAACTCATAACTGAAATCCTCTCAAGGTTACCAGTGAAATCCCTCCTTCGACTCGCGTGTGTTTCAAAATCTTGGCTTGCATTAATCTCCGACGATGAATTTATCAAAACCCATCTTAGTTTATCAGCTAATCACGAGGACTGCAGCCACCATAAGCTTATGTTGATATATAACCAACCTAAGTACACTCTTAAGGGTTGTTCTTTTAGGTCTTTACTTTATGAGTCTGTTATTGAGGCATCTGACTTGGATTATGTAGGTAAAAATGGTGTCTGAAAGGGTAAACAAGATGAAAGGCTGAGTCAAGAAATGTCTCTCTTTCTTTAAGATAAAATTTTCCCGTATATATGCTTTTACGGTAATGGACAATAGTCTCCCAAGATAAAACACCAACAATCAACAATACAAAGCAAATAATGTTGATTCTGGCGAAAAAAAGAATATTGGAAGACTGTTGAAGTGAGGAGAGGATTTCTGTCAGAAATTCATTATGTATTTTGTGTATTTCTTGTGTGTTTCAAACTGAACAAATGTTCAATTTATAGTTGAGGAGAGGTCGTTTCTGACTGTTGAAGTTAGATTATACAATGTTTCAGACAACGTTGCAACGTTTGGTTATCTACGAAACTTTGAGGACCAAGATGTAAATAAGAAACATTTTAGGGACCAAAAAGAAAATTCCAGAAGACAACCTGTGACCCGTGACCCGTGACCCGAGAACCTGAGAACCCGAAACCTGAACCCAAACCGACACAGATCGGACCGGGCGGGCGGCGGCGGTGCGTGTGGGGCTTATCCCCGAACCCAAGCTCACCTAGGTCCTCCTTCTTCTTAACATATGAGTTACCCCTTGGGGTCCCAAACCTTTACTAAAAAATAGAGCTTATGTATTGTTCAATCCTTCCATCTTCTACCTATGTGGGAGATTGGTTGTTTGGCCAAACAATCCATCTATTCATATCTCAAACACCTTACTTTGTGTACCAATATCTCTTTCACTTCTTAACGAAATTTGACAATACTTGACACTAATATCATCTACTCATTTAGTAGATTAGGCATGTGCAAAGAAACGATGTTTCCGACATGCGGGGCCCATGTGTTTAAGTCACTAAAGATGGGAAAAACTCAATCCCGCATAGTTAAATTTTCAACAATCCCCTCTTGAAAGAGAATTTGTGCACACAGGGTGCCAAAGTTCAGCAATCTTTCAACGGAAAGATATTGCATCAGGAAAGGTAGCTTTCGGCTTTGAACCTTCCTTAGTCGATTCCCATCGGATTTACTTACTGCGCGGTGAACGTGATATTTTGAACCGTCAATGTTTAGTGTAAATCAAGACAATGATATCAAAACAATAACTCCCCTTATTCATTTCTTCTTATAGTTTTGTCCATTGTGGCCATGGATAACTCTTGGATTCTTAAGTGCGTACATTTGAAGCGGCATGTCTTCACACTTAAATAGGTGATCTCCTATAAGGTATCTTGCTATACCCCACCCGCAAGTGTTAGGAATCATTAAAAGTTTTAAAAACTTATCATTTACCCATTATGCAGGTAACACTTAATATCTATCGCGGGAACAACTTTGGAATTATATTTCTTTAAAGAATGATAATCTGAAGTGCTCTTACTTCAAGTGAAGCGCTAAAACTGAATCTCTACAATTTAATTGTCCCATTGAACCAAATTCTTGGGATCTCCGGTCAGTAAGGTTGGGTTACCACTAGAGATGGCAATGGATCCTGGACCCGGTCCGGATCCGGTGTATCCAGATCCGTTTTATAGGATATGGATCTTCAAAATTTGGACCCGACGGATCCGGATCGGACCCGAATCCGTTTTTGACGGATCGGATCTGGATCTGGATCTTGTATTTGAGATCCGTATCCGGTCCAGATCCGACCCGTGGATCCATTTTTTATTAAATATATTCATAACCTAGAATGTAATTTTATAAGTATTTTCTTAAAATTGCTAAGCACATCCTTGCAAGTTTAATTCTCATAACAAGTTTAATTTATTTCCGCGTTAACTCAAAAATAAAAAAATAAAGAGGTAACTTCGATAATAAAATCAATGTTATATTAGTGAATGACTAACATCTCCATAGACAAGTAGTTAAAATTATATTCACTTCATTTATGAAGATTCCAAGCATATGCAAGTTCGCATTGTGGAAATACTAGTCAGCATTTTCCACAACTATTGTCATTGTCCAACATTTTTAATTAATAGCTCACAATCAAAATGAGACAACGAACAAAATATCTCATATGAACATTTCAAAATTGAAAAACAGTAAACTGTTACTTAATTAAAAATCGTTTGTCAGTTCAAAAAAAAAATCTTAGCAAGGTTACATTTTTAGCAAGGTAATTTTTTTTACATGTGGATCCGCATCCGATCCGTGGATCCGGCGGATCCGATGGATCCGAATTTGGATATGATTTTTATGGATCCGCCGGATCTCGGATCCGGATCTTCTAGTAGGATCCGTCATCCTATCCGTTCCCTACCACCATAAAGATTCTTATTGTTTGGTTTTAAGCTCATTCCCCTAGATAGGCAGAATATTTGATCTTTGGGTAGGCCTTTAGTTAATGGATCCGTTATATTATCCTTTGATTTGACGTATTCGATGAAAATTACACCCATGGTGATCAACTGCCTAACGGTCTTATGTCTCCGACGAATATGTCTAGACTTGCCGTTGTACATATTGTTCTGTGCCCTTCCTAAAGCCAATTGACTGTCACAGTGAATCATCACCGAAGGTATAGGTTTATCCCAACAAGGGATATCCTCTAAGAAGTCGTGAAGCCATTCTGCTTCTTCTCCTGTTTTATCCAAAGTAATAAACTCTGATTCCATCGTGGATCGGGTGATGCATGTTTGCTTAGAGGACTTCCAAAACACAGTTCCACCACCAATTGTGAAAACATACCCACTGGTGGATTTGGTGTTCTTTATGTCTGATATTCAGTTTGCATCATTGTATCCTTCCAATACAACTGGATATCTAGAATAATGTAATATGTAAGTCAACAAATATTTCAAATATCGTAGTATCTGATTTAACGCCTTCCAGTGATCATTTCCAGGATTACGAGTAAACATAGCCAACTTATTGACTGGATAAACGATATCGGGTCGGATGCAGTTTATAATATACATTAAGCTACCAATGACCTACGCATATCGCTCTTGGGATACGGGTGCACCACGATTCTTATTAATTATATAATTCATATCCATTGGTGACTTCATAGGGGGACTGTCACATCAAATTTCCTCAGAACATCTCCAATGTAATGAGATTGAGATAAGACCAGAGATTGAGATAAGACCAGTTCGTCAGATGTCTTAGAAATCTTAATTCCTAAGATTACATCTACAATACCCATATCTTTCATGTCGAAACATTGTTTCAACATATTCTTGACTTACAGGATCAAGTTTAAACTACTTCCGGTGATGAGTATGTCATCTACGTAAAGGCATATCATGACAAATGAGTCAAAGCTCCATTTTATATAGACACATTTATCACATTTATTTATGGAGAAGCCTTTTGATAATAATGTATTGTCAAACTTTTCATGCCATTGTTTCGGGGCTTGTTTGAGTCCGTACAGAGACTTAACAAGTCGACATACTTTATTTTCTTATCCTGGAATCACATACCCCTCGGATTGTTCCATGTATATTTCCTCTTTCAACTCTCCATTTAGGAAGGTTGTCTTAACATCTATTTGATGTATCTCAAGGTCACGCAAAGTTGTTATGGCTATGAATACCCTTATGGACGTTAATCTAGAGAATGGGGAGTATGTGTCAAAGTAATTGAGGCATGTTTTTGTCTGTAGCTTTTGACTACTAATCTGGCCTTATACTTGTCAATAGTTCCATCTGCTTTATACTTTATTTTGAGTATCCATTTGCAACCCAAAGGTTTGCTTCCCAGAGGAAGGTGAACCATTTCTCAAGTATGGTTCTGCATGATGGAATCTATTTCACTTTCTATAGCTTCTTTCCAAAGCGGTACTTCTGGAGTTGACAATGCTTCTTTAATTGTCCTCGGTTCATTTTCAATCATATAGGTTATAAAATCTGGACCAAAGGTTTCGTCCTTTTTTGCCCTTTTGCTCCGTCTTGGTTCAACCTCTAGAACCCCTAAGTTCTGTAGATCTAGAACATTAAGTTCCGGATAGTCAGTAACTTCTGAGTCTTGTAGGTCTAGAACGTCTAGTTCTGGATAATCAGAAACTCCCGGTCTTGTTGATTTTGAGCATTTTGTTCATAACTTTGTTTGCACGAATTTTTTTCTTTTTCCTTTCTAGGAAAGATCTGTTCAAATATTTCAGCATTCATTGATTCCATGATCGTACCCTCGTGGATATCAGGTATCTCTGACGTATACACTAAGAAGTGATAAACACTAATGTTATTTGCATATCCGATGAATATGCAATCTACAGTCTTAAATCCAATTTTGACATGTTTTAGTTTAGGTACTTCGACCTTTGCCAAACAGCCCCACACTTTTAAATATTTGTAAGTGGGTTTCTTTCATTTCCATGATTCATATGGAGTTTTATCCTTACGCTTATGTAGAACTCTATTGAGAATTGTATTAGCGATAAGAATCGCTTTGCCCCACATATTTCGGGCTAAACCGAATTGATAAGTAAAGTATTTATCATTTCCTTTAACGTATGATTTTTGCACTCGGCAATACCGTTAGACTGGGGCGAGTAAGGAGCGGTCGTTTGATGAACAATGTCGAATAGAGCACAGTATTCTTCAAACGGTTCTACGTATTCTCCTCCTCTATCACTAGGAATTGCCTTAATCCGTAGGTTTAGTTGATTTTCAACTTCTGCTTTGTAACGTTTAAATGCTTCAAACGCTTCAAATGCTTCATCTTTACTTTTCAACAAGTAAACATAACAATACCTTGAACTATCATCAGTGAAAGTCACAAAGTACTTGTTCCCCCATCTAGTTTGCACAAACTTTAAATCACATATGTTGATGTGAATAAGTTCTAGAGGAGCAATGTTTCTTTTGACCGAATGGAAAGATGATTTGGTTAATTTTGCCTCTATGCACACCTCACTTTTATGTTGTGGGTTTATGTCGAAGGAAGGCAACAATTCCAACTTTCCTAACTTTTGAATCGATTTGAAGTTAACGTGTCATAATCTATGATGCCATAAATTAAAGGACTCAAGCAAGTAGGTAGAATGCTTTATTTCATTAGATGAATGGATTACAGACATATCATTCATTTTGAAGAGGCCGTCACACACGAAGCCCCTTCCTACAAATATATCATTATTTAACTGTGGTATTTGCAAAGAAGAAATAAATAGGTTAAAGTCTACAAACGAGCTTCTACTTTTTGTTTGTCTATGAGTTCGTGTAAAGACACCCAAATTGCTAGTAGAGGTTTGACTGTTATCAAAGCACCAAGGACTCACAATGTACAGAAGAAAAGTGCAATTGGTGGATTTCTTGTTACAGAAAGATAAAGTAGATCAGTAAGATGCTGCACAACTAAACTAATCAAACTAGTTTCCATCATTTCTGCACATATACTCTGAAACTCCCTAGCCTTCCAAATCACCAAAAAGTCACATTGGGGATACAATATATCAAATAAAAATAACTATTGTTTTTCAACTCAAGAGACATTATTATATCTCCTTATGTGATTAATGCTTTCCTTTGTAACTATATCTGAAATTATTTTTCTCTTTTGAGAAAGGTAACAATGCATTTACTTGAATACTTTGACTCCAACTTTCTGTTTTAAGTTTTCATACAAATGATAGTTCCTAGTTCTCACACCCCAAATGCCAAAACGAGGTTATATAAGATTGCTCTTTCTACTCACAATTTTGCCTTAGAAACTAAAAACATTTAACAAGTTATGCAATCAATGAACGTGCAGATACATACATGTCAATTCATCCCTTGTATGCACAAAAAAAAACACCGTCTATCTCCATCTCGGATACGGTTTCTAGAAAATGTCCCTCCAAACTACCCATAGTTTGTTTGTTATTGTTTTGAACTAGACATCTTTCGAACACTTAGAAAATTTTTGTCTTAAATTGTAGGTAAAAATGGTGTCTGAAAGGGTAAACAAGAAGAAAGGATGAGTCGACAGATAACTCTCTTTCTTTAAGACAAAATTGCCCCGTATATATGCTCTTACGGTAATGGAAAATAGTCTCCCAAGATAAAACAACAACAATCAACAATACAAAGCAAATAATATTGATTCTGGAGAAGAAAAGAATATTGAAATACTGCTAAAGTGAGGAGAGGATTTCTGTCAGAAATTCATTCTGTATTTTGTGTATTTCTTGTGTGTTTCAAACATAACAGTAATGTTCAATTTATAGTTGAAGAGAGGTCATTTCTGATTGTTGAAGTCAGATTAGTTGCAGTGTTTCAGAAAATGTTGCAACGTTTGGTTATCTCCAAAACTTTCAGGACCAAGATGTAAATAAGAAACATTTCAGGGACCAAAAGGAAAATTCTGGAAGACAACTATCACGACCCAAACCGGAGGGTCGCGACGGGCACCGGACCCTACCCGCCGAGTACCGTTAGCCATACATTTAACATCTACCCGTAACTATCCGCGGCCACAAGGGCCGTCACTCAGTACTGTGCTGACATATATAAACATAGAAACAGTAAACCAGAAACCCAACTTATATATATATACACCGAGGCAGACGAGGTCGTACATGACTACTACATATAGGACACATGTCTACAAGCCTCTAAAGAGTATACAATATCAAAAGGTCGGGACAGGGCCCCGCCATACCCATATGTACATGCAAAAATATATCGTACCGAGACTAGACCGACACTCCAAAATAAGGGGAGTGCTCCTAAAATCCGCTGAGTCAGCAACCTACTAACGTGGATTGTCGCCTGTCTACGTAAACCTGTGGGCATAAAACGTAGTGTCCCCCGACAAAAGGGACGTCAGTACGACTGATGTACCGAGTATGTCAGGCATGAACAATAGCATAATAGGGATATAACAATAAACTGAAACAGAAACAGCCGACCGGTAGTGAATGCCTCTGAGGGCCCTAATACATATGCCTAGATGTTATGCACAATACAAATGTGGTATACATATAAATATTGGCCATACAAGGGCATCTCATTTCCATAACAGCCTCTGTGGGCATCATTTCATTATCATATTGGCCACACAAGGGCATCAATATTGGTCTCACATGGGCATCTTTCTTTTCGTGATATTTGTACCAGTTGCAGGCTGTGACGAGTATATAACTCCTTTCCCTTTTCCCATCCCCTACATATATATAATTGATACCATATAGTAGTGTAAATAACACATATGGGTCCTGGGTAATATATGAATATAATTCAAATAAAAATGCATGAATGACAATAAAATATTTTTGAATTTATCGGATGACATAATATCCTCGTACCTTCGACTAACATTGGGAATATTAACATCTTTTCCATATACCTCAATAAGGATTTAGGAACATATTTAGACATGTTTTTAACACAGGAATCAATAACATAAACATTCCTTAACTACTAAGAATAGTGTAATTTATGGAACAATATTACGGTTACGTTTCGTACATAGAACATGCCAAAAGAAGAAATAATTTGCCTTAACATAACTCGAACTCAAGCTTAAAAGTAGAGTAAACACGTTGTTGTGTATACCCTATGCTATGCCTAAAATTAATAAGCAAGCTTCTCTTAATTTAGTTCTAACTCGTCGTGAAACGGAAGGCATTAACTGAGTGTTTTAGTATAGGATTTTGTTTGGCCAGCAAATGACTTCGTCTCCTTTAATATTAGGAACAAGATAATGCTCCCCCCCCCCCCTTAAACACATGTCCTCTCCCAAATTAATGTAATGCTACCCCATACATATCTATTAACACGTAACATCCCCCTAATTTTTACATGCATATTAGTGGATATGTTGTCACTTAAGTGATTCCTTTAAATATTATACGTATAGATTCCCACTTGCTTTAATACTAGCCCACTTAACTTTGTCTCCCATTAAAATCAATCCCACAATTAATCAATTACACACACAATTAATTTCGTGATCCCAATTGTCACGACCCAAACAGGAGGGCTGCGACGGGCACCCGGATCCTCCCCCGCCGGGTACCCCAAATCACACTATCAACATCTAATCACAAATAAGCACTGACTAAGATGAAAAGACTATGAAAGCTCTTAACTAGAAAACCGACTTATACATATATACATATCCACGCCAAGGCCGACAAGGCCATACAAAATTACTATACACATGACACATGTCTACAAGCCTCTAAAGAGTATACAACATCAACAGGTCAAGACAAGGCACTGACATACCCATATAGACACGCAAAAATGTATCGTACCAGTATTAGATCGACACTCCGAAATGAGGGGAGTATTCCAAAATCCGCTAAAATTTGCAATCTATTAACGTGGACCATCTCCTTGCCTATGTGAACCACGAGCATGAAACGCATCGTCCCCCGACAAAAGAGACGTCAGTACGACTGATGTACTGAGTATGTCAGGCATAAATAACAGCATAACAGGGATATAACAATGACTAAAACATAACAGCAGTCCATCAGCAAATACGACCCTAATGCACATGCCTACATGTTATGCACAGTGTAGTACACCTATCTCTCAGCCTCTTTAGGCATCTTTCTTACCATAACAGCCTCTATGAGCATCATACCATATAATGGTTAATGAATGCATGCATGATGCAAATGTGGTATACATATATATTGGCCACCCAAGGGCATCTTCCTTCTCATAACCGCCTATGTGGGCATCAGGTTAGATCGACATACAAGAGAATCACATCACATCATCACATCATATTGGCCTCTTCGAGCTCTTTTGTGATAGTCTGTACCAGTTGCAGGTGGTGTGCGTATATAACGCCTTTCCTTTCCCCATTTCCCCTATATATATATATATATATATATATACACACACACACACACAATATTTACCATATAGTAGTGTGCATAGCACAAGTGGGTCCAGGGTAATATATGAATATAATGCAAATGAAAAATGCATGAATGACAATAAAATACCCTGAGTGACATAATTTCCTTGTACCTTCGGTTAACACTGCGAAGATCAACATCTTTTCCGTATGCCTCAATAAGGACTTAGGAATATATTTAGACATGCTTTCAACATTGAGATCCATAGTATGAACATTCCTTAACTTCTAAGAGTGGAATAAATTATGGAGCAACATTACGGTTATATTCCATACGTAGAACATGCCAAAAGAAAGAAATAATTCGCCTTAACATACCTCAAATTCAAGCTTAATAACTCGAAGTGAAATCTTGATATTTAACTACCATAATCGACTATGGTATCTCCGTGATTTATTGCCTACTGGATTGATAAAAAATGTGTCGATAACATGAATAGACAATAGGATCAAATCACGAGAACGTTCAACGTTTATAGGAAAATATTTTGGGGATTATTTGGATAAGTAGATAGAAGGAGAAGTGAATTGAAAATCAACCTACGTTATTTCTAACTTGTATTTCAAAAGGATAAAAAAAATGACTATTGGCGAAAATCAATAGTTATTAGTAGAAGCAGAAGATGGAGGATGATATATAAATTAAGGAAATGGAGGCTCTTAGGAGCTGCCACATAACACTTTACATACCTAGTCATTCCCTTGGTCAATTGCCAAGTTAACACGTACTGTCCCCATTAAGTAGTCTTCCCTCCATTAATTTAATCAATCCCATAATTAATCCATTGCACACACACAATTAATTCTTGATCCCAACTCACTTAAATCCTAATAACTTATAAAACCTTCATATATTCAACGTCATAATTTGTGTACTATGATGCTAGTCCATAACCTCATTGTGCACACATCAAATTTATTTCTGATTCCAGTCATCACACTTGTTGTGTACAAAATTATTTTGGGGCTTCATCTATTTATATACTAATCTCTTATTAGCATATGTAAATATAACAAAAATTTCCCAACGCTCGGGTCTATTTCCTTCGTTTAGGTGCTTAAATTATCGCCCAAAATTATGAGACGTTACACCTATTCACTTAAATCTTAATGACTTATAAGACCTTCATATACTCAATATCATAATTTTGTGATATGACACTAGTACATCGCCTCTTTATGCACGCACCAAATTTATTTTCGATCCCCGTCGTCACACTTGTTACGTCCAAAATTATTTCGGGGTTTTGTCCTTTTATATACTAAGCTCTTTATTTACATGCGTGAATATGACATAAATTTTCCGAGGTCCGGGTTTACTTGCCTACGTTTAGGTGCTCAAACCATCGCCCAAAATTACGGGATGTTACAATAGCCCATGGCCTGTGACCTGAGGCTCGAGAACCCGACCCGACCCGGATCGGGCGGGCTCACCTAGGTCCTCCCTCTTCTTAACACATGGGTTACCCCTCGGGGTCCCAAACCTTTACTCAAAAATAGAGCTTATATATTGCTCAATATTTCCATCTTCTACCTATGTGGGAGATTGGTTGTTTGGCCAAACAATCCATTTATTCATGTCTCAAACACCTTTTTTTGTGTACCAATATCTCTTTCATTTATTAACGAAATTTGACGATACTTGGCACTAATATCATCTACTCATTTAGTATATTAGGCATGTGCGAAAAAACGATGTTTCCGACATGCGGGGCTCACGTGTTTAACTCATTAAAGACGGAAAAAAAACAATTTCACATAGTTAAATTTCCAACAGATTATCCGGTGAAAAACAGCCGCGGTTTATGGATTGTTGGTTCTATAAATGGAATTGATTTGTCTTTCCAATGGAGCAACTGAATTGCTTCTATGGAACCCAACAATTAGAAAGTATAAGAAATTGTTTGATTATAAACCTAGGTTGAGTAGTACTACTTGCTGTGTCATATATGGTTTTGGATTTGATGAGTTCCGTGTTGATTATAAGGTGGTAGGTATATTTTGTATTTACGAATATGGCACTTTGGATCACATCGAGGTCGAAATATATAGTCTAAGTAGTGATTCTTGGAGAACAAGTAAGGATGCTATTCCGGGTGAGATGCCATTCGTTTATCAGAGTATGTTTTTAAATGGATAGGTTCATTGGGATACCACTGAAGATATCATTTTGATTGATATGGTTGATGAGAAATGGGGAAGATAGAGCAACCTTCTTGTGTAGAAGGAGATTTTTCTTTGAGGTTAGGAGTGTTGAGAAATGATCTTTCTGTACTCCGTTATTACCATAACACTCACGCAGATGTGTGGGTTATGAAAGAGTATGGGGTTAAAGAGTCTTGGGCAAAAATGTATACCATCAAATATCCCAGTAATATTGAGAGGCATGTGCGTGTACCATCATTTTTCATGTCAAATAAAGGTGAAATTCTGCTTGTGTTTGGATCAACTTCGATGATATACAGTCCAAAGGGTGAGTCAATAAACTTTGGTTCATATGTTGAGACTGAAATCTGCATTGAAAGCCTTGTTTGTCCCATTTCAAAGAAAGAAGAAAAACAGCCAAGGATCCAATAAGAATGAAGGCTGCAAAAAACTCAGATGAATGATGATTGCGTAACTAACGACTTGTAAGATTCCGCTTTATACATTTCTCGCAAGTGCTGCTCAATTCTGTTTCTTTTGTAAAATATAGAAAAATACAACACATATTTGTGGTTTTCCTTGTTGCTAATAGCTTACAGTTTTTTTTTATCGACACGGTCTTTTCATCATTTTAGTTATTTGGCCATTTCAAAGCCAAAACTTTCTTCACTTTACCAGAGGCGGCAAGATTTAAGCTTCTTCGAATCACTTTAAGGTTCTTAGCATTGAACCTATTATATTTTTAAAGTTATGGGCCCTATCTAATATTTATTGCAATTTTTATAGATTTTTACAAATAATTTATGCTCCATATTGAAAGTAATGAGTTCATACTCAGTACTGATACTCTACATCCTCTCTTACCATGTTTTCTATGGTAATAATGTGAAATCTTTCATCTTGCTCATTGGTTCGCTACCTTCAGTTGTATCTTGATTTTTCTTGAACGGTTCGGATTATGAATTCCACAAGATAATGAGCTGAAAATCTTCTACAAGCTTTTAATAAAAAAAGAAAAAACTTCTCTTTGTTTCACTTTTATTTTTTATAACCATAATGTTCGGGTCATTTTGCGCACATCTCAACTAATTTCATGGGATATCTGCCACCTCCCACAAGGGGGGAGTGTTGAAATGTGAACCTTGACTTGAAAGAAGAAAAAGACTTTTTGATTTGTGTGATACATGAATTTAGTTAGTTTATGTATTTAGGATATTAATGCAAGATACATGTATGGATGTATACATGTATTTGAGAAAAAAGGAAATGAGTAGACATGTACTAGACTCGGTACATATTAGAATAGTCCTATAAATACCTAGGTACAATAGTCATATGATGAGAGAAGAAAAATATAGCATTTTATGCAAGTTAAGTTGGTAGAAGAAAATCTTTCTCACTTCTCTTCAAGAGAATGATTGATTATTTAAGTCAAATTGAGTGAAACAAAGAAGAATCGTTGCCTCACTTATCTTCAAGAGAGAATTTGAATGATTGAGAGTGCTTCTCCTCCCCCGGTTTTCCAACAAAATATGCATATATTATTATGAACATATGGGGGAGTGGCAAGCGCGGCAGAGCTAGCTTGGAGAAGTGGATTCATTGAATCTTTTTAATTGAGATTTTTATAAGCAAAACAGGTAAAAATTAGTATTTTGATTTTATATATATAGATGATGTTGGAACCTTCTTGACATGAAGAGAAATTCTAGTAAAGTGACAGAGAATTCAAAAATTGATTTTAAGTCACAGGTTTAAATCTCAGGTTTAACATTTTGAATCTTTGTATAAAATTTTAACTCCGCCATTGAGTGAGTTTAAGAATGTTGGTGTATGTCCCAAGATGTAAATAATACTACTACTAATGGTTCTTCGATCGGTTATTCACTGGTAAAAGCAGATCATACTGCAACTTTTGAATCAATCTATCATCAGGTTTGAATTATATTAGTATAATATTAAAGATTTAGCTAGGGTTCTTGTTTAAGACCTGTTGTACTAGCTAGGATAACAAGACAAAGTTTAGTTACATATAACAACAAATTCATCTCTAGATCAAATGCAGCAATATTCATCTTTATATCATACTAAATTTACGGATTAACTATCTTAATTATTACTTTCTCCGGATAAAAAAGAGTGTCCACTTACCCTTTTTTTTCTTGGGTCAAAAAGTGTGTCCACTTATTAAATAAAGAAAGAATTAACCTTATCTTTTTAGATTTGCCCCTATTAAGTGATATGTGATCATCTCCCAATATTTATTCAATTAGGGGAAATTTAGTCAAATTACATATTTTTTATAGGAATTAGTATTTTATTAAGGTATGTGCAAATAACTAAATGGACACTCTTTTGATCCCGTGGGAGTATTTGATTAGTTGAAACTTAATTGCAAAAGTCCTTGCCGAAATATATATCCAGTGTAGAAAGGAAATGGATATTACAGATAGAAAGGCATCTGAAAAGATTTTAAGTATCCTAGTATTTTCGAATATTTGTTTAGCATCCCTTGGTCTTGGAAATACTATGATCAATGGATTGTCATGTGTGGTTTAGTGTCATAATAGCTGTCCACAAAACTGTGGGCATCTAGGAGAAATGATTGAATGTGCAAATGTACGGACTAAATTAGATAAATACTTCAAAGGTGCCTAAACTAATTAAGGTATAGTTAGTATTATCACGTGTAATCTATACTATATTTACCATATTTAGTATTTTTGTTGTTCAACAGGTATGCTTATTCATACATGCCCCGAGGGAGCCTCATTTTACTGCCCTTGAACGCATCATTCAATACGTTAAGGGCACACTTGATTATGGATTACATTTCTACCCCTCAGCACCGACCAGGTTGTTGTCATATACGGATGCTGATTGGGCAGGCTGTCCGGACACGCTACGATCCACCTCAGGTTATTGTGTGTTCTTGACGGATAATCTCATTTCTTGGTCTGCCAAGAGACAAGCAATATTATCCCGTTCAAGTGCGAAGCAGAGTACAGAGGTGTTGCTAATGTTGTTGCTGAGATCTGTTGGCTCCGAAACCTTCTGTTGGAGCTTCAGTGTCTGTTGCGTAAGGCGTCTTTGGTTTATTGTGATAACATATCCACCATCTATCTATCTCATAATCCGGTTCAACATCGAACCAAGCATATTGAGATGGACATCCACTTTATTCGTGAAAAGGTTTCTCTCGGTCATGTCAAGGTATTACATGTGCCTTTCTCTTATCAGTATGCAGATATATTCACAAAATGTCTTCCTAGACAACTCTTCATTGACTTCAGATCCAGTCTTAGCGTCCGACCTCCTCCCGCTCAGACTGAGGGAGTGTATTAGCACGTGTACTCTGTACTATATTTACCATATTTAATGTTATGTAATTATGGTAGAACTAGGATCTCTATTATATAATGATTCCACATTATACACCTATATATATTTTATATTAATGAGAAAGACTCCGTGAGGGAGATTAATATAATTCTACCGTTATTCTATACTATAATCAAATAATCGAGGACCACTAAAGCATAAACTTTCTTTTAATAAAATATACTCCACAAAAGAAAAAAAATTAAGAGGTGGCTGGTTAAATTTCTGACTGTGCCACGTGATAAAAGATACTTTGACATCAATGTAGTACTGATTAAAACGTTAAACAAAACACAATAATGGGGATGATTCTGATTAGCCACCGAATATGTGTTTTGATCCAATCTTTATTAGGTATTTAAAATCCCAAGTTTGAAGATGGGAAACAGGGCCTTGACTTGCCGGAATAAACTTGACACCAATTAATATTAAGCATGGAGCCAAATTACAATTAACAAGTAATAAAAAGCATGTGAAAGGGAATCATACCCTACATCTATTTAAAAGATCAACCCTTTCCATTTTTTTTCTTTTTTCCATTTATGATGTGTTCTTTTTGAAGGAAAATATTTTTCATAAAAAATTATTTCTAAAAAATAAGAAGGTTCTTTACATATTTTGTTGTATTCAATATGTAAGCAAAAAATATTTTTCGAAAGGGATTTGTATATAATCTAGCTAGATAAATCCTGTGGGAGGTGAGGGTTGGAGGTAGGGGTGTGGGGTGGTGAAGATGGGGTTACAGGATGGGGTGAAGGTGAGATATATTGGAGGGTAGATAGTTATTTTTCTCATTTTAAAAAAAAAATATTTTCTTAATAAGTCTCTACCTTCCTTCTGCCTTAAGATTTTTTTTTAAAGATAACTCCAACTTAGATTAATTTACCGTTAATTGGACATTTGTATATGTTAAAGAATGCTAAAGTTAATAGTACTTTCGGAATGTAAACTTGGCTTTTATATCAAAACCCCTTATTTCCTTTTAAATTTTTGAGTTTAATCAAATAATGTTATATAGAATGAAATGAATGGAGTAAAAAGGTCAGCGCATAATCTAAGTAAAGTAGGTTATAATTAGCTTTTTTTGCTATCCAATTAACCTAGACAAGTTCCACTCAATTAACCTAGACAAGTTTCACTCACTAAGACAAAAAGAGCTACATGTCCTTAAATCTTAAATCCATTTTTCATTTCCCAAATTAAACAAAAGTTTTTTCCTCTTGGCTAGAGCTAGGATATAGTATTCCAAACAATTGACTTATATTGGAATCTCCTTTTTTGTTGACAAAGGAACCCGCAACCGCTATCCTCTCGAGTGCGCACAGGGTAAACTCCATACTGACGCAATAGCCTGCAAACCACGTCAGCCGATTAACCACACTTGGCAAGCCATGTGTGACAGGCTCAACCAAGAAGGTTTATGCAGGGGATCGAACTCGTGACCTACTTATATTGGAATCTCTGAACCAGCCAAGGGGGTTCACTTCATACGACTACCTCTATAAATAAAGTCGCACCAAGTACTACATTCTTCAAAGTCTTACAATCAAGTCTAAATTCTTCATTTCTTTCTCCCTTGCTTCACTTTCTATATATCCACTTCAATTTCATTTTCTACATCAGTGAGTAGCAGCAGTAACAAGAGAGGCAGACAGAAAGGAAGAAAAACAAGAGGCAACATGACTGACCAGGTTGATGATCAAATGGTACTTATCTCTCAGTTCTATCCTGACCTTTACGCCCAACTGGCGCCAGAACAAGGTTAGCACTTAGTAGTATAGCTTTTCTTGGAGTACTTCATTGATAACGTACTCCCTCTGTCTCAATTTATATGACACACTTTATTTTTAGTCATTTTTAAAAAGAATGATACGTTTTCTTATTTGGCAACAATTTAACTTTAAACTTTAAATTTTATGCTTAACGAGATAATCTATAACCACACAAATATCGTTGGCTTGTTTTAGATCATAAGATTCAAAAATCTTCCATTATTTCTTAAAATTCGTACCCAATGAAACTACATTATATATATTGGGACGAAGAGAGTAGTAAATAATGTTTACACCATCGCAGTGTAATTCAATCGGTTTTATTTAGCAGCTCGTTACTCCATTTTTATGTTACCATATGTCGTTTTCAGTCAATTTAACCTGATAATTGTAAAAAAAAAAAATATACTGCCAAATGGACAAAACATAAACTCTTATCTATTGTATTGCCAATTCCAAACCCACCAAGGGTGGAAGTTTTTTTTTAAAAAAATTATTATTAAGTGTAAATGGAAAGTTCAATTTAAAGTTGTCAAATATATATAGGGAACATATAGAAAAGTAATAGTGACATGATGTTTAATTTGGTCTCTTCAGGAGCGGTGAAACAGACACGGAAAAGGAAGAAGAACAAAGATGAAGCAAAAGTACTTAGGAAAAGGAAGCTTAGTTACGAACAAGTTAATCTTCTTGAACGGAGCTTCGGGGACGAGCAGAAACTGGAGACGGAGAGGAAGGACAAGCTTGCTTCTGAGCTTGGCCTTGATCCTCAACAAGTCGCGGTGTGGTTCCAGAACAGGAGGACTAGATGGAAGAACAAGAAACTCGAGGAGGAATACTCCAAGTTAAAGTCTGAGCATGAAACTGTGATCGTCGAGAAATATCGTCTTGAAATTGAGGTATTCCTCCGTTCTAATTTATATGATGTAGTTTGACTGGATACGAAGTTTAAGAAATAAAATGAGATTTTTTAGTTTTGTGGTCTAAACAAGTCAAAGAAATTTGTATGGTTATAGATCATCTCGTTAAGCGTAAAAAGTAAAATTTAAAGTTAAATTATTGTCAAATAAAAAAAATTATCATATAAAATTGGGACTAACTAAAAAGGAAAATGTGTCATATAAATTGGGATAGAGGGAGTAAAAAATTTAGATGAGGACGTCCATTATTAAAAACAAATTTCATGTTCTTGGGTCATGAAAAAGAATCAGACCCCACGTGATAGCCGTGTTAAGAATATAATTAAGTAAATAAAAGTGTATTATTTTTCTCTCTAATAAATTAAATTTTTAGATGACATAATCAGAGTTATCGTTATATCATGAGTAATTCGGTACCATGGTAGCCTTAGTGAAGCCAACCAATTTTTCTTGCAGGTGTTGAAGATGAAAGAGCAATTGTGTGAAGCAGAAAAGAAGAAACAACAGTTATTATTGGAGCGTAATTGTCATGGGCAACTTTCATGCAATAGCCCAATAATTACTTTATCATTCTCAATGGAATCCTGCATGGAACAGGCTTTTCTTGAGGAATTTGGAATGGAGGAAATATTAATGGATAATGCATTCTTTATTGCTGATGATCAAAGCAGTTATATAGCTCTCTGGGATAGTTAATTAGAATGGGCTAAACCTATGTGTATGATATTAAGATCTTCCATGTTTAAGTTTTAATTGTAGTATGTACATAGTGACTCACGTAATTAATGTATGTACATCCTTTATTTTTGCCCTTGCTTTCTGGTTAAATACTAGTGCATTAATGTAATGGATAATGTACTCCTAGTATTTAACAAATTAAGGGGTCGTTTGGTTCGGATAAAATGTTGGATTATTGAACTCCGTGATTTGTTGGACTTTGGTTTCGGGTAAAATTAAGCAAACCAAGATTAGTGGCCCACCTAAGTATTCGTGTTGCTACGACGACTACTAGACTCCTAGATTAATATTCTTCAACTTAAGGCGTACATTATGGACAGTTCAATTAAATTATGTTAGTTTGATATGATTGGTGCTAAAATAGAAGCGATAACGTGTATTACTAGCTACTTCATCCATTTTTTCGTCTCAATTTATGTGACATCATTTGACTTGACACAAAATTTAAGAAAGAAAAGATTTTTTTTGAAATGTATAGTCCAAAACAAATCTTACATAAATGTGTGGTTGTAAATATCTCATAGAATAAAATTGTTTCTAAATATAGAAAGATATTTTTTTTTAGACAGACAAAAAAAGAAATGGTGCCACATAATTAATTGGGATAGAGGGAGTACTACTTAGTATTTTTGGCCTTTTTATTTAGTTCATAATAAAAAAAAATTAATATAATTTAGAAGGTTATCAATTTTTTGTTCTGAAATTTACCCTTATTTTAGATAAGTTAATTTCTACATAGCCAAGAAATCATTCTAAATATGTACTGTTTAATCAAGGGCAATTTAGTAACAACACCTCTTACTTTAGTAAGTGAATTTTTTAAGGAAAGTGGCCGTGTGACCAATCTAAAAACGCTATATAAAATAGACAGGAGGGGTAATAAATTATGGTTAGAGATAACAATTTATGTGAATTTATCAAGTGTTCATTCACTTGGTATAAATATAGTGAGGATAAATGAGCACAGATTCACTTGTCGACATAATAGACTTATGTCAAATGAGCTTAAATTTACTAAAAAGATTATTGAATCACCAAAGTGTTAGAAATTTTACTAACGTGGATTGAGTTTATCCCGTCTTTAATGACTTAAACATGTGGGCCTCGCATGTCGGAAACATCGTTTCTTCGCACATGTTTAATCTACTAAGTGAGTAGATGATGTTAGTGCCAAGTATCGTCAAATTTCGTTAAGAAATTAAAGAGGTATTGATACACAAAGTAAGGTGTTTGAGACATGAAAAGATGGAGTGTTTTTGGACAAAAATGACAAATCTCCCTCGTTGGTAGAAGATGGAGAGTTTATGCAATATATAAACTCTAAGTTTGAGTAAGGGGTTGGGACCCAAGGGGTAACCCATGTGTTTAGAAGGGAGAGGACCTAGGTGAGCTTGGGTTTCGGGCTCAGTCGTGGGTTGTGGGCTGTTGCTTTCTTCCGGAACTTTCTTTTTGATCCCTGAAATGTTAACTATTTATATTTTGATCCCTGAAGTATTTCGAACGTTACAACGGCTATGCCTTATCCAAAAGACATCAGTCAACAAACATGATTGTTCAATAGAACAGAATGTTGTCTCCCTTTCTATTCTTATAAATTGAACAATTTTGTTCAAATTAAATATATAGAAAAACACAACAGAATTCTGTCTATTCGAAATACACAAAATTTACAGAAATGAAAATTCTATTTTGTTCTGCATGAAAAACAGAGAGAACAGAGAATACAGAAAATGAAAATTCTTTCTCTTATGTTCGGTTCGAGTACAGAAACAACATAATTCTGAACTCGAAAACACAGAAGCAGAAACTCTTATCTTGTCCTTTGTTCGAAACACAAAAACAGAATCAACAATCTGTTCTTATTCATTTTCTTCGCTAGAATCGACTGTATTTGTTTTGTACAATTGATTGGTTGTTGTTTATCTTGAGAGACTATTGTCCATCACCGTAAAAGCATCTATACGGGGCAATTTTATCTTAAAGACAAAGAGTCATCTCTCGACTCAACCTTCTTACGTTTAACCTTTCAGATACACTTAACATCATATTTTACCTACAATTTAAGACAAAATTTTACTGAGTGTTCGAAAGATATCTGTCAACAGTTGTGTTTCCAGTTCTGGTTCTAATTATGGATTTGGCTCTGTTTTTGCCAATTGTTCTGTTGACAGTTCTGTTAACAATTCAGTTGGTAGTTCTGGTTCTACTCCTGTCAACATTTTTGTTTCTAGTTATATTGTTGTTGTTCAAGGCATTGTTGTTGCTTATGTTGTTGCTGATCAAGGCACTGCCTCTGCCACTGCTCAAGGAAGTGTTGTTGTCCCTACTCCTGACAGTTTCCAAAGCAAACGCCCAGGTAAGGTTCTGGATAACAATTACAACAAACGAAGGAGATTAAAGATGTTGTTCTATCTTACTGCGTTGAGCCTGTCACGATCTCAGACATAAGATCCTCCTTCTAGTAATGATGCAATGGACACTCAGTCTAACACAACGACTGAAGTGGGACAAAACAACTAGGTCACAAATGACCTAAAGGCCAAGAACAAACACAAGGCAGAGGCTAACGTTGTACAAGACGAGGGTAATCCTCCGTATTTTGACAACAAGATTGTGGATTTCTCGGCAGTGGTGCTGGAAGCAAATCTGGTGGAGAACCTAAGAAAATGGTAGATAGACACGGGTGCAACCCATCACATCTGCTCTGACAAGAATGCATTCTCCTCATACGCCCCAGTCACAGGCAAGAAGTTGTTCATGGGCAACGATGCTACCTCTAAAGTGCAAGAGGTTGGAAAGGTTGTCCTCAAAATGACTTCAAGCAAAGAGATAACTCTAAAGGAAGTGATGCACGTCCCTGACATCCGCAAGAACTTGGTTTCAGGGCCACTGTTGGTCAAGACTGGTTTTAGACTAGTTTTTTACTCCAACAAGTTTGTAATAACTAAGAATGGTAATTTTGTAGGAAGGGGCTTCGCATGTCACATCTTCTTCAAAATGAATGTTATGTCTATAATTCGTTCATCTAATGAAATAAATCATCCTACCTACTTGTTTGAGTCCTCTAATTTATGGCATCATAGATTAGGACACGTTAACTACAAATTCATTCAAAAGTTAGTAAAGTTGGAATTGTTCCCTTCCTTCGACATAAACCCTCAACATAAATGTGAGGTGTGCGTAGAGGCAAAATTAACCAAATCATCTTTCCATTCAGTCGAAAGAAACACCGCTCCTCTAGAACTTATTCACATCGACATATGTGATTTAAAGTTTGTGCAAACTAGAGGGGGGAACAAGTACTTCGTGACTTTCATTGATGATAGTACAAGGTATTGTTATGTTTACTTGTTGAAAAGTAAAGATGAAGTGTTTGAAGCATTTAAATGTTAAAAAGCATAAGTTGAAATCAACTAAACCTATGAATTAAGGCAATTCTTAGAGATAGAGGGGGAGAATACGTAGCAGCGTTTGAAGAATAATGTGCTAAATTCGGCATTGTTCATCAAACGACCGCTCCTTACTCGCCTTAATCTAACGGTATTGCCGAGCGCAAAAACCGTATGTTAAAGGAAATGATGAATGCTTTACTTATCAATTCCGGTTTAGTCGAAAATATGTGAGGCGAAGCGATTCTTACCGCTAATACAATTCTCAATAGAGTTCCGCATAAGGGTAAGGATAAAACTCCATATGAATCATGGAAAGGAAAGAAACACACTTACAAATATTTGAAAGTGTGGGGCTGTTTGGCAAAGGTTGAAGTACCTAAACCAAAACAGGTCAAAATTCGACCTAAGACTGTAGATTGCATATTCATCGGATATACAAATAACAGTAGTGCTTATCGTTTCTTAGTGTATAAATCGGAGATACCTAATATCCACGAGGGTACGATCATGGAATCAAGGAATGCTGAATTCTTTGAGCATATCTTTCCTAGAAAGAAAAAAGAAATAATTTCGCGCAAATGAAGTTATGAACACAATGCTCAAAATTAACAAGACCATGGAGTTTCTGATTATCCGAAATTAAACGTTCCAGATCTACAAGACTCAGAAGTTACTGACTATCCGGAACTTAATGTTCCAGACCTACAGAACTTAGGGGTTCCAGAGGTTGAACCAAGACGGAGCAAAAGGGTCAAAATGGACAAAATATTTGGTCCAGACTTTCTAACCTATATAGTTGAAAATGAACCGATGACAATTAAGGAAGCATTGTCAACTCCAGAAGCATCGCTTTGGAAAGAAGCTATAGAAAGCGAAATAGATTCCATTATGCAAAATCATACTTGGAAAATGGTTGATCTTCCTTCGGGAAGCAAACCTTTGGGTTGTAAGTGGATACTCAAAAGAAAGTATAAAGAAGATGGAACTATTGACAAGTATAAGTCCAGATTAGTTGTCAAAGGCTAGAGACAAAAGGAAAGCCTCAATTACTTCGACACGTACTCCCATGTGTCTAGATTAACGTCCATAAGGGTATTCATAGCCATAGCGTCTTTGCGTGACCTTGAGATACATCAAATGGATGTTAAGACAGCCTTCCTAAACGGAGAGTTGGAATAGGAAATATACATGGAACAACCCGAGGGGTATGTAATTCCAGGACAAGAAAAAAAAGTATGTCGTCTTGTTAAGTCTCTGTACGGACTCAAACAAGCCCCGAAACAATAGCATGAAAAGTTTGACAATACTTTATTATCAAAAGATTTCTCCATAAATGAATGTGATAAATGTATCTATATCAAAGGAAACTCTGACTCATTCGTCATAATATGTCTTTACGTAGATGACATGCTCATCACCGAAAGTAGTCTAAACTTGATCCTGAAACCAAGAATATGTTGAAACAATGCTTCAACATGAAAGATATGGGTATCGCAGATGTAATCTTAGGAATTAAGATTTCTAAGACATCTGACGGGCTGGTCTTATCTCAATCTCATTACATTGAGGAAAATTGATGTATTTGGCAGTCCCCTTATGAAGTCACCAATGGATATGAATCATAGAATTGATAAAAATCGTGGTGCACCCGTATCTCAGGAGCAATATGCACATGTCATTGGTAGTTTAATGTACATTACAAGTTGCACCTGACCCGATATCTCTTATCCAGTCAATAAGTTGGCTAGGTTCACTTAATCCTGGAAATGACAATTGCAATTTTACTATGTTATTTGCAACTTTCAACACCACAAAGTTGCAATTTTGACAATTGTATTACAAAAAAATTATATTTCTATTAAATAATATAAGAGGCACAAAAACAGTCTTGAGATGTTTTTATTACACTATCTTGTTTATATGTTATTTTTTTAAAATTAAGTGTAAAAAAAAATCAGAAAAAACCCAATCTCGACTCCGTCCCGCCCCGACCCGATAATAACGGTCCCTTTTTCCGACGTGACTAGGACGGGACATCGGAAAAACCCGCCAGTCCCGCCAGATACCGATCCCGCCCTACCCCCATCCCTTCGGGTCCCGTCCCGCCGAGACCCGCCCCGCCCCGGACCCTTCCCGTTGGCCACCCCTACTTTCAACACAACCATTATTTCTTTTTCTATGTGCTAGTTTTGTTTAACGTTGGAGTTATAGAAGTTTAGCATCAGATAATTTTGGATTTTTTTTCATTTCTAGCCAAATTAATTACGGGCGCTAATCAAAATATACAATACACATACACTGATTTCGTATATTATATATATACTTAGATATACTGTATGTATATTTATACTTAATATACAAAATGCATACATTTACCGGCTAAGCTATTATGTTTTAGAGCGGTCCTGTAATTATCCCAATAATAATTTTCTAAGGATCGTATGTTAGTAGAAAATATAGAGGACTTCTAGTACTAGAGACACTTTATATATACTTAATTTTGTAATCAACGTTATGGACCCATGAGCATGGCTAATTCAATGTGCACCCAAAGAGCAACATTATTATAAATTCTTTAGTTTAACCCTGTAAAGTAAGATACGACAATGAGGATGCTCACTTTCTCATGATCATTTTATATTATTATCATCATTTCTGCTGGTCTTCGAAAATCATTACTTCTCTTGACCTATCATTGGACCTCTTACGCTAGCTCCTCATTTCAATTGCTTTAATTTGTTGGCTGGATTGGTTTAATTTTCTGCTCTTGTGTTTGTTGGCAAATCTGCTACTATATATTGCCCTTTTGCTTTCTCTTTTTTCTTGAAGGAGGGTTTTGGGTGAAATTTTCTAAAAGCTCGGATACTTTCATTATAAGTGATAGTGAGAATTACGATGACAGTTATATTTATAGGATCATTTGTGATGATGAAAGTCAAAATAGTAGTGAAAATGAGGGTTCCAGTAGACGAACTCGCACGAAGGGTAGTGATTTAACTATAAGACAAAGTTCTAATAATCTCGAGGTAACTCATAAATACAGGCATTTGTGTGTTCAATGCGAAAATTATTATAGATTAAATTATAAGAAATTTTTGAAATCTAAAATGAATATTTGTATCATCTGAAAATGAGTAGTTCGGATATATATATATAAGTGGGAAGCTTTAACTTTCAAAGTTAGATTATAATTTTACCGCCGTTGATAATTAAAATGTAATAAAACATAACATTTAATATAATAAATATTAAATAGTAATATTATATTAATAGTTGAGTGGATTTTATTCTAAGAGAAAAAACTTTAATTAATTAAATCAAATGCATTGAACCCGATAAGTGGTGGATGAATTGGTTCATCTCCGAGTAATTAATATAGGCTATACATATCCATATTTTCTTAATGGCATTTTAGAAGACAACCTTTTCATGTTCCGATTTTTATTGGTTTCGTCCTCTTAGTTTCTACCCTATTATAATATTCATTATACCCTTTATATGTTGACATCAAAACACCAAATTCATTTTGCCCACTTTGTCAGCAACAATATTCTTTTTCTTCCTTCTCCTTGTATCTCATTCTTCAGATAAATAGATCTCATAATGTTCTGTATAAAAGTTTTTTTTTTTTTTTTTTTGTAATATGATAAATGATACTTGCTTTGTTCTTCTGTTTTTATGTTAATTAATTGTGCAAATGTTATTATAATATAAATAATGTGACTAATTTTATTTGGATTTTTGCAGTTGGAGTAAACCTTTGCAGATCAATGATGTTGAGATTTTTCGTCAATCAAAATCAAAGATGTTGGTGCTAGAGGTTTGTCTTGACTCAAATGTAATCTCCGCTCAGCCTTTATTTTTAACAAAAAACTAAAATAGTAGCATAAAGCAATTTGTGATAAAGCTATCTATCATCATTTTAGATCAACAACAACATATTTTTTTTTAAAAAAAACATGTTAAGTAAATAAATTAAAAAAGAGCCTTACAAACGAGTTTTTGATGGGGTAATATAATAAGCGGAATAATAGGTACGCAACTATCTCTAACACTATTAATTTTAGGGATATTTAAATTGTATGTTTAATATATTAAGTCACAAATAACAATGAATATTTTTGTAGGAAATTATAAAAGTAAGTGAAAATCATTAAAAATATAGGATGAAGTATAAATAAAAAAAGAATATAAGGGTGCAAAACTCTTCCTACTTTAATTTGTTGTTAATTAGTTAGTATAATATGATCTTCACTATATCTTTGGTCAAAGGATAATTCCGTCGCTTTCTTTCGTGATTTAGAATTTTACAATGTCTTTTTAATGGATCAAATATAGGATTGTTCACGAAAAAATGAAAAAAAATATTAAACTAAAGGAAGGACGCAACATGTCTTTTAGTTTATGATTGTAAGGAACTAATTTTGACAAAACATGCGATCCTCACCCTTCTCTATCCAACATCTGTTTTTATTGCTATTATTTTGTTATATTTATCATCTAAACTTAAATAGCTTTTATGCCGTAATGAAACAACAAGAAGATTTGAGAGCTGAGCATAATTGAGAGCATCAATATAATGTTCACAATAAGAGTCATGATCATGATGGAGCAAATAAAATGTTGGGATGAATGAAACATATATCAAGAATGTTATCTATAACAAAGTATTAGGTTATGTACAATTATATCATATGCCAACACCTAATTACGTCAAAATTTATCTCATTGAACATCGCACCTACCTAACTAAACTTAATTGTTCAAACTTTGCAAGTTTAAACAATTCATAATATGTTGTGTTAACCAATCAAGTCATTTGAGTAGGTTAACTATTTATCAAATTCAGTTTGTACTTTTTACTGCCAAATGTACAATTACTCATACACACGTGTTTTAATATTATTATCTTATGGTTAAAAAACAAATATACTTACAAAATTGGAACACAAGTGCAACGCATGTGTCCATAAACTAGTATAAAGAAAACTTTTAAAAATAATTTAGAACTATTTTAAACTTACTCACAAACATAAATAAACATTCTTTAATAATTTTTACCCCTTTCATTCAAAGGCTAGCTTCATAATTTAAAAGCATTTGCGGACAAAAAGTGCAACTCGGATAATTAAAATTCTGCAACATGTTAGAATTATGAAATGATATAACCGAAAATAGCTTGGAATGTCCAAAGATATAGTGCTAGGGAAAAATTAAAGTGTACTAATTTCTGGATTTTTCCTAGCACTATGATTAATTATGATTAGGTGAAAACAATGTCTTCCAAATCTCAGAGAAAGCCTCAACAATCATCCCATGATAATCCTTTGCATTTAATGACAAAAAACACTCCAAAAGCTGATCCAAATCATTTTTCTCAAACATTTGTTTCTCCAAAATCATTTCCATCATCGACCTTTTGAAATCTTCATATGGGTCCTCTGATTTTTTCACTATGGCAAAACTCTCCTTTACTTTCCCGTCCACGCTACATGGTATCAATTTCTTGAACGCCGACAACCTCGGAGGTAACTCGCTGCCCGATGATGTCGTCGAAATTGATGACCTACCTGAAAGATCAGTTTTAGCGTTCAATCTATTGAAACATAATATAATTAAATAATTTAAAGTTTTTTTATTTTTTTAATGACATGATCACACACTTCAATACAGTATCAGAATATAAAGGTCCTAGTTCATATCTTATTGCCGCCAAAAAGAATATAAATAAATAATTAAAAATCTTTTTTTTAAATAAATTAAATTTTTAGATGACAGGATCATAATATAAAGGTCCTAGTTCATATCTTATTGCCGCCAAAAAGCAAAAAATATACGTATGTATTTGGCGAATAAGAAAGAATCAAACTCACACTTAAAGGGAGTGTATAGAGACATACTATAATTGCGTAATTAAAAATGTGTTCTTTCTAAAAATTTAAATTTTATATGAGATGATGACACACTTTAACACAATCCATATAAAAAATATGGCTCACATGTGAATGGAATAGCGAGACACATAACATAATTAAGCAATTAAGAACGTATTTGTAATGTTGGAAGTCATTTTTCGAAAAAAAAATATTTTCCACATGAAAATCATTTTCTAATATCTGATACAAAAAATATTACCATAAAAAAAAAGGGAAATGATTTCTCTAACTTGACAAAAGTCAATATTTTCCGGTAGAACTATGTTACTACGTTTAACCTAGTATTACTTGTTGCAATTAACACTTAGATAGTATTCAAAAGTCTCAATAAAATATCTAATTTGCTAACATTAGTATTAATTTTTAATATACTTATGTATATTTTTTATTAAAAAAATATAAAAATGATCACATAATTCAACACTACGTACCAACATTGTTCATGCCCCTTGAAACACTGGATTTTGTGTTCTTGAGTACTCTTCTCTTGCTAGTGCCAATCTTTTTCTTACGTCTTGTCGTAGTAGTCTCGTATATTGTCTCCAACTCTTGGTTGTTATAAAAATCCGAGGATGAATCATCCGAAAACTCCACGCAGCTTTTACAAGAAGATATTAATGTTTCAGTCTCGTCGTCGTCGTAGTCTTCTTCTTCATTAATATCTATGTCGTCATCCCAATTAGCTTTTTCACTACTAAAACAAATCCCAGTACGTTCATCAGCTGAGGACGTAGTATTCATCATCATAAGGAATCTTGTTTTATTAGTACTAATTTTCTTCTTTCTACTACTTCGACGTTTGTTTTTCTCTGTTAAGGAAGGAAAGGCTACAACCTCGTCGTTGTCTGAATCATCGTCGGAGACGGAAGAATATGAGATTTTCCGACGAGGTTGTTGTTCTGTGTCTTGCCGCCACTTGTCTTCTTCTTTTTTCCACTTGAATTGATCTTGTGAAGGTGACCTGTTAGAAAAATAAAATAAATAGAATGTAGTAAGAAGAAAGAGTTTGAAACACGATAACAATTTTAATTTTCTAAGAAGATAGTATATATTGCTCGTATATTATTCGAAACAATATAGACATGTAGACACAATAAAGTCACTATATACTGGAGTAGTATAAATTACTCTCTATTCAAAAAAATCATCTTATCTCGTTAACATGATTGCAAACTTTCATTTAAATTTTAAATAAAATTTAAAAATATCAAGTCTTTCTAGAGCATGTTTGGATTCGCTTATAGCTTTTGGCTTATTTTTGTCATTTTGACTTAAAAATAAGTGTTTAAAAGCATTTTTTTTATTTTACTCAAACACTACAAAAGTGCTTAAAAGTTATTTTGTCTTAAAAGCACACAAAATAAGTCAATCCAAACAGGCTCTTAATATGTAAAGCCTTAAAATTCTTTTCTTTCCAGGCAATTATACATCAATTCATATGTCCCATTATATGTGGTTGGGTATGATTAAGCATGAAATTTAAAGCATAAAGAAAGATTTTTGAAAACTTCTAGGTTAGAACAAGTCATAAATCATTTCATTAGGAGAAATATAACAAGTAAAAAGTTAAAATTTTCAAAAAAAAATATGACATTCTTTCTAGGACTGATAAAAAAAATGACCTGATAGCGCTGCCATTAGATGTGTATGCTTCTCCATTCCTTGAGCTACATTGGCAGCCGGCGGTTAGCAGAGCCGCTGAAACATGGTGTTTGAAGGAGGAATTGTGATGGGGTTTGGATGAAGGGGGTGGGGTGATGATGGGGAAATGATCAACGGTTAAGAGTTGTGTATTTGGATTCTTAAGGGATGATGATGGGAAGAATGAAGGGACAGGATCTTGAGGAAGAGTTGAAGGGTCCTTGGAACGGCATGAATGGAAGGAGCTCGAGACAGCTTTAGAAATTCTAAGCTTGAAACGTTTCGCCATTCTTAATTGTTTTTGTTTCTCCTTGTGAGCTCTCTGTATGAGAAAGTGTGAAAATGTAAACTGATTCAGTGAATATGTATTCTGTCCCAATTTATATTCATTTAGAAATAATTTAACTTTATGAAATGATCAGTCATTATTATATAAGACTTGTTTTGAACCACACATTTCAAAAATCTTTCATTTTTTCTTAAATTCCGTGTCAAATCAAATGGTGTCACATAAAAAAGGACGGGAGAGAAAAAATTCTACGACAGGAAAACTGGAGGTTGGTGTTGGGGATGGGGCAGCTTGACAAGGTCTTTTTGCCTTTGTTTTTCACTTTTTTGACTAGTGAGAGGAGAGTGAATGATAATGTTATTTGTGTGTATAATTGTCTACGGTTTCTTTCTTTTTTCTTTTTTCTTTTTTTTTTTTTTTTTTGATAATCCAGGTTTTCAGGCTTGCGCCTGACTATTTCACTGGTATTACCCAGACGTCCTGGAGGTAATAGCACCGGTCCTTCAACACTATTACCAGGTAAATCGCGGATGTGCTCCGGTGGCCAGTTTTTCTGGGAGCGTACAACTGATCAATGAGACAAAGTCAAATTCCCCAACATGCAGAGTTTCTTCGTGCTTGTGGGGAATCGAACCCACGCTGTCCCATGCCAGAGCGCCTTATAGCAACCAGACTTTGCCACTGGACTATGCCCCGGAGGACTTCTTCTTTTTTTTTTTTCTTTTTTTTTCTTTTTTTTTTTTGACTTCTTTTTTTTTTTCTTCTTTTTTCTTTTCTTGTGACATAATATATATACTCCCCTATCTCAATTTATATGAAATTATTTGACTGACACGAAATTTAAAAGTGAAATAAAATTTTTTGAAACATGTAGTCTAAAATAAACCATATTCTTAGAAATCTAGGTCAGGTTCCTTTTCCAGCTCCAGATAACAATTGGAGTTTTCTGGCATTTTGATTTTCGGAAAATAGTTCCTCTTATACCATCTGTCCAAATATTATTTTGTTTCATCTTAAATCTCTGCATGGCTAGGTCAATTTAGTAATTGTAAAGACATTTCAAGAATTTGAACGACATAAAGTACAGCAATGAAAATGCTCCTTTTATATTTCAAAATAACCAGTTTTGATGCAATTGATTTTTTTTTCCCTTCTTAAATACGTCTCAGTATGGAAGTAAGTCTCCTGTTTCAAATTGAGAGAATTTAAACAAGGAAAGAAACTGCTCCACAAGGTTATGATTATGAATGATTAATTAGGTACACATTGTTGATGAGAGCATATGGGAGAGGGAAAAGGCAATCATTTGTCTTCATCATGCAGCCATTTGTATGATCATTGCTAGACTTACCACTTTGAGAAAAATATGCAGGAAAAAAGAGCAAAGCACATGACTGTCCATGAGCATCTCCCTTCTTTTCTCTCCTTTTCCTGCAGTAACTATCTGTCTTTGACATAGATTATCAAGCTCTTTTGCATTACTGCTATTTCACTAGACAGCTACACATAATGATGATATGGTGAAGAAATACTCATTAAGCATCTATGAAGCACATGTTGGAAATTTGCCTTTGACGGGAGTTGCGACCGACCAACTTTAACGGCTTAAACACTAGTGTAACGTATGTTGGAGAATCCGGTTCTTCACACATGCATGATCTACTAAGTACGTAGATAACCGTAGGGCCAAGAATCGTCAAATTTCATTGAGAAATGAAAGAGATATTGGTTCACGAAGTAAGGTGTTTGAAGCATGGAAAGTGTGGTATTGTGTGTAATTCTCCCTCATCGGTAGAGGAAGAAAGAAGTGTTGTGTATATAAGATTCGAAATTGGTTTGGGGTTTGGGACCCCAAGGGGTATCCCATGTGTTTAAAGGAGGGAGGACCGAGATGTGCTTCGGTTCGAGGAAAGACCACACGCGCGCCGCCGCCGCCCGCCCGTCCGGTCCGGTCCGGGTCTTGGGTCTTCTGATATTATCTTTTTGGGCCGAAAAACTTTGCCGAAGTACGGTTTGATCCCGAAGTTTCCGATGTACGGTTCGGACCAGAATTCTTTCGGATGTACGCGTTTGGTCCCCGAAGTTTCAAGATGTGCGGTTTGGTCCCTCAAGTTTCCGAATCTGACGGTCAAAGCGATTTGTTAAGCACTCAATTCAGCCATTTATTTTGGCTGAATTACTCCTCCTATAATGGCCAAATCCGTTGGTCTTTCACCATTTATGTTGGTGGCTTTACTACCTCCATAATGGCCATTATTTGGCTATTATGGAGGCGCTTTTTCAGCCCCTCCCTCACCTATATAAACACCCCCTTACACCATTGTTGAGCACTAAGACATATGCACGAAAATACGAAAACGGATGCGAGAAAAACAATGCACGAAAATACACAACCGAAATAGTTTTCTTCCTACAACTTCCAAGCATCATTTCGTTACTCAACATTCTTCACGGTAGCTCTTGAGTTTCCTTTGCTCAAGGGTTCCATTGTCGTTTTATCTTGGGAGACAAATTGTCCAGGACGTATAAAGGATACATACGGGGCAATATTGTCTTAAGGACAGAGTGCTACACTTGACTCAGCAAAAACCAATTTATATTTTTCCGTCTTCTATATAACTGAAATTTCCAGTTTTTACTTGTGTAACTATTGTAATTTTCAGATTCCATGTTGAATGATTGAATCTTTGTTTATCCTTTCGAATACTTGTAATAGTTAAATACTTCCCGTACTGCTTTATAAAGTACCATAGAGTAAAACTCCCAACAGCACATGCCAACACATGTTTGGTTATCTCGTCCAAACATATGCCTCGATCTACAACCGAAGGTGTGTGGCTTAGAAGTGAATGAAGTGTGTTGAAAATCATGAGATCTCATGCTTAATTTGTAGAGGAGACAAAAAAAATTAGTAATTTTTTCCCCATCTATCCAAGTGATAACGAAAATGTTAATCACCTCTAATAACATTCCATATGTGCAGAATTTCCGCCATATGTGCCTGAAGTTCAAACAACTGAACTTCAGCCAAATGAAACTTCAAACATTTTGTCTAACAAGCCTAATTTCAGACACCGCATATCTAAAGTTGTTTCGAAGTGAGTAGACTTGCAAAAATTTTACACACTACAAGTGTGCTTAAATGTTGGTCCCAAAATCAGGTATCTGTGCACTTCGGCCAAAAAGAAACTACTGTATTACTGTTTTTTTTTTTTTTTTTGTTAAGGTACTGTTTTACGTTTCAGCCCAATTTAGGGAGTTGCGTTAGTTGATTGAAGACAATTGAATTATTGGTACATAGCTCGTGGAACAGGATGTCAAAATTCAAACTGAAACCAACCACTAGAATAATAAATACTACTACTTGAATTATGTTAGGTGCATAAAATACTCAAGGTGACGTTAAGAAAAGATGATGCTAAAACCAGCAGCTAGCTAGCATATAATGCAGAATGGGGAGAAAAAGACAGTGAAAAAAGAGCAGCTTCCTGTTAAGAAAAGTTTAAAGATCTTATAGCAAGGACATCAACAGCTTCTACCGTGGAAACTGAAAAGACAGATTTACACAGGAAGAAATATTAACACCTAACATAAGGCCGCGAGCTGCATAAAATACTTGAGAGGCTACCACAACAAGTTTACCATGAGAACTCAATATAATCTTTCTATTCCCATCCAAGTTTGTATAATTGGTATCTAAAGTGTAAAACAAAAAAAATAGTAAGGGTCTTCCAGTGGAAAAACCTCAGAAGTAATTTCCGATCTCTTGGCATGAATCAATTAAGTAATGATACTGTTGACCTTTGCACTTGTATGAGCTTTCAATGGGGAGATGGGAGGGGGGAAAAGAGGCAGAAGTAACAAAAAGTTAATTATGTTCATTCCTGTTGCAAAAATGCGAGGAACCTGAATGTAATCTTTTCCCAAATGCACCCTTTGGTCAAATACCAGGGAGCAAGTTGTGTATGTTTTCATTCATCTTGTATAAATAAGTGGCAACCATGCAAATGTGGATCCTTGATGTTCTTCTAGTCATAACTTACTTCCTGCTGCGGTCCTCTGTTTGTTCTCAGCTTGTTTTTGACTTAATTCTCTTACTGCCTGAAATGATTCATGTAAAGATCAATCATGCATGTCAATTACAATGACTGAAAATGTTCAAGGAGCAATTGCAAAATTATAAGGGTGAAAGAGGGCAGGTGGAACGGACTATGGAGAGAACTACGAGCAGCTGACAAAATGTTAACGATAGAAAGAAGAGATAATGGTCAAAAACACACCTGAACTATCACTTTTCATGAGTTTCCTACCTGAACTATCACCAACTATTTATCAAAACATACATCTAACTATTGGTTGTTCACTTTTCCTACCTGAACGATGAAATCTGCAGGGTGGCGGGTACTTCGACTGCCTTGTATCAGGTGAAGAGAAGGGGGTGGTAGGCTTAGTAGGGCCCGAACCTATAATATCATCGTTATGAGCGGTACATTTCAACCAATTACACTATAAGCCCCTACGGATCTCTACCTGCAATTCGCTCACTTCGGCAAGAGCGGACGGAAAGAGAAGGCCTTTGTCCTATCTGCTTCTTCCTCATCCCAGGAATGAAGAATTTTCTCCAAAAAAGATTTTAGCAACTCCAAGAAAGATTCTGCGGAAGTATAGTGGCTGATATTGTACTTGTATAACTCATTTGATATTCTCAAGCCAAGAACAAATGAATTTGCAAGCTCTCTAATGAAAAGAAGAATGAAATATAGAAGCAATAAGCATACAACTAAAGATCTCATGCCTTCTACACAGGAACAGCTAGAGGATGCTTTTCAGTTTAATAAACGCAAAATTGCTAATGCTCACAGATCATTAAGTAAACAAAATCAAGAAGTGTACAGATTCCAGGACATAGCATAAAAGATTACTGCGGGCTAGAAGAAGAAAAATTAGTTTTATCATCCAAGGATTATAGAAATACGGGAAAAAAATCCTGAAGAACGTGTAGACATGCAGAAGCAGAACAGACAGAGAAATGGTTGCAACTTGCAACAATAGAATGACTGCACTTCACTCGACAAACTTTGAATTACTGTTCAAGAATCAAACACTGGAACTAAGAAAGTTTGTAGTAGCTGAAGGATTTCAAAAATCTCAAGTAAATGAAGAAAAATTACAAAAGAATATGATGGAAAATGTAAACGAACATGAAAAGAAGTTAAGAGAGAGAACAATCAGCTTCACAATCTTATCCACATAAGAAATGGAAGAAGAGAAGAACTTGTATGTAGTCCATTATCACAGTTACAACATATCCTAGGTCCTGATTTTCATTATCCACATAACTCTCCTATCCCCTAATGGAATTTGGATACAGGGTAAACATGCAACATAGGAACAATAAGCAGTTGATTTTTTTTGGTTAAATATAGAGCTGTTGAGGCCAAATTAAACCTTGGGTGCACCTCAACTAATCCATTGGACAATCTGCTATAATCCACACCTGGCGGTGCGGGTAATCGTGTCCACCAAGACTAAAGCAGATGGACTCACTCTTAAGTATTATAAAAGGAGTTCAACCTGAGATCCACGTAGTTATGAATTATTTGTATATATCAACCACTAAGCCTGAAGCCCTTTGGAACTTGAAAGCAGTTGATCTAGCTGGTGCCTCTGTATTGTGGCATGTGCTGGTAAAATGTTTAGATGGTAAGTACTTGTGTGGATGCCAGTTTATTATTAAAGTTAATTGAATTGGTCATGCCACGTACTGATTATTTGTGATAGCGGCAATAATCAAGGCACCACTATTGGCTTCTTATTTGCTAACATATGCCGGGCATGATGACAAATGGTCAGGATGGAGGAAAACTTTTGATGAATGATGGGGATGGAGGAAAAGTTTGAGTTTTGTGCCAAATACGAAACGGAGCGACATGGGCAAGGAGGATTCATATAACCGACCCCAACTTGTTTGGAATTGAGGCATAGTAATTATTGTAGTCTTGAGCCAACAAACGGGGAACGAGCTCCAATCTCTTTCTCAAATTTGTGACAGATAATCATGTTTATACGCCTATCAAGACTCTCGGTAAAATTTAGAAGGGATGGGGCTTAGACATGCTCAATATCTGCACCCACACAGACACACTCGATATCTACATCAGGATAAGTTTCTGTAGGAAGGTAACAAAATTTTGGTCACTTCTGTCAAGCAGAAGTATGAGAAAGTGTAGCAGCACTCTCTTTGGAAGTTTAAAAGATAACTGGAACTGAATGAGTAACAAAGGGGTCAACTAGATATGATAATGAAAATACGAATGACAAGGAAATGAAGTAAGCAAGAATGTGGATCAGTAAAGGTACAATATCTTTCTTTTTCATTCCTTTCCTTTCACTCCTATTCCTTCAAAATAATCAACTTCTAAGGGGAAAAAGTGATGTTATCAAAATGTATACTGTTCTTATGCACTTCAACCCTACATTCTCAATGACATGTACGAAGAAGAATATCACTACATTCTTCCCACTTTGATTGACTTTCACCTGTGGTCTGTCTTGACAAATTATCGTCTTTCTCTGTGGCAAAATCTATCATCTTGAAAGTAAATTAACAAAGAATGACTCTGCTATTTATTACTTTGAATATATATATATATATATATATATATATATATATATATATATATATATACCAGCTTTGAATCTTCTAATTAACATATTAAACCTACCAAAATAAAATACTAACTTATTAAACTGTTATTCTCTTAATCAACGTGAAAAGTCACCAAATTATACAATTTTGGATAGAGGAAGTACTTTCCAATAAATCCACTTTTCTAACTCAGAAGAAGGCATCCCAAGAAGATTGACAATTAACACAACAAGTTTATCATTACTTCACCAAAAAACAAACATTACAAGGCAATACACTCAAGACAAGTAAGGTTAAATTTGTGACGCAAATTGACAACAATGTTCAAATTAACAGTAATATTCCATGATTTTCTTCATGTTTAAGTGCATTGACACAAAGGATCAAGTTCCACCAACACCACCCCACCCCACCCCACCCCCAACACACACACACAAAACATGGTCCAATAGTGAAGATGCAGCTTTCGCAAACTGATTCTTGTTGAAACTTGGTATATCCTCATATAACAACAGCTCATGTTTTCAAGGACTGTTACTAACAATTATGTAGCATACTCGGAAATCATAACATAAAGGAAACAACTTTCAGTGAACAAGAGGCACCCGAATAACTGGATTGAGAGAGAGAGAGTGCTAACCATCGAACGCAGAGGTGGCCGCTCGATATTAACAAATCGGAGAGACATCTTAGAGATTTCGGAAATAGCAGCCTCTCGAATATCAGCAACGTCATTGCTTAACTCCTCATACGCCGCCTCAAATGCCTCCTGCCAAAACTTAGGCAATCTGATCCGAGGACTATTAGTATACACATCCCACATATGTTTCACCAACTTCTCCCTCTCTTCCATTTCCTACAAAAAAGATTATGATTTTCTCAAATAATCAATCAAACATTTACAATGAACCCACTCCATCCAAATTTATTCGCCACTTTTAGTTTATTGATAGTCACCTTAACTAATTTTTGGAGCTAAATCGAACTAGACTAATTCCTCCCTTTTGAGGAGCCGTATCGCCATGAGAAGTATTCACTATTTTTCTGAATAATTTTTCACATTATTTCAAAATCAATGTTTGGTTATAAAAGTTTCAAATTCAACTAGACTAATTCCTCCCTGTTAAATTTGGTTATGAATGGTCAAATTAACTAATTTTTGGAGCTAAATCGAACTAGACTAATTCCTCCTTTTAAATTCAGAAGCCGCTTGGCCATGACAATTATTTACTTTTTTCCGAAATAATTTCACTTTATTTCAAAATCAGTGTTTGGTTATAAAATTTACAAATCCAAATTTGGAAAAGTGCTCCAAACTTGTTTTGAACTTCATGTTCAAAAATTCCAAATAAAGTGTTCTCTTCCCTCTTTTGCAAAAAGTATAATCAAACACAATAACATCTTCAACTCTAACTTCATAAACTCCAGATAAAGTAAAAAATATTTGGAATCTATGGCCAAACATCTACGTAGATAAAAAAAAACGGGCAGCCCGGTGCACTAAGCTCCCACTATGCGCGGGGTCCGGGGAAGGGCCGGACCACAAGACCTACGTAGATAGTCAATTAAATAATTTTGGAGCTAAATCGAACTAGACAAATTCCTCCCTTTTAAATTCAAGGTATAATACATAGATAGACACTTAAACTTAGCCTCCACTATCAGTTGAACACTCCAACTTACAAAAAATAATCATCTAGACACGCCAACTCGTCTCCACTATATTAGTTGAACATTTCAACTTACAAAATGATCACCTACACACCTCCAAAATTTATGTGTCACGTCAGCTTCGGGTGTCCACAAGACACAGTGAGACGAGTTGAGGTGTCTAGATGTGCATTCTCAAAGTTGGAGAATTTAGTTTGTTGAAATAGCATCAATGGCACAGTCGAGGACAATGAGAGAAAAGGAAGAAGAGAGTTTGAGAGAATTCTTCAATATGAAAATATTAGCTGTAATGAATACAAGATACTATACACTCTTGACTGCTAACTAACAAACAGAATCAGTTACTAACTTAATTTAGTTATACTTAGATATCCCAACTTTCCTAATTACACTTTAGTCCCACTAGTTCTTCTAATACTTCATCAGTAACTCAACACCCCTCCTTAAGCTGATGCTTGGAAGAGATTTTTCAAGTCCATCGTGGACAGTAGATACATGTGTTGACTCTTGCCTAAGCTTTTAGTGAGTAGATCAGCTTGTTGTTCCGTTGTTGAGACATATTGAGTCTTGATCATCCCTTGAATCAGTTTTTCTCTCACAAAATGACAGTCAATGTCAAAATGTTTTGTTCTCTCATGAAAAATTGGATTTGCAGCAATTTGCATTATTGCCCTGCTATCACTATACAAATCAACAGACAACTTGAGTGTAATTCCTAGCTCCTTGTATAGGCCAATCAACCAAGAAATTTCAGCCACTACTGAAGCCATGCTTCTGAATTCAGCTTCTGCAGAACTTCTAGCAACTGTCTCTTGCTTCTTTGACTTCCAACACACCAAAGCATTACCAAATTTCACCAAGTAACCAGTCACAGATCTTCTGATTTCCAGGCAAGTGCCCCAATCAGAATCACAGTAAGTAGTTAGGGTATATGAACTTTGTGAAGGTATCAACAATCTCATACCTGGACATAACTTGATATACCTGACCACCCTTAATGCTGCTTCCATGTGTGACTCTTTTGGTGCATGCATATACCGGCTTAAAGCTTGTACCACAAATGATATATCCACTCTAGTCATGGTAAGGTACAACAACCTCCCAACCAATCTTTGATACTTACCAACATCAAATGGCTTGTCATTCAGTTCACTGCTGGACCCCTCCTTGACATAATTGTCATATGCAATAGAAGTCAACTTGAGATTAGCATCCAATGGAGCCTGCACAGGTTTAGCACCACTCAATCCCATCTCAGAGACGGGTTCCAATGCATACTTGCGTGGTTCATCACAATTCCATCCCTTGATCTAGCAAATTCTATTCCCAGAAAGAATTTTAACTCACCTAAATCCTTCATTTTGAATTTTAACTTCAAGTCGTTCTTTGTTCTAGTTATCAAATCACATTTGCTGCCAGTGATCAGCAAATCATCTACATACACAAGCATTGCTATAAGATCAACTCTCTCTTTCTTGGTAAACAAAGAATAGTCATAATGACTCTGAACAAACCCAAGTTGAACTAGAGACTCAGTCAATTTTAAGTTCCATTGCCTTTGGGCCTGCTTGAGGTCATACAATGATTTGTGTAACTTGCAGACTTTACTAGTCTCCCCCTGTCTGAAAAATCCCTGAGGGATCACCATATAGACATCTTCCAAGAAATCTCCATGTAAAAATGCATTATGAACATCCATTTGAGCTATAGACCATCCCTTAGAAGCAGCTATAGCAATCACAGATCTAACAGTCACCATTTTAGCCATAGGGAAAAAAATCTCGGAATAATCAAGCCCCTCCATTTGAGCAAAGCCTTTGGCAACGAGCCTGGATTTATATCTTCCAACAGCACCTGAAGCCAAGTACTTAACCTTAAATACCCACTTACACCCAATGGGTTGTTTTCCAACAGGTAAGTCTACAATACTCCAAGTATGATTGTCTTCCAAAGCTGCAATCTCAGCTTTCATAGCATCAATCCACTTAGGATCAGTAGCAGCTTCTTGAAAAGTAGTTGGTTTCTAATAGCAGAGTAGGAGGGTAGTGCAGTACTGTAAGATGCAGACAAACGCTGATATCCAACATAATTGGACGCAGGATATGAACAAGTAGAGGTTGTAGACTTGGTAGTGTAATCTTGATGCCAAATGGGAGGTTTGTTTTGTCTAGTAGATCTTCTTACATCTAAAGGAGCTACTGAACTGGAGGTAGGAAGAGGAGGAGGAACATCATCATTAGAAGATATTGCAGGTACTGAATCTAATGGTGATGAAGTAGAATTATCATTAGAGGAAGGTGAGGCAATGGGTTTAGAGAAAAAAGAAGAAGAGGAAGGAGAAGAAGAATGAGAAGCATTTGTGGAGGTGGAGCTATGAGAGGAAACATGAATAGAAACAACATTATCCTGACTTGAGAATTGAAGTACATGAAACAAAGAAAAAGAAGAAGAATAGGTGGTCATTTGAGAGAAAGGAAATACATCTTCTCTAAAAACCACATCTCTACTAATCAGAAATACTCTATTGTGCAAGTCATATAACCTATAACCTTTTTGTTGAGAGGAGTATCCAAGGAAAACAGAAGGAATTGCCCTAGCAGAAAATTTATCAGACTTCTTAACTTGAGTAGCATAAGCCAAACAACCAAGACTGACATGATCTAGACAAGGAGGAGTGGAAAATAACACCTCAAAAGGAGTTTTACCTTTAAGAGTGGAGGAAGTATGTTTATCAGATAAACAGCAGTAGTTACACATTCTCCCCAAAACTTTAATGGAACACAAGCTTGAAATCTTAGTGATCTAGCAGTGTCTAGAATATACCTGCCTCCTCTCCACCACCCATTTTGCTGGGGTGTATACACACAAGAACTTTGTTGTACAGTTCCTAAGGACTGAACCAAGTCTGTCATTTGGGAGTTGAAGAACTCACAACCATTATCAGTTCTAAACACCTTGATAGTTGCACCAAACATATTTCTAATCATAGTGATAAAGTTTTTAAACACAACAACCACTTCAGACTTAGAGTTTAACAAGAACAACCAAGTGTATCTTGAAAAATCATCAACCAAGGTTAAGAAGTATCTTTTTCCATCATATGTAGGCACTCTATATGGACCCCAAACATCACCATGCAGAAGTTGAAAACATGCTGTAGAATTAGTAGTACTCAAAGGAAATGTCAATTTACATTGCTTTGCCAAAGGACACACAGTACAGTGTTCAACAGACTCTGACACTGATACATTTGTAAAGCAATTCAACCTTCTCAAAGTTTGATAATGAACATGTCCTAACCTTCTATGCCAAAGTGTAAGACTTGTTCTAGGAGACTTTATTGTATTTACAACACAAGACACTATAGACTTTCTATCACTGGTAATCTGAGGTCTTTGTAAATACACCTGGCAGTCAGCATACAACACATAGAGATCATTCTCAAGCCTTCCAATCCCCCTCACTTTCCCATTGAAGAGGTCCTGGAAAATACAGAAATCAGGATAAAACATAGCACAACATTGCAATTCCCTTGTGAGCTTAGACACTGGGAGGAGATTATACTTAAACTCAGGAACATAGAGTACACTACTAATTTCACAACCTTGCAACACTTGTGAGTATCCTACATGACTAACTTTAGCCAGATTTTCAGTTGGCAAATACACTTTTCCTTTAGACTCCTCTACAGTTTTGTTTCTATTTAACATAGTCAAATCCTTCACCATATGTTTGGAAGCCCCAGAGTCAACTATCCACTTATCAGTTTTAGTAGGATAAGAGTCATGCATTATACTTGCTGCTCTTACTTCAGTCTCAGTGTTGTGATCTTTGCCCAGCAGTTGTAAAATCTGTCTATACTGCTCATGAGTGAAGTGTGGTCCTGCTGTGTTATTTAGTTGATCACCTCCTGAGCTGCTAGCACTCATTGTACTCCGATTGCATTGGCCACCAAATCCTGTATGAAAACCATCATCTCTTCCCGCTTCAGAGAAATTAGAAAAGTTTCCTGCATAATGAGCAACATTGGGTGCAAATTGGTTCTTCTTCTTCCCTTTAAAATCATTAGGATATCCATGAAGCTTATAGCAAGTCTCTCTTATATTTCCCTTCCAATTGCAGTAGTCACAGTATAGATTTCCTTTCTTCTACTTAGAATTAGAATTTGAACCATGACTCATATGACCATGTCCTGAACTAGAAGCTATGTTGCCTTTCCCTCCATATGCAGAAGAGGTCATTCCTCCATTTCCTCCACCATAGTTCATCATATTATCTTGTCCTCCATTGAAATTCACATTGCCTCTTGCTCCAAAAAATTCAGATGGCATATTATTTTGTCTGCTGCTAGAACCAGCAAAACTCATGCTCCCTTTTCCTCCAAAGAATGTCATTACTTCATTCATTCCTCCTTTGTCAACAGAATTAGATTTCCTAGAATTCTTTGACATTTTTCAGCAATGACTAGAGAATAAGCTTTGTTCACAGTAGGTGTAGGATACATCATCATAATCTGACTTCTACACTGATTAAATGACTCATTCAAACCCATCAAAAATTGCATTAACCTCTGATATTCAAAATGCTCAGCATGTCTTAGATTCAGGGCAAGGACATCCAGGACAAGGCATTAAAGAATCAAACTCCTCCCATAGGTCCTTCATTTTAGAGAAGTTGACACAGAAGAAGTGCCTTGTGTCAATGTGGCAATTTCTTTGTGTAGATAGAATATCCTAGAACCATCAACTTTATCAAATCTCCCCTTTAAATCATTCCAAACCTTTTGTGCACTAGAAGCATATACTATTCCATTAAGCAATTCCTTACTCACAGACACCATAATCCATGAGAGTACAATCGCATTACACTTATCCCATACATCATGCAAGGATGCATTAAACCTGTCCTTAGCACATTTTCCATCTATGAACCCTAGTTTACCCTTTCCTAGCAGTCCAATTATCATATATCTTCTTCATAAGGCATAGTTCTCAAAACCAGTTAATTGAATTGACACTAGAGAGCTACCTGGAGTATCGCATGCCTGTAGAAACAAAGGATGATGATGGTCAATCACAGTCGTACCATCACCAATTGTATTTGCATGTGCTCCGATTGCTCCGCCATTATTTCTAGGTTTTTGACCGGTATTGATATGGATCGATAGCAATTGATTGAGAAACTTCACGAATTTTTAGTATTCAACTCAAAATTTCAACTATTCTCTGATAATTCGACAATTCAACTACTTCTATGAACGATAAACTGAAGACACATCACAAGTAGCTTCTCTCTTCGAATTACTCAGCAATACTAAGCTCAATTGTGCTTAATCGATCAACAATGCTAAATCTAGCGCAGATACCATGGTCAAATAGCATCAATGGCACAGCGAGGACAATGAGAGAAAAGGAAGAAGAGAGTTTGAGAGAATTCTTCAGTATGAAAATATCAACTGTAATGAATACAAGATACTAGTCTACTATATATATACACTTTTGACGGCTAACTAACTAACACAATCAGTTACTAACTTAATTTAGTTACACTTAGGTATCCCAACTTTCCTAATTACACTTTAGTCCCACTAGTTCTTCTAGTACTTCATCAGCAACTAAACATAGTTGTCAGTTGAGGCCAAATTAAGGTGTCTAACTATGTATTATGCCTAAATTCAAAGTTATAATTCTTCTCATATCAAAATGGTAATAGCATAGTCAAACTTTACTTAGTTTGAATCTAGCGATAGGAAAAGGTGCAAAAAATATTTCAGGACAGATGGAGTAAATTGAACAACAATCAATTAACTTATTTACAGAAAGGTAAACACATAGATAGACACTTAAACTTGGCCTATACGGTAACACTCCAACTTACAAAATAATATCTAGGTACCTCCAAAATTTATGTGACACGTCAGCTTCAGGTAAGTTGTCTATCTATGTATCACGCCTAAATTCAAAGTTACAATTCTTCTCATATCAAAATGGTAATAGCATAGTCAAACTTTACGTAATTTGAATGGAGATACGAAATAGATGAACAGTACTATATGAACTTATTTACAGTAACTTACGAGAACGTCGAGATCATCGGAGAGTGGAATATCGACGAGATCGGAGAGACTGTTTAGGTTTCCAGCGGACCATCGGACTGTAACAGTACCGGTAAACATTGACCAAAATGCTAACAAAAGTATACCGGCCAATGCATAAAACTTGTATCGACCTCTTCCAAATAGTGTTGAATTTGTATTCGACGACGAATATGTCGTCGTCGGTGTAGATACTGGTCTCGATTCATCGTCCTTCATTTACTCTATTTGAAATGTATAATGAATAAATTAATTATAATTTTGAATTTTTGCTTGGTATTAATAATTTGTTTCTTGGAATGATTAATCTGTGTGTATGAACTGAGAAAACTCAGATGTGGATGCTCGATCTGAGGAGAGAGAGAGAGAGAATCTGAGCTACCGGGAAAGAGAAGCGATCGTGAATTTGCGGGCCAGCACGTTGAGTTGTTTGCGTGGAGACTGTAGGGAGAAAGAAATCGGCAAATATACATAGTACTATCAACAATCAATTAAACTTATTTTTTCAAATGTACTCATTTACGTGATGAAATCTCCCCGCTTTGATCCCGTGTTTCGTATATACGATTTGGCCCCGAAATTCTTTTAGATGTGCGCTTGGTCCCCGAAGTTTCAAGATGTACGCTTTGGTCCCCGAAGTTTTCGGAAAATCGAATTTCGACGGTCAAAAACGAAATGCCAAGCACTCAATTCACCATTTATTTTGGCCGAATTACTCCTCCTATAATGGCCAAAACAAATTGGTCTTTCTCCCATTTATGTTGGTGACTTTACTACCTCCATAATGGCCATTATTTGGCTATTATGGAGGCGATTTTTCAAGCAAGATAAACAACCCCTCCCTCACCTATATAAACACCCCCTTACACCATTGTTGAGCACTAAGACATATGCACGAAAATACATAAACGAGATGCGAAAAACGAAAGGCACGAAAATACACAACCGAAATAGTTTTCTTCCTACAACTTCCAAGCATCATTTCGTTACTCAATATTCTTCACGGTAGCTCTTGAGTTTCCTTTGCTCAAGGGTTCCATAAATACATATTTAATTAGATATATTTTAATTAAATTATCTATTTTTATCTAAGAGTTAATAGTCTGTCTTAAACGGGCAAGTCTGCACCCGACATTTACTAGAATTGACAAACAAACAAAACCAACAATATACTTTTTCTTAAGAAATATATAAATGATTAAGTGGATACTTTTTTTTTATACCAAAGAAGTAGTTATTTCTTGGAATGCTTATTAAGTTTTAGCATGCTTTTTGGAAATTATGTGAATGCTATAATTTCTTTTTAATGTGAAAATATGATTTTAATAAAAATATTCCTAGTTAAAATTTGAAAAACTCTAAAATTATTTATTTACGTTTGAACTGCATAAATCATTCGTGGAGTTTGAAATCATCATCTTGATACTCGTATAGGTGTTTGTCACCTCACATGTACGGTACTCTTACATACATAGTATACAACCAATAAAGGTTTGAATTCTATGAATCATTTATGAAGTTTGAAATCTAGCAACTTTCATACTTAAATTGTAAAGTTTAAACTTCATAATCATTCATGGAGTTTGAATTGATAAAGATTTGAATTTTATAAGTTGTTTGTGAAGTATGAAACTCTGATAATTTTTCATACTTGAACTGTAAAAGCTTGACCTCCGTGAATCGCTATGTGAGTTTGAATCAATAAAGGTTTGAACTTTATGAATTATTCATTGAGTTTAAAACTCTAGAATTTTTTTTATATTCAACTCATTGTGCTAAAATTTTAGCTTGCAAAGTTTCAAACTCAACACTGTGTTTGTAGTTATTTCGTGTTTTAGCTAGCGATAGTTTAATCTTGACTTTATTTTCATATTAATCTAAAGGGTTTAGGCTGAGTAGGATCAAGATAGAGTACTTGGAGTGCAAGTTCAGCAACGGGAGCGAGCTGAAGATATGCGAGGAGGTGAGGCTTGGTACTCAGGTCATTCCGAAGAAAGGAAGCTTCAAGTACCTTGGGTCTATTATCCAAGGGGACAGAGAGATTGATAACGATGTCACACATCGTATTGGGGCAGGGTAGATGAAATAGAGGCTCGAATCTGGAGTCTTGTGCGACAAAAATGTGCCACAAAAACTTAAAGGCAAGTTCTATAGAGCGGTGGTTAGACCGACTATGTTGTATGGGGCGGAGTGTTGGCCAGTCAAGACTTCGCACATTCAAAATATGAAAGTTGCGGAGATGAGAATGCTAAGATGGATGTGCAAGCATACAAGGAGGTATAAAATTAGAAATGATGATATTCGGGACAGAGTGGGAGTGGCCTCGGTGGAGGATAAGATGCGGGAAGCGAGTTTGAGATGGTTTGGACATGTGCAGAGGAGAGACACAAATGCCCCAGTGCGGAGGTGTGAAAGGTTAGCTATAGACGGATTTAGGAGGGGTAGAGGTACGCCAAAAAAGTATTGGGGAGAGGTGATTAGACGGGATATGGCGCAGATGCAACTTATTGAGGACATGACCTTAGATAGGGGGTTGTGGATGACACATATTAGGGTAGAAGGGTAGTAGGTAGTCTAGCGTAGTACTACTTACTCTTGCAAAGTGGTAGTGGTAGTGTTATTGTTGTAGGCCCGCTTAGCCTATCTTACTAATAGGTGCATTATTGCTTTATAGTTCCTTGTAATTTGATTTATGTTGTTATGTGTCCTTTAGTGTACTTTGTTTAGCTTGTTTTTACCGGATCTGACTGCTTTTGTTGTTGCTATGCTCTGTCTTGAGCCGATGGTTTCTCGAAAATAGTCGTTCTACCTACCTGAAGGATTCCCTTCTTTGGGTGGGACTATTACACCAACTGAAGCTTAGGAAGGAATGGGAAGATAGGAAGCTTGGAGAGCTAATGGAAAGAAATGTGTAAAAAATAACAAATCTGCGATACAAGGTAGAGGTAAGTTATGCGTACACTCTACCCCCCATACCCACGTTATGAGATTTCACTGGATATGTTATTGTTGTTATTGTATTAAGAAGTGACTATTTATTAATTACATTTGAAATGGTAGCTAAACTTTGATTGTTACGTTAAAATTGGCTATTCCACCTAATTTTTACATTAGATTGGTCTGATCCTCCTCTTTCTTTCATCCTCTTCTTCTTCGTCGTCCTTTTCGTCTCTTCTTCTCCTCCTCTTCTTCCTCTTCTCCTTCTGCCTCCTCCGGTATATTGTTGTTGGCACAAAGATATAAAGGGAGAAAAAAAAAGAGAAACATATTATGGTGGCTTATTGCCAAAAACTATCATAACTAATTTAATTTAAATAGTGGTACTTGTAGTCATTTCCATCAGAATCCATCCAAATACCCGGGATAAAAAATTGAGTGTTTTATTAATAAACTAAGTATAAAAAATATATATTCTACATGTAAATTTATTCAGTTAGGTTCAGTTTTTTCTTATAAAATTAAAAATCTACTCTAATTATTTGATACGATTATAGATTTGTACCGAAACTTATGATTTATTAAAAAAAACTCAATAACTAATTCAGTGAAATTCAATTTAGTCAGTTTGATTGATTTTAAGAAACCATTGACACCCATAATTCTTTCTAGTCTGGACTAAAAGTTCAAGATAATATATATTCGAATACCATATATATTGTGGACTAAAAGCAAGTATAAAGGTAATACAACATTTAATATATACTTTTTATTTTAAATATATATACTCTTCACATGGTTCATCCTGCTACGCAATATATATATATATAATCGTACCGAATAATTAGAATAGATTTTTAATTTTATAAAAAAAATAGAAAAATACTGAACCTAACCGAATATATATATAGAGAGAGACAGATTTTCTTACCAATTAGAAGTATGAGCTTTTAATTTCAGTGATTTGTCAAAATTTAATTTCATTCCATCTGTTTTTTCTACATTACTATGATATATTCTAGAAGATTCTATTTGGGAAATAGAATTAAATAAATAAATACCATGTACTATATATAAAACAGATGTGTCCGCTTTCATATTGAACTCAATTGTAAGCTCTTTTAAATGATTGTTAGTGAAAGTATCTCTCATTTTCTGTCTTGATTCTTTGATTTCACAATGCAAGAGCATTTCTCTCACTTTCTTTTTATTCCTGTATTATAGGGCTACCCTATTTATTTTCACGTAATAAATGTTTAAATCTGTTTGCATCCTTTCAATTGCAGGTTATATCCTAAGGATCGTAAGTGATGAGAAGGGATGCTTAATTTTTTCTTCTTCTATTTTCTTTTTTTACCCCTTTCAATTTTGTACGCAAAAGAATTATTAAAAGTTTCTGTATTAAGTTAAGCTTTTGTACAGGCTCTTGTTGCCTATTTCACATTTTTGTATTAAATTTAGCCTTTTGTATTGGGATTTCTTATATGGCAATGCAAAACATAATCACGATGTGTTTGACTAAATTTTTTTATTTTGCATTAAGTTTAAAGAATTGAAGCAAGAAATGTAATATATATATATATATATAATTTGAAAGATTTTAATTTATATATTGATAGTATAAAGGTTCTTTGAACTATTAGGTCACCTTTATTTGTTATAAAGAAAATGTGATATAATAGTGTAAAATTACACTATCAATTAAGGCCGGCAAAAATAGGCCCAACTCGCCTAGTAAGTTTCTTATTTGTCTCTTTTGTGCTCTCACTCTAATCTCCTTTTTCTAATTAAATTCTCTCAATGATAAAAACCGTATATATTTGTGAATATGTAGGTTACTTATCATATTTTGTAGAACCCTTGTATAAGTGTAATTAGGATATTAGTACCATATTAGGAATAAGATTTTCCATATTTAGAGATTGTATATTGTATATATAGACCTCTTCATTAATGAAAATAATCAAGAGATTATTTCTTTCGTAGTATCAGGAGTCTAGGGCAAAATTTCCTTCTCCCAACTACACTTCCGCCGCCTAGCACCTTCGGAATCTGTGATTCCGACACCTTTTTTCTTCTAAATATTTTCTTCTCTTCCCAAATTCTCTTCCTAATCTCTAATTCTCATCATGTTATTTCATTATATCTACCTCAAAGAACACGTTTCATCCTGCCCTTACCGTCTCCAATATTAAGAACCACATCCCTATTGTTTTTGAGATGGAAAACGTCCAATATGCGACGTGGCAAAATTATTTAAAGTTCACGCACGCTCGCATCAAGTCCTTCACCACATCATCCCCGCGGATACATGCAAGGAGAAGGTGCCTGCCGCCAATGATGACCCTGTGTTCTAGAAGACTCTTGATGCTACCGTACTCCAGTGAATATATTTCACTATCTCTATAGACCTTTAGCAGACGATTATTGAACCCGACGCCACAACAATGGACACTTAGAATAGGGTGCGTGATATATTCCAAGATAACAAAAATTCTCGTGTCGTCACTCTTGAGCAGGAATTCTCCCATGTCACTATGGAGGATTTTCCGAATGTCTCAGCTTATTGTAAAAGGCTGAAGGAATTGGCGGATCAACTCAAGAACGTTGGTGCGCCCGTCACGAATGATCGTCTTGTTCTTCAGATGGTTGTCGGCCTATCTGAGGCCTATAATGGTGTTGGGACTCTTATTCGTCAAAGCAGCCCTCTTCCCCGTTTTATCAAGCCCGGTATATGCTCACCCTTGTAGAGGCGGGGTTGGCTAAAACGGTTGCAACTGGATCAACTACGCCATGATGGCGGCCTTGCCACAAAATTCCTACTCTCCATCATCTTCGACTAATTCCACTTCACATTGGAACAACGGGGTGGAAAATGGGAAGTCCGGCGGGAAAGGTGGCAGCCGCGGCTGCAACGGTGACGGCAGTAGTGGTCAAGGTGGCAGCCGACAGGGGCAACCACAGCTTGGGCCAGGGCAGTGGGCCAACAATGTTGCTGCCCAGTGGGCCCAACTGGCCTAGTTACCCCTTTCCAGGTCCAGCAGTTTACCCAACTAATTGGGCCAGCCAACAGAGGCCCAATTCGCAGCAATTTCAGTCCAGTCAGCCGACTGTTGGGCCTTATCAGCATGCCTTCACGACTGTGGGCCCAGCAACAGTTCCGACACCCACAGATATCGAGGCCACGATGCATACACTTGGATTAAATCCCCCGACACAAATTGGTACATGGACACCGGAGCCACTTCTCATATGACGTCCGTGCAAGGTAATCTCTTGTCTTATTTCAATTTGAGCAAAAATAGTAGCATAATTGTTGGTAATGAAAATTCAATTCCAATTCGTGGTTATGGTCACACAAATTTGTCCCCCTTACTTAATTAAATTTGGTGTATGTCCGAAAATTCACAACTGATAATTGGGTTTCTGTTAACTTTGACCCTTTTGGATTTTCTCTAAAGGATTTCAAGATCGGAATACCTCTAATGAGATGTAATAGTCGGGGAGAGCTTTATCAAATCACCACCACCACCATTTCCACGAGTCAAGCCACACCTTCCACATTTGCCGCTCTTGCTCCTTCCTTGTGGCATGCCCGTTTGGGTCATCCGGGGTCATCTATTATTTCTTCTCTTAAAAATAATAATTTTATTGATTGTACGAGTACGTGTAGTACTCATATTTGTCATTCTTGTCCTCTAGGGAAACATGTTAGATTACCGTTTGTCGCCTCTACTTCTAGTACGTTGATGCCTTTTGACATTATTCATAGTGATTTATGGACATCTCCTGTTTTGAGTTCTTTGGGCCATCGTTATTATGTTTTATTTTTGGATGATTATTCTAATTTTTTTGGACCTTTCCTTTGTCTAAAAAGTCTCATGTTTTTTCTACATTCTTAAAATTTAGAGCTTTCATTTGTATCCAATTTACACGGGAAATTAAAATCATTCAATATGATAATGGTAGGGAATATGATAATGGGCCATTTCGGGAATTTTGTGACACTCGTGGCATATCTTTTCGATTTTCTTGTCCTTATACGTCATCGCAAAATGGAAAGGCCGAAAAAAATTCGTATCATTAATAATATTGTCTGAACCTTACTAACACATGCTTCATTACCCCATCTTTTTGGCATCATGCGTTACAAATGGTGACTTACCTCCTTAACATTCTCCCTAACAAAGGTTTAGCATATCAATCTCACTTAAAATTATAAAGATCCCTCATATTTTCATTTTAGGGTGTTTGGGTGCTTGTGTTATCCACTTTTTCCGTCCACTATAATTAATAAACTTCAAGCTTGGTCTACCGTTTGTGTATTTTTAGGTTTTCCGTATAATTATCGTAGTTACAAATGTTTTGATTTATCTTATAATAAAATCATAATTAGTCATCATGTTATTTTTTATGAAACCCAATTTCTGTTTGCTCAAGTGTCTAAATCCGTGTCAAGTGCTTATAATTTTTTGGACGATGCTCCCTCCCCGTATATTCTATAACAGTGGGCCCGAGAGTCAAATCTGCTAGCAGGCCCACTGCCAGCTAGCCTAAATAATCTCGGCAATGTTCCAGCCTCTCGGCTTAGTTTCGAGACCCGACCTAGTGGTGATCTTGGCCCTGTTTCTGGTTATGAGACTCAGTCCAGTTTCGGCCCAAATTTTCTCCTTCTCCTCCGGGTCATCAGCCGGTAGCTATTGGGCCAGCAGGCCCACTGCCTGTTGTCTAGTCCACCACTAACCCAATAATTACCCAAATCTCGTCAAATTCTATCTCAAGTCAAGGGCCCGTTACGCGTAGCCAAATGGGTATTTTTAAACCAAAATGACATTTTAATCTTAATTCTAATGTCACTAAATCACCCCTACCACGTAACCCAGTGTCTTCCCTTCATGACCCGAATTGAAAAATGGTCATGGTTCACGAATATAATGCTCTTATTGAAAATAAGACGTGGGATTTGGTGCCCCGTCCGCCTGGTGTTAATATTATTCGGTTTATGTGGATTTTTACTCATAAAAAAATTCGACGGTTCTTTTGAAAGGCATAAGGCCTGTCTTGTAGGTGATGGCAAAACACAACATGTTGTGGTAGATTGTGGAGAGACATTTAGTCCGGTGGTCAAACCGGCAATTATTCGCACTATGTTTAGTCTGTCTCTCTCGAAAGCATGACCCATTCATCATCTGGATGTAAAAAATGATTTCTTACACGGTGATCTTAAGGTGACAGTATACATGCATCATCCCTTGAGTTTTAAGGATCCCAATTATCCTTACCATGTCTGTTTGCTGAAGAAGTCCTTATATGGGCTTAAGCAGGCCCCACAGGCTTGGTATAAGAGGTTTGCAGCATATGTGTCTACTATTAGGTTTTCTCACAGTAGGTCTGATCATTCTCTGGTCATCTATCGTTCTGGTACTTCTCTAGCATACATTTTGTTATATGTGGATGATATTATTTTGACTGCCTCTAGCATACATTCTGCTACGTCTAGCACACCATATGAGGATCCCACCCACTATCATAGTCTTGCAGGGGCTATTCAGTATCTTATATTCACAAGACCAGATATTACTTATGCAGTTCAGCACGTGTGTTTATTTATGCATGAAGGATTCGTATTTTGTTCGTACATAATCAACGGAGGCCTTCCCGACATATGTTGCAACGTCTCCAATAGCATGCTCTTACTTCGTCTTTCCCTTAATAAGTCATAAAATTTGGTGCTTTTTGATCCCCAGTTGCTATGGGAACAAAGGACGAAATAACCCGATTTCTGGTGGCGCCCCCTCCACACAAGCACCACGCCTACCTTCAGGAGAAGATTACCGAATGAGTTGAACAGATCGAGCAAGCTCGAATTGGACTGACCTAGTGGATAAATCAGAAATACAGAAACCCACCTAATAAAAAATCCTCTCCATGATTGGGAATTGTCTGATCGTCTTTCTCTACATGAAGAACATAAGCCAGATGACGGAACGGAAGACCCAGGATGTAGAAGATCATAATTATCAATACGATTTATCTCATATTAGATGGTCTAGATTAATGCCACAAAATGGCGAAATGCGCTCAAACGCATTATACGATACATACAGGGCACGCTTGATTATGAGTTGCATTTATATCCATCCTCCGTCTCTACTATCGTATCTTATACATATGCTGATTGTGGTTGATATCCAAATACCATACGTTCAACTTTTGGTTATTGTATGTTTCTTGGTGCTAACTTGGTCTTTTGGTCGGCAAAACGCCAGACTACTTTATCGCAATCCAGTGCGGAGACCGAGTATTGAGGCGTAGCCAATGTGGTGTCTGAGTCATGTTGGCTGCATAATCTTTTATTAGAGCTTCACTTTCCTATTCAGAAAGCTACATTGGTCTACTGTGATAATGTTAGTGCCGTCTATTTCTCTAGAATCCGGTCCAACATCAGCGCATTAAACATATCGAGATGGATATTCACTTTGTTCGTGAAAATATAGCTCGTGGACAAGTACGTGTCTTACATGTCCCTTCAAGGTACCAAATTGCTGACATCTTTACTAAGGGTCTTCCTTTGGTTCTGTTTGAAGATTTTAGGGACAGTCTCAGCGTACGACAACCGCCGCTATGATTGCAGGGGTGTGATAGAAACCGTGTATATTTGTGAATATTTAGGTTACTTACCATATTTTGTAGAATCATTGTACAATTATAATTAGGATATTAGTATCATAGTAGTAATATGATTTTTCATATTTAGAAATTATATATATAGACCTCTTCATTAATAAAAATAATCAAGAAATTATTTCTTTCACTCTAAATTTGCTTCAATTTTTCAACTTTGTATGATAAAATTTATCCCTTTTTTACTTTATAACCATGTGATTTCTCGGAAAAAGGGTAACATACGTCGTATCTATCTTTCATGTGGAACGTATTGAAACTGTCTTACATTTTTCTAATGTTGTGTACTTATATGATTTCTTATTATAAGGATCAAAAATAAAATATAGGAACTCAATAGGCGTATAATTAAGTTTTATTATGATATTTATCCCTTTTCTTTTTGGGTCCAATTTCTCTACTTTTATCTGTTATAGTATTAGTTTAACTGATTATGTCTTGTTTCGCAACAAACCTCGAAATTTGATGGAACATATAGATGAAGTCGAAGAGTCGATTGAAGTCAGCTCTACAAGTGCATGTAGGAAAACTTGTAAGGAATGAAACTACTTTTGGAGGTTACAGTTAAATAACATATGATATACAATATATCATAGGTATATTACCGTGTTGATGTACATATCGTGTTGCTGTACATAGTGATTAGGTAGTATTTGAGTGTAATTAGTATTGTATATTTATTATAATTGTATAATTAGTGTCCAAGTAGAATAAGGTTTTAGGAGTAGAATAGAATATGATTATCATATTATGGAAAGATGTAAAATGTATATATACTCTTTCAATTAATGAAAATAATCAAGAGATTATTTCTTTCATGGTATTAGAAGTCTAGGTCAAGCAAAGTTTTTCTCTCCCGAAATTCTTGTTCTTCGGCCAGCAAATCCGAGAGCTTCTCCTCGGTTTTAGCGTCTTCTTCCGCTCTCAAATTTATCTCTTTCTAATCCCTCTATCACCTATTGTTCTTTCATTATGTCTACATCAAAGAACACGTTTCACCCTGCCATGGTTGTTATCTTCCTATTATCTTCATGAATTTGGAGTTTGATAATAAGCTCTTCAAAGGTCATCTCCTTTGTCTTGAGTTTTAAGTAACTCCTAAACTCATTCCACGAAGGAGATAACTTTTCAATCAGCGATGCAACCAAAAACTGCTCATTTGGTTTCATGCCCTCCAAATCCAGGTGATGTAGAATCATTTGGAATTCCTGGACTTGGGACATCACTGTTTTACTATCCACCATTTGAAATTTCAGAAATTTCCCAACGATGGAATTTCTTAGTACCTGTATCTTGTGCGTTGTACTTCTTTTGCAGTTTTTTCCACAGCTCTTTGGCAGTGCCAACGGTGCAATAGACCGTGTAGAGAGGGTATGCCAAGCAATTCAATATGTAATTCTTACACATGAAATCACTATGATTCCATGCATCAAGAACCATCTTCATGCCATTAATGACATGGATACCAAGGCCCCCTTCACCCGTTTCAGAAGGCGAATGATCTATTTCATCTCCAGCTTGTGGAGGATCTTCCGTTAGGAACTGGGCCATGCCCATAACAGTCAAGTAGAATCATTTTCTGCTGCCATATCTTAAAGTTAAAGCCCATGAATTTTTCAGGGCGTTTGTGATGGAAGGCAAAATGTGGAGCAGTAAAGGCACTGGACGTGCCTTGGGCAGTAGTGGGGAAGGCAGAGGAGTTGCCTTGAACAGTAACGACAACAGGAGGGATGGCAGAATTGTTGCTTTGAGTGGCAGCAACGGTAGCATAATCATTCATGTTTCTAGCCATGTTTCGAAGCAGTTACAACAAGCTAATCTTGTCTTAAAATTGTTGATTACAATGGTGCAGGAAACGAAAATAAGCAATTGCTAAGTAGTACAACACTTACTTCATAGTTTCCATAAACACTATAATTATAGTGGAGTTGATTTGTTCTCACTATTTTATATGATTCTTGGTTATTAAGTACTTTTGATTCCTTTTTTTCTTACTGTTCAACCATGTTTATTTAAATATTCTTATTTATTTTCTGCAGATTCGTATTGTCGAGTTTCAGCTGAGAGTTGTTTGTCGATTTGCAAGTCTAGAGGAACTGAGAGAGCATTGTAGGAGATGGAAACCGACACTTGAACTAAAGAAATTTTCAAGATATTGTAGAATTAGCAATTATATAATTTTTTTTAAGTTTTATCTTGGAGGAAAAAACTTTGATTTTTAATATACTGAACTTTGATTTTTAATGTACTGAAATTGTATGAAATGAACTAAATTGTTTGACAGAGTTTGTATTCAAAGTTGAAGAGGAAGAAGCAAATGAGTTAAATTATGACCCGTTATTTGATCCGTTTTGACCCAATTCATTTTGACCCAAGCAAATGTGAGCGGGTTGGGTCTTAATCCGTCTGTTGTTTTGACCCATTTTGATCCGTCCAGATTTGACCCAACCCATCCAATTGCCACCCTTACTACCAATATATATATAAGTTAAACTCTTTCAAATTATTTATATCTACTCTTTAAGTTCAATGCAATTTCAAGTTTCTTAGTCAATCATTGTGATTATGTTTTACATTGCCATATAAGAAAATGCGATCATTTGTCCATATAAGAAGGTCCAATTATTTATCCTCAAGACTATATTAGTTTTTCTTGATGTAGTTCATTTTGTCTTTTATGTATGGTACGTTACATGTTCACTTATAAGGATGTATATGTGCATAACTTTGTTAATAAATAATTCGAAGTGTTCCTATATGTTGCCATATGTGTTCCTAGCTAGATTTAAAACACCAATAACTAATACAAAAATTAAGAACAAGGAATTTTAAAATATTAACAAATAATTAGTTATGAATCTCGAGTAGAATCTAAAATCAACAAAATCATTCAAAAGTTGTCATAATTGATCAAATCTATGGATACCAACTCAAATTAAGTTTATCTTATATATATATGTAAGGTAAGTATTTCTAAACATCACCCACTAATTTTTAAAATAGGGAATCAACTCAAACTCCGCACAGCAAAGTTCATCTTTAAAATCCAAAATTAACCTGAATCTATCACTGAATCTTGAAACTGGAGCCTAATATAGTTTACCCAATTTGAATTCAAAAGATGGGGCAAAACATAAAGTTATTTGTAAATTATGAAAAGGAAAAATAAAAAGAAAAGGAAAAAAAGAAAGTTGTCGTGTATAACCCAGTGGTATTTCCGTGATATTAGAGAAACATAGGGGTATATTTTAAACGGCCCCGATATATTAGCGTCAAGAGTGACGTGTAGGGCTCATCAATTGGGAAATCAAAACAAGTCCTCCAAACCCTACACTACGCTCCTCGCTTTTGAAAAAAAGAAACACACCGTCTTCAATCTCTACCGTCCATTTTACTTCCACGTCATCAATCCTTGTCTCTCAAAATCAACGGCTACAAATCACTCTCCCAACAAACACATATTAACCATGACTCTGGTTAAGTTAACTCAACCCTGATTAATTACTCTTTGTTCCCCAACCCTGACTCATCTCAACTCGCCTCCCTTATAACTAACGTTTTTAGAGAGAGAAACTATAGAGAGAGAAAGAAACACAAATTAGGTTTTCTATATGCAACGCCGAAGAAGATACCGGAGAAAAAGTTTATTTAACTTTTAGTCCCGAAAATTAGGTTTTGTATTCATTTTGGTCCTGTAGTTTTCTGAAAGTTGGTATTTAAGATACCTTATGTTTTGATTGATCGTTTAATGGATGAAATTTGGGAAAGAGCGATGGAGACGGCGTTAGACGGCGAGAGAAACTTTAGTTCTGTGAAAAACCTAACATTAGACGGCGCCGTTAAGTGTGTTCATGGTAAGTTACCTCATCCGTCAATTTTCGAACGGTTTACGAATCTCGAACACCTTTCGATAGCGAACATCGGTGTATCATCGTTAGAACAGTTTCCACGGCTTCGTAATTTACAGAAATTGATTTTATCTGATAATAGAATTGCTGGAGGTGTTGAATTTCTCGTAGATGCTGGTTTAAATTCACTTAGGGACCTTGATTTGTCGAATAATCGGATTAATGACATCGATGATCTTCGACCTTTGGCTGAATTAAGGCTTGTTTCGCTTGATCTGTATGAATGTCCGGTAACGAGAGTTAAGGACTATCGATCTAGGGTTTTTGGATTGATTAAGTCGTTAAAGTACCTGGATAAGATGGATGTAGAGGGAAATGAGAGGCCTGAGTCGGATGACGAGGAGGAAGATGAAGAGGAGGACGAAGAGGATGATCCAGGGAGTGGTGAAGTTGACGGAGAGGATCGACCATTGAACAATGGACATAGGGTTAGGGTTGGGAGTGAAGGAGTTGTAGATGTGGATGAGGAAGAGAGTGATGCTGATGAGGAGGAGATGGAGATAACTAGAGGGATTAACGGGTCAAAATCAAATGGTTTTCGAGTGGAGGCAAGTGCTGAGGGAGAGGATGACGACGACGATGAGGATGACGACGATGAGGATTTTGTGGAGGAGATAGATGAGGAGGGAGATGATGAAGATGATGTTGTGGAGGTTCATGAGATAGAAGATAGTGATGAGGAGGAGGATGGTGTGGAAGATGATGACGAGGATGGTGATGAGGATGATGACAATGATGAGGATGAAGAGGAGGTGGATAATGATGAGGGGGATGGAGAGGAGCCGGAGAGTACGGGGAGGTTGAATAGTACAGAAGGGGAGATTGATGGACATGAGCATGGGGAAGATGATGCGGACGAGGATGATGATGGGGAGACAGGGGAAGAGGAGCAAGGTGTTGAGGAAGAGGATGGCGAATTCGAAGATGATGAGGATGCTGAAGATGAGGTGAAAATCTCTCCTCTTTTAGTTAGTTATTTATTGTTTCATTTTAGTGTGTCACATGTCATAATTGATTGTTTGGTTAAAAGGCTTCTTGCTAGTTGCATAACTTATTCCGTACTCCTTTGCTGATGGGTGAATTGTTTATTTGTGTGTTAGTTTTGTTATATTTCTCTTGTTATTAATTTTATGAAATATGCATGTCATTATGTGGTAATCTTTCCAATTTCCAGTATGTATTACTTCAATCTGCATTCATTTGCTTATTGCTGCTAGAGAATTGTTAGACTTGTTATCTTATTTGTGATACATGGCCATTAATCAATTTAATCCTTATGTTAATTGTTGTTGGAAATACCAGTAATAATTATTAGGCTACCTAAGCTATAGCTTTATGCAGAAGTCTGATTAAAGACACTAACTGATTGATTTTTACAGATGAATCAAACTTGTAAGAGGGAAGAGGGATCGATTCCTTTTGTTTATGTTTCTGATTTCTAGGCAGCTTGTATCACAGATTCGTAAGTGCTAAGAATAGTAAAAGTAGTAGGGTTATTGACTCTTTCGTTTGGGGTATAGACACTGTCAATTTGTTTATGTGGAAAATTCTTTAAATTATAAAAGTTTGTTGAATGACAACAGTTTTATAGTTTATATGATACTTGCAGCTTTATCTACCTGCACATCTTCTAGTTGTATGATTAGATTCTGCATAACCAGTCTAATATCCATGGGAAACTCTGATTTTCCCTGAGATCTTGACCTTATTAGATTTCCTACTCAAATAATATGCATGAAAATATTGAAGAAGGTTCTAGTGGATAGTGTTTTGTTGGGTGAGAATTTTGAGAATTCTCTTTAATGTTTCTTTTTCATTTTTTGTGCTTGCAATTATATTAAAGGAGCAAATGATAAGGCTTGAAGTGGAAAATTTAGACAATTTTCTGTGTTTTTGTTGTGTTGCGGTTTTGATCTCTCTTGCTTTCATTCATTTTTCCTGAATGGCTTCTATTTATGCACTATCTCTTGATTTCCACTTTTTGGAATCTAATGTTTGCTGTGATCTGACCTGTTCCCATTGTGCTTGTCTTGTAAGAAACTCCTTTGAAAGGGGTAGGATATGGTGTTTTTAGCCCTTACAATCTTTTTGTTGGTTTAAGTTGATGTTCTTAAATGAAGCTGTCACAATGTATTTTTTTTTTTACTTTTCTGCCATCATATACCATTCTCTGTTTTTTTCTCTAAAGGAGGCTGTCTAATGCTAAAATATAGTGAATCTTACCTTGTTGAATCTGTGGCTTATGTGCTATTCTGTGTTTTCTTGGTTTCTTTGAAGTGGTTACTGATATCTGTTTGTGACCCCTTTTTTCAATCAAGTGATTACCTATTTTCGACTTAAATTCATTTTCCTGTTCTCCACTTTTCTGCTATTATATATTATCTTCTTTTTCTGCAAGGAGACTGTTAAGTCTCATTGCTGAAGTTTATGGGTAATTTGACCTTGTTGAATCCACTGTGTATGTTCCTTTCTGCCTTGGTGTTATGTTGGTTATTTTATTTATTTCCTTCTTGCTGCTACAAGGTGTTTTTTATGTGTTTTCTTTGCCCAAGCGTCATTGGCATGTTTGAATGATCTTTTACCTTCCATAGATGTGTTTATGGCTCTGTAGGTTTTGTAATTTGTCTGACCCTGTGTATTCCTCTTGAAAAATGGTTTTAATGGTTAATTTGGCATTACTTTGCTCTGTCGAAAATTTTGTATTATGGATTTTGCAGTGTATATCAGTTTATCCCTATTTTGTGTATGCTGGTAGATGGAGCTTACTTTACTGATTTTCTTATAAATGGCAGGAAGAAGATAATGGCAATGGCTACCTTGTTCAACCAGTTGGTCCTGTTGAAGTAGATGATGATGCTGAAGGAAGTGATATGGAGCCAGTAAATGGTGATGAAGATCCCGATATGGAGGAAGAAATTGAAGATGAAGAGGATGATTATGGTGAAGTTCAAGAGCTGCCACCCTCCTCTTCGAAGAGGAAGAGAGATGATGAGGATGACGATGGTGAGGATGATGATGACAAAGAGTTTGCAAAGTCATCCAAGCACCGTTAGCAACTGTATCTGTGGTGGGTTTGATGAAAGAGATGAACTTGAGAATAGCTTTGTTTTTTCAGACTGGTGGTAGTTATAACTGTTGAACATGATGTTTTCTTGGAACAGAACACGTTTTGGTGGGAAATTCAGGTCTAGGATGATGGGTATACAAATGTTCAAAAGGTGGTTAGTAAATATTGGCGCTCTTGCTTTGGCTGCAGTAGTCGTTGCCTAGTGATTCAAATGACAGTTACCCTCTTCATGAGTAGGTTTTTGGTGGGGGAATTTGAATTGGTGGGAAAAAGCGAAAGGATAATCTCTGCTAGTTGGACAATAGTTAGTAGGTGATAGAATTCGTTTTCCGCCTTTTTTTCTTTCTTGAATTTAAAAAGAATGCTTTGCCTTTTTAAATTGGCTTGTAAAACAGCTTTGTGGATAGTTGTGTGACCGTTTATCACCGAGCCCCTTGATCGAATTATGTCACATGCATCATTTCTTGTCAGCCAACTTTTACAGCTAATTGTTTTTGCAACTTGCAGGTTGTGCCAGATGTCAGCTGTTTGTGTGTCAATTGATTGCTCCTATTACCATGTGACCGATGATATTATACCCACCGGCCCACGATATTTTTTAATAAAGAAAACAATGAGAAAAAGCAATGGTCCCAATCGAAACACACAAAAGGAAAAAAAAAATTCTTCGCTTATATTGTGCTAAAAAAATTGTACCACTTCTTGGGTGGGTATCTTCGATCACAGACATTAGGCCGGGGTAAAAGTATTGATGGGCTTGGAAGCCCAAAAGTTTCGGTGGTCAAATGATCCAATAGATCCTGCGTCAGAAGAGGATGGATAAGTTGCTACATTGAGAGGTGATTATGGAGAGAGCAGGCCAGAGAATATTATACAAATTTTGGGCCGACAGCGTAAATAGCAGGCTTTGCCTGGCTTGGGCCTTTTTCGTCCAAATTTTGGTCAAAGTTCTCAAGCGCGTGAGCTGCACAAGCTGCTATAGTTTGCTGGTTGCGACAAAATGGGATTTCTCTTAGTTAAGTTGTACTTGTAATTAATTTTTAAAGCAAATTACAAAGAGATGTAGCGCGTGTGCGTTTGGATTTGTATTAAATCTCTCAAACTTTCAAAATTTGAATTCAAATGAATGTATAGTATACATCCTCTCTCTCACACCCATACTACCAGCTCCAGACATTGCTCTTCCCCCCCCCCCCCCCCCCCCCCCCCCATTCCCCCAACCCAACAAAACAAAAACGAAATTAATGAGTGTCAAATCGGCAACGTCTCAATTTACCAATTTTTTTGATAAAAGTTGTGTGCTGTGTGGGTGATTATTGTCATTTTACAAAATGAATCCATGAATGGTCGAGAAATTATTGAGCTATAATTTCACGTTACATGTCGAATTGCAATCAGTTAGTCACTACATTTTGTTTATAGCTTAATTATGCTTTTGTTGTCTGTCCAATAACATACTCAATGTAATTTTACAAGTGGGTCTGCGGAGGGTAGAATGTACGCAGACTTTATCTCTACATTTGCAGGATAGAGAAGTTGTTTTCAATAGATTCTCGGCTTAAGAGGAATGTAATCAATGTAGAAAAAATAAGATAGCAAAAAAAAATCAAAAGACAAAACAAATGGTGCAACATATTAATACCCACGTAAAGATAATGATCTACGCATTATTAAAATAGTACAACTAAGAAAAGGAGACGAGGAGATGGGAAGGCTAGTCCCCCACCTCTCGCACACACAACGCGACGCAAACTCAAATACCTATTAACCTTCTATCCTAATCCTCAAACTCCATAATTTCCTTCTTATCATGTTGTCCGTCCTCTACTAACTTATTGCAACTTTTCTTCGTGTGTAGGTCACTAGGTGAGCAAGTTTTGTGAAGTTGTAGTATAATAAAATACTATTCCCTTCGTTGAATAATAAAATGCTACGACGTTAATTTATTTTAATATTGATCTTAATTTACACTCTATATCTTTAACTTTCTGTAAAAATAAATTCACATAGCTAAATAAAACGTATTATACATTACAGCTTTTATAATAATAATATTTTGAAATATATGAAAATGTTGTGATCAATAATTTTTTTTAATTATAACAGTGCCATATAAATTGATATAAATGAACTGATTAAGTAACAAAACATGTCACTTTTTTTACAAGTTGTACAAAATTTGAATGTAAATTAGTTGAGCGAATAAATTTCAACAATCAAATAGTTGAAAAGAAAACATTTTGCGGATATATTGATTGGGACGTCCTAGATAATTTGCCATTTTACGACCAAACACTTGATTGCCTAGTGTTATTTCCCACACCCACAAGAACTCAAAAAGATCAGCTTTTCCCCTTCTCACTCTCTAAAATGTTGGTCTTTCTAGCTCCATCATCTTCCAAATGGCTTCCATCACCAAAACACCCTTACAATACCAAAACAACTCACTCCCATACACAATTCAAAGTCCAATCAATGGCTAAACAAACAGACGAAACCGAAACCGAAAGCCCATTTGAGAAAATTGCCATAGTTGGTGGACTAATATCAACACCAGTAATTGGATGGTCACTTTACACTTTAAAAACAACAGGGTGTGGGCTGCCACCTGGACCTGGTGGTTCAATTGGTGCACTTGAAGGGGTGAGTTACTTAGTTGTGGTGGGTATTGTGGCTTGGTCATTGTACACTAAGTCCAAAACCGGGTCGGGTCTTCCAAATGGACCATTTGGGTTATTGGGTGCTGTTGAAGGGTTGTCGTATTTGTCGTTGTTGGCTATTTTGGTTGTGTTTGGGTTGCAGTTCTTGGATCAGGGTTCGATTCCGGGCCCACTTCCTACTGATCAATGCTTTGGGTAAAGATTTATTGGACTGAGACGAGCTTAAATGGAACTACATGTGGACGCTGATGATTCATGACTCCAATTTGCGTTCGATTGGTAATTGTTTTGTTGTATTGGGGGCGTTTGGTTTGATGGTTAGAGTTACTTATGTATTAATAAGTGATTGGTTAAGCAAGAATTAGTTATATAGAATTTAATTATGCAGTATTCATGTATCATTATTTTATTTTCTATATTACATAAAATAATATCTACATTAATTCATAAGTACATATTTTAGTTATGCGGATTGTAATCTGATAACAGAATAATGCATTTTATGTGTTGAGTTGTTTTACATACCAACTAAATTACTATAGCTGGTGGACTAATATCAATGGTCACCTAACACTTTAAAAACAACCGGGTGTGGGCAGCCACCCGGACCCGGTGGTTCAATTGGTGCACTTGAAGGTGTGAGTTATTTAGTTGTGGTTGGTATTGTGGCTTGGTCATTGTATACTAAGTCGAAAACTGGGTCGGGTCTGCCTAATAGACCATTTGGGTTGTTGGGTGCTGTTGAAGGGTTGTCGTACTTATCGTTGTTGGCTATTTTGGTTGTGTTTGGGTTGCATTTTTTGGATCAGGGTTCATTCCAGGCCCACTTCCTACGGATCAATGCTTTGGGTAAAGATTTATTGGACTGAGACGAGCTCTAATGGCGAACATGTGGATGCTGACGAGTCATATAATTCATGACTCCACCTTGCATTGGATTGGTGCGTAATTGTTTTTGTTGTTTTAAGGAATAGTTTGGTTCCTAGTTAGGAAGAGAGTTATTGATGTATTAAAATTAATGTAACTAATATCATGTATGATAATTTTTAATTGTTTTGTATAAAATTCAGTACCCCAAGTATGATATTTTATTGCCATTTTACAATCGCACATAATAAAATATGAATAAGTTATGAGTCAGTTTATGTATTATTTTATGCAAGATGAAATATGGAATAACTAATATATAAATAATTAAATTCCGTATAACTAATTCATATGTTACTAATATTCATATTATTAGTATCAACACAAGTCTAATCAACGAGCAACGACCCCTAAGTGTATAATTTACCTCTTCATGCCAACAACAACAATAACATATTCAGTGAAATTTCATAACGTGGTCTGAGGAGGATAGAGTGTACCTCTTCACGCCAAGAATCCAAATTAAATAGAACAAAAAAATTGTACTTTCAACATTTTTACTTTACTTTTCAGTTTGTGTTGATAATAGTTTGGTATAGGCCATTGAATTGTTATCCAATTTTATGTGGCCATGGTTTATCTAGGCAATAATCAAAGGGACGCGGTTCTTTTCATTTTTCCATGGGATCAATGTGAGTGGATCTTAACATGAACCACTCAAAATGTCTCTCTTTCTTCTCTCTCTCCCTCTCTCTCTCTTGATTTGGTATTTAAAAGTTAAAACTACTTGCTTGAGTCATAACTAATTCAAATTCGCTTCAGATAAGTTTATTATAGAAGGAAAAGAGGTCAATCTTAGGGGAGATTATCAGAATGGTTAAATTGATGACTTTGCTTCGATCTCTTTGACTGAACTAAAGGAGACTTCGATCATTCAACTTTAAAAATAAGCTTTTTTTTTGGAGCTAAATGAAAGACAATTTAAATTAAAGACGAGAATGGAAAAGGTTCAATAAACAAAAGACTAATTGTGATGACTCAATCCCATAATTGTCTCTGCGGAAATGAAAATAACTAAATAAGCAAGACTAGATGAATAATCAACCATTCATACAACACAAAAGTGAATAACCAACCATTCATAAAAAAATAGAGGAGCAGATAATTTATAAACAAAATATATCAAATCCTACTTTAACTTACGAAGAAATTAGCCTTATCATACCTAGTTTTAATGCACGAAGTTGACACTTGTCTAAATGAAAGTGGCCTTTAACATTTTTAGTTCGTGCAAAGTGTAGTAAAATGAACTTTTCCCAGAGATAGCTACAAATTTAGCTAACACAGTCTGCAACTTGATTTGCTTTGAAGCAATGTAAGATGAAAACATTGGCCTGGTTCATTTTGAAACAGTAGCTTCAATTGCATGTTGTTGTTGGACATTTCTTGTAGCATATTAGTAACAAACTAACAATCTATGAGTACATTTGTACACCAATTTCACGAATGTACGTAGCTACAATAAATAGTGCAGTAATAATAAAATCAAACATTCACTTCCATAATCTGTAGGCAAATACCTTCTCTTTCATTTTTCTATAATGTAAAGAAAAATAGAACATCTCTCTATATGGACATATTACACGCATCCCGCATGTAATAACTAAAAATGAAGAAAAAAGGATCAACATACTCTCTTGATGGAACATGAAAGTGATTATTGCTCCTTTTCTTTTCGAACCTCAGACTGGTCGTCTAATTGACGGTCTGGTTATGCGAGGTTATAATACACTAAGTAAGCGTTTAGACATGCAATTTCATCTCATGATCAGCGTTTGAACATGTGATTTCATCTCATGATTAGTGTTTGGACATGCGATTTCATCTCATCCCAAATCATCCAAAAGGCATGATTTGAGATTTCAAATTTTTACAATGTAAAAGTTGACCCATAAGTTTATATTTTGTAAAAATAGATTCATAAGTTGGTAGATAGATATATTTACCAATCATGTTTATCAATAATTTATATCAAATATTAAAAGAATCTATAAGTTAGTAGTATATTTATAACAAATTTACTCTTATCAACCATGCGAGAGGATTATATTTAAGTGTAGTTACACTACAACTCATGTTCAATTTTCTATTTTATTGAACTAAAGTTTGATCAATTGATGTTGTATTTTCTAGAAAGGCCTTCTAGTGACTTATTAAATTTGTTATGAGCTATGACTTGCTCAATTTGGTAAGATTGTATAAGAATTGAATTTTTTTGATGATTTTCACAACTTGTGGAGTTTTTATGTCTATAAGAAAAAAATACAAAATTGCATGTCCAAACAAAACTTTAACTTCAAATCATCATAATTTCATCTCATGATTTCAAATCATGTCCAAACGGCTCCTAATTGTTTATAAGGTTAATGATAATATAATGCGAGAATAGTTATATATGCAGAGAGTATAATACATGGAGTGCAATTCATTGAATAATAGTACGTGTTATATATTGAATAACGTAACGAGAATGAATCTTGGGTCTAACTCAACCCCAAAAGCTATCTTGTAAGGTGAGGATTGTCCAAGTCCATATAAGGAGTCCATGTTTCCATTTCATATCCGATGTGAGATTCTTAACACTCCACGCACGCCCAGAGCTCGTTAACTGGAGCGTGAACAATATAATTTGTGGGCCCAACATCGACGAACAAAGAATTGAAATGAGTCTGGCTCTGATACCATGTAAAGAATGGATCTTGGGCTTAACTCAACCCCAAAAGCTAGCTTGTAAAGTGAGGATTGTCCAAGTCCATATTAGAAGTCCGTGTTTCCATTTCATATCCGATGTAGGACTCTTAACAGATTGTTACGTAGGAATTTCCTGATTCGAACACTCGGACCACTACACTTGGGTCCGCCCCTGATAAATGTGTTATGTTTCTTACTCATTCACGGCTAGTTCGTGTAACAAATAATTTTTTTCCACATTTACCATTGTTCACAAGGGTGTCCGGGAAAGCAGAGTTACAAGAATTATCTACAATAACTTTAGTCCAAACCTTGTAATTGCTTTAAGAGATTCATCGAATATGCACATATTATTAATTTAGAATCCAATAACGTAAAAGAACTAAAATCTCAAATCCATAAGCTTCAAATCCTGACTCCGCCTCTGACGAGTAGACTATCTATTGAATAATATTAACAGTAACTCAAGGTAGACTACATCCAAAATTTTATTGGTAAAGTGCATCTTCACCAATTCCAATATTATTTGTCATTGTGATTTAAGGTCAAACATTGTGATCATCATACTTGAGGAACACCAAATTTTCCAACTCTTGGAGATAGAATGGATTGTGCATCCACTATAGTCAATATTTTGGGTACAGACATGCCTCCTGAGATTACAATTTCTGCAACATTTAAAATTAAAGTTAGCCACTATATCATACAGGGGAGAAAATCGTAACGGTTTGGTATGACAAAAGTTATTTGCTAGAAAATCATTTTCTATGAGGAAGCCATTTTCTGGTGTTTGGTTACTAGAAAACATTTTCCGTCAAAAGAAGGAAAATGACTTTTCATTTACGGATGAAAGTCATCTTCCTTGCGATTTTATTTTAACTTTTAACTTTCTATTACTTGCACCAGTTAACACTTTCAAAATTATTATTGATAATCTGTAGTACTCAAATGTTTCATCAAAACGCCCACTGACATGCTAATATTATAATTAAACTTTAACATATGTTTTTTCCCGAAAAAATATTTTCCAAGAAAGTGTTTTCTAATTTCTATGAAAAATAACTTTCGTCGTACAAAACACAAGTAAATGCTTGTAAAAGTTGAAGTTTGTACTCTTACCTATTCCCTCTCTAACAGAGAGATTTGGCCTCATAATATCCTTAGAATTGATAAGGAATACATCTCCAAGGTAAAGGTGATTAGTAGGCACATAAACACAACAGAGTTCCTCGGCACCTGTGCTCTTACGAAGAATAATAGTTGAAGTAATGAAGCCAAATGCATATTCCCCGAGACGCGGATGCCTTATAATGGCCACTTCTTTAAAGGCATGTGAATCCTCATCTAAAAATATTCATTTGCTGATTTTGTTTAGTACAGTATTGAGAATGTTGAGAATAAATTTTCAATTAGAAAAGGTTAATTAATATAATTACCTGGTGAAATTGCTCTACTAATTTGCTTGGAGGCAGTGTAGATATAACTCATGAGGGGCATTTTCTTAATGAACCATTCTCCTAAACTAAGAAGAGAAGCACCCAACCATGAGGACATGGACACCCCAACCAATAATATAAAAATTAAGGATGTTACAAATCCAAGACCTGTGAATTGTTAGAGATAGTTATGAGAGACATGGTACTTGCTTATGAAAACATAAACAAAAACTATTCAACATGACTCTTTTTTCCCCTCAAACAAGTATTCCCTCTGTATCAATTTATGTGTTACTATTTTTTTATCAGTTAGTACAAAAAAAATATTTTTATATTTTGAAGAAATTTAACTTTAAGCTTTTCATTTTACCTTTAATAAGAAGTTTTTATAGCTACACACAAATGGTATGACAAAATTAGGACTATACATTTCAGAAATATGCCTTTCTATCTTAAAATATGTAGCGAGTCAAACTATATCACATAAATTAAAACAGAGAGAGTACCAAATATTGTGTGTGCGCGCACATTGCACAAAAAAAATAGGGAATTAATACTGACCGAACACATCGATTCCAAGATAACTATAGATTGGAGAAAAGAAGCCATCCACAAAACTAATGAGCTTCCAAGTGAGGTAGAAAGTTATGGCCATGGGAAATAAAATGACACTGCAAAACAATGTTAGAATTTCATCAATAACCAAAGATGTTTTCTTTCTCTTTGAGTGAATCATTAGTTAGAATAGACACGATTCTATCATAAATAAATCATCAGTTAGAATAAATCATCTCATACATAATTAGATGTTCTCTTTCTCTCTGAATAAAAATATACATGATTCTCCTATCGTTTAGTTTGGCTTGTGATTTATTGAAACCACATTCCATATCAACATGGGTTGGGTCCGTAATAAAAGGAGACATGGAGATTGACGATGATGTCGCACACCATATTGGAGTAGGGTGGATAAAATGGAGGATCGCCTCCGGGGTGCTTTGTGATAAGAAGTTGTCGCCTAGGCTGAAAGGTAAGTTCTATAGAGCGGTGGTTAGACCACATTGTTGTATGGGGCAGAATGCTGGCCTGTCAAGAACATTCATGTCCAGAGGATGAAAGTAGCGGAGATGATGATGCTTAGATGGATGTGTTGTCATACTAGAAGAGATATGATTAGAAATGAAGTTATACAGAATAAGGTCGGAGTGGCCTCCGTGGCGGACAAAATGAGAGAAGTGATACTGAGGTGGTTCGGACATGTGAAGAGGAGGTGTGAGGATGCACCATTTAGGAGGTGTGAGAGATTGGAGATAACAGAAGCTAGGAGAGGTAGAGGTAGGCCAAAGAAGAACTGGGGAGAGGTGATTAGACAGGATATGACACAACTTCAGCTGACTAAGGACATGACCCTAGATAGGAAGATTTGGAGGTCGAGGATTATGATAGAAGGTTAGTCGCTAGTTGAGTTATGTGTGTGAGATGGGTAGGGGGCTAGCCTCTTTATCTCCTCTTCTCTCTTTCTTTGTAGTATTATTTAGGTTTCATGTAGACTCATACTCCTATGTGTGTATTCTTATGTGCTACTTTATTTGTTTTGCAATTGATATCTTGTTGTCTTATTTTTCTTGAATTCCTGCATTGACTATGTTTTTTTTAGCCGAGGGTCTATCGGAAACAACCTCTCTACCCCACAAAGGTAGATGTAAGGTCTGTGTAGATCTTACCCTCCCCAGACCCCAGTGTATGTGATTACACTAGGTATGTTGTTGTTGTTAGAATGGAAAAAATTCTATTGGAAGCACTGCCGCCAAAATGGACCCTGCAATGCATGATGAGATATAGTCGGGCTTCAATATGAATATTGGACACCTGGTGGGCAACCAAAAAAAAACCATTCTCCATGTATGTGAATATGGTTCTTGCTGATTTGGATAATTATTCAGAAATATCTCTAGATAATTAAGAAAGAAATCTTTTAATTCCCAAAGTTTATCTACTCTTCAACTGGAAATATATTGTTTGAATAACAAACTCAAAATTGCATGATCCTAGTGTTACATTTGCTATGAAGAGTAATTAACAACACACAAAATGTCGAGATATTTGTAAGATTGTATTAATCTCCCTTGGGGAGTCTTTCTCATTAATACAAATATATATAGGTGTACAATGTTGAATCCTTCTACAATAAAGATCCCAATCCTACCATAATTATATAATACAAAATATGGTAAATATGTAACCTAGTCTAGGTAGTACACGCGCTAATACACCCCCTCAGTCGGAGCGGGAGGAGGCCGGACGTTAAGACTGGATCTGAAGTCGAGGAAGGCCTTTGGTTAATATATCCGCATACTGATATGAAGAAGGCACATGCAACACCCTAACATGATTAAGAGCAACCTTCTCACGAACAAAATGTATATCCATCTCAATGTGCTTGGTTCGCTGATGTTGAACCAGATTATGAGATAAATATATGACGGATATGTTATCACAGTAAACCAAACACACCTTACGCAAGAGACATTACAGCTCCAAAAGAAGGTTTCGAAGCCAACAGATCTCAGCAACAACATTAGCAACGCCTCTGTACTCTACTTTTGCACTCGAATGGGATAGGGTGGCCTGCCTCTTGGCAGACCATGATATGAGATTATCCCTAAGAACACACAGTAGCCGGAGGTGGAGCGTCGCGTGTTCGGTCATCCTGCCCAATCAATATCCGTGTATGATAACAACCTGGTCAGTGCTGAGGGGTATAGGTGCAATCCATAATCAAGTGTGCCCTCAACATATCGAATGATACACTTAAGGGTAGTAAAATGAGTTTCCTGAGGGCATGCATAAATAAACATACATGCTGAATAACATAAGCGATGTCAGGCCTGGTGAAGGTAAGATAATGAAGTGCACTTGCAAGACTCCTGTAAAGAGTGGGATCGGACACTGGGTTACCATCAACAACACTAAGCTTTGATTTAGAGTCAACCGGAGTTGACATGATCTTCCAGTTTTCCATTTTAGCCCTGTACACTATCTCCTATGCATACTTGCTGACATAAAAACATAGTATCTGCAGAACGAGTCATTGATATCCCCAAAAAATAGCTCAACTTCCCCAAGTCAATCATAGCAAATTCGATTTTAAGTAGTGCAATAATCTCATTTTTCAACACATCAGAAGAGGCAGTAAGCACGATGTCATTCACATATAACAATAAATAAGCAATGCTACTACCTCGATGAAAAGTAAATAGAGAATTATCACTTGCTGCATACGAACCTAATTTGCATAATGTAATGTGCAAAGCGATCATACCATGCTCGAGGGGCCTGTTTCAAACCATATAGTGACTTACGAAGATGACATACATGCTGAGGGGCTGCTGGATGAACGAAACCAGACGGCTGGTGCATATAAACTGTTTCTTTTAGATCACCATGTAGAAACACATTCATCAAGCTGATGAATAAGCCAATGCTTACCCATAGCAATACTCAGAACTGTGCGAATGGTAGCCGATTTCATAACCGGACTAATGTCTCACCGCAATCAATACCCTCCTGATGATTAGTGCCATTGGCCACACGTCTAGCCTTATACCTTTCTAAGTCACCACTGTCTCTGTATTTGTGATAAAAAAGCCACATGCATCAGATCACATTCACCCCTCCGGCCGAGGGACCAAATCTCAAGTGTGTTATTTTGTTAAAGCATTAAACTCCTCACACATGGCCGCATTCCAATTTGGGTCTAATTTGGATAATTTTGGGTTTTTGGGAATTGGGGAACTGGTTTGTGTGGATAGGTTAAATTGGACTTTAGGTTTGAAAATCCCGTGTTAGGCACGAGTTTCCATACGATGCGTGGGGGGCAGTATGAGTGTTTGTGCTGGTAATCGATTATGGGTCACGGTATGGGAGTGGGTCCAGGTACGGGTATGGTGTGTTAATTTGGTTGTTGGGTAATGCTGCTGGTCGATTAGTTTATGGGTTCGATGAAGGGTGGAGTGAGAATACCGATCTGGGAAGATCGATATGGGTGAGACGGAGGATGTAGGGTATGATGTCGGTGGGGGGTTGAGGCGGATGGGTTGGGTCGGCGTTCCGATAGTGGTGGTATAGTGTGGGTTTCCAGTGGCTTGGGGGTTTGCGGTGTTGCTATGAGACGGTGGATGTGACACAGTGAAAGAGACGACAACTGGTGGTGAAACCGAGATGGTGGGCTGATAGCCGGGGGTGGCAGTCGACGGTATTTGTGACTGAGAATAGGATGGTGACGGGGACGTAGAGATGCGGTCGGTGGTGGTGGCTGGAGGTGGCAGAACTGCAGACATGCGGTAGACGGTGTCTGTAGTGGGTGGCAAATGTGGTGTTTGGGCGGTGGACTAACACAGTTCGCTGAGAATGACGGGGGGAGATGTCAGACTCGTCAAGAAAGGTATAGTCCATTTTTCAGAATTTTTGAATATTTGAAAAAGGGCAGGTGGTCTCGTCAAACGTGACGTGACGAGTGTCATGAATTTGACGAGTGGACATGTCATAGCAGAGATAGCCCCTGTGATTAGAAGGGAAGCCTACGAAGACACATGGTGTGGTTCGAGGTGCTAATTTATGAGGGGCGGTAGAGGCAAGATTAGGGAAACACAAGCAACCGAATATCCTAAGGTGGTCGTAGGAAGGAATCCGACGGTACATAATTTCGGTTGGGGTCATATTATGAAGGGTGCTAGTAGGTAAAATATTTAGAATGTATTATACCATTTTGACTGCATAGACCCAGAAGGACGGAGGAAGTGAGACATAAAATAGTAAAGTACGAACCATGTTATTTATGGTGCGGATGATTCATTCTGCTTTACCATTTTAGGCGATGTGTGGGGACATGTGAAACGAAAACACATGTCATTATTTTGATAGAATCGGTGAAACATGAAATTATTGAATTCACGACCATTATCACACTGAAAGGATTTGATGCATTTTTCAAACTGTATTTTGATAAAGGTACGAAACTCAAGAAATTTGGCAAACACTTCTGATTTAAATTTGAGTGGGTAGATCCAAATATAATGAGAAAAATCATCAAACAAGACAAGAAAATATTTATGACCCAGTGAACTAGAGATATGAGATATCCACAAATCAACATGAATAATATCAAAAGGAGAAAACATAACACTTGTATATGATTTAAAAGGAAGACACACATGTTTGTCTAAAGAACAAGAAACACAGTGCTGGGCAAGTTTCCAATTATTACATGTAATAAAATTATTGCCTCTAAGAAAATTAAAAACTGGGGCTCCTGGGTGGCTAAGCCTATTATGCCAAGTTGACGGAGAGATAACGGCTAGAGATATGGGAGAGCAAGAGCTGACAACGGAGGTGGATGTGAATGGATAGAAATCCCCCGTGCTATTGCATCTCGTAAGAGGTGTCCCCATACGAAGATCCTTCACAGTAAAACCAAAAGGGTCAAACTCAACAAAGACGGAATTATTAAGAGTAAATTTGGGACAAAAATTAAGTTCTTAATGATGTTCAGGGCATACAAGACATTATTAAGGGAAAATGGTGGATGAGGTGGTGGTGTGTAGGTAGTACCATAGCCCTGGATTAGAATGCGATGACCATTTCCAACAGTAATATATTGAGGATGCTTTAAACGAAACAGTTTAGAAATTTTACATGCAAAGCGGGTGAGATGAGATGTGGCGCCCGAGTCTATGTACCGATTCTCATCGGGTTGCTCCAAGTTCAAACTGCTAAAAGCCTGGCCCATATCAGAGAGGGCCATAGTATTGGGCTGTTGTGAGAAATTGGCTTGGGCGATGTGGGCCTGTGGCTGCTTGTAGTGGACTGGTCTATAGTTTGGACCCGAGCCCAATACGCCTGGGTTGTGATAGTGGAACTGGGCTGGCTGGACTGCTGGATATGCGGCCCAGTTCCCGTATTGGGAGCCGCCTGCTGGGCCGGCCCATGAGGCTGATGAACTGGGATGCTACGGCTGCTAACTGGCCTGTTGTCCCCTACCGCCTCTACCGCGACCCTTCCTGTTACGTCCACTGCCGCGACTGACTGTTTTCCGACAGTGGTGGCTGGCCGACGGCGGTATTGTTTTTGTGTGGACGTGTCAACTGCTAACGCCTTTTGGTTGTACTCGTCTTGCTTCGTAGGTCATGTCTCTTCCAACAGTAACTGCGAACGAGCTTTGTTAAAAGTTAAAACTGGGTAAGGGGTCAGCTTGTTGTATCATCTGGCTAATGTGTCATATTCACCCTTTGGTAGGATTGCAACCAATTGTAACACCATCTTTGTTTCAGAAACAGGCGTGCCGACGTTGGACAATTGGTCAGCCACCAGTTTTAACTGCCTGCTGCTTTCTTCCAAGTACACTGCGTGAGTGTTCTTGTTGTCTTAAAAAAATTCTTCCAAACGTGTCCATAGATCACAGTCGGAGGCACCCGTTTTCATGATCGTGTAGAGTAAATCCTTGGCAATAGTGCCATATATCCACTGTTTGACCACGGCATCGAGGCGGTGCCATGTGGTGTCATCCATATTGGGAGGACGAGGGAAAGAGTCGTCTATATGATCAAGCACATGATATACACATGCATGAATTCGAAACAGTTCCACCCATGACCAGTATTGGCCATCTTCCTGATCAAGAATTAAAGGTATAAATTCTTGATGTTAGTAACGGCGAAGCCGGATGGAAAGATGGTGAGGAGAGGGTTGTGGGTGTTTGGATGACGACTGGGGTAGAAGCGGAAGCATCGGAAGAGGTGGGAGTAGCCAAATTTTCCATTAGAGTAATGGGGATTGGAAAAAAAATTGGGATATAGAGAAAAACCGAGTATGCCGTCGGCCGAAGAGGAGAAACTATGAGGGGGGGGCAAGGAAGAGGATTTTTCTAAGTTAGGGTTTTGGCTCCTGATACCATGTAAGATTGTATTAATCTCCCTTGGGGAGTCTTTCTCATTAATACAAATATATATAGGTGTACAATATTGAATCTTTCTACAATAAGGATCCCAATCCTACCATAATTATACAATACAAAATATGGTAAATATGTAACATAGTCTAGGTGGTACACATGCTAATAAATATTTATTAAGAGAAGAAGGAAACTAACCATCCGCTCATAAACTTTTTTGTAACCCAGCTATGAATATCTTTGCCAAACGCCTACAAAGGTGAAAACTAAACACAAAATTAACTGCACTCACTTTAGTGGAAAATCAATTGACAACATGTTAGAGTGAAACATAATCAAGAAAAAGCAATCGTTCCATTATTACATCACGTAAAAGATAACTACAAATAATTATTCATAAAAAAAGTGACATTAATAACCTGAAAAAAATAAAATAATTATAACTGGTACCGCGTTTATAAGTTAAATCCTATTAGCAGTGATGATAATTCAAGTGCTCCTCCTTTTTTTGTTCGTCCCAGAACTCAAGCTCCATAGTGTTCTAATTATGGATTCAATATTTTTGACATGTAGTATAAGTATATATGTGAAAGATCATTACTAAAATTTTTACAAACCTTAAAATCTGAATTAATAATCTTAAAAATCAACCCCATTGAGTTTAATTTTTAAATACTGGATTCGTCACTGAAACCCTCAATTTTCATGCAACCTAAGCTTCCAACACGTATAATGTGATAGACAGGGGCGGATGCAGAGTTGCGTTAGATTTATCTGAATTCAGTACTTTTGATGTGGAACATAAATTTATGTATAAAAATTTATTAAAATTACAACAAATAATATATGTAAACACATAATGAATTCAATACTGAAAACGTTAACGAAAAACATATAGTTTAAATTTCGGATCCACCTCTGATAACAGAGAGAAGAAAGACCTCTTTGGCGGAGTGATGAGAGAAGGGCGAAGAAGGTGAGGGAGATTGATCAGAAGATTTGGAGCCGTTGATCTCTGTTACATCTAAGGCTAAGGTTCCCACCGGAATCAGACGTTCCAGATCTCTATCCTTCTCTGATCTTCCCATCTCTTCCTCCCAGAAATTAAGCTGATCAAAAGAAAAATGCAGTTATTGAATATTTCGTCCTAATGAAAAAAAATAAAGAAAAAGTATCTTATATCTCACATGGCCAATTCGAAAATTTCCAACTTTAATTAATTTAATAAATGTTAGTAATTCTTATTAATAAAATCCCTTGTAACTGTCTAATACTATCACTCTGGTTTGAGACATTTAGGCCTCATTTTTTCCCATTTAATAAAGGCCTAATTCTTAATTATTCAGATCTGAGTTATTAGTTACTAGTTTGTTTTTAGGTTTGAATTGTGATTGCGCTACATGGACCGCGATCATGATGCACAGTTGCACCGGCTAAAATCGCCATTTTTTTGAAGTTCTAAAATGCAACAAAATCCCTCCGGATCCCAACCCAAATCATGCCAACAAGCCCAAATGGTATCATTGACTTATTAAGGATTAATTTCAGAAAGTAATTAATTAAAGTTTTAAAACTTAAAATATGGGGTTGAGTTGTCACAAAATCAATCCATTATATCATCACCCAAGAGCTCCTCTTTTCCCAAAATGGTAAAAACCAAGTGTGAAATTCGTCATTCTTTGGATTTATACCTGGCAGTTGCCTTAGCGTGATCGTGGTCATTACTTAAGGTTTTCGTTGGGTTATTCTACGCAACAGATAATTAAAACTTGTTTAAAATCCAACAAACGTAGAACTGTTTGACTATAGGGTAATTTAAAACCGTAAACATAAGACTTGAATGGTACTTACATGTTTACAATATCTGGATTCTTTATCAACGGTGGGTGCGCACGCGAATGCCCTTTCGATTGCAAGCTCCAAGCTTCAATGTATTCCTCCTTTGGAAAGCTAGAAAATCCGGCAGAGGTTCGAGAGAGTGTTTTGATTCCGAGTCTCTAAGACTTAGAATAATGATATGAAAATCAAGTGTATTGAATAATGAAGTGTATGTTTGAATTTATAGGTGAAAAATTATGTCAAACCGGATTAGGGTTTGACCTTGGGCCTGACCCAAAATTCGGGATAGATTATGTCATTGCGCCGCGACCCTATGGTGTGGGCGCCACGACGCTGACGTGGCCCTACACTGTCTCGTTTTATTTTTCGCACATTCTTAATTAAATCCAAAATCCAATTTTGACTTAATTAAAACAATCATTATTCATTTAAATATCTCGATTCTAAATCGAATATTTAATACTCTCTCAATACATCCTTAGATCGAAAAGATAATTGACATAGTGTGACCCTACATGCCTTCACATATCGACATTAATCAAATTAAGGTCTACGCGGAACTCCTAGACGCCGCCGCAAGACGAGCTCAATATGTGAAAGTACGTTTACATTAATCCAGTAAACTTAACCTCTATGTGGTAAGATAAAATCCTTTCATTCACGACACACCCGATCAAGCTTAGGATTTGTCAAGTGTCTATCCAATGGCTTAATCATTGTATCTCATCTATATTAGTTGACAACTAGACCATATTCTAAATATGTCTTAAACGACTTAGTCAACCTAATATCACTGAGAAGCTGAGTGTTCTCTCGAATATACATTCGAGGAATGGATCCTAATCTTGGCTCAACTATCACCTTTAATCCACATCGTAATATACCAAATACAAGCCGTATCTCAACTTATAAGGCATTTGAGCTTAGGACATGATCAAAGTATATTACTTTGAAAAATCAAGTGCAAGTGTCACGTTGTCTTAACTACTTCTCTGGAATATGAGCAAATATTTTTTCCCCCATATATCTATGGCTACTTGGAGGATATGTAATAACTTATCAAAAAAGTAAATAAAGAGGATATGTAATCAAGATAAATATTTTGTAAGATCAATCAAGGAAAAAAACTTTTATTAAATGTTTGTAGAACATCCTACATTATTTTTGTTAAGAGTCCCACATCGGATATGAAATGAGAATATGAATTTTTATATGGATTTTGACAATTCTCACCATATAAGCTAGATTTTGGGGTTGAGTTAAGCTCAAGATTCGTTCTTTACATGGTATCAGAGCCAGACCCATCTCAATTCTTTGTTCACTGATGTTGGACCTCACGCTCAGAGTTAACATGGTCTAGGCGTGCGAGGGAGTATTAAGAGTCCCACATCGGATATGGAATGAGAACATGAACTCTTTATATGGATTTGGACAATACTCACCCTACAAGCCAACATCCATTCTTTATCCATTTTCTTGAACATTTGTAGGAACTTTTGACCGCAATGACTTAATTTGCGTGTGACATACACGTGTTTAGAAAATATGGCCGAATACAAATGTGGCATGAGATACACATGGAGAACCGTTTGATGTATAAAAGGCTGTTCGTTAAACCGGGGTCCGTACAAGCTAGGGGAGCAAAATATGTATTATTCCAATAATGTATCTCTTTTTATTTCTTCTTTAGATGCTCAGAATATTGGATTTATTACTTGAAGATACCATTCGATTATCTAGTTAATTAGTTTTAGCCTAATTATCATTCCTTTACCCAATCTAACCCTTCATCTATTTAGTTTCTCTCATATGTACGATTCGAATGCTGAATAACCTTATAATAAAAAATATTCCTAATATTTTGATTCCGAAGAAAGATGATCTACTACTCCTAGTGTTTTGCCTCTATCTAGGAAATTGGCTAGGCAAACATATGATAAAAACACATGTTATATATAGCACAATCCATAAAATCAATCAATCATCGAATTCGAGTTGGAAGAATTCATAATAAACTATCTAACATAGGGTGTTTTTATAGGAAGTTTCCACGAAATATACACTAATACTGGACCCGCACACATCAAATATAATTGTGCAAATTTTAAGTGATTTTTTTTTTGTGAAAGTTCTTTTGTTTGTTTTCCCAACTCTTTAGAGTGTAATTTCCTAGAATTTTGAGTATTAAAATAGATTGAGCAATTTATGTATAGCTATATAAAATAGATATATTATTTATACATCGTAATTCGAGTTGGTAATGTATGTTTATACATTATATATACAAAGTATGTGTAATGATTACATATAGCTATACAGAACATATATATTATATACACATTTCAATTTGAGTTGGTTTCGTGGGTTAATTCATAATTATACAAAGTATACACAATATATATAGTATATGTAATGTTTATATATAGCTATATAGAACATATACATTATCTATACACCAATGATACAAAATAGATGCGTAGGCTGTGTAGCTATATAGAACATATACATTACCTATATACCAACAATACAATGGGTTATAAATGGGCTATATCAACTGCAAACTAGATGTGTGGGTTGTATGCATAAGTTATTTCCCCCCAGAATATTTACTTATAATTGTGTATTTTTCTTTTCATATGTCGTTTGACGGTTCTTTCTAAATCCCTACATAATTTTTAGAGTTAAATTAAGTTCATGTTTCTTTTTTAACTAGAAAATTTTATCTTCGCGGAACAACGAAATACGAATCAAGTTTTTTACATACTATAAAGTATAAACACGCCTCTATAATCTTTGCCACCTTTACAAATTTAAAAGACACCACAACATTACAATATTTTTTTTGGGATAAGGACATAGATGACCATCAGGGTAAAATTATTGATACTTGTGGTCCAAGAATCTTAAAGGTTCTTTTTTAGCTTTTTAAAAATAATTTCACTTTTTATCCATTTTTTCAATCAATTTCAGCATATGTATATAAACTGTATTATTTTTGTATAAAATATTTATCACTATTGTATATATATAAAAAATGTATCATACATATAGAAATTGTATCATTGTTGTATAGAATATGTATCACTATTGTATATGTATAGAAAAAATGTTACACGTATAAAAAGTGTATCATTATCGTATAGAGTATGTATCCCTAAAGTATATGTATAGAAATATATCATTGTTGTATAATTTGTGTTTAATAAATGTATAATTAAATAATATTTTCTATTTAATTAATATATAATTAATATATAATTAATATATACTTACTAATTATACACATATTATAGACTTTTATATACATATACAGTAGTAATACATATTATATACAAAAATAATACAGTTTTGAAGGCTTAATAATAATTTTTTTCGTTAATCTTTAGTGGCGACTAAAGTCGCCAAATAGTCCTGTTCTTTTTGCAAGAAACCTTTTAGTGTCGACTTTTCAATCGTGTCACCACAAAAAGTCAATTTTGTTTAGTGAATGGGCTGAGCGGCTAGCTCCAGGAATTATTTTGGGCCGAAGGGCCAGCTAGCGGTATTAAGTCCAAAATGAAGCCTTTTTGGGCTTTTTTTTTGGTTGATGGCCTCTCAATGTCCTATACCCTATTTTTTTCTCACAAATTTGTGCAATAATCGTCACTGCTTTTTTATTCTATGCACTTTACTATATCATACAACAACATGAACATTTAACTGAAAGGGGGTACAATGTTTGTTCTATTTCCAAATTTGTAAGGAACTCAAATCCAATGTAAAAGCAACCAACTTCTCAACTATATTAATAAGACTAAACTTCAATTATAATGCAACAACTCAAATGGTAAAAGACCTAAACAAACAAACTAGGGATTGATAGACTAAAGAAGTAAGATGAGAAGATAGACACTCGAGAAGGAAGGTGTCGATAAACACTCTTGACTCAACAATATGCATCACCTAATTGCTCTTACACGACACTATTTGGATCCCAAACATGAACACTTAATATGGTGTTGGGCTGTGCAAGCCCGAGGCTCCATTAATACTGATTTGGGCCCATTCATAACAAAATCAATTTACAGGGGAGCCCTGTCTTGTTATAACATGTAATCTGCCTTAAATTTTAGATTCCGAATAACACTTATCATGAACAAATGCATAGAATTACGTTTTAGATAACTAATGTGAAATCGAACTTTTATTTCAAACAAAAGAGATGAGACAACATTAACGAAAGGAGACGGAGGAACTAAACTAAAATAACTGCATAAACTATTATGGGTATATCAATTTTAATCTTCAAAATCGCCATCCTTGAACAGGCCATCGTCTGTAAGGATCAGGAAGAAAGGTAACCTGCCTTATTTTCTTCTTTTCCACGACCAACACTTCAGCAGGCTTTTGTGTAATCTCCCTATCTCTTTCCCTGCACGTAATGTAGAATAATGTAAATATCCTTGATGGAGTTCTCTTATTAATGTCCTATATATATAGAGTATACAATTGTAGTCCTAATAGAATTATGATCTCTATTTAACCTTAATTACAATTGTAGTCCTAATAGAATTATGATCTCTATTTTACCTTAATTACAATTGTAGTCCTAATAGAATTATGATCTACATTTTACCTTAATTATACTAAATATTAATTAAGAATGTATTGTGAATAAATATGGAATATATTCACTATCACACCCCTTCAGTCGGAGCGGGAGGATGCCGGACATTGAGACTGAATCTGAAGTCAAGGAACAGTTTCCGAAGAAGCCCCTTTGTGAAGATATCTGCATATTGATACGAAGAAGAAACATGCAACACCCCAACGTGACCCATTGCAACCTTCTCACAAACAAAGTGAATATCCATCTCAATATGCTTGGTTCACTGATGCTGAATCGGGTTATGAGACAAGTAGGCAGCATATATGTTATCACAGTAAATAAAAGATGCCTTACGTATGCGACAATGAAGCTCAAGAAGGAGATTGCGGAGCCAACGTAGCTCGGCATTGACGTTCGCAACGCCTCGATATTCTGCTTCTGCACTCGAACGGGAAAGCGTGGCTTGCCTCTTGGCAGACCACGATATGATGTTATCCCCCAAAAACACACAATAGCCGGACGTAGAGCGACGGGTGTCCGGGCAGCCTGCCCAATCTGCGTCTGTGTAGGAGAGCAATCTAGTTAGTGCTGAGGGATATAAATGAAGTCCATAGTCAAGAGTTCCCTTAACGTACCGGATGATACACTTAAGAGCTGTAAAACATGTTTTGCAGGGAATGCCAATACACTTGTTATCTGCTTTAAACCCTCTTGATGTGGTGATAAGGCAAATGCATAAAATGTTGGCACAATTTTCTTGGAGTAATACAGTGGGAGGAGGGAGTAGACACTGGTCATCTTGGATTCATCTTTGTGTTCCAGAAAAAGAAGGAGAACTTGATTTTAGATCTTTACATGATGTATCCATGACTTTGTATTGTAAGATCTGGTGGGATTTTAGAATCACTCCATCTTTATGGAGTGCTTTTATGAGTAACAAATATTGTAAAAAGAACAATTCTGTAATTGTGAAATGAAAGTATGAGACTCAAAACTGGAAGAAAATATTACAGGCCAGAGATATCATTGAATCTAGTGGCAAACAAAGATGAGAAATTCTCTTTTTTGGTATGACAACTGGACTGGATTAAGGGCTCTGTACTATGCGTCAGGAGGAGACACTTATGATGATACAATACAAATATGCAAAAAATTATCAAGAATGGGGATGAGATACTGAGAAATTACAGCAGGTGCTATCTGGAGACATAGTACAACACATAGTGGACACAATAAAACCACCAAAGGACTGTGGAGTAGAGGATGAACCTTGATATATTTTGAGTAACCAGGGGAAGTTTTCTGTGAAGTCAGCTTGGGAATATCTAAGAGTGAGGGGGCAGGAGCATGGGATATCAAGTTTATGTGGATTAAAGAGCTTCCTTTCAAAATATCTTTCTTTATATGGAGGTGTAATTTAAGTTTCCAATTGATGAGGTGTTGAAGAGGATGCATATTAACCTAGCATCTAGACGTTGTGCCGTTCAAATCCTATGGAAGAGACAACCAACATCTATTTGCTAAATCTGTTTCTACTAACAGGACTTGATCATTTTTTTTTTGTTGCAAGTACAAACATCGAAGACTTACGACTACAGCAAATTATAGTGAAATGGTGGAGTCAGCATGTTAATGACAAGTTCAAACCAGTATTTCAAGATATATCAGTTGTAGTTATATGGAAATTGTGGAAAAGAAGGAATGCTTACAAACATGGAGACAAAAAAATCAGTGGAAAAATGCATATATCATGTGTACTCCACTATTCAGTTGCTGGTCAAAGTCAGAAATCCATCTATCCAGCATATTCCTAATCGATGGGATGAGCTAATTCAACTATTGGAAGGTTATAGGTCTCAGGTGAAGGTTACTAAGGTAACTTGACATTTACCACCTAGGGGCTGGATAATATGCAACACTGATGCAAAACTTTCCTTCTTTCACAAATTTTCAGTATTTTATTCACGGAATACAATTCGTTGTTAATATTCATGATGGTTAGTATTCATGTTGTAGAGTGGTGTCTTATTTACTAAAATTCTTTTAAGGCTGCGTACAAATCCTTGTGGTCCGGCCCTTTCCCGGACCATTATGCGGGAGCTTAGTGCACCGGACTGTCCTTTTTTGTTATAAATGGGGTATGAACCTAGAGCATGATGTCCAAACAATGAACAGCTTTGACAAACTCTCATTAAGGTTGTCCGAGAAGGAAAACATGAACTGTGAGATGAGGGACTTCAGCTGTAGCTGAACCATTAGCAAAACTATGTAAACGGAGTTTGCCGGTGTTGTTTTGTTCATTAAAGATTGTATTATTATGTAACATAACTTCATTCCATCTATAACATCCTCCTCTAATGACGCAGTATCTTGACCTTTACGAGCTCACTTTGAATGTTGATATTTCAGTTTCTGATTGTCGGAATGATAACATGTGGTGTGTAGCTTTTCGAAGAAATTGCTTTGACTGGGAACTGCCTAAAATGGCTCTATTTTGGGATGAATTAGAGAAGATGGATCTGATTAGGTTATAATGCTTGGATTTGACTCAATTTTTTCATTTTAAAATTGTTATGTTTGGACTAACGTGGTTGAAGTATATAACAGTGCTTGATTATGTGGTTCTTTTGAAAGCTATGACCATTTTCCATGTTTGCTTAAGGAAGCAATAAGATGGCATATGCACTTATCTACATCATTGGAGTAAATATATTTGATGTATGCTGAACTTTTGCAGGAGTTTGCTGGACATTCTCGACGTGTGCAGCCATGGAGGGAATACTGTAATAGTCGCTGGTGAAATTATTAACCTTTCTGATTACCGATTGTGATAATTCATACAATAGTGGCTGTGAGGGTGGACTTATGGACCCTGCTTTTGGATGGATAATCACCAATGATGGCTTTGATTATCCACACACTACCTTTCAAGGCACTTGCAACTACAAAAAAGCATGTGATGATCATTTGAATTAATGAAATGACATTTATATTTCCCCTGTAAACACAAGTACAAATGAATTATATTATTTATATATTCAATTTCAATATATATATATATATATATTGAAAAACTTATTTTTACTTTCAAAGATGCTGTTACAAAAATTGAGAGTAAAACATCAGGTTGGCAAGTTAAGCTTTATCAGTTGGTGGGAAAGCTATTCTAATCAAGCATGTATTACAGTCTCAATATATCTACCTGCTTGCTGCAATGACTCATCCTAATGAGATATTTCTACAAACCGAAAGATACATGACAAGAGTTTTTTGGGGCTCAAGTGATTAAGAAAAGAGACACCATTGAAATTCATGGGCTAAAATGTGTTTTCAGTTGAAAAAGGTGGGCTAAAATTTAGAAGACTGAAGGATATTAGTGAGGTACTGGCCGTAAAAAGGCAGTGTAGATTTAGAACAGTAGACTTGACTCTCTTTGGGCTAAATTTCTAAAGGTCAAGCATTGCAGACTATCACATTTAGTAAACATAAAAAGGAGATCAAGACTATCTCATAGGTGGCAAAGTATCCTTTCCTTGCAGTCAAGCGGCTTTCACTTCTCTCCTTATAGTCGAGTGGCATCCTTAAGGTTGAGGAGAATTGATTGTGGAAAGTTAATTCAGGTTCCTCAAGCCTGTGGTGGGACACCTGATCAGGTTTGGGGGTCAGTACTCTTGCAATATTGGTTATTTTACAACTATCAGAGTACCCTGCATAAATCATTCTCAGTCTTTCTAAATAAATCAGATATTCATGTTTGGATGCCAACAATAAATGAAAAATTCTCTAGCTCTTCAGCTTGGAAGATCGATAGATAGTGTCAAGATCCAGATCATTTCCTTCAGCATATTTGGCATACATCCACTCCTTTCAAGATGTCTTTCTTAGTATGGAAAAGGCTAAAGAATAAACTTTCTTTTGACAATATTATTAGCACACTTGACATTGATGTTGACACCAAATGTTTGCTACTGTTTAGAGGTAAAGATGAGACTATTTACCACACTTTCATTAATGGGAACTGATTAGGATAATCTGGAATTATTTTGAAATTCCTTGAGAGCCAGGTTCCATCAGAACTTTAATGTTAAAGTGGTGAACAGTAAAATCAAGAAATGGGTTACACACAAAGAACTGCTCAAAATTATTCCTATTGGTATAAAATGGGAAATATGAAAAACAATATGTGCTTACAGATAGCGTAGATCATACACCAAGTATTATATCACATAAGATGGATAATTTTACACAAAATTAACTGTATCATAATAAGGTGGACTAGACCACATATTGATTGGATAAAGTTAAACACAGCTGGCAGTCATAAATCATAATAGTGATGATTTTATTGGAGCTGGAGGTATTATTAGGGATAGCAATGGCCAGATTATTATGGCCTTTACTAAATATTTGAGAAAAGGTAGCAACAATTTAATTAGCAGATGCATTGACCAAGTGAAGTATGAAAAATCAAGAAGAGCATTTTTACGAGGTCAAGAATCTCCCAAAACATACTAAAGGGACATATATGACAAATAGACAAAAAATATGGCCTCCATAAGACATAAACAAAGAAAAAATCCATTTGTACTGTGAAATATGTTTTGGGAGCTTTTTTACTTTGAGAATCTAACTCTCTCCTTATTTTCCAAAAAGGTGGAACTCCCACCTCAGGAGCCCCACACCCCGGTCCGACAGGTCTGTGAAGGAGTTAAATATGGTGACTCATGGTAACTCTCTCCTTATTTATGATTACTGATAGTTGTTAGGCATTTATAACTGCTTCAGATGTTAGCTTTAACCTCTCACTTTTCTACATCTTTTTGTTGATGAAATAAAAGGTCACACGCTATTTAAGGTATATTATATGTATTTATAAAAAAAAGTTGCAAATATTACAATTGGTTACCTTTATTTCTTAAACTAATTATTAATTGTTTAAAATAAGAGTTCACATATAAGAGTGCTTTAAAAGCCCACTAGGCTAAATATAGTAATTTTAGTACTATAATTATTATTAACCCTAATTTCTCATACGTACACTTATAGTGTACGAGAGACAAAAATCTCAAAAATTTCATGCTCTCTTATCTTTTGCATCAAGTTAGGGTTTAGGTTATGGTATAGGGAGTTCGTCCGACATAACGTGAGTACCATCGTTGATCAACAGCGGTTCAATCAGATCAGGCTTCCGCTACAAGAAGAACCTCTAAGTTCTTCATTTATATTTTGTGCACCAATCTATTTTAGGTACTTGTGAATTTACCTGAGGATTATTTCTTGTAAATTTACATGCAATTTTATTATCTGCAAAAATTACTTAGGGATTTTGTTGCTGTGAATTTAGCTGGAGGTTATTTTTTGGGATTTACCTGGAGATGTTATCATCTGGAGAAGTACTAGGGATTTTGTTGTTGTACGTACGACATTACCTGAGGAATTTGTTGTTGCGATTTTAGCTGGGGATTATTGCTTGGAAATTTACCTAGGGATTTTATTACATGCAAAATTACCTTGGAATTTTTTTGTTGTGATTTTATCTGAGGATTATTTCTTGGTGATTTACCTAGAAATTTTATTACCTAGGGAATTACTCATGAATTTTGTTGCTGCGATGTTGCTCCCAAACGCACACACAATTAACGCAATCATACAAGTAATATAGGATTTTAAGTTCAGATATCGTATCCACGAGGATTTATGATTAACTATTTACTAAATTAAACTAAGTCTAATTATCTAAATAATAAATAGAATCCAAAATTATATTCAAAACTAACTAAAAATAAAAGAAAATAAATAATGAACCTCAACCAAGAAAGAATGGATTTTTATCGGAGAAAAGATAGATCTAGGGTTATGACTACTAACAATCCAGTTGAGTCTTTCAATCGTTATACCTATTTATTTTTTGGGTTACTAGTTGAAGGATTAATGTTAACTTTACGAGTATCATTCGAGTTGCTCACAAGCCTGTAGATGTTACTCTATCGCCTATATCTCTATAGTCATCAGAAAATAATAAAAACACATTTAAATCTCCGTATTCAACTAAGCAAGGCTAAAGGGTATATTCTTATCCTCATTAGCGAAACATATTGATACAAATAAGCCCTATTTATTCTTATTACGCATGCAAATTCCCTATCCATAGTTCAATTTACACGCCACAGATAGTGTTCAACTATTTCGTCAAATAATCAAACAATTAAGACTAAGAATAAATAAATAACCCAAAGATGGAAAGCAATAAATATAAACGATAATCAAACGTCAACTTCATGATGACATCAAAACCTAAGAACTAAAGAGTTTAGCTTCACATAGACATGGAGGAAAAACAACAAATACTCCGAATAAAAATATAAAAATGAGTATTACAAAGAAGAAAAGGTAAAACATTGTCTCCAAAGACTCTCTAGGTACAAAGTTCTGAACTCAAGATAAAAAATTATCCCAAAATTATATAAAAATTGTTTCTTATGAACTATTTATAGATGTAAAATAAAAAGCCCACATGAAAAAACTGAGTCCAAAAAGAATTGGGAGAGTTTTTTGGTCCGAAATTTCTTCGATGAAGTGCTGAACAAGGACGTTTTCCTCTTTTGCAAATATCACTTGTTACCTTTGATCTCCTTTCTTGACTTCTTTTCAACCATTTGGCAATGATTAGCCTGACAATCAACTCTCTTTAAGATAGACAAACTCTTTTATAGTGCAATGAATCCTATTCCTCTGTTATGATAATCTCTTCAAGAGAATGAGATAAAGCTGATACCACACCTTGAAGATTTCATCATACATAATACATTTACACTTCAATTGTCGCTCTATTTTTTCCACTGCTGAACCTTAGATTTGGGATCTTTTGTTTGTTCATATTGATAATTCTCCTCCCTGCACTAGGCAATTCAGACAAGTCTTGAAATTGATTTGTCCCTGCAAAATTAAAAGCTAGGTTAGTTAAATAATCCGCAAGACAATTTCCTTCTCAGTAAACATGTTGAATCCCTCCATCATTTTCCTTATTCTCTCCACTTCTGTGATGATAATCCAAGGTGGCTTCCACACTCCATCCACCACTTTCTTCATTAGTAGTGAATCAGTCTCCAACACTAAGGAGTATAACTCCTTTTCAACACAAAATTTCAGACCCTCTAACACCCCTCTTGCCTCTGCTGCAACATTACTTGTTTTACTTTTAACTATCTCCTCACATTGTGCATAAACCAGATCTCCTTGCCAATTCCTCACACAAAAATAATAGGAACTAATTTCAGGATTGCCTCTTGATGCCCCCATCAGTGTTACACTTAAACCATCTCTCATCAAGAATTTTCCAAGCTATCACTTTTGTAATTAATATTGGCTAATACTTTTCTAAGTATTCCACTAACTCTGGCCACAAAAATAGAATGTCCCTTAGCCAAGAATATTCTTTGCTTTGCAAGGTAAAACAGGTTGTTGTTGATTTCATGTATAACTCTCCTAAAACTTAATTTGCCACCATATTTAACTGTGTTTATCCTCTTTCAAAGTTTCCAATGGTGAACAGCTTGTAGAACAGGCTGAAGTTTCTCCCCACATTTAATATGCCACCATGTCTTGATAACTTGCTTCATTTGAATCAAAGGAATTTGTATTCCTGCTGCATTCATAAAAACTCTCCAAACCCCTTTAGTAAAATTACCAGTCATAAACAAGTGTTGTACAATTTCTTGTTGTGGTATGCTACAACAATAACATTTTGAAACCACTGCAATGTTCAATCCCATCAAGATATCATCTGTTGAGATCCTTTGCTTCAATAATCTCCACAGAAAAAAGATATCTTGAAAAGTACTCCCTTACTCCACACCTGCTTGAAATCTTCTCTTACTTGTCCGTTCTACCTAGACCTGTCCAACGGGTCGGGGACCCGCCCGGCCCGACCCGAAAAAACCAGGCCAGAGTCGGCTTATAGCTGACCTGCGAGCCACCCGACCCGAAAAAGCGGGGACCCGATCTTATGTAGGGTCGGGCCAGAGTCAGCATATTTTACTCGTCTGACCCGGCCCGACCCCCGACCCCGATCCGCGTATTTTTTAATATAATTTATATTATTTTTCCTTCATTAATATTTATTTTGTACTTATATATATATATTTGCCATTAATATTTAAGTGATATAATACATGTTTTTATAATATATGTATTGCTCTAATTTACATTGAGCTCGACATAAAATAAGATAATGTTAAATATACATAATATACACACGATATACATGCGTATATTATGTATATTAGTGCTCTCGGATTCCTCCACTAGACCGTATATGGTGTACATATTTAGGTATCATTGTAGTCTCCTAGTTTAGGTAATATTATGGTGTAATTAGTATTGTACATTTACCATAATATTTGTATTACCATAATTGTATATTTAGTATCCAAGTAGAATAAGATTTTAGGAGTAGAATAGGAATATGATTCTCCTATTATGGAAATATGTAACTTGTATAAATACTCTTCCAATCAATGAAAATAATCAAGTGATTATTTCTTTCAGATAAAAACGGTAGCTGATTATTAATTATATGTTTATATTAATAGTCGTTCTGTTAATATCACGGAAGCATAATGTAGGGAGAGAAAGTAGTTTTACCAATTTACAACAATTTTCTCTCCCTACATTTTATGTCAATGCTTTCGGTTCGGTTTTTCAAAAAATCATTTTTAAAAAAAAAAAACCGAGAAAAAACCGAACCGAATTTTAAATTCAATTTTCTCTCCTATATACTACGGCGACGAAGAATCAAATTATCACCTACTAGATTGACAATCATAGCTTTTATAGCTGCCTTATCTGCCTAAAGTCGTGTAAACTAAAAATGAATAAACAAATATGAAGCAAGACCTACCCTCTCCCATTCCAGGAATAATTGAAGAGAGTTATCTCCGGTCACCAACATTGACATAAAAAGTAGGAATGAATAAATGACACATAAGTCGAGGCCCTTTTCCGACTCTGTGCACTAAGCTGCCCTTTTAATTGGGTGACCAATACAATCAAGACAGGTAGATTTTTACGCACATCCAAAACAATCAAAGTATTGTTCAATTCTTACTTCTAAGTGATCTATAGCTCGGTGAGCTTCAAAAAGCTTCGTTACACTTTCTTCGATAACTTTCAATAAAATTACAGTAGGAGGTTGCATGTTTAAAGGCAACCGACGATATGCTTTTTTTTTTACACAATAAGGTAACTTTTAAGCCTATAATCAGTAAATTTTAAATATTTTCACTTTTTCATTATCTGATTTTTAAATAAGGAAAATAATAATATAAGGCAACTTGAACTCTATACATTATTATTTATTCTCGGAATCTGTTTAGAATTATGACATTGTTTACTAAAAAATTCAAGTATTTCGTCATCTCTTCTTTGTTTCCATTACATCCAGTTTATTATACTAGTGATTTTTCTATTCTAGATTGGTCATGAATGACCTCATATTTTATGAATTAGTTATTTTTTTTATACTCGATTACTAAAAATGTTTTAAGAATTTTCTTAGTTGTCAAATCTAACTAGGTTAGATTTTTATCTCTAATCTTTTATCATTCAAGAATTTTTGTCTTGTAGAGATGCCTTTTTTTTTGGTGTAATATCTATATAGGTATTTTTTTTTAATTTTTTACTTTAGTCATATAAAGAAAAAACAATTGCATGAAAAAATGTGATCTCCTTATAGGCATGCACAATGAAATTAAAACATTCCTTCCTTTCTACATTGAAGAATATTACTTATACACATATATATGTTATGTCAGTGAATTTTTTATAAGATTTACATTTACTTTCCATTTTTTACGTTGTGAAAATCTGTATTTGACTTGTTGGAAAGGTGTGTGTGACTTTTAAATTTTAGGTTTGGAAGATAATAAATATATTTGAGAGTGGAAAAAAGTTTGGAGTGGCTGTGAAACACCATTGAGAAAGATGTCTAAATTAAAGTGAAACATAACTTTTTTTTTTAAACAAAAAACTTAAAATAAGAACTTGGCTATGATTCCGAACGAAAATAATCCCTTGAAATCTAGTTTTAGTAATAATTAGGCAGCATCAATAATTTACATGCTTGCAATAAAAGAGAGAAGAATAAATGAATTAGACACACTCGACGAATTGATTACATCAAAACCTACAGTATGTCTTCTCCAATTAGAAAAATATCTACATAAATCTTTCTTCAATATTACACACACACACACACACACACACAAAAAAAAAAAAAAAAGAGTACTCATACGCTTATTGTGTGAAAATTTCAATGAATTTCACTAGATTGTAAGTCTCGATGATTATTGAGTACCTTCATTAAATCATCGACTCGAGCATACGGCAATGGTACGACACATGGGACATGTCTTATTTTCTTCTAACCAAGGCCTAACACAATCATAATGAAACCTATGGCAGCAAACAGAAAAAATCAAAGATATCTCCCTATGTTTAATTTCTTCTATACAAATAGAGCAGTCACTGTTTTTCCCTTTAATTGATGGAGTCGTTATTGCTTCCTCTGAAATATCTATAACTACTTCAATAGTTTCTCTTTCAGTTGTCACTATTACTGGTACAAATTCCTCTACATAGTTCAAACGTCGTCGTGTTACTCTATAACACAACAAGTTTTTTATCAATTTGTAAAAGAATATCAAAAGAAATAAGAGGCATACTGTAGTCATAACGTAATCTCTAATAGAGGGAAATACCATTTTTTTTAATGTTGGTGATGACTTGAAGGTTGTAGATTAATGAGTTTATAGAAGGCAATCAAGGGTTTAGATATATTTATAGTATAAATTGTTGATTTAGAGACCTTTTAGGATTTGGAGTAATTAACCTATTTTTGAAAATGCATATTCTTAATAATCCTATTATGTATGGGGGACTAAATATAGAAACCTTTTCGGAGTAGGATTAAATCCCAAATCATATAGGTGTTGTTCTAGAAACCCTCTACTTTAGAAAAAGGAAACTACGTGCAAATACTGTAGCACCAGCTAGCTAGCTCAACCACTTTGAATAATGTAACAAAATAATATTTTTCCAATATTAGAAAAATATATCATATCAATTAGATTTAAGATGCAGAAAAAAGGCGTTTATATAAATTAAACATGGATGCCACTTGTGGGAGCTTGAAGTTAATGGATGTTTACCTTCTAAAAAATGATTTTAGGATAATCAATTAAATTTGTGGAAAATAGGATTAAGGATAAGTGAATCAGGGTTTGTTTAAAAAATCATGCGATGTAAGAACTGGTTATTATTGCCTTGTAGGCTTTTGCAAGCGTGAGCATACACCGCTCATAACGGGCGCGTTGTACCTGAATGTGGAACATGACATACGTATGATGGTTTAGAAACATATTGCATGTGCTTTAAATACTATTCCCTGCGTTCTAGGGGTTAATTTTAAGGAACATGACATACGTATCTAATTAGGAAACACAATAAGCATAGTCTTTTTTCTTTCTTTCTTTTGTTGTGGGGGGGGGGGGGGGGGGGGGGGTTGGGGTTGGGCAGGGGATGTTGTTTTGCCCATATCTAATTAGAACTCAACTTTCCTTTTTTGTATCTGATACTTTTCTAGTTGGCGAAGCCATATTGTAGGTTTTGAAGTGTGTGTATTTCATTCATTCTTCTCTCTTCTGTTTCAAGCATGTAAAATTATTGATGCTGCCTAATTATTACAAAAACTACATTTCAATATAATGGATGATTTTTTCTTCACAATCATGACCAAATTCTTCTTCTATTAAAAGTTGTACGAGTAAATTTTGTTAAAGTGTGTGACCATTTCATCTCAAAACTTAAGTTGTTAGAGAGATCATACTTTTAATATTTCATTATATTCTCAACACGTCCCCTCACGTGTTGGTCTGATTTTTTTTCATGGTCCAAACACGTGAATTTTTTTTTTTTAATGGATGGCGGCGACATTCGATACCAGGACCTTTGCCTACTCTGATACCATATAGAAATATGAAATTCTCCTTGTTGGAGGCTTCTCATTAATGCAATATATATATGTGTTTACAATAAAAATTTATACTTTACATAATTACATCAAATTAATAATTACAGAATATATGTATAATATATACGTAATCTATACGTATTATTCTCTATCATCAATGACCAATTTGATGACAGTTATACACACACATATAACACTAAGGAGATATAATGCATCTAATATCGGAGTACAAAAGCAACAACATATTTATGTCCTTCATATTCATATTTTTGATCGGCTCATGAAGTAACTCCCAATAGTTACAATACTAGTGATTTGTCTATTCTTAGCGTGGTGATCATGAATGACCTCATATTTACGAATTAATTCTTTTCTAATGCTCGAGTATTAAAAATATCTTAATTTTTAGTCTTCAAATCTAAATAGGTTAGATTTCTATCTCGTTTTTATCACTTAAGAATTTTTGTCATGTAGAGATGCTTTATTTTGATAAAATATATATAGGTGAAACATTTTTTGTTAATTTTTACTTTTAGATCATACAAAGAAAAAAATAATTGCATGGAAAATGTGATCTCCTTACATGCATGCGCAATAAAATTAAAACATTCTTTTTTCTTTTCTGCATTTAAGATATACTTATACACATATGTTATGTCCCGTGAATCTTCAATAAGATTTACACTTACTTTTATTTTCTAAGTTGTAAGCTATTTGACTTATTGGAAAGGTGTGTGATGCTTAAATTTTATGTTTGGAAGGTAATAAAGATGTTTGAGGGTGGAAAAAGAATAGTTAGGAGTGGTTGTGAAACGTCATTGACAAAGATGTCTAAATTAAAGTGAAACATAACCTAATTTTCTCAAAAAAATGTGTTAAGAATATAATGAAATATTAAAAGTGTGTTTTCTTTAACAGCTTAAGCTTTTAGATGAGATGGTCACACACTTCAACATTGTATCAAGAGCCAAACCCTAAACACCCTCCCTGCCCTACCCTTTCGGCTTCCGGCGGCAACCCCCCCGACCGACCCTACTTTTTTTCTCTTCTTGTCGCCGACAACAACCACTTCATGGCTTCTCCCGAATCTCCCGAGGGTTCCTCCTCCCCCCTCCTCTTCTAACTCCTTTCATCCGGCCTTCGCCGTAACAAATATCAAGAACTTTATCCATTTGGTTCTTGATCAAGAGAATGGACAATACTCTTCGTGGGTGGAATTATTTTAAATCCATGTGCGTGCCTACAACTTTATTGATCACATCGACACAACCACACCCCGTCCACCCGACGTTGACAACAAAACTTGGAAAAGGCTTGATGATATCATCAAGCAATGGATATATGTCACTATATCCAAAGATCTACTTCATACTATTATGAAGACAAGTGCTTCGACTCATGAACTATGGACAAGTCTAGAGGAAATCTTTCAAGACAACAAACATACACGTGCCGTGTATCTGGAGGAACAATTCAATAACACCAGTCTTGAGAACTTTGTGAATATGTCCGACTGTTGTAAACAATTGAAATTAGTTGCAGATCAATTATCTAATGTGGGCACACCAATTTTCGAAATGAATATGGTTTTGCAACTAATTAATGGTTTACCAAAAGGTGAGTACAATACACTTGCGATGATGATCCAACAAGCCGATCCCCTCCCCAGTTTCAACAAGGCCCGGTCATAATTGATCTTGGAGGAGATCAGGCATGCCAAACAGGATGAACATAATCAAAAGGCGTTGGTGGTTGATGCACCGGTGATGACCACTGCACCCGTCGGCCATCCGCAACACACCGAAAATCAATAGTCGTAGGGCGGTCGCGGCAGGGGCAGAGGCTGTGGTGGAGGACAAGGCGGCAGAGGAAAAGGATGCGGGGATGGTCCAATTCCGTCGGCCAAACACAACAGGCCCAATACCCATCTTAGTGGGCCGGCCCACTGCCCTAGCTGATTTCCGACAATTGGGCCTTACCCCCTGCCCTTTTCCAATAGTCTCGGCCCAACAGGGCCAGTGGTAGCAACTCGGTATTCTAGGGCCCCATCTAGGCCCATGTCTAATGAGCCAAACACAACAGGCCCACTTCTCAGTGGCCCAATAGCAACAGCAACCATACGGCCTCCCTACTCCTACCGAACTAGGCTAGGCCTACAGCACAATGAATTTACACCAGCCCGATGATGCCTAGTATATGGATATGGGTGTCACATCCCACCTCACTCGTAACTCCAGTAATATTCCTCAACTGTTTAATTTGAATAATCCTCAATTTATTTTAGTCAGAAATGACAATCGCATTCCAATTCAAGGCTGTGGCACCACACAAACCCCACAACATCACCCTCCGTTTCCCCTAAAAACGTCCTATATTCTCCTAACATCATTAAGAACTTAATCTCTGTTAGGAAATTCGCTAGTGACAATTCTGTATCTATTGAGTTTAACTCTTTTGGTTTTCTGTGAAGGACCTACGTACGGGGATAATTCTTACGAGATGCAACAGTGTGGGGGACCTCTATCCTTTCTCATCCAATTCCACTGCAAGTGTCAACTCACATACCTCTTTAGCTGCAATCTATCCATCAACTTGACACAATAGACTTGGGCATGCGGGAGCACCAGTTTTTAACTTTCTTAGAAGTCAAAATTTGATTAAATGTAATAAAGGGAAATTTACCCAAAATTGTTATTCTTGTCCTTTAGGGAAATATGTTATACTTCCTTTTACGTTGTCTTTAAGTGTTACTTTTTCTCCTCTTAACATCATTCATGCGGATTTATGGACATCTCCCATTACTAGAAAACTGGATCATAAATATTATTTGGTATTATTAGATGATTTCTCTAATTTTCTTTGGGGTCTATCCGCTCAAATATAAGTCTCACGTTTACTCCATGTTTCTTGAATTTCAAACATATGTTAAAACATAGTATGAGAAGGACATAAAATCGTTTCAATGTGACAATGGTCGTGAGTTTGACAATTCCCCCTTTCACAAATTTTATGTGGACAATGGCATGGTGTTTCAATTCTCGTGCCCCCATACCTCACCTCAAAATGGTAAAGCCGAAAGAATTCTCTGCACCACTAACAATATGATCTGTACAATGCTCTTTCATGCTTCTCTTCCCCATCCCTTTTGGGTCTATGTGCTATAAATTGTAGCATACATTCTTAATATATTACCTATACGTACCCTTCAAAATAAAACCCCTACTGAAATTCTATTATGTTGGATCCCTTCTTATGGTCACCTTCAGACTTTAGGTTGTCTATGCTACTCTAATCTCGCCTCCACAACCCCTCACAAATTAGCACCTAGAACTATTCCTTGCATTTTCTTAGATTTCCCGTCGAACCATAGGGGGCACTTATGCTATGATTTGTTCACAAATAAAATCATAGTCTCTCGCAATGTCACATTTGAGGAGAACGTTTTCCCATTTGCAAACCTCCAAAAATTTCAAGTCACTGAATACAACTTTCTTGATGATCCTGACACCTCCCCTCTCATTCGAAACGCAATACATAGTGCTAGTATTCTGGCTATCCCGTCACGTCACCTCACTAATGTCCCATCACTGCCCCACAACCCGTCGACCCCCCATCTCGTCGACCACCCCACTGCCTCCCGTTACCGTCACTTTTTCACCTTCCCACTGCCTAATTTTCCCATTGATAACCCCCTAGTAATCCTGCCACCACCACTGCCCGCAATCTACCGCCACCGACCCCACAACCCGAATCCACCATCACTAGTCCCACTGCTCAACATCACTGCCTAGCCCTACTGCCAAACCAACCCCTATTCCTACGTACCGAATGGAAACCCGTGCCTACACAGAATTTTCAAATTGAAAGTTCACTTTAACCTATCCACTCAAGTTATCTCACCTATACCCAAGAACCCAAAATTAGCCAAACTGGACCAGAATTAAAATGCAATCATGCGTGAGAAATTTGATGCGCTCACTACATAACACACGTGTGATCTTGTTCTGAAACCAAGGGGGTCAATGTGATTCGTTGTATGTGGCTATATCATCACAAATTCAGGGATAGTGGTGAGCTTGAACACCATAAGGCGAGATTTGTGGCAAATGGCATGAGGCAACAAAAGAGAGTTGATTATGATGAGACCTTCAGTCCAGTGGTCAAACCTGCCACCATTCTAACGATCTTGAGTATTGCTATGGGAAAGAACTGGACGATTCATCAACTTGATGTGAACAATGTCTTCTTACATGGGAATTTGAAAGAAACCGTCTATATGTATCAACCACCTGGCTTTGTGCATCTATTAGCTTCTCAATATGTCTGCCATCTTCGAAAGTTACTCTATGGTTTGAAACAAGCCCCCCCGGGCTTAGTATGAGCGGTTTGCCACTTACATCATACAAATCGGATTCGTGTGCGGCAAAGGTGATAATTCACTTTTCATCTTTCATCGAGGTAATGACACTGCATACCTTTTTTCCCCGAATCGGCTCTGCTAGTTGGCTTTGTTGCTATCAAGGCATATTCTATGGATGACAAATGGTATCAAAGACCCTTTCTCCTTATTGTCCTGACTGCCTTCTCTGATATGCTGAAAAATGAGATCATTGCCTTGCTCAAATCCAAATTTGTCATGACAGACTTGGGTAAGTTGAGCTATTTCTTGGGATTTCCGTGACCAGATCCGAGAATACAATATTCCTGAGTCATCATAAGTATGCCGAAGAGATTGTTTACAGGGCTAAAATGACAAACTACAAGATCATGCCTACTCCAGTCGACTCGAAGTCGAAACTTAGCGTCAATGATGGGGATCACGTGCTTGATCCTTATCTTTATAGGAGTCTCACTGGTGCACTTCAGTATCTTACCTTCACTAGGCCCGACATTGCCTATGTCGTTCAACAATTGTGTTTATTCATGCATGCTCCCAGGGAGCCTCACTTTACCGCTCTAAAATGTATCATTCGGTACGTTAAGGTACTCTTGACTATGGCTTACATCTTTATCCATCTGCACCGACCAGGCTAATATCCTACATGGACGCCGATTGGGGCGGTTGTCCCGATACGCGTCGATCTAACTCCGGCTATTGTGTATTCTTGGGTAAAACCTCATCCCGTGGTCTGCAAAATGGCAAGCCACACTTTTCGTTGCGAACGTTGTTGCCGAAACTTGTTGGCTCAAAAATCTTCTTCTAGAGCTTCATTGTCCCTTGCGTAAGGTATTCTATGGTCTACTATGATAACGTATCTGCTGTCTATTTATCTCATATGAGATGTAATTAAAATAAACTATATTTACTAAATATAATTAGCTGCTAATAGTTGTTGAAGCCACAAATTTTTTTCTAATTAGTACTACTTCAAATAAAATATATTTGGACCCATATGTATGACTGCTTATCTAAAGACTTTAAGAAAAGCTTGATTTAGTTTCAAACATTCTTGTATCAAGAAACCCCACTTGTCTAAATTTGGATAAGCAATAGGCCTAGCTTCAATTTAGTAAATAAATTATATAAATATGCAGTATATAGAGTAACCAAATCGTACAACTTTTGTGCTTCTTCAGCAATTGTCTCTTAAATGTAGGCACCAAAATACTTGTAAATATAGATAGAATTATAAAAATGCTAGCGTATTCATTCAAAATTCAATCTATAAAGGAAGAAAGAGGTACTTGCTACTTGTCTAATTCAAATTTTATGGGTTCAAGGATTTAAAACAAAGAAGCACGTTGAAATTCTTATATGTCCAATGTTCAATACTGATATAATTTCTTTGGTTTTTATGACTTTTCATGTCAACAACTAATACAAAATATCTATTTTCGAACAGATCCAAATCAAATAGCAATGATTTAAAACACTTAACTTATTTGTCCAAATCAAATATCAATGATACAAAACACTTAACTATTGTTTACAGTTATCTCATAAACTGACTTTCCTTTTTGATCGTTTCAATTATATTTTCAACTCATTTGACAACCTTTTTAGTCGATGAAATCATAACCGAAGAGAAGTATGTGTAGAATTAAAATAACTCCTAGAGTTATTGCGGTGCTTCTACTTGCTTAAATTGATGTACTTTTGAAGTTCGTCTAGATTTTTCACATCCGTCAACTTAACCTTGTTGCTATCATATCTGTCTTCTTATCGTGGAACTCCGGGCTCCATATTAACAGTAAACTATCAAAGTCCGAAGGAAAACTTGAAAGAAAACGGAGGAAGCAATAGAAAGAGAGAAAAATAAAAGGTTCAGTCACAAAAAATGTCAGCTGAGGACAACCATATCAGGTGGTGGCCTTTTTTAGTGAACGATGGATTTTCTTGAGAAGTAATTCAATACTAGAGAGTGGAGACTAGTTGCAAATGTTACAATTGCACTTTTTTTTAAACTAATATATAGTGTATCAAGTAACTACGAGGCATTGTCATATTGTACAAAATTTTCCCACACAGAACAGGTACCATGATCATTTAAGTAAAATTTACAAACTTTGATGGCAGCGTACATTTAAAAGGCGAGAATATTTCTTGATCAAAGATAGACATATACTTTCGTCAGCCTCGAGGAACATTGCAAGTAGACTTACTTGAAGTGCACTGATAAATCACTTCATGTTTATCAGAACTATCAAACAGATTGATCACTACACCTAGCTTCAGCGTGTTCGAATCTAGTAGAACAAAACCATGTCCAGATGACATTTGTTAAAGATGAGTAGACCTACTGTACAGTTTGTTAGGAAATGAAAGGCATTGGTTTTCTTAAAGCTCACTCGAGTAAAGACACTCATCAACAAGCTGGCGAAGATTTGGGTTCTCCATGGCAGCAGCAACCCGTTCTTTATCATTCAACTGCTTATTAACTGCAAGAGAATATAGGAAATGTTTTAAGATTGAAAATGTCTTACTTAAGAAGCTGAATCAATTCTAGAAGTTCTCAAGCCCAGAGAGGAAATCCTATTCAGTGCTACATCAGGAAAAATAAATATTGCTTTCCAATGCTACAAAATTTGCTCTGTTGTCCAAGAATCAGCATGCCATAGATAACTGCACAGAGCTTATATGATTTTCTTTGGTGACAGAATAGAACTAATACTAGATGCAGTTTGCATGTAACTTGTCATAATCCTGTTTTGTCATTGTGTACAGAGTTACTAGTCCGTGTTTCAACTTAGTTGATAAGGTTAGAAAGATTTCTCAATGCCCATTATAAGATCATAATATAAATGGGAAGCATTCATGTTTAATGATTCAGTGAAGCTACTAACAGACCAGTTCTGCCAAGACTTGTATTTGTGCAGCAATTAAGAATTTCATTTTCCTATAATAACAAAATTAAAAATGGTAAATCTTCCAAAAAGTAATTAGGTACTCTAAAATTAACTCTACCTGACTCTTCATCTGCATGAGATCCAGGAGCCACTTTTATATCTACCTGTCACACAACAAAAATAAGCACTTTAGAGGAAATCAAATATAAAACTTGTGGATCAGTTTAGCAGTGCACCGTGTCATAGAAGTCAATTTTTAGATAACACAATCTTAATTATCTTTCAGGAACTCATCGAATACAGGGAACATAGTTTGAGGAGAGCTTTGACATAGATAACAATAGCAATCAATATCAAAATGACCTATCGTTTTCTTTTGTTTTATGTATCCTACTTTTAAGTTAAAGATAAGATCTTATCTATTATTTAGAAATAGACTCATCTTTTATTTAGAGATGAGAGTCCCAATTATGTGAAAAGCTCTGACTAGGTATCAGGACCCTTATTATACAAATAAGATCTTATATACTTTGTTTAGACCACTTGAAAACTTGAGGATGCACTCTATGATAGATTAAGATTTTACTCAATTTATTGCCATCTCTTTGATGTCTCAGCTCTTTGATCTCCCTCTCTGTAGAACAGTGATCAAGAATATAGTTTTCAGTGTTATGATCGCCATTGATTGTTAGATATATTCTTCCTCCTACGTTGGTGGTTTGAACATATACGTCATTCTGTAGAAGGATCAACTACCATCTGATAATCAACGTGGATAACTTTTACTTCATTAATCTGGATCTTTTCTGTTTTCACTTGTTGGAATTTGGAGTTAAATTTTCTCAGGGAATGATTTAGATAAATGATATCATTATCAATATTTTGTGTTGTTATCTTTGATTTTATTTATGATCATATTCAATTAAAGGTAAGCTATACATTAGTTAGAGATAGTTTAATCTTTTTCTTCGAGACAGATCCACATGCACTTCGTTTGGTTTGGAAAAACGTGAGGAATGAGCACATTATTGAATTGATTGCCTTCACAGCTCTCTCTCTCTCTCTCTCTTAGCTCTTAGCCTTTCCTTCCTTTTACCTTTCGTTTCTACTCTACCTATTCCATATCCTTTTTTGGCACCATAAGTTTCTTCAATCAATATAACATTTTTTTTATCTTTAACAAAAGATATAGGTGTGGAGCGAACTCTACCATGACTTCCACACCATAACATATTCACTCTCATCAAACTTCGAAATCTCAGAATAGCAAATTATATATAGCAGATGGAAAATCCGTAAGAAGCAGCTGGTTTCTTAACATGCCACTCGATTTCTGTCAGCACTTAAAGTATAGACTCAGTATCAAGTATAACTGAATTTCAAACATGATGAAACTACAACTAGATATAACTGATAAAATGTCAAACTTTGTTAAGCATAAACTATAGTTTAGAAATTTACTAGTAACCAACTATCAAAAGAAAAAAATAACTAATAAGCAACTAACAAATAAGAAACAAAAGCATGTTGAATGACAATTAAAAAAGAGAAGAAACAGTTCAGAGTTTTCATAAGGTACCCATGATAAACTATAAGTTTCTTAGTAAAGCTACAATTTATCAGGTCAGCTAATTGAAAGGAAGCTAGCATAATAGTAGTTCACAATGTTGAAAATGCAACTAAAGTTTTGTGGAACGTCTAGACTTTTTACAAGGAAAATTATAACATAACTTCTTAATCACAAGTGAAACTTTGAATATTTAGATCAGAATAAAAGAGATTTTTTTAACACCACCTGCTTTGTTATTCTTGCAAGTAGTTACTGCAGGATGCTCCTCAAAAGTAGAAGCACACTGGTTTGCTCTTTCCTAATCATATACACCATTTTACTCTGCTCATTTGAATCCATACACTCCTTCACTCGTTAAAATAAGGAGTCCTTGCTAAGCATATGCGAGATAAGGAGTCCTTGCTAAGCATATGCGAGATGTTTCCTAGAAGTCTAAACCTAGATATTCTGTACTTAAACTAATTAAGTGATATAGAGTGCCATGAACAGCCAAATATAACATGACCTTTATATCAATCTAAGTCAGAGATAAGAAAACCTTAAAATGCGGAGGGAAGCAATTCTTCAACTTCTCTCTCAAACAGAGGCCAATGACAGTTGTCATGCTACAGTGCTGGATGGTTGGGGTGAAAGTTATCCTACAAACAATAACAAAATAAATAAGCAAAACCAACATGAGTTAGGAATTATGGGTAACTTGTTTAATTTACTCCTTTTGTTCCAGTCCGTTTGGTATATTTGACTTGGCACGAAATTTAAGAAAAAAATGAAGACTTTTAATAGTTGTGGTCTTAAACATGTCATAACAATTGTATGGATATAAAAGACTTTCATTAAGAATAGATTTAATGGTCAAAAACACACTTGAACTATCATTTTTTCGTGTGCGAGTTTCCTACCTGAACTATCACCAACTATTTATCATAACAAGTAGGAAAAGTAAACAACCAATAGTTGAGATGTGTTTTGATAAATAGTTGGTGATAGTGCAGGTAGGAAACTCGCACACCTAATAGTTCGGGTAGTAAACTCACGGGTGTGTTTGTGACCATTATCTCTTTAGAATAAAATGAGAAGTTTCAATTGTTCCTAATATAGAAATGTATCAATCTTTTTGGAATAGACTAATAAGAAAACAGTGGCAAACAAATTGGACTTATTAACAGCTAACAAAGTATCTTATATAGCACCCATTCAACATACATGGAGATAGAGCTGGTTCTTAACATATATGGGATTCAAACTAGCAATGCTTTCACAGGTGAAAGATGGCAAAGAATCAGGGCAGACAACTCCATTTTTGTCTGTCTATTCTGGACATTTTGCTGTTGAAAGAAGAAATAAAGACAGCTCTTTAAGCATGAGTCTAACTTACAAAGTTCAAAGCTGTTTTTGCACTGATCTTGTATTTTGGGGGTTCATCTGCAGTAATCTTTCTTGATTGACAACATTTGCTTATCATAAAAACATATTTGTTCACTAAAGCTTCTAGGAAATTGCATAGGCATCTAGGATATTGTCTACTCAAGTTAGTGAACCAGGTAAATTTTTCGCATGAATAAATAAGAAATATTTGCACATAGGATGCATGTGTCTGGAAAAAATTGTTAACAGTTGAATTTATTCATCCATTTCAAATTCCAAATAAACTAGAATCGAGCGACCAAGCTTAACTCGGAATACATGGGATCACATTGCTACTAGAGTAAAATCAGGGAGGTGAAACTCCACAATGAAATAGTTAACTCAATGAAGTTGGAAGTCCCAACTCATTTTATGGCACAACTTGTTCATCAATTCTAAACAGTGAGCACGAAAAATCAGACTTAACAAAAATACACTGGATTTTGTTTTTTATAGTTGTGGTGCTCCGTCAACTTGCACGCACCTCGACTAATTCCACGGGATACCTATCACCTCTACCAGTAACAGATATAGGTAACTCTGTCAACCAAGGCTAGATAGAAAAAATAACTCGATTTTCGTCAGTTACTAGAGTGAAGACGACTTATATGTTTAACTCCAAGTTAACGGACTGACGGACTCACCAATCAGTTAATCGAACAAGATATAGCTAAAATATGTCATGTTTCTCCCTTTTTCCTCCTGTTTATGGAAACGAAAAGAATAAACAAGCAATATTTTTTTTTTTGGTTAAATACTTAAAGCAAGCTAATATAAGCAATGTAAGGTGACAAGTGAACATACAGGATGCGTCCGAGCTTCTCATCAACAGTTATGGACTCCTCGGAGAGCACACTCAGCTGCTCTAAAGAATATGGATGCTCTGGATCTCTTATATCCCTCACAAAATGTATCACAACTTTCAAATCAAGGATCACATCAACTTCAGTCAAAGTAAATTCACAAACAACTGAATTACACTAAATTTCACTCAATTTTTTTTTTTTTTTTTTTAAAAAGAACCTTTACTAAACGAGACAGCCGATTTTTCCTTTTCCTACTCCTTTTTTCCAGTAGAAATATTCAAACAAAAATCATTTAGTATGAGTTGCATAAATTTCGAGAGGATCAGAGCAAACTCACAAACATTTGATGAAAACCAAAATCAACATACAAAACTAAATAGCTAAGTTTCTTCGTTTTTCTTACTCATTTTTTGCAGTAGAAATTTTCAGCTAAGTCGACGTAGTTTTGAATTTGCAGGTATGAACACCGATTTAGCTGAAACATTCAAAAAAATTAAAAAATTAAAAAATTAAAGTGAAGAAAAGGATATCATAAATATCGAGAGGATCAAGGGCGTGAGTATCATCGGGGCGAGCGATCCTTTCCTTCTTGGCGTGAACCACTGGATTTGCGTTGCTCAATCCTAAAGTCATTTTCTCTCTAAATGATACAACAAACAAAGTAGAGTACGGACATAGTCCAATCTATATAAGCTAGAAATAAATAGAATATTACTAGAAAAATAGAATTGATGTTATGATATGACTTTAGTATAAGCTTTCGATTACTTCACAATGCCTTTTTTATGTTAAGATTTTAGTGGTTTTAACGATCCTATTTTATTCTATCTTGATTATCACAATTTTTCTGTTCAATAAAAGTTATATTTGTATACAATAATCGGATTGTTACGGGTATAGTTTAATGATAAAAATATGATTCGTTCGATTATTCCTTAAATAGTTAAAGGATTCTTCGATTTAAATATTCCGATCGAAAAACTTTATTTCTGAAAAAATTTAATTCTTATGTTCGATTTCCAGAATAAAAATTTCAAATCCGATCCTGACATATCTTCATCCCCATGTATAGTAAGAGTCTTTCTCTCTCAATGATAGATTAATCATGATTTATTTTTTCTTATAATTGTTTCTTTTCACTCATTAAACTCTTGATCTCCTATATTCAAGAACTATAGGTGATAGATTTATAGATAGTATGATCAAAGATTATTGTTTTTTTTTTGTAGGTTTTATTATAGTTTGATACTTGTAATTTTAAAAGTATGTTCTTATTGACAGTCTTGAAATTTTTATTTCTTGTGTTGCTAGAGACTATAGCATTTCTATAACAGTATTGAGCTCTCTATTTATGAATTCAAGGAATTTCAGACAATAATGTCTACTCCTTTAATAATGATGTGCATGTGCTGAAAAAATTACTTGCAAGTGGATAATACTAAACAAATTAAAGCAGCAGGACTTTTATATATATGTTTTTAAATAACTTCCTATCTTCTTCTCATAGCAAAAGCAAAACTATATTTTTGTTATTTTGAAGTTTAGTGCGCAATTGCATGACATTGAAACTTATTCGTTATTTTTTTTGTATTTATTAGTAAAATATTTAGGCAAGTAAATAGGTTTAATTGCAGGTTATATTATTTGAATCAAACTATATTATTGATGCTCCTTTAAAATTTTCATTCTTTGAAAAGCGATGTATATTTGTCTTATTTTTCCTGATGAAAATTATAGCCCTTTGACATTATTAGAAATAAAGTCATTCTAGAATTATTATGGACGCTCTTGGAAAATTAGGATCTTTCTCCATGAGTTTTAGTTGTTGACTATGAAATGTTTATATATAATAATGATAATAAGGATACCGGAGTCGGATCATTCACAATTTATTTATATGTGTATGTAATTTAATTAACATCCACAAATACTTTATATTGCCTATTCAATTCTCCAGATAATTTTTGAATAATTGTGAGTTTTTTAACATGAATGAATGACATCTGTGTATGAATTAATGGTAATCCTATATTTGAATTATATTGGTTCCTCAATTAAAAAGACAACTATTTCTCCTTTCACTTAATTCATAGGGTTTCAACTTATTATGAGAACCCCTTTTTATAACTTTAAAGAGAATGTCTCGGCGCTGAGCAAAGAGAAAAATATCTTCTATCTCTACTTAATTTATAGAAAAATCATTCTAAATTTAATATTATATCGTGCGAGGAGTGGTCAAATTCACTAGTTAAAGAAAAAGATAAAAAATGGTTCCTTATCTCCAGTATTTCTTCCGTCCCAACTTATATTATGTAGTCTGACTGAACACGAAATTTAAGAAATAAAGAAGTTTTTGAATTTTATGGTCTAAAACAAGCTAAAAATATGTGTGTGGTTATAGATCATCTCGTCAAGCGTAAAAGATAAAATTTAAAATTAAATTATTGTCAAATAAGGAATGTGTTATTTTTTTTGGATTGATTAGAAAGGAAAGTTATGGTATAAATTGGGACAGAGGGTAGATTCGAAATAGTTCCTTGTGTGTTACTTTGAAACAGTTTTGATCCTTAAATTTGATTAAAAAATGAGCAATTTTTATCTTTATAAGATATTAATTAAATATTGATTTTTTAATTTACTTTTACTTATCCATTTTATTATAAGATATTTTTAAAATTTATCACTTTAAGCAAATTAAGAGAAAAAAATAAATATATTTTTATATGTTTTACTCTTAGTATTAATTACTTATTCCTCATATCATTTCTTAAAATCTAAGACCAAACATTAATTAAAATGGATATTGTGGTAAAATACTCTATATTAAATATTATTTCTCAAAAGATGTGTAAAGTTTAAATTAGATAAGTAAAAGTGAACGAAGAGAATAATTATTAAATTTGATCAAAAACTGTAAACATAGAAATATTTAACGAAAAATCACATTTAGAAATAGAGATTTTATAATTTTATTAAAATCTATTTCAAGAGTTTAATGCAGTTTTTTGAGGTGCAATTTTTATTGTTTTAGTTATTTGTTATATATTGTGTAGCTTTTATTGTTGCAATTTCTTTTTTTTTTTGGTGGAAATTCTTTGTGCTTATAGTAAAATAAAATTAGAGTTTCTATTAAATTTAACAATCATAATTTGATAAATATTTAAGAAGATCAAAATTCATTTTTGATAAATTTTAAAAACTAAAACTATTCAATTAAAACTTAAAGGGCTATATTAAATTTTCTACTCCAATTGTGAACTTTTGTGCACAAAGTTCACGGACTCTTGTCTCGCTTGCAGTTAAAACAGCTGTGCTTTTTGTAGTCATAAAAGTTGTAAAGTTGTCCGCTAGTGACACTACACGGAACCCTGTCACAAAATTATTGTAAGAGAAAAAAATATAGTCAACTAAACTCCTTAACTGAATTTTCAATTACACATCAAACTTTTGTCGGGGTCTTAATATCCCGTTGATCATTTTAAAAGTGAAATATATTACTCCTTAGATGCCGAGGTGATAAAGAAAGTGTAGATCTATGTTTGAATTTTGATATATAAATTATGTTATTTGAACATTGATGAAGTGTTAGTTTGTGTAGATGCATTTCACATACATGCTTTATTTCTTATACAATTTTATAATGCTTTGATAGTAAGAAGAAAAATGTATAGAGAGAACTGCACTAATTGTATGTCAATTGGGTTGCTCTTCAGGAATGTTGAAAAATGTTTTTAATCTCAAAAGAAGTATTTTCTAGATTTAATATAAAGACTTATTAATGGGTCCTAATATTATTTTATACAAATTGATTGGCATTTGTAACAGACAATAAAATATTCTTATGCTATTTCTTGTGAAAATTCATATGATTTATTTATGTTAGTGATTCTAAAACTACTTAAGTTCTTGGAATGAAAAAGTTCTTTTTAAACTTACATCTGAAAACTATCGGTATTAACTGATGTGGTAATACCGATAGTTTTCAGATGTAAGTTTATTAGTTTTTATGAAATTATTAGAAAAAGTTGGATGAAGATTTTATTTGAATTTGATAAGATATTAACAAATAACGTTTTTGTAGGTAATGAGTATTGTAACCATGATTTATTCGGGCCTAGTATTTTTCAAGATGAATATTCTAGTACTTACGTTTAATTGACTGATTCATATGAATTATGGCTTTTTAGACTTATACATGTTAGGTTTTCTTATGTTGGGAGGGGAAAAAATCTCAAAAACTCATGTCTAGATTTGATATTTAATATTATATTAATGGGTCCTTGGTATATTAATTGTGTAAATAGGTCTCTAACGTAAGATGTAACAAATCATGAATGATATTAAAATCAATTTGTTTTCTAAAGGAGGTTCAAAATGGTGACATTAATTTTAATACTAGTATGTTACTGTCTTAACTATTTTTATACACTTTATTGAGCATGATAGACGTCGGAGACTCGGAGTAACGAAAGATACATTGGATCAAATGCTTTAATTTTTAGTATTAGAGACATTGATGTTTTAAATTCCAATTTCTTAAATGTGGTGATTGTTTTTCGAGAGGAATTGTGAATCCATTTATTTTTTCTTAGCCGAATGTGAGTGATTTAAGTTTTAAAAAATAATAATTTATGAACTGTGATAATGTTATACCCCTATTCTGAAATATTTAAAAGTGTGGGGTGTCTTGCTACTGCTGCTCGATTTTGGAAAAAAAATTGATAACGAGTTTTAACACTTCAAAATGATTCTAAAATATATTTTGATGTTGTTTCTTCTCTTGATGCATTATTTTGAAAATAAGTCACTCATGATGAAGTTGATTTTAATTTTTTTAAAAATATTTGAGGGACCACAATTATGGTACTAAATATAGTGATTTTTGTTGTACTAGAGAGGTACAAAGATGCGAAGTGAATTTCAAAATTTACCTGTGGTTATGTATTTATCCTTGGTGAGGATGCCATAACATGAAAATCAGCTAAACAAGATTTAGTTTGAAGTTGGCTGATAATGAGGCTAAGATACTTCTTAGTGACTATTGAGGTTCAGATAAAATCAACGTGTCTATATATTGTGGTTGCCAAGCAGCGTTAGCTGTAGTGGAAAAATAAAAAATTTAATGACAATAAATTAAAACACGTGTTTGTGACATAATGTGGTAAAACAGTTGTTAATAGGTGGAATTATACCATAAATTATGTGAAGTCAAAGGTGAACTTGATCAATTCACATACCAAAAGAAACATCAAGGGGAGTGAGACTTTTGTCAACTTGAGAAGATCAACAATGATGGTAACCCAATCCAACAAAGTGAGGTTGAGTTAAACTCTTAATCCAATTCATATTCTTTATAGGTGGTGTATTGCTCTGCAGAATACACTTGATGATTGGAACTATACGAGTATGGAGTGGTGCCATTCCTATGAAATTATGACATATTTCTAGAGAACTCATGAATACCATGACACGTGCATGGACTCTTAGCGTAAAATCGTGATAACGACAAAGATTGTACAACTATATAGTGATAGAATAAGACCATGGTTACAAAAGAATTTTTGGTTCATAGAAGCTCTAAACTTCACCAAGTATTTTGTAAGTATAATCTTATTTTATCTAGGTATGGTTCATAGTCTATGCGACACCAGATTCGATGCATTGCACTCATATGTGAAAATCCATCAAAATGTTCTTTCTCTTTCTTGTCCTTTTGAAATATGTAAAAACCCACAAAACTTCTTATTTCTTTCTATTCCTCAATATTCTTTTTGAGATATGTGGGGATTGTTGAAAAAATCATGTGATATCTCAAAATGAAATTCTTATCTAAATTCATTCCCCTTATACCATTCAAATGAATCTTATTATTCAAGTTGACCAACTCTTAAATTGGCCATTAATCCTCCTAATTACTACCGTAACATCAAACTTCTAAAGCTTTCATATTCCATTCTATAGTCACTTGAATTGTCTTTCAATAGCATTCAATAGAATTGAATGACTTTTATATTTATATCACAACTAAACGTTCGACATTAAGTTGTTTGTCCGTTGGGGATGATTTTCGATTGAACTTCATCTATTTATTGGGAAGTCTTCTCCCTTACAGCTGATACTAAAAACCTAGAATCAAAATACTTTATTCTTCTTATCTTCTCTAGTGCTGGGTGATTATCTTTTTTAGATTCTGACTCCTAATTTTGTACTAGAAGAGCTTGTTGAATCCTGAAGGATATATTCATACCGAGTGAAATAAGAATAGTGTCTATTGGAAATTTTACTAATGTGGGATTGAGTTTATCCCATCTTTAATGACTTTAACACGTGGGCCCCGCATGTCAAAAACATTGTTTCTTTGCACATGCCTAATCTACTAAGTGAGTAGATGATGTTAGTGCCAAGTATCGTCAAATTTCGTTAAGAAATGAAAGAGATATTGGTACACAAAGTAAGGTATTTGAGACATGAAAAGATGGAATATTTTTTGGCCAAAAATGACAAATCTCCCTCATTGGTAAAAGAGACATAAACTCTAAGTTTGAGTAAGGGTTTGGGATCCCAAGGGGTAACCCATGTGTTTAGAAGGGAGAGGACCTAGGTGAGCTTGGGTTCGGGGCTAAGCCCCAAGCGCGCCGCCGCCGCCCGCTCGTCCCGTCCCGGCTCACTAGTCGTTGGGCCGTTGCTTTCTTCCGAACTTTTTTTTTTTGTTCCTAAAATGTTAACTATTTACATTTTGGTCCATGAAGTTTTCAGAACATCACAACAGTCTAAAAGACTCCAACAGTCATGAGTGTTCAATAGATCAAAACGTTGAAGACATCAACAGTCTTGACTGTTGGCCTCCCTTTCTGGTCTTATATATTGAACACTTCACTTCAAATTACAGAGACACACTCAAAGACACAGAGATACACTGACACACGCAGAACACATCTCTTCTGTCTAGAAACTCAAACAAGCTTTTCTTTTATGTTCCGTTCATCGTCCAGAACATACAAACAGAAAACGGAAAGTACAGAAAGAAGGCAGAAAACATTTCTCTCTCTCTTTCTTCAGCAATCTGTTCTTATTCATTGTCTTCATTAGAATCAATTGTATTTTCTTTGTGCAGTTGATTAATTGTTGTTTTATCTTGAGAGACTATTTTCCAATACCGTAAAAGCATTTATACGGGGTAATTTTATCTTAAAGACAAAGAGTCATCTCTCGACTCAGCGTTCTCTTTGTTTAACCTTTTGAATACACTTTAACCCCGTTTTTACCTACAATTTTAAGAAAAAAGCTTACAGTGTCTTCGGACACACCTCAAGCTATAAAAAAAAAAATCTAAAAGTGTTCGTGATCAAATTTTTTTTATAAGATTTCCAACATATTATACATATCTTTAATTTCATACCACAAAGTAAGAAATACTGATAGAACAATTAAGGTGTACAAAAATTAATTTGATAATGTCATGATAAAAGAAAATAATGATACATTTGTCAATCACTCTTATAGAACCTCGTGCCAGTTCAAATTTCTTGAACAATTCATGGAGTTTAAATTTTCACAATCTAAGTGTAAAAATATGTTGGAGTTTCAAACTTTGTAAATGATTCATGGAGTTCATGCATTTATCAGTTTGGACTCCATTATTCGTTTATAAAGTTTGAACTAATAAATGTTAGAACTTCAAAAAAGGTTGGAGTTTTTTCATAGTTTGGTAGGGAAGTTTTGGTAAAATGTTTCTGTTCACATTAAAAATTATTATTTTAAAAAAAAACGCTAGCTAAAATTGAATCTGTTGCGCTTTGTACCCTTGATGTATTTCCTGTTTTGTGATTTGTACCCTATCCTATTTTTTTTAATAATTCATACCCTAAACTCTTTTTAATTTTGTGTCATTTCTTTTTTTATTATTTGTATTCCAATTTTGTCCTTGTGAAAAATATAAAAAAAACGAGTGGTTTCATAATTTTAAAAGAAATTAAAGAGGTTAGGATGTGAATCATAAAAAATAATAGGATAGAATACAAATCATAAAATAGGACACAAGAGTGCAAAACGCAACGGACTCGCTAAAATTTTATTAGCAAACTAAAGAATGCCTATTTGCAAATTTCTCCCTGAAAGTAGTAGGTTCTCTGGATATCAAAGAGGTCCAAGTTGTTCTAGCTAGGGCAATTCGCACCATTGCCCTATTTTAGGGTGGTCTTTTAATTTTTGTCCTTCAAATGGGTGGTCTTTAATTTATACCTTTCGTCTAAAAAAAAAGAGTGAAAATAACCCTGAATTTCGAATTTTAGCAGAGTCAAAAAGAAAAATAAATAGCAACACAAGATTTTCATAGAAACTATGTCTATTCGGCTAAAGTTGTCTAGAGACTATGCCTTAAGGGTCATAGTTTCTATGTAACTATGCCTAAAGACAAAGTTTCGTTGAAAAATTAAAATTATGCTTTGTCCAACTCGTTACATAGAAATTATGGCCCACGGTGCATATTCGGTATAACTTTGACCGAATATGCATAATTTCTACGATAATCTTGTCTTGCGACCTTTTTTTTTCCTCTGCTGGGATTGGAATCAGAATATCTGATTTAGTAGGAACTGAACCTACACCAACAAGAATATCTGATTTAGTAGGAACTGAACCTACACCAACAAGAATCACCAGTAGGTACTGAACCTACACCAACAAGAATTATGAGTAGGAACTGAACCTACACCAACAAGAATTACCAGTAGGTACTAATCCTACACCAACAAGAATTACGAGTAGGAACTGAACCTACAACTGAACCTACACCAACAAGAATCATCAGTAGGTACTGAACCTACACCAACAAGAATCACCAGTAGGAACTGAACCTACACCAACAAGAATCACCAGTAAGTACTAATCCTGTGAACTGAACCTACACCAACAAGAATCACGAGTAGGAACTGAACCTACACCAACAAGAATCACCAGTAGGAACTGAACCTACACCAACAAGAATTACCAGTAGGTACTGAACCTACAACAAGAATCACGAGTCAACAAGAATCACGAGTAGGAACTGAACCTACACCAATTATGAATTGGGCGACCATCATTCAGTCATGGATACTTAGTATTAAAGCAAGATCTTTAAGCAGGTGTTGTGTTCTCTTTGTACAGGAATGCTCCAACATAAATAAGGGAGGCTTAAGCAAGACAGCATACAAAAAACATCTTCATGTCACAGGTCATATTCTTCATTACATGCAACAAATAAGTACAGCGTTAAGTTAGTCAGCAGCTCTCTCACCTACAAAATACTACTCCATGTGAAAATACACTTACAGAAAACAAACGAAACACAGGAAGTGACCGTCTCATCTTAACTCACAGGATGATGACCTGAGGCCTCAACAAGATTAAATCCCATGACTGAAAACATTTCGTACTGCTAATTACTAATTGCTCATAGTTCTGTAGAGCCGGTTCTCATCTTCTTTCCTAGGTTGCCAGCAGCATCTGAAGCCTTCTCTTTAGCAGCTTCATACCTTTCCTTAGCTTGCTCAGTCATAGTATCCTTGGCGGATGTATAGGTTTCGTGAACCTTTGATTTTGCAGCTTCATATTCATCGTATGCTTTATCTTTCCCTTCGGCCAATACATCCCTTGTCGAGTCTTTCGTATCAGTAGCCATTTTTAAGGTGTCATAGGAGTTGGACGCTTTATCTTTCACCGTGTCTTTCGCATTAGCAGCACCATTAGAAGCCATGTCCGTTGCTTGATTCATCTTATCGGATGCGTACCTGTAAGCATCATTGGCGCTATCTTTGGCCTCGCCTGCCATGTCTGAAGCCTTGCCCATGGCTTGACCCACTTTGTCAGTAGCGGAACCATACGTGTGGCTAGCTTTTTCTTGCATTTCCCCCTTGGAGTTGCTACCCATTTGCGAAGCTGCAGTCATGCCATCATCCACTTTCTGAGAGGCAAAGTCATAGGCCTCGGAAGCTTTATGTTTGGCTCCTTCTTTGGCATCAGCTGCTGCCATGTCGGAGGTCGTGTTCATCGCACTGCCTGCCTTATCGGAGGCAGAGTCACAAGCATCATGAGCTTTCTCTTTTGCTTTATCGTTGGGGTCACCTGCCAAACCGGAGTCCACTACAATGTTATGCATATATAATGACGAAGTACTACATAGCTAAATATGAAATTCCCGTGGCTAAAGTGCATCAGTAGTCATGTTTATAATTGGCATATGTTACCTGCTTTCTCCGATGCAAATTCATATGCACTGGATGCACTATATTTCCCTCTCTCTGAGGCACGGTGAGCCATCTCAGCTGCTGCATCCATAGCTTGATTTGCCTTCTCGGAAGCAACATTCTTCGTGTCACCTAATTTGTCGGATGCCATGTTTGCCATTCCGCTAGCCTTTTGAGAAGCCTCTGAAATCAAAACTGATCATTAGTACCTCGAGGTTTAGATGCTGAGAATTGCATTCCTTTGTGCTTCATCTCAATCCTCGTCGAGGAAATTAAAGGGGATTACCATACGCAGTAGAACTTATAGTCTCTCTAGCATCCGATGCTGCATCTTTCGCATCTTCTTGATACCTGAAAATTGCAGCAACTAAATCCCATAAATTTGAGACTCCCACACGATCTTGGAACCGCTGACATATCATTTAACAATTACGGGCATACTCATGTTACACTAAGAAGCTCATTATGAGTTGTTTTATCAAGATATCATACATTTCAACCATTGGTAGTCAACAAATTAAAGAGGGAACTTCTGTTAGCAAACAAGCAAATTGCATTTACTTGGTAAAACTTACAATCTAATAAGCAATTCTCTCTCACACAAAAAAGGAATTCTAAATCTCTCATCACCAAGTGCAATGTTCCTTTTTTTTAGGAACTTTCTTTTTATTCATTACAACGGGGTGAAGGAAGAACAATGTGGAGACTTCCACCAGTTCTACCGAATCCAAAGTAGAATCTCTTGTAAGTTTGGGTTTCATACTTTTCAGGTATGTACAAGATGGCATAACAAAAAAAGGTTGTATCCATAGTTCTTCCGTAAGTAGGTATAACTTAGAAGAGCTTATGTTTTGTGCACCGGCCATGTAAATAATTTCCCCCCATCAAGTTAAGTTTGTTGGAAATTAGCCTTTGGCGGGAGTTGCGACCGACCAACTTTAACGGCTTAAACACTAGTGTTACGTATGTTGGAGAATCCGGTTCTTCACACATGCATGATCTACTAAGTACGTAGATAACCGTAGGGCCAAGAATCGTCAAATTTCATTGAGAAATGAAAGAGATATTGGTCCACGAATTAAGGTGTTTGAAGCATGGAAAGTGTGGTATTGTGTTCAATTCTCCCTCATCGGTAGAGGAAGAAAGAATTGTTGTGTAAATAAGACTAGAAATTGGTTTGGGGTTTGGGACCCCAAGGGGTATCCCATGTGTTTAAAGGAGGGAGGACCTAGATACCACACGCGCGCCGCCCGCCCGTCCCGTCCCGTCCGGTTCCGAGTTCCGGGTTCTCGGGTGGCGGGCCGCGGGCTGTGGGTCTTCTGATATTATCTTTTTGGGCCAGAGAACTTTGCCAGAAGAGTACAGTTTGATCCCAGAAGTTTCTAGATGTACAGTTCGGACCGAATTCTTTCGGATGTACGCTTTGGTCCCCGAAGTTTCCGAACGTCGAAATTTGGACAGTCAAAGCAGAAACGTCAAAGCACTCAATTCAGGCATTTATTTTGGCTGAATTACTTCTCCTATAATGGCCAAATCCGTTGGTCTTTCACCATTTATGTTGGTGACTTTACTACCTCCGTAATGGCCATTATTTGGCTATTATGGAGGCAGTTTTCAGCCCCTCCCTCTCCTATATAAACACCCCATTACACCATTGTTGAGCACTACTAAGAACACATATAATATACACGAAAATACAGAAGCTTACACAACCAGAAAGTTTTCTTCTTCCTACAACTTCCAAGCATCATTTCGTTACTCAATATTCTTCACGGTAGCTCTTGAGTTTCCTTTGCTCAAGTATTCCATTGTTGTTTTATCTTGGGAGACAAATTGTCCAGGACGTATAAAGGATACATACGGGGCAATATTGTCTTAAGGACAGAGTGCCACACTCGACTCAACAAAACCAGTTTCCATTTTTCCGTCGTCAACAAAATTGTAATTTCAGTTTTGTGGTTCAATTGTAATTTCAAATTTCTAGTTGAATTATTGAATCTTTGTTTATCCTTTCGAATACTTGTAATAGTGATATACTTCCCGTACTGATTTATAAAGTACAATAGAGACAAAACTCCCAACAACTTAAGACAATATAGTATTGTATTACTATTAGTGTTCGAAAGATGTCGGTCAAAAATTGTGTGACCAAATCTGGATATGGCAATGGTTTTCTGGTAGAAGAGAGTGACTGTGATGAACGTGTTCATGGTGTCACCGCTAACAAGACTGGTGGGAACAAGCGCTCACGAGATCCTGAGGATGTCAACTGGGACAAGAGGAGGACAAGAGGAGAAGACTGAAGATGTTATTCTATCTTGCAGCAGAAAGCCTATATCTGTCCCGGACAAAAGATCCGAATAATGGTGAGAAGGAAATGGACACTCAGTCTGATGAAGTGACTGGAGTGAGCCAGAATCCGAAATTAATGATAAGTATTTTTCTTACTTGTCAAGAATAAAGATTAAATGATGCCTGATTAAAAAGTTGATTAAAGTAAGGAGGAATATGAAAATAATTTATATTCCTTACGCTTTAAAAATCACAAGTTTAATCTCATCTTCTTCTCCGTTTAAAGATTGGATTTTGTAAACGACTTAAAAAGATCGGTTCTTTTAAGTGTAATTATTAAAAGTGTGTAAAGTATGTTCGCATATACGTGTGAGAAAGATCCACTGACTGTGCGAAAACTGTTACCACTCTTAAGTAAGCGCCAAGAATTATCTGGGCACCAATCATAACGGAAGAAGTCTAAAAGCTAAAGATGTTGAGCCTGTTATATTATTTGGCAGAAGATCCTTCATAGGATGATATTGGACACTCAGTCATACAAAGCCTCCGGGTGACTGGAGTGGGCCAAAATTTCTCTTAAGAAAGCGCCAAAAATTATCTGGGCACCAATCATAACGGAAGAAATCTAAAAGCTAAAGACGTTGAGCCTGTCATATTATTTGGCAGAAGATCCTTCATAGGATGATATTGGACACTCAGTCATACAAAGCCTCCGGACGACTGGAGTGGGCCAAAATTCCTTTGATATGATGATATTGGACACTCGGTCATATAAAGCCTCCGGGCGACTGGAGTGGGGCCAGAATTCATTTCATAAGAAAAGTAATGGACACCTAGTAAGGTGGCCAGAGTTTTCAGGTCTTAAATGATCTGAAGGCCTAAAAAAGGCAGAAAAGAAATTGGACACTCGGTCTGCCAAAGCAACTGGAGTGGGCCAGAGTATCTAGATCACATATGATCCGGTTACGCCCTAACCACGGGCAAGAGGTTGTTCATGTGAAGCAACTCCACCTTTAAAGAAGAAGGGGTTGGAGAGGTTGTCCTCAATAGGACTTCATGGATTGGGATCACTCTAAGATGGGGTGATACATGTCCCTAACTTGGTTTAAGGGACGCTGTTGGTCAAGCTAGTTTGAGACTAGTCCAATAGGTCTGTAATAACTAAGAATGGTACAAAGACGTACGTAGCCAAATGAATGATATATTTGTAATCCGTGCATCTATGCCATCATAGATTAAGACACGTTAAATAACAAGTCATTCAAAAGCTAACGATGTTGAGATTGTTGCCTTCTGTCGACATAAACCCTCAAAATAAATGTGAGGTAGATGAAGAGGCAAAATCACCTTTCCAAATTCCGTCAAGGGAATAGCGAAAGAAGCACCGCTCCTCTAGAACTTAGTCACACCTAATTGGGTGATTTGAAGTTTATACAAAATAGAGGGGGGAGACAAGTACGTTGTGATCTTCATTGATGATGGTACAACGTATGGAATCCTTTGTTTGTTGAAAAGCAAAGATGAAGTTGTTGAAGCGGATAAGCGCTACAAATCTGAAGTTGAACATCAACTATGCCTATGGATTGCAAAATTCGTAGCAATAGAGGGGGAGAATGTGAAGCATCGTTCATTAAACGACTGTTCATTTCTCACTTCAGTCCAACGGTGTTAGCCAAGCGCAAAGTCGTACGCCCAAATTATGTGGGGTGGCTTGGTAAAAGTTGGAATACTAAAACATTTCAAGTTGTACCTAAGACTGTAGATTGCATATCCACTGGATCTGCAAATAACAATAGTGTTGATCGCCTCTTGGTGTCAAAGAATGCTGAACTCTTTGAAGATAGCTTTCCTTGAAAAAGGAAAAAGGAGTAATTGTTCAAGGTTAACAAGAACCCGCGAGGGCCTGACTGTCCGAAACTAGACGTTCCGTATCTACAGGACTCGAAAGTTGCTGGCTATCCGGAACTTAATATTCCAGATCTGCAGAACTCAGGGATTCTAGATGTTGAACTGAGACGGAGCAAAGAATGGGACAAAGACTTGTTCCAGTCCTTCTAGCTTGTATGGTTAAGAATGAACCATGGGCAATTAACAAATAATTGTCATCTCCAAAAGCACTGCTTTGGAAAGAAGCTAAAGAAAGAAATAGATTCTATCATATAGAACCATACTTGCGTAATGGTTGATCTTCCTCCGGAAAAGAACCTTTGGGTTGTAAAATGTGCTCCCCTGTGAGTAGCTTCACATTCCAGGGCCATTGTAGTCTTACATGGCATGGATGTTGAAACAACCTTCCCAACCGGAGAGTTGGAAGAAGAGGATCGAGTTGGTTTGCTGGACTGTTGGGCTTCTTCCTGAACTTTCATTTTGGTCCCTGAAATGTTTACATTTTGGTCCCGAAAGTTCGACAAAACAAAAACAATGAATCGACCACGAAACATTGGCTCGAAGTTAGAAAGCCAACAGTTAGAAAACCAACGGTTCGAGAGTGAAAATCATATTGAAACAAAGTCTCGATATGAAAGATATGGGTATCACAGATGACATCTTAGGAATTGAATTTCTAAGACATCTAACGGATCGGTCAATAGTTGACAGCCTCTCGTTGAAGCCACCAATGGATATGAATCATAGAACGATTGGAATCATGGTGCACCCATAGACAAGGAGCGATATGCTCGGTCACGTGTAGTTCAATGTATTGTACACACTACAATCGACACAGGTATCGTCCTACAAACAGATCAGTTGAACTAAGGTTCACTAATGATCTTAATACATGATCAATAGAAGGCGTTAAGTCAGATATGACGATATCTGAATTATTCGCTTATCTACGGATTATTGTATTCTGGATGTCCAGCGGTTCTGGGAGAACACAATGATGCAGATTGGACATCAGATCTGAAGAACACCAAAGCCACAAGTAAATGTGTATGGTGGTTCTTGAAAAATCCTATAAGCAAACTTGCATCGGCCGATTTATGATGGAATCGGAGTTTATCGCTTTATACAAAGCATGAAAGAAGTTGAGTAACTTCACGGCTCCTTAGAGGACGTCCCTTATTGGGAGAAACCCGTGCCTTCAGCAGTTATACACTGTGGCTAGCCGGTCGGCTTCAGAAAGGACACGGATGACGGCGTCTGGACATATCTGTCAGGATCTGTCGGAGACATAAGACCGTATGGCGCTTGATCATCACGGGTGTCACTTCCTTATTTACTAACTAAGGGACTACCCGTAGATCAAGTGTTCTGCTGTCTAGGGAATGGGCTTAAAACCCAAAATATACGGACCAATACGGTGGAAACCCAACCTTACGAACCGGAGATCCCGGTAATTTGGTTCAATGGGAAAACTAAGTTGTAAAGGTTCGGTTGATCGCTTCGGTGGAAGCATGAGCACTTCGGATAGTGATTTCGGAAAAGAAACACCAAATCCAAAGCCGTTCCCGCGATAGACTTTAAGTGCTATCTCAGTGTGGGTAAAGGTTAAGTTTTCAAAACTCGTAATGCTCCTCAACAACTGAGGTTAGGTTTTTGGGAAACTTTTAATGGTTCCTAACACTTGTGAAGTGGGGTATAGCAGATACCTTGTAGGAGACCACCTATTTAAGTGCGAGGACGGGCCGCCTCAAAATGAACGCACTTAAGAATCCAAGACGTTGTCCATGGCCAAAACGGACAAAACATTACGAAGAAGAGAGTAAGGGAATTTGTTGTGTTGGTATCATTGTCTTGGCTTACACTAAACACTGACGGTTCAAGACATCATGTTTACCGCGCAGTAAGTAAGTCCGATGGTATTCAACTATGGAAGGTTCAAAGCTGAGGCTACCTCTCCTTATGCAACATCGGTCCGCTGAAAATGAAAAGACACCATGTGAGTGCGCCAAAATCTCTTTCAAGAGGGGATTGTTGGAAATTAGCCTTTGGCGGGAGTTGCGACCGACCAACTTTAACGGCTTAAACACTAGTGTTACGTATGTTGGAGAATCCGATTCTTCACACATGCATGATCTACTAAGTACATAGATAACCGTAGGGCCAAGAATCGTCAAATTTCATTGAGAAATGAAAGAGATATTGGTCCACGAAGTAAGGTGTTTGAAGCATGGAAAGTGTGGTATTGTGTTCAATTCTCCCTCATCGGCAGAGGAAGAAAGAATTGTTGTGTATATAAGACTCGAAATTGGTTTGGGGTTTGGGACCCCAAGGGGTATCCCATGTGTTTAAAGGAGGGAGGACCTAGATACCACACGCGCGCCGCCGCCGCCCGCCCGTCCCCTCCGATCCGGTCCGGTCCGGTCCGGTTCCGGTTCCGGTTCCGGGTTCTCGGGTTCTCGGGTTCTCGGGCCGCGGGCCGTGGGCCGTCTTCTGATATTATCTTTTTGGGCCAGAGAACTTTGCCAGAAGAGTACGGTTTGATCCCAGAAGTTTCCAGATGTACAGTTCGTACTAGAATTCTTCCAGATGTACAGTTTGGTACCTGAAGTTTCAAGATGTACAGTTTGGTCCCTAAAGTTTCCAGAACGTCAGAATTTGGACAGTCAAAGCAGAAACGTCAAGCACTCAATTCAGCCATTTATTTTGGCTGAATTACTCCTCCTATAATGGCCAAATCCGTTGGTCTTTCACCATTTATGTTGGTGACTTTACTACCTCCATCATGGCCATTATTTGGCTATTATGGAGGCAGTTTTCAGCCCCTCCCTCTCTTATATAAACACCCCATTACACCATTGTTGAGCACTACTAAGAACACATATAATATACACGAAAATACAGAAGCTTACACAACCAGAAAGTTTTCTTCTTCCTACAACTTCCAAGCATCATTTCGTTACTCAATATTCTTCACGGTAGCTCTTGAGTTTCCTTTGCTCAAGTGTTCCATTGTTGTTTTATCTTGGGAGACAAATTGTCCAGGACGTATAAAGGATACATACGGGGCAATATTGTCTTAAGGACAGAGTGCCACACTTGACTCAGCAAAACCAGTTTCCATTTTTCCGTCGTCAACAAAATTGTAATTTCAGTTTTGTGGTTCAATTGTAATTTCAGATTTCTAGTTGAATTATTGAATCTTTGTTTATCCTTTCGAATACTTGTAATAGTGATATACTTCCCGTACTGATTTATAAAGTACAATAGAGACAAAACTCCCAACAAAGTTGACCTACTACAATAACTAACCAGCCTCCAATCTAGGCTGGTGTTTGACCTATAAAATAAGGTAACTTGTAAAGCCAGTAAACTTACATAGATAAGGTAATCTTTTTAAGACGTTAAGAGTATATAATGTGAACGCATCTAGTCATCTTGGTAGGCATTTGACCATAGATTCCAAATATTTTTCATTTCATTTGAAATTTATAGAGTTGAAGTTCTAAATGGAGTTATGTTGGGTTATACTTTTTGCAAAAAAAATAATTGAAAAAATGTTCATGCTTGAATATATTTAAATATAACTTCAAAAGTGAAAAGTGAGTTGAAAAACATGTAATAAGTTGTTTACAAATTTGGAATACTTCAACTTTGATTTGAATATTTTTCATGGTCAAACAATGATTTTCAAATAAAGTGAAAAGTTATTCCAAAAGAAGTGAAATTTTTTTGGCCAAATAAGTCCTTAGTATTAGATCCACATATGGTATTCAAAGAAACTTTCTATTCTTTTATTTCTTAAACGAAAAAAGCCTATAGTGACAGAGTTGGGTGAATCACTACCCCTATATATTAATCAAACGAGGATAACAAGATAACAATACGTTGGAGGGACATAGTGCTTAATCTCTTTGATTCATTCGTTCTACCACATCTAAATAGTAGGAACGGACAGTACATCTAAACGGAGTAAAGGTTCGCAAGTCCATTAATAAAACTAGGAAAGCAATTGCATCTTTTGCTATAGTAATTGGAAAGAACCGTAGACTGACCTCGCGGATAAATTAGAAATACATTAACAAAAACAACAATTTAACCAGAAAATGTGATTGCATAATAAGGTCTAAATCGAACAGATTGAGCAAAGCTTGAATTGAGCTAACATAAAACCAACTAGGCGGACCCTCCTAAAAAGTCATCGCAGCTGTGCTGGATCATCCAAAATGCACCTGAAAATGCATTTTCGGAGGATCCAACGCATTTTTTTTAAAATTAGAGCCAACATAAATTTGTACAGCTTTGTTTTATGTGCAATTGTAAGAACAAAGCACATAACCATCAGTTATCGTCCAGCGGTTAGGATATCTGGTTTTCACCGGGAGATCCGGGTTCGATTTCCGGTAACCAAATTTCTTTTTGTAGAAGTCCTTAACATTTTGATACTCCTTCTTTTGTGGACCTATTAGGATATAATCAACTAACGTCTAACATTGAACAATTACTACATGCAGTTATTAATTTTTTAACTTAAAGAATCTTTACTATATCAACACACAAAATAAGACTTTAACAATTAACCAAAAAAAAAATCCACGGTACTACATGCAATCATTAGTTTTTAGCTTCAAAAAATAATTCGCTTACATTTTGATAATCTTTTTTTTTCTCGAGGAGGATAATTAACTAACGTTTAATATAAACAGTTACTACATGTAATTAATTTTTTAGGTAAAAAATATTTTAGTATGTATGCACATAAACTAAAACTATAGTAACACTAACATTTAACAGACAAGTCGACAGTACTACTAGTAAATAAAACTGCAAGAATTGCTTACTTGGAGAATTTGCCAGATGAACCCAATTCATCTGCCTTGGCTTTAGCACTTTGCATTGCCTTTTCGCCTCTGATCTTCATCTCTCCAGTAGCCAAATTCGTTCTCTGTTTCGCATTCTCCACGGCTTCATCGCCCCAACACCAACACACACACAACATCACCGCCACACATAGTACAAACAATGCTGTCCTCTTCACCATTTCTAGTACTATAATCCTAAAAAATATTACTAATGTAACGAAACAATATTTAAAACTAAAATTAGTAACAGCAAATGAAGAGATAGATTTTGTCGAATTTTTCGGATATTTATGTAATGAATTGCGAGAGAGTTGAGGTGAAAGAAGAAGATATATAAAAGTGGATTTTAGAAGTTTGAAAATTAAAAGGGCGGTTGGTTAGACACGTTGCATTATCTTGGATGGTGTGTGTAACGTGTTGTTCTCTAATTTTGCCACGTATTGTCAGTTTGCCACGACGACTGACTGAGTCATTGCTACTGGATATGTTTTCTTTGTTCTTTTGTGTATGTAAATTTTCTGGCAAACCAACTTCCACTAACGTATTTATTTATTTTCGGACATTTCATATCTACGGGGGGAGCTCAGCCCAACATTTTACCCTAAATTGATGGTTAATCGAGTAAACTATTTAAGTCCTTAAAAATAAGTTGCGAGTATATGTGATTGACTTTGATAATTATTTAAATCAGATCTTTTTATTAGCGGAGTTTGCATACACCAACCGTTACCATTCGAGCATTGAAATAGTTCCATTCAAGGCCTAATATGGGGAGAGGTATCATTCTCCGGTTGATTAGTTCGAGGCTTTTAAGATTAGGCCGTCGGGTACGAATTTATTGTGAGAGTCGTCGTATAATGTCAAGTTGATATTCAGCTTTCTGACTTACGCTAGACTATTTCTGAAGATAGTAGTCTCGGTCCCTCAGCATTACTACCAGTAAATCGCGGGATGTGCCTGAATGATCAGGGTTTGAAAACAGAGCAATTAATATTACTTATAAGGTCATACCCCAGATGAGAGCAAATTGCTCCCACCAGGATTTGAACACACGATGCAGGCCTCCAGCTGGATTTTAAATTATCCTTCTTTGTCATCCAGCTTATGTCCGGGAGACGATATTTATCTTTTTCCATTAGCAATCCTTTTGTCTTAGTCCATATAAGAGAAATAGCACAGATATAGATATCCTGCAAAATTTGGCTCTTTCTCCTGTTTTTTCTTTTTATTTCCTTTTTCTCCATATTTTTATGTGTTATGAAAAATTAAAGACTCATGTCGATTTGTGACTGATTTGAATTGACTCGGTTCACGAAATTAGTTGAAAAATATCATTGTGTGAACTTTTGTTGAGTTTGATTGTTGAAGACTTCAGTTGAATTACTATTAAAATTTGTTAAGGTGGTATCCAAATGACAGATATTAAATTTAGAGTTGATTTTAATTAATTTAGATCAATTTTGAAGCAAAAACACATTGGTAAAAAATCTCAATTTTTTTTGGGCATCATAGTATTTGCTAATAATTTGTTCCAAAATTATGATATAATGTATACAAACTCCGGCCATTCATCAGAACTTGTAACAAACTCATTTATTAGAACTTCTAGTAATTCGTCAAATTTTTTGTACTAAATCCTGATGATCCCCCATGAATTTGAAAAAACAATCTTCGAGTGATTTACCAGAAATTGAACTCTAACGTTTAGCATAGAAATTATATCTGCACACAACTTCTTTTTAACAAAATCAAAAGTTAAAATAGCAGCGTCAAATGATCTTATTTGTATAAATTTAATTAAGTATAGTGTGCCGTACAGGCTTAACATTGGAATGCCGTACAGGCTTAGATGCCCACATGAGATCCATTGAATGGTACTCTTGACTCGTTACACAAATAACCACTTTCATAACCTTGTGTAAAAAGGTTGACTGCATAGAAATTTGACAACATTCGCGCAAATGTTCTTCTTTAAGATGGTATTTTTTTTGGCCCTTAAATTTGTAATATTTAATTTTTATTTTTCAATATTTTTTGGGCCGACATAAATTGAATTTCGCAAGGCATAGTTTATGTTTAACTTTGGCATATGTATCATAACATCTACACAAATTATGTAGGACAGGGAAAAACTTTTAACTCAACATAATCTAAAAAACGACATAATTTTAGATTTCGCTCGGTATAGTTTACGTTTAACTTCGGTATATGTATCATAACATCCACACAAATTATGCCTGATAAGGCAAAATTTTCAACACTCGACTTAATCTGAAAAATACTACTATAAAATTTATATTGCATAACTTAATTCGTACATAATTTTTGTCGGACGAGGCAAAAATACAATTTGCAAAAGTAAAAATGTTATAGGAATTAAACCTTGCAAAACAAATCTGAATATTTTTATTAAATAAGTCACATACACAAATTAAAGACCATGGGGAAAAATTAAAGACCAATGCGTTTGAAGAAATCCGTGCAAAAAACTGAAATTTTGAAGTAGTCACTAAATTTGGAGTTTAAAGCTCAAAATTAATACTATCCAGATTTAAATTTTTAAAAACTGGCCATCTTCTATATATAAGGTCATAAAACTGATTACATAGTATAAAGTATTGGAATCTAGTAGCTCAATTGATTGTTTATCTAAATTTTCACCTTATTGGTGAGGATTCGAATTACACATTGTAATTTTCTTCTAATTTCCCTTCTTCTACCTCTATTATAATAAAATTTTATTTAAAAAGAAAGTATTTGACATAGAAGTTAGGAAGTACAGTAGTTAACTCATTTGCAGTCGTGTCATTGTCTATTTTAGACATCTTTGATATGTGGGTCTCCATTGTTATTTGCATCTAATTAAAAGACGAGTACAACTTTACTAGACTATAACGTTTGAATAAGAATTCAAAATGTATTTCAAATATGGGTTTAAGTGATATATTTTGGTCTTACGAGTCGGTTGGACATGATTTGAAATTATGAAATGAAATCACGATTATTTGAAGTTGAAGTTTTGTTTAGAATAAGTAGTTGTTTAGAATAAGTAGTTATTACTGCTACAGTTTTCTAGAATAAGTAGTTGTTTAGTTATAGGAAGAGTCTAAAAGTTGATTTAGTATAATATTCAGTTTTTAAATTTTAATAAGAGTCTACACTTTAGCTGTAGGAGTATACTTTATTTTATGTGCCTATATAAAGGCTTATGATTAGTAAATTTTAGATGAGACAACTTTCATTCATATTTTTTACCGTATTGTTTGCATCTCTCTCCAAAAAAATCATAACACAAAGTGATTGTGTTGAGTCCCACATCGACTATGGGAATGAAATTTAGACTCTTATATAATGTCATGGGAAATTCTCACTCCGTGAATTCACTATTTGGAGTTGAATTAGATTTAATATCCATTAACATAATATCCGAGTCAAGCGTATCCCAAATTTATTATTTATTTCAATGTTGGGTCCCAATCTTAATATTGTTCAACTTCAGCTATGGGGCGGAAACTTAGACTCTTTAACTATTTTATTTTCATTTATATTTGAACAATATAATCATATTATTGCCATAATTGAGGTATTTGTAGTTTCATGATCAATTACTATTAAGGTTAAAATGAAAAAATATATATATATTATTTTGAGCTTTTAAAACAACAAATAAGAGATAATTTGAAACAGCAAAAATACTAAATATAAAAAATATCATACTAACTGAGAAAGAAATATCACGTAGATTAAGTTAAAGGGAGCACTAATTTTCTTCCGAAACCGTGTGAGTGAAAGACAAAGATTCAAGGAAAAGGGTCAAAAATATTCTTCTACTTTTATAAATTGGTTATTTTTACCATCCGTTACAAGTTGACATGAAATATACGTCTACCGTTTGCAAAATATTCAAAAATATCCCTCATTTCTAACATATTCTCACATAAGCAAGCCTAGTCAATGAAATTGGGTGACATGAGCACCAAATGGCATTTAACTTATTCTATGTGGCGCCTACGTGATAATTTTTTCAAAAATAATATGAAAAATTGATTTTTTAAAAAACAAATCTGGAAAATGGATTTTATTAAAAATCTATTTTTTTTTATTTTATAAAACCCATTTTTTTTAAAAATTATTCATGAAGATTGATAAAAAATCCGGAACATGATTCTTTTAATCTGGAAAACTGTAAAGTATTTTTTTTTAAAAAAAGTTGTCTTAATTTTTTTTAAATCTGGATTATTTTCAAAAAAAAAAAAAAGAAGCTGGTTTTTAAAAAAGAAATATCTTGAAAACCGTTTTTATTTTTAAATATGCAAAAACAGTTTTCCAAATTTCTAAAATAATCCAGTTTTTTCAAATTGAAAAAGATCCCTTTTTTCCAGATTTATAAAAAAGACAGTTTTCCAGATTTAAAAAAATATTTTCCAATTATTTTAATAAAAAAATCCAATCCAATTTTCCAGATTTGTTTTTTTTTTTCAATAAAAATCAAAATTTCATATCTTTTTAAAGAAAAATTGTCACGTAGGTGCCATATAGAATAAATTAAATGTCATGTGGCCTCCATGTCTCACTCAATTCCAATGACTAGACTTGTTTATGTAGAAATATGTTAAAACTAAAAGATATTTTTTGAATACTTTACTAATAATGGGGTATATTGACCCCAACGTGAAATAAAATTGATAGATTTTATCCCAACTTATAATAGAAAATAAAAATAATTAATTTATAAAAATAAAGAGATATTTTTAACCATTTTTCCAAAATTCAAATTAGAGTACAAAGAAAGGGTAGATAGGTTCTTTTTCAAATAAGATATCTTTCTTTTTCACTTTGAGAACGTACGCGTGAATAGAAAACATAGAAAGGGGTAGGAGATTCTCTTTCAAGTCAAAATTCAAATTAGAGTAAAAAAAAAAAAGTCTATCTTCTTTCTTCCATTTGTCTTCTTTTGGGATCAAGTCGTGAACAATTTATATTATATTATATTATATTAATATTTGCGGTAGTTGATTAACTTATTTCTTTGCCGATAGTGAGATTATCGAAAGAAATAATCTCCTTGATTATTTTTATTAATGAAAGAGTATATATATAATTTAGAATTTTCCTTATTTTTATTCTACTCCCAAACTCTATTTTAGTAGTACAAGAATCATATAATTATGATAAGTGTACAATGTTAATTAATACAATTATTTACACTATAATTGAGGCATAAAACCGTGATATACACTTAATTATGGAAAGTGTATATCACGGTACACTACTACACCAAACCGTGTATATTCTATATTATCTTATTCTCCATTTTAGAAGCCGCCCCCCTCCTTTTCTCCTCCATCCAAAAAAAAAAGAGGAGAGAAAACGATTGCATTAGAATTGATAAAATAAGGTCTAGCCCCTCTTGTTTGAACTTCTCTCTTTTAAGAATTAATTTTATTATTAATGAAAAGGCCACTAAATACACTGTCTAATGATATAAATTTATTTTTGAAAAAAAAAGACCCCAAGATGTTGATACTTGCATAGCAAAGGGTAGGAAAGGGGTTTGGAATCTTCTACATGAGAATAAGAATCATCGAACGCAGAAACAGTGTTAAAATTTTAAATTTCAAAAAAAAAAAAATCTTCGAATTCATGATAAATGATTTATATATCCTAAGTAAATTCTTAACACAAATATAAAATTTATATAAAAAAATTATTGTATTTTTCCGAACACATTAAAATGCTAGCTCCACCTAAAGCTTCTTACAATTAGGATAGGTGTCCATAAGTCTTTGTTGCGGAGTACTAGTAACTAAACTAACACATAATTATACATACAACGTAGAATATTAATGTTACGTTATTATTTGCAACAAGATAACCCTGTTGGCATGTTAAAAGAATCTAAATTAAATAAGTGCAAATAATAAATTTTGAACGCAGTAAATCAAATAAGTTATGATAGGATTTCAAACATAAACTCAAATAAAGTTTAAATATCGAATCAGTCTATTGAAAACTATATATATACAACAATAATAATAACAACATACTTATTAAAATCTCACAACGTGAGTCTTAAAAGATAGAGTGTACAGAGAAAATTATATATATGATTATGTTATATTGTTATTTATTGCATCATGTTTATTGTTTGACTAATCTAATTCTTAGCACTTATATCTCTAGTTATTTAATTTCCTCTACGTATGTTTATGCATATAGATCTATATATAATAGGAGTATTATTTTCTGAAAGAAAATTTAGCCTTTTCTAAATGCGTATTCCTGTTTAAGGGGATAACTTATGCGACTTTGTTACCTATTATTACCTAATAATAACTTTTATAAAACCCTCATTAATGATTAATCAGCCTACATCACTGACTTTTCCCTAGTTTACTATACAAGCTCTAATCTATTAAGTGATACACTGATGTGACAAAAATGAAGTTAAAAATAAGAAATTAAGATTAAAGAGGAAAAAAGATTATCTTTTTATTTTATGGGTGAGCGATTGGAACTTGGTGGAGCTGATAATTTATTATACAAATTAAACGAGATGTCAACTTCCAAAATAATTGCAACACTGCGACCGCTTCTTGCACAAGAAATACTTGAGCAAAGGCGGAATCATTTTTTTTTTAATTTACGAATTTTGGATTATAATCTTTTTGCTTACTGTATTCTGAAAAAAATAATTATTTAATTATATTAAATAATATTTTAAATATAAAATATAATGTCTGAGCAAAATTATTGAGCTTTATCGAACCTTTAACTTTAAGGTTGACTCCGCCGTGGTACTTGAATTATAAACCAATCATGCCCAAAACCAAAACGCACATTGAAGAAAGCGATCGAGAAGAAATATGGAGGCGAATGGTCAAGTTTGTTGCGCTTGAGTGCAGTTAAATTCATTTTTATCGCATAAATTGTAGGAAAAATGTGGGTTGAATTTACTTTTTAGACTATTTGAAATTGAGTCATTTTGCCAATGGTTCAACTTTTGGTTTACTATTACTCTCATTCCGGCTATGAATAATTGTTTTCCCCTTGACCCCCTAATTGGAGCTTCAATATGAGGATAATTTAAAATTATAGGTAAAATTGAGGGGTAATATTTTTTTTTTTCTTCTAGAATTTTTTTAACACACGAAGTCCGTCAATTTCACATAGGCACTCTGTTAACTATAACTCTATAAGTACAAAAATGAGACAATTTGTTAACTGTAAATAATGTATAAATAGATCAAAAGTGTAACATATAAAAATTAACCAATTTCAAATAGTTTATGAATAAATTTAAACATTTTTCTTACAGTTAGTTACAAGTTACAATGAAAAAAGATTTAAAAACTAAAAATATCTTACTGATTTTCTGAAAAAATGATTATAACAACAACAACAACAACATACCCAGTGAAATCCCACAACGTGGGTCTAGGGTAGAGTGTACGCAGACCTTACCTCTACCTTGTTAGGTAGATCGGTTGTTTCCGAGAGACCCTTGGCTCAAGATAGAGCATAAGCACAAGCAAAACCAAAAGTAAAGCAATCAAGAGCAACGATTAGGAAAAATTTAAAGCAGTATGAAAATTGCTGGTATCAAAAGAGAATAAGTCATGATAGCGCATTCCGAAAAAGTATGCATTAACTAACACAGGTAAATAAGCTAAACAAGGTATACTAAATGACACATATCAGTAGAAAATCAGCTACAAAAATGACTATAAAGCAATAGCGTGCCTATTTGTATGATAGACTAAGCATGACTACAATAAAAATACTACCTCTACTAGTTTGCAAGAGTGAGTAGGACTACGCTCGACTACCTACTATCCTTCTACCATAATCCGTGTCCTCCACAACCCCCTATCTAATGTCATGTCCTCAGTAAATTGCATCTGCGCCATATCCCGTTTAATCACCTCTTCCCAATACTTCTTTGGCCTACCTCTACCCCTTCTGAACCAGTCCATAGCCAACCTCTCACACCTCCGCACTGGGAAAAAATGATTATATAACTAAAAATAATAAGCATTAAAACATACTTGCACTTGTGTACAATTCTTTTCCCACGAGTAACACCAATATATAAAAGAAATATTGATGAAAGATACTAGTAAAAAAATTACCACAAGTATTTTTGTGAGTTTTGTTTTCAACAAAAAAGGGTATTTTTTTGGTCAAACAAAAAAAGGATTTGTTGGCTGTAGGGACTGAGGGGCCATTACTCGAAATAATAATATCTGCCCCTCACAATTAGCCTCGTTGTTCTTTTCAGCAACATCACATGAATATCTTGACCAAGGTCAGGAGTTGGTCAAGATATTCATGTGATGTTGCTGAAAAGAACAACGAGGCTAATTGTGAGGGGCAGATATTATTATTTCGAATAACAACAAGGACTATAGCGAAATAGATATGATTACTATATTCTTAATTATCAAGATATAAGTAAGATTTGCGTACAATCTATCCTTCTCAGATCCCACGCCACTGTTGTTGCCGCCGTGATTTTTGTCATTATTTTTACGGTTGCCGCTATCATTGTTGCGGTTTTGCCCGAATTGTCAACAAACCCGTGAGAGTTATCGGATGAAGTCATCATCGCCACGGAACTTGCACCGGTAGCCGCCTTTCTTGCCAAGCCGGCTTCTTCTAACGTGACTATCAAGCGGGCTTGATAAAAAGGTGGAAACGGATTACTTTGACGGAGGAGATTCCCAACGCCATTATAGGCCTCAGATAGGCATGCAACCATTTGTAGAACAAGACGATTGTTGGTAACAGGCGCTCCAACGTTACGGAGTTGATCCGCCAATTCTTTGAGCCGTTTACAATAAGCTGAAACATTCGGAAATCTTCCATGTTCACTTGTGAAAATTCTTGCTCAAAGGTGACAACGCGGGAATGTTGGTTATCCTGGAATATATCACATAATCTATTCCAGGTAGCCATAGCCGTAATGTCTGGTTCAATGATCGTCTTTAAAAGGTAGGTAGAAATAGTAGAGTAAATCCACTGAAGGACGGTAACATCAAGAGTGATCCATAATTGAGGATCCTCCGCGGGTGTAGGGACATCGGGAGGAATTATGTGGTGGAGGACTTGATGTGAGATTGCGTGAATTTTGAACAATTCTGCCCCGCATATTGGATGTTCTCTATCTCAAGAACAATAGGGATGTGGTTCTTGATGTTGGAAACAGTACGGGCAGGATGAAACATGTTCTTTGACGTAGACATAACGAAAGAACAATAGGTGAATGAGGGATTTGGAAGAAAAATTGGGAAGAGAGGAGGTAATGTTGCACGGATTATGAGAATGGACACGAAAACCGAGGCAGTGGAAGAGAGGAAAATCGGTAGAAGCACCTAGACTTCTGATATCATGAAAAAATAATCCCTTGATTATTTTCATTAATGAATGAGTATATATACAATTTACAATATCCATAATATGGAAAATCATGTTCCTATTCTACTCCCAAAACCCTATTCTATTTGTACAAGAATTCTACAATTTTGGTAAGTGTACAATGCTAATTAAATTGAAATTTAGCGATTCAAATTTTTAAACATTAACCGTGAATTCGGACATAGAAGTATTAAATTTTTTAAAATAAAATTTATATATTTGAAAATGATGTAAAAAAACTATAAATCACAACAATTAACAACTTAAAATATTTAAAAGACGAAGAAATTATGATCAAAGAAAGTCTTGAGCCGAAGGTCTCTCGGAAATAGCCGATCTACCTACCAAGGTAGATGTAAGGTCTGCGTACACTCTACCCTCCTCAGAACCCACATTGTGAGATTTTACTGGGTATGTTGTTGTTGTAACTGTGTCAAATGAATTGTGACGGAGGAATATCTCTTTTTTTTATATCCAGCTTCCTGACTTACGCCAAACTATTTCTGGAGATAGTAGTCCCGGTCCCTCATCACTATTACCGGTAAATCGCGGGATGTGCCTGAATGATCAGGGTTTGAGAACAGAGCAACTGATATCACCTACAAGGTCCTACCTCAGAAGAGAGCAAATTGCTCTCACCGGGGTTCGAACCCACGCTGCAGGCCTCCAGCTGGATTTTAAGTTTTCCTCCTTTGTCATCCAGCTATGCCAGAGGTACTGAATATCTTTTATTTTATGGGTGAGGGGTTGGTGGAAGTGATAAATTATTATACAGATTGAACTGGATGTCAACTTCCAAATGTATTTATTCTTGCATGTGTACACGGACGGAACCAAATAAATGCAAACATTGAGATTGCTTCTTAATTATACAAGGAAATTTTACTTTTTATACGATCTGAAATTGAGTAATTTGCCAATTGTTCGACTTTTACTTTACTATTACTCTCCTTTCGGCTATGAATATATGAGTATAAGTTTTGGTTTTGCACTTGACTCCTAATGGAAATTCAATAGAAGTGTAACTTTAAATTATAGCAAAAGTTGATGCATAAATTTTGACATCTTCTTGGAAGATTTTGAACACGTGAAGTCCGTGAATTTCACGTTGGCGCTTTGTTAACTACAAATACGAGATGATTTTTTAACCATAAAGGTATAAATGAATTAAATGTGTAGCATATGAAAATTATGCAATTTCAAATAGTATTTGAATAAATCTGAACATTTCTCCTATGACTAGTTACCAGCCGTGGCGGATTATGGTAGGAGCGGAAGGGAGCTGTGGCCCCCTAAAGAAACTCATTTTTTTTATATATATAATACTCACTATTTAAAAATCCTAAATCTCGTCACTTTCTCGGCGACACTAATGACTCACGAACTCACACTCGCAGCACGGCTCCACTCTCTCATAATCTATTTCTCCCCACTAGTCTATCCATCTCTGGTAATACTTAACTGCAGAAGATTTATTTATTTATTTATTTATTTGTGTCTCTTTTTCTTCTACAAAACATAAATCTAGTATGCCTTGGATGCATAGTTGCATCATAAGTAATTACAGGTTGTTTCCAATAAACATGATATGAGTTTCTTTTAATTAGCAAAAGATTACAACTTTATGTTTGTTTCATCATATACGAGGCTATATTGGGCTTATGGGAATGAAATTAACAGATTAAGGCTTTAAAAGCCGAATTTCTCTGACTTAGTTCTGTTTTCAGATTTAGATGTTATCTTTGATAATTGGTTTATGTATTTTTTAGGAGTGGTACGATGGTCAAACTTAAGAAAATTGATGCATTTTTCAAGAGAAAAGCTTCCAACAAAGATGAAAATTGTATAGCTTCAACATCGACACTTGAAAAGCACCATTCCGATGATCAAACGGTTCAACTGGATGAGAAACCTTGCAAGATTCAAAAAGTCATCATGGATGAATTTGATGTCAATTGTTTAGAACGTGACCCCGGAAAGCGTCCCCAAATTTGGGAATATCCAGTGAATCGAAGAGATGAAGTTCGAATAGCTTATATCAATTGGGTCCCTATCAATGTCAAGTTGAAAAGTATCCCCTCAATAGAGATAAGCATCCAAGGCGATTTCAAGCATATTGGTTCAAAATTTTCCCTTCATGGCTAGAGTACTCACCGACTAATGATGTTGCTTATTGTTTACAAATCATATGATATGGATGATATATGTGTTCTTGTACAAAAATTCTATCCAGTGAATTTTAGTGAGCAAGAGAAAACAAATTTGAAATTTCAACTTCAACACTTTATTCTTGAAGCTGTTAGTCATCCAGAATTGAATAACTTGTCAACTATGTTTGAATTGTGTGAAACTTTGGAAAAAAACAGGGAAGGCGATTACATATTACTTGATTGACTGGATAATCCGCATTATCTTAACTCTTTCAGTTTCTACGGCTACTACAGAAAGATCATTTTCATCAATGAAGATAATCAATATAAGGTTGCGTAATAAGATGGAGGATGAATTTTTTGCTGACAATATGATGATTTATATTGAAAAAGAGATAGCTTGAAAGTTTTAGCTCTGATTCAATTATTAATGATTTCAAGTCTTTAAAAGAACGAAGGACAACACTTTAATTCTAGGTACGTCTTTCCTTTTATATATTATATTTTTGTTGTGTTGATGTTATTTTGAATCTTTGATAAAATTATATTTTATTCTTATAAATTTCAATTATAATATTTTAGTTAGTAGTTACCGCTTCACTTAATATTTTGGGCAAGGTCCGTCACTGATTACAAGTTACAATGAATAAAAGATTGACATTACTGCAAATTTTAAATTTTATTTTATCAGTTCTGTGTATTATATCTTACCGATTTTCTGTGTAAAATGATCATACAACTTTAAAATAATAATTATAATAAGCACTGAAACATATTTGCACTTGTGTACTATTCTTTTCCCCACGAGTAACAGCCCCGAAAATAAATATGATTAAAAAGAAAAGATCGAAGAAAGATGTAAATATTTTCATAAAGTATTTTTGTGAGTTTTTGTTTTCAACCCCCAAAAGGTTTGTTGGTTGTGGGGACTGAGGGCCATTCCTCGAAATAATAATTTCCCTCACTTTTTAGTCTTGTTTGTGCTTATCAGCAATATCACAATATCACATCAATATTTTCACCTATTGAGATTCCACAACCAACCAATGAACGAAGTTGAATTGACACGAGCAAAGAGACCAACATGGGTTGTATTGAGATGATTGAGATCATTCCACTTTTAGTCATACGTTTCTGGTTTGAATTTTCGAAATGAATAAATTCTGCTGGAAGCGCTATTTCCCCAAAATAGTCCTGCAACGCGCAATTCAAATTTAGTCCGATTCCAATGTGAGTATCGGATACCAAAAAAAGACGTGAGAAAACAAAAGGAAAGACAAAAAAAATGAAGAAAAAGAGAGGAAAAAAGTGTTTGAAATAATAATTCAAAGTTGTAGGAAATTAAAATTGGTTAGGATTTGATATTTTAATTCATGTTTAAATAGAATTTATAGTTAGAAATCATATAGGAATAGATTTTCCTATTTTGAGTTCAAATAGGTTTCATACTATTATAAATAGGGGTGGTACTAGCTGTTTTCATAACAAGAGAAAATAATAGAGAACAAGAGATAATTGTAAAGATTCTTTGAGTTTATAAACAAAATATTTTCCTTCAAATTGGTGAAGCAAAGATCTTCCGTTGCCGGCGGGCGGCACTAGTCAATGTGTGTCGCATGTCTGGCAAAAAATAATGGTAGCAAACGACATGCCAATAATATATGCATGAAAAATAATCATGCTAAATATAGCACAAGAGGAAAGAACGATCTTCTCTAACAGTTAGAGAAGTGAGTTAAAACAATTGAATGTTGGAGAGAAGTGCTCCAACACAACCAAGAAAAAAATAATGGATGTTAGAGAGAAGTGTTCTAACTATTGAAAGTTGGAGAGAAGTGCTCCAACACAATCAAGAAAAATAATAATGGGAATTGGAGAGAAGTGTTCCAACAATTGAAGGTTGCGTTGGTGAGAAAATGTGCATCAACAAATTGAAATGTTAGAGAGAAAGTACTCTAACGATTGAATGTTGAAGAGAAAGTGTTTCAACAACGAAGCTTGATGAGAAAGTGCTCAACAAAATTGGAATGTTGGAGAGAAAGTGCTCCAACAATTGTGAAGGTTGAAGAGAAAGTGCTTCAACAATTAAAGGTTGGTGAGAAAATACATCAACAAATTGAAATGTTGGAGAGAAAGTGCTCCAACGATAGAATGTTGAAGAGAAAATGCTTCAAAAATTGGAAGATGCTGACAAGTGCATCAAAAATTAAATATACAACTTTGAATTACGGGAAAATGTTAGAAATAATAATTCAAAATTGTAGAAACCAAAATTGGTTAGGATTTAATATTTTAATTTATATTTAAATAGGATTTATAATCATAAATCATATAGAAATAGATTTTCCTATGAGTTAAAGTAAATTTTATATTATTATAAATAAAGATGATGTTAGCTATTTTCATAACAATAAAAAATAAGAGAGAACAAGATATAATTGTAAAGATTCTTTAACTTTATAAATAAAATATTTTCCTTTACAAAAAGTGAACAGAAAATGATTCTCTGCTTTTAGGTAAACGCCTAATGTTTCTATCCAAAAAGAATACTTCCTGGTGGCTGCTCTCTTTTTGACATTTCTTCATCCTTATTTCTTCTGCCTTTATTTTACTCTCGAATTGGACCAATTTCACTATATTCCTTAATTAAACAATTAAGAAATCGTTTAACTTGAAATCAGAATATTCCATGATTATAAATTTTTATTATAGTTTTTGGATTAAATTAGAACTATAACTTAGACAATTTATCCCACCTTTTGTACTTGATAAGTTATGTCGATTTTGGTTTGAAAATAACAGTATCAATTTTAGTTAATACCTCCAGCTAATTAAATATGAGATAATTTAATGTCAAATATTTTTTAACTTGAATCGAAAGTGTCAAATACGAACACTTTATTTAAGGAACACTGTTGATACTGTCTTTATTACTATCTTTTTATTACATACACTCTTACTTTCTCTAGATCCTATTTAATTGAATTTTACTGAATATGTTGTTGTTGTATTCCTCTTAGAAAAATGGAACAAGTGGTGACATAAATTTTACCAGCGCGTTAGAGTTAGTTGTTGACTTACCCGTTTGACCATAAGAATTATTTATTTTTTTCTAAAATTTTTTCACTTTTAAAAAAATCAGTGTTTGGCCATGAAAATTACAAATACAACTTGAAGTTGTATTTGGAATTTGAAAAATAATCAAAATCTTGTTGAAAAAGTACATTTTAACAACAAAATACTATTTTAAAAAACTATGGCCAAACACAACTCTCACTCCAACTTCAAAAATTCCAAAAAAAGTGAAATTCATTTTGATTTCTATGGCCAAACGCCTACTAAGTTTGTGTGTTTACCTTAGTGCGGTCTTTGATTCAGATTATAACTTTTTGTTTAGTGCGGTCTTTGATTCAGATTATAACTTTTTGTAGGACTCCTTTAACAAAAGAGATAATGATAAAAAATACGATTCAAGTATTACATTTTTTTTGAATTTTCTATTTGAACTATCATGTGTGGAAGTTTTCTACCTAAATTATCACTAATTAATTTGCAAAACACATCTCAACTATCAGTTGTTTACTTTTAATGAAATGTGTTTTGCAAACTAGTAGTTCAGATAAAAAAAGTGAACAACTAATAGTTAAAATGTGTTTTGCAAATTAATTAGTGATAATTTAGATAGAAAAACACATGATAGCTCATGCACAAACTAAAAAAGAGTTGATACTTAATATGTTATTTTGACCCTTTTAACACCTTATAAAAGGGTCCTTTGATTCCTCACATGAATTCAGAATTTACTTACATTTTTGAACTGTGAGGAGAAAATTTTGGATCTTTTTAAGAAAAATTATCTCTTTGAAAGACAAAGTTCTGAAAATTTGCTGGAAATTTTATGAGAGTTTTCTGCTTAGTTTTGAAGTTTTGCAGAGAAGGGGTTCTGTATTTTTCTGCTCTGGGTAAGAATTCTTGAAATTTTTGTCAGCTTAGTTCTCGGGAATTATAGAAAATTATCTACTTCTTCAAAATTCTAAGTCTTAATGGTCATTTTGTTGTAATTTTTGTTTTCAGTTCTTCGAATGTTAAACTCTGGAAAACTTGTTATGGTTAAAGATTTGGTTATGTATATGAGAATGTCTTTAGTAATGGGCCAAATGTTAGATTTTATTGAAACTTTGAAATCTCAAATTTGAAGTTGAAACTCTAAGTCTTAATGGTACCCCGGGCGTACAGACATACATCCCGGGCGTAAAGGCGTACCCCGGGCGTAAAGGCGTACGCCCCGGGTGTAAAGGCGTACGCTCGGGCGTTAAATTTAATTTTTATTTTTTTAAAAGTATTTTTATTATAGATTATGATTTTTATTATTGAAGGAAGCCTCAGAGTAACCGGTAAAGTTGCTGCCATGTGACCAGGAGTTCACGGGTTCAAGCCGCAGGGGAAACAACCTCTTGCAGAAATGTAAGGTAAGGATGTCCTTCTCCGGACCCCGTGCATAGCGGGAGCTTAGTGCAGCGGGATGCCCTTTATTATGATTTATATTATTGGTGTAATGATATTTGTACTTTATATTATCATGTTTTCATTTTGTAGTGATTTTTTGTAAAATATATAAATAAATAAATTAACATAGAAAACAACACTGTCATAAATGGCTTTTTAGATGATTTTGTCTGAAATTGATATGATAGACATCATAGCACTATGTTCCTGAAGCAACTTTATCCATTTTTTTTATCATTGCTCTTACACTTTTTGCGCTTCTCCTTTGAAATATATAAATAAAATCAGTGCAAATATTAGTTGAGGTGGGAAGGACCAATTTCATGTTAAAGATTATCTAGGCTATTATCATTTTTGTGTTATTACCTTTCTCAATAATAATTATAATAATTTTTTAAATATTATTGGTGATTTATTTGCAGAATTTTAATGAAAATTTTACTTTTGCTTATTAATTTAGTAATAAAATTATAAAATTAAAGATACATGAGACATACGTCGCCCCGTGCTCTCGCCCCCCGCTTCTTAAAACATTGCTCTAGATTAATTTGAAGAGTATTGGAAAAAAATTAAGTTAAAGGATAGGAGACTACCCTTGTTCCGACAGAACATATGAGTTTGTTATTACCAAAAACTTGTCATCAGTATAAAATGAAGTTGAACTATGGCTACTGCAGCATGTATGTTAGAATTTGATACAGAATCATATGAGCCTAAACTTCTGTTTTTGATTTGGAGTTGAGAAGCATTTCTCTTTTTAGTTTCTTAGTCTCTTGGCCTTTGTATTTCTTTTTTCACTTTGTATTAACTTGCTGTTGATAATATTTAGTACTTGTAGTTTCTTGTTCTTCGATTTCTGTTATTTCTCCTGTAGTTTTTTGTTCTTCGATTTCTATTATTATTTATGTCTCTTGTTCTTCACTCCTCTTTCCTATTTAACTTGCTTTTTATTGCTTTATTATGAGCCGAGGATCTACCGGAAACAACCTCTCTACCTTTCGAGGTAGGGGTAAGGTCTGCGTATATTTCACAGGGTATGTTGTTATTGTTTATGTTAACTGCTAAAAAAAAGATTTAGTACTATACTAAATTTGACACACATTTTGCTGCTCTTTTTACCAGAAATTATCATGTTGATTGATGTTGCTGAAGTAAGTGAGACACCGCCGTCTCATCATGCTATTAAGGTGAGAGATTGGGAAAACAAATTCTCCTAGATTGCTTGTGTAATGAGAAGTTTTACTCTAAAGTAGGCTTGTCTTACTCTTGTCTTAGTACAAGTAGTTATTAATCCCTTTTCTTGGTTAATTACAAAGTTAAAAGAAGCGGCTTTTTCCAATAATTGGAGATTTCTTCAAAAAGTTGTTCATTCTTAGCTTTCAATAGTCCTAGTTGGAATGGGTGAGATCTCATGTTCAAATCCTAATGGAGGCATAAATACTAGGTGATTTCTTTTCATCTTTTCTAGTTTTGGTGGAAGGAGTTACCCGTTATTTATGCGGGTGGGAGATAGCATGTGCCTTGTAGAATTAGTCGAGATACGAGCAAGCAGCTCCAGACATCACAGTTATAAAAAAAAAATAGTCCTAGTTAAAATGCCATGAAAGGAATTGAAAAATTATTACTCCAGTTTCAATTTGTTTGTCTTGATGCGGAGGATGAGGGTCAAACTAACTAATGTTCGGTGTGAATTCAGACATAAAATCTTCAATTTTCTTGAAATAAAATTTACATATTTAGAAACTACATAAAAAGTATTGTAAGCCAGAATAGTTGACAATTCAATTTATTTAAAAGGTATATGAAAAAATTATGGTCAAAGAAAATATCCTTTGACTATCCAAATTGTAACTAAGACAAACAAATTTAAACGGAGAGAGTAAAAACAAAAGGTTCATGCCTCTTTGGAAAATTCTGCTGGCTGAGATTTTTGTCGTTGAAACGTTGTTAGTTTTTCTAAATGCAATGATGTATCTGTCAATTCCTGGATATTTTCCTTGTCATTTCTCCCATCTTATGGTGCCGTTTGGTTTAAGCCTTAAACTTATATTTCCCTTTTTTGAATTAAGTTAACTCAATATCTCCTAATTGGTTATGATGATGATGACAGGTGCATCGTGTAATGTGCATGGAACTAATTCAGTTTGTAAGTAGAGTTTCAGTATTACTTCCTGAAATTGAAGCAGCCCGTCCTGGATGCTCTTCCGGAAGAGAGGCACTTTGCCTGTTGAACCATATAATTGACAAAGCCAACACACTGCGTCAGCACTGCAGTGAATCTAGTAAGCTATACTTGGTATGCATTCTGGAACAAGCTAAGCCAACCAGTTTTTTGTTAAATTTATCTCCCAAATAAGCTATACTTAACTGTTATTGTTAAATATCTCCCAAAGAATGGGAGATCTACTTGGTAAGCTGTACTTGGTGGGCAGCCAACTAGTTTCAACTTAACTGTTTTTGTTAAATATGTCTCCCATGTAATGCTAGATTGACCCCATTCCTCAGAAACTTAAGGTGGGTATGGTATGAAGGAAAATGTTTTCCTATTTCTTGGAAAACAAGTGAGTTTCTTACTTTTTTCCAGTATGTAGTAAGTAAGCAAGAAAACATTACCTAAGAGAATTATAAGTAATCTAGCAAAACACTACGGGGTGGGTGCGGTGGGAAGTGAGGGTTTGGGGGTGGTAGGGGTAGGATAGTCAAGTGGTGGGGGTTGTAGGCATTGCATGGGTGGGAAGGAGATAATGAACTTGTAATGTTACTTATGAAACTTGTTTTTCATATTTTCATTTGGGAAGTCATTTTCCTTATTTTTAAGGAATTTATTTTCTATTTTTCAAAATTTTTGATCAACCTAATATGGAAAAATTGGAAACACCATACCAAACACACCCTTAGTCAGTTGAACTAGTACATATAACAAGCTGGTGGAATTTCCATTCTAGATCATATATACATGGGGTTTTTCTTAATGCCATGTTATTTATGTTTCCACGGAGGCCAGTAGCTTAGGCTAATCCAAGGAAGGGCGTGTAAGACTATGTGGGATGGGTGTAGAGGCGGAATCAATTTATGGATTATGGATCACAGTTTTTTTGCTTATAGAATTCTGAATAGATTATTTCTATATATTAAATGAGTTTCTTAGCACAAATATAGTATTTGAGCCAAAGCTATTGGGTTTCACCAAATTCATAGTTAGCACTGTGGCTCCGCTATTGGATGAGTAGGATGGTAGAGGCACATTCATAGTATTGTCATCCCTACTTCTAACACAACTCTTCGGTTTATGCAATTATGTGTATTTATGATATCGATATAATAATAATTCTGTTAGAATAGGAATATAATTTCATATATATTATTCTACTAGAAAAAAGATTGTAATGTAATGACTATAAATATGGCTCAGTGTAATCAACTAGATACAATAATTCAATAATAATATTTTCTCCCATATTTTCTCACATGTTATCAGAGCCATCACGGTGCGTCTTCCCGGTGACCCACGATTATCCTCCGGCACTGTCAGACGACCAGATTATGGTCTCCACAATTGCTATGCAAAATCCGATAATACCATCGCATTGAGCATCATCTTGCGACAAAACCCCCCAAAAGCTCGCCGGAAAATTCCCTGTCACGCGCTCCCACGCGCCGAGCAGAAGTAGAATTCCGACGAGATCTACTCCACGCGCCGGGCGCGTGAGCTATTCCCAGCCGTTTTTTCGAGCAGTCCTTTTTCCAGTCAGGATCGCCTCTAGAATTCGAGCTCACCCATAAATTCCTTCAAATTCCGAACACTTTCACTTTTCCGGCGAGCTTCCCGACGACTGTTCCAGTTTTCGGTGACATTCCGACAACTTCCAAAGCTGGTTCTCTATTCTTGGGGGTGCGTCTGGTGATTCCGACTCGACACATAATTTTGTAATTTTCTGCAACCGAACAGTGTTTCCGGAGTGAACAAGATCTTGTTTTACGGCGTGAACAGTGTTTTCCAAACAATTTTTCAATTCGACACCGGTAACTTTAGGATCTCTATTTTACAAAACACAGTTTTAGACAAAAGCTGTTTGTTTTCTTTGTGTCATATTCTCTTGAAGTTGTCCACTTAGAGATATCTTTTCAAGTCCTATGATTACTTCAAAACCCCTAATAAGAGGATTGGAAAATCGAATATCCCAGTCCACAAAGAATCGACGAAGAGGCCGCTTTGGAAGATCTCGACCCAAGTATAGTTATTGTAATAGACTTGGACACACTCGTGAAGTATGCAGATCTCGACCTAAGTGTAGTTATGGTAATATGTTTGGACATGCTTGTGAAGTATGCTATTCTCTGCATGATCGACCACCCAAAAATACTTATATTGCTCAGACTGCCACTACAAGTAACCAACATGTTTATTTATCCGAAGAATATAATGAGTACTTTCAGTACCGAGCAAGTAAGCATACATCTTCACAAGCAGCCTCTGTCGCACAATCTAATACCGCTGGATCGTGAGTTGTAGACTCTGGTGCTTATCATATTTCTGGTCATAAATTACTTTTGTTGGATATTAATTATTCACCGTCTCTTCCCGCTATTACTTTAGCCAATGGGATCCAAACAAAAGCAAAAGGAGTTAGACAAGCTAAACTCATATCTTCAGTCACTCTAAATTCTGTTCTTTATGTCCCTGGCTGTCATTTTAATCTTGCATCGGTCAGTCGTTTGACTCGTGCCTTAAATTGTGCCATACTATTTCTTGATGATTATTTTATTATGCAGGACCGCTGTACGGGACAGACGATTGACGTAGGATATGAATCACAAGGTCTCTACTACCTTACATCTACTCCTAAATACTCCATAGCATGTCTAGTTACAGATCCTCCAGACTTAATCCATAAACGATTGGGACATCCGAGTCTGTTCAAGCTATAAAAGATGGTGCCTAGTTTGTCTAGTCTGTCCAAATTAGACTGAGTCGTATCAATTTGGAAAACACACTCGCACTACCTTTCCACGTAGTGCTGAGAGTCGTGCAGAGTATTTTTTTTAATAGTTCATTATGATATTTGGGGTCCTAGTAGAGTCAGTTCACCTTTTAGGATTTCGTTATTTTGTTAGTTTCATTGACGATTTTTTCAGATGCACTTGGTTATTCTGAATGAAAGATCGTTATGAGTTATTCTTTATATTCAAGAATTTTTGTGCTGAAATACAAAATCAATTTGGTGTTTCTATTCATACTTTTCGTAGTGATAATGCCTTAGAATACAATTCCTCCCAGTTTCAGCAGTTTATGACTCACCAATGAATTATTCATCAAATATCTTGTCCGTACACCCCTCAGCAGAATGGGGTAGCAGAAAGGAAGAATAGACATCTCATTGAGACTGCTCGCACTCTTCTCATTGAATCCCATGTTCCGCTGCATTTTTGGCGCGATGCGGTCCTCACAGTTTGTCATTTAATTAATCGAATGCCCTCATCTTCTATTCAGAATAAGATTCCATATTCCATAGTATATCCTCAGTTATCTCTATTCTCACATTTTTGGGAGTACATGTTTTGTGCATAATCTAGGTCCGAGGATAGATAAATTAGCCCCTCGCTCTGTTAAATGTGTCTTTCTTGGTTATTCTCGAGTTCAAAAGGGGTATCGTTGCTTCTCACCTTATCTCCATCGATATCTTATGTCAGTTAATGTCATATCTTTTTAGTCTCAACCTTACTTTAGGTCTCCTTCTGATCATCCTGATATTTCTGAGGTCTTACTTATACCTCAGGTTATACCGACATCGACCTTTGAGGAATCTATAGTTACTTCTACATCTCTAGTCACAGTGCCACCACTTCTGACTTATCATCGTCGACCGCGTCCAGTATCAGACCCAACATCAGGTCTAGATGATTCATGTCTTGCGTCGGACCCTGCACCTACTGTGGACTTGTCTCTTTTTGATCAGCTAATTGCACTTCGGAAAGGTAAACGGTTCACTCGTACTACTAATCCACATTATACCCTTTTAAGTTATCATCGTCTATCATCATCCCATTATGCCTTTGTATCATCATTTTCCTCTGTCCCCATTCTTAAGTCTACAAGTGAAGTCCTTTCTCATCCCGGATGGGACAATCTATGATTGATGAGATGTTTGCTTTACACACGAGTGTTACTTAGGATCTTATTCCTCTTCCTTCAGGTAAATCTAATGTTGGTTGTCATTGTGTTTATGCAATCAAAGTTGGTCAGGACGGTCAAGTTAACCGGCTTAAGGCTCGCCTTGTTGCGAAAGGGTATACACAGATATTTGGACTTGATTACAGTGATACTTTCTCTCCCGTGACTAAAATAGCATTTGTCCGTCTCTTTCTATCCATGGCTACTATCCGTCATTGGCCTCTTTATCAGTTGGGCATTAAGAATGCTTTTCTCCATGGTGATCTTAAGGAGGAAGTTTATATGGAACAACCACTTGGTTTTGTTGCTCAAGGAGAGTCTAATATAGTGTGTCAATTGCGTCGGTCACTTTATGGTTTAAAACAGTCTCCTCGAGCTTGGTTTGGTAAATTCAGCACAGTAATCCAAGAGTTTGGCATGACTCGCAGTGAAGTAGATTATTTTGTGTTTTATCGACATTCTGTTCCAGATTTGAGTATTTATTGGTGATTTATGTTGACGATATTGTTATAACTCGCGATGATCAAGAGGGTATCACTAATTTAAAGCAAATCTCTTTCAACTTTTTAAGACTAAGGATCTCGGCAAATTGAAGTATTTTTTAGGTATTGAGGTTGCCAAATCCACGTCAGGTATTGTTATTTCGCAATGCAAGTATGCCTTAAACATTCTTGAGGAGACATGAATGATGAGATGTAGACCCATTGACACTCCTATGGATCCGAATGCTAAACTCCTGACAGGTCAGGGGGAGCCACTCAGTGATCCTAGAACATATAGACAGTTGGTTGGTAAGTTGAATTATCTTATAGTGACTAGACCTGACATTTCGTTTCCTGTTAGTGTTGTAAGTCAGTTTATGGATTCTCCCTGTGATAGTCATTGGGATGCAGTTGTCCGCATTTTGCAATATATTAAGTCAGCTCCAGGTAAAGAACTATTTTTCGAAGATCGAGGCCATGAGCAGATTGTTGGATATACAGACGGTGATTATGCAGGATCACCTTCTAATAGACGTTCTACATCCGGATATTGTGTGTTAATAGGAGGTAATTTAGTGTCTTGGAAGAGTAAGAAACAGAGTGTCGTTGCTCGATCTAGTGCTAAATCAGAATATCGAGCAATGGCTGAAGCAACTTGTTAGCTAGTTTGGATTAAGCAGTTGCTCAGAGAACTAAAATTTAGAGAAATCGGTCAAATAAAACTTGTGTGTGATAACAAAGCGGCCCTTCATATCGCATCAAATCCGGTATTTCATGAGAGGACTAAGCACATTGAGATTGACTGTCACTTTGTACGAGAAAAGATTATCTCCGGAGATATTGTTACAAAATTTGTGAAGTCGAGTGATTAGCTTGCAGATATTTTCACCAAGTTTCTCACTGATTCTCGTATTAATTACATCGGTAACAAGTTCGGTACATATGACTTGTATGCACCAGCTTGATGGGGAGTGTTAGAATAGGAATATGATTTCATATATAGTATCCTACTAGAAAAAGAATTGTAATGTAGTGTCTATAAATAGGATTCAGTGTAATCATGTAGATACAACAATTCAATAATAATATTTTCTCCCATATTTTCTCACAACTTCTAAACATGTCTATTGTCCGCATTCATGAACAACAATCTGTATTATGTTGTCAGGCACTTACTGGAAATTCTATACTTTTACGATGTCAGAAATCACGGGACTTGCTTGAGCAAAGCTTAAGCCAGGTGCAATATATGGTTCCAGTATTGCTGGCTGAAGAGGTCAGTCAGAAAACATTCCTTTGAGAGATTCATGATCTATGCATATTTTGTATTCTAGTGGTCTTGATTGCATAATTGTTGACGTGTTTCAGTTATAATGTATATTCAAGCCTGTGGTGCATTATAGCCTGTTTGGCCAGGCTTCTAGGAAGCCAAAAGTGCTCATTTAGAAAATTAAGGTGTTTGGTCAAGCTTATAGGAAAAAAATAAGTGATTTTGAGTAATAGCAGAAGTTGTTTTTCAGAAGCTAAAAACAATACATTTTCTCCAAAAGCACTTTTTGAACATTGTGCCAAGCACAAGGTACTGTTCTAGTATTGACAAAAGTGTTTTTCAAATTAATTAGTCAAATACAAACGGTTTCTCTCCAAAAGTATTTTTCAAAAAAAACACTTTTCAAAATAAGCAGATTTTAAAAACTTTGTCAAAACATGCTTAATAGATTTTTCAACAAAATGACAAAGTCTGTAATGCTCATTTGGCTGCATATACGTTACATAGAATTTAATTTCTCCATATCCATAGTACATTTTTTTCATTTATGTTGTCTCTTCATATTTTTGCTTTCTTTTACCATGAGGCTGCTTCTTTCTCCATGGTTTTTCCTTTCTTTTTGCAACTATATTTGCTTTAATAAAAAATACTGGCTGCAGATTTCACAACTGATTGCTGAACTGAGGGGTGCGGTATTCATCTTGGACCCATCTGAAGAGGAGGCAGGGAAGGTTATAAATGAATTACTTCGTCGTTACATAAATACAGCTGAAGAACATGCCTTCGAGGCAATTCAAGTTGCTATGTGGAAGCTTCATATCACATCTCTAAAAGATCTTTTAATAGAGAAAAGATCCATAAAAAAACTGCTGGATAGAGTTGGTGAGGGTGACTCAACAAAAAGGAAGATATTATCGTTATTTCTGAAGCTCCTTAGTAAGCATGGAAAATCAATCGTGACAGAGCAAACAGAGAATGGCAACCAATGTGAAGCGATGAGATGTCGACTTGATGATGCTGAAGTGGACATTCTGAGGAGCTCTCTACCACCGGACGAGTTTAAATGTCCTTTGTCTTTGACATTGATGTATGATCCTGTTGTAATTGCGTCCGGAGAAACATATGAAAGATTTCAGATTCAGAAGTGGTTTGCCGAAGGTAACGATACATGTCCAATGACTAGAAGGAAATTGGCTAACTTGTCTTTGACCCCGAATCACACAATGAAGGACCTAATATCAAGGTGGAGTGCAATACATGGAGTCAGTGTTCCGGACCCCAACATGGAGGCTACAGGTAGGGGTGTCAAATGGGCGGGTTGGGCTGAATTTGGGCGGATTAAAAAAATGGGCTGAGCTAATAAATGGGCGGGGTCATTGGCGGGTTAGCGGGATCATGTTTTCATGGGCTAATTTTGCCACCTCTTGTTGCAGGGGCTCACTTATTGGAATCTTGTTCTTATTCGATTGCTAGCTTGAGCAGCTCAATGAATAATCTACGAAACGACTTCGATGCGATCTCGGAGACAAGCAATGACAGTTTCCACAAAGTTCAATGTCAAGATATGGACCTGAATCCTTTAACCAGGCTCAGTTCACTTTCTTGGGAGTCACAGTGCAACTTGGTTGGAAAAATTTGTAACGTTTTCAAATATAACGATCAAGTTTGCAATTGGATGTCATCCAAGGATTTTGTTCCAGCAATGATTAGATTTCTGAAAGATGCACATGATTCAAATGATCTAAATTCCCAAATACTCGGATGTCAATCGTTGTCAACAGTTTTGCAGAAATGCAGGTAAAACCTTTACTCCACTCTGCTCTCTCTCTGTGTGTGTTATTAATTTGCAGAATTTTCATAAATAGCACTATTTATGCCCCTAATAACAAATTATGACGATATTATTGAGTTTTCAAAACATAGTACTAACAGTTTTTTTTCAAAACATATCATACATACACACATACATAGCGGTACATACATACAGTCATATATGCATGCATACATACATATCATATACTAGCCTTCTTACATACATACAGTCATACTTACATACATACACCGGCCGTCATGCAGACATGCATACATACATACAGTAACAATCCGCTATAAAATGAAAAATCTAGCTATTTTTTGTAATAATTTAAAAGGATTGCTAAAATGGGTAATTAGTGGGCCTAAGTCTTTATATCACGTAATGTTTCCTATTAATTTCCTCGCACACTACAAAAGAAACTGAAATTACAACTTCGTCACTAATCCGTTGCTAAATTGCTCGTATCTAAATATTTATTTTGATAATCCATTGTTAATCCGTTGCTAAATATGATTACCAATGGATTTTGCTGTTTAGCTGCTGAATTTGTCTATCGCAAATTCCTTTTTTTTTTAGTAGTGACACTAATCCTACACGGGTTCACTTGTATCAGGAGCAGTTTTCCATATTTGAATGACGATACTTTTGCACTTTTGCTATCATTTCTTGGAACAGAGGTTTCCAAAGAAGCCCTTTCCGTACTAAAGGTGTTGTCCTGCCACCAATATTGTCAACAAAAGATCGCGGAATTCATTCCCAAGTTGATCCCTTTGCTAGAAGATACAGCTCTAGCAAAAGACACTCTTATTATTTTGAAAAATCTGTGCATCACCAAAGATGCTACAGATTCCGTAGCTGAGACCGATGGATGCATTCCTTCAGTTGTGAAACTACTCGACAGTGAAAGTCTCGAGGATCAGGAGCATGCGGTGGCTCTCCTTCTATCTTTGTGCACTCAATGCATTCAGTACTGTCGGCTGGTCATCCACACCGATGAACAGGTATTTTCTGATCTCGTCAATATATCTCTCAACGGAAATAGCAAAGGGAAGGCAATGGCTTCGGAGTTACTGAGCCTGTTTAATAATAACAGCGAATCTTCAGGTGCAGATGTTGACATATCTAAAGGCTCTACTATTGACGACTATACTAAGCAGAAATCTAGTAGTTCAAAGGCACCAGGATTATTTCGGAAGTTATTCTCGTAACAAGGTTCTGCTGCTAAAAGCAAAAAATAGATGCTTAAACTCTTTGTAATGTGCTGTTTTTTTTTGTAAATATATATGTATAGGATTGCTTGATGTGAATGTGAAGTGTAAAATATCCCTACTTGCTCTAGTTTTTGTTAGCATTGAGAAGGAAGACTTTCACTTAGTCTTTCGTAACTTTATAGTATCTTCCAATGCAGTTTCTTTACTATATAAGAGATGTCGTTACCACTGTTTTTTGGGGTACTAGACTGTCCAACATTATTTTAATCGAACACATGTCCGATAGTTAAATAATATGTATTTTCATTTTAATTTGTAACTCTTACAGTTGACAGATTCGCGATGAATACCGGTGCAAATAAGTACTTCGGCAAGTATTACTCAAGCAACCAAAGTTCTTAGATTTGAGAGAGTATAGTAAAATTGCAAAGGAAAAAAAGGCTTAATTTGACCTGTTTTTAATTGTTCCCACAAGGAGTTGACATATGAGGAAAACTGGGGTTGTTGAAACATTCTGAGCATCCAACTCAAAATTTAAGGTACTTGCTCGAGATTGGACACCCTTTCATAACTATCAAAGGATAAGTGTATTTTTCTAACACCATCCGCATGTGTAATTGATATCCTCTGTCCCAATTTATATCACACTTTTATTTTTTAGTGAATCTAAAAAAGAATGATACATTTTCTTATTTGACAACAATTTAACTATAAACTTTATATTTTACGCTTATCGAGATGATCTTTAACCACACAAATATCTTTGACTTATTTTAGATAATGAAATTCAAAAGTCTTCATTTATTTCTTAAACTCCGTGTCCGGTCAAACTATATCATATAAATTGAGACCGAGGGAGTATGAGACAAGTGTACTATGCTTATTTTTAAAAGATTGAAAAGAGAAATTAGGCTCAATAGGCTAAGGAATGGACGGACTGAAGTAAAGTTTTGTGGCTCAATGGGCTGAGTTGATAGGGAAGAGGCCCAGAGCAGCTCAATGGGCTTGAGTTGAGAGAAAGAAACGGGAAATTCACACAAATGTCCCTATTTCACGATGGTCTTTAATTTTTGTCCCACAAATTTTTGTTTTTAATTTTTTACTTTCAGCATTTTTGGTGCGGCATAATTTAGATCTCGCAGACATATTTTACGTTTAACTTCGGCATATGTATCATAACATCCACACATATTATGTCTGACAAGACAAAATTTTCAACACTAAACATAATCTGAAAAACAACATAATTTTAGATTTCGCTCGGCATAGTTTACGTTTAACTTCGGCATATGTATCATAACATCCACATGAATTATATCTAATAAGATAAAACTTTCAACACTCAACATAATGCGAAAAATACTACAAAACTTATGTTACATAACTTAATTTCTACAGAACTCATGCCGAGCGAGGCAAAAATAATGTTACTGAAATTATTCTTTGCGAAGGAGGTCTTAATATTTTCATTAAGTAAGTAGTAAAGGAAAAAATTAAAGAACATAAATATGAGGGACAAATTCTTTTAGAGTTTGGACACGCCTACACAATCAATGAGCAACAAGTATATTTTAACAAGGGAGAAATGAGTGTGTTGAAATTGGAAATTGAAGTCAAAGACAAACTTTAAATAGTATACGTAATACTAATGAAATGTGTGTAAATCTGCTTATCCTTCTTAATGAATGAATGGAACAAGAACTAATGAAAGAGAAAAAAACTAAGAAGCTTTTCTGCACACATTTTACATAGTTAATAAAGAAGTAAGAGACATTTAATTTGGCAATAGTGGCCACTAGACAATTATAATTTGATCCCGTGAAAACAAACAATAACATATCCAATAAAATTTCACAATATAGAAAAGAAATTCCGTTACCGGAAATTTCTTAATTCTGTGACAATAAAGCTTAAATCATTACTCCTAGACACTAAGTTATCCTCCTGAAAGTAAAATCTTACCTCGCAAAAGTTTAGTCTATTTGGTCTAAGCTTTTGAGAGTTTTTATTATTATTCCCTTTGTCCCAATTTATGTGATACATTTTCCTTTTTAGTCCGTCCCAAAAAGAATGAAATATTTTCTTATTTGACAACAATTTAAATTTAAACTTTACCTTTTACGTTTAACGAGATGATCTATAACCACACAAATATCTTTGATTTGTTTTAGATCACAAGATTTAAAAGTCTTCCTTTAATCCTTAAATTCCGTGTCCAATCAAACTATATCACATAAATTGGTACGGAGAAAGTATTATTTTTAAGTACTTACTTTAAAAGTTGAGGTAGTGTTTTTGAATAGTAACCGGAGCTATTTTTGAGAAGTTGAAAAAATAGTCTTTTCCTAAAAGTACTTTTGGAATTCTTTCTAAGCACAAATTACTGCTCTAATATCGAAAAAAATGATTCTCAAATGTTTAACCAAAAACAAATTGCTACTATTAAAATTTAAAAGTATTTTTTTGAAACACTTTTAATCAAAAATACTTTTCAAGATGAGCATATTAAAAAGCTTCGCCAAACTGTCTATAATTTTGTCTCAGCCCACTTTAGTATTTTCTTTAATTTTATACCCGTCTTGCCTCGCTAGGCATGTACTTCCATTCTCTTTAAGCTTACTTTTATTTTTTCACCAGGATTTAATCAAATTTTACAAGTCTGTAAGACTTGTTAATTTTTATTTAACCTGCCTCTTGGCCCCTGCAATTAATTTTAAAAAATATATATTAACCCGTCCCGCATAAGAGCTACCCTTCTTGTTCTGGCTCACGCTGCACGGCTGCACCTGTCCCGCCCTGTTGCCATCTCTACAACTGTATAAAAGAAAGTTAGGAACAGTAACTTAGCAATCAATTAGGCCTACTTGAAGGTTGTAATCTCCTGGCTGTTTGTTCATACAATATTCAGTTGGTCTTCAGGTGCAATGGATCATTTGTGTGGTGTGTGTGTGTGTGGGGGGGGGGCAAACATAGCTGTTTGGGACAGTTGTGTAAGGCCTTTACAGCAATGAAAATAGGTCCCAACATTCAGGGGGCGGGGACACAGTTTTAATTACGGGCTGGTCAGAACTTAGTAATTTTAATTCAAAATTTATATATTTATTAAAAATTTTATTTAATATATATATATATATATAATCTATTTAAAATCTTGACTTTGCCTCTACCAAATTTACAAGATTCATACCCCTATTTTGTAATGTAATTAAATTTCTAGATGATGAACGTATGAAGAGTGAGTTTAATTTCTTTGGTTTTAATTTTATGAAAATTTGGCTACTGGTTTTGTATGACACGCAAATATTCTGTCCCTCTTGTGCTCTCAACTTTTTAGTGGCATCCACTCAAATATTAGATAGAAATAATTCTGTAGGGTCTAATTAAGGTCTGTCCCCTTGCTCTATGAGAACTAAGCGCAAGTCACACACGCAGATTTAAAATTTAAATTTGATTATATTTTTCGATAAAAATAATTTTAATCAAAAATACAATTAGAGATTTGTGTATAAGGGTTTAAAGACAAGTATGCCGTTTCTAATCCGGAGACCCTCTTAAACGAGTCTGGAATGGCTGATTAGATTACGGATATGTGAGAACAATGTGCAAGTGAAATGCGATAATAAGCAAGTAAAATGAATCAATAAGTTAATCTAAAAATGAGTTATGAATCAAGCAAGAATTGAAGCTGAGAATGGTGTATTAACTTGAGAGAGTTCTTGGTTACAAGTGTGAGCTTAGAGAGAATACAATGTGTTTTTCCTTCTCTTCCAAGTCTTGCATATATAGGACAAAGCTTAGACTATTATGACCCAGAAAGTTGTGACGACGTGAGCCTAATGACATCACCGTGCCCACGCTTGCAGCGACACTCTGATCTAGGGAGGCTGATGTGACGGAAGTTGTTGGGAATGGAGGACAGTTGTGAAGATCTTTTGGGAACATTGAGATTTTTGGAACCATTAAACTTTTTGTATACGCTTAACGTCTCCGGATGCATTTCTACCCAATACAGATAGTCCCCCACTTTTCGAGACCCTTGAACTCATGGGACCGGGAAGTGGGAGAGTCTATGCGCCTTTTCAAAAAACCTTTTCGAGGGAACCAAAACGTCACATCCTTTCCCTCAATCAGACGTTTCGTCAGGCGATCATTGAATACACACAATTACTCATTCGACGACGCCCTTCTAAGACACTGATTGACATTTGCTGATCAGGCACGCCTCTTCGATTTCCAAGAGTAATGATTGTTCTCTTGGCTATACGAAATCAGTGACCTGGATCACTTTTCCTCACTTTCATCTTTAACCTTCCTTTTCTAGCAACTTCAGTTTTCGGCCCTTTCACTACCTATCCACAAAAAAGTCTACTTCCTCTTCATCTTCCTTTAGAACTTCTGGTGGTATGACTCTTGGACCCGCCGCAGAACTAGGTCCACCCCGCCGTCGGCCGTCATCACCCAGTGTCACCCGAGGCTATGGACCTGGGTTCTACAACTTTCAAAATTATCCCTTCTAGCTTCCACTTTGAGAGGGACTTTCGGGTAAACCTCCGCTACGAGTCTCTAGAGGAGATGACCTCATTGATTGACAACTCGGTTATCCCTCAAGTCCGCATCGACTGCTGGTGAGGCCGGATATGGATGTTTTTCCTCCTCTGTCAAATGCTAGTATTACTCAGTACATCCCGGGGATGTCTCTTATTTACACCTATCCTTTCACCATCGAATTCATCTTTCTGATCCTTCAGGTAATTGAGTCCTTTTGTCGTCGCTATAGCGTCTGTCCGGAGCAGTCGACCTCGTAGATATAGAGAATAGTTTGCTGCTTACAGCACTTGACAGATCTCGTCCATCTTCCGTTTACTCTAGATCACCTGATCCATTTCTATTCCCCTCGGGTGCTCCGTGGGGGAATAATCAATTTAACTTTTCGGGGCTCCAAAGCCCTGATTACAAATGCTGAGGACGATCATGATCGAGAATGGTGTGATTATTTTGTAATGATTCCTACCCACCGCCTTCAAGGCACCAATTTTGGTCTTCTTCCGGAGCATTAGAACAACACTCATAAGTAATCTTTTTCTGCTTCTCTCTTATTTTTTCTAGTTTTTTCTTGACTACCTTGCCATTGTTTTTGTAGTGGCCCCCATTGTTCCCCAACCCCTACCAGATGCCTTTGGCTGGGTGATGAGCATGCTCCGTGCCTCTCACGGCACCGAGCAAACGTGGAGAGCCATTTCCACTGATAAGTGGAATGGCAAAAGTCATAGTGAGTCTTTCCTCTTTTGCCGACTCTTCATCTTCACCTATTACATGTTGATGTGTCGCTTTGAGTTTACTTCTCATCATTTTTCCTAAAGGGCTCCCCGCTCGAGGGGGTTCAGCCATGAAGGTGTCATCTCAAGATGAAGCCCGGGAATGCATCGCTAAGGCCGCCGCGGACACTAGGGAGAACAGAAAGCGAAGGCTTTCAGATAATGCTAGAGAGTCTACCTCTGGGATCGGCTCACGTGTGAGAACACGCAATCTCTTTGGCGAGCCTGAGATTGAGGACGGGTTGAAGGTGGTCCTTGTGGAGGACGATGGATAAGTAAATGCAACATCCAAGGGTGCGGGGGCCTCCTCAACCGAATCCATCAGAGAGCCGGGAGTAAGCGAAGGACAACCCAAAAACGTGGGAGACTATGATTCAAGCGCAGGCCCTTCGGTTCCTCCCCCACCCATTGTTGGTTCTGACTCGGCCTCAAAGCCTCCTTGGCCCACCTTGCAGATATCTTTCTTCAGGTAATTTTGAGTTTTACCATCACACCTTTTACTTCCAACTAGAGTGTATAAGCTGAGTTTATTTTGTCTATTTTCTCTTTCAGGGGCATGCTGTCGTTTCCTCCGTGTGCATGTTGTTTACTTCATTCTATGACTTGGCCGGGAACTCATTTAATCTTTCTTTTAATTTTCTCAAAGAATCCGAACTATCGGCGTTCAAACCGTCAATGAATGCTGCGGCGACCTTATCTTCGAAGATCGCAGGCAAAATTATCATCTCTCGTTAGAAGCGTTCCATAAAGTTGTGAAGTAACTCATCATTCCTTTGCTTTATGATGAAGATATCCTCCTTGTGGGTTTCGACCCTCTCGACCCCAACATTGGCCTTAACGAATGCATCTGTAAGAGCAATAAAATAATCAATAGAATTTTCAGGTAAGAGAGTATACCAAGAGAGTGCTCCCTTATGAGCGTTTGGCTGAACCTTTTCAGCATGACAAATTGAATTTGGTGCTGCTGCAGGTTATGCCCGGTGATCGAGACCTCGAAATTCACGATGTGTTCGTACGGTTTTGTTGTGCCATCATACTTGGATATGTCAGACATTCTGAACTTCTTCATGATGGGCTCTGGAGTTGCTTCTTCCTTGTAGGGTATCTTCTCGTACTTTCTCGCTCCAATCCCTTTTAGCACCGGGGGACCCCTAGAATCTGGCTCATCAGCTCATAGAGCTTTTTTTCTAGCACTGCGAGTCTCGCTAGGTCTATCTCTGGCACTGCAGACTTTGCTCATGCGTTTGCTACGGATGCATCAGTCGCTCCCGTGTCTTCCGCGTCGTCTACCGGGTGACTATCCGGCATTGCCCCAGATAAAGAGTTCAAAATTTTTTCCATGCGTTCCATTATGGCGTTGTTCGCTGCCAAGGCCATGACTAGCGTGGCTTCCGAGAACGTGCCCTCTTCTTTGAACATCCCCTCCACTTTAGAGTGCGGTCGTCTTTTTATTTTCTTGGGGTAGCGCTCCTTGGATTGCGCCTCACGACACTCCGCTGAATGGACGTCTTCATCTATATATTCCTTTGCTTTCGGAAGGCTGTTGTTTCCTCTAATTTCGTCTGTGATGTTTCGGACTGCTCTTCCAGGTCCTGATGCTCAATGGACACGTGTCTCTCCAAGTTTCTTCGATCTGTGCGCCATGCTTTCTTCACCTGGCATGTTCTAAGTGTAGCGCTTTTTGTTTAAAGTTTTTTCAAGAAGATCAGCTACAGATCGAGACAACTCCACAACAGTCTATCCCCATAGACGACGCCAAACTGTTTTCCGGTAAAATGATTTTAACCAAAAATACAGTTAGATATTTGTATATAAATGTTTAAAGACAAGTAGGTCGTATCCGATCTGGAGACCCTCTTAAACGAGTCTGAAATAATTGATTAGATTACTGGTATGTGAGAACAACGTGCAAGTCAAATCCGATAATAAGCAAGTAAAATGAATCAATAAGTTAAATCTAAAAATGAGTTATGAATCAAGCAAGAGCCGAAACTGAGAATGATGTATTAGCTTGAGAGAGATCTTGGTTACAAGTGTGAGCTTATAGAGAATACAATGTGTCTTTCCTTCTCTTCTAAGTCTTGCATATATAGGACAAAGCTTAGACTATTATGACCCCAGAAAGTTGTGACGACGTGAGCCTAATGACGTCACTGTGCCCATGCGCGCCACGCCTCTCTGATCTAAGGAAACTGATGTGACGGAAGTTGTTGCGAATGGAGGACATCTGTGAAGATCCTTTGGGAACGTTGGGCTTTCCGGAACCATTAAATTTCTTATATACGCTTAATGTCTTCGGATGCATTTCTACCCAATACAGATCAATTCAAGATTTAAGTTTTATTATTGAATTAGTTGTACATTTAAAATTATGAATTCAGAATCTAATATTTATTAAAATGTTACTAATTTTCTTGTATATTTGTACTTCATGTTGAAATTATTAGATTCATTTGAATTTTTTTACTAATTTTCATATAAGCTTGCATCCACCTCTGAAAATGAATAGAATCCAACTATAGTTAAGTGATAATGTTTAAAACATACACTGTTTGTCTTTATTTATTGATTTGTTGTAAACACTCCACGTAAGTTCTTATCCTTCTCATATAAAAGGATAATTTGGTGCATGAAGCACTCCCCATTCACGCAGAGTCTAGGGAAGGATTCTCACTCCAAAGGGAGTGTGATGTAGGCAGACTGTTCTGACGCATGCATCAATAATTAGTTTTACAGCTCAAATCCATAATCTATAGGTGGCAGGAAAATAATTTTATGGTTGCGCTGATGTTTTTTCAATCCTTCCCATATATACTACCAATAATTAAGATAGAGACGACCTTAGGAATGTAGGACATGGTCTTGTGAAGAAAATAAAGTTTGAAATGGTGAGCTAATTTCCAGGCTTCCAGCTATTCAACTCACTTTACATCCTTCAAAAGTTAAAAAGGTTATGATTTAGTCCATTTTTGGAAAAAAAGAATCATATTGGTTCATTGTCTTTGTTCTAAATTTTGGATCTCCCACTAGAAAGAGCAAAAAAAAAGATCATCATTAGTATGTATATATACTAAATAAGATTTGGAAACATTGCATCTTTGACCATTCATATCACATCAGAATTATTCCAATTACCAAAAGTAGAAAAAAACTCATTGCTTTTTTATTTCTGTGATTTGCACCATAGCTTATATATATTTTATCTTTTTTGAATTTTTCCACACTCCAAATCTTCTTTAAACCAGAATACCACTCTTAGGTTGATAAGATGCATGGATAATTCAATCGGTTGACTTGCTTGGACACTTATTCTTTATCCTTTTCACAAATCATATTAGAATTGAGTGGAAGCTATTTACTTATAGTCAAGTCAAGTCAAATTAATATAATTATTTTTATCTCATAAGTCACGTGCTCGATAAACATTAAAAGTGTTTATAAATTAAATACTTACAAGTAAAATATTATAAATAAGTATAATATTATTGATTTGATCAAGATTTTTATTATTTATCTCTAATAGAAACCTTAATCTCTCTATTTCATTTTCATCATTCGTTCTTTTCCTTGTAAAGATACTTTTACTTTATATTTCTAAATAACTTTATGGACATCGTACATATTTCAAAATACAAAGTATTCATCACCAATATATCAACTACAACTAGTCTGTTTAGCTAAATTTCTGAAAAGTCAAAGTGCTTAATTTTTTAATGCACTTATTTAGAGAAAGAAGTTGTCTGACTAAGCTTTTGGTGAAGAAATAAGTATTTTGAGTAATGGGTTTTTAAAATTTTAAGTAGAAGTTGAAAAAATAACTTCTTCAAAAAAATAAGTATTTTTTTTTTCGTAATTTGACGCTTAAAAGCATTTTTTGAAAATATAGTCTTAACACAAATTACTAACCACAACTCTTCTCAAATAATTTATTGACACAGACTACTAACCACACAAAACACTTTTTCAAAAGGACTTTTAATTTTTTAAAATAGATTGATTTTAACAGCTTGGCCAAATAAGTTCTAGGTTGTACTATTCATTATCAAGTCTAACGTACACTTAAATTTTTCTAAACACATAATTACTTTTTGATAAAATTAATTTTAATAGTTAAAAATATTTTTAATAATTAATACATTATGAACATTTTATATTTGAATATTAATGATGGGGGGTTGGGACTTGGGACAATGGATTGGTCTTGACAATTAATTAGGTAAAGAAGGTGGATCATGATGAGCCAATGAAGGGTGGATACTAGGGTTGGGGTTGGCGGGGGACATCCCATATGAAGGTAAATGAAGATCCATTCAACTAATGCTCTAACCTTAGACATGACAATGGTTTCTCATTCTCAATCATTCTAAAAAATGGTTTATCCTATTAGACTTGTTTGGTAGGTGGATAATAGCTTATAATTTCAAAATAAATTATAAATTATTTTATTCTATATTTGGTATAGGTTTTTATTTTGGAATTAGTAGTTCTGAATTATTTGTGTCCAGTCAAATTACAACAACAACATACCAAGTGAAATTCTATAAAGTGAAATCTGGAGAGGGTAATGTGTATGCAGACCTTACCCCTATATTGGAAGTTATTAAAGAGGTTGTTTCCAGTTAGAGATGGCAGTGGATCCTGGACCCGGTGGATCCAGATCCGTTTTATAGGATATGGATTTTCAAAATTTGGACCCGACGGATCCGGATCGGACCCGGATCCATTTTTGATGGATCGGATCTGGATCTGGATCTTGTATTTGAGATCCGTATCCGGTCCAGATCCGACCTGTGGATCCATTTTTTATTAAATATATTCATAACCTAGAATATAATTTTATAAGTATTTTCTTAAAATTGCTAAGCACATCCTTGCAAGTTTAATTCTCAAAACAAGTTTAATTTATCCTCGCGTTAACTCAAAAACCAAAAAATAAAGAGGTAACTTCGATAATAAAATCAATGTTATATTAGTGAATGACTAACATCTCCATAGACAAGTAGTTAAAATTATATTCACTTCATTCCTGAATATTCCAAGCACATACAAGTTCTTCATTGTGGAAATACTAGTCAGTATTTTACACAACTATTGTCATTGTCCAACATTTTTAATTAATAGCTCACAATCAAAACGAGACAACGAACAAAACATCTCATATGAACATTTCAAAATTGAAACACAGTAAACTGGTAGCTAAGTAAAAATCGTTTGTCAGTTCAAAAAAAAATTCTTAGCAAGGTTACATTCTTAGCAAGACAATTTTTTTTACATGTGGATTCAGATCCGATCCGTGGACCGGTGGATCCGATGGATCCGGATTTGGATCTGATTTTTATGGACCCGATGGATCTGGATCCAGGTATGAAAAATGGATCTGGATCTGGATCTAGTAGGATCCGGTCCAGATCCGATCCGTCGTCATCCCTATTTCCAGTAGACCCCCGAAATAAGGATAAATAAGTCAAAGAAGAATAAAATGACTTATTTGTATAAGTTTTCATTTTGGAATTAATAGTTCCAAATTATTTGTGTCCGATCAAATTAAGACAAATACATTAAAACGGAGAGAATATTATTTTATGACTTGCCAATTGAAGGACAACTCTCAATCAAGAATGAACCATGATTTTGGGTTTAAATCATTTTGGCTAAGCTATATATTTAGTAAGGAAAAGGGTTAGATTTGTTCGTGTACTCTCACATATAAGCTATATTTATTCTTTATTATATTTTTTGATATATTTGTTCTTCTTCATCCAACTTTCGGGTCATATTTGCCCTTGTACTCTAAAAAAATATCATATTTACCCTTACTTCATTAAATATCATTTCCACCTCAGAATATAAGAGCGAATATGACCCAAAAGTTGGATAAGAAGGACAAATATATTAAAAAGTATAACGAAGAATAAATATAGCTTATTCGTGAGAGTACAAGGGCAAACCTGATCCTTCTCCGTATTTAGTACTCCCTTTGTTCCAATTTATATGACATGTTTTCCTTTTTAGTCAGTAAAAAAAATGACACATTTTCTTATTTGACAATAATTTAATTTTAAATTTTACCTTTTACGCATAACGATATGATCTATATAACCACATAAATATATTTGGTTTGTTTTAGACCACAAGATTAAAAAATCTTCCTTTATTTCTTAAAGTCCGTGCCAAGTCAAACTACATGATATAAATTGGGACGGAGGGAGTATTGAATATTCTTACTATTTTCTTAATTGTTTACTTTAATTTTAGCTAATCTCAGTATCTCACTGCTGTTTCTGTTTAACATTTTGCTGTAAGTAGCAGTACTTGTTATGAGTTGTCTCAATCAACAACGAGAGATGACTGTTGGCTAAGTTTGTCTCTAGCTGCTTTTTAGTTTGCCTTTTTTCAAGTATGTTATATTGGGAAACTTACGGAGAATGCAGCAAAGTTTATCTTGGATTCCCAGTGACAGTGACTAAGAAAATTTTACATTTTGGCTAGCCCTTTATTGGATTTGCGTGAATTAGCTGTGGGGATGTTTCTTCCGGCATAAGTGAACTTTTCCTGAATTGGTTAACAAATTCAGTTATCGGATCGATTGAATTCATTATCTTTGATTCAGATTTCATATTTATTTAGAAAAGTTCGTTGAATATTTATTAATTTAGAATCTAATAATTTTGAAAGACTAGAATTTTGAATTTATAAACTTTAAATTTTGACTTCGCCTCACTTCTTGTCTCAAAAATCAATGTCTTACAGAGTCAGATCTAGAATTTCTAAAAACATGAGTATACTACTAATGAAAGGAGAAAAAAGAATGTATTAGGTAAGAATTGATCTTTGTTCCTTTAGATAAATAACTTATCATTCAATCAAGCGCACCATTCGTCTTTTGGAACATGAGTGATAATAGACGATATTAAATCAATTTTAAAAAATATGTACATAAAATACCTAATTTATCCGAGAGATCAGATACCATGAATTTACATGCACCCACAGTTTCCAGTATAAATTCTGTTGGAGCAAAGTGCTCTCACACACCGAGAAATAAAACTTAGCTACTGCACAAAGAAAGTAAAACAGTAAGCTAGTTCTAAGAAGAAATAAATCAAGCAGTTGATGATCAAAGAAAAGATTAAGTTGTGATACTGCAAGTGGATACTTTTATTCTTCACCAGAGAAGCCTTTAAATAGGCATTACATCTCAACTAAAATGCACCAGATATGGAGAAAGTATAGGCACTAAATTGTCGTGCATTACAACTGAAAGCAAGAACTTAAGGACCAAATAAAAACTAACTTAGACTAAGTCAAAATACAGTAAAAATACTAAGAAAGCTGCAGTAACGTTTTTCTCTCTTTTTGAATCACTTATTCAACAAATTCGCCCGTGCCTTACTGTTTTGGATAATATTTGTAGCATCTCTCAGTTTATTAGTTAAACCTCGTACATAAAAGGTTGTTCTGTAGGATACATTAAAAGAAAATAATATATGTATTAATTTTGTGTATTATCAATATCTTGTTTGATATCTTTTTTCAACCTATGTTTAACTACATCCTATTTGATATTATCCTATGCATAACTAAAAAAAAAAGGGCAGTCCGGTGCACTAATACTTGTATTAATTATACATCCTATTTTTTATGCATAACTAATGCATAGAAAATCATGATATTAGCAATGCAATGATTTGTATACATGCATAAGGATGGCTAAAGATACAACTGCCCCTCAAATCCATCACATAGTATAATATATATGGAGGATATTTTTATAAATAACCAATTTTTTAGAACTTATGCAATGTACGTTATTTTTAATATACCAAACCAAACAGTAGATAAGAAATAATCATTGCATAACTAATGTCAGCATTACTTATAACACACTCAATTCAGCATTATTCTTATACATCCCATCAAACGACCGCTTAATTCATGTGCGTTTGAAGTCTTCTAACTATATATATATATATATATATATATATATATATATATATATATATATATATATATATATATATATATAACTATATAGAGAGAGAGAGAGAAAGAGAGAGAGAGAGAGTCAAATTTCATAATAACCATGATGTTTATTCAGATATTCTTTTTATTATTATAGTGAAATGTTATTAGAGAACATATAATATAGTATAACATAAAATAGATTTTAAAAAAACTTAATTATTTTAGTGAAATGTTATTATACATGATAGCTATTATAAAGAGGTTTAAAGAGCAGTTCGGTGCACTAAGCTCCCGTTATGCGCGGGATTCGGGGAAGGATCGGACCACTAGGATCTATTGTACGCAACCTTAACTTGCATTTCTGCAAGAGGTTATTTCCACTGCTTGAACGCGTGACCTCCTAATCACATGACAACAACTTTATCAATTACTCCAATGTGTTTTGTTGCAGAGATTGTCTTTTTTATTTTCTAGCTAGGTAACTCGTTTCACTTATTATCATAGTTATTTGTGGTTTTGAGCAGATAGTGTGATTTTGTTTTTACATTTTTAGTGTATATAAAAGTAACAAGCCATTTTAGAATACTAAAATTTTAGAACCCAATTCGGTGTTTGATATCTATTTTAGAATCCGATTAATTAAAATTTAGAGTGAGAAATGTCATTTTTGAAGAAAAATACTCTCTACTAAAGATAATTTTATATTCAATTCTAAAATTCAAAATCTCTTATTAAGATTAAAAAGTATTTACCACCGTGCGACATATTTTTACGATTACGTTACACTGTTAGTGATGATTATTTTGAATATGTTTGCATGTGAAAATTAGAGTCCTTTCAATTTTTGTTTACTTTGTGATACTGACAACCTGCTATACGTGTGCCAAGCATTTCTCTGTCTCATTCTTTATCCACGCAGAGACAAAATTAAAGTAATCCCTTTTGTAAATTATGCGAATGCATGAAACAGTATCAGGATAATCTTATATAGAGACTATACCCGTTGGCCATAGTTTCTATGTAATTAGTCAGATAAGGCATAATCTTAATTTTTTCAACAAAACTTTGCGTTTAGGCATAGTTATATCGAAACTATGCCCCTTAAGGCTTAATCTCTATACGACTTTGACCGAATAGGCATAATTTCTATGAAATCTTACCTTGTGATTTTTTTTTCTTTTTCGACTCTGCTGGAATTCGAACCCACAACCTTAGAGATATTTTCGGAAGCATAATTACATAGAAACTATGCCCCTTAAGGTATAATTTATATACAACTTTGATCGAATAGACATATTTTCATATGAAATCGTGTCTTGCGATTTTTTTCTTTTTGACTCTGATGAGACTTGAACCCATAAATTCAAGAATATTTTCGATCATTTTTTATGCGATGGGCAAAATTAAAGACCACCAATTTGAGGGGGGGGGGGGAATTAAAGACCACCCTAAAAATAGAGGCAACCGGGCAAATTGCCCGACGAAAATTGGTAAAGTGTGAGTATAGAATTTGGGCTTATATGGACAAAGAGCAAACAGGAATTTGGGCTTATGCAAACAATGAGTTAAATGGGCTTTTAATTATTCAATGCTCAAAGAGCCACGTGCCAAGTAATTCCGGAACTTTCCATGGGATTTCTTTATGTAAATAATTAACTTTTATTTTTCTGATTTTATAATTGTAATTATTAGTTTGTTACACAGCAACAAATTATAATAGGACAGCTGAATAGTTTGTTAGGCTAGATTACAACAATAACATACCCAATGAAATCCCACAACGAGGGGTTTGGGAGGGTAGAGTGTACGCAAACCTTACCTCTACCTTGATAGGTAGAGCTGTTGTTTTCGAGAGACCCTCGGCTCAAGACAAAACACAAGAAAAGTAAGACAAATAAAAAGTCTAAGCCATGATAACGACTTTTGAAAAAGAACCAATAACTAATGCAGGTAAATAAGACAAACAAATTACACATAACAACATAATTCAAACAACAGTGGACTATAAAACAATAATGTGCCTACTAGTTTGATAGACTAAGCGAGCCTACAGTAATAACACTACAACTACCAGTTTGTAAGCGTAGGTAGGACTACGTTGGACTACTTACTACCCTAATTTGTGTCCTCCATAACCCCCTATCTAAGGTCATGTCCTCAGTGAGTTGCACCTGCACCATATCCCGTCTAATCACCTCTATCCAATACTTCTTCGGCCTACTTCTACCCTTCTTGTACTCGTTCATAGCCAACCTCTCACATTTCCGCACTGGGGCATTTGTGTCTCTTCTCTGAACATGCCCGAACCATCTCAACCTCACTTCCCACATCTTATCCTCCACCGAGGCCACTCTCACTCTGTCCCGGATATCATCATTTCTAATTCTATCCCTCCTTGTATGCCCACACATCCATCTTAGCATCTTCATCTCCGCAACTTTCATCTTTTGGGTGTGCGAAGTCTTGACCGGCCAACACTCCGCCCCATACAACATAGTCGGACTAACCACCACCTTATAGAACTTGCCTTTAAGTTTTGGTGGCATCTTTTTATCGCACAAGACTATAGATGCGAGCCTCCATTTCATCCACCCTACCCCAATACGATATGTGATATCGTCATCAATCTCTCAATTTCCTTGGATAATGGACCCGAGGTACTTGAAGCTTCCTTTATTTGGAATGACCTGAGTACCAAGTCTCACATCCACGCCTGTCTCAAGGTCGCTCTCGTTCCTGAACTTGCACTCCAAGTATTCTGTCTTGGTCCTACTCAGCCTGAACCCTTTAGACTCCAGAGTTTGTATCCAAACCTCCAGCTTAGTGTTCACTCCGCTGTGAGTCTCATCAATCAGGACTATGTCATCTGCGAATAACATACACTATGACACCTCCCTTTGAATTTATCGCGTCAATCCATCCATCACCAAGGCAAATAGGAATGGGTTAACAACTGATCCCTGGTGCAGCTCCATCATCACTGGAAAGTGCTCCAAGTCTCCTCCTACTGTCCGTACCCTAGTTGTTGACACCCAATTTTGTCCCATCTTTTATGATTTTATTTGCAATTTTAAGTATTTTTTAAATATAAGCATATATAGGTATATATATCATCATTTTATTATTATTTGCATTTTTTATTTGTCATTTGCATTTTAATATCATAATCATAGTTTTATCCATAATATTCTATGTTATTTATTTTCGCAAAATGGCATCGCATACCCATTTTTTTTAAAAGCATTAAACATTTCACAAATATTATATATATATATATTTTTTTCACAGCATTATGTATTTTTAAATAATTCACATCTTTTACAAAAATATCTTTTATAATAAACTCTCTTTATTTTTAACCAATCCATTCATTTCTAACCCAAAACAATTTCTACCCAAAACAATACTCCCCCCAAAATCGCACAACCCAATTGGCCCAACTCCCCAGGCCCAACCGGCCTTCAGCTGAACCTGACCCGAACCGGTCCACCCGACCCATCACCCATTTTCCCCAACCCTTTAAACTCCAAAACCCCAAACAAAACAAAACAAAACAAAAAAAATCAAAAAAGAAAAGAAAACCCTAACACCTAAAAAGCCGCTGCGACCCCACACCCCCATACCGGCGACCCCACGTCGCCGGTCACCTCACCCCTGCCGCCACCAACCCCCCTCTGTTGCGCTGACACCACCAAACCCTTCGACCCATACCCACAAAATCCGCAACCCATGCCCCTCAAATCCGCGATTTTTAGGCTCATTTATTTTGAAATTTGAACTCGTTTTGAACATCAAAGGGATTCGAATCGACCTATAAATACCCCCCTTTTGTTCTACATTAGGGGGAATTTTTCAGGGGATTTTCGGAAGACTATTCCAGATATACAAAAAATATTTGTTGTGTTCTTGATTTTAAAGTATTTGCCTTCTTTGTCGTTCAAGATACAAGTCCGAAAAATAGGTCAAGATTCGAAAGAAAAGAGGTGAGTTTCGTTCTTGAACTTGGGTTTTAAATACTTCTATTCAGTTTTGTAAATCGAATCCGAAAAAAATCTGCTTGCGTTTTTGTTGTTCTTCACTGATTTCGGGTCGGGTCGACCCGAATTGGGTATTTTTTTCAGAATTATTGCATTTCGCATTTTTGCATATTGGTTCTCTGAAATTGGTGCAAAAGATCTGATTCGGGTTTGACACGGATTTCGGGTCGGGTCGACCCGATTTGGGTAATATTTCCAGAATTCTTGCATTTCATATTCTTGTATGTTGGTTATCTGAATTGGTGAAAATATTTGATTTCGGGTTTTAATTTCTGATTCGGGTCGGGTCGACCATTTTGTGTGTATTTCCAGATTATGGCATTTTTCACATCATGTTGCTGGTTATTTGAAAAATCTGATTTTTGATTCTGATCCCGGGTCTGTTTTCAGAACTGGTTCACTGTTTCATTCGGGTCACTGTTCATGATCCGGGTCGGACATTTAATTACTTACTATTGTATGCGGCTATGTTATTTATTTTACTGCTTTGAATAAATACCGCATTAAGGCCGAATGAAATTGAATTAGGTCGCGCTTTTCTTTCGTTTTCTCTGTTTTTCAGCACTGTTTTAAATATCCGGGCAACGGATATCTACTGTTTTACTGTTTTAAACAAATACCTCGCATGTTCGGGTTCTGTTTTTTTGTTTCAGTTCATTGCTCGATTTCAGATTACTTTTTTTATTTACTGTTTTAAACATCCATGCAACGGATATCTTACTGTTTTACTGTTTTTACTGTTTTAAACTAAACACCGCGTCTTTTCGGAAATTGCGTCTCTATTCTTCTGCTTACTGTTTACTGCCTTGGTTTAAAATTTTGTTGATTTGAACATGATACTACACATGCCGATGAAAAATATCCGTCGATTTTGAGGCCTCCACAGTTGTAAAGACGGAAATATAACTTCTGGGCAATGATGAGACTTAAACCTTTTTATTTCATCCAAGATCAACATGTTTAGTAGGCGAGGTGACTAAAATAACCAACAAGTTATATATTCGCAGCCACGACGTGATTATAGTGATCTTTTCTTATTTCATCCGAGAGACCAATACGTTTAGTAGGCGAGGCAATCAAAATAATCACTAAGTCATATGTTTGCAGCCACGACGTGATTGGGATGGTCTTTTCAAAATTTAAGTCTGAGCCCTCCGTGATCAAAACATTTACTGTTTTGGACACGGATTCAAAGTTATTTGTATTTAACTGTTTCTAATCGTTTGTTCTTGATAGCTTGCAGGGAATAAAGTAAACAAAGGCATACTCCTCGGAGTCTATTTATTTGTCCTTTGTTAATTCAGTTTTATCCCGCTCAGTATTGTAATAATTATTTATTGCTCTTATGTAAATTATTGAAATGATTAGAATAGGCAAACTTAGGATTAATTCATAGGGTAACTTCAAACTTAGAAACCCTCCGCTAGTTATTTATTTTAGGCTCGTCACGCATATTCAAGATTTTCAAAATAACGTTGGATCATCTTTTATTCGCTTTATTAAATCTTACAAACAAGTTTATCTTTTTTGTCAATTTGCAATTCAATGATTTTCAAAATTTTTACTTCTTTGGCATTATAAATATCAATTGTTACAAATGCATATTTTTCAAACTTCACATGTATCTTTCTTTCATGTCATCCGAGTGTATACTTGTATAAAATGCATCATTTACTATATTTGCAAACATCTTTTTAAACTAGCATACTTTTAAACATGCATTTTCACTTAAGCAATAATTAACCTGAGTTTGACCGGATAACCGCAAGTTAGCGGATCTTAAAGGATGCCTAACCCCTTCCCTTTAGGATAATAAAGAACCCTTACCTAGAATCTCATTAGTTTCGCAGACCTTAAAATTGGAGTTTACATTGCAGCATTTAGTTTAGTATTTAGGTGTCTTAATTCACCGTAAAAAAAAAAATTAATTAGGTGGCGACTCCTTAACCCTTTTTACCCAGGAATCCCCGAATAAGTCGTGCTTCGCTCCGACCTCCCGCGGGGTCGAAGGTAAAAAACGGGCGCGACACTAGTCTTGGCTCCATCATACATATCTTTGATTGCCCTAGTGTACGCCACAAGTACACATCTAACCTCTAAACATCTCCATAGAACCTCCATAGAGACTTTGTCGTATGCCTTCTCGAGGTCGATGAAAATCATATGTAAGTCTATTTTCCTCTTCCTATACTGCTCCACCAACCTCCTAATAAGATGAATGTATTCTGTAGTTGAACGCCCCGGCATGAATCCAAACTAGTTCTCGGAGATAGACACGCCTCTTCTCACCCTCATCTCCACGACTCTTTCCTAAACTTTCATAGTGTGAATTAGCACCTTGATACCCCTATAGTTGTTGTAACTCTAGATATCACATTTGTTCTTGTAAAAAGGAATCATTGTACTCCGCCTCCATTTTTCGGCCATTCTCGTCATCTTAAAAAATGACGTTAAACAATCCCATCAGCCACTCCAAATTTGTCATGCCCACGCTCTTCCAAAATTCAACTGGGATCTCATCAGGCCCGGATGCTCATCCCCTGCGCATCCTGCGAACATCACCCTGAACCTCCTCGACCTTAATGCTTTCACAATATCCAAAATCACGGTACCTACCAGATTGCTCCAGATCTCCCAGCACAATGTCTCTATCTTTTTTTTCGTGCAAGAGTTTATGGAAGTAGGATTGCCACCTCCACCTAATATGCGCGTTCTCCACCGGTACTTTGTCGTCCTCTTCCTTGATGTACCTCACGTGATCCAAGTCCCAGGACCTCCTCTCGCTCACCTTGGATAGTTTGTACAAATTTTTATCCCCACCTTTTCCCTCTAATTCCACATACAGACGTTGAAAAGCCCTCATTTTTGCCGATTGTATCTGCTAGCTTTTCCTCCTTCCTCACCATCTTATACAATTCCCTATTCGTCAACTTCTCTACCTCATCCTTGCTTTCTACCAATTTCACATATGCCATTTTTTTTCTCTTCCACCTTCTCTTAAACTTTACCATTCCACCACCAGTCCCCTCGATGCCCAGCACGGCTACCCCGCGAGACCCCTAACACTTCTCTAGCAACCTCTCTAATGCAACTGGTTGTCCTGTCCCACATACCGGTCGCATCCCCACTACTCCCCAATCCCCATTGGCCATCAACCTCTCCCCCATCTCTTTTGCACTAGCCATGGTCAAACTCTCCCATATAATTCTTAACATGTCATCCACAACGCTCCTCTTCTGCTCAATCTTGATTTCCAAATCTATCACAAAAAGCTTATGTCGGGTTGTAAGATACTCTCTGGGAATAACCTTGCAGTCTTTACAAAGACGGTTGTCAACCTTCTAAGGAGAAAAAAAGTCTATCTAAGTCTTAGCCACCGAACTACGGAAAGTAACCAAATGCTCCCCCTTCTTCAGGAACCTTGAATTGGCTATCACTATCCCAAAAGCTTTAGCAAACTCCAAAAGCGATACGCCTCCCCCGTTCCTGTCCCCGAGGCCAAAGCCTCCATGCACTTCATCATAATCCCCCGGAAGTGCCCCGATATGTCCTTTGTTAGGCTAGATTATTCCTTGTAATTGTTATATATATGCACACTGTACAAAGGAGAAAACACAAAGAAAAATTTGTCTCAATTTGCTTTGCCTTTTACCCTTTTAGGAGGTAATTTATTCATGTATGCAATTCTACATAAGTAATATTATCATGTTTGGTAACTGGTAATTAGGAGGTAAATTATTCATGTATAAAATTAATAAGGTGTTTGATTTTCAATTTAGAAACCCGCAAAACTAATACATGTACAAGTGATGAAAGAATCTATGTATTATGTTGTAGAATGTGGAATAACTAATACATGTGAAAGAGTTGGTTTGAACAATGTGACAGTAAATCATATGTGCTAATATACTTGCCTAGCAAGTGAACTTGGAGAGCAAGTAAAATTAGTGGAGGATAAATTTTGTATTTATTTTTCCTTTTCTATTTTTGTGCTTAGAGCCCAAGTTTGGTCATCTATAAAATAATGACCATTCTTCATTGTTGAATCATCTCAAAGAAAATCATACAATCCATTATAGTGAGTACATAGTTGAGAGAGCAATTCTCTTAGGTGTAACTGAAAAATCTCCCCTTTCTTTGTTAATAATATAAAGACAATTGTTCTCTGGTAGACGTATGATCACTTTGATCCGAATCACGTTAAATCTTGTGTTCTTTCTTTTACGTTTCCGCTAACAATTGATATCAGAGTGTTAGGACTCTTTGAAGATTCAAGGAGGAAACAAATAGAGATGAGTGTCATGAAGTTTGAAATTGATAGATTCAGTGGGTGCAACAACTTCAATATTTGAAAGATACATATGATGACGTTACTGCGGAGAGAAGGTTCAATCCATGCTATTGACGGAAAGTATCCGGATGATACATTGGCTTTCGACAATGAGAAGATTGAATACAATGCATTGAGTGTACTCTAACTGTCCTTTGCACCTAACGTGCTTTGTGAAGTGAGTACAAGTACCAAAGAGACGGCCAAACAACCAAGCTGCAAGGGCTTTACCAGGACCGATCGGTGACAACAAGAATGTTGTTACAATGGTGTCATCACATATAAGATGGGGTCAGGTAATTTGTTACAATATCATTTAGACGCGTTCAATAAAATTGTCATGTACTTACAGACTGCAAGAATTAAAAAGGACGAGGAGATGCTTGCATGTGCTCTGCTATTTTCATTAACTTCAAGATATCATGATATTGAGAATTCAATGATGTATAGAAAGGAGCTTATCAAGCTTGAGCAAGTGCGGTAGACACTTAACTCTAGTGGTGTACGCAGGTATTTTAAAGGAGATAAAGATAATCAGGCAAGTAGGCTCTTTGTGAGAGGCCGGACTAACCAACGGGAAATGAGCGAATCAAAGCACATATCAAAGTCTCATATGAACAAGAATGATGCAGATTATTGGGGATACGGTAAGAAGGAGCACTTTGAACGAGATTGCACAACGTCAAAGTCCAATAAAAAGCAAGTGCATCTACAATTGAACATGTGCATGACTCTGATAATGATTATGTACTTACAATATCATGTAATAATGGAAGTTATGAAAATAAATGGGTGTTAGACTCTACTTGTACTATGCGTATGACATTCCAAAGAGACTAGTTTAATAACTATGTGAAAAGTGGATGAACCATAGTAATGAGCAATAATGCAACTTGTGCAATAGTTGGAATTGGCTCAGTTTAAATTCGCTGCCATGATAAGGCCATGAGAACTATTACACAAGTTCGTCATGTTCCTAGTGTGAAGAGGAATTTGATTTCTCTGGGTACTGTGGATGAACAAGGCTACAAGTATATTAGCGAAGGAGGAAGAGCTATGAAGATGACTAAAAGTTCTTTAGTAATGCTGAAAGGCCAGCTGGAGGATGGCCTTTACATATTGGCAGGAAGCACAATTGTTGGCTATGTAAAAGTATCTATAGTGCAGTTATCTAATGATGACAAGGTAGATTATGACACATGAGACTGCGTCATATGAGCGCTCGTGGACTGGAGACGTTGAACAACCGTAACCTTTTGATAGGTGAGAAGATCAACACATTTGAATTTTGTGAGCACGCGTTCTAGGGAAGCAGAAGAAGGCCAACTTCAGCATTGACATGCACAAGACAAGAGGGGTGCTCGACTACATCCATTCAGATTTATAGGGTCCCTCTAAACCTCCATCTTAGGACGGAAATAGTATCTTCTCACCTTTATTAACGATTTCTCACGAAAGGTTTGGGTCATTTTCTGAAGGCAAAAAGTGATGCTTTTGAAGCATTTAAAAAGTGGAAGATTTTGGTTGAGAATCAAATAAAGCGAAAAAATAAGTATATTCACGCAGACAATGGCTTGGAGTTTTGCAGTGAAGAGTTCAATGATTTCTGCAAGGTTCATCAAATCTCAAGACATAGGACTGTTATGCACACCCCACAACAAAATGGAGTTACCGAGAGGATTTCAATATGTATACGTGCAAGCCTGTAAGTACACTGTTAGATCCTCATTTTAAACTTTTAGAGTTACAAATATTTCAGTCTGAGGATGAGGTAGAGCATATGTCAAAGGTTCTTTATGCCAGCGCAATTGATAGCATTATGTATGCTATGGTGTGTACACGTCCAGATATTGCTCAATTTGTAAGTGTAGTAAGCAGATACATGGCCAACCCAAGAAAGAGGCATTGTAAATCTGTCAAGTGAATATTGAGATATCTCAAGGGAGCTTCTGATGTTGTTTTGACCTTTCGAGAAGGTGATTGAGGTATTTCAGTTCTCGGTTATGTGGATTTTGACTATACAGGGGATCTTGACAGATATTTACTCTTATTGGCAGTGACATTAGCTGAAAATTAACTCTGCAGTCAATTATCGCTTTGTACGACAGAAGTAGAATACATGACAGCAACGGATGCAGTGAAAGAAGCTATCTAGTTGAAAGGTTTGATGGTAGAATTAAGTTTGGTTCAACAGGAATCAACTCTTAGATGTGATAGTCAGAGTGGTATTCATCTAATTAAAAATCAGAGATTTCATTAGCGCACTAAACACATCGATGTCAGATTTCACTGTATTCGAGATGTTGTTGAAGAATGAACTATCAAGGTCGTGAAGGTTATCATAGACAATAATGTTGCAGACATGTTGATCAAGATAGTACCTCTCGCTAAGTTTGCACACTACAAGGACTTGGCGGGAGTACGCATCAACTGATGCAACTCCGAAGAGAACAATTATTAGGTAGAGGTTGTATGTTCAATAAGGGTTTGATTCTTCTTGTTTCTTACAACGGAGTTGCCCCGGTAAGCTTAGAAGTTTTGGCCAGAGTTGTTCATACGCATGCTCGTGACACAAATCAAGGTGGAGATTTAAAGAGTTGGTTTGGACAATGTGATAGTAAATCACATGTGCCAATATACTTGGCTAGCAAGTGAACTTGGAGAGCAAGTAAAATTAGTGGAGGATAAAAATAGGATTTATTTTTCTTTTTGTGCTTGGGGCCCAAGTGTGGTCATCTATAAAATGATGACCATTCTTCAATGTTGAATCATTCCAAAAAAAATTTATACAATCAACTATAGTGAGTAGAGAGAACAATTATCTTAGGTGTAATTGAGAAATCTCTCATTTCTTTGTTAATAATATAAATGTAGTTGTTCTCTGGTGAATGTAGGATCACTTTAATCCGAACCACGTTAAATCTTATGTTTTTTTTTTACGTTTCCGCTAACAACATGAATAACTAAATTCTGCATAATTAATTCATATATAAAATAATACATAAATTTCTCATAATTAATTCATGTATTCACATAGTTCTAATCAACTATCAAACAACCCCTAAGTACATCAGAAAAGATTGTCATAATAATAATAATAAAAACAAAATAGAATATGTATAAATTATAATGGCTTTTGAAGTAAGGGAGGAGTTGGATGTCCACTCTTTAAACCCCACCATTTTCATTATCAGCACATTCTTGATTTCCGTCGATTTTATGGCCATCCCCCCTGCCGGCAGCCCCACCTCCCCTCTCTATCTGTCGCTCTCTCTTTATCCAAAGGTATAGCTGCAGTTTAATATTTTACTGACTAATGCTATAATTAAGTGAACTAATATATTTTAACTAGTTAACTTATAGCGCCTGAGTGCATGTGTAATATACCGACTCAAAAAAATAAACTGTGATTCCGATCGGCTATTTATAGAAAGATACCTTATCTATATCCAAATAGCTTATAATTGTGATCTATATAAATCTCCTCTCCATCTTTTCAACGTTCACAGGACCATAAGTTCACATTTCCACTCCTACAATACAAATTCCCACTGACAAAAATATCATTCCCAACATGTTAGGCCGTGTGCAGTCTTCATCTGAAAATCACATTGAGCAAATTAGCGTTCTTGAAAAACAAAGAGCCATTTTCGAACGTCTGTACCAGTGCCAACAACAACTTTCTTCTTTGCCAAATCAAAAATTTGATCAATTCAACAATTTGATCAGGGAACATACAATGGACTTACGTCAATTTCAGAATTTTCCCATCAAGATTGACTCACAAATAGAATTTACCAATAATTCTTTAGAATTGGCTCGTCAATCTTTCTCTGCAGTCTCAAATTCATCGATCACAAGAATGTCAAGCAAGAAGAGAAAAGCAGAGGTTTGTAAATGTTGCTCTCTCACTACAAAAAAAGAAACAAATAGGACTAAGCTATGAATTCTGTCGCTAATCTGTTGCTAAATCGCTCATAGCTAACAATATTTTTAGATAATCCGTTCTAAATAGGATTAGCGATAGGTTTGTTGTTTAGCTACAAAATTTATCCGTCGATAATTCCTAATATTTAATTGTATCTATTTTTCTTTAATAATGCTTGCATCCGAGCTAGCTTCCATGCACTTCGATTATTCCACTAATTAAGTAGTAGTAGCAGTTAAACATGTATAGATCAAACATCTCTATAACAGTTATTTCCTTTTAACATCATTTCACTATAACTGTTAAATTTTTCTTAAAATTGATTTTTCATGTCATGTTATATAATGTGTTCTCTATAACAGTATTTCACTATAGCAGTAAAAAAATTATCGGGATAAACGGTGCCGTTATAGAGAGGTTTTGACTGTATTTAGTATCTCTGCTCATCAAAATTTAAACAAATGGGAAGAAATCATCGGACTGAAGCCTTTGCCAGTAGAGACTGATTTCAAAATGTTGTTTGTTGTTGAGTATAATTCACTTGATCTGAATATTGATCAGTAAAGTTGTAAAGCTGGTTTTTTTTTTTGTTTATTATTTTGCAGTTTTATGAGGAAGATGATTGTAAAGCTGAGAACCATGAAGGAGAAGCAGGGGAAGTGAAATCAGAGATCATAGTGAAAAGTGAAAAAGGGAACCATTCAAAGGAGAATTTAGAGGTAAAAAAAAATGATTATATTCATGTCAGAGCACGCCGTGGCCAAGCTACAGATAGCCACAGCTTATCAGAAAGAGTAAGTATTGTTACTACAAAAATATTACTGTACTATCTTTTTATAATCAAAGCAACGGTAAAGTTATTTTTGTGTGATCTATAAGTTACGGGTTTGAACTGTGCAATCAACTACTAACGCTTGCATTAGAATAGTTGCCTACATTACACCCCTTTGAGGTGCGATTCTAAACCAAATTTGGGTGAATGTTGAATGCTTCATCCACCGAGTTTCCCCTTTTTAGTGTATCTAAGTTGTTATAGCTGTGGCTATCAGTGAATTTATATTTTAAGTTGTTGTATAAGGGAACCTTTAAAGAACAGTAAAATTATCTCCGTGTAACCTATAAATTAAGGTTCAAACAGTGGAATCAACTAGTAATGCTTGCATCAAGTAGACTGTTTACACTTACACCTCTTCGTGTTGTGACCCTTCTCGGAATCCTACATGAACGTGAGATGCTTCGTGCATTGTACTACCACTTTTTAGTGTATTTTAACCTGTTGTAGCATGGCTATTGGTGAATTTACATCACCTACCGAGCTAGTCGGGAACGAAACGTATTGATTTTGATAGGAATTGGCCAAGTTATATCAATCAATTTGCAGCCACTGATGCTTGTATCATGGTAAACTGCCTACATTACATCTCTTGGGGTGAGACCCTTTTCTCGAATGTTGGGTGAACGCAAGATATTCCATTCTCCTAGTTGTCCCTTTCTTGCGTATTTTAACCTGTTGTAGCGATATATAGCCTACCCGAGCTCGTTCATAATGAAATATGTTGATTTTGATAGGAATTGGCTAAGTTTTATCAATCAATTTTTGCAGGCAAGAAGGGAGAAAATAAGCAAGAAGATGAAATGTTTACAAGATTTAGTCCCAGGTTGCAACAAAGTGATTGGCAAGGCAGGGATGCTTGATGAAATTATCAATTATGTTCAATCTCTACAGAAACAAGTCGAATTCCTCTCCAACAAACTTGCTTCTTCCAATTTGAACACATATAACTTATTTGCCAAGGAGTTTCCTAGTCCAGCATGTTTGCAAAACAACCTTGTACAACAGCAACAAGGAAACAATATTGGTGTTGCCACAGATGTTACACAAATGTTACCACAAAGAAGAGAAAATTGTTTGATGTCATCATTCCCAGAAGCTTTTCTTGATGCTTCACATGTTCCGGTACGTTGAAACATAACATAATTAAGTAATTAAATGTGTTCTCTATAACAACAAAGTTTTTAGATGAGGTAGTCACAAAATTTGACATGAAAACTGATGTCACCGCTACCCAAAAAAATGAAAAATATTTCCACATTTGGCCTATGAAAAAAATTAGAGAACACATGGGGGGTGTTGATAGATAATATAATTAAGTAATTAAAAGTATGTTCATATTTACTTGTATCTGAAGTGGAATTGTTTCATTGCAGGCACTACAACATCTACCAAATTTTGAAACTGATCTGCAATGCCTTTTCGGTGTACGTTTTCAGTAGTAAAGGAAGACCAAATTATTTAATTTAAGGTTTGACTAGTTAAATTGATGTTAAAAGTCAAAAGTTTATTCTTCTTCATATTTTACATTATTTTTGTTTATGATTTTTGCAGGTGCAGGAATGACAAATTGCAATTATATTGGATATGGTGCAGGAATGCCAAATTGCTCCAGCAGTGCTATTTCATAGCCTTGTAGTTGAGTCCACAAATTTTGAAATTAGCAACTACATATAAATTTTATTCGTATCTTCTAGTAATACATTTATTGTTGGGCATTTAAGAATATGTTCACATGTATAGCCAATGTTGCAACAGTCTATTTAGATGTAATAATAGATTGATTTTGTCATCTATGTAACTCTTCCTCCTGTGTTGATCCAAACATAGTGGCTTTTATATGCTTTTATGAAAATATACTGATAGTGCAAGAACTTTTACACTAAGGGATAATTCGGTTTATGCACTAATAAAATGATTCCAAATCAAATTTCCATAAATAATCCTCCAATATTTGGTGGATATTTAACGTTTGGTTGACCTTATTAGCCTCCTTATTGGTAATACCAATGTACGTTATATATTATTTTATACGGGAAACATGATGAATAAGAATATGTGTATTAACAATCTATGATAGCAATAATTAAAGACAAAAGATCCTTAAAGTAAGCAACTCTCTATGTCATTATTCATTACTCGAACTGTCGGGATGTCGATCGAATGCTCAGAACAAGACATCCGACACATAGGAGAAGCTGACCCAAATAATACCAGAATCTGTAGCTGCAGCAAGTGGAGATGCACTGGCTGTCATAATAGAGCAGCTACACATAGTATGCCCCTTGATTTTGTCATAATGGAGAAATGCGCTTATCATTTATACTTTTATGAGTACATACATTACTAAGCACTGCAAGGCAGTGACATTGCCTGAGCTCTACCTCTACGATGAGGATTTTTTGTAGCAAAATTTCTTACAATGGAGGACCGGAATGAGATACTATGATACTTAAGGAATGGACTCTTGAATATGATTTCCAACAGGAATTCCGTAGAACAATGCCAATTTGGGTTAGATTGACTAACCTACCATTATACTGCTGGGGACTAAAGATATTGAGTAAAATTTCTAGTCGGCTTGGAAAACCTATCTTTGCAGACGAATGCACGACAAATCAAGCACGACTATCATATGCAAGGGTGTTGGTGGATATGGATGTCACTCAAGAGATGCCTGAGTATTTGATCAATAGTGTAATATGATTGGAGGCCTCAATTCTGCAAGAAATGCATTAGATTTGGGCAATGTTTGCCGCGAGAATGAAGCTAGAAATGTTGAACCAGGAGCACATGTTCTACAACCCAAACCAGTTGCTCAACCAATTGCTCGTCAAGTTGCGCAACCACCTAAACAAAATGCTCAAGCACAAAAGCAAAGACAAATTCAGCCCAGGGGAGATCAAGGATGGAACAAGCCATGCATGGAGAAACATGCAGTATCAGAAGAAGTCATTTGTTCCAACTGTACAAGGGGATGCACAGACTTCTAAGGTGAATGCTCCGTTGACTGATTCTGATACTGCATGTTGGTGTATAGCTGGAGATTTTAACTCTCCACTTGAACCTGATGACAGAATAGGAGGACAACCAGTGACTGATTCTGAAACAAGAGATTTCAAACAAGTGCTTGATGTGCTTAACCTAACAACTATAAAGTCTACTGGAAGAGTCCTTACCTGGACCAATGGACACGTTTGGAGTAGAATTAACAGAGTAATCTGAAATAGCCAATGGGTCCTGGAGTATGGCCATACAGCCCACTTTACTGATAAATACTTTTCTGACCATTCCCCTATCCATCTGGAGTTTTCCCCTAATACCCAAAAAAGTAGAAAGCCATTCAGATTCCTAAATATCTTAGCTGAGCATGAAGAGTTTGTAAATTGTATAGTTGAAGTTTGGAGGCAGGATATCCAGGGAACTCATATGTACCAGATATGGCAAAAACTGAAAATGTGTAAAGACCCCCTGAAGAACTTAATGCAGAGGGAGGTGAGAAGTATTGAAAGTAGGGGACAGAAGCTAGGGAGAAGCTGGAAACTATCTAAGCTATAATGACTACACGCACAAACTATGAACAAATTGAGAGGGACAAAGACATGCTAGCAGACTTGAACAAGTGGTTAACTATCCAGGAGAAAATCTTTTAAGCAAAAATCTAAAGCACATTGGATATCTGTTGGGGATGGTAACAATAGGTTATTTTTCTCATGTATGAAGGCTAGAGCAAGTACTAACACTATAACTATGCTAAAGAATGAAGCTGGGGAAGTACTTCACAAGCATATTGATGTAGAGCAAGTCCTCCTGACCTTTTATAAGTACTTGCTTGGCTCTTCAGTTGATAGGCTCCCAGGGATTGATCTAAATGTAGTAATGAAGGGACCTAGCTTAAATAGACAACAACAGGAGGATATGTGTAAACAGGTCACACTTGAGGAGATTAAAACAGCCCTTTTTGAAATAGATGAGAATAAAGCACCAGGGTTGGATGGTTACAAATCTTGTTTCTTTAAAAAGGCTTGGAATGTAATTGGAGATGATGTGCTACATGCTGTCCAGGTTTTTTTTCAGAAAAACCAGATGTTGAGGGCTATCAACAACACATTAATTACTGTGATACCTAAATCCTCTCACTCTGAAACTGTGTAGGATTTTTGACCTATATCTTGTTGCTCTACCCTCTATAAGATTATCTCTAATAGAATCAAAGGGGTCATAGATGGAATTGTGGGACCTTGTCAATCAACTTTCATTCCTGAAAGACTCATATCAGACAACATCATCTTGAGTCATGAACTGGTTAAAGGCTATACAAGGAAACAATTATCACCAAGATATATGATCAAGGTAGATTTACAAAAGGTATATGATTCTTTGGAGTGGCACTTTATTTCACAAATGCTAAAAGAGCTTGGGTTTCCTTATTTGATGGTGAACTGGATCATGATCTGCATTACAATAGTGAATTACACTTTCTTAATGAATGGAAACCTCTCAGAAACCATAAAACAAAAAGGGGATTGCGACAGGGGGACTCCATTTCCCCATACATTTTTATTCTGATCATGAAATACTTGAATAGATGCTTGAGCACTTTAGCTGAGAATCCCAATTTTAATTTCCACCCAAGATGTCAGAAACTAAACACTACTCATCTATGTTTTGCTGACGACCTATTATTATTTGCTAGTGGGGATGCTGTACAGTTATTACATGAAAAGTTTCAAATGTTTACTGCTGCATCAGGCCTTAGAGCTAACCTAGATAAGAGTCAGGTGTATTTTTGTGGTGTTGACAGGGACACAAAGGAAGATATACTACAACCGTTAGGGTATAAAATGGGGGAAATTTCGTTTCAAGTATCTTGGTGTGTCACTCTCTACCAAGAGCTTACTATTGTATAATGCCAACCCTTGGTAGCCAAGATTACATCCAGAATAACCAATTGGATGGCAAGGGGCCTTTCCTATGCAGGAAGACTTCAACTGATAAAGGTTGTTCTGTTTGGTGTCCAGGCCTATTGGAGTCAAACGGTTCTTGCTCCATCAAAAAGTGATCAAACTGGTCGAAGCTATATGTAGAACATACTTATAGACTGGTGAAGCAAATATATTCGAAAGGGCCCTAATCTCATGCGATAAAGTATGTCTACCCAAAAGTGCAGGTGGGCTAAACATTTTGAATATGAAAATTTGAAACCAAGCTGCCATTTGCAAGTTGTTTTGGGCATCAAGTCTTAACAAGGAAAAGATGTGGATCACTTGGGTCCATACATACTATATAAAAAGGCAGAACATTGCACTAATGGAACCCCCAAAGCAAGCTTCATTGATGGTGGGAAATATCTTCAACATGAGGAAACATTGGTCAAGATTAAGCTCTAACAATCAGTATGATCATAGGGAGAAGTTCCAGATATCTAAGGTCTATAGGAGTATTAGAGGAGAGGTGGGGAATGTTGAATGGAGAAGCTTGCTTTGTCACAATGTAGCATGTTTTAAACACCTATTTATTAAATGACTAGCATTGTATGAAAGATTAAGAATCAAGGACATTCTTACCAGATGGGGAATGGATGTCAATGCTGAATGTGTACTGTGCAACATGGCTGATGAAACATCTCAGCACATTTTCTTTGAATGTCCTTTTTCCAGAAATATTTGGCAAAACTTACTTGCTTGGCTGAAGTGGAATAGAACCATATTATCATGGGAGGATGAATGGAAGTGGGTGATGACAACATCTAAGGAAAAGACAACAAAGAACACGTTACTTTAGAATTGTATTCCTATTGTAATTAAGTCTCCTATTTTAGGTAGAATTATATTTCCTATTGTAATTAGGTTGATTAGTTACATAGTTTAATCTACAGGCTATGGGTTGTTACTTCATTGTCTCTCCTTTGTTGTTGGTACACCCTTGCATTCGTTTCGATCCAAATGTCATACACAGCTGCAGCAAAACAGGCCTTGAGTAAGCTGTGTGGGGGCAAAAAACAGAAAACAGAGGAGCAAGAAAAGGAAAGGTAGTGGCTATTGATTGGTAGTGGTTAAGTGTCCCATTATGTAATTTTAATTTTTTTTTTTCGAATGCATTGTTCGATATACGTATTGGAGTCTGATTAAATCTAAATTCGTGCAGGAAAGTCTCATATTAGAGGAAGAAACGCTCCCTAACAAAAATGATTCCGTATCTAGCGTAATTCTAACTTGTACATGATGATCGCTTTTTATTCAAATTGAAAAATCACATAGTAATATATAACCCGTCCCTCTTCTGAATGGGCTTGTATTCACTTCACTGCACATTTGACAAACCAACAAGTTGTTTTGTAGTCTAGTGTCCCAATCATTCTCAAATTATTTCTATTGTGACCTATACCAGTAGGCCTTCTATCACATACTAGTGTTCATGACCAATAGAGTTAGGCATGACATTAGGTGGAGCGGTGAAGTCAAAATTTTCACTAAGAAAATACACAAAAAAGCTAAAGAATTTAAAATATAATATACGTACACGCACACAAACACAGACATATAGATATCGATATATCGCGCCCCTTGGCTTCTCTCCTAGGCACGAGACATAACACTAACTAACTACGTACCTTTACTACCAATCACCTCCAGCTACGATTACAGTCACCACCATCGATCTCCTCCACCAACCACAACCACCACTGACTACCACCTTACAACTATCATTACTGACCATAACAACCACCAGCTTTTAGAGGGTGATTATCAAAGAAATAATGTGTTCATCAACAACATAAAATTTTATTTTTCCTATAATATTTTCTAAGTATTATATTTATTAATAATACCTTTAAATTCTAAATCTACTAGTTTTACAATAAATATAAATTATACACAAATATTTTGAAGACAATCTTAATTATTTAGTGTTCAGATTTAGATTTAATATTACTATTAGATGTAAAGATTTTCTCATGGAAATTTTCCACATGCATAAAGCAGCCTAACAAAGCCTACAACTACAAATATATTCTAATTACATTTACAAATGTTAGCCGGTATACAGTGTATAATTAATGTTATACATTATATATTGATAATATATTTTAATATACACTTGTTAAACACAAAGTATACACCAAATACTGCCACAAACTATTACGACTAGGCGATGAATTTTTTTTATGCCGGCACTAAAAATGTTAAGAATCCATTATCATGTGTAACACAAGGCAAGTCGAGAAGACCAGCTTCAGGCCTTAGCCAGTTAAGCTTCTCTAACTGCCATGAGCCTGCTCCATGTATGACAACTTAGGTTGAAGAAATTGCACGGTTTTCCCTTCAAATGGGCTGATCTTTAATTTTTGTCCTTCAAATGGTCTGGACTTTAATTTTTACTCTTCAAACCGAACTTATGCCTTTAAGGGAGTAGGGTATAACTTATGATATATTATGATGCGAAAATATAAATTTATGCTCCGCAAAAAAAAAAATTGCATTGAGTAACAAAAATTAAAGACAAGCTCAAAATAGGAAAAAACTGCAAATAACCCGCTTAAGTTGCATGCTTCCAGAAAATATTTTTTTTTAATATTCAAAAGAAACGAAAAAAGTCCAAGTGTTGAGGTTTTACTAATTAATCAGAGGTTTCCGACAATTTAAATAGGCGGACAAATGCGAAGTCGCATAATGATTTATCAACAATTGATTTAAGTCATAGCCGTTTGAATTTTTACATAATCAAAATAGAAATGATTTTCATATTTTTTTTTTTTTTAGATTTTGTAAGTTGATGGTCCTTGGAAAATAGTCTATCTACTTTCACGGGTAGGAATATATAAGGTTTGTGTACACTTTGCTCTCTCCAGATTCCACTTATGGGATTACACTGTATATATTGTTATTCTTGTTGAATTATATTCTGTTAAATTAAATTTAATAAAAAATAAAATAGATAAAAATAAGAATTTATTCAAAATACTAACTAAGAAGTATCTATGTCGTGTTACCGAGGACCTTGTTTCGAAATGTTTCAAAATAGAGTCAATTAGTTTTAATGAGTTCTTAACTTTCACTAAAGATTTATATATTCTTTTGACTGAATTTTTTTTTACAAATTTGATAAAATTTGGAGGACGAATTTTTCATCTCCGGGAAAAACCGCTGGATATGATTTGGTTGAATTTTTCTTTTAAAAAGAACTTAAAGTTAAAAAAAAAGGTATTTTAGTTATCTGTTTGAACTTATATTTATTTCACTTGAAAAAAGATTAAAAGTTTAAAAAAACACAAAATAAATCAATTTGGTAAACAAACACTATATTTGAATCTTTTTTCAAATATTTGAAAAAATATGCATGGCAAAACGTCAATACCTAGGACAAGTTGTATTCGTCAATAATGGGATATACACTATCTTAACTTCTTAAGTCGTTCAACCCAAGGATTGTGAATAATAAACAAATTAAAAATCACCGTCAAAGTTTCCACCATTATCCCAACAAAGCAACACCACAAGAACCAAAGCATGCAGTTGACAAATAGGATCACGACAGGTATACATATGTCATACATGAGATACATCATACAATATACCCCTCCGTCCCAATTTATGTGATGTGATTTGACTCGGCACAAAATTTAAGAAATAAAGGAAAAAATTTATGTCTTATAATCTAAAACAAGTGAAAGATATTTGTGCGTTATAAATCATCTCGTTAAGCATAAAAGGTAAAATTTAAAGTTCAATTATGTTGGAAATTTGCCTTTGGTGGGGAGGTGCGTCCACCCATATTTAATGACTTAAACACTAGGGTTCCGCATGTTGGAGGTTTTGTCTCTTCATACGTGCATAATCTACTAAGTGAGTAGATGATCATAGGGCCAAGGATCGTCAAATTTCGTTGAGAAATGAAAGAGATATTGGTCCACAAAGTAAGGTGTTTGAGGCATGGAAATATGGTGTGGGACAAATCTACCACATCGGTGGGAAAAGGAAGAATTGTTCTCTTTATAAGTCTCAAAATTGACTAAGGGTTTAGGACCCCAAGGGTAACCCATGTGTTTGAAGGAGAGAGGACCTAGATGTGCTTGGGTTCAAGGCTAAGTCCACGCGCGCGTCGCCGCCGCCAACCGGTCCGGGCTCGGGTCGTGAGACTTGGGCCTTGGGCTTCTTCTGATATTATCTCTTTGGACCCCCAAATTGCTTAATATTTACAATTTGGTCCTTGGAGTTTCTGAAAAGATGAAATTGGGAACGTTTGTACCTGCCGTTTGGGTTGATTTTTGGAGCGTTAAAACTCCATTAATCTGCACTTAATCTCCTCCCGAAAAGCTCCTTTAAGTTGCACATTAAATCAATCATTTACTTGGCTGATTTAACTCCCTCACTAATGGTCATAAACAGTCATTACTTGACAGTTGAGGAGTCCCTTCCCCTATGCTATATATTTAGGGATCCCAACGGATCGGATCTGGATCGAATCCTACTAGATCCAGATCCAGATCCATTTTTCATACCTAGATTCATATCCGGATTCAGATCCATCGGGTCCATAAAAATCATATCCAAATCCAGATCCATCGGATCCACCGGGTCCACGGATCGGATCTGAATCCACATGTAAAAAAAAATCTTTTAGAGTTGTATATTTTTTTCATGTTTCAGATCTTCATAGGAGTCAAGTGGTTCTCAGAGTTGTATATTTTTTTCATGTTTCAAATTTTAATCCTAGGCATGTCTGTCAAATGAAAATTGAGCGCTACAACAACATTAAGCTACATTGGTGTCAATTCATCCATTTTTCTTTGTTTAATCTTCACTTTCATTAGTGTAAAAAGAATTAAAGGTGGAAGCCATAAAGTTTTAATCTTGATCTTATATTAGATGTTGCATTCGACCACAATTAATCATCCTTCATGACTGTAACTTTTATGAGGAATATTTTGCAACGAATCCACTCTTTCATCTGCTAAAGCATGACATGAGATATGGATATTTCAACAGAATGAGATCAAATAATCAGCTCCTTTTACATGCAATGATTGTACCATCATTTGTTTTCCGCTTAGTTTTTTATTGGGCCTTTTGAGAATTATGAGCTTAAACGTTGGATCATTTAAAAAATAAAGTCCAAAACTGAATGTAAAATACATAAATTATGAAAAAAATTAAGAAAATACTTATAAAAGTACATTCTAGGTTATGAATATATTTAATAAAAAATGGATCCACGGGTCGGATCTAGACCGGATACAGATCTCAAATACAAGATCGAGATCCATATCCAGATCCAATCCGTCATAAACGGATCCGGGTTCGATCCGGATCCTCGGGTCCAAATTTTGAAGATCTATATCCTATAAAATGGATCTGGATCCACCGAATCCGGACCGGGTCCAGTATCCATTGCCATCTCTATATATATTGGTGTCTTTTGGCACAATTGTGGAGACTACAAGATATACTACACAGAAACAGAAGAGAGAACAACACAAATTCTGTCCAAAACGTGACCAGAAATAGTGGACAAAAACAAAAAACTCTTCCGTCCTTTTCTATTTTTCTATTCTTCAATAAGTCGTTTCATGTTTGTTTTCTTCGTCAGAATCAACCTATTTTCTTTGTAGTGTTGATTAGTTGTTGTTTTATCTTATGAGACTATTGCCCGTCAACGTAAAAGCATATATACGGGACAACCTTGTCTTAAAGACAGAGAGTCATCTCTCGACTCAACCACAGTTGTAACAATCCAGATTTAGTGTTTCTTGATTTCAGGTTATCAAGATTCAAGACTCAACAAGCTTGCGGCAGTTCTGAACATTGGCTTGTTTGTTTATCCTTTCGAACACTTGTAATATTTATTTACTTCCCGTACTGCTTTACATATTCAACAAATTATTCCCAAATAAAAAAAGTATCATTCTTTTTGCGACCGACTAAAAAGGAAAGTGTGTCATATAAATTGGGACAGATAGTATTTTTTATATAAGTACGATATATTGACCAACTTGCACGCACCTCAATTTATCTCACAAGATACATGCTTCCTCATGCCAGCACATTATGAAATTCATATTTCTCTACCTACTTCATTGACAACTCGGTCATATCCGAGCAAATACATTATAAACTACTATTAATAACTTGTTTGATCAAGCTTTTAGGAGGCCAAAAATTCTTATTTTTTCCAAAGAGTGTTTATTTTTAAAAGGTGAGATGTTTGACCAAGTTTTTGGGAGATAGTAAGTGTATTTGGAGAGTAGAAGAAACTGTTTTTCAGAAGCTGAGAAAAATAATTTTCTCCAAAAATACTTCTTTGAAAAGCACTTCTAAGAAAAATTTATTTAGAAACATTTTTTGAAAGTTTGATCAAACACTAATCATTGTTTAAAGGTGCTTTTAAAATTAATTAGCCAAACATATTGATGTTTCTTACCAAAAGTGTTATTTTCAAAATTACTTTTGATAAAAACACTTTTCAATATAAGATTATTTTCAAAGCTTGATTAAACGTGCTATAAGCTGTATTAAAAATACTAGAATGATAGTGAATTTATCCAAGAAAGATTCAGAAGATCCTGATCAACCTATTTTACCAAACAATTAAATGCAAATTGGATTGACCTGAATTTGATACATTTCCTATCCAAATTTCAAACAAGGATTACATCAAAATCTTTTCCTGATCTTCATGTCCCAAAATACCAAGAATAGATTTATTTGCCAGCAAAAGTATTACATTATAGAACTTACAGAAAAGATGTTTCTATCTTAGCAGCTACCTGTTAGTTACATACTGCACATAACTGATATTCTCATCAATAAATATTGCATGCATTGAGAACTTTTCAGAGAGAATAAACATCAATTCATAACATTGTGCAGCAACCCGAAACGATAATTGTCAAGATTTACAATCCGGCATGAAATCATTCACAGGCTGGTTTCGTGTCGAAGCTGCTCAAGCATATTGCAAAAGCTTGGAAGGCGGAAAGCGGGTAGCAGTAATCCATGGTGAAGATATCTTTTCCGATTTTTCCGAATTGCAAAATTGTTGTTTCTTGTGTTGCAGCTGGTATATTGTGTTGAGAAGGATCAACTGCTGCCACTAGCTGAAAGTTTTTTACGGACGCCACTGTAACACGACCTTTAAAATTTAGGCACCAGCACTGCAATTGTTCGTGCCACCTAGGCGCCTTGTTTTTTAGAACAAGTGGCTCTCGAGAGCTGATGTTTACAGCTGGCTCCTTCAATTTGGAGACAGCTGGCTCATCAAAAGATTGCGGGAATGATGTCGGTGTTGGGGCACTGCCTCCCTCTTGGATAGACGAGAAAGGGATAGAATGCATGATGCAATGCATTCTCCTTGGTCCTCGTGTACGAAGGACATTGAGTTCATATGAAACGGTGGCTATACTGTAGCTGCAAGCGGATACTGTGGGGGAAACTTGCTTCGCGCTGAATCGTCGGCTAAGTCGACCACGGTGTTGATGAATAGCTGCATCACTTGGAGGTTGGCTATCATATATGGTGAACTTGGTTCCGAGAAAGTTAGATCTGGTCAAATTATTCAAAAATTGCTAAAACGAAATGAAAAGATGGTGATGGTTTCGCTATAAAAATAAGGGATAATTACATTTTTGGACCGCTCAAAAATCACAGCAAGCAAATGTATAGGTTGTCTATTAAGTATAAATATACATGTTGCATACATAAATATACATATAATATGCATAATTAGTGTATGATTTGTATATTTTGGCTAGCGCCCGTGATTATTTTCGGCCGATGGGCCAAAAATGAAAGAAGCCCTAAAAATAATTAGCAGTTTGTGGGAACTTGCCTCAGTTTTCCAATATATTTACTGCTAGCTCGAGAAAAATCATCAGAAACCAATGATATTATGAAGTCTGTGCTCGTTGCCCTTCTGATTCTTTTGGCAGCTAGCAATAGTTTATCACTGTCATCCTCAGCTGTCATTAAGTAAACATATCAGATGTGTACTTGTCAGTGACTAAGAAAATTAGACCTAACACTTTTCAGTGACTAAGAAGTTTAGACCTCTAACACTATGAAGCTATAAAAAGCTCTTCAATTCTGGTGTGGTCCTGTGTTATATAACTTGACGGGTACCTTCCATCAACCTAAGTATAATCTTCGGTCAAAGAAGAATTTATAGAAACTTATAAAACGAACTTCATTCACTAACTAAATACACAAGGTAGGCCATGAAGTTGATACTAAGGATGTGTCTGGTATGGAGGAGAACATTTTCTGCTGATACTAAGGGTGTGGTATGTATAGTATGGAAGAAAACAATTTCCAGAAAATATATTTCAATTTTCCCATGTTTGGTTGGTCAAAATGTTTTGAAAAACATTTTCTCTAGGAAAACAAGTTCCTTAAAAATGCGGAAAATGACTTCCCTAATGGAAGTAAGGGAAAATAAGTTTCATTAGTGGCATTCCTAGTTCATTGTCTCCTCCACGCCCACCCAACACCCCCACCCACCATAGTGTTTTGCTAGATTACATATAAATGTTCTTCGAATAATATTATTTTGCTTACCTAGCAAATACTAGAAAATAAGCAAGAAATTCACTTATTTTTCAAGAACACATTTTTCTTCCTACCAAACATACCCTAAGGCAACACAATCATGGAAAATCATCTCCAACGGATAACTCAAGTGTCAAAACATGAAAAGAACAATCTCACAAATTTAGATAGATCTTAAAGCTGATTACAAGACACAAAATAATTTAGCTGATCTGGTAATTCAAGTGTCAAGAAGAAAAAGAGCAAGGTCAACAGCAAAGTGTGACTTACATGGAGTCAAGCCAAAGTAGAGGCTATAAACTGAATTAGCTCTGTCCCGTTTGATAAAGCAATGAATTGGGGATTCACGGGGACCCGGCTGGTTCAAAGCAGAAACGTAAAAAGAATGAGATAATTTTTGGACGGCTCAAAAGATAATAGTCAGCAAATGTATAGGTTTTGTATATAAAGTATAAATAGACATATTGTATACATAAATATACATATTATATGTATATTTTGGCTAGCACTCGTAATTAATTTCGGCCGAGAGGCTAAAAATGAAAAAAGCTCAAAAAGAATGGTCTCTCAGTTTTTCCTTCTTTTTTGGTGATTGGAAAGAAGAATAAGATAATAACAATAATAGAACAGATCAAGGAGAAACCTGTTTTAGTGAAATGGGGAAGGTAAGCCTACCACATGCTTCAGGAGTCTTGACGATCTCTTTCGTAACTTCCCTCCATGACTTGCAAGCACATGCACAAAAGACTACCGATGTCCGAGCAGGCCATGATGTCTCACTCTCTTCAACCCTACGGATAATATCCAAAAGCAGTTCTGGTGGTAAGTTTGCCCATTGGCCCTGTTGATTGGGATCAAAAGGAACTACATCAGGAGCTATATGTGACCGGGTTCTGTTTCTCCAATGCCTTTCTTCCGCTTCCCCCCTTCTTGATATACTCCCTCCTATCCCGTCTTTCATTTCCTTCAGCTCACGGACAATGCCCTTGAACGACATTTGTATTGATCACATCAACAAGCTTTTCCTACAATGGGATGGCAAATAATTTAGAAGAATTGAAAAGCATTTGAAACAACGAAAATAATCAAATGCAGAGAAAGTTGGTGCAATCAGTCACTCAAATACCGGATGAAAATAATCAAATGCAGCATGATCCACAGCAGATTGCAGAAGTATTTGTAAGGTATTATAGGCAACTGTTGAGTGAGAAAGGGGATACTAGAAGAAAAGCCTGGGCTGGTTTCTTTAGTCAGGGAGCAATAACTTGGTTTGCTCAAGGAGTTCACTGCAGATGAGGTGAAGAGGGCAATGTTTAGTATTATCATAAATAAAAGTCCTGGACCAGATGTATTGCCTAGTATTGTGAAGCTGTGCTTGAATTTTTACACAGTGGGAAGATGCTTAAGCAGCTGAATGCCACCATGATCACCCTTATTCCTAAGACTTCCAACCCTGTATCTCCAAGTCAATATAGGCCTATATCATGTTGCAATGTCCAGTACAAATGTATTTCTAAGAGACTATGTGCTAGATTATCAGAAGTATTGCCTAGTATTGTGAATGATACTCAGGCTGCTTTTGTTCAGGGAAGATCTTTGGTGCATAACATTCTTATATGTCAGGATTTACTCAGACACTATGGTAGAAAGACTACTCCTAGATGTCTAATGAAAATTGACTTGAGGAAAGCTTATGATATGGTGCAATGGGACTTTATAGAGGAGATGCTGATAGGATATAGCTTCCTGGGAAATTTATACAGTTGATTTTGGCTTGCGTTACCACTCATAGGTTCTCAGTCAAAGTCAATGGTGAAGGATAGGGGTATTTTGAGGGGAGGAGGGGGTGAGACAGGGGGATCCCATCTCACCTCTACTCTTTGTTATGGTAATGGAATACTTATCAAGGGTATTGGATAAAATGGCACAACTACCAGACTTTAGATATCACCCATTGTGCAAAAATCAGAAACTAACACATTTGACTTTTACTGATGACTTAATGGTGTTTAGTAAAGGGACTGAGGCTTCAGTTAGAAGAATAATGCAAGCACTCACTCATTTCTCAGTTGTTACAGGACTAGTGGCTAATTCAGATAAATCTAATATGTTCATAGCTGGGGTGGAAGATGAACTAAGATATAGTTTGCTGAGGCTTACAGGATTCAGTCTTGGGACATTCCCTATGAAATACTTGGGGTAACCACTGTCTTCAAAGAAGTGGAACAAGTTGGATTGTCATCAACTGTGTGTGAAGATTACAGAGAAGATCAAAGCAGTCTCTACAAGGCATTTGTCTTATGCTGGGAGATTGCAAGTTATAAACTGTGCTGTTTTCAGTGCATAACTTCTGGGGGGCTGTATTTATTCTTCCTTAGTGTGTTGAAGGAGGTTGACAGGAAGTGTAGGGAATTCCTTTAGGGGGGGGGGGGTTCCACAGATAAGAAAAAAACTCCTTTAGTAGCTTGGGATACTATATGTTGCCCTAAGATATATGGTGGACTTAATATCAAAAACTGCAGAAACTGGAATAAGGCTTCTGTAGGAAAATTGTTGTGGGTGCTATGGGTTATGTGGGTGCATGAAATTTATATGAAAACAGATACTGATATTTGGTCACATGTTCCTCCTCAGGATAGTGCATGGTATTGGAGGAAACTGCATGGACTCAAAAGTAGAAATGCAACCATGGTATCTTAATGGAAGGTACTGCCTTACAGCTACTGGGAAGTACTCTATAGGGTATGAAGCTTTAGTTAGTGGGGGCAAGACCAAGATGCTGCAATGCTGGACTGATTTGGAACAGGATAATGCAACCAAAACACAGGTTCTTGGTGTGGCTAGCTGAACAGAGAAAGCTGCTTATCAAGGATAGAATGGTAAGGATGGGGTTGAACTGTGATAGTATGGATTGTGTGTTGTGTGAAGGGGATAATTCAGAGGACATTCAGCACCTGTTTCTAAAGTGTGCATGAGCTACAAGACTTGCAGATGTGGACAGGAGTGCAGCTAATATCAAACAACATTGGCATTACATTGCAAAGGATCAGGCAGAAGCATTGGTGCAAGTTCAAGAAGGAGCTCATACCTGCTGTATTTGGAGTTGGACTGTACCAGATATGGCATACAAGGAACCAGAAAATCTTCAAAGGCTCTACTGTAAATAGAGATTTTGACATACAACAGATAAAAATAGTTATCAGGGAGAGCATTCAAATGTGCAGAGGCTCTAAGTATGCTAGAAAGTGTATAGATTTGCACACCCCTTAAGGAAATACTAACTTAGTCAAAAAGAGTGACCACTTAGTCATTTGCACACTCCTTAAGAGTGTCCACTTAGTCACTGTTCCCAGTTCAAAAATTGAGCAACAATACTCCATCCCTATCAAAAAGAGTGTCCACTTAGTCATTTGCACACCCCTTAAGGAAATACTAACTTCTAGGCAAAAATAGGTAATTTGATTAAAATGTCCCTAATTAAATAGGTATGGGAATTTAGCCACCTAACACTTAATAAGGAAAAATCTGAAAAATAAGGTTAATTCTTTCCTGATTTGGTAAATGGACACTCTTTTCTACTAAAAAAAAAAGCTTAGTGGACACTCTTTTTATCATGAGGGAGTAATACACCCACAATTTAAATACCCATTTCCAGATAGGCAAATAGATATTTGCACAATTTCTAGCACAACTCAAGAATTTAAAAAATCAAAACTTTATTAGGAATTTTCACAATTTCTTGCACAGTTCAAGAATAAAAAGATCAAAATAAATCAGCAACACAATAGGTATATTTACAATTTCTAGCACAACTCAAGAATAGAAAAATAAAGCTCGGATCTTTGACATTAAATGAAAAGAGAGAACAAAAAGAATGAAAAATGAGAACTTTTAAATCTGAAAAAAAGAATTCATTGAGATTAAAATAATTTGGGGGTCGGTGGATAGAAAACAAAGCTAAACATTAAAAAAAATTTACACAATTTCTAGCACAGTTCAAGAATTATGCTAGAAATGAAAACCTTTAAGTCTGTAAAAAAAAAACAATTCATAGAGAAACCAGGAAATAAACCCCAAAATAAGAAAACAAAAAATGTGTCTTAAAATAGAGAAAAGATAAGAAAGAAACCTGAGGGGAAAAAAAAAGCTCCGGCGATAATAACCGGTAGCACCACCAACTCCGCCGTATACTCCGCCACCACCACCAAGCTGAAGGATTAAATAAAAAATAGTTTTCCGACGTGTATGTATCGAAAGTAGCTACCACCAAATGTTAATTTTCTTTCTTTCTTTTTGTTTTCCTTTTATTAATGTCTTTCCAGTTCCACCAAATGTTTTCACTTGACGTTCACCAAATTTTATATTTAAGCTAGATTTTGGGCCTTGGGAGTAGGGACCCTTCACTATTATTCTCTCAAATCCATTCATTTTAGGAAATTTAAGGTGAATGTTTATGCAATAAAAAATAATTATATTTTTTAATATTACGTTTTAGATTTAATTAAGAAAACATATTTCTATATTCAGCATAGACATATGTTGCATAGCTCTACCTTCAAGGTATACAATTCATAAGTTATAAATTTATACCGTCAATCATACACAATATACATTTACTCCGGACTTAATCATAAAATATCATACCTTATTAAATTAGTTTAAAAATTATAATAATAATTTAATCCACAAATCAAACGAGTCCAAGTGTTGTAATACAAGGATTGTCACGTATATTACAAATGTGGATCATTGGACTTGGACGGAAGGGAATTTCAAGAATACTAAAACGAAACGTACGTGACTATTTTTAGAAAGTGTTCCAAAGGCTAAGGCTTGAGGAAGTCTTGGTGTAAGCATTGATCGACTTGTGATCGTAGTTAAGTCGAAGGAGCTATGGTCGACGTGTGATCATAGCAAGTGAAGATTTTCTTTATTTGTTTTTTAAATGACGTAGCTAGAGAAGTGCTAGGTGTCTCGCGGGGTAGCCGTGGTGGGCATCGAGGGGACTGGTGGTGGAATGGTAAAGTTTAAGATAAGGTGAAATCAAAGAAAGTGACGTATGCGAAATTGGTAGAAAGCAAGGATAAGGTGGAGAAGTGGACGAATAGGGATTATATAAGATAGCGAGGAAGGAAGCAAAGCTAGCGGTTACGGCAGCGAATACGGCAGCTTTTAAACACATGTATGTGGAATTAAAGGGAAAAGGCGGGGATAAGAAGATGTACAGACTAGCCAATGCGAGCGAGAGGATGACCCATGACTTGGATCACGTGAGGTGCATCAAGGACGAGGACGACAAAGTACTGGTGGAGGACGCGCGTATTAGACAGAGGCGGCAGTCTTACTTTAATAAACTCTTGAACGAAGAATGAGATAAAGACATTGTGCTAGGAGATCTGAAGCAATCCGAAAGGTACCAGGATTTTATATATTGTACAAGTATTAAAGTTTAAGAGGTTAAGGGTGTTGTTTGCAAGATGCGCAGGGGACGAGCGACCCAACCTGATGAGATCCCAGTTGAATTTTGGAAGAGCGTAGATATGGCAGGTTTGAAGTGGTTGACTGAGTTGTTTAATGTCATTTTTAAGACGACAAGAATAAGCAATATCGGGTTTTATTATCTAAAGTATTCTCCGAAATAGGATCTTCCTACCACATACTCATAAGGTAGGGTCTCTTCCCGCCTGACCCCTATCATTGTTTTGAAAGTTCTACCTCAGTGGAGTTCGACGCAAGCGCAAGATGGGCATGGTAGTTTCACTAGGCACTATCAGGTTTTAAATTCATGACCATTATTACATTGAAAAGATTTGTTGTGTTTTTCAAATTGCGTTTTGACATAAATACGGAATTCAAGAATTTTTGTAAAAACTTCGGACTTGAACTTTAGTGGGTAAATTCAAATAAAGTGAGAATAATCATCTAATAAGACGAGATAATATTTATGACCAAGAGAGCTAGTAAGGGGAGATGTCCATAAATCAGCATGAATATTATCAAAGGGGGCAAACGTAACAACAAGAGATGACTTAAACGGAAGACGACATGTTTGCCTAATTAACATGAGACACAATTTTGGGCAAGTTTCCTATTACAACGAATAAAATTATTGCTCCTGAGAAAATTAAAAACAGGGGCTCCTGGGTGTCCAAGCCTATTATGTCATGTGGACGGAGAGATAGCAGCAAGAGATATGAGAGAGCATAAGCTGACAGCGGCGGAGGTGGATGGAAAAGAATTTAGATCCCCGTGCTATTGCATCTCGTGAGAGGTGTCCCCGTACGAAGATCCTTAACAGTAAAACCAAAAGGGTCAAAGTCAACAAAGACGGAATTGTTACGAGTAAACTTTCGGACAAAAATAAGGTTTTTAATAATGTTGGGAGCATACATGACGTTATTTAGGGAAAATAGTGGGGGGTGGTTGGGTGTATGTTGTACTATAGCCCTGAATTGGAATGTGATGGACATTGCCCACGGTAATATATTGAGGATACTTTAAGCGAAATAGTTTAGGAATATTACATGCATTCCGGGTGAGGTGAGATGTGGCTCCCGTGTCCATGTACCAATTATCATCGAGTTGTTGCAAGGACATGCTGCTAAAGGCCGGCCCAATTCAAATGGGGTCAGACCGTTGTAACGAAAAGGCTGTTGGGCTTGAGCATAATGGGCATGGATAGGCTGAGGGCGGACACCAGGATGTGGGCCGAGAAGGCTCTGTTGTTGGGCCTGTGACTGCTGCGGGTAATGGATTGTTACAGGGGGCCCAGGGTCCAGTGTTGGGCCACTACCCTTGGCCGGCCCACGTCGTTGTAGCTGCGGACTGCTGGGGGATGGACTTACCACCACGCCCTCGGTCCCGCCCCCCTTTGCCACTGCCCCGCCCTTTTCTGCCTCTGCCACCGCTATGGCCACCCCGCTGCTGGTGGTTGTCCGACAGCGGTTGGCTGGCGGTACTGGCGGGGACGTCAACCGTCAATGCTATTTGGTTGTGTTCGTCTTGTTTGGCACGTCGTGTTTCTTCCAACTACAATTGTGACCAAGCCTTGTTGAAACTAGGAAGAGGATCGACCTGTTGGATCATTGTTTCTAGTGTATCATATTCACTTTTCGGGAATCCTGCAACAAGTTGGAGAACCATTTTTGTCTCAAATTGGGTCCCCACGTTAGATAATTGGTCTACAACAAGTTTTAATTGTTTGCAATATTCGGACATATTGGTGAAGGTTTCAAGACGTGTGTTGTTGAACTATTCTTCCAAATACACGACACGTGCATGTTTGTTATCCTGAAAAATCTCCTCCAAACGGACCCAAAGTTCACGTGTCGAGGCACCTGACTTCATAATCGTGTGAAGTAGATCTTTAGAGATAGTACCATAAATCCATTGTTTGACAATGGTGTCATGACGATGTCATGTCGTTTCAGGGATGTCGAGAGGGCGAGGAACGGACTTACAAATGTGGTCAAGCACGTTGTACGCACAAGCATGGATATAAAACAGTTCAACCCATGAATAATATTTACCCTCTTCCTGATCAAGAATTAAATGGACGAAATTCTTGATGTTTGTGATGGTGAACGCCGGATGGAATGAGGGATATGAGGAGGGAGGGTGGTCGTCAAAGACAACAGTAGAAGAAACGGAAGCTTTAGGAGTGGTGGGAGCAGACATGGTAGAGACAGAAAGGAAAAAGAAGTCGTGAAGGAAAGGGGACAAAAATTTTGGACGGGCAAGGGCCGTCGGCGGTTGTTTTCCCGGGGGACGGCAGCCGATTTGGTGGAGAGAAAAAATTAGGTTAGGCTACTGATACTATGTAGAATTGTATTAATCTCCCTTGGGGATTATTTCTCATTAATACAAAATATATATAGGTGTACAATGTTGAATCATTCTATAATAAGGATCTCAATTCTACCATAATTATACAACACAAAATATGATAAATATATTCATTGTTACATGTGCTAATAATTATTATTATAGCATAAAAGAAAGTTCAAACATGGGAATGAAAATGGAAAATACGCTGGGAAAGGTATAATGATCTTTAATTGGATTATGGTATTTGAAAAAAAGATGACAATAATGATTAGTAGTCAAACAATGCAACATGGTAGAATCATGACCAGGATTTTTTTTGTTTTTATAACTTTATTCAGTAATAACTTGCCATTTTTCATAATATTTTGTTCCAACAACTTAGCAAGTTCACTTAATGCTACGGACGTCAATTTTATGAATATTGAAGTTAAATGAGACTAAATTAATTTGTTTATGATAAATAAAAATTGATTATTCAAAAATTACGTGACAATGTTCTCTTGTATCAATAGAAAGTTACTCTCTCCGAATCAAAAAGAGTGTTCACTTAGTCATGTGAACATCCCTTAAGAAAATATTAACTTCTTGGCAAAAATAAATAATTTGACTAAAATGTTCTTAATTAAATATGTATTGATATTTGATCACCTAACACTTAATAAGGGCAAATCTAAAAAAGTAAAGTTAAGTCTTTTTTGATTCGATAAGTGATCATTTTTTTTTATTCAAAAAATAAAGGTTAAATGGACACTTTTTTTATCCGGAGGAAATACTTTTGAAATAAAGTTGTGACCTTATTTATTTGAAACATAGCAAGCAAAGGTCCATGGGAGTAGGAACGAGATCCTAGAAGTTTCAAGATGTACGGTTTGGTCCTTGAAGTTTCCGAAAATCGAAATTTCGACGGTCAAAAACGAAATGCCAAGCACTCAATTCAGCCATTTATTTTGGCTGAATTACTCCTCCTATAATGGCCAAAACGGTTGGTCTTTCACCATTTATGTTGGTGGCTTTACTACCTCCATAATGACCATTATTTGGCTATTATGGAGGCGAGTTTTCAGCCCCTCCCTCACCTATATAAACACCCCCTTACACCATTGTTGAGAACTAAGACATATGCACGAAAATACATAAACGGAGATGCTTTGAAAAAACGGTGCACGAAAATACACAACCGAAATAGTTTTCTTCCTACAACTTCCAAGCATCATTTCGTTACTCAATATTCTTCACGGTAGCTCTTGAGTTTCCTTTGCTCAAGGGTTCCATTGCTTGTTTTATCTTGGGAGACAAATTGTCCGGGACGTATAAAGGATACATACGGGGCAATATTGTCTTAAGGACGGAGTGCCACACTCGACTCAGCATAAACCAGTTTCCATTTTTCAGTCTTCAACAAAATCGTAATTTCAGTTTTGTTGTTATATTGTAATTTTTAGATTTCTAGTCGAAAATATTATTGAAATCTTTGTTTATCCTTTCGAATACTTGTAATAGTTAAATACTTCCCGTACTGCTTTATAAAGTACCATAAAGAGAAAAATCTCCCAACAACTTAAGACAATATTTGTATTGTATTACTATTAGTGTTCGAAAGATGTCGGTCAAAAGTTGTGTGACCAAATCTGGATATGGCAATGGTTTTTTGGTAGAAGAGAGTGATGATGATGAACGTGTTCATGGTGTCACCGCCACCAAGACTGGTGGAAACAAACGCTCTCGAGAGCCTGAGGATGTCAACTGGGACAAGAGGAGAAGAGTGAAGATGTTATTCTATCTTGTAGCGAAGGCCTATATCTGTCCCAGGACAAAGGATCCGAATAATGGTGAGAAGGAAATGGACACTCGGTCGATGAAGTGGCCGAAGTGAGCCGAATCCGAAATTGGAATAAGTATTTTTGTTACTTGTCAAGAATAAGGATTAAATGATAAGTATTTTTCTTACTTGTCAAGAATAAAGATTAAATTATGTCTGATTAAAAATGGATTAAAGTAAGGAGGAATATGAAAATAATTTATATTCCTTATGCTTTAACAAATCGAAGTTTAATCTCATCTTCTTTTCCGTTTAAAGATTGGATTTTGTAAACGACTTAAGAAGATCCGTTCTTTTAAGTGTAATTACTAAAGTGTGTAAAGTATGTTCGCACATACGAGGGAGTAAGATCCAGCGATCGTGCGAAAACCTACCACTCTTAAGTAAGCGCCAAGAATTATCTGGGCACCAATCATAACGGAAGAAGTCTAAAAGTTAATGACGTTGAGCATGTCATATTATTTGACGAGAAGATCCTTCATAGGATGATATTGGACACTCGGTCATACAAAGCCTCGGGCGACTAGAGTGGGCCAAAATTCCTTTGATAGGATGATATTGGACACTCGGTCATACAAAGCCTCCGGGTGGCCCCAGGAGTGGAAATACTTTTGAAATAAAGTTGTGACCTTATTTATTTGAAACATAGCAAGCAAAGGTCCATGGGAGTAGGAACGAGATCCTAGGAAGATGAGGAGAAACGGGATGAAGGGTCATTAAATATTCACAGTATAAAAGTATTTTATATTATCAATTTATTTTATCTTGTTGTGAAATGTAATATATTTTATTTTTACGATTACGAAATTCACTTTTATTAAAGATATTTATAAATATATTTTGACTGATATCTTTTAACACAAGTGAGGTATATGATGGATTAATTAAACTCTTTATTAAATTAAGATTTTAGTTTGATACAAGTGACATTTTAAAAATGTTTTACACTATCACTAACATATTATAACATATTAGTAACGATTTAATATGTGATCAATTAATGTTAATCATAAAAATTTATTTTAAAATTTTCTTTCTGTGACATAATTATGTATATATATCTTTTAGCGGTTAGTGCATAAAACTAAAATTGATTTAAATTACCCATGTTGATTAGGTAAGTACATAGGAATTCCATATATAGTACTATTGTATATAATGCTTGAGAGTTAAGAGGACTAATTATTAGCTCACGTAGTCTGAACAAGTGGGACGCTTTTTCAAGAAGTGGCACAAATGATATTGATAATGTGACTGAGTACATGCATACGTAAGATTGAAGCTGGGAGTAGAGAGCCAAAAATAATATTTTTTATAACTTATGTATTAATAATCAGGGGCGGAGCTATCCTTGTCGGAGGGGTGTCAAGCGGCATCCTTTCACCGAAAAATTAAATTATATAGATCGGTTAAATTTTCATTTTATAGATATATATACCGGTGTTGACACCTCTTGAAAGAAGCTGAAGTTTCAGTGCAATGGTTAAGGAATTGCAAAAATTCCCTAAGATCACGTGTTTGATTCTTGGTTGCGACATAATTATAATTTTTTGACATCCCTTAATGAAAATTCTGACATCGCCACTGTTAATAGTGATATTGTGTTGGTAATAAATGTATCCGGATATTGAAGACCTTTTGATATCAGACATGTGATAAGCACATAACGAACTCAGGGCCAGGGCGACTCTAAGGTAAGCCAAGTGAAATCTTCGCCCTAGGCTCCAAAATATTAAAGGCCTCAAAAATATGAAATATTATATCCTATATAACATATAATTTATGTAATTTAGAAATAAGAGATTTTAAAATTTAACATTCTTTTTACGGAAAAGGTTCAAAATTGCCCTTAACATATTAGAAATAGTTCAAAAATGTCTCCCTTCCATCTATTGGATCAAATTTGATCTTCCTTCCATCTAAATGGCTCAAAAATGCCCTTAACGTATTAGAAATGGCTCAAAAATACCCCTTCTTCCACCTATTGGACTAAATTTGTCCCTAACATTATTTTAGGCTTAAAATTGTTCCTCCATTAATGACATAATTATATGATAGTTAATTAAATTTTAATTAAAAATGTAATTTTTATTTATTGGTCCACATAAAATTTTAACCCAACACAAAACCGTTTTAACTTAACGTAACTAAGCGATAAAATCATCTTTTCACCTCCCAATTTCAATTGATTTAGCATGTTGTTCTGTTGGTATAGAAATTTTGATTGAATTTTGATCAACCGAACCAGATCAAAAACTTGCGAGAATTTTGATTCCCTCTAGGTTTTCTGTACAAATGACAAAATTAAATAATTTTGTCTAAATCCTAAATTAATTAGAATCGATTATACTTTAGAAATACTTCGAACAAATATCGAACCAAATGTAAATAATTGCAGTCTTGAAAGCATTCAAAATAGATAAGTTTGGATAGCAGTGGCAAATTCATACATAACTTAAAGCATTCTGAGACACTTAAGCAAAAAAAAAAAATCAAACATAAATAATATGAGATCATGCATCAACAGTCCCTCATATGATCATAGCAAGATAATTTCTCATCAAACAAGAGGTACACTACGGGGTTTATCAATATTTAGCTACGTCATGTTTTCTCAAGGCAAACTTTTATCAATGTTTATTTAGCATATGTTGGTATAGAAATCAATATTTACCATAATGGAGGAGCAATATTAAGCATGCAAATAATTTTAAGGGCAAATTTTATTCAAAAGGTGGAAGGAGAGGGCATTTTTGAGCATTTCTAATAAGTTAAAGGCATTTTTGAGCCATTTAGATAGAAGGAGGGGCAAATTTAATCTAATATGTGGAAGGAGGATATTTTTGAAGCATTTCTAATACGTTAAGGGTATTTTTTATCCTTTTTGTGTTCTTTTTAAATTGGTAAAGGTTGTATGGTTGAGTGAGTAAATAACTCGTATAAATCTTCTACCATTGAATTAGATAGTATATTTACCTTCTCATCATTTCTAATTTTCTTTTTCTTAATTCTTTGTAGTCTTTTAATTTATTCATGACGATTTTATTTTCTAATTCAACTTCATTTATCCGAATTAGTTATCTTTTTTGTCATATTTGATTGATCCATACATCATAAACCAATTTTTTTATCTTTTTTTTGACAAAAAAATTCTTGAGACAAGTGTCGGTTCGATAATGAGCTCATCCCTTTACCCTTTTCCACTTGAATACCATATTACGGTATAGGGAGGAGTTTGATATCGTGACGTGCGTCTAACTCACACATCACACATTTCACCATCTAGATCAAAGCAATTAATGGAGTCTTCTTTTGGGTCTTATTATCACATAAATTTTATGAAAGAAGTTTAAGGTTTGTTCATACATTTTGGCCTTAGGCCATCAAATTCGTTGAGCCGCCCCTGAATGAACTCATAGCCAACCTTGAATCAACCGATGTTAGCTTGGTGAAGGACAGAAGAACATCCGTGAACTTGGTCTTGTGTCTACTTCACCCTTTCTGGATAGCAGTGTTTCGGAATGATTGTCCAAGGTACTCAATTTGAATAGGCAGTGGGCTGGTAGTAGGGGATGTTGGGCCCACGGCCACTGACCCAATTCCACGGTCAAGGAGCCCAAGGCTAGGGACCAGGCAGCCTGCGGCCCACTGCCACTGTACCGAGGCCCACCCCCGCCATGGTTAGTGTTGCCGCCGGCAGTGCCACTGTTCCGGCCGCCACCATTGTTGTCGCATCGATTTTTGCCATTGTTTTTATGGTTCTGACCCTTCTTGTCGCCACCGTTGTTACGGTTTTGGCCCGAATTGTCAACAAACTCATGAGAATTACCGGAGGACGTCATCATTGCTACGGAACTAACGCTGGTAGCCACCTTTTTTGCCAAGCCGACCTCTTTCAAAGTGAGCATCGAACGGGCTTGATAAAAAGGGAGAAGCGGATTGCTTTGTCGTAGGAGAGTCCCAACGCCATTATAGGCCTCAGATAGACCTGCAACCATTTGTAGAACAAGACGATTATTGGTAACATGAGCTCCGACATTGCGGAGTTGGTCTGCTAATTCCTTGAGTCGTTTACAATAAGTTGAAACATTCGGGAAATCTTCCATGCTGACTTGGGAAAATTCTTGCTCAAGGGTGACAGTACGAGAATGTTGGTTATCCTGGAATATATCACGCATTCTATTCCATGTAGCCATAGTTGTAGTGTCTGGCTCAATAATCGTATGTAAAAGGTCGGTAGAAATAGTGGAATAAATCCATTGAAGGACGGTAGCATCAAGAGTAACCCATAACTGAGGATCCTCCGCGGGAGTAGGGGTAGCGGGAGGAATTATGTGATGGAGAACTTGATGTGAGATGGCGTGAATTTTGAACAACTCCGCCCACGTCTCATATTGGACGTTTTCCATCTCAAGAACAATAGGGATGTGGTTCTTGATGTTGGAAATAGTAAGGGCAGGATGAAATACGGTCTTTGATGTAGACATAACGAAAGAACAATAGGGGGATTTTGAGGGATTTGGAAGAAAATTTGGGAAGAGAGGAGGAAGAACTCGGCACGGAAAACCGATGAAGGACTCGGATTTCGAGGAGGCCGAGACAAGCAGAAGTTGTTGGAGGAGCAGGTATGTGAAACCTAGACTTCTGATACCATGAAAGAAATAATTCCTTAATTATTTTCATTAATGAATGAGTACATATACAATTTACAATTTTTATACTATGAAAAATCATATTCCTATAACCTTATTCTACTTATACAATAATTCTACAATTATGGTAAATGTACAATGCTAAGTAAATACAATTATGGTTACTAAAATATGCTCCAAACCGTGATATACACAGTTGTATATGCCGTGTATATCACGACTGAAACTGCCCTCGGTTTGCCATGTATTACCGTGATATATACGGTATACACAAGGCATTGTATATGCCGTGTGTATCGTGTATACCACGGTATATTCTGTCACTACTGTTTGCTATCAATCAGTCGGGATCAATCAATAAAAATTACTCTCTATCTTTTTATTATCTTTGCTTGATTATTTACCTTGTTAGCATTATTATGTTATATCAATAATTTTTACATTATCTAATGATCAACTGAATTTGGTTCAATCATATTGCTTGGGCCTTAATCTCTCGTAAATTTGAGCTTAACGTAATAACCAAATTTTAGGTTAAATAGATGGTATAATTCTTTTTACACCATTAATATTATTAATTTAACTTATATTAATAAGTTAATAATTCATTTTTATCACATTATCAAATCGTACAAATATTTCTTACGACAAGTAGTAATAGAACTTAAAGTAATCTCTCTCTCTCTCTCTCTCTCTCTCTGAAAGCTTGGCAACAAATTGAGCCAAACTAATAGTCAAACACTAAGATCTAAGCAGGCAAAGTTTCATTGTCCCGAAGGTCACAGAGACATATGTCCATGAGCGTGTGTGACGTCCTTGTCTGTTTTCTGCTCCTTCTGGTTCAATTAATGTGAATATCATCATATTTAATCATGCACGAAATTTTAAAAGAAATGAAACACTCCCACTTCTCAAATTAGTTGTCAATATTTGCTAAAAGAATCAATATTTCACTTCTAGATATTCAATTTAACGAATCTTTCAAGCTAAATTAGATTGGATCAACTCAATATTTGTAATTAAATATTCAAAAATGATACGAAAAATACTACAAATTGCAATTTTTCTCATATCAATTTGATGAAGAAATATTCATTTAATTTGACTCTCAGAAGTGAAACATAACAACAAGTTTGGGTGGAGAGAGTATATATTCTGAATTTGAAATTATAAACATGTCATAATAGTTTCCTGATTATGAGGTTTTTGAAACTTATTGTCGTAAATATACCAAGGGTGCTTGGGATGATGGAATCCGCTCGGACTCAAGTAACTCTTTGAGTTGCTTCCTCAACACTTTTAATATCGGGGGTTGAAAAAAAAATCAATATTTTCTTATGATGACCCGGTTGAGAGAGTACGATACATGCATCGGTGTAGCAAGCTACTGTTGGGTTTACAAAGGTTGCAGGAAACGGGAATTACAAGTAACTGCAAAGTAATTCAAGAACTGAAAATTACAATAGAACAACAAAACTGAAATTAAAATTTTGTTGAAGAAGAAAACCTGGAAACTGTTTTTGTTTGCTGAGTCGAGTGTGACACTCAGTCCTTAAGACAATATTGCCCCGTATGTATCCTTTATACGTCCTGTACAATTCGTCTCCCAAGATAAAACATCAATGGAACACTTGAGCAAAGGAAACTCAAGAGCTACCGTGAAAAATATTGAGCAATGAAATGATGCTTGGAAGTTGTAGGAAGAAACTATTTTTGCTTGTGTATTGTAAGTGTATTGTTAGTGTGCCTCAACAATGATGCAAGGGTGTTTATATAGGTGAGGGAGGGGCTGTTTAACTGCCTCCATAACATCCATTATTGGCCAAATAATGGCCATTATGGAGGTAGTAAAGCCACCAAAATAAATGGTGGAAGACACCAACGGATTGGCCATTATAGGAGGAGTAATTCAGCCAAAATAAATGGTGAATTGAGTGCTTGGCGTTTCGCTTTGACCGTCCAAATTCGACTTTCTCGGAAACTTCGGGGACCAAACTCGTACATCTTGAAACTTCGGGGACCAAACCGTACATCCGAAAGAATTCTCGAAACTATACATATGAAACTTCGGGATCAAACGTACTTCGACAAAGTTCTCTGGCCCAAAAAGATAATATCAGAAGACCCACAGCCCACAGCCCACGACCCATGAACCGGAACCGGAACCGGACGGGACGGGCGGGCGGCGGCGGCGCGCGTGTGGGCTTTCCTCGAACCGAAGCACATCTAGGTCATCCCTCCTTTAAACACATGGGATACTCCTTGGGGTCCCAAACCCCAAACCAATTTTGAGTCTTATATACACAACAATTCTTTCTTCCTCTACCGATGAGGGAGAATTGAACACAATACCACACTTTCCATGCTTCAAACACCTCACTTCGTGGACCAATATCTCTTTCATTTCTCAATGAAATTTGACGATTCTTGGCCCTACGGTTATCTACGTACTTAGTAGATCATGCATGTGTGAAGAACCGGATTCTCCAACATACGTAACACTAGTGTTTAAGCCGTTAAAGTTGGTCGGTCGCAACTCCCGCCAAAGGCAAATTTCCAACAGCTACAAACCTTAGCAACTGTTTTCTTGCGGACCTTAATTTTTTAAAGAAAAAATGCACCGAAAAAACAAGACACTAAGTTGTTGCGCTCGCTAGAGCTACCATGGAGCATTCACTTCATCTGGATGTGAATGAGTCGAATTATTTATCATTCACTCCAATACTGAACCATCTCTCCAGGGTTTATGAAAGATATTTTGTCACATCAGTTTCCGCTATTTCAAGAGTTTACTGAGCTTATTGTAGATCAATATCACTACTCTTCTCCACATCATTTGTTGTTAATATTAAAGATTCTCATTAAAAATAAAATGAAAATTTTATATTTGAATGTTTTCAATTTAAAAAAAAATATTTATTTGATATAAGACTAAATAAAATAAAATTATATAAACTGAATCGGAGGTTGTACTACTTTTCCCAACCTTTCTTCCCGTGCACGTACGCTTGAAACTTGTGGCTTTGGAAAAGATATTTTCTTGTTTAGTTTCTAAAATCAAATTATTGCGTTTGAATAATGTTTTTTCACAAAATTGGTGTAGTAGTTAATATTCTAATATAATCGTGTGAATTGGATGTTCTTTATAGATAAAATATTCACTAGCTATAATAGTCAATTTTTTGTGGAATCCATTTTTAATATTATGTTACATTATATATTTTTTTATAATAATAATAATATTTTATTATACCAATCTTAAAATATTTGAACAATCAATACCGTTACAGAAAAGTTTGAATGTAATCGTTGTCATTCACCCGTTATATTGTTTTCTAGCTAGAACTAAAGTCTTCAACTTAGTTTGCAAGGGAACAAGAGGTAGAACCAAAACGACAAACACCTAAACAAGGCATTAACAACGGGTAGGGTAATGTAGAGGGGTCAGCTTGCTGGCAGAGAATCAACTTTGCGGCTTTTAGGGTCGCAGGTTCGATTCTCCCCTCCGGATATCGTCTTCCGGGGCACATACATATGGTAAAGTATGGGCGATAAAAGCCGCGCGGACATGTTGCAGTGTGGGTTTGGTCCCCGCCAAGCCTTGTGGATGGGGTCTGTGGGGGGGTCAACCTTGTAGCATTGATCCGTTGGACGCAAGCAGACACTGACCATATGTGCACATCCCGCGATTCATGTGTGCACATCCCACGATTTACCTGGTGGTGGGTGCTGAAGGACCGATCCCACCACCTCCAGGAGCCTAGTACCAGTACTTGTGCAGGTACTAGCGATATGGGATACTAAGGCCCAAAAAAAAAAAAAAAAAAAAAAAAAAAAAAAAACAACGGTGGGTAGGGTATGCTCATTGTCATGAATAGGAAAGGTATACTGTGTACACTTTGGGCCAAGATTTGTTTATCCATTGACGTGACATCTTTGTACTGTTAAAAATAATTAAGTAAAAAATAACAATAACGATAACATAACATAATCTGTGTAATTCCACAAATGAAATCTGAAAAAGGCAGAGTGTACCAAAAAAAAGATATGTTTTTTTCTAATAAAGATATAATTTTATGCTTTTAGATAACATAATTACACACTTCAATATGATAAATATAATTAATTATTAAAAAGACTTTTCATGTGTTTAGTCATAAAAAAACAGTAAACGAAGCCCGCAGGTGAGTGGATGTGTTGAAGAAATTAAGTGAATAATAGTGAGTTCTTTTACACTATTACTGAAGTTAATTACCCTGTGATACTAGGCAAGTTATCAATTTTATCAGATTACTAATTTTATCAAAATATTTACCTATATTTACTTAATAAGTGCGTGACTTGATTATATAAATATTATTTTATCTATATTCACTACCAGAAACAAATAGTTTTTTCACCGACATTTAGAGGAAAAAAATTTATGCTATAATACATGATTTTCCTATCTCATTCTCACTGAACCAATTCATTAAAAACGCATAATAAAAAACATGTTCTCATTTGAACACTTAAAAACTTTATAATTTTTTAATATCAAAATACTATTATTTAGATTTTTCTCACTTACATTCCGTGAGAAATAATCACTCAATATTTTTCAATAAAAAATCAGAAAAAATTGGTTTCTCATTTTCTGTTGTGGACTTTTGGCAAAGCTTGGGACGTAGTATTTAGATGGAATTAACGTTGTTGCCATTTTGGTACTTGGAGAAGTGACCTCCCTCAGCCCCAGCAAAGCAAGTGTTAACTAAAAACAAATAGAAAAAAGACATATTAATTGAGAGGTTGATTGATTGTCAAACTATGAATTAACACAACAATCTTCGGCAATAGATCAAATCTGTTACTACAATTGTTTCAGATTTTGTCTGTTCTTATTATCTCTTTCTTAATTTTAAAGTCCTCAATATTCAATTTTTAATAATATGATAATTATATCACTATTACAAGATAGAATCATGCTAGTAATATGATATGATGAACCTAGAATAATGTTATCTAATCTATCAATATTAAGACTAATGTCTAGAATCATACTATCAATATTAAGACTAATCAATCTACCATATATAAATGATATTACAATAATTACAATAATAATTATTAATAACAATATTAATAATTATTCTATCACATACAAAAAATCTTCATTGTTACAAATATGAGATCTGAAAATAATACACGACGAGAGAAATTTGAAAAGATAATTTTTTTAATTTAAATTGTAAGTAATTATAAAAGATCATTTTTTCTTCTGGAAGGGAACATATAGGTTCTTTTGACCAATAATTTTACATATAAACTATTCAACAACAAGTTTCCCTCCTAAGTGTTTGCCATTTTATCGGATGACAAATTGATTCCTTAACTAAGCGATTTGTGCCGGAAGCAGAACTCTAACTTCCAGCAATGGGTTCCCCAACTACTCCAGAAAGCGTTAGGATGGTGATTGAGTAAACTAAGTGGTAGGAAACATAAATGCAGCTAGAGTGCAATAAATGCAATAAAGATAGAATGAAGATATGTAAAAATGAATTTTTTGATTGATTGTGTTGTGTTATTCTGTACAAGTGATTTTACATTTATAGTACAAGAAAAATAAACGTGACCCCCTATGTTATCCATCGAACTACCCACGAAATCCACTACCCAACTATGAGGAGGTGGTGCCGATTTTTTCGCCTGGACCTCTAGCACGATCGACGACACTCCCTTCAGGTTGTTGCTGGTTGCTACCTTTTCTAGAAGGTCCTTTGACTTGGTCTTCGAGGTATCTGAGTATGTGTGGGTCTCAGCCGTTCCTCGGAAATATGACTCAGCCAGACTACTGTAATAGCCGAGGGTAGGGACTAACAGATTCGGCTATGATTTCGCTCAGTTACCGATATAGAATCATTTTTCCACCTTCAGCTGTCACTTGATTCGGCTAAACACTTTTGAGTGTTAACAATTGCCCCCTACATTAACTCGAGTGCGGCTGTCGAGTTGATGTATTCCAAAATCGTCGTCGTTTCGTGTGGCAGCCGTAGGTGTCATTTCAATCACTTTTGCCTTAAATGCATGTAATGATGGTCTTTAAAAAGGTTCTTTTTCCTTCCACAGAAACATCTCTGGTTCCATAATTAGTTTCTGACATATTTTTAGCCGCACGTTTTGGACGACAAGACTCCCAACAGTGCCAATCATATCTCCAAGAAAAAAGGAAATATTTAGGAGATACATCCCCCCACCAAAAGGGTTTCTCATTCAATTTTCTCGGTCCTTCCCAAATTTCTTGCCTTCTTCAGAAAATCCTATTTCTTCATCAGAAAAAGAAAAACCATGTCTTCATCTTCTTCTCTATCTCTGGGATTGGATAGTACCGGTTTGGCTGTTGATGACCTAATCCCCACTTTTGCCTTTGTAGATGAGCAACTGGTTCTCGCCCCTTTTGGTATATATGAACAAGGTGATCTCCTTCTTTCTCAGCATTTAAGCCCGGTGAACTACGACCTTTCGATTACCTGTGACTGGTTCACCGACGATCGTTGTCCGGCTAGTCTGCGCACCTGGCCGACCAAGATTTCCAACTATTCTATTTGGTTAAACCAAGTAAAGTCGGCCAAAGATGCTGAATGGAGGCGCACAGGTCTCACGACGCTATTGCGTTGTCGGAGTTTGACTCCCCCTACAATATCGGTCTTATATATGCCTTTCTTGGTTACTGATCGACCACTGACAATGCATTTATTTTCCCTTGGGGAATGATAACCCCCATACTGCTTGATGTGATGGCGATACTTGGCGTTCCGATTTTGGGAGCCGAGGCGCCTGTCCTAAGCGATATAGATGTTGTCGATTTAGGAATCAAAGTCTCAAAGACTTCTTCAAACTACGGCCAGCTTATAACCAACAACCGTCGAATATCGCCTCTTCCATTCGATGATGCCTAGCATCATGCTTTTCTACTCTTTTGGTTTAGCCGATACTTTGTATGTACGGGACTTGTGCAGTTGTGAAAGAGCTGAAAATTTATGCGGCGTTAGCCGTTTCGAGGAGGCATGTCAGCTGGGCATCTCTCTTCTTGACCTATCTTGACATGGCTCTAGGTGATGCCCAGGCGAGGTTAAGGAATTCCAAAAACTTGGATACCTTAGCCGGTCCCCTATGGTTTCTTCAGTTGTGGATCACCTTCTATTTTCCTGAGTTTATCCCCGATAAATTTGATGACCATCATTTTCCGTTAAACCCGCCAATATTAGCCGATACTCTTCGAAGAACTCCCCTTGTGCCCCAGGATGCTTTTGTCGTAGTCTCCACACTGCATGATCTGTCTAGAGACCATTATACAGATTGGCAACCGGTCATAGAGAGATGGGCCACCCCTGACTGGGTCCGTCAAGTAGTTGATGAGGACCTTACTTTCTCCCAACGGAGGACTATGGTTCTCATATGGGGGTGGATTCTCACAGCTAGGGACTTGTTAGGTGGTTTGAAGCCCACCTCTAGGAATAATAAATTGATCGCGGAGCCATATCGACCAAACTTTGTAGAGAGCCAATTCGGCGTTACTCAGCACGTGTCGTGGCCCCACTATAGTATTGTCAGTTCAACGCAGCGCTGCATTCTAGAAGTAGAACAAGCCAAGAAGTTAGCCGATCATAATCTTTACAGGCTTGCCCTATTTGACTAGCAACTGTTTCCCCTGAGAGCGAATACTACCGTCGCTTTTGATGATTGGTGGGATACGGCTAAGGAGAAGTTTTTCCAATCTCCTTTAGATATCTATTGTGATCGGTTGATCCTGTCAAGAAAAAAAAAACCCGAAACCTCTAAACCGTGGGAAAAGAAGCCACTCTGAAAGTTGTTTCCTTTAAATCGGCTAGGCCTGTTGGCTCAAGGTCTTCCGTCCGGTTGCGGTAGACGAGCGAAAAGGTAAGTTGTATTCTACATATGTGTCGGCTAGATTGTTCTTGTAAATTTTTGGCTAACATCTCTTATGTATCTTTCAGCAACCCCATCTCCTCCAATGTATGTTGATCTGGAGACCATTTTTGATACCGAGTCCCCATCACCCAGGAAGCCAATGCCCAAGAAACCTCGATGAAGTGGAGGGGTTGCCATTCGATATTATAATGAGGAAGGCCCCCATAGACCCGACGTTCCTGTTCATGCTGAGGAAGAAGAAGAAATTGAGGTATACTACTCGGCTGGCTAAAATACCTTCGCATTGGCTACTAATATTTATGTTTTTTGTTTGCTCTCCAGGGACCACAACTGATAAGGCGCAGATGGCTGCATAAATCGCTTGATGCTCCCCTTCATATTGGCGGATCGTCTTCCTTAGCTCATGCCCCCGTGCATTCGCAGGGCCCATCATCAACTGCCCTTAAAGCCACAGTTTCTTCTGCCAAGGCAGTTGAGGCTTCCTATGTTGGGGCAGTCGTAGAGGTATACTCTTTCTCTTATTCTTGATCTTTCACTGCCTCCGGGCTCTTGCCTCTATACTGAACCTGCCCTTTCTGTACATGAGACCGCTGGAGATAATCCTTCGGTTGAAGCCCACCCAACTGACGACTCAGAGGTACAAGCCAAATTCATCCCAGAAGATGTGCTTTTGCGTTACTTTGGCTCAGTCGACACTGCATCTCCACCAGCTTCGCCTATTGGCATCCATTGAGACCGAGTCGAGGAGTTTCTCGCCAGGGGAATTCCAACCAACAAAGAGGAGTTCCATGCTCTGAGGGCCTCTTTGCTTCTATTGTCAAAAGAAACAACGGATTCCCCGGTTCTGGCCACCACTTATAATGACATGTTTGGCTCTGAATGATTTATTTGCTTTACATAGAACGGCCAAAAATAGCCATGATGAGGCTATCGGTGCTCTGCAACACTTGGGGTCTCTTCGGCAAGAGAAGAATCGTATTCAGACTTCTTTCAGCGAGATGAATGCAGAAATGCAACAAAATGTCAGCCAAAGAAATGACTTGCAGGAATAGTTGTCCAAACTGCCAGTTGAGTTGGAGCGGATCCAGGCAGAGATCGGAGCTACTATTCTGGCTATAGGCGCCTTAGACTCAGTTATTGGTGCCCATGACTCCTCCCGTTCTTCTTTGTTTTGGCAGAGCCTTCAATTGGATAACAAAATCCGAGAACTCGGTAACCAGTAGGTGGTTTGGGAACTGGATCAGAGAGTTGGTAGCGAACGGCTGGCCAAACTGGAGAATAAATGGACTGAGTGGAAAAGCCGTCTAGTTCAAGCAATGTCAAAAATCACTACTCTCTTGCCAGTTGATCATGTTGTTGAGTTGTCAGCCGATACCCTTATGGATTTGCAATCCGAAGCCATCGTTACATCTGTTGTTCAAGAGGTATCGGCCTATACACAGGCTTTTACCAAGGCCCCATCGATTGTAGTGGCTGAGCCTTTGCTGGGTGCTGAAAGGGAGGTCCAAGCAGGAGCGAGAGCAGCTGAGGTAGTAGCCGTTGTTGCAGCTGAGAGAGAAAGGGAGATTACAGGTACCCAAGATGCCCAAACAGCCGTGGACTCGGCTAATCCTGAGACTTCAGTTACTGTTGATATATTGCAACCTCTAGCTAGTAGAATGTCGACCAACTTGGCTCCCTAGCTTTATCGACCCCAAATCGAAGGGTCTGTTTTTGTGATTAAGCAACCGGTCTGCGGTCGTTGTTTACTTTTGTCTTCCCCAAATCAAAGGGAAGTACTTTTTCATGTGACTGTGACCATACCATTTCTTGACCCCAAATCGAAGGGTCTATTTTTTGTAACTAGGCAGTCATGGATTCGGCTAAGCCTGATAACGTAGAGCAACCCCCGGCTAGTGAAACGCCAACCAACTTGGCTTTCTAGTTTTATTGACCCCAAATCGAAGGGTCTATTTTTGTGACCAGGCAGTCGGTCCGTGGCTGTTATTTACTAATGCATACCCCAAATTGAAGGGTAATACTTTTTTAGATACTTGTCGTTTACGTTTCTGTCAAGATCTTCATCATGCATGTCTATTAGACGATACGCATTGCCAGCAATCCCTTGGCTTACTACGAAGGGTCCTTCCCAATTTGGCGATCATTTGCCGAATTTACGATCTTTCATTCCAAGCGACAATACGGCTTTCCAAAACAAGTCTCCTTCGGCGAACCTCTTAGGTTTAACATGTTTGTTGTATGCTTTAGCCATTTTCCGTTTGCCGGATTCGATTCTCTCTATGGCCATCAGTCGATCTTCATCTAGCTGATCTAACTCAATTAGCATGGCATGTTGATATCCTTCCAAGCTTAAAGAACTCTGTTTGGCCACCCGTAATGACTTAACATTAATTTCTAGGGGTAACACTGCATCTTGCCATAGGTTAGCCAATAAGGTGTTGTCCCCGTAGCGGTAGACTTAGAGTTTCTGATTGCCCAAATAGCTTCATCCAAAGTGAGATGACATACTGCCAGTTTATCCTCTACGTTTTTACTGATTATGTCCATAATAAGCTTGTTAGCTGCCTCGACTTGTCCATTCGCCTGTGCGTAATAATTCGAAGATGTGATCATTTTGATCCCAAACTTTTCAGCAAAGGCTGCCACCTTAGAACCAGTGAACACCGTCCCTTGATCAGTTGTAATCGACTCAGGAATACCATATCTATATATGATTTGGTATTGGATAAACTGAATAAAATATGTTTGATGAACCCTCTTCATCGGCCATGCCTCTACCCATTTAGTGAAGTAATCGGTAGCCACAATAATAAAATTGTGTCCTTTAGCCAATTGTGGGTGAATCTTGCCGATAAGGTCAATAGCCCATCCTCTGAAAGACCATGGCTTCACGATCAGGTGCAATACCTCGGTTGGTACCCGTTGGATTGGTCCATGTCTCTGACACTCTTCACAGCCTTTTGTATATTGAAAGCAATCGGCCGCGATGGTAGGCCAATAATAGCCATGGAGATAAATCAACCACTTCATCATTGGCCCGGCTCAGTGTGATCCGCAGATTCCTTCATGAACTTCTCCCATGACTCTTAAGGCCTCTGTTTTATCAATGCACTTGAGTAGTACCCCATTTACACTCTTTTTGTAAAGATCATCATCAATGAGCGCATACTTCAAGGCCTTCCTCTTAACCTTAAGGTCCTTGTACGTGGAATGATCTTTTAAGTAATCGATTAATGTATGCTTCCACGAGTCGATCTAGTCCATGACTAACACTTCGGCTGGCAACTCATCATACTCTAGAGTGAGTAGAGACTTCCTAAAGCCAGAAGCTTATTGTGCCAAATCGTTAGCCTCAACATTCATGCCCCTAGGAACATGACTTAACGTAAATGATGCGAACCTACTAAGCAACCTGCTAGCTATTTTGTAACGGGCCAACAAATTTGGATTCTTGTAGTCATATTCCCCGGCCATCTACTTGATAACCAACTGAGAGTCTCCGAGAATCTTGATGTACTTTGCTTTCATAGAGACTAGGAGTTTGAGTCCTAGGATGAGAGCATTGTATTCAGCTTGGTTATTTGTCAAGTCAGAATCTAACCGATAAGAGAACCTCCACGTTTTATCTCTAGGATCGGTTATTGTTATCCCGACTCCAACTCCCTTCTGGGTTCTTGACCCATCAAAAGTCAGCGTCCAAGGGACGACGTCCATACATGCAGTAGAGGGGGCGCATGGGTCCTCCACATCTACCCAAGGGTGGTCTGCCAAGAAATCGGCTACCGTCTGACCTTTGACAGCCCTAAGTGCTCTGTACTCGAGGGAAAACGCAGTGAGCTTGATTGCCTATTTCATTAGTCATCCTTGCAAAACAGGTCTATTCAATAAGTACCGAACGAAGACAATCTTGCATATCTGCAGCCGAGATGTGTTTGCCATTTTATCGGCTGACGAAATCGGATGACAAATTGATTCCTTAACTAAGCTATTTGTGCCGGAAGCGAAACTCTAACTTCCAGCAATGGGTTCACCAACTACTCTAGAAAGCGTTAGGATGGTGATTGAGTAAAGTAAGTGGTAAGAAACATAAATACAACTAGAGTGTAATAAAGGCGATAAAGATAGAATGAAGATATGTAAAAATCAATTTTTTGATTAATTGTGTTGTGTTATTCTGTACAAGTGACCTTACATTTATAGTACAAGAAAAATAAACGTGACCCTCTATGTTAGCCATCGAACTACCCACGAAATCCACTAGCCAACTATGAGGAGGTGGTGCCGATTTTTTCGCTTGGACCTCTAGCACGATCGACGGCACTCCCTTCACGTTGTTGCTGGTTGCTACCTTTTCTAGAAGGTCCTTTGACTTAGTCTTCGAGGAGTCCGAGTATGTGTGAGTCTCAGCCGTTCCTCTGAATTATGACTCAGCCAGACTACTATAATAGATGATGATGCTTTTCTAGCCAAGGGTAGGGACTAACGGATTCGGCTATGATTCTCCTCAGTTACCGATTTAGAATCATTTTCCACCTTCGGCTGTCACTTGATTCGGCTAAACACTTTTGAGTGTTAACAAACAACAAGTGTATATACTACTAGAAATTCGCCAAATTCAAATAGAGTATCCCGACGTAAGTCTGTCGGAAATAAAAGAATAACCTTTTTTATGTTTTGATATTTTCGACTAAATGTTGGTGCCAATTACTATATAGTTGTTTTCCCATTTGTCAACAAATTCAACGCAAAAAGCATTATATAATACAAAAACAATTTTTTTTTCGACGAATTTCAAGATTTAAACTTTATGAATTCAAGTTCGGAACCACAATGCACTTGATTTTACTTGGTCAAAATCCATTATCCCTACTAATTTTTGTGAATTTTTAACATATATAAATATTTGAGCCAAAATAATTAAATTCAAATAAACACATAAATTATACACTAGATCTGTCGAGATGGTCCCGTGTCTAAAATATCACATAGTCAATTTAACCATCACACAACCCCCTATTATGTACAACTTTTATATAATGTTATTAGGCTACACCTAGGAATTGTAGGGGTTGATCCATCTTTTTGGCAGAGCCAAGAATACACTCGTTACTATCGATTCCATAGTACATGCCCGTCTTCGTAATGATGCTCTTCAATCTTTATATTCGCTAACTTAATAATTTGAAATTCATCTCTAAAATTAGTAAGATAAAATTTATCTGAGTTGCGTAAAATTAATTCGACTGGAATAAGTTATTGCAATATGTTGGACCGCCATTGCCACTCATTGTTAAGATTTTTTGCACGATTTACGAAGGAAAAAGAATATATTCAAACAAAAAATGATTTTTGAGATGTGTATAATGAGAGATATTTTGGTAAAGATATCTGGAGAAGACGGTTGGAAGAGAGAGTTGAATAGTTTTTCAATTCTTTCTTCTTGAATTGACAAATTGGGTTAGAGGATGGCCATAAGAGAAAATTGGATTATTGCCGAAAGGTTAGGTGGCGCCAAATTTGAAGAAATTGCACGGTTTGTCCTTTGAGGGTCATTTGCACTTTGACCCTATTTGTGCCGGTCTTTAATTTTTTCCATTCAAATGGGATGATTTTTATTTTTTTCTCTTGAAAATTGAACTTATGCCTATAGCGGCATACGTTACGTAATAATATCTACAAGTTATATAAAGAACTTATGTCTTTATAGAAATAATGACAATTTTGAATGACAAAAATTAAAGACAAACGCATTTGAAGGATAAAAAAAATTAAAGACCAGCCCATTTGAAGGGACAACGTGCAATTACTTTGCCCTTCAAATGGGTTGATCTTCAATTTTGCACTTCAAATAAGTTGGTTTTTAGTTTTGGGGAATGAACATCAATGTCTATTACACACAAAATAATTACATTTTCATGTCTCTCTTACTTTTATACCCTCAAAACTATTTACCTTTTATACCAATTGTAGCTTTAGTAGGTAATTATCTCTTTTTTTCTTCTTTTGTTTTTTATTTCTCTTTTTCTTCTTTTCTTTTTTCTCCTTTTTTGTTCATTTTTTTTTTCAAATCATACTATTTTTTATTTTCTTTTCCCCATAATCTGATTGCATATTGCATTGCATGCCCACTAGTCTAACATTCCCTCAAATGTGTATACTCAGCTCATGTGTGGAACATGATTCTCACGTGGCAGGGTGTTTCAAGTAGTGCACTGGGTTGGAATGAGGAAATTAATTGGGCTGTACAATATGCAAAAGGGAGAAGCTCCACAGCAACTCTGTATAGAATGGTGTTGGCAGTAACTGTTTATCACTTGTGGCTGGAGAGAAACCAGAGAATTTTTCAGAAGAAAAGTAATCTCTTCGTTCTAATTTAAGTGTCTTACTTTTTTTTCCGATTTGTCCTAAAAAAAGTGCTTTATATATTAAGTTTTTCAATTTTAAGAAAAGTTTAAGATCACACGATTTAAAAGATCCACACATCTTTAATTTAAGATCATATGATTCAAAAATCTCTCTTTATTTTTTAAATTTCGTATCAAGTTAAACTAAGACTTAAATTGGAACGGAGGGGTAGACATATGAAGCTTTGAGCAAGAGGATTATCCAAGATGTGCATTGCCGAGGAAGTTTGTGGCCAAGATTAGCTAGCATGTTGCAATCTCTTAATTATTATCCCTAGTGCAATTGCTAAGTCTATGCAAGTTCTGTCTCAAAATATTTGTCGCATTACACTTTTTAAGAGTTAAATTATATGAATTTTGATCAACAATTTAAGCTATATTTTTTTCATCATATTAATATAAGAAAAATTGTAACTTATAGTACCTTTCGTATAGTTTCCAAATATTTAAATTATAATTTTAAAATATTTAATTAATTCTAATTTTATTTTATTTTAAAATTTAATCAAATTAATTTTAAAGAGAAAAATATGATAAATATTTTAGGAAGATGGAGTATAATTACCGCCGAATTTTGATGAAGGTGGGAATTGTCCACTTCATAAGTCCAGCAATACCTGTACATATTTTCCAATGGTAATAAAAATCCTTTCCGTTACGAAAAGAAAATATGATTGCATATTTAATTCCAGCTTTTTTTTATATTTTTATTTCTTGTTCTTTTTATTTTTTTTAAAAATTTTCATAATTTAATTTCATTCACCTTTTTTGCTATTTTTTTAATTTCTGATGATTTTCATTTACTTTTTTCTCCTTTTTTCATTTTCTAAATTTGTTTTTTTTTTTCATAATCTAATTTTACAATCTTTTGGTTCTTTTATTTTTATTTTTATATCAATAAAAAGGATGACTAATATATTATCTTTTTTATTTTTTCTATATCTCAAAAAATAATTTATTCTAGCATATAGTATGTCAAATTAGTAGTAGTTGAAGTATATTGTTGCAGTATATTATGATACTCACATGGTATATATCATATACTGACGGGTATCATACATGACTATTCCTTAAAAAAACACTCAGTCCTCTATGATACCAACCTGATATATATCATATACTCACAGAGTATCATAGAGGATTAATTCATCTCTTCAAGAAAACACAACTCAATCCTCTATGATACATATATGGTATACATCATATATTGACAGAGTATCATAAAAGATTGATTCATTCCTTAAAAAATACTACTCATCCTCTACGATACCCACATAGTATATATATCATATACTGATATGGTATCATAAAAGATTAGATCATTTCTTCAAAAATACTACTCAACCCAATATGATACCCAAATGGTATATCATATACTGACAGAGTATCAATATACCATGTGGTATCATAGGGGATATATTTTAACATATAATATATCAAATCAATAGCAGTTGACGTATATTATTGCAGTATACTATGATACCCACATGATATATCATATAATGACAGGGTATTATAGAAGATTAGATAATTTCTTTAAAAAATACTACTCAGTCCTCTATGATACCCAAATGGTATATCATATACTGACAACCACAGGATATCAATATACCATGTGGGCATCATAGGAGAATGTCATTCCTTCAAGAAAAACACTCTGTCATTTATAATACCCATATGGTATATGATGTATTGATAATATCATAGAAGATTGGATCATTCCTTCAAAATATACTACTTAGTATTCTATGATACTCACATTGTATATTATATATTGACATGGTATCATACAAGAGTAGCAGTTCATTTCTTTAAGAAAAACACTCAGTCCTCAATGATATCAACTTGGTATATATCATACATTTATAGGGTATCATAGATAGCAGAGTCTTCAACACTAATAAGTCATTTATGATGTCCACATGGTGTATATCATATATTGAAAGGGTATCATAGATGAATGATTCGTTTATTCAAGAAAAACACTCTTTAATCCTCATGATACCCACATATTCAATATCTTATAATGGCAAGGTATCATAGATGACTGATTCATTCCTTCAAGAAAAACACGACACAATCCTTTATGATACCTTAATGGTATATATCATATACTGATAGCGTTTCATGGATGATCAGCCCTCTATGATACTCATATGGTATATATCATATATTGACAAAGTATCATAGAGGGCTTGTTCATTCTTTCAAAAAAAGAGTCGGCCTCTATGATATCAACTTGATATATATCATATACTGAATGAGTATGATAGATGACTGATTCATTCCTTCAAAAAGGGCTCAACCCTCTATAGTACCTAATCTATCATATACTAACAAAATATCATAGATGCATGATTCATTTTGATATTTTAATTTTTATATCATTTTTAGCAAGTTGTACTTGTGAAAAAAATATGAAAATAGACTCATATTTCATATATAATTTTTTTTTGCATGTGCAAAAATTAAATTAGATAATATGTTTGTATTAACTTATATTTTAATAAGTAATCTAGTGACTTTAGTATTTTTTCTAATTACTTTTTATGTACTTAACTTATTTATTTTTATATTTGTATTAGTATTAGTAAAATAATTAATTAGTATTTTTATCTTAAAAATAAAAATAGAAAAGGACAAAAAATAAATAAAAAGAAAGACAAAGTAACTAAAAAAGGAAAAAGAAATTAAGAGAAAAATAGTTTGCTACTATATTATTTTTATATCTTTTTAAAAAAAGGACAAAAACTACAAGAAGACAAAACAAGGAAAAGAAAACAAACAAGGGCATGTTTGAGTGTAAGCTGACGTGAGCACATGTGGTGAGAATGTCTGCTTTGGCCAATTGCAAATGAGAGCCGGCATTCTCGGGTAAAATGTTTCATCCGTTTGGGTGTTTTAATAATTAGTTAGTAGCATCTAGAGGGTCAGCTTGCTGGCAGGGAGTCAACTTTACGGTCTTAGGGTCGCAAGTTCGATTCTCCCATTCGGATATCGTTCTCCGGGCACATACATGTGGTAAAGCTTCGCGCGCTAAAAGTCGCGCGGGCATGTTGCGATGTGGGTTCGGTCTCCGCCAAGCCTTGTGGATGGGGCCTGTGGGGGGGTCAACCTTGTAGCATTGATCCGTTGGACGCAAGCAGACACTGACCATGTATGCACATCCCGCGATTTACCTGGTGGTGGGGTGCTGAAGGACCTAGCCCTATCATCTCCAGAACGTCTGGGTAATACCAAGTGAAGTAGTCAGGCGCAAGCCTGGAAACCTGAATTATCAAAATAATAATAATAATAATAATAATAATAATAATAATAATAATAATAATAATAATAATAATTAGTTAGTAGCATTTGATGGATAGTTTATGTACTTTTTTCTTTAGTTTTTGCTTTTAGCAATTGAATTTATGAGTAACGGGGTGGGTAAGTTCTTTAAGAATACGAGGTTTAACTTATGAAATATTATGATGTAAAAATATAAATTTATGTTTCGTAAAAAAGTTATTTATTTTGAAGGACAAAAATTTAAAACCAACACAAAATATGGCCAAAAGTGCTAATGAATTGCCAAACTTCCTTTTCTATGTTATAACAGTCATGGGACAACATGTCATCATTTTAGGGAAAAGGATATGGTGCGGTTACAACAAAAAAAAAGAAGGCAAAAGGCTCAATTTTAAGCACATGACCCGAAATAACACTTAAGTACAAAATAAAGAAAAATTATTGCCAAAACCTAAAATTTTACTATATACTCATTCTCCCATTTTTCTGCCGTCGTCGCCGATGATAATCGCTTTGCTGCCCTTTTATCGGGAGATTCAAAATTGAAATTGAACAAAGCTCTAGTTGTTCAGCTACAACAAATTGAACTTTCTGAAGTGGCCTTCTTCTAATGATTCCAGAATTTTATTTATTTGAAATAATTAAAAATTTGAATCTACTTGGCTTGTGTTTACTTGTAATCGTGTTCTCTGTGTTGGGGAATCTTAAAGGGAAATAGAAAATACTTTTTCATCTTGGTTAGATGGATGTCGGTTGATGGAGAGGGGGCTGGGTTCGTTGTGGCGTGAAGCAAGGCTGTTGGAGATTGGACTGTGTTTCTTCCCAAATATCTCTAAAACATGTATAGTAATTGTATTATTAGTGAGTATACTTTGATTATACATTTATTATACACAAATTATACAATAATGATATATTTTCTATCCACATACTATAGGGATACATATTCTATACAATAATGATACAATTTCTATACGCATGATACATTTCTATAGTCTATACATATACAATAGTGATATATTTTCTATACAACAATAACATAATTTTTATACATATGCTGGAATTAGTTGAAAAAGGTTACGGAATGAAATTATTTTAAAAAGATTAAAATGTCTTTTAAGTTTCTTGGGCCATCTAGCGTCAATAGTTTTATCCGGATGGACATACATGTCTTTGTCCCACCTTTTATTCCAAACTCAAAGGGCTACATGAGTGGGCCTAGTATATCATCTTCATTTTCAAACTCGATTGTTTGATCTTGCTTGCCTCATGGCAAACTTCAAGTATAACAAGTTTTGATTTGACCTTGACGGTTTGCCTATATGGTAAGCGGGAGTTGAGGCTCAAAAGTTTAAGATCACCCATTCCAAAAGTTCAAAAGCCATTGAGTGTAATTTCTTGATTTAAAAGACCACAATATTGTTATATTTTATCACTTGCGTAAACACACTTGCCTAGAGTGATTTAGTTATTATACATATTCTGTCTCAATGAAACCTTAGACTAGGGAAGTGCACGATTGAGCTCGAAAAAGTTTTTGCAAGTGGATAATGAATTGATAATTAAAGGAGTCTAAACATTTGTTTGCAATAATCATTACCAAGATATGAAAGATGGAGTTCTCGATGTTGCATAAGGAGAGGTAGCCTCGCCTTGAACCTTCCATAGTCGAATACCACCTGGGACTTACCACCGTGCGCGGTGAACGTGATGTCTTGAACCGTCGTTGTTTAGTGTAAGCTAAGACAAATCTGGCACCAACACAACAAATTCCCTTACTCTCTTCTTCGTAATGTTTTGTCCGTTTTGGCCATGGACAACGTCTTGGATTCTTAAGTGCGTTCAATTTCCAGAGCAGCGGCCCGTCCTCGCACTTAAATAGGTGGTCTCCTACAAGGTATCCCGCTATACCCCACTTCGTCATGTTAGGAACTACGGTGTTTCCTGCAAAGACCTAACCCAATCGTCGAGGATCAATACAGTTTTGAAAACTTAACCTTTACCCATACCGTGTATAGCACTTAACGTCTATCGCGGGAACGACTTTGGATTTGGTGTTTCTTTTCGTAAATCACTATCCGAAGTGCTCATACTTCGATTGAAGCGACTGAATCGAACCTTTACAACTTGGTTTTCCCATCGAGACTGAATTACACGTATGGGTCCAAAGCCAAGGTTGAGTTTCCGGCTTGTATTGAATTCGTATATTTTGGGTTTTAAAGCCCATTTCACCTAGACAAAAGTGCAACAACCACGGTCTCCCGAGGGTAGATCACTTGATTTAGTAAATAGGGAAGTGGACACCCGTGATGATCAATCAGGCGATACTTGGGTTTTATGTATATAAGGCGGATAATGGCAGATATGTCCAGCACGCAACGTCGTTATCCGTGTCCTTCCTAAAGCGGTACCGGCTAGCCATACGTGTCATAACCGCCGAAGCGAGTTTACTCAAGCTCCTGGCCGGGTGAAGCGTCCTACTAAGGCATTAAGTAAAGTTACTAAACTTCTTTCAATACTTTGTATAAAGCGATAAGCCCGATACGTCACCAGATGATCGGCCGTATACAAGTTTGCTGAAAGGATTTCACCGAGAACCACCATACACATTTCGCACATCGTGGCTTTGACCTTGCTTTCGGGATCCGATATCGAGCTTTGCATCACCGTGTTCTCTCGTAGATCCTTTGGACATCCGGTAGATCACAATAACCAGTAGATACAAGCGAATAATTCGAGATATAAATGCATATCTCCCGAAGCTTAGCAGCATACTATTGATCATGTATTAAGATCCTTAGGTGAACCTTAGTTCAACTAATATCGTTTGTGGGACGATACCTGTGTCGGTTGTGGTTGCTTCTTTTCAATGACCATTTTCAGACTACACGTAACTGTGCGCTATCACTCGCTCCTTGCTCCATGCAGGTGTTTGACGATTCGAATCGATTCACCTATGAATTACGTATCCATTGGTAGCTTCAATCTAAGACCGTACATTGTGTCGACTCGCTCCGTTAGATATCTTAGAAAATTCAATTCCCTAAGAAGTCATCTCGGTGATACACGTATCTCGTCATATCGAGACTTTGTTTCAATGTAATTTTCACTCCAATGAACCGTTAGTTTTCCAACCGTTGACTTTCTAACTTCGCAGCCAATGTTTACCTGATGGTGATCTAATTTGTTCCTGTTTTATCTGAGACTTTCAGGACTAAAATATAAACATTTACAGTGACCAAAATGCAAGTTCAGGGGAAGAAGCTCCAATGGGGCTCATAAACCAGAATCGATGCGTCATCTTCGAACTATCCGGTTTGGAAAATTGTTTTCAACTTATTGACTGGCATGTAAGATTACTGATGGCCACCGGATGTGAAGCTACTCAGAGAGGAGCACTTTTTACGGCCCAAAGGTTCTTTTCCTTTAGTTTAAGATCACCCATTCCAAAAGTTCAAAAGCCATTGAGTGTAATTTCTTGATTTAAAAGACCACAATATTGTTATATTTTATCACTTGCGTAAACACACTTGCCTAGAGTGATTTAGTTATTATACATATTCTGTCTCAATGAAACCTTAGACTAGGGAAGTGCACGATTGAGCTCGAAAAAGTTTTTGCAAGTGGATAATGAATTGATAATTAAAGGAGTCTAAACATTTGTTTGCAATAGTCATTACCAAGATATGAAAGATGGAGTTCTGGAGCTAATTAATCTTTTGTGAAAATACCAAGACCAACCATGTCCATGTGTGGCTAATTTATTAATGTGGAGTATAAAGGGAATTCCTTAACAAAGCATGTAAAGTGAGATTTAAGGCGTGGCATTGGCCAAGAATTAAAGTTGCATAACTTGTTCCTCCTCCCATCACAAATAATAGTCACTTTAGCTTAAAAAACTTGTTCCAAAATAAACACTTTAAAATTCTTGATTAAAATTAACACTTGTTTTCAAGTAAAAGTGCTTATAACTTAATTTGGCTTATAATAATCACTTTAGTATTTATCTCAAACGCGTAAATAAACTAAAATATACTTATAAGCTACTAGTTTGATCAACTTATAAGCTTAGCCCAACACTAACTTGTTGACTTTGGAATGAATACAAATTTATCATGTGAAATGTAATCTTAAATTATCCACATAACTTGGCAATGTATTAATTTTCCCGAGGTGGAAAGCAAGTGGCCTTTTATATGGAATATTAGTGAGACTTGAGTAGGAACTTACTTTGAAGTCGTTATATTTACAATATTTCCCCACTAAACGTGCCTCTCAGGAATGTTCTAGCATTTAGTCAGACCTCAAAAAGTCGTCTAGTGAACAACATTTTTTATTCATCACTTCTGCCTAGCAGCAATATATATTGAATTTTATGTCAAAAATTAATTTCTAACATGTTCATCTAGCAGGTCAATGACCCAACTATCAACTGAGTAATATTATCTGGGAATGGATACCCATATTTTAATTTGCTTACCTAGCTTGAATTTTTCCTATATAAATCCCACACTAATATCAGCCATTTCATACTCAAAACTTGATTTCTATTTTAATTTCTAATCCCTCCACCTTAAGCCCAATCTGTTTTTTATTTAGGTATAACCATCTTGTAACCGGTATTGGCTGATCTGACTTTAAAATTTACGTTGTGAAAGACGCATTATAATAGGAATCGCTACCTATCAAGAATTTCTTCATTTTTAGAGCTAGTTCGAACCCGCCAAGACCCAAGCTACTTTTTTCTTCTCTTAGTAGTAGAATGAAAGACAAAAGCAAGATCTTGATAATTGGAGGCACAGGGTATATAGGAAAATACCTTGTGGAAGAAAGTGTAAAATCTGGGCATCCAACTTTCATTTTGGTCAGAGAAAGCACACTTGCAAACCCTGAAAAGTCAAAACTCATAGACACGTTCAAGAGTAATGGTGTTACACTATTTTATGTATGTACTCACAAACTACCCTTTTTAATTTCCACAGTATCTTATCTTAAATTTTTGCATAATCAGCGAATTTTCGCCCGTTCTAATTGGTAACGTGTCTATTTTCTAAATTACTAATATTATTATCAGTAATTATTTTTAGGTGACTTGATAGTGAAATATTACCATCACTTTCTGTCTGATATTTCAAATTTCTGATAATTAGGGAGATATATCAAATCAAGAAAGCTTGATCAAGGCAATTAAGCAGGTTGATGTAGTGATATCCACTGTTGGGGGACAACAATTTGCCGAGCAAGTGAACATTATCAAAGCAATTAAAGAAGCTGGAACTATCAAGGTAAAGAAATAGCTTCTTGATATATACATTTTGGTGTGTTGTATGCAGCAAAACATTTGTTTAGAAAAAAGTTACAGAACGTTTTCACGTTTGGTTGGTCAAATATTTTGAAAAACATTTTCTTAGTAAAAACAAGTTTCTTAAAAATAAGAAAATTAAATTGACTTCCATGATGGAGTAGGAAAAACAAGTTATATAAGTGGTATTCCAAATTGATTGTGATCTCCTATGTAGGGTTTTTGTTGGGTGGTTGTACGCAGCGGATATTGAAAACTTGTTTCAAACCCAACAAACGTAGAACTGTTTGACTATAGGGTAATTTAAAACTGTAAACATAAGACTTGAATGGTACTTACATGTTTACAATAGCTGAAATCTTTATCAACTGTGGGTGCGCACGCGAATGCCCTTTCGATTGCAAGCTCCAAGCTTCAATGTATTCCTCCTTTGGAAAGCTAGGAAATCCGGCAGAGGTTCGAGAGACTGTTTTGATTCTGAGTCTCTAAGACTTAGAATAATGATATGAAAATCAAGTGTCATGAATAGTGAAGTGTAGGTCTGTATTTATAGGTAAAAAATTAGGTCAAACCGGATTAGGGTTTGACCTTGGGCATGGCCCAAAATTCGAGACAAATTAGGTCATGGCACCGCGGCGCTGACGTGGCCCTACACTGTCTCATTTTATTTTCCGCACATTCTTAATTAAATCCAAAATCCAATTTTGACTTAATTAAAACAATCATTATTCATTTAAATATCTCGATTCTAAATCGAATATTTAATACTCTCTCAATACATCCTTAGATCGAAAAGACAATCGACATAGTATGACCCTACAAGCCTTCACATATCCACATTAATCAAATTAAGGTCTACGCGGAACTCCTAGACGGCGCCGTAAGGCGAACACAATATGTGAAGTACGTTTACACGAATCCAATAAACTTAACCTCTATGTGGTAAGATAGAACCCTTTCATTCACGACACACCCGATTAAGCTTAGGATTTGTCAAGTGTCTATCCAAATGGCTTAATCATTGTATCTCATCTATATTAGTTGACAACTAGATCATATTCTAAATATGTCTATTGCGTTGGCCAACGACTTAGTCAACCTAATATCATTGAGAATCTGAGTGTTCTCTCGAATATACATTTGAGGAATGAATCCTAATCTTTGCTCAACTACCACCTTTAATCCACATCGTAATGTACCCAATACAAGCCGTATCTTAACCTATAAGGAATTTGAGCTTAGGACATGATCAAAGTGTATTACTCTGTAGACAAGGTGCGCATTGACCTCAAGTCTAAGGACTTCTATCTCCCACACGCTGATCATACTTTAGACAAGTATAACAAACAATATATCAACATGGTATACCAATACTTCCAAAGTATCCATGTGTCCATCACGAGTAGCCATTACTTGTAGCAGGTGAGACATACTACATCCTCTAAGGATGTGATGCAGACCACATGTCGACTTATTACATATCATCGATATCCCATTCTCGATGATCATTAGTCGAGACTATTTTAAGAGTTACGTTATAATATTAATATATCACATTATTAATAACAACGTAACCTCTAGGGATGCATATTATAGAATATTATAAACAATCAACTAATAATTCAATAATTGCAGATGCCAAAATATTAATCTCCATTAATAATAGTACGAACATGTATAAAGTACATTTGTCCTAATACGGATTGTCTCTAGGACATACATATACTTTCATCCTCAGCCCTGTTGAGAATATAATCAAATATTAAAAAATGTGCTCTCTCTAACAATTTAGCCTTTTGTTTAGAAAAAGCCACCAATGCTTTTTTGTCAAGCTTAATAGTGATGGTAGTTGTAGAGATGGTATAAGTGAAGGTGGTGGCGTTGCCAGAGATAGTACGAGTGCTCTAATTAGTTATATGTGATCAACTGAGCTTATTTCTTTCTGCTCGTACTATATTTACATGTAACAAGAAGATTTAAAATGTATAGACACAATAAGATTACATTCATGTTGAATTTACTGATTCTTTATTTTAGATTTTGAATTTGCATCTGCATATGAAATTTTGTGAGCTATTGCAGAGATTTCTTCCTTCAGAATTTGGATTCGATGTGGATCACATTCATGCAGTTGAGCCAGCTGCTTCACATTTTGCTCTCAAGGCCAAAATCAGGAGGATGATAGAGGCACAAGAAATTCCCTACACATATGTGATTTCCAACTGGTTTGCTGACTTCTTCTTGCCCAACTTAGGGAACTTACAAGCCAAGAGTCCTCCTAGAGACAAAGTGGTCATTTTTGGCAATGGAAATCCCAAAGGTAATTAGTTAATTAGAGTAGAGTTTATGTCATGTGTGCTGACAGTGTAACGAACTTTTACAATAATTATAAGACAACACATAACTTTTTGTATCATGCTTGATATATTTAACTAGAAAATAGAGTAATCACTTATTATACACAGGCAGGTTAAAATTATACTGTATATTAAAGGTGAAAATATATATATATCATTACATCGGTTAAATGGTAATTCAAAACATTGATAAGTAATCTAAAATAAATGGTAAATATACTGCAACATGTTAAATTACATATATATAACTTAAGATCTTAACTCGAGTTCATTGCAAATAGTTTATGTTATGCGCATTTAGAGGCGGATCTAGGATTTCTAGAACATGGGTGTACCACTAAAAAAAAGAGAAAAAAGAATGTTTTAAGCTAGAATTGATCATTATTCCACTAGATAAATAACTCAACATTCAACCAAGAGCATTCAACCTTTTTGGAGCATGAGCGACATCATACAATATTAGATCAATTCTTGAAATTATGTACATATAATACCTAGTTTGACAGAGAGACCATGAGTTCACGTGCACCACTATTTCTAGAGAAAATCCGCCCATGTGAGCAATGACAGAAATTCATTAAGCTATCAAGTTAAGTTGACTTGCAACAACAGTGACTCTCTCCGTATCATGTTTGATATGCTAAACTTTGAAAATTAAAATAGAATAATAATCTGTTATACCGACTTTATTACACCAAGGGGTCGTTTGGTAGGATATATAGGAATAATGTTGAATAGATTGTATTAAAAATGTTGGGATTCAGTGCCCTCTGACTGTATTTCATTCTATTTCACAATGCAAGCAATATATGTCAAGGAAGAAGACATAGCCACATACACTATCAAAGCAGTAGATGATCCACGAACTTTCAATAGAACTCTTTATATGAGACCTCCTGCCAATATTTTGTCCTTCAACGAGATAGTGTCCTTGTGGGAGAAAAAAATTGGCAAGACCCTCGACAAGTTGTATTTGTCAGAGGAAGACATTCTCCAGATTATACAAGGTAATTCAACAAGCTAAGTATCCCTTCACTTTCAATTTATATGACATTGTAAAGATCATAATATGTCACTATATACAAAAAAAAATTAAATTGACTATGAATTTCGTTGCTAATCTGTCGCTAAAATTGCTCGTAGCTAACAAATTTTATGATAATCTATTAGAGAGGGATTTTGTGTTGGAAATTTACTAAATGTGGAAATAAGTATATCTCAATAATTTATGACTCGAACAATTGGGCCCATACGTCGGAAACGTCGTTTCCACACACGTGCACACGTAGTGCCAAGTATCGCAAATTTCATTAGTGAAAGAGATATTGGTACGTATGTAATACGTTTGAGACATAGAATTATGGATGGTTATTGGCAAATGACAAAGTATTCCACGTTGGTAAATGAAGGAAGAAGTGTACAAAGTGTAAAATGAAACGAGTCGAAAATCGCCGCGGAGCCGTGAAGGGCCGCGGCGCAAATTGGTTGGTCAGTCACTGGAGCCGCGGCGCTTCGGAGGCAGAATGATGCGACGGGAAGTTGAAAAAATCTGACGTTTGGGCTGGTTTTGGAGCATTGATTCTCCATTACTTGCCACGTGAATTCAGCCATTATTTGGTTGAATGTAACCCCTCAATCAAGTGCAATTACATGGCTATTGAAGGCCATTAGTTGGCTAGTTGAGGGGTCTTCTACTTACACTATAAATTGAGGCCTTTGGCTCAATTGAAACGCAACACTCAACACTTAGAAAATTCTCCAGATTTTCTGATTTCATATTCTTTCTCTCTAGCAAAGTCACTATACTCAAAGTTCTCTTCTTTCAAAATTAGTTGTTTAATTTCTGTTGAATTCCAAGCAATATATGGTTCTCCTTCTATGTAAACAACTGGTTTTTGTGGTACAACTTGGGTATTGACTAGCAAAATAAGCTTCAGCATATTTGCATAGTTTGGATTCAACAAGTTGTTTGGGTTGGTGTTTGGTTCTGGGTTTGTATTATATGTGTCATTAGGAGTACTATTTTGAGGCTCAGTGGATATTGATGGTATATCGGGTGTAGCGGTAATAGGCAAAACATTAGGTTTACTGGAGTTTTGTATACTAGATTTAGATTGGTAGGCTTCAGATTTCCTTTGCTCACTTGTTAAAGTTGCTGTTGTATCTTAGGAGACTATTGCTCAATACGTAAAAGGAGATATATGGGGCAATCTTGTCTTAAAGACAGAGTGCCATCACTCGACTCAGCAAATCACACAACCAGTTTGTTAAAGTTTTGATTTCCAGTTTTATTGTAATAGTTTGTTTATTCTTTCTACTATTGTAATAGTTACTTACTTTCCGTTCCCTACAACAATTGTATCACAACATTTTGCTGTTTAACATGAAATTTGTCCGTCGCTAATTCCTGTGTTTTACTTTTTAGTAGTGTTTGTCTGCCTACAAAATTTTCAAAATTTACACTAATTTTAAATACCTGTACTGATAACATCCATCTTGTGATTCTTTTTCAACTTGTTTTGCAGAGGGACCTCTAGGATTAAGAGTCAATTTGGCCATATGCCATTCAGTTTTTATTAAAGGAGATTCTACAAACTTTGAGGTTGATTCTTCTATAGGTGTCGAAGCAACCGAGCTTTATCCGGATGTGAAATACACAACTGTAAACGAGTACTACAATAAATTTGTCTAGGTAGTGAATGTTAAGTTTGTGGGCCTGATCAAATGCGGGGTTGCAGGGACGACACCCCTGCGATGGACGACGAAGCAAGGGGTTGAAGGCCACGGCGAGGGTATTTAGGGTCTTTCAATTTCGGTTGTATTTAGGATCTTTCGCAGCCTATATATACATGGTTTTTCCGCATAATTGTGTATTCTATAAAAACATCTTTCATTGAACAATAAAAGCTGGTAACAATTGTGGTTTTCTTTCCCTTGTGAGTTTACACGTAACATTGTGTGCTCTTCTTTGTCGTTATTGTTAAAGCTAGTTAATGAATAAAACTAGCCAAGTTGGTGTGAATGAGAAATGGAAGGCAACCTTTCCGAACAGTCACCAACCTATTCCGAAGAGGCACCTTCAAGGCTATATAAACTAAGGCAATGCCTCATTTTAAAGATACCAAAACCAAAAATTTCTCATATCGAAATTCTCGCATTCTTTTTCCACAAATAAAACTATCGAGTCTTACTTGTGTTTCGTTGCCAACTTTGAGTTCGTCGAAGTCGAAGGCGTTTGACGTACCGCTACTCCTGCGACATGTATATCCGTTTTATCCTGGGAGGAAGTAATCCATAACCTCGGGTACAATGAGGGGATTAAATTCCTTAAGGACACACAAGAATTCTGTGGTCTCGGATATTTTCTTACTTCTGTATTATTTTTCCAGTTTCTGTTTTTTTCTGGTTTTTGTCTTTCCGTTTGGTTTCTGTTTTTCCTGATTTTTTGAACACAGGCACAACAACAAGCTTAAGGAATTTATTCATTATTTCTGTGTTCATTTGTTCTTGTTTAACAATTACAGAACGTTGTCGGAAGAAAAAAAAAAGAAAGTGTATGTTGTTTGGAGACTAAAATCTTCGGATTTTCTACTCCGGTTGAGATTAAAGTTTTCATAACTTTCTACTCCGTTGGGTACTTGATTTGAAGATATAAAAACTTCATCAAGTATACAACATACAATTTACTGGGGAAAAAAAAAGGTGTATGTTTGTTGTTTCGATGTAACGAACTTGTATGTTGTTTGGAGACTAAAATCTTCGGATTTTCTACTCCGGTTGAGATTAAAGTTTCCATAACTTTCTACTCCTTTGGGTACTTGATTTGAAGATATAAAAACTTCATCAAGTATACAACATACAATTTACTGAAAAAAAAAAGAAAAAAAAAAGGTGTTTGTTGTTTCGGTGTAACGAACTTGTATGTTGTTTGGAGACTAAAATCTTTGGATTTTCTACTCCGGTTGAGATTAAAGTTTCCATAACTTTCTACTCCTTTGGGTACTTGATTTGAAGATATAAAAACTTCATCAAGTATACAACATACAATTTACTGGAAAAAAAAAAAAAAAAAAAAAAGGTGTTTGTTGTTTCGGTGTAACGAACTTATATGTTGTTTGGAGACTAAAATCTTCGGATTTTCTACTCCGGTTGAGATTAAAGTTTTCATAACTTTCTACTCATTTGGGTACTTGATTTGAAGATATAAAAACTTCATCAAGTATACAACATACAATTTATCGCATTTCGTTTCAAGTATTTTAAATCTGTTTGTGTAACCTTGATTCGGTTTGAAGAAATAAAATCTTCACCGTTGTGTATTATAATTGTTGTCTTGTCAAAACTGATTCGGTTCGATAATTTATGGCATTCACGTTTAGGACATGTCAATTATAGAACCTTGCGAAAAATGATTAGTTTGGAAGTATTGCCTAAGTTTGAATGCAATAAATCAAAATGTCAAATATGTGTTGAGTCTAAGTATGTTAAACATCCTTATAAGTCGGTTGAAAGGAATTCAAGTCCTTTAGACTTAATCCATACGAGATATTTGTGACATGAAGTCAATCCCATCTCGTGGTGGGAAGAAGTATTTCATAACTTTTATTGACGATAGTACGCGGTATTGCTACGTTTGTTTACTTAATAGTAAAGATGAAGCAATTGAAGCATTCGGGCAATACAAAAGTGAAGTTGAGACTCAACTTAACAAAAAGATTAAAATGATAAGGAGTGATAGGGGCGGTGAATATGAATCTCCTTTTGAACAAATATGTTTGGAATATGGCATTATTCATCAAACAACTACCCTTACTCGCCACAATCAAACGGAATTGCGGAAAGGAAAAATAGAACCATGAAAGAAATGATGAATGCCCTGTTAATAAGTTCCGGTTTACCCCGAACTTGTGGGGGAAGCCATTCTAACGCCTAGCCGAATACTCAATCGAGTGCCCCATAGCAAAACAAAATCTATTCCATACGAAAAGTGGAAAGGAAGGAAGCCCAATTTGGGATACTTCAAAGTGTGGGGGTGTTTGGCCAAGGTGCAAGTTCCTAAATCCAAAAGGGTAAAAATAGGACCTAAAACCATTGATTGTGTTTTCATAGGATATGCCACAAATAGTAAGGCATATCGATTTACGGTTCACAAATCGAAAATCCCGACATTCGGTAAATACGGTAATTGAATCGGATAATGCGACTTCTTTGAAACCATATATCCGTATAAAAAGGAATGTGAGTCGTCTAGCAAAGAATCTAAACGACCTCGGGAAGAAACAAAGGAAAATATTCCCGATGAGGAAAAACCGAGACGCAAAGAAACGTCAAAGGACGTCTACTTCATTTGGACCGAAATTTCTAACATTTTTGTTGGAGAATGAGCCTCGAACCTTCAACGAAGCTATGTCTTCATCGGAAGCTCAATTTTGGAAAGAGGCAATCAATAGTGAGATAGAATCCATCTTAAACAACCATACTTGGGAATTGGTTGACCTTCCTCCAGGGAATAAACCTTTAGGTTCCAAATGGATTTTCAAGCGAGAAAATGAAAGGATGGTACTATTGATAAATATAAGGCAAGACTAGTTGTTAAAGGGTTTAGACAACGAGAAGGTCTTGATTACTTTGATACATACTCGCCGGTAACGAGGATTACATCTATTCGGGTGTTAGTAGCGTTAGCCGCCGTGTACGGTCTTGAAATCCATCAAATGGATGTGAAAACAGCCTTTCTTAAATGGAGAGTTAGAGGAAGAAATTTACATGGAACAACCCGAGGGGTTTGTAGTTCCGGGAAAGAGAAGAAGGTGTGTCGACTTGTTAAGTCTCTTTACGGACTAAAACAAGCACCCAAACAAAGGCATGCAAAATTTGACCATACAATGTCATCAAATGGATTCAAGATAAATGAGTGTGATAAATGTGTCTACATTAAGAACACTCCAAACCACGTAGTCATTGTTTGTTTGTACGTGGATGATATGTTGATAATGAGTAACGACATTGCTAACATAAATGCTACTAAGCGCATGCTTGCTAGTAAGTTTGATATGAAAGACTTAGGAGTTGCCGATTTAATTCTCGGGATTAAAATCCATAAGACTCCTCAAGGTCTAGCATTGTCTCAATCTCATTATATTGAAACGGTACTTGAAAAGTTCAAGTATTTGGACTTTAAAGTTGCAAAGACGCCAATTGATATGAACCTTGCTCTTGCAAAGAATAAAGGTGAAAGTCATTCTCAATTGGATTATGCCGAGTGTTGGGAAGTTTGATGTATATCATGAACTGTACGCGACATTCGATATTGCATGTGCTATAAGTAAACTAAGTCGCTACACTAGTAATCCCGACCAAAAACATTGGTGGCAATGAAACGAGTTTTGGGGTATTTAAAACATACTCAAAACTTTGCTTTGCATTATAACAGTATCCTGCAGGTTATTGAAGGATACAAAGTGATGCAAATTGGATCACCGGTTCAATCGAAACTAAATCCACAAGTGGATATGTTTTTACCATAGGTGGAGGAGCGGTGTCTTGGAAGTCATCCAAACGACATGTATCGCCCGCTCTACAATGGAATCGAGTTCATAGCTTTAGACAAAGCCGGTGAAGAAGGTTTGAATGGCTCCGGAATTTCTTAGAAGATATTCCATTTTGGCCCAAATCGTTGGCTCCTATATGCATACATTGCGATAGCCAAGCGGCAATAGGAAGAGCTGGGAGCCTTATGTACAACGGAAAGTCTCGTCACATACGACGAAGACATAATACCGTTAGACAACTACTCTCTAGTGGAATTATCACAATTGACTATGTTAAGTCAAGAGATAATGTGTCGGATCCACTAACTAAATGCCTAACTAGAGAGGTAGTTGAAAGATCATCAAGGGTAATGGGACTATGGCCGAGGACAAGTCATCGTGACGGTAACTCTACCTAGAAGACTGGAGATCCCAAGATCTAGGTTCAAAGAGATCAAACAAAGTCATTAATGACGGTTCAACATTGTCACAATAACTCTTTGGTCCATTCTCGTGATGAGACAATGTTCGATGCAGGATAAAGCATTGCGGCTTTTTAATGGTTCCTAAGTTTGGTACGGGCTATATCAAATAGTGTATCTACGGGATGACACATTTAGGAATCACCTATGTAAGTGTGAAGTGTAAGCGCTTCAAGGAGAATTATGTAAGGCCAATTCTCTACGCACTTATGAACCGTGCAAAGTGTTCATGGTACAAAACGAACAAAACAATGAGAACCAAAGACGGTTAAAGGGTTAATTGTGTGACATGTGGTTGTCTAGGTATACACCAAAGCTCGACGGTTCAAGGATATCACATCTACCGATTGACCGAGTATATCCGACATATGTTCACTACGGAAAGTTCAAAGAGAAATCTACTTATCCGGATGCGATTAATCCTTGCTTACGAATCACACGAGTTTTTTGTCATGCATGTTTTTCATCATATAGCCATTCCCCATTCATGTGGGGATTGTTAAAGCTAGTTAATGAATAAAACTAGCCAAGTTGGTGTGAATGAGAAATGAAAGGCAACCTTTCCGAACAAGTCACCAACCTATTCCGAAGAGGCACCTTCAAGGCTATATAAACTAAGGCAATGCCTCATTTTAAAGATACCAAAACCAAAAATTTCGCATCCGAAATTCTCGCATTCTTTTTCCACAAATAAAACTATCGAGTCTTACCGTGTTTCGTTGCCAACTTTGAGTTCGTCGAAGTCGAAGGCGTTTGACGTACCGCTACTCTGCGACGGGTATATCCGTTTTATCCTGGGAGGAAGTAATCCATAACCTCGGGTACAAAGTGAGGGGATTAAATTCCTTAAGGACACACGGTGAATTTCGTGGTCTCGGATATTTTCTTACTTCTGTATTATTTTTCCGGTTCTGTTTTTTTCTGGTTTTTGTCTTTCCGTTTGGTTTCTGTTTTTCCTGATTTTTTGAACACAGGCACAACAACAGTTATCATTGTTTAAATTATCGTTATCTCATAACAATGGAGACTTCAATCTACTATGAACAACGATATAAATAATATTTTTTTAAAAAAAAGGAATATAACAAAAGATGGAAAATTACCCATACAGTCATCTTGTTAGCATATATAAAATCCAAGTCACTCCAATTGGTCTCATCATAGACAAGTGTTTGGTGTTCTTGAATGTCCACTGTTCCAGCAGATGAAGTGAAAATTATCCCCTTCACTGTTTTGCCTTAGCACATGATTCTATACTTACTTCAACCTTATAATATTTCAGACAAAAAAAAAAAATAGGAAGCGGAAAAAATTACTTGGCACATCAAGCCTGACGTACCCAGAATTTTGTGTAAGTGATGTCAGTGTAGTATCACAATTCAATTTATAAGTCTATTTGCGTTCGGAATTATGATGATTTTAAAGTTTAATTAGCTCGCGTCTCAATTAGATATTTATTTTGTATTATTTTCAAGTGATATATCTCGAACTAGTGTATATATGCATATTATTTTCAGAATTATTTTACACAATTCTATTTAGTTCAGGTAGTATTCTATTTTCACACACTGATATTAAAGATTCTGAGTTTTTTTATTCTCAACGCCATCCTTTATCAAAAAAAGAATTAGGCTTGAGTTTGAGAGGGTGTGTATTGAAGATATGATTAGTTAAATAAGAAGTATGTTTTATCTAAAAATTTAATTACTCCTTTTGTTCCAATTTATATACTATGTAGCATCATTCGAATTTCAAGAGTCAAACATATTTTTTTACTGCAATTTTTCACATGCCTTTCAAGTATATATTTTGAATTGTTAATTATTATAACTTATATTACTTTTTATCTAATTAAAAATATATAAATTTAATTTCAAACTAACAAGTTTGACTCTCAAACTCTAAACTTATACGATATAAATTGAGACCTAAAAAAATAAAGTTTGAATTAGATGCTCACACAACTTCAATACTCCTTGGCACCCTTTTATGGCTTGATCAAAGCTTCCTTCTTCTCTCAAGTCTCCTTTCCACAACTTTAGGTTTGCATCAGCTTTTGGCAACTCCAAAAGATGTTTCACCTTCTTCTTGTTCTCTACAATTAGTATCATCTTTATATGTCAAACAATTAACTCAGTTATGTTACATGTAGACTTTTCATGGGATTTTTCATTTTTGATCGGTCGGTCAAAATTAATTACAGACACTAGTTAAAATATACAAAATATATACACTAATTATGTATATTTATGTATATTATATGTATATTTTTACTTAATAAATATAAGCTATATATTTGCTGGCTATTTTGTAAATTAGATCATCGAAAGACATTGGACTGTAAAGTCTATCTGCACGTAAGAATTGATCAATGGGTATTAAAAAGGATTTACTCTCTCCATTTCTATTTATGTGAACTTATTTGATTGTGGTTTTAAACATATCATAACAATTGTATGGATATACGACTTTTGAAACTAATGATCTTAAACATGTCATAGTATTATTTATGTGGCTATAAAAATTTCTCACTAAAGATAACATGAGACGTTTAAATTTAGATTGTTTACAAATTTAGAAACAGGCCATTTTTTTGGGAACAAATTAAAAAGAGAATAATTTCGCATAAACTAAAAAGGATGAGTAATATAACTTATATACACTCATGTGTAAACAATTTTTACACTTGTGTCTTAACGTGTAATTTCACTTTCTATAAACAATTCCGTGTAATTATCTTTGAAATGACTTCAAAAATTTCTTTTATACTGTTAGCGTATAGAAGTTAAACCCTTAAAGGACGAAAAATTTGTATACCAGGATCGCGAACAGTAGCATGAACATTATAACCATGTTCAAGGAGTTTCATGACAAGCCAAGAACCAATAAATCCAGCAGCTCCAGTCACACAAACTGTTGCATGATCACCAAAAATATTTGCCATTTTTTCTGAGAAAAGATAAAAGATTAAGAAAAGAATTAGTTTTTTTTTTACTTTAGCTATTCACATGCAGAAATGTGATCTATTTATGCTTATATTTTCAGTGTAAAGTAGGTAAAGATTGGTAATAATACGATATTAGTTGGTAAAGCACGTGATTTTGTGAAACCACTAAAAAAGACTAGTAGGTAAGTGCATGTAATGATGTAAATGTGTTAAGAATTCTACATGGGAAATTGAATGAAAACATAGACTCGACTTGGACAATCCTCACACTATAAGCTAGCTTTTGGGATTGAGTTAGGTCCATGATCCATTATTTACATGGTATCAGAGTCAGACTCATTCCAATTCTTTGTTCACCGATGTTGGTATTAGCTAATATTCACAGTATATAAGGTAACTTAGGATTCTTATTGTATTAGGAATCAACCATTTAAGGTAAGTTAAGATTCTTATCGTATTAGGAATCAACCTCTGTACAACTATATATATATTGATTAATGAAAGGAATCTCTAAAAGAAATTGCTCCAATAAACTATTGGTGTTCATAGAAGCGCCCCTGAACTATCAAGCAGGGATATGAAATGGTACGTGAATGCTACACTCCAAGAGCTCCTCCAAATAGTTTCAAGATGCAGTACACTGGAAAAACATTGAGTAAATAGGTTAACCCTCCCCCCACCCTCCTTAAACTATCACCATTTTGCTAGTTATCTAAACTATTGGGTGTTCACATTATTATGAACTCATCATGTCATGTGGACTTATTTTAAGGCTTTTTTCATCTCTAACGCGCCAACAAGTTATGCCAAATATTTTGCTACATATTCAATCTGAAAATTTTTAATCTAAAGGGAGTAATAATCCGGCGGTAATAGAAAAATATCCAATAGTTTGAGTATGAAACTTACACAATGGTGATAGTTTAGGAGGTTTGACTTGTTCACTTAAATTTTAAACCGTAATCTAATGTTATCTCATAAAAAAAATAATTTGCTTTAAAATGATTTCTACACAATGATTTAAAACGGTTCAAATTATAGAATAAAAAATTATTTACTAAATAATCATCCAAAAAAAAAAATAATAACAGACGAAAATCTCTGTGCAATCTATCCTAGTGCTGACATTGGGAAGAAGGGGCCTTTTTTGAGTAAATGGAAAGTGAAAACTGTTGTGGACACATTTGAATACGGTAAAGGCTAACTTTGCTTCTGCTAAAGTCCATACTGCCACAAATTTTGCTGTGCCTGCTAAGTCCAGAGTATCTAGCAGGAGACCTAGCAATATGTCCACTGTGCTACGATTTCTCTTATGGGTAACAATTTCACTTGAATTACCATTAAGGATTATGATAGAACGGATAGAATTTTAGATTTTTTTTATCTTTAATTATAAGTCTCGGAATTTAGTGTTTGATATAGAAAATTCTGATAGGAAGTGTTTTTTAACAGATTTTATGGGTTGTGAATTTAAATTAATCGAAATTCAAAGAAGATACCAACTATCGAAATAAAAACAATTATCGGTCGCATACACCCTCTGGACATCATCTATTACTCTGTCCATCCTAATCTCTATATATATTTAACTTTACAATTTTTATTTATCCTAATGTTTCTTAAATTTTGCATCTAATAAAATTTTCTTGAATCGATGATTTATCGGAACCAGTATCTCTACCTTCCGAGATTGAGGTAAGGTTCGTGTACAGTCTACCCTCTATACACCTCACTTCTGAAATTACACCGGATATGCTTTTATTGTTGCATCTCATCAATGATATTATTGTTGAATCTCATCAAATAACAGGACCCTGTCTTAACAGCAAGCATTGACTTCAATTTCATCCTAAATCCCACGACACAATTAGCGGTGTTTCGTCTTCATCATAGTATAATTCTTCTTCATCATCAATGATGATAATGTCTCTTCCTTTTGCCCGCGGCAAAATGCAAAGACATTGATTTCATAGTTCAAAGAGCAATAGCCAATTTATAGGGCGACAAAGACCTATTTGGTAGGGCATTATATTCCCATGCCACGTGGCAACCCCAAATGATTCGTTGCTTTATTTGAGTAGTGGGGGGCTAATGGTCAGACACCGTGCAATTCTTTGAGTCATCGTAGTGTTGGAAAAGTGATTTATACAAAAGTGTGGGACAAAAGTATGAAAATTTATGCTACTGATGAAATATGTTTGGATAACACTTTTAAGGGGTCGTTTGGTTGGGAATAAGTCATTCCGAAATTAGATGATGAAGTTATTTAGTGGAACTAAACAATACTTTGTGAGAAAAGCTTTCGTGATATTTTGTCTCTTAATTTTGATACTCATATCTCATACAGAGTGTGGTATAAAAATAAGACTACGATCCTGATGTAAACAATCTCGTGATTGTTAATTTCAATATCAAAAAATAATTATAGTAAAGATGGAACAAAATAATTAAATATTTATTCTAAAATTATAATTCATCTCCGACCAATCATCAATCATTCTATTAAACCTTATGATCTTAAATATATCATAATATTTCTATGATATTAAATCATATCATTAACAATTAAATTAGAAGTTCAACGAGTATTAGCTGCATCCGCCTCTAATTAACATAATCTACTAGTATAATTCTTCTTCCTCATCGATCATGACAGTAAATTGATAATGTCTCTTTCTTTTGCCCAAGGCAAATGCAGAAACATTGATTTCGAAGTACAAGAGCACATGCCATATATAGGTAAAAGTATTAATTGTACCGAGTGTTTTTATAAAATTAATATAATTTATTATGATTAAGTGATTTAATAATAAAAAATATTTATTGTATTAGATAGATAGATAGATAGATAGATAGATAGATAGATAGATAGATAGATAGATAGATAGATAGATAGATAGATAGATAGATAGATAGATAGATAGATAGATAGATAGATAGATATGGATATAGATATAGATATACACTCAATGTCTAATATACGCATGGGAGCTCAAATATCTCCGGATTCGCGTTGCATAGGGCTCATTGGAAAGAAGCGTTGCCTACCAAGAATTTTTTCATATATATATATATTAGTTTCCTAACCAGTGTCTAATACACTCATTGGAGCCCAACTATCTCCGAATTTCCGCCTTGTAGAGCCCTTTGACGAGAAACACTGCCTACTAAGGATTTTTTTTCATGGGATAGTTACCCATCTATACAGGCTACTCATCTAATTTGCATCCGTCATAGCCCACTTTATATTTACAAAAGAAATGGCAGCTCGCATACTTAAAAAGTTTTAAACAGCTACCTACCCCTTAATTAAAATCATTTTTCATGTTTTAAGCAACTAATAGCATGCTTGAAATCACTGAAGTACACTGAAATTCAATAAAGATATCTTCTTTTTTCTAAGTTTAAAAAAGGTCCACTGAAATTTTAAAAATAGTAATAAATATGTACTATATTATTTTTTCATAGTACAAATTACAGCCGTGTGGTACCATCGATGTATAGATACTATATATAATCTATATATTTGTATAATTATGTATACACACGAAACAAACTCAAATTACAATGTATAAATAACGTATAGCTATATAAAAGATACTCAACTTATTTTATAACTTTACATATACATCCTTATACACTATATATAATGTATTAATAATTTATATACTTTGTATAATAATGCATATATAATGTATTAATAATTTATATATTTTGTATAATAATGCATATACTATGTATAAACAACATATTCTCTTGAGGAATAAAATTTTAGATCGACCGCCAGAAAATCCATTCTAGAAGTAATCAGATCCACCGGCCAGAAATCTTCTCCGCCTCCTTTCAACTCCAAAGTCACCAGCCGCACTTCCACCGTCTATGCTGATTCTCAGTCAAAAATTCTGATAACAAAAAATTAGAGCCCAATTGCATAAATCGAAAAAGAATGAGAACCCAGTTGAATTTTTATAATTATTTGTCTTATTATCTCCTTGCTTTTCGTTTCTGATCAAGGATAGAAAAAAAGTATACACAGTTGGCATGTTGAGTTCCCTCATTTTGTTTTTTGATATTCAGTTTTCCGGCTTACGTCAGACTATTTCTGGAGATAATAGTCCCGATCCCTCAACATTACTACCAGTAAATCGTATAATGTGCCTGAATGACCAGAGTTTGAGAACAGAACAACTGATATCACCTACAAGGTCCTACTCTAGAAGAAAGCAAATTGCTCCCACCAGGGTTCGAACCCACACGCCGCACTCCAAATTTGAATTTTTAAGTTCCCCTCATTTGCCATCCAGTTTTGCCCGGGGGACATGTTGAGTTCCCTCGTTGATAGGGATGTAGATTGTTTTGTTCTATATAATTTTGATTTTTCACTTCATAAGCTAGCTTTGAGAATACATCTCATATCTCTCTCTTATTATGTCCATTTCAATTTATGATTTATCCCGATTAAAAATCTTTCTATAAAAAATATGAATCGGAATTTGAAGAAGGGGAAATATGACGTCCTTGGAACTTTCGATTTGATTGTATCTGAATGCCCATTGAACTGGGATTTCCCCATTGGTCCACGTTCCAGTGTTCAGTTCTAAGCGTGCAGAGGCGTTGAATTATCACATCGATATAGATGTAAATTATTTATCTTCATATATGATCTTGAGTAATTCTCACCTTATAAGTTAGCTTTTGTGGTTTAGTTAGGCATAATGTCCATTTCTTATCAAGAATTAGCACAACTCTTAGCTCATTAATCTTTGTCAAGTGTGGATGCAGCTAGTTTGTGAATTCATCTGAACTAAGTACTTTGACGTGGAATATAATATACTAATAGCGACAAATAATAGGTAATTCATAATTTTAAAAATATAATATATTTAATGTTAAGAATCTTAAAGATATTAAATCTATAGAGCTTAAATCCTAAATCTCTAACCTTTATAGGTTCTTCTTTTTCAGTTTAAACTATAAGTGGTCAATGGATATCATTTCTCTAAAATTGAGGTGAAGATGTGTATTTATTAACAATACAGAATGTGGACAAGTTTCTTTCCAAAGCTAGAATTTTCATTTCAAATGATCCTTCCTCTTTATGATAAAATTGCTAATAAATCAGTGATGTAATTGACTAATTGTCAGTAAACAAAAGTACTCCTAAATCAAACTGGGTTCCAAACTTCCAATCTTTTAAGATAAATTAAATGAACAATCAATTGATGGTAAGTTAATTTATTTGTTTACATCTCTTTATTGCAAGCTGCAAGAGAAGGGACAATTTAATGTTGTTAAAAAATGTGTGCTCCATTTCAAAAGACTTGTCTTTTTACTGTCACTGTTGATCTGAAGTAAACTATTGATTGTACCATTCAGAGGGTTCTGAGAAACTGGTTTCTTTCTTCAGTAGCTCAAATCAGTAAAAAGCTTTAAAAGAAAAAAGATTCGGATATAATAAGGGATAATTTGATTCGAATTAAATTATACACATATATTATAATGTAGGAATTAGTTATATAAAGATTAATAATACAAAATTTATTTTCGTTGGGTGTTTGATTTTATTGGACTGAAATTGGATTTATAAGATATCATTTAAAATATGTATTTTTCAAACTAAAATAATGATATATCCTTGGATGTTTGATTTTCATTGGCTTCTAGGTAAAAGACAAAGGTAGTTTTGTCATTTGGAAACTCTATCCATATATAAATTATACTCCATATGAACTAGTTATTTTATGTTGGCCGTATAAAATAGTACGCCAATTGATATATTAATTATACATAATTTAAATTACAAATTAAATATTAAATAAAGTTATACTAAATTTATATATCATAATTATTTTTCTTATATATCATCCCAAACGACCCCTAAGCAGGAGAAGGTGAAGGAGGAGTTGTTGCAGAGTTCAACTCATTGCTCACAACAACTAATTGCTCCTTCCCGTATATCATTCCTAAGGTAATATAATAGTAGTAGCAATAGTAATACTACTAAATAGCCACCAAATAGAAGGATAGTGGAAATTGGAGAATAATTGCCCAAAAAATTCTAAGGACATACTTTTAATGTCTCAATTTATGTAATAATGTTCGGCTCAACATGGAATTTTAAAAAGAAAGATAGATATCATAATTTTATAATATAAATATGTCATATGTAGGGATTTGTTGGGTTCGTAAGCACAACAGAAGATTAAAATTTTACTTACCCAACAATGATCTTGACATGGCTTATAAGATAATCATACAAATTGTTCAAAACACTACAAAAGAAAAATTACAGGCTTTCGTATGCTAAATTCACAACTATGGTATCCACGCGAGTTGTTCCTCCGATTGCAAGTTCCAACTCCAATGTATTTATCTAACGAAGAACGCTAGGAATTCTTTTGTTAGAAGAGAGAAAGTAATTCAAGGCTCTAAGTCTTGAATCCTCTGTTTTGTCTGACTGACTAACTTCATAATTATGGGGTTTGTGTTGTTTATATAGGAGTTCAGGACAAAACCTAAGCAGATTTAAAACAGAAAAACCTGGCCCATTTTAATGTTCAGTGGACCAGCCCAGCTGGTCCAATTCACACGTCCAAGTGGACGACCAAGGTGTCGATTTTGGGCCAGTAATTTCTGTCCCAATTGTTTTCCTGTATTTGTCCAAGTACCCATATAATATATCCAACACATTTAATTAAATTCGAAATCTAATTCGACTTAATTAAATAATTTCTATCAAATAGAAATATTCCATAATTATTATAAATTAAATATCTCGATTTCTAAATCGAATATTTAATATTTTCTCAATACACTCTTAGATCGAAGAAACAATCGCATATAGTGTGATCATATATGCCTTCACATATCGACATTAATCTAATTAAGGTCCATACGAAACTCCTAGACTGCGTCGTATGACGAACTCAATATGTGAAGTACGTTTACATGAATCCAGCAAACTTAACCTTTATGCGGAACTGTAAATTTCTTTCATTCGCGACACACTCGATTAAGCTTAGGATTTGTCAAGTGTCTACTCAAATGGCTTAATCACTTTATCTCACATTTATTAGTTGACAACTAGACCATATTCTAAATATGTCTCTTGCACTGGCCAGTGACTTCAGTCAACCTAATAACATTGAGAACTTGAGTGCTCTCTCAAATTTCCAATCGAGAAATGAATCATATTCTTGGCTCAACTACCACCTTGATTTACATCCTGATGCACCCAACACAAGTTGTATCTTATCCAGAAGGAGTTTAAGCTTAGAACTTGGTCAAAGTACATCATTCTGCAAACAAGGTGTGTATTGACCTCAAGTCAAAGGACCTTTATATTCCACACGCCGATAACACTATAGATATGTATAACAAATAGTTTATCGGCATGGTATACCAATACTTCTCCAAAGTATCCATGTGTCCATCACGAGTAACCATTACTCGCAACTGTGAGAAATACTACATTCTCCAAGAATGTGATGCATACCACATGTCGACTTATAACATATCATCGATATCTCATTCTCGATGATCATTAGTCGAGGCTATTTTGAGAGTTATGTTCTATCATTAATAAATCACTCTATTAATGACAACGTAAGCTCAAGTGATGCACATATATGAATAATTGCAAACAATCAAATAATAATTCAATAATTGCAAATGTCATAAATATTAATCTTATTAATAATACAAATGTGTTCAAGTACATTATGTCCCTAATATAGATTGTCTCTAGGACATATATACTTTCACCATAATATTTATAGTGATAAATTATTACATTACCATAAAATAAGAAATTTAAAATAATTTCTTTCAAATATAAAAAACATTACTACTTATTATTTCTTTCAAATACTCGAGCGAATGGTCTTTCGGAAATAACTTTTCTACTTCTACGAGGTAAAAATAAGATTTATGTACACTCTACCCTCCAAGATTCTACTTGTGGGATAATATTGAGTATGTTATTGTTGTTATATTATTATTTTTCAAATAAATTTTAAAAAATTAAAGCCGGTTACATAAAATGAAACAAAATAGAACTTTTTTTGTAGCATTATTAGTATATTTTATATTTTATTAGCAATAATCAACTCACACAAAACCCAATTAAGCGGACCAAATTCCATGGATATTGGAAGATAGTGCTACTGTGCAAGTCAGTCAGCACTCGGGACTCGGGAGGCAGTGACATTTTTTATTTTTGATATCCAGCTTCCAGTCTTACGCCAGACTATTCCTGAAGATAGTAGTATCGATCCCTCAACACTATTACCAGTAAATCGCGGGATGTGCCTGAATGACTAGGGTTTGAAAACAGAGCAATTGATATCACCTATGTGACATTTCTTTCTTTTATTAAACTCCTATTTCACATTGTTTGTTTCATACTCCATTTATTTTTCTAAGTTTGTGCTCTTGGTTTTGAAGATTAAAATTACGAGTTTAATTTTTGTAATGAGTTAAATTGTATTCACATCATAAAAATGATATAAATCGTTATATACTTTAAATTCATAGTAATATAGTTATTCATTGTTTTATGATTGGATTGAATCTTTTCCTATGTTGATTGGAGGGATAGAGCTTACATTTACTAGATTCAATCGAGTACAATATTTTTATATGGTAAAGTTGTTGTCATGTGACCAGAAGGTCACGTGTTCAAGCCGTGGAAACAACCTCTTGCAGAAATTCTGGATAAGGCTGCGTACAATAGACTCTTATGGTTGGCCTCCTTTCCCGGACTCTGCACATAGTGGGAGCTTAGTGCACCGAGATTTCTATTTTTCTTAAATATTAAGAATTTATAAAATTTAAGATATTGTGTTAATAAAATACTTAAAAAGTAAGAATTAGTGATTGACAAATTTTGTAGTTAACAACAAAATTCATCATCGCTAATTCTATTTAGCTACAGAATATCAAAGAAAATATTAGTTACGAGCAATTTAGTGATGAATTAGCGACAAAGTTTCTAGCTAATTTCCGTTATTTTTAAGTGATATTGACGAAACTAGTTATGATTAAGGCTGGCCAGTAGGCCGGGTCGGCCCGATCCCGACCCGTCCCATCTCGATATTCGCCCCGCTCGGATCCCAAAATAAAATCGGTGTCGAGGTTCGAACTCGGGCGGGACCTGGGCTCGTCCCACCCGTCCCAATCCCGATAGGACCCGCCCCAACTAGACCCCGTCCCGCCCTGTCAACCCCCCTCCCCCTTTGCAAAAATAATTGTTGCAACAACAATCAAATTTCAATTTTGGCCATTGTGCAACAGCTATAACGGCCATTTTGGCCCCCCTACCCCCTTAATATTTATTTTAACCCCTAAGTTAGTATATTTACACTTTAACCTTATTTCTCAACTATAAATACTTCATTTTCCTCTTCATTTTTCTCACAATCTTCCTACCATCTCTCTAATCTCTCAATTTATCTCTCTACAATTCTACATTGCCTACTAAATATTATATTTTTTTTTCTCATTTGTATCAAAGTTTAAAAATTGGGAGTGAAGTTGGCAACTAGCTTGATGATCATCCATCGAGCAAAATTTCAATTTTCAACCTCGATTACAGGCCGACGTTACGTCGGCGTTTGGTACCTTCGTTCCTTCTTTAAATTATTATTGTTACTTAATTTTAATTATCGCGCTTAATTTCATTTACTTTAATTATTTATTTGCATAATTATATAATTAAACGCCTTGGACGTATGATTAAGAGTATGTGTGCTTCTTCTAGTAGGGGTAACAAGTGTAATGGTACTTCTTCTAGTAATCTTATTCATAGTCCCGATGATTTGATTGATTTCACTCATATAGATGAAACTGTTTTTTTAATGATATACCATTAGATGATGAGGTATATTCTGCATCTGAACCAGACTTTAATTTTGACGATAATTAGATGACACACCCACTAATGCACCTCAACCTCAAGCTCAGACTGAGTCTCAGCCTCAAACTGAAATTGGAATGCCTCATATTCCCCTAGTATGAGTCGAGGCCCCACACAACGAAAATTAAAATCAGTTGCATGAGATTTTTTTGATAGGGACAAAGAGAATCAAGTAATTAGATGTAAATTTGTAAAAATATTTATAAATTTAAAATCGGAAAAGGTCAAGGTGGGATGGGAGATTTATTGAGACATGTACAAGGTGAGCACACAACTAGGTGGAATCAATACCATGCTAAAAGATCTAGTGTGCCAGCTGAGTCGGGACAAGTTTTACATAGTGTCCCCGACCAGGTACATGATCAAATTAACCCGACGACGGGAGGAATTTTTGGTCCTAAATATGATAAACACAAAGATAGGGAAAATATAGCAAAATTAGTTGCGGTGGAGGGTTTGCCTTTTGCATTTTCTTCCTCTCTTGGTTTGATTCACTACATTAGAGAAATGTATAATCTTGCTTTTAACGGTTTTGCTAGATCAATTGTTAGAAGAGACGTTTTTAAATTTGCAAATGAATATCAACAGTATTTACACTATGCATTATATCATTTTAATGGCAAAGTGACTTTCACTTCTGATATAGGCCGTAGTACTAACGGTAATGATTATTTAGCCATTACATGTCATTGGATAGATCAGACTTGGTCTATGCAAAAACATATTTTAGCATATAGATATATTGATGATAGGCACACTGAAAGTTTAATGCATAAAATATTCATGAAATTTGTTATTATTATGGAATAATTGATAAAATTATGATTATTACATGAGATAATGCTACTTCTAATGATTATGCTATAAGACTTTTAAAAGTTCGATTAACTCCATCTTTTCCTGATCATTTTCATATAAGATGTGCGTGTCATATTTATAACTTAGTTGTAAAGGATGACCTAAACCTTTTTGAAAACATTCTTGATAAAATATAATTTGCTATAAACTTTATTTTTAAAGGTAATAAAATACAAAGACGCAAATAGTATAAAAAAACCTTGTCACGATTGTGGATTACCTTATAGAAAAATTCATGAAGAAGTAGCGACTAGGTGGAATTCTCTATATGAACAACTACTTGTTGCTTACGATTATAGAAGACCTATAACTTTATTATTTAACACCCATAATAAAAATCCAAGGGATATGCTTGTAGATAATGATTGAGAATTTTTTTTTAGAACTTTGGATTTTTAGAGAATTTTTTTCAAGCTTACTAAAAATTTTCTGGTATTTATTATCCTACTATTTCAACCATGTTACTTTATATAGCTCTAATATTTTTGTTACTTAATGAATATATGGAAAAATAAACTTATAAGGCATCTATTGAAAAAAATTAAACAAAATACTTTTTTCTATTCTCACTATTTATATTATTGGTGTTGTATTAAATCCGACTACTAAAGTAAACGGTTGTAAAACACTTGTTGAAATAATTTATGATTGTATAGAAGTACTTCCAACAGACTCAACTGAAGAATCAACTCACGAACCAACTAAAGAAGAAGTTATATCTAACATACACAATAAATACAAAATATATGTATATGTATTACCAACAAGAAAGTGCAAATAATCAACCGACTTTTGTACCATCTTCTACTACTTCGCTGCAACCTTATAAAAATATGCGGTTTCTGCGGCTAGTATTCTAGGCCTTAAAATAAAATGTTTAGTGGTTCAAGTTCTTCACAAGTTAGCGAATTTGATGTTTATGTTTTGCAGGGTGTTGTACAGTACGGATTAATTGTCAATGAAGAAGGACATGAAGACTTGCTGAAATACTGGAGGGACAATAAGAAGACATTTTCGACACTAGCAAAGATGACCCGAGATGCGTTAAACATTCAAGCGTCATCAACAGCGTCTGAAAGCGCTTTTTCTGTGAGAAGATTTCAAATAGGAGAACACATACATTCATTGGCGGGAGACACGTTGGAGATTGCATTTCTATTCAGAGATTGGATTCGAGCGGAACGTAGAAGGTGCAGTCAACCAGAGATCAATGAAGATCCTCAAGACATTGTGAGGAAATTAGAAAAAGTATGGTTAACTATGTAATTTTTTTAATTGCAATTTTACTATGTGATTTGCAACTTTTATTTGAACAACACCACAAAGTTGCAATTTTGAAATAGTATTATAAAAAAAAACACATTTCTATTAAATAATATAAGAGGCACAAAACAGCAATGTGATGTTTTTATTACAGTACCTTGTTCAATTATTAAAGTGTTTATATATATTTTTATTTTAAATTAAGTGTCTAAAAAAAACCTAAATCCCCTACTGAGCCGACCCCGACCCGCCCCGTCCCCCAACACAAATCCCCTTTTCCGACGGAATGTGGAATGGAACGGGACATCTGTCAGTCCCACTAATCCAGCCGGGACCTGCCCCGGCCCACTGACCACCCCTAGTTATGATACGAATATGATACTCCTTTTTCATGCGTGAATGGTATACAGATTAAAGTATTTTAAAATAGTAGCCTAGAAAAGCTACTCATAACTTGCTAGTCGAACTAGATATATAGGTCAAAGTGTTCGTGTATTAAAGACTATATACATAACATTATTGATGTTTCATAGTGGACCAAAATATCATTGAATTCTTTCTTTCCCCAATTGATCAAGAAATACATTTTAGTTTTAGATCCTTTTCATATTCTTAAGGCCGTTTGAAACGATGTGTAGATGAACTGCACTAGTCCAATTTTCCTTGATTAGAGGAATGCTATAGAACCTCAAAATGGTGTAGATTAACACCCAAAAAAATATTTAACACCATAGTGTAAGATATTTCTCTTGGATATTTAACAAACATTCCATGTTGCTATACTTGCGTATACCAATGGTAAACTAAATATTTCACAATATTCAACATGATTAGGTTATGAAAATGAACCATAGTTACTCGTGTAGCATTTTCACATATTTTAGCACTCGTAGGCCTCATTTATTTTCACTCAATGAGGGTTTGAATCTGAATTATTCATATCTTAGTTCATTAATTGAACTTATTTTTCTTAAAATTTTGCCGCTTATTGGGTCTGAAAACATCTGATTCACTCAGATCTGTCAAGGAGTCTTAAACTATTCAGACCTCAAGTACACTTTGTTAAACCCATCTCTTCAACAATTTCCATCAACCCGAAGCACACAGTCAAATATGGTACTCTGTTTCGTCGGACTCGGAGATTTCAATCTCTTCCATCTGTTCTTCCAGTGAAACTTTTGATCTCTTTCATCTGTTCTTCTAGTAAAGAAGCCTTTTTTTTTTTTTTGTAGATTGCCATTGAAGGTGAAAAATACCATGAAAACACATTTTTTTGTGGATTGCCATTGAAGGCTTCATTTATAACTCTTTTATATAAATTTGATATGTAATGATTTTAAAATAAATAATTTTAATTGTTCAGTGTTCAGATCTTAATGAAATATCTTAATATTCAGATTCATACATTCTAATCTTAATAAAAACAAATGAAGTCGTAGTGTTAGTTACCATTAAGAACATGATGTGATGGTTAGAATTCTTCCACTTTTGGTTTTGAGTTCGAGCCTAAATGGTTCTTCTATTTCTAGAGTAAAAACCGCAGCTCAAATAAAGGTCATGAAACAAGTAACTGATTAATTAAAACTAGAACTAACTAGAAAAATTCATAGAATTAGAATCCTTTGTAATATTATTTGCTTATGATTTCGACAAAGCTCCTCAGAATTGATTGACAAGAGATCAAATGCTTTGATATCATTGGAAAAGTAATTTTGATCACGTGCATCTAGTAATAGTAGCGCAAAAATAACTCTTTCACATAACTGAAAGTAAAAAAAGAAATTATAATTTGTCGCTAATCGCTTAGAGAACTTCTCGATAGGAAATAATCTATGTCAATAGAAGACTTATTCGAGGCAAATCAAAATTAGTGAATATAGAATACCAAATGGTTAGACAAAATTATTCTCACTTTATCAAGGTTTCCAAAGGCGTTTTCGGAGCGAGCTACGAGGCGTATCAAAAATGTTGTGGGCGTAAATGAAAGGCGTACGTCCCGGATGTTAACTTTTATTTTTATTGTTTTAAAAGTGTTTTTTGCTATACATTATGATTTTTATTATTGGTATAATAATATTTATACTTTATGTTATCATGAGTGATTTTTTTCTAAAATATATAAATAAATAAATAAAGCAACTCTCTTAAAAAATAAAACTGTCATAAATAATATTTTTAAATTATTATGTCTGAAATTGATATGATAAAGATTTCATAACTTTATTCATTTTTTGTCATTGCTCTTACACTTTTTGTCCTTGTCCTTCTTTGAATATACTGGAGATTGATGATAAAGTGAATGAAGATTTAATGTTAAAAATTATCTAGGCTATTATTATTTTTTGTGTTGGTATCTTTTTCAAATAATAATTATAAGCACTTTTTTTAAAATTAATGATTATCTATTTAAATTTATTTATAAAATTTTTATTAAAATTTTACTTTTATTTATTTTTTAATAATAAGATTATAAAATTAAATATAAATGAGACAAACTCCAAGTAAATTCGTGAAACTTACGTGGTGGGTAAACGTCTCGCCTCTCGGCTCTAGCTCCCGCCTCTTAAAACACCGCTACGTATTATTCCTTATTCCTCATTTGACTGGTATTACTATATAAGAAAACGCCAAAACCTATTCTTTTGAAACGCTTCCTCCGTACTTTTCCTCCTCTTTCACTAATAAACCAAAAAACATCATATCCAATATAGCTCTGCTTTTCCCTTTCCTTTCGAGTTTTCTCGGAAAACTCAGTATTTGATATTCAAATTCTAGATTCTTCAGCTTCATCACAATGCAATGATGCTATATTTCCTCGAAATTTCAATTTTTCTACGGTAATTTTCTCGGAGAATCATATTTTTGAAATTCTAGTTCTAGATTATTCGATTGTGCTCGCATTTTCGTAGTTTTTCAATGGATGTTTGTGATTTTGGCGGTGTGAAAGCGGAGGATAATGCAGCGATACTGAAACTCCGCAGTTTCAAATGCGTTGCGAAGGTTTTTCGATTTGTTGAGTTTTGCTTTGTGCTTTTTCTGTTGCTTTGGATTTTCACTAGTTTGCCTTTCGTGGTGAGGATTTCCGGCGAGTATTTCCGTCAAATCGTCGGTGTAGTACTTAGTCCTGTATTCATTTTCATCCTATGCAATTTCATCGTCCTCACTCTCCTCTTCAATACCGGCCACCTCTCCGGTGACGACTCTTCGACATTCCGCAATGACTCGCTTCTCGAAAATGTCGAGTTTTCAACTGATTTCAATGCGGAAAAGGAAGATCGAGAGATTATTGTGTATGAAGATAAACAGATGATATTTGAAGAGAACACAGTGAAAAATCAGGAATTCTTCGGTAACAATGCGTTGATGAAACCGAAATTAGTTCCGAGGAGAACTCAATCGGAGAAACTGAATAAGGAAAACGTTGAAGAAATCTCCGTAAAACCCCGGAGATCGGAGACGGAAACGGTTACAAATAGTGCGTTAATGAAATCGGAAGCTCCGAGGAGAACTCAATCGGAGAAGCTGAATAAGGAAAACGTTGAGGAAATCTCCGTCAAGTTCCGGCAATCGGAGACGGAGAAATGCCGGCCGGAAGTCACAAATTCCGGCGACAACTTGTCGGAGACGGCGGAAAAAGTAGATGAATTAAGCAATGAGGAGTTTCAGAAAGCAATAGAAAACTTCATTGCTAAGCAAATCAAATTTCATCAACAAGAAAAATTAGCTATTGTTCTTCATAGCCAAGCTTAACAACTTTGATTTGCAGAAAAAAAAACAAAAAAACAGATACAGATCAAATTTAGTGAGAATAGTATTAGTTTTAGTCATAAGTAATAGGAGCCGTAGATTTGGTATTGAAGCAGGGGGTGCTGGTTGATCTGAGCCGTTGATAATTGCAGAGGATGAAGATTCTAGAAGTTCCATATTAACATGCATGCAGTGGTTACGTTTTTTAGCTTTAGAAATTAATTAGAAAGTAGTATTGGTTAGTATTTTTCTACGTTTGTATTGAAGGATATGGTAATAGAGAATTATTCTCAAATTCCCTTTAGCTATTGACAAAAGAGAAATTTTATTTTACTATGGTGATTGGCTTTTGAGGCATGATGAGAGAAATCTTCTATATTAAACTTGAATTAATAGAATGATAAACCAACGAGAGATTATGTTCTCATTTGATAAAAAATACATTTTAAAATATTAGTTAACGTTCACACAATTTAAATTTAGAAGCAAAAAATATCACAAGAATATATTGTGTATAGTATATATACTGTTTCGAGAAAACCTTTCCTGTAATGGGATATGAAAGTGATTTGGTAAAATGATCTTCCCCCTTTAACCTTTTCCAATTTGGATGACAGAGATGACTTTGGAATACATCACATGAAAATATATCATGCCATACATCACATGAAGTAATAACAAACTTATACTCCCTCCGTCCCAAATAAAATAACTCACTTTTCTTTTTATTTCATCCAAAAAAATGATATATTTCATTATTTTACAATAATTTAACTTTAAGTTTTACATGTTATGCAAATCGAGATAATATATAACTACACAAATATCTTTTGCTTATTTTAGATCATAAAATTCAAAAATCTTTTTTTATTTTTTAAAATACTTGCTAAATGAAAGTATATCACATAAATTGGGATGAAAGGAGTAATAATTTTCAATCAGATTAAGACATGGCATTTCCTTTGTTTTACCACCATAATTAGAATTGTATGATGTAAGTAATAACAAACTCAAGTTCATTCTTGCTATTAAAGACTCATCATTGCCAAAAGGTAATCTTTCCTTTCTCGATCATTACCCCCTTATGTGGCGAAATTTAATTTGACACGATATTTATTAAATAAAGAATTATTTTAAAAAAATATATGTGATGTTAAACTTGTTATAATATTTCTGTAACACTAAAAGCATGTTATTACGAGTAAAATAAAAAAGAATTATTTTCAAAAATAAATTATTATTCCTTTTAAAACAAAGTAATAAAAGAGTGTCATATAAACTAAAAAGTATATATAAACAACCCTTTAAACTTAGTAGTATATTTTATTTAGACACTTATACTACGATGTGTTACAATTTACACATAAACACATGATAAAGTGTTCCTATTAGATACTTCCAGCTCAAATTCAGGAAAAAGCTTATGTGTGGGTTCTCAAACGTAAATTACATCGATACGTTTATCATTTAAAATATATCATATTTTTTAATTATATGCATTGACCTCAATATGCTGTAAAATCGCATGGCTGTTTCAATTTGAGGCTAATGCATAATTAAAGAATGTGATTTATTTTAAATGGTTAACTTATCTACGTAATAGACGTTTGAGAACACTCGCAAACACTTGCTCCTAAAGTTGAATAGGAGCCCGAAAGTCCTAATAAGAATGTTTTATCATATATTCAGGTGCTCAATTAAAATAAATCATAATTCGAAATATCAAAATAAATATACTGAAATATTTAAAAGGCTATCGATAATTAATCAAACGCTATTAATATACCAGGACTTTCATCCATAAGCAGAAACTTGAAGAAGGTGTGCTTTTAATTTTTTCAAAAAACGATTCCACAATAAAGGAAAAAGAAAAAGAAAAACAAAATGTCAATGGTGTTTCTACTTTCTAGTGGATAAAAAGATATAACCGAAATGCTAATAGAAATCCACGCATGATATCTCTTTACTTTCACTATGTCTAATCGCCAAGAAGAATTCATTCACTTTTAATTCGAAAAGTTATGTATTAAAGTTAAAGTCTAATGGTTACAACTTACAATTTTATTAGATATCTCAATATATGATGTCTGAGTTAGGCACAAATTTGAAAGAAATAATTTATTGATTATTTTTATTAGTTAAAAGAGTATATATACATTTTACATCTTTACATAATAGTAGAATTTTATTCATATTCTACTCCTAAAACCTTATTCTACTTGGACACTAACTATACAATTATGGTAATACAATTACGGTAAATATACAATACTAGTTACACTCAAATATCACCTACTCAATAAGTACAACAACACGTACACGGTAATATACATATGATATATTGTATATCATATGTATATTTAACACACACCCGCATGCATAGCGGGCGGTCTTTAGACGCTGAGACTGTCTCGAAAATCTTCAAAAAAAACCGAGGAAAGACCCTTTGTAAAGATATCGACAATTTGATACCTGGAGGGACATGATAGACGCGTACTTGACCACGAGCAACCTTTTCGCGAACAAAGTGAATGTCCATCTCGATATGTTTAGTGCGCTGGTGCTGAACCGGATTACCAGAAAGGTAGATAGCATTAACATTATCACAATAAACCAAGGTCGCCTTCTGAATAGAACAATGAAGTTCTAACAACAAATTACGTAACCAACATGATTCAGAGACCACATTAGATACCCCTCGATACTCGACCTCGGCACTGGAGCGGGAGAAAGTCGACTGACGTTTCGCAGACCATGACACCAAATTATTACCAAGAAATATACAATAGCTAGACGTAGACCGTCTGGTGTCCGGACAGCCACCCCAATCAGCATTTGTATACGAGACAAGTGTGGACGTCGATGAAGGACATAAATGTAAGTCATAGTCAAGTGTACCATAAATATACCGAATGATGCGTTTGAGCGCATTCATGTGCTCAACCATTGGATCATGCATAAACAAACACACCTGTTGTATGGAATACGTAATATCTGGTCTCGTGAATGTAAGATATTGAAGGCCCCGTGCAAGACTGCGATAGCGGGTCGGATCCTCGTATGGTGCGCCGGTCGCAGCACCAAGCTTGGGCTTAGTATCAACTGGAGTGGAAGTGGACTTACAGGACGATATCCCAGTCATCTCAATGATCTCAGTTGCATACTTCCTTTGGGATAAGAACAACCCACCGGCATGACGAGTGACAGCAATCCCCAAAAAATAACTCAATGGCCCAAAGTCTTTCATAGCAAACTCGGAACTAAGCATTGTCATGATAGACTGGCGTAAGGCATCGAAAAAAGCAGTCAAGATAATATCATCCACATATAATAGTATATAAGTCAAGGAAGAACCACGATGATAAATGAACAAGGAATTATCCAACCTGCTGTGAGTGAACCCAATAGTCGAAACATAGTCGGCAAACCTCTTATACCAGGTCCGTGGAGACTGCTTAAGCCCATATAAGGACTTTTTCAACAGACGGACATGATGAGGATATTTGGGATCCCTAAACCCCAAGGGCTGATGCATATAGGCTGTTTCATTGAGATTACCATGTAAGAAAGCATTCTTTACATCTAACTGATGAATGTGTCATGCTTTCGAAAGAGCCAAGCTGAGCATAGTGCAAATGGTAGCCGGCTTGACCACCGGACTAAACGTATCACCACAATCCACACCAACATGCTGAGTTTTACCATTACCCACAAGCCGAGCCTTATGCCTTGCAAACGAACCGTTAAATTGTCCTTATGAGTAAAAATCCACATAGACCGAATAATATTAATACTAGATGGACGGGGCACCAATTTCCACGTCTTATTATCAATAAGAGCATTATATTCATCGGTCATAACAATTTTTCAATTCGGGTCATTTAATGCAGACACGAGATTACGGGGTAAGGGTGATTTAAGAACATTATAATGTAAATTAAAATGCCTTTTTGGTTTAAAAGCACCCTGTTGACTACGAGTGACCGATCTATGACTCGGGGAAGAATTGAGCGGATTTTGGGAATTTTCTAGACTCGGGACGGACTAGCCAGCAGGCAGTGGGCCTGCTGGCCCAACACGGTAAGCAGAAGCAGCCAATGATGCAGGAACTGGATCAGTTCAAGTATTGGGCTGGACTGGCCCAATTGCTCAAACTGGCCCAGTGACGAGACTGGGGACAATGGCCTGAAACGGACTAGTGGGACCAGCGGGCAGTGGGCCAGCTGGAGGATTTGGGGTGCGGGATATGTTCAAAAAATGGTGAATAATATACGGGGATATACCATCATCCAAACATTTATACGAACTCGGCACGGGATTACTAACTTTAGCAAACGGAAATTGGGATTCATTAAAAATTACATGGCGACTAATGATGATTTTATTAGAGGATAAATAAAAATATTTGTAACCACGATGATTAGACGGAAAACTCAAAAAACACACGGAGTAGACCGGGCCTGAAGTTTGTTAATTGTGGTGGACGGAAATAACGAATAACATAAGCACCCAAATACCCTAAGATGTGAATATACAAAGGAGTCTTATTATATAAAATTTGAAGGGGGATGAATATGTCAAACCTTGGGAAGGAAGAATGTTAAGGTGATATGTAGTCATTTGTAGAGCATGATGCCAAAACGAGGGGTACGGAAGCATGAATCAATAAAGTTCGGACAATGTTATTAATGGTACGAATCTTACGTTAGTCTTTTCCATTTTGTGAAGATGTATGTGGGCAAAAAAAACGAAAATTTATTCCATTATTGGCACAAAATTCCCGAAAGACCCATTATCATATTCTTTGCCATTGTCACATTGAATATTCTTTATTTCCCGTTCAAACTGGGTTTTAATTAATGCTCTAAATTTTAAGGTGGAAAAAACTTGAGATTTTTTCGCTATTGGAAAATTCCATAAAAATTTAGAATAATCATCCAAAAAAGAACATAATACCGATGACCCAATGAACTAAGAACATGAGACAACCATAAATCGCTATGAATAATATCAAATGACATTAAAGTATGAGAATTAGAGTCTTTAAATGACAACTTAATATTTTTTCCTAAAGAACAAGATTGACAATTCGAAGTACTACGCGTACCCTTACATGAAATAAAACTATTTTTCTCTAATGAAGATAAAATAGACGACCCCGGATGACCAAGACGAGTATGCCACAAGCAAGGAGCAAACGCTGCAAAAGCTAACGGTAAGGCTTGACTCGAAAGACTGGAACATGGCATGATATGATAAAGATTTCCCCTACTATCACACCTCATGAGAAGACTCCCCGTCTTAAAATCCTTCACAGAAAACCCAAACGGATCAAATTCAACCGAAATGGAATTATCAGTGGTGAATTTACGGACAGACACCAAATTTTTAATTAGTTTAGGTCTGACGTCATGTGAGTAGTGGCGTCTGTGTCCATGTACCAATTTGGATCCGGAGGATTCAATCCAAGCATGTGCATCGCGATTTCAATGTCGAACATGGTGGGGCCCGCTGCGTGATGGGCCTGGTGGGGCCTAAAACTGCAAAAATTGTGGGCAGTTGTGGAAACTGGGTAGTGGGCCGAAACTGTTGCGGTATCTGGGCCTAATTTGCTGGCTGACCGTAGGGACTAATGGGCCAAGGTTTACCGAGCCAGCCCCATGGCGAGGGGGTCCACTGCTGGGACCATGCTACCTGGGGCCCACTTCCCGAATTATGTCAATCGCCACCATTGTCGGAACCACCGCGTTTGCCCCCGCGATTTTTGCCATTATTTTTCCGACTATTCTTGCCGCCACCGTGACCACATTTTTGGCTGGAATTATCAACAAAACCTGAAGAATTTGTGGAGGAACTCATCATGGCCACAGGATTAGCCCCGGTAGCCGCCTTCTTGGCCAAACCGGCTTCTTCTAAAGTAAGTATGGAGCGGGCCTTATAGAACTTTGGGAGAGAGTCACTTTGACGAATGAGAGTTACAACGCCACCATAGGCCTCGGACAGGCCAACAACCATTTGTAGCACGAGACGATCTTCACTAACGGCGCACCAACGTTGCGGAGTTGGTCCGTCAATTCTTTCAACCTTTTGCAATAAGCTGAAACATTCGGGAAATTTTTCATGTTGACGTGGGAAAATTCCTGCTCAAGGGTAACAATTCTGGAATTTTGATTATCTTGGAATATGTCACGCAGCCTATCCCAAGAAGCCATCGCCGTAGTGTCTAGCTCAATAATCGTCTGCAACATGTTAGTAGAGATAGTGGAGTAAATCCACTGAAGAACTGTGGCATCAAGAGTTGTCCATAACTTAGGATCATCCTCGCGTTGAGGCACCTCCGTATCCTCAGGAGCCACGGGGATTATGTGATGGATGACTTGATGCGAGCGAGCGTGAATTTTGAACAACTCGACACATGTCGCGTATTGGACGTTTTCTATTTCAAGAATAAGAGGGATGTGATTCTTGATATTAGAAACAACCAGGGCATGATGAAACGTGTTCTTTGACGTCGACATAACGAAAGAACAATAGGTGTTTTGAGAAGAAACAATAAAACACACACACACAAAAAGGTCACCGACGGCAATTCCGGGTAAGGGACGCCGGAATCCGATGAGCAAGGTGGACGAAAAAATTTGTGAGAAAAGAACCTAGCCTCTTGATATCATGAAAAAAATAATCCCTTGATTATTTTCATTAATTGAAAGAGTATATATACATTTTACATCTTTCCATAAGAGTAGAATCTTATTCCTATTCTACTCCTAAAACCTTATTCTAATTGGACATTAACTATACAATTATGGTAAATATACAATACTAATTACACCCAAATATCACCTACTCAATATGTACAGCAACACGGACACAGTAATATACATATGATATATTGTCTATCATAGGTATATTTAACAATATTATATTTAAAATCTATCACTAGCAAAAGAATGATATTTAAGTGAAAAACAGATTCAATACTCATTGATTTTCGAAAGGTACATCATTGACTCTAGAAAACTTCTTAGATTACAGGAAAAGAAAAAGAATTTGAATTTCTTCTGCATCATTTCTTTAGTTTCTCTCTGGGTGGGTTTGATACTAGAGTTTACATATCCAAAATATTTGTTAATTTTCTCATATTTAGTTGATCAAAAATTCATTATAAAAATCAACAAAATGACTTCGCTAGAAAAAATAGGAGAAAATAAGTTTCACAAGTGACATTTCATGCAAATAGTCTTCTCCCCACTCTACCCCGACTCATCCACCCTACCCCTCAATACCTCCTCACCCCACCCTTGTATTTTTTCCTAGATTAAATATAAATACTCTTGATACGATATTTTTAGATTAGTTACCAAACGTCAGAAAATAAATAAGAAAATCATTTATTTTCAAAAAAAAAAAATCGTGAAAACAATCCCTTAGTAACTAACACGCCCAATGTTTCTCTCCTTTTCCAATTCCTCCTTTAATTTATTTTTTTGTCTCTTGTTTTGGAGGGAAAATACCATCATTGTAATTCCACTAAGGCAACAATCGAGATTGAGGGTTTTCTTTTCAAGCATTTAAAATAGCTATTATCCCTTCCGAACTAAAGGGGTCTACATGTCTTTCGGTTTGCATATTTGCAATCATATTGTTTTAGGGGTCGTGCCTAACACTTTTCCTTCTCTTTGAAAAGGGGAAAGTCCCGAAGGCGAAACCCCCCTGTATCAGAAGCTCATTGGCCAGGTGTGATGTAAATCGAGGGATATGCGTGAGTGGCAGCCCTGTAAGGGAGAGGACCAACGGGACACGAACCCAACAACAACCCTTGCAATATTTCAGCAAAGACTGTCACCACACGGATTCGAACCCGCGATGTCGGAGTGATTGTACCCCAATCACCTTATCACTTACCAACTCGCCTGTGCCCCTGGGGGCAACACTTTTCCTTCTCTATTTGCCCTGTTTTCCCCTCTCTTTATCTTGTTTTCCCATCTGCTTTCCAGGGAAGAAATGAATGTAATATATTTACCCCTACTCCTTTTTTAGTATTATTATCTAGGTATCACATAGTTCCTTATTCTTCAGTGTGTATTATTATTTGTTGTTTCATCTGTTTTGTATCTTGATATTTTGTTGTCTTATTTTCTTTACGATCATGCATCGATTACATGTCTTTTGAGCCAAGAGTATATCAGAAACCTCTTTACACCACAAAAATAGGGGTAAGTCTGCGTACATCCTACCCTCCTCAGACCCCACTTATGTGAAAATACATGGGGCATGTTATTGTTGTAGTAACCAAGACATATTATCCTGTCCAATTCTTCCTCTTTTTATTCATTTAGGGAAAATGATTAAATTTATTTCCTGCACAATCCAAAATTGAGTAACTTCATTTTTATTCTGTCAGATTTTTTCGTCTATTACTCATATTGTTAGGAAAAAGTCTAGTTTCGACATTTACTCCATAACGACACTGTAACCTAAGGATAATTGTTAAGCAGAATCAAAAGTTTATGGATAAAATTGAATAAAAAAGACTGATGAACATCTTCACATTTGATAAGCCCAGTTAGTATATCCCAGCAAGGAGGACACCAGTTCAATAGTGCTTGCATGGGCAAGTAATAACAATAGCAGTACAAAAATAAAGCAAAGTGGCTTCAAAGGAGCAAATACGACAGACAACTGCCGCAAAATTTCTATGCAACTTCAGTTGATAATATACGCTCTATACTCATTAGTTGTAAGACCAAAACAAGCGCAAAAATCCTATAATTAACTGTACCAATCTAGGAAGAGGATTGAAAATGTAAGTACAAACAGAAAGAGCAAAAGAAAAGTTCTGCTACTGCTGTTCCGTTGAATGGCTTGTGACAGTTCTTTGTTACCAAGTTCCACATTTTGGGTAGCTTCAACTGCCTGAAATGAGAAAACCATAAATTCACACCAACTGAAGCTCAAAACTAATTACAGAAGGCATAGACTTCACCAAGAACTTCCGTGAAGTATACATTCATCAAAAGAAGACGATGAACTTACGAATACAGCATATACAATATATTGTGACATGATCTGCCAATGGAAGAATATCATACCAAATTATTTTTAGTGCAATTCAAAGAAGCGGAAGAATTTCATTCCAAATTATGTTTGGTGCAATTCAAAGAAAAATGTAACCTGGTTGATCACTTTTGGTTTACAGCCACTTCTTCTATTATTTCATTCTTTCTTAATCTTTCTTTCTTCTTTTCTTGACATGCATGCATGTCAATCGCTGACAAGGCAAGGATTGCATTGGAACACTTGATATGTGTTTAATGAACTGCATTGGAACACTTGATATGCTTCTAAATGCTTAATGAACAAAATAAAATATAACAGAGACTAGCTAGATATACATTGATGAAAGATCTGTAGATTGTGATGTTTGTTAGTTTCAACAGGGAAATGGTTACAAATGGCAAAAATGTAAAGATTGAAAAGTAGACTAGTGTACAGATTGCCTGAATTTATTTAAACAAAAGAGAGAGAAAACGACCTTCTAGTCATGTTGCAAGACAGAAGAGAAAACTACCATCTGATGACATTTGGAAAGACTTGTATCTAGATGTTGTGGTTGCCTTAGACCCCAAAAGGATACCATGCACCATTCCTTCATAAATGGGGAGCTAGCAGTAAAGATATGGAAATCTTTTGGTGCCCCATTGGGGAATAGATGGGAGGATGGTCCTATCATATCTATGCTTATGAAATGGTGGATCATCAAGCCTGTAAATACAGTACACAAAGAGATCCTTAAAAGTCGCACCTGTTATCATTTGGGAGCTATGGAAAGCTAGATGTGCTTCTAAGTATGGTGGGAAGAGGATTTATATGACCAGGATATACTATCAAGTTCTGCACCATCTCAGATGGATCATATCCAAATACAATTTGGATTTTAACTGGAATGGAGACTGGAATGCTATATGTGATCCTTTTTGTCCATACAGGATGAGGTTAAGTGCACTATTGTTAAGTGGGAAAGACCTGAGCTAAACTGGGTGAAACTAAATACGGATGGGAGTAAGCAGGTTGATGGACAGACGGACAGAACACATTGTCAGGGATAACAGAGGTAACATGGTGATGGCTTTTGCTAGAGCTTTAGACCTAAGCAGCCACAACTATGCAGCAGCTACTGCTATCATTGGCCTCAAATGGTTTCTGTCTAATGGTTATGACAGTGTGATCCTAGAATGTGATTCCATGGTAACAGTGATAATGCTTAAATCAAATAGCAAAGTACCATGCCAGTTGTATCATATAATTGAGGACACAAAACAGATTACTTCACAAATCAATGTTGTGATACAACACTGCTATAGAGAAGGGAATCAAGTGGAGCACTAGAGGACAAGATGTGATTATCCACAACGGCAATTACCTACCAAAAGAAGCTATGGGAGCTTATAGACACAACAAAATTCAAATGCCATCTTTCAGGCACAAACAGTTGAAGAAGGTTTTCAGACGGTCGGGCCCAAACTTTGTTAGTTACCTTGTATAGAGCTGATACTTTAGCTACAAATGCTTCCTCATATGTACATGGGATGTGTTTCCCTTTAGGAGAAGCATTTTGGAAAGGGGTACAATTTTTTTGTGTGCTATGTATGAGGAATGTATTCATTCATTCCAAAGGTGTATCTGGAATAGTAGTAGCTCAGCTCCCCTTGTTTATTTTTGTAATACATTCATATATGTAAGGGATCACTACCATAAGGCAAAATTTGGAAGATAAAAAACACAATATCACTAACCTGCTCGTATAAAAGCTCTATCTGTTGGGCCTGTTGCAGAACATGAGTAGACATAAGATGGTTTAACGCAGACATTTCCACCATCTTTGTTTCTGTTTCTTGAACAGAATCCAGGAGACTGTTCAGCTCTACCTGCATCATGTGAGTAATCATAGTAGGTAAGGATACAGGAACAGAGTACATTGTGATTTTATCTTTCACAAGTTACTTGTTTGCCAGAACTAATAGCCTGTTTGGCCAAGCTTCTAGAATTTTTTTGTTCTGTAAAGTACTTTTTATCACAAGTGATTTTCAAAAAAGTACTTTTGAAGAGTATTATATTGTGTTTGGTTAATCAATTTCAAAAGCATGCTTGTCAGTATTAGAGCAGCAATTTGTGTCTGGTCAATATTCCAAAAGTACTTCCGGGGAAAAACTTATTTTTTTAGCTTCTGAAAAACTTCTGCTACTACTCAAAAGTACTCATATTTTGCTCTTAAAAGCTTGGTCAAACACCTCAACTCTCTAAAATAAGCACTTTTTTTTTAAAAAAAAATAGCACTTTTAGCTTCCCAGAAGCTTGGCCAAACAGGCTATAACTCCTCTATCATCAAACTTCCCACTTACCTGGAGGGCACGTGTTTCATCGTCCAAAAGTTGTTCTTGTACTCTTACAGGCGCTGCTTGTGATACATCAGGGTCCCCGACCTCGGAGTCCCTTTTCATGTCGGGGTCCACACTACTAGAAGAAGAGGTCTCTGCAGCATTTGATTTGGTAGTGCTCTTACGCTTCCTTCTTGGTGTCACTCGGTTAATAGCATCTTGAAACCGTATTGCCCGCAACTGGTCAAATTGTGATGTGACAGAGTGAAGCTTTTCACTTAAAATTAAAACCTACATATAAAAGCAAACAATGAATATGGGGATATATATCAACACTCCAAGAATGACAAACACAGCTGTGTGCACCATTAGGTGTATAATTTTTTTTTTGATGAGAAATATATATATATATATATATACACACACACACATATATACATATATTACTAAAGGATTTTCTCCTACTGAGGGTCTAATGATAAACCAGAAGAAATATCCTTTCAAATGCCTTGGCACTATTCTCTAAAAGATCTTTTTTTTCTTCTTACATCATCAGCTTCACTCTTAGTGGGACCACAAGAGGTGGTTTGAAAACAAGTAGAAGAAACAGCTTTAGACCTACTTTCATCGATTACAGACTCTAGCTTAGGTTTGAAAATTTCACTTCATCAAGAGGTACTAAAAGCACCACAATCTAGTGATTTCACTTACTACATCTCACTTGCAAGAGCATGGCAATACGACTCACTGATATGTTGTGCACATCACATAACAACCACATAACATATGCGTTTTCCAAGAAGCAAAATTCAGGGGAAGAAAATCTGCGGTTGTAAGGATCCATATTTAAAATGGAACCTCTCCTAATAGAATCATAACAAAGACAACTACACTAAACATCAACTTTCCAAATAGAAAAATGAAACTAAATCTTAAGTCGAAGTATCTAACATAGGCACATGGACCCCGTTATTAAAAAAACATCCACATGGATACAAGAGCATTCTACGAACGGAGTCACATCAACGACGAGAACACAACATAATTCCTCTAACACGGGACATTTAATAATATCTTTAATTCAAACAGTATCGATAAAGTTACTTTAGAATTTCCAAATACCAGCAGAAAGTGGGAAGAGATGCATCAGGAAGCAGTCCTAATCAATCATGAGAATATTTAATGACTATATTATATGAAGCAACCATACCACTCCATGCTTGTGCGCTACAGTATCAGCATTCAAATTGTCGCCCTTGAGTCCAAGCCATCCCTTTGAATGTGCATCTTCCTCATTTATACTATTTCTGAGAACATCTATCTGTTCTTTGCATGATTTTACAAAAATAGTAACCTGCAGAAAGTTGTGTTAGTAAGATCCCTCCAAATTTTTCTTAATTCTAACTTCACAATCTCGATTAATTGCATTAGCATTCAAAACAAAGCTGCACAAGAAGCAGTCAACCACAAAAGTGGACAAGGATCCCTTTCTCCAGACTCAAAAGTTAACAAAGACATCAAACTTGACACAGCAGGAAAATAAGAAAATTTATCAAATATTTCAAGGGAGTAAACAAAGATGTAGTTTTCAACATTTCACAATAAATTGACTATAGTATAAGGCAGGAAAATAAATCAAATGGAGCACCTTGATTCAGAAGTGTCAATTCAGTAGGTCATAGTTTATAGTCAAACATGGAGCTAAGAGTACTCTACCACCAATTCAACTTCCATTGGCTTTCATCCTTCAAGTTTCTTAGTAAGTTCCCGAGATTTTATATTATTGCCTGGACTGAACTTAATATCGTTTATAGAATATAAAAAATTAGTTAAGCAATACAAAATAAAAAAATCATTACTATATACAAGATCGAACTTGAGAAAAATGTTCAAGATGTGTATCAGGACCAATTTATTCTATCATACACCCGGTTCTTCTCCTGGTTATAAAAATCACAAATGTGGGCTAATCCTAAAACACTTAGTAGAGCAGTGAGCTACTTAATACTTATTCAAGGTCCAGGAGGAGGAGTTTGAGGATTATGATTCCACGAAATGAGAATAGCGGACCAGGACTCACTTTCCCCGTCCATTACCCTTAGTCGTCCCTGTCACCCGAACCAAAAAAAATGGACTGGTATTATGTTAAATTTACTCTTTTTACTAGACCTGTAACTAAAACCCCTAATGTCCCTTAAAAGACAATTGTTTTAATTATTAGAATAAAATGGATCCAAATATAGCGGAATAGATATAAAAGATTCCTATAGCCATCCCAACTTGTTTAAAATTGAAAGATGATTGATATTTTGTTAAATATAAAATTGCAAATCACCACCTAATAGAGGCAAAACAGTATAATTGTCTTGAATATGTAATCCCAACTCCAAACTCACCCTTGTGATATGGCTAATTCTATTTGCAAACTGAAACACCCCCTTGTTTCATCAACAAATATTCGATAAGAGAGCATCATGCAACAACAACATACCCAGTGAAATCCCACAACGTGGGGTCCGGAGAGGGTAGAGTGTACGCAGACCTTACCTCTACCTCGGTAGGTAGAGCGATTGTTTCCGAAAGACCCTAAGAGAGCATCATGCAGCAAGAATAAAATATATCTATGTGCATCAACAAAGCAGCACGAAGAAGATAGTCTAGCTCACCGTCCTGTTCTGAAATCCATACAGAAAAAAGAAGGAAGAAAGTAAACAGATGCCAAAGTATGTAATCTTACTTCATGCTCAATGCTATCCCTCTCTCGTTCAGTTGTACGGTGCAAATCAACATAATCCTTCTTGTGTTTCATCAAAAATTGCTCCAGAGTCCCAATGCTCTCTAGCTGACAAATGAAATTTATGAAAAGGATTTTTGATTTGAGATTATTTATGAACAAAAGGATATAAAATCCAAAGCACAAGAAACATAACAAAAGAAGATAAGCATGAGGTGTAAAAAATATACCGTTTTAAGCGCAGCTTTGGTGAATCCTGACCTTTGCCGAGGTTTATGCATGATAAAAGATGCCAATAAGGCAGCTATTTTAGACTGTCAGCAAAGATCAAAGTTCAGAGGACATATAAACTACGATCTGATGGTAGTATGCCATAGGCTATAAAAAATAAAAATAAATAAAGGGGGGGGGGGGGGGGGGGGAGAGTTGAAGTTCAATTACACGAAATACTAATTTTCTCATGCAAACAAGAGAATGATAAATCATCTCAATGAAAACAAATTGCTAGACATTTGCAACCACACAAATTCATGATCAGTTTAATTACAAAACCAAGCATCTGATCCAGGGACAGTATGAACGATTAATACATAAGGAAATTGCTGAAGCTATATGCACGATCAGATTCTACAACATAGGCAAAGGAATGTAAGGTTCATATGAGCATGAAGATTCTTCAAGTCATTTCACAACACGCTACATAACTCTTTCGACCAAAAATAGAGAAAAGAAATGAACTGAATAAGCTAATGTACCTCATCATATCCCAAAGACAATGCTGATCTATGTGCAACATCTTTAAAATCTTCCGTTCTGTCTCTAACTTTTGACATTCCTTCAAGTTGCAAGAGAAAACCGAAGATACTATTCCTCCCGCATAAAACTCTACAAGAAAATGAAATTAGCAAGTTCCAATTCATCAACTACAATCTCATCTTTAACAACTTAGAATCAGAAAACAGAAACCATACCAATAGTTAGAGATATTAGGTGTCACTTTCTCTAATATACTAATCCTCATTCTTTTCTAAGAAATGATATTAACCTTACTCGTGCCCATTGTGGATGGATTGATTTGGTTTCGGATTTAATGGATATTTCAAATGCTTAGATCCTGGACGATCGGAGAATTAAATTGATTTCCTTGAATTGTTACAAAAGATTAGAAAATCAATGAATCAACTACGTCTCAATACAAGATACAATTTAGGTTGGCTATACAGAAACACTTAACATGACTTCAAATTTAAGTCTTTCACGCCAAGCACTAAAACCTCAATATATAGAATGATAAACCATACTAATAGTTGGAGATTTTAGTTGTCAAGTTCTCTTATATACTAATCCTTATTTTTTTTAAAACATGTTACTAAACTTAATCGTGGCCGGTGTGAATATATTTATTTTAAATTAAGGGATATTTCAACTTAACAGATTTCAAATGCTTAGATCGATTGCTTTGTATTGTTAGAAACGATTAGAAAATCGATAAATCAACTAAAACCTCAATATATAGAACGATAATACTTAACTCTCTTTTATTCTTACTGAATTTTCGTTCTTCTCTAGTAAAAGTTTCGAAATTTAATTACTATTACTCAAAAATCAAAACTATAAACCTAAAAATCGGTCATTTATGATCTTTCAAAAATCGCACAGACAATTAGAAATTCAAGCTAGGTCTATCATTAGACAGTGAAACAGAATTAAAATCATTGTAACCTAATTAATATAGATCATATAAGATCGAGTTCCAGGTAAAAATTTACCTTAATCAAAATCAGTTGGCCGGAAAATCAATGTTGAAGAATTTGCTCAGAAACTTTAGCGAAATCAAATCGCCTGTCGCCAACCCGACCCGACAGAAAAGTCCTCGACAATCTTGAGGACTGGCGGTGGTGATGCTGTGGTTATCGGGGGGGGGGGGGGGGGCTGGCGGAGATCCCGTCCTATTTACCCTGTGTAGTGTTTTAGCGTACTGAACGAGCGTCGGAGTAACTCGTAATGACATGTGATCAATACGTCATGGTTCCAAATGCAAGATAAAGCTGGTACAATTTGGCCCTTTCTCGAATCCCACTCCGCGTAGCGAAGCTTAGTGCAGCTCTTTAGTGTTTTAGTGTACTGATTTTAGGGGTTGTTTGGTAGCTATTAACAATGTAGAATTAATTATGGAGATATTTGATAATGTAGAAACTAGCTATGTAAGATTTAGTTATTTATGTATTTATTATTTTATTTTTATTTTATATAAAATAATATATATATATATATATATATATATATATATATTTATGCATTTTTTAAAATTGCAAATTAAATATTGTATTAGGTTTGTTGAATTTCATTCATAGCAAAAAATGCTACTAAATATGGCACTATTATGTCACACTCCAAAACAGAGGGGCATGACTGGCACCCGGACCATACTTACCGAGCATCAATGTGTCTGACTCAATCATATATCTTAACAAAAAAAATGGGTTGTCAATGACGTCATAATAGACTGAAATGAAACCAAGAAGCTAAATACAGCTATCAGAACCAACATGAGATGCATACATATAAACATATGGGCTGACGAGGCCACTATAACAGTTTGTACATCAAAATATATACCGACGAGGCATTACACAACATGTATACATAAGACGTACGTACACAAAGTATAAGTAAGAACGTCAAGTAAAAGAGAGATAAGGAGTATCAACCTGTAATTCTGGAAGTGCCACTGTGGGTCATGATATGCATATGTATATTGTATAAGCGTACATAACGTTGTTGTACTTATATATATGCGTATATAACGCCATCAAGCCTCTATGTGCATCATCAACATCATCATTATCATAATCAACTGATCAGTGGTACTATATATCATATGCGTGTATATATATATATCATCATCAACATCATCATTATCATAATCAACTGATCAGTGGTACTATATATCATATGCGTATATACATCGTATATATATATATATATATATATATATATAAGTCATTATGGACATTCTAAGCTTGTCAGAGTGACGTAAAATCATTACACCTCCGACTATCATAATGAAACTAACTTACTATTAGATGTCGTGAAACCGATAAACAACACAGGTTATCACATAAGAGGAGATAATCTAAAATGTGAAAGGTACTCCCAGGATTGGACAAGTAAGAGTCAATTAACATTTCAATAGAATGAAAACATTAGCATCTCTAATCTTAAGAATGGAGTCATTTTGGAAGGGACATTTATTCACGTTTCATCTTCGTTCGAATCATGCCAATAGAATAAAAAGATAAGCCTTACATACCTTATCGTCTATACAACCCACACAATGTCGACTTAATCCGGTGGTACCTCAATCTACAACAAGAGAATAAGAACCATTTTAAGCTACAAATCGATACAAAAGAGCGATAAACTCGTTCTATGACAATTCGGACAACACCTTCCCAAATCCTTTCACTTTCCTCATATCTCATACAACAAGCTCAACACAACCTGTGCTGAACATCTACATAACAATATCTATTCTTATAGTCATCACAACTACCTCAATATATAGCCCAATAAGGTATATTAATAACACAACTTCTCCAAGTGCTTATCTTGCCTTATCTCATCCATATAACTTAAATATGACTTAAACATGCTCAAATCTATGGAGAATAGAAAGAACTCACCTTAATACAATAAGTAAAAGCTCTGGAACAATTCTCCTTAAATTTGGAACAACCCACAACTTAGCAATAACATCAACTTGGTGATCTTCTTAACATCTACCACTCTTTTAATGAAAGACTTGAATTATTTGACTTAGGATTAGCTTAGAAACCTTTAGGAAATGTCTTGGGAGAGTTTAGGGTGTAGGAGCTCTATTTTGATCGAACAATGGATGAAAATGACGAAACACCGCTTAAATAGACAAGAATGATCGGCCACCGCATTGGATCTGCGGCTGGTTCTGCCGCATATCACCATCTATGGCCGCATATGCCATCGCATCTCCAGGTAGTGTCTGGGAGATTTCTAGGCCAATTTTGCGAGCCCATCTGTGAGGCATAAGCCATTAAGCAGGGCAGAATGCTTCGCAAACCACACTAACGACGTCGAGTTTCGTCGAAACTTACTTCCTTTGATCTGATTAGTCCCGAACTTTCCCAAATTTACTTAACATTCTGATAAACCTTTTCTAACCTTGTGGAGGGTCTCACTCTCTCCGAACCTACGTCGGCTAATTTAAGACGACAACAACATCCAAAGTATGGGATGTAACATATTACTTATGCAAGATTTAATATATGAATAACTTAGCTCCTACCTAGCTACCAAACGACTCCTTAGGAATTTTAGATTCCCCTCCCGCGCCCCGCCCCGCCCCGCCTCACTTATTTTCTTTTGAAAACAAATTTGAATTCACCCCACCCGGGCCTACCAATTTTTAATAAAAATATATATCCCGCTCTTGCCACCTTGCTAAAGCTCGAACCTACACTGCCCCGCTAGTATTGTAACCTGCCCCGCTCGTCTCATGGCGTTGCCATCCCAAAGAGCAGCATAAACCTCGGGGCACGAATTTAAGCTCCATGAATATTTAACTTTTAATATCTTATAAATTCAAATAAAATATAAATAACAAAAAAATATTACTTCAAAATTGTAAAGTTTAAGAAAAATATAAAATTGATAAGAAATGTATGTCTTTATATAAAAATGTTAACACGTGCACAAATATATAAATCTTTTCTTATTTGAAAAAGGTGAAAGACTTAAAGATATAAAACTTATAAAAATAATTCTCGTACGGATCTTTTCATCATCTAATAACCCTGAAGAGGGTAGGAATATAGATGGTATATTAATAAAGTTTTATCTAAATGTATCAAATAATAAGCATGTAGTAAGGAAACATATAGTACTAACTCAAAATTCATTTTTTATATAAAAGTCTATAATCTTTAATCAATATGAACATCATAACTGCAGAGTTTAACACTTATCAAAATCATAATTAAAAATATATAGTCTAAAAATCGTACCTATTAGTAGAATTTCATATCACCGGAGATCTCAACCCACCCTGGCTCTCATCTCCCTTTTCTTCACTGAATTCACGGGATAAATGGCCTAGGTACTTGGGAGTTTCTCAACAGACTTTTTCTGAGATTCCTATAAAGATGTAGGTTTATGAACTAATATGGTTTTAATAATAATCTTTCCAAGTGATTTATCTCTGGTATTATGATATTATAATTGATTTGGATTATAGACTAAAGAGGAGGTTTGGCTAGACATAGAGAGTTTTTCAATCGAAGTTTTGTATTGGAATTTTTCGGATGATCAGAATGTTTACAAGAGGCTCTTTATATAGATAACATCGGCTAATACATGATCATAAAATGACAAAAATACTTTTTCAAAAGTTATAAAGTAAACAGTAACAACTTTTTCAAAAGTCTAAAGTGCTACAGTTCTTTGTCTGCTATGATTGCTAATTTTTCCGAAGTTTTTTGTCTTGTTGTAATCTTTTTCAAAGCTGTCTCTTTCTCTTTTTGATTCCTTTGTTTGGTTGCTTTTGCTAAATGATTTCCAAGTGTTCTTCTTGATAATATCTTCTTGGTATTCTTTGATAACTCCATCAGATTTCTTGCTAATGTCTTCCTTGTCACTTTCTTGATTTCTTGATAATGTCTTCCTTGTCATTTTCTTGACAATGTCTTTTGTCTTTGAGTGATATGGTTTGTAATACATGGTAATACGTAGTAATACATGGTAATACATTGGGCTCCAAGTAATAAAATTACATGGTCTCTGCCAGAGTAGTAAATTGGGCTGCAAGTAGTAAAACTACATGCTCCCTGCCAGAGTAGTAAATTGGGTTGCAAGTAGTAAAACTACATGCTCCCTGCCAGTGTAGTAAATTGGGCTTCAAGTAGTAAAAACTACATGATACCTATCAGTTTATTAATTTTTTACATCCTTACGCAAAAGGATCAGAACTTCCTTCTTTTTTATTGTACTAGTAGTAGTAGTATGTTTAGTATTTAGTACATGCCTTTTTGTTTGTCCAATTGACCTCTGGTATTGGTCAATAGTCTCCTTTGCATGTTTGTGCTTTAAATTTATGATCATGTCATGTAAACCCGTTAGTTCCATAGTATCTTGTGATTGGATGTCATTGTCATAGTACATGGTAATAATTTCTTCCACTCCTCTTTTAGAGCTTCCAATAATTGATGCTTTTCTGGCTCGTAGCATGTCTTCTATCCTGTTTTTCAATGTTAATAATCCAAATGTTTTTTTTTGTACTGAGCCACTCTTGGAATTTCTCCAAGGTGCATGGTATTTTCATGTTCAAATTCCCATCATCTCCGTTGATATTACTATTTCTTCCAGTTTTGAATATCTGGCATATCATAATGGATTTTCTTGTTAAGTCGGTTGATGCATCAAATACCTGTATTTCATAAACTCCTTTTCCAAATGATTTCATCATGAGTGTTGTAGATTCGGCAATAATACTTGGTAATCTGGCAATGTTGTACATGTTCTCATCTACTATTAGTTTATCAATAAAACCATAAATGAATAATTTTGATACTATGTTCGGGTTAGCATGTTCACTGCACAAGAATCTAGGATACTTGCTCAGTTTAGCACTGCGTAAAATATGAGGGCTAGTCTTATAATCCTAAAATTTATTAATCTTCTCATAAGCACTGATATATTCTGGTGTATATTTCAGTTTGTCAGCCATTGATATTGTTGATGAAGAGGATGGTATTGAGGATGTCATAGTTGCAAGTTTTGATACAAAATGTGCTAAAGTTTTAGTAGGGTTGTTTGGCTTTTCAGTTATAGGTGATCTGGACTGGGTTTCATTTTGTAAGATTCTCATGGTTTTTAAATCTTGTATGACTTCTCTAAGCTAATTTATAAGCTGAGTATTTTCTTGTAATCTGGATATTAAGGTTTCATTGGTTTGTATAATAGAATCTATGACATTGATAATATATTCTTCAAGGTTATCACTGTTGATCGACATTGTTATATCTGCTAAGAAAATCAACTAAAATATTTTTAGTTCCAGATATATTCTTAACAATAAAATCATAACAACAAAAGAATGATTGTCATTTCCTCCTTTTATTCAATTATGGTAAAGGATCTATCTTGTTTGTAATAAAAGCTTTTACATGCGTGTTGTCAGTTCTAACAATAAATTTTACTGTTAATAAGTGGTAATGAAATCTTTTTATTCCAATTTTTACTGCTAATATTTTTTTTTCATTAATATGATAATTTTTCTCATTTGGTTTCCATGTTCCACCTCCATATCCACAAATTAGTGGTTTTTCTTTATTTATATCATCTTTATCATATGCTGTGAGGAATGTTCCCCATTCTATATCACTAGCATCAATAAAAAGTTCTAGTTGATCTTTTTCCGTTAGTATTCTATGTTTTGGTAATGCTTTTACTTTTTCCTTGATTTCTTTTATAGCTTTAGTATATTCTTCTTTCCATTCAAAGATTATGTTTTTCCTTGTTAATTCTTGTAATGGTTTTCTTAGGAGTGGTAAATATTTTATATGGTCTGAAGCATAATTTATTACTCCTAAGAATTGTTGTACTTCTTTTCTAATTTCTAGTTTTTCTTTGAAATTCTTTATCTTCGTTACCATGTGTTATTGTAGTTGTAATCCTTCATTATCTATAATATATCCTAAATATTCTATATTATTTTTAAAGATTTCAAATTTCTTTTCAGTTAATAATATTCCGTGTTGTCTTACAGTTTTTATAAATTCTTCTAAATGTTTTATATGATTGTCTAGATTATCACCAAATATTAATATGTCGTCAACATATACTATACAAAATTTTGTTAATTTTCTGAACACTTGGTCCATTCTTCTTTGAAATATTTGTGATGTATTCTTTAATCTAAAAGGTAGTACATTCCATTCATAATGTCCTTGAGGGACGCTAAAGACTATTAAAGATTTTGATTACTTTGTTAGTTTTTTTTTGCCAAAATCCACTTTTACAATCAAACTTACTAAACCATTTTTTATTTCCTAATCTGTTAATAAGGTTTCTTTTATATGGTAAAAAATATCCATCAAATATTGTCTTTTTATTTAGTTCTCTATAATCAATTACCATTCTAGTTTTTCCTTTTTTTTGTTCAATATGTTTCCTTACTAAAAAGGTTGGGTTACTATGTGGGCTTTTACTTTCTTGTATCATTTTTATTTCTAATAATTCTTTTATTTGAGTTTCAAACTCTTTTTGATCTGTTGGACTATATCTAATAGGTTTGGATCTAACTATATCATTGAGATTTATTAACTTAATTTCTGCATATATTTTTTCTTTTTCCCATAGTTGAATTGGATTTTCTCCAAAGTTCATTTTTAGTATATTAAGATATTTTTCTTTTAATAGTTGTAGTTATTATTTCTATCTGTTTTTATAGTACATAATCTTAATGTATGTATTGATAATATTCTTTTTAATACTATCCATTTATTACAAGGTGTTTATAGGCTAAATGTATTGTTATCTATAACTTGTGTTTTAAAGTAATCTAAGAAATTGTTTCCTAATAATACATGTTGTTTCATATTATCTAATTGATATATTATTGGTAATCTGAATATTGTCTTTCCTAATACAATTCTCATGTTTTCTGCTACTATATCTAATTCTTTTGATTGTTCATTAAATCCTGATACTCTTGCTCTATGTGATCTGGTTCTTTTCCATCTGTGTGATTCTAATACATCTTTTCTAGCTAAACATAAATCTGCTCCGCTATCAATTTTTTATTTTATTTTATCATTTTGTTAGGCTTATATTCTATATGGGCTTCAATGTAGATTGCTATCATTTTATTAGGTATTAGTATTTTGTCTGATATCCATTTCCCTTAATCTTTGTTGGAGATTTTCATCTTGTTCTAATTCTCTTACCTCTTGGCGAATGTTTTCATCTTCCATTATTTCTTCTATACTCCTTCTTATTCTAATAAGTTGCCAATTTATCTCACTTAATCTTTCTCTTATTCTACTAAGGTTTTTAGTAACCTTGTTATATCTATCATTATAATGTTTATTTCATGTTTCACTTGTAGTTGTAGTTTTAACAAGCTTATAGCGAACATGTCGTTCACATTGTATCCAATAATTTCTTTCTTCTAATAATTTTTTTTTCTTGTACGTTCATTTTACTCAGAACTACTTCCACTATCTGAGTGTTGGTTAATAAAGTTAACATTTTCTAATTCCGATTCACTTTCTTCATCAGTTTGACTGACATAAAAGTCTTCTTATTCATACCATTTATCATTATCTTCTCTAATTTGTTGTAAACTCATTATAAATTGTGTCGTATTTATATATTTTATTCATTTTTTCTTTAGCTTTGGGCATTTATTAGCATAATGTCATTTTTCATTACAATTTCAGCATTTACATTCTTTAACCTTTTCTGCTTCTACGAGTTTTACATATTTTCTTTTTCTAAATTTTCTCTTGTATCTAAATTTCTTCTTGGTTTCAGAGGTATTTTTATATCTTTTAAATCTCTTTTTTCCTATACGGTTTGTAATAAGGTTGTTTGTTATTATAATTTTTATAATTATTATTTCTCCTATATTTCTTTGTTTGATATCTTTTATTACTTTTCTTATATTTCCTTTCTTTTCTTTTCTTTTATCATCACATCCAAATACTAGTTTTCTTTATGTGAATCCACATATTTCTCTTAATCCTAGTTTTTTTTTATCTTTTTAATCTTTTGTTGCATTCTAAATTCTTCACATTTTCTCATTAAGTATTCTATCGGTACTCTTATTCTTTCTCCTAATGTGTTTTCTTTTGATTCTGGTTGGGTATATTCTTTTGATACTTTAGTATTATAAGACGTTGGCAAGTGATCATAATAAAGTTGTTGATATATTAAACTTTCTTGTGGTAAGAATCTTGCTTCATAAAAGAACTTACTAAAACTAATTGTATATTCTGGTAATTTATTAATCTTGCAACATTTCATATTATTCAAATTCATTATTATTTTAGTTTTTCTTTCTGCAAGTACGTTTTCTCTAGCTACTAACCACATTTCTCCTAAAAATTCTCTTTTTAGTATAATATCAAATATTATTAACATAGATTTTCAATCAGTTGTATGGCTAGGTACTTTTCCTCTTAATTGGTATGCTATAGATTCTATCTAATATGCTACTTTTTCAATTAATGTTTTAGATATTACGTCATACATGTATTCTAGGTTTTCTGTTTGTGTAGAGTTCATTAATGCTATATACATTCCAAGATTCCAATCAGTTATCCTTCTTCCTATTTCTTGTTCATCATAAACATTATCTAGGTCTAAAAAAATATCCATTGTAGTTTACTCCTTGTGCCATTGATCCTACAAATTCTTTAAATTTAGCTTGTTGTCCTACTGGTATGTGGTTTGGTAATCTAGTTCATTTTCTTGTTATTATTTCTAAATTAGGGTCTACTAATTCTTCTTTAGGATAATTATTTGCATCTTCATTTATTACATCTATTTCTGTTTCTATAGGTCTATTAAATTCATCTTCTACATCACTTTCAGGTTCTTCTTCTATGATTGCATTTACTCTTTTCATTTTTTGTAAAGCTTCTATTATTTGATTGTTTTCTTTTACTATTTCTGAGTTTTCTTCGTTCTCTACTTCTTCTATAAATTCTACTACTTGTATTTCTTGGTTAGCTAATTTATCGTTGCTATCTTTGTCTGAGTCACTATCAATTTTTTCGTTACTACTAGTTGTACTTTCATCACTTGTTTTAGTATTTTTCCTTACTTTCTTTTTCCTTTTAACCTTCTTATCTGTTCTCTAAGGATTTGTATTTCTTCCTTTAATTCTTCTAATTCTTGTTTTACCTCATTTAATTCTTCTTTTGTTTGTTTTAATTCTACCTTGGTTTCCTTTAATGTTTTCTTCGTATCTTTAAATTTGTGTTTATATTTTTTATATTTATCATACCATTCTTCGTTATTATGTCATCTCAATTTTGTATTCTCTGTTTTTAACTCACATATTTGTTGTTCTTGTTTATCTAATTTTAGGTTTAAATATTCATAGGTTGTTTTTTTTGTGTCTTTTAAGTAGATGTTTTCTTCTTTTGAATTTTTATCTTTTTGTTGTGTCTTTGTCTTTATAGGTTCATACTTGTAACTTTCTTTTTCTATAATATTTTTTCCATGATTTTTTAAAAACGTAAGTACACCGAGTACACTAGATTCTTATTTTTCCATTAAAATTATCCTTTTTATTTAATATTGCTAGATTATCCAATGTTTTTTCTACTTCTGTGGATAATTTTGATTTTATTTTACTAATAACTACCATTATAGGTTCTTTACTTCTTCTCCACGCATCTATTGGTATGATTTTATGTTATTTTAAGTGAAGTCTATTTTCCTTAAAAGGAAAGCTCATGCAGTATATAATTTTTTATCAAGAAGGTCCAAAGCTTATTGTATAAGACAAAGCTATGATGCACCTTCTTTCATTCATCCTATAACTCTTTCTTGATTTTCCTTTTTGATGACGATGTTTCTTGACTTTCCTAAATAACCAACACAGTTATCTATGCCTCACATTTTGGTAGTAGTTTAGCTCTATACGATAAATTGTTTTCAACTCTTCTTATGATTATGTCAATCTAGATGTAAGTCTTTCAATTTGTAAAGGAGTATTTTGTGCTTTCTCTATTTTCTAATCTGTAAAAGAAATAATATGCGTTTTCTCCGTTTGTGGCTTTAATATGGAAATAACATTTGAAAGTATTACATGTTTTACTTTCTAATATGATGTTGGAAGTGATATTCTGCTTTTTATTCTTTGAAAATAGACCTATCAGCATCAGCACAATAAGCAGATGAGCTGTCCAGCTATGGACAATGAAGGTAACAAACTATGGGAGGATGCTGTGTCAAGGTTTTATTTGTATACATGGCTGAAAAGAAACTTATTCTTAAATTCTCGTAGGAAAGGGCTGTGTTTTTACATACGATGTTGTTGGTTCCTATGAGAGGGTTGGGTATAGTTCTCAAGGTTCAGGTGCAACTTTGATCATGCCTTTCCTGTACAACCAATTAAAGTCTCCTAGCCCTCTATTGCTGCCTGCCAAGGTCTGGTTCATACTTCTATTTTGCCAAATTTTCTTTCGAGTATATGAAGTACCTAGTGCTGTCAAACTCATCTAAGAATTGCGAGAAAGAAAAACATGATTTATTGCTAATGAAGTTCCCATGACCTGCACAGGATGCTGTAACTCCACTTTCTGAATCAGAAGCCATTGACTTGGTGAAGACATGTTTTGCTTCAGCAACAGAAAGGGATATATACGAATACGCGTATACGCGTTTTGTGAGTTAAAATTTCTGGGGTTATCCTTGCCTATTGATCTGGTATTTAATGGATGATTTAGTTTTATAAGTGCTGCAGGGTGAAGTTTTATACAAGGTTAAGCTATTATCATCATCTTTTTTTTCTGAGCGCGTTGCTATCATATTGCAGGGCGACAGTCTTGAAATAGTCGTGTTGAATGCCGATGGTGTTTACAGGGAAGAAATGGATCTCAGGAGAGATTGATTTCTTTTGTGCCGGGTTCCTGTGATTCGATTTATGTTTGGTTAGTTCTGAAGGCTTGAGTCAATGCATATGGACAGTGAAATCCCAGGACGACCCTTTCTATGGCTGTATCCACAGCAGTTATTAATTTGTTGATCACATCTGTGTATGTACTGTAAACTGCCGTTCCTGGAAATGCTATGCTGAATTATAAAAGAACTGATTGTAATTTACTGATTGAACTAGATTTACTAGCTTTTTTCACCCAAGTGAATTTCCCCATGCTACCGATCTCCGAGAGCATACCTATGTGACAATTTTTTTGCTAATATATGTAAGTAGTAGCAGCTAAATTAATAATTAGGGAATTTTTTTTTAGATGAATTCCATTCGATCCCCCTTTATCACTCACAATAATAACTCTAACAATATAGTGATAAAAAAGAAAATAGAAAATCATGCCACAGAAATTTAAGAACCCTTTCCCATTTTTTTTTTTTTCGTTCTTATCCTTTCCCAATTTGGAACAACCCGTTGGCCATAAATAAGTAAAAATAATGAATAAAAATATCATCACTTTTTGTAGAGATACCAAAAAAAGGGAACCTTTTATAGGTTTGGCTGCATAACTCAGAACCTTCCAAATCATAAAACAAGTGCTGTATAAGCGCATTTGTCCCTGGCCTACTGACAACCGCCATCACGACTGCAGGCAGGCGACAGAGTGACCGACGGGCAAGCAAGAAAGAGATCAGAGCCGATGTATCTGGCGGCTCGTATTGTTTGTTGATCATAAGAATTAAGTCTTTTTTAATTTTCCTTTCCTTACCTAACCTAGCAAAAAGAAAATACTCAATAGAAAGCCACCCTTTTTCAAAGACTTTACATAGCACTTTACTCGCTAGGGGATGGAATTCATTCACTTGCATTCCTGCTAGCACTACAAAAAGCTCCGGTCTTAATGCCCCTACTACTGTTGTGCAGCCTTTCCTCGGGTTCGTAGAGTCGGGTTTCCTGTTTACCCACAACGGAGGAGCCGCCCCCACCAGGCAGGTGGCCACGGGTCATAACGCACTCTTCGCACAACAAATCCACTTTGAAGTTGACTTATTCGCTCGGCCAATCGTCGGAATGTGTACGAGATACCATAAGGGCCCAATATCTCAATAGCACCTTTGTCTAAAGCTTCGAAGGAGACTTCATATCCTTATTTTAGATTTTTGAATTAAATTTAAGTTTAAAAGAAAATGTCTCTTAAAAATTATTGATAAGTATGTTTTCTTAAAATGCTAGACTTGTGATCTCGAAACTAAACAAGTTACTTGCTATAAGCTAAAGATAACTTGATGGTATGAAAATTCTTTACACTAACTGTATATACAACTTAAAACACTTTTGAATTTTATATTAGATTGAAAGACTCATCCTACTTTTTTATTTCCTTCAGTAGGCACTTACAATTCTATATAATGGTTCTCCAATACTATTACAAACAATCAAACATCTTCCTCTTCTCCTTCCTCTCCAATACTTTGATATTTTCATTCTTCATATCTTCCATAATATCTACCTCTCACTTTCCTCTCCCTATTTCATTTTTTTCTTCTAGACTCTACAAAGATACTGCTCCATGATTTTCACCTTAACGCGTACATGTTTTACTTTGGTTCTTGATGTTTAGGATTCATGTCTCCGGTAATAAGTGAAGTCCTTCTTTCTGGTTTTACCATAAACTCAACCCTTCGTCGTGGTACCCATTTAGTCCAATCCTTCTCTGTGTTCTTCCTGTACTGGTTCTATGTGTTCTCATGAAAAAAAAAGAACCTTCCTTGATTCTCAGTTAGCTATTACTATAGTATTTATAACCTTTAATTTCTAGTTACAACACCATCTTTTTTCGTGTATTCGGAACTCAATAGTCCGATTAATCCATATTGTGTCGCATAGGATCCACTAAAGGTGATTTATATCCAAATTCACTAGTTCGACTAATATAGATTCGCGTTGCACAAGCCCATTAGAGGGGGTTTAACCATCGAATTCACAAGTCCGATTAATTCAGATTTGCATCGTGTAGGATCCATTAAAGGTGATTTAACCATCCTCTATCTTGAAAGAACATGCCTTATCAATCCGGTTTTTGTTTCCGCCCTTACTCTATCTTTGAAGTTGTATATGACCCATTAAAAGATATTTAACCAACCGCTGTCTGTAATTCACAAGTCTGACCAATCCAGATTCGCGATGCATAGGACCTAAAGGTGATTCAACCATCTGGTATTCAAAACAAGTCGACTGACTCGACTAATTCAAATTGACACTCGTAGGGTCCATCAATTAATTCTTGAAGAGTTTTTTTTTCTTGAGAGTCATGGCTTCATTTAGTGGAACTACTTCAGGGTCGAGCCAAGAAGATCTCCAACAACTAATGGACCAAAGGAAACGCAAAAGAATGATATCAAACAGGGAATCAGCAAGAAAATCAAGGATGAGGAAGCAAAAACATTGTGATGATTTAATGGCTCAAGTAAATCAACTTAAGGAAGAAAACAACCAAATTGTAACAAATATAAACACGGTGACACAACTTTTCTTGAATGTGGAAGCAGAAAACTCAATTCTCAGAGCTCAAATGGCTGAATTGAACCACAGGCTGCAATCTTTAAACGAGATCATAAACTCCATGAACTCAGCAAACTCTGCATATTCGTATCGGGGACTCGAAGCATATTCGTATCGGGGACTCGAAAAAGGTACTATTTTTGAAGGATCTGACACATACGCAAAGATATTTTTACAAGGTCCGAGCAGCATATCTGCTAATTATCATCATGAACTAGATGATGATTTCTTGAACCCTTGGAATTTGCTCAATGTGAATCAGCCAATTATGTCTTCTTCTGATTTCCTCATGTACTGAATTGGTCATTTGATCCTTGTAACAAAAAAAAACACTAATTGAAAATGTCGTGGCCTGTGTGGATTTTTAGCTTGGCTTTCCATGAAGGTATTTGGTTAGGTTCAAAAGAAATAAATGGTTGTCTCTTATGTTATTTTAAAGAGATAATGCAAGTTCCATTATTGTGTGTGCTACACCTCTATTCGTTTTTAGTTTAATGTCTATTGTCAATATTGTTGGGATGCATCATACTTCTCAATTCTTTTTGTTTGTAATAGTGGTTTTTTGGTGGGATTGCAAGTTCTTTAATTATTGCATCTAGTGTCTGTTATCTTTTATCGTGGAAAATATCAAATAATTTTGTTCATCAAGACTTAAAGTAAAAAAAAAGAAGAATCACTTGATACTTTTTGTCACTATTAGAAAATGTTTCTTTTTAAACTAGTTTTGTTAGCATGTTCAAGATTAGTCTTCAATTTTTGAACATAAACTAATATGTTCAAATAGTCATTCCTACATTTTTCTTTAAGTTCTTTCCTACTTGGTTTTTTCCTATACAATGATACACATCATTGCACTTCGATGAATGGGAAATATTTATAGTCCAAAAATGTAAATGCTTGCGGGAAGGTTGTAGCAACCCAACTTCTGTTAGTATATCTGTGTTCAAAATAGTAAATTAAAAATTTGCAGAAAATTGAAAAACAAAAAATGCAGAAACATAAAATATCCGAGATCACAAAATCCATTGTGTGTTTTAAGGAATTTAATCCCCTCACTATACTCGAGGTGTTGAGTTACTTCTTCTCAGGATAAAACAGATATACCTGTCGCAGGAGTAATTGTACCTCAAACGCCTACGACTTCATCGAACTCAAAGGCGGTAACAAATCACATAATGACTCAATTTTTGTTCGTAAGAAAAAATGCAGAAATAATTCGAAAATATGATGCAGAAACTGAGAGAATGCCTCTCTATTTATAGCTAGAAGTTTGAGTTCAAATGGTGCGAAATCCGCTAGTTCGGAAATGGTGTCTGTCTGTAAGAGGCTTTGTGGCTTTTCAGAAATTACGTTACCGTTGGAATATTTTTTCGCGAATTGTAAAATTAAATTTTGGGCGGTAATAATATTAGAAAATGGGAAAAGAAATAACATAAATGGAAAATAAATTTGGTCCAAAAATTTATCAATCAATTCATTTGATCGAAGCCGAGCGATGATGACAACGCGAGGGAGACTCTCTTCTCAACTCCTAATGAGCTAGAAAATGTGTTTTTATATATAAGCACACTAGTCTTCCTTTCCACCATCCACGAGGGACAAAGTTCCTTCAAAAATGTCTTTACTCAAATTTTTATTTCCCCCTCTCATTTCTCATTCACACCAACTTAAACCCAACAACTTCTTATACTATAGTTTTGTATTTCATATTGTGTTTTGACTGTGCTTATAGGTTGATATTATGAGTTATGACTTATTGGTATGATTCGAGTTGAGTCTTGAAATGATCGGACATGTTTTGAATCAGTTTTCGAATTAAAACTACTGTTGGTCCATAGTATTTGGTACACTTGAAGTAAGGGGCCTAGTTTGGTTGTCTCCGAAAACCTAATACTTAATGGGTGGAATTGGAATTTTTAGCCCTAAGTAAAAGTATTAAATGTTAAGGTTTAGCAACCTAAATGAACTCTGATTGGGAACCTAATTGTATATTTGGACTCTACAACTTGTGGTAGCCCGGCAAGTAATTAATTCGGAGGTTTAATCATATTGATTGGGATTTGACTTTTTGAGTGGACTTTAACTTTCGGGCTTTAAATTATGAATATTAGTCTAATGGATCAGTTTAACACTATTAAGTACTTATATGCATAGATCGGAGTCATTTAGCTCGGATAGACGTAAATTATGACTTTTACCTCTTAGAGGATTTTCCAATCAGAAAAAAAACAAAAAGAGAAAGAACGATTTAAATCATATTGTATACACCCTATGTATATAAAGTTAATGTGTATGTGAGGTGACGAGCGTATAATGATCAGGAACCGGGTAATAATACGGAGTTATAGTAGTGCTACTTTCATTTATCGTGGATGATGTATCATACATGTCATTATATGCATATTGTCATTGCAAGTATAATATTATGTGCATTTGGTATATGCTAGACTAACATTATGCATTTTATATATTGTAGTGATACACATGCTTAGTTTGGATTATTGTGACAAACGTTGGATGTTTATTGGTGGAGGTGCCCCACCACAATAAATCCTTTATTTAATTGAAGGGTTCAAGACCTCTTGGACGTCCTGGAAAAGGATTAAAAATATGGCAGAGTATGGGCTTGAATTATTGGCAAATTAAAAACAAATTATGGAGATAATACAACAAAGTGACAGACTAGGCCTAACATTTCTAGATCACTTCAATTGTTATACAACCATGAACGTCAAAACTGGTTTGCCCTTTCTCAAGCGAAAAATATATAATAAGGTGAGTGACAAGATATTAACAATTTTAAAAGGGAGTAATCCAAGGTTTCAATTATTTTATTTTCTTTTTATAATGGGATTAATGGGCTGTGCTCAAGAAACTTGCAAATTTTGAAATAGATGACCTCAGCCTCACAACACAAGCATTATTTTATAATGTCTTCTATCATGCATCATCCACTTTAAGAAAATGATAGCTCACTCTATGCAACATCATTATGGTACCTTTTTTTTTTTTTTTGGTTTTCACCGACTATTCGATATTTGCGGTGGAGCCGACTAAATCTAGATCGCGTGTTGCAGAGCCATTTTGGAGGCAACACTCCCGACATAATTTTTTTCATTTTCAAAGTTCGAATTCGAGATCTCTGAGTAAGGGTGGAAATCCTGAACCATCCCACCACAACTATGTTAGTTGATACCTTTATATTCGTTTGACATATTTTAATTTATCGTTTACAACTTGGAATTAGATATAAGGATCAAATTTATAGGTTAGGGGGATGTCTCCTATTTAAATATGCAAGTTGTCAAAACATCAAAGTTGCACTTTAGTAATATCGATCAGAGTTTTTTCATTTGGATCATTTTCCTCCCCTTTCCTATTTCCCTATTTTACTTTATTAAAAAGTTTCAAAAAGGTTAGAAAATTCAAGAGACTATTGAGGATAGCCTTGATGTATAACATATTTAGTTATTTACACAATCAAATAAACAACCTATCAAATAATTTTGTCCAAAGAGAAAAATGAACAATGGTTAATTGTTTAATTTCCTTTTAAGTTATGTTGGATATATAAGTATTGTACATATATTATTAACTGTTAAAAGTTATGATGGAGTGATAAGTATTCCTTTATCCTTATCAGATGTTTCGGGTTTGAGCGCTGAAATATAGTCGCCTTTAGTAAGCAACATGACTTTACTCGAAAAGTGAAATTTTTCAGCGCAAACTCAATTAGTTGAGCTCCAAAGCGAATATCAGACACCGCATGAGCAACCAAACACACCATAGTCATTTTTAACTGCTTACTAAAATTATCCAAGGAACACAAGGGTTTGGAAAATAAATTGTCATCTATTTCTTCTCCTCCCTCCTTTCTCCCTTGGCCACTTCCCTTCATCCATGTTTCATTTTTTCCTAATTATTTTTTCTTGGGTGACGGATTTGGTTGGTTTTTGGTTGGAAAATAGAGACTGTTTAAGTTAAAGTTGTTAAGATCATTTCAATTAATTTGCCAATCATCTTAGTTTGGTTTAAAATATTGACGGTGACATTATTAATTTATTATAAGGATGTCATGTATAATTATGCTATTAAAAATTAGGTCTTGGTTATCACTTGAGAGATATCAAACAGATAAATTATTGAGTAAAGTAGTTGATTACCTTATAACTACAACTTCCATGTGATTGTGATGCATAGGCACTGAATCATGTGATTATTTTTGTGAACTAATTAAAGTAATCTTACATATGCAAAGTCCATTATAGAAAATTCTTGCGATGCTAATTTTTTATTTATTTATTCTTGTGAGGCTAATTTTTTATTTATTTATTACAATTGAACTTGTCTGCCCTTTTTGCAATTTCTTTATTCTTTCTCCTTAAAATAGAATTAAAGATAAAAATTATTTACAGATCAATCTGTCCAATGACATGCAGTTTTCTTTAGAATAAAGTAAAAAATTGAGTTAAGGCCTCACATTTAATATTTTTTAAATTAACTTAATCATTACTTTAGAAAAATGACACAACTTGCACAGCGTGTGATGGTATCGTTTAAATGGCTTGCTCTCCCTTCCTAAATTCATTTTTTTTAAAAAAATATTATTTGTTATATATTTTTAATTTACTGGTAAGCTAATTATTGAGCTTCGCGCCGCCTAAAGTCCGTCTTAAAAGAAATGCAAAATTGAATCTTGTATAATATAATCGTAGTTCTTTCAAAAAATAAAAGAGACTAAGTTGTGTTACGTACAAACAAATGTGACTATTAAAAAGAGAGTGCTTGAGCATATAAGACAAATTCTACAGAATGTAGACTACCACCTCCATCAGCCTCACCTGCGGCAAGTACTGAGGTGCCATAAGTGATCTTCCCTGTTGTTGCAAATGACCACTGTGAATAACACCAAGTTTAGTTGTCGCACTGAAGTTAGTCCAATATTGTTGGCAACTTAGCCAGTCCTGATGTAAGCAAAATATTTTTGTTAGATGTTGTGTTAAGGTTGTAGATATTATTTAAAGGAGAAGGTCATTTGGTAATAGAACAAATACAATTACCATGTTCACCTTCACCCTAAGGAATATATCCGATGTCGTCTCAGCATGCATGATTGCATTCGACATGTATTGCTGTACACACAAACCATTTTGCACCTCAATGGACGATTTTATTATTTCATTAGAGATCTGTCATGTAGAAAAAGAGAAACTAAGAATCCACCTGTTTCCATTAATCAATTGAACAATAAATAGGTAAAAAAATAAATTAAAAGACATTGGTCACCAAGAAGCTAGTCATAGAAATGAGGATATTGTCAAGTTTAACTCTTTTATGTCATAATGATTTACCAAACCAAATTACCAATAAAAATGACTTTGAAAATCATCTTAGCTTCCCTTCTAAAAAAATCATATTAGCTTCTTAAAATAATATTGATCTTAAAAGATTAGTACTTGGACCATAGGTATCAAAATGAATAAATAAACATAGTAACTCATTCTCAGTATTTCTCATATAAGGATGTATATATCCTGAGACCAGAGGCATCATTAATCTGGCAAGTGGCAACATAGTAAACTTGCAACTGCATGTCCAATTGGAAGAAAAGAAGATAAGCTTATTTTTACTGTCCACATTCCAACAGGTAGAAAAAATATATAGAATAATTACTCTTCTGTCTATAGGCCAATGGCACATGCAATAGTTGCAGTTCAAAAGGACAATCTTGCATACTACTATAAATCTTAGCTTTAAAACTCATAATTCTCACCTAAGAATCTTAAAAATATAGTAAACCACAAAATCAATAAATGTAAGCACATATAAACAGAAGTATCAGCATGAAAATAACAGTAAATAGAATGATTACCTACTTCAAGAGTAGACCGATAACAGTAAAACTAATCTTGAAAAGACGAATTTCTAACTCCTCTGTAATTAACATCTGATCATTAGAACCGTTTTAATCAGAAGTATGTCCTCAGGCAGTAAAAACTGAAGAAACAACTTACCTATTGAAAAAATCATGTGGCCCTCTAAAATCAAAGTTAAAATTGCAAAGCATGATGAAATTTGTACGTCCTCGGTGATGAAGATGAGAAACTCACAAACAATAATAAACAAACACGGTATACAACTTTCAAAATACATAAACAATAGCTTTCCACAAAACACAACAGCAAGAGAATATAACAGAAAATACAGCTGCAAAGTTTCATCGAAATCAACAGTAACCAAAATACTGATAGAATATATGAAAATATATTCTTTTGATATCATTAGTGATCTTTTGTATTTTTAATTATTGTAGTAATCTTTTGTATTAGTTACGTGTATATTTGATTTCTGTAATTATAGCCTAGGATGACTATAAAGCTAATTACACTAATGAAATCGTCAAGGGATTATTCTCTTTCATGATATCAGAAGCCTAAGGCAAATTTTCTCTTCCCTCCTCACTACACTTCCGCTGTGCCCTACTCGGCATCATCCCTTCTGCCGCCCAATTTTCCCCCCCTCAGTCATGTCTAACACAAAGAATACCTTCCATCTTGCTCTTGTAGTCTCCAACATCAAGAAAAACATCCTTATCGTCTTTGAAATGTAAAACGTTCAATATGTGACGTGGGTGGAACTTTTTAAAATTCACACAGGGTCTCATAGAGTCCTCCATCACATCGTCAAACCGGAAAAAGGCAAGGAGAAGGTGCCTTCCACCGATGATGAAATGGAGTTATGGACAACTCTTGATGCTACGGTCCTCCAATGGATATATTCCACCATCTCTACGGACCTCTTTCATACAATTATCGAACCCGATTCCACATCAATGGAAGCTTGGAATAGGTTGCGTGATATATTCCAAGATAACAAAAATTATCGTGTTGTAACCCTTGAGCAAGAATTCTCTCACACAACTATGGAGGATTTTCCGAATGACTCCGCATATGGTCAAAGGCTCAAGGAATTGTCGGATCAACTCAACGCCGGAGCACCGGTCACGAATGACCGTCTCGTCCTCCAAATGGTTGCAGGCCTCTCCGAAGCATATAATGGGGTTGGAACTCTCCTTCGTCAAAGCAATTCTATCCCACCTTTCTACCAAGCACGTTTCATGCTAACTTTAGAAGAGGCCGGATTGGATAAAAAGGCCGCAACTGGAGCACATTCTGCCATGAGGAGGCCATGTCCCGAGACACTGATGACTCTCAATCATTCTCTAAAAATTATAGTCAAAACTATGACAACAGTGGTGGAAAAAGGGTTAAAACCGCAACCACGGTGGCAAGAACCGCGACGGTGGCAAGAGTGGTGGTCGTGGTGGCAGTGGAGGATGTGGTGGCGGCCAGCAGGGATCTAGGCCACATCAGCCTTGGGCCAGTGGGCAGTGGCCCATCCCGCCTTGCCCTTACCCAACACAACATTGGGCCAAGCCCACTAGCCGGCAGTAATAGGCCTTCGCTGCAACAAGCCCAACAACCTTCCCGACCCACATGGATATCGAGGCAACGATGCATACACTTGGGCTAAATTCTCCAGATACAAATTGGTACATGGACACCGGTGCTACTTCTCATATGACATCCGCGCAAGGTAATCTCTCGTCTTATTTCAATTTGAGCAAAAATCATGGCATAATTGTTGGTAATGGTCATTCAATTCCAATTAGTGGTTATGGTCATACAAATTTGCAGCTTTAGCGCCTTCTTTATGGCATGAACGTTTGGGTTATCCGGGCGCATCTGTTTTTAACTCACTTAAAAACTCTAAATTTATTGAGTGTAATCGCACTCGTAGTTCTAATGTTTGTCATTCTTGTCCTCTTGGAAAATATGTTAAATTGCCTTTTATTGCATCTAATTCTATTACTATGTTACCTTTTGATATTATCCATAGTGATATTTGGACATTTTCTGTTTTGAGCTCTTCGGGCCACCATTATTATGTTTTATTATTGGATGATTACTCTATTTTTTTATGGACATTTTCGTTATCTAAAAAGTATCAAGTGTATTCCATATTTATATCATTTATCCGTTCGTAATTTGAACGGGATGTTAAGAACATTCAATGTGATAATGGAATGAAATTTGATAATGGGTCATTTCGGGAATTTTGTAAGGCTAATGGTGTATCTTTTCGATTCTCATGTTTACATACTTCATCACAAAATGGGAAAACCGAGAGAAAAATCTGCACCATTAATAATATTGTTCGTACATTACTAACCCATGCCTCATTACCACCTTCATTTTGGCATCATGCATTACAAATGACAACTTACCTTCTAAACATCCTCCCTAGAAAAGGATTAGCCTACCAATCTCCACTCGAATTTTTTTATCAAAAAGACTCATCTTATTCTCATCTTTGGGTATTTGGGTGTTTATGTTATCCTCTCTTTCCATCCACTACCATAAATAAACTTCAAGCCCGCTCTACTGCTTGTGTCATTTTGGGTTACCCATCTAGTCATCATGGTTACAAATTCTATGATTTATCCTCTAACAAAATCATCATTTGTCGTCATGTCATTTTCGATGAAACCCAATTTCGTTTGCTAAGTTGCATAGTTCAACGTCCCGTTCATATGATTTTTTGGATGATGGGATTTCACCTTATGTGGTCCATCACTTGGCCAAGCCCACACCAGGGTACATGGACCAGTTGGCCCAATCCAGCGGCAATCGATCCACTGCTAGTTGGATCCGTCCCTTTTCCGTCGGGTGGTGGACCGAGTAGGTCCAGACGGGAACCGGACCAGCCCACAACCCACACCCAAATCCAACCACTCCTATTCCGGCTTCACGACCAGTTACTCATAGCCAACGAGGAGTTTTTAAACTAAAGCAACCATTTAATCTCAACTCTAATGGTACTAAATCCCCTCTACCGCATAATCCCGTGTCTGCCCTTCGTGACCCAAATTGGAAAATGGCTATGGATGATGAATATACTGCTCTTATTGAAAATAAGACGTGGGAGTTGGTGCCCCATCCACCTAATGTTAATATGATTCGTTCTATGTGGATTTTTACTCATAAAGAAAACTTTGATGGGTGTTTTGAGAGGCATAAGACCCGTCTTGTAGGTGATGGCAAAACTCAATAGGTTGGCGTGGATTGTAGAGAGACGTTTAGTCTGATGGTCAAACCAGCAACTATTCGCACTATTCTCAGTCTAGCACTTTCAAAAGTATGACCCATTCATTAACTAGACGTGAAAAATACCTTCTTACAGGGAGAACTCAAGGAAATGGTATACATGCATCAGCCATTGGGTTTTAGGGACCCCGCTTATCCAAATCATGTGTGCTTGATGAAGAAATCTTTGTATGGGCTAAAACAGGCTCTTCGGGCCTGGTACAAGAGATTTGCAGATTACGTTTCTACTCTTGGCTTTTCTCACAGCAAGTCTGATCATTCTCTATTCATATACCGTAATGGGACTTCTATGGCCTACATTCTTTTGTATATGGATGATATTATATTAACTACTTCCTCTAATGCATTTCGCCAGTCTATCATATCACTGCTCAGCTCAGAATTTGCTATGAAAGATTTGGGGCCATTAAGTTATTTTCTGGGTATAGCTGTCACTCGTCATGCAGGTGGTCTATTTCTATCTTAGAGGAAGTATGCAACAGAGATCATTGAACGGGGCTGACATGTCAGCCTATAAGTCATCTCCTGCTCTGGTTGATACTAAACCGAAGCTGGGTGCTACTTCTAGCACACCATATGAGGATCCCTCCCACTATCGTAGTCTTGTGGGGGCTCTTCAATATCTCACTGTTACGAGGCCCGATATTACTTATGCAGTGCAACATGTGTGTTTATTCATGCATGATCCGAGGGAAGAACACATGCACGCTCTCAAACGCATTGTGCGCTACATTCAGGGTACTCTTGATCATGGCAATCTTCACTTTATTTTACTTTACCCTAGTGGAAATTCATTTTTCAAAGTTACTAGGTAATTAATGAAGATGTTTATAAAAGTGACAAGCTTGGTGGAAAGCTCTTATCTTAGGAAGAAAAACGTTGTATGCCCGAGTAGTCTTGATATTGGTTGGTTTGAGGTTTCGTTAGTTTTATACTAACAAGCAAGCTTCGGCGACTAGTACCTTAGAGTTGATCTATCAAGGCTAAGCCTTACACCTATATCCATCATCGGTATCTACTCTCATTTCGTATACAGATGCTGATTGGGGTGAATGTCCAGATATCAGGCGTTCGACATCAAGTTGTGTGTTTCTCGGTGATAATTTGGTCTCTTGGTCGGCTAAACGCCAGGCCATTTTATCGCGCTCTAGCGCGGAGGCCGAATATCAAGGGTCGTCAATGTAGTGTTTGAGTCCTGCTGGTTGCGTAACCTCATCTTAGAGCTTCATTTTCCTATCGGAAAGCAACATTGGTCTACTGTTGTCGCACCCGTTTTTTACCCGACCCCCGCGGGAGTGGTCGGAGCGGAGCACAACGTGTTCGGTGATTCCTGGGTATTGAGAGTTAAGGAGTCGCCACCTAATTATTTATGGTGAATTAAGACACCTAAATATTAAACTAAATGATGCAATGTAAACTCCGATTTTAAAGTCTGCGAAACTAATGAGATTCTAGATAAGGGTTCTTTATTATCCTAAAGGGAAGGGTTAAGCATCCTTTAAGGTCCGCTAACTCGCGGTTATCCGGTCAAATTCAGATTTATTATGCTAAAAATGCATGTTTAAAAGGTATGAAGTTTAAGGAAAGGATATTGCAAATAATTTGATTTGAAAGGATACATTTTTACCAAATTGTATGACTATGTTAAGAGTTAAAATGTGTATTTGCAAGACATAATTTATAAAGTGTATGTAGAAAAATATATACATTTGTAAAACATTATTTACAATATAAATATATATGTAGAGTTGAGGAAGATACGCATTTTATAAGAGACATTATTCATAACAAGTAGATATAAGATTCATTCGTTTACAAAAATATGCATTTGGTGATTTAATGATAAAAGTATATTTCATGAAAATCTTTCAATGTTGCAAATCGGATAAAATGCAAACCTTATTTTTTAGGGATTAAAGGAAGTGAATAATAGATTGCCAAATTATTTTTTTGAAAGATATTCGAGCATGCATAATGAACCAAAAAATAGAACAAAGTGACTAGAGGCTAAGTTTCGAACACACAAGACGGCCCTAAACAAATAAAGCTAGCGGTTGGTTTTCAATTCAAGCGAGCCTAAGAAATAAACTAACGGCAATTAGACTATCCTATTCATTCATCTATTCGCGGCCTAATTATTCTAAGCCTTCTAATGACAGTACATAATTAAGTAATTATTACAACCCAAATAATAATGAAAGACAAAATTAGACAATAAATAGAAGTAGCGGCTAGGACGAATGACTATATCATCGGCACCCTATTTGTTTTGAATTTCCGAGAGCGGGGAATGCAATGAACATAGACATAATTCTTCATTTTGGACGAAGTCGTGATGAGTCTCATAACGAAACTCTTCGTTACTCCCGATGCATTTCATGTAAGTAAAAGAAAAGAAAAGGATTAGTAGACGGAACGAAAATATAAACTCATGAATATTCCTAATATATATATATACACGAAATATACAACATTAAATATACATAGGAATGAATACTCATGGCCATATATTTTACATATCCTTAAAATATAGCATGTAAATATCGCCATTTTAATCAATTAAAGTATGCTCGTTTTTCTTTTTTATTAATTAGGCAGCCCCCAAACTAACAACTTACACAACATACAATAATTTGAATATCAACAATCAGCTAGGTGTCCTAAGAGTATTTAATCAAGCCATAGCTCTTCCAAACACATATTAATCTTACATTATCCGTATTGCATTTAACAAGGAACCCAAGATACCTTACTAAAGCTAATGACAATAATTAGTTAACCAAAACATCGAGGCAATATCATCTATCACATATCAACTCCAAATCAGAAATTATCCCAACGACATATATACAATTATGTAAGCAAAAATTCATTATCATATTGATTAATCAAAAACCACATTACTTATTAAAATATCATACTAAATCAAGTATAACCACATAATCAAATATGCTTAAAAGAATATAGAAGAATTAGAACGGGTCTAACCTTTTTCGGGTAGCGAACCGAGGCGTCGTTTCGAATCGTCGAATCCGCTTGAAGAATGAAAAATTCTGATTTATTTTTCTGATATTGGGGTTCTGTTTTCTGATCTCGGACCCGACCCGGAATGACCCGACCCGGCAGTAACCCGACCCGAATTGGACCGAAAAACAGTGAAAACAGTAGCTAAAAATCCAGATTCTTCAACACAAAAAAAAGAACAATAATTTCGACCTATTTTTCGGAATTTTAAGTTGAAGAACACATGCAAGAACAAAGAAATGTTCCTATAATTTCGGATCTTTTTAGTGAAGAGCAATACTAACAAAATCGAAAGGAAACCGAGACTTAAATCTAATTTCCAACCCGAAAAATCGAATTAGAAAAACTCCTAAAAAGGAACCCTTTTTATCCCAAAATCGAACCCCCCAAAACAGATGCAAAAGGGGGGTTTTTATAGGTCTCAAACTCAACGTTCACCCCCCATACCCCCTTACAAAACGAATTCGAATTTCAAAATAAAGGGGGAGACAAAATCTGATTTTTGGGGCGTGTTGGTGAGGTGATGGGTTTGGCGGTGTCAGGGTAGGGTGCGGCGACGTGAGGGGCAGGGGTGTAGGGGTGTAGGGTGGCGGCTGATTTGGAGAGTTAGGGTTTAGGTTTTTTTTTATTTTGATTTTTGGGTTTTGGGGGCTTTGGGCGTTGGGTTTAAAGGGTAAGGAGAATGGGTTTGGGCCGATGGGTCGGCCGGTTGGGCCTGGGCGAATTGGTTGTGGGCCGACGGGAATTGGGCTGAGGGGAAGGGAATTTAATTGGGGAGTTTGGTTTTGGGCTTGTGGGTCGGCCGGTTGGGCCTGGGAATTGGGGGGAAATAAAGGGGAAGGGAATAAGGGGAATGGGTTTGGGCTTGTGAATTTTGTTTGGGTAGAATTTGTATTGGGTTGGGAAAATGAAATGGGTTAGAAATTTTGGGTTTTAGGTTAAAAATATAAAAGGGGTTTAACATTAAAAATATTATTTTTGTTTTGTAAAAGACGTGAATTATTTAAAATAACATAACGATGTGATAATAATAAAAATATGATATTTGCGAAATGTTTAATGCTTAATAAAAAAAATGGAAATGCGATGTAATTTTGCGAGAATAAAATAAGATAGAATTTTCGGATAAAACTTATGATTATGATAAAAAATGCAAATGATAGTAGAAAATGCGAATAATAATAATAAGAGAATAATAATAATATATATATATATATATATATATATATATATATATATATGCATGTATGTATATAGATTAAAATTGTTTTGAGGTGTTAAAAATATTTAAAATTGCAAATAAATTGGAAAAGACGGGACAAAATTGGGTGTCAACAATTGTGATAATGTTAGTGCGGTATATCTCTCGGAGAATCCGGTACAACATCAACACACTAAACATATCGAGATGGATATTCACTTTGTTCGCAAAAAGGTTGCTCGTGGACAAGTACGCGCCTTGCATGTCCCTTCACGTTATCAGATTGCTGACATCTTTACTAAGGGTCTTCTCTTGGTTCTGTTTGAAGATTTTCGGGACAGTCTCAGCGTACGACAACCGCACACTACGACTGCGGGGTGTGATAGAATACATGAAAATACATTCTTTTGATATCATTAGTGATCTTTTGTATCTTTAATTATTGTAGTAATCTTTTGTATTAGTTAGGTGTATATTTGATTTCCGTAATTATAGCCTAGAATAACTATTGTATATCATGTATATAAGCAAAATACACTAATAAAATCATAAAGAGATTATTCTCTTTCAAATACAACACATCTGCTTTGTGTACAGCTTCTTTCAACAAAATACAGCCATACATCAGCTTCATTAAACTTTAAAACAACACATCAGCACAACACCTAAAGTGCCAAACAGGAGAGTTGGCTAAACCAATCACAAAACTTGCAACGATAAACAACAGACGAAAGAAAACAGCATGTACAAATCTTTAACTAAGTACATAACCTTAACAACTCACTAACAAATTAGTGGTGAACTGTGAATACTTATTAACATAGCAGAGAATTGATAACTTTGTCACAAATTTTCGTCGCTAAGAGAAAAGCTTTCCATTCCAATCATCTGTAGTATAGTGAAATACAAATGTATTTTTATTCTTCCATTTAGTGCAATATTGCTTTGTGTAGAAGCCATAATTAAACTTTTTTCGCACATTATTTATCATCGTCAAGGTTTCCAATGCTTCTTTTAGTACCTAAAATCACATCTGGAAGTGTTAAAAGCAAGAAATATACGCCACACTTGCAGTAACGCTTAGTGGCGACGAAATATCCACCAAAATCATAGATACAGATATAAACAAAACAACTTTTGGTACAATTAGATTAGGAGATAGGAAAGAAAGTAATTGTTTACCAATAGGGAGAAAATTCATGCTAGCCATTTCAATCGAAAGAGAGATACTATGCTTTGCGGGGTATTCATTAATTGACTCTTTTAATTTTTTACAGTGTAAATTTAAATCAAATTCAAAATAAAAATCAACCTAAAAATTTTAAAAAGATTCTGTTTAATTTTTTTTTTACTAAGTTTCGTTCAAAATTTAAAATAGGTACTATCTTTTTAAGAATTCATAACAAATGGATGAATATTAATGCTAAAAGTTAGGAGGAAAACGTAGAAGTAGCTTGCCTATATTTTTGGTATTTCTGTTTTTCAATTTTATTTGGTAGATTTAAACATAAAAATTCCGATTATGATAACTTCGAAACAAAAAAGTGTCCTAAATTACCTTGAATTATGGCTGCACGATTTTAGGACTCCATCGTTCATAAATGGACCAGTTTTTCAACCGCATGTGTATTTATTTAATAAAATATAGTATTTAATTATTTTTAATTTAAAACAATAACTACAAATAACTAAATTTTATCCTAAAAATAACACATGGCATTCTCTTGTGCTGCCACTTGTCACAATTTTATTACAAACTATCCTCTTTTTAATAATATATAGATTTTCCTCATTTATTTTACCTGAAATGAAATGACTCAGATTTTTCTGTCACGCTAACTATAGCTAGGGTTTTTGCTCATTTTCATTTCTAATTTCTTCCTCTCTTTTTTCTCATCTTAACAATGGCGGCAACAAAACCTCATTGTTTTTCTTGTTTCAGTATGTCAATATTAAATTATTGTCCTGATTGTTTTTTCACTGACTATTTCCCACCGTCTAATATTGACGTTTTTCATGTCTTGCTTACGCAGTATGGCATCGATTTTCTGAAAGCTAAGATCCAGCAAAAGTGAGTCTAGAACGAATATTGCAAAGAACACAAAGTAATATGATTTGTTTAAAGGGGGAGAAGATGGAATTCTCAAAAGCATATGTCAAAGAATAAATATCATGTAATACATATAAAGTCATCAAGATCGACAATGACAAGCAAATAGTGAGTAAGCTTCATGAGCTCCTGATCACTACTCCAATTCGCGTGTGCCTTCATGAATGGCCTTATAACCAACCCATGTTCATCACAAAGTTTCTCCGCAAGTCATCAAACATTATAGTATTTTTGGGACTATAAAACTGCACATCATCAAGATTACAATTTAATGTGCCAAAATATGAAATATCTGACAAAGCCTGTGCTATGTAATGTTCTGGTTATGTTACCAGTCCATTTACAATCAAATTACCATCTTTTAGACATTTATTAAGAATATCGAACTTTAGATAGTGAAGCCAACATAATGTTTAAAATCATCTCTCTGAGCCATAAAAGAAGCAACTAAATAGAAAAAGTCAACCTCTGAAAAATGAGCCCAAATTAGGCTGAACTGCTTGCAATTAAAAACTCCATAATGATCTGATCATTGTACTGTTATCATTGCCCTATGGTCCAGCATAGTTGTAATTTTGTAGTTCGGATTATCGAGTACACCAAGTTTTCCCATTTTTAACTCAACTCACTTTATGCTGCAAGAAGAAAATGAATAAGACAATGCATATAGATCAAAGTCAAGCTCAATATTATAGCTTCCTCCATTATTACTTCCGAAAGCATATAACCCAAAATTCACTCAAGAAATAGAACCACTCCAACCGCAGTCACATTCACATCTCTTTTCCATGTACTCAAATCAAAATCCTTCACAACCATACTATACAAAGAAAATATAATTATTACTATTGTACACTTCACGAAGGGGAGCCTTGGAGTAACTGGTAAAGTTGTTGTCATGTGACTAGGAGGTCATGAGTTCAAGCAGTGGAAGAAGTCTCTTACAGAAATGCAAGGTAAGACTGCGTACAATAGACTCTTGTGGTCCGGCTCCGCGCATAACGGGATCTTAGTGCACCGGACTGCCCTTTTACTATTGTAAACTTCACATTTGCTTGATAAAGTATTTTGGAGATAGAGAGTATAGCACTGTCGTCAATAGCGAGAGAGATAGAGTGTGTGAAGAATATCTTGCCTCGAATATGAGTTTGTAGGTCAAAATAATTCAAAGGGAGTGATAACCTCTTTCTTCGCCGAGCTTAATCTTGATTTAATGGAAGAAATCGATTTCATCTAGTCTAACTTTTGTTGGACGCAACAACTCATATTGTTTTTTGAAACAGTCGTTTGTTTTAACAAAAGTTTGAGTGAAATGGTTAGAATTAGAGTTTTGGATCAAATTTACCATCCTTTTATATATATATATATGGGAAGGATCAAACTTGAAAGGAATGAACGGGCGTAGGTTAATAGTGAACGTACATCCCCTAATTATAGATATGAGATCAATGACAACAATAAAAGAAAGATATCGAGAGAAAGTCTTAGTCCAATAAATGCATTGCGAAGATAGATCGAAGACGAAGACTTTCTAACGCAATGCGGACACTGGATAGAAAAGACAGATAGAAGAAGAACCCACCGTAGCATATTTTGAGGGGCACCAATTTTCCTGGCAAAGAATATATGGTTCAACCCCATATATTAAGGACCATTTTGGTCATTTTCTGGGCATCTCTCAAACACTATTGTAAACATTGGACAAACTAATTTTATGCTTGTTTTAGTTCTTTAGTAGAATTAACTAAAAAAAGAAAAAGATGTCATCAAACTCGATATTAATATAATATGTTTCATAGTACATACATTTATTTGCGGAACGTAACAAAGTTATACAGTTGTATTTCCCTAGCTCTAGCGTCTAGTTAGTTTTTTTTTTTTTAGCAAAAATGTTGTATTTTGCACTTTGCGTATAGATAGAGGCACACAAACAAGGAATAAAAAGTAAAGTAAATAAATTAAGCTATTTTCTTGGTTCATATCCCCGTTTATCTCACCTCTATCTCTGTTTGTCTTATATGTTTTTCATGAGTTTCTGAACATCTTACCTTTTTTTTCTTTCAAGAAAGCAACCATCAAGCTCCTGCTTTGGTGCTACCCTACCATTAAGTTTTCACTTGAGTTCAATCTAGCTAGGTGTGTCTCATCCCACATCAACAACAACATAATTGGTATAATTTCACAAGGTGGAATCTGGAGCGTGTAGAGTGTACACATACGTAATTACTACCTCGTGAAGATAGAAAAATTGTTTTCGAAAGACCCCAACTAATGTAACACATTTCAGAGCAGTTTTAAAAAGATAAAATACATCAATAAATCCGACATAGCAAATAATGAAAAACATTGCATTGCATACAAAAGTGAAAGATAATTAAGGCAAAGAAACAATAGGTAGTTACAGAAAATAGAAGGATAAGGAATTACGAGCATAGTACTAATGCTACTGCAATTTAATGAGACAACACGCACCTACAGATTCTAATATTCATATAAAGTGGTAGTAATGGACAAATGTCATCCCTAGGAAAGAAATAATCCCTTGATTATTTTTATTATTAAAAGAGTATATATACAATTTATAATTTTTCATAATATGAAAATTATATTCTTATTCTACTCCCAAAACCCTATTATAGTTGTACAAGAATCCTATAATTATGGTAAATGTACAATATTAATTTAATACAATATTTACACTAACAAACCTTTCAAAAACAGTGATATACACGGGTTTGTATACCGTGTATACCACGATTTCACGTATGGTAATTTGCCTTGTGAAACCTTGATATACATGGTATACAAACCCATGTATATAACGGGTATATCTAACACCTTACATACTCCATCGTCATCGTAGCCCAACTTCCATATTTAGAATTTGACAAAAGCCAATAGCTATGACCAAACATAAATCATACACAAGAGGATATATAATTATAATAGTAATAAAAATTACAATACATGTCATCAAGCAATGACAATAAAGAACGATATTCCTCGCACATGCACCACAGAAAAAATGATCCCAGATCTAAATTTATGAGTCGACAAATGTATGTCAGGAAAAACAGTGGACTTAGCCTACCAAGTTCATAGTAGTTGTCTATTCAATTTATGGTAAAGATAAATAAATTCTCAAACTTTGATCATCATAAGTATTCTTGGATCATCAACACATGTAATATTAATTAAGAAAAGTTACACCAACTAACAATTGTTAAATATTGATGAAACTCATGACTTAAAAGTAGAACTTCATATAATATTAACCTATAAATCTTGATAATTTATAAAATATAATCTAAGAGAAGATGAAATAGCAAGTGCTTGAGAAGAAAAGAAGCTGTGAGGGAATACGCTCTGACTGATATCATTCAGGCAATTCCATTTATACGAATATCCTCTCCGAACTCAAAGATTAGTTGGTGAGCCTAGTGATAGGAGACTATCTAGCTTGGTTCGGAGAGCACTTGTTGGGTTAACTATTTTTTAGTTGCTAAATGTTACGGCTAAATGCTGAACTATTGACCCTACTTGTTCGGATGGGTGTTCACCCCAAAGTGTTCCCGGACCGCATAGGGTAGACAGACTGAAGACCAAGCCAATCTCAAAACTATACTTCAACTAAAGGCACAAGGGCATAGCGAGCACAAAACAGAGGAAATGCACATGGGTCTCCTTGAAGAACGGAGTCTAGGGTAAAGAAAGAAAGGTTAAAGAAGTATAAATATTTTCATATATCAAACGCTCGCTAATAAGTACGCATCTTCAGAATTGTAACCTTCCCCTAGCATATAAGCTACTATTGTCCAATAAGTAATTCTCGTTACTAAAAAGACAACAGGTATAACAAGGCAACAACATTTTTAACTGTATCTACAAAAAAAGTGGAGGTTAATTTTTAAATAAATTAAAATCGGAGCCACTTCAAGTCTTCAAGATCACCCTTGTGATATCATTATTGAAAAAATTTACGCGACATGACAAATAGGAGCAATTTAAATATTGGCATTCTTTAGTCAAGTTTGTCTCCAACTTACCTGTAAATAGGAACACAATCTCCCCCCTAAAATCAACCCTATTCTTAAATAAAGTAATTTATCTTTACCCGATTGTGAATAGAAAATTACGGAGAGTTTGTTTTTAGGAGAACTCTACAACCTCTGCTTTTTTACTAGCATAACGTATCTCAAAGAAATGAGTGTTATACATATTGATATACATTAATATGTATACATAGAATTCTAAAATTATACAGTAGATTAGTATATTTACTAATAATATGTAGACATATGTATACATAGACCAATATATATGTTGGAAATCTTACGAAAAATACTTCATCACGAACAATTGCAGGGGATTCTTCAAAGTTAGAGGCATGTCAAAGACATTGTCCTAAGGATATTTCACCCGGTATAGATGTATCCCCAGGATTCAACAACCTCTTCTAGTAAAAAATTAGGAGCCAGAATCTAACAAAGATTTATTTTAAAGTAAAGAGAGAAGTGATTGAATCACCCCTAAACTTGGCACATTTTGCAACTTTGATCCTCAAACTATGACTAGTCTTCAAGACACCCCTAATCTTGGTTAAATGAATTTTAATACACCCCGAGCTACCCCATGGCACAACAAGTGCGCTCAAACTCCACTAGGAAAGTGAGAGCTTCCACATCAGCACTCAAACGGTTAAAAAAGCTATTTTTTTTTATCTTTTCTTTATTCTTTTCCCTATCTCAACGGCTATGAAGCCCATTTTCCCTATATTTAAACCTATTCCATTAAAATTCCAACAACTTATAAAAGTCAAAATTTTGTCTTCACCTTTTTATGTAATTGCTAAATTTTTTTTGTCTTTTAGTTGATTTCTATCTCAATTGGGTTCATGACTAAAATTTGTAGATGTGGATTTCCGACAGTGATGAGGATTTCATGGTCCAATGACAATCCGAAAAGGAGATTTTGGTGTTATTTAAGGTATGTAATTTTTATTTTTGATGGGTTTGGTGGGTCAATTTTGCATCTAACTTGCTAGGTTTATCACTTATTTTGGTTCACATAGTATAGGTGAGAGGTCGATGTTCTTGAAAGTTTTTTGAGTGGTTTAAACCACCATTTTCGGAGCAAGCTAATGTTATTATTTGGTGTTGTTGAAGAAGAAAAACTAATATGCGTAAGAGTTGAAGTAATCAAGAACATTAAAGATTTTCCTATGTATTAGTGTGCTATTTAATTTGATATTTTATCTTAGAAAACAATCGGGTTATGGTTGAAGTTCTATTTATGTATTAATTAGGTTGAAAAAGTATGGTGACTAACAATGTAATCAGATTTTGGTTCAAATTGATAGTTCTAGACGGATTAGGGCGATTGAATTGAAAGTAGATTATCGGGTCGGGTTATTTAACCGGAAATAATTTTTCTTTATTATTTGGCGTTAAGATTATATACATGGAGGCCGCATCAGTTGAAATTCCAGGTGGACCCGCGAGTGACTACACTCTCTAAGGCTTATGAGCTGGGTGGTATATTAAAATCCACTTAGCCAAGTTTAGGAGTGTCTTGCAGACTAGCCATAGTTTGGGGACTAAAATTGTAATCCACGCTAAGTTTACATCTTTCACAGCATTACAACGACGTCAGCAACATTACAACGACATCAGCAACATTACAACGACATCTTCAGCTCAACATCTATCTTTTACAGCAAAACATCATTACAACAACGTCCTCGACATTACGGCAACACAACAACTATCTTTTACAGCATTACAACGACATCAACACGCCCATACAACGGCGTCATCAGCAACACGCCCATACAACGACGTCATTAACAACACGTCCATACAACGATGTCATCAGCAACACACCTATGCAACGACGTCATCTGCACAACACGTCTACACAATGACGTCTTCAATGCACCACGTCTATGCAACGACGTCATTTCAACCCATGTGGGTTACAAACGCACCACGTCTATGCAACGACGTCATTTCAACCCATGCGGGTTACAAACGCATCACGTCAATACAACGACGTCATTTCAGTCGCCACCTCCTAATGCATGTATTTTTAATTTCAGTCAGGCGCCCACCTCCTAATGCGGGTATTTCAATTTCAGTCAGGCACCCACCTCATAATGCAAGTATTTCAATTTCAGTCAGGCACCCACCTCATAATGCGGGTATTTTAATTTCAGTCAGGCGCCCATCTCATAATGCGTGTATTTAAATTTCAGTCAGGCACCCACCTCATAATGCGAGTATTTCAATTTCAGTTAGGCGCCCACTTCATAATGCAGGTATTTAATTTCAGTCAGGCGCCCACCTCATAATGCGGGTATTTTAATTTCAGTCAGGCACCCATCTCATAATGCGGTATTTTAATTTCAGTCAGGCATCCACCTCATAATGCGGTATTTCAATTTCAATCAAGCGCCCACCTCCTAATGCGGGTATTTTAATTTCAGTCAGGCGCCCACCTCATAATGCGGGTATTTTAACTTCAGTCAGGCGCCCACCTCATAATGCGAGTATTTTAATTTCAGTCAGGCGCCCACCTCATAATGCGGGTATTTTAATTTTAGTCAGGCGTCCACCTCATAATGAGGGTATTTAATTTCAGTCATGCACCCACCTCATAATGCGGGTATTTAATTTCAGTCATGCACCCACCTCATAATGCGGGTATTTAATTTCAGTCAGGCGCCCACCTCATAATGCGAGGTATTTTATTTCATTCACGCGCCCACCTCATAATGCGGGTATTTTAATTTTAGTCAGGCGCCCACCTTCAAATGCATGTATTTTAATTTGAATCACGCTTATACAACAACGCCATCTGCATAACGTCTAAGCAACGACGTCATCTCATTACGCCTATGCAACGGCGTCATCTGCACTGGGGAAGTACTTCAAACGTCTTTCCGCCTTTCCCTTAGTATTTTGCCACATCTACAACAATGTCATCATAATTCGACACTGGGGCAATATCTCTTGAATATGCACCAATTTTTGCAATTTCTTCTCCCTCGAAATTCTATTTCTTCCCACGCATCCCTAACCTTCCCCCTTCCCTCGAGTCCCGATGATCAGGACAAAATTGGCTACTCAGTCAACTTCTTTGGCCGAAAACTCTTTCATCGTCTCCGGCCAAAGAGGGGCATATGTTGATACCCAATTTTGTCCCATCTTTTCTGATTTTATTTGCAATTTTAAATATTTTTGACACCTCAAAATAATATTATATATATATATATATATATATATATATATATATATATATATATATATATATATATTATTCTCAATATCATTATTTATCATCATTATTATTATTATTTGTATTTTTATTGTCATTTGCATTTTAATATCATAATCGTACTTTTTATCCTAATATTATATGTTATTTTATTTTCGCAAAACGACATCGCATTTTATTTTTTATTTTAAATACCAAGCATTTTGTAAATATTATATTTTTATCATATTGTCATCTTTACAATTTATAAATTTTGCGAAAGCTTTCTTTTTTATATAATAAAACCCCTTTTATATTTAAATCCATAACCCATTTATTTTCCAACCCAAAACAATTTCTACCCAAAATAAACCACCCATTTTCGGACCCCATCCAAGGCCCAACCGAAAAGGCCCAAGTCGGCCCACAACTCCCAAGCCCAATCCCTTCTTTTATTTGCCCCTTTTATCCCCTAACCCTAAAAGACAACTCCACAAAAAACAAAACCCTCCCCTCTCAAACCCCCAAAATCAGCCGCACACCCCCATACCCCCCACCCGTCGGCACACCCCTACAACCCTACCCCTACGTCGCCGCATCCTGCGCCTGACACCGCCGCATCCTGCGCCTGACACCGCCGCCTGACACACCACCAACCTACCCCATCACCTCACGGACCCATACCCCAAGAAATCGCCCAAAAAATCAGATTTTGCCCCCTTTTTGTTTGAAATCGAATTCGATTTGTGTAAGGGGTATGTGAGGTACCATCTATAAAACTCCCATTTTGTTCACTGTTTTGAGGGATTTTTTCGGTCGAAGTATTTGGTCGGAGTTGAGGTCGGATTTTGGGTGGATTTTTATCCTTTGTACACTGTTTTTCGGTTGGGGGTTTTCGGTCGGAGTTGAGGTCGGATTTTTGTCCTTTGTTCACTGTTTTTCGATCGGAGTTTTTGGTCGGTTTTGTTGGAATTTTGAGGTCCGAAAATCGAGCATTAAGTTTTGAAACCCGAAATCTTCTTAAGAGTATTTGTTCTTCTTTGCATGAGTTCTTCATCTTGAAGAGTTTGAAATATAATTCAAAAAATTGGTTTTTTGTTGTTGTTCTTCACTGTTTTCAAGTTTTCCGATTTGGGTCATTGTTCGGGTCGGATTAACCCGATTTGGGTAAGATTTTCAGATTTATATGCTTTTCAGAACTGCCGCAAGGTTGTTGATTCTTGAATCTTGATAACTTGAAATCAAGAAACACTAAATCTGGAGTGTTACAACTGTGGCTGAGTCGAGAGATGACTCTCTGTCTTTAAGACAAGATTTCCCCGTATATATGCTTTTACGTTAACGGACAATAGTCTCCCAAGATAAAACATCAACTAATCAACACTACAAAGCAAATAGGTTGATTCTGACGAAGAAAACAAATACGAAATGACTTGTTGAAGAATGGAAAAGGAAGGAAGAGTTTTTTGTTTGTCCACACGTTTCTGCTGCTCACGTTTTTGACAGTGTTCTCTTTCTGTTTGTCTCTGTATATATAGTGTATTGTCTCATTTTCTGTCACACACAATTGGGCCAAAAGGCTCCAATATATAGCATAAGGGGAGGGACTCCTGCCATTAAACAACAAAGTAATGGATGTTGGTTGTTTATGGAGGGAGTTAATCAGCCAAGTAATGGCTAGTTAATGTACATCTTGAATGAACTTTTAGGGAGGTGATTAAGTGCAGATTAATGGTTTTAACATTCCAAAAACCAACCCAAACGGTAGGCAGAAACTTTATGCCTTCCGTCGTTCCCAATTTCAGCTTTCCAGAAACTACATGGACCAAACTGTAAATATTAAATAATTTGGGGGTCTATTAGAAGAAGCCTGCGACCCGCGACCGGACCGGACCGGACGGGCGGCGGCGCGCGCGTGTGGAGTTAGCCCCGAACCAAAGCACATCTAGGTCCTCCCTCCTTCAAACACATGGGTTACCCCTTGGGGTCCCAAACCCTTAGCCAATTTTGAGACTTATAAAGAGAACAATTCTTCTTTTTCCCACCGATGTGGTAGATTTGTCCCACACCATATTTTCATGCCTCAAACACCTTATTTCGTGGATCAATATCTCTTTCATTTCTCAATGAAATTTGATGATTCTTGGCCCTACGGTCATCTACTCACTTAGTAGATTATGCACGTGTGAAGAGACAAAGCCTCCAACATGCGGAACCTTAGTGTTTAATTCATTAAATATGGGTGGATGCACCTCCCCACCAAAAACAAATTTCCAACACCAACTAATTAAATTGAGATAAAACTAACTGTCACTCAAATAAGATTCCGACTCGTAAGTTAAAGATTGCATTTTTAATGTAAAACACCATAAATATTTTATTAATTAAAAGTTAAAATTTATGCAAATCCCAAATCTAAAAGCTAACTGGAGCATCACTTTAAAAAGGAAAGGTAAAGAGCGTCAAAGTTCATCTATCTATTATAAAGTACGTTTAACATTCATATATTATCAGAAGCATACCTGAAACTTAGACAAATTGTACTAAGTTATTCTCTATCAATTTTCCGTAAGAATAACGCGAGAAAAGTCTTTAAGATTGTTGAAAATCTTACGAAAAATACTTTATCACGAACAATTGTAGGGAATTCTTCAAAGCTTGAGGCGTGTCAAAAACACTGTCCTTAAGGATATTTCACTTGGTATAAATGTATCTCCAAGGATTCAACAAGCTCTTCTAGTATAAAAATAGGAGCCAGAAACTAACAAAGATTTATCTTAAAGTAAACCCAGACACTATAAAATTGGAAAAGTATTTCTCTTGATATAATTTTTCACCTACTCAAAGTACATTGTAACGGAGTATATATATATATATATATATATATATATATATATATATATATATATATATTAGTGAACAAATGCTTAACATCAACATTCAAATTTTAATTTGTAATAACAACCATTGATGGCTATTCAAAGACCAAATAGAAATGGCCAAAAACGTTTTGAGCAACTGTGTATATATATAACAAATGCTTAACATCAACATTCAAATTTTAATTTGTAATAACAACCATTGATGGCTATTCAAAGACCAAATAGAAATGGCCAAAACGTTTTGAGCAACTGTCCACTTTCTCTATCAAGAAAATCATTTAAGTGTAATAAATAGTATTTTGGTTTCATATGCTAATGTTAGTACCACAGTCAAACATAATTAATACTATATCATCTTTTTGAGATAATAAAAAAAAATTCAACAATATATACATGGTACTTCACAATTACATTCTATCATTTGTAAACACAACTGAAGATGTCTTCACAATATATATATCCGACATCCAATTCTCAAAATATATACATGGTACTTCACAATATATAATAGAATGTATACATGATACTTCACAATATATATCAGAATATATACATTGTACTTTATAATATATATTAAAATGTCTATATGGTACTTCACAATATATATAAGAGTTTATACATTGTACTTCACAATATATATCAGAATGTAGATATAATACTTCAAAATATATAACAAAATGTATATATGATAATATTCTTCTCCATTGAATTTCAGAATGTATACATGATATTTCACAATATATTAGAATAGATTTTCGATTTTGATTGGAGAAATTTAAGAAGATGAAAGGAAAGAGAGTGAAAAAGTGGAGGAGAGATACATAATAATGTATAGATGGAAGAAATAAGAGAGAGAAACATTGGAGAGATTTTAGATGAAGAAATAAGAGAGGAGGAAATTGTGGAGACAAAATAGGAAACAGACGTATGTGAGGGCTGCACTATGTCAACTTATAAAGTTTGACTAATCTATGTCAATTAGGTCTAAGAGTTGGCGCACCATGTCAAATTCTCGACAATTTTTCTTACAAAATTTCCTTTATCATTTCCGCAATTATTTGGGCTTGCTATGTTATTCTTTTACTTGCGCGTATTTCCCTTCAAAGACATTGATCCTTAATTTTTATCCCTTTTAATTTTTTTCATTCACTTAAAAATATCTTTTAGGTTTCGAGTACGAACTCCTGCTCAGTCAAAAATAAAAAAAATTGACAAGTTAGAGTTTGGATTCGCAAGACAAAATTTACCTTATGCCTGAAGACAAACTATGTCTGCCTTAAGGTAGAGTTTGTTACCTTAAGACAAACTCTGCCAGACTGCCTTAAGGTTCAGACATAGTTAGCAGACAAACTCTGCCTTGAGAATTCAAACTATGTCTTGTGCTTTTATTTTTTTTTTTAATTTTTAACTGAGCGGAAATTTAAACCAGAAATCTAGAGATTTTAGATGAAGGACAATAATTAAAGATTTTTAATTTGAGGGACATTCCTGCAAATTGCCCTATGTTATCTATCCATTGGGCTTAAATGAAATCCATGCAAAACAGCCCAAAAAATCTTAACAAAATTTCAATTTTCCACCAAATCAAATCAACAATCAAAGTTATGTCTTCTTCATCTGAACTCATCTTTCCCGCGTCTTCAATAAACCCTAGCAAATGGCAATTCACATGGGAAACTCAATCTCACATTTCAACTCTCCGATTAATACTTTTCAATCCCAAATTCAAACCTTCATCTCAATGTACCAATATAAGTATCAACTTATTTATGGAGAAATCTCTGCTAATTGTCAGTTTTTTCGAGCTCGAAGTGGGACCCGAGACCTCGGTTCGGGTCCCGGTTCCTCGGGTTTTAATTGACCCGGAATGTCCGGTTCATTTTAGAGCGTTTGATGATTATATTGAAGTTAAACTTTCACTTCTTCTTCCTGTTGATCATCCACTCGTTTCGGGTTTTGATTTATCCGAACCGGAAGAAAAACCGGGCTCTGATACATGTTTTCCGTTCTCGGTGAATTACGGTTAGTCATTTTATTTTTTAAAATAATTCGTTTAGTTTAATTTCGGTTTTATATTTGTGAATTTGGATGTTTAATGGTGCTTGGTTGATACATTGGGACACAGCTAAAATTTTACTATATTTAAAAGGGCAAGTTACACATTTGACCGGTGGTAAAAAATAATTACATCTAATAGCCAAATATATAAAAATAGACACTATTACATATATTTTATGTATATTATAGATTTATATACGAAAAATATACATTTGCTGGTTATACATTGAGACACAGCTAAAGGTTGAACCTTTTTTCTTGAGTGAAATGAAAATTTTGCCATATTTAAAACTCAAAGAAACTATGATTATGATATTTTATACTCTTTATAGATTAATAGTATAATAGTTTTAATTTCTGTTTTATATTACCTAATTTGGATGTTCATTGGTGCTTCGCTGATACACCGCGATGGGGCTAAAGGCAGAGTCTTTTTTCTAAAATGATTTTTTTGCCATATTTAGAGTTAAAACACATGATTGTGATATTTTATTACTCTTTATTGATTAATATAATATTTTTTGTGCTGTACCAGGGTGTGGTAGTTTGGTGATGTCTACTTTTCTACATCTCTTACCCCCTGTTTGGATGGTTGTTTCTCGTGGTTCATTATTGTATTGTTTTCTATGAAATCATGTTTGTTTCCATTGTTCTTAAAATTATGTTGTATGATATTGTAAATCCGTTGTAATCCCATGGTTATATAACCATGAAAAAGCCCAATTTTTTAAACCACAAATTTGGTGGTTTTTGCAAAAAACCACAACAATAACATACCCAGTGAAATCACACAATGTGAGGTCTGAGGAGGTAGAGTGTACGCAGAGCTTACCTCTACCTTGGAAGGCGGAGATGCTGTTTTTGAAAGACCCTCGGCTCAAGAGAAAACTTGAAAAAAAAAAAGGTTAGATACGGACAAATAGATCCAAGCAGTATTAAAATGAAAATAACGAGAGTGAAAAAGCCATGATAAAATAAGCATGAAAAAAGAGTAACTACTATAGATAAATAAGATAAAAGACATGATATAACATTACGAAAGGCATTAACTACAGTTGATATACATATACACTAATCGCAGTATAAGCGATAGCAGAATGTAACAGAAGTCGAAGTACAAGAAAGTAATACTACTACTACTATGGTTATATATTTCATTTACCCATTATACCCCCACCCACCCCCCTCCATCACACCCAAACCCACCCCATCACCATCTCACCACTCCTCCACCACACCACCCCCACCCCACACCAACCACCACCATCCAACCACTCTTACCACCCCACCCCACCCCCTCCATCACACCCAAAACCACCCCACAACCACCCACACCTCCACCCTCACCCCACCCCACACCACCCTCACCAGCCTACAACCACCCACCCCACACCACCCACCACCCCACCCCCAAACCACCCACTCTCACCACCCCACAACCACCCACTCCACACCACCTACTTGTCTTTTAAAGTTTATATTTTATCCTTTATCTTAGTTTTATTAATATACATAAATTAATTTATAATTAAGGGATAAGAGAATTTTAGTAAACTTATATGTTATTATACAATACCATATAGTCAAACCAAACAATAAAATGTTATTAAATCACAATAAACGATACAGTCTATCCAAACATTGTATTCATTAATATAGTACAATATAATACAATACCATACTATACAATATGATAATGTACATTATGAAACCATGGGTAACGACCATCCAAACAATACATTAGCTACTATTTTAACGTAATTCCAACATACTCGAGTATAATAACAAATTATAATTTTTTCGGTACTTATTACTAAACTAATATGCAATAGTTTTCTTACTTTCTCTTGATTGCCTCAATGCCTATAATTTGAACTAATATGCTCTAAGGTTTTTCATATTCGGCGGAAGGCATGCTGAAACTCTGCCCCAACCAAGTGAAACTAAGGGTCTGAAAGAGTTTACTATTTGATCTATGGGGTGTTAACCCTCGGAGGACGGCTAAGAATGTCCATTAAAAAGAGCGGACCAATGGGGTCATTTTTCAAGCACGAATAGAATGATTACCCATTTTAAATTATTGGTTCAGAATCTATTATTTATTAAAATCTTAGTAAATTTTCACAAATATTTCTGAACTCCGTGACGAAAATGTTGGGTTTAATATGAATGCGATACTTATGTTATCCATCCTCCACTGGGATTAAATAGTTCATGACATCTATGAATAAAGCTTGTCAAGAACTCACTTTTGTATTCTTGTCATGTATTTCAATAATTAGCAAGACTAAAATTGTCAAAATTTGATCAACATAATGTTTTTAGTTTGTTAAATCACTTTAGAGAGTGGAAGTACAGCTTCAAATTTCAAAAGCATGTGCTAACCACTTGTTAAAACAATGTGAAGGACTTACTTCACCTGAGATACTAAGACAAAAGAAACAGGAATAGACAGCAATATTGTAACAGTTTTATTATGGTTAATGTTATCTCCTTTATATGTTTACGTATACCGTCATTGAGGGACTGCTCAATTGTAATTCAGGAACTGCCATATCAACTTGCTCCAATTTTATGTTTTAGGCATATAATTTGATCACTGCTTAACGTACTCTATGATTACTATTATTTGCATTCTGACACTTATTGAGCTTCTTATTCATTTATTTAATTTCCCTCTCTCATAATTCTGTTTAATTGGTCTAGAAATAAAGAAGTTATCTGCTATGGAGGAAGTCCACTTTTACTGCAGAAGTTGCTCGACTAAGTTAACCAAGGGTATCAGGTAGGGCTCTCCTTTCTCTCAGTTGGGTAGAAAATGCTCGTTACTTATTTTACTTGAATGCCATTGCATGGCTCTAAATATTTATTTTTCTAGCAGATTATTTAATGAGATGCCATCAGTAGACTGGCAAGACGTTGCAGATAATTGGTTTGGGACATGTTGTTGTTCGTTTGGTGGTATTAGTGAAAAGCTGGTCAGAGAATTTGCAAAGTCGTATTCTTGTACAACTGGTGTTTGCCTTATAACTGGCGCATCTGTTATTATATGCAAGGAGGACCTCATTGGATGTGAATTTTCTGAGCCGAAAGGGGACCAAACTTGTGATTCTCAGGTGAATTCAGCCGAGATGACTGTATTAAGCTCTTGTTCTGTGGAAGAAAATATTGGGGTGAAACCAAGCAATGAAGTGGTTGAAAAGATGATAAATGGTGATAGTTCAACATGCATACCTTTAAAGTTGGAGGATGAAGACAAAGTTAAGTCATTGGCGGGAATTTCTTCCGAGGCAAATGGTCACATTAGAAACCACAAGAATGGATGTTGTACTAATAATCATAGTGAAAGATTTTCAGAGGAGAAAGAAGATGAAATGAATATTGAACTCTTAGATAAGCAGAAAATATTTCTTAAAGGCTGCCTTGGGGATGCTTTTATGTTGAGACATTCGAATCTTTCCAAAGATGTCAAGTGGATTGAATTTCTCTGTCCTAAATGTTCATCTCGTATTGGATCATATCCTTGCTCCAGTGATAATGCACCATTGGACGATGGGGTTCGGCTATACAAACATAGGATAACTACTTGTTTGCCTGTCCATGGATTGAATGATATATTTAGGTAAACACTCTATCATTGTCCGCCTGTATTTAGTTTATCTTGTAGGGTATTCTCTTATGTTTTTCTTCGAAACTCAAACTTCTTTTTGAATTGTGTTTCCTGAAACCATATGTAGCATGTAAATAGGAAATTTAGCTAAATAGATGTGTCCTTTTTGTTATATGTTTCTTGACATTTCCATTATCTCATGGAGTTGATGTCTTTCTTTGGAAAGCTGAAATTAGATGAGAACGGTAACTTTGTCAATGGCGCTGTAAATGCTAAATAGTTGTCTAGTTCTATAAATTAGATGTTGGCCTGTCCGAGAGTTGAACAAGTCATTCCCTGAGAGAGAAATGCTTAGGATAGAGTCTATTTCCTCTATCTTTCATTTATTTCCACTACTGATGTGCTATGCACAAGGAAGATACCTACTAAAGTAAAAGATGAGCTATAGAGCAGTTGTGGGGCCAGCAATTTCATGCAAGATAAATATTGGGCCTTTAAGGCCCAAATATCCACAAGATGAGTGTTGTAAAAATGTTGGTGTTAAGATGAATGTGTGTAGTTTAAAAGTTTACAAGATTAAAAATGATCACATCTAACACAGGTGCAAGTAGCGCACGTAAAGGATATTATAAGAGAAGTATCCTTGACGTGAGATGGTTTGGCTATGTCTTGCCTAGACTTCCAAATGTACCAATCTGGAGGTCTGACAATTGATTATTGAGGTGTAAAGGGGACTAGTCAGACTTAAAATTACACAGGGGGATACAATATTTGAGAAGCAATATGAACTTCGCTAAGGACAGAATACAGTTGATACAAATGATCCATAACAGTGATGCAATTAATCGGGATCAACACTTGGTTGTTGTTTCATATTATGAGTTTTTTTATTTTAGTTAGAGACTTTATGTCAGTGTATTGGAATGAAATATGCCCAAATAGAGTCGAATGGATATAGAAAATTTTCATATAGTCAACTCCAACTAATTTGGACCTGAGGGACAATTGATTGAATGATTTTGATTTCGTGATGTATTGATAAAACTACTCTGAGAGACAGGGACTATACATTGGAAAAAATGTTTTCACGTCAATTGCTTGAAGCTGCACAAGACGAACTATCATTTCGGACTGTTGTCAGAGATATACACACCAAAAGTCCACTTTCACAAATTGTTCTCCTAAACCCAAATGCATGGAGCTACAATGGATGTAGCATGCATGATATGGAACCAGTTGCCAAGATTATTATGTACCCCGCTGTCAAGCTATTATTCTCTGCAAACATCAAAGACATGGAACTTGAAACCAGGTGATTGCTTCTCTACTCTAGCTGGCCTTTTCTTCTGTCTTTTCATGCCATCTGCATGTAAATATAGGCCATCTTCCTTCCTATCTCTGCCTTTGTAAACTTGTGAACCTTACAAGATACTTACTCTCATGTGCGCCAACTAGGTTTCAAGAACTGTACTATAAGTAGTTGCCATATTGAAAAATAAGTTGGCATGAATACTAAATTGTTGACATCCTGAGATGATTTTGGAAAAAAGGCAGCTTTGTCGAAAGTTTTAGATAGTATCAGATGGTTGCAACCGATTCGAAAAGAAATCATTTTTGAATACTCCCCAAGATTTTTCCATGTTGCACATAAAACGCCAAGTGGAGCCTTAAGAAGCTGGGCTCGGTATTTTACATTAGAAATCCAACTAAAGGTTATCTAAGATAAATTGTAGGACTTACTGAAAATAAGACAAATATCATATGCCACATGTTCCTGTGGTCACTTTTTCTCTTCTTTCAGTTCATGTACTTCTTACCAATGACTCCTTTCCCAATCCATTCCAAAAGCTCCTTCTCTGAGATCAAACTTTTTGCAGGAAAGTAGAAGAATGGGTGACCAAGAATCAAGCAGATGAAGTTTTCATGTTGCCATCTCAAGTGACTGAACTAATTACAAATTTGGAGATGTCAAATGATATGTTGCCACCATCACATATGCTGTTGCAAGGTTTCTATATGTCATCCTTGAAGAGATAGAGGGTAAGTCGTTTCAATCTCACTCGAAGATCCTCGTGTCCATTTACTTGAAATTATCGAGGAGCAACATTCTTCATATGTACAGTACATGTTCAACCGTGTTTACAAGCATTGGCCTGAAATGGTGATATCACTAGTTGAGTACCTTAACATCCTAGCCTTACGAGTAAGCTGTAGTTCTGACAACCTCCACCAAATTGTACCGTTTTGTGTATTGTGATTGAAAAATTAATTGAAAACTTTTGGTTTATATGAAGTAATAATTTGCATTTTTTAAATTACATCTTTCACGTTGTTTAAAAATATTTCATCATAGCTTTATGTGTTTTTGTTTTGTCGGAAGCTGTATTGGGAAATGCTTACCTAAGGACGAGAGGATCTTTCTCTCATGGATCCACGTCTTCTCACAAATTTCCTAAATCAGCTTCCACAGAAGAGTCAGGATAATGTAGCATTATTTGAGTTTAAACAAGTTTCTTGGTTGAAAAATGGGGGAGAAATAGGCAAACAGCCACTTTTTACCATCTCAAAAGTAATCAACATAAGCGAATCAGTTGGACAAACATACCTCTAAACTAAACACAAAACACCCACGCTTCTTTGCTCAGCGCAGAAGTATATATACACAATATTGCTAATTGTTACTGGCTATGATAGAAATATATTCTGTGCCGAATTGTGACATTAATTTTTCAATTTCAATGATGATGAATGTAATGATTAAATTATAATGGTAGAAATAGCTTATGTCAAGATTGAACAGTTGACATCATTTCTAATTCCAATGAGAACTATACGTTGTTCTGATTACTGTGGATTCTCTCAACCAGTGATGATCCCGATCGAGTTTAAGCAGTTTGAAAGCAAATACACAGAAGCAAGTATTTCTCACTCATCTAGCTTGTGAAGGTTTGAGTTTCAAGATTTTTTCTTGGAGTTTTTAGCCGTCATAGTTCAAACTCCATGATAAATTGCTAAATTTGATCTGTGGTAGTTCAAAATTTCATGAATAATTCATGGAATTAGAACTCTAACAAAATTTCACACTTAATTGTGAAAGTTTGAACTTCACAAATCGTTCCTGAAGTTTGAATAGAAAAAGTTTTGAATTCCACGAATCGTTCATGAAATTTGAAATTTCAGTAAATTTTCACCTAAATTGTGAAAATTGAACTAGTTGAATTGTTCCTCAAGTTTGAACTATCAATAGGTTTGAACTCCATAAATCATTCATGAATTTTACAATTCCAACAAATTTTTACTCTTCAATTGTGAAAGTTTTAGCTCCATGAATCGTTCATGGAGTTTGAACTAACAAAAGATTGAACTCCATGAACCGTTCATGGAGTTTGAAATTTATTTCGACGAGCTACATCAATCACTGGTTCACACCATATGCATTATAAATATTGTTATTATGTCACTACTTTCAAACTTCTAAAAATTGCAGTGATATATCAGGTTGAGGTAAAATGGGAAATGTAAACATTTACTTGGGGGATTCACAGATAGGATACTTTTGTGCCATTTTTTGACCTAGTCTAAATAAGTTTAGCAAAAATAGCTTGTGAGTCGGAACTTGGCCGCAAGTTCCAACGGATTCCAAAAGTTCGAATGGATGGACAAAGACTTGTCTTGCCACAAATCTTGGCAGATTACCAAGATTTAAGTGCAAATTATGTTGCAACTTTGGAATAAATTGTTCACAAGTCTTGTTGGATTATCAAGAATTTTTGATGGATGGACAAAGGTTGTCTTGTCATGAGTCCTGGCGGAGTCCCAGGGCTTTAGTATAAGTTGTGTCACAGCTTTAATAAATTGTTCACAAGCCTTGTTGGATCACCATGAATTTCTGATGGATGATCGAAACTTTGCTTTTCACGAGTCTTGGTGGTTCATCAGAACTCCAATACCGATTGTATCACAACTTTGGCATGAATTATTCACAAATCCTGACATGTTGTCTGGACTTGTACAAATATTGTGGTGGTGGTGGTGGTAGTGCTGGTGTTGTCGAGCAGAAAAAGTTTACTCACACCCGATGGTTAAGTGGCATAATTAAGGTGTGAATATACATTTAACTATGGTTAAGTCATATAGCAATATATGTAACACGTATCATGCATTCGTTAATTTGTGTAGCTTGGTACTAAAGTTTTTTCCTTATAAAAAAAAAGTTTTTTCCATTGTATAGCAATGGAGACAGCTTGCTATTATTGGATTCTTTCAGCAAAGTTTTTGTTCCAGAGATAAGACACCACCTTTTTTCACGAAGTCAAATATATCTACAGCAGATTTTATTCTGCTTTTTCAATGAGAGGTCAAAGCCGAAAGTTATGGTTTATCCAAGTGGGAATATCACACGCATTTGCTATCATTAAGCTCCAAAGATTACACTATGGAAGAGACTGTTTAAAGGGTAACCCTTCACTCTAAGCACCAAAAGAAACACAGTATATTTGGTAAGAAAGGAAATATTTTCTTTGGAAAATAAGTGATTTTTTATTTGTTGAGATAGATTCAGGATTTGAATTTTACTGGTTCAATCTTTAAGGTTCTTAGCATTGAACCAGTTATATTTTTAAAATTATGGATTCAGATCTACTATGTTATACTTTCAATAAAATTTTACACATAAATTTATGTTTCGTATCGAGAGCATTGAGTTTAGATGAATCCGGTTCATCAACGCTGCATCCGCCACTGGGGATGGGGTGAGGTGTTGTAGTGGAAAGGAGATAATTCCATGTCACTTTGAAACTTATTTTTTCTACTCCTATCAAGGATGTGATTTTCTTGATTTGTAAAGAACTTATTTTCATAGAGAAAATAACAACATATCCAGTGAAATCTCACAAAGCGGATCTCATAAAGTGGGATTTGGGGAGGATAGAGTGTACATAGACTTACCCCTGCTTTGGGAGGTAGAGAAAATATTTTGACTAACCAAACATGAAAAATTGAAACACAAACACAACCATAAAAATAATAATAAAGGGAACTTAAATCCTGCTAAACACTAGTTCAATCAGGGAAGGATGATTATTGATGCCAATTTGAAGAGTGGGAATGCACTGCTCGGTTGGATTAGTAAAAATTCTCTCATCCTTCACTCATTGAATGGTGTGAGCCCTCTCCACTTTTGAATATGGTTAAATGCAATTGCATGTAAATACTTAATCTCATATCAACAAGGTACGGCGTGCAGAGACAAATGACAACAAGTTCACCCGAACCTTCAACTTTCGATAAGAAGCATAAGTATATATATGTACTGATTGTACGAAGAGTTGCCGATCTAATTTTCTTCAAGTATCAGAGAATTTGTACTGTTTCTTTTTGGCCTTTGACCCCATGAGAAATATATGTAGTACAAAAGGATCGACAAATTCTAGAGGTGTTCTAGTCCTCGTTGAAATTCTGTCTCCTTGATATGTCATAAAACACAAGGCTGTGTCCTTATGTTCTCAAGATATTAGGAACATATTCCCCTTTGCAATAATAGCATAATGGCAATACATGCATGCATGCATGCGATGAATAGATATAATTAAATTACTAATATTTTTTTAAAAAAAGAACCAAATATCATGAGGAAAAATTAGATTTAAAAGTAGAATCAAAGAATCAGATTTGTATTCTCACATTGGGTATAAATAGTAGTATTATAGAAATGGAGCTCCATATATATAGCTCATTAAATTGAGTGAATTAGCATTATAGCATGAAGAAATGAGAAAAGAAGAGAAGTCTTACATGAAGGTAAGGGCCTTTTTGATAGCCAAGGATGACTTGCCTGCTTCATTCTTGAGGCTTGTGATCGTGAATGTGCCATATAAATACAAGCATTCATGTTTGATAGCCAGGCAGTCTCCTTGGCTACTCTAATGGGTTCCTCTCTTTCATGCTAGACTCTTCTCTTCTTCTTTAGTAGTTAGATAGCCCCTTTAAGTTGTACATAACGATTAGATAGACACCTTAACTTTATCAATGACTAGATAGACATATTTACTTGATACAAGTGTGTCTTGTGGACACACAGATCCCGCATAATTAAAAGGTCTGCTAGATCTGGATGTTCACAAGACACACATGTATCAAGTAGAGGTATCTGTCTGGTTGTTGGCAAAACTAAGATATCTATTTGGTTGTTGTGGACAACTTAAAGGGGCCATCTATGTATTTCCTTTTTTTTATTACATAGGGGTAGGGGTAAGGGAAATGGAGGAGATTACAATGTGAGGATTCGAACCTCACCAACAAGATGAAAATTCAGGTAGTCAACCAACTGAGCTATTAGATTTCTTCTTTTGTATCAGCTTAATTAAATTTTCCTGAAATTGCTTCAAGTATTTATCTTCGGCCTTTTAGCAACTACTCCATGTTGTAAAGGACACAAAGAGTATGGTAGTAATGAATGAAATTGAAGGCCAAATATTGTCTTGTAATAGGTTGTCCACTTGTCCTTGTTAGAATAAATCAATTAAAGCTCAAGGATTATTGTTTTCATGTCTGACCCATTAGAGGATCTAATCTCCTAAACCTTCTACTTGAATTCTATTATTCACTGAACCCATCAGATTCACCTAATATTCCCTTTTTGGTTATCCATTTGACAACTCTTTAATTTCTTCATTTGTGATCTTGTTTTTCTGTCTTTTTGGGAGAAAAAATCCATCTACCGCATAGTTTTAACTTGATGATATTTTTAGCTTTTCTGATCATGTCGTTTAATATTTCAACTTTATTTGAATCTTGTTTCTCTCTCTATCTTTCATCTCCTCTCTCCTCTCTCCCCTATCCTCTATCCCCAACGGTCAAATCCCATCCCCTCCCCGCTAACGGTACCCCACCCCGACGGTAATCCATCCGACCGACGATTAGGTAATGCCGCCGGACTACTACAAGACCAGGTAACGCCGGTGACTTTTTCAGCCAGATTTTCTTTTCTTCTCTCTTCTCTTTTCTTCTTTTTCTTCTCTTCTTCTATTTTTCTCTTTTATTTCTCCGCTTCTGGTGCTCCATCGGCGGCCAGAACTCGCTGCTCCGACACCGGCGACTCTTATCGGCATCATTTTTTGGCCAGTCATCTCTTATCTTTTCCTCTTTTTTTCCTTTTCTTTCCCCTCTTTTCTCTTCTCTTCTTCTTTTCGTTCAGGTCTCTAACAATACTTGAGTTTTCGGAAAACTTGCGGTGGCGGACAGTAAATTCTGGCAGTGAACAGTAACTCCCGACGTTGAACAGTGACTTTCGACGGCAAACAAGTTCTGTTCAACTGGAGTTGGTACCTACGATTGCTCGTATCTATTCTTTGTCCTTATCCCTGTATTTATTTTGACGCTTAACTGTATTGCTTCTTGCCTTTACTTTCTTGCATTTACTCTTCCTGCCTTTAATTATATCATTCTTGGCGTTCCTATTTTAGGTGTAAACATTTGATTAGTCTATTAGTTTATATCTACTTTACTGGCTTTGGTGATTGATGGTAGACTAGGGTCATGTTCTCGGTCGGGGACGGGGGCGAGGGTTATGGGGTAAGAGAGATGCTAGGTTAAGAATAGGTTCTTGGAACATTGAGACTTTAACGGGGAAGTCCATAGAGCTAGTTAAGATTCTTAATAAGAGGAGGACTAATATAGCCTGTGTCCAGGAGACCAAATGGGTAGGACCTAAGGTTAAGGATGTGGACGGGTATAAGTTATGGTTCTCGAGTAGGTCGATGTATAGGAATGTGGTAGGCATTTTGGTAGACAACGAGCTAAGGGAATTAGGTGGTAGAGGTTAGGAGGGTTAATGCAAGATGATGATGATTAAGTTGGTAGTTGGAGGGTTTACTATGAACATTATTAGTGCTTACGCGCCGCGGGCGGGCTTGGATGAGGAGGAGAAAATGCATTTTTGGGAGGATTTGGACGAGGTGGTGGGAGGTATACCATCCAATGAGAAGTTATTTATAGAAGGGGATTTCAATAGACATATCGGGTCACTTTCGGGGGGTTATGACGACGTGCATGGAGGCTTTGGCCTCGGGGACAGAAAGGGGGGAGACGTCTCACTTTTGGAGTTCACTAAAGCTTTTGGGATGGTGATAGCCAATTCGAGGTTCATGAATAAGGAGAAGCACTTGGTGACTTTCCGTAGTTCGGTAGCTAAGACTCAGATAGACTTTTTGCTCTTTAGGAAGGTTGACAACGGTCTTTGTAAAGACTGCAAGGTTATTCCGAGTGAGTATCTTACAACCCGACATAAGCTTTTGGTGATGGATTTGTAGATCAAGATGAATAAGAAGAGGAGGGTTGTAGATGACAAGCTAAGAATCAAATGGGGGAGTTTGACCATGACTAGTGCAAATGAGATGGGGGAGAGGTTGATGTCCAGTCGGGCTTGGGGGAGTAGTGGGGATGGGACCGGTATGTGGGACATGACAACCAGTTGCATTCGGGAGGTAGCTAGAGAAATGCTAGGGGTCTCGCAGGGTAGCCGTGGTGGGCATCGAGGGGACTGGTGGTGGAATGGTAAAGTTCAAGAGAAAGTGAAAACAAAGAAATTGGCGTATGAGAAATTTATAGAAAGCAAGGATGAGGTAGAGAAGTGGACGAATAAGGAATTATATAAGATGGCGAGGAAGGAGGAAAAAATAGCAGTTATGGCAGCGAAAAAAATGACTTTTGAACACTTGTATGTGGAATTGGAGGGAAAAAAATGGGATAAGAAGTTGTACAGACTAGCCAAGGGAAGGGTGAGGAGGACCCGTGACTTGGATCATGTGAGGTGCATCAAGGATGAGGACGACAAATGATTGGTGGAGGACACACATATTAGACAGAGATGACAGTCTTACTTCCATAAATTCTTGAACGAAGAAGGAGATAAAGACATTGTGTTGGGAGATCTTGAGCAATTCGGAAGGTACCAGGATTTTGGATATTGTAGAAGTATTAAGGTTGAGGAGGTTAAGGGTGTTGTTCGCAGGATGCGCAGGAGACGAGCGACCGGGCCTGATGAAATCCTAGTTGAATTTTGGAAGAGCGCAGCAGGTATGGTTTGGAGTGGCTGACTGACTTGTTTAATGACATTTTTAAGAAGGCAAGAATGCCCAAAGAATGGAGGTGGAGTACAATGATTCCTTTGTACAAGAACAAATGTGACATCCAGAGTTGTAACAACTATAAGGGTATCAAGCTGCTAAGCCACACTATGAAAGTTTGGGAAAGGGTCGTGGAGATGAGGGTGAGAAGAGGCGTTTCTATTTCAGAGAATCAGTTTGGATTCATGACGGGGCATTCAACTACATAAGCCATTCATCTTATTAGGAGGTTGGTGGAGCAGTATAGGGAGAGGAAGAGAGACTTACATATGGTTTTCATCGACCTAGAAAAGGCATACGACAAAGTCCCTAGAAAGGTTCTATGGAGATGTTTGGAGGTTAGAGATTTACCTGTGGCGTACACTAGGGCGATTAAGGATATGCATGATGGAGCCAAGACCAGGGTACGAACAGTAGGATGAGACTCGGAGCACTTTCCAGTGATGATGGGGTTGCATCGGGATCAACTCTTAGCCCATTCTTATTTGCCTTGGTGATGGATGGATTTGCGTGACAAATTCAAGGGGAGGTGCCATGGTGTATGTTATTCGCAGATGACATAGTCCTGATTGATGAGACTCGCAGTGGAGTGAACGTTAAGCTGGAGGTTTGGAGACAAACTCTGGAGTCTAAAGGGTTCAGGCTGAGTAGGACAAAGACATAATACTTGGAGTGTAAGTTCACTAACAGGAGTGACCATGCGACATGCATGTAGGTGAGGCTTGGTACTCAGGTCATTCCAAAGAAAGGAAGCTTCAAGTATCTTGGGTCTATTATCCAAGGAAATGGAGAAATTGATGACGATGTCACACATCGTATTGGTGTAGGGTGGATGAAATGGAGGCCCGCATCTGGAATCTTATGCGATAAAAAGGTGGCACAAAAACTTAAAGGCAAGTTTTATAAGGTGGTGGTTAGACCGACTATATTGTATGTGGCGGAGTGTTGGCCAGTCAAGACTTCGCACATCCAAAAGATGAAAGTTGCAGAGATGAGGATGCTAAGATGGATGTGTGAGCATACAAGGAGGGATAATATTAGAAATGATGATATCCGGGACAGATTGAGAGTGACCTCGGTGGAGGATAAGATGCGGGAAGCGAGGTTGATATGGTTCGGGCATATACAGAGGAGAGGCACAAATGCCCCAGTGCGGAGGTGTGAGAGGTTGGCTATGGACGGGTTCATGAGGAGTAGAGGTAGGCCGAAGAAGTATTGGGGAGATGTGATTAGATGTGATATGACGTAGGTGCAACTTAATGAGGACATAACCTTAGATAGGGGGTTGTGGAGGACACAAATTAGGGTAGAATGGTAGTAGGTAGCTGAGCGTAGTCCTACTTACGCTTACATATTGATATTTGTAGTGTTATTATTGTAGCCCTGCTTAGCCTATTATACTAGTAGGCGCAATATTATTTTATAGTCCCCTGTCATTTGATTTCTGTTGTTATATGTTCTTTCGTGTACTTTGTTTATCTTATTTACATGCGTTAGTTACTGCTTCATTTTTCAGAGTGCTTTATCATGACTTATTCGCTTTTTTACCATCATTTTCATACTGCTTTAAATTTCTTATCCGGTTCTGATCATTTCTCTTGCTTTGCTTGTGCTTATGATTTGTCTTGAGCCGAGGGTCTTACGAAAACAACATCTCTACTTACTAAGATAGAGGTAAGGTCCGCGTACACTCTACCCTCCCCATACCCCATGTTGTGAGACTTCACTGGTATGTTGTTGCTGTATTATGTCTAAAAGCAATATATCTTGTTCTAGTTGAACTAATAATTGCTTTTCATGATAATCCTAAATTGTAAGCTAAGTCACTTTGAATGAGCACTCCGCATTATTAGTTAAAAGATTTGGGTGGAAAAAAAAAACCAAAAGCAATAGCCGATATGGTACGGCTGGCCAAGTCAACCTATATTCTCGTGCTTTGTTTAATTAAAAATGGAATTTAACTTTTATACACGGTCAATCAAGTCAACTAAAAAATAATAATAGGTATTAGTTCATAAAAAGTGTAGAATTCATAACGTGAAAAAGGAAAAAGGACATTATAAAATATAAAAATTATTTATAGTATCACTTTATGTCAGTTAAATCCTCTAAAAAATCCACGATAGCATGATAGCTACAAGATACTCGATCTTGTCTCCCATGAATATAATCATTTGATTAAGAATTTTTTTTTAAAAAAGACAACCCCGTATACTAAAATTCGAAAAAGATCGGACCACAAGAGTCTATTATATGCAGCCTTATTCTGCATTTTTGCAAGAGACTGTTTCTACAGCTTGAACCCGTAACCTCTTGATCATATAACAATAACTTTACTAGTTACGCATTGACTCCTCTTCTTGATTAAAAAAGATATATTTTTCAAAATTTATTAGTTATATTTGTTTTCTCCATAGAATTGGACCTAGTAACGTCGATCTACTTTCTAGAGGCTAAAAGAATATCTAAGCTACCTACTAAGAGGAGTCATGAGCAACCATCTGGATTGTGGGTCCCACGAAATGCATACTCTTCCGCTTCAACGTATGTGACACACTTTTCTTTTTCATGACACGCTTCTAACTTTGAAAACAATCGACTTTATACTTTTCATTTTACCCTTAATGAAAAACTTTTACAACCATACAAAGATTATGTCATATTTAAGGCAAGGCCTCAAGTTTCAAAAGGTTTATAACCACACAAATTCTTTTATATGTTTTTTTTTCCAGATATATAATTTGAAAATCACAGCTGAATAATGAGACCGGATCAATTTATCATCACTTGTAAAGTGCAACTTCTGCTTCACTAGGTAAAAAGTTGTACTAACTCATATTTATACCTAGCTAAAACTCTACCAACTCCATCTAGTTATCATTGAACACTATATATACTCATACAGTTTATCTCAATTTCATCATTACTAGCCAACCTTCCTTAAGTAGGTCTAACAAATGGAATGTGTAAACAAGTAGGATGTATAACTAGGACAGGTAAGCACATCAGATGTCTAAGCAAGTAGGTGAAACACATAGGTGAAGCTCGTAGGTCGTCTACCTTTGTCCGACGTCTCATTTATTTGTGAATCTCATATCTTAACTAGACTTAACATTTGCATACACTTGTACTCCCAAACAACAACTATATCCTTATTCCTCCATATTCAAGTAAACTCATCGATTTCAACTTACACACATTGAAAGTACGGGGCGTTACAATTTTATACAAAATTTATTTAAAATTTATATATAATTTATCAAAATAACATCAGATATACAATTTACATAGAGATTTTATACATATATGTTTTCAGAAACCTGTCATGAACTATATACAAAATTTATACATAATTCATGCATGAAATTATGCAGAATTTATATAGATACCTTACATGAACTTTATACATAATTTTTATAGTTATATACATATTTTATTTTTTGGTAAATAAGGATCTTATTAACCAAAGTAAGCGTTATGTACAGAGTTCTCAAGAAAAAGAAATCTGGCGCATGAACATAGTCCCATGGTCCATGTCAAAATATACAAAACTATCTAACTACAATTCCTACCATAACTGCATAGCTACACAGGGTAGTAATCCAATTTTCCCAGTCTATCCGCAAGCTTGGGATGCATATTTCCTCTCACCATCATCTCTGGTATTATCTACCGTATGAGGACCTGAGGTGCTCGTTGTTTCCTTTAAAAGACCCTGTTGTTTCTCTTTTGCCAAACGTAATACATACTGCCTGCAACAACCATTCTCATCACTTACGATTGTGCAGTTTTCCCATTCACATGTGTTATCATCCATGTCACTTCCCTTGACCATTTCATCGCACATCTACTGTATCCAAGCCATCTTAGCAGTTCCACCCATACAGCAGTAGAATATGAGCACTTGAAGACCAAATGTTCCACTGATTCATCCTCATTACCACATAGAGGACAGAGTGCTTGATCATTTATATTCCATTTCATCGGCCTATCTCTTGTATACAACCTCTTGTTTAAAGCCAAATATAGTATAAAAATCTATTTGGGGGAGTCATGATTGTTGCAAGTTAGCCTTCTCCATGGGACCTTAGGGTATGTTCGGCTTAACGGTAGATACACCTTCTTAATGGAGAAATCACTATAAATTCTGAGTTGCACCTCATCAATCCCAGCCTTCCCCAATGTCTTTGCTACTTTGAATATCTTCTGTAACAACCAAGATGCCTATTTTGGGATAATACACATGCACCCACTTAACCCATAATTTGTCTTCCTTATTGTACAAATTCCACAGTAGCTTACACACTGCAGCCTTGTTCCAGGTTTGAGCATGAAGAATGTTTAAGCCTCCTGCTACTTTAGGCAGACAGAGTTGTGTCCCAAGCTATTAATGCTTTCTTTGATACTGCTTTGTCTCCAGTCCATAGGAATGTTCTACAAATGGTCTCCACAGCTTTCAACACCTTCTCTGGTAAGATGAAAATTAGAGCCCAGAATGTTTGAATAGCAAACAACACAGTTTTTACAAGCTGCAGTCTACCTGCATATGGCAGTAACTTTGGCGTCCACTGCATGACTTTTCCCATCATCTTATCAATCAATGGAATGCATTGGATGACAGAAAAGCTTTTTGTACTGAGAGGCACACCCAAGTATCTGAAGGGGAAAACACCTTTTGAGAATCCCAATTTCCCTGACACTGCTTGTTGAGTACCAGCATCAACCCCACCAAAATATATAGAGCTTTTCCCAGTATTTGCTATCAGCCCAGAGGCTTTGGAAAATCTTTGAAATCCATCGAACACTTTATAAATGGCTACCTCATCACCCCTACAGAACAGTAATATATCATCTGCAAACCGCAACTGTATTATGTTTAGCTTAGCACACTTTGGATGATGATTGAAGTCAGGAGTGCCCAGTGGTTTTAACACTCTATTAAGATACTCCATACAATTCACAAATAGATATGGGTATAAAGGATGCCCCTGTCTGAGTCCTTTTTGAGCTGGAAAAGCCTTTGTGGTCTTACCATTTAATACAATAGCATAGGATACAGTCTTGAAATATACTGTGATCCATTTGACAAATCTATCAGGAAAATTCAGGCTATTGATCATTTGTTCTAGGAATGGCCACTCCACAGAGTCAAAGGCTTTCTGCATATCAATCTTCAGCATACATCTAGGGAAACGGCTTTCCTACTATACCCTTTAACTAGTTCATGGATTAAGATGATATTATCACTAACCAACCTACGAGGGACAAAGGCAGTCTGGTTGTTTTCCACAATCTTCTCCATCACACCTCTAAGTCTCATAGTTATAATCTTAGAGATGATTTTATAAATCACTGTACAACAAGAGATAGGTCTATACTCCTTCACATAAATTGGATTTTTAACCTTTGGAATCAGGGTAACACTTGTGTAATTTACATCAGAAGGCATGATATGACCATTAAAGAACAGTAAAATTGCACTTATGATATCCTTACCAACAACAATCCAAGCTTTTTTGAAGAAGTATGCATTGAAGCCATCATGTCCTGGTGCCTTGCCAACATTAATCTCATTTAAAGCTTGTCTAACTTCCTCTCCAGTGATAGGTCTGATGAGCAGACTTGATCATTCCTATCAAGGATCTGACCCATTCTTATAACACCTGGTTCAATAGGTGGTAAGGAAGAATCTTTGGAGCCCAGTTAGGATCCATAGAATGAGCATATATTCTATTCAATCTCCCTATCAGAGTACAGTAATCTACCAGTATCATCTTTAAGACAACTAATCTTGTTTTGTCCATTTCTACTCTTCATACTAGCAAAGAAGTACCTTGAGTTGGAATCACCAAGTTTGAGACATTGCACTCTTGACTTCTTCTTCCACACACACTCTCCTCTATAGTTGTCCACTTCTCTAGTTCCTGTCTTATCATCTTCTCCTCTGGGACTAATTCTGGATGCTTCCCATTAGCAGTCAGCTCTTGTATATCCAGTAACCTTTGTCTAGTTGCATTTATTTTCTCCACTATCCCCTGAAACTCTTCTTTCCTCAGCAGCTTCAAACCATTCTTCACTTTCATTAGTTGTTTCCAAACCTTTGCAAGATTAGGTGTGACTAGTTGCTGTTGGAAATTTGCCTTTGGTGGGGAGGTTGCGTCCACCCATAATTAATGACTTAAACACTAGGGTTCCGCATGTTGGAGGCTTTGTCTCTTCACACATGCATAATCTACTAAGTGAGTAGATGACTGTAGGGCCAATGATCGTCAAATTTCGTTAAGAAATGAAAGAGATATTGGTCCACGAAGTAAGGTGTTTGAGGCATGGAAATATGGTGTGGGACAAATCTACCACATCAGTGGGAAAAGAAAGAATTGTTCTCTTTATAAGCCTAAAAAATGGATAAGGGTTTGGGACCCCAAGAGGTAACCCATGTGTTTGAAGGAGGGAAGACCTAGGTGTGCTTGAGTTCTAGTCTACTAGCCCCACACGCGCGCCGCCGCCGCCCGTCCGGGCACAGGCTTGTGAAACGTTTTGCACTTACTATAAAACGTTTGTGGCCATGATTACACCTCTCTTAATCACCTCTCCTCCTCCAAAAACACTATATAAACTTCTGAAACAGATTTGAGGTAAAAAGAGAGGACGAAAAACAAGAGAAAATCAGTGACTAAAGTGAGCACAACAGAAACTCTTCCTTCCTTTTTCCTCTAAATCAGCAAGTCGTTTCGTGTTCGTTTTCTTCGTCAGAATCAACCTATTTGCTTTGTAGTGTTGATTGGTTGTTGTTTTATCTTGGGAGACTATTGCCCACTAACGTAAAAGCATATATACGGGGCAATCTTGTCTTAAAGACAGAGAGCCATCTCTCGACTCAGCCACAGTTGTAACATTCCAGATTTAGTGTTTCTTGATTTCAGGTTATCAAGATTCAAGACTCAACAAGCTTGCGGCAGTTCTGAATATTGGTTGTTTGTTCATCCTTTCGAACACTTGTAATATTTATTTACTTCCCGTACTGCATTTATATCCAACAATTGCCTACTCCAGCAGCTTCTCACAGTACTAAGGAACCCCTCATGCTCATCCATATAATTATAGAACTTAAAAAGGACAATGTTGAACCTGCCTAGGATCTGTCAAATAGAGACTTAATGGAGAGTGATCCGAAAACAAGGGTGCCATAGCATTGACACTTGTGATAGGCACATTTAGCATCCATGTTGAGTTAACAAGAACTCTATCAATCTTACTATAAATGGTCTCATTGCTCCATGTATACTCCCTACTAGTAATCTGGAGTTCATTCAGTCCTACATCTTCGATGAACTGCCTGAAATCCCTTACTTCACATTCCTGTACCTCTGCCCCATTAATTCTATCATCACCTTCATTAATTGCATTATAATCTCCCATAAGTATCGAAGGGTCCTGAATACCATTGTTCAATCTCTCCAAGTCCTTCCACATCAGTTTTCTATCATTAACAGTATGCATCCCATATATGGTAGTAAAAAGGAATTGATGGCACCCACTAGTAACTTGACAATGTATGAACAGTTCTTTAGTCTCCAAAACCCATAACATGTTGAGCATTCCACAATAGCCATATTTTCCCCTGATCAGTTGCAATATAATTATCAGTCCACTCCCATCCTTGGAACACTTTTCTTACTATTTTTTGTGCAAATTTTCTATGTACTCTATGTTCAATAATAATAGCTATAATATTGACCTTATGTTCCCTCAAAAAATTTATCATCTCCCTATGCTTACTCAGCTTTTTGAAACCCTCACATTCCATGTGCAGGGATTTAATTCCGATTTCACCCTCCTCTTTTTTATAGCATAGTTTTTGCCATGTCACCCAATGAAATTTGGGTTTCCCATTATAGCTTCCCCACAAAAAAATTAACAAACATCCCTTCCATTTATTTTGAAATAGTTTTGGGGGATTGACACATGGATAAGAGATGTACTGACACAGCATTTAGCACATATTTCACTAATATAATCCTTCCTCCAGTTGAGAGTTGTTTGCTTTGTCAAGAGTTAAGCCTCTTCAAGATTTTTGTAGCCATATCTGCAAAGTATTGGATCTTCTTCCTTCCTACAAATAAAAGACACTCCAATTAAGTTCTAGGAAATGATTCTCTTGTCACTTGAAGAAAATTAGAGACTATTCTAATTCTTTTTTGAGAAGTTTCATCATTTATTACAAAATAGTTCTTCTGTCTATTTATAAGTTGGCCAGAATTTTTTTCATATCTCTTTAGGAGTAACAAGTTGGAGTGTGAGATTTTTCTGAGCAAAAAATATTAAGTCATCTGCATATGCAAGATGATTAATCCTTGGGTCTTTGGGCTCCATACTAAAGCCATTAAAATTATGTTTTTCATACAAGTTATTTAATAAGGAAGACAGGCATTCAGAAGCAATGATAAATAAAGAAGGGGAAATAGGGTCTCCCTGTTTGACTCCTCTCTCTAATCCGAAGAAGTCATATCTTTTACCATTTATGACCATAGTGTACCACATATTAGAAAAAAGATTTCTCTTGCGACCCTACTAGAAGTAAGTTTAAAGTTTAGCGAAAGAAGCCGGCGAAAGAGTCATCCTTACCTTGAACTTGGAACGATATAGATCAAAGGGTCGTTCATTAGCCCTACTAGTCAAGGAAAAAGAGGGATGGATTTCGACCTTGCTTTTTTAGGTCTCAGGCTAGCTTTTGACTTATATGGCGCTTAGGCTTAGCTCATCAAACAAGTGCGCCAAAAGTGGGGGATGGTATTATATTCTCTTATAAGAGAGGCACGCCTGCTTTTAGCGCGTAGTTTCACTCTTGCTTTTGCCTTACCTTCTATTTTATTAGTAAAGGGCGAATGGGGGGCTTGGAGCAGCTCCTCTATGCGGTGGGTGTGGAGGGGGGGGGGGCCTGTCGCCGCCTGATAGAGGCAGAAGCGGGGGCCACCGGAGCTATCTGCGTCAATTGTTTCGATTGAAAGAGGAAGGGAGACAACTCAAATGCCAGCACAGAAATAGAAAGAGTCGTGCTTCAAAGTGGAATTCTTCTAATATCCAAAATGATGTGAATTCATTTTTCATCAAACACCATCTTTCTCATTGCTCAGCAAATGAAGTGCCAGAAAATTTTATCATAGGCTTTGTTCATATCTATTTCAAGGACAACATTACCCCCTTTATTGGCATGTTTCATATCATGGATGGCATGCTTCATATCATGGATCATATCCTGTGCCAATAGAATATTTCTCCAATTGCTCTTCCCTTTATAAAACCACTTTGGGTAATGAAAATAATTCTGGGCAGAAGACTTGTCAGCCTTGAGTTCTAAACTTTGGAGATAATCTTCTAAGTAACATTGCTAAGACTGATAGGTCTAAACTCTGCAAAATTCTGAGGATCTTCAACCTTGGGAGTGAGAATCAAACAAGTATTGGTATGATATTGCTGAAAGTTTTGATGGTAAACTTTTGTGGCAATTTAGAACTAAGGATAATGTTTGGACTCAATTTACGAAGGCTAAGTACTCTAAGAGAATACATCCTATATGCAGAAAATGAAGTTATAAACATTCTCACACTTGGAGAAGATTATGGAAGATAAAAGATAAGGTGGATCATTACATCTTATGGAGGATCCACAATGGGAGCAGTAACTTCTGGTGGGATAATTGAACAGGACTTGGAAAACTAAGTCAATTTGAAGGGTCATCTACATCAATCAAGAACAAGGTTCAGACTACATAGAAGATGGAAAATGGAACATGAGCAAAATCAGACAAAAGCTCCCTATGAATATTGCAAACTGTATTCAAGAAAAATTCACAACTCTGGAGATGAAGATCAACCTATATGGATTGCAAACAATGATGGAAGATTTAGTTATAAATCAGCTTGAGAAATTGTCAGACAGAAGCAGATGATCACTATGGTCAACAAAATGACATAGCACAAAAAGATGCCTTCTATGACCTCTTGTTTTCTATGGAAGCTCCTAAGACATAATATAGCTGTTGATACTAATCTCATCAGATTCAAGATCCAGTCACCCTTTAAATGCCCTTGCTGCATCAGACCTGAACAAGAAGAAGAAGAACATTTATTTTACAAAGGTATGATTGTTCAAAATCTATGGAAATTCTGTAACAAAATTTTTGGCATTTTGCAGGTGAATGGATGCTTAAGACAACAGATTATATCATGGTGGATGGCAAAGGCAAAAAATTTATTGTAGAAGATACTACTACAAATTTTATCGGGGATCATAACTTGGCATATATGGAAAGCAAGATGCAAGCAGAAATATGAAAACAAGAAGATGAACCTAATCAACATCAAGTACAATATCAACAGTCAAGCTGCCATAATAGTTCACAAGCAGTTTAACTAGATCAATCCCTACCTGAAAGGAGAGGAACTCTACCAATTGATGGAACAAGCTGCATAAAAGATAGTTCATATTCTTGTTAAATGGGAGAGACCTAAAACTGGTTTTGTGAAGCTCAATTCTGATGGCTGTGCAAAAGGGAATCCGAGACCATGTGGAGGTGGAGAAATTATAAGAGATGATCAAGGGAATTACTTGCAGCTTATGGGAAATTTTTTGGTCATACTACTAACAATGTTGCAGAAATTTTGGCTGTTGAAATTGAAATTGCTTGGTGCAAAGACAATGAATTCAGAAAGATTGAAATTGAGCGGACTCACAACTTCTAGTAGAATGACTACAAGATAATGCAAAAGTCCCTTGTAATGTTTGGAACTTCATTAATGAATCTAAAGCAATGCTGGACTAGATGGAGGAATGGAGTGTCAAACATTGCTATAGGGAAGGAAATAAAGTTGCAGATAAATTGGCAAACTGAGGATTAAGATGCAATAACACCACTTGAATTTCTCAATTCCATCAACTTCCAAAGGAGATAAGGGGTGCTATCAATATGGATAGATTAGACTTCCCTTCCTTTAGAACTAAAAGTTTGAAAAATTCCTATTCTTTTGATAGGAACATGTTTAGAATATACACTTTTGATGTACCCTGAGGTTGGATAAAACTATCGAAATCCTACTTGTGCAATAATTGGAGCCTGTTCCAATTAAGTCTACTCCTCTATTCTGTAAATGCTCTTGATTGAAAAGATATCCATCCTTGGAGGTGGATGAGTTAAACAACAAAAAAAAAAGTTATAAAGAACTATGTATTATTTTATGCAGATAGAAGCTGAAATAACTAATACTACATGTATTAGTATTACTTGGATTAAACACAAAATGACAAGAGTATCCTCCATTCAGACTTGTATTTATTGTATACATAGAGCAATTAAAATAAACTAGATAATCAATAAAAAATTATCTGTACATTACAATTCATGTAATTAATTCTTATTCATGCATAATTAATTTATGCATAACTAATTCATGTATTACTAATCTCTGCATAACTATAATTCATACATTACAAATACATGCATAATTCTAACCAACAATCAAACGACTCCTAAGAGATGAAACAATTCATGAGGAGTGTCTAGGCCTTCAAAATTTAATATTTCTTTGTACTACGTATCAATGACGGAGTCAGAAATTTATATAATGAATTAAGAAAAATACAAGAATGCCATAATTGTAATTCGAACTAGTGACCTAAAGTTAGAAATTCACTATGAACAACAAGAAAATAATTGGACAATAGGGGAAATCTGCTTTTTGGTTGCTCGAGGATTTCTTGAATCTGAGAAAAGTGGATCATAGTTTCAATTTTCTTTTTTCTACCAATAACATGAGATTCTCATCATTCTCTGGGAAAGTAAATCTTGAAATAGTACTAACATTGTTGTCAGCATCTTATTGGAAATGGGAAAATGTTAGCTTATATGATCGTCTTCTTCTTTCAGCAGAATTGAAGACCTGATGTTTACATGTTCCTTATGTATTAACTCTATCACAATTTATATAACATATTTTGCTTTTTATTCAGTTCGAAAAATAATGACACATTTTTTTATTTGATAATAATTTAACTTTAAATTTTATATTTTACGCTTAATGAGATGATCTATAACCGAATAAATATTTTAGACTTATTTTAGACCACAAGATTTAAAAGTCTTCCATTATTTTTTAAACTTCGCGCCGAGTCAATTTACATAATATAAATTGAGACAAAGGAAGTATGTTTCATAATGGGTAATAGGTAAAACCTTACTTTTTGACCTTCTTCTCTGCAACTAAAACACTAAAAATTAGCGACGAATAAATTCTGTAGATAACAAAGAAATTTGCATCTAAATTATTAAAAAATTATATTAGTTACGAGCTATTTAATGATAGATCAATGATGAAATTCGGTCCTTTTTGGTAATATAAGTTTATTCCCTTCATTTCTCTTTGAGGATAGGAAAGATTGGGAATGGAATTAGAATGTAGTATTAATAATGTGCCAAGAGATGTATCATTCATTAAGGTTTGTTGTATTAAAAGAAAAATAAAATACAAGTATATGTTTTTAAATTTGTGTATACTAGTAATGTGGAGGTTCACTTCTCAAATCCACCGATCTTTTGAGTTTCTTTTGTTCGAAATTTTATATTTATAAATATTTTATAGATTTGTGAATACATATACAAACTTAAACCGGAACTACTGGGTTAAGTTAATCTCGTAGCTAATACTATACATTCACCCCTTGATGTGTCACTCTACTTGCTAATGCATCCATATTGATCCCACAAGTATGTTTAGTAATGAATTTAAGTTAATTACAAGTAAATCTAGCAAACATTATAATGGCAACATGGTAAAAAATGTAATTATCTGCGTTTTCATCACAGGTTAGACTCTAATAGATGTGTAAGAAAACCTTTATATTATCAATCTATATAACTTTAAATGCTTGATATTAAATTCAGAAAGTTTGTGTAGCCTGTAGGGTAGCTGGCCAGTACAAATACTTATCGAAGAGAAATGAACAAACTACCTGCAAATAGTAATGTCACACATCTACCAAAGAATTTAAGGACTCCCCTTCACATATGATGTACACTACTATATATACCAAACAATTTTCAACTTCTTTACAATGTGTTCTCTGGAAGTTCTCTTCATTAGCCATTCTAAGAATGATAATGTTATAGTGCAAGATGGCATAATAGAGAAGGGGAAAAACTTGAAGTATCTTGTAATCTAATAATAGACCTCAGAGGCGAATGTAGGATTTTAAGCTTATTGGTTCTGAACTCATATTCAGTTTTGCTTACTGCATGTGGGATAGATATTTATATATAATAATTAAGTAGATTTCATAACACGAATATAGGGTTTAATGTGAGTCAAAATTAATGAGTTGTGCTTAACTAGTAACATGTATTGTAGATCCGCTCCGCATATACAAGACTTCTATTCTAACCCTAGCGAAAGAATCTGATTTGAAGGATAACTTTCTCAAACCTAAAATCAAATGACTTAAAACCTTGATGCATCAAGGTGTTTTCATTCTCCCTTAATGCATTTACTATGTATAATTAATACTCTTAAATGTAATATTTACTATATATTATTTAGCACATTATCAATGCCTTTAAAAACAACCAACCCTATAAGAAAATATAGAATTGATAACAAAACTTTAGCAATAATAAATGTATTATTGTTAAAAAATATAAATGACAACAAAAATTTAATATCTTGTTGCTAAAAAACGTAAATGGCAACAAAAAAATAACTTCTTGTTGCGAAAAGTACTTTTGTCAACAACATCCAACATATGACAACAAAAAATGTTATTGACAAATGTCTATCTTCTTGTAGTGCAATCAAAATATTCTCTTACATGCTGCATACATATCTTATTATAGTGTAAAATATTTTAATCCTATCAGATCAAATAAAAAATAATTACTTCCTCCGTTTCAAAAAGATTGTTTGGTTTTGACTTGGCACAAAGTTTTAAAAAGTAGAGAAGATTTTTCATTCTTGTGGTCTTAAATTAAAGTTGTGTTGAATATACAAAAATGACATTTAATTTTGTGGTCTTAAACATGTCATGTGGAAAGTTGGAATGAAAGAGTTGCCAAAAAAATAAAGAAACATTCTTTTTTAAACGAACTAAAAAGGAAAGTAAGACAATCTTTTTAAAAGGGAGAAAGTATAAGTTATTTTTACGGTAAGTGAAACTGAGAAATTACCTGAAAAATATAGTAGCCAACCTCCTATAACAAGTTAAATAACATTGGTCGTGTAAAGATCCTTTTCATTATCAATATTTTTTTTTCAATTTGAAGTGTCCTTTAATTATTGATGTGCAAAAAGTTACAGCTTGAGTTTGACATCTTTATATTATCAATATATATAAGTTAAATATTAAAAAAAAAAAGATAGAGCTCATTCAAGAAACAAAGGGCACAACTTTTCAACAGAAAAGGCATTTCAATATGCTGTGTGTGCTTGTGGGGAGAGAGGAAGATTGTATTTTTTTTTCAATATGCTGTGTGTGCATGGGGGAGAGAGGAAAATTGTAATCCAAAATTTCAAAGAGATATTTTTTTATTTTGAACAAAATTTCAAACATGAGTACTCATGCATTATGCGACCGACGTACTGAAAATAAGGAGGAAAAGATGTTTGTCATTGTAGAGATTGTCCTAAGAAAGAAGCAATCTCTTTTATACAGTCAACTCATTTCAAGTAGAAATTAGATCTACGCGTTAAAATGGGGAGAAAATAAAACAAAGCCAGCTTCAAAGTTCAAAATTCAAACACAATAAGTTAAGAGGGGAATGGGGGTAGGGGAGGGGGCTTAATTATACTCCATCTCGTTCTAAGTTAAGAGGGGAATGGGGCTTAATTATAATTATAATCCAGTATGCGATGTGGGCAGAGTTGTTTAAAATTCACGCAATCTCACATCAAGTTCTTCATCATATAATTCCTCCCGCTATCGCTCCTCCCGCGGAGGATCCTCAGTTATGGATCACTCTTGATGTTACCGTCTTTCAGTGGATTTACTCCACTATTTCTACCGACCTTTTACAGACGATCATTGAACCAGACGATATGGCTATGGCTACCTGGAATAGATTGCGTGATATATTCCAGGACAACCAACATTCCCAAGTTGTCACCCTTGAGCAAGAGTTTTCACAAGTAAGCATGGACAATTTCCCGAATGTTTCAGCTTATTGTAAATGTCTCAAGGAATTGGCGGACCAACTCCGTAACGTTGGCGCGCCTATTACCAATAATCGTATTGTTCTCCAAATGGTTACAGGCCTATTTGAGGCCTATAGTGGCGTTGGAACTCTACTCCGACAAAGTAATCTGCTTCCCCCTTTTTATCAAGCCCGTTCGATGCTCACTTTGGAAGAAGCCGGCTTAGAAAAAAAACGGCAACCGGCGCCAGGAATTATTTCTTGATTGGGTAAGTGGACTTTTTTTTTGAACTAAAAAAAGCTTAGTGATACTCTTTTTGAATCCAAGGGAGTAGTAAAGTAAGGAGCTTAGGTAAGAAATCAGTAATGCAGGAATTATTTCTTGTTCAATGTTTGATTTAATTTTTTATTACACGATGTACAATTAATATGTTGAATTATATAATCATTTCATCTAAAAATTTAAGCTATTAGATTGAGCCATTAAGTATGCTTTTAGATACTTTACTGCATTATATCTCAGTACGCTCCTTAATGTCATTTATTCATGGGCTAAACACATGATTTATTTATTTTTTGATTTTTCGGTGGTGGGTGATATTTGAACCTTCCCCTCTCCATGTTTGGATACCACGTTAAAGTGTGTGACTAACTCATATAAAATGTGATGCTCACAATAACATGTGTTCAATTTTAAGAGTTAGTTTCATCATCCTTGTAGTTTAAATCCATGTATTATTTATACCTTCCTTAATTCATCCCTTATATCATTTATGAAAAAAAGAAAAATAACAACAAGATATAATAGGAGTAATAATGTTAAATTTTTATGGAAATTAAAGTCTCCAATAATTCCAGCCAAAATAACGACTTCAAATTAGAAGTATCTCAAAGAGAACGTAAGCAATTCAAGTCCTCCTATTTGCTCCTATAATTTCTTTAATCTGAAACTATATGTCATTATTCAAAACAAGTACTAATGCTAACATAATTGGATCTCATTACAATAACAAAAATTTGTCAAATGTCAATATCTCAAGATCTTCGAGGTGGAAAGAATTGCATATCAACCATGAAAGTGTTAATTAGGGGAGCTGAGTACAAAGAAGGTTCTAGAAAATGTGACCCCTCCCCCGCCGCAACATCACCACCACTTGCAGCCAGCCGCGTTTTCCACGGCTGACACGGCAATGCCCGCAGCCCCAATAAGGTTATGCTGATGTGGCGCAGGATCGCCACCAAATGAGCTGTCACCAGCTGCATTCAGATAATTGTACTCATGATCACCTTGATCATATAAAATTCCCTTGAATATATGTCCACCAATATTAACAGCAGCTTGATATGCTATTTGATCCTCACTATCTTCAATTGAGTTCATTCTAACAAGTTGAAACACGGCCGTTGAATTTACATTTAATGGAAAATTTTCCACTTCTAACCCTAAAAACATCAAAAATAAAACAACAATAATAGATAATAAGCAAAACGAGTTCCAACAAGTTTAGAAACATTATTACATGTAAATTTAAAGAGCTAGAGATAGAAGTATCCTAAGTTTAGAAGAAACATATCTTGTACATTCAGATATCCATTGACAAAAGTCCGAAGTTAGAGTCCTAAAAATAAAGTTTTCTTATATAAATAGCACTATAACCCTGTAGCGGTTCCATAGAACCCAATAATTTTAGTTCAATATTTATATTTGTTTTAGTAAATTCATTTAATATGTATACTCAATAACTTAAAAGAATTAAAATTCAGAATCTATAAGCTCCAAATTTTGGCTGCGTCTTTAACAAAAATGAATCTAGAGTTTGAAGATTATTACATGTACATACATGAATGTATCAATATATACCGGATTCGGATCAAAGTTACTATCTACCAAACAAATACTACTTGATTCCCATTTTAGCTTTGTCCCTACATACGGTGAGAATCTACATTAATCAAGCAGGTAAATTTTTGCAAAGGTAAAAAATAATAATAGGAGAGAGAGAGAAAGAGAATAGGGCTTTCTTTAACAACCTTTTGTCAGGAACACCAAGAAACAGTGATGAGAAAGAGAAAGACAAGGAAAAAAGCTGATGGATTTCACTATTACTACAAACGGGAGGTTCAGTTTTTTCAGTTCTCAATCATAGCAATAGTTATGACTATTCTTCTTCTTTCTTCTCTCTCATGAATTAATGTTCTTTTAGTCAATGAAACTTCAGTACATAAATCTCAAGGCTGTATGCTTTTCTGTATATACAGTGAAGCAGCAGCGTTCCTAGAGGCTGAGCCAGAATTTTACATTTAGAGTTTTTGATTCTAAAAAAATAATTTATTGAGTTTAAATTATTTATGCATATTAAATAAAATCTTAAAAGAAATATAGTGTTTGAATTAAAACTATTAAATTCTATCGAACCGTAGATAGATCTGTAGCACCGTGTGCCTTAGCGGCATAGCCACATGCAATGAACGGATTCAATCTTAAGTATGGAATTTTTGGGTTTTCTTGAATTTCCTTACTAGAAATTCTAGTTCTGCCACTAATAGTAAGGGACGATTGGAAAGAAAATGAGGAATTAATAAGCTAGAAGTATAAAATCTTGGATCTTCGCAACTTAAGGAATATACAATCTTAAGTATGAAATGTTTGGATTTTCATGAATTCCCTTGTCTGAATTTTTAGTTCCGCCACTACAGTAAAGGACGTGTGAAGAAAATGAAGAATTAAAATAGGAGTATAAATTTTTAAATCCTCCCAACATAAGAAAGATGCACGCTTAAATCTCAAGTATAATAATTTGAGATTTTCTTGAATTCCCTAATCAGAATTTCTAGTTTCACCTAAAAAATGAATGAGGATTGAAGAAAATGAGGAATTAAGGTAGTAGCACAAGGAAAATACACATTTAAATGTGACATTCTCAAATTTTCTTGATCAGTTCCTTTATCAGAATTTGTGATGGATTTTCTGGCTCCGCCACGGCAAGAAAGGACGATCGGAAGAAGAAGAAGAAGAGGAGGAATTAAGTTAGAAGGAACTTTACCAGTATTATTACGAGTACAAACAAGAGAAGAACCACTAATTGGATCATCTTTTTGCCTTTTGGGATTATTATCTTCTTGTTGGTGCAAAGAAGCAAGTTGTTGTTGCCTTTCTCTCCTTTTAGCTGCTGGAACCCAAGTACTTTTCACATGTGTTGAACACTGAAAACCTCTGCTATTACAACATGTCCTGCATCTCATATGTTGACAATCTTTCTTAGCTTGGTTCCCACAATCTTGGCAACTAATTCCACCACTAGCACTATTAATGCTACTTCTCATCATCATAAACTTAGCAGCAGATCTTGAATTAGGCCCATGATGATGATGATCATGACTAGGCCCAATATCAAATCCAAATGGATTAATAATCGGGTTTCGAATAATTTGGTAATTTTGCTCTTCGCCGTGGTCAGGTGGTTGTGTTTGTTGTTGTTGTTGCCATAGTTCGAACCCTTTGTATGTGGGTAACTCTTGATCATGATTTTTGTACAAGAACCAATTGTGAGTGCTAGTGGTTTCTTGATGATGATGTTCTTGGATGCTTGTTTCTTCTCTTCCTCCTCCTCCTATTAAAAAGAACTCAGCCATTTTTCTATATTTAATTGTGACTGACAATCCATAGCATAAGAACACAAACACTACTTTCGATGCGATCCCATAGAATTGAAAAACTATATTTGATGCAACTTCATAGAATCAAGAAAGAGCTCTCGGTCACTCTATCAAGATCAATTTGATAAATTTTGTTGTATCAAAGTCAAACTAGGTCACCAGCTTCACTCTCCGTGATTTTTCTTCCGTCAATTCCTTTACGTTTCAACTCTGCGATCATCTTCCCCCTCAGAACTCAAAAAATTAGTTACTCATAAGGTTTCTTGATTTGTGGGATTATAGAAAAAAGAAACTAAAGAAGAGTGGTTTCTTTCTCACTCTCCCTTATTTTTCATGTCTAGAAAAAGAAAGAAAGAAAAAAGAATACACTTGTATATGAACTATGTAAAGTGTATAAAAATGAGATATAATTGTAGAGGAGAGAACATATAGGAATAAAATTTAGTACCTCTAGAAATTGAGAGTGACAAATTGCAAATTTTTTTTTTTAATATTCAAAACGAGGAAGACTTTTTGGTGATAGAGATTAATGGAAGGGGAAAGTAATTAAAGGGAAGCCTTTTCTTAATTTGCTTCTATTTGGTGGCATTGACGAATTATAACCGCGGCCAATGGCCTAAAAAACAGCTGCAGACTTAACTTTTCTCTTGTACTTTGTTTCTTTCTGGCACTCTCAGATATTTGTCTCTCTGCTACTTGCAGGCAGCCACACTAATTTAAGTCTTGTTTTTGTTTGTCTAAATTCTAACTCACAAAAAATCTGTCAGTGGTTGGCTATATAATGGTGTTTTTACTTTTTTTTTTTTTTTTTTTTTTTTTGATAATCCAGGTTTCCGGCTTGCGTCTGACTACTTCACTGCATTACCCAGACGTCCTGGAGGTAATAGGACCGGTCCTTCAACACTATTACCGTAAATCGCGGGATGTGCTCCGGTGGCCGCTTTTCCGGGAGCGTACAACCGATCAATGAGACAAGGTCAAATTCCCCAACATGCAGAGTTTCTTCGTGCTTGCGGGGAATCGAACCCACGTTGTCCCATGCCAGAGTGCCTTATAGCGCCCAAGCTTTGCCACTGGACTATGCCCCGGAGGACGTGTTTTTACTATTTTCTATGTATCAATTTTAGGTGACATCATTTGACTTGACACGGAGTTTAAGAAAGAAAAAAAAAGACTTTTAAAATGTGTGATTCAAAACAAGTCTTATATAAATGTGTGACTATAAATCATTTCACAAAATTAAATTATTTCTAAATATAGAAACGTGACATTCTTTTTTGGACAGACCAAAAAGAAAATTGTACCACATAAATTGAGACAGAATGAATATGATGTATGTACGGAGGGCTTTGAGTTGGTAAGTGGTTCGGGTTGACCCGAATTTAGGCAAGGAATGTGGGTTTCTCAGGTTCTCAGTAAGCCGAGATGTGGGGTGTTTAGCGACGGTGTCGGGTAAATGGAGAAGGAGTCGGGTCAAGGCGATTTGTGTGGTGGTCACAAGTGGTATGAGGATTGGGATGGTGGTCGGGGTTCGGTAGTTTAGTGGTGGTAGGGTCGCGGCACAAAGTCGAAACAGTGAGGTTGTTGATTTCTCGGGTGGGATGGACAATGGGATGGTTGAAGGTCGATTCGGGTAGAACGGCTTGAAGGTGTGTTAAGGCAATTTGGGAATGTGTCTCGGGGGTCTTGTGAGACGGGATGGTGGTGGTGGTTTGGTGTTTTTGTGGTGCTAAGGTTGCAAAAACAACTTGAGACAGTGAGGGTCCGAGGGGTGGGCTCGATAGGGACATTGGTGTGTTTGATGGTGTTTGCGTGGAGTTACGGTTGGTTTCGGGTGGAGGCCTTTTGAGAGGATGTTAATGAGATGTTGTGGGAGATAGTAGAGTGAGGAAACAAGTAATTGGAACAAGGAATGTATACGGATTGCTGGAAACAATTCAAGACACAAACTAAGTCTCAATTCGGTCGATATGTAGTTCTTGGATGGTAACACGAGGAGTTAATTGCTCGTGTGGTCTCTAATGATGTTGTGGTCAATTTCACAAGGACTAGGTTGAGGTTTGCTGACCGCGAGGCTCAACACTAACCAAGAAAAGGTGACCGAAACCTTATAAAAGATAGGTGGTTCTCCCGGAGAACCAAACGACCCTCCCAGAGGATCAACTAAAAAGTTCAATCCTGGATTGAAAGACTTAGAAAAATGAGTAAACACTCAAGTTTTATATCAAACAACTCTACTTAATACAATATCCTAAGGGCTCCTTTTATAGTAGAACATGGAACCTTCTAGAAAGAAACATAAAGACATAGACTAAGACTTAGTTGACTAGGTGGGAAAGGGGGAGGTGAGGGGTCCTCGGCCGAGGGGAGCTTCACATACAAATACAATGTTTTAGAACCTTCTTTGATGGCTTCCATACACGGTTAGTTAGCACTTGAATGAGCTCCTTGGAGTGTGTTGAGATGTATGCCCCTTGGTCGGTTGGTAAAGGTGAACAACTCGGCCAACCCCTTGGTCGGTTGGTAAAGGTGAACAACTCGGCCAACCCCTCGGCTTCACCAAAACGCGTTCTTGATGAAATACACACACGGTTTGTCCATCTTGAAGATCACATCTTCTAGATGGTGCATGATCCTCTTGTGACCGTGTACACGCTTGTCCATGTCATCCCGGGATAAGGCTTCTCTTGGCTTAGTCATCTTCCCCTTATTGAATGTGTTCTAGTGTGTAGCTACGGGATATTACATTACTTTACTATGTCCTAAGTAAGTTAATCTAAGAACTTAAAGACAATAATTTAAAGGCAAGGTCTCGGCCAAGACCAACACATAAGGCCGAATAAAATCTAACTTTTTGAGACAATCACGTATTGTCTCATACGCCATTCCATACTCCATACACTTTCAAGCTTCTAGCCGTGTGTTCATGATTAACCATTGGCATTCTTGGAGCTTTACTTCGTATCTTGAATTGAGGAATTATGTGCGGGATTTGATTTACATCAGAATATCATCCTATTGTTTAGTGAAATAAGAGATAATTACGAGATTATTTTATCCCATATTGGATTATGAGTATTAATTAGTCCTGAAAATCATTTCACATATTAAAATTTTAGGATTAACTATCTCATATAGAAAGTGAGCTAGCTAATCTCATGAAATATCCTTGTCGTCTATCACATTTTTGTAACCAAACGATCCTTAAACAAGGTGAATTTAGTCTAAATTTTGGTGTACGTGAAAACTAGGTATTTTATGTATATAATTTTAAAAATTGATCTAATATTATCTGCTGACGCTTATGTTCTAAAAAGGCTGAATGGTACACTTGATTGAATGTTGAATTATTTAATGTAGGGATTAATTCTTACTTAATACTTCTTTTTTTCTCCTTTTTTAGTGATCCACCCAATGTTTTAGAAATCCTAGATCCGCCTCTACCCTTAGTTGTATGTTATAAAATAGTTAAAATAGGCGTGGGATTGAGTGATATTTGAAAGTTATTTGAAAGTTAAAAAAAAATGATATTTGAGAGTTGTGTTTGATATACATTCATTTGAAAAAAGTTACTAAATTTTGCTAGTGTAAAAAATTGATTTTATCTTCAAAAACTATTTAATAATAATTCATATGTATACTCAAAGAATGTTTTGTAAATATTTATAAGAAAAAAAAGTTCACATTCTAACGGGTCCTAATTATAAAAACTATAAATTAAAACATAATTTAAACTTGTTAATCTCTCTCCATTTAAGGTATAAAGTTACTTAATTGAAGATAAGACTTTAAATAAGTCAAATATATGCAAAATTAAAACGTTCTTTCTAAATGAATGGTGAGGAGAGTTCCTATGTCATTTTAGTTTCCCTTCTCCCTATAAAAGATGAATTTGTATGTGTTAAGAGTCTCACTGATATGTGATGGGTAATTGGTCTCCTTATATGGCTTGGCCAATCCTCCTCCCTTTAAGCTAGCTTTTGGGTTGAGTTAGGTTCAAAATCTATTCTTTACATGGTATCAGAGTCATGCTCATCTCAATTCTTTGTTCACCGATGTTGGGCTCCATATTATATTGTCCACGCTCCAGTTAACGAGGCCTGAGCGTGCATGGGAGTGTTAAGAGTCTCACATCGGATATGAGATGGGTAATTGATCTCCTTGTTGTTGTAGCACCAAAATGTATCCCGACAAAACAACACCATCATAAAATAATTTGATTGTACTTCTCTTCTTCTCCTTTTCTTTTCTTTTTTTGATGTGGAAGGGTTTTTTTTATAAAGAAATGAATCTTGAGGCTAACTCAACCTAAACAATTATGAAAAATGACATAAATGATCATTCATGTGAAACTATTGACACGGAATGACACAAATTTTAAAAGCCAATTTTTAGCCTTTTCAAAATAATTTCATTTTCTAGCAATTTTTTCAACTCATTCAAGCATATGTCTAGAAACTGTATCATTATTGTTTAGAATATTATCATACGTATAAAAACTGTAACGTTATTTTATAGAATATGTATCTCCACAATATGTGTGTAGAAAATATATCATTGTTGTATAATTTGTGTAAAATAAATGAATATTAAATGTATAATTAACGTATAATCAGTATATAATGTATCCATACTAATGATACACATATTATACAGTTATTATACACTATTTACACACATACAAGGATTATTGGAGAAATTGGAGAATGTCGAAAAAATTTATCCGGCCAAATCTGTACAAATGATCATAGATCTAATAATTTTACGGCGTTTATATGAAGTTCAGCAAAAACACTTTCTCCAATGAAGCAAAAAACCCAGACGACATAGATCTGGCTGGAGGAGTTCAATTTATAACTTGCATTCTCTGATTTTACTTTAATTCTGAAAAGTATGGTGATTTTTCTGCCATGATATAGTGGTCAGGCTACAATGACCTTAAGAAATTAACAACTCATCAATCATGTGTCAAGTTCTGGCAAGTGTATAAAATAAATTGTTGTGAGATATGCATGTTGAGCACATGAAATCGTACTTTTTCTTTTTTTGCAAGAGGGCTAACTACTAGGAAAATTAAGAAGATGATTTTGAAACTGTCCTCCGACGATGAATTTGTGCATATGCTATGAAAAAGTGTGAGAGAGTGTAGAGTGAAATTTTGAATTTTGGCTATAGTTTGTTTTTAGTTTGAGCTTGAAGGTTATTTCGGGGTATTATCTTAAAATGGGACTTTCTTGGACCTTTTCTTTTTGCGGGAGGCCACACTATGTCTTTTTCTCAAAAACTAGCTCATGGGGGAGAATTGTTCAAGTACATAAAAGGAGTTCATGTTCTCATTATCCCACTGATGTGGGACACCAACACGCCATACACCCATGACTAAACATCTGGAGCATAGACAATATATAAAAGGGTGCCCCACCATCCGAAAGAATGAATTGGGATACCAACAATTTCATGTTGTTCTTTAATGATATATACTGCTACAACTGCTACTTTCTCTCTAACATGAAGTTTGGAAATACTTGAAAGCCAAAAAATTAAAGATGTTAGTGATAATGCAATCATTTAAATAGTGTAGTTATTTCACACTTCCTTTTCTCCCCCTATTTTTTCGGGATTCACTTTCAAAATATTCAACGTTGGAGGTTTTACGAGCGACTTTGAGGGGATCATTTTCTTTACCTCTTTATGAGATTTATCACCTTTTTGATTTATTTTTTCATTTTGTTAGATTTATCACTGGAGTTTCTTTTAGGGTGTGTTCAGTGTACTGAGTATTTTTCAATTTTCTCATATTTGTTTGGTTAAAAATTTTGAATTTTTTTTTTTTTTAGAAAAACAAGTTCCTTAAAAATGAGAAAAATGACAACCAACTATTTCACCCCCCAACCATCCACCCCACCAAACCCTAATCACTCCCACCAGCCCAAGCACTCCACGCCCACCACCCAATTCACCCCCCCCCCCCCAACCCCCTCTAAGTTTTTTTTTTAAAGTTTTTAATTTTTATTTTGGTTTTTGAAAGTATATCATATTATGCATACATGATATACACGGTATACTATCTTGTGTATACTATGTATATCACGGAAACCCAAGGAAATTGGGAGACCGTGATATACACGGTATACCCACTGTGTATATCATAGTTTTTGGTAATAGTTTTTGTATATAATTAGCATTGTACATTTACCATAATTATAGAATTCATGTACAAATAGAATAGGGTTTTGGGAGTAGAATAGGAATATGATTTTCAATATTATGGAAATTGTAAATTGTATATATATTCATTCATTAATGAAAATAATCAAGGGATTATTTCTTTCATGGTATCAGAAGTCTATGTTTTGCATACCTCTCCTCTCTTTCTCTTCCGCTGTCCTCAGTTTCCGAGCCTTCCATATCGGTTTTTGTGCCCGACTTCTCTTTTCTCTTCCCAAATTAGTCTAAATCCCTTCTTTACCTTTTGTCATTTTGTTATGTCTAAGAACGTATTTCATCCTGCTCTTTCTGTTTCCAACATCAAGAACCACATCCCTATTGTTCTTGAGATGGAAAACGTCCAGTATGCGATGTGGGCAGAGTTGTTTAAAATTCACGCAATCTCACATCAAGTTCTTCATCATATAATTCCTCCCGCTATCGCTCCTCCTGCGGAGGATCCTCAGTTATGGATCACTCTTGATGTTACCGTTTTTCAGTGGATTTACTCCACTATTTCTACCAACCTTTTACAGACGATCATTGAACCAGACAATATGGCTATGGCTACCTGGAATAGATTGCGTGATATATTCCAGGACAACCAACATTCCCAAGTTGTCACCCTTGAGCAAGAGTTTTCACAAGTAAGGATGGACAATTTCCCAAATGTTTCAGCTTATTGTAAATGGCTCAAGGAATTGGCGGACCAACTCTGTAACGTTAGCGCGCCTATTACCAATAATCGTATTGTTCTCCAAATGGTTACAGGCCTATTTGAGGCCTATAGTGACGATGGAACTCTACTCCGACAAAGTAATCTGCTTCCCCCTTTTTATCAAGCCCGTTCGATGCTCACTTTGGAAGAAGCCGGCTTAGGAAAAAAATGGCAACCGGCGCCAGTTCCGTGGCGATGATGACGTCCTCCGATAATTCTCACGGGTTTGTTGACAATTATAGCCAAAATCGTAAAAATGGTGGCTGCAAGAAGGGTCAAAACCATAAAAATAATGGCAAACATCGTGGCGGCAACAACGGTGGAGGTCAGAACAGTGGCCCCACCGGCGGGAACAGTCACAACAGCAGTGGTGGGCCTCGAAAAAGTGGCAGTGGGCCGCAGGCCAACTGGTCCCAACCTTGGGCTTTGGCAGTAGGGCTGGGCCAGTGGGCCATGGCCCAACAACCCCTATTTTTCAGCCTCACCGTATCCTGGCCAGTGGATCGCCCAGCAGCAGTTCAGGCCCAATTTTTCACACCCATCCAATGGGTTCCGAAACAGTACTGGATGGGGACAGCAAAGGGGCCTGCTTGGGCCTCGGCCCCCGTAGGCTTTCCATGTTAGGGGCCCTAATCCGATCCCGACACCTACAGATATTGAGGCCGTCATGCATACACTTGGATTGAGTTCTCCCGACCCGAATTGGTACATGGACACCGGCGCCACTTCTCACATGACATCCGACCAAGGTACTCTCCCGTCTTATTTTAATTTGAGCAAAAATAGTGGCATTATTGTTGGTAATGGCAACTCAATTCCAATTTGTGGTTACGGTCATACAACTTTATCTCCCCCCCCCCCCCCCCATCCACCACTTGTTTTGAAAAATATCCTTCATGCCCTTAACTTAATTAAGAATTTGGTGTATGTCCGAAAATTCACCATTGATAATTTGATGTCTGTTAATTTTTATCCTTTTGGATTTTCTGTGAAAGATTTTAAAACGGGGATACCTCTCATGAGATGCAATAGTAGGGGAGATTTTTGTCCACTCACGCCTGCCACCAGTGTCTCGAGTCCAGCCATGCCATCAACATTTGCAGTTGTTGCTCCTTCCTTGTGGCATGCACGTTTGGGTCACCTTGGGTCGTCCATTGTTTCTTCTTTATATAAAAATAATTTTATTTCTTGTAAGGGTAAGCGTAGTATTCCAATTTGTCATTCATGTCCTTTAGGAAAACATGTTAGATTATCATTTGTAGCCTCTACTTCTCGCACTTTGATATTATTCATAGCGATTTATGGACTTCTCCCGTTCTCAGTTCTGTGGGCCATCGTTATTATGTTTTATTTTTTTATGATTATTCTAATTTTTTATGGACCTTTCCGTTAGCGAAAAATCTCAAGTTTTTTCCACCACCTTAAAATTTAGAGCATTCATCCGTACCCAATTCGAACGAGAAATCAAAACTATTCAATGTGATAATGTCAAAGAATATGATAATGGGTTGTTTCGGGATTTTTGTGTTGTTAATGGCATAGTTTTTCATTTCTCTTGTCCTCATACGTCCTCACAAAATGGGAAAGCCGAACGAAAAATTTATACCATTAATAATATTATCCGTACTTTATTAGTACATGCTTCCGTACCCCTTCCTTTTGGCATCATGCTCTACAAATGACTACTTATCTTATTAACATAGTTTCTACCAAAGAATTGACATATTCATCCCCTCTTCAATTCCTCTATAATAAGGATCCTTTGTATTCCCATCTTAGGGTCTTTAGGTGCTTATGTTATTAGCTATTTCTATCAATTACAATTAACAAGCTTCAAGCCCGTTCTACCCCCTGTGTGTTTTTGGGTTATCCATCTAATCATCGTGGTTACAAATGTTTTGATTTATCATCTAATAAAATCATAACTAGTCGTCATGTTATTTTGTATGAAACCCAATTTTCGTTTGCTATAGTAAGTAGTCCCGGGCCTAGTTCGTATAATATTTTAGATGACGAGGTCTCCCCGTATATTATCCACTGTTTATTGGACTTGTCCCGCACCTAAAATCCACCAGCGGGCCCACTGCCCGTTGGTCCTACTGTTCCGTCACATCTGCCCATTGGGCCGCCACTCAGCCCAGTACCGATCTCGGTACTGTTCCAGTGGTCCAGCCCATTGTCCCAGTCTCCGTTCCAGCCATTGTTTCCGTCATTGGGCCAGCAGGCCCACTGCCTGCTGGCCAGCCCGTCACCAGCCCACCCACTGCCCAAAATCCACCCGCTTCCTCCTCGAGTAAAGGGCCAGTTACTCGTAGTCAAAGGGATATTTTTAAATCAAAACGTCATTTTAATCTCAAATCTAATGTCTCTAAATCCCCTTTACCTCGTAACCCAGTGTCCCTTAAATGACCCGCATTGGAAATTGGCTATGAACGACGAATATAATGCTCTTATTAAAAATAAGACGTGGGAGTTGGTCCCGTGTCCTTCTAGTGTTAATATTATTCGGTCTATGTGGATTTTTACTCATAAACATAATTCTTATGGCTCTTTTGCTAGACATAAGGCTCGTCTTGTAGGTGATGATAAAACTCAACATGTTGGCGTGGATTGTGGTGAGACATTTAGTTCGATGGTCAAATCGGCTACCATTCGCACTGTTCTCAGTCTGGCTCTTTTAAAAGCATGGCCCATTCATCAGTTAGATGTGAAGAATGCTTTCTTACATGGTGATCTTAAGGAGACCGTTTACATGCATCAGCCCTTAGGTTTTCGAGACCCCAAATATCCTTATCATGTCTGTTTATTGAAGAAGTCCTTGTATGAGCTTAAGCACGCCCCACGAGCTTGGTATAAGAGATTTGCAGACTATGTTTCGTCTATTGGATTTTCTCACAGCAGGTCTGATAATTCATTGTTCATATATCGTCATAGTTATTCCCTGAATTATATTCTATTATATGTGGATGATATTATCTTGACTGCCTCTTCTGATGTTTTGCGCAAGTCTATCATGACAATGTTCAGTTCTGAGTTTGCTATGAAAGACTTGGGGCCCTTGAGTTACTTTTTGGGGATTGATGTGTCTCGTCATGTAGGTGGGTTATTCTTATCACAACGGAAGTATGCCGCTGAGATAATTGACAGGGCTTATATGTCCTCGTGTAAGTATACTTCTACTCCAATTGATACTAAGCCCAAGCTAGGTGTTGCGGCTAGCTCACCTTACGAGGATCCCACTCACTATCGCAGTCTTGCTGGAACTCTTCATTATCTTACTTTCACGAGGCCGAATATTACGTATGTCGTACAATAGGTGTGTTTGTTTATGCATGATCCTACAGTGGAGCACATGAATGCGCTCAAACGCATTATCATATACATCCATGTGACACTTGACTATGACTTGCATCTATATCCATCATCGGCCTCTACACTTGTCTCGTATACCGATGTTAATTAGGGTGGATGTCCAGATATCAGACGCTCCACGTCTGGTTATTGCATGTTTCTTGGTGATAACTTGGTCTCATGGTCTGCCAAATGACAGACTACCTTATCACGCTCCAGTGTAGAGGCCGAGTATCAAAGGGAAGCCAATGTGGTTTCTGAATCATGTTGGTTACGTAATCTTCTCTTGGAGCTTCACTTTTCCATTCAAAAAGCTACCTTGGTATATTGTGATAATATTAGTGTCGTATATCTTTCTGAGAATCCGGTTCAACACCACCGCACTAAACATATTGAAGTTGTGTTTGGACATGCATTTTACTTTGAAAAAAAATTGATATTTTTTATTGGAAGGAAAATTTCACCCAAATACTGATCATTTGATTATTTTTTTCTTCAAAAACTTATTAAATTTCATGGACAAGCAATGTTTTCAATATTGTTTTTGAAAAAAAACTTTCAAAATCTATGACCAAATGGGAGATTAGTTTAGGTATCAGAAGAATTCTTAATGCAAATAATAGCGGTACGCGTAAATAATGTGGAATATCAGAAGCTAGACTGCTAGTCCTGACAATTGCATAATATAATTCCTTAAAGCTGAGGATTAATAAATATATTATGTCATACCTAGTACTGATTTGAGCTTAGGGATGGCAACAGATCGGATCTAGATCGGATCCTACTAGATCTAGATTCAGATCCGTTTTTCATATTTGGATCCAGATCTATTGGGTCCATAAAAATCATATCTAAATCCGGATCCATCGGATCCACCGAGTCTACGGATTGGGTCTGAATCCACATGTAATTTTTTTTGCCTTGAACACCTGTTGAAACTTTTTTGACAAAATGAAACCCAATATGATTGAAAATTATGGGCACAAAATAAAGGACTCATCTCATTCAATAAGATAATCGAGAATTATGGGCACAAAATAAAGGAAATACTTATAAAAAATTTACATTATAAGAAAATAGAAATTATGGGTACAAAATAAAGGACTCATCCTTAATTGATTATGGGCACAAAAGATAATCGAGAATTATGGGCACAAAAGTAAACTACGGTGAAAAAAAGATACTCCGCTCATTCAAATTTAGATATAATATCTACAAAAGAAAGCATGCATGCTATTGTGAATTTTATGGTTAATATATATATAATTTACAACACTTGTTCTACACCACAAAAAGTGGAAGAAAATAAAACAGAGAAAGCAAACTTACTACTACTAATAAGTAGAAGCATTATTTTCAAATGAATTTATTAAAAGTTCTTCTAACAAGTCAGCACCTAAGTCTTAAAAAACCAGAACTGTTTTCTTTTTCCTATTTCTCCTTCTCTTCACATTTTTCATTCTCATTTTATGTGTTTCCTTTAAAGCAGTTGTTGGAGACAATCCATCTTGGCTAAAAAAAAATCAATATTTTCTAGTGATTCTTGGACTTTTTCCATAGGAAAATTGAGAAGTGCTAAAGGACCACGCATTGAAAATGCAGCTTGATCATAAGCTAAAGCAGTTTCTTCAGCAGTATCGAATGTTCCTAGCCATACCCTAACTCCACTTCTTGTTGAATCCCTTATTTCTGCTGCATATTTTCCCCATGGTCTCTTTCTGACTCCTATATAATGTTTTTCTTCATCTTTTTCTTCTTTGTGTTCTGCGTCTTTTCTCTTGATGGAATATGATGTCACCTCTTCATCGTTACTTCCTTTTGAGGAATTAATAGTATCCGAGGATGGTGAACTTCTTGGTATCCGATGATTATGATCATTCAACTCGGAGTCAAATTCCCATATCCGAAATTGGTCTAGCAAGAAATTGAAATTTGTGAATTGAAGGGATAAAATACATAAATTATGAATTTTTTAAAGAAAATACTTATAAAATTACATTCTAGGTTATGTATATATTTAATAAAAAATGGATCCACGGGTCGGATCTGGACCGGATACGGATCTCAAATACAAGATCCAGATCCGATCCGTCAGAAATGGATCCGGGTCCAAATTTTAAAGATTCATATCCTATAAAATGGATCTTGATCCACCGGATCCGAACCGGATCCAGGATCCACTGCCATCTCTATTTAAGCTAGGTGGTTTTGATTATTTTTTTATTAGAAGAAAAGGTTAGTCGAATAATTAAGGATTTGGTGGTTATAATTGAGAATTAAGAACATCAGTTGGGACATGTTGTCAACGAGTCTTTCTCGCCATAAATTAATGTCGACCCCAATTTAACAAATACAACAGTATTAATTTGCAAATAGTAGCTATTTACTTGCTACATTTTATATATCTTTTAAGATTTTCACAACCCAATATGAAAAATATATGTATCTAATAGTCATAATCACAAAAAGATTTACTATCTAAATTACCCTTTATCTTTTCTTCAAAAAAATAGGTAAATCATGTTTATGTAATTGGGATATATCACATATACCGACTAAACAACAACAACATATCTAGTGAAATTCCACAATGTGGGTCTGGGGAGGGTAGAGTGTACGCAGACCTTACCTCTACCTTGGTAGGTAAAGCGGTTGTTTCCGAAAGACCCTCGGCTCAAGACAAAGCACAAGCAAAGTAAGATAAACAAAGCGACTAAGCCATGATAGCTAATTCTGAAAAAGAAGCAATAACCAATGCAAGTAAATAAGACAAACAAAATACACATAACAGCATAAATCAAACGACAGTGGACTATAAAGCAATATTGTGCCTACTAGTATGATAGGCTAAGCGAGCCTACAATAATAACACTACAACTACCAGTTTGTAAGCGTAGATAGGACTACGCTGGACTACATACTACCCTTCTACCCTAATATGTGTCCTCCATAACCCCCTATATAAGGTCATGTCCTCAGTGAGTTGCACCTGCGCCATATGTCGTCTAATCACCTCTCCCCAATACTTATTCGGCCTACCTCTACCCCTCATATACCCGTCCATAGCCAACCTCTCACACCTCCGCACGGGGGCATTTGTGTCTCTCCTCTGCACGTGCCCAAACCATCTCAACCTCACTTCCCGCATCTTATCATCCACCGAGGCCACTCCCACTCTGTTCCGGATATCATCATTTCTAATTCTATCCCTCCTTGTATGCCCACACATCCATCTTAGCATCCTCACTTGATTGGCCAACACTCCGCCCCATACAACATAGTGAGTCTAACCACCACCCTTTAGAACTTGTCTTTATGTTTTGGTGGCACCTTTTTATCGCACAAGACTCTAGATGTGAGCCTCCATTTCATCCACCCTGCCCCAATACGATGTGTGACATCGTCATCAATATCTCCATTCCCTTGGATAATAGACCCGAGGTACTTGAAGATTTCTTTCTTTGGAATGACCTTAGTATCAAGCTTCACATCCACGCCTGTCTCATGGTCGCTCCTGTTACTGAACTTGCACTCTAATTATTCTGTCTTGGTCCTAATCAGTCTGAACCCTTTAGACTCTAGAGAATGTATCCAAACCTCCATCTTAACGTTCACTCCACTGCGAGTCTCATCAATCAGGATTATGTCATCTGCGAATAACATACACCACGGCACCTCCACTTGGATTTGTCGTGTCAGTCCATCCATCACCAAGGCAAATAGGAATGGGCTAAGAGTTGGTCCCTAGTGTCGCCCCATCATTACTAGGAAGTGCTCTGAGTCTCCTCCTACTGTCCATACCCTGGTCTTAGATCCATCATAGTATACACCACATGTACACCTCTAACTTTCAATCATCTCCATAGAACCTCCCTAGGGATTTTGCCGTATGCCTTCTCGAGGTCGATGAAAACCATATGTAAATCTCTTCCTCTACCTATACTGCTCCACCAATCTCCTAATAAGATGAATGGCATCTGTAGTAGAATGCCCCGGCATGAATCCAAACTAATTCTCGGAGATAGACACACATCGTCTCACCCTCATCTCCACGACTCATTCCCAAACTTTCATAGTGTGGTTTAGCAACTTAATACACCTATAGTTGTTGCAACTCTGGATATCACCTTTGTTCTTGTACAAAGGAATCATTGTACTCCACCTTCATTCTTCGGGAATTCTCGTCGTCTTAAAAATGACGTTAAACAACTCTGTCAGCCACTCCAAACTTGCCTTGCCTGCGCTCTTCCAAAATTCAACTGAGATTTCATCAGGCCCGATCGGTCGTCCCCTGCGCATCCTACAAACATCACCCTGAACCTCCTCAACCTTAATGCTTCCACAATACCCAAAATTCCGGTACCTACTAGATTGCTCCAGATCTCCCAACACAATGTCTTTATCTTCTTTTTCGTTCAAGAGTTTATGGAAGTAAGACTGTCACCTCCGTCTAATATGCGCGTCCTCCACCAGTACTTTTCCGTCATCATCCTTGATGCACTTCACGTGATCCAAGTCCCGAGCCCTCCTCTCTCTCACCTTGGCTAGTCTGTACAACTTCGTATCCCCGACTTTTTCCTCTAATTTCATAAACAAACATTCAAAAGTCGTTGTTTTTGCCACCGTAACCGCTAATTTTGCCTTCTTCCTCACCATCTTATATAATTCTCTATTCGTCCACTTCTCCACCTCATCCTTGCTTTCTACTAATTTCACATATGTCATTTTTCCGCTTTCGCCTTCTCTTGAACTTTACCATTCCACCACCAGTCCCCCTCGATGCCCACCACGGCTACCCCGCGAGACCCCTAGCACTTCTCTGGCAACCTCACGAATGCAACTGGCCGTCATGTCCCATATATCAGTCGCATCCCTACTACTCCCCCAAGCCCCCTTGGCCATCAACCTCTCCCCGATCTTCTTTGCACTATCCATGGTCAAACTCCCAATTTGATTCTTAACTTGTCATCCACAACCCTTATCTTCTTCTCCATCTTGATTTCCAAATCCATTACCAAAAGCTTATGTCGGATTGTAAAATACTCTCTCGGAATAACCTTGCAGTCTTTACAAAGACCGTTGCCAATCTTCCTAAGGAGCAAAAAGTCTATCTGAGTCTTAGCCACCGAACTAGGAAAGTCACCAAATGCTCCTCCTTTTTCAGGAACCTTGAATTGGCTATCACCATCCCAAAAGCTCTAGCAAACTCCAAAAGTGAGACGCCTCCCCCGTTCTTGTCCCCGAGGCCAAAAAATTCATGCACGTCGTCATAACCCCAAGAAGTGCCCCGATATGTCCATTGAAATCCCTTCCTACAAATAACTTCTCAGTGGGTGGTATAGCTCCCACCACTTCGTCCAAATCTTCCCAAAAGCACCTCTTCTCCTCCTCGTTCAAGCCCGCCTGCGGCGCATACGCACTAATAACGTTCATAATGAACCCTCAAACTACTAACTTAATCGTCATCATCCTGTCATTGACTCTCCTAACCTCTACCACCCGATCCCTTAGCTCGTTGTCTACTAAAATGCCTACCACATTTCTATACTTTGACCTACTAGAGAACCATAGCTTATACCCATCTACATCCTTAGCCTTCAGTCCTACCCATTTGGTCTCCTAGACACAGGCTATATTAATCATTCTCCTCTTAAGAATCTTAACTAGCTCTATGGACTTTTCCGTTAAAGTCTCAATGTTTCAAGACCCTATTCTCAGCCTAGCATCTCTCTTACCCCACTTACCCCCCCTAACCCTCGCCCCCGTCCCCGACCGAGAACATGACCCTAGTCTTCCATCATTCACCAAAGCCACTAGAGCAAAAAAATACTAGTCAAAGGTTAACGTTAACACACACGGAAACCAATACTAAAGCACAAGTTAGCAAGAATCTAGAGGTAAGTCAGGCTACTACAGACAAAAATGATAAAGCAAAGGACAAGAAGAATAAAGGCAAGAATGTAAAGTCAAGATTCAATAAAACGCAGCACGCAAGAATTTAACTACAAGGATAAGGACAAATATTGAGTATGGGTAACTAGAGGTACCAACTTCAGGCTGATAGAACCTGTTCACACGCCGAAAATCATTGTTCACATGCCGGAACACATTGTTCACTGCCTAAAATCATCGTTTCCTGCCGAAACTTTTGTACAAGGATACTAGGCGGGAGAACGGAGAGATAGAACCCGGATGTACGTCGTGGCAGATCTGGTGGTACCTGCAAAAAAACAGAGCAAAATTTTTTTTTTTTTGTTCACCGGAGCTTGGACCTCCGGCATTAATGTGGTGGTGGCGGTGCATCGGTGTGGTGGCTGTTGGCTACTGGGTTTCACCAAAGCTCAGAGCTCCGGTGTGGAGGTGGAGCAGATCGGGGAGTGGAGGAGGATGGCGGGGCTGGTGGGGTTGTTTGCCGGGGTTAATGGAGGGAGCAGCGAGGAGAGAGGGGAAAGGGGGGAAGGGCAGCGGCTTGGTGGCTTCTAGTCGAAGCTCCGGAGTTAAGCAAATCGGTAATGCCTAGAATCACGAGAAGCAGGAAAGCCCAGCTTGGTAATGCCTAGAATCACGAGCTTTACATCACATATACCGACTTCTTTTTAAATAAATGAGGGGTATATTTGTCACTAAAATTTAATATTTGGACTGAAAAATATATGATACTGTAAAATGTTAAGATATGTTATATATCATTTTTATCACTCAGAGAGGGACACTCTAATATAAGACCATATGATGATACATATATAGTTCAAAATTCTTATGCTGCAGATAAAGCATACTAATCGTATGTAACGACCTCATTACCAGAGTCGGATAGCTTAGCTTGAACAATAAGAGTTTAATGGAACTTCCTTCCTCGACAAATTATAGTATGCCAGTAAGGCAAAAATATTTTTTAGTTATATGTAAATGTTAAAACCTCTTAGATATAAGGAAATATTCTATTATCCTAGTGGGAAAGGGGACTTGAAATTTCTTCAAGTCGTATGTTCATATTCCAAATATGACGTTTTAAAATTATCTTGTATAAATTTTTTATTTCGCCGCTGCTTATTACATGATTTGAATTTACCAACTTGGGTGACGACATTCAGGAGCGGAGCTAGATCTTTGCTTACGGATTCGGTAGAACTTAGTAGATTTGGCTCAAACTCAATATTTATGTTTAAAATTCACTTAATACGTATAAATAATTTATCAAGAATTTAGTAAGTTGCACTTTCTAAAATTCAGAACTCATAAACTCAATATCCTAACTCACTTCTGTAGACATTGAGATGGAAGTTGTACCAATTCATGCATGAACAACTAACATCAACTGCATTAATAAGCTGCACCTAAAAATTGACAAGAAAACAAACGTGGTGATCGACGTGCTGAGTCGGAGGTTGGTAGGTACTTTAGCACACATACCGATAGTGGAAGACCAAGGGATTAGACTTGATGAGACATATGATGACAATCTTACCGCTTATGCTTTAGCACGTTCTTCTCTTATTGCACGTGTCAAGGCTAAGCAATTTGAGGATCCGAACTTGGTGAACATCCGAAATGATGTGAAGTCCAAGGATATTCTTGCTTTTACTCTTGATAATGATGTAGTATTAAAAATGAATGATCGCTTGTATGTACCAAACATTGATGGGCTTCGTGATGAGATTATGACGGAGGCACATACTTCGAGGTATTCTGTACATACAGGATCCACAAAGATGTACAAAGACTTGAAACAGATTTATTGGTGTAACATGATGAAAGAGAGCGTTTCTAACTTTGTTTCAAGATGTTTGAATTGTCAACAAGTGAAAGCCGAGCATCAGAGACCCAGTGGATTGGCTCATAATATTGAGATCCTTCTATGGAAGTGGGAAATGATTAATATTGAGTTTGTTATTGGGTTACCTCGCACCCGTCTAATGCATGACTCTATTTGGGTGATTGTAGATTGACTTACGAAGTAGGCACATTTCTTACCAGTAAAAACGACTGACACATCGCCACAGTATGCCAAATTGTACTTGAAAGAAATTGTTAGACTTCACAGAATTCCAGTTTCCATCATATCTGATAAAGGGGCACAATTCACGAGTCACTTTTGACAGTATTTTCAAGAAGGTTTGGGTACGCGTATCAACTTGAGTATCGCTTTCCATCCCCAGAGCCGATGGACAGGCTGAGAGGACTATCCAGACGCTCGAGGATATGTTGAGAGCATGCGTCATTGATTTTGGTGGAAATTGGGACGAGCACTTGCCTCTTATTGAGTTTTCCTATAATAATAGCTATCAAGCAAGTATTCAAATGGCTCCTAATAAAGCTTTATATGGACGACGTTGTAGATCACACATTGGATGGTTTGAGATGACCGATCTTGTGTATGATGCCTTAGAGAAGGTAACTTTAATTCAAGACCAGCTTAAGACGGCTCGGATATGTACTAAGACGCGTCTGGAGTTCAAAGAGGGTGATCAAGAATTCTTGAAAGTATCACCGATGAAGGATGTGATGAGATTTGGGAAGAAAGGCAAGCTAAGTCTTAGATTCATTGGCATGTATCGAGTTTTGTAAAAGATTGGTGCAGTAGCCTACAAGCTAGAGTTAGCTGCATCGATGAATTTGATTCATCCTATTTTTCATGTATCAATGCTACGTGGATACAAGCCTGACCCTACTCACAGCATCTCTCCAGAAGTAGTAGAAATAAATGATGGCTTGACTTACGAGGAAAAACCGTTTGAGATTCTTGATAGGCAAGTTCGTAGACTGAGAATTAAAGATATAGCTCTGGTTAAAGTTTTATGGCATAATCATGACGTCGAGGTAGCTACCCACACTTGTTCACATCTACAGGCATGACTACTACTTAGAATTTCAAGTTTTATAAATATCATGTTTACTTCCATGAAGCAAGTAACTTTGCTTAGCTTTCTACGAGTTGAAATTGATTCATTTATTTCCTATGTTGCTGGACTAGTCTAATTGTAGTATATTTTATTGTGTTGATGCCGAGAGGGGCTATTTAGTGATATTTGAGGCATACGAGGCCCGTGGAGGTATTTATGATATATTTATGATGTGTAGAGCCGTGTGGGGCCTATTTTATTATATTCTTGTGGTTTGCTGACAGGTTAAATTTTTTTGATAGGCTTAAAAACAAAGAAAACTCAGCTGAAATGTTTGGAAATTTAGAGAGTGAGTCAAATTTCAAGGCCTTAAGAGTTGAAGGTGAAAATGGGGGGCTAAGAGATTGTTATGTCAAGAGCTTAGGGCGATTTGCGAGCACAATAATAAGCTACAAATGTCATTCGAGGATGAATGATTCTAAGTGGGGGAGAATGTATCGTCCTTGAAAATTTTGATTTAAGTTTAACATTTTAAGCGCGCTAACGAATATAGGAAATATTCGTTATTGTACCGACGATGACGACAGGTTAAGAAAAATAGTATCGGACATGTTAATACTTATATAACATGGTTCGGAGGTACATGACGGATTGTTAATATCTAAAGATGTTCAAAATACATGAATTTATTTTTACTTTTCTTTAAAACAAAAATAAGGAAGAAAGAGAATTTGGCAATGCCAACTTTGGGCTAAATATTGCCAATGTATATGCCAGGCAGTGGGCATTAAATGGGCTCAAAGGACCAGCCCATGTTTAGTATTAGTTTAAGCCAATCCCACCCAAAAAATTGCTTTGCTTTATACTTTACGGGAAGCACACATTAGAAACAATTTTGTGCTTCTTCTTCAGTTGAACTTTCGTACAGTTGGTTCCATAGCAACTCAAGGTAAGTTTGCATAATATTTTGTGTTAGTTAGATTTAGTTAATACCTATATTATACCATTGCACCTATGGATTGGGTAGGTTCAACAAGAGCAGTAAGAATTTTTAGAACAATTCATAAAGTTGAATTTTGGGGTTTTATTCAAGAAGGTAATTTCTACACTTATAAATAATAAGTATGAGTTCTTTATGAGTATTTATGGTGGTGAAAGGTATTATTTGAGTTGGGGGTAGTTGGAGTGACCATATATGCAAAATCCTAGCTTAACGCTAATTAAAGGTATAAAATTAGTGAAAGAGATGATGAATAGTGCTTATGAATTTTAAATGGTGGACTTATATGGATCAAATGAATCTATTAACGCCATTAGTGAAACTATTTGAGGTGCTTAACCAATACATCACATGAATATGAAATTTTCAAAAGTTTAACGAAAGTGCAAAATACAACAACATACCAAGTAAAATTCCACAACGTGGGATCTGGAAAGGGTAGAGTGTACGCAGACCTTACCTCTACCCTAGTAGGTAGAGCGGTTGTTTCCGAGAGACTCTTAGCTCAAGACAAAGCATAAACACGAGCAAAGCAAGAGAAACGGTCATACCCGGTTAGAAAAATTTAAAGCAGTATGAAAATGTTGGTAACAAAAGCAAATAAGTCATGCTAGCGCATTCTGAAACAGTAAGCAGTAATTAGAGCATGTAGATAAGCTAAACAAAGTACACTAAAAGACACATAGCAACAAAAATCAAACTACGGGGACTATAAAGTAATACAACACATATTAGTATGATAGGTTAAGCGGGCCTAGAAAGTGCAAAATACGTAGCTGGTTAAATTGACATAGTTGTGAGACGTCGTTGATGGATACAACTTTGTTTATGTATATTGAAGTTGTTAGAATAATGGGTGGCCAGTGGACCGGATCGAGGCGGGATGGGCGGGTTTGGGGGGTCGGTATCGGGTCTTGGTGGGACATGAAGAGGTCATATCCCGTCCCACATCCCGCCGAATGAGGGGACGGGATTTGGGGGGACGGGACGGGTCGGATAGGGGGATTTGGGAGAATTTTTTTTTAGACACTTAATTTAAAATATATATATATTTAAATACTTAAATAATTGAACAAGATAGTGAATAAAAACATCTCAAGGCTGTTTTTGTGCCTCTTATATTATTTAATAGAAATATGATTTATTTTGTAATACAATTTCAAAATTGCAACTTTGTTTCGTAGGTCAAAAGTTGCAAATCACATAGTAAAATTGCCATTAAAAAAATTACATAGTCAACCATACTCTTTCTAATTTCCTCACAATCTCTTGAGGATTTTCTATTGGAATTGAAAGTTATTGGTCAAATTGTTCGACGCCGCTTCCTGCTCCCTCGGATAATATTTCGTTGTAGTTGTAGTCTTCTTCTTCGTTGATCTCTGGTTGACCGCACTTTCTACCCTCCGCTCTAATCCAATCTCTGAATAAAATCGCAATCTCCAAGCTATCTCCCGCCAATGAGTGTCTGTGCTTTCCTATTTGAAACCTTCCAACAGAAAAAGCGCTCTCAGAAGCTGTTGATGATGCTTGATTATTCAACACATCTCGGGCCATCTATGATAGTGTTGGAAATGTCTTCTCATTCTCCCTCCAGTATTTCAGCAAGTCTTCACGTCCATCTTCACTAACAATTGATTCGTACGGTACAACACCCTGCAAAACATAAACATCAAACTCGCTAATTTGTGAAGAACTTGAACCACTATACATTCTATTTTTAAGGCCTTGAATACTAAAAGCAGAAACAACATATTTTTTATTAGGTTGCAATGAAGTAGAAGAAGATGGTACGGAAGCCGGTTGATTATTTGCATTTTGCTCTTGGTAATATATATAAATATTTGCATTCAGTGTGTATGCTAGACATAACTTCTTCTTAAGTTGGTCTTTCAGTTGGGTCTGTTAGAAGTATTTCTAAGCTTTCATAAATCGTTTCAACAAGTTTTTACAATCGTCTACTTTAATAGTATGATTTAATACAACACCAATAAAATAAATAGTGAAAAGAGAGAAAAAAATATTTTTAATAGCTGGCTTGTAAGTTGGCTTTTGCATATATTGATTAAGTAACAAAAATATTAGAGCTATATAAAATAACATAGATGAAATAGTAGGATAATAAATCCCAGAAAAATCCTTAGTAGCTAGAAAATAATTCTCTAAAAATGTGATAAGTTCCAAATTTTTATCCAAATCATCGGCTACAAGCATATCTGTTGGATTTTGATTATGGGCGTTAATTAATAATATTATAGGTCTTCTATACTCGTGAGCAACAAGTAGTTGCTCATACAAAGAATTTCACCTAGTCGAAACTTCTTCTGAAATTTTTCTATAAGGTAATCCACAATCATAACGAGTTTTATTATACTCTTTGCATTGTTGTATTTTATTACCTTTAAAAATAAAGTTTATAGCAAATTGTACTTTATCAAGGATGTTTTTAAAAAATTTAGGCCATGATTTACAACTAAGTTATAAATAAGACATACACATCTAACATGAAAAATATCGGGAAAGATGGGACATTGCGACAAATTTTACATATAGCTAGTTGATTATCAATGTCCCTATGAAAAATATCTCATGTAGCTGATTTTAATTTTTGTTGTTTTTGGCATCGACTTATACTAGGGAGAATAGGAGGCATTCCAGTTTCAGTTTCAGGTTGAGACTCAGTCTGAGCCTGAGGTGGAGGTGCTATAGTGGGTGTGTTATCTAAATTATCTTCTAATTCATTTTCTAAATTAAAGTCTGGTTCAGATATAAAATATACCTCATGATCTAATGGTATATTAATGTTAACATTAAGAAAATCAGTTTTATCTATATGGGTGAAATCATCGTAATTAGGATTACTAGAAGATGCACCTTACCCATGTTACCCCTAGTACCTCTACCAGAAAAACGTCCACTTCGTTCCATTATAATTATGTAAATAAATATTTAAAGATAATGAAATTAAGTACGATAATTAAAATTAAGTAACAATAATAATTTAAAGAAGGAACGAAGGTATCAAACGCCAACGTAACGTCGACGTGTAATCGATGTTGAAAATTGAAACTTTGCTTGATGATCTTTAAGTTAGTTGTCAACTTTACTCACAATTTTTGAACTTTGATAGAAAATATCAAATAAAATATAATATTTAGTAGGCAATGTAGACTTGTAGAGAGAGATAGAGATATTAGAGAGATGGTAGGAAGATTTGTATGAAAAATGAAGAGGAAAATGAGGTATTTATAGTTGAGAAATAGAGTTAAAGTGTAAATATACTAACTTAGGGGTTAAAATAAATATTAAGGGGGTAGGGGGAATTTATCGGGTGGGGCTAAAATGGCCGTTATAGCCGTTGCCAATGGCTAAAATTGAAATTGGAATGTTGTGCAACGACTATTTCTGCAAAGGGGGAGGGACGGGGTAGGGGCGGGTCGTGGGGCGGAATCGGGACGGGACGGACGGGACGAGCACTAGTCCCGTCCCGAGTTCAATTCCCCACACTGTTATTTTCTATCCCATTTTTTAAGGGGATTGGGGCGAGGAGGGGCGGGTAGCAGGACGGGCCAGGTCGGATCGATCCGACCCGGCCCAATGAACACCCTTAGTTAGAATCATTGAAACGGTTTGAGCTACTTGTAGCTTAATTAAAGAAACTTCTATGCCGAGATCCTAACTACTTGTATGTTTTCAAAAACTACTTCATTTCATGAATTGAGTTTATTTACTCTAGTTTGATTAAATAAAATAGTTGCGGCCAAAGGCTAGGAAATTTAATTTTTATTTGCTCATCCGGTCGAGGGGATGATCGGGCCCCTGGGTTCCATGAGTAGATCTAGCTATCACTGAAGTTTGAATTTAGGTGTAAATATTCCTGAGTAATAAATCAAAGTAAAAACATACATAAAAGAATAGAAGAAAGAAGTAGTAGAACGGCTTCAAGTCTTTAAAAGAACAGTACTTCCATTTTCTCTAATTAGAATTAAATTCACTATAAAAAAATAATCGAGAAAGGAGTAATAGAACGGCTTCAAGTCTCACATTTAATTGTACCTATCTATTTATACTAAACTTTTGAAATATTTATTATTTTACTTTTAAAGTTGATATATTTTACCTCCAAATAAGGAGTAATTACCGGATCATTCAAATTCAAATGATCTTATATTTTATTTGATTGTCTCAAACGGGAAATTAGATATGTTAACGTTTTTTAAATATTTGAAATCCTTTTCAAATCTAAATTCTCTATCTACAGTAAGTAGACCAAGACACTTTATGAAGAATGATTCGATTTCACATATCAATTAATTAATTTATTTACAGTAAAACCTCTATAAATTAATAACATTGGAACCATGAAATTTTATTAATTTAAAGAGATATTAATATATCGATAAATTAATATTTTATTAATTAAAAGAGAGACTTTTTAAATTCAGCAAATTTAGTACATACATATGTATTGAAAATAAATGAATTCATATATGTTTCATTGATTATATTCATGCATCAACCAATTCTTTGTAACTAATTAAATATATTCATGTATAATATCAATGCATTGTATACAATTAACTATTATATTCATGGACGCATGTATCAATTCATTGAAATTACTTAAATAATGTATACATGTTTACATTAATTCGTTGCACTTAAATAACTATTATAGCCAATTAAATATATTCATGCATGATGAATGAAACATATACTATATAAATCTCAATATGGAAATAAAATAATTCATAACACCCAACCATGTCTTCTCATCTAAAAGGCATCGCAAAATCATCCATGAATGATCAAATGCGTAAAGCATTATGTGAATATAAGAGAGATCATCCCACATGCACTCAAAAATTCAAGGTAAGACATGGTATTAAATCATTCCGTCGCTTTGGAGAAAGTGGTTCGGTTGACATGCAGGACATGGAAATGAAATTGGAGGCTATAAGGGAGAAAATAAACCAATTTACCATTAAAGATGTTTTTAATTTTGATGAAACAAGTCTGTTTTACAGGTTACAAGCTGATCACTCTCTTGCAACCAAGCAACTTGAGGGAAGAAAGCAAGACAAAGAGAGGCTTACAATTGTTATTTGTTGCAACGAGGATGGTTCGGAACCAGTCACGAGAAATGAGGCTTTGAGCGCTACAACAACTCTTCAAAATTTTTTGTTGCAGCTAGAGAACTCGACACCGGAACTCTTGGCTGCAATTAAAAAAGTTAGGGATGAAATCCAATTAGATTTAAATTTTAAGAAAAATCAAGTAACAATAGATTCATATTTTAGCAAATTACCATAATATTTATAATTGTAATATTTATGAATTATTAATTTAGAGTTTTAATGGGACCTAATATTTATAAAGGGATTTTCCGAAAAATTATTATCTTATTATCTTATCGAATTTGATGATTTTTTACAAAGGCCCAAGTCGGGACCGGAAGATTTTATCATTTTAGAGAGTTTATTAATTTATAGAATATTAATTTATAGAGGTTTTACTGTACTTGATTATCTACGATGATATTGAGGACTAATTAATATGACAGTATATACTAACGGAATTGTCTTACATATTTAGATAATATAAAATTAATTGATTGCTAATTGATTAATTTTTTCCATATATGTTGATTGATTGCTAATTGATTAATTTCCAACTCATTTTATACCATATGAATATTATTATTATTGTTGTTATTATTATTATTCCTCATATGGTAACATTTGAACTTCAATTAATACTTTATTCATTAAACAAATACAAATAGAATTTATGGCCAAGTGGCTTGTTCATATTACGCCACTTGGCTTAACCTCATACTAGACTATCCTCCTTTTAATGTCAACTAATATACGTACCCGCGCGATGTGCGGTCGATATTAAAATACGTTCACGGATAATATTACTAATTTCGTCAAAAAGAAAAAATTATAAAAAATTATTAACTTATTTGTTTGAGATCATTAACCTAATTTTTTAAAATAAAATTATAATTATAATTTTACTTACTATGCAATGTAAAAATGATAAAAAGCGAATGGTAAAGATTTACCCGCGCTGCTAATAAATCCTTAACACCAAGTGTAGATAATTAGTTACACATTTTCTCTTTAATTTAAAGATTTACCAGTTTTAAAGTTCTTATCACCAAATTTAATTAGTTACACATTTTCTCTTTAATTTATCAAAGTAAATTTGGTCATTTAGTGTAAACATCAAGTGTAGATAGACATTTATCATCATAACCTACCTTAATAGCTACACTTAGTTATACATAATACTGAAATTCTTTTAATCTACTTGACAGCTGATTTCTTTTTTGAGATTCTATTTTTAATTTGAATTTTAAAGTGCATTATATCATAATATTATAACAAAATATTTAATTTTTATTTTTATTTAAGGAAATAAATATATCATAAAGTCATCCAATAATTTTTGTTTGTTCCTGATGTTTGTTTATTGCTTTTCCACTACTTAATACTGTTACATTATCAATGTGACTTTATATTATCTTGTCATTTGACTTAATATATTCGTCCACTAATATTGATTTCTTATTAGCGTGCTAATTGACATGTGCCTTATTTGGCCGATTTGGGAATACCAAAGCACTTTAAAAAGAATGTGATCAAACACAAATTATTTTTTTAATCTTAATAGTAATCATTCTCAAATAATCTGGACAAACAAAAAAATGATAAAAATTTAAAGTAGCTTTTAGAATAAAATAAATTTATGCTTATAAGGTGAATCTACAAATTTTAGTTTTATTCCAGCAACATAAAAATTACTTTAACTATTATTTAAAAGCACTTTTTATTTTGATCAAACACCTCTCCTTTTTTATAAGTGATTTTTTTCTTAAGTGGAAAAAAAGTAAAGAAAATTAATTTTTTTTCGGAAGTGTTTGCTTAATTGCAATTTTTATGACAGCTAAACCATAGAGACTACGTCTCTAACTTTTCCAATACACCTTCGAATTTGATAAATTTTGAGATCGTGAACCTGCAATGTTTTGAATCAATAAAGTAGCTAAATTTATTTTGAAATACAAAATTAACCACATTTAATAAAAAATATTATACTTTAATTTAAATTAAATAAATTTAAATGACATAATGTTGAGTTATGCTGAATCATTTGCTATTAATTATTTTATTATCTTTGTTAAGGAAGCGATAAATTATTGCGCAAGTACGAAGTATTTGATAATTTTCAAACCTTTTAGTTCATATTATACAAAAAATAATGTTAAAGTCATACAATTACTCCCTTTAATGCTAAAGTTTCGAATCAATAAAGTACCTAAATTTATTTCGAGATACAAAATTAACCACATTTAATAAAAAATATTATAGTTTAACTTAAATTAAATAAATTTACATGACATAGTATTGAGTTATGCTGAATCATTTACTATTAATTATTGCACTACCTTTGTTAAGAAAGCGATAAAGTATCGCGCAAGTATGAAGTATTTGATAATTTTTAAACCTTTTAGTTCATATTATAGAAAAATTAATGTTAAAGTCATACAATTACTCCGTTTAAATGCGGGATATTGTTTCAATACTAATATCCCACTGAAATAGGTTAATGTATATTAATTTGAACTTTCAAAGATTTAATTTTTATCTCTCATATTTTTTCATTTTTTTGTCCAATCAATACCTATCAATAAAGGTGAATGCATGTCACTTTTAACTTTCAAAGTTTTCAATTTTATCCTTCATATTTCTCAAAGCATCTTCTCCATAATCTCAATTTTCAAGTGTTTTGATGACTTTTTATCTTAAACATATATTGAGAGATTAAGTAGCCTTTGTCAAATATGTTTGATTCACTTTTTTTCAATTTTATCTTTTATAAATGAATTAATCATAATCTCTAATAATCAGGATATTGTTAATTGATTATACTTTGAGATTTTATAATTGTATAATTATAGTATGTTGGAACATACTATTTGTTTATAATTCTGAAAATTTTATCCTTTTATATAAATACAGTCTATATACTTCATATTCAGGATATATATTTGTATTATATAAAATGTATATATTGTCATGTTTCTAACAAGATTATGAACATAATTTAAACATCCAAATTTTTTAAAATCATATCACTTGTAATTTACCAGAATATGGACAACTTTAATATGAAGTATAGTAGTCAAAATGTTGCACCATACCTTGTTCTTAGAGAATTGTAAATATCAATAATGTGACCACCAACAGAAGATACCCTATTAATTTCCTTCAAAGATAAAAAAATAATTCAATTACTACTGATTAGATTAACATATATATCTCCACCTTAAAATGTGTGAAAAAGATAACAATAGAATACCTCATACAGAAATTCAGACAATAATCCACTCAATAAATTTCCTTCAATACCGTGAAGGAAGCAATAATTGTAAAATACTAAAATGACATTATAGAAGAAAAAAGTAGAGAACTTTAAAGGCATTAAACTAATCGTTGAATTTAAAACTTTTACCGTATGATATCTATTAAGGATTAAAGTTGAAGAAGCTTTCCAGTAATATCTGAAAAAATGCAACTCTCTATAAGTAAAATGAATTTTCGTATAAAGAATTTCAATTGAAATTGACAAAAATACTAAAATAATATGTCTAAAGAACTCATATACAAAAGTTTGTGAACTAAGAAATCGGGTGAAAAAAAACTGATAAAAAATTAAGGTCTTTTGCTTAAGTTCGGTTCCTTTTATATCCATTTGCTCCTTAAATATAGCAACTTAATTTCTTAACATTTGTAATAATATTTTGTAGTTAAAATAAGAACTCTTTATTTGAAAAATAAATAATATTGAGCACAGGTTTATGGAGCAAATATTGCGGCTCCTTTTATAGTCTTTTACTCCTTATTTATAACAACTGAATTTGTTAATCATTGTAATAATAATTTTCAGTTGAAATAAAAATTGTTATTTAAAAATAAATAGTATAGATCTTGTTGACACGTTTATGGAGCACATGGTTCGGCTCTTTTTATAGTCTTTGGCTCCTTATTTATAGGAACTAAATTTTTTAATCATTATAACAAAAAAAAATTAGTTGAAATAAGAATTTATTGTTTTTGGAAAATAAATATTACATATTACTTGGCTTAATATTAAGCTAGACTACCCTCCTTTTAATATAACATAAATATAGATATAGATTGTTATTATTATTAATTATCATCCCATTAATGAGTGTGTAAAACTTTTTATCGAATTTCAATTTTGGTTAAATATTAATAATTTCATTTTTATTTTAAATTAAGTGTGATAATTGATTAAATATTAATAATATATCTTTAAAATTCCAATAAGTTATTAATAATATATCTTTAAATATTAATTGATCAATTTCCAACTCATTTTATACCATATGAATATTATTATTATTATTAATAATAATAATATTCCTTATATGGTAACATTTGAACTTCAACTAATAATAGAATATTAGAAAATTTATGAAAAATGTATGTTGGAGCACTTTTTTACTGCACTAGAAAGATCTAGTATATTTATAGTAAATTTTAATTATTTCAATCACTCCATTTTAATATGGGATTTTATTTAATTTTTCAATAAAATTCATCAAAATAGATGGTACTTTTACCTTTCAATTAAAAGTTAAATTCAAATTGACTTTTAACCATGATATTTTGTAAACAAATTATCTTTCAACCTAATTATCATTATCATCCCATTAATGAGTGTGTAAAACATTTTATCGAATTTCAATTTTTATTAAATATTAGTAATAATTTCATTTTTATTTTGAATTAAATGTGATAATTGATTAAATATTAATAAGATATCTTTGAAATTCCAATAAGTTATTTGTTCAAATTTGTTCAATAACATGATTGTCTTGCATATTTATATGATATAAAATTGATTTTATGCTTATTGATTAACCTTTTTTCATATATGTTGATTGATTGCTAATTGATCAATTTCCAACTCATTTTATACCATAATAATTTTATCTATAATAATAATATTATTATTTTTATTATTATCATTATTTCTTATATGATAACATTTGAACTTCAATTAATAATTTATTTATTCAACTAATACAAATAGAATTTATTGCCAAGTGGCTTGTATATATTACACCACTTGGCTTAACCTCGTGCTAGACTACCCCATTTTAATATTATATAGATATAGATTAATCAATTTATTTACTTGATTACCTATGATGATATCAAGAACTAATTAATATGGCAGCATACACTAACATAATTGTCTTGGATATTTAGATGATATAAAATTGATTGATTGCTAATTGATTAACTTTTTTCCATATATGTTGATTGATAGCAAATTGATCAATTTTCAACTCATTTTATACCATATGAATATTATTATTATTGTTGTTATTATTAGTATTATTGTTATTATTATTATTCTTTGAATGGTAACTATGAACTTCAATTAATAATTTATTTATTAAACTACATACAAATAGAATTTGTTGTCAAGTGACTTGTTCATATTACGTCACTTGGCTTAACCTCATGCTATACTACCCTCCTTTTAATATAATATAGATACAAATAGAATCCGTTGCCAAGTGGCTTGTTCATATTATGCCACTTGACTTAACCTCGTGCTAGACTACCCTCCTTTTAATATAACTAGTATACGTATTTTGCGCGATGCGCGGAGACTATTTATTATTTTCACACTAAATTTTACTTGCAGCAAATAATAGTCTAAAGAAGTAGGCCAAAAATGAAAATTTACTCAGTTTATGATTTCTATTTGCTAATTTTCTCACAATCATTTATCTAATGCAGTAGATGTAATTTTTAATAAAAGAGATTGACATTTATATATTATGTTATTATTTTCACGCAATCAAAACTTATCACATGTTTTTTGTGATTTTAATATACTATTTTATTATTATTTTTGTGTGGCTATTTCATCATTAGTGTATGTTATAGACTATTAGTTCAAATAGTAAAACACAAATACTATTAGAATTATGATATAATATATAATGAATAATCACATCTTGACCCTCATCATAAATTTAAATAAGAATTATCATTCGATATCTTCTTTCTCTTTTGTTCCTTAGCTATTTGTTGCGTTATCAAATTTTTATGTTTTAATATGATTTTTTATTAGATTTTGAATATACCAGAGCACTTTTTAGAAAAATTAATCAAACACAAATTATTATTTTTAGTACTATGCAATTTTTAACTTTAAAAATAGAAAATATTACTTTAACTACTACTTCAAATCACATTTTGTTTTAATCAAACACTTTTATTTATTAAAAAAAATATGTTTTGCTTAAGCTGACAAAATTAAAGCCACTTCCTACTTTGAAAGAAGATGATGAAAAAAATCTTAAGCATAGTTAGAATTTTATATCACAGTTGATATAATTTTTTTCATTATTTGTTACCAAAAATATCAGTACTTGGAAATTATATATATATATATATATATATATATATATATATATATATATATATATATATATATATATATATATATATATATTTGGCTTGATATATATATATATATATATATATATATATATATATATATATATATATATATATATATATATCTTTTAAGGCCCTATAATTAATAAATAAATAAATAATATTTGGAAAACAAATAAGATAGAGCACACGTAAATGGAGCAAATGGTAGACTCCTTTTATAGTCTTTTGCTCCATATTTATAGCAATTGAATTCCTTTTAAGTTTATATATCTCACATAATAATTTGAATTAGTTTTGAATTTTAGTTCTTTCTCAGTACATCTTCAAATTTCAACTTTATCGTTAAAGAAAAACGTTAAATTTATAATTATTTTAATAACTCTCTTTGAATGTGGGATTTTGTTTATTTCTTCAATCAAATTCACCAAAATAGATGATACTTTTACCTTTAATTACATTCAAATTGACTTTTAACCATAATATTTTGTAAACTAATTATCTTTCAAACTAATTATTGTTGGAAATTTGCCTTTGGCGGGAGTTGCGACCGACCAACTTTAACGGCTTAAACACTAGTGTTACGTATGTTGGAGAATCTGGTTCTTCACACATGCATGATCTACTAAGTACGTAGATAACCGTTGGGCCAAGTATCGTCAAATTTCATTGAGAAATGAAAGAGATATTGGTTCACGAAGTGAGGTGTTTGAAGCATGGAAAAGTGTGGTATTGTGTGTAATTCTCCCTCATCGGTAGAGGAAGAAAGAATTGTTGTGTATATAAGACTCGAAATTGGTTTGGGGTTTAGGACCCCAAGGGGTATCCCATGTGTTTAAAGGAGGGAGGACCTAGATGTGCTTCGGTTCAAGGAAAGACCACACGCGCGCCGCCGCCGCCCGCCCGTCCCGTCCGGGTTCACGGGCTGTGGGCTGTGGGTCTTCTGATATTATCTTTTTGGGCCAGAGAACTTTGCCAGATGTACAGTTTGGTCCCTGAAGTTTTCAGAAAATCAGAATTTCGACGGTCGAAACGAGAAACGCCAAGCACTCAATTCAGCCATTTATTTTGGCTGAATTACTCCTCCTATAATGGCCAAATCCGTTGGTCTTTCACCATTTATGTTGGTGACTTTACTACCTCCATAATGGCTATTATGGAGGCAGTTTTTCAGTCCCCTCCCTCACCTATATAAACACCCCCTTACACCATTGTTGAGCAACATATATGACTACGAATAACAGTTCATACAACACACGAAAATACACAACCAAAACAGTTTTCTTCCTACAACTTCCAAGCATCATTTCGTTACTCAATATTCTTCACGGTAGCATTTGAGTTTCCTTTGCTCAAGTGTTCCATTGTTGTTTTATCTTGGGAGACAAATTGTCCAGGACGTATAAAGGATACATACGGGGCAATATTGTCTTAAGGACAAAGTGTCACACTCGACTCAGCAAAAACAGTTTCCATTTTTCCGTCTTCAACAAAATTGTAATTTCAGTTTTGTGGTTCTATTGTAATTTTCAGATTTCTCGTTGAATAATTGAATCTTTGTTTATCTTTTTGAATACTTGTAATAGTAATATAATTCCCGTACTGCTTTATAAGGTACCATAGAGCAAAAAACTCCCAACAATTATCATCCCATTAATTAGTGTGTAAAACTTTTTATGAAATTTCAATTTTTGTTAAAAATTAATAATATTATTAAATATTAATAATTAAATGTTGTGTGATTTCACTGGGTATGTTGTTGTTGTTGATTAAATATTAATAATTTTATTTTTACTTTGAATTAAATGTGATAATTTGTTAATATTAATAAGATATATCTTTGAAATTCCAATAAGTTATTTTGTTCAAATTTATTCAATAACGTGATTGTCTTGCATATTTAGATGATATAAAATTGATTGATCGCTAATTGATTAACTTTCTTTTTATATATGTTGATTGATTGCTAATGGATCAATTTTCAACTCATTTTATACCATATGAATATTATTCTATTGTTATTATTATTATTCCTTATATAGTAACATTTGAACTTCAATTAATAATTTATTTATTAAACTAATACAAATAGAATTTGTTGTCAAGTGACTTGTTCATATTACACCACTTGACTTAACCTCATGCTAGACTATTCTTCTTTTAATATAATATAAATATAGATAAGGTACGAGACTCACATCTTAAATTCTTTTGTTTTTTCTACATTAAACTGATATATATTACTCAGATACTACTCATTTGAATAAAGAAAGAGGAAACCTTATTTATAACCTAAACTAGAAAGTTGTTAAACTAGAGCAAACTTAGCTAATTTGGTGACTACAAGTATTAAAGCGCCTATTTATATACATAAAAGCTAGATGATACCAAACAATAATGACATCCCAAGAAAGAAATACTCTTTATTGAGCATTTAAACTATTGTTGACTTGTTTGATATAACTTATTTATTCCTCCATCCATGTTCTAGTACAATTTAGATTACTTTTAGAATTGCTGATGCTTCACCTATCATGACTTGGGTTACTATAAGTATGAAGCACATAATCATTAGCCTTCAACCTATTATTCTAATTAGAGATGGCAATGGATCCTGGACCCGGTCCGGATCCGGTGGATCCAGATCCTTTTTATAGGATATGGATCTTCAAAATTTGGACCCGACGGATCCGGATCGGACCCGGATCCATTTCTGACGGATCGGATCTGGATCTGGATCTTGTATTTGAGATCCGTATCCTGTCCAGATCCGACCCGTGGATCCGCTTTTTATTAAATATATTCATAACCTAGAATGTAATTTTATAAGTATTTTCTTAAAATTGCTAAGCACATCCTTGCAAGTTTAATTCTCAAAACAAGTTTAATTTATCCTCGCGTTAACTCAAAAACCAAAAAATAAAGATGTAACTTCGATAATAAAATCAATGTTATATTAGTGAATGACTAACATCTCCATAGACAAGTAGTTAAAATTATATTCACTTCATTTGTGAAGATTCCAAGCACATGCAAGTTCTGCATTGTGGAAATACTAGTCAGCATTTTTCACAACTATTGTCATTGTCCAACATTTTCAATTAATAGCTCACAATCAAAACGAGACAACGAACAAAATATCTCATATGAACATTTCAAAATTAAAACACAGTAAACTGTTAGATAAGTAAAAATCGTTTGTCAGTTTTAAAAAAAAATCTTAGCAAGACAAATTTTTTTACATGTGGATCCAGATCCGATCCGTGGACCCGGTGGATCCGATGGATCCGGATTTGGATCTGATTTTTATGGACCCGAAGGATTCGGATCCGGATCTGGATTCAGGTATGAAAAACGGATCTGGATCTGGATCTAGTAGGATCCGGTCCAGATCCGATCCGTTGCCATCCCTAATTCTAATACTCGCTTTCCGAGTCTTTTGAACCATACTTACATCAACATAAAATAACACAATTTTTTGGAGAAATAGTTAGTGAGATTGCGTTAGTTACAACATGTCGAATAGTGTTAGCTCTCTTTTTCTCATTCGTAAACTCATTAGTCAACTAAAATTTTAAATAAAATTTCAGTATGACTCCACAATAAGGAATTAACATATAAATTCTTAACTCTAATAAGGGCGGCGTGTGAGCTCAGTCAATATAACATATAATTGACCAAATTAAAGGCATATAATTGCACGTAGCTTGATGAATTTCCGAATATTTTTTGTATGTTTCAGATGAGATCTTGGATTCACAAGTATAATCTGTAATATATGGAAATATTCAACAAATATTATTTTTTGGACGAACAAATTAGCAAATGAAGGGGAACTTTTGGGGAATTTACACAAATATATAGCCCAACATAAAACATTGATCTCACGTAGCCAAATATTTCAGTTTACAAGCGTATAGTCAACATTTTTTTTTTTTTTTTTTTTTTTTTTTTTTGCAATAATGATCATACATTTTTATATGTTATTGGAGTATATAATTAATATTTATACATCTATGTAAGCAATGTGTCTATGTATAAAAGTGTATGAAAATATATCGATCTTGTATAAACATGTATAACAATGTATAAATGTCGCTATCTATATATTGACGTAGTTCTTTTACAATTTTCAATTACAATTCTTGTTCAAAGCCAATCCAAATCTTCACAAAATAACGTTAAATTTTGTAGACAACCTCCTTATACTATTTCTAACAAGTCTATAAAATAAAAAACAACAACAACCACTCCTAGTTTCTCACAAAAATCATATTTAAAATTCAAACCCACTCCTTAAGCTTGCTAAAAAATGATGATTTATTTTAATCAGATTCTAATCATCCAAATTTTACAAAATCAGTATTTTAACTACGATTAATTTGAGCTTCAAATAGAACAACAAACCGATTTTGTTAACTAACAATTAATAAGACTCACAATTTCCAGATTCAGCTTTGAAGATATAAAATAAAAGATATCAATAATGGAAACAATCTAATTATCTACAAATTGTATACAACGTGAATTATACTGGATGAGAAAGAAAGAATGGACTAAATGATGATGTAAAAACACCCCAATGAACTTAGGATGTAAGTTTTTTCTTTTTTTGGTCATGAAGTTGACTTTGATGTTGTTTTGCTTGTGAAGGCTGGAAAGTAAAAAATCACACTTTGAGTGAAAATGTAATTAGGCGGTCTCATGCTAGTAAGCACGGCAAGAATAAAGATATTTGTCAACAACATTTTTTGTTGTCATATATTGGATGGTGTTGCCAAAGTACTTTTTGAAACAACAAAAATTGTTGCATGTTGTTGCAATAACCTCTGACGCTAATTTTTTTTATTGTTACTAAAGTTTTATTGTCAATTCTATACTTTCTTGTAGTCAATTAATAAAAGAACAATGTTTTCATTCCATAATTCACAGTGATCAAGCTGTAAATGCTCAAAATTTCAAATTCTAGCTAGGATATTTCGGATCATGTCAATCACAAAAGGAAAAAACAAACAAACAGAAGAACTAAAGACTATAAATTGATTATTTAGCTGGCCACATGAGTTGTCAATTTGGATTCCCACCAAATCCTCCTTCAATTCTCGTAATTTAGTCTCGATCCAATTATGGTATACGCTAGCACCTATAAATTTAATCTAGCATCAATGTCAGATCTTTGGTACCGGAGTTCGCCGAAAATTTGCTCATCATAAATGTTTTCGATGAAAAATCCGTTGAAAATCTCAAATTTTTGACAGAAATGTCTGTCAAAAGTTTCAATTCTTTTTAATAATGCGAGTATACATAATACATTTAGCTCGACCTATGTATAAATAGACAAAAAGTTTCTATTTATGTTAAGTTCGATCAAATGGTTGCAATTGAAAAGTGAATGATATTATGTACTTATTAAATTAACATTCTCAATCCACCTCTATCTACCTTACCAATAATAACTTTTATTAACTTATGATATAATGCAAGGAGTTTTTTTTGTCAAGGACATATAACTAAGGGAAAATGTGTAAATATACCCCTCAATTTTATGATATAAAACAGATATACCACTCGTTATAAAATTGGTACATATATACCCCTGTCGTTAGACAAATAGTGCAAATATACCATTTTGCTGACAAAATATTTTTAAAAAAATTACTTAGTTTATTTTTTTATTAAAAAATATCATTCGACTTTAGAAAAAAGGTCTACCCAATTTTTTTAGTAGACTTATTTTTTTAAAGCCACGTGGTAATTTTTTAGTGCCTACGCGCCACAGGCGGGCTTGGACGAGGAGGAGAATATGCACTTTTGGGAGGATTTGGATGAGGTGGTGAGAGGTATACCACCCGCTGAGAAGTTATTTGTATGAGGAAATTTCAATGGACATATCGGGTCACTTATGGGGGTTATGACGATGTGCATGGATGCTTTGGCCTCAGGGATAAGAACAGAGGAGACATCTCACTTCTGGAGTTCGCTAAATTTTGTGGGACGGTGATAGCAAATTTGAGGTTCCCGAAGAAGGAGGAGCACTTGGCGAATTTTCGTAGTTCGGTTGCTAAGACTCAGATAGACTTTTTGCTCCTTAGAAAAGCTAACAATGGTCTTTGTAAAGATTGCAAGGTTATTTCGAGTGAGTATCTTACGGCCCGACATAAGCTTTTGGTGATGGATTTGGAGATCAAGATTGAGAAGAAGATGAGGGTTGTGGATGACAGGCTAAGAATTAAATGGGGGAGTTTGACCATGGCTAGTACAAAGAAGATGGGGGAGAGGTTGATGGCCAGGGGGCTTGGGAAGTAGTGGGGATGCGATCGATATGTGGGACAGAACGACCAGTTGCATTCGGTAGGTAGCTGGAGAAGTGCTAGGGGTCTCGCGGGGTAGCCGTAATGGGCATCGAGGGAACTGGTGGTGGAATGGTAAAGTTCAAGAGAAGGTGGATGCAAAGAAAATGACGTATGCAAAATTGGTAGAAAGCAATGATGAAGCGGAGAAGTAGACGAATAGGGAATTATATAAGATGGCGAGGAAGAAGGCAAAACTAGCGGTTACGGCGGCGAAAATAGCAACTTTTGAATGCTTGTATGTGGAATTAGAGGGAAAAGGCGGGGATAAGAAGTTGTACAGACTAGCCAAGGCGAGGAAGAGAAGGACCCGAGACTTGGATCACGTGAGGTGCATCAAGGACAAAGACGGTAAAGTACTAGTGGAGGACGCGCGTATTAGACGGAGGTAGCAGTCTTACTTCCATAAACTCTTGAATGAAGAAGGAGATATAGACATTGTGTTGGGAGATTTGGAGCAATTTGGAAGGTACCAGGATTTTGGATATTGTATGAGTATTAAGGTTGAGGAGGTTAAGGGTGTTTTTCACAGGATGCGTAGGGGACGAGCGGTTGGGCCTGATGAGATCCTAGTTTAATTTTGGAAGAGCACAGGTAGGGCAGGTTTGGAGTGACTGACAGAGTTGTTTAATGTCCTTTTTAAGATGGCAAGAATGCCAAAAGAATGGAGGTGGAGTACAATGATTCCTTTGTACAAGAACAAATGTGACATCCAGACAACTATAGGAGTATCAAGCTGCTAAGCCACACTATGAACGTTTGGGAAAGGGTCGTCAAGATGAGGGTGAGAAGAGACGTGTCTATTTTCGAGAATCAGTTTGGATTCATGACGGGGCGTTTGACTACAGAAGCCATTCATCTTATTAGGAGGTTGGTGGAGCAGTATAGGTAGAGGAAGAGACTTACATATGATTTTTATCGACCTCGAGAAGGCATACGACAAAATCCCTAGAGAGGTTCTATGGAGATGATTGAAAGTTAGAGGTGTACCTATGGTGTATACTAGAGCGATCAAGGATATGTATGATGGAGCTAAGACCAGAGTATGGATAGTAGGTGGAGACTCGGAGCACTTTTCAGTGATGATGGGGATGCACCAGGGATCAGCTCTTAGCCCATTCTTATTTGCCTTGGTGATGGATGGGCTAATGCGATAAGTTCAAGGGTAGGTGCCATGATATATGTTATTAGCAGATAACATAGTCCTAATTGATGAGACTTTCATCGGAGTGAACGCTAAGCTGGAGGTTTGGAGACAGACTCTGGAGTCTAAAGGGTTCAGGCTGAGTAGGACCAAGAAAAAATACTTGGAGTGCAAGTTCAGTAACGGGAGCGACCTTGAGACAGGCGTGGAGGTGAGGCTTGATACTCAGGTCATTCCAAATAAAGGAAGCTTCAAGTATCTATGGTCTATTATCTAAGGGAACGGAGATGATAATGCTGAGATGGGATGTGTGGGCATATGAGGAGGGATATGATTAGGAATGATGATATCCGGGACAGAGTGGGAGTGATCCCGGTGGAGGATAAGATGCGGAAAGCGAGGTTGAGATAGTTCGGGCATGTGTAGAGGAGAGGCACAAATGCCCCAGTGCGGAGGTGTGAGAGATTGGTTATAGACGAGTTCAGAATGGGTAGAGGTAGGCCGAAGAAGTATTGGGGAGATGTGATTAGACGGGATATGGCGTAGGTGCAACTTACTAAGGACATGACCTTAGATGGGGGGTTGTGAAGGACACGGATTAAGGTAGAAGAGTAGTAGGTAGTTGAGCGTAGTCCTACTTACGCTTACATACTGGTAGTTGTAGTGTTACTATGGTAGCTCTGCTTAGCCTATCATACTAGTAGGCGTAATATTATTTTATAGCCCCATGTCCTTCGATTTCTGTTGATGTATGTTCGTTTGTGTACTTGTTTATCTTATTTACCTGCGTTAGTTACTGGTTTTTTTTCAAAATGCTTTATCATGGCTTATTTGCGTTTGTTACTCTCATTTTCATACTACTTTAAATTTCTTGTCCGGGTCTGGCCGTTTCTCTTGCTTTGTTTGTGCCTATGCTTTGTCTTGAGCCGAGGGTTTTTCGAAAACAACCTCTTTACTTACCAAGGTAAAGTAAAGGTTGTGTAAACTCTACCCTCCCAGACCCCACGTTGTGGGGCTTCACTGGGTATGTTGTTATTTGTTGTGGTGGTAATTTTTTTCCTGATGGATTGGTCTGGTTCGTTTATAAAAATAGGTAGACTTATTTCTTTTAAATCCACAGAGATATATTTTTAAAACGAATCAGACCCGACACACCAGAAAAAAATCACCAAGTGGCTTTAAAAAAATTAGTCTGCTCAAAAAATTTGGGTAGACTTTTTTAAAGCCACATGATAATATTTTTAATTAAAAAATAACCTAAGTGATTTTTCAAAAATATTTCGTTAGTAAAAGGGTATATTTGCACCTTTTGTGTAATGGCATGGGTGAATATGCACCATTTTTTAACAAGGGTATATGTGCTCTATATCACAAAGTTAAGCGGTATATTTGCACCTTTGTCCTTAATAAAGGAGTCGCATTCTTAATTCAATGGTATTTGGCATTACTATAAAAATTTATGGTGATCGGGGATGAATAGGATTCTTTCAATTTTAAGTAGAAATCTCGGGTTCAAGATAAAAATGTAAAAAATTATCTTGGTAGGGGACCACTTCCCCCCTAATACGCCATATGCAACGTGGACCCGAATTAGTCGGCCTTAATGTGAGTACTGAAAATCGAATAATGGCATTACATAGTTGATCCTTCACAAGTTTTCTTGTGCGTTGCATTAACTAGCCTACCTAAATTAAACAGCGGACGATTATTTTGACTACTATCTAAAAAAGATGGAGAAAATTCAATAGTAATTAATATTCCAGAATTCAAATTTATAGCTTATAAAACTTATTAGCTTCAATAAACTTTGTTGTGGACGTGTAATTTAACCCCATAAGTGCACGCACGCTATCTAATTAGACTTGGCATAGGTTGGATCATGGATGCCATACAGATTTAAATATCAAAATAATTGGGACTACTAATCATGGACACATTAGAATGTGGCAATGCGGGGTTTTCTTCCTAGTTTGTTTTGTACTATTAATAACCTTACCAAGAATTCTAATTTTACATTGTTAAAAAATTTTGAAGATAAGAAAGGCCTTCTTAAAAAGAAAATAATCTGGATTGGGAGGGCGTCTAAGTGGTTAAGAAAGAGTTTCTCCTATACATTATTAAGGTAAACAAATTTGCTTATTATCAAGTTACCGAAAAATAACTATAAGCAACCATATGTAATAAGTGGAGTTATTAACTTGAAAGTTGAATATAGTAAATAACCTGCTATAAGATTTAAATGATTTGATAGCTTAAAAAAATTTAAAAGATAGAGATAAGGTCTGCGTACATCATACTCTTCTCAAATCCCACTTTGTAGGATTACATTGAGTTTGTTGTTGTTGTTATCAATTTATAGAAGTTAAATCAGGTAAAAAAGGTTAGAGGTGTTCATATATTTAGAGTTGTCACACATTATGATTTGCACCAATAAGAATTGTCGTGGATGTCGTGGATGGATATAATTCCTCTAGTCTTAATCAGAGGTTTCAGATTCGAGCTCTGATATGAAAAATATTATGTCAGAGAGTGCTTTCCCATAAATGGCCTTACTCGGCGCGAATCCCCGGAACACCAAAGCGGATACCATACACCGGATGAGAATCTATATAAAAAGAAGGGAATTTTACGCATAGTGTAGAGAACATATAAGAGATATTTATATTTAGTAAATACACTTTCATCTAGTATCTAAATATTGTATTTCAATTACACAAGGTAACTAATTCAAAATCCATCTTTTCCAAATTCTTTCAAGTTTTCTTCTCTCCTCTTTTACCATCTCCACCACTAGGGGTGTACAAAGAAAACCGACAAACCGCACCAAATCGATAATTCGAATAAACCGAGGAAAAAACCCGAGTAGTGCTTTGGTTTGGTATTGCAAAAAATTCGATCATAATTGGTTTAGTTTTAACTAGAAAAAGTCAAATCGAATCAAACCAATCCGACATTACATGTGTACAAAATTTTAATATATTTTATACATAAAATATTTATTTATAAGGTAAAATATTTCTTAAGTTTTTTGTAGTTTTTGTCTTTTAACATATTATTTCAAGTTTGGACTTAGAAATTTGAATGTTCCAATAAGTTTTATAGCCGATAGATGTTGTTAGTAACTCAAATAAAGTCCAAACTAAAATCAAATACTTATAACAAAAGTAATTCAATGTTAACACTAGGAATGACTATAATATTGGATATTTATTCTTTAGTTTTGCATTGTTAATTTAGATAATAAAAATACGTAACTTATTTTTTTTCTTTGTCATGTAATTAATACTTATTAGCCGTACTTATTATAGCATGACTTAGTATTTTTAGATGATGATCATTTCCATTATGCCTTATTAATTAGAAATATTTATTTTATGTTATTTCATTGTCTTTTTGTTGAATATTTTATTACAATGTTATTACTCATTTCATATTTTTGTTATTTTCTTAAGAAACACTTTAATTGTATAATTGTATCTTACTAGGACTAAATAAATATTTGAAGTAAAAATTATATTTTGTATGAAGATTTTTTCTGGGGGGAAAATCCGAAACATCTGAGAAAATCGAAAAAAATCGAAGTCGAAAAACTCGACTTTTATTGATTTGGTTTACCAATTAAAAAATCTGACATAATTGGTTTGATTTGGAATTTAGAAAATTCAAATCAACTCGGTCCATGTACACCCCTATCCACCACTGTCCTTTCTTCCTCCCTCAATTTTTGAGCAATCACCACCGCCGGCGAAACTCCGGCAGCACCCACCAGATCTGTCACCGTGCCCTCTATCTCCAGCTACCATGAAATCACCAACCCAACTGTCCCTACATTGCTCCTCCAACCAATGCCCTCCACTTCTCAATCCCCCAGCATCGCCCAACCACCACTCTGTCGCCACACCCTTCTTCTTCAGCCACCACGAAACCACCAACCCCACCCCCAAGCGCCTCCCAGCCACCACTGCCATCTCCGATCCTACCCCTCACTGTCATCTCCATCCAAAACCTTTTCCGGCAAAATCCACTGCTCCCTCTTCTCCAACTCGTCTCTCTCCCCCTTCTGTGTTTGTCGGTGCCAGAGCTTATTACCGGATGGTGTATCTCATATATGAGTATATTTTCTCAAATTTAAGCATATTTTATTTTTTGAATCTCATATTTGAGTGTATTTTATTTCTTGTATCTTAAATATGAGTGTATTCACTGTTTTTTTTAGTGTGAAATAGAGTGTTTTTGTGTATTTTTTGTATACAAATGAATACAATGAATTTTGAATACAACTGAATATCTCAGTATTTTTTTGCATTTATGTTGTTTGAATATAATTAAATTTAAATACAATAAGTTGAATACAATATAAAAATAGCTATAAATAAATACAGTTGAATTGAATATAACTGAATTGAAATACAATCGAATTTGAATACATATTACTGTAGCTACAAAACGTAATTTGTAAAAGTATAGCTATGAAAAAAAAACCAAAATATAATCATTACTTGTCCTCGATTTATCCCATAATGTGGTGGTCTATGAATCAAACGCCATAAATATATTACAGCTTTGTGCCTAATTTAGTTTGCATCTCCCTAAAAATGAAGTGGCTATAGAGTGGAGTAGTAGACAAAACAATTGAGCAAAGGACAAGAAAATACTAGTATCAATCAACTCATGGCATTATATTGTAGGACGTTAATGACACCACGTACACAAGCACATGTAACTTAATGCATAGTAGGTAAGTTCTAAAAATTCATTCAAGATTGACTCGATGGAAGCTTCTTTGTGTCAGCTTGTACAACAATCTACAACTGCTAATTAACACCATAATCTAAGTGTATCTCGAGTTTGGCACATGTCACGATCCAAATAATTTTAAGTCGTGATGACACTTAATCCGAACATGTTATGCGAACCTAAATAATACAAATCCCACAATATGATACCAATAAGATATGAACAAGTATAACAATAAGTAAATATTATAAATAAAAATATTAAATTTAGTACACTTAATCCAATGTGTTGTGAATTAGTCCAAATATATATTTGTTATATATTGAGTATATACCAACTATAGTTACAAACTATTTAGACATGTGAAATTACTTTTAACGGGCTAACTAAAAATATTAAGATTCCCTGACCCTTACAATGGTGCTGTTGGGCGGGGAGATTTATATTGATGAATGAACGAACAAAAGTTTATATTATTGTTTAATTAAGACGTGTTATTCTTTAAATTCCTTCTCAATTTGTAGAAACACCTTTCAACAAATCAATTCAACTTTGTCATATAGTATTACACTACAATTTCGGATTATTACTTTCCCGTCCTCATCAACACAACTGTCCATCACAAGTGAACTCATACAAAAATTAAATTGTTATAGAATATATATTACGTATTATTTACTTACCTGATTACGTCTATAATATGTCCCTTCACATGCGGGCTTTATTCTTTATGTTGAGCAAAGCACATGACTTTTTTAAATTGGTGGCGGTAAGACTCAAACTCAAGATTTCTACCTGCTCTGATATCAAGTTAAAGTTTGTGTTCATCTCATCTAAAAATTAAGTTATTAGAGAGTACACAATTATTTACTTAATTACATTGTCAATAACTAGTATCAAAACCATAATTCTCCACATTTTCTAAACTGTATATCTTTTACGAAAACAATAATCAAGCATGAACTTTCAATGGAAAAAAAAGTACATTTCAATTTCTAGATAGTCAAATGTAATCAATCTTGAAGTACTCTTTACCTTTTAAATGTTGTTTTTTTCCTTTTGCGCATAATTACGAATACATGGTGAGAAGAACATGGATGATCAAATATGTCACAGTTTCAAAAGTAATAAAGTCACAAAAATTAGGCAACTAAATTGAATGCATATCGATCATCAAATATGTCACAATTTCAAACAATGGAACCATCACATGATATAGAAAGGGACTAGCTAAAATTAGTGAACCATCTTTCAGAAATGATGGATTGGATTGGATTGGACATGCATGTTAATATTAGACCACAACAACATGTGTCTATTGACTGACGTAACATTAATTCAATTGCTTCACATGTGTAAATGAATCAGCAAATTAAGACTTTGAATTATAAAAAGTCTTTGGCTGCCTAATTCATGAAATTCTTCTCTATACTTTCAGTCATCAAGCAGTAGAAGATCATATCCAATCATGTGTCCCAACCAAAAATTAAGTTAATGTTATCGTTTGAAAAACACATACCGGCTAGAACCGAAATAATCAGGTGTCATGCATTCATTTACAAAGTAGACTTTGAACGATGATAAATCAAATAACAAAAGAGAATAATATCAAACATATAATATAAATTAACGTTGTTCGATCAATTTCTATATCCACACATACGACACATGAACGATTCACTGATATAAAAGAGAGTACGTACAAATTGTTGAGAGAATTGTCTCACAAAATTCACTCTTAAAGAGGTTTACACAAATGGTAGGATTGGATTATAATGTGTCTCGTAAATTCTCACCGTAAATAAGACTCTTCAACTAGTGTTATAGTTTGAAAAAATGCATACCGATTAGAATTGAAATTATCAAGTGTCGTGTGTTTACTAACAAAATAAATGTTGAACAACGATAAATCAAATAATAAAAGAGAAATTTATCAAAAGACATGATAAAGTAATATATTTCGGTCAGTTGACCTAACTCCTCACGTACGTGAGAACATGATAATCCAACAATATAATAAAAAGTACAGACTATCGAGAGAATAACCTTATAAAATGCAAGCTTAAAGAGGTTTACACGAGTAACAACATTACATTTGTGTCAAAATTGAAATTGCCCAATAATAAAATGTTAACATACCTCCATCAAGATTTGGACGAATTAAATCAAAACTCATTTTTGCTCTTGTGGCGTTGGTGAATGATGGTAGACTAGGGTCATGTTCTTGGTCGGGAACGGAGGCGAGGGTTACGGAGTTTGGTAATACTAGGCTGAGAATAGGGTCTTGAAATATTGGAACATTAACGGGAAAGTCCATAGAGCTAGTTAAGATTCTTAAGAAGATGAGAATTAACATAGCATGTGTCTAAGAGACCAAATAGGTAGGACCCAAGGCATAGGATGTATACGGGTATAAGTTATGGTTGGTAGGCATTTTGGTAGACAGCGAGCTAAGAATCAGGTGGTAGAGGTTACGAGGGTCAATGACAGGATGATGGCGATTAAGTTGGTAGTTGGAGGGTCTATGAACATTATTAGTGCGTATGCGCCGCAGGCGGGCTTGAACGAGGAGGAGAAGATGCATTTTTGAGAAGATTTGGACGAAGTGGTAGGAGGTATACCACCCACTGAGAAGTTATTTGTAGGAGGGGATTTTAATGGACATATTGGGGCACTTTCGGGGATTATGACGACGTGCATGGAGGTTTTGGCCTTGGGGACAGGAATGGGGGAGGCGTCTCACTTTTGGAGTTTGCTAGAGCTATTGGGATGGTGATAGACAATTCGAGGTTTCTGAAGAAGGAGGAGCATTTGGTGACTTTCCATAGGTCGGTGGTTAAGACTCAGATAGACTTTTTGCTCCTTAATAAGGTTGACAAAGGTCTTTGTAAAGACTGCAAGGTTATTCCGAAGGAGGATCTTACAACTCGACATAAGCTTTTGGTGATAGATTTGGAGATCAAGATGGAGAAGAAGAGGGTTGTGGATGGCAGGTTAAGAATCAAATAGGGGAGTTTGACCATGGCCAGTGCAAATGAGATGAGGGAGAGGTTGATGGCCAAGGGGGCTTGGGGGAGTAGTGGGGATGCGACCGGTATGTGGGACAAGAAAGCCAGTTGCATTCGGGAGGTTGCTAGGGAAGTGCTAGGGGTCTCGCGGGCTAGCCATGGTGGGCATCGAGGGGATGGTGGTGGAATGGTAAAGTTCAAGAGAAAGTGGAAGCGAAAAAAACGGCGTATGCGAAACTGGTAGAAAACAAAGATGAGGTGGAGAAATGGATGGATAGGGAATTATATAAGATAGCGCAAAAAGAGGCAAAGCTAGCGGTTACGGCAGCGAAAACGGTGGCTTTTGAACGTCTATATGTGGAATTAGAGAAAAAAGGCAGGGATAAGAAGTTGTACAGAGTAGCCAAGGCGAGGGAGAGGAGAGCCCGGTGTTGACACCCAATTTTGTCCCCTCTTTTCCGATTATTTGTTTGCGTTTTAAAATATTTGACACATCAAAACAATTTTAATATATATACATATATGTGTATATATGTATATATATTATTATTCTCAATATCATCATCATCACTATTATTATTATTCATATTTTTTTTTACTACCATTTGTCTTTTAATATCCTAATTATAGTTTTTACCCTAAATACTCTATGTTATTTTATTTTCGCAGAATGACATCGCATTTTTTATTTAAATTAAGCATTAAGCATTTCACAAATATTCTGTTTTATTATCAAATTATTATTTTATTTTAAAATAATTTACATTTCTTCAAAGTATTTTTTAAAATAATAAACCCTTTTATTTTTTAAACCACAACCCATTTTATTTCCCCTCACCCAAAACATTTTATCAACCTTCCAAACAAAAAAAGAGCCCAAATCGTCAACCCCAACCGACCACCCATTTTGGCCCAATTCGTCGGCCCAACAAACTTTTACTCAAAACCAACTTAAACCAAAAAAAAACTCAAAACCACCAAACAAACCCTACACCCCACTTCCCATCGTCCAAAACCCAAACCAGACGACGCCCCAAGAACCAACAACCCTTTTTACCCACCGACAACCCCTCAACCCGCCGGATAACACGCCTCACCGACGCCTTTGCCACCACGTCCTTTCACCCGTCCATTTTCCCTTTTTTTTCCTGAAAATTCAGGTCTGCAAAGGGTCGATTCGACCTTCAAAGGTTGAAGACTATAAGGATCCTCTGGATTCTCGCCCTCATCCGATTATTCACGGAAAAAAAAAACCCGTCACTTTTCCCTCTTTCCTTCGAATTCGAATTTCAAATTCTAGCTGTTAAAACCCCTCAATTTTGGCTATCAATACAACCCTTTTGGTTATTTTTTTTTGGGGGGGGGGGGGGGGGGGTGTTGTTCTAGACAATAAAAAGCTTTCGGTTTTTCAAAAACTATCAGCAAAATTTGATCTTTTCTTACTGTTTTCAAAAGGGTTCAAAAATCTGAAAAAACCCATTGTAAACACAAGTTTGGATTCTCAGAAAATCTCCTCTTATTTCTAAGTTGTCGACTATCAATATTGTTAAGCCCTGCTTTTCACTATCAAAAATATTCACGTTTCGTTCTTTACGGGTCGAAACAATAATAACTTCTCCGAGCGGTGTCGACGATTTGAGAGGACACCTCGGTTCGCTATCCGGAGAAGGTAAACCCAATTTCCTCTCAATCTTAATTATTTATGTGTTTTTATGTGCTTTTCTATGTGTTTTCATTAATCATGTCTACTTAGGTTTATTACTGTCTGATATTTGTAATGTCGAATTAGTCTCCTTTAGTTATTTTAGATGTGCATTATGCCTATTAAAGCATGGGGCAGGTTCATGTATATGTAATCCGCCAAGCATGTTACTAATATTAGCTTGTAGTATTCAAATGATTCCTGGTTGCTTCTAGGCTTTTTTCACATTTTTTCCAAACTGACCATGTGACTGCTCTGTATGTTTGACTATAAGATGCTTCCCCATATGAGCATCATAACACTCCCCTAAGCTCTTATGTGTCATGCCATGTCTGTTTTAGAGTGTCCTCATACCCAAGACAACTCAAGCCATGATTATGTATGAATTTGGTGCCCGTGACCCTGCATATTTGACATGTTGTCCTTAAAGTATCATTAAAGCGTTTGTTTGTCTTCCATATTCATTTTGAGTAGATTATGCATTTGTCTTTGCTTGTCTGGGAAATAAGTTTTTGTGCTAGCATAAAAGTCTTTGCACCATGACACTAACATAAGTTACCCTAGATGAGATAGGTATGTCTGGTCCAACCTAACTAGCTCTGTAATTACAACATGCCACCTTTGGATAAGAAGTCCAATATATGTATGTCTGTCAGTTTGGTTACCTCCCTATTTTATTTACTTGAAGAGCCTTATGTCAAATATATGGCCTTGATGTGTGTGTATTTAGTTGGATTTGAGGGGTCATGTATCTGTGCAGTGTTGCTACTACAAAATCGACACTGGAAATTGCTATGCCCTCAAAGACAAAATCGAGACATTGATTAAAGAAGGGGTTATCTAACTGAAAGGAGCTCCCCCTAATGTAAACAATAACCCTTTACCAAATCATGACAATGCTAATGTGAACATGATTATTGTTGATGAAGAAAACAATTTGAAAGAGACTAGTGTGCCCGTCCAGAGAGAAGAAAATGGTAAATCATCGACCTTATTAACCAATCTCCGAAGGAAAAGAGATACTTCCTTGCCAAAGCATGTTCCACCTCTGAATCAGTCATTTGTCAAAGTATGCGCTGCTAAGGAGTCCAAGGAAGAAGATGCAAATAACCTCGTGGAAGGATTAAAATGTCATTTCATTGCTAAAGAATAAGCAAATACAAGGTGATTCTAGATGATTACGCTAGTGCGCACCGTTTTTACCCAACGATCTTGACGCACAGGACGTTTCCCTAGATTTGATAAAAAATGTTGTAGGCGACCCACCTAATTATTCTACGGTGAATTAAGACACCTAGATGTTTAACATAAGTGCTGCAAAATAACTCCAGTTAATTATCTGCGAAACTATGAAATTCTGAGTAAGGATTCTCTATTATCCTAAATGTAAAATAGTTAACCGCTCTTTAAGATCCGCTAACTTGCATTTATCCGATCAAAACTCAAATTAATTATTATGTTAAAAATGCATGTTAAAAATATAACGTTAATTTAAAAAGATGTGGCAAATAATTAATTTAAAAGATGCCTTTTGACAACACAAATTTAAAAATGCATGACATCGTAAGACATTGTTTATAAAATGTAGGCAATGTATATTTTCGAACAAAAAGCATGATTTATATAGTACCAATTATAAAATACATGTAAAGCAAATTTTTAGAATAAAAGTATCCATTTGGATGACATTGATTATAAAATATATACAAAGTAGTTTTAGGTAAACATGCATTTGTATTGCAATATTTACAAAAATACATGCAAAGTAATTTTTTGAATAAAAACATACATTTGTATTGCATTATTTACAAAATACATGCAAAATAATTTTTTTAGATAAAACATGCATTTGTATAGCATTGTCTATAAAAATACATGTAAAGTCTAAAATATGCATTTACATGATATTATATATAAAAATACATATTTTTTGCATTTGATAGTATAAGATAAAAGTGAATTACTAATAATGCAAAAAACTGATTTATATGATAGTTATTTTTTGAAATTGCAAATCATATATAAATAAAATGTCATTAGTATGGTTAAAAATAAAATAAAAGATGACCATATTGTTTTTGAAAGTTTTGAATATGCATGACGAGCCAAAAATAAATAAACTAGCAACAAATTTTAAATTTAAAATTAACCAAGCCTAAGAATAAATAAACTAGCGACGAATTTCTAGCTTTAGACTACCCTATTAATTGTCCGTTCAAAGCCTAATTACTCTAAACATTCTAATGATCACACAAAAATTAAATAATTATTACAACCCAAATGATAAAAAATGATATTAAAGGAATTGAAAGCAGCGACTAAGAAGGATGACGACATAACCCCGCCCTATTTGTTTAGGAATCCCGAGTGTAGGAGAATGCAATGGACATGGATACAGGTCTCCATTTGGCAAAGTCGTGATGAGTCTCATAATGAGACTCTTTGTTGCTCCCAATGCATTTCATGTAAATGAAAGAAAAAAAATTTAGAAGAATTTAATTTAATAATCGGTAAGACAAGGAATACAAAATATAAAAATGGAAACGTGATAATCTACACATAAGAAAAATATAAATAAATAGTTTATAACAAGTAATATATTATTGGGCTTCGGGGAAACAATTAACATGCCGAAATAGAAGGATGCCCGAACATATAATTTCAAACTTGAAGGAAGGAAAACAGACCAGCCTAGAGGCGTAACAAGGCAATTCGACATATATGCATGGATATATATATTTAGACATGCATAACGCAAAATGAGCATAAATTAAACCTAAAATAGCTAGACGTGATTAATAATTAACGTAACAAATTCTAACATCAACCATAATCTATTTAATCATGATAAACATTATTCCAAATGGTCATGAACAAACCAACAAATCATGATGCTCAACCGTTGAAACTATAGATCATAAGCAATCATTAATATATATTATACATTTCTCAATACTTAATTTTAATAAGCATAAACAAACCTTAACCTAATTAAATATAGCTAATAATTCACTCTAACAATTGCCAACATCAACCAAACATTTACACTAACAGTATACGCATTCAAACTAAAATAAGGATAATCTAAGCATTAACTCGAAACATGAACTTAGCACAATATTGGTAAATATCCATAATCAACTAAACAGCTTAGCAATTATAGTAGCAGGTATTTAATTAATCCAACATCATACTCTCTCTCAGCGGATACTGATTAACAACAAATCATCATATAATATTAAACATGAATCAGATAACATAAGCAAAAATACTTCAAAACATTGTTAGCTAACTAAACAAAACTAACAAACTTAACATGCTTAGACAATAAACATAACATAAATGGACTATATTATCATTAAATCCTTAATAATACACAAAAATCACAGAAAGTTAAATAAAAAAATGAGAAGAGTTTCGAGTTTACGGACCTTCCCGGGCAGCGAACCGAGGGGTGTTTCGCATCATCCAATCCACTCGGAGAATTGGTTTTGGAATTCTGTTTTTTTTTTTTGCGATTCCGGAATTCTAATTTTTGGACAGGATTCTGATTTTTGGACTGCTGATTTTCAGATTTCCCGGATTTTGACCCGACCCGGATTTTTCTCTGAATTTTTGAATTCTGAAAATCAGATTTTTTTCAAGAGTGCTGATTTTTCTGATTTTCTAGACCCGGGTTTTGACCCGACACGGACTGACATAACCGGATTGTAACCCGACCCGAGAAAAACAAAAACAGATTTTTAGATCGAAAATTATGGACTAAAAAAGTATTTTCGGATTTTTGACCCAACCCGAAACAAGATCCGGTTTTGAGTTTTAAACGAAACAACCCAAAAAAAACGTGAAAAAACAAGAGTTTCCGAATTTGAAGTTTATGAAAAAGAAAAAGAGGTATTTCGGACTAAAAATTATGAAAACAAAAGGAATATTTTCTAATCAAAATTTAAGAACAAAAAAACCTTTTTTTTTTAATTTTCTTCTTGTTTTTCGACCTTTTATTTTGCTTATCTTTTCGGATTTTCTTCTCTTTCTTTGTATTTTTTTTCAGACCCGAAAAAAAAACCTCCTCTGAATGAAGAACAAGGGGGGGGGGGGGGGTATAGATAGAATTCTCCCTACAAACCGTGCACACCTACCCCATTTTCAATTCGAATTTGAATTTCAAATTAAAAGGGGCAAAAGTGACGATTTTGGGTGAAGTGATGGGTGTGGTGGCAGTGATGGTGGGTGCCCGGCAGGTTTTGGGGGAGGGTAGGTTGACGTGACGGGTGCGGCAGGGGGTGTCGGCCGATTTGGGTTTGGGAGAGGGTGAGAGAGTTTAGGGTTTTGTGTTTAGTGTTTGTTTTGTTTTAGGAACTAGGTTTAGGTTTTATAGGGGTGTTGGGGATGGGTCGACTGGGCTTGGAAGGGGAATCGGGCCTGGTGGGTTGCGGGTTTGGGGTGGCCGATTGGGTTGGTAGAGGGTTTTTGGGCTTAAGGGAAAATGGGTTGTGGTTTTTAAACAATATTAAAAAAAAGGGCCTGAAGTTTGTTAATTGTGGTGGATGTAAACAAAGGATAACACAAACACCAAAAAACCCATAAATGTGTAAATGATGGGAGACGGTGGTACAATATTTGTGTGGGTGACACATTAGAGAGTAGTTTACTAGGAAGAATATTTAAAAGATATGTAGTCATTTGAAGTGCATGGTGCCAAAATTTTGGTGGTGTAGACGAATGCACAAGGAGAGTATGAACCATATTGTTAATTGTTCAAATTTTCCTTTCGGCTTCCCATTTTGTGAAGAGGTATGTGGACATGAAACACGCAAAGATATCCCAGTTTGGTGACAAAAGTCCTTAAAATGGGCATTTGTAAATTTTCTTCATTGTCACATTGAAAACATTTAATGAATTTTTCAAAATGAGTTTTGATAAAAACACTAAATTGTTTTAATATGGCATAGGTTTGCGATTTATTCTCCAATGGAAATGTCCACAGAAATTTTGAATAATCATCCAAAATCAGCATATAATATTTATGACATGCACAACTCAAAACAAGTGATGTCCACAAATCACAATGCAACAGATCAAATGGCATAAGAGTACTGGAGGTAGAAGATGCAAAAGGAAGTTTAACACGTTTACCAAACATGCACGTTTGGAAAATAGAAGAGTCCAAAAGTTTATTACAAGAAATAAATTTACTCTTCTTAAGATTATAAAAAACGGATGCTCCCGGGTGTCCCAACCGGTTGTGCCACAAAGTAGGAGAAATGACTGCAAAAGTAGATGGTTTAGTCACACAATTATTGGAAACATTCGTGAGAGGATACAATTCTCCCCATGCTATTGCATCTCATTAGTGGCATCCCCGTCTGAAAATCCTTCATAGAAAAATCAAACAGATTAAGATTCACATAAACATTATTGTCAGTTGTAAAACGTCGCACATATATCAAAATTTTAATTAGTTTTGGTGTGTGTAAGACATTTTTCAATTTTAATGGGGGGTGTGGAGGTGGTAGGTTTACCTAACCAATACCACCACGAATTGGAATTTCCTGCCCACTGTCGACAACAATGTTTTTATTAGTGCTCAAATTACAATAAGATGAGATATTACCTTGACACGCCATCATGTGAGACGTAGCTCCTGTATCCATATACAACGACTCATCTGGAACATTTAGATTCATATTTTTCATGGCATGTTCAAGATCCGTGGGAGCATAGTCAATAGATGATGGTGCTTGGGCTGCAAATGCATGTTGTGGACGAGGCTCGAGGACTCCAGACTGGCGGTTTGAAGAGGAGGGCCTGGCCCAATTTGAGGTTGGGTTCGGGAATTGCGGGGCAACCCATTGTGGGGCCTAGGCCTATGGTGGGTATTGCCCCCACTGACTTCCGACGGACTGGGCAGTGGGCTGTCACTGGTTGGGCTGCCACTGGCCGGTTTGGTTGTTACCGGCGGCTGGCTGCCCGCCACCCCTGCCCTGTCCCTTTCCACAATTTTTTCCTTTGTTATTATTACAGTTTGAGCCACGTTTTTTTACCATTATTGTTTCAGTTTCTGCCACTTCCTAAACCAGAATTTTGTTGTTGAAAATCAGTGGAAAAGGAATTTGTGAAAACAAGGGCGGTTCCGGCGTTGACTACTCTGGAGGATGCCTGTTTTGCTTTTCGTGTTTCTTCAAGAATCAACCTTGACCGAGCCACATAGAATAGAGGCGAGGGATTGCTCTGTTGAATAAACGTAGCGACTCCATCATAGTATTCATTCAATCCGGCAATTAATTGAAGGACCAACCTTTGATTTGTGACCAGCGAGCCAACGTTGTATAGTTGGTCTGCAAGCACCTTCAATTCCTGACAATAGGCGGAAACCTTGGGAAAGTCATCCAATTTAACATTAATAAATTGGTGTTCAAGATATACAACCCTAGACAGTTTGTTATCTTGAAATATGTTTTGTAACCGTTCACATGTCTGTTGAGTCGTAGAATTCGGCTCTAATATGGTATGTAGAAAATCATTTGATATTGTGTCATAAATCCACTGAAGGACTATAGCATCTAATCGGGACCATAACTTTTTGTCTATCATAGTGATATCCGACGATGAATCGTATGGGATGATATGGTTGATTACCTCATAAGCGCGATAATGAATTTTGAACAATTCTGCCCAAATGGTGTATTGCCTTTTTTTCCATTTCAAGTGTGATAGAGATGAAATTCTTGACGTTATTTACGGCAAGAACAGGATGAAAATTTATTTTTCGGCCATTTCTACTAGAATCAAACAAGACAGAGAGAAAATGTTTTGAGTTTGATGGAAGTAGATTAAAGAACACTATTTTTTTTTTTGGAGAGGGGAAATTATACTTATACTAATGCAAATGAATGTCAAAGCTTTACATATGAGTGTAAACATGATACATAAAGCTATTTTTAACTTACACATATCTCTATTTCAATAGCTAATGAAAGCTCTACCAGTCCATATTCTTGGAGGAGGATATGCTGCAAAATGAAAACGTTCTGCATAAAATTTAATTATATGTAGTAGCTCCATTACTACAAATAATCCACATATAAAAAATATTAAACTGCTACTAAAGATGAGAAATAATTATTTCTTTCTTTTCTAAGTACAAGGAAAGCAGAGAGTATTTTCAAGCTTGTCGACAGCAACGCCAAAAACAAAAAAGATAGCCCCGGAAGTGGTGTAGTGCAAATATCAGTACCGATCCCTATGCTGATTAAAAAAATTCTAATTTACCAAAATAAGAAACAATAATTGTGCAGATTACAAGCTGTAACTTGATTCATGTACAGTATCGACCAGAAACTATTTTTATATTAATGAGATGATATTCTGATCTAGCGAGAACACCTTCAAGTACAAAGGCCAACAAGAACTTCGACATAAAGTTCGATTATAATAGACGAAAGTTTTTGGAACATATCAGCTCTTGTGATTGATTTGTTCAACTATGATTCTAATACATTAGGTGCCTTACTTGTAATAAGTCATACTAATTCTTTATATATACTCTATTATTTTTCTTCATTTCATTCGTCGCGAGTCTCTTCAAATCTTCTGGATAATTATTGGGAAAGTTGTTGACATGATGACTTAACTTATTGTTTGTGTGAATTTTGTTGGAAATTAGCCTTTGGCGGGGAGATGCGTCCACCCATCTTTGATGAATTAAACACTAGTGTTCCGTATGTTGGAGACCTGGTCTCTTTACACATGCATGATCTACGAAGTGAGTAGATGACCGTAGGGCCAAGAATCGTCTAATTTCGTTGAGAAATGAAAGAGATATTGGTTCACGAAGTAAGGTGTTTGAGACATGGAAATGTGGTGTGGGACAAATCTACCACATCGGTGGGAATAGGAAGAATTGCTCTCTATATAAGTCTCTAATAAAGGGTTTGGATCCCCAAGGGTATCCCATGTGTTTAAAGGAGGGAAGACCTAGATGTGCTTGGGTTCAAAGCTAAGCCCACACGCGCGCGCGCCGCCGCCCGCCCGTCCGGTCCGGTCTCGGGCTCGGTCACGGTCACGGCCGCGGGGGCGTGGGTCGTGGGCCTTTCTCGATATTATCTTTTTGGACCGAGAACTCGCCGATGTACGCTTTGATCCCCGAAGTTTCATATGTACAGCTTGGACCGAATTCTTTTATATGTACAGTTTGGTCCCCGAAGTTTCAATATTTACAATTTGGTCCCCATACTTTCTCGGGAAGGTGACGGAAGGCCGTTGGACTGCATTTTTGGAGCATTAATCAGCCATTACTTGGCTGATTAATTCTCCATTAATGTACCCATTAGTTGGGCAATTGAGCAAACCTCCTTCAAGACCTTAAATCACCTCACTAAACGAAAATCGGTGAAAACTCGTGACGAAAATCAGGCAGAAAACTCGTGACGAAAATCAGTGAGCAAACCCACACATATACACAAGATATACACTACAGAGACACACTATATACACAGAGACAAAAGAGAAGAGTAGAGAGATACTCTTCCTTCCTATTCCATATCTTCAAGAAGTCGAGTCATATTTGTTTTCTTCGACGTGCTCAACCTATTGGCTTTGTAGTGTTGAGATTAAAGTGTTGTTTTATCTTGGGAGACTATTGCCCGCTAACGTAAAAGCATATATACGGGGCAATCTTGTCTTAAGGATAGAGGGCTATCCTCGACTCAACACACAACGTTGTAACCATCCAGATTTAGTTGTTTCTTGATTTCGGGATATCAACATTCAAGACACAACATACTTGCGTAGCTTCTCAAAGTTGGCTTTGCAAGGTGATCAAGATTCAAGACACAACGCACTTGCGGCAGTTTTGAAGTTTGACCATTTATTTATCCTTTCGAACATTTGTAATAGTTATTTACATCCCGTACTGCTTTATAAAGTACCGATAGAGAACCAACAACTTAAGACAAGATTGTATAGTATTACTATTAGTGTTCGAAAGATGTCGGTCAAAAGTTGTGTGACCAAATCTGGATATGGCAATGGTTTTTTGGTAGAAGAGAGTGATGATGATGAACATGTTCATGGTGTCACCGCTACCAAGACTGGTGGGAACAAGCGCTCTCGAGAGCCTGAGGATGTCAACTGGGACAAGAGGAGAAGACTGAAGATGTACTTCTATCTTGCAGCGAAGGCTCCGTATCCGTCCCGGACAAAAGATCCGAATAATGGTAAGAAGGAAACTGGACACTCGGTTTGATGAAGTGACTCGGAGTGAGCCGTAATCCGAAATTGGGATAAGTAGTTTTTCTTACTTGTCAAGAATAAAGATTAAATTATGTCTGATTAAAAATGGATTAAAGTAAGGAGGAATATGAAAATAATTTATATTCCTTACGCTTTAACAAATCAGAAGTTTAATCTCATCTTCCTTTCCGTTTAAAGATTGGATTTTGTAAACGACTTAAAAAGATCCGTTCTTTTAAGTGTAGTGATTAAAAGTGTGTAAAGTAGGTTCGCACATACGATGGAGAAAGATCCACTAACTGTGCGAAAACTGTTACCACTCTTAAGTAAGCGCCAAGAATTATCTCTGGGCACCAATCTTAACGGAAGGAGTCTAAAAGTTAAAGATGTAGAACCCGTCATACTATTTGGCGTAAGATCCTTCATAGGATGATATTGGACACTCGGTCATACAAAGCCTCCGGCGACCGAGTGGGCCAAAATTCTTTTGATATGATGATATTGGACACTCGGTCATATAAAGCCTCCGGCGGCCGGAGTGGGGCTGAATTCATTTCATAGGAAAAGTAAAGGACACCTAGTGTGGTGGGCCGAGTTTCCAGTGTCTTAAATGATCCGAAGGCCTAAAGAAAGGCGTAAAAGAAATTGGACACTCGGTCGCCAAAGCAACCGGAGTGGGCTGAGCATCCGGATCTCATATGATCCGGTTACGCCCTAACCACGGGCAAGAGGTTGTTCATGTGAAGCAACGCCACCTCTAAAATTCAAAGGGGTGGAGAGGTTGTCCTCAATAGGACTTCAAGGAATGGATCACTCTAAAAAGAGGTGATACATGTTCCCTAACTTGGTTTAAGGGGACGCTATTGGTCAAGCTAGTTTGAGACTAGTCCAATAGGTCTATAATAACTAAGAATGGTACAAGACGTCCGTAGCCAAATGAATGATATATTTGTAATCCGTGCATCTATACCATCATAGATTAAGACACGTTAAATAGCAAGTCATTCAAAAGCTAACGATGTTGAGATTGTTGCCTTCTCGTCGACATAAACCCTCAAAATGAATGTGAGGTAGACGAAGAGGCAAAATCACCTTTCCAAATTCCGTCAAAGGGAATAGCGAAAGAAGCATCGCTCCTCTAGAACTTAGTCACACCTACTTGGGTGATTTGAAGGTTATACAAAATAGAGGGGAGACAAGTACGTTATGACCTTCATTGATGATGGTACAACGTATGAAATCCTTTGTTTGTTAAAAAGCAAAGATGAAGTTGTTGAAGCGGATAAGCGCTACAAAGCGAAGTTGAAAATCAACTAAGCCTACGGAATGAGTAATTCGTAGTGATAGAGGGGAGAAAGTGAAGCATCGTTCATTAAACGACCGTTCATTTCTCACCTTAGTCCAATGGTGTTAGCCAAGCGCAAAGTCGTACGCCCAATTTATGTGGGGTTGCTTGGTAAAAGTTGGAATAATGAAACAGTCAAGTTGTACCTAAGATCGTAGATTGCATATCCACCGGATCTGCAAATAACAAGATAGTGTTGATCGCCTCTTGGCGTCAAAGAATACTTGAATTCTTTGAAGATAGCTTTCCTTGAAAAAGGAAAAGAGAGTAATTGCTCAAGGTTAACAAGAACCCGCGAGGGCTCGATCGTCCGGAATCGGACGTTCCGTATCTACAGGACTCGAAAGTTGCTTGGCTATCCGGAACTTAATATTCCGGATCTCAGAACTCGTGGATTCTAGATGTTGAACCGAGAAGGAGCAAAGAGGGGACGAAGGCTCGTTCCATACCTTCCACTTGTATGGTTGAGAACGAACCATGGACAATTAACAAATAAGTGTTATCTCCAAAAGCGCTTGCTTTGGAAAGAAGCTAAAGAGGAAAATATATTCCATCATACGTAACCATACTTGTGTAATGGTTGATCTTCCTCCGGAAAAGAACCTTTGGGTTGTAAAATGTGCTCCCCGTGAGTAGCTTCACATCCAGGGCCATTGTAGTCTTACGTGGCATGGATGTTGAAATGCAACCTTCCCAACCGGAGAGTTGGAAGAAGAGAATCGAGTTGATTTGCTTTGAACTCGTTGGGCTTCTTCCGAACTTTCATTTTGGTCCTTGAAATGTTTACATTTTGGTCCCGAAAGTTTCGTATAAAAAAAACAATGAATCGACCACGAAACATTGACTCGAAATTAGAAAGCCAACAATTGGAGAATCAACGATCACGAAAGTAAAAGTCATATTGAAACAAAGTCTCGATATGAAAGATATGGGTATCACGATGACATCTTAGGAATTGGATTTCTAAGACATCTAACGGACCGGTCGATAGTAGACAGATCTCGTTGAAGCCACCAAAGTGGATAGGAATCATAGAACCGATTGGAATCATGGTGCACCCATAGACAAGGAGCGATATACGCACAGTCATGTGTAGTTCAATGTATTGTACACACTACAACCGACCTGGTATCGTCCTACAAACAGATCGTTGAACTAAGGTTCACCGATGATCTTAATACATGATCAATAGAAGGCGTTAAGTCGATATGACGATATCCGAATTATTCGCTTATCTACGAATTATAGTATTCTCGATGTCCAAATGTTCGGGAGAACACAAGGTGATGCAAATCGGACATCGTATATGAAGAACACCAAAGCCACAAGTAAATGTGTATGGTGGTTCTTGGAAAATCCTCTAAGCAAACTTGCATCGGCCGATTCATGATGGAATCGGGGTTTACCGCTTTATACAAAGCATGAAAGAAGTTGAGTGACTTCACGACTCTTTAGAGGACGTCCCTTATTGGGAGAAACCCGTGCCTTCAGCAGCTATACATTAGCCGTGGCTAGCCGATCGGCTTCAGGAAGGACACGGATGACGGCGTCTGGACGTATATGTCAAGAGACATAAGACCGTATGGCAGTTGATCATCACGGGTGTCACTACCTTATTTACTAACTAAGGGACTACCCGGAGATCAAGTGTTCTCACTGTCTGGGGAATTGGCTTAAAACCCAAACAATACGAACATTTGCGGTGGAAACCCAACCATACCGATTGGAGATCCCAAGAATGTGGTTCAATGGGAAAACTAAGCGGCAAAAGGTTCGGTTGAGCGCTTCGGTGGAAGCAAGAAGCACTTCGGATGATGATTTCATACGGAAACATGAATCCAAAGCGTTCCCGCGATAGACATTAAAGTCTTTGCCGCATGGTGGGTAAAGGTTAAGCTTCCAAACCTTTTAAAAGATCCTCAAACGGTTGAGGTTAGGGTTGTGGAACTTTTAATGATTCCTAACACTTGTGAAGTGGGGTATAGCAGGATACCTTGTAGGAGATCACCTATTTAAGTGCGAGGATGGCCGACTCAAATGAACGCACTTAAGAATCCAAGTGTGTCCATGGCCACAACGGACGAAACGTAAGAAGGAAAATGAATAAGAAGAGTTATTGTGTTGATATCGTTGTCTTGGCTTACACTAAACACCGACGGTTCAAGACATCACGTTCACCGCGCATAAGTAAGTCCGATGGTATTCAACTAGGGAAGGTTCAAAGCGTAAGCTACCTCTCCGATGCAATATCTTTTCGCCGAAAGATTCTTGAAATGTAGGCACCTTGTGTGTGCGCCACAATCTCTCTTTCATAGAGGGGATTGTTGGAAATTAGCCTTTGGCGGGGAGAGATGCGTCCACCCATCTTTGATGAATTAAACACTAGTGTTCCGTATGTTGGAGACCTGGTCTCTTTACACATGCATGATCTACGAAGTGAGTAGATGACCGTAGGGCCAAGAATCGTCTAATTTCGTTGAGAAATGAAAGAGATATTGGTTCACGAAGTAAGGTGTTTGAGACATGGAAATGTGGTGTGGGACAAATCTACCACATCGGTGGGAATAGGAAGAATTGCTCTCTATATAAGTCTCTAATGTGGTAAAGGGTTTGGATCCCAAGGGGTATCCCATGTGTTTAAAGGAGGAAGACCTAGATGTGCTTGGGTTCAAAGCTAAGCCCACACGCGCGCCGCCGCCGCCCGCCCGTCCGGTCCGGTCTCGGGCTCGGGTCTCGGTCACGGGTCGTGGGTCGTGGGTCGTGGGTCGTGGGCGGGCGTGGGGCCGTGGGCGTGGGCGTGGGCCGTGGGTCGTGGGTCGTGGTGTGGCCTTTCGATATTATCTTTTTGGACCGCAGAACTCGCCGCGATGTACGATTTGATCCCCGAAGTTTCATATGTACGCTTTGGACCGAGAATTCTTTTATATGTACAGCTTTGGTCCCCGAAGTTTCAATATTTACAATTTGGTCCCCATACTTTCGGGAAGGTGACGGAAGGCCGTTGGACTGCATTTTTTGGAGCATTAATCAGCCATTACTTGGCTGATTAATTCTCCATTAATTTCATTAGTTGGGCAATTGAGCGCGACCTCCTTCAAGACCTTAAATCGCCTCACTAATGGCATTTAACATGCCATTTACAGCCCTCCTAATGGCCTTTAACAGCCATGTTTGGGCGCTTGATCACCCCTCCTCCATGCTATATATTGAGCTTCATTTGGCTGTAAAACGAAGCAAGAAATGACCGAAAACCGAACGAAAAATAGGTCCGAAAAAGCGTGACGAAAATCGGCGTAAAATCGTGACGAAAATCGGTGAGCAAACCCACACATATACACAAGATATACACTACGAGACACACTATATACACAGACAAAAGAGAAGAGTAGAGAGATACTCTTCCTTCCTATTCCATATCTTCAAAGTCGAGTCATATTTGTTTTCTTCGACAGGCTCAACCTATTGGCTTTGTAGTGTTGAGATTAAAGTGTTGTTTTATCTTGGGAGACTATTGCCCGCTAACGTAAAAGCATATATACGGGGCAATCTTGTCTTAAGGATAGAGGGCTATCCTCGACTCAACACACAACGTTGTAACCATCCAGATTTAGTTGTTTCTTGATTTCGGATATCAAGATTCAAGACACAACATACTTGCATGCAGCTTCTCAAAGTTGGCTTTGCAAGGTGATCAAGATTCAAGACACAACGCACTTGCGGCAGTTTTGAAGTTTGACCATTTATTTATCCTTTCGAACATTTGTAATAGTTATTTACATCCCGTACTGCTTTATAAAGTACCGATAGAGAACCAACAAATTTTGTTACTTTGAAGGATGTATTTGTTGCTTACCAGATCCTTCTTCGTCACACCGGCGACGTGCCCCAGGAAGAAAGAAATTGTGTTCAATTTCAGAATGTGCAGCAGGAGTACAGTAAATGGCACATCTGACCATAAAATATCAGAACTATACTTGTCTACCATTGGTCAATAACAAAGATGACTCCCCTCAACCATGATTTTTTGTTGGTTTGTGAGAATGGGATCAACCTCGATTTTATTTCTCAATATCGTACTCAAAATTCGAACCCATGTTTTTTATATTAGATTCAGCGAAGTTCTATTAAGCATCACTACGACCAAAAATGCAGTCGTTGAAGGCTTTTAGCCCGCACCTAGAAGGCGGTAACCATCCGTTTGGTCGTTTAGGTATTTTACCATTTTACCCCTTTGACCCTTTTCTAGTATCGTTAGAGTGTATTCGACTTGCGGGGATGGGTGGAGCGACTTCCGAGACTTTCGGTGGAGTTTTGGATAATGAAAAGGATATTCCTTAAGAAATGAAGAAGTTTGACCAAAGTCAACATCGAGGGCAAATGCATCTTTTTCAAAGTTTTATCGATTTCATTAGCTTCGAACGTGATTTATGACTTAGTCAAGTCGTTGGTTCAATTCCCTAGTTGATCGGGCGAGATTTTCTATGACCTTTTGCGAAATAGAACCTTAAAGTTAGAAAAAACGGACCTTTTTCAAAAATTCATCAATTTCGACAGGTCCGGATTGTTGATTGTGACTTTGTGGGATGTTCAGTTTGGTTCCCGAGGCACTCGGAGGCATTTTGGATTATTGGTTGGAAACTTGGTCTTGGGCCATTGGGGGTTGACCCGGTCAAATAGACCTCCGTTGGGGATTTCGAGACTACGAGTGAGTCCGTAGCATGTTTTTATGTGTGAATGCATGTCTGGTTTGTGTCTGGGAGGTCTCGGGTGATTGTCAAATTTTGGGTTGAGTTTGTGAAAACCAACAGTTTTTCTGGTGTCTGGTGTCCGCCGTAGCAGCATCAGAAGCGTTTTAGCGGACCCGCCACAGCGTGTCCTGATCCGCTATGGCGAGTTGTGCGGAGTTGTGTTGAGTCGCCGCAGCGGATGAAAATTCTATGTGGCAGACTCATGGTAGCGAGCAGTGGGCCGCTGGCGTGGGCCCGCTGTAGCAGATCAATGACCGCTGCAGTGAACATCGGGGACCATATCCTATTTAATGCGCTAGTTAAAACCCTTCATTTCCTATCATTTCATTTATCATTTCTAAGCATCTTTGAGGTGAATTGAAGGAGTTCTTGACTGATTTCTCTTGTGGGTAAGTTCCCTAACCTAGAATTCATTCCTTTACCTTTCCTAAACTTGAATCCATGCTAGAAATCCTATAGAATTTAAGAAGGAATATGAGTTTTGATGTCTACTTCACTATTTGAGTTTTAGCTTTGCTAAATGAGAATTATTAGTGGATTTGACTAACCTAATTATGGATTTGATGATTTAGTAACTAATAGGCTTGAATCTTCCATTTAGGTTGATGAATTGAAAGCTTGAAAGTTAGGGTTTATACCAAATTGGGGGTTTTGACTTGAATAATGGAATTGATCTATTTTTGAGCTAATTTAGCAATCGAATTGTAGAATTAGACTTCTAGAACTTTGGATTATCAATTTCACTTTTGAATTACTTGTTTTACCCATGTGGGTCCGTTTTCCCCTTTTCCATAGTCCGTTTTGATTCAAAGGATAGGATAGTAATATGAGTATTGTTCTTCCTTATTTCTAATTTAGAATTCATTTATGAATAGACTTTGAGTACTTGGAGTCTCTCCGAAAAGGCAAGGCGAATGTGTGATTGTTCGTGGCTCCCGCTCGGCTACTGGTAGGTTACATCTTACCTTATGGTTAGACTTCGGTTAGCGAAGCATATGTAAAGTTAGTGATTGTTGGAGAAAGCATGTTACGCCTTCGGGTATGAAGTTGGGATGGAATACTTAGGTTGGTATTGTTGCTTGATTGTGGTTTGTTGTCTTATTTGATCTAGTGGCTCGTCGCCACGTGTATGATATTAGATTTGACCGTGTATAGAGAAAGGATTGATTCATTCTTGACATGATGTTATGTGTCCATGCGTGGCACGATTGGCTTGATATATTCCCATTGGCGTTGATATATTTGCATTGGCATTAATATCATTCATACATTCATGATCATACATTTGGATCGGGTTACATGCCACAATATATATATATATATATATATATATATATATATATATATATATATATATATATATATATATATATATATATATATATATATATATATTGCGGCGTACAGTCCGATCCAATATATGTATATGTTGTGGAACGTGCAACCCGATCCAATATATGTATATGTTGCGAATGTGAAATCCAGTCCAACAACCCGGTCCAATATATGTAACCTATTCAAACTTGACTACAATAAGAGACAACAATTTATTACGTAAATAAACACTTCAATAATTCCATGTTCTGGTTTCATTTATTTGAATTTTAAACTTGACTATTCAAAATGATTTCAAAACGTTTTGAGTATTATATTATGGATTTTGGAGAATCAAAACGGTCTTTCAACTTGGTACATGTGCATCTGTGTATATATGTGTTTTATATTCATCACCACTAGTGAGATTTTTCTATATGCATGGTGTTGTACATATACGACTAGAATAGTTTTTCTGAATATAATAATATCCTATACATACTTTTTTTAATATTAGCTCCAGTACAAGTAGAGAATGGTGATAACTCATAAAATAGTTCAACTTTAGAAATTTATAGCCTCCAAAAGACCAAGAAGAAACAAAATCATGACCCTAGACAAATTAAGAAAGGATAGGGTACTCAATAAGTCGATATGATTTGCTTTTTTTCTCAACTAATTATAAGCATTTAAGAGTTTGTTAGAGGACTAGGTAGATGGGATTGTTAGAGATGGATGTTCGAGTAAATAAATAAAGCAAAAGAACTTAGTGTTGTTTTGTCACTAGACGATTTCTTTCATCCGATAAATCTTGATGAATAGATATACTCGATTTTTATATTGGTGAAAGATAAAATTAATATTTCTATGAAATAATCGAGAGGAACAAAAGCTGATCCTGACACTATTATTATTAGTGTTGGAGTTTTATGAATGAGTGTTAATGGAAAATGAACCATTTCCCTTTTTATGGAAAAAGGTTTTACACATTTTCACTCATTTAATTTGTATGCTATAAATATTGTTATTCTTCTAATTTTTTCCTTACGAAAAATTATGTGATCCCTCTTCTTTCTTCTAGGGGTGTACAAAGAAAATCGAAAAATCGCACCAAACCGACAATCTGAGTCAAATCGAGAAAAAAATCTTACTAATGATTTGGTTTGACTTGGTTTGGTATTGAAAAAAAACCCGAGCATAGTTGGTTTGGTTTGATTTTAAATAAAAAAAGTCAAATCGCACCAAACCAACCCGACATTACATGTATATAATTTTAGAAATATTTTATACATAAAATTATTGTATAAAATATTTATTTGTAATGTAATTTATAAATATTTCTTAAATTTTTTCATAGTTTTTGTTTTTTCACATATTATTTCAAGCTTTGACTTAAAATTTTGAATGGTCCAATAAGCTTTATAGTCATAGATATTGGTGACTCAAATAAAGCTCAAATCAATACTAATTCTAACAAATAAATCAAATTCTAACACTAGGAGTAACAATAATATTGAATATCTATTCTTAGTTTTGAATTAGTTTAGACAGTGAAAATACATAATTTACTTTAGTTTTTCTTTAATAATTAGTCATGTAATTAATACTTATTAAATGTACTAATTTTAACTTACTAGGATTAAAGAAATATTTGAAGCACAAGTTATATATTTTGTTTGAAGACTTTACTCGAAAAATTCAAAAAACCCAACTTTTATTAATTTGGTTTGGTTTGTAGATTTAAAAACCCGACACAATTGATTTGGTTTGGTATTTAAATAACCCGAACCAACCCGATCCACGTACACCCCTACATAAAACGGTAAACTTCTAAGTGTGATTCGGTAGATTCTCTTCGGATATTTGGGGGATTAAATATTTTATTAATCACCATGAACACAACATTAAAGTATCCTATCTAAGAGGCCTCATTGATTATCCTCTTCCTATGCTATGCAGAAATAAAGATCACCATGTACAAGTATATAATGCTATCTGAGTATATCTTCTATCCAGTTTTTGTGTTGTTGACTTTGTCTTCGACTGATGAAGAATTCTTTGCGTGCTTTGCATGCCTGATGAATTTGAGCTAGTAACAACTGAGGTCAAGACACCTTTAACTCCCACAGCCTTCCAAATGCGATATGTTAATGCTGTCATGGCCCCTAGTACAAGTTTTCTGCAGCTTTTGCCTTGTGCCAGTCTATCCAGCCTTCGCCATATTCCTTTAAAGTCTCAGTGCTGGATGTTCTTTTAGGCATTTCAACAGTTCAATTAGGCAAATGCGTGAGAAACCACGTTCAAAAATAAATGTTCCACTGTGTCTCTCCCAGTCCCACAAAGTAAACAGTGATCATCCTTGCTTATCCCCAACTTCATTAATCTTGTCTTTGTCAGCAACCTCCCATGTAAAGCTAACCAGTTTATGAAATTGTGCTTAGGAAAGATTTCATTTCTCCATGGCCATTTAACTTGGTCTCCCATACTTCATTTATAACACTGCTAATGGAGTATTTTCCACCTAAAATTAGCTATCCATTTTAATTGTATCCAGCAGCAAACTTGTCTCTTATGTGGCATATTTTCTTCCAATACCAACAGCAATCTATGGGTTGTTGGTATTGCCATCATAAGCTATCTTTTATGTTATTTCTGTTTCTTCTTCATTTATGATTTTACTTAGTTTTTGTTTTTAAAATATATTATGAAAATAGTATATAAAACCACGATCCATTTACGTCATATCCAATTCCCAATCATTTTGAATTACTAACATTATTATGGAGCAATCATCACTGGTTTATTTTGTACTGCGTCTTAATATAAAAACACATAAAAGTACAAAATGCATGGCACGTGGTCAACAATTTGAAAATGGGAACTCACTTACGAATAGTCTATACATTTCCTCCTGATTGCCCTCATATTATCTATAATCAATCATTAAGAATCTTAGTTCGTTTTAGCACGTAAAAGTGTTTTGGCAACTACACTAATCTTTCCAAAAAATTTAGGAATTTTTACGATGTATAACTATAACTGCCCATCAAAATAATATCTGACAAGTATATATTTTTTTATATGTTAATGTGTATACATATAACACATATTTTATACGTAATATTCTATTTTTGTGTGTATATTTAGCTATCGATTGTAATTATATATTATGCGCGGCTAATTATGTAACTTTTTTAAGAAATGTTTTTTGAAAAATTCCCAAATTCGTATACCAGCTGAGGCTCAACTATGCTAACAATGGTCAGTAGGATAAACTTGTCACTATCTTATCAAGAAAGATTAAAGATGAGCTTAAACTCTCAACCTAGAGCTTAAACTTGTCACTATCTTATATAGATAATATATGTGTGTCAGAAAGTTTCACTTTAATTGAGGAATATATATGTATTCAGAAGGTTTGGACATGAATACATATTGAACTTGTTTTTGATTTTTTGTGAGTGGTTGGAGTGAAAATTGTGCAAACAACTTTTCAGAGTTCTTCAAATTTCAGAAAATTGTAACTGATAGATTGTACTTTTTAGGGTTGGATCCGGGTTCAGGTAATGGGTCAGAACAATTTGTGGTTTGGGTACAGAAGCGGGGTGGCTGATTTCTGGGTGTGACGGTGGGTGGGTGTTATCACCTATCTGGGTAGACTTAGACTGATTGGAGTCGATGAAGTGGGATATGGTGTCGGTGGTGGGTTGAGACGGGATGGGTGGGTTGGTGGTGGGAGTATTGTGGGACGATAGGGGTTACCGGTAGCTGGATTGGTAGCGGGGTTGTGTTGAGTTAATGGAGGCGACACACTGGTGGGGATGATGACCGGTGGTGGTCCCGAGCTATTGGGCTGCACCCCAGTGGTGGTGGCAATCGGAGTTTGTGGTGACGGAGAACAGGAGGATGGCGAAGACACATGGATGTTGCCGGTGGTTGTGTTTAGTGGGTGACACAGATGCCGGAGGTGACACCGTGGTGGTGGCAGTGGGTGACGGTACAGAGATGGGGGACCGATTACCGGCGGTGGTGGCAATCGGTGGTGATGTGGCAGTGGGCGGCGGATTTGATTTTGTGGTGTCTGATTGGCACAGTTCTTTGAGGATGACGGAGGAGATGTCGAATTTGTCAAGGAAGGTATAATCCGGTTTTCATAATTTTTGAATGGTCGAAAATGGGAATATCGTCGCGTCGAACGTGACGAGGCGAGAGACGTGAATTTTACAAGTAGACAAGTCATAACACAGATAGCCCCTATGATTAGAAGGAATACCTACGAAGACACACGGGGTAGTATGATGTGCTAATTTATGAGGGGTAGTGGAGGCAAGGTTCGGGTAGCACAGGCAATCGAAAATTCTAAGGTGGTCATATGAGGAGATCCGACGGTAGAGAATTTCGGTGGGGGTTTTGTTGTGAAGAGTACTGGTAGGTAAATATTAAGGATATATTATACCATTTTGACTGCATAGATCCAAAACGATGGGGGAAGAGGCATGAAAAAGAAAGGTACGAACCATGTTATTGATAGTACGGATAATTCGTTCGGCTTTTCCATTTTGGGTTGAGGTGTGGGGACAGGACAAATGGAAGACCATGCCATTATTGGTGCAAAAATTATGAAACGCGGAATTATTAAACTCACGTCTGTTATCACATTGTAATGATTTTATGGATTTTTCAAATTGTGTTTTGATAAAGTTATGAAACTCAAGAAATTTATATAAACTTCATATTTGAACTTTAGAGGGTAAATTCATATAAAGTGCGAAAAATCATCTAACAACACAAGATAAAATTTATGACTCATTGAACTAACAATAAGAGATGTCCATAAACAGTGATACAGGTGTATGTCTTGGGCAGAGAACAAAGAGGACAGGGGGGGGGGGGCACACCGTGTGTTGACTGACCGAAACAGATGTTCTCTGCAAGTTCTCTGCAAAAGAAAAGAAAGTGAAGAAAAGAAAGTTCTCTGCAAGTGCATGCAAGCTCTCAGCAAATTTCTCGGACAGAGGGAAAAAGAAGGCTAAAATATTTGCAGAGTCCGAGGGGCTGCGAAGGCTGATGAAAGAAAATAAGTTTAGATTTTAACTTTCGATAACATGATAGATTGTTTTAATATTTATTGGGAGCTTTTTACATTAATACAAAATATATATAGATGTATAATGTGAAATTTCTATACAATATAGATAATAGTTTTATCATAATTATATAATTCTAAATATGATAAATACAATATTGGTACACACGTTGTTAATATTAATAATAACAATTATATATGTCCAAACTGTTTTCCGTAATAATATGCCGGAAAAAAATAAAACTATCAATGGACAAACTGGCCCTTAGTATGTCCATTCTCTATCTAATACTGTTTTATTTTTGCATGGCACTGTTTTCTTTTTATTTGCTATACTAATTTTTTTACGCCCTGAAATAAAGTATTATTCAAAACAGTAGGCAAGGGGTCGGCGGCGTTTCATTCGAGATATACAGTACAAAAACAAGAAGGAATGATAGAGAAGTTATTCTCGTGATCAGTTCGAAACGGTACTACCTCTTAATCACGATCAAGTAAATTATAAGGAGGTCCAAGTCATTATACCGTCTTAAAATTAAAAATGACAATTTCTACGTTTGGAAACAAACACTCCATGCTTTAGAATGACACTTTTTTTTATGACCATGTCAATTGGTTTGTGTACTTATGCTCTACAAGTAACGATAAATTGGATTATTTCACTTTTGATTAATTAAACATTTAAGATTGTAATCTTAACAGTTATAAGTAGCTAAACGTAAATGCATAATTGTTTTTTAAAAAAAAATTATTTGGTCCTTTCATTTTAAAACCATAATCAAGTAAACATATAAAACAAGAAAAAGAAGTGTCAGATCATGAGCTTAAACTCACCGCTTATCCACATTTTAAGCCAGACATTAATACTACTAATCCAAAGAAAAAACGTATCCACATCTGTTATTTATGATCTATTCCATTAATTAATATTGATTAAGTGATAAATTAATGTAATGATATATATTCCATTAGTCCAGGTTTATGTGATCTCATTCTTTTTATTTTGTTAAAAGAATTATCTCTTTCTAAATTAAAAAATAATTCAATTAAAACTTTCTATTTTACTCTTAAGGATAACTTTTTATAGACATATAAAATATTACGACACATTTAAAAAATGAATGAAGTATTAATAATGATGATTAAGTGTTAAAAATACACGTTGAAAATACTCTGTATATCTTTAGTGATTTGGTATAAACATTGCTTGTAATCAGAGCCGTTCCTACACTTTTAAAGGTCCGGTGCAAGAAACAAAAAGAGACTCTTTTTTATTCACATGAAAAATTAAAATTAACTAATTAATCAATATTAAAAAAAATTATTGATAAAAACATCAAATAAATGTATAGTAAACACTATTTGGGACTTGGGCCGACTCGTTAGGACTTAGGGCTAAATCTGATTTTGTGTTTAAAACAAGAAAGCCTTTTCGCTGCTCATTGGATCGAACACCCGACCTCTCTCATTAGGGAAGGACTTTTGAAAGAAACTCTCAACCGCTAAGCCACAGCTCTCACTGATAAGACTGGATGCATTTTTAATACATATCTTAATATTTGAAATCAATAAAAGAAAAATGAAAATTCTGGGGCGAATACCCCACCGGCCGGGGCCTGTGTAGCGGCGCGCCTCGACCGCCCCAGGGACGGCTCTGCTTATAATATAGTAAAACCCTTTTGATCAATGATTTGGAGCAATAATTTGAAAACATAGAAATGTATATGTGCTCAATAATTTGAAAATGGGATCTTACTTTATCAACAGTCTATACATTTCAGCATTTATCAAGCATGCCCTCGTATTATCTATAATCAATTATTAAGAATCTTTAGTTCGTTTGGCATATAACAGTATTTTGGCGACTATAGTAATCCTTCTACAAGTTTTATTCTTAAAAATATGCTTGTGTCACTTAATCATTATTGTATATACAGCGTAATATAATTCTCTGCTGATCAAGGGGTTCATATGAACCCCGTCCCCTTGACTCTACTTGGCTCCGCCCCTGGACGCAACAATTCTAACAATATGTGTTGCGATAATATTGAGAATATAATTAAATAAATAAAGTGTACTCTCTTCAACAATTTGAGTTTTTAAATGAAATGGTCACACATTTTGATATCGTATCAGAACAGGTAGAGGTTCTAGGATCGATCTCACCACTATCCCGTGTTTAAAAAATTGGGAAAAGGACACTCTATGACCCATAAAATTTTAATGGCTCATGTTTGGACTTAATGCCGCGAATTTTCCTTTCGGCTCAAACAATTGACAAGCACTAGCCCAACGGTCTAATTATTACAAGAGATCACTTTTTGTGGCGAGTAAAGTCTCCACGAAAGATCAAAATATCGCCACTAAAGATCGTTGCATGTACTGTTGTTGCTAAAGGGGTTTGCTATAATTATTACAATATATGTATAATAATTATATAATATGTATACTTAGTAAGTATATGTTGATTATACATTTATTATACATAAATTATATAACAATGATATATTTTCTAAATACATATTATTGTAATACATATTCTATATAATAATGATATAATTTCTATACATATGTTGAAATTAGTTGAAAGAAGGTTAAGAAATAAAGTTATTTTTAAAAGGCTAAAAAATATCCTCGGGTTGTCAATACTTTAGGCAGGATTGCTACTTGTGTCCTTTTCCTAAAAGAATTCACGTGTTTGTCACATGAAAAAACATTGAACTGCTTTTAAATAAAATGGTGAACCACTTCGATAAGAAACTTGTTATTTATTTATTTGTTTTTGGTTCTAACAGATCCATATGCTAGGCTTTGGAAACCACACCCCTATTGGAATAAAATAAAACCAGGAAGAGTCAGAATAGATCAACCACTTTATTGCTCTTCAAACATATATTTTGTCCTCCAAAAGCGGATTTTGGAGATCAATTTTATGCTTCATTACAAGTACTTCACTTGGTAAAAATAATAAATAATAATTTATTACAAGTTAAATACATTAACAGTATAAAATAAATTTAATCCTAATTAAAACTCAAAAATAATTTCTTGAAATTTAGTAGGATACACACATGGCCGTCTCAAACATTTTGGGGGCCTTGTTCTAATTCGTAATAGTGAACCTTTAATATAAGTAAATATACGATTTCAATAATTAGATTGAGCTAAGATCTGCGAAGACCTGCAAATTATGAACATTTACAGTAAATTCTGGCTAATACTAATTATAAAAAATGAAAAAAAAAAGAGCCTCTAATTTTTTTATTTTTCGAAGCCTCTGTGCGGTAGCACAACTCGTACGGATCCCAAGACAACCTGGATACACACAACCCAACCCCATACGCTAGTGTTAGATCTAGCACTTCATGTGCGGAGCAACAACTCGCTTCAATTTACGGCAAAGGGCACCGATAGACAGGTAAGATAACAGAATTTTTATATGTTTTAATTAAATACAAAAATAAGACTTGTGAAAAAAGAAATTCTTAACAAAAGACCAAATAACTTAATGGTAAAATTATTTGAATTCAGTCTCTATACCAAACAATGAAGGCAAGATTGGCGTCTTTCATACATATATATATATATATGTAATTAATTTTTAACTCCTAAAGTTTAGTTACTTGATTTAATATCATATATATCAGGCACAGATAAATATTTAAGAAAATTTGACTATAAGCCGAAATTTGGGACGGCACAAGCAAATATAGACCTAAACTATAGTTTCTCGGATATAATTGAACTAAATATCAACAATATCTAAGCCAATTTGTGATGACACGTCCAACTTTTGCCCAAATGAAACATGTATATAAAGACCCCATGGTGTCCACCCAAAATATTAAAACTAGCAAGAGATTGCAAATACATTCATCCCAATAAATTCCTCCATCCCTCATAATGAAAGAAATCATACAAAATAATACATATTCCCTACTTGATACTATACAAGCTAACCCCATCATGCCATTCAACTTCATTCTCCCAATCTTCTTCTTCTTCTTCTTCTTTATTCTAACAAGATTTCACAAGAAAAATTTTCCACCAGGTCCCAAAGGGTGGCCTATAATAGGCAACATGATGATGATGGACCAACTGACACATCGTGGCCTAACAAAATTAGCACAAAAATATGGTGGCATTTTACACCTCAAAATGGGATATCTCCATATGACGGTAGTGTCAAGTCCAGCTGAAGCTCGCCAAGTATTACAAATGCAAGATATCGTATTCGCTAATCGTCCTGCAACTATAGCCGTGAAATACTTATCATACGACCGTGCAGATATGGCTTTTGCCAACTATGGACCCTTCTGGCGTCAGATGAGAAAATTATGTGTCATGAAACTTTTCAGTCGTAGAAGGGTCGAATCATGGGACTCGGTTCGTGATGAAGTAGATTCCATGACAAGGGTTGTTTTCGATAACACTAGTTTAAATGTCAATATCGGTGAACTCGTCTTTACACTTGCAAAGAACATTACCTACAGGTAAATTAAACGTGGCAAAATGAGTAGGTTCGGTTAAATTGGTTGGGGAGGGGGGGAGGTCAAATCAATAAATGGGTCATTGATCCAATCCGTTCAAATTTTGCATGGCTAAAAATGGATTATAAGATAAAAAATGTGTCAACTAACGAGTTTTAACCCAATCCTCCCAACCTGACCCGACCTGCTCCCCTTGTTTTCTATTTGTTTGTTGACCAAAATGCTAAAGCTAATATATATTTCTTAAATTATTTGCTTAAGCTCTTCCAAATTTACATGATTCTCAGTCCTCAAGTTTGATTATTTTTTTTTTTGTTTAATTTGGATCTATGGGTTTCATTTGACCCGTTTGGTTATATCATTTTGACTAGTTTTGACCTAATAATTTGATAAATTGTTTTGAATTCAACCGGTTGGATCATATCAATTGAACTTAATTAATCAGGTTACTAAAATGAGTTGATTTTGTTATCTCTATCTACAGGGCGGCTTTTGGAACGTGCTCGGACGGAGGACAAGATGAGTTACTAAATATTATGCAGGAATTTTCGAAGCTTTTTGGTGCATTCAATTTGGGAGATTTTATACCTTGTCTTGAATGGGCAGATCCACAAGGATTAAATACAAGGATTATAAATGCTAGGGCCTCATTAGATAGTTTCATTGATTCAATAATTGATGATCATATACAGAGAAAGAAGGCTAATAATTATGATAATGAAGTTGATAGTGACATGGTGGATGAGCTCCTAGCTTTTTATGGTGAAGAAACAAAAGTTAATGACACTGATGATTTGCAGAATGCTCTTAGGCTTACAAGGGATAATATTAAAGCCATCATCATGGTAAGTTCGAAATATTAATGTTCATTTTTCCTCAGTTTAATTTAACCTTCTAATTAAATTCAGCATACTGGTAGTGTAAAATGATCCTTTTAAAAAATAACTATTGGTAAATATTATAAAAAGTGAGATCAATCACCTGAATCGGATACAAGGCCAGTTAGCAGGATCAGAGCTAGAAGTCTGGATACGAGTTCGGTAGCTTTTGCTAGAATAATGTACTTGTGTTAAAAAATTCATTAAATAGATAAATGTATTAAATTTATAAATCAGATATAAGCATTTCCAATCGTCATTCTAAAATTTAGAATCCATATAAAGTTTTGAAATTCTAGCTCCACTTCTTCCGTTTAAAATGCACCAATAATATAAAACATATTTTGCCTAGTGTTATATGAAAGTGCACTCTCCTCGGATGTTCCTGTTTTAGACAAAGAAAAGAGTTGCATGGGACACTTTTCTAAACCATATTTGGCCTAGTGGCAAATAATTGAAGATTGAGTAGCTGTACAAATTTTCAATGTATATATTATTCTTATTATATTATTACTTGAGAAAGAGCCATACTATGACGTTGAGCTTTAGAATATTAAGAAGAATCGTTCTATAATTATATTTGAGCTCTATTAGTCAAACGACAACGAATTTATAGTAGACATTGAAAGCCTATTTTGGAACTTTCGGTAATGTTCAATATCCTTTTGAAATGTAATTTAAAAAGTTGGATTTGCATAGTAAGCTTTCGTGAAAATGATGTGAAAACACTCCTGTCCTGAATTCCAACTGCCACCAACAAAAACTAAAAAAAAAACACTATCAGTAAGATTTAACTAATTACTATAACAGGCCTTATTTGTCTTACTTTTTGCACGTATTTACGTTTATTATATTATCAATAAATGAAATTGCTCATTATAGATGCAATTTAGTTGGTTATAATAGATTATTATTTTATTTTTCAAGCTACTTATTGGACTTGTTATGAAAATTTGTTGTGATAGGTTCATACACCCTGATGTCCTTATGGTATGAAAAACTTATGCTCTCGCTAGTCAAAAAGTTTAAACTCGATAGATAATTACTTCCACTTTTTATAGGTAACTTTTATGCACTGCCAACGTGAAAAATATTTAGATAATAAAGGTCATTGCACTTTACATGTAACTCTACGTAATAACCCCGAATAAATGGTGGCAGCATGCCCTAAAAGTTATATTACAATATTGGTGTAGAAAATACATTACACCTTTAGTATATACAACTTGAATTCAACTAAATATTAAGTACTTCAAATTATCTTTTAGCTAAACTGATAGTACTTTCATTACTATAGGACGTCATGTTTGGTGGCACTGAAACAGTGGCATCAGCCATAGAATGGGCCATGGCTGAGCTAATGAAGAGCCCAGAGGATCTCAAAAGGGTACAACAAGAACTTTCCAACGTCGTTGGTCACCATAGAAAGTTAGAAGAAAGGGACATTGAAAAATTAACCTTCTTGAAATGTTGCATAAAAGAAACTCTCCGTCTCCACCCTCCGATTCCTCTCTTAATCCACGAGGCAGCTGAGGACACCGCCATCAACGGCCACTATATTCCAGCCGGGTCGCGTGTTATGGTAAATGCATGGGCCATTGGACGTGACAAAAACTCATGGGTAAATCCTGAGAGTTTTAGACCTTCTAGGTTTTTAAAGGAAGGTGTAGCTGATTTCAAAGGGAGTAACTTTGAGTTTATACCATTTGGATCCGGTAGAAGGTCTTGCCCAGGTACGTAGATACGAAATCGAACTTTAAACTTTTTGGTTCAATATTATGAGTTTTTCGAAAATATAGGTTCAAACATAATTGTTTAGAAACAGTTTTAGTTTTTCACTTCTCTTATTCCCCCCTACTTCTTTTTAGGTAAAGGTGTTGATGAGTTTAAGAAATAAATAAATATTTTTAAAAATTATAGTTTTAAATTTATTGTGAAATTTTTGTGGCTGTAAAATTATGTCATTAAGTATAAAATGAGGAGCTTAAAGTTAAATTATTTTTTAATATATAAAAGGCTTAATTCTTTTTTGAAACAGATTAAGAAGGAAAGTGTGTCATGGCAATGTAAAATGAAATGGAGAAGATGTGATTTTATAGCCATAAAAATATCATAACATGTTTTAAGATCACAAGTACCCAAAGTCTTTCTACCTTCTATCCTTCTTAAACACCATCTCTAGTCAAACATCGAATATATATTAACGAGTTCAATTGAACAACAACAACATACTCAGTGAAATCCCGCAATGTGGGATATGGCGATGGTAGAGTGTACACAAACCTTACATTTACTTTGGTAGGTAGAGCGGCTATTTTCGAGAGACCCTCGGCTCAAGAAAAAGCACAGCAAGAGAAACGGTTAGACTCGGACATGAAATTTAAAACTGTATGAAAATACTCGTATCAAAAGCAAGTAAGCAACGATAGCGCATTCTGAAAAAACGCATTAACTAACGCAAGTAAGTAAGATAAGATAAAAATAAATATGAAATAAGATAAACATAAATTAAGATAAACAAAGTTTAATTGAACCGACTGATAAAAATGCTATACATGTGTTTTGGCAGGTATGCAACTGGGATTGTATGCATTTGAAATGGCTTTGGCTAATCTTCTTCATTGCTTCACTTGGGAATTGCCTGATGGAATGAAGCCAAATGAAATTGACATGAATGATGTTTTTGGACTCACCGCTCCTAAAGCTACTCGTCTTATCGCCGTCCCAACTCCACGCTTGTTCTGTCCGCTTTATTGACCAAGATTTCTCACTTGTTTTTGAATTCCTACATATTATATGAAAATAAAAATATGGTCACAGAGATGAGGTAGGAAATCAAGAATTAATTTCTTCAATGATTTGACAGTTGGAATATAAAAAATATTGTGAAATTCCTTCTTGTATTTCTTTTTAAAGAACTGTTCATACAATTTTATACACAAAATAAAGAAAGTAATAATCTTTTTTCTTATTTATCGTTGTATGGTGGCGTGACTTTTATATCAATATATCAGAAAAGCTGAGGGGAGCATAAGCTCAACCCACTGTTCCAATTTGCGGCTAATGACTGCTCGCAAAAAATAAAGCACAGGCAAAAATTATACAATGTTTTGGCAAATATACAAGTCCTTTGCTCTCTCTAAGTTACCGTTTGCAGAGATATCTATGTCTCTTTGTCATTTATAGTCTTTGTCAACTTCTTTTCCTTTTCTCGAAATTGCTATATACTACCTACATGTGTCACTCACTAATTTGATCCCTCTTAACTAACTAAAAATAGTTAAAAGAAGGAAAATCTCATTTTAATTATAACGGCGAGGGTACATTTGACTCCAAGTATAAGTATTAACAGAAGGAAAATCTAGATATTTCATTTCATATAGTTCAGGAAAAAACTTGATCCTTTTTCCTTTTTTTTAAATCTATACTCTTCAACGGTATTTTTGCGTGAAATTAGCTAAAGCACATTCGTTGGTTTTCTTTATAAAAATTCATTGTTTTATCTTATTTTAACACGGAATTGACGAACGCTCATGGATCTTATTAAAAAAAATAAAAACCCGACGACATCCATCGATTTATGAAAGAAATAACAAAAAAATCATTGATTTCCAATAGTATTCGTTGGTTGCCCATGGGCCTTAATGATGAGAGCATTACAATGTAATAGTATATTTTCAGTTAATCTATTGTTAATTATGGTGAGTCCCCGTGAACGTACCTATTCCGTTTAGTATTTCAGATGCTTATGTTGCGTATAATGTTATTCGACTCTCATTCTTATTTAGAATGGGAAGATATTTCCGTTTGTAAAAGCTTAAGAGCTTTATCCATGGGAGTAACATATCAATGGAATTGTTTTTCTACTTTATACCATTAAATTATTCTCTCTCCTGTTTATTTTCTTGTTAAGAAATTTTCAAGTCAATGATTAATTATGTAAACGAAAGGGTGCGAATCATATTGTTAATGTTAGAGTGTATTCTGACATTTTAGCAGCATAGACCCAGAAGGGTGGAGGGAGGGAGGCATGAATCAATAGGGTGCGAATCATATTGTTAATGGTGCGGATGATTCTTTCAGCTTTACCGTTTTGTGGTGAGGTGTGAGGGCAGGAGAAGCGAAAGACCATGCCATTATCAATACAAAAGCGGTGAAACATAGAGTTATTGAATTCACGACTATTATCGCACTGAAATGATTTTATGCCTTTTCCAAATTGTGTTTGAATGAACTTGCGAAACTCAAGAAATTTGACAAACACTTTCGATTTAAAATTAAGAGGGTATAACCAAACGTAGTGTGAAAAATCATCAAGCAACACAAGATAGTATTTATGACCGAGAGAACTAGAGATATGAGTTGTCCATAAATCGGCATGTATGATATCAAAAGGAGCAAATGTAACACTAGTAGATGATTTAAACGGAAGACGAATATGTTTGCCTAAAGAGCAAGAAACACAATTTTGGGCAAGTTTTCCATTACAAGCAATGAAATTGTTGCCTCTAAGAAAATTAAAAACTGGGACTCCTGGATGACCAAGCCTATTATGCCAAGTTGAAGAAGAAACAACCGCTAGAGTGACGGGAGAGCAAGATCTGGCAGCGGAGGTGGAAGTGAATGGATAGAGATCCCCCGTGCTATTGCATCTCGTAAGAGGTGTCCCCGCATGAAGATCCTTCACAGTAAAACCGAAAGGGTCAAAATCCACAGAGACAGAATTATTACGAGTAAATTGGCGGACAGATATGAGGTTCTTAATCATGTGTGGGGCATATAGGGTGTTTTTGAGGGAGAAGGGTGGATGAGGAGGTTGTGTGTATGAGGTACCATAACCCTTAACTGGAATGCGTTGTCCACTACCAACTGTAACATATTGAGGATGCTTTAAACTAAACAGCTTTAGGAATAGTACCGCAGATCGGGTGACGTGAGATGTGGCGCCCGAGTCCATGTACCAAGTATTGTCGTCATTGCATAGAGAGGGTGTTGAACGCCCGACCCAACTCGCCGGTGTCATGCCGGAGGAGGGCTGCGGGACCTGACCTTGCATGAAGTGGGCCTGCTGTGGGGCTGGAGCGGGGCCTAACAAACGGGGGTAAGAATACGGATTGTATGGTTGATGGTACTGGAATGGACTTGGCGTCGCGGCTCTGAACTGGGGCGCCGCGGCGCTGTAGACGAACTGCTAAGGAGTCGTGGCCCAGTTGTTCTGCGATCTCTGTTGCTGTTGCTGTTGCTGATGTTGGTTCTGTTGACCGTGACCCTTGCCATGACCACAACCTCCTCTACCGCCGCGGCCTTTTCCACCATTGTCGCCGCGGCCCTGCCACTGTTGGGAGTTGTCTGGTGGCGTATGTTCTTGGGGTTGCGTGTCGACAGCTAACACTTGTTGGGCGTGCTCATCCTGCTTAGCACGACGGGTTTCTTCGAGCAACAATTTTGAGCGAGCTTTGTTAAAACTCGGTATCGGATCTGCCTGTTGAATTATGGTGGCCAAAGTATCATATTCGCCCTTAGTAAGGCCAGAAATCATTTGTAGCACCATTTTATCGTCAGTGACAGGCGTTTCGATGTTGGAGAGTTGATCCGCTAGAAGTTTAAGCTGCTTGCAGTACTCAGAGACATTGGAGAAGTTTTCAAGACGTGTTTTGTTGAACTGTTCTTCCAAATACACGGCACGAGTGTGCTTGTTGTCCTGAAAAATTTCCTTCAAACGCTTCCACAAGTCAAGGGCTGTGGAGTCAGATTTCATGATAGTAAGGAGCAAATCCTGAGAGATACTACCATATATCCATTGTTTGACGCCGGCGTCGAGACGATGCCAGATAGAATCATCAACCTCCGTAGGGCGCGGAATAATGTCATCAATATGGTCAAGCACGTTATAGAGACACGCATGATTGCGAAAAAGTTCAACCCAGGGAGAATACTGGTTGTTTTCTTGATCAAGAATAATGGGAATATGGTTCTTGATGTTGGAAACAGTAAGGGCGGGATGAAACGGGGGTGATGACTTTGTGGTGGGATTTGTGGAGATAGAGGCGTCAGAAAGTGTGGAAGAATCAGGGATATCCATTTAGAGAAGAGAAGAAAGGAAGAACAAAACCCGAAAAACAAGAAGAAAATCTGGGAGGGCCGCGACGTAGGAGAGGCAGCCGGCGGCTGTGGAAGAGAAAGGTTTTTAGGTTTTTAGGCATGCCTATTATTTATTGTAATTTTAATAAAATTTTACACATAAATTTATACCTCGCGTCGGAAGTTAGGGGTTCAATTAAACCCCCACCTTCCATTACATACACCCCTATAAAGCATTCAGCGTTAGCAATTTCCCGAAAAAGATCGTACTTCAAGGGGTGTGATTTAGACGGCATACCCTAATACAAACGTTAGTGATTGTACACCCTTAGTAATGGAGAAATTCTTAATACAGAGTGCATCCCCTTCAAGTGAGTGTTACACTGAGCAAATTTCGACTAATCGATCAATGGATTCCAAATATCATATGATTAAATTTTTAAAAAAAGTATTAGAAGTATTTTCGAGACAAATTTAAGAGTGATTTTATGTATTTTCTATTTTATAATTCGCTCATGCTAAAATTTCATGCATGTTGATCAAATTATATTTATTTCTCCAAGATTACCAATGCTACGATATTATATTGACCTTCTACCTTTGAATTGGCCTTTATTTCTCCTTTTTTTTTTTTTTTTTTGCTAATTAATTGGCCTTAGCTATAACTAACTTGGAATTAAGATGGGAGTTGCCCACAGAGTTTCTTGTTTAGACAAGAAGGCTAGGAGAATATTATGTGATCATATTTTTTTAGGTTCTTTCAAAAAGAATAATTTATTATAAAATTTAAAAATAATTTAATTTAAATTTCTTATTTATACTTATTGACAAGCTTTATAGCTAAACAAATATTTTGATATTTTTAATTCCACAAGTTTTAAAAATCTTATAGTCATGTCATACGAATGTTATGTCATATTTAAGATGATAAATTTTAAATATCTTCACTTCTTTCTTAAACTTCATAATCAGTCAAATAAAATCTTGTAAATTGAAATAGAGGGAGTATTTCATAAATTTGCATGAAAAAAATCAAATCGAATTACATTTTTCATTAAAAAAAAAGTCTTATGTTCTGCCACTAGTTGATTTTCCATAAAGTGTGTTCCTTTTATTGAAGAAAATTTGAGCCTATTGTTTATTCACACGGAGTAAAAAAAAGTAGCCTATTCAAATTGCACGTGAAACATGACACAATAAGTTACTTCTGTTACGTATAAGCAGATGCGGATAAGTTCTATGAGTTTAATCTCTAAATAAAAATAAAAATTTAATTTATTATATTTTTAAAATTATAAATTTAAATTTACTATCTATTACAAATTTGATAAACTTTTATATATAATTTATACTCCAATTCGGAACCTGCGTGTTGTATCCGTCCCTTCGTACGGATTACATAAAAAAAGAGTAAAGTCTGACAAGATTATAAGCGAATAGAAATTAAATTGAGCATAGAATTACACAAATTAAAAAAAGGAAGTTGAGGGAAGTATGAGAAATCTAACTTGTTGATTAATGCCCATGACCTCCAAATTAAACAACTTCATCTCGATCTCAATCTCCATGATTAATTAATTGCTAATTTGCATGTGGTGCAGTGAATAAGACTTTCTTCCCTTAACCAGAGGTCTTTGGTTCTAGCCTTGTGGAAAAAATCCTAGGTGGGGAGCACTCCCCCCGAATGGGCAATACGCGACGCGAATTCGGATATAATCGAACTCTAATACGGATATCGAAAACAAGGTGAGAAACACCAAAAATAATTGCTAATTTGCTATTAATAGTCAACATAATGATGAGAGCATTATAGTGTAATAGTGTGGGGGGAAATCAAATCGAAATACCTATATATTTCATAAAAAAACGTCTATGTTCTGCCACTAGTTGATTTTCCTTTAAGCCTGTTCCTTTTATTTAAGAAAATTTGAGCCTATTGTTTATCAACTAGGAGTATGAATAGTAGCTTATTCAAGCTCCACGTGGCACAAGACATGCACAATAAGTTACGTAGGGGCACAATGTGAAACCAGAAAATACTACAAATAAATTAACACTCCACATAATTGTCTGTTCTGGTTTTATTTGAAATTTAAACTTGACTATTTCAATATGATTTCAAAATTTCCTAAAATCGATAGTGTATTTCCTGTTTTATACGACTGGAGTACTTTTATGAATATATAAAAATGTTTATAGACAGTTTAAGACCTAACCAGAAAAGGACCACTAAAGAGCTATCCACATCCGTTATTTACTTCAAATCATATTAATTAATTATAGGTAATAATAGATAAATTAATAAATTATAATTAACTATTAGAATTACATGCAAGGGACTCGTCATGTATTATTGGTATGATATAGACATTATTGAGCCACATGAATTTTCATATTTAGCTATGATGTATTTTGTAGCTATATATACAGAATGTTGCAGTGATTCTTTTAGTTGCATAGTCATTATTATATGAGATAGGTAAAAGATAATACAAAATCGCGACAAAGAAAATATTTGGATCATTTTATCATATTTAAATTGCAACAGATTATAAGAGATATCCATTCTTAATTAATAGTCAAAACTATATAACGACAACAACATAATCTATGTAATCCTACAAGTGAATCTGGAGGGTAAAGCGTATGAAGACCTTACTCCTATCTTGAGAAGTAGAAAGTCTGTTTCTAATAGACAATCGATTCAAATATTTTCGCGAAAACATGTCCATTATACAACTTTCCTTTTCCATAATATTTTTGCAAATATACATATTGCGGATTGAGAGAGACAAAGAAGTCAAAAAAGAACAACAAGATTTATAGTCTTCAAAATAAATAAATAAAAGACATTTTGTGGACAAGTGGAAATTTGGTGTTCTCAATTAGATCAAATGTCCTAATTTGAGGATTTCATTCTTCAAACTTAGAATCTTCTACTCCAAGTACAGCAACTATTTACTGACAGAAGCCGTGATCCGTGTTATTAAAGGAACGAATTGTGTATATTAAATTTAACATAGTTGTAGAATTCTTGTACGAGTATAATTATGATATTAGTTTTGTATTAGGAAAACCTATTAGAATTATAGTAGGAAAAGGTAGATTTATTTTTCATATTTAGATATTGTATATTTGTATATATACCTCTTTCATTAATGAAAAATAATTAGGGGATTATTCTCTTTCGTGGTATCAGAAGTCTAGAAAAATACCTTATCCCAAACACCTTCCGAAGCCCTCTTTTTCTCGGAAATCGACAAGTCCGGCCGACGGCCAAGAATGTTTTTTTCTTCTCTCAATTTTTTCTTCCGAATCCCTCATTCTCCTCTTGTTCTTTCCTCATGTCTACCTCAAAGAACACGTTTCATCATGCCTTTCTGTTTCCAACATCAAGAATCACATCCCTATCGTTCTTGAGATGAAAAACGTCCAATACGCGACGTGGGCAGAATTATTCAAAGTTCACGCACACGCGCATCAAGTCCTTAATCACATCATCCCCTCGGAGATAAGCAAGGAGAATGTGCCTACCGCCGCTGATGACCCTATGTTGTGGACGACTCTTGATGCTACAGTCCTCCAGTGGATATATTCCATTATTTCTACTGACCTCTTGCAGACGATTATTGAACCCGACGCCACGGTGATGGAAACTTGGAATAGGGTGTGTCATATCTTCCAAGATAACAAAAATTCTCGTGCCGTCACTCTTGACCATGAATTTTCCCATGTCAATAAGGAGGATTTTTTGAATGTCTCAGCCTATTGTAAAAGGCTAAAGGAATTGGCGGATCAACTCAAGAACGTTGGTGTGCCCGTCACAAATGATCGTCTTATTCTTTATATGGTTGCAGTCCTATCCGAGGTTTATAATGGCGTTGAGACGCTTCTTCGTCAAAGTAATCATCATTCACCGTTCTACCAGGCCCGTTCCATGCTCATGTTAGAGGAGGTCGGTTTGGCTAAAAAGGCGGCTACCGGAGCTAATTCCATCATGATGATGGCCACATCCGATGACCCTCACTCATTCTCAGATAATTCTAGCCAAAACCGTACCAACAGTGGCGGCAAAAAGGGACAAAATTGGAAAAATAATTACAAGAATCATGGTGGTGGCAATGACGTTGGTCGGAGCAGTGGTGGCGGTGGCGGACGTGATGGCAGTAAGTCGGCTGAGCCATAACACCGCTGGCCGCAGCGCTTGGGCCCATGCAACCTGGTCGTGGGGCTGCTGGGCCAGTGACCCAACTCGGTTGTTCCCTTTTATCTAGGCTTCCCAGCGAACTAGGCCAATGGCCAGCAGAGACCCAATTCGTCAATCCAATACTCTCAGCCCAGGCAACAGGCTGGCCTGCTTTGGCCTCGACCTCAACAGGCCTTCACTGCTGCCGGACTAATTTCCGGTCCGACACCTACGAATATTGAGGCCGCGATGCATACACTTGGATTAAATCCCCCGGATGCAAATTGGTACATGGACACCGGAGCCACTTCTCATATGACGTCCGCACAAGGTAATCTCTCATCTTATTTCAATTTGAGCAATAATCGTGGCATAATTGTTGGTAATGGCAATACAATTCCAATTCGTGGTTATAGTCACACAAATTTGCCCCCTCCACATCCACCTTTCGTCCTTATAAATGTCCTTCATGCCCCTCACTTAATTAAAAATTTGGTGTCAATCCAAAAATTCACGACTGATAATTGAGTTTCTGTTAACTTTGAACCTTTTGGATTTTCTGTGAAGGATTTCATGACGGGGATACCTATAATGAGATGTAATAGTCGGGAGAGCTTTATCCAATCACCACCACCACCATTTCCACGAGTCAAGTCACACCTTCAACATTTGCCGCTCTTGCTCCTTCTTTGTGGTATGCACGTTTGGGGCATCCGGGATCGTCTATTATTTTTTCTCTTAAAAATAATAATTTTATTTATTGTAAGAGTACGTGTAGTACTCATATTTGTCCTTCGTTTCCTCTAGTGAAACATATTAGATTATCATTTGTAGCTTCTACTTCGAGTACGTCGATGCCTTTTGACATTATTCATAGTGATTTATAGACATCTCTCGTTTTGAGCTCGTTGGTCCATCGTTATTATTTCTATTTTTGGATGATTATTCTAATTTTTTGTGAACTTTTCCTTTTTCTAAAAAGTCTCAAATTTTTTCCACATTCTTAAAATTTAAGAGCTTTCATCTGTGCCCAATTTGAACGGGAAATTTAAAACATTCAATGTGATAATGGTAGGGAATATGATAATGGGCCATTTCGGGAATTTTGTGACACTCATGGCATATCTTTTCGGTTTTCCTGTCCTCATACGTCCTCACAAAGGCCGAAAGAAAAAATTCGTACCATTAATAATATTGTCCGCACCTTACTAGTACATGCTTCCTTACCTCCGTCTTTTTGGCATCATGCGTTACAAATGGCTACCTACCTCCTAAACATACTCCATAGCAAATGTTTAGCATATCAATCACCCCTTAAAATTCTTTATATAAGGATCTATCATATTCACATCTTAGGGTGTTAGGGTGTTTGTGATATCCGCTTTTCTCGTCTACTACAATTAAAAAACTACAATCTCGTTCTACCGCTTGTGTGTTTTTGGGTTATCCTTATAATCATCGTGGTTACAAATGTTTTGATTTATCCGCTAATAAAATCATAATTAGTCGCCATGTCATTTTTGTTGAAACCCAATTTTCGTTTGCTAATTTGTCCAATTTCGTGCCTTGTAATTATAATTTTTTGGATGATGGGCTCTCACCGTATATTCTCTGACAGTGGGCCCAACCTACCCATGATCCAATTCCACCTCCAGGCCCACTACATGTTGGTCTACCTACTCTCGGGTCAGACCCATGTCTCGATTCGGCCTCCGGTTTTGGCCAGCAGGCCCAATATCTCACACTACCGTAACAGTGTCTCGGTCGGCAAGCCCACTGCCTACTGGCCCAAATACGTCTCCCCCCCCCCCCCCGTTTCAGCCAACAGTTATTGGGCCAACATGCCCACTCTCTGTTGGCCAGTCTACTGCCAATCCGTCCCCTACCTAACTCATGTTCGATTCTATATCGATTCAAGGGCCCGTTGCTCGTAGCCAACGGGTATTTTTTAAACCAAAATGATATTTTAATCTTAATTCTAATGTCACTAAATCACCCCTACCACGTAACCCAATGTCTGCAATTCATGACCCGAATTGGAAAATGGCTATGGGTGATGAATATAATGCTCTTATTGAAAATAAGATGTGGGAGTTGGTGCTCCGTCCGCCTGGTGTCAATATTATTCATTCTATGTGGATTTTTACTCATAAAGAAAATTCTAACGGTTCTTCTGAGAGGCACAAGACCCGTCTTGTAAGTGATGGTAAAACATAACAGGTTGACGTAGATTGTGGAGAGACATTTAGTCCGGTGGTCAAACCGGCAACCATTCGCATTGTGCTTAGTCTGGCTCTCTCGAAAGCATAGCTCAATCATCAGCTGGATGTGAAAAATATTTTCTTACACGATGATCTTAAAGAGACAGTTTACATGTATCAACCCTTGGATTGTAAGGACCCTAAGTATCCTCACTATGTCTGTTTACTGAAGAAGTCCTTGTATGGGCTTAAGCAGGTCCTACGAGCTTGGTATAAGAGGTTTGCAGATTATATGTCTACTATTGGGTTTTCGCACAGCAAGTCTGATCATTCTCTGTTCATATATCGTCGTGGTTTTTCTCTAGCATACATTTTGTTATATTTGGATGATATAATTTTGACTGCCTCCTCTATAACTTGCTCAAGTCTATCATGTCCCTTCTCAGTTCAGAATTTGAAATGAAAGACTTGGGGCCTTGAATTATTTTTTGGGCATAGTTGTCCCTCGTCATGCATGTGGTCTATTTTTATTCCAGAAGAAGTATGCGGTTGAGATTATTGAGAGAGTTGGCATGTCATCTTGTAAGTCCTCTTCCACTCCGGTTGATACCAAACCGAAGCTGAGTGTTACTTCTAGCACACCATATGAGGATCCCACCCACTATCGTAGTCTTGCAGGGGCTCTTCAGTATCTTACTTTCACGAGACCAGATATTACTTATGCAGTTCAGCAGGTGTGTTTATTTATGCATGATCCACAGATTGAGCACATGGATGCGCTCAAGCGCATTATACGATACATACAGGGCACGCTTGATTATGGATTGCATTTATATCCATCATCCATCTCTACTCTCGTGTCGTATACAGACGTTGATTGGGGTGGTTATCTAGATACCAGACATTCAACATCTGGTTATTGTATGTTTATTGATGATCACTTGGTCTCTTGGTATGCAAAATGCCAGGCTACTTTATCACGATCCAGTGCGGAGGACGAGTATCGAGAAGTAGCCAATGTGGTGTCTGAGTCCTGTTGGCTGCGTAGTTAGAGCTTCACTTTCCTATTCAGAAAGCTACCATGGTCTACTGTGATAATGTTAGTGACGTCTATCTTTCTGGAAATCCGGTCCAACATCAGCGCACTAAACATATCGAGATGGATATTCACTTTGTTTGCGAAAAGGTAGCTCGTAGATAAGTACGTGTCTTGTATGTCCTTTCAAGGTATCAAATTGATGACATCTTTACTAAAGGTCTTCCCTTGGTTCTGTTTGAAGATTTTAGGGACAGTCTCAGCGTACGACAACCACCCTCTATGATTGCGGGGGTGTGACAGAAGTCGTGGTATACACGGACAAAGCCGTGTATATCAAAGAAACGAATTGTGTATATTAAACTTACCATAGTTGTATAATTCTTGTACAAGTATAATTATGGTATTAGTCTTATATTCGGAAAATATATTAGAATTATAGTAGGAAAAGGTAGATTTATTTCCATATTTAGATATTGTATATTTGTATATATACCTCTTTCATTAATGAAAATAATCAGGGAATTATTCTCTTTCATTTACTACCAATAGTATTGGACTATTATTCAATAGTCATCACACAAACACACACTAGCAAGTAGGACTGTCTTTTCCCCTTTTTTAAATCTAATATTCTATCTGTTCAAACATCTCAGATGCAAAAGAATAACACATCAGCATATAAAATATGTCACCTCCTAGACGTTTCAAGTCAGTTCCCACGTAAAGTTAAAAGAAGGGCAGACTCTTCCATTTCCCAAGCTCATGACATGAAGGCTCCGAAAAGTGGGAGACCATCTGTATCGGATATAAAGAGTATATGTGGGAACTCATGTGGCCGAGGGCTCAAAGGAATCGGGAGATCCTACACATATTCCCCACTCCCACCAATTCGAGTCACATCTATCAATCTCGATCAGAGTGCAGCAACACATATGAATGTTAGGACGTCAGATAGGTCACGTCACCCACATTTTAGGGGTAGAAAAGTCCAACATGGGCTTATATATGGATAGCTTAGGAGGGAAGGAAGTGGCATCTTATTCATTTTGTAACCCTAACATTCTTGTTCTCTCTAAGCAACATTTTTCTCTCAAAGCAATATACACGAAGATCCATTGTTCACTTACTCGTTTTACTTGCTTGAATCATAGCTTACTTTTTATCTTGCATATTATCAGTCATATTTATCATTTATCACTTTAACTGGACTCGTAAAAGAATTTTTCGGATCAGATATAACTCATTTATCTTTAAATTTTATAAAAATAAGTCTCTAATTGATTTTCTGGCTAGATTCATTTTCACCTAAAAACATATGTACACATATTAAATTAAGATTCCTATTATTAGCAGTTGAAATTGTTATTTTAACATTCAAACACCATAAAATTAGCATTTTAGTTTTGGCTCTTTCAATTAAAAATGCACCAACAATACAAACCATATTTTGCTTAGGGGTATGAAGCGCACTCTCCTCGTGGATGTTTCTTTTTTAGACAAAGCAAAAAGTTGTATGAGACACTTTTGATAAGTCATATTTTGCCTAGTGGCAAATAATTATTTATGTGTATGTATACACACATAAATAATTACTTGAAAAAGAGTAATACTATATATGACGTTGAGGAATAGAATAGCGAGAACACTTTTTCCTTTTTGAGCTCTCTATTTTGGGAAGAGTCAAACGACAACGAATTTATAGTAGGCAATGAAAGCCTATTTTTGGGATTTTGGAAATGTTCGATATCCTTTTGGAAAGTAATTTAACAAAGTTGGATAGTATGCTTTCTTGAAAACGATGTGAAAAACATTATTGTCCTGCATGAAATAGGTTATCAATTTATCTTTCAAATTAATTTATTGGAGTTGTTATTTCTTAAGTAACTTAGATTTGTTATGAAATTAAGTTACATATTGTGATGGGTCCATTTAACCTGATGCGATGAAACAATTATACACAGTCAACACATAAAGTTTAAACTCTTTCTAGATAACTATCTTCACTTCTAATAGACAAGTTTGAGTTATATGCATTGATGGTGTAAGAACTATTTAGACAATAAAATTACTTAAAAGGCAATTACAGATAAACTCTATGTAATAGCATTGATTGGTTATCTAAAATAAATATTAGGTAATATTTTATAAAAACTAAATTAGACTGATGATATAAATAAAATCATTATACTATGAGTATATATAACTTCCATTTTTATGGAAATTTATAGTTACTATATTTTAGTGACTTGGTAGTACTTTCATTACTGCAGAATGTCATGTTTGGTGGCACAAAGTCGGTGACAGCATCCATAGAATGGGCCATGACTGAGCTAATGAAAAGCCGAGAAGATCTCAAAAGGGTCCAACATGAACTTGTCAATGTTGTTGGCCTTCACAGAAACGTAGAAGAAACATACATTGGAAAATTATCCTTTTCTTAATGTTGCATTAAAGAAACTCTCCGCCTCAACCCTCCTATTCCTCTTACCCCACGAGGCGGCGGAGGAGGAGGCCATCAACGGTCATTATATTCCGGCGAAGTCACGTGTAATTTGAATGTGTGGGCGATTGGATGTGACAAAAACTCATGGGAAGATCCTGAGATTTTTAAACCTTTCTAGGTTTTAAAGGAAGATGTAGCTGGTTTTAGAGGTGGTAACTTTGAGTTTTTACTTTTTACCATTTGGATATGGTAGAAGGTCTTGCCCAGGTACGTACAGACGGAACCAAAATTTAACTTTTGAGTTCAAAACTTAATTATATGCATACTTCTTATGATCCATTGTATGCGACGTTCTTTTTTTTTTTGTTCCAGAAAAGAATTAGTTGATATTTATTGATCAGATATGGTTTAACTTTTAAGCTTCTCTAATTTTATCCTTAATTTATACTCTACATCAGTCACATTATATGTTAAAGCGCGTCTGACTGGTTAACGAGTTTAAGAAATAAATAAAGACTTTTAAACTTGATATTAAATATAGTATGACATTTTTGTGGTCGTAACATCATATCATTAAGGGTAATTAAAATGAGGAGTCTAAAGTTAAAATCATTTCTTAAAATAAAAAATGTATATTCTCTTTTGGAATAATTAAAAAGAAAAGTGTGACATAAAATGGAACTTGATGAATATGATTTTACAGCCATAGAAATATAATTACATATTTAAAATCACAAATTCTAAAAGTCTTTCTATATTTCTTAAACACATTTCCAATCAAGCGCCTTTACATTAAATGAAATTAATGGAGTTGTAATTAGGATCTTTTGCATATATGTTTGTAATAATATATGATGAGTTCAACTGAACCGACCCTAACACTACAAATGATATATGTGTGTCTATGCAGGTATGCAACTGGGATTGTATGAATTTGAAATGGCTTTGGCTAATCTTCCTCATCGCTTTACTTGGGACTTACCTGATGGAATGAAGCCAAGTGAAGTTGATACGGATGATGTTTTTGGACTCACTGCTCATAAAGCTACTCGACTTGTTTCCGTGCCAAATCCATCCTTATTGTGTCTACTTTAAAAGGGAAGCTCGGTGCACAAAGCATTTCGTGTGAGCAAAATTCGGAGAAGGGCCGCACCTCAAGAGGTGTGATGTGAACATTCTAACTTAATGCAAGCATAATTGAATCCACTTTATGGAATAAATTAATTTAGAGGGGTGCAATTTTGAATTCCTAGGTATTTTATAAAAGTAAAAGTATGGTCATAGATATGTTAGGTAGGATAGAAAAGAGTTAATTTTTTGAATGTAATGACAGAGAGGAAGAGGGGTTCTTTTCAAGATTTGGGTTGTACATCCCTCCTGATTTTACTCTCTTTTTCTCGAGGAATTCTACCGTACTCCGTGCAATTATGATTGTTGATCCTGAGTCTACCCAAAGGTTCAAGCCAGATTGTAGGAAGTGAGCGGTCCTTTTGTTTTGTTGTCTCGAAGAGACAAAAACACTCATATGAATGGTGCAAATTCCATGTTCTTTCTAGTCTCATTTGATTTAGAGTTTTCCTTTTTTCTCTTTGAAAATAATATTTTAATCAAATTAAGTCTTATTTTCTCATTGAAATAGTTTATGACGTCAGAAATAGACCGATTTTATATCACCCTTCAATTTGAATTAGCAAAAGTAATGTCTCCTTCCATAATATGGATTCCAAATATTCATGATCTGGATAACAGGGAACAAGGGAATACCGGACCACTTATGCTTTTGCGCCATGACAATCTCACTCGAATTACTAGAGATCTTGCCTATGTCTCTGCATAGAGTGATCTTCTTCAATCTCCTAATGGTAGAATAAGGGAAGGTCCTCTCATTACTCTTTCTTAAATTTTATAATGAAAAATCAAAAATATAAAAAAAGAGTTAAAACTCATCTTTATTGAGTAATGAGAGGAAAGCCTTGACCTTTCTGGAAAAAAAGAAAGAAAAAAAAAAGGACTGAAATCTATATTCACAGTTTTTTTTTTGAGCCATTTACCTTTGCGTTTTGTTCATAGTGATTAACTTGGCATTCTGAAAAGTAATATAGTGAGTACTCCATATAAAACAACAAAAGACATTTGTGCATAAAAATGAATAGTGCCTATTTTAAAGAAAAACTCTAAATAAATAAATGAAGTGGAAGATAAAAAAAAATGCACGACGAGGATTTTCACTTATTTTAGCAACAGAAAATCGGAAAGATATCCTACTATGAAAATAAAGAAAAAACACAAAAAGAAGAATGTAACCGCCCACCGTGGGGCTCGAACCCACGACCACAAGGTTAAGAGCCTTGCGCTCTACCAACTGAGCTAGACGGGCTAGTGATGTTAAACTACTACTTGTTTTATAAGGCCTATTTAGTGACCAATTAATTCAAGGCACAACATATATTTCTACACCATCGAGTAAAATTGGCATATAGAGATGGCAAACTTAACCCATAAAATCATAACCCGCCCAACCCATCAAATTTTGGGTTGATATCTAGCCCAAATTGATCATGAGAAATCTATCAAAATATGTTCAAAAAAATATTTTTTTATTTGATGTGTTATATATCCATATAATAAAGCAAAATAATAATTTATTAGGTACTAAAAAGTTATAAAAAAATAAATAAGGCAATTAAAGCTTAGTAAGAATTTGACGGATTGAATTTTGATCCGCTTTTTAACCCATTTCAACCCAACTCATTGCAGTCTAAGCAACATTTGAGTGGGTCAATAATTTACCCATTTATTAACTCAACCATTTTGACCTACTCAAATTCAACACAACCCACTCATTTGCCACCCCACCCCTAGTGGCATACAACAATAAGTGACTCTTCGTGCCAAATCTAACATGGTAACTTGAAAAATAGAATGATACTTGCTATAATAAGTTAAATCGCACTAATAGTGCATAATTTTTATATTATCAGTGGGCAAAACTTAAATGCTTAATTCAAAACTCAATGAATAATGCGCTTAATCCACACGCCACTTTTGCGCTCTTATCACTAGACTGGCCTTCTACTCATTCGTTGATTTGCTTATCTTTCCCGAGTACATTTGTCTAACTATGACAATCCACTTCACCATAACAAGAGGTATACAAAACTAATAAACATCATCATTTGTAGCTGACAATTTAACACTGGGAATACCTGTATCTTTATTTCCCAGGTAGATAGGGATGAACAGGGAATGGATTCAATTATCAAGGAACAAATCATCGTCAAATAGAATCATGACTGACGTAAATCAAGGCATTCCCTTACTATTAACAAACAAGACAATGGGATCGCTGTATAGAATATTACAAAGGTTACTCTCGATAAGGGTTAATTATATTATACAGGTCAACTTGACATCATATGCCTGTGAAGCTATGAATTCAATTGACAGTATAAATATCAGTACAGATTTCAAACACATTACAATTTCTGCATTTCCAGCTAGATCGTGCTTTCAGATATCAAAATGACGAGGGAAACAAAGGGAATTACTGCATACATTATTTGGTGGAGCTACTTTCAGCCATGTAGTCTTTTTCTGTTTCTACATCTACATCAGAGTTCTATTTTGGTCGTCGATAGAAAAGGTCATCAACGCCTTCTTTTATTCGATTCCCCACTTTCTGCAAGTTCTTGGCAACCCCCATTGCCACCAAATTTGCATTCCTGGTGAACCTGTATTTTCAAGGAAACAAACATGAGTGCCGTTATCAAACAATGCAAACAGCAGTTCACCTACAGTTGACATCATATCAAGATTCTAAGAATGCTTGCCTGGTAAGAAACTCATCACCAGCTGAGTGAGTTGGTTTAGGTGAGCGAGGCTGTGGAACTCCATGACCTTCTAAAGAACAAAATCATAAATTAGACAAAAACGTATCAGTAAGAGCTCCGAGTAAAATAGCATATTAAACAAGAAGCAAAGTAAATGTGATGTACAAAATTCTTTCTGCACTATGTTAATAACACCAAAAGGCATTTAAAAGGGGACAATCAGCACTTATATATGTGTGTGCTACATGTGTCCGTGTGTGTGTGTGTATGTGTGTGAGAGAGAGAGAGAGAGTGTGTGTTTAAAAAACAAGAGGTGAAATAATTGAGGCCAACCAAAGGAATAAGAATTTTTTCCTATGCATTTGCTTAAAAGTTGTAATTTAACAAAATATTGGTCATAAATTGATCAGCGTTTGAGAGAGTCCAAAAAGCGTGAGGGGACCAGGAACACAATTCCTGAAACTTTAGTTAGCATTGAACACTACATCTTTTACCCTAGAGAGAGCCAGAAACACAACGTATCATGAATCCTTTGTCGTTGTCCCTTGAAGTCTGAGTAGTGAACAAAATCATGTAATAAAACTCAAATCTGAGTTTCTAGTAAAAGCTGGAGGTAGAGGAACAAGTATAAAGGGTCTCTCTTATTTTTATTAAACCCCGAGGGGCATATACCTTCATTACCCATTGTAACTTACTTCTGCTTACCCTAACCTACAGTCAACAAAGCATGCAAAGTTCTAATGTTTTGTTATTAGAGTCGATTACTGTATATCAGCAATCCCACAAACTAGAAGGAGGATAGTTACACAGGAAAGGCCGATAACAGAACAGGATTGTAACTGGAAAGGTATAACTGACTTATCAGTGCACTCTCCCAGGCAACTCGTAAATTACAAAATACCTTCAACAGCACATAACTCATAGATAATACTCCAAGTCATTAGATTCATTAGTAATACATGATGGCTTCAGATGCTTAAGAAACTCAAAACAGTAAATTAAGCATATGTATTCTAATTACATGATGACAGATCCACTCATTGCAATTATTGATTCCTACAAAGATGGAAATATTAGAAGCCAGAGAAATTGTTGCCAATGTTCAAAAAGCTCGGGAAGTATTTGTAATTTTGAGAAGATTAGCAGCCCAGATTGTGTCTGGACATCTCTTCACAAAAAAGTAGTTCTGCAAAGGGCATATTTTCTCTCTGTCCTGAATGAAAAAGGGTTATGCGAACACCTCAAAAGGTGAACAAGCCACTCAGTTCTTGATATAAAACATTGTAACACGAAACCTGCTTGTGGGATGTAAACTGTTTTTTACAACATGGACTCCTAGCCAAAAATAGAGGTGGACTTGGATGTGACCAAGTAGAGGAGAAAATATTTGTAGAAACAAACAGAGAAGTACATTCTACTTCTAATCAAAGATTTTCTGATAATGATTTCTTTTTTAGTTTTAGATCTTTTAATAAAGAATATTTCTCAGGAAGATACCTAGAAAAACACTAAAGATTTTCCTACTGCATCAAAAAAGCAAGATTTACATTGGAAATGCAGTAGCTAAACAAGGACAAACTTTCACTAAGATACAACAACAACAACATACCCAGTGTAATCGTGGGTCTGGGGAGGATAGAGTGTACTCAGACCTTACCCCTACCTTGGGAGGTAGAGAGGTTGTTTACGAAAGACCCTCGGCTCAAGGGAAAGCATGACAAAAAAGGTCAGATAAGGATTGAAGGAAGGAAGTAAAGAGATCATGGCAAAAATACTATAGATCATCATTAATGCAGAAAAGTAACAGTAAATGCATCCAACTAATACGAAACTTTCACTAAGATATTTACAAAAATTTTAAATGACCCAATCATGAAAATTTATTACCAGAATTAAGATATTTAGGAAATCTTTACTCAAGACACACTCTTAACTAAGAAAAAAACTTTAAACGTCCACCTGAACATCAAAGACCTAAAACAATTGCCTTCCAGTGAAGACCTCTTTCGGCATTAAATTCTGAAATTAAATCGAAGAAAGTCACCTTCTCTCTTACGAGCATGGCCAGGAGCTGCCTCAGCTGAAGTGACCTTTCTATCCACCAAAACCTGTGCCAGTGCACGCTTATGTTAGTTGAGCAAAAACGTTGTGGAATAACACACAATTAGCATACAGAAAACATTGGTTAATTGATGCATATTATCTTCTCAGGTATACTCTTTCTTACAGACACAAACTGATTCACATTACAATATGTGATCAGTACAGCTGACAAGTCAGTCACATTGAATGTATAACTACTTCACATGCTGAGTGTCCCACATCGGCAAGGGATGGGAGATTTGATCTCCTTACATGGACTGGACAATCATCACCCTATGAGCTAGCTTTTGGGGTTGAGTTAGGCCCAAGATCCACTCTTAACATCACATGAGATATCAAAGCATCGCACCTTAAAAGGGAACAAGTTTCTCTGAAGAATTATAAGCCTTGGCACAATTTGCTTCTTTTCTAGAAAAAGCTACTCACCCTCAGTACACACTATTTATCCTCAAAATATCAGTCATTTTATCAGTATAAAAAACTTATTCTCAAAATATCAAAACACGGAACAAGCTACGAAGAAATAATAGAGATAAGAATGCAAATGCTAACCTCAAGGCCAACACAGACTGGCAATTCTGTTAGAACCTCTTGCCCATCAGCTGAACGAGCTTTCTGATCCCGGTAAACGGAATAACCAACACAAGCATATCTAAAATCTGTAAAGCTCCGACCCTCTTTAGAAGCTTCCATCTCAGATTCCCCAACAATATATTGAGGTACTTGTTATCAAACACAAAAGCAAGTCTCAGAAAATAGCTAATTAAGTGGGTAAGTTTTAAAATGCAACAAGCAATAAGCAGCAAAAACAAAAGCATGTAAATGCATGAAGAGATAAAGCAATTGAGGGAGATGTTCCCAACTGTTGATCATGTAAAGTCAGCATGTTCTACTTTCATTCTTGATAACAACTGTCAGGACTAGCTTGCACACACCTCAACTATTCCATCAGGTATGTGTTACATCCCACCAGCAGTGGCGGGGCCAGGAATATGGCAAAAAGTGTGCAAATTTTCTTCACTTGTGTTAAGGATTGTGCAAAATTAAATATGTACTAATAATAGCTAAATTTAACCTATGTACACTGCTTAATTTTCCGGCGAAGGGTGTGAACCGGACCACCCTTCGCCTAATGTGGCTCCGCCCATACCCACCAGCACAGGTACCGGTTAACTCTACCCACCAAGGCTTAGGCAAATGGAAAGAAATTATCTAGTGTTTTTGTCTCTACTAAAATTTGAAACCCGGTCTCCAATGTTTTCACTCACTTCATTGACCTTAGACCATACCCTTGGGTGCTATGATACATACTTTTTTGAAAGGGTTACCCATAAAACAATACATACTTATTTCAAAAGGTAACCTACAAAAACAAGCAATCACAACAGTGCTAAGAGTCTCTCTTCTCCAAATACAGCAAAAGTAACAAACATTACGAACAAGATAAAAAGAGCCCGCAAGATCCAATAGGTAACTTGAAACTCATTGTTGACTAGATTGGATAATATTTGGTTGAAGATGAAAAAAAGAATAGCATTGGCAGTTGAAGATGAAAAAGTATTTGGAAGTCAATTGTGTTTGGACGTGAATTTCACTAGGGAAAAAAGTTAAAAAACGTTTGTGAGTGAAAACCAACATTTCCCTTGAAATACTCCGAGATACTCCTCAAATTAGTTTTTCAACTTCAAATTCTCTATTACAATTTGAAGTTGAAATAACGGATCAAATTGTAAAACAAACATTAATTTGCAAATAATATTCCAAATTGAAGTTGGAAAACGAAATATCCCCTGCGTCCCAATTTATGTGATGCACTTCCCTTTTTAGTTTGTACCAAAAAGAATGATATTGTTTTATATTTAGAAATAATTTAACTTTAAATTTTCAATTTTACCCTTAATAAGATGATTTTTAGCCATAAAAGTATTTATTGCTTGTTTCAAACCAAAAGTTTTAAAAGTCTTTTCTTTCTAAATTCTCTATTTCAAGTTGAAGTTGAAATAATGGATCAAATTAAAAAACAAACGTTAATTTGCAAATAATATTCCAAATTGAAGTTGGAAAATGAAATATCCACTGCGACCCAATTTATGTGATGCACTAAAGAACGATACCATTTTAATATTTAGAAATAATTTAACTTGAAATTTTCAGTTTTTACCCTTGATGAGATGATTTCAAGCCACAAAAATATATGTGGCTTATTTTAGACCAGAAGGTACAAAGGTCTTTCTTCCTTTCTTAGACTCCGTGTCCGGCCAAAGCCCCCCTCTATCTCCTCTTTCTCTCCACCCCTTTCCCCCTTTCTTCTCCGTTTTCTGTTTCTGGGTTCGGTTCGGTTCTATTTCGGCGGCGCCGATAAACGCAGGCTAGGCCCACTCTCTCTCCTCCTTTTTCTTTTCCCCTCCCCTTTGCCCTTTCTTCTCAGCTTTCTGTTTTCTGATTTCGTTCTCCGGCGGCTACCCTTCCGGTGAGTTGCACCATGTCTCGTCAGAACCCTAAAATAGGCCCAGAAGCCGAGAACGCACAGACCTATACAGTGATTTCCGGTGGTGAGCAGTGAACTACGACAACGAGTAAGGTTTTCCGGCGGGATTTCTGACGGCGGACAGGTATTATCCACCTGGAGTTGGTACCTCCAGTGGTCGTATTTCATTATTTGTCTGTTATTTTGCAATTAAAATACCTATTCTGTGCATCTATCCCTGTGTTTAAATTTTGACGTTCCACTGTATTGATTCTTGCCTTTACATTATTGCATTTACTCTTGTTGTCTTTAGATATATCATTCTTGGTGTCCCAGTTTTAGGTGTAAACATTTGATTAGTCCATTAGTTTATAACCACTTTAGTGGCTCTGGTGACTAATGGTAAACTAGGGTCATGTTCTCGGTCAGGGATGGGGGCGAGATTTAGGGGGAAGTGGGGTAAGGGAGGTGCTAGGCTAAGAATAGGGTCTTGGAACATTGGGACTTTGACGGAGAAGTCCATAGAACTAGTTAAAATCCTTAAGAAGAGGAAGATTAATATAGCCTGTGTCCAGGAGACCAAATAAGTAGGTCCTAAGGTTAAGGATGTTGACGATTATAAGTTATAGTTCTCGGGTTGGTTGAAGTATAGAAATGAGGTGGGCATTTTGGTAGACAGCAAACTTGGGGATCAGGTGGAAGAGCTTAGGAGGGTCAATGACAGGATGATGACGACTAAGTTGGTAGTCGGAGGGTCCACTATGAATATTATTAGTGCTTACGCGCCCCAGGCGGGCTTGGACGAGGAGGAGAAGAGTCGCTTTTGGAAGGATTTGGACGAAGTGGTGGGTGATATACCACCCACGGAGAAGTTATTTGTAGAAGGGGATTTCAACGGACATATTGGATCACATTCGGGGGGTATGACGACGTGCATGGAGGCTATGGACTCGAAGACAGGAACGGGGGAGGCGTCTCACTGTTGGAGTTCGCAAGAGCTTTTGAGATGGTGATAGCCAACTCGAGGTTCCTGAAGGAGGAGCACTTGGTGACTTTCAGTAGTTCGGTGGCTAAAACTCATATAGACTTTTTGCTCCTTAGAAAGGTTGACAACGGTCTTTGTAAAGACTGCAAGGTTATTCCGAATGAGTATCTTACAACCCGGCATAAGCTTTTAGTGATGGATGTGGAGATCAAGATGGAGAAGAAGAGAAGGGTTGGGGATGACAGGTTTAGAATCAAATGGAGAGATTGAACGAGGCTAGTGCAGAGGAGATGGGGGAGAGGTTGATGGCCAAGCGGGCCTGGGGATTGGTGGGGATGCGACCGGTATGTGGGATAGGACGGCCAGTTGCATTCGGGAGGTAGCCAGAGAAGTGCTAGGAGTCTCACGGGGTCGTCATGGTGGGCATCGAGGGGACTGGTGGTGGAATAGTGAAGTTCGAGAGAAAGTGGAAGCGAGAAAAGCGGCGTATGCAAACTTGGTAGATAGCAAGGATGAGGTGGAGAAGTGGAGGAATATGGAATTGTATAAGACGGCGAGAAAAGAGGCAAATATTGTTGTTACGACGGCGAAAACGGCGGTTTTTCAATGCCTGAAAAATGAAGTTGTACAGACTAGCAAAGACGAGGGAGAGGAAGGCTCGTGACTTGAATCACGTGAGGTGCATCAAGGACGATGACGGCAAAGTACTGGTGGAGGACGCGCATATTAGGCGGAGGTGACAGTCTTACTTCCAAACTCTTAAACGAAGAAGGAGATAGAGACATTGTACTGGGAGACTTAGAGCAATCGGCAAGTACCGGGATTTTGGGTATTATAGGAGCATTAAGGTTGAAGAGGTTAAAGGTGTTGTCCGCAGGATGCGCAGGGGACGAGCGATCGGGCCTGATAAGATACCAGTTGAATTTTGAAAAAGCGCAAGCAAGGCAGGTTTGGAGTGACTGACTAAATTGTTTAATGTCATTTTTAAGACGGAGAGAATGCCCGACGAATGAAGGTAGAGTACAATGATTCCTTTGTACAAGAACAAAGGTGACAACCAGAGTTGCAACAATTATAGGGGTATCAAGTTGCTAAGCCACACTACGAAAGTTTGGGAAAGGGTCGTGGATATGAAGGTGAGAAGAGGCGTGTCTATGTCCGAGAACCAGTTTGAATTCATGCCGGGGCGTTCGACTACAGAAGTCATTCATCTTATTAGAAGGTTGATGCAGCAATATAAGGAGAGGAAGAGAGACTTACATATGATTTTCATCGACCTCGATAAGGCATACGACAAAGTCCCTAGAGAGGTTCTCTGGAGATGTTTGGAGGTTAGAGGTGTACGCGTACACTAGGGCGATCAAGGATATGTATGATGGAGCCAAGACCAGAGTACAGACAGTAAGAGGGGACTCGGAGCATTTTCGAGTGATGATGGGGCTGCACCAAGGTTCAACTCTTAGTCCATTCTTATTTATGGTGGTGATGGATGGATTGACGGGACAAATTAAAGGGGAGGTGTCATGGTGTATGTTATTCGCGGATGATATAGTCCTGATTGATGAGACCCGCAGCGGAGTGAACGCGAAGATGGAGATCTGGAGACAGGCTCTGGATTCTAAGGGGTTTTTTAGGCTGAGTATGACAAAGACAGAATACTTGAAGTGCAAGTTTAGTAACGGAAATGACTTAGAGATAGGCGTGGAGGTGGGACTTGGTACCCAGGTCATTCCGAAGAAAGAAAGCTTCAAATACATCGGGTTTATTATCCAAGGAAACGGAGAGATTGATGACGATGTCACATATCGTATCGTATTGGGGCGGGGTGGCTGAAATGGAGGCTTGCATCTGGAGTTTTGTACGATAAAAAGGTGTCACCAAAAATTAAAGGCAAGTTCTATAAAGTGATGGTTAGACCGACGATATTGTATAGGAGTGTTGGCCAGTAAAGATTTTGCAAATCCAAAAGATGAAAATGGTGGAGATGAGGATGCTGAGGTAGATGTGTGGGCTTACAAAGAGGGATAGGAATAGAAATGATGATATCCGGGGCAGAGTAAGGGTGGCCTCGGTGGAGAACAAGATGCGGGAAGCGAGGTTGAGATGGTTCGGGCATGTGCAGAGGAGAAACACAAATGCCCCTTGTGCGGAGGTGTGAGAGGATGGCTATGGACGGGTTTAGAAGATGTAAAGGTAGGCCGAAGAAGCATTGAGGAGAGGTGATTAGAAGAGATATGGCAAAGGTGCAACTTACTGAGGACATGACCTTAGATAGGGGGTTATGGAAGACACGGATTAGGGTAAAAGGGTAGTAGATAGTCGAGTGTAGTACTATTTACGCGTACAAACTGGTAGTGTAGTGCGATTATTGTGGGTCCGCTTAGCTTACCATACTTGTAGGCGCAGTATTGATGTATAGTAGCGTGCGATTTCTGCTACTAGGTGTTCTTTAGTATACTGTGTTTAGCTTATGTATCTATGTTAGTTCCTTTCCTTTTCAAAATATGTTGGCATGGCCTATTCGCTTTTGATAACAACATTTTCAGCATTTTCATATTGCCTTAAATTTTATGTCTGGGTCTGACCGTTTTTCTTGCTCTACATGTGCTTAGATTTTGTCTTGAGCCGAGATCTCTCGGAAACAGTCGCTCTAACTCTCAAGGTAGATGTAAGGTCTGCGTACACCCTCCCCTCCCCAGACCTCACGTTGTGGGATTTTCACTGAATGTTGTTGTTGTATTTTTCATTTAAAGCTCTGTTTATTTGGGCTTAATTGTTTTGAGGAAAGTGTTTTCCTAGGTACAAATTCATTTCTATTATGCTTATATTTTGTCTTGAGCCGAAAGTCTTTCAGAAACGGCCGTTCTAACTAACAAGGTAGAGGTAAAGTCTGCGTACACTCTACCAGTTGAGACTATTGCCACAGTGAGATAAGTAAGAAAAATATAAGATGAAGGTTGTGTTCGGTATGGAGGAATGTTTTTCAATTTTCTCATGTTCGGTTGGTTAAAATTTTTGGAAAACATTTTCTTTAGGAAATAAGAAAATGAAAGTAAGCAGGAAAAACAAGTTTCACAAGTGACATTCCACATTGTCTCCTCCCAACCCTTGAACTCAACTCATCTTCACCCACACCCCTATGCCCACCAAACACACCCAAAGAATACTCATATCTAAGCGGCGCATTTTCATAAAATGAGTATAAAGGTCAAACTTTTGAGCAAACTCAATCAAACTACTAATTGAACATCACAAAATGAAACTATTTGACAGAGAGAACAAGGTAAGAAGGGATACCTTGAGGAAGGGAACGGGTAAGGCCGAGGCATAGAGGATTTTGGGAATTAGATTTATAAGTAGACGAGTAATATAAACATCCTTTGCATGATTTTCCTTGCTTCTTCGATGACGATGATGAGGTCACAGGCGTAGATGATGAACCTTCATCTCCGGCTACTGCCGGATTAACACTTTTACTGTTGTTGTTGATGCGGCAGTGATCGGCGGCGTTTCTCTCTTTTCCAGTGGCAATTGTGTTCTCTTTTTCCGTCATTCCTTTTCTCCACAAAAGGCGATTGGAAGTGAATTCTCTATTGGAGAGGGCGGGGCGAATATCGGAAATGAATTGTGGGGCGGGAGCAAAACGGGTATTACAACTTCAGTTAGGATTTTTTTTTTTTTTTGTGGTGTTTCCATTACTTTGAATTTGCATCGGGCCTATTTAAGTGGAAGCGCTCCGTAACACAATTCGAATTCGAGAGACTTCTAAGGTATCTCATCAATTCCACTCCAATATCACTTATTCATTTGCTCTTTATGTCCCAATTTAAGTGTCTTATCTTTCTTTTTAGTAATTACTCTGTGTATGTTTAGTAAGTTGACAATCCAAACATCCTTCAAAAGTCTTGTTTTATTCTTTAAACTTTATGCTAAGTTAAATTAAAATATTTAAAATGGGACAGAGGGAGTACTTGTTACCTAGTTTTAGTTATTCCAAAAATATATATATTTTTCTATATTTAATAAAAAATTAATTTTAAACTTCTCATTTTACTTTTAATTAAATAATTTATTTTTTTAAGACTCTGATCCTAATCAATACTCTAACATAACTTGGGATGACCGGAATAGTATTTAAAAAGACATAGAAACATAAAGAAAAAAATCTATTTAGAAAAGTTTGTTATAAAGAAAACAGATAAACTGGATTCGAAAGTACAAATGAATTTGTAAACTAGCATACTGTTTCAAAAATAATAAATTCTTACGAATATCAATTTCAATTACGATTCTCGTATTTGAGCAACTAAGCATTACTATATCTTATCATAAGCAGATTTGTTACTGCATAAGTTAACAGCTAGTACTCCTCAAAAGCTGTAAATTTGTTAGCAGTAAATTCGTTTGGTAAATTTATTTAGTAGAATATTGTGACGATTAGAATTAAAATATGACCATTATTGAGGGATCACAATTGTCTTTTACTTTTGAAATTACTACTGTAATAGAATTCAAATTAAAATATGACAATTACCATCATTGTCATAATGCTTTAAATTTCTTGTCCGTGTCTGACCGTTTCTTTTGTTTTACTTGTGTTTATGTTGTGTCTTGAGCCGAGGGTCTTTCGAAAACAGCTCTTTGCCTACTAAGGTAAAGGTAAGGTCTGCGTACACTCTATCCTCCTCAAATCCCACGATGTGGGATTTCACTGAGTATGTTGTTGTAGTGTAATAGTTCGAAACTGTAGTAGCAGCTAATAACTATAGTAGTTAATGTAGTGGTGAGGAAGGGGGGAAAAACCATCCCCACGGAAGATCTTCTTTCATGTTACTTGTTTCTTGAAAAGAAATAACAGAGGTGTCCCCGCAAGCTTGCATGCACCTCAGTTATTCTATGGCGTACATGTCTACCACATCCCGGCAACATAAGTAGCGGATAACTCTGGTCACCAAGACTTAAGCGGATAAGAAGAAATAAACCTAGCATTATTTGCCTCCATTAGATTTGAACCTCCTTGTGTAATACACAATTCTCAAACTTACTCAAGCAAGAATAACAATCATCCCCAAATTAATGTGATTAATAAATTCAAAATGACACAGAAGACAGAATTTAGCTGACCTGCTTTCCATCAAAATTTACCAAGTTATAGATTCATGTTTCAGAATCGTATCACATACTGAAGCTTTACAGTTGGTATATCTATGATTAAAAACAACAATGAACCGCCTACCTATGCACTCACAGTAAGAGGCAATATTACTAAAATACTAAATAACTGTAAAATCTATGTGTTTACAGCACGATGACCAAAAACAGGATAATAAGTATCCAACTCAAGTAGTTGTAAAATTTCTTCTGTAGCCCATAGATACGTCGAATGGCCCTCGATGAATTCAGTTACATCAACCTGTAAACGGAGTACCAACGAAATTAAAGTTCAACTAAATGGGAGACAATTGCAATATAGAATACGGAAAATTGGAGCATAAAAACATACATTCTCAACACCAGGAATCTCAACTGGTTGAATTCCAGCTAAGCCTTGTGTAAGCAGACTGTTAAGAAGAAATTACAAAAGTCGCAAGAAAGAGAAGTAGAAAACAGCATATCAAACGTGAAAGCATGTATCGGATAGGCATTTTCAACATCAGTACTATGCTTGGGGATAATGCATACCTGGCACGAAAGGCAACTCCGAGCATCCAATCATTTGTAGAATAAGCATTCACAAATCTACCAGCTACCACCTGCAAAACAAGAACAGTGAGCTTCAGATGATAATGATGTCGAAGCCTATACTAGTTAGGAAACTAAATATGAAGAAAAATAGAGGAGGGGGGTGGAAGAGAACCAAAAGGTTTTAAAGTAAAAGTAGTTGAAATCAAGAAAATCATGACACTGAAAACCTTTCTAGCTGCTTCCCAGTTCTCGTCTTTAATTGCAATGGGTGCCCCGAGAAGAACGACTCTTTCCACAAGTCCAGCTGCCAGAATTTAAGTAGTAAGTACTTTATCTCAGGAAGCAAATCAATTTGTCAATCAATCAACTATGCCTCAAAACAAATTAGTTGTGGTCCGCAGGAAACAAATGATCAATCTAAAAAGTAAAACAAATTGCAATTAACAATTACCATTATTTTCACTCTCAGCCAGAACTTGTAGACATTTAAAAATAACCCTTGCCCCGAGTGAAAACCCTACAAGTGTCACAGGCCTGAAACATTCAAGGACAACCAATAATGGAATTGGCTAACATGTAATCCCAAACTTTCAGGACAATCAAAAGGCAGTTTCTCCAAATTACATTACAGATTGGATACCTGTGTCCTTGTAATCCTTTTTTCAACACTTCTGCCAGGAGTATTCCTGCTTTATCAGATCTGCAAATACACATCAGCAACCATCATCAGAGTTTGTTTTTCCAAACAAAGAAATATGATGCTCTGCTTCGACACAAAATGGTACAGTAAAACTGCTTAATGATTTAAGCAATAGGAGGCTGGAGTATAATCAGCACCATTGGGAAAGGGAAAGGAAGGGCGAGATTTCAGAGACTAGAAATGCTAGGGATACAAAACTTAAAACGCGAATACGGGTAAAGAATCTGGGTTCTTCCTTATGATTTTCCCATCCTCATAATAAATTACCGCCTTCTCTTAGAAAAGATGAACCTTTAGATTGCAGAGAAATGGAAATGAAAATATCTCCACAAACTCCTCCTCCCGGATACACATCCCGCATCAGAAAAGAACGCGTAAAAGAAAAGATAAGCAGACAAACAAAAACCTGTCCACAGCAATTGACCATGTGCTGTCTATGAAATCAGTAATAGTAAGTAAAGCTGCTGGCCAAGCCAATGCTGTTAAAAGACCGTGTAGTACAGTCATCATAGCACCTTGCTTCATCAACTCCACTGCAATTCCTGTAATTTAGAGAATCATGCTTGTTAACATCATACACTTAAAATACAACAGTAGCTGGTCAATGTATTACATCAGCTGAAAGCAAAGTACAATGTTATTTACTTGAAGTCAGCCAATCCTGAATTGCAGTGCTTACAGCAATAATATTCTTAGATTCCCACTGCAATATATACCTGAAAAAATTGTGAAATGTAAGGATGGTTTATTCTTTTCGCATTATAATCCTTGCACTAAAGATATGGGAAACGGTTGGGTTGTTCTTATAAACACAAGTAGGAAATGTTAAATGAAGTTCGATTGCTACCTTGGTAGTATCTCATCAAAACAAAAATAAACTGAGAAAATGAAATAACAATGTTTCACCTTTCAGAATTATCATGTTGTCCTTCCCAAGGTCTTATAAAGTCTTCCTCCTCAAAAACAAGTCCCGAGATCAATATCTGAACTGCCAGCCGCTGCGAGGATATGCAAAGTGAGAACAAATACCAAACAGTTGGTCCATAAGTAAAACTTCAACTCATGGAAAGAAGAGGGGATAAAAACAAACAAGCAAACTGCAATTCTACCCAGTGAAACAATACATGCTAAGAAGAAAATATCAAGTAGAAAAAAAGAGAGCTAACAATTTACCCCCTGGTTGTGGTTTTCCCCTATAGCCTTGAACTCAAATTCATCAACATCACCGGTTCTCCTGGCCATTTTAGTTCCTGTAAGTCCCGCTCCAGCAGCTGGGTAAGCAAAAGTATCAGTAACAACATCAAATAACTGAAGAATCACTTAAAGATGTTCACAGTCCAAACCCAATCTTAACTTTATGAGTTGCCTAGCGGTCATCTGTCTCCATTATCATGCATGAAAAAGATTCCAAAGAATGTTAAAGCATTATACACACACACAATCCTATAAAACATGTATTACCTCCAAATGATGCTGCGACTGCAACAGATCCTGCAACACTTCCTGCAGCAGTAGCAACAGCAGCGAATCCACTTGCTCCAATCACAGGAATAAGAGTGCCCAAGGTAGGCGCTAAAGCACCAAAGCCTGCAGCTATTGCTGGAGCAGCCAAACCTGATTGATAATAAAACAAAGATTACGAAGTCCTACGATTTTGTTCTCTAATATGGTTGTTCATTGAACATACAAAAAGCTCTTCAAGAATAAAATAAAGACAGAACTGGAGGCTTCTAAAGATTATGTCAGGACTTGCTAAAAGTTAAGAAAAACTTAGATACATACCACCAGTAATTGCCATTAAAGTTCCACCAGTCAATGCAGCGGCACCTATAATACCTCCTCGTTTCCACTTAGCCCATGAACTATCAGGAGATTGGTTTTCCTCCTTTGATTCTTCCTCTTTCAGCAAAACCATCGCTGAACAAGCAACCATGGTCTCAATGGCTTCCTGCAGCACATAAATTCTTTCAAAATGTGAAGTTAATGGAAGTTCTGGCTCAAGTAAATAGCTACTTGGGGCAGATGTAAATTATGTGCCATTTCAACATGTTCTCTTCATATGAAGTAGCTTTTTATCCTAATTTTAATGAAAAAGAACTGCTTGTCAAAATCAGAATAAAGTATGTATACAATTATGCATATATATTCTCTTCAAAAGAATTGTTGACATCTATGTAAAGAACCAAAGGAATTAAAAAGATCCAGGTTCTCTTCCTAATGTATAAGGAAAGCAAAAACATAACCAGCTATTCACATATTTCCTCTATAGAGTTATACCTAAGTGAACTTACAAATGTGGGATATACAAAGGTTTATTTAAATTAACTTGTATACTAAAATTTCTAAAAACGCACTTCATAAAGGATTTTATGAGTAGCCTGCTAAAAGCGTGTCAGCTCCCTAATATGCAGATTGCTCTTGTGCCATGGCTAGAGATGGATTCTTATCGCTTACATAAAAAGGTTATGTCTGTTGTAGCCTGCTAAAATGACCCCATCACCATTTTGGAATAAGTTTTATAGCCATATCAGGGTATTTAAAGATCTTCAAGAATTCCATGGTATAATGAAATAAGAACGTAAAAATAACCAGAAGTGTTATTCCAGATCAAATCAAAAGTGTAGGTCTCGCTGGATTACCTGCTCCCTTTTGGGCAGCTAATCGAATGCTCTACACATATTTTCCTCAGGAAAGCAGCCATTCAAACGACTTCATGATTGCAGACTGACATACAAAAGTTCTACAAGGATTGTTTCTACTATAAATTTAGCATGTCCCTATATCCTACCAGGATAAGCAATTAATATATCAGTCACTTTAACAGAGATAGCACACAAAGAAACCAAACACATAATGGAAATTTATGCATCATTTAAAGGAATGTACCACTTTGATCCATCTGACATTAAGCCATGTCGCGAGCAACCGTAAAGCCACACGATGTCGAGCATCATAACCATTCCTTCTTCTAGTAGATTTCTTACCGTCTTCAGGTGCTGGAGTGAGACAAGCTGAAAGAAGCTCATAGAGAATGGTCACCTTCCTAGTGTACCCAAGCATTGATACCTCTTCCACAGGTTTTTCATCAGATCCACTAACAGATTTCAAATGAGCCCCCACAATGCTAGATTGTTTCTGGCTTTTCTCTTGGGAACTTTCAACATTCGTATTTTCCATATCAGACTTGAACTTCACATCAGCAATCGATAGCTTTTCCTGACATTCTTGCTTATATTCACGCCTCTTCTCGTTCTTAGACTCATTATCAGAAGTTTTCTCCATGCTTGATGCCATAGCATCTACACCATTTGCCAAAGCAAGTTCCTTGTCTGCTGCTTCTGAAGAATCATCATCACTTTCTTCAGACAGTAACCTTAGAAACTGATGTAATATCAGTAATCATGCCGTCAGGCAAGTAATGAAAAGATAACTGCGTAATCGACTGATGATATTAAAAAGCAAAGGGGAACCCTTTCCATTCCAATAGAAGAGCAGCAGTGACAACACATCTCTCTTTCTAAAGTACGGTAGACCTTAATTTAATGCCATTTTCTAAAAAACTCATGAACTGGTCATGGACATAAGCATAAATACCGTACAATTCTACAACTTTTAAGAGACAAGAAAACTAACTGCTCCAACATGATGCTTCGGTGGTGTAGAGCCAGCAGTTTCCTCTAGTCCGGACCATGCCTTTTCATCAATCTCTAGAAATCTATGCACAATAAATTCAACACGCAACACAAATCAATAATCTACAAATAGGACATTAGGCACTAGCATTAGTTGTTGAATGTTGGTTGAAAGAAAAAGGTGATCAAATTCACCTCAAGAACACAGCAAATGCAAAATTCACTTTTTGCTTTCCATTTGTGAATCAGTAGTAGATACTCCTCCCACCCCGATTTACTTAATTCGTTTTCCATTTTAAGACATCCCAAAATTTTGACACCATTTAACAAAGAATGTAGTTTTGGTGATATCTTCTCTATCAATCTAACTTTTCAACATTTATTCCACTATTGACATAATACATAAGTCAAATTAACCTTTAAACTCTATGTCCAGTCAAGCACCATAACATAATGGCTTTTCCATTTTAAGACGGTCCTAAAATTTTGCCACCATTTAAGAAATAAATGTAGTTTTGCTATTCATAACTTAAACTTTGATGTGATATCTTCTCTATCAATCTACATTTTCAACATTTCTTCCCTAGTAACATAATACATAAGTATAATTAACCTTTAAACTCTCCGTCCAGTCAAAAATCCGTCATATAATATCTATAACCTCTGCAGTAACAGCTGAAATACACAAAAAAAATGCGGAATTAAGAACAAACAAATAAAAGGGAATGTCAAATTTCATACTCCCTCTGTCCCAATTTACTTAAAACTTTTCACTTATCGATAGTCAATTTGACTAATACTTGAAGCTAAATTGAATTAGATCAACTTAATATTTTAAAATTAAAATTTAGATATTCATCAACTACACGAAAAAATACTAAAAGATGCAACACTTCTCATGTCAATATGAGAGAAAAAATGCATTTTAAAATGTTTGTCGAAGTTCACACAGAAGCTCGCATAAATTGAGACGGAGGAATTATTTCATTGACCGGTAAATAAACAACAAAATCAAATGAAATGGCGAAATGAAAATTATAATAAGCAAGTAGAAGGAATTAACTAACTTGAAGATAGGCCTTAGAAGGTTAGATGATTCATGGACCCAAAGTTGCGGATCATCGGAAACGGAATCGCTACTGCTACCACTGCTACTACGTTCCTCCGGTAAGGCATCCGGAAAGCCCAGTGGACAAGTTTGGTGGATCTGGGCCTGGTGAAGGGCCAGCCCAAATAAAGCTCCGGCTGCATACCGATGCGTTGGCGTTAACATCGAAGACGACATAATTGTGAATAAAATTTGCGAGTGATTAGTGTGAATTGTGGATTTTATTTTCAATTTGATCGGATTATTGATTGATTGATTAATTTTTCAGATTTTAGTTGATGTTTCGCCATTTTGGTTCTCGTCCATACTTTTAAGAGGTCGAATGGTATATTGTTGAATTTTACACCTTGTGTGGAAGGTTGTTAGTATGCTTTCATAATATATTACTCCGCTCCCCTAATTTACTTAACACAAGTTTAATATTTGAGATTAAAACTTTTAAATTTTGACGATAAATTCAAACATTGAACTTTAAATTTTTTGAAATAAAAATTATATAGTTGAAAATTATGTAAAAATATTATAAATCACAATAATTAATAATTTAAAATATATAAATAAATTTTGATCAAAAATTTTTGGTTGATTTCGAAATTCAAAAGATGCTACATAAATTGAGACAAAAAGAGTATTATATTGCACTATTGTGTTGTATTATTTCAATAAATATCTTATGGAGATCGAAAATTTTCATTTTTGACAAATTTAAAAAATTAAGGCTACTCAAGTGATATTCAAGGGGTTATTTTAAAATTTTGCGAGTGATCACTGATCAATGTGAGTTGTGGAGTTTTACAAGTTGATGTTTCACCATTTTGGCTTTCGTTCACTGTTAAGCGGTCGAATTGTATGCCGTTGAATGCTACACCTTGTTTGGACGGTTGTTAGTATGCTTTCATAATATATTACTCCTCTGTCCCAATTCACAGGGCACAAGTTGAAAATTTGAGATTCAAACTTTTAAATTTTGACGATAAATTCAAATACTGAACTTTAAGTTTTTTTGAAATAAAAATTATATATTTGAAAATTATGTAAAAATATTATAAATTTTAATAATTAATAATTTAAAAAATATATATAAATAAATTTCAATCAAAGAAAAATTTAGTTGACTCTCGAAATTCAAAAAATGCTATATAAATTGAGACAAAAGAAGTATTATATTATACTATTATACTGTATTATTTTAATAAATGTTTTTCGTTATTGTATAATGTTACACATTAATAATTTAAAAGATAAATCCACCAGAAAAGTAGTATACGAGATATAACTAGTTAGGAAAAATTTGCTAGGGATCAGCGTGAATTGTGGAGTTTTTTTTTTTAATATTTGAGCCGGTTATCGATTTGATTAATTGTTCAACTTTTTAAGTTTTACCAGTTGATGTTTTGCCATTTTGTTTTTCTTATTTCTTAGGTCTCCTCTCCTGAATACATGAAGCTATTGAATTGTATATTGTTGAATTTTTTATGAACCGATGAAGTCTTTAACGTGAACAACGTACGTCAATGACTATGGTATTAGCACGGTATTTAAGAGAAAATGACAAAAATGGTCCCTTATTTTTGGTAGAAAGTTCAAAATAATCCCTCAAGTATTACTTGAGCAATTTGGGTCCTTTAAAATTGACAAAAGCCAAAAGTGAGTACTCTTAATCTGTGTCAAATATTTATCAAATTCTGATTATTAAATTTAACCGAAACTATAAAAAAAAATAACCAAAAACACCAAAAAGTTGCGCCAAAATTTCAGAAACTGCAAAATAAAAAACTACACCAAACATAAAAGTAAAAAATAACAGAAATTACAACTCAAAAAGTTACATCAACTCTTGAAATAGACCAAAAATAACATACATCACAAAATATCTACTTCCAAGTAGTTTGAGTTATCATCCAAATATTTATTTTCATGTTCCAATCAGATTTAATAATAACAGTTCGATTAATATCTTATGGAGATAAAAAATTCTTAATTTTGATAAATTTAAAAGATCAAAATTACTGGAGTGATAATCAAGGGGCTGTTTTAAAATTTGCGAGTGATCACTGATCAATGTGAATTGTGGAGTTTTTTTAAAATTTGATCGAATTATCGATTGATTAATTTTTGGGATAAGTATTGTCTCACGTGTGTGTTAACGTTAACCTTTAACTAGTATTTTTTTTTTGCTCTAGTGACTTTGGTGAATGATGGTAGACTAGGGTCATGTTCTCGGTCGGAGACGATGGCGAAGGTTAGGGGGTAAGTGGGGTGAGGGAGATGCTAGGCTGAGAATAGGGTCTTGGAACATTGGGACTTTAATGGGGAAGTTCATAGAGCTAGTTAAGATTCTTAAAAAGATAAGAATTAATATAGCATGTGTCCAGGAGACTAAATGGGTAGGACCTAAGGCTAAGGAGGTGGACGGGTATAAGTTATGGTTCTCGGGTAGGTCGAGGTATAGGAATGTGGTAGGCATTTTAGTAGACAGTGAGCTAAGGGATCATGTGGTAGAGGTTAGAAGGGTCAATGACAGGATGATGGTGATTAAGTTGGTAGTTGGAGGGTTCACTATAAATATTATTAGTGCTTACGCACCGCAGACGGGCTTGGACGAGAATGAGAATAGGCACTTTTGGGAGGATTTGGATGATGTGGTGGGTGGTGTACCACCCACTCAAAAGTTATTTGTAGGAAGGGATTTCAATTGACATACCGGGTCACTTCCGGAGGTGATAACAAAGTGCATGGAGGCTTTGTCCTTGGGGACATGAATGAGGGAGGTGTCTCACTTTTGGAGTTTGCTAGAGCTTTTATGATGGTGATAGCCAATTCGAGGTTCCTGAAGAAGGAGGAGCACTTGGTGATTTTCCGTAGTTCGGTGGCTAAGACTCAGATACACTTTTTGCTCCTTAGGAAGGTTGACAATGGGCTTTGTAAAGACTGTAAGGTTATTCCGAGCGAGTATCTTACAACCTGACATAAGCTTTTGATGGTGGATTTGGAGATCAAGATGGAGAAGAAGAGGGGGTTGTGGATGACCGGTTAAGAATCAAATGGGGGAGTTTGACCATGGCTAGTGCAAAAGAGATGGGGGAGAGGTTGATGGCCAAGAAGGCTTGGGGAGCAGTGGGAATGCGATCGGTATGTGGGACAAGACGGTCAGTTGCATTCGAGAGCTGTCTAAAGAAGTACTTGGGGTCTCGAGGGGTAGCCGTGGTGGGCATCGAGGGGACTGGTGATGGAATGGTAAAGTTCAAGAGAATGTGAACGTAAAGAAAGCGGTGTATGCGAAATTGGAAGAAAGCAAAGATGAGGTGGAGAAGTGGACGAATAGGGAACTGTATACGATGGCGATGAAGGAGGCAAAGATTGCGGTTACGATGGCGAAAACAGCGGCTTTTGAACGCATGTATGTGAAATTAGAGGAAAAACTTAAGGATATGAAGTTGTATAGACTAGCCAAGGCGATGGAGATGAGGGCCCGTGACTTGGATCACGTGAGGTGCATCAAGGACGAGGACGGCAAAATACTGGTGGAGGACACGCATATTAGACGGAGGTGCCAGTCTTACTTCTATAAACTCTTGAATGAAAAAGGAGATAGAGACATTATGTTGGGAGATCTGGAGCAATCTAGTAGGTATTGAAATTTTGGGTATTGTAGAAACATTAAGGTTTATGAGGTTAAGGGTGTTATTTGCAGGATGCGCAGGGGACAAGCAACCGGGTCTGATGAGATCTAAGTTGAATTTTGAATGAGCGCAGGCAGGGCAGGTTTGGAGTGGCTGACTAAGTTGTTTAACGTCATTTTTAAGACGGTGAGAATGCCCGAAGAATGGAGGTGGAGTATAATGATCCCGTTGTACAAGAACAAATGTGATATCCAGAGTTGCAACAACTATAGAGGTATCAAGTTGTTAAGCCACACTATGAAAGTTTGGGAAATGGTTGTGGAGATTAGGGTGAGAAGAGACGTGTCTATTTCTGAGAACCAGTTTGGATTCATGTCGGGCGTTCGACCACATAAAGTCATTCATCTTATTAGGAGGTTGGTGGAGCAGTATAAGAAGATGAAAAGAGACTTACATATGGATTTCATCAACCTCAATAAGGCATACGACAAAGTCTCTAAAGAGGTTCTATGGAGATGTTTGGAGGTTAGAGGTGTACTTGTGGCGTACACTAGGGCGATCAAGAATATGTATGATGGAGCCAAGACTAGGGTACGGACGGTAGGAGGAGACTCGGAGCACTTTCCAGTGATGATGGGTTGCACTAGGGATCATTTATTAGCTATTATTATTTGCCTTGTTGATGGATGGACTGACGCGACAAATCCAATGGGAGGTGCCATGATGTATGTTATTCGCAGATGATATAGTCCTTATTGATAAGACTCACAGTGGAGTGAACGCTAAGTTGGACGCTTGGAGACAGACTTTGGAGTCTAAATGGTTCAAGCTGAGTAGGACCAAGACAGAATACTTGGAGTGCAAGTTCGGTAACGGGAGCGACATTGAGACAGGCGTGAAGGTGAGGCTTAGTACTTAGGTCATCCCAAAGAAATAAAGCTTCAAGTACCTCGGGTCTATTATCTAAGGGGATGGAGAGATTGATGATGATGTCACACAACGTATTGGGGCAGGGTGGATGAAATGGAGGCTCGAATCTGGAGTCTTATGAGACAAAAAGGTAAAACCAAAACTTAAAGGCAAGTTTTATAGGGTTATGGTTAGACCGACTATGTTGTATGTGGCGGAGTGTTGACCAGTCAAGACCTCGCACATCCAAAAGATGAAATTTGAGGAGATGAGGATGTTGAGATGGATGTGTGGGCATACAAGGAGGGATAGGATTATAAATGATGATATCCGGGACAGAGTGGGTGTAGCCTCGGTGGAGGATAAGATGCGAGAAGCGAAGCTGAGATGGTTTGGGCATGTGCATGGGAGAGATACAAATGCTCCAATGCGGAGGTGTGAGAGGTTGGCTATGGACGGGTTTAGGAGGGGTAGAGGTAAGTCGAAGAAGTATTGTGGAGAGGTGATTAGACGGGATATAGCGCAGGTGCAACTTAGTGAGGACATGACCTTAGATAGGGGGTTGTGGAGGACACGGATTAGAGTAGAAGGTAGTAGGTAGTCGAGTGTAGTCCTACTTACGCTTGCAAACTGGTAGTTGTAGAGTTATTATTGTAGGTCCGCCTAGCCTATCATACTAGTAGACGCATTATTATTTTATAGTCACATGTCCTTTGATTTCTGCTGCTGTATATTCTCTCGTGTACTTTGTTTGTCTTATTTACCTGCGTTAGTTACTGCTTCTTCTTTTTTAGAATGTTTTATCATTGCTTATTCGCTTTTTGATTCCAGCATTTCATATTGCTTTAAATTCTTTTGATCATGTCTGACCGTTTCTTTCGTTTTGCTTTGCTTTTGCTTTTGCTTTTGCCTTGCTTGTGCTTATGCTCTGTCTTGAGCCGATGGTCTCTCGGAAACAACCGCTCTACCTACAAGGTAGAGGTAAGGTCTGCGTACACTCTACCCTCCTTAGACCCACATTGTGAGATTTCACTGGATATGTTGTTATTGTTGTAATTTTTTGGAAAAGTACATAAACTATTCATAAAATACAAAATATTTACCCGAATGTGCCCCCTTGGAATTTAATTCCCTTAAAATAAAACTATTTACCCGAACAGTTGGGGCATCAATTCCCCCAAATTTGCGGCTATTTTGCTCCCCAACTTCTTTTCTTTTGTTTTTTTTCCATTCTCCTTTATATATCTTTTTTGCTCTTAACTTAATTGGCTCCTTTTTCTTTTTTTGTTTTCTCTTAATTTTCTATTTCTTTGTTTATCTTCTTCTTTTTTGTCGTTTTTTTGTTTTTGTTTTTATCTTTTTTCTTTTAAAAGATAAAAAAAGATATAAAATACTAACTGATTATTTTAGCTTTATAAAATAAACAACTAGACTCAATAATAAATAATTAAAGTCTTTAGCTTATTTATTAATTTAAATTAATACAAAATATATCTTTATTTTTTCTCTTTTGCAAATGAAATAAAAATTATATCTTAAATATTATTTGCGTAGATTTATATAACATGATGGTATCATGGAGGACTGTTGAAGAGTGTTTTATTGAAGGACTGCAACAATCCTACATGATACAATCTCAGTATATTTTTATATCATGATAGTATCATGGAGGACTGAGAAATGTTAGTAAATCTACACAAATGGTATTATGAAAGATTGAGAAATGTCATTGAAGGAATGAAGCAGTCCTCCATGATACCATATGCGTGTGTTTATATATCGTGATGGTATCATGAAAGACTCTCTTTGAATGATTGAAGCAGTCCTTCATGATCATGATACCATCATGGTATATGCAGTCCTTCATGATACCATCATGGTATATGCAGTCCTTCATGATACCATCATAGTATCATCAACCCTCTATTCAAAGAGAGTCCTTCATGATACATTTATGGTACCATCAACCCTCTATTAAAAGAGAGTCCTTCATGATATCATCATGGTATATAAATCTATGCAAATGATATTGTGGATGATTGAAAAATATCATTGAAGTAATGAAGTTGTCCTCCATGATACCATATGTGTATATTTATATACTATGATGGTATCATGAAGGACTCTCTTTGAATGGCTGAAGCAGTCCTTCATGATACCATCATGGTATATGCAGTCCTTCATGATACCATCTCAGTATATGGTATATACCATGATGGTATCAAGCAAAACTGCTAACACATGTGAAGGACTCAAGAAGTCCTCCATGATATCATCTCAGTATATTTTTATACCATAATGGTATCATAGAGGATTGGAGATTGTTGCATTCAAGGACTTCAACAATCCTCCATGATACCATATGAGTATATGATATACCATGTAGGTATCATAGATGATTGAGTAGTATTTTTTAAACGAATGAATCAACTTTCTATGATACCTTGTCAATATATGATATATACCATGTGGGTATCAGAAAGAATTGAGTTGTGTTTTTCTTGAAGGAATGAATCAGTCATCTATGATACTCTGTCAGTATATGATATATACCAAGTTCGTATCGTAGAGGACTAAGTTTTTTTTTAACAAATGAACCACCAGTCCTATGTGATACCATGCGGGTATCATAGTATACTGCAACAATATACTTAAACTGCTATTGAAAAGGAACAAGTAATAAAGAAATAAAAAGAAAAAGAAAAAAAGAAAAAAAGAAAAAAGAAAGAAATTAGAATTAAATGTAGAATCAAATTATGGTGAAAAATAAAATTAAATATAGTATGAAAAAATAAAAGAACAAAAAAGGAGAAAAAAAGATAAGAAGTAGAGAAATAAAAAAGAAAAGAAGAAAAAAGAGACAATTAAATAGAAAAGAAAAATTAAGGAATTTTAAAAAAAGAAAATAAAAGGAGCTATAATTAAATATGGAATTAGATTATGGTGAAAAAAGAAAATAAAGAATACTATGATTTGAAAAAAATGAAACAAAAAAGAAGAAAAAAGAAAAAGATAAAAAAAATGAGAGAAAATAGGATAAAAAAAGAAAAGAAGTAGAGAAATAAAGAAGAAAGGAAGAAAAAAGATACAATTACCCATAAAAACTACAAGAGATACTAACGGTAAATAATTTTTGGGTATGAAAAGTAAGAGGGAAAGAAACGTATAATTAGTTTATTTTAAGGGTATAAGTGTAATTTTTCCATTTTTCAAGTTTCACAAGTTGATGTTTTACCTTTTTTGGGTTCAAAACCATTTTGTTTCCTTCTTCTGTTGATACATTAAGCTGTCGAATTGTATATTGTTGAATATTTAGATGAACCGACAAATTCTTAAGTAAACTACGTTAATGACTATTAGAGAAAATGTTAAAATGATCCCTTATTTTTTGTTGTACGTTCAAAATAATCCCTCAAGTATTACTTGAGCAATATGGATCCTTTAAATTTGACAAAAGGCCAAAAGTGAGTATTTTAGGTCTCCATCAAATATATATCAAACTCTGATTGTTGAATTTAGCGGATTATGAGAAAAAATTAACCAAAAACACTAACAATTTTTGTCAAACTTTTCTAACCGCAACGTAAGAAACTACACAAGACACAAAAAAATAGATCAAATATGACAAAAATTGCACCTCAAAAATTTGCATCAGATTCTTGAAATAGAACAAAAGTAACATACGCGGTAAAATCCGTACTTTCAAATGTAAGTTCCCGTTTAAATATTTATTTTCATAGTTCTGATAAATTTTAACCATATGAATTAGATAAATATTTGACGGAGACCAAGAATGCTTAAGCGATAATTAATTGACCATTTTGAACCTACTACAAGAAATCGGCACATTTATTCATGCACTAATCTATTTTTTTATAACTTGGTAGTTGATAGATCGAAATTTTCTGGACGTTGACGTAATAAGAAGCGAGTACACTCTCTTATAAAAAGTGCGAATACAATATCTTTTATATGACTGTACTTTTCACAAGTATTGTCGCATAATCATGCAAAATGATTTATTTGTTTCAATTGTATTTTTTCTTGCTTCTTTTTAACATATAAATGCATTTTAAACTTCGTTAAGTACATGGTATTTTTTAAAGTAGATGTACATAAAAATGTGGTTGCATTTCAAAATGGTTAGAAAATTGAAGGTTTGATCATTCAAACTCTAGCTAGCTCAAATCAAATCTCAATGTCAACTAATCAATCATCAAACAGCACTCTCATTTTCTACATGTACATACAAATGCATGAGTCCACATATTTGTCTTCTGGGTCAGAATTAACTGTTGCGATGTATACAAATTTTTCTGCACTTAATTTCTACAGAAATTCATATAACGATATTAAATGCAGGAGTACAATTTCACCAATGCAATTTGCACATGTAGAGATTTTCTGGATCAGAATTACCTTGTTGCAATGTATACTATTTTTTCTGCACCTAATTTCTACAAAGTTCACATAATGATTCTGGGGGGGGGGGGGGGGGGAGATTTTGTATTTTCCAATTGCAAGCTAATAATTTCAGTTATATGTAAATCAGCTACGTCTCCGCCATCTGTTTAATTGTGCATAAGGGAAGGATTACAACAATTTTTTTCATAATTGACACCTATAGCGGTGAATAGATAGTCAAAGGACGCCTTACAAACTCATGGTCCTCGGAGAGGAGGCTGGGAGTATCCTCCACTACCACTTAGCGGCTGTATGACTTACCCTTACAAAATCCCAGGTCCCCTCATTGAAGAGCCCAGTCTTGCGCCAACCAGAACTCCTCCCCATGAACATCCCTCGCGCTATCCCACACTTGATTCCAGCAAAAGGCCACAATTCATGCATATCCATGCTGGTATTCCAGCCAAAATTTGAAAATCCCTGAACTGATACAGCCCCAAATCATGTCTCACTGAGCTGTCCAACGGCCAGTGCTCATAGCATCCTATTCTCCTATAGACTGCTGAGAATTCAGTGTTTTGACTTATACCTGCTTCCTCTTGGGTAAAGGAAACATCAGCCAACTTGGTTTCTCCCTCAGTGCTTGTTGAATGAATTCGAATAAGACCTTTTAAAGGGTCAAAAGCATCCGCTTGAGATGCCCCAACTAGTTCGTCTGTCACATGTGATAGACAGATTAGCTACTTAGTTTCTCCCTCGCTGCTCATTAGATGAATTCCCATCAGACCTCTTTAAGGGGTCAAATGCATCAGCTTGAGACGGCCCAACTAGCTCATCTGTGACAGGTGATTGACAAGGCAACTTTATATCTCCATTTGAGCTCAAGCCATCACTTTTTGCAGGATCATGCGTAGGACTCAGGTCCTCAAACAGAGCCAAAATAAAGTTTTTGTAACCTGGTATCATCTGCTCACTAAACCTCATTGCTGAAGTAGGTGAACCCATTCCACTTTGAGTTTGAGATTCCATTGCATCAACTTCAGCCAATAGATCCGACACTGACTCTTCAGCCAAAGTGCTGAACTCAATAGGCTCATTAACAGTTGCCTGCCAGTTTGACATCTGGGGAGATGTGGAAGTATGATCAAGTTGATCTGCAATAGGAGTGGCCGTGGGTGTGGCAACATGATCACTCACTGCTTCAGCTGGCTTCAGCGAAGAAATGGAAACAAGACTCGAATCCCATTCTTCAGCAGATGGTTCTGCAGTTGGTGAATTTCCATCCTGTTCATCAGCTAGACTAGAACCACTGCTCCGGCTAGGGCCTGAATCCTGCACAGAAAGCTTAGAAGGAGCAGATTCTTTGTTTCCAGCTGCCTGTTCAGCTTTAGCTTCACCATAGGCCTTTGGAATAGAACTAGACCAATCCTGGATATCTGAAGCACGAAGAGGAACACCTGAACTCAAAGAAAGAAGCTTTTCAGCAGCCTGAGCTTCAATATCGTCATAGGTTGTTTTTGCAGGAGGACTTGGCCGATCTGGCAGATTCACTTTACCTTTCTGCTCAAATGAATCTTTTGAATTGGTACCTGAAGCAAAACCATTGTCCAAGTTAATTGAAATTCTGCTACTGGTTGAGGATCCCCAATTTTGTCCAGAAGACTGTCCTACATAACTCTGGTTGTTAGGTTGGGCATTACGACTGTTACTATCAGTATTCTGGCACATTACTTGACCTGTGGCAATGCGAAGCTCCATATTTCCATGATCTCTTTCCTTACTTGGAAGAGCTACATGCCCCTCCCCATGATGGGACGAAGGGTCCGGGCTACACAGTTGGAGTTTGTCTGAATAAGAATTACTTCCATTCATCAAGTCCATAAATTTTGGAAAAGGAGCCGACAACCCATCCATCCTTTTATCCTCAGCGTTTCCATTTGAATCTCTACTTGCATGGTGGCAAGGTACCTCCATTTCTCTGCAGTCTCTCCCTGGAACTGTTCCAGTAGAACTTCCACACCCACCACCATTTCTGTCATCAGAGGCAGGTCCAAGCTCCTGAGACTGGCTTCTTGTCTTTCTATGAACTGGAGGGGCTTTACGGAACAGCCCATTTAGTGCATCATTTAAAAGTACTGCATCATCATGCTCATCATTTGTCCATATCCTCATATCAAGTGGGAAAAGGCCCAATGTATTCCATTTCCTCAATTGTATTATCGAAAACGATCCTTGCATTTTACCATTAGGGTCACGGTAATGCCACACTTCATCTGTTTCACTGATGTTAGTGGATGCTGAGTTCGCTGTTGATAGACTTGCAATTGAAGTTTCAGATCCAGACCCATCCACAGCCTGATCAACAATAGTTCGATTTCCTAGCTTCTCCAAGATATTAGTTCCATGAGCCTCTGTTTTCTCATTCATTTTGCACTGAGCCACGATAGACCCCTCTTCTTTAGCTGGATAGGCACAACAAAGTTTCGAATTAGGTCATGGTCAGTTAATTTCTAAAAAGTTACTAGTAAAATTAAAATCTTACCATTTGCAACACGATGACCACATTTCAGTTCCCCCTGTATCCTTTCTGATTCTTTCTCGGGATTTTTAGCTTGAATAAGTTCACTTAGTGTTAGTGATAGCTTGTCTCTCAAGTATGCCCAATACAACTTGAAAAGATACTCCCAGCTGCCTTTGTCATCAAAATCTACTTGAACCTGAACAGTTTTTTGGTACATATAAAAAATTACAGATAAATTGTCAAAACCAATCCTAACATTTTTTATTTATTTGCAAAAATAAGAAAACTGAACTAGATAGTTATCATATTCTGCATTAAGAATCAAATGAAGTGATTTCTTTCTATATGGAAGAGTTATTAGTAAATATTGCAAGACATGACAAAAATAATACTCCCTCTGATTCAATTTGTTTGACTTAGTTTGACTACGCATTGAAGAAAGTTAAAAAGACTTTTGAGGTCTTAAACTAAAGATATGTATATGTACCAAAATGTCCTTTGATCTTGTGGTCTTAAACATGCCATGTATGAAATCAAAGAGTTTCCAAATTAGGAAAGAGGCATTCTTCTTGAAAGAGACAAAAAAGGGAAGTAAGATAAACAAATTGAAACAGAGGGAGTAATGAAGAGAGCCAAAAATTAGTAATTTAGAACTGATAACCAGATCCAGTTCCTGAAGACTACAACTGTTCCTTTTCATAAGAGGACACACTAATTATACTTTGGAAGTAACTTACTCAAAATATAGGCAATTGCAATGAAATTATTACATGTAAAATTAGAAAACTGGCAATATCATGGTGCATATGATATACCTTTTCGTTGTTCCCTTGGTCTTTATTCTCAATCAGCATGATAGTTCTCATGCACATTGAGCAAAAGCCTTTTTTTCCTCGAACACGGAAGTAATCAGCATCTTTTGTACATCCCTTGCAGAATGAATATGTACAAGTATAGCACATATAGTGGGAAGCCTTTTGACACACGCTACAAATATGCCAACCTGAAAACAAAAATTAATTTCCATATGTTATAACAGAAAAGAAGTAATGACATAGGTAAACTTCAAGCGACTACAAAAATCTTCAAGACTTACAGCTCATGAATCCTTTTTTAAAAAAAATTAAAAACTTACAGTCCGTGATTCTTATTAGACAATGTTGGAAAGGAATAAAGAGTTTATCTCATGCACCATATCGTAAAAGGAACGAGTCTTTTGAAGTTTAAACTAATGGATTTTTGTGCACAAAAATCAAACTGAAACACCAAGTAATGAAGTGGGTTACCTAATAATTAAGACTGGCTGTTGCATTTATACAAGGCCAATTCCAGATATACGTAGCGCGTTATTGTCATGCAAGATCATAAGTATTAATGCAATGCAGTCAACTATTTACTATTTTTCTGTTTATTAGTTCAATATCTTTCAATTATATGCCACGTCAAATTAGAGCACCATGACCACTTATTTACGTTTTTCATGTTGTATCTGGGGTTTAATAAATTCCTAACCTTGAATGAGAAGGAAGATTAGCATGCAGTAACCTAGTAAATAACGATCTAAGACACAATTCAGTAATGTGGTCATTAAAAGAGTTGGGAGAAAATCCTATCAACAATAGCAGCTGTGTATCAATCCTAAACTAGTTGGAGCCAGCTGTATGAAGTCATCTCCAAGTCTATTCTGCTCTATTGAATGGGCAAACCCGCAAAAAGAACTACAATTCAATCCCAAACTAGTCGGCACAGCTATATTAAAACTCCGTATTGATTCCACTCTATTGATGAAACACCCGTGAATTAACTAAAATTATAAATATGGGGAAAAAGCTACAAATAACCAACTATATAAAGTATATAGGTTCTTTTGAATTTGTGAAGAAAGGGAGACATACCGCAGAACCATTTAGCATTGGAGCTGAAAAATTCCTCATCTCGCTTAATACAAGCTGGATGGTATGCCTTCGGACAACCCCTAATCATTCAGAATACAATTTGGAATAAATTAGGAAATCTATATTGTTGATATCAACCTTTAGCAGAAAATGTAGTAAACTAGCATCCAGAACAAATGAAAAGCTACAATTAGGAAAACCAATCAATTGCGCCTCAATCCAAAATTAATTGCAATAGGCTATGCAATCCTCTATATCAAATTTGCTCAATTTGGTCCTTCCCTTTCCAATACAAAAGGTTTCAAAATGGAAATGAAGGCAAAATTAGAAGCTAATTTGGAGCTGAAAAATTCCTCGTCTCACTTAATACAAACTGGATGGTATGCCTTCAGACAACCCCTAACCATTCAGAACACAATTTTGAACAAATTTAAAAATCTATATTACTTCTCAACCTTTAGCAGAAAGATCAATCAATTGCGCCTCAATCCGAAACTACTTCCGATCGGCCATACAAGTCCTCTATATCAATTTTGCTCAATTAAAATGCTTAAAAGTGGAAATGAAGGCAAAATAAGAAACTAATTTGACTGGAAAAGGACAGAATGAAAGTGTAAACTAGCATCCAGACAGTGTAGTAAATAGCTAATTTTACTACACTTAGCAGAAAGTGTAGTAAACTAGCATCCAGAACAAATGAAAGAGCTACAAATGGGAAAGTCAATCAACTGTCTCAATCCGAAACTAATTTCGATCAGCCATACAAAATCCTCTATATCAGTTTTGCTCCATTTTAAGGCTTAAAAGTGGAAATCAAGGCAAAATTAGAAACTAATTTGACTGGAAAAGGACAAAATGAAAAAGTAACTTTCTTCTAAGTTTACTACAGTTAGCAGAAAGTGCAGTAAACTAGCATCCAGAACAAATGAAAGAGCTACAAATAGAAAAATCAATCAACTGCACCTCAATCCAAAACTAATTTTGATCGGCTATACAAATCCTCTATATCAATTTTGCTCAATTTAAAGGCTTAAAAGTGGAAATGAATGCAAAATTACAAACTAATTTATGTGAAAAGGGACAAAAACACACGATTAACTCACTTCCGAACAAATGAAAGAGCTACAATTAGGAAAATCAATCAACTGCGCCGCAATTCTAAACTAATTGCGATCGGCTATACAAATCATCTATATCATTTTTGCTCAATTTAAAGGCTTAAAGTGGAAATGAACGCAAAATTACAAACTAATTTATGTGAAAAGGGACAAAAACACACGATTAACTCACTTCCGAACAAATGAAAGAGCTACAATTAGGAAAATCAATCAACTGCGCCGCAATTCTAAACTAATTGCGACTGGCTATACAAATTCTCTACATCAATTTTACTCAATTTAAAGTCCTAAAGTAGTTGTGTGATTTCACTTGGTATGTTGTTGTTAAAGTCCTAAAGTAGAAATGGAGGCAAAATTAGAAACTAATATGTGCGAAAAAGGACAAAAACGCACTATTAACTCACTTCCGAGCAAATGAAAGCTACAATTAGGAAAATCAATCAACTGCACCTCAATACAAAACTAATCGTGATCGGCTGTACAAATCCTCTACATCAATTTTACCTCAATTTAATGTTCTAAAAGTGAAAATGAAGGCAAACTTAGAAAGTAATTTGTGTGAAAAAGGACAAAACAAACACAATTAACTCACTATACAAATCCTCTATATCAATTTTACTCAATTTAAAGGCTTAAAAGCGGAAATGAAGGCAAAATTAGAACTTAATTTGTGCGAATAAGGACAAAAACACACAATTAGCTCACTATACAAATGCTGTCAATTTAAACGCTTAAAATGGAAATGAAGGCAAAATTAGAATTTAATTTGGGCAGAAAAGGACAAAGACACGTGATTTAACTCACTTAGGATCAGCTATACAAATCCTCTACATCAATTTTATTCAATTTAAACGCTTAAAAGTGGAAATGAAGGCAAAATTAGAGCTTAAGTTGTGCGAAAAAAGGACAAAAACACACGATTAGCTCACTATACAAATCATCTACATCAATTTTACCCAATTTAAAGGCTTAAAAGTCGGAATGAAGGCAAAATTAGAACTTAATTTGCGCGAAAAGGACAAAAACACACGATTTAACTCACTGCACCTCAATAGTCAATCCGAAACTAATTTCGATCGGCTACATATCATTTTGCTCAATTTAAAAGATTAAAACTGTAAATGAAGCCAAAATTAGAACTTAATTTGCGCGAAAAAGTACCAAAAACACGATTTAACTCACTTGCGATCGCATAATACGAGAGAACCACCATCAAAACATATAAAGCAAACATCTTCCTCATCCTCCTCCACTACTCGCTGAACCTTCGGCGGCGGTGGCGCCTGCTTCACCGCCTGTCCACGTGGCGGGCGGCCTCGCTTTCTCTTCTCCGAACCTCCGGCATCAAGCACAGAATCTCCGGCGACCGGCAGCGGAGCTACGATCGGCTGAGATTCATCCATATCCTATAGAATTTTAATTTAATTTTTTTTTTGGAACAAACCCTACTACAGAGAACGTGAAATGTCAGGGGGGGAGGGTAGTAATGCATTATGAAGCAACTTTTTTGGGTCATTATTGACTGTTTAAATGTTCAAATGTGTACGACTGTGTGTCCACAAAAGGGGTGACTTTACTCTTTAGTATAGTGTAACCCAACACCGACAAAAGGCAACACGTGTTTGGTTTTTGGGATTGATGGATGGAATAATACTCCCTCCTTCCCTCCTTTTCAATTTACTTTTTCTCAATTTAACTCGACATGGAGTTTTTAAAATATTGAATTTCGTAATCTTAAATTACTTTTTTCATTTTATTAAGTGATATTTTAGATTTTTCATATTATTTCAAAATAAGTGATATTTTAGAATTTCAAGAAAAAATTAACCTTATTCTTTCAAAATTACCTTTATTTACATAATTAAGAATCATTAAGTAGTTTTTTTTAAGTATTAATTAGGGGTAAGTTAGTAAAAACATTCATAATTTTGTAAGAGAGAGCAATTTCTTAAGGATGTGCAGAAGTTAAAAACACCACTTATTACGAACAGAGAGAGTAAAAATATACATGCAATGTATTAGAATTCTCTTTATTTTTGTGATATTAAATATATCATGTATGATGTTAGATGTAAAAAGATATCCCATTCAGATCAAAAAGAGTGTTCACTTAGCTATTATTTTTTATTCAAAAAGAGCATTCACTTACCAAATAAAAAAAGGATTAACCTTACTTTTTTCTAGATTTGCCCTTATTAAGTGTTAGATGATCAAATCACAATACCTATTTAATTAGGGATATTTTGATCAAATTATTTATTTTTACCTAGAAATTAGTATTTTCTTAAGGGGTGTATAAATGGCTGAGTGGACACTCTTTTTTATCTGGAGAAAGTAAATTCTTTTTATTTTTGTGATATTAAATATATCATGTATGATGTTAGATGTAAAAAGATACTAAAAATTAATAATGATATTTTTTAAAAAACAGATTAAATCAGAAAGTAGAATAAATAAATTGAGATGGAGGAAGTAATTTAGAATAAAATAATTACTTGATCTCGCGTTTAGTTAAATATTTTATTTTGAAATTATCAATTTGGGATTCTTTTTATTATAATTTTAGTGTTAGTTTTATATCACACTCAATTTGGGATGACAATTTTCGAATTATTAATTCTGAGGCAAAACACCAAAATAAATAAAAAAATGTTTGTCTCCAAAGCTCTTCTTCCAAAAAATTTAAAATGTCAAGATTAAAATTGAAAATAAATATTAATCTTAGTTTACCTAATGCAAAATTAAACGCATATTTTGTATAATACCACATATATCTCATTTTAGTCGGGGTATTCGTATGACTTTACAAATTACTAGTTTATTTCATGTCTTGAACAATAGTTTATACCCCTGTAGGGCATGAAGGGGAGTTGTAGATCGGGCGCCCATCTCCAACGCGCGCCTGTGGCATGCGTCTTGTCTACGTGTTGCGCGCACGCACCAGAACGCACACCTGCAATGTTTTAAAAAATTGCCAACTTGTTCCAAAAGTGGCAAAACTCACCTAAGCCCGTCTTACCCGACCATAGCCACAAGTTCAAAATATTATATGAAACTATAGAAAGTCTAAAAACATACGTCGACACATAATTACACAAAAAGAAGTGTTAAATAGAGAAATATAATCAATATGTAAAGTCACAAGTATTTCTTCTTTTTTTTCAATTTATGTGTCTTACATTTCTTTTTAGTTTTTTTAAAAAGAATGTCATTATTTGTATTTAGTAAGGATTTTAATTTCTATATTTTTATTTTACCCTTAATGACTCTTTGTTGTATGGAATGACATGACATGTTTAAGACCACAAAATTTAAAAGATATTTTTGGAATGTCGTACAGACTATTAGTGAATATTACAATATATTCATCATATAATTTGTAATTAATAGTAGTGTATAATTATGATAAATATAGGATCATATTCTATTAGGATTCAACATTGTACACACTATATATATTTGTATTAATAAGAAAGACTCCCTAATGGAGATTAATACATTCTTACATGGTATCAAGAGCCAACAATCCCTAACCCTAAATTGACCGTCGTATACCTCCTTCTTTTTTCCGGCGATTCCCTCTCCTTCTTTTTTTTCCAGGCGACATAAAGCCATATATTACTCGTATACCCGTGATATACTGCCCCATATACCACATATATCCGTGATATACTCTCATTCATCTCCAACAGTCTGTGTATACTGTTGATATACAACAATATACACATACAACCAGCCCCTATATTCCCTGCCTGGTCACCCGTATACATCAAGTATATTGACAGTATATACCACCCGATACCCTTCTCACATAAGCAGCCCGGTATACCATTGTTATACAATCGTTATACGGCAATCCCTCAACCAATATTTTTCCACAAAATTATCGATAACCCTCATGGATTCTCCCGCTTCCGCTTCCTCTACTCCCGTCGTTTTAAATCTTTCTTATGGAAATTGAGCCACCAGTACATATAATCTGCAACAGGCTCATCAGCCCAACATCGATCCAGCATCATTCCAGAAATAGTGGGCCAACTCAAACTGGGATAACACATCCGATAACCCTCCAGTGGCCCACATACAGCAGCCCAACCGTGTTTCGGCATTGCCTCAGCAACAGTGGGCCACGTCGGACTAGGCCAGCCCTTCCCGTGACACTCTAGTGGCCCAGGTGTTGTCAGCCTATCCGGCTCCCCCTCAGGCAGTCCCAATACACACCGGCCCAACAACATCCGTTCAACCTTAATCCAACGATTTGGGCCTTACTTTCGATTCTCTCAAATTGCACTGGCCTGACAATGCATGGTATATGGATACAAGTGTCATGTCTTACCTCACCAACAATTCTGATAATCTTCCACAACTACGCAATTTAAATACTCCTCAATCTATTATGGTCGGCAATGGTCATCGCATTCCAATACAAGGGTTTGTCTATACACTAACCCCACCACCGCATCCCCAATTCTCCCTTAAAAACGTCCTATATGCCCCTAATATTATCAAGAACCAGTCTCCGCTAGAAAATTTGCCACACAATTCTGAATCCATCAATTTTGACCAATTTGGGTTTTCTATAACACGCACATTGCCTACGTACAAGGAAACTTCTTACCATATGCAATAGTGATGGGGGCCTCTATCCCTTCCTATCTACGCCCACTGCCTATGTCACTCCTCCCACCGCTTTAGCTACAATATCTACATCAACGTAACATAGTAGACTTGGTCATCTGGGTGCTCATGTTTTTTATTCCCTTAGAAACCGAAATCTAATCCAATGTCATAACGTGAAACTTTCCCATAGTTTCTCCTCTTGTCATCTAGGAAAACATGTTAGACTTCCATTTACGCCTTCCATAACTATTACTTTCTCTCCCTTTGATATTATTCATGCGGATTTATGGACTTCTCCTATAACTAGCAACCTAGGCTACAAATATTATTTGGTGTTTTTGGATGATTTCTCTCACTTCCTTTGGGACTATCCGCTTAAACTCAAATCTCAAGTGTTCTCCAAATTCCTTGAATTACGTACAATGGTTAAAACACAGTTTGAAAAAGACATCAAAATGTTTCAATGTGATAATGGTCGTAAGTTCAATAATTCCCCTTTTCATAAATTTTATGCGGCTAATGGCATGATCTTTCCTTTCTCGTGCCCCCATACCTCTCCTCAAAATGGTAAAGCCGAAAGAATTTTTCGCACCATTAATAATATGATTTGTACCCTTATTTTTCATGTGTTTCTCCCCCTACCTTTTGGGTATATGCATTAAAAATGATAGAACACATTCTTAACATCTTACTTACCCGTGCGATTCAAAATAGGACACCCACTGAAATTCTCTACCGTCGGATCCCTACCTATGATCACCTTAGAATTTTTAGTTGTCTTTGTTACCCAAATCTGACATCCACGGCTCCCCGCAAATTAGCACCTCACTCCACTCTGGGCGCCTTCCTAGGTTTCCCGTCAAATCATAGGGATAACTTGTGCTATGAGTTATCCACTGACAAAATCATAATCTCATACCACGTCACGTTTGTTGAGTATGTTTTCCCGTTTGACAACATTCAAAAATTCTGAGTCACTGATTACAGATTCCTTGATGATTCGGACACCTCGCCTCTCGTCTAAAATGCACTATAAGACATACTGCATGCCATCCCCCCGGCATACCCACCCATCCCGCAAACTATCGCAACCCAACCACCAGTCTCGCACGGCCCCGAAATGACCCGCTCCCCAATAAGTGCCAACGACACCCCAAACCACAGCCTGCCACTGCCTGCCTCCACTCTGTCCCTGTCTGCCTCCACCCCGCCAATGCTTGCCCTAACCCTGGCACATCCAACCAACCCGTAGTACACCGCTACCTAGCCCCCTACCCCGCATACCCCTGCATCCTCCCGCCACCAACTGCCCAGCCCTACACCACACTGCCCCATCCTGAACCCGTTCCCACCCACTACCACAGACCCCGAGGCCCACTGCCCCGTCCCCGTATCCATACACCACATGGAAACTCATGCCAAACACGGGATTTTCAAACCCAAAGTCTACTTTAACCTATCCACCCAATCCATATTACCTTTACCTAAAAATCCAAAACATGCAAAACTTGACCCAAATTAGAATGCGGTCATGCGTGAGGAGTTTGATGCGCTTACCTCTCAGCGCACGTGGGATATTGTTATGAGGTTATAGGGGTGAATGTGATTCATTATATATGGCTCTTTTGTCATAAGTTCATAGATAGTGGTGATCTTGAACGTCACAAAGCTAAACTTGTTGTAAATGGCACATGGCAGTTGAAGGGTATTGATTGTGGTGAGATTTTCAGTTCGGTGGTCAAACCGGCTACTATTCGCACTGTTCTGAACATAGCTATGGGTAAGAACTGACTGATTCATCAACTTGATGTGAAAAATACGCTCTTACATAGAGATTTGAAAGAAACAGTTTACATGCACCAACCGCCATGCTTTGTACATCTAGAGGCTCCTCATTATGTCTACCGTCTCCATAAGTCCCTGTGTGGTTTGAAACAAACCTTCCGGGCTTGGTATGAGCGCTTCGCTACTTACATTATGAGGATTGGGTTAGTGTGCAGTAAATGTGACCATTCCTTATTCTTTTTTTATCGAGGTAGTGACATTGCGTACTTGTTATTATATGTGGATGATATTGTTCCGACTGCCTCGTCTGATGTATTGAAAAATGAGATCATTCGGCTGCTCAAATTCGAATTCGCTATGACTGACTTAGGGAAGTTGAGTTATTTCTTGGGGATTTCTGTGACTAGAACTGCAAATAGCATGTTCCTATGCCAGCGTAAGTATGCGGAAGAAATTGTGTACATAGATAAAATGATGAATTGCAAAATTATGCCTACTCCGGTCGACTCGAAGTCGAAACTCAGTGTTGTTGACGGTAATCCAGTGTCGGATCCCACTCTCTACATGAGTCTTGCAGGTGCACTTCAATATCTTACATTCACCAAGCTTGATATTGCATATGTTGTTCAACATGTTTGTTTATTCATGTATGCCCCCATGGAGCCTCACTTTACATCTCTTAAATGTATCATTCGATACATTAAGGGCACTCTTGATTATGGATTACATCTCTACCCATCTGCACCGACCAAGCTGATATCTTACACGGACGCCGATTGGGCAGGCTATCCAGACACGCGGCGTTCCACGTCCGGCTACTGTGTGTTCTTAGGTGACAATCTTATCTCGTGGTCTACCAAGAGGTAAGCCACACTCTCCCGATCGAGTGCAGAAGTAGAGTATAGAAGTGTTGCAAACATTGTAGTTGAGATCTGCTGGCTCCGAAACCTCCTCTTAGAGCTCCAGTGTCCCTTACGTAAGGCTTGTATGGTCTACTGTGATAACATTCCTGCGATTTACCTATCTCATAACCCGGTTCAACATCAGAGAACCAAGCACATTGAGATGGATATACATTTTGTTCGTGAGAAGGTTGCTACAGGTCAATTTAAAGTGTTGCATGTGCATTCTTCGTACTAATATGCATATATTTTCACAAAGGGTCTTCATCGGCAGATGTTCATCGACTTCAGATCCAGTCTCAGTGTCCACCTCCTCCCGCTCCGACTGAGGGGGTGTATTAGTGAATATTACAATATATTCACCCTATAATTTGTAATTAGTAGTAGTGTATAATTATGGTAAATATAGGATCCTTATTTTATTAGGATTCAACATTGTACACACTATTTGTATTAATGAGAAAAATTATCCAAGGGAGATTAATACATTCTTACAAATACCTTTGATTTATGACACAAAATTCAAAAATTTCTTTTATAGATATATTCTTAAACTTCGTATGTAATCAGATTAAGACATAAGGAATATAATATTTGATTGCCTATATATAATCTCCCTTTCTCTAACACTACTTCGAACTAGTGCAGGCGTTCAAAGAGATATTAAGACTCCACAAAATTTTAATATACTTTTGAAAACCATCAACAACAACAACAATACATCAGGTGAACTCTGTAAAGGGTAGAGTATACGCAGATCATATTTTTATCTTTTGATGGGTAGAAAGGTACTTTTGAAAAAATCAAGAAATATTTTAAGGGGTATTTATATATTTCCCCTTAAAAATATCGTTATATAACTCATGAAACTATTTTATGTGAAATCACACTGTATATTATCAATAATACATGTACGTCTAAAGACAAAAATGTCTATAAATTAGACTATCCATGCATAACCATCACTATGATATAGTTATGGCATGACAATTACCACATTTTTTGCATCGTTATTTCGACGGTTCATAAATGAAATTAGTCATAGATGTGCTGGTAAAGTAGCATGGACCAACCTAATAAATTAGTTGAAATAGTAAGTACTAGTACATAATATAGTACGTACATAATATAGTACTTACTAGTTATTGAAGTGTGTAATTTAATATGCATAAATCGATGGATTTTCTATAAGGGGTAATATCACTGTTATTTAATAATTTAAAAGTAGCATGATCGCTATTTATATTAATTATTTCGTTTTGACTACTTGTTTAAATTTAATTTTTTGAAAGTACCAATTTGATATATTAGCTTGGGTTGGATCTTTGAAATAGTCCACTTACTAAGTAGATCTAAATATTGAGGTATATCATATTCCTCTTTTTTACTGTTTTTAACACTGTTCTTGTTCATGATGATATTCATCATTTAGAAAGTGTGTTGAATTAGTTACTCATTACTATTTGTGTACATTGCTCTTATAATTAGAAATAAAAAGGCATGTATTTTGCCACGGGATTGCATGAAAGCCAAGCTTTAAGGTGTATATATATTTATATTTTTTTTTGCTTTTTTGCGATGGTTTGACAATTACAGAATTGTACCATCTACCACGCCTTTTAATAGGAAAATTTTACCTTGCATTCATTACTTACATTATACGATAAGAGTGTATATGGAAATACATGCTATTTATTTATTTATCGATTTGATGTAAATATATAGTGCGGTTAATTTTATTACCTCTTATGAATTCTGATTCCTTTGAAATGAAAATATTTTGTACTCCTAGATAGTACTTTCTCCGTCTCAAATTATTTATCGTGGTTATTAATAATAGTTATCTCAAATTATTTATCATGGTTACTAAAAATAGTTATCTCAAATTATTTGTCATTTTAGAAGTTCAAGGCATAATTAATAAATTTTTCTTCATTTTACCCTTTGTCATTAATGAAGATGACACATAAATATAGTAAACATTTAATGGAAATAGATTATAACTTAGACATAAACAAGGGTAAAGTAGGTCAAATATCCCTGTTAATTAATATTTCTTAAGGGGCGTGTAAATAAAAAAATGATAAATAATTTGAGACGGATGGAATATTATTTGTTTTGAGGTGTGACCTAATGATTAATGAAGTAAGGTTAATAACCAGATATTTCAAGTTCAATATTTAAGGCAAAAACATTGTGTGATTTTTTTTCTATCCGTTATATTTATAGGTATCTCGTTAAAATTAGTTGAGGTGCATACAAGTTGATTCAAGATAAAAATGCCAAGTAATTTCTTTTTATCTGTGATATTTGTACATGCCTCTTTAAATTTAATTGAGGTGTGTGCAAGCGGATCGAAATACTACATATATAAAAAAAAGATTGTGATTTGTTTGGGTACCCAACATTGTTTATTTAATTCGCTCGTGCTTGTGATTCAATGCAATGAACCAACACCAGAAAAAGAAAATCAAATTACTCGACATTCCGTGGGGCTTGAAAAGTTATTTATTCTTTCAATTAAAAGGCGTCAGCAATTAAGGATTTTTGATTTAACAAGTATCATGTGCAAGTGCAAATCATTAAAAAGGAAAACAAAAGAGAAGGAAATGAATAAATTGCTCTAAGGAAATTAAAGTGGTCGCTCATTTGATTGATAAAATAAGGATAATAATTCTAAAATAAAATATGTTAAGAGTTATTTTATTCCACCATTAAAAATAACAAATTAATAGCCTGTTTGGCTAATTTTACTAAAAGTACTTATTTTTCTTTTAAAATGTTTATTTTAAAAAACTGAGGTGTTTGGCCATACTTTTTGGGGGAGAAAATAAGTAAGAAGCACTTTTTTGAAAAAAACATTTAAAAATACTTTTTAAATGCTTGATCAAACACTTATTGTTGCTCAAAAGTGTTATTTAAATTAGTTGGTCAAACACAAACTGATTCTCACTAAAAATATTTTTAAAAAGATTACTTTTCAAAATAAGCAGATTTTAGAAATGGCCAAACATGCTATAATACTCCATCCTTTATAGTGGCAAAACAATACCTATAAACATATATAAAGATACATCTAGTAGATGTAGTATAACTGGTGGGTATAATAGAATTTAGCTTTTTCTTTTTTATTTTTCCAATTCTTGCAATTAAACAAAAATTTCCCCATAAATCCATAATACATAGAGAATAAACCAAAACAAATCCCAATAAATTTACAAACGCACGTGTCATTTATCTAGACTTGCATTGAAAAATATACGCGCCCGAAGGTTCAATCATTTTTATATGATTTCTCTGCACTGTCCTTTTCAATGGATTTCGAAGATATTTTTTTTTTATTGATTAACCAATAAGTTGATCTAGGTATATTCATGATCTTTTTTGGATTATTCCTTCTGACTAAGCATATATGGAGCAGAGCCACTCCCTTATTTAGAATTTAAATATCTCCTAAAATATAGTTATTTGTATAAATTACCTTTATTTAAATATGTATTTGAGGAAGTTGACAAGGGGTGTAATAGATAGGAGCCAAATCCCTCGTTGTGCGAAACGTAACTCCAATTTAGACTTTTTCCAATTTAAAAACAAACATTTTTCAGCAGCTATTTATGGGACTCCAATTAGTAACTACTAACTAGAGTAGTAAACTTGGTTCATTTTTTCCATTTTTGTTTAGGTTTTTCCTCTACGCAATTACGTAATCTTGATTTTGCGTACCTAAAAATCTTCTTTTAACAATACTTATGAAATTTCAATGGTTCCAATCATTTTATGAAATTTCCTTTTTAGTTATACTAACTAAAGGATCTCAGCTTCATTGGATTAATTCATTGTTGAAGAAAGAAACAAGTAACCAATGTGGATTAAGACTCACGTAATAATATTACTTCCTTAAGTTTCAATCTGTATATCTTATTTACTTTTTATTCTGTTTAAAAAAGAATGTGTATATATGTGTCTTTGATTGTCCATCTTTTTAATATATATCAGGCATTGCATTCTCCGTATAATTCAGATCAAAGCAATTGGATCTCCAACTGGGGCAAACGTTGGTTGCATGCTTAACACATGCAAGTTAGACCAATTCAATTAAGAGAAAGAAGGATATTACTTAAATTCTTTTTGCTTATTATATATATATGTGTGTGTTCAAAGAGAGAAAATGGTTAATCACAATATTTATAATATATCTTTAACTGCATTTTATAATACGAAGAATTAACCTAAATAGCCATCTATCCGACTGCTTAAGTTAAAAATAGCTAACGGATGTATAATTTTTATATAATTTATGTATAATACGAATATAACCGTGTATAATCAATATATAATTTATATATATGGACTAAAAAAAGCAAACAGTAAATCTAGCCGGCTTTTTATGTAATCTTTTTATAATAATACTATTACATATTTAGGATCACAAAAAAGAACATCTTTCTTTATTATCCACCAAGTGTTCCATATCTACATTGTATCCCGACAAAATTGAATACGCGTAAAAAAATATCACATTAAAAATAAAGACGCTTCCAAACAAATGCGACTACAAAAAAGAACATGTTTGTTCCTCGATTATAAGAAATCTGAAGTTGGATGCATGGCTCATATATTACCATTAGCAGGGCCGTCTTTGGGCCCGTGCGAGCTGTGCTACCGCACAGGGCCTCCGAAAAGCGAAAAATTTTAGGGGCCTCTTTTTTTTATTTTTATTAAATAGTATTAGCCAGAATTTACTTTAAAGGCCCATAATTCACAGGTTTTCGCAGGTCTTAGCCCAATCTAATTATTGAAATCGTATATTTACTTATATTAAGGGTCTACTTTTACGAATTAGAACAAGACCCCCAAAATGTTTGAAATGGCCTTGACCATTAGTGAATATGGATATAGTTAATATTTAGATTTATGTTATGAATCACTTGATGTAAAGATTATTAGGATTATATAAATTTATATGTAATCCCCTTATACGTAATCTAATCATATAAATCTTTTACCCTTTTATAACTTTATGCTATTATGTTACTTAAAAAATAAAATGGGGAAAAAGTTTCCTTTTTTGGTGATTGTGGGTAGACCACTAATGAATTTGTTTCTCCACAAAAAAGGAAGAACATTACCTTTTCTTTTAGCTTTTCCGAAGGGAAAAAGGGTCAAAAATATCCTTCTACTTTCATAAATTGGTTACTTTTATCCTCCATTACAAGTTAGAGTCAAATTTATCCCTCTCGTTACAAGTTAGGGTCAAATATACCTCTATCGTTAGCAAAAAGTATTTAAAATTACCTCTCATTTCTAACATATTTCCACATAAGCAAGCCTAGTCATTGGAATTAGGTGACATGGACGCCAAGTGACATTTAACTTATTCTATGTGGTGCCTATGTGGCAATTTTTTTAAAAAACAATCTGAAAATTGATTATTCTAAAAATAAATCTGAAAAAATGACTTTTATTAAAAATCTAATTTTTTTTGATTTTATAAAACCCATTTTTTAAAAAATATTCTTTAAAATTGATTTTTTAATTAAAAAATCTGGAAAATAATTTATTTTTAAATCAGTTTTTCCAGATTTTTAAAAAAATTAATCCAGATTTAAAAAAAAAAGAGATTTTTAGGACACTTTTTTTAAAAAAAAATACTTTACAGTTTTTCAGATTTAAAAAATTATTTTCCTGTTTTTTTAATTAAAAAATCCAATTTCCACAATAATTTCTTAGAAAAACGGATTTTATTGAATAAAAAAATCACATTTTTAATAAAAGCTATTTTTCCAGATATGTTTTTAGAAAATCAATGTTTAAATTTTTTCTAAAAAAATTGCCACATAAGCACTAAATAGAATAAGTTAAATGTTGTGTGGCGTCCATGTCACCCGATTCCAACGATGTGGAAATATGTTAGAAATGAAGGTATTTTTGAATACTTTGCTAATGGTAATAGTATATTTGGCCCCAACTTATAACACGAGCGGTAGATTTGGTCCCAACTTATAACAAAGGGTAAAAATAGCCAATTTATGAAAGTAAAAGGATATTTTTGATCCTTTTCCTTTTTCTGAATATATAAGGGTATATTTGACCCCAACTTATAACATGAGGGGTAGATTTAGTCCCAACTTATAACAAAGGATAAAAATAGCCAATTTATGAAAGTAAAATGACATTTTTGACCCTTTTCCATCTATGTACTCATAAGGGGGTAATATTCTTTTGTTCTTACTAGAAAAGAGAAGACCTTTGGGCTTGAAAATGGGGGAAAAGAGGACCTTGAACCCGGGTCTCTCAGGTGAGAGACAAGTATCCTAACCAACTAGACTACAACGGATTTACATTAGTCTCACCAATAATAACAATTAATCTCTGTCCTAATTTATATAATGTAATTTGACTGGGTATGAAGTTTAAGTTAAATCGTTGTCAAATAAAAAAATGTGTCATTTTTTTTGGGACTGACTAAAAAAAAATATGTTTCATTTAAATTGGGACATCGAAAATACTTATCGAATACACTCTTACTGTGATTGAGGGAAAAAATACTCCTACGAAACAAATATTGAAGAAAAGTGAAAAGAGAGAAGATGAACAACAACAATTAATTGCAAGTTCATATGTGTTGAGTCAAGATTCACTACTACATACATCATTTCTTCCCATGCTCGTATGTAAGTAACCTTTCCCCACACATTCCCATATCACATATGACTCTCTTGACGTGCATAATTTACAGACTTATACTACATATATTATAGGAAAATGGGCCAAAAGTACCTTTGAATAATTCAAAATTGAACAACTTTGTCCTATAATATATGTAGTATAAGTTTGTACATAAGTTATGCATGTCGAGAGAGTGTGCATATGTATATGCCTTGTGGGGATATGTAGAAAAAAGGTTAATTATATACGAGCATGGAAAAATATGGTAGGTAACCGTGAGTCATGACTCACACATATGAACTTGCAAGTAGTGTTTTCTGTTTCATCATCACCTCTTTTCGCTCCCCTTCAATTCTTTTAGTGACTATTTATGATTTTCATAGGGGAAGTTTTTCCTCTCGTTCTCAGTAGAGTTGAAGATCGATGTTTATGGAGCAACTCTGATAACAACCAAGAACAACATACTCAATATAGTCTCATCAGGTGGGGTCTGAGGAGAGTAGAATGTACGTAGACCTTTATCCTACATTGTGAAGGTAGGGAGGTTGTTTTCGATAGACCCTCTGCTCAAGAGAAGATGCAAATACATCAATAATATATGGAGCACTTCTGATCTGGTACTTATATTCAGTAGGCTAACTTCGATTATGCGTACTGTTGAGATTAAACTATAGTTATAAACAAACAGAAATCCGTTGTAGTCTAGTTGGTTAGGATACTCGGCTCTCACCCGAGAGACCCGGGTTCAAGTCCCGGCAACGGAAATCACTTTTTACTTTTTAGTGTTTTGGTACTAATTGCCAAGGATTTGGTTTATTATTGATTGGAAAACTATCCAGAACTCATATGCCTCAAACATGCTGGAAGACAAGAAATTTGAGTCCGGAACTTAAATGACCCAAATAAGGAGGAATTGACCAAAATACCCAAAAAAAATATATGTGACATTAATAATTTACTGCACAAAAGGAGTTAACTCTAACCATAAAGTTTACTCCTTTTGCACTGTAAATTAATGTACAATAGGTATAAACATAACGGGGCCATCAGTTTCTTCCCCGATGGTCCCCCACTTCAATTTAAAAAATTCAAACCGCCATTAACAAGAAAAATTGAGGTCCCACCTTCGAAAGTCAATATTCTCGGCTTATTCAAGTCAAAGAACAAGTTTCGAAGCTTGAATTTCGGAATAAAGCGTCGTAGAACTCGATTCCAAAACTCAAAATATAACCTTCAATCTAGGTATTTTACTATGAACTTTCTAATTATATTGTTAAATACATTATAATCCTAAGCATGATTAATGTTTCATAGTCTCGAATTTCAAAAAAGTTGTGTTTTATTTTGTGCAATTGAGGGGGGGGGGAGTCTGTGACTCCCACGGCCAGCAACCCCTTTTTATTTTTATTTATTTAATAATTATTTGATTAGAAAAAATATAGTAATCTCCTAATTGTTAATTATTTGATTATAAAAATATATAGTTAATTATAGTTAGTATAATAATTAATTACCAATTTTTAATTAGTAATAATTAATTCTTAGTTTAGGATTAAAAACATCATTAGTATAATATTAGTTAGTTAATTATAGTTGGTATAATAATTAATTATCAATTATTAATTAGTAAAGTTAATTCTTAGTTTAGGATTAGTTAGTATAATTTTTCGATAAAGGATTAAATAGGATAATGAATAATTTAAACATTGTTTGTACAAATATGACACCTCCATGGATCCCAACGTCCGTCCGAGGTCGATAGATCAATACTTAGTCTACAGGATAATCATAGGTCCGAACTATTATGGATTGGTCAGATACATATGAGGACGTTGTTTCATCCCCGTAGGGTGGAATATACGTGGGATCTTATACAGGATCGACTCCCACATCCCCGCATCTTAGAGATATTATATCGGGGTGGTATCTACTATTGGGTCTTTGTTAGTCGGGTACAACATGATCATGCTCTTGTGACGGTCATGGTTGAGCGATGGTGATCGAAGACCCACACCTTTCATCTCTGTACTAGTGAGGCCACTATCACGCTTCAGGATGTGGAGGTCATGTTTGGACTACGGGTAGATGGACTCCCATTATACACTGAGGATGTTTAGCAGAAGCCGACATTAGTGCAGGAGTTGACTAGGCTCACTAGATACGCACTTCAGCCCGGTGATATCCATGGACAAACTCGGATGTCAATGTCTTCCCTCCGTGCTTACTTGCGCGCCACGGACGAGGCGACTTCTATTGTTGACGACACAGATCAGGCGATTGTGGATCGTCGTGCCCGTCTATATCTACTCATCATATTCGGGGGCATAAAGTTCTCGAACACATCGATTCTCGTGTGAGCTTAAAGTATTTGATATTTCTGGCTGATCTGGAACGATTAAGAGATTACAGTTGGGAGGTGTTGTTTTGGCTTACCTATATCGATGTTTATGTCGAGCGTCTATTGGCGCTATGAGTGATGTCGGTGGATTTTTCGCTCTCCTCCAGGTAATATATTTAAGTGTGTGTAATTTTATTCTAAATATAACTTTTTAAAATGATGACTAATAAATCATATTTTTAATAAACCCTTTCAATTATGGGTGTGGGATATGATGCTGCCTTTTCAGCCCGTAGTTGCACATCCTATACCTGACTTCATTGATGATAACATGCCCTATGCGCGGAGATGGACGGTAGGCATATCCCGAGATATAGATATGCACCACATTATTCTTCCATTCAGGGATCAGCTTGATCGTATGACGAATGACAGGGTAATATTGTTTGATTTTACATTATTACCTTATTTTTTAAATTAAGTTTGTCTTTATTGTTTACTAATTTGTGGTCAATTTTTTACAGGCGTTTATATGGACATCATATGTTCAGTTTTTGGATCAATTGCAGGCATTTTGCAGGACTGGTGAGGCCATGTGGATGTCACAGTGTCCGTTGATACACATGAAGATCGTTGAGGATCACGCTCCCCACCGCATCTTACAACAGTTTGGGCATGCACATAATAATATTCCTGATCCGACTGATTGAGAGCACCATCACTATACGCGGAACGAGCGTTCGAACGCTCCTGCTACATACCAGGCCTTTATGCACACACAGATCGATCCTTGGACTTAGAAGATGCAGAGCATAGTGGTGGTCGGACATACGACTCCGATCGAGGTTTACATAGAGTGGTACCGGCAGATCACACGCAGTTTGATTGGCAACCCGATATACGTGATCTAGATGGCCGAGGATACGCAACACTCACGGGATAATATAAGGTGTTGTTAAGTTTATCGCACTTAAACTTAATTAATTATCTTAATTATTACATTAAAAAATTATTCAATTATTAATATTTACAAACAAATGCAACTACATACCGTACATACAATGCGATAGTTAGGAGTATAACATATGCATATCCTCGAGATAACGGGATTTGTTGCCTAGATCGTTCAGGTAGCCGAGTCGGGTGTCCAATTGGCATAAGAGGTCGGATGTATGCATGAGAGTGTTCTAGAGGGCCTGTATCAGACAGTAGATGGTCGTGGTCATGGTCGTGGAGCCAGTGATGGCAGAAGGAGGTGTGGCCAGAGGGGATGGTAGGCAAGGGAATCGTGACCGAGGGGATCGTGGCCGAGGTGGTGGCAGAGAAGGTGGCGGAAGAGGACTCCGTCTAATCAATGATCCTGACGAGCATGCTCCCGATCCCCCTCCAGCCCAACAGCTCTGTCGATTTCAAACGTCTTGTCAACTTCAGGTCGCATATCGACTTCTTATTGACCGTCGTCACCTATATATACACATGAACATCTATTTTCAGATGTACATGGGTTTTCATCCTAGCAGATCTAGAATGCGTACTTCAGTGTATGTGATGACATATATTGGGCTTCATATGACCCATTAGTGCGTGCGCAGCGGCCAGCTCGTGATCTACAAGGTGGCAGGAAGTTGCAGTACAACTTCTCATTTATAGACTTCGAGGATTTTTTCAGCCCAGAGTAAGTGTTTAAAATACTTATTTTAAGAAATTAAAATACTTATTGTAAGAAATTAAAATACTTATACTGATTATTTCATAATTTTTCATATCTTAGGATTCGCCGACAGCTGCATCTCCATCTCCATCTCCGTCTCCATCTCCAGCTCCAACTCCAGCCATTCAGGATTCCATTTATGATACTACTTCGGATCCTATACCAGACCCCTTTTAGGAGCCCGTCGACACACATGTTTGATATTTTACCAAAAGTTAATATATTAAATATAAATTAAAATTAATACTAATTATTTATATATTATTTCAAGTTCATCCTTCTGTGCTTGTGATCCTGTCTCCTTATGAGGATGAGGATGTTGATCCCAACATACCTGAAATTCTGAGCGTACCATTCTTTCGTTATCCCAAGAAGAAGCGCATTATTGTCAAGGGTGCAAAGAAGGGAAGGGAGGATGATCATGGCTTAGAGCATCCTATTATTAAGAGGAAGAAGGGTGATAGAGATCGTATGAGCCTTAGGCCTAAGGTTACTGTAAAGTCTACCACATGTGGGACCCATTCAATATTTTGTATATGTAATTAAGTTGTATAATTTAAGTTAGTATTATATTTTTATGTCTTTTTCTTAATGATAATTAGTTATCTTAGTCTTTATTATCATTTATTACTAACTCGTGCGACGTCCTAAATTAATTAGAAAAAAAAATCTCAACACATTCGAAATAAAGTAATGCCTTGACTAAACAACAAAACGCTTAAATCAAAACCTAAAAAGTAAAACACTTAAACCTAATGATAACAAGTTTCCAAACAAAACTTATTTCTGGCAGTTTACAACCTCTAAAACGACGTTCCGAACATTTAGGTATCCTTGATGTATTGAGCCTACACTAATGTTCGCATAAAAATATATTAGGTTTTATATAAAATATTAACATTCCGGAGTCTTGAGACATGATTAATCTTTGATCAAAGTATGAAAAAATGTGAATTTCAAACTTTTGAAATTATATACATTCTTTGAAAGGTACTAATGTAACATTTTTTTTGGATTATTTTGGTTCACTTCCACACTTTTTGAATCATTTAAGGGATGGCAGGTGGGTACAATTTTGCGGATTTCGCATCGCACATGCCCCAACTGGGGCGGGTATGGGTATAACTTTGGCGGGTATGGGTAGGTGGTGGATTTGCAGTTATAACCGCCTGCCCCGCATCCAACCGCCCGCCCGCCTTATACCCGCCAACTGTAATTTTATTTGTACAATTTTATATTTATCTAAAGCCCAAATAATTTGGCACACATAATTTTAGCAGCCTATAAGCCCAATAATAATGAATTTTGAAGATTCCACTTGGGTGGTGGAGCGGGTGTGGATTTAAGAATATACCCGCCTAGGCGGGTATGGATGTTGAAAATGTACCCGCCACCCGTGTCGGATAGGTGACGGGTATAAAATTTTCTGACAGGTACAGATGCGGGGAGGGGTCCCCGCACCCCGCCCAATTGCCATCCCTAAGATTTAAGTTCTGGACTCCAAGAAATTGCTTTCAAGAAACTCTCCGCATATGCTTTTATTAGCCAATATTTGGCAGTATGTTTATAAGTACAGTAGAAAATATATCTTCTCTCTAAACCCATTTTTTAATCTCGTTTTGAAGCATTTAAAAGAGTTGATCATGTAAAATGAAAAAGGGGAAGTACTGTGGTTCAATTTGAAACATGGAGTTTTAGATTCATTGCTATGCCTGAGGAAACTTATCCAAGCTTGCATTTTACCCATGGATATTGCTTTCCTTGCAGTCAAGTTTGTTTCCTTTGTGTTGAGAATGTATTCTTTTTGGATTACAACACTTGGTTATATCATAAGAGTGTCGCATTTTAGTTTGGTTGAACCTTATTTTGGTTGTGCTTGACTTGATACTTATGTTTGCCCCCGTAAAGATGATTTCCTTGTTAGAGCGGAGAGCCTGATGAGACCAAGAACAAGAAGGGAATGTTCACGAAGGGATGTCTACTAAGTCATCTGAACTAAAGACTACATCTTCATGATGAAGTTTGTGAGCCAAGGCCAACTGCATAACAAAATCATAGCTCTTCAAGAATGTTTTTATCCATATAACATGTCCTGCTAGGCAACTTATGACATTCACGTCACTGGATCAGTCTTATGTCACCTATCCAATTCTTTAACTGAGAAATCTCAGCCAGACAGCTATAGCTCCTCAAAATGTTTGTAACCCTATTATAATGAGTCTGCCCCTTTACCCTTCTCGAGTTAAACACCAACCTTCTGTTCAAACTCATCATGACGTGTGCCTAACCCACACTGAACCAAAGCCCTCGGTGCTATCACCTAATCCAAATTCTTCCCTCAGATGTAGATGCAATCATGTCCAAATGCCACCAAAGTCTATTAAACTGACTGCTGCTATTGCAAATATACAAAGACGTTATTCAATTCAGGAAAAACTTGATACAATAATCTCAAGCATACGGTCCACCAGCGTTCAATAAGTTCCACAGCAATTTCAAGGAAGCTAAAATCAGATTTATCGCCGCTCAGAAAATCACTATGTTATAAAATCCAAGCCATCTATATAGGTGCCATTCCTTTTCTTTTTCCTAGGCAAACCGCAAAACTGGATTTTCAGCTTTAGCATTTCGATCATACATGTTGCAAAAACTCTCACTTTGAAACACCAGTCAAATCCGCTTAGGGGCCACCTATGACTCTACAATTATTATAGTTGTATGGGGTTCGAGACAAAGAAAGAACCCACATATCTCAAATAGGCAAATAGGTGAAGTTGAATATTCTAAATCACATGTCTATCAAAGAATAAGATGCAAATCAAAAGGTTTCTCAACTCTTTACTGTTATTCAGAAGCTGCAGACCTTTGTGAAACGTCCCGTGTTCGCCTTTGGACACTAAAAGGGCTATATTTATCATTTCAAATACTGACCAGTTTAAATAAATTACCCAGTATACTTATAAACATGTTAAAACAGAGTTTTGTACAAGAACTGTTATGATGCCATGTCAACAACAATCATGGTCAAACTGCGAGCCATAATTCTGCTAACAGAACATTACAAAATGCAAGAGCTTTACGAAAGAAAACTCAAGAAAAATAATTATTCATATTTATTAGCAAGTCACAGTACACGAGATCAACTCATACAGATGACATCGTTCATGGATGAGCAACTATACATCTGTCCACGATGAGATACATTATTTAGTGGTTAGTTGAAGGACATAAAGTAATACTTCTGTGTATGGTATAAGCTCTGAGATGATATTTTCACATTGAACTCCTACCTGAAACCTGGCATTGGGACAGCCACAAATCTATATATTCAACAATCTTTTCCCTTACTTTCCGAACTGCATCAGGGGAACTGCAGTTTTTGGCGTCACCTGTGTTATGAAAGAATTGTCATGAAATGCATCACGGTTCATTGCTTCAAAAGAAGGAACTTCACGAAGCATCATGTCTAAGACAAGTTGATAATCAATACACAACCATGCTGGTAAACATTGTGAAATGATGTGCAAAGAAGCTTCTAAAATTGGAGTGACAATATGATGACAACAACAACGCCTCAGTCCCAAACAAATTGGGTCGACAATATGAATCCTCATTTCTTATAAGTTATAAGTGAAAAATAAGTTTATATATATACATACAAAAAAAAAAAAAAAAATAACTATAATATTAGAAGTTGATCTTATAATGTGTGGAGACTGGAAGCTATATTCAGACAATTGTTCAATTTGGTGCCAACTTCGACTAAATTTTTTTATAACTGTGGTGTTTGGACCAGCTACACGCACCTAGACTGATTCTACAGAATACCTGCTACCTCCCACCAGCAACAGATACCATGTAACTCTATCCACCCAGGCGTAGACAGACAGGAAGAAATCACCTTTAATGTTCTTATATAACGTGTGGAGACTGGAAGCTATATTCAGACAATTGTACAAGTTGATGCTAACTTTGACTAATTTTATTAGTTGAGCAAACTTAGGGTATCCAACTATTGTTGTGAGATGATTAAACAACACTTTGTAAGCATAAAAGTGTGGATGCTCTGCCATCACTAAGTATGAAAAAATTGGAGAAATTAGAACCCTCCGGATCAGTAAAAACTCTTCTTGTAAAGTACTGATAGGATTAAACAAATTACAGACTAAAGAAAGAATAAAATATAAACTGTTGAGTTTTTTAACAAGTCAAAATGCTTAATTAATGAACAGATACGGATCAAAATTTACAATATGGGTATCTGGACTGATCACATTCTACTAGCAAATCTCTACCGATTATTTATACCAAAAGATATCTTTTTAGTATGTGTAGAATGAAACAAGAGAAAATCTTTTTATGCTCCTCAAATTCCTCTCTGTGCCTTAAACATTCTCCTATTCCTCTTTTCCAAATTGCCCAAAAAAAGACACAACGAAGTTATTTTCCACACTGTTTTCTTCTCCTTTCCGATTCTCTTTAGCCTCTAGGTCGCAACTACTCTGCCACCATACTCTAACACCCAATTTGATGTCAAATAACATAAAAGCCATGTCAAAGCTGTGAAGCAATTCGCAATTACACTTATAAAAGGCAACTTTCTTTGACACCTTAGTTATCCTTATTGCCTTCCGCAAGCCCTCTTTGTTCACCCCTTTGTGATAATCCTAAGTGATAGGATCATACGGTTTCTTTCATTGAAATTCACAATTAATATCTCATTGTATTGCAAGTGCTATCAACGTATGCAGCAGTTCAGAATCATAGTTGAGAACAACATAATTATGGAGGTAAAAGAAAATACCAAGATTGATAATCGCAGTAGTGACCAAAGAGACCAATTAACAATAAATAAAAGAACTGCAAAGCAAAGAAGGAAAGATGGGGGTTGAAGTAAAAATATTCATGTCCAGGATACTAGTGGTTACGCCAAACCACTTAAATCTACATATTTTGTTGGAAATTTGCCTTTGGCGGGAGTTGCGACCGACCAACTTTAACGGCTTAAACACTAGTGTTACGTATGTTGGAGAATCCGGTTCTTCACACATGCATGATCTACTAAGTACGTAGATAACCGTAGGGCCAAGAATCGTCAAGTTTCATTGAGAAATGAAAGAGATATTGGTTCACGAAGTGAGGTGTTTGAAGCATGGAAAAATGTGGTATTGTGTGTAATTCTCCCTCATCGGTAGAGGAAGAAAGAATTGTTGTGTATATAAGACTCGAAATTGGTTTGGGGTTTGGGACCCCAAGGGATATCCCATGTGTTTAAAGGAGGAAGGACCTAGATGTGCTTCGGTTCGAGGAAAGACCACACGCGCGCCGCCGCCGCCCGTCCGTCCGTCCCGTCCGATCCGGTTCACGGGCTGTGGGTGGGCTGTGGGTCTTCTGATATTATCTTTTTGGGCCAGAGAACTTTGCCAGAAGCACAGTTTGATCCCAGAAGTTTCCAGATGTACAGTTCGGAACCAGAATTCTTTCAGATGTGCAGTTTGGTCCCTGAAGTTTCAAGATGTACAGTTTGGTCCCTGAAGTTTCCAGAACGTCAGAATTTGGACAGTCAAAGAAGAAACGCCAAGCACTCAATTCAGCCATTTATTTTGGCTGAATTACTCCTCCTATAAAGGCCAAATCCGTTGGTCTTTCACCATTTATGTTGGTGGCTTTACTACCTCCATAATGGCCATTATTTGGCTGTTATGGAGGCAGTTTTCAGCCCCTCCCTCACCTATGTAAACACCCCGTTACACCATTGTTGAGCACTACGAATAACAGTTCATACAACTCACGAAAATACACAACCAAAACAATTTTCTTCCTACAACTTGCAACCATCATTTCGTTACTCAATATTCTTCACGGTAGCATTTGAGTTTCCTTTGCTCAAGTGTTCCATTGCTGTTTTATCTTGGGAGACAAATTGTCCAGGACGTATAAAGGATACATACGGGGCAATATTGTCTTAAGGACAGAGTGCCACACTTGACTCAGCAAAAACAGTTTCCATTTTTCCGTCTTCAACAAAATTGTAATTTCAGTTTTGTGGTTCTATTGTAATTCTCAGATTTCTAGTTGAATTATTGAATCTTTGTTTATCCTTTCGAATACTTGTAATAGTTATATACTTCCCGTACTGCATTATAAAGTACAATAGAGAAAGAACTCCCAACACATTTAACATTGAGATCTGATATATGCATACCTTCAGGTACTAAAGGAGATTGGGGGCAGCCCCGCATATCAGTTCCATGGCCACAGTTATGGCAAGAGATTATGTAAGAAGGCACTGAAAGTTGAAAAGAGGTATAAGAAACAAGAATAATACGTGCAGTACAACAATTTAAGGTGAGTACTCTAGCCTCACAAAAATGTCACTTTCAGAAGTACTTTTAGCATAAGGTCATTTTGTCCGTCACTGTGAATTCAGCAAACACTTCACTTAGCGAATCATATGACAGTTATTATACATACGCCAGCCATGTTGGTACTAAGATCAAGAAGCAGATAAACCAATTATCAGTTGTTGCAGACAAGTTTATAGGAAAATATATGAAGTTATGAACCACATTAGCAGATGAATCTTCAATAAGGACAACAGCTTCCAGATCTGAAATTATAAAAGTTTTACTTTATGATAAAAAGATTTCTTGTGGATGAAGAACGGTCCATTTACTCTCTACATATTTATTTATTTATTGAAAGGTAGCAAGGTCCATTCATTTTAACAGATCTAAAACAAGCATTTTTTGGGATAATTTCATTTTTGGACCGCTTAAAATATTAATAGCCAGCAAATATATAGGTTCTGTACATCCAAGTATAAATATACATAAATATACATATCGTATACATATAATATACATACACACACAGTGTATATGTTTAGTTTAGTTCGCCTAGCGCCCGTAATTAATTTAGGCTGATGGGCCAAAAATGGAAAACTCCCTCTTTGTCCGATTAAGAACAGATCTAAAACAAGCATTAATAAAGGCCATGCATCTGTCGTGGAATATAACTGTCTACCAGTCTAGTTTCATAATGGACAGGCTTGAAGTATCAACATTAGAGCAGCCTAAATCTTACTCTCTGGGGAAGAAGTCTGTTTGGACGCATGTCTCCAGGGATCTTGTGATCCATTGGTGAAGATAATCTTTGACCCTGCCAAAATAAATATTTAACATAATAAAATTTGTGTTGATTGAGATTGATTCTGTAACATAATTATAGGAATAATATTATATAGATTGATATTGTATTGATTGTAAATTTGTAATTGATTTATGTAAGGCTGGCCAATGGGCCGGGACGGCCCGCCCCCGTCCCGAGCCCGCCCCGAACCCGAGTAAAAAAAAAAAAAGGTAGCGGGACTCGAACTCGGGACGGGACAATGTCTCGTCCCGCCCGCCCCGATCCCGCCCGAGAGCCCCCCCTTTGCAAATATAACCGTTGCACCAATGGCCATTTTAGATTTTGGCCGTTGGGCAACGACCATTTTTGGCCTCCCCCAACCCCCCCCCCCCCCCCTTAATATTTATTTTTAAAACCCATAAGTTATTATATTTACACTTTAACCTAATTTTTCAACTATAAATAACTCATTTTCTCTTCATCTTTCTCACAAATCTTCCTACAATCTCTCTAATCTTTCAATATATCTCTCTACAAGTCTACATTGTTTACTAAATATTCAATTTTATTTATTCATTTGGGAATTGGGAGTGAAGTTGGCAACTAGCTTGAGGATCTTCCATCGAGCAAAGTTTCATTTTTCAACCTCTCGATTACACGTAGACGTTACGTTGGCGTTTGGTACATTCGTTCCTTCATTAAATTATTATTGTCTATTTATTTTATTTAGCGCACTTAATTTTATTATCTTTAATTATTTATTATCATAATTAAAATGGAAGGATTAAGAGGTATGTTTAAGGGTAAGGGTGCTTCTTCTAGTAGGGGCAACCAGGGCAAGGGTACTTCTTCTAGTCATCTTATTCCTACACAGGATGATTTTGTTGATACTCAACATTTTCCTACAATACCATTAGATTTAGACGAGGAGTTGTTTTCTGGAACTCAAGAAGACTTTAATTTAGACGATGATCTAGACGATACACCCACTAATGTTGATGACAACACACCCACTAGTGCACCTTCAACTGAAATACCTCCTATTGCCCCTAGTATGAGACGAGGTCCAGCAAAACGACCATTAAAATCATATGCATGGACATTTTTTTATAGGGACGTAGAGAATCAAGTAGCTATATGTAAAATTTGTAAAAATGTTTTAAAATTTAAAACTGAAAAAGGTCACGGTGGGACGGGGGATTTAATTAGACACGTAGTAAGTGCTCATCCAGCTAGGTATGCCCAATACCAGGCTTCAAAACCGGGTGCGCAAACGCCCGCTCCATCGGGACAAGGTTCACATACTGATTCTGTCCCGGACCAAGTACAGGGTCAAATTAACCCTATGACGGAGGGAATTGTAGGCCCTAAATACAATAAACATAGAGATAGGGTAGCAATATCAAAATTAGTTGATGTGGAGGGTTTGCCTTTTTCATTTCCTTCATCTCCCGATTTTATTCATTACATTAGAGATATATATAATCCTGCTTTTAACGGTTTCCTAGATCAACTGTTAATAGAGATGTATTTAAATTCGCACATGAATATCAACAATATTTACGTTATTCATTATATCATTTTAATGGCAAAATATCTATCACGTCTGATATAGGTCGTAGTACTAACGGCCATGATTATTTAACGGTAACTTGTCATTGGATATATTATAAATGGTCTATGCAAAAACGTATCTTAGCGTATAGATATATAGATGATAGGCACACTGGTACTTTTATTGCAGAAAATATTTATCAAGTGTGCCATTATTACGGAATAACCGATAAAATTATGACTATTACATTAGATAACGCTTCTTCTGACAATTACGCAATTACAATTTTAAAAAATAGTTTAACTCCATCTTTTCCAGATCATTTTCATATAAAATGTGTGTGCCATATATATAACTTAATTGTAAAGGATGGTCTATCACTTTTTGAAGACATTCTTAGTAAAATACAATTTGCTATAAACTTTATTTTTAAAAGTAATAAAGTACAACGAAGAAAAGAAGATAAAAAAACTTGTCACGATTGTGGACTATCTTATAGAAAAATTCCACAAGAAGTATCCACTAGGTGGAATTCTTTATACGAGCAACTACTTGTTGCTTATGACTATAGAAAACCTATAACTTTATTTTTTAACTCTCATAATCAAAATTCAGCTTATATGATTGTAGATAGTAATTGGGTAAAAATTTCCGAACTTATTGTATTTTTAGAGAAATTTTTTCAAGCGACAAAAGAATTTTTCGGTATATATTATCCTACTATTTCAACTATGTTGTTTTATATAACTCTAATATTTTTATTACTTAGTGAATATATGAAAAAACCATCTTACAGCTATTAAAAAATGTTTATCAAAATAAAAAATATTTTATTCCTATTCCCACTATTTATATTATTGGTTCTGTATTAAATCCGACTATTAAAATAGACGGTACTAAATCACTAATTGAAACTATTTACGATTGTATAGAAGTACTACCACCTCCAAGTCCCAAAAATCTAAATCACCCACCACCTATTGAACAAACTAAAGAAGAAGTGTTGTCTAGCGTAGAAGACCAATGCAAAAAAATATATAGGTTTTATCAACAAGAAAATGTTAGTAACTTACCGGCTTCCATACCATCTTCTTCATCTTCAACACAACCTCACACAAGACATGTTTCTGCGGCTAGTATTGAAAGCCTCAGAAATAGAATGTGCGGCCGTACCTCTACTACTAACCAAATTAGCGAGTTGGATATTTTTGTTTTGTAGGGTTCTGTACCGTACCAAGAAGTTATCAATGAAGATGGACATGAAGACTTGTTTGAAATCTTGGAGGGGAATGAGAAGACCTTTCCGACACTTTCATTGATGGCCCGAGATGTTTTGAACATTCAAGCGTCATCAACTGCGTCTGAAAGCGTTTTTTCTGCCGGTAGATATCAAATAGGAGACTACAACACTCATTAGCCGGAGACAGCTTGGAAATTGCAGTATTATTCAGAGATTGGATACGAGCGGAGCGGAGAAGGTGCGGTCAACCGGAGATCAACGAAGAAAAAGACGAAAACTACAACGATATCTTATCCGAAGGTGGTGGAAGCGACGTGGATCAATTTGACCAACAAATACCAATTCCAACCGAAGAACCACAGGAAATTATCAAGCAATTAGAACAGGTTTTTTTGAGAATGTAATTTTTTTAATTGCAATTTTATTATGTAATTTGCAACTTTTGGACAACACCACAAAGTTGCAATTTAGATTTTAGACAATTGTATTTGTATTACAAAAAAATCATATATTTATTAAATAATATAAGAGGCACAAAAACAGTCTTGGGATGTTTTTTTTACACTATCTTGTCTTGTTTATTGTGTTTTTTTTTATACATATGTTATTAAAAAAAAAAAAAAGGAAAAAACCCGCCGGAACCCGCCCCGATTCCGACGGGATCGGGATCGGGACGGGACTGGAGCAAGTCCCGCCAGACCCGACCCCACCCCCTTCGCCCGACCCGCCCCGACCCCGCCAGACCCGAGCCCGGCCCACTGGCCACCTCTAGATTTATGTAATATTCTATTTCCTTATTTAATCATAGGAATTACTGTATAAGAGTACCCATTCTCATAGGATGTAATGCAGCAAGAAATACAAAGAAGACTCTTCTTCTTGAAATCTTCATGGTATCAGAGTCGTCGCTGCCCTTTTGAGGTGAGTTTCCTCCCTCTGCAGCATTAGGGTTCAATAGGTTGAGTTTTCTCCCCTTTTTTTAAAGACTTTCTGGCAAAGCTTCTGTCCGAAGCTAGTTCACCACCTTCTGCCAGTTCTATACTAAAACCAGCACCATAGATAGGTAGAACTCACTTGTCCGACCCAACTCCAGAAAACCCACCACAGGAAAGCTACCCATGCGCCACCAGAAACCGTTGATCTCCGATGCCACGCACCTCACACGCCGGCGTGTGCACCTTTTTCGGTGACTTTCGGATTTTTTGCTTCGCTGGGTCGTCTGTTTTTCCCGAGCCATCCCACATCATTTTTTGTTTTTTTCCGAGCACCGGAAGTGATAGTTCCGGCGTGACAGCCACTGTTCCAGGGAGATCTACAGTTTTTTCCGGCAACTTTTCAAGTTCATTTTCTTTTTTCTGACAGTGGTGACCCTCAGCATCTGTTTGTGAGGTATTTCTTCTTGGAACACGTCTAAATTTTTTTTTAGATCTTTGTTTGTTCAAATTATGGGGGACACAAAAGCAGTGGAAAATCACTCACTTTCACAAATCAGTGCTGTAAAACTAGATGGGGCTGGTACGTATCTTGCTTGGTCAAGGTCTTGCTTGCTCTTTATTAAATCTAGGAAGTTACTTGGTCATATTACTGGAGAAAAGAAAGCACCTGTTGTGACAGATGCTGGCTATGGTCAATGGGATTCTGACAACTCTCTTGTTATGACATGGCTGTTGAATACTATGCACCCTCGAATTTCTAAACAATATTTATTGCTTGATACTGCTGAAAAGATCTGAAATTCAACCAAGCGCACTTACTCTCGCAAGGGAAATGATGTCCAGATCTTTGAAATTCGAAATAAAATTCATGCCACTAAGCAAGGTGAGTTGACTATCACTGATTATTATTCCGAGCTACTTGGGTTATGGCAGGAGATTGACTACTATTAGGATCTCCAAGCTAAGTGTACCGATGATGCAGTTCTCTAGTTCTCTTTCAACGACTAGTTGAAAAGGAAAGAGTCTATGAGTTCCTTCTCTTGAGGATGCATATTCCTATGTTACTCAGGAAGAGAGCCGATGAGGGGTCACGCTTTATTCTGCACCAACTGAGAAGTCTGGGTTAGTTGTGTCTCATGAGCAACCAATGGCAATCACTTCTGATAAAGATCACTTGCATTGTGATTATTGTGATAGATCATAGCATACAAGAGACATATGTTGGAAACTACATGGTAGACCGACTAGAGGTCTGGGAGGAAAGCGTGTAGGTCCATGAAGGGGTCAGGCTAATATTGAAGAAAACGTGGAGACATCCAGAGACACTACTTTTGGAGAGACTTTGTCCCCGCATGAAGTTCAACATCTTCGCCGTCTTCTGAACAAACTTGACTCTTCTAATGTTGTCAGTTCCAATTATGTGCAGTCATGTATTGCTTTTAATGCTCAGCTTAATTCGTGAATTATTGATTCTGGTGCGAATAGACACATGACAAGCTCTTCTAAAGGCTTTCAAAACTACTCTCCTAGTCCCAAAGGGGATTATGTCTGAATAGCCAGTGGCTCCTTAACCCCCGTCTCTGGAACAAGTTCACTCATTTATACACCTGATATTACCTTATCATCCATTCTTCATGTTCATGACTTTCCTGTTAACCTATTATCTGTTAGTGCTATCACCAAAGCACTAAACTGTAGTGTCAAATTCTTTCTTGATTATTGTGTTTTTCAGGACCTTCAAACATGGAAGAAGATCAGTGGTAGATTGCATGATGGCTTATATTTGATCAATGGAACTCGAAATTCGGGTCAGGCCTTTTTTGTAGGAAATAAGGATGTCAACCAAGAAATAATACAGTGGCATAGACGGTTGGGGCATTGCACCTTTGTTGCTTTAAAGAAGTTATAAAAAAAGGGCAGCTCGGCCTCCCGCTATGCGCGGGGTCCGGGAAGGGCCGGACCTAGTTTATTTTCTAGAACTGAGTTTGAATCTTTGTTTTGTGATTCTCGTGAATGTGCCAAGCATACTAAAAACTCTTATCCTTTGAGTAATAATCGAAGTACAATTCCTTTTTCGACTATTCATTCTGATGTATGGGGTCCTACTCAAACACTTTCTTTGACTGGTAGTCGGTTTGTTACTTTTATTGATTGTTGCACTAGGATGACATGGGTGTATTGCTAAAGGCCAAAAGTGAAGTTTTCTCTTGTTTCCAATCATTTCATAAAATGATTTGTACTCGGTTTGATGCTAAGATAAAAATCGTTTGAACTGACAATGGCATAAAATACATGAATAAAACTTTTGGAGCTTATTTGGAGTCATGTAGGATAGTTCATCAAACTAGTTGTCCTTATACTGGTGTACAGAATGGGGTTGCTGCAAGAAAAAATACACTTATTAGAAGTAGCAAGATCTCTTCTGTTTACCGTGAATTTACCAAAAACATACTGGGGAATGCCGTTCTAGTAGCTGCCTATCTTATCAATAAAATGCCTCTTTAAACCCTTGATTTCAGAGTTCCATGGAAGCTTTAAAGGGTAAGAATGATTATATTGTTCCTCCAAAGGTATTTTGGTGTGTCTGCTTTGTTCACACTAGGAACTCCGGGAAACTTGATCTTAGAGCTCTTAAGTGTCTTTATTGGGTATTCTCCAACACAGAAAGGGTACAAATGTTATCACCCTCCTTTCCGGAGATCCTTTATCAGCAGGGATGTTACCTTCCGAGAATCTGAGCCCTATTTCAGTATTACACCATCACCTCTTAAGGGGAAGAATTATAAGGAAGAAGAGATGGTTTTTCCTATTTCATTGTTGAAACAACAGAAAATGAAATTGGAGAAAGAATTTAGGGGGAGACTGTTGGTCATTTGGATAGGCCTGATTTGATAACTTACCCAAGGAGAAATAGAGCAAAAGAAGCAGAAGAAGCTATCATGCAATCTGTCGAAGCCGAACCTTCTTCCTCTGGTGAGTTATCTACATTTTCTAATGAGTTAGATTTTCCCAAGGAAAAGAGTCAGATTTTGCACCAAACAACCCTTATCTAACTTTGTCTCCTATAATTCTTGTCTCCCTCCTATAGAGCCTTTGCCTTGTCTATTTCTTCTATGTCTATTCCCCAGAATTGGAGGGAAGCTTTTGCAGATTCCAAACGGAAGCAAGCTATGATTGAAGAAATGAAGGCCTTGTCAAAGAATGAGACTTGAGAACTTGTCACATCACCTCCAGAATGGGTCTTCACTGTGAAATATAAAGCTGATGGTTCGATTGGAAGATTCAAAGCGAGATTGGTGGCTAAGGGATTCACTCAGACTTATGAAGTGGATTATCAAGAGACATTGCCCCTGTTGCAAAAATGAACCCCATTAGAATTCTTTTGTCTTGTGCAGCTAATCTTGATTGGGACTTCCAAGAGTTTGATGTGAAGAATGCATTTCTTCATGGAGACTTAGAAGAAGAGGTGTATATGGAGATTCCTCCTGGTTTTGGTACTGAACAAAGTCAAGGAAAGGTATGCAGACTGAAGAAAGCCTTGTATGGACTTAAGCAGTCTCTTAGAGCTTGGTTTGACAGATTCTGCAAAGCAATGATCTCTTTCGGTCACCAACAAAGCAATGTTGATCACACCCTCGTCATAAGACATCAAAAGGGTAAACTCACACTTCTCATAGTTTATGTTAATGACATAGTAATGATATAAGATGACAAGGAGGAGATGACCCGATTGGAGAAGTTGTTGGCTCAAGAATTTGAGATCAAGGATCTTGGAAAATTGCAATACTTCTTGGGTATTGAGGTTGCTAGATCAAATAAAGGAACCTTTATTTCTCAAAGAAAGTACATTTTGGACCTCTTGAAAGAAACTGGTACGAGAGGTTTCAAGCCAGCAAAATCACCCATTGAAAGCAATCACAAACTACAAAGTGGAGTTGGAAAGTCAGTTGATAACGAGAGATGTCAGAGGTTGGTTGGAAGACTCATTTATCTCTCTCACACTAGACCAGACGTAGCTTGTTCAGTCAGTCTGGTGAGTTAGTTCATGCACGATCCTCGAGATCCTCATATGCAAGTTGTCTTTCGCATTTTGCAGTATCTGAAGTCTGCGTCAGGGAAAGGTCTACTTTTCTCCAGACATGGTCACCTCAAAATACAAGCCTTTACAGATGCGGATTGGGCAGGATCTCTAGATGACAGAAGATCTAGATCAGGTTATTGTACACTCATAGGAGAAAACCTGGTTACTTGGAGAAGCAAGAAGCAAAGTGTTGTTGCTAGATCAAGCGCAGAGGCAGAATATAGAGCTATGACTCAGGGTGTTTATGAATTTTCATGGTTACGAAAGCTATTAGAGGAATTAAGATTGTCTAAAAAAGCAAAAATTTCCTTGTATTGTGACAACAAGGCTGCAATCAGTATAGCTCATAAATCCAGTTTAGCATGACCGAACAAAGCATGTTGAAATTGATACACACTTCATCAAAGAAAAAGTTACGAGTGGTATCTTGAGTTTGTTCCATGTGACATCAGGAAAGCAGCTAGCTGATGTGTTACCAACCTCAACAGACGGACTTTCCATACACTAGTTTGCAAGTTGTGCATGTGTGACATCTTTGCACCAACTTGAGGAGAGTGTTGATTGAGATTGATTCTGTAGCATAATTATAGGAATAATATTATATAGATTGATATTGTATTGATTGTAATTGATTATGTAATATTCTATTTCCTTATTTAGTCATAGGACTTACTGTATAAGAGTACACATTCTCATGGGATGGAATACATCAAGAAATACAAAGAAGACTTTCTCTTCTTGAAATCTTCAGTTTGTAATTCCATAAATGTTCCACATTGAAGCAAAAGATAAAGTGAAAAACAAATTGAGTATTCATCCGACTAGAGCTCACACCCTCTCCAACATTTTTGAGGTGTAAAAAATTTAAGCGGGAAAATGGTCTGACGGAATATCTATGGAAACGAAGTCAAGTCAAGGAAAAGTTTTATTATTTGATTGAAACGGGATAATACCATTCTACAACCACGAAAGCCACCATCATACGCAGATCATGTTTAGAGCCTAGAGGACATACACAAGGACAAACACTTATACAAGGACAAACCCCAAAGGCCAAAACATTGCGGCCAATCAGATAGAGTCCAATCTAAAAGTCATCACCCCAAAAAGGTCTTCAAAAATTTAAAGATAAAACATACACCTTCTATTAAAGAGACTGACCATACTCTAAAACACAATCCATTATATCAAGCATCCATCTGACTCACAAACACACCCCCCCCCCCCCCGTCGGCTTGAAGTGATTATTTGGTTTCTTTAACAACAACATACCTAGTGTAATCCCGCAAGTGGGGTCTGGGGAGGGTGGAGGGCACACAGACCTTACTCCTACTTTGTGAAGGTAGAGAGGTTGTAATCCCACAAATGGGGTCTGGGTTGGGTTCTTTTAATAACCGAGAAATCCTCGAGGGCCAATGGCACACGGTTAGAAACTCGATGGATAATGGGTCTGCTCTTCTACCCTTATCCACTTAAATACTTGGCTTTTGTCTGCAGCGGGGTTGAGGAGGTTAATTGCTTTTCTTTAACAATCAAGACAAGTAATAAACTTAAGCCAACAGTGATATCATGTCATTACTTTGTAAAATGATCACAGTGTGCTGTGAATGTTGGGATTGTATAGAGTAATCTCATAAAAAATGATTTAGCTATCTAATGTTTATCGCAAAGCAAATTTTAGAAAGGTTAACCGACTGAATTCAAAAAATATATGGGTTGCTCTTATTAAGTGCACCCGAGCGGATACAGATTCTTCCTTAAAAAAACTCAAGGGTATCCTATTTCTGAATATATTAGATCAGGAAAATTTGCGAATGCTAGAAATAACTAGCAAATGATTACCAGCAATTTTTGTGCCTCCATAGTACAAGTTAGTTGCATCAACTTCAGGATAGATACCGGCTCCAAAGACATTCCTGCAAAGGTCCAAATGGTATCTGCATGGATGAATTATGAAGTCAGTACACCAGAGGGTCACACTGGACTTAACAAGTGGAAGTAACTCAGTTGAACAAAGCAAAGAATTGCTTAAATAAATACTTCTAAGAGTAAGACACATGCCTGGTATCAACTTTAGAAGAGCGAATACTATCATTCATGGGTGCAACCTGAAAATATGCAACTTCTGTGCAGACCTGGAACCACCATAAGCGGTCAGAAGTATCACCATTTACAGCAGTGCTCTTCAGATTTTCCTGATCGTATGTTTTGACGCTGACACCAAAAGTCTTAACATAATACTCCTTCACATAGGTGGCATATGCATTCTGCAGATAAGAAATACAATAAACGCTAAAAGACGTAAAGCATTGGCGAACTCTTCCACAAAATGTATTCTTTTGGGTGATTAGATCTTTTAACATGATGTTCTGTTCACAGATTATGGAGGTCTAATTAAGCTAAAGCCCTTTTTTTAATTGCAGAACAGGATACTTGTTGGAATTACCTATTGAACATAAACATCCATGTGAATATCTACTTATGTTGTTTCCCGATATAGAAGATCTACAATGTCAGAACCTAATCCAAGTGCAGGTGGAAAATTGTTCTTCGACAACCTACTAAATGTTTTGTTTAACAACTTAATGGTTTTAAGAAATATGAACAAAGGTTCTCCTTTCTACCAAAATGAATGCCCTGTTTCACTTTACACAAGTCAAATTTAACAACGTTTACCACAACTTTCCAAATGATTCTAAACTTAACCTTGGAATGCAGAAATTTTGAATTTTGAACCTTATTCAACCTTTCACTAGTTTGTAAACATCTAAGTTTCATCTTCAAGATAGATTAATCAGTCCTTATTTCACTTTAAATAATGTTTAAGTCGGCTTTTGGTAAACAAAGACAAATAATCAGTCTATCCATGAATGCTAGAACCAATAAATTCCAATACTTTTCGAGCCTAGGTGTAGCATCACCAGTTGCCGCTGAATTTAGCTGTTAGTAGAGTTACCACTAAAGAATGCATGCTAATAGCTTCTCTCTTTATGCAGAAACTAGAAACTCAACTTGGGGGGATGCACAAACAAAACCATACCACTAAATCTTCCCCAGACTTCTTTGCTTCAAGTAGTGGGATGCATAGTTTGTCTGGACTTCCATACTGAAACTAAAACATTAAAAAAAATTCAATTAGGAAAAGTACAAACTCATTCAATATCGTATGAGTGTTTCATACATACTGCTGTAACTGCAGCATCTGCCACAAAGTACAGGAAATCACCATCAATTCTCAGCTGCAAGAAAACAAAAGTTTGTATATTAGACTAATAAAAGAGAGCAAAAATAACTATGTATCCTCTTCTTAACTGAGAACATGATGTAACATGTTTATTACTTGGTCACCAATTAGATCAAACCAAATCCCCTTGGGAACATAATAATATGGCTGGCAGTATTTCCCATTTAACCTATGGCGAGGATTAATTGGTTCGAACAGTAAAACTCTAGCAAAAAGTGCTAAGCTCCCTTTCAAGAAAATGCTATAGTTTTTTCTACTGATCTCTGCATTACTCTGACAGTCTTCAGCAGCCCACAGCCCCTCATTGCTAAATAGTTCATCACTGATATGTTTCCATATGCGTTAAAGGGTATAATTTCAGAGATTTCTTCTAGAGAAAAATGGAAAGAGTAATGCAATATGATAATTAGTATCCAGAGCTACCACATATATCATCACCCAACATAGGAAAAAAAAAGCTAAAAAATTCATACCTCATCAGCGCCAAACAACGCTTTAAGGTCCTTGCGGTTTGATGCAAGTCTTGATTCTACTAGTTGGGTAATTTCTTGCAATGCTGCTTTACATTCTGGACCAGCAGATTCACCAACCTGTAGAAGGATGGACAGGAGTCAAATTTACTGATCCTGAAGAAATTGTCTGAAAAATCCAAAACAGAGCCACAAACAGCAAACATTCTTAAGGCACAGTGTCTCAACTTCATGGTGTTTGGGTCTATTCTCTTGTAAGCTTTGTTTTGGGATATATTCTCTTGAAAGTCTTTCCTTTTCTAGCTTATCCAGACTAATTTTAGGCATTTCTCGTTTGGCTACTCCCATTTGGAGCATTAAAGTTCCGCCTGAAACTTGAACGCTTTTGAATGATTATCATACCGACAATAGCTAAAGTCCTCTTTAGGAATAAGCAACTATTGAAAATATTTTGGAATTATGGAGGAATATAGGCTTTACGTGTTATAAAGAATACAAGCTTATTATATAGCCTGTCACTTTCAGACGTGTATAGGAATTAGAGGGCTTTATTCTCAATGATCATCTTCCTCCTTTAGTGATTGAGGACAGCTTGTGTTTTTTTATTCTTCCCTGTTTTTTTTTGTTTTCTCTCCCTATTATTATTATCATTAATGTTTAAAGAATATTCTAGTAAGCCTGTTTGTTCTGGGAAACAAAACAATTGTTGCAAACTAAAGTTTTTTTTTTTTTTTTTTGGGAAAACAAAACATATCCAAAAGGCTAATTCTAAAGACAATTAATCTTAAGCACAAAATGGACCTTGGGCCTAACTCAACCCAAAAGCTCACGAGATGAGGATTCTCCAATACCATATAAAGAGACACACGCCCTGGCCTGCCAACCAGAGCGTGGATAACATAATATAGGCTCGGATAACCAAGAATTTGGATGGGGCTTGGTTCTGATACCAAAATGGACTTTGGGGCTAACTCAACCCCAAAAGCTAGTTTGCTCATTTAGTGAGAATTGCCCAAGACCAAATAAGGAAACCAAGTCCCCCGACCAAAAGCAGAATAAGACAAAATACACCAAAAACAAAAAGTTTTACAATCCAAAAGACCACCTAAGAAAGATCGAAATATAACGAAGAACATCCAAAAGAGCTTTCCTTTGTAACCACCTTATCCTGATAAGAAGAAAACTACCATAAATATAAACAATCAAAGAAGCACAATTTTACCTGTTTGTCAAACTCTGAAAAGCTGTAAACTGCTTGAACTACTGCAGAGCTTGCAAGGCTTCCACAAGTTAGGTGAGGAAACTTCAGGCGAAACCATGCACTGAGAGCTCCCGAGTATGAAGTACCAAAGACAAACCATGGGTTCTCAATATTGGATCTGCTGAGCTTCACATTCAATGACTCCTGCAACAATCATTATCCAGTGAAAACTCATCATGCAAAGGGGTAAAAAGCGGAATTGGGAAGTGGAAAATTAAATCAGTGATGTAACATATGACTTATATGTACGTATTTGAATACGATGAGGTTAGCTTTATGGTGCCAATAAAAGGCTCATCAATTCACGTTTCCCTAATATTAATTATTTTATTGTCATTTTTAACATACATAAGATGCATTCACTAACAAGAATAGACTACCCACCTAAAATCTGGATCATCAGATTTTAAAGTTAGTTATAGGCCAAGTGCTAGAATCCCAAGTAGGGGAGTCAAATGGGTGGGTTGAGTTGGATTTGGGCAAGTCAAGATGGGCTGAGTTAATAAATGGGCGGGTAAAAAATTACTTGAGTTGAAATAGATTGGGCTAAAATGGCTAAAAAACGGGTCATAACCCAACCCACCGAATTCTTACTAAGTTTAAATTTCTTTGTCTGTTCTTTTATAATTTTTTAGTAGCTAATAAAACAATTTTTTGCTTTATTATGGCTATATATAACATATAAAGAAATTTCTTTTTGAAAATATTTTAACAAGATCTCTATGGCTACATATCAGCCCAACTTTTAGATGGGCCGGGCTAAAGTGGGTTGAGCTAGGCGGGTCATTAAGCGGCTTGGGCGAGTCATGTTTTCATGGGTTAATTTTGTCACCCCTAATCCCAAGGCATGTTACCTACCGTGCCACAAAATTTGGAGGTTGGCTTATCCGACTATATCATGCTATCAGAATAGAGATAGTAGTTAGGTAACCACACGAGCTATCGAGCTAGACTGTAAGAAGTGACATGCTTCAAATTGATTAAGAAATTACCACAGATACAGGAAATAGGATCATGACGCCAACCTGATAGAAACTCCTGAAAGCTGCCAAGTCAAAAAGTGCCTGCTTTGATGACAGATATTTCAGATTCCCGGTTGTTAAGGATTTGAAGGGTGAACTTTTCCCATAATACCGATGCTCGAGAGTAACGACGGCAGCTCCAAACTTCTTCGCTAAAACCTGTTAGACATGCAAGGTTCAGATAGTAACACTTGGAGATGTCTGAAATGACAAATATACCCTTACACCCTCCTTTAACTATAAAAACTGAAAACATGATTGAATTAGATAGTAAAAATTCCTGTTACACGGGACAAGGTCGGAGTGGCCTCCGTGGCGGACAAGATGAGAGAAGCAAGACTAAGGTGGTTCGATCATGTGAAGAGGAGGTGTGAGGATGCGACAGTTAGGAGGTGTGAGATGTGAGGGACTGGCGATAGCAGGAGTTAGGAGAGGTATAGGTAGGCCGAAGAAGAACTGGAGAGAGGTGATTAGACAAGACATGGCACAACTCTAGTTGACTGAGGACATGACCCTAGATAGGAAGATTTGGAGGTCGAGGATTAGGATAGAAGGTTAATAGGTAGTTGAGTTTTGTCGCACTATATGTGAGAGGCGTAGGAGGCTAGCCTCTCCATCTCCTTTTCTCCCTTTCTTTGTAGTATTAATTAGGTTTCACATAGATCCATACTCTTATGTGTGTATTCCTATGTGTTGTTTTATTTATTTTGTTATTGTGATACCTCACTGTCTTATTTTCCTAGAATTTCTGCATTAACTACGTTATCGGAAACAGCCTCTCTACCCCACATAGGTAGAGATAAGGTCTGCGTACATCTTACCCTACCCATACCCCACTGTGTGGATTACACTGAGTATGTTGTTTGTAAAAATTCCTAGTATATTTGAATTTTAACGGTAAGGTAAAACTTGTACAATGCCACTTATTGACTATGGTGCACAAATTTTATTTTAGAAGTATTTCAAAAACTGAATGGACCATTTGGGTTAAAACTTTGATCACCAATCAACGGTTACAAGCTTTTTGTGGTGATCTCAGAAAGGGCCAATCTTCATCCCTCATCTTCAAAACCTTAATTAAGGTTTCATTTGACAAAAGGAAAAAAGTGCGAAGCATGTTACTTACATCCTTCATTGAGTAAGATTTTTATCTCACCATATACTTCAAAATGACAAAGAGGTGATGTATAGGCTAAGGGTATTACTGGAGACAAATCTCTTTTTTCTTTTAATAAGAATAAAATGCAAAATGCACAAAAAATGTATGGGAATAGTTGTTGGAATATATTTTATTATTAAAATAAATTATTCATCTCCCACATTTGTTAGTGGCCATGTTAGTGGCCATAAAAGCTAGAAGATGGTCATAACTCCGGCTCACCCACTACTCCATGATGTAGAATGTGGTTATTACTCTCATTAACCATATTTTCATGTTCTTCCTCACTTAATTATCCACTACTCTCTATATTTACTATATGGATGATTTCTACACCTATTTATAGAGGTGTTTCTTCCCTGAGTTGATAAAAAGGGCAGCCCGGTGCACTAAGCTCCCGCAATGCGCGGGGTTCGGTGAAGGGTGGGACCACAAGGGTCTATTGTACGCGGCCTTATCTCACATTTCTTCCATGAGTTGATATGGAAAAATATTGTATTGTGTATTAGGAGTGTGGAAATATTATAGTGTGTATTGAGGTTGGAGTAGTGGAAGAGGGAGTTGAACGAAAGAAAATTATTTAAAGTCACCAACTTATTCACTATAAAAAGAGAGTAGCTTTATGTTGAAGAAAGGTATTCTTATTGATGGAGTTTTGGACTCTTCAACTAGCCGGAGTTATTTGAGTAACACAACGTTGTCGGGCAGTTGTATCCTGGAGGAGACAAGTCAAGAGTGTTACTGCTGGATCGATGAAGATTATACCGCAGTGGGCTTGAATCTCCTTAAAAAGAGCGAGATATCCGCGCCTCAGCCAGAATATTTATTTATTTATTTATTGTTCGTTTGTTGTAATTTTCAACTGTAATAATTTGTGGTATATTCACCAACAATTTTAAGGAGATTCAATTTTTGTTACAGTTTGAAAAATTGCGGATATCAAGATAGGAGTATCAACGTCATTTCGCTTCGACGTCGCTAGATCTCTTTAAGAGATGGAAGGGTAAAGTATTTTTTTCTACTTGCTCAACTCAAGCGGAGGAAAGGTAAAAAATTTTACCTCATATTTTTATGAATAAAGTGATACTACTTTTCAAGAGTATAAATTTTTATTTAAATTCTCAAAATAGTGGGGGTTAAAGAAGTGAGAAAAATATTTATCATGAAAAGTGATTTCTGCATCTTTATAAATGTTTTATAAAATGTGGCAAGTGCATGTATTAATCTTGAAAAATTTACATGTTATTTATGCCTCAGTGGTTGATCATTTGTCGATCTTTTGCTCTAACATTGATATTGTTAAATAAAATTAAAAATATGTGTAGCAGCCATTTTGACGTAAGGAATTTGAGTGGGGCAAAATTCATTCTTGGAATGAAAAATATAAAAAACATGTGATAGAACTTTTCTTAATTAGTCACATTATGTTGAGAAAATTGTAAAGTACAATTTTGTGGATTGTACATGTGTTGCAATTCCTTTTGATTAAGTGTTTATTTGTTTTCAATTCAAAGTGAAAAATTGTGATAAATCAAAAAGGAGTATGCTAGCCTAAATATGAGATATGTGACTGAATGCACTTGGTCTGATATTGCGTATGCGGTAGAAGTACTTAGCAGATACAAGCAAACCATATATATTTACTTGGTGCTATGTATTAGGAAAAAAATTATTATTGTTAACTCTACCATGAAGGCTGAACTAATTTTTTTTAGCTTCAGCTAGTGAAATAGTGAATTGGTTTAAAGGTTTATTATATCAAACACTTTATCATAAAACCATTATTACGATGGTAAATCCAGGCCTAAAAGGAGAAATACTGTGAGATCATTTGTGAAAAGTGGTATACGATAAATATTGATTGTGTTAAATCTTGTGATAATCTTGCAGATTTATAGACAAAGGCCTTTGCAAGAGAAAGAGTCTGGAATACATCGAGGGGGTGGAATTGAAGCCTAAAAATACATGAGTCATAAATGAGGAAACCCAACCTAGGGACTAGAGATCCTATAACCAAGTTCAATGAGAAAAACGAATCACAAGATGACTTGTTGTGGAATGCACTATTAAATTATTTATTCTCTCCCTATGGTGTAAGTGCATTTACCCTGTAATGTTTTGTAGAGGTTGAGTCTATGAACTCTTAATTAAAATTTGTAGCTCGTATGAGTGGGGTGTTAAAGTTACAGGAGCACCCTTGACAGAATTTCACTTATGTGAGTGTGGAAGTAGGCCGCTTCCTATGAGAATTCGGCTTGTTCTCAAGATCACTCATGAAAATCGGGATAGCACAAGGCCGTAATGTGCTGACTATTAAAGCTTATGTCAACACCTTGATCATTATGTGTAAGCAGTGATAGCAGTCATAGTTCAATGCTGAGCACACTACCGACTCTGGAGTAGATATCGTTGTTTTACTAAGTGGAGGTTCAATGCAGAGCACACCTTCATTATGCATCATAGCCTCCCTTCAACTAAATTGGTGAACTCTCTTATTTTAATATTAAAATGAGTGGGGATTGTTGGAATATATTTTATTATTAAAATAAATTATTCATCTCCCACATTTGTTAGTGGTCATAAAGCTAGAAAATGGTCATAACTCCCACTCTCCCACTACTCCATGATGTAGAATGTGGTTATTACTCTCATTAACCAAATTTACATATTCTTCCACACTTAATTATCCACTACTCTATATTTACTATATGAATGATTTCTACACCTAGAAATAGAGGTGTTTCTTCCATGAGTTGATACGAAAAAATATTGTATTGTGTATTAAGAGTGTGGAAATATTATAGTGTGTAGTTAGGTTGGAGTAGTGGAAGAGGGAGTTGAAAGAAAGAAAATTATTCTAAGTCTCCAACTTATTTACTATAAAAGAAAGAGTAGTTTTATGTTGAAGAAAAGTGTTCTTATTGGTGGAGCTTTGGACTCTCCAATTAGTCCGGAGTTGTTTGAGTCACACGACGTTGTCAGGCTGTTGTATCCTGGAGGGGACAAGTCAAGAGTGTTACTGCTGAACCGATGAAGATTATACTGCAGTGGGCTTGAATCACCTTAAAGAAAGCGAGATATCCGCTCCTCAGCTTGAATATTTGTTTATTTATTTTTTGTTCATTTTGTTGTAATTTTCAACAGTAATAATTTGTGGTATATTCACCAACAATAGTTACTAGTACATGCCTCCTTGAAAAAAGATAAAAGCCTTATCAGCGAAAGCTCCATTTGTGATTTTGATTTAGCTCTTCCATGAATCAAATAAGCACTTGTCAAAACTCAGCTTATTTGGGATTATGAAGGCCAAACTGGAACCTAATCTTTCTCCAGTTTAAAACTATGGACACACCCAACAAAATCCAAACGCACATTTTACATCCAGCATTATTATTATTATGAACCAAAACATCCAACCAACATTACATATGCACCAAATAATCCAATTATTATTACTCATCAGATTACACTCCTATAATCTCTATATATACGGAGAGAAAAATAAAGCTCGGGTTAAAAAAAATAAGGAAAGAAAGAAAGTTGATAAATTAATGAACAGTCAATTTTTCGTCCCCAAGTTATTCAAAACTGTGATCCTTGGAGATGAGCTCTACTCATTTAAATTGATATTACTCCAAGTATTGACATCTATAATGAACAAGTAGAAGGGTAAACTCTGCTTCACCCCAGTACACCATGCAAAATCGCATTGGTTCCCATCCTTCCATCCAGGTAAGGTATATAAGAATAGTAGAGCATTACAAAGTAACTACCTAAATGTTTTCCGTTTCAGAGATCTCTTTATATCATACAAAAAGTTTATACCCAGAGTATAAGTATTTATTTTTCAAGACTAACTTTACCTATTTAAGAGGAGTCTTGGAGTAACTGATAAAGTTGTTGCCATGTGACCAGGAAGTCACGGGTTCAGCCATGGAAACAACATATTGCAGAAATGCAAGGAAAGACTGAGTACAATAAACCCTTGTGGACTCTTCCTCGGACCCCGCACATAGCGGGAGCTTAGAGCACCGGGCTGCCCATGTAAAAATGTAACTTTACCTATTTAAAATTTGACTCCTTTTTGTACCTTTTGGACCGTGTGACCTATAGGTCACGGGTTCGAGCCGTGGAAGCAGTCACTAATGCTTGCATTAGGTTAGGTTGTCTACATCACATCCCTTGGGGTGCGGCCCTTCCACAGACCTTGCTAACGTGGGATGCTTTGTGCACCGAGACATCTATTTGAAATCATTAATTAGTCATGATTGTTACGATGTGTTTTCAGCATTAAAGACATTGATAGAGAAATTTCCATGCACACATTGCCTTGTCAAACATATAAGTCTTCATAAGAGGACATAATCTAAAAATGTTAAGGCGAGAGGCACTTTATTCCTTTAACTCAAAAAAGCATTACATCAGATTCAAATAGATATCAACTGAGATAGTTGAGTGAACACCCACACGAAAACATTTTGACCAACTTTAGTAGTGCTAAAGTGATCCTTAAGTATAAAAATCACTATTGTAGTAAATGTGGAACTAGATAGAAAATATATAGCTCAACCAATTTTTCAAAAGTTGCCTAAAGAGCATAGGTGACAGGAATGAAAGAACACTTGCTGATACAAAATAAAAGGATGAAACAAGAATTTTAAGAATGCGTTCACTAGGAATAGAGTAGAGTATCAGAAGTGAGGACTATCAACTTACACTGAGGTAATCGTTCGGTATCCCGCTGCATGCAGATTCTCCACATATTTTCAAAAATATTGGTCCATCAGGAATGCGGAAATAGTCAAGAAACTCATAGTACCTCTGACCAAATGTGCGATGATCCTACAAATTGCAGCACCGAGTTAAAGGCATACAATGGACCAATCTACTTTAGCAAATGCAACTTGAAAAAAAAAAACACAACTTCTCTTTCTATAGCATTCATTACCCCAATTTAGTCACAGGTTCTTACACAAAACTCCCCTTTGATCCATTTATTGGTTCTCAATCCTACTAGCTTTTATTTTTATAGAGCTATAATAGTCCTAGTAGCACATTTTTCTCTAACATTCAACTTCATTTGGTCCCAAAGTTGCAACTTAAAGTGACAATTGGACCCCATTTTCACCACTGTTATCTTTTAACTATTACATGAATTTCATTTCTCGCTGCACCGGAAATCTTCATGATAATAGGGACATACAGAGCCATAATTAATTTTTTTCAGGTTCAATCATACAGAAATACTCAAAGGGTATCCATACAACCATTTTTCCAGTAATTATGACATAAGATTCTTCCAAGATAACAGAGGAAATTTCTGGCCTTGATGCCTCCTTTACCATCCCCCCACCCACACACACAACAATTCTGCTGCCTAAGGCACCCTCTCTCGCTTATTTTCTCTTTGTTTGTCCCTCCTCAGTACAAAATCATAGCTTGCTGTTACAGCAAAAACAAGAATTCCTCTAAAGCAGACATTTTTATTACTTAAAAATTACAATTCTAAGAGCATATCATGACTTTTTCCAAGTAAATCGGTCAACCCAGAAAAAAAAATCTTCCTAAAAATACACACAATTATGACACAAATTTCAATATAACACAAGAAATTTTCCATAGTACCCAAAAGATATGGCCTATCGGTCAATAAAGTGGGTTGAGAACCGCAAGATCTCAAGTTCAAATCCCAACAGAAGCAAAAACACTAGGTAATTTCTTCCCATTATCCTGTAGAATTAGTTGAGATGCGCAAGCTGACCCGGATATCATGGTTATAAAACAAGTTCCATTTATCAAATTGAACTTTGTACATAAACTAATCATACTTAACAAACTTTTTTCCCCAAATTAATACAAATAGATTTCACAAAAATAATATAAGTCTAGAGGAAAATGGTGAACCCAGAAAAAAAATCTTTCCAAAAATGCACACAATTATGACAAAAAATTCAATATAACACAAGAAGATGTCCATATATCAAATTAAACACTGTATATAAGCTAATCATACTTAACAAACTTTTTCCCCAACGAATACAAATAGAATTCATATACACACAGTTGCGCAAGTTGACCCGGATACGATGATTATAAAAAAAAGGTTCCATATATCAAATTAAACATTGTATATAAGCTAATTATACTTAACAAACTTTATTTCCCCAAAACAACACAAATAGATTTCACAAAAGGGTTTACACAAAAGATATGTTCTATCAGTCAATAAAATGGGTCGAGAATCACAAGGTCTCACGTTCAAATTAAACATTGTATATAAGCTAAATCATACTTAACAAACTTCATTTCCCCAAATTAGCACAAATAGATTTCACAAAAGGGTTTACCCAAAAATTAAAAAATAAAAGAGGATTATTATTATTACGTAAGGAGAAAAGTGATCAAGAGTTTGATTGAACCACTGCTCTTCTTTGGTTAAATACTTGCTCTGTGAACTAATTTGCTGAAGAAACTGAGAATTTGAGATTCCGTTGGAGATTGTAAGCAAGTTTGAGAAGAAAGCAACAAGTAGAGCTAAACCACTTAACTTCATTCTGTCGTTTTGGGGACAACAAATTGAGGTATCTTAGCTTACTATCGTACTATATACATTATCCACCTAACACCGCAATGATATTGCGGGAGTAAAAAAAAGATCTCTCCCCGTTACCAATTATCCTTCTCCAAATTACTTAAAATAACTTGATTTTAATTTTTAAATCAACTCCATTATTTAATCCGATCCAACTAAATAATAATTCATGCATACCCTAATTCCCAACTAAGTTGTAAAAGAAATATATAAGTGTACAAAGGTGCCATAAGGAAGAGTACACGAAGGAGCTAATCCAAGTTGTTATGTTGGTTGAGAAGTTAGTTAGGAGTTTGTTGTGATAGTTAGTAGTTTGTTGTGGTTGTTACTAGTTTGTTAGAAGATAGTTAAGCATAATTAATTAGTAGTTAAAGTGTGGGTCATATATATATATATATATATATATATATATATATATATATATATATATATATATATATATATATATATATATATATATATATTGTAAGGGTGCCATTATTGTGAATAATAGAAATCGTTTTCCTTCCTCTTTTCTATCGAACACATTTCCTACACTCTTTCTGTTTTCTTCCCTTTTCTGCATTTTCTGTCAATGGCAATCCTTGCCGATTGACCTCTTCTTCATCACACAAGTTGCGCATAAGCTCAACATGGTATCAAAGCGGGTCGATTATCACAGATCGAGAGGAATTTTGTCACATGCAGTGAAGAATTTGAAGAACTGTGTTCAATTAAAATCTGAGAAACATCAATTCGAAGAATTTGCGTCCAATTGGAGTTGCAATTAGTGATTTTCAGCATTAATTGAAATCTGAAAAATACCTAAAAACACGAGTTCAATAATGATGGAACCAACGGAGAAGAGATAATAGCTATAACAATAACATCGAATATCGACCACAATCATCCTCTTTACCTCTTTCCATCGAATGCACCAGGTTCGTTATCTGTTGGAATTGTGTTGACTGTGATGGATAATTACACATTGTGGAGTAGGCCGATGAAATTAGCTTTACTTGGAAAGAATAAAATAGGATTTATCGGTGGAACAGTGAGAAGAGAATCATTTCATGGCGATTTAACCAAATTGTGGGATAGATGTAATGCAATTAGAGTGTCTTGGTTGATGGGAAATGTGAGCAAAAGTTTGCTCACTGGAATGTTGTTTAATTCTGATTCTCATATGATATGGGAAGATTTGAGAGACAGGTTTGACAAAATAAATAATTCAAGAGCTTTCCAGTTGCATAAGGAAATATTTACGATGAGGCATGGAACATTGCCAGTATCCATGTATTACTCTAAGCTCGCGGATCTCTGGGATGAATATGATTCAATCATACCACCACCTACTTATTGCCCTAAGTCGAAAGAATTTGTGGATCATTTACAATATCAAAGGATGCTACAATTTCTTATGGGGCTCAATGACAGTTAGAAGTCAGGTGATCATGATGCAACAAATGTCTAATTTGAATCAAGTGTATGCAATGGTTAACCAAGAGGAAAGCCAAAGAATAGTTGTAGGATCAAGCAGAATGATGCAGGATACAGTGGAGTCAGTGGCCATGTTCACAACTAGAAATGGAAATGGAAACACAAAACAAAAGAAGCCATACAATCTCAATGCAGTATGTGATTTCTGTCATGGCAGAGGGCACTTGAAAATTAATTTTTTTAAGTTGATGAAATGTGATTTCTGTCATAAAACTGGACATATGCAGAATGATTATTACAAACTTAATGGATATCCAAAAAAATTCAAGGGAAAGACAAAGAAGGAAAACGTGGTAACAGGAGGAAATTCAGTGTTTGAAGACACTGGACAAGGAGATAATGTATAATATTATCAGCACAATGCAAAACAAGTTCAGAATTTTCAACTTGAGAGAGTTACGCAACAACATCATGGAACGTTTTCACATGAAATCCCACAGGTGTCACAGTTCATATCAAACTGTAATTTATATCCATACCAGAACCATCAAGGAACATGCATGACAGTTAGTCAATTCACACCTAGTTAACACCAATAATTTCTCAATATGCTTAACAACATGACTGCATCTGGAGAGCCTAATGCTAGTGCAAACATGGCATGTACTTTTAATGCTGATGAAGTATTGTTAAAGTGGATTGTAGACACGGGTGCAACTAATCACATGATTAGTAATCAAAGATACTTACACAGTAAAAACCTGATAAAAATGCAGGAAAAGTACAACTGCCTACGGTAGATTCAGCTAGAATCTTACATGTTGGTGATTATCACTTAGGAGGAGGTGATATTCTTAAATATGTTTTGTGTGTGCCAACTTTCAAATTTAACCTCATGTCTGTTTCAAAGGTAACAAAAGAATTGAATTGCAGTGTTACATTATTTCAACATTGTTGTGTATTTCAGAAGCTCTCATCTGGGAAGTTGAGGGGGATTGGTAATGAGGAAGAAAGATTGTATGTACTGTGTTTGGATACACAAAATAAGTAAGGAGAAGTGAATAAATGTTTGGCAGTATCTCAACAGGCTGATGCAACTATTTGGCACCAGAGATTGTGCCATGTGCCCATGACTGTCATAAGGAAAATTCCATGTTTCAAGAATGATTCTTCTTTTATTTTGAATAAATGTGAGGTGTGTCCCTTAGCTAGACAAACTAGAGTTTCTTTTCTTATTAGTACTAGCATGACATCAGGGCCTTTTCTGATGTTACATATGGATGTATGGGGACCTATAAAGTTGAAACATATAATGGAATAAGATATTTTTTTACTATTGTGGATTATTATTCTAGATGGACTTGGATTTTCTTAATGAGACTGAAATCAGATGTGATTACATTGCTCAAAAGCTTCTTTGCTGAAGTTAATACTCAGTTTTATATAAAAATCAGAAGAATAAGGTTTGATAATGGGACTGATTTTTTTAATCATAATTGTAAGGATTTATTTCAACAACATGGTGTAGTACATGAAGGTTCATGTCCACATACACCACAACATAATGGTATAGTGGAAAGAAAGCATAAGCATATACTAGAAATTGCTAGAGCCATAAAAATACAAGTTAATCTGCGAGACAAATTTTGGGGTTTCTGTATGGAGGGAGCAATATATATTTTGAACAGAATACCTTCTACTGTCATAGGAAATAAGTCACCCTATGAAATGTTGTATAATAAAATTCCATCACTTTCTCATTTAAGAGTGGTAGGTTGTTTGTGTTTTGCAATTGTTTTAACTAGACATGATAAATTCAGTCCTAGAGCAGTGAGAACTTTATTCTAGGATATGGATCTGCACAAAAAGGATACAAGCTGTATGACATGGAGAATAGAACAATCTTCATGAGCATATATGTGGTCTTCATGGAAATAATTTTTCCATTCAAGAATGATGCAGATGACAGGGCTGGCTTCATCCAATCACATGAACATTTTTGTTATGATGATTTAGTTTATCCACAAAATATTGAGGTCACACATAGTTGTTCAGGTATTCAAGACAATGATCCAACCACTAGTGATGAACATGTTGATGCTTCAAGACACTAAGGTACTGGTACTTGTGATGAACATATTGATGCTTCAAGACACCAAGATGAAGTGCAAAATCTGACACCAGCACATATACCTGACACTAGGAGGTCTACAAGAACTAGTAGACCTCTTATTTGGCACAAAGACTATATTACCAAGCAAGGTTCCACTAGTTGCTTGTATTTCATATCAAGTGGAATAGACTATACAAGATTATCATCCAGATACCAGAATTTTGTGGCACATGTTTCTGTTGATGTTGAACCACATAACTATTCAGAAGCAGCTAAGGACAAAAGACGGGTTGAAGAAATGAAGACTGAAATTCAAGCATTGGAGGAGAACAAGACATGGGAGTTTGTGAGATTTCCAAAAGGTAAAAAGGTCATTGGATGTAGGTGGGTGTATAAGATCATGTATAAAGCAACATGAGAAGTTGAAAGGTTCAAAGCCATATTGGTGGCAAAGGGATATAATCAAAATGAGGGTCTTGACTACCATAAGACATTTTCACCTGTAGTCAATATGATTGTAAGATCTGTCATATCTGTTGCAGCTGTCAAGCATTGGGACATTTATCAAATGGATGTCTACAATATATTTCTGCAAGGAGATCTATATGAGGAGGTGTTTATGCAACTGCCAGAAGGTTTCAATACTGCAGGGGGTCAGAATCAAGTATGCAAATTACTCAAATCTTTATATGGTCTGAAATAAGCATCCAGACAATGGAATATTAAGCTGACCTCAGTTTTAATTTCCTCTGGTTTTCATCAATGTCACATGGATTATACCTTGTTCACCAAATAGAAGGCTGACAATATTGTAGTGGTATTGGTGTATGTTGATGACCTGTTGATTACTGGTGATGATCCAACACTCATCCAATCTACTAAATAGTCACTACAGGATGCCTTCAAAATCAAGGATTTGGGAGAACTTAAGTATTTCCTTGGCATAGAGTTTGCAAGGAGTTCTCAAGGTATTCTTATGCATTAGAGAAAGTATGCCCTAGAACTCATATCTGATTCAGGCCTAATAGGTGCTAAGCCTGTGCATTCACCTATGGAAACGCATCAGAAACTTACCATTGTGGAGTTTGATAAGTATGTTGCCTCTCATTCTACATCACATGATACTGCATCTAAATCTTCTTCTCCACAGGATCTGCCTTTACCATATCCTAATATATATATAGAAGACTCATTGGAAGACTATTATATCTCATTAATACTAGACCTGACATTGCCTTTGTTGTGCAATGCTTAAGCCAGTTTATGCAGGCTCCTAAGACTTCACACTTGGAAGTTGGAATGAGACTTGTTAGGTATATTAAACATGCTCCAGGATCAGGCATTCTTCTTAATAGCTCCAGTATTCCTCAATTACATGTGTCTTGTGATGTTGATTGGGGGTCCTGTCTTAATAGTAAAATATCTATTACAGGTTATTTGGTGTTGTTTGGATCTTTTCCTGTTTCATGGAAGTCTAAAAAGCATGTCACATTGTCCAGAAGTTTAGTTGAGGCTGAGTATAGAGCACTAGATGCTTCAGTAGCTGAGGTTGTATGGCTTACTGGTCTGTTTAAGGAACTTGGAGTTTCTATTGAGTTGCCTATTTCTGTGTTCACAAACAGCAAATATGCTCTTCAAATTGCTGCTAATATAATTTTTCATGAACGTACTAAACATATTGACATAGATTGTCACTTCATAAGAAAGAATTCAAGAGGGTCTTATCCACACAGCTTACTTGCCTTCTGCTGAATGCAGACCTTCTTACTAAGGCTCTCAACAGTCATCAACATGCTTATTTGATGTCCAAGCTAAGAATGAAGAATATCTTCATCTCTTCTAGCTTGAGGGGGGTGTAAAAGAAATAGATAAGTGTACAAATGTGCCATAAGAGAGAGTCATGTTAGTTGTGAAGTTAGTTAGGAGTTTGTTGAGGTAGTTAGGAGTTTGTTATGGTTGTCACTAGTTTGTTAGAAGATAGTTAAACATAATTAATTAGTAGTTAAAGTGTGGGTCATGTATATATATATTGTAAGGGTGCCATTATTGTGAATAATAGAAATCTTTTCCTTCCTCTTTTCTATCGAACACATCTCCTACACTCTCTCTATTTTCTTCTCTTTTCTGCATCTTCTGTCAATGGCAATCCTTGCCAATTGACCTCTTCTTCATCACACAAGTTGCACATAAGCTCAACATAAGTAATTCTGAATGGTATTTTTTGACTAGTAATTGCAATCATTTTTCTATGTGGTATTTTTTTATTTTGGGGGAGCAGGGGAAGCCACCTGGCTGGCAAGATTTTGTTGGGATAATTTCACTTCTTAGCTTCAAAGAGGAAAATAATGTTGTTGCTGCTCTCATGGCCCGTCTTGCTCCCAAAAGCAGAGGTAATCAAAAGAGGATCTTCAATACCCAAAATCATAGATAGTTTAAACTGATGCAGACCTATTCATTTAGAGTAATTTAAACTTTAAATAAATAGTTTAAAAGTTAACTGAAATATATATATTTATTAAATTATACTCAAATCGATTGCAGAGGAACTTCGAGATAATTTTTCAGATATTAAGTTGGTAAATATTGTAGGGATCATTAAGGATGTATTCGTCTAATTATGGGGGGGTGACCAGTGAGGGGATAGGAGGATCACATGTGTTATAGCCTAGTTGGTCCGGGTTAAATAATGAAGTGGGTTTAAAAATTGTAATGGGGTTATTTTGGGGGATTTGGAAACTTTCGTTAAGAGAGGAGTATATTTGAAAACTTTAATGACGAAAGGGGTATTTTTGACCTAAATTCGTAACGGAAGGTATTTTTTGCCCTTTCCCCAAAGTAGAGGGGTATTTCCAAAAAAGAAAGGATAATTTTACTTTTGCCTTCAATTCTTAGTATTAAAATTTTTTTAGTAGGTGTGGTGATCCTATTCTAATCGGTAATCAAAAGTAGATATTAATTATCAAATATCGAACTTTTAAAGTCTATTGGTACGATAAATCTCAATTTGGTAATTCTATTTTCGATGATTTATGCCCATCACTATTTATTAGGTATGGGTGTCCAACTGAGACTAAATCGAGTCTAATTGAGTTAAATTATATATGGTACGAAATACCAATAGAGTTTTAGTCGAACCGAGTTCAATCAAGTTTAATAGAAAATTGAGTCGAGTCTCACAGGGTATAATCAAGTTTGCTACAATATGTCTGAACTCAGTCGAGTTCTAAGTTGTTAATGTAAAGTTTATTATCATTAGGTGGTATTATTCGCCTTTTAGGGGAAAAAACTTAAATGTATAATAGATTGATTAATTAAAAAGAAAAAATGATAGCAGTAATAGTTTAAATTAACAATTATATTCAAATGTGATTGAATTATCTAGATTATTAATTAAATTAGATTTATGTTCGAATACGGTTAGTTTAGAACTTTCAAGGAATAAAATAAGTAAATTAGAAATAAATGCAAGTACCAAATTAGATTTCATTAATTTTTGAACTCTAAAATTTAATTTTTTTGAATTGCATTTCACCACCCATAAAGTAGTCTTAGTTACAATATGATTAAAATCTTGATTATATTGAATAAAAAGTATAAAATTATAAAACAAAATTACTAATTATTAATTGTAAAACTAGCAAGATAATGATTTTTTAGTTGAGCTTAATAGATGAATTTGGATTTGAGATAATCATTATATGATTGCCGATCGTGACTCAATCGAGTCCAAGCTTGAAGGAGGCAAGCTTTGAGCATTTTTTTTTGTGCGGAATCCATTCAAAGGTACTACTAGTCTTTAATTTATGCCCCTTAAATTGGAATTTTTAATTTTGTCATTCGCCTAAAAAAATGGATTCTGAATTTGAACCCATGCTCAAATAATAATAAAAAAATTGCAAGGCAAAAGTTTGTAGCAAAATTAGACCTATTCAGACAAAATTAGGCGTATTCGACAGAAGTTTGTCTTTAAGGCTGAGATTTGCCTTTAGGCCTAAATTTACCCGAATAGGCATATTTTTGCTACACAACCTCTGCCTTGCAATTTTTTTTTTAATTTTTGCATGAGCAGGGATTCGAACCCAGAAACTCGGGATATTGGGCAAAGACCAAAAATTAAATACTTTAAATTTGATTGGAAAAAATTAAAGACCACCCCGAAATAAGGGCATTCGTGCGAATTGCCTAGCTTTGAGGGTAATTGGCACTTATGCCCCTATTTTATACTGGTTTTTAATTTTTGTTTCTCTTAACAAACAATTTTTTTGCGGAATATCAGTTCTTATTTTTGCATAATAATATCCACTTTTCACACGGAGTAGTCATTAATATAATATAGCAATAAAAAAAGCTCATATGAAGTAGTAATGGGTATAACAACAAAAAAAAAGTTGGTCTTTCACCCCTAAAATATAGCTCAGGTCTTTCACCCCTAAAATATAGCTTAACTTCTTGTTGGTATGTTTCACTTTCGTGTCCTTGGTCCTCTTTTTTTCTTTTTTTTCTTCTTTTGGTTCTTTCACCCATTATCTTAGGAAATTTCATGAAGGTCATCAAACTAGCTAGCTAGGAGATCTTAGCTTCCAAGAAAAAATGAAAAAACACAAAAGATCAAGTTTATAATATGATATCATAACTCAGTAAACATACAATATAATTACACAACTTTCTTATACTTTATTCATTAAATAATAGTTGCACATATAACCAAACTATAAAGTTTGAAAATGCAAATACACACATCCTTTTGCATGTAAAAATAAGCAAACCTTATGTAAAATAGTAACATCTCCATATTTTTCAAGGAATAATATTTTAGAAGGAAAAGTTGAGCATGTCTGTGCTTAAGTTCTCCATCATGAGAGTCTCCATAAAGCCACAACTATAATTTGGGGTATCAATTGGCATTATGTTCTTATTGTAGGTTACAAATTTGGGCTTAAGGGAACAACTTGAAGAAATAGCGACAATTGGAATGTTGTCACAATTGCACATTTCAATCATATAACCATCTGGATCATGGAAAAATACTTGATCTACTTTGATCCCTTCTTCTTCTACCACTGCAGTCACATATCTCATTCCCATCTCCTCTAACATCTTCTTCACCAAATCAACATCAGTGCACTGTTTAATACCAAAACGACATAACATCAATAACAAATACAAGAAATAATACAACATAGTAAGTTTATCATCGTGTAGCCTAGCGGCCGATGAAGTCAGGACAGAAAATCGGGATTAAAATTTCAGCAGATGCAGTACCGTCGGTTGGAAAGTAACATGTAATTATCAAAATAGTTGAAGAGTGTGCAAACTCGAACAAACACCATTATAAAAAAAAATATACTTTCTAGTTTCTCTATTTCAATTTATATGATCATGTTTGTCTGGATACAGAGAGAACTAAATAAAGAAATACTTTTGTCACATATAGCTAAAGTACTATTAAGACTTGTGGTATTTAAGATCATATTATAAAAGGTAAATGAAAATTTTGAAGTTAAAGAGTTTTCAAATATAAAAAGATGTTAATCTTTTTTTAAATTAAATTAAAAATAAAAGAGTATCTCATAAGCTGAAACATGTCTAATATGGACTATGGAGTTCCATTTATGATCATCAATAGTTTACCTGAAAGGAGATGTGGTTATCCTTTGGATTAATAGGCCGTTGTTCATCGTTAACGTCCAAGTCCTCCATGGCTTTATTCTCAAGCAAGTGAATTCCAATGCCATAATTGTAAAGCCTTCAAAATTTCAAAAGTAATTTTTTTTAGGTGATATTATACTCGGAGGTACATTAAGTATATCACGTTCAACTGAATTGCAGTATTTTCGACACAGAAGTAAATAAATGTACATGAAAAATTACTAAAACTTAGACTAACATTAGATTTTGAACTAGCATGCATTATTTCGAAACTCGAAAGGTCATGCGTTCAATAATCAATAATAAGATCATAAAAGCTAAACGTATCAAAATTAAATTTTGAATTCACACTAACCAGGCTCCATGGAAATTGAAAGAGGAAGGGCGTTTGACAAGACAAAAGCCCAAGACATCTTCATAGAACCTCACAGAATTCCAAACATCTTTCACCAACAACGGAGACATGGTTCAATGAAAGTAGAGGCAATGTTTGGTAACTCACTTCCTCAATTTCCATCTTCATTTTTTCTTCTCCTGTTTTAAATATCTCTCTCTTTTTTGATATTTCACTTACTTGGTGCTTTTGATTTGCGTGGACATGTTGCTTATTTATAAGTGTAGAGAGAAAGCTTTAATCCAACTACTTATTAAATGTGATATATCAAGGAACCTTCCTAGCAAGTTCTTGTCATTGAGTACTATCGGACAAAACATGTGTATGATGTTTAACATCTTGTTATGGAATTAAGTTGTGTGAAAGTAAATGTAAAGAATTTAAGTTAGATATATATTGACAATTTTTATATCATTAAATTAATTTAATCGGTTATAATAAGTTACTATTACTGTATTTTTCAAGTCAGTATATGTCTATATCAGGCTTGCTATGGAGGCGTACTTGTTATTATAAGTCAACTTAATTTATTTAAGTAAAAATTTATATGCCGATAATGCGCAGAACCTAAACTCGAATGTAATTAAGCCTATTAATCTACATCAATCGTGCCAAGACATTAATGCTACTGTACTCCGCGTTATTATAGACATTGAGTGCTTGAAAGATACATATTTTGCTCGTGTTAAAGAAGGGGGAAATATTCTTGTAAATGATGGAAATTTACTAATGTGGAATTAAGTATATCCCATTATTTATGACTCAAACAATTGAGGCCCGCACGTCGGAAACGTCGTTTCCACACACGTGCACACAAAATGTCAAGTATCGCAAATTTCATTAGTAAAAGAGATATTGGTACGTATGTAATACGTTTGAGACATAGAATTATGGACGGTTATTGGCCAAATGACAAAGTATTCCACGTTGGTAAACGAAGGAAGAAGTGTAAGATGAAACGAGTCGGAAATCGCCGCGAAGGGCCGCAACGCTAATTGGGTGGCCAGTCACTGGAGCCGCGGCGCTAATTTACATAGCCGCGGCGCTTCAGAGGCAGAATGCTGTGACGAGAAGTTGGAAAGTTCTGACCTTTGGGCTAATTTTGGAGCATTGATTCTCCATTACTTGGCACATGAATTCAGCCATTATTTGGCTGAATGTAACCCTCAATCAAGTGTCATTACATGGCTATTGAAGGTCATTAGTTGGCTAGTTGAGGGGTCATCTCCTTACACTATAAATTGAGGCATTTGGCTCATTTGTTGAACACTACACTTAGAAAATACTACAGAATTTTCTGAATTCATCTTCTTCCTCTCTAGCAAAATTACTATACTCAAAGTTCTTCAAGAGTAACACTTGAGTTTCCTTTGCTCAATTGTTAAGTTGTTGTTGTATCTTGGGAGACTATTGAGCAAAGGAAACTTAACAATTGAGCAAAGGAAACTCAAGTGTTACTCTTGAAGAACTTTGAGTATAGTAATTTTGCTAGAGAGGAAGAAGAAGATGAATTCAAACTATTGCTCGACTCAGCAAATCACACAAGCAGTTGGTTACGTTCTTAATTTCCAATTTTATTGTAATCTTTAGTTTATCTTTTCTAACAATTGTAATAATTATTTATTTCTCGTTTCCTACAATTATTGTATCGCACAGTAAACGCACGAGAAGTTTTTATAGCCACATAAATATTATAACATGTTTAAAACTATGAGTTTCAAAAGTTTTATTGACACAGATTAATATTAAGATCATAAATGTTAAAAACTTTTTTTCTTCCCTAAATTTTGCACGAAATCAAACTATACAAACAAATTAGAACGGAGGGACTAACACAGTAATATTGTATCTTTATTTTCCTTTATGATGGAAACCCTATAACAGAACCTAGATTAATAATATCAAAATAACTATACAAACAGATTAAGTTATTTTTGTCTCAAATATCCTCTTAACTTGGTAGTTTGATCTCTTTTAGGGGTGAAGACAACCAGATAATGAAGTATTTGAAAATAATTAGGAAAGAAACTTAATGTGTTCATCAAATAAATAATGGAAATAATTACCGTCAGATACCATTTTGTCGTCTAATTTACTCATTATGTCTTAATTTATGTGGCATAGTTCGGATTTCAAAAGTCATTGTTTAGTTTTGATCGTGAATTCGAGCATGGAATTTTTAATGTTTTGAAATAAAATTATATATTTGAAAACTACGTAAAAAGTAATGTAAATCACAATAATTAATGGAGTAATTTAAAATATTTAAAAATATGAAAAACTTATGGTCAAAGAAAGACTTGTTTGAATCATGAAATTTGAAAGGTGCCACGTGTATAGGTATGTATACGTTATACATATATACATACACTATACACATAATATACATACACTATACATATAATATACATACACTATACATATAATATACATACCTATAACGCAACATATACAACGAGTATATAAATAATGTATACTTCTACCATAGTAATCGGCAGAGGGGTATATTTAAGTAAGTTTCGCATAAATAATAGATCAAGTTTAGAATGGTCCCCAGTAACGTCTCAGTCCATGCATAACGAAGCAGCCGAAGCTTGTCAAAAGCGCGTTGGAAATTCGTATTTCTTACTAGATTTTCTTCTTCTAGGATACGATGAAATGTAAATATAGTGGGCAACAAGTCACTCCTTTCTCTATTATATTAATATTATTTGAACTTTTTAATTAATGAATGGATTTCTTTGTGTCCCTCTATGCCTAGATATGTAAAGGTTGTTTGTGGATATAGTTTTAGATGATGCAACGGATAAAAAGAAAATAAGTAATTAGATGCCGAAATTTTTAAGCAACTTGGATACAAAGGACAGGTGCATAATCTTAGTTCAGAAAAAGTTCTATTGCTATTTCATGAGTCAATCTACATTGATGTAATGAAAGTGAAGGACTCACGATAATGATAGGACTTCCTGAATAATTGACTTGTTTGACAAATAGAGTCTTATGAAATTTTCCCTCTTTGCTTTCAATTACATCATAAAATGACTTGTAAGTTTTATTATGATTGTCCCTGATTCCGTTATCAAGAAATGTATCCACGACTTATTGTACTAATTTCTCTGATATATGTTGATGTGAATTTATCAAACTGGCAGATACATCTATTTTTATTGTTTTATCTTCTAATTTATTATGATTTTTATGAAGTAAAACTAGAGGAGAATGGAGAGGGGTTGCCATTGATGGAGGGCTTGGACCGTGGAGAAGAGAAAGAGAGAAAGAAGAAAAAAGAGTCGGGGTGGGGCGAAAAATTTTAGGTGGGAATATGAGATTTAACGGAGGAGGGTAAATGTCGCCTAAAGTTGGATATCAAGGGCTAATATATTATAAAAGGTCTAACAAAAGGTAAATATGTACAACTTATTTTTTAAAGTACATGGGCTTTTCTGTAGTTTAAATAAAGAATAAATTTTAGGGAAAACAATAAATTTTGCCCACTAAAAATAAAATATTTACTTGAACTTGCCCCTGTATAAACCATTTATCCTAATCTATCCATCTCTCTCTATATATATATATATTGTATTATTATTATATTAAAAGCATTAAGGATCTTAAAAATATTGATTGAACTCTTTGTTCTTCATTAAAAGACTCTATAATAGACGAAATTGTCATTTGCTATTTTCTTTAAATTTTTATTTAATTATTTTGATAATATTTCACCTAAACTTTTGGCAATAAGTAAAAAACAAAAAAACTACCTTTCTGGCAAAAGAAAATCATTGAGACAATATTGCCCCGTATGTATCCTTTATACGTCTGGACAATTTGTCTCCCAAGATAAAACGACAATGGAACCCTTGAGCAAAGGAAACTCAAGAGCTACCGTGAAGAATATTGAGTAACGAAATGATGCTTGGAAGTTGTAGGAAGAAGAAATTTACTGCTTGTGTATTTTCGTGTGTTGCCTCTCTTGTTTTCGTTAGCTTCTTGTTAGTGCTCAACAATGGTGTAATGGGGTGTTTATATAGGAGAGAGAGGGGTGGCACATTTCTTGCTCGAAAACTGCCTCTATAATAGCCAAATAATGGACATTATGGAGGTAGTAAAGTCACCAACATAAATGGTGAAAGACCAACGGATTTGGCCATTATATGAGGAGTAATTCAGCCAAAATAAATGGCTGAATTGAGTGCTTGGCTTTTCTGTCTTGACCGTCGAAATTCGAACTTCATGGACCAAACCGTATATCTTGAAACTTCGGGGACCAAAGCTGCATATCGAAAGAATTAGGTCCAAATCGTATATCTGAAACTTCGGGATCAAACCGTACTTCTGGCAAAGTTTTCTGGCCCAAAAATATAATATCAGAAGACCCACAGCCCACAGCCCGTGAACCCGAGACCGGACCGGACGGGCGGGCGGCGGCGGCGCGCGTGTGGTCTTTCCTCGAACCGAAGCACATCTAGGTCCTCCCTCCTTTAAACACATGGGATACCCCTTGGGGTCCCAAACCCCAAACCAATTTCGAATCTTATATACACAACAATTCTTTCTTCCTCTACCGATGAGGGAGAATTACACACAATACCACACTTTCCATGCTTCAAACACCTTACTTCGTGAACCAATATCTCTTTCATTTCTCAATGAAATTTGACGATTCTTGGCCCTACGGTTATCTACGTACTTAGTAGATCATGCATGTGTGAAGAACCAGATTCTCCAACATACGTTACACTAGTGTTTAAGCCGTTAAAGTTGGTCGGTCGCAACTCCCGCCAAAGGCAAATTTCCAACAAAATCTGCCGTAGCATACGAAGGAAGAAACACCGACAATTAATGTCATTTAGGTTTAGGATTCCTTTTAACCAATATGATATAAAGGAAAAAAGATTACAAGGAATCAAGTTGGAATAGATTTTATGGAAGAAGATAAATTCTTATTTCTTGGAGAGGGACTGTTCAAAACTTGGATTGGGTGGATGATCAAGCAGGTTTTCATTCAGATTCTTATTAATTAATTATTTTAATCCAAAGTATTTAATATCATATAACAATGAGATTAAAGAAGAACTTCTCATTCAAATTCTTGCTAGCTATGTGACAGTCAATATTTCATGAATGTTTAAGAATAACAATAAATTGCTCATTTAGGTAACATCATTATTGAAAATTATAACTCAAAATTACATGTTTAAAATAAAGAGAATGAAAATCTAAATACTTATTACACTAATAACTAGGTTAACGTAATAATATTATTTTTTTCATTTAAGGTGAATGTTATATCTATTTTAATATTCATTATATTTTATAGAATTTTTTGTTGTAATATAAAAAATTTAAGTTATTAACACTTACGCTAAAACTAGTTATTCTTTTTTTTTTTTTTTGATAACCCAGGTCTCGAGGCGACTTGTGCCTCCATATCGCTAGTACTGCACAAGTACTGGTACTAGGCTCCTGGGGATGATGGGACCGGTCCTTCAGCACCCCACCACCAGGTAAATCGCGAGATGTGCACCCGTGGTCAGTGTCTGCTTGCGTCTAACGGATCAATGCTACAAGGTTGACCCCCTCAAAGGCTTGGCGGGGAACGAACCCACACTGCAACATGCCCGCGCAACTTTTTAGCGTCCAGGCTTTACCACATGTATATGCTCCGAAGGACGATATCCGCCGAGTTGAGAATCGAACCTGCGACCCGAAGGTCACAAATTTGACTCTCTGCCAACATGGTGGCCTATTTGGATAACTAGTTATTCTTAAAAGCATCAAATTTTACCCGAATTTCCCTATCTAGTGCTTTTGTAGAAGACTCCTAATCCTCTTGGACATCTCAATTGGTTATCAAGGGGGATATTTAAAAAAAGTAGAAGACTCATGAGAATCATTTATTGCCTTTGTCCTTTTAGTCAAGTGTGTCTCATTTATTGCTTTTGTCTTTTTCTGTTTTTTTGTCCTTTTCTCAACCACTTCCTTTTAGTTTTACTTTCTTTTTTTTCTTTCTTTTTTGTTTGTTTTTTTTTCTTATTATAAAACAATACTATAAAGTAAATACACCAGATACAATTATATATATAGGGACTCATATATTATTTAACTTCAAACTGATATCCAAATGAGTAAATGAACCTTCTATTTATAGGAGGAATTGCTTGATGCCCAAGTTATCTTGGTGGCCAAGGCTACTTAATGGTCATTCATATAAAGTATTTACAACACTCCTCTCTGGACGTCCACTAATTAGATGATATGCCTCGTTAAAACGTTATTAGAAAAAACTCTGTGTGAAAAAATTCTAGTGAAGGAAAAAAATACACATATATCTAGTAATACGTTTTGAGAGCTACCTCATTAAAAACTAGACCTGTCCAAAGCTCGGGTCGGGGTGACTTTTCTTTTTCTGCTTGCCCGACCCTGACCCTATTTTTTTAAAAAAATTCCGACCCTGGCCCTGACCCTACGGGTCACGGGTCACGGGTCGCCCCTGACCCTTCGGATTTTTTAGCGGGCCAGAGCCGGATCGGGTTGAGGAAATTTTTATTTTTTTAAAATTGACATTCACACCTACACTACCATGAAATTTCGACGTTGAAATCTATTGTGTATCGTGAGATGTTTATTAAAGAAAAAGGAAAATAAGAAATCGATTTGGGGGAAAACATAAATTGATTGGGAAAACGGACATTTTCTAAAAATTGGCTACGACAAACCGCCTTGTGGTAGCTTGGCCGGCCCCGTCACGAAAAAATACGCAAAATCAAAAAAACAATCGGGTAAAACGGACATCCGAGCGCAGAGTTATGACCATTTAAAGTTTCACCAATTTATAACTATTTTCTCTCCCTACATTATGCTTCCGTGATATTAACAGAACGACTAATAATATAAACATATAAATAATAATCAGCTATCATTTTTATCGTATTTTATGTCGAGCTCAATGTAGATTAGAGCAATACATATATTAAAAAAATATGTATTATATCACTTAAATATTAATGGCAAAAATATATATAAGTACAAAATAAATATTGATGAAGGAAAAATAATATAAATTATATTAAAAAATACGCGGGTCGGGGTTGGGTCGGTGGTCGGGTCGGTGGTCGGGTCAGGTCAGATGGGTAAAATATTCTGACCCTGGCCCGACCCTACATAAGATCGGGTCCTCGCTTTTTCGGGTCCCCGATTTTTCGGGTCGAGTGGCTCGCGGGTCAGCTATAAGCCGATCCTGACCCTGGTTTTTTCGGGTCGGGTCGGGCCGGGCGAGTCCCCGACCCGTTGGACAGGTCTATTAAAAACCTTGCCAAGAAAATTCAATGGGACAAAAGTTTGGCTAAGGGAAAAAGAATACACCGCTTATTCTATCACCCCTTATGAAGGCCATGATTTAGATGTTGAAGTTTTCGCACTCCAATCTTGGATATCATATTCTCAAAAGTTGCAGTTGGCAAAAATTTAGTGAACAAATCTGCAGGATTGTCACTTGAATGAATTTGTTGCACATCAATATCACTATTCTTCTGGAGATCATGTGTGAAGAATAATTTTGGTGAAATGTGTTTTGTTCTGTCTCCTTTTATGAATCATCTCTTAAATTGGGTTATGCATGTAGCGTTGTCATCATATAAGACCGTGAGTATTTTTGTATCGTATTTAGGACACATCTTCATTTGATGAGATGTATCACTGATCTCAACCACATACATTCTCTACTTGCTTCATGAATAATTATTATCTCAGCATGATTCGAAGAAGTAGCAACAATGGACTGCTTTGTAGATCGCCATGATATAGCAGTACCTCCGCATGTAGACAGATAGCCTATTTGAGATCGAACTTGGTGTGAGTCAGATAAATATCCAACATATGCATAATCAACAAGATCTACACTATATTTGTTAACATAAACAAACTCATAGCAATAGTTTCCTTTAGATATCGCAGTATATGCTTAATTCCGTTCAAATACCTCCGTGTAGGAAAAAGCTATATCTTGCTAGTAAATTAACAAAAAATGATATGCCATGTCTTGTAGCATTAGAAAGATACATAAGTGCACCAATGACACTAAGATATGGTACTTTAGGACCAAAAAGCTCTTCATTTTCTTCTTGAGGTTGGAACGGGTCTTTACTCACTTTTAGTGACCGAACAACCATTAGAGTACTTAAAGGATGTGCATTGTCCATGTAAAATCATTTTAAAACTTTCTCAGTATATACAAATTGGTGGATAAAGATCCCATTTTCTAAATGTTCAATTTGCAGACCAAGACAAAGTTTTGACTTTCCAAGATCTTTCATTTCGAATTCTTTCTTTGGATATTCAATTGCCTTTTGGAGCTCTTCTGGAGTCCCAATGAGATTTATGTCATCAACATAAACATCGAGTATAACTGATTTTATTTTCTTAATAAAAACACATGGACAAATGACATCATTTGTATAACCTTTGTTTATCAAGTACTCACTAAGGTGATTATACCACATGCACTCTGATTGTTTTAGACATATAATGATCGTTGTAACCTGATTGAGTACATTTTTCGAGACTTTAAATGATATTCTTCAGGCATTTTAAATCTTTCTGGCACTTTCATATAAATTTCATTATCAAGTGATCTATAAAGGTAAGTTGTAACTACATCCATAAGATGTATTTCAACATTTTCATGTACATATAAACTAATGAGATATCGAAATGTTATTGCATCCATAACAGGTGAATATATTTCTTCATAGTCGACACCAGGTCTTTGAGAGAATATTTGTGCAACAAGGTGTGCCTTGTATCTCATAATTTCATTTCTCTCATTTCTTTTTTGCACAAAGACCTATTTATGGCCAATTGATTTTACACCATCAGGCGGTTACACTACCGATACAAAAATCTCGCGTTTGGCAAATGAATTCAATTCTGATTGAATTGCCTCTTGTCATTTTGGCCAACCACATCTTCGTCGACATTCTTCGACAGATAGAGGTTCTTGATCCTCGCCGTCTTTCATAATATTCATTGCAATATTATATGCAAAAAACATTATCTACCATAAATTTCAATCGGTTCAAATTTATCCCATCACCAGTAGAATTTAATGATAGTTCTTTACTCACTTGAGTCTCGGGTTCACTAAAATCTTCGGGATTAATAAGATCTTGATTCTCTTCATGAGATTTATTTTATAGTGCCATTTAGATCATTTTTCGGCTTCTTTTTTTTAGAATTTTTATCCTTGAAACTCAATGGTCTATCATGCTCCAAGCGTGTATGAGATTCAGAAGCTATGACACTAGTAGATGGTCCTATTGGGACATCAATTCAAATAGGTACATTCTCTGCAGGAATATCTGACTTAGTTATTCTTTTCAAATCAGTAAATGCGTTTGACATTTGATTTGTTATTTTCTGCAAGTGAATGATCTTTTGGACCTCATGTTCACATGCAAGGACACATGGATCAAAATGAGGTAGTGATGAAACTTTCCACGCGATTTCTCTTTTAATTTCTTTCATTTCCCCCCTAATTGTGGAAAATTTGTTTCATCAAATCGAGAATTTACAAATCAAGTAGTGAATAAATTTTCCATTAATGGTTCAAGGTAGCGAATAATAGAGATTGATTCAAACCTGACATATATTCCTAACCTTCTTTGGGGGGCCCATTTTAGTGCGTTGCGGTGGTGCAACCGACACATAAACAGCACAATAAAAATTTTGGAGATGAGTAATATTTAATTCATGACCAAATACTAATTGTTACAGAGAGTATTTGTTATAATGAGTCGGTCTGAGACGAATAAGCGATGCTGCATGTAAGATAGCATGGGCCCAGACGGTAGTGGGCAACCATATTTTCATAAGTAGTGATCTTGCTATCAATTGCAAGCGCTTAATAAGTGATTCAACTAGATCATTTGAGTATGAATACGAGCGATAAGATGCTCAACTTTTATCCCAACTGATAAACAATAATCATCAAAAGCTTGAGATGTAAATTCTCCAGCATTATCGAGGTGTATAGCCTTAATGGGATGATCTGGAAACTGTGCCCTTAAGCGTATAATTTGTGCCAATAATTTCGCAAACGTCAGTTTGCGAGACAATAAGAGGCACACATGGGACCATCTTGAAGATGCGTCTTTTATGATCATAATATATCTAAATGACCTAGAGGGTGGGTGAATAGGTCCACATATATCTCCATGTATACGCTCTAGGAAGGCAGATGATTCAAGGCCGACTTTCCTTGGCGATGGTCTTGTTATCAATTCTCCTTGCCAACAAGCAACACATGAAAATTCACCACTTTCAAGAATTTTCAGGTTCTTGAGTGGATGCCCATTTGAATTTTCAATGATTCGTCTTATCATTATTGATCCAGGATGACCTATTCGTTCATGTCAAAGCACTTGAATAATTAAAGTTCTGGTTTATAATTGAGTGTGCTTCAATTGTACTAATTTCTGCATAATACAAGTTAGAAGATAAATTTGATAATTTCTTCAAGATATATTTCTGGCCAGAGACATATTTGATAATACCAAGATATTCAACATTTATTTCATTTAATGTCACTACATGATACCCATTTCGGCGGATATCTTTGAAACTCAACAATTTTCTTGGGGATTTAGAAGAGAACGATGCATCTTCTATAAAAAGTTTTGTCCCCTTAGGCAGAAATAAAGTAGGTCTTCTGGAGCCTTCAATTAGTTTAGAATTATCAGAAATTGTACTAACATTTGCCCTTTTTCTAAGCAAATGAAAAAAATATTTCTCATTTTTAAATATGACATGCGTTGTTCCACTATCAATCACACAAATATCTTCATGGTTGATCATTGATCCAGATAAAATTTAAGAAATTTTCATATATTTTCAAAATAAAATATAGACAAAGTGAATATTACAATAAATATCATTACCAAAACATGATTTATACTTTATTCACAATGATCATAAATGTTGTTGACACCCAATTTTGTCCCATCTTTTCTGATTTTATTTGCAATTTTAAATATTTTTGACACCTCAAAATAATTTTAATATATAGGCATATATATACATACATATATATATATTATTCTCAATATCATTATTTATCGTCATTATTATTATTATTTACATTTTATTGTCATTTGCATTTTTTATATCATAGTCATACTTTATATCTTAATATTATATATTATTTTATTTTTCGCAAAACGGCATCGCACTTTATTTTTAGCATCAAGCATTTCACAAATATTATATTTTTATCATATTATCATCTTTATAATTTATAAATTTTGCAAAGCTTTCTTTTTATATAATAAAATCTCTTTTTATATTTTTAAACCATAACCCATTTATTTACCAACCCAAAACAAATACACATTTTTAAAAGGGGCAACCCATTTGGCCACCCCCATTTTTCGGTCAAGCCCACCCGAAACCCACCGTTTTCGGACCCCCAACCGAAGCCCAACTCCCGCAGACCACACCCGAACCGGCCCGACCCATCGGCCCAACCGCCCAAATCCCATTTATTTCCCCTCCTTTAAACAAAACAAACCCTAAAAGACCAACACCCTTACTTTCTCTCTCCCAAAATCGCCGCACACACTCCATACCCGACACCCCCCACTTCGCCGCCCGTCACCTCACTTGCCACCACCAACCCCCGACACCGCCACACCCCCCATCACTTTAACCCACTCCATTATCCCCAAAAATCCGCAATCCATACCCCCAAAATACGCTTCCAAAATCAGATTTTTTAAACCTTTTATTCGAATTTCAAACTCGTTCTTAGGAGGTTAAGCCATCTATAAATACCCCATGTTGTTCTTCATTTTTTTAGGGGGTTTTTTGGTCCGATCCGAGTCGAAAAGAGAAATCAAAAGGGGTCCGAAATCGAGAAGAAAAGGTCGGTTTTTGATGGATTTTTGGTCAGAAAGTCTAGTTTTTAAGTTTTGAAATCTGAAATCTTCTTAAGGGTATTTGTTCTTCTTTGCATGTGTTCTTCATCTTAAAGAGTCCGAAAATATAAGTTAAAATTATTGGGGTTTTGGTATTGAATAATCTGAAATTTTTGCTATTCTTCACTGTTTTTCAGATTTCGGTCGGTTCGGGTCACGTTCCGACGGTAAAATTCTGAATTTTGTTTCAATAATTTGTTGTTGGTTATCTGAAAGTTTGAGAAAAATCGATTCGGGTCGAGTCACTGATCCGGGTCGGGTCGACCCGATTCGAATAAATTTCCACATTTTGTGTGTTTATATTTTGTTGTTGGTTATCTGAAATTTGGAAAGAAATCGATTCGGGTTGAAAACATCTGATTCGGGCCGGGTCACTGATCCGGTTCGGGTCGACCTGGTTTGAGTAAATTTCCAGATTTTGTGTTTATATTTTGTTGTTGGTTATATTAAATTTGGAAAGAAATCGAGTCGGGTTGAAAACATCCGATTCGGGTCGGGTCGACCCGATTCGAATAAATTCCCAGAATTTTGTGTTTTAATATTTAGTTGTTGTTATCTGAAATTTGGAAAGAAATCGATTCGGGTTGAAAACATCCGATTCGGATCGGGTCACTGATCCGGGTCGGGTCGACCCAGTTTGGGTAAATTTCCAGATTTTGTGTTTAAGTATTTTGTTGTTGGCTATCTGAAAATCAAGAAAAAATTGCATTCTGAATCCTGTTTCGGGTCAGTGTTCAGGATCCGGGTCGGGTCAAATTTCAGAATTCGGGTCGGATATTTTAATTGCTTACTGTTTGTTTCTTTGGCACTGTTGTTATTTTGTTGGTTTGAACTAATACTGCATTCTCTTTGTTATTTTGTTGATTGAGCTAATACCGCATTTAGGCCAATGAAATTGAATTTGAGGCCACGTCCTTCGGAAGTTGTTTTCTCAGTTTCTGTTTTTCTTTACTGTTTTATTGCTCTGAATAAATACTGCATTTAGGCCAATGAAATTGAATTCGAGGCCTCGTCCCTTCGGACATCATTTCTCGATTTCTGTTTTTCTTACTGTTTTCGGTATCATTTAGCTAATTTGAACATTATACTACACTTGGCCGATGAAAAAATATTCATCGATTTTTTAGGCCTCCACAATTGTAAAGACGGAAAATAAAACTTTTGGGCAAGGATGAAACTTAAATCTTTTTCACTCGAGAGACCAACATGTTCGGTAGGCAAGGCAACTAAAGTGACCAACGAGTCATATGTTTGCAGCCACGACGTGATTGGAATGATCTTTTCAAATTTTAAGTCTGAGCCCTCCTTAATCAAAACATTTACTGTTTTGAATACGGATCCGAAGTTTATTTATATTCAACTTTTTTTTTCTAACCGTTTGTTCTTGACAGCTTGCAAGACATCTATGGAGTCAAAGAAGGCGAATACCCCTCGGAGATTATTTATTTTTGTTGTTGTCTTTTAATTTCTTTAATTCAGCTTTATTCATTCTGTATTGTAATATTATTGTACTCGTGAAATTATTGAAATGTTTAGAATAGGTAGACATAGAATTAATTAATAGGTTAGTCTAAAACTGGAAACCCATCGCTAGTTTATTTATTTTAGGCTCTGTTAGTTTTAAAACCGAAAATCGCTAGTTTACCTATTTTTAGGCTCGTCACCCATAAAATTTACATTGCATATATTTTTATCAATTTTCATACAAATGCATACTTATACCTTTTTTCAGCTTTACGTGTATATTAATGCCATACAAATGCTTACTTGTACAAAATGCATCATTTTATTAACATCTTGCAACATTATTTTTTATATTATAAAAAAACATGTATTTTTTTTAGCATAACAATTAACCTGAGTTTGATCGGATAACCGCAAGCCAGCGGATCTTAAAGGATGCCTAATCCCTTCCCTTTAGGATAATAAAGAACCCTTATCTAAAATCTCATTAGTTTCGCAGACCATAAAATCGGAGTTATTTTGCATCATTTAGTTAATATTCAGGTGCCCTAATTCATCTTAGAATAATTAGGTGGCGACTCCTCAAAGCAAGCATTTTTAACCGATCCAGAGGAATCGATGCCATCGCGTCGCGAAGCTCGGGTTAAAAACGGGTGCGACAACTGTACAAACTAGATTGCTAAAACAAAACATGACTTATCTTTTAACATGATTATACTAGGTAATACAAACAACATGAATTACATATTTCAAAAAAAATCTACAGATTCATCTATGATTACAAAATCTCTTTCTGGGAGTGCAAAGTAATTGACTACATCCAAATGCATGAAGTCATCATTATTTTCAGAAATAAAATTTGCTTCAACGTCATTTTCTGTCTTTTTGAGGGAGGCTAGATAAAACTTAATCTGGTATTTTTGGCGTACGACATGTACGCGCCCAGTGACACTTTCCTTCACATCGGTAGCATTTATTTTCTGAACTTTTGTTTTGCACTGATTCATGCTTTTCATCATTCTTTTTACACTGGTGGTATTGAAGGGTATTATTTGGTGCAGAATGACAACCATGATTAAAATTTCTTTCTAGATCACGGCCATGACCACAACCTCTTCCACGCATAGATTGGTGAAAGTTTGCCACATTCACTTTAGGGAATGGGATAGTGCCAATAGGTCGATTTTCATGATTTCGTATTAATAGTTCATATGTTGTTCAGCCATTAAAAGATGTGTAATTATGTCAGAATATTTCTAGAACCTCATCTCTCGGTATTGCTGATGCAGGTGCATACTCGAGGCAGAAAAAGTGGAAAATGTTTTCTCCAGCATATCAGTGCATTAGTTGATTTGTTATTTCACATTGCATCCCATTTATCAGTTAGAATTGAAGATTAATTTTTTTATTAAATATTTCAATAATGTTATATCATTGTAATTATAGTTATTAATATTTTTATAAACATGCCGTCCATGACGATCTTACAAAATATGTTATTTTACTTTTTATAATTAATTAAATAAGAAATTATATATATATATATATATATATATATATATATATATATATATATATATATATATTACAATATTAGTTATAAATATATGATTATATTTTCAAGAAACAATATGTATTTTAGATACTAAATTTAATATCATTTATAGATACACATATTTATCAAATGTTAGCTTTTAATTTTTGATAATTAACTTTATTTTTAAAAATTAATCTAACCGCGTAATTATACTTGTGCAACCAAACTGTACACTTGTAATTACACTATAATTACTTTATGGCAAACGAACAAGTCATCGTAATTACAATACTGTGTAATTATCAAGCTGCATAATTACTACCATAATAATTACACCAATTTCAATTACCATGTGACTTTCCAAACATACCCTTACATATTCTTTCACACTTCTATTCTAGACTAGAAAAGTGCAGTTAGAGAAAAAAAATGATTAATACTACTAATGTTTTTGGTTTGACAGCTATTAAAGTTTTTAGTGACATCTATGTTTCTTGGCATTATTTGATTTTATTCTTTAATTGAGATTGCAACCTTTTGAGATTGTATGATTGAGAAAAAAACGGACTAAAAATTGATGAAACAAATATATTTTACTTAATCAGGAATTTAGAATATTATGTTATTCAAATTTCAAAGTAGAGTTGGGCATAAAATTTCGAAAATTGAATTATCAAACTGAATCGAGGATTTTGATAATTTGGTATTCGATATTTCAGTTTTCAATTGGGTTTTCGGGAATGAAATTCAAAAATTCTGTATTGAATTTCGGTAATCAAGAAAGAAAATTTTACCGTTCAATACCATTTATTTAGGCGTGCATCATTTATATTTCATTGTTTTCCAAATATCCCCTTGATAACCAATTGAGTTGTCCAAGCGGACTTTTATATTTCATTGTTGTCTGTACATTTGTCTAGATTTCATTATTTGTGTTCGTGTCTCATTCTTACAAGAAGTAATAACATTACTCATTAACCGGGTGCTGCAAGTAACTATTTTACTTTCCTTCTATTTTAATTGAAGAAATCTAACAACTTTGTGTTTCTGTTGCTTTTCTATCTATCAAGTTTAACATGCACATACCCTTTTAAGTAGGCTGCTATTTCCTTGAAAAATCAAGTGCAAGTGTCAGGTTGTCTCAACTATTTCTCTGGAATATGAGCAAATGTTTTTTTTCCATATATCTATAAAATAAAGCAAAATAATAATAAAAAAATACGAGCATGTAATTATCAACAATTATCACCCCTCCCCCCTCTCCACAAAAATTGAAGAGTATAATTACACCCCACAATTATATTTAATTACATGTTGACCTATTAATTAATTGATCATGTAAACATGCCAAAATAGTGTAATTATTCCGAAATCCAATTATATGGTGGCTTTCCACACATGTTCTAAATGTTTTTCCTTGTCCCTTAAAGAACTATTTCCATAAATCTAAATGGACAAGGAAATAAAATAAAATCGAGCGCTATAAATACCCCTCTATCTTTCCTCTCTCAACGCACCATGCCATTTGAGTTTTTCTAGGGCTTTTATTCCTCTTAATTTCTCCCAAATTTAACATCGATTCAATGGTGTCATCATCATCATGGCATCATCATCATCATCATCAAAAACTGGCCTGAAAAAAATGCTGACACTGAAATCCTCCGATGGCGATGAATTCGAACTGGAAGAATCGATCGTCATTCAATGTCAAACAATCAAACACATGGTGGAGGACGGTTTCAGCCTCATCCCGCTCCAAAACGTTGATACCAAAACTCTAACAAAAATTATCGAGTACATGAAGAAGCACGCCGAGAAGACGGAATCAAACAAAGAAGAAATTAAAAATTTTAACAAGGAATTCGTCAAAGGTAGCTTTGATGACCAGTTTGAACTTGTATCGGCCGCTAACTATCTTCACATTAACGGTTTGATGGATCTCTTGTGTCAATCGATTGCTGATAGAATTAATAACAAGTCGGTAAGGGCTGTTAGAGAGATATTCAACATCTCTAATGATTACACCCCAGATGAAGAAGAAAAGGTTCGTGATGAGCATAAGTGGGCGCATGAAGGAGGAGAATTTGATGAATCTCTTGATTAGATTAATTTGTCTCTTATGTTTTATCTTTTATGTAGTTCAGGGTTCTGAGTTTTACTGGTAGCAGAGTTTAGCAATTCTGAATTCTTATTAATTATTTCGGGTTCAAATTTAGAAATTTATATACCATCAATTCCAAATACTGATTTGATATATTGTGTGATCAAGGATTGACTACCTATGAGTACATTAGGTGGATTATACAGCTAGAGAAGGTGAGTTTGTGCTATTTAGATCATTTTGAGCCTGAAGGCATACTCCTTATGGTTTGTTAGCCAAGTATCTGGTGAGAGCTTCGAGAGATATATTAAGCAAAATAAACAAGAACTAGCTATGTAGATGTTTTGGGTGCCTGATTAATCAGCCTTTTCTAGTTGTTAAGGTCAGATCTGATATAGGTGAAGTCAATAGCAACAAATACAGAGAGTGAGCTTAGATCTTGCGCTTTCTCCTAATATCTCCTTCCCCGTCGGTCAGTCGATTTAAGATACAACTTCTATCTCAGTCTTGTCTTGCGACAAATGTTTTGGAACGGAACTATCAAATGGAGGAACAAGTTAAGCGTAGGCCTTCTTTGAGTCTGATCTCATCAGCACGGATAGGCAACAAATCATTTTTTGGGAAGTCCATACGGATGACTTCCTCTAGTAATGATTCTATCTCCTCAAGGGTATCTTAACTCCTACTTTATTCTCAACAGTATTAGATTGAAGCTAGTACTAAGATAAGACGATTTCAACTCATCGGCCTTGATATAGCAGATGTGAATTGCATGGGGTCACTATTCCTCTACCAAATGTGGAAGAAAAAAAGAATACAATTACATTGGTTCATACAAATGTGTGGTTATTAATTGACCGAATACATAAACAAAAACTTAAAATTAATGTTAGCAATTATTTAACTATGTTAATGACTAGATAAACACTTCTTACTGACAAAGGTATATCTTGTAAACTGTTGGGTCCCTTAAATCACCTCTCAAAGAGACAATAATTGTGAGATGAATTTGAATTTGTTAATTCTTTCTTTGATTGAGTTTTTAATAAAAGTGGAATGAAATAAAAGAGCTGATATAAGAGAAAGAGAAGGGAAAGGATTAATGGGTTACTAATGTTCCCTTTTAACTAAGGGATCGCGGGTTTAAAAAAAGGCTTAATGGGTAATTTTGTCGGATTAAAGGGTTACCGGATTTTTATTCCACGTGTGTGTGCTTAGCAGGTCAGCCTTTAGTATTAAGTATATGTGTGGACCAAAAAATTAACTACGAGGACATTTTTATATCAAAATTTTACGGAGGGTGAAAGTGGTCCGTTTCACATAGTTTAAGACATGGTTTAAGAATATTTTAGCTCCTTTTCGTTTATTTTTTTTTATAATGGTGGTGACCAGACTAATTTGAGCTCACATCAACTATTTCATTTAACATTTGCTACCTCTCACCCACGTAATGATATCAGATAACTTTGTCTTTAACCTTGAATACTGCCGTTTCTTTTAATTTAGTTCCTTTTCCACCAAAGAAGACTCCTATGGTAACTATTCAAAAAAGAGCAAGGAGAAGAGTTCTAGTATAACACTATAACAAAAACAAACACCAAAGAAAGTATTTTGTTTTTTTGAATGTTTTCATATTATTTAAAAAAAACAATGTCAGGTGTTTGGACAAGAAAACAGTTAAAGAGGAAAAAGAAATGAATGAGGAGAGTACATTTTTAGAATAGTGGATATGAATGAGGAGAGTATATTTTAATATATAGGTATAGTGTGTTATCCGAAGCTATTAAATTCGGTTCAACCCACTCGTTACACTAGAAATCCGCGCCCTTGATCACTAGTGTTAGAATATATGACTATTGTTAATGATCTTTTATATTATTAGTGATTAGGTGAATATTGTTAGTGATCTTATTAGTGATTAGGTGAATATTGTTAGTGATCTGATTAGTGATCATTTGTATCATTAGTGATTAGGTGTATATTTAGTTTTCTAGAATCAATATTATACCTCATGTATATAAGTCACTTAAGTTAATGAAATGAGCAAGGAATTACCTTCTTTCATGGTATCAGTTAGTCTTGGGCAAATTTTCCTCTTTTCTCCTCCATATTCTCATAAGCCGTCGTGCTTCCTCCTCCGCCCAAACTACCTTCCCGTCAACCATGTCTGACACAAAGAATACTTTCCATCATGCTCTTGCAGTCTCCAACATCAAGAACAACATTCCTATCGTCCTTAAAATGGAGAACGTCCAATATGCGACATGGGCGGAGCTTTTTAAAATTCACGCAAGGTCTCATAGAGTCCTCCATCACATCGTCAAACCTGAAAAAGGCAAGGAGAGGGTGCCTTCAACCGATGATGAAAAAGAGTTATGGGCAACCCTTGATGTTACGGTCCTACAATGTATTTATTCCACCATCTCTACTGGACCTCTTGCATACAATTATCAAACCCGACGCAATGACAATGAAAGCATGGAATAGGTTGCATGATATATTCCAAGATAACAAAATTTCTCATGCTGTAACACTTGAGCAAGAATTCTCTAACACAACTATGTAGAACTTCTCGAATGCTTCCGCATATCGTCAAAGGCTCAAGGAATTATCGGATCACTCAAGAACATCGGGGCACCGGTCACAATGATCGTCTCGTTCTTCAAATGGTTGCGGGCCTCACCGAAGCCTATAATGGGGTTGAAACTCTCATTCGCCAAAGCAATCCTCTCCCTCCATTCTACTAAGCTCGTTCCATGCTCACTCTTGAAGATGCGGGGTTGGCTAAAAAGGCTGCAACCAGAGCAAATTCCGCCATGGTGGCTCCACGTCTCGCGAAACAGATGACTCTCCCTCATTCTCTGAAAATTATACTCAAAACCGTAATAACGGTGGTGGCAAAAAGGGTCAAAACCAAAATAACGACAGGAAAACCGTGGCGGCGACCGCGTTGGGTGGTAAGGGTGGTGGCCGCAGTGGCAGCCGTGGCAACCGTGGTGGCAGCCAACAACAGTGGCAACCGACGTGGGCCAGTAGGCAGCAGCAACAACAGCAGTGGCCAACGACGTGGGCCAGCAGACAACAACAGTGGCAACCGACGTGGGCCAGTATGCAGCAGTAACAACAGCAGTGGCCAACGACGTGGGCCAGCAGACAACAATGGCCCAGTATGCACTAGCTTTGGCCCATTCCTCTGTGCCTATACCCAGCTGCTGCTTGGGCCAGGCCCAGTAGTCAACAGAGGCCACAGCTTGGGCAGCCTAGCCTTTTTAGGCCTAGACCACATCAGGCCTTCACGACATCATCCCCACCAAATCCCACAGATATCGATGCAGTGATGCATACTCTTAGGCTAAATCATCCGGATGCAAATTGATACATGTGTGCCGGTGCTACTTCTCATATGACATCCGTGCAAAGTAATCTCTCGTCTTATTTCAATTTGATTAAAAATCATGGCATAATTATTGGTAATGGTTATTCAATTCCAATTCGTGGTTATGGTCACACAAATTTATCTCCCCCGAACCCATCTTTAGTCTTGAAAAATGTCCTTCATGCTCCTCAACTGATTAAAAATTTGGTGTCGGTTAGGAAATTTACAACTAATAACTTGGTTTCTGTTGAGTTTGATCCATTTGGGTTTTATGTGAAGGATTTCCAGACGGGAATTCGTCTAATGAGATGTGATAGTCAGGGCGAGCTTTATCCCATCACCACCACCATCTCCATAAATCAAGCCACACATTCAACCTTTGCAGCTTTAGCACCTTCTTTATGGCATGAACGTTTGGGTCATCCGGTGCATATGTTTTTGCCTCCCTAAGACAAAATAAATTTATTAAGTGTAATCGAACTCATAGCTCTAATATTTGTCCCTCGTGTCCTCTTGGGAAACATGTTAAACTGCCTTTTGTTGCTTCTAATTCTAGTGCTATATTGCCATTTGATATTATCCATAGTGATATTTGGACATCTCCCGTTTTGAGCTCTTCGGGCCACCGTTATTATGTTTTATTATTTGATGATTACTCTAATTTTTTATGGATATTTCCGTTATAAAAAAAATCTCAAGTCTATTCAACATTTCTATTATTTAGAGCATTTATCCGTATTCAATTTGAACGGAAGGTTAAGAACATTCAATGTGATAATGGAAGGAAATTTGATAATGGGTCATTTTGGAAATTTTGTAAGGTTAATGGTTTATCTTTCCGTCTCTCATGTCCACATACTTCATCATAAAATGGAAAAGCCCATGCATCATTATCGCATTCATTTTGGCATCATGCATTACAAATGGCAACTTACCTTCTCAACATCCTCTCGAGCAAGGGATTAGCCTACCAATCTCCGCTCAAAATTCTTTATAAAAAAGACCCTCTTATTCTCATCTTTGGGTATTTGGATCTTTATGTTATCCTCTTTTTCCCTCCACTGCCATAAACAAACTTCAAGCCCGCTCTACTCCATGTATTTTTTTGAGTTACCCCTCTAATTATCGTGGTTACAAATGCTATAATTTATCCTCTGATAAAATTATCATTAGTCGCCATGTCATTTTGACGAAACTCAATTTTCGTTCACTAAGTTGCATAGCCCAACGTTCCATTCTTATTGTTTTTTGGATGATAGGCTTTCTCCATATATGGTCCACCAATTGGCCCAGACAGAATCGCAATAGCTGGCCCAAAATGTGCCTGACGGGCCACTGTCTATGGTCCAGTCCAAGCCCAGAAAACCCAATGTTCTGTCCAGCCCACCTTAGCAGCAACCCCATATCGGCAGCCCAGAACCATAGCCCACATCACCAGGCCCAGCGAGTGGCAGACCAGTGCCCTGCTAGCCCATTTCCCCTCCATCGGCTGGTGGGCCATGTCAGTCTAGCCCAGAAATGAACCAGCCCACTGCTCCCAACCCAGTCCAGCCCATTTCTATTCCGGCACCAAGGCCGGTTACTCGCAGCCAACGGGGGATTTTTAGACCAAAGCGATAATTTAATCTCAACTCTAATGGTACTAAATCTCCTCTGCCACGTAACCCCGTGTCTGCCCTTCGTGACCCGAATTGGAAATTGGCTATGGATGACGAATATAATGCTTTTATTAAAAATAAGACGTGGGAGTTGGTGCCCCGTCCACCTGATGTTAATGTGATTCGTTCTATGTGGATTTTTACTCATAAAGAAAAATCTGATGGTTGTTTTGAGAGGCACAAGGCCCGTCTAGTAGGTGATGACAAAACTCAACATGTTGGCGTGGATTAGGGTGAGACTTTTAGTTCGGTGGTCAAACCGGCAACTATTGGCACTGTTCTCAATATAGTTCTCTCAAAAGCATGGCCTATTCATCATATGGACGTGAAAATACTTTCTTACATGGAGAACTCAAGGAGATAATATACATGCATCAGCCTTTGGGTTGCAGGGACCCAGATCATCCTAATTATCTGTGCTTGCTAAAGAAATCATTGTATGGGCTAAAACAGGCTCCTCGGGCCTGGTACAAGAGATTTGCATATTATGTTTCTACTCTTGGTTTTTCTCACATCAAGTCTGATCATTCTCTATTCATAGTCAAGGTACTTTTATGGCCTACATTCTTTTGTACGTGGATGATATTATTTTGACGGCTTCCTCTGATGCTCTTCACAAGTCTATCATATCCATTCTCAGCTTGAAATTTGCTATGAAAGACTTGGGGCCATTGAGTTATTTTTTGGGTATAACTGTCAGTCGTCATGCTGGTGGTCTATTCCTATCTCAGTGATAGTATGCAACAGAGATTATTGAACAGGCTGATATGTCATCTTGTAAGCCATCTCCTACTTTGATTGATACTAAACTGAAGATGAGTGCTACTTCTAGCATACCATATGAGGATCCCTCCCACTATCATAGTCTTGCGGGGGCTTTACAATACCTCACCTTCACGAGGCTCGATATTACCTATGTTGTGCAACATATGTATTTATTCATGCATGATCCGAGGGAAGAACACATGCACACTCTAAAGCTCATTGTGCGCTACATTCATGGTACTCTTAATCATGACTTGTATCTATACACATCATCGATATCCACTCTTGTCTCTTATACTGATGCTGATTTGGGTGGATGTCCAAATACCAGGTGTTCGACATCTGATTATTGTGTATTTCTCGCTGATAACTTGGTCTCTTGGTCCATTAAACAACAAGTTACTTTGTCGCGATCTAGAGCGGATGCCGAATACCGAGGGGTCGTCAATGTGGTTTTTGAATCCTGTTGGTTGCGGAACCTTCTTTTAGAGCTTCAGTGTCCTATTTGAAAAGCTATATTGGTCTACTGTGATAATGTTAGTGCGATATATCTCTCGGGAAATCCTGTTCAACATCAACGCACTAAACATATCGAGATGGATATTCAGTTTGTTCGCAAAAAGGTTGCTCGTGGACACACATATGTCTTACATATCCCTTTACGTTATCGGATTGCAGATATCTTTACTAAGGGTCTTCCCTTGGTTCTTTTCCAAGATTTTTGGGACAGTCTCAGTGTATGACAACCCCCCGCTTAGACTGCGGGTGTGTGTTAGAATATATGAATATTGTTAGTGATTTGGTGAATATTGTTAGTGATCTTTTGTATTATTAGTGATTAGGTGAATATTGTTAGTGATCTTATTAGTGATTAGGTGAATATTGTTAGTGATCTGATTAGTGATCCTTTGTATTATTAGTGATTAGGTGTATATTTAGTTTCCTAGAATCAATTTTATACCTCAGGTATATAAGTTACTTAAGTTAATGAAATGAGCAAGGAATTATCTTCTTTCAACTAGGAATCTAGGATGACTATTAAGAAAGTCAATATACTAATCACAAAGTGCCACCTCAACTATCAAGTGAATAAATCAATCATAATTAAAATCCTTATTAGCATGATCTTTCTATGTAAGGAAATCCCCAATTAAAGGTTTTCTTGAGAGCTGAATTATTCCTTACCTTATAAAACATATTACTTCCCTTGAAATTGCGTTACCCTCATGGTAACAATTATTTATTCAGTTATACATTGTTTAATTCTCGTTATTTTCTTCTAGTACCATTCTAAGTAATACTATTTCACAATTTCAAAATTAATAAAATGAAGATGGAGTGTAATGGAAAAATAGAGAACAAGCCTTGCCACTATGCCTTCAAGTTCATATCCAGAGTCATATTAACTTTGCTTTCTGCAGCAATTACAGGTTTATTAATCACATTTTTAATTAATACGTTTGCACGTTTTAAATCAGGGCATTTAGAGAAAATAGATAAAATTCACATAGTTTTAGGCTTGTTATTTTTTGTCGTTTGTATAATTCTTACAGTTTCTTTGATAGTTTTTACGTTAATTGATTTGATAAACATGTTTAGAGCACTTTGGGGTTGGATCAGGAACTTCTGTTTTTACAACGAGTCTGAGGAGATTCAGAGAAGAAATGTTGTTGAAGAAGTTTTATAATATTTTCAGAAAATTGAATATTAGTTAAGTTATTTACCTTACTTTTATTGATTTTAGATCTTGATGAGATGTTTTATAGTTTTCTTGTAGTATTGTTAGTGAATCTCTATTTGAACTACATTATCTGTTAAGGAAATCAACCTCGATACTTGTTACTCATTCTGTTTCACTTTGTGTGATATTTGTTTTTTCTTATTAGTCTCTTTAAAAGAGTGTAAATTTTTGTATGTTTGAAAATTAATTTAATTTTGTTTTTCTCATTTTACCTTTAATTGCATGTTTTTAATCACAAAAATTTCATAACATGTTTAAGACTATAAATCTCCCTTCTTATTCAAATGGGATAAAAGTTAAACAATGACACGAGTTTAGCTTATTTGTGCAATTCTCCCATGCTTGTAATGGCACTATATAGGCTTTGCGTTGCCTCTTACTTCAATGTAGAAATAGTATTTGTAGGCACTTTTCAATCTTATTTGAAAAATTATTATTATCATAGAATTTTACTTCTAAAATTTGAAACGTTATAACAATAACAATTTTCAATTACAATAATTACATGTGGTTATTTGTGAAATTTATCCAACTTAACGGGTTTCTTAAAGTTTAGAGGCCCAACTTCTAAATTAATGTTAGAACTTTATCTGGCAATTCAAAGAAGGCAATTTATGATTCATGAACTAATCGTTTGCGTCCTTTACGAGAAAATCACACAAATACAACTTTTTAAAAAGATATTTAAAAAAATTACAATTATTTTCAAAAAATTACATAAGTACAATTTATTCCATTTTTTAGCTTTTTTATTACATTATGCACAACATTTCAATTCCCTAAAATATCTCTATAAAATGCATTAAAAAGTTCATCATTACTTATGAAATCCCTCTAAAAAGGGAATCTTAATTAATAACTAACACCCAATCCCATAAAACTTGGCTTCCTTTCACATATTTATTCTTCAATTTTTTTTCTCTCTCTTCCATGAAATGAAATAGGGAAATTAACTTCTCCCTTCTTCAATATGCCTAATATTGAAGGTAGTGACAAGGCCGTGCTAAGCACGACCCCAATATTTTTATATTTTAAAATGGTGGATGCGTGAAGAAGCAAAAGTATGTTGAATAAGTATTTAAATTTACACTTGTTCATAGGTCATATAGGCATTTTAAATATCCAAAACAAAATAAAATCAATAATGCCTAAACTCAGGTAATCTGAGAATTGAACTACCACTTGCTTGTTGTTTCTCCTCCATTTTGAAAGTTGTAGAGGCTTAAGTTGTGTTTGTAGTCATCGTGCACCATTGTCCGAGGTCTCTGATATCTGCATGACCAGTAGAATCACAATATTACATATATATATATACGTGGGCAATATATCTAGAAGGAAAAATTTGAATACATTTATCAATAATTATCAGAATTTGATGTATAAAATATGTTTCTGTTAGCTTGGAATATACGTTCTATGTGGTACACAAAGGTGCATACTACCGGCACTGTAGAATCCGTAAATACTTTCATTAAATATCAATCACATAGTGATTATACTAAGTTGTCCTTTACAATAGCATAACTTCTGCTGATCAAGACATAGCTCAAATATTAGCAAATAAAGTAGATGAAGACACTAATATTCATATCATTAAGGAAAACAAGGCAATAGCTATCCCTAACGAGGCCCCACCCTAGAGAGCTGCGAGCTAATAGCTAATAGGATAGGAAGCAACCTAAGAACCGAGCTACTAGGAAAGAAGACAGCTAGCAGCTAGGATTTAGAATATTAGGGCCATTTTTCTTTTATATTAAGATCAATTGTAAAAGGAAGTGGGAGTTTGGTAGTGACTCATCCTTCCTTCTAGCCTTTATTTCATATCATTTTATTAGTATTGTCCATTGTAATATCATCATAGAGTACATTATAAACTCTGAAAAACACTCAAAAATGAAAGTTAGATAAAGAAGTGTTAGTAAGAACTAGCACTAGACTTCTTCCCCCCTGTCACTGCGAAGCTATAGTTAAGGTGCACGGGGTCTTACCGTCTAGCCGTTGGTACTCCGCATCTTCAAAAAATGACCCTACTTATATCCTTTTTGTAACAACACTTGGGCAAATAGTAAACATAGTATTATATAGTTATTACTCTTGAGCCATGAACAATAACATGTCATTATACATTTGTATTTATAGGCAAATTCTAGTTCTCAGGTTGTTTCTAAATTGATGAATCTAAAGCAAGTTCAAGACTTTTGTTCTTATAGATGTTACTCTTTTGTAGATCTAACCAGGATGAGTGCACTCATTGTAGGAAATTTAAAGGTCAGCATTTCTAAAACACACATTCCAAATGAATAAATGTCTACTAATTAATTGTACTCCTCCACATACACCTCTGGAGCCATGAACTCTGCTCTGGTGTTCCTGCTCGGACAAACAATTTTTTCGGAAGAATTTAAGCTGGACAGTGTATGAATTTGCACTACTAAGAGATCGAATCACATAATTAATTTCAATTATTCTTCATGATTTTTTTCGAAAAGGATAGAAAACAAGTGACTGAAGAGTCATGAGACTCGTAACAGAAGAATAAGTTAAGAACTCTCTGTTAAATATACACATGTATATCGTGTGTATATTGTGTATATTAGGTCTCGGCTATGCTCACGGATTGGCCCTCGGATGGGCTGATTATTATGTGTAATTTATGGTAAATATTTAGTATCCTAGTTTAGGTAATGTTGTAATATAATTAGTATTGTATTACCATAATTAGTGTATTACCATAAATGTATAGAATAAGGTTTAGGAATAGAATAGGAATATGTTTCTCCTATTATGTAACTTGTATATATAGCCTTTCAATTAATGAAAATAATCAAGGGGATTATTTCTTTCATGGTATCAAAAGTTTAGGTCCAACAACAAAATTTCTCTCCAATTTTTGTTGCATTCTCGGCCAAAGACCGAACCCTCCCCTCGGGTTTGCCATTTGTTCTTCCGCTCTCCAAATCTCTCCTCTAAATCCCTCTATCACCTATTGTTCTTTCGTTATGTCTACGTCAAAGAACACGTTTCACCCTGCCCTTGTTGTTTCTAACATCAAGAATCATATCCCTCTAATTCTTGAAATAGAAAACGTCCAATACGCGACGTGGGCCGAATTGTTCAAAATTCACGCTCGTTCGCATCAAGTCATCCATCACATAATCCCCGTGGCTCCTAATGATACGGAGGTCCCTAAACGTGAGGATGATCCTAAGTTATGGACGACACTTGATGCCACCGTCCTTCAGTGAATTTATTCTATTATTTCCACCGACCTATTGCAGACGATTATTGAGCCAGACGCTACGGCAATGGCTGCATGGGATAGACTGCGTGACATATTCCAGGATAATCAAAATTCCAGAGTTGTTACCCTTGAACAGGATTTTTCCCACGTTAACATGAAAAATTTCCCGAACATATCAGCATATTGCAAAAGGTTGAAGGAATTGGCGGACCAACTCCGCAACGTTGGTGCGCCAGTTAGTGAAGATCATCTTGTTTTACAGATGGTTGCTGGCCTATCCGAGGCCTATAATGGTGTTGGAACTCTCCTTTGTCAAAGTAATCCTCTTCCAAGGTTCTATCAAGCCCGATCCATGCTTACCTTGGAAGAAGGCGGTTTGGCTAAAAAGGCGGCTACTAATGCTAGTCTCGTGGTCATGATGACTTCCTCTACTAGTCCTCAAAATTTTGGTAACAATTCAAACCAAAATCGATCACACGGGGGTAGCAAAAATGGCCGAAATAATAATGGGAAAAATCGCCGGGGCAAACGCGGCGGCTCCGGCGGCAGTCATGGTGGCCAAAATAGTGGCAGTGGACCCATCCAGGTTACAGTGGGCCACCGACCCACTGGTCTCAGCCTTGGGCTTCTGGGCCGTGGGCTTGGACCAGTGGACAGTGGCCCTACGACCCACCTCAACATATTCCAGCGTCTGGCCAGTGGGCTTTCCAACAACCTCCACGGCCCACTGGCCCAGAAATTATAGTTCCAGTCCCAGCAGTTACGGCCCAGGACAGTCCAATTCTGGAATTCTTGGGCCCCGGCCTCCGCAAGCTCACCACGCAGCTGGCCCTACTCAGACCGATATCGAGGCCGCGATGCACACATTGGGTTTGACTCAACCGGACCCGAATTGGTATATGGATACCGGTGCCACTACCCACATGACATCCGATTCAGGTACTCTCTCATCTTATTCCAATTTGAGCAACCCTCGGGGTATAATTATTGGTAATGGTAACTTTATTCCAATTCAGGGTTATGGTCAGAAAACGTTGTCTCCCCCAAATCCACCCCTTATCTTGAAAAATACTTTACATGCCCCTAAATTGAGTGAAATCGATCAAATCGATGTTGATGTTGCGATTTTGAAATTGAGCTCCGTGTTTATGAAATTGAATCCAAAACAACTTGATTAACGCAGTCCTCATCTCGCGCACTCTGATACCATGATAAATTGTGGCCTAAGACCACTGGTTGTAGAAGCTAAGCTTCATCTTGCGACAATGGAGTTTGCATGTGATAAGTCAATTAGTTAGCTTATCTTTTAGGCTCTTAGTCGTCAATAGTATCTATGCACTCAAACCAAAACTCCAGGTTTAGTTAATGTCTGCCTTGACTCATCCATCATACTCAACTACCTCCTTAGCTTAGCTATATGAGCTTGCACCTATCGAAAAGACCATTCCGACATACATAATCCAACTAACGCTACAAGCCTAAGCAAGTAAAGCAGTGTGATGCATCAAGTATTTCGCGTCCACACAAGATTCACTACTAAAAGAGGTTCATTACCAACAGAAACTAAAAAAGAGGTTTAATACCAATAGAAAAGATCGACCGTAGGCGGTCCCTATCTTGAAGTTACCGACCGGAATAGGAGTGTCAAATCGCAGTGTGTCGGTTTTGAGAACTAGCTAAATTCGGTCTGTTTCTTTAAAAAAAAAGTGAACTTTCTTTTTTTTTACAAAAAATCGACTGAGTAGTCGGTATTTTTTACCGGTCTATCGGAAAACACCGGTTTTTTAGTAGTGGCTTTAGAAGAGCGGCATTTCAAGGACGTGTAATGTAGACCAGGGGTGGAGCTAGAGTATAGGACTTGGTAACTTTAGTTCAAACGCTATATTTGTCTTAAGAAATCCATTGAACATGCATAAATTATTAATTTAGAATACTTTAACCAAAAGGGAATAGAATCCCAAACCCATGAAATTCAAATTATGGCTTTGCGAATTGTAGTTAGTATTATACTGATGCAAGTATCAATGAACACGACTGGAAGTTATGACATAAATCACAGAGAGAGAACTTTAACATTGCTTAAAGACTCCTTTTAAGTTTTAACTAATGCTACAAGCCTACAAGCGTGAAAATTGAATAGAGAAAGCTCAAAGAGGTTGTGGTTGACACGAAAGCCAAACAAAAGAAAAGATAAAAGAGGCATCAAGGAAAGAAGGCTGTGAAGTAAGGCTAAGTTGCACATTATTCGATTATTTCACTAGGTATATATCACATCCCACAGTCGGTCCAGGATTTAAGCATAATAAGTTCAACCTAAGTCATTACCACTGTATATTTGTCAAAATTTTGGTGATTTTTATATACATCCTAAAGATTAACACCAAAAACAAAAGTCATAAGCATGATTATGACAATTTCAGTATAGCATCTACTTCAAAGCACTTTGCGAACTGTATTCCATATCTTTCTCCCTGATTTGCACATCTTTTACATATGCAAAATAAATATTTAAAAGGCATGTATACAATAAAACCACTCACATACTCTAAATTCTGAATTTGGATAGAGGGACTCACTCGGCAAAGAGATTTTCTTCGACAAGAAAGAACCGGTTCTGCAAGTGATCATGCAGGATATGGAATAATTTATTTATATGGTAGTCACTAATCGGCTACGTTAAAAATAGTCCTATCATCAACACAAGTTATTCCAGTAAAAACTCTTGCTGTAACAGCAGTAGAACAAAGACCCATAGAGACCAAGTAGTTGAGTAACTTGTTTCCTTTCCACCGTTAATAAGTAACCCAAGTCTCATTATCTTCTAGGCAAACCTATAGATCTTTAGTAGCGTTGCCAAAGGAGGACCCAGTTAAAAGAAATCAAATCTTTTCATTTTTCTTATATAATCCACTATATAATAATATAAAACAGAAAGATTAGTTGTGCCACCAGAGTCAAATTTGCATACCCTCATCTTCTGTGAAAGCTATTTCCTCGTCTGAGAAGGAGAAGGATAAGGACCATCTCCAGTGGATCCCTCTTGTTCCTGTTTAGTCTGCTTACGTAATTAGGCATTGTCCCCTATGTGGCAGCAGACTATTATGAACTAAAAGCAAATTTCTATAAAATGCACAAGTAAAAGACTGCACCAAAAATGGTGCAGCACAGTTTCCATTAACAGAACAAATAGCATCTGGTTAGTTGAATTACTTCACCTAATGAGCAAATACAACACAACCATAGGTGCAGGTTCCTCTCAAAGATACATTCATTGAATAGAAGATCTCATTGATTTAACTCTTCTATGACAACTTTGAAATATTAGAAGCACTAAGTGCCATAACCTTGCATTGTTCATTCATGGCCAAGAGTTGTGCTTCTTTCTTGTCAAGGAGAGCTGTCAACTTCACATTCTCTTCCATAAGCTTTTGGACTTGAGCCTCTTTCTGCATTTTCTCACTCTCCAATTGGGTTGTCTTTGCAGCTAACCTGGTTCACATAAAACAAAACTGAGTACAAATAATTCGCAGATACAGGACTCTACCATCAGATATAATTACTAAAGTAAACTCTTTCACGCTAACAGCAACATATAAGATGAACTTTTACAATTGTAATTCTTGCGAGGACCACAACTTCACCAGTAAAAAGATTATTTTCTTAGGGGTCGTCAGGTTACCGGGATTATCTACCATTTATAAGCTAATAGCGATATAAATCTTATACCAACATCTTGGTATTATCTATCTCATATAGGAGGTGGGATTATAATCATGGGATAACCTTGTTTTGAACCAAACGACCCTTTAATATCCCGAGAAGAGAATCCAATAATTAGCCAATAGATGTGCTCAAACGTCTGTTCTCGTGCATCAATTAGTATGAGATACAATTTATAACACTAGTATCATTAGTAAAGCGGAATTTAAGAGAAGCCAAGTACATCAAGATAAAAAAGAAGTGGATAAACACAAAACAGAGAGTAACCCCCACCCCGGCCTTCTTGGGATCAGGGACAATCCTCGTGGGTAAAGAAACAAAAAAATACTTTCAAGAACTCCAGATCTCCTAGTAAACATTGCAAGTTCTCAATTGTGACCACTAAAGTAGTGAAGGGTGCAGATTTATAAGATGGATGCTTTAATTGGAAGGAAAAAGAAAATTATCTAATATAAACCAGAACATCATTTGGCAACTTATAAGAGTCAAGATTGGTGCTGGAATTTTTGGAGCAATTACTTTACTGAAGGATTTCCACCAAATATGTCTTGAAAGGTGGAGACCTGGAAGAAGTTTGTAATGTTATTAATAGTTGTGCAGGGGACGAGACACCTTGGCTGGATGGATTTTCTATGGTGTTCTATCAAAAATGTTGGTTAATCATCAAGGAAGACATAATGACGGCTTTATTTCACTTTTACCATACCGAGCAATTAGAGAAGAGCTTCTTCAATGCTTCTTTTATTGGTCTTATTCCTAAGAAAGCAGGAGCAGAAAAGTTAAAGTACTTCAGACTAATTAGTTTGATTATTGCCAAACTCCTTACTGAAAGATTGAAGAGAGTCGTTGGCAAGCTTGTTGATGATACTCAAATGACTTTCATCAAGGGAAGCAAATCATGGATGTTGTGTTAATTGCTATTGAACTTTTGCACACCAGACAGAAACACGGAAGTTAGACTTAAAGAAGGCATATGATCATGTTAATTGGGACAACAACATACCCAATTAAATCCCACAACGTGGGGTCTGGGGAGGGTAGAGTGTACGCAGACCTTACCCCTACCTTGGTAGGGAGGTTGTTTCCGAAAGACCCTCGGCTCAAGAGAAAGCATAAAAAGAGGTCAAATAAGGACAAGAAAAGTTCCTACTTAATCTTTTAAAGGCTTTGGAATTTGGTAATAAGTGGATAAAATAGATCCAACTGTGTATTTCAACTATGAGATTTTCTGTGATTATCAATGAAACCACAGAAGATTTTTTCCGGGCTTATAGAGGATTAAGGCAATGGGATCCCCTATCCCCTTCCTTTTTATCCTTGTTATGGAGTGTATCAATAGTACGCTGGAGGAGGCAGAACAAAGAAGGTGGATCCACGACTTCAGTGCTGATAATAGGTGCCAAACAGACACTTTTATTACCCACATTCCATATGCTGATGATACCTTAGTTCTACGAGAGGCAAAAGGGGCTCTTAAAAGGGGTAATATGGGAGTGAGAAATCTTAAACACCAGAATAAGAGCTTATTCTTCAAATGGTTATGGAGATTCAACCAAAACGAAGGAGCTTTATGGAAAGTGGAGGTTACCAAAAAGTACGGAAGAGAGCATAACTGGAGTACCAAAATTACTAACTCAGCACTGGGGTCAGTGTTTGGAAACATATAAGAAGTTTGTGGGATGACTTTGTTAGAAACACAGACACTTTGGTTGGTAATGATGGCAAAGCTCTTTTTTGGCATGATGCATGGATAGGACACTCAAATGTAGAATCTGTTTTTTAAAGTTTTTCAAGTTAAGTTGGGTGATGCCTAGAACTATCAAACAATTACTGCATTGTTGGACTGATAACGGTATTGGGAAGAAGAAAAGAAGAATCTAGGAGAGCATTCCTTCTTGCATATGGTTGGTGATTTGGAAGGAAAGGAATCAACGATGTTTTGAAAGCAAATATGAAAATATAAAAAAAAGGGCAGCCCGATGCACTAAGCTCCCGCTATGCGCGGGGTACGGGGAAGAGCCGGACCACAAGAGGTTGTTTCCACGGGTGCAACATGAAAATATACATACATTTAAATATAAATGTGTATCTTTTTGGCTTTTTGGTGTAGACTAGAAGATGTTAATACAGCGGATAAGATGTTAGACTTTCTCAGCTAGTCAGCTTCCTACAGTGATGTAAAGGAACTTATTTGCGTGTAATTTTGGCACAAACATTGTGCTTCACTGCTTCTGTTTTTAAAATCTTACCATTCTCAAAAAAAATATGTAAAAGATGATTAATCACTACTACCATTAGTTGGATCAAAGAAGAGCTTTTACAAACCTGCAGTCAGACCTTCTTGTCCTAAGTTTTGTGTCCTAGGGGCTAGGACATGCCATAATGCTAATCTAGTCTATATTCAACTGTAAAACCTTTGTACTAAAAAAAGGATGATTCCTCATTCTTAATCCAAGTAAGTCCGTTTCATTTTATATTGTTTTTGTACATACAAATGAAACCAAGCCTCAAAAAACCTAGTGCCTGATACATGGTATGAATCATATGGCTGACTTTCAAAGACATTGGAAATTAATTATAACCCACTGCCCCGAATAACACTCTGGTGTCGTGGAGAAATATGGCTGAAAGAAATGGTTAGAGAAAAATGCAAAGTCTAAAACTGAATTGGTGAATAACTTGTTAAGAAAATATATGTTCTAGTAAATGTGAATATGTTGGGCGCATACTTAAATTCTAACCCTATTGATTCAGAAAGGTGTGCCATAAGATATTGAAAATTATATACTCTGGGTAAGCTGCATTGCAAGTATTAAAAGACATGAGATAACAATATATTCAGCATTAATGTCTTCTGACATCACAGGCACATTGACCACGAGTACTTAGAGAACATAAATAAACAGATCTACAACAATTTTATGATAGCAGAGATTTGTTATACTGACCGTTCAAAAAGCCTTTCAATTGTCTGGAATTGCTTTTCTGATGACAAAAGTGTTTCTCTGACACTAATGAGACTACAGACATAGGATTTCAGAGACTCAAAATCTCTCTTAACACAACAAAGCTCCTGCTCATTTTCCGCAGCTCGCTGCCTCTGTCTAGAAGTTTCTTCAACCAAATCATCAACTCTCTGACGCATCTCATTCAAGATACAATTCGTACCCAAAGCAAACTTTTCCATCTCTTCTAACTTAGTAGACATATTCTCAATCTGAACTGCCTTTCTTTCAATCTCTTCCTGACCTATTGTTACTTTCTCCTTCTCAAAAGCGGTTTCTGATTCAGCCATTATAACCCTCTTCACAAGATTTTCCATAACATCCGTAACCATTTGTACGCTTCTGAGTAATTCACTCGTATAAGATCCATCTTGTTCATCATCTATGACATCATCAAAAGACGAGAGATCTATGTCCCTTGACCAACTGGAAAATGGTACACCATTTTTATCAGTAAGTCCGACTCCATACAGTTCTTTTATACCGCACGAGGTAAAGGCCAAATCAGGAACGGCCATGACTTTCGCTTTAGCTTTCAAATATGTCATTAATGTTGCAGCGGTTCTGACTCTACGCAAAAGTACATCTAATTCTCTCTTTGTATCTTCTCCTGACCCAGTAATAGAAGCTTTTACATCTAATAGTTTTGCTTGCAAGGCATCTACTTGGGATTCACTTTTTTCCATGTCTTGCTTCCAACTAACATGTGTTTGGCTAAGTTGGTACTTCAAATCTGAAAGATCAATATCTTCCTCCACCGCCATTACCTGTTGAAGAAAGTCGAATTAAGAACTTAGGGGTAATTTGGTTGCTGGTAAGGGAGGAGTTATCCATGTATTAAAACTATCATGACTATATATATTGGTTGGTTACAAATATGGGGAATAATAATCTCCACATAGAATCCAGCACAATTTATACGTTGTTTGGTTGTTTTTTTCTCTTTTCCACATAAAACATAACATTGCTAATACAATGTTTGGTTCATGTTTTTCCTTTCCACATAACTAATACATGTATAAGTAATGAGGGAATCTATGTATTATTTTATGCAAGGTAGAAGATGGAATAACTAATACATGACTAACTAAACCCTGCATAATTAATCTCTGCATAACTAATCCCTGCATAACTAATCTCTGCATTACTAATACTTGCTTAACTCTAACGAGCAACCAAACGACTCCTGAGTTCATTAAGATCTAACAATACTAGGAAGTAGCAACAAGTACAACACAGTTGGACGAAAGAATCTCACTAAGATCGTATCAGAAGACTATGGTGTTGATTGGCTATGTTGGAAAGAAAAAGAATTAAAAGTAAATAATGAATAAGACAGTAATTTTGACTAAAAATGTACTATCTTTCTCAGCCACTCCCTTCCTTTCTTTCCTATTCCTTCTAACCAATCAACTCGCAACTTCAATCACTACAACACAGTTCTTGATATTCAGTTATTGCATCATGAATACATGAAAAAGTTCGTTGCAGTGCAATGCACTTCCAATTTAGTCAGAAACATACGAAACACAATCTATAACAGACAATGCGTAAATTTTGCTGTAAGATGAAAAGAAAAATTTACATATTCACCCTAGAAAAAACAGAATACTTGCACATAGAGACTGGGAAAAGAAAAAAAGAAACTACATTAAGAAGATAGTGCCCCTTATACGCAACTTCTATCGGTGTTTCTTTGACATCAAATTTCAGAATTCATATCATAAATCTATAAGCTATATAAATACAACAACAACAACATACCCAATATAATCCCACTAGATGAGGTCTGAGGAGTGTAGAGTGTACGCTGACCTTACCCCTTCCTTTTGATGGGTAGAGAGGTTTTTTCCGATAGACCCCCGGCTCAAGAAGAAATGACAAAGCAACAGTAATAATCAGTAATAGCAGCAAGAAAATAAGATAACGAAGTGAAAGAAACAAGCAGGTAGGAAACCAAAAGGCAATCCTCAAAAGGAAATAATAATAGTAACGGAGCCAAGGCTAAAATACTAAATAAAGCATGGCAAAACAATCTGAAAAAAAGAAAAAAATAACAATAACGTAACTACCATCAAATCATACGACCGTGAACAAGACACAACCAATAATAAAATAAATCAAAAGACAAGAGACTACAAGAGTACTACGACACGGGACAATGCTCAACTACCTACTACCCTTCTATAGCGATCAGTGCCCTCCACGATCCCCTGTCTACGGTCATGTCCTCGGTGAGTTGTAACTCTTAGCAAAAGACACTATGAAATCATATCAATTCGTTGCCAAATTAGTCAGTTGAACACCCGCGCGAAGAAACCAAAATGTATTCTTCTTTTTTCAGGTAAATCAAAAAGAATTCTTTTATACTAAAGATAGCATTTTTAGTCCACCCAAACTTTCAATTTGGCTTCTTTAATGAATCCAATAGAACCCCAAGATAGAATCTTTACAGTTTATTCCTCCCTCGAACTATGTAAAGCCACCAAGAAAATAAAAATCAGACTTTTACCCGAAAGAGCAAATATAATTTTAACATAAAAATCACACCAAAGATCATTAATTAACAAAGAACAACATTGATATTAAACCCTTCCTACAGCAGTAGTACTACAACAAAAATAATTACTGTTTAAATCCAAAAAACTTTCCCCTTTATCTACCTATTTCATTTTCTGATACTCAATAATCTCTCTTTTCTTTTTTTGAGAAAGATTATAATTTTCTAGAACCCATTTCGTTCTTTGCCTCTAATACTCAATAATCCATCTTTAAAAACAAATAAAACCAAAATAGAAGAGAGATCAAGATGATTTAGCCATAAAATTAATCGTAAAGAGTTGAAGAAGCAGGTAAATCAGAGCAAAAAGTACATACATTTTTGTTAGGAAAAAATTAAGGCACCTTTGGAAATTTGGCAGGATGCTCCAACACGCGTTGTTTGGAGGGAAATTGTATTTGTTTCCCCTAAATCTTCATAAATTACAGATTGGAGACCACTTCCATTTGTGCTTTGTGCATCTTTATTAATGGGAGTTTTCCAAAATTACACAGGTAGAATAATATATTTTAGTTCTCAAAATCTGTTTATTTTCATTTTTGAAAATATTTTTACAGAGTGTCCGTCTGTGTTTGAGTAATAAATTTGAATATATTTTTATCAATATTAGAACCACAATTTGTGCTTGATCAAGGTTTTAAAAGTATTTTTAGAGAAATATCTTATGAAATTAAACTCAATGTTTAACCAATGCACCAATCAATCTCGTTTAACTATTGGTTCCTTAAAATTAATATTGTATATTATATTTTAAGTATTATACACATAATATACCGAGTTTTGTCGGGTGACCATGAGTTCACGTGATCATTTTTTCTATAAATTTGCCCATAGTAACAACAGCCAAATAATATCATAATCGAAACAAAAGAAATAACAGATAATTTTTTATTAATAACCTATTTAGCCAAATTTCTAAAGTCTGCTTATTTTGAGAAGTGTTTTTTTTTAAAAAAAATATATTTTTAGAAAGTGATTTTCATGAGAAGCAGTTTGTGTTTGGCCAAACTTTTTAAAAAGTATTTTTAAATATCAAATTACGAATAAAGACATGAATAGATTTACTTTATTATGAAAGACATAATTAAGTTTTCATTTTTATTTAATTAAAATATAAAAATAAAATTGAAAGTTACTTGATTCTTTCAAGTAAACATAAAGCATAAGAAACCTATATGTGCAGCACAAATAAACAATATATTAAAAAAATTACACCTTCTAAAAAATAATGAGTTGTTGATCACGTTGAAGGCTTGCTTGAAGGGGATATACCGTCGATTTTTTTTTATATAATGAACAGGCTATAGAATACGTATTTATTACTAGATTAAATTAAGCAGGATTATTATGGCATTTAACTTTTTTTACTAAGAATATTATTGTCAAGACCAAAACTAAAAACTGCTTCTACGTTTTAGGGGAAAGGCTATTTTTTAGCTTTTAAAAAACTATTTTTGCTATTTCTGAAAAATACTTATTTTCCTTTAAAATTTTGGTCAAACACCTCATATTTTTTTAAAAATAAGTACTTTTGAAAAATAAATAAATTTAACTAAACAGATTATAAACACTTCTCGGAGTAGATTTAAGCCAAGGTCTTTCGAAAATAATAGTTTTACCTGTATCATGTATCAATATAGACTCGCATTGCCCCAGGGCACAAGCGAGTTGTTAAGTGACAAGGTGATTGGGTACAACACTCCGACGTCGCGGGTTTGAATCCGTGTGGTGACCGTCTTTGCTGAAATATTGCAAGGGATGTTGCTGATTTCGTGTCCCGTTGATCCTCTCCCTTGCATGACTGTCACTTGCATATATCCTCGATTTACATCTCACCTGGCCAAGAGGCCTGTGGTAAAGGTGGGGATTTCGACTTGGGAATTTCCCCGTCACAAAATAATATAGACTCACATTATGGGATTTGACAGATTATGTCGGTGTAGACTATAAACACTTTTCGCTCTCCAAAAGCTAAAACAAGCCATTAGTTCGAACATGAATTTTATTTTTAAAAAATAGTTGAATATTTTGTGAGTGAAAGTACAATTCCAAAATAATATTTCAATATTTTCTAATTCTTTTTTTTATTATATAGGAAGCAGCCCACTAAATCCCTAATTAGGGGAAAAGAAATGGGACGAGAAGGAGATTGGGAGTGTAGTAGTTGCGGTAATAGGAACTACGCATTCAGATGCTTCTGCAACAGATGTAAACAGCCTCGTCTCCTTGTTGACAACAACACTCCTCTTGATTCCAAATGGCTTCCTCGTATCGGCGATTGGATCTGCACCGGTAACTATTTCTATTTTCCAATTATTATTATTTTTCCTATAGTTTTGACTGTGCTAAGTCGCGAATTATACTAGTATGTATGTCAACTTATTGATAGAGGGGATGCAGGAGTTCAACTTAGTTGATGAGTCGTTTTGTTCGCGGACTAAATTATCTTGGGATTATAATTCTTGGACTAATTTATCCAAATCTAGAAGTTTGGATAAAATAATTTCAAGTTTGATGGCATATTCAGTATTAAGTTGGGGATTAAATTATATTGTGTTTGGTTGACGATATAAATTTGTTGTGGGATACATCTATACTGTCCAAACACAGTATAAATTTAATTCCAAACTTAATCTTAGAATATCCACCTTATCCATGAACCAAAAAAACCCTAAGTGCCGGAAAAAACTTTTAATTGCTAAACTTGATTTAATAAATAATCAGTTAAGTTTTGGATAGAAGTGTTGAACTTATAATAATCAATTGTGTGTTTGATAATTTTTGTTAATTAATATCTAAAAGACACTTTCAACATTACCATTTTAAAAAATATATATATATAAAAGGCAATTAAAGTTATTCACAGAAGATATAAATTAAGAAGTATCTTTATACGGGGATGGACATATCATTGCATAGCTTTCGAAAGCCTGACTTCTCTATGATGACTTTCTAGTTTAAAATCCTGGGAACCCTATTTGCAACACGAAGGGCAATCTTCAGATCAATAGCCGAACAACATTCACACCCAAATTTGCAACACCAATGGTAAACCACCAAACCTATAAAACTTGTTCACTTTCCTCAACTTTTCTCTCATTGAATCTATTAATGTTGTGAACACCACCTTTCTCCATGAAAAACTCAGATTCTCCACTCTCAACTAAATGAAAATCTCGATTGGTTACAAATGATCTATTGTTCATAGTGGAGGACAAATATGTACATATGAAGAAGAACAACGAAATATTTACTACATAACCATTAGATTTCTATTCCCTTTCATTAGAACAGGAAATAAGTTCATCTTTCGATACCCTACAACGACCTGGAAAGTAAGCTTCCTTAAGCCTATTAGAACCACCTTAACAACTCTCGTCCTTAACATTGCTATACACCTTAAACCAGTCACTATTGAAAATTTCCTAATCCTAAAACACAATCTATTGTTATTTTTTACATAGAACGAATCTCCATTATCTTGATTCACTTCTCTAGACATTAAGAAGCAAATTATTGGGATTTGAATCCAATTGTTTAAGAGTACTTGTTTTGGGTAATTTTCTAAATTTGCCTAAAACCAAATAATTTACTTCTTAATGTCTAAAGAGTTGAGTCAAGATAATGGAAATTTGTTGTAGGATAAATTAAATAACAACACGTGTTTCGGGATTAAGGAGTTTTCAATAGTGACTGGTTTAAGGTGTTTCGGCAATATGAGGACTGTTACCGTGATTCTAATAGGTTTTAGGAAGCTTACTTTCTAGTTGTTCTAAGATATTGAAGGATGGCCTTATTTCTTGTTTGAATGAAATTTGATGGTGATGCAATAAAGATTTCATTGCTCTACTTCATATACACATCTTTGTTCTCCACTATGAACAATAAATCATTTGTAACAAATCGAGATTTTTATTTGGTTGAGAGTGGCGAATTTGAGTATAGGGAAAGGTTGTGTTCAGAACATTTAGATTCAGTTAACAAGTTTGGTGGTGTACCGCTGGTGTTGCAAATTTGGATGCACGAGTGTTGTTCGGCTACCGATTTGGAGATTGCCATTTGCATTTCCCAAGATCTCAAATTGGAAAGTCGTCACACAGAAGCCTAGCTTTCAAAACCCTTTTTTCCCAATCCAAATTACACCTCTTATAGTGTTCCGAAAAGTTCGATCAATCCACCACCAATGTCTTATTTTCCTCTACGAATTTCTTCAACACAACAATATTTAATTCTCTAACAATACATTTTATGATATCAAAATATGATAGTTTTGAAATGATAGCAAATGAGTGTCTCTAGAATAGAAAATTGGGGCACGTGGATTGAAAGGACAAAGAAGTTACTTTACTTAATGTGCTGGCAGGGATATTTATGGGAACTAAAAGATGTACAATAATGCTAATAGACTATAGTCATGTAGTAAGTTAGCAAATCCATACACACACCACATAAGGAAAACACGAGAGCGATAATGAGTATATAAGGAAGCAAGCTTTAGACCTTAGTTGCACGTTCTAAGACTATAATATCATAGGCCCAAAGTGGACAATCTTACTGGTTGGTTGGTTTACAAATTGGTTTTAGAGTCACTGTTCGTGCAACCTTTGGGATGGTGGGTCAAACCTCAACGAGTACGCTAAGTCCTTATGGAGATGTTTGTAAGACCCTAGGAAAATACCATATCGGCAAAATGAGAGAGATGTTGGTTATATTAGGAACCAAGCCTTAGACCCGAAGTTGTGCTTTAAAACCCATGCATGCTTAGGCCCAAAGCAGATAGTACCACTAGTGAGAGAGTTTTTTATAGTAAATAAATAGTATGCCTTAGAGAAGTTTTTGACCTTATGTATGGAATTCTGCATATCATTTGGCATCGACTTCTTTGATATTACTTCATGAGAATTTAGTGAAATCGATGGTCTTTTTTGGAAAAGAAAATATTTATACAATGTTTTGCCAATCATGCTTTTTTCGATAGACCCTCGGCTTAATATAAAGCAAAAACAAAGCAGATCAACAAGGAAAAGGAACAGTAACTACAACAAACGGTATGTTAAGTGATACTAAGTAAATAACAAGCGACAATAGATAGTAACATAAATCGAAGGATAAGAAACTGCACGAAAAATACCACGCCTACTAGAAGGGAAGGAAAAACGGGGCACACTTTATTACGTACTAATCTTTCATCCTAATCTGTGTATTCCACCACCTCCTATATAAGATTATGTCCTCGGTAAGCTGCAACTACGCCATGTCTTATCTAATCACTTCCCCCTAATGCTTCTTCGGTCTACCTTTACCTCTCCTGACCTCCGCACGGGGGCATCCGCGCACCTCCTCTTCACATGCCCGAATTATCTAAGTCTCGCTTCTCGCATCTTGTCCCCCACCGATTCCACATATCTTCATTCCTAATCCTATCTCTCCTAGTATGCTCATACATCCACTACATCATCCTCATCTGCGCAATTTTCATTTTCTGAATGTTGGAGTTCTTGATTGGCCAACACTCCGACCCATACAACATAGTTGGTCTCACCACCACTCTATAGAACTTACCTTTGAGTTTGGTGGCACCTTCTTGTCACACAACACTCCAGATGCGAGCCTCCATTTCAACTACCCTGCACCAATACGATGTGTGACATCCTCGTCAATCTCTCCATTTCCTTGAATAATAGACCCAAAATACTTGAAACTTCCTTTTTTTTGGATGACATGTGTATCAAGCCACACTTCCACGTTAGCCTTATGCGTCATATCACTGAACTTGCACTTCAAGTATTATGTCTTGATCCGACTCAACCTGAACCCTTTAGACTCCAGGGTCTGTCTTCAAATCTCCAGCTTAGCATTAACTCCCCCATAGGTCTCGTCAATCAGCACTATATCATCTGCGAATAACAGACACCATGGTACCTCTCCTTGGATATGCCGCGCCAAAACATTTATCACTAAGACAAATAAAAACAGGCTAAGAGCTGATCCCTGGTGCAATCCCATCAAAACTGAAAAGTGCTCCGAATCACTTCCCACCGTCCTCACCCGAGTCTTGGCTCCATCGTACATGTGCTTGATCACCCTAGTATATGCCACATGTACCTTTCTAGCCTCCAAGCACCTCCATAGAACCTCCCTAGGGACTTTATCGTAAGCCTTTTCTAGATTGATGAACACCATGTGCAGGTCCTTCTTCCTCTCGCTGTACTGCTCCACTAACCTCCTCACAAGATGAATGTCTTCTCTTGTTGAAGCACCCCGGGATGAATTCAATCTGGTCGTATAAAATTGGGTTTGATGAAACTGGTTTCTAGTTTGAGAATAAGGATAAACAATGGTATAGCTATTAGCTATTCTTCTCAGCTAGTTGGCTTTTCCACTTATAGCTCTATTAGCTGCTTGCTAATATGTTTCGTGCAGCATATTGCATGATTGGTTCATTGCATTTGGTGCGCTATGCACTTCCTGATTATTTCTCCTTTTTTATAGCTTCCTTAGTTTCTTTACACATCAATTAATTACCTGATAAAGACAAGCCAAACAATGAGATTGACTATAGGGCGAATTATGATAAGCGTATGCTGTCACTGGGCATATTATAGAATCCAAATGGACTAAATCGTTTCAGAATAAAAATGATGTTCATGAACAGATAACCAGTAGCTACCAATACTTGACTATTTTGAATTGTGTTTACTGGATATAGTGGAGGTCTATATGCATTACTCATACTTTACGAGAGATTGATTTGCTATGTTAAACTGTATAAGAAACCTGATTTCACCTAGGTTGAGTTTTTTATGTTTTCTCATGTCTGTTTTCATCTTGGATGGCTGGGTTGGCGTGCGTATTCTTGGCTTGTTTCCTCTTCCTGGATACGTTGTGTATTGCGTCTGTGTGGGAATGCTCCATTAGGTTGCACTAACAACAATTATGCATCGAGAGAAAGGTGCAAAAAATGTGGGCAACCAAAGGAGGTAGCAGCAATGCCAGCAATTGCAATCCCTGGAGCATCTCTCCCAACTCATCCAAATTATTTTGGCAGGGCACAAGGAGGAGTGGAACAAAGGTTGAACATTGGGTTGTTTGGAAATGGAGCTCTCCAACAGCAACTTCCCTTGAGCTCAAACTGGTCTTTAGGGGAGGCTGGTAAATATGAAAGCCAGCCTGCTGATCGGTATAGACTGCTGCAAACTCCTGGGGTTCCATATGCAAGCCAAATGAATCTACTGCTTCCAGTTCCAAATGGATGGCGTAATGGTGACTGGCTCTGCAGTTGTGGCTTTCACAACTACTCTTCTCGAGCTCAGGTATTTCCAAATAGAATATTAAATACTTCCAATGTATGCAAAGGCATTTTTAACTGGTCGTTTCATGTGGATGCACATCTGCTCTTGTAGTGCAAAAAATGCAATGCTTCTGCACCTCCAGCTTCATCGTCTTCTCTTGTTGCCAGTACCCCTATTACAGGTTTGCATAACATAAATCTTCATTGGTCTTTCATTAAATTAATGAGTATAGATCACAAGGCTTATACTTTATCCAAAAAAAACGTCACCGTCCTTTTTTAGGTTTCTTATTTTTACCCCTCCCAGTAGCTCCCCACTTTGTGCTCCCTTGGTAACTCGAACCTGCAACCTCAGTGTTGGAGGTGACAATATGTGCCATGCGCTTGGACTATGACATAATTTCTTTGCCCTTACCTTTCTTCTATTTTCTTGAAGATCTCTACAATTTTACTTATCCAAAAAAGGAGAATTTTCTACAACTACCACAGTTTTTTGCCAGTTGCTCTATATTTAAGTTACTTTTTCATACTTGGGGTAATTTAACATATTCTTACTGGACTGAAGGACTGTTCAAGTTGAGATAAATGGTCATTTGTTTGTTTTTTATTAGGATCATGATAATATATATATATATATATTAACCCATAAAGGATCCTAATTTGGATCATGATTCTCAAAACATTGGTTGTTAGGAGCTATTAGGCCTCCAATGTTTTGACGTACTCGGTACTCCTATCTTATTTCGTTCTTCCTTCTCTTTTTGCTTCTTTTCTCTGACAAGGAAAAATGCGTCTGTCTTTTTACCTGCACATGTTTGCTTTTAGTCCTGTAATCTGAGTGTGTTACTGAACTAGTGTGATCTCTCCTGTCTTCCCTTGCACAATGAAGCTCTTGGAACAAAGCGATTAGCATCTGAGGAACTTGTTCATGATTGGGACAACAAGAGGCTGAACGCAGGGCATGTAAGGAAACCATATTCTGGTATTGATATCCAGATAAATATATATTATGGATTTTTGGTTGACATTCTTACACCCTCTTATATGATCTTTTAGGCATTTGGGTATCAGCAAGGCTATCCAGGAGCAGAAAGGATGGGTGGTTCAGGGGGAAATCAACTAGCTGCTATCTCGACGACCTTCCCTAGAGAAAATTCAATGGTGCTTCCTTTGGAAGTCAACCTGCAGATTCCTCATGTACCAACAGCGCCTACACTCCTTGGCAAAGGGTAAGCTTTTATTATGAACTTTTGCTTCTGGGTTATTTAGACTGACTAGTGGAGGCAGCAGAAGACGCTCTCATTTATCCTTCAAAGTGACTTATCGCCAGGTTCATTTACTTCGGAAAATAGTAGCGCAACATTCACAGGATAATAACCCCTCCCCCCCCTTTTTTTGCTGTTCAGCAAAGTTCGTTGAAGATCAAGGAACTATGACATTGAAAAACCTTTTGCGCCGAGGGTCTACCGGAAACAGCCTCTCTACCTTCCAAGGTAGGCGTAAGGTCTGCATACACTCTACCCTCTCCAGACCCCACGTTGTGGGATTTCACTGGGTATGTTGTTGTTGTTGACATTGAAAACCTTTGTCGTACATCCGCAGGTGCATTACTGTCCATAAGCACCTGTGTACGACGGACCTTAATTTCACCACCCTGCTGGCAGTTCTTTCTTACCCACTTGCCACAAATGATGGGGGCAATTTTCCCTAGTCTTTTGCAAGCAAGTGGAGTGCATTGGCCACTAACCACTAGCCAAAATTCTCGTCTGAGGCAACCAAGACTAGGTAGCCTATGGGAATCAACATTTAGTCATCATTATCAACTAGCTTTCTTGAAGTTTTTCAGTATTTTGCAATTGCAACAAACACTATGTGCTGTGCTTACCACTAAACTTTGTTCCTAAACACCACCAAATAAGAGGCCTGACAAAAGGCCATCATTGAGAAGTAGTCGTTCGTTCCAATAGGAACTGATACATATGCTAATTGGGGGGAAAAAGATGAATAGGCTGTATGCATATATGGCATCTTTACTAGGAATATGAAAGAGAAAATGCACCAGCTACCACAAGAAATCTAGAATTGCATATGAACGGCACAAGATAAAACTAAGGTTTGTGCTGATGGGCAGGTTTACCTAGTACCTGTGTTCTTCCCATCTGCTTAAGCTTTGTAGGGCAGAGTATTTCGGTACCTGTGCTGCTGGGAGGTACCGGTGAATTAGTCGAGGTGCAAGCAAGTTGGCCGGACACAATTGTCTTAAAAGAAAAGATAAAAATAAGTTTGATGTATTTGAGGGTATCTTCAGTTTGTTTGTTTTGTTTTCTTTTTCCTCTTTTTAGCTGAAAATTCTTTTACTTATCCAATGACCGCATTAAAAGACAACTTATAGAGAGCTTCTAGCTGTTAACAGGGCTTGTTTTAAGTTATTATTATGTTAAGGGATCTTAGTGCAATTACCCATTAAAAATATATCAATCTTTTGTTTGCCCAATTTCATCTAACATGTTTCCAGGTCTATATTTTCACGATAGAACTGGCAAAACCAACTGCAAACTGATAGCAGCACAATATGACTAGCTCCGGATGAAATAAGTCGTATCTACATCTAAGTACAATGCTAGAAATCATTTTTACTCTTTTTTTAAGTTGTGTTGTTGCATGTTCTTATCAGGGCAAAGCAATGGCGTGATGGGGACTGGATGTGCACAAATTGCAATAATCATAATTATGCATCTCGATCAAATTGTAATAGGTATGCTCCAAACTTGATTTATTAATTCTCTGTTTATTCAGAATTTTTTTCATAAAGGAGAAATCTTCAAGGGTCAGTGGCGCAAGGCTCAAAACTCAGTGGATAATGGACTTGCCCCTCTACCCGTCTCCACTTTAAATACTAGACATGTCTGCGGCAGGTTTGAACCCATGATGTATGTCTACCCTCACATCACGTGTTGCGCTCTTAGCAGTGAATTGTTTTTGAGAATGGTAATGTTGAATGCTCTTGGGACTGAATTAAAAACTTAGGGAGCTACTTTATTCATAATTCTGTGAACCACTAGTGATCGAATGTTGTTAAACCTCAGGAGATTACCTTAATTGACTTCGAATGTTTACTCCAGCTTAGTTGTAGTATGTTCTTTAAGGGCGTTCTAGCAATTATTCTAGAAAAAATGCATTTGGGCATTTCATATTGCCTTGTAGTCTCATTGTGATGATGGTCTTTTCAATCACATTTTCTTTTTCTGAATAAATAAAAGGTTTTTCAATCACATGTAATGTATTTCTGTCTATAAAAGAACCACATGAAAAGTATCTAATGTTCAAAAAGAGTCACCCTCCGGAATAAGCAGAGAGACAAATGGGAACTGAGAAACTTGACTGGAAATATTGATTTTGCTCACAATCTTGATTCCGGACCATCCATTTTTAATATAATATATTTATGTCATGACATCTAGGTACTCTTGCTTTTACAGGTGCAAAAGTGAGAGAGACGTGCCAGCTCAACCCGTTAGTGTTGCATAGCACTTTAGTTATAACCGGCTTGAATTTGTTGTAGCTTCACAAGATACATTGGTATCCTCTTAAATTTTTATCATGTTGTGTGTAGTTTTGGTAACATTAATCAATATGGTGTAAATTGGTTATTTTACCGGTTTTGCTTCAGGAGTCCAGAGGTACACGAGAGAATAGTATCAGTATGTTCTCTATTTTCTCAGTGAAATGTTTCTTCCAAATACACATTTATATTGCAATCTATATCCACTTGAGGGACAGCCTGGCTTGGCAGCTTATTCTAAGCTGCTAGCATCACCTTATATATAATATTGAAGTGTCTGTTTTCTAGTGGTGGCCAACGGCCCAGGATGAGTCGGGGCGGGATTTTTTTTTTCCACTTAATTTAAAAAATAACATATATAAACATAAAGAGATTTGACTAACTTGCATACCTTTTTCTCGTTTCTAGGCAAAATAAATCCCTTGGGTTGTTCCATATAAATTTCTTCATCAAGATCACCATTAAGAAAAGTTGTTTTCACATCCATTTAATGCACATGCAAATTGTTCAAGGAAGCAATTGCAAATAGCACTCTAATAGATGTTAATCTTGCTACCGGAGCATATGTGTCAAAATAGTCAATATCATGTCTTTGTTTAAACCCTTTGGTAACCAATCTAGCCTTGAAAGTTTGCAAAGAGCCATTGGTGTCGCGCCCGTTTTTGACCCGCGGGTCGAAGCGGAGCACAACGTATCCGGTGATTCTTGGGTCATTGGATTAAGGAGTCACCACCTAATTATTCTAAGGTGAATTAGGGCACCTAAATGTTGATTATAAATGCTGCAATATAACTCCAATTTTAAAGTTTGCGAAACTAATGAGATTCTAGGTAAGAGTTTTTTATTATCCTAAAGGGAAGGGGTTAGACATCCTTTAAGATCTGCTAATTTGCGGTTATCCGGTCAAACTCAGGCTAATTATTGCTAAGAAAAATGCATGTTTAACAGTATATAAAGTTAAAAGATGTTTTGCAAATATTGCGTAAAGAATGCATTTCGTATAAGTATGCATTTGTATGGTATTTAAAGAGAAATACATGTAAAGTTGAAAAGTATGCATTTGTAACAATTGATAGTAAAAATAAATTATTTATAATGCCACAAAAGTAATTTTTTCGGAAATCACTGAGTTGCAAATTGAAAAAAGATAAACTTATTTGTAAGATTAATAAAGTGAATAAAAGATGACCAATGTTGTTTTGAAAATCTTGAATATGCATGACGAGCCTAAAAATAAATAAGTAGCGGAGGGTTTCTAAGTTTGAATTAACCGAGCCTACAAGTAAATAAGCTAGCGACGGATTTCCGGTTTTAGACTACCCTATGAATTAATTCTAAGTCTACCTATTCTAACCATTTCAATAATTACATAAGTGCAATAAATAATATTACAATACAAAGCGAGATAAAGTTGAATTAAAGAAAGTAAAAACAACAAAATAAATAAACTCCGAGGAGTATCTGCCTTCGCTGACTTTGTTCCTTGCAAGCTGTCAAGAACAAACTGTTAGAAACAGTTAAATACAAATAACTTTGGATCCGTATCCAAAACAGTGAATGTTTTGATCACGGAGGGCTCAGACTTAAATTTTGAAAAGACCATTCCAATCACGTCGTGGCTGCAAACATATGACTCGGTGGTCATTTTAATTGCCTCGCCTACTAAACATGTTGGTCTCTCGAATGGAAAAGAAAAGATCATTATAATCACGTCGTGGCTGCGAACATATAACTTGTTGGTCATTTTAGTTGCCTCGCCTACTAAACATGTTGATCTCTCGGATGAAATAAAAAAGATTTAAGTCTCATCCTTGCCCAGAAGTTATATTTCCGTCTTTACAACTATGGAGGCCTCAAAATCGACGGATATTTTTCATCGGCCAGTGTGTTCAAATCAGTAAATTTTACCGAAGCGGCAAGCAGAAACAGAGGGGCAATTCCGAAGGGGCGCGACCTCAAATTCAATTTAATTGGCCTAAGTGTAGTATTTGTTCAAATCAGTAAAACGAACAAAAACAACAAAACAGAAACCGAGAAGCATTTTCCGAAAAGACGCGGCCTCGAATTCAATTTCATTGGCCTAAGTGAAGTAACAAATCAGTAAAAATAAACGAAAACAGTAGACTGAAATCGAGAAGCAAACTGAAACAGAAAAGCAATGCCCGAAAAGACACGGCCTCGAATTCAATTTCATTGGCCTAAATGCAGTATTAGTTAAAATCAATAAAACAGTAAGATATCCGTTGCACAGAGGTTTAAATGCCAAAAAACAGTAACCTGAAACAGAGAAACAGTTTTCAAAGGGACGTGGCCTCGAATTCAATTTCATCGGCTTAAATGCAGTATTAGTTAAAACTATGAAATTAAATACATAGCAATAAACATAAACATAAACGATTTTCAAAAAAAGACGCGGCCTCGAATTCAATTTCATTGGCCTAAATGCAATATTTGTTTCAAAACAGTAAAATAAACCAAAACAACAAACTGAAATCGAGAAGTAATTCCCGGAGGGACGCGACCTCGAATTCAATTTCATTGGCCTAAATGCAGTATTTAAATCAGTAAAATAAACCAAAAACAGTAAACTGAAATCGAGAAAACGATTTCCGAAGAGAATGTAGTGTTAGTTCAAATCAATAAAATTACGAAGAGAGTGCAGTATTAGTTCAATCCAACAAAATAACAACACTGCCAAAGTAACGAACAGTAAGCAATTAAAATATTCGACCCGAATTCTGAAATTTTGAAACCGAAAAAGGATTAGGAAATGTTTATGAAAGACAGAACATGTTCTAAACAATGACCCGAATGGGCAACTCGATTTTCAAGTCGACTCGATCCGAGAAATGAAACCCGAATCAGTGACCGGAATCGAAATCCAAATTTAGATTTTTCAGATAACCAACAAATGAGATGTAAAATGCAGGAATCTGGAAATATACTCAAACCGGGTCAACCCGACCAGAATCAGATGCCTCAAACCCGAATCAGATTTCTTCAGCAATTTCAGATAACCAACATACAAGATGTAAAATGCAAGAATCTCGAAAAATATCCAAACCGGGTCGACCCGACCCGAATCAGAGATTCAATCCCGAATCAAATTCTTCTCAAATTTCAGATAACCAACATACAAGATGTAAAATGCAAGAATCTGGAAATATACCCAAATCGGGTCGACCCGAATCAGAGGTTCAACCCGAATCAATTTTTCTCAAACTTTCAGATAACCAACATACAAGATGTAAAATGCAAGAATCTGGAAATATACCCAAATCGGGTCGACCCGACCCGAATAAGAGGTTCAACCCGAATCGATTTTTCTCAAACTTTCAGATAACCAACAACAGAATATAAACACAAAATTCGGAGAAATTATTCGTCGGAACAGTAACCCTACCCGAAACAGTGACCCGAATCGGAAAACCCGAAAATAGTGAAGAACAACAACGAAAACAAGCAGATTTTTGGATTCGGCTTACGAGGCCAAATAGAAGTATTTAGAACCAAGGTTCAAGAACGAAACTCAACCCTTTTCCTTTCGGATTTTTGGACTTGCTTCGGACTTATTTCTTGAATAACAATGAAAGCAAATGCTAAAAAAAGCTCAAGAACACAACAAGTATTTTTTTTGTCTCGGTCTCGTCCCCCGGTCCCTCTTTAACAGTGAACAAAAGGGGTTTTATAGGTGGATTCGAACTCTCCAACGTTCACCCCCATACCCCCTTTCAACGAGTTTGAATTTCAAAATAAAGTGACGATTTTGGGACGGATTTGAGGGGATATGGTAGGCGTGAAGTGATGGGGTAGGGTTCGGCGGTGTCAGGGACGACAGAGGGGTTGGTGGTGTCAGGCGGCGGTGTCGGCGACTGGTGGTGTCAGGCATAGGGTGCGGCGACGTAGGGGCAGGGGTGTAGGGGTGTGCGGCGAGTTGAGAGGGAGAGAGAAAGGGTAGGGTTTTTTAGGTTTTGTTTGGTTGGGTAGGTCGAAAAATAAGAAAGGGGGGAAAGGGAATTTGGGCTTCGGGTCGTTGGGCTGACGAGTTGGACGGTGGCTGGTTGGGCCTGGGGAGTTGGGCCACCGGGTTTGGGGAAATAAAGGGGGGTGATGGGTTGGGCTTGGACGAAATGGGTTTTGGGTGAATTTTGTTTGGGTAGAAATTATTTTGGGTTGGGAAATGAATGGGTTATGGGTTTAAAAATATAAAAGGGGTTTAATATTAAAAAATGCTTTGAAGAAAAAATGTAAATTATATAACGATGTGATAATAATAAAAATATAATATTTGCGATATGCTTAATGCTTATAAAAAGTGGAAATGCGATGTAATTTTTTGCGAAAATAAATAACATAGAATATTAGGGATAAAACTTATGATCATGATTTAAAAAGGGCAGATGATAGTAAAAAATGTGAATAATAATAATAATAATGAGAATAATAATATGCATGTATGTATATAGATTAAAATTATTTTGAGGGTTAAAAATATTTAAAATTGCAAATAAATTGAAAAAGACGGGACAAAATTGGGTGTCAACAATTGGTATTATACTTTCTACGAAAGACCCATTTATTTATAATTGGTTTAGATCTAGGTAGAAGATCAACCAAAATTCATGTCTGATTTGACATAATTGAATCCATTTCATCATTCACCGCCTCTCTCCAAAAGGAGGCATCTCTTGAAGACATGGCTTCATTAAATGTCTTTGGATCTGCTTCAACATTTAACAATAATGGTACTTTATTTAGTACATTATTTCTATCCCCTTCAATCAAGAAGAGTAATGTTTGTGATGAAATAAAATCCGGTGGTAAATCTTTTCCTTTTCTTTCACGTTGACTTCTCTTTTGTTCGAACGATGTCATAGACTTTTTCCTTTTATAATCAGTAGAAACACCAAGAGAATCATCACATGGTTGATCAATGATAGATTCTCATTGAGTTACAGAATCATGATTAAACTTATTTTCATAAATTCAACATCTCTTGATTCAACAATGATATTAGAATCTAAATTTAATAATCTATAAGCCTTGGAACTCTTAGCATATCCCACAAAAACACTTTTAATACCTCTAGCATCTAACTTAGATGATTTTGGGTCATACTTTCTATAAAAAGCTAAACAACCTCATACCTTAAATACATCAAGTTTGGTTTTCTTCCTTTCCAAATTTCATAGGGAGATACATGTATTTTTAGAGAGGTAATTCTATTATGAACATGACATGCAATGAGTAATGCTTCCCCCCATAAGTTTTTTGTTAACTTAGCATCAATCATAGAATTTATCATATCTGTAAAAATTCCATTCTTTCTTTCGGCCATACCGTTTTGTTGAGGAGTAAAAGGTGTTGTTCTTTGGTGAATAATTTCATATTCTTCACAAAATTTATCAAATTCATTAGAAAAATATTCACCTCCTCTATTGCTTCGAACCATTTTGATTCTCTTATCTTTTTGGTTCTCAACTCCATCCTTGAAAATTTTAAATTTCTCAAAGGCTTCATCTTTTGTTATAAGTAAGTACACATGAGTGTATCTTGAACAATCATCAATGAAAGTAATAAAGTATCTTTTCCCCTCTAGTCAAAACACCGTTATACTCACAAATATCGGTATAAATTAAATCCAATATTTGAGTATTTCGTTCAGCACTTAGAAACGGTTTCTTAGTCAATTTTGCTTGGATGCATATTTCACATTTATCATTTTTTATATCTTTGCAATTAATCAAACCATGCTTGGACATGTACTTCAAAGATCAAAAATTTAAATGTGCTAATCTAGCATGCCAAATATCAAAAGACTCAACATTATAAGCAGAATTGAAATTATTATTATTAATGCTTAGCTTATACATTCTATCACAATAATACCCTTTCCCCACAAATATTGCATTCTTTGATACAATACAATTATTGCCCTTAAGAACAATCTTATGCCCATTCTTACACATGCGACTAGCAGAAACAAGATTCTTCCTAATGGAAGGCACATGGAAGACATTGTTTAATGTGACCTTCTTTCCGGGAGTGAAGTTAATTTCCACCATACCTTTGCCGGCAACCACGACTGAATCATTGTTCCCCATAAGAACCTTTTGTCCTTCATTCTCCATTTTGTAAGACGTAAATAGATTCTTGTCATTACAAACATGAATGATTGCGCCCGAATCGAGCCATCAATCCGAAAACTTTGTTTCAGCCATATTGATTTGGGTAATCATTCCAATTTGCATTTCGGATACCATAGCACAAATTTCTTCAATTTTCTCCTCAATAACATTGGTCTTGTTGTAATTTCCTTCTTCTTGAATTTGCAGTCACTTTTGCGATAGCCCTTTTTTCCACAATTAAAATAATTTCCAGAGAACTTTTGTGGGGCATTACCGGACTTCTTGAATTTCTGATTGTTCTTGACTTTGAAATTCTTTGAGAACTTACTAGCTTCAACGACATTAACTTTGGATCATATTTGTTCTTAGAATCACGAGATCTAGTCTCTTCTTTGATTCTCAAATGCTTTTATAATTCTTCCAAAGGTATGTCCTCACTTTTATGAATAAGTTTCTTTCTATAACCATTCCAACTTTGAAGAAATTTAGCAATAATTGTCCCCACAAGAAATGGTTCAGAAATTTCAACTTTCAATTTTCGAAGTTTAGTAACAATGACTTGCAATTCATGTATTTGATCAAGAACGGACTTTGTGTCAATCATGGTAAATTCAAGATATTTAGATACAAGAAATTTATCTGTATCTTCTTTTTCCGTCTTATATTTATACTCGAGAGCATTCCAAATTTCAACCGGAGATTCCATCAAGTTGTAGAGATCATTGTGCCTATCAGAAAGAGTATTGAGAATGTGACTTCTACACATCACTTCATCATCTTCACACTTTTTCCTAGCGGCCTTTATCACTTCTGTGTCATCTTCCTTTGGCTCTGGAAGTGGTGGCAACTTTGGATCAAGCACATAAGCAATCTTGAGCACAGTGAGAAGAAAGAACAATTTTCCTTTCCAGCGAGTGATGTTGGTGTCGTCAAAGCGATCAAGTTGAACATTTGAATTGAGGAACGAAGTCATATCTTTAGAAGCCTTCATTGCAAAATAAAACCTTAAATATTGTTGGAGTAAAAGAAGAATAAGGAGGCAAAAGAAGAGAAATGACAAAACAGGATTTGAGGCGTGTAGAAACACTTTCTTTTAAGGTTTTATTTGTCATCACCAACACAAGGTTTGCTAAGAGTTTATGGCAAATTACCCCCAAGATACAACAAATCCTAAACACTATCTCAAGCAAATAAGATGTTGTTTCTAGAACTAATTATAAATCGATACTGATCTATCTCTCATCTGTAGTAAAATCTGGATAATTTATAGACTTTTAAGTCTCTTTTCATAATGGACACAACCCTTCTCAGAGAGGTATCATTTCATAAGATCACGACCTTTGAATGGTGTCCGTCCATAAAGACACAATATTTGAATGATGTTTATTCATAAAGACACAACCATTCAAATGTATTTATTCACAAAGACACAATCTTTCAAGTGAGTAACCTTCTATCAAAGGTATTTTATCTACTAACATATATAAAATTCGTGATATTTCATATATATATATATATATAATTATTGATAAATGGTTGTCTGACAGAGTGTGCCCACGCCTAATTAATAAAACACTTCAGTCAAAAATAAATAATTATGAATAATATTATAATCTCACTTACATCAAATTGGTGCATTCGAAAAGTAAGTATTCTCTTTTCTTGGACATTTCAGATGTAACTATGGAATTGCATAATTTCTTTTTTGTTGTAGTCCTCCATTGATGTATTCTTTTTTTTTTTTGGTGTAGTCCTTCATTAATGTAAAATTTATATATGCCTTTTGTATGGTAAAAAAAAACACTTCAATCAAGAGGAATCCTTTGATTTGGAAATAAGAAACTTACAAATATTAGTACCAATGGACCCAAAATGTTTTGTTGTTTTATTAGGTATGCGTTTGGACATGCGATTTCATCTTATGAGATGAAATCAGCATTTGGACATGCGATTTCATCTCATAAGATGAAATCCCAAATCATTCAAAAAGGCATGATTTAGGATTCCAAATCATGATTTCAAATTTTTTAAATATAAAAGTTGACCCACAAGTTTATATTTTGTAAAAATAGATCCATAAGTTGGTAGATATATTTATCAATCATGTTTATCAATCATTTATACCAAATATTAAAATATCTACAAGTTGACAGTATATTTATAACAAATTTACTCTTACCAACCATATGGGAGGATTATATTAAAGTGTAGTTACACATGTTCAATTTTTTATTTTATTGAAATAAAGTTTGATCAATTGGTGTTGTATTTTTAGAAAGGTCTTCTAGTAGCGTATTAATTTTGTTATGAACTATGACTTGCTCATTTGATAAGATTGAATAAAAATTGAGAAAGTTTTGATGGATTTCACAACTTGTGGGGTTTTATGTCTATAAGAAAAAAATTACAACTTAAGAAATCCAAATTGCATGAAATTTTAACTTCAAATCATCATGATTTCAAATCACGTACAAACCGCTCCCAGGTGTGTTAAAGATTTGTTTTCATTTGTACATATCTCCATGCATACAAAATTTAGTTGGTGGAAATGGATTTAATTTACAAGTGCAAAAGGATATTCTGCATTACTATTAAGTAGGGTGATAAAAAAAGTTTAAGTTTGATAAACGGGCTAGATCATTAATTTTATTTTGATATAATTATTAAGGAATACTTTTATCTTAATATTTTAGATAGCCATGGCACTTACTTTTAACATATAATAATTCTTAAATAATACTCAAATAATGCTTAACATGGTAGTTGATGTGTTTAAGAGTAATAAAGTCTTCCCCACTCAATTTTTTTTTGGTCTTAAGAAAACCTACACATTTCTATAATTATGAATTATTTATGTTTTATATTTTTACTGTTTTTACTTTACTTATATTTTGTTTACGTGCTTTTATCTTTCTTTTCTCAAATTTTGAATCAAATCAAAATATGTGAAAAAATTATAGTGGTAATGGAGTTCTATTTCACTTTTTCGTGAGTCAATTTTTTTTTGAAAGATGCTTTCATATAACTTTTAACTCTGTTATTGCCTATTTTTTTTTCATCTTGTAGATAAGATTTTACGTTTGAGAAATTAAGATGAGATCACATATATATTTACTAACGGGATATGTGTGAGTCCAGTTCTACTACTTTGAGTTTGTGGCACTCCTAAAGTTACATTATAGACTATATAATTCTTATAAAGAGTGGTAATATATTTTCACTATACCTGGACCATTTTAGAAAGGTGATGAACAACATTAAAGTCCATCATTTTGATAAATGTATCAATTCCTTCTATGGTTTCTTCTTTATCTAAGTTCCATTGTGATTTATTTTCTCATCTTATAATTGTTATTTTGTTGAATTATATATTGTGTCTTAGTTGAAACTTGAAAGTATGTATGTCCTAGAGACAATCTATATTAGGGACAAAATGTACTTGAACACATTCGTATTATTAATGAGATTAATATTTATGGTATTTGCAATTATTAAATTATTATTTGATTATTTGTAATTATTCATATATGTGCATCCCTTGAACTTACGTTGTCATTAATAGAGTGAGATATTAATGGTAGAACGTAACTCTCAAAATATTCTCGACTAATGATCATCGAGAATGGGATATCGATGATATGCTATAAGTCGGCATGTGGTTTGCATCACATTCTTGGAGAATGTAGTATGTCTCACAACTACGAGTAATGGTTACTCGTGATGGACACATGGATACTTTGGAGAAGTATTGGTATACCCTGCCGATAAACTACTTGTTATACATGTCTATAGTGTTATCGGCGTGTGGAATATAAAGGTCATTTGACATGAGGTCAATACGCACCTTAATTACAGAATGATGTACTTTGACCAAGTTCTAAGCTTAAATTCCTTCTGGATAAGATACGGCTTGTGTTGGGTGTATCAGGATGTAAATCAATGTGGTAGTTGAGCCAAGAATAGATTCATTTCTCGATTGGAAATTCGAGAGAGCACTCAACTTCTCAATGTTATTAGGTTGACTAAAGTCACTGGTCCGTGCAAGAGACATATTTAGAATATGGTCTAGTTGTCAACTAATAAATGTGAGATAAAGTAATTAAGCCATTTGGATAGACATTTGGCAAATCCTAAGCTTAATTGAGTGTGTCGCGAATGAAAGGAATTTATAGTTCCGCATAAAGGTTAAGTTTGTTGGATTCATGTAAACGTACTTCACATATTGAGTTCGTCATACGACGCAGTCTAGGAGTTCCGTATGGACATTAATTAGATTAATGTCGATATGTGTAGGCATATAGGGTCACACTATATGCTAATCGTTTCTTCGATCTAAGAGTGTATTGAGAAAGTATTAAATATTCTATTGAGAGTCGAGATATTTAATTTATAATAATTATGGAATATTTCTATTTGATAGAAATTATTTAATTAAGTCGAATTGGATTTCAGATTTAATTAAATGTGTTGAATATATTATATGGGTACTCGGACAAATACAGGGAAGCAATTGAGCCAGAAATTACTGGCCCAAAATTGGGGCATGGCCGTCCACCTTGGACACATGGGGTGGACTAGCTGGGCTGGTCCACTGAACATTAACATGAGCCAGGTTTTCCTGTTTTAAATCTACTTAGGTTTTGTCCTGAACTCCTATATAAACAACACATACCCATAATTGTAAAGTTACAGAAAATAACTTCTCAGTTCCTAAAGCAAGATTTCCTAGCTTTCTTGCAAAGGAAATACACTAGAGTTGGAACTTGCAATCGCGGATTCAAATCGCGTGGATACCTTAATATTGAATCTCGCGCTCGAAAACCTGTAAGTCTTTTGTTATGTTTTGAACATAAACATGATTATCGTATAAGTCATGCCAGGATCATTGTTGGGTAAGAAAATTTTAAACTTCCGTTGTGCTTACGAACCCAACAAATCCCTACATAAGTCCCTTTAAGTAATTAATCCAGGAGAAATCCATGCAGTGATAATGCTAATATGATATGGTCACTCAGGAGAAATCCACGCAGTGATAATGCTAATATGATATGGTCACTCGAGGAAAATAACAAGCTCAAAAATTTTATTAAAAAGTATGATATTGAGTATTTACGAGTAGTGCATGGACATATTTGGACATTTTCTCTCAATTTCGTCTTACTTTTGCACCTAATTTTCATTCAGTAGATAAAAAAACCTATATATATATATATATATAAATAAGACTATTATATTATTATTATTTGATGTGAACAACGGGTGCATAAATTTTTACCTCTCCGCTCGGTCCTTTGGGCTCCTAGTTCCTCATGCGCTATTGCATGATAGTATTTGAGTAACCAACAATGGTTGTGGTGTAGTGGCCGGTACAACTTCATCCTTAACCAAGGTTTCGAGTTCGAGCCCTCTTGGGTACGGAGCCACCATTGTTAGAAAGTGCTTTGCCCCCTAATGTGGGACTACCCGGCACGATCCGAATTAGTCGGGCCCCAATGTGAGTACCGAATACCGGATGGGAAACAAAAAAAATGATGGTATTTGAGTAGAATTAGAGTTTTTAATTACTACTTTTTAATCGATACGTTATATTAGCAATGTGGTAGTTAGGAAAATTACAAACTTAGTTGGAAAGTTCGTGTGCTGATGAAGAAACGTTACATCAAATATAAGATTTGGATAATTAAATAATTTTAACTCTGAAAAGTTGTAAATTATAATTAGTAGGTGTTTGGCCATAGGAACCAAATATTTTTAACTTTATTTGAAATTTTTGGAGTTGAAGATGGAATTGTGTTTTTATAGTTTTTGCAAACACAATAATTTAATTTAGAATTTATTTATCTATTTTTCCCAATTTGATTGTACGTATTTTGTCAAACACACACACATATATTGTATGTATTATATATGAGTGTGATTGTTTGTCTATACACTTCTTCCCCCTTTCTATCAAATGTATATAAACTGTATGTTATACGTATATATATTGTATGCTTTGTGTATAATTTATGAATTACTCATTCAAATATATTGTTTTGTGTATAATATTGTTGTTTGCAGGTATTTAATCAATAGATCAAAATACAGCATCTTTGATTGTTGGTTATAACCACACTAGATTAGGATATGAAGATTTACCGATGAGAAATTGAGAAGATTTGAATTGTATAATCAAGAAGATAAGGGAGAAGAGGAGATTACCAAGATCATTGATCACATGTTCACGCCATAGCAATATATTACATTCATTCAGATTCCATACAACTATATTATAAGTGTATCACTTGTGTATTCAAAATATATGTTTACTGGCGTAACAATAGTGGTAAAAAATTTCACTACATGTGTATAATATAGAGGTGGATCGAGGTAAATATTTTATCAAATCTGTATTAAAATTGTATATTGAGTTGTATGAAAAATATATTTTAAGTTTATATATCCTTGTAGTTGTGTTCAAATTTGTATGAATATTGTATGAAAGTTGTATACAATATTGTTGTTGTATTAAATTTTCAGAAACCAACATGGTTATTATACAAATCTATATAACACATATTTCATACATAATTTATACAAATGCTATACAAGAAATTGCGAGCGAGCTTCGAAGCGTGGTTTTTCTAGAAACGTGAACTTTATACAAAATTTATACAATTATGTACATATTTCATACCGATTTTATATACTTTTTGTACACGAAATTTGATTTTTTTCTAGAAACCTAACATGAACTTTATATAAATTTTATGCAATTATATACATATTTCATACCGATTTTATACATGAAATTTATTTATTTTTCAAAAAATTTAACATGAACTTTACACAAAATTTATACAGTTATATACACATTTTATACCGACTTTATACAATTTTCATATCGATATAATATTTTGTGTTAAATATTGTATCAAAACTAGTCAAACTGTATTTTGTATAGTAATTTCCAGACCATGAAAAAAATGTTCTAACTGAAAAAGATTTACATTTCAACATTGAATTTACACCACGAAGTTCACAACTGCAACAACATACAATTAAAATAGAATTTTTATACAATTTAAAAAATACAGTCTTCTAATATGAAAATCCAACCAAAATCAATCCTAATCTTTATCAAACACCCTCAAAATTGAGATAAAAGCTCCCAAAGATATTCTCAATCGTTTGCAACAATACCCAATTCAAAAAAAAATTATTAGAAAACCCACAATGAAATTCATTGTTGAACTCCCTGAAGAAAAAAAAGAGAAAATAGACGAGCAAAGAGAAGAGACTCACTTGCAAGTTCTCCTATGTTTTTCTTTACGAATCTTAATTATATTGTCGATGAGATTGAATTCGTTAAAACAGAGAAGAAAAATTGAATTTTTTTAGATGGGGATGGAGAATAGGGGATAAGTATCACGTCATTAGCGCAACTTATTAGGGCTAAAAAATCTGCCTTTTTATTTTTCTATGCCTTTGTATATGTTCCCTAAGAATTTTGAAAACTGTAAACTCTCGTAATATTTGGTGCTTATTATTTATATATTGTTATAAAATAATAGCAATAGCAATATAAAATAAGAGATGTAGACAAAGAAGTAGGGAGGAGGATGAAATTTTCTTCTTATTTCAAGTTTATGTTGGTCTTCCTTCAAAGTTGAATAACATCCCAATTTATAGGATAAATTACTCAATGGAGGTTACAAATATTAAGTGTCCAACTCAATAGGTACATGTAACCACCCAATGGAGGTTACAAATATTAAGTGCCCAAATTAATAGGTACATATAACATACAAAAGGCTAGTAAATGTGTATGGACATTCATACAAAGGATATGTATTTCATAACACTCTTCCTTGAATGTCCATAGATAATGTGCCTCGTTAAAACCTTACTAGAAAAAATCCATTGGTAAAAATTCCAGTGAAGGAAAAAGAGTACACATTTCTAATAATACATATTTTGGTTGCCTCATTAAATACCTTACAAGAAAATCCAGTGGGATTTGCCTTATATGGAAAAAAAGAGTACAACATGTATTAACTCCATTGATGAGAACTTCACTCCAAATGCTTAAGTCTTCGTATTCCAATCTTGTGCACCATCTTCTCGAAAGTTGCAGTTGGTAGAGACTTAGTGAACAAATCAGTCATATTATCACTTGAATGAATCTGTTGCACGTTGATATCACAATTCTTTTAGAGCTCGTGTGTGAAGAACAACTTTGGTGAATTGTGATTTTGTCCTATCTCCTCTCCTGAATCCTCCCTTCTATTGAACAATACATGATGCATTATCTTCATATGAGGTTGTGGGTATTTCAAACCACATTTACTTCCAAATAATTCAAATAGTCATAACATTTGATATTTCTTCATTTTCTTGAGTTTGCGGCTCATTGATTTCTTAAAAAATATCAAGATTTATCAAATCTTGCATTTCTTTATGAGATTCTTTCTTAGTGTCATCTTGACCATTTATTTTTCTTTTTCTAGGATACCGATCCTTATAACCCAATGGTTTATCACGCTTCAGGCGTGCTTTTGGACTCATTTGCTATGACACTAGTAGATGGTCCTACAGGGACATCAATCCAATTGTGACATTCTCTGCATGGATATGTGATTCGGTAATCCTTTTCAAAAATGTAAATGTGTATGGCATTTGATTTGCTATTTCCTGCAAGTGAATAATCTTTTGGACCTCTTGCTCACTAATAGAAGCACGTAGATCAAGATGAGACGATGTTGGATTTTTCCACAAAATTTCCCTTTTTATTTCATTATTCTCTCCCCCTAATTTTGAAAAAAATTCTCTCATCAAATCGACAATATTCAATTGATCTTATTTCAGTATCTCCGTGTAAGGAAGAAATTATATCTTGCTCATAGTTATAGCAAGATAAATAAATGTATCAATTGAACAAATATATGGTACTTCATGACCAATCTAATTTTCTTATTTCAACTTCTTTTAGCAGGTAGTCTACTTCTTTTCAAAAACTTTTCAAAATCTCCAATCACATTCAAGTCAGCAACTTGCACAACCTTATGAAAGATTTTGAATATCGTAAAGGGATAAGGGTAAACATAGTCATCTTTGTACCCCTCACCAATAAATATTTATTAAGGTGATTTCAGTACATCAACCTTAGTTCATTTGATCCATTTGTGGATTACAAACAAGTTTTGCAATAACATGTATATGCTTCAGGCATTTTGAATACTTCAAAAAAAAATTCATATAATTTTATCACGTGAGCCATATATACTGAAATAATTTTCATTTAGTGTTTAATTTACATGACATCTTCTCATGTCAGGACTGCATGTCCAGTAAATTTACCAGGATGTATCTACTTAGTAATTATTCCTACATCAATATGCTTTAAGAGATGTAGAATTCAGATCCTCATAATATTATACAATATTTCGCACTATATTGTATCAAATATATCGTTGACGAGATATCATTTTGTATCAGTTTGCAATTAGACACAACTTACTGAGATCTTATCACTTCATTATTTTTCAGGTACCTGAACCTCGTACGAGGTTTTATGAAGTGTTATGTCGTAGGCTCTTCAAGAGCACATTTCCTCCTTATTATGATCATTTGCTCCTCTCTTTTTTCAAGAATTATTGCATTTGAAACCGATTTGTCTATCATGCTTCACGCATGTTGTAAACCCTGTCTTTCAGGGACATTTAGGAGCATCTTGCAGCTGAAATATTAAATAGTTGGGTCAGCAAATGCTTCTAGCATTTGACTTGAATTATCGTTTGAACGAGGATCATACTGGTGATAATTCACAATATATTTCTTAGTTGTTTATTCTCTCTACCCTTATGTTAGAAAAACTAACATACATTCTCATCTTCTTTGGGAAATCCATCTGTGTGCATCATGGTAGATTTATTAATCATATACCACACAATAAAATTATTAGATGAAAATATTTGGTTACTGACCTTGAACCAATTAAGGGGAGAATTTATCATAATTTATTAGTCTGAAGCATACAAACGTCGTGGTATGCAATATATCATATTTCATATCAACACATGAAGATTTGTTCTCATTCGCAATGGTTTAGCTATTTATCGGAGGCATTCAACGCTAAACCAGCTTGAATTGCATACGTCAAACTGCGGGTTGACAATAAACGCAAATGTGACCGTCTTATCGATGCATCTATTTAAGACATCACATAACAGGTGAACAAACTCTTATTCACCTTTTATATTTTTCAGAATTTAAGAAATTCAATCCCAACATTTGTCAGTATAATCAACTTATCATGAGAACAAGCAAATTAATTCTTGAAGAATCTTCTAGTTCTTCAATAAATTCCGAATACAAACTTAGCACATCAGATTTAAATCAGGACAACTAAAATTGTCACGTCAATTCATAAAATTATTTGTACTATTAAATTTCAGGTTTATCATGTCATGTGCTATTTGTTTTAATAAACTTCTGATTTACTGTGACATGAATTCTATTTTGTACAATAAACTTTTGGTTTATAATGACATGTGATTTCATCATGCTTATATTTGTACAATACAATTTGGAGAATAAAGAGGGTAACATTTCAAATACATATTTATTACCCACTATGATTTTGTAGATATTTAGTCATCCAATCATTTATAGCTTCATTATGATAGACATTTACTTTAGTAAACTCCGGGTTTACTATAACTTGTGCTTCGATCATAACAACTTTGTATATTACAATCTAGAACGAATGACATAATAGTATATAAGCTCTTCAGGAGCATTTAATCTATTCTCCATAATCACATATTGCTTGGACACTACTAATGACATGATCTTCTTGATAAATAGTTAGCTCTTCTAGAGCCCTTAATTGGTTTTGTACTATCAAATATTTCTTCGCCACTGTTGGTGTCATGACGAAAATTTAATTAGACACTTCTGATGTCATGAAAAGAAACAGTAAACGAATGAATATTTAGAAATAATAAATGCATAATTCAATTCTAATTCAAACTTGCTTTGAAAGTTATTCATATCTTATCTATTATATTCAAATGAAATGACATGCACAAAATAAAATAAGTAGATTGTCAAAATATACAAAGTGAAGACTAATATATAACAAACTGCGTCATTTATTTAAAACTGATAAGTTTGGACAAGTCCTATTAAAATATAACAACTCTTTGTATCCATCTTAAAGAAATTTTGACACATCATGATAAGTCATATTAGGATACAACAATTTACTTATATGATCAATATAATAATTTAGTAATATATTTTAATGACTATCCATAAATATCTCCTTATATCTGAAAAACAAAAAAGGACTCAAACTAATAATTATTGTCAAAAGGGTTGTTGTAGTTGTAATCAATTGCCATAATCATTATCAACTGTTCAGTAATTTTTAAGCTACTAAGAAGTACATTATTTTCACAAATATGTTATCACATCATAGATGATAATTAGTCGGTACTTTATCACTTAGCAGTACGACATGCATATTAAAATATTATAACTTCACTTTGAACAAATATGGTGCTTATCAGATTGAGGTAATAATTACCCAACATAAATATATCGTAGACATAACAATATCTGCTAGAACATCTTAAATGATTTCATGAAAAATAATTGCTATGTGACTAGTCATTCTTTTGAGAATAGATCTCGTGACTATTTCATATGCATCAAGTTATAGCAGTAGCCTAATCTTTTGACTTGGTACACACGATTGCCTCTGAATGAAAAAAAATAAAAGTAAGCATGTCAGATTTTGATAACCAACCAAATCATTGTTATAACCTACAAAGCTACAAAGTTATTCAAGAATAAAGTTCAAAATTTTACCACTTTGGGAGTAAAATTCATATTTACTACTTCGAGAGTAAACTTCAGAGTTACTACTTCAAGAATAAATTCCAGAGTCTTACTACTTAAGGTGTAGATTTCAAGGTCTCACTATTTCAGGAGTAAACTTAAAATTTCTCTACTTCAAGAGTAGAGTTCAATATTCTACTACTTCGGGAGTAGAGTTCAAAGCTCTAATACTTTGAAGTAAAGTTCCAAGTTCTACTACTTCGGGAGTAGAGTTCAAAATTTGCTACTTCGAGAGCAGATTTCTGAGTTTACTACTTCGGGAGTAAATCATAAAATATTTAGAATATTTTTCTCAACTATTCTACTTCTTCTGGAGGTGAGTCGTGATAACTTCACAGCCAAACACACGTCCGTATTTATAAGCTTTATTATATACTATCACATTCACTTCAAGAAATGGATTTGTATTTGTAACATTTATCAAGTTCTCATTCTTCAGGAATGGAACACAATCACCCGAACGTTCCTTAAGCATATCAAATCGTGATGACTTAGAACCTCTTTTAAGATATTGCTACTTCAGGAGCAAATTAAGGCATACATATGACGTATATAATTTTTCTCTAACACATCTTTAATTGTAATCATAATAGACATATAAAAATATTACAACTTCTGATGATTATACACACAAATAAATTTTATTATAACGAAACTAATGAAATGTGATCACTTCTGATTTCAACCCAAAAATAAAAGAAGGACCAAAGAACCATAAAATTAATTTCCAATAAATTAGGAAATAGACATGAAAATTCAAGCAACAAGATTTCAAGAAATGATAAAAGGGAGAGGTGTAATATCTATACATGGATAACCACGATCAGATAGACAGTTATCATGGATAGTCAGTAAACATACATGTTCTTTTATACATAAATAAACACAATTAAAATACTAGATAATATGATACTTATCTGAAAATTGCTTTGGTCTTTCCAAAATATCTGCTCAAGATGGCAGAGTCTCGTGCTGATAACATGTTATAAAATGATAGCAATAACAATATAAGACAAGAGATGTAGACAAAGAAGTAGAGAGGAAGAGGAGATTTTCTTCTTATTTCAAGTGTATGTTGGTCTTCTTTCAAAGGTGAATAACATCCCAATTTATATGATGAAACCACCCAATAGAGGTTACAAATATTAAGTGAACAAATCAATATGTACATGTAACCACCCAATGAAGGTTATAAATATTAAGTGCTCAAATTAATAGGTAGGATGAAACCACCTAATGGAGGTTACAAATATTAAGTGTCCCAAATCAATAGGTATATGTAACCACTCAGTGGAGGTTATAAATATTAAGTATCCAAATTAATAGGTACATGTAACATACAAAAGGTTAGTAAATGTGTATGAACATCCATACAAATGATATGTATTTCATAACATATATATGTTTTTTGCCCCTAATGAAATGATGAAAAGTCCCTCTTTTTTCTGGGCTCTTTAATTTTTATGTGTGAAATGAAAGCTCGTGGGGAGAGAAAGAGACCATTCAGCTAATATAAGATGTGCATTATATTATACATAGAATAATCATGTCTCATGAAAAAAGAAAAAGATTCATTTGTTTGTGAGTGTGTATCATGCTATAGGAGGCTCTTTCATCAATCTTTTACATAAATAATTACTAATTACAAGCATCATGAGTTTCTCCATATGTCACATGAATCGTTTTTATACTTCTCTTAATTATGTGTGCCCCAATGTTATGCTAAATTCATAACATAAATTTAATAGTGGACAAATCTTGTCTATTCATTCGGCAATTTGATAAACGTGAATTAAAGATTTAACTCTATAAATTGGTCATTTTTCTGCACACTCAGATTATTGTCTTCACTCACCTTTTTTCATCATTAAAGTCGAATTAACGTAAGATAAGACAATGAGAGAGAAACCAATCTATCAATACGACATCCTACTCTTCTATACCGTGATAATGTCTTTCCCGTCATATACACTTCCTATAACATGTTCACGTGAGATAATTATCATGTTCAAGATTAGTATTTATGCATGTTTAACCTCTATATATATATATATATTGATGATGCATAAATTTATTTCTACTTCATTTGTTTTTGTCTTAACCTACATACTTAGCCAAATGATCAACGTGACACGAACTAGTATGAAGTTTTTTGTACAAAAATATCATAAATAGATAAATGCATATATGCTCACATTCAAATGCGAAACATGATCTAGAGGCGGGTGAATTTGAAATTAATGTGATATTATTTGTACTTGTCAAACATTTTAATTATTTTGCGTACATATACATAGTTCACGTTGAAAGTACGTAGTAATAGATTCAATCAAATTCCGAGAACTCGCTTTCATTTCACTCTCTCTATCAAACACAACTACTTACTATATTAGTTGAAAAGATAACTAAATGAATAAAATTGTGCCCCTCTCCTTTTTAATCGTTTAGATAAGTTCATCACACACTAGCTTTACCATGATATCAAAGACAAAGATCATATGTTTGAGTTTCACTGCCACATTAATATTTTTTTATGTATTTGATCCATAAAAAGAATCAGACTCACACGTGAGAGGCGTGTGTTAAAGAGTCTTCGAATGGCATTTAAAAATATTCACACTTTCATCTTTGTTTCCTTGCAGTGCTTTTATCAATGGTATTGACATAAATTATGCATTTTAGTGAGTGAAAAGTTTCTGCAGTCAAGTCTTCAATTGTATTTTCTTTCAAAGTGGTCTTTGGTAAACCTTGATTTTGAATTTTATAATATAATCAACTATCCAAAAGGTTAAGAATATTGTGGTATTACTTGCTTTTCTCTGACACTTTTTAGCTTTATAAAGAAAGTTTGTGAAGTTTAATTTTTAAGAAAAGTTTGCATAAACAAACACCTCATTGTAGTGTGAATGCTTTTTGTGTTGAGTGAGATCCCATTGCATGGAGCTTCAGAATCCCGAGAAGATACTGTGATGAAAATAAAATTGATTTTATTTATTTAATTTTTCAGTTTCATTTCCACAAAAGTTTTCTAATTTATTTTAATTTGTTTATATGTTAAGAAGACTTTCATCTTCAAATTTAACTCAGACGTAGCTCTTTTTTTTTCTCGGGTGTGTGAAGCAGTGTCAAATCAAAATAACTAACGAGCATCAGCTCTCTCAAAAGGAGGTAATCCACCCTGATTTTATAAATCAGTGAGGCTACATTGGGTTTTATTTTGATATTGTTTTTCCTAATCTTTGTTTTTTGTTTGAAGTTACCTATAGAGACAGTGTGATGATATATTACACCGTCATGCCTCAAAATTAGTGCGAGACATAATTGATATATGATAATGGAAACGCTTGCATAAACAACAACACTAGTTGTTCAATTCTAAAATTGATTACTAAAACTAAATCTGAAAAATCCATAAACACCAATTAGGATTAGTCATGCGCTCCTGTAAGAATACTATATAGTAACCAAATGAAAACACATTTCCTGGGGGCATACCCCGAAAAACTAAAACTATCTAATAAAACATGATAAAGATTGTATTAGGATAATTATGAGGATATCCCATAATTACCTCAAATCATATATTGTGTAATATCATTATTTATTATGATTAGGATTTGATTGTAAATTAGTAAAATTTAATTTAGGATGATTAGATTAGTCTTTCTTAATGTTAGCATTGTATACTTGTATATATATATTTGACTATGAAAATAAAATAAATCAAGGAATCAATTTTCTACATGGTACCAGAGCCAAAAATATTTTGCCCTAACCCTCTCTAACCTCCACCGGCCTCCCTCAATAGCCGAAAATTTTCTTTCTCTTCTCCCTTAATTTTTTGTTCTCTCTCGGCCTCCGACTTAAACATCGAATAGGGTTTTCTAAAAGTCCTAAACCTAAAACCACTTCCATAACCCTAAACCACTATCCCCACGTCGCCTACCACTTTTCTTCCCTTCTTCATTACCTAAAACCCTAGCCGACACAACACTTAGGGTTATCTCCTACAATTCCACCAATCACAAAACAAATTTCTCTTCTTCTTTTGTTTTGATTTTTCGTGGAAACTATGGCCGAAAAATAAAAGTTTCATCCAGCTCTTACCGTCAACAATGTCAAGAACTTTATCTCAATAACACTTGAGATGGAAAAAGGGGAATACACCTCTTGAGCGGAATTGTTCAAAATCCATTGCGGCGCATATGAGGTAATAGACCATATCATCCCTTCCGAATCATCGGACACCACTGAGGTAGACAAAAAGTTATGGTCTCGTTTAGATGTTATAGTCCTTCAATGGATTTATGCCACTATCTCAAACGATCTTCTACATACCATATTGGAGCCAAACTCTACGGCTCAACATGCGTGGGAACATTTACAAAATTATTTTCAAGATAACAAACTTTCTAGGGTTGTATATCTTGAACACCAATTTACAAATGTTAAATTGAATGACTTCTCAAACGTGTCCGCCTATTGTCAAGAATTAGAGGTGCTTGGAGACCAACTATCCAACGTTGGTTCTCCGGTGACAAATCAAAGGTTGGTTCTTCAACTGATTGTTGGGTTGAATGAACAGTATGATGGAGTTGCTACATTCATTAGTAGAGTAATTTGTTGCATCCTTTCTATGAGGCCCGTTTGAGGTTGATATCGAGGAAACACGGAAAGCAAAACATGCGTCCTCTGGAGCAGCCACCGTCGGAACTGCCCTCGTCTCCACTAATTCATTTTCTGTGGATTTTCAACCATAAAATTCTGGTTCGGGTGGAAATGGAAATCGCAACAATAATGGTCAAAAGCGGGGTTCAAACCGTAACAATAACAAAGGAAAAAATAAGGGGAGGTGGCCAACCAGCAGACAACAGCAACCAGTCCGGGCAGTGGCGGCCCAACCAGTGGCAGTCGCCTGCCCACCCAGTCGGAAATCAGTGGGGTAGTACCTACCGTGGGCATGGGCCCAACAATGGGCTGCCCCGCCATGCTCATACCCAAATTCATCGTGGGCCAGGCCTTCATCTTCAAACTGACAGCCCAGAATTCTAGGTTCTCGTCCACAACATGCATTTGCAGCCCAAACACCATCTTCTGTAGGCTATGCTCCCACTGATATTGAACAAGCCATGAACAACATGAATCTGAATATTCCAGATGAGTCGTGGTATATGGACACAGGGGCTACATCTCACATGACGGCATCTCAAGGTAATCTCTCGTCTTATTTTAATATGAGCAGTAATGAAAATATTATTGTCGGTAGTGGGCAGGAAATTCCAATTCATAGTATTGGTTAGGTAAAACTACCCCCTCCACACCCACCATTATATTTGAAAAACATCTTACTTGCACCAAAACTGATTATAAACTTGATATATGTTCGAAGTTTTACAATGACAACAATGTTTTTGCGAATTTTGATCCGTTTGGCTTTTCTGTGAAGGATTTTCAGATGGGGATGCCACTAATGAGATGTAATAGCACGGGGGACTTGTATCTCATCACCAATGTTTCCAACAATCACATGACCAAACCATCAACCTTTGCATCTATTTCTCCTATTATATGACACAATCGGTTGGGACACCCAGGAGCACCAATTTTCAATAATCTTAGGAAGAATAAATTATTTTTCTTGTAACAAAATTTTGGACTCTTCTGTTTGCCAAACTTGTGTGTTTGAAAAACATGTTAAGCTTCCTTTTGCATCATCTACTTCACATACCCTTATGCCATTTGGTCTTTTGCATTGTGATTTGTGGACATCACCAGTTTTGAGTTCTGCATGTCATAAACATTATATGCTCATTTTAGATGATTATTCGAATTTTCTGTGGACATTTCCCTTAGGAAATAAATCACAAACCTACACCATTTTTAAATAATTTAATATTTTTATGAAAACTCAATTTGACAAATCCATTAAATGTTTTCAATGTGACAATGGGGGGAATTCATAAAAGGCCAATTTAATATTTTTTGTCACCAAAATAGGATGTCTTTGCGTCTTTCATGTCCACATACATCACCACAAAATAGGAAAGCCGAAAGAAAAATTCGAATAATTAACAATATGGTTCGCACTCTCCTTGTGCATTCGTCTACACCACCACATTTTTGGCACCATGCACTTCAAATGGACATATATCTATTAAATATTCTTCCTAGTAAATTGTTCTCCAATGTGTCACCTACATAAATGTTGTACCACCGTCTCCCATCATTTACACATTTGAAGGTTTTTGGGTGTTTGTGTTATCCATTGTTTCCATCCACAACTATTAACAAACTCCAGGTCCGTTCCACTCCTTACGTATTTTTGAGATACCCACAAAATTATAGGGGATATAAGTGTTATGATATGACAAATGGGAAAATCATTATTTCTCGTCATGTCATTTTTGATGAGTCTACATTCCCGTTTGCTAAATCTCACGTGGCATCCTCACCTTCATATAATTTTTTGGACGACAGAATACATTCGATTTTGAATCACCATTTAAATACCCAAAACAATATGGGACCAACCCAACCACCACTGCCTAACGTCCCAGCCCAACCACAAAATATGAATGGGCCAGTCTGAGAAGTGGAGGCCACTGCCTCTCTTCTTCGATCTCGGCCCAGTCCATATTTAGTTATGGACAGGCCCAACGAAGGGAGACCCCTACCCCATTGCTTGTGACACTCACCCAGGTCACTATTTTAGCCCAACCTCGATCCGCCAATCATCCCACTAGCATACCCAACAACCTTGGTCACCAATAAAACCCGAACTATTTCCATTTATCCCCACTTGGCCGAAAGGTTCAAGTTAGAGTTGTGTCATTTAGTTTGTCTTCTAGAATAATCCATGTACTATTATAAATAGGACCCTTAGGGCATTGTAAATAGGCAGAGTTGATTGAGATATAAACTTGAGTTTTACTCATTGTTAAGTGTTTCAACCTGGGGTTGTGATTCTTAGTTGGTTATGTGTGAGCCAAACCCCTTGGTGTAAGTTGAAGCTAGGACTGTATGACATAGTTAAATCCAAGATAAGGTTTCCCTTTGGTATAAGTCTTTGTTAGGACTATGTGACCTGATCAATACCAAAGCTAAAGGAACCTCCTTAGTGGTAAGCGAGCGTTGGAACTATGTGGACCAACCTAGCCTAATCTTCGGGTCACTAAAAAGGCTTCCGATCACCCTCACTTGGCTAGTTCACGGGCATTGCACGTACCAAACCCCGGTCTTAACTTTGTGGAATTGGTCACCTTATTCTTGGTGTAGACTCGGGCAGTAAAACCCCCGTGTCTCTATCCTTGGGCTCATCGATCACACTTCACTACAACCACAACAACCGAAACAACACTTAACCAAACTAACCATCCTTCACTCGAGCTTGCATCTTGTAACTCGTGTTCAATCCTTATCCAACCCACTATATACTAACCATCCTCAACCCCTACAGTAATTTACAAACATCCCCTCTAAATGTTGTTAACCAAAACCACTCGTAAACAACCGTCCAACCCGACTACATCAAACAGTCCACTACAAACACTAATCGAGAACCTCACTGTTTCAGATTGTTCCGGAGACCTTGCCATCATCAAACCACCAAAACCCGAACACCATAGACACCATCAACGTACCCACAAAATTCCTGAGTCCAATTCCACGTACAATTACCCGAACAACACAACCAACCACAGTGACGCCTCTACAGAGCTCCATCATCGGACCTCACTGTTTCAGTATATTTCCATCACCTTGACACTGCCAAACCGCCAAGCCCCAATCATCAACATCACCCTCAATATACTCGTGACATCTTTATAAAATGCCTTAACCCAACTCTTTCTAAATCACCCGAAACAACCACTAAATACTACACTGTCTAGCCAAACTGAGAACTATAGACTCCTACTTTGGCATTCATTTTCGGGTCAACCCGAACATCACCAACACCCGACCCACTTACACAATATCAACCTTCCTTACTTGCATCAGATTGGTATAAGAGCCAAGCATTCCCGTCCCACGCAAAAATGTTATAGCTAACATGAACGAGGAACTTATGAGAGTTATGTCCGAGTTAGTTGCGGAACATGTGCAAGCCTTAAGAAAGGAACTTGCCGGGCATTCCATGAAGAACCACACCAAATCAGGACCTATACCAAACAACCAAATGCATGAAGGCTTGGTACCCCAAAATGTGTTGAGAGTTCCACTTGAAATGCATGAGGAGACACAAGGGGAGCAACCATTTCACACTTGTTGTAAAGTAAATGATAAAGTATGCAATGTTATTATTGACGAGAGAAGTGGTGTCAACTTGGCCTCCATGGAAATGGTGGACAAGTCAAAACTATCCACCCGCAATCATCCAAAACTATATGATCTCTAATGGGTGAACCAAGATGAAAGGCTAAGAGTGGTACAACAAACTCTTGTTAGCTTTCAGATTGGAACGTATGAAGATAAAATACAGTGTGATATCCTCCCTATGAATGCGTGTTATTGCGGATTTTAGAGCTACGCAAGTATACATATCGCAATTTGTAATAATTTTTGGTAAGACCGAGTATCGTCCCACAGAGACTGAATTATGAATTACCAAATACTTAATCTCTAGTTTCTATTTGGATAATGAATCTTGATTTGTAAAAGGTTAAAATAAGAAAGCATAAACGAAGGTGAAATGCAAAAATAAACTAGCAGCAAAAACACATGAATTTAATTCGAGAATGAGAGCAATTAGGGATTCCAATTTCATCAACTATCCACTCTACCATTTACTAATGCAAGATTAACAGTTCTTCTTCTTATTAAGATAGCAGGTTAACAAAAACGTTTTATATTCAAGTTACGACATATAAAACTCAACCTAAATGAGAATTTTCTATATTTCTATGATAAATTCCATCAATTAGGAGGCATTAAAATCAACAACCTAAAAGCTACACACGCAATCGTGATACTCTCGTTCAAGATTAAGCCTATGTCAATTCAACTATAGCATATTCAAATGTCACTTTTCAGATTTTGATTTAAACTCATTTAGATAAATGAAAACCAATGGCCATCCATTCTCATTCAATAACCACGCATTGAAAAGACCTTAATATATGAAGAAGACAAGATAACTTTGCATTAGTTCATGATAGAGGTTCAAATGATTTAATTGAAAACCCTAATAAAAGAATTAGTTTATAGTCATTCTAAAATTAACACATAAAACTGAAAATTGACATAAAGATAATTCAAGACAAAGAAAAAGAACTTGAGGAATTAATCTCCAATGGCTACTCCAAGGTTTCAAAACCTCTTTTTTTTCTTGTCTGCCTCTTTTCCTCTTTTAAAGCAAACCCTATTTTCCCTTTAAAAAGACCTTTTTCCCCTTGTGAAAAATGAGTTCTCGTAATCTGTACGAACACAAGCGTCGTAGCTCATTTGCAGATTTCCTCAAGTGCCGCAGCGCAGTCCATAGAGCGCCACGACTCTTCTGCTTCCAGAAATGTGATCTCTCTGGAACCTCAATGTCGCGACTCTATTGTAGGCGCCGCGGCTCGCTTGTCATTTTTTTTCACCCGAGACACGTTCAACTGCCTCACAAACTTCCCAGGACTTCTCTGAACCATTTCTTTGACAAACCGACATATTTATCCTCAATATCCGCTTATTCTCTCTAAATTCGCCTCACTTCCATTCTGTATCGCTTTATCCTGAAAATAAAACAAAAAAACAAGCGTAACACGGTACAAAACAACTTAAAGACTAACACAAGACTCCCTAAAACGTACTCTAAAACAATACTTAAACATACTTAACAAACACCCCCAAACTTAACCTTTACTCGCCCTCGAGTAAAGAACTCTAGAATGAATCAAGTCAATAACAATAGATCAAGCCTAAAAAATCATGAAAACCATGCAATATAATCCTTAGAACATTATAGTCATCATTTTGCAATCTAGAATTTCAAGTCAGATATTTCTCAAATTCACTTAAAATCATCAATACATATGACAACCCAATTATGATCACTGAATAAACAAGTACTCAACTCAGTTTATACAAACCAAATTCTCACCAACAGTCCATCAAGTACATAATCCCACAGGCTTGTTAACTTGCTACTCTCCCCTAATTTAGACAACACATGCTCAAGAATCAATAGGACTTTTATAGGTTATAACGATAGACTTAGGCACGGGTAGATGAAATGTCATTTAGGCTCAAAATTACCATAAGCATAGAAATCAACCAACCAAACTCGATATCCACGTTACAAACCAACAACAATCCTTAATTTTTCTTTTCTTTTCTAGATTGAGAAAATTGACACTTACATTTTTTTCATTTTTTTAATTTCAAACTACAACCCCCCCCCCCCCCCCCCGCCTCCAAACTTGTTTTTCAGTGTATGTACAAGGAGTGTGTAGTTTATTTCCTTTTTTTTTCTCAATCTTTTACTCTTCTATTGATAGCACCCAATCTAAAATACCAATTACAAAAAGTCAATCCCCAATCATATACTTATATGCTCATGGTAAAAATTCAAGAGAAGGAAAAAATATAGTAAATGGTTTCAGGTAGGCTCAAAATAGTCATCAATCAACAAAGAATTAACTTAAGACTCAAAAAGGATAACTAGTGATTAAATTAGTCAAGATTGGCTTGAAAGGCTCAATCGTTCCAAAATAAATTGCCTAAATCATCTGCCTAAGCATGCATCATCTAGGATTTCGTCTCAAGTAGCAAGCCAACAAGTTCTAGAATTTCCACCATCTTTCCTTAATCCAATATTTAACAATGTATAAACCGAACATTTGAGTACAAGAAATTCAACAATCATGATCAAGTTTTCATCTTTATTAATAACCAAAAGCAAACTCAAGAATTATCCGATGAATCCAGATTTGGATATGATTTTTATGGACCCGATGAATTTGGATCCAGGTAGAAAAAATGGATCTGGATCTGAATCTAGTAGAATTCAGTCCAGATCCGATCCGTTCATTGGTGACTAGAGTAGTGTGAATATTAGAATGAGGGCATTTTGTGAGTTGTGTTTGAGACTTTGTGTGTTGTTGGGGTTGCGGGGGGAAGGGGGAGGGGGCAGAAGGACCCATTACTTAAATATTGTTTGGACTTGTCACTTTAATTAATAGTGTTTTTATTGAATAAGGCTAAAACCAAGACTAGTGCTGCAATCTTTTTACCAAACTTAAAAATGTTTACTTTTGAGAAGAAATGTTATCCTCAATTTGCATATATTGATCTAACCCCATGTTTTCAATTTATTTGATGTATATTTTCTTTTAGTTTATTTTAAAAATAATGGTATACCTCTTTATTTTAAAATATTTAAGTTTAAATTTCTCATTTTACGTTTAATAAGTGATCTATAGTCACCCAAATATCAATGATTTATTTTAGATAACTTTTTCTCAAACTCCATGTCTAGTCAGATACCGACACATAAAAACAATGGTAGAAGGAATATTAAATTGTGTGAATGTCGCTTAAATAGTTAAATTAACATGCTCTATAAAGGTAATATCAGATCAACTTATGTAGATGTCATATTAATAATGGGAGATAATAAGACTCTCATGCAATCAGTCAAGAAATGGTTATCCAGCACCTTCATGATGAAGGACTTGGATGAAGCCTGCTACATTCTTGGAATTAGGAGATAGACCTAATAGATTGTTAGGGTTGTCACAGTTTGGATATGCCTTCATTTTCAATGATGGAGCAGTGAGTTGGAAAGGCTCAAAGCAAGAAACCACTGCTGATTCGACGACTGAATCCGAGTACATTGCTGGATCGGAAGCTTATAAAGAAGTTGTCTCGATATTTGAGTTCTTAAAAGAACTAAGGGTTGTTCCAAGTGTCAGTCATTCAATAGCGATATATTGTGATAACACTGGTGCGATTGCGTAAGCTAAGGAACCAAGATCAACTAACAGAAATAAACATGTACCGAGGAAATACCACATACTCAGGGAGATGGTGGAAACTGAAGAAATAAGATTAGACTATGTTCCCACAGATGATAATCTAGCTGACCCGTTTACTAAACCATTAAGCTTAGTTAAGCATAATGGTCATTTTGAAAATATGGGTATTAGATACATCGGAGATTGGCTTTAGGCCAAGTGGGAGATTGAAAGTATGTATGTGCTAGAGACAATCATTATTAGGGACAAATGTACTTGAACACATTCGTATTATTAATAAGATTAATATTTATGGTATTTGCAATTATTGAATTATTATTTGATTGCTTGTAATTATTCATTAATATGCATCCCTTGAGCTTACGTTGTCATTAATAGAGTGAGATATTGATGATAGAGCGTAACTCTAAAATAGCCTCGACTAATGATCATCGAGAATGAGATATCGATGATATGTTATAAGTCAACATGTGGTCTGCATCACATTCTTAGAGAATGTAGTATGTCTCACCTGCTACTAGTAATGGTTACTAGTGATGGACACATGGATACTTTTGAAAAGTATTGGTATACCCTGCTGATAAACTATTTGTTATACATGTCTAAAGTGTTATCAACGTGTGGGAGATGAAGGTCATTTGACTTGAGGTCAATACACACCTTGTTTACAGAGTAATGTACTTTGACCATGTACTAATCTTAAACTCCTTATAGGATAAGATACGACTTGTGTTGGGTGCATTATGATGTAAATTAAGGTGGTAGTTGAGCCAAGAATAAGATTCATTCCTAGATTGGATATTCGAGAGAGCACTCAACTTTTCAGTGATATTAGGTCGACCAAGTCATTGGCCAATGCAAGAGACATATTTAGAATATGATCTAGTTATCGACTAATATAGATGAGATAAAGTGATCAAGCCATTTGGATAGACACATGACAAATTCTTAAGCTTGATCGAGTGTGTCGCGAATGAAAGGAATTTATCATCTCACATAAAGGCTATGTTTGCTGGATTCATGTAAACGTACTTCATATATTGAGTTCGTCGTACGCCGCAGTCTAGGAGTTTCGTATGGACCTTAATTGGATTAGTGTCGATATATGAAAGCATATAGGGTCACAATATGTCGATTGTCTCTTCGATCTAAGGGTGTATTGAGAAAGTATTAAATATTCGATTTGGAATCGAGATATTAAAATTAATAATAAATATGAGATAATTTCTATTAGATGTAAATTATTTAATTAAATCAAAATTAGATTTTGGATTTAATGTGCTGAATATATATATATTAAATGAAAACGGAAAACAAAATTTTACCGTAAGGCGTCACGGCGCCTGCTAGGTTGCGCCGACACGGCAGTGGGCCCAGTCAGACTGGCCTACTGCACCTCAGTTTTTGGGCCAGGCTTAGAGCCCAACCCTAATATGATTTGTGACCTAATTTTAACTATAAATACAACACTCTCATTGTTAATTACAACACACCAATTCTATAAACTAATTCTAGACTTAGAGTCTAGGACGAAATTCTCTTAAACCTCTGCCAAAATTTCTTGGCTTTCTTGACAGAGGAACACACAATAGCATAGTGCTTGCAGTCGAAGGGACAATCGCGTGTAATCCCTAAGTAAAGACTCCAGATTTATTAACCTGTAAGTGTTCATGTTTTATGTTACATGTTTTTTATTGTCATATAACCACACCAGAAGAAATTGTTGGGGTAAGTAAGAACAAAATTTTAAACTTCCGTTGTGTCTTACTTATGTGTTTTGAACCCAACAAAACCCTACACTGTGGTTATAACAAATAGAGTTGAAATCAACCTCACATAAAACTTTAATTGAACAATATATTAATGTTTTTAAGAGTATGTATGATTTAGATGATTCAAATTCAAACTTTCTTTAAAATATATGTTGTTTCTTTGATGGGAAGGTGTGAGGTCCATAATTAGGAAAGAAGGTTAGTGGGTAATCGGACACATTTCATTTTTATGGACATTTAGCATTATTTTTGCATCTTATTTTTAGATTTCTATTACTATGTGTTGTTTCTTTAGCATCAATTATCTTATTATCTTATTGTTGTTTCCGCTTGTTACTACTACCTTTTTTTCTTATTTCTTTGAGCCGAGTATCTCTCGAAAACAACCTCTCTATCTTCTCAAGGTAGGGGTAAAGTTTGTGTGCACACTATTCTTCACATACTCCACTTTTGGAATTATACTGGATTTGTTGTTGTTGTAAACTTTCATTAAATAAAAAAACGAAACCTTATGTATATATCTTAAATTATTTTAACAATGGTCAATCACCAATTTAACAATAGAACACAACAACAACAGACACAGTATAATCCCATAAGTGGGGTATTGGAAGAGTAGAATGTACGTAGACTTTACTCCTACCTTTATGGGGTAAAAAAGTTGTTTCTGATAGACCCTCGGCTCGAAAGAAAATACAGGAATGTGACAACAAATAGTAAGGTATAAAGCATGGTATCAAGAAAAATATGGCATTAAAATAGCAAGATAAAAAGCAAATGAGACAACATGTAGTAGTACATATTGAAGAAAAGAAACTGTATGATTACTACCTAATACTACTGATACGGAGATTGCTCTGCTATCTACTAACCCTCGATCCCAATTTTGGACCTCCACACTCCACACCTTTCTATCTAGATCATATCATCCGTAAACTGAAATTGTGACATGTCCTGTCTAATTACCTCCCCAGTTCTTTTTCGATCTACCTCTACATCTGGTAATTCTTGTTATAGCCAACCCCTTGTATATGCTTACTGACTCATCCACACAATTTTGAATTTTTCAAACATTAAAATGATTTAGCCAAAATAGTTTTTCATTAAAAATTGTCCATACAAGAGTTTTTCCTAGGACGTGTGAAATACGCTTGCAAGGAGTGGACTTGGCTTCGACTCCCTCATAAAAAAAAATCTTCAAGCTGCAAAATGCCAAGAACAACCATAGAGAAAATAGACAAAACTTAAAAGCAAACAAAAAATTCTATTAAAATCACAATGTGAATTTTTTTTCAACTTTCACCATATTGAAAATTTAGGGGGTTCTCTAGCAACCCCGCACCCCACCCCCACCACCCAGCCTCTTTCCTCCTCCTCTTCCAAAGTCTCTTTGACCACCACCATCTTTCTTCCCTTCTTCCTCCTATCTACTGCAAACTTTCCTCTTAAATCTCATTATTGTTTTCACATTCTCCAAATATATATATACATACATATATATAAACATTTCTTTACCTCTTCTCTTTTCTTTTTAATTATATGTACAACAACAATACAATACAATACACCATTCTTGAATCTTAATGATCTAAACATAAAGTTTGCATTTTTATCATCATTCTTGAATCTTCCACAATATGGGTAGTTGTTTTTCAAGCTCAAAAGTTAGTGGCTCAAATAGACAAACCCATTCAACCAACAACAACAACAAGAACACAACCAATACATTAAATGTTCATCAAAATCAATGGAATACCTCAAAGGCAACAACTTCTTCAACAACTGTTGTTAATAATTCAAGAAAACAACAAGGGTCAAATTATAATAGAGATAATCAAGAAAAACAACAACCTAGGAATTCTAATGTTAAGCCAAGTTCAAGAAGACAAAGTGGGGTTATTCCATGTGGGAAAAGAACAGATTTTGGGTATGATAAAGATTTTGATAAGAGGTATACTATTGGGAAATTGTTAGGTCATGGACAATTTGGGTATACATATGTTGCCACAGATAAATTTTCTGGGGATCGTGTTGCTGTCAAAAGAATTGAGAAAAATAAGGTAAAGATTGTTCTTTTACATGTATGCCTTGGTTGAATCTTTTTTGTGTTTTTTGTAATGTTAGATTCTTATTCTGTAGGCTTATATTGTTGTTGTTGACTGGAGTCTTTAGGTTCTTAGAAAAGAGTATCCATTGGTCACTGTAATGTTGGATTTGTTAGTAGATGCCTATGTTTATTTAGTGCAAATTGATGCTATTTTTGTAGCTTTTTGTGGCTGAGAAAAGGAGCATCTTTAGTGAAATCTTGATTTTTCCTGCTTATGTAGTTTGGGGCGGATCAAGGATTTGAAATTTATGGATTCCCATAGCAAATTCAAGTTATAATAATTGGGTTCAGAGTCAAATATTTGTAGATATTTAGTGAATTTCTAAATATATATACAAAGTTTAGGCAAAAGGTTGCTGGGTTCACGTGAACCCGTAAACAAAACTGTGGATCCGCCCCTGATACAGTTCTTGTAGATGGTCGAAAGAGTGAATCTGGTCTTGTAAATAGACATCATATTTGGATTTATATAGCTGCAGTTGGTGTTTGATTGCCTTTTGCGGTTTGTATACTTGTTGCGATCTGAAGTCAACAAACTTCAGGAATCATAAGCTGATGATGACACTGAGTTTGGCTTTCGTGAGCAATTCTGCTGTTATTATCATGTGTAGTTTGCTGGAAATGGCTTAGCTGACCTGGTTCACTTAAAAGTTGCTTTCTAGTCTATAGAGCACTTGCAGAATCTTGTATTTCTTATCGGTGCAGCAAGTCTGCGCTGTTGGCCTATGGATTTTTTCTCCGGTTAAAATGTTCTGCCTGCTTTATCTCATATAATCTCCTCTCGTCAGATCTGGAATTGTCACCAACACTATAGGATGATGGGCCTATGAATTTTGCAAATACAGTCAAACCTCTCTATAACAATGTCGTTTGTTCCGATATTTTTGGTTGCTATAGCGAAATGTTGTCATAGATAACATATTATATACTCCCTCCGTCCCAATTTATGTGATGTAGTTTCATTTGGAACGCATTTTAAGAAATAAAGGAAGACTTTTGAATCTTATGGTCTAAAATAAGCCAAAGATATTTGTGTGGTTATAGATTATCTCGTTTTGTGTAAAAAGTAAAGTTTAAAGTTAAATTGTTGTCAAATAAGGAAATATGTCATTCTTTTTTGGGACGGACTAAAAAGGAAAGTGAGTCATTTTTTTTTGGGACAGAGGGAGTAACATAACATGAAAGATCGGTTCCACAGAAAAAATGGTTGTTATAGTGAAATGTTGTTATAGAGAATCACTGTTATAGAGAGGTCTGGCTAGACGAGTGATTTCATAGTGTTTTTTCATTTTCTTTGTTCTTTTGTCCAAGTTTGTTAACTTTTATCTTAATTGTGTTGGAAATTTGCTAATGTGGAAATAAGTTTATCCCATTATTTATGACTCGAACAATTGGGCCCCGCACGTCGGAAATATCATTTTCACACACGTGCAATCTTAGTGCCAAGTATCGTAAATTTCGTTAATGAAAGAGATATTGGTACGTAAGTGAAATGTTTGAGACATAGAATGATGGATGGTTATTTGCTAAATGACAAGTGTTCCACGTTGGTAAACGAAGGAAGGATTGTGCGAGGTGTAAGATGGAACGGGTCGGAAAACGGCCGCGGAGCCGAGAAGGGCCGCGGCGCCTCCCGAACTGGGCCGCGGCGCATGACTGGCAGTAAGTTTCGTTGGCTTTCTGGAGTCGCAGCGCTTCCCAGACAGTGTTTGCTCGACGGAATCCCAAAGATTTGGCTGTTGAGAGGCTTCAATGGCATTGAAACCACCCAATAATGGCCATTACTTGGACCATTATGTTGTTGCATTACTTGGGGGTTAAATGTCATCCATTACATGACAATTGATTGCCATTGTGGGGCACTTGAAGAGGCTATCTTGCACACCTATAAATTGAAGCCTTGGCTCAATTCTATAGATGAACATCAGAACATACATGCACATATGAACAGAAAAACAAGTTCACAACACCACAAAGAGATCAGATTTTTCTGATATCAATCCTTCTCTTAGCAATCTTTATTATTCGTGTTCTTCGCTGAGATCATTTGTGTAGGCTTTGCACACTTGATAGTTTGCTGTTTCATCTTGGGAGATTATTGTCCACACTTCCGTAAAGCCTATATACGGGGGCAATCTTGTCTTAAAGACAGAGAGCCATCTCTCGACTCAGCCGGTGGTGTTGTGTTTATCTAATTAGTTGCTAAGTGTTTCAGGTGTTAACTTAACAGACGAAAGACTCTAACCGTTCGTATGCTTAGCGGATCTACAAGCCACAAGAGTAGCAGTTCATGTTCTTGTATTTTCGAATACAAGTTCTATATTTGATGTTTCATTCAAGAACTTGTTGTTGTCCTCATTATTGTTTATTCTTTCGATCACTGTAATAGTTATTTACTATTCCCGTTGTTGCTTTACATATTCCAACAATTTAAAGACAAGATTTGTATTAGTGATTCGAAAGATGTTGGTCGACAAGTGTGTGACCAAATCTGGCTGTGGTTTTCTTCTTGAAAACAGTTCTGTTGACAGTTTTGCTAATAGTTCAAACAACAACCTTTCTTTCAAAATTGGTCCTAGTTTTGGTTCTCTCTTTGACGACAGTTACAAATCTGTTTCCGTCAAAGGAGGGATCTCTGGATCTGATGTTGAGCTTCAAGATACTGCTGATAGTCATGCTAGTCCGGCTAAAGATCAAGGACAAGTTGGTGTCACCGCTCCCGAGGGTGGTGGAAACATACGCCCACGAGAGGCTGAGGATGTCAACTGGGACAAGAGGAGAAGACTGAAGATAATGTTCTATCATATCGCAAAAGTCCTATATCTGTCCCAGACAAAGGATCCAAATTATGGTAAGGAGGATATGGACACTCAGTCTAACTGAAGTGGGCCAGAATCCAAAAGGTCTAAGTTAATCCTTCCTTATCAATAATATGTTTAGTTAATAACTGAATAAAAGTGTGTAAAAGCAAGGCTGGGAATATGAAAGTGTTTTCATTAAAAACTTATATTCCCTACACTCTAAAATCAGATATTGAATCTCCTTCCTTCCCGGTTAAAGATTGGACTATTTGTAAACAAAACTTAAAAGATCCGTTCCTTTCGGTGTAATTATTAAAAGTGTATAAAATATGTTCGCACATACGAATGAGAGAGATCCACTGACTGTGTGAAAACTGTTACCACTCTTAAGTAAGCGCCAGGGAATTCCCTGGGCACCAATCACAAGGGAAGAAGACTAAAAGATAATGGCTTATCTTAAGACGTTGAACCTGTCACACTATATGACAGAAGATCATTCATTTGATAGAATGATATTGGACACTCAGTCGTACAAAGCCTACGGGCGACTGGAGTGGGCCATAATTCAGTTGACAGAAAAGTAATGGACACCTAGTGAGGTGGGCCAGAGTTTTCCAGGTCATAAATGATCTGAAGGCCAAAAGAAAGGCAGAAAAGTAATTGGACACTCAGTCTGCCAAAGCAACTGGAGTGAGCTAGAGTATCCAAATCACATATGATCCGGTTACGCCCTAACCACGGCAAGAGGTTGTTCATGTGAAGCAACGCCACCTCTAAAGTAGAAGGGGTTGGAGAGGTTGTCCTTAATTGGACTTCAGGGAATGGGATCACTCTAAAAGGAGGTGATACATGTCTCAAACTTGGTTTAAGGGACGCTGTTGGTCAGGCTGGTTTGAGACTAGTCCAACAGGTCTGTAATAACTAAGAATGGTACGGTATGTCTGTAGCTAAATGAATGATATATTTGTAATCCGTGCATCTATGCATCATAGATTAAGACACGTTAAATAGAAAGTCATTCAAAAAGCTAACGAAGTTGAGATTGTTGCCTTCTGTCGACATAAACCCTCAAAATGAATGTGAGGTAGGCGAAGAGGCAAAATCACCTTTCCATTCCGTCAAAGGAATAGCTAAAGAAGCACCGCTCCTCTAGAACTTAGTCACACCTACATGGGTGATTTGAAGTTTATACAAAATAGAGGGGGGGGGGGGAGAAAAGTACTTTGTGACCTTCATTGATGATGGTACAACGTATTGCATCCTTTGTATGTAGAAAAGCAAAGATGAAGTTGAAGCGGATAAGCGCTACAAAGCAGAAGTTGAAGATCAACTAAGCCTACAGATTGAGGAATTCGTAGTGATAGAGGGGGAGAATGTGAAGCATCGTTCATTAAACGACTTGCTCATAACTCACCTCAGTCTAACGGTGTTAGCCAAAAGCAAAGTCGTACGCCCAAAATATGTGGGGCAAGGCGATCCTTACCGCTAATGCGATTCTCAACAGAACTACACATAAGGATAAATATAACTCTCCGTGTGAAACATGGAAAAGATCTCACATACAAATATTGTGATGTGGGGTGGCTTGGTAGAGGTTGGAATACCGAAACAGGTCTAGTTGGACCTAAGACTGTAAATTGCATATTTATTGGATCTGCAAATAACAATAGTGCTTACCGCCTCGTGGTGTCAAAGAATGTTGAATTCTTTGAAGATAACTTTCCTTGAGACGGAAAAAGAAGTAATTGCTCGAGGTTAACAAGAACCCCCGAGTGCCTGACTGTTCGGAACCAGACGTTCTGGAGCTACATGACTCGGAAGTTGCTGACTATCCGGAACTTGTTCCAGATCTATAGAACTCAGGGATTCTAGATGTTGAACCGAGACAGAGCAAAGAGGGGACAAAGACTTGTTCCAGGCCTTCTAGCTTGTATGGTTGAGAACGAACCATGGACAATTAACAAATAATTGTCATCTCCAGAAGCGCTGCTTTGGAAAGAATCTACAAAGAGAGAAATAAATTCCATCATATAGAACCATACTTGTGTAATGGTTGATCTTCCTCCGGGAAAAGAACCTTTGGGTTGTAAAAGTGGATATTCAAAATTGAGTACAAAGTAGATGGATCTATTGACGAGTATAAGGCCTCGGCTACTTGGACATGTGCTCCCCTGTGAATAGCTTAATATTCAGGGCCATTGCAGTCTTGCGTGACATGGATGTTGATGCCGCTTTCCTAACCGGAGAGTTGGAAGGGGAGGATCAGAGTTGGTTTGCTGGATTGTTGGGCTTCTTCTTGAACTTTCATTTTGGTCCCTGAAATGTTTACATTTTGGTCCCGAAGTTTCGTATAAAAACGAAAACAATGAATCTGACAACAGAAACATTGAATCTGAAGTTAGAAAGCCAACAGTTGGAAAAACCAACAGTCTAAAAGTGGAAATCATATTGAAACAAAAGTCTCGATATGAAAGATATGGGTATCACAGATGACATCTTAGGAATTGGGATTTCTAAAACATCTAACCGACTGGTCTAACTCCAAACTCAGTTGTGACAGTCTCGTTGAAGCCACCAATGGATATGAATCATAGAATTGATTGGAATCATGATGTACCCATATACAAGGAGCGATATGTGCAGGTCACATGTAGTTTAATGTATTGTACACACTACAACCGACCTGGTATCGGCCTACAAAGCAGATCAGTTGAACTAAGGTTCACTCGTGATTCTTGAAATGATCGATAGAAGGCGTTAAGTCGGATATGACGATATCTGAAATATTCGCTTATCTATGAATTATGGTATTCTGGATGTCCAACGGTTCTGGGAGAACACAGTGATGCGAACTGGACATCAGATATGAAGAACACCAAAGCCACAAGTAAATGTGTATGGTGAGTCTTGGAAAATCCTCTAAGCAAACTTGCATCGGCCGATTCATTGGAGTTTATCGCTTTAAACAAAGCATGAAAGAAGTTGAGTAACTTCACGACTCCTTAGAGGACGTCCCTTATTGGGAGAAACCCGTGCCTTCAGCAGTTATACATTGTGGCTAGCCGGTCGGCTTCAGGAAGGGCACAGATGACGGCGTCTGGACATATCTATTGAATCTGTCGGAGACATGAGATCGTATGGCAGTTGATCATCACGGGTGTCACTTCCTTGATTACTAATCAAAGGATATATCAGACCCTTTAACTAAGGGACTACCCGAAGATCAAGAGTTCTGCATGTCTAGGGGAATGGGCTTAAAAACCCAAACAATATGAACCTTTGCGGTGGTAACCCAACCATACTGACTGGAGATCCCAAGAATATGGTTCAATGGGAAAACTAAGCTGCAAAAGGTTTAGTTGAGCGCTTCGGTGGAAGCAAGAGCACTTCAGATTATGATTTCTGTTAAGAAACATGAATCCAAAGCCGTTCCCGCGATAGACATTAAAGTGCTACCCGCATGGTGGGTAAATGTTAAGCTTCCAAACCTTTAACGATCCTCAAACGATTGAGGTAAATGTTGGAGAAACTTTTAATGATTCCCAACACTTGTGAAGTCGGGTATAGCAGGATACCTTGTAGGAGATCACCTATGTAAGTGCGAGGACAGGCCGCCTCAAATGAACACACTTAAGAACCAAGTGTGTCCACGGCCACAACGGACAGAACAAAAGAAGAAACGAATAAAGGGGAGGTATTGTGTTGGTACCGTTGTCTTGGCTTACATTAAATACTGACGGTTCAAGACATCACGTTCACCGCGCTGTAAGTAAGTCCGATGGTATTCAACTAGGGAAGGTTCAAAGCGGAAGCTACCTCTCTTGATGCAATATCTTTTTGCTGAAAGATTGCTGAAAGTATGCACATTGTGTGTGCGCCAAAATCTCTTTCAAGAGGGGATTGTTGGAAATTTACTAATGTGGAAATAAGTTTATCCCATTATTTATGACTAACAATTGGGCCCCGCACGTCGGAAATATCGTTTCTACACACGTGCAATCTTAGTGCTAAGTATTATAAATTTCGTTAATGAAAGAGATATTGGTACGTAAGTGAAATGTTTGAGACATAGAATGATGGATGATTATTTGCTAAATGACAAGTGTTCCACGTTGGTAAACGAAGGAAGTATTGTGCGAGGTGTAAGATGGAACGGGTCGGAAAAGGGCCGCGGAGCCGAGAAGGGCCGCGGCGCGTGACTGGCAGTAAGTTTCGTCGGCTTTCTGGACCCGCGGCGCTTCCTAGGCAGTGTTTGCTCGACGGAATCCCAAAGGTTTGGTTGTTGAGGGGGCTTCAATGGCATTGAAACCACCCAATAATGGCCATTACTTGGACCATTATGTTGCTGCATTACTTGGGTGTTAAATGTCATTCATTACATGACAATTGATTGCCATTCTGGGGCACTTGAAGAGGCCATCTTGCACACTTATAAATTGAAGTCTTGGCTCAATTCTATAGATGAACATGAGAACATACATGCACATATGAACAGAAAAACAAGTTCACAACACCACAAAGAGATCAGATTTTCCTGATATCAATCCTTCCCTTAGCAATCTTCATTATTCGTGTTCTTCGCTGAGATCATTTGTGTAGGCTTTGCACACTTGATAGTTTGATGTTTCATCTTGGGAGACTATTGTCCACACTTCCGTAAAGCCTATATACGGGGGCAATTTTGTCTTAAAGACAGAGAGCCATCTCTCGACTCAGACGGTGGTGTTGTGTTTATCTAATTAGTTGCTAAGTGTTTCAGGTGTTAACTTAACAGACGAAGGACTCTAACCGTTCGTATTCTCAGCGGATCTACACAAGAGTAGCAGTTCATGTTCTTGTATTTTCGAATACAAGTTCTATATTTGAAGTTTCATTCAAGATCAAGATATTGACAACTTGTTGTCCTCATTGTTGTTTATCCTTTCGATCACTGTAATAGTTATTTACTATTTCCGTTGTTGCTTTACATATTCCAACAAATTGTATGATTATCTAGTCTTCCTTTACCAGTCTGTCACAGTCTCAATATATCGTACCAATTCCTTTTTGCTGCAGATGGTTCTTCCCATTGCGGTTGAGGATGTGAAACGAGAAGTCAAGATATTGAAGGCCTTAGCTGGTCACGAGAATGTGGTTCAATTCTACAATTCATTCGAGGATGATAATTATGTCTACATTGTAATGGAGTAAGTTTTGTTGTTTTTTCCCCCTACAACTGGTCCTTCCACTTGAATGGCAAGTTAACATTTTTCAGATTTTGTTTTCTTTTAGGTTATGTGAAGGTGGAGAACTATTGGACCGAATTTTGTCCAAGTAAGTATTTTGAAATTACCAGTTTTAGTTGATTATTTGTCTGTATATTCACGTTGCTGATTATGAAGTTTTATTGATAAGGGTTGACATAATTTGTCTAATCAGAAAAGACAGTCGGTATACTGAGAAAGATGCAGCAATAGTTGTACGCCAGATGCTAAAAGTAGCAGCTGAGTGTCATTTACATGGTTTGGTGCATCGTGATATGAAACCTGAGGTGTGCAAGCATTTTTTTAAAGAAGTTCAATTCTACTTTCGGCTCGGTAATGCTGCTTGATATTGCTTTTCTTAAACAAACTTCTTTTCTTGTAGAATTTTCTCTTTAAGTCTTCAAAGGAGGATTCACCATTAAAAGCCACAGATTTTGGTCTTTCAGACTTCATCAGACCAGGTGATTGAATTCTCTTGAAATCTGATGTATTGAGAATTTTATATAAACTCATCTTTCTGAAGTATTGATAATCTGCAATATTTATGGTTTTCTCTTGTAAAGTTAAAAACTTATCATTGTAAAATTATATGTGCAGGGAAAAAATTCCAAGACATTGTCGGCAGTGCATATTATGTAGCTCCAGAGGTATTAAAGCGTAGATCAGGACCTGAATCAGATGTGTGGAGTATTGGCGTAATTACATACATTTTGCTATGTGGCCGTCGGCCTTTTTGGGACAAAACTGAGGATGGTATATTCAAGGAGGTGGGCTCCTAATATATTATGTGTTATTTAGCAACATTTCAATTTTTTGTTTTAACCTTGGGAAACGTAAAGAAAGGATATCACAGTTTTAGGACTCTAATAGTTGATGAACTTGTAGTGGCTCTTATCCAATCCTTGAGCCAAGGGTGTATCGGAAACAATCTCTCTACCTTCCGAGGTAGGGGTAAGGTCTGCGTACACACTACCCTTCCCAGACCCCACTTATGGGATTACACTGGGTATTATGTTGTTTGTTGTAAGAGGCTCTTATCCGAAGCGTTTTTCTTCCTAGAAGACATTTAACAACTTTTACTTCTTCAAGAAGAACAACTTTTATATTGTGTAAATTCTTTGTGATTTGCGCGCTTTTCAATATTTTTTTCTAACTTTGCTTCCAAAATGCTAAGGTCCTACGGAACAAGCCTGATTTTCGTCGCAAGCCATGGTCAAACATAAGCAACAGTGCGAAAGAATTTGTAAAGAAATTACTGGTGAAGGATCCTCGTGCTAGATTTACTGCTGCTCAGGCCCTATGTAAGTAATATTATTCTGAATTTTTACTGTCAAAGTTAAATAAAGTTTCTCATATCAGCTATACAAGGGCATTCAAAGGGTGCATAAAAATCTTAGACCACTCCATCCATTGCCTTAAGGTTTTGGATTGGATGCTCAGATTCTTTCACATGCCTCATTCCACATTAAAGTTCACGTATGAAACCTAGAATTGGGTTACACAGAGGGAGGGCGTTAAACTTAAAAGCCCCATATGGGCTATACAAGAGCATCTGAAAGGGTCCATAAATATCTTGGACCACTTTATCCATTGTCTTAGGGGTCGTTTGGTTGTTGATTAGAGTTATGCATGTATTAGTAATGCAGGGTTTAGTTATTCATTATTACTAATTTATTTATTAGTTATTCCATCTTCTATCCTGAATAAGATAATACATAAATTGACTCATAAAATATACATGCTTTAATTATGTGGGATTGTAAATAGTAACCAAACAGTGTACTTGATACTAGTTATGTTGGTTTTAATACATGAATTCTTCCTAACCAACAACCAAACGATCCCTTAAGGTTTTGGATTGGATGTTCATATTCTTTCACAAGTACCAAATATTTCTTAGTGGGTTTAAGGTGTTATGGTGATGCCAAGCTGATGCATCAACAGTAGTTCAAGGTTCACTTAAAATATTTGTACGCTAAAATGTGTCAATTTTATTCACCTACTTCATCAGCAATATTTGGTAATAGATAGAATCATGAGGTCTCAGGTTCAAATCTCAACGGTGATAAAAACACTAGGCAATTTCTTCCCATCTGTCTAAGCCTTGATGGACATAGTTACCTGGTACCTGTTGCTGGTGGGAGATAGCAGGTATCCGTGAAATTTGTTGAGGTCCGCGCAAACTGGCCCGGACACCGTGGTTATCAAGAAAAAAGAAGATATCAATCATGGTTGTCAGTCCTGCTGAAACAGCTTCCACATTTTGACAACTTATAGCACCACTTTTAGATATGCTTACTCTGTAGTGCTATATTGAAAATAAGAAGCTTAGGTTGTAGTGTTCGAATCAATCAGCAAACAAATGTTACTGATGTCATTCCTTTAAATTTTTTGATACTATGAATAATTTTTCTGAAAATTATCTACTTGAATATCTTCAGCGCATCCATGGGTCCGAGAAGGAGGTGATGCATCTGAGATTCCACTGGACATTTCTGTTTTATCCAACATGCGGCAATTTGTCAGATACAGTCGTCTAAAACAGTTTGCCTTACGGGTAAGTTCATTGCTCTCTTATTTCTTAGACCTTTTTGTGGATAATGTATCTTAAGATGTGCAAAACATAATTTCTGGATGCTGTTACGTTATCTGGCAGGCGTTAGCTAGCACACTTGATGAGGAGGAGCTCGCTGATCTGCGGGATCAATTTTCTGCAATTGACGTGGATAAGAATGGTGTCATCAGTCTTGAGGAAATGAGAACGGTATTGCTCATCTTTTCATGTTGGAGCTTGTTTTGTCCTTACAACTCTAAATGGTTATTGGCAACTTCCTATAAGCATATTATTCCGTCATCTCTTTTAGTGGCTTATCATATTCATTTCTAATGCAGGCCCTCGCCAAGGATCTCCCATGGAAAATGAAAGAGTCGCGAGTTCTTGAGATTCTTCAAGCGGTAGTTTTTTTTTATCTAGGAATGAAGTATTAGGAGCAAAACATGACATCTAATAAATACTTGCGTATATAATTACTAAAAAGTATAAGGACCTTTTCTCGCCTTAAGCTGGTGCATGTTTGGAACTACTTTAATATTCACACACTTCCCCATGGGGAAAAGAACATAAAACAAGAAGCATGTTAAGACCTACAACTCGCTTTTTCCCACACCTCACACCCCCTTAAAAAAGTGAAATAAGAAGCAAGGAATAGGAGCAAGTTATTTAAAAGTAATCGATTGCTAAATGCACCCAAGAGTGTTGCCTAGCAGTTATTGAAGTGGGATGAAAACCATGGAAGGCGAGGGTTCAAATCCATTAGAGACAAAACACATTACTCCCTCGGTCAATTTGGTTGTCTTAGTTTGACTCGGCGCAAAGTTTATGAAAATAAAGAAGACTTTTGAATCTTGTGGTCTTAAACTAAAGACGTGTGTTATATACCACAATGCCCGTTAAATCTTGTGGTCTTAAATATGCCAAGTAGGATGTTGGGTGTAAAGAGCTACTAAATATAGAAAGTGACATTCTTTTGGAAACAAACTAAAAAGGAAAGTAAGACAAACAAATTGAAACGGAGGGAGTATTTGATTTCCTTCCATCAGTCTGAGCCTTGGTGGTGCGTAGTTACTCGGTACTTACACTGGTGGGAGGTAGCAGGTACTCTAAGTTTCTAAGGAATAGTCGAGGTGGTGCAAGTTGGTATTGACACCATTGCTACATCCGTGACCAAATACTTGGGGATTGCTTTGTGTCATATTGTATATTCCAAATAGTTCCTGCACCATAATCCTTGTGGTGATATGAAAATTACTCAATTTCAATGCTACTATTGCTCAACTAATATAATAATATCTGTAGCTTTCATCATATCTAATTTTATCACTTTCTTCTACATGGTCTCCTCTGCAGTTCAGAGTCCTAAAGTATTTTATTCATTGCTTGGCAGATTGATAGTAACACAGATGGGCTTGTTGATTTCCCGGAGTTTGTGGCTGCCACTCTACATGTCCATCAGTTGGAGGAGCATAATTCTACAAAATGGCAGCAAAGATCGCAAGCAGCTTTCGAGAAATTTGATGTTGATAGAGATGGATTCATAACTCCGGAAGAACTTAAAATGGTTAGTATGTGATGTTTTCTGCTGAAGTTTAAATAGTGTTATTAACAGGCTTCTTCCAGGAGCTAAGGGTTCATAGCATCTTGGATATCAGTTATTATATTCAACCATGTTGTTGATCACCCCTACAAGTCAATTAAGTGATTAACTACCCTTCAATGCCAAACTAGTTACGTTGGGCTCTATGAATCCTCTGTTGATACGAACTCAAATACGCGGAAGCAAATAAAATAGATAAGTAAAGAAACAAGATAAGATATAGGGGATAACACAAGAAATTAGACAGGGGGGAACAGAATTAGAAGAAAGAATGGATAATCAATTCAAGGGAGAAAGATTGAACTCATAAATGGATTTATAACAAGGGAAATCCGAATGGGTTCACTAAAGGGATAGAAGGGATATTCCCTAATCACTCACTAATGAGCAACACACTCATTCATCAAAATCTAGACTCTAGAATTAGCTAGCTATAATAGCTACTTAGACTATTTCATAAAATGGCCAAATGGACCTTGATTGCTAATTGCAAAACTAGCCTTCATTCTTGACCTCTTATATCACTCGTTTGCCTTGTCATCTTGCAAGGGTTCCACACCGTGAGTGCTAGGCCAGAATGTATCATTTGTGTACTTTAGAAGATTCATTATATTTAGGTTATTTTTATGTTGGTCGTCGTTTAGGATTGAGGCACGGTTGACTGATAATTATGCTAGTCATCTATCCACGGTGAATCTGCTCACTTAGATGGAGACTGGGCGAACCTAAACCAACCCCCTCTCGGCCACAAGAAAAAAAAAGAGAGAAGCAAGAGTTGCTAAGATTTTGTAGCGTGCTAACTCATAAACTACATGCTTCATCACTCCTAAGAGTGTGTATCACCACGTAGATTCAGTTCTCCATTATGTGATCCCAGATAATATAATGACGTTATATTTGGCTTTTACTTACATGATACCTTTTTTTTTTTGCCAGCACACGGGCTTGAAAGGCTCCATAGACCCACTTCTAGAGGAAGCGGATATTGACAAAGATGGAAAGATAAGCCTGTCAGAATTTCGTAGGCTTTTAAGAACTGCTAGTATGAGTTCACCAACGGTGAGAGACTCACGGAGAATGTAGCTTTTGTAAAGATGTACAAACAGAGATCGAGGTGGACTTCATCAGAAAAATTTTGTGGGAAGACAATGCTCGTATACATGTTCTCTTGTGCTCATGCACGCTGCATGTCTCTCTACATGGATGGCTTCTGAGACGATGGTACTTAGAGGCATGTAGCTGCCACGTGGCACTTTGTAGCTAGTGGTAATCGTGCCAAGTGTGTTTGTTGAGTTTCATTTGCCCCTTCATAAAAAGAATTTGGCATGAAGTTGCTTTTTTCCCTGAACAGCCAGTTTACAATGTCTGTAATCTGGTTGTTTGTGTATATTCTGTCACTTTTTGAGTCTCCAGGTTAGCTCCCTTCGAAATTCGAATATTATGTCATTATAAATATGCCATCAATGTAAATTGGCTGTATCAAAAGGTTTGTTCCGTATGATTTAAGGTACATGTTCAGAAGCTTGAACTTCAGAACTCTGCCCATTTCAGCACTATCTCCAAGTACTCTGCCAATTACTCCCTCCGTCTCAATTTATGTGTGACACCTTTCGCTCCTCGAGTGTCAAGTCAATTTGATTAATCTTCGAAGCTAAATTAAATTAGATTAACTTAATGTTTTGAAATTAAAATTTAGATATTTAAAAAATATGCAGAAATACTATATTTATATTATTTTTTCATGTCAAAAAATACTTTATAAAATGTTGGTCAATTTATATAGTATGGATCTCAAAAAACAAAAAGTGATACTCCCTCTGTCTTAATTTATATGATACTTTTCTTTTTTGTCAGTCCAAAAAAGAATGACACATTTATTTATTTGACAATAATTTGATTTTAAATTTTATTTTTTATGCTTAATGAGATGATTTATAATCACACAAATATTTATGGCTTGTTTTAGACCATAAAATTCAAAAGTCTTTCTTTATTTTTTAAATTATGTGTTCAATTAAACTATTCATATAAATTGAGATGGAGGGAGTAAATAAATTGGGACTGAACAGAATTAGCCTAACTATGATGCATCATTCAAGTACTGCTCATTTCCGTGTGCATTGCTCGATACAAAAATATGACATCATGGATAAAAAAAAAGATTGATTGATATAACAGTATGACACTAACTAGTTTGGGATTGAGGTAATATTTATAACGAGGGAATACAAAGACCGGAGTTGTGGCTCCTGTTAATGTGCACATAATTGAGAGTCATAAATCCTTTCTCAAAATTTATAAATCCAAAAATAACACAAGTATAAATTTTGAATATCAAGAAATGAGAAAGTCAAGATTGGGGAAGAAAGGATCATTTATTGAATGAAACTGGTTTGATTGGACATGAAGTTTAAGAACGAAAAGAAATTTTTTTTGGAACTTATTTATCTTAAACACGACACAAAATTTATACGGCTTTAATACTTTTGAAATATGTAGTTATTAAACATGTTATAACATACTATTGGTATAAAAGCTTAGGAGGATAAATGAGAATTTTAGTTAAATTTGCTTTAAAATTATTATTTTTGAAACAAATTAAAACGAAAATAGGATCACATATATAAATGTGGAAGGGAGTTAACACTCTTAACGTTTGAGAAAAAGCACAAAATAATCCTTAACTTTAGATTTAGTAGGCGTTTGGCAAGAGAAAACAAATATTTTTTATTTTATTTGAAATTTTTGAAGCTGGAGTTATGTTTGGTTATAGTCTTTGCAAAAAATATTTGGTTGTTTGAATGTAATGAAAGTGAAAAAAATGAAAACAAGGTTTTGAGTATTTAGAATCTTCATGGCCAGACGTTGATTTTTACATAAAGTGAATTTTTTCCCAGATAAAGTGAATAATTATCATGACCAAACGGATCCTTACACTCAAAAGCGTCCCTTAAATATATACCTAGAGCACTAATAGTCTTCAAAGTTTTCAAAAGTGGTGCACATTTGGTCCTGATGGATGGAATCCGTTAGAGTAGTTGTGAGTTTTGAATAGCCTTTAACGGCGCGTGTTTGGCATCAAGGAAGTTTTTTAAAGGAAATAAGTGATCTTTTTACTTACTTTTTGGTGTGTTTTAGAAGCTACAAGGACTATTAATGCTCTAGTGTATATTTTAAGAATGATTTTAAGTTTAAATCCAAACTTAAGGGACTATTTTCGTAATCCATACATCTCAGAACGTCATCGTTTGTTTCTGTTAACAGAATCACAGGAATTCAAAGTGAACTCCAATGATTCAATAGCTAAAACAGGAATCCAAAGAAGGAATTCTAGTATAAAGCCTAATTTGATGGAAAAGATAAGAAATGTAAGAGAAAGTAGAAGTCTGGTATTAAGATCAAGAGAATGAATATCTGAATGAATACAATTAAATGACAGCCCGGTGCACTAAGCTACCGCTATACCTCGAGGTCCGGGGAATGACTTACTTATAGGGCTAATAACAGAACAACAATGACGGATTTTCAACTAATTTTCCCGCCAAAAGTTAACTACTTGTACAGCTGGATTTTCTTGTATCAGTTTCCTTCCTCTGTACCAGAACAACAATGACGGAAACTGTTGTTTGCACCATTGCACTATTCTACACTTGCTTTCATTGTCGGAGAAGTGAAAAATCAAAAAGTTCATACATTTACTACTACCTCCATTAATTATTCATCAATTATGTAAATTTTGGATGAATGAATTTAAAGCAATGAAGATAGTAACGTACAACGTAAACAGCTTAAGGCCACGCATGCAACAGTACGGTTCACTTCTGAAGCTTCTAGATTCACTTGACGCTGATATCATCTGTTTTCAAGAGATGAAGTTGCCGGAACAGGATCTTAGAGCCGATATTTCGATGTTTGGTAAAAAAGTAAAAAATATTATTTAAAAATATTTATATATAGTTTAGACAAATATTGTGGTGGTGGTGGAGTGGAGGGAACTAGGGTTATGAGGATAGACGTAGTTTGAGTTGGAGGGTGGAAAAGAGATAATTAGTGTATAATATTACTTATAAGCCTTATTTTCTTAAAAAAAATATTTTAAAAATTTTAACCAAGCGAACATAAAAATAAAAAAAAATAGAAATAATCTATTTCAAGAGACTAAGTTATCCAAACATGATTTTCGAGCCGATTTGGTTCGTGCCGAGGGTTATGAGTCTTTCTTCTCTTGTACTCGTACTAATGATCGTGGCCGCTCCGGTTAATTTAAATATTTTAGCTCTTCTTTTACATTTGCGTTAGATCTTAGTGTTTGCAAATGGAACACTTGTTTTCGTCCAAGTTTTTTTTTTTTTTTTGAGTTCTTTAGATATTTGTATGTTACTGTTAGGATAAGTGTGAGTTTTGGAGAGCCTTTAAGGGTGTGTTTGGTAGGAATAAAAATGTTATTCTGAAAATAAGTATTTTTCTTATTTAATTTTTGATATTTGGTAAGAAAGCAGAATTACTCTCTCCGAATCATTTTAGTTGTCATATTTTTTGTATACCTTTAGGCAAAATTAACTAAAAGGATAATTTGATTAAATGATCCTTATTTATTCTTTTATCTATATTAATACTATCATCTTTTTCACCACATTAATCCGTCTTCATATTTATTAAGCAGGTAACTAAAAACTATAGTTAATTATATCCAATTTTTTAAAATGACAACTATTTTTAATCATTAATTTTCAGTAAGGAGTAACAAATTCCATCCAATATGACCAAGATGCACCACTTTTAGAAACAGCAAGGACTATGTCTATTACTGCTCTACTATAAAAAATATTTTTTAAAAATATATTTTAGGGAGGAATTTAAGTCTAAGAGGGTGTTTAAATTGATTTATTTTATGTGTTTTTTGACTTTTAAGTTCTTTTCTATTTTTTTAAGGTGTTTGGGTGAGATACTATTTTGGCTTTCCTCTGAGAATTGAATCCATACATCTCGAAACGACCTCGTTTGTTACCCTCCTCTGTACGAAGAACAACAATGAGGGAAACTGTTTTTTTGCACAATTTCTACTCTCTTTTTGAGAAAACGACATAAATGGTCCCTTAATTATGAATGTAGGTTTAAAAATTGTCTCTTAATTATACACTTAACAGTTTTGGTCCTTTAATTTTGCCACAAATTAACAGAAACGGTCCCTTAACTATGGGAGTAGATTAAACATAGTCCCTTAAGTATGCACTTAACAGTTTTGGTCCTTTAATTTTGTCAAAATTTAACACTTTTAATTTCTAAAAAAATATTCATCGAACTCTTTTGTTAGATTTGATGAAAACCGTGGAAAAAAAAAGAAATTAGCAAGAACTTACATTTAGAGTTACAAATTAATAAAGTAAAAGTCAAATAACTCAGAAAAACCGACAGACAACAAACCTGATAATGTCAGAAAATAGTATCCGTAACACAAAAATCTACGGACCGATGGAGTCCATCAGCTAAGTACACCATACTTTAGAAATAAATTAGAAATTTTGTGATGAATTGAATTGAAGCAATGAAGATAGTGACGTACAACGTAAACGGCTTAAGGCCACGCATACAACAATACGGTTCACTTCGGAAGCTTCTAGATTCACTTGACGCTGATATCATTTGCTTACAAGAGACAAAGTTGTCGAAACATGATCTTAGAGCCGATTTGGTTCGTGCCGAGGGTTACGAGTCTTTCTTTTCTTGTACTCGTACTAATGATCGTGGCCGCTCCGGTGGATATTCCGGTCAGTTTAATGTTTTAGCTCTCCTTTTCAGAATTTGCGTTAGGTCTTGTGTTTGCAATTGTCAAGAGTTTGTTAGATATTTGTATGTCAATGTTAGGGGAAGGGTTTGTTTAATGTTTTTAGCTTTTCATTGTCTGTTCTTTCGTGTACTTTGTTTATCTTAGGTAGTTACCGCTTCCTTTTTCAAATATGCTTTATCATGGCCTGTGCGCTTTTCATACGGCTTTAAATTTCTTGTCTTGTCCGAGTCTGACCGTCTCTCCTGCTTTTGCTTGTTCTTGAGCCGAGAGTCTTTCGGAAACAACCTCTCTAATTACCAAGGGTTTGGTTATACATTGGACCGAACTTCAATTTCCAAATACACTTTTCAACTTAACTTCAAATACTACTTTTTTTTCTTTGTCAATTATCACGTTTTATGTCCAAACGCCTACCAAGTGTGAGTTTTAGATTGCCTTTAAAAGTGCTAAGTTTGTCTCTATTGAGTATTGGAATGAAATGTGCCCGAAAAGAGTGGATGTTTATTGAGTGTCGGAATGAAATATGCGGGTATAGAGGATTGATTGCTGACTTAGGTTGAGGTGTAGTTGGTTGAATGATATATACTCTAAATATTGCATTTATCTCATTCTGTGTCAATCTCAGCTGATTTGTTTCAATTAAATATAGCTGAAATTTGATTAGCTTAATTGCTGGGTGCGTCTGGTACGGAAGAGAAATTCGTTGAAATTGCTTTACTTTAGAAATCATTGCTAGATCTTTTTTGAATGTTTGACTTGTATAAAAATAGGCGGAGTATAAGTTACCAGTTTCAACAAAATAAATAAATAGGCGGAGTATAGTAATAGTACAAGGTGGAGGATAGGATTGCAATAGTAATAATGATAGTGTTTCTGTGATATACAACAAAACAACAACATACCCAGTGTAGTCCCACAAGTGGTGTCTGGGGAGGGTAGGATATATGCAGATCTTACCCGAGAGGATGTTTCCGATAGACCCTCGGCTCGAAATTATTTATGTGATATAAAAGTGTATTAAAGGTTGAAGCAAGTGACATCAAGTAAAAGTTAGAATTCTTATAAAGGAAAATGACTTCCACCTATTAGTGACAGAAGTCATTCCTCATTTTTGATATATTTTCAGCAACTGAAAATAATCTTACACTGAGAAAACATTTTCGTCATACCCACAACACCCTGAATCTCTCTTTGTTTTTGTTGTCTATAGGATTCTAGAAGCTTCTTTGTACGGAGGGCAACCGTTAAGGTTGAAAATGGAAGGGGTGATCAGATTCCTTAATCATTATGTAGTGTCAAATTAAATTTCCTGTTTCCTGTTTCTTTGTCCCGTTATTCTCCGAATGCGTGAAAGCCGAAAACTAATTTTCTTATTCCGTTATTCTCTGAAGGGGAGCCTTGACGTAACTGGTAAAGTTGACTCCATGTGACCAGGAGGCTGCGTACAATACACCTTGTGGTCCGGCCCTTCCCCGGACCCCATGCATAGCAGGAGCTTAGTGCACCAGGCTACCCTGCATTTGTTCTGTATCTTGCTATCTTGTTGTCTTATTTTTATTACAATCCTGCATCAGATACTTTTCTTTTGAGCCGAGGGTTTATCGAAAACAATCTCTCTACCTCACAAAGGTAGGAGTAAGGTCTGTGTACATCCTAACCCCTAAGACCCCACTTGTGGGATTACATTGTGTATGTTGTATTTTTTCCTCTACAAAGAACTCACCGGGTGCTGTTGAAGTTGATGAAACATAGAGAGTCTCAAGTCTTATGGATTTGAAAGAAAATAATAAAATCTTGTGGATTGCAGAGAATGTGTGAATTATGATCAACAAGGCTAAGCCATGCTTGGTGAAGCTTAAGGAATTTGTTTTTCCTTTTTGTATTTTTTTAACATTTGAAGACTTGGTATATCTGAAGTAGGACAATGTAGATAAATAAACAAATGATTGCCTTCATGTCTCTATTTATCCAGGTGTTGCAACCTTTTGCCGCGTAAAATCTGCATTCTTGAGCAATGAGGTAGCTCTGCCGATTTCTGCAGAAGAAGGCTTCACTGGTCTCCTCGCAACATCTAAAGGATATGAACCTAGAAAGGAGGAATTCCCTTCAATAGCAAAAGGCCTTGAGTGCTTTTCTAGAGATGAGCTTCTTAAAGTTGATAGTGAGGGGCGTTGTCTGATCACCGATCATGGTCATTTTGGTGAGTACATGCTATCCGGGAAAACAACAGGGATATCCGATTCATAATAGGAATACAAATCATAGTCTAAGCTTTTTGTTCCGAGCCTTGTGCTTTTTGTTTTTCTGACTCACTATGTGATATAACTCTTCAATTGTTTTAATTTTTTTTAATGTTTTGTTGCACATTCAAGTATCTTATTTCCTATCATATTTGATTTCGTCTTGCAGTTCTATTCAATATATATGGGCCCAGAGCTGTTCAAGATGACTCTGAGAGAATCCAATTTAAGCTCACTTTTTTCAAGATGTTAGAGGTAATCAATTCCTATTCACGAAGTTGGCTCTTGCTTTATTAATAAGGATGTCTTGCACGAAACATGTCAGGAATCCTGTTTCTTATGGATTGTGTCTTTATTGGTTATATGTCCACTACACAGGTTCATTAGAAGTTTTAGTCTCACCAAATCTTAACACATTATTGGAAGGAATGGGACCTAGACACAACAGAATGGATATAGAGGATTCATGTAGACAATACCATCTAATTTGGGATCAGGGAGTAGTTGATCTAAATGTTAACATAGATAGATTGCTGACAGACAACATTAAATTTCGATGTGCAAAGGTTTAGGAAATTGATCGGAGTACTTCGGAATCCTATTTGGACAATGTTGTGGGAATCCCATGTTAGTTGCCTCATTGTTGTCATTTACCTAGGGATCAAAGTTTCGACCAGGGCATGACTGTGGCTTTGTAGCGTATCTCTGTTATTTGTGATGTACATTTACAATTCTTTTGCTGGAGAAGGTTGTTGAACCCTCCTGTTTGATATTGGAGTTGTTCAATCCTTTTTGGGTTGTAATGGCTGAAGGATTGAATATATATGGCTGTAGTATGTGATGAAGTTGCTGCCATGTGACCAGGAGGTCACGGCAGAAATATCCTCTTGCAGAAATGCAAGGTAAGACTGCGTACGATAGACCCTTGTGGTCCGGCCCTTCCCGGACCCCGCGCATAGCAGGAGCTTAGAGCACCGGGCTGCCCTTTTAGTATGTGATGAAGCGTGTTAGGAATCTAAAATATCTAGTATCATGCTTCAATTTCTTGCTTGCTACATGGTACATTAGTTTTGTATGTTGGTCCAATAAATTTTGGAAAAGGAGATGATTTTGGCAGAAATTAGGAAGACTCCCACTGCAAGATGAAGATTATTTTTGGGATTTGAGTTTTAGGAGGAACTCTCAAGACTGGTAGGTGCTGGAATTCCAAAATCTAGTTGAGCTCAAGATGTATGGAGGTTTTTTTCTTTTTTTTTGGGGGGGGGGGGGGGGGGGGGCAATGGATTGTTTTCTGTTAGGTCATTCTGTGATAAACTCCTGGTTAGGGAGGATGTTGCATTTCCACATAGATCGGTTTGGATTCTACAAGGTACCGAGAAAGTTGTTTCTTCACTTGACTTGCAACAAGAAGGTGATATTGACGGCATAGTATCATAGGAAGAGGAAGGTTACATACGTTAGTTGGTGTTTTATGTGTAAGAGCTTGGGTGAAGACTTCGACCATCTCCTCCTTCATTGTCGGGTAGCTTCGAGGTTATGGTGGGAAATCGTGTTGGTTTGGAATATCTCGGGTTATGCAGACACTGAAAGAATTAATGTTCAGCTGGAATTGCGGTAGATGGAAGAGAAGACGCAGATCATGGAATGTTTCTCGACTAGCTCTTATGTGGGTCGTTTCGAGACAAAGAAATAGGAGTGCTTTTGAAGATGTTGAGGTGAATTTTTACACTTGAGGAATAACCTCTTGTCCCCTTTCTTTTTGATGCACCTGTGAGGTTCCTTTGTGTATAGAAGATTGGCTGTCATTCGTAGAGAACCATGACTTTTGTAGGTTTTCTACTCTTAAAAAATACTTCCTCACACTTTTAATAATAAAAAAAGGGCAGCCCGGTGCACTAAGCTCCCTCTATGCGCTGGATCCGGGGAAGGGCTAGACCACAAGGGTCTATTGTACTCAGCTTTACCCTACATTTCTGTAAGAGACTGTTTTCACAGCTTGAACTCGTGACCTCCTGGTCACATGGCAACAACTTTACCGGTTACTCCAAGGCTCCCTTTCAAAAATGACATGGCTAATTCATCAAGGATGAGCTGCTCATTCTTCTAGAGCTTTAATCGTTTTTGTGGCATCTGGAGCCTTTCCTTGTGATAGAAAGGTACTGTGGTTGGATTCATCCTTTGATGTGTTTATTTACTTAAATTTCTCCTTTGTTTTTAAAGAGAAGGATTTGAAAAATCAAGTTACCTACTTTGTTTTCTTAAAAAAGGACTAGGAAATGAAAGCATCAAGTTGATTGATGTTTTGACTAATCGTATGACATGCTTTACGTATCTTTTCCAGGATATTGCATCTGTTACCATATTTCTTCATTGACGACAGAAATTGCCTGTTATATACATTGTAGACCTGCATTTCTGAATTTCACTCTTTGCTTCATACTAGTAATTTTTATGTAGAGAAGATGGGAGTGCCTCCTGCATCAAGGAAGGAGGATTATCATTGTAGGTGATCTCAATATTGCTCCTGCTGCCATAGATCGGTGCGACGCAGAACCTGATTTTGAGAAGAATGGGTAAGCTGCTTCCTGAAATATTTATTATGCAACATATAAATTAATTCTTTTGTATCTCGTTTTTTAAGGTAACAATTCTACTTGGTAACTGGTTAATTTTTCACTGCATTGCAGGTTCAGAAGATGGTTTAGATCATTACTTGTGCAAAATGGAGGCCGTCTCCTTGATGTTTTTAGAGCAAAACATCCTGATAGGTTTCTCTCTTTCTATTTACATTTGCTTTTGTAATTTTCTAATTGTCACTACACAACTAAGGAGACAAGGTAGGAAATCATGTCCAAGGTTAACTCCTCACTGCATGCGAACATTTAATGCTTCTAAATGTCATCTATTTTAATCCTTCCCTGTACATTTTTCTAAAAAGACACTTATGGGACGAGATTTTCCTTGTTTCTCAAGGTCAATTAAGAAATGAGATAAGAGTATTCATCCTCATCTCCTTTAATATTGCTTGTCATCTTGTTATATGGACCTTTTGTCATCTTACTTCATATTGTAATTTGAAACAGAAAAGGAGCCTATACTTGCTGGTCACAGAGTACAGGAGCCGAGGAATTTAATTTTGGTTCTAGGATTGATCATATACTTGGTGCCGGATCATGCTTGCACGGTGAGGAAAATCAAGAAGGGCATGACTTTGTTACTTGCCATGTTGCAGAGTGTGACATATTGATGCAATTTCAAAGGTGGAAACCTGGAAATACGCCAAGGTAAACATATAGCTATTCGTAATATGGAGAATTACATGATTGCGTTGTATATAAATTATAGACAAGTGAGGATGTTTCTGAAAGAGATAATAATTTTACTTAGCAACTCGATGTCTGTAGACATTAGTTTGAGCGGATTACCTGTATGCTTTGCTGCGATGGACAGAATTGTGTTATCCCTTTAGGGAGTGCTTGGTATGAAGGAAAATGATTCTTTGAAAATATTTTTCTGGAAATATATGTTTCTTACTTATTTTTAAGTGAGGAGGAGGAAATCTAAGTGAGAGGAGGACCCGTGACTTCGATCACGTGAGGTGCATCAAGGACGATGACATCAAAGTACTGGTGGAGGATGCTCGTATTAGACGGAGGTGACAATCTTACTTTCATAAACTCTTGAACGAAGAATGAGATAAAGACATTGTGCTGGGAGATCTGGAGCAATTCGGAAGGTACCGGGATTTTGGATATTGTAGAAGTATTAAGGTTGAGGAGGTTAAGGGTGTTGTTCGCAGGATGCGCAGGGGACGAGCGACCGGACCTGATGAGATCCCAGTTGAATTTTGGAAGAGCGCAGATAGAGCAGGTTTGAAGTGGCTGACTGAGTTGTTTAATGTCATTTTTAAGACGACAAGAATGCCCGAAGAATGGAGGTGGAGTACAATGATTCCTTTGTACAAGAACAAAGGTGACATCCAGAGTTGCAACAACTATAGGGGTATCAAGCTGCTAAGCCACACTATGACAGTTTGAGAAATGGTCGTGGAGATGAGGGTGAGAAGAGCCGTGTGTATTTTCAAGAACCAATTTGAATTCATGTCAGGGCATTCGACTACAAAAGCCGTTCATCTTATTAGGAGGTTGGTGGAGCAGTATAGGGAGAGCAAGAGACTTAAATATGATTTTCATCGACCTTGAGAAGGCATACGAAAAAGTCCCTAGGGAGGTTCTATGGAGATGTTTGGAGGTTAGAGGTGTACCTGTGGCGTACACTAGGGCGATCAAAGATATGTATCATGGAGCCAAGATCAGGGTACGACAGTAGGAGAAGACTCGGAGCACTTTCCAGTGATGATGGGGGCACAGGGGATCAGCTCTTAGCCCATTCTTCTTTGCCTTGGTGATGGATGGATTGACGCGACAAATTCAAGGGGAGGTGCCATGGTGTATGTTATTCATAGATGACAGTCTTGATTGATGAGACTCGCAACGGAGTGAACGCTAAGCTAGAGGTTTGAAGACAGACTCCGGAGTTTAAAGGGTTCAGGCTAAGTAGGACCAAGACAGAATACTTGGAGTGTAAGTTCAGTAATGGGAGCAACCATGAGACAGGCGTGGAGGTGAGGCTTGGTACTCAGGTCATTCCAAAGAAAGGAAACTTCAAGTATCTCGGGTCTATTATCCAAGGGAATGAAGAGATTGATGACGATGTCACACATCGTATTGTTGTAGGGTGGATGTAATGGAGGCTCGTATCTGGAGTGTTGTACGATAAAAAAGTGTCACAAAAACTTAAAGGCAAGTTCTATAGGGTGGTGGTTAGACTAAGCGTGGCCAGTGGGCCGGGGTCGGTCCGTCGGGGCGGGACGGGGGAGGGGCGGATCGGGTCGGGGTGGGACCGACGGGATTCACCGCCGTCCCGTCCCGTCCGGTTTCCGATCCCGTCGAAGTCGTGGCGGGATCGGGCTGTTTTTTTTTTTGCACTTAATTTAAAAAAGTAACATATATATAAAAAAACTCAATAATTAAACAAGATAGTGTAATAAAAACATCCCAATGTTGTTTTTGTGCTTATATTATTTAATATATATATGATTTTTTTTGTAATACAAATACAATTGTCAAAATTGCAACTTTGTAGTGTTGTTTAAAAGTTGCAAATTACATAGTAAAATTGCAATTAAAAAAATTACATTTTGAAAATAACCTGTTCTAGTTTCTTGATAATTTCCTGTGGTTCTTCGGTTGGAATTGGTATTTGTTGGTCAAATTGCTCCACGTCGCTTCCATCACATTCAGATAAGATTTCGTTGTAGTTTTCGTCTTCTTCTTCGTTGATCTCCGGTTGACCGCACCTTCTCCGCTTCGCTCGTATCCAATGTCTGAATAATACTACAATCTCCAAGTTGTCTCCGGCTAATGAGTGTCTGTGCTCTCTTATTTGATATCTGCCGGCAGAAAAAGCGTTTTCAGACGCCGTTGATGACGCTTGAATGTTCATAACATCTCGGGCCATCATTGAAAGTGTTGGAAAGGTCTTCTCATTCCCCCTTCAGTATTTCAGCAAGTCTTTACGTCCTTCTTCATTGAGAACTGCTTGGTATGACACATTCTATTTCTGAGGCTTTCAATACTTACCGCAGAAACAACATGTCTTTTGTGAGGTTGTGTTGAAGAAGAGGAAGATGGTATGGAAGCCAGTGGGTTGCTAGCACGTTCTTGTTGGTAAAACCTATATACTTTTTTGCATTTGTCTTCTACGCTAGACAACACTTTTTCTTTAGTTTGTTCAATAGGTGGTGGGTGATTTGGATTTTTGGGACTTGGAGGTGGTAGTACTGCTATACAATCGTAAATAGTTTCAATAAGTGATTTAGTACCGTCTATTTTAATAGTCAGATTTAATATAGCACCAATAATATAAATAGCGGGAATAAGAATAAAATATTTTTTTATTTTGATAAACATTTTTTAATAGCTGCCTTATAAGCTGGTTTATCTATATATTCATTAAGCAGTAAAAATATTAGAGCTATATAAAACAACATAGTTGAAATAGTAGGATAATATATACCGAAAAATTCTTTTGTTGCTTGAAAAAATTTCTCTAAAAATACAATAAGTTTTGAAATTTTCCCCAATCACTATCTACAACCATATCAGCTGGATTTTGATTATGAGAGTTAAAAAATAAAGTTATAGGTTTTCTATAGTCATAAGCAACAAGTAGTTGCTTGTATAAAGAATTTCACATAGTGGATACTTCTTCTGGAATTTTTCTATAAGGTAGTTGGCAATCGTGACAAGTTTTTTTATGTTCTTTTCTTCGTTGTATTCTATTGTTTTTAAAAATAAAGTTTATAGCAAATTGTATTTTACTAAGAATGTCTTCAAAAAGTGATAGACCATCCTTTACAACTAAGTTATATATATGACACACACATTTTATATGAAAATGATCGGAAAAAGATGGAGTTAAACTATTTTTTAAAATTGTAATAGCATAATTGTTAGAAGAAGCGTTATCTAATGTAATAGTCATAATTTTATCAGTTATTCCGTAATAATTGCGCACTTGATAAATATTTTCTGCAATAAAAGTACCAGTGTGCCTATCATCTATATATCTATACGCTAAGATACGTTTTTGCATAGACCATTTATAATCTATCCAATGACAGGTTATCGTTAAATAATCATGGCCGTTAGTACTATGGCCTATATCAGAAGTGATAGCCACTTTGCCATTAAAATGATATAATGAATAACGTAAATACTGCTGATATTTATGTGTAAATTTAAATATATCTCTCTTAACAGTTGATCTAGGAAGATCGTTAAAAATATGATTATACATATCTCTAATATAATGAATAAAATCGGGAGATGAAGGAAATGAAAAAGGCAAACCCTCCACAACAACTAATTTTGTTATTGCTTCCCTATCTCTATGTTTATTGTATTTAGGGCCTACAATTTCCTCTGTCATAGGGTTAATTTGACCCTGTACTTGGTCCGGGACAATATCAGTATATGAACCTTGTCCCGATGGAGCGGACGTTTGCGCACCCGATTTTGAAGTCTCGTATTGGGCATACCTAGCTGGATGAGCCCTTGCTACATGTCTCATTAAATTCCCCGTCTCACCGTGACCTTTTCCAATTTTAAATTTTAAAACATCTTTACAGATTTTACATCTAGCTATTTGATTCTCTACGTCCCTATAAAAAAATGTCCATGCATCTGATTTTAATGGTCGTTTTGCTGGACCTCGTCTCATACTAGGGGGAATATGATGCATTTCAGTTGAAGGTGCACTAGTGGGTGTATCATCTAGATCATCGTCTAAATTTAAGTCTTCTTAAGTTCCAGAAAATATCTCCTCATTTAAATCTAATGGTATTGTGGGAAAATGTTTAGTATCAACAAAATCATCCTGTGTAGGAATATGATTCTGTCTAGAAATAGGACTCTTGCCCTTGTTGCCCCTACTAGAAGAAGCATGACCCCTACTCGTAAGCATACTTTTAAATCCTTCCATTATAAATTTATACTTATACTAATAAATAATTAAAGTAAACGAAATTAAGTGCGCTAAATAAAATAAACAGACAATAATAATTTAATGAAGGAACGAATGTACCAAACGTCGACGTGTAATCGAGAGGTTGAAAATTGAAATTTTTCTCGATGGAAGATCCTCAAGCTAGTTGCCAACTTCACTCCCAAATGAATAAATAAAATTGAATATTTAGTAGACAATGTAGACTTGTAGAGAGATATATTAAGAGATTAGAGAGATTGTAGGAAGATTTGTGAGAAAGATGAAGAGAAAATGAGGTATTTATAGTTGAGAAATTGGGTTAAAGTGTAAATATAATAACTTATGGGTTAAAAATAAATATTAAGGAGGTAGGGGGAGGCCAAAAATGGCCGTTGCACAATAGCCAAAATGTAAAATGGTCGTTGGTGCAACGGATATTTTTGCAAAGGGAGGCTTTAGGCGGGATCGGGGCGGGACCGGGTCGGGCCTGGCGGGATTGGGGCGGGCCGGGATGAGACCATGTCCCGTCCCGGTTCGAGTCCCGATACCACATTTTTTTTTAAAAAAAAAAAAGTCGGGACCAGGTCGACCCGGCCCACTGGCCAGCCTTAGGTTAGACAGATTATGTTGTATGGGGCAGAGTGTTGGCCAGTCAAGACTTCGTACATCCCAAAAATGAAAGTGGCGGAGATGAGGATGTTGTGATGGATGTGTGGGCATACAAGGAGAGATATGATTAGAAATGATGATATTCGGGACAGAGTGAGAGTGGCCTCGGTGGAGGATAAGATGCGGGAAGCGAGGTTGAGATGGTTCGGGCATGTGCAGAGGAGAGGCAAAAATGTCCCAGTGCGTAGGTGTGAGAGGTAGTCTATGGACGGGTTCATGAGGGGTAGAGGTAGGCTGAAGAAGTATTGGGGAGAGGTGATTAGACGGGATATGACGCTGGTGCAACTTACTGAGGACACGACCTTAGATAGGGGGTTGTGGAGGACACGGATTAGGGTAGAAGGGTAGTAGATAGTTGAACGTAGTCCTACTTACGCTTACATACTGGTAGTTGTACTGTTATTATTGTAGCCCTGCTTAGCCTATCATAATAGTAGGCGCAATATTGTTTTATAGTCCCATGTCTTTTAATTTCTGCTGTTGTATGTTCTTTCGTGTACTTTGTTTATCTTATTTACCTGCGTTAGTTACTACTTTTTTTTTCCAGAATGCTTTTTCATGACTTGTTCGCTTTTGTTACTCTCATTTTCATACTGCTTTAAATTTGTTGTCCGAGTCTGACCGTTTCTCTTGCTTTGCTTGTGCTTATGCATTTTCTTGAGCCGAGGGTCTTTCAAAAACAACCTCTCTGTTTATCAAGGTAGAGGTAAGGTCTGCGTACACTCTATCCTCCCCAGACCCCACGTTGTGGGACTTCACTTGGTATGTTGTTGTTGTATAGGCAAACACTATGGAGGTGGGGGTGGAAGGTAGGAGTGTGAGGGATGGGGATGCGGGACTATGGGGATGGGGAGTAAACAATTAATGTCGAATGCCACTTTTTTCCCTACTTTCATTAGGGAAGTCATTTTCCTCACCGTTAAAATATTTTCCAAAAATTTGATCCACCATACATGTGAAAATTGGAAAACATCTTCTGATAATGTTTTCCTCCACACCAAACACACCCCTAGATCTGTCATGTTTCTCTTTCTGTTTGATCTGTTATAAGGATTATAGCAAGTAAATTCCAGCTAGTACCCTTAGTTATATTCTGCATCTCTTGTTTCCCGTGAAACAATATATATAGTGCAAAAGAAAATCTCCAGCAGTATCAGATGAGTTAAGCGCATACATGATTGGCCAACTTATTTGATTGGGTTCTCAATTGTTCATTATCGCTCATGTTAGAAACTTTTATCACTCATCGTTGTCCCATAACATGGTGATAGAGGATCTGGCAATCACACTTTAGATATCTACACTCCACAGGTGGAAAGGAGGGAGGAGCATCAAATTGGAAGGTTCTGATCATGTTCCAGTTTACACGAGTTTAGTAGAAATCCCTGAAGTATTGCAGCATAGCACCCCCTCATTATCTACCAGATATCATCCCCAGGTCTGCGGGAGTCAGCAAACTCTTGGTGAGAGTATTGTCAAGTTACATTTGAATATCAATTTTCTTGGAGATGCTGTTGTGTTTGTTTTACTGGAACTTTTCTGATATAGATGTCTGCTTACACAACTTGCCGGCACTTCAAATCAAGTTTGATGTTGTTGGTACCAAAATTAATTTCCAGAATGTGATAGAAATGATAGAAATCAGCATGCGTGATACGCAAATAAAAAGTATGGGTTCAATATTGATGGGAGTAGGTACCAGTAGAGCATCAAACAATCTCTTGCAGCTAAATTGATGGGATTAGTTACCAGTTTCAAAAGGTTGTTTCTTCTTTTTGCTTGTGAATGCTGTAATTTGGAGTAACCTAGTTAACTGAAGGCTAGTTGATTTCATGCTAGTTGCCTAGTGTATCAAATCAATCTCTTATTTCTTCTCCAAGTTTAGATCAATTCAAAACTGAAAGAGTAGAAGAGAAATCAAGTCATTTATTTTGTTTTTCTCATTCTAAAATAAAATTTAAGTCATTTAGCAAGCTGTTAGTCTCAATTGCATTTTGTCTCTAGGAAGAGAGATCATCATAATATTGAAAACTAGAGGAAAGTCCCAGGAATTTTAATTGACAAAAAGTTAATCTAACTTATATCATTTTTATATTTCCCAAAGGCTTTTAAATAATTAGAAGTAACTGCAACCAATAGGATCTTGTTTGATTCCCAGTAAAGTGATACGAGGAGTTTGTAATGTACATATTACATTACTATGTTCCATGTTTTGTCAAGTATAACTAGTTGAGTTTATTCTAAAGAAAAGAACTAGTTGAGTTTATCCATCAGTCATTTAAAGGGTTGCCTGTTGACCATCATGTAAGCACTGATAAATTATGTTGAGTTGGTTTCTGAAAATATGGCGCAGCATTGTGCTTTGCTTTCAGTTTATCACAATGAGTTTGTCTTTTAACTTTTCTGCTCAAAAGTGCAGTGTCAATGTTCGCGAGAAGGCAAACAACTGAGCAAGTTATTTCAGAAGAAAGTGAAAGCCCTCAGACTCCAAGTCACGAAGAATTTTTCTCAACTCCAGAGAAGTACGATAGTAGAGCTTCTCATATTAGGATGCTTGGTTCTCAAAGTAATGCTAATATTCCGGCCTGCATTGAGGCCAAGAAGAAAGCAAGGCACGGTCAGGGGTCTCAGCTCACACTTAACTCATTCTTCCAAAAGCGCATACATAGAAGTGAGACTTCTAGCAGCAGCTTTGCTGGTTCTAAACTTTGTCAGACAGAAATCTCTTATTCTCTGATTGAGCCCAAAGGAGTTCCTTCTGCTGATGATGAAAGTGGCGCTTCAAAGGACTGCAGATCAAATGCAATTGACAATTATCAAAATGAGTCCCAGCTAGATGCATGCGACACAGATAAACAGAAGAGGAAAGTGGCATTACAGCAGTGGCAAAGGATTCAGCAATTGATGCAGAATAGTGTACCTCTTTGTAAGGGTCATCAAGAACCTTGCGTTTCTCGGGTCGTTAAAAAAGCAGGCCCCAATTTGGGCCGCAGATTTTATGTCTGTGCTCGGGCTGAGGTATGTCCCATTTTTAGCGGATTGAGTTAAATATTTGGAAGCAATGGCGTAAGATATTTAGAAATATCAATTTAAGCTGAAAAGAATGAAGAAGTCACATCTCAATTATGGCAAATAGGTGTCCCTCTCTATTTACCTGATACGTACTTCAGTATAAATTTCATAACACTACATATATATAATGTTGGAGCCAGATTTTTTGAAAGGGGGAGTGAGTGGAAGCAATTTGGAGTTGTGTGAACATGTGAAAGCATTTTGATTTCTTCTGATTCAAATTTCAAGCTAAATGTGGATTTCAGTTAATAGATAAATTTCATCTAGTTGATATCTAGAAAGTCGGTGCCTAGTACTTGCAACATAATATTTCACCTTGCAATCGAATTTCTACTCCACTTTTAGTTTTTCCGGAACTATGTTTGCTAAGCAGGCAAAAAAACCAAAAAATGCTCTCTTGGGAAATGTGTCATAATCTTTCCTTTCTTTCCCCTTTTTATGTTCTGGTGACTTGTTGTTTCTTTTGATAAGGTAAACAATTTTATAAATTATGGGAAAACCCCGTATACAAACCGTACGCCAAAAAGTAGAGCACCTATACCAAGAACCAATCATCTATACAAATAGGGGTCTCATGGGTACACCAAAAAGAAATTAAAAACATAAGACTATGTTGTGCAATTTTACATTATCACTGTCAACCCCTTCAAATGCTCTGACATTTCTCTCCTTTCAAAGAATCCACATGATGGCTAATGGAGTAACATTCCATGCCCTCTATCTTCTCTTTCTCCTTATAAATGCCCAACTACGTAACACCCCCTTCATTGTAGCCGGCATCACCTTTGTATTCCAAACGAACTTAGGACCATCGACCACAGTCGTGTAGCCACTTGGCAATGCAACAAAAGATGATCTACGTCTTCTCCTGAACATCTGCACATGAAGCACCAGACAATAATTATAGTTATTATTATCTTTGTTATAATTATAATTATTATTAGTTAGCACTCTCTGGGTAGTTTTTAATAAAGTTACTTCTCTACTTATCAAAATGAAATGGATGATGGGTTTTCTCGTTGTGGTAATTTTATCATTTCTTTCTGTCGCTATTGGAAAATACTGTGGAGCTGAATGTGAAACTTGCATCATTTTTATGGCCTCGAACTCATTGTATTTTTCGCAAAGGGAGTGAGTAGTAGTCTCCTCAAGTCTTTTCATGTAGCATCCTTGGAATAGTGGAATTTATGTCTAACAAGAGCTTTGTGCATGTATCCTTCTATTTTCCTGAATTTGTTTTTACAAAATCCACACTCTCTATCTCAGGGACCTTCATCAAATCCTGAAGCGAATTGCGGTTACTTCAAATGGGCTGCTGTTTCAAAATCTAAGGGAAAAGGCAAGTGAAGTCTCCACTGCATATATTCACCTACATGATAATGGAGTTCAGGTTAGTTAAAATTTTGGAACAGGGAGCATGTTTATCTCCATGTTCTTTCTTTTTTCTCGGCACTCAACCTGCTGTTTCCACACAGCATTGACGTGTAAAGCTGTAGCTTTTTCTTTACGGGATTAACCGCAAAATCAATAGTCTGTTTTATTGTGTCGTTATTAGCTGAAATTATCTAACATAACTGTAGATGTTTATTTGGACGAGAGAGTTTCTTTTCTTCTTGCTGTTGTATTCATTGACATAATTACTTTTCAATTAATCATCTTCTTTCACAACTTTACGTTTCCTGCATGCGGGTGGTATGAATTTCACATATGAAGTTTTGGTTGATTCTGAACCTTTTTGGTTGATTATTGACCTTCTATTATTAATTTGTTGCCTGAAGTTCTTAGCTTATCAAATAAGTAAAAAGGTGCATGGTATCTACCTGTCTATACATATTATCATGTCCAGATTTTAGAAAGAAATCATTCGTGACCTTTTATCTGTGTTACTAAAATTACCAATTTTAGAAGCAAAGTCGTTCATGGCATTAAGTTGGTCTTTTTAAGCACCTAAGTATATTTCCATGCTTTTAAGAGATTGATTTGGTTTGAGAAGTGCTCTGGTGAATTTGGTAGCTAGCTTCAAGCTAGAAGGATGTTGATTAGTTAGACTTAATTAATATTCTGAATTTATCTGAGTGCTTTCGTTTGAGAATGGAGCTTTTAAGAAATGAATCTTTGGCATAATTTTTTGGTAAATGAACTTTATCAAGAAAAAGTAAGTTCTGATAAACTAGTCAGCTACAAAAATTTTGAAGGAAAGACTGGAAGTTGTCTATAAATTGAAACAAATCTTTGTTCAAGTCTCAAAAAGATAGAACCTATGACTTCATTCAACCTAACACTTCAGAAACCATGAAAGCCCACGTAGTATATTATCCATGCCCTAGCTTTTATTTATTTGCCAGCAACTACTTAAATTGGAACCTGCAATAAAAAAACCATGAAATATTTAGCTCAAGAGCTTCAATAGGTCACCAGAACTGAAATTATAAGGGGCAAAGGAAGTGGAACACACCAATTATCCTCATAACTTAAGGCAAATAAAAGCAAAAACTTCCCTTTGTACTGAGCAAAATAGTTTTTATCTTAACTTGGGGGTGGTGGTGGGGGTTTCATAAAGCATCTATTGATTGGTGGTATAAGAAGTAACACTTAATCAAATGAAAATATATACTAATATAGTTAAACTAAAGCAGAAGATTTAGTGTAGAGTTAGAGTTGAATACCTGACTTGCCTGGCCACTTTCTTTTGCTTTCTCGTTATAATTCTATGTTCCCATTCTTCAATCATCCTGGAAAACCACGTTGGATTTTGAGTTGATAGCAAAATATATACGATGGAAAATCCAATAATGAGTCCACAACCATAACCCATCAAAGCTGCTTCCCAGCTTATTTCAAAGCCAGAATCTTCTTCTTCATCTAGCGCAGGTGTAGTCATTTCTCGCGGTACCTGCCCAACACCACAATTTTTTGAAAGTGGAAATCCTTGTAATCCATCATTTCCTTGGTATGAACTGCTTTCAAATGTAGCAAATTGGTTTCCACTAGGGATGCATCCAACGAGATGATTGTGAGAGAGATTTAAGAATACAATAAATGTAAGAGATGCAAGTTCTCTTGGTATCTCTCCACCAAGTTTGTTAAATGAGAGATCCAATGATTCAAGTGCTGATAAACTTCGAAGTGATGCTGGTATATGGCCTTCCAAACTATTCTGAGATAGGTTCAACACGATTAGTGAATTGAGATATCCTATAACACTTGGAATGTTACCTTCAAATCTATTGCTTACGAGATCAATGGTTGTGTATATAGTCAAAATTCGAACAAGCTCCATGCTCATTCCTTTTGACATAATTGTTATAGAATCTTGGTAATAGCTGTCATCTCCAAGATACATTGGGGTTTTCATGTTTTCATCAACTTTCTGCATGGCTTGAAAATTCTCAAAAAGGTATGCTGGTAGATCCCCATGAAATTCATTGGATGAGAGATCTATAATTCGAAATTGAGGAAACAATGTTTTGGTCATTGAGGTTCTGATGGGGCCATGCAACTTATTTGATCTCAAGCTTAAAACCTTCAGATTTGGTAGAGTTCCCAACCACATTGGGAACGTGTCATTCAGTTCATTGTTTCCTAAATCAATAACTTCCAATTGCTTGCAATTGATCAATGATCGCAGGATTTTCCCCTCTTAACTTATTTCCACGTAAGTTAAAGCTTCTAAGTGGGCTTCCAAAACTAAAATTTGTTTGAATTGTCCCACTAAGAATATTGTTGCGCATATCCAGAACCTCAACTCTTCTCATGTTACCCAAACATGGTGGGATTGCTCCCTTCAAGCTATTACTTGCCAAATCTAGAATTCTTAGTGAATCTAAATTGCAAATAATTGAAGGGATCTTTCCACTAAGATTATTATGTGATATGAAGAAGTGTTGGACATAAATTGATGGAATAGGTAGCGACCCTTGAAGCATATTGTAGCGCAAATTGAAGTCAGAAAGTGTGGGCAAGTTAGACATTTCTTGATTCTCGTTGGTCCATGAGAAATAACTATTATGTGAAAGATCAAGTGTATCAAGATCACTCAAGTTTGAAAACATGCTAAAATCTAAATTACGACTAAAATTAGTTGACGAAAGGTTAAGAAAAATTAGGTCGGGTTGGTTGAGGAGTGAGTTTGGGATAAGATTTTGCAACTGATTTTTTCCTAAATCAATCCAAAACAATTTATTGTATTTGAACTCCTCCATTTGGCCGCTTAAGTGGTTATTGCTCAAGTCTAAATAACTTAGTGACGGAAGTGAGGGTATCCAGGATGGTATCGTCCCATTCAAGTTGTTTGATGACAATATGAGTAACCATAGGATTTGTTGTCCACTATCATCAGAAGGGATTGGTGTTAGGGAATTGGAATTGGACCTGTTAGGGAATTGGATGAAAGATCTAGTGATTCGAGTTGTGTCCAATTTTTGTTGAACAATCGAATAGGCCCAAAAAAGTTAATGGTTTAGGCACCTTTGTAAAATTTACACCAGAGATAGAAGTCCTTCAGAGATGCACTGCTATTCCATTTGGTCATTGAAAATGTGACTATGAGCTGATAATTTTGTGATAAATCAAGGAATTTCAAATTTGGAAGATGGAAAACTCTTTCAGGTAATATCCTATGTAATTGTGCATCTGGAAGCCGCAAAGTTGTCAAATGAGAAGAAAAGTTTGGGGGAATGACCGAAAAGATGCTCACCGAGTAAAGATCAAGCTCTCTTAATTGGGTCAAGTTCGTAAGAAGCAGTTGGAAATTATATGGTTCAAGGCTTAAACCACTTGAATAGCCATAGATACGAAGAGAACGTAACTTAGAAAGATTAGAAATTTCAGAAGGTATTTGACTTGTGAATCTTGAATCCGATAGATCAAGATACGTCAAGCTAGAAAACCTAACGAAATTAGGTGAAATGTGTGATCGAGAGAAATCATTCATAGCTAAATCAAGCCTTTTAAGAGTAGAGAGTTGGAAGATGCTACTATTGGAAAAGAACTTGCCTTGAAGTTGGCTGCATCTGAGGTCAAACTCGATCGCTTGGCTTGTCGTCTCATCACAAACAACTCCATCCCATAAGCAGCAATCTGTGCTTGTATTCCATGAAAGTGTTGTGGGATAAGAACCACCACAGTTAGCAAAATTAGAAGCAGAAGGATTGATGGTAAACATCTGCTTGAATTCTAGAAGAGTCAGAGCTTGATCTTTGGGACACAAATGAGGCAAAGATGAGGAGAAACCAAGTTGAAAGAGGAAGACATGTAGTAGGAAAAAATGGGAGTTTTTCAATATTTTTCATTTTTACAAGAAAAGATGAAATGTTTGTAGATAGGAAATCAAGAAAGTTATGTTGTGTTTAAGAGAGTTTGTATTAAGATCTAAATTACAACTACAAACTTTTTATAGTTGTGTACACTTTAAATTCGTCAAGCTTGAGTGCTGCATTAGTCGATACCAAAAGAGTGAAGAAAAATATAATAAGTTGCACATTGTTCATGTTAAAGATATATAAAAGGCTACACATGATGCATCTGTCAATAGAATGCATCCTGCATTTTCTGGAACTTTTATTAATCAATTCCTTCTTTACAAAGAACTTTTATTATTTCCTCTGTCTCAATTTATGTGATATTATTTAAATTTCAAGGTCAAATTTCTTATTATTTATCATAAATTTGGATATAGAATCTTCTTTTTTTTTTTTTTAAAAAAAAAGTAGATTTTATATACTTGAAAATTACGAACTATAAGATTTAATACTTGGAAAAATTGCAATCAAAGAAAAACTCAAATCCAAAGGGGGGCGTGAATTGGGACGGAAGGAGTAATTAATTGACAAGCCTAGAGATTGATTGGATTGATGCAAAGGAATATTATATCTTTCAATTCGTCTGTTAATTAACAACTCCCCAGCAATAATGCCCTCTTTCCAAGCACTATCATTCACTTTTCTCTCCTCCTCATGATGCAACAATAGCATAATTTATTGATCTAATTCTATACGAGTTTGTTTCTACTTTCTAGAGACGGTAGATTTTCTTTTTTGGTCGGAAAAAAAAATTAAAAAAATGAAGGTGCGAAATGCATTACTACTTATAATAAATATAAAAATGCGTAACTTATGACCCCCGAAAAGCGAAAAATATCAAAAACATTGAAGTAATAGTTTTGGTCAAAATTATGTATGTAAATAAATTTACTACTATATGATATTTATTCAGAACCACATAAGCTAGTATATTTCTATAATGTTACGATCTATGAACTCAAAATTCTAGTTTCGCCTCTTTATTACTACCTTTTTATCTTCACTCCTTTGGAATTGCATGTTGCAGCAGTCAAGCTTGACGAATTCAAAGATTATGGCTGCGATCCATTTTTGTGATCTTAATATAAAGTGTCTTAGATTCCAGTTAGGTCTTGCAACTAACCAAAACACAGCATTCTTGAAAAACTTTTGATCTTCTCTTTTTCTGTTGTTGTCGTTGTAAAAATGCGCAATGAAAAACTGCCACTATTTCTGCTATATGTCATCCTCTGCGAACTTGGTTTCTCTTCATCTTTGCGTTATTTGTGTCCCAAAAATCAAGCTCTTGCTCTTTTGGAATTCAAGAAGATGTTTACCATTGACCCTTTTGCTTCTAGTTTTAGTAATTGTGAAAGTAATAATCAAAAAGCACTTTCGTGGAACAGTAGCACAGATTGTTGCTTATGGGATGGAGTTAGTTGTGATGAGACAACGAGCCAAGTGATTGAGCTTGACCTCAGTTGCAGCCAACTTCAAGGCAAGTTCTCTTCCAACAGTAGCGTCTTCCAGCTCTCTACTCTCGAAAAGCTCAATTTATCTATGAATGATTTCTCCGGATCACGAATTCCGCCTAACTTTGGAGGGTTTATGAGCTTGACACATCTTGATCTATCGAATTCAGGATTCACAGGTCAAATACCTTCTGAAATTTTTAATTTTTCTAAGTTACATTTTCTTCGTATCAACGACTACTCAGATGGTTATAGACTTGAACCTTATGATTTTCAACAGCTTCTAACAAACTTGACCAAACTAAGAGAGCTTGATCTTTACAGGGTAAACATCTCTTCGGTCATTCCTCAAAATTTCTCTTCTTATTTGACAACTTTGCGGCTTCCAAACACACAATTATATGGGATATTACCCGAAAGAGTTTTTCACCTTCCAAACATGAGCTTACTATCAGCTCGTAGTTAGCTTTCCAGTGACCAAATGGAATAGCAGTGCAACTCTGAAGTACTTATATCTCTGTGATGTGAATTTTACAAAGGTACCTGAACGAATGAGTAACTTTTTTGGGTCGATTCATCCGTTCAACAAAAAATGGACATAGCTAAAATCACTTTATCTTTCATCCAATTCCCTAACAGGTCCAATTCCTTCTGATGTTAGTGGATTTCAAAGTCTAAAATCACTCAGGTTGCCATCAAGCAACTTGAATGGGACGATACCATCCTGGATATCCTTCCTTCCATTACTAAGGTATTTAGACTTGAGCAATAACCATTTCACTGGCCAAATTGAGGAGTTCAAATATGAATTTTTTTTTGGATTGATCTAGGAAAAGATCACTCGCAAAGTCCTATCCCAAATTCACTCCTCAACCAATGCCGTCTAATGTTTCTTAACCTTTCATCAAATAAATTTAGTGACAATCTAAAGTTTAGCATGTCTTCAAACTCGAGAATACTTGGTACACTTGATCTTTCATATAATAGTTTCTCATGGACCAACGAGTTTCAAGACATGTCTTATAACTTGTCAAACTTTTTGACTTTGATTTGCGCTACAATATGATTCAAGGGTCACTACCTATTCCACCAATGTCTGTCCAACACTTCTTCATATCACATAATAATCTAAATGGGTATATCCCCTCAACTATTTGCAATTTGGATTCACTATGAATTCTAGATTTGGCAAGTAATAGTTTGAAGGGAGCAATCCCGTCATATTTGGGAAACATGAGCAGAGTTGAGGTTTTGGATGTGCGCAACAATAATCTTAGCGGGACAATTCAAACAAAATTTAGTTTTGAAAGCTCACTCAGAAGCTTTAATTTGCATGGAAATAAGTTGGAGGGAAAAATCTTGCGATCCTTGATCAATTGCAAGCGATTGGAAGTTCTTGATTTGGGAAATAATGAGTTGATCGACACATTCCCAATGTGGCTGGAAATCTACCAAACTTTATGGTTTTAAGCTTGAGGTCAAATAAGTTGCATGGCCCCATTAGAACCTCAAGGACTGAAACCTTGTTTCCTCAACTTCAAATTATAGATCTCTCATCCAATGCATTTAATGGGAATTTACCTGCATATATGTATTTGAGAACCTTCGAGGCATGCAAAAAGATGATGGCAACATGAAAACTCTAAGGTATATACGAAATGTGTATTACAAAGATTCTATTACAATTGCATCAAAAGGAATGAGCATGCATCTTGTTCGAATTTTGTCTATATACACAACCATTGATCTCTCAAGCAACAGATTTGAAGGTAACATTCCAAGTGTTATAGGAGATCTCAATTCACTAATCGTGTTGAACCTATGTCGTAATAGTTTGGAAGGCCATATACCAACACCACTTGGAAGTTTATCAGCACTTGAATCGTTAGATCTCTCATTTAACAAACTTGGTGGAGAGATACCAGTGCAACTTGCGTCTCTCACACTTCTTGGATTCTTAAGTCTCTCTCACAATCATCTAGTTGGATGCATCCCTAGTGGAAGTCAATTTGCTACATTCAAAGCAGCTCATTCGAAGGGAATGATGGATTACAAGGATTTCCACTTTCAAAATATTGTGGTGATCATGGTCAGGTACCATTGACAACGACTCCATCCGCACTAGATGATCAAGAAGAAGATTCTGGCTTCGAAATAAGCTGGGAAGCGGTTTTGATGGGTTATGGTTGTGGACTCATAGTTGGAATTTCAATAAATATATTATGCTATCAATTCGAAAACCAGCATGGCTTTTCAGGATGATTGAAGAATGGGGACATAGAATTGTAATGAGAAAGAAAGTGGACAGGCATCTCAGGCTGGAGTAAGACTTGAGTTTCAAACCTAAAGGTATTTAACATCAACTCTACACTGATTCTTTTGGTTTAGTTTAACTATTATTATTCATATATTGTCAAATGTTCTATGAAGCACAACCCCCGCTCAAAATCTGACTAGCTAAAGCTCTTTCACTCAATATCAATTTAACAAGGATTATAGTGGACCGGTAAGTATTACTTCATCCTTAATCAGTGTTTTTCAAGTTCAAGTAATTCTAGGAATGACCTCGCCTTTTTTAAGGAGTGTTTACCCCAATGTGGGACTTTCTAGTGCGAATCTCGATTTAGTCCGGCCCCCGTGCAGGTACCGACACCGAGTAGGAAACCAAAAAAGAAAATAGATATTCTCTATGTTTGAATTTATGGCACCGTTCGGATTTCGAGAACCAAACTTTTTTATTTGACCGTAAATTCAGATATGAAATCTTTAAGTCTTCTGAAATAAAATTTGCATTTTTGAAATCTACTTAAAAAGTATTACTCCCTCCATCCCAATTTAAGTGTCTTAGTTTGACTTGTCACTGAGTTTAAGAAACAAAGGTAAACTTTTGAATCTTGTAGTCTTAAATTAAAAATGTGTAAAGTAGCAAAAAGTTATTTGAATCACGTGGTTATAAATTTGTCATGTAGACATGTTTGAATTGTCAACTTACTAAATATAGAAAGAGACACTCTTTTTTGACAGATCAAAAAGGAAAATAAAACACTTAAAATGGGACGGAGTGAATATAAGTCACAGTAGTCGAAAATTCAAAATATTCAAAAGGCAACTGAAAAAATTGTGGTAAAAGAAAATCTCGTTTAATTTTCAGCTAAGAGAATAATTGATGTGCTCCACACTTGCACTTCTTTTTTCCTTGTAATCTCAGTTCTGGTGATTTATTAAAGCTCTCGAGCTTAATATTTCATATTTGAAGATTGCAGGTTCCAATAATAGTAGTTACTGGCAAAGTTGATCAGACATGCAGAGAAAATATTTTCTTGACTGAATCAAACCCAACGAGGGACTTTGAGAATATTTTTTTCTTTGCTGTAAAATACAAAGCACATGCAAGTTTTGGAAAACATTAGTAACATTTTGTATTTTTGAAAGTGAAAATGAATTATTGTGAGATGGATGAAAAATGTTAAGAGTCCCACGTCGGATAAGGAATGGAACATGGACTCCTTATATGGATTTTAACAATTCTCACCCTACAAGCTAGTTTTTGGGGTTGAGTTAAGCCCACGATCCATTCTTTACATGGTATCAGAATCAGTCTCATTCCAATTCTTTGTTCACCGATGTTGGGTCCCCAAATTGTATTATCCACGCTCCAGTTAACAAGGTTTGGGCGTGCGGGGGAGTGTTAAGAGTCCCACATCGGATATGGAATCGGAATATGGACTCCTTATATGTACTTGGACAATCCTCACCCTACATGCTAGCTTTTGGGGTTGAGTTAGGCTCAAAATTCATTCTTTACAAAAAAACAAAAAAAAATCATAGGTGAAGCCTAATTGGCAAATGGACACATTTTCCTTTCCCACGCCCTTAAAGAATCATAAATAAAAATATATATTTACTACATTAACCTTATATCTCTCCAATAAATTGCACTTTAATTAATATTAGTTATTTTCAAGATCACTTAATATTAAGAATAAAATGGGACATCATAATTAATTTCATCTTGGTATTGTAAAATGACAAGTATTTTAAATATTCAATTAACATGGGACGGAGGAAGCAAAAGCTAGATATGAGAACACAAAAGTAGAAAGTACCCCCCCCCCCCCCTTGTCCCAATGAGAGGGTTTGGAGTATGAGAGTCAAAATAATTAATTTTGACTATGAATTTGAGCATAGATTCTTCAATTTTAAAAATAAATTTTACTAGTATTTGGAAACTAGACAAAAATTACTACAAGTCAATATAGTATGATTTGAAATATTTGTAGAAAATTGTAGTCATTCTCTCTAAATAGTAACACCTAAACATAAAATGAGACTACGGAAATAATATTTTGATCAGAGTACTTTTTTAGAAATAGTAATTAGAGCTTAAGTTGCTTACTAAATGATGTATATATAGGAACACCAAAGAAAGAAATAACATCTGTTAGAAAGTGCATTTACTACTCAACTTGTGACTGTTATCACTTCATTAAGCATTTGATATAGGGAACTGCCAGAATAGATGGATATATATTAGAAGAGTTATAAACAGCAGTACAAGGGACAAGGCATAAGAAATTATATTTCAAATCTATGAAAGCCCTTATAATTAGGCCAATTGAAAGCAGGGCTAAGAGTGCATAGCATGATTTGTGAGTTAAGCGCTGATATTTAAGTAAAGAAGGGGAGAGGAGAGGGTCGATTATCCAACAAGTTTCAAATGTGTGTCATTGACCCTCAAAATTCCTTCAGTTTGGACTAAATGCAACGGATTCTACAAACCCCTTTGTGTCTGTCTTGAACTATATATATGTATGTGTGTGAAAAATATTATCACATATCCAAACCAAAATTTTCATATTCAATATGACGACCCGAACGCTCATCCCTAATATATAATAAGTGTATATTAGTTCATGTAAGAATTATCTTCCTTGATTATTCTCTTTCGAAGAGGTAGTACATATACTCATAATACAAACATAATTCTAGGTTAGAATTAAGGTAGTAAATAACTAATTATACACCTACCATATACATAAGTTAATTAAAGATTATGTAATATTTACAAAATATTCTATCATACCCCCGCAGTAGAAGCAGGAGATCGTCGTATGCTGAGACTGTCCCGAAAATCTTCAAATAGAACAAAGTGAATATCCATCTCAATATGTTTAGCGTGACGGGACATGTAAGACACGTACTTGCCCATTCGATTAGGTTTTTTTATGTCAGGTCATGGGTTCAAGCCGTGGAAACAGCCTCTTGCAGAAATGTGAGGTAAGACTTCGTACAATAGACCCTTGTGGTTCGGCCCTTCCCCGAACCCTACGCATAGCGGGAGATTAGTACACCGATTTTTTTTTTTTTTTTTTGATTAAGTGCCTCTTTGTAGCTTGATGAAAATCATGAATAGTCTTGATTTTTGGCTCCTCTGTGACAATTGATCCTCATAACCAAATATTTATCCTTGCAGCTTTTAATATTACCAGTCACCTAGAAAAGAGTGAAGAAAATATACCATCATATGAACGAATAAAAATTCTTACCTACAAAAGGTAGTTGATAATAATCTGTTCATTTTGTGAATCTATTCAAATAATATTAAAAAATGTTATCCAACATGTAAACTTTGCTGATTCTTCATTTGTTCATCATAGGCACGTGAGTATCCAATGTACCAATTCATTTACTTGCTAGAATTTCCTTCCCTTAATTTGTGGGTACTTGATATATGTAAGTGGTCTTAATAGTATCCAACATGTAATGGTTTGGTAGGAAAAGGAAGGAGATACGGCGTAAGTATGAAATTAAGGATTAATAATTGTGGCTTCTCCACGTTTCTTTGAAATTCTTTAGAAATCCTATTATTGTGACAACATAGTTTGGGAATAAATGTTGCTACAATATAGAAGCACGAACTTGACAGAGCATATATAAATACAATACCTCTGCAGTAGTTTTGAGAACATAGTTCCTTTCTATTTTTTCGTCTGAGAAATAGAGACATTGCCATCTTCCTGCGAAAATTCAGATACAAAAAGCACATAAAATTAAATTGTCATCCACTAAACTTTCTGGAGTTGAATCAATTAATCTTTCAGCATCTTCATAAAAAAAAAACGTGATATCGCGACCATTATTGAGAATTTTTTAGGCTGTGTAACCATTATTAGATTTTGCGAACAAAGAAAGAAAAAGAGAAAAAAACATAAGGAATGGGATTGACTTATTTATTTAAAGATGAAAGTTAAAATAAAATGCAATGATAAAATAGGGTAGTAATTTCTGTTTTTAATAAATGTGTTTACTTTTCAAACCACATTCAAATAATTATCTTCTAATCTAAATACTTTTTTTTCCTGGGATTGACTTATTTTTTACTACTTTATAATGTATTGAAATGTATGATAAAATGGAAAAAGAAGTTCTATGTTTTATTATAAATCCGTAATTTTTTTATTAATTAAAAGATGATTATTTAAATGTAATATTATTAAATTGTGGAAGTGTGGTTCCACTATAATAGGACACTTCCATGATAACAGGACACTTTATTGTGGATTTGAATTCAGGTTAATTTGATTCATCAGGAAAGTAGCCATACGATTTGTTTATTTTGTAGGTTTTATTTATAGACATTTAAATTAAAAAATAATAACTAACAACTAATTATTAACTAATAGATATTTAAATTCAAAAATAATAACTAACAATTAATTATTAACTAATAACTATTTATTAACTAATTATGTCATGTGACTTTTTTCTATGCTGTCACTTAGCTTAATGTTATGCCTTTTTCTTCGGTTTTTAATAATATATAGATATATTTATTTTTTAAATTTGGTATAAATATTAAGTGCCTGTAAAAAATTTCACTTCTCCAATTGTATCCAAAAGCAGAGAGATACAATAAAGAAAAGAAAATATCTGCAGGTGTGATACTATCGTAATTTTTATCAATCCAATAATTCTTTAGTGGGTCATTCTATTTTGCAAGTTTTTGTGAATGGAAGAAGAGATGACATGATATGATACTATAGTTCCACAAACTAATAACTTACAATAGAAGAGCCTGTTTTTGTTTTTTTTTTTTTTTTTGATTCTTCTTCTACTTTTGGTACGAATATTTTCTTCCAATGTTAACTCAATTATTGGTACCGTCAGATATGTCGTGTTAATCAACAAGGGTAGTCAAGTTGGTGTAGCAGTAGAGCGCGGGACCGCAAGGTCACGAGTTCGATCTCCTGCATAAACTTTCTTGGTTGAGCCTGTCACACATGGCTTGCCAAGTGTGGTTAATCGGTTGACGTGGTTTGCAGGCTATTGGGTCAGTCCGGGGTTTACCCTGTGCGCACTCAAGAGAGTAGCGGCTGCGGGTTCTTTCGTCAACAAAAAAAAGAAAGATATATCGTGTTATGGATAAAACTCCATTTTTAATAATAAAAAAATATAGGATTCTAACCCTAGGAGCAAAGAAATCCATGATAAGGAACATTTCTCACTTAATGAATCAGATGTGATGCAACTTTAAATTAATTGGACTAGTGAGTTTCGAATATTATATGATTAAAAAAGGTAAAACTTTTTTAATATTGTTTTTTCATGATTCCACAAAGTTCTTAGTTATGTGTTATAAGTGTATATATATTTTCTCCAAATCAGTTTTATGCGACACATTTTTCTTTTTAATTTTGTTTCGAAAAAATGACAAACTTTTAAATTTGGAAACAATTAACTTTACACTTTTTCTTCTTGAGAAGCTTTTATAATTACACAAATGTTATATGTTTAAGGCTATAAATTTTAAAAGTTTAATAGTCACACAGATTTTATAGCATATTTTAGACAATAATTTTAAAAAAATATTCCTATCTTAAATTCTCTGTCGATTCAAATTATATCACATAAATTAAAAAGAAGATAATAGTAAAGTTCACAAGAAAAAAGAACTTGTATCCAACAAGTACTACATAACCAATCGATCTCTAGACCACTCAAATAAGTTAAAATGTCCCTCTGTTTTGTATATATTCACAAAATATCCTATGTTATCACTTATTACCCGGGAAAATGCCTAAGATATATCCTAATTTTTGCTCGAATTTATTGTAACACATCTAATCCTTACGAGGGTCACATTATCCCCTGGATATATTATTAAGGAATTTCTTTGACATTTATCGAGTGAGTTGGATAACAATTCAAACAAGTGCTGAATAAAAGTCCAAAAAACAAAGAAATTCTACTCTTCGAACAAACAAAAAATTAGAATTTTCTCCTACACTCTTAAATTTTTTATATGGAGAAAACAATTGATTCTCTTGGGATTTGATCTTGTGAATCACTATATTCTTTCATAATCGAGTCTTCGCTTGTATCGCGTTAGATTTGGTTCAAATTTTCCAGATAAATGCCATAGAAATGCTTTAATAATATATTGCAGAGGTAATAAGACCACCGTAAAGGTTAGATGTGTTACAATAAATTCGGGCAATGATTAGGGTGTATTTTAGCATTTTCCCAAATTACCCTATCTCCAAAATTGAGTGACAATTTTGCAATGACATAGGAAGTGTCTTTTCTTCAAACTTATTCTGAGTACTGCAGATTCTTTCTAGTACTAAAAATGAAAAATTTATAAAAGAGTGACTGCAGATTCCATGTGAAGGACTAACCAAAAATCAGAAAAATGTCGAATAAGGTACACTTTCCTTTTTTAAAAATATAGTAGCAATTTTGTAGGTAGGTTTAATTATTAGTCCAATGATTACGGTTGAGAAATATTATAATCATGAAGCCGTGAATGATATAGAAGACAATCAAATTGTAGTTTGCAAATATGGTAATTAGTGAGATCAACAAATGCTTTTAAAGTACCGTTATTAATTAGCAAGGTCAATTGGTGTAGGTTTTACCGGCAATAATTAAGGTTGAGAAAATCTACTTTTACTGTTTATAACCAAATGAATAGATCAGTCGATAAAAACTAACAAGCTGTTTGTTCAGCTAATAGCTTTGTTTGATCAAATTTCTAAAATTTGGTTATTTTTTTAAAAAAAATTATTAGAAGTGCTTTTTGAGAAAAGTAATCTTGGAGATAAGTAGTAATGTATGTTTAACTATTCGATTTGAAATTACTTTTGTTGATATTAGAGCAATAATTCGTACATTACCAAGGTTTCAAAAATACATCTGAAAAAATATATTCTTCAGGTTCTAAAAAAGAGCTTCTACTACTACTCAAAATAACACCTTTTTAATACATTTTTAGCTACACAGAAGCTTTTCCGAACAGATTATTAGCCAAACATTCTAATCACCATTACGACTGCCCCTAAATGGGGTATTTAAGCGACAATAACATATTCAGAAATATATTTGTCCCTCATTTCGAGCATTAAAAAGATCGACCTTCCACTTCCACCCCTCATTATTCCTCATCCCTTGTCATGTCCATCCACTCACCTCTACCTTGATCGTAGTATTTACATAAATATATATAAAGACCCTTGAGATAATATTTTATGTTAATCAAACATAAAAAATAAGTAAAAAAATAATTTGTTATTTAATAAAATAGTTTTAACTTTTTTTAATAAAACAAATTTCTTTCGTACCAAACATACCCTAAACTAGCACAAGTCCATGTAGATAGACTTAAAGGCCATGGCTGATCCACATAGCCATGGGCGATTTAATCAATAGGGAGGGACAATGAGAAATTAAAGACAATAATTTATCTAATCACGAGCAAAATATATTCATGTACTTGCATGCTGGAATATTTTAGCTCACAACGGGTAGTAAAAATGGTGGATTAATTGATACTTAGGTTAATTTCACAAAATATCATGGCTTCATAGAATATTGTGGTCCTAGTCCTTGTAAGAATATTCGAACTCTTCTATGTCAAGAATAATATGGACAAAAATTACTTAGGAAGTAGCCAAAGTGGTAGGTAAATTTTCAAGGATCAATCATTTTCTCCTTTTTCTTGTTTTTTTCTTACGGTAAATTACACTAAACCCCGACGTGTTTAGCTATAGATTTTGAATGACAAGAGATATATTTGTAACTAAATATATTGAGATACAAAATTAAAAAATAATAATTAAGAATAGAATTTTCGATGTATGTTTAATATAATGACATTTATGAAAGAAATTGAACATTTCGTTGAATTTTTTTAATACACCTTTAATTAAAATAATATTTTTTTAAATATGTAATCTTAATTAGAAAACGCCCATAAATGAGTACTTCATAAGATATGTTGCTAGTACTAACCTTGTTGCATTATGTAAGCTATTTGAGTTTTTCTAAAATTATTCATTATAACAATATTTAATATATAGGAGTCTTTCATTTTCTTTTTAGTTTGCTTTGTTATTCCACTTCAAAGTAATTTAAAGTTAGATGATCAATTTTTGTGTAGGATTTAGAAAATATAGAGATAACACTGTTACACTCCATCTGTCAACTTATGTGACAAAAAGAATAATACGGTGAATTTTAAATTTAAAAATAATTAATTTTACACTTCTCATTTAAGCTCTAGAGAGAAGTGTTTATAACCCGATAATGTTATGGGTTTAAAGCCACAAGTTTTAAGATTTTATGGTCACACAAATGTTATGACATATTTTAGACCACAAGTTTTAAAAGTTTTAATTTTTTTATTAAATTTTGTATCAATACAAATTAACTATGCCACACACACACACACACACATATATATATATATATATATATATATATATATATAGAGAGAGAGAGAGAGAGAGAGAGAAACAACAACAACAACATAACCAGTGAAATTCCACAACGTGGAGTCTGGGGAGGGTAGAGTGTACGCAGACCTTATCTCTACCTTGGTAGGTAGAGCGGCTGTTTCCGAGAGACCCTCGGCACAAAGCATAAGCACAAGCACAAGCAAAGCAAGAAAAACGGTCAGATCCGGACAAAAAATTTAAAACAGCATGAAAATGCCGGTATCAAAGCGAATAAGAAATGCTAGCGCATTCTGAGAAAAGAGGCAGTAACTAACACAGGTAAATAGGATAAACAAAGTACACTAAAGAATACATAGCAACAACAATTAAATGATACTATAAAGCAATATTGCACCTACTAGTGTGATAGGCTAAGCGAACCTACAATAATAGCACTACAATACCAGTTTATAAGCGTAAGTAGGACTACGCTCGACTATGTACTACCCCTAATCCGTGTCCTCCACAACCTCATATATATATATATATATATTCTTTTATTTTATTTCCTGGTGTCCGGTACTCGCATTTGGGCCCAACTTAATCCGGATTCGCGTCAGGAAGTCTCACATTAAGGGGCAAAGCGCTCCCTAACAAAGATGACTCTGTACTCAGAGGAACTCAAACCCAAAACCCTTGATTAAAGATGAAGGAGTAATTGTCAGTCTGAATTTTCATTATATAAATTGTACAATAGATGTTTAGTTTATAATACGGTATATGAAATAGTTCTTCATGTGTTCTTTGTACCTTGCATAAGAAGTGGTCATCATATCAAACGTACAACTCTCACATGAATTCATGATCTTCATGCTTATTGAGGCTGCATATGTATATATATGCCCTTTGGGGCCTTTAAAAGATTATGCATATATTCAAGTTTGTCTCTCTCTTTGGATATATGACATTCCTGTGGTGCTTCTGGGAAAGATCAGTGTAGTAGGATGAGGTTAAAATTGTACCAAAATTTCCAATTCAAAGAATGATAAGCATATGTGTTGTGTTGTCTCACAACTTGGGGATGCCACGGCACCGGGACGCTGGGTAAAATTTTATATGAGATTCAAATTATTTTCTCTTTTAATCTATCTAATGTTATTTTTTTTCTTGATTCTCAATTTTTTTTTAGAATGATGGCATCAATATACATAATATTAATCTAAGCGATGTGGAGATCAAAGGGTGTATGTGCTAGTTTAGTGATCATCATATAATTATTTATGTATCAAAAAATTTGTAGATGACTTAATTAATTCAAAATGGACTGACCTGATCTGTACCGACCCGAATAAAATCAAGCGACTAAATGTACACCTTACTTCAATCTCCTGCACTAGTAGTAGGTCGGAATTAAATATTGTGGCACCCATAGTCATCAAACTCTGAATCTGTTTCTGTATACAACTATCTATTGTTTTCATCCCATGTGCATTAAAAAGGAGTTTATGTTATCTATATAGTTGGAGTAAAAATTTCACATCATCACGTTCAGAGGGAGACCTAGAATTTGAAAGTGACGAGCTAAGCGTGATTATAAAAATGTCTGAAAAAATTGGGCAAATGCTGGAAGAGGGAATCCAACCCAGGTCTGCGCTTAAAGAGGAATTCGTGCACCCAAACATCAGTCAGTGCAGCTGCCCAACCTTTGAGACTGAGGATGTCAATCAATATATTTAACTCATACTTAAGATATATATACGTATATAGATATATTTTTTCCAAAGTTACTGGGTGCTTACGACCTCCTACCCTAAGGGTAGGTCCGCCTCTGATCATGTTATCTTCACCAGCTACGTTATAACAAGTAAACTGTCTTATTTTCAAGATTATAAATCTTACATTTTAAGAAAGTTTACTTGTAGATAGTGAAGTAGCTATATATAATTAAGGATGGTCATTTGAACACTCTTTATTAGAAAATTATACTCCCACTATTTCAATTTATGACTTGATTAGGAGTCAAACTAACTAATGTTTAGTATTTGAACATATTATGTTCAATTTTTTTTAAAATAAAACATACATATTTAGAAACTATATAAAAGTTATATTTGGCACAAATATCCATATTTTGCATCACTTTACCTCTAGTTCTTAGTACTTTAGTCGCCTTATTTATAATGAAATTGTTGTATTCGGGTTTATGTTGTATGTTTTGTATGTATAGGTACAACGAGGACAAATGAAGGAAAACTGAGCAGTTTTGGTAGAATTTGAGGTATTTGCACCGGAACGAGGTGATGAGAGGATGTGTGCGACACTTGGAATAAAATCTGAGAACTGGAAGGATCCTCGCGTCAGGTGCGCGTCGTGGATGAGGCTTCCACACGGACTGATCACACAACTTCAACACTCTGAATCTCGCAAGATTTAATTTGACAGACACACTCGCGTAAGGCATGCGATGCGGGTGCAACGCGAGTGTCACAACCCAATTCACGGGCGTCGTGGTGAGACCTACACTATCCCCCCGGAAGGCGAACCATCCCAAAAATCCTTTTAAATACAATCTTAAACACTGCGGAAATAAATGAAGAAAGACAAGATATAACAAATCTCAATAATATCAATAAATTGTCAAAAACCTTTACAACACTTTTTTTCAAAATCTGGTCTGACTCGTACAAGGACTCTAAGATACAATGAAATGAAAGATAAACAACACCGCCCTGAATGAATAAGGACGGTCTGACTAGGATGGAGACCAAGGCCGCCAAAGGATGAGTGGCCTGTTTTAACCTCCACATGCTCCAAACTGCAATCTAAATTGATTGTATACCTGCATCCACATAAAAGATGCAGCAAACGTAGCATGAGTACACAATGTACCACATAGGCATCATAGGCTGATAACGATGGAAGATACATAACTGACATAAATACCAAGTCGTCTCTCACATAACCTTATTCTATATAATTCAACAAATCACTTAAATCACCTTGTTCACATAAGGGTTAAACTCACAGTTAAACACAATCTAATTCATGGTAACATATAAGAATCATAGAAGAAATACCCACCAATCATTAATTGATGCCTAAGTCATACTCATCCCGACTCCACGTATTTTAGTTGCCAACTGACCAAGACAGGTTAACACTTAGAACACACAATCACATAACAATTTTATTTACGAAATAGTAAATTGACTTACCATAGCAATATTGACCTATTATTATCTCAAACTCTTAGACTTGGTTCCTATTTATACACTTATGAGTATAGGTGAATGCCTGTTCATTATACATCCTCATTGTATTCAAGTAAGTAATTACGTCATGAATCTTCTAAAATAGAAGTGAGGTTAAACACATGTATAACTTACAAATCGACACTTACAACGACAACACATCAACTCATTTCTCCACTAAACGCTCTACCAAATAACACTATTATTCACCAAATAATATAATTATTCACGCAGGTTATCTTCAATCACATAAGGAGTTCAACACTTAGACAACTCATATCACAACAACGGTTCAACTCAATAACTCATAAATCATGGGAGTTCCATCCATTTTAAGATAATCAATTCAATTCATGATAATCAATCTAATTCATGATAATCAATTTAATCCACGATAATCAATCCAATTCATGATAATCAATCCAATCATGTACAATTTCTCAAGAAGTCAATGTATATGAATGTATGGTATGAATGCAAATGCAAATGCAAGGTACCTTTCGATTAACCTGGTATATACACGTTTAAATTCTATGAATTGTGACCCATGTGGAACCCGCGTCGTTCATATACCGCTCCTAGCCAGCCAAAATTTAATACACGAATCTTACTAGAACTCAAGACTCATTCTTCTAGCCATAACAAATTATATTGCGTACAACCAACCGGAATGATCCCTCGGTCTGGCTAGCATATTAGTCACGGACTCCTTTAAGCCATATCAATCATCAATCAGCATCTTAGTATTGACAACATCTCAGAGTAATATCATTGCCTTTCTTTTTTCGGTCTCATTGGACCCACAACATTACCATATCACTCCACTTTTTATATCACAATAATAATAAGTGTATGAATGTAACAGTATCAAGACAAGTAAGCATGATGTGTGAGATGCAATCAAATATAGGAGATGATTATCACTTGCTTCAGAATTCAACAACACGTATTTCCAAGTAATCAGTCATTCATAACAGAAGCATGTGTGATGAGTAAACACAACAATATCAATCAATGGCGATAAACCCAAGTAATGGCGACAAGCTCATATAACAACAATCGGAACCAACCCTAAGGATGATTCCCCAAATCACCCATCAAGATAGTTCAACAGCGGTACCCACCCAAGTGCTCATCATAACTACTAAGGTGGGACCCCAAACATGGCCAATACCCCCTCAATAGTTATAGTAACTAGTACTTCTATCGGAGTCTAGAAATAATAAACCGAGCCTACCTCAGAGCCGAGCGGGTGCCACGAACACTACTCCTCAGCCGAAGCGCCTCCAAATAATCGTAGTCTAACACATAAATTCTATGTTAATAATCTAGTACAATCATAAAGGCTTAACCTTTAAAAGTAATCACAAGTCCAAACCCCCAAATCGACCCCGGGCCCACGAATGTAAAAATTAGAACTTTATTATTCAAAACCTAGAGAATACTCTACAGAGTCATAACCTTAAGTTAATTTGAATAATAATTTCGTTAGGGCTTCCAATTGCATGAACTAGTAAAACCCCCAATTTAGGAACCCTAGATTCTTCCCCAATTTCAAATAGAATTCGATCACCTAATTAATCATTACAATACATCCTACCATCACTAACCAACTCTTATTTACAATATTAAAGCATAACAAGTAATACATAGCCTCCTATCCATGATTTAAGCCTCTTAGGAACTCTAGGTTATTTCTACCCCAAATAAGGAAATAAGCCTAGATTCTAGCACAAAATCATGATAAAGAAATAGAAAGGGATATAAATCTTACCCCAAGGGAAACAATGATTAAAACCATAAATATTCACCTCCCCACAGTGATTACGTCTCCAACTTTGGAAATGAGAAAAGTGATTTAGAAATAGGCATTAAATTCTAGGTCTGAAAAGAGCGATTCCGTTTCGATGGAATCGACATCGTCTAGGTAGATCGCTTCAGCGGAAAACACTTTGTAGAGGCGGAACCTTCCTGACCTCACTCGATATTGCACCTGCGGACCAAGCTTCACAGAAACGATCCCGCTGGTGCGGTCCCAAACTCCGCAGATGCGGGACACTGAAAACCAACAGAAACCTGATTTTCACCAAGTTCAACCTAAAACTTATATGAGATTTACCGAATACAAACCAAACATGCAACTAGACTATAATCGACTCTACGAACTTGCTCGCGCACTCAAAATTCTCATACGACCAAGCTAAGCTCCATTTTTCTACAAATCAACTCACTTTCTTCAACTATCACAATTTAGCAAATGGCGACTCAAAATACATCCGAACGTATCGGGAAGAAAATTAAAGACTTAACTAAGTCAGAAATGACAATACGGACCTACCGGAAATGATTAAACTTAGAAACGAACCCCTATACTCAAAAGTTAATTATTGGTCAACACCTTTTCACTTATTCAACTTTAAAACTTCTAATTTTCTCAAAATCAACCAAGACTTACCCAACTATTTCGGGAACCACTACACCCATCCCCATAAGTCGAATACACTCTAACGTTATTAGGGGAAGGGTCAACATGGGTAAATGGATAAAACGTCTAAACAGCCAAATGAGTCATTACATCAAGCTTACAACAGTTTTTCCCAATTCGTTTGGAATTTGGTTTCCTTATTTTAGATTATTAACCTAGACTATAAATAGATGTTTTTACTATTAGAGAGGCATGCTGGTGTATTATTTAAGACTTGTAAGCCGCCTTCTCTCATTCGTGTGGCCTTTACTTTATTTTTCTTCATAAAACCCTATCTTTATTCATGAATTCATTCGTTGTTCTTCGAATCATGAGCAGTTAAACTCCTCTTTTCTAGGGTTGTGGCAAAGACATGAAAATTATTTTAATGGCAATTTTTGTTTATTAGATCTCCATTATTAGGTTGCTTCTTTATTCTTGCGCTTAATTATTTAATTATTTGGTCATTAGTTAAACACAATCCATGGTTTGTAATTGTTAAATATACATAAGATATACATGGTATACACGTGTATATCCTATGTATATAGGGTTTCGGTTTATGTCTATAGGGTTTCGGCCAGTGGTATATTAAGTGTATATAGCATGTATATAGCTCACGGTTTTAGGTAATGTTTTACATTAATTAGTATTGTACACTTACCATAAATATATGATTTTTGTACTATTAGAATAGGATTTTGGGATTAGAATAGGAATAGGTTTTCTATTATGGAAAATTGTAAATTGTATATATACTCTTTCATTAATGAGAATAATTAAGGGGATTATTTTCTTTCATGGTATCAAAAGTCTAGGTTGAGAAATTTTTCTCCCAAGTTGCCGTCTGTTCCGAGCCTTCTTACCTTGGGTTCCGCGCAATTTTTTAATCCCCAAATTCTTTCTTCCCAATCTCTCAATAACCTATTATCCTTTCGTTATGTCTACCTCCAAGAACAGGTTTCACCCTGTCCTTGTTGTTTCTAACATCAAGAATCACATCCCTCTTATTCTTGAAATAGAAAACGTCCAATATACGACGTGGGCCGAACTGTTCAAAATTCACGCACGTTCGCATCAAGTCATCAGTCACATAATCTCCGCGGCTCCTGAGGACACGGAGGTGCCTAAACACGAGGATGATCCTAAGTTGTGGACGTCTCTTGATGCCACCGTCCTTCAGTGGATTTACTCCACTATCTCTACCGGCCTGTTGCAAACGATTATTGAGTCAGACGCTACGACGATGGCTGCTTGGGATATGCTGTAAAGAATGAATCTTATGCCTAACTCAACCCCAAAAGCTAGCTTGTAGGGTGAGGATTGTCCAAATTCATATAAGGAATCCATGTTCCCATTCCATATCCGATGTGAGACTCTTAACACTCCCCCGCACGCCCAGACCTTGTTAACTGGAGCGTGGATAATATAATTTGGGGGCCCAACATCGGTGAATAAAGAATTGGAATGTGTCTGGCTATGATACCATGGCTGAAACCCTATACATAGGATATACACGTGTATGAATATTTAACAATAATTTAAACTTGAGAAAGAAAACTTACTTACTTAATAAGAATAAATAGGGCTTGTTCGTATTAATACGTTTCGCTACTGAGGATAGAGATATACATGTAGCTTTGCTTAGTTGGTTGTGGAGATTTAAATGAGTTCTTGTTATTCTCTAGCGATCATAGAGATATAAACGTTAGAGTAGCATCTAAAGGCTTGTGAGCAATTCGAGAGATACTCATAAAGTTAACATCAACCCCTCAACTAGTAACCCAGGAAATCAAATAGGTAGAACTATTGAAAAACTTGACTGGTTTGTCAAAAGCCATGACCCTGGATTCCATTCTCATCTGATAAGCCTTACAGTCTTTGTCACAATTGTTTCAGTCACAAAATACTCATTTTTATTCGTTTCTTTCAATTATAGCTTAATCACAATAAAACCTCTTGATTTTTACTCCTTTGGATAGTTACAAAAGAATTTGAATTAGTTGAGCATTATAACATATAAGTCTTTGTGGGTACGATATCTGGACTTACAATCCTATATTACTTGTCGACCATGTATACTTTCGTGTGCGTTTGAGAGCAAAAAAAAGTACTAGTAAGTCACATTAATAGCTAATAATTCAAAAAAAAATTACAAAATTATGATTAAAGAAAATATCATTTGGCTCTCTAAATAGTAATCAAGACACCTAAATTGAAACGAAGGGAATATTAAGTATATAAATAAGTCAAAAATTATTTCTTTACATTTATATTAAATCATGAAAAGTTTAGCAAAATTTCTGACATCACTACGCTTCTTGTAAAAAGAAATTTACACTATCAAAATCACTCAAAATATATTTTAGGTAACCTGATATGTAAAAAAAATATTACTATGTTGATGGTATAATAACTTAAAGTCTTAAGAGAAATATAAACGAAAACCACTTTTCGATATTTTTTTTGTACATCACATGTGGATGCTATCTTGTCATGCCTGGTGCCTCCATATATCTGGAAAAAGGTTGCGAATTTGATAACACCATTTTTTCTTCACGCGTCTTAGCATGCCATAATTACAAGTAACAAAAAGATTTTACAGATTCCAAAGAAGATTTTGGTTAACAGAATTATTATTATGCAAAGAACAACAAAGGATCTTTTTCTCTTGTTAGTGACGGTAGTATCCAAATCAATTTGTAGGAGCGGATCTACAATGTTGTTTAGTAAATTCAGTAATTTTTATTAAAAAATTATATTTATATTAAAAAATTATAATATGCTTATAAATCAGAGGGAGATGCATCTGATTCGAGAAATTTTGACGTGAAATTCAAATTTATGTCTAAAACTCTATTAAAATTGCACCAAATAACATATTGAATTCAATATTTTAAAAATACAATGAGTTCAATGTCAAAATTTTAAAAGTTGAACCAATAAAATTTATATCATAAATTCGCTTCTGTTATGAACCCAATTGTTATTATATAATATTGTTAAGAGTCCCACATCAGATATAAAATTGGAACATTGACCCCTTATATGGACTTGGATAATCTTTTTGGGGTTGAGTTAGATCCAAGATCCATTCTTTACATGGTATCAGAGTTAGGCCCATTCCAATTCGTTGTTCACCGCATGTTCCCATTCCATATCGGATGTGGGACTCTTAACACTCCCCGCACGCCTAGACCTCGTTAACTGGAGCATGGACAATATAATTTGGGGGCCCAACATCGGTGGACAACGAATTGGAATGAGTCTGGCTCTGATACCATGTAAAGAATGGATCTTGGGTCTAACTCAACTCCAAAAACTAGTTTGTAAGGTGAGGATTGTCCAAGTCCATATGAGGAATTCATGTTCTCATTCCATATCCGATGTGGAACTCTTAACAAATATTAACATGAGATCACAAGTGTAACTTATATACTTCAAATTTAAAATGTCACGTGCATCTCAATTACTTCATTTGTAATTTGTTATTTCTCAGTAATATAAGTACTTGTTGAGAATATATCAAATATTGAAGTGTGTGATCATCTGATCTAAAAGCTTAAGCTATTAGATAGAATACACTTTTAATATTTGATTATATTCTCAACACGCCCCCTCACGTGCTGGCCTGATTTTTTTTTTCATGGTCCAAGCACGTGGAAATTCTTTTTTGAGAATGAGTGGCGGTGAGGTTCGACCCCAGGACCTTTGGCCTGCTCTGATACCATATTGAAGTGTGTGACCATCTGATCTAAAAGCTTAAGCTATTAGATAGAACACACTTTTAATATTGAGAATATAATCAAATATTAAAAATGTGTTCTATCTAATAATTTAAGCTTTTAGATCAGATGATCACACACTTCAATATTTGATTATATTCTCAACAGTACTAAATAACTCTGTTCATCAAGCTTTAGACAATGCAAAGAAATCTCTATTGAAATGTAAACTCAAATTTTATATATTTTTTATTCATTTCATTAACAGCTAGAAAACGCCTCAGGAAAAAGAATCTTGTTTGAGCAGTCTCAAGACTTACTTATTCCTTTGTCTTTCTCAATCTCCTTCTTTCTTTGTTGTTTAGCCAGATAGAAAATGTCTTTACCTTTACTAATGCATCTTCGAATGGTCCATATTTGGACCAGATAGTATAATGTTTTGGAAAATGACAAGCAAAAAAATAATAATAATAAAAAAGCGTTTCCATGAAAATAGTTTCACGAGAAGTTGAACTTTAATTCATTTATCGTCTTATAATACATTAAGGCCAAGCAAGATCTGTTGTTGGATAGCTTCACATTTACTAAAAAACATTTATCCGACCTTTTTATTTTTGTTTTTCACACGGTGTCCGATATCTATATTAGGCTCCGATTAAATTTGGATTCACGCCGAGAAAAATCTTACATTGGGGGCAAAAGTTCTCCCTAACAAAAGAGACTCCGTATCAGGGGGAAACTCAAACATGAGACCTCTATTTAAATATGAAGGAGTATTTGCCACTCCGTTGATTATCAAGGCTCTTCCAATCAACTTTTTCTTGAAAAGGCGGCCAAAATTTAAAATTTATGGGTTGGAATTTTAGTTTGTTTAAATTATTGGCTTCTAAATTAATAATTTACATATAGTTAATGAATTTTTAAAAATAAATATACAATTTAGACCGAAATTACTAAATTCGACCGAACATGTAAATTATATTCCGGCTCTGTCCCTCTTCTCTTGCATTTGCCTCGAGAAGGAACCTAGGATTTATTGAATGATTCTTATATCATGATTTTTAACTATTTGCTTTTTTTCCTTTAGCTCTTTTGTTCCAATTTATGCATTGTACTTTTTCTTTTGAAAAAATAAATTATCATATATATTTAAAGATAATTTAATTTTAAATTTTTTATATAATTTTTAATGAAGTAATTTATAGATATAGTAACACAAATATCTTTGATTTGTTTTAGATCATACGTTTAAAAATACTTCTTTATTTTTAATTTTGTACCTAGCTAAAATAGTCACATAAATTGAGACGGAGAAATAAAATTTACAATGCCGTCTTACCCCAAGATTGACACATATTAAGCCACTAGGGAAGTTAGTTTTATTAATGTAGAATTTACGGGTTCATTCGAATTCATTAATTTTAGCTCGAATCATGTATATTTGTAAATTTTATTAAATTAAATAATAATAGATTTTTAATTCAATAAATCAAATAAAATGTCAGAATTTCGAAGTTGAATTAAACTATAGTGTTTAAATTTTAAATCAGTCTCTTTTGTTTTTTCATGCAGTGTATTTGCGCTAAAAATTCCATATTGGAGGGCAAAACACTATCTAAAAAAGGTGATTTCATACTCAGGAGAACTCGAACCTGAATCTGGTTAAGCATAAAGGAGTACTTGCCGCTCCACCATATTTTTTATTGATACTCCCTCTGTTCACTTTTACTCGTCACGTTTCGCTTTTCGAGAGTCAATTTGAGTAATCTTCATACCTAAATTAAATTTGATTAATTTAATATTTTAAAACTAAAATTTAGATGTTCGGACGAAAATACTATGAGTTGCAATTCTTTTCATATTAATATGATAAAAAATATATCTTAAGATATTGGGCAAAGTCCATGTGATTTTGACTCTCGAAAAGAGAAACGTGACAAGTAAAAATGAAGGCCCGGAGTAATTTTAAATCAGTCACCGGTAAGCCACAAAACAATTTGGACAAAAGAAGTCCTAACTACTCCTAAATCCCAATGGAGTATTGCATATTTCCAAACATTCAATCAATCTCCATCATATTGGGCACTTTCTCCTTTTTTGGTCCTGAGGGGCTTTAATATGGATGAACTAAAAAAGGAAAAATAACTATTTTTATACAAGTGTTAAGGTAACACGTCACTACAATTGTGTATCTATAGTATGTTAATGCATTTATATCGACGTGGTGACTTCCCATTGGCTTGAAGAGCTCTTTGGCCAGGGATCGTGTCAAGTGAGGAGTGAATTTCGAACCAGAATCTGGAACAGAGATTGGATGAATAATTGCTTTTCTTTAGCGGGAATGGTGCAAAAATAATTATTATTTTAATAAAAAAGTCAAGATATAATTGACTATTAATTTTCACCTTTACACTTGCTCAATAAATATGGAGAGATTAATGTGGTGAAAAAGAGAGTAGTATTAATTAAGATCAAAAAAATAATTAAGGATAATTTAGTCAAATTACTCTTTTAGTTAATATTTTTAAGAGGTGTGTAAACAAAAAATATGACAAGTAAAATAGACCGGAGGAATTACTATTCAATACTCGCACCAGTATATTTTATTTGTCATAGTTATTAAATGTAGAAAGATTTAATATGGTGAAAGAAAGAGTAATATTAAATTAAATTTAAATGATAAATAAGAATAATTTAGTCAAACTATACTTTTAGTTAACATTTCTTAATAGCGTGCAAAATACAAATATTACAACTAAAATAAACTAGAGGGAGTTCTTTTTGCTAGCGAAATTTTCATGTTAAAAGTAAATTCTAACTATTAAGCATTTTAAAAACAAATTTTACTTAAAGTAAGAAATTAGTTGTCAGTGTTAACTAACTAATCTCAAAAAGCTATAGAATTATTTTCACTTGCTAAACAATTACTCCCTCCGTTTTAAAATGTTTGTCTTACTTTCCTTTTTAGTCCGTTTAAAAAAGAATGCATCTTTCTTTTTTTAGAAACTATTTCATTTCAACTTTCCACATGACATATTTAAGACCACAAAATTAAACGTTATTTTTTTACATTCAACACATCTTTAATCTAATACCATAAAAATTAAAAATCTTCTCAACTTTTTTAAACTTTGTGCCAAATTAAAATCATACAATTTTTTTAAAACGGAAGAAGTATCATATACTAATGCTGTCTAACGAGATGGGAAGAGACACTTTTAGAGGACAGAGCCATTCCTCAATGGAAAGGGGGGGGGGGGACCTTAGTGGGTCGGAATTAGCGAGACATGATGGGACGAATTGGGGGCTTTAGTGGTATTTCTTATATTTTAAAAATTATATAAGTTTACATATTTAGGTACTGAAATTTTATAAAAATATGATACTATGATATAAAACTATATAAATTTAGTAAATGAACACAAACTTAAAATAAATTTTAAATTTGAATTGATAATTTTGCAAATTCAAAACATAAAAACATAATTTTTTTCTAATTTAAACAGGACGCAGGGTGATTTCTTAAGGGATAAGGAGGACCAGGATAGGGGGCATGAACCCCTAAGCCCGTCCCATCCCACTAAGCTAATGGGACGGGACGAGATATTCTGTCCCATTAGACAACCTCACTAGATACTAACACTTGTAGCTTTTATTTAGTTGACCATTTCATTCCCTCTAAACAAAATCTAATTTAGCTTCATCGTGCTTGACATTACCCGTTCATAATTCTTTGCAAACTATCAGAATATTGTTATAAAATAAATACTATAAAGAAAATATACCAGAGACAAGTATATAGAGAGACTGATAAATTATTCAACTTCAAACTGATATATAAATGAGTAAATGAGCGTCCTATTTATAGGAGGAAATTTGAGTGAATGCCCAGGGCATGGCTTGGAGGACAAGTTCCCTTGGTGGCCAAGTAACATTGGTTTCCAAGTTTACTAAATGTTCATCCAAAATATTTACAACACTCCCCCTTGGATGTCCATTAATATATGATGGCCTCGTTAAAATCTTATTAGGAAAAATCTTGTGAGAAAAAGTTCTAGTGAAGGAAAAGGAGTACACATATCTAGTAATACACTTTGAGAGCTGCCTCATTAAAAATCTTACCAAGAAAACTCAATGGAACAAAACCTTGGCTAAGGGAAAAAGAGTACATCGCGTATTCTACTCCCCTTGATGAAGACCACGATTCAGATGTTGGAATCTTCGCATTCCAATCTTGGATACCATCTTTTCAAAAGTTGAAGTTGGCAATGATTTGGTGAACAAATTTGCAGGATTGTCACTTGAATGAATTTGTTGCACATCAATATCATCATTCTTCTTCTGAAGATCATGTGTGAAGAATAATTTTGGTGAAATATATTTTGTTCTATCTCCTTTAATGAAACCTCCTTTTAATTGAGCTATACATGCAACACTATCTTCATATAATACTGTGGATATATGAGTATCACACTTCATGCCACATCTTTCCCTAATAAAATGTATCACTGATCTTAACCACACACAATCTCTACTTGCTTCATGAATAGCTATTATCTCAGCATGATTCGAAGAAGTAGCAACAACGGACTATTTTGTAGATCGCCATGATATAGCAGTACCTACACATGTAAACAAATAGCCCGTTTGAGACCGAACTTTGTCTAGGTCAGATAAATAACCTGCATCTACATAACCAACAAGATATGCACTATCTTTGTTAGCATAAAACATACCAATATCAATAGTTCTCTTTAGATATCGCAATATATGCTTAATTCCGTTCCAATGCCTCCGTGTATGAGAAGAGCAATATATTGCTAGTAAATTAACAGAAAATGCTATGTCAGGTCTTGTAGCATTAGCAAGATACATAAGTGCACCAATGACACTAAGATATGGTACTTCAGGACCAAGAAGCTCTTCATTTTCTTCTTGAGGTCAGAATGGGTCTTTACTCACTTCAAGTGAGCGAACAACCATTGGAGTACTTAAAGAATGTGCATTGTCCATGTAAAATCATTTTAAAACTTTCTCAGTATAGGCAGATTGATGGATAAAGATCCCATTTTCTAAATGTTCAATTTACAGACCAAGACAAAGTTTTATCTTTTCAAGATCTTTCATTTCAAATTCTTTCTTGAGATACTCAATTTCCTTTTAGAGCTCTTCTGGAGTCCCAATGAGATTTATGTCATCAACATAAACAACAAGTATAACAAACTCTAATTTTGTTTTCTAAATAAAAATACATGGACAAATGACATCATTAGTATAACTTCTGTTTATTCACTAAGGAGATTATACCACATTCGCCCTGATTGTTTTAGACCATACAATGATCGTTGTAATCTGATTGAGTATATTTCCCGAGATTTTAAACGATATGCTTCATACATCTTTAATCCTTCTGGGACTTTCATATAAAGTTCATTATCAAGTGATCCATAAAGGTAAGTTGTAACCACATCCATAAGATGTATTTCAAGGTTTTCATGTACAGTTAAACTGATGAGATATCGAAATGTTATTGCATCCATAATGGGTGAATACGTTTCTTCATAGTCGACACCGGGTATTTGAGAGAATCCTTGTGCAACAAGGCGTGCCTTGTATCTCACGATTTCATTTCTCTCCTTCCTTTTTCGCACAAAGACCCATTTATGGCCAACAAGTTTTACACCATCAGGAGTTTGGACTACTGGTCCAAAAACCTCGCGGTTAGCAAGTGAATTCAATTCTGAATGAATTGTCTCTTGCCATTTTGGCCAATCACATCTTCATCGACATTCTTCGACAGATAGAGGTTCTTGATCTTCACTGTCTTTCATAATATTCATTGCAACATTATATGCAAAAATATTATCCACCATAATTTTCAATCGATTCAAATTTATCTCATCACCAGTAGAACTTAATGATAATTCTTTACTCACTTGAGTCTCGGGTTCACTGCTATCTTCAAGAATATTAGGATTAATCAGATCATGATTCCCTTCATGAGATTCTTTTATAGTGTCATCTTGACCACTGCTTGTTCTTCTTTTTCTAGGATTTCTATCCTTTAAACCCAATGGTCTACCACGCTTCAGACATGTATGAGATTTAGTAGCTATGGCACTAGTAGATGGTCCTGCTGGGACATCAATTCGAATAGGCACATTCTTTGCAGGGATATGTGACTTAGTTATTCTTTTTGAATTAGTAAATGTGTCAGGCATCTGATTTGCTATTTTCTGCAAGTGAATGATCTTCTGGATCTCATGTTCACATACAAGGACACGTGGATCAAAATGAGATAGTGATAAAAAAATTCACGCAATTTCTCTTTTAATTTCTTTCATCTCTTCCCTTAATTGTGGAAAATTTGTTTCATCAAATCGACAATCTGTAAATCAAGCAGTGAATAAATCTCCCATTAATAGTTCAAGGTAGCGAGTAATAGAGGGTGATTCAAACTCAACATATATTCCTAACCTTCTTGAGGGCCCATCTTAGTGCACCGTGGTGGTGCAACCGGCATATATACAACACAATTAGAGATCCAGAGCTGAGCAATATTTAATTCATGACCAAATACTAATTGTGATAGAGAGTATTTATTAAAGGGAATGTCATGTTACACGTAAGGTTATCTAGTGAAATAGGATATCCCGTCCAGTCCCGTCCCGTTAACTTAAAGGGATGGGACGGGCCTAGAGGTCCATTTCCCCTATTCCGCCCTGCTAACATTCCATTCATCCCTATCCGTTAAGAAATCGTACTGTCCCGTTTCTTGTCCCGTCACGTCTCATCCCGTTAGCTTAATGGGATGGGACGGGCGCAGAGCCAGCTCAAGGGCCAAGCAGCTAAAGCGACCGCTTCAGGCCCCCCAATATTTTAGGCCCCATATTAATATTAAAAGTTGACCTTATGTATTAATATTTTGAAGAATATAGTAAATACTTCAATGAAAAAGGGTATAAGATCTATAGAACTATTTGTTATGTAGTTTAAAGTGTATTTATATACATTTGAGGTAATTTACATATGTAATCCAAATTATTTTTCCTTTTTCTATTCTCATAAAAGAACTTATATTTTAATATTCTCTTTCTTCCTTCTAGTAAACTATTTATTCTCACTAAAATAAGGGTAACAATAAATCAAATTGCACTTCTTCTTTTTTCTTGGGTTGTCAGGCAGTAAGCAAATCGAAGTCCTTACAATTTTGTTATAATATCGAGTTATCAAATTATTTTTCTAATAACTTGCTATTCTCTTTTAATTTCTTTCATTTCTAATTTGATTTTTTTTATTCCTTGCATTTTAATTTATGTGACACACTTTCTTTATTAGTCCATTCCGAAAATAAGAACTAACAACTTTGTATTAGAAAAGCTATAAAAATACACATCAAATAATGTATGTATGTTTATAAACAAAAAAAAATAGAGTATCATATTGAAATTTGTTTTTAGGCCACTAATTAAGTTGAACAGCCCATGAATGGGCCTAGGGCTTCATCTACCTTGTCTGTCCCACTTATATTTCTGTCCCTCCTATCCCACTAAGAAATCATCCCGTCCCACTGAAATCGTCTCGTCTCGTCCCGTCCATTAATACATTCTTTTAAAAAAATTAAATCCCAAAGGCCCCTGACTCGTTCTGTCCCATTCTGTTTTGTTAGCTTAGTGGGATGGGAGTCATGGGACAGGCCTAGAAGTTCGTCCTCCCTGTTCCGTCCCACTGACGCCTCGGTCTCTTCTATGCCATTAAAGAAATCATCCCTCCCATCCCATTAGACAGCCTTAATTACACATAAGGTTTGATCTTTTCATCTTAATAGTGAAATGCAGGAAGCTTATCAAATGACCTAGCTTTCAACTCTATAGTTGATGCTAATATCAAATGCTAATAATTTTTTACTGAGATAACAAGACTACCCAAATGTTGACGCGGATACGCTAGGTATTGAGTCAATTGACAGTAGGAGTAGGACCATTGGAATTGGATGCATCAAATAATAGAGTATTGAAACGAAGAAACCTGCCAATGTGCCGCAGAATCTGGCATGTGATAGGTGAAACATAGCAATGCCCCACATTGTTTCTGACCTGGCCATGCAATGCAAGCTAGTTAAGGTGTTGACAACTGACTCACTGTCACTGACAACCCCATTAAGTAAACTGTTTAGTAATTTTTTTTTTTTTGATAACCCAGGTCTCGAGGCGACTTGTGTCTCCATATCGCTAAGTACTGCGCACAAGATGCGCAAATCTCGTACTTCAGCCCCGGGATGATGGGACCGGTCCTTCAGCACCCCACCACCAGGTAAATCGCGGAATGTGCACCCGTGGTCAGTGTCTGCTTGCGTCCAACGGATCAATGCTACAAGGTTCACCCCCTCAAAGGCTTGGCGGGGGACGAACCCACACTGCAACATGCCCGCGCGGCTTTTAGCGTCCAGGCTTTACCACAGGTATATGCCCCGGAGTACGATATCCGCCGAGTTGAGAATCGAACCTGCGACCCGAAGGTCACAAATTTGACTCTCTGCCAACACGCTGGCCTCTTTGGATAACTGTTTAGTAATTCTTGCACACACACAAAAGGAAGAGCAATAAATCTCACTCAGATTTACTAGAATCGGGGAAACAGATTGTTATTCATCCAAAATATTTTTCTTAAAAGAAAATTGATAAAAAAATCTTCTCAAATTAGGCTGAGCTCTGTAGGTTGATCGGAGAGGCTCTATATCTCACTGATATATACTTTCTCCATCCCAATTTACAATCGAACTCTATGTAACAACATCATGTGTCCCTATATGTTTTGATTGTTATCGCAAAATTTTATAGGAAGTAACATAGCATAGTCCACAAGCTAATTATTATATTACTCTCTACAACAATAACATACTCAGTGAAATCTCACATTGTGAGGTCTGGAGAGGGTAAAGTGTACACAGACCTTACCTTCGTCTTGATAGGAAATTTATCTCAAAAAGATTGACACATTTTTATATTTAAAAATAATTTAACTTTATGAGATAATTTAACGCCACACAAATATCTAAGACATCAAAAATTTTCTTTTATTTCAAAAGTCTTCATTTATTTCTTAACTTCATGTCAAGTTAAATTAAAATAATCTTTTTGAGATGGATCGATTATAAGAAAGCGGAAAAAAGAAAGTAAAAATGTATGTTATTAATTTAAACCCACAAATCTCTCCAATAGCAGCTCACTCCTACTCCATCGCCAGATCTCCTGCAGTCTCCAATACCAACTTCTCCATGTAAACAAATCTCCCATCAAAACCCACAAATCCAAAAAAATAAATCATTTCCTCTTATTCTTCTTGTCCATCTTCATTTCAGCACAACAACAACAACAAAAAACATTTCCTTTTCCTTCATTTCTCCATTTTTATCCTCCAAAAATTTCAAAGTAAACTCCATTTCAGTACTTCTTGATCTAGTATTTTTTTCAAGTTATTGCCAAATCTCGAGTCTGCATTTGCAACTTCTTGATGCAAGCAATCTGCTAATAAAAACCCACAAACCAAAACCCCACTTCATTTCCTCTTCTTCTTCTTTCCCATTTGTTCATTTCACTACACACAAAAAAAATTACAACAAAAATAACGTAACCCCATCCACTTTCCCTTTTGGTTCACTTTGTTTTGCTTGTATTTAATGGCTGACATAGTGAAACAAATCTTGGCAAAACCAATCCAATTAGCAGACGAAGTAACAAAAGCTGCAGATGAAGCAAGTTCATTCAAACAAGATTGTTTAGACATAAAATCCAAAACAGAAAAGCTCGCCGCGCTGCTTCGTCAAGCAGCACGAGTGAGCAACGATCTCTACCAACGCCCTACTAAACGTATCATCGAAGACACGGAACAAGTACTCGAAAAAGCCTTATCCATCGTTACAAAATGCCGTGCCAATGGGCTAGTAAAACGAGTTTTTACTATAATACCCGCTGCTGCGTTTAGGAAAATGACTTCCCTACTGGAAAATTCTATTGGAGATGTGTCGTGGTTGCTTCGTGTTTCTGCTAATGCGAGTGAGAGGGCGGATGAGTATTTGGGGTTGCCCCCGATTGCTGCGAATGAGCCGATATTGTGTTTGATTTGGGAACAGATTGCGATTTTGTATACGGGTTTGGCGGATGAGAGATCAGATGCGGCTGCTTCGTTGGTTTCGTTAGCGAGTGATAATGATCGGTATGGGAAGTTGATCATAGAAGAAGGTAAGTTGAAATTCTCATCTAAAAGTTTAAACTATGGGTAGAATGTAGGCGTAGTTACTTGACTTCATTATGTTTGGCATTTGCTTGAATTGTCTTATTTGAAGCCGTTATTTGTTTCAATTTTGTCCTTCGTTAGCACAGTGAGCTAAATTTAGCCGCAAAAACAAAATCATCCTACTAATTTCAAAAGCGAATCCATTTTTTCTTGTTTTGGATCAACTGTCATTATGAATGGTATTTTTTAGCTAATTGATTAACGATGAGGGGATTTTTAGACAAAAACGTAACAGATGGTACTGTTGATCTATTTCGATAGTTCAAAGGTATTTTTGACCCTTTCTCCTAAATTATTATGTTTGTTAATTACACACAATACCCTTTTTTAGGCCATTATTGTTTCGTCCCGCGTCAGCTCAATGGTCTAAATTTAGCTAAAAAACCAAAATCATCCAACTACTTTTAAAGGCAAAATTTAGCCTAATGGGTTAACCGATACAAAATTTAAAGAGGACCTCAAAAACGGTCACACAGTGCAATAATTCTATGATGTCACAACGTGCCTAATTCTTTTTTCATGTACCAAACATGTTTTTGTGGTGTTGAACCCATGACTTCTATCTACTTTAATACCGTACTGAATTGTGTTGAAAAGTGCAAGCTATTAAAACTTGAAGACATTTTACAATCAAAAAAATTTAAGCTATTAGTATGTGCATACTTTATACTATGTCTCAACAGGTGGAGTAGGACCCTTGTTGAAATTATTGAAGGAAGGGAAATTGGAAGGTCAGGAAAATGCTGCTAAGGCAATTGGACTCCTTGGACGTGACCCCGAAAGTGTCGAACATATGGTACATGCTGGAGTTTGCTCAGTGTTCGGGAAAATCCTCAAACAAGGTCCGATGAAAGTTCAGTCCGTAGTAGCTTGGGCAGTTGCTGAACTCGCTTCACATTACCCGAAATGCCAAGATCTTTTCCAGCAGCACAATATAGTCCGTTTACTTGTTAGCCATCTCGCGTTTGAGACGGTCCAGGAGCATAGCAAATATGCCATCGTAAGCAAAGCCACTTCGATTCACGCTGTTGTTTTGGCTAGCAATAACAATAGTAATGTGAACAAAAAGGCGAACGAAGATGATGCCAAGACGACTCATATTCCACATCCTTTGGGGAATAATAAGTCTAATCAAATGCACAATGTGATTACCACCACTATGTCGATGAAGGGTCTAACAAAGACGACCCCTCAGGAGAATCTTGTCAATGGCGTTAACGTGAACAATGGCGTGAACCAAAATCATGTCAATCAGAACAGTGTTTGTTCAACCGGGGCGAGTAATAAAGGGAGGGAAAATGAGGATCCTGCTACTAAGGCGTATATGAAGGCGATGGCTGCACGAGCATTATGGAAACTTGCAAAGGGAAATTCTTCAATTTGTCGAAGCATTACTGAATCACGGGCCTTACTTTGCTTCGCGGTCCTCTTGGAGAAAGGAACCGAAGATGTTAAGTACAATTCTTCAATGGCGGTAATGGAAATCACAGCAGTGGCAGAACGAGATTCAGATTTGAGAAGGTCGGCGTTTAAGCCTAATACGACAGCCTGTAAAGCTGTCGTCGATCAATTGCTTAGAATCATTGAAAAAGGAGACTCGGATTTGCTTATTCCGTGTGTGAATGCTATCGGGAATTTAGCTAGGACTTTTCGAGCAACAGAAACACGGATGATTAGTCCGTTAGTCAAGCTGCTCGACGAACGGGACCCAGGAATTTCAAAAGAAGCTGCTATAGCCCTTACGAAATTCGCTTGTTCGGAAAACTACCTTCACATGGATCATTCGAAGGCGATTATAAGTGCTGGTGGTGCAAAACATTTGATTCAACTTGTTTACTTTGGCGAGAAAAAAGTTCAGGGTCCTCCATTGGTTCTGCTTTGCTATATCGCGTTGCACGTTCCTGAAAGCGAAGCGCTTGCTCAAGCCGAGGTGCTGACAGTGCTCGAGTGGGCCTCGAAGCACGCCTACTTGAGCCAACACGAAAATGTGGAGAAATTGTTGCAGGAAGCAAATAGCAGGCTGGAACTTTATCAGTCTAAAGGATCAAGAGGATTCCATTGATTGTAAGTTTGTAACGGTGACTTATTATGATGAAAATTTCTGTTAATTGTTTACGAAGGATAGAACGGAAAGAGAGCCTTACTAAGCTCGTTCATAAGGAGCGACCCGAGTTTTAGATTTTGTTTTTATTTCCTGTGGTCAACGAAATGTATATAAGATATGTCTTTTTAACCTTGCATTAATACTATAGAATAACCCCCCCCCCCCCCCCTAATTAAATCACCATTGCTCTGCCTCTGTTGTAACTTTTTTAGTTCCAGAATCTGTATTATTGTCTCTAAGACACAAAAATCCCTTACTCTTGGGATGTATGGAGAATAAAAAAAATTCGGCTTTTAGTTCTTCTTTTGTTCTGCTTATAGGTATTTGCACCATCTAGTTGGTATTGAGATTTAGTGTTCTTTCATATGTTTGTTGGTATTTATTTAAAAGGTGATGCAAAATATAAATATATCTTTGGGAAAGACATTATTTTGTGAAGAGTTATTACCCATTCTTTACGGGAAACATCTAATATTTGTGAAAAAGTGTCATTCAGTCTTAACAGATATATCTATTTTGAAAAGAAAATGAAATATCTTGATCTCTTACAATTTGAATAGAAGAAAATAACTTTTTCAAGATCCTGCATTACTACTTATAGGTATTTGCACCATCTCCATGTTCTCTTGAATTTCCCTGAATGGTTCATTGTATCTTGAGAGTAGACGTTACTTTGCTATTCACACTTAGGTAACGATGAAAATCTACTCTAAAGACAACGTCTTCTATAACATGCCTGGTTCAATGCTTCTTAATATCCAACTCTATTTATCTTCATTATTATTAATTGTTGCATCTTATTTTCCATGTCTAATATTTTTTCCAACAACATTAAGCCTTTGTTATTGCTGTTGTATTTGTGCGGAGTTTTGGGTCTTTCTAGTCTAACTAAAGAATTGTATGTCAGTGTAGAAATAAGTGAGATTCGAAGATCTCTAGTTGTAGAGAGAATCTTAGTGCTGGAATAAAATTAATTCGGAAAAAGTAGATGTTTTTTTTCTTTTTGTTGCTTCAAGAAATGGCAGTAAATCCATATAATCAACCTCAACTAGTGGAGAAACTAGTCATATTTGATTACTTGACTTATACTTAGTATTCTTATAACAATACAAGCTTCTTCAGAGACAAAATCAAGATTTTAACTTACATCGAACTCATAGCTTGTTTTAGTTATTGAAAAAAGTTTAAAATTATTTTTAAATTATTAAAAATAGATCACATATATCCTCTGTTTGTTTTTTGTACTAAATATGCCCTCGTCGTTAATATAAGGGACCTCAAATGCCCTTCTACTTGACGGACTGCAGACTTGTCCCGCCACCTGTAAAAAAAAACTGCCAAGTGGCCATCCATGTAAGACTATAACCCGACCCACCTGACTCGCACATCGGCTAAATTAAAGGGGTATCCTCATCATCACCTACGATCCAATCTAAATCAACCCTAAACCCAAATAGCTCTTCTTGGTTATTTTCTTCTTGACCCTCCGTTGGCGATGACAGAGATGCCGAGAATGGTGAAGTACGCCGACATTGATGATGACGATCTTGATGATGTGGGTGTGGACTCATCTAATGCCTCGTCTTCACCATAGTTTAATGTGATGTGAAATACATTTGATGGGCGTTTCCAACCCAATCCCCAAGACATTAGTCGAATTATTCCTAGATGATTCGTTTCTAACAGACCCTTTACGTAATTTTATTTGTTTTATGCATTACAATGGCGATCAGATCATCAGATCAAAGAAATGTGAGAAAATTGAAAATCCAAATTATCCCTGTGTGGAATTTCAGAAGTGTTTAAAAGAACTTTATTTTTTTTTCTGAATAAAAAAATGTGATTCGGAGAATGACAAAATGAAAAGTTGGTGAATGAAAGCGAAGATTTTGATGATTCTTGATTTCTTCTTTGTGTGAATTGGTGGTGAGATGGCTTGTTATAGGAGTTCGTCGTCAGCCGTCCGGTGATCAACTCCGGCGGCGACGAACAGTAGAACGGGAGGAGAGATAGGAGGGGTCTGGTGGTTGGCTGGCGGTGAGTGGTTTTGTAATATGTGGTGGTAGCTCAAAGCTCCGGCGTTTCGCCGGTCCCCCGAGAAGACCACCAGTGGGGTAGGTCCGATCAGCTATGGAAATAAATATGAGAGAAGCTCCTCTTGGGTCTGGTGGGTTGGGTCATATGCTAGGTGGATGGCCATATGGATAACGTTTTCCACGTGACACTGCTCCGTCAGCAAATTTTGCATAATTCAGGAATAATTTTGACTCTTTTCGGTTTAGTTATCAAGTGTTGAAAATTTACTAATGTGGAATTAAGTTTATCCCATTATTTATGACACGAACAATTGGGACCCCGCACGTCGGAAATATCATTTCCACACACGTGCAATCTTAGTGCCAAGTATCGTAAATTTCGTTAATGAAAGAGATATTGGTACGTAAGTGAAATGTTTGAGACATAGAATGATGGACGGTTATTGGCTAAATAACAAGTGTTCCACGTTGGTAAAAGAAGGAAGGATTGTGCGAAGTGTAAGATGGTATGGGTCGAAAAAGGGCCGCGGAGCCTCCCGGACTGGACCGCGGCGCCCCCCAAGCTGAGTCGCAACGCTAATTGCTTGTTTGGCATTCTGGAGCCGCGACGCTAAATGCTGCAACGTCGCGGCGCTTCCCAGACAATGTTTGCTCGACGGAATCCCAAAGGTTTGGTTGTTGAGGTGGTTTCAATGGCATTGAATCCACCCAATAATGGCCATTACTTGGACCTTTATGTTGCTGCATTACTTGGGGGTTAAATGTAATCCATTACATGACAATTGAATGCCATTATGGGGCATTTGAAAGGTCATCTTGCACACCTATAAATTGAGGCCTTTGTCTCAATTCTATAGATGAACATATGAACATACTTACAAGTTAACAACACCACAAAGAGATCAGTTCTTAGCAATCTTCATTATTCGTGTTCTTCGCTGAGGTCATTTGTGTAGGCTTTGCACATTTGATAGTTTGCTATTTTATCTTGGGAGACTATTGTCCACACTTCCGTAAAGCCTATATACGGGGGCAATCTTGTCTTAAAGACAGAGAGACATCTCTCGACTCACCGGTGGTGTTGTGATTATCTAATTGGTTGCTAAGTGTTTCAGGTGTGAACTTGATTCTCAAAGGACTCTAACCGTTCGGATTCTCAGTGGATCTACAAGCCACAAGTGTAGCAATTCATGTTCTTGTATTTCCGAATACAAGATCCATATTTGAAGTTCCAATTCAAAATCAAGATATTGACAACTTGTTGTTTATCCTTTCGATCATTGTAATAGTTATTTACTATTTTCGTACATGCTTTACATATCCAACATTAAGTAGTTTTCAATTAAATATTGAATTTAAGCGAAAATTACTGAATGTGTACCCGCTGAGTATTTAACATTTGTTTATTGGCTGGAAGTGAACATTTCATAACTGATTTTTGCAAATATAGTTGTTCTTCGATATGTGGGTGGCTCCAGAATCCAGAAGCCTTATTATTAAAGCCAGCTTGACAGATTCGATTTGTAACTGAAATATCGGCTTTCAATTTAAGAATATACTAAAGTACTTATTTCAAACTGGTTGTCCATTAGTGATGCTGAAAATGCGATCTCAAAATTGAAGAAATAGACAAATAGCTACTTTTTGGATCGCTAATAAATATTTAACCGATAGTCCGATACTTCCTTCGTTTTTAAATAAATAATATTTTAGGTTTTTTTATTTTATTTTAATATAAATAATATTTTAGTATTTCAAGAAGAAATTGATTTTATTCTTCCAAAATTATCCATATTTATATAATCAAGAATCATTAAGTAACTTTTCGTTTTTAAGCATTTAATTAAGGTAAGTTTGTAAAAACACCTCTAATTTTTTAGGGGTGAACACTTTCTTAAAGAGTGTGCATAAGCTAAAAAATCACTTATTATGAAACGGAAAGAGTATTTCAAAATTTTATTCTGCCTTAAAAAGTGATTATTTCATTACATTCAAATAATGGCTAAATATATAAACAGTCCAAAAACTGACCATCCTAGTTTTTTTTACGCTAAACCTAATATAACAAGTTACTTACTATTTTATCAGTTGAATGAAACCCATAGCTTGTAAAATAATTTCGTAATATTTTCATATTGACCATAAAAGTAGCATTTTATGCATTTTTACAAAAGCGTTCGAAACTAAAATTATTAGATTTAGTACAGAGGGGTCATATATTTTTCCCAGATTTACAACACATGATATGATATGATATGATATGATATGATATGATTTACTTAAAGGGGTCTATTTCATCAGATACTTTTTTTTTGTTTTTCGAATCGGTATTGTTTAACTGATTTGGAGACTCCACTAATTTAAATTTACGCCATGTGAAATCCGTTAAATAAAAGCAATCCATATTACAAAAATTCATTCTCTCATAACTAGAACGAACGAACCCAACACCTTTAATTAAGGTGAAAAGATTCAATCCGTTCCACAACACCTTGATGGTCTTGAGAAACATGACACATCTGTGTTTACTTCTATCTAATTGTTCTCAGCAATATTTAATAACCACAAATTTTTTTATAGCTACCGACTGCTGAGGATATTTCATATTATTATTTCATGATAATTTTTCCCATTTAATGATTTGATAATAGTGATTTTCCGTACGCACATTACATAACAACCTATCATTGTCACTAGCTGCACATGTATGAAACTATTAAATGAATAATTCGTAATAACAGTTAAGAAATGAGGCACATGTCTACCCATCATGTCCCCTCTTTTATGTATTTATATATTTTTGTTTATTAATATTATAACCTAATGTCAATGTCTAACCCTGCACCACCGCAAGACAAAATTGTCTAAAAAGGAAAAGAAGTGCTTCTTTAATAAAACTAGGTCAAATTAGGAAGTAGGAAATAAAACTTATAAAATTCTTATTTCATTTATTTAGATGTTGATTGCTCCATCATAGTCAATCACTTTTTAAAGTGGAAAAAAAAATCACTTTTCTTAAGGAAAAGAACAAAAGAATATACCATACCATTTTTTATAGGCTTCCATTATCTGGAATTTATCGTTATGATAATTCAAATTCGTTTGTCTCGCTTTTCTTAGGTATTAGGTTTGGCGTTCCTGTCAAATGGGTCGGGTTGGGTCGGTCCATTTAAAATGGGCCATACGGAGGCCGGTTTGGCATCGGTCCGGGCTGTAGTTAAGGAAACGGGCTTGGAGAGAGGAAAGGGTGTCCGACCCAGCCCCCTATTTGGGTAGGGATACATTGTGGGCTTACCGAGTTTGGCCAAATATTAATTAATGTTCCGAGTTTTTTTACATGAACCTATTATATTCTTAAAGTTATGAATCCAAATATACTATTTCTTGTGATTTTAATGAATATTTACACATTAATTTATGCTACGCGCTAAAAGTATTGAATTCAGATAAATAAAGTATCGTAATATATAGTGGATCCGTCTTTCTATCTCCCAAGGTAGAGGTAAGGTCTGTGTATAGCCTATTTTTCGCAAACCCCACTTGTGGGATTACACTTAGAAATGTCAATGGACCTTGGACCCGGTGGATCCATATCCGTTTTATAGGATATGGATCTTCAAAATTTGGACCCGACGGATTCGGATCGGACCCGGATCCGTTTATGACGGATCGGATCTGGATCTGGATCTTGATCTTGTATTTGAGATCCGTATCCGGTCCAGATCCGATCCGTGGATCCATTTTTTATTAAATATATTCATAACCTAAAATGTAATTTTATAAGTATTTTCTTAATTTTTTTTCATAATTTATGTATTGGATAAAGGGTTGAATCAGGATAAGGCACAAGTCACACAACTATGTAATTTGTCTTTGAAGTTTCATTTCTTTTACATATATGCTCTCTGCATTTTCCATATTTTCATTTCTATAAAATTAAAAAATTATCACTCTTATTGGTGATGGACCACCTCTACCAAATGTCTCAATTGATTGCATATGACGCCATTCAAAACCACTTGATTCCATTAAACTTGTCATTAAAGTTGTTAACTCAGGCAGAGAGGAGTGGAGAATCCCAGTAGCAAGAGTTTCTTCCTCTCTAGTGTACTCTGGCATTGCAATAGATTCCGGTCTGAGAACGAAATCTGTCAGATCTGAGCCACTGTTTAGATGCGGCGCCGGCCAGATATGAGCCTCCGATCTGAGAATGGCATCTCGGTGGTCGTCGTTGTTCCGACGTGAAAGCAACAAAGAGGGACAGAGAGAAGTGAGGGAGAAGAGAAAAGTGTGAGGGATAAATACAAGCCATAAATCTAAGATATTTTGATATAGCTTTGGATGGTAATTAACATATAACTTTTAGCTATGTGATGTAATTAAAACAAACTATAGTTACTAAGTATAATTATGTACTAATAGTTAGTTATGCCACGTAAATTTTCCACCCATAAATTGCTTGATCTCATCAAAAAGTAATCTTAGTGTGAATAAAAAAGTTATTAAGTATAACAGTAAAGTTACTAAATTTACTTTTCTTGTCACTTGCTCAAGTGACATTTACTTTGGATTTTTTGCGATTTAATGTAGCGATAGAGCCAGGAGTTTTACTACTGATAATTCAAAATATAAAAAATAAACAAATCAAAAGAATTTAACATGTAATATATATACGTAAAAGAAACTATCAACACTATGTATTTTTTTTTAAAGGGGTATCAATTGACTCTTGACCCAGATTTAACAAGGTAAAAACTTACATGCAATCAGTATTTACATCAAATCAATCGATAAATGACATGTGTTTGTATATAAACTCTTAGCACTTAATTATGATTAATTAACATGCATTACCAACTCATTAAAATCACTTAATCTTAGTAAACTTGTATAATTTAGTATAAACTGTTGGAAATTTGCCTTTGGCGGGAGTTGCGACCGACCAACTTTAACGGCTTAAACACTAGTGTTACGCATATTGGAGAATTCGGTTCTTCACACATGCATGATCTACTAAGTACGTAGATAACCGTAGGGCCAAGAATCGTCAAATTTCATTGAGAAATGAAAGAGATATTGGTTCACGAAGTAAGGTGTTTGAAGCATGGAAAGTGTGGTATTGTGTGTAATTCTCCCTCATCGGTAGAGGAAGAAAGAATTGTTGTGTATATAAGACTCGAAATTGGTTTGGGGTTTGGGACCCCAAGGGGTATCCCATGTGTTTAAAGGAGGGAGGACCTAGATGTGCTTCGGTTCGAGGAAAGACCACACGCGCGCCGCCGCCGCCCGTCCGGTTCCGAGTTCCGGGTTCTCGGGTTCTCGGGTCGTGGGTCGTGGGTCGTGGGTCGTGGGTCGTGGGTCGTGGGTCGTGGGTCGTGGGTCGTGGGTCGTGGGTCGTGGGTCGTGGGTCGTGGGTCGTGGGTCGTGGGTCGTGGGTCGTGGGTCGTGGGTCGTGGGTCGTGGGTCGTGGGTCGTGGGTCGTGGGTCGTGGGTCGTGGGTCGTGGGTCGTGGGTCGTGGGTCGTGGGTCGTGGGTCGTCTGATATTATCTTTTTGGGCCAGAATGGCCAAATCCGTTGGTCTTTTCTCCATTTATGTTGGTGGCTTTACTACCTTCATAATGACCATTATTTGGTCATTATGGAGGGCGATGTCGCCCCTCCCTCACCTATATAAACACCCCCTTACACCATTGTTGAGGACCAAGGAGAACACCAAAAACAGTGCACGAAAATACACAACCGAAAACAGTTTTCTTCCTACAACTTCCAAGCATCATTTCGTTACTCAATATTCTTCACGGTAGCTCTTGAGTTTCCTTTGTTCAAGGGTTCCATTGCTGTTTTATCTTGGGAGACAAATTGTCCAGGACGTATAAAGGATACATACGGGGCAATATTGTCTTAATGACAGAGTGCTACACTCGACTCAGCAAAAACAATTTCCATTTTTCCATCTTCTACAAAACTGGAATTTCCAATTTTCTTGTGTAACTATTGTAATTTTCAGATTTCTAGTTGAATTATTGAATCTTTGTTTATCCTTTCGAATACTTGTAATAGTTATATACTTCCCGTACTGCATTATAAAGTACCATAGAGCAAAAACTCCCAACATAAACACCCGATATGAATAAGTATTTACTGTTTAATAGTTTGGCCGGATTTTGTTGGGTGTTCCAACGAGCAGCTCACTGCCTTACAAGGATGTAATCTTGGAATTTACCATACTTCTTGATTATCCAAAGTAGAATGGCTCAATATGTTTTCTGAATATAGACTTTATTCAAGAAAGACAACACATTTGTATGGAAAAATAGCACTTACTAGCTATTTTTGTCTTGCAATTGATAAATTATTAGTATTATAATATTTTAATTTCCACCGGTATAATTTTATGATAGTATCATTAAATTTTACTAATGAAATTTGAAACTACATATAAGACAGTCAAATCTCTCGATAACAGCATTGTCGGGTCTAAATTTTTTTTGATGTTATAGCGAATGACTGTTATACACCTATAACACCATTGACGTTTAAAGAGGATTTCACTGTTATATGCCAAAAAAGATACATAAAATCTAATTTTTCAGTTTCAATTGTCAAATTCTAAGCTTAATAACACTTTGTATAACGAAGGAAAATATTTTAATGATGAAAATATATATTCATATAATATTCTTTATCCTAAATAGTATATTAAAGTATCAAAATATTTGATCAAAATCTCTAGACCTATTATTGGTAATTTTAGTGATTCTATTTCTATAAAGATGATTAATCATTATATTACCCAAAAAAAGTTGTTATAAAGGGGTAATTGTACAAAGAGCATAGTGTTATAAAGATGATTGTTGATGTTATAGGTAAAAAACCGTTATAGAGAGGTAAAACATAAAAAATCGGTTATGAGAAAAAAAATTGACAGTTATAGAGAGGTGTTGTTATATGATGATGTCGTTATAGAGAGTCTGATTGTATGTAGCTATTTTTTAATTGCTGAGGTGCTAAAAATAGCTATTTTTGACTTTTATTCCATTTGTCTGCATTAGAGATGGCAGTGGATTCTGGACCCGGTGGATCCTGATCCGTTTTGTAGGATATGGATCTTCAAAATTTGGACCCGACGGATCCGGATCGGACCCTAATCCGTTTCTGACGGATCGGATCTGGATCTGGATCTTGTATTTGAGATCCGTATCCGGTCCAGATCCGATCAGTGGATCCGTTTTTTATTAAATATATCCTTAAGTTCTTCAAAATCTATGTTGACCTACCCACCCCACAAATTCTTGATCAAAGTTGTCTTTAAATTTGTTTATGTTATAGTGATTAGCTATGTCCTTTTTAAATTATGTATTACTAGTTGGTTAATCTATCTTAAATTGTTAATTTACTTGGTCAACATAGTTTGGCTAGGATTAGAAAGGGTTTAAATGATTGTTTATTGTATATCTTAATGTAGAAAAATAAGTAATATATTGTGTTGCTCGTTGCTCTGAGCTTCATTACACAATGTTTGGCATAAGTATCTAATTTTACCGGTTTTCAAAATGTTAGCGAGATCATATAAGAATTGAAGAAAATTTATTGCTTAGTACTTTCACATTGAATTGTCAGCTTTCGATAATATACTCGTGCACTTAAATAGATTTTTACTGTTCTGCAGGGCTCTATCTATTTTATTCTCACTCTTGTTGCTCTCCTAAGCATGTTGGCATTCGCTGTAACAAAGAAGCGCTACTTTCTCTACATTGGTGGTGCTTTTATAATCTTAGTTGGATTATATATGGGTTATCACTGCATAAAAATGAGAAATAAGTTCAATATCAGAGTGAGTAACTTAATCTTCATGATTGATCATATTCCTAGAGTTGCACAAGATGTGTTAGAATTGATTAAATTATCGTGAAGGTTATTGTAGATCACCATAAAATACTGTATTTAGAGGAAGTGGAAGTAGGTACGAGAATACGGGAAGCAGGAGCAAGTGAGGGGTTCTTTTTATAGTTAGTCTTTTTTTTTGTCATCAAATGTTCTTGAAGAGTATGCCAATACATGATATTTGGTCCTCTGGAGAACAATCTAGTTAATATACCTTATTTAGAAAAGATGTTCAAAGCGTGATAGATATAACTTGTTATCTTTCCCTAGTTTTAATAATGCTTTCTCTGCAGTGCAGTTTGTGCAAAGAATAATCTATCTTCTTCACTTGTTTTTTCTTCAACCTACCCTCTTTATTGTTTTCACATTCCCATATCTTCTCTTGTATCTTGAGCTACTGAAATGTTGATGAGTAGTTCCGTATTTGGGAATATTATTCAAGGCAACAAATTTTATATGTGGATTCAAATTCGATCCATGGACCCGGTGGATCTGATTGATCCAGATTTGAATATGATTTTTATGGACCCGATGGATCCGGATCCGGATCTGGATCCAGATATAAAAAATGGATCTAAATCTGGATCTAGTAGGATTCGGTCCAGATCCGATTCATTGCCATCCCTAGTCGGCAGGTACGGACTCATCACTCAAGGGCATGGAGAAGGAAATTGATGCCATTATGACTTTACTTGCTACCGAAGATGGTAAAATATGCTGAAATTATGTCGTCACTTCATTTTGTGCACATGCATAAAAAATCCATTTATTCTTAATTCATAAGATTTGCTGAAATTATGTGGTCACTTTTAAAATAATTAAAAAAAATATAGTACACGTACCGATAAATGCCCATCCATTCCTTCAATACACACACCTTAGTATAATTTTTAGCGTTCTAATATAAGACAAGATTGATGTCCATTCTTCTCTTCATTTGTATAGATAGGTAACTTTTACCTTGTTTTTTGTTTATATTTTCAACAATTATTAACACACACACACACCCACCCCCCACAACCCCATGAATCATCTTCTTGGTTTTCATCTTACTTTTTTTTAAAGAAAATACTGTATTCTTCCATTTTACAAGTTGGAACTTTTGAGGGGCATGGTTCAATAACATATAAGTTGAATCAATACTTGTCCAATCATCTTGACTTAGTGGTTGTATTGCTTCAATCTCAAAGTAGATGGCTTTGCTGTCATATAAATTTAAGAAAGAAGTCGTTAAGCTAACTTAGGATAGAACAATCTTCTGCTCAGTTTGATGAATGCATGTGTAAGAGAGAAAATACTGAGAACATGTTGTCAATGCCGATCAATGTTGTTTAGTTAGGAAATTTAGACATTGCCTAGACTTTGTTGGAGTTTGTAGTACACTAGTACTCGATAACGCCCTTTTGAATGCAATTTGGCAAGGTTGTGTGATTCCTTGTTACTCGGAATAATTTTTCTCTTTTGTTTTCCCGTTTGGCTATTCTTCCTTTTCTCCTATCATTTTAATATGTTTGATTTGAAATAATACTACACAATTCTTCTAGCTATACAAGTCAATTAAAATTAGTGTTCTTAATTTTATAACATAAAAATGTTGGAAATTTGCCTTTGGCGGGAGTTGTGTCCGACCAACTTTAACGGCTTAAACACTAGTGTTCCGCATGTTGGAGAATCCGGTTCTTCACACGTGCATAATCTACTAAGTAAGTAGATGACCGTAGGGTCAAGGATCGTCAAATTTCGTTGAGAAATGAAAAAGATATTGGTCCACAAAGTGAGGTGTTTGAAGCATGGAAAAGTATGGTATTGAGACCAATTCTCCCTCATCGGTGAGGGAAGAAAGAATTGTTTTGTTTATAAGTCTCAAGGTTGGCTTGGGGTTTGGGACCCCAAGGGGTATCCCATGTGTTTAAAGGAGGGAGGACCTAGATGTACTTCGGTTCGAGGAAAGCCCACACGCGCATCGCCGCCCGCCGTCCGGTCGCAGGTTGTCTGATATTATCTTTTTGGACCAGAATTGTTTCATATGTACAGTTTGGTCCCTGAAGTTTCAAGAAAGTCAAATTGAGAAGAGAACTTTGTGGTTTCTGGAACGTCAACCAGCACTCAATTCAACCATTTATTTTGGTTGAATTAATCTTCCTAAATGCCAATCTGTTGCACATCAATTCACCATTTATTTTGGTGAATTACTACCTCCATAATTGTCATTACTTGGCCAGTAACAACAATTATGTGGGCAATAACAACAATTATGTGGGCAGTAACTTCAACTATATAAAGGACCCTTTGGCCAGATTGTTGAGACACACATAACTCAGAAACTTTCAAACGAAATCAGTTCTTCCTACTACCTTCCAGCATCATTTCATTACTCAAAATTCTTCACGGTAGCACTTGAGTTTCCTTTGCTCATTTGCTGTTTTATCTTGGGAGACAATTGTCCAGGACGTAGAAAGGATACATACGGGGCAATATTGTCTTAAAGACATAGTGCAATCACTCGACTCAGCATACCAAAAATTGTTCCAGTTCTTGTTCAAGTTCATTGTATTTTCAGTTTGTTGTAATACTTAGCAGTTATTTATTTCTGTTTCCTGCATCATTGTAACCAACAAAAAAAGTAAATTATCGCCCATTATTATCGTCGTCGTTAGATTTGCAATCAAGTCTAAGGGCTCGTTTGGACATGAAAAACTTTTTCCTTTTTTGTTAAAAAAATATGCTTTACATTGTTTGTTTGCACATTGAAATGATCTTTTTTTTATTAGTTTAAAAGATGAGTTTATCAAGCCTGATTTTTTAAACTTGTTTTCCGATTAACAAATCAACTTTTTTTTAAAGTAAAACACATGTTCATACACAATTTTAAATTTAAAAAAATACTATTTTTCGACTTCAAACATCAAAAACTCCTAAATTCAATTTTCAACCAATTTTATGTCCAAACGCTTACTAAGTAGTAGGCCTTTGGACATATATTTGGTCGAATTTTTTGAAGTTAAAATGGTGTTTGGACGTGCATTTGAAAACAGTTGAAATTTTGTGAAAAGTAATATTCCAATATTTAACCCATTAAAGTTTTGAAAATATTTAAGGAAAAAAATTCTCATGTCCAAATTTGGCCTAAATTGCTTTTGTTTTTCTTTCCCCTCTCCTTTTTCTTTTTTCTTTCTTTCTCTTTTGGCATTTACCAAAAAGAAGTAGAATAAAGCCCTAACACAATAAGGCTTAACAAATTCTCCCTATAAATCTCTCCCCAACCATATTCGCAGCCCTCAAAATTAACCAAATTCACTTCAATTTTTCATAGAATTAGGGCACAAAAATTCAACCTTGTTCATCAATGGCGATCGAAGCAACTCGAATGACAGGGATCGTGTCTCGATTCAGTAACCAAAAAGGTTACGGTTTCATCAAACCCGACAATGGAACCAAAGATGTATTCGTTCATCAATCTGAGATCAAATCTGAGGGATTTCGTTCGTTATACGAAGGCCAAAAGGTTGAATTCATTGTAACTGGTAACGGCGATAAGTATCAGGCTGTTGATGTTACTGGACCCGCCGGAGCATCGCTTGACGGCGGCCGTAACGGCTGTAACGGTGGTGGTAGGGTTAATAATCATGGCGGTGATGGATTTGGATCTAATCGGAGGAATGGGAATGGGAATTTTAGAAGTGGTGGTGGTGGAGGAGGAGGGGCTGAGTGTTACAGTTGTGGGAGGATTGGACATATGTCTAGGGATTGTGATCGTGAACGTAATGGTGGTGGTGCGTGTTATACGTGTGGAATGACGGGGCATATTGCTAAGGATTGTGATCGTAGTGGTGGTGTTGTTGGTGGTGCTGGAAGTGGTGGTGGCGGTGGAGGTGCGTGTTATACTTGTGGGATGATGGGACATATAGCTAGGGATTGTGATCGTAGTGGTGGTGATCGTAATGCTGGTGGTGGTGGTGGTGCATGTTATACTTGTGGGATGACAGGGCATATGGCTAAGGATTGTGACCGTAGTGATGTTGGTACTGGAGGTGGTGGTTGTTATAATTGTGGTGGATTAGGGCACTTGGCTCGAGATTGTCCAAGTGAGAGGCGTGGAGGCGGTGGTGGTGGTGGTAGTAGTGGGGCTTGTTATAATTGTGGATTGCCGGGGCACTTGTCAAGAGACTGTGAGAGTGGTAGTGGCAGTGGCGGTGGTTTTAGGAGATCAGGTGGTAGTGGTGGTGGTGACAGATTCGGGAGAACGGGTGGTGGTGGTGGAAGCAAGTGTTTCAACTGTGGAGAAGCTGGCCATTTTGCAAGGGAATGCACTAGTCCAGCTGTGAAGTGAGAAAGTCTTTATTATTTAGGAGTATTTTAATATGGACAATTTGATGTGTTACCTCACTAGTTCTTTATTTTTTTGGGTTCCTTTTATATTACTACATAACATGCATTGGTAGCTTTTAGGGTAACATTTATTAGTTGTTGGGATTTTGCTGCCAATTGTTCCTGTGATAGAAAGTTTTGATTTTTGGTCGGTTATACAAATATATATAAAAAGCTTGGTTCGGTTGTGCTATTTTGGGGTTTCTTATGAGTAGATTTTACCTTGGATTAATGTTTTATGTCTGTTAATGTTTTCTGTCTTTGATGTTCATGCTTCCCATTTTGAAATATCATGGGAAAAGTTGTGCAAATATGGCAGCTTTGATTTTGAGCTCGTGTCCGAGATGTTTCACTTCTTTATTTTTGGTGATTTTGTGTATGTATGCTTTATATCTGTGGGGGTTTGGGAATGCCTGGTGGGCATGAAGTGATGATGTTTGACCAAGTCCTCTGGTAGACTTTCAGTCGCGCTTAATCGTGGGCAGAGACTGGTGAGTTTTTGGGTTTAGGGCCCGTGTTTTAGTCAATGGATACTGTTAAGTTAAGAGATCCATATAGGGATGTTATTGAGATGAAAGTTATGCCATTGCTTTCTTTTGCTGCTTTACTAGCTTTGGTTTTATTTGTTGTTAGGTAGAGATGCTACTGAACCTGAGAGACTAAATATGGACTGAAGTTGCATAAACACTCTTGGTATTTGTTGAATCTTTTGGTCTATCTAAGTGTGGTAGTTGGTGCCATACTTTGTGGTATGGTATAGAAGCTTGAATGTCAGTGTAAAGTTTACACAATGTATTTTTCCAGTTGCCAACATATAACTAAATGATTGATTATCCTTACTCGAAGTGATTCTCTGAGTAAAGGGACAAACATGTGGATTCTTACTTCTGAATCCATCTTAAGGGTGGCTGTTTGGTGGTTTTGTTGCCTTGGCTGTCTCAGGCCAATGAATGATTTTGCAAAGTGTGTTTCTCTATTTAGGTTACTTATTTGAACTTATATATATGACCTTGTCTAGTTGATGGCTGATGTGGAATACAAGATTAGTGTTTATGCCTATGGTTTTAGGATACAATTGTGATAGGCTCGTTAAGAAAAAGCTCAAGTGCTAGTGATGTAGCAAGGAATAGAGATAGGAATAATATTGCTAAGGATTAGTATTATTTGGATCAGTTCAGCTATGAAAGAACTTGTAAATGCTGGCGTTAACATCATCAATTGTATCAGAGCCCTCTACTTCCAGATCTCCAATGGGATAGTCTTCCACTCTTCCTAGTCAAGGTCTACATAAGATTTGCTTCCACCGTTAAGTCTGAGGAAAATGTAAAGGTGGACTCTTTCCTTCTCGGAACTCCAAAGTTGTCTTGAATTTTTGCCTTCATCATTAATTTTATCACGGCTTTGCCTCGGTTCAAGTGTGTTTCAAGGAAAATCAAATATTGTTGGCTGGTAGGAATGGTGTAAACAAACTCAGTCTCTTGCAAGACTACAATTATGTAAACAGGCAGTGTCATGCTGATTCAGTTGGTTTTCTGATCCTACTTTTCCAGAACTGTGGTTTTGACCTAAAGAAACTGGAATGTTGCATATTGCATGTTACTGTTTCTGATTCCAAATTTTGTGTAGCAAGTACTATCTTTTGAGCATTAGCATAACTAGTGCTGGTCTTTTAACTCCCTTATTTTGGAAGTTTTTGGAAATGAGGAGAAGATCAGGAACAGACCGGACTTTAGTAAATCATATTGTGTTTTAAGCTGCACTCTGATTCCTCTCTTGATTGAGAACCTGAGACATAGGTCAAGTTGAACTCTTGCTCCCTTAGCATTTTCCCCAGACTGAATCTCCAATGAATTGTTAGATCAAGTTTTGCCATATATTTTAATGTGGAGGAAACAATATCAGAGACGGAGTCTGTCTACAATTTCATATGGGGTTTTGTTTATTAAGTATGATAGAGATATAGGAGTTAAAACACTCATTAAAATAGACGAAAAAGATTAAGCAGTGAAGGCCCTATTATCAACTTGGTTGTAGACTTGTAGGTAGATTGTTGGATTACAGTAGGTTAAGCAAAAGTTGATTACTGATTTTTGCTTATATAGAGCTAAAAGTAACTTTGTGGATTTTATATGCATTAATTTGTTGGCCTCACATTGAAACTTTTTTTGCGACTGTGAGAGTTGATAGAGTGGCCTGCGAGAGACCTTCTAACAGCCGCTCAGTCCTGTGTGTCAAACAGCTACTTATAGGTGGTCACTGTTATGAAGTCCTGATGAACTACTGCACTCCTAAACACTGCTTGAATTCAATAGTGGCTATTGGGTAATTTATCTAGGGATGGCAGATGGGTACAATTTTGCGGATTCTGCATGGGTATAACTTTGGCGGGTATGGGTAGGTGGTGTATTTGTAGTTATAGCCGCTTAATACCTGTCCCGCCCCGCATTCAACTGCCTGCCCCAAATCCATCCGCCCCGCCTTGTACCCGCCAACTATAATTTTATTTGTACAACTTTATATTCATCTAAAGCCCAAATAATTTGGCACACATAATTTTAGCAGCCCATAAGCCCAATAATAATAAACTTTGAGGCAAAATCATAGTCATTGGCAGGTGGCGGATATCCACTTGGGTGGTGGAGCGAGTGTGGATTTAGGAATATACCCGCCTAGGCGGATATGGATGTTGAAAATGCACCCGCCACTGGTGGCGGATAGGTGACAGGTATAAAATTTTCTGACGGGTGTGGGGAGGGGTACCCGCCCCGTCCAATTGCCATCCCTAAATTTATCAGACTTCAACTATTTCGTTGAATACATATTACTTTCTATCAGTTCAAATTCTAGGTAACTTTTGTAAGAATAACGTCTCTTTCATGAGACATTTAATGTGACCCACATATTACGGTAACAAATTATTTACCTTGTCTTTCAAGTAAAAATAATTATAGCAGGTAATAATTTTTGGTTATGCATACCCGGAAGTTTTTCTTGATGGCAGAAAACGTTTTATTAGGAGTTTCTAGGGTTAAAGTTTTTGCCTAAGAGTCCCTAGTGTATCTATAAATATCCATGTGACTCCATTTTGAAATTGTGATAGAGATAGGCTAGAAGATTCTAGGTTTTTACTATTCTCTTAAGATTACAATTTCAATGATAAAAGAAGGTGATTTCCACGATACTTGAACAAATATGGCTGAAGGTATGTTTCGATTTAATTTTCTGGTGCATTAGCTCTGTCTATGCGTTAGAAATACAACAACTTTGTGATCCATAGCTTAGGCATATGAGATTTTTCATTGAACTTAGGCCACATCTTGGACGCTACTAAATCATATTTACATGTAAGCTTGTCCAATTTCTCAAGCGTATGCCTGAACCGTTACTCTTAAATCAATGAGTGATATTCCCTATGCTCTATTTTATGTGCCACATTTTATTATTTGTTCAAAAATCTAATGGCACAAACAAATATTAGGTAATAGGAAAAAGTCATCTAGTTTTCCTCTTATAATATTGTTACAAAACACCATATATTTTCGTATATTTATGTAATACCTCATATTTAATAATGGGTATTTAGGTAAAAGGAAAAATAGAAAGAAGAAAAAAAGAAGCAAATTTAAAACAAAGACCAAAAAGAGGAAAAACAAGTATATAAGTAACTGGGCTAAAAGCCCAAAAGAAGGTTGTTCTAGTTTGAAGAAACAGGGGTTGAAGAAATAGAGGAATTCATTAAATCTCATGAATACATTTATATAATTGGACTTTATATTTCTGTATTTCAGCATCCACAAAGAAAAGTAAGTTGGACAGGAAGATTGTTCTAGTTTGTTGTAAGCGAAATTGATAGATTGTGGATTAATTGAATTACTTAGTAGATATAATTGTAGTGAGAGTTAAACATGAAAATCTGAGGATTGGGTGTCCTAAACCTGTTACGAATTAGCTTAAACAAGCAAGTTAACACAAGATCGATATGATGTGATTATAGATTGATCGAAGGAAGTCATACGGATTGCTCAAGGCAACAAGTTTGGTATTTCGACAAAAGTACTGTGAATACTATCTTACCGCAATTTGTGTTTTTATAACCTGCATGGTTTATACATGATTTTGAAAATAAAATGTGTTACCGAATGCTTTGAAATTGCATGTGGGACAAGTCTTTTACTTGATATGATTCCAAAATAGTATTTGAGATGTTTACCGTTATTTGAGATGTTCTCACTGTTATTAGACATGTTTTACTATTACATGAGATATGATTACCGTTACCGAAATGAAATTACATGATTTTGATATTTGAAATGGCCTGTACTACTTTGAAAATGCTTTCGTATGAATATTTACTGTTTACAAATAAAAGTATAAATGGGAGGAGACTTTGAAGGATCATGTAGCTAACAACGGGTTCATTAGACATGATGCATCTTGTATTATAGATTATAGTTACTGCCCTCGTTGATGAGACTCACATCGGAGTGAGCGCTACGCTAGAGGTTTGGAGACAGACTGTGGAATCTAAAGGGTTCACGCTGAGTAGGACCAAGACAGAATACTTGGAGTGCAAGTTCAGTAACGGGAGCGACCCTGAGACATGCGTGGAGGTGAGGCTTGGTACTCAGGTCATTCCAAAGAAATGAAGCTTCAAGTAACTCGGGTCTATTATCCAAGGGGATGGAGAGATTGATGACGATGTCACACATCGTATTGGGGCAGGGTGGATGAAATGGAGGCTCACATCTGGAGTCTTATGCGATAAAAAGGTGCCACCAAAATTTAAAGGCAAGTTCTATAGGGCGGTGGTTAGACCGACTATGTTGTATGGGGCGGAGTGTTGGCCAGTCAAGACTTCACACATCCAAAAGATGAAAGTTGCGGAGATGAGGATGCTGAGATGGATATGCGGGCATACAATGAGGGATAATATTAGAAATGATGATATCCGGGACAGAGTGGGAGTGGCTTCGGTGGAGGATAAGATGCGGGAAGCAAGGTTGAGATGGTTTGGACATGTGCAGAGGAGAGACACAAATGCCCCAATGCGGAGGTGTGAGGGGTTGAATATGGACGGGTTCATGAGGAGTAGAGGTAGGCCAAAAAAATATTGTGGAGAGGTTATTAGACGGGATATGGCGCAGATGCAACTTACTAAGGACATGACCTTAGATAGGGGGTTGTGGAGGATACAGATTAGGGCAGTAGTTAGTCGAGCGTAGTCCTACTTACGCTTACAAACCGGTAGTTGTAGTGTTATTATTGTAGGCCCACTTAGCATATCATACTAATAGACGCAATATTGCTTTATAGTCCTTGTAGTTTGATTCCGACTGTTATGTGTCATTTAGTGTGCTTTGTTTAGCTTATTTACCTGCGCTAGTTACTGCTTACTTTTACCGGGTCTGACCGTTTCTCTTGCTTTGCTCTTTCTTTGCTTTTGCTTTTTCATTGCTTGTGCTTATGCTCTGTCTTGAGCCGATGGTCTCTCGGAAACAGCTGATCTACCTACCAAAGTAGAGGTAAGGTCTGCGTACACTCTACCCTCCCCAGACCCCACGTTGTGGGATTTCACTAGGTATGTTGTTGTTGTTGTTGTAGTTACTGCCCTCGTTAGTGGGAAGGTAGAACTAGCATACATGTATTGTTTTCCCTCGAGTAGGGACCCACAATTATATTTGGTTCATTTTACGAAGGGGTCCACAATGATACCGATTACATGATCCTTCCGTGGAACCCTCCAAGCATAAGATTTGACATGACAGTGTTTACAGAGTTTATTACCGATTTTGTTAATTGATTTCTGCTTACATGAATATAGACAAGACTGATTATTGTTACCCTTTCTGAAAAGGGCATTTATTTCATGATATTTTTTGAATATTATATGAGCATGTTTTCTGACTTGTCCCACTAAAAACGGTTGTGGTTAATTGTTATTACTCACTGCGCTAGCGTCTCACTCCTTGCTATTTTTTTAACAGAGAACGCATATGACATTGGTGAGGATTTTGCTAACTAGAGTGCACGAGTTCAAAGTTTTCGGTGAGCCCCGCACTTGTTCGCGTGGGCGAAGAGTCTATCTATTTGTTGGTCTTTCTTTGAATTCTTAGAGTTGTTCCATAGTCATCTACCACTGAACTCAGTAAAAGGTAACTTAGTTTTGTATTAGAATGATAGGTTGGACTTGACAGAATGCATAAGAGATGATTCAATTTCCCAAAAGAAAGATAGGGGTCCTGAATGCATATGAAGAAGACAAATTCTTACTAACTGGAATGGTAAACATACATCATCAGTGGCGGCGCCATTAATTTAAACTAGAAGATTCAGAAAATTTGAACTTATGACCTAATGCAGTTTTTGAACTACCTTTGTCATAGTGGATTCAAAAGTTTATTTATTTATATATATATATATATATATATATATATATATATACGAAAATGAAGGAAATTCATGAACTAACTCAATCATCCCCACCCGTGGGAACTACTAGTCACCTCAACTCCTCAAGGATGTGTCTGGCATCCAGTGGTCATAGACCGATCTTAGAAATTTATTCAATAAGTGGGACGCATTAGCTCTATAAAAAGTGTTACTGTACCATTCATTATTCAACAAATATTATCAAAATTAGTACCTTGTTTGTTGCTTGATAAATGATCATTTGTCTTATAATTATGGTTTAATGCTGCAGTCAGAAATCATCCGGAGGATCATATGATAGCGCTAGTGATGGCCCATTTGCCACAAGCCACGGTGTTTTAACCAATACGCCATTACCATTCTTAACAAGCTTGATAATCACTATTTTAGCAGCAGTTTGGCATTTGAGGCAGTTGCCATTTTTGGAGTTTTGAGAAAGTTGCGAAAGTGTAATCCATATGATGAGCCAACTTTTTTAGTAAAAAAGAAATGCCAAAGAGATTGGGGAAGAACTGTAAGACATTGAGAACAAAGAAGTAGACGCAGCATAATTGTAGATACATAGTCGTTTTTTGCTATTGAAATCATCTTTAATATAAAGGAGATTTAAGTTATATACATTGGCAATGTAAAGAATTTTTGCATTATCAGTACATTTTATTATGTTCTTATTCTTCATGTTACTGATATCACTTATTATAAGATCGTTTCCTATTTGATGGTGTAAAAATTGTAGAAGTTAAAACCCTATAAATAAAGAGTGGACGAGGTTAACTAGGAGTTATTTATTTGAACAGGGTTGAAATGGTGAAACACGAGAATACTCGAAAACTCATAGTTATTGTCATGGTTTTATATAAATAAACAGTAATAACACTACTCATGTCTTAATTCCATAGTGTCAAGTCAAACTCGGCATTTCTGTACCGCTTAAACTTATACCTGATTGACACTCTTTTAAACAATTATTGGCAGCAATATATAGAGATGCAAGTTTATACCTTGCCTTGTGCAGCAATAAGAGCAAAAATATAAATGCATTACAGAATGAAGCAGAAAATCTGGGAGTGGAGTCAAACAGAATTGAAACGCCTTCCAGGATGAAAGACAAGACTAACGGTATTAAGGTTCGATGTACACTCACCATATATCTCCATTTCCCACAGCAATAATGGAACAATTGACAGAAACGAGCAAAGAGAAGTGAAAAAAACATATGGGGGAGGCATTAACACGACCGTCAAAACAAAAGCCAAGTAGAAGCATGTTTTAAGAACAGAAAAATAAAATTTATGAAGCAAGCTCAAAGCAAAGAGAGCTGTTTGACAAGCTTGATTGTGAAGTAGCATACTCTGCATACATAGACTGCCCACATATCTAGAAGCTTTTATTGCCTCTAGCAACATGCAAATTTCTGGTTACTTTGCTGCCTACTATGAGACTAATTTCATATAATTCTTGATATTTTGTAGCTGCTCACATATCAAAAGCTGAAAAGAATGGCCAAATTGCACTTACGATGACATCTTTTTCCTTCTTTTTGTTTTTTGACGAGTCACTTAAGATAACATCTTTATTCAAACTTTTTGTAGATCTCAGCAGAGAAATCACCGATTAAAAGCTGAACAAAACATCAAACTGCTCCTGATTTTTTTTTTTTTTGAAGAGTGAGTGACTTGTAGAATCCAATATCAGGCACTGTAACACATTGCACTAATAGGAGCCCGAGTAACAAGCAATGTGCACCGGAGAAAAAGGACAAAGTCCAATAATTCCAAAGTGAGTGAGATTAGTCAGAGTACTTGAATATGTACATAAGCTATATAAACATGAAACTAGAAAATCCTACAGGACATCAGAATCAAGCTTCAGCATGTCCATCCGATTTATTTAAGTTGCAACTCTCACCAATCAAGCAACAAATTTCAAGCACCGAGTTTCATTGTGAATAGCCTTGCATTTGATTGAGCAGAAGTGCATCCCACACTGCACACATGTATAGGTCGAGGAGAAACCACAAACTGTGCAGAAATGACGGCGAGAGGTGGAACTTGGTGGTCCCACTGCTGCTCTTAAATAGGTTGGCACATGTGGTGGCAAGGACTCCAGGTTTGCCTTCACAAGTAATAGGGTTAGAGGTCAATTTATGTCATTGAAGTACAAAGAAAAAACATATATTATGTCATTGAGGTCAATTTTATTTTCCCGGTTATCAAAAAAATCTATACCTCATTCAAGAGCTCAAGGAATGATTTGGGGGCTCTCTTATTCTCAAGTGCCTTAGCTTGGCGAGTTTTCCGCTTTGTGCCTTTTGGGTACTTCTTATGAAATACTGTAATTAAAAGAAAATAAATTGAAGTGAAAAGTCAGAAATGTTTATAATAGGAAGAGAATGAAGAAATAGGTCCATATAAATCCTCCTCTTAAGACTGGAAGAGAAGGTTTAACAAAAGAAGTTTGCTGAAGGGATGAAAAAGATAGGAGACAAGGATGAAAAGATAAAGATGGTAAATGGAAAAACTTAATTGGACTTATAACACATTTGGCCGCTCGGCCAAAAACAATTACATCCGCTAGCCAATATACAAAAGAAGATACACTAATTTTGTCTAAAAAATGTAAATTATCATTGATATATAGAAACTATACATTTGCTAGCTATTATTTTGGTAGGCGACTATATAGTGTAAAAGTCCCAACTTTATTACCCTTGATTCTGGGCTATTATTTTCTGAACTACCTACGAAACAGATCCTGAAAATGAAAATTATACAAGACAATTCTATTCTTTTCATTTCTTCCTCAATCTCTTCTTTTTACCCATGGTCAGGTGATCGTTAGCTTTTGTAAAGAGCTTAGCAGTAATGGTTTTTTGGGTTAAACCATTAAGCCATCAGGCACAAGAAGCGAATAAAGTCCCGCAAACATTTACTTTACTCAATAGTCACTCTATAGGTAGTGATGCAGGTTCAACTTCAATGAACATGTAAATAGAGTGAATTACAGCTATGTGAAGCATTCCTTAATGAACATATGAATTAACTAAAGCCTGTAAACGTAGAATCTGTAATACAGAATCCACAAGTCCATATATTCTTCATACCATCCTTTATTGAGCAAACTAAGCACCGAAGCCTGTAAATGTATCGATTTCCTGCAGAGTGTTGATCAAAGATCTATCTTCCTATCTGTTATTCATGAAACATAACACTGACATAAATGACAAAAGCTGCTATTCTTTCAGTCCTATAATTGCTTAAGCGGAAGGAATGGGAAGAACCCAAGGAACCAGTCAAAACTATGCCTCTATTTTAAGCTAATGCGGTCAGCTATATGAATATTTCATATCTCTTCCGGCACATCCAGGCCCATTTTAGTTGATGTAGCACGTGCCTAGGTGAGCACGTCCCAACCAGTGTTATCAAAGGCAAAAAGCGCAAAAAAACTCAAAGGTCTGTTGGGGCTTTAAGCACAAAGCGCAAATAAATTGTGGATTCTAACGAAGAAAGGTGCGAAAAAATACAAATATGTATGTGTAGTCCAATAAATAATTATAAGGATGAATAACTAATATAAGGACAAAAAAAATGAAAAAAATTACGATAAAGTGAAATATCAATTGTTTAGTATCGACTCTTCAAGATTACACAAATTGGCAAGGAGAAGTGCCTTACAACCTTGATGACACTGAAACGCACGTAAAGCGAGCTCAACATGTTTTGGGCCTCGCTTCAGGGCTTAAGCGCGCCTTTGACAATACTGGTCCCAACTAATGAATTCAGTATTAAGAGGAATTCATCATATGTAGACTATTTTACTCCAAGCGTTAACTTATCACAACCCTCCTCCTTTATTGAAACTACAGACCAAATTGTTAGAAACTCACAACAAAAGAACAAATTCAACTCCAAACAAGCTAAAATTGTGGAAGCAGTACCATTTTCACATATTTAACACTTTATGAACCTACAAGGAGCATTAAAAGATTTTAAAAAAAAAGAGGAAAACAACAAACCTTGATCCTCATCGTCAAGAGAAGCTTCATCATCATCATCAAGAAGTTGCGGTTCCACTACTGCATTATCACTTTCCAAAGCATCAAGCCTCGCCAGCATAGCCTAAATAAATAAATTATTAAAATCTATGAATTAATTAAACTAGCAGGATATTCAAAATGATAAAACGTAAAACTTACTAAAAATCAAAAATTAAAAATAAAGGAGAAAATATAAGGTATTTAGAGATACCTGTGTTCTATTATCGGAACTGGCAAGAGCAGCAGCCATTTTAGGAGCAATTTTACGAGTTCGCAGAGACATTCGCCGAGCTGAATTTGACATTTCTTCATCCATTGCTTCAAAACTACAAATTTAATTTTTTCTTCACTTTCCTGATTCGTATACCGAAAATGAGGAATTTACAGTTATTAAAAGGTGAACAAGGAAGAGGAGTATCCGGCGACGGAGGTCAAAACGGTAGCCGGTAGCCGGTGGCCGGCCGGCGGGAGAATTAGGGATTAAAAACACTTCGGATTTTCAAACTGAGAGAAACTATACCGACATTGAGTTATGTTGGACCCCCTATTGTTTTAGGAACTCGCTTAAGACCCTAAACTTTATAAAATTGTATCGCTGTTCCCCCTAACTTTGTTTTATTGTTCATTAAAAGTTTGAAACTCTCATTATCAATTTGTACCGTAAGGGTCGTTTGGTTGGGAATAAATTATTCCGTAATTAGTTATTTCATCTTCCCACAGAAATAAAAATAATAACACTACAATCTCGGAATAATTGATCATGGGAATTAGTTATACCGCCATTTATCCCAACCAAATATGGAATAAACTCATCTCAAATCTAATTCTGAGATTAAATATTCCTTATCCTTCATACCAAACGAGCCATAATAGTCCTCCTAAACAAAGAATTACAATTTTGAATAAATTTAGAAAGTATACATTCTCAAAATTATAAAAAAAAACTAAATTACTTTTAAAAAAAGGCGGTTGGGGTGGGGGATGGTTTGGAATTGACATAGATAGTGTCCACTAAAATATATAATTATTGTATATTAATATATAATGTACATATGTTATACATAATTAGTGTATATATTTATATATTTGACTAATAATTATAATTATTTTCGATAAAACGGCCAAATGTGTTAAAAGCCCCATCGTCAATTTTACACAAACTAACAATTAGGAGTATTACATCTTTTCCTTTTTTTTGTTGTTTCCAACTCACATAACGAAACAGACGTCATAATTTGATAGCTTACATCTATGTTCAATATACAACCAAATCAATTCTTCCCAACAAATTGAAAAACTCACCTTTCCTTTCTTTTTGCTCCGCTAGAGCGGATTCATTATCGAATCCTAGATCTCTATAGACAACTAATAATAGGAGTTCCAATTTTCGGAACGAAAACTATGGTTCTTTTTTAAAATAACGGAAATATGGTTCTTTCTTAAATAATGGGGTGTCCTGTTTAGCTCGCCAACACCTCAACTATGTGTGATGGACCCCGTCTGCACTTACTATGTGTTGGTTGAAAGTAAATGTGTCCACAGTTTGCAGATAAACTACTTAGAACTCTAGGAGGGGGGGCAGAGACAAATTTTATGAACGGTAATAATCAATAACTTGTCCATAGTGAAATCAATTCATATTTCATAGCATAAGATCTCGAGCTAACTTTTTATAGTTTCATATGTACAAATAAGGATACCAGACACAGTAAACCTGCGCGGTTAAATCTTCACCGCGTAATTCTGACCAATAAAGGATAACAATGATCCTTCTCATAATTGGGCCAGGAATCATCACCCTCGACAAATCCCTGATGACGCCTCCAAACTTCTTCATCATAGATTTCATCTGTCCTGAAATGCAACCCGCTATCTCTAACTTGTATGAGAAACTTGTCCAACGAGTCGCCTCTTTTGGGGCTTAAAAGTATGGCTTCAGACGGACCTTCCTCTTTTAACAGTGATTTGATAGTTTGGACGAGTGCTCCATGAAACTCTTTGAAGAAAGTGCTGCAAAATGACATTTGAAGCCAAAATACAGTGTATCTTTAGAACACTGAAAGGAAAAGATCCCAATTGAGTTCTTGCGTGTATACATGAAAGCCTAATCTGATAAAGATAAGAAATGAACTCCAACTCATATACATGAAAGGCTAATTTGATAGAGATAAGAAATGAACTCCAACTCATATACATGAAAGGTTAATTTGATAAAGATAAGAAATGAACTCCAACTCATCATAGGATGCCAACGAGGGGTTCTCTTTGACCAAATACTATATTACACTCAAAGGCAGATCCAAAATTTTGAGTTGTGAATTCTTACTGTGTTTACGATAAATTCTTTATATATATTCAGTACATCACTTAATGCAAATCAAAGACAAATCCAAGATTTGAAGTTTATGGGTTCCTACAACGATCTCAAGTTAATACTACAACTATAACTGGGTTCAGAGTCAAATACTTATAGATATTTAGTAGATTTTTTAGTATAGATACAGAATAAGGACAAAAGCTATTGGATTCACGTGAACCCGCAGGCAAATCTCTAGATCCTCCCTGAAACTAATAGAGTTTTATCAAAGCTATTGGGTTGTGCCATACCCGTAGTTAGAACTCTAGCACCGCCTTTGATTATACTACCAAATTTGAGTACACAACACCATGGAAAAAGATTATGTTGCCAGCATTGGTCACATTCACTAACCATTGATGCACTCAATTTACTACTTACAGCAGAATACTCAATGAGGAAAAGAACAGTTTAGTAAGAAAAGAGACAACTAACCAGTCACTTGCAATGATGACATCAAATGTGTTGGAGATATCATAGTCTTTTTCCCGACCCCAGTGTAGCATCAACGGCTTCACTTCTGTACCACCAAACGAACCAGAGTTGGCATTTACATTACACTGTATATCTGAATGTTAAGTACATCTGAAGTAAAGATAAAGAGATATGTGAAGCAATCGAGTTATTGCACCACAAATTAAGTTTGGACACCTCAGGCACAAATCATAGTTTAAACTAATTGGGACAACAAAGAAGCTTGGAGATCAATCACCGTGGTGTAACTGAAAGCAAATAGAAGACCGACAACTCATTCAAGGGTTAACAGTAAATTTGATGCAATGCATGGCTATCAATCTATATCTGACAGTAGAGGAAAGTACACAATTGAAATTCACGTTACTTGCACAATTAATGGACAGATGAAAACGACAAGGTCTTAGCAAATACGACATTCTTCTACGCACTACTGATGAATGATAAACCAATTAATTACTAGGTTATCATTGGAGTTAACAAGCAAAAACAACTGGCATGATCAGTAAAGTGAAAAAGTGAAAAATGAACAAAATACACATTTTTTCCACTTAAGGTGTGTTTGGTATTTAGAAAATGTTTTCTTGGAAAACAAGTGGGTTTTCTGACTTATTTTCTAGTGTTTGGTAAGTTAGCAAAAAAAAGTGTTCCCAAGAGCATTTATACATAATCTAGCAAAACATTATGGGGGTGGGATGGGGAGTGGGGGTGGTGGGGGTTGGGATGGTTAAGGGATGGGGGTTGAGGGCATCGATGGGTGGGAAGAAGATAATGAACTTGGGATGACTTGTTTTCCCTACTTCCATTAGGAAAGTCATTTTACTCATTTTTAAGGAACTTGTTTCCTAGAGAAAACGTTCTCCAAAACATTTGGACCAACCAGAAAATGTTTTCCTCCATACCAAACACACCCTTAGATTAAGCACAAATTTTTTGCCTGAAATCCTTTGACAAGCACACAATAAATTTGTCCAACATTCCTTCTAGCACAACTATGATTAGGCGGCATGGTCCAGTAATCATCAACCTTTGTGCTTATTTATATCCCTATTCCTCAAAAAGAAAACCTTTGTGCTTATTTATCCAAACTGATACAGGTTGCTAACCAGGAAATAGAAAGCAAGGCCCCGACACAACGGTTAGTAATGAATCCACAAAGTAAAGAAAGAAAGGAGCTTAGAAACAGAATGCATTTGTCATTTTACCTATTTGTACCAGTAATTGGCCAAAACCAGTGCAACAAGTTACGGTGCTCATCTTCGACTAAATCAAAAGGATACAATCAACAACTTGGGGATTTCCATCAGATATGAAAACTTCTCGTGCTTCTGTGGCCATTGCAACGATCAATCCAGCTAAGCCATAGCCAGATCCAAGTTCAAGGACTCTTTTTTGCCTACAAGAGTCCAAAAAATGCACAACTGAAATTAGTTGAAGGTAAAAACAAAAATATTTATAATATGACGTGAAATAAAAGATTGAGATAATAGCACTTTTGGTCCCGCAATTATGGGTAAATTCTGATTTTGATTCTTGTGATTTATGACTCCGCACATTTAACCTTCAATTAATTAAAATGTGTACTTTTGGCCCTTTTATATAGGAAATATGTTATACTTAGACTATTTTTAGAAGTACATTACCCTCAAATATGGAGTAACAACACAAGTTTAACACAACACATGGGTAATTAAATGTTGAACAGTTAAAACATCAGGAAATTTGTGATTAATCACAAGCAAGGGGATCAAAAGTGCACTTTTAAAGTAATTGAAGGTTAAATGTACTTAATCAGATATCATAAGGACTAGAATCAAAATATACTAATAACTAAGGGACCAAAAGTGTTATTATGTTAACACCTGAAAATGCTTGCATGTGACAGGCAGTAGTGGGCAAGGACATCCTCTGACGGCCATTGACCTGCTCAACAAGAAAATCTATAAATTAAAAGGACAAAACTCGTAGCAAGGAAAGCAAACATGACATGGGCCATTAAGGCTCACTAAAAGATATATACAACATTCTAGCATATAAATAGTTTGTGACGATGCAACTGTTTATAAAGGAACCTTATTCCAGAATGGAAAAAATTAGTCTTTTAAACAGGAGTTATAAGAATCTTAATCTGTAAATGCTACTTCCTCCGTTTGAATTTGTTTATCTTACTTTCCTTTTTAGACTGTTTCAAAAAGAATGTCACTTTAAATTTAGCAACTCTTTACACCCAACATCCTACCGGCATATTTAGGACTACAAGATTCAAAGGGCATTTTGGTACATTACATACATATTTAATTTAAGACCACAAGATTCAAAAGTCTTCTTTATTTTCTTAAACTCCGTGCCAACAAACAAATTGAATTGGAGGGAGTATTAACTAGAGGACAATTCTTATCGTCACAAGGAACAATTAATAGCCATTGACTAAGTAGCTTGAAGCATCAAACTCCAGTCAAGGAAATACTGCATGGCTATGTAGAAGTATGTTAAGTGATGAGCTTAGTTCTCAGAAATTCCATTGCTTATTTTCGCAATGTTTGCATTGGTCTTTTACCTCTATAGTAGCAAACAACATCTATTGTTTGAGAAAAGGTAGTAAATTATTTTCAGTCTCATCACATTTCAGAGTTCAGATAAAGCATTTTGAGAAAAGCAACTATTCAAAAACTAGTCAACTCTATTTCCTCTTCCCCAATTCAATGGCAAAAATAAGGGGATTCAAAAGGGTGAGCAATAGAAATAGAATTTCCTGCGATACACAAGATCTTCTATCCAAACTTCTGGAAAGAATGTTATGTTCAGAATGGCAGCAGATAAGTTAACTCTACATCTAGTACTCAAACAACAAATCACAATAACAATTTTACTCTATATTGTTTCTTCCTTTCACATGTACATTCAGACTTCTTCTGTTTAAGGGAGAAAAAAGGTTTCTACTTTGATGCAAAATGTTCCTACATAAAGGGTAGAGGTCCTCTGTTACAGTGTTAACCCACAATAAGTGCCTTTTTGATTCTCAGTGTTTAGTTTGCCTAAGCAGTGAGATTCTTTTGATCAGTAAACCAAGTAGTGAGATTGACAGGGCCACGATTCACACAGGCAATAAACAACCATCGAACACTGACTAGAAGGATATTTATGCAACTATCTGAGAAAATAAGATGCAGCAATTACCATATTCAACTCAGAAGTTCTTTTTCTGATAATGGTGGTGTCCAGTGCAGCTTGCGCGCACCACGACTAATGCACGGGGTACCTGCTGTCTCCCACCAGCACAAGTACCGGGTAACTCTACCTACCAAGGCTAAGGCAGATGGAAAGAAATCATGTACCATTTTCCCCCCTGCTGGGATTTGAACCCCTATCTCCAAAGTTTGCACCTACTTCATTGACCACTAGGCTACACCCTTGGATGCAACTCAAAGATTACCACCATTAAACTCAACCAGTCTCTGATAGACAGACATCAACTTGTATTACTTCGGTGCTAAATGGAAAGGAATCAGGAAATATACAGGTGAAGGGGGTAGGGGGATAAGGATAAAGCAAACTTATTTTACAGCAGAAGTAGGACAAATGAACAGACTTTTCTTGATAAGGACAGATTTAAAAAAATCGAAGAATCCGCAAAAACTTACACACAAGTCCAGTGTTGTCAATATCATATCTATTGCAGACCTCAAAGTCATTAAGATGTGCCATATCATCCACTCTCTGACTGCATTAAAGTCTAACCATTAGGGAACACCATCAGCCAGATGATTATATTGAAAATATTTCGTTAATTTATACAATTCAGAGTCAAAAGAATGAAAAAAAACAAGCAATGCAAGAGGGAATTAACAACAAAAAAACCATAATATTTTTCACCACGAAATGAAAAAAAGGGGGAAAAACTGAGCAAATCTATCAATCAAAATAAAGATGCCAATGTCAAGGTAATCACTGTTGCACAGACTTCTATATTGTTATAGCATGTATCGTATTGTATTGTATTATTTTGATGAATATACCGTTTGAATAGATTGTATCGTTTTCTCTTGTTTCATGATGCCACACACCAACAGTTTGAAGAATAAACATACTATATTACAAAGAAAAATAGGGTATGAGGTAGAGTTACTATAAAAAAAGTAGGGTCAACGGTAAAATAATATTATTAAATACTTCTCCGTCCCAATTTATGTGACATTCTTTCCTTTCTAGTAAGTCCCAAAAATATTATACAACACAAATATCAATGACTTATTTTAGACTACAAGTTTCAAAAAACTTATTTTCATGCTTAAACTTCGTGTCAGTCAAACATCTTCACATAAATTGAGATGAGGAAAGTAAACATTAAGACAATATGAAAGAAAGGTAACAACGCGATGACACTAAACCGGACGTTATATACAATAAAATTTAAATAACAATCAAAACAACTATTATATTTAAAGTAACAACATGATACAACACAATAACTAACAACAAAACAAGCTGTAAGTGAAAAAAAGGAAATGAACTTAGGAATGGAAACTCACTGTAGAATAAGTTGGGGAGCATTAGGAACTGGCAATGTATAGCATAAAGTAGCATCCCGTGAGCTATCCATCGGATTTTCCTTTGAGGAATTTGCATTTTCTTCAGCGCGGTCTTTCATCAGATGAAATGGTATCAAATTAAACCCGTGGGTTGCCTTTCTTGAAATTCGCTGAATACCCATTTCAGATTTATCTTCTGAGACACAACAATTCAATACAGATCATCAAAAATGAAAACTTCGATTATGTGGGTATGTGTGCGCGTATACATAGATGTTTGAAATGTAAGTGAAATAAAATAATATGTTGATTAATTGTGTGGGTATTGCCTTTCTAGATATTCCCTGAATACCCATTTCAGATTTATCTTCTGGGACACAACAACCACATATCCAGTGAAATCCCACAAAGCGGAGTCTGGGGAGGGTAGAGTGTACAGAGACCTTACCCCTACCGTGGGAGGTAGAGAGGTTGTTTCCGGTAGATCCTCGACATAAGGACAAGCAAATCAAAGCAATATAAAAAGTCATGGCAAAATACGATAAAAGCATAACAAAAAGCAGTCCGGGAAAAAAAAGAGCAGTAACTCCCACCAATAACACGATAATTGAAATACAAGAAGCAATAGATAGCATTCTGAGACACAACAATTAAATACAAATGATAAAAAAAAATCTAAACTTTAATGATGTGGGTATGTGCGAGCGTATACATATATGTTTGAAATCTAGGTGAAATAAATTTAAAAATTGTTGATTAATTGTGTGGGTATTGCCCTTCTTGATATTTGCTTAATGCCCCTGAAACAAAACAATTCAATACAAATTATCAAACAACAAAACTTTGGTTATGTATGTATGTTTGAGATGTAGAAAAAGGGCAGCCCGGTGCACTAAGCTCTTGCTATGCGCGGGTTCGGGGAAGAACCGGACCACAAGTGTCTATTGTACGCAGTCTTACCTTGCATTTCTGCAAGAAGCTGTTTCCACGACTTGAATCTGTGACCTGCTGGTCAGGTGACAACAATTTTACCAGTTATTCCAAAGCTCCCTTCCATATGTTTGAAATGCAGGTGAAATAAAAAATAAAAAAATGTTGATTAATAGTGTGGGTATTGCCTTTTTAGATATTCGCTGAATACCCATTTCAGATTTATCTTCTAAGACACAACAATTCAATACAAATTATCAAAAAACTGAACTTTGATTATGTGTGCATGTGGGTGTATACATGTATGTTTGAAATGTAGGTGATGAATTGTGTGCGTACACTCTATCCTCCCAAGAGCCCACTTTGTGTAATTACACTGCGTATGTTGTTGTTATTGCCTTTCTAGATATTTGATTAATACCCATTTCAGATTTATCTTCTGAGACACAACAAGTCAATACAAATTATCAAAAATCTAAACTTTGATTATGTGGGTAAGTGTGTGTGTGTGTGTATATATATATATATATGTTTGAAATGTAGGTGAACAGAGATTTTTTTCACCTGAATTGGATGAAGGGCGACGAATAAGAGAACGACGAAGGATTTTCCATCGAAGTGATGATGCACTTGTTGTTGATTTTGCGCTATTTGCTTCCATTCCTTTGCACTTTCTTGAACTGCTTATTTTACTCCTCGCTTTCACTTCTGGGTTTGTGACTTGTGTTAACACTAGTCTCTCTCAATCGTGTATTTGAGTATTTCAGTTATATATAAAAAGGATATTACATTATGGGGTCACTTAATAAATAAATACAGGTAATTACCATAATCACTAAAGGTAATGATGGAATTATAAATATCTACATCCCTAAGCAAAGGTTTTGAATGTTTTACCCCCCAAAAGTGAAATTGTTCGTGGTAAGCTCGGATTAGTCAGATCCTAAAGAGAGTAATGGACGGTGGGCGAAAATGAAAAAAAAAAAAAAAAACAGCATCACATATGTGGAGGGGCCCGAATACCACTAACACTTTGATCATTCAACCAACAGGAGCAATCGGTGACGTCCACAAACGGATAAGGACGTAGTCAATCCAAGCTAATGATTCGCGATTACTATAAATTAGTTAACTAATACATTTTTTTAATATTTAATTAATAAAAAAAATATATAATACAAAGAATAAAAAGTTATATATAAAATTTAATATATAAAGTCAGACGAAAAAGTAAAATTAAATAAATAAAGCACGGACTATATCTTCTTATAGTTTCATAATTATATAGTCGTCGAAGAACACTTCTCTCAATTTTAGAGGTAAAGTTAAAGCTCGTTATATAAATAAAACTTTATAATGTAATACGAATTAGTGATTCATTTTTTCGTCTTCCGATGATTTATGTAGCCGTTGTTAGTAGTTCTAATTTAATTTTATTAAAAGTTGGACTAGCATATTAAGTTAATTGCAGTTAAATTCTTCTATAAAATTAAGAGGCGGCGCGACATTGAGGAGACATAACAACAATGACCATTAATCTAATATACCTTGAAATGTACGCAATTATAAATTTTATGAGCATCTTTTATTAAATACAATAATATTGAAAGTCAAATTAAATGCAAAGAACAAATTTTAATCAAGAAAACATAACGGAACTGAAAATTAAATAGAAAATGTGAAAGGATATTGCATTGTGTACCTTACAACCAAGAGGATATGATTTGAAGACTTCTTTACATATTTCACAAATGACAAGTATTGGTTATCCCTTTACCTGGTTTAGTTGTGGCTTTTCAATCAAGAAGACAACTTGGCGTTGTTGATAATGTGTAGTAATGGTTAATAGTTTTAATTATTATAGTTTTATTAGAAGTTGAAATCGGATGTTAAGTTAATTGCTGTTAAATTCTTTTGTAAAATCAAAAGGCATCGTTTAATTATTGCTTTATTCATATTTTTATTGAAGTCCAAGAGATCAAATATTTTAAGAAAGAAAAATGTGCTAAATTAAGTTTACTAAAATCTTGTGGGTAGATGAATCCCGTCATGGATCATTGAGGAGACTTAACGATGATGATCATTGAGCCACATGGGTGAAGTCACCTTAGGCAAAGATGGCACACCTTTCACCAAAAAATTAAGCGGTGTACATGAGTTAAATATTAGTTATTATGAGTATATATTTAATTTTACACACTCTTAACACAAGTGAGAAGAAAAATTTCACATCCTTCACCAAATTTATAACTCCGCCACTGTTGAGCCAATATACATTAAAATATTGGCAATTATAAATTTTATGAGCATCCTTGATCCAATTCAATAATATTGGAAGTCAAATTAAGCGCAAAAACAAGTGTTAATCAAGAAAACATAACATAGAAACTAAAAAATAAATAGAAAATGTCGAAGGACATTGCAACCAAGTGGACATGTTTTATTTATATACTTCACAAATGACAAGTGCTGATTATCCTTTTACCTTGTTTGTTGCGGCCTTTCATTCAAGAAGACAACTTGGCACTGTTGATATTGAAGAGATGTCTAAATAATAAAATCATGGTAGAATACCTCTTTATATTGAATCAATACCATATAGACGTTGGGCAGACAATGATCCGAACACAATCCGCTAAAAGAGTGATGTTAGAACATAGCATTTTTCTGAATCTATTAGATGAAAAGAAGTGATAACAATTAGATGAAAAGTTGGGATAGTAAATGTTAAACGAGGTAATATACCCGTGATATACACTGAATATACAGCAGTATATATCACATGTATACAGAAGCAGTGGCCCAGCAAAGCAGTGGACAGTGGCCCAAGTCGCTGAGGCCCATCACGGGATTTGGCTGTCAAGCCCATCACGGGTAGTGGCTGGATTTGTATATTAGGAAAGTATATTTTGTGTATATTGTAGTGTATTTGTTACCTAAGTTAGGATATACACTTACCGTAATTAGGATATACACTTACCATAATTGTATAGTTAGAATTATGGTAGAATAAGGTTTTAAGAATAGAATATAAATAGGATTCTCCTATTTTGTAACTTATATATATATCTATTCAATTAATGAAAATAATCAAGGGATTATTTCTTTCAGTAAATACTAATAATTGTGACTTTTATTCTTAACTAATAATAATAGGATAAGTTAAATGAGGAAAAACAAGGAAAAAAATGTCAAAAAAAAAGAGAAAAAAGATAAATATGTTTCTTGGCCAAACAGAGGTAACACATCACGCTCTTATTTCATAGCTTTAATATATATAAATATAAAACCCCACGGATCCCACACACAAAGCTACTCCTCTCTCTCTCTCTCTCTCTTTTGATCAATTTCTGACTAAGTTGAAGCAATTTTTGGAAGGGCACCGAAGAAGAGCAATAACACAAAGTATTATGAGATCTTAGGAGTTCCGAAGAGTGCTTCTCAGGATGATATCAACAAGGCTTATCGTAAAGCTGCTATTAAAAAACATCCCAATAAGGGAAGCGATTCTGAAAAGTTTATAGAGCTTGCCCAAGTGTAACACCCCGTAAGTTTGACAACCATACTACCGTTAGATGTTATTTTATGTGGCACCTTTTAATAAAAGAATTTCATAAATATAATTTTATTGTTACTATTTTTTGAATATGTCATAAAATATATATATGATGTGAGAAATTTAATAAATGTGATTTTATTTGTTATCAGAATAAAAATTATTTTCTGATAAGAAGAGTTATCGTTTTCCGTTTCGAGAATTTTATAGTACAAAAAATTTGTGCTCTTCGTATTTGGTGGGAAAAATTAGAATTTGGTAAAATAATATTCTTGAGTGTCATAATTTTCTGAAATCTTAGTCTATGTTTTAAATTTATTATTTATTTTAGATTTATTAGGATTATAATATAAAAATAAGACTTAATAGTTTATTATATATATATATATATATATATTACTAGGATGAGCCTTCATTTAATGGCTATGTTGATGACACCTATTAGTAGTGGTGTCAACAATCTGGCAAACGGTGGGTTTAATGTAATGATCCATCGTTATTTATATTATTATAATTATTAGATGTGTATATAACATTTAAATGTTTTCAACTCTTTTTATTGGTCACGTACAGAATAAATTGCTACACTCAAAAGTTTGTTCAATTCACTAACAAAAGTTATATACTCTACTAATCCTAAAAGGTTTGCTTATAAGTATCATTCCCAGATCCAAATACTTTTATTTTTCAATCTTCTCCTTATTGAGTTTTTAGTTTGTTATGCCATTTTTGTGGTTAACACTTTTGGGGTCGTTTGGAACTCACAGGACTACCGTTAGTTAGAAAGCAGCCAAGGTATGTTAAAGACAAATTATTTCTTTTTTTGGCATGCTTCATGTAACGAAACGTAAACGTAATATTATTTCATAAATTATTCTACTCTTAGTAGTTAAGAATGTTCATGTTGTTGAAAGCATGTCTATATATGTTCCCAAATTCTTATTGAAGTATATGAGAAAGATGTTAATATTCCCAATGTTAGCCGAAGATACAAGGATATTATGTCATCCGATAAGTTCAGAATGTTTTATTGTCATTCATGCATTTGCATTATATTCATGTATTACCCTGGACCCACATGTGTTATATACACTACTATATGGGAAGCATTATATATATGTAGGTGATGGGAAAAGGGAATGACGTTATATACGCACACCACCTATAACTGGTACATATATCACGAAAAGGAAGATGCCCAATGAGGCCAAAATGATATGATGCCCACAGAGGCCAAAATGAAATGATGCCCATAGAGGCAGTTATGGGAAGAAAGATGCTCGATAAGGCCAATATATATATGTATACCGCATTTACATTGTGCATGACATTTAAGCATATTATGGCCCTCAGAGGCGTTCATTACTGGTTGGTTGTTTTCTGTCTCAGTTTATTATTATATTCCTGTTATACTACTGTTCATGCCTGACATACTCGATGCATCAGTCGTACTGACGTCCCTTTTGTCGGGGGACGCTAAGTTTCATGCCCGTAGGTTCACGTAGGCGAGACGACGATCCACATTAGTAGGTTAGGTTGCTGACTCAGTGGATATTGGAGCGCTCTCTTTGTTTCCGAGTGTCGGTCAAATCTTGGTACGGTAATTTTTGCATGTATGTATATGGGTATGGCGGGACCCTGTCCGACCCTTATGATGTCATGTACTCTTTTAGAGGCTTGTAGACGGTGTCCTGTGTATAGTAGTCATGTATGGCCTTGTCGGCCTTGGTATGTATATATATATAAGTTGGACTTTCTGGTTAAGATTTTGCATAGTTACTTTCCGGTGTATAGTTTCTATGGGTCAGCAGGGTACTAGGTGACGGTCCTTGTGTCCGTGATTAATTATGATTAGATGTTGATTGTATGCTTAGTGGTACCCGGCAGGTGAGGTCTAGGGTCCCCATCGCGGCCCTTCGGGTTGGGTCGTGACACCAAGCTTATGAGGTTTTGAGTGACCTCGAAAAGCGTAATATGATCATAATGATGAGGATGCTCTAAAGGAAGGAACAAGTGGTGGAAGCAGTAGAGGTAGAAGACAAAGAAGAGGAGAGGATGTTATCCACCCTCTCAAGGTTTCTTGGGAGGATCTTTACAATGGGACATCAAAGAAGCTTTCACTATCACGCAATGTGTTATGCGGAAAGTGCAAGGGTAAAGGGTCCAAGTCATGTGCTTCAATGAAGTGTTATGGCTGTCAAGGGTCTGGAATGAAAGTTTCTATCAGACAGCTTGGTCCATCCATGATCCAGTAGATGTATCACCACAGTGTAAGAGAAAGTTGTGCAGGAGAAGAAGGAATTGGAAGTTCACGTGGAGAAGGGTATGCAGAATGGGCAGATGGTAACATTCCTGGGCGAGGCAGATGAAGCGCCAGAAACTATCACTGGAGGCATAGTTTTTGTCTTGCAACAAAAGGAACATCCTAAGTTCAAGCGAATGGGAGATGATCTTTTTGTTGAGTACACATTGACCTTAGCTGAGGCCCTATGTGGTTACCAGTTCATCTTGACTCACCTCTGCTCATTAAGTCCCAACCTGGTGAAATTGCTAAGCTTGATCAGTTTAAGGCTATCAATGATGAAGGAATGCTGATGTACCAAAGACCTTTCATGAGAGGTAAACTATACATTCACCTCACTATTGATTTCCGAGTCATTACCAGAGCAATGTAAGTGTCAGAAATGGAACTGGATGAGTGTGAGGAGACTACTTTGCATAATGTGAACATTGAGGGCAAGATATGAAGGAAGCAGCAAGCTGCCCAAGAGGCATACGACGAAGATGATGGTGGTGGTGCACAGAGAGTTCAATGTGCATAGCAGTAATTTCGTAGTGTTCTGGTATTTTCTATCTTATCATAGGGGTAGATTACTAGTAAAGGATTTGGATATTTATCTTGTGCAAAATGACACTGAGCAGAATTGTACTGCTTGACTATTGCAAGTGTGCTTAAATCTTTACTAAAAAAAACTTTTAAAACAAGTTAGATTGCTCTCAAAGTGATAAAATTTCATATTTTACACCGTCAACAAATATAATATAATTTTTCGAAACATTAGATTAGGCTCCGTTGACAAGTAAGGTTTCGTATTAATCTAATTCATTGTAATGGTTGCTCAATTATTTGGATTGCTCTGCTCAATTCCTTACAACGGATGGAAAAGAAGATTAAGAAGGTAATTCTAGTGGAAGTAAAAATACTAGGTAATTTCCTCATATCTGTCCAAGTCTTGGTGGACAAAAATTATCCGGACATATGCTAGTGGGAGGTAGCAAATACTTCGTGAAATTATCGAGGTGCGTGCAAGCGGGCCAGAACACCACGGTTTCCAAAAAAAAAAAAAAAAAGATTAAAGGAAGTCTGAAAGCTGCTGAATATCTGTAGTTACTTGCAAAGTTGCACTTGTACACAGATTCAACCAAAAAGAATGACAACAAGAATCCATGTTTCATTGGCACTTCTCACAGTGTTCAAACAATCGAAAGGACTGTAAACTGGAAGAATCCATCAATCAGACAGTATAAATTTACATGGCATTTTCCCGAATCAGAACATACTGGCAAAGTTGTAATTGAGACCAGGAAATGATATGACCATCATAACAACATACACTACAATTTGAAACACAACATTCCAAATAGGCCTTTGGCATATCAAGCTTCTTTCAAATGATAAACGAGTCTTGCGAAGTTTCTGGGCCAACTCATGCAAGAATACCAAATATTTGCACCCGAATAAGCCCCAGATGCAGTAAAAGAGATGACAATGAGAACATCAAGGTAGCCTAGTGCAATACCATTTCCATAAACTTTGTGATGAAACTGAATTCCAGTAGTAAAAGGGTGAAAAGTTGCACAAAATCCTCACATTAATGAATTTCAAAAAAATGCAAAGACTACTAATCTACATCCATTTACAAACATTTACACCAAAAGAATAATCAAACCCCTCGAATAAGTCCAGGCACATCTTTTCACTGATCACTTAAAAAATTGGGCATCCTTTAACCACAATCCCTTCAGCAGTCGGACATTTAGCCAATGGGCATCGATCTGCATCACTTCCCCACCAGTCAAGCCTAACATGCTCCATTCCCAAGCATAAATACAACAACACCCCCATGAATGCTAATCCAGCATCTAACGCCCCAGATAAAACATAATTGTGACGACTCCACAAATTCCTATAGTATCGATAACCAACAAATCCAGAAAGAAAAGCTATGATGATCCAACTGTTGTAGTTTACAGAAGTAGCTGGCGGCATATTCATTATCCCAGCTAATAGCACAGGCACTGTGATTAACCTAATCCACTGCTGGTTAGGGAAAGTCTTGTGCGCAATCCAAACGATGACAGGAGCTATAGCTCCAAATAAGAAAGACCAATTCAGTGCAGAGTAATGGCCAAGATTTCCAAAAATTCTTTGCGGCCCAATCAAACCCCAGATGACTGAGGCATCATAGAATACATGATCGCCTGGGCACGTCCACGGGCTTCCAGGAGGAAGCAAAGCCCTGTCACAAATATCTGGGACAGTGTCCATAAGCCACCATGCTGTTCCAAGATGCACTAAAGCTGATATCAAGGTTCCAACAACCTGATTAAAGAGTTAAAAGCACAAAGATTACAGCTTGTAGGAACCGAGATAGTTTCACGTGCGAACATGTACGGATTTACAGATGCAGAAGGAAAGAAAAGCCAACCTGAGCCATAAACATTGCTCTAGGAGGAATCTTCATGTAATGTCCGAGCTTCAAGTCCTGTAAAAAGGTTAGTCCCTGCTTCATGCTGATATAGCCGTACACCTTAAAGCACATGTTAGCTACTGGATATCCGGGGTACAAGTACCCAATTATGTACTCTGTGATCACATTCAAACCAGGAGTCTGTGCAAAAAAAGATATTGCAAGGTTAGAGCCACAAGGAATTTCATCTGGTATTTGAATATAAAATAGCTTGTATATCTTCATCTAAGACTGCATTATGCAAAATCCCGATGCTCTCATCTAGAGTATGCCAAAATCCAAAATCATCTAGAATGTACAAGACAGATACCAAGGCAATACAGTCAAATCTCTCTATAACGGCGGCGTTTGTCTGGATACCTTTTGGCTACTATAGCGTAATGTTGTTATAGAGAATGCATAATATGGTTATCAAAGAAAAGAGAACATATAAAATAACATAACATGAAAAATTGGTTCCAAAGAAAATTTGACCGTTATAGAGGAATGTTATTTTAGAAGATGATTATTATAGAGAGGTCTGATTGTACATGAAAAAAATGCCAGTTTTTTTTCCTTATATAAGTACTAATCTCAGCTTGTGTATGGCAACATATCCCTATTACTAATGGAAAAATTTGGTTATCCCAAAAAAATGGAATAAACCATAGGATAGGATGCAATTAACAAAAGAGAACATATAATACAACATAACATGAAAAATCGATTCCAAAGAAACTTGGCCGTTATATTGAAATGTTGTTATAGAGGATGATTGTTATAGAGAGGTCTGACCGTACCTGAAAAAGATGCCAGTTTTTTCCTTATATAAGTACTAATCTCTGCTTATGTATGGTAACATATCCGTATTACTAATGGAATAAACTTGGTTATAAAAAAAATGTAATAAACCATATGGTAGGATGCGATCAACAAAAGCTATGGATGATTGCAAACAGCTATGAAACAGAATATAGCACATTACTTGGTTTGTGGTAGCAGTGATGACTCCAACCGGAAGGGTGAAAAAGAAAGCAAGACTACACGCCAGCAACACACCCCACCATGGTAATTGGAGCTGTGATTTGTAATATTCACAAATAACCACAGTTGCAGCAATATTTACAAGAAGAATGCTTAAGAACCACCATTCAGGAACTTGCTTGTATTTTCTCATCAGTTTTGTGTGAATATCCATTTTCTTCTCTTGGAAAGCAGACTTGCTCAGCTGCCATAGATCTCTACATATCAAAATCCAATGAGTTGATATTTGTTGTCGTGTACGCTAAAGCCAAAACTAGCTCAATACTCACACTAGTAACATAGAGATTATAACAATGAAGAGTTCCACTTATCTTTTTTTTTTCCACATTACGGAGAAGTTTTTGCCTTTTTGCTTCCCTCAATAACATGAAAATCATTTAGTAAAGAATTCAGGGGAATCAAAAAAAAAATTAATCACGTAGAAAGCCTATTACATTTATGAGCACTCACGTGTCAAAAGCTAATTTAATAAGAATTTACACATGTCGTTTGCAAATTACTTTTTGACTCGTGGTATGTCGCTTGCAAATTATTTTAAATCACAAATTGAAGATAGTAATTTATCTCATTCTTTCTGATTTAAATGTTTTAGCATAGACATTACTATATCGACAAATATTATATTCGGCGAAATCTGTAACTATATTAGTTGTAAAGTGTATAACGACCTACATACAAAGATATTCCTGAAACATTACAAAAAAAAATATCTTTTTGATCTTTTGTGACAATTTAGATGTGAAGCGAGTTGCACCAAAAGCACATTATAACATTGTAGAGGTATGGACATATAGACACAGATACATAGAATAGAATATAGACAAAGAGATATAAATGCAGAGATACACATAAAAGGCATGCAAACTGCAAGTATTAACATTTGTCCAAGATTGAAAGTTACCGTCCATGGAAGAGGAAGACATGAACGACTGTGGCACTGAGGCAGGCAAAGCTAAACGCATAAGTCATTGAAAAGAAAGTGCTGAGATAGAGAGGGCCCTCGTGCTCATATGCATTGAAATCAATATGGAAATTCGGATCAATAATGGCTGAAATGTTGTATTTTTGACCATCTGATGTGAAGAGGCCATCTGAGAATATTGGAAAGGTCTTGGCTTTATACACATTGGACCAGTACATAAAAGGTGTAACAACATACATTATGAGAAAATATCCAGCAGCAATGTTTGCAGTGGCGAACCACGGACTAGCTAGTGGGCTTCCAAGATATGAGGATATACTAGACCAATCGAGTCCAATGGCACCGATTCCAAGACCATGAAGCCCAGAACCCAACTGTTGGGCAAGGACAGAAGTTGGAAATATCCAACATAGCCAGGAAAGGGAACTTAGCATTGGGAAAAGGTAACCTGGAAACACGTAGTAAGCAAAGCTACATAAAAAGGCAATGAGGAAGAACTGGTTTCGCGTCAATTCATTCTTTGCTCTCTCTTCTTTTTCATGAAGGGCCCTGCCATTCAGAAGTGAAAACCTCTATAAGATTATTAATCTTTAAAACCATGACAACAGCATTTTATGAGTTCTACAGATTAATATCTTCAGTTTCAGCAATTAATATGAAGTTAAAAGTTAAGATAGTCGAAAGTAAAATAATTTACAACCACTTTGATTTTTAAAAAAATGATTTACGGCCACAAGTGAAAGAAGTCATTTTCCCCTTTGATCAAACTGTTATCCGAGGATAATACATTTTACATATATATATATATTAAACCTTGGATAACCTTAGCAAAATTTCTGACTTCACCACTGAATATGGAAGGAGTGGGTTGATATCTTACACTGTCGCTCAATTATTGTTATTATCCCAAAAAGTCATTTTTCTTTGTTTTATAACAAAAACAATTAGTGTCATTTCACTTACAAAGTCACTCAATCAATTCGAGTGATATTATCCATAGATACTTTTTTGACGTGGAATTTTTTTTTAAGTCAAACTTTCAAAAAGTAGAAAAGCAATCTATTTTAACAAAGCCACTTGTCGAACCGCTAAAATTGAATTGGTCAAATATATGAAAAACTATGTCCATATTTTAGGGTGGTCTTTAATTTTTGCCCTTCGGCTAAAAAAAATGACCGAAAATACTCTTGAGGTTGTCGATTCGAATCTCAACAGAGTCACAAAGTAAAAAAAAATCACAAAGCAAGATTTCATTAGAAAATATGTCTATTTGATCAAAGTTGTATAGAAATTATGCTTTATATAATTATGATTCCGAAAATAACTCTGAGGTTGTGAGTTCGAATTCCAGCAGAGTAAAAAATAAAAACAAATCGCAAGGCAAGATTTCATAGAAATTATGCATATTCGGCAAAGTTGTATAGAGATTATGCCTTAAGGGTCATAGTTTCTATGTAACTATGCATGAAGACAAAGTTACATAAAAAATTAAGATTATGCCTTGTCCGGCTAGTTAAACATGAACTATGCAGCAAGGGACATAGTCTTTGGTGGAATGGGCATAATTTTTATGAAAAATTTGTCTTGCAAATTATATTTTCTTTCCTTTTCTGTGATTCAACCGAAAATCTAATTTAGTAGACCCGCGAATAAAGAATAATTGATCTACAAATTTTCAAAAGTAGGGACAAAAAATTAAAATATCGTATAAAGGTAAATCCACGCAATTTTTTGAAAAACTATCCATTTTAACTAGTTATACTACGCCACGTGGTAAAAGCCCAGTTAAAATCCCAAAATAAAGGAAGTCCACAATACCTTGAAGTGGATTGGCACGTACCTGAAAAGAGAAACCTGAACAAGATTATGGGGCCACCACATAGCAGCGGGCTCCACCAAATACTTCCGAAAAATCCCGGCCCATCCAAAGCCCAATACCTGCGTCGTTAGCACTACAATAAACGATACCCAGAAAGTCAACTTCCTCTTATAGAAAACCTTGACCGCACTGACAATATGAATCGCATACGGATTCCCAGCACCAGAGTTGGCGAAAATCGTAATCAATACATGTTCTTTCACATTAAACGGTCCTGGATTCAGCGTACACTCGAATTTTCTCTCTTTAAAAAAAACTCGATTCGGGATAGTCATAGCCATGAGGTGACCTAGCCGTGACGAAATCAAAAATTTCATTAAGTATGTTTAAAATCTAATATTATATATCTACTATCTCTATACCAATTATACGAGAGTTGATCAATTTGAGAGTCAAATAATTATTTCTTTGATTATGATTTTATCTAATTCTTTTTATATTAATTATGCAGATTTATAATATTTTTTTATATAATTTTTAAATATGTAATTTTATTATAAAATACTCAAAGAATTTATATTTGAAATTGAGTAAAAAAAAATTATTTAACTCCCGAAATAGATCAACCCTCAAATATGCAGTATAATTTTCTCTAAACAAAATATGATCTTCCGATAAGGGTGTTCAACTGAGCATCTATGTAGCTCCGCCACTGACCTAGAGGAACCACTGCGATTTGAGCGGAAATTGAGCTGATTGAGAGCGGTTCACGGCGGAACCAGAAGAATTGGTTGAGAAATGAGAGGAGAATACAAGCTAGGGTTCCGAGAACCCACATTCGGAAAGTGACGACCGGAAGTGATTGGTCGTCGGTGATCGGAACTGTAAGTGCCACTTGCTCGATCGGTGAATTTTCAGATTGAGAACTGCTCGATACATCATCGCTATAGTGTGGAGATATCTCCTTCTCCTTCTGCTTATCAACTGCAACATTTCCATAGCCATAGATTCAAAATGTAAGTAAGTGCCCGTTTGGCGATGGATAAATTTCAATTTTTTTTTGGAATTTTATTCTGGAATCATGTTTGACATAGAATTGTTATAATTTTCTGAAATTCAATTTGAATGTTCTGATATTTGAAAAACTCCGGATATATGTTTTTATATCTTTTTACTTCAAATTACTCACACAAATTTAACATTTTCCAAATTGTATTCATGTCCAAATACTTGTTCAATTTTCAAAATATCATTTTCAACTTTTTGACAAATTTCACATTTATTTTGTTCAAATGCCCACTAAAAATGCTATTTATACATAGCAGTTCGGTGTACTTAGCTCCACATCGTTTGAAAAGAAAAAGTCAAACCACATAATCTGAATGTAGCATATCATCTATGGATTCAACTTAACGGTATTTTTAACATTGATATATATTACTACAATATCTAAGTTCTCAAACAATTTGAAAATTTGAATCCACAATTTCAAAAGTGTTAATAGATTCATAACCATCAAACATAAATCTTGAATCAATTCCTCCTATAGGCAGGGGCAAAGCTAAAGTACAAGTTACGAGTTAAGCAAAATCCAATAGTTTTAATCAAAATCATATATTTGTGTTGAGAAAATCATCCAAAACCCAGTAAGTTAGATTTTTCTGGAATCCAGAACTTATAAACTCAAAATTCTGGATCTGACACCGGCTATCGAAAGATTTTTTTGGTGAAAGTGTAAGATAGATAGAAGTGAAATAGCAATAAGGAGTAGAAGAATTTGTGAATGCTTACTAAGTGGAGCTGAGATATCTTGTTGTGTTTCTTCATGGTCAATCATGTTTTTCCTCTGTTACTGTATAAAGTCAACTATAGTGAAGGATTTTGTATTAGATTCAGATTGAAAGTGAACAACAAGAGGAAAAAACATGAATTTATGTTCTAAGTGCGTAAAGAATCTGATAATGGAATATCTATATTGTTGGGGATGAGATGAAGTGGGTAACATGTAAAGTGCAGAGTTGTTGGAAGTCAGCCATGGTCGAAACTATAGAAATTTATGGTGTTAGGACGGATAATGTTTTTTTATTTGTCAACTAGCAAATAAATATTAATCCCTCGGTCCTAACGTAAGTGTCTTAGTTTGATTTGACATGAAATTTAAGAAATAAAGGGAGACTTTTGAATCTTATGGTATTAAATTAAAGATGTGTGAAATCTTTTAAATCTTGTGATCTTAAACTTGATTTAGAATTGAAAAACTTACTAAATATATAAAAAAAAACACTCTTTTTGAAACAAACCAAAAATAAAACACTTAAATTGGGACGAAGGAAGTATATAGTAGGAGTAATAAACAAAGAAAATGAACCTGGACTACCTGCGGGTGAATATACATTTTGGTGCTCTTTAACACATGTTTGACATGATTTTACCCCAAACCCTACTCCCTCAAACAATAGGAGAAGGGGAAAAGGGTTACATTTGTTCGAGTTTTGTGTATGAAAAACTCTTTGGTAGGAAGCGCTTCTCTCGAATGAGCCTTACGTGATGTGAATTTGGATATAGTCGGGCTCCAACGTGAGTACCGAACACCAGGTGAAAATAAAAAAAAAATACATTTTTTCATGTATTATTCAAAATTGAGCAATTTTACCGCCCTTTAAAGTTTAGACGTTCAGTCTAATATAGTCACCCTACCATTAGAAAAAATATGTGTTTTTCCATTGGCCTCTAATGAAGCTCCAATCTGAAGATAATTTTAAACCATGATCGAAAGTTGAGGAATTGTCTTAATTTTTTTGGGGGGGAAATTTGGACAACTAGCATATAAATAAAGTAGAACTAGAAGTAATAATCAAAGATAATGAACCTGGGCCACCTGCGGGTGAATATACATTTTGGTGCTCTTTAACATGTCTTGGACAACTAGCATGTTTTTTGCTTGTCTATTTACTATTTAAAATTGTGCAATTTTTTTCATGATCTCTAATGGAGTTTCAATTGAAAGTAATTTTAAACCATGATTAAAAGTGGAAGGGCAATTAGGGCTTTTTTCTCTGAAAAATTCAGGCATGTAGAGCTCACTAATTCGCACTGGAATGTTAACGATGAGGATAATTATGCGATGATTTACTAATGACAAAGGTATGAATAGACCAAAAACATAATTGAATGCAAATTTGATCAATTTCCAACAGTACAGGCACAAATTTGGATCTTTTCCCAAGTAAAAAAAACTCTCTTATGGTGTACAAGCTGCAAACTACATGTGCTTCTACGTTTAAGATCAATTTACGGGATGATTTATTCACTTTGTATTATATTCAATACTCCTTTCATTTGGGCTGAGAGTGATGAGGGTGGGAAGGTGGTGCAAATAGGTGAAACTTTGTAGACGCTTCTAATATACGATGTTCTCTTAAATATAAAAAAGTTACAGATATTCTATTGGATAGTAAAAATCGCTCAATACTCACTCTGTCTCAATTTATATGTCATACTTTTTTTAGTCAGTCCCGAAAAAAATGACACATTTTCTTATTTTGTAATAATTTAAATTTAAACTTTACTTTTTACGCTTAACGAGATAATTTAAAACCACACAAATATCTTTGGTTTATTTTAGATCACAAAATTCAAAAATCTTTATTTATTTTTTAAACTCCGTGCTCAGTTAAATTACATCGTATAAAGTAAGACGGAGGGAGTATAACATTTTATTTGTTCACTCCCACTTCCACTCCTGGTAAAAGACATTTGGGACTATGTCAGAAAAGCATATGAGGATGTTATTGATTCCTAAAGACGCTATAAGTCTTGGTAAGTAATTTTAGATCGCCTCAGAAAAAGACTTCACTGTTTTGTAACAGTCAGAATGTCATTCGTCTTACTAATAGATCAAACAATTCAGGAGAGGACAAAGTATATTTCAAAATGAGTTAAGTTAAAAGGGAAAAGAACATAAATGACTATTTGGGTGAAACTATTGACACTGAATGGCCAAGAATTTTTACAGATAATTTTAGCATTTTAAAAATATTTTATTTTCTAGTCATTTTTCAAGTAATTTCAGCATATGTATAAAAATTGTATCATTATTGTATAAAATATGTATCACCAATGTACATGCATACGTATAAAAATTATATCATTATTATATAGAATATGTATATCTACAGTATATGTATAGAAAATATATCATGACTGTATAATGAATGTGTAATCAACGTATAATTAGTGTAGTAATGTATATACACTAATTAGTGTAGTAATGTATCATTGTTGTATATAATATATATATAGAAAATGTATCATACGTTCGGAAAATATATCATTGTTGTATAGAATATGTATAAAAAATGTATCATACATTTAGAAAATGTATTATTATTATATATATATGTACCTTACAATATATGTATAGAAAATGTATCATTATTATATAATTTAAAGGATAACTAAAAATATTAAAAGGATATTGTGCAAATAAATAAATGGTGCATACGTTAGAGTGCGAAATTTCAAAACACCAAAGTATAAATATACTATGTCCCAATTTATGTGGCATCATTTTCTTTTTGGTTTGTCCCAAAGAGACAATTTAACTTTATGAGATATTTACGTCCACATATTTATACAAGATTTGTTTTGGATCACACATTTCAAAAGTCTTCATTTATTTCTTAAATTTCGTGTCAATTGAAATGGAGTAATGTTTAACCATCAATAATGCACAAATCCAGTTTACACCAATTTGTTAACGTATTAAGAACCAACATTTGTAAAAACGGAACCCAAAGTACTAAGTGAACTGCCCATTTTCTTTGTTCTTGAAGCTTCAAGTCTGCCAGAGATATTTTCCAGTGCATTGGATGCTGGGAGAGAGAGGGACGAAATTTTAGATTTTGGCTAAAACTTATTTTTATTTTAGGCCTAAAGATTATTTCGAGTCATTTACTAAAAATTAAGTCTTTTTAAACCTTTTCTTTTAGGTGGTGGCAGACCATATTCTTTTCCCAAGTTAAAATGGGTCTAATTATGGGTCATAACCAATCCGCCCAACTTAATCCAACTTCCCCCTTTGTGCCTCCCTCTCCTTTATCCTTTCGGCTTAGCTCATAAAATTAGGGGGGGAATACAAAAGATAAATGAAGATGGAATAATATGTTGCAAAGTATGCCTACTCAGTTGTCTGCAGCAGATTGAAGACAAATAGAAAAGAAAACTCTACAAAGGTTACACAAATTCATAGAGAGACTAAGTTTGAGAAATCAAAGAGAAGAACATAAAACAAAAACATAAAAAAAAGGGAAAGAACGTGCATGTCCCTCAAATCAAGAAAAATTTCTCGCCCATATCTGAATTACTTTCGTACCAGAAAAATATCAAAATTATTTATCCGAAATGTCTCAAAATTATGATACCAACATGATATATAAATATACTGAGATAGTATCATGAAAGACTGCTTCAGTCTTTCTCTTAATTAGTCTTCCATGATATCATTATGGTATATAAATATACGAGATTGTAATATGAATGATCATATCCATTTATTCAAAAAGACATATTTTTCTATTAAAAAATCTCTATGATATCATCATCTTCACTACGACAAATTCGATTATCAGTGACGAATTATTTTGTCACTTAAAAATCACATTCGTCACAAATAATCTTTAGTGATGAAAAAGAATGTGTCACTCATTCGTCCCTAAATCATGGGTCACTAAATGTATACAAAGAAAATTTATTGTTCGTCGCTAAATAAAGTTGCATTAACAACAATTTTTTTTTTTGTATTATGACGAATCATCAAGAAAAGTATAAAAAATTGTAGTTAATAGTGTGGTTCGTCTCTAAAAATGTTATTATTACCGACAAAACTATCTTGTCACTAATTTGTTAGTTTAATTAGTAACAACAACTATTGTCTCTAAAGTTATATGTCTTTCGTAGTTGAACAAACGTAATTCCGTCACTAAAGATTGCCTTTTATATACAAAAAAGTGCTTCGTCCCTAAATATGTAAATTAGTGAAAATTTTACTTTTATAAAAATGATCTACAATATTGTAGCTAAAAATATTGATTTTACTAACAAATAGTTTCATCACTAAAAATTGTCATGATTAGTGACAATTACAATTGCGATAAGATACTAAGTTAATTCGTAGTTAATAAGAAGGTGATTTTGGGACAAAAGCTATTTTTGTAACTAAATGTATTTGTTAAATATACATAGGATATACACGATATACACTCATTCGTCCCTAAATCATAGGATAACTAAATGTATTTGTTAAAATTTGTCATGATTAGTGACAATAAGGTTTTCGTATCGACGGTCTCTCCTCTCTTCCCAAAATTTTCTTCCAAATCCCACGCTCACATATTGTTCTATCAGTATGTCTACATCACGGAACACGTTTCATCCCGCCCTTATAGTTTTTAACATCAAGAATCACATATCTCTTATTCTTGAAATAGAAAACGTCCAATATGCGACGTGGGCCAAACTATTCAAAATTCACGCATGCTCGTATCAAGTCATCCATCACATAATCCCCGCGGCTCCTTAGGATACGGAGGTACCACGACACGAGGATAATCCTAAGTTATGGACGACTCTTGATGCCACCGTCCTTCAGTGGATATATTCCACGATTTCTACCGACCTTTTGCAAACGATTATTGAACCCGACTCTACGGCGCAGGCGACTTGGGATAGACTACGTGATATATTTCAAGATAATCAAAATTCTAGAACTGTTACTCTTTAGCGGGATTTCTCCCACGTCCATATGGAAGATTTCCCTAACGTTTCGGCTTATTGCAAAAGATTGAAGGAATTGGCCGACCAACTCCGCAACATTGGCATGCCGGTTTCAAATGATTGTTTGGTCCTCCAAATGGTTTCAGGCCTCTCTGAGGCATATAGTGGTGTTGGCACACTTCTTCGTCAAAGCAATTCACTTCCGTAATTTTATCAAGCTCGTTCTATGCTTACACTCGAAGATGCGGGCATGGCTAAAAAGGCGGCTACCGGTACTAGTCATGTGGTTATGATGACCAAATCCATTGTTCATCCTCCCGGTTCCAACAAATCGGGCCAAAACCGCAACAACGGTGGCGGCAAAAAGGGAGGAAATAAGAAAAATAATGGCAAGAATCGCGGCGGTAACAATGGCGAGCGGAAACAAAGGTGGTGGTGGCGGTGGTGCCCCTCGGGCGCAAAAGAAGAACAACAGTTTTGGGCCCCACAGTTTGGGCCAAACAGTGGCAGCCCAGCGATGCAGCCTCACTAGCAGTGGGCCGACCAGCAACAGCAGATGCCCAACATGCAGTGGCCCAGTTTCGGTACTCTCTCTGGGCCGAGGCAGCAAGCATGGGTACTTGGACCTCGGCCCCCGCAGGCCCATCACGCAGTGGCCCCTACTTCTACCGACATCGAAGCCGCAATGCACACACTTGGATTAAATCCTCCAGACCCAAATTGGTATATGGACACTGGTGCCACTACCCACATGACATCTAATTCATGTACGCTCTCGTCTTATTCCAATTTGAGCAACCCTCGTGGCATAATTTTTGGTAATGATAATTCTATTCCAATTCGTGTTTATGGTCATAAAACTTTGTCTCCCCCTCATCCAACCCTTATCTTGAAAAATACCCTACATGCCCTCAAATTGATTAAAAACTTAGTGTATGTCCGTAAATTCACCACTGACAATTCCATCTCTATTGAATTTGATCCATTTGGTTTCTCTGTGAAGAATTTCAAGATCGGGAGTCCTCTCATGAGGTGTGATAGTAGGGGTGATCTTTATCATATCATGCCAAGTTCTGGTCTATCGAGTCAAGCCTTGCGTCAGCATTTGCAGCCCTTGCTCCTTCCTTGTGGTATGCTCGTCTTGGTCATCCGGGTCGTCTATTTTGTCTTCCTTAGTTAAAAAATAATTTTATTTCATGTAAGGGTACGCGTAGTACTCTGAATTTTCATTCTTGTTCTTTAGGAAAAATTGTTAGACTGCCGTTTGTAGACTCTACTTCTCATACTTTAAAGCCATTTGATATTATTCATAGCGAATTATGGACATCTCCTGTTCTTAGTTCTGTGGGTCATCAATATTATGTTCTCTTTTTGGATGATTATTCTAAATTTTTATGGACTTTTCTGATAATGAAAAAATCTCAAGTTTCTTTCATTTTCTTAAAATTTAGATCTTTCATTCGAACCCAATTCGAACGAGAAAATAAAAAATATTCATTGTGATAATGGCAGAGAATATGACAACGGGGTATTTCGGGAATTTTGTGCAACTAATGGGATCAATTTTTGTCTTTCTTGCCTTCAGACGTCTTCACAAAATGGGAAAGCCGAACGCAAAATTCGTACCATTAATAATATTGTCCGTACTTTATTGATTCATGCTTTCGTACCCCCGTCTTTTTGGCATCATGTTCTATAAATGGCTACATATCTCCTAAACGTTCTTCCTTCCAAAGGTTTGACATATTCCTCCGCCCCGCCCCCCCTTCATATTTTATATAATAAGATTCCTCCGTATTCACATCTTAGGGTCTTTGGGTGCTTATGTTATCCGTTATTTCCGTCCGCCAAAATTAACAAACTTCAGGCCCGGTCTACTCCGTGTGTGTTTTTGGGGTTTCCGTCTAATAATCGTGGTTACAAATGTTTTGATTTATCCTCTAATAAAATCATCATTAGTCGCCATGTCATTTTTTATGAATCCCAGTTTCCATTTTCTAAGGTTAGTAATCATGTGCCCAGTTCGTATAATTTTTTGGAGGATGGTATATCCCCGTATATGATTCACCATTTTTCAGACATCTCCCGCACCCCAAATACTCCAGCGGGCCCACTGCTCGTTGGTCCGTCACCGCCCTCTCTGCCTAGTTTTGTCACTAGGCCAGTTTCAGCAATTGGGCCAGTCCAGCCCAATACTGGAACTGGTCCAGTTCATGCATCCGCCATTGTTTTTACTTTTCGAATTGGGCCAGCAGGCCCACTGCCTGCTGGTCCGTCCGTACCGAGTCCAAAAAATTCTCAAATTCCGTCCAATTCTTGCCTGAGTCATAGACCACTCACTCGTAGTTAACGGTGTATTTTTAAACCTAAAAGGCATTTTAATTTACATTCTAATGCTCTTAAATCACCCTTACCCCGTAATCATGTATCTGCATTAAATTACCCGAATTGGAAAATTGCTATCACCGATGAATATAATGCTCTTATTGATAATAAGACGTGGGAATTGGTGCCCCGTCCATATGGTATGAATATTACTAGGTCTATGTGGATTTTTGCTCATAAGGAAAATTCAGACGGTTCGTTTGGATATAAATATAAAAAAGGCAGTATTGGGACTGAGTTTTAAATTTAAATATAAAAAAGTTACAGATATTCTATTGGATAGTAAAAATCGCTCAATACTCACTCTGTCTCAATTTATATGTCATACTTTTTTTAGTCAGTCCCAAAAAAATGACACATTTTCTTATTTTGTAATAATTTAAATTTAAACTTTACTTTTTACGCTTAACGAGATAATTTAAAACCACACAAATATCTTTGATTTATTTTAGATCACAAAATTCAAAAATCTTTCTTTATTTCTTAGACTCCGTGCTCAGTTAAATTACATCGTATAAAGTAAGACGGAGGGAGTATAACATTTTATTTGTTCACTCCCACTTCCACTCCTGGTAAAAGACATTTGGGACTATGTCAGAAAAGCATATGAGGATGTTATTGATTCCTAAAGACGCTATAAGTCTTGGTAAGTAATTTTAGATCGCCTCAGAAAAAGACTTCACTGTTTTGTAACAGTCAGAATGTCATTCGTCTTACTAATAGATCAAACAATTCAGGAGAGGACAAAGTATATTTCAAAATGAGTTAAGTTAAAAGGGAAAAGAACATAAATGACTATTTGGGTGAAACTATTGACACTGAATGGCCAAGAATTTTTACAGATAATTTTAGCATTTTAAAAATATTTTATTTTCTAGTCATTTTTCAAGTAATTTCAGCATATGTATAAAAATTGTATCATTATTGTATAAAATATGTATCACCAATGTACATGCATACGTATAAAAATTATATCATTATTATATAGAATATGTATATCTACAGTATATGTATAGAAAATATATCATGACTGTATAATGAATGTGTAATCAACGTATAATTAGTGTAGTAATGTATATACACTAATTAGTGTAGTAATGTATCATTGTTGTATATAATATATATATAGAAAATGTATCATACGTTCGGAAAATATATCATTGTTGTATAGAATATGTATAAAAAATGTATCATACATTTAGAAAATGTATTATTATTATATATAATATGTACCTTACAATATATGTATAGAAAATGTATCATTATTATATAATTTAAAGGATAACTAAAAATATTAAAAGGATATTGTGCAAATAAATAAATGGTGCATACGTTAGAGTGCGAAATTTCAAAACACCAAAGTATAAATATACTATGTCCCAATTTATGTGGCATCATTTTCTTTTTGGTTTGTCCCAAAGAGACAATTTAACTTTATGAGATATTTACGTCCACATATTTATACAAGATTTGTTTTGGATCACACATTTCAAAAGTCTTCATTTATTTCTTAAATTTCGTGTCAATTGAAATGGAGTAATGTTTAACCATCAATAATGCACAAATCCAGTTTACACCAATTTGTTAACGTATTAAGAACCAACATTTGTAAAAACGGAACCCAAAGTACTAAGTGAACTGCCCATTTTCTTTGTTCTTGAAGCTTCAAGTCTGCCAGAGATATTTTCCAGTGCATTGGATGCTGGGAGAGAGAGGGACGAAATTTTAGATTTTGGCTAAAACTTATTTTTATTTTAGGCCTAAAGATTATTTCGAGTCATTTACTAAAAATTAAGTCTTTTTAAACCTTTTCTTTTAGGTGGTGGCAGACCATATTCTTTTCCCAAGTTAAAATGGGTCTAATTATGGGTCATAACCAATCCGCCCAACTTAATCCAACTTCCCCCTTTGTGCCTCCCTCTCCTTTATCCTTTCGGCTTAGCTCATAAAATTAGGGGGAATACAAAAGATAAATGAAGATGGAATAATATGTTGCAAAGTATGCCTACTCAGTTGTCTGCAGCAGATTGAAGACAAATAGAAAAGAAAACTCTACAAAGGTTACACAAATTCATAGAGAGACTAAGTTTGAGAAATCAAAGAGAAGAACATAAAACAAAAACATAAAAAAAAGGGAAAGAACGTGCATGTCCCTCAAATCAAGAAAAATTTCTCGCCCATATCTGAATTACTTTCGTACCAGAAAAATATCAAAATTATTTATCCGAAATGTCTCAAAATTATGATACCAACATGATATATAAATATACTGAGATAGTATCATGAAAGACTGCTTCAGTCTTTCTCTTAATTAGTCTTCCATGATATCATTATGGTATATAAATATACGAGATTGTAATATGAATGATCATATCCATTTATTCAAAAAGACATATTTTTCTATTAAAAAATCTCTATGATATCATCATCTTCACTACGACAAATTCGATTATCAGTGACGAATTATTTTGTCACTTAAAAATCACAGTTCGTCACAAATAATCTTTAGTGATGAAAAAGAATGTGTCACTCATTCGTCCCTAAATCATGGGTCACTAAATGTATACAAAGAAAATTTATTGTTCGTCGCTAAATAAAGTTGCATTAACAACAATTTTTTTTTTGTATTATGACGAATCATCAAGAAAAGTATAAAAAATTGTAGTTAATAGTGTGGTTCGTCTCTAAAAATGTTATTATTACCGATAAAACTATCTTGTCACTAATTTGTTAGTTTAATTAGTAACAACAACTATTGTCTCTAAAGTTATATGTCTTTCGTAGTTGAACAAACGTAATTCCGTCACTAAAGATTGCCTTTTATATACAAAAAAGTGCTTCGTCCCTAAATATGTAAATTAGTGAAAATTTTACTTTTATAAAAATGATCTACAATATTGTAGCTAAAAATATTGATTTTACTAACAAATAGTTTCGTCACTAAAAATTGTCATGATTAGTGACAATTACAATTGCGATAAGATACTAAGTTAATTCGTAGTTAATAAGAAGGTGATTTTGGGACAAAAGCTATTTTTGTAACTAAATGTATTTGTTAAATATACATAGGATATACACGATATACACTCATTCGTCCCTAAATCATAGGATAACTAAATGTATTTGTTAAAATTTGTCATGATTAGTGACAATAAGGTTTTCGTATCGACGGTCTCTCCTCTCTTCCCAAAATTTTCTTCCAAATCCCACGCTCACATATTGTTCTATCAGTATGTCTACATCACGGAACACGTTTCATCCCGCCCTTATAGTTTTTAACATCAAGAATCACATATCTCTTATTCTTGAAATAGAAAACGTCCAATATGCGACGTGGGCCAAACTATTCAAAATTCACGCATGCTCGTATCAAGTCATCCATCACATAATCCCCGCGGCTCCTTAGGATACGGAGGTACCACGACACGAGGATAATCCTAAGTTATGGACGACTCTTGATGCCACCGTCCTTCAGTGGATATATTCCACGATTTCTACCGACCTTTTGCAAACGATTATTGAACCCGACTCTACGGCGCAGGCGACTTGGGATAGACTACGTGATATATTTCAAGATAATCAAAATTCTAGAATCTGTTACTCTTTAGCGGGATTTCTCCCACGTCCATATGGAAGATTTCCCTAACGTTTCGGCTTATTGCAAAAGATTGAAGGAATTGGCCGACCAACTCCGCAACATTGGCATGCCGGTTTCAAATGATTGTTTGGTCCTCCAAATGGTTTCAGGCCTCTCTGAGGCATATAGTGGTGTTGGCACACTTCTTCGTCAAAGCAATTCACTTCCGTAATTTTATCAAGCTCGTTCTATGCTTACACTCGAAGATGCGGGCATGGCTAAAAAGGCGGCTACCGGTACTAGTCATGTGGTTATGATGACCAAATCCATTGTTCATCCTCCCGGTTCCAACAAATCGGGCCAAAACCGCAACAACGGTGGCGGCAAAAAGGGAGGAAATAAGAAAAATAATGGCAAGAATCGCGGCGGTAACAATGGCAGCAGCCGGAACAGTGGTGGTGGCGGTGGTGCCCCTCGGGGCAGTCAGCAGCAACAACAGTTTTGGGCCCCACAGTTTGGGCCAAACAGTGGCAGCCCAGCGATGCAGCCTCACTAGCAGTGGGCCGGCCAACAGCAGCAGATGCCCAACATGCAGTGGCCCAGTTTCGGTACTCTCTCTGGGCCGAGGCAGCAAGCATGGGTACTTGGACCTCGGCCCCCGCAGGCCCATCACGCAGTGGCCCCTACTTCTACCGACATCGAAGCCGCAATGCACACACTTGGATTAAATCCTCCAGACCCAAATTGGTATATGGACACTGGTGCCACTACCCACATGACATCTAATTCATGTACGCTCTCGTCTTATTCCAATTTGAGCAACCCTCGTGGCATAATTTTTGGTAATGATAATTCTATTCCAATTCGTGTTTATGGTCATAAAACTTTGTCTCCCCCTCATCCAACCCTTATCTTGAAAAATACCCTACATGCCCTCAAATTGATTAAAAACTTAGTGTATGTCCGTAAATTCACCACTGACAATTCCATCTCTATTGAATTTGATCCATTTGGTTTCCTGTGAAGAATTTCAAGATCGGGAGTCCTCTCATGAGGTGTGATAGTAGGGGTGATCTTTATCATATCATGCCAAGTTCTGGTCTATCGAGTCAAGCCTTGCGTCAGCATTTGCAGCCCTTGCTCCTTCCTTGTGGTATGCTCGTCTTGGTCATCCGGGGTCGTCTATTTTGTCTTCCTTAGTTAAAAAATAATTTTATTTCATGTAAGGGTACGCGTAGTACTCTGAATTTTCATTCTTGTTCTTTAGGAAAAATTGTTAGACTGCCGTTTGTAGACTCTACTTCTCATACTTTAAAGCCATTTGATATTATTCATAGCGAATTATGGACATCTCCTGTTCTTAGTTCTGTGGGTCATCAATATTATGTTCTCTTTTTGGATGATTATTCTAAATTTTTATGGACTTTTCTGATAATGAAAAAATCTCAAGTTTCTTTCATTTTCTTAAAATTTAGATCTTTCATTCGAACCCAATTCGAACGAGAAAATAAAAAATATTCATTGTGATAATGGCAGAGAATATGACAACGGGGTATTTCGGGAATTTTGTGCAACTAATGGGATCAATTTTTGTCTTTCTTGCCTTCAGACGTCTTCACAAAATGGGAAAGCCGAACGCAAAATTCGTACCATTAATAATATTGTCCGTACTTTATTGATTCATGCTTTCGTACCCCGTCTTTTTGGCATCATGTTCTATAAATGGCTACATATCTCCTAAACGTTCTTCCTTCCAAAGGTTTGACATATTCCTCCGCCCCCCCCCCTTCATATTTTATATAATAAGATTCCTCCGTATTCACATCTTAGGGTCTTTGGGTGCTTATGTTATCCGTTATTTCCGTCCGCCAAAATTAACAAACTTCAGGCCCGGTCTACTCCGTGTGTGTTTTTGGGGTTTCCGTCTAATAATCGTGGTTACAAATGTTTTGATTTATCCTCTAATAAAATCATCATTAGTCGCCATGTCATTTTTTATGAATCCCAGTTTCCATTTTCTAAGGTTAGTAATCATGTGCCCAGTTCGTATAATTTTTTGGAGGATGGTATATCCCCGTATATGATTCACCATTTTTCAGACATCTCCCGCACCCCAAATACTCCAGCGGGCCCACTGCTCGTTGGTCCGTCACCGCCCTCTCTGCCTAGTTTTGTCACTAGGCCGCTTTCGAATTGGGCCGGGCCGATCCACCCAATACTGGAACTGGTCCAGTTCATGCATCCGCCATTGTTTTTACTTTTCGAATTGGGCCAGCAGGCCCACTGCCTGCTGGTCCGTCCGTACCGAGTCCAAAAAATTCTCAAATTCCGTCCAATTCTTGCCTGAGTCATAGACCAGTCACTCGTAGTTAACGGTGTATTTTTAAACCTAAAAGGCATTTTAATTTACATTCTAATGCTCTTAAATCACCCTTACCCCGTAATCATGTATCTGCATTAAATTACCCGAATTGGAAAATTGCTATCACCGATGAATATAATGCTCTTATTGATAATAAGACGTGGGAATTGGTGCCCCGTCCATATGGTATGAATATTACTAGGTCTATGTGGATTTTTGCTCATAAGGAAAATTCAGACGGTTCGTTTGCACGGCATAAGGCTCGGTTTGTGGGTGATGGTAAGACTCAGCAGATTGGTGTGGATTGTAGGGAGACGCTTAGTCCAGTGGTCAAACCAGCTACCATTCGCACTGTACTCAGCTTGACTCTTTCGAAAGCATGGCCCATCCATAAGTTAGATGTGAAGAATGCTTTCTTACATGATGATCTCAAGGAAACAGTGTATATGCATCAGCCTTTGGGGTTTAGGGACCCCAAGTATCCTCATCATGTATGTTTATTGAAGAAGTCCTTATATGGGCTTAAGTAGTCTCCACGGGCCTAGTATAAGAGGTTTGCCGACTATGTTTCGACTATTGGGTTCACTCATAGCAGGTCGGATAATTCCTTGTTCATATATCGTTGTGGTTCGCCCTTGGCTTATATACTATTATATGTGGATGATATTATCTTGAATGCCTCTTCCGATGCCTTACGCTAGTCTATCATGACAATGCTCACTTCTGAGTTTGCTATTAAAGACTTGGGGCCCTTGAGTTATTTTTTGGGGATTGTTGTCACTTGTCATACAGGTGGATTGTTCTTGTCCTAGAGGAAGTATGCAGCCGAGATCATTGAGAGGGATGAGATATCATCCTGTAATTCCACTTCCACTCCCCTTGATACTAAACCCAAATTGGGTGCTACGGCCGGCGCGCCATACGAGGACCCGACCCACTATCACAGTCTTGTAGGGGCCCTTCAGTATCTCACATTCACGAGACCAGATATTACGTATGCCGTACAACAGGTGTGTTTGTTTATGCATGATCCTAGGGTTGAGCACATGAATGCGCTCAAACGCATCATTCGGTATATTCAGGGTACACTTGACTATAGCTTGCATTTATATCCTTCCTCGACGTCCACACTTGTCTCGTATACAGATGTTGATTGGGGTGGTTGTCCGGACACCAGATGGTCTACGTCTGGCTATTGTATGTTTCTTGGCAATAATTTGGTCTCATGGTCTGCGAAACGTTAGTCCACTTTGTACCGATCAAGTGTCGAGGCCGAGTATAGAAGGGTAGCTAATGTGGTCTCGGAATCATGTTGGTCACGTAATTTGCTGTTAGAGCTTCATTGTCCTAATCAGAAGGCGACCTTGGTTTATTGTGATAATATTAGTGTCATCTACCTTTCTGGTAATCCGGTTCAACACCAGCGCACTAAACATATCGAGATGGACATTCACTTTGTTCGCGAAAAGGTTGCCGACATCTTTACAAAGGGTCTTCACTCGATCCTTTTTGAATATTTTAGGGACAGTCTCAGCGTTCGAAGACCGCCCTCTATGACTGCGGGTGTGTGTTAAATATACATAGGATATACACGATATACACATGTATATCCTATGTATATTGGCTCTCGGGTTTGGCTACTTTGACCGTGTATATGGTCTATAGTGTAGGTAATATTTTAGTCTCCTAGTTTAGGTAATGTTGTAGTGTAATTAGTATTGTACACTTACCATAATTGTATAGTTAGTATCCAAGTAGAATAAGGTTTTAGAAGTAGAATAGGAATATGATTCTCCTATTATGGAAATATGTAAATTGTATATATACTCTTTCAATTAATGAAAATAATCAATGGATTATTTCTTTTAGAGGGACTCTTAACACCCACCTCACGTACATGGGTATACATCTGGTGTGTGGGCAAATTTTATGGGAGCCCAATATCGAAAATAATGAATTGGGCGAGCCTGAATATGATACTACGTAAAGAAATGAATTATGGGCCTAACACAATCCAAAAACTAGCTCATGAAGGGACAATTGTCTAAGTACATGTAAGCAGACATTGTACCCTTTAACCCATCAATGTGAGACTCTTAATCATTGTAACTTCTCCTATTTTTAAAATTCAGAATTCGGGTTCATTGCAACTCGTAAAAAAGATTGCATGTAAAACATGACTTTGATTTCATTCAAACTCATAATTAATTTCAAATTGCTTGTAATCCGTGACTACGAATTTGTTGTAAAAATAAACTTGAACTCAAATCTTTTGAATAAATATTAATGAACATTCATACCTGAACCTTGCGGAATACTCGGAATTGAGAGTCAATCGAATAGGGATAATTAATATAATCAGTATTTGAAATCACCTAGTACAGAAGAGAAAAGTTATCTCAAATAATTGAATTTGGATGAAATAATACTGAGAGAAGATTGCATAAATCAGTGATGTAGAGATAAAATATTTGGTTTATTTCAGAATATTTCGAATATGGTAAAGAGAGAAAGATTTGAAATAGAAAATTTTTGTTTAAGGATTGGAATGAGTCCTTTAATTTATGGTGATCTAAGGTTTTGTTTATAGCATTAAATCAGGGATTATAATTATCTATTGTGATTTCATATATTACTATATATGTAATAAAATACTTTATATTTGTAATATTCCAAAAGTCCTATTATTATTATTGTCTATGTAAGTCTTAATAATTGCAACACCACGTAAAACATATATAAAAATCTTAGGGCTTGTTTGGAAAGCCACTCAGGTAATTAGAATTGGGTGTAATTACACAATTTGACATGTTTGTTTGATCAAGTAATTACAAAGTTAGGTGGAAATTCGGTGTAATTGAGAGGGTGTAATTACACTCTCCAATTCTCAAGGGGGGGGGGGGGGGGGGATTGAGTGTAATTACACCCTAATTACATGGTTCCATTTTAGTTTCTTTCTTTTTTGTTTTATTTTTTTTATTTATTTATTTTTATTTCTATTATTTTCATTTATTTTTAATTATTTTTATTTTAAAATATATTTTTCTTTTTATATTATTTATCTTTTATTTCTTCTCATTCCCAACCTTTACTTCTTGTGGTTCCATGTAATTACTCGTATTTTTTATTTTTTTATTTTATTCATTTAACATAACCGTGTTATCATTCTAATTTTTGAAGCTACACCTCTTAATATTAGAAATAATGAGTCATTAACAGACTTGCCATATAATGAGTGACGTTATTAAAGTAGAATTTTGTTGTGAATGAGGTTATAGACTTTTATTTTTCCTTTCTTTTGATTACAAGTTACATTGGAACTTACTTATGTAATGTTGAAATTTGACATAAGAGTATTATGTTAAATTTTTTCTTTTGAATTTTGAATTTAGGTTATATTTTTTATTTTAATTTATTTGATTTAGTACTATTGACTAGTTATTTCATGTTGCATGTTGTTTATTTTTCATTACCGTTGATAGATTTTTTTTTTGTCAAACATTTGAATAAGGTTATGAAATTATATTTATAAATATTATATTTTAGTCAAACATTCAATACATGACGTTCTCACAAAAAAAGTCTGTTTTAAATTTTATAATTAATTAAAATAAAATATTATTAATTTGAAATATATACCCAAATATATGATTATTAATTAATATAATTTTAAGAAATAATGTGTTATTAAATAACTAATTTAATATTATTTATAAAGGCACATATTCTTTAAATATTAATTTCAAAAAATTTATTTTAAATTTTATTTTTAAATTAAACTAACTGTGTAATTACACTTGTGCAGCCAAATAGCACGTTTGTATATGACGAACAAACATGTTGTTATAATTACAATACTATGTAATTACTAGATTGTGTAATTACTATACTAGTAATTACATCAATTTCAATTATCAGATGACTTTCTAAACATACCCTTAATATTAAAGCAGCTTAACCCCATTTAACACTTATCAATAAAGAATCCGTTCTTAAAATTTGAGTCTTTATTGCTTAAATAAAAATCTCAAAAACACTTTTAATTCAATCTCCCACCTTACTTCTTGGGACGGCGCCAAGTATGATTGAGAATATATTTCTTTGATTGGCTTTTGAATGCCATAAGAAAGGTCAATGCAATTTTACTAAACTATATATAAGTTAGAGATCTATTGAGACACGTATCAATCCAGAAACATTGTAATTAGGGATAATAATACTCTTGGCTTTTTGGTAAATTCTAATTTTAATTCTTATGATGTATGATTAAGCACATTTAACATTTTAATTAATTAAAATATATATTTTTGGTCTTTTTATATAAAACGTATGATATACTTAGATTAATTTGGAACTATATTACCTTCAAATATGAAGTAATAACACAATTATTAATTAGTAAAGTTTGTGAATATCAATAAGAAATTATACATTTCAATTAGGAAGATTAATTGTGATTAGTTAAATATCACAAGGACTAAGATTATAAATTGTTGATACTTGAGGGACTAAAGCACATAGAACTGACTATAGTCAAATATTCCTAATATATAGAAGAGCGCAGAAGTACCTGAAGGTCGCCACGATTTTGGTAATTTCATTATTTAATTTTTGAGTCTTCCCATCCCACTTTGAATACAAGGTTAACACACATTTAGAAATTAATAGGCAATTCAATAAAAATAGTACTAACTTATAACATGTGATAATATTAGGTAAACTAACCCAATAGGAGAAAAAAATGTACAAATGTACTATATAATTATTAGACCAAAATATATTTGCTCCACAAAGATATTTATAAGGGAAGTGTGTACATGTGACTAAAACATCAAGATCTCTCGAATATATTTGGCTCGAAGATACAAAAATATCACTTACCTTATCAACGTTAAACCCCTAATTTTCCTTTTAAATACATGTAAATTTGTAGCATCTTTTTCTTTAGAAAGTATATAGATCAAATAAAGTTGTTCCCAAGTTAAATGTCCGGATGCCAATTTCTCACATCATATAAATACTACGAGATTTATCACTAATTTGTCGATAAATAATCCGTCACTAATATGATTTTTCCCCTTAAAATCTACTGCTAATTCGTCATTAAATGGAATCGGCTATGAAATTTTATTGTTTAGTGACGGAAGTTGTCAGACGCTAATTTCTATTTCTTTTGTAGTATAACCTGGAATAAACTATATATGATCCGAGTAAAAATACATATAACTTAAATCTATTATTTATTTAAAGTAATAATTCCTATGCTAGCTTCACTGTATTTTTTGTGTGGTTTGTACCTCGTCGGAAAATTATTAACTCCACAAAGACATTTAATATTTATGGAAAATCAATGTGACTAATGGAAACTTAATTCAAAATCTATCGAATATATTGCAAAGATCAAAGTATATTACTTTCCTTATCAACTTTAATTACCCCTAAGATGTTCCTTTTAAATACATGTACATTATTATTCACTACTTTAAAGAATATTGCATGCGTTCCGGTTTCACAATATCTTCAAGAAACAGTTCCCTCAAGTTGTTCAAAATAATCAAGAAAAATTATGCAATCGCAGTGTAAAAAACACAATTAGCTCACTTATAAGTTATAACTAAGGTAAAAATAATAAATAATTATGATAAAATTACTGTAATTAATAAGCTGGTAACAATAGTAACCAACCCGAATTAAACTACGATGATCGGGTAAAATGTATGTATAACTTCATTAAATCCATTATTTATTTAAAGTTCCTAGGCTAGCTTCCACAAACACAGAGACATTTATATGGAAAGTGATCAATTTAACTAAATGAAAACTTACTTCAAGATCTCTCGAATATATAGCTAATATACAAAGTATATCACTTCCCATTCAAAGTTAATTAATTAAAACCTTAACATGTTCCTTTTAAATACATGTACATTATTTATTCACAACTTTAAAGTATTGCATACGTTTCACAATGTCTTCATCAAGAAACAATTCCTTCAAGTTGTTCAAAATATTCAAGAAAATATCTCGTATTTTCTTCATTTCCTCAAATAATAATCCCTCCAACGACAAAAGAATTAGAAAAAAAACTCAATCGATGTCTCCATGTACTTACTCCTCAGCATCGAGTCTTTATGAATGCAAGTGTCAATATCATGAAAAAGAAAGAAAAAAAGTTCAAAAAAGGAGAAATATTTATTTGCAAGAGAAATTGCAATATGGCCAAGAATTGTGGAACAAAAGAGTTGATTATAATTATGATGAGAATATTTATTTATCAGATAGTGAAGATGATGATGAAGAAGCTACGTTTGAGGAGAGGCAAATATTGGAGCAAAAAGCAGAAGAATTTATTAGGAGATTTTACGAAGGTCAGCGTATACAAAGGAAATACTCGGAGAGCAATTTTTGAGAGGCTAGTTCGTGGAGGGTAAGAATATTTGGCAGTTTAATATTGAGGCGAATTCACGATGTTAAGTTAATAGATTTGTGAAATCATAGTCTTTTTTGTTCATTGAGTTATGAGTAGATTATTTATATGTATTAAGTGATTTTTTTTTACACAAATACAAGGTCTAAGTCAAAGTTATTGAGTTTTATCGAACTTATAACTTCACCAATAAATTCACCCTATTTTAGCCGGATTATCTATGATCATGTCTTTCTTTTTTTTTTTAAAAATTTAACTAGATGTTGATTAACTTTTTAGCCTTTTTTCTCGTTTTATATTTCATGATACAAAAAATAAGTAGAAAGAGCTAGAATTCTTAGCCCCTCCCCTTTAACTCCTTTATTATAAATTATTAGTTTATGAAGCTATCTCATATATATCAAGTAAGGAGACTCGGGATTTAAACTTAATTTAACCCTAGAGCAATTTTTGAAGCTCCTCTATTACTTGTACTAGAGTTTTTCCTAATTTACGTCAGCATAATATATTTTTGTCTTATTTGCGCAATATTATTTATCAATGGAACAACATTCAATTGAATCCCCTACCTTGACTAATTAACTCGACTCTTGTTTTCATTAAGTTCATTGTTTAGACAATTAATGTAGTTTAATGAACCGGTTAACTATACACTGTTTTAGTATTATTTTATAGGTTACATTATATTACTCACACTAATTACCCGGATAATTATCATCCTCTAGCAAGTGAATACCTCTTGGATAAAGTAATCAAAAAGCAAAAATCTATAAACACAAACATTAATAACTATTTGTCTGTCATGCAAAAAAAACGTAACTATAAAGACAAATAATACTTATTTTGACAGAAGAATGGGAAACACGATAATTAAGCTTCTATTTGTGAAGGGAAAATCATGTCAATTAAGTTGAGAAACCATTTTAAATTTAATTTTATATGAGAAAATGTAGTTTTATGTTTTCAGTGAGTATTTTCATGTACTAAAATTTCTAATTTTTTTTATTATCTTCACTAAACGGTTTCTTAAGAATCAATACATCACTTTTTCATTGTACTTGTTCTCTAGTATTCTGCTCTTAAAGACTCACATCAGCGAAACAGTAGGTGTAAACCGAGTCAGATCTAGAATTTAAATTTCACGAGTTCAACCTCTAATTTCTAAATATTGAACTGATTATACTATTCCATCATTCCACCCTTCACCAAGAGGCTTGGCAGGCTTTGATTTATTTTGCTCAGGAACTCCAACAAGCCCTAAAAGTCTCTTGCCGGCTAAATCTCAGTTAAGAGAGCTCCGACATTTGATCCTATGTACCCATAGAATGCTATGCATTCTTCTCCACTTTCGGATCATGCAAAGAAAAGCGCGCTAAGAAAGAGCTTCTAGTTTCTTCTAACGACTTGTTGGATCAAGTTGCAAGAGCTATATTTTACTTTTAAAACACAACCACTGCTAATTAGTTTCTTAACGATGATTATTCTTTTCAAAATAATTAAAAACATAAAACAAAATCTATACACATGTTTTAGGAGTCTATAATATGACATGGTTTAGCCTTTTAAGAATAAAACCTCTGTTATAGTAACTTCACCTCATTCCCAAACATTGTACAAGATTTTGTACTCCAAAACTTTTGATGCAAACAGATTTTCCTTTCCATCTGTAGAGAAGAAGCCATTCCCATCTACAAAGTGCGCTTAAAATAGGGATATTATCGTATGCATAGAAGTTTTTCAAGTAATCCAATTCCCTCGTGTTGGGCATTCAATGGCGCGAATCCAGATCAGTTGAACTTGTGAGTTTTAGACACCGAACGCTTTCAATGAGTAATGCAACACTTGTAAATACCAAAGCCAACTAAGGGTACTTCACCATCACCACAATCCCGAAATTCGTCCTGCTCAAGTTACATTAGATAATGAGTTTCTTTCACAACTCAAAAGGTAAAAGTAGAATACTAAATTTGCCGGCCAACCATGATAACCGAGCTAGGATATGGATGAGGTTTAGAAAAAAACCTTTCGATTAAATGGCCAATTTTGTGAACTTGGCAACGAAGAGTCCGCTCGTACTAGATGTCAAAGGATCAAACCGTAAGGTTTTCTGTATTCGACCACTCTTGCATGGCCAATTTTTAGCAGCAGTAATCTCTAGCAATTCTGCAACTAAATAAGAAAACTGACTACATCAAGAAGGCAAAAAAGGGGGAGCCGATAAGCGAAAAGGGAATTTGCACAAATGGCACTCACAAGGAATATGACTCAACAGTGTCTTTCACGCAATTCATAAGAACTCTAATGATGATTTATGATGCAGCTGAGTAAAACCCGTCTTGTGTAAGGCTTTTGTTGGATTTTTCACTTTGTTAATTATATTAGAAAGCATCTGCCAATCCCCTCGTACCCCCTTTAATTTAGTAGTCCCAGCCAAGTAACAGAAACACAATTTCCAAACTGTTCAAGTGTAACTTTCAAAACAGCAGTTGAACTTTACTATAGGTTTTATTTTATATATATGTAATGTAATTACTATTATTATTATTATTATTATTATTACAACAACAACATACCCAGTGAAATCCCACAACGTGGGGTCTGAGAAGGGTAGACTGTACGCAGACCTTACATCTACCTTGGTAGGTAGAGCGGCTGTTTCCGAAAGATCCTCGGCTCAGGACATGCAAAGAAGAAGAAAAAAACAACCAGGCCAGATCAAAAATTTAAAAATTTTAAACAGTATGCAAATGCTGATAGCAAACGCGAATACGCCATAATAGCGCATCCTGAAAAAGAAGGAAGAAGCAGTAACTAACACACATAAATGAGATAAATCAAGTACATTAAAGAATGCATAGCAGAAGAAATACAACTACAGAAGATTATAAAGCAATACTACGCCTATTCGTATGATATGCTAAGCGGCCCTACAGTAATAACACTACAACTACCAGTTTGTAAGCGTAAGTAGGACTACGCTCGACTACCTACTATCCCTCTACCCTAATATGTGTCATCCACAACCCCTTATCTAAGGTCATGTTCTTAGTAAGTTGCGCATGCACCATATCTCGTCTAATCACCTCTCCCCAATATTTCTTCGGCCTACCTCTACCCCTCATGAGCCCGTCCATAGCCAACCTCTCACACCTCCGCACTCGGGCATTTGTGTCTCTCCTCCGCACATGTCTAAACCATCTCAACCTCGCTTCCCGCATCTTATCCTCCACCGAGGCCACTCTCACTCTTCCCCGAATATCATCATTTCTAATCCTATCCCTCGTTATATGTCTACATATCCATCACAACATCCTCATCTCCGCCACTCTCATCCTATCCTTTGGGTGTGCGACGTCTTGACTGGCCAACACTCCGTCTCATACAACATAGTCGGTCTAACCACCGCCCTATAAAACTTGTCTTTTAGTTTTGGTGGCATCTTTTTATCGCACAAGACTCCAGATGCAAGCCTCCATTTCATCCACCCTGCCCCAATACGATGTGTGACATCGTCATCAATCTCTACATTCCCTTGGATAATAGACCCGAGGTACTTGAATCTTCCTTTCTTCGGAATGACCTGAGTCTCAAGCCTCACCTCCACGCCTGTCTCACGATCGCTCATGTTGCTGAACTTGCACTCCAAGTATTCTGTCTTGATCCTACTCAGCCTAAACCCTTTAGACTCCAGAGTATGTCTTCAAACCTCCAGTTTAGCGTTCACCCCGCTGTGAATCTCATCAATCAAGACTATGTCTTCTGCGAATAACATACACCATGACACCTCCCTTTGGATTTGTCGCGTAAGTCCATCCATCACCAAGGTAAATAAGAATGGGCTAAGAGTTGATCCCTGGTGCAACGCCATCATCACAGGAAAGTGCTCCGAGTCTCCTCCCACTGTCCATACCATGGTCTTGGCTCCGTCATACATATCATTGATCACCCTAGTGTACGCCACAGGTACACCTTTAGCCTCCAAACATCTCCAAAGAACCTCCCTAGGGACTTTATCATATGCCTTGTCGAGGTCGATGAAAACAATATGTAAGTCTCTCTTCTTCTCCCTATACAGCTTCACCAACCTCCTAATAAGATGAATGACTTCTGTAGTCGAATGCCCCGGCATGAATCCAAACTGGTTCTCGGAAATAGACACGCCTCTTCTCACCCTCATCTCCACAACCCTTTCCCAAACTTTCATAATGTGGCTTAGCAGCTTGATACCCCTATAGTTGTTGCAACTCTGGATATCACCTTTGTTCTTGTACAAAGGAACCATTGTACTCCACCACCATTCTTCGGGCATTCTCGCCGCCTTAAAAATGACGTTCAACAACTCAGTCAGCCACTCCAAGCCTGCCCTGCCTGCTCTCTTTCAAAATTCAACTGGGGCCTCATCAGGCCCGGTCGCTCGTCCCCCGCACATCCTGCGAACAACACCCTCAACCTCCTCAATTTTAATGCTTCTACAGTACCCAAGATCCCGGTACCTACCAGATCTCCCAGCACAATGCCTATCTCCTTTTTCGTTCAAGAGTTTATGGAAGTAAGACTGTCACCTCTGCCTAATATGTGCGTCCTCTATCAGTACTTTGTCGTCCTCATCCTTGATGCACCTCACGTGATATAAGTCACGGGCCTTCCTTTCACTCGCCTTGGCTAGTCTGTACAACTTCTTATCCCCATTTTTTTCTCTAATTCCACGTACATGCGTTCAAAAGCCGTCATTTTCGCCGCCGTGACCGCTAGCTTTGCCTCCTTCCTCGCCATCTTATACAGTTCCCAATTCGTCCACTTCTCCACTTCATCCTTGCTTTCTACCAATTTCGCATACGCCACTTTCTTCGCATCCACCTTCTCTTGAACTTTACCATTCCATCACCAATCCCCTCGATGCCCACCACGGCTACCCCGCGGGACCCCTAACAGTTCTCTAGCCACCTCCTGGATACAACTGACCGTTTTGTCCCATATACTGGTCGCGTCCATACTACTCCCCCAAGCCCCCTTGGCCGTCACCCTCTCCCCCATGTCCTTTGCACTAGCCATGGTCAAACTCCCCCATTTGATTCTCAACCTGTCATCCACAACCCTTCTCTTCTTCTCCATCTTGATCTCCAAATGCATCACCAAAAGCTTATGTCGGGTTGTAAGACACTCCTTTGGAATAACCTTGCAGTCTTTACAAAGACCGTTGTCAACCTTCCTAAGGAGCAAAAAATCTATCTGAGTCTTAGCCATCGAACTACGAAAAGTCACCAAGTGCTCCTCCTTCAGGAACCTCGAATTAGATATCACTAACCCAAAAGCTCTAGCGAACTCCAAAAGTGAGACGCCTCCCCATTCCTGTCCCCGAGGCCAAAGTCTCCATGCACGTCGTCGTAGCCCCCTCGGAAGTGACCTGATATGTCCATTGAAATCCCCTCCACAAATAACTTCTCAGTGGATGGTACTCTTGCCACCATCTCGTCCAAATCCTCCCAAAAGCGCATCTTCTCCTCGGCCAAGCCGGCCTGCGGCGCGTAAGCACTAATAATGTTCATAGTGGACCCTCCAACTATCAACTTAATCGTCATTATCCTATCATTGACCCTCCTAACCTCTACCACTTGGCCCCTTACCTTGCTGTCTACCAAAATGCCTACCCCATTCCTATACCCCGACCTACCCGAGAACCATAACTTATACCCGTCCACCTCCTTAGCCTTAAGTCCTACCCATTTGGTCTCCTGGACACATGCTATATTAATCTTTCTCTTCTTAAGAATCTTAACTAGCTCTATGGACTTCCATGTCCAAGACCCTATTCTAAGCCTAGCATCTCCCCTACCCCGCTTACCCCCCCCCCCCCAACCCTTCGCCCCCAACCGAGAACATGACCCTAGTCTACTATCAGTCGTCAGAGCCACTAAAGCAGCTATAGACTAATCGGCTATTTACCCTAAAACAAGCAGAAATCAATGCGAAACACACAAATCAATGCGACACTAGAGGACCACTAGACACAACAAGAAACAAATTCAATAAGAGATATGAGTGAAACAGAGGCGAAGCAAAAGCAGATCACTCGTAGCCAGAAACTTCTACTACAATAGACCCTAACCCTAAGCAAGAATACCAAAGTACCTAAACAGAAATCACAATAGGAGAGGATACGCCTAATACAACAGAAACATATATGCAAGATTGATACAATATCGACAATAGACAGAGCAATGTCAAAATAACTGAGCAAGAATGATGGAAACTGGATGTGCAATCGCCGGAGCCACTGCAGTTCGTCGGAAATCTTGTCGTATCGTCGCCGGAAATTTGTCTGTTTCGTCTGTCGGGTCTGACACTGTTCTCCGACGCGAACCCCACACGCACACACACGAAGCAAGAGGGGGAAATGGATGCAGCGGGGAAAGAAGACTAGCGGCGACGGTGGTACACGTCGCCGGACTCCGACCAGTAAAACAAAGGAAAAAAAGGCAGGAAAAAAGAAAGAGATCGGGAGAGAAGCAGAGAGGAGAGAGGAGGTTCGAACTCTGTACCTGGTCACCGACGGTGGATTACGCCAGCGTCGATGACGGTGGGTGGAATTATTATTATTACTATTAATAATATTATTTGATAGTTAACTTTACTATAGGTATATACCATGGATAATGAACAACTTCAATCACATATGTGATTTTATCTGGCACCCAGCTTGTGAAATCACAAGCACCTTAAGCTATCAGTTTCTAAATTAATTACAAAAGCAAAATATTACCTGCAGATGTGTTCTCTGAAAGGAACCGCTCGACTACATCTTCATTCTGAGCGAAGGTTAGACTATTTATTTGGTACACACAAAAATAAAGAAAGGGTTTATAAGTATTTAATAGAATGAAAAGAAAGAGGATCTGTAGCTCAGGAATACAAGTAGATGAACCTGCAAGTGCTGTAGACAAGGACTCCCCCAACTCTTAGCAATCTGAATCCATTAGTCAGAAGTTGCAGCTGCAAGAAACGAATAAAATACTGAGGCAACGACCTAGGAAAAAGCAACACTAGAGCAAATAGAAAAGCCAGAATGACAAATGAAGCACCAAGAAAAGAGTTTCACTGAAACATTGAAATTTAACTACATGGAGCTGAATTTAGAAAGATTCGTGTATTCATGAGAGATGATTTTGAGGGCAATAAAGAAGGAGCAAAAGAGAAACTATGCCCATCACCCAGAAGTAAGAAGTGTTACATGGAAAAAGATATAGCTGCAGAATCTTCCAACCCACATAGCACAAGAAACAAGTTCTATCTTTTTGTGATGATAGAAACCAGACACCAACTTTTCTTGAATGTTAAGAAAATTTAAAGCCTGGGACAGGACATCTTCTACAGCCTTTCCTAATTAAAAGAGTCCCTACAACCAAGCAGCCCACAATAGAAAAATCATCCCCAAACTAAAGTTACAGTTGAACAGTGCTACTAAGACCTGGAACAAACACTTTTTTAATGGAAAAACTTGGAAGTGACATACTAAATTCATTTTGATATGCCTAATTGTGATTCTGGTTCTACGAATATTACAACAACAAACCCAGTGTAATCCCACTAGGTGGGGTCTGGGGAGGGTAGAGTGTACGCAGACCTTACCCCCTACCTTGGGAGGTAGGAAGGATGTTTCCGGGTTCTACGAATATTGAAGAGCAATAAACTTTGAATTGTTTTTTCTTATCACGCAACAACATGCATGTAAGACGAGATCTTGTGCTTCTGAGATATTGCTTTTAGAATTCTTTCCATGCCCTTTTCACCAAAAAAAAAGTCTCCAAATGAATCACAGGTTAGACCTAGAATCAATAGCATACCCACATTAGTATGCTCCCGCTTTTTGAGACCTAGGGTCCACTCTTGAGGAACATACAATTATCTAAGACTCAAGTATAGTATACATGTAATCCAGATAGCAAGAAATTCAACAGGAAAATTAGAAAACTACCAAAATTAACAACGGGGTGCAAAGTTGCATCTTTAGATTCTCAGGGGTTTTTATTCCACAAAATGCTAAACCTTCTATAAGAAATTGAATGCATCAAGAAGACAATGAAATTCTTGATACTACAACAACAACAACATAACTAGTGTGATCCCAAAAGTGGTATGGGGAGGGTAGAGTATACGCAAACCTTACCCCTACCTTGTGTGAGGTAGGGAGGTTGCTCCTGATAGACCCTCAACTCAAGAAAAACATTTTAAAAACAGGTTTGAAAAATACAAGAGTGAAAGAAGCTCTAATGAAAATACTAAGAAAAGAGAAATATTGACAGCAAAAATAGTAAGATAACCAAAGCAAAACAAACAACAATATTGAAATTCTTGATATGCTTATAATCTTCTTCTTCTTTTTTTTAAATGGTAAAGGTATTATTAATAAAGGTAACAAGAAGGTATAGAAGTACAGGACTCCAGAAAGACCAAAATATACTGAACTACATCAAATATGCAACTGCTAACTTCCTCCTAACATTTCTAGGAAAATCATAAACTGCTCCATATATGCTTATCAATCTGATAAACTGTTATACTGCGGTTTCTAATTTTTCCAGTAAGAGGGGAATTGTCATTAAGGAGGTTAGACAAACTATTATAAGCAGTTGAAGTTTTCAAACTATTACTCGCCACAAACCAAGCTTAATTATCCAAATTATACTACTAATATTTACGAGCTATGAGCCAATCTCTCTTGTTAACCCCTAGCTATTTCAAGGCAGAATATATATGTAGGTTTGGGAAAACAAGCTAACTTCAGCACCTGAAGGACAGTCAGATTATCGGTTCTTTCTGCATCTAGCACGCGGCGCTCAAGGGTTGTCCAGCCCCATTGTTCAAATTTCTGAACGTGCTTAATAGAACCATCATGAGTACATTCTGCATCCACAAGAACCTGACTTAAACTCAAACCAGTCAGTAGTTATGTAGGAAAATATAAGAAAAATGGCTTCAAGGCATTCAAACTGTTTAATAGAAACCAAAACAATAATCTTGACTTGATGATGATAGGTTTTTTTTAGAAAAAAAAGAAAATAAGCCATCAAGTCGGAGCAAAAACAATTTAGAGGTTAATAGTAAACAATTGGAGTTTCGGAACTATGGTGTACCTTGTCATAACCGAGCTGCAAAACCTCACTGATAGGCATCTTTTGATATAATACATTCTTTCTCATCCCAACCACCCCAGAATACCGACCATAAAATATAAGCTCTGGTTCTTGAGTTGGTGAGAATAGCTTGGAGACACCTTTTTCTCTCGCTATAGCTTCCTTCTTCCTTTCTTTCCATGGTCTGCGGGACTTCCACTCCCTATATACTTCAGAATTTTCTCCAGAAGCAAATTCATCTGCTAAATTAATAGAAAAACAAAATACCTTGAAATAAGACTATGACCAAAAAAGTTTGCAAAAATCATTAAGAAACAAAGAAGCATCTGCAACCAGGGGTTATTGAATGATAGTAAAATATTTTTACCATTTTCATTTTGCAACGGAGAGTCTGAACGGACCCTGACAGGAAGAAGGGAAAAGTTGGTTCCATCAGCAACAAAAAGACGACAATGGTCACTAAGACCGTATTTCTGTAGCATGGTTCTACAGGCCGCTAAACGATGTTTTGCAATGTCAACACCTGTCACAGAACCCGAACTGCCAAGAATGTCCAACATCATACAAAGTTTAGCACCTAAAAGAAGATATTAAGTGAGTTACAAATTGGCTAAATGCTGTATCAAAAGTCTATACAGGGTACTTGGATGTTTAAGAGCTTCTAAGATTTCACACTTGAACAAAAACGCCTATGAATAATTCATACCTATAGTACACGCTTCATTTAGCTATGGCCTTCTCCGGCCCCTTCTCAGCACTTGTCCAAAAACATATTAGATAGATTATAGGAATTTAAGTTGCTTTGATGTGTGCACTAATATTTGTTCAGTAAATAAGCTTTGATCACTCTGTAAAAGCTGTCTTATAAAGATATTTTAGTAAGTATATATGTACTTAGTTCTTTTAGTAAGTATATATGTACTTTTTTGTAGTAAGTATATATGTACTTATAGTGCAAGCTCAAAGGATTTCTAGCTATTTGTTTTGGTTTAAATAGCATAAAAACCAAAATCATGGGGTGCTTATAGTTATAAAGGCTTAATTTACTAAAACCATTGATATGGGTTTTATTTTATTTTTTAATGTCCTCTTCTTTAAATTTACAATGTTGTCTCATTGAATAAAGTTGCTGCCATGTGACCAGGAAGTCATGGGTTCAAGCCGTGGAAACGGCCTCTTGCAGAAACGTGAGTTAAGGCTGCGTACAATAGACCCTTGTGGTCCGGCCCTTCCCCAGACCCCGCGCATAGCGGGAGCTTAGTGCACCGGGCTGCCCTTTTTTGTCTCATATGTGCAGCAGCTACTTAGATGGATATGACATACTGATTGCTATTACTTTTTCCTACGACGATTTTCATTCAGATATTAACTTTTCCACTAAATATATTGAATAAAAAAACTACTATTAATCAGACTCGTACTCTTATTATAAAACAGGACTAGTATTTTTAATTCCAGATAGATGGTCTACATGTATAACTCGGATTACGAATATTATTAATGACTCTTTCAACTACTTATATACTTTTAAAGGCATCCACTAATTCTCAAGCTTTCTTTATATCCAAAACACTTCTAAATCACTCACAGCTTTCTTGCCATCTCTTAACAGTGTGCCCTGAACCAAAATTCTTACTAACATGTGAGGTGACCAAGTGCCAAAATCAACAGCCATCATAGAAGTTATTTTTTCCATATTTAAGTCAGGAGTTACCAGGTGCAGAACAAAGATCAAGGACATGATCCCCAACTGAAATGTCCAAAGCTGTCACAGCAGCTCCGGATGCCGCATCAATTCCATACATCTGGATACAAAAACAAAACAATTACTCAAAATCATCAACTATAATAGGATGGATCATATCTTATAATCAAACGCTAGGCTAGTTGCGTCCAATATAAGGCTGATTACTACAGGGTAAATAGCAAGAAGAATAAAAATAGTGTTGGGGAGAGAGAGAGAGAGGTATATATTTTTGTAGGAGCAGGAGACAAACTTCTATGTGGACTAATCTTTAGATGATATCAAGGAAAAGAATTTCATGAAGAGCGTTTTGGACATACTGGAAATCGAATAATTATCTCAAACTCAAGAGTATCATATTCACCAAGAGACATGATTTCAAAAGTCAAATGCCTCACCTTCCCTTCTTGGTATGCTTTCGAACTAGCAATTCGAACATCAGGTGGAAGATAATAGAAATTGGGCAACCAACAGACTTTTTCAAGCTTGCATCTAATATCAGTTTCAATTTCTTCAAGACAATCTTCATAACCGGGCTTTAACCTTCAGAAAGAAAAAGAATGTGCAAGCATAAGGGTCTATGAACACTGATCTTTTACACAAGTCTTTGTGAAGGCATATCCTATAATATAGTAAGAACGTGTGCATGGCGGAGTATGCTCTTCTGGAAAATATTTCTCTTGATGAAATCATTTTCCTACGTTTCGCTATCTTGAATTGTAAAAAACTGAAAATACATTCTTAAGAAAAATATTTTCCACCAGAAGGAGAAAGATGACTTCATTTATCTATGGGGGAAAAATCAGTTTTTCTGCAATTAGCCATTGTAAGATATTGTTGTCTACTTTAATGTTCAAATATATTACCAAAACACTATTATCATACCCTATACAATATCTTGTAGAAAACCATTTATCACCTACTTTTACGCACAACCAACACTGAAATATGATACAAAAAATTACTAGTTATACAAGGTGGAAATGGGTAAAACATTATGGAATTCGTTTTTCCCTTGCAAAAGGTTTTCCTCCATACTAAGTGCAACCTAAGCTTAGTAGTCTTTCATCCAAAAAAGAAAGTCCCCTTCAGCAAGTAAAAATACCTACCAATAAGTGTCAGCATACAAGTTAGGCATTGCTATTTGCGCCTTATAAAAAAAAGGCGTTGCTATTGGCTAACTAGATTTAAGTGATTCATCAATCCAGCGGAAGTGAAGAGTACAATCACTCAATCAGAAAGCATATGCCATATAAAAATAGCTTATTTGCATCCACTCTTGTTTAAAGTTAATAATGGAAAAACAATACAAAAAAGTACAGGAAGAGGAGTATAGACTTTTCAACTGAATAGTGAAATAAGATGTTAAATAGCATAATCAATTATGGCTGCCTATGACAGGTTTTGTAGAGTTGTTACAATTCTAATAGGTTGTTTTGAAAAGTAATAAGCTTCACAAGTATCACCACACTAGCATCTAAAGGTATGGCCTAGCGCCCAATGAAGCTAAAATGAACCATGGGATGCAAAAAGAGCTAGGATTTTTCTTCCTATCTATTTAAGCCTTAGGTGCACATAATTATCTGGTGTTTGCGCTGGTAGGAGGTAGTAAGTACCTGAATTAGTCAAAATGTGTGCAAGTTGCCCAGAGACCATAGTTATTAAAAAAAAGTAAGAGAATAGAGTGGTAATACTTTTTTTTAATAATCGTGGTGTGCGGGTCAACTTGTGTGCACCTCGATTGATTCCACGTGATACCTGCTACCTCCCACCAGCAACAGGTACCAGGTAAGTTTGTCCACCAAAGCTAGGACGGACGGATTTTTATATTTGCTGAGATTTAAACCTGAGACCTCATGGTTCTCAACCCACTTCATTGACCACTAGGCCACAACCTTGGGTGCTTGCTATCGTGGCAAAAATCGTTGTGATTTTTTCTCATATGTGAATAGAGTACCTTGTATTTGTGCTAATGGGAAGTAGTAAGGACCCAATAGATTAGTCAAAATGCACGCAAGCTTGACCATATACCACGATTAACTCAAAAAGAAAAAGAAAAAGTACCACCGCTATGTTCCCCTTATTGATTGTCATGGGAAGCAAAAGTTGAATACAATCCAGTAACTGACAAGACTTGCTACTTATTTAGTCATATCTAACAGAATTGGAAATGGTAACAAAGAAAACGAGCTAATGCACTAGAAATGCTTGCCAAAAAGTACCTTATATAACGAGGTGTAGAATCAGTGGCAGTATAAATTGAAGGATCCAAGCCATGCTGATTCAGAAAATTAAGAAAAGCATCTGGCAGAGGCAAACTTGAGGTTTCTTCCACATCCATCATCCACACAACTACAAAAAAAAAAAAAAAGACACTAAGTTTTATCACGTCAAGAAAGTGAAACCCATGAGGGGTAGTTAGGAAGCACAAATACATGTATTAAAACCATCGTACCGTATTTGGTAGCCTTTTAGTTGTATAAATTCAGCACACTAAGTTAATTTATGAATTATTTTATGCATGATAGAAATGAAAAAACTACTCACTTCAGTTCACTTTTATTTATCCACTATACTAATAAAAAAATTCCCTAAACTTATCGACTTAAGCATATAACATTAATTACTCATTTTCTAAATCTATTGAGACTAGACCAATTAATATAAGTATTATGGTTCATTTATTAGTTTTTAAAGAACGGACAAAGTCAATTGTGGAAAAGTAAAAGTGTAAAGAGAGACTAATACATGAATAACTATTACTGCTTAACTCTAACTGGCAACCATCTAACAGGCAACCAAACATTCTTTAATCCATTGAAAAAAGCTCTCCAAACACAGAAGTATTTCCACTGCTGAATCTTTTTTCACTCTAACAGAATTTTATGAACGGGCATACCTAGAGGTGGATTCATAATTTTGAGTTTATGAGTTCTGAATTTTAGAAAAGATAATTTATTGGTTCTGGATAAATTAATTTACATATTAAGTGGGTCGGAATACCTGAAGAAAAATCGTGAATGTAATATGCTGGATGATTGTTGTTTATGTACTCAAAAATATTGTAGAAATTGAATTTAGGGAGAAAAAAAGGGGAATTTTATTTTATTGGTAGCTCAATATACAATGAACACGAAACAGAAGAGAATTAGCAGGATTTGGGCAAGCAATCTGTTGGGCTCGGGTCGCACTCTAGTAGATACAGTGCATTTAATTGCACGGTTTTTCTTCAAATGGGTTGGTCTTTAATTTTTGCTATAAATATAATTGAACTTATGCATACAAGTACATAAATACTTTAAAATTGTTAAGCAAAAATAGACATAACTTTTGTGATATTATAATGTATAACTATGAATTTATATCTTGTAATTCTTTTTGATATTGAGGGGCAAAAATTAAAGACCACCACAAAATAGGGATACAAGTAAACTTAATTAAGCTACTTTTTTGGAGCCCAATATAAGCACGGTGTGCCTTCAAATGGAATGGTCATTAAATTTTGCCCTTCAAATGGGTTGGTCTTAAATTTTTGCCTTTCAAAATTAAACTTATGCCTATAAGGACATAAGTTCTCTAGATAACTTGTGGATATTATGATGTTTAACTTATATCCCTAAAGGTACACTCCATTTGAAGGAAAAAAATTAAAGACCTACACAAAATAGGGCCAAAAATTAAAGACCCACACAAATAGGGAAAAGTGCAAATGACCCGAGCAAGTGCACATATAGTTGGTTTTGGTCTTTGGACCCCTATTCAGTCGTGGTCTAAGTTCTTAATTTTTTGTAAATCTAAAGCACTTCAAAGTTCAAAATGATTTCATATAGTGTCTTAAGTTATAATCTTATCTAAAGTTCTGCATATTGATTATATAAGCAATTTTTTAACATATCCCAAAGCGAAACTTCATATATTTTTGTCTGAAGTCATAGGATTCTTAACAAGGGAAATTTGAAGGATAAAGACAAGTCAGAATCTTATATATCAATTTTGAAATCATTTGGAGTTAATTTTAAGCAAAATGTATGGGTGAAATCTGTACACAACAAGTTATGGAAATCCATCGAGATTTTGTGGCCAATTTTACCGGTTTATCATGATTTGTGGTTAAAATTTTGGCGATTCATTCGAATTTGTAATGAGACAACTTTTACCTATCAATTCGAAATCCGTCAGGATTAGTGGCCAAATTTTACTGATCCGTCAGAATTTTGGCCATAAAGTCCAATATTTTTTTGTGAGAAAGCGAGTTATGTTCATCAATTCGAAATCCCAGTGATTCATCCATATTTCTCTACCTATTGATAGCCACACATTCATTATTGCAAAACTTTCTTAATGGGATCAAAATTTAAAATGTAACTCTAAAATATCTTATTTATGCAAATTTCCTAAATGTTTGCATCCTTCGGTGAGGGAACGACTTCATTTAAAAAATAATTCATGCACAATAAGACCTCTAATCGTTTGCAAGTCTAAAGTCCGATGAAAATGGAAAGCTTGTTGGTAGACGAACCCGAAAGCTCGCAAAAAGCATGAAGCACATTGTCATTGTAGCCATGCGTAAACATAGAAGTATTTAAGGCATCATAAACCTTAGCATGCTCCAAAGCCTCCTTGTGGCGAGGGAGCACATCTTCCACCCTCTCCCAGACTTTGCCAAAGCCAAAAGACGGAACACTACAATTGATGAAACATCCATTGGGATTAGAAGATTGGTAGTCGCGATTTCCCGATCATTGTGGACTTCAACAGAGGGACATTCATATTTATGGCCTTGTCCGATAAGTTACCCATGACGTCTTTGGTCTCCTATTTAGGATGAAGGAATTCGGCATGTATCTTTCTATCAATTGGGAAGGCGCCGATCACCGGAGGCCGAACCTCCAAGGCAAGAACTTTGACATTCGAATTTCTTTGGTCGCTCACTATCTCTAGATGAGGATGCAGCGTATTGCGGTAATAAAAGTGCATCATATTGAGGGAAATTAGAGCCGTATAAATGCGTTTGAAAACCTATGAAAGGGATTAAAAAGAAAAGGTAAGGTTCATAGAGCATATCTAAAGACAAAACAACACACATTCAGATTTTGCCGTTATTTAAAAGAAAAAAAAGTAGCTGAGTAAATATAGACTCAATCTGATCGCGATTTTCGTATATGATGTAGCTTTACTAATCAGCTTTCCAGTGTCATAACACGTTTGTGGTTCCGTAATTCTTAAATCAAGATACGAGATTTTTTGTGAGGCCGCATAAAATTGGTACAATCATCATATTAGAATTCTAGGCTAAATTGAGAAAATTACCTGAGCGAATATATGAGCTTTTGATTGTGATTTTTGGAAATGTTGTAGCTCAGCAAGTCTAATTTCAGAAAAATGATACAGTATGTTACTCGACCAATTCTCCGAACAATCTTATACGGTCCGACGTATCTGGGAATAAGCTTACTCTTCTTGCCGAATCTCATCACACCCTTCATAGGCGAAACCTTTAAACATATCCAATAATCAACGACAAATTCTAAATCTCGGCACCGAACATCTGAATAGGTCTTTTGCCGACTCTAGACTGTCAACAGCCGCTCCTGAATCAACTTTACCTTTTCTACCGCTTGATGTACATCTGCGAAGAAAGTGACGGAAAAAAGTGACAGAGATAAATTTGAACAAGCTTGACGATCCACAAATTTATGCTCAATCATTGTGAGATCATGGGGTATTTATAAATGTTAAAAGTCGTGATATAAATTTGATTCCTACATAAACTACACAAAGAAATCAATGTTCTAGTTGAAATCAAAATTTGAAAAGTCTTAGACTTATGTATGCAAAGTCAATGTTCTCGCCAAATAAGGTTAGGCTTATGTATGAAGATGGTAAAGTTTGTTTTTGACTCAAAAAAGCTAAAGGGGCAATCATCAATTATTAGTCGCATATTCAGGTCGAGCTTGTGAACAAAATTATGATACTTTTAAACTCTTGATAACATCTTTTGATACAAAACTTGATTTTCCTAGCTACTAAATACCATTCAATATTTTGTATAAGCTATAATTCCTCAAATTGGAAAATGAGTTGGTAAATGATCAAAAATCAATTGGATCTCTTGCAAATTAAAGAATGTAATCATAGAAATAAAAGATTCTGACATGTGTTAATCAGGATAACTTTAACATGTCGACAATCAGATTGATATACAATTGAAGAGCTTGAGCATAGCCCAATGTGTATGAATTTAATTGAAAGACCAATTCAATTGGGCTAGTCTATCTTTTTAGACATGACATGATGAGCCCGCTCCATTAGCCGAAGGTCCATGTCATGTGTCAAATGATGTAGTGCGTCAAGTCATATCATGGACCAATAAAATCGTGGCACGTGCATAAGTGACGTAGCATGTCAAGTCAATATAAGATCCAATCAAATGTCGCCAAGTGTTCAAATTGGTTCAACCAATTATATTCATACTCTCTCTCCTAGCTGCAAGTATAAATAGAGGTCTCCATAAGGCCAAAAAACATCAAGAAAAATACATAGAGAAGCTTTCTTCTCCAAAGGTGATCCGCGGTAAGTTTTTATACCTCCACGTTTACGATTAAAGCTTAGCTCTGCATTCCTGGCGAAATCACAACAACAAGTAACATTAGTTTAAGAACAAGCAAAGCTTTTGAATTGACGGTCGTGAGGAGAATAATCAGAGGATTATATCCTTTTATGTAAGAATTTATATAGATCGTAAACCTCGCATATATTATTGTAATAAACTATTATTACTCATTGCTATTTTTCTAGTCTTGGGTGAAAATTAATTGTTATGAGTATTAAACAGGAGGAAAAGTCAACCGTAGAAGAGTTTCAGAAGAGGAAACAAGTCTATACCAAGTAAATGAAGAATTAAATTAAACATGTATATACCAAGTAATTTTAAATGAAGAATAGAATAACCACTCACCCAATTATTTAAATTAAAAATAGTCGATAAATATATAATATAATGTATAATTTTGTATATCGGTTGAAAAATGTAAAAAAATATATATTTGACAGGTATTTGTGTAAATATCTTTTTTTTTTTTTTCCAATTGCAGTTATTAAAAGTGGTTATATCATGTTATTTCCACCCTGAAAAGTGAAAAACTGTAATAATCCGAGCTATGTTCTACAAGAAAAATATTCCTTGCCAGTACATTCTTCAGTCATTATTATAGCAGATAGAAATCAATTGTTCACCAAGTAAACTTGAATTCCTTACATCATAAACAAATTGATTCTGCAGATTAATCATTTGATTCGTTAACAATGGTGCTCGAGGTCAGTTTTTTTTTTTTTTTTTTTTTTTTTTGCTTTTTTATTGCCAATTTTCAGTTCAATTTGTGAATTTTTGGTCTTGTAATTAGGTTTTTTCGCTTTCTATTACAAGCTTATTAGTTTTACTTTGCGTAACTATTTATCTCAGGCTACAATGATCTGCATCGATAATTCTGAGTGGATGCGTAATGGTGATTACCCGCGCAATCGGTTTGAAGCTCAATCTGACGCCGTTAGTTTCATTTGTGGTGCTAAAACCCAGGTATTCAACCTTTGCATAGCTTGTTGACTGCATTTTTGCTATAACAAACTGTGTATCAGTGTTATCAAAGGCGAAAAGTGAACCTAAAAAAAGGACCTAAAAAAGGGATTAAGTATAATGTAGGGTTTGATGAAAAAAGGGGCAAATGTAGAAAATATAAAAATGTCTATATGTAATTCGATGATAATAACTAGAAATAGACATAATACACTTAGATAGACACTTAAACTTGACCAAATAGACGTAATACACTTAGATAGACACTTAAACTTGACAAAAATAGACGTAATACACTTAGATAGACACTTAAACTTGACCACTTCCAACTTTATAAAATGATCATCTAGACACTTTCAAAATTTATGTGACATGTCAGTATCGGATGTCGATACATAGTGGGGGCGAGTTGATGTGTCTAGATGTGTATTCTCAAAGTTGGAGTGTTTAGTTGCAAGTTAAGGTATCTATCTATGTATTATGTACTACTAACTAAAATAGCTTATTGTTTAGTGTCATCCTCTTCATGAGGGAGCCCATGGGTAATGACAAATGCAGATCTAGGATTTGGAGTTTATGGATTACTACCACGGTATCGAGTTAATATACAATAATAATTGAGTTCACAGTCCAATTTTCTTATAGATATTTAGTGAATTTTTTTAACACTACATATACAGGGTTTGAGCAAAAATTATTGGGTTCCGGTGAGCCCCGTAGGTTACCCTTTGCCTCTGGAACAGCCACTGGGTAATGAGACACCTGCCAAAGCACTTTGATGTGTGTACTTAACTCAACATGTTTTGCACCTAGCTTCAGGGCTTATTTGCTCCTCAAATGAGATTTTGATGACACTTAAAATGTATATAGTTTAGTTATCGTTGAGTAGTGCAGTGGTACTCCACACCTACTGATTATTAACATAACTAGAAATATAAACAACAATTGATTTGGGAAAATGAACTGACAAAAGTACTCCTAACTGAAATAGTTATTGTTTAGTGTCATCCTCTTCAAGAGGGAGCCCATGGATAATGAGACACCCGCCATAGCCTTTGATCCCTGCACGTAAGCTAAACATGTTTTTCACCTAGCTTCTGGGCTTTAGTGCGGTGCAAATGAGATTTTGCAAAACACTGTTATGTATATAGTCGAATATTTTTCTAAAAATATATACTTATAGTAGGTTTGTGAATTATCACTGACTAGTGGGTGCAGTGATACTTTAAATGTTACCTTATCAAAAAAAAGTGGGTGCAGTTGTACTATGCACCTACTGATTATGAGTTTTACTCTTTTAGGATTTCTGTGAATAGCTGACTCAATGACCTTACAATGTATTTCAGCAATTTCTTACCTTTTAGTAAGCACCGAGACTATACTCTTGACTGTTCCATTGTGTGATTTGTGTTAATCTGTTTGCAGTCAAATCCTGAGAATACAGTTGGTGTACTGACCATGGCTGGCAAAGGAGTTCGTGTATTAGTCACTCCGACTAGCGACCTAGGAAAAATGTTAGCTTGTATGCACGGTAAGCTTCTCTGCATGGCTATGCTTTTCTTATTAGTAATTCATTACTCTGTAGACGCCATTACAATCACTCATGTAGGTTTTGCAGCTTGCTATCTTGACATTACATTTAATGGATGCTAGGTTTACTAGAACATTTTGAGATTTTGATGCCAAGAACAAGTATGGAAGATTAGTGATTGGTTTAGAATGATGACTATATGCGGTTGTAGTACCACTTATGTAGGATCTTGACAAAGGTTTTTCCAAAAATTTCTAGATAGTACTCTAGATTTGTTGGTATTCACTTGCGTGTGCCTAAAGACACTTGTTTCTTCCTGTCCAGTCTATTCCTTTACCAGTTGTGCAATTACATTTTTCTCCTCCAATGGATGATTTACATAAGAGGGTTACCAAATATCCCCAATATCACTACGTCATTTTGAGATGAAACCTACTTATGGGTCTTCATAGTTTTAAAAAAGTTATCTCAAAAGCTTGCTTGCCCTTCCTAGAGTTCAAACATATGGGCATTACCATAGAGAAGGACGATAACTATCTAAATGAAAAAGAAGATATATATCTTTTGTAATATTGCTCTCTCAGTTCAATTTTATATGTTACTTGTTTTAGTCTATTCCGAAAAGAAGGACACCTTTCTATTTTTGAGAACTGTTTAACTTTAAGCTTCCAATTTTACCCTTAATGACATGCTTTTATAGTAATAGAAATGTCATGGCATATTTAACACCACAAATTCCAATGTCATTTTTGGTATTTCTTGAACTCCGAGCCCAGTTAAATCCTCTTATAAAATGAAACGGAAGTAGATATTTAGATGTAAATTCTTTTACTTTGTAAATCGAAGAATATGAAGTCAAATGATTTCTTAAGAAAAGAATTGAAGACAAATTAATGAGAAAATGATTGACTCTCATGGTATAATAATAGTGCCCTTTTCTTAATGACATATGCGCGTTGTTTGATGTGGGTTTAGGCGTACGGTATGGGTTCAAATGTTGTCGTAGACAACAACTTGGTATTTAAGTGGAGAAGGGTAATGGGGCCGGCCCTTAATCCACTGAGTTTCATACTGTGCACCACTACCCTCGCGAATTTCTCATTTATCAAAAGAGAAAAAAAAATGAAAATGTCCTTTTTATAATAAGATGTAATAAAAGATAATCTGTTCCTACACTTTGTCTGATAGCATTTCAACCCTTTATTGGGCAAAGGCAGAGGATGAAGCGTTTAAATGCCAGTAGAATGAAAGAAAAAAAATGAAGTGAGAAGGATGAGTTTCTTAGGACGAAACAAGGGGTGTAGGATAAAGACTTGCAGGTATGTGATATCGGTAGAAACATAAAAGTGCATCAGATTGGGAGAGGGAAAGAGTGGTAATGAGTAAGGGCCCAAGTTTGGAACTGAAAGGACTGGTAATGTCTAAAGGATTGGGAAAATTGAGGATTTCTCTATGAACTTCTGCATAGAAAGTCAGTAAGATCCTCAATTTGGCTTTTCTCAAATTTTATATACTCATTTGTATGTTGTATTCATGTATTTGCAATCACAGAAGAACGTCCATTGCCTCCCTATTAGTTTAATTTTATTCAACTGAAGATGGCTGTGGAAAGATAATCTCAAAGCCAGTGTATACTTGACTATAATGTTTATGTATGATACTCACATCCTTGTCATCTTAAGATGCTTTGTTTACTATATATTGTCTAGTAAGCTATGTTAATAGTTCCATTTCAATTTCTTAGACTGACCGTTTTCTTACCTTTTTCAGAAGTAAATATCGGTGGTGAGATGAATTTGGCTGCTGGACTCCAGGTTTCACAGTTGGCTCTGAAGCATCGGCAAAACAAAAAGCAACAGCAGAGGATCATTCTTTTTGCTGGCAGGTGATGGCTTTTTCCTGAGTAATATTTGCTGAAGCAACTGTTGAGTTTTTTCTTTCTATATTGACGTTTACTATCTTCAGCCCTGTTAAACAAGACAAGAAGGTCTTGGAGATGATTGGAAGAAAGTTGAAGAAGCATAATGTAGCTCTTGATGTTGTTAATTTTGGTGAAGAAGATGAGGAGAAGGCTGAGAAGCTTGAGGCATTAGTTGCTGCAGTTAACAACAGTGGCAGCAGTCACATCTTTCATATTCCTCCCGGTCCTACTGCTCTTTCTGATGTGCTAATAAGGTTACTAGTGATATTCTACCATCTTTTACTTTAGCTTCGAACAACCTTCCTAATACATCATGTTGTTCATCTGAAATTGGCAGTACTCCTATCTTTACTGGAGATGGTGAGAGTGGAAGTGAATTTGCTGCAGTAGTAGCTAGAGCTGCTGCTGGTGCAGGGCCTGGCTATGATTTTGGTGTAGATCCTAACTTGGATCCTGAGCTTGCTCTAGCACTTCGAGTTTCAATGGAGGAGGAAAGGGCTAGACAAGAAGCAGCAGCAAAGAAGGCTGCAGAAGAAGCTGCAAAACAAGAAAAAGGAGAAATGCAGTCAACTTCCCAGGATGTTACAATGACTGAAAATGTCAGTGCCAGAACGTTTGAAACTGAAAACAAGGCTGCTGATCTAATGGTTGGTATCTTTATCTCACTATTTTAGAAATTCCGAGGACCTTTTGACTTATTAGAATAATTGGAGAAGAAAAAAAAGAAATTGGTATTCTTTCGAATGTTAAATTCTTTGTTTTGCCATTTTAATTTTGGGTGGGGAGTGGGGGTTTCATTTATGGGCACATGACATATGTATGTTAAATGATAGGCCCATTACAGGTGATCATTAAGGCGGTCTCCAATTTTACTCGGCCTATTGGAGCTTGGGGCCGAAGGAGATTTGAGTCTCTATCAGGGATTTTACACACGACCAAGTATGATGGGAAGACCAAGCCTTATGTACTAACAGCATGTAAACTAAGTATAACTCAATAATTATACTTTCCTGCCTAAGAACTTCAGATACAAACATGTCAATGAGATGAAGTATCCCTGAAATATTGAATTCAGTGTGTCCTTAAGAGCAGATATTTAAAGGGGGGGGGACTTTTTCAGCACCAGGAGATGGATAGCTAAATGAAAGAGAAAACCCATGTAGGATAGAGAATGCAATGAAAGCTCAGTGGAATTAAGAAACTGAATAACATCCATGTTCTGATAGAAAAACTAACCACGTGCAGCAGCCTCTATCTGTTATCAGCAGCAACGGTTTCCCCAATTACAAGGGGAAGTGGTGGAGGATCAATATTATTTCTCAAAAAATTAGCAGCTCTTCTTGTGTCCCCTACTCCATTTGCTCTCAAATATCTCGCTGGACCACTTGAAGGTTGGATAACATCATTAGATTGATACCTTAAGGCAGATTCTGACAAATCTTTCATCATCATATGAGTAATTGAAGGCTGGATAAAAGCATTAGATTGATTTCTTGAAGCAGATGAAATACCACCATGGAAGTTTGTACGTTGCTTATTGAACGTTAAATGTGTACTATTTTCTACCAGAGCTATCCTTGAAGCTCCAGGAAAAGTGCGTACTCTGAGAAGATGAAGCTGTTGGAGCATGCCATAAGCTTTGCATTTGAAGAGAGCTTCCGACATTATTTGCTCTAGGGTTGTGAGAAATTGAAGGTGTCTCCACAAATCTTGAGTTAGTCATCCAGTGTACAGGTGAAGCCTGTTGGTTTTTCTTGCTCTAGAGATATGTTTTTTTTCCAGTAAAATGATCTTGTTGCTTTATTGTGATTATTGGTTAGCATCATTTTTTTTAAAAATTCTCATGCATGCTTACATACCATGCTTGTTTCATCTCTTTTAGCACAAGAATTGGGGGGTGGGTGATGGGTTAAACGGTGCTCGCTTGAGTTAGTCATCCACAAAGCTTGAGTTAATCATCCAGCGAGATACGTTTAACCCATCACCCACCCCTCAATTGTTGTGCTAAAAGAGATGAAACAAGCATGGTATGTAAGCGTGCATGAGAATTTAAAAAAACTGATGCTAACCAATCATCAAAATAAACCAACAAGATCATTTTACTGGGAAAAAAAACACATCCCTAGAGCAAGAAAAACCAACAGGTTTCACCTGTACGCTGGATGACTAACTCAAGTTTTGTGGAGACACCTTCAGTTTCTCACATCCCTAGTGCAAATAATGTCGGAAGCTCTCTTCAAATGGAAAGCTTATGGCATGCTCCAACAACTTCATCTTCTCAAAGTGTGTCAAGGATAGCTCTGGTGGAAAATAGTACACATTTAACGTCCAATGAGCATCGTACAAACTTCCATGGTGGTGTTTCATCAGCTTCAAGAAATCAATCTAATGCTTTTATCCAGCCTTCAATTACTCATATGATGATGAAAAATTTGTCAGAATCTGCCTTAAGGTATCAATCTAATGCTGTTATCCAACCTTCAAGTGGTCTAGTGAGATTTGAGAGCAAACGGGGCACAAAAAGAGCTGCCTGCTAATTTCTTGAGAAATAATTTTGATCATCCACCACTTCCCCTTGTAATTGGGGAAACCGTTGCTGCTGATAACAGAGAGAGGTTGCTGCCCACGGTTAGTTTTTCTATCATAACATGAATGTTGTTCAGTTTCTTAATTCCATTGAGCTTTCAATCCACTCTCTTTCCTACGTGGGTTCTCTTTTATTTAGCTATCCATCTCTTGGCGGTGAAAAAGTTCCCCACTTAAAATATCTGCGCTCTTAAGGACACACTGCATTCAATATTTCGGGAATACATCTCATTGATGTGTTTGTATTTGAAGTTCTTAGGCATGAAAGTATATTTATTGACTTATACTTAGTTTACATGTTGTCAGTGCACCTTTTGATAGTTCCACATTGTTCTGGTGCCTATTGATTGCCCAAATTTGGGTGAGTTGCATGTATAGATGTTGTTTCTCCTTTTCCCTTTTTTTGGGATGGGGAGAGAGGGATACTTGTTAGCCAATTATTGGTCATGTATAAAATTGATTTATGGAATTTCTTGAATCCTTTTTTATTATTGAGCTTAAAGGGAGAAACATGGTCCTTATCAAAAAACGAAGAAACATGGTCCTTGTAAAAAACGGAGAAACATGGTCAGTAAGGCTTCATATGGTCGACCTCAACTTGTCTGGGATTGAAACTTATAGCATGTTTGGCCAAGATTCTAAAATTTGATTATTTTGAAAAGTGCTTTTTTTTAAGTGTTTTTCAAAAAATTAATTTTAGTGAGAAATAGTTTGTGTTTGGCCAATTAATTTAAAAAGCACTTTTGAACAGTGTTTGGCGAAGCGTTTAAAATGTGCTTCTAAGTGTATTTTTCTCAAAAGTGCTTCTGGGCAAAAGCTATTTTATTTAGCTTCTGAAAAACTACTTCTGCTACTCCTCAAAAGTACTCATTTTCTCCCAAAGACTTGGCCAAACACCTCAGATTTTTAAAATAAGCACTTTTGGGGGGAAATAAGCTTTGACCAAAGAGGATTTGAGGCCAAAAACACTTTTTTTTATTGAAAAAACACCTTTTTAAAGGTGTTTGACCAATTAGTAAAACTGCTTTTTAAGTAGAAGTAGAAGCTGTTTTTCTGCGGTTGGCAGAAACAGAAAATTATTTTTTTCAAGACAAAAATGTCCCTACCATAAATACATATTTACCAAGTATATTCCTCATTAATCCATTAATTTCTAATTAGTAATTCTTTGTTTTATTTTACGTTATATAAAGTTATCTTTCACGTTAGCAATTAGCCTTAATTATCTTTTTTGATGACTGGTGAAAATTCTTTAGGATGAAAGAAAAAAATAGATCATATGACCCTACAATGCTTAAGAATCTTATGAATGAATAATGATACATTATATTCAATATAGTGACAATAAATTCATGAACTGATTAAGTCTAGTAAGTACGATATAATTGAATGTCATTAAAAGTTAGGGTCCCATAAGTAATTACGACCACTCTTTTTTTGTGGCTGGAACTAGGAGGAAGGCAAAGACTTCTCATTTACTAAGACATACTCCCAGCTAAGGACTATTTTAATTGTCACTATCATTACCAAATAAATAAAAGTAAATTAATGCAATACAATTATACAACCTACCCAAGTGCTTTTACTTTTTTACATACTTTTGAAGGTAAGGATTATACCAAAAAATTAGGTAACAGATAAAAATTGTATCCAAAAGAAAAGGTAACAAATAACATTTACTTTTGAGTATTTTTCTAGGTTTTATCTTCAAGTGTTCTATTCATTAAAGGAGTCTGCATATTATAGTCTTTCATAATAAATATTTAAAATAATATCGCTCTGTAAAATAATCTTAATAGTAAACGTTCATTTCCGTAATTTGACACTCAAAAGCACTTTTTAAAGAAGATTAGCCAAACACAATCTGCTTAATAAAAGCAGTCAAAAGCACTTTTTTAAGAAATTAGCCAAACACAATCTGCTTATTAAAAGCAGTCAAAAACACTTTTCTAATGAACTAGTCAAACACAAACGGCTTCTCACCAAAAGTACTTTTTTGAAAAGCACTTAAAAAAAGTACTTCTCAAAATAAGCAGATTTTAGCCGCTTGGCGAAACAGGTTCTTAGTAGTAGTTGTTACTTGAATCCTTTTTTTCACTGAGTGAAGAAAGATAGATCTTGAGTTTAATGCCACCCCTAACCCATATCCTAATCAAGTGTGGGTCTCTTGACGTTTCTCCTCCACACGCCTAGGCTGGGCATTTGGAGTAGTATAAAGAGACAATAACCCATATTCAGGAGAGCACTAAATGATTGGGAGATTGACAGAGTAGCCGAGCTGTTACAAACTTTGGAACCTTTCAAGATCACCCCAGATAAAGCAGACAAACCAAAATGGATGCTGAATAGTAAGGGTTTGTTCACTGTCAAGTCTGCCTACTGGAATTATAATCATAGAACCTCCTGTTGGAAATTTGCCTTTAGTGGGGAGGTGCATCCACCCGTATTTAATGACTTAAACACTAGGGTTCCGTATGTTGGAGGCTTTGTCTCTTCACAGTGCATAATCTACTAAGTGAATAGATGACCGTAGGGCCAAGAATCGGCAAATTTCATTGAGAAATGAAAGAGATATTGGTCCACGAAGTAAGGTGTTTGAGGCATGGAAATATGGTGTGGGACAAATCTACCACATCGGTGGGAAAAGGAAGAATTGTTATCTTTATAAGTCTCAAAATTTGCTAAGGGTTTGGGACCCCAAGGGGTAACCCATGTGTTTGAAGGAGAGAGGACCTAGATGTGCTTGGGTTCAAGGCTAAGTCCACGTCCGGGATTGGGTCACGGGTCGTGGGACTTGGGACTTGGGCTTCTTCTGATATTATCTCTTTGGACCCCAAATTACTTAATATTTACAGTTTGGTCCCTGGAGTTTCTGGAAAGCTGAAATTGGGAACGACGGAAGGCAGAAAGTTTATGCCTGCCGTTGGAGTTGATTTTTGGAGCGTTAAAACTCCATTAATCTGCACCTTAACTCCTCCCTAACAACTCCTTTATGTTGCACATTAAATCAGCCATTACTTGGCTGATTAACTCCCTCACTAATGGCCATAAACTGCCATTACTTAGCAGTTGAGGAGTCCCTCCCCCTATGCTATATATTGGAGCTTTTTGGCTAAATTGCAGAGACTACTACAACATATACACAGAGACAAACAGAAAGAGAACAACCGAAGTCCAGTCCAAAAACGTGAAGCACAAACAGTGGACTAAAACAGAAAACTCTTCCTTCATTTTCCATTCTTCAGCAAGTCGTTTCGTGATTGTTTTCTTCGTCAGAATCAACCTATTTGCTTTGTAGTGTTGATTAGTTGTTGTTTTATCTTGGGAGACTATTGCCCGTTAACGTAAAAGCATATATACGGGGCAATCTTGTCTTAAAGACAGAGAGCCATCTCTCGACTCAGCCACAGTTGTAACAATCCAGATTTAGTGTTTCTTGATTTTAGGTTATCAAGATTCAAGACTCAACAAGCTTGCGGCAATTCTGAATTGCTTATTTGTTTATCCTTTCGAACACTTATAATATTTATTTACTTCCCGTATTGCTTTACATATCCAACACCTCCATCACAGTGGTGGGGCCTTGGAAACTCATTTGGAAAATCAAGACCCCCCTAAAGGTCTCCTGCTTTGCTTGGTTAGTGGTTAGGGAAGCATGCCTAACATTTGCTCAAGATGTCTACTTTGTGGATTAGATGTGGAAACAAACGACCACCTTTTCATTCATTGTAAGACAACTGCAAATCTGTGGTACATGTTCTTTAATATTCTTGGTGTTAGCTGGGTCATGCCTAAAACTACTTTTGAACTACTCAACAGTTGGCATGGGATAGGAAACAGAAATGGAGAAGAGAACTGGTGGAAGCTAATCCCTGCTTGCATTTGGTGGATAGCATGGAAAGAGAGGAACTTAAGATTTTTTGAGACAAATACAACTCCATCCATAAGTTTAGGATGAATTGTCTTAGTCTCTTATATTTTTGGTGTAAACAGAAATTACTGGGGGATATAAGGGATTTGATAGATTTTATAGGCAAATTGTAATGATACAGCCTGACTAGTTTTAGACTAGCTTTTGACAGTTTCCTCTTGGCTCCTTTTAAGAGCGTGTAATTAACCTTTCAGCACTTTTCAGTTGCTGCTTTTGGATATGAATACAAGTTGTTACCTTATCAAAAATAAAAATATAAGATGGGGGCTAACATTGAGTAAATCAAGTATAGAGATGGGTCTTCTTCTGAAACCATGTGAAGAAAGATGGACCTTGGGATTAACTACACCCCAAAAGTTAGCTCACAAGGTGAGGATTGCCCAAAGTCATACGAGGAGACAATAGCCAATACCCTCAACCATTTTGAGACTGTTAACATGAAGCATACTTATATGTTAGTTAACTTTTGATGTCTTCTGGCATTTTATTTGATCTTCTTATACCTAGCACAAAAACTTGTAGAGATTGAAATTTTCAAGAAAATGAGTTCAAGCTTGAAGGTTTGGTAATGCCCGGCCTTTTGTTACTTTACAATGAAACCAACTCCTGGACAATAAATTGATCTCTTACAGGATGAAGAGAATGCCCTATTACAACAAGCACTTGCAATGTCTATGGATGATTCTTCCTCCAATGTTGCTACAAGAGACGCGGACATGTCAGAAGCAGCTTCTGAAGATCAAGACTTGGCACTAGGTTGGTTACTATATTTGCAGGCCAAGTTCTTTTGTTGGCTTATATCATTAGGTCATAGAAACATCTTTCTAAATTTTGGCAAGTCTAACTGCATTAGTTCGTTTACAATATTTCAAGTTCTTTTTACTTGCCTTTTCAATTGATTTCTAGTATATGGTGAATTTTACCAACTGCTATACATAAATTGTATAATATGTGCCTGTCTCACACTTGATTGGGTGCTTGTTCTTTGATAGGATTGCTTTCATGTAATGCATCTAATTTATTTTGGAAAATATTTTTGGAACTATGAAGAATGAAAGGATATATGGAAACGTATCTTTTTTTAATAAATGTGAAGTCTGGGGGAAATTTCTTTTTCTTGTTGACTATCATCTTTTTCTTTCACATTTTGTTTTTTTTGTTAGTTATTGCAAGTATGGATATAAGTTCCATGGGTTGTTGTCTTCCCCCCCCCCCCCCACCCCCCACCCCAACACCAACACCAACACAAAAAAAGGAGGTTCCAGTAATTACCCTCTCATCTTTAAATAGTTTGCACTTTGCATAATGTCGTTGAAAAAAGAAGATTATGAGAGTCTTTAAATGTAAAATTCTTGAATAACTGCCTTTCAACAATATTCATCCTTTTTATCATCCAAAATGATCTTTAAATGACAAAAGGTGTAGTACATGACACTGTTATTACCTCTTAGATGACCTTTGTTATCCTATCAAAATTTTAATTGCTACAAAAGGCTGCAACTGTGCCGAGTCCTTTTTACCATGTCAGCCATTCATCAGTGGTGCTAAGCTATGCTTTTCTGATGTCCTATTGCTTCTTGTGCTTGCAGCTCGTCAATTATCTGTGCAAGACAACACAAAAGATGATTCTAACCAGACAGATGTGACTAAATTTTTGGCAGACCAATCATTCGTGTCATCAATTCTTGCTTCAGTAAGTTTTCTGTGCTGAGTAAAGACACTCCTATTTGTATTATCACAAAGTATCTGCTCATCCTATGGATACCAAACTTCATATCTCCTTTAATTTTCATTTCATGGTATGTTTGCTTTCCCAGCTTCCAGGTGTTGATCCAAATGATCCTGCAGTTAAAGATTTACTTGCTTCTATGCAAGGCCAGTCTGAGGTGAGTTAATCTGGTTGATAAGATTATACTAAAAAGCATGTTGGTAAAGTTTTGGTGAAGTGCCATAACTGCGTTGTTTAGTGGTGACGATAAGTTAAATATTAGCTTTTTCAAATGTCAAAACAGACACGATAGTTGAATGTCAGAAATGTAGTCTAGAGCGTGAAAGTTAATCTAAGAACTGTGACACCAGAGACAGCGAGGCACACCTACTGCTTTGCATATTAAATTAGCCTCTAGTATGTGTTTAAAAGGCATTCAAGGGTCCTTTTTTTTGTGCAAACTAATTGGCTGAAAGTGATGGTTTATAACTGTCTTTTGGGTCAGGGGAACACCTTTTATGTTACTAGATACTTTAAGCATTTCAACTTTTGCACCTTGCCAACGATAAAAAAAAGAATCTAAGAAATACTTTTAGACTAAGCTGCGATCATTCTTGAAGCGATAAAGTTTTTGTGCAAGACCCTTAGGGATGAATCATTCTAAAAGAAACGGACGGAAAGAAAGAGAGGTGATCAATGAGGTGGAAGGCAACAAAATGGATATGCTGTTTGTGTTCTTCCTAGATTTCAACAACAATAACATACTCAATGTAATCCCATATGTGGGGTTTGGGGAGCGTATGCAGACTTTAACCCTACCTCGTGTAGGTAGAGAGGCTGTTTCCGAAAGACCCGCGGCTCAAGTAACACATGAAAGCAGTTGGAAAAAGGAAATACAGAAGTAAAGAAGACATAACAAATAATAGGGAAAGCATTACATAGCATTCAGAAATCAGAAGTAGTGAAAAACTCTAATTCCCTAGCTTGTGAATCATAGCATACTGATTTATGTGCTGCCTCTCCTTCTCTTTGTGTCCTATTCCTTAATCCAATAGGCACTTAGCTTCTTGTATTGACACACTTTAAAAGGTATGGACATGATAGGGTATAGCTTTGACCCGAATCTCATGTTTTGTTTGGATTTGTGTGGACATACCTAGACACATTATTGAAAATTTTAGTTGTTATTAGCATTCCATCTCACTTATGTATATTTCATCATAGCAGAAGGATGAGAACAAGGAACAAAAAGACGACAAGGAACAGAAAGAGGACAAGAAGTGATGATGCTTAAATCTAATATACACCGCAGGTATAATGTCCAAGTGTTTTCCTATGGCGCCTTTTCACTATACATTGAATTTTCTCATAACTATGCTCACATGGATGTGACTATTTTTCTTTGCAGGCCAAGAAGTCCAGATGGTAATCAAGAAATGATGCAGATTGATGAAATTGTTTTCGGGAATGGCGCTTATAGTGATTTTTTGTGTGGATAAGAACTTAAACTACTTGTTACCCTTGGCCCTTGCCTCCCAATTTGTAGTGTACTGAGAAAATGTCAATTGTCCGACCTGTGTTTACAGTTTTTCATTCTCTTGAAATGCAAGAAATATTGCCATTGCATGACGTGCTTTTGAGTTTTGGCTCGGTTTTGATATCATGTTTTTGTTTATTTACCAGAGTTGTAGATATTGATGGTGTTTTAGCAAAGCTTAAACTGGCTTGTATGTACTTTTGACTTATCTACGCGTTGGTAAATATCGACGTGCCTATAAGTCTAGTGCTTATAAGCAAATAAAAAATCACAAGTGCTTATAAGCCAAGCAAAACGCTATAAGTTGATCACCAACTTTTTAGCTTATAAACATTTTTAGTTTGACAAATTTTTTACTATTTTATCCTTTATATATATTTTTAAATTCTTAGATTTTTTCTTGAAACGAAATCCCTGACTTCTTCTCCGTTCCACCTGTGGTTCCTCCTTTCTCTTATAAAGTTACTTTTAAATTTATAATCTTTTAATGCAAGAGTATTTAGTCGTTGTACTGAAAAAAATAATTTATCTAGACTTTTTTACCAAATGCTGCAATTGACTATTTATTAATTCCAACATTTTTATACAAGTATGTAGCTGTTTATCCACAAAGTAAATTTTAGCATTTTTATTTTAGACATATAACTGTCTTATCTATAAAATTAATTTCAGCACTTAAAAGTATTTATCAACAATTTACTATCAGCAAGCTACACGAGCAGCGAGCGTATAAATATGGCAACGAGGCAGGGATGTATGAGGCTGGTAAAAAAGACTTTCTTTGAAAATTAGAAGAGGGGTTGGGGTTTATGCAAGCTGAAGCATTTTTTTTAAAAAAAATACTTAGCAGGGTAAGGCGAGTTGAAATTTAGAAAATTTTGCGAGGTAAAGTTTCACCCACCTTGTCTGAAATGTAGTAGTTTTTATAGCCTTTTTTATATGGCAAAATTTGAATAGATGTGAAATTGTAAAAAGTAAAAGTTTTGAATTTTATGATTGTAAATGTATTGCAAAATTTGTGTGAGAAACTTGTGGTCTTAAATATTTTCACATTTTAAAACTATTTTAAATAAAATATTATCAATTGGAAGTGATAGTAATAACTAATTGCAAGGTGTCATTTGGTTTAATCGAATAGGTGGGGTATCATAATTTATATTTTAAATTTAATTTATTTTATATTTGATTGGATATATTAGATAATAATGGTACTAAACAAGGGACTATAACCCGGTAATCTCAATATTATAATTTCAGAATATCCCGATTTCAAACCAAATAGTCCCTAATTATATAACAAGCAACTTTATTGTAATATGAAACACTGAAAAAGAAAAGGCCAAAAAATATGTTCAATCCTACAAAGACGCTATACTGGAAAAAGAGTGAAATGGCCCATGCAGGTCTCGAACCTGCGACCTTCGCGTTATTAGCACGACGCTCTAACCAACTGAGCTAATGGGCCTCATATCTTTATGATGCTAATATCTTTATTATACTATCTTAAATAAAATAAGCGGAGCCTAATTGCCTATACAATTTGATGACTATTTGACATATTGAGGTTGATTTGGAAAAAAAAAATGGAAGAAACCCAGATTTCAGCCATGAAAGACGATTACGAGGTAACAAAATTCTCCTTTCATCATTGTTAATTTAACAGTTATATCTATTCTCATTTTTTTTTTTAATTTTTAGCTGTATGATCCTATGTATGATTTTTTGAATCTTCTGATTACTAGTTTACTACTAACAACCTTCTACTCTAACTTTTAATCGAAACTGTGCGGAGAAAAAGGATTAATCTGATATAGTTTTTGTACTTTGAAACCTCTTATTGAAGTACTATGTATTGTTTTCTGTCGCACGACGTTTTTTCTATTTCACTTCAATTTACTTTCATTGAAGAGAATAGTGATCGTCAAAACCATTTGGGGTGAGATGTTGTTAGAATAGAGGAGTGGCGGGGGCAGGGGGAGGATTGGGCGGGGAGGATTGGGCGGGGAAGGAAAGGGTTTAATAGAATTTAGAGCGCTTGGAATGATGGATGTGATCATACTAGCACTAACGCACTCATCAGAACTCCGACGTTAAGTTACGCGTGCTTGTAATAATTGATTAGATTTGAAAAAAAAAAAGCAATAATAGTTGTGCAATTAATCAAGTAGTTGGTAATTGATATGTAGATTCCGTATTAGGAATTTTACTTGTATGGCCAACGATTACACATAGCGGAGCTAGGATTTTGAGTTTAGAGGTTCTGGATTCTAGAAAAGGCAGCTTACTGAGTTTTGGATAAATTATTTATAGAAAAACACATCTTAACTATCATTTGTTCACTTTTCCTACATGCTAGTTGAGGTAGGAAAAGTGAACAAATGATACTTGATGTGTGTTTTGCTAACTAATTGGTGATAGTTTAAGTAGGAAACTGTCACACCTGATAGTTCAGGTAGAAAACTAAAAAGAAGTCATACTTGAGGTGTGTTTTTGACCCTTAGCTCTTATTTATACATATTAAATGAATTTTTAACACAAATACAGGGTCTCGACCAAAGCTACCTGCGATTACACCTCCATAAAGGCAATTGCAGGAACTGAAATCATAGAAGCTTAAGATGAGAGTAATCTAGGTTTAGTCTCCAACCCAGGATCTTTCAGAAAACATATTCCGATTCAAACTGTTTGGAGAAAAGGGTTAATCTGACATAGTTCTTGTAGTTTGAAGCACTTATTTGATGTTCTATATACCGACTTTTGTTTTCTCCTTCACTTCAATTTACATTTATTTAAGAGAACAATAAATGTCACTCAGAGCGGAGCGAGGATTTGTAGTTCATGGGTTCTGGAGATCATGATATGATCAAGTGCTTTCTGGGCGTCTCAGACCTTCTAATTGGTATTTATCTCCAAAATGTTTGGAGATACACATACAAGGTTGGTTGGAACAAATGTATAACAAGAATTCTTGGAATTCCTTGGGGATTCTTGATTGGTGCTGAGCTAACTATAGCGCAAAGCCAAATCTCTTTGGTTAATAAAATACAACAGGTTTATCGCTGACCACAATGTTGTTGTGTACAGGGTTCTGAATACATTACTTGTACATATTACATGAATCTTTTAACGCAAACTTGGGATTGAGATGTAATGATTGATTGATTGATTGGATTTGAAAAAGCAATAATAGTGCAATTAATGAAATAGTGGGTAATTGATATGTAGATTCTGTATTAGGAATTTTACTTGTATGGCCAACAATTATGCGTACGTAAAGGCAATTGGGGGAACAGAAATCATAGAAGCTTAAGTTGACAGAACAATCTAGGTTTAGTCTCCAAGTATAGGATCTTTCCTATTCAAAGAGTGCATAACCTCGTGGATAAGTTCACACTAACTCGTCAATTTGGGATCCAAATTGGAGACTTTCGATTTGAGATGGAATCATAGCGAGTCATACAGAAGGAAAGGTTCTCGATTGATCCAAATATTGTACCTATGGGATAGATATCAAGGAAGCCAAAAAACAAAGCTTTTAAGTAGTACTTTTATCAATCTGGTTATTCATACATTTCGTCCCTAAGACCACTTCTTTTTTCCTCAGAAGGAAAGGACTAACTCAACACTCAAGATTCCCTGAGTTAAAGAGAGAAATGAAGCCAGAATAAAGAACGGAAACGGAAAATAAAGATTCGTCTTATTTAGGAAAATACAAAAGGCTGTAAAGGAAAGAACATGTCCCTTTCGTACTAGTTACTAGGAATGTAAGAGGGAAGACACTATATCCCCCGCTTTTATGCATAAATTTTTGGATATACTACCCTTGCCACAGCTAGGGAAGATTTTAGATATCTATAAAAAAGAGTGAAATTATTTGCTGTGAAACAATTTGGGGTACGAATTTATTGATAACATATCTGGAAAGAGGGACTTTCAGCTAAAAGAGAGTCCTTTGACTTTCTATGGATGGATGAAAGCGTTTGACTGTGAAATATAGATGTTGGGTAGATATAGGATTCATTTCTTACCTCTTAGGATTGACTCCATGATAAACATTTTCCTAACAAATACATAGGCATTTGTTTTGGATATTTGCCAAGCATGTTACTTGTTAGGCACCACCAATAGTGTGAATTTTACTCATCTGACAAGGAAAGTAAGCTTGACTGGAAATATGTAAACAACACTACAAATTATTCTGAGTTTCTGACTTTTGTATTAGTAGGTCGTTTAAATTATTCTGGAGTGACATTTGACTGCTAGAAAGATTCACTTTGGTTTCTATCGAGTATAACTCAGGTTGAAGAAAAGAAACAAGCTGCTGCTGATGTACTGTTTGGATATTCGAACTTTGTTATGGCCTGCATTGGTAATCAAGTTTGGCCATGTGACCTGAGACTACATTTGATGAAAGTAAGGCGTGCCTTTTGTGAATGTTTATTAGTTGTACCGATATCATATTTAATGAGAACAATCGCTTGAGTACAGTTAGGGGTGGCAAGATTAGCCTATAAAATCATGACCCGCCCAATTTTCTTAGGTTTGGGCGGGTTAATGGCCCGCTTATTTTATAAACTCAACCCATTTTGACCCATCCATTTCAGCCCATTTAAAGTTTGGGCTGATATGCAACTCAAAATGACCCATGAGAAACTCTGTCTAAATAATTTTTAAAAGACATTTTTTATTAGATATGTTATATATGCCATAATAAAAGGATTTTTTTAATGAGTACTTAAACAAATTATAAGAAAACAAATAAGTATTTAGAACTTAGTAAGAGTTGGGCGGGTTGAGTTATGACCCGATTTTAGCCCATTTCTGCTCAACCAACCCGCTCTTTATTAACTCAGTCCATTTTGACCCACCCAAATTCAGCCCAACCCACCCATTTGACACCCCTAAGTACAGTGTATTGATCACCCAAATTTGAGGAAATCAGCCATTCAGCAAAATATGCACTTGTAGTTGCCATATTGATATTATTCAAACTGCTTCGAGACTAGCATATAAGCCCACAAGGGCAGTTGGAGAAAAACTCTTTGTTTTTTCTGTACTCTTTGTTATTACTCTCCTCTTTCATCCTTATCTACTCCGGCTCATTGTCTCTAAATCATCTTTACCATCTTTTCCTTCCCCTTTGTCCATTGTCTTTTCTTTTCAAAACGATGGATTCATCAAAGTATCATATTCAAGTGAACTCCACCCCGTACAAGTTGTAACTCTATGCAACATTTTTAGTATTCCAACTTTCAGAATGTAGCTCAACCGACTCTATGAGATTGATCCTTCAAATATTTTTTTTCATCACAGAGGTCCAAATAGTTAGTATAAAAACTGTTTGTTTGGTCTAAAAGGTCGCTCTATTGGGTTTCTAGTTCATGATATGAACTTCCTCCTCAGTATTGTAACTTTATGTTGCATTGAAATTGTTAAGGTGAACTTTCTTTGCCAAATAGAAAGTTACTAATCTGTCTCATTGACTGTTTTATTTCTCAAAACCACTAAACTCCGATAATTTTAGTCAAAATTGATTACTTCTATACTCTACACATGGTACAACTGTTTCATTGATGCATACAGTCCTCCAGCTTGGTATTCGAACAACGGGGTCCTGCATATTGAAGAGGAGAGATTGCATTCAACACCTTTTTTCTTGTTCAAAATAAATCCAAACTAGTAGAATCTTCTGTTATCCAAAGGCCTGTAATTCCCCAACAACAGGACTTGATTTAGCCAGAGTTGTGGATTTGCTCATGATTTGAGAAACTTATTATTTAATTTGTTTGCTGTTGAATTCCAGCAGCCAATTGGTAATCTCAAATAGTTTTATGGTCTTCTTTGCACTTTGCTTTTGAAAAAGCAGAGCAAACCGTCCGAAAGTTCCTCTTCTCCACTAGCCATAAAGTTGCTTTTATTTGGCCTAATTGTTTTACTTCTATTCAACTTTCTTCAGGAGATCTCAGGATTGCCAACTTCTTTGAAGCAGGAGCGACGTGCTGCATCTTCTCCCGATGTAATGGGAGAGTTCTTGATTTCAGGCACTTCAAAACTTGATAAAACAGACAGTTTTAAAGGCCTCTAGACATGGAAACTGCAACATTGTCTTTCCTTTGGTTAGTCCGGTTTCTTTTAAACTATGATTATCATCATTTGCTCTAGTGGAATGGTATGGGCATCTGCAGTTGTACGACTGATGTCAAAAAAACTCTCATTAGCATAGTAAGAGAAATAGTACTCATATTTTGTATTTAGTTTCCAACGCTTTGATAGTATAAGACTCATTTGGTACGAGAGATAAGTGATAATTAATCTCGAGGATTAGTTATTCCGGGATTGTAGTGTTGTTTTTATTCCACGTTGAGGGTTGGATAACAATCTGGAATAACTAATCCCAGGATAACTTGTTTCCCAACCAAATGAGCAGATTTAAGGTGCGGGAAAGGAAACGAGACAAAATAATTTCTCAACTCCAAATCAGTGATGAACTAGACGGGGGCAAAATAATTATAATTGAAATACTTTAAGGGCCAAGTTCTACCTAAACGTAAAGTTAGCAGAACAAAACTATAAACAACAATATTTCTTCGTTGAAATTAAGGAGAGATACAGGCAAACGGCTGGTAAGTAGAACAGTAACTTTCAACGGTCGAATAATTCAAAGAATATCCTTCCTAAAATAAGACCCTACTCCTTTTTCCATCTTCAAATTCTCCCTCCATTCTATTCTGCTAATCTCTCTGCAACTCTATCAGCAAATTTTCGGGTACTCGTAAGAGAAGCAAATTTATTCTGTACTCAATAAGTACCAATAAGTACGAGCTGAACATGTTGCAGGAGATTTGGAATGGACCTCCAGGTTTTCGACCCACAAAATCTGCTCCGTCTTCACCAGCAAAACCACTTGGAGTTTCCAAGATTCGTTCCGAATCGTTTCATGTTATTCCTAAAGTACCTGTTGGTGACACCCCTTATGTCAGAGCCAAAAATGTCCAAGAGAAAAAGTTTTTACTTCTTAATTCCTTTTGGTATCAATTTAAGTTGAGCAATAGGTATAGTCCGGGGAGGTTAAGGTTTAAATTTGATGGGTTCAATATTTATGTTCTCACAATCGAATCGGATGCACATTTGCCATTATATCAGAACTGAACTCAAGTGTTTTTTGAAATTTTAGTGATTTTGCAAATATATTTATGTTTTGGATGGAAAATAAATACTAGTTAAGTTGAACCCATAATGTTAATTTTTAACTCCTTTTGGTTTCAACCTCCTGTTGAACCAATCGATATAGTAGTACACTGTGGCAGATTTAGGATTTTCACTCGGAGTTCGGAAAAAACAACAGCTAAACATAAAAATAATGTTCTCCCTGAGAATCAAACCTAGGATGCTGGGGACAATTTTGAACATTATGAACCGCTTGCGCTAACCTTTGGCATTTGTTCAGGGTATTCAAAAGTTAATATGTACATAAACACAGAAAATTTACCTTATATATATAGTGTAATTTTTTGCTGAGGGTATTCGGGTGAACACCCTCCCCACCCCCTAAATTCGCCCCTGGTCATACGCCATACGTAGATTCAAAATTTAAAGTTTATAGTTTAATAATTATGTTTTTGAACCCATTGAACCTTTGCAATCATGGGTTTAGAACTTAGTTTTTGCATAGATATTTATGCCTTTTATGTTCCGCGTAAAAACATAATGGATTCAGTTGAATTCGTTAAAATTACATTGCATCCGCCTCGGGCAGATTTAGTTGTATTGCAGCCACAACCACTGCATTTAACTTTAATCACATAGTATATGATTAAGCAATATTTTTTTCCTTACTAACGTTGATTACAATCACTACAAGAAAGTATAAAATTGACAACAAAACTTTAGTAATAATAAATATATTGTTGCTAAAAACGTAAATGGCAACAAAACTTTAATATATTGTTGTTAAAAACGTAAATGACAACATTTGTTGCGAAAACTTTTCGCATCGGAGGTCATTGCAACGGCATGCAACAATTTTCGTTGTTGCGAAAAATACTTTTGGCAACAACATCCAACATATGATAACAAAAAATGTTGTTGACAAATGCCTTTCTTCTTTTCTTCTTGTAGTGAATCTTGAATTTGTCTTTAAGTGTAGCTTTTGTTTAGCAATAAAAAAAACATCTCATTAGAAAGTACATTTTTCTTTTTTAAAAAAAATTATCGACGTTTTTATCATTTCTGATTAATTGGTGTTTTGAATTGATGAAAATTGTTATGTTACGATATTTCAGTTGGTGGAAAAGGATCCAGAAAGGGCAATTCCGTTATTTTGGGCAGCGATAAACGCAGGAGATAGAGTGGATAGTGCTCTCAAAGAGATGGCTATTGTAATGAAGCAAACAAATAGAGCAGAAGAAGTCATCGAAGCAATTAAATCGTTGAGAAGTCGATGTTCTGATCAAGCACAAGAAGCTCTTGACAATATCCTACTAGACCTATACAAGGTTATGATAAAACTCAGGTTCATAAGAATAATTTGCAGTTACATTTTCCATTTATTCCATGATTAGTAACGAACTTACAATGTTGATATGTATAGAGATGTGGGAGATAAGTTGTACTTGTTCCAACATGGCTTGGCCTTCAATGGAAAGCGAACCAAGACGGCGAGATCACAGGTGTCTCTCGAGCAAGAAGCAACTAGATTACTGGTAAATGATACTACTTATTCGGTTTCATTTATGGCACTGTTTGATTAGTCATGAACTTTAAAAAGACTATGTACCTTAGCTTGTGGTCTTAAGTATGTTGTCACATTTGTGCCATTATAAAACATGTCATTATTAAGGGTTATAGAAAGGTGTTAATACCTACTCCTATTAGTTTTGGAATAGTATAGACGAAAAAGGGGATAATAGCACTTTTAGTCCTTAAGTTATTGGTAAATTCTAGGGCTGGCAAACGGGCCGAGTTCGGGGCAAGTCCCGGCGGGACTGGGGAGGGCGGGACCGGTCTTCCGGCGGGACTGGGGAGGGCGGGACCGGTCTTCCGGCGGGACTGGCGGGATACGCCAATGTCCCGTTTCGTTCCCGATCCCGTTGGAAAGGGGACCGATCTTATCGGGGCGGTGTCGGGGCGGGATCGGGTTTTTCATTTTTTTTTTACACTTAATTTTAAAAAAATAATATATATAAATACCTCAATAATTGAACAAGATAGTGTAATAAAAACATCACAATGCTGTTTTTGTGCCTCTTATATTATTTAATAGAAATATAATTTTTTTGTAATACAATTTCAAAATTGCAACTTTGTGGTATTGAAAGTTGCAAATAACATAATAAAATTGCAATTAAAAAAATCACATATTTCTAAACACCTTTTCTAGTTTCTTCACAATGTCTTGTGGTTCTTCGGTTGGAATTGAAATTTGTTGGTCAAATTGCTCGATGTCGCTTCCACCTCCGTCGATAAGATTTCGTTGTAGTTTTCATCGTCTTCTTCGTTGATCTCCGGTTCTACGCTCCACTCGTATCCAATCTCTGAATAAAACTGCAATCTCCAACCTGTCTCCCGCTAATGAGTATATGTGCTTTCCTATTTAAAATCTTCTGGCAGAAAATCTCGGGCCATATTTGATAGTGTCGGAAATGTCTTCTCATTCTCCCTTCAGTATTTCAGCAAGTCTTCACCTCCATCTTCATTGAGAACTGCTTGGTACGTACAACCACCTGCAAAACAAAAATATCAAACTCGCTAACTTGATTAGTAGTGGTAACACTAAACAATCTTTTTATAAAGCTTTCAATACTAGCCGCAGAAACAACATGTCTTTTTTTGAGATTGTATTGAAGAAGAATAAGATGGTATGGAAGTCGGTTGGTTGCTAACACTTTCTAGTTAGTAATGCGTATATACTTTTTTACATTCATCGTGTATACTAGACAAAACTTCTTCTTTAGTTGGTTGGTCATTTGGATTTTTTGGAGTTGGACATGGAAGTATTGTTATGCAATCATAAATAGTTTCAATAAGTGATTTACAACCATCTATTTTAATAATCGGATTTAATACAGCACCAATAATATAAATAGTGGGAATAGGAAAAAATATTTTTTTAATTTGATAAACATTTTTTTAATAGGTGCCTTATAAGATGATTTTTTCATATATTCACTAAGTAACAAAAATATTACAGCTATATAAAATAACATAGTTAAAATAATAGGATAGTAAATACCGAAAAATTCTTTAGTAGCTTGAAAAAATTTCTCTAAAAATACAATAAGTTCTGAATTTTTTTCTCAATCGTTATCTACAACCATATCAGTTGGATTTCTATTATGGACGTTAAAATATTAGAGTTATAGGTCTTCTATAATCATAAATAACAAGTAGTTGTTCATATAAAGAATCCACTTAGTCGCTACTTCTTCGGAATTTTTCAATAAGGTAGTCCACAATCGTGACAAGTTTTTTTATATTTTTTTTTCTTTGTATTCTATTACTTCTAAAAATAAAGTTTATAGCAAATGATATTTTATTAAGAATGTCTTCAAAAAGTGATAGATCATCCTTTACAACTAAGTTATAAATATGACACGCACATTTTATATAAAAATTATTAGGAAAAGATGAAGTTAAAAGATCTTTTAAAAGTCTAATAGCATAATTATTAGAAGAAGCGTAATCTAACGTAACAATAATTATTTTGTCAGTTATACCATAGTAATTGCAAATTTGTTGAATATTTTCTGCAATAAAATTTCAAGTGTGTCTATCATCAATATATCTAGAGAAAAGGGTCATATTTGCCAAAATACTATCCGAAAAGAGTCATATTTGCCCTCCGTGAAAATATGGGGACAAATATGCCCTTCCCGTTATGAAAGTTTATATTTGCCCCTTTTTCACAGAAACACCACAGTAGACGCCACGTGGGATCCACATCAGTAGACCCAATTTATTAAAAACCCACCCTCATTTTGACCAATTACAAATTCAATTTGACCCCAAATGTGGGCCCACACCAACCCTCCACCTTCACAACAGCCATAACCCATTACCGACCCACATCACCACCCGCACTGCTTCTACTCCCTCTGGTCATCCGTCTGCCGCTGCTCCGGCGAGGAGCTGCAGCTCCGGTGAATCTAAAAGCTAAACGAGTGTATTGCAAACTGTGTATTTAATTTTTGCATCCTTGTGATGTTTTTCTCTCCCCATTACCTACATAATGCAAAGATGTATCATGTTCCAGAAACTTTTATTAGTTCTTTTTTTCTTTCTCCATTTCAAATGAATAAGAATGGTGTCACTGATTTGGGCATCAATTGGTGGGCTCTATAAAACATGCTACAAACCTCATCAGCAACAGCACAGTGTAAAACCAACCACTGATACCCCTCCCACACTGCAAAACGCAGTGAGCAGCCATTTTTTTCGGGCGATATCTGCACCTCGACGGACTGGTTGAGTTTGCTTGGACGTTGCTCCGGTGTTTACCACCGTTGAAGTAACGCCACTACACCCGCTAACAATATTGTCCGTGTGATGCCAAATATTTTTTTCATTTCGCAGATCTTGCCGAAGTTTTTAAAACTCCGGCGACCTTTGTTTGGCTTTATCTTTTGGGATCTATTGTTTGCTTTTGCTAACGGACTGATTTTACCCGATTTTTTGGTCTCTCCGGCGGCATTCTGAGTTTTCCGGTGATCTGCCATTTCTTTGGACTGTTTTCCGGTGATCTGCCCAGCTACTATTCTGCCATTTCTTTGGACTGTTTTGCCCTTCTTATTATTTTGTTGGTATATTTACTGGCGGTGGTTGGCTGCTCCGGTTCACCAGAGCTGCATCTCCTCGCCGGAGCAGCGGCAGACGGATGAACAGAGGGAGTAGAAGCAGTGGGGGTGGTGATGTGGGTCGGTAATGGGTTATGGCTGTTGTGAAGGTAGAGGGTTGGTGTGGGGCCCACATTTGGGGTCAAATTGGATCTGTAATTGGTCAAAATGAGGGGTGGGTTTTTAATAAATTGGGTCTGCTGATGTGGAACCCACGCGGCGTTTCCGTTAAAAATGGTCAAATATAACAGCTTTCATTAAGGGAAGGGCATATTTGTCCCCATATTTTAACGGAGGGCAAATATGACCCTTTTCCAAAAGTATGATGGCAAATATGACCCTTTTCTCATATATCTATATGCTACGTTTTTTCATAGACCATTTATAATCTATCCAATGACATGTTATAGTTAAATTATCATGGCCGTTAGTACTACGGCCTATATCAGACGTGATAGATACTTTGTCAGGAAAATGATATAATGAATAACATAAATATTGTTGATATTCATGTGCAAGTTTAAAAACGTATCTCCTAACAATTGATTTAGGAAAACCGTTAAAAGCAAGATTATACATATCTCTAATGTAATTAATAAAATCAGGAGATGAAGGGAAAAAAAGGCAAACCCTCCATCGCAACTAACTTTGCTATTGTTTTCCTATCTCTATGTTTATCTTATTTAGGGCCTACAATTTCTCCCGTCATCGGGTTAATTTGACCATGTATTTGACCCGAGACACTATGTGAACCTTTTTCCGACTGAGAGCGTATTGGCGCACCCGACTTTATAGCCTCGTATTCATCCCACCTAGCTTTGTGAAAACTTTTTACATGTCTCAATAAACCTCTCGTCCCACCCTTCCTTTTTTCCATTTTAAATTTATAATTTTTTTTACAAATTTGACATCTAACTACTTGATTCTCTTGGTCCCTATCACAAAAATATCATGCATCAGATTTTAATTTTTGTTGTGTGGGGTTTCGTCTCATACTAGGGGGAACAGGAGGCGTTCCAGTTTCAGTTTGAAGTGCACTAGTGGGTGTGTCGTCAGCTAGATTAGTGGGTGTGTCATCTAGATTATCTTATAAATTAAAGTCTGGTTGAGTTGCATAATAAATTATCGTCTAATGGTATATCATTAAAAAAATCAGTTTCATCTATATGAGTGTAATCAATCAAATCATCCTGCCGAGGAATAGGATGACTAGAAGAAGTACTCCTGCCCTTGTTACCCCTACTAGATAAAGCAACATTACCCTTATCCTTAAACATATCTCTTAATCCTTCCATTTTAATTATGCAAATAAATAGTTAAAGATAATAAAATTAAGTGTGATAATTAAGATAAAGTAACAATAATAATTTAAAGAAGGAACGAAGGTACCAAATGCCGACGTAACGTCGACTTGTAATCGAGGTTGAAAATTGAAACTTTGCTCGATGGATGATCCTCAAGCTAGTTGCCAACTTGACTCCCAAATTTTTAACTTTGATATAAATTAGCAAAAAAAATATAATATTAGAGAGATTGTTGGAAGATTTTGAGAAAGATGAAGAGAAAATGAGGTATTTATAGTTGAGAAATTGGGTTAAAGTGTAAATATATTAACTTAGGGGTTAAAATAAATATTAAGCGGGCAGGGGAGTTTGGGGGAGGACAAAAATGGTCGTTGAACAACGGCCAAAATATAAAATGGTCGTTGTGCAACAGTTATTTTTGCAAAGGGGATCGAGCAGGCTAGGCGGTATCGGGCCTGGGGCGGGACGAGCCCAGGTCCCGTCCCGGATTCGAGTCTCGTTCAGGTTTTTTTTGTCGGGGCCGGGTCGGCCATGGGGCTTTCATAATGGAGGTCTCGGGTTTGAAATTTCCTGCCTACGACAATAGGGATTTCCTTCGGGGTCGAGCTCGTCGCATGGGGATTGCTTAGTGCGGGTTATCTCTCCTGTGTGGTTTGCAAACATTTACACAGGAGCGAGGTTTCCCATGTGCGCTCTCGAGGGTAGCAGCTGCGGTTTACCTTGTCATAAAAAATATATATATGAGAGCATATTTAATCTAATCAACCTTCGTGTAATATGACTATGTATAGAATAATATTACCGTCAAATTAAATACGAAGTAGCAGTACAAATTTAACATATCACACTAATTAAACGGTGCAACTATTAATAATTATGATAAATTTGTGAATATTCATGCAAAGGGATCAAAAGTGCACAATTCAATTAATTGAAAGTTTAATATGCTTTGTTAACAATTCAATATTTATAAAATAATATTATCGTCAAATTAAATATGAAGTAACATTACAAATTTAACATATCACACTAATTAAACGGTGCAACTATTAATAATTATGGTAAATTTATGAATATTCATGCAAAGGGATCAAAAGTGTACAATTCAATTAAATGAAAATTTAATCTGCTTTGTTAGATATCATAAGAACTAAAACCAAATCAAAGTGTTATTAAACCAAAGAAAAAAGTGTCATATAAAAAGAAACAATGTTATTAACAGAGAAATTATTTAACATCAAGAAGTTTTTCTATCTTTTCAGGGGAATTTGGGATGGTCATTGATGCAACAGAACAACTTTACTGAAGTTGAGGATGCATATAGGAGGGCACTAGTAATAGCACCAGACAATAACAAGATACCCGCAAGGGTAGCCAAGTTGGTGTAGCAGTAGAGCGCAGGACCGCAAGGTCACGAGTTCGATCCCCTGCATAAACATTCTTAGTTGAGTCTGTCACACATGGCTTGCCAAGTGTGGTTAATCGGCTGACGTGGTTTGAAGGCTATTGCGTCAGTCCAGGGTTTACCCTGTGCGCACTCGAGAGGGTAGTGGCTGCGGGTTCCTTTGTCAAAAAAAGAAGAAGAAGAAGACAATAACAAGATGTGCAATCTAGGCATATGCTTGATGAAACAAGGGCGAGTTAACGAGGCAAAAGATAAACTCAGGAGGGTAAAACCGGCATTGTCATCCGGGTCGAGAGGCGTGGATTCACATACGAGAGAGCACAACAAATGCTCCGAGACCTCGAGTCTGAGTTGATGAACAAAGGTGGGACCACTAGGCTCGAACAAAGCAAGCTTTTCGATGCATTCTTGGGCTCTTCTGCAATTTGGCAGCCTCAACCTTGCAAAGAACACAACAACAACCAATATACCCAGTGAGTTTCCACAATACGTCCAAATTTGCTGACGAGAACATGAACGCTAACATCATTGCAACAAACCATATGATGGGTCCCACAAAGAGTGTGACGAAACCAATCGTTTCACACGAAAACTTACTTAACGTCCGGACCTCACCATTTTACTCATCGAAGATTGTAAACGAACCAACGAGTACCCCTTTGCCCGAAAATCTTAAGAGAACAAGGTCTGAGGGTGTAACAGTCATAGAACAAGAAAATACAATTCGGGAACAGTCGATTACAGAGGATAATAGATAGGCAGAGTTGTTGCCGATAGCAATAATTGTTGCTGCTCTGAATTCAGAAGGAAGCAATAATACTGGAATACTTCTACAAAGGAAAGTTGAGAAAAGATTGAAAGTATTTCAAGATATTACTTTGTCTTTGAGTCTAAGAGCCTGACTATTATAACACTTTACGTTAATCTAATTTGAGAAGTTTAAGTTATCATAATTCTTAGGTTGGAGAGAATCTTACTAAATATCCTCAAGAAGAAGAGTAGACATGGCCAAGAATACAGGGGCGGAGCTACAACCTATCAAGGGTGTGTAAGTAAACACCCTTCAGAAAATTATGTCATGTATATAGCTCAAAATTTATTACATATCAAGATATAGTTATCTTTGCACACCCTAGACAGCTTTGTCAGTAGAGATGGAGCGCAGAGAGATTCTTTTCATGACCCCAACAAGGGGCTCCCTCTTATGGCAGTAGATTCTGGACCCGGTCCGGATCCGGTGAATCTAGATCCGTTTTATAGGATATGAATCTTCAAAATTTGGATCCAACGGATCCGGATCGTACCCGGATCCGTTTCTGATGGATCGGATCTGGATCTTGTATTTGAGATCCGTATCCGACCCGTGAATCCATTTTTTATTAAATATATTCATAACCTAGAATGTAATTTTATAAGTATTTTCTTAAAATTGCTAAGCACATCCTTGCAAATTTAATTCTCAAAACAAGTTTAATTTATCCTTGCATTAACTCAAAAACCAAAAAATAAATAGGTAACTTCGATAATAAAATCAATGTTATATTAGTGAATGGCTAACATCTCCATAGACAAGTAGTTAAAATTATATTCACTTCATTTGTGAAGATTTCAAGCACATGCAAGTTCTGCATTGTGAAAATACTAGTCAGCATTGTCCACAACTATTGTCATTGTCCAACAATTTCAATTAATAGCTCACAATCAAAATGAGACAACGAACAAAGTATCTCATATGAACATTTCAAAATTGAAACATAGTAAACTGTTAGCTAAGTAAAAATCGTTTGTCAGTTTTAAAATTTTTTTTAGCAAGGTTACATTCTTAGCAAGACAATTTTTTTTACATGTGGATCCAGATCCGATGAATCCGAATTTGGATCTGATTTTTATGGACCCGATGGATCTAGATCCAGATCTGAATTCAAGTATAAAAAATGAATCTAGATCTGAATCTAGTAGGATCCGATCCATTGCAATCCCTACTTGTCACAGCGGCAAATAGCGCTCAAAAGTACATGTGGGTCAAAGGTTCGAATCTCACTAGCTTTTTACTTCATTTTGTTTGCCAAAACTCACGGTCTATAATTAACACAGTCACATATTCTTTTGTGGTTCCACCCAATCTCACTAGCTTTTTCTTTAATTCTTTTTTTATTCTTCAAACTCCTTTACTTGTCTCCGTAGCCCCTCCCTCAAAGCCAAGTTATATTTGACTTTCTTCTATAAGAGTCATTAGATACTAGTTATAAGTTATTTCCCTGTTTTAATTTATGTGATATATTTTTCTATTTTATTTATTTTAAAAAATAATATATTTTTATATTTAGTAATCATTTAACTTTAAATTTTCCTTTTTACTCTTAGTAAAATTATTTACAACCACATAAATATCTATGATTTATTTTAGACCACAAGTTTCAAAAGTCTTTCTTTCTTTTTAAACTTCATGCTTAGTCAAACTATATCACATAAATTGAGACGGAGGAATATTAAATTTAATTCAAAATTTAATTGGGGTATTTATTTGTATTAAATATAAAATAATATTTCAAACAAGTTTCTACCAAAAGAATTAGAAGAAAAGGTTATATGCAATTACACATACACCATAGTATTTTCAATTCCCTCCTAAGTAGGTTATTAGGAGGTTTGGATAAAAAAAAGTTAATAAGGGATTAATTTCTTTCCTAGTTTCATAGGGAATCGGGAAAGTAACTAAGATTTGAAACTTCCGATTAGAATTCTCACACATTCTTTATCAAAACACAAGAAAATTTAACATATATCCATTAAAATTAAGAAGTAGCAAAATAGATAGATTGAAAATAACTTTAGAATTAAATTGAAATCCATAAATTTATGTTATTTTTTTTCTTGAATTTGTAATATGTGCTATATGTTAAGTAAAAATCTCGACTCATCCATTATAAAACTAGAATATCATGTCTATGATTTAAACGTGACCTAAAACTTTTTTTTAACTCCATTTGCGGCTACAATAGAATTCTTTCTATATCAAAGGGATTCAACAATTTATATATGTTAAAAGAAGATCATTTTTTATCCTACTTATCAATATAATTAATCGACGACAAAGAAAATTCAATTGAACCCCTTACAATTCGTAATATGAATAAATATATATCAGCTGAACGAATATCACAAATTACCTTGATATAACTAATGTTCTCTTTATTTTGTAGATGCGCTCGATGAAAAAAGAAATCGGAATTTATGAAGTTAAGGAGAACTGGCAACACAACAAATTATCCTACATCCATAGGACCATAACCATAAATATGTCAAGGAGTGCAGATAGACAATCCCAACAAAAAACAACTCCGCACATTTAATGTTAGCTAAATCTTGTTATTCAGTTGCTTCCATTTGTTAATTCAATGTTAGTCCATTTCAATACTTCATAAGCGTACGGAGTGTTTTTCCTCTAATGGACTTTATATGATGCAAATGTAGATTAGTCGGATCGGAATCCCATTTCTAAATTATCGTAAAGCTCTCCAAGAGTTACTTTCAGAGCATGTTGAATAATTTTTTATGAATTTTGTAATTTCATCAATTAATACAAATAGCAAGCTAACGAGTTCCCTTTTTATTGCCATTGAGCCCGTCAATCTAATTCGCCGTAAAATTTATAATAATTGATTTTATGAAAATCATATTCTATTTTGGAAACTCGAAAACCGAACGAGATCTCGGAAAGCTTATCAACCAACAAATATGAATTAAGCGAGACCATGAATCCACAATTAAGGAACAAATTATCTAAGAATTGTGAATCATCATGATCCGTGATCAATTGGCTGAATCATTAACGTTTCAGTTTGCCGAATACATAATTTTCATCAACAGGCGTACAAAAAAATAGTTCCATACGAAATAATTCGAGATAGAATCAACTCAAGATTTATTTTGCTTTTCTCTTTTGAGTACTGCTGAAGCTATCAAACGGAACTAAGGATTGGTTCTTAACCACAGTACATTAAGAAAATCATAGAGTTTTACCTATTTGATTTCTTGATAATTTCAATTTCTTAACTATATTTGTCAATGAAAAAAAGAAGGGAGAAAGATGTGCTGGTGTTAATAGTGGAAATTTAAGAAAAGGTTGGTAGTGAGAAAGCAGCAAGAAGAAATGGGGAAGGGGGAATGATATTAAAAAAAAAATGAAAGAAAGGGAAGGATTCAAATGCAGGAGAGATTTTGAAATAATTTTTTTAAGAAAGGGAGAAAAGTTATGATGGCGTTAATGGTGGGGATCTGAGTGAAGGTTGGTAGGGAGGAGGGAGCATGAAAAAGATCAGGAATGGGGGGTTGTGGATAGAGATCTAACAACATAACATATTCAGTGAAGTCCCACAACGTGGAATCTGAGAAGAATAAAGTGTACGCAGACCTTACCTCTACCTTGGTAGGTAGAGCGGTTGTTTCCGAAAGATCCTCGACTCAAGACAAAGTATAAGCACAAGTAAAGCAAGAGAAACGGTCAGACACAGATAAGAAATTTAAAGCAGTATGAAAATGCTGACAACAAAAGTGAATAAGTAATGAGAGCGCCTTCTGAAAAAAGAAGCAGTAAGTAACGCAGGTAAATAAAATAAACAAAGTACACAAACGAACATACAACAGCAGAAATTGAAGGACATGGGGATATAAAACAATATTGTGCTTACTAGTATGATAGGCTAAGCATGACTACCATAATAACACTACAACTATCAGTATGTAAGTGTAAGTAGGACTACACTCAACTACCTAGTACCTTTCTACCCTAATTCGTGTCCTCAACAACCTCCTATCTAAGGTCATGTCCTCAGTAAGTTGCACCTGCGCCATATCCCGTCTAATCACCTCTCCCCAATACTTCTTCGGCCTACCTCTACCACTCCTGAACTCATCTATAGACAACCTTTCACACCTCTGCACTAGAGCATTTGTGCCTCTCCTCTGCACATGCCCGAACCATCGCAACCTCGCTTCCCGCATCTTATCCTCCATCGAGGCCACTCCCACTCTGTCCCGGATATCATAATTTCTAATCATATCCCTCCTCGTATGCCCACACATCCATCTCAGCATCTTCATCTCCATGACTTTCATCTTTTGGATGTGCGAAGTTTTGACTGGCCAACACTCCGCCCCATACAACATAGTCGGTCTAACCATCACCCTATAGAATTTGCCTCTAAGTTTTGGTGGCACCTTTTTATCGCACAAGACTCCATATGCGAGCCTCAATTTCATCCATCCTACACTAATATGATATGTGACATTGTCATCAACCTCTCTGATCTCTTGGATAATAGACCCGATATACTTGAAGCTTTCTTTCTTTGGAATGACCTGAGTACCAAGCCTCACCTCCACGCTTGTCTCAAGGTTGCTCCCGTTACTGAACTTGCACTCCAAGTATTCTGTCTTGGTCCTACTCAGCCTAAATCCTTTAGACTCCAGAGTCTGTCTGCAAACCTCCAGCTTAGCGTTCACTCCGTTGTGAGTCTCATCAATCAGGGCTATGTCATCTGGGACTAACATACACCATGATACCTCCCCTTGAATTTATCGCGTCAGTCTATCCATCACCAAGGTAAGTAAAAATGGTCTAAGAGCTGATCCCTGGTGCGTCTCCATCATCACTGAAAATTGCTCTGAGTCTCCTCCTACTGTCCGTACTCTAGTCTTGGCTCTATCATACATATCCTTGATCGTTCTAGTGCATGTCACATGTACACCTCTAACTTCCAAACATATCCATAGAACCCCTAGGTACTTTGTCGTATGCCTTCTCGAGGTCGATAAAAACCATATGTAAGTCTCTCTTCCTTTACCTATACTGCTCCACCAACCTCCTAATAAGATGAATGGCTTCTGTAGTCGAACGCCCCGGCATGAATCCAAACTGGTTCTATGAAATAGACATGCCTCTTCTCACCTCATCTCCACGACTCTTTTCTAAACTTTCATAGTGTGGATTAGCAGCTTGATACCCTTATAGTTGTTGAAACTCTGGATGTCACATTTGTTCTTGTACAAAGGAATCATTGTACTCCACCTCCATTCTTCGGGCATTCTTGTCGTCTTAAAAATGACATTAAACAACTCCGTCAGCCACTACAAATATGTCGTGCATGCGCTCTTCCAAAATTCAACTAGGATCTCATTAGGCCCGGTCGCTCGTCCCCTGCGCATCCTACGAATAATACCCTTAACCTTCTCAACCTAATACTGCTACAATATCCCAACTATCGATACCTTCCGGATTTCTCCAGATCTCCCAGCAGAACGTATCTATCTCCTTCTTCGTTCAAGAGTTTATAGAAATAAGACTGCCACCTCTGTCTAATACGCGTGTCCTCCACCAGTACTTTTTCGTCCTCGTCCTTTATGCACCTCACGTGATTCAACTAACGAGTCTTCCTCTCCCTCGCATTGGCTAGTCTGTATAACTTCTTATCCTCGTCTTTTCCCTCTAATTCCACATACATGCATTCAAAAGCCACTGTTTTCGCCGCCGTAACCGCTAGCTTTGCCTTCTTCCTCGCCACCTTATATAATTTGCTATTCATCCACTTCTCCACCTCATCCTTGCTTTCTACCACTATCGCATGTGCCACTTTCTTTGCTTCCATCTTCATTTAAACTTTACCAATCCCCTCGATGCCCACCACGGGTACCCCGCGAGACCCCTAACACTTCTCTAGCTACCTCCCGAATGCAACTGGTCGTCATGTCCCACATATCGGTCGCATCCTCATTACTCCTCCAAGCTCCCGTGGCCATCAACCTCCCCCCATCTCTTTTGCACTAGTCGTGGTCAAACTCCCCCATTTGATTCTTAGCCTGTCATCCACAACCCTCTTCTTCTCCGTTTTGATCTCCAAATCCATCATCAAAAGCTTATGTCGGGTTGTAAGATACTCATTCGGAATAACCTTGCAGTCTTTACAAAGACCGTTGTCAACCTTCCTAAGGAGCAAAAAGTCTATATGAGTCTTAGCCACCGAACTACGGAAAGTCACCAAGTGCTCATTCTTCTTCAAGAACCTCGAATTTGCTATTACCATCCCACAAGCTTTAGCAAACTCCAAAAGTGAGACGTCTCCCCCATTCCTGTCCCCGAGGCCAATTTCTCCATGCACGTCGTCATAACCCCCGGAAGTTACCCGATATGTCCATTGAAATCCTCTCCTACAAATAACTTCTCAGTGGGTGGTATACCTCCCACCACCTCGTCCAAATCCTCCAAAAGCGTCTCTTCTCCTCTTCGTTCAAGTCCGCATGCAACGCATAAGCACTAATAATGTTCATAGTGAACCCTCCAACTACCAACTTAATCGCCATCATCCTGTGATTGACCCTGCTAACCTCTACCACCTGACCTCTTAGCTCGATGTCTATTAAAATGCCTACCCCATTCCTATACCTCGACCTACCTGAGAACCATAACTTATACCCGTCCACATCCTTAGCCTTAGGTCCTACCCATTCGGTCTCCTGGACACAGGCTATATTAATACTCTTCTTCTTAAAAATCTTAACTAGCTCTATGGACTTCCCCGTCAAAGTCTCAATGTTCCAAGACTCTATTCTCAGCCTAGCATCTCTCTTACCCCCCTAACCCTCGCCCCCATCCCCGATCGAGAATATGACACTAGTCTACCATCGTTTACCAACGCCACTAAAGCAAACAAAAACTAGTCAAAGATACCTAAGACAAGCAAACCAATACTACAACACAATCAAGAATCTAGCAGCAAGCCGGACTACGACAATAAGGGAGATATGTCTAAAGGCAAGAAAATTAAGGCAAGAAATGCAACGTCAAGATCTAATAAAGCGAGACAAGCAATACTCAATTACAATAATAAAGGGAAATGAGTGAATATGGGCACCCGGAGGTACCAACTCCAGGTGAAGATAACATGTTCGTCACCAGAAACTCATTGTTCACTGCCAGATGGTACTGTTCTCTGCAGGAAAATCACTATCGGGTTATTGTTCCCTGCCGAAAACTCATTGTTCGCCGCCGAAGCTTGTTGAAAAAATCGAGTACCTATGCAGATCTGACCGGAAACCCACTGGGGAGGGATTTTCGGTTGAGGAGAAAAGAAGCTAGGGGGAGAAAAGAGAAGAGAGGGGGATGACTGGCCGGAAATTGTTTCAACCAGAAAGATCTGGCCAGAATGCTTCGCCGGCAATAAGGAAAAAAAGTACCTGGTTGGGACGCACTGATGTCCGTCGGCGAATGGAACCTTGGTCACTGGTCGCCGATCGGAGTGGCGCACCAAGATAATATTACCGTCGGGGAAGATGAGAGAACTAAAAATAGACTGCTCAGTAGAATTGTTTTTATTTTAGTTTTTACGGAAAAGAATTTGAAAGCAGAGATTACTAAGATTTGAAATATAGAGCAGAAACTCGCTTTTACATAGAAATGGATACAGGAGAGAAAATCAAACAAACAGATCGCCTAATCATCTTCAAATGCACCTAACACTCACAATTTTTCAAACTCGCCTAATCATCTTCAAATACAGAATGCTACAGGATGAAGTGTGTTATATAGTACCTTTTTAGTTAGTTTCTAATTATGTAGATCTTAGTTTTAAAAATTATGGAATAGATATCCAATTTGAGACAAAAATTAGCCAGTTTTCACACTCGTAACTCCAGACCTCGTCCTTCTTCTCTAAATTTGCTAGTAAATAAATGAATTTTATCACTTACCAAAAGAACAGCCTATTTTTTCAAATTGAATTGCTCACAAGCACGATTTGAATCTCAAATGTTAAAATGGTGAATTCAAACAAATCAGCGAAATAAAGGCAGCTAAACCGTGAAAAATTTACCTTATCTTCTGCAAAAAACTATATATAGATCACGATGCAATATGTAGAAAAGAAATCACAAATTTCCACGAATTCAATTCGAAAATACAAACCTAAATCTGAAGATAAAATAAAAAAGATTTTAAAATAAATTTTCCACGTGTCACATACGAATTCATTTATTTTTCCACGAAGGAGGCGCTTGGGAATACGCAGTTAAGCTGATTCTGAAAATGTGTAAAAAGTGTCTAAAAAAATAGTCAGACTCTACCTCATGTATCTAAATAGAACAAAGTTTAGTTGATGTGCTTGAGTAAAAAATTTTGTCGACCACGAGGGACGGATTTACAGCTACATGTATATGCCCCCACATATGAACAGAATCGTGTCTACTTTTAGGAGCCAAATGTCAATTACTGTCAATTTGCCACTAAGATATGTTTTTCTCCATTCTTTGTGAAGGGGAAAGTCTCGAAGGCGAAACCCCCCACCTGTACTAGAGGCTCCTTGGTCAGGCGGGATGTAAATCGAGGGATATGCGCGAGTGGCAACCCTGCAAGGGAGAGGACCAACGGGACATAAACCCAGCAACAACCCTTGCAATATTTCAGCAAAGACTGTCGCCATACGGATTCGAACCCGCGATGTTGAAGTGGTTGTACCCCAATCACCTTACCACTTACCGAACTCGCATGTTCTCCTGGGGCCGTTTTTCTCCATTCTTAGCAGCTTATGTTAATTGACAAACTTTGCCAATTTGTCGTATTTATTGTTATTGAACAATTATGGATATAATAAGCTCATAGTGAGAGGATAATTGGGTGTAATTGACCAATTGACCCCACAAAATTCTTTGGTTACCCCACACAAATTAATTTCCTTGAAGAAGTAGTGGTACTAATATTTACTCATCGATTAGAATGGATCAACGGACCAATGGAATATTTTCTCAAGTTTTCCATATGTATAAATACTATTTTTAGTAACTCGTCTATTTTACCCGAGTTTAATTAACTTAAGTCATAACTCCTTTGTTGATTTAACTCCATATATTGAATTCAAAATGACACATCAAGCTATTAGGTCAAAACCATTCAAAATAGTGTAACCCATAGGTCAAAATATAAGTATACAACCAAACCCAAAATTAAGAAATCAAATTTTGAGAATGGAAATATGTAACACAAATGCCAAAAGGATTCAAGTAAACATACATGAAATATAAAAAATGAGAAAAATTCACTTAAGATAATTTGATCCCTGTATAGACATTTAAATGAGCAATGGCCAGCTAATGCAATATTATACCAATTGAAGGTTTTACAAAGAAATCAAATAAATCTATGATCACATGAAATGAAAGTTATTTGTAAATACCCACTGTCTCTTAAAAGCAATGTTTGCCAAGATTCTCTTTAATTCGGTTGACACTTTCATGTGAAGATACAATTATTGCATATAATCGTGAAATATCACAAGTTCTAACTAGTTTTAAATAATGAGAAACTTCTATAGTCACACAAATATCATCATATATTTATGCTAATAAATTTTAAAAAAAAAATCAAATTGCATGTTGATTCAAGTTTTAACATATAGATTGAAACGAGATGAATATATATCTGCGATAAAATTTGCTTTTTTTTTTTCTTGTAAAAAACTGTTTCAGGCTTTCACCCTACTCAGAGCTCCCCCTCAATCGGGTAAAATTTATAAATAATTATTTTTCATCCCTAGTAAATAAAAAATAGCTAGTATCCTAGTTTCAAAACTCATAAGAGGAACACTAGAATAATGTTTTAGGGTGTGTTTGTGTAGAAGCACGTTTGATGTTTTCCTAGTTAGTTACTAATTTATAATTAGTGCTTGTTATTTCATATTATATAGGAACGAGTGAATGTAGTGCCTTAGTAGGTTGTTCTCTATCTACAAGTAGTAACTATAATGTTAGTAGGGTTATGGAGTATCCATGTAATTTTCTCTGTAATGCCTATATAAGGCTAGACTTGCTGTAAATTTTATTAGTGTTGTTCTCACCACAAGTATTTTCAGTTTTCATTGTTTATCAGTTTGATATGAAGGAAAATGTTTTGTTGGAGAATAAAAGATTTCTTGTTTATATTTTGGTATTTGGTAAGTATACAAAAAAAATAAAAAATTAAATGTATTTATATAATCTAGAAAAATAATACGGGAGTTGGGCGATGAAAGTGGTTAGTTGCTATGTTCAAGGGTGAGAGTTGAGATGAGATAATGAACTTGAAATATCATTTATGAAACTTATTTTACTCGAGAAGTCATTTTCTATATTTTGATTAATCAGATATGACAAAATTAGAAGATATTTTTTAAAAAAATATTTTACTCCATATCAAACACAAGGAACCGTTTGGACATCAATTTGTAAACAACGTTTAATTATACATGGAACTATTTTTTCTAAAAAAAATAAAATGAAAAAGAGTTTCAAATTTTAAAAAGTATTTCGACCAGTTTTTGAAGTGACACAAAACTTCCAAGTAACTATTTATTAATCAAATTAAATACACGTTGAAATTTTTTCCTTTTTCAAATACAAAAAAATATATTTATAACCCACGCGCCACACACAATCACGTGCAGCAAGAAGTCTCCCGGGACATAGTTGGATGACAAATGAGGAGAACTTAAAATACAGCTGGAGGCTGGAGGCTGGAGGCAGCGTGGGTTCGAACCCTAGTGGAAGCAATTTGCTCTCTTCTGGGTAGGGCCTTATAGGTGATATCAATTGGTATGTTCTCAACCCTGATCATTCAGACACATCACGCGATTTACTGGTATTAGTGCTAAGGGACCGAGACTACTATCTTCAGGAATAGTCTGGCGTAAATCGGAAAGTTGGATATAAAAAAAACGTTTGATAAAGGGGACTTAAAAATCTTGGTGGAGGCCTGCAACGTGAGTTCGAATCCTGATGGGAGCAATTTACTTTCTTCTGGATATGACCTTGTAGGTGATTTCAGTTGCTATGTTCTCAAACTCCGGTAATTCATGCACATATCGCGCGATTTACTGATAGTAATGTTGAGCGATCGGGACTACTATCTACCGAAATAGTCGCGTAAGCCTGAAAAGTGGATAAAAAAAAAAGCGTTTGAGAAGAACAAGACCAATGGACTACAAAAAAATCAGGGCTCTTCGTTGGCTGGCAGACGCACAGTGAACGGTTCAATAGCAATATTTTCTGGCAACAAAAGGTACACAATTTACACAAACACATTAGTTGGTTTCCCTTTCCTCTCTCTCTACCTCTAATTTTAACCCCCCACCTATTTTCTCTCTCTCTATATAGATCTAAATTTACACACACACACCCATTTCCCCCGAATTTCAATTTCCACAATTCCCTTTTGAATTACACACAATTTAACCAATTTAGGGTTATGGTTTCCTAATAAAGTTACATTCTTTATATTCTTTTTTGTGGGTTTCTTGATTTTTTTGCAGATGGGTCATTGAAAGGAAGCTTCATACATTGTTAGGTGTTGTTTGGTTTAATTAATCAGGTCTTCTTTAGAAGATCTGAGAAGAAGTGGGTCTTCGTTGTTTTTTTAGCCTCCCCAAAAAAGAAAGAAAAATATGAGTGCTTCGAGGTTTATCAAGTGTGTTACGGTGGGTGATGGTGCTGTTGGAAAGACTTGTCTTTTGATTTCATATACCAGCAATACTTTCCCTACGGTTTGTTGCTTAACCCCTTTTTGATGAATGTTGTTCAATATTCCTTTTGAGGGTGTGTTTGGTATGATCCCAGATATAAATTTCTTGGGATAATTACAGTTTTGGACCGCTCAAAATATTAATAGCCAGAAAATGTATAGGTTTTGTATAGTAAGTGTAAATATATATATATATAATTAACGAAGGGAGATGCTGCCATGTGAGAGGTCACGGGTTCAACCTGTGGAACCAGCCTCTTGCAGAAATGCAGCGTAAGACTGCGCACAATAGACCCTTGTAATCCGGTCCTTCCCCGGACCCGTGCATAGCGGGAGCTTAGTTCACCGGGCTGCCCTTTTTATACATATAATATACATGTTGTATACATAAATATACATAATTAGTGTAGGCTTTGTATATTTTGGCTAGCTCCTGTAATTAATTTCGGCCAATGGGCCGAAAAAGAAAAAAGTCCTTTAAGTTTCCTATTGAGGGTGTGTTTGGTATGAGGGAAAACATTTTTTCTTTCCCCTGTTTGTTTAGCTTGATTTGCTGAATGTGTTTTCCAAAGAAAACGTTGGAGGAAAAAAGAAGTCATTTTCTTGATAATCTCTTATACATTATTGTCAATCAAGACTATTTGTGTACCTTATAATTGCCGTAAGTCACCTGCTTATACATCAAACGCGGAAACTGATCAGAAAATGATTATCCAAGGTAAATCTTTTTTTCAGAAACACATTTTAAAGTTCCATTTTCCTTTAAATGATAGCTTATTTTCTCTTCCTTTCTTGTTCTTTCTATTCTCTTTTTTGTTAATGTTTAGTACGGTGTTACTGTAGCGGCAATGGTGTGCAGTTACCTGCTTAATTTTATTTTTTCAGGCCTTTTCATGAATATATATTGATAAAATCACGTAAAAAGTGCATTTCTTTTTAGTTTTTCTTCCCCTTTTTAAAAGAAATTCGGGCGTCTCGGCTTTTTGCTTAGGCATGTCAAACAGGTTTCTGCTGTGAGTTTTGATTTGTTTGCTTATTGAAGGTCTATCTGTGCATTAATCTTGTTGTACACTTGTTTCCATCTTTTGGACAAATATCTTGATTTACATGATCTGTTGCTTTAATAGCTTGTTGTGCGCTAAATTGTACCTTTCCTTTTGATATTCTCACACAAATATTTCTTGGTTTACCTGTTTGTTTGCTTTAGGCTACATTTATAAGCAAATTAAGTTATGTCTTTAACAAATTTATCACGTGTCCCTTCTAAATCAAGTTGTGATAATTACCCTTAAAGGTAAGGAAAAGTAGACATTGAATTTACTTCAACATGAATTTGGTGATATTTATATCCGACTGTGTTGCTCTTTGATGCATTTGCATCTTTTGTGGCTTTAAGGAAAAGTTTTGTATTATCACATATAGGGGTGGGCATAAAACCCGTTGAACCGAAAAAATCGAACCGCTCGGTTCGGTTTTATTCGTTTTTTTTTAAAAAAACCGGTTAATGAAAAAACCGAACCGAATCAGGATTAAATGATTCAGTTCGGTTCGGTTCTTTCGTATTTTTTATGAACCGAACCGAAAACCGGGGCAAATATGTAATTAATCTTATTTTTAATTTTAGGCTACTGCTATCTCTTGAATCATAGTCATTGAAGCCAATCTATGAAGCTTTTATGAAAGTCGAATGCGGCATGAACTTAATTAACATATTACGGAAGCATTGACATAAATGTAGGGAGAAAAATAGTTGTAAATTGGTGCAACTTTAAATGATCATAACTCTGCGCTCGGTTAAAATGTAGGGAGAGAAAGCATTGACATCAATTTGTGTTTTCCCCCAAATCGGTTTCTAATTTTCCCTTTTCTTTAGTAAACATCTCACGATATACAATACATTTCAACGTCGAAATTTCGTGGTAATGTAGTTGTGAATGACAATTTCAGTGTTGGAAATTCTTTTTTTTAAAATCCTCCGACCCGACCCGTTTTATTTCAGTGTTGGACTTTTATTTTGGGGATGTAAACTTTAATTTGGAGTTTTTTTTACATGATTTAAGAATATATGTGATGCAAAGTTTATGTTTTTGGACTTTAAATTATTATTTTTGGACTTTCTATTTGATCCGAAAAAACCGATATAAACCGATACGTTCGGCGATATAAACCGATATATGAGTTTTTTTTTTTAAAAAGTTTGATTCGTTTTTTATTTTAAAAAACCAAATTTTATTCGGTTCATATTTTTTTGATACAAAACCGAACCGATATACGCCCACCCCTAATCACATATAGCTTCACATGCATAGAATCTACTCCTTTTGGATTGTGAATTGGAATGTAAAAGTTTTGTGTATTCCGAGAAGTATTCCCTTATCTTATCCAAATAACATTAATTGCTTTTCTCTCATTCATGCAATTGTTTGACAGGATTATGTGCCCACTGTGTTCGACAATTTCAGTGCAAATGTGGTTGTCGATGGAGCCACTGTCAACCTAGGGTTGTGGGATACTGCTGGTAACTATTTATTTATTCGACATTTATTGCTTAAAGCTTCTGATAACTGTTACTCCCTCCGTTCCATTTACTGTCGCTTTAGCTTAAAAAATTGTCCTAAAGTAATTGTCACTTTTGGAATTAAGACTAAAGTTGGCAATTATTTTTAACTATACCCTTAACATTAAAGAAGTAGTTCTTTCTAGTACTGCTCAATTCTCAAAAAGCATCCAATAAATAGGGTTAACTTAGTAAACTATACCTTGTATCTTTTTTTTTTCTTAATGGGCGTGACAAGAGTTAAAGCGATATTCAAAATGAGATGGAGGGAGTACATGTTAATGCATCCCAATGCATATACCTAAATGCCAACCTGTATGCTGTCCAAATTGTTATGAGCTTGACTTCATTAAATGTATAACAGGACAGGAGGATTACAATAGATTAAGACCTCTGAGTTACCGTGGGGCCGACGTTTTCATTTTGGCATTCTCTCTCATTAGTAAAGCCAGCTATGAGAATGTCTCCAAGAAGGTGAGGGTTTCATTATGTATATCTCTTCATTTAGTGTTCTTTCTATTCGTTGTTGGTACATGAAAAAGCTTACTATTTTTATTGGTTGTTTTCAGTGGATTCCAGAGTTGAAGCACTATGCTCCTGGTGTCCCAATAGTTCTTGTTGGAACAAAACTCGGTGAGGCTTCTGTTTAAACATGAACTGATCTGCAGTTTGTTCATATATCTGCATGAAGTGATGGTCAATAGTGTCTGCAATCTTCTTATTTATTTAATATCTATAAATTCTCAATGATCAAAGAAGCTTAATATTATATAGATGTATAATCTATATAGAAATCAGTAATCCCTCTGTCACAATTTATGTGGCACAATTGGAATTTCGAGATCCAAACTTGTAAACTGTGACCGTGAATTCGAACATAGAAGCTTTAAATTTTTGAAATAAATTTATATATTTGGAAACTATGTATTACAATAATTAACAATTTAAAATATTTAAAAGGCAACAACAACAAAAACATACCCAGTGTAATCCCACATAGTGGGGTCTGGGGCGGGTAGAGTGTACGCAGACCTTACCCCTACCTTGGAAGGTATAGAGGCTGTTTCCGATAGACCCTCGGCTCGAACAAATAAGATATTTAAAAGGCAAAGAAAATCCGGTCAAAGAACAACTTGGTTGGCTCTCGAAATTCCAACTGTGTCACATAAATTGGGACGGAGGGAGTATATAACATAGATGAAATTAATTGATGAAATTAATCTTTTATTCCATATCAATAATAAATTGCTCTTGTGGTGTGATTTGGAAAAAACATGTCTCTGTAAAGGAAAGGAATAACAATTTATTCCTATAATTTTTCCTATAGAAAATCTAGTAACAAGAAGATTTAATCGGAAATCTCGACAAATTCTTGTGGAGTCCAAAACAAAAAAAATGAAATTAAAAATAATTAACTGCTCCAATTTGATCTCTATCGAATTTTAATATCAGAATAGTGATATAGTCATGATTCAATAGGTGAGGTCCACTTACCTTTTCTTTTGTTGATTTCAAACCTTTCGAATGGATTTGGTTGGTATAATGGAAAATAGGAATTCAGTGAATCAAGAAGTGACTTTCGTTATTCAGAAGTTCATAATAATGAAAATTGACTAAACAAATGTTCAACTTTATAACTAAGTATAATTTGGCACTATAAGGCTACCTTAGCACAGATAACCTAACTTGATAGTTCTTAGGTTGTTACTGCTAGAAGAGTGTAGAGATTTCTGCTGTTCTCTAAAAGTAACTTTATCCCCAGTTAAGAGAATAGATTTTAGGGGAACTGCTGAAGAGCTAATAGAATGGGATGGTGGGCCGTCTGGGCATTGAAGTTCTGGAATGGTTGGTGGCAGATAAATGTGTGTTTGTTGATTTTTTCCCACGTTTGTTTCTCTTCTCGTTGGTACCTCTTTGATTGAGTTGAAAGAATGGACTTTCTCTGTAGGTACCTATACAAGGATGAGTTGGTATAATGGAATTAAGCTCTTTTTGCATAACAGAAACAAATAATGAGATACAACAGTTTGCTTTCTTTATGCTTCAAGATGTGCCATTGTACCGCTTTTATAATTGATATCCCCTTATCTGCTGGGCGAATTTATGATAGTTTTAATACATGAATAGCCCCCTTCATAACCAGCAACTGAACGACCCCTTAATTGTTTTTACTACTTCCTTTTTACCCCTTGTATATATTTCAGGTTGTTTTTATAGGTTTATTGTTGTTGTCTTCCTCCAATTATTGAGGCCTAATTAGCCTAATGTACTCCTGTATTGTACACAGATCTTCGGGATGACAAGCAATTCTTCGTAGACCATCCTGGTGCTGTGCCAATTACTACTGCTCAGGTAAGGATAACTAGCGCTCTTCCTCTTCTTGTGTTTCTTCTCCATTGTACTCAGATTTTCTTGTGCTTCTCAATTTTCACTTGATATATCTTTTTCTAACCTTTAAGGGTGAGGAGCTAAGGAAAACAATTGGTGCACCTGCTTACATTGAATGTAGTTCAAAAACACAACAGGTATGTTTTCTCTACAGCTTCTATTTCTTGCACAGAGTATCTTTCGACGTACTTCTTGTTGAAGCATTTGGTTGGATGTCGTTGCTGCAGAATGTGAAAGCAGTCTTTGATGCTGCCATTAAGGTCGTCCTCCAGCCTCCCAAGACGAAGAAAAAGAAGGGCAAATCTCAAAAGTCCTGTTCAATATTATGATCAACTGTAGGTCCAAGAATACTGCTGGTTCACAATTCTCATTGTAATCCATCCCCCCATCGTATCCCTTCGTCTTCCTTCGTCTCGGAGGAAGTAGAAGGAGGTCCTTGTTTGTCTTATTCGGAACTACTAACGATCTCTCGAAAGTGTTAGGTGGCTTGGTTTTTATGTATAATTGTGGTTCGTTCACCTTGTAGGCCACTCTAGTATTCCCTTTGTTTTGATTTGGTTTGTCTTAACAACCGAATGACCCAGTTAGGAATACAAAATTCTTTTTTGGAAATTTGTGCTTTTTCATGTTTCTTATTTTGCATCTCATTTTAACCTTTTAACTACATAGAAATGTTCTTCTAAAGGAATTTTTAGTTCAACTCTTGCTTCAAAATGGTCGCAAGTGCATAAGTTCCTTCTTGAATGTGTGTTATCGAATCATCGACAAGATGTTTATCAGGGAGATTTTCTTATGGGGTACAATGGAAGGGCTCATAAAATTCAAAACTTGAGAGGGAATATTGATGGTCTTTGTTGAACAAAGTTAGTTTCTTTCTTTCTTTATTTTTCTCAAAAAATGACTTCTATTACATTTGGAAATTAGGAGAGGGAAGATTGTTTTAATGACGGTGGTGTTGGAGTCAATTTGCATGCACTTTGATTATTCCATTGATACTTGCTATGTCCTACTAGCATAGACTTTGAGTAACTTCGCGCATCAAGATTTAGGCATATGGAAAAAAATCATCTTGTTGTTTTTGCCTATATGAGATTTCAAGGTTTTTCTCATTTTATTGATTATTGATCACTAGACTACACCCTTGAGTGATGTGTTAAACTTACACTTATTGTGTCAGAAATTTCAACTGGTATTAAAAAAATTGTAAGTTAACCCGTCTCAAGTTTATTCAAGCACATGAATAGAGAATGTCATCAGATTTGATCCAAAAAATACGTATGGAGTTAACCCGTCTCAATATATCATCTCGAGTACAAAAAAGAAAAAGAAGATAGACAGTTTCTAATATCTAGTTCTATATCTAAGGCGTAGCCGTAAATGTCGAAGGGTGGTCGCTTGAACACCCTTCGTCAGAATATTATAATGTATATATAAGTTAAATGTTATAATATATATATATTGAAGGTATCCTTGACACCCTTCACGAAATTTCCTGCGTTGCTAATTCGAACAGTTGATTCATGAAAGCAACAACAGCTCTATTACAAAGTTTTTGGAATGTCTGTCAAGAGAGCTACTAACACATTTTTAGGATTTCATCACTATATGCACCTCACATCTTAGAGTAATAAAACGTGTAATCCCCAACTAAGAGTCTCTTACTCACATAATTCTAAAATAGAAATTGGAAATTTGAATTCATTATAAGATATATTTGTTGTGGGTCCCTAAAAATATTTCATCAACAAGCTCCTATATTAAAAGGTAATTGCAATTTTAGTCCACTAAGTTATTGGTAAAATTTGGGCTTGATTCTTGTAATATTTTATTAAGCATATTTAATCTTTTGTTGTGGGTCCCTAAAAAATATTTCATCAACAATCTCCTATATTAAAAGGTAATTGCAATTCTAGTCCACTAAGTTATTGGTAAATTTTGGGCTTGATCCTTGTAATATTTTATTAAGCATATTTAATTAATTAAAATGTACATTTTATCCTTTATAAAGGAAATATGTGATATTTAGACTATTCTTGTAATAATATTACCGTCAAATATAGAGTAATAATACAAACTTAATTAACAATAACATTCTGCACAAAATTAATCACTCTATTCAAAAGCGGATCCAGGATTTAAACTTAATGAGTTCAACTTTACATGTTACACTAAATTCATTATGTTGTTACAATTAGGGTTCTGATCTTGTTGATTTTAATAGATTTTTACATATATATTTATACTATTGTTAAAAGTTATCGATTCAAATGCATAAACTCATAACCCGAGAGCTACATCCGCCTCAACCCCGTAACAATCCTTTCATTCTTGTTTTTCGCAAAACAATACCTATTTATCATTTAATGCATAAATAATTTCTGCATTATGGTCCCGCGTAACTAATATCTAGGTTACTTTGATCTAATCATTCAGAAAACAAGATTTAAGTATCCAACTAATAAACTAGTGTCATAAGAATACCATTCTAATGAGATGGGAAATACCATGAACAAATTAAGAATATTCTTTACAATAAGATGAAATTACATGACACATGAAAGTACTGGAAATTGCTGCATAGTTCAATTTTATTCTTTTCAAATTGAAAAACAATAAGCTGGAGATTTTTTTTATTTCTTCATAAGTTTGAAATATCATCTATCGTCCCTTTTTGAAATGCCTGTTTCTTTACAAAATGCTTTCTGCCACAGAATCTATACCAATGAGTGACCACTGAATAATTACTGAAAAATAAAGTATTCTCTTCTTCTCCTTATTTTCTTGCATATATATATTTGCATCCTTTCTTGAAATCTTCCATCAAATTGATATTTTCTCTCTATAACTTCTAAATTATAGCCAAAAAATTATTTCCATCCAAAAAGTGAGTAGGATTAATGGCATCAAGGAGAATTCACAAGGAACTAAAGGAGTTGCAAAGAGATCCTCCTACTTCATGTAGTGCAGGTAAAAAAATGCTATTTATATACTTCCTCCGTCTCAATTTATGTGACACCATTTAACTTGACACAGAGTTTAAAAATAAATAAAGACTTTTGAAATTTGTGGTCCAAAACAAGTCTTAGTTGTGTTTTGGCTATAAATCATCCAATAAAGTTAAATTATTTCTAAATATAAAAATATCACATTCTTTTTTGGACAGACTAAAAATAAAATTGTGCCACATAAATTGGGACAAATGGAGATTTATTATCCGTCCTTCCCGAGGGAGCAAGGATTATGACGGAGTGATAAATACTCTTACATCCTTAATCAGATATCTTGAGTTCAAAAAGTTGGTATGAAGTTGTCTTTTGGCCGAAAGTGCTTTATCCCCAAAGTGGGACTTTCCGGTGCGAAGCCGGATTAGTCGGGCCTTGAAACGGATACCTAACTTGGGTGGGAAATGAAAAAAAGGAGGGGGTGAGGTGGGGGAACGAGGGAGAACGAGTCGAATTTACTAAAGTGTCCTTTGGTGAATCTAGAATAATGTTGTGGAGTTCAAAATCCATGATAGTGTCATGAATTTAAAAAATCACAGGGGATCCTTATTTTTTTTACTTGTTTAAGTTCGAAATCCACTACACTATCATGATGTTTTCTTTATCAAAAGTGGCTACTTTTCAACAAATCTTCAAACACGTTGGTTATTTATCAAAAATCAATACAAAAGAGCAAGCCCTTACAACTTTTACCTTTTTCTTATATTGGTAAAAGTATAATCCCAATGTAAAAAAGAAAAAGGATTATCAGCTAATTTTACAATCCCAAGAACCAATTGACCCCTAATAGTGCAAGGATCTTCAGCTAATTTTAAAGCTTTTTTCATGTTAAAAACACCATTGACAATAATTCCTTTTTTTTTTTTCTTCAGGTCCAGTGGCTCAAGATATGTTCCATTGGCAAGCAACTATTATTGGTCCAAATGACAGCCCTTATGCAGGTGGGGTTTTCCAGGTGGCCATCCATTTTCCCCCTGATTATCCTTTCAAACCTCCCAAGGTATGATTATTATATGCTTATTATACTCATATAGAAAATCAGTATAATTATTCTAATTTTACTTTTTACAAATCTTAGTCCGTACATACTGATAATCCAGTAATTATTTACTTATTATACTTTTATTATACACTGAGTATACATTGACAATGGCTATATCGACTAAGCCGTAGGCAGATGATTTATTTATTTTTTGGCCAGCAGGTTAAAAATGTTAAGATCCTTTTTTAAGCCAAAACAATTCCTTCATTCCGAATCAAGATTTATCCATCTCGATGTTTACATCAGATGACTGAATACATGGCACATGTTTGATAAACTTTTACCACTTAATCATGTTTAATTATTATGTATTTTCACTTTAATTTTGCATATAACCGTGATAAATTAATAAGAATATATTTGATGTAAACATCGAATGTGAACAAGTGTTTATCATCTCCACTCCCACAGAGGAATAGCGGGAAAATTATGAGTGATTATAAGTTATAACTAATTAACATTCATATTGTGCAGGTGGCTTTCAAGAGCAAAGTTTTCCATCCAAATATAAACAATAACGGAAATATTTGTTTGGACATTCTTAAGGATCAATGGAGTCCTGCCCTCACCATATCCAAGGTGCTTATTGTTTATATGTGGCTCTTCCTTTCTTCTCCCTACTGATTAATAATCTACTGCTTCATGATTTTTGTGACCTGCTGCCAAATTAGTATGCCACATTCAACATGTATGAGTCATTGATTTCTGCTCTTTATATATTTGTCAAAAGAATTCACGCGCACACACACTTATATATAGTCTAAACTAGACGTAAAAGGTTTATAGAACCTGATGCATTCAGTCTAGATCCGTCACTGAAAATTATCTTTTTTTCTTTTGACTACCAAAAGAAATTAAAAAGGTAATTGTCACATTGAAAACTTTTAATGGATTTGACAAACTGAGTTTTGATAAACACACTAAATTGTTTCGAAATGTTATAGGTTTGTGATTTTTGTCCTACGGAAAGGTCCACAAAAAATTCGAATAATCATCAAGGATGATCAAATAGTATTTATGACCTACAACACTTAAAACGGGTGATGTCCACAAATCACAATGCAAAATATCAAATGGCATAAAAGTATGAGTAGTAGACGAAGAAAACAGAAGCTTAACATGTTTACCAAACACACAGGTTTGGCAAACAGAAAAGTCCAAAAAGTCTATTACAAGAAAATAAATTATTCTTCCTAAATTGATTAAAAACCGGTGCTCCTGGGTGTCCCAACCTATTGTGTCATATACTAGGAGAGATGGTCGCAAAGGTGGAAGGTTTGACCATGTGATTGTTGGAAACAGAGGTGATGGGATATAAGTCCCCCGTGCTGTTACATCTCATGAGTGGCATCCCCGTCTGAAAATCCTTCACAGAAAAACCAAACAGATCAAAATTCACAGAAACATTGTTGTCAATTGTAAAACGTCTAACAAAGATTAAGTTTTTAATCAGTTTTGGTGCATGTAAGACATTTTTCAAATATAATGGTGGGTGGGGAGAGGGTAGTGTTACCTGACCAATACCACGAATTGAAATTTTCTGCCCACTGTGACAATAATATTTTTATTACTGTTTATTAAAATAAGATTAAAGATTACCTTGAGATGCCGTCATGTGTGACGTAGCCCCTGTATCCATCTACCACGACTCATCTGGAATATTTAGATTCATGTGGCTCATGGCTTGTTCAATGTCCGTGGGTGCATATCCGACAAAAGATGGTGTTTGGGCCACAAATGCATGTTGTGAACGAGATCCTAGAATACCGGGTTGACGATTTGAAAAGGAGGTCGGGCCCACGATGACGTCGGATATAGGGCATGGTGGGGCAGCCCATTGTGGGGCTCAGGCCCACGGTGGGTACTGCCCCCACTGATTTCCACCATTGCCCGGACAGGCATCGCTTTGGACAGCCACTGCCTCCGGCAGTTTGTCCGTTGCTCCGTCCTCGTCCCTTTCCACCATTATTTTTCCCTTTATTATTGTTACGATTTGAACCCCGTTTTTGCCATTATTTTGACGATTATTATTGCCCCCCGAACCAGAATTTTTGGACTCCAAATTGGTGGAAAATTAGTTGGTGGAGACAAGAGCGGTGTCGGCGGTGGATGCTCCAGAAAATGCATGTTTTGCCTTCTGCGTTTCCTCGAGAATTAACCTCGAACGGGCCTCATAGAAAGGAGGAAATGGATTACTTTGTTGAATGAATGTAGCAACTCCATCATATTGTTCATTCAATACGGCAATCAACTAAAGGACTAACCATTGATTTGTCACGGGGGAACCAACGTTGGATAATTGATCCGAAAGCATCTTTAATTCCTGACAATAAGAGGAGATATTGGAAAATCATCCAGTTTAACATTCGTAAACTGGTGTTCAAGATAAACGGCTCTGGAAACTTTGTTATCTTGAAAAATATTTTGCAACCGTTCCCATGCCTGTTGAGCCGTAGAATTGGGTTCCAAGATGGTATGGAGAAGATCATTCGAAATTGTGTCATAAATCCACTGAACGACTATAGCATCTAACCGAGATCATAATCTCTTGTCCACCATAGTGGTATCCGACGGTGACTCGGACCGAAGGATATGGTCAATCACCTCATAAGCACGACAATGAATTTTGAATAGTTTTGCCCTTATACTGCCCTTTTTCCATTTCAAGGGTTATGGAGATAAAGTTCTTGACATTATTAATGGCAAGAGCGGGATGAAATGTTTGTTTTTCGGCCATGGGTTCCACTTAGAATCAAAAGAAGAGGAGAAGGAAGTGGTGTTTTGATGGAAGTGGACGGAAGAAACCTAAAGTTGGGTAAGTCTAGCCGAGAGAGGGGTGAGGGGGTGTAGTAACCGGCTAGGGTTAATTTAGTGTTTAGGTTGTGAGGAGTTATTTAGGTTTAGGGTTTAGTAGTACTAAACCTAGGAGGTGGCCGGAAACAGTAGAAAAGAGAGGGAGATACCGGCTAAGGGAAAAAGAAAAGCGAGGAGTTTAGGGCAAAGGATCTTTGGCTATTGATACCATGTAGAAAATGATTCCTTGCTCAACAATCTCCCAAAGATACAACATAGTTACAACATATATACAATCATCCTATGCTTGAATAATGGAAGACTAATCTACCTTACCTAAAATATAAGATACTAATTACAATCATAATAATTACAATATATTACACTATCAATTATAATAAATGAGAGTTAATTATGGGATATCCCATAATTACTCTAACAGTACCAACTTAATTGATGAGCTGAGAGAACTGAACTAAAAATTCTCTTTCTGAATCATCAATCTAGTCATTATTCGTGATCCAAAATTCTATTTTATCATGATCTAAATATTCCATTCACATTTTTTTCTTTTTTCTCCTAGTAAGACATCTTCTTACTTGTATGACTTTACTTGAAAAAGTGATTACCTCTTCATCTTTTATGCAGGTTTTGCTCTCCATATGTTCACTACTAACAGATCCAAATCCAGATGATCCATTGGTTCCAGATATTGCTCATATATACAAGAGTGATAGAAACAAGTATGAATCAGTGGCTCGTAATTGGACCCAAAAGTATGCTATGAACTGACTTGTTGTATCTCTGTGAAATTAGTCGAGGTGCGGAAAAGCTTGCCCGAACACAACTGTTATAAAAGAAAAGCTCATGCTACTTGTTATAACCACGATTTCTTCCTCCCCAACCATATAATAAGTGCAGAAAACTAGTACAAACACTTGTGAAATGACGATGTATCACAATTGAGATATCTACTGTGCAAATTTGGGTTAAATAAATGTGCTGCTTTTTTTCTTACTAAACAATATAAAATGTTCTGAATGAAAAAAGAAAATCCAGCCGATGTTCCAAATATCCACTTTAGGCCCCAACTAATTCGAATTCGCTATGCATCAAATCCCATCAGAAAGCTCTTTGATTAGGTAACCTTTTTTTTTTGTGGCATACTTTGATGATTTGAATCATTCGAGTTGCTGTTGTTTAGCCATAATCAGCATATGAAAAATACGGAAATTCAAGTCTGTCCATCAATATTGCAAAGATTAAACTTCAATATTTGAGTACTACTTAGTAAAGTATTAAAAAACTTATAGAGGAGCACTTCAAGCGAATAATGTCACATTCGCAAATTTCAATTACTTTCTTGAAACTTTGATTTCAAATAGTACTTTTTATGTCAACTAGGGACAGCCAAATATTGTCCAAAAGCCTATGGTTTGATTAACTAAATTGCATTTCGTGGCTTTCATTTTCACGTTATTGCTGAGGCACCAACTTCCTACTAATGTATTGTCGTATATCCAAACAAACGGAGGATTTAAGTAATATAATGACAATTTTAAAAAAATCAGCAGTTAAATCGGTATCATTTAACCGGTTAGAGTAGACTGCTTAACATCTTTCCAATTACCTTTCTATTAAATATTGAAGTGTAGTCATGTTGGACCTTTCGAAGTAACACAGACCAGGTTCGTCTGAAACATCTATTCTGATTCAAAGAGATGCATCAACATCAACAGAAATGGGGAACAAAAAAAGGAAATTCAAATGTGGAAAACAACATAGAGTAGGGCATGTGATTATGCACTTCCAAAACAAACTTAGTCCAGCAATTTTTCATAATCACAAGTTTGATCAGAATAATATAGCCTCAAATTTACCGACAGATTTTTACTGGAGAAAATTGTTACAGCAATTAAAATCATGACAAGTTCAACCCATCAAAGAGTGGTTAGAATATACAGATATTTGCAGCTTCTTCCGCTAGCCTGCTGAAAAATGCAGAATCTCGACCAACAGGCAAATCAAAAAACTAAAATGAACTTGTATTGGAAAAAAAATTATCTGCTTCTGTAACATCAAGAATGCAAACTCCTTGCAAAAAAATCTCTTTTAAACTAAGACCTGATGGATTCATATTTCTCACCAACTGCACCACCTTTATCCTTCTGGAACTGGATATAGCGCAATGTGCATGCGAGCAAAGACTCTGCAGCAGGATCGGCTGTTTTATTTTCACTTTGCATTTCAGTTGTTATTAGCTCAATTAGGCTCTGGATGGATGCAACAGTGATCTGTGTGACCCCCTTCTCAAAGAAATATAAATACCTGACATCATACAAATGATAAAGTGTATCTATCGTCAATGACCTGCAAAATGAGACCGTTTCCAAGGAAGGGAAATAAACAAGGATATATAGTGTTGTTTTACTTGTTTAGAATTTCTATAAATAGCAAGACAGATCCACTGCTGCCTCGGGTTGCATTTGACATTTGTTGAGCAGCAATTGCAATCCTTAAGGCCCGTTTTAAGCAAAGCAAAACCCTGGATCAATGAGAAAGAAAAACCTACATAAGAATAATAGGAAAGTGACAGAAAAGGGTTGAGATCAAAGAGCGGAACTCAAAGGGGCAAAACTCAGTGACTTGGGAAAGACCCATAAACACATAAACAACATCTCATGCAGGTATAAACCATGTTAATAAATGCTCATACTAAGAGAGGCACACTAAGTAGCAGGGTCCCAAGAGTAAATTTCATCCCTCATATGCATGGCATAATTACTAACCTTTCTCCGTCCTTGATGTTGTCCTGATCATCAACCCAGAAAAGATGTGCACAGGAGTAGACAGCTTTGCACTGATCAGGCTTCTTCAGGAGTTTTGCTGAGTACTAGAGGATATTAAGAAAAGATGGCGGTAAGGGTTACAATCATAGAATAACAAAGCTGAAATCAGGAACAAGAAAGCAAGAGGTGGTAAAGTTACCCCTGTGGCCTTGTGCGTTAACGTGTCCCTGTTCTCAACACCAAAGACGTGCATTCTTTGAAGAGTCCCTATTATTAATTGTATTGCAGTCACCTGTGCTTTGGAATCCTATCAAAACATTCAACTAGAATTAGAATGAAGCAATGTGCAAATATATTGAAATGCCAGGAAGTCCAGCAAAAAGAGATCATAATAAAGTAAAGATAGGACAAGCAAATACTACCGAAATTTCTTCCTCGTATAGTATATAAGCTTGTGTGAAGAATTCGTAGGCAACAGGCTCTAGGTCAGAGTCATTGGCAGCCTGAGGAGCACAACTACAGGTTAGTAAACCTACAATATATTTACAAGGTCTGATTCCACTATGTTACATAAGTCTAAGGATAAATTCATGTACCTCAGCACACTCCAAGTACAACCTTAGTGATAGTTCAGGTACAGGAACACTTGAGAGAGCCTCAATTATCTAAAACAAAAGTGTGTGCAATTCATAAGTAATGCCAATTTCCTCAGCACAATCTTAAGTATCACAGGATTATTGCAAATGAAGGAAGATAAGCTCGAGAAAGGGATGCAAGAGAAGAAAAGTTGATCTTTTTTTTTCTTTTCACCAAAAAGTCTTAATGGTGGTTATATTAACTCTTAAAAGCTTGAAATGCAATGCATCACACACAACCCCATTCAGCTATATTACCTGATTTAAAATCTGAAAAATTTTCTTAGGCATAGAAGACGCCTCTTCCTCTGGAGCATTTTCATCTTGGTTTTGCAGTCCCCTTACCAACTAGAAAAGAAGTTAAATTACAACATCAGTAGGTAAACAAACAGTCAGTTGTGTAAGACATAGAAAACTCACTCCCTCTTTTCTTTCGAAAATGGGGGAGGGGGTTGATTTATTTTTTCTGTTATTTACTCCTTTGAACAAGTAGTTGCATTGGAGAAGGATCATCTTAAAATGCATATACAAAAATAGATCACTTGATTCATTTCTTTGGAAGAAGACAAAGCATGGGCCATTTAACACAAACCTTAAGACAATTAAAAATGAGGGGAGGGACTGTAAAGGGAAGCCTCTTCGGTGCTCCTGTCAGAATATGCTTCTTGACAGCGCAAATTATCTGCAAATCAACGAATTGGTAAACCATATCAAATCTTAAGAGCAAGAAACCAACACCTATAGCCAGAGATATAAACGTAATAACCGCATAGATACATAACACTGGATTGACGCACTTTATTTTGCACCAACATATAAAAGAAAAATAAGAAAATCACACGCAGCTACTTGCTAGATATTTCATTCTTGATTTAATGTGAACTTTATTTCAATGTTTGAGTTTAAATTTAAAATGGTAAAGCTCATCTGATCTTGACCTGATTTAGAAATTTTATTCCATAGTGGCCAGTCAATCATGTCATATCCATCTCTACAGCTACCGCTTCAGGTTAAATGGTATCATCTCAATACTTTTTAAATATTTCACTTATTAACTACAAAGAGCAAGGACAAAACATGGAATCCCAACAGGGCGAAAAAAATCACCTAGAGAGCATAAGACCTCATGTAAAGGTACTAACAGGACTAGAACATATTCCAAACTAATTGGTATTATTTATATAGATCCTTTTCTTCCATTGTGTACCATCTTTCGCTAAGTTTGCATGGATTCCATGAAATTGTAGTTCTTTCAAGATATCTTTCATGTGATTTTAGGTTTAATTCACACCTTTTTAACACCTTCATGTAGAGTGCCTACATTCAGAAGATGAATGTAGCGGTGGGCATACTAGGAAGGAGATGATTAAGAACGAAGTTATACTGGACAAGGTTGGAGTGGCCTCAATGGAGGACAAAACGAGGGAAGCGAGGTTGAGATAGTTCGGACAAGTAAAGAGGAGGTGTGAGGATGCGCCAGTGAGGAGGTGTGAGAGGATGGCTATAGCAGGAGTTAGGATAGGCAGAGGTAGGCCGAAGAAGAACTGGAGAGGTGATTAGACAGGACATGACACAGCACATGATCTTAGATAGAAAGGTATGGAGATCGAGGATTAGGGTAAATGGTTAGTAGGTAACATAGTGTTATCGTAGTTGTAGTCGTATGATTTAGGTAGTCCGCGTAGTTTTTTTTCCGCTAATGCGTATTGATATTTGTACTATATTTGTTTTGTACCGTTGTTATTTTATTGTCTCTTTTTATTTCCTATAATCATGCATATGCACATTTCTTTTGAGTCTAGGGTGTATCAGAAACCTCTCTATCCCGTAAAGGTAGAGGTAAGGTCTGAGTACATCCTACCTTCCCCAGAACCTATTTGTGGGATTACACTGGTATGTTATTGTTATTGTTATATGTACCATGGTTTCACACCAACAAACCGGTGCATTCAGAGGTCAACGCAATACATGACCAAACCATCTCAAGCAACCCTCTATCATTGAGGATACTTGCACCTTCTCGCGAATATGGTAATTTTTTTTATCAAGTAAATGTATTTTCATTTATAAACATGGCCACAACGGTCGTATACAAGAGATATACCAAAAAGTAAAGATATTAAAAATGATATGATTCTCTACAAACGATATGATCATTTTTAATCTTGCCTAATCTTTCATGAGCACACATCCATCTTAGCATTTGCATCTCTGCGACACTCAACTTGTGGATGTGTTGAACTTTAATGGCCAACCATTCACTAACATATAACATTATTGGTCACTCCCATATAACATAGATGGTCTTATAATTGTTTTTTTAAACTGGTAAATATTGTATTCCTAAGCATTAAGGACATGTTGGAGACCTTCAAAAAGAAACAAACAAAGAAATACGAAATACCTACAATGATTCTAATAAGTCTACAAGTTGATCTAAATCTTCTATCCCTTTCTCTTTACAGCAAAAATAAAAAGATACTATACAATTCCACTTGACTTTTTGAATGGAATTGGATTTATCTACAAAACATCTCTCATTTCTCTCTCCAAACAGTCCACCAAACGCATTGCGGTATTATCCTCCACCATTTCTTTTGGCTTTTGCTACCTCCTTTTCTGATCCAACGGTTTAGTAAGTCTGCAGTGTGCTCAGGCATGGTCCACTTTGTCTCTGTGAGGCTGAGAAAAAGTGTCCATGTGTTGTGAATTTGCAGTGAAGAAATAGATGGTTGTTAGTCTCATTTGTTTCTTTGCAAAGAAAGCATCTGAAAACTATGATTTTACCCTTTTTCTTCAAAACTTCATGAGTCAAACATGCTTTCTTGGCTACCAGCCATGTGAAGCACTTTACTTTAGTTGGTGCTAAACTTTTCCATATGTTTTTCCATGCTTTCTGGTACACCCCATTCCGCCTCATGTTTTGCTTCTTGTACGCCCTATTAACAATGAATTCCCCATCTATGCTATGTTTCCATTTTAAGGTGTCAGTGTTAGAATTGATCCCCTTGAATACATTAATCCCTTTTAGCAGATTAGCCACCCTTTCCACCTCTCAGTCATTTAAAAATCTCCGAAAGGATAAATTCCAGCCCTATGCAGTCCAACAATCATTGATTGTAGCCTCAGGGTTATTGCACAAGATAAACAGATCTGGAAAAGAGTTCATCAATGAAATTTGGTCATTCCAAGCATCCTTCCAAAACTTGGTTTTTCTGCCATCCCCCACTTTTACCTGCAAATTCAACTCTAGCTTAGGCCACAAATCTCTGATTGTCCTCCACACCCCTACACCATAGGTATTAGAGCTCAACTTAGTGCACCAAGGACGGGATTCACCAAATTTGCATTGTATGACCTCTTTCCGTAGAGCTTGGTCCTCCCCATTATATCTCCATAGCCATTTCATCATCAAGCTATTGTTGTGTATTCTCAAGTTACTAATGCACAACCCACCCATTTCTTTCTCTCGTAATGTTGTCTGCCACTTGACCAAATTATATCCCTTGCCTTCTTTACATCCATGCCAAAGAAAATCCCTTCTAAGCTTATCCAATCTCTTCAATATCTTGGAAGGTAGAGGAAATAAGGATATTACATAGATTGAAAGAGAATCAAAAACTGAATTGATAAGCACAAGTCTGCCTCCCAAGGATAAATATTGTGCCTTCCATTTAGTCAATTTATTTCAGTTTTCTCCATTATGCCATCCCAAATTTCCTCAAATTTCCACAGCTTTGTGCTTGCTACCTAAAGGCATGCCTAAATAGGTTGTTGGCAAACTTTCTACTTGCAACCTAAAATGATTGCAAGACTCGGAATGTTGGGCACCTCCTTTATAGGAAATAAACTAGTTTTCCCCCGTTGACCTTCAAACCCGAGGCAGCTTCAAAAATCAACAGAATCATTCTGATGGTCTTATAATTGTTCTATTGAAATTACTTATCATAAGAAAAAAAAAACTAGACATCTTCGTGCTACTAATCAAAACAAAAAATTTCTAGGTATCTTGCGATGTTGTCTCATTAATCATATTATAGTTGTTTAAGGTAATTGACCAAAGGGAAAATGAAATTGAGTATACTCCACAAAAAAATATAACATTTGACTTACATCAACACGCTTGACCAAATTCAACCCCAAAATATAAGTAGAACATGATAAAACATATATTTCCAGCAATAAGTAGAGAGGCTATACATCAAAGGAATATGCAAAGAATCTGGAAAGAGGTATCACTCATTACCTTCAGCATCTCTTCAGGGTCATCATTGTGAAGCATTTGAATAAGCCGTGCAACAGAGTTCTGCTCTTCCATGAAATCTTCTTCATCAAGCTGAAAATGGAAGGATGAAGAAACTTAGGTGTAATGATTAGCAATTTTTTCGAAAACGAGCCAATAAGAACACAGTGAAAAGAAGGCCGAAAGATATGAGGAAACTAATAACATAAGCAGAGAAGTCTCTGATCACCTCATCATCAAGATTCTCATCCAAATCTCTGATAAGTCCTTTCATTAATTCAAAAAGAGCCTCTACCTGACAGACGAATAATTTCAGGTAATACAGAGGTTATTTTATTACAAACAAAAAAATAAAGAACAAGAATCAAAAGGGACCTAACATTTTCAGCTGTTGAGATGCAAGTCTTATTTTTTAAAATCGTCTGAACTAAAACATTAGCCATCACTTTGCTAGTTGCATCATCAAGGTACTCCATAACATGAGGATAATTTGACAGCTTTAATGCAGTATCAATATCCTTATACTTCTCTAGTGGAGCACTCAAAAGGGCCACGATCTGTTTTGTTGCTTTACTGTCTTTGAGCTTTCCTTTACCAGAAAGTTTCTTAACACATGCACCCTGAAGCGACAAATAGATTGATCATTAGCACGTTATAGGTACCATATGCACAAGGCAGACCAGAAAGTTATTTAAATTCATGCAGCTTTTAATCAACCTTATTTTTTTGCCTAAACAATCATATCTGAAAGATTAAATGCTGATAAGAAAAAGGAAAAAGAAAAGAGTTGACCTACCAAAATCTGATCCACATAATCAAGGCGATCAGGGTGGACATGAAGAGTAAAAGTTAAAAGAGATGAATATAAAGTCACAACTCCATCTATAGGCATGTCTTCTTGGGCTTCTATCACCTGCACCAAGACAGAGATGGGCATCATATCTGAACTACTTGATAAGTCAGAGGACACTATTGATATTGGGAATAAATAAAGTATGTATACTCCTCAAAGTCAGAAAACAAAAGCAAAGTTGGAAGAATGTCATGGAAGGCTTGGTATCCCTCCTTCACACTAGTCAAAAGATGATAAGTTTGAGGAGGCAAAAGTTGGAAGAAAATCATAACCGTCTGTGGCACTAAAACAACATACCCAGTATAATCCCACAAGTGGGGTCTGGGGAGGTTGTGGTGTGCGCAGACCTTACCCATACCTTTTTGGGGTAGAGAGGATGTTTCCGACAGAACCCCGGTTCAAGAAAATCGTTTTTGAGAACAGGTTTGAAAGAGATGCAAGACGTGAAAGCTATGATGAAAAAATGCTGAAGAAAGAAAAATGTACTGACAGTAAAATAACCAAAGTAAACGACACACCAGTATCAAAAGAATAGAAGAACAGGATAATGCTAGCATAATAATACTATTACTGGTAAGGGAACGGATAGGTGCTCCAGACTGAAACCCTGCTCTACCACACTACCTACTAATCGTCTACCCTAATCCTCGACCTCCATGCTCTCCTATCATCTGTGGCACTGTGCATGCATAAATCACAATAGTACCACTCTACAGTTGTGACAAAGGCACAGTCTCCATGACTTAACTTTCCACTGACATCCACAGATCTTTGGTCCATTTCTATTTTTCATCTTATTAATTTTTGAATACGTCAGAGAATTGGTTAGTTTTATAAAGTTCTTTGAGTTCCACTTAATCTCCACCAGGAGGTAGAAAACCCAGGCCTGGGAGAGTTCTCTTTTTGAACATCTGAAACCTTCATAAGCAAATTCATTTTACTTGAGGGTAGTAAACTCATTTACCTTTCCTATGGCACTATTTAGTTTTGCAAAAGCTTCCACTTGGAAAAACTCAGGTAAGACCTGCAGTTAAAAATGATTTAGAAACGGCATATACAGAATCTGATTCCAGAAAAGTTATTATGTGTTACTTACATCTGTACTTAAAGCAGCATAGTTTGAGAGCCTTTCCATAAGCCGAGCAAGCACCATTTTGATATCAACAGATGGCTGAAGAAGCAAATGACATGGAAAATAGTGCTTGGAAGTTTAAATTCTAATAGAAGTTAAGCACTAATTGGAAGTTATCTAGAACTGTCACTGGCATTTGTCTAAGATCCTGTAGAAGACCAATAATACAGATACTGAACTTCAGTATACCATTTTTTAGAACAAACTTAAGTATACCTAATAGGGTGAGTTGTCAGCCACATCCAACGCTGTAAACAAACTACACTCTTTATAAGTCATCAAACGGAACCTTTCGTTTGAGGACGCCAATGTTATATATTACAATGTTGCAGATAGTAAACCAATCTCAGACTCCTGGCATCCTGCTTGCATGACATTTTTCCTTCTACACTTAACTGTTCTGTTTAGCTAGAAGCTTGTTTTACGAACCAACAATACACACCTGAAGCTGCGGACAAGCACCCAATAATGTTTCAAGAGTTTGTAAGTGATATTCATCAGGGAAGACTTGAATTATGCAATCCATCAAATAGCCCTGAGCGATCTCATCTTTACAGTTGACAACCTAAACACAAACATGAGGTGCAAATTTTGAGAGAAAAAGGTTCATATTTTGTGTTGAACAAACTGCAAAAGTTATCAGGACAGTAAATTCCTAGACAAATCACCTGCTCTAAAACTCTTGGAAGCACCGTCTCTTTGTACATCTCAAGGTCGATACCCTCAATTTGACTGAGAACATGCAGGTTCTTCCCGACCTACCAAAAGCAAAAAGGAATATCTCCGCATGAGTGTACACTTCCATCGCTTATTTGGGTGCTAGTAAACATGATGAAGTAACAGCTCATACAAGATCACGAAGCTCGCTCCTTTCTTTTTCGCGTTTCTCCTTTTCCCGAGCAGGTCCCTGCAGATGAGAAAGCCCGATGCTAGCCTCAACTCATGATCAGCAAAGAGTATGAATCATTCACAAGCATTAAAACACCTGCATGACCACAAATTATGCCCTCATGATTTACATTTACCTTCATGACATGCAAGCATTGTGGTACTATGCATGTCAAGACATGAGAGCATGTTATAGCATCCACAGATGTTTCAACCAACCTGATGTTGCATTCTGACCCAGAGTTTGTTCATTTCCGTGAAATTTTGGAGAACAAACTCTACGGCATCCACAACGGTGTCAGCGTCACTGTGGAAGGGAACAAGACATTAGTGCATCCAACAATAATGTTCATATTTACAGGTGAATTTACATATAAAAGAAGCTTAAAATGAAGGTAACATAGTCCCTTTTTTCTTTTCTTTTTTACTATTTTCTTTCCTCTGTGTTAAGATCATACTATGTTTACGTAGTTGAGGAAACCCTCAATTCGGCAGTAAGACACCCATAAAGCAGATTACACACAACAACATACCCAGTGTAATCCCACAAGTGGGTCTGGGGAGGGTAGGATGTACGCAAACCTTACCTCTACCTTTATGGGGTAGAGGGGCTTTTTCCGATAGACCCTCGGCTCAAAAGAGATGCAACTGATGCAGGAAATAAAGCAGATTACATGAACAACACAATCTACTAGTCGAGCAATTTATTTAAAAATTAAAATAGCATACGGATATACTGTTGGTTTTGGCAATCAGTTTGAATCATGTCAATGGTTCGTGCATTCAAGTTGACACTTTATCGTTGTATTCTCTCCTAAGCACTTACATCTAGTAGCTTGAACGTTGTTAAGGAAATCCATCAAACTTGGAGACTGACACATAATTCTTATAACTAAGTTGATGGTAAAACAACATGGAGCTGAGAAACACCCTTACCCTTCATACTCAGAACCTATATCAGGCAATTTATCCTTGCTGACTTGGGAGAGGTAACTTCTCAGAAAGAGTCCACGTAAAGGATGCTGTATACCACGGCACATTTCAACCAGATCTTTAAGGATATCCTTGGCGGGAGCTTCCTTGGATTTGATGTACACAGACCCCACTGTGCAAAGTAGATACCTGGGGAATAAAAAGCAGGGGTATGAACTTCAGAAATCCCGATGAGCAAATAATAAAGAACCAAACCTAAGACAAGCTTAAAAGCAACCAGATAATAAAATGAACATCTCTTTGACATAGGTTAAACAACTAAAGAACAAAGGAACCAACAAATGAGGTGCGATTATTACCACTCCACTGTTCATAATTTTATCATGATCTGGGATAAAAGCAGCAACTTATATAGCAGTGGGCACTTAGTACCGAAATTTAGTATCTCAGCATCCCAAACACCTACATGTTTTAAGCTATCCCACTAACTTCCTGACCTCTCTACCTACCCATCCTAAACTAGTCAAAATGAGCATAATTTCCACTTACCCTTTCCTTTTAGCTACGGCAATCACCAGTTCTCCAAGTATATAATTCCTTTTAACTACCCAAAATGGCAGTGATTTCCAGAAAAATTCAAATAACTTATTGGAAATTTTCCAGTTTCAATAAACTATAATGCAAGCTATAGCTTGATTTCCAGTAACCAAACAAGCTATAGCTTGCATTCATGTGAGTCATAAAGGTACATCCAACCAAGGCTAAACAAAGGTTGAGAGGAGATGTCTGTAAGCAGTTCAGCGAAGAACAACAGTAAGATTAGCATGATAACTTAAGAGCAATTCAGCAAAGGCCAAATGCAACAGGTCCCAAATACTTCACTTCATGTAACGGAAAAGTTCAACAAAGTCATCTCTGTGACACTGGTCACTCTTTCTACTTAAATTTGCAAATTCTCCATCAAAGATAGGTGTAAGCTAAAGAGTTCTATCGCTAAACCCATTTTTTTATCTTCTCTAACAATAGACCTTGTGGTCCGGCCCTTCCCCGGACCCCGCGCATAGCGGGAGCTTAGTGCACCGGGCTCCCCTTTTTTTTCTTTACTGTTTTGCCTGTGCATTCTTGGATGTAGATTTCCTAATGCTCTAACCCATGAAGTATAAAATTTACTCTTCCAGACTGCTCGGCCATCGTCGATAGGTTTTCTATATGATTCACATGAGTCTTTAATCTTGGGAAACAAAGGAAATAGTTATACACTGCATTCTTTAAGGCAATCAGCAAACATCACATTACTTGCTAAAGAAAGGTAAAGCTTTCAGAAAACAAAGCTAAAGAGGAAGATGCAGTCGGATCAACACTACAACTTACAGTCTTGGCAAAATGTTGCCAGCGTGCTGCACGAGTTCATACATTTCAACAATTGAGCAACCTCGCTTTGTCTCCTCCTTGAAGAAAATTTCTAGCTTTCTCAATTCATCAAATGCCCTCATATCTAACAAAGCAATGCACATTTAAAATTTTAAAACAAATTAAAATTTACAAATAATAGAATAAAATAAAATAACAAAAACAACACTGTTCTACTGAAATTAAGGAGCTCAAAAAAAGTGCTAAAACATTAAAATTTGCAGCATATCAGCAATGTTCATTTAAACTTATTTTAAACATAAAAGGTAAACATGCAAACAATAACAACACAGTTCTAATACTGCGGTTAAGGAGCTACAAATAAAATTTTGAAATTTAGTCTCAGTTAATCAAGTGAGCAACAATTAAGATCAGATCAGTGACCAAAATACACACATAGCTCGTAGTATTTATAAAATTTTAAAAGAAATTAAAATTTACAAATAATAGAATAAAATAAAAATGTTGTAACACTGTTCTACTGAGGTTAAGGAGCTCCAATAAAAATGCTGAAATTGAAAGTTTGCAGCATATCACTAAAGTAAAGGCAAAACCGGAGCACTAAACTCCCGCTATGCTGCGCGGGGTCTGGAGAAGGGCCGGACCACGAGGGTCTATTGTACGTAGCCTTACTCACATTTCTGCAAGAGACTGTTTAATGTGCATTAAAGGTAATTTAAAAAAACACGTTTTTAATACTGATGTTAAGGAGCTATAATTATAAATAAAATTTTGAAATTAAGATTCAAATTATCAAGTGAGCAACGCATTTAGAATATTAAAAGAGATTAAAATTTACAAATAATAAAATAACAACGACAACACTGTTCTACTGAGGTTAAGGAGCTTCAAATCAACTGAAATTTATAATTTTCTGCATATCAGCGATGTGCATTTAAAGTTATTCAACAAAAAAAAAGAAACAAATATACAAACAAAAAGCAATTATACAAACAAACAACACTTTCAATAAGGAGCTACAATTATAAATAAGATGTTAAGATTAAGTTTCAATTAATCAAGTAAGCAATAATTAAGATCAGATCAGTGAAAATTACACACATACATAGCTCATAGTATTTATGAGGTGAAAGCCTTGAAGTTCGGAGCTCCGAAAGCATTTGAGCTGAGTATTTGAGTGCATCTTTCAAATTATTCGAGTCCTACAATACAACAAAAAAACACAAAATTAAGTGTCTGAAAACCAAATATATGAAAAAATTAGGGTTTTATGAAAATTACAAGTGCGCGATGCATGTAAAAAGCGTTCTGTTGAAGGCCTGCGATTCCGGCAGAAAGAAATTTGTCTTCCTCTTCAACTCCGTTAGGGATCATAGTGTTTCCGATCGATTTATCGGTGAATTCGCAAGTCGACGACGAGCTTTCTGGGTTCTGTGTGTTATTTTGGTATTTTGACTTCAGTTTTTGGTGAACATTGCGTTCTTGCAACTGACGATCAGAGTAATGGGTCGGGTCGGTCGTCGGGTCCAACTCCATTGCAAAACCCGAAATTGCCCTTACTTTGTTTTTTTTCCTTTTTTGGCTCAATAGGAGTAAGACAATACTTTTCCCACGTATTGCAAGAAAACTTCTCTTAGACCTTGGTTTTGTTCTTATTATTATTATTATTATTATTATTATTATTATTATTATTAATTATTATAAACATGTTTGAATCTAAATACTAAAATGTATTAAGATATAAATACTATAACATGAAGATTGTTTATTTTCTCAGCATTTGAATGTATAAAACTTATCTTTATTTAAAATTATTAATAAAATACTAACTAGTCTAATTCTATATCAATAAAATATTTTAAAACAATTATATGGTAATGGCTCACGTTGTGGTTGTGTGTGTTGATTGGGGTGGTGGCGGTGAGTAGTAACGAGTATCGATGGTTGCTGACATTAGGGATCATAGTGTTTTATGATTGATTTCTCGGTGAATTTGCAAATCGACGAGCTTCCTGGGTTCTGAGATTTTTTTTATATATTTTTGACTTCAGTTTTGGTGAAATTGTTTTCCTGCAACTCCCGATCATAGTAATGGATCAAACCGGGTCGGGGTCAAGTCAATTGCACAACTCGAATTTGCCATCACTTTTGGTGGAGTAGTAAAATAGATACTCTTTGACATATAGAGCTGATATGGCTTCTCCACAACTTATGCATAGTTCATATTTATAAAAATAGAAAACAAATTCGACGATTTTATATATGTTAGAAATCCTAAAAGATAAGTATATATAACTTAATCAATATTCTTATTAGTATATACTTACTCTTTCTGCCTTGATCTCAATCATTTGGGGAAAAAATTATAATTTAGTATAATTGTATTAGCCAAAATTAAGATAAGTACGCATCGTAATTTAGTATAATTGTCAATGTAAATATTTTTTTAATAAATTGGGAAATAACACACACATATATATACACCTCATTTGGTATAGGATCAAGGATATCAAATACCCTTATCGTCTCTCTTTGGGATAATCAGAATCTAAACTCATTGCATATTAAAAACATTCAAGTTCATCTCGTCGATTGTCTCTCCTAGCATAATCAAAGAATATTCGTACTTGATCAATAATTTATTGAGTAGAAAGTTTCACATGTGATCAATAATTTATTGATATCAAAGTATCAGAAACATACTCACTGCTATTATATAAAGTTTGCTCCAGTAAAATAAAAATTGATACTTTTCAGTACAGCTTGAAAAAGAAAGATTCCTGCAATTATATAAATCACCACTAGCTTCGGGTTCTTAAAATTTTCTTCCTTGTTCATCCATAAGAATCTCTAGTTAATTATTTCTTCTTTCTTAGCTCTTTTTGTTAGATCTTTCTCAATCAATTTCTTTCGTACGTTCTCTTTTTTCCTCTAACATCAAACTGATGAAATTTGTTTATCTTTTCCATTTTCTCTTGGTGTATGCTATATCTGATTTGTACAAGAATATTTGGTATTTTTTTTTTACATAAAATTAACATCTGGAACAAAAAGGGTGAAAAGACAAACAAAATCTTTGGTGCAGTCAAGTTTGACAATATTCCTTAAATAACTATAATCTGATATTAATTGAGAGTTATATTTGATATTTTATATGTTTTTCATCAAAATCTACAAGAGATTTCAAGTTTGGCTTCCAAAAAAGGTGCTTCAGTTACTAATTCAATATCTAAGTCCAATAAAAAAAGTTGAAAAGAAAAGTGTAATATAGACTATTTTTTAGGAAGGTACATAATACATTTAAGGATAGTAGATTTATAGAAATCAATAGCAGCTTTTATTTTCTTTCCTTAGTTAGAATCTTATGTACATGTATTTATAATGTTTATCTTTTGAAATAATACACAAGTTATTCTCTATGTTTATTTTAATTACGTGGTATCAGAGCCTATACTCTCGTATATATGTTTGGCTATGTTTCAGAAAGAAAAAGAGAAAGGCTCGATCTTACTTTGTCTCTCTTCTAGAAAGAGGTTTGGATTTTGAAACGATCACTTTTAAGTAATCATTTTATGTCACGACAATAGCAGTCTTCTCTGGTGAATGGGAGTGAAGAGAGTGGCATTCAGATGCCACAAGTCTCTGTCGACGCGTGGAGGCGCGTGCTCCGGCAGAATCAGTCAGGGATTTGAATTTCGGAGTCGATTTGTCAGTTTCGGTGTATCCCAATTTTGGTCTGATTTATGTTACACATTAAATCGGCCATTACTTAGTTGATTAACTCCCTCACTAATGGCCATAAATAGTTATTACTTGGCAGTTGAGAAGTCTATCCCCTTATGCTATATATTGAAGCATTTTGGCTCAATTATCGAGACTACAACACTATATACAACACAGAGACAAACATAAGAGAGAACAACAAAATTCGGTCCAAAACGTGAGCAGAAACAGTGGACGAAAACATAAAACTCTCCCTTCCTTTTTCATTCTTTAGCAAGTCGTTTCATATTTGTTTTCTTCGTCAGAATCAACCTATTTGTTTTGTAGTGTTGATTAGTTGTTGTTTTATCTTGAGAGACTATTGCCCGTTAACGTAAAAGCATATATACGGGGCAATCTTGTCTTAAAGACAGAGAGTCATCTCTCGACTCAGCCACAGTTATAACAATCCAGATTTAGTGTTTCTTGATTTCAGGTTATCAAGATTCAAGACTCAACAACCTTGCGGCAGTTCTGAATATTGGCTATTTGTTTATCCTTTCGAACACTTGTAATATTTATTTACTTTTCATACTGCTTTACATATCCAACATTATATACACTACCATGTATATACCGTGTATATCATGGAAACACAAGTCGTGTATAATTAGATAGTTTTGGTAATATATTGTTGTATTTAATTAGCATTGTATACTTATCATAATTATATAATTCTTGTACAAATAGAATAGAGTTTTGGGTAAAGATGGCAGTGGATCCTGGACTCGATCCGGATCCGGATCCGTTTTATAGGATATGGATCTTCAAAATTTGGACCCGACGGATTTGGATCAGACCCGGATCCGTTTCTGACAGATCAGATCTGGATCTTGTATTTGAGATCCGTATCCGGTCCAGATCCGACCCGTGGATCCATTTTTTATTAAATAAATCCATAACCTGGAATGTAATTTTATAAGTATTTTCATAATTTTTTTCATAATTTATGTATTTTACATTCAGATTTGGAATTTTATTTTTTAAATGATCCATACGTTTAAGCCCATAATTCTCAAAAGGCCCAATAAAAAACTAAGCGGATTGGGTTTCATTTTTTAAATGGTCCATACGTTTAAGCCCGTGATGCTAAAACTTCGTTCAGTATTTCGGAAGAATGGTGTCATATTTGTGTAGGTTGATTGAATGAACTCAATCATTTTTTCAATCAGATTGAGTTCCATTTTGTCAAAAAAAATCAATTGGTGGAATATTATTCAAGGCAAAATTTTTTACATGCGGATCCAGATTCGATCAGTGGACCCGGTGGATCCGTATTTGGATCTGATTTTTATGGACCTAACGGATCTGGATCCAGGTATGAAAAATGGGTCTGTATCTAGTATGATCCGGTCCAGATCCAATCTGTTATCATCCCTAGTTTTGTGAGTAGAATAGGAATAGGATTTTCAAATATGATAGCACAAACACTCATTAGCCGGAGACGCTTGGAGATTGTAGTATTATTCAGAGATTAGATACGAGCGGAGAAGGTGCGGTCAACCTAAGATCAACGAAGAAAAAGATGAAAACTACAACGAAATCTTATCTGAAGGTGGTGGAAGCGACGTGGAGCAATTTGACCAACAAATACCAATTCCAACCGAAAAACCACATGAAATTATCAAGAAACTAGAACATGTTTTTTTCAAAATGTATTTTATTTTAATTCCAATTTTACTATGTAATTTGCAACTTTTGAACAACACCACAAAGTTGCAATTTTGACAATTGTATTTGTATTACAAAAAAAATCATATGTCTATTAAATAATATAAGAGGCACAAAAACAACCTTGGGATGTTTTTATTACACTATCTTGTTTAATTATTGAGTTTTTTTTACATATATGTTATTTTAAAAATTAAGTGCAAAAAAATAAAAATAAAATAAAATAACATGATCCCGCCCCGACCCGACTCCGACGGGATCAGAAACGGGACGGGACGCCGTCGGATCCCGCCTGTCCCGATCCCACCAGTCTTGACCCGACCCGATCCCGCCCCTATCAGATCCCGCCGGTCCCAACCCGATGGACCCAATCCCGTCCCCCTGGCCACGCCTGGTTTGATGCGCTCACACTCAGTGCACGTGGGATTTTGTTTCGAGGCTAGATGGGTGAATGTGATTCATTGTATGTGGCTCTTTCGTCATAAGTTAAGAGACGGTGGTGATCTTAAACGTCACAAGGCCAGACTTGTTGCAAATGGCACAGGGCAGCAGGAATGTATTGATTGTTGTGAGACATTTAGTCTGGTGGTTAAACCGGCTACCATTCACATTGTTCTGAACGTAGTTATGGGTAACAACTGGCCGATTCATCAGGTTAATGTGAAAAATGTGTTCTTACATGAGAATTTGAAAGAAACTGTTTACATGCACCAACCACCAGGCTTTGTACATCCAGAGGCTCCTCATTATGTCTGTCGTTTTTGTAAGTCACTGTATGGATTGAAACAAGCCCCCAGGGCTTAGTATGAGCGTTTTTCTATATACATTATGCAGATTGGGTTCGTGTGCAGTAAATGTGACCATTCACTATTTATTTTTCATCGAGGTTGGGACATTGCATACTTGTTATTATATATGGATGATATTGTTCTGACTGCTTCTTCTGATGTGTTAAAATGAGATCATTATGTTGTTTAAATCCGAATTTGCTATGACAGACTTAAGGAAGTTGAGTTACTTCTTGGGAATTTATGTGACCAGATCTGCAGATACTATGTTCCTATGCCAGTGTAAGTATGCGAAAGAAATTGTGTACATGGCTAAAATAGCAAATTACAAAATCATGCCTACTCTGGTCGACTCGAAGTCGAAGCTCAGTGTTGTTAACAATGATTCGGTATCCGATCCCACTCTCTATAGGAGTATCGCATGTGCACTTCGGTATCTTACATTCACCATGCATGATATTGCATACGTTGTTCAGCATGTGTGTTTATTTATGCATGCCCCACGGAGCATCATGTTACAGCTCTTAAACGTATCCATTTGATACGTTAAGGACACTCTTGATTATGGATTATATCTCTACCCCTCTGCACCGACCAGGCTGATATCATATACGGACACCGATTGGGCAGGTTGTCCAGATACGCGGCGTTCCACTTTAGGCTATTGTGTGTTCTTAGGAGACAATCTTATCTCGTGGTCTACCAAGCGGCAAGCCACACTCTCCTGATCGAGTGTAGAAGCATAATATAGAGGCGTTGCAAACGTTGTAGCTGAGATCTGCTGGCTCCGAAACCTCCTCTTAGAGTTGCAGTGTCCCTTACATAAGGCGTCTATGGTTTACTGTGATAACATATATGCAATCTACTTATCTCATAACCCGGTTTAGCATCAGAGAACCAAACATATTTAGATGGATATACATTTCGTTCGTGAGAAGGTTGTTATAAGTCATGTTAAGGTGTTGCATGTGTCTTCTTCGTATCAATATGCAGATATTTTCACTAAGGGACTCCCTCGACAGTTGTTCCTAGACTTCAAATCCAGTCTCATCGTCCGGCCTCCTCCCGCTCCGACTAAGGGGGTGTGATAGCGAATATTACCATATATTCGTCGTATATTCTGTAATTAATATTTGTGTGTAATTATAGTAAATATAAATCCTCGTTCAATTAAGATTCTACATTGTACACAATGAGAAGGACTCCTCAAGAGAAATTAATACATTCTTACAAATCTTACTCTTGGTTGCAGCCGGCACATGTGAAGCTGTATACTAGAGATAACCTATGTCTATAGGATATGGATCTTCAAAATTTGGACCCGACGACGGATCCGGATCGATCTAGTAGGATCCGGTCCAGATTTAACTGAGAGGAGGCAGTTGTGCCCTCTAGGTAATGAGGAAAATGAAAGTGTATTACGTATTTTCTTTAATTGTGTGTTCACTGTTGGTATTTGGAAGAAGTTAATGCACTGGCAAAGAATATCAAGGCATGCTATGAACTGGCAAAATGAACTGACACGAAACACAATTCAAAGTTAAAAAATGCAAATGTGGATGTGTATCATATGACATTTTTGGCAGGACAAGAATCAGATAATTTTTCAAAGGAAACAGAGGACTGCAGAGGCTATAATCAAGCAAGTAATTCAAGATTTTTTTTTTTTTTTTGTAGAGGAACATTGAAGACCATGATTGCACAGAGTTTTAAATATTTATCCTTAGTTTGAAACATTAGACATTGTAATGATGTATGAGATTTCAAGGGGTAGTGGAGCCTGTACATACTGCTATTTGGTAAATACACTTCAAAATTGAGAATTATTAGAGGTCAATTCTTTTTCTTGTTTTATATTTGTACCTGTGTATTTGAGTTTTGTTTACCAGATAATCTTTTTAATATTGGTTTGTCTATTCACTTTAACTCGATATGCAGAGGTCCAGAAGTCTCCTTGCATGGCCATGGAAATTATTGATACAAATACAGTTCATCTGCTTCCAACGTACAAGGCTCTAAAGAAATATGAACAATCTTATGCTCAATTACTCATAAACCTAAAGCATCAGCGTTATGTCATTACGTAAAAGCATTTGGTGACAAGAACTCACTGGACACATTTACTTTAATTTTAGTTGAAATCGAATACAGTTGCAACATAAAAGTAGACAAATACAAAATGCATCCATTATGAGAAATCGAAATCAGTACTTTATTTCAATTAAGTAATATGCTCCACAAATGTGGGATACCCTCATTCAATATCTTTTCAGCTTCAGTTATAAAGGCTCAGATTTTCATTTTTGTAATGTAAATTTCCTTTAGTGCCGTGGACACATTGAGGGCAGTAATAGACAGAGACAAGCAACTCCCAAAACCCAATAAATAAAACTTATATAGAGCTATACACAAGCCCAGTCTCCATATATTATTCGTGAAAACCTTCAAATCTTTCTAAACCTAGCAATCTTCAACAACCTTAACCGGGTGCCCCGGGTAATATTACAAAAGTTGCACCCTGTCCATTTTGCTACCAAAGATGAAAACGAGATAGTTTTCTAATATACACATCAGGATACGAGAACACCCGAAATCAACGGAGTTTATTCTGAGCAACAGCCTGGCATAATTCATCCTCATAGAATAGAACTCTATTAGAACCCAAGGACTTGCATAGGGGCTTTGGTATAACAGATGGAACCAAACATCTTGAAGGAAACGCAGGCTCCTGGAAAAGAACAGCTGCAATTTGCCTCATCTCTGTGAACTTGACACGGGCCGGGGGACGTGGACCATGTTTTGGAGCCTTAGGAGTGTGGGGAGTGTTGAGCCATGCGCCTTTTCCATTCTCTTTGCTGCAAGTGATAGGCATATGAGAAAATTCAACGGATATATATATGTCTACTAGCCATCAAGAGGGGGTGGGAATGTGGTTAAATATTTTACCTTACAAAAGGCCAATCATCAGTTGGGAGAGGAGTCATGGTGCTTAACAACTCCTGCCGCGTTCTATCTGGAGTAGTATAATTAAAATGGAAAAGTCTTGCCTGAATTACCTATTGAATTTGCACCATTGATTAGATTTGAATAATTTACACATGTTTAAAAAGAGATGAACACGGAGAAAGGGAGAGAGCGAGAGACTCACTGCCTTCCTGATCTTCTGAGAGACATGGAAAACTGCTTTAAGTTGGTCGTGATGCAGATGGCAAAGTGTTTTGACCTCAATCAGAAAGTAAAAAATCTATCAGCAAAACAGAGTGCTTAAAAGTAGCAAAACAGAGTGCTTAAAAGATTAGTTTCCAAAATCACACCACCAAGAATAACACTCATGGCACAAGACTAAGATGCCCTGCAGGTATTCTAATCAATTTCAGCAAATGCAGAGCACATTTATACAACTCAATCTTTTTCAGATGAATACAGTTTGATGTTCTATTGACTATATAAAGAAAAAAAAACACAAACATCAATTAACTTTTCATGTTTCACAAGACCGCCTACTTTTTGACAAGGCACAAAACCAATATGTTGTAACATTTTCAGATCAGCTATTTTCAGCTGATCAACAAGTCCTTCCAACTTATTCTATTCTAATGTTTCCTCCCTTTTTCCCCTTTGTGTTTTCTTTAGTTCGGGTTAGTTACAAATATAACTTACAGTAAGCAGGTCCTCTGAATGATGCTAACCGGGGAGCCAATAGGAGAGGTGAAATGCAGGTGGAACCCAAAAAAATAAAAATAAAAAGAACGAGAAAAGGTGGCCTGATACTAAAATACAATAATGAGAGTATTCACACTATTAAGGAAGAATGACATTCATCAACCCAATATGGAAACTAAAAACAGATTTAGCTGATATCATGTTGTGGATACAACAACATACCCAGTGTAATCCCACAAGTGGGGTCTGGGGAGGGTAGGATGCACGCTAACCTTACCCCTAACTTTGTGGATGAGACACATTTATGTAGCTCCAATTCATAAAGGTTTTACAAATAAATTAATGAAATCAGATGCTATAAATGTTAAAATATTATATTCTACACATATCAAAACAATTCAATACTTTAAACAAAAATGACATAACAAGTCAAAGTTGTTAACAACCATGTTTCTCTTATTTTGTTCTACATGTGATATAAGATCCAATGTCGACAGTTCAAAACATGCAAGTGGTGAAAATAATGTTAATCAGGACATTTAACGTACTAGCATATGAACAATTAAATGAAAGCAAAAGGAAGAGAACGGTGTATACCAGTAAATCCATTGGAAGAGACTCGAGCCTTGACTCTGATGTGCACTCAAATGCACCAGGTGTCTTTGGTGTCATTTGCAATTTATTCTGCTTAGATACATCAATAGGCGTACTCACAGCACCATAACAAAACTTCACGGGTGATAAAAATGCGGGACTTTCATCAACAATATTATTTTGAAGCACAGCTTGATCTTTTGTTTCATCTGAAGTGATTACAGCCACCCTTTTCTTCCCAAGATCCGTGCAAGATTTAGCAGCTGATACCTTAGTGTAACGAAGCTGTGCCAAAGCACCTGGTTTCAAATACTTTCCCTTTGTACTCCTTGAACGCCTTTTCTGCTTTGGAGTCTTTGATTGACCATCTTTGGGTGACACTTTACCCATAATTTTCTGATTTGTCCGAGCAGTTTAAATTGATTTATCACCTAACTTCTCAAGGTCTTGACTTTAACCATTTTCCTTGCTTATTTACCGAATCTAACTCAGATTACACTTCCCTGGAAAGTAAAAAAGTTCCAAAAATAACCATCAAAACTGGAAAAGTTCCAACTTTTAAGAAATCAACTTACACAAAACATCAAAATTAGAAAACCACAACAAATGGATGTTTATCATTAGCAGCTTCAGAATTACAACAACAAGATCCGGGTGAAATAGAACAACATCCAAAATAGAAAAATATAACCAATATTCACAGCTAAATCCAACAGAACATCCAACTGTTTTAATGTATTGCAATTCCCACATGCCATAAATGTACATACAGAACTTCAAATATCCGTCGTACTAATATGTTCAAATCTCAAACTAGTTAGAAAAGCTATACACAAAAAAACAACAAAATTGTGCTTCAATCCTAAACAAGTTAAGATCAACTATACGAATCTTCTTCTGTTAGACAAAAGATAAATACAAACAATAAAACCAGAACCTGCATGAGGAAAACAAAAAAAAAATTGAACTCAAACTAAACAGCTATACACAATAACAACAAAAAATGTGCCTCAGTCCTAAACTAGTTAAGATCAACTATACGAGTCTCCTACTGTTCGACAAAAGATAAATGCAAACAACAAAACCAGAACTTCCATGAGAAAAACAATAAGAAAAAACAAAAAATTAAACTCAAACTGCAGAAAACAGCTATATACAAAAAAACAACAAAAATTGCGCCTCAGTCCTGAACCAGTTAAGATCAACTATAAGAATATTCTAATTTCCCCAGTTTTTAATTGATTATAGCCTAACTTCTCAAGCTCTCGATTTAACCACCACCACCCGCTTATTTATCAAATCTAACTCAGATTACCCTTCAACATTGATCTAGAATGTGAAAAGTTCAAAGAAACACCCATCAAAACTGGAAAAGTTACATTTTTTAAGAAATCAACTGACACAAAACATCAAAATAGATGGCTGTTACTATTAACTGCTTCAGCATTACAACAACAGGATACGGGTAAAATAGAATCAAAATTCACAGCTAACCCCAACAGAACATCCAATTATTTAAGCACAGATTATACAAGTACATTAAAAAAAATTGAACAAAAAAGACAGAGAGAAGATAAATAACGAACCTGAAATGAAGGCGAAAAGTTGAGCCAATAAAACCCTAGCAAAAAAGGGAGAAAAAGAAGAAGAGGGAAGTGGAAAATGAGTATCTAGGGTATTAATGAATTATTTGAATTTGTTGTAAATGCCCGCCAAATATTTCACCAACTGCTACCATATTATAAAAATAAAACAAGAAAAGATATTAGCACTTTTAGTCCCTCGAGTATTAATGAATTTTGATTCTTGTGATTGTCAATTAAGAATATTTAACCTTTAGGTCGTTTGGTTGAAAACAAGTTATCCCATAATAATTAAGCCTAAAATTAGTTATTCTATCCTCTTATAGGAATAAAAAACTTACTATAATTTCGCATTTAGTTATAACATTATTTTATTACAATCAAACATGGAATAAACACATTTCAAATTTAATCCTGAATTATCCTTCATACCAAATGAGCCCTTAACTAATTAATTTATGCATTTTTTATACCTTTGTTGTGAAATTTCATTGATTTAATGAATTATCAAGTGTTAAAATATGCAATTAAAATTTCTAATCCCTTAAATCTCAATACAACAACATATCTAGTACAATCCCACAAGTGGGATCTAGGAAAGATGAGGTGTACACAGAGCTTACTCTCATCTTTATGGGATAGAGAAGTCGTTTGCAATGAACCCTCGACTCAAGAAATTTATTTTTAAAATTGGTTTGAAGAAAATGCAAGAAACAAAGCTATGATGAAATATTGAAGAAAGAAAATATTGACGGTAATAATAGGAGTAGTAAAGATAATCAAAGTAATCAAAAATAACATCAGTAATTCAGTTGAATAAAGGAAAATTCCTTAAATATCATGAAATTTAAAATTTTGATCTTTGTGATTTTCAGTTAAAATATTTAATCTTCAATAAGACGATACGTGCATATTTTATCCCTCAAATCTTCATTGATTTTACTAATACTAAATGTTAAAACATTCATTTATTGATGTATTTATTTCAAATTTGTATTGTTTATTTTAATGGATAATAAAAATTTAAAGATATTCTAAATATCACATATTTCCTATATCAAGAAATAAAAACTCATGTCTTAATTAATTTAAAATTTAAATGTATTAAGGTGTATTATAAAGGATCAAAGACTCAAATTCATCAATATGTCATATGTGAGGGACCAGAGAGCAATTATCACACAATAAAATAAAAACTGATGAATCTGGGGTCCACGTTATGGACCCAAGGGGTACTGGGCCTGGCCCACGTGGGGTGTGGGGAATAGATAAAAGCGGACGTGGCTTGTTCTTATTGGCTGCTCTGACAGTATTTTAAGGGCTCAAGTAGGAATCCGAGGTTGGGATTCTGACGTGGGGAATTTTCCTACGGCGTAGATGGCGGCATTCTTGGATTGTAATTATATTTTGTTGTGATTTTTCTTTAATCAATAGATATTGTCTCTCTTTTAAAAAAATTATTTTGGGAGGGAATAGTGATTTAACAATTAGACTTTTTTTTTTGTTATCAGTAGGTATTAATATTATCCAGAATTTTTTTTGATATTATCCTTATAAATTATTTTCGTAATAAAATACAAAAAGATAATGGCCGTGGTTATTTTTTGGGTTCCCATTATTCGATATTCGTATTGAGGATCGATTAATCTAAACTTGTGGATCACATATATTATGGCACTATAAAATTATTAAAATATTTTCTCTTTTGATCAGACCTATCAATAATCCATGTTGAACAAAATATGTGAATAAGAAAATATTTTCACACATGTCAACCCCATCGATCATCATTGAACAAAGTATGTTGATAAGAAAATTAAAAGTAGGTAATTTTTTTTTGGTTTTGGAGGGGACGGAAGAGAATTTGGTTAAGTTAAAAATGATTTTTGATAAATGGAACAAAGTGATTTTAAAATGTGTTTAATTGGATGTTATTCATTATAAAAGGGATCCTATGTGAATAGGAAAGGAATATTAAAAGAATTAAAGATCTAATATTGTACAGCTTCTTTTTCCTTGGATTCTCTTATGAAGGAAAAGTTTAGGATGCTATGTTTAGAACATTTTTTATACCAAAAGGCCACTGTAAATTCTAGATTTATCTATTAAAAAAAAAAGATGCTGATTGCTGCATCCATACATACTTAATGAAACATCTTACGAAGGAATTCTCTGAGGGCTCGTTTGATATCAGGAATAAGGAATATTTAATTTTGAAGTTAAATTTGAGATAAATCTATATCATGTTTAATTAGAATAAAATTACGGTAAAATTAATTCCGAGATTATAGTGTTATTTTTATCCATGTGGATGATGGAATAACTAATCTCAAATTAACCAATTATGAAATAATTAATCTCGAGATAACTAATTCCGATATAACTAATTTCGGAATAACTTATTCTCAATCGAACGATTCCTAAGGTAGTAATAAAATTTGTTTGGATTATAAGTGACTAAAAGTAGATGATACGTATTAAATGTTGAAAGGTAATTTTAGGTTTTGAATTTGATTTTATAAAATAAGTAGTTATGTATTTGAATAGAAGTTGGGTATTTGAATTTGATAAGTTAGTGTGTGGTAAAACGGTGCTAATAGTTACTTTTTCTGTTAAAATGACTGAAATATCTCTAAAGTTATTTATAAAAAAATATGAAGTTAAAGTATTTTTACATAAAAATAATAAATGAGGGAGATATATCGAGAGATAATCAAAAGTTATTTTTTAAGAGTATTCCATAGATTGTAAAAGATACTAGGGATAAAAAAGTCTAGTCAAATCAAAAGCACTAATAAGTTGTTAGACAATAAGTGGAGAGTGAACAACTTATGACTCTTGACGAATTGAAGTGCTTATAAGCACTTTTGACATTTACCGAATGCATAAATATAAAACCCGTTTAGCCATGAGAAGTTTTTACTTTTTTCCGATTTTTTTCACTTTTTTCGAAATTTTATGTTTGGCCATGAAAATTTAAATACGACTTTGGAAAATACGCCCAAACTTTGTTTTCACAATTTTTTTTTTTTTTTTTGGTTGTTGCTTTTGTCTTTCATTTTTCAGATTTTACTCTATGTTTTTAAATTTTATAAATTTGACCTCATTTAATTCAGCTGATCGGAAAATGCAAGCTCAACGAAAACATATTGTTCACACAACGTGGGAGGATTATATTAAATAATAACTATTATTAGTGTTGTTGATTTCTAGTACTAATGAATCTTTATAATAAATTTTAGAATTGATGAAGTATAATAGTATATAGTAGCTCATAGGCGAAAAGAATTGGGTTAGTTTAATTCTGTAGCTTGTATGCATCAGTGAATAAGCTCATGTCCATGATTATTATCACCTTGAAGTGATAGTATTGAGTTCTTGCTGAGTCAAGGACAATAAGAACTTTGAGTGTCATTTTATTGGCTTAAGAGGAATATTATATATAGAATGATTTTCTTGTTTAAGTTAGATATATGTAGTAGTAGTAGTAGTAAGAAAAATGATGATTAAAATTAACAATTGAGAGGTGGAAAGCAATTTCGTGAAAAAAAGGGGAAGAGGAAGAAGGCAAGTGATGACTTTGAAGTTTGAACTAGGAAATACTAGAGAAATGTTTGGTCTAATAACAATATGTGTTGAAGATGCGAATAATTGTGAACTTGATTATATTATCGTATTAATGAAAGTCTATATAATCATGCTTAATGTAACAGAAAATAATTAATGGATAGTGTTTACGCATTGATTATGTTTATTAATTGCTTAGGTGATTTTGCTAATTTTTAAAAATTGAGGATAAATCATATTTCATATTATTAAGAAAAAGTGAATTTCAACAACCAAATATTATTTGCAAAAACTATAATCAAACACAACTCCAACTCCAACTTCAACTTCAACTTTATTTTTATTTTTTTTAAAGTTTTTTTTTTTTATTTCTATGGTCAAACGCCTACTTAGCCAAACTTTGAGAGGCAATAAGTGTTTGTACGATGTTGTAAATTGTAATATTCATGGAAATATGAAGAAAGTACTTTTGAAAAACTTATTTCATTCACACGAATGATGATAGTCCAACGCTCCATCACGCTTATTGTCCTTACTACTTTATTTGGTACCTGAATAAAATTTGTCAATTAATTTAGAATCCATTTCAGGTTTTAAGAATTTAAGATTGATAAATTTGAACTTCTTTTTTTCTGGAATTTAAACTTTTCGTATCATAAAAGTTGCGTTAGTGAGAGGTTTTACCAGGCCCATCCATATTAAGGCCCAGTAAAAGGTCTGGTATCATAACGATTTCAAAGCCCACCTTGCATTTTCTTCTTCTTCTCGTGTAATTGCATAGTAGTAAATGATAGAAAAAATTACAATCAAATATCATGCGGCAATCTAGTTTACAATTATGTACACAATGTATAGGTATTGTATACTTTGCTAAATTACTTGGCCTAAGAGTACATTTAAAAGTTTCCCTGAATAATAGTCGAGAAGGCCCAAGTAAAAGCCAACAAGTAGCCAGTTTGCAGCCCCCATAATTAAATAATAAAGTAATCAATATTAAAGAGTTTCAAACTTTATAGGTGAAACTCCGTGACATAATTTGTGATATTTAAAAATTTCATGACAATTGTTATTTTTCAAAGACATGACCGAAAAGTGATTAGTAATAGGAAAAGAGTTTCAGGCTGGTTTTAATTTACGAAATCTAAATCTTCATTACTTGACCGTTGATTAATCACAAATTATACAATTTATACATGACCTTCATTGTCTTCCACAGACGTGTCTTCACAAAAAGAAACTCACTGCTTAAAATTGCAACCACTCCATTCATTTATATTAATCGGAACTTTAAAAATATTATTGCATGTGTTAGGTTCTTCAAAATATAATATTATTTTTGAAGAATCCAACGTCTAACGAAAGTTTTAAAGAATCCGAGTGACATAGTCATTCACTACCTTAAAGTAGAAGCAATAGGGTCAAGCCTTCACAAAGGTTAATTTGAGATCGAGGTTGAGCGCACTTTGTATTGACATTATATACATAGGGTATCGCTATTAGAGGTAATAGTGAATTATGTGTGATGATATTCCTGTATTTCTCATTCCCAATTTTCTGAGTCTAGCCTTCTCATCTCCCTTCTTCTATTTGTGTTGCAGTATTTCTAATTCATGTCGTAATTTGAGTTGAATTGTAATTTCTTTTTCTCTCTTGAAATAATGCAAGAGTTTATGAACTGGTCTGTTACACACACTTGCACTCAAATGATGTAAAATAAGTTAAAGTGACAAGTTTTCCTACAAATCACACCTCTCTTTTTTTTCTAGTGAAAAAGGTATTAATTCCTTGAAGTCTCCTGGTTCTCTCAATTATAAAAATACAAATACTTGAAAACTTTTGGTTGTTAAAGTACATCCACAATATTTTAAAACTATGAATATCATTTCGATAAGATTCTATTGTATTTTATCTAGTAGTTTAAATATATGCATCGTGGAGATTGGTACACTAACGGGTGGTTTAGTAATTGATTAGAGATATGCAAATATACTAGTTATTCATGTATTAGTTATTTTATTTTCTATTTTACATAAAAATAAAATATATATTCTCTCATAACTTATACATATATTAGTTATGCAGATTTCTAACAATACATGAACAATTTACCTTCTAACCAGCTACCAAACGTAGTATTATTTATGTAGGAATTAATACATGAATAACTTGCCTGCATTGGTTGTGTCGAAAACTTTCGGAACAGTGGCAGTGCGACAAAGGACGTAATGGACAAGAGGGGATGTGTCGGACTCGTCGAGAAAGGTGTAATACATGTTTAAGAATTTTTATATGTTTGCAAATGGAAAGATTGTTTCGTCAAACGTGACGTGACGATAAACGTGGATTTTTCGGGTAGACAAGTCATAGCACAAATAGCCCCTATGATTAGACGGGAAATCTATGAAGACACATAAAGTGGCGCGAGGTGCCAATTTATGAGGGGCAGTGGAGGCAAGATTTGGGTAGCAAGGACAATCGAAAATTCGAAAATGATCATAGGAGGGGATCCGACGGTATAGAATTTCGGTGGGGGCCTTATTATGAAGAGTGATGGTAGGTAAAATATTAATGATATATTCTACCATTTTGACTGCATAGACCCAAAAGGAAGGAGAGAGAGAGAGAGGGGTATGAAAAACCATGCCATATTTGTGCAAAATTTTGAAAGGCGGAATTGCTAAACTCACGACCATTATCACATTGAAAAGATTTGATGTGATTTTCGAATTATGGTTTGATATAAATACAAAATTCAAGAAACTTGGCAAAGACGTCAGACTTGAATTTAAGTGGGTAGACCCAAATAAAGTAAGAAAAATTATCTAATGAAACTAGATAATAATTATGACCCAGTGAGCTAGTAATGAGAGATGTCCATAAATCTGCATGAATAATGTCAAATGGAGAAAACGTAACACTTAAAGAAGATTGAAAAGGAATGAGAACATGTTTGCCTAAAGGGAAAGAAACACAATGTTGGGCAAGTTTTCCATTATTACATGGAATAAAATTATTGCTTCTAAGAAAATTAAAAACAGGAGCTCCGGGGTGTCCACGTCTATTGTGCCAAGTTGACAGAGAGATGTCAACGAGGGAGGTGTGAGAACCGGATCTGGCAGCGAAGGTGGATGAGAAAGCATAGAGTCCCCCACACTATTGCATCTCGTAAGAGGTGTCCTTGTAAGTAGATCCTTCACAGAAAAACCAAATGGGTCAAACTCAACAAACACAAAATTGTTACGAGTAAATTTCCTAACAGATATTAAATTTTAATGATGTTTGGAGCATAAAGGACGTTATTTAGGGAGAAAGACGGATGAGGTGGTTGGGTGTATGTTGTATCAATAACCTTGAATCAGAATGTGATGACCATTACCAACCGTAATAAATTGAGAATACTTTAAATAAAACAGCTTGTAAAGATTACCTGAGGAGCGGGTGAGATGAGAGGTGGCTCCCGTATCCATGTACCAATTCTCGTCGGGCTGTTGTACTGTCAAAGTCTTGAAAGCCTGACCCAAATGGGGGGGGGGGGGGGGGGCCATACCCATTCGGATTCTGCTGGGCCGATATCATGTGAGCCTGCTGGGCCGTCGGTTGTGTTAGGCGTGGGCCTGGTCCCGAGCCCAGAATGCCTGGTTGCCAGGCCTGTTGAAATTGGATCGTGGGTTGCCAGGCCTGTTGAAATTGGACCGTGGGCGTGCTGTTGAAATTGGACTCGTGGCCGCCGGGAATGTGTGGCGAGGCTCGGTTCTTTGGGTTAGATGAGTGAACCGAACCCCACCGGCTAGATTGGGCCGGCCAGATTACGGCTAGATTGGGGGTGGATGGGCTAGATTACTGGCCGGATGGGCTAGATTACTGGCCGGATGGGCTAGATTACTGGCCGGATCTACCTCCTTTCCTACGGCCTCTGCCGCCCCTGCCGTCGTCGCGGTTGGTGGTTGTTCAGTGGTGGTGGCTGGCCGGCGGCAACGTCGTTTGTCGCGAGAGTTCCAACTGCTAACGCCTTTTGATTGTGTTCGTTTTGCTTGGCACGTTGGGTTTCTTCCAACAATAATTATGAATGGGCCTTATTGAAGCTGGGTAATGCATTAGCTTGTTGTATCATAGTGGCTAGAGTATCGTATTCACCCTTCGGTAGATCAACAACTACTTGGGAACCATATTTGTTTCGGAGATAGGCGTCCCCACATTGGACAATTGGTCCGCAACTAGTTTCAATTGTTTACAATACTCGGACATGTTAGCAAATTTTTCAAGACGTGTATTATTGAATTGTTCCTCCAAGTATACGGCACAAGTGTACTTATTGTCATGAAAAATATCCTCCAACTGTATCCATAACTCACGAGCCGAGACACCAGTTTTCATTATCGTATGAAGCAAGTCCTTAGAGATTGTGCCATAAATCCACTGTTTGACGATGGCGTAAAGACGACGCCATGTCGGGTCATCAACCTCAATAGGGCGAGGGAAGGAGTCGTCAATATGATCAAGGACGTTATAGGCACATGCATGAATACGGAAGAGTTCAACCCACGAAGAAAATTGACCATCTTCTTGATCAAGAACCACAGGAATGAAGTTCTTGATATTGGTTACGTCAAATGCCGGATGGAAAGAGGAGGATGAGGAGGACGTGGGGTAGGGGGTGACGACTGAGGAGGTTGAGGCCGTCGTGTGAGATGTGGGAGGAGTTATTATAGTGGTTGAATTTTGGTGAGGAAAAGAAGAGAGAAATCAGAAAATTGTTCTCGGAAAATAGGGTTGACGCCGGCTGAAGAAAAAAAAAAAAAAAAAAAAGGGGGGAGAAGAGAAAAGAGGGTTTAGGTGTTTTTAGGGTTTGACTCTTGATACCATGTAAGATTGTATTAATCTCCCTCGAGGAGTCTTTCTCATTAATACAAATATATATAGTTTGTACAATGTTGAATCCTAATAGAATAAAGATCATATATTTACCATAATTATACACTAATATTAATTACAAATTATATGGTGAATATATGGAATATTCACTAATAAAGACAAGTTTTAGCACTTTTCCGTCACGGCTTCGACTTTAATTTTGATCAAATGATTTGATTGATTATTTTTTGAATCAATTTTTTTTTTCGTAGTATTTTTTGCGCTTTTTTTGTTTGTTTGTAAGAAGTAGTAATCCTTTTTTCGAGAAGGCACATGTATTTTCCCGTAAAGGCACCACTAATTTTCCAAACAGACACTAGGTTCCCTACTCATCGACTATAAATACAAAGGTATTGCCTCGTAATTACAATATAATTTTTTCTTTAAAAAAATTGGGGGCAGAGAAAGGGGAATCAGGAGAGGGGATTACAAGGTGGAAAATCAAACTCTCACCGACAAAGTGAAAGTTCAGGTAACCAACTAACTGAGCTACTAAGATTTGCAAATATATAAAATGTTGAGTTCTTCTTCTTCCCTCTTCTATGCGTTGATTTCAAATTAATGCATTTGTTTCGTTCTTGTCGTTCGAAGTATATTGGAATTTGAAGTACTGCTATATTAGTAAGATGATTTTATTCTATCATGGGAGAAAATAATATAATAAGTACTAAAAAGTACGAGCCAATTAAATTTTTGAAAAACCCACAATAAATTTTTGTTGCTCGGAATAAAATTTTAGTTACTGTTTAAACATTATTGTTTAAGTTTTCTGTTTATATAAAGAATCTATTTTTATTTTCTGGTTTCAAACACCGTAGAATATATATAAATATTAAACAAGCTAACACAAATCACAGAAAGAAAATCAATGCACCAATCTACAACTATAAGGACCACCACAATTATTGAATTTTCTGCTATTTTTGCCGATCACGACACCATTAGTGCACTAGTCGACAATTAATTCAGTTGCGCTGTATAAAGTTTGGCCCGACAGACACTATTTCATTTTTTTTTGGCTCTCTCTTGTCATTCACTACTAAAGCAGGGAAAAAAAACATTTTGTTATACTAACAAAACACACACAAAAAAAAACTGTGATTAAAAAAAATTGTGACTAAGTATATCTAAATACAAAAATGAATTTAAATTAAACAATCTATGTGTTACAATTTCCAACATTATTATTCATTGTATAATAATCTCTACATAACCGATTTATCTTGTAGTTATACTTAGATGTCGTTTAGTTGATGTACTAGGATATTCAATTTCAAATAAAATAATATATTTATTGATAATATTCAATCTTAATTTGCACATAACTAATATATAAAATTTGATTAGTGACATTAGATAATACATGTATTAAAATATAAAAAGTTATTTATTTGTTTATACAAATTAATATACAAAATAAGAATTATATATATTAGCAATAAAACCTAGGGTCGTGAAGATACTGATGGGAAAACGACTAAGTTGCTAATTAAGTAGGCCAAAGAGATGGGACATGTGCCTCTTCTATTCCTCCTTACATAGTTCCCATTATTGTGACACTTGCACAATGAAATTGGATGTTTTTTTTTAAAATTAATAAGTGCTAATTGGATGTGCGTTTTATTTTTTGTTAAAAAAAAAGTGAAACATGCACGATCCTTTGCTTAATTTACGCAATTTTTTTTTAAAATTCTATTTGACTTTATATCCCCACAAACATTACCTTCCATTTTGCAAGAAGATAATATGGCAAGAAAATTCTCAAAATGATTTTCATTCATGACTCACAGCATCTCCTTTTTAAAGAAGGGTAATTCACATACAATTCGTTAAATTTGTTTGAAATTTTTATTTAAACATTCGGATTAAAAATTATATCTATTTAACACTTGATACTTATTAATCGTATATTATCATATACGGATGATGATTGGGCAGGCCGTCCGGACACGCGACGCTCCACCTCCGGCTAATGTGTGTTCTTAGGGGATAATCTCATATCTTGGTCTGCCAAGAGGCAAACCACATTATCATGTTCGAGTGCATAAGCAGAATCTAGAGGCGTTGTTGAGATCTGCTGTCTGTGAAACCTTCTTTTGGAGCTTCAGTGTCCCATGCGTAAGGCGTCTTTGGTTTACTATGATAACATATCCGCCATTTATTTATCTCATAATCCGATTCAGCATCAGCGAACCAAACACATTGAGATGGATGTACACTTTGTTCGTGAGAAGGTTGCTATCGGTCATGTTAAGGTGTTGCATTGCATGTGCTTTCTTCGTATCAGTATGCAGGTATATTCACAAAATGTCTTCCTAGACATCTATTCCTCGACTTCATATCCAGTCTTTAGCGTCCGACCTCCTCCCGCTCCGACTGAAGGAGTGTATGTTAGTATATTATCAATAATATACTTCATATATTTTGTAATATTTAGTGTTGTATAATTATGATAGAAATAGGATCCTCATTGTATTAAGATTTCATATTGTACACACTATATATATTATATTAATGAGAGAGACTCCCTAAGAAATATTAATAAAATCTTACGATACTACTTAAAACTGTGATATGGAGCCATCCACTAACAACCAATTAAAAATATGAGAAATATCATAGCGCAAGTTACCCGTGAATTACATACACGTAATCTTTTAAGACAAAAATAATCCAATTTTTTTCTTTCTTGCTACGTGGCTTTTTGAGTCAAAATAACCAAAAATGTTTTTTAGTTGTTTGCTTAAATAAAGCAAAATTAAATACTTCTTAAGATAGTACGAATATACATATTTCCTACCTAAAGGTACCAAAACATACATTTTAATTCATTAAAGGTTATATGTGTTGAGTTGTATATTGCAAAGACCAAATTCAGAATTTACTAATAATTGAGAGATCAAAAATGTTATTCTTCCTAAAATAATAAGTAACCAATTTTATATTGAAATTATTTGCCTATCCGAGTAACCAAACAATTCCTTAAAGATTCTTCTTTTGTTGCTTTAACCAACTAACCAAAGATAATTAATGGAAATTATAAGTGGCAAAATTAGCTCATAAAAATATAATCCGCCCATCTATTAGCTCAACGCATTTCAGTCCATTAAAAATTGGGTTGATCTATTGCCAAATTGACTCATAAGAAATCTTATCAAAATATTTATATATTTTTTTAATTTAATATACTATATATAATCATAATAAAGAAAATAACAATACTATAAGGTACTAAAATAATATAAAAGTTAGTAAGAATAAAGTAAAATTGAACTCATGAATGGAAGGGAAGAAACAAATCTAAGATTTAAGTTTCATGAGTTTAATTTTTAAGTCTTTTAGCATCAAATTCATTCATTATACTTTTAAAATAAATAAGTTCATATCTATTAGTTGTTGCAATTTTTACTAAACTTTTATACATATATTTATGTTTAGCATAAAAAGAATTGAGTTTAAATAAAATTGGCTACATAACTCTCCATCCATCGTTGACGAATGGACTATGAAATGGTCCGTTAAGCAATCAGACTTCCCGCTAATTCGCGTTCCCCCCCCCCCCCCCCCCCCCTTCCATAGGATAATTAGGTTCACGGGTATCCACCTAGTAACTTCGAGCCTATATCAAAAGTAGTTTCAATTTATTTATTTTTTCATTTAGAGCGCGATAGAGTAAATTTCAGTGTCAACTAAGAATTGATTCGATTTTACAATTTAGAACATCATTTTTTTAAGAAGATGAACAAATAGAAATAGTATTTTCGAAGTTTGTGACTTTCAGCCTTCTGGATGTGTGGACATAATAAAAAAGATATGATTATAATTGAAGTTATCCGGGACAAAGTGGAATTGATTCCATGGAGGACAAGATGCGGGAAGCGAGACTAAAATGGTTCGAGCATGTATATAGAAGATGCATGAGGCCCCGGTGCAGAGGTGTGAGAGGTTATCTACGGATGGTTGAGAGGTAGAGGTAGGCCGAAGAAGTATGGGGAGAAGTGATTTGATAAGACATGGCGCGATTCCAGCTTATCGAGGACATGACCTTAGATAGGAGGGGATACAAATTAGGGTAGAAGGTTAATAGGTAGTAGGGCGTTACATTGCGTATCCTTCCATATTAGTAGGCGTAGTATTATTTATATAGTTTCTTGTCCTTCCATTTTTGTTACTATCTGATGTCTCCAGTACTTCGATTATCATATTAGTTTGTTGCAGTTAATGTTACTTTTCTCTCCATAATGCCTATATATAGTATTTTGCCATGACTGCTTTACTTCTATCGATTCTTGTCTGACATTCTTTGTCATGCTTTCTCTTGAGCTGAGGGCATTTCAGAAACAAACTCTATACTTCCCAAAATAGGGATAAGGTATGCGACTCTGCGTACACTCTACCTCCCTAAACCCCACTTATGGAATTATACTTGATATGTTGTTGTTGTGACTTTCAACCATCTATCCACACTTCCTGAAAGCTCATTACTCATTATCCCACTACCCGTTAATTCATCATAAAACAACAACAACAACATATCCAGTGTAATCCAATAAATGGGATAATGGAGGATATAGTGTACGGTAACCTTATTCTTACCTCGTGGAGGTAGAGGGCTGTTTCTGAAGGCCTCTCGGCTCAAGTGCAACAAATCAAAGTAACTGAAATTAAAATACGATAATGAAGAAAACACGACAAGTAATAATAAAAATAGTACAGAGCATCCAACAAAAGAATAGTAACAACAACAAAATAGTGAGATAAACGAAACACAACAAACAACATATGATAGCAGATATCAAAAGCAAGAAACTATATGAATAAAGCTAATATTACGACAAACATTGTGCTTCAAACTACCACTAAACATAATCCCGTCGAAAAATGATGCAACACTCAATTACTTACTAACACTCTACTCTAATTTGCGACCTCTATACCCTCCCATCTAAGGTAATGACTCATGTCATCGGTAAACTGAAGTTGTGCCACGTCCTCGGTAAGATGAAGATGTGTCATGTCCTGTCACATTACCTTTCCCCAATACTTTTCGGCGTACCTCTACCTCTCATCGTAACCACTATATACGACCTCTCAACCCTCCACCGGGGCATCTGCGCATCATCTCCTATTCACATCCCCAAATTATTTCAGTCTCGCTTCTTTCATCTTGTCCACCGTGGAGGTCACTCTCACTTTGTCCCGGATATCCTCATTCATAATTTTATCTCTCCTAGTGTGTCCACATATCAATCTCAACATCCTCATTTCCGCAACTTGCATGTTCTGGACATGAGCGTTCTTGACTGATCAGTACTCCGCAACGTACAACAAAATCGATCTGACCACTACTCTGCAGTACTTACCTTTAAGTTTTGGTGGTACTTTTTTATTATACTGAGACTCCGAATGCGAGCCTCTATTTCATATACCTGAGACCAATAATATGTGTGACATAATTGTCGATCTCTCATTTTTTTTGGATTAAAGACCCAAGATACTTGAAACTTTCTCTCTTAGGGATAACATGTGTATCAAGCCTCACTTCCACACCTGCCTCATATGTTGCATCTCTAAACTTGCACTCTAAATATTATATGTTGGTCCTATCCAATCTGAACCCTGTAGATTCCAGAGTTTGTTTCCACACCTCCAACCTAGCCTTAACTCCACAATGAGTTTCATCAATAAGTACTATGTCATATGCAAATAACACACCATAACACCTCACCTTAAATGTGTCGCGTCAATTCATCTATCACCAAGACAAATAAAAACGGGCTAAGAGTTAAGAGCTGATCCTGTTGTAATCCTATTTCGGAAAATACACTGAGTCTCCTCCCACTATTCTTACATGAGTCTTGAATCCATCATACATGTCCTTCATCGCCCTAATGTAAGCCACCGACATACTTATAGCCTGTAGACATCTCTATAGGACTTCCTTGTGACTTTATCGTAAATGTTTTCTAGGTCCATAAACAACATAGGTAAAATCCATCCTCCTTTCCCTATATTTCTTTACCGGTCTCCCCATCATAAAATAGCTTTACAATATCCTCTAAACTAAAAAAGAAGAATGCCATTTTACTTGAGTAGAAAACAACAGAAAAGGTTGTGGTAAATTGGGAAGAAGAAGAAGACAAAATGGAGGGCGTTTGTGGACAATAAAAACGTAAACGACAAATAGCTTTACTGGCATTCCGACATATTTGTTGTATCTTTCCACTCAAAAATCGAAATAGTGGACTCTGCAAAAGCAAAACTCTCTCTCTCTCTCTGCAGTGCAGCAAAACGGAGCTCCCATACAAACGACACCGATTCCGGTGACCACTCTCTCTCTCTCACACACACATTCTCTCTCTCTTCTCTGGTCGGGCCCAGTGATTTGGGGTCACTGCAACTAGGAAAAGTTCCAAAAAATAACGTATCCAGAAGTTGTTTCCCTAAAATCAATGCTTGTTAGGCTGTAATTCACAGAAATACATGTCATTTTGCTCTCAATTTTACGTTTCTTCCATGTATTTTTAGCTTCAACATATTTCTTTTTTGAAGGTGTTAAAGTTGTTGCCGTGAGTTATAACAGTTACACATCGTATATGGAATGATAACATGTAATCGTTATATACACTCAATCCTCAACCTACAAGTTAGATTTTGGGTTGGGTCCGACCCTTCCCCGAACCCGGAACATAACGGGAGTTTAGTGCACCAGCTGCCTTTTTAACATATTTCTTTTCTTCACCATTTTTGAAAGGCTAAAAATTGCTACATTTGGTTCAAATTTGTGTATACGGTGGATACACGGTATTATTTTTGAATTCTTCCAGTAGTCTAAATACTCCATCCCAATTTATGTGTCACCATTTAATCGGGCATGAAATTTAAGAAATAAAAACAGATTTTGTTATGTTTACTAAATTGCCTTTACTTTAGTACCTACTTTTGTTGACTTTTCTTCATAACAAGTTATGCATCTTCAAAATTAAGTGTACCAACAAGGGTAAATAAGGAATTGTGACATTTTTTTGAACTAAAAAGAAAATGACGACACATACATTCAAACGGAGGAAGTATTATTTTTGTAGTTTTTTGTTCTTCAATTTCCGCTAAAATCTATTATTTTTTATACTTCGATCTTCCTTTTAATTTATGATAGTTACAACTCCTTTTTCGAACTTTTATCATATGCTTTTTAAATTTTGCCATAACTTTTTACACTATTTTGGATAAACTTTTGCTTTATTGTTTTCCTCCTTTTAGCCTTTATCTCTTTGTTGAATTGGAAAGTGAGAGGTTTAATGGAGTATGGAATGTCTATGAAATCTTGTTGACTCATTTTGAACTTAATTGCAGCTGATCAGGATCTTCCTTCGAAAATCAGTAGTTGCAAGATCGCCTTTTTTTCTCGTGCATATTTTAATGACGGTAGTGTCTGGGTCAACTTGTCCAAGAAATGGAAAAGATCAAGTTGAGGAAATTTAACTAGTATACTACATTAGAGTTTTGAGTGAGCTGCTGCTCGTATTATGGTCATCTCTCTTGCTATGGACATGTGCTTGTAGTTGAGTTTATATAGGGGGTTGACGGAAGTATTTAGGTGGAGAAGAGTAGAGGGGCGAGCCCATTCATCCCCGAGTTTTGAAAGCTGCGGTTAGTCTAAAGGGTCGGCTCTAGACGAATTTCTCGCTCATAGAAAGAAGGGGGGGGGGGGGGGATTGACGGAATAATCTGCAATTGAGAATGGCTACGTGGGAAATAGCAAATGTTGCCCAGCTTGCTGGACTTGATGCAGTGAAGCTAATTGGGATGATCGTACAAGCTGCTAACACAGCTCGGATGCACAAGAAGAATTGCAGGCAGTTCGCGCAGCATCTCAAGTTAATCGGTAATTTATTGGAGCAGCTTAGAATTACAGAACTCAAAACGTATCCTGAAACCTGGGAGCCATTGGAATATCTAGAAGATGCATTAAGGAGGTCTTATATTTTGGTTAACAACTGTCAGGATAGGAGCTATCTTTATTTGTTGGCTATGGGATGGAACATTGTCTACCAGTTCCGGAGAGCTCAGAATGAGATTGACCAATATTTGAAGATCATCCCTCTTATCACGCTGGTGGATAATGCTCGAGTCAGGGTACTGAAACTTTGCTCTCTTTATGCATAGCATCAGGGATTCAACTTTACATGTCTTCATAATCTATTTTATAACATTCGTAATCCGTCCCACGCCTATGTATTTGTTCTTATTGATATATTAATTTATTAATTTGATAAGCAGTCATGAATTCATGATATGAAATTGGAACTATTGTCAGGCAATTGACTTGTTTAATGTTGCTCTTTTACCCAAAGCTATTAATATGAGGCTTTTCTTTCCTGCTAATCTTGCATGTATTGTTGGTACTCTATTGTACTTTATAAAGCAGTACGGGAAGTAAGTAACTATTACAATTGTTCGAAAGGATAGATAAATGATCAATCTTCAAAACTGTCGCAAGCTTGTTGTGTCTTGAATCTTGATAACGTTGCAAGACCAATGTTGAGAACTGCCGCAAGCTTGTTGTGTCTTGAATCTTGATATCCTGAAATCAAGAAACAACTAAATCTGGATGGTTACAACGTTGTGTGTTGAGTCGAGGAATTGCCCTCTGTCCTTAAGACAAGATTGCCCCGTATATATGCTTTTACGTTAGCGGGCAATAGTCTCCCAAGATAAAACAACACTTTAATCTCAACGCTACAAAGCCAATAGGTTGAGCCTGATGAAGAAAACAAATATGACTCGACTTGCTGAAGATATGGAATAGGAAGGAAGAGTTTCTGTTTACTCTTCTCTTTTGTCTCTGTGTATATAGTGTGTCTCTGTAGTGTATATCTTGTGTATACATGAGGGTTTGGTCACTGTTTTTCAGCCACTGTTTTGCTGAATTTCAGCCACTATTTTGCTGAATTTTCAGCCAATGTTTTGCTGATTTTCTGTGTTTTCTGGTCTGTTTTCCAGTCTGTTTCACTGTCCCGAATTGAGCCAAATGAGGCTCAATATATAGCATGGAGGAGGGGCTGTACCACTGCCCAAAACATGGCTGTTAATGGCCATTAGGAGGGCATTAAACAGCCAAGTAATGGTGGTTAATGGCCATCAAGAAGCTGCTTAAATGGACATGAAGGAGGGTGAAAATGAAGGAGTTAATCAGCCAAGTAATGGCTGGTTAATGCTTCATAAAACTGTCCAACGGAGTTTTCTGCCTACCGTCACCTTCCCAGAAACTCTGGGGACCAAACTGTAAATATTGAAACTTCAGGGATCAAACTGTACATATGAAAGAGTTCATGTCCAAACTATACATATGAAACTTCAGGGATCAAACTGTACATTTGGCAGAGTTCTCTGGTCCAAAAAGATAATATCAGAAAGTCCCCGTGGCCGTGGCCCGTGGCCCGAGACCGGACGGGACGGGCGGGCGGCGGTGGCGCGCGTGTGGGCTTAGCCATGAACCCAAGCACATCTAGTTCTTCCCTCCTTTAAACACATGGTATACCCCTTGGGGTCCCAAACTCTTTACCAATTTGAGACATATATAGAGAGCAATTCTTCCTATTCCCACCGATGTGGTAGATTTGTCCCACACCACATTTCCATGCCTTAAACACCTTACTTCGTGGACCAATATCTCTTTCATTTCTCAACGAAATTTGACGATTCTTGGCCGTACGGTCATCTACTCACTTCGTAGATCATGCATGTGTAAAGAGACAAGGTCTCCAACATGCGGAACACTAGTGTTTAATTCATCAAAGATGGGTGGACGCATCTCCCCGCCAAAGGCAAATTTCCAACATGTATGTCCTATCATAAGCAGTATTGTCAAAGGTGCGCTTAATCCCTGAAACGAGGCACAAAACATGTTGAGCGCTTCACCTCGTTTTATGGGCGCTTCAATGTCTTCATCATGTCTCTAAGGCATACTTTTCCTTTCCAATAAGTGCAATCCTGATGATGTGACACTAAACAATTGATATTTCACCTATCATATTTTTTTTTTCAATTTCTTTGTTCATATATTTGTTATTCATGCTTATGATTATTAATCTTGGACTACACATACATATTTGTAGCTTTTCTCAATTTGCCCCAAAGGACCTTAGAGCTTTTTTGTGCTTTTTGTTTTTTATAACACTGATCAGAAGATCTCACTAGGTTTGTTGGTTAATTGCTATTAAAATCCCTGTTTTCGGATGCTAAGCAGATTTCTTTTTCTTTCCAAAAAAAGTGAGGAAGAACAAGTTTCCTTGCCTTATGCTGTAACATGTATAGAAGAGGTGAATGTATTAGCATCATGAAGACAAATACCAATACTGAAAACAGTGTCAGTAAATTCAAGAATATATTCTTACATTAGCTTAGCTATCAAAGAATAAAGTGCCATCAATTCAGGACAGAAATTAGTGCATGAAAGTTTCTTAAACATTTTGATTCCTGCAAAATAGATGGCTCTGATAACTTGTTCGTTTTGCATAAGATTATGAGGTGTGTCATGTGGACTAGTTCAATGTACCAGATGATGGACAAAAACCATGAGACTTTAGTATCAAGCAGTTTCTCCTAAGGAATAAGGTAACTCCAGTGAAGCACAACAGTCTAGAGTTGGAATTCATAGTAATCTGCTGGCACGTGTTTTCTGGGTATCTTCAACCTCTCTATTCCGCTGGGTTATGCACTCTTATTCTCTTGTCCTGATTTTACAGGTTATGAACTAATGTCAATGACTAGGACGTTATAGACTAACTTTTATGAACTAACTATAATGTCTCTCTGATATACATACATTTTAACAGTCATCGGTTACCATAGGAATGAAAAAGTTAGTTCGTAAAAAGGATATCTATCTGGATAACTAATCTCTTCCGACACCCAAGGGTGTGGCTTAATGGTCTAGGTCAATGAAGTGTGTGCAAACCTTGGAAACCAAGGTTCAAATCCCACAGACAAAAAAAAAATTTTCTTCCCATCACCCTAAGCTTTGGTTGAAAGTGTTACCCAATATCTAACTGGTGGGCGGTAGACGGTACCTAGTGGAATTGTTGAGGTGTGTGCAAGTTGGCTCCGACACCACTGTTATTTAAAAACTCTCTCCTGATAACTAATCTCTTCACCAAAAACAAAGAATTAGAGAGCAGACCCCTTAGCATTCTTAAATAATGAAGCTATTTTGTGTCTGATGCAATGATCAAAGGCCAGTATTGTCTTATTTCTTGTTTTACATCCACGGTAAAAGAAATGTTTGTGATTACCTTTCAAGGTGGCAGTTTCTTATCAAGTTTTAGCATGAGAGAAATTGTAGTTGGAAGACAGATGTATTATTACAATAAGAGTAATCTGCTCACATTTAATTTGCTTGTCTTCTACTAATATATCTTTTCCTTTTCTCTGATATGCTTTACTTGAGCCGATGGTCTATCGGAAACAACCTCTCTACCTTCACAAAGTAGGGGTAAGGTCGGCGTACACACCACCCTCCTCAGACCCCACTAGTGGGATTACACTGGGTATGTTGTTGTTCTACTAATATATCTATTCAAGTATGCATCTAGCTTTGTTTACCCATTACTGCTCAGAGTTGGAAGGAGTATCCTGCGCTCTGATTTAATAAATCTACACATGTACAGTTGGTGTGTGTCGATATCTATTTTACCTTCAAAGTTGATAAATCTTTGTGTTTCATATTTTGTCAGGAGAGATTTGAAATCATTGAGAAGGACCAGCGTGAATACACTTTGGACACTGAAGACATGAAGATGCAAGAAGTCATTTTGAAACGAGATCCCTCTAAACATGATACAGTAGTATTAAAGAGGACCCTTACCCGTTCCTACCCAAGCATGCCTATCACTGAGGCAATTCAGAAGGAGAATGAAAAGCTTCAGCTAGAACTGCAACATTCACAAGCTAATTTAGATGTAACTCAGTGTGAAATCATTCAGCATCTTATTGATGTCACAGAGGTAGTTGCAGCTGAGTCTCTTACCGAGAAGAGTTCACCCACCCAGCCTACCAAAAAGTTGGAGCATAGTCACTCAGATGTCAATAGTGACAAGAAATACTATGATAAAAGTTATAGTAAGAGTGATGAGAAACAGTCAACTTCAAGGTAGACGTTCTTTATAAATGGGAGTGATCTTCTCATAAAACGTGGAAGGAGTCATAATAGAAATGAGAGTTTAGTACCTATAGTGATTTCACTCAACCATTTTCATTTTTATGTATATTTATCTGCAGAAACACTTCTTCAGTTTCATCGCAACGTGAACTGCTGTCTTCAAAGGGTTCACATCGATATGAGGAGTGGCATACAGATCTGTTGGGCTGCTGTTCAGAACCTTTCCTATGTACATTTCTCTACATCTTTGCTTTATTATTCTTTATGTTACATTACTTTGTTTCATCTCTTATTTCTTTTTTCTTTCCCATTCTGCTTAAAGAAAAGATAGGCAGTTTCTTTAATGAATATTTGTACTTGAAGATGTGAAATGTCTAGAATAGCAAATTCTGTGCAGGCAACTTCATTTCTTGTGTTCATGTACTTTCATTAGCTTGTCCAATTTTGCATGTGATTTTGAGGAAATATATTGTTGTTATTTGTCAAAACGAACAATATATTCAGTTACTCTAGCTGTGATTTTTTTTTTTGTATTGTGTTGCTTCCTTAGCTATATATTTGTTTTACTTTTTTGTATATGAGCAGACATCATCAAGCAGTATGGTAACTTTTGTATCTTTTGCTCTGCATCTTCTTGATGCCTACTAATGATAATTCCCATACTTCATTAAAAAACCCATATATTCACTGTGTTTCAATTACAAAAAGTTTAATCACGAGCTGATGTTTAGCCTATCTAACTAGCTCCTACGCTTTTTTTGGATGGTTTGGGTTGAAAGGAACAAAAGGATACTTGTTGGCATGGAGAAAGTGAAGCCGAGGATTAGGAGCTATATATTTTTTCATCTGTATCTCTGTGGTAGTTGGATAGATATTCAGAAAGCTCAATGCTAAACCAACATAAGTGGTGCAACTTAATAACTATCTTTTGCTTTAGATCTCATGAGAAGTCAAAGGAAGTATTGTGTGTGTGAGGGGGGGGGGGGGGTTCCCTCCCATTTAGGGCCCGTAGTACGTCAACTAGATCAAGGGAGAGGGGTTACTTAATCCAGCAGGAGTATTAAAAAAAGAACTTTATGAAAGCAGGATGTACTTGTAAGCAGGTTATGTAATGTTTCTCAACGGCAGAAACGGATTAGGAGATCTATAGAGGGAGGGATCTGTAGACTTTAAGACAGAGATTAGTGGATATAGAAGGACAAAAAATTACTTCCTCCGCCCCAAAAAGATTGTCTTAGTTTGACTTGGCACGGAGTTTAAGAAATATGGAAGACTTTTGAAGTGTGTGGTCCAAAACAAGCCTTAGATATTTGTGTGGCTCTGAATCATCTTATATAGTTAAATTATTTCTAAATATAGAAATGTGTCAATCTTTTGAGACAAATTAATATGGAAAGTAAGACAATCTTTTTGGGACGGAGGGAGTATTAATTTGGTCAAGAAAAGAAAAAAAATCCGTATAAGTATTTATGCAGTAGATCCGTGTGGATAGACTCTCAAACTTGCATGTCAGTCCACAAGCTTCTAGGTGCAGTTTTAGCATCTGCAAATGACTGCACCTTAGAGCGAATTATAGATGTGGTAGCATGCGTTAGGGTTTGATGCTAGCTTGAAAAGACAATTGGTGAGAGATGTTAGGTTTAGCGTTCCTTTATCAATTTTCCAGTTAGCATTTGAGATGTATAATAGCAAAATTGGGTTGTAATCACCTGGCAAATGAAACTTTTCCAATGACGTCCAAGTTTATAATCAGGGTGAGGTACCTCTTAAGCAAAATGAGTAATATGAGAGTTCCTAGCTCTAAGCAGGATAGCGGTGACGAACTATGTAGGGTAAGTACTTCATATAAACTTAGTTGAGGATTTACATAGTAAGTTTGATTATTTTTTTGATTGGTAAGGGTTGCCATAGTATGTTTTCCTCGTTTGTAGGGGTATAGTATGTTGAATTTGGTGTTCATTTATAAAAGAGAGAATGAGACGAGAAATCCGTCTGGAGCCAATCCTTTGGGTCAATGGCATCCATCGAAACTGGGGATGATGGGCCCGCTCCTCTACCCTTCCCCACTTAAATTCTGGACTTAGTTCGTTTGGCACGGGGCTCGAATTTGTGACCTAACACACAAGTCCCTCAACCCTTGCATTTGAGCTATAAGCCCTGGGGGCTACATAAAGTTTGGTTTATCTTAGTAATACTAGTTTATTTTATCTGATACACTGTTCATTTTGGAGTATCTTGGAATTATTGTCACATTAACAACTAGTGATAACTTTTACATTTTAGGAATACCTTCTCCATCTAACGAACAGAACATTCATGTGTGTTGCAACTTCAGATTTGAATCATGCTCAAGTTGTCAATAGCACATATATTTACTCCTGAGAAAGAACTAATTTTAAATTGGATGTTGTTGGCGTCGTTCTTGTTAGGGACATCATTTCTAGTCTGGCAGACTAAGGCTAGAGGGATTCCAATGGCTGAAATAGGATAGTGAAGTAAAATTGGCTTTTCTTATTGTGTTCACTTTGTCCTATTATTACTGCTCTTCTTGAATCGTTCTTAAAGCAGGAACACATTGTGGATCCATGACAGCAGTCTTCTGCTGGCATGTGATATGTTCATATAGACAGGTACTTCACTGTAGTCAGCGTTCTATCATTTCACATGTTGAATAGTCTTTATTTTTAGGAGAATCCTGTAGTTGATTGCCTCACTTGTTTGTTTTCATATTCATAAAGTTATTTTCACTATTTTCTGATTTTTGGTGTAGAAGTTTGCTCAAAGACTATGTTGGCTGGTACGATAATTGTGGCAGTGAACAATTCTTTACTCTAAAGGAAGATTAATTTGGCATCTTAATACATCATCGTTTTTGTTCAACCCACTTCATTTTGGTTTACTTTGTTTTGCTCTTTTCTATCCAAGTAATATGAAACTAGTTGTTATTCGTCCCTGGAGACAATATCATTATATTTTCATGCAATGCCAATATACTGTAGTTAATGGTGTCTCTTTACTTTGCAGGCATTAAAACATTTTTCTTTCCTTGTGGTACATTTGCTAAAGTTGCTAGTTTTGCAGCCAACAGGCACATATGTAAGTGGCTTTATAATCTGTTTGAAACTTTCTTGTCTAGTCATGGGTGATAAAACTAAAAATTTACTCATCATTTAGTTACTCAGTACGATCTTCTTTTCTCTATTTTACCAGAAATGAATAAAGTGGTCAAATTAGTAACAGCTATGGTATTCATTTTTGCAAGTTTGTAAAATATATAACATTCAGAACTAGCAGTCGAGCTACTGTACATTGTAAGAGCATATATACTTGTTTTGTTGTTAAATTTTAACTAATTACTATCTAGGAGATGTGGGAGAACTGGTTAATCCATGTTTAACATTGGCATTGCCAACCTTTTGATTGCATTTCTTTGTTGTTTCCAAGAACAAATAATTTTGAAAAGAACATAGGACCAGCACCCAAGGGTGTGGCCTAGTGGTCAATGAAGTGGAAGGAGAACCATGAGTCTCAGGTTTGAATCCAACTGGTGGCAAAAAAAAACTAGGTAATTTCTTCCCATCTGCCTAAGCTTAGTGCATGTGCTGGTGGGAGGTGGGAGGTAGCAGGTACCCCGTGAAATACTCGAGTGCACACAAGCTGGCCCGAATCTTAAGGTTGCAAGTTAAGTGGTTAGTTAGGACAGGTTGTACCTTAATCTTAAGGTTGTGGTTGAAGTAGTTCAAGACTATCTCTACCAGTATCTACGTGCCATTTTTCCTTTGATGTTTATTCACCATTTTGATACTATTTGGATCTCTCAAAAATAACTTTTTACTGTGTTGGATGCAGCTTCAGCAGACGCTTGTAATGAATTAATGGCTTACTCGTTGATATTATCCTGCTGTTGTTACACTTGCTGCATCAGAAAGAAACTTCGGAAAAAGCTAAACATCACGGTAAATACATCTCCTGCAGCTAAATATTAGTCCAATTAGATTTGCAAACTACAAGCCCTTCACGCGGAAAGAAAATTCATCCTCTCCGTATGGAAAGAGATGAAGAAAAGCTTTGGACATTCCTTTTCTTCATCATGTTCAATTCCTTGACAGAATTTGAAAATAATCGATGGACAAAGACGAATAGTTAATGATGAATAAGTACCTTCATACATAAACTGGTTAAATTAAAGTTTGAGATCTAGATACTCTGCTGATTATGGTTTCTTTTTAGGGAGGCATCATAGATGATTTTCTTGCACATTTAATGTGCTGTTGCTGTGCTCTTGTCCAAGAATTGCGTGAAGTGGAAACACGTGGGGGTAACGGTATGTTTTACTGGAATCCCAAACTCCCTATTCCATATGTTTTCGTCATGTCTTCAAGTAAGGTGGTACTTTTTTCCTGTATCAACAAGGTCCAAATGGGAGATGTCATCGTATATGTTAACAGTTTGTGTTGCACTAAGCTCATTCTACATAGATTTATCGCTATGCTACATCATGCAGGTACAGAGAAGACGAAAACAAGCCCCCCGCCCTCTCAATTTATGGAATCATAGGATATTGAAATTGGTGTATTGGGTCAAAACATATTAGAGGGTTACTTGCATAGTTGCTCCAATTGATAGATGGAGTATAGATCCTCTCTGGATTTAGAATCATTCTGTAAAGTAATTCTTAGTAATCCAGACCTAATGTGTACACATATAATCTATAGTTTTTAATGGTTCACTGTTAATTCGTTTACTTTTAGCAATTTTTTTTCCAGTGGGATGAAATGTGACGATTTTATTTTCCATCACACATAACAGATCCATCTGACCACCAGTGATATGGGAGGACCAACAATGTTAGCCATGAGGGCCAATCCATCTTTGGAATAATCAGTGTGCATAAATATCACATCTAGCAAGAATGTAATATCCGATATGGCTAACAAGACGTTCATCTTAAATTGATTAGTTTTAAGCTGGTATTGTTTTACTGCAATTTTTTCGTTGTCAACCCAAAAAAAATCAAATTCTGCCTTATGTAAAGTTGTCAAGTATGATTAACATTTATTATTGAAATCATTGCACCCCAACCTTCCTTCTGCTCTTCTTTCGATTTGCCTTAGTGAGAACGTGTCACTTAAGAGTTCTATTCATATCCCAAAGGCGTTACATGGAAATATAAAAAGAAGATTATGGCAAATAATAGGTGATTTACAAGAATGATCTTGAAAGTGGGTGGTTAGTATAATCTCGTGGTCTTAAAATTGTCATTATTATTCCTATAAAATTATTTCAAAGTGAAATGTTAAAGGGAATAGTTTCCAATAAAAGGCATCAATGTGTTTAAAATTAATTACACTAAACACCTTATAATATGAATCACCTATATTTTATAATTAGACACTTAGGGGTTGTTTTGTTGGAAGACTAAGTTATTTTGAGATTATAATCTTAACACCAAATTTGATGAGATAAGATTGAATGTTCAATATTTAGGATTGAATTTATATTTTGTTTGATTAAAATATAAATCAACCAAATAAAATATAAATTTAAATCAAACTTAATTCTGAAATATCCATCTTATCCCACAAACTGAACAAACCCGATCTTATCAAGTATATTCGTAATAAATATATTTTATAAGTTGTTTAAGTACATAATATACATATTCCTAAAAATATAGTCTTATTACAAAGGTGGGTTAAGTGTCACTCGTTAGCTTTTACTTGTCAAACTAGTGTAATTACCCCCCTCCCCCCCGCCCCCACCCATCTTTTCTCATTTCATTTCAAGAACAAGAAAGCAACACTACTCTACTTGAAATTGTTCTTCAATTTCATCCATTTTTCAGTTCAACAAATTTGCAATCCGATGGATGCATCTTTAACTCTCTCTCTTTCTCCCACCAATTCCGATACTCATGACCTAATCGGTTCATACTTCTTACAACAATGGCGACTTAAATCCAAAGCCGCAACCCTAAAACCCGACCCGATGGAAATAGAATCATCAATTGAAGAAGATAATGAAGAGTTGCCACCAAATGAGTTGGATTCTTTGAATAGTTCGGGCGGGTTTTCAATTATTGGACCCGATAAACTATCAGTGAATTACCCTAATGTGAATTTACATGGACATGATGTGGGTGTTGTTCAAGCTAATCGTGCTGCGCCTTCGAAAAGGCTTGTTTATTATTTCGAGATGTATGTGAAAAATGGTGGTGTGAAAGGGCAAATTGCTATTGGGTTCACTACTCCTGGATTCAAAATGCGTCGCCAACCTGGGTATTTTACTTGGACTTTAATTTGATTGTAATATAGCTCCTTTATGAAAATAAAAGAATTTTATTTAGTCTTTCGTACCTTTTAATTTCAACTAATTCACAAAGCTCAATGTTGTTCTCAAGTATGATGGGATAGATAGAGGGGGTATTGTTTTTGTTTGATCGTAATATAGACTGAATATAGCTCGTATGTGAAAAAGAAAGAATTTTATCATTTTCTTGTTTTGACTTTATAGTCTTTATTACCTTTAATTTCAGTTCTAATCATTAAGCTTGATTCTTGTCCTTAAGTGTGATGGTATAGATAGAAGGGTTGTTGTTTTTGTTCTTATACTTTAATTTGATCTCCTTTATGAAAATGAAAGAATTTTATGATCATCTTGTTTTAACTTTATAGTCTTTCTTACCTGGATATTGTACTTTCCTGGACTTTAATTTCATCGTAATATAGACTGAAATGTAGGTCTTTTATGAATTTTATTAAATTCTTGTTTTTAAATTTATAGTCTTTCTTGCCTTTTTATTTTCAGTTATAACCACAAAGCTTTATTCTTGTCCTCAAGTGTGATGGGATAAATAGAAGGGGTATTGTTTTTGATCTTGTACTTCAATTTGATGGTAATATAGACTGAATAGTTCCTTTATGAAAATGAAAGAATTTTATCATCTTTTTAGTTTAACTTTAATAGTCTTTCTTACCTTCTAATTTCAGTTTTGATCACAAAGCTTGATTCGTATCCTGAAGTGTGATGGGATAGATATAGGGGGGTGGGGAGAAAATCTACAGGATCAATGGAGTGGTAATCTCTCTATTTTAAACCAAAGTTAAAACTGATTACCGGCTTTCTTGGGGACTCTTCCTCTTTTTATTTTTCTTCCTTCTTTTTATGCTTTCTTTTTAATTTTTAAAGTGGCATAAATGTATTAATGGACATCAAGGGGGTAAACAATCTCACAATAAAGGCTAGTGCCAGTGAAGACAAGATCTTTTCTGCTAGTGAACGTACTAAACTTCAGCTACTTTTGGCTCTTGATGCCTTTAGGAAAGTCGAAGAACACCCCTGGTTGATTGGTGAAAATTCTAATATATAGATCGGCTATTGAGATACTAGTGAATTGCTGTGATATAAGAATTACTCTTGTCCATTGACGAGAGAGGGACAGCCTAGTCTTAAGGACCCTCCACTTGCAACACAAGATTTGGTGTTCGAGTCACCAGTGTAGGAAAAGTGGGAAACATCCTTTGTTGTACTCGTAAATAGGTGGTTTGGGAGGTCAGATTTTATGATATAAACACCATTGCCTGAATCTCAAACAAGATTGCAAACAAGTAGGGTTATACGACATGGAACCCAGCCTCACAATCCATGTCGCTCCATTGAGGCTCATCTCTGTCCAATATTATATAATATGAAATTTGACAAAAATGAAAAAGAAGTTTGTCTAGCACTAAGGGTTCTCTATATTTTCTATTGGCTGACAAGACAAATACTTCTGTTCTCAAACAAACTTAAAGCAAAAAAAAAAAAAAAAAAAAAAAAAAAAAAAGATGTACTAAAACTAAAATAAGAAAATCTATGGCATTCTATTTGAGATATACACAAAATAACTGCTAATAGACGAAAGCCATATTTGCAACTTTAATTTTCTTACAAAGAAGAATTTATTCCGTAATCCCATTTGGTATATTGCTAGATATGAAATGTAAGATGTTAATTTGACTACGATGGTCTACTATACTTCGAACCAATTCAACACATCATACCACAATTGAGTTGCCACCTTACAACGTAATTAGATGTTTCGAATCTTCAACCGAAGCTGACTTATGTAACCCTCCTCTTTCTCAAGTTCTTACTTGCCAGAATCGTTCTTGTTTAGTGTTGTCAAAGGCGCGCTTAAAGCGCGCTTAAGCCCTGAAGCAAGGCTCAAAACATATTTAGCGCTTCGCCTCGCTTTATGTGCGCTTCAATGTCATCATCAAGGCTATAAGACATCCTCTCTTGAAGAGGTGACACTAGATAATTGATATTTCACTTTATCGTAATATTTTTACAATTTCTTTGTCCATATATTTGTTATTCATGCTTATTATTATTAGTCTTGGTCTAAATATATATATATATATATATATTGTATTTTGTGCACCGTTGCGCCTTTTCATTAAAGCGCGTGATTTGTTTGCGCTTAAAGCCCCAGCTGACCTTAGAGCTTTTTTGCGCTTTTCGTTTTTGATAACACTGCTTGTTGCCACCTAAGCGAAGAAACAAACATTTTTAGGCATTCTAGGTATCTGGACAACAAGTGCAGGAAATCCAGCTCCTCCCTCACCAACAATTATGATAATATGACTTTAATAGAAAACGATCCACCTCTCCTTGACCCACCTACACGAACCTGGCTGTCATGTGATTAATTTTGTTAATAAAATATTTTCAACACACTCCAGGATTTGGTTACCTCCTAGTTGTGCAAACTCCTAAACTTCAGGCCCCAGAGAGCTCTTGCTTGTGATCCCTGGATCTGCTGTACTGTTATCTTTTGCTTGCCCGATATTCTGTAGATGTTAGGAAAGGTGGACTTCAATGCGTTTCTCCACAATACTTGTCATTTCAGAAGCTAATTTTGTTGTTCCAACCCCTGCATGTAATAAAAGAATCTTCCTTCTCCTTCATTATATTCTTCTATCAGCCACAATTGAGTGGTGGTGTGGTTTAGTCCTTACTTCTTTGTCCACAGTTTCATACTTTTTTGTTATCACTCGTCTCAATAAAGCGTGCTCCTCAGTCCGTCACACAAAGTTATGCCTACTTTTAGCGAAGTGGCAATCTCTCGGTGACCAGGTGGTGTTTCCTGGTCCTATCTCCTGCATCCCATGGAATGTTCCTCTTTAATCTCTCCAATTTTTTAATCACACTAGTCGATGCCTGCAAAATGACATATAGTATGTATATATGCTCGACAGTGATTGAACCCTCCTTATTACTCATGACCCAACATCTAGAAAAGTTGATTCTTTGCTTTCCTTTAGAAAGTATGTGTAGATATGACTTACTCAGTTCGATTCAAAAGACGAACAACTTCCTCAACTAGTTGTTTACTTGTATGTGGTAGGAAGCAGTGGTCCACTCCCCAGTATAGGCGATGATGCCATGTCGGTTTATTGACAAGATTATTGATGTGGTACTACTAATAAGTAGAGGTGGCCAGTGGGCCGGGGTGGGGTCGGGACGGGTGGGATAGGCGGGACGAGAAGAGGTCCCGTCCCGTCCCACATCCCGTTAGAAGAGGGGACGTGATTTGGGGGGACATGACGAGATGGGTCGGGTCGGTAGGGGGATTTTAATTTTTTTTACACACTTAATTTTAAAAAATATATATTTAAACACTTAAATAATTGAACAAGATAGTGAATAAAAACATCTCAAGACTGTTTTTGTGCCTCTTATATTATTTAATAGAAATATAATTTATTTTGTAATACAATTTCAAAATTGCAACTTTATTTCGTAATTCAAAAGTTGCAAATCACATAGTAAAATTGCCATTAAAAAAATTACATAGTCAACTATACTCTTTCTAGTTTCCTCACAATCTCTTGAGGATCTTCTGTTGGAATTGAAAGTTGTTGGTCAAATTGTTCGACGTCGCTTTCTACTCCCTCGAATAAGATTTCGTTGTAGTTGTAGTCGTCTTTTTCATTGATCTCTGGTTGACCGCACCTTCTACGCTCCGCTTTAATCCAATCTATGAGTAAAACTGCAATCACCAAGCTGTCTCCCGCCAATGAGTGTCTGTGATCTCCTATTTGGAACCTTCCAGTAGAAAAAAACGCTTTCAAAAGCTGTTGATGACGCTTGATTATTCAACACATCTCAGACCATCTTTGATAGTGCCGGAAATGTCTTCTCATTCTCCCTTTAGTATTTCAAGTCTTTACGTCCATCTTCATTGACAATTGATTCGTACGGTACAACACCCTGCAAATCATAAACATCAAACTCGCTAATTTGTGAAGAACTTGAACCACTATACATTCTATTTCTAAGGCCTTGAATACTAGAAGCAGAAACAACATGTCTTTTATTAGGTTGCAGTGAAGTAGAAGAAGATGATACATAAGTCGATTGATTATTTGCACTTTGCTCTTGATTATATATATATATATTTGCATTCAATGTGTATGCTAGACATAACTTCTTTAGTTGGTTCATTAGTTGGTTCTTCAGTTGGGTCTGTTGAAAGTATTTCTAAACTTTCGTAAATCGTTTCAACAAGTGTTTTACAACCGTCTACTTTAATAGTAGGATTTAATACAACACCAATAAAATAAATAGTGGGAATAAGATTTTTTTTTTAATTTTATAAACATTTTTTAATAGCTGGCTTGTAAGTTGGTTTTTGCATATATTCATTAAGTAACAAAAATATTAGAGCTATATAAAATAACATAGGTGAAATAGTATGATAATAAATCCCAGAAAATTCCTTAGTAGCTGGAAAAAATTCTCTAAAAATGTGGTAAGTTCCAAAATCTTATCCCAATCATCATCTACAAGCATATCCGTTGGATTTTGATTATGAGCGTTAAATAATAATGTTATAGGTCTTCTATACTCGTGAGCACCAAGTAGTTGCTCATACAAAGAATTCCACCTAGTCGAAAATTCTTCTGGAATTTTTCTATAAGGTAATCCACAATCATGACAAGTTTTTTATACTCTTTGCGTCTTTGTATTTTATTACCTTTAAAAATAAAGTTTATAACAATTGTACTTTATCAAGAATGTTTTTAAAAAGTTTTAGGCCCATCTTTACAATTAAGTTATAAATATGACATGCACATCTAACATGAAAAGTATCGGGAAAAGATGGGGTAAATCGAGTTTTTAAAATGTTTACAACATAATCATTAGAAGAAGCATTATCTAATGTAATAGTCATTTTTTTTAGTAATTTCATAATATTCACAAATTTCATGAATATTTTTTGAAATAAAAGCTCCAGTGTGCCTATCATCAATATATCTATATGCTAATATACGTTTTTGCATAGATCAATTCTGATCTATCCAATAACATGTGACAGTTAAATAATCATTACCGTTAGTACTACAGCCTATATCAGAAGTGATAGTCACTTTGCCATTAAAATGATACAATGCATAACGTAAATACTGTTGATATTCATGGGCAAATTAAAAAACATCTCTTCTAAAAGTTGATCTAGGAAAACTGTTAAAAACAGGATTATATGTTTCTCTAATGTAATGAATAAAACCAAGAGAAAAAGGAAATAAAAAAGGCAAATCCTCCACAACAACTAATTTTGTTAAATTTTTCCTATCTCTGTGTTTATCATAATTAGTATCTATAATTCCCCCCGTCATCGGGTTAATCCGACCCTATACTTGGTCGGAAACACTATGTGAACCTTGTTTCGACTCAGAAGGCATTTGCACACCCGATTTTTCAGTCAAGTATTGGTTATACCTTGCTTTGTGAGAGTTTTCTACATGTCTCATTAAACCTCCCGTCCCACCTTGACCTTTTCCAGTTTTAAATTTATGAACTTCACGACAAATTTTACATATAGCTAGTTGATTATCAATGTCCCTATCAAAAAATCTCATGCAGATGATTTTAATTTTCGTTGCTTTTTGGCCTCGACTCATACTAGGGGGAATAAGAGACATTCCAGTTTCAGTTTGAGACAGTTTGAGGTGGAGGTGCACTAGTGGGTGTGTTATCTAAGTTATCTTCTAATTCATTTTCTAAATTAGAGTCTGGTTCAGATGTAGAATATACCTCATGATCTAATGGTATATTAATATTAACATTTAAAAAATCAGTTTCATCTATATGGGTGAAATCATCGTAATTAGGATTACTAGAAGTTGCACCCTTACCCCTGTTATCCCTAGTACCTCTACCAGAAAAACGTCTACTTCGTTCCATTATAATTATGCAAATAAATAATTAAAGATAATGAAATTAAATACGATAATTAAAATTAAGTAACAATAATAATTTAAAAAAGGAACGAAGTACCAAACGTCGACGTAACGTCGACGTGTAGTCGAGGTTGAAAATTGAAACTTTGCTCGATGATCCTCAAGTTAGTTGTCAACTTCACTCCCAATTTTTGAACTTTGATAGAAATTAGCAAATAAAATATAATATTTAGTAGGCAATGTAGACGTGGAGAAATAGAGATTAGAGATTAGAGATTAGATAGATGGTAGGAAGATTTGTGAGAAAAATGAAGAGGAAAATGAGGTATTTATAGTTGAGAAATAGGGTTAAAGTGTAAATATACTAACTTAGGGGGTTAAAAATAAATATTAAGGGGGGTTTGTGGGTGTGTGTGTGGGGGGATGGCCATTATAGCCGTTGCCAATAGCTAAAATTGAAATTGGACCCTTGTGCAACGATTTTTTCTGGGTGGGGGGTCGTGGGACGGGATAGGGACGAGCCCTAGTCCCGTCACGAGTTCGATCCCCGACACTATCATTTTCCATCCTGTTTTTTTAAAGGCGGGCCGGGCTGGGATCAGGCGACCCGGCCCACTAGACACCCTTACTAATAAGGTAGTGCACTAGAGCGGATACTGACATTGATGATGTAACCGGGTCAACTTAGACATCATGGGTTTAATGTACTAAAATGGAAACAGACTTCAGCGGTGCGTGAGAGCATTTGTGTAACTGTGTCCTGGATTTGGTTTCGACAACCGTGTTCTCTTGTCGGGACAACTTTTAGTGTCATGAGCTGATTGATTTGACCACGAGAAAGGGCACAATTATGACACAACGAGCACGAAAATTATTATGGATAAGGGAAACTCTTTCCAGGATGAACTAGACACTAAGATTTTATCTCTTTCCCTTCCACACTATATGAAACGGAGAAAGAACAGATAAAACTCTTACTACATTGATGATAAAGTACATAGAGAACTCTTTCTATAAGAGTTTAAAGTTCAAACTACGAAATAAGGGAAGTTTCTTAGTTATTGTACAACAATAAAAAATACGCCACTATAATATATGAGTTCTTTGCCAAATTAGATGGAGTGGGAAATATTAGAACTATTTTCACTCAGTTAAGTAGACATGTATAATGATTCTAAACACATACTAATAGTCTAAATGGCACTATTTGTCTACTCTATGGTTCATTGGTTGTTTGTTTATGTAACATAGACTCGGAGGAATTGCATTGGAGGAATGACATTTTGTTGTTTGATCATTATCTTTCATTCGGAATTTATTTTTGATCTTTCTATGTTTGTCAGCTGGGAATCAAACAGTTATGGATATCATGGTGATGATGGACTGCTTTACCGTGGACAAGGAAAGGGAGAGGCGTTTGGCCCAGTTTACTCAACAGGTGATACTGTTGGTGGTGGCATCAATTATGCTTCTCAAGAACTCTTTTTCACGTAAGAACTTATCTATTTTTACCTCTTCAGTAAAGGTGCTCGTGTTACATTGCTAGATGATTTTTGTTGAGTTTATAAAAAAAGTCTTAACTGTTTGCAGTATAATATCTGGACTCAAGAATTTGTGCTTTATTTCTTTTAATGCCAGGAAAAATGGAGCTGTCGTAGGAACAGTTTTCAAGGATGTAAAGGGGCCATTATTTCCTACCGTTGCAGTTCACAGCCAAAATGAAGAGTATGTAGATGTATCCTTATCGTCTATACTTACGGGTGGCAAAAATCATCTTTACATGCATCATTTTTCGAAGCACTTACTATACTGACATTTTTGGGGGGTTATGCATCCGGTTTGCCTTCCTCTGGAAGATTGATAAGATGACCTGGAATGCCATTCACTTTATGTATCTGCATACAGTTCCTTTTTAAAAAAATGTGCTGACTCATGCTGCAATTTTGTTCCCCACATCCTTTCACTATCTTTCTTATTATCAATGTAGTCCTTTAACCCCATCCCCCTTTTTTTTTCTTTATGAAATATATCAAGGTCGTGAACTATATCGAAGACTCTAAGCCTGAAATTTTGTTCCTTTGATGCTACCTTTTCTAGTTAAATTAAAACAAATTGGGGTTGAACTTGCTGTACTTCAAAAAATTGGCTTCCTAAGTCATTTTTCTTTTAGTTTCCCCAGCCGTTTTTTTTCTTCCAATGATAGGTAGAGTAAGGAGTATATAGCATTATTGACACATGCATGTTCTAATGTGGAGAATGCTGAAACTCGACTTGCATAACTGTGAGCCTGCTGAATTTCACCCAGTTACTTCCCTGTATTATATTGGTTAAGTTTCATGTATTTAGTGAAATGCTTAAACAGTGTTGGAGCTTATTAATGGAGTTAAAGAAACAGATTTGTTACATTTAAAAGATAACCACTCAAAAAAAGAAAATATAAGTTGCACTGGTAATTATATGAGAGCTTGCTTTACGTACACATCCATTTCAGCTGACACCCTACTTGTCTAATCTTAAAAGTAAGCAATCTGCTAATTTTCCATGGTCTTGCTGAAGAATTAGTAAGATTTTCTTCTTTTATGCTAGTGATGTAAGAGCCTTTTTTTTTTTTCAATTTGGATTTAGAAATGAGGTAATTTTTTCAACTTTCAGAAGAAAGGTCAGTAGCTTTCTCTTGCAACTTCCTCTTTTGTTGGCCACTATTTAAGTTTAGGATATGGGCTTAGGAGTTTTCTTGGTTACCTTGACCACAAATGATATATCAGCTTTTGATAAGAAATTACACTAATATAGCACTAAGCCGGAATCAAAGTATGTAGAACAAATAATGATTGGCTATACCCCATAGTTAGTTAACAAGTTATCTGAGTCGTCTATATTAGTAGGTATTTTGTCTCGTTACAAAAAAAAGATACCAGAAGTATCTTTCAAGAATTTTTTATCCTTTTCAATCTTTTTTTGTTTCATTCCACACTATCCATAAATTCAACAACAACAACATACCAGTGTAATTCCACACAGTGGGGTCTGAGGAGGGTAAGATGTACGCAGACCTTACCTCTACCTTTGTGGGTAGAGAGGTTGTTTCCGATAGACCCTCGGCTTAGCGAACACTATCCATAAATTCATACCAGCTAATTCTCACAACGGCCAAATCATTCTTGACATAAAGCATCAAGAAAGAATGTTGGCGAGTTCTTGAGTGGGTTGAGTTTACCTTGCTATTTGAACTCTGCTAATTGTAAAAAATCCTCTGTATTTTGTTCTTTTGGTGTAAATAGGAAATTTCCTGTTGTAGAGATAGTTGCTGCGTATTTGTAAATACTCGATAGTTCCATCATAGTTTTTTACTCGTATATTTCTCAAACCTGTTTTGAAAAACACTTTTCTTGAGCCGAGGGTCTATCAGAACCAACCTCTTACCCCACAAAGGTAGGGGTAAGGTCTGCGTACACCTTACCCTCCCCAGACCCCACTTGTGGGATCACACTTGTAATGTTGTTGTTGTTGTTGTTGATTTGTCAAATAAAAAAACTCTAGTTCTATAAATACTTCTAGGTCGATTCTCTTATCAATAGCTATGTTGATCCTTGGCTAGTGTATCCGAACTCTCACTTAGTAATTAGTAGTATGTGTCATCAAATTTAGCATTTCTGACGTCTTGCAGTGTTTGTTAATTTTACTATCACAGGATCACCGTCAACTTTGGGAAGGATCCATTTGTTTTTGATCTTAAGGTAAATATCCTTCTTTTTTTTATTTAGTTGAACATTTCTCCTTTGCTTTGCCATGTTCTATGAGATAATTTGTACACTTATCTTTCTGCCTTGGGTAGGATATGGTCTGCGAGAACTTTTCTTGATTGTTCGGTCATTGCGGCTGATTCATAAGATATGTGTATCATTGTTAGTTGAAATACTGTTACTGGTCTATGTTACAGGAAACAAATTGAAAACACAATTACAGAAATTAGGGGATAAAAAGCATGATAGCATATGTTAAGTATTAATCCACTTTGGTTTTTTCTTTCTTTGTTTAGGCATATGAAGCGCAGGAAAGGGCGAAGCAACATTCAACTATTGAAAAATTGTCTATACCTCAGAATGCCAGTTATGGGTAACTACTCCCTCTGTCCGATTGCTGTTACCTTTTTTTGGTTGGGAGTTTTAGTTATAGTTTTGAAATATTAGTAAAGATAATATTTGCTGAATTTTAGAGCTTAAAAAGAAGAAAGGTAGTGTTAGAATACTTTCTATCTAGTATAATATTCAGCAAGTAATAAACAGTGAAGAGAAAGAAGTTTTGATCCAAGGAAAGTGGACAACATTTTAGGATGGACTGACAAAGTGGCCTAGGGTGTGGTTTAGTGGTCAATGAAGTGGGGGAGAACCATGAGGTCTTAGAATCAAATCTCAGTGGAGTAAAGAAACGCTAGGTGAGATGTCTTTCCAGTTGTCTAAGCCTTGGTGGTCAAAGATAGCCGGTACTTGCGCTGATGGGATGTAGCATGTACCCGGTGGAATAGTCGAGGTGTGCGCAATTTGGTCCGGACACCACCGTGAAAAAGATAAGTAGGACGATGGATGAGGCTCATTGAAGTTACTATATCTATTTTCTTCCAGATAAAAGGGGTGCATGATTTTTATATTGTATCAATTTAGATTTGAAGAGAAGGGTAGATAAAAGAGTTTTCACACACATTGAAAAACCAAGGAGAACACTGATCATATGTTCTATAAACATATTATGCTGAGTCTATAGATGCATACAGAACCGATAATGGAACATCTGTACTTGGCAACTGTGTCTTTACTCTATCACATATCCAATTATGGTCCTCATAGGGGTTTTGTAAGAATATGGGGCTGAATGAGTTTAAGACATGGCCACCTCTAGGTTCAGACATCAAAGTACATAAACCCAACAACCAAATGTGATTACCTTTTCTTAGTTATATTTTCTAATATTCTCTAAACTATATAAAGGTAATAATAATGCTCCAAAAAACCATTAGTATTTACCTTTAGAAAAAAGAAAGAAAAATGCTCAAAAGACAATGTTCATTATTCTTAGAGCATTTATCTTGTACAGCTATTAGTTATGCTGTGAGGCAATTATCTCATATACTTGTAGAGATTTAGAGAAGCAATGCATCAGTGCAGATTCAAAGTTGTATTGGAACAGGGTTGGCATTTTTGAGAGAAAAGTTAAACCTCCATGGTTAAACGTAGCTTTTGGACTAGCCACATGGTTTGACCAATACATGTTTGGGAACTTTTTGATGATGGGACTAAATATTTAAATGTGCTTAATTCTACCTGAAAGAAAAGGAGTGGCTGAAGTGTTTAGACTATGTTGAATTATCATAGTACTTTAAACACTTCTGTTACAGTGTTAACTTCTTTCTACTTATTGCATGTCACTACAATTGAAAATGCATTTCTATTTTTTTAACGGGGTTTCTACTACCAGAATTGTTCAATCATATTTACAACATTATGGATATGAAGAAACACTGAGAACGTTTGATGTTGAAAGTCAAAGTACTCTTCCACCCATCTCCTTTGTTCAAGAAAACGGCTTTGCAGAGGACATGAATACATATTCATTAAATCAGAGAAAGGTTCTTCGCCAGGTATGAAATGTGGAAGTATAATTTTTCTTCCATGATGATGTTCATGTGTGATGCCATGATACATATTAGTTACCTGGTTTTTATTGCTGTCGGTGCCTGCAGGACCGCTTTCTTTTCCCTTTTCTTTTATTTCCTCCTCTGCTGTTTCTTACCCCTTGTAAAAGAAACCACAGAAGACATATAATGAAAAGAGTGAGCAAGATAAATTGGGTGGGATTAGTTATTATTTGGGATCGGTAGAAAACAAAACAAGTAAATGAGAGTGTTCATTGTATAGAGTGAAAGAAGCTCTGTTGGCTGGTGCAAAGAAGTTTATGTTGTATATTTCTTCTCCTTTCTCTTATGCTTTTACCAAACATGAAGGACTGGATGTTGTTTAACTCTCCTCTTGCTTTCCCTTTTGTTACATGGTTCCCAAGAAAAAAAGAAGCCACTCTTCAAGGGATGCAAAATTGTCCTCTTTTCTGTTGCTTTTGTTGTGTTTAACTAATTCCAATATTTGATGAAACTATGGAAATAACTAACTGAACAGTTTGTCAAGACAAAGAAAGTCATCTGGTGAAAGAATAAACAGGGGGCTGGTTCTGAATGGAAGTGGATAAGAGACTCGTCGTATAAGCTTTTCAGCAATGTAGTGTGAACTATGAATTAGGAAACATAAAGACAATATTAGGTGATATTAGCGTCTAATTTTTCAGTTGTGGATCCAGTCTGGAATTCTGATGGTCAACGAATTTGTGGTTGCTTGTCACTTAGTGATGCTATTGAGGATTATTCCCTTCACACAAACAGCTTCCTTTCTCTCTTTAAGTGATTCGAGGGTAGACTCTTTCGATCAATGTCCTTTTTTCTACCTGAAATATCTTGACGGAACATTGATTTGGAGGATAGTTCAGATGGTCTCTTTCTTCAACTCTTTCCTTGTAAGAAAAGAAAATCTATACGGTCAGAGAAAATAGAAAAAGATCTAAGCTTATCAGTAAGTGGAAGCTTTCATACGCATAAGAGTTTTAAGACTATTGACAAGTGAAGGAATAGCTTTACTCAAGCCTTTTAGATAAGATGAAGTGTAGTATTTGTTCTTATCAGTTTTAAGACTATTACCAAGTGAAGTAAAGCAGGAAAGCACCACTATTGAGTTCCTGGATAGTGCCATATTAAAAGATTAGAATGTTTTCTCTTTGACAAAGCAAAGTTAACACATAAATATAGTCTCTGGTAAGTATAGTATCAAAAACTTCCGTTCTTCTGGACGGGTTAGTTGACGAACAACCAGTAACTCTCTACCATCCATTATTGTTCTCTTCTTGCTAAATACTCCCTCTATCCCAATTTATGTGATACATTTTCCTTTTTAGTCTGTCCCAAAAAGAATGATTCATTTCTATATTTAGAAATAAATTAACTTGAAACTTCCCCTTTTACCCTTAATGAAATGATTTACAGCCAAACAAATAACTATGACTTGTTTTATGCCACAATTTTCCCTTCTTTCGTAAAAGTCCGTGCTTAGTCAAACTATATCACATAAATTGAGACGGAGGGAGTACTAGTTTTGGTGTAATATTATCTTCAGATCTTCACAGAACAATGTAATTAACTCCTTCCCGCACCCACTCCAAAGAAAAAATCAGTATGGCACTTCCATCCGTCGGCTTTTTAACCCCTTCTACCTGCTCTATGTAGTTGTCATTTTCTGACATATAAATGATACTTACAAGAATCTCTTTGTTGGTTAAACAGATAATTCGGAATGGTCAAATCGGTGATGCTTTTAGTAAACTAAGAGAGTGGTATCCTCAGATTGTCCAGGTAATTTTCTGTTGGCTGATATTGTCAAACCTCACATAATAACACTATTGTAACTTCATTCGCCTCCCTTACCTTTTTGCACAAAATGCTGTTAAACTTCCATACTTAATGTTTCTTGATGCAAAGTTTTGCGTCCTTAAGTATCTACACACAATTCACGCTCTTCGTTTTCTACTTTCTAACTTAGTTCTATTTTTCTCAATTTTTTCCTTTTGTTTCTTGACATTAGTTTAATAGATAAATATGTTTGATAGTAAACCTATTTTTACCTAATATCGTGAATTTTCCAGAAATGTAAATATATAGTACCTATTATCTCCGTTGTGCTGAGCTATTTAAAGTTCATTCACAAGAATTTCTATATGTTTGTTTCATAAAAAAAGAAAAAAAGTACTATATCGTTAACCTTTTTCCCTTTTCTGGTTCATTACCGAAGTTTATCTTAATTAAACTACTTTCTAATAAACAACGACAACATACTCTGTCGTAATCCCACAAGTGGATCACATGGTAGTTGTAACAGCTAAAGCTATATAAATTCTTAAGTATAAAATACATCACTTTAACACCTAAAACTGGAATTGTATCACTACATTATGTGGTATATGACAATAATTCCTTATAAGAGAGGATGCTATAGAAGTCTTCTTCATTTTGTTATTTTCTTCGTTGTATTTATAAGTTTATTAGCAATTCAAAAAAGTGCTAAAAGTTTTAGACTTTGATACATTTTTAACAGATTGCCTTGTTAGATCAAATCTTCTCAAACAAATAGCTTCATGTAAATACCAAAGAATAACTCAAATAAGAGTACTTTGAAGTTGCTGTAGTGAAAGCTTATTACATATTGTTTTCTGATGTTTTTCCTTTTCTTTCTTCCATAGTCTTCAATGAAAGTGTAGTATGAAGTTGAAGGGAAGTCTTTTGCAGATATATATGGCATTCTATTAAATTGGTTGCCAATAAGCTTTTCAATAATTCGCAGTTTGCTCGCTAATTACCTTGAGTAATGATGAACTGGTATACCATTCTTTTGTCCAGGATGTGGCAAAGAACTTGTTCTATTTTGACTGACTTATCTTGTCCTGATAAGTTGCTCTATGCTCTTCAGGATGGCGCATCAGCTATATGCTTTCTGCTTCACTGTCAAAATTTTATTGAGCTAGTACGGGTAAGTTGTTTATAGATATGGTTCTGCTGCTTCATGTTTCCTCTCTATGTATAAAACTTGTAGCTGCAGGACAAACTTTTTTAACTTCTTGGTGAAAATTCATATCTTGTTTTAGTTTGAAATCATAATGAGAAGAATTTAGGTTCATGCTAGAGATTAGGCAGGACAGAAAAGCTTTAAGTAGACAGAGAAGCACTGATGCATGAAAAAGAAAGAAAGCTCATGGATATGTGGCGAAAGAGGTCAATGGGCGAACAAATAAAAATTATTCTCTTACAATTATGAACTCATTAAGAATGATCCAGAGAAAGGAAAAAGGTAAACGACCTATGCAGTTTGTTGGAGGCTTTCTAAACCTTTATTAGGTCTTGTTGGTTCCTTTTTGCACACTCCTTAGGTTAAGTAAGGACAAATTTAAGTTGAGCTAAGAATGAAATTAGAGTTTCACGATTCCTTAATTTAGGGAAGGGCCGTTTCGACATGCAGTGAGGAAAAAGGTAAGGTTTAGAGGAAAAATGAATAATAGAATGTAATGCAAGAAAAAGTAACTATAAACACAAAATATAATTATTTGGGCGGAAGAATGGAAAAACGATACAACAACATACCCAATGAAATCTCACAACGTGGGGTCTGGGGAGGGTAGAGTGTACGCAGACCTTACCTCTACCTTGGTAGGGAGAGCGGTTGTTTCCGAAAGACCCTCGGTTCAAGACAAAGCATAAGCACAAGCAAAGCAAGAGAAACGGTCAGACCCGGACACGAAATTTAATAATTAAGCTATATATATGTTGTTGTGGCAGAACCCATCAGTGAAGGTGCAGACACCTTAGCACCTTGACACCTATACTAGAATGCCAAATAAGTGAGGCAAAGCGCACAAGCTAGGGTTCACTGAGCTTCAGTGCCTACGCGCACCTTTAACAACACTGGTCTGCTGCTTTACTGTATCAAAATGTATTTGTTTGACTGGTTATTTTGGTAATGGATTAGCTAATTAAGAAAAAATTGACCCTTCAAATTAAAACCCTATCTACGATGAAAGAGAAGATGTGTTAGTGATCCTCTTGGTAAAGCCTACTTGAGTAGTGGGATTTCTTCTGACATTATGTAGATGCATCCTTGAAATATCTTATTCCTACGCTCTTTCTGGGATTGCATAAGAATGTCAGTTGTTGGCTAATCTTCACAGTATGTATTTCATTAGTGTTTTATGGTGCCGTGTAGTCATATAAATAGGATACAATCTGCAGTCTTACGTGCTATCTGTAGGTTGGGAAGCTTGAAGAAGCTGTGTTATATGGCAGGACTGAATTTGAAAAATTCTACAAGTTGGGAGACTATGATGACTTGGTCAAGGTACTCGAGGAAATTTCTCAACTCTTCTGTGGCTGTGTTTACTCATTAGCATTGTATTAGTATGAGCAGCCTCACTAACATGTTTTGGACATTGCAAAACAAGGGTATAAAGTTCTCATTTGCAGCAGCAAAAGAGTTCATTCACAATCAACACCGTTACCCATATTTCGTCAAATATATTCAGAAAAAGATTCCAAAATTTCCTTTGTTAGGATCTGTATGACTATTCTAGAATATCATAGAAATAATTTATAGCTAAATTTCAGATAGTATACCCCAAATAGTTTGTTGGTTGAGAATCAATCTCTCAACCAAGTATATACCTGCCAGCACTTGAGTTTCAGTCATCTCATTTACTGAAATTAATAGGTTCTTCCTTCAGAAACAGTTAAAGCTTAAGCCTAGGTGCCTTAATTGCTCCAACTTAGTATCAGAGAACACCAAAGAATCATCCGCATAAAGTAAATTTCGTATCTCCATACTACTTTGCTATTATTTGAACTCTTTGACCCCCCTTAGCCATCCTCGTTGATTGGCAAGCTTTAACCGTTAATGGAATATCCGAGGCATTTGTGGAGTCACTCGTCCTCCCATACCCTGAAACTTTAGGTCAAATCCATTTTTGGATCCCTTTTTCGGGGTTATCATCCTATTGAACCCTTCCATAACAATAAGAAAATAAAAAGGTAGAGCCCTTCCTAATATTCCAACAAAGTTTCCTTTACCCTGCTTTGTACTGTCCAGCACTGTCTTCTTTTTCATAAAATGTGTTAATTTTGCAATGCATGGAATGTTTAAGCTTATACATATTAAGTCTTTGCATCTAGGTCATCCTGAGAAAATATTTGTTCATACTGTTTCTCTTTGTCTATATCATCATAGGATTGTGCTGCTCTTCTGGCGTATGAACAACCACAAAAATCCTCTGTTGGGTATCTTCTAGGAGATTCACAGCGAGAAATTGTGGCTGATGCTGTCAATGCAATGATATTGTCAACGAATCCTAGCGTGAAAGATTCAAGAGAGTGCTTACATTCACGTCTTGACAGGCTACTCAGGCAGCTAAGTGCTTCCTTCTTGGAGAAGAGGTCGTTGAATGGGGATCAGGGTGAAGGTTTCCATCTACATAGAATACTTAACAGTAGTAGGAAAGGCTGAGAGAATGTTCATCGGTTTTCATTTCCGTCACTCCCAACCCATGTATATGCTCATCCAAATGTCTTTCAAGTCACTATCTCGGGGGAAACTGCCCCTTGGTGACCAGCACACATGCTGTGTAGAGTCGTATGTACTTTCTTGATTTGTATTCACCATTCATTTTCTGGAATATTGGGTTGTTTTCGTTTCATACCCCCACGACAGTAAACCTTCAATTGTTCGTGCACATTGAATGGTCGAATTCTCTACTCGGGGTATAATGCCATCCGAGATTCTATCAGATGGCTTTTGTACAGATTCATTTTTTAAATTCAGTAGATTGTTGTGTTTTGTGTAGGCTGGTCATTCATGTTACATCCGAAAACTCTTTGGAAAACATTATATTGTTGGAAGAGAACAGATTGGTAACGTTGTTTCTTTGCTTGGAAACCCCTAGAAGGGGCAGTAAGTGTTGAGGCTGGAGGGGGAAAAAGAGGTAAATTATGCTAAACACCCCTATAATATCACTCAGTCTAGAATTAGATACACTCCATGTATTTTTGAATGGGCAAGTCTTATAACTATACAACCTTAAAAAGAACATTACATTTTTTAGCATAATTATCAAAATTACCTTCAATAGCATAAAACATCTGAAAATATTCCCTACAACTACGCACAATAATAACCCAAAACAAATCCCATTTCCCACGCCTAAAAAATAGGAGTTCAATGCATCCCAAGTTTAAGGGCTTATTCAATTTGTTTTATTTCTAAATAAAATGTGAGTTAGTGAAGCCATATCTCTTTTCTTTTGAGCTCAAATTGGATAATACACATTATTTCAACACGTTACAGATTCAATTTATAATTTTTTTTTTGTTTGTAAATATTTTAGTGTTTTAAAATTTAAAACTTGGATATTAGTATTAATATATATTACTTTAATTAAGTTTATACCATAAATATTCATAAATACACCATATATATGCATATAATATTTTAAGCTTTGCATAATTATGATATATTTATGGTATAAAAATTCTTAATATCAACATAGAAGAATTTTAATTCAATAATAAAGATAATTTAATATTACAACAACAACATACCCAGTGTAATCTCAAATTTAATTTAATATTACTTATATTAAATCTTATAATTCATTGTTGTATATGTATTGAATAAATGATTAATAATAACGGTATATATGAGTATAATACTATTATATATAGGTTATTATATACATAGATAGTACTAATACTTGTGTATTACTATTATATACATTGAATATAACGAGGATACATAATATAGATTATTTGGATAAGCATATTTTTAAGTATATAATAATATTATATTATATGAATGTACATAGTGCATAATATCATCTTATTTAATAAATGATGAATGTATTTGTATATCAGTTATTGAAAAAAGGAAAGAAATAATTACTGAGAAAATTCGCTAATATCATGGGATAGGTTTCGGTTATAGGAGAGAGAAGTTGGAATAGAGAAGAAAGATATAAATATGAATTATGATTCTATAAATTATTAACATATTAATAGAATTTTATATATGCTAAAATTGATATTAATTATGCTATTTATGAAAGGATGCAAAAGTTATGCCACTTATGTTATTAAACTCAATAGATCTGTTGCGAAACGTAAAAATCTTTTAGCACCCTTATATTATGAAAATCCTACATTCTTATTTCCTTCATATAGTAGTAGTTAGTAGTTACTAGGGATCCAATGATCCTTTAAAGCTGGAGCCTATTTTTATTTTTCCATTATTGATTACATAATAGTATAATACATCATCACTTCCATTTTTTCCCTTCGCATCACTTTCTTTACACCCATAATTTCCTCCATAGACTCACCAGAGGTGAAACATATCTTTAAATAATTGTTCAAAATTGCAACTATAATTGAGGCAACTTGTTTTTGACCCGATACCCAGCATTTCAAACCCTAGGTGATTTTGAATCAAATTCGCAAAAATGGTGAGATTGGGAAGAATACTTCTGAAAGATGGACATGGAGGTGTTGGGATTAGCAAAACGCTCTTGGAATTTCTTGTCTGTCCACTTTCTAAGCAACCTTTGAGGTCAATTTTTACTTAAATCGGAAATTATTATTTTTCTGAACTCAAATTTTTGTGTTGATTAGTTTTTTTTTTTTTTTTGGTTGAAGGCTATGTGAGAAGACGAATTGCTTAATCAGTGATACTATTGGTGTTTCATATCCGGTGAGTGATTGTTTTTGACAATTGAATTTCATTTCCATTTGTTTCCTTGGTTATAATGTTTGCTCTTACACCTTGTTTGGATGGTTGTTAGTTGTTACTTATCATTTCGTAATTTATTGTATTTTTTGTGGGATTGCACTGGGTATGTTGTTGTTTTGATGAATATAACATTTGGATAGATGGTATCGTTTCATAATATGACGCACTAGTTATCTGAATAATAAGCTTACAATATTACAAAGAAAAAGTATGGTAAGAGATTGAATTGTTATATAATAAGGTAGGAAAAGGGTAAAAAGTAGGATTATTAAATTATAAGGGCTATATGAAAAAAAAATAAGATAAAGACGCGATCACACCAAATTGGTCGTTACATAAAATGACATTTTCATCTTTACATAAGTCATAACAACAGATTTAACAAATACGCTACAATAAAATTAAGGTAATAACCAAAACAAACATTGTATTTAAAGTAACAATACGATACAATACAATGGGCAACAACCATTCGAACACGCTGAATTAGTGAAAATATTCTGTCAATGTCTCGAATTTTCTACAATCTCTGCTATTATTGTTCCTCGAATACAGAAATTAGAACATAAATTTATGATTTCTTTAGGTTCACTTTGCTAAATTAAGATGGACGATACTATCAATCAATTGATCAATCAGCTAAGTCTCGTTCTCAAATTAGTTGGCGTCTGCTATATAAATAATTTGTATCCATTTCACAGATTCATTGTTAGTTAGACTATCTTTATTTATAAGGTAAAGTAAGTTATTTAGTCTATCTTTACCGTTTTATACTTTATCTAGACCCGGCACTGGCTATGGTTTGTGCAGGTTTATGATCTATGATCAATTAAAATATTTTGGTGAAACTTATTTCTTGCCCATTCCTACTGTTTACTTCGTGTGTCGAGCTATGTTTGCCTATACTATTTTGAACAACTAGGAAAGAGAATGACAGATTAAAAAAGTACATATTTCTAATCTAACTGGGAAATAATCCTGATAAAGATAATAACTAAGGCAAAAGAATGAAAAGAAACACATATATGAGGAAGCTGGGGACTATATCAAAAGGAAAAAATAGAAAAGAAAGAGGAAGGTTGGGGGCAGGGTAGGTGTGGCTGAAATGAAGACAATGAAATCTGCTTCATAAAAAGTTCAAGAAAGAGAATTAGAAATATTTAATTATTCAAAAAGGATTCCATTTGGGCCAGTAAGCGGAGTTGCGTGGAAGATGGGAAAGGAAAGATAACTTTAAGAGTTTGAAATCTTGGGATATAACTTGCCTTCACTTTTGGTAGAAAATTGTTCCCAGTCAAATATTTAAAACTATTGATTTGATAACATTTTCCTCAAAATATCGTCAGTATAAACAAAGTAAATTAAGAGAACACTTGTATCATATCAACTGGAGCTTTGTATTTTACTTCATTATTTACCTTATAAAAAAATGATGTACAATTTGCTCTTTTTTAGTTTTTCATTTGCTTTTTCTTCCTTGTGTTGAATTAGATACTCGACGGAATCCCTCATCTTGTGCCAACGGATGGAAAGATTATAGAGACTGATGATGCAATAAATTCTGATGGCTCTGTTGATTTGCCTGCTAAAAGAAACTGATGACGAAAGAGGTAGCTCTTAAGACTATCCATTGACAAACACTGTTTGGAGATAATAAGCTGATGGAAGATGTTCAAGAGAATTATGTCAGGTTACATCAGTTTAACACTTTAACCTCTTTATTATGTCAACCTGTTCTTGGCTGCCGTCTTAGTTGTGGCGATCTGCACTTCTCTATGAGGCTTATAAGAAGTGCTTCTCCTTGATTAGTAATACCTGGAAGTATCTTTTTTTTTTTTTTTCTCAAGTATCATCTCATTAGTCTTTTCCGAATTCTAAAATTTCTTCTTTTCATGAGGTAGTTTTGCGCAAATCACTTTTTGATTCCAATCATCCATGCTTATTACTTGTGTGTCTCATTTGCAAGAGGTTGTGTTTTTTCACAAGCGTGAATCGAAACATATTACTGCATAGAGCCTCGTTGTTTACATGTTTGATTAATGCTATTAGCCTTGAATTCATGAAACGCTAACGCCTTCATTGTTACTGTCTTCTGTACCAGCTTGGTACTTCTGTCAATAAAACTTTTAACTTATCAAAAAAAAAAATCATTTGACTGTTACTAGGTTCTCTTTTAAATTAATAAGCATAACAGCAGTGTTTTCTCGAGTTTACATGTTAATAAGGAAACCTAGTTATACGTGCATTCTGGAACATAGTTGAGGGTGCTGTATCTTGGCTGTAGAATACTTACAGAAGGAGAAATTGGTGGGACACTGCTAGTTATTTTTTGGCATCTTCCTGTTAGCATTTTATCTAGAATTTCAAGAGGCTGAATCCCGGCCTTCCAAAATTTGATATACTTTGAATCGGGATAATAGACACAATACAGAGAAGGAATATGTATTGCCTTTAAAGTAGCTGCTTATCAAGTGAAATCAGTAGATTTGGCATTGAACTCTAAAACCTCTGTTGAATTTTGTCCTTCAAAATCTTGATGTAGCAGTTAATAAATGCAAATTAAATTGGTGTTTGAAGAACTATGTAGTATGTATTAGGAAATCTATATTCTATTTTCTTTCTGTTCTAGATCTGATCTCAACTCTTCCTATACATTAACTAATACAATGGGAAACAACACCGTATAAAATCAAGAGAATAACTTGGTGCCAGTTTTTGAACAACATAAAAGAGACCTTTTCATCTTCCCATGAATGAGGTACAGAAGTCTCATGTATGCTACATCCTCTGTTTCTATATTGTTGATAAATATAGATTATGGAACAGTATTGCAGCATGGGAAATATGGTGTGTTTTTTACTCTTTCAAGTTTCTATACCACACAGAACCCACTATATACAAGGATAAAGAAAAACCTTTTGAAGAAATAATCATCAAATAACCAAATAATAGCTATAAGTGAAAAACAGAGCCATTACAAGTTGGCAAAAGAAGGTCAATCTTGTTACATAGTTTCCCACAGATGTTGATGATGTAAAAGCTGGAGTCGACCTAGCGGTACCATTTCCATTTTCTCTGGTATCCTCGGGCAGCGCACTGGTAGGAACAGACCCTTCACTAGGCTTTTGCTTGTTGATGGGCATAATAGTTCTACTTTTGGATCCTTTAGAATCATAACCTGTGAAAAGGAATCTCCATTTTAGACTTGAACTGGTTTTGCATACACACAAGGTTCTTATGTTAAAGAAGGAATATAAACTCACAGTCAGATGGTTTCCACCCCAAAACCATCTCGTCAAAAACCACCCGATAGCCGGTCATAAAATTCTCTGCAAATGGGCCCTCATTAGTCTTGTATCTTTCATTTAGTCCATCATCTCTAAATCAAAATATGTGAAGACTCAAGATATAAGATGAAAACTAGGTCTCAGGTTCAACTGTTCAAGTCCCAGTGGTGACAAAAAGACAACAGGTGATTTCTTCCGATCTAACTGTTACCAGTGGAATAGTCGAGGTGCGCACAAGCTAGCCCGTACACCACCGTCATAAAAAAGAAGACTTCTTAACATTTCTTAGCACTTGCCTTTGGTAAGAGTTTAAGTTCCTTAGTTGCAGAAATAAGTAGAATCACATTACTAGTTAATAGATACTCACGGCCAATGATATTGACATCCCCACTTTTGACAACAGCTAAACAATGTACTCTGGAGCCGTCCTGAGGATTAAGCAGGGTCATTAGAAAATAATAAAAGAGAATGATCTAATTCTAACACGAAAGATGAAGAATTTATGAACAACCTTAGTTTATATATTGCTCGTGAATCGTCAAATACCAGTCTCATAACAGTATTATAGCAAAAGGATTAATCCTTCCTAAATTCATGTTTACCTTTGTTGGAGGTAAAATTGGAGATGAAAAAAGTGGACGACGACTTAATCACATGCTGCCGATTTGTTTCGATTTCTTTTTCTTTCTTTTTATATATTGAGAGGCACGGGTACTTTATGGTGTGAAAAATATATATCTTGGTCAATCGTCCAAATTTATTAGAGTATCAAACATCTAATTTCGAGTCAATATTACAATTATAGGATTAATACACTAAATATTTTCATAATATGAATCAATTATAAATACATTATTTGTATTTTAAAACTAAATACTACATCTTCTATTCTATGTACGATAAAACTTCTACGCAAATATATGACACAATTACAATACATCTCATATTTTTTAAATCAAACATTTAATTCATGCGGCCTCTCTTATGGAAATTCTACACAAATATAATTACTTAATTACAGATGCATCCGAAGCATCTTATAATTCATACTTAAACCCATATACTATGAAAATCATTGATAAATTAAAATGAAACAAGAAAAATGGAAGACTAAAAACAGCCGTCTTTTTATAACATCCTCTGTCGTCCTCTCCTTTTTTGATAAAGTGTCCCTTTTTAATGGATATTATATGGTAACACAGCTCGTTAAATAAAATATTTGACAAATTGCTTTCCATCAGATTTTGGTTGAAGTACTTTTAATTTTTAAAAATTAAAAATGGATTTTCTGTTTTCAATATTAACATTTGACCTCCTGAAAATGGTGTGATTTTTGGTAATATTATTACCTAAAATGGTTTATCCGCAGAAGTCTTAATCAAGTAAAAATTCTTAAATCATTAAATATCCATGTGCGTGGTTATAAAAAGTCTATTCTTATTATGTGAGCTCCTCAATGACATCAAACTGTGATTGAAATGGCAAGCATAAATACGAAACGGCAAGTGAATCTATGCTTCTCTCCATTGATCATATACACCAATGACTATCTTTTCAAGATTATTGAGGTATACATATGAGCCGGATGCATAAAATGGAGGCTTGCTCCGGGGCACTTTGCGATAAAAAGGTGTCGCCTAGGCTGAAGGGTAAGTTTTACGCAGTGATGTTAAACCAGCATTGTTGTATGGGGCAGAGTGCTGGCCAGTCAAGAACGTCCACATTCAGAAGATGAAAGTAGCGGAGATGAGGATGTTTAGATGGATGTGTGGTCATACTAGAAGAGATATGATTAGGAATGAAGATATACGGGACAATGTCGGAGTGGCCTCCGTGGAGGACAAGATGAGGGAAGCGAGACTGAGATGGTTTTGGGCATGTGAAGAGGAGTGAGGATGTGTCAGTTAGAATGTGTGAGAGATTGACGGTTGTAGAAGTCAGGCAAGGCAGAGGTTCGAAGAAGAACTGGGGGAGGTGATTAGACGGGATATGACCTAGCTCCAGTTGACTGAGGACGTGACTTTATAGGAAAATTTGGCGGTCAAGGATTAGGGTAGAAGAGTAGTAGGTATTTGAGTTTTGTCGCACTGTGTGTGAGAGATGTGGAGGGATAGCCTTTCCATCTCATCTTCTCCTATTTGTTTAGTTGTATTATTTTGGTATCGCGTCGATCATTATTCCTATGTGTGTATTATTTCATTGGTTCTATCTTGATATTTTTGCTATCTTATTTTCTTGCAATCTTGTATTGACTATGTTTTTTGAGCCGAGGGTCTATCGGAAACAACTTCTTGGCCCCACAAAGGTAGAGGTAAGTTCTTCGTACATCCTACCCTCTCCAAACCCACTTTGTGGGATTACACTGGATATGTTGTTGTTGTACATATGTGCTCTCAAGCTTAAAGAATTCTATGGTGCGAGAATAATTAGGTGCACCTATGCAAGCCACCTCTAGGGGTGGACATGGTATGGTAAATACCGATTACCATATCGAAATCAAAAAATTTTTTACCACATTTTTGGTATTATGGTATTTGATACAGTATTTGATATATATTTTTAAAATCTTTGGTATTTGGTATTACCTAAATATCGAATATCATACCGAAGTATATAGTTACATATACAATTCATATATATTAATATTATAATACTAATAAATATATAAATTAGTATTAGTACAAAACTAATTGTTTATACGTTGAAATTTTGACTAATCTATCTCGATTAAAATGTCTTTTTTATGTAATTGATTGATGAAATAGAGTGCTTGTATTTTCTTTTGAATATTTGTACATGTGTAAGGTGTTTGTACGATATAATTGAGATGTTACTTGAATAGCCGAAATCATAATTTTCTATTATATGAGTATGCGTAAGTCGAAATCGAATAAACTATGGTTATTGATTTACAGTATCGCAAAATACCGAAATCGAACTTCATTATACCGAACCATATCGAATTAATTTGGTATGGTAAAAGTATCGTATTTTTAAAAACCAAAAACCATAATTACCGTACCGAAGTTTCAAATATCGTATCATACCATACCATGCCCACCCCTAGCCACATGTAATCCGTACATTCTCATTTGGTTTTAAAATATATAATAATTAAGGTATACTTTTATATAATGTTCCTTCTATACCTATATAATTTTCCTTCTATAGTCAAACCTCTCTAACATAGTTTATCCCGATATCTTTTGACTGCTATAACAAAATATTGGTATAGAAAATAAATAATATAACATAACATAAAAATTCAGTCCCGTAAATAACATAACTGTTATTATGAAATGTCTTTATAAAGGATCATTGCTATACAATTAATTACTCTTGTAATATTGAGAGCAATAGAAAATTATGGCTACAAGTTAGTCTCAAGAGTCAAGAGGTTGGTTTTCAATAAGGATAGTAATGGATGGTTATGATAAATTTGGACAAGTTAAAATTAGAGGTGGATAGAGAATTTGAAATTTATAGTTTCCTATAGCGATCTTGAGCAAATACACAGTAATAATTGGATTCTCTATCATATATTTATATATATTTAGTAGTTCTTTGATACATATACAAAGTATGAACAAAAGCTATTAGATTTCTGTGATCCATATGTATACCCTAGATTCACTAGTGGTCAAAATGAGCATAGTTAATAAATGAGTGAATCATTAATTTGCTTAAATGTTACTTGAGATGAACTAGACAATGAGTCATAGTTCCGAACTCTTATCAAATTTAAATTATTTATTTGCTCTTTTTATAATCTATTTGATTATCTAATAATTATTTTTATTTTTATTATAACTATTTGTAACATATCAAATAGAAAAAAATTAAAAGATATTTTTTACAAGATTTTTCATAATTCAATTTGAGCTACAATTAGCCCAATTTAAGATAAGTTAAATTAGGGAAAAACAACAAAAATACCCGTAAAAGGCAAAATATTTACTCGGCCATGCCTCTGCATAAACTAATTTTGTTTCTATCCAGTCAGGCCGGAACTATTTACTCGAGTACCCCCGATCCAAATCCTTTCTCCATGATACAATTTCAGTATATTTATATACCATGATAGTATTATGAGGATTTGGAGAGTCTCATTGAAAGACTGAATCAGTCTTTCATGATACCAGCATATGGTATATAGATGATAGTATCATGCAGGATTGATGAGTGTTTCATTAAAGGATAAAGCAATATATTTCTGGGAGCGAACTCCAAGCGAATATGAAGTGCATGGATAGAAGTTATGCCTTGGAATGAAAAATAATTCCGAATCCATTTTGTCTACGAACAAGGAAGCTATAAATAATGTAACTATGAATCTCATGGGGAGCTCGATCCTGGCTCAAGATGAACGCTGGCGGCATGCTTAGCACATGTCCTCCATGATACCATCTCATTATATGTATACAACATGATGATATCTTAGAGGTTTTTTCTAGGAAAGTGTATTTTTTGGATGAATGAACATGATCCTCTATGATATCCTGTTTCTGAAGAAATAAAAGAAGTCATTTGTGATACCATCATGTTATACAAGAGATACCATGTTGGTCTCATAATTTTGGGGCATTCTGGTAAATAGATTTGGGGGCAGGACCGGGTAATTATTTTGCGTGCAGTGACCATTCGTGTTCTTTTCCTTTAAATTAGACGGATCAAGATATTGAATTAATAAATAAATGGGCAATTAATTTACCCAAACTTAAACTGATAAAGTGAATTATATTTTATGAGCTAATTTTATCAGTACTAATTTTCGTTTGCACGATTCATTATGGGCCATAAATGAGGATTAATAGTTACGACCTTTGGGATAACCAATTCCTGCAAGTGGCATGCGATATTTCATTTTTTGGCTCTTTCCATATTTAGACTTTCTTATTTGGCTATAAATATGGGTATCACAAAAAGATGCAGTGGATGATGATGCTATTCATTTAATCAAAGGTCTCGAATTCGAGCTTTGAAATTAAAAAGAATCCTTAATAGGGAATATTTTTTTCCCGAATAAACCCTATGCGGTGTGAATTCAAATATAATCCTACTTCAATATATGTATCAAACATCGAATAAAAACACAATTAGCTATAAACATGGGCACGTTTGGTCCTTGGTGCTAGGAGCCTGGAAGTAGAGAGAGCATAGTCATTAGAGATTCTAGGCCCCTAATAGTAGAAATGCTAGATAATACACTTCTATCTTCTTATCTGTTTGTTGTACTATAAGAACTTTCAAAAGAGGTTATAATGATTTGGATTATTAAACTCATTATAGTGAAGTTATAATTATTATAAAAGGTTGTGATGGGGTGATTAATATTCGTTCCTCCTTAATAAGAGATCTCGAGTTTAAGTTATGCGAATGAAGTCATCTTCATATAAGGAGCACTTTACTATTTAAAGTGGGACTTTTCGGCTCAAATTCAAACTAATCGAACCCTAAACCGAATACCAAATACTAGGTGAAATCAACACAAGAACTGATTAAAATTTTAATTGGATATTCAGATTCTTTCAAATAGCATAAGGTCCAACTTTTAGTTCACCAATTTGCACAAACCAGTTTTCTTTTAATTTGATTTCTCATCCGAGATTCGGTATCCGTTTTGGTGCTCAATTAATTTGAATTCGCACATCATAAGGCCTATTAAAAGGGGAAGTAATTCCTATCAATATTTTTATTTTATTTTTCAAGACTTAAAAATGAAGAAATTTTATCCATCTCATCACAGTTCACGGTGATCTTTTTTATTGGGATTCTTGTATTGACAGATCTTCCGAGCTAATATGAAATTGTATTTGACGGTTTTTCTTTTAGTTTCTCATTTCATGTCCAATTCTAGCGCTCTAAGCTTCACAATCATAGGTGGTGTAAGACAGTAATTGACAAAACTATTTTAACCATTGGGTTATCCTAAAGATTTTACATAGATTTCAGTGGGCAAAATTACAGTTATTAGGGGCATTAACTTAAAAAGAAAAAGCACCTATTGCCAAGTTATAAAGGGAGGATAAGTAGCAATTTTGTCAACAAGTACTCACCAAATTGTTCAAATTTGTGAGAAACTGCTAGTACAAACTGAAATTGCAGCTACATATATAAATTGTATTTCTGTTAAATTAGGGAAAAGGGTCACATTTTTTTTTACTATGGTAAAAGATTTAATGTTGTCCTTTATTTTATTATTTGTTCAATACTCTAATGTCATAAAAGTGACTCAAATTTATCCTTTTCCTATCTGTTAATCCCATCCATTTTAGCTGCATGCATGCCAACTCACTATATACCAATCATTCTTCTTACATTACTATCCAAAATCACCAACACCTTCACGATATATGCCATCACCATCAACACAAATCATCAACCCATCTTTTATTTCTTTACAAATATATAGAAATTAACAAAAACACCATAACTTTAAAAAAAAAAAAAAAAAAAAAACTGCATTCATCTTGACCGAGAATGCTTGATATGCTTCATTTATAGCATCACTTATCTTGATCGAGTATTTTCTCATATTTTACATTTCCACCAATGTAAAATTTATTTTCGATGTCTTATTTCACTTTTAACATTGAATGAAAAACAAAACCAATAATAGATTTAGAGTCTGTTTGGATTGATTTATTTTAGGTGATTTTAAGCCAAAATAGCTTTAAAACACTTTTATATCGGTGGAAAGCCATTGTTGTGTTAAATGGTGTATTTTCTCTGACCAATTATATGATGCGCAGTTAATATTTGAAATTTTGGAGTGTAAAACAATATTTACTTTGACCACTATTCTTAATTACTTTGCATCTTCTATTATTTTCTCCTATATTTCTTTGAGCAATGATTTCTTTTTGTGAAAAAAAGAAAGAGTCAAACATATCAATAGAGAAGGTTCGATAAAAAAACTTAAATTATATGACTTTTATAACTTAAAGATGAATCGTGCTGCTAGTTATTTAGAAATAGAGAAAATTATGCACTTTGCATGTATTGTTACAGTTAGGAAGATAACTAGTAACTAACTAGGAAAAGATAGCAGAAGTCCTAATCACACCATGTTTCTCTTTCTATTTCACGATGTAATTGAGTTTTTTTTTAGAATTTATATTATTCATGCGTATAATGTAAATTGAGAAAACCAAATTTAACATACTCAAAATAGCTCAAAGACCTTCACTTACATTACTGATAAAATTATCACTAGAAAATCAACATTGTAACTAAAACTTGAAAATGGACAAGTATTTGAAACTTACAGCTAAAATCTTCCCTTCTTCATTCACATAATTGCCATTCTTTTTCAATAAAATTGGTAAAACAACCTCACTTACCCAAACAGGCCTTCCCAATTTTTGCTCCTATCATAAATCAAATATAGATTTTTTTTGGGTACAATAAAGTGATTTTCAAAATAAAATTCAAGGTAAAGAAACTTACCATTTGACAACCTTTCCTTGCATTGCTTTTTGCTATCACCGGCATGCGAGAATTTAAGTTTATTTCATTTTCGTATACTTTGTGTCTGCAATTCTCAAACATTAATTTAGTTATGTTTGTGCTGAATTTTTGTGTTTAGAGACATACTTAAGGCGCTCATGTGCTGAACATGCTATAGATAATATATTTGTCTTCCTATAACTGAGTATCGGTACAATATGTCCTTCCACTCAGCTATACAAATTATATGGGAGACCAGCACCTCTATATTTGCCTTATTTGAAGTTGGCATCATTTAATGAATAAGCTTTTCAAATACCAACCAAGCTCTAATATAATAAATAAACTCAAATACTTATCGATTTAATAGCCCAAATTTTAGCTTTTAACACAACATCCAAATCTAATTTACTGAATACATCATAAATACAACCAAACCCCACATCTAAACCAAGAACCTATCCGATTATAATGGCTTAATTTTGACCTCAAACCAAAATTTGTGAATAAACACAAATAATTCAAAACTCACATCTAAGATCGTTTTTTTAAAAACAATAAAGGTCGAAGTTTAAGGGAAAAAAACTGAAATGAACAGATCAAATAAGACAATTTAGGACAGTAAAATTATGTTTCTTGTTTCAGGTGTTAGAATAATCAACTACCCTCACACCATCACTCCAACGAAACAGACTAGGCTCCCCTCCAGTAGTTAATCCCTCCATTTCCTCCAGTTGGGCTTTATATTTATTACACCTGTCCCCTCAAAAATCTAATGGACCAGATTAATTTATTTAACTCACTGTTTTAACCATGGTTGAATGTTAGTCTTGAAGTAACTGATAAAGTTGTTGTCATAGTTCAAGTCATGAAAACAGTCTCGGACAGAAATGTAGAATAAGACTGCCCTAATGTTTTAACCATGAAACACCAAATTCAAGAGTACAACAGGACTAGATGCAGGAAATCTAACGAAATCAAACACCAATAGAAACGGACGAAACATAGAAGCTTAAATTCGAACAAATCCACCAAGAAAAAGATGCCAAAGGACTAGACCATTTACTTATAGTCACCCTGTTAAATTACTATGGCTGATAATAGCTCAAATCATCTGCAATAGCTTTCTACTAAATCCAAAGAAAATTTAAATACCCAAATGTTAAAATAAAATCTCCATTTTCTGCGATTGGCGTTGCCGGAACTCTACAGCGGAGTGTGGATATCTGGGGGAGGCGTGGGTATTGGGAAGAGGCAAAAAAAATCTTATGAATTCCAACATTTCTTCTTGTATTTTGCTTCTGTTCTGATTATTAAAACTTTCAATCGGATGTTTTTTTGCAAAACGTTTGTACACTACTAGAAAAGCTTAAATTATTCTAGGATTTTACGTGCTGATTTTCATGCGAAAATCTAAAAATTCCTAAATTGTATAATAATTACCTGCGGATATGAATGTCGCAGGTAAATCGGCAAGTAATTTTGACGCAATTTAGTGCCAAAATTTTATTGGGGATTTATTTGAGGAACATAATAACCATGTAGTTTCATAGGTAATTTCACAGATAACCGATAAAAATATGAAAATTTTATTTTTGTAGGAAATTTTTCAGGTAACGATACTTGCGGATTTATCTAGGAATTATTTCTTGGGGATTTACTTGAGAATTATATTACCTAGGAATTTACTTGGGGATTTAGTTAGTGCGATTTTACTTATGAGATTATTTCATAGGAATTTACCTGAAAATTATATTACCTAGGAAAATATCTGAGAATTTTGTTGTTGCGATTTTATCCATGGATAATTTCTTAGAGATTTACCTGAAAATTATATTACCTAAGAAATTACCCGAGTCTTGAAAGGAAAAGATTCTAAACAACAATTTAGAGATAGTGATTTGATTAAACTATTTAGGGTGAAAATCATTTAAATCTCCAACTTTGCTTTAGAAATTAAATCACCATAATTATCGACTCGAAATGGGTTCTGCTCGAAGGCTGACGTAAAAGAGAAGAGCTCGGCATTCAAATGAGCTATTCCTATTCCACGAAATTCATTTCTTGGATACCTTTCCCAAAAGAGTTAAGCTAAGAATAGACTCAATTCATGTTCCTCCAATAGACATTCTCCTTCTCGTATGTCTATTAAACCTTTTTAATGCTTATTTTAACCTTATATTCCTTTAATTGTTTTTTACTTCCTTTAAAATCAAGATACTTTTTCTAAATCTATAAATAAGTATTATTTTCAAAATGAAAAAAAGTGATCGGGTATATAAGCTAATGATGTTCTATAATAAAACAAATGAGCTGAATTAGAAAATTTAATTTATTAATAATATTCAAAATTCTAATATCAACTTAGACAAGTGAAAATAACAACAAAGTGATAATTTTATAGAAGTATTTTAATGCAGTACAAAAAAATTATGAATAAAAATATAGGTGGATCATTTTACCATAAATTCCTAAAATGTTATCTCTCTCTCTCTCTCTCTCTCTCTCTATATATATATATATATATATATATAATTATCAAAACTCGTTTATCTATATAAACAATAGAGAATAAGAGAGAAGTGAAGCATAAATATACACACATGCATGCACATAAATACAACATATATATCTAAACCGTGTTATATAAAAATATCAATAAACAATAGTGTTACATTTTGTAATAGCTTCTTAAAAGGATTATTCTATTTGTAGTGTTATAAATGAACTTAAATAAAAAAATCTATAATAAGCTATAAAATTATTTAAACTATATTTGTGGATCTTTTGTTTGTTGTTAGAATTGGTGAAATAATTTTACCAATTACTATATAATATTAATTCTTATATAGAGCAATTATAATATGTAAAAAAATTAATATATTATTCAAAATATTATAAGTGAGACCTAAGTATGGAGTGATCTTCTAATTTTATTTGGAAACCTCTTGATTGATATTATTGAAGTAGTGGATCTTCTATTCGTGGATAGAATTGGTGAGATATATTATTAATTCTTGTTTAGAGCGACTATAATATATTGATAATTAATATTTTATTCAAGTTATAGTTATCAACGTTTCATTATCAAAAATTTTTCTTATTTAAAATATCTCATTCTCAAAATTATATTCTTGTTTTTATTTTAAAGAAAAACACACATTGTATGAACAATATATTAATCATTGAAGAAATGGACATAATTTTATTCACTTGGTTTATTTGAAGAAATATACTAGAAAGATAACAATTAGAATTTGGAATCCATATTTACTATTCTTCAAACAAAAAAATAGAGAAAACATAAGTATCTTACATATTGATTTATTGAAGGGTATTACAAAAAAAAAAAAAAAAAAGGAATTATTGAAAGGAATTGGAAGATGGCACTATACAAATCGGATTGAATAAAGACTTCCGCCTAAAATGATTAATAGTAAGCCATTCTTCGAGGAATCAACTTAGTCAATGAAATGCTCTCGATCTAATAATATATCCTAGGGTGGGGGGCGTGGGATAAAAGGGAAACCATTAAATTAAATATAGAGAAAATAAAGACAAAGTATAGTATGCAAATATTGTGGTCAAGAAATAAAGACAAAATAGAATAATTAACATTTCTTTCGCATATTTTCATGCGGAATTATTTGCAGAAAATTATAAGAAAATTCCTTCATTTCACGATTTTTTACCAAAAATTACTTGCGAATTTTTAGCATTATTTATGAAAAAATCTGTAGATGCGGATTTTGGTTCAAAATTCCCCAAAAAAAATCTCATATGATTTGAGTTTTTCTAATAGTGGTAGATGAATGGCAGTCGTGGTTCAAGGATGGATCGGGAAAGATATATTGTCTGTGAATACTCTTTGAAAATATGACACTGATATCAATTAAGAGGTCTTAATAACGGGCATGTAAGGATCTTTATAATATATATATATATATATATATATATAATTATAATACAAAGAATAGAACAAAACAAAAAAAAACTACAACCCAGATGGATCCCAGTCCTGTTCACAAAATTAGAGATTTAACAAGGTATGCACCTAATCGTCACACATAGATCAATATGAAAAACATCCCATGAAAAAGCCTCATGCCTAACATCAACGGCGACGGCTAAAAGGACACTCCGTACGACAAGAGCATAACTATTGGGGTACCTCAAGACCCATAGTGATATGTACTGTAAATAATATCCTTTCCGGAATTTTAGTGTAGAATTTCATCTCATTCTATTCCCTTTTTTATAACACCATATCATCTCATAGCATCTCAGACAATATAAGCTTATTAGCCTAACATATAAAAATAATAATAATTAAAAAGAGAGGGGGGAGAATAGTACCTAAGATATGCCCAAGGGAAAGGAAGTATACAAGAAATCTTCGAGATTGTTATTTAAAGAAAAGTTTTTACAATGCTTGGTCTTTTTTCTTCCAAGGCTTGGTTTACAAAGAAAATGAAGTCGTCTTATATAGACAAGCGACGGACTTCAAAGAAGTATTAAAAATAATCTAAATTATTACAACTTTACAAAAAGAAGATAGAGACATCTTATCTTCTGAGAAGTAAAAGAAATAAAACAAACGACTTTATTAAAGTCGTAATAACTTTATTAAAGTTGTGGGACAATTTGTCCTTTCTTCTTTTCCATCATCATGAATGCCGTGTGGGACCTTTGGTCACTTTATTCTACATTTTTGTCTTCCCACGTGATCCCGTGTCCTCTTTTTTAGCTTTTGCCTTTTGAATGACCATTTCAATTAAGCTATCGAATAGATCTTCTGTAGTAGGCTGGTAGGTATAATCTTCCAGCGGCTGAGATTCTCCTCCAAGACAGTGTACATTGATTGTCATCTTGAGTTTCTTTCATGGAAGAAGTTGAAGTTTCTGAATAGGAACTATCATTCACTTTTGATTTAAATTTTTTAACAAAGTCTGCTTTGACCTTATCAAGATAAGCAGTAATCAGTTCTTCTTCCGAAGCATGAGGATTCCTCAATTTTATGAATTTTTCTAATTTAGAAAAGAAAGAGGATGATTCATCTTCTTTAGCTTGTCTTTCCATATGATGGATATTTTTCAGGCTTTTGACCAAAGAAGTAATTTCTTCTTCCAACTGCCATACATACTTGCGAGTTGGATTTTCTTTGTCTTTGTCTAATAATTTAGACCAAAACTTGCAAAGGAATTTCCACTTAAGGCATAATATGCCTTGTGTATTTCTACCAGCTTCAGGAATCCATTTCAAAATCCATGGGATACTTGTTTGCATAAAGATCCTTCGCTATTATCAGAAGGATGTTCAGGAGTAACACATGGTGTCACTTGGATCCATTCTTTGTAGAACCCCATATAAGGTTCTGGCAAAACCTGAATTTCAGGTCTAATCATATTCCACCATGGAAATATCCAACTGGGAGTAGTTGGCCATTCTGACTAGTTTTAAAGATTTCTGAATTTAATTTAATCCACCGAGTATGACCATGCTTCTTGTTCTCATAGTAAAATGTATTAACAAAAGCATCGTTATAATCGTAGTAGTTGAACGAGAATTTTATAGTCGTTCTAGGAATTATAAATTCCTTTGATCGAAATGAGATAATTCCACATTCATAAGGAGATATAATCTTCTCAAGGTAGAACTTAGAAAAGCTCATTTCTGCTCATGGCTTATTATCCGGGAACGATGTGATCTCAACAGTACTTGTTGTTGTTAGGATATATTCATAATACATCCGTTTTTTCCCTTCTCTGAAAGGATAGTAGAAATTTTCTACATAACGATTCATGAGAATCCACAGATCATTCATATAATTTTTATCTTCATGAGTTAGATGAAGTATTACTTCCTCATGTTGTCGAACCAAATATTGGTTCCTGTCATCCTCCGGTTGTTGGAGTTTTGGGGCATATGATCTCATTTGATGGCTGGATGAGCCTTCTTCCACGAGTATTACTCTTGGAATTTGTCTAGGAGTATTACTCCCTGCTACTTTTTCCTGACCTCGACCTGAGCCTCGACCTCTTTCTCTACCCCTATTAGGAGTAGGTATTGTCCAATTTGGACGCATCTTATCTCTGTAAATATTCACGAGTAAGAAAGTCAGGAAGTGAATTATCTTCACCTTTAAGATATTGAATTTCAAAATCAGATGGGGCTAAATGAGCCTACCATCTTGCAAACATTTGCTTGGACACATCATGTTTAAAATCTTTTTGAAACATGAATTTGGTTGCATTGCAGTCTGTTCTTAGTAAGAACTTTGTGTTATAAAGATCATCCTGGAATTTTAGGACACACTTAACAATAGCAAGGATTTCCTTAGCTATAGTAGCATAATTCTTTTGACTATTATTTCATTTTTCTGAATGGTACCGAACAAGATATTCTTGTTTGGTTTGGGGATTTATCTGTTTAAGTATCTCACCATAACCAATGTCTTATGCATCAATCTCAATAATCTTTCCCCAATTTGAGTTATCAAGCATAAGCCATGGCAAAGCTCGAACGTTCTTTTTAATTTTTTGTATTGCTTCTGTTGGGCATTTGTCCAAGGAGTGACAGTCTTTTTCAACTTATCATATAAGATAGTTGCATCCACAGATAAATTTTTGTAATAAGGAGAAATATAATTTAAGTTTCCTAAAAACCTTTGTAATTGGGTTTTATCAAGAATTTCATTAGGAAACTTAGAAGCAAATTCTATACTTCTAGTAATTGGAACAATTTTTCCTTGTTCAATGTTATGACCAAGAAATCGAACTTTTGTCTAGAAAATATTCATTTTGGGTTTAGATATGACTAAACCATTTGTAATAACAATCTTCTTGAAAAATTCAAGATGCTTGATATGATCCTGTATATTTTTAGAAAAGACTAATATGTCATCTATGTAAACAATGATAAAATCACCATATGAAGTAAAAATATCATTTATGACATGCTGAAATTCTGATGGAGCATTTTTTAGTCCAAAAGGCATGACATTCCATTCATAATGTCCGAATGGGATTGTAAAGACAGTTTTATACCTGTCAGATTCATTAATCTGTATCTGCCAAAACCTGATTTCAAATCAAATTTTGAAAATATGTTAGACTGGTATAACTTGTCAAACACGTCATTTTTATTAGGAATTGGATATCTAATCCATTTTAAAACCTTATTCAGAGGTTTATAATTGATGACTAATCTGGGAACTCCCCGTTCCTATTCGGCATGCTTATTAACACAGAACGTTGTGCAATTCCATGGAGAGTTTGAAGGTCGAATCAACATTTTCTCTAGACCTGTCCATCGGGTCGGGGACTCGCCCGGCCCGACACAAAAAACCTGTCAGCTAATATCTGACTCGTGAGCCACCTGACCCGAAAAAATGGGGATCCCATCATATGTAGGGTCGGGTCAGGGTCAGATTTTTTTACCCGTCTGACTCGGCCCGACCCGGCCGATGATTGACCGGATCGTGACCCGCTTGACTTAACCCTTTACTATATAAGTGAAGGGTTAACCCTTCAGCCGTAAAAACCCTTCCAACCGCAACACTCACCCATAAAAACCCTTTATTTCTTCAAATCGATTCAACCAATCCAACGCCTCTTCTCCACTAGAAATTGTTGCTCTTTCGGTATGGTTCCTCTCATTTCTGTTAACATCCATCTATTTCTGAATTTGTGATCGCATATGTACAATTGTTTCCATTTTGTTTGTCTCTGCTGTGTATGTTCTTTTTCTGGTTTCGATCTTGCCTTCATGTTCTCTTTGTAAATAATCTATATTCATCTCTACTAGATAACTTAGTAGATTTGGCTCAACATCTAATGACATTAATACCACACACTGAGTCATTTCTACTAAATTATCTAGCTTGAGATGATTTACATGTTGTTGTTTTTTCCTCATTTCCTTGTGTTGCCAATTTCTTTTTAAAATTTGTGTTGAAATTGTAGCTCTATGTGTTGTTCCTTGATGTATCTGCACTCTTTGTTGCTGAATCTTGGGGTCCTTATATTACTTTTATGTGTCCTAATCAGTGTTTCATCTGTAAACTTGTTCGATTTCTTTGCTGAATCTTGGGGGTCCTTATTTTCAGAACCAGTGATTGCTAGACTTGTTAGAACCAATGATTTTCGTCTGTAGACTTGTTAGATTTGTTAGACTTATTAGAACCAGTGATTGCTATACTGAATCTTGGGGGTCCTTATTTTCAGAACCAGTAATCAAAATTGTGGTTTTAATTTTTTCAGGATTTGCTAGACTTGTTAGATTTTATAGAGATTTGATGTTCCAAGTCTAGTTTTGTTGTATCTGCTCTGTTGCAGTGTGTTTCTCAGAACCAGTGTACTCAAAACTAGTGTTTGATCCTTTTGTTTTTTCTTATTTGACAGAATTCAATTACAATATGGAACGGGCTAGCAAAAACAGCAACGCCAATTCTACAGGTACCTCTAATGCATCTGTAGCAAAAGAAACCCATGATGGTTTTATTGAATATTATCAAGTTTTAAAGAAGCAAAAACAATCAGGTGTTTGGACTAAATTTGAGAAAATTATTGGGGCTAACTCGGAGATGACTAAAGTTAGATGCACTCATTGTAAGCGTGAGTTGACTGCTAATAGTAAGCATGGAACTTCGCATTTGAAACATCATTTAGAAAGATGTGCTCATAAGATGCATCAATGGACAAACGAAGAAAAATCTAGTGATGATGATGACGATGACGATGGTGATGATTATGATGATGTTGATGAATTATTGTAATTCATTTATGATGATGAAGAAGAATCTATTTATTTTTTACTTACTGTTGGTTTGAATTATTGTAATTGCAGTGTTTGCTTATGTTGATGATGTTTTCTTATTGTTGGTTTGTAATTATCGTGAATTCATGATGTTGGTTTGAATTATCGTGATGTTGATTATGATATATTTTTGCTTACTGTTTTATTTAGTTTTGTAGAGTGGGTCAGGGAAGACCCGTGACCCGTAGGGTCAGGGCCAGGGTCGGAAAATTAAAAAAAATAGAGTCAGGATCGGGCAAGCAAAAAAAAAAGTCACTTGACCCGGCCCGACCCGAGCTTTGGACATGTCTAATTTTCTCTATAAGAGTTGCAATTTATTTTTTGCAAATTTCTAAATATTCCGTATTCATTTGGCAAGGTCTAGCCTTGGTCGGAATATTCTGTTCATGGAATCCTTCTTCATATGTAAGACTAACAATATACTTTTTCCTGTTCCAAAAAGCAGTAGGTAAATCATTACAAATAGAAATAGAAAAATCATGCTCTATTCCTTTTATTTTATTCTGTAATTTATGATTTGTCAATTGGTCGGTGATATTATAAATCATTAACTCTTGCTGCAGATAATCAAGATATTTTCTTTTATTCTGCACAAGACTAATAAGGATTATTGTCCTTGATGTAGGAATCCAGGGAAAAGTTATTAACTTACCCTCAAAAGTACATGTGAAAACCTTCTCATCAATATATTTAAGAGGCATTAGACCATTAATAAAAGGTATACCTAAAATTATATCATGCGCCAAATTTTTTACTAAAATGAAAGAATGTTCAATACATATCTTATTATGGCAAACATAGGCACTTGATAATTTGTAGGAGACTTCTAATTTGCTCCCATCTGCACCAGTTACTCCGCGAGTAGTCTTGGCAAAGTATTTAGTAGGGATAAGTCATTTCCTAATGCAATTAAGATCTACCCCTGAATCAATTAATGTAGGGACATGTCTATATATGATACCCTTATCAATTAATAAATTAATATGGGTAATCCATTTTTGGCAGGAATACAAATTAATCGCTCCCATGAAGTCTACCTCATTTGGATCATTAAAGGTAGTTGGTTGGTCAAGTATAGGTGTATAACCTAACTCTATTAGAGTATCAGGAATAAGAGTATGACTGACCTGTCCTGATTCTAACAAAGTAACTATATCATCTAATGTAGTGTAATGTTGTCATAGTAGAGTTAGCTCTGTTTTGAGATCACATATCTATGTCTTTAATTCTTGGACTGTTAGAGGATTATTAGGGTTCCTCTTCTTCTGTAGTTCTTGGAGAACTGCAGAAAAGTTATAAGGTGGATTAATTCTTGATCTGATCTTGAGGGGAACGTTGTCATTTTCTCGAGCTTTAAACAAAGCCTCGATGATCTGTGCCTTCTGATCTTTGTCATGAATATTATCCAACAGGTCACTGACTTTTTCTCCATTAATGACATTTATATTGCAGTTGGAGAATTGAGCTTGAAGTTTATAAAACTTATCCTCTGTGTCTTGATTATCCTTGATAACCTGACATTTATCTTTCGAAGTGCAGGTGCAAGGAGCTTCTTCTTCTGTAGATGAGGAATAAGGATCTTCATAGTCTGAACTTTGAACTCATAACCCCATCTAATTCATTTGAATCATCTGATGAGACAATAATCTTCATCAAAGCATCCTTAATGCTTTCATCTATATTAAGATTCTTGATTTTGTCGATCTTTTTCTTTTTTACACCTATTGGCGTAATGTCCATTTTCACCACATGCATAACATGTAAGAGTCTTTTTCTCTCTCTTGGGGATATAACCATTTTTCGCATTTCTGACTCTTTTCTTCGCCACATACTTCTTATAAGACTCATATTTGTATTTCTCATAGTACTGCTTTTTATGAGGTTTAACCGAATTTTTCCTCTTTTTCCAAATTTGGTGAGAGGTCGGTTGATCAAATGCAAATTGTTGGTAGTATTCCCCTAATTGGGTTTTTTCTGTCAATTTTTGCTTTTTAAGTTGTTTATGTAATTTCAGATCATTGCACAGAGCTAATCCTTCTTCCATGCATTTGCCTATTAGCTATCCGTAAGAATAAATATCCCATTGAATCTGAGAATCCCCTGAATCTTTTCTTAAGGTTCTCTTAATCTTTTCAGCAAAAAGAGAGGGGAGGCCATCTATAAATCTAGCTTTCCAGAAACTACTATTAGCTTATGGGAGGTTTAGCACTCTGCTAAGTAAAACATCATTATACCACCTAAATGAAGTTAAGGTGGGGGCATCTATGATTTTGCAGAAGAGTTCTGATATTATCATAATTGGTTGAATAATTTCCTGTAAAGTGATCTAAAATGGTTAGAACGAGAGTAAATATCGCATAAGGTTGGACCTCATTACCCTCTTGCTTTACAACATTAAGAATAAAAGCTTTCTGGTCTGGTGTAAGATAATTATCCCACCACACTTTAAGCTGACCTGTAAATCCTGCAGTTATCATCTTAACGATATGAGCATCGGTTTGGTTATTACTTTTTGCTTCTGCAACATACATAATGATCTTATGGTAAGTCCTGAAGATTTGACTATCAGCGCCACCATCTATATTTCATTTGATAATTTCTGTACCGGTATAAGCGGTAGGCTCATTCTTATAAGCTTGTTCTTCGATTAGAACATCTATAGGTGTAGATCTCGGATAGTAATAATTTTTTGAATTAAATTTGGGTTTCCATTTACCCTTTCTCATTGCAGCAATTTGTGCTTCGTTGTCAGACTCATATAATTTATCTGTACTAATCATCTTAATAGCAGAAGTAGAACCACTAGGTTGAGAAATTTTCAACTTATTCTAAAATTGAGAGTAAATTCTCTAGATTCCCTACTAATGGATTTGTGATCTTTTTCCCCCAAGTAAATTCCTTCCATTGAAGGAGGAGGCTGGATATTTGCTGAAATTTCCAGAGGTTTTGAAGGCTGGTCGGTAGCAGCATCAATTTTGACTCGTTGACTCTCTATAAGAGATCTGAGTTGGTCTATCTTGTTATGTAACAAGTTCATCTGTTCGCTAAAAACCTTAAGGTGGATATTTGTGTGGTTATGTTATTTGAACATGTTGTTGATATGATCAATGGTAGGACCATTAGGAAGGGTCTGACATAACAGCTTCATGAAAGGCTAAGCATATAAATCATTGTTACTCTGGTCCCCTTTTAATGAAAAAGGTTTATCTGGAGGATATATACTCCTAAGGACTCTTTTGGAATCCAAATTCCATTATCTCTCAATAACATTGATATTAGGTAAAGCATATCTTGAACAAGCCATCTGTCAAAAGATTTATAATCCTGCTTGGTTTGCAATTCATCATAAAATTGATCTATAATAGAACATTGTTCTTCCTTAGTGAAAAATGAAAAAAAAACATCTACGAAAAAGATAATAATCCTCACTAATAAAGTCTTTGGAAATAAAAATTTTCAGACATGAACCTGGACTATATCCAGAGGAGAAGCACGAATATGGTCGTCATCCATCCTTAAAATAATCAGTGAATCACATATCACTGAGAGTAGGATCTGTCTTAACTCCTACAGGAATTTGGTCATCACCTATCTTGATTTTATCAATCTTCTCATCCTGAGAGATTTACGATGGAGTGGTGACCTTATAAAGATCTTCACTCATCTGAGAGGTTGACGCTCTAGCAGTAGAGGGTCTATGAATGTCATCGAGAGAAGAGATGTAATAATGAGATGACATCGATCTACCTAATTTAGGTAACTATTTCGCAAATTGGAGATGGATATTACCATCAGTAGTTTGGACAACCTGAGCCATCGGAGTATCTATCCTAGGTTGTACAAGGATTGCTTTTTCAATTAGCCAATCGTCTGGGTAATCGATTTCATCCCAACTAATAGGTCTTCTGGTTGTTATTTTAGACCTTTTGGCTAGGTTGGTTTCTATGAAAACAGTTTGTCTATTTCTTTTATCATCCATGATCTTACAATTAGGATTCATGATGTCTAACACACGGAAATAAATACGATAACAGATACACATGACTTCTCTCTCCGACATATAATTATAACCATGAGCTTTTACATATAATATTAAAGCATGCAAAATATTTGGATCAGACAAAGATAAAGTAAGATTTGGTCTGACATCAAAATAAACTGGGTCATAAGCCAGACTGGATTGCATAGCACCCATAAGAGATTGTTTCCAATTCAAATTTCTGGCACCTCTTAAAACAGTCATAAAACTTTCAGGTAAACCCTTTAAAGTTAAAGGTTTAAATTGCACTAATCCAATATGCAAAAATTTATAATGTAATTTTTTATATATTTCAATATCAGTAAATAGCTGTATAGTTTTTTCTTGATTATCCATTTGGACAGATTCTTCGATAGTCTTTATAACATGACAATTTCGCAAATTTTTAAATATACCGAAATTATAAATTTCTTTAGTGGCAACAAACGGAATAGTCCATTTGTTTAAAAATCTAATTGTTGTGGAAGTTCATACTCTTCTGATCTAGCATTCTTAATGCTATATTTTATAATTCATGAAAATATTCATTATGAAAAGATATATTGTCTGTGAATACTCTTTGAAAACATGACTCTGATACCAATTAAAAGACAATAGTTATGCTCTTGTTGTATTGATATATCTCTTAATTGGTATCAGAGCCATGTTTTCAAAGTGTATCTCTTATCTTCGGCGATCGTTTGAAATAATCACTTAAATATACAATTGTGTTATAGATATTATCATATATTGTGGATGTCTATCTTTAGGAGAAATATTAAGGCTAATAACTTTGGGACCAAATCAATTTTCTCCTATAAATTGAGATGTTCCCCTCATTGTATTTCATCCATTTCCCTCTTTCTCAACAATATTCTTGTTCTAGCTTTATTATTATTTCATAATACATTGTCAGCACGAGGTTCTAAAAATTGGAGTTTGCAAAAGAGTTGTGATTGAAATATTAATGACCAAGAACAAGTTCCGCTCTTTTCTTATTTATTGTTACTCACTTGTTTGCTTTAAACGTATATACCCATATACATTACGATGCTAACCTACTGACCTTGTAAGGGGCTGCTCAGGGGAAAGAGGTGATAAGTTCATATACTATGAATAACTTATATGCTAATAAAATATTTATTATTATATATTCTCTTAAAATTGGTCTAAGCGTATAGATTAAAATCTAATCAGCATAAGCACGTTAATTGTTGGTGCTTATCTTAAAATTGGACTGTTTGTTGAGTTTTTTTTCTTTGTAAATTAACAACTTTGGCTCTTAATTGGCAGTTAAGCCAACAACCACGGTCTAATGTGCATTAAATTTTATTGACGGAAAAAGAAAAGATATTTGGGATACGGCTTTGGAAAAAATCTTTATATACAAAGCAATATATTAATTTATGCTTAGAACCACTAAAAGTGTAATATTTTCATACCTTTATTTGGTTACATATGTTAGAGAAAACTTCTCTACGTTATATATATGCCTTGATTAGCTCTAGAAGTAGCAATATCTTGAAAGAGGTTTTAAGCTATCATAATTTGATATGTTTAAGGTACGTTTAGATGATTATGTTCCATTCTTGAAGAATAAGAAATTTTGATAAATGTTACAAATACAAATTTATTCCCTGGAGTGAATGTGGTGATATTATACAGTAAAGATTATAAATATGGATGTGTATTTGATTGTAAAGATATCACGACTCATCTCTAGAAGAGATATAATAATTTAGATTTTTTTTTAGTAGTATATGTTTTACTCCCGAAGTAGTAAACTCAGAAATCTGCTCCCGAAGTAGCAAACTTTGAACTCTACTCCTGAAGTAGTAGAACTTGGAACTTTACTTTCGAAGTTATAGAAGTTTGAGCTCTACTCCCGACGAAGTAGTAGAACATTGAACTCTACTCTCGAAGTAGTATGACCTTGAAATCTACTCCTGAAGTAGTAAGACTTTGAAATTTACTCTCGAAGTAGTAAACCTAGAAACTTCCCGAAGCGGTCGTTAAACTCTTAAACTTTACTCCAGAAGAAGAAAGAATCGGTAAAATATCTGAGAAATATTTTGAAGCAATGTCTTCTTGTGCTTGATCAAAATAATGAGCTATAGATGAATGTTGTATATCAAACACTTTCCTATTGGAGAGATAGATACATATTATTTCTGTGGTATAAAGGTTACTGCACTACGTACCTGTCGTACATAGAAATATATTGGTTAATTTTATAACATGTGGTTGAATTCTCCATAGAGTACCTTATGACGGATTGGTTGAGTAATTAAATTAAGACTTGAATTTCTTTATTTTATTTCTTTAGTCTCACGGACAAGAGCTTTAACTTTTGGTTACTTGACAATGTTGCAATTACTGTATGGATCAATCCAACGTTTGACATGTGCTAGCTTGAAACATAATTTTTTTCTTGAAGGAAGTGATAACTATGCAATTGTCATTTTGGTAAAAAAAAATTAGATATTAATTAGCCTCCCTGAAGAAGACGTTTAAAATACTGAAGTTTAGAACTTAACGTTTACTCTTCATTCTTTATAAATTTAAAATTATTTTTAAATATTCATTTGGTTACTGTTTTCTTTCATGATACTAGCAGTGTCTAATTAAATTTTCCTTTCATGACACCAGCAATGTCTAACTAAAATTTTCTTTCATGACACCAGCAGTGTCTAAAAAATATTTGATAGTACAAAGTCAATTACGGGCTCCAGAAGAGCTAACTATTTATCAAGAAGATCATGTCACTAGTAGTGTCCAAACAATATGTGGTTATAGAGAATAGATTAAAGGCTCCTGAAGAGCTTATATACTATTATGTCATTCGTTCTAGATTGTAATATACAAAGTTGTTATGATCGAAACACAAGTTATAGTAAACCCGAAGTTTACTAAAGTAAATGGCTATCATATTGAAGCTATAAATGATTGGAGGATTAAATATCTTTAAAATCACAATGGGTAAGAAATATATATGTGAAAAGTTACCCTCTTTATTTTCCAAATTGTACTACACAAATATAAGCATGATGAAATACATGTCACGATAAACCAGAAGTTTATTGATATAAAAGACAATTCATGTCACAGTATATCAGAAATTTACTAAAATAACTAGCACATGACTTGGTAAACTTGAAATTTACTAGTGTGGTTGGCATGAGGAGTTTTGCCATCCTGATTCAAATATGATGTGCGGATTGAGTATTCAACATACATTAAAGAACTAGAAGATTCTTCAAAATTTTTTGTGTTGCTTGTTCTCATGATAAGTTGATTATACTAGCTAATGTGGGGATTGAATTCCTAAATTCTGAAAAAATGTAAATGGTGAATATGGGCCCGTTCACCTATTATGTGATATTTTAAGTAGAAAACATCTATGAGACAGTCAAATGTGCGTTTATTGTCAACTTGCAGTTACGAAATTGCTTGCTCAAAATAATTGAGTTGAGAGCACAATTTTCAGACTATGTAATCAAGACAATTCATCTTGATAATGCTAGTTGATATTCAAACTGATTTAGCGTTGAATGCCCTTCAGTAGATAGCTAAATCATTGTTTATGAGAATAAGTTTCATGTGTTGGTTTGAGATATGATATATTGCATACAACGACGTTTGTATGCTTCAGACCAATAAATTATGATAAATTCTCCCCTCATAATTGGTTCAAGGTCAGTAACCAAATGTTTTCATCTAATAACTTTTATTGTGCGGTATATGATTAATGAATCTACCACGATGCACACAGATGAATTTCCCAAAGAAGGTGGAAATGTATGTTAGTTTTTCTAACATAAGAGGGGAGTGAATAAACAACTGAGAAATATGTTGTGAATTATCATCATTATGATCCTCGTTCAAACGATTATTCAAGTCAAATGCTAGAAGCATTTGCTAACCCAACTATTTCATATTTCAGCTGCAAAGATGCTCCTAAATGTCCCTGAAGGAAATGTTTTACAACATGCGTGAAGCATGATAAACAAATCGGTTTCAAATGCAATAATCCTTGAAAAAAGAGAGGAGCAAATGATCATAATAAGGAGACAATGTGCTCTTGAAGAGCCTACGACATAACACTTCATAAAACCTCATACGAGGTTTAGGTACCTGAAAAATAATGAAGTGATAAGATCTCAGTAAGTTATGTCTAATTGCACACCGATACAAAATGATATCTCGTCGACGATATCTTTGATACAATATAGTGCGCAATATTGTATAATATTATGAGGATCTCTTAAAGCATGTTGATGTAGAGATAATTACCAAGTAGATACATCTTGGTAAGGGTAAATTTACTGGATATGCAGTCCTGACATCAGAAGATGTCATGTAAATTAAACACTAAATGAAAATTGTCTCAGTCTATATGGATTACGTGACAAAATTTATATGAAATTTTTTGAAGGATTCAAATTGCCTGAAGCATATACAAGTTATTGAAAAACTTGTTTGTAATCATTAAACAGATTAAATGAACTAAGGTTGATATAATGAAATCACCTTAATAAATATTTATTGACGAAGAGTACAAAGATGACTCAGTTTACCCTTATCCCTTTATGATATTCAAAATCTTTCACAATGTTGTGCAAGTTGATGACTTGAATATTATTGGAGTTTTTGAAGAGTTTTCGAAAAGCAGTAGACTACCTGTTAAAAGAAGTTGAAATGAGAAAATTAGATTGGTTCTGAAGTACCATATATTTGTTCAATTGATGCATTTATTTATCTTGCTATAACTATGAGCATGATATAATTTATTCATTACATAGAGATACTGAAATAAGATCAATTGCATATTGTCGATTTGATGAGACAATTTTTTCAAAATTAGGGGGAGAGAATAATGAAATAAAAAGGAAAATTTTGTGGAATAATCCATCATTGTCTCATCTTGATCCACGTGCTTCTATTTGTGCGCAAAAGGTCCAAAAGATTATTCACTTGAAGAAAATAGCAAATCAAATGCTAGACGCATTTACAGATTTGAAAAGGATTATCAAATCACACATCCCTGCAGAGAATGTCCCAATTCGGATTGATGTTCATGTAGGACTATCTATTAGTTTCATAGCGAATGAGTCCAAAGCACGCCTGAAGTGTGATAGACCATTGAGTTCTAAGGATCGAAATCCTAGAAAAATAAAAATAAATGGTCAAGATGACATTAAGAAAGAATTTCATAAAGAAATGCAAGATTTGATCAATCATGATATTGTTGAAGAAATCAATGAGCCACAAACTCAAGAAAATGAAGAAATATCAATAAATCCAATTGATGTTAGGACTAATTTAAATCACTTGGAAATAAATGTGGTTTGAATTGTGACAAAATATCCACAACCTTATATGAAGATAATGCAACATGTATTGCTCAATGGAAGGGAGGATTCATAAAAGGAGATAGGACAAAGTACATTTCACCAAAATTATTCTTCACACACGAGCTCCAAAAGAATAGTGATATCAACGTGCAAAAGATTCGTTCAAGTGATAATATGACTTATTTGTTCACTAAGTCTCTAACAACTGCAACTTTCGAGAAGATGATGCACACGATTAGAATGCAAAGACTCAAGCATTTGGACTGAAGTTTTCATTAGGGGGAGTTAATACATGTTATACCATTTTTTCCGTATAAGGTTTTGTTCCACTGGGTTTTTCTTGTAAGGTTTTTAATGAAACAACCAAAATATATATTATTATAAATGTGTACTCCTTTTCCTTCACTAGAATTTTTCCCAATGAATTTTTTCTAGTAAGGTTTTAATGAGGCATATTATCTATCAAAATAGACATCAGAGTGTTATATATATATTATCATATATTGTGGATGTCTATCTTTAAGAGAAATATTAGGGCTAATAACTTTGGGACCAAATCAATTTTCTCATATAAATAGAGATGTTCCTCATTATATTTCATCCCTCAAGAAAAATAAAAACTTTTCTTTCTTCTCTCTTTCTCAACAATATTCTTGTTCTAGCTTTATTATTGTTTCATAACAAATTGAATAATGTAAGTCCTTAAAATTGCAAACCATGAACATTTCTTTTCCGCTAATATATATATATATATATATATATATATATATATATATATATATATATATATATATATATATATACAAAATCTGCATATCAAAAAGCTGAATAAGACTAAAAATATACAAGAATAATATAAACTACACCTCCAAATGCGAATTCCTACTACATATTTCTTTTCACAATTCATATCAAATTTAACACACATAATTTATTAAATAAATGAAGGATCAAAATTATTCAGAAATATATTTAAATAATTACTATTTTCTTTAATCCTACCCAAACATAAGGGACCAGTTCTGTTATTTTCTCTTTTATCCATGTACTTTTTCTGTTTCAATTTATACGATAATTTTTTTTAATTAATCTTAAAAAAATAATATATCTTTTTATTTGATAATAATTTAATTTTACCTTTACATAACTTTTTTTATATCATAAAATTTAAAAATATTTTTTATTTCTTAAATTTCATCTTCAATCAAATTATATTATAATATAAATTAGGACGGGGAGTAATTATTTTGTTGGGTTTTTTCTTAATGGGGTTTTGTTTTCCTTTGTTTTATCCACTGCTAAACAAAAAGAGTGTGTGTGTGTGTGTGAGATCTTGTGTGTGATCTTTCAGTTGGTTGATCACACACAGATAAAGTGAACCCCTCTTCCCTCTTTCCTTGATTATTATACTTATCTTTTTCTTCTTCTCTCTTTGTTTCCTCTTTAATTTTTTAATTTAATTGTTCAAGTAAAACAAGAGAAAAAAGAGAGAGAAAAAGGAAACAAGAACTGGAAAAAGACTCAAATCTTTACTATGTATAGTTATACAAATGGGGCTGCTTTGATGGATCTATAGATCTAACACTTTTAGACCCACATGTATTGTTATGTTTCATCAACTGGCCAGCAAAAAAATAAGATAGCATAATAAAGGCCTAATCACACCACCAAAGTCTTCTTTGTTCTATATTTTCAGCAGGTATTCTTCAAAGCTTTGACCTTAATGTAATTTGTGTTCTTTCAGGATTTGGGTGTGTTTTTACTGTTGTTTTGTTCATTTTGGCATGTGGGTTTTACTCAGTTTTGATGGTTGCTTCTTGTCATTGCTGATATTGTTTTCATAACTTGAAAATTACTAGGTTGTCGGTTATACTTAATTTTATTCTTTGGAGTTGATTTTTTTTGTTTCTGTGTAGATTTGCCTTTCTCACCCCTCGTTGTGGGATTTCACTGGGTATGTTGTTGTTGTATTTGCCTTTCTCATTGATTAAAGCTATGATCTTTCTGCAATTTTATTATTCTTGAAGTAGTTGCATATTGTTGTTATATGCTTCTTGGGTGTGTTTTTACTGTAGTTTTGTTCATTTTTGCATGTGTGTTTTACTGAGTTGCTTCTTGAATAGTTGATCTTATTGTCATATGCTTCTTAGTTGTATAGCTGAACTTCTTGTTATATGCTTGTATTTTTTGTTTGCAGGATCAGAGAGTATAATAACATAATTAGGTATTCTTCAAGCTGTGAACTTTATGTGATTGGTGTTCTTTCAGGATTTGGGTGTGTTTTTTAATATTGTTTTGTACATATTGGCATGTGGGTTTTACTGAATTTTGGTTGTGCACTGTAGTGGGGAGTTGGCTTCTTGTCGTTGTTGATATTGTTTTCATATCTCGGAATTGGTCATTTTAATCTTTTTTTTTGGAGTTGATATTGGGTTTTGGAATTTCCAGTTTTTATGTGAACAGATTTGTTTCTCATTGTCGGTTATACTTAATTTTGTTCTTTGGAGTTGAAATTGGGTTTTGGAATTTTCTGTTTTTTTTTTGTTTGTATAAATTTGTTTCTCATTGGTTAAAGTTATGATCTTTCTGCAATTTTATGATTCTTGAAGTAGTTAAATAGCTGAACTTCTTATTATATGCTTCTTGGGTGTATTTTTAATGTTGTTTTGTTCATTTTGGTATGTGGGTTTTACTGAGTTTTAGTTGTGCACTGTAGTGAGTAGTTGCTTCTTGTCATTGCTGATATTGTTTTCGTATCTCGGAAATTGTTAGGTTGTCAGTTATGCTTAATTTTATTCTTTGGAGTTGAAATTGGGTTTTGGGGTTTGGGAATTTTCTGTTTTTCTGTACAGATTTGTTTCTCATTGGTTAAAGTTATGATCCTTCTGCAAATTTATGTATGTTGAAGTAGTTGTATAGCTGAACTTCTTATTATATGCTTCTTGGTGTATTTTTTCTGTTGTTTTGTTCATTTTGACATGTGGGTTTTACTGAGTTTTGGCTGTGCACTGTAGTGTTTAGTTGCTTCTTGTCATTGTTGATATTTTTTTCATATCTCATGAAATAGCTAGGTTGTTGGGCATACTTCATTTTATTCCTTGGAGTTGAAATTGAGTTTTGGGATTTTCTGTCTTTCTGTGAACATACTTGTTTCTCATTGGTTAAAGACTTAAAGCTATGATCTTTCTGCAATTTAATGAATCTTGAAGTAGCAGTATAGCTGAACTTCTTGTTATATGCTTCTTGGGTGTGTTTTTACTGTTATTTTGGGTTTTACTGAGTTTTGCCTTACACTGTACTGTTGTTTCCATATCTCGGAAATTACTAGGTTGTCAGTCATGCTTAATTTTATTCTTTGGAGTTGAAATTGGGTTTTTGGGTTTTGGAGTTCTCTGTTTTCTGGGAACAGATTTGTTTCTCATTGGTTATAGTTATTGCAATTTTATGATTCTTCAAGTAGTTGTATAGTTGAACTTCTTGTTATATGCTTCTTGGGTGTGCTTTTACTGTTGTTTTGTTCATTTGGCATGTGGTTTTTACTGAGTTTTGGTTGTGCACTATAGTGGCTTCTTGTCATTGTTGATATTGTTTTCGTATCTCGGAAATTGTTAGGTTGTCTGTGATAATTTTATTCTTTGGAGTTGAAATTGGGTTTTTAGGTTTTGGAATTTTATCGTTTTCTGTGAATGGATTTGTTTCTCATTGGTTAAAGCTATGATCTTTATGCAACTCTATGATTCTTGAATTAGTTGTATAGCTGAACTTCTTGTTATATGCTTCTTGGGTGTGTTTTTACTGTTGTTTAGTTCATTTTGGCATCTGAGTTTTGGCTTTGCACTGTAGTGGGTAGTTGCTTCTTTTCATTGCTGATGTATTGTTTTTCATATCTCGGAAATTGCTAGGTTGTCAGTCATGCTTAATTTTATTCTTTGGAGTTGAAATTGGGTTTTGGAATTTGCAGTTTTTATATGAACAGATTTGTTTCTCATTGGTTAACGTTATAATCTTTCTGCAATTATATGATTCTTGAAGTAGTTAAATAGCTGAACTTCTTGTTATATGCTTCTTGGGTGTGTTTCTGCTGCTGTTTGTTCATTTTGGCATGTGGGTTTTCTGAGTTTTGGCTGTGCACTGTAGTTGCTTCTTGTCATTGCTGATATTGCTTTCGTATCCGGAAATTGCTAAGTTGTCGGTCATGCTTAATTTTATTCTTTGGAGTTCAGATTGGGTTTATGGGATTTTCTGTTTTTCTGCGAACAGATTTGTTTCTCATTGGTTAAGGCTATATGATCTTTCTGCAGTTTTATGACTTGGAGTAGTTGTGCAGCTGAAATTCTTGTTATATGCTTTGGTTTTTATTCGCATGATAGTATAATAACATAATTAGGGTTTAGTTAGGCTGCTCTTGGGTCCTTTTTTTTTGGGCAAGTTACACATTTGGCCGGTCGGCCAAAAATAATTACATTCGCTAGCCAAATATACAAAAAAGTTAACACTGTTTCAAATGTATATATTATGTATATTATACATTAATATACAAAAATTATACATTTATTGGCTATTATTTTGGTGGGCGGCCATTTATGTCAATTTCTCTTCTATTTTTTGCTGTTGAGGAATTGGAGGAGGCAGAAGTGAAATGAAATGAGGGATGTTATCAAGGCTGATAAATTTCCTGAGGGCCTGTTGGCGGCCATCATCGGACCGATCTGTACATGCTGGTTCGGATTCAGCTGGACGGCAAGATGGACTTTTTTGGTATAAGGACAGTGGTCAACATTTGATTGGTGAGTTCTCAATGGCAGTTGTACAAGCCAATAATTTGCTGGAGGATCAAAGCCAGATCGAGTCGGGTTCTTTGAGCTTGCTTGATTCGGGCCCTTATGGAACGTTTGCTGGCATATACGATGGTCATGGTGGACCTGAGACATCACGGTATATCAATGATCACCTCTTTCAGCATCTCAAAAGTAAGCATACTAGACCTGTTTTATTTGACAGAAGGACTCATTTCCGAAGTATTGAATTGCATCAATCTGTTTGTAGTTCCGAATAGTGTTGTTAAGCTAGTTAAATGCTATTCAATATATTTCTTTTACAAGGAAAATGCAAGGGTATATTTTTGGTGGAACTTAAAATAGGGATAATTACCTTTGACCGCTCTAAAAAATAATAGATGGCAAATGTATATGTAATGTATATTAAGTATAAATATACATAATTGTATACACAAAATATACATATCATATACATAATTAGTGTATATGTTATTTATATTTTGTCTTGTGGCCGTAATTAATTTTGGCCGACGGGCCAAAAATGAAAAAAGACCTTTAAAATATTAGATTATTTGCCATTTAAGTTTTAGTTTGAATTAACCAGTCTGCAACTTTTATATTGTAGGGTTTGCAGCCGAACAAAATTCTATGTCCGTAGATGTAATACGGAAAGCATTTCAAGCTACAGAAGACGGATTCTTTTCTGTGGTTGCAAAGCAATGGCCAATGAAACCGCAGATAGCTGCTGTAGGATCTTGCTGTCTGGTAGCGGTTATCTGCAACGGTACCCTTTATGTTGCTAACCTTGGTGATTCCCGAGCTGTTTTGGGAAGGCTTGTGAAGGCTACGAGGGAGGTTCTTGCCATCCAGCTTTCAGCTGAGCATAACGCAAGTTTTGAATCTGTCAGACAGGAGTTGCATGCAATGCATCCAGATGACTCGCAGATAGTGGTTTTGAAGCATAACGTATGGCGTGTAAAGGGTCTGATTCAGGTATATCTCTCAGAGTGAGTTACTGTACTCTGGATTGTGTTTTGTGATTTGTGGATAGGGTAGCTTATATGGTTTCTAATTCTTCCGAGAAAATGTCAATCACAAAAATGGTCCCTGATGTTTGAAGGTAGGTTCAAAACAGCCCCTTAAGTATGCACTTAACATTTTTGGTCCTTTAACTTTGCCAAAAAGTTTTAACACTTTTAGTTCCCGTCATGGAAAGAAGACTTAGCTATAAACACCAAGAAAGTTCCATAAAATCCTAAAATATGTAATTCACAAACTACATTAGACACTAAAAAGATATTAAAAAATAGCAAAAATTACACCTCAAAAGCTACACAAGACTTTAGAAATAAATTAAAAATAGCAAAGACTACAAAAATTGTACCTCTAAATGTGATTTCCCGCTACTTTCATATTTTTTATAGTTCCATCAAATCTAACTGACTTGGTAAATAGTTGACGGAGTCTAAAAGTGTTAACTTTTAGAGAACTTAAAGGACCAAAACTGTTAAGTGCATACTTAAGGGACTATTTTGAACCTTCCCTCTAACAAAGGGACCATTTTTGTCATTTTCTCTAATTCTTGCTATTATTCAGAGGGAGACATACGGTTAGTATCATCTTTAGAGTTCAAAGCATTTTATTGTTGATGGATTAGGTTGTTGCTCATTGGCCACTGTATGCAGTTACTTGTGTGTCATGTATCCTCTAGTCTTAGCAATGAATGTTGCACTCTTTTTATCTGCATTCTGTCGTATTCTTTTATACATGAATGGTACTTGTGAGCTGTGTCTCCTATTCTAAGCTGGCTTTTGACTAAGATAGGCGTTTTTAGATCCCTTAAACCAGGAGAGATCAAAATCTTTCCTTCATTTCCTATATTGGCTGATATTTTTGATATTCTGAACTCTTTTTTGCTTCTCTATTTGTTTCCTTTATTAAGGGACGGATGGTGGTTCGCAATGACTCAAAGTTCTTAGTTGATCTATTACTCGCCACCATTCATTATCCTGATTCTAGCAAATTTATCTTCAATTCCCAGAGAAGCAAACAGTCATCTTTTTCTTTGATATTTTCGTTTTAAGTTCAACCAGACTCTGTATAGTCCACATTAATTCATGATAATAGAAAATAATTCTAATTAAACCATCAAAAGGTGGAGTGCCAACTTAACCAGAAGACTATAAATTGCTTTTCTCATTTTGTTATTTGAGACTTCGCACATCCAAAAGATGAAAGTTGTGGAGATGAGGATGCTGAGATGGATGTGTGGGCATACAAGGAGGGATACGATTAGAAATGAGGATATCCGGGACAGAGTGGGAGTGGCCTCGGTGGAGGATAAGATGCGGGAAGCGAGGTTAAGATGGTTCGGGCATTTGTGAGAGGTTGGCTATGGACGGGTTCAAGAAGGGTAGAGGTAGGATGAAGAAGTATTGGGGAGAGGTGATTAGATGGGATATGACGTAGGTGCAACTTACTGAGTACATGACCTTAGATCGTGGAGGACATGGATTAGGATAGTAGGTAGTTGAGCGTAGTCTTACTTACGCTTACAAACTGGTAGTTGTAGTGTTATTATTGTAGGCCTGCTTAGCCTCATACTAGTAGGCACATTATTTCTTTATAGCCCCTGGTCGTTTGATTTCTGTTGCTATGTGTTCCTTAGTGTACTTTTTTTTATCTTATTTACCTGCGTTAGTTACAGCTTATTTTTTCAGAATGCGCTATCATGACTTATTCACTTTTGCTACCATCATTTTCATACTGCTTTATATTTCTTGTCCGGGTCTGACCGTTTCTCTTGCTTTGCTTGTGCTTATTCTTTGTCTTGAGCCGAGGGTCTTTCGGAAACAACCGCTCTACCTATCAAGGTAGAGGTAAGGTCTGCGTACACTCTACCCTCCCCAGACCCCACGTTGTGGGATTTCACTAGGTATGTTGTTGTATATTCTTATTCAAAGCTTCTAAGTCAATTTATGATCTTTTCCCTGTTTTTATTAGATCCTGCTTTATATACTTTACGTGGATTCCGTACTTTATAGAAATGAATTTGCTTATTTTCTGGCACCTAGCTATTTATATGGGGTTTAATTTTAAATTCATCTTGCAGATTTCGAGATCTATTGGTGACATATACCTTAAAAAGCCTGAATACAACAGGGAGCCTTTGTATGCGAAGTTTCGGCTGCGTGAACCTTTTAAAAGGCCCATATTGAGCTCTGATCCATCAATTACTGTTCAAGAACTCGAGCCGCATGATCAATTTCTCATATTAGCTTCTGATGGTCTCTGGGAACATCTTAGCAATCAAGAAGCAGTTGATATAGTACAAAATAACCCCCGAAGCGTAAGATCTTTGATTATAGGATACTTTTTTTCCCTTTCTTTTTTGTTTATATTTCTTTTGCAAATATGAAGCTTACAACTGCAAATCAACTCTAAGGGGTCTTTTAGTTGTTGGTAAGAAGTAAATTATTCATGTAGTAAAACCAACATAATTAGTACCATGTTTGGTAGCGTTTTAGTTGCTATGTGTAAAATTCAGCATACCAAGTACCATGTTTGGTTACTAGTTACAATCCGCATAACTAATACATGTATAAATTATGAGAGAATTTATGTATAATTTTATGCAGGGTAGAGGATGGAATAACTAAATCGTGCATAACTAATCTATGTATTACTAATACTTGCATAACTTTAACCAGCAACCACCCTAATAGAAATTTATTGTTGGCTTCAGGTGGTACACATCAAAAGTTTTAAATATCATGTAGGTGAACGTTTCATTGAACATATCTTGTTTCTTATGTCTTCCAAAAATCATGTTTTTATGTGCTCTTCTAGCAAGTTATGATGTACTTTTTTTCTTTTCTTGGTGATACCAGTGTTGTCAAAGGCACGCTTAAAGTGCGCTTAAGCCATGAAGCGAGGCTCAAAACATGTTGAGCGCTTCGCCTCGCTTAATGTGCGCTTTGATGTCTTCATCAAGGCTCTAAGGCATACCTTTCCTTGCCAATGAGTGTTTCCTGAAGAGGCTACACTAAACAATTGATATTTCATTGTATTGTAGGAGTAATTTTCTTCCAATTTCGTTGTCCATATAATTGTTATTTTTTTGTCCATATATTTGTTATTCGTGCCTATAGTTATTAGTCTTGGACTAAACATATATATTTGTATTTTTTGTCCATTTGCATTTTTTTCATTGAAGCTCACACTTTATTTGCGCTTAAAGTCCCAATAGACCTTAGAGCTTTTTTGCGCTTGATAACACTGGGTGATACTATCTCAAAATGCATGACGGAATAAATTTCTTGTTCTCAATATCACACTGATATTGTTGATATGGCTCCTGTTATTCACTTATTAGCAAACTCGTGTAAAGAGCTCAAGTAGTTTCAGGATTATCCACATTTTATAAAGAACAAATTAACACTTCAGATCCCTCATTTGTAGTCTATGCAAGACAAAAATATATGTTGCATGAGCACTTCTTGATGAGTACTTTAGTTTTTATGTCTATTCATCTTTCTCGGGGGTAAAAGCATAGCTCGTTACTAGGGCCTTTGCTAGAATGACGTGTTATTCATGTTATGCAGACATGGTATTTAGATACACTTGAAATATACTACACTAGTATAATACTCCCTCATGTCCAAAATGATTGATGTTTTAGGCTTGGGCACATGGATTGAGGAACTCACTCCTAAAAATTGTATGTAATCTTATGAAAATAAGAATTTTCAAGTTAATTGTTCCAATGCTAAAATGGATGAGCGCGTATTTTACATCCCTGCCAAATTCTCGTTTGGAACATGTAATTATAGTTTCAATTGTGTGGCTTTCTGGCATGAAGGTAGAGTCAGACCTCTCTATAATAGCCATCTCTATTACAACATTTCATTATAACAACCAAGTTTTTTTTTTTGGAACCGATTTTCATGTTATGTTATATTATATGTTTTCTATAATAACATTTTGCTATAGCAGCCAAAACATATCCGGACAAATGACGATGTTATAGAGAGGTTTGATGGTACTAAGACAGTTCCGAATGGATTTTTTTTATAAGTGATAAAATATAAATGTTTTTACTCTTTTGCTTTTTGATAGCAATGACGTGTTCTTATTTTTCCAACATTCAGGGAAGTGCTCGGAGGCTTGTAAAAACTGCATTACAAGAAGCAGCAAAGAAAAGGGAGATGCGGTATTCTGATCTTAAGAAGATCGATCGTGGTGTTAGGAGGCATTTTCACGACGATATCTCAGTCATAGTTATGTTTCTAGATTCAGATCTTGTAAGTAGGGCAAGCTCGTTGAGGGGCCCCACTTTATCTTTGAGAGGAGGTGGTATGAATTTTGCAGCAAAAAGTTTGGCTCCCTGTGCCGCCTCTCCCATTGAACTCGGTACCACTTAAAACTTTTTTTCTCTGTTGTATACTCCGCCGTGTCCACGAAAACTTCCGTGTGAGATATCCAGAAACGATACAAGGTGCACTAATTTATTCTTTTGATTGTACAATGTTATATTTAACGTGGAACAGGTGGTGCCTTGTTTAGTTTTCGATCAGCAAAGAAGAATGAAAGAATTTACTATATAGATTCTTGCTCGAGTATGAACATGTCTGTTTTAGTTCATATTCCTCGCTTACTTACACCCTTTGATTTTTTTAGTTTCATCTTGTAAATGGTGTAAAACTGAAGCCCCGCGAATGAAGAATTATTCCACTCTTTTTTAATTTTCTTCCCATTTCCTCGTAAAGTAGTTTCATAGTACTTGGTGTCATCGGCAATACCTCAGAATTAGAAAGACAGCATGGAAGTTACATTTACTTTGTACTCGTTTTTTGGATTGATTCTTGAATGTTGAATTTTGGACACTTATTTTTTTCTTGGTGAACACTGATAAAATGGTGATATGTTGATTTTTCTGGTGAAATCCCTTTTCTAATTATGTTATTAGCAGAACATCAATTTGGAAGTTTCTAATCTTGTACTCTGCATTTTTCACTAGCATTTTCCAGAAGTGGCAATGTCCTACAATGTATAGTGCTACGAACTATGTTGCTCGGACTCTTCAAAAATGTCGACGGGTGCGTGTTGGATACTCCAAAAGTAGTGTATTTTTGGAGAATTCGACACGGGTGTGGCAATATTTTGGAGAGTCCGAGCAACATAGGCTGCGACAACACATGTAGAGGCAGATTCAAAATTTTGTCTACATCGGTTTGAGGTTTTGAGTTCTTCGAAAACATTGGTCCAAATCGTAATATTTATAGTAATTGTTAAGACTTCAACATAAATATATTTTATACGATTTTCCTGTGGAGTTTCAGGTTGTTGATTAATTATCTAATCATGATTTTATTGTAGTTCAAAGATCAAAATTTCCTGTCTGAACTATTATTTTCTTAAAAGAATTGTACCATAACATTAGGGAGTACTTACAATACACCCCAAGGTCTACAAAAGTAACAATATCCGAGTCATAATCAAGTTTTACCTCCCATTATGTACTACATGTTGTAATAATTCTGTAAAGCAATTTACATCAAACAAACAAGGATAAAGGGAACAATTACTCTTTGTTAAAATAGTGTTTTCCTATCTCAATCATCACCAAAATGGCTCTATTCAGCCTTTATGGGCTAACGTAGTATCTATTCTATGGTATAGTTCAGTGTTTAAATCAAGTATTAATACGATCGGAGTTAGCACCTATGTTGAGGATATTAAGTCAAAAGGAATATTTGAAGAGGTCTAGTATTAAGTTTAGAACAAGTCCAAAGAGGCCAATTTGATCATGTTTGTAATTTACCTATGTGTTACTTTAAGCTCATTTTAGGAAAGACTTGATGAATGATGATTTGATGCTCTTGAAAAGTTTTATTTCTATGCTTTATTGTTATATAGCTATCTTAAAGTTTATCTTAGTTTTCTTTAGTAATCTCTCTTGAATTACACCATAGTTAGGTGATTACTTGATTCATCCCTTCTTTCTAGCTATAATTGGTTAGTGATTATTGTTAAATTAACAAGTGTATATAACTCTAGTGTGCTTGTTAATTTCTAACCTTGATCCCTATTCCACATATCCTTTACTTGCTTCCGATATTGATATTTATATTTATACTGTTTTTGAGGTTGGTTAAATTTATAACCCGTTCCTTGAATTTTGTGGGTCGATTCTTATTAGGTGTTTACTTCTACTCTTGGCATATAAATGACTTTAAAAAAAGTTGTAGTGCAAATAATTTGTTATTTATGTGAGAGAAATTGAACTCAACGACATAAATCATTGCATTTTATTGTATTTATAAAAAGAAAATAAAGGAAATGATTATTGCAATGCAAATGATTAATTTAAAAATTCATACATTTTCTACCCACTTGTAAATGAGAAGGTTCTAATATACTTTTTTATTGGAAATTTGTTTAAATAAAATTAAATATTTTAAATGAAAAGATGTCTTTTAAATGAAAGGTTGTGTCATTTCATTCTTTGGTTACCATCAGTTCTATTTATTTACAACTTCTTTTGATTTCCAAAGTAACATTTACAGAGTATTTTCTTCTCCTTGCCGAGTAACTTTATTTCTTCTGCAAAACACTTTCTTCTCCAATTCCAAAAAGATCAAGTTGAGATTCCTTGCTTTCCTAGATGAATTTCTTCACTATTTGCTTAGCAATCTCGCATTGGATGGAGCAAATATCGCTTTTAGGAAAGCGTTTCACATGTGTTTCAACTTTCAAGCCTCCAATTCTATGTTTGTTGTCCATATTCTCAAACCTAAATCTTTTTGTTCTTCTTCATATATTTTGTGTTCTTGGTATATAATTTTCCAACACTTTTTCATATACATTAATATCATAAAAAATTACAACACAATTTATTTGGATACAACAAGGTATTTGTTCTAATTTCATGTTATCATATGAAATTTGTTACGAAAAATTACTTGTCGGAAATGTTATGAGAAAAATAACTAGATTTTTAATTTGGTTCCAAGTGAAAGGCAAGGTTTCGTGATGTCTTTGATTTTCCCAAAACTTCTTTTTTAATTCAAAAACTAACTCCATTTTTTAAATAAGCACTTCGGTTTTGAGAGGGAAAAAAAAACTTCTCTTAGAGTTGGTGTTCAAAATATAAAGCATTTTATCAGATAGTTGTCTTCAAAGCTCCTTTTGCATAAGGAGTTTAACTTATATAACCATGAATGTAATTTGTTTTACACCTAAAGAATATCTACAGATTCCAGGTAAGCCTTTTAAAAAAATTCTTACACCCACGTTAGATGTAACTTAAACTCTCAAGTGGAAGGCTTTCTCTCCAATTTCCATTTTTCCCCTGTATCCAAGGCTTTCCCTCTATGCACTATCTCATGCAATCAACAAGTACTGCTGGAATTCAACACAAGGAATAAGTATAAGTTTTCTCCCTTAGAAAGTCTTCTGAGACTACATATTTTAACAGCCAAAAAAAAAAAAGGAAACACAACTAGCCCTCTCAACTTATGAACCTCTTGGGATGTTGAAAGTTGCAAATTGAGAATGATAAGTATTGCTCAAATCCCAACATAGGCAAGAACACTAGGTTACTTCTTCTACTCTATTCAAGCCTTGGTGGACAGAGCTATCTGGTACCTGTGCTGGTAAGAGGTAGTCGAAGTACGCCCAAGTTGGTTTGGACATTATAGTTATAAAAAAAAAGTGTTGCCAAGACCCTTTAGTGTGGTAAACAGACTGCTACACAACTAGGTAAAAACGATGAGTAGATACAAAATTTTGAATGTGATCGGACAACAAAAATCACGCAATTGACTCTGTCCATCCCCTTGCATAAAATGAAGATCACTCAACTAACAGCTGGAATGATGCAAACGTACCATGCAGTTACTCTACCAAAGAAAGATCTAGTTGAAGCCTCTCAACTAAATGTTTAAACTAAGAAGGGCCCATAAAGTTTAATAACATAGAGAAACTTGCAGCCTCAAGATATCCAGCTATATCAGGGACTATTTCAGTAACAGAAGTCAAGCAACATAACTAACCATTGCTACTGACTTTTTTTTTAATTATAATTGTGGTGTCCCGGCCAACTTGCGCAACTCGACTATTTCCAAAGAGTACCCACCAGCTCCCATCGGCACACGTACCCACTAATGGGAATAAATCACTTAGTGGTTTTCTGCGTGCTGACTAATTCGCGGCTTCCTTGGCTGAAAAGAGTCCCTACTAAACATTTCTCAATTTCTTAACTAAAAGTGTAGACAAGGCTGAGAGCATTAGAAGGGGATAAAATTCCATGCCCAGACTGAGTAGCTGATTATGGTCATCCAAAACAACAGTTCCAGAATACAAATCCGTCTAAGAGAATAAACAGATGCACAGCTTCACCAGAAAACTCGTATGTTCTTTAAGTAATTAGATTAAGAGTAAACCTATTCTTGCATGCCGTGTGCACGAAACATGAGCGCACTGATACAAAAAATACTAATTAGTCGAAGTAGTGAGCACTATAACAGCTCAAAATTCTTTCTCCAGGACCGGAAAATGCATATTTGCCATTCATTACATTGGTTTCCCGGATATAGTGTATGTGATGACAAACATAGAGGGAAACCATACAGCAAGTATGAAGAAATTAAATAACCTATAATTATTTACCGAGTACAACCACCTATAAATCCCTTCTGCACAATGGACAAGAGCCATGTCTCAGCAACCATGTATCGATGCACGGTAGGTGAAACAGGTGATGACATTGTGGCAAACATCTAACAGTTTCCCCCAGTTGAAAGTCCTGGATACATCAGTAATAAGTAATAACACACATCAGTCAGAATCTTAAGTAATACAAACCGAAAGAGAAATAACAAATAACTGTTAGGGATAATAGCATTTTTGGTCCCTCACTTATTGATAAATTATGATTTTGGTCCTTGTGATAATGTGATATCTCACGAAGCACATTTAACCTTCCGTTAATCAAAATGTGTTTTTAGTCCCTTTATATGAGAAGTATTTGTTGTATTTGAACTACTTCTAGAACTATATTACCTTCAAATATGGAGTAACAATATAAGTTTAACATAATAAATGTGTAATAAAGTGATGGAACGACTAATAATTATGAAAAATATATGAATATTCACAAGCAAAGGGATCAAAAGTGCACACTTCAATTACTTTAAGGTTAAATATGCTTGGTCAGATATCACAAGGACCAAAATTAGAATTTATCAATAATTGAAGGACCAAAAATGCTATTAACCCTAAATGTTATAGACGTAATTTACCTGTAGGCAGACAGAACATGAGACTCTCTCCCCTGTATCATCCACATTGTTGTCATTGCTAATTACAACCTTGGGGATCTTCTCCACAAAATCTCCAGGCAAACCTTTTGCCCCACCTGTATCGAAAATGTTAGGCACCTCTTCGTACATAGTTTCAACAGCTCCCATCTGATCAACAAGAAGAAAGAATCAGCAACTGAAGTGAGTTTAAGTTGCTGGCAGAATTCCAAATGGCTAGCAATTATGCTACATGATACCTGATTTTGCACTGCACTTAGCATTGCCGGACCAATCCGCTCACGAACTAGTCTACCACTTAATAGGCTGGCTATTACATCTATCTGTACAGTTCAAAAGATCCATCAATTAATCATACACCTAAAAAGTATGTATAATAAAGTTTGACATTTACATACAATTATTCTCTTTTTTCTTATTTTTTGTCTTAGGGTGAGGGGAGGAGAGAGAGATATGAACGGAAAACAATCTTCAACTAATGGATCAGGAGATTGTTTGTCATCAGTGTTAAAGTTCTATGCACTAAGGGGTCATTTGGTTGTTGGTTAGAGTTATGCATGTATTTGTAATGCAAGGATTAGTTATGCATGGATTAGTTAAGCAACATTTAGTTATGCAGTGTTTAGTTATTCCATCTTCTGCATAAAATTCATAAATTGACTCATAACTTATACATGTTTTAGTTAAGCGGGACTGTAAACTGGTAATCAAACACCATACTTGATGTGCTGAATTTTATACATAGCAACTAAAATGCTGCCAAACATGGTATTAGTTATGATGATTTTAATACATGAATAACATACTTCTTAACCAGCAACCAAACAACTTAAAAAAATATTTACACTATCAGGTGCTTAAAAAGTAGTTGCAAGGTAACTCTACATAATAAGCATTTATCAATAACCTAAAATAATTGGTTTATGACCTTTTATGATAGGCTGACTTACGTGATGATGTACAAATTATTTACGTTGTCAGTATATTTGACTTAAATCCTTGTAAATATACTGGTATCCCAATACAGAAGCTACAAAGCTAAACTTTCAACATTATCAGTGAGAAAAGAAGGTATGTTGCTTACCAAGTAAAGAAGACATCTGATTCCAGATTCATCCGATCGCCATAGTAACAGAGATGACTCAAAGACCTCAAGAGAGAAAACAGCACCAGAAATGGCTCCAACTGCTGCACCTCTAATGAATCCACTTTCCGTCTCTTGACCTATCAAAGCTCCTGTCATTGCTCCTAATAAAGTGCCCACTGCAAAAACCAATTACATTCATTATTACCTTCATATTCCAATACAAACACACACACAAAACCAAACTTCTAAAATTAGAAGAAATAGCTCTTTTTAACATCAGGGACGGGGCTACCATTTCGATTACGGGTTCGGCAGAATCCGGTAACTTTGGCTCAAACTCTATTTGTATTTAAAAATACACTTAATATGATTAAATAATTTATCAAGAACCCATTAACTTCCTTTTTTTAGAATCTAGAAACCATAAACTCAAACTCCACCTCTGTTTAACATCATCATAAGTTGAAACACAATCACCCGCAATATGAAAATCGCCATTTCATTCTAGTAATAAGAAATGAGAGTCAACCTTTTTACTGCAAATTTACTAGTAAGTATCTGTTTTCATTCAGTCATATTACTATCTGGCTTTAGCTCATCAACTCACATGATGAACAAACAATTCATTCAATCAAACTTTTCACCTTTGTATTTACCTAATCTCTTCTGCTGTAAACTTTGAAAATCAAATGGTACAACAGTCGAACCTATCCTTAATAAGCCAAAAGCACTACTCCTTCCATTCACTTTGTTTGACATTATTTCCTTATTATCCATTCCAAAAAGAATAACACATTTATATATCTCCTTCGTGAAAGCTTTTATAGTCACACAAATACTTAAAGACCACCAATTTAAAAAATATTTCTGTCTTTCTTAAAACTTCGTGCCAAAACAAACTATGTCAAACAAATTGAAACAGAGGGAGTATCTTTTACAATTTTTTTCTGAAAATCTAAATCTCAAATTGGACGCACGCACCATGTTCATCTGCACCCGGTACTTCCAACATGGAGTACAACTTTATATGTAAAAGTTCACAAAAATTACAACAAATAGTAGATATGAACTCATATCTTTAAATATAACGAGTTCAATGCTAAAATAAAGGTTGAACCTATAAAACTTAAATCATAAATCCGCCTCTCAATAATAGGTTGAGACACAATCAACAAGGTAGCTAGATTGACAATGGAAGGAAAAAAATTCCAATGACCTGATCAAAATGCATACACAAAATGAAAATTCAAAAGTCACAAATTGATACACAATCAAATAAAATTGGAAATAAGAATGATAATATACACACCTAATGCAAAGAAAAAGGTGAAAATTGCAGAGAACACATTGCCAATAAATGCAGAAACAGCAAATCTGAAGAAATCTTTGGCTCTATGAATCAAATCCCTCATAGAAAATGAAGACACAATGTTGAAAGAAGGAAAAGCACGAGTTGGGTATGGATAAAACTCCATTCTTTTTAAATCTTTTCCAAATATTTAGTGAATTCTTTCTGCAAAAGGGTTGTTTTTCGTGATACAAAATATAAGAAACTTTAGAGGCAAAGAAAACAGCTATATAGTAGATAGCAATAAATCAATGTATATTTGGATGTGTGCAGTTGTATACTATATTAAGAGGAGAAGTTAAGAGGGTGATGTGAAGGTCAAAACTCAAAAGAAACCAGCTCTCTCTCTCTCTCTCTATCGGTCAAATGTCATTTGCTCATTTTCAAAATAGCTTAATTCAGATCGATATCGCAATTTACTGATAGTAGTGTTAATAGATAATATTACTATCTCTAGAAATAGTCTGGCATAAGTTTTGAAACTGAATATAAAAAAAATGAAAGTTTTTTTTTTTGGTTTTTCACCTCGTGTTGTCCGGATGTTTACATTGGAATCCGATTTAATTATTAGCGTTGAAAGTCCATGTGAGGGTAAAAGTTTGATTAAATTTGGATTCACCTCGAAAATTGAGTCATTGGCACTTAGGCACCTATTTTGTGTCGGTTAAAATAGTGTTCCTCATAATAAATAACTTTATGTTAGGATATATTTTATTATTAAAATAAATTATTCATCTTTTATATTTGTTAGTTGTCATAAAAATTAGAAGATGCCACAACTTTCACTCTTTCACTACTCCCGTAGAATGCGGTTATTACTCTCATTAACCATATTTTCATGTTCTTCTTCTTCACTTATTATCAACAACTCTCTATATTTACTATATGGATAATTTCTACACCTATATATAGAGGTGTTTCTTCCGTGAGTTGAGAGGAAAAAATATTGTATTGTGTGAGAGATGTGTGAAAAATATTGTGATGTATAGTGAAGTTGGAGAAGTGAAAAAAAAGAGTTTTGTCTCCAACTTAGTTACTACAAAAGAGAGTAATTTTATGTTGAAAGTAGGTGTTCTTATTGGTGGAGCTTTGAACTCTTCAACTAATCCGGAGTTGTTTGAGTCACACGACGTTGTCGGACTATTGTATCTTGGAGGGGACAAGTCAAGAGATATACTGGTGGACCGGTGAAAATTATACTGCAGTGGGCTTAAATCTCTTTAAAGAGACCGAGATATCCGCGCCTCAGCCTGAATATTTATTTATTATTCATTTTATTGTAATTTTCAACTGTAATAATTTGTGGTATATTCACCAACGCTTTATATTATCGCATCACAATATTTCACAACTTATACCCCTTGCCCCTAAAATTGTTATGCCCCACCCAACATAAATTCGATCGCTAAAGGATTTTTTTTTAAAGACCGATCCACTTGAAGGACATAAATTAAAAGACCAGCTCATTTGAAGGGAAATTCGTGCAATTTCTTCCCAGAAATCCCACATTAGAGTAAAATTTTGATTAAATTCGGATATGTGTCGGAAAGTCCCGTATTGAAAGTAAAAGTCCGAGTAAGTCCGATACGTGTCGGAAAATATCACATTGGAGTAAAAGAGATTGTGCCGGAAAATCTCACTTTAATCCGAATTCGCACCGACAGTCCTACATTAGGGGTAAAAGCCTGATTAAGTACGAAATTTTCTTTGTAAAGATAACTTTATAATTAGAGCTCGAACCTAATATATGTGATTAAAAATTTAAAAAAAAGTACTTAATGCTTCAGCACGACCATTATTATTTGCTCGCGGAGCAATTTGATTGAATGGGGATTGGCTTCTTCTACAAAATTGTCAAAGAGGGCACGAGAGAGAAAGCTGAGCTTCTATTTGACAAAAAGATTGAATCTGTGCTTGAGGGTTTAATTAATTGATCCACCAAATTGAGCTCAGATACTCACATGCCAAAAGCTTCACGTTGTCATGTTTAGTTTCTTTCATTCTTCTCTTTTAATAAATATTTTTCACACTAAGGAATACAGTTTTAAAAATATTTTTTCTTCAAGGGTTTGGTACGGTATTCACTAATAAGATTATTTCATATTTATACCTAGAAAGTCCATTGTAAATGTTATAGTGCTTGTTAGCAAAGCCCAAAATGGCATAACCAAATAATTGTTTTGCCAATGATGTTACTCCCTTCGAATAAAAAAGAGTGTTCGTCCCCCGGGAATAGCTGGATAGCAAATGAGGAGAACTTAAAATCCAATTGGAGGCATGTAGCGTGGGTTCGAACCCTGGTGGAAGCAATTTGCTCTCTTCTGGGGTAGGACATTGTAGGTGATATCAGTTGCTCTGTTCTCAAACCCTGGTCATTCAGGCACATCCTGAGATTTACTGGTAGTAGTGTTGAGGGACTGGGACTACTATCTCCAGGAATATTCTGGCGTAAGCCGGAAAGCTGGATACAAAAAAAAAGTATTCACTTAGCCATTTGTACATTCCTTAAAAAAATACTAACTTCTAAACACAAAAGATATTGAAATTTGGTCACCTAACACTTAATAAGGATAAATCTGGAAAAATAAAATTAATTCTTTTTTTATTTGATAAATGAACACTCTTTTTTATTAAAAAATAAAGACTAAGTAGATATTTTTTTTTTATGCGGATGGAGTATCAAAGAAAACTTTGTTTTAAGAACTCGAATTACAAACTTTGATGAAAGTTGGGGGAGCCTTTATTATTACATCACACCTTTCGATGGTTCAAAAAGTTCTCTTGATTGTGCATTTAATTTAAAATAAAAATTAGTAGAAGCAAGGATTCATATAAGCTATATAAACTAATTGAGATTAATATTTAACTGTCTGTATTAAGTTTGGTGTTTGTTACGCGCTTCTTTGTTCTAGTTAAATCTTGTATGTCGGTGTAGAAAATACGACTGAAGTTTAGAGATTATTTAATTTTTAAAATCTCTAATTATTATAAAAAAGAATTGTTTGATACTGAAATGAATTTAGATTAAACAAAATACAATAGATAAAGAAGATTCAACAAAAAAAAAAAAACTAATTAATTTAGAATTCAGGTATAGTTAGTTATGTGTGCGAATGTTTTTAATTACATCTTTAATTAGAGATTTCATGCTCAACTCTTTACAATGAAAATGCTTTACCTTTCTAGGTGAGTCTATGACGCACGATTTCATATTATCCGAGTTAGTGAATTTCAAATATAAGACACTTAGGGATCGTTTGACATGGTGTATAAGAATAATCTTGGAATTAATTATGCTGACATTATTATGCTGAAATTATTTTTATCCATTGTTTGGTGTATTAGAAATAACATTGCAATTCTTTTTTTAAAATGATTGTTTACAAAAATATCCTTCATAAAGTACTATGTGAGAGACTTCATGGACAATTTTATCTTTAACCATGCTTATGCATGTATTAAAAGTCCTTGTATTGCTAATATCATAATTTGTTATGTACTCCCTTCGTCCCAAAAATATTGTCTTATCTTCCTTATTAGTTTTTTCCAAAAAGATTGATACATTTTTATATTTAGAAACAATTTAACATTATGAGATGATTTATAACCACACAAATATCTAAGGTTTGTTTTGAATCACATATTTCAAAAGTCTTCCTTTATTTTTTAAACTCCGACGCAAGTCAAATTAAGACAATTTTTTGAAACGGAAGGAATATTAGTTATACATAAGATAATACCAAATAGGGTATATAATTAATACTTATACTACATATACATAGATTGAAAAGTATATCAAATAAGGTATTAACAATACATAAAACTAATACATATATTATTTTTTTAATGCATCCTACCAAACGACCCTTACATAAAAACATGGATGTGCATATGTAATTTCCATATTTAAGAGGAGCTTTTGTTTATAGTTTTTTTTTTCTTCATAGAGTATTTGTGTATTTTAAAAGAGTAGACTTGTAGCTGTGGTTGGGTGAGGGGTAGATACATGTTTGTGAACTATATGACATATTAGTGGCAGGTATATTTTCTTTTTGGAAGGTGGACCCTATAAGAAGGACAAGGATTATGTACACTGAGCACTGGGATTGAAGCCTATCATTATTTTCAGATGAAATAGTCCACTTGTGTTGTTAGAGAAAATGATGATAATAGTCCCTTATGTTTGAAGTAATTTAAAAGTAGTTCTTAAAATATACTTTAAATAATTTAATTCAATTTGTTAACAATGAGTGCTTGATCTTCGTCAAATATTTAATCGATTTTATCTATTAAACTTGATGAGAATTGTCAAAAAAAAGTAAATCATAAACCTTAAGAAAGTCTCATCAAATTCTAGTATAAAAAAATTTGTGTGAAACATTAAAAAATAGATCAAGCAAAAACTGCTCATTAAAAAGTTATACCATACTTTAGAAATACGGCAAAAAAAAAAATAAAATATTATACCTCAAAGTGTGAGGTTCAGCTAAATACTCTTTTCTCAGAGTTCATATTAAATCTAGTAGATAGGGTTTATATTATAATAATTGACAAAGATTGAAAAAATGCTCACTATGTATAATTTAAAGGATTAAAGTTGTTCAGAGCATATTTTAAGGATTACTTTGAACTTACACCAAATATAAAGGACTATTTTGTCATCTTTGATAATTCTATGCACTTTTACTTTTTCTTCTTCCATATGCACCCCACATTTTGGGCGGTTTCTTTGGTGGCCCCTAAGAAGAAAAAAGTCCACAGCTATCGGCTAACCTTCACTTTCAATGTTTCATTACCGAAAATTAATTAACAAGAAGAGAAATACTAAAAATTTTATTTAATTTTATATTAACATATTTGATCTAGTCAACTCAATAATGTGAAGGTTAATTAAATAGATATTAAGCTTGAACTCTGATGATTATTTTTGTAGCTATACTTGGGAAACGAATTAAAGTACGAGAGTACTGATTAACTAATGCGATGTAAAGGAAAATTTAAGTTTTATTTAGTTATTCGAACTATGATATATCTCAATTGAACACATAATAAAATGTTTATTAAACAATTTTGGTTCAATTTTTAAAAACTTTTGTGTCTGTTTTCAAGCTAGCGTCCGCTACGTAGATAAGTTAATCACATAAAATGTGACTTGTTTATTAAGTGTCATTACCCTTTATTATTCTTTATTATCTCTTAATTACCTTTTATTGCATCACTAATACTGATAATTAAGGAGGCATGATTTATGAATCATGCACCCCATAGCTTTAGTATAAATATAGGCTTTTATTCTATTGTAAGACATGAGAAATCATATAGCAATACATCATACTTACTTTGTTCCCTATTTTCTTTTGTTCCAGATTCAAAATGTTCTTAAAGGGTGAGTGTTCAATTGAAGTCATCCTCGTTAAGAGATTCCTCCGGGTTCCAACAGTCCTGACTTAGTTTTATATATTCTTGCTTTATATTTACTTGATTTTATTGATAATTTGTTATTACTTTATATTTATCTATAATAAATCAATTCATGTAGCCTTTAAATCACTAAATAAATTCAATTGTACCTATTTGGGGTAAAAAAATACTTTATCTATGTTAGATGCTTAATTGAACATACCGTAATTCAAATGTGTAAATGAAATTTATAAAAAAAAATTATAGGCTATCCAGATATTCCACCAAGAAACTTCTATTCCCGTATCTTCAGAAAATCTACACTGATCCATTTTTGAGCTTTTGAACTTTTTAAGTTTAGGTAGGAAGCGTGGAAATATAATGAAAATCGTTAGCAAAACACTGAAACTTGAAAATAATGCAGATGAGTTTCCTTTTACTTTTTACACTTATCTAGGATTCGACCATTTTTGGGGATTTGCACTTATGTCCGGGCTTTGTGTTGATTTTTAATTTTCACCTCACAAGACAAATAACTTTTTCATCCGATATAAATTTATTATTTTGCATCATAATATTACACAAATTATGTCGGATCCCTTAAAAAACTTATGCACCGCTAGGCATAAGTTTGATTTTGGAGAGCAAAAATTAAAGACTATAAAGGAATATGTTCCTTTGCCTTTCATTGATTATTGTGTACAATATATATAGTGTTACATAATTATTTACATGGCTACAAACTAGGTAACTAATCTTCCTAATTACAATCGGAATATAAATTTACATAATATAAAAGATATACAAAGATACGAGAATATTCTGTAAATATTATATCACACCCCATCAGTCGAAGCGAGAGGTTCTCGTACGCTGAAACTGGCTAGAAAATTATCAAAAAGTATGTGCGGAAGTCCTTTAGTAAATGTATCAGCAATATGATATTGGAAGGAACATGAAGAACACAAACGTGTCCACGAGCCACTTTTTCACGTACAAAGTGAATATCCATTTCAATGTATTTAGTGCGCTGATGTTGAATAGGATTGCCGAAGAGATATATCGCACTGACATTATCATAGTAGACCAATGTAGCCTTGCGAATTGGGCAGTGAAGTTCCATCAGAAGGTTGCGTATCCAACAAGACCCAGAGACATCATTCGCAACTCCTCTGTACTCAGATTCGGCACTGGATCGAAACAGAGTAGGTTGTCTTTTAGAAGACCAAGAAAGCAGGTTATCTCCGAGGAAGACACAGTAACCTGACGTGGATCGACAAGTGTCCGGACAACCACTCCAGTCAACATCAAAATAAGAGGTGAGACTAGAGAGTGTGGACTTGTACAGGTGGAGGCCGAAGTGAAGAGTACATTGTACATAACGCAAAATACGTTTGAGTGCATTCATATGTGAATCCGTCGAGCTGTGCATATGTACGCATATTTGTTGCACGGCATAGGATATATCTAATCTCGTGAAAGTGAGATACTTTAATGCTCCTGCTAAACTACGATAGTGAGTCGGGTCGGCATATAGAGAACATGAAGAGGCATTGAGTTTTGAATTAGTGTCCATCGATGTGTGGACCGATTTACAAGACGCATGCCTGCTCGGTCAAGGATCTCTTTGGCGTACTTCATTTGACAAAAAAATAAGCCACATGCATGTCTCGTAACAGCTATGCCCTAGAAATAGCTTAGGGGGCTCAAATCCTTCATAGCAAACTCAGAGACAAAGAGTGACATAATGGATCGGCGAAGTACATCAGAAGATGCGGTGAGGATGATATCATCAACATATATTAGGATGTATGCCATGTCATTACCCTTGCTATAGATGAACAATGAATGATCAGATTTTCTATGTGAAAAACTGATAGAGGATACAAAATCAGCAAACCATTGGTACCATGCACGAGAAGCCTATTTCAGTCCATAGAGTGATTTCTTCAAAAGACACACATAATCTGGATGAACCGAATCCCTGAATCCCATAGAATGATGCATATATACGGTTTCATGAAGGTCCCCATGCAAGAAAGCATTTTTGACGTCAAGCTGATGAATAACACAAGATTTAGACAAAGCAATACTGAGAACGGTCCAAATAGTCACCGATTTCACCACCGGGCTGAAAGTTTCATCACAATCCACTCTCTTCTGTTGAGACCTGCCATCACCTACAAGACAGACCTTGTGCCTCTCAAAAGAACCATCATGTTTCTTTTTATGTCGAAAAATCCACATAGAACTAATAATATTAGCATCAGGAGGACTAGGTACTAGATCCCACATCTTATTTTCAATAAGAGCATTATATTCGTTAATCATTGCATTTTTCCAATTAGGATCAGACAAGGCATCTTTCGGATTATGAGGAATAGGGGAAGGGGCAACCGAAGTGGACAAGTTAAATAGCCATTTGGGATTGGAAATGTCGTGCCGTTTTTTCGCGGATCGCGACGTAATGGGTCGATTCCCCTGATTGATTAATGATGTTGAGGAGTCGTCACCTAATTATTCTACGGTGAATTAGGACATCTAAATGTTAACTAAATGCTGCAAAGTGAACTCCGATTTATGGTATGCAAAATTATGAGATTCTAGGTAAGGGTTCTTTATTATCCTAAATGGAAGGGGTTAGACACCCTTTAAGATACGCTAACTTGCGATTATCCGGTCAAACTCAGGTTAATTATTATGCTAAAAAATGCATGTTTTAAAAGTATAAAGTTAAAAATGACGTTGCAAGTAATTTAAAAGAATGCATTTTTAATAACATAAATAATTCTTGAAAAGACAATTGCGGTTTTTGAGAAATAAATTCCCGACATAAAATCCGAAAGAGTATTCATGGTTTTTTTATGCAAATATATGTAAAACTGATTTTTTGAATAAAAGTATGCATTTATAAGGCATTTTTTATAAAAATAAATGCAAAGTTGATTTTGGAAAAAGTAAGCATTTGCACGACATTATTTAGAAATACTTAGAAAGTTGATTTTTGGATAAAGTATGCATTTGCATGGCATTATATATAAAATACATATTTTGCATTTGATAGTAAAGGAGGAAAGTAAAAATTATTTATAATGCAAAGAAATGATTTTTTATGAAAGTTATTTTAAGTTGCAAATCGGATAGAAACAAAATTTTATTTGTATGATTAATAATGCGAATAAAAGACCAAGTTATTTTGAAAGTTTAAACATGCTTGACGTGTCTAAAATAAATAAACTAGCGGCAGCGGCGGATTTCCAATTTTAAACTATCCTTTCTAGTTATCAGTTCTAGGCCTAATTCTTCTAAATATTCAAACAATCACACAAGCGGAGTAATTAAATTACAATAGAATATAAAACGAAGGCAAAATTTAAAAGAAATTAAACTGTAATGGCTAAGGCGATGGGAATGTCATCCCTTGGGCTTTGGGCACAAGTCGAGCAATCTTGTTCTCTTCTGTAGGGCCCCACTTTGCTATCACACATTGTTTAGATATTTCCTCGCAAAGTGTAAAAGAAAAGATAATTAGAAATAAATAAATGCGAGTAAAAAACCTTCGGATCCGTATAAAATAATAGAAGTTTTGATTACGGATGGCTCAAACTTATGTTTTTTAAGTAAAAGAAATTACATTCATGTCGTAGCTGCTAACTAGAGATATCGTCAGTCAATCTAGTCGCCTCACCAACGCATGTTGGTTTCTCGTATGTGATTTTATTATAAGTCTCATCATCGCCCTTTTTCCGAAGGAAAGCAAACCGAGGGACAACCTTTTCGGAAGGTGCATGGCCTCAAAATCATTTTTTCATTGGCCTAAAGTGTAGTATAATGTTCAAATCAATGGTATTTTACCAAGTGTAGCATCTGTTCATTTTTTGTAGCTTTAAAACTTAAAGTAAATCACATCAATTGCTTAACGGGATAGCCACATTTAATCTCAGCAAAATGCATCAGTAAAACACTCTCAAAAGGAGATATAGATGGCTAAGATTGTGGCAACAAATGATATCAAATAGCAGTTCATAAGTTTTGATGGACAATCAAAATTTGGTATCATCAATTTTGTTCTATCTTTCTTGTCAAATTATTTATAAATTTTTACCAAATTGTCAAATCTTATTTGTGTGCTATCCAATTATTCACAAATTCGAGGTTATATATCAGTAAATCAGTGATATGTCAACCATTAGAGGAGAAAAAGGAAAAAAGGAGACGATACTATTACGTAATTAACCCCAAAGTCTCACCTGCCAATTACTATTATAAAGTCAATGCATGAACTATAAGAATGGTAGGTAAAATTAGAGTCAAATTTAGCTGAGGCATGAGATTAGTAGGTAACTAATTAAGATAATAGCAATTACAGTGGGCGAATAGAAACTGGTTTTGGCTAATTAAGTATGGTATACATTGGACTGGATAATCTTGGGACACAAAAAATCTTTTTCTATCATGGTTTCTTTTTTCCTATTATGTTTGGTGTTTGAAATGGAGACGTAATATTTTTATGTTTACGGATGTAGTAGGATGAATGTGATTCATTTACTCTTGAATAAAGGTTTGGAATTTAAATCTTGTTGGTGGAGAAACTTTTGACTAATAGGGAACGTTTTCCCTTTTACGAGTCATATTCAATATTAATCTGAATGAGTTTTTGCTTGTAAAATACTACTAATAATTTAGGTGAATTTTTAATTATTACAAAAATCACGGGAATGACTTATTTTACTCTTACACGTCTGTAAGTAAGTGTTAAGAAACACTATATCCTTTGTCAAGGCAGGAGAGTTTTAACCCTTCAAAGTTATAATTCAGGGGCAACAAAAACAAAGCTAAATTTAAGTAAGAAACGTGCAAAAACATGGTAATTTATAAGTGTTTTAGCTATTACTTCTACTTAAAATGTGACTCAACTACTGAAAATAGGTGAAAAAGTCAGTTTTCTTCTTCGATATCAGTAAAGTCACTTAACTTTTGATGTTTCACTCAAAAGATAAGTTTTATATCAGATTAGTCTCTTATCCTTTGCTACTTCACTAGAAAGTGTACTCGAGCCGAAAAGTAATATATCCGACTACTTTATGACACTTGACTTTTCAAGTCAATTGTAGTAAAAAAGGTATTGAAGCAAAGCTCATTTTAATAAAAAATCTCGTATCCGACCCAATACCCGACACAAAAAATCTTTTATATGCTGCAATTTAATAATTGAACTGTTGTGAAAACGCCATGGGTTGGTTTGGTGATTTTTTTTGCAAGAGCTTTTTGTATTGGGTAGAAATGCATCGGAGACGTTAAGCGTATACAAGAAGTTTAATGGTTCCGGAAACCCCAACGTTCCCAAAGAATCTTCACAGCTGTCCTCCATTCACAACAACTCCCATCACATCAGCCTCCCTAGATCAGAGTGTCGCGACGCGCATGGACACGGTGATGTCATTAGGCTTACGTCGTCACAACTTTCTGGGGTCATAATAGTCTACATTTTGTCCTATATATGCAAGACTTAAAAGAGAAGGAAAGATACATTGTATTCTCTCTAAACTCACACTTGTAACCAACATCTCTCTCAAGCTAATACACCATTCTCAGCTTCGGCTCTTGCTTGATTCATAACTTCTTTTTAGATTTTAACTTATTGATTCATTTTACTTGCTTATTATCGTATTTCACTTACACATTGTTCTTACATACCCGTAATCTAAAACAATGGAGCAAGACGTGCGAGTTGCATTCAAAATACTCGGAAGATCAACTTCTGTGAGTGAAGTTACCTCCACATCTTGTTGATGATTGTATTGTAACTACTTTCTTTCTAAGGTTTGTTCTAATTTACTTTTTTAGGGAGTGCTCGAGATTGATCGTGGGATTTCACCAAAAGGCAGCAACAGCGAAACTAACAGGGGTACATAGAAAGTACAATACGTCTAAATTTGGTTATGCAGCAAAATGTGAGCCGGCTAATTTTCTTCTTGAGCAGACCCAATAATAGGACGGACATATATAGTTTGTACTAACAACTTTACGTGACATCTGTAATTGGGTGACATGGGGTGGGCTTTAATGGAATTACAGAACTTGAAATCCCAGGGAATTTGACAACTTTTTCTTAGATTAGCTCATTGCAAACAACTTTGGGTTGTTTCACTATGTTCAGTTTAGAACATACACTTCTCTTTTTACAACCGTAATAAAAAATCTTAGATATTATTCATAATAATATGTCTCCTTCCCACTTTTCTAGTAAAGCTATCTAGACATTTCTATCTAGACCACCAATCCAATTCAAGCGCACACAGAGTTTACAAGAGGTAGAATGAGAATATAAAGATGATGGATTCATATATCCGACCCCAATTTGATTGGGATTGAGGCATAATTCTTGTATATATTTTGATTGAGCTCGAGACTGACAATGCTCAATTTATTTTCAAAAATGAATGTGCCCCAAAGCAAGCCAATGACTGTTCGAGGTACCATGTAATAAGGCAATGATTACGAAAGAAGTCTAATGTCAATTTATGTAATAGTATAAAGATTACATTGACATAGCCAGAGATTGAAACTTATTGTATAGGCTAAGCGCACCTAAACATATGGGTAATGCAACCATCTTAGTCGGTGAGTATTAAGCTAGTGCCTAGCGCCACATTATGCAAGAGAGGTCCCCATCCCTAACCTAACGGGAAGTGAATCACTCTCACAAGCCACAATCAATGCTTAGATAGGCCTCTTCAACGAATAGTGAATTATAGAAAGCCTCAATCTCTTACTGCTTAACTTTTCGGCAGAAGTTGTTTATTTCTTGAGCACCTAACACTGAATCCAAACTCCAAACATCACGAATGCACAAGGATAGTGTATTGGGTAGAAGTGCATCCGAGATGTTAAGCGTATTCCGGAAACCCCAACATTCCCAAAGGATCTTCACAGCTGTCCTTCACTCCCAACAACTCCCGTCACATCGGCCTCCCTAGATAAGAGTGTCGCGGCGCGCGTGGGTACAATGATGTCATTAGGCTTACGTCGTCACAACTTTTTGGGGTCATAATAGTCTAAGTTTTGTCCTATTATGCAAGACTTAGAAGAGAAGGAATGACACATTGTATTCTCTCTAAGCTCACACTTGTAACCAATCTCTCTCAAGTCAATACACCATTTTCAGCTTCGACTCTTGCTTGATTCATAACTCATTTTCAGATTTAACTTATTGATTCATTTTACTTCCTTATGACTTGCACATTGTTCTCACATACCCGTAATCTAATCAGTCCATTCCAGACTCGTTTAAGAGGATCTCCGATCGAATACGACATATATGTCTTTAAACCATTATATATAAATCTCTAACTGTAGTTTTGGTTAAAATTATTATTATCGGAAAATAGTTTGGCGTCATTTGTGGGGATAGACAGTTGTGGAGTTGTCTTGATTTGTAGTTGATCTTCTTGAGAAAACTCTAAACAAAAAGCGCTAGGAACTTGGAGAGAAACAGGTGCCCACCAAGCATCAGGACTTGGCAGACCAGTCTGAAACATCACAGACGAAATCAGAGGAAACAACAACCCCTCGAAAGTAAACAAATCTATAGATGAATACGTCCATTCAACGGAGAGTCGTGAGGCGCGACCCAAGGAGCGGTACTCCAAGAAAAGAAAAAGACGCCCGCACTTTAAAGTGGAGGGGATGTTCAAAGAAAATGGCACACCCTTGGAAGCCACGCTAGCCACGACATTGGAAACGAACAGCGCCATAATGGAACACATGGAAAAGTTTTTGAACTCCTTGTCTGGGGCAACGCCGATAGTCATCGGTAGATGACGCATAAGGCACGGGAGCGCCTGATGTATTCGCAGCAAACGTAGGAGCAAAGCCTGCGGTGCCAGAGACAAACCTAGCGAGACTCGTAACGCTAGAAAATGAGCTTCATTAGCGGATGAGTCAGATACTAGGGTCCCTTGGTGCTAAAGGGGGTTGGATGAGAAAGTACGAGAAGATACCCTACAAGAAAGAAGTGGCTTCGGAGCCCATCTCGAAGAAGTACAGAATGCCCGACATACCCAAGTATAACGACACAACATATACCGGATGAACACATAGTGACTTTCGAGGCCGCGATCGCCGGGCATAACATGCAACACCAAATCAAATATGTCATGCTAAAAAAGCTAAGCCAAATGCTTACAAAGGGAACACTCTCTTGGTATACTATCGTACCTGAAAATTTTATTGATTCTTTTGTGGCTATTGCAAATGCATTCGTTAAGGCCCATATTGGGGCCCGAGGTTCGAGACCCAAAACGAAGATATCTTCACCGTAAAGCAAAGGAAGGATGATTTACTCCGCAACTTTATGGAACACTTCCAACGGGAGAGGATGATGCTACATGTGATCTCCGAAGATTGGGCTGCCACAACATTCATTGACAGCTTGAACGCTGATAGTTCGGACGCTTTGTGAAAATTAAAAGAAAGCTTGAATGAGTTCTCGGCCAAGTCATGGAACGAAGTAAACAATAGGTACACCGCCAAAAAAAGATAAAAACTGATCATGATGTCGGAATCGGAGGGGGGGTAACAAGGGAGATCTCGCAATGTCCCCCTATATAGGCAAAAGAGACGTGAAAGGATGGTACAAACCTTATTCAACTTGACTATCCTCTAGGCATGAAGGTTGATCGAATAAGCCAAAGTATGATCATGGTCAGCCCAAAAGAGAAAAGAAAGCGCCACAAAAGAAGTACGCAAATGACTCAAGGTCGCTGAACGTGGCCTCCTACAACTTTAATGTAGAGGTTGTGAATCTGGTCATGGCTATGAAGAATAGGAAAGAGGCCCAGTTCCCGGTAGCAGTTCGGTCCAACCCAAATAAGCGGGGTGCGGACATAGAGCTTTGGTGTGAGTTCTATGGTATCTCGAGTCATTTAATGGAAGACTACAAACACTTAAGGTATGAAGTAGCAGACCTGATGAGGAGGGGGCATTTGAAGGAGTTATTTAGTAGCCAGTCTAAGTACGCTAGGGAAAAAGGGACTGGAACTTCACGAGAACGCCTGACTCAACAGGGAACGATCAACATGCTCAGCGAATGAGTGATGGTGGGTGCAGTATCTCAAAAGCAACAACACGAGAGACCGTCCTCATCTAGAAAAAGGATGAGGGATGAGCCCAAAGACCCTATCATCTTCAGCAAAGTGAAAAAAAAGCATCGAGAGCCCGAACGCCGATGCTCTGGTAATTTATATCTAAATATTTCAATTTAACATTATGCGTACACTTGTTGACTCAGGATGCGCCGTAAATGTTGTGCAACTCCGTGTGATCAAGGAGATGCAGTTAACTGGGCAAATGACTCCGGTAGTGAAAGTATTGACCGGTTTTAACCTATCTAGCGAAATAACCCGTGGGCAGATCGAGTTGGAAACACACGTGCAAGAAGTGTCGATAAAAGCTTTGTTCGATGTCCTTGAAGGAGGAATGCCTTATAATTTTATAATTGGGAGGCCATGGTTGCACAACATGAAGGCAATCTCATCTACCTTCCATCGGGTGATTAAATTTTTGACATCTTGGGGGTGGTTGCGGTACAGGGAGACATTGAAACCGACATGGCATAAATCATTCTGGTCGACATGCAAGAGGAATCGATCGGAAACGACAACTAGTAATCACAAAAGCCTGATTTCGGAGATAACCCTGGAGTCATACAGAAGAAGAAACCAGTAAGAGCCCTTCGCCAGGAGGATCGAATAGATAGGATACCTCGGGCTTCGTGGCACCAGAAGAATCAAATGCAGGAAAATTCACAGCAGAAGATCTCGAGCTTACCCCTTGTAGACCAAACAGGCTTGGAGAACATGTATACCTGGGGTCGGGCCTTAACCCCTGGCTCAGGAAAAATTTGATTGCGTTTTTGAATGACAATATTAGTAGCTTCACTTAGTCGATATTGGACATCTCAGATGTGCCCCGAATTGGCCCTCCACAAGTTAAACATGGACTCATAATGTTAGCTCACTAAGCAAAAAAGACGCCTGGTGTCAGCAGAACGGAGCTAATTCGTCAAAGAAGAAATAGCCCGACTTATCCAATCAAGAGTGGTTCGAGAGGCAAAGTATCCAGACTGGATGGCAAACGTGGTGGTACTTCCTAAGAAACGTGAAACCTTTCAAATGTTTTTAGATCTAAAGGACTTAAATGATCGCCTGACGAAACGTCTGATTGAGGGAAATGATGTGACGTTTCGGTTCCCTCGAAAAGGTTTTTTGAAAAGGCGCGTAGACTCTTTCATTTCCCGGTCCCTTGAGTTCAAGGGTCCCGCAAAGAGAGGGACTATCTGTATTGAGCAGAAATGCATCCGGAGACGTTAAACATATACAAGAAGTTTAATGGTTCCGAAAACCCCAACGTTCCCAAAGGATCTTCACAGCTGTCCTCCATTCCCAACAACTCATGTCACATCAGTCTCCCTAGATCATAGTATCGCGGTGCGCATGGGCACGGTGATGGCATTAGGCTCGCATCGTCACAACTTTCTGGGGTCATAATAATCTAGTTTTGTCCTATATATGCAAGACTTAGAAGAGAAGGAAATATTCTCTCGAAGCTCACACTTGTAACCAAGATCTCTCTCAAGCTAATACACCATTCTCAGCTTCGACTCTTGCTTGATTCATAACTTATTTTTAGATTTTAACTTATTGATTCATTTTACTTGCTTATTATCATAATTCACTTACACATTGTTCTTACATACCCGTAATCTAATTAGCCATTCCGGACTCGTTTAAGAGGATCTCCGGATCGAATACGACCTACTTATCTTTAAACCTTTATATTCAAATCTCTAACTGTATTTTTGCTTAAATCATTTTTACCGAAAAACACTTTTGCTAACAACTACATGATCTAAGTTAAGTGATCTAACACAATATATTCTAGTTAAGTGTGCTAAGTTAAAGGGAATGAAAAGATCATCAAATTTAAAAGAGGTCTCTTAGCTTCCATTAGTGATTTTTTTCTGTTAGCAGCAAAATAAAAAATGAATTGTAGCTCTATCAATTTAAGCAACCAAAAAACAATTATAGGTACCATGCCTGTAATCTTAGACCTTTTTGATATTCGCTTAGCATATAAAAGGATTTACGGTCGAGTACTTGGTTGGATAGGAGATTTTTGGTTAAAATGTATTGAGTTTAATATTTTCTATTTTTTGGCTTAAAAAATCACGTATCACATAATTAAAAAATAATTGAATATATCACTTTCCGCGCTTGAGTGACCTTTTATATGAAATATAAAAGAATAAGTGACTTTGCAAAAAAAAAAAAAAGATCTTTTGACATAAATGACTTTTGTGGTACAAAAGAAAGAACGTGACTTTGAACAACTATTTCCAATAATAAAGTGACCATTTAACAAATGAAATCCTATTTTAGATCAAACCCCCAAACATAAGGAAATATAGTTAGCATTTCTCACCAATTCAACATCATGCCTTGTAAAATTTGACAGAACATAAAAAATTGAATTTTCCTGCAATTTGACGAACTGTCCGGCTCACATCCATTGGCGGAGGGTAGAAGCACGGCTACAGGTTCGGCTGAACCCGGTAACTTCTGCTCAAATGGTATATTTGTGTTAAGAAATTCATTAAATAAATCATATATTAAATCTAGAAACAAGTTATTAGCACTTACAATCGTCGTTCTAAAATCCAAAACCCATAAAGTTGAAACCTGGCTCACCTTTTCACATCTTGTAAACACGAGTACTGAGTACATACAGATATTGTATAAATAGCTATAATTCTCATTTCATATATAAGCTCTATTCAGTGTTTGCTCGAGTGTATTTACTACAACTCGATAAAATACAATGAAAACTAACAAATACTAATTCTGTAAGCTCCAATGTGATGAAACCAAAAGAGGAACAACAAAAGAAAAAGTTGAAGAAAATAGCACCATCGGGGTATAATAGGTTCGAGGTTGAAAGCTGGGCTCTCCTCAAATTATAAGATTATAACCGCTTTTGATACAAATCGTACAACAGCGAAAGCATCCAAACTCAAAAGTGGACCTGCATAAACGATATCTCAAATCTAAAGAACACAACAAATCTACAACATTGCTCTACCATAGATGACAAATTGATAAACTCTTGATAGACAAGTATAGGAATTTTACACACAAATGATTCGTCCATTTTCTACCTCTACCACAGTTAGGAGAATAACTGAAACTGAATTTGGAGGGGTGGTCGAGTAAATGAAGAAAATGGACATGCAGAGGATCTCATTCACTCATGCTAAAGCCGAAAGGTACACCAATATTCTAGAAGGCAACTAAAGTTTGTAATTTGCAAGGAAATGGTTTGACACTATTAATGTTGCTTCCTTTGCTTATTCACAAAGTTAGCCGACTAAAAGCTTCTTGATCAACTAACAAAAAGAGCTAGAGCACAAAAATGAATTAACAAATATCCAAGAAATGCCAGAGCTAGTCACACCCAATAATTTTAAGGCTCACCATTCCTCCATTTAATAAATCAATGTTTGTCTGCGAGGAGCTAATACTACATTTTCTACAAAAATAATCATCTTCTCACTCAAGGGGCGTGTATACTCACAAATTAAGTCTTACATAGAATGTCCTCATAAATGAGTTTAATGTTCATCCGGAAGGAGCTAATCCTACATTTTGGGTCTATAGGACTAATACTAGGAGACATGACTCAAGGATTCACTTTCCAATAAACGTCTCTAGCATAGCTACAATAAGCATGAAGCCTCATAATTGTGAGGTTCAAGAAGAAGAAACATATCTAAGAACAGAGTGATTTTGTAAAACTTGCGCAAGAGATCATAAATGCACTAATTAGTGTATTTAATTACCCTACTTGAAGGGGACATGTTTACCTTTTGCTATAGGTTAAATGTTGTATTCATGAACACGCATCCATTTCGTAGATGACCACTTGTTACCCTTAATCACGGGGCACCCACCTACAACAAGACATAAATAATTGAACTTATTTGTCAACAAAACTTGGAGCAGTCATGAGCTCTGCTAAATTGTACAGTGGTTGATACTTCATGTGCGATAAGATGTTCAGATGACGCGATAATCTGGTATAATTTAGGAGAAAATGACAAAAATGGTCCTTATCTTTGATAGTAGGTTCAAAATAGTCCCTTAATTATCACTTGAGAAGTTTTGGTCCTTTAAGTTTGCCAAAAGTGAGCACTTTTGCTCTCTGTCAGATATTGACCAAACTCTAATTGTTAAACACTGGTATAAACACTAGAAAGTTTTGTCAAAAACCAAGAAACCGCAATATAAAAAATTACATCAAACACAAAAAATATACCAAAAATAATATAAATTGCACCTCAAAATTGCACAAAACTCTTGAAGTAGACAAAAAATAACATAAACTGCAAACAATATACTTGTTAAATATGAGTTTGCATTAACATTTTCTAATTTCACAATTCCGGTTAAATTTAATAATTAAAGTTTGATAAATATTTAACAAAGACCAAAAGTGAGCAAAACTGCTTAAGTTATACTTAAGGGACTATTTTGAACCCACCACCAAAAATGAGGGACCATTTTTGTCATTTTCTCTATAATTGAGCTTCTTAAATCAATCAGCAGCCATTATCAGAACCTACTCTTAGTGGATATTACTCACCGTGCAAGCTTGAAGGATCAAGAGAAGCATCAGGCTTCATACTCCAGAAAAGCAAGGCATCACCCATCTTTGGTTTTACAGAGAGTCCACCTTTTCCACATTCAGATAGCTCATTCCACCAAGGCACCGCACTATGATTTCCCTTGGCAGTAGGAAATACAGTTTCTCCCCCTTCTTCAACATCTGATCTGTGATACAGCGAGAGAAATTAATCAGAGTAACTAACAAAAATACATAACCATAAACCTCACCGAGGAAAAGTCACTTACAAGTACATCAAAACCGTAGCAATGCGTTGACCACCATTTATAGTATTAAACTCATCCGCAAAGTAATCATAGTGTGGCTCATACTTTTGCCCCACTTCATAGTGGAGAATTTGAAGACCTTCACCATGCTCTATAGACAGAAGCAGAAGCACCAATTACATGCAGTTTAAGACATTGCATAATGGCACAGATGTCAAAGTAATTGGGTAGTTAAAGAGGAAAATTTAGTAAGTTTAGCTGTGTCAAGAAAAATAAATATGCCTGTCTGGCTGAACCACGTAGATGATATATATAACCTTTAAGCTCCTTTTTCAAAAGAAAGTCATCCCTTGAATCAACACTAAATTTCATGGTCCGTGTAGGGTAGAGTTGTAATTTGAAGCAGTTATTAATACCCAGATTTTGCCTTGCAGGATTTAAAAAGTCCTAGTTTAAGTTTGCACGTTTAATTAATTTTGCAATTCATCCCCACCCACTCATAATGCAATTGAACTGCATCCCAGATCAGGATTAAACCTCTCCTGTGAAAATGCATACAACTCCAATAGCCATCAATAAAAGCAAAATTAGGCTGAAAGAAACAGCATTTTCTGCAACGGATCCCAACAAGAATATTCCCCTGGAAATACAGCTAAATCCAGCAAACTGGAATTCCTAAAAAAAAGCAGACGGTATATGCGATTCATATTGAGACCAAAAGACCAATTCCCTCTCCATCACAGAAAAAGACAGGTGGCATTATTTTATATATAAACTTGTATGGAGTTTCTTCCAGGCCTATCTTAGATCGAGTATCATGCAACATTCACATACCCAGAGTAATAAGCAAATAACACAATGTAAATTCATAGAATCACATCTTTCGGTATAAAATCAGCATACCTACTGGTATAAAGGTAAAATCTGCAATCCTTTTCTCTATAGTCCTGACTACTTTATCTTGTCCCCTGGCAAGAAATGTTCCCGAACTTGTTCGAACCCTGGTAGGGAGGTTTAAAAGTTAAAATAGTGACAATTGAAAAAAGAATCAACCGGCAGCGGAGCAAGCAAACGAGATGCTTACCTGCTGTCTGTACTCTTGCCAGTAGCACTATCGACGACGGTTGACTTCTTCATATGAGGCTTGCCAAGATTAATCAGATATTCACATTCTTCCTTTGACTGCCCAAAAAATAGGAATAAAGTTTAGAATAGTGATTTCTTCAGAAACCAGTAAATGCATTGGTCAACAGATCCAGCGTTAGATATGCTCTAATGAAAACACTAGTAACGACTCCTAGATACCAGAAAATATATCAGCCAATGAATCATTTTTTTAAGGTAAGCATTATAAACTACCTCTGTTCCATTTTATGTGGCGTGCTTTTATAGCCAAACAGAAATCTCTTGACATATTTAAGATCACAAATTCTAGAGTTTTTCTTTATTTCTTTGACCCTATACCCATCCAAAATCGCTACATAAGTTGAAATGGAGTTTTGTGTTGTTATGACATCCCAACAAAAGACAAAAAGTAATACCCTAAAAAAAAAAAAGGGCAGCCCGTGGACTAAGCTCCCGCTATGCGCGGGGTCCGGGGAAGGGCCGGACCACAAAAAAGTAAGACTATCTAATCCAGCCTACAATAAAACTAAATGAAAAATATAGAATCTGATTCAATCTTCAGAATAGAGATATATTGTCCTTCGAAGCATATTCTGTTTCTTTCTTTCCATAGACACCACCATATGCGACCTGGTAATGCATCTTTTTTTTTGTTGTTGTGGGGGGGGGGTGGGGTGGTGGGGGGGGGGGGGGTAAGTGTTATTATTAAATAACAAACAGCACAATATCAGCCAACGAATCAGCAGAGATATGCTATGATGAGGAGATTAGTATCAATATCGATACTAGTGTCCTCAATATTATTGAAAATCACTGGAAAGCAAGTTGAAGTGCATTTGATTTCTTGCAGTGCAAAAGCAAATTACATATCAATACCAATGTTGATTTAAAGAAAGAAAACAAACACAGGAATCAATTGTTGCCATCCTTCTGAAGCTTTGATTTTTTTCAATTCACTACGTCATATGAGCTGCCTACATTGATCTGTATCTTATCCAAATTCAGAATAATGTGCTCTTCCCAAATTGTTGTATTAAAAAAGTGCCAAATGCAAGCATTTCTCATTTTCTACACATGACATCTTCCTGACCATTACGCAAGAATATTACTTTACTTTTCTAGAAGTAGTATCCATGGAATAGGCATTAGGCATTCTGGGCTGAAAGGAGTATATCACGTCAATAGAGTAATTTCAATCGTGTGAACTTGGCATGGATTAAGTAAATTAAGACTTCAGTCTAAATTTAGAATAGTCAAATGTCCATCACAAGTCACATGGGCACCCAGGGGAAGAGGTAGAGTATTACTTACGGGGTCGGACGAATCCGGTAACTTTTGTTTAGACTTTAGACCCAGTATTTGTAGTAAAAATTCATTAAATATATATAAATATTTAATTGCAAACCCAGTAACTAAGAAGGGTTTAGTACCAGTTCATAACCCATTAACTTCAAATCCTGGCTCCACCACAGTGGACATCTCCACTAGGTAAAAGAGTTGCGGAATCCCGTCAAGATTAACTCTAGAAGACCATAGTGTTCATTTCTTCCTAAACAGATATTCATGCACAATGTATTGAAATAAACAAAAAGGAAAGAATCTCAGGGGAAGTACCAAGAAGTTATGGTAGACGACAGCTCTTGGTTCCCATGAAATCACTTCAGCCCACGGATCTCCTTTTCCACCATCATCATCTCGTCTGCAGCGAACAAAATCCCATAAAAACTATCAGATCACTATTTAACTCTAACAAAATAACCAGCAATTCAGGGGCGGATGTAGCCTTTCAACTGTGGGAGAGGTAGGGTTTTTCTTTTTTTTATTAGTAGTATTATTATTTATGTATTACATAGTTTCGCATTCTTCAATGTGTATTACTATTGTGTATCTTGATATTTGTTGTCTTATTTGCCTTGTAATCCTGTGTCGCTTACATTTCTTTTGAGTCGAGGGTCTACCGGAAACAGCCCCTCTACCCCCACAAAGGTAGGGGTAAGGTCTGCGTACATCCTACACTCCCTAGACACCACTTGTGGGACACTGGTTATGTTACTGTTGTTTATCTAAACGCACAACTTTTTCGACTCAGAGTATATGTAAAAAATCTACTAAACAACAACAACATAATAGCTAGTATAATACCACAAGTGGGGTCTAGGGAAGATAAAGTGTACACAGACCTTATGACTACCTTGGGGAGGTAGAGAATTTCAACAAATATTACATTTGAACCCATAATTTTAACATTACAATGAATTCAATACTAAAAATCATAAAAGTTGAACACATTATAAATTCTGGATCCGCCTATTCAACAGTTAACCAAAATCAAATGAGAATTACCCTTTAACTGCATTGTGAGAAATTGAGCTAATCTAAACCCATAACTTTCGACACGGAGTATATATTATCAATGCTAAAATTCTTAAAAGTTAAACTCATTAAATTTAAATTCTGGATCCGCCTATGCAGCAATTAACCAAAAATCAAATGAGAATTAATTACCTTCCAACTGTATTATGAGCAATTGAACTAAGATCATGTGCTTTTTGAGATCCTTTGGAAGTGAAAGGAATCGAGAAAATTCCAAAAGCGAGAAGAATAAACACGACAAAAGACAACCCAATAAACACGGCAAAGACCAAAGTTGAATTCGATGATTTCCGAGATAAACCTCGGATGTTCCTTCCTTTGACTGCCATTGAGCTTTGTAATATGGATTAGGAATTTTTGAGTATTTGTTTTCTCCCACCAACTTGTTTTGGCTCCTCACAAATTAGCAATCTTGAGGATGAAATAAACTTTTATAAATAAGTAATTATATGTTTGGTAAAAAAATATAGATATTAAGAATTTGTTTTATTTAATATCTTAATGATTTAGATATATTTAATTATAATAATTGTTTAGATCTTATCTTAACGTAAATAAATACACTTAGTAGCTTAAGATCAGATATATTCAATTACAATAATTATTTAGATCTTAACGAAAATAACTGTACTTAATAGCTTAAGGTCATATTCATACCTCTATAAATGCAAACAAATAACGCCTTAATCTAAAAGGGTTAATTTGAGCCACTTTAACGAGGACAGATCGATTGAGAATCAATTTTTAATAAGGGTAAAATTATTCCATGGACAGTTTTAACCTTTCCTGAGTACAGGATGTGTTTGGTACAATGGAAAATGTTATTCATGAAAAATATTTTTTAAAGAAATAGGTGGGATACTTATTTATTTTCTAGTATTTGATAAGTAAAAAAAAATATTATTCAAGAATATTCATACAATTTTAGCAAAATACTGTAAGGTTAGATGAGTGAGTGGAAGTTCAGGTTACCCGAGGGTCATGTTATGAGTATCACGAGTGTCACTTGTGTAACTTGTTTTATTTTTTATTTTTTTTATGTTAGTTAAACTTATTTTATATTTTTCAAAATATCTTGGTCAACTAAATGACTCCGTAAATTACGCATTAAAATGCATTGAGAAACCCTTTTCCGGTTTTCCCCCTTTCAGAAACGGGAACGAAGCTCTCCGTTTCGGCGATTTAGGGTTTGCTCGTCTCTGCGAAAATGGTAACTTCGGTTTAATAAAGTCTGAATTTTGCTTTGATTAACTGCGAATACAACAACTGAACATGTTTTGTTATTCTTTGCAGGCTGATTCTCCTGGAAAAAGGTGCGAATTCCGTTTAATCTCACTTCGTTTACCATTTTGTCTTCGTTTCATATGTTGTTGAAGCACCTTGCTCATTGTTGACCTTTCTTTACTTGCACTTATGATTTGTACGTAGGAGTTCTGATCTGTTTCTTAAAGTTGAATGTTTCCTTTTTGCTTAACTTTTATATATGGAAAGCGAAAAATAGTTCTTTTAATTGTTTTCTTGTCGTTTGATGGGGTTAGTGGGTTTATCTTTGTTTACTTTAGTATTTAAGCTTGTAAATACTAGTTAGACTTACGGGTTTCTCCTTAGCGGAAGGGGATGTGCATCAACCACGACTCGGGGAAAGCGGATGAATTCTCTTTGTTGACAACCTAGATATCCTCGAGAAGATGCGGAACGTTTTTTCTTTGTAAACCCGAGCATCATTTTATGGTAGGAAAACCTTTATTTTCCAACACTCAAAATGTTGTATTTATATGTTATAGGTAGAGTTTAGGAGGACAAGGTAATGGGCTAATGGGATATTAGCACCGCTTATGAATGGACTCGACCAATAGCTATTTACAACATTTTCTGTATTTGATGCTTATTAGCTATATTAGAGTTGTTTTCGTTTTACCTCTTAAAAGAACTACATAAAGTTATTTTCTACTTTGAATATAGATGCTTTGAATGGGATGACTTGGTTAATGGAGAATTGACTATGGCTAGCTTTTCCTGAAAATGAATCTACAGTGCATTTGAGAAAAAAAGGACACAGAGGCTTTGGTTAATTCTTAATGAAGTATCTTATTACTCTCGAGCGAGGTAGATTTGCTTGGTTATCCAATATAGATGAAAAGTATATAGGGTTGAAACCATTTGAATGAGTTTTTGGGCAATAATTTTTTATATCTTGGCAAAGAGATGGTCGTCCTGGCCAGATATATTGCTTTCAGTTGACATAGAGAAAGCAATTGTGCAGCTTGGTTTTAGCTTAGTAGACATGCTCCCAGCAGCTTTAAGCCCTTCTCCATTTGCTCTTTCTGTTATAGGTAACCAACCTTCCTTTGTCCACACTGCTTATCCTCTGGCTCATACTAGAGATATTATGAAGATGTAATTGACATTCTTTCTTGTATCCAATCCTTTCCTAATTGGTGCCATAGTACTAGAAGGTACAACAGCTCAATGTAGTCCACATTTGATGTTTGATCCTTCAATTATAGGACTAGAAAACCTTAGTTTTGGTCATCTTGGAATTTGATAATTGAATTTACCTGTCAAAAACAAAGGTCATGGATGACGAGCCATGATTGCCTGTGAATGAAATTTTGGTTGTATAGATGATTAAAATGCAGGGTTATGTTTTCTAGTGGATCAGGAATCATTGTTATCAGAGGCAAAAAGCATACAGAAGTGCTAATGTGTGCTGGGTCTTTTAGCGCATAGTGCTATTGAAGTGCGGGTAGTAGTGAATATAAAGGCAAAGCTGAGCAAGGAAGTTTTAGTGAATAAAAAACTATAGACATGAATTTGTTGGGGTCAACTATATGAATCCTCTGCATCGATTTTGCTTAATCAAAGTCCTTCAGTATTTAAAGGAGTCATAATAGTTAGACTAGTTAGACTGTGAGGGGCCTCAATGATCCAAGGAAGAGGCTTAAGAAGCATTCTAAACTTAAGCCTCAATTTCAAGGAACTGATCTACAATTTTACTGAAAATAACTGGTCTCATTGATTACTTACGAAAATAAAACTGGTATCATTGATTGATGGAAGGTGTTCACTAAGAAACAATTCAACTCTAGCTTTTCAGTTTATGGTCGGTCATTCTAAACTTAATTGTATAGCTGAACCTAACTTGCTCAAGATTGAGGTATAGTTGTATTTCAACTCATTTGTGGTAGCATTGCATTTTTGAAAAAAACATTTACTCCATTACGCCGTTGCATCAATTGTATTGTTCTTATTAAGTGAGTTCTCTAATTTCAAACTAGTACTGAGCTTTTCTGTTGTAGCATCAATTTCAAAAATTAAATTCTCTTGGTTTACATTTGTGCATAGGTTGTGGTTTGTTTATATGATTGTTATTCAACTGGTTTGGTGTTGTACTTCCTGCACTTTCCAGGTATTCACGCTCTCCTTCTCCTTGGGAAGAAAAGGTAAGATCTAGATCTAGGTCAAGGTCTAGATCCCGGTCTAGGTCATGGTCGAGGCCAAGAGGAAGATCCAGGTCCAGATCAAGATCGAGAAGTCGTGGAAGGTCTGTTGGACTTAAGTTTCTCTGACCGTGTCTTTCTTCTTGTAATTTTGCTTAATATCCTATTTGTTATGCTTTTCTTGTGTTAATAGCTTGTTTAAAGTTGCTAAAACTTATTCCTCCGCGGTTTATTCAGGGAAGCTGAACCTTCTAATCCTGGCACCACACTTTACGTGACTTGTTTATCCACAAGGGTGACACAGAGGGACCTTGAGGAGCATTTCTCAAAGCAGGGAAAGGTCGGTAATCTACTCCATTTATATGCGAGTTAGTTGCGCTTTCCTCTTTTTACACAAGCAAGGTTTATTTTGCAAAATCATGTGTAACCTTATACTCTCTTGGCAAAAAAGTTCTTTGATACTCTTGGAATAACTGTCTTTTTTATATCTTTTTTCCCCTTAAATTGATGAAACTAGTATCTTCTTGACATGTTACATAGTACACAAATGACTTGTGGTGCGGTGGCATTTTTGGTTGGATTTGCTTTCCTTCGTTCACCTATTGAATTTATGGACTTGCTCTGAGTTTTTTCTTTTACTTTTATCCACCAGGTAAAATCAGCTTTCTTGGTTGTGGAGCCGCGATCTCGTATCTCTCGTGGTTTTGCTTTTATAACGATGGATAGTCTTGAGGATGCCGAGCGCTGCATTAAGCACCTAAATCAGTCTGTCCTTGAAGGCCGCTACATAACTGTTGAGAAGGTGAGCTGCTTTGTATTAAGTTAGCGAACCATGGCCGTTTTGATTGCGTTTCTATCTTCTCGTGACTTGGAGATTTTGTGGTTTTATTCAGAAGACATTGCATCAGCTTTGTCGGCAGCGAATAAAAGATGATCTGTTCTTCCCCTGCAACATTATATTCAATCAGCTTGACCAATGGCTCGCTAAAACAGCTTTTCACATGCATCTGATCAACTAGACATAGCAACTATATTGTCCAACATCTATACAACCTCAGCAAATACTCTCAACTAATGTACGGTCATTATCAACAATCTAATCCAGCATTGGTCTCTATCTCCCACAACTTTTTGTTGGATGGAACATGCCAAATATCTAAGCTGCTTTACTGTACGACTAAGCATGCTCTTATACTTATTTATAAAGAATGTAGTTATCTGCTTTGGCAACTTCCTAACGAAGCATGTAAGGGGAAGGTAAGCAACTCTGTTTTCTTTGCTAGATTAGAGAACTTCTTATGTTGTTGATTACTTCAAGGAGTATGTTGTCTAGTCTAGAAAATATCTGTTCAGACTTCACATTAAGGAAACCATACGTCTACATTTTCAGTCTCGGAGGAAACGTGCGAGGACTCCAACGCCTGGTCACTATGTAGGGGTTAAGAACGCAAGGGGTGATGCCTGTGATGGTGAGTCCTTTCTCATTTTCTACTAGTTTTTGTAATTTTGGGCAAAATTTTGGGAGTCTTGAACGATTGTTTTCTTTGGTCAAAGGTTACCGTGCCGAGCGTGGCGGTGACCGTGGTAGGTATCGCGGCCGTGATGACTATGGGTACCGAAGATCTCCAAGGCGTTCACCACCGCCTTATCGAGGTGGTCGAGATTATTCTCCTAGGCGCTCGTCTTATGGGGGAAGGTCAAGAAGAGAAAGTTCCAGGTCATATTCTCCTTATGGAAGGAACTATGCTCGTGGTGGTAGATAAGAGTGCATCTGGTAGCCCTACTTACAAGGGAAAACTGCTTGTAAGGATCTTTATGAGTTTGGTTGGACTAGATTTAGGTGTTGTGGTACCAATTAATGAATGTAATGTGTGCTTGTGCGCCTGATATGCTCGTGTCTAGCTGACTTTTTAAATTATACTGCTTATGTCAATTACTGTGTGTGTTTTGCAATGCCATATTCGTGATTGTGTGCCAGGGGCCCATACTCTTCTTTCTTACTCATCATTTCCTGATTTACTTTGCGTTGGATGAAAGACCTAGATCTAAAGTTGGTTTATGAAGTTAGCACACATTTCTGTTGCTTTGAGTCGTCCGGAGAAAAATGCTCTTTTTGTGCCTTCGGGTGGAAACTTTTCCAACCCCGTAGTAGTTAAGTATAAGGATAAAACGAATTATGTTCGATGTCTCTAATAGAAGGCGGATTTAGAGTGGGTTCTATGGCTCAACTAAACTCATTGCATTTAGCTAAAATTTTGTATACATATGAACAAAGATTTTAAATGCATCCATATGATTTCAAACCGTCTCTTTAAAATTCAAAGCGAATATTCCTTCATGAATCTCACCAATTACTTGTTTAGATTCTACATATTGATCATTTTGAACTAAAGCAAACTTTTGAGATTAAAAAAAATTGAGATTGAAACTAGAGTATACTTTTTGAGCGGAACATTCACAATATGTAAAATATTTTCACTCTCAATAGCTAGATACAAATTTATAGAACATAGAAAGACATCATGACAGTGACGTGCTGAATGACCAAATCTTCATCGAATTTGGTTTATGAAGTTAGCACGCATTTCTGTTGCTTTGAGTCGTCCGGAGAAAAATGCTCTTTTTGTGCATTCGGGTGTAAAATTATCCAACCCCGTAGTAGTCAAGTATAAGGATAAAATGAATTATGTTCGATGCCTCTCTCTAATAGAAGGCGGATTTAGAGTGGGTTCTATGGCTCAACTTAACTCATTGCATTTAGCTAAAATTATGTATACATATGAACAAAGATTTTAAATGCATCCCTATAGTAAGGTTACACTCTTATGGATATGATTTCAAACCTTCTCTTTAAAATTCAAAGCGAATATTCCTTCATGAATCTCACCCATTACTTGTTCAGATTCTACATATTGATTATTTTGAACTAAAATAAACTTTTGAGATTTAAAAAATTTAGATTGAAACTAGAGTAAACTTTTTGAGCGGAATATTCACAACATGTAAAATATTTTCACTCTCAATAGCTAGATACAAATCTATTGAACATAGAAAGACATCATGACATTGACGTGCTGAATGACAAAATCTTCATCGAATTTAGTTTATGAAGTTAGCACGCATTTCTGTTGCTTTGAGTCGTCCGGAGAAAAAAATGCTCTTTTTGTGCCTTCGGATGTAAAATTATCCAACCCCGTAGTAGTCAAGTATAAGGATAAAATGAATTATGTTCGATGCCTCTCTCTAATAGAAGGCGGATTTAGAGTGGGTTCTATGGCTCAACTTAACTCATTGCATTTAGCTAAAATTATGTATACATATGAACAAAGATTTTAAATGCATCCCTATAGTAAGATTACACTCTTATGGATATGATTTCAAACCTTCTCTTTAAAATTCAAAGCGAATATTCCTTCATGAATCTCACCAATTACTTGTTCAGATTTTACATATTATCATTTTGAACAAAAGCAAACTTTTGAGATTAAAAAAAATTGAGATTGAAACTAGAGTAAACTTTTTGAGCGGAATATTCACAATATGTAAAATATTTTCACTCTCAATAGCTAGATACAAATCTATAGAACATAGAAAGACATCATGACAATGACGTGATGAATGATCAAATCTTCATCGAATTTGGTTTATGAAGTTAGCACGCATTTCTGTTGCTTTGAGTCGTCCGGAGGAAAATGCTCTTTTTGTGTCTTCGTGTGTAAACTTTTTCAACCCCGTAGTAGTTAAGTATAAGGATAAAACGAATTATGTTCGATGCCTCTCTCTAATAGAAGGCGGATTTAGAGTGGGTTCTATGGCTCAACTTAACTCATTGCATTTAGCTAAAATTATGTATACATATGAACAAAGATTTTAAATGCATCCCTATAGTAAGGTTACACTCTTATGGATATGATTCCAAACCTTCTCTTTAAAATTCAAAGCGAATATTCCTTCATGAATCTCACCCATTACTTGTTCAGATTCTACATATTGATTATTTTGAACTAAAATAAACTTTTGAGATTTAAAAAATTGAGATTGAAACTAGAGTATACTTTTTGAGCGGAACATTCACAATATGTAAAATATTTTCACTCTCAATAGCTAGATACAAATCTATAGAATATAGAAAGACATCGTGACAGTGACGTGCTGAATGACCAAATCTTCATCGAATTTGGTTTATGAAGTTAGCACGCATTTCTGTTGCTTTGAGTCGTCCGGAGAAAAATGCTCTTTTTGTGCATTCGGGTGTAAAATTATCCAACCCCGTAGTAGTCAAGTATAAGGATAAAATGAATTATGTTCGATGCCTCTCTCTAATAGAAGGCGGATTTAGAGTGGGTTCTATGGCTCAACTTAACTCATTGCATTTAGCTAAAATTATGTATACATATGAACAAAGATTTTAAATGCATCCCTATAGTAAGGTTACACTCTTATGGATATGATTTCAAACCTTCTCTTTAAAATTCAAAGCGAATATTCCTTCATGAATCTCACCCATTACTTGTTCAGATTCTACATATTGATTATTTTGAACTAAAATAAACTTTTGAGATTTAAAAAATTTAGATTGAAACTAGAGTAAACTTTTTGAGCGGAATATTCACAACATGTAAAATATTTTCACTCTCAATAGCTAGATACAAATCTATTGAACATAGAAAGACATCATGACATTGACGTGCTGAATGACAAAATCTTCATCGAATTTAGTTTATGAAGTTAGCACGCATTTCTGTTGCTTTGAGTCGTCCGGAGAAAAAAATGCTCTTTTTGTGCCTTCGGATGTAAAATTATCCAACCCCGTAGTAGTCAAGTATAAGGATAAAATGAATTATGTTCGATGCCTCTCTCCAGTCCTGATCTCGGTATTGTTCTCGTGTTTCATCCCAATCCCGAGCCTGTTATAGTTCTTGTTCCAGTTGTTGGGCCAGCAGGCCCACTGCCTGTTGGCCAGTCCGTCCTCGTTCCACACATTGCCCAAAATCCATCTAATTCCTCCTCTAGTCAAAGGCCCGTTACTCGTAGTCAAATAGGTATTTTTAAACCAAAATGTCATTTTAATCTCAATTCTAATGTCCTTAAATCCGCCCTCCCGCGTAACCATGTGTCCGCATTAAATGACCTGAATTGAAAATTGGCTATGACTACCGAATATAATGCTCTTATTGAAAATAAGACGTGGGAGTTGGTGCCCCGTCCTTCTGGTCTTAATATTATTCGGTCTATGTGGATTTTTACTTATAAAGAAAATTCTGACGATTCTTTTGAGAGGCATAAGACTCGTCTTGTAGGTGATGGTAAAACTCAATAAGTTGGCGTGAATTGTGGTGAAACATTTAGTCCGGTGGTCAAACCAACTACTATTCGTACTGTTCTCAGTTAGGCTCTCTCAAAAGCATGACGCATTCATCAGTTGGATGTCAAAAAAATGCCTTTTTACACGGTGATCTTAAGGAGACAGTTTATATGCATCAACCCTTGGGTTTTCGATATCCCAATCATCATCATCATGTTTGTTTGCTGAAGAAGTCCTTGTATGGACTTAAGCAGGCCCCACGGGCTTGATATAATAGGTTTGCAGATTATGTATCTTCTATTGGTTTTTCTCATAGCCGGTCTGATAATTCTCTCTTTATATATCGTCGTGGTACTTCTCTGACATACATTTTATTGTATGTCGATGATATTATATTGACTGCTTCGTCTGATAACTGCGCAAGTCTATCATGACACTTCTCAGTTCCGAATTTGCTATGAAAGACTTGGGGCCCTTGAGTTATTTCTTGGGGATTGCTGTCACTCGTCATTCATGTGGTCTATTTTTATCACAAAGGAAGTATGCCGATGAGATCATTGAAAAAGCTGGTACGTCATCGTGTAAATTTACTTATACTCCGATTGATACTAACCCGAAGCTGAGTGCTACATATGACACTAAGTTCGAGGATCCCACCCACTATCGCAGTCTTGCGGGGCACTTCAGTATTTTACCTTCACAAGGCCTGATATTACTTATGCAGTTCAACATGTGTGTTTGTTTATACATGATCCACAGATTGAGCATATGAATGCGCTCAAACGCATTATACGATACATCCAGGGCACACTTGATTATGTCTTGCATTTGTATTCTTCGTCCGTTTCTACACTTGTGTCTTATACATATAGTGATTGGGGTGACTGTCCTGATACCAGACGCTCGACTTCTAGTTATTGTATGTTTCTTGAGGATAACTTGATGTCGTGGTCTACAAAACGACAAGCTACATTATCAAGATCCAGTGCAGAGGCCGAGTATCGAGGCGTGGCGAATGTGGTGTTAGAATCATGTTGACTGCGTAATCTTTTGTTAGAACTACACTTTCCTATTCAGAAAGCTACCTTGGTTTACTGTGATAATATTAGTGCAGTTTATCTTTCTGGCAATCCGGTCCAACATCAACGCACTAAACATATCGAGATGGATATTCACTTTGTTTGCGAAAAAGTAGCTCGTGGACAAGTACGCGTCTTACATGTGCCTTCGCAATACCAAATTGCTGACATATTTACGAATGGCCTTCCCTCTGCTTTATTTGAAGATTTTAGGGACAGTCTCAGCGTACGACAACCGCCCGCTATGACTGTGGGGCTGTGATAGAATATACCGTGTATATCCATATGATATATACGATTTTGACTAGTCTTGTACCATAAATAGAAGTATTAAATTATGTTGTATAATTATTATAATTGTAGAATTTTTATACAAGTAGAACTAGGATATTAGAAGTTTAGTAGGAATATAATTTTCCATATTTGAAGATTGTAACTTGTATATATACCTTTCGGTGCCATCGGTGGAAGACACCCAAAAAAATGGACATTTTTACTGTTCAAATGGTCCCAACGGTAATATCATGGAGCCCCACCGAATAAATACGCATATACCCAATTCTCCAATTTCAGCCCTAATTACTCCAACATCCAGTTTTGCTCGAAAATCCTTATTTTGCAGTCAGAATAAGCATTTTTTTCACTCATTTTTTCTAGTCTCTCCTTTTCTTTTCAAATCTTTCTTCAACCATGTCTAAAACTTCAAGAATCGGGTTTTGTCGATGTGGTAGTATTTGTGAATTGAAAGTTTCATGAAGTTCGAATAATCCAGGCAGGAGGTTCTTTTCATGTCCAATTGATGAGGTAAGTATATACTAATAATGGGTTATTTAATTACATTTTTATACGTAATTCTTCCCCCTTACTGATTTAAAAGCCTTTTTGTTTTAAATCTTTGAAGGATAGAGGAGGATGTAATTACTTGAATTGGTACAAACCAAGGCATCCCGAGCAAGCAAATGGAGTAATTTATGGGCTGTTGAAGAGCGTTAAAGCTTTTAAGGACGAACAGGCTCGTGCAAGACAAATTCGTAAGATGCTGGTGTTTGGTCTAGTGTTGGTGTTTGCGATTTGGTTCCTTTTTGCATATTGTATTTGAGGAAGTTTAGTTCTACTAAGTTTAATGGCATTGTATTTACTGTCTTAGTTTGATCTCACTTATATGGTCAAAATTTTGTGGTTTTGTGTAATTGTATATGGCCACAACTTTAATCAACGGAATATAAATGATTATTTTGGTTAGACAATCTTGTGTTCTTGTCTTCTTGTATTCATTAATAGCAGAAACTAACAAAATGTTGCACTTGTAGAAGTAAATTAATTGTGCAAAGAAACTATTCATAGCAATATTAACTGCTGCAATTCATAACAAAAGTTGAACCAAAAGCTAACAAATATAACCGTATTTGGACTTACACAACTGCCAAAGTGTTTCCAAAAAACATAACAACCCAAAACATCATCCCAAATAGGTAAAGAACCTAACACAACTAAAGTTTCTTAGAAGACACAATATAAAACTACTGATTAAGCCTCTTGCTTATGGAGCTGGATGGGCTGGACCTGCAGTAGAAGAGCTGCCTACTACTGATTGAGTTGGTTGGGTAGAAGGCCTTATCTTGATGGAGTTTCTACTATTTATAGCTTGCTGCTATACCTATGTAGTAGTGACACCGTTTTTGCCTCTGAACTTCAGACTAGGAGGTTTAATACCCAAGATCAATATTAACTACACTTATGTCCTTCATAACCCTTCCATGTGACACAACCCTCTCACTTGAACTACCAGGCTACAATTGATATAAAAAGCTATTAGATTAACTTAAATAATTGGATAAATCATAGCTAGATTGAATTTTAAAACTTTGTATCCTTACATTAATGATAGTTCTTCCAGTTGTAGGGTTTATGTAGCATCTAAATCCTGCATTGTTTGGCCTCTTCTGTCCAGAAGTTGATTCATCACTTCCTTTACCCCTTTTCAACCCAACCGATCCCCTTCTTTACGGTGTTGGAGGAGGTGCATTTAGAAATGCAGCCTTGCTAACTCTAGTGATTGTTCCCCTCGCCCTGCCCATGCTCGCATTAGATGGACCAGTTTGACTTGTTTGAGTTGATTGTCTACTTGAAGAAGCTCCACTTCCACCCTAGAAATAAAATAAAATGTTAGGCAAAATACAACAATAATTATAGTATTAAATTTGATGACATATTGAACATTAAATCATACCCTAGTTGCTGGACACGTGGTTTTGTTATGGCCAATCTGATGATATGTTGAACATGCTATCTTCAATTCTTCCTGGACAGCTTGCCATACTTTTTTTAGGTTCATCTTTGTCCTTTATTCTTTTTTTCTTAGGTCTGTCAGGCATCACTTTTGGTGCTGGAGGCTCAATCTTCATGTTATCAGTTTCAGGCCACATCTTCATGTTGAAAATTAGCTCAAGACAATATGCATATGCCTTTAGAAATGTTTCCTTTCTATACCAATGATCCACATGATTATATGGTTCACCCTCTAGGTAATAGAATGCACATATTGCATGTTGACATGAGATTCCTCTAAACTGCCATAATCTGCAAGTGCATGTTTTGTTTCTTAGGTATACAATATACCTATATCCATAATCCTCAATCTCAAACCCTTCAAGCCCATTCCACACAAGCTCACACTTCCTAGTCTTTTCCTTGTTTTCTTCCAAAATAAGCCTTGCCATAGGTGAGATATCAATGATCCATGTCTTAATAAATCTTCTCATTTTAACATGCGTAGTCATTATTTTATGTCTAATGTCTTCTAGCATGTTAATGATAGACTTGTGCCTAGCTGCTAGTATCCAGAAATTAAAAGTCTCACACATATTGTTTTCAACTACATCACTTCAAGTGTTCACTAAAAAGGCTCTGCACCAATGCTCTTTGTTATACTTCAATAAGCATTCACATATGTCTTTCCTAAATTTACCTGATTTTTCTCTCAACCTCACCTCAAAGGAAGCCTTAGAGACCTTCCAGAACTGTGTTCTTCTTTCTTCACCCCTCCATTCTTTCTACCAATTAGCCCATATGTGCCTAGCTAGCACACTTCCTATGCTCAACATTTGGTAGTATATCAAGAAGGGTGTTCAACAGTCCCTATTAATGAAAAATAGAAAAAGTACACTGTTAATCTAAATGAAAAAAATATAAAGTAAAACAGTTAGTGAAGTATATTACCTTTTGCATATTTGACATTATTGTTAAATCATCTCTAAGTCCTATCCCCAAATCATTGATTTCTGAATAAATCAGATCCATGACTCCTTTAACTCATTTTCAATCACAACCCAAGCAATGGGATACATCTGTTGATTCCCATTTTTTCCAACAATCACCGGTAGTTCACCCTTACAGCATCCTTTTAGGAAACAACCATCAAACCCAATGATTCTCCTGCATCCCTCCAACCAACCCTTTTTCATTGCATCAAAGCAAATATAGAAGTACTTAAACAAATTCAGATCAGGCTGACTAGTTTTGTCTATTTTCACTATACAAGTGTTGTCAGGATTGCTCAATTTAATTTGTTCAGTATAATCACAAAATCTTGGAAACTCCATCTACCAATTCCCCATAAATTAGTAAGCTATAACATATAGTTCTGCCAACATACAACCCTAACTTCTCTCTAACTAAGTCTTGAATTTTCCAAATTCTAATAAAAGGTTGTAAAGTGATCCTATCTCTAAATCTGTTGGATATGAATTTAGCATTATACAATTTATTCTTGTTGAGTGGAGTGCACTTGTGAATTGGATGATAAGTTCTAACCATAAAATTCCTAACATGTTTATCCATACTAGCATACAACCTCCACTTGCAAATCTTAGACTTACACTTCACTCTCATCCTCCTACTCTCATTTGGTTTAAGTTTCAACTAAACATGGTATTCAACAACATAATTAGCTATTGTCTGCCTCAATAACTAAACATTCTCAAAAATCATGCCAAACTCAAAAATACTTGCCACACAATCTGGATCATACCTTACTTTGTTGCTTTTCCTTTTACTTGGCAAGTCAACCCCAGGTTCAGCATCCACATCTAACTCCTCATCAGTGTCCTCATTATCTACATCAGAACTATCACTATTGTCCTCAGCCCCGGCCAAGCATCCAGCATATTTGGCAGCCTTATTCTTACCAATATCTTCAAAACCTCAATCTTTTTTTCGTCACCTACAGGTACCTCAGCAGTAACAGTCGGTTCCTTTCTTCTTGGTATTGGCTTCTTCAATTTAGTTCTCCTTTCATTCTCCAAAGAAATCAACTTTTCATCAGCTTCACTATCATCTCCATCAGGTATTTTATCAAAATCTGATTCACTACTCGTCAGAAATGAGTCTCCATCATCAATATCACTATCTTCATCTTCAACGGCCACTTCAAAATCAGCATCCTCTTCAACATCAACATCCTTTACAACTTCAGCATCCTCTTCAATACCAACATCAATATCCTCTACAACATCAACATCAGCAGTAAAAGTGGTTCTTCAACATGAGCAACCTCTTCTCTCTCTCTCTCTCTCTCTCTCTAGGTTCTTCTATGTTTTCTCCAACCCCAGTATTTATTCTACATTTGTTGCCCTAGATGCAACATTTACTTCATTTTCACCCAACTCTGACCAACATATAAGACCAGTAGGGCCCACCTCAGGATTTTCACAAACAGACTGAATATAAAAATAGACAACAGAACTGTTTCCCAAATCACTTACAATTTTTAATGATTCCGCATCAGTATTCACTTTGGACAAATGTTTTACTTATTAAGTCTTGGTAAAAGAAACCACTCACTATATTATATCCAACCTATTTAGTATAATACAATAGCTCAAACAAAGAGAAAAGGTTCTTATCACCACATTCTTCTCATGTACGTATTTCGGGATAAGGTCCATTGTAAAGTTACCACCATGGTGAATGAATTTCAATGTATTCTGACATCTCTTCTTTTTAAGATTCTCAATCTCTTACAAAAAAATCTTAAATTTTGCACTAAATAACAACAATACCAGCCACAATAAAGGCTAAATTAGAATTTACCTTTACAAAAGATGGAATCTGAACTTGGGACAACCAAAAGCACCCAAATTTCACCTTCAAAGCCCGCAGGAACCGTGACTCCATAAATTCTAAATCAAGACATTGAAATGACTTTTTTAACACAAATACAGAGTTTGGATTAAATTTAATGAATTTTGTCAAACCCATTACTAGCACTGTGGCTCCGCCCTTGGAGGTGGTTGTTTATATTTTATTCTGGTTTAAGGAAGTTATGCACACATAGCTCTGGTGCTACACATTCGGAAGAATGAAAAAATTTAAGCTTATTCAATTGTTCAAACGGGGCGGAGGATAATTTTAGTACTATCTTCGTTCTACTTATATCTTGTTAAATTGGTCACAATTCTTGCCGCATAGTAAATCTTGCCTTGTTTACACACTTCATTCTACCTATCTTATTTTATTTGTTCACAAGTCTTATTGGATTAGCAAATCTTACCTTATTCACAAGTTTTGTTGGATGGATATAAGTGTTACAGTATCTTCATTCTGTCTATCATGATAATTCTTTCACAAATTTTGTCAAATTGTCAAATCTTGCCGACATTGTTCAACTTTTCATAAGTTTTATCGAATTACTAAGATTTGGTATTATGTTTATTATGATAATCTTGTTAAATTATTCATAAATTTTGTTGGACTGATGATTCTTGCTTTGTCCTTTTTGATTGCGATTACTACAAAATAATAGTTGTATGACAGGACTGTATATGATTTTTATATAGGTTGTAAATACCTATTTATATGGTGGCATCCATAAGAACAGATTGCTTGTCTTTATATTATATCTAAATAGCATTGCTTCTACACCATCTTCCTTTTCCACATGCCCCTCGAGAGCAAATCTTAAACTGATCTAGATTCCATTTAATAGCACAAATAGCTTTTAGTAAACACAGAGTATTCCAAATACATAAATAAATTTATAAAGGAGGGGGAATATGGAGAAAAGAGAGCCTAATTTAAAGTGGTAGTCGTCCCCCTCTATATTTGCAAAACAAAAAATAAAAAGGGGAACAAAATTCAAAGATGGGAAAAGATTCCTTATCCTATTGCATAAATGGAGGTAAGAAACTAGTTCAAGAGAATTGAATTTGAGTAGGTAGTTGGAACATATATGTGTGTGTTATGATTGGGAGATAATGAAATTAATTAACGAATATGATGAGCCTTATGTTATTAAGACATATTCCAGGAGGGTAAAAAATAACACCCTGAAAAGTTAGTAACTGCCTAGACAGTTACTTGTATTGGGTGGTTTTTTCCTGGAGAAAGGGTGCAGGGCCGTTAGAAGGAAGGATATTCAGGAAAAAGGGAATTCTTTAGGAGAGTCTAGCCTCTCGAATGTCTGTAAGTATCAAATCTGTGTAATATCATTATTATGTACTATATAACTGAATGTCGTTTATGTCTTAGATTGTAATTTAAGGTGTTAGCAGTGTTTGAGTGGCTGTTTTCAGATTTGTTGTTGTAATATAGTGTACCTAGTATAAAACATCAGTATTTGTTCCTTTATTTACTGTTTCCCCATTCAATTCAATCAAGAATCCCTGATTTCCTTTCTTTAACAGATTATTCATGGCTCTTAGTGACACTACTGTTCGAACCATATCTGGATCTCCTCAAAGCGACACAAATCTTCCTGCGTCTTTGAATTTCATTGTGAGAAGTTTCCAGTTTACCCTTGTCTCACCTAAAGTGGCTAGCCATTCATCCCCAACACGACATCAGTTCCACTCAAGTCAAACAAAAAATAATATTGGTGAATTTGTACTCCTCAAATGAGATTGAAGAGTTGTTATATTATTACCCAGAAGTGTGCACAAGCTTCAGATGTACCACCACATAGTTCTCGGGATCATACTATTACTATTCAGTCTGATCCACCATCAAATTTTTACATGGATGACACTGCTTCAGCAGTGGAAGAAGTAAATGAGCAAGTGCGCACTAGAAATTTGATCTTGACTGAACTCAAAGATCATCTAGTACAAGCGCACAATAAAGAATGAAGATTCAAGCTGATCGACATCGTAGAGAAGTGAATTTTGAGGTCGGCGAAATGGTGTATCTCAAACTTTGGCCCTACAAATTACGCTCTTTGGCTAAGAAGATAAAAATAAAAAATTTAGTCCCCGCTTTCATAATATAATCAAAGGTAAAATCAAAATTTTCATATAGTATAAGAGTCGTTTTACCCCTTTTCCCTGCTCATAATAACAAGGAGTATAATAAAATCTGGCTGATCATAAAAACTTACCCGCATCTGATACTACGATTTGAATGGTAGGTTTTGAGGTTGTCTAGATCGACTCTTGGAATACCTCAAATCAATCTAGGCATACCTCAAGTTTAATTTGAACTTATTTAGACTAAATGAAAATTCTCATCCCTCCACGTTATGTCAACCCCATTGTACAATTCTCAGGTCTTTACAATCATGTTAGCCACACTCCCTTTAATTATTTCAAGAATTAACAACACAAAAAAAATTGCCAATTAAAGAAGCTCATGAGCTTGAATCAAACACAAATTACAAACAAACTCTATCAAACAATATGAGGATGTCCAAGAAAAAAAATTCTTGGTAAAATCCTCAAAAAGTTGCACCATTGTCAACCATCTCCAAATCGAAAAACTACAATCATTGTTGTACATAAAAACACCATCACTAACAGTAACAGGGTCAGCAGTGCCAATGCTCGATATTCTGAAGATTACAGTGGCCCTCATTTTTTGTCTAAAGAGGATATGTCAGCCATTTCCATCCAAGCTTATTTTAGGGGTTACCTTTTAAGTTGTACTAATTAACTCCTCCTTGGCATTCTTACCTTTTCTTCTAACGTTCAATTTATTGTTCCCATTAAGTTTTTAACGAAAACATAACTCAACTATACCTATATATCACAAAGAAATAAAGACTTCATAAAATGCAAATTTTGGTCCCGGAAACACAAGTGAGTTGTCACCCGTGACTGATCCAAAATTTTAATAAGGGAATTCAATAAACCAAACTTGGAGGAAGAGCGAATACACTTCATTAACTATCAAGGGGATTCAACTAAGTCTATATATACAAAAAAAAAGTTTGTTTTATTCCTAGCCGAGAGTATACCAGAAACAACATCTCTACATTCCAAGATAGAGGTAAAGTCTGCGTACAATCTATCATTCCCAGACTCCACTTATGAGATTAAACTGGGTATGTTTGTTGTTGTTGTTTTCCGTAAATAAAATTCAATTGAACTCCCTTCAATACACTTTGCTCGGCCACTAGATGTCACTTCATCAACTCAGGTTACTTAATATATATGTGGCAATGGCACCACAGGAAACCAAAGAAAACCATTTTTGTATTCACCTAAGAAAAGTTAAAACCAAAAAAAAAAGTGTGACATGGAGAAGCATCGGCTACTAGCCTATTAGGTTAAATAATAATGTGTTTAAATGGTGTCACCTTGATATTACGTAAAGTGAGTTATTGATAATAATTATACTTACAACCCAATTTATACATGTAATAGCCCAGTACTTGTGTTCTTTGGAACTAGATTTAACATTTTTTCGGCGTTAATTTTGTGATCTATAGACAGTTGGGTCAATTTGTTGTTATAAATATTATTCTTCTACTTTTAGTATGATAAATTAAAAGTTTAATGATCATCCGTTAACCCAAATACTTGCAATGCATGTATTGATTATGCTAATATACATTTTAATTAAGGCAAGAAGGATGTTTAAGGCTCTAAAAAGCCTAGTGAAGTTTCAAGCAGTGGTACGTGGAGTAAGTGTAAGAAGACAGGCACAAATAGCTTTCCATTGTATGCACGCCCTAGCACGTTTGCAGGTCACAGTCCGAGCTCGCCAACTCCAGTAATTATTACCTAGGAAGTTTTTTTCGTCGCATTTTATGGGTAGAAAATTCACAGAAAACTAATTTACCTGAGCATTTTTCTGTATAATCTCCAGAAAAAATCAGATGTAATTCACACTTTTCTTATAGTGTCCTTAGTAATTGTGACGATATAGATATATATATTTAATATGTTGTACATCATATATCTTGTATTTGAGTCAATTTATTAATAAATCACGACTGCTATAACTTTTGTATATCCTTTTTATTTAATTGACATGCAACGCCAGTGTATAAAAATTAAACGTAGAAAAAAATTGATTTTGTTTTATAGCATTATCCAACTTTTTAATTAATAAAAGAATCTAAATTATTTTTGTACAGTAACATTAAGAGCATAGTAAATCTCCTTCCTAAGTTTTCATTTTTTTCAATGGAACAGTTAAAATATTTTAGAAATTTGATTTAAACTACTCAATTTTTTTATGTTAGTAAATAATTTTTTATAACAAAATAAAAGGTAATATATTGCAAAGACATGGCTTATATCTTCTTAAATTGGACTAACACTTGCCAATAAATATAAATATTGAGTACAATTTAATGTTTGTTGTGAAGTTAAGGGCTTAAGCCTTGTAAGAGTACTACACATAATAACAAGTATGAAAAGAATGTAACCCTAACTTTTCACGATACATTTCACGCATGTATCGTGAAAAGTTTACGATACTAGAGTTCTTCGTTTTCTTACTTGCTCGTTGTGAACACCTAATTTTTGACCAAATCTAAAGCTTCACACCATTTTAGCGTTTACATATTTCTTTTAGGTCTACATTAGATATTTTGATTTTTATGTCATTTTTAGTAAGTTTTATTTAAAAAAAATTGAAACTTCAAAAATAGAGTCACATTCTAGGATAAGTCTCGTTTTTATTTTTTCAAAAAAAAAAAGAAATTTACAAAAAAAGATCTTTTTTTCTTTTAATTTGAAATTTAATAAATAAGCTAGTAATTTTAATATTTTTGTTAGTTACATTTTATTTTGGACTAGCTATTTAACTTTTGTCTAAACGTAGTTAGTTAATACATTTTTTTATCATATGTTATATTTGTTTATGATATACACAGTATATTCTATCCGGCACCACAATAGTGATTTCAAAGTTGGACACATAGATACCCGCAAGGGTAGCCAAGTTGGTGTAGCAGTAGAGCGCGGGACCGCAAGGTCACGAGTTCGATCCCCTGCATAAACCTTTTTGGTTGAGCCTGTCACACATGGTTTGTCAAGTGTGGTTAATCGGCTGACGTGGTTTGCAGGCTATTGCGTCAGTCCGGGTTTTACCCTGTGCGCACTCGACAGAGTAGCGGCTGCGGGTTCCTTCGTCAACAAAAAAAAAGTTTGGACACATAGATGGAGGGTCCAGGTGAGCAACAAAATATAAACACAACACGAGACATGAGCATCCGCTAATAACGGTCGAAAACAAGAAAAGAAAATAAAGTAGCAAAACAAATGCACCGCCCTCTTGTTTTGGTTTACACAAATGGTTACTAACAAAGAAAAAACAAAGCAACAAAATTCACATGAAAACGACCAAGGAAGAAGAAGGTGAGAGGGAAGGAAATTTTATCTGTCTTTTCATCCCTCCTCTCTTCTCATCCTTTATCATGAAAATATAACCAAACAGATTCTTGAATTTTATCCATTTTAATTTGAGAAACAAATGGCTGGTACAGACGAACAGGCGGCCGGTTCTTGCAACCAAGAATTGGTGAATCCAATCATTAGTATGGGATTGCAATATTCTGGGATTCTTTTGACCTCTCATATTCTACAGATTTTGCTCAAGCCTTTAGGCCAAGCTTCACCCATTGTTCAAATTCTCGTACGTATGTCATCTTCACACTGTCATTATATCAACACATTGCGTGCATGTATAATTTGTTGATGGAATCTGATTGCCCAAATGTATAGGATCTTATCATTCTGTTCAAGATTTATCTATTGCATGAATTAGGGATCTTGTGTTGCTAACTTTTTGATTATCTTATTCTTTGGGTGATTTTCTAAACTTTTAATAAATTTAGACTCAGGGTGTGTTTGGTATGTAGGTAAATATTTTATGAAAAATGTTTTTCAATTTTTCCATGTTTGATAGGTCAAGTAAACAAGTTCCATAAAAGTTTAAAAAATGACTTTCCCCATGGGCGGTGGGGAGTAGGGAAAAACAGTTAGGTAAATTTTTTTTACATGTAGGTTCCAACTCATTCTCTCTCCCCACCCTCACCCCTTGACCATCTCACCCGCCACCCCAAGCTCCCACTCCTATAGTGTTTTCCTAAATTACATATGAATGCTATTAGATAATATTTTTTGCTTACGTACCAAACACTAGAAAATAAGTAAGAAACTCACTTTTTTCCAAGAAAATATTTTCCTTCGTACGAAACACACCCTTAGATTAGAAAGAAAAGAAATGAAGGAAAAAAGACAACTTTATAGCTAAAAAGGGTCTTATGTCTATTGTTGCATTTGGAACACATATATGCTAGAGTATATGACCTGCTATTTGTCAAAGATTTAGAACTTTTAGAGTGCAAGATGACGAAATATGCCTAAATGGATATAACTTTGTTTTTTATTACACATGGGGTGACTTGTTTCTTGTTCTTACGTTTTTCTATTTGGTTCGTTACTTAGGCGGGGTTCTTGATGGGTCCCTCGGGGTTTTCGCGAATCCATGCAGTAGAGAACTTCTTCATTCAAAGTTATAATCCGGGTTACTATGAATTCATGGCGTTGATTTTTAGAACTATAATCATGTTCTTGATTGGTCTCGAGACGGACTTCCCTTATCTGATGCGCAACATACGCCCTGCAAGCATTATCGCATGTGGTAGCAGTTTAGCGTGTACATTCTTCGCATCTGCCGTCACTTTCTTAGTATTTCAAGAGACGGCTTCCCAGGGTTCGTCATTCCTGATGGCTTTAATGATCATAATAACCTTAGCAAATGCAGCATCCCCGATCGTAGTTCGCGTGGCAGCGGACCTTAAGTTTGGAACTTCTGAGACCGGGCGGTTAGCTATATCTTCTTCTTTGATAGCCGATGCGTATTCGGTGTTTCTATTGTTTATACTTTCGAAGTGGAGGTCAGCGACGGTTGCGAAATGGATCTTTTTCTTGTTTCTCTATTTTATTATCGTTGGTATAGTTATTGTAATCAATATGTATCTGGCTAATTGGTTGAATAGGAGGAATAGGAACAAAAAATACCTTGGAAATACTGAGATATTTGTACTTGTAGCGATTCTCTATATCGCTGCTATGGCCCTCGAACAACTTGGATTCAGCAGCATTATAGCTTCTTTTCTTATCGGCTCAATGTTCCCTAGAGGAGGCAAAGCAGCTCGAACTTTGTTGATCAAACTCACATATCCGATACATAATTTCATATTCCCAATATACTTTGGCAACCATGGTTTCAGGGCAAATGTGAGTAAGCTGAAAAATCTGCGTAACTTTATGGTATTCTCTATCCTTATTTTGTCGAGCATCGGAGGGAAGATTGTTGGAACACTAGCAGCTTGCTTTCACCTAAAGATCCCGTATAGAGAAGGGGTGCTTCTTGCTTTTATGATGAACCTAAAAGGTCATGTTGATATGCTAGCATTGACAATTGGCTTGACGAACGACGTAAGTTTTCCTTTCCAAGATTTCTTCGAATAAGCATGAAATAGAACTGAAAGTTTATGCGGTCAAACCTCTCTATAACAACATCGTTTGTTTTGATATTTTTTTACTAATATAACAAAATGTTGTTATAGAGAACATATAATATAATATAATATACTCCCTCTGTCCCAAAAAGAATGACTCACTTCCCTTTTTAGTTCGTCCCAAAAAGAATGACATATTTTCTTATTTGAAAATAATTAACTTTAAACTTTACCTTTTACGCAAAACGAGATGATCTATAACCATACAAATATCTTTGGCTTATTTTAGACTATAAGATTCAAAAGTCTTCCTTTATTTCTTAAAGTGCATGCCAAATAAAAGTACATCACATAAATTGGGACGGAGGGAGTAACATGAAAGACCAGTTCCACGGAAAACATGGTTGTTATAGTGAAATGTTGTTATAGAGGATGACTATTGTATATGGATTTATACCTTGCATGATTTATTGTGTTAATTTTAAACTTACAAAGCTTAAGTTTGGTTAGTTATATACCTTAAAAAGATTATTCAATAAATAGCTTGGTTGATGTATTTAGTTTCATAACTAAAGAAATTGGTAAATGGAAAAATGTAAAGTATCAATCTTATCTTTTACAATAGCTCCAGCCAAATGCACTATTTAATCAAGAAACACCCTGTTTTAATGAGTCGAAGGAAAAGGAGTTGTGCCCCTTCTTGTAATATTTGTTTTCAAGTGCTTATAATTTATGCTTTAAGAAACGACAATGTTATAGTGTTATGTCTGCAAGCTCATAGAAAGTCACATGTAGTCAGAGGAGAGTCTGGATTTGAAGCTTATTGGTTTTGGATTCTAATCCTCTTTTAGTTATTGAGTTCTAAATTAATAATATGTACATACTCAATAGATTTTTAAGACATCGAATCCATAGTCGATACTCTGGCTCCGCCTCTGCATGCAGTGAGATATTAATGTTGTTATTGACTTACTTACAATTTGCCTATCTACTAGATATATTAGTAGCATGAAATAAGATTGTGCAAATTTGCAGCTTGTTTTGAGCCAGAATTTCTATGACGTGATGATAGCAACAGTTATTGTGAATACATTGATATGGGGACCAATAGTAGCTTTCATGGTGAGAAGAGAAAGTGATATCATTGGCTACAGGCAAATATATTTTGAATCTCATAGTCCAGAAAGCGAACTACGTATACTTGCTTGTGTGCATAGTCCGCGACCAGTGGCAACTATGCTAGGACTTGTTGCAGCCTCCAGAGGGCCAAGAGAAGTTCCGCTAACCCCTTACTTGATGCATCTGGTTGAGCTCCCGGGTAAAAAAAAGACTAATTTGATGTACAATCAAAGAGAAGACGATGAACTAAGTGATGAAGATGATTATGGTGGGAACGATGTTGTTGAGATAAATGACGCCGTGGATATATTCACTAGTGAGACGGGTTTATTGGTTCATCAGATTAAAGCTGTATCTCCCTTTTCACGTATGCATGCAGATGTTTGTAACACTGCTGAAGATATAAGAGCATCTATTATTGTCCTTCCTTTCCACAAACACCAGAGAATAGACGGGAAGTTAGAAAACGATAAACAAGGCATACGAACTACGAATCAGAAAGTTCTTCGTCATGCCCCATGTTCAGTTGCCATGCTTATAGACCGGGGACTTACAGCCGGGTCATTAAATCCTTCGGGTTCTGACTCTCTGCAACACATAGCTATCTTATTTTTTGGCGGACCTGATGATCGTGAAGCATTAGGCTTTAGTAAACGTCTTGGCATGGATCATCACATAAATCTTACCATAATTAGGTTCCTTCCATCGTCTTCAAGAGGACAAATTGCAGGTGTCAATATTGCTCAAAAAACGGATGATGTCTTGATGGCAATATCAAATGACGAAGTAGAGAAAGAAGCAGATAGTGCAGTTTTGGCAGATTTCCATAGCAGGTAATTAGAAAGGCTTTTGCATATCTTCTAACATGCTAGTACTGTATCGCCTTTTACCCTGTATATACTATATATGTGAATATCCTTTCCATAAATAGTAGAAGCAGTAGTTGAAAAGCGGATTCGTAGCCTATTTGGCCAAGCTTTTGGGACGCCAAAAGTTCTTATTTTAGAAAGTTGAAGTGTTTGACCAAGCTGTTAGGGAAAAAATAAGTGTTTTTGAGTAGTAGCCAAAGTCGTTTTTCAGAAGCTAAAAATACATAGCTTTTTCCCAAAAGCACTTTTGGAACATTGACCAAGAACAAAGTACTGGTCTAATATTGCAAATATGTTTTTCAAACTGATTAACCAAACAAACTGTTATCCTCTAAAAGTATTTTTTCGAAAAGTACTTCTAACGAAAAACACTTTTCGAAATAAGCAGATTTAGAAAACTTGGTCAAACATGCTATTATTTTCATTATGGTGAGATAATTGATAGTAATTTTTGAAATGATCAGGTATGTGGTGACAGGTCAAATAGGGTATGTGGAAAAGGTTGTAGAAAATGGTGCAGAAACGGCGTCTGCCTTGAGAGACATGGCTGAAATGTATTCATTGTTCATAGTAGGAAAGGACGGGCGAGGACATTCGATTCTAACAACTGGAATGAGTGATTGGGAAGAATGTCCTGAGCTTGGTAAAGTAGGAGATTTTTTGGCTTCTCCAGAATTTGATATTAGTGGTTCAGTTCTTGTTGTTCAGCAGTATAGACCTTCAAAGAATGATGACGATGACGATGACAAACAATAGAATTTCTTAGGTCTAAACATTCTTTCATTTTTGTACAATGTGTTGACCTTAATTCTCTACCTTGTTACACTGATGTTTTGCAAGGAAAAAGAAAAAGAAGGTTGCCTCACATTTTGCAGAATCAAGCCCTGGATTGAAACTTGGGATTTTAATTTGAAACCGATTTTCTTAGGCAAGAAAACACGTCGATTGATGATCTTAGCTAGTCATATTGAAAAACTTGATCTTCCCCGCGCGACCTATTTGTGCTTAAAGGTGGAAAATTACAACAATAACAATAATTATGCTTTAATCCTGACTCAGTTAGGGTTGATAATATGAATTCTTTTGTATCCATTTGTAGTTGAAGTTATTTGAATCACATTGAGAGCACTCAAATCAAGAAACAATTCCTATGAGTAAGAGAGGGATCAAACTGAAGAACCAAGTTCAAGCAATCGAAGTTACCTTCAGTTCTTCAATTTGTCTAGATGTTGTAGTAGGTGTTTTGAGTTGTAACCTAATTTGTTGTGTTTCTAAGAGATCATTTTACTTTTAGGCTAAGAGATTAACTTGGAGGTAGTAGCTACATTCGTGTTGATTTTTTGTTGACGAAGTAACCCGCAGCCGCTATTCTCTCGAGTGCGCACAGGGTAAACCCTTGATTGAAGGTTGTTAAGTGAGATTTAGGATTTTATGTTATAAAGAGTACTTTAACTGAAATTGCTCATCGTTTTTAGTTATTGCGAGAAATCCCCAAGGCGGGTCGTAGTTTTCCACGTAAAAACTCTACTTTGTGCACTTTACTACTTGTAAGAGTAATTGGTTGTACTAAGAACCAAGCTCTAGTACGTAAGTTCAACTTTTGGGTGTTTTAGTAGGCAAAATTTTAATGGGTCGAAAAACTGTTAAAACACTATTCAAGTTTGTAGTATCTAAGTGGAGTCAGGGCGGAAGCCTCACTAGGCACTATATACCCCAACAATTTTTTTTTTTACTATTACTATATTAACAATTGTCAAAAAACCCCACCAACAAAAAACATTAGCCTCAAACCTTTTGTTACTCTTAAATTATCCAAGCCCAATAAATTTACAAAAGGAAATCCATAAGTCCAACAAAAGAAAAAAAAGTACTAGTCTATGAAAACACAACAAAGTCAGTGTATGTGATGATTAAAAAATAACGTTGTCTTTCTCTATTAAATAAAAAAAAACACTATGTCTTCTTCAGGTTCTAATGCTCGAGACCAACTTAGAAATTGGCGATTCTTCTTCAGTTCTTCCGATTCTTTTCTTGTGATCTTCTTCAAGATTTTGCGCTACTCATCTTTATTTAGTACATGTAAGATTTTTCCATCATCTATTCAATTTCATTATAATAGTTATTTTTTGTGAACCCTAATTAGTGCAAATTTATTATTATTTGAATTAATTAGTGTTTAATAAATGATCATATAGTGGAAAAAGACTTTGTCTTCTTACTGCTATCTTTTTAGGACTCAAAATAATCAAGGTGGGGCAGATTCATTTGTCGGAGTTGGATTCAATAATTGGAAAAAGAAGGAGAGTTTTGATGTTCATGTTGGAAGACATAACAATTTTCATAATCAATCAAAAAAGAAATGTCAAGATCTAATGAATCAAAACCTTACGGGATGTGTTTCTACTCTATTTACTCATAAAGCAAATAAAGAGAGAACCAACTACCGTATTCGGTTGAATATAGCTGTTACATCTGTGCATTTATGTTTGAATCAAGGACTATCATTTCAAGGTAGAGATGAATTTGAGCTGTCGAGAAATAATGGCAACTATCTTGAAGTTTTTCATTTGCTTGCTGATAATAATGAACAAATAAAGAATGCCTCATTTGAAAATGCTCCTCTAACTTCACAATTAGTTTCATCTGATATTCAGAAAGATATTTGTAAAGCTTTTGCTGCTGAAACTACTTCTGTGATCATCAAAATATCGGTGATAATTTTTTTACAATCTTGGTTGATGAGTCACGTGATGCATCAATGAAAGAGCAAATGACAATTTGTTTAAGATATGTGAACAATGAGGGACGGATAATTGAACGTTTTCTTGGTATAAAACATGTTCCAAATACAACTGCAACTTTACTCAAGGAGACTGTCGAAGGATTACTCTGTGATCATGGTTTAAGCATATCAAGGTTGAGAAGTCAAGGCTATGATGGAGCGGCCAACATGCAAGGTAAGCTTAAAGGTTTGAAAACTCTTATTTTGAATGAAAATTCATGTGCCTTTTATGTTCATTGTTTTGATCATCAGCTTCAGTTGAGTTTAGTAGCAGTTGCAAAGTTTCACTTTCTTCCTCAATATCTTTTTGAAATTACATCAAGGGTTGTAAATATGGTTGGAGGTTCGAGTAAGAGGCAAGATATTCTCAAAGACATACAGAGTCAAAAAGTAATGGAAGCACTAATTAAGGGAGAACTTGTTAGTGGGCGTGGGCTAAACCAAGAAACTAACTTGCAACGTCCAGGTGATACTCGTTAGAGCTCGCATTATAATACTTTAGTTAGACTCATTGGCATGTTTTCATCTGTTATTGAAGTACTTGATCTTATAATGGATGATCCAGAGCAAAGAGTTGACGCAAACATGTTTTTAAATGCATTACAATCATTTGAGTTTGCATTCGCTATGCATTTGATGAAAAAGGTATTGATGATTACCAATGAGTTGTCATTACCATTGCAAAAAAAAGAGCAAGAGATAGAGAATGCTATGAGATTAGTGGAGATTTCAAAGCAAAGATTGCAATATTTGAGAGACAATGGATGAGATTCTCTAGTTAGTGAAGTTTCTTTGTTTTGTTCTAATCATGAGATTGTTGTCCCTAACATGAATGAAAAGTATGTATCTCCTCGGCGGTCCAAGCGGAGAATCGAAGAAAAGACTAATGATACTTATTTTCGCATGGAGTGCTTTTATGGTGTTTTGGATAAACAACTTATGGAGTTAAATAACCGATTTTCTGTGACAAATGCTGAATTGCTTCTTTTTGTTGGGTGCCTTAATCCTAGCAATTCATTCTTTGCTTTCAACAAGGAAAATCTCATCAAGTTTGCTCGATTGTATCCTCGGGAGTTTTCTTCACATGATCTAGAGTTACTTGATAATCAACTTGAGACTTATATTATTGATATGCGTAGTAGCATTGAGTTTTCAGAAATTGTTGGTATTGGAGATCTTGCAAAGCAGCTGGTGGAAATAAAAAGACATGGAATCTATCATTTGGTTTACACGCTTCTTACCCTAGCATTAACTTTGTCAGTTGCTACTGCAAGTGTAGAGAGAGCCTTTTCTGCTATGAGCATCATCAAAGATCGACTGCGAAATTGAATATCGGACGATTGGCTTAATGATTTATTAGTACCTTATATTGAGAACGAAATTTTGTATGAGATCAGTAACGAAGCCGTTATGCAACGGTTTCATACTATGAAATCTCGTCGAGAAAAATTGTGATTATATTTTCATTATTCTTGGACGATTTGTATTTATGTTATTTAGAATTTAAATTATTACCTATTTTTAAAAATTTGTATAATATAGTATTAGCCCCCTCGGAAAAATTGACTGGCTTCGTCCCAGTGGTGTACCGAAGTCTAAACTAACACTTATAATCATCAACAAGAACTGAACAACTAATATCAAATTCTGGAGAAGCTGAGTGACGAATCAGACTGCAGATCTCCTTCATTGTTGCATCATTGAAGAGAACATAAGCAGAAAAATCCACTCAATCATGGCTACAAAAGAAATATCATTATTTTTCATACTTTTATAAGGACAACCAACGTTTTTGTAGTTGTGCAATAGAACACAATATGATAAGAGTTTATATACACTATATGCAACATTGCAACAGCATCTTCTTGAATAGTTTACATGTTGAATATAGATAATTATTCTCATAATATATAAACTCACTTTTCATGATTTACCAGAGGTGGACCCATATGTGGAAGGGTGGGGTGCACTTAACTTCGGAATAATTTGTATATATGTATATATTTTAAAAGGATCCCTCAAACATAATTGTTGAACATCATCATTTGGTCAGCGTGCCCCTTATGCCCTTCAGCGCACAGGCGGGTGACCTGAGTTCGAGCCTCGATTACAACATTTTGTTTTTAGTTGACAATTAAAAATATGCATAGAATGTGTAGGTGCTATGCAAAGTGGTGCCAAAACCACCATTCCGCAGAGTGAGCTTCATCCAGTGTTACATCACATCACTTCGACTAACGCTCATCTACATCAAATTCTGGATCCATCTCTGAATTTACACATATACCCTTGTGATTTAAACAAAGGGGAAATTAAATGGAAACAAGAAAAGGGGAAATCTTGGAAAAAGGCAAATAGAGATGAAAAAAAAGTATAGAACCAATCAGTAGTAGTAATTATTTAATGACCTCTCCTGATTCTGCTGCAGAAGTGGGACTTAAAATAAAATGGAAGTCAATATTGGAATTAGCAAGCTGTATTAAGCATTACTTTAATCAGGGGAATCATTAGCACGTCAAGCCACTCGTGCACAACCAATTACATCTGTCAATTGAATACTTATTTATATAATTAATTCGATTGGATCTCTGTTTGTTTAGATCTCAAATATTATTTCTAACACTTACCTATTTATCTCATAATTTTCCTTTTGGACTTTTCCATTACATATTTGTATGGTTGGCCAACGGGACGGGTCTGGGGCGGGTCTCGGTGGGACGGGACCCGGCGGACTGACGGGTTTTTTCTGTGTCCCGTCCCGGTCCCGTCGGAAAAAGGGACCGATATTATCGGGATCGGGTTTTTTCCGGTTTTTTTTACACTTAATTTTAAAAAAACATATAAACAAGATAGTGTAATAAAAATATCTCAATGCTGTTTTTGTGCCTCTTATATTATTTAATAGAAATATGATTTTTTTGTAATACAATTGTCAAAATTGCAACTTTGTGGTGTTGAAAGTTGCAAATAACATAGTAAAATTGCAATTAAAAAAATTACATATTTAAAAACACCTTCTCTAGTTTCTTTATAATTTCTTGTGGTTCTTCGGTTGGAATTGGTATTTGTTTGTCAAATTGCCAGCCGTCGCTTCCACCTCCGTCGGATAAGATTTCGTTGTAGTTTTCGTCTTCATCTTCTTCGTTGATCTCCGGTTGACCGCACCTTCTCTGCTCCGCTCGTATCCAATCTCTGAATTATACTGCAATCTCCAAGCTGTCTTCCGCTAATGAGTGTTTGTGCTCTCCTATTTGAAATTTGCCGGCCGAAAAAGCGCTTTCAGACGCTGTTGATGACGCTTGAATGTTTAACACATCTCGGGCCATCTTTGATAGTGTCGGAAATGTCTTCTCATTCTTCCTCCAGTATTTCAGCAAGTCTTCACGTCCTTCTTTATTGAGAACTGCTTGGTACGGTACAACACCCTGCAAAACAAAAACATCAAACTCGCTAACTTGGTTAGTAGTGTTACCACTATACATTCTATTTCTAAAACTTTCAATACTAGCCGCAGTTACAACATGTCTTTTCTGAGGTTGTGTTAAAGAAGAAGAAGATGGTATGGAAGCCAATTGGTTGCTAACACTTTCTAGTTGGTAATGCCTATATACTTTTTTGCATTCATCTTGTATGCTAGACAACACTTCTTCTTTAGTTTGTTCAATAGGTGGTGGGTCATTTGGATTTTTTGGAGTTGGAGGTGGAAGTACTGTTATACAATTATAAATAGTTTCAATTAGTGCTTTACAACCATCTATTTTAATAGTCGGATTTAATACATCACCAATAATATAAATAGTTGGAATATAAATAAAATATTTTTTTAATTTGATAAACATTTTTTTAATAGTGCCTTATAAACTGGTTTTTCCATATATTCACTAAGTAATAAAAATATTAGAGTTATATAAAACAACATAGTAGAAATAGTAGGATAATATATACCGAAAAATTATTTTGTTGCTTGAATTTTTTTTCTAAAAATACAATAAGTTCTGAATTTTTTTCTCAATCGTTATCCACAACCATATCATTTATCAAACACTAATACATGCCCAACCATCCATACATGCACAAATATAATTATTTAATTTTTTTGTGAATCTCCATTATGAACAGATTATGACTTATTATCCTTGTGTTCCGCTCCTCCAGCTAAGACCACCTCAATAACCCATGTTCAAAATTTAATGACAATGAAGATTAAACAAGTGGAAATTATTATAGACCTTGCAGGCAAAATATGTAGCAGCTTACCAAATTCCAAGAAATGCTCATGTTACTATCTTATGCTCATGATAAGATTCTTATTCCCAACACCATTTCTTATTTATTTCCCTTATAAATAAATGACATTACTTGAGTCTTATTAATTGTCCATCACAAATATAGTGTTTTCTCCCAAACCGTATGTGATCACAAATATAGAGAGTAGAAGAAAATAAAACACCAACAATGCCTACTACTTGTTCAAAATCCAACCACTTTCGATCGATCAGTTTGCCCGGAAGATCACATTCGAACCATGTTCGATCAATCAGTGTGCCTGGAAGTTCGCATCAAAGCACTGAAAAACTTAAAGAGGCCATCAATAATCTCAAAGCATTGGAAATATCAACGTCATCGTCAGCAGAGGCTATGTACAACGGTCTACTTGGTCTAGAGGAGTTATACAAGTGCGTAAACGTTCTACTTAACTTGCCTCAAACCCTTCAAGCCTTCTCCCAATATCGTCTTGGGAAAATGGTGGAAGATTTATTGGATAAATCTGTGAGGCTTCTTGATCTTTGTGGCACTACAAGGGAACTAGTCTTGCAATATAAAGAGAATGTTCGAGATCTTCAATCCTCTCTCAAAAGGAGGAAGAAAGATTCAACAACAGAAACCAGCATGACCAAATTCACCTCTTTCAGCAAGAAGATTAAGAAGGATGCTAAACGGTTAGTCGTGGTCCTAAAGCAAATGGATCAGGAGACTGAACGGTCATTCATACCCAAAGATGCAGATCAACACACAGTAGATATGATTAATACACTTAAGGAAGCCAATACGGTGCGCGTTTCCATTTTTCAAATGTTCTTGTCCTTCTTGTCTGTTCCACTTTTGAAGCCAAAGGTATCTAAATGGTCATTGGTTTCAAGATTATTGGTGAACAAGGGAAGATTAGCATGTGAAGGCCAAGAAGAAAAAATGAACTTGGAAACTAGGCTGGAACCATTCGACGCTCACCTTGACAACTTCGAAAATGGCTTGGAAGGAATATATCGATGCATGAGTAGATCGCGGAGCTCTCTCCTGAATATTTTGAAGGAACTTGGATTTAGTACACCTATGTGGTTCAACCTGGAATTATGTAAAGAGAAAAAAGAGACAACTGTCGAAAAGCTCTTTGGAGAGTACATGTGTCTCTTCAGAAAAAGTCCTAATATTAGAGCTTCTCATTATAAAAGTGTACGTTCTTTTTAGGAGAATAAAAAGGTAACGCTGCAAAAACTTGTGTACTTCAGCGGAATAATCCTGAGAAGAGAAGAAGAAAACGATCTTCTATGAAACATTTGGAACAATCTTTTATATAGATACGATCATATACTGTTAATTATACAATGTAATTCATGTTTGAAGCATGTGATTGCACTATTTCAGTAATGAAACAAATACGGTAAATTTTGGGGAAATGTGTGTTCTTGATTCATGTTTACAATCACAAGTAGGTTATTTGTTTCCTACTCTATGACTAAAAAGGATGGAAGAACAATCCACAAACAATGAATGTTACAGTGATCTATGATCAATTATCTTTTATAAATTTGACGACATTGTCACTATTAAGAAAGTTGCATAACGGTCACGTCCTAATTGTTGTGATCGTTCTTTCAAATTATCGAACATAGCGTTTTGAAGTATATTTATGAAGTTTTTGTCTACGTCCAAGTTTTCTTTTTCATAATTTTTTTTACTGTGTAGTACGTATCCTTCATTCTTTCTCTAAAAGTATACAAGTCTATGAAAACCGATTGATGGGGTGTACGTGGACATGATTCGTCTATGACACTGGATGATTTACAACAATAGGCTTGGAGTTAAGTGATTTTGAACTTTTGACGTTCCTTGTCCAATGAATATTTTATTCGAGACATTGTATCAAAGGGGTTACACTATTATTGTGAAGAAAGTGTTTACACATGATAAGCAAGCTGATATAAAGACCAAGCCAGTCCCTAGTAGAGCCCTTGCAAGGACTGAGGTTGACACAGAGAGATGTTATTCATGTTGATGAAGAGAATTCAAGCCAAGGACAAAATTTCTTGCTTGTATCTTGAATTTTGTGAATCCTAATTATGTAAAATTTCGTAGTAAGTTTGGGAAATCCATTGTCCTTCTAAATAGGTGTAGGAAACTTGTTGTCCTTATAGGTTTGTGAAACCTATTACCTTTGTAGGTTTGGAAAATAATTGTTCTTGTTGGTTTGGGAACTACTTGGGATTTATATAATGGAATTGTAATTGGAGATTTCTTGTACTATATTTTTTCTCTCTCATATAGCTAGTGAAACTCTCTCTACTACTGCCTCTAGGACGTAGGCTAGGCCGAACCATGAACTATATTCTTGTGTTATTTCTTCTTCCTCTATTTTTTTTTTTTTGTATAATTATGTGTGAGCACAACAAGTGCAGGAAATAGGAAGTAATTAAATATTACAATCGCTTAGAAATGATAAACTACTAGAGACTACTAAGATTACAACAAAAAACTTATAATCTTCAGTTAGCAAAACTGGAAATAAAAACAAACACGAACTCTTTGTCTTGGTTGAGTCGAGTGAGGGCACTTTGTCTTTAAGACAAGATTGCCATGTATATATCCTTTTACGATAGGGGCAATAGTCTCCCAAAATAAAACAATAACTTAACAAATGAGCAAAGGAGACTCAAGTGTTACCTTTGAAGAACTTTGAGTATTGAACGGATGCCAAAGGGAAGAAGATTTCAGAAAAAAATATTTTCAAGTGTTGAACAATTGAGCCAAAGGCTTCAATTTATAGTGTAAGAAGGATGGCTTCTCAACTAGCCAACTAATGGCTTTTAATTGCCATGTAAAGGCACTTAGTGAGGAGTTACATTCAGCCAAGTAAATGACTGAATTCATGTGCCAAGTAATAGAGATTCAAACCAACCCAAAAGGTAGAAACTTTCTGCCTTCCGCCGTGAGCTGGAACGTTGGCGTTGCAGCTCTTTCCCAATTTTATCATTCCTGAAACTTCAGGGACCAAACTGTAAATACTAAGCAATTTGGGGTCCAAAAAGATAATATCAGAAGAAGCCCCACAGCCCAACAACCAAGCCCAGCCCAGCCCGACCAGACCCAACCCGCCCCGTCCAGGGCGGGTGGCGGCGGCGCGCGTGTGGGCCTAACCTTGAACCTAAGCACACTTAGGTCCTCCCCCTTCAAACACATGGGTTACCCCTTGGGGTCCCAAACCCTTATCCACTTTTAAGGCTTATAAAATGAACAATTCTTCATTTTTCCACTGATGTGGGAGATTTGTTCGACACCATATTTTTCATGCCTCAAACACCTTACTTTGTGGATCAATATCTCTTTCATTTCTTAACGAAATTTGACGATCCTTGGCCCTACGGTCATCTACTCACATAATAGATTATTCACGTATGAAGAACCAAAGTCTCTAACATGAGGAACCCTAGTGTTTAAGTCAATAAAGATGGGTGGACGCAACCCCCATCAAATGCAAAATTCCAATAATTCCCTCTTGAAAGAGATTTTGGCACACTCACAAGGTGCCTATTTCCACCAATCTTTCAGCGGACAGATGTTGCATCTGGATAGGTAGCTTCCGCTTTGAACCTTCCATAGTTGAGTACCATCAGACTTACTTACTGTGCAGTGAACATGATGTCTTAAACCATCACTGTTTAGTGTAAGCCAAGTCAATGGTACCAACACAACAACTTACCTTACTCTGTTCTTCTTAATGTTTTGTCCGTTGTGGTCGTGGACACTCTTGGATTCTTAAATGCGTTCATTTGAGGTGGCCTATCCTCGCACTTAAATAGATGGTATCCTACAAGGTATCCTGCTATACCCCACTTCACAAGTGCTAGAAACCATTAAAAATTTTTGCAAACTTAACCTCAACAGTTGAGAATCATTAAAAGTTTTGGAAACTTAACCTTTACCCACACTGCAGATATCACATAATGTCTATCGCGGGAACGACTTTGAATTTACATTTCATTACCGAAATCATAATCTGAACTGCTCTTGCTCCCCCCGAAGTGCTCAGTTGAACCTATACAACTTAGTTTTCCCATTGAACTTAATTCATGGGATCTCCAGTTAGTAAGGTTAGGTTACCGCCGTATTGGTCCTTAAAGCTTGGGTTTTATGTAATCAATGGATACTATACCCGTAGTGATCAATGGATACTATACCCGTAGTGATCAGCTGCCTAACGGTCTTATGTCTCCGTCGAATATAACGAGACTTGCCGTTGTACATAGAACTTTGTGCCCTTCCTAGAGTCGACTTGCTGTCGCAGTGGATCATTACAGAAGGTATGGGTTTGTCCCAACATGAGACATCCTCTAAGAAGTCGTGAAGCCACTCAGATTCTTCTCCTGCTTTGTCTAAAGCGATAAACTCCAATTTCATCGTGGATCGGGCGATGCAAGTTTGCTTAGAGGATTTTTAAGACACAGCCCCACCACCAATTGTAAATATACACCTACTGGTGGACTTGGTATTCTCTATATCAGATATCTATTTTGCATCATTGTACCCCTCTAGTACAGTTGAATATCTCGAATAATGCAACTCGTAAGTTAGCCTGTATTTCAGGTACCGTAGTACCCGATTCAAAGCTTTCCAATGATCATTACTTGGATTACGGGTAAACCTAGCCAACTTGTTGACTGCATAAGCGATATCAAGTCGGGTGCAGTTTGTTATGTACATCAAACTCCCAATCACCTGCGCATATCGCTCCTAGTATACGGGCGCACCACGATTTTTATCAATTTTCTGATTCATATCCAATGGTGACTTTATCGGCGAACTGTTGAATATCTCAAACTTTCTCAACACATCCTCGATGTAGTGAGACTGAGACAAGACCAGTCTGTCAGACGTCTTAGAGATCTTGATCCCTAAGATGACATCTGCAATACCCATATCCTTTATGTTGAAGCATTGTTTCAATATATTCTTAGTCTCTAGGATCAAGCTAGGACTACTCCCTGTGATCAACATGTCGTCTACATAAAGGCATATCATAACGAACGAGTCAGAATTACCTTTCATGTAGACACATTTTTCACACTCATTAATGGAGATACCCTTCGATAGTAGAGTACTATTAAATTTTTCGTGTCATTGCTTTAGGGCCTGTTTCAGCCCGTACAGAGATTTGACGAGTCGACAGACTTTCTTCTCTTGCCCTGGAACCACATACCCCTCGGGTTGGAACGTTGGCACCGTGAGCTCTTCCCAATTTTATCTTTTCTGAAACTCCAGTCCAAACTGTAAATACTAAGCAATTTGGGATCCAAAAAGATAATATCAGAAGAAGCCCCACAGCCCCCGGCCCGGGCGGGTGGTGGCGACGCGCGTGTGGGCCTAGCCTTGAACCTAAGCACACCTAGGTCCTCCCTCCTTCAAACACATGAGTTACCCCTTGGGGTCCCAAACCCTTATCCAGTTTTGAGGCTTATAAAATGAAAAATTCTTCCTTTCCCCATCGATGTGGGAGATTTGTTCCACACCTATTTTTCATGTCTCAAACACCTTACTTTGTGGACCAATCTCTTTCATTTCTTAACGAAATTTGACGATCCTTGGCCCTACGGTCATCTACTCACATAGTAGATTATTCACGTGTGAAGAATCAAAGTCTCCAACATGCGGAACCCTAGTGTTTAAGTCATTAAAGATGGTGGTCGCAACCCCATCAAAGACAAATTTCCAACATTATGTGTTCCACGATCTTCCGCATCAAATTCCATTTTCAAGTTTCTCTCTAAACACTTGTTAACCTTCTCTTATAGGTTATTCCTGAAATAGTGTTTATATTAATGTAATTTAATTTGTTTCTTGTTTACTCGTCCTATATTAAGGAGACAGGATTAAAAAAAATTCACAACAATAACATAATCATCATATGATTCCCTATTTCGGAAGTGGCTCCTCTCCAGTCCCCTTACCCTCCATTTCCCCCAATCCCCCTCTTGATTTGTGAAATGTGTCCCTCTAATAAATGCACGGCTCAGATTCCTTATTTTAAGTAGTTGTTGTAAACACACCCCTATATAGTATCCGATTTTGCACTAATAATTCATATTCGATTAAGCTTTCTTCTGCCCAGTGCTAAACTATTGTATTCTTAGTTGCTAATTTTCTCTCATTAACTCCATTTAAAAATATTAGAATATGTTGTTCCGGCATTTAAAATTTAAACTTTATGAATTCGATCTTTAAAGTTTTTAATTTTAAATTCATTTATATTTTAGTTAATTTTTACACATAAATTAATATTTCGCTTCGAAAATATTTGATTTAAATAAATTCGGTGCTGTAACTATTAGCACGTGTGCTACTTTATATTTCACCATATTTAGTCTTATATAATTATGGTAGAATTAGGATCCCTATTGTATAAGGATTCCACATTGTACACATATATATACTTTGTATTAATGAGAAAGGCTCCCCAACGGAGATTAATATAATTCTACATGGTATCAGGAACCAAAATTCCTCCCTACCCTAAATAATAAAATCGGCAGCCTCCATTTAATTTTTCCGGCGCCAATCCGGCCGTATACCACCGGTATACCGTCGATATACGTTGATATACTCTTCGTACAATGACCAAGAACTCCACAGCCTCGTATACCTCGGATATACACCTAATATACATAATTATCTTCTTCTAAAATCCCTCCCAAAGGTAGTAGACACCCCCCCCCCTAGCTGACATACGCTTCGGCTACGCCCCGAACCACCAAAGTTGTTCAGTTTCTTCCTCTTCTTGCTGTCCGAAAACCACTAATGGCAGAATATACACATAATGGATATTGTGCCAGCAACATAGGCAACATAGGCAACAACGGGATCTGGGCCGCCCACAACAACCCAGAACCCTCCGCCCACAGAGAACACTGGCTGAGGCAGCAGCCCAGCAGCTGGGATCACCTCTGACGGACCGCTTCCACGAGGCCCACCATCAGGCAGCCCAGCAGACCGGACCTGCCCAGTCGATGGGCCTCCATCTTTCGGTCCAGCCTTCTGAGGCCCAACAGTGGAGTCCAACTTCCAGATAGGGAGTCTAGCTTCCTCAGGCCCAATTGATTGGAGCCCAACAGCCCACTCCGACCCCTCTTCAATCCAAATTGGATCAGGCTTTCACCACATTGACTCATCGGCAACCCGATAATGCGTGGTATATGGATACGGGCGACACGTCTCACCTCACCAATAATTCTGATAATCTTACTCAACTGAGAAATTTAAATACTCCACAGTCTATTATGGTCGGTAACAGTCATCGCATTCCAATTCAAGGATTTGGCCACACCCTTACCCCAACACCACATCCCAACTTCTCTCTTAAAAATGTCCTTTATGCCCCACACATCATCAAAAATCTAATCTTTGTTAGAAAATTTACCACTGATAATTATGTCTCAATTAATTTTGACCCGTTTGGATTTTCTATAATGGACCTCCGTATCGGAAAACTCCTTACGAGATGCAACAGTGAGGGGGACCTATATCCCTTCCTACCCATATCCGCTGCTAGTGTCACTCATCCCACCGTTTTAACAACCATATCTCCCTCAACGTGGCATAGTAGACTTGGTCATCCGGGTTCTCACATTTTTTATTCTCTTAGAAATCAAAATTTAATCTTGTGTAACAAAGGGAACCTCTCTCATAGTTGCTCCTCGTGTCAGTTAAGGAAACATGTTAGACTACCATTTATGCCTTCTATGAGTACTGCTTTCTCGCCCTTTGATATTATTCACGCTGATCTATGGACATCTCCCATAACTAGCAACTTAGGCCACAAATATTATATGGTATTGTTGGATGATTTTTCTCACTTTCTTTGGGTCTATCCACTCAAACTCAAATCTCAAGTGTTCTCCAAATTTGTTAAGTTTCGTACACTTATCAAAATGCAATTTGAAAAAGACATAAAATCGTTTCAATGTGATAATGGTCGTGATTTTAATAATTCCATATTTCATAAATTGTGTGCGGATAATGGCATGGTCTTTCACTTCTCGTGCCCCCATACCTCCCCTCAAAATAGAAAAGCCGAAAGAATTCTCCGAACCATTAATAATATGATTCGTACTCTCTTTTTTCATGCGTCTCTCCCCCTACTTTTTAGGTATATGCACTAATAATGGTAGAACACATTCTCAATATTTTACCTATCCGTGCGATTCAAAATAAGACACCCACCGAAATTCTCTACCGTCGGATCCCTATCTATGACCAGCTTAGAATTTTCAGTTGTCTGTGCTACCCTAATCTAACATCCACGGCCCCCTACAAATTGGCACCTAGATCTACTCCGTGCGCCTTCCTAGGTTTCCCGTCAAACCATAGGGGGTACTTGTGCTATGAGCTCTCCACCGATAAAAACATAATTCTCGCCACGTCACTTTTGTTGAGTATGTTTTCCCGTTTGACAATATTAAAAAATTTCGAGTCTCTGATTACCAATTCTTTGAAGATTCAGACCCATCACCGTTTGTCCAACAAGCATTCCATCAGGCTGCCACTATTTCGGTGGCGGTAGACGCACAAACTGCCACCACCAGCGGTCAGGTTGTCAACTCTCCAACTCCTCCAATCAGATATGCCACTACCCCATCTCCGACAGAACCACTGTCTCATGTGCCATGTCTGCCATACGCCTTCGTTCCCTGCCTCAGCTCAGACCTGGTACCATCGACCTCCCTCAACCATCCCGAATCAGAACCCAAAAGCCCTATCATCACCAACCCTTCCCTTGGTCGTCACAGTAACCCACCGTCATCTCCGACACCAACTACACCCTGGAAATCTTCCCAGACACCAACAGATACTCTCCACCCCTCCCCGTCACCAAACTCCAGCTCCCAAATCTCTGCCACCCAAAACAGTGACTATCCCAATTCAGACCCCAACCCCCGCATCCCGGCACCACCATCCCGATCTACCCCTACCCCTACTCACCACATGGAAACCCGTGCTAAACACGGAATTTTCAAACCTAAGTTCATTTTAACTTGTGTACACAAAACATATCCCCCATTCCCAAAAATCTCAAATTAGCCAAACAAGACCCAAATTGGAATGCGGCCATGCGTGAGGCCCCACAGTATGTATGTCATCTCCGTAAGTCACTTTATGGTTTAAAACAAGCCCCTAGAGCGTGGTATGATCGCTTTGCACAGTATATCATGCAGATTGGGTTTGTATACAACAAGTGTGATAATTCTCTATTTATTTTTCATAGAGGTAGTAGCATGTCTTATTTATTGTTGTATGTTGATGATATTTTGCTCACTGCCTCGTCTGACTTGTTGAAAAATGAGATCATTGCACTTCTCAAACCAGAATTTGCTATGACTAACTTAGGGTGGTTGAGCTATTTTTTTGGAATTTCAGTGACCAGGTCTGCAGATACTATGTTTCTTTGTCAGCGTAAGTATGCAAAAGAGACTGTATACATGGATAAAATGGCAAATTACAAGATCATGTCTACTCTAGTTGACTCTAAATCAAAGCTGTGTTCTTTGGATGGTGATACTGTGTCAGATCCCACTCTATACAGGAGTCTTGCAAGTGCACTACAATACATCACTTTTACCAGTCCTGATATTGCTTATGTTGTTCAGCAGGTATGCTTATTTATGCATGCCCATAATGAGCCTCATTTTACTGCCCTTAAACGTATCATCTGATATGTTAAGGGCACGCTTGATTATGGTTTACATCTATACCCCTCAGCACCGACTAGGTTGTTGTCCTATACGGATGCTGATTGGGCAGGTTGTCCGGACACGCGATGTTCCACCTCAGGCTACTGTGTGTTCTTAGGGTATAATCTTATTTCTTGGTCTGCCAAGAGACAAGCCACTTTATCCCGGCTAAGTGCAGAAGCAGAATACAGAGACGTTGCTAATGTTGTTGCTGAAATTTGTTGGCTCCGAAACCTTCTTTTGGAGCTTCAGTGTCCATTATGTAAGGCGTCTTTAGTTTATTGTGATAATATATCCGCCATATATCTATCTCATAATTCGATTCAGCATCAGCGAACCAAGCACATTGAGATGAACATACACTTCATTCGTGAGAAGGTCGCCCTCGGTCATGTCAAAGTATTGCATGTGCCTTCTTCATATCAGTATGCAGATATATTCACAAAGGGCCTTCCTAGACAACTCTTTCTCGACTTCAGATCCAGTCTTAGCTTCTGGACTCCTCCCGCTCCGTCTGAGGGGGTGTATTAGCACGTGTACTACTTTGTATTTTATCATATTTAGTCTTATGTAATTATGGTAGAATTAGGATCCATATTGTATAAGAATTCCACATTGTGCACCTATATATAATTTGTATTAATGAGAAAGGCTCTCCAAGAGAGATTAATACAATTCTACAGTAACATTGAATATGCCGTCTGTTAAAGGTTGATATTTGACAAATCAAAATTATAAAAAACTAACAATGAGTTTGTTTAAAGTTTTAAAATTACACCGAAAAGAAAATGAAAAGTCAAAAATGATCTTTAACTACTCTTACCGTCTCAAATTATTTATCGTGGTTATTAAAAATAGTTGTGTCAAATTATTTATCGTTTAGAAGCTTAAGGCAACATTAATTAGTTCTTCCCCATTTTATCCTAGTAGAATATTTTCATTAACGGAGATGCCACATAAAAATAGAATAAACATTTAATGGAGAGAGATTATAATTTAGATATAAATAAAAGTAAAATAGATAAAAATTCAGGAACGTGAAACAAAAAAGCAGGAGTATCTGGAATAATTTTATCAATACTCGGGAGTATTGGTTTTATTCTCTGTGGGGATATGTTTGAAAGAAGAGATTCTGAGCCGTGTATTTATTAGATGGACACATTTCATAAATCAAGAGGGGAACTGGGAAATGGAGGAAAAGCGCACTGGAAAAGAGCCGCTTCCCCCTATTTCTACATGGCTTCATTGAAAGTAGCAGTCGATTCCCTATTTTCTTGCCGATTATGAAGTTGTTATTAGGCATCTCATAGCCATGTGCACACTGGCTAAGATTTTGCATAATGTGTACTGACATCTTATCAGTGGTGATTCAGAATTTTGTTTTTATTAACACATTATAAAATTTGTCTTTAGATATTAAATCTCTAATATTCTAGTGGAAAGAAAGACGTGCAGGATTGTGGTAAATATTAAAATTGACAAAATGTAGATGGACGTACGTATATAATGAATAAAGTTGGTTGTATGTATTTAATTTATATAGTGCATGACTTCATGAGTGGCTTATTCTAATAACGTTCCTTGTCCTGTTAGCTACAGCCACACCCCACAGCTATATGAGACGGGAAATGTCGCTACAAACGTAAAGCTACGAAGAAATGCAAATTCTGGTAGAGATGCAAAAACTCGACAAAAATGCGAATAAATAAGGCTGTTTTTGTCATTTTGACTTGGAAAAATTGGTGGATTATAAAAGCCAGAACCAAGTGAGTTTACTGCACCAGATATCATAATTTACGCATTTCGAGATTGTTGGGAGTTTTTGCTCTATGGTACTTTATAATGCAGTACGGGAAGTATATAACTATTACAAGTATTTGAAAGGATAAACAAAGATTCAATAATTCAACTAGAAATCTGAAAATTACAATAGTTACACACGAAAACTGGAAATTCCAGTTTTGTCGAAGATGGAAAAATGGAAATTGTTTTTGCTGAGTCGAGTGTAGCACTCTGTCCTTAAGACAATATTGCCCCGTATGTATCCTTTATACGTCCTGGACAATTTGTCTCCCAAGATAAAACAACAATGGAACCCTTGAGCAAAGGAAACTCAAGAGCTACCGTGAAGAATATTGAGTAACGAAATGATGCTTGGAAGTTGTAGGAAGAAAACTGTTTTCGGTTGTGTATTTTCGTGCACTGTTTTTGGTGTTCTCCTTGGTGCTCAACAATGGTGTAAGGGGGTGTTTATATAGGTGAGGGAGGGGCTGATTACTGCCCTCCATAACAGCCAAATAATGGCCATTATGAAGGTAGTAAAGCCACCAACATAAATGGAGAAAAGACCAACGGATTTGGCCATTATAGGAGGAGTGATTCACCAAAATAAATGGTTGAATTGAGTGCTTAACAACTTGCTTTGTTGTCCCGTTCTCGGAAACTTGAGGGACCAAACTGTACATCTTGACCCACAGCGCACGGCCCACAACCCGTGACCCGTGACCCGAGAACTCGAGAACTCGAAACCCGAAACCCGAAACCCGGAACCGGACCGGACGGGCGGGCGGCGGCGGCGCGCGTGTGGTCTTTCCTCGAGCCGAAGCACATCTAGGTCCTCCCTCCTTTAAACACATGGGATACCCCTTGGGGTCCCAAACCCCAAACCAATTTCGAGTCTTATATACACAACAATTCTTTCTTCCTCTACTGATGAGGGAGAATTGAACACAATACCACACTTTCCATGCTTCAAACACCTTACTTCGTGAACTAATATCTCTTTCATTTCTCAATGAAATTTGACGATTCTTGGCCCTACGATTATCTACGTACTTAGTAGATCATGCATGTGTGAAGAGCCGGATTCTCCAACATACGTAACACTAGTGTTTAAGCCGTTAAAGTTGGTCGGTCGCAACTCCCGCCAAAGGCTAATTTCCAACAGAGATTTAATTTATATGAATTTTAATTAATATATTTTTTTAAATCATCATATATGAATGACCTCTATGAACGGCTCGACTCAATAAGAGCATACAAATCTGTACACTAATCCTCTTCTTAAGCTCTTGGAACTATCTTTTATAATTACCAGCTAGACGTGGCCTATATTCATAGCATATCTTAATAGACCATAGATCAAAAACGGTAATATCTCAAAGCTGGGAGAACGCATGATTATGAAACTCATTTAGGAGCGTAAAACTTTTGGAGAAAAGTTTCAACTATATAGACATATTGATGGACGTCTCAATAGAGGTACTGCTAGCAATATGTGGAATCCGGAAACTCATCCATAATCGGGAGCATAATAGATCTTGTGAAAGCTTAACAGTCACACCTGAATGATCTTACTCTCATGAAAGACATAGAATGGTCCGTATATCGATATGATTCATCTTAGGTAAAGAACTTGAAATTATACAATAATATATACGGCTGTGTATACCGTGTATATCACGGAATCCCATGACAAGTTGGAGACCATGATACACACGGTATACACAGCCGTGTATATTGATTTTTGGTAACATGTTATTTGTATTTAATTAGCATTGTATACTTACCATAATTGTAGAATTCTTGTACAAATAGAATAAGGTTTTGAGAGTAGAATATGAATAAGATTTTTCATATTATGGAAATTGTAAATTGGATATATACTCATTCATTAATGAAAATAATCAAGGGATTATTTCTTTCATGGTATCAGAAGTCTAGGTCTAAACTTACTTCTCGATTTTCCTCTCTTCCGCTGCCTCGTTTTCCGTGTCCCTTCTCGGAATCCGTGCCACCTTACCTACTCTCTTCCTAAATTTTCTTCTAAATTCCTCATTCACCTATTGTTCTTTCGTTATGTCTACGTCAAAAAACACGTTTCATCCTGCCCTTGCTGTTTCTAACATCAAGAACCACATCCCTATTATTCTTGAGATGGAAAATGTCCAATATGCGACATGGGCAGAATTGTTTAAAATTCACGCAATCTCACATCAAGTCCTCTATCACATTATTCCTCCAGTTGTCCCTACACCCGAGGATCCTCAGTTATGGATCACTCTTGATGCTATCGTCCTTCAGGTGATTTACTCCACTATTTCTACTGACCTTTTTACATACGATCATTGAACCAGACACTACGGCTATGGCTACCAGGAATAGATTGCGTGATATATTCCAGGATAACCAACATTCCCAAGTAGTCACCCTTGAGCAAGAATTTTCACAAGTCAGCATGGAAGATTTTCTGAATGTTTTAGCTTATTGTAAACAGTTGAAGGAATTGGCGGACCAACTTCGTAACGTTGGCACTCCTGTTACCAATAATCGTCTTGTTCTAAAATGGTTTCAAGCCTATCTAAGGCCTATAATGGCGTTGGAACTCTACTCCGCCAAAGTAATCTACTTTCCCCCCTTTTATCAAGCCCGTTCGATGCTCACGTTAGAGGAAGACGGCTTGGCCAAGAAGGCGGCTACCAGTGTAAGTTTTGTGGCCATGATGACTACGTCCGATAACTCGCATGGTTTTGTTGACAATTCTGGCCAAAACTTCAATAACAATGGCTGTAAAAAGGGTCAAAACCGTAAAAATAATGGCAACAACAGCGGCGATACAAACAGCGGTGAGGGAACAGTAGCAACGCCGGCAGTGGGACTTAGGGTACTAGGCCCCAGCCCACCTGGTATCAGCCCTAGGCCCCTTGGCAGTGGGCCTGGACTAGTAGCCCAGTCCAACCTATTGCCCGCCTAGTTATTTTCTGGGAAATTGGGCCCCGGTCCCGCCCAATCACATGCCTAATTTTCCAGGTCCTTACGGCAACTCCCAGCAGCGATCTGGGTCGGGTCAGCATGGGGGTCTGCTTGGGCCTCGGCACCCACAGGCCTTTACTACTATGGGCCTGAATCCTACCCCGACACCCACCGATATTGAGGCAGCCATACATGCACTTGGATTAAATCCTCCAGACGTGAATTGGTACATGGACACCTACACCACTTCTCACATGACGTCTGACCAATGTACTCTCTCATCTTATTTCAATTTGAGCAAAAATAGTGGCATTATTGTTGGTAATGGCAACTCAATTCTAATTCGTGGTTACGGTAATACAACTTTGTCTCCCCCTCCCATCCACCTCTTGTCTTGAAAATTACCTTCTATGCCCCTACCTTAATAAAAATTTGGTGTCTGTCCGAAAATTCACCACTGATAATTGGGTTTCTGTTAATTTTGATCCATTTAAGTTTTCTGTGAAGGATTTCAAAACAGGGATATCTCTCATGAGATGCAATAGTAGGGGAGATCTTTATCCAATCACGCCCGCCACCAGTTTCTCGAGTCAAGCCATGCCATCGACTTTTGCAGCTCTAGCTCCTTCCTTGTGGCATGCACGTTTGGATCACCATGGGTCGTCAATTGTTTCTTCTTTGCATAAAACAATTTTATTTCTTGTAAGGGTACACATAGTACTCCAATTTGTCATTCATGTCCGTTAGAAAAATATGTTAGATTACCATTTGTAGCATTTACTTCTCGTACTTTGATGCCTTTTGACATTATTCATAGCGATTTGTGGACTTCTCCCGTTCTAAGTTCTGTGGGCCATCGTTATTATGTTCTATTTTTGGATGATTATTTTAATTTTGTATGGACCTTTCCGTTAGCAAAAAAATCTCAAGTTTTTTTTCACATTCTTAAAATTTAGAGCATTCATCCATACCCAATTCGAACGGAAAATCAAAAATATTCAATGTGATAATGGCAAAGAATATGATAATGGGTTGTTTTGGGTATTTTGTGATGCTAATAGCATATTTTTTCATTTCTCTTGTCCTCATACGTCCTCACAAAATGAGAAAGCCGAACGAAAAATTCATACCATTAATAATATTGTCCAAACTTTATTGGTTTATGCTTCCGTACCCCCTTCCTTTTGGCATCATGCTCTACAAATGGCTACGTATCTCCTTAACATACTTCCTACCAAAGAATTGACATATGCATCTCCTCTTAATATCCTCTATAATAAGAATCTTTTGTATTCACACGACCGTGTATATCACGGAATCCCATGACAAGTTGGAGACCGTGATATACACGGTATACACAGCCGTGTATATTGATTTTTGGTAACATGTTATTTGTATTTAATTAGCATTGTACACTTATCATAATTGTAGAATTCTTCTACAAATAGAATAGGATTTTGGGAGTAGAATAGGAATAAAATTTTCCATATTATGAAAATTGTATATATATTCATTCATTAATGAAAATAATCAATGAATTATTTCTTTCAGAACTATAACTCAATAATGGCAATATGAAAGCTAGACCCGAGGAGCAAAAACAACTAAGTGAAGTATAGACTCGTAGGCACATGCCATAACTCTTTATTGACTTATGAAACAATTAGGACGGAGTTGACATGCTTTTGTAGTCCTTAGACCTTATTGCTCATACAAGAGGAACATAAGACTGGAGATCGTGAAAAATGTAACTTATAATACTATTCATATAGTTTTTGAATATTTAAATTTAAATTAATATATTGAGTTGATCTAATTCAACTTAACTTCAAAAATTAGTCAAAATGACTATAGTAAAGCGAAAAAGGCCACATAATTGGAGGGAGGGACTATTTATTTGTATTAAAAGATAAGTCTATGAGGTTTCTGGTGGAGATTGTACGGATTTAGTTGGAAGCTATTGGGCATAGTCTATGAGGTTTCTGGTGGAGATTGTATGGATTTAGTTGGAAGCTATAGGGCATGGCTTTGCTTGTATCTCCTTCTACCTTTACTTGTTCTGCTAACTAATCTTGTTTGTTCTAACCATTTTTATTTTCTGCTATTTTATTTCACAAATATATATTGGCTGTAGTAATCAATAGTCTTAACTCTGACGTTATCATGTATAATCCCAATTTCATTCTCTTAAAAAAGCCATACTCGTACTTAAACTATATCTCAGTTAATGCTTGAAGTTTTTTGTTTCCCACGTTACTAGCTTGGCCATACATGTGCAGCGAGTCCTTTTTAACAAGTTTGAGGCACTAATATTATTGTAATGGTTCAAACGCAACTACTAATATTTATTTTCAATACAGTCATTTTGAAGCATGGTATCAGCAGACAATATTATATTAATTCTAAAAAATATATTATATAAAATATCTAGTTTGATAAAGAAATTATGAATTCATGTGCATCACTATTTCCAGAGTACTAGTACGCCCCCGAACATAGAAGAAGTCATGGGCATCCAATAACCTACTATGTATAAATTTTATCTTGTAAGTTAAAGACAGGTCCCTCTTTATAACTTGTCTAATTGTGGTAAATCAACCTATTAGGAGGCAGTAAACATGAAGCTTTTGTTATACGTACTAATTATTAAACGTCCATTACAAATGTAAGCTTTATTCACTTCCCATTGATCATGGATAAGATAGCTAAAAATTGTACGTAATTTATAGTGAAGATTAATCTAATTAGTAGTGCATGAGTAGCTTCACGTGCAATGACTGCTACCAAGAGAATCCTTGCAGAAGCTAATTAAATTAATGGATGATTATACAGCTAGCTAACTAAATTGTTGACTTCCATTTTACTTTAAGCCCCACTTCTGCAGCATATTCAGGATAGCTTTCATTAAAACATTTTTTGGAGCATGTTATGGAATTGAGAAATGAGAAACTATTACTAATTACTTTAAATGTTCTATTTGAAATACTGTTTTTAGTGCTTGAGGACCGTCACCCATCATTCCAGTGTCACCATCACTCTGTGCCACCACTCCAGTCAACCCCAGTGTTCCTGTTCACCCGGTCACGTCACAGATCTCCCCACCACCGTCGCTCCAATCGAACCCTGTTCTCCACACCCATCTGTCTCTGACATATCTCCCACACTCCACTAACCAGTCACCGCCACCCGTATGGAAATCCGTGCCCAACACAAGATTTTCAAATCCAAAGTCTAATTTAACCTATCCACACAAACCATATCCCCAATTCCCAAAAACCCAAAATTAACCAAACTATACCCAAATTGGAATGCGGCCATGTGTGAGGAATTTAATGTATTAACGAAACATCACACTTGAGATTCGGTTCCTAGATCGGAGAGGGTGAATGTGATCCGATGCATGTGGCTTTTTCGTCACAAATACAGAGATAATGGTGATCTAGAGAGATATAAGGCGAGACTTGTGGTTAATGGCACTAATCAGCAGGAGGGTATTGATTGTGGTGAGACATTCAGTCCGGTTGTTAAACCGACTACCATTCACAAGGTTCTGAGTATTGCTATGGGTAAGCATTGGATGATTCATCATCTTGATGTGAAGAATGCATTTCTACATGGGGATTTGAAGAAAACTGTTTACATGCACCAGCCGTCTGATTTTGTTCATCATGCAGCCCCTCAGTATGTAGGTCATCTCCGTAAGTCACTGTATGGTTTAAAACATGCCCCAGAGCGTGGTATGATCGCTTTGCACAATACATTGTGCGGATTAGGTTTGTATGCAGTAAATATGATAATTATCTGTTTATTTTTCATAGAGGTAGTAGCATTGCTTATTTGTTGTTATATGTGGATGACATTGTGCTTACTGCCTCGTCTGATTTGTTGAAAAATGATATCATTGCACTGCTTAAAATTGAATTTTCCATGACTGACTTGGGGAAGTTGAGCTATTTTTCGGGGATTTCAGTGACTAGATCTGCAGATACTATGTTTCTTTGTCAGCATAAGTATGCAGAGGAGATTGTGTACATGGCTAAAATGGCAAATTGTAAGATCATGTCCACTCCAGTTGACTCTAAATCGAAGCTTAGTGTTGAAGATGGTGATCCAGTGTCAGATCCCACTCTCTACAAGAGTCTTGTATGTGCACTACAATACCTTACTTTCACCAGTCCTGATATTGCTGATGATGTTCAACATGTATGCTTATTCATGCATGCCCCCATGGGGCCTCATTTTACTGCCCTTAAACGTATCATTCGATACGTTAAGGGCACACTTTATTATGGATTGCATATATACCCATCAGCACCGACCAAGTTGTTATTATACACGGATGCTGATTGGGCAGGCTATCCGGACACGCGACACTCTACCTCAGGTTCTTAGGGGATAATCTCATTTCTTGGTCTGCCAAGAGACAAGCCACATTATCCCATTCGAGTTCAGAAGTAGAGTACAAATGCATTTCTAATGTTGTTGCTGAGATATGTTGACTCCGAAACTTTCTTTTGGAGCTTCAGTGTCCCTTGCGTAAGGCGTCTTTGGTGTATTGTGATAACATATCCGCCATATATTTATCTCATAATCCGGTTCAGCATCAGCGAACTAAGCATATTGAGATGGATATCCACTTTGTTCATGAGAAGGTTGCTCTCGGTCATGTTAAGGTATTGCATGTGCCTTCTTCATATCAATATGTTGATATATTCACGAAAGGCCTTCCTAGCCAGCTCTTCCTCGACTTCAGATCCAGTCTTAGCGTCCGGTCTCATCCCGCTCAGACTGAGGGGGTGTATTAACCGTGTACATCATTACCATAATTAGAATATATGTCATATATTATGTAATACTTAGTGATATATAATTATGGTAGATATAGGATCCTTATTGTATTAGAATTCCACATTGTATACTATATATATTTGTATTAATGAGAAAGGCTCCCCAAGAGAGATTAATACATTCTTACAGAATTCATGTTATAAGAAAGTTAAATGGTGCACTTGGTTGAAGGTTGAGTCACTTACCTAGATAACTAGGGATCAATTTTCACTTAATACATCTTTTCCTTTTTTTTTGTTTAGTGGTGCATCTACATTCTAGAAATCCTAAATTCGCCTCTAAAGATATACCAATTAGCTTGCGATTTAGATCAAACTTAAAATACATGTGACACAAATTGACGTGTAAATTGAAGGGATATAAGTTTCTTTTGGTTAACCAAGTTGGATGAATGTTTCCTTTTGTACAAATTTAGTCCACAAAGTAAGAGGGACAGAATTTAAATAGTGAGATTAAGAAAAATGTTCATATGCCCAAACTATTCTATATATTAACTGTGAGGTACATGCCATGTAAAGTCAGGATGGCCGAGTGGTCTAAGGCGCCAGACTCAAGTTCTGGTCTTCGTAAGAGGGCGTGGGTTCAAATCCCACTTCTGACACTTTTTTTTTTATTAATTATATTGTGTCGACAAATTTTCGTCACTACTCAGTACTCAACTTGATATAGCTAGTAATTGTTGTAGTAGTATATTTTTAAGCATTTTTTGTTTAGGTTTCCTTTAAAGTCCAATTCCCAATATTCTTATTTCATTATTTTAAATAATCGGCAAACAATATGCTTATCCGACAATGTTGTTGATGTTCATCACTAGGTAAACACACATTCCAAAAATTCCAGTTTATGCGTACCTCGATTAATTTGACGGGATATATGCTATTTCCCATTAGGTGTCGATTGGGTAAGTTTGTTCACCAAACAAATGAGAAGAAATTACACATTATTTTGCCTTTAAGATTTATACCTGAAATCTCATAGTTTTCGACTGATAACTTCATTGATACTGGACCAATTGGGTGTTGGAGCTGTAATATGTCTTATCATATTTTGTTTACTGCTAAAATCTAAGATAGTGTCTCTCCAAAGTGAATGAAGTAACTTTGTTACCCTACAAATGCTAACTTCCAAATACAAGAGCCATAAATTTTAATAAAAGAAATTTTAAAAAAAAAAAGTGTCACTGAAGCTTTACTCGTGTAATGGGAATTTAACCATTTATAATTTACATAAAAAATATACAAAATATAAGTTTATATGATGAAAATAATTCCTTTGTTCTTTGGATTATGTAGCCTGCCCTTGACGGTCGGCAAACCGATATATATAATTTTTGACATTAAACTAAAACAATTGAATATGTTTTATCAAAAATGGACATTCTGTCGACATGTCTCTACAACTATCATGTGGCAGTGGTTGAACCAAAGGCATCTCATATATACATCTTTTACCTTTTTCAATTTGGCTATAGACTTATAGTTTTAGTGTCGCACCGTATAAGGCGTGAATCTTTAGTACATGTAAGGATTAAGGATTGTACCTCAATGGTCACAAGCATCTAAAGCATCCATTATTCTTTTAACAATTTGAGCATAATTCATTGTACTATGATTGTATATCCACAAGAATCTGAATCGTAATATGATTCCACTGTCTATATGATTGCGGAATAATCTGTTTGTAAAATCGGTTGAAATATAATCACTTTTAGAATGTTAAACTGACTAAATAATAATGGTCATAACAGTCCCAACTGCCAACAGGACATATTTTAATAAGCATGAATTTGGATTAGCCTCACGTATATTCCGCGCGCAGGGCCAAATCCACCACTTTTGCCTTCATCTCAGAATTTGCTATGAAAGACTTGGGACCCTTAAGCTATTTTTTGGATATATCAGTCACTCGTCATGCAAATGGTCTATTTTTTTTATCTCAGAAAAAGTATGCAACAGAGATTATTGAGAGAGCTGGCATGTCATCCTGTGAGTCTACTTCTACTCCGGTGGATACCAAACCGAAGCTGAGTTCTACGTCTGGCACCCCATACGAGGATCCCACCCATTATCGCAGTCTTGCAGGAGCACTTCAGTATATGACTTTCACGAGACCTGATATTACTTATGCAGTGCAGCATGTGTATTTGTTTATGCATGAGCCACGGATTGAGCACATACATGCGCTCAAACGCGTTATACGATACATACAGGGCACACTTGATTATGGATTGCATTTATATCCGTCCGTCGTTTCTACTCTCGTGTCTTACACAGATGCTGATTGGGATGGCTGTCCTGATACCAGATGCTCGACCTCTGGTTATTGTATGTTTCTGGGTGATAACTTGGTCTCTTGGTCTGCAAAATACCAGGCTACATATCGCGATCCAGTGCAGAGACCGAGTGTCGAGGGGTAGCCAATGTGGTGTCTGAATCATGTTGGCTGTGTAATCTTCTATTAGAACTTCACTTTCCTACTCAGAAAGCTACCTTGGTCTACTGTGATAATGTTAGTACAGTCTATCTTTCTGGAAATCCGGTCCAACATCAGCGCACTAAGCATATCGAGATGAATATTCACTTTGTTCGCGAAAAGGTAGCTCGTGGACAAGTACGTGTCTTGCATGTCCCTTTCAGGTACCAAATTGCTGACATCTTTACTAAGGGTCTTTCCTCGGTTCTATTTGAAGATTTTAGGGACAGTCGCAGCGTACGAAAACCGTCTGCTATGACTGCGGGGGTGTGACAGAAGGAGTATACACGTGATATACACGTGTATCCGAGTTCAAGTTTTAGTGTAAACTTACCATAGTCGAAGGATTCTTGTACAAGTGTAATTAGGATTTATTGTTATAATAGGAATAAGACATTTCATTTATTGTTATGAATAAAATTTTCCATAATTAGAAATTGTATATTGTATATAAATACCTCTTCATTAATGAGAATAATCAATCAATTATTTCTTTTCAATACTAATAGGATCAAATTCACTTAATGGCCACCTTATTGCAAAATCTTCATGTCCACTTGCCCAGAAGAGTTTCATAATCGTGAACGTTGGAATAAGTGTTTCAATGATATTGAAATAATGTAGTTTTATCAAAATGGTAAGTCTTTGAAAAAATGTATTTGAAAATTCATTAGATTCATTCTTCATTTACTAAATACGTTATTGGTTTTAGCAAATACATCTTAATCTCCCAAATTCATGAACTTATTCATTACCTTTATTTAATGAAATTTTTGTCCTTGAAGAATTACTTGCCTATATATAGTGTTGATTTTTCATTTTCTAAAAAGCAAGCAATTGATCACGTACTATTATATTGCTATTATAGATCTCCAAGCAGGTTTTATTTGGTTTTTTATTATATTGCTATTATAGATCTCCAAGTATATATCAATCTATGTTACAACTTGTACCAAAAATTACCACAATGAAGTTTTATGATCGACCTTCCAACGTTATCAACAACTTCTTCTAAACAAATTGTGCATTGAGGAGCATTTAATATTGTCATTTGGGAAACAATTATCACTTTAGAGGTCTAGATGAATTTAGGGTTGTCCAGTGGGCCGGGTCGGCCCGATACCCACCCCCATCCCCCAAAAAAAATGGTGTCGGGGTTCGAATCTGGGCTCGTCCCGCCGATCCCGATCCGATCCGCCCCAACCCGTCCCGACCCGCCAGCCCCCCTCCCCCTTTGCAAAAACAAATCGTCGCAACAACAGTCAAATTTCAATTTCGGCCGTTGTGCAACGGCTATAACGACCATTTTTGCCCCCACTCCCAACACCATAAACCCCCTACCCCCTTAATATTTATTTTTAACCTCTAAGTTAATATATTTACACTTTAACCCTATTTCTCAACTATAAATACCTCAGTTTCCTCTTCATTTTTCTCACAAATCTTCATACCATCTCTCTAATCTCTCAATTTATCTCTCTACAATTCTACATTGCCTACTAAATATTATATTTTTTCTTATTTATATCAAAGTTCAAAAATTGGGGGTGAAGTTGGCAACTAGCTTGAGGATCATCCATCGAGCAAAGTTTCAATTTTCAACCTCGATTACACATCGACGTTATGTCGGCATTTGGTACCTTCGTTCCTTCTTTAAATTATTATTGTTACTTAATTTTAATTATCGCACTAAATTTTATTTACTTTAATTATTTATTTGCATAATTATAATGGAATGCTTTGGACGTATGATTAAGGATAAGGGTAAGTGTGCTTCTTCTAGTAGGGGTAACAAAGGTACTTCTTCTAGTAATCATATTCCTAGTCCCGATGATTTGATTGATTTCACTCATATAGATGAAACTGTTTTTTTAATGATATACCATTAGATGACGAGCTTTATTCAGCATCTGAACCAAACTTTAATATTGACGATAATGTATATGACACACCAACTAGTGCACCTCAACCTCAGACTGAGTCTCAACCTCAAACTGAAACTGGAACGCCTCTTATTCCTCCTAGTATGAGTCGAGGCCCCACACAACGAAAATTAAAATCAGCTGCATGAGATTTTTTTTATAGGGACCAAGAGAATCAAGTAGTTAGATGTAAAATTTGTAAAAATGTTTATAAATTTAAAATCGGAAAAGGTCAAGGTAGGACGGGAGGTTTATTGAGACATGTACAAGGCGAGCACACAGCTAGATGGAATCAATACCATGCTAAAAAATCTGGTGTGCCAGTTGAGTCGGGACAAGGTTCACATAGTGTCCCCGACCAAGAACAAGGTCAAATTAACACGACGACGGGGGAAATTTTTGGTCTTAAATATGATAAAAACAAAGATAGGGGAAATATAGCCAAATTTATTGCGGTAGAGGGTTTGCCTTTTTCATTTCCTTCCTCTCATGGTATTATTCATTACATTCGAGAAACATATAATCCTGCTTTTAATGTTTTTTTCTAGATCAACTGTTAGAAGAGGTGTTTTTAAATTTGCAAGTGAATATCAACAAACAATATTTACGTCATGCATTGTATCATTTTAATGGCAAAGTGGCTATCACTTCTGACATAGGTCGTAGTACTAACGGTAATGATTATTTAACGGTAACATGTCATTGGATAAATCATAATTGGTCTATGCAAAAATGTATTTTAGCATATACATATATTGATGATAGGCACATTGGAAGTTTTATTGCACAAAATATTAATGAAATTTGTGATTATTATGAAATAATTGATAAAATTATGACTATTACATTAGATAATGCTACTTCTAATGATTATGCTATAAGACTTTTAAAAGTTCGATTAACTCCATGTTTTCCTGATCATTTTCATATAAGATGTGTGTGTCATATTTATAACTTAGTTGTAAAGGATGGCCTAAAACTTTTTGAAAACATTCTTGATAAAATACAATTTGCTATAACTTTTATTTTTAAAGGTAAGAAAATACAAAGACGTAAAGAGTATAAAAAACTTGTCATGATTGTGGATTACCTTATAGAAAATTTATGAAGAAGTAGCGACTAGGTGGAATTCTCTATATGAACAACTACTTGTTGCTTACGATTATAGAAAATATATAACTTTATTATTTAACTCCCATAATAAAAATCCAAGGGATATGCTTGTAGATAATGATTGGAATTTTTTTTAGAACTTAATGAATTTTTAGAGAAAAATTTTCAAGCTACTAAAGAATTTTTCGGTATTTATTATCCTACTATTTCAACTATGTTTTTATATAACTCTAATATTTTTGTTACTTAATGAATATATGGAAAAACAAACTTATAAGGCATCTATTGAAAAAATGTTTAGAAAATTAAAAAAAAAAACTTTTTTTCCTATTCCCACTATTTATATTATTTGTGTTGTACTAAATCCGACTATTAAAGTAGACGATTGTAAAACACTTGCAGAAGCGATTTATGATTGTATAGAAGTACTTCCAACAGACTCAATTGAAGAACCAACTCACAAATCAACTAAAGAAGAAGTTACGTCTAGCATACACATTGAATGCAAAAAAAAGTATGTATGTATTACCAACAACAAAGTGCAAATAATCAACCGACTTCTGTACCATCTTCTACTACTTAGCTGCAACCTTATAAAACACATGTGATTTCTGTTGCTAGTATTGAAGGCCTTAGAAATAAAATGTTTAGTGGTTCAACTTCTTCACAAGTAAGCGAATTTGATATTTATGTTTTGTAGGGTGTTGTACCGTATAAATTAATTGTTAATGATGAAGGACATGAAGACTTGCTGAAATACTGGAGGGACAATGAGAAGACATTTCTAACACTAGCAATGATGGCCTGAGATGTGTTGAACATTCAAGCGTCTGAAAGCGCTTTTTTTGCGGGAAAATTTCAAATAGCAGAGCACATACATTCATTGGAGGGAGACACATTGGAGATTGCAGTTCTATTCAGAGATTGGATTCGATCGGAGCATAGATGGTGCGGTCAACCGGAGATCAACGAAGAAGAAGACTACAACTACAACGAAATCTTGTTCCAGAGAACAGGAAGCGACGTCGAACAATTTGACCAACAACTTCCAATTCCAACCGAAGATCCTCAAGACATTGTAAGGAAATTAGAAAAAGTATGGTTAACTATGTAATTTTTTTAATTGTAATTTTACTATGTGATTTGCAACTTTTGAACAACACCACAAAGTTGCAATTTTGAAATTGTATTACAAAAAAATCATATTTCTAATAAATAATATAAGAGGCATAAAAACAGCATTGAGATGTTTTTATTACACTATCTTGTTCAATTATTGAAGTGTTTATATATATTATTTTTTAAAATTAAGTGCCAAAAAAAAATGAAAACCCGATCCCGCCCCGCCCCGCCCCGTCCCCCAACACCGGTCCCCTTTTCCGGCGGAATGTGGGACGGGACGGGACATCGATCTGTCCCGCTAATCCCTGCTCGCCGGAGGACCGATCCCGACCCTTCCCCGCATCCCGCTGGGTCCCGCCCCGTTGGCCACCCCTAAATGAATTAGAAGAGCTAGCCATAGAGAATATATTTGCACGTACGTTAGCAAATTGCAAAAATTATTCTTTATGGCTGGTTCTTCTAATTCTAAACTTGTAAGTGATAATTGTTTTCCAAACGACAATATGCATGAATTCTTCTCAGTACACTATTTGTTTAAAAGTTGTTGATGATGACGTTGGAAGGTCCATCACAAAAATTCACTATGGCCAATTTTTTTATTCGGTTATGTAACATGGATTTGATATACACTTACAGATTGACAATAGCAAACAAAAAAAAAAAATTCCAACTGCAAGAAGATATATTGCACCAAGACCAATTTGTTAAGAGCACATCGGATATGGAATGGAAACATGGACTCCTTATATGGATTTGGACAATCATCACCCTACAAGCTAGCTTTTGATGGGAGGATTGTCCAGATCCATATAAGGAGTCCAAATTTTCATTCCATTTCCGATGTGGAATTCTTAACACAATTGTTGATCCACAGATATGGTTTTTGCTTCTGAATGCATCAATAGTACTGATATCATAGTTGTATCGTGGCGAATATTTAATAAACAAAGACCAGCTACAGCCGTTGGCACTACAAAATGCAGCTCTAACACTGCAGGTACATTTGGAGCCAGTGTCGCCACTTATTAAAAATTTAAGCTTACGGTCGTGAGAGATGAAATATGACATTAAAGAAGGTAGTTTAGTTATTGTGCCCCAGGATGCATTGTGTACTAGGCTGCCCTTTTTAAGTAGTTTAGTTATTGGAACATATCAAGCTTTGGAGTGAACTTAACCTATTGTATTATATTGTATCATATGACATTGATTTCTTACAAAGAAGGTAGTTTAGTTATTGTGCGCCAGGATGCATTGTGTATTAGACTGTCCTTTTTAAGTAGTTTAGTTATTGGAACATATCAAGTTTTGGAGTGAATTTAACCTATCGTATTATATTGTATCATATTGCTATTTTAGATGTAATGTTTGTTTTGATTGTTACTTAAATTTTATTGTATCTTATCGTCAAATATATCATTATATAACAACAAAAGTCTCATTTTATGTAACGAACAATTTGGTGTGATCGCGTGGTTAACTTTTTTTTCTCATTTTGTTTTTGCTTCTTATTTAATAATAATATTTTATCTTTTACCTTACCTTGTTTTATAATAACTTTACCATGTACCCTACTTTTCTTTAAAATATTGTTAGTTTATTCTTTAGATTGTTAATGTATGATATTATGTACATATGGGAAACGATACAATTTATCCAGACGTTGTATTCATCAAAACAATACATTACAATACGTTATGAAACGATATGTAAGTATGTAACAACCATCCAAACAAGATGTAAGAAGGGAAACATAGGTTCTAAGGCGAAACAATTAGACAACATATTTGTTCGACAGGATATGAATAGATTTTTAGGATAAAAAGACTAGCATAAAGTAAAGAATTAAAACTGATAGTTATCGTTGAACGGACTACTTGAAGTTTTCTTTTTTAATTGTTTGATTTCCACCCGGTATCCGGTACCCGCAGTGGGACCCCCACTACTTCAAGTTATTATAGGTTTTATGATAATACTAGCTAACAAAGATTTGATTAGGCACATATGAGGAAAAAACAGAGACATCAAATAGAAAAGTATGAAGAGAAAAAATTAAAACTTATTCAAGGTCTTTGGCCTTTTTATCAGTCTAAGTCTTGGTGGCAAAAGTACCTGATACGTTTGCTAGTTGAGGTAAGCAAGTACCCGGTAGAAGAGGTGGATCAAGAATTTGTGTTTTATGCTTTCAGCCTTTAGGTTCTTATTCACTGCATCTGTTCTATTTTTGAAATTATGGTTCAGTATTTAACTTCTTGTGAAAATTTTACCAACTCTCTACATATATTTATACATCGTGCAAAAATTATTGGGTTCAACTGAACCCATAAACAGAGGCTCATTCACCTCTACCCTGGTAGAATAGTAGATATGCGTGCAAGCGCCAATTTCATCCTTATCCCAAAAGAATTTTCGCAGACTTGGTGAAAAAATATTGTTACAAAAATGTGTTAATAGCAATTGTAATTGTGTTAATAGCAACTGTAATTGTGTTATTATTGTTGGAAATTTGCCTTTGGCGGGGAGATGCGTCCACCCATCTTTGATGAATTAAACACTAGTGTTCCGCATGTTGGAGACCTTGTCTCTTCGCACATGCATGATCTACGAAGTGAGTAGATGACCGTAGGGCCAAGAATCGTTAAATTTCGTTGAGAAATGAAAGAGATATTGGTCCACGAAGTAAGGTGTTTAAGGCATGAAAATGTGGTGTGGGACAAATCTACCACATCGGTGGGAATAGGAAGAATTGCTCTCTATATATGTCTCAAATTGGTAAAGGGTTTGGGACCCCAGGGGTATCCCATGTGTTTAAAGGAGGGAAGACCTAGATGTGCTTGGGTTCAAGGCTAAGCCCACACGCGCGCCGCCCGTCTGGTTCCGGGTTCTCGGGCTGTGGGGCTGTCTGATATTATCTTTTTGGACCAGAATTATTTTATATGTACAGTTTGGTCCCTGAAGTTTCAATATTTATAGTTTGATCCCCAGAGTTTCTGGGAAGGTGACGGAAAGGCTGGACTGCATTTTGGAGCATTAAACAGCCATTACTTGGGTGATTAACTCTCCATTAACAGCCCATTACTTGGGCAATTGAGCAGCCTCCTTCAAGACCTTAAATCAGCCTCACTAACGGCATTTAACATGCCATTTACAGCCCTCCTAATGACCATTAACAGCCATGTTTGGGCAGTTGATCAGCCCCTCCTCCATGTTATATATTGAGCCTCTTTTGGCTCAATTCGGGGGCAGCAAACAGGCAGAAAACACACTGAAAACAGTGACGGAAATACAAAACAAAAGGCTGAAAACAGTGAGCAAATTGTGACGAAAATCAGTGAGCAAACCCACACATATACACAAGATATACACTACGAGAGACACTATATACACAGAGACAAAAGAAAAGAGTATTGAGAAACTCTTCCTTCCTATTCCATATCTTCACAAGTCGAGTCATATTTGTTTTATTCGGCCAGGCTCAACCTATTGGCTTTGTAGTGTTGAGATTAAAGTGTTGTTTTATCTTGGGAGACTATTGCCCGCTAACGTAAAAGCATATATACGGGGCAATCTTGTCTTAAGGATAGAGGGCTATCCTCGACTCAACACACAACGTTGTAACCATCCAGATTTAGTTATTTCTTGATTTCAGGATATCAAGATTCAAGACACAACAAACTTGCGGCAGTTCTCATCGTTGTCTTTGCAAGGTGATCAAGATTCAAGACACAACACACTTGCGGTAGTTTTGAAGATTGACCATTTATTTATCCTTTCGAACATTTGTAATAGTTATTACTTCCCGTACTGCTCTATAAAGTACAATAGAGTACCAACAATTATATGGAGCGACATGAACAATAAGAATTAGCCGATCCAACTTGCTTTGGACTTGGGATTTAGTCATAGCAGCAGTAGTAGAGAGTCGTCGTTGTTGTAGCAAGTGTAATTTGTCTGAAGACAAGGAATGATAATCGAAGTCATCAAAAAAACATAGCATCGTTAAATAGTATTCAAGTTACCAACGACCGCAATATATACATATCTTCAAGTAGTTTGAGTGTTTAGACAGGGCAATTCCCATTTTTAGTTGTATGGCCCAGCATTTGCAGGACAAAACATACATAAATTTAGAGACACAAATGGGCTGTTATTACCAGCAATGCACAATATACCGAACTGTGTGGCGCAAAAAGAATGATACACAGATTTTCAGCAACTGACCTTCAAAGAGGCAAGCCAAGAGCTGCTGCTTCATTTCATTCAGAAAAGACTGCCCAATGCGTTCGCTTTCTCCCTCAGGATGAATTTCTGTATCTTTCCCGTCGAAGTTTTAGGAATATCTTCAAATATGACTGTCCGAGGCGCCATGTAATGAGGCAAATTATCCCGACAAAACTTGATAATTTCTTGATCGCCAACACTAAATCCTTCCTTCAACTCCACAAATGCGCAAGGTGTCTGCCCCCAGTGATTATCCGGTCTTGCAACTACTGCTGCTTCAAGAACTGCTGGATGACTATACAAAACTCTTTCTACCTCGACCGTGCTTATGTTTTCTCCACCAGAAATTACAATGTCTTTCAACCGGTCCTTAACTTCTATATAACCATCGGGATGTTTCACAGCAAGATCACCGCTGTGAAACCATCCACCTCTAAAAGCTTCCTCTGTCGCTTTTGCATCTTTCAAATATCCGCTCATTACAGTATTCCCTCTAAACATAATTTCTCCGATTGTCTTACCATCAGCCGGCACCTTTTTCATTGTCGTAGAATCTCTTATGTCGACCTCTTTTAAACAAAGATGTTGAACTCCTTGTCTTGCTTTCAGTATAAATTTTTCATCGGGAGGCAAAGAATCCCACTCGGGCCTCCACAAACAATACGTACCCGGTCCATATGTCTCTGTTAGTCCGTATAGGTGATTTACTCCGAAACCTATCTCCTCCATTTTGGAAATGACTTGTGGAGGTGGCGGTGATCCACCTGTCATTATCTTAACCTTGTGAGGAAGCGGCTTTAGATCACACGGAGGTGAATTCACGATCTTGTTCAAGACAGTCGGGGCCCCGCCCATATGTGTGACTTTGTAGAGTGAAATATTTTCGAATATGTTTTTCGGAGAGACGTTTCGAAGACAAACGCTCGTGCCGCCCAATGCTGCAAGACCCCAAACCATGCACCAACCATTGCAGTGAAAGGTCGGGACTGTCCAAAGATAAACGGGGAAGGAATTCATCTCGTGAAGCAAAAACGTGGCAATGGTATTGAGATACGCGCCTCTGTGACTGTAAACAACTCCTTTGGGTCGTGACGTTGTTCCAGAAGTATAGTTAATACTAATAGGGTCAAATTCTGTTCTCGGCCATCTTATAGCAAAATTGTTGTCCCCACTTTTTAGGAGACTTTCATATTCGAAGTCGTGTGTGTCAGAGTCGGATTCACGGATTACAACCAGAAGGGGTGGTTTTTGTGTCTTGTCAGCAAGAAGAGCTAGCGCTCCTCGAGCAATTTCGAGAAATTGCTGATCCACGAATATGACTTTTGCTTCTGAATGCTCCAGTAGTATCGATAACATAGGCGAATCATGGCGTGTATTTAACGTACAAAGAATTGCTCCTGCCATTGGTACTGCAAAATGTAGCTCTTGCATTGCCGGTACATTAGGAGCCAATGTTGCAACCTACAGAAAAAACTTCAAATGTATAAAAATGAGGAAGTAAATAATGTAGGTTCTTCATATCAGTAAATTGGTAACATTAGAGTTGAAATCTTAAGAAAGTAGATTGAAATGTGAAAAAGCAAAAGATAAAAGAATTAACCAGAACAAATTAGAGCCACGTATTCAATCTCTGAGGTAGATTATCGAGCCTAAGTATTAAGAGTTTAACTTTGACAATGTAGAAATGTTCTAACACAATCAGGATACTTATAAGATAAATACAAGTAAATATCTTTGATCTGCATTAATTTGTAGCCTTATAAAAATGGTAATTAACCTGTTATTACAGGCTAAACTAATTGTAAGTAATTGGTTGCTATTGATCTCATTACCCCACAAATTTTAATTTCCTCTTATAATGGAAGAAAAGTATATAGCAAACAGACCAAATAGGAAAAAACCAAGACAGAAATTGACATAAACCTTGGCCATTGAATTCCTTCTCATAATTCATAGCCATTTACTCCCTCTATTCCACATTTCCTTGTTCGTCCATTCCATGACACCTTTCTATATTTGTAAACAATTCTTTACTTTAAATTTCTCAATTCACCTATAATATCGTGTTATTTTATAGCCACAGAAATGTCACGTCAAGTTTAAGACCACTAATTTCAAAAATATACATGTCTTTCTTGAAATTTGTGTCAAGTCAGACTATTGCACAAGAATTGATAAACTTCTCAAATGATACAAAGTATAATTTTCTAGAGATGGGGTTCAGATGAACTCCCTTGCTATTAATGTGGGTATCTCCATTTCCAGAGTGAGATCCGTAGCTCAAATAAAAGACATTAAACAAATAGCTGGTAAATTAAAATTAGAACTAGCACATTTCGAATTAGAAGCCTATTTACAATTTGCTTCTGATGTCATAAAGCTACTCAAAATCAATTGAAATGTGGTCAACGATTACGTGAATTGCTTAAACAATCCTAATCAGCTCTTCTCATGGTAAAAAAGCAGATAATGACTATTTATATTGGAACAAACGGCTAACTCCACCCCTGCTTTTATAGCCATATAATGAAATGTCTAAGTTTAGGACCACATATTTCATAAGTACGAATCAAACTAAATGTAAGTTTCTCAAAAGTCAAATGAGACTAGATCAGTTCTAAATGGGACCATAGACGAATTAGCAGAGTAATGATTTTTACTAAGGATTCAAAAAATAAACACATCAAAAAGTTGAGGGAATTCATCTAGTATAGGTAGAAAAAATAATAATTTTCATAAATGTCATATCTAAGTTTAAGACTATAAATTTCAATAAAAATCTATTTTTCTAGTAGAATCACAAAGAGAGTAAAAATAAAACTTCTCATAGATGAGTTGGCACAAAAGAGCAGAATAGGTCAACGATTACGTGAATGGCTTAAACAAGCCGTAGAATGACATGTCAAGTCTAAGACCACCAATTTTAAAAGTACGAGTCAAACTAAAATGTAAAATTCTCAAAAAAAAATATTACCACATCACCATGAGAAATTCCCAAATGAACAAGAGCAGAAGCAAGTTTTACACATCTATCATGAGTCTCTTCCCAATTATACTTCAATTTTTTTTCTCCATAAATAACACTAGTTCTATCTCTAAAAACAATAGCAGCCCTCTCCAAGAAACTTAATGGTGTCAATGGAACATAATTTACAGAACATTTAACAAGACCTTCCATAGATCTCCAAGACTCTGTTTGAAAGTCATCAGAAATATTGCAAATTTGGCGAGAAATTTGTGTATTTTTTGGATTGATTTTACTAAAATGAAAAACCCCACGGACCAATCTTGAATTCTTGAAAATTTGATTCATGGTGATTATTGAAGACAAGATTGAAAATATTGGGAGACTATAAGCAACGTACTTTTTGGTTCATGTGGATGACTTGGACTTTTATAGATAGAGATAAATACATACAACACATTTTAAATGTACCGATAATCTTTCTCAGATTTTATTGGCTAAGCTTGTATGTGCTTATAAGTTTATCACAATTTTTTACTCTCTTTATCTCAATTTACGTGATATTTTTTTATTTTTGAGACTTAAGTTTGATAGTTATTTGAATATAAAAAAAATAAATTTTTAAAAAATAAAATTTACATATTTAAAAACTATGTAAAAGATATTAAGTCACAATAATTAGTAAATATTTAAAATATTTAAAAGATGTATAGAAAAATTATGCTCAAAAAACAACTTGTTTGATTTTCGAAATTTAAACATCGTCACATAAATTGGGACAGAGGGAGTACTTATTTGTGTGTTTACTAGGTTGGGCGTCAAGCCGAGCTCAACTAAGTTTCTTACAATACCGAGTGAAACTCAACTGAGATTTATTAAAGTATAATCGATATTTGTTAGAGTTTAATCGAGCTTGAATGGAGTCGACTCGAATCCGAGTTGGCTCTTTATGTTTAATTCCATATAGTAACATTTTATTAAAAATAACTAAATTTATGTTAAATTAGTTACTTTTAAAAAATATAAGTATTACTAATTTAAATTGTTAATTAAATTCAGCACTGTACTGTTTGGTATATATGGACAACTTGGATATTTTAAAATGGATATACACAGTCAAATCAGTTAAAAATGTGTAAGGTAACTTATTTATATTACTTAAAATGAGATTTATAATCTTAATAATATGGAAATAAATTGAAATCTTTTAGATAAGGACTAGATTAGGGTCAACGGAAGCATGAGTTGTTTTCAAACGTTCGTAGCGTACATGTTTGGTCACGTAAGGAGTACAAAATATATTTATGGTAGGTTTTGAATGGACACAATGCATTCAATGATATAAGTATAACACAGAATATGAGGAATATTTTGAATTTAATTATGAGTTTGGTCATGTACAGATATGGTGCGAAAAAAAAAACGTAAAGATATGGTGCACATAAATTATTATGAGGGTCAATTATGACGGTAAAGGCCGAACCAAAAGCTTATAGATTTGAAATTTTTAGCCTTTTAGTGTTATTGGAATCTAAATTAATTACTAGATGAATTTTTTAAGAAAAAATTCAAATTTAGATAATACTTATTGAGTTCTACCAAATACGCTTTTTAAATTCTAGCTCCACTTTTGATTCAAGTCTTTGGAAAAATAATGAGGGGCTCAGGATTTTGGTAAATTTAAATCGGGTTGTTATGGATTGGGTCTAATATTTAGCTTTGGTATTAGTTAAGTTCATATATACTGATATACAATATCGCATCAAATTTTGACGATTAGAACTTGAACAAATCCGATCAGATAACTTTTGGTATGATATGAGTGTAAAAAATGACTTTTGAGTTTTTTTTTTAAAAACTATAAATTATCAATAATTAAATCATCATTTGAGCAATGAAACCTCAGTTTCTTCTTGTCATTTTCCGTCGGCCATTAGAAAGAATGAAGAAATCTACTATGCTTTTAAAGGTGCCATTGCTCTTCCCACAGACAATTGCAGGAATGAAATATTACTCTGGCACACAACGGATAAGCTGAAATAATATCTATATAATACAATGATTTGGTAATAAAAATGCAAATTAATACGACAAAATTCAACAAAAGGTTCAAAATTATCAATCTCAAAACAGGTCCTATCTCAGCCTTCTACTATATTTCAATTTGTGCACATCATTTACGGTGGTGCTCTAGTTAGTGCCAGTAGTTTTTGTGCGTTCTTGGCCTTTATTGTATTTCAATTAGGACCTTTATTTACGGGTAGTATTCTAGTTAGTGCTAAAAAAAATTTGTGCATTTCTTGTTCTTAGTTTTCATTATTGCTTATTGTTAATAACATTGTATTCTTGCTAACTTGTGTTTTAGTACTGGTTCTCGAGTGTGTTAGCGTTAACCTTTGACTAGCATTTTTTGCTCCAGTGGCTTTGGTTAGGGGTGAGCGGGTCCGGGTACCCTAACATTTTTTAACTACCCGGACCCTACCCGGTAAAAGATCGGTTCCTAAATTTACTACCCGGAACCTACCCGTAGCAATCATTACCCGGCAGGGTCCGGGTAGGTTCCCGGGTACCCTGTAAATAAAAAACACAAATTAAGCAACAATTTTTAAGCCTATGAGAATAAAAAAGAGTTCTAAAATAATTTCATCAAGTAGTTTTTTAGCCTGCAATCAGAGTTTTTAGTACCCTTATAAGAAGTTTTAGAAAACTTATTCATTGTAGAAAAGCTAATTCTGTAACAAAAACCTAAAATTGCAAGCCAAATTTGACACTCAATTAATTGAACGTGTTGATTTCAAAATAAATTTGAAAATATCTGAATTAAACTTATTTTCGTGTTCATAAGCTCTTCGATACAAAAGAAAAGCTTTATTATACTAGTAAATCCCTAAATTTCATCTTCACAACTACAAAAATATACACAAATTTTAAAAATAGATTTACATTTCAAATAAAAAAGTAATACAAATTGAAGATGAATATCGCCTGAAATAGAACAGAAGCATATGATATTAAAAAGAAATTGAAGAGTTAGATATGAACTCATATGCATTTTAGGAATGACGTGAACACAACCAAGGGAGAGAAAGAGGCAAAGGTGAAGCTTCAATGACGACAACGATGAAAGTACCTGAGAGAAAGCTTCAACAACGACGACGATGAAGCTCGGTGGTGTAGCTAAAACGCCATTGTTATTGAGAGAGTTTTGGGTGTTTTCTCTTAGGGCACAAAGAATATTCTAGAATAAAGGGGTGAAAAAGCTAAAATATTTACGTCTTGGGGTGGGGAAAATCAATGTGCAAGCGTGCAACAAACAATTTTGGAGAAAGTTAAAAGTGGTCCAAATGTTTCTAAAAAAATTAAAAATATTTAATATTTTATAGGTTCCGGGTATCGATTCCGGGTCCGGGTACCCTGTCTCTATTTGCCGGAACCGGAACCGGACCCGACATTGATCGGTTCCTAATTTTACTACCCGGACCCTACCCGTTATTATAATATATCTACCCGGAACCTACCCGTTAGTGTCGGTTCCGGTCGGGTATCTGGGTACCCTGTACCCGTGCTCACCCCTAGCTTTGGTGAATGATGGTAGAGTAGGGTCATGTTCTCGGTCGGGGACGGGGGCGAGGGTTAAGGAGTAGTGAGGTAAGGGAGATGCCAGCGGAGAATAGGGTCTTGGGACTTTAACGGGGAAGTCCATAGATCTAATTAAGATTCTTAAGAAGAGGAGAATTAATATAGCTTGTGTCCAGGAGACCAAATGGGTAGGACCTAAGGCTAAGGATGTGGACGGATATAAGTTATGGTTCTCAGATAGGTCGAGGTATAGGAATGGAGTAGGCATTTTAGTAGACAGCGAGATGAGGGATCATGTGGTAGAGTTTAAGAGGGTCAATGACATGATGATGGTGATTAAGTTGGTAGTTGGAGGGTTCACTATGAACATTATTAGTGCTTACGCGCTGCAGTCGAGTTTGGACAATGAGGAGAAGAGACACTTTTGGGAGGATTTGGACGAGGTGGTGGGAGGTATACCACTTACTGAGAAGTTATTTGTAGGAGGGGATTTCAATGGACATATCGGGTCACTTCCAGGGGTTATGACGATGTGCATGGAGGCTTTGGCCTCGGGGACAGGAACGGGGGAGGCGTCTCACTTTTGGAGTTCGCTAAAGCTTTTGGGATGGTGATAGCCAAATCAAGGTTCCTGAAGAAGGAGGAGCAATTGGTGACTTTTCATAGTTCGATGGCTAAGACTCAGATATAGACTTTTTGCTTTTTAGGAAGGTTGATAACGGTCTTTGTAAAGACTGCAAGGTTATTCCGAGTGAGTATCTTACAACCCGGCATAAGCTTTTAGTGATGGATTTAGAGATCAAGATAGAGAAGAAGAGGAGGGTTGTGAATGACTTGCTAAGAATCATATGGCAGAGTTTGATCATGGCTAGTGCACAAGAAATGGTGGAGAGGTTGATGGTCAGGGAGGCTTGGGGGAGTAGTGGGGATGCGACCGGTATGTGGGATAGGAAGGCCAGTTGCATTCGTGAGATAGCTAGAGAAGTCATAGGGGTCTCGCGGGGTAGCTGTGGTAGGCATCGAAAGGACTGGTGGTGGAATGGTAAAGTTCAAGAGAAGGTAGAAGCAAAGAAGTGGCGTATGAGAAATCGGTAGAAAGCAAGGATGAGGTGGATAAGTGGACGAATAGGGAATTATATAAAATGACGAGGAAGGAGGCAAAGCTAGCGGTCACCGCGGCGAAAATGACGATTTTTGAACGCATGTATATGGAATTAGAGGAAAATTGCGAGGATAAGAAGTTGTATAGACTAGCCAAGGCGAGAGAAATGAGGACCCGTGACTTGGATCAGGTGAGGTGCATCAAGAATGATGACGGCAAAGTACTGGTGGAGGACGTGCTTATTAGAAGGAGGTGACAATGTTACTTCTATAAACTCTTGAACGAAAAAGGAAATGAAGACATTGTGCAATAAGATCTGGGTCAATCCGGAAGGTATCAAAATTTTGGATATTGTATGAGTATTAAGGTTGAGGAGGTTAAGGGTGTTGTTCGCAGGATATGCATGAGGACAAGCGACCGGGCCGGATGAGATCCCAGTTGAATTTTGGAAAAGTGCAGGCTGGGCAGGTTCGGAATGGCTGACTGAGTTGTTTAATGTCATTTTTAAGATGGTAACAATGCCCAAATAATAGAGATGGAGTACAATGATTCCTTTGTACAAGAACAAAGGTGACATCCAAAGTTGCAACAATTATATGGGTATCAAGTTGCTAAGCCACACTATGAAAGTTTGGGAAAGGGTCGTGGAGAGAAGGGTGAGAAGAGGCATGTCTATTTTCGAGAACCGGTTTGGATTTATCCGGGGGATTCGACTACAGAAGTCATTCATCTTATTAGAAGGTTGGTAGAACAGTATAGGGAGAGGAAGATGGACTTACATATGGCTTTTATCGACCTCGAGAAGGCATACGACAAAGTCCCTAGGGAGGTTCTATGGAGATGTTTGGAGGTTAGGGGTGTACATGTGGCGTACACTAGGGCGATTAAGGATATGTATGATGGAGCCAAGACCAGGGTTAATACTTGGAGTGCAAGCTTAGTAATGGGAGTGACCATGAGATAGGCGTGGAGGTGAGGCTTGGTACTCAAGTCATTTCAAAGAAAGAAAGTTTCAAATATCTCGAGTCTATTATCCAAGTGAATTGAGAGATTGATGATGACGTCACACATCGTATTGGTGCATGGTGGATGAAATGAAGGCTCGCATCTGGAGTCTTATGCGATAAAAAGGTGCCACCAAAACTTAAAAGAAAGTTCTATAGGGTGGTGGTTAGACCCACTATGTTGTATGGGGCGTAGTGTTGGCCAGTCAAGACTTCGCATATCCAAAAGATGAAAGTTGCGGAGATGAGGATGCTGAGATGGATGTGTGGGCATACAAAAGAGATATGATTAGAAATGATGATATCCGGGACAAAGTGGGAATGACCTCGGTGGAGGATAAGATGCGGGAAGCGAGGTTGAGATAGTTCGGGCATGTGTAGATGAGATGCACAAATGGCCCAGTGCGGAGGTGTGAGAGGTTGGCTATGGACAGATTCATGAGGGGTAGAGATAAACCGAAGAAGTATTGGGGAGAGGTGATTAGACAGGATATGACGCAGGTGCAACTTACTGAGAACATAACCTTAGATAGAAGGTTGTGGAGGACACGAATTAGGATAGAAAACTAGTAGGTAGTTAAGCGTAGTCCTACTTACGCTTACATACTGGATAGTTGTAGTGTTATTATTGTAGCTTTGCTTAGCTTATCATACTAGTAGGCGTAGTATTGTTTTATAGTTCTCTGTCCTTTGATTTCTGTTGTTGTATTTTCTTTAATATACTTTGTTTATCTTACTTACGTGCATTAGTTACTGCTTCTTTTTTCAGAATGCTTTATCATGGCTTATTCGCTTTGTTCATGTACTTTGTTTATCTTACTTACTTGCGTTAGTTATTGCTTCTTTTTTCAGAATGCTTTATCATGACTTAATGCTTTTGTTACTCTCATTTTCATACTGCTTTAAATTTCTTATCCGGGTCTGACCGTTTCTCTTGCTTTTGCTTTTTCAATGGGTATGTTGTTCAAAATTATCAATCTCAAATAGACTTTGCACCAGACTACCAGATATGAACAAACATGTGCAAGATAAATATATCAACATAAACATAGTCTCTATCAACTCCTTTTTGCCATATCCGCTCAAAGAATGAAACATGTGTTAAATGAAGTGTTTCCCATCTCAACGTCTGACAGACGATTTCTGCCACTCCCTTGCATATTCAGGCGCAGTTCACAGACTTGCACATATGCCAACCATTGCGCATAGTACTCGTCTTTCATGATCTGGCTTGAGAAAATAAAATAGACGGTTTTCAGTTTTGAGATGAGAAAGTTTCTCGATGTGTCTAACTCGAGATTCAATCTTTTCTGCAAAATTAAAAAGGAGAAAGACGAAAGTTCAAACATATTATTTTGTTCCAATTTGTCAGAGGCAATAACCAGGCGAGAGAAGCTAAAGAATCCACAATTCTTGAAGATTACCATATGTCCCTAAATCTTTTCCGGTCAAATGACTCAACTATACAGATAAATATTTGTGAATCTCGCAAATCAGTGTTAAGCATCAAACCGCGGAAACACATTTAACTACTTTCCAGTAAAAAGTATATATCTGCAACTGGTCAGCATAAATTACCAAAGGATGGACAGAACACATAGTAACTCCTATTATGTCTCCTAAATCTTGGGTGGGACTTCACCTAAAGCTATTTTTCTTTTTTTAGATAATTGTGGTGTTCAGGCCAGCTTTGGCGCACCTCGACTAATTCCACAGGATACATGCAACCTCCCACCAGCAACATATACCATGTAACTCTGTCCATCAAAGCTTAGACAGTTGGGAAGAAATCACGTAGTGTTTTTAACTCTGATATGATTTGGACCTGAGACCTAAACTTATACTTTAATACCATGAATAGCTGCATGGAACTCAAAATTTAAGGAAGACAACAACGATCATAGCATAAATGGAAATCACAATGATCTCAAAGAAATAGAAACAAACGCCAAAATAATATTTACATAGAAAGCATGGGAAAATAAATCATATGCCAGCAACACATTTTGTCAGCCATAATATTTAAAAGGAAACATAAAAACCTGAGTCTTATGAGACTCACCACACTTCCCGCTGTAGAGAGGTTAAATCTCTGAGTAGGTAGTGTCCAGACTGGAAAACAATACATAGTGTGCTACACTTTTGTTAGACCCTATTCAGTTTGGAACTGATCATCCATTTCTGGACCAAGAGCTAGTTGTATTGCGCGCCATGCTTTGTGGTAACTAATGCTAAGTCCATATCTTCTTCTCATTTCTTCTACTACAAATTTTGGTTTGATTTCTGCGTCAGTGTCATGTAGAAGCTCGATGATGTAATCAGATATAACCTTATATGTTGCGTGTCGCTGGTCAGTTTCATCAATAGAGCAACTATGGTTTTTTTCAAAACTAGTAATCTTGAATAACGCAGAATCATGGACCTGTGAAGAATGCAAATACCAACTGCATTCGTCGTCATAACACTTCAGATAATACCTTAATTTGCAAGATTTATCGACCTTAAATCTGAAGTGGTACTTAATTGCATTACTAGAGAAACATTTCTTCAAACATTGTTTGTCCGCAAACAAAGATCCCACAACTATTTCATCCAATGAAGCATCTTCTCTCAGCACTACAGTTGGCAGGTTGCTTCTTTTACTGGTTGAGGCCGACCTTCTCCTTACTTTCTTACCATTTGATGTATGTCCCCTATCCTCGGTTATTTCTTTTGTTTTCAAATATTCAACCTCCATTGTTGGTTCAACCTCTATCAATGCTTTATGTCCTATATGCATTTCCCATAGTCCTTCCTCTTGTGGTTCACTATTTACTCCTTCCTCATGTACAATGTTATCGCATAATTCTGTTTTCGAACTGTTTGCTGACAAAGAATTCCTTTCCGCAATATCAACAATGAAACGGGAAGCCTTGAAATTTGAATCATTTTTCCGCAAGTAGATGCAAGTAGAAACCTCATCATCGTTTGTTACTAGCATTCCTTTGCTTGTTTCAAGCTTCGTATCGAACCAAATATTTGCTTCAATCTCACCCCTTTTCAGTTTTAGAACCTGAAAAATCTTTTCAACAAGACCTTCAAATGTTATTTCATCATTTACAAGAATTAGTTTGGTCTCATGATCCAAATACTTGTTATCTGTAGTCCATTTGCCATTGTAAGCAACAACGATGCAAATTCCATCCATCCTACAGGCTACATCAATTGAAATAAAAGACATTATACATACATCCAAAGAATGTGAAATATTCAGCAACAAATTTGGCCGAGTGGAACAAACTTTCCAAACAACATCATCAAAGCAGATACTCAAATCTCTATTATCTTTAGCCCAGTGGTCTAACTTTGAAAAACAAAAAGAGAAAAGCAGATATTCATATCAATAGGAATATTTGTGATCTTTGCATGCCTTCAATGTTTATAGAATGATAATAGAGAATGCTAAATGCAACTTGTTAAACTTATAGCCTATTTGGCCACGCTGTTAAAAATTTGCTTATTCTGAAAAGTGCGTTTCGGAAAAGTACTTTAGAAAAGTAGCAATTTGTGTTTGGCTGATCAATTTGAAAAGCACTTTTACCATTATTAGAGCAAGAATTTGTGCTTGACCAAGGTTCCAAAAGTGCTTTTGGAGAGAAGCTACTATTTTTAGCTTCTGAAAAAATCACTTTTGGGACTACTCAAAAGCAATGATTTTCCCCCTAAAATCCTAGCCAAACACCTCAATTCTCTAAAATAAGCACTTTTATTTTACGAAAAATAAGAACTTTTGGCTTCCCAGAAGCTTGGCCAACCAGGCTATTAATGTGAATTTTCCATTTCGTGGCTACTAAGCTCTGCTTTTAGCTTTTGTAACACTTAAACCTTGTTACAACGTTTTAGTCTTATACAAAGATTCTTGATTAGGAATAGTTATGATCATAGCATGATAAAGAACTGAAGAAAGTAGAAAAGACAGACAAGTTTAGCCTAGTGGACTAAAGCTTACAAAGAAGATTATGAAAACATAAATCAAAACAAAATAGTTACTTTAGATAGGAGCTTTTGTTCTTATTGATGAGGAAAAAAAGTGTCAGCCACAGATTTTGTCATCAGAGTATTAGAGTCCATTTTGTAAGTAATGTTATATTTGTTCACCATCTCTGTTCTCCTCGGCTTTTTCTTCACTATTACAAGTATCTAGATTATTTTTTTCGGGAAAAGGAAAAAAAAAACCATGTCTATATGGTATGCGTCATCTGGCTGAAAAAAGAGACAATCATATGTTGTGTAATTTCTATCCTTTTTTTCTCAAGTCATAATAATCAAAGGGGGCAGCCCGGTGCACTAAGCTCCCGCTATATGCGGGGTCCGGGGAAGGGCCGGACCACAAGGGCAAGGTAAGGCTGCGTACAACAGACCCTTGTGGTCCGGCCCTTCCTGGGACCCCGCGCATAGCGGAAGCTTAGTGCACCGGGCTGCCCCCTTTGATTATTATGACTTGAGAAAAAAGGATAGAAATTTACACAACATATGATTGTCTCTTTTTCCGAGTTTTCTATTCCTTTTCCAAAAAATTCAAAATATTGCTTGGTTATGCATTGGAATGAATTTTTGGTTAGTTTTTTCGAATATGAGTTTTCCAAATGAACATATCTTCCACTCACAAAACTTCAACTTTGTTCAAGTGGAAATGCATGTCCAAACACAACTTCAACTTTTTCAAATTCCATTTTTCAGCTTCAACTTAGAATACTGCATTTTTTTCTCAAATATCACTCACTTTATGTCCAAATGCCTTAATATCACAAGGCTAAAGCTTTAAACAAAGGTCAACAGCCTTCTGCGTAGGACATACTAATTCAATTCAAAAGGTGCAAATGTTAAGACATAAGGTTGAAAATTCTTAACTATGGTCTAGAAGAATTAAGCATGACAAAAGTCTTAAAAATCTTTAAAAGTAAATCAAAAATTGCAACTTTAAAACTTTTTGGTGAAAGATTTAGCTTATATAGGTTGATTTGAGTAACTGTGTAATTGAATTTAGGATTAATTAATATGCAGAGTGCCATAGTAATGAGAAATCTCCCAAAGCAGTAGGTAAGATTTCCCTAATGGAGATTTTATCAAATACAACATATGCATTACTAGCATCCTCAAATCCCAATTCATAGCCGTTACGAAAATTTGATACCAAATATCCAAAAGATAACACGCTTGTACAGAATTAAACCCTAAACCATTACATAGCATAACCCTAAAGCTCAAAGAACTCAAACAATCCAACAAAATTAAGGAAAACCTGGAATAAGAAAGACTGCAATTAAATATAAACAAAAACCTTTATTACCTTGCCTTCACAAAAAAATCAACACGAACAAGCAGAAGCATAAATTGCTCTTTGTAGATCACGTTGGTAGATTTAAGTAACTGTGTATCGGATTAATTAGTATGCAGAGTGCCATAGTAATGAGAAATCTCCGGAAGCAGTAGGTGAGGTTTCCCTAATGGACATTTTATCAAACACTTCATATGTATTAGTAGCATTCCCAAATCTGAGTACATTGCTGTTACAAAAATTTGACACCAAATATTCAAAAGATAACATGCATATACAGAATAAACCCTAAACCATTAGGTAAACATAACCCTAAATCTCAACATGTTGATTAGCATACCTAAGAACTCAAATAATCCAACAAAATTAAGGAAAACCTGGAATAAGAAAGACTGCAATTAATTAATAAACAAAAACCCTTATTTCCTCGCCTTCAGAGAAATGAAAAAAAAAAGGGAAATTTTCAAAAATATACAGCCCAACATAAAATATTACACCACATAAACCAAACAAACAACAACAACATACCCAGTGTAGTATCATGACTCACTAGTGGGTTTAGGATATACGCACACCCCTACCTTTGTAGGGTAGGGAGGCTGTTTCAGATATACAATATATATTAAGCCACATAACCCAATATACAAAATTATACCTAGGGGAAAAACATTATACATAATATATCAACCTGGTATAAAAGTGTATAATAAGATATAAAAAGGTGTTTATACACAAATATAGGCTAAACTGGGTAACAAACTCAAAATATGGGTTAAAGCGTGTAAATATTTTTACCCCGCAGACATAGAGCGTAATTAAAACAAACAAGCAAAAGTAGAGAAAACTTATTTAGATCAAAGGACAAGATAAATAAATAAAAATTGATAATGCAGAGAAGAAAAATACGAAGGTGAGGTGCGAAAATTCTTTAAAAATAAATAAATTAATGCTTACCGGTAACGAATTAATTTAGAGGAAGACGCAACGAATGAATAATGAAGGAGCAGTCGTTGTTTAGCAGAAGAAAATTTGGGAGTGAAGTTCTGATTTTTGCTTATGTAAAAGCCCTAGGCCCGAGTGTAATAACAAGAAATTAAATTTATAATAGTAATTGCTTTTACTTATATGGGCAATTCGTAGGAATGCCCTTATTTTGGGTCGTCTTCCATTTTTGCCTCTCAAATTAAAACAATTTTAATTTTTGTTATTCGCCTAAAATTTCTAAGTTTCAGATTCGAATCTCTATTCAGATAAAAAATTTAAAAAATGCAAGACATAATTTGGAGTTCGCAAGGCAGAGTTTGCATCTACCTTAAGGCATAGTTTGTGTCTTATCCGATAGAGTTTACCTTAAGATAGCAAACTCTACCTTCAAGCAGACAGAGTTTGTCTTTAGGCATAAAGGCAAACTCTGTCTTGCGAATTTTTTTTTGATTTGTGACTGAGCAGGGGTTCGACCCAGAATTTCAGAATATTTTTTAGAGTAGGATAAAAATTAAAAATTCTAAATTTGAGGGGGAAAAAAAGACCAGTGCATTTGAAGGGAAATTTGCGCAAAAGAAAAAAGCTTTTTATATGCTCTTGCTTTTTTTCCCTGTAACATCATGTTAATTGTCAAAAGAAAAAGTTATTCGACATTTTCTATAATGAAAAAAAACTACCTCAAAAAGTTAAAACTCTATATTTGAAAATTTTTAGCTTTCCATTTTATTTTCAAACAAATATACTACAAAATATATCTTTTATTTTGGTAATTTTTGAAATTAAATTGAACAAAGCATTTGCATGATTAAAATATCAGCCATTCTATAATCTTTTTTCAAATATAATGGGGAAAAAAATAGTTCGAGAAACATGGTGCTATATTTGTTATTTTACTAAGAAATAAATGAAGTACCCGTAAGGTGGCTTAGTTGGTTGAGCTAGGAACTTTCATAATAGAGGTCTTAAATTCGAAATCCCCTATATCAGACAGGTAGCGGCTGCTTGTCATAAAAAATGAAGTTACTTTAAAATAAGATATCATTTGAAAAAAAAACTAACATGTTGATTGATACATCAAATTTATATTGGAAAATATGAAGAAAAAAATAGTTATTTTTCTTGATCTGAACTTAGCTTTTCCTTGCCAAATGATGGCAAAATAACGGGTGACATTATGTCTGGGGGAATACTATAATCAGAGAAGGAGCTAGATTATCGTTTACGATTTCGGTAGAACTTAATAGTTTCAGCCAAAACGTTGTATTTGTGTGAAGAAATTCACTTAATCTATGTTAAATAATTTATCCAGCAATCATTAAACTATTTTTTTTTAGAGTCAAAACCTATAAACTCAAAATTCTGAATTCGCATATGACTGTAATGAAAGATGTTAAAGCAACAGAAGAAGCCTATAGAGGTGGATGGTTTCATAGTGGTGATATTCCTGTGAGACATCCACATGGTTACATACTTGCAGTAGAAGAGTTCTATACGATCACTCTGCAGTCCAAATTTTCTGTATCCCATTTCTGAAGCAGCAGTAGTCGCAAGACTAGACAATTATTAGGGACGTCTCTATTTGTAAAAATGATTTTAACCAAAAATATAGTTAGAGATTGATATATAAGTGTTTAAAGACAAGTAGGTCATATTCGATCCAGAGACTCTCTTAAACGAGTCTGGAATGGTTGATTAGATTACAGATATGTGAGAACAATGTGCAAGTGAAATACTATCATAAGCAAGTAAAATGAATCAATAAGTTAAATCTGAAAATGAGTTATGAATCAAGCAAGAGTCGAAGCTAAGAATGATGTATTAGCTTGAGAGAGATATTGGTTACAAGTGTGAGCTTAGAGAGAATACAATGTGTCTTTCCTTCTCTTCTAAGTCTTGCATATATAGGACAAAACTTAGACTATTATGACCCCAGAAAGTTATGACGACGTGAGCCTAATGACGTCATCGTGCCCACACGCGCCGCGGCACTCTAATCTATGGAGGGTGATGTGACGGGAATTATTGGGAGTGGAGGACAACTGTGAAGATCCTTTGAGAACGTTGGAGTTTTCGGGACCCTTGAACTCATGGGACCGGAAAGTCGAAGAGTCTACGCGTCTTTTCGATGGAACTAAAACGTCACATCATTTCCACAATTACTCATTCGACGGCGCCCCTTCTGAGACACCGATTGACATTCGTTAACCAGGCACGCCTCTTGATTTCCAAGAGTAATGATTGTTCTCTTGGTTATATAAATCAGCGACCCCGATCACTTTTCCTCACTTTCATCTTCAACCTTCTTATTCTAGCAACTTTAGTTTTCTGCCCTTTCACTTCTTATCCTCAAAAACGTCTATTTTATATTAATCTTCTTCTGGTACTTCTGGTGATCTGACTCTTGCCAAAATAAGGTAGAAATAGGTATACCCCGCCGTTGGCCGCCATCACCCAGTGTCACCCGGGCTATAGACCTAGGTTCCGCCTTCCAAAATTATCCCTTCTAACTTCAACTTTGAGAGGGACTTTCGGCTAAACCTTCGCTACGAGTCTGTGGAGGTGATAACCTTATTGATTGATGACTCGGTTATCCCTCAAGTCCGTATCGACTATCGGTGGGGCCCTAATATAGATATTTTTCCTCCTACGTCAAATGCTAGTATTACTCAGCACATTAAGGGGATGTCGCTTATTTACACATATCATTTAATCATCGGATTCAGCCTCCCGATTCGTCGGGTAATTGAGTCCTTTTGTCAATACTGTAGCGTCTATCCAAGGCAATTGTCCCTGCACACGTGGAGAATAGTTCACTGTTTGCATCACTTGGCGAATCTTGCCCATCTTCTGTTTACTTTGGATTACCTGATCCATCTTTATCCCCCCCCCCCCGGTGCTCCTCAAGGGAATAATCAATTTAGCTTTCTGGGGCTCCAGAGCCATGATTACAAATGCTGAGGACGATCACTATCGGGGATGGTGTAATCAGTTTGTGATGATTCATACCCACTGCCTTCAAGGTACCAATTTCAGTCCTCTCCCGGAGCATTGGAACAGCGCTCGTAAGTAAACTTTTTTCTCTTTCTCTCTTATTTATTCTGGTCTTTTCCTGACTACCTTGCCCTTTGTTTTTGCAGTGGCCCCCATTTCCCCTGAGACCCTGCTGGATGTCTTTGGTTGGGTGATGAGCCTGCTCTGTACCTCTAACAGCACCGAGAAAAAATGGAGAGCCATTTTCGCTGATAAGTAGAAGGGCAAAAGTCATGATTTGAGTTTTTCCTCTTTTGTCGGCTCTTTATCTTCACTTATTGCATGTTAATGTATCTCTCTAACTTTCTTTATCATTCTTTTCCCTGAAGGCCTCCCCGCTCGAGTGGGTTTAGCTCGAAAGGTGCCATCTCAGGACAAAACTTGAGCACGCATCACTAAGGTTGTCGCGAAGATTAGGGAGACCAGAAAGCGAAGGCTTCCGAATGATGTTGGATGTCTACCTCTGGGATTGGATCGCATGTGAGAACATGTCGTCACTTCGACGAGCATGAGAGGGAGGACGGGCATAAGGTGGTCCTCGTGGAGGAAGATGGAGAAGAAACTACAGTATCTGGGGCATAGGGCCCCCCTCAACCGAGGCCATCAAAGAGCCGAGAGTCAGCGAAGGACAACCCGGAAGCGCAGGAGGCAGTGATTCGGGCACATGCCCTTCGGTTCCTCCTCCCCCCCATTGTTGGTTCTGACCTCGGCCTCGAAGCCCTCCTTGGCCCACTTTGCAGATATCTTCCTTCAGGTAATTTTGAGTTTTTCTTTATCACGCCTTTTACTTCCAACTAGAGTGTATAAGTTGAGTTTATTTTGTCTATCATTCTCTTTCATGGGCATATTGTCATTTCCTCCACCATTAAGCGTTTCAAGAACATACATTTACCCTCTAGTGCAAAGAGATTGGTGGAGAAGAACCGACATCTCCGGGATGAGGTTGACCATCTCCGGGATGAGCACGTGGATCTCTAGAATGAAGCCAATTAATAGGAGAGGAGATGGTCCGGGCTGAGCTTGATCGAGATGTTGCTCGCGCACGGATGCAGGCATTTGTGTCTCGAGCCTGGAACCAATGACTAACACTTCGTCGGGCAGCTGAGCGATAGAGGGACATCTTGTTTCGAGACTATGATGTCATCTACACCCGGTTCGAGGACCTACAAGAGGTGGATACGGGAGTGATTGATGTCCCATCGGCCCTCGTCGATACAGAGGTAGATTTGGGGGCAGTTGAGGCTGATATGGAATATTTGCATGAAGAAACGCCCCCTCGTTCGACGCTTCTACAGGCTCTTGTATAAGTTGAGTTTATTCTGTCTATCTTTCTCTTTCATGGGCATGTTGTTATTTCCTCCACCATTGAGCGTTTCAAGAACATGCATTTACCCTCTAGTGCAAAGAGATTGGTGGAGAAGAACCGGCATCTCCGGGATGAGGTTGACCATCTCCGGGATGAGGTTGACCATCTCCGGGCTGAGCACATGGATCTCCTAGAATGGAGCCAATTAATACGAGAGGGGATGGTCCGGGCTGAGCTTGATCGAGATATTGCTCGCGCATGGAATGCAAGGATTTGTGTCTCGAGCCCAAAACCCCATGACTAACACTTCGTCGGGCAGCTGAGCGACAAAGGGCCACATTGGTTCGGGACTATGATGTCATCTAGACCCGGTCTGAGGACCTGCAAGAGTTGGATACGGGAGTGATTGATGTCCCCTCGGTCCTCGTCGATGCAGAGGTAGATTCGGGGGCAGTTGAGGCTGATATGAAAGATTTGCATGAAGAAACACCCCCCTCGTCCGACGCTTCTACCGACTCTTTTGGTGGCGAGGGTGTTCCTCCCCCCGGGCTTAGCTTTGTATGTCTGCAGCCTTTTGGTCATCACTTTGGAGGCCTTCTAGGGATCTGTTCCTTCAGCGATGATCAACAACAATGTTGGTGGTTGGTACTAGTTTTTTCAGCCCGTGTGAGTTTGTGAGGGTCTGCATGCATTTTTAAATGTCGATGTTTTTGAAGTGGTCCAGCGCGCCCTATGTTGAATATTTTGTTTTTTATGGTTATGTTCGACCTTCGTGCCATCTAGTGGATATTTCGGGACCTTGTGTAGTTTGCTGTGTTTTGGATTTGAGCATTTTTCTCTGGTTTGCTAGATCCCTGGGGTTTGTATTCCCCTATTAATGTTCTTTTGTTGAGCACTTGGCACTTTTCTTATATAAATGACAAATGTTTCTTGCCTTTCATTTTACGCTTTGACATGCGCTTTGTTTATTGCAATAATTGTGATCATATAATGACATGTTGGCTTTTTAATTTGCACTTAACCGTCGAGGCATGACCGTTGCACCCGTCTATCAGAACTATGCTACTATTCGAGCGTTTGTTGTTTAAGCCAAGGTTTGACAATCGGTGTATGCCTATGTGATTTTTGGCATTTTGTGTTTGAGGTCGTCTTGTAAGACCTAATCCGGGAATGTCACATTTGAAAATGCTAGCGCGAAATTGAGATTTAAGACATCTAATTTCGAAATGAAGGAAAATACTCCATTTTTTGTGCTGATGGAGAAGACGTCTCAACCCCATGTAAAGGCACAAAAAGTTCTTGGAAAGAACCCACACGCGCACAGGCTCTTATGGCCGTGTCATGTTGTTTGAAGCAGTTTTGCGGGGCCGTATAACTTTCGAGTTCGATTTTGCCCCGAATATTTTTTCATTGCACAACTTAGTTTGAAAAATTAAATAAGCCTTTTTTATTTCACTCTTTCAAAGTTATATAGGACAACTCGTTATGTAAGTACATGAACCCTTTTCGGGGTATTTACAAGATTTATGAAAGAAAGCAATCGAGCAAGTTCAGTGACTGCCAGTAGTCCCGATTTAAAAGAGTTTGTCTTTGGAATGGGTCTTCTTGTGGTTATATTGCTCCTCCTCTCCTTTCGAGACTTGAGTGTGAGGTCTCGAAGAGTCAAGTTTCGGGATATGATACACTAAACTTGAAGTGCTTTTGAATCGTTGCTTCGTTAAAAACCTTATCAGGAAAACTCGATTGGGACAAAACCTCGACCAAGGAAAAGAGTGCAACACGAGAAAATTAACTGAAAGTGAATGTTTTTATGTAAACAGAACGTTCCTGACCTTTTTTCAAAGGTAGAATATCTTCAGGTGGCTGATATTCCAACTATTTTTCAGTTCTTTTCCGGACTCATCCTCAAGCCGATACGCTCATTTCCCCATGATTTCGGTGATTCGGCATGGTCCTTCCAATTTACTTGTAGCTTACTCGCGTTCGAGTTCCTTGTCGCGAGAGTGACTTTTCGGAGGATGTGGTCCCCGACTTTGAAATGCCTCAAATTTATATTTCTGTTGAAATACCTTTCTACTCTTCGTTTTTGTGCCGCCAGACGCATGAAAGCTAACTCCATGTGTTCCTCTAATAGCTCCAGTCCTATTGTTATTGCTTCTTTGTTAGATTCCTCAGTAGTTTAAGTGTAACATAAGCTCGATTCTCCCACTTCTACGCGTATCAGAGCCTCAGCTCCGCATACCATGAACAAGGAGTTTCCCCCTATGCTTGTCTTGGTTGTAGTTCTGTAAGCCCACAATACCCCTGGCAGTTCTTCTGACCACTTGCCTTTTGAATTTTTCCAACCTCTTCTTGAGGCTCTGGATGATAGTTTTGTTGGTTGACTCTGCTTGCCCAAATGCACACGGGTGATATGGCAATGAGGTGACCCTTTTGATGTTTAATCCCTTCAAGAACTCGATGACTTTCTTTCCCACAAACTGATGGACGTTGTCACAAGAGATCTCTTTCGATATTCCAAACCGACAAACGACATGATCCCAAATGAAGTCTATGACTTGCTTTCGTGAATCTTTTTATATGTTTTAGCTTCCACCCAATTTGAGAATTAATCAGTTAAGATCAACATGAACCTCACATCCTCCGCAGCTTCCGGCAACGGGCCCACGATATCCATTCCCCACTTTGTGAAAGGCCATGAAACCACTACCGAGTAGAGGGGTTGGCAGGTTGATGTATTATCGAGAAATGCGGTTGACATTTCTCACGATATCCTTCTTCCATCCGAGTCCCCATCTTATCTTCTTCACCAATGAATCAGGCCATGAAACCCCACTTTGTGAAAGGCCATGAAACCACTACCGAGTAGAGGGGTTAGCAGGTTGATGTATTATCGGGAAATGTTGTTGACATTTCTCGCATTTCTGGACAAAAGCTTTTGCGTCTTCTTCCATCCGAGTCCAGTAATAACCAGCCATCATTATCTTCTTCACCAATGAATCATATCCGGCGTGATTTCTGTAATTTCCCTCGTGTATCTCCCGCATCACGTACTCGGCCTATGCTGGCCCTAAGTATTTAGCCAAGGGCCTGAGGTAGGATCTTCTGTATAGCTCTCATTCATGCATGCAATACCTAGTTGCTTTTGCTCTCAACGCTCGAGCTTCCTTACTATCTTTCGGGAGAGTCCCTATCTACAGATAGTTGATAATATCATTCCGCCAGTCCTAAGTGAGGCTGGCAAGATTTACCTCGAGCAAACCAGAGTACATGACGAAGCATAGGAGATGCACTATGGATTTTGACTCTCCCTTAGATGCCTCGAATGTCGAGCCTAGGTTGTCCAAGATGTCAGTTTCGAAGTTCATCTCTCACGAGATTTTCACCACTTTCCATTTTCAAAATTGAGCCAATAGAGTGGCAATCTTGCTTAAATATTCCTGCATCCGGTTTTCTTTGGCCTCGTACTTGCCCAATATCTAATTAACAATCAGTTACGAGTCACTTTTGAGCTCAATATTTTTTACTCTGAGTCCCTAAGACAATTCTAAACCTGCAATTGTGGCTTCATACTCAGCCTCAATATTAGTAAAAAAATACATTTAATGGCTTGTCTGATTGTGGCCACTGAAGGGGTGACAAGGACAATCCCCAGCCCAATGTCTTTCATGTTTATGGCCTCGTCCGTATGTAGGACCCATTCCCTGGATGATGCTTCGGTTTCTCAAACTGCTTTCGTATGAGCCCAAGGCATCATGCCTGGACAATAATCAACCACAAAGTCGGCTAAGGCCTGAGACTTAATAGTGGTCTAAGGTCGATAAGTGATATCGTACCCACAGATTTTGATTGACCAACTTGCCAACCGGCCTTAGAGTTCAGGGTTGTGGCTGTCTTTGACCTCGTACTTGCCCAATATCTAATTAACAATCAGTTGTGAGTCACTTTTGAGCTCAATATTTTTGGCTTTGAGTCCCTGAGCCAATTTCAAACCTGCAATTGCGGTTCATACTCGGCCTCATTGTTAGTCAAAGAAAAATATTTAATGGCTTGTCTGATTGTGGCCCCCGAGGGGGCGATAAGGCCAATCCCCAGCCCGGTGCCTTTTATGCGTGTGGCCTCGTTCGTATGTAGGACCCATTCCCCGGATGTTGCTTCGGTTTCTCGAATTGCTTCTGTACGAGCCTAAGGCATCATGCCTGCACAATAATCAATCGAGAAGTCGGCTAAGGCCTAAGACTTAATAGCAGTCCGGGATCAATAAGTGATATCGTACCCGCATATTTTGATTGACCAACTTGCCAACCGGCCTTAGAGTTCGGGATTATGCAATATATTCCTTAGAAAGAAAGTGGTGACCACACATATAAGATGACATTGAAAATATGACCTCAATTTACGAGACATAACTATCAGGGCCAAAGACAACTTCTCAAGGTGATGGTATCGGGCTTCGGCCTATGTCAGGGCCTTGATGGTATAATAAACAGGAGATCGCGTACCTTTTTCCTCCCGAACGAGCACAACACTTAAAACGATTTTGGACACAGCGAGGTAAATCAACAGTGGTTCCCCTTCATACAATTTTGCAAGCAGGGGAGGGTTTGTCAAGTACTTCTTCAAATCCTTTAGTGCTTATTGGCATTCCGGGGTCCACTGGAAGTCTTTATTTTTCTTCAACAGGCTGAAGAATTTCTGACATCGCTCGGATGACCTGAATATGAACCTTCCCAAGGTCGTTATTCTCCCGGTCAATTGTTGCACCTTACAAGCATTGTTGACTACCTATGGTATTTCCTCTATCTGCTGGATATGATTCTGATTGTCTTCAATGCTCCTGTTGGACACCATAAAGCCCATGAATTTTCCTGAGCCTACTCCGAAAGTGCACCTTTCGGGATTCAGCTTGAGGTTGTATTTTTGGAGGATCTCGAATACTTCCTGCAAATGTCTAATATTTTCCTCTATTTCCAGGGACTTAACGATTATGTCATCTATGTAAATCTCCACACTCCAACCCAGCTGATGACGGAACATCCGATGGGTCAGTTGGTGGAAAGTGGTCCCTGTATTTTTCAAGCCAAATGGCATGACAATATAATAATAAGTCCAGTGCTCCGTTATGAATGAAGTCTTTTCCTGATCCGATAGGTCCATCTGTATCTGGTAACACCTCATGGATACATCCAAAAAATTGGGCAGCTCATGCCCAACCACCACGTCAACAACATGATCTAGGCGAGGCATAGGGTATGAGCTCCTCAGGCAAGCTTTGTTTAAATCTTTTAGATCTAAAAACATTTGAAAGGTTTTAGGTTTCTTAGGAATTACCACCACGTTTGCCAGCTAGTCTGGTACTTTACCTCTCGGACCGCTCTTGACTGGATAAGTCGGGCTACTTCTTCTTTGACAAATTGGCTTCGTTCTGCTAACACTGTGCGTCTTTTTTGCTTAGTGGGGTGACATTATGGGTCCATGTTTAACTTGTGGAGGGCCAACTCCGGAGGCACACCTGAGATGTCCAATATCAACCAAGTAAAGCTACTAATATTGTCATTCAAAAACACAATCAATTTTTTTGAACCTGGGGTTTAGGCCTGAGACCAGGTATACATGTTCCTCAAGCATGTTTGGTCGACAAAGGGTAAGCTCGAGATCTTCTGCTGTGAATCCCGCATTCGATTCTTCTGGTTCCACAAAGACCCGAGGTATCCGATATGCCTGATCCTCTGGGAGAAGAGCTCTCACTGGTTCCTACTTATGTAGGACTTCGGGGTTGCCCCTGGAATCATGCTTCCTTTAGCATGTCGACCAGAATGATTTCTGCCAGGTCGATTTCAATGTCTCCATGTACCGTGGTCACTCCCCAAGCATCGGAAATTTCATCACCTGATGGACGGTAAATGGGACTGCCTTCATAGCGTGCAACCATGGCCTTCCAATTACCAAATTATAAGGCATTCCTCCTTCAAGGACATCGAACAAAGCTTTCATCGACACTCTTTGCACGTGTGTTTCCAGCTAGCTCTGCCAACGGGTTGTTTCGCTAGACAGGTTGAAACCAGTAAATACTTTCACTACAGGTGTCATTTGCCCGGTTAGCTGCATCTACTTGATCACGCGGAGTTGCACAACATTTACGGTGCTACCTGGGTCAACAAGTGCATACATAATGTTAAATTGAAATATTTGGATAGAAATTACCAGAGAATCGGCGTTCGGGCTCTCGATGTTTTATTTTCCACTTTACTGGAGACGATAAGGTCTTCGAGCTCATCCTTCATCCTCTTTCTAGATGAGGACGGCCCCTCGTACTGTTGTTTTTTAGATACTGCTCCTACCATCACTTCTTCTGTGAGCATGTTGATCGTTCCCTGTTGAGCCGGGCGTTCCCGTGAAATTCTAGTCTTTTTTCCCTAGCATACTTAGACTTGCTACTAAAGAACTCTTTCAATTATCCCCTACTCAGCAGGTCTGCTACTTTGTACCTTAAGTGCTTGCATTCTTCCGTTGAATGACCCGTGATACCATGGAACTCACACCAAAGCTCTATGTCCGCACCCCGCTTATTTGGGTTAGATCGAACTACTATCATAAACTGAGCTTCTTTCATATTCTTCATAGCCATAACCAAATTCACGACCTCTACATTAAAGTTGTAGGAGGCCACGTTTAGCGGCCTTGAGTCATTTGCGGACTTCTTATGTGGTGATTCATTTTCTCTTCTAGGGCTGACATTGATCATACCTTGACTTATTCGATCGACCTTCATACCTAGAGGATGGTCGAGTTGAATAAGGTTCATACCATTCTCTCGGGTCCCTTTGCCTAGATGGGGGGACATTACGAGATCTCCCCTATTTACCCGCTCCAATTCCGACCCCATGATCATCCTCTATCCTCATTTTGGCGGTGTACATGTTGTTTACTTCATTCCATGACTTGGCTAGGAACTCTTTCACCCTTTCTTTTAATTTTCTCGAAGCGTTTGAACTATTGGAATTCAAACCGTCAATAAATATTGCGGTAGCCCAATCTTCGGAGATCGCAGACAACAATATCCTCTCCCGTTGAAAGCATTCCACAAAGTTGTGGAGTAACTCATCTTTCCTTTGCTTTATGGTGAAGATATCATTCTTGTGGGTCTTGACCCCCTAGCTCCACCATGGCCTTAATGAATGCATCTGCAAGAGCAGCAAAAGAATCAATAGAATTTTCAGGTAAGATAGTGCTCCCTTTGTGAGTGTTTGGTTGAACTTTTTCAGCATGACAGAATCGATTTGGTGCTGCTGCAGGTCATGCCTAGTTATCGCATCCTCGAAAGTCACGATGTGTTCGTTCGTGTCTGTTGTGTCGTTATACTTGGGTATGTCGGGCATTCTGAACTTTTTCAGGATGGGCTCCGGCGCCGCTTCTTCCTTGTAGGGTATCTTCATGTACTTTCTCACCCTAACCCTATTTAGCACCGGAGGGCCCTAGGTATCTAGCTCATTCGCTCATAGAGCTCATTTTCTAGCATTGCGAGTCTCACTAGGTTTGTCTCTAGCACTGCAGGCTTTGCTCCTGCGTTTGCTGCGAATGCATCAGGCGCTCCCGTGTCTTTCGCGTCATCTATCGGGTGACTATCCGGCGTTGCCCCAGACAAGGAGTTCAAAAACTTTTTCATGCATTCCATTATGGCATTTTTCGCTGCCAATGTTGTGGCTAGCGCGACTTCCGAGGGCATGCCCTCTTCTTTGAACATCCCCTCCACTTTAGAGTGCGGGTGTCTTTTTCTTTTCTTGGGGTACTGCTCCTTGGGTCACGCCTCACGACTCTCCGCTGAATGGATGTCTTCATCTACAGATTCGTTTGCTTTCGGGGGGCTGTTGTTTCCTTTGATTTCGTCTGTGATGCTCGGTGGGCACATGTTTCTCTCCAAGTTCCTTCGATCTGTGAGCCATGCTTTCTTCACATGACATGTTCTAAGTGTATCGCTTTTTGTTTAGAGTTTTCTCAAGAAGATCAGCTACAGATCGAGACAACTCCACAATTGTCTATCCCCACAGGCGACGCCAAACTATTACAAAAATACAAGTAGAGATTTGTATATAAGGGTTTAAAGATAAGTAGGTCGTATCCGATCCGGATACCCTTTTAAACGAGTCTGGAATGGCTGATTAGATTACAGGTATGTGAGAACAATGTGCAAGTCATAAGCAAGTAAAATGAATCAATAAGTTAAATCTGAAAATGAGTTATGAATCAAGCAAGAGCCGAAGCTGAGAATGATGTATTAGCTTGAGAGAGATAGTGGTTACAAGTGTGAGCTTAGAGAGAATATAATGTGTCTTTCCTTCTCTTCTAAGTCTTGCATATATAGGACAAAACTTAGACTATTATGACCCCATAAAGTTATGATGACGTGAGCCTAATGACGTCATCATGCCCACGCGCGCCGCGGCACTCTGATCTAGGGAGACTGATGTGACGGGAGTTGTTGGGAGTGGAGGACAGCTGTGAAGATCCTTTGGGGAATGTTGGGGTTTTCGGAATATGCTTAACATCTCCGGATGCATTTCTACCCAATACAGTCTCCTTGTGCATTCGTGATGTTTGGAGTTTGGATTCAGTGTTAGGTGCTCAAGAAATCAACAACTTCTGCCAAAAAGTTAAGCAGTAAGAGATTGAGGCTTTCTGTAATTCACTATTCGTTGAAGAGGCCTATCTAAGCATTGATTGTGGCTTGTGAGAGTGATTCCCTTCCCGTTAGGTTAGGGATGGGGACCTCTCTTGCCATAATGTGGCGCTAGGCACTAGCTTAATACTCACCGACTAAGATGGTTGCATTACCCATATGTTTAGGTGCGCTTAGCCTATACAATAAGTTTCAGTCTCTGGTTATGTCAATGTAATCTTATACTATTGCATAAATTGACATTAGACTTCTTTCGGAATCATTGCCTTATTACATGGCACCTCGAACAGTCGTTGACCTGCTTTGGGGCACAGTCGTTTTTGAAAATAAATTGAGAATCAAAATATATACAAGAATTATGCCTCAATCCCAATCAAATTGGGGTCGGATATATGAATCCATCATCTTTATATTCTCATTCTACCTCTTCTTGTAAACTCTGTGTGCGCTTGAATTGGATTGGTGGTCTAGATAGCTTTACTAGAAAAGTGGGAAGGAGACATATTATTATGAATAATATCTAAGATTTTTTATTACTGTTGTAAAAAGAGAAGTGCAATTCAGGTATGTTCTAAACTGAACATAGTGAAACAACCCAAAGTTGTTTGCAATGAGCTAATCTAAGAAAAAGTTGTCAAATTCCCTGGGATTTCAAGTTCTGTAATTCCATTAAAGCCCACCCCATGTCACCCAATTACAGATGTCACGTAAAGTTGTTAGTACAAACTATACATGTCCGTCCTATTATTGGGTCTGCTCAAGAAGAAAATCAGCCGGCTCACATTTTGCTGCATAACCAAATTTAGACGTATTGTACTTTCTATGTACCCCTGTTAGTTTCGCTGTTGCTGCCTTTTGGTGAAATCCCACGATCAATCTCGAGCACTCCCTAAAAAAGCACGAAAAAAAAGTAAATTAGAACAAATCTTAGAAAGAAAGTAGTTACAATCATCAACAAGATGTGGAGGTAAGTTCACTCACAGAAGTTGATCTTCTGAGTATTTTGAATGCAACTCGCACGTCTTGCTCCATTGTTTAACACCATAAAGCGTGCACTGAGCTGTATAGATTGAAGCAGCAGCGATAAAGGATGGTGGGAATTTAAGCATTTCATATTCCACGAGGCATAACTCGATCAAGAAGAACGAAACTAGGTCAAGCTGTTATTAAAAGGAGTACAACACAAAGTTAGAGAATGTAAAAATCAAAAACATCAAAAATTCCAAGTGTCACTAACCTTTCGATCCGATTTAGCAGCCTTGAGAAATCTCTTCATAAAAACATATGGCGTTGGAACGGACATATTAAACTGCAGTGTATTGAGCATCGATTTTTCCTGCAGAAATATGGAAAGACATCTTCAGTTTGAAGGTAGAAACTATACATAAAATATGCATATCATATATACATATTATAGACATCATATACATAATCAGTGTATATGTTTTGTATATTTTGGCTAGCTTCCATAATTAATTTTGGCTGACGGGTCAACAATGGGTAATAGAATAGTTGACATCAATAGAAAATTGTTAGCTACCATTTCAAGAACTTCCTTCCTTGTGTATGCTTTATCCGAAATGAACACCAAATCATCCACCACAGGGAGAGAAACTTCCTCATATTTGCAAGCGAGTAGCGTGGCAACCAGTCCAACAAGCTGCAGCTTCTTTCTCACAACATTTTGCTTCTCCAAAAATCTATCTATCAAGTTAACGGTTAGGAATAACGTCTCTTCCCTGAGATCGAACTTGTGATGTACCTGTTTACATTTAGGATAAGCAATTAACATGACTATTAATAACTGAAATTTTGCACTCTCCTATTGAATAAAAATTTTAGTACCTCAATGAGCCAGTCTATTAGTATAGATCTCATCCTCTCGTTTACATCAAACTGTTGTGCCATATAGTCTGGCGAGATACGGCTGCAGACCTGAATATAGTGATTATTATTTAGTCAAATGAACCAAATTCTTTATACTTAAAAGAACTTCAAATCAAAACTTTAAATACTATTTTCCAGTGATCAGATCCCATTTTTAAACTCCAGCTGATGAGGAAGGTCCTCTTTCATATAAGTCTTTAAATAATTGGTTTAACTTTTGACATTTCCAAAGGCCATCAAAGTCAAAAATATATTATATAAATCCTGAATTTCCTATGATGCGAACATTCAAACAACTAACATGTGAAACACAGTTCTAATCACTTTCAATAAATTCAAACACATCATTTTAAGTAGGCCGTGGTGTATCATTACTCGTATTAGAACGGAGACCTAAAGCAATTTTTGAGTCGTCTTTAGTGCTACACTAGAAGCTTCCCTCACGACAATGCTATGCATAAAAGATTGTTTTTTACCGTATTGCACAATATAATTTTTGGACGATGGGAATTCACCTTGAATGCCACACTAGAAGCTTTCCTTACATCAATGTGTATGTATACACACAAAGATTATTTATTTTTTGCCTTTTTGCACAATATAATTTTCCGATTAGGGATTCAATCCCAAATGTTACAATCTGCCCGACTATATACCAAAATTCACCTTTAATGCTACATTAGAAGCTTCTCTTATGTCAATTGAAATAATTTATATACGTATGTATACAAAAAAATTGTTTTTCTTACCCTATTTGCACAATATAATTTTCCGATCTAAGGGAATTCGATGGAAACCCTTTAGCTATAGAATTCTCTTTAAGGTACTAAAAGTGTTAGTCAGCTGGACTTACTTCCATTTTTGAGTAGTAAGCATACAAATCCTCCACATAGTCAACAACTGCAAGCGGGTTCTTTGCATCATCACTGTCAATATCTATCCCCGTCTCCTCAAATATATCCTCCATTTCAATCTCCTGTAAAATTCATGAAAATTAGCTATCAGAAGTCCCAAGATAGTTGCGAAAAGGTCCAAAATTCAGCTCATTGGTGCACTACTCAAAATTCTCTCTTACCATTTGCAGAGTCATGTTGTCATGTGACAATGTTGTCTCTGTTTGTTCCAAAGACATTGGAACTGGTTGGTCTTTTGCTGCCTCATGTTCCTCCACATCTATTATAGGTACATCCTCCCATACACTGAAATTTTCAGCTGCTAATTTTGGTTTCTTGGTTTCCTGTTAGACATCATTGTACTAACAGTTAGAAGCCTAGAAAAATGTTCGACCGAACCCGGTAGCTTTTACTCAAACAATGTACACATATTAAGTTTAGAACCCAATTATTAGCATTTGAGGTCATCGTTCTAAAATTCAGTACACATAACATTAAAATTCTGGCCCCGCCTTTAACACTATACAAACTACAATGAAATAACAAAGAGAGAAATTTGTACCTCATGATAATGTTGCTGTGAGCTAGCAATTTGTGCAGCAAATTTCCTTCATTGAAAAAAAAAATACATTCACATGTCAAATTCCAAGAAAATGGTTCTCATATAAATTGAATGAAAATATTAAATTTGTATATATATTTATAACCTTGCGACTGGAATAGGATGATTCTTGTTGCAGATTCCATTAGCTCTGATAGATCAAGAAAATCACCCAAATCAGCAAAAAAATATTCAAAAGTATTATGAAAAAATTAAAGATTGGAGAGCTGGGAATTTACTCTGATAATCCTCTCTTGTTAACAACACAAGGGTATAGATTATTAGCTCCAACAAAATTCTGATTAATCACACTCAATGCTCTTCGATTGTTCCTTGTCTCCATTCCGAATTTTCTGTATCCCATTTCTGTATCAAAAATAAAAACTTTTCAAAACCCCATGTTCCATAAACTAATAAATAAAATTCTTAGCTGATTTTAAGCTCTTAAAACCTATAAAAAAAAAAAAAAAAAAGGGGGGGGGGGGGGGGAATATAAGAAAATTGAATTTTTTTACCACATTTCTGAAAAGAATGAAAATTTTCAAAAAACCCATCTTCCAAAAACTTATAAATATAATTCTTAGCTGATTTTAAGCTCTTAAAACCCAAAAAAATGAAAAAATATTAAAAAACAAAAGATTGAATCTTTGAACCCCATTTCAAAAAACCCATCATCCGGGACTCATAAATATAACTCTTAGCTGATTTTAAACTCTAAAAACCCAAAAAGGATAAAATATTTTTTTTTTAAAAAAATTGAATATTTGAACCACAATTTTGAAAAAGAAAGAAACTTTTCAAAACCCCATCTTCCAAAAATTGATAAATAAAATTCTTAGCTGATTTTAAGCTCTTAAAACCCAAAAAAATGAGGGAAAATATTAAAAAGATTGAATCTTTAAGCTACACTACCTTGATCATTTGCTGGTATCATAGTTGGATTGTTCTCATTAGAAACACCCATTTTTCTTTTTCTTGATTATCTCTTAAAGAATCAAATCACCCACCAAAGATCAAGAAACAAAACACAATCTTGGGTTATTCTCAGTACTAAAACCAAAATATAAAAAGCTCCCACAAAACTGAGAGCATCTAATGTGTATATGTCAGTGAGAGGAATACAGAGGTTTTTATTTCAAATGAAACGGCTAGTAAAAAAGGCATGTGGTGTCTGTAAGGAGACGTTGCATTCAAATTAGGGAAGAGAGTTCTTTTTTTTTAATATGAGTACTTTAATTGGTTCAATTCAATGAATAGGTAGATGATTGGGGTTTGCACTTTTATTTTAAGGAGACCAATAATAAAAGTTAGAGGTCGTAGTCAATAGTTTCATTGAGATGTAAGCTCTTGCTCACTTTTGGACTTTTTTTGTAGTGTATAATCTACAGTGTTGTTATCTTATACTATTTGGAATAACATGTTATTTACTATATTTCTATATGAGTTCGAAAGTGTAAAATTTACATTACTCCTTAAGACTCTTTCCATAATTATGGAAAGGGTTAATGGCACCTTCCTGTCACGTAATACTCCGAATGAAAGCTTTCATTTCATCCACCTCGTACCAATATAATGTGTGATATTATCATCACTCTCCATTACATTGGATAATAGACACCAGATACTTGAAACTTCCCTTCTTAGGGATGACATGTGTGTCAAGCCTTACTTCCGTCTGCCTCCCGCGTCACGCCACTAAACTGACACTCCAAGTACTTTGTTTTGATCATGCTCAACCTGAAACCTTTAGACTCCAGAGTCTTTCTCCAAACATTCAGCTTAGCGTTAACTCCCCCTATGATCTCGCCAATCAACACTATATCATCCGCAAACAACATACACCATGGTACCTCCCCTTGAATATGTCGTATCAAGACATCCATCGCTAAGGCAAATAGAAATGGGCTAAGAGCTGATCCCTGGTGCAATCTCATCATAATTGGGAAGGGCTCGGAATCTCGGCCTACTGTCCTTACCCGAGTCTTGGCTCTCTCGTACATGTCCTTGATCTCCCCCTAGTGTACGCCACAGGTACACCGCTAACCTCTAAACACTTCCATAGAACCTCTCTAGGAAAATGATTTGCTGAAATAAAATTGAAATGTCCTGTATTCTGATAATTTTTATATTTAAATTATACAAATAAATATAAGATGTGTGTCATATATAATTTTCACCATTCAATTGATATGTATTCACATTTTAATTTGAGATTGATCTTATAGTTAAATTATTTAATATGGTGCGAATATCAAATTGTAGTTACATAATACTCATATAGTTATGAAGTAAACAACTATTGTTATTATACTTCAATTTCAAATAAGTTTCGATCAATTATAAAAATCTTCACTGACTTTGTCATTCCCGTCTAAATTCATTTCATTTTTATTCTTTTATTACGTTATAATTAACACGATATAACGCACAACTTACGTGCATAAGGCTGGTACAAAATATATTAAAATAGAAAAAGCCAAAACTTAAAACAAATCACAAGCACTTCTGCAACTGCAAGTGATTTTCAATTTAAATTACTCCATATTTACATTCCCACATTTTTTATAAATATATAATTAATGATTGTAGCAGGCTATGAAGCATGTTTCCTGACATTTTGACATTTTAATAATGGGTCTCTTTTGCCGGCACTTGTCAGGCATTAAAGTTTTCTTATGTAAAGATTATTCTAGAGAGATATGAAACATCTATTGAGTCGAGGGTTTATCAAAAATAATTTTTAATCTTATGAAATTACACTGAGTATATTATTATTATTACTATTATTATTATCTGGCAAATTCTGCTATTGGGATGTGAAAAAACATATAAACAACAAATGATGTTAAACATTTCAAAGGTCTCAAAATAGAAAGTAACTTGAGATACAATAAAAGAAGAAAGCATATAGTTTCAATTTCTTCAAACCTTCTTACCTTTAAGTAATTTCTTTGAAATGGAGAGAATATGGATCTAGGTTTGAATAACACCACCTAATTTCTTCTTCAGAAAATTCAAAATTCTGAATATCTGAAAGAAAAACTGACCTACTAAAGACCCATGAAAATGTCAACACACACCCCTCCCCCACACCCAATGAAAGAAATCCCAGTCGAATAAAAAAGGTAAAACTATAAATAATTATGGCGCCTGAATCACCTGGATCTTTGATTCAAACACAACACGTAATATGTGAGTTAGGCATTGTTCAAGAATTTGAACCTATTGCAGGCATCTGATATTTAAGTCGGGAGTTGGGAGGGACAAGCCTATACTACCGAGAGTTCCAAACCTAAGCGCCAACTGGAGTCAGGCCAGATTGCCAGAAGCCTAGAATTTCTTCAATATCAAAAACAAATAAATAAACAATGAATAGTGGGATACTTCATATTAGCCATGAATTAATATGCCAGTACTGATCCAAACATGAAGAAATTCTCAAATGTTACAACTGAAGCTACTAGCTATTCGATAAATTATTGCACTGTCAAAAAATGGCAATCACAACGATTAACTAAGTCTATTGCCATGTACCTGGATTTTAGGTTCTATTTATATAAAATAGACTAACCACAAGGTAAAATGCAGATTGTCAGATTTACTCTTGCTACTTGAAGAATATCTAATTTACAACAAGACAGAATTCAATTTCACCTAAAAAGAGATGAAAGCGCCCGTTTGCTAACCATTTGTTTGCCCTTCTCAGCTGAAGCCTTATGAGTTTTACTATCTACCTTCTCATTTACCTCTTCAATAGTATGTTTTCACAAGGAATCATGCTTCTTTGTGAATTTGAGATCCTTAGTAGCAACATTATTCATCAAAAGATCCAAAGGGTTAATGGCACTCTTCTGAAACTTCTCGTCGTTCTCTTTCTCCTTTCCTGTGTGTCAATATTTCACCTCTTCCAGCAGCATCCTTATTTCATCCTTTGGCAACTGAGCACTCTTGCCCTTAGTTTTCATTTTATTTACAGATAACTTCTATCCAGTTTCTCACTGAGAAAATCTGTATCATCAATCAACTCTTGCTTCTTGATAGTAGCAACAATCTTCTGCTTCTTGGTTACAGCCTCCGCCAAATCACTACATCCCTTCTGATTTAACTTTTTCTTCTAAAAAATATCGTGTTGGAGTTCATAATTTTCATTAAGCTCTTCAAAATCATCTTCTGACACAAACTTTGGCTTCATTAGCTCCAAATTTTCATGGAAATTCGCCTGGGAAGCATCTTCCTTCTGTTGATCAATAACACCTAAGGTGACTCCAGGAACTATGGTATCAAGGATGACTTTGCCAAGAAGCAGCCTTGTCTCACGCATGTGTCCTTCCACAAGAGAACCGTAATCTATACTGTAAATGTTCCTCCTAGTTTTGAGAGATGTAACATCTTTCACCAGAATGTCAAACATAAACTCGACAGCCCTGCCCATTTTGTTTGATACAAAGACCTGCAAACCAGACATCTCCATAACAGTCAGGAAAAAAGATCATTAAAATAATAACTAGAGCAATTACCATTCTGATAGCCTATTAAACACTTCTCAAATAGGAGACACAAGAATTGAAATCACTAAAATTGTCCATCCATGGCACGCAGTGCAAAAAGGTATAGAAAGATCTTCATCTTGTTGTATGAAGCAATTAAGTATTTTATGGCAAGTATTATTAAATGTTTTGACTTTCATCTCTAGAGACACTTCCCTAGAGATAAAATCAAACATTCCTTGTTCAAAAAAAAAATTGACTTTATCTCTGGGAAAGTCATTTACCTCCACCTCTAAGTCTTATTGTTACATAATGACTAGGCTACCAGAGATTAATAAATAAACTTGATCAAGAAATAATAAGCCAATTAAACAGGAGTTGATTCACAAATAAAGGCATTCTTAGAAACTGGAGCATTCTCCTCTCTTCTCATTTTATATGACAAGGTTGCTATTTGAGCGGCAATTGGACCAACTCTCTGATCAAATGCTAATTAACTCATTTATCAACAGAAAATTTTAGATAGAATTATCAACCCAACATTTCCCCCATATAATTATTGGAAAATGATTAACGCAGCTTCCACTTTCAGATAGGAGTAGAAAATTAGTCTGTTCGACTCAAGGATTAACAGCATGAACTAAATTTGGATCTTCCATAAAAGTCGAGCATTACTCTGAAGCACCATAATAGTGAAAAAATAACTGTATAGCGTACTCAAACAAAGTGAAATAACAAGACAGACAAACTACCTTGGTGTAAAACAGAGTTACATGTAAAAATCAAAGTAGGTTTACCCACCAAACCAGAGCATGGGGCTCCTGGGAACTTGGACATTGCTTCCAGGAGGCTGTCCCTGTCAGCTAAAATGTTCATAGATTTTTGGACTTGCACTGCCAGCTGTGCAACTTTTGTTGCAAGTTCATCATCTGAAATGGAACCTTGAGAATCAGAGAATTCAGGTCCATAAACAGCTGCATCTTCAGAATGCTTTTCTGCAAATTTAACAGCTCCTTCCAATTTGCGTGATACAATACAGAAGCAAAAGTTAGGATGACCAACGCATCTTGGGGATGTGTAATCAATGCCAGATGAAATGCCAAGAGTGCAACCCTGTCATGCACATCATTGAAAGGGAAAGTTTTGTCAACTATCCAGCCGTAACGAGGCAGTTCTCACTATATTAGTGCAGGTTAATTCATCTAGCATCTACTGTCAAAAACGTGATAGCAAAGTGGTCAAAAGATCAGTAGAATCCACTACTGTGGCAGTAGGCAGGCAGACTGTGAGCTGTAACATACATCTGCTGTGAAATAGAGTTAGAAACATGACTCCAAGGATTCATATACTGAATGCAATGAATCAGCACAATTGAACTATCGAATACTCCAGAGTAAACGTGCTATACAACGGATGCAACATGTAGAAATTTCTTCAAAACTTTAAATGTCTAAGTTGCCCCTAATTTGCAATTTGAGAAACAAATAATGAGGAGCAAAAGCAAGTATACTATCTAAGATGCACAAAAAAAGGTTATATCTTGTCGTAGTGATGGAGCTTAGTTGTACTGATGATGCCAACTTAACTTAAGCTTTTGAAGTCAGGAAGGAGACAGCATGCTTCTAATGGCAGTGTCCAGAAATTAAAATTAAGAAGGATAAAGACACGAGATGCTTGTTTTCTGTTCTCACAGCAGCATCACGCCCTGACTGAAAACTCAGTAGTAGATGAAGCTTCTTTTCTTCACTTACACCATTTAACACCGAAATTATATGCATATCCCTTAGTAAAGGGAGGGTAAGTGTAAGCTCCCTTACCTATTGGAACCACTTTGAATTTCGCCCGACCCGTATAAATAACAAATGCATTCATTCGCTAGCCATATGAAAGCTTAAACAAGACATCTTAAACCAAAAACAGCTCAGACCAAACAAGAAGGGTGTCAGAAGGTGTCCGCAGGACAACGAGATTTCAATGATTATGAATGAACACTTTTTTAGTTCAAAGCATACAAAATAATCAAAAGAAAGGACTGCAAGGTCCACTCATAGCTAACAGCAGCACGATTTCAGCTAGTCAATCTCAGAAATTCTTCCTTCCCAAGTCAGCACTTGAGACCAAACAAAGCATAATAGCTCTGTTATACAAGAGCAAGGTACTATGACGAGAGACGATGAGAAATAATGGATCTTCCAATTAGACAAGTTTAGAACCACAGAGCGACTTATATCAAATTACAGCTCTGAAAGCAGCAGTGGATACAATAATATCCAAAGATGAAGACCATCTCTATTAGGGAGAGAGTGTTAGTGAAGGAACAGACGGGTACTGGAAGCAAATAGCATCATGGAGATTAAGAATCCAATTATCAACATATCTGCACCAGACCTCAAAATAAAAACGAAAGGAACTCGACTCATATGATAAAGCCACAGCAATGTCATGTCATGGGCACAATATTATATGTTAGTAATTCCTGGAAGGGTGAGAAACGGGCACAATATTATATATTGCTAATTACTGGAAGGGTGAGAAAACAATCAAATGCCAAAAATGAGACACAAAAGACCGCAATAAAAGTTCATGTCATAAGACGAAATGCTTTATTTGAACCCAAAGAGTAATATTAAATCACCAGACACTATCATGCGAAGGTTGATCGCAGGTGACCAATTGATCCAAGCTGGAAAATAGTTTCTGAAGAAAGCCGTGACTGATAAATTATATGCTTAAAACACAAGTGAAAAAACAACAAAAAATTAACTCTTTTTTTAAACAAAAAATGAACTTTAGAAAATTAATATGCACCACACACAGGAAAAAGCTGGTTATGGACTTATATTTTCTTTCACAGAGAAATAAAGGAGACGCGGCAATAAAGAGCATACCATCAGCATCACAGAACTTCTATCCAATTGTTTGCTAGCCTGTTGAGCAAGGTATGCTCCCTGAAAATGATACACATGCACATTTAGCTGTTTACAGAATTCTAAAAAGGTGTACCATTTCATCAGCAAGCCAAAATCTGATGCAGCAATATGGACATACATGAAATGGCAACACAATCTCAAGGATATTGTATCTCTGAAGTAAAGAAAGAGAAGGCTCCGCAGCCCCATATGACATCATATAGTTTAGTTCCATCATTATTCTAGACTGCAAACAAAATAAATAGAGAAAAATTAGTGACCAAGAGCATATGATGTAGAGAGTTCCCTTACGAGAATGGGAACTTTTTAAGCTTCAGGGATGTTCAACAATGAGATTTAGGGACAAAAAGCAAAGAGAACGCAAAACAATAGGGGAAGGGATGAATTGAATTGTTAAGCCGGATAAATGGCTTCCCCAGAAGTCATTGTTTATACCTTGGACATGGATGATGAGAGCTCATGCATCGCATCTTCTATCTCCTTTGTAAAGGATAAGTTAAGACGAGCAGCCAATCTCAAGCCACGTAAGATTCTTGCTGAGGAAAAAGAAAAGCCAAGATTAGTTCCATCACATTAACAATTAGGGTTAAATATCTATTCTTGAATTCAACACTGCCATCCCTTTTCTACTTTTAGTGACACTTAATCACCATGCTTCTTAACTCTGCGTTATGCCAAATTGATTAGCAGCAAAACACTGAAAAATCCTTTTGTTCTTTGCTAACAAGGAGAACGACCTTAAAATCTTCAAACCTCGTGTTACCCCATGTTTATACCTTGTGCTCCACCTTCCTCTCAGCTGAACCACAGGAACACCACTAATCTAATTATAGAGCATTATTTCCCTCTTCCTCTCTGCCAGCCAAAGTGGGCAGAAGAAGCAGAATCACCCTCCTTCCCCTCCCCAAATACTACAACCACCCTTTCCCAAATATTTTGCTTCTTTCCTCATGTAATAAGCCCTATAATCCTGTCTCTCCACTCTCAAATATAATCCCCTCTCTTAATGCTCAACTTTGATACCACGGGACCTCCCACCTCACCTCCATTAGAAGAATGATCACTCCATTCCTTCACCTAATTGTCCCTTTAAACGACTGGCCTTCTAAGACCAACTCAATCTCCCACAATCACTTTAAATACAATCGAAAATCATAACAACTAGCTACTCAACATTCACTTCAACACTGTTTGCATTATTTTGTCTAATACTAATATAGTAGTGTTGCAAACATCAATAGACATAACACAGTCTCATAGGAACTTAAAAGTTAAAACTACAATGGAAGGTTTTCATAAGGGAAATAGCTTTTTGGAGGAGGAGGGGAGCCAAGGGAGAAACCAGTACCATGCAGCTGCTTCAAAGCCAATGTGATGAAGGAAGTGAACAGCTAAGGGTTTAAAAGTATTGCTGGAATAAAAACATTTTCCCATGGAAATCTGACAATCCAATCATCAAATTGTTTGGAGTGGTCAAATAAGTTAAAGATTTACGTTGTTAAGCATAATAAAAAACTGTTTAGGGGGTGCGTTAAGCAAATGAGTGATGGCTGAAAGGGATGCAATGCATTTAACCCAATAAAATAGTAATGTTTCCATCCCAAATTGAACGTTTAACTCAGTGTAGATATTAAGAAAAAAAGTTGACAATGTGTATGTTTTGATTTGTAATGAATAGTAAGATAAACAAATACAAAAATAAAATTCATATTCAATTCAGGATGGAAGGAGCATGATACTAAGTCTTTAGTTCATCACAAAATCTAAAATAATTGCACCTACCAGAATCCTCTCCAAATGACAAGTGAGCAGGTACTAAAGTCCGTAGCTGAATCCATAGCAAAATAAGCCCTTTTAAAATTCCAACACATCAAAGTAACTATTTTGCATTACATACTTGAAAATAATGTTTTGATAAAGTACATATGTAAAGATAATAACCTCACCTTTAAGGATCTTAAGTCCCTCATTGCATTGGCATAATCATAGATTCTATTCACAAACGGATTGAAAAATAAACTGTTTCCATGATTTTAGAAACATAAATAATGAGAACTCAATAATTTAGGTATCTATCAATCACCATAACAACCAAAAACTTATCAACCCATATGCCATAGCTTTTGAACTGCATATAAAGCATGTTTTATTTGGCCAAATGTTCTCTAATATGTAAGAACTTAGGTTCATGGAACAAAAAAGAAAGTGTAATTTTACATGTTCCTGCATAAGGCATACCAGGTAGATATAATTCGCTATTGTTTTGTGGAGGATTTTCCATAGAAATATACTGAAAGACATTACTTTAACGTTCAACACAGAGAATAGCAATATGAAATTAAATTATCTTGTTCACCAACTAAATTGCTTAATTTAGCTTCCCAAAACGGCCAATTCACATCTCACTAGCATTCAATGGTAACAACTGCACGATAACATTGACCAAGTCCATTGCACTAGCATAGGGTTTAATATCTTCAGTTTTTTGCCTTATTTTCCAAAATCCGCTTGAAATGCCAAGAAAAATGACTGAATCAATTGAACTAAATGAAGCACCTAGAACTTTGCCAACAACTTGTGGAGGTGCAACTACAAATAAAAATCAATCAAGTTGACTATTTCTCTCTTCTTGCAGTCCCAACCATCCAAGAAAATGAGCAACAAGAGAGTCCCAACTTCTTAGTTATAGCTCTGACCATTAACAGTTTTCTCTCACCTTTTCTCATCCAAAAAGATGAAATGTAGAAACCATTGGATAATTTGTTCATAAACAATTGCTACACTGAGTTATGAGCTGTCATCAAGGATCCAATGTGGTAAATCAAGTGCAGCATAGCACTACCTTTAACAAGTAGAATTCCAGTTTTAGAAACTGAAAAACAGTGGTGCTTGTTCTTTTAAAAATAAATTCAGTTTTTTTTTGGGGAAACATAAGTTCACGAAATGGCAAAAATTATCTACACCAAGATCTGTAGCAAACTAATTCTTTGCAAAATCAAGCCATCTCTTCCGCTCTGACTCTTCAACTTTCAACCATTTTCCTTAAAAATCTAGAAAGAACTAAATGTATAACTCATTTGAAAAGTCTACAATCATCTCTTAATCCCAGAATCCATGTACTTTACTGGTTTAATCCACATTTTACATGGCAGATGCGTCTTAATAATGACTTGGTCTAAGTGATTGTTTAATAAATTCTTGGATGCAAATAAAAATATTTCTAGACAAATTAAAAATGCACAATTGTTTTCCATACCACCTAAATAGGGCCACAACAGGGAGAAATCAAGGAAGGAGGTGCTACAGAACACAGAACTTCCCTCTTGCTACAATTGATTCCTCCATATTTTGGTCAAAATTTTGTTCTACATTCATTGTCTTTTTTCGGAGGGCATAGTAGATCAAAACGAGTATCAAATAACAGGCAAATGTTTGAATGAGCAACAAATTTGCATGTTATGAGTCAAAGTTTCTGTTAGATATGATATAATTAAATAATGAAGATATGAGAATATCATCAAACCCCTATAATTATAGTATAGATATGAGAATATCTCCAAATCCCTAAATTAGGCAATTAGGAGATTGTGTAATATTCTCTTTCCATATTTACACCCTCTGTACATCTATATAATCCCATTAGCTATAGGGAATAATCAAGCTACTAATTCCCAAATACTCTTCCCTTCTTCTAATTTCTCATGGCATCAGAGCCATCCTTTCTCTAATTCTACTTTTTCTCCACAAAAAAAAACAGATTCAGTAAATTCTGCAAATTAGAATCAAGGAAAAAAAAGGGGAAAATAGAGGTTCCCAAAATCTGGTTTGTTGATTCAACCATATTGGTAGAACATCTCCAACCAACAAAAATTGGTTCCCACTTGATCGACTGGATCTCCTCTTTAACCAGGTGATATCAATTGTTTTGAATTTCTCTTCTGTGCATCAAACAGATTTTTCTGTCAGATGTGTTACTGATGCCTCTGTCCTGCCTTTGTTTTGTTCTTTTAATGCTGATTTTTGTATCTTTTTTGTGATAAATGAAGAGTAGTTGCTGCTTTATATTATATATAAAATAAAAATGTCTTGAAAAGAATGAAAGTCAGAATATTGAAAGACTAACTTTCTCTTTCCCACTATCACCTACAATTACTACACCTCGTATCAGGGATGAATCATCTACATCTATCACTTTAACTGGAGCAGACTATCATGACTACCTTCAATACAAAGCATTAAGGCAACAATCATCAACTTCATCAGTTGCTTGCCCAGTGCAATCTGATAACCCCTTTGCTCATGTCGCACACCTTTCATCTCAGGAACAATGGATTCTTGATTTTGGTGCTTCTGATCATATTTTTGGTAACAAAAATACTCTTTCTACTCTTACAACCCCTTCTACCCTCTCTACTGTTACTTTGGCTAATGGATCAAAGACTATTGTAAAAGGAGTAGGTATAGCCCACCATCTGCCTTCTATACCTTTAAAATCAATCCTTTTTGCACCTGAATGTCCATATAATCTTATTTCTATTAGCAAATTAACCAAAAACTTGAAATGTGTTGTAACCTTCCTTGATGATTCTGTTCTTGTGCAGGATCGGGGTACGGGACAAATAATTGGAAAAGGATATGAGTCAGAACGATTGTACTTGCTATCCGTTCCATCATCACATGTTGCATTCACTTCCGTTGTTTGCTCTAAACTGCTCCATAGTCAACTGGGTCATCCGAGTCTCTTGAAACTGCAAAAGATGGTTCCTAATTTATCTAGTTTATCTTTGTTAGAATGTGAGTCGTGTCAGCTTGGTAAGCACACTCGTGCCTCTTTCCCAAAGTGCATCAATAATAGGGCCACCTCTATATTTGAAATTGTTCATTCAGACATATGGGGTCCAAATCGTGTCAGTTCTTCCTTAGGCTTTCATTATTTTGTGACTTTTATTGATGACTATTCTCGGTGCACATGGTTATTTTTAATGAAAAATAAATCTGAGTTATTCTCTATCTTTCAAAACTTATGTGTTGAAATTCGCAATCAATTTGGTGTTTCCATTAAGAAGTTAAACAGTGATAATGCTCGAGAATATTTCTCTACCTCTCTCTCTTCTTTTATGTCATCTCAGGGCATATTGCACTTGTCTCCTTGTGCACATACTCCTCAACAAAATGCAGTTGCTGAGCGAAAGAACAGACATCTAATTGAAACAGCTGGGGTATTGCACATTCACAATCATGTCTTTTTACATTTTTGGGGTGATGATGTTATTAATGCCTGTTATTTAACCAATCGTATGCCTAAATCTGTTCTGCAGTACAAAAGTCCACACTCAGTCCTCTATCCGGACCAGAATTTGTTTCCCCTTCCTCCACGTGTGTTTGGTTGCACCTGTTTTGTTCATAATCTTACCCCTAGAAAAGACAAACTTCAGCCCAAGGCTTTTAAATGTGTCTTTCTCGGGTATTCTTGTCTGCAAAAAGGTTACAAATGCTTTGATCCCTCTACCAATAAGTATTTGATCTCTGCAGATGTTACCTTCTTCGAGACTTCTCCGTATTTTTCTTCGAATACAGAAAATCAGAAGGCCATATCAACGGTCCTTCCAATTCCAATTGTTCCAACCCCAGCTCCACCTCCGTCTCTTAAGGTCTATTCTCGACAATCTCAACCTCCTTCTGAGCCTGCTAATACATAGTATTTCTAACTCTAAATAGGTACACAAAGCACTCCTGGTGACTCATTACCTGCTCCAACATTGTCTCCTACTTCGGTCGACCACTCATCAGATGATCTTCTCATTGCTCTTCGCAAAGGTACTAGAACTACTGTCAATCAAACTCCTATTTATACTTGTTTAAGTTATCATTGTCTCTCGCCTTCATATCATGCCTTTATTACTAGCTTATCCACTGTCAAAGTTCCCAAGACTGTGCCAGAAGCACTGGTTCATCCAGGTTGACGTCAAGCAATGATTGAAGAGATGACTGCTTTACATGATAATGGTACTTGGGAGCTTGTTCCTTTACCTAAAGTCAAAACCACTGGTTGTTGGGTATGCAGTTAAGGTAGGATCGGATGGAGCTATTGATCGTCTCAAAGCGACACTGGTTGCTAAGGGATACACTCAGATTTATGGCATTCATTATGGAGATACTTTCTCACCAGTTGCCAAGATGGCCTCTATCCGTCTTCTCATCTCTATAGCAACAATGAATCATTGGCTCCTTTTTTAGCTTGACATCAAAAACGCATTTCTTCATGGAGAACTTGTTGAAGAGGTTTATATATGGAGCAACCACCAGGGTTTGTTGCTCGGGGGAGTCTGTACTAGTATGTACTAGTCTGTAGACTTCGTCGATCCCTTTATGGTCTCAAGCAGTCTCCTAGAGCATGGTTTGGTCATTTTCGAGTTGTTAAAAACCCTCCTCTGTCAAAGAATAGACATATTATCGTCCGCTTGGGCAGCTCAATTGGTTTCAAGAGGGATATTTGGAGTAAGGACCAAGGATCGAATCCCGTCAGCGGCAGTGTGGGGTTTCTTCTTGAAATAAAAGAGGGCCCTTGTGCGCAGCGTGGTACTGGTCTAACATTTGAAATCAATTGAGTCACCATGATTTACCTCCTTCACAGACCTGTCGGACCAGGGTGTGGGGGCTCCTGGGGTGGGAGATTCCACCTTTATTGGAGTAAAGAATAGACCTATTATCATGTTGTACTGTCTTGTATAAAATAATATCTAAAATTCTTACTTCTAGACTACAAGAGGTTATGGACTGCTTGGTATACAGTTGTCAGGCTGCTTTTGTACATGGTAGGATAAATCTCAGACGATATAATCGTCAATCATGAAGTCATGAATTAATTAAAGGATGCGGCAGGAAAGGAATTTCACCTAGGTGCATTATTAAGCTAAATATGCAAAAAGCCTATTATTCAGTGGAATTGTATTTTTAGAGCAAGTGTTGGTCAGAATGAACTTCATTGATATGTTTGTAAAGTGGACAATAGCATGTGTGAGTATTGTATCCTATTCTATCCTAATCAATGGAAGACCTACCACCCCTTTTTCCTGCTAAGAAAGGACTAAGACAAGGTGATCCATTATTTCCACTCTTGCTTGTTCTTGCCATGGACTATCTCAGCAGACTTTTCAGGACCTTAAGATACAACCCATACTTTAACCTTTATCACAAGTGTGAAAAACTACGAGTGGTACAGTTAGGTTTTGCCGGTAACCTACTGTTATTTTGTAGAGGGGATGCACACTCTATAAAAATGTTGTATGAGTGCTTTAGTTAATTTTCCGGTGGGTCAAAACTAATTGCAAACAATGACGAGCTCCATTTATTTTGGAGGGGTAAATCAAGAAGTCTAGCAACATGTAATAATAGATACTCTTAGTTTCTCTAAAGGTGAGCTTCCAACAAAGTATCTGGGAGTTCCTTTAAGCACCAAAAAGATGTTTATCGTTCAATATCAGCCATTGTTGAATAAATGATGGGGAAGATAACATGTTGGACTCCAAAGTTCCTATCATATGCTGGGAGAATGCAACTAATCAAGAGTGTCTTGTTTGCCATATAGATCTATTGGTCTCAATCTTTACTCTGCCAGAGAGGGCCATACAGATGATTGAATCTATTTGTAGAAAATTCTTGTGGGCTGGTGGGATAGATCTATCCAAAAGGCATTGCTGGCCTGGGCCAGAATTTGTTATCCCAAAGTAGCTGGTGGCTGGAATTGTACTGGATATCTCAGTTTGGAACAAGATGTTGTTTGCAAGCTGCTATTATGGAATCTTCGCAAAAAAAAAAAAAAGGGGGCAAACTATATGTCCAATGGGTGCATATATATAATGGGAAGGGTAGACAAATGTGGGAAATTGAGCCAAAACAAGCTTCTTGGACGGTAAGAAAGATTCTTAAAACAAAGCAATTTATGTGGAGGATTCATCTTGATCTTCTGTAGGGGGCTGCTCTTGTTTTCAAATTGTCTAGAGTTTCTCTCCTTCCAGACTATCCACCATATGCAAGATGGGATGGTTTGCCACCAGTCTTCATCTCCACTTCTATTGCCAATCTCTTTCCAGTTAGTGAGCAAATCAAAAGTAGTTCTAGGCATGACCCAATTGATTCCTAAAATACAAAACAACATGTACCACAGATTTGTTGTTATCTTGCAATGGATGAACATCAATACTCTCTCCATCCATACCACAGCGAAGGCATCTTGAGCAAATCTGGTGACCTCTTCTTTGTAGATTATCCTGTGTTAGGCATGCTTTCTTGGCTACCAGCCAGACAAAACAGGACACCTTAGGGGGGATTTTAATCTTCCAATTGAGTTTCCAGGGCCAGACCACAGGTAGAGAGGTTAGGTGGTTGAGATTCCAGTAGGGACTTTTGACCATGAAGGTGCCCTTGCTACTGAGTGTCCACTTAAGCTTGTCTGGTGAATGAGAGGTACCAACGAAAGTGTTTAGAGTCTGTAGAAAAGCTACGACTGGGGCAATCTCCCGGTCATTGAGAGCTCTTCTGAAAATTAGGTTCCAGCCTTGTTAGTCTTTTCTATTTTTGGTGTAAATAAACTTTTATGGGGGATATAGGTGATTTGATAAATCTGATAGGCAACACTTTGTTTGTTCATAAGTTTTTGTTCATAGTCTCCCCCTACTTTTGCTCTCATGAATCTGAGATTGTAATATATATGTATACACACACACAAACAAATGGTTACCAATTCAAAAAAAAAAAGCAATAGGTGGAGGATGCAGGTATCAGACCACATGAGTTCCAGGGTATGGAATATTCTCTATCAAGAAAATGTACCAAAGATGAGAGGCAATTATGAAAGGTGCCTGGAGGAAATTAATATGCAAACAACAATAGACTTCCCATGTATATCTTTGTCTTGCAGTTGGCTGCACATGGCAGACTAAGCACTAGGATAGATTAGCAAGGTGGCGTGTAATAATTGATTTGATATGCCCCTTGTGTGATGAAGGGGAAGAAAGTATCAGTCACATATTCTTTAAATGTGTATATGCTGCTAGAATCTGGGAGAAACTTATTCATTGGCAAGGTATATCAAGACAGGCTATGGCATGGAATAATGAACAGGCTTGGTTATGCTGTCATGTCAAAGGAAGAAATTCTACAGTGGAGATATATAGAATGGGTATAGCAGGTTATGTGTACTATGTATGGCAAGGAAGGAACTTGAGAATATTCAAAGATAAGCACAAGCAACCTAAGCAGATCACCAGAGCAATCACACTGGAGTTCTTTTCCTTGAGCTGTAATAGTTTACTTGGTAATAAAATCTTTTACCAAAAAAATGTCAAACAAGAGGGAACTTCATGTGGCATTTGGACATTTAAAAAAATGAAAAATATAGAAACGCTTGTAAAAAGATATTGTCATGAAAACAATGTATGGATTCTTGCCTTTCTGCAGAACTATTTTAGGAAACAATTTTGTTTGGTTTGGTTTTTTCCTACAAAAACAAAAGAGACTAAGTTCATGATAACCATGTAAAACTTCCAATCAAAAACTTACATATCATAATTCAACTCCTACTCCACAAATAACAGTTTACATTCAATCACACATTTGCAGCAGTGTCTCTCCTACCCAATGTTTGCAGAACCATCTCTGCTAACCGATGAAAACAGACTAGCAGAAAAGAAAGCCAGTCCTTTTTTTCTGGGTTGATTTGGTCACTAAACTAATAGTTATATCTCATAAAGTCACTTTTATTTTTTATTCCAATTTCCTTCGACAAATAAAGTAACTTTCTGAAATAATAACTATTAGTTAAGTGATCATGTGAGAGATCAACTTCCTTTTTTCTTCTTTTTGGTCAATAATTTGCTCAAAAGGTTAAACGGAACTTAAGCAAACAAGACACTGAAACTTTCAGAGACGGGATGGAAAGTCTTTCGTGAGAAGAAACTCCCAGAAAACGTGCAACCAACCTTTCCTTCCCGCTTCTTCCTTGAGATTCGATCTCATAGAGTTCAATTCCCGTTCTCAACCCATGAACAATATGAGCTCAAAGCTTCCTTCGTAACTTGATAGAGTGAAAATACACACTCAACAATCACTATGCCTGAATCCCAAATCCCAAATTAACTGGATAAATCCTTTGTATCCACATTCTGCTCTATTCTGTTTTTTCAGTACTGATCTTTTACCCTTAACTATCACCCTACTGCAACCGTCCATCCTCCGTTATCCGAGCTTGGACGCTTTGCCTATCAGAAAGGCAGATTTCAGCGGGACAATATAACTTCTAAAAGAAATACTCCCTCTATCCCATAATATGTGAAGGAGTTCAGACTTCAGAGTATGAGGGTCAACACATTTAAGTTTTGACTATGAATTCGGATATAATATTTTAATTTCTTATAAATAAAATTTACATATTTAAAAACTGCACGAGAAGTACTACGAAGTCAACATAGCTAATGATTCATAATATTTCAAAAATGTTTGAGAAAATTGTAGTCAAAGAAAAATAGTTTGACTCCCCAAACAGTAAGGGGTCGTTGGTTTGGAGGTGAGTTATGATTAAATCCAGCATAAGTAATACTACCTTCACCCCAATTTATGTGACATAGTTTGACTAGACACGAAGTTTAAGAAAGCAAGGAAGATTTTTGAAATTTCTGGTCTAAAATAAGTCATAGATATTTGTATGGTTATAAATCACTTCATTAAATATAAAAGGGGAAGTTTCGAGTAAAATTATTTCTAATTATAAGAATTTATTATTTTTTGGGACAGACTTATAAGGAAAGTATATCACATAAATTGGAATAGAGGGAGTACCACGTCTGATAGCTGGTTAAGAGGTAAGTTATTAATGTATAAAATTGATACAATAGTTGGTTTGCAATTTAGAAACCCGCCGCATGACTACACATGTATAAGTTATTAGGGAATCTATATACTATTTTATGGAAGATAGAAGGTGTAATAATTAATACATACAACAACAAAGTTCAAAAATTGGGAGTGAAGTTGGCAACTAGCTTGAGGATCATCCATCGAGCAAAGTTTCAATTTTCAACCTCGATTACACGTCGACGTTACAACGGCGTTTGGTACATTCGTTCCTTCTTTAAATTATTGTTGTTACTTTATTTTAATTAGCACATTTAATTTTATTATCTTTAACTATTTATTTGCATAATTAAAATGAAAGGACTAAGAGGTATGTTTAAGGATAAGGGTGCTTCTTCTAGTAGGGGTAATAAGGGCGGGATACTTCTTCTAGTCATCTTATTACTAGACAGGATGATTTGGTTGATTACACACCTATAGATCAAACTGAATTTTTTAATGATATATCATTAGAGTTAGATGACGAGATATTTTCTGCAACTCAACCAGACTTTAATTTAGAAGATAATCTAGATGACACACTCATTAATCTAGATGACACACCCACTAATATTAATCTAGATGACACAACCACTAGTGCACCTCCAACTGGAACGCCTCATATTCCCCTAGTATGAGATGAGGCCCAATAAAACAAAAATTAAAATCAGATGCATGTATTTTTTTTATAGGGACGAAGAGAATCAAGTAGTTAGATGTCAAATTTGTAAAAATGTTTATAAATTTAAAATGGAAAAAAGGTCAAGGTGGACGTGAGGTTTATTGAAACATGTACAAAACTTTCACAAAGCTAGATGAGATCAATACCTTGCTGAAAATCGGGTGCGTCAATGCGCTCTCAGTCGAGACAAGGTTCACATATTGTCCCGGACCAAGTACAGGGTCAAACTAACCATATGACGGGGGGAATTGTAGGCCATAAATACGATAAACATAGAGATAGGGAAGCAATAGCAAAATTAGTTGCGGTGGAGGGTTTGCCTTTTTCATTTCATTCCTCTCTTGGATTTATTCATTACATTAGAGACATGTATAATCCTGTTTTTAACGATTTTCCTAGATTAACTGTTAGGAGAAATGTTTTTAAATTTGCACATGAATATCAACAGTATTTACGTTATTCATTATATAATTTTCCTGGCAAAATATCTATCACGTCTGATATAGGTCGTAGTACTAACGATCATGATTATTTAACGGTAACATGTCATTGGATAGATTATAAATGGTCTATGCAAAAACGTATTTTAGCGTATAGATATATTGATGATATGCACACCGGTAGTTTTATTGCAGAAAATATTAATTCAGTTTGCGATATTATGGCATAACTGATAAAATTATTACGATTACATTAGATAACGCTTCTTCTAATAATTATGATATTAGAATTTTAAAAGATCTTTTAACTCCGTCTTTTTCAAATCATTTTCATATAAAATGTGTGTGCCATATTTATAACTTAGTTATAAATGATGGTCTATCACTTTTTGAAGACATTCTTAATAAAATATAATTTGCTATAAACTTTATTTTTAGAAGTAATATAATACAACGAAAAAAAGAATATAAAAAAATTTGTCATGATTGTGGACTACCTTATAGAAAAAATTATGAAGAAGTAGCGACTATGTGGAATTCTTTATACAAACAACTATTTGTTGTTTATGATTATAGAAGACCTATAACTTTAACTTTTGGAAAAAAATTTAGAACTTATTGTATTTCTAGAGAAATTTTTTCAAGCAACAAAAGAATTTTTTCGGTATATATTATCCTACTATTTCAACTATGCTATTTTATATAGCTCTAATATTTTTATTACTTAGTGAATATATGGAAAAACCAATTTATAAGGCACCTATTAACAAATATTTATCAAATTAAAAAATAGTTTATTCATATTCCCACTATTTATATTATTGGTGATGTATTAAATCCGACTATTAAAATAGACGGTTGTAAAACACTTATTGAAACTATTTATGATTGTATAACACTACTTCCACCCCCAACTCCAAAAAATTCAAATGACCCACCACCTAAGGAACAAACTAAAGAAGAAGTGTTGTCTAGCATACAAGATGAATGCAAAAAAGTATATAGGCATTACCAATAAGAAAGTACTAGCAACCAACCGGCTTCCATACCATCTTCTTTTTCTTCAACACAACCTCAAAAAAGACATGTTGTTTCTGCGGTTAGTATTGAAAGCATTAAATATAGAATGTATAGTGGTACCACTACTAATCAAGTTAGCGAGTTTGATGTTTTTGTTTTGCAGGGTGTTGTACTGTACCAAGCAGTTCTCAATGAAGAAGGATATGAATACTTGCTGAAATACTGGAGGGAGAATGAGAAGACCTTCACCTTTCCGACACTGTCAAAGATGGCCCGAGATGTGTTGAATATTCAAGCGTCATCAACAACGTCTGAAAGTATTTTTTCGGCCGGAAGATTTCAAATAGAAGAGCACATATACTCATTAGCGGGAGACAGCTTGGAGATTGCACTATTATTCAGAGATTGGTTACGAGCGGAGCGTAGAAGGTGCGGTCAACCGGAGATCAACGAAGAAGATGACGAAAACTACAACGAAATCTTATCCGACGGAGGTGGAAGCGACGTCGATCAATTTGACCAACAAATTCTAATTCCAACGGAAGAACCACAAGACATTATAAAGAAACTAGAAAATGTGTTTTTAAATATGCAATTTTTTTAATTGTAATTTTACTATGTTATTTGCAATTTTCAACACCAGAAAGTTGCAATTTTGAAATTGTATTACAAAAAAATTATATTTCTATTAAATAATATAAGAACCACAAAAACAGTCTTGGGATGTTTTTATTACACTATCTTGTTCAATTATTGATGTGTTTATATATGTTATTTTTAAAAAAATTAAGTGAAAAAAAAATAGAAAACTCGATCCCGACCCGTCTCGCCCCGACCCGATAAGAGCTCCCCTTTTTCGACGGGACCAAGAACGGGACGGGACATCGGCGGGTCCCGTCAGTCCCGGCCCGCCAGTCCCGACGGAAAAGGGGATCGATCCCGCCCTACCCCGTCCCATCAGGTCTCATCCCGCTGGAACCCGCCCTACCCCGTCCAATCGGGTCCCGTCCCGCTGGGACCCTAACCTTGTTTTTTATAATGTTTCCAATTCACTGCACTATATTAAAAATTAATATTTATTTATAATAATTAAAAGTGACAATAAATGAATAAAATAAACATGGACGGAGGGAATAACATGTAAAATTCTGAATATGAGGCATACATGATTTGAAATTTGATGAATAATAGATTCAGTCTCAATACTTTTAGTCATTTAAATATCATGTATTTGTCTATGATAAATATTTAAATTTGTGATATATGATTACCCCACACATAATAACTATACATAAGCATTTTACGTCACTTTGATTTTATTTGTCTTGTTTTTGTTGAATATGTTTAATCAAAGTCATAAGATTTAACGTGAAATTGTTTTTTTCAAGTTTAGTAGATAAATTTACTTGATATATGTTCATATGAATTGCGACATGTAATCGTAGAATTAGATGAAGAGGGTAAAAGATATAATAATTACTACTGTAATTTTATATATTGAGCCGAACTATATCAATCCCTAATTGGGTAGATCTATCATTATACCATACCATATAGTATCACATGAGGCAATACACTATCATATTTGAGTACCTCAAGGGCAAGGCACCTTTCATTCTTATCGACAGGGGTTTAGGGCGGGCACTTATAAATATATTGTGAATATTTATGAAATAAAAATAATTTTATTTATTATTATACTTTTTTGAGTTATACTATATTATTCGAATTAGTCATATATGTTTTTATTATTTTACGAGATACTTGTATTCTCTATTGATACATTTATTGTTCATGTATCTCAATTTATATGACATCATTTTATTTTTAGTTTATTCAAAAAATAATGTCAATTTTTTATATTTAGAAATATTTAAATTTAAAGTTTATTTTTTATCCTTAATGAAATTGATTTATAGTCATATAATTATCTAAAATTTATTTTAAATTATATATTTCAAAAGTCTAATATATATTTTCTTAAATTTTGGGTAAAGTTAAATAATGGCGTGTAAATTGAGCCGGTTGGACTAATAATCTGCTAAAATAAAAACAAAAATAAATTAAAGTTATTGCATTTCTCTATCTGTGTCCCTCTTGTATATCTCGCTTCCTTTGAATTGTCAAAATTTTCACCGATAAGGGCTTCAATTTTTCACATTTTACTTTCTTCGATTCAAAAACAATTAAATTTATACACAATACACCCCCCAAATTACATAACGGGAGGAGTATGAGTATGGGCGGCGGAGATGCTAGTGCTACGGCGAGAGGCGACGGTGCCGGTGCCGGCGAAGGTGTTACGATTAATATCCGATGTTCGAGCGGTTCGAAATTTTCCGTTCAGGTTAGGCTCGATTCGACCGTCACATCGTTTAAGTCGAAACTTGCCCAACACGCAAACATTGCTGTTGAACAACAGAGATTGATCTACAAAGGCCGGATCCTGAAGGATGAACAAACACTAGAAGGTTACGGTACGTTAATTATACGCTTTTTACTTCGATTTTTTATGATCGATTACGATTAGTATATCTGAAATTTTTATTTGAATTTTGGTGTAATAACCTTGCTACTGCACTAGAAAGTTACATTACGTTAATTATACGCTTATTACTTTGATTTTTTGATCAATTACTGGTGCGTTATTAGTATATTTGGATCTATTTATTGAAGTATGGTGTAATAACCTTGCCACTGCACTAGAAAGTTACATTACGTTAATTATAGGCTTTTTAGTTTGATTTTTTATACGAAAATGATCAATTGCTGTTGCGTTATTAGTATAATTTGGAATTTTAATTGGGATGTAGTGTAACAACCTTGTTACTAATAAAATTTATTAATTCCACAGCAATAATTGACGAACAAGCTTTAGAAAGTTACGTTACGTTAATTATAGCCTTTTTACTTTGATTTTGTATGACGGAAATGATCAATTGGCAGTGCTTGATTAGTCTATTTGGAATTCTTACTGAAATATGGTGTGATAACCTTGCTACTGCACTAGAAAGTTAGGGGTCGTTTGGCAGTTGGTTAGAGTTATGCAGGTATTATTACTAATACAAGTATTAGTTATGAGAGAATTTAGGATTAGTTATGTACGGTCTAGTTATTGATGTATTAGTTATTTCACCTTCTATCCTGCATAAAATAACACATAGGTTCATTCATAACCTATACATGTACTCCATTAGTTATGCAGTTTCTAAATAGCAAATCAAACAACGTATTAATTTTATACATGAATAACTTACCTCCTAACTAGCTACCAAACGTGGTATTACTTATGCATGATTTAACACCTACATAATTCACGTCCAAACCAACTACCAAACGACACCTTATGTTCCATGAGTTATAGACGTTTCACTTTGATTTTTTTATGACGGAAATGATCAATTGATGGTGCTTGATTAGTATATTTGGAATTTTTGTTGGACCGTGGTGTAACAACCTTGTTACTGCACTAGAAAGTTATGTTACGTCTAGTATAGGCTTTTTAGGTTGATCTTTTATGGCGGAGATGACTAATTGCTGGTGCGTGATTAGTGTATTTGGATTTTTTTTATTGAAATATGGTGTAACAACCTTGCTACTACCTAAAATTTAATTGCACAGAAATAATTCAGAATTCAATTTAAGATGACTGAATTAGCGCCCAACGATTTAATACTCCGTTAGTACTAATAATAAACTTGAATTACTTCTCAAATAGAAAGAAGAAGCTATAATAGAAGTGCAGAAAATAGAACTAAGAAGCAAACTCAATCTAAGAACATCACTAAAACACTAGAAAGCTACGGTACGTTAATTACAGGCCTTTTACTTTGAATTTTAATGAGTGAAATGATCAATTGCTGGTGCGTGATTAGCATATTTGTAATTTTTATTGACATATGGTGTAACAACCTTGCTACTGCCTAAATTTAATTCTACAATAGTAATTCAGAATTCAGATGAAGATATACAGAATTAGTGCCCAACGATTTAGTACTCTATTAGTACTGATCAGTGAACTGGAATTACAGCTCAAATAGAAAGAAGAAGTTATAATGGAAGTGGATAAAATAGAATAAGAAGCAAACTCAATTTAAAAACATCACTCAAACATTCAGTCCTAATTTGACTCACGACCTCATACTTGCGTATAAGAAGAAAACTCAGCTATGATGATAAGCTAGGAGCCAGCAGATGCTATGAAAATGTGAAGAAGATGATGAAGAAGGCTCGAATAGAGAAGAGGAAATGAAGAGAGATAGATAGAGACGGAATTTCCAAAATATTTCACGCTCTTCACAATAATCTCAATGTGTTTATATGAGGGGCGTGGTCTAATTCCTTGCCCATGCCTCCCATGTGACCACATTTAATTTAATCTTGGTCATGATAATACTTCCACTTGAAATTGGCCTTGTCCTCAAGGTCACGTATGGATTTGATGTTAACTGCTATTTACTCGTCAATGGGTGGTAAGATTGAACACCCAGAAAATTGCCAATGGCAATGACAGTAACACAAATGAGTGAGCTGCCAAAATGATGTCGTCTCAGGTTGCCTTCCGCATTTAGAATTGCAGCAAAAAGTTTTCCCAAACACATGTTCCATACTCCTATAATCTATATTTCCATTTACTGAGCAAGACGCATATTGAAGATTCAGTAAAGCTACATTATAGGTCTTTGATACTAGCTCTCCACTATGCTCTGAGATTTCTGTTGCTCTTCATACACAAGGCTATGTATTGGTAAAGATAATCAGTAGCTTCAGAGTAGTTTCACCAGGATCAAACTAAAAAAATTTCTCAAGCTCATTTCTGAAGTGTAAAACTCCTTTGCAATATCAAGCTCAGTCGATCACATTTGGTAGCATATCAACATAAGAAGATCCCTAATAGGAAAGGCAGTCTTTTACGTGCAAAGACCGTCCGCTAGTTGATAACAAATTCTTAAACAATGAAACTAACATAGCGGCTCGTCAATTCTCGAGTCATTCCCCAAAATTTAGCACAATAGCAATTACCTCCATAGTTGTCCCCACCACATCTCATGTCCATAACAGAAAGCATAGGGAATATGTCATCAACGTGCAATTCAAGTACTACTGGTATACGGATTGTATTTGAGCATGTTCCTGCATGTCCATTAGCTAGGCCAGACAAAACGTGATGGCAAACAACAGTTTTTATATTGGTTATACCTCTTTTAGTACTATCACTTCTCCAATGCTCATCACACGAGTCCTCGGGAAAACAAATGAGTAATGTTGTTGCAGCACAACAAACGTCAACAATGTATGTGTTCGTTGATTCATGATACATATATAAGTATGTTATGCTTTATATTGTTTCATCCTGTAAAGCAGTACTTCACATCCAATCATCAACCATTAATCATATTATACTAAAAATAGGAAGTTTCTACCTTCAAACTTGAGTTACAATTTTGCCACTGAAGTAAAAAAATCCTTCACTTAAATAATTTTTACATTACCTTACAAGTGAACCGTGTGATTAGAAGCAATTAATACTTTAATTCTTCACACTCAATTCAATGAATCCAATTAGGGATGTGGACATTCATATCAAGTGTGTAACTTCCTTAGCTATTACCTGTAATTATTTCTTTCATTATTATTTTGTTCTTTTCATCTTCCATGCTATTTTCTTTTCACAGCCTTTTTGCATTCTTCATTTATAGCAATGTAAATTTCCTCAGTAAACTGATTGTTAGTAACTCTCATCTTTCAGTAATAATTTTTTTGCACAATCTTTGAACATTTTTTACAACACTATAAAAGTGAACAATAAGGTGTATGTGTTCCATTGTCATATTTGTCTTCTTCCTCCCAAATTTTACTTTTTTTTTCACAGGAGTTTACTTCACTCAGAATTTTTGCAACATATATATGTTTACGTGATATATTTGTTGTGTTTTATGTTGCTCGGACTCTTCACTTTCGGTGCCACACCCGTGTCGACACAACATGTGTGTGGGATTCGTACCCGATCTGGTCAACCAATTTTAGGTACTTTGACCAAAATCGAGGGAGAAATTCCGGACAGATTCAATGACTTATGTAATCAAAACAAAAGCTATGGTGAAATTGAAGAAAATGGAATAGCTTGTATATAGAAATTTCTATGTCACTCCTTTTGCTTTTATCTCCTTCCGAGATTCTCCTCTTGATCAATATTTCTCCTCAATTTTTTCACATAATATCTCATAATTTTGGTTTAATAACTCTATTTTTAGAATTTTGAATTATCTTTTGCCGAATCCCTGTACCCCTATCCGTACCCACAAATCTTAAAATTTAGATCATGGCGAATCCAACCTCTAGATCCGTACCCGTATCCGACACCCGCACCCGATTCCAACAAAATAGGTTGTGTTACCTTTATCTAAAAAACGTGATATATCTGTTGTTTATATGTAAATGTAGTAAAGGTAGAAGCTTTGAAGTTTCGATGCACTGTCTATATGTGTACGTGGTTTATTGGGTATATCTTTTCTGACTACTTGGCACGCTTAGCAATTAATTGATAAATTTTATAATCGGTAATTTTGCCTTGGCAAATATTTTAAATGTAGTACTGCAACTTTGCTTGTCAATTTGGAAGATTTGAACTCATCCTGATCGAACTTTAAGACTTGAAGTTAAATTTATAGTCTTTTTCAGTTTATAGTATTACCATAATTTAGATACCATGTGACATATGTACATGTTTATTGTTTATCCATATGAAGGAATTTTTATATGTTGTTTCTTAAATTTCGATCTTGTTCTAACTTTTTAGACTAGCAAATAGGAAAGTTGTAGTTATTCTATTACTCTAAGGTACAAGAAGTTCAAAAAATGACAACCAATGCATACTTATTAAGCAATTGAAGAAATGTGCACAAAAATGGGTGATTAAAGTTTTAATCATTTCTAGAGCCTTACTAAAGGAGTACAAAAGTGAAAATGACAAGGTTGTTCGTTGATGAATCGTGAATAACTAACTAAATTAAATGGTTTCACTTTTCAGGTTCAGACGACATCTAATCACTTCTTAATCAACAATCAACGTATCGAATAATTTGATTTTTCCTCAATTGAGCTTGTAATTTTTTCCTTTTAAATTTTCAATTTACCATTACCCCATGTTTTAATAAAAAAGGGCAGCCCGGTGCACTAAGCTCCCGCTATGTGCGGGGTCTGGGGAAGGGCCGGACCCCATGTTTTAATAATATCTCTAAAAAAGGGCAGCCCGGTACACTAAGCTCCCGCTATGCCCGGGGTCCGGGGAAGGGCCGGACCACAAGGGTCTTTTGTACGCAGCCTTACCTTGCATTTCTGTAAGAGGTTGTTTCCACATGTTTTAATATTATCTCTATCATTTTAAAAAGTCTATACCCATTTACATGGGATGCACGTGGCAAAAACTAGTTCTTCCAACAACGTCAACAAAGGTCGATCCATTAGATGTATATACTTATGGGGAGATGACACTTTAGTGTCCCTTTATGTTTCTAAATCTTGAGTTCCATGTCCTGGTTATGGAAGCTCCAAGATCTTTTAGATGGAAATTTCCATTCTCATTTCTACGACCATGTATGGATCCATGAGTACCCAACTGTAGAAACTAGGACATTGGAACCAAGAGGACAAGATGATGCAATAAAAAACCCTTCTTCCATGCAATTACTCTAGGAGATGTAATTGCGGCATACTAAATCAATTGCATTGTCTTTTACTACAGGTAAATTGTCCCTTACAAAAAAGAAATCAATTGCGTAGTCTGAATTTGCTAATAGCTAAGAGGTATAACAGTCGGATGGTTATGCATGTTAGCCACAATATGTAACACTGCACCAGTTGCATTTCTGATCGATATAAGTGAAGAATTAAGGTTACGAAGCCACATAAAAAGTGATGAGTTCAGAACAGTTCCTCAACAAATACCCAAGGCTTCCTTTCACCTTCAGCTGGAGGTCCCTTTTCCATTGGAAGACAAAGAGCCTGAACGGAGAGCACCCTGGGGTATGTGAATAATAGAGAATGTGAATTTTGTAACCAACATAGTAAGTTAGAAGCTGCTTCGTAGCTTCTTATTTAGCAACTTATCAGAAGAACCATTCACTTCTTCCCACATGCCGCGAATCAAAGCATTACAAGTGTAGATGGTTGGGTGTACTTCCCTTTTCAATATCTCTTCCGGAATATCATGAGTCTCCTTGGAGTCCGAAGGCCTTAGACGTCCTGTCTTGTCAGTCTCATCATCCGTGCACACAATTCTTCCTAAATTTCTAATCCCAAAGCTCTTAATTTTACGATTTCTGTTTGCTAATAAGATATCTCCCTTTGGTCTGGAGTTGTTCCAGCATGCTCTTCAGTACTACCACCATAGTGTTTAGGAAGACCTACAACTTCCTCTTTGATCTCAACCATGTGAGCTGCACCTGGCCATGGAAATAAAGCCATTACTACTTTCATTTCCTGCTGCAATAGCAACGTTGCCAGACATATCTATACAGATTGAGAATATAGTTCTCTGCCACATACACGTTTACATCAGCCCAAGCAGTTAAACCAGGTGAAAGTGCAGCATCAGTAGACACATTTTTGTCAACGAGGCTATCTTTGCACTATTTTCCAGCATTTGTAGTGTACTAGGCTTATGAATGGGTTGAGAATGTAGCTGGGAGGTAGAAGTTCTAAAGACCAGTTTGCTACTTTTAAGGTGAGTTTCAATAGCTTTTTCTTGCAACCTTACCTGCTTAATTGTTTGGTCAAAGTTGTAGGCTGAAATACCTTAATAGCTAAGTTGCGCGGACTCTTCACTTTCGATGCCGCACCCATGTCGGATTCTCAAAATACACTACTTTTGGAGAATCGGACATGCACCCGTTGACATTTTTGAAGAGTCCGAGCAACATAGCTTAATAGACATCTTAATTTCTTCTTTTAGTCCACCTGTGAAACTTGAAATAAAGCAGGCATCATTGACTGTGTTATACTGCTGATCAATCATCTGTGCCCCAGGGCCTTCAAACTTCTCAAGGTACTCTTCAACATAAAGGGATCCAGCCTGTTCAACTTTTCTTCGAAGGTATCTAGGTATATATTGTATGTGATGGATGATCCTCTCTCCCTACTTTGAACTTCATTTCTAAACCTGTGATTTTAGACAGATCGAGAATGCAGAGAATCTCCCTGCAAATCCTTAATCTTCGGTCTAACTCCTAACCTGCAACGCCTCAGTCTTGATTTAATTCCTAACTTCTCTGCAATCTTCTCCAATTTATCCCACATATCTACCCGTGAACTGGTCAACTATCTAGCCTACCCTGTGCTTGTTAAAGAGCTTTTTCCCAATTGTTCAGCCTCAAATCATTAACCGTAAACCATATTTTCTTAGCCATTTCCACTTCCAACAGGTTGCAGAGTCGAGCTTAGATACCATGTATTAACATACTTTACGAAATGCAATGAAATTGGGGCTCAATTTTCTGGGCTTTTCATTGATGAAAGTAAAACTTCAAGCTACAAAGAGACTAGAAAAGGTAGCTCAAGCGGAAAGCTACCTCCACCTCCAACCTTAGAGTTTGGGGGTTGGGGTCAGTCACCAAGGGAGCAAAGTGGAGTGGGCCACTATTGACTCCTAAGGAGTGGGGTTGGGGTTGGTAGATGTAGGTACCATATTAAAAAACACACAGAGAGAACCCCAAACTACAAAGGTAATTAAACTGAAAAAGAAATAAACAGTGAAGGAAATTGAACTTCAAACAACCAGATGAAGCTTGTGAATCTGCTGAATGAAAGAGAAGAAGTGAGAAGAGAAGAAAGGTATTCAGAAGAACGGTGTCAAGGATTGGAGAAAATCTGGAATTCTGTTATGCCTTTCTCTATGCTTCAGCTATTGTTGTTTTATTGACTACCCTTAAATCTCCACCATCCAAGTTCATTAAACCAGAGTCTAGAGGTAATCCTTACTGTCCACGTCTGTCTTTGTTTTATTTCAAACTTTCTGGTTTTCTTAGTTGGTCTCGGTATCGAACCCTTATGAGGCCATTACATATGGATATATAAGTTTCTTCGGGTAGAGGATTGGCAGCATGCGATTTTGATTTGGTTATCGAACTCATGTATTGAACTATTGAGTATTGGAATGAAACCGGCAAATAGAGGAGTGGAATGAATTTTGAGGATTAAGTTGACCGTCCTCAACTAGCTTCGAATAGAGACATAGTAGTACATTCAAACCTCTCTATAACGACATCCTCATATTACAACACCTCTCTATAACAACCAAGCTTTTTCAGAACTGATTTTTATGTTATATTAACAACTTTTTATCTTTAACAGCAACAACCGTCTTTATAACAATACACTCTTTGTAAAATTACCGTTTTCTAACAACCATGTAGTAATTGGTAAAGTTGTTGTCATGTGACCAGGAGGTCACAGGTTCAAGCCGTGGAAACAGTCTCTTACAGAAATGCAGGGTAAGACTGCGTACAGTAGACCTTTGTGGTCCGGCCCTTCTCCGAACCCGCGCATAGCGGGAGCTTAGTGCACCGGGCTGTCTTTTTTTTTTTTTTTATAACAATCATCTTTTTTTGGTAATATGGTGATTAATCATCTTTATAGAAATAGAATCTTTAAGATTACCAATAATAGGTCTAGAGATTTTTCAAATATTTTGATACTTTAATACATTATTTATGACAAAGAATATTTATAAAAGGGCAGCTCGGTGCACTAAGCTCCCGCTATGCACGGGGTCCGGAGAAGGCCGGACCACAAGGGTCTATTGTATGCAGCCTTATCTTGCATTTCTGCAAGAGGCTGTTTCCACGGTTTGAACCCATGACCTCCTGGTCACATGGCAACAACTTTATCCGTCACATGACAAAGAATATTTATATGAATATATATTTCCATCATTAAAAGATCTTTCTTCATTATACCAAGTGTGATTAAGCTTAGGATTTGACAATCAGAAATGAAAAATTAGGTTTTATACATCTTTTTTGCCTATAATAGCGAAATATTATTTGAGTGTCAATTATGTTACAGGTGTATAGCCATTCGCTATAGCAGCCAAATTTTTTTGGACCCAACAATGTTATAAGAGAGTTTTGACTGTAGTTGTTTCTGTATTGAATTTTTGTGTTAGGTTATTACATTTGATATTTCTTTATTATTATGCTCGTAATGGGAGTTGCTGTTGCTGTTAGATGTATGAAAATTATATTTTTGGAGTTTATCCGCTCAACGTGGCAAAGATGAAGGCAGTGATTTTATTGGCTTCAATATATGTGGCAAGTGTACTGTTTGCTAATATGCATTTAGTATCTACTTTTAAGCAACGTGGGTGTTCTCTTGATAAAAAGAACATGGGCATTTGGTTTACTTGATAACATGTTACCGAGACAGTGAGAGAGGTGCTTCTTGGGAGGAGTGGATTAGAGATTTGTTCAATGTGCAAGAATGCCTGCATGAGCTGTTTGTCAAATTATAGAGGGTTAGTCCTAGTTTCGTAAAAATGATTGTCTGAAAGTTTTAGGCTGATGGATTGTTCACATGCTAATCTGAACAAGCTGACCCTAAAGATGGAGTAATATCTTATTTGGCTTGACTTGGTTGTCGGTGCCATCAATTTAGAAACTGACTAGTAGGATGTGTACACTGCTGTTAGCCTCAAGTGTCAGAAAGATGATAACTAAAGAGTTCTGAAGTAATTTCTTTGACTTGCGGGAAGCTATTGTTAAACTATACTGTATTTGTAGATCATTTATAACTAAAACGCTGTTAAATGGGATGTCACATGAATTGACAAGTATATGTAATTCAAAGAGACATAAGGTCTTTTCTGTTACATTAATATGTTCACTCTATCATAACGTTTGACTTTGTACAAATTTTAATTGAAAAAGTTGGATTAGTTATAGAGGAAAGATGTGATGCCATTGAATTTTTTGGTTTATCAATATTAGAATAGTAAAAATGTGAAGCGAGATGGGTGAAAAGTGGGGCCTGTGTGACTTTTGTTGAATGTAATATGTTATTCAATTTCCTTAGATTGGTATTGATGGAATGTCTTCTTTTTCTGTTTTGAGTGAAAGGTGTAAAAGTGGGACTTGTGCAACTCTTTGTTGGATGTATTGTGTGGTTCTCCCCTCCTTGCGACTTGCAGTTTTGCATGGACGGAATATCTTCTTTTCCCTGTGATTAACTTCTAATTCTGCATTATTTGTTACACTAGTAGTTCTTGGACACGTGCCTTGCAGGGCATAGACTTTTTAAAATGATATAAATAATATTAAAACATGGGTGTAATGGGTGTAAAAGTGGGGCTTGGTCCGGCCCTTCTCCGGACCCCGCGCATAGCGGAAGCTTAGTGCACCGGGCTGCCCTTTAAGGGGGTGTAATGGGTAATTGAAAATTTAAAAGGAAACATTACAAGCTCAATTTGAGGAATAATCAGGCTATTTGATACATTGATTATCGGGCAAGAAGTGATTAGATGTCGTCACCTTTAAAGTGAAACCATTTAATTTAATTAGTTATTCACGTTGACATCAACGAATATTAGTTGCCAACGAACACCCTTGTCATTTTCATTTTTGTACTCCTTTGGTAAGGCTCTTCAAATGATTAAAACTTTAATCACCCATTCCGTTGCACATTTCTTCAACTTGCTAATAGGTATGCATTGGATTCACTGATATGAATGCCTTCAACCCTAATTGGATTCACTGAATTGAGTGTGAAGCGTTAAAGTATGAATTGCTTCTTATCACACGGTTCACTTGTAAGGTAATGTAAAAATTATTTAATTGAAGATTTATTTTTACTTCAGGGGCAATATGGTAACTCAACTTTTAAGGTAGTATCTTACTACTTTTAGTATAATATGATGAAATGATATGATGAAGATACTCTGACGCTTGTCAAGTTGTTCATGATGCTATATTATCACTTCAAAATGTTCATGATTGAGTTTAGAAGTGGTACACTATTAGCACTCAATCCCAAGCTTCACTTATATCTGCTTGTGCATCTGTGTTTCACATGTTATCAAGCTGTCAGTGATAACGTAGTGATGTCTTGTCCAAAAAAATAATCGTAGTGATGTAGCTTATTTTAACTCTGTGCTTGATAGGTCTGGAGGCAGATCACACCGTTCATTTAGTTCGAGTTTCTGCACCAGCTCCCTCCACAAACCCTGCAAGTGCAACCAATGCTGGAGGTCCAAATACTGTTCACAGTGCACCAAGAGATGCTGCTGTTGATGCAGGCGGACCATTTCCAGGATCAGGCCTTGGAGCTTCAATGTTTCCTGCTCTTGGAAGTGGTGGTGGTGGTTTGTTTGGAGCTGGGCGTCCAGATTTTGAGGAGGTCCAGCAGCAGTTGACTCAAAATCCCGACATGATGAGAGATATGTTGAATATGCCTGTTGTTCAGAATTTAATGAATAACCCTGAAACCATCCGCAACATGATCATGAACAATCCCCAAATGCGAGAGATCATGGATCGTAATCCTGAGCTTGCTCACGTACTCAATGATCCTGCTACTTTTCGACAGACAATGGAGGCTGCACGAAACCCTGAACTTATGCGTGAGATGATGCGCAATACAGACAGGGCCATGAGCAATATTGAATCTTCTCCTGAGGGATTTAACATGCTGAGGCGTATGTATGAAAATGTCCAGGAGCCATTCCTAAATGCATCGACATTGTCTGGAGATGCGAGAAATGATGTGGGGTCTAACCCGTTTGCAGCTCTTTTGGGAGCACAAGGCGGTGGACAAGGCAGACAGCAGTCAAATAATCCTCCAACTACTGGTTCTGAGACAGCTGATAATCTGCCTGCCCCAAATACTAATCCACTTCCTAATCCTTGGGCATCTGCAGGCAGTAAAGTTTTTACCATTTCTTGTTCTTTAATCATTTTGACTTGCTAGAATTAAACTGTTTACTTGTTTTCTTAAATGGTAATAATTGTATTTATAAAGCAGCACAAATGTAGTGCTGGGATTTTTCTACAAGTGAGCAAAAAAGCCAAAAGTATAGCCCTCTTCTAAACTTTAGAGGGAGACTATGAATTCTTCTAAAGTTTCTGCCTCATTTGCATATTCCTTTTTACACCAAAGTGAAGTAACATGATTGTAACTTAATCATGTGCACTGATTTTTGTTTCTCCTAAAAACATCTCGAAAGAGTTAACTGTTCACTTTTTTGTCTGACTTTCTTTTATTCTATTTTTTCAGTTAACTGTTTACTCTCTTGTTTTGTTGAACTTGGAATTCTCCTGCAATTAGTAGCTACCTTATCTTTTTCTCTGGGGTTTCTTGAGATATTTTCATGCATCTTTGCTGCTAAGGTTGGGCATGAAGTCCTACTTGTGAAATTTTATTTACAACTTGTGCTCTCATATCCCTATCATTTAAAAAAAATAATGGTCATCAAGCACTATGAATTTCTTATCAAAATTTGTTTACTGTAAAACAGTAAAAGATGTTTTCTTTCCCTTTTAATTTTTGCCTAGTATAATATCTCAAAGTTTCTTTTAAGCTTCTTAATGTTGATTTGAAGTATTTTAGTCCATGTTGAAGACATAATTATGTTGTACTCTTAGGATCATTGGTTAATCATTATGTTATGCCTTGTTTATGAACTATATTTCTCATGAAGTCATGTTGTTGGACAAGTGTGAATTATATGATTATGTTTTTACTTATACATTGAGTTTTTTCAGCTGGAGCTACCCAAGCCAATTCCACTGCTAGGTCAAATACTGCTGGCGATACCAGGGCTGCACCACTTGGCTTAGGTGGGCTTGCTTCCCCAGGTTTGGAGCAAATGCTAGGTGGCATGCCTGATACCACTTCTCTAAATCAAATGATGCAGAACCCTGCCATCTCACAGATGATGCAGTCTCTCCTTTCAAATCCTCAGTACATGAACCAGGTATTTATTTATTTGTCTGACTGAAAATTTGCATGCAGTTGTTTAGTTTATGGCTGTATGTCCGTTTCCTTTGGATCCTCTTTGTCTGTCTGACAGAAAGTTTCTCATCAAGCTTCTCATTTGACCTTTGTGATTAGGTTTTAGGATGAACCCACAGCTTAGAAGCATGCTCGATTCCAACCCACAGCTTAGGGAAATGATGCAAAATCCTGAATTTCTTCGTCAATTGACATCACCTGAGACAATGCAGGTAAAGAATTCTTGCCACATTTAGAAGGTCTTGCTTGCTTAAAATATGCATCTGGTGCATTAGATGTAGCAACTGAATGGCATGGGTGATCCCATTCATTTTTGCTTGGTAAGAACACTCGAGAGGAGGCATCCATGTGCAAGATAAACCGAAAAGGAAGTGTGAAGTGACCCAAAGAGACCGTAAACCAAAATACAAGTGAACAGCAGATGCCTAATGGTCTAAGAAATAACACAAAATGATCGGTAGTACTAAGAAACAACAGATTCTCGTCTACTCTTTTTCATTGCTTTCTTTCACGATGACATTGCACCTATTTGTGAATCCGCAATTCTGGGTAGTTGGTCCCAATAACTCCACTTAGAACTCCGCTGAAGAAGAAGAAGAAGAAAAAAAAAGAAGGGGGGGGGGGGGGGGGGGGATCGATCAATGTCTAATGATTTTGTTATAATGTTCCTTTGTAATCCATCTGTCTTTTATTGACTTCTACATCTTTTTCTTTCTTTTTAGCAACTTATGACTTTCCAGCAAGGGCTTGCATCTCAACTTGGGAGGCAGCAAACAAACCAGTAAGTTGGTACCTATTTTCTTGGCTGGAAAAAATGCTTCATGATTTATCTTACACGGGTTGTGTATTCGCTTGAATTAAGCTTGCCAAAGGAAAGAGAAAATTTACCTTTCAGATTTTCAATTTTACTTGCCAAAAGATGGAGCAATCCTATCTAATACGAGATGAACTTGTCACTGTTAACAATGTTTATTTTTCTACTTGCAGACAGTCGGGCCAAAATGCTGGTGGAGCAGGTAACTTCCCATTCTTCAGCTCTTCGAACTTGATATTCTTTCTCACTTCGATCAAGTCATTCTGAATTAGTCTGCATGATAGCTTGTCTCTTGTGTTTATAATGTTATCCAGGGAATATATGTTTTCTTAACATTTTTGTTTCCAAAGTTTTTCTCTTATCTTGGCACAATAGGGTCCACTAGGAACAATACACACCTTCAACTTTCAAATTCTCCTGTACATTATTTCTTCTGTAATAGACGCATAATTTGTCAAGTTCTTATCTACGTTGCAGAGACATTATGTATCTTAGTTTGTTGCCAAACTGGATTCTTGACTGTGAAACCATTATTCAGGTTGTTAAAGAGATAGCTTTGACAGTGATACAATGGATATAGGGAACTACTGAATCTATTTTGACTTATGAAATAACCATATAACACTCAGGGTTGTTGATGCAATTTCTGTGTATGGAATTATGGTTTAGTTTACTCATATCAGTGTGGTGGTTTGGATAATTGCAGCGCTTGGCAACTCGGGAATGGAAATGCTTATGAACATGTTTGGTGGACTTGGGACCGGGGGCTTGGGTGTCCCTAACAGATCTAATGGTTACTTTTATCTCTTGCTTTCCTTCTTCGATATCCTCTCTTTCCTTCAGGTTTAACGATTTGTCATTTTTCCTCTTGATGCTCTGTTGCAGTGCCCCCAGAGGAATTATACGCTACTCAGCTAACTCAGTTACAAGAAATGGGTTTCTTCGACACTCAAGAAAATATCCGGGCACTGACTGCCACTGCAGGCAATGTTCATGCTGCAGTAGAGCGACTTCTTGGAAATCTTGGACAGTAGTGTCAGTATTCTCTTCTATAGGACAACACAGCAACTGCTGGATTCTGATGAAATTGATTGATTCGGACACAAGGAGCGTCAAATCTTGTCGGATATAAATATTCAAAAGTTCAATTTTCGGACTCGCTTCTCGTTCCCAACTCTCTTTTCACTTGAACTAAAAAGGAATTTGATGGAAGACCTAGTTCTTGAGATCCCTGTACATACAATGTTAAAATCGGTCCCATAAATAGTTTGAACCCCCGTTTCTTCGGGCATCTCTTTTATGATACACCAGGCTGAAGAGATTTTCTTGATGCTAAGTTGATTTTCAGCTGTAGTCATTTATCTCAACTCACTGCACTTATTACTCAAAAGCTGCATAATGTGTTTCATTGTTTGTATGTTACTGGAATATAAATGTGCAGGTTTTTGTTCTTTGAATTCTGAATGTTATAGTTGGTTGAGAAATATATAATTATTTAGTTGAAAAGTCTTTAGTTGTCTTTACAGACACTCAGTGCGTACGTAGTGGCCACTTGATATTTCAGTGCAGATGTTAGGCCGACTGGTTGGTAGTTTCGCTTTTTACACTACAGAGAGCATATAAAGCACTATGTGAACTTATCTTGATCAAAATCAGACTTCGAATGTTATATAGTCAGAATAGACTTACAGATGAGTATAATTGGTACTATCAGTTTCGAAAATCGAATGATCTAATTATGCAGGATGCTCAGCAGGGTGTATGGTAATATAATATGCAGAAAACGAATTGAAATTTTGCTTGATTAGTGCCCCAACTGTTAATCTTTCCATCTCAAGTTTTTCCACAGGGAAGCACATACCTTGAAAACTCTACGAGGTTGCTCTTGAATACACATGTTGTGGATCACTGTATGATATAAAGAGAGGAAAGATCACAACATCAACATACCCAGTGTAATCTCATAAGTGGGGTCCGGGGGTAGAGTGTACGCAGACCTTACCTTACCTTGGGAGATAGAGAGGTGGTTTCCGATAGACCATCGGCTCAATGAAAATCCAACACAAACAATCGAATAAGATTCATCCGACTTATTGGATCACAGAATTGGAAATAGGTTTCTATGCATATCAGCTCTTAAAGGATATTCAAGATGTTCATCATGAAGTGTGAGTTTACTGCAGGAATGGTAATACGAGAATTATCTCTTGTTGGATCTTCGGATTGATGTGTTAAAATTAGCATAGTGTATAATTTGAAAATGTGTTACTCTTTAAACGAAATAAAAGTTTGTTCGCTATTAAGAGGTTTAGTTTTTAATCCATGTATTACGACTACTCGCATTTTTGTTCCATATTTTATCAATCTATAGTTCTATACTTGCGCAAGGATTAAATTGGAGATTAAATCTTCCTAGCAAACCAACCAAACGACCCCTATTAGTTCTAGTAAGGATTGAAAGCTAATAATGCACAAATGGACAACTAAAGGAATATCCACTATAAAATATAATGACAAAAGTAACAGCAGCAACCATGTTGTCCAGTGCAATGAATAGAATGAAAGTTTAACTTCAATTAACACTCCTAAATCAGTGTCAAGCTTTCTATGAAAACCTTTAATAAATTACAATACAGTCAAGCCATGCAATACATAGGTGACAAACAATACAAAAATGAAATGCCCATAAAATAATGAACAATATTACTTGAGCTTGTACTAAATGAGAAAAAAAATGAAATTTATACACACATATCTAAGGCCAATTTCTTCACCTCATATTTTTTTCCTGACCCTGTCTGACGTGGTGATTGACGACTTCTTGGAGATTGTCTATGGCGCTGAGATGAAGAATTCTCGGATTTGCTTTTGGATTCTTTTGGTTTCTCGTTGATGGCTTCGATCTGTTCCAATACATCCATTACTTCTTTCATTGAAGGCCGATTCTTGGGGTCTCCTTGTACGCATTTTAGAGTGATTTGAGCAGCAAGCATTGCTGCCTTCGAAGAATATTGGCCTTCCATCCGAGCGTCCATAATCGACTTCAGCTTCCTTTTGTTAGACAGCATTGGTGGCGCTTCTAATTTCTTTGGAGATTCTCAATGCAGCATGCGCTGAAATCTGCCTAGCTACTTACTACTCTACTTAACAACAAATCCAAAATGAAATGGAATTCAAATTGGTCGAGAAAATTGTGGCATGACTCTTTTGCTTTGAATTCGAATTAGACGGAGAAAGAAAGGGAAATGATTTGGAGATAGGTCAAATTGAAAAGAAAGCCGACTTCATATTCCATATTTATATATCTTCCACAAAGGTAACCCTTCCCTTCGGGGCAAGTTCTGTTCATCCACCAACTCCTCCTGTCCGCTTGGCCGTTTGGTTGCAAGTGCTCATAAGCCGATCAGCATCTCGAGCAAGACGACTCCGAATCCGTACACATCATTTTTTACATATAGATGGCCTGTCAACATCACAGCAATTCCTATTAACATATACTCCTTCCATTTTATTCTATATGATAGTATAGAAAGAAAGACGTCCCGGACATACCAAAAGCATCGTTAAACATGCTAAGACATTTTTATGGCTACAAAAGCATTTCATTAAGGTTAAAATGAGTAAAAAGGGGACAACCCGATGCACAAACCATCCCGCGTTAACAGGGTCTCGGGAAGGGTCACACCCCAAATATAAATTAAAGAGTTTCCAAATTTAAAAAAGGTGTCATTCTGTTTGAAACATATTAAAAAGAATATGTCATGTAAAATGAAACAGGGAGCAATAATGAAATGCTTTCGGGCTTCTTGATTTTTGTTTCTAGGGGAGCTATGTTGTTCGGACTCTTTAATAACGTTGCCGCATCCGTGTCGGATCCTCAAAAAATGCACTACTTTTGAAGGATCTGATAGGCACCCGTTGACATTTTTTAAAGGTCTAAGCAACATAGCTTGCAAAAGTGGATGCCATAGCAGATTGGTCAGACTCAAAAGAACTACTGTTGTTCAATTTACGTGTTAATATAGGTGCAGTGTAAAAAACTTTTCACTCACAATTTTTTTTTTTTAAAGTTGAATTCATGTCCAAACACAAGTACACAACTTCAATTTTCAAATACATTTTTTCAACTTAACCTCAAAATACTATTCCCTCTATCCCAATTTATGCCACACTTTCTTTTTTAGTCAGTTCCAAAAAGAATGACATCTTTCTATTTAGTAACTATTTTACTTTAAAATACTCATTTTATGATTTATAACCACACAAATATGAAATATCTATGACTTGTTTTAGATAACAAGTTTCAAAAGTCTTCATTTTATTCTTAAATTCTGTGCATAATCAAACACCTTCGCATATATTGTTGTTTTCAAATAAGACAAATTTTATGTCCAAAAGCCTAGGTGACTCGCGAACCCAATAAAACACAAGGAAGCAGAACTTACCCCATCGAGCAGTATGTTGGAGGCTTTGAAGTCTCTGAAGTGTGTAGAAAAGCTAAGCCCCGCGCTGCTCCTATAGCGATTTTGAGCCTCAAGTCCCAAGAAAGGCACTCCCTATAAAAGCAGACAAGCTGAGTTCAACGCACCATATCATTAATGTCGCTTTGGTTTAATTGAATTTCTAACACTAACTTCTTACTTCTGAATAGATGGTTTTCCAAGCTTCCCTTTGGCATAAATTCATAAACGAGTAACAGTTCCTTGACTTCCCACAATATCCCAGTAGTTTAACAAGGTTAGAATGTGAAAGCCTTCCTAACAAGTTCACTTCTGACTGCATTTTTAAGTGACACAGATTATGAGCCTAAAGAATGTACGGAAAAGGTCCAGATATGCCCTTCGTTAATAGTTTAGTTCACATATGCCTTTACCGTTCAATAGTTGATCCAAATATGCCCTTAATTTAACTGGAGCTCCCAAGTAACCTAATTAGCTGATTAATAAGCAAAAATGGCATATCTGCTTAATTTCGAATACTGGAAAGCATAGATCAAAACAACTGGCAACAGAAAGGTTACTTGCTAAACAAAAAAGAAGATGGAATCACATGAATATTCCTACTACAAATGCGATACTTAACTAACTATACAGACTGAAATTTTCTGAAAAAAAGATGGTACATTATCTCAATTCCAGGGACGGCAGAAGCAAAGGACATAGTAGACATAAAAACTTGATATAGCTTGAAAATTATCTCCATAACTCCATCCAATTGGAACCAATTTTGTAAAGAAGATTGTTTTTCTTTCTTGAACCAGGAAAAAATTGGATGCATAGAGCCTGTATTTTTTCACGTTCCACTCAATCAACTACCAATTTAAATTAGAAGAAATTTCATTTCAGTTCTCTATGTTTGACATGAGTTGGAGCCTGGAGGAAGTTTTGGATATAATTCGGCAGAAAAGAACTTGTACGATTCATTCCTCTTCACATAACAATTACCAGTGAGTTAAACTACATAGAGAATATAGTCGGGACAGAGTTACTAGATATTACTAAAGAAGTTCTTTCCAGAAACTGAGTTGTTAGATGAGTTGTTACACTTCTAACAACTCTGATGGCTACTGACAATGTGGCCGGGACGGAAATCTGTATTTATTTCTTAAAAGGTGCCATCCGAAGTAAATTTGATAGTCATTTGACTATGTCGTTAACACATGTTCTAACAACAATAAAAGTATCGTTGCAGCAAACAAAAACTGAAAAATTGCAGAAATACCTGAATAAGAATTAAGGATTCTGTGCTTACAGCATCTCAACACAAGTAACAGCAAATTTACCAAAAAACTGTCATGTCAAACATCAACACATATCTATGCAACACAAACCGCAATTTCCTTAAACCTTATCTTTCTTGCAGGGCTTTATAAATGGAGTAACGAGGACAACAACCCATAAATTCATTCAAACTTTATGAGCAATCAGTAGACAATATGAACTAAAAACTCTACATAGAAGTTTCTACTTCGACAATATGCAAATCAAGCAATTGAAATGCATTCAATATCTGATTCAAGAGGAATATTAGTATAACGGAATACAAATATGTACAAAAGTATTCACTTAAACTACACACATTGTACTATACTATTTGTTACTTTGATTGCATCAACCAAGTATAATAGGCATCCTACTTTGTAGCTATGTCACTCTACAAACCATTTTCCAATATTCGTGCATTTAAAGCTCTTTCAATATAAAGGGCAAAGGCCAAACTATTGACTTCTTCGTTGAAAAAGAGTACAATTTGGGGCTTTTTTTCATTTTTGGCATGTTCGCCGATATTAAATACGGGCGCTAGCCAAAATATACAAAACATATACTTTGATTATGTATATTTATGTATACTATACGTATATTATATGTATACTTATACTTAATATACATACATATACATTTGCCGGCTATTGTTTCCTAGGACGGTCCAAAAAGGTAATTTGTGCCAAAGAATAATTGCTTTAACATTCTATCAAAAATCTCAATCGTATACCTGCCACTCTTCAAATCCTTGAGTGCTCTCAGAGTTCAACTTCTTGATGGCAACGATCATTCCACTGCCAGCTTTAGTCGGAGCAAGCGTCTTTTCATCAACCCATCCTTTATGTGTCCCAAAACTGCCAATCCCCAAAACTGAGTCCGACTTGAAATTCTTCGTCCACAACTTCAAATCAGAAAAACCATAAATATTTAAATTTGGAATGGAAATATCTCTCCGCCATTCAAACTGTTAAGAGTCCCACATTGGATATAGAATGGGAACATGGACTCTTTATATGGACTTGGACAATCCTCACCCTACAAGTTAGCTTTTGGGATTGGCTTAGGCCCAAGATCCATTCTTTACATGGCATCAGAGCCAGACTCATTCAATTCTTTGTTCACCGATGTTGGGCCCCCAAACTATATTGTCCACGCTCAGGTTAACGAGGTCTGGGCGTGCGTGCGGGACAGTGTTAAGAGTCACACATCGGAAATGGAATGAGAACATAAACTACTTATATGGACTTGGACAATACTCACTCTACAAACTAACATTTGGGGTTGAGTTAGACCCAATATTCATTCTTTACACAAACTTGTATTGTTTGCAGCTGCTGAGATATGACTATGTCTAATACTGCTACTCGTGGTGGCCGAATAGCCAAGGCTGTTGCTATAATTCATTGATGTGTCTGCACAAATACTTCCATGTAAATTTCTAAATATAATAGCTATAATTTTGAAATAACATCCTTCACTCCTACAAGCTAAAAAGCAAGATTTTCTAAAGCCAAGAAACTGAGAAAGCAAAGAAAAAGCACTTGGAGTTTATAGGAAAAAGAGAACAAAAATCACAATAATTGAATTAAAACCTCCAACAAATTCATTCATGAGAAATTTGAGAACTTGAAAAAAGTTATTTACTAGTTGTGTTCATTACACTTTTCCTTCTTAGTCCGTTCCAAAAAAGATTCCACCTTTCTGTATTTAACATATAAGCTCTAAACTTCTCATTCTACCATTAAATGGCATGCTCTCATCATATACATATAAATGTGATATACTTAATACCTAAGTTGCGCGGATTCTTCACTTTCGTTGTCGCACACGTGTCGGATTCTCCAAAAATGAACTAGTTTTGGAGTGTCCGACACTCACCCTCGATATTTTTGAAGAGCCCGAGCAACATAACTTAAGACAACAAGTTCTAAGTTTGTTATGTGACAAAAATCAGTTCTTTTAACTCAATTCACAATCAAACAATGGCACCACCTGTAGATAGGTAAATTGTGTATATATACTATATGTTATATCCTTCTGGCTCCTTTGTGTGCTTCCTTCTTTATATTTTAACTCCTCTCAGTGAAAATTCTAGCTCCGTCACTAAACAATGCCTTATAAAATGGTACAGAGGGAGTACACAAACAAGAAAGAAAAGGAAAACTGCAGAGTACCTAGAATTTATAAACTCTAAATTTCTCATTCTACCAATAAAGGACATGCTCTTATAGCCACATAAACATGATACACTTAAGACAACAAGTTCTAAGATTGTTGTGCGCCAAAAATATGTTCTTTTAACTCTATTCACAATCAAATACCACCAGCGGCACCACCCTCCTAAAGCCAACAAAGCACTTGGAATTTATAGTAAAAAGGAGAAAAGAAAGATTCCACCTTTATACAACAATTAAGACCTTGAACAAATTCATTCACGAGAAATTCAAGAACTCGAAAAAAGTTTGTTACTACTTCTGTTCATTACGCTCTTTCCTTCTTAGTCCGTTAAGGAAAAGATTCCACCTTTCTATACTTGTAAGCTTTTAAACTTCTCATTTTACCATAATAACATACTCTCATAGCCATACAAATGTGATATTTATTATAACAAGTTTTAAGTTTGTTACGTGTCAAAAATCTGTTCTTTTACTCTGTTCACAATCAAACACCAGCAGTGCCACCACGCTTCGCTGAAAAATTACAGTGTGATATATATATATATATAGTTTACTTTTTTATATATGACTCCTTTAGTGAAATTTATGGCTCTATCAGTAAACACCGACATAAATTTATACAGAGGGTGTAAACAAACAAGAAAGAAAGGGAAATTCAAGAGTACACATAAAAGAAATTCAGTACTAGTAAATGCCACCTTTCTATGTTTATAAAGTCTCAAAGCCAAACACATCTTTTTCAATGTACACCGCATCTTATTTTCAATGCGATGAACCAAACGTTAGTAAAAAAAAAAAAAAAGTATATGAATGCACTTCATATTTAAGGATTATTAATCCTAGTATTATGACAATCCTGTCATGACCTTTGTTCACAAAAGCGATCTCTAATGATGTGGAATTACACTCATTTGATGGTTAGCTTGTAAATTTTAAAAAAACTTATATTAACCAAAAAACATAGAAGTTGTTTATAAACAAATGAAAGTGATTATATGGTTTCACGGGAATAATTCAGTATTTTTTATTCAAATTTGTATACGTATTAAGAAATTTACTATGTGTGTGTGAGAACCTAGTTATTATGATATATAACTTGAAATATATTGTTGTAGGTTTCATATAAATTTTAAATACGCCTCAAGATGGTGGGTAGTAAGTATTTCTTTATCGTTAATTAGAGGTCTTGGGGTTGTAATTTGAAAATAATGTATTCGTTGATAGAAAACGCTTTACACCCAAAATAAAAAGAAATCGACACAAATCTTAATTAATCTAGTCCTAAATTAGATGCCGGAAAGTCGATAGGGTCCCAAAAAAAAAGTGATTATCGTTAGCTTTTGCATGTGGAACACCTTCACTCGGTTTCTCCGACCACTAAACTCCTACGATTACTTATTGACGTGTTAAATGGAATAGGAATATTTAATTTGGATGAAAATGCATAAAATCCCTCTTAAACTTGTCATTGAAATTCACTTTAATAATTTAATTTTAAAGGCGTTCAAGTAAGTATAAATAATAAATTTAGAATCACATAAATCAAATTGAACAGGTGGAATCCTAACTAAGAAAACATAAACTTTAAATCTTTAATTCGTCTATGGGTGAAAAATAGTATAAATATTTAAACTTTATTGGTCAAAAGCAAACAAGTCTAACTAATTTTTTGCAGAGTTATTGATGTTTGGATGATCCTAATATTATTGTTGGAACACTCTTTAGTAATTTCGAGTTTGTTGGTTTAAACATTTAAAGTTTGTTACTTTAATGAGAGGCAAATGTGAATTTGATTTTAGTTGTTGTATGACTGAGTATTTTGGTGATATAGGAGTATCTTTTTATTAACTTTAATTTATTGAGTTATTAGAGTGAATATTATTCATTAATTATTAAAATGGATAGCTGACTAGATCTTGTCATTTTCTTGACTTAATTACTAGTAATAATTTGGCCCACTTCTTTAAATTATTATAGAGGTGTGGAGTGTTAGACTTTGTTTAACAAAGAACATACAATTTTCCTACGTCATTCAGTCTATTCAATTGGAAAAAAGAGAATGAAGAATCAATTATTTGAACATTTTGCTAGTGTGTGAATGTTTTTATGGGGTGTTCCATATCTGCTCCTTAGGTTAGATTAATTCTAATTTACGTCAGAATATTCTACTTTTGTATATAAATCGTTCTCTACTAAAAATATTATATTCTTAAAGCTCAAATCTAAAATAATTCTGATTAAATATTAACGAAAATTTACCGCTCCACTGCGTGTGAATGCCAATTGCACATATGAAAACTATACAAATACAGCTGACAATATTCATCATTGCCATGCAATTTCCCAAAAGGAAGGTAAGTAAATAATATCAAAACACACTGTCATTCTTTTGTTGGGAAAAAAAGAATCTTTCTTTTGTCAGTGTTAGGATAATCATTGGCTCATCTCATAATTATCTCAAATCACCATCAATCATATAAATTGTAATCACATAATTTAGAATGATTAGAATATGATTGTAAATTAGTATCATATAATTTAGAATAATTAGATAGGTCTTCCTTAATATTAGCATTATACACTTGTATATATATTTCAAGATTGGAATGAAATAACTCATGGAATTGATTTCCTTCATGTATCAAGAGCCACAATCTTTTTGCCCTAAACCTCCCCCCCCCCCTCCCCGTCGGCCTCACTCTTAAGCCAAAAAACCCTCAATTTTTCGGCCCCCAACCAAAACAATACCTAGGATTTTCTACAAATCCTAAACCTAAAATTAAAACCCTGATCCTAATCCACTACCCACCCTACCCGTCGGCTACCCTAAAACCACCCTTCTTTTGGGTTTTGTTTTTTTCTTCTTTTCCCAACCCTAGCCGACACCATTAGGGTTACTCCACCAAATTCCACAAATCACAAAATATTGTTTTCTCCTTCTCTTATTCTTGTTTTGTTTTTCGTGGGAAGCTATGGCCGACAAACAAAAATTCCATCCAGCTCTTGCTGTAAACGTCAAGAATTTTATCTCAATTACACTTGAGATGGAAAAAGGGTAATACTCCTCTTGGGCGGAGTTATTCAAAATCTATTGTCGCGCATACGAAGTAATAGACCATATCATCCTTCCGAGTCTTCATCGGACACCACTGATGTTGGCAAAAAGTTATGGTCTAGTTTAGATGCTATAGTCATTCAATGGATTTATGACACCATCTCTAACGACCTTTTGCATACCATATTGGAACCGGACTCTACGGCTCAACAAGCATGGAAATGTTTGCAAAATATTTTTCAAGATAATAAACTTTCTAGGGCGTTATATCTTGAAAACCAATTCACCAACGTCAAATCGGATGACTTCTCAAATGTTTCCACTTATTGTCAAGAGTTGAAGATGCTTGCCGACCAACTATCCAACGTTGGTGCGCCGGTGATAAATCAAAGGTTGGTTCTTCAATTGATTACAAGGTTGAATGAACATTATGATGGGGTTGCTACATTTATTCAGCAGAGTAATCAGTTGCCTCCATTTTATGAGGCTCGTTCGAGATTGATTCTCGAAGAAACCAGCAAGGCAAAGCAGACAGCCTCTGGGGCAGCCACCGCCGGAACAGCCCTGGTCTCCACCATTTCATATTTCATGGATTTTGTGACACCAAATTCCAGTTCGGGAGGAACTGGAAATCGCAACAATAATGGTAAAAAATGGGTCAAATTGCAACAACAACAAAAGATAACATAATACCAGAAAGGGATGTGGTAGGGGTGGCGGCCAACCCGTCGGCGGCAGCAACAACCACCTGCAGCAGGGGCAGTGGTGGCCCAGCCAGTGGCAGCCGCAAGCCCAGTCCGGCGGGGGTCAGTGGAGGCAGTACCCGCTGTGGGCTGGGGCACCACAATGGGCTGCCCCACCATGCACATACCCCACCTCATCGTGGGCCAGGCCATCATCTTCAAACCGACAGCCCGGACTTCTAGGTTCTCGTCCGCAACAAGCTTTTGCAGCCCATGGACCATCTTTCGCAAGTTATGCCCAATCGATATCGAACAAGCCATGAACAACATGAATTTGAATGTTCCAGATGATTTGTGGTGCATGGACACAAGGGCTACGTCACATATTACGACATCTCAAGATAATCTCTTATCTTATTTTGATATGAACAGTAATAAAAATATTATTGTCGATAGTGGGCAGAAAATTTCAATTCGTGGTATTGGTTAAGTAAAACTTCCCCCCACCCCTCACCCACCATTATATTTGAAAAATATCTTACATGCACAAAAACTGATTAAAAGGTTGGTATATATATGACGTTTTACAACTGACAACAATGTTTCTGTGAATTTTGATCAGTTTGGATTTTCTATGAAGGATTTTTAGACGGGGATGCCACTAATGAGGTGTATAGCATGGGGGACTTGTATCCCATAACTACCACTTCCAACAACCACGTGACCAAACCATCGACCTTTGCAGCTATTTCCCCTATCGTATGGCATAATCGATTGGGACACCCGGAAGCACCGGTGTTCAATACTCTTAGAAAGAATAATTTTGTTGCTTGTAACAAACTTTTAGACTCTTCTGTTTGCCAAACTTATGTGTTTGGGAAGCATGTTAAACTTCCTTTTTCATTATCTACTTCACATACACTTATGCCATTTGATCTTATGCATTGTGATTTGTGGACATCACCGGCTTTGAGTACTGCAGGTCATAAATATTATATGCTTATTTTGGATGATTATTCGAATTTTCTGTGGACATTTCCCTTAGGGCAGAAATCGCAAGCCTTAACCATTTTTAAACAATTTAGTGTTTTTATCAAAACTCAATTTGAGAAATTCATTAAATGTTTTCAATGTGACAATGAGAGTGAATTCATAAATGTTCAATTTAATAATTTTTGTCACCAAAATGGGATGTCTTTGTGTATTTCACGTCCTCATACATCACCTCAAAATGAGAAAGCCGAAATACTAAAAAATAAGTAAAAAAAAATTCACTTATTTTCCAAGAAAACATTTTTCATGAAAAACATTTTCCTTGTACAAAACACACCCAAGGAGAAGTTGAAGAACCGTAAAAGAAAATTTTAAGAAGTTTGAAATTCTATTTTATTTTAGAAAGAAATGTGAAGATAACATAGTTTGGCGCTTTGGCTTTGAAAATGCAATATAATACACTTAAAAGGCAATTGCCTAGCAAGATTCGACTAAGCCAATCTTGATGGAGGTTTTAAGGACACATTTTGTCAAAAGGCGATGCTTTTTCCCCTTATATTGAACTAGATGTCCAGTAAAATAAATTAAAATTTTACTTGCTATTCCATAGTTGAAGCAAATTCCACTCGGTAGAAAAAGTAGGCCTTTTTGTATCCTGTGTATGTGTATGGCAAAGTTGTCAACAAATAAATGATAATGTGAAAGGAAACTTCACCTTTTTAAAAAGATTGATGTTTCTCTGTGAAGTAGTATATTTTTCTTTATTTAAGTTTGAAAAGTGAACCGTCGATGTGTTTTGTTCATTATGTTTCTTTTCTATAAGTACAGTATATCCAAGTTTATATGACGACGCATTGTCCTAGTTTTTTGTTCAGTCATCCGGTATCTAAAGCCTTCTGACCCAAATATTGAGAATTCGCTCTATCAAAAGGCTCTCTATTCACTTGAGTCGAGATTGAAATCTTTGATTAAAGGTGGAGAAATTGCAATCATCTTACCTGATAGAATATCGTGTATATTTCTATGGTATACACGGTTTTGACTAGTCTTGTACCATAAATAGAAGTTGTAAATTATGTTGTATAATTACCATAATTGTAGAATTCTTGTACAAGTAGAACTATGATATTAGAAGTTTAATAGGAATAAGATTTTTCATATTTGGATTTTGTAACTTATATATATATACATATTCATTCAATAAGAATAATCAATGGATTAATTCTTTGATGAAACCCACTGCCTGCTGGCCCACAGTCTACCGCAACCACTGTTCGGCCCAGTGGGTCGATGACACGGTCCAGTACTGTTCCAGTGTTTCAGCCCAATCCCGTACATGTTCCAGTTGTTGGGCGAGCAGGCCCACTGTCTGCTGGCCAGTCCTTCCCCGTTCCATACATTGCCCAAAATCCATCAAATTACTCATCTAGTCAAGGGCCCGTTACTCGTAGTCAAAGGGGTATTTTTAAATCAAAACGACATTTTAATCTCAATTCTAATGTCCTTAAATCCGCCCTCCCGCGTAACCCTGTGCGCCTTAAATGACCCGAATTGAAAATTGGCTATGATTGACGAATATAATGCTCTTATTGAAAATAAGACGTGGGAGTTGGTGGCCCGTCCTTCTGGTGTTAATATTATTCGGTCTATGTGGATTTTTATTCATAAAGAAAATTCTGACGGTTCTTTTGAGAGGCATAAGGCTCGTCTTGTAGGTGATGTTAAAACTCAACAGGTTGGCATGGATTGTGGTGAAACGTTTAGTCTGGTGGTCAAACCAGCTACTATTCGTACTGTTCTCAGTTTGGCTCTCTCAAAAGCATGACTCATTCATCAGTTGGATGTGAAAAATGTCTTTTTACACGGTGATCTTAAGGAGACAGTTTATATGCATCAGCCCTTGGGTTTTGGAGATCCAATCATCCTTATCATGTATGTTTGCTGAAAAAGTCCTTGTATGGACTTAAGTAGGCCCCACGGGCTTGGTATAAAAGGTTTGCAGATTATGTATCATCTATTGTTTTTCTCACCGCCGGTCTAATCATTCTCTCTTTATATATCGGCGTGGTACTTCTTTGGCATGCATTTTGTTGTATGTCGATGATATTATATTGACTGCTTCGTCTGATAATCTGCGCAAGTCTATCATGACACTTCTCAGTTCCAATTTTGCTATGAAAGACTTGGGACCCTTGAGTTATTTCTTGGGGATTGCTGTCATTCGTCATTAAGGTTGTCTATTTTTATCGCAAAGGAAGTATGCCGTTGAGATCATTGAAAGAGCTGGTGTGTCATCGTGTAAATCTACTTCTATTCCGGTTGATACTAACCCGAAGCTGAGTGTTACATCTGGCACTAAGTTCAAGGATCTCACCCACTATCGCATCCTTGCAGGGGCACTTCGGTATCTTACCTTCACAAGGCTTGATATTACTTATGCAGTTCAACAAGTGTGTTTGTTTATGCAAGATCCACTGATTGAGCATATGAATGCGCTCAAACGCATTATACGATACATCCAGGGCACACTTAATTATGGCTTGCATTTGTATTTGACGTCTACACTTGTGTCTTATACAGATGTTGATTGGGGTGGCTGTCCTGATACCAGACGCTCGACTTCTGGTTATTGTATGTTTCTTGGGGATAACTTGGTCTCGTGGTCTGCAAAACGACAAGTTACATTATCAAGATCCAGTGCAGAGGCCGAGTATCGAGGCGTGACGAATATGGAGTCAGAATCATGTTGGCTACGTAATCTCTTGTTAGAACTACACTTTCCTATTCAGAAAGCTATTTTGGTCTACCGTGATAATGTTAGTGCAGTTTATCTTTCTGACAATCCGGTCAAACATCAATGCACTAAACATATCGAAATGGATATTCACTTTGTTCGCGAAAAGGTAGCTCGTGGACAAGTATGTGTCTTACATGTGCCCTCGCGATACCAAATTGCTGACAGTCTCAACGTACGACAACCGTCCGCTATGATTGCAGGGGTGTGTTAAAATATTGTATATATCCCTATAATATGCACGGTTTTGACTAGCCTTGTACCATAAATAGAAGTTGTAAATTATATTGTATAATTATCATAATTGTAAAATTCTTATACAAGTAGAACTAGGATATTAGAAGTTTAGTGTGAATATGATTTTTCATATTTGAAGATTGTAACTTGCATATACATCTATTCATTCAATAAGAATAATCAAGGGACTAATTCTTTCATTACCACAATTCGCGGTACATCTCACGTTCCACAATAAGACATCGCCCAAGGCAAAAATTATTGCACTTTGTTGGACAAAGTCCCTCCCCTCCCCCTAAAAAGAAAATCATACAGTAGTGATAGTGATCAAATCTAGTCCTTTCCATCTTAGTAAAAACCAAAAGAAAATTCAAGAATAGAAAATTAATGGATGGACAAGAGTTCAAAGCTAATTAAGCAAAACGCAAAACTAAGATAGCCAAGAGTGAGAACCACAAATTACAAACCTGTTCATATCAATTTGACTAGGAAAACATACTTCCTGGGGGTTATAAAACCCCTACCAGTCCCCAAAAAAGAAAATCACAGTAACAACAGTAATCAAAGAAGACGATCTTTAACAAGTGCAAGACTACCCCCAAAAGAAACAGGTGAAGAAAATATGTGATGCTTTAAAATCCTCAGCACTGTAGAAATATTTGGCATCACTGTCGTAACCTTGACTCAGCTCGTCTAGCTTCATCGGGATGCGAAGGAAATAGCTCAATATACCTAGATCCAATCTTCATATTGTCCTTGCACATAGATTTCTTGGCTTCTTCAGCAGAAGCGAATTCCACATAAGCCTCTCCGGTAGCTTTTCCGTCAGAGCGGTATGCAATGTGTACCTTGTCAGTTGTAACATTAAATTCCTCACCGAAAAACCTGGCAATATCTGTTTTTCTGACGCTGTATGGAAGACCTCGCAATTTCAATATCTCAGTGTACTCCAAATCATCTTTGTTCACAGACCTCTTTGGTCGAGATAGAGGGGGCGAACAATATTCATAGTCATAACCTCCTTCCTTCACATCAGCAGCTACAGCTTGGTAGTAGTCTTCCTTCTTGCAGCTGAAAACTTCCACATATCTCCTCCCCATGTTCTGTCTGTCCCTTTGAAGAGCATAATCAACTTGCATGTGACCAGCAAAGACAACAAAAGCCTCCCCAAAGAACCGTCCATCCTTGTTGACCAGGAAAATATCAACAATATCCAGGCCAGCAAAGAACTTGCAAACGTCAATTTCAGTGCAGTTGAATGGAAGACCCCTCAAACGAACAACAGGTAATCCAGAGGGTTGAAATCTGCTGCTGCCACCGCCATAGCCATAAGCCTGGTGATAACTGCTTGGACCGCTGCTCACTGCGAAGTAGGGATTTGATTCCATCATTCTTGGTCTCTTTGAGCCGATCTCGTACCCGTCCGAAACCCCCCCGCTCCCCAACATTGCCCTTCAATTATTCATACCCAAAAAAAAAAAAAAAAATCCCCCACTCAACCTTGTTAATAAAACCAAACCCAACCCATATGTTTCCTACAACCTAGTTTCCAATACCACTTATTCTAAAAAGAAATCACAACATTTTACATGCATCCCAAGAACATAATAACAAATTACGCATATTAACATAATTAACGCAGGAATGAACATAATAATAAGTTCAATACGAACACATTCTCAGGATTAAGTCCAAAGCATACACTAAAGAAAAAAAAACTCTTCAATGAAGGGAGATATTTTCTGTCCTTTCTAGTTCAAAATCTCTAGTGACAGAAACAAATTTATACAAATAACGCACATAACCAGGAAACCACAATAATAGACCATAATTCAACTAAAAACTCTTCCAGCTTTAAGTCAAAAGGGAAAAATCGCCTATTCCTTAAGGCGGAGGGAGTTTAAATACGCAACTATTTAGATAACGAATATGGCAACTTAAACTCTCCAGTGATCATGAATTGTATGTTGGTAACCCCCCCCCCCCCCCCCCCCCTAAAAATGTGATAACTATGAGAACTTAAAAGGTCAAACATTTCATTTATAAGGTTCTTATGAGAATCTTAATTTTAACAAATTGTTATTACTCTAACAACCCCCTAAAGGCCAGATAACTTGTAAAAACTGAAAAAGGTCTAAGATTTTGTTCTTACGGTTCTTGGGTCGAGAAAAAGAAAACAGAATCTTACTGCAAGGTATTATTTCCTGAATCAATATGCAGACTTTAAATGTCAGACATGCAATAAGCAAGTAAGCAACAGAGAGACAAGTATGTTGTCACCTCACCCCATTCTTTGAGAAAGGAAAAGGAAGCAAAAGATCAAAGAAATCTCAAGCTTCCCATTCAACCAGATAGAGAAGGCATTTTCTTTTCCGTTTTTTGCATGGAAGGGGGTGTTTGCAGGCATAAAGTCTGTCGATCAATTAAGTCTAAAATCTCAATACCAAATTAGTAAGGGATGACGATATGTTCTATTTGCACTCTACTCCATTCCTGCCCATAACATTCTACAATAATATTTGCCTGTTTCAAGTAAGTTACAAAAACAAACCTTCATCGTTACAAAAGTGCTCACCAATAATGACCAAATTTAAAATTTGTCCTACATAGTTCTTAAAATCAAGCAGTGGTCGAATAATTCAGTAAACGCGCATAAAATACATCTCAAGCTCTGTTCCACCAGATAGAAAGGCATTTTCCTTTTTTTCTTCGGGAAGGAGGTGTTTAGGCATAAAGTTAGTCAATCAATTAAGTCTCAAATCTCAATATCGAATTAGTTAGGGTTGACAGTATGAAGTTTCTATTTTAACTCTACTCCATTCTTCCTATTACATTTTAATAAGAATAATTTAAAGTTACTAAATCAATATTTCTCACTCCAAAAGTGTACACCAATAATGACTGAATCCAAAATCTGTCCTACATAGTTCCTAAAATCAAGCCAGTCGACAAACAAATTATCGAATAATTCAGTAAACGCGCATCGATTAAGTCTCAAATCCCAATTTCAAACTAGTTAGGGTTGAAGGTGTGAATCTTCTATATTCACTCTACTGCACCACTGCCCATTACATTCTATAAGAATAATTTGCCTAACAAAAATCAATCGTTCGTCGCTACTAAACTATACACCAATAATGACCAAATTCAAAATTCTTCCTACACGGTTCTTAAAAATCAAGCAGTAATCAAACAAATAATCCAACAATTCAGTAAACACACATCAAATCAATATAAAAAGAACACGCAAAACACAGGTAATCAGAAAAATAAGGCGGAAAAACACATCAACAGAATAAACGCCCCAATTAACGTCATCAGCAAAGCATTTTAATTTTATCAACGAAATGGAATTAGGTGAACTTACCCTCTTGATCCGTACATGGCTCTGAGAACCTCAATTTATTGGCTTGATATGAAGCTTCGCTGAGGAAAAATGGAGAGGAGAAACCCTAGCTTAAGGGTCCGAAACGCAGAAATGTTAATTTTATGCAAAGGCCTGTTATGCAGCTAACAAACGACGTCGTGGGTTTTTAACGACGAAAATAAATAGAGTTAACTTTCAAAGACACAATTAAACTATCATTTTTCCGTGAGTTTCATATATCAAACTATTGATTATTCTCTTTATATCAATATAAGTTGTCCATCTCTATCAAAACACAAAATTCGTAAACATAATTCATGAAGTACGAGTACTAATTGGGACGTAGCCCGACGACATAATGAAATAGCAACAACAACAACATACTCAATGAAATCACACATCGTAGAGTTTGAACATAATGAAATAACAAATGACATAAATATAGTTGTCACAGTAGAAGAACGGACGACTCACTGTTGATTGGAAGCTCTATGAACTTGTTAGTCACGTTGCTCATTAGTGCTAGGCGTTGAATATACACATGCACGATAAAAAAAAATAAGAACATGAGAGGGAACATTTTGTAGTCAATATGGGCTAGAGATGGCAACGGATCCTGGACCCGATCCGGATTAGGTGGATCCAGATCCGTTTTATAGGATATGGATCTTCAAAATTTGGACCTGACGGATTCAGATCGGACCCGGATCCGTTTATGACGGATCGGATATGTATATGGATCTTGTCTTTGATATCCGTATCCAATCCAGATCCGACCCGTGGATCCATTTTTTATTAAATACATTATACATCCATAAGTAAGACCAATCTATAACCTAGAACTTCTTTTATTTTTCTCGGCCAGGCCCAAGTCCTTTAAGGATAGAAGCCCAGCCCATCTGCCTGTCTTTAAGCCAACGAAAGGGCAAAGACCTCCTCGTTCATTTCATTTCCTTTTGTAAGACAAACCCTAGCCGTCGTCTCTACTTGTCGTCCCTACACAACGAAAGGTAAGTTCGATTTTTGTTTTTTGGCTCTTTTAACTTCTGTTGTTTTCATAATCTACACACACACAAAAATATAACTAAAAGAAGATTGGTTAACCATTTTTTTTAGACTAAGTTGTTTGGTCTGGGTTATGTCATCTCTTTAGTACATCTTTCTTGTTTAAGGATTTTGTTCGAGTATGAACACATTCAAAAGTTAAGTAGTCTTGGTATTGTGATGGTTTATCAAGACTGTCCTGGATACATCTATTAAAGTTAAGGTTTGTTGAATGTCAAGAATTTTGCTAGAAATGTGGATTTTAGAAAATTGTAGCTAGTAAAATAATTGGAATATCATTTGTTGCATGTATTTGCTTGAGAAGAAAATGAAAGCTTAAAATCAAGAGTAAATCAGTTTACTAAATTAGTCCTGCAGATACTTAATACGGAGGAAAGTCCATATTAACAGTTTTTCATTTATATAATATTTTATGTTTTGGGATTTTGAAAGATATATTAACAGTCAAACACAAAACAGAAAAAGAAAATACGTGTACGATTTTATCAATCCAACAAGAGCAGAGAACAAAGACTATTTTTTGCTTACAAATTTCTGCAGCAAATTGAAGCGTCGATACAATTCATATTTGCACACACATCTATTATTTTTGAGAAAAAGAACTTTCTAGTATCTCAATTTTGAAATTGGAAACTGGAAACTGAATGCATTGGATATGAATGTTGTTGTGTTTTGTTGATTCAGTATCTGAATGCACTGAAAATTGAATGCATTGGAACTTTCCAGTTTGCTAGTTACTGGAAACTGAATGCATTGGCTTTAATATTAGATATGAATGTTGTTGTGTTTTGTTGATTCAATATCGTACTATCTTGGAATTGTTGTATGTTGAATGTTGGAATATTATTCAAGGCAAAAAAAATTACGTGTGGATCCAGATCCGATATGTGGACCCAATGGATCTGAATTTGGATATGATTTTTATGGGCCCGATGGATCCGAATCTGGATACAGGTATGAAAAACGGATCTGGATGTGGATCTAGTAGTACCCGGTCCAGATCCTATCCGTTGCCATCCCTAATATAGACATAGGTTGTCCATTAAAGATTGGAACGAGTTTTTACAAATAGGAAAGTAGATACGTTTGCTCCGTCATAATTGAAAAATATGTATCAATATATGTGATTTTAGATGAAATAACAATAAATTAAATCACAATCAAACAAGCTAGATAAGATAAACATAATATGATTAAGAAATAGAAAGAGGCGAAATAGACTTTAGAAGAGAAGAAGAGATAATTTAACAATTAAAATGCATTAATCATTAAATATGATCCAAGAAAAAAAATCCATACATGAAAAATCTTACTTAGAGTATCCAATAAAGGTACATTGATGAGATACAAGGGAATCCTCTCATAAACTCACAATGAGTATTTCTCTATCTTCAAAGCTAACTAACTTTAATACGAAGACTTAAAGATTATTTATCTCAGTCTTGCAAAATAGATAAATTATAATAGTGATCAAATTATAAAATAGTCACTTGAGCATATTGGTGGTTTTGAAGTCTTCCTTCTATGTTTTCTTTAATTCCTCCAAGCTCATGATGATTGGAAGAATAATCCAAAGTCCGTGATGGTCCTTTGATTGTCATCATTTTCCTCGTAAATTCATTTGAGCATGTTATGAACTTTAAAAAGTCTTAATGAATCTTTTATGGCACTTTGAGCTCTTATAGATACTTGAAAGCCTCCATATCTAAGACAAACCACACCCACGCTCTTGATATCGATTTTGATACCTCGATTTGCATCATTCTCCCTTTTAAAAAAAAATTATCCTTAAATTCAAGCCTTGCAAAACAACGGAGAAAAACAATAACTTGACAACTTAAACTATAGTATGTTTGAGTAGGTGTGTCAATGGTGCAATTAGGCCGATTACATCAAAAAGTTTACACCATGTCAATTTTTTTGTTACTCTATTTTATATAATTAAAAAAACTTTTCAAAATTGTCTCAATAATCTCAACTTTTTTTTGGTATCGGTACATTTTGATTAATTTTGATATTTTTTAAAACATCATGTAAGAGTGATGAGTAAAAGTTAGAACATGAATACCTTATATACTTGAAAGGTGATGAATGGGTGAAGCATGCTAGATGACCACAATAGAGATCAATTTCACTATTCTACAAATAGTGTAAACTAAATTAAGCAAAGACGAAAATCTAAATCACACAAGTGAAAAGATTTTAATCAAGATGAGACACAAAACTAAATCTAATAAGAGAAATATAAATCGTACGAGAGGAAGTATATATCTAATACCTTGTGACTTGGTACTTAAGATCATTGAAATACCTTGTCGCTTGCTATTCAAGATATTGAAACTACTTTTATTTTAGTAGGAGTAGCATAATAAGATCGGGAGTATGGACTTCGGGTCTTACTCACTTGTTGCGTTATAACCATTTCCATCAATCCAGACCCAAGAAAAAAAATGTAATGCTTTCCTATTTAAAACTTAATATATAAAATATATTTTATAAATATAAATTTATTTTGATAGGCTTTGGAATTTATAGAGAAATCTTTGATTTTATTAAAAGAAATCTAATAGTCAATTTGATACGGCTTGATTCGGTCAATTTTTAAAGAACCATTGCCACTCGTAGATTTGAGCAACCAAGACTATTGTGCAACATATCAATAACAGATAGGGGATTAGATGATGATGACGACGAAGACGAACAAGGGTTGCGAGCTCCTAAGTTGTCACTTCCACCTTTCAAGAGAAGTAGTGACCTTGGGGAGTACTTGAGTACTCAAGGTTGAGAGGCATTTTGATATTGACAACGTCACCAAAGCTAAGAAGCTCAAGTATGTCATTATTAAAATCCAAGGAATGCACATACTTAGTGGGAAAATGAGTAAAGAACAATAAGAGACAATAAACAACTTATATCCAATTTTCTATAAATATTTCTTCTTTTTTATTTTAATAAAAAGGTCAAAAGAAATCAAGGTCGAAAACTCATACATGCTCAATTCTTAGTTACCACTCCTTCGACATACTACACTTCGACTGATTTTCATACCACATGAGATGAATTGAAGAATGCTAGGGGGTTATGCTTGTGTCGGACTATGAGGCTAAGATGTGAAGACTATGAGGTTAATATGTGAAATCAACGTTTTATTACAATGTTCGTAACGTGTCTCAACAATAACATAGGTAATATATCAAAATTTCATAAGTTTGATAAACATGCTTACTTAATGATAGTAAAAGCTTAAAGGCACACAAATGCGACAAAATCTACAAGCCACAACTTCTTTATGGAACAAAAGTAAAGATACCTAAAAGTCTTCTATCACTTTTTTTTATATCAAGTTTACCGGTTTACGCCAGATTATTTCTGAAAATAGTAGTCCCGATCCTCAACACTACTATGAGTAAATCGCGGGATGTGTTTGAATGACCAGGGTTTGAGAACAGAGCAATTGATATCACCTACAAGGTCCTACCCCAGAAGAGAGCAAATTGCTCCCACAAGGGTTCGAACCCACGTTGCAGGCCTCCAGTTGAATTTTAAGTTCCCCTTCTCTGCCATCCAGTTATGCCCTGGGGGACATCTCTAGCACTTATTCTAATGGAGTCTAAACATGCTTCTAAAACTTTTTTTTGGCGGAGATAAACTAAAAATGAAGGTCAAGGAAGGATGAAAATCATGTTCTAAATAAGTACCTTAGATACAAAAAATGTCATAGGTGACATCAACTTGGTTACTACATACGAGATTATCCTTACTTCGTCTTTTCCTTAACAAGTCATCAAATTTGGTGCTTTTTTATCCCCAGATACTATATCAATCTGCCCTGGAGCAAGGAAAAACAACTCTGTCTGGTATCGGTAACGATTAACACACACACACACATACATATATATATATATATATATATATTGTGTACAATGTGGAATTCTAATACATGAGGGATCCTATAATTATCATATTACACAACACTAATAAGTATAAATATATGGTGAATATTCTACTAATATTCAATAATACACCCCCTCAGTCGGATCGGGATGAGGCCGGACGCTTAGGCTGGATCTGAAGTCGAGGAATAACTATCTAGGTAGTCATTTAGTGAATATATCCGCATACTGATATGAAGATGGCACATGCAATACCTTGACATGTTTGATAACAACCTTCTCATGAACAAAGTGTATATCCAACTCAATGTGCTTGATTCACTGATGTTGAACTGGATTGTGAGATAAATAAATGGCGGATATGTTATCACAATATATACCAAATACGTCTTACGCAAGGGACACTGGAGCTCCAAAAGAAGGTTTCAAAGCCAGCAAATCTCAGCAACAACATTTGCAACGCATTTATACTCTGCTTCTGCACTCGAACGGGATAAGGTGGCTTGCCTCTTGATAGACCAAGAAATGAGATTATCCCCTAAGAACACACAATAGCCGAAAGTAGAGTGTCGCGTGTCCGAACATCCTGCCCAATCAACATCCATATATGATAACAACCGAGTCGATGCTAAGGGGTATAGATGCAATCCATAATCAAGTGTGCCCTTAACATATCGAATGATATGTTTAAGAGCGGTAAAATGAGTCTCTCTGTGGGCATGCATGAATAAACATATCTGATGAACTATATAAACAATGCAAGACATGTGAAAGTAAGTTATTGTAGTGCACCTGCAAGACTCCTATAGAGTGGGGGATCGGATCCTGGATTACCATCAACAACACTAAGCTTCGATTTAGAATCAACCAGTGTGGACATGATCTTGCAGTTCGCCATTTTAGCACTGTACACTATCTCCTCTACATACTTGCGTTGACACAAAACATAGTATATGTAGAACGAGTCACTAATATCCCCCCAAAATAACTCAACTTCTCCAAGCCAGTCATCACAAATTCAGTCTTAAGTAATGCAATAATCTCATATTTCAACAAATCATAGGAGGAAATAAGCACAATGTTTCCCTAGATGACATGAAGAGCAATTATGTGGAAGTTTCTCTTTATTACAGTGAATTAAATTTTAGTTTCGGAGGGAATCAAAGATATGAGCACCCGGATGACCAAGTCTGCTATGACACATTGATGAAAATACAATTGCGAGAGCAGTGAGAGGAGTGACGAGGGCAGCTAGAGAAGAGGAGGTTTAGTACTGACAGTGGACGTGGATATGAAAGGATAGAGGCCTCCCTCACTATTGCATCGTGTCAGAAGATTCCCGGTACGGAAGCCCGTTACAGAAAACCCGAACTGATCAAAATTAATTGAGACTAAATTATCGATGATGAAATTTCTAACAGATATTAGGTTTTTGATGATGTTCGGAGCATAAAAGACATTTTTAAGAGATAAAGCGGGGATGCAATGGTGGGGGTAAGGGTGTGGCCAATTTCTTATATTGGAATGCGATGACTATTACCGACCATAATAGATTGTGGAGTTTGTAACTTGCGCAACTGAGGAAAATTACCAGAATTGTTGGTGAGATGAGATATGACGTTCGTGTCCATATAACACGCATTATCGAGCTGTTAACGGGTCAAAGTACCAAAAATCTGGCCTAAATCGGCTTGAGACGAACTGATGGGCTCCAAGATGTTGGGCCTATAGGCCGTGGCCTGGTGGTGTCAATCCCAAACTGTTGTGTTGGGCCGCTGCTTGGCTTCAGGGACATGGGCCGGATGAAATTGGCCTTGACTGTGGCCTCCATTAAATACGAACAAATGAGACATTATTGTCCGAATGCCTAATATATCTCATGAGATCACTAAAATCATCCGCGACCTAAAGAAAAATTTGAAATTCGAATTCATGAAAGTCTCAATAAATAAAATCTATAAAGTTGAAATTCACCACCCAAATGGGATCAAAATAAAAAATAAAAGAGGATATTCGTTTTTGCCAATGGAATGACCAAATGAACCCTACCACGTACGATCTACGTATCACATTCCATCTTTATCGAGATCTCTTAAATAACTTCACAACGGCCCCTTTAGTTCTCCTTCATTACACTATAAGGACAAACTCGTCATTTCACCTCAAAACCACAGTACCGCGTTCGGCAAATTACAAAAACAACCCTACCTCACCAGATCACGCCACCTGTCCTCACTCCTCATCCACTAGACAATCCAACGGTCCCGATCGTTACTCAAACAAACACAGCGAAAACACAAAGCCAAGAGCGGTAACAAAGAAGAGAGTAGAGCCAGTAGAATGGATTAGCGCGGATTCACGTGGATCGATGACGTGGCGATATTTTTAGAAATCCCGCCCAAACGAAACCGGACTTGAAAATATCATTGCTTATATTCAATTTTAACACTAAAGCAAAATTTCTTTCGAGTCCCTAACCAAAGCCCCTTCTTATCTATTCGCCTTTCACAGCTCACAACACAATACACGCACACAAATCACAAAGGGCAATATCTCTTTGTTTGTTTTCTCTCAACCCTAAAGGTAACCAACTCGCCGATTCGCCGGCTCTGATCCGATTATGAACGATTCTAACCGGTTTTGTTTGTTTTATTGCAGGTATCACCATGAAAGGAGGTAAATCAAAAGGCAAAGCTGATAACAAGTGCGTATTTCTCTTGCTTTTATTTAGTTTTTGTTTTTCGTTTTTCGTATTTGAGCTTTAGCGTTTTAGATCTGAGATTGATGTTTGTTTACATGTTACTATTTATGCCTGTTTTGAATCTATGATTTTTTGAAGGTTTTTAATTATTATTATGTGATTTTGGCATAGTATTACAGACTATTGAATACGTAGGTTGTATTTTTGCGTGTTTTGAATCTATGTTTTGTAATATTGTTATGCCTGTTCTGAATCTATGATTTTGTTTGAAGATTTTTTAATAATTATGAAGTGGTTTTAGCGAATTATTACAGCATATGGAATACATATGCGATATATTCACAACCTATTTTGAATTTTATGTTTTTTGTAATATTTTTATGCCTTTTTGAATGGACGATTATTTATTTTTAAATGATTATGATGTGATTTTAGCGAATTATTACAGCCTATGTTTTTGTAATAAATTTAGAATGATTTTGGGGAATTATTACACCTTTTATAACAAATCTATGATTTTTGTGGCTTTATAAGCCTATGATTTTATATGATGCGTTTTGGATATTCATGGAGGTTTACCTAATTGTTAGTTATGAGTATATAATACGATTTTGTTGAGTATTGTGATATTAGTTAACAATTAAAGTCAGTTAGCCTATATATTTGATATTTTAGGTTATCACTGTGTGTTGATTTTTTTTGGTTTTAATGTGATGTTTACTGGATTATTACAGGCTTGGTGTGAAGAAGAGCGCTCCCCAGACTAAAAAGGAGAAGAATGCTGCCAAGGATCCAAACAAGCCTAAGAGGCCAGCGAGTGCTTTCTTTGTCTTCATGTACACATCTGAGCGATGTTCTTAGTTTTCGATGAATTTCTTCTTAGATAATCCCCATTTTAATAGCATTTGTTGTGACTTGGTGTATAAAGGGAGGACTTTAGGAAGCAGTACAAGGAAAAACACCCGGGCAATAAATCTGTTGCCGCTGTGAGTATTTTTCCCTTGACAGATCTGAAGTTATTGTAGCATCCCATTTGTGTTTGACCTAGTTTTTGATTGAGCTTTTTCTCCTATGAATCATTTATAGGTTGGTAAAGCGGGCGGAGACAAGTGGAAACACTTGACAGATGCTGTAAGTATTTGCTCTTCAGATGTTAACAAAATACTACTTGAGAATTTAGAAGTTGTAGTCTGATTTAATCATCAAATTTATTCTTATTATGTTTGTATATTGCGTTGTTTTAACATGAATTTAGGAGAAAGCTCCTTACATTGCAAAGGCAGAGAAAAGGAAGGCCGAGTACGAAAAGAACATGGATGCTTATAACAGGAAACAGGTAAAAGCTATCTAATTTATATTTGCCATCATATAGATTGTGTTATTGGTTCTAAAGACTTCTTCTTTATGTTGTATAGGCTGGTGAGGCTGATGAAGATGAAGAGTCTGACAAGTCAAAGTCTGAGGTCGATGAGGAAGACGGAAGTGATGAGGTTTGTAATACTGAATGATCCGTACTGTATTTCTTTAGACTGAAAATAATATCGGCTTTTGTATTGATCTTGAAATTTTGTATATGCTTTGATATCACAGGAAGAGGAGGACGACGACTGAAGGAAGTGCTAATGTAGGGGAAGCTGTGTAATATCTTAGTTATTTCTATATATGACTTTTGCTTTTCCCCGTTAAATACTTGCTCTTTTTTGTTTTTATTTTTGGGGTTTCTTGGGGTACCTTTAAAGCTCAATGGCCTATGTACTTTTTATTCTGATGCTCTGCTGTTGCTTAATGATAATTCAGCTTTTTAGGCAATTTGTCTCTTTTGGCTAGGTGCTATATGGCTTTCTTCTGATTCGTATTCTTGCCACAAGTGTGTAGCTTGTTGGTAAAAATATCTTTGGCGGTGTTGTGTTCTCAAATATGGACCCTGAGTCAGCTATGTGGTGTTTTATCTTTGTTTTAATAAAATTTCTTACTAGAGAACTTCTCATCGAATTTAGCCATAACGACTTTCACATTTTAATAATAAACATAAATTATTTTATTTTACTTGTTGTGACAATTTTTTTTTCATATTGATAAATAACTTTTATTATTTCAGATGTTCAAATTTTATTTTTATAAAAAAAGAGATTGTTCAAATTAATATTATTAAAAAAATAAGTGTTATGTTTAAATGAGATTTTCTAAGGACATCTCAATATTGAGATTTTAATATTTAGATTTAAACATCTAAGGGCATCTCAATATTGAGATTTATGTTTAAATTCGAACATCTTTTATTCAAATTCAGACATATTAATATTAATGAAAATAAATTTTCTTATACAAGTTTCATTGTGTTGTTTGGTGTTCAAATGATAATGTTTAGCTACCTACCGATAAGCGTGGGACCTATAGAATAATGCTGATTATCAATCGCAAATTGATCCGTTTTTATTGTCTTTGGTGTCGTTGAGAATTGAAGGACCAGTTCATTTGGTATACCAGTAAGTTCTTATTTTTATTTGTTTTCTCTAACCGTTTGAAATCGTTCTGAAAAGTTGTTTTAGTTTTATGTCTTTTCTGTATTTTTATTTAGTTATTTGTAGGTTTGTGGTCAACTTAAAAAAGTGTCCTACTCAATTTGGTATGATATTATTTGTCATTATCAAACTAATTGTAACTATTAGGTGGAGTTTTCTCACTTTTGGCGCAAGTCTCTGTTAAGTGCTATCTATCATTATTGTTACTATTTTCATTATTATTATTGTTGTTAGTACTCTTTTTCTTACAGCTGTTTGGTTGATATGGTTTCATTTCCTGTTAGTTAAGCATCGCGCCATGGCATCCAGTGCAGTAGATTTTTTTTAGGCGCTTCTCTTTTAGCTTTTTAAAAGCTGAATTGATTTAGAATAATATAAGGTTTCAATCAAAGAGGGAAGAGGAGAATACATGAGGTGTATAAGTTTCAATCAATTTTGTAACAAAAAGAATACATTTTCAAGGACACGAATAAATAAAAGAAAATAGTATGAGACTCTTTTGCTTTGGAAGTCGGAAATTCAACAAGTTAATTTGCTTATTTCATTACCTCAATGCCAAAAAAAATTTAAACAAAGGAAAAAACAACGAAAAGGAAAAGTTATTTCAGCTGAACCACCTAACAAGCTATTTATAAATTATTACTAATATAATTTTGTTATCATAACATACTAGTAGTGATTTTGAAGAATAAATTCTAAATTCAGCCTCTTGAAACACCATCATGTTGGTGCTTCCTTTGCATTAAGTAGTGTTTCTTGTATGATTATAGTTGTATTTGTTTAATGATACATGAGAATAATATTCAAAGCGAGCACGAAAATTCCACAACATTTGGGAAGACTTGTGAAATTTTATAAGAAAATAATTTAGTAGGTACAATATGTAAAAATTAAATGAAAAGAAACATTAGAAGCAAACATAAACGTGTCTGAAAATTCTCCTTTTATTAATCGATTGTGTTCTGTTTTCTTCCACGGCATTGGATATAGTTCTAGCTTAGTTTTATAATTATTTTGAAAACAAATTATCCATGGTGCGATGGGACATAGGACCAGACCAGACAAGTAAAAGGTATTGCATAACACTTTATCCGTTATAAGATGAAAGACAATAACTATCTAAAGAGCAAATAAATTTCTTTGACAATGATTTTTCCAAATAAACTCGTATAATTTTTTATAAAGTGCCATACATAAGAAATCAATTGCTATAATTAGGTAATCAGGAACTATTTTAGTTACTGCTCCTCAATGGTCAGATTTTTGAATGTGAGGAGTAGTAACTATTTTTGAGTTTAATTTATGTGCTCGGACTAAGTCTGTCAAATGGAACATGACAAGACGACTTAGGCTTCATAAGATTCTTCACTTTGCATTAAATTATACCACATGCTCCACCACTTCCATGTTAATTTTTTTTCAAATAGCATGACAGTTGAAAGTCTTCCATTCGACTAGAGATTTTTTTAATTATTTTGATTTCTATTTAAAACAGAGTGTCCATTATTTTCACATTTGAAAGAGATTATATTCATTTTTGTTGGGTCGGGTCGGGTTTCGCCGGTTCAAAATGTGGATACTTGAACCGTCTGTAAATCATTAATTTTCCGCTGAGAAAACAGTGGTGTGGGAAGAAAAAAAATGGCAGCTACAGGAAAATGCTTCCTTGTCACTGGCCCTGCTGTAATGCTTCCTATCTCCCATTTTATATTTATCACTTTCAATGCATAAATTTGTTTTTATTTGTTGTTTCAGGGTATTGGTAAGACAACATTGATAGTAAGAGTACTCGAAACCCTCAGAAATTCCAATCCCAATTTGAAAGTTCAAGGTTTCTACACTCGTATGTATAATTTCTCTGTATCCCTTCTGCTTTATTCCGGTCTATTTGGGGTTTTTAGTAGCTTTGCTCTAAATACTGTATTTGTACCAAAAATTCGTTGAATATGTACAAATTATTACTCCCTCCGTCTCAATTTAAGTGTCTTAATTTGACATTACACGGAGTTTAAGAAATATAGGGAGACTTTTCAGTTTTGTGATTCTAAATTGATGTGTCTAATGTACTAAAATGACCTTTGAATTTTGTGGTTTTAAACTTGTGATGGACGATATTTGAATTGTCAACTTACTAAATATAAAAATAAACACCCTTTTTGGGACAAACTGTAAGACATTTAAATTGGGATGGAGCTGTGTAATTTAGAACTCACTAACTTAAAAGGATTAGAATCCCGAATCTGTTAACTTCAAATCCTAGCTAGGCCTATGGGAAGTTCTAATTTCCTTACGATCTGATTTTGGTGAAGGTGAGATTAGAGAAGGAGCTGAGAGGGTTGGCTTTGAGGTTGTGACGCTTGATGGACGTAAAGGGCTTCTTGCTTCTAACAAAATCTCGAGGTGAAGCTTTCTTCTTTTTCCTCTATATGTTTTGGTATCTTAATGTTTGAGTGGATTGGTAAACAACCATTGTGTTTGTATAAGCTCAGTAAAGAATATATTTTTTCTTGAGTAAAAAATTTTGCAAAAGAAGTGGCTGACATAGAAATGATGGCTGTTGAACTAAGTCAGGTGTTTATGTGAAAAGGGGTAGATGGTTGGAACCCGTATCCTTGAGTTACGGAGCTGAAACAGGGAATTGGTCGATTAAAAAATAAAGAAAAATATAGAAGTGGTTGTGGAAAAACTCTCAGAAGGTTACTGTTGCCGGTCATGACTTGAGATGAACCACTGTAATGACAGGTAGACGATGAAGGAGTCGAGTTATTACCAAGGTGAGCAATGGAACTTGTGGATAACAAACAGGTTATATGTACTGGAGATTTTGGACTTTTTTAGCTCCATAAGTCTAGTATAGGTTTTTGTATGTACTGGAGCTAAAAATCATCTGCTATCTTTTGTAATTTGAAGGGGAAACTTGGAGTAATTGGTAAAGTTGCTGCCATGTGACCAGGAGGTCACGGGTTCAAGCCATGGAAACAACCTCTCGAAGAAATGCAGGGTAAGGCTGCGTACAATAGACCCTTTTGGTCCGGCCTTTCCCCCGACACGCACGTAGCGGGAGCTTAGTGCACCGGGCTGCCCTTTTATCTTTTGTAATTTCTGCATCTTCTTGATGCCCATTAATGAACAACTTACCTCATGAAAAAAAGGCTTGCGCAAGAGATTGGTCATAAATGTATTTTTAAAATTTTTTGGGCTCAGTTGGGTCATGCCACAAAACATCAAAGATGCCTTTGAAAGTTGGAGCAACTGGAAAGTTGATAGCCCCATCAAGATAATTTGGAAGATGATAGCAGGAGCTATTTTTTGGACTGTATGGAACGAGAGATACAGAAGGTGCTTTGATGGAATATCAACTTCCTACCAATCTTTAAAAGTTAGATGTCTTATGTATCTATATATTTGGGTTTATCTGTCTCCTATAGACTCCCCGGTTACCCTTTTGAACTTTGTTAGCTCATTGTCTCTAGTCTGATGTATGTAATGGAGCTACCTAGTTACTATTGCTAACACTCTTTTGTAACTACTATGCATCTTGTTGATGCCAGGAATAGAACATTTTACTTCATAAAAAGAAATGTATTCTTAAACCAGATAGGACATTCCGAAGCATTATGGTTAAAATGGAAAGAGATATTTGTACTGTTTAGAGAGGTTGAAGTACGAGCGACCAAGAACACAGTGACTAGAAAGTCGAGCATGTTCCTGCAAACCAAACCAATGGAAAAGAAAAGGGATAAGAAGCATTAGGAGCATATTGCCAATGATTCCTGCCATTATAACCCTTGTTATTCTTTCGTTGACCCTTCCACCATTTAAACCTGGGATGACGGATTGTAAAAAGAGTACTAATGAGAGGATATAGAAGGTCCGTTTTGTGTAAGAGTATATGCTGATAAGCAGTTTGAGGAGAGAAGTAATCTGAGGTACTTCCTCTAGCCCAGTTTACGTGACACTCTTTCCTTTTTATCAGTCTAAAAAAAGAATGATACCTTTTTATATTTAGTAACAATTTAACTTCGAACTTTCCCAGTTTATCCTTAATGAAATGATTTATAGCCACACAAATATGTATGGTTTATTTTAGACCAAAAGTTTCAAAAGTTTTCCTTTCTTTTGTAAACTCCATGCCCAGTTAATCACCTTCACATAAATTGGGATGGAGGGAGTAGTTGTATTGATATGTGCGTAGTAAGTTATTACGAATGATGACTGTGACCAACGACATTAAGCCCGGAAACAGAAGTGTGACAAGAGAAGGGTCCTTTCACTGTTTGAGTCACAACATCTTCTGTGGCAGGTTTCTTCAATCCTTTGGAGGTTTTACAGGACAGTCAAGAAAAAGGGGTGAGAGACTAGTATTAATCCAGTTAAGATTGATAATGCTATACTGAAACCATAAATACTCGTCGTGAGTGGGTGATGGGCATGGAATGGAACCATCCACCAAGAAGATGAGGTATTGACTTTTTAGTATAGTGGAAAAAATGAGGTAATGCCCTTTTAGTATAGTGAGAGCCTTCCCAGTGAGTTAGTTTGGATAGGTACATTCAATTGGTAAACACCTTTGATGTTGGAACAGTTGTGCAGAAGACCAAGGGAAGATAGTGGGGAGTGAACTTAGTAAAGGAAACCTTGGTTTTGATATCAAGTTGAGACTTCGAAATATAATGTTCTAATGAATTAATAATTTAGTGATGTTGTGGGGGAAAACCGTATAAAAAAACTAAAAAGTATAGCAAAAAATGGAGAACATTGACAAGAATATGGGTTCTTACGGACACCTACTAGTATGAGTCTCTTCGGTGTCCAAAAGCTAATAAAAAATAAAAGGCATACTCTAATCTGTACAAAGCCTTAATTCACCTCTCCAAAATCTCTCATATTTGAAGAGAAGGATTCAAATCCAATAAAGACAAAAAACACTAGATGATTTCTTTGCATCTGCCTAAGCCTTGACATGTAAGTTACTTAGTACTTCCGCTGGTGGGAGGTAGAAGGTATACGGTGGATGTGGAATAGTCGAGGTCCTCGCCAATTAGTCTGAAGAACACCCCTATAAGAAAAAAAAGCTCTCATATTCGCGGTACACACATAAGTATTAGGGTGCTACTTTCCAAGCTTTACATCTGCTTGTTCTCTTTCTGAATGTTCAACTATTCATCACATTCTTCCCTTCATGATGCTCTTCTGTAACACCTGTCATAAGGTAAAGTGTTGTTGTCTATCCTCCACCCTCCATCATAACACCTAGTCCTTTGCTCTGGCCCCTCCAATACCTAATAACTAATAGCGGATGTGACCACATATGATTTACCATGTGAAATTTTATGTCCGTCATTTTTGTTCTAGGAGAAGTTTATCTGAAGTCCTTCCAACTTGTAGGTTACACTTGTCAATGTGAGTATGAGGAACTAAGATGTCGGGATACTTGATAGTGTACTCTTGATCAAGACTTCCTTAAATACTTTGGTCAAATACCTTAATTTTAACTTGCTAAGCTCTTCCCATTCTTTCAACCACAATATTCTAGACTATAGGGACCCTGTTTGATGCTCCTAACGGTAGCCTAGATAAGTTGTTGGAAGTGCTCTTATCCTTTGGTCGAACACCTGTGCTAACTGCTTAATCTTGTCCACTTTTTTTTTTTGATCTGGTAAATATTTTTATTAATAATTGAGGAATTCCGTATACAAGCTGTATACCAAAAGAAGAGAACCTACAACAATATATGGTTCTTGACAAAAGAGATCCAATTCTCTATACAAATAGGGACCTCATAAGTACTCCAAAAGAAACTAGAGACAAAATACTACGTTGCAACTTTACAATCTCTTGTTCCACCCCTTCAAAAGCCCTCGTATTTCTCTCTTTCAAATGACCCACATAATTGCTAAGGGGGCGACACTCCATTCCCTTGGGCTTCTCTTCCCCTCCTATGCGTCCAACTTTGCAAAGCCTCCTTCACTGCGCCCGACATCACCCAACACATTCGAAACAAATTGACTGCCACCCTCGATAACCGATTAGCCACCTTACAATGCAGTAAAAGATGGTCAACATTCTCTCTTCCATTCTTACACAGAGAACACAAACTAACATAAGTGATCCTCCGCTTTCTCAAATTTTCCGCTGTTAATATCGCCCCTCTTGCTGCCAACCAAACAAAGAAACACACTTTCCTCGGAGCTCTAGAGATCCAAATAGAGTGACGGGGGAAAGTACATTCACCTCTCACAGTACATTCACCTCTCACTAGAAGCGTCTTATAATAAGAGCTAACAGTGAATAAACCATCACCATTCTCCCTCCACCGCCATACATCCGATAAGATGTTAGGAGTTTCCAGCCTATACAAAAGCTCAACCAAATTGTAAAATTCTCCCATCTCCCAATCCTGAAGGTTTCTTCTGAATCTCAAGTCCCAGTGGATAACCCCCTTGTGAGATCCGCGAATATGTTGCACTGTCTTCTCTCTCTGACAGGAGACACGATAAATATTTGGGAAAGCTTCCCTCAACTCGTACTCCCCACACCACTTATGAGCCCAAAAGCTAATTCTACTCCCATCCCCAACCTTAAAGGAAATATATCCACGGAAGTCTTCCCACCCCTTCATAATACTTCTCCACAACCCACACCCAAACGGGGTTATAATGTTTCTAGTCCTCCACCCCCTTCCACTTGCCAATACTTTTCTGCTACTACCCTCTCCAAAAAGCATTGTCCTCCCCTCCAAATCTCCATATCCACTTTCCCAACCGCGCTTTATTGAACACCTTAAGATATTTAATTCCGAGATCACCCCATTCCTTTGGAGATGTGACAACCCTCCAATTCACAAGATGATGTTTCTTAACACCTTCATATGTGTCCCATAAAAAGTTGCACTGAAGTCTTTGCAACCTATCAGTCACTTTGCCAGGGGACTGCAAAAGTGACATGAAATACGTAGGAATACTTGAGAGAGTGCTTTTGATCAAAACTTCCTTCCCCCTTTCGATAAATACCTCTTTTGCCACCCCGCTCTTCGCTTCTCTACCCTGTCGATCACCGGATTCCACACCGCAAGATATTTGGTAGCATCACCCAATGGGAGTCCCAGATTAGTAGTAGGTAGGACTCCCACCTTGCAATTCAACACCTGCGCCATTTCCTCAATATTAACCACTAATCCCACTAGAGTGATCTCACATTTTCTGAGGTTAATCTTAAGGCCTGACACAACATGGAATCAAAGAAGAATCTGTCTCAAATGATCTAACTGAGCCACCTCTGCATCGCAAAAGACTTGTGTATCATCTGCGAATAACATATGTGTAACTGTCACATTGCTACTCTCTCGAAAAGAAGCATCAAACCCCTTCAACAAATCTCCACTGACCGCTCTATCCATCATTTTGCTAAGTGCTTCCATTACCAAGATGAATAACATGGGGATAAAGGATCCCCTTGTCTCAAACCCCTCAAACTCCCAAAGAACCCGCAAGGACTCCCATTCACCCACACGGAGAATCTGACAGTAGAAATACAAAACTTGATCCATCTCCTCCGCTTGTCCCCAAAACCCATCTTCGACATAATGAAATCCAAAAAATCCCAATTCACATGATCATAAGCCTTCTCAAGATCCAACTTACATAAAATTCCCGTCTTTCCTGATTTCTGTCTGGAATCAACCACTTCATTTGTCACCAAGCCTGCATCTAGAATCTGTCTACCTTCCACAAGGCATTCTGAGAAGTGGAAACCGTCTCATCCGAAACTTTCTTTAGTCTATTAGAAAGCACCTTAGATATGATCTTGTAGATGCTACCAACCAAACTAATAGGTCTAAAATCCTTTATACTCGTCGCCAGGGGCGGATTTAGAGGGTGCCGAGGGTGTTCACCCGAGCACCTTCGGCAAAATATTATAGTGTATATATAGGGTATATTAACCTTTGAACACCCTGAACAAATGCAAAAGGTTAGCTCAAGTCCAGGGTGTTCAAAATTGTCTCTATCGTTCCAGGTTCGATTCCTAGGGACAACATTATTTTTTATGTTTAACTTTTGTTGTTTTTTTCGAACACCCCGAGCGAAAATCCTGGATCCGTCACTGCTCGTCGCTCCATCCTTAGGCACAATGGTAATAAAAGAAACATTGAGACTTTTCTCGAACTCCCCAGATTCTTGGAATTCCACAATAGTCTCCATCAACTCACCTTTTAACTATCCTCAAAAACTGTTGGATGAAAGCTAAAGTGAAACCGTCCGGACCTGTTGCCTTTTCACCCGCACAACTTTCCACCGCTTCCCTCACCTCGTCACATCTTTAGATTGTTTTTTCAGCCTCGAGACCACTTCGAACCACATTAAGACCTGTCTCAGGTAGGATAACTATAATCAGGGGCGGAGACACATTTATCCAAGCGGTATCATCCGACACTGCTTGGTCGGAAATAATATGCTAAAAGCAGTAACTAAGATAGATAATATACATGACCCTCCGTGCCAAACAACACTTCTGGCATACTAATCTAGCACATTGTTTTCTTTACTTGAGTTCGTAGGATCAAACTCAACAGTGTTTATGTTTTCAATTTTTTAGCTTGGTCCTTCTCAAAAATTAAAGTTCATACCTCATCTTCAAGAAAAATCAATCTCTCAAAAAAATATTCCAACTTTGTAAAGAAAGTTATTTCAGCATATATAACGGAATATCTAATCATAATTTTGAGAAGTTTACTCCACTTTCGAGATTTGTAAATTTTGGACTTGCTGGGTTGCTATTTTTGACGTTTTCAACATCTCATCTCTCTTGTTATTTGTCTCCAGTTTGTTCATTCCTTTGAATGTCGACACTGCTTACTAAAAGTTTTGCGTACGCCACTGACTAGAGTACCTCAGCATTACAAAGTTTACAAATATCAGGTTATCATCTGCGAACAAGAGATAGAGTCCAACTTATCATTACTCCTAGCACTTACCGCAAAGAACTTCACAGAACCTTCTGCCACCACTTTGTCCACTGTCTTGCTCATTGTCTCCATTACCAAATTGAACAATAAGAGATATTGAGTTCCTGCCTCAACCTTTTGCCTCTGTCAGAAAACCACATGGGCTCCAATTGGCCATGTCTGAGAACCTCACCTTTGATATACAAAATCCACTTTCTCCACTATTCTCCAAAACCATCTTCAACATCACAAAGTCCTAAATATTCTAGTTCACGTGATCATTGACCTTTTGAAGATGTTATTTCCATAGGAAACGTGGTTCCCCCTATTTTTTCTTTTGGGTACTTATTCTAGAAAGTTCTTCCCCATCAAGTTATGGGAAAATGGTATTTCTATCCTCATTAATTATGTCTCAACTTATTTTTTAATGTTTCTGCTGGTGAAAGAGATCCAGCTCTTTGATAGGATTATTATTTTTTGAAATATAGCTCTTTGATATTAACATTTGCATAACTGCAAGAAGAAATTCTTGCCCTTTATCGCATTATTCCACGAGAATTTTATGAATGGAGAGTATTAATGTGACGGAGATGTAGTGTTCAGCCTATTTCCTCTATTATTTTATCTGTTATTAGTTGTGGTTGAAATGAGAAGACTGAATAATTAGTTGTTTATGTACCAGTCGTACTTCTCTTTGATGAATGATGTCAAATTTGATGCAAGTCGCTAGTTTCTGATAACATACTCTTCCTCCTCAAGATCCTCTTTTGGATCATAATATGCAGCACGGGTGATTATGGTTGAGACGTTGAGTTATTTTCTATGAAGTGATACAAAATGACAAAAGTTAGAGCTTATATATTTAGGTTGTTTTTTTAGCTTAGTCAAGCTATATGTTAAATTAACTGACTATGTTCCGTCAATAATGGCATGATTTTGGTGTTACGCTTTCATTTTTGCTGAAGCATTTTTAGCCATGCAGCCCGCAGTCTCTTAGATGGCCCACTGTCGGAAGATACAAGGTAGATGTTGCATCATTTGAGTCGTTGGCATTGCCAGAGTTGCAGGTTGGTTGAGTTTTTTCAGCAGGATTTTAGTGCCTCTTTTATCCTAACATTGCTATCCTTTGCTTTGAGCAATAACTTTGTCCAATAACTTTGTCCATGGCTCTTCATTAATAACTAATCATGACTGCAAATTATAAAGGGCTTTTTTCATTTTTGACCCGTCATCCGAAATTAATTACGGGCGCTAGTCAAAATTTATAGAACATATATACTGATTATGTATATTATATGTATATTTATGTATATTAGATGTATATTTGTGTACACTATATGTATATTTATACTTACATAAACAAGACCTATTCATTTGCTGGCTATATTCTAAATTAGATCACGAAATGCATTGCACTGTAATTATCTCAATTTATCTCATCTTTACTTTATCAAATTAATAAAAGAATTGTTTGATCTTTACTTTACTGAAGGCTCGATTAGCCTATCACACTTATAGGCGCATTAGTGCTTTATAGTCCCCTGTAGTTTGATTCATGCTACTATGTGTTCTTTAGTGTAATTTGTTTATCTTATTTAGCTGTGTTAACTACTGTTTCATGTTGTTAGAATGCACTACCATGACGTATTCAATTTTATTATATGTATGTTCATAATGCTTTAATTTTCCGTCTGAGTCTGACCGTTTCTCTTGCTTTGCTTTGCTTGCCTGTGATTATGCTTTGTCTTGAGCCGAGGGTCTCCCGGAAACAACCGCTCTACCTATCAAGGTGGAGGTAAGGTCTGTGTACACTCTACCCTCCCCAGACCTCACGTTGTGGGATTTCACTGGGTATATTGTTGTTGTTGTTGTCTGATCTGTAATACGTTGTATATTTCCATTTTGATGCTTCATAATTTTGTTAGGTAAGGGAAGATACTGATCTCTTCATCATCGATGAAATTGGGAAGATGGAGCTCTATAGTTCCTCATTCTTTCCAGCTGTATTAAAGGTCCTGCAATCTAATATCCCACTCTTGGCTACTATCCCCATTACAAAAGCAGGCCGAGATATACCTGGAGGTATTTTCCTATATATATGTCTTTGCTGCAAATTATTACTCAGAGCTGAATTCGGCTGCAAGTTGATCTGTATTCTTTTGCTGAAAAGTGGAGATAATAGTATGACATGTCTTCATCACTGTAGACAAAAGCCCCTCTAGCTGTATGTTTTGCCTTTGTGTAAATCTGGACCTTAATTTTGTTGTGATCACACTGATAATCCTACATGCCAAATCCAAATTAATCACATTGGTAGCCAAGTATCTATGTACTAGCAAGGGCGGAGGTTGAAGCCCGGTACAGTTTGGCCGAACCCAATGGCTTTTGCTCAAATAGTATATTTCTGTTAAGAAGTTAATTAAATATGTATACATATTAAATTTAGAACTCAAGTATTTAGCATTTGAAGTTGTCGTTCTATGTACTAGCAAGGGCGGAGGTTGAAGCCCGGTACAATTTGGCCGAACCCAATGGCTTTTGCTCAAATAGTATGTTTCTGTTAAGAAGTTAATTAAATATGTATACATATTAAATTTAGAACTCAAGTATTTAGCATTTGAAGTTGTCGTTCTAACATTCTAAACCCATAAAGTTGAAATTATGGCTTCGCATGTGTACTAGGAATTCGTCAAAGAAATATCTTCTACTAAAGAATGGTATATGGCCATATAGATTTTATGTAAGGGTTTAGACTTTAGAGTAATGTAAGGTTTTGCAGAAAATGCTAATCAAACTTCTTTTACTCCCTCCTTCCCAATGTATGTGAAAGGTGTTTAACTGAGCACGGATTTTAAGAATTTGGAACTTATGGTCTAAAATAAGTCATATATTTGTATGGTTATAAATCATCTCATTAAGAGTAAAATGGGAAATTTAAACTTAAATTGGTACTATTTAGTAGGGCTGTCCAAGGGGCTAGGTTCGAGGCGTGGCGGGTCCCGGTGGGACTGGGAAAGGGTTGGGACCGGTCCTCCGGCGGAACAGGCCGATGTCCCGTCCCGTCCTTCATCCAGCCGGAAAAGGGGACTAGTGTTGGCGGGGCGGGGTCGGGTCCGTGATTCCATTTTTTTACACTTAATTTCAAAAAAGTTGTGAATATAAACACTTAAATAATTGAACAAGATAGTGTAATAAAAACATTCCAAGACTTTTTGTGCCTCTTATATTATTTAATAGAAATATGATATTTTTGTAATACAATTTCAAAATTGCAACTTTGTGGTGTTCAAAAGTTGCAAATCACATAGTAAAATTGTAATTAAAATATTACATAGTTATAAACACATTTTCTAATTTCTTCACAATGTCTTGTGGTTTTCGGTTGGAATTGGAATTTGTTGGTCAAATTGATCAACGTCGCTTCCAGTTCCCTCGTACAAGATTTCGTTGTAGTTTAAATCGTCTTCTTCGTTGATCTCTGGTTGACCGCACATTCTACGCTCCGCTCGTATCCAATCTCTGAATAGAACTGTAATCTCCAAGCTGTCTCCCGCTAATGAGTGTCTGTGCTCTCCTTTTTGAAATCTTCCGGCAGAAAAAGCGCTTTCAGACGCTGTTGATGACGCTTGAATATTCAATACATCTCGGGCCATCTTTCCTAGTATTGGAAATGTCTTCACGTCCTTCTTCATTGAAAACTGTTTGGTACGGTGTAACACTCTGCAAAACAAAAATATCAAACTCGCTAACTTGATTAGAAGTGGAACCACTAAACCTCTAATGTAATGAATAAAATCAGGAGAGGAAAGAAATGCAAAAGGCAAACCCTCCACCGCAACTAATTTTGCTATTGCTTCCCTATCTCTGTGTTTATCGTATTTAGGACCTACAATTCCCCCATCGTCGGGTTAATTTGACCCTGTACTTAGTCCGGGACACTATGTGAACCTTGTCACGACTGAGAGCGCATTGGCGCACCCGACTTTGTAGCCTCATATTCATCCCACCTAGCTTTGTGAAAGCCTTGTACATGTCTCAGTAAACCTCCCGTCACATCCTGACCTTTTCCGATTTTAAATTTATAAATATTTTTACAAATTTTACATCTAACTACTTGATTCTCTTGGTCCCTATAAAAAAAAATTCATGCAGCTGATTTTAATTTTCGTTGTGTGGGGCCTCGACTCATACTAGGGGGAATATGAGGCGTTCTAGTTTCAGTTTAAGGTTGAGACTCGGTCTGAGGTTGAGGTTGTTGAGGTGCACTAGTGGGTGTGTCATCTAGATTATCGTCTAAATTAAAATTTGGTTCAGTTGCAGAATATATCTCATCATCTAATGGTATATCATTAAAAAAACCAGTTTCATCTATATGAGTGTAATTAATCAAATTATCCTGATTAGGAATAGGATGACTAGAAGAAGTACACCTGCCTTTGTTACCTCTACTAGAAGAAGCACCCTTAGCCTTAGCCTTACCCTTACCCTTACCCTTAATCATACATCTAAATTCTTCCATTTTAATTATGCAAATAAATAATTAAAGATAATAAAAAGTGCGATAATTAAAATAAAGTAACAATAATAATTTAAAGAAGAAACGAAAGTACCAAACGCCGACGTATAATCGAAGTTGAAAATTGAAACTTTGCTCGATGGATGATCCTCAAGCTAGTTGCCAACTTCAGTCCCAATTTTTTAACTTTGATACAATTATACAAATGAGCAAATAAAATAAAATATTTAGTAGGCAATGTAGATTTGTAGAGAGATAGATTGAGGGATTGTAGGAAGATTTGTGAGATAAAATGAGGTAGAGAGATAGATTGAGGGATTGTAGGAAGATTTGTGAGATAAAATGAGGTATTTATAGTTGAGAAATTGGGTTAAAGTGTAAATATACTAACTTAGGGGTTAAAAATAAATATTAATGGGGTAGGGGGGCAAAAATGGCCGTTGCAACGGTTAGTTTTGCAAAGGGGGAGGAGGGGGGATCGGGGCGGGACGAGCCCAGGTCCCGTCCGTATTTTGAGTCCCGACACCGTAATTTTTTTAGGGAGATCGGGGACAGGTCGGTCCGACCCGGCCCACTGGACAGCCTTACTATTTAGTAAGGTGTCATTCTTTTTGAAATTGACTAAAAAAGGAAAGAGTGTCACATAATTCGGGGGTGGGGTGGGGTGGGGTGGGTGGGGGGGTGGTGGTGTACTATTTATCTTCGTTAAAGTCGGAAGCAAATGATGAAAACTCCAAATCTCTGCCGGTAATGGATGTACCTACGTAAGCTACCGTGACCACTCTACATAATCAATTTATGCCTCTTTTCTTGGTCATTTTTCAAAAAATCTTGTATATTGTTATTTTGTTGTCTTCTATTATCTGCTTTGATCTCCGATCCTTCTCTGTTTTCTCTGAGTGTTGGACCTAAAACTAACATTCTTTTATTTATCAAAGGAAAAAAATAAACCTAACACGTTTTTGGATTTTTGCAGTTGCTCGGATGAAAAATCATCCAGGTGCAAGAATTTTTACACTCGATGCAATTAACAGGGATGCTATGAGAGAACAAATATGTTCCATTTTAGCAGATACGCTGCAAAACCCTTAACGTTGGAGAGCATAATCTTCTAGCTAATGTTGGTAAATGCTCTTGCTGTTAAACAAACTCGAATCTGATAGTAAAATCTTATAGAAACTTACCTTCCTTATCGGTTGCGTATGTCATTGTTTTGTCCTTCGGAGATGCACTATTCAAGAAGACAAAATGCAAGAAGTAGATTATCGAAGGCCACCTTGAAAACCGTGGTGTAGAATGCTCCGAACTGCTGCTGAGAGAAATTTTGAAGACGAAGAGAAAAAATGGAGCGATGTTTTGTATACACGTTACTGGCTAACTCTTAACTAGTTACGATCACTTTTTCTCTGAAGCTTCCTTTAATGTCTTTTCTGTATTAGTATGGTACTGAAAGATGATAACTTGATGACCATTTTTTTGTGGATTGTAATCGTGTGCCCGTAGCTCTTTGCCTTTTTTTAGGAACCAAAAACAAGAAACAGTGTGCTGCTTGATTGATTGTGGAAAACTGTCGACAGGACTATTATTGTGAATATCACTTTGTATTTTGGCTGAGTTTGTTTCTGCCACATTTGCAGTACTTAGTTCCTCCTATCATGGTTGGGAACTTAATACCGCTAAATAATAATTGAAGAAAAATAGTACTATCAGTCATTAATGAATGAGTATATATACAATTTATAATTTTCATAATATGAAAAATCTTATTCCTATTCTACTCTCAAAACTCTATTCTATTTGTACAAGAGTTCTATAATTATGGTAAGTGTACAATGCTAATTAAATACAATAATATATTACCAAAACTACCTAAATATACACGGCTTGTGTTTTCGTGATATACACGGTATATACATGGCAGTGTATATACCGTGTATATCACGGGTATATTTATCACACCCCGCAGTCACAGCGGGCGGTCTTCGTACGCTGAGACTGTCCCTAAAATCTTCAAATAGAACAGAGGGAAGACCCTTCGTAAAGATGCCTGCAATTTGATACCTGGAAGGGCATGGTAGACGCGTACTTGTCCACGAGCTACATTTTCGCGAACAAAGTGGATATCCATCTCGATGTGTTTAGTGCGCTGATGTTGAACCGGATTACTAGAAAGATAGACGACACTAATATTATCACAATAAACCAAGGTAGCTTTCTGAATTAGACAATGAAGTTCTAAGAGAAGATTACGTAACCAACATGATTCATATACCACATTGGCTACCCCTCGATACTCTGCCTCTACACTAGATCGTGATAATGTAGACTGTCGATTTGCAGACTATAAGACCAAGTTATTACCAGGAAACATACAATATTCAGACGTGGAGCGTCTGGTATATGACCACCCCAATCAGCATCTGTATACGAGACAAGCGTAGAAGTCGATGATGAAAATAAATGCAAGCCATAGTCAAGTGTTCCCTGGATGTATCGTATAATGCGTTTGAGCGCATTCATGTGCTCAACCCTAGGATCATGCGTAAACAAACACACATGCTGTACGACATATGTAATATCCGGTCTCGTGAAAGTAAGATCCTGAAGAGCTCTGGCAAGACTGCGATAGTGGGTGGGATCCTCGTAAGGTGAGCCAGCCGCAACACCTAGCTTGGGTTTAGTATCAACTGGAGTGGAAGTAGACTTACACGAGGACATACCAACCCTTTCAATAATCTTAGCGGCATACTTCCGTTGTGATAAGAATAACCCACCTGCATGACGAGTGACAACAATCCCCAAGAAGTAACTCAAGGGCCCCAAATCTTTCATAGCAAACTCAGACCTGAGCAGTGTCATGATAGACTTGCGTAAAGCATCAGAAGAGGCAGTCAAGATAATATCATCCACATATAATAGAATATAAGCCATGGAAGTACTACAATGAAATTGAATAAAGAATTATCAGATATGCTGTGAGAAAACCCAATAGATGAAACATAGTCTGCAAATCTCTTATACCAAGCCCGTGGGGCTTGCTTAAGCCCATACAAGAAATTCTTCAATAAACAGACATGATTAGGACATTTGGTGTCTCGAAAACCAAAGGGCAGATACATGTAAACGGTCTCCTTAAGATCACCATGTAAGAAAGAATTCTTCACATCTAACTGATGAATGAGCCGCGCCTTTGAAAGAGCCAGACTGAGAACAATGCGAATGGTGGCCTGTTTGGCCACCAGACTAAATGTCTCACCATAATCCATGCCAACCTGCTGAGTTTTACCATCACCTACAAGACGAGTCTTATGTCCCGCAAAAGAACCATCAGAATTATCTTTATGAGTAAAAATCCATATAGACTAAATAATATTAATCCCAGAAGGACGAGGCACCAACTCCCACGTCTTATTTTCAATAAGAGCATCATATTCGTCATGCATAACCAATTTCCAATTTGGGTAATTTAATGCAGACACGGGGTTACGGGGTAGTGGGGATTTAAGAACATTAGAATTTAGATTAAAATATCTTTTTGGTTTAAAAATACCCCGTTGACTATGAGTGACATGTCTGTGTCTCGGGGGAGAATTGAGTGGATTTTGGGAAAAATTCGGATGGGTGACGGACTGGCCAGCAGGCAGTGGGCCTGTTGGCCCAATACTGGAAAGTGGACATGTAACTGGGACAGAAGTTGTCTCGTTAGTGGGCTGGGCAATCGGCCCACTAACCGAAACTGGGCAGAAGCAGTAGGTGGTGGCGGGCCAGCATGCAGTGGGCATGCTGGCGTTCCGAGGGGTACATGATTGGCCCAATAAGTGGTGCATAATGTACGGTGAGACTTCGTCATCTAAAAAATTATACGAACTAGGCACGCACTCACTTTAGCAAACGAAAATTGGGTTTCATACAAAATAACATGGCAACTAATTATGATTTTATTAGATGATAAATCAAAACATTTGTAACCACGATGATTAGATGGATAACCCAAAAACACACAAGCGGTAGAACGGGCTTGAAGTTTGTTAATTATAGTTGACGAAAATAGTGGATAACATAAACACCCAAAGACCCTAAGATGTGAATACGAAAGATTCTTATTATAGCTGATTTTAAGAGGGGATGAATATGCCAATCATTTGGTAGGAAGTATGTTAAGGAGATAAGTAGCCATTTGTAGAGCATGATGCCAAAAGGAAGGGGGTACGGAAGCATGGACCAATAAAGTTCGGATAATATTATTAATGATACGAATTTTTCTTTCGGCTTTCCCATTTTGTGAGGACGTATGAGGACAAGAAAAATGAAAAACTATGCCATTAGCATCACAAAACTCCCGAAACAACCCATTATCATATTATTTTCCATTATCACATTGAATATTTTTTATTTCTCTTTCGAATTGGGTACGGATAAATGCTTTAAATTTTAAGAATGTGAAAAATGAGATTTCTTTGCTAACGGAAAGGTCCATAAAAATTAGAATAATCATCCAAAAAATAGAACATAATAACGATGCCCACAGAACTCAGAACGGGAGAAGTCCATAAATCGCTATGAATAATGTCAAAATGCAACAAAGTACGAGAAGTAGAGGCTACAAATGACAATCTAACATGTTTTCCTAATGGACAGGAATGACAAATTGGAGTACTACGCGTACCCTTACAGGAAATAAAATTATGTTTATGCAAGGAAGAAACAATAGACGACCCAGGGTGACCCAAACGTGCATGCCACAAGGAAGGAGCTAGAGCTGCAAATGTCGATGGCATGGCTTGACTCGAGAAACTGGAGGCGGACGTGATTGAATAAAGATCTCCCCTACTATTGCATCTCATGAGAGGTATCCCCGTTTTGAAATCCTTCACAGAAATTCAAAAGGATCAAAATTAACAGAAACCCAATTATTAGTGGTGAATTTTCGGACAGACACCAAATATTTAATTAAGTTCGGGGCATGAAGGGAATTTTTCAAGACAAGAGGTGGATGTGGGGAGACAAAGTTGTATTACCGTAACCATGAATTGGAATTGTATTGCCATTACCAACAATAACGCCACATTTTTTTCTCAAATTGGAATAAAATAAGAGAGTACCTTGGTCGGAAGACATGTGAGAAGTGGCGCCGATGTCCATGTACCAATTCGCGTCTGGAGGATTTAATCCAACTGTATGCATGACAGCCTCAACATCGGTGGTGTCGGCATCAGATTCAGGCCTGCAACATTGAAGGCTTGCTGGGGCTGAGGCCCAAGCACACCGGAATGCTGACCCGAGAAATTGGGCCTGTTATGGGGATGGATCGGGGCCCAAGGTGGCTGGAAATAATTGGGAGGAGGGCGGTAAGCGTGATTGGGCCACTGGTCCAGGCCCACTGCCAATGAGCCCAAGGCTGGGCCCAGAACCCCAAGGCCCACCCCCGGTGTTGTTATTGTTCCCGCCGGTGTTGCCACTGTTCCGTCTGTCGCTGTTGTTGCCGTTGGGATTTTTGCCATTATTTTTACGTGTTTGACCCTTTTTGCCGCTATCGTTGTTGTGGTTTTGGCCCGAATTGTCAACAAAATCGTGAGAATTATCGGATGAAGTCATCATCGCCATAGAACTTGCGCCGGTAGCAGCCTTTTTTGCCAAGCCAGCTTCTTCTAACGTGAGCATCGAACGCGTTTGATAAAAATGGGGAAACAAATTACTTTGTCGGAGTAGAGTCCTAACTCCATTATAGGTCTCAGATAGGCCTGCAACCATTTGTAGAACAAGACGATTATTGGTAACAGGCGCTTCAACATTACAGAGTTGGTTCGCCAAAATCCTTGAGTCGTTTACAATAAGCCGAAACATTCGAGAAATTCTCCATGCTGACTTGTGAAAATTCTTGCTCAAGAGTGACAATTCGGAAATGTTGGTTATCCTGGAATATATCACACAATCGATTCCAAGTAGCCATAGCCGTAGTGTCTGGTTCAATGATCGTCTGTAAAATGTCAGTAGAATAGTGGAGTAAATCCACTGAAGGACGGTAGCATCAAGAGTGATCTGCAACTGAGGATCCTCCGCGGGTGTAGGGTCGGGAGAAATTATGTGATGGAGGACTTGATGTGAGATTGCGTGAATTTTGAACAACTCTGCCCACGTCGCATATTTGACGTTTTCCATCTCAAGAACAATAGAGACGTGGTTCTTGATGTTGGAAACAATTAGGGCAGGATTAGAGGAGGTGAGGGGCACAAATTTCGAGAAGAGACACGGAAACCGATGCAGCGGAAGAGAGAAAAATTTGGTAGAAGCTAGACCTAGACTTCTGATATCATGAAAGAAATAATTCCTTCATTATTTTCATTAATGAATGAGTATATATACAATTTACAATTTCCATAATATGGAAAATCTCATTCCTATTCTACTCCCAAAACTAGGGATGACAACGGATTGGATCTGGACCGGATCTTACTAGATCCAAATCCATTTTTCATACCTGGATCCAGATCCATCGGGTCCATAAAAATCAGATCCATCGGATCCACGGATCGGATCTGGATCCACATGTAAATTTTTTTGCCTTGAATATTATTCCACCTGTTGAAACTTTTTTGACAAAACGAAACCCAATCTGATTGAAAAAATGATTGAGTACATTCAATCAACTTACACAAACATGACACCATTCTTCCAAAATATTGAACGGAGTTTTAGCATCATGGGCTTAAACGTATGGACCATTTAAAAAATAAAACCCAATCCGCTTAAAATGATTGGGATTGGGCTTAAAATTGAACCCAATCCGCTTAGTTTTTTTATTGGGCATTTTGAGAATTATGGGCTTAAACGTATGGACCATTTAAAAAATAAAGTCTAAATCTGAATGTAAAATACAGAAATTATGATTTTTTAAAGAAAATACTTATAAAATTACATTCTAAGTTATGGATTTATTTAATAAAAAATGGATCCACGGGTCGGATCTGGACCGAATACAGATCTCAAATACAAGATCCAGATCCGATCCGTCAGAAACGGATCCAGATCCGTCAGAAACGGATCCAGATCCGTCGGGTCCAAATTTTGAAGATCCATATCCTATAAAACGGACCTGGATCCACCGGATCCGGACCGGGTCCAGGATCCACTGCCATCTTTACCCAAAACTCTATTCTATTTGTACAAGAATTCTATAATTATGGTAAGTATACAATGCTAATTAAATACAACAATATATTACCAAAATTACCTAAATATATACGGCTTGTGTTTCCTTGATATACACAGTATATACATGGCAGTGTATGTACCGTGTATATGACGGATATATTTATCAGTTTATTTGCCGCAAACTTAATTGCTCATCTTTGGCATGGACTGACAGCAAGGAGTACTAGTGGTCTTTTTTCGACCACTTAACACCTTTATATCTGGAACCGTCCCTATTCCACACATAGGTGGAGACCTGGAGGGTAGGAAACCCCAAATGGAAAGCTTTCACCATGCCAGCCAACTCATTGGCGAAGCACTCTTTCCACACTTCCTCGCAAGCAAAGAGGTTTCAAGATATCCTTTGTTTCTGCTCTCTCTATTCTAAAACTAAAAATGGAGAAAGAAAAAGAAGCAAAATTTTATTCTATGGGCCCTTCCACAACGTTATCACTTCTAGGAGCAATACTTGTATGCGAACTCTAATTTATCTCTCTTAATGATTTGGTGGTGTAGAGATTTACTATGTCAGAATGTGCTTTCGTAAATAGGGATATGACATAATATCTTAGCCAAACAAAGAGTAAACAATGTACAGATGGTATGAATATGACAATATAGGAGCAGTTCTCAGTCTCCTCAAAGCCATAGAGCACAGGTCTTGTTTATCGAATTACATTAATCATTAATGCAATAGACATCATTTTCCTTTAGAAAAGAGAAACGTCAAATTAACAAGAGCCAGGGTAATGGTGTACATAAGATTTTACGTAAGCATTGTCTAGCTATTGTCACAATTTGTGATGTAAAGTGGTTTGGACTATGGACGTGGTTTTAAAATTTTACTTCATGTCCCAATAAAATATCTACTTTGAATATCTTTTTCAAGTATTATTTTCCTATTTTATTGCCCCAAGCATAGTCATTTGGTTGGTCGGATAAGAATAATAAATTCTGAATAAAATGTGGGATTATTTTATCATGTGTTTGGTTATGAATATTAATTAGTCTCTGGATTATTTTATCTCACCATTTGTATTAAAATGGTCGGATTAGCTATCCCATATAGAAGGTGGGATAGCTTATCTCATGGAGTATCCCAATCCATGGGATATCCTTGTCTATCTACCCAGAGGCGGATTCAGGATCTAAACTTTATGAGTTCAATTTAAGGTTTGTAGCATTGAACCTATTATATTTTTTTAAGTTATGAGTTCAAATCTACAATTTATTATAATTTTAATAATTTCTTACACATAAATTTATTTTTTGCGCCGAAAGTTAGAGGTTCAATTGAACCCTACCTAATATACTAGATACACCAAACGACCTTTTATAAATTTGTATTTTTTAAAATTTAGCTGTCCCAAAATCAACTTTAAATGCAATTCAAAGGTCTGAATTTAAGCTCTAGTGGAATAACTTCAGACCCGACATTTGAAGAAGAAGAAAAGGAGAAGGAGAAAGGGATGCAACCACATCAACAACATGAGCAGTTTGAAGTTTGCCAAAACTAATTAAACTATAAATAGCTTTTAAAATTTAAATTTATTTTAAATAGGAGTGCTGATAGCATTTTGTGTGTTAAGCAAGTCTTTTAAATGGGATTGTCGTTATGTACACGTTTTTTTTATTTTATTATTGTAGTTATACATCTTAATTTTGCATCATTGCATGCCACTTTAGATTGAATAGACAACCAATTACAGGAGTCCAAATAGACATGGAATTACAATAAACAGGAATAAATTGTATGGTTAGTTGATAGAAGTAGAACTTGAGGCAGTACCAAAACCATAATTTTACTAAAAGGATTCAAAATATAAAGCAGAAACACACGAGGAAGCTAATGAAATTCAACATCTATATATATACATAATAAAATAATTTTAATCTTATATATATTGTGTAAATTTCTAATAAAGAAAATTTAAATGAAACCCTCATACCCCTAGCTCAGCTTGGGGTGTATGGAAACAAAGGTGGTCCAAATTAATAGTCTAACCAAATAATGTACAAATAAAATTTATAGCTTTCATTATTAAGGTCACTGAAATCTCATGGCTTTAGGATTTGCATGAACGTGACACAATCCTTCATCATCATTTTGAAACTTTCCCTCTAATAATGCTTACATGTAGCCTAGTTCTTGAACTCATTAGAACCTTATCTCAAGCTAGTAATTGTGTACTTTTTTTTCTATTTTAAATACCAGTTATGAAACTTGTTTCAGTTTTCTAACTTCTAAAGAAATTATTTTTTTAAAGAAAATATTTTCTAATAACATTTGACCAACCAAACATCAAGAAAACTTATCCAAAAATATTTTAAAGGACAGTCCGGTGCAATAAGCTTCCGCTATTCAAAAATATTTTCTTTGATAAAAATGAAATGAGAAATTTACTGCTTAATTTATTTGCTTGTCTTCCACATCAAAACATGGATTAAAAAATGTTTTTAACAGCGATCATTAATATGAATCATTCCACTTGACACATTGATAGGTTTTGGATAGATCAACTACACCTAATCCCATTATTAAAATAATATTGAGAGGAGGTTCCAATATCAAACCATGTCATATAGTCAAATTCAATATTCATTTAGATATTACAAAAAATAATTACTCTATGAATGTAGTTTTTTGTTACTTTACTTGGTTCTAAGCAAGGTGAAACTTTTCCAATTTGCATCTTTCTTTCTAGTTGTGATACTATACTGTTTTTTTCTTCTTAATTGGCAAAAAAAAAAACATTTCACAATTTCCCAATTTTTAAATGTCAAGATCTCTTAACCCATTTGGTTGAATTTTTTTCTTCGAAAAACTAAATTTATTTCTTTGTATTAGGGAAAAAAGGGTTGGCTTTTGTAAATCAAATATAAGTATTTTCCCGAAACAATTGTGATACTGATATCTTCCTAATTGTCAAAATTAGAAAAAAGAACAAAGAAATTTACAATTACCCAATTTTCTAATGTCAAGATAACTTACGGCCCATTTTCCTATTTGGTTTGCAAAATAAATAATGTTTTGTTTTTGTAATTCAAATCAATTTTTTTTTCCAATAATATGTTTTCCCCCACAAATTACTAACATAAATATTGTCTAAGAGCTCTTGCTTAAAAATAAATTCAAACACAAAACCGATTTAATTAGTTTAATTAATTTTAATATTTAAAATACTAACTTAATTGATTTTCTTCTTCTTTTTTTCTAAAAAGAAAAATTGACTCTACTCAAACCATGAACACGATCTACACGCAAATTTAAATTAATCGAGTCAATGAATTTCATATATCAAAATGATCCACCAATAATTAAGATAAATGACTTTATTGGAATTTGAACTATTATGGTATCTCATGTCCATTTCAACTAATCGAGCTATTATGGAAAAAATCGGTGCTAATAATTTAATCAAAGATTGATGAAAGTGTATTACTATTATTTTTAATTATTATCTTATTTTCTTCTCCTTCAGAATCCACGTAGCTCTCCAAATCCGTATGTCCTGCTAATTCTCTTTCTGTCAGTACATATTCCCTTTGTTTTTTTGAAAAATTACCGCTCACTACCTTTGGATGATCTAATTAATAAAATATGATTAAATGTCTAGATGTTGTATATTTATACGTATAAAATATATATATATTATTATATATATAATCAGTGGTTGAGTCAAGATTTTTACTTAAGTCAAATATATGAAGAAGTCAAAGTGGTTCAACATCTACTATATATATATATATATATATATATATATATATATATATATATATATATATATATATAAATAAAAAAAAAAAAAATTAATCTTATATATACCGTATAATTTTTCGTCAAGGAAATTCGGATGAACCCTATATATATATATATATATATAGATATACATATAATATACGAATCAGTGTATAAGTTTTATATGCCATATTGATAAATAAGTTTAGCCGCACTGTACGTATTGGTAAGTTTACTTTCTTTTTCCTCCCTCCAACTCCTTAATTAGTCTTCTTTCCCTCGTTTCACTTTTACTTCTTTCTCACATTTCAGCATATTCAGCTTCACGTGATTCTTTCCAAGGTCAGTTGAATTTTTTGCTGAATTATAGTGTTCCAATTTCAAACTAGAATACTAACATTTCTTCTTGGCAATTCTTGAATTGTATGATTTTTTTCTTAGTTATTCAAGTTTTTCTATTTTTTTCTATTTTTTTCTTCTTGGATAGTTGATCGCGAGGATTTTTTTTTTATATATATATATTGGCGTAAAGTTTGTTTATTCACAGTTTCTGCAAATATAGGATTTTCATGAATCACGGAGTTCCTCTGTTTTTTTTGTTTCTGTTTGTTTAGTTCTTATTGATTTTTAAATAATTGCTTATTCTTTTTGCCAGAAATTCTCTATATCTCTTGTAATTTATTGTTGCTGTAAATGAAACTCATTAGCCAAACTTTTTCTGCTGAGTTATTGTTGCCTAGTTTGTTTTACTAGATCAGTTTACATCTTAATGGAATCAGTTCCTGAACTCATATTTCCATTTGTGAATAGAGAGAAATGGATCTTGGATTTGAAGTTTATAGGATCTTATAACGGTTTTTAGTTAATATACAATTATAACTGGATTCACATTCAAATATTTATAACTATATAGTAATTCTTTTGAAATATATATATATAGAGTTTGAGCAAAAGCTACTAGGTTTTGTGAACAAAGTCAAAGCCATAATTTTTAGTTTATGGGTTATGAACCACAATTCTTCTTGCATATTGGGTTCTCGTATGATTATTGGTACATATTAAATAATTTTTTTTACACAAATACATGATTTAAGTCCAAGATATTGGGTTCTGCCGAATCTTATCTACCATGGTGGCACCACCCCTGGTGCCCTGCACGCGAACCCGACACATAGCACTCTTGATCCGCCACTATGAATAACATGGCTTGTAAGCAGTGGCGGAGTCAGGATTATCACGAAGGGAGTTCAACATATAGTATATGTACATAAAAAAGAATTGACCTATCTACGCAGCGTAAGGTATCGATTGACTCCCTTCGACAAAAGTGTCTTCATATTGCTTTTTTTTTTTTTAAATTTCTGTATGACTTATGTTAGAAATGTGAAGAACTCTCAAGAATATAAGCAGTTGGCAATGAATTGGATTTATTTGCTTTTTCTTCACGAGTGTGAGACTATTTGCTGCCTTTTACTTTTGTGTATGGCTTTTTTCTTCTTCTAGAAATGTGAATAGAACTCTCAAGAATATAAATAGCTTTTCAGTATGTTTATTTCATGCGCTCGATGTGTGAGACTATTGATTTGCAGTTAATCACAATAAGTTCTTCATTTCGTGATTATGGTTGCAGTTAGCCAGAGGCGGATCTAGGATTATTAGTTTAATGGATTCTGTACCACAATTCTTTTTTACCTGATAAATCTCTTCATTTGTTCTTATTGTATCTGTAGGGTGTGGACCTCATTCCGCTGGATGAAATTTGGTACTAATTTTTTTTGTTTCATGGGGTGATGCAGACCTACATACATGGTAAGATTGTCGGATCTCATTGATCTTGATGGAGGAGGGATGACGAGGAAGTTTCTTTCGAATAAGGGACATGAAGGTAAGTGTTTTCATTTCTCTCGTTGCATCGACGGAGGCCAATGTTGTAGCAGTAAAGATTTCGAGGTGTCACCTTTGTACTAAGCTAATTACTTAACCAAAAGTTTTTTGTTTAACGAATTGTCTCATATCTTGATTTTCAAAGTTATGAATTGACGTAGTAGAGTGGTAGATTAGTCTAGGTCACTCGTAGTAGTTTTACCTACAGAAAAGATAATCAGAGAGGAGATAGTGTTGCGATCGAAATAATCAGGTCACTCGTATTAATATATATATATATTAATACGGTTTGGCCAAATGGCCTTTGTATGAGAAAACTACTAAAAGCAAGACTCTTTAAACGACTACATTGTGGATGCTCTTATTGTTGTAGTTCTGGAAATGAGGTATTTAATTTATAGATGTCCAAAACTTTTCTTCCAAAACAAGGAATAACCATATATGGAAGAAAATTATATTTTCCTTTTAGGGAAAGTCAAAGTAATACTTTGACTTTCCTTCAAGAGACAAGTAAAACTCAAATATGGTAAGAAAATGAGGGCAAAACCCCTAACAGATAGACCATTTATGATTCCAGCTGAGAAGACTAGTAAAAGGAAGGATCAAGAATGTTAGTAAATATTTCAGGAGCTAGATTAGTTGGCAATGAACAAGTAAGAAGAAGTACCCGTCAAAAAGCACAAGCTAAGTAGATATTTACCAAGGCCATATCTTCATAAGCATCCAAAGCCACCTACTCATTGGTAGTGAAAAAACAACAACATAGACGTGTTTATGAAGAAATGACAGCAAAACTAACTTACCTGAGAGATTTCTGAACTACTTAATGTAGTTGAGTTCATAGTCTTTCTTAGGTTAGTCGACAAAATGATAAGTTAAAATCTGAAGTAGGGTGCTTTCTACTTCTCCTCTAGCAAGTATACCTGCAATTGGACATCGTTGTCGCCAGATGCAAATCCAAGATCTTAACTCGATGGATTCAACATTTAGGTTCTTAGCCCTAAACTTACAATATCTTTGAAACTAAGGGTTCAAAGTTTAACATTTTGTTGAATATTTAGTACTTAGTTTTTCACTAAATAGGCTACAGCAGCCTCTGGTTGTGGCAATTCTCTTAAGTCACATAAAATCCTGACTTGTATTATTCTGATAATGATAAAAATGCCCACCTGGAGCTGCATCTGTTTGATTGATTTCGAAAACAACATAGGTTTCTGAGACAGATGGGCTATAATAGTATGTTTCTTTCAATTTCATATTCTTCTTTACTTACTGACTAGAAATATTATGATACATTCGTCTATTCTGCAGGCCTGGAGGCTCCTCGAAATAGATCAGAAGTGCCAGCAGAGGCTTCCCGTAGCTTCTGCATTGGAGGGGATGATACCCTGGTAATAATTTTTATGCTTGAATTATCAAAATTCTGGTTTGTGTCGTCTTCTCTTAGTTTATGTGAGGTTAAGTCTTACCATATGGAGCCTCGAAAGAGAAATGAGAACTATTTTGTCACAATCATATGATAAAACAGTGATAGGCCTTTGAGTTACCGCAACTGAAACTAGGATTTCTCTCGTCTCATGTAATCCTCATAACTATCATCTTCTACTATATATGCATTTGCTAGTTCAGGATTCAATTATGTTAATGTACTCATGTGAATTAACATTTGGGACTTCTTGAGCATTTGATTCTTCTTTTCGATCATCGTTTTGTTAACTTTTGCAAAAAGTTTCACTTTAGATGCATTAGGTGCTGTAGAGTTGCAATTTCGTTGTCATTTTGAACTTTCACATTCGACAGGTCTGTCAACTTCTACATATCATTTGGTTTCCTTCCTTCTGGTGTTGTTTTGGTTTTTGTTTTCAACACGGTTTTTTGTTTCTTCGATATGTGGAAAGAGTGAAAATTGGAACAAATGTTTAGAGACATTCTCTCAACAAAAATGGTCCGTTATGTTCCCGTCATATCTAACAAATACAGTTCGATAAAATATTTGACGGAGATTAAAAGTGTTAAGTTAACTTTGACAAACTTAAAAGACCAAAACTGTTAAGTGCATACTTAAGGGACTATTTTGAACCTACCCTACATAAGGGATCATTTCTGTCATTTTCTCTTTCTCATTTGGTTGAGCTTTTGCAGTTTACACATTATTTGCTTAAATACAGTGTACTTATCGCATGACAAATGATTGGCCAGAGAAGAACTGTTATGTGAATGAGGCTCCAATGAAGAAACTGACCAGTGAAGAATTAGCTAAAAGATCAGACACAGGACACAATGCACCGAGCGTTGTGGCCCGTCTGATGGGTCTGGATACGTTATCCGTAGATACAAAGCCATCAGCAAAGAAAGGCAAGGAGATGAAAGAAAGTAATCAGCCTCCCAAAGAGGAACAGTTGAGAAATGTTTCCTCGAGACAAAAAGTTTATGATTCCTTTGACAGCCAGAGTAATAGCCTGAAGTTCAACAAACCTAAACCCCGAGAACATCCACAGGAAGAGGAACTACAAAAGTTTAAGAAAGAGTTTGAAGCATACCAAGCAGCAAGGTTCAAGGAATGCTCAAAGTTTGTTGAACTTGGCACCAATAAGTATCAATGGCTGGCACAACGACACCTGAACAAAGAAAAAGTGGTTCTTTCCGCAAACTCAATGAGAAAGACAGTTACCGAGAGATCTGTAGAGCTTAAACCACATGCTGCAACAGAAAATCCACACGAAAGAGGTAATTCGAAGCTTCAGAAAAATAAAAATAAAATTCTTGCATGTTGGAAGACTAATTCAAAGTTGTACTAGGGAACTTAAATTGTTTAGAAATTGATATTTATTAGTTTACTTAATTCACGTCTAAACATATAAGATTTTTAGTGAAAACTGAACAGGAATGGGTTTTCCAATTTGTAATTAAAGGAAGTTTTGCGCTATTATAAATAGAGGTACTTCTACCTATTTTCTTGTAGTAGAGAATAGAGACGAGAATCATTGGGATCATTCAAAGATTTATGAGATTCTGAATAAATTATTTTCCCTTCATTCCAGCTGCACAATATAAGACTAATCGTGCGAGGAACACCAAGTCAGGTTCTGCTCAGAGACTTGATTTTGCTTCAGCTCCTACAAAGATTGTAATTTTGAGGCCTGTTTCTGACAGGATGAGGAAAAACAAAGAATCATGGGCCGGTTCTCCTAGCATATCCGAAGACGGGAGTAGCATAGAAGAATTTCTTCAGGAGGTTAAGGAAAGACTAAATTTTGAATTGCAAGAAAAGAGTATCAGAAGGAGAATTACTGCCATTGAGACCTCTTATACTGAAAAACGATCCGATGCAAAGAAAATACCTCAACGTATTGCAAAACAGGCGAGAGAGAGGGTTACTAGGGAAGTGGAAACGCCTCTACCCCGATCAGAATCAATGCGGTCTTATAGAAGTGAAATTCAATGTGACGAGATTGGTTCTCCCGAGTTCACCAATAGCGGAAATGCAAGGAGAATTATGACAGGACGGTTGAGGAATGTCAGGGAAGAATCATCTCATGATATCCACAAGCATGGTCCCGGTGAATGGCGAAAAATAAGATATACTTCTAATAAAGTGAGCCATGGGGACGAGATGAAAGACGAACCAGACATGCAGAGCAGATATTTCAGACGGGTGCTGTGTAATGATGTAATGCTAGACCAAAAACTATTTCATAGGAACCTGGTTAGGTCTTTATCAGCTCCCGTATCACGATCATCATTCGGAAAGCTTCTCCTAGAGGATCAACATATGTTGACGGGGGCTCATATTAGGAGAAAACATGAAACCATCGAGAAGGTCACCACGGTGAATGTCAAGAAATGGAGAAAAGAGAAATTCAACCTTAAGGAAAAAGTTTCCAGTTTCAAATATAGTTTTGTACTTAGAGGAAGGCTCTTTCGTAGAAATAATCATTCTTCGGAGGAATCATATGGACACAAACAAATTCACGTGAAAGATCCTCTAAATACACCAACTGTTGCATCCAAATTTTATGCGAAACAAGTAAGAAGCTTCAATTTTACCAATGGTCACTAAACTAACTATTTGTATCACTAAAGTCACAAAACTAGGTTTATTGCTGATATGTTATAGATATCTAAATTTAGTACTATCTTATTTGGTCCTAGGAAAATTCCACTGAGGTGCCACCAAGCCCTGCATCTGTATGTAGCACAAGCAATGAAGAATTTTGGAGGCAAACAGATAATTTCAGCCCATCATCAACTTCAGATGAACATCCAGTTGATGATAGTGAGATACCTCATGTTTTCAAAGAGATCAGCTCTAATCTGAACGGTACAAGTAAAAACTTATCTAAATTTATTACATTTGCTGCATTTGTAGTTCAGGACACATTCCACCGCTTACAAATTTGATGTGAGTTGGACTTAACAGTTCTAATCTTGTCATAATGAGAAACTTCAACAATGATCTCGTAACATTGGATCTTTTTCCTATGTTCATTTGCCTTGAATAATTAACAACACATAGTCTTTTAAGTTAGCACCTTTTTCTATCCCGGGAACTTAGCACCTTTCTTGATTGCAACAAAATTCTGCTTCCAGTTCAATTACTATATCAAAATGTAGAACTATGTACATTGACGTTTTAAGGGTTAATTTCACCGATGTTAACTAAACTTACACTTCGTAACACTAAAGTCACAAAGCTATTTCTTGTAACAGTAAAATTAACTAATGTGTAACTATTTATAACACTAAAGTCACAAAACTAGCTTTTGTAACAGTAAATTCCCTAGACTATGTGTTAGTTCCCCGGAATACACAAAACTGGAAAGTCAAATATCCAGCGCTAGATATTTGACATTTTATCACCCAAAATTTTAGCAACTTTCATGCTATTTTGGACTTTCCATGACACAGAGCTAAGGAGGCAATTGAATCAGCTAGAAACTTATGACTCTGAGGAGACGATGATCGATGAGCAGCCTATTGAAGAGGAGATAACGGAGATTAATGATCCAGCTGAAGTGTTCGTTAGAGATTTGCTTGTTGCTTCCGGTTTATACTATGGTTCATGCGATAAATATCTATCGAAATGGGATCCACTAGGAAGGCCTGTAAGCAACCAAGTTTTTGAAGAAGTCGAAGAGTCTTACCGACAAAATATAAACGACGAAGAAGGGTCAAGTACCGATCAATTACAGAAGTTAAATCACAAGTTGTTGTGTGACTTCTTGAATGAAATGCTTCCAGGTGTACTTGAAGTACCTTCCACAACTTCTAGTTTTATGAAAAGGACTATTGGTCCTACTGGACGAGCTCCTCGGGGAAAGAAGTTATTAGATTGTGTATGGAAAATTGTCCGAGTTTATGTATACCCTCCGTCAGATATGTCATCGCGATCCCTTGAAAGTATACTAGCCCGAGACTTGCAATGTACCCGTTGGGACGGATTAGTTGATGAAGATGTTAATGCTCTGGGAAAAGATGTTGAATACCAGATTATTGGTGATCTTATTCATGAAATGATCAATGATACATAATCATAAATATGTTTTGTCTTGCTCTTCTAGTTTTCAATTATTTGTGACTGCCAACTCTGTGTGTGTGGGGGGGGGGGGGGGGGGAGGGTGCTTCCTCAGCAAAATGAGGACTTTTTCGCTATGTTGCTTGAAGATGCCGAGTGCGTGTAAGATCCTTCAAAAGTAATGCATTTTTGGAGGATCCTAACACGGCTGCAGAAATATTTTTGGAGACATTTTTAGTGTTAGATGCATTTATGTATAAGACATGGCTTGGTCTGGCTGCATTCCGTATACATCTAACTGTATTAGTTGAGATATAAAAAAGCAGTTTTTTATCAACATCCTAACATCTAGACGGTGTTTGTCGCGGACATAATAAATAAATAAAGTGTCAATACTCTAACATCTTAATCTTTTAGACGAGACAACTCAGGCAAGAACTCTACATGATATAGAGAAGGTAAAAGCCTTATATTTGAGTTTCATCGCCAACTGTATGAAATCTAATTGGTTTCAGGACTTTGTAATATGGGATAGGGTAACCTATGGAATTGCAGTCATGGAACCATAATGTTGTTGTTGATTATCTCTATGGTCTCTCGCATTAGGTGTACGAACAAATTGTCACATTGAAATTTTATTAGAAGAACATCTGCTAATAAGACGCAATTATACACTTAATGGAGTAAGATCTTTTGGGGAAAAAAAACCGTATGAGCATATAGCCCAAATGAACAATATTACACTATATTAGAAGTGTCTTTGTGGTGATTTAACTCTAACATTTCCTGCACTAATCTTAAGAACCAAATATTAGGTGATAGTTCAGAAACTGAGGTGTATATTGTAATGTTTGATTAGACACGAAATTTAAAAAGGAAGAAACATTTTTGATCTTTATGGTCTTAGTCCTGCTATGAAAATTGAAATCGGTGGCAAAAAAAGAATATCATTGGATAAAAAAGAAAATTTGAAGTTGAATTTTCCTCAAATATCGGAAATAGTCACTATTTTTAAGACAGAGTATTAATAGAAAAATTGTGTGATAAAATGAAATAAAGAGAGTACCAACAACTAGGAAAATGATAACTTATATTTGGAATAGGTTTAAAATAACTCCTTAAATATACTCCCGATCAATTCTGATCTTTTAAGTTTGTTAAAATTTAATTATTTTTATTTTCATTGAAAATTTAGTAAATTCTGGTTATTAGGTTTAACGAAAATTGTTTTAAAAAAAAATTTAAATAATCCATTCATCCACTCATTGATTAAATAATTTTCACTGACAGATTGCCCTGCCACCGGCCATCTAATTATCTTAACAAACTCAAACAAGTACATCAACATTTTTATCAAATGTATCCATGATGACGCCTCTTACAATTTTGACCGACAATCTGGCTTTTACATGAGTTAATTGGGTAGGGATACAATTGTTGTAGGGAACGGAAAGTACATAATTATTACAATAGTAGAAAGGATAAACAAACTATTACAATAAAATTGGAAATCAAAACCTTAACAAACTGCTTGTGTGATTTGCTGAGTCGAGTGATGACACTCTGTCTTTAAGACAAGATTGTCCCGTATATCTCCTTTTACGGTGTTGAACAATAGTCTCCCAAGATACAATAGCAACTTTAATAAGTGAGCAAAGGAAACTCAAGTGTTACTCTTGAAGAACTTTGAGTATAGTAACTTTGCTAGAGAGGAAGAATATGAATTCAGAAAATATGGAGTATTTTCTAAGTGTTGAGTATAGTTCAATTGAGTCAAAGGCCTCAATTTATAGTGTAAGTAGAAGACCCCTCAACTAGCCAACTAATGACCTTCAATAGCCATGTAATTGCATTTGATTGAGGGGTTACATTCAGCCAAATAATGGTTGAATTCATGTGCCAAGTAATGGAGAATCAATGCTCCAAAACAAGCCCAAAGGTCAGATTTTTCCAACTTCCCGTCGCAGCTTTCTGCCTCCGAAGCATCGCGGCGCTGTGAATTAGCGTTGCGGCTCCAGTAACTGGCCAACCAATTTGTGCCGCGGCTCCGACGTCATTTGGTCAATAACCGTCCATAATTCTATGTCTCAAACGTATTACATACGTACCAATATCTCTTTCACTAATGAAATTTGCGATACTTGGCACTACGCGTGCACGTGTGTGGAAACGACGTTTCCGACGTGCGGGCCCAATTGTTCAAGTCATAAATTAATGGGATATACTTATTTCCACATTTAGTAAATTTTCGACAATCCCCCCTTGAAAGAGATTTTGGCGCACATACTTGATGCCTTTTCCAGCAATCTTTTAGCGGATCGATGTTGCATCTGAATAGATAGCATACGCTTTGCCGAAGTCTCGATAGGCGGGATCGGGTCGGGTCAGGCAAGATCGGGATAGGCGGGATTTGCCGAAGTCCCGGTAGGTTATTTTTTTTGCACTTAATTTAAAAAATAACATATATATATAAACACTCAATAATTAAACAAAATAGTGTAATAAAAACATCCCAAGGCTATTTTTGTGCCTCTTATATTATTTAATAGACATGATTTTTTTGTAATACAAATATAATTGTCAAAATTGCAACTTTGTGGTGTTGTTCAAAAGTTGCAAATTACATAGTAAAATTGCAATTAAAAAAATTACATTCTGAAAAAAATATGTTCTAGTTTCTTGATAATTTGTATTTGTTGGTCAAATTGATCCACGTCGCTTCCACCACATTCGGATAAGATTTCGTTGTAGTTTTCATCTTTTTCTTCACTGATCTCCGGTTGCCCGCACCTTCTCCGGTCCGCTCGTATCCAATCTCTGAATAATACTACAATCTCTAAGCTGTCTCCGATTAATGAGTGTACTGCTGGCAGAAAAAAGCGCTTTCAGACGTAGTTGATGAAGCTTGAATGTTCAAAACATCTCGGGCCATCATTGAAAGTGTCGGAAAGGTCTTCTCATTCCCCTCCAATATTTCAGCAAGTCTTCACGTCCTTCTTCATTGAGAACCGCAGTACGTACGGTACGAACCCCGCAAAATAAAAATATCACACTCGCTAATTTAGTTAGTAGCGGTACGGCCGCACATTATATTTCTGAGGCTTTCAATACTAGCCGCAGAAACAGCATGTCTTTTGTGAGGTTGTGTTGAAGAAGAAAAAGATGGTATGGAAGCCGGTAGGTTACTAGCACTTTCTTGTTGGTAAAACATATATACTTTTTTGCATTGGTCTTCTACGCTAGACAACACTTCTTCTTTAGTTTGTTCAATAGGTGGTGGGTGATTTGGATTTTTGGGACTTGGAGGTGGTAATACTTCTATACAATCGTAAATAGTTTCAATAAGTGTTTTACAACCGTCTATTTCAATAGTCGTATTTAATACATCACCAATAATATAAATAGTGGGAATAGGAATAAATTTTTTTTTTATTTTGATAAATATTTTTTTAATAGCTGCCATATAAGCTGATTTTTCCATATATTCACTAAGTAATAAAAATACTAGAGCTATATAAAACAACATAGTTGAAATAGTAGGATAATATATACCGAAAAATTCTTTTGTTGCTTAAAATTTTTTCTCTAAAAATACAATAAGTTCGAAATTTTTTACCCAATAGCTATCTACAACCATATCAGTTGGATTTTGATTGTGAGAGTTAAAAAATAAAGTTATAGGTTTTCTATAGTCATAAGCAACAAGTAGTTGCTCGTATAAAGAATTCCACCTAATGGGTACTTCTTCTGTAATTTTTCTATAAGGTAGTTGGCAATCGTGACAAGTTTTTTTATATTCTTTTCTTCGTTGTATTCTATTATTTTTAAAAATAAAGTTTATAGCAAATTGTATTTTACTAAGAATGTCTTCAAAAAGTGATAGACCATCCTTTACAATTAAGTTATATATATGGCACACGCATTTTATATGAAAATGATCTGAAAAAGATGGAGTTAAACTATTTTTAAAAATTGTAATAGCGTAATTGTTAGAAGAAGTGTTATCTAATGTAATAGTCATAATTTTATCAGTTATTCCGTAATAATCGCACACTTGATAAATATTTTCTGCAATAAAAATACCAGTGTGCCTATCATCTATATATCTATATGCTAAGATACGCTTTTGCATAGACCATTTATAATATATCCAATGACAAGTTACCGTTAAATAATCATGGCCGTTAGTACTACGACCTATATCAGAAGTGATAGCCATTTTGCCATTAAAATGATATAATGAGTAATGTAAATACTGTTGATATTCATGTGCGAATTTAAATACATCTCTCTTAACAGTTGATCTAGGAAAACCGTTAAAAGCAGGATTATACATATCTCTAATGTAATAAATAAAATCGGGAGATGAAGGAAATGAAAAAAGCAAACTCTCCACAACAACTAATTTTGATATTGCTTCCCTATCTTTATGTTTATTGTATTTAGGGCCTACAATTTCCCCCGTCATAGGGTTAATTTGATCATGTACTTGTTCCGGGACAGTATGTGAACCTTGTTCCGATGGAGCGGGCGTTTGCGCACCCGGTTTTGAAGCCTCGTATTGTGCATACCTAGCTGGACGGGCCTTGGCTACGTGTCTCATTAAACCCCCCGTCCCACCGTGACCTTTTCCAGTTTTAAATTTTAAAACATCTTTACAAATTTATATCTAGCTACTTGATTCTCTACGTCCCTATCAAAAAATGTCCATGCATCTGATTTTAATAGTCGTTTTACTGGACCTCGTCTCATATTAGGGGGAATATTAGGCATTTCAGTTGAAGGTGCACTAGTGGGTGTGTTGTCATCTACATTAGTGGGTGTGTCATCTATATCATCGTCTATATTAAAGTCTTCTTGAGTTCCAGAAAATAGCTCATCGTCTAAATCTAATGGTATTGTAGGAAAATGTTCAGTATCAACAAAATCATCATGTGTAGGAATAAGATTCTGTCTAGAAATAGGACCCTTGTCCTTGTTGCCCCTACTAGAAGAAGCATGACCCCTACCCGTAAGCATTCGTTTAAATCCTTCCATTATAAATTTATAATTATACTAATAAATAATTAAAGTAAATGAAATTAAGTGCACTAAATAAAATAAACAGACAATAATAATTTAATAAAGGAACGAATGTACCAAACGCCGACGTAACGTCGACGCGTAATCGAGAGGTTGAAAATTGAAACTTTGCTCGATTGAAGATCCTCAAGCTAGTTGCCAACTTTACTTCCAATTCCCAAATGAATAAATAAAATTGAATATTTAGTAGACAACGTAGACTTGTAGAGAGATAGATTGAGAGATTGTAGGAAGATTTGTGAGAAAGATGAAGAGAAAATAAGGTATTTATAGTTGAAAAATTGAATTAAAGTGTAAATATAATAACTTATGGGTTAAAATAAATATTAAGGGTGTAGGGGGTTGGGGGAGGCAAAAAATGGTCGTTGCACAACGACCAAAATGTAAAATGGTCGTTGGTGCAACGGTTATTTTTGCAAAAGGGGAGTTACGGGCGGGATCGGGATCAGGTCGGGACTGGCGGGCTTGGGGCTCGTCGGGACGGGTCGGGACGAGACCTTGTCCAGTCCCGGTTCGAGTCTCGATACCGCAATTTTTTTTTAAAATACTCGGGTTCGGGACGGGACTGAGGCGGTGTCGAAGCGGGACCGGGCCGATCCAGCCCACTGGCCAGCCATACATTATTGGCAGTTTATTGGCATTGCATGCAATTGTGGATATAGCTACAAGATGAAAATCAGAACAGAAAAGAGTCAAATATACCCTGTACTATCGAATAAAGGGCCAAATATACCCTTCGAATCCAAATACACTCCTGATATTTGGATTCAAATATACCCATCTATATATTTTGAGTCCAATATACCCTTAAAGTTATTTAATGGAATGACACATGAAAGCCTGGAACAAAAAAACAATTTCCAATTAATTTAACCCGACCCAATCCCCTCAAAATTAAACAACCGACATAACTCGTGTTTGTCGGGGAACCTAAGTGGATGGCTTTGTGAAGAACAATCCGTACCTCTGCCTTTCTACTAATGAATCTAAAATATCAAACAATTTAACATAAAAAGATTCTATATTTCCTTGTGGAAAATGTCCTCCAAGCACTATATATGCAATGTACAGAAACAAATTTCAAAAAACTCAATCTGAGTTCTTATAGAACTGAGTTCCGATCACTTTCTTGAATAAACTTCACCAAACAATTACCAACCACAATCAAGAAAATCAAAAACTATTCATACAACATATAACTCTCATCCATTTACGACCATGAACGGTTTTCTTCACAAAGCCATCAGCTTAGGTTTCCCGACAAAGACGAGTTATGTCGGCTGTTTAATTTTTAAGGGGATTGGGTCGGGTAAGTCGGGTTAAATTAATTGGGGATGAGTTCTTTTGTTCCAGGCTTGACACGTATCATTCCGTTAACTTCCATGGTATACAAAATATAACGATGAGTATATTTAAACCAAAAATATAACAGCAGCGGTATATTTGAATTCAAAATATAACTTATGTTTGACTCAGTAAAGAGTACATTTGACCCTTTTCCGAAATCAGAAAAGACAAATTTTGTAACCCCGGGGCCAATTTTACATATGATCGATATCAGCCCATAACTAAAGCAGAAGGCCCGAAGCAACTCATTGGTAAGTTCTGCCGGGCCCAAACATATATTGACCACTAATACACATTTATAATCGGGTAAGTAACCCAATTAAAGATTCTTGGTAGGATGGTTTTGACTTTTGACAACTGGAGTATGATATTTAAGAACCTTTTTTTATGGTAACTAAAGTATTTTATTTACCGAAAGAAAATATGTACAATGTCAATCAAAACTGTATAGCTGGAAAGAAAGCTCAACTTACAAAACATATCTAGCATCAGCTAACAACTAACTCAAAACAACGATCAAAGGGGATAGAAATTAAGATCCTTCAAGGGATATTTAAGAACTTAAAAATGAATATAAAAAGTAATTTCAATTGAACAAGCTCAATCTTAAAAAAAAAAGGTGGTAGGCCGACGTTGAACGCTTCAACTTGGCCACTGAAGAAGGCGAAGGCTGGGCGAGAGACTAGTTGTGATAGCGAAATTAAGAAGTTAAATGTCCAAATGTGTTAATTGGTGTTTATATAGGTTATATAGTGTAAAATTTTCTTTAAAATCATTCAAGATTTTCGACGGATGAAGTTCTCATACAATTCCCAAAAGCCGAAGATTTGTCGAAATGTCAAATATTTTCGTCAATCAACCGTCTGTAATAACAAATACTCCTTCCATCCCAATTTATTTTTTAGTCACTCACAAAATGAATGACATCTTTTCTTATTTAGTAAAAAATTAACTTCAAAATTTACATTTTACCATCAGAAAATGATTTATAGTCACAGTTTTTTTTAAATCAAAAATTTTAATTTTTTTTTTTTAAATTCATGTTCAGTCAAACGCATGGAGGGACTACTATATCACCCCAAGATAGCCACCGAAAGCTTAAAAGAAAAGTTGGAAATGCAAAAGGTATTTAACCATAAAAGATTTGCAAGACATGATACTAAACAAGTACAAAGAGCATGAAATTAAATTACATGATTATCTCACTAGGCTTTTTAGTAGTGATAGATCCACAGCACACCGGGAAGCAGTACCAACGACAATTTAAGATTCTTCTTTTATGCATCTTGCGAAGAGAAAATTTGCCAATTATATCTTGAGTTGAAACATCAATCTTTCCTTTCACTCTCAGTGACGGCGAATCTTCAAATGAAGAGTCACCAAAATTAGAACATAGAGAGAAAACAAGGAAGAAAATGACTAAAATCATTACTTTGGTAGTCTTCATGTCTAATATTGATAATTAGTTGTGATATGATTATCATGTAGAACAAACTATATATAGAGAGTTTGAGATTATACAGCATTAAAAGTGATATTACATATTTTTAGCATAAATATTAATATATCAATTATAGCCAAAATAAATCTTATTTTTTTCCTCAACTAATTCCTAAAAAACGCTATCCTCCTCCCCCCCCCCCCCCCCCCATAGTGTCTCACATAAATAAACTTCCTTTTTTTCTCAACCAATTCCACAAAATGGAAATATTTGTTCCTTTCCTATCTAGTGTCCTTGTTTTCTTTATTTTGGCAATTCTTTTAAAAATTCAAATTTGGATATTACACATATTATTCTAACATATTATATATTTAGTTAGTGGTGCTTATGTATATACGATAAATCATATATTAACGATATTATCAATATACTGCAGATAATAGTGTGTATAATATATTTTATTTCAGATTTTTAAAAAAAATATATATACACAATTTATATATTTTGTATAATATACGTATAAATAGTATATGTGGTATATTAATGAAATATTTACATTATATAAAATGGTAATAATATAATATAGTTGAAATATATTAAAGGTATATTTTACAGAAAAAATTGTCCAGCATAAAAATAAATTTTGAAGAAAGTTTTTACTACAAATTCCTTCGGTAGGAATCTCATTAAAGAGGGGAATATCTTTGGGATATTATTACTTTCATAATATTAAAGATACTTGAGTAAATTTTTATATATGGAAGAGGGAGAAATAATGGAAGAGAGAGAAAAGAATAAATGCAGTACAATATGCATTAATGAAAATTGATTTCTTTCTTTTTTTTCAAATTGTTATAAAATTTGTTATATTTATAATGTTTGAAAAGATATGTAATCTTTGTGTTTATTTCTTACTAACTGATCTAATGGGTAAAAATTTCGAATAAAGAGTTGTGGAAGTTGCAACCCAAAGACTCAACCTGATAACTATGTACGCTTGAAATTAACCATTTTCTGCTATTAGCTTGACTACATATAAATTTAAAATGGGGAAATGCATTTTCAATCCCCGTGTTATTACATAATTTCTCTTTTAGTCCCTGTTTTAACAGACATAGAACATTCAACTTTTAATTAAACAATATGAGTGGTTTTGCTCCAATGTTGCTAAAGGGGCTCACCTAAGCAAAACTGATTCTTAACTAGGGGTGGCTAGTGGGCCGGGCTCGGGACTGGCGGACCGGGTTTGGCGGGATCAGGGCGGGACGGGGAAAATGGCGGGATCGGGTCAGGCGGGATCGGGATAAGCGGGATTTGCCGAAGTCTCGCCCCGATCCCGATCCCGTCGGGATTGGGATCACGGGCGGTTTTTTTTTTTTTGTACTTAATTTTAAAAAAACATATATATAAAAAACTCAATAATTAAACAAGATGGTGTAATAAAAATATCCCAAGACTGTTTTTGTGTCTCTTATATTATTTAATAGACATATGATTTTTTTGTAATACAAATACAATTGTCAAAATTGCAACTTTGTGGTGTTGTTCAAAAGTTGCAAATTACATAGTAAAATTGCAATTAAAAAAATTACATTCTGAAAAACTTGTTCTAGTTTCTTGATAGTTTCCTGTGGTTCTTCGGTTGGAATTGGTATTTGTTGGTCAAATTGATCTACGTCGCTTCCACCACATTCGGATAAGATTTCATTGTAGTTTTCGGCTTCTTCTTCGTTGATCTCCGGTTGATCGCACCTTCTCCGCTCGTATCCAATCTCTGAATAATACTACAATCTCCAAGCTGTCTCCGGCTAATGAGTGTATGTGCTCTCATATTTGATATCTGCCGGCAGAAAAAGCGCTTTCAGACGCAATTGATGACGCTTGAATGTTCAAAACATCACGGAAATGTCTTCTCATTCCCCCTCCGGTATTTCAGCAAGTCTTCACGTCCTTCTTCATTGAGAACTGTTTGGTACGGTACAGAACCCTGCAAAATAAAAATATCAAACTCACTAATTTGGTTAGTAGTGGTACGGCCGCACATTCTATTTCTGAGGCTTTCAATACTAGCCGCAGAAACAACATGTCTTTTGTGATGTTGTGTTGAAGAAGAAGAAGATGGTATGGAAGCCGGTAGGTTACTAGCATTTTCTTGTTGGTAAAACCTATATACTTTTTTGCATTGGTCTTTTACGCTAGACAACACTTCTTCTTTAGTTTGTTCAATATGTGGTGGGTGATTTGGATTTTTGGGACTTGGAGGTGGTAGTACTTCTATACAATCGTAAATAATTTCAATAAGTGATTTAGTACCGTCTATTTTAATAGTCGAATTTAATACAACACCAATAATATAAATAGTGGGAATAGGAATAAAATATATTTTTATTTTGATAAACATTTTTTTTAATAGCTGCCATATAAGCTGGATTTTTCCATATATTCACTAAGTAATAAAAATATTAGAGTTATATAAAACAACATAGTTGAAATAGTAGGATAATATATACCGAAAAATTCTTTTGTTGCTTGAAAAAAATTCTCTAAAAATACAATAAGTTCGGAAATTTTTACCCAATCACTATCTACAACCATATCAGTTGAATTTTGATTACGAGAGTTAAAAAATAAAGTTATAGGTTTTCTATAGTCATAAGCAACAAGTAGTTGCTCGTATAAAGAATTACACCTAGTGGTACTTCTTCTGGAATTTTTCTATAAGGTAGTTGGCAATCGTGACAAGTTTTTTTATATTCTTTTCTTCGTTGTATTCTATTATTTTTAAAAATAAAATTTATAGCAAATTGTATTTTACTAAGAATGTCTTCAAAAAGTGACAGACCATCCTTTACATTTAAGTTATATATATGGCACGCGTATTTTATATGATAATGATCCGAAAAAGATGGAGTTAAACTATTTTTTAAAATTGTAATAGCGTAATTGTTAGAAGAAGCGTTATCTAATGTAATAGTCATAATTTTATCAGTTATTCCGTAATAATCGCACACTTGATAAATATTTTCTGCAATAAAAGTACAAGTGTGTCTATCATCTATATATCTATACGCTAAGATACATTTTTGCATAGACCATTTATAATCTATCCAATGACAAGTTACCGTTAAATAATCATGGTCGTTAGTACTACGACCTATATCAGAAGTGATAATCACTTTGCCATTAAAATGATATAATGAATAACGTAAATACTGTTGATATTCATGCACGAATTTAAATACATCTCTCTTAACAGTTGATCTAGGAAAACTGTTAAAAGCAGAATTATACATATCTTTAATGTAATGAATAAAACCGGGAGACGAAGGAAATGAAAAAGGCAAACCCTCCACAGCAACTAATTTTGCTATTACTTCCCTATCTCTATGTTTATTGTATTTAGGGCCTACAATCCCCCCCCCCCCCCCGTCATAGGGTTAATTTGACCATGTACTTGGTCCGGGACATTATCAGTATGTGAACCTTGTCCCGATGGAGCGGGCGTTTGCACACCCAGTTTTGAAGCCTCGTATTGGGCATACCTAGCTGGATGAGCCCTTGCTACGTGTCTCATTAAACCCCCCGTCCCACCGTAACATTTTCCAATTTTAAATTTTAAAACATCTTTACAAAATTTACATCTAGCTACTTGATTCTCTACGTCCCTATCAAAAAATGTCCATGCATCTGATTTTAATGGTCGTTTTGCTGGACCTCGCCTCATATTAAGGGGAATAGGAGGAATTTCAGTTGAAGGTGCACTAGTGGGTGTGTTGTCATCTACATTAGTGGGTGTATCATCTAGATCATTGTCTAAATTAAAGTCTTTTTTGAGTTCCAGAAAATAGTTCCTCATCTAAATCTAATGGTATTGTAGGAAAATGTTCAGTATCAACAAAATCATCATGTGTAGGAATAGGATGACTAGAAGAAGTACTCTTGTCCTTGTTGCCCCTACTAGAAGAAGCATGACCCCTACCTGTAAGCATACATTTAAATCCTTCCATTATAAATTTATAATTATACTAATAAATAATTGAAGTAAATGAAATTAAGTGCACTAAATAAAATAAACAGACAATAATAATTTAATGAAGGAACGAATGTACCAAATGCCGACGTGTAATCGAGAGGTTGAAAATTGAAATTTTGCTCGATGGAAGATCCTCAAGCTAGTTGCCAACTTCACTCCCAATTCCCAAATGAATAAATAAAATTGAATATTTAGTAGACAATGTAGACTTGTAGAGAGATAGATTGAGAGATTGTAGGAAGATTTGTGAGAAAGATGAAGAGAAAATGAAGTATTTATAGTTGAAAAATTGGGTTAAAGTGTAAATATAATAACTTATGAGTTAAAAATAAATATTAAGGGGGTAGGGGGGTTGGAGGAGGCCAAAAATGACGGTTGCACAACGGCCAAAATGTAAAATGGTCGTTGGTGCAACGATTATTTTTGCAAAAGGGGAGTTACGGGCGGGATCGGGTCGGGATCGGAATTGGGTCGGGCCTGGCGGGCCTGGGGCGGGCCGGGACGAGACCTTGTCCCGTCCCGGTTCGAGTCCCGATACCGTAATTTTTTTTAAAAATACTCGGGTTCGGGGCGGAACCGGAGCGGTATCGGAGAGGGACCGGGCCGGGACCGGGCCGACCCGAGACCGGGCCGACCCGGTCCACTGGCCAGCCATATTCTTAACTAATATGAAGAACACTTTTGAAACTTAATTTTTCGGGTTATATTTATACTCGAAGCATGATTCTGGTACAAACGTGATTGTTTAGTCATTACATTTTGATGCCACGTGGCAAACTCCATTAGAGTATGTGATAAAACGATTTTTTGTCCAAAATGGTGTTCTTTGAGGGCCAAATCCCATAAATGATTTGTCAGAATTTTGTTAATCAAAATGGTGAAAACGCATTCCTAGTGGAGCATCTTAAGTGTGCGATTTACACGTGTAAAAACAAACAGTCCATTAATATATTTACATTTAAGGTGCTATGCTATCCATGAGCATTCAATGGATATTTCTAACTTTGGAAAAGATCCTACGATAAAACACCTTCAGTGTAAATTTGAAAAATTAATATAAAAGCATAAACAAAGCTCTCTAAAACGACTATATGGTGGATGCTATTGTGTTGTGTGTGAAAATAAAATATCTTCTATTTATAGAAGTCCAAAACTTCCCTTTCAAGAAAAGAATAGATATGATAGAATCTTTTTACACGAAGAAAACCTTTTTGAATTAAAATACAATTATGATAAAATTCAAATAAGATAGAAAATTCAGTTAAATCATAACAAAAAGTACATAAAAGAAGAAAAAAAGTAGAAGAAATATGTTTGAGAAGATTTCAAAAGGTGAAGGTCCTTAGTAAAATTTTGTTGTTTCTATATGTAATGTAAAGACAGCAGTAATAAATAGGGGGAGATGAATGGTGGTCTAACCTCCCTACCTTACCCTTCTTTTCCAAAACGTCCCAAATCTTCTGAATCAAAGGAGTAGGGAAAGAAAATAATTAGAAACGATATTAATAAGACTAATTAAGAAAATGAAGAAAAAGCAAAAAAAAAAAAAAAGAAAAAGAAAAAAGATAAATAGAATCTTTGGTCAAAGATATATGTCACATCACTTTTCTATTGCCTAGTTTTATATTATATATAAATATAAAATCTAGCCCGATACATATATATATTCTCAACTATTCTCCTTTTTACGTTTTTTTTATTAAGACTAAGATTTTCTCCAAAATAAAAAATAAAAACTCTTTCTACCCGCATCTTCTTCTTATTTCTTCATTTTTTTTTCTCTACCGAACTTCAAAACATCAAAACTTTTTCAATCGAAACAAAGAAACTACTACTAAAATTCTCAACCAAAAAAAGATGAACGGAATTGAAAAAAAGAAAAAAGAAATCGGACATCAAGTGGCTTGATAGTTTGAAATTACAATAGGCAGAAGAAGCATTTTTGTTCCACTGTGGCAAGAAAACTACGCGACAATTGATTGCAGACAAGTTATATTTTCAGAGAAAGGCAGTTGTTCTGTCTGACCTAATGGTCTGGGCTCGAGTCATAAAATCAACCATTTATGCTTATGTCATAATATGCTGTTTATATTACACCCCTTGAGATGAGGGTCTTTCTTGAATTGTACATAAACACGAAATATTTTATGCACCAGACCACCCTTGTAAAAACGCAACACAAGTAATATTAATTGTACTGTTACTGTGCAAAGAGCTAACAAAATGCTAGGTCTCTTTCCAGTTGAGTCTTAGGCATGTTCTCTCTCTCCCCCCCCCCCCCCCCCTTGTCTGTTTTAACGCTATATTTTCATTGTTATTATGTAAGTTATTAGTTTATTTGATAACTTGTATCCTCATCAAATTAAAAGCTTAGCATCTAATGATCGATGCAAGCTTGAAGCTCCATAATTAGTTGACATAACAACAATAAATAGACCAATTAAAAAAGGTAGTATAATATATCTGGATCGCAAAATTTAACATCGTTTGTTCGATTCGTATGTAAGCTATTTTTGGTTTAATTACCTCTTGAACTTAGTGGTATGATGGGGATGTTAGATGCCAACGTGACGAAGAATTTTTTAATACACTTTCTTTAGAAGTGAAGAAAACTAAAAAAAAATTAGCTTATAATGGTGTATTTTTTTAACCATTAATTTCCCCATAAACATAAAAAGAGTTTATTTGTTCCAATTATATATTTATTACGTATTTATACAATATACCCTCATTTTCTATTCAAATGAATAAATTGGACAAACAAGGAAAATCTTAGAAAGGTACCTCAATTTGATTATAGAGCTATCCCAAAAGACTTGAGCATACCTCTGACTCTCTTAGTTTTAACTTTTAAATCAACTATAATATATTAAATTATTATAACGTTTGTCCTGAAAAATTGTTTACCTCGTAGTTGCCATGAAACTACAGGTTGACTTTAGGTTCATCTAATGTGTAACTTAAGTTTACATTTAACAAAATATTTTTTCCTTATATCTTAATTTCCTTAGTGTTTGGCTAAAAAACACAAGAAGTTATTTGAGGAAATGTGGATTAAACTATATTTCATAATTTATTATATTCTTTTGGCCTTAATATGCTCAATTATTATCTCAAATTGTTTCCCATTCTTTTAATTTCCTCTCCTCACTTTCCTGAAAGTAGAGATATTTTTCCCTAAGCGAAATGGCAAAGCAATATTCTTCATCTATTTTATTCTTCTATTTCTTTCCGTGGTCTATTTTAAACAGGGAAAAATAAGATTCTACTAAAAGAACATATTCTTTTCTCTTTTTCGATTAAATCATCTAACATTCTGAGTTTATTGCACGATTAATTCGGATTTGTGCCTAGTAAACTTACTAAAAAGGCAAAACTCTTCATATCAAAATGTTCTTCATTTTCAAAATTTGTATTAGTAAATTTCTTACTCTCTTACAATTTGAATTGAAGAAATTGACCTTTTTAAATTTCTTGTATTTTTTTTCTTTCAGATCTCTTATGTATAAAAAATGAAAATTTCTTATAAAAAGATCATCAAATTTTAAAAAAATTGTAAAGGGCTAAAAAGTTATTTATCCGTCTAATTTCCTTTAGCTCATATAATTTCGTAGTTGCGCAACCAACATTGATACTGGTGAATTTATTCCGCGTACCTTAGGTGACGTTTCTTTCGAATTTGTCCAAAACATAAATGTTTGTTTGTACTGTTTTAGCAAAACAATTGTAATCTTTCTTCTTGCAAAAAAAAAAAAAATAATCTCAAACAAACAGTTTAAAGACCCTCCTTCCCCCTTCCCCCCAACACCACACACAAAGGAAGATTTCATGCTTTTCCCTTTTTGGATTACAATTTTTGAATATAAGAAAATGTTCTTTTCAGATCTCTTAAATGTTTTTTCAAATTTCTTATGCGTGAAAAATAAAGATGTCTTGTAAAAAGGTTAAAAAAATTTAAAAAGTTTGTAAAGGGCCAAAAAATCATTTCTCCAAAAATTATTTGGAGAAATGAATATTATTTGAATAGGAAATGTAATTTAAATTTCTTGTCTAGTTCCAAAAATTCAGTACTCAATCAAGATTGTTTTTCAAAAATGATTTATTATATCTATCATTTTAATTTTTTTTTATACTGTCATATATTTTAGTGTGTCATAACATCCAATAACATGTACTATCATTTTTCAAATTATTAATTTCATGAACAGTTAATTTTCACACGGCCTAGCAAATTTTTTATACTTTCATTATATCTTAAAAAGAAAAAAAAACTTCTAAAGTAAGCAAAAGCTAATTCTTTCTTCTTCTGAGGAATCTTTTATATTGTAAAGGTCCGTCCTATTAGTCCGTCCAAATTAACTGTTAAATAAATAACTCTAATAGATAATTGAGTTATTGAGTTAATAATTTATATTTTTGATTAACTACTGAGGTACAAATTTACTATTTTAAGTAATTAGGTTATCTCTTTGTTGGATAACTTTTAAAATCGAACCGTACCACCCATACGAAGCCCTACATGCCACGATAATTTTTCAAAAGGACAAATTTAGTGGGAGCAATTTGCTCTTTTGGGTAGTAACGCGTAGATATTTGTTGTTCTGTTTTCAAACCTGAACATTCAGTCACATCCCGCAATTTACTGATAGTAGTGCTGAAGGATCGGGACTACTATCTCCGAAAATAATCTGTCGTTTACTTATAATATTGCTAACGGGATTACTATCTCAGAATAGTCTTGCGTAAATCGGTAAGGTGGATATAAAAAAAGCCAAAGGATTGTAACTGTACAATACGACGTCGTTTTTTCCTTTCTTAAACCTTGCCCAAAACCCTTCCCAACCTCTTTGGAAGATCCATTTTTAAAAAAACATTGAAACTTTGGGTGAACATATGAGTTGAAAAAGAAGAAAAAACAAAGTGGATTTTTTTTTGAAGAACCCAAAAAAGATTGATTCTTTAAAAAATGAGTAGCTTGATTGGAGGAAAAGTATGTGAAGAATTTACACCAGGGTATTATGGGGTTTGTGCAATTAGTGGAATGCTTAGTGCTGGAACTACTCATCTTGCTATTACCCCTCTTGATGTTCTCAAAGTTAATATGCAGGTACAATTCTTCTTCATTTTTCTAACAACAATTACCATTAATTAATACCCCTTGATCCCAATTTAGCGTGTTACAAATAGAGTGATGATTCAGTCATCTATGATTGTTTTGATCTATTGGAAACAGCCTTTCCCAAGGTAGAGTTAAGGTATGTGTACACTCTACCTGCCCCATACACCACTTGTGTTATTACACTGGGTATGTCGTTGTTGTTGTTATAATCTATTTTTAGTTGCTGTGAAACAATTAGGAGATTTTCTTGAACAATAAATGTGGGGTTAATATGCAGGTACGTTTATCATCATTTCTCTAACAATAATTACTACAATACGCCTTGATACCAATCTAGTGAGTTTTAGACTGAGTTCGAAAAGGTCAAATTTTTGATGATTCAGTCATCTATGATTGAGTTGCAAATTTTGTTTTTTAAACGGATTTTTTTGGTTAAAGAATCTATTTCTTGTTGCTGTGGAACAATTAGGAGATTTTCTTGTAGAAAAATATGGGGTTTTGCATATAGGGGTTAATATGCAGGTACATTTATCATCATTTTTATATCTATAATCACTATAATACCCTTGATCCCAATATGGAGAGTTAGGGACAAAGTTCGAAAAGGTCAAATCTTTTGATGATTCCGTCATCTATGATTGACTTGCGAAAATTTCATTTTGAACTGAATTCTTTCTTGTTAAAGAATCATTTTTTGGTTGCTCTAGAACAAGTTAGTATGCAGGTACATTTTATCATCATTTTTCTAACAATAATTACTACTAATGCCCCTTGATCCCAATTTAGTGTGTCATAGACAGAGTTCGAAAAGGTCAAATCTTTGATGATTCCGTCATCTATGATTGAGTTGTGAAAACTTATGGATAGGTATCCTACCTCTGAACCAAACTCTTGTTGGTTAAGAATCTTTTTTTTGGCTGCTCTGGAACAATTAGGAGATTCTATAGAAAAAATACGGGGTTTAATTCGGTGATTTTCAGTGTTTAATTCGGCATTATTTGGATATTGTAAATAAACTAATTTTACAGACTTTGGGACTAGTAGTAATGTGAGGAACTTCGTATAGGCACATAGTTGATCACTTCTTTAATAATAGTAGCAATTAATAGTGCAATCATTTTGGGGTTAATGTTTTCCTGTCAATTTCATTGATTAAGATTATGCTTTGTAGTTTTTAAGATTTTCTTTTGGCGTCTTTATTTGTCATTTATTGCTAAATTTGCATTTGTGAATGATGTTTTTTTCTTTTCGTAGGATTTGGGGTGTGTTTCTTCATCATTTTTCTGACAACAACAACGACTACTACCCCTTGATCCCAAATTAGTTTGATTTTCAATGTTAATTCGGCTTTATTTGGATTTATCATAAATAAACTAATTTTACAGACTTGGGGACTAGTAGTAATGTGAGCAAGCTCGTATAGGCACATAGTTGAGCACTTCTTTAATAGTAGTAAATAACATTGCAATCATTTTGAGGTTAATATTTTCCTGTCAATTTCATTGATTAATATTACTCTCGGTAGCGTAAAAGTTTTCTGTTGGCGTCTTTATTGGTCATTTATCACCAAAATTGGAACTCTGAATAATGTTTCATTTTGCCGGGGTGAGAAGGCTGAGATTTTTGTTGGTCGTCTTTTTGCCAGAATTTGGGTCTCAACTAAATTTAGTGTTGCATTTGTGATCTCCTATACAGAAAATACTAAGATAAAAAGTTGGCTGTTGCTACTGAATGTAGATCTTCAAAATGTGTAAATACCCAAAAAGTCGAATTATTTAGCATTTGAATGATGCGTGAACAGAGAGAATTGATACAGAGGATTATATAGCTGACCCCAACTAATTTGGAATTCTGATGCATAGTTGATTGATTAATTGATTGGTGTACCTGTCAATCCCCTTTTGATTGGTATAGTTGCTCTTTCATGAAATACTGTTTGTATTTTGTAACTTGTAGGTGCATCCTATCAAGTACAATAGCATTTCCACGTGCTTTACGACTTTGTTGAGAGAACAAGGTCCCTCGGCCTTTTCGCGAGGCTGGGCTGGAAAGTTTTTTGGCTATGGTGTTCAGGGTGCTTGTAGATTTGGTCTGTACGAATACTTTAAGAAAGTTTACTCAAATATACTGGTCGATCAGAACAAGAGTTTGATATTTCTCGCTAGCAGTGCATCAGCTGAATTAATTGCTAATGTAGCTCTTTGCCCGTTTGAGGCCATTAAAGTTCGTGTGCAAGCTCAGCCTCATTTCGCGAAAGGCCTCTCTGATGGTTTTCCGAGAATATATGCATCAGAAGGCCTCCATGGGTACGAACCCAACCATGTACTTTTCCCCCAGAAAATGACAAAAATGGTCCCTTGTGTTTGAGGGTAGGTTCAAAATAGTTCCTTAAGTATGCATTTAACAGTTTTGGTCCGCTAAAGTTTGCGAAAGTATTTTCTTATTCTTAGATTTCTATTACTACCTAATGTTTCTTTAGCTTTGATTATCTTATTATCTTGTTGTTGTTTTTGCTTGTTGTTACTACCTCTTTTTCGTCTTTCCTTGAGCCGAGGGTCTATAGGAAACGTCTCTACCTTCTCAAGGTAGGTGTAAGGTCTGCATACATACTACCCTCCCTAGATCCCACTTGTGGGATTACATTGGGTTTGTTGTTGTTGTTGTAAGTTTGTGAAAAGTAAAAACTTTGTCTTCATCAAATATTTGCCAAACTCTGTCGGTTAGATGTGACGGTAACTATGAGAAAAAGGAAATTAGCAGGAACTCACATTTAGAGGTACAATTTTTTGTAGTTTCTGCTATTTTTAATTTATTTCTAGTGTCTGGTGCAACTTTTTGAAGTGTAATTTTGCCTTTTTTGTATCTTTTTAGTTTCTAGTGTAGTTTTGTGTTGCATATTTTAGGATTTGATGTATTTATAGTTAATTTTCTTTTTATAGTTCTCATCAAATCTAACGGACAATGTTTAGTAAATATTTGGCGGTGACTAAAAGTGTTAACTTTTGGCAAACTTAAAGGACCAAAACTGTTAGATGTATACTGCACAGACTATTTTGAACCAACCCTCAAAAATAAGGGACCATTTTTGTCATTTTCTCTATCATTTCTTCGTATTGACTATCTCTACAATTCCTTTTCCTAATTTCAGGTTATACAGGGGGCTTATTCCGCTACTGGGCCGTAATATACCATGTACCTCTCAGTCCTTGACACTCTATTCAGTTATTGTAAATTTGTATATATATCCAATGAAATTATGTACATATATACACATGATGCAGCATGTGGATTTTTGAGGTTTAAAGAACTTAATAAATTGACTATTCTGAAGTTTGTAGCCACGTTGAACTGTTTTTATCATCTATATGAAGCAGCATTATTAGCTTTAAGTTAAAATCTAACTGAAATGCATAGCAAGGCTATACAAGATCATTTTGTGCAACAGATATTGAAGTTTAAGCAGGTGTTTAGACACAGATTTAATTGAAATTTGAAAAAAAAGAGTTGTTGAAGTTGAAGTTTGAAATGGTATTTGGAAGTTAAAGTTGTGTTTGAACGTGCATTTCTCTTGAAGAAAAATTTAAAGTTTTGAGTGAATAATTTCATTGTTTTTCAAATTTGAGAAACTCATCTTCAAAAACTGCCCAAAAACTCATATTTTCTTTAACTAGACAATGTTTTGAATTTCTTGTTTCAAGGAAAGGAAAAGCTTTTATGTCCAAACGGCTCCCAAATAGAAAATTGACTCCACCTTGTGTTATTTCTAATCTTTGTCTAGTTGAGTGGTGGTATTTACAGAGAAATTAATGACTATTAGCTTTACTGCTGCATTTTAAATTCTTTAGGTTTTTTCAGTAGAATGGTATGTTCAACGTAGTTAATGTTGGTTATTCTTTTTGTATAAGGATTTTATGTTGGTTATTCATTTTATTCTGGCTATTTGTTTGCAGTCTCAATAGTTATGTTCTCAACCTTTGAGCATACAGTGAATTTTCTTTATAAAAAATTAATCCAGAAAAGGAGGGAAGATTGTTCAAAAGCTCAGCAGCTCACCGTAACTTGTTTAGCTGGATATGCTGCTGGATCTGTTGGTAGTATTATTTCTAACCCGGCTGACAACATTGTTTCTTCTCTTAACAACAAGAAGGCCAGTAGCCTAAAGCTGGTAAAATCTCTTAACTTTTACCCACACCCTAAAATAAATAAATACCCCTCCGTCCCAATTTATGTGAAGGTGTTTGACTGGACATAAATTTTAAGAAAGAAATCAAGACTTTTAAAACTTGTGGTCTAAAACAAGGAGAAATGTGTGGCTATAAATCTTTTCATTAAGGGTAAAATGGGAATTTAGAGTTAAATTATTGGTAAATATAGAAATGTGTCATTCTTTTTGGGACTGGTTAAAAAGGAAAGTCTGTCACATAAATGATGGAGGGAGTATAAACACAAAGATGAAAGCAAAAAGTAACTACAAAAAGAAAAGAGATGTCTACTACAACACTTCTCATGCTTGCTTCATTTCTAATTTTACCCTGTTTACCTTTTCAGGCTGTTAAGAAAATTGGGTTTCTTAATTTGTTTACAAGAAGTCTTCCTATTAGGATAATGCTAGTTGGACCGGTTGTGACTTTGCAATGGTTGTTCTACGACTCCATTAAAATATTAAGTGGATTGTAAGTGTTGTTTCCATAGTCATATATAGCTAATTGGTACATGAGATGATTCAACTTCCCTTTTCAACTTTCACTTTCCCTATATTGCGTTTTTCGCATGAACTTATGGCATGTGATTTCTTGTTATTTGGACATGCATCTTCTCAATGGAAGGGCATGAGAGTTATCAGTTACAACTATTATAAATGTGAACTGTTTATCTTGCTTCTCATGAATTGATCGATTATATGGTTTTTGACCAATTATAACTTATATGGTATAGAAGGGGTTTGTCCAATTGCAAATTACTCTATTGGTATGGAGGATTGAATCTTTTTTGTTGAGAACCATATTCTGGTGTAGATTCTCTTCTTTTTGGTATACTGCTTGTCTGCGGGGTTTCCCCAATTGTTAATAATATACTTTACCTTAACACGAAAAAAAGTATGAACGACCCACAAGAAACTCGAAAATTGATGGCAATCACTCTCACTAGGCAAATGTGCACTCAAGCATGTAAAATGTACATTCAAATTGAACTTATCCAAATAACTTAAGTCTTCTTGCAAATGGAACATAAGCAACAAAAACAGGAAAAGGCACAAAAATTTATAAACTAAAGATTGTCATGGTCAGGTGCCTTACACCTACGATGTTGTATGAGAGATACTTAGTGGGAGGGTGCAGTGGCTGATATTCTAAAAGAGTGCAATAGGTATCATCTCTCTTGGTCCATAAAGTCTCTGTGTATCACTTGGAGAAACTTCTCTAGGTGAGCACCCAAGGGTGTGGCTTGGTCAATGAAGTGAGTTGAGAACCATGAGGTCTCAAGTTCAAACCCTGCAGAGGCAAAAACATTAGGTGATTTCATCCCGGTACTTGTGTTGATGGAAGGTAACATGTACCCTGTGGAATTAGTCGAGGTGCACGCAAGCTGGCCTAGACACCGCGGTTATAAAAAAAATCTCTAGTTGCCAAATTGCTAACCAGGTATTGACAGTATGACAAAGTTAACTTCCGTAAAGCCATTTCTGCAATGTACACATAATAAATAATCCTAGGAGACTAATACAAGCTATGAGATTTTTTTTTCTTTTATAAAACCAAGCTTGGAGAAGCCTTTAGTTAATACACTTCCAAAACATAGTAGCATTATCCAGAAGAATCCCGTCAAACCAGTAATATCTATATTTTCGTTTTTTCAATTTTCATGCCTTATGCTACATTCACTCTTAGTATTGTGTTTAAGCTTGTTGAGTTAGATAGTTGTCCCATATGGGTTATTTAAGGGGCCTTCTAATATGAAGGTTTTAGCCTACTTCATCTATTGGTTGGATTATCAGATTCTTCTGCGTGGTATCAGAGCCGACTTAGCATAAGCTAATTTTCACACCGGAAAATCCATGTTAAAGTTTACGTGTGAACCCTAAAATAGGGTAACACTGCAGGAACATATTGAGTTAGTTGGTCACATGGGTTGTGTAAGAGCTTCCAAAGGGGTTTATGAAGGTTTTGAAGTACTCTTATCAATTGCCTTAAAGTTTTGGTGGTATGCTCAGATTCTATCACAAAGTCAAAGCAGACATTCAAGTTAAGATAGATGGAATTCATGTTTTAGATTGATTCTCATAGTGAAAAAATCTACTAGGATATTTGTTTTTTTGGTAACTTAAAGACTTCTTTTCGAAATGCTTTGTCTTGCCTTCTATAGTATGCTCTCGTTATTTCCTTTTTGACCTGCTTTGGTATGCTTTCTCTTGAGCCGAGGGTCTATCAGAAACAACCTCTCTATTTCCCAAGGTAGAGGTAAGGTTTGTGTACACTCTACTCTCCCAAACCCCACTTGTGTGATTACACTGGGTATGTTGTTGTTGTTGTTGTTGGTAACGTAAGACTTCAATTGATCACCAAAGTAGCTTTACAAAACCATAGCTCAGCCATGAGCCACCACAGCTAGCTAATCAAATAACTAAAATTAAAAAATCCTAATAGCACAAGAGCTACTCAACTATAGCATATTATTTTGCAGTACACTCATGATTCTAGGTGAGCTCTAACATTGCAAATGTATGCAATCTCTATGGCAATGTTGTCCCATCCTCTGTTTGTTTTCTAAATGACTCATTGTTTCCTTTCTATCCAAATGAAGTGAACACATTCCGTATACAATCTACTAGGATATTTATTTCGCTTATTCTTCTGAATTTTCCTGTCACTGGAATTCACTGCTTCTTTCTAGCAGGTAAGAGTCTCGCAAATTCTTTGACTAATAATGTGTTAGCTATTATCAATGTATCGTCAATTTGGATAACTGATCAACAGAGATTGTCCTTGAGTTAATACTCAATAGAACAATATCGTGTTTTTAGAATGATACTCAAAATCGCGGGATTACACTGGATATGTTGTTGTTGTTACTGAACAGAACAAAACCGTATTTGCTTTGCCTTTCATATTGCCCAAATGCTTGGCTTGATATTTCACATGTATATTTTGTAGGCCAACCAGTGGACATTTAGTCAAAGATACAGAGGAAGAGGAAAAGGCTCAAAGTCATTCAAGATGAAAACTGCAATGCATCAGTCTATGGATATAATGAGCATGCAAATACTCTTGAACCTAATTTAGCAAATAGGGTGAACTAGCGACCCTCTTAACTGTTTTGGGAAATGCTTGATCATTTACCAACAAATAAATCGACGTACATTGTACAGGCCATTTTCTTTTATCAGCAATTAGCTCTCTTTGCTGGTTCTAGAGTGGGACACTGACTATTTTGAGCTACCTGAAGAAGGTGAAGTTTTTTTTCGTTAGAAGAGAGGGTTTCTCTCGGTGATGCACTAACTTATACAACGTTGCAGAAGTTGTCTGTGACACATAATTCATAAAGGATTTAAGGAATTCCGCCAGCTAGAACCATAGTTCTGGCTGTCGGGTTTTTGATGAACTGCTCTCTTACGAACAAAAATGTTGTTGACTGTTTTTTGAGTATGTTATATTTTTCGGCATCTGACAAATTTTACTATAACAACAACATACCCAGTGTAATTTTGGGGTCTGGGAGGGTAAGATGTATGTAGACCTTACCTCTACTTTTGTAGAGTGGAGAGGCCGTTTCGGATAAACCCTCGGCTAAAAAGAATGTAGTCAATTTTCATAAAGCATGATGAACTCATCTGATTTGTATGATCTTAACATCACTCTATGTTCAAGTGAGCACCTTATTTGTTAATTTGTTGCTTTAAAGTTTGAATCCATTTTGTAAAGATCGTATACTGGGAGATATTGACACAAGTTCTTCCAAGAGGTTTCAGCTCTGTTCTTTTAATTACGAAATATTGGGGTAAGTGCATATGTGGAGTAGTTGACTTGATTTTGGGAACACCATTAAATAGCCACGGCGTATAAGAATTTGCGTCTTTATCCACTTGGGAACCAACTTCAGGCATATGCGACTGAAGTTGCAAAAAAATTGTGTATGAAGTTTGGCATCAAACTTTCGACATGTTTGTCTTAAGTTTGGATTGTCAAGGCCAAACTTCTAATATTTTTGCCTGAAATTTGGCTTTTAAACATGTTCATCTGAATTTTCAAGTATGTATCTTCAAAAGTGAGTAGTTTTTCCGAAGTTTGAATTGTCAATTTTCATCTCTGTCAATGTTTTCAAGCTTTTTCAATAGCGTGATTTAAATTTAATTTGTATATTTGAAATTCGACTCATTTCTTCAAGCTTGCAACAAGAATTTTACTGCTAAAACCCTTAAATGGCGTTGTGCAAATAGGCTACGGAAGGGGAAAGAACAAGAAAGATTATGCCAAAGGTGAAGTTGCAAAGCCAAATGGTTGACCAGTTAATGTGGACACATTATTTCTCCCATGACCCTAAAATGTCCAACAAGCTGTTTCGTGCACGAACTAGTGCATGTGCTCGTGTAACAGTGCATTTTTTTCTCCACATGTGTACATGTCGTTCATAACCCAAAATTGCATGAGATGAATCAAGAAAACGCAGTGATGATCACGTGTCGGCCCGATATGTTCATTGGTCAATCACGTGAAAATTCTTTTTGATAATGAATTATTTGCAATAAAATTTGAATATTTGAAAATAACTGCAAATCACAAACAAAATATATTGGAACAGAGATTTTATTGATGAATATTGCGAGTACAATTTTGTTTATTCTCTTGATTCTTCTCTCTAGATTAACTCCGTGATTCGAGGGCTGAAGCGGCATGTTTCTCGAACTAGGATGATATAGGCCTCCTTGGGTTATCTCCAAGGATTTTGTGGATCTTCTTGAAGTATTTTATTATCACGAAGAGTCTGGACGCATCTTGATCTCTTTGTGATTATTTCATGACTTTATAGAACTTTTGAGATGCCTCTTTAAGAAAATATGTGTCCCTTTATATAGGAGTGAGCTAGATTTAGAATAGAGCAACCTCCAAGAAACTCTTACAGAACTTAAAGTTTGAAGATGGGTTGGACGAGTCCTACAAAATTTCAATTTCTACGTGGATAATAACAAACTTAAACATGTGACTCTTCAACACGATCCCCTATGTGTCACATGAAAATTCCTTTTGAGTGGTACTATTTATTTATTACCACAAATGAACGAGGAAATGAAGTGATGTTTTCCGGTCGGTCAAGTCAAGAATGAAATTATAGACGAGATGGTTCAATTGGACCTAAGAAACATAGCTGGAGAGTGAGCATTTTTTTTAGGCAGAGATATATCGAGACCGAGACCCCCTGAATTTGGCGATTTTTATTCAGTACACACCTAAATTTTACATTGATCTAATTAGACCCAACTAAATTCATAATATGATAGGCATGATCACGCGCTGCCACATGAATTTTTTCATCAATAAGACATTTTTAAGGATAAAATATATATATTTTACCTTTTTAAGTTCACCAATTTTTAAATCATCTTTTTCGAGCCAAATATGTATAAAAACTTAAACAACAATAATTTGCCTATAATTTTTTTATTTGACTAAAGATAATGAAATTATAATCAAGTTATTTTTATATATTTGACCAGGAAAAAGAAAAAATATGCAGTTAGAATAAATAATCATTGCATTTAAAAAATAAATAAATAGAATCTCAACCATATATTTTACGAATTTGACCCAAAAGAATAATGCACAATTAAAATAAATAGTCATTGCATGAAAAAGAAAAATACACAATTTTATTTCGGTAGAAAACCGTCTAAGCTTTATTACTTTTGCTAAACCTTCTTTTTATTTGGCTACAATAAAAATAGTTTCAACTAAATTCTGTAGGTTTGAATCCAAAAAAATAAAATAAAAAAATACATAGTTGAAATGAATAATCATTATATTGATTATGTGGTAATTAATAGTTGAAAAATACCTCATTTGGAAGCCGATTTTTTATTTTTCACCCTTCTAGCGCCTAAAAGAGAGTGTATTCACGCTCTTTGCACATCAACATCTAGGGGGTCGAGGTTATCATATTACCAAGTTTAGAGTGGCAATTAAACCAACACATAGTTTAAGTGTGCACTAAATAAAAGATGACAAGTTCAAGGAGGTCCCAAATCATTCTGCCTTTTTTTACTTAATTACCACCCCAACACTAATCTACCGCTAAAAATGATATGTCCCCGCTTAATTAACTCCTTAAAATAATGCTAGTTTACAAATCGGCGTAGTTAATTCACACCTAAATGTGAGAAAAATTAGGTTAATTACGGATTACCTCTATTCGAATTGCTTCTATCAATTCATATCCATCTCCACTTGTGACCAAGTTTGAATTCGCTTCTTCTATATCTTGTATAATTGTACTTTATATTCTTCATCATTTTAATTGCCCAATAATTGTTCCAATAAGACAAAAGACCTAAATCACACATTAGGTTATTGCCCCATTTGATACAAGAAAGACAAAACTTAAGGAGTCATGCATATTTAGTAGCGAAGATATAAAACAATTGATTTAACAATAAATAAAAACATAAAGTAGATTGCAAATGACAAATTTTAAGTATCATATAATATGATGTATATCGTATGGTTGACAATCAATATAAGCTAACTGTCCATCATGAATACGACATATGTGGTACTCCATTAAAATGGCACATCTAGGTTCTTTTGCGAAAGAAACATAAGTACTATATCAATTGAGATTTGGCTTCTTAAATTTTTGACACACATTTAAATGACTCAAATGTGATTTTGAAATATTTAACTGGAATGAAGATAATATCAACCACATATTACTCTTTCATGAAAAAAACATATCAATTAAGATTTGGCTTGTTACTTCATGGCTTTGATTTTTCAAATCATATTATGACATTAATAATATTCACATGTTTTTCACCTACAAAATGGTTAGTTAGCTTGAAATGGCCATAAGAACCAAATAGATATACATTGGGTTAAGGCCACTCATTATAGAAAAATAAGTATCTATAAAAATTTGCTCAATTTTAAAAAATTAATATTTCTCAGAGAAACATATAAATGTAAATTGATGAATGATTTTTCAGGTGTTTACATCAAACCAATGAACAATGCATAACATGTGTTAGACGAACATGCACAACTATCACTTAATAATAATTAATTAATGTATATTTTTACTTAATTAAATCACTTAACTACTGTTAGTTGCGTTGGTTTGATGTAAACACATACTCAACTAAGTTTTTATCATCTTCCAGGTCCCTTAATTTGCAAAGAAACAGATTTAGAAAAATTAACGTAAAAATAGACACTTCCGACCTTCTTACAAGTAGAGTAAGTATTATTATGATTAGAATTAAAAAAAAAACTTCAGATTCCAAATCATTTAGACCAATATTTGTATACTGAAAAGTATATATAAAGAAAAAAAAGTTAGTCTAGCGACTAGCTAGTTGAATATTTATTTTATTATTTTCAAAATTAAAATTAAGAAGTTTTTAAAAAATATGTACTCTCTTTGTCTCAATTTATATGACACACTTTTCTTTTTAGTCAGTGTTAAGAGTCCCACATCGGAAATGGAATGAGAACATGAACTCCTTATATGAACTTGGACAATCCTTATCCTACAAGCTAGCTTTTGGGTTGAGTTAGACCCAATATCCATTCTTTACATTGTATCTGAGTCTTACCCATTCCAATTTTTTGTTCACCGATGTTGGGCCCCCAAATTATGTTGTCCACGCTCCAGTTAACGAGGTATGGGCGTGCGGGGGAGTGTTAAGAGTCCCACATCGAAAATGGAATGGGAACATGGACTCATTATATGGACTTGGACAATCCTCACCCTACAAGCTAACTTTTGGGGTTGAATTAGGCCAAGATTCATTCTTTACAGTCAATCTAAAAAAGAATGACATATTTTCTTATTTGACAACAATCTAACTTTATAATTTACCTTTCTTATAATCACACAAACATTTTTGCCTTATTTTAGACCATAAGATTCAAAGGTATTCCTTTATTTCTTAAACTTCATAATCAGTCAAATTATATCATATAAATTGGGACGGAGGAAGTAGTACATTTTTATTCAACCTTTTGCTCGATTATAGTGATAACTGATAATTAGGTCTCAACAACTTGGGAGTGATCTAATAATTGAATTTTTTTCAATCAACTTATAATAAAGTTGAAATCAGGAAAAAGAAGAAAACGAAAAATCAAAGAGTTCAATGTATCTCCAGGAAATGACATTTCACAAACTGTCTGTTTTCGCTAACTGATTGTACATGGCTGATAAATATTAATTTTGTTAAATATTATTAAGTGTTAAAGTTGATTTATAAATAAACAAAGTTATGTGTTTAGATTGAAGTGTTGATACTTATAATAAACCATTGATGTGTTTGAAAAATAAAAGCGAATAAGTTATTCATTGTTGACTAAAAGACTCTTAAATTTCTTATAAGAAGTTATATATTTTAACGTATTTTTCTAAGGAAAAGCAGGATCAACAACTGTGGAACGTCGGCGGGGAAGTTAGGAGTTTTATATTGGAAAAGTTATTTTGAGGATTTGAGAAAAGATTAAGTATATAATAATAAAATATCTAATCAAACTAGAAATATTTATAAGCTGAAAAGTCACAACTGTGCATGACCTTTTTGGCTGATTTTAGCTAATAAATATTTGCTTTATAAGAAGTTGGGTATTTATCAAACACATAGATTAAGCAACAGACGTTTATAAACCAATTTAATCAGCTTATAAACCAGCTCAAACACCCTTGTATGTCATTCAAAATTTCAGCACGTTTGAAAGTAGATTTAATAGATTTTATCATAAGAGTATGTTTAAACTATATTTTTTTCTCTCTTTCTTAAACGTCTCAATTAACAGTCCATTAATTGAAATAGTGAATATAAAATTTAAGCACTACACTATTCTTGTTTTTTTCTAAAATATCGAATATTTTAGAACAAAATTCGACTTGTCAAAATAACTCCTTCAATGTTTGGTACCCGAGGTAGCGTATCATTCATATGATTCTCTTTATTTATCTACCTTCTTTTTATATTTTCTGGTATCTATAGTTGATCAATCAATTTTCCGTAGAATTTCAGCCAATAATAATGGTATTAATTAAAGGATAATGATATAAAGTCAAAACAAGTGGAGTAGTAGAAGTATAACTAACTAAGAGTTTAAGTTATCGACGCTCACGCTATCAATGCAAAAAAGATGTTTACACTATATTAAGTCCATATTTATAAGTAAATATTCTTAAAATGTGAGATTTATATTCTTGAAAATAACAAAATTACGTGCTATAACATGTAAAAGTGACATGACGACAGAGGCAAAGCTAGATAACATTTTACGGGTTCGGTCGAACTCAGTAGTTTTGGTCCAAATTTTGTATTGGTCTATAGGAATTTATTGAATATGTACAAATTATTAATTTAGAACCTAGAAATTTAATAGGACGAGAACTCTAAACCCATCATTTAAGATAATATAAAAAATTCTTATACAATATATATATATATATATATCCAACGTAAACTCGTTAAATAAACCTAAAATAATAGACATAAGATGATAATTAATTGTGGGAGCAAGCGTGCATCGCGAGATATGAAAAGATTTTTAGTTGTAATGACTTTTAAATTTTGCGTACTTAATTTTCACCAAAAAAAAAAGTTCATTAAACAGTTGATACGCATAGCCGCCATACGCATGCACTGCATGCATTTCTCATGTAAATCGAAAGTCTTCTTTTAATGACTTTATGTAAACTCGATCAAATTTTCGACCACTCAAATTGATACCGTTAAGATAAAGAAAGTAATATTTTAATCAAGTGGTTTATCTTTTTTCAAATTGAACATTATTATCGAAAAAGAAAAAATTAAGAAAGGGAAAAAGATTGAAGCAGGCTAAATTTCAGAGGCATAATAGTATAATAAAGGACTGTGGAATCATAAAAATCAAGGAGTTATTTAATAACACAACATAGCATGGAATCATAAAAATCAAGAGCTCGTTTGGTTGTGAAACAAGTTATTCCGGGATCCCATCCTCGATGTAGGATAAAATAATTTAAAGTAGTATTTTTGCTATTCTAAACTCTTTTGCCTGATTGCTTGCAATTTTCATTGACTGATTGTAGTTTAGTTTGAAATAATTCACCGATTAATCCTGCAAATACTTTGTCTATTACACCTGCAACTGCTAATACCTCATTCTGTACTTGTTTTTCATGAAGATGATTACACACATCCATGTCACCATCTCTATGTTCATCCATCAGATGTGCTTGGAGACTCTTTGGTTCCTTGGTACAGGATATGAAAGTTGGAGACGAAATATTTTAGTTGGCTTTATCAGTAAGGAATAAACTAGATCTAATTGATGGTACTTCTCAAAGACTAGGGATCTCCTTTAGCTAGACAATGGCGAAGGTGCAATGGCTTTGTCATTTTTTGGTTGACAAATTTCCTCACCAAAGATATTGCCCGTAGTGTCGAATACTCAGAACTGGCCAAGGATATTTGGGTTGAACTAGAAGATAAATATGATAAGACATATGCTGCTAGGATTTTTGAACTAAAAAAGAATTTAGCTCACATTTCTCAAGGTCCTCTTGACATTGCCTCATACTTCAACAAAATTAAGTATGATAAGACATATGCTTTGCAAGGGAGTTACTCAATAAAATTATTGAACCACTTATATTTTTCTTTCAGTAAAAGAAGGCTACATTTTTTGTGTTGTGGTTTGCTAGGCCGAGCGCCCGAGGTAAGTGAGTTATGCGAAGGAATGTCTATTTGACAATATGAAAATGAGAAATATATTTGTTTTTCAAAAAAATTTAACTTGTACACAGATACAACAGGTTTTTCCTAAATTCATGTGATTCGTCTTCGTGATTTCCATTTCATCAGGCATGCAAAATAATTTGACTTCCCAAAAGGGATATCAAAAGAAAGAGTATCGCTAATTTTTTTTATTGTGGATATAAATATATACGTAATTCGCCTCCGAATATTAATAACAGTAGGCTGGTTTGCTTTTCGGCAATTAAATAAATCAATATCGATTGGTATTGATTTGCGTTAGGTTCGAATATTTCCATCCCCGCCTAATCAGTCAAAATGAGTTATTCTCATTTTCTTCTTCGAAGCACTCACTAAGTTACTTGTAAAATCTCAATCTCTCTCATACACTGAAAATTATTTATGTATCTACATCGATTAAAGATTCAACTTTTCCCAAAAAAAATAAGAATTAAGCAGTACATTTTTGAATTACTTACTGAGTGATTTCCCATAACAATTTCAATTCTGTACAACGTAATAGAGTCAATGCATGACTGCACATTTCTTCGTTTTTGTCTCCCTCTATCTTATCCTATAAACCCGTTAAATAATAAAAATCTATGTGCCAGACTTCACATAAGTACCCAGATTTGAAAAGATTTAAATTCTTTATAAGGAAAAATAGCGAACTTTAAATATTTTGTTATTGCATTATTTTGATTTTTGTTTCTATAATATTTAGTGATCATATTTAACCTTTAATCAAACTGAATTTACAAATTTTCATTTGAGTATTATTTTTTTCGTAAAATTTGCAAAAAGGTGGAAGTTCATATACAATAGTTTAGGGGGGAAAAGGTTACCGTTCAAATAGAAGTATCACGAGTTCTATTTTCTTCTTAATGTTTAAGTTACATATATGTAGTTAGTGTAAACAACCTCTGACAGAAATACAAGGTAAGAATTGCGCTAAATGCACCTTGTGATCCGCCTTTCTTTCCGATCCCGCGCATATACTGAAAGCTTAGCTTAGTGCACCGGGCTGCCCTTTTATATGTAGATAGTGTAAACAATTTTGTGTTCATTATTGTCTAACTGAACTTTTTCTGCTCTCTCGTTGACTATGTAAAGACGATTAGTGAGGTAAAGATAAGTAATGGTTATTCCATATTTCACCTTTAAAATGTCTGGATAAAGCTACGTTGGAACTTGTATGGAATTAAGAAGAAATAAAGTGATCAACGAACAGAAAATTCGAATCAAAGGTTGCAACTTTTCACAAAGGTTGCAACTTTTCAGAACAATTACAACATTTGGTATGAATGGATGTAACTATTCATATGCTACTCTATATAAAGAATGTTGATCACTTGGTTGGAAGCATATACAACAAGACAGAACAAACTACAATCGATCAGTTTTTCACAATTAATGATTTAAGATTGTGGCTTCTACTTCTTCTTCAAAACAAGTTTCTGAAAAACACATATAGTAAATTCGCCAGAAGTGAAGTTCTTGTGCTAGAACTCTCACTTAGATAGTTGTATCCTCTAGACAGACGTCCGTAAAAGCTGACAGACAAGTGGGGGCGAATTTTTGTCTTAGGACAACTTTGCATCAAGCGAGGCCTCTATCGACACCAAGTTAGTATGTATTTTCAATTTGCTGAATTCATTGTTGTTGATTTCAAGTTATTTTGAGTTACCATTATATTATTGTGCTCAATTCATTTCATCATTGATGATACTAGATTGACACTAACAAGCTATTTATTAATAGAATTTGGGTAATCACCGAAAGAGAAATCTTATAGAAACAAAAAAGAAAATATTGAGGTTTGAAGCATAAAAGCAGATTATTCAGCAAAAAAATTGTTGTATTCCTGTTTGAGTCTACTCTCACATTCCACTTTAGCAGTCAACTTGACTAAAATAAACTGAAACCAAGCCTTTTTTTATTATTGTTGTTATAATTTTTTTATTACAGCTCGATTTATGTGAGTCTTATATTCCTAGTCCTGATTTTAGATATTAAAAGAAAGGTTGCTATAGGTGATGAGCGAAAACAGTTAGTAAAATTGACTAAATAAATATCTATAAAAATATTTAATTATCATAGTGTTAGGTAGTTTGTACACACCTCTCGACTCTATTAAGTACCTATGACAATTGTCTAAATATTTACTTCATTCGACCCCAAAATAAAAACTACAATTTAAATGAATAGAAATAAATGACCTCATAAAAATTTCATGTATTATATTTATCTATTATCCATGTTATTTTTTATTTATTTCACTGAAAAGTGTCATTTAACTAGAATAACATTTGTAAAAGATTATACAATCTCCTAAAACGAATATAACAAATAGAATTAAGAATATTTAAATAGTCGATCTCTACTAGATTAAGATTGTAATCTAATTTAATTGATTACCCGTCATCAGAGTATGGCCTACACAATTAAGTAGGTGATAATCACGAAAGTTTAGTGGTGTGTTCGGTATGGAGGAAAATGTTTTTCACGTAAAATGTTGTCTTGGAAAATAAGTGAATTTCTACTTATTTTCTCACATTCGTTTGGTTAGTGAAAAATAAGTGAATTTATTTTCTCATGTTCGGTTGGTTAGTAAAAAATATTTTTAAGAAAATACTCACTGAAGCCCCACTTTCATTAGGGAAATCATTTTCCCCATTTGTGAGGAACTTGTTTTCCTAAAGAAAATATTTTCAAAATTTTTGACCAAACGAATATGAGAAAATTGGAAAATATTTTTCTCCATACCGAACACACCCGAGGTGTTAAGAAATAGGAAATTTTACATGCTATAGCTAACTATAAGATATATTTAAGTATAACAACTATAATTTAAATTTATTACTACTACAAAGTTTAAACAATAAATGAAGACTTTTGAAATGTGTTGTCGAAAATAAGCCTTAGATATTTTTGTGACTATACATCATCTCATATAAGTTAGATTGTTTCTAAATATAGAAATGTGTTAATCTTTTTGGGACAAACTAATAAGAAAACTACGATAATTTTTTTGAAACGGAGGGATTATTGATATTTCTGCTGGTAATAATCAAAGTAATTTTTTTATCAAAAAGAAAGATCTGACTAAGTTGATTTTCTTAAAATTACTTTGTAATTTGTATTATCAAAGAATAAAATCATGATTTTTTCCCTACCAAAAACAAAAACAGTAAAAAAAACATTTAATTGTTATGAATTCATTGTATTCATTAATTGAGAGTGAATGTCATTTAGATATATATGTATGTTATTAATTGTTATTTAACTTATCTTATTAATACTCTCATAAAGATGTGTAACATTCGGTGGTTTCATATCCTATAAAAGAGATGTTTTTCTTCCTTTTATAAACACAGAAGAATAATTAATAAAGACATTAATTTCCATATTTCTTGTCTTTATTTTTTGTTCAGTATTTGTATATTTCACTCTTATTTTAAAAAAAAACGTTATCAGCATGAGACTTTACCGTCTCAAAGAATTTTCAAGAGGCTAAGGTACTATTTTTATTCTCTCTATTTTATGGCTAACCTTACAAAACTTGAGTTCGTTGCCCTCGATATTTTGGGCAAGAACTACCTATCATGGGTGCTAGATGTTGAAATCCATCTGGATGCTATGGGTCTTGGAGACACCATTAAAGAAAAACAATAAAACATCCCACCAAGAAAACGCCAACGCTTTGATATTCATGCGTCATCACCTTGATGAGGCCTTGAAGATTGAATATCTTGCTATTAAGGATCCACTCATTTTATGGAAAACTTGAAAGAAATGTATGACCACCTGAAGATGGTATTCCTCCCAAAAGCACGACACGAATGGATCAATCTAAGGCTACACGATTTCAAGTCAATTATGAAGTACAATTCTGCGATGTTCAGAATTACTTCTATATTGACACTATGTGGAGAAAAGATTAGAGATTTTGATATGCTGGAAAAGACGTTCTTCACATTTCATGCCTCGAATGTGCTCCTGCAGAAGCAATATTGAGAGAGGGTTTTACAAAGTATTGTGACTTGATTGCTCATCTTCTAGTGGCTGAACAAAATAATGATTTACTGATTAAAAATCATGAGAATTGACCTATTGGCGCTGCACCACTCCCCGAAGTGAATGAGGTGTACGCCCATTACTCTAGGCGTGTAAAAGTCATGGTTATGGTCGTGATAATGGTCAAAGAAGAAATTCTTTCCTTGGTGCTAATCATTCATCAAAGAAAAATCACTACCAGAGGGGAAAAAAGGATAAGAGGCATGAAGCGCCAGAAACACGTGCTCAGAAAAAAATGCTATCGATGTGGTGGAAGTGGACACTGGGCACGTACCTGTCGCATGAAAAAGTACTTGGTTGAGCTTTATCAAGCATCAATGAAAAAGAAAGAGAAAAATCCTTAAGCGAATTTTATCTCTGAAAATCAATTTGACATCACACACTTGGATGTAGCAAATTTCTTTGAGCACCCTGAAGGAAACATAGATCACTTGATTGGTGATGGTATTGTGGTTAAAGGTGATTAAGTTATTTATTTTATTTGTTTTAATCATTCCATTTTAATTAAAAGAATGTTTTAATATTGGTGTTGCTTTGCTTATTTACTATGTAACTATTACATTTGTTGGAGCATAAGACTATCATATGAACATTAGATGAAATATATAAATTTGAAAAGTGAATTGATCCTCGTTAAGTGGTGTACTTCATATACTCTCTTTTATGGAAAGAAAATAAAAGTGGGGTCACTGGTTCATTATTTATAGTATGAACTAGAAAAGAGAATAATTTGCATTAAAAGTAAGGTATTGGGTCTCACATAATATTTGTGTTAAGTTGTATATATGCTGCAAACATTTGACTAATGGGTATCATGTTCTGGTTGACTAAGAAAGGAACATGAATTGATTCTCTGGAGTGTGAATTGTGCATATTTCAAATACCAATAGTTAATAATTTGAGAAGAGTCCTATTAAATAATAAAAACTTTCTAGGCAAATGACCTATTCCTCATTACATCATGACTCATGTCATGAAATATTACTCCTGAATTATGGCATGTCTAATATTTTTTTAATTCATTCAATGACTTGTTTTCTATGTGTGGTTGATATTAATTTGATTTAAATGTTATTTAATCAGTAATTGCAAATAGTTTTATATATAAAGTAATATAGAAATTAGTGGGTATCCATTGATATATAACATTAAATTATTATATTGACCTTGTAAGTTAGACGATATGCCTACGTGATTATTGATTTGGGTTATTATATTGAGACATTATATTAGGTAAAGTTTCATTTGTGTATAACTCTCAAAGCAAGTTTGAATTAAAATTCAATTATTAAGATATTTGTTTAATTGATTATGCTACTACACATACGATATTCAAAGACAAGAAATATTTTTCTCATTTACTTATGGGTAAGGCAAATGTTAATACTATTTCTGGTAGTACCAACTTGATTGAAGTCTCCGGTAGAGCCGTCATAATTTTGCCTAAGGGAATGAAACTCATTATAAATGATGTCATGTTCTCTCCTAAATCCCGAAGAAACTTATTACGTTTTAAAGATATCCGTCAAAATGGATACCATATTAAAATAATGGATGAGATGAATCTTGAATATATTGGTATCACCAAGGATGTCTCTGGCCAAAAAGTTGTTATAGAAAAGTTTCCTACCTTGTCTTCGGGCTTATATTGGACAAAAACTGGTGTAATTGAGGCACACTCTGTCGTAAACCAGAAGTTTACTGACTCCAATACATTTGTACTTTGACATGATCGACTGGGACACCTTGGATCTATAATGATGAGACGAATTATAGAAAATTCAAATGGGCATCCATTAAAGAACCTGAAGATTCTTTTAAACAATGATTTTTCTTGTCCTTCTTGTTATCAAGGCAAGTTAATTATTAGGCCATCACCTACAAAGATTGGGTTTGAATCCCCTGGATTTTTGGAACGTATACATGGGGATATTTGTGGACCTATTCACCCACCTAGTGGATCATTTAGATATTTTATGGTCCTAATAGATGCTTCTTCTAGATGATCTCATGTGTGTCTACTGTCATCTCGCAACCTGGTGTTTGCAAAATTACTAGCACAAATAATTCGATTACGGCACAATTTTCTGGCATTTTATGATTATTATTTATCAATTGGATAAAAGTTGAACATCCTGTAGCTCATGCTCACACTCAAAATAGCTTTGTAGAGTCATTAATTAAATGTCTACAGTTGATAGCAAGACCATTACTTATGAAAATGAGGTTGCCCACGTCTGTTTGGGGTCATGCTATTTCACATGCAACAATACTTGTTCGTCTCAGACCAACAAATTATCATAATTTTCTCCGTTGCAATTAGTTTTGGGTTAAGAACCTAATATATCTCATTTAAGAATTTTTGGATGCATCGTATATGTGCATGTTGCACCACCACATCGCACCAAGATGGGTTCCCAAAGAAGATTAGTAATATATGTTGGTTTTGAATCACCCTCTATTATTTTCTACCTTGAATCATTAACAGGAGATTTGTTCACTGCTCGATTTGATGAGATAATTTTCCAAAAATTAGGGGGGGAATAATGAAATAAAAATAAAAAATTTGTGAAATAATTTATCATTGTCTCATCTTGATCCACGTGTTTCTATTTGTGAGCAAGAGGTCCAAAAGATTATTCACTTACAGAAAATAGAAAATCAAATGCCAAACATATTTACAGATTTAAAAAGGATTACCAAATCACATATCCCTGCAGAGAAATGTCTCAATTCGGATTGATGTCCCAGTAGGACCATCTACTTGTGTCATAGCAAATGAGTCAAAGCCCTCCTGAAGCGTGCTAGACCATTGGGTTAAAGGATCGGAATCATAAAAAAAGAAAAATAAATGGTCAAGATGACACTAAGAAAGAATCTCATAAAGAAATGCAAGATTTGATCAATCTTGATATTCTTGAAGAAATCAATGAGCCTTAAACTCAAGAAAAAGAAGAAATATCAATAAATCAAAGTGATGTTAGGACTAATTTGAATCGCTTGAAAATAAACGTGGATTATGTCTTTGCTTATAATGTTGCAACTAGAATTATGCAAGATACTGAGGATCTTGAACCTCAATCTGTTAAAGAATGCCAAAAAAGATGTGATTGGCCAAAGTGGCAAGAGGCAATTCAATCAGAGTTACATTCACTTACCAAACGGGAAGTTTTTGGACATGTAGTCCAAACACCTAATGGTATTAAGCCTGTTGGTTATAAATGAGTTTTTGTACGAAAAAGAAATGAGAAAAATAAGATATAAAGATTTAAGGTAACCTTATTGCACAAGGATTTTCACAAAGACCTAACGTCGATTATGAAGAGACGTACTCACCCAATACGATGCAATAACGTTACGATATCTCATTGGTTTCACTGTCCATGAGAGACTTGAGATGCATTTAATGGATATGGTTACAACCTATCTCTATGGAACACTTGAAAATGAAATATATATGAAAATTCCTAAAGGGTTTAACATGCTTGAAGCATGTAGTTCAAAGACTCAAAAAATGCACTCAATCAAATTGCAAAGATCATTGTATGGTTTAAAGCAAGCCGAACGCATGTGGTATAACCGCCTTAGTGAGTATTTGTTAAATGAAGGCTATACAAATGATGTCATTTGCCCATGTATTTTTATAAAGAAAATAATATCGGAGTTTGTAGTACTTGTGGTATATATTGACGACATAAACATCATTGAAACTCTTGCGGAGCTCAAAAGGGCGATTGATTATTTAAAGAAGGAATTTGAGATGAAAGATCTTGAAAAGATAAAATTATGCCTTGGTTTGCAAATTGAACATTTGACAAATGATATCTTTGTCCATCAATCTGCATATATAGAAAAAATGTTGAAACGATTTTATATGGATGAATTACATCCATTAAGTACTCCGATGATTGTTCGATCACTTGATGTGAATAAAGATCTGTTCCTACCTCAAGAAAAGAATGAGAAAATTCTTGACCCTGAAGTACCATATCTTAGTGCAATCGGTGCACTAGTGTATCTTGCCAATACCACAAGGCCTGACATAACATTTTCAATTAATGTGTTAGCAAGATATAGTTGTGCTCTTACAAGGAGACACTAGAACGGAATTAAACACATTTTGCGGTATCTAAAAGAAACTATCGATTTAGGCTTATTTTGTTCTAATAATTGCAGTCTCAATCTTGTTGGTTATGCCGATGCAGGGTATTTATCTGACCCATACAAAGCTAGATCTCAAATAGGCTATGTGTTTATATGTGGGGGTGCTGCCATATCTTGACAATCTACAAAGCAGTCTATCGTAGCTACCTCATCAAATCATGCTGAGATAATAACAATTCATAAAGCAAGTCGAGAAGTTGTGTGGTTGAGGTCAATGATACATCTCATTCGAGAAAAATGTGGTTTGAAATGTGACAAAATACCCACAATCTTATATGAAGATAATGCAACATGCATTGCTCAATTGAAGGGATGATTCATAAAAGGAGACAGGACAAAACACATTTCACCAAAGTTATTCTTCACACATGAGCTAAAAAAGAATGGTGATATCAACGTGCAACAGATTCGTTCAAGTGATAATATGACTGATTTATTCACTAAGTCTCTACCAACTGCAACTTTCGAGAAGATGGTGCACAAGATTGGAATGTGAAGACTCAAGCATTTGGACTGAAACTCTCATCAGAGGGGGTTAATACATGTTGTACTCTTTTTTCCGTATAAGGTTTTATCCCACTAAGTTATTCTTGTATGGTTTTTAATGAGGCAACCAAAATGTGTATTATTAGAAATGTGTACTCTTTTTCCTTCACTAGAATTTTCCCACTGAATTTTTCCTAGTAAGGTTTTAACGAGTCACATTATCTATGGACATCCAAGGGGAGTGTTATGAATTCATTGTATTCATTAATTGAGAGTGGATATCATTTAGATATACATGTATGTTATTAATTGTTATCTAACTTATCTTATTAATACTCTCATAAAGATATGTAACATTCGATGGTTTCATACCCTATAAAGAAATATTTTTTATCCTTTTATAAACACAAAAGAAATAAATAATAAAGACATTAATTCTCATATTTCTTATCTCTATTTTTTGTTCAATATTTATATATTCCACTCTTATTTTACAACATTAATAAAAATTAAATTAAAAGAAGGGTAGCCCGAAAGTCAAGCACGCCAGCTAGTCTCCTCCTTTAAATATATTTCCTACTCATTCGCTTTCCACTCAGTCAACAATACCAATACACTTGTCGACAATTACCCTTCTACCCCTCGCCGGAAAATTTCACAATGAACATTCGCCGGCGACCCGTAAAACCCAACAACATTACTTCCGGCGACATTTCGCCGGAAAATCAATATTCCGGCGAACCCATTAAAGCTTCAGATGCACTTCCATTACCGTTATATCTAACAAACACATTATTCTTCACAATGTTTTTCTCCGTCATGTATTTTCTTCTACACAGATGGCGCGAAAAAATCCGTAACGGAATTCCACTCCACGTGTTGAATTTCTCTGAATTAGTTGCTATGGTTTCTTTGATCGCTTCGTTTATTTATTTATTGGGTTTTTTTGGTATTGGGTTTGTTCAACCTAAGGAAAATAATGGTTCTTGGGATGTTGAAGACGAATGCCCACAACCTGTTCGACGAAATGTTCCAATGAAATCTGAAAAACCTGTGAAGGTGATTACACTAGAAAGGTTAGGGGATGAGGAGGAGGAGATTGTAAAATTGGTGGTGGAAGGGAAAATAGCGTCTTATTCGTTGGAATCTAAGTTGAGTGACTGTAAAAGAGCTGCTTTTATTCGTAAAGAGGCGTTGCAGAGGACTACCGGTAAGGGTGTCAAATGGGCGGGTTGAGTTGAATTTGGGCGGATTAAAATGGGTTAGATGGGTTATTGACCTGTCCAAAACTTAATTGAGTTAGATTGGGTGAAAAAGCGGGTCATGGTCCGGCCTGCTCAATTATTATTAAGTTTTAATTTATTTGTTTGTTCTTTTATAATTTTTTTTAGTACCTATGAAACTATTTTTAAAAGATCACTTAAGGTAACTGCATTTTGGGTTTTATAGCAAATACACAATACGCGTAACTTTATGTGTTGATAGACCTTTTTTCGCGTGATTTCAGCTGATGCATTACCCGTGATTTTAGGTGATACATTATTTGCTGATACCCGCGATTTTAGCTGATCCAACGCAATTGTATGCGCTGATACACCTCTAAACTATAGCTACTGTATGCACAACTGTAGCTATGTTCCGTAAATATGCAAACTCTAGCTATGTTTCATAATTAAGCTATGAACTATAGCTATTTATGAAATTTTCAAATTTTCAAATTATCTTTTTGTAAATATTTTGTCAAGATTTTTAACGGTCAATCTAGGAGCCATATCAGCCCAATTGTTGATGGGCTGAAATGGGATGGACTAATACATGCTTGGGCATGTTTTCATGAGCTAATTGTGCAGCCTCTTAACTACAGGAAAGTCATTAGAAGGGCTACCATTAGAGGGATTTGATTATGAATCAATTCTCGGACAGTGTTGTGAGATGCCAATTGGATATATTCAAATACCCGTGGGAATAGCAGGACCATTGTTGCTTGATGGTAGAGAGTATTCTGTGCCAATGGCAACTACAGAAGGATGTTTAGTGGCTAGTACTAACAGAGGTTGCAAAGCCATTTATGCCTCTGGTGGGGCCACTAGTGTTTTGTTCAGAGATAGAATGACCAGAGCTCCTGTAGTAAGGTTCGGCAGCGCTAAGAGAGCAGCAGAGTTGAAGTTCTTCGTTGAGGATCCGATGAATTTTGAGACACTCTCTGTTGTTTTCAACAAGTGAGTGTTCTTTGTTCTTCTTCGAGTTTTGTTTTTTTATCTGCTTGTGCTTCTATTTCCTGCACTCATCTTTCACTTTTACTATGAAGTTAGAACAAGTAATCCCCTAAATTTGACTAATATATTATGTTAGTAACAATGGAGAAGTATTAAAGTTATAGTTAGACAGTAATTTTGAAAGAAAAATCATCATATTGAAGTTCTAAAAGTTGAATGCTTGAAAATCGTACCAATTCAAATGGATAGTGTATTTTGCTTTTTTATGGCTGTAGTTGGTGAAATTACCATGAAAGTTCCTTATTTTTTTTTTTGGGGGGGGGGGGGGGGGGGGCTGTAGTTGATGAAAGTTACCTGAAAGTGTTAAACACTATGGTAAATGAGCATCTGGAGCTTTCCTTCTTCTATTGTTGACTCATACTTCAGACATCTTTTCTTAATGTGTTTCCTTTTGACTATCCCTTGACGTTGATGTGTTCAGTAAATAGATCCATTTGTCTGTTTAGATCCATCTGGAACTTCCATCATGGTCTTTATGATTTTATCAAATTTGTCCGTTTCCTCAATATTTGTCATTTCCATTAATTTCCTTAGATAAATCTTGAAAGTGTAAGTAATCAGCATTTCATCCAATATTATGTTTACTAGTTGTATAAGTTTGACTTGGACGTTGCAGATCAAGCAGATTTGCGAGGTTACAGAACATTCAATGTGCAATAGCTGGAAAAAATCTATACATGAGGTTTAGCTGTAGCACTGGTGATGCAATGGGAATGAACATGGTCTCCAAAGGTGTACATAACGTTCTAGATTACCTTCAGAATGAGTATCCCGATATGGACATCATTGGCATATCTGGTATTCCACCTGCCCTTTATTTTAATTTTTGCTTTAAGTTTTTTATATCCCACGTACTTAACCATCTGCTTGAAGATACTGCTATAAATATAGTATATTAGATCCCGTTTGGACATGAATATTAGCTTTTGGTTATACTTTAATACTGATATTTTGAGGGGAAAAAATTGAAGATGAGTTTCAAGTTTGAGAAAGTGGTTTTGACCAGTTTTATCAAGTGAATTGTTTTTCAACTCACAACATTTTTACTTTTGTTCAAGTTAAATGCATGTCCAAACACTTCTTCAACTTCCAAATACCCTTTTTCAGCTTTTTTTTTCAAATTTCACATTTTTATGTACAAATGCCTATGACGGATGCACTACTTGAGCATTGAGCTTTTCAGCTCGCAATATGCATGTTCAATTGAATGGCTACACACACATATTTATTTAGTTATGCTAAGTTCGCAATTATTGTCATAAAATAATAGTGAGAGTGGTGTGCTCTTCACCGTCCAATGTTAAGAAAGTTTGGATCTGTCTCTGTTGGTAAAAATGCCACTTTGGAAATTAGTACTGTTCATTTTGTGGAAACAAATATGTTCTAATTCAGTTATTTTAATATTTTTCCTGTGTAATGATCTGCATACTGCCTAACGCCGATGTAATGTAATGGAAAGCCTAAAGTTAAGCACACCTCATTTGTTTCTACTTTATACCCGCATAATATGGAGATACTCATTAGTTGGAATTATCTGAACTGTGACAGGGAACTATTGCTCGGATAAGAAACCAGCAGCAGTTAATTGGATTGAAGGAAGAGGAAAGTCAGTAGTTTGTGAGGCAATCATCAAGGAAGAGGTGGTGAAGAAAGTTTTGAAAACTGAAGTTGCTGCTCTAGTCGAGCTGAACATGCTTAAAAACCTCGCTGGATCCGCCATGGCTGGTGCCCTCGGTGGCTTCAATGCCCATGCCAGCAATATCGTCTCAGCTGTATATATAGCCACTGGTCAGGACCCGGCTCAAAATATTGAGAGCTCTCACTGCATCACTATGATGGAGGCCGTAAATGATGGCAAAGACCTCCATGTTTCTGTCACCATGCCTTCAATTGAGGTATGCATTTAACATTAACACTTATATTAATTATTGATATATTCTTGGTACACGATCTTTTCACCCCTAAATATTTACATGTGAGGATTCAATGAAATCATCTAATGAGTTTTGAAACAACTATGCCTCTAATCCCAAGTAAGTTACTGTCGGCTATGGGTGCACAAATTTCAGTTTAACCGATAAACCGGACCGAAATTTTTAATAGTTTATTGATACCGGGTTATTGGTTTAAGGGTTTGTAAATGGTTTTTTTATTTTATGCTTTTGGCCTATCGGTTCGGTTAACGGTTCTTTGAGTTTCCTTTATGGTTTAGCCAATAACCCTATAAGATCTGTTAAATTTAACCAATAATCGAAAGAAGTCTTGGATTCTTTTGGTGAAGATCGTTTTTCCTTCTCAATTCATCAACTCAGAACACCCTTTCTTTTCTGATCAATGAGTTTAGTAGACATTTCTAAAAAAAATAATATCATCAGAAATTTAAAAAGAAAAAAATCACTATGACTGAGGACTGCCTCACTTCGAAATAAGCTTATCGGTTGACCGTTAACGACGGCTGGCCGATTAACCCAAAACCGATTTCTTATTGGTTCGGTTATCGGTTTAGCATATTTAGATAGACCGAACCGAAACAACTGATAAGCAACCCTACGGTCGGCTATATGAGTCCTCGCTGACTATGCTGCTCCAAGTCATTTAATGACTTTCACACTTGGTAAATACTACTACTAGAAAGTGTTTGTGGAAGCCTGAGTTTCTTGTGGTACTTATTATGCATATTATTGTGATTCAGGTGGGAACAGTAGGAGGAGGAACTCAACTTGCATCTCAGTCAGCTTGCTTGAACTTATTAGGAGTAAAAGGTGCCAACAGGGAAGCTCCAGGATCAAATGCAAGGCTCTTGGCCACAGTAGTAGCAGGTTCAGTTCTCGCGGGTGAGCTATCTCTCATGTCAGCTATCTCAGCTGGGCAGTTGGTTAAGAGCCACATGAAATACAATAGATCATGCAAAGATGTCACAAAGGAATCCTCCTAATGAGCTAAAGACAACTAATTCTCCTAACTGTCTTGAAATTGTACATATTTTATTCCCAACAAGCCTTTCCTGAAGTATCATCATTATCTTTGAAATAAAGTATTACAATAATGACCAAAAGTAGGAATAATATTTTCATATTAGAGGGTTGGAGAAAGAAAATTCCTGACAAAGGTGATCTGTATGCTGTGTTGTATCCATGTGGAAGGGGTAGGTAAGGTATTCTTGGAGAAGGTTGTTGGTATTATTCAGTGGAGACCTTACAATTTCTTTTGTATTATCTTTGGTTTATTTGTTAATTTGTCATTAGTTTGCAATTTAGGGCCAAGATGGCATCTCAAGACTGGTATTGTTTTGATCGGCAAGTGTTCTATCTTTTTTCCTTTTTGTATACTATATTATAAAGAATTATTTGTTCGAATTGATTATCATATCCACTCACATGTTCATGATCCCATCGATTTAAGTAGAGTTAATGGTAAAAAAACACCTAAACTATCTCTTTTTCATGAGTTTCATGCCTCAACTATCCATGGATCCTTTTACCTAAGTATCACTCTTTGACAGTGTCACTTGTTGATTTTCCTTTTGATGGAAGCATGTGTGTTTTGATATTTTAACGAGAAAAATTCACAGATGTACGTTACGTTTCCGTTTTAGCCAATGAAAATTGTCTCTTTTTTAAGTTTTCCTTTTGGATCAAGGGGATGAAGGGATCAAAACAGTAAACTTTGCTAGGCCTAAACAATATGTGCCTTTACATATTTGTTGTGCTGCACCTACACATTCATTACATCAATAGCTAGATCCATTTTACAACAGAAAGCATCAGTTTATTGTAGGGCTGGCCGGCGGGGCGGGGCGGGGCGACCCGGTTCCGCCCCGCCCCGGTCCCGCTATAAAAGGTAACGGGACGGAACCTGGGCTCGTCCCGTCCGGGGCCATCCCGTCCCAGTCCCGCTACGCCCGACCCAGTCCCGCCCGATCCCTCCCATTTGCAAAAAATGACCGTTGCACAACAACTATTTTATATTTTGGTCGTTGTGCAACGGCCATTTTTTGCCTCCCCTACCCCTTTAATATTTATTTTTAACCCCTAAGTTAATATATTTACACTTTAACCCAATTTTCAACTATAAATACTTCATTTTCTCTTCATCTTTCTTACAAATCTTCCTACAATCTCTCTAATCTCTTAATCTATCTCTCTACAAGTCTACATTGTCTAGTAAATGTTAAATTTTATTTATTCATTTGTAATTTGTGTAACTACATCAAAGTTCAAAAATTAGGAGTGAAGTTGACAACTAGCTCCATCAAGCAAAGTTTCAATTTTCAACCCCGATTACACGTCGGCGTTTGGTACATTCGTTCCTTCTTTAAATAATTATTGTTACTTTATTTTAATTAGCGCACTTAATTTCATTAATTTTAACTATTTATTAGCATAAGTAAAATGGAAGGATTAAGAGGTATGTTTAAGGGTAAGGGTAAGGGTATTTCTTCTAGTAGGGGTAACAAGGGCAGAGGTACTTCTTCTAGTCATCATATTCCTAGACATGATGATTTGGTTGATTACACACATATAGATCATGAAACTGAATTGTTTCCTGAAATACCATTAGATTTAGACGACGAGATATTTTCTTCAACTCAACTAGACTTTAATTTAGAAGATAATCTAGATGACACACCCACTAATCTAGATGACACACCCACTAGTGCACCTCCAACTGGAACGCCTCCTATTCCCCCTAGTATGAGACAAGACCAAATAAAACGAAAATTAAAATCAGATGCATGGATTTTTTTATATGGACGAAGAGAATCAAGAGTTAGATGTTAAATTTATAAAAATGTTTATAAATTTAAAATGGAAAAAGGTCAGAGTGGGACGAGAGGTTTACTGAGACACATACAAAAGTTTCACAAAGCTAGGTGGGACCAATACCTTGGCGAAAAATAGGGGGCGCCAATGCCCTCTCATTCGGGACAAGGTTCACATACTATCCCGTACTAAGTATAGGGTCAAATTAACCCTATGACGGGGGGAATTGTAGGTCCTAAATACGATAAACATAGAGATAGGGAAGCAATAGCAAAATTAGTTGCAGTGGAGGGTTTGCCTTTTCATTTCCTTCATCTCTTGGTTTTATTCATTAAATTAGAGATATGTATAATCCTGTTTTTAACGGTTTTCTAGATCAACTGTTAGGAGAGATATATTTAAATTTGCACATGAATATCAATAGTATTTACGTTATTCCTTATATCATTTTTCTGGTAAAGTATCTATCACGTCTGATATAGGCCGTAGTACTAACGGCCATGATTATTTAACGGTAACATGTCATTGGATAGATTATAAATGGTCTACGGAAAAACGTATTTTAGCGTATATATATATTGATGATAGGCACACCGGAAATTTTATTGCAGAAAATATTCATCAAGTTTGCGATTATTATGGTATAACTGACAAAATAATGACTGTTACGTTAAATAATGTTTATTCTAATAGTTATGCTACTAGACTTTTAAAAGATCTTTTAACTCCATCTTTTCCTAATCACTTTCATATAAAATGTGTGTGTCATATTTATAACTTAGTTGTAAAGGATGGTCTATCACTTTTTGAAGACATTCTTAATAAAATACAATTTGCTATAAACTTTATTTTTAGAAGTAATAGAATACAACGAAAAAAAGAATATAAAAAAACTTGTCACGATTGTGGACTAGCTTATAGAAAAATTCCCGAAGAAGTAGCGACTAGGTGAAATTCTTTATACGAACAACTGCTTGTTGCTTATGATTATAGAAGACCGATAACTTTATTTTTTAACGCCCATAATTGAAATCCAACTGATATGGTTGTAGTTAACGATTAGGAAAAATAATTCATAATTTATTGTATACTAGAGAAATTTTTTCAAGCAACAAAAGAATTTTTCGGTATATATTATCGTACAATTTCAACTATGTTGTTTTATATATCTCTAATATTTTTATTACTTAGTGAATATATAAAAAAATCAGCTTATAAGACACATATTTAAAAATATTTATCAAATTAAAAAAATATTTTATTTCTATTCCCACTTTTTATATTATTGGTGTTGTATTAAATCCGACTATTAAAAATACGGTTGTAAAATACTAATTGAAACTATTTATGATTGTATAGCAGTACTTCCACCTCCAACTCCAAAAAATCCAAATGACCCACTACTAACCAAGTTAGCAAGTTTGATGCAAAAAAGTATATAGCCATTACCAACAAGAAAGTGCTAGCAACCAACCGAACTCTCCATACCATCATCTTCTTCTTCATGTATAGTGGTAACACTACTAACCAAGTTAGCAAGTTTGATGTTTTGCAGGGTGTTGTACCGTACCAAACAGTTCTCAATGAAGAAGGATGTGAAGACTTGCTGAAATATTGGAAGGAAAATGAGAAGACATTTCCGATACTATAAAAAATGGCCTGAGATGTGTTGAACATTCAAGCGTCATCAACAACGTCTGAAAGTGTTTTTTCTGCCGGCAGATTTCAAATAGGAGAGCACAAACACTCATTAGCGGGAGGCAACTTGGAGATTGCAGTATTATTCAGAGATTGGATACGAGCAGAGCGGAGAAGGTGCGGTCAACCGGAGATCAATGAAGAAGAAGACGAAAACTACAACGAAATCTTATCTGACGGAGGTGGAGGCGACGTCGAGCAATTTGACCAACAAATACCAATTCCAACCGAAGAACCACAAGAAATTATAAAGAAACTAGAAAAGGTGTTTTTAAATATGTAATTTTTTAATTGCAATTTTACTATGTTATTTGCAACTTTCAACACCACAAAGTTACAATTTTGACAATTATATTACAAAAAAAATCATATTTCTATTAAATAATATAAGAGGCACAAAAACAACATTGAGATATTTTTATTACACTATTTTGTTCAATTATTGAGGTGTTTATATATATGTTATTTTTAAAAATTAAGTGCAAAAAAAAAAAATTCAAAAAAACCCGATCCCGTCCCGCCACGACCCGATAATACCGGTCCCCTTTTCCGACGGGATCAGGAATGGGACGGGACATCGACAGATCCTGCCGGTCCGCCCGGAGGACCGGTCCCGCCCTACCCCATCCCGTCGGGTCCCGCCAAGCCCCACCCCATACCGCCCCATTGGCCACCCTTAATTTATTGTAAAATTGAAATATAAAGTAAGAATTAAAGAAAAAAGGAAGAAAAAAATTGGGTAAGATCCACCAAAGTGGGTAGCCTTAACCGGATGTGTCTGATAACAGGTAAAGCCCGAAGGCTGTTCCCGTCCCTATCGGGGGAGATGCCAACCGTCTCTCCTTTCTACGAACACAAATTAAAGTAAGTTAAGTATTTTAATATAAATAACTACCAACTTCATTAAAATGGCGATGTGGGATAACTTGTAAGGTTTACTGACCACTTTCTCATTTCACTTCCAACGTCTTCAGCTTCTTTAAGCAATAACGAATCACAAAATTGGAGTGCTACCAAGTAGGGATAACTTGGGTTTCGGATTTATTTTTTAAAAAAATTGGATTTTGGATCGGATTCGGATTCGGATTTGGATTCGATTTGGAGCTTCGATTTATTGGATATTCGAAAATCGAATTTCTTATATCTTATGTTTAGGCTACTCCACTATCCATTACTATATTAGTGCATTACCTATATGTCCAATCTAATAAGTTAAATATACTCTACTCATTATATATCAACCCGCATATTAAAAAAAATCACTAAGTTCAATATGTTTGGATTTATTAATTTTAAAGATGACTACTTTTTAGATTTCCTTTTTGTTTTCATTGTCAGTATATATTGTACGCATATACTTTTTACTAAATCAGACTTGTTAATTCATAGGACCAGTGCTTCGGTTGCATCATTGGCAATGATTTTATTGCTTGTATGAGTATTTATTTATATGATTGTGATAGCAACGAGCAAGGACGAATCCAACCAATTTTTTCCTAGGGGGCTAGTACTATATTATACAAATTTTAAAAAGTAGGTAATAATTTAAATTCTAAATAACATAAACATAAATCGTTCAAGAATAATGAAAATAAAATCACAATTTTTCTCGACGAGATTTCATAGTCTGAATCTGAAACGGCCCCTTTAATAGATAAACTTGTCTTACTCTATCTCTATGATTAGCATCGTAACTCCATATTGTTGGTCGCTTTCCAGGGTCTGCCGGGAGATTGTCGAAGTCAATTTCAATATTTGAAAATCTCTTTTGAGCATTTGATTTAGAAGAATCAACCATTGCAGACTTTCTTTTAAGAAATTTCTCCATCAATACAATCTTTAAATCCACAACAATAATGTTCTACAAAAATCCAAAACTAGATGATCATTTATCAAACACTAATTAATTCAAATAATAATAAATTTGCACTAATTAGGGTTCTCAAAAAATAACTATTATAATGAAATTGAATAGATGATGAAAAAATCTTACATGTACTAAATAAAGATGAGTAGCGCAAAAACCAAAGTCTTGATTCTTGAAGACTATCACAAGAAAAGAACCGGAAAAACTGAAGAAGAATCGCCAATTTCTAAGTTGGTCTCGAGCGTGAAAACCCTGATGAAGGCAAAGTGATTTTTTTTATTTTAATAGAAAAAGGCAGCGCTATTTTTTAATCAACACATATGCTGACTTTGTTGTGTATTCATAGACTAATACTTTTTTTTCTTTTGTTGGGCTTATGAATTTCCTTTTGCAAATTTATTGGGCTTGGATAATTTAAGAGTAGCAAAAGGTTTGGGGGGGGGGGGGGGGGTAATAGTAAAAAAAAATTATTGGGGTCTATATCCCCTAGTGGGACATGTGAGGCTTCGCCCCTGACAACGAGAAACTATATATTAAGGTAATTTGGTATAAATAATTTATTTGATTGTTCATTTTGTAAGAAGGAGAAGAAGAAGCAATTCAACTTATAAGACGAACCAAAAATCCGAATTATCCAAATCGATTTATCTGAAATCAAACTTAAAATTTTTGATCCAATCCGAACGTATTTGAATCGGATTCGGATTACATGTTGCGAAATCCGAAAACTGAAATTATAATCCAAAATATGCTAAACCCGATCCAAACCGACCAATGAACAAACCTACTACCAAGGACGTGAACAAGCTATTCCCCATATATTTATGTAACACTTTTTTTTTTAGTTTGTCCGTCAAAGAAATGGAACATTTCTATATTTAATTAAACTTCCTATATAAGTTTCACTAAATCTTTCTATCTTTCTTAAATTTCGTGTCATGTTAAACACAGTCACATGAATTGAAACAGTAAAAGAACTATTTTCCACCTTCCAGTTTTAGGCATCCTTACAATATGACAACCCGTGGATCATTTTTAGACCTATTAACAACTTTAAGGGGTTATTTGGTTAAGTGTTTTAGTTATTTCATCTTCTATTCTGCATAAAATAATATATAAATTCTTTTATAACTTATAGATGTATTAGTTATGCAAGATTTTAAATTATTGACCAAACACCATATTTGATGTGTAGAATTTATACATAGCAAGAAGATGCTACTAAGCATGGTACAAGCTATCTAATACATGAATAAATCACCTCCTAATCAGCAAACGATCTACCCCTAAAAGTACAAAAGCACGAGTAGGGGAGAGTTATCCCCCACATTATGCCAACTTGTAAAATTTGTCAAAAGCATAGAAATGTTTTATTTTCTACCGAGTGAGTCTCCTATTCTGTTTCATCAAGCCTAAGTCACGAGATCACGGTGCAATTCTATAGCTGTAATGTCCCTAAGATGGAGGTAATCCTATTTGTATGTTTTCTCCTTCTTTTGCCTTTTTTCTAAAATTTTATATGTTCTAATCTATATATTCTGCCGATTAGTTAATTCGGTGGCCCACAGTATCAAGTATCAACTACAATTAAATCCGTCGCCATTTAGATAAATTTTCATTACATTTCCTACTGTTGTAACTGCTATACTTATTGCAATTTATATAGCTAATTATTGGGTGCAATTAGTGTCTCCAATTTATTTTTTCTTACACACACACACACACACACACACACATATATATATATATATATATATATATATATATATATATTATATATATATATATATATATATATATATAAAGCTAGGAATAGAGTAGGTGATGTGACCGTAAAGTTAGGCCCAAGATCCATTCTTTACATAGTATCAGAGTCAGAAACATTTCAATTCTTTGTTCACCGATGTTAGACCTCAAATTATATTGTCCACGCTCCAGTTAACGAGGTTTGGGCGTGCGGGGGAGTGTTAAGAGTCCCACTTCCATAAAAGCTTCATAGATTGGTTTCAATGGCTATGATTCAAGAGATAGTAGTAGCCTAAAATAAAAAAATAAGATTAATTACATATTTAATTCGGTTTTTCGGTTCGGTTCATATCCAAAATTAAAAAATCGAACCGAATCACTAAATCATGATTCGGTTCGTGTTTTTTCGGTTCTCCGAATTTTTTGCCCACTCCTAGGTCAAACCAATGAAGCAATTGCTTTAGGCCCCATAATTTTTAAGGCCCCTTTTTCTTAATTAATATTTCCTCTGTTTTATTTTATGTGATGTCATTTGACTTGATACGAAATTTATTAAAGTAATAAAGACTTAAAATTTGTGATATAAAATAAGTTATAAATATTTATGCAACTATAAATTATCTTTTTTAGACTGACTAAAAGGAAACTACATTACATAAATTGATACAAAGAAAGTAATAGGTTAATTTCAATTTTTAAAAAAATACTAATTGACATAGGATGCACGAGATGAACTTCTGTCGCATGCAGAAGCTAGTTTTATTGAATATATTTGAGATCTCTTTTTAAGAGTTGGTTTTATTCCATTCTGCAGCCCCTCAGTGACTGAATTTGAAATTCTATCACAATTTATTCGATTCATTAAATTCAAAAATTATTATATATTTATTTAGTAAACTTTTTAAATACCTGCAGGGTATGATCAGCTCGAATGCAAAGGGTTACTGTTGACAGCCTAACTAATAATTAATGCCCTATTGGTGAAAAAAATGAAAGAATTTATTCCTTGAGTATTTCATTCAAATGATAGCAAATATATACAATATTACAATGTAGTACTAATTTAAATTTACCTAAAATATAAGATGCTAATCTACCTAATTGATGACTAATTGATTTACAATGATAATTACAAAATTACATAATAATTAGTAGTGATCGAGAATAATTATGAGATTGTCCCATAATTATTCTTACAGTCCCCTGCAGTCTTAGCGGGAGGTTCTCGAATACTGAGATTGTCCCTGAAATCATAAAAAAGTATGCGCGGAAGACCTTTCGTGAAAATGTCTGCAATCTGATAACGGGATGGTACATGGAGAACTCGGACTTGCCCACGGGCAATCTTTTTTCGAACAAATAAGATATCCATTTCGATATGCTTTGTGCGTTGATGCTGAACTGAATTACCTGATAAGTGTATTGCACTCACATTGTCATGATAAACAACGATTGCCTTCTCAATTGGACAGTGGAGCTCTAAGAGAAGATTACGGAGCCAACACGATTCAATGACCACATTGGCTACCCCACGGTATTCTGCCTCAACGCTTGAGTGAGACAAAGTTGGTTGGCGTTTGGATGACCATGAAATCAGATTATCCCCCCAAAAGCACACAATAACCCGAGGTTGAACGTCGTGTGTCCGGGCAACCACCCTAATCCGCATCAGTATAAGAGGATAAAGTCGAGATGGAAGATTTATACAAATGTAATCCAAATTGAATAGTACCGCATAATTCGTTTGAGAGCCCCCATAAGTTCCTCTTTCGGATCATGCATATGCAAACACACCTGCTTAACAGCATATGAGATATCAGGTCTCGTGAAAGTGAGGTACTGCAAGGCCCCTGTGAGACTGCGGTAGTGTGTAGGATCATTGTATGAAGCCCCTACAATATTACTCAATTTGACTTTTGTATCCACTGGAGTATGCGATGGCTTGCATGATGACATACCGGCTTTTCAAGTATCTCCTCGGCGTATTTTTTTTTACTTAGAAACATACCACCTGCATATTGAGTGACAGCAATGCCCAAAAAATAATTTAAAGGACCCAAATCCTTCATCGTAAATTCTGTTGCGAGAATGGACATAATAGACTGGCGAAGGGAGGTAGATGATGCAGGGAGAATGATGTCATCTACATATAGGAGGATATACGCCATGTCACTGCCCTTCTAATAAATGAATAATGATTGATCGGACTTGCATTGGGAGAAACCAAGAGTGGATACAAAGCCTGCAAACATGTTATATCAAGCTCGTGGAGCTTGTTTCAAACCATATATGGACTTTTTCACTAGGCACACATAATCTGGATGTGTAGGGTCTCGGAAACCCAGCGGCTGGTGCATGTAAACTGTTTCCTGTAGATAGTCATGCAAAAATGCATTTTTGACATCTAACTGATGAATAGACCAGGATTTGGACGGTGTCAGTCTAAGAACCGTCCGGATAGTTGGCTTAACCACCGGACTAAAAGTTTCTCCACAATCTACTCCAACCTGTTGAGACCTGCAATCACCAACAAGACGAACTTTATATCTCGCAAAAGAGCCATCATAATTCTTTTTGTGACAGAAAACTCATATAGACCTAATAATGTTCACAGTAGATGGACGGGGCACTAATTCCCACGTCTTATTTTCAATAAGAGCATTAATTTCGTCTAACATGGCAGCTTTCCAATTCGGGCCTGATAAGGCTGCTTTGGAATTGTTTGGTATGGGTGATGGTTGAACCGAAGATAGTAAGTTAAACTGACGTTTGGGCCAAAAAAATCATGTGCATGGCTCGGGTTTCAATGTTCCGAGGTGTACTGTATAGGGATCTCATGGGGTGGAGTGGAGTCCAAGTTTGAAGGTGTGGGGGTGGGGGTGATTTACCGAGTGGTTATTGGGCCGGGGTAATGGGCTAGCTCGGTTTATCGGTGAGGGAGCAGTGGGCTCCCCCACATGGGCCTGGTTGTTACGGAGTGGCTGGTCAACTGGTGGTTGATTATTGAGATGGTGGTGTAACATGGGATGTATTATATTGTCCAAAAAATCATAATGCACATAAATTTAGTATCCCTGCTAATACTTCTGTTTTTGCATCATTGATTTGGAATTCTTCTTTCACATATATCATTGCTCCACTCATCACACCAGTATCTGAAAAATAAAACATAAATTCATGTTAGAATATATTCACATTTTTGCTTTTGTTAGACTGCCCGCGTCTCAAATTATCAATTGTGTTTCTCTTTTACACACCGCTTCAAAAAACATTAATTAGAATAGGTTTTGACTATTTTATTTTATTTATGTCTTAAGATATAATCATTTTTCATTGGATATTTATTCTATTTATATGTTATCACCGCATAATTGAGGTATTTGTAGTTTTCAAAAACAATTACTAATAAGGGTAAAATGGGAAAAAAACTCTTGAACTTCTATAATGACAAATAGTTTGACACAACTTATTTTCTTTCATCTCCTCTCCTTTCGCGTCGAGTGTATTGTCATAACCTCACTTAGAGGAGCAAGACCCCTAGAGTTGAGAGACGCAACGAACCAACAGATAAAAAAGACTTAGAGTCCCATCTTTATGATTTTGAAATCACGACAAATAATTTGAGACGGAGAGAGTAATTAATAGTAACTCTTTTTTGTTTAGTTGGAGAGGCTAATTACAATTAAAAAATATTTACACAATCAAAAAAGTACATGTAAATCTCTATGTTGATAAATGACTTTCTCTAATAGGTTAAACTACACTCATCGTGTAACAAGAAAATCTTAGAAACGTTGGTATTTATACATCACTTATATCTGTAAAAATAAAGAAGTTAGATCAATCATTCTATGCATAATGGGATGAATAGAAATCGTACGCCTTTAATCATAACTAGCTCAGGTTCGAACTTCGAACCCTAGTTTGTGAATGAAGATTTTTTGCATGATAAGGAATGTTTTAGCAATTGGTATTCGAAACGTACTAAAAATTAAAATATAAATTATTGTTTGAATATTTAGGAAGGTAATTACAATTAAAAGATATTTCCACAATCAGGAAAGTACAAGTAAATCTTTATGTTGATAACTGATTTTCTCTAATGGGTTAAGCTACACTCATCGTGTAAAACAAATCTTAGCATCGTTGGTATATATACATCACTTAACTCCGTAAAAGAAAGAATCTCAATCATTCTCTCTATATATATATATAGTGGGATGGTTAGAAATCTTGTGAATGATGAATTTTTGCATGGTAAGAAATGTTTTAGCTCCTTAATTAGCGGACGTATCTAATATGGATTTGGATTTAATAAAATATTTCTCAATATTCTTTCATTAATTGTATATCTTTTATTTTAGGTAGAATTATAATTCTTTTGTAATTAGGTTAATTAGTTACCTAGTTTGTATCAAAGTAAATATTCTTGTAACCTTATATATATTGTAATTCATTTATCAATAAAATCAAGAAACATATTCCTTTATGGTATCAATAGCTTAAAAATACAAACCCTACCCTAGCCGCTGATACACCTTCTCGGCCGCAACCTTTTTTTCCACGTCGGCACCTAGCCCACAACGGCACCTAGCCCACGTCGGAACCCTAGCCGCCGACGTCTCTCGACCCCCCCTCTTTTCCCCACGACGGAACCAATAGTTTTTCGGTCATTCTCCCTCCCTCTTCCTCCTAAATTTCCTCTTCCATAGCTGACAAAACCAAATTTCATCCGACACTTGCCGTAAACAACATTAAAAACTTCATCCCTGTGACTCTTGAGATGGAAAATGGTCAATACTCCTCGTAGGCGGAGCTTTTTAAGATCCATTGTCGTGTTTACGAATTCATCGATCACATCATCCCTCCCACGCCGAAGTCCATAGACGTACCATCGGCTTCGACTTATGATGATGAACTCTTGTCTCGTTTGGACGAAGCCGTCCTCCAGTGGATATACGACACGATATTTAATGATCTATTGCACACCATCATTGAGACCGATGTCACTGCCCGCCAAACGTGGGAACGTTTGGGCAGTAGTTTCCACGACAACAAAACTCAACGAGCGTTATACCTTGAAAATCAGTTCAAGGACGTTCATCAGGACGATTTCCCAAACGTGTCTGCCTATTGTCAAGAACTCAATATGCTTTTCGACCAACTCTCCAACGTCGGCGCACCAGTCGCTAATCAATGATTGGTCATGCAACTTATTGCAGGTTTGAACGAATCCTATGACGGCGTTGCTACTATCCTTCAGCAATGCACGCAGTTACCTTCATTTTATGAGGCCCGTTCGAAGCTCATCCTTGAGGAAACCCAAAAAATCAAGCGCAGCACCACCGTTGGGCCCTCCGCCGACGGTAGGGCCTCCCGATTCGGCAACTAGAACCGTCGGCTAGAGGACCTGTGTGAAGGGGCAGTCCCCGTCGGCCAAAACAGCCAGCAGCGACCGCGGCAGTGGCAGCAGCCTCCACCGTGCGTTACCTATCCGATGTAGGCCGCATGGGACCTACCATTATGAGCCTCTACTTCTTGCCGTATACGACATCCTCGTGGACTCTACCGCATAATCGACAGACCCAACCTTGCATACTTGGCCCAAGTCCACAACAGGCCTACACAGCACAGGCCCCCCCGCCATCGACTTATGCATCGACTGACATTGAGGCAGCTATGAGCACAATGTCACTCAACACTCAAGACAAAAATTGGTATATGGACACAGGCGCCGCATCTCACATGACGGCATCACAAGGTACCCTATCGTCTTATTCCAATTTAAGTAATTTAAATCAGAATATTATTGTTGGTAGTGGACAAGGCATTCCCATCTGTAGTTATGGTCATTCCTCCCTATCCCCACCACTAATCTTAAAAAATATCCTCCATGCCCCTAAACTCATTAAGAATCTAATCTCTGTGTGACGTTTCACAACTGACAATTGGGTTTTCCTTGACTTTGATCCTTTTGGTTTTACTGTAAAGGATTTTACGACAGGGAGATGAATAATGAGATGTGACAGCATCGGAGATCTTTACCCTATTTCAAACGCTGTCAACAATCCAGCCTCAGTTCCCTAAACCTTTATTGTTATTTCGTCTTCTTTATGTCATTCTAGATTAGGACATCTGAGAGACTTTGTTTTACGTTCTCTTAGGAAAAATAATTTTATTAATTGCAACAGTATTTCTAGGACTCATATATGTGAATCTTGAATTTTTGGGAAACATGTCAAATTACCATTTTCTGCATCCACAAATTGTACTTTAATGCCTTTCGATATCATACATAGTGATTTGTAGTCATCCCCTATTTTGAGTATGGCTGACCATCGATATTATGTATTATTTTTGGACGATTATTCTAACTTTCTATGGACTTTTCCAATTGGAAATAAATCTCAAGTCTACCCCATTTTTTTCTTCATTTAGTGCTTTCATAAAAACACAATTTGAAAAGAGCATTAAATGTTTTTAATGTTACAATGGAAGGGAATTCGATAATAACCAATTCAAACAGTTTTGCTCAAAAACAGTCTTACCTTTCGTTTTTCCTGCCCTCACACATCCTCCCAAAATGGTAAAGCCGAGCGGAAAATTCGAACCATAAACAACCTCATTCGTTCTCTACTCAATTCCCCCTCAATTTTGGCATTACACACTCTTTATGGCTATGTATCTCCTAAACATAATCTAAAACAAGTCTCTAGCTCAACGGTCGCCCACCCAAGTTCTATTTCGTAAGAACCCCTCCTACCAACACTTGCGCATTTTTGGATGTCTTTATTACCCTCTCCATCCGACCACTCACCAACACTTCCCCGTGTGTGTTTCTGGGTACCTTGACAATCATCGTAGTTACTCGTGCTATGACTTGTCGAGCCGTAAAATTATTATTTCACGTCATGTCCTATTTGACGAGTCTCAATTCCCCTTTGCCTCACCACCTCGACATTCCTACGACTTTCTAGATGATGGTCTGAACCCCTTTCTAATTCATCATTTACATAGTCTGGCATCCCAAACCCGGCACTCACCACCACCTTGGTCAGTCTGGGACTAGCTGCCCACCCGGTTTGTCGACAATGACCCAGAATAACCCGCCTCATGGTGATTTCGCAGCCACCTCTCGGCAAATCGAGATTCGGCCAGTCGATCCTACCACCCCTACCCTTCATCCTCTTCCCGACAATTCTGCGACACCCCCTCCTCCTCCTATCCCGCGTCCCGATACATGTTCTCGGATAATGGAAACCCGTGCTATGCATAAAATTTACAAACCTAAATGACTATTTAACCTATCCATTTCAGTTGTCCCTTCCCCTGCCACTTGTAATCTAAAGGATGTCTTGTCCGACCCAAATTGGAAAGTCGCAATGATTGACGAATATAATGCTTTTATTGATAATAAGACGTGGGACCTAGTACCCCATCCACTTGATGCTAATATTATTCATTCTATGTAGATTTTTAGACATAAAAATAATCTGATGGTTTTTTGAGAGGTACATGACTTTTCTTGTAGGTGATGACAGGTCTCAACAGATGGGAGTGGACTGTGATGAAACGTTCAGCCCGGTCGTAAAGCCCGCAACCATCCGAACCGTCCTCAGCATTGCCATATCCAAGTCTTGGCCCATTCATCAGCTTAATGTCAAGAACGCCTTCTTACATGGGGATCTTCATGAAACAGTATATATGCATCAGCCTATGGTTTCACGGATCCTATTCATCCGGATTATGTGTGTTTGTTGCGGAAATCGCTCTATGGACTGAAATAGGCTCCTCGAGCATGGTACCAGCGATTCACCATTTATGTTTCCTCTATCAGTTTTTCACACAACAGATCCAATCATTCCTTGTTCATCTACAATAAGGGTACAAACATGGATTACCTATTATTATATGTTGATGACATCATCTGATGCTCTCCACCGGTCTATTATGTCCCTCATTTACTCTGAGTTCGCTATGAAAGATCTAGGCCCTCTGAGTTATTTCTGGGGCATCTCTGTCACTCGACATTCTGGCGGCCTATTTCTATGTCAGAAGAAGTACACCGAAGAGATCCTTGACCGTGCAGGCATGACATCTTGCAAACCATTCCACACGCCTATAGATACCAATTCTAAGCTCAGCGCTGATTTCGGCCCTTCATATTCAGACCCGACTCACTATCGTAGCATGACTGGGGCCCTACAGTACCTCACATTTACGAAACTAGACATATCCTATGTCGTGCAACAAATCTGCTTGCACATGCATAGTCCGACGGAAGCACACATGCATGCCTCAAACGTATTTTACGATACGTCCAAGGTACACTTCACTTCGGATTACATCTAACATGTCTTTGCTCACTGTTCTCACTGCTTATTCTGATGCTGACTGGGGTGAATGTCCTGACACCCGACGCTCCACATCTGGTTATTGCATTTTCCTTGGAGATAACCTATTGTCTTGGTCTTCCAAAAAGGCAACCTACACTATCCCGATCCAGTGCAGAATCAGAATACAGAGGTGTTGCCATCGTCTCTGAGTCTTGTTCGATCTGTAACCTTCTACTTGAGCTTCACTGCCCGATTCAAAAGGCAACACTGGTCTACTGAGATAATATTAGTGCGATATATCTTTCCGGCAATCCCGTCGAACATCAACGCACTAACACATTGAGATGGACATTCATTTCGTTCGCAAAAAGTGGCTCGTGGTCAAGTTCGTGTCCTTCATATTTCTTCCAGATATCAGATTGCTGACATCTTCAACAAAGGACTTCCGCGCATACTATTTGATGATTTTCGAGCCAGTCTCAGTGTTCGAGAACCTCCCGCTTCGACTACGGGGGTGTAATAGAATATTTTCTAATATTCTTTCATTAATTGTATTAATTGTTTATCTCCTATTTTATGTAGAATTATAATCCTTTTATAATTAGGCTAATTAGTTATCTAGTTTGTATTAAAGTAAAATATTCTTGTAACCTTATATATATTGTAAATCATTCATCAATAAAATCAAGGAATATATTCCTTTAGGATTAATCCATAATGATAATTGACTTTTTCTAATAGGTTAAGCTATACTCATCGTGTAAAAAATCTTAATTAGCACCGTGGGTATATATACATCACTTAAATCTATAAGAGAAATTAAGAGGCTCAATCGTTCTATGCATGTATGGTGGGATGATTAGAAATCTCGTATGCCTTTAATCATAGGTTCGAATCCTTGTGAATGAAGAATTTTATGTTTTAGGTCCTTAATAATTAGAAAACATATCTAAAATGAATTTGAATTAGTCAGGTCAGTACATTTCAGACACCTATGGCTAAAGACCAAAAAGAAAAGGAGAAATTAAAGTAATGAAGAAGGGAACTTACCATAGCCAAAGATGATAGATATCATGGAAGCAACAATTGCACAAGCACATGCATATTTGTTAACCCTTGTGGGATTTTCTCCACCAATATCCTTCTCCATATTTTTCCCAATGCAATAGCCTAAATTAGAAATCTTTGTTTTCTATAATTAAATCCTCCAATTAAAGAAGTAAAATCCTATAACACTTAATTTACACTGGTGGATCCCACTGATTTTGTGACAATTTTATGAATCTCTTACATGCATGACAATTATGGAATACCATCCACCAATATTTAAGGAATTTTAAAAAGAATCAGAAGAAATAGTTCGAGAGACAAAAATACTTAGTTTTGGGATAAAATGAATAAACTCTTAAACATCAAAATTTTGCAAGAAACTCAGATCTCTATAGTCAAAGCAAATCACATTTCAATTCTACCTCTTCTTTATTTGTGTTTTCCAAAAAAAATTACAACGTTATATATGTTTGAATTTATAAAGAATAATAAGTGGATAAGAATAAGAATTACGAGTCACACGAGTCTTGATTATAGGATTTACCTGTGACCCTCCGTATCCAACGCCGGGTTTAGATGGATAGCATTGACATTCATTTATAGTATCGGAGTCAATTTGTGTATATTTTGATTGTCCATTATATCTAATACCATAAAGACTTTTCTATAATAATTATCCTATATAACAACATTTCACCATAATAGTCATGTTATCTAGGGAACTTATCTCTCATGTTATTGTTATATTATATGTTCTTTATAACAATACTTTTCTATAGCAGCCAAAAATATTGGAACAAACAACGTCGTTATAGAGAGGTTTGATTGTATATGCTAGAAACTGATACATAATTTAAAGTTGATGTGTTCAACATTTAAGTTCTTATCGCTGATTCATTACACAGAAATTATGTGTTCAAACTTTAATATACTGATACTTTCACGCTGCCTCTACCTATTGATATATGTATCTGATAAAATTGTGCTCACCGTGAAATACTAAGCGTACGCGAAGAAATCACCTAATAGCTAGATGAAGCATTGACCTTTGATCATTTAGATACATGTGAATAAGCTTTATCTAATAACTTTTTTTTTGTTTTGCTCCAAAAGATTACTGGATCATATTACAACTAACACAACTAGAAACGTTTGTAGTTAAACTTGTCTCATGTTACAACTAACGCAACTAAAGGACTCTATGTTTGTGTCAGCAGAGATTGGACCATATACATGTCTGATACCTCGTTAGATTCCTCACATGCAAATTGTGATAAAAGCAAAGGTCCATTGATTAGTGTATAGGGTCATCCACTTAAAGGACGTCCACCTCCTCTTTTAGACGGGTCCATGTTCAGTCTCCGCTTTTGTTTCGGCGGAATTTCCTTTTCGTCGACTAATTGGGCTGTGTCAATCTTGAGATTGGTCGAACATTTTGTTATGAGTTAGCTAGGCAAAGGGCATATTGAGAATCGTACTTCTAAAAATACTTATTTGAAACAGTATCATTAACCACCCTTCACTATTTTGGTTAGTATTTAAGTTCTACTTATTTCTTAACTGGCTCTCACGGTTTTCATATAATTACAAGTACATATTTCTCAATCATATGTGATATTCACCAATATCTCGGTCATCTGACCACGTTGGCTTTGAAGCATGGTACTAGCATTTTGTAGACACGGTTCTAGATAATCCTAGAATGCTTTGTAAGTACATTGTATTTAAGGCATACACTCAAAAGTTTAACTGCATTACAAGTTTACAACTCGAGATTCTTCGTCTAATCACATTTGTCCTGAGCCTCAGTACAGTAATTAAGATTAACTAATACAACAGGCATTGTAATACAAATGGAAGATGGATTAAATATCTACGACATAAAGAACTATGTCATACAAATGAGACTGGATTAATTAGGCCAAAGCTAAAGAAGCCAGGAAACAGGAGAAACTTGAGACATCCGAGAATTGGAACCACGTATCTTTATCGACTGATGACAACAGTCAGTACTCGAGTGATCCTATAGATGGCAGTCCGGACATGAAATCTCGACCATCAGCACAATTACTGTTCATCCTTTCAAGTGCACCGCGATTTAGGGATTCAACCTCCTCCTTTCCTAGTTTCTGCACATCCTCGGGTGAAAGAATTTTGATGTACCAGACATTATTGACAAATGCCCTGAAAATACCATGCCAGAAATGGGAAAGTGAATACCATATCTCGGTTTAGACAAAGGATGGTAAAAATCCACTCTGAAAATTGAACTCTACCACAAGATTGAATGAACAAATAAGATAAAGGTATTCTCTTTGTCCCAATTTATGTGACACTCATTCCTTTTTAGTCAGTCCCAAAAAGATTTACATCTTTCATATTTAGTAACAATTTAACTTCAAACATCCTATTTTACCCTTAATGAAATGATTTCTAGTCACACAAATTTCTATGGCTTATTTAGACCACAAGTTTCAAAAGTCTTCATTTTTTCTCTTAAATTTCGTGTCCATTCAAACACCTTCACATAAATCGAGACAGAGGGAGAACTAGAATTGATAGAAAATCAGCTATCACGACCAAACATCCGAAGACCCAGTGAGTTACGCAAATAAGAAAACAAAAAATGACATGGGAATAGTAGTATAGTACAAGGACTTAAAGCATAAGTTGTTCATTCCATCATGTTCGCAAAATTTTTAGCGGAGGCAAAATGTAAATCCTTCTAGTAAATTAGGTACTTACTCCCATGGGTCGTCTCCAAGGAGAAGAACGTCATTCTCCCTGTCAACGAATACAAGCTGCCAGCCTGATCTTTGAGGGTCTTCAAGAAACCCTTCGATCCCGAACATCTGACCCAATTCTTGCCGTAGCTCATGATAGCTATTGAACCGGGTGATGTCCAATGACCTCCCAACGGACCCTGATTTGTAAACCTGCACAAAAAAAAAAACAAATTTTTTTTTACCCATATCATAATAATAATATGCAAGAAAACAACGAAAAGCATAACCTACACAACAGAACTAGTACCTTGACAAATGTACGGGTTGCATTCTGTGCAGCAACTTGTCCTACATCATGCAACAAGTCGGAAGAATCTTGCACGTAAGCATACAGAGAATTCTGAAATCCAGAAGTCCCTAGTGGCATAGAGGACATATTATCAGCATCAACTGATGTAGTAGTAGCAGCGTTTGACACAGTTGTAGGGAGGAGAAGCCCCGAAGAATCAACATTAGCACCGAAAAGAGTTTGATTTTGGGCATCTAGGCTACATGTTTCCTGTGAATGCGAAAATTTTGGCATCCAAGATTTCTGCTGTGGCCGCTGCTCCATCATCACAGATTGCTGATCAATTCCATTGAAATTCAAAAAGTTATTAGTTCCTTCCGAACATAATGAATCTAGCGTTGTTGGCATGCCTGATGGAGCAACGGATCCCGAGAACTTGGAGTTCGGATCTGCTATATCTGGCTTTGAAAATGATGGAGAAGGAATATTCGATGGTTGCTTCTGTTGGAGCTGCTGGCTATTCGGTACTTGGTACGCTTCCTGGTAAGAATGTTGATGAGCCTGTTCCTCCGTCTGATTGCTGACTTGTTGCTGTGGTTGCCTTTGAATAGGGCTAGCAAAATGATCAAAAAAAAAAAAAAAACAAGTAACCATCCAATCTGACTCCTTAAATATAAGGTGGGATAATTGACCATTTAAAAATGGATCTAGTATGGATATTATCCACTAAAATATGGATATTTTTTCATGAGTTCTTGTTTTCTGGAAGTCTAAGCCGTGGAAATAGCCACTTGCGAAATGTGAGGTGCAGAAATGTGAGGTAAGGCTGCGTACAATAGACCCTTGTGGTTCGGCCCTTCCCCGGACCCCGCGCATAGCGGGAGCTTAGTGCACCAGGCTGCCCTTTTTTTTTTGTTTTCTGAAAGTCTAAGCTTATTTTTTTTTCACTGACTATTTCTACAACCATGTATAATATAGTCTGTCGGTTAACCCATTTTTTTATCCATGTTAAATATGGGTGGGATTTCACTGGGTATGTTGTTAAATATGGGTGGGTCATATATTTTATCTGTTTTAGTTTAACCCATTTTGACCCGCCCATATCCGATCCGACCCACCCGTTTGCCACTCCTACCTTTGAAGGTTATCGAGTTGGGTTTGTGTAGACAGCATATGCTGATGAATTGCCTGTTGTTGCTGTTGCTGCTGCTGCTGCAGGAGGGGATTATATTGGACAGGCTGCTGAAACTGCTGCATCAGTTGCTGTTTCAGCAGATGACCACTCCCGAAATTTTGCAAACCACTAGCCAGCATAGCTTGATACTGCTGGTTAAGATCGTTTCGGATAATTGTTGGATCAACTCTTTGATGCATCCAGGGGAGCATGCCACCACCAAAATATTGAAGATTCATCAAATGTGCGCCTTGCTCACCACTTTCCCCTCTCAACCATGCCATTCCATTAATACTTTCACTGGCATCATCTGCAAAAAGCAAAGGAAAAAGAATCATAATAGACCTCGGAAACAAAAATAAGCTGAAAAGTCCAAATAATGAATAAATGATATGCTAAAGAGAAGTGTTTTCCCTCTTAGAAGGGCCATCTGAATGACAACAAAATTTACAATTTTTTCAAGGGTTAATAGTACTTTTGGTCCTTCAATTATTGATAAATTCTAACTTTGATCCTTGTGATATCTGACTAAGCACATTTAATCTTCAATTAATTGAAATGTGCGCTTTTACTCCTTTTGCTTATTATTAGTCGTTCCACAACTTAATTACACATGTGCTATATTAAGCTTGTACTGTTACTCCATATTTGATGGCAATATAGTTCTAAAACTAGATCAAATACAACATAACACACGTTTCGATTAATTGAAAGTTAAGTGTGCTTCGTCAGATATTACTAGGACCAAAATCAGAATATACCTATAACTTAGGGACCAAAATGATATTATCCCTTTTTTCAAAAATAGTACAAGGAAACCTCAGGATTTCACAGCTTCACTTTACTAACAGCATAACATTCAGTGCAATACCTTGAAAAGATGAAGTTCCTGGGTACCAAGGCCGTTTTAGCCTAAGAGGGAACAAAGACGGATACATTGGAAAAGTAGTCAAAGGCTCTATCTCCCATAGTGAAACCCTAGGTTGCCTCTCGCCTGCTGTTGACTCATCCCAACCAACCTACCATTTCGTGAAATTTTGTTCGTAAATAAATAACTGTGAACATAGAATAACTATTTATGAACATATAACCATTGTACATTCGTAAATTTGTAATTTCCCTGAAAATAGTGGTAAAAGAAAAGCAAGATGGTCTAATTTTTGCATTTGCTACATGAGTTCTGACTCAATTTAGTTCTATACAATGTGTATAAAAGGCATTTTAAATTCTATGACTATAAGAGAACGAGAATAGCTTATATAGAAGAGCTAAAACACAATTACCTTGACAGACCGCCAGTGAGAGTTGGGCCAGCGAGCCGGATCTAAGTCACCAATGCCAGTAATTGTGCCCATGTATCTGTAAAGGATCAGATCTCATATATAAGAACAGAAACTTAACACATAATTTGCCAACTCGGATTTCAATGATAGCTACAATCAGGGCACTTTAACATATCTTATCTATGGAGTTTCAATTTAATTGGTCTTTATACTTGTACTGACCACTGACTTTCCCCAGTTAATAGTACACTAATGTTACTTGTAACAAGCACTAGACTAAACAAGATATGCAAATTAATGAGTAAAAAAATGGATGCAACAGAAGCGAGAAAATGACAAAAACGGTCCCTCATGTTAGGGAGTGGGTTCAAAATAGTCCTTAAAGTATGATCTGAACAATTTTGATACTTTAAGTTTGCCAAAAGTTAAAACACTTTTGGTCTGCGTCAAATATTTAACGAACTTAGATTTGACGGAACTACGGAAAGAAGATTTGATCAGAAACACTGGGAAAGTCCCATCAAATCCTAGAAACTGCAACACAGAATAATTGTATAGACACCAAAAGATAGACCAAAAATAGCAGAAACGGCACCAGCTCTAGAAAAAGACCAAAAATAACAAAAATAACAAAAATTGCACCTCCAAATGTGAGTACCCGCTAAATCCTTTTTTAATAGTTCCCGTCAAATCTAGCGGGCGGAGTTCGTTAAATATTTGATGCAGACCAAAAGTGTTAACTTTTGACAAACTTAAGGGACCAAAACAGTTCAGAGCATACTTTAGGGACTATTTTGAACCTAATCCTAAACATAAGGGGCCATTTTTATCATTTTCTCCAACAGAGGCCTTAAACTTGCACCTTCATCTGAATTCACTTTTTCCTACATTATGAGAAATTATCAACAAAAACAAAAGAGCCGCATTCTATGACCACTAATCTGTGGTTAAGTATCAAAAAGTGCCTAAGATCCATCCTAAACATAAGGGGCCATTTTTATCATTTTCTCCAACAGAAGCCTTAAACTTGCACCTTCATCTGAATTCACTTTTTCCTACATTATGAGAAATTATCAACAAAAACAAAAGAGCTGCATTCTATGACCACTAATCTGTGGTTAAGTATCAAAAAGTGCCTAAGATCCATCAACAAGAACCTAATATGCTACTTAAGTAGCTATATGTACTCGTCTAAACAGAAGAGGTTGAAGAACATCTAACCACAAGGAAAGCAAGGAAGAGATTTAAGATCAAATACTTCCATACCTTCGAACACTTGATTCTTCAGTCTCGAATAGCATTCGGAAACGCATTCCAACATAAACACGAGTGTGATATACAACTTTGATGTATTTTGAAAGAGGTATAACAAACTCACATGGGCTAGCCCTGATACGGATAAGCATTAGTTGAAAGAGAAGAAAGGATATACAGACTAAGCAAAGATATAAGAACCAGACAATTGTTCAGCACCACACCTTGGGTTGAAGAAGACAGTGAAACAGCTATTGGTAGCGGCAGCATGAGCAGCAGCAGCAAGTAATCCGATGTGCATGCTGTCGCTAGACAGAACAGATGATGGCATCACAGTTTGAGGTCGAGTTGCACGACGAATTCCAAGAAGGAGCTGATTTTTCTCATTCCTGACACGGACACAACCAATTCTGACCGGTTATAGTAAAAATATTTTCGTGGAAATTTAAACGACCGAGCTCAGTCGGTTCTATTAAAAAAAATTGGGATCAAACCGACCGAGTCGGTCGCTTATTCGGTTGGTCGGTTTTTATCGGTCGATTTTTGTCATGTTTTTAGTAGTGTTTTTTGGTAGTAACTGTTAGTTTTCAAGTCCATTCGGTTAGTTGGACCAAAGGTGCTTCACTTTAGCAAATTTAAGGGACTAAAGATGCTCAGGATTATATTTAGAGGACCAAAATAGACCTACTCCCATAGATATGGGACAATTTTGGCTAAAAACTCGTGTAAAATGCTAAGATATGTGACAAAAAAAAGGCTAATATTACCAAATAAAAAGAACTGAATCTCCAGCGACAAGTCTTTTTGCACTAACGAACACACTCCAGCCAGTCGTTAGAAGATGCCGCTTAGGCTGTCCTGCATGCATAGAGATAAAAATATAAACGTGTTTCAGCATTAGTTAGTTTCACACTGCATTATGTTCATGCTTCCAAGAGCAATCAGGAATCATTAGTATATCCAGCAAATCAGTCAATAAACACGCTATGGTAAGAACAGCGCCACATCAAGGTAACAGGTTTAGAATGACAAGAGAAACAGCCCCATAATAAGGTAAAAGGAATGAGATGTTAAGAGCAAATAGCCGAGAATTCTGAAACATTTTTGGAAACCTTTTTTTTATTTGGATGTCCAACAACTATATCATAAGTCTAAGAGCAAATAGCCGAGAATTCTGAAACATTTTTGGAAACCCTTTTTCATTTGGATGTCCAACAACAATATCATAAGTCTAAAGAATATAATAATCCATGCACCATTTACATGTTCCGATAAGCACCCAAGGGTGTGGCCTAGTGGTCAATGAAGTGGGTTGAAAACCATGAGTTCTCAAGTTCAAATCACACAAGAGACAAAAACACTAGGTGATTTCTTCCCATCTGTCCTAGCCTTAGCCTCGGTGGACAGAGTTACCTTGGTGGACAGAGTTACCTAGTACATGTTGGTTGGGTGTGGCAGTATCCTGTGGAATTAGTTGAGGTGCGAGCAAACTGGCGTGCACACCACGGTTATCAAAAGCAAAAAAAATATATGTACCGAGAATTCAAATGAATTAAGCAATTTTTTTTGAAGCAGTGGTGCAAATCTCACTCCAACTGTGTAAGCTCGCTCATGTCGCCGGTCCCAAACCGGGATAAGGGAGTAGAGTTGCGATAGGCTCGCAGCCTGCGTGATGAAGCCCCAACTTGTTTGGGACTGAGTCGTAGTTGGTGGTGGTGGTGGTGGTGCAAATCTTGTAAACACAAGAATAATGTTCTTTTTCCACCAATATAACCTTGAAGTTGAACTCTTTATATTCTTGCACACTAAAATTGTGCGGCGATTGGGAGATAGATTGACTAACAGAAACAATTGACCTGCTTCCTCATTATAACTAACCCCATTCTAGGCCATCCACTCATTTATTTGAATGAGCCAGTTATTTTGTTTGTTGTTTTATCTTCTTAAGTACATATATTATTTAGTTTATCTTGCTCAGGTTACCTAACCTATGTGAACCTCGTATCGAAACCTTAATTCCAACTTGAATTTCACATTAACAGAAAAAATGAGATAACTTCTATACAGTGCCGCCCACGACCTTCTGAATAAAAACTCTATTACTACACAACAGATCGCTAATCCTCCATAATTCTAATCACAACTCTAATCCTACAAAGATTATAATTATGCCGAATCCCACCTGCAACTCAAAGGATCATAAAAATCTCAGTACCCCGTCTTAAGGAACTTACAGAGAACCTGTACAATTTCTCTGTTTCAATTTCTACAGATTCTCCTCTTTACAAACTATAAAAAATGGCCTTTCCTTCAAAAGTTATGTTTTTTCTCACCTCAAACAATGACAATGGCTGTTTTTTTATAGCCGAGAAATCCCCAAGGCCAAGTGGCACACGGTTCGAAACTCGGTGGGATAATGGGCCCGCCCCTCTACCTCCTCCACTTAAATACTAGGCTTTTAAAAAAAAAACTTGTAACTTTTAGATACTAGGCTTTTTTTCTGCAGCAAAGTTGAGAATGGCATTTTACATACACCTTATTTGAATATTACAAGGGAAAGAATGAAACAGACTACTATGTTCTCTTCATTTATTTTCACTACATACATGTAGTGAACTGTTATAGAATATGAGTTACAAATTATTATTATTTTGATAAGGAACATAATAATTATTTGGAAATATGTAATCCCATTACATTGAAGCACAACTCCATATATTCAGTTGAGAAAATGCATACAATAGACCCTTGTGGTCCGGCCCTTCCCCAGCCCGCGCATAGCGAGAGCTTATTGTACCGGGCTGCCCTTTTTCTATATTCTAGACATATTTAGAAGATCTTGTAATTTCCCCTTATTGGTTTTGATTTCTTTCCTTATATAGAATTCTTGAAACTACATAAATTCCTTAACTATTCATGGATAGGATTATTCAGCTTCAACCATCGAATTTCATGGAAACAGAGTTGCAGACATAAACTTTTTTATTATTGATAAGGGAGTTGTAGACAAACAACATATGGCATTGACACAAGAACTTTCATGATAAATCGAAATCGAGTATTTTTTGGATTCTTTTTTTTTATTAAGTTCAACAGTGTAGGGGAGTACAGAAGACAAACACCAGTCAACATAAAAGTCACTATCCTGCTTCTTTTTCTCTTTACTACCTGTCCAATTGATTTAAAAGAGAAAAGTAAAAATACTTTAAAAGATTTTTTCTAGACTCATTAGTCCATCCTTTCCCCATCAATCGTGTTGCTAAAGCACATTCAAGTTAAGGAAGTACCTAAAATCTCAATAAGGACCCTTAAACAAGCAGTACTGAAGAGGATTAAACTAAAATATTGATAAACTATAGCACATATCTAACTTTTTCTATATCTAAAAAATTCTACAAACTTAAGACAGTGTAAAGCAACAAATAGCAAAGAAAGGAGCCTTTAGAGCTTGCCTCGGAAAATATGCCTGAATTTCCATTCAATGTCATGCAGATCCCTCGCAATTAATTCTTGACAAGGTGGTGTCTGTGAGAAATCCTGAAGGCCAGAATAAAAATAAAAATAACATCAGGCTCAGAACCAGAGTGTGGTAAGAAATACGAGACATTAGACGAGTTATCACCAAAGGAGGGAAAACTTTCTCCGCAGCACGACGAGGAACAGAAAACCCGCCATGCGTACTGGTATCACTTGCAGTGAGTGTCTTGCAAAAATAATTAGTTGGCTGCCTGCTAGGGACACCCAGCTCAACAGGAAGATATGTATCCTTTTGTTCTTGCTGAAAATGCAACACAACATTTTGTCACCCAATTCACACAGAGTACCAGGAAACCAGTAAAACACAAGTAAATGAGAAATTCATGTTAGCTTAATAGCCTGTTTGGTCAAGGTTCCAAAATTTGCTTATTTTGAAAAGTGTGTTTTTTCAGAAGTGCGAAAAAGTACTTTTGGATAGTAGTAGTTTGTGTTTTGACTAATTAATTTGAAAAACACTTTTGCCAATAATAGAGTAGTACTTTGTGCTTGACAAATGTTCCAAAAGTACTTATAGGAAAAAGTTACTTTTTTAGCAACTGTTACTAATCAAAAGCACTTTTAGCTTCCCAGAGGCTTGGCTGCTATAAGACAACTTTTATCGCATGATTCATGAAATACCGGTGTCAAGGGCTGCAATGTCATTTGAGCATATACTTCGTCTGTTTCAACATCTGCCTGAAATCCCATCAAATTGTCATTTTTCTCATATGCCGAATGCAACTTACACAGCAATAATTCATAAGAAAACAAGAAAACAAGAAAACATAAACAAAGAACCCACATGCATTGTGACATTGTGGAGTTGACAGATTAACTGGGCTGGCAAATTCGGGTAATTGGGTATGTGAGCATCAACTTCTTTGTTCGTTGTTGCCACAACCTTGCACTCAATTTCCAATAGGAACCATCAGCAATTAACTAATTAACAAATAATTCATGGCTGCAACAATTAAGGGGTCGTTTGGTTGCTAGTCAGTAAGTAAAATATTCATGTATTAAAATCCGCATAACTAGTACTACCATGTTTGGTAGCATTAGTTGCTATGAATAAAACTCAACACACCAAGTACAGTATTCGGTTATCAGTTTACAATCTCGCATAACTAATACAATGTATAAGTTATGAGGAAGGTAAAAGATAGAATAACTAATACATGAATAACTGAATCCTGCATAACTGTAATCAGCAACCAAACGACCCCTTAGTTCATAATTAATGAAGAAGATGGAAATGTGGCTAATGGAGAAAGAAAGACCTGCTCACTGTGACCCTGAGGAAAGTAAACCACGCGACTCCCTACCATTGATAAGCATACAAGGGGACCAGCACAGGCATGCCATAGTTCTGAATTTAAACACTTCTTCTCTCCTTTCACAACCAAATAAAGAATCCATCAGCAATATATAATTTAATTCCACTTAAATGAATACATACTTGGAAATGAATTTAAACATGTAATTGAACTACTTTAAGCATAAGGGGGTCGAATTGCATCAACATTGATAAAGTTGATCCACTTTAAATGAAAACATACTTAAATAACTCATCATCTCTTTTTTTTTAAATTAGTATTTGCTAAAGACAAAGCATTTAAGAAAAAATATTACTTACAAATATGCAGATAAAGACGGTATAGAGATATACCTTCATGAGCTTGCTGACCAATTCCTGATGTTGAAAGCTTCATGTTTTAATTATATATCTATAATAATATATCTAAAACACCCTCAAAATATGAATTTTTCCAGAAAAAATATATAAAACCCTCAAGACCCAATTTTCAAACCCTAAAATATTCCACCCATTCATCACTCTTATCCTTAACAACATACCCCACTTCACCCCCATTTCTAAAAAAAAAACTCACTTTTCCACATGCATTAACTAAAAAAGACTCTTAATTTCACCTCCACATCATCAAAAAATCCTAAAAAAAAATATCAACCAAGTTCACTACACTTTTCTTTCTCCAATACCTCCATTAACAACAACCCCACAAAACAAAAACAACAAAAGATCAAATTTTGAAGGGTATTTAGCAATTTTGAGCACTACCCTTTATTTGTTTTTGTTGAATAATTAAAATTGTAGCTAAGCTAAGCTTAACTAAAGCTGAGCTCAAGAAAACAAACTGTCTATGAAGAGGCTTTTGAAAGAGAGAGAAAAAAGACTCTTTTTATAGCACACCCGACCAAGCTAGACCTGATAACAGTAGAGAGAGAAACAAAATCAAGAAAAGGAGAGAGAAAGTGAAATAGAGAGAGATAAGAGTAGAGAGGTTAAAGTAATGGCTAATTCTCTTCTCTTTCTTTCTTGCTCCGTGTACTCTTACGTCTTGTTTGGATAGTGGCTCCGTATCATTTCATAATATATCGTATTATATTATATTGATTGATTAATATAATATTTGAATAAATTGTATTATTTCTCGTTATTATATAATGTCATACATCAGCAATTTGTAGGATATACTTACAAAAAAAGTAAAATATGGGATGGAGCTACTATAAAAAAAATAGGCTAAAAAAATAAAATTATTATATGATAGAGACAAAATAAAAAGAAAATATAATGTAACGGCGTGATCACATCAAATTGATTGCAACAGAAAATAAGACTTTTCATTATCGCGTAATGCTGGATTTAACTATAAGATACGATAAAATATAAAGAACAATCAAGGTAAACAACAATATATGCAATGTAATCTCACAAGTGGGATCTGGAGAGGGTAGAGTGTACACAGATATTACCTCATCTTGAGAGATAGAAGTTGTTTTCGATAAAACTCAGCTAAAAAAATCAAGCAATCCGAGAAAAGAAATAACAAAAATAAAGAAACAATAGATAATAATAGAAATCAATCCGAAAAAAAGAAACAATAACGTAAATATTATAAAATCATACGATAATCAAAGTACAAGAAACAATAGATAATAACAGTAATCAAAACAAATATTATATTTAAACTAACAATATAATACAATACAATACAATAGTTAACAACTATCCAAACAAGGTGTTACATGGATGATCTTAGCCGTTGAAATGTGGGTAATTGATTTGACAGGGGGCATGTGCCACCATTCTTCAGTGGTCATTGTCAGAGTACGGACCATCCAATATTTTTTTATTTTTTTTTATAATCCAGGTTTTCAAGCTTGCGCCTGACTACTTCACTGGTATTATCCAGACGTCCTTGAGGTAATAGCACCGGTCCTTCAACACTATTACCAGGTAAATCGCGGGATGTGCTCCGGTGGCCGCTTTTTCGGGAGCGTACAACCGATCAATGAGACAAGGTCAAATTTTCCAACATGCGAGTTTCTTCGCTTGCGGGGAATCGAACCCACGTCGTCCCATGCCGTAGCGCCTTATAGCGCCTGTGCTTTGCCACCGGACTATGCCCCGAGTACTAAAACGTGATAGGGTAAACTTTTTAAAGTGATCGATCCCACCGCATTACGCCCCCATACCCCGTAAAACCCCACCTCCGCCACGGCCCTACGAATTAGTATACACCGCTTGGCCCTACGCGTATGGAGGGATTTTTTGGGAACACAGTCCACTCTCGCCGATCAGAGGACTCGAACACGGAACCTCAGACAGCAATATCCTAATGTATTGGCCACTGGGCCAAACACTTTGGATACGGACCATCCAATATTATATTGCACATGATCAAGAAAGAGAAACAAGGAACAAGGTAAAGGGGAAAAAAGAGTGGCAGATATTTTTCAATCGAATGCTAAAATTACTTGTACTCTTGTGCAGTTATGGTTGTACGTTTAGGTGATGATGTCATAAGCTCAGAGTGAAAATACAGTTTGATTTACATTTACGGCAGGAAGAACTATTAAGTTTTGTATTATTTGCTGTTTTTTTTAATAAATATAATTTGGTAACCTGAAAAATAGGGTAAAGACTAAAGAATTTATTAGAAATTTAGAATCAGTTAAATTAAACTAATTTATGTATACCATTACTCCATTACTATATGTATAACTTAACTTTATATAATATGAATTTGACTTATATATAGTATCGATATAGTTTAACATATTATAACATGTAACCTAATTCATTGTGCAATTACACTAATAATATCAAGGCCAAATACATATGCATTCCTTTAAATTTGTCAAGATTTTTTATTTAGACATCTGAGGTTCCGTGTTCGATTCCTCTCGATCGGCGAGAGTGGAATCCGTGTTCCCCAAAAAATCCCTCCATACGCGTAGGCCAAGCGGTGTATACTAATCCGTAGGGCCGTGCCGGAGGTGGGATTTTCTCGGGGTACGGGGCCGTAATGCGGTGGGACCGCCACTTTAAAAAGTTTACCCTACCACGCTTTTTTATCCAAAGTGTTTGGCCCGGTGGCCAATACATTAGGGTATTGTTGTCCGAGGTTCCGTGTTCGAGTCCTCTCGATCGGCGAGAGTGGAACCGTGTTCCCCCAAAAAATCCCTCCATACGCGTAGGGCCAAGCGGTGTATACTAATCCGTAGGGCCGGGCCTGAGGTGGGGTTTTCGGGGTATGGGGCGTAATGCGGTGGGACCGCCACTTTAAAAAGTTTACCCTACCACGCTTTTGTCCTCCGGGCATAGTCCAGGTGCAAAGCCTAGGTGCTATAAGGCGCTCCGGCATGGACAACAGTGGGTTAGATTCCCCGCAAGCACGAAGAAACTCGCATGTTGGGGAATTTGACCTTGTCTCATTGATCGCCTGTACGCTCCCGTAAAACCGGCCACCGGAGCACATCCCGCGATTTACCCGGTAATAGTGTTGAAGGACCTGCTATTACCTCCAGGACGTCTGGGTAATACCAGTGAAGTAGTCAGGCGCAAGCCTGAAAACCTGGATTATCAAAAAAAAAAAAAAAAAAAAAAAGAATTATATTTATTGATCACTTGAACTCAAGCCAAACTGTACCTATTATACACACATTACTGACATAGCACAATGTGTGTATTACACACCACCTTCGGCACCATAGCCACTGCATCAACCACTACCATAGTGCAAGTCACCCAAAACTAGGGCTATTCAGTGGGTCGTGACGTCCCGAACCCGGCCCGGCCCGGTACCGGTCCCGCCTCAACCAGCCGGTTAAAATACGGGATTAGGATTGTCGGTAGCGGGGTTCCACTCGGGACGGGACTAGGGATCGTCCCGCCCGTCCCGCCCCCTGACCCGTCCCGCCCCATTTGCAGAAACTAGTCGTTGCACAAATAGCCGTAGATGATGATTGGGATACAATTTTGAAATTTATTGTATTCTTAGAGAATTTTTTTCTAGCTACTAAAGAATTTTCTGGTATTTATTATCCTACTATTTCATTTATGTTATTTTATATAGCTCTAATATTTTTGTTATTTAATTAATATATGAAAAACCCAACTTACGCTCCAGTTATTGCAGAAATATTTGTAAAATTAAAAAAATATTTTTTTCCTATTCTCACTATTTATTTTATTGGTGTTGTATCAAAATCCTACTATTAAAGTTTGTAATGCCTTTATTGATACTATTTATGAATGCTTAGAAATACTTCCAACAGAACCAACTGAAGAAGATGTTATGTCTAGCATACAAACACAATGCAAAAATATGTATATGTATTACCAAGAGCAAAGTGAAAATAATCAACTGACTTCTATACCATCTTCTTCTACTTCACTTCAACCTTATAAAAAAACATGTAGTTTCTGCTTCAAGTATTCAAGGCCTCCGAAATAGAATGTATAGTGGTTCAAGTGCTTCACAAATTAGCAAGTTTGATGTTTATATTTTACAGGGTGTTGTACCGTTCGAATCAATTGCTAATGACAATGGATGTGAAGACTTACTGAAATACTGGAGGGAGAATGAGAAGACATTTTTGACTTTATCAAAGATAGCCCGAGATGTGTTGAATATTCAAGCGTCATCAACAGCTTCTGAAAGCGCTTTTCAAATAGGACAGCACAGACACTCATTGGCGGGAGATAGTTTGGAGATTACAGTTTTTTTAGAGATTGGATTAGAGCGGAGCGTAGAAGGTGCGGTCAACCAGAGTTCAATGAAGAAGACGACTACAATTACAATGAAATCTTATCCGAGGGAGCAGGAAGCGATGTTGAACAATTTGACCAACAACTTCCAATTCCAACAGAAGATCCTCAAGAGATTGTCAGAAAATTAGAAAAAGTATTGTTGCATATGTAATTTTTTTAATGTCAATTTTACTATGTGATAACTTTTGAACTACGAAACAAGTTGCAATTTTGAAATTGTATTACAAAAAAAGCATATTTCTATTAAATAATATAAGAGGCAATTAGCCTTGGGATGTTTTTTCATTATCTTGTTCAATTATTTAAATATATATATTTTTTAAAATTAAATGTTTAGAAAAAAATTAAAGTCCCCCAAATACCCCTACCCGACCCGACCCGTCTCGTCCCCCATATCATGTCCCCTCTGCTGGCGGGATATGGAACGGGACGAGACTACTTCCCGTCCCCCATATCCCCCCCCCCCCCCCCCCCCGTCCAGCCAAACCCAATCCCGACCCCTCAAATTTCGTCTCATCCCGTCCCACTGGCCACCCTTGCCCGAAACAAATATCTCTTCACCCCAATTCCACCACCAAAGAAATAATCTCCTCACCCTCAATTCCAGCCATTAGCCCGCTATTTCCAGAAATCAGTGAAAAAATATTAAAGTATCACAGAGAGAAAGAGAGAGATCAAAAAAAGGAAACTCTAAAAATATATGCAATAAACTAAAGGAGACTCTGAAAAACAATGTTTAGATCCAGCCATAAGTACTGCACTAGTTCTTTAATTAGCTCTGCAACCATATTCGATCAAGCTATGGCATGGTAAAAAAAAAAGAAACTAGACTAATCTGTTTTCTTGATACTCATTATTTTGATTTCAAGAACAAAATTTTCTCGGTTTTGATGAGTTTGTCTACAAGGACTTTAGTGGTGAATCATCAATTTTATCTAACACAACACTATTTGGTTAAAGAAACTTGATGATGGTGGACTTGTGGTGGTGGTAAATGAAAAAGAAAGTGAATTGCATTTGTGGTAGTGTCTAGTAAATGAACAAGATGGTAGTGGGTGAAACAAGGCGCACAACACTAAGTAATCCAAGCCAACCCACATTACTAACTAATGGTGGATAATCATATTTTTTAGAGGTACTAAATACAACTCCATGAATGAGCAAAATGAAGGCCTCTCAAGTGGCTTGGAGCTCCTTTCCTTCCTTACAATCAAGAAAGTGGCTTAGAGCTCCTGCGGGTGACTTTTTGTCTTACGACACGGCATGGTAATTGATCGAGTGTAAGGCACTAGTTCGGATGGAAACCTTGATTAGGCAGGTGGCCTAGCTAACCTAGCTATCGGTCAGAAATAGCTGCATTCCGTTGCAGGCTACTATAGAGGCACTTTTTTCATCATCATCATTTTCTCTTCGAGAACACTCACCTCGTAGATTCTTCCCATCGCTCCCCTCCTTCTGCCGAGGTCATACATCATACAACAGGCCTGGATTAAAGTCGAAGACCTATTCTAGGTCAAGGTCGATATTTTCAAGGTCATGTCTGCGCCTTGATCCAGAAGGAGATTGGTTGGTACGAGGTTTTACCCGCAGCTTCTGTCCACAAATCCTCTTTCGCTTGGTTACAGGACTAGAGCTTATGAGTATTCGGACTATAATAATTCCGATAAACAGTCACTCACTTTTGACAGTTATACGCCTATACCGCTAGCTATGCCCTGCTTGGTCCCCTTCCCCCGGCACGGTGGAGGTTTCGTAGCACATCATGAGCACCGGGCTAAGGGGCGGTTGAGCAACTCAAGCAAACCGCTTCTGCTAAAGGAAGTGGTGATCCCTAGCTTGAGACTCAAACTCCGAAAGCCGACCTGCCAACAGACATTGTGAGAGAATACTCGCCAAGACAAGCTCAAGTCATCCGGGATAAGAGAAGGTCATATCCTAATAAGCTGGCTTAGGACCATGTTGACTGCCACATATCGACTTTCCTTGTCGTTGACTCTGGCGAGGCTACCCCTTTATATAATCATGCCTGCTTGATAAAGCCTTTTTCATTCAGTCTCCCAATAAACGAAAAAGGATTTCTGGTGACACGAAAGTTGTGCTCGACGCTCTCTTTCCTATTCCACTGCGCTAAGTGATCCATGGATCTCCGATCGGGAAACCGTATCCAAGCTCCGTGGATAGTCTACACTCTTTGGACTTTTCAAAGCCAGTCTTCGTTGTGCCGGGGTATCCCGATCCGGATGCCACGAAAATTTATGGAAGCCTTTTTCTTAAAAGACTTTTTGCGACGGGTGATGAAAGCTTAGCCGGAGCAGTAGCCAGAGAAGCAAGAGCAACAAGGCAAAAAGTGGTCTTAGGCATTCCAGCTAGTGGAATGCTTTACCGAATAAGCCAACCAACCTCTGGTGTCGGGTCTACGTGTGACAACTCCAACTAGGAAACTACTACCACTTAGGCCTAAGCTCCTGAACTAGCAGAAAGATGTTTCCCGGTCTTTCCTCTCTCGAGCGGAGAAAACATCAAGATGTGAAGCGACAAACAATTCCCGAGATGCTTGTCCAACCAGGGTGAGAGAGATAGGAGAGTAGGGATGGGAAACCAATGTCACCAACAATACTAGCCGTCTCGGTGCTTTTTCAACCCCTTGCTTTGACTTGGTAAATTGTATCTGCAGAGGAAAGACTGGGAAGCATCTCCTGCTAAAAAATTAGAATATTCTTTTCTTTTAAAAAGGCTTCCATCTACTAGTCAAGAAAATACGATTGAATCCTCTCACAAGTCCTACCCTTATTTAGGAAATCGAAAGCTTGATCTTTATCTTGGTCAAAAGCCAAAACAAAACTCTTTCTTTAGTAGCAGTGGCCAAGCCAAATCGTTCAAAGAGGAATCGCCCGACTCCCAATACTGGTCTTCATTCAATGCTAGCATCTCTCTCAGCTGAAAGAAGATCAACTCTCACCCTTTTTTCACTTTAGTCGAAAGTAATGCGCCAGGTGTCATAGCTAACCGAGTAGCTCTAGAAGCATGTGTAAAAGCTCATAATGAAGGACGTGATCTTGCTCAGGAAGGTAATGAGATTATTTGCGAGGCTTGCAAATGGAGCCCGGGACCCTACTATATTCTCGAACCCTCTGTCGAGCTTTACCATGCCCGCATTTCCTTATGTTTTGAAGAGAAAAAAAATCTCAGTACGAGCGAGAGTCTGATTAAGATTCTGCTGGAACTACGCTTTCTATTAAGAGCAGAGAAGACTTCCTCCAAGCTACCAATAAATGAACTATATACCATTTGATCTCTCTATCAGCAAAAAATATTAATTAATCCATGCCTATATAAAATAAAGGGGCTACATATTCTCTTTGGAGGCATCTTGAAATTCCATAACATCTTGGAAACTAGGTAGCCTAGCTCGGCCCAAGCAAGGCCTAAAAGCCCCATGACTTTCTTGGTCGGACCAACCCAACCGGAGAAAGGAGCTCAAACTTCCTTAGAAGGAGATAAGTTAGAACAATCTTTGTATATATAGGTCTCGGTAATTATACTAGATAAAATAGGGCTTAAATTCTGAATCCTCATTTTTGCTAGGGCTACGCGGAATATCTTTTCCCTTCAGTTCAGCCCCTTTTCATTCGGTTGCCCTCACCATGGCTCCAACCAAGTGATTCATGACGGGATAAAAAAAGAAGTAATTTCGTATATAAAGATATGGGTTTCCAGGGTTAGATCAAACTAGGTATAGGGATGGAGTCTTCTACAAGTCGCATTATTGGTCGATGACCTTATTTTGGAAGCAGTCGAGATGCAGGGGTCTTTCTTCTAGGTTTCTGATTAAACTTTAAGGTAATGGGAGAGAAGTCAATCGATCAAGGATAGAACAAGATTTATTTTGCATTATATCTAAGGGATTCCTCCCTAACCAAGGTGATAGACCACCTTATGGCTGATGTGATTACCAGCCATCAAGTAATAATTGAAAAGAGATGTTTTCTTCCCTGTATTAAGATTTCAAACTCAAACTTTTTTTGGAAAGACCTCACTCGCACGTAATATAGTAATATATAAGGCTCTTCTTGAAATAGGTGGGCGAATAACCAATCCAATAATCTTCTTTCTGATCAAAACAAAGAGGCTGGCTCTAACGCTCTCACCCCCAATCCCCCGATCCCGGGCCCAATCACAGAAGACAATGGGAGGGGAAGAAAAATCTGATTTGAAAAAGTTTCTAGTAGTAATTGTCATGTGTCATTTTTTATTCGCTTCTTTTCCATGTCACACTGTGTGTGTGTCACACACTGTATTTTATGAGAGATTGTTAGTTGTATGTCTAATAGGTACACTTTGGCTCCGATTCAAATTTTCAATAAGTACAATCCTTAGTTTAGGTGTCTAAATGGAAAATCTTGACAAGTTTAAAAGGCTGCATATGTATTTGGCCTAATATCATTGCTGATATGTTATAGCAAATAATATACTTTATTGTTGAAGTTACTAATATTTACTTACTCTGAACAATTACATGCTTAAAATGTACTAAAAGTTTATTATAATTTCTACCAATGTATAAATCTTTGAAAAGGTTAAACAATTCCTAGAAGAGCATAAGATGTAAAGTAAAAGTGTTAGAACAACTAAAACATATTCTCAACTAATAGGTATAATCTCTATAGATCATTTTCTTCTATTGTGTCATAATTTTTATTAAATTTGCATGAATTTCAAGCTATCTTAAGTCTCTAAAATAACTTCCTTCCAAGTGATTTTAAGTATATCTCATCCATTTTAACACCTTTACTCACCATCTTTTCACATCTAAGACATCTGCATCTAATATTGACGTATGACATGGTTAAATCATCTCAATCAATATTTTACTCATTTTATTCTCGACATGTGCTATTTTAACCGTCTCGTGAATGTGGTAATCTCTAATCTTATCTAGTCATCCATCTTGGCATCAGCTTCTCTAAGGCCATTTTGTGGACGCGTTGAACTTTAGCGGTCCAACACTCACTCACATATAACATAGTCTTATAATGATTTTATTGAATCTACCTTTCTCTTTGATACACATCATTCTATCACATGACATTCGAAAATACTTCTCCTTTTCAATTATCCAATTTCAATTCTATGATAATATCTTCATCTCATTCTATTCTTTTGAAAAAGCAATGCCCAGAAAATAGTTCACAGGACCCAAATCTTTCATAGCAAATTCCACGCACGAAGGGACATAATAGAATGGCGAAGAGAAACAGATGATGTTGTGAGGATGATGTCATCAACATAGAGAAGAATGTATGTCATGTCATTCCCTTTCTTATAAATGAACAAAGACTGATCAGATTTACTATGTGTGAACTCCATTGTGGAAACAAATCCAACAAACCTGTTATACCATTCCCGGAGGGCCTGTTTGAACCCATATAAGATTTCTTCAACAAGCATACATAATCAGGATGAATAGGGTCTCGAAATCCCAAAGGCTGATGTATGTAAATTATTTCCTGTAGATGACCGTGGAGGAATGCATTCTTTACATCCAATTGATGGATGTACTATGATTTTGACAGAGCTAAAGTGAGAACTGTCCGGATAGTTGTTGGTTTGACAACTGGGCTAAAATTTTCATCACAGTCCACTCCACCCTGCTGAAACCTGCAATCACCAACAAGACGAGTTTTGTGCCTCTCAAAGGAACCATCGGTTTTTTTATGACAAAAAATCTACATAGAATGGCTTATGTTTACATTCAACGGACGGGGCACCAACTCCCACGTCTTATTTTTAATAAGAACATCAATTTCATCTAACATGGCAACCTTCTAATTTAGGTCCGATAAGACAACTTTTGGTATTTGGGGAATCGGAGATGGTTGGACAGAGTATGTCAGATTAAAATGACGCTTAGGCCAAAAAATCTCATGCATGACACGGGTCTCGATGGATCGGGTTGGGGGCCAAAGTGGGCTCTAGGGTAGTGGGGCCATCGGGGTGTTATGGGTTGGATGGGAATAGGGAGAGAGAGTATTGGGCTCCCTCATTTGGGCTGGCCCAGATTTTGCATTTGATTGGTCCGAGGCAGGGGAAAATATAAAATGGGCTCCCTTATGTGGGCTGGCCCAGCATGGCTATGAATTGGGACCGAGGGAGAGGGAAATGAAGCGGTTGGCTCCCTCATTTGGGTCAGCCCATTTCAGGCATTAGTCTGGATCGATGGGGGAGAGAGAGAGAATTGGGCTCCCTCATTTGGGCTTGCTCAAATTGGGCATTCGACTGGGCCGAGGGTGCGAGAGAGAGAGAGAGAGCAGTGGGCTCCATCATTTGGACTTGATTATTTGAGTTGTTTAAATGGTATTGCACAAGGGGATGTAGCCCAGTGTCCAAAAAATCATACGAGGGTGGGGAAGAGGCGTGTATTTTGGCAAACGAGAATTTGGATTCATAAAAAATAACGTGACGAGAGATGATAATTTTTCCACTAGACATATCATAACACTTATAACCCCTATGATTTGTGGATATCTCAAAAATACACATGAAGTGGAACGGGCTTGAAGTTTGTTTATCATTGTGGAAGGAAATATAGGATAACACAAACAACTGAAAACCCTCAAATGTATGTAGGAGGGGACACGATGATAGAGAATTTATGTGGGTGAGTAGTTTGAAACTAGCTTGCTAGGAAGAATGTTTAAGAGGTATGTGGTCATTTGAAGAGCATGATGTCAAAATGATGGTGGTATGGACGCGTGAGCAAGAAGTGTGCGAATTAGATTATTTATCGCTCATATTTTTCGTTCAGCTTTCCCATTTTGAGGAGAAGTGTGCGGACAAGAGAGAAGAAATATCATACCATTTTTGTGACAAAACTCCTTAAACTGGTCATTTATGAACTCCCTCACATTGTCACATTGGAAGTACTTAATAGATTTTTCAAATTGGGTTTGGATGAACACACTAAACTACAAGAAAATATTGTGAACATGTGATTTCTTCCCAATGGGAAATGTCCAAAGAAAATTAGAGTAATCATCCAAAATAAAGCATGTAATACTTATGACCTGTTGAACTTAAAACCGGGAATGTCCATAGGTCACTATGCATGGCATAATAGTGTTTGAAGTAGATAGAGAAAAAGGTAATTTAACATGTTTTTCAAAAATGCAATACTGACAAACATGAGAACCCAAAAATTATTTACAATCAAGAAACTTATTTTTCCTCAGGGAGTTCAACACAGGCACTCCCGGGTGTCCCAACCGATTATGCCATAAATGAATAGAAAGAGCAACAAAAGTTAATGGAGAGGTGGCTTGGTTGTTGGTGGTGGTGGTGGTGGGATACAAATCCCCAGTGCTATCACATCTCATTAGCGGCATCCCCGTCCAAAAATTCTTCACAGAAAACCCAAACGGATCAAAGTTAACAGAAACTTGTTGTCAGTTGTGAAACGACGCACAATTACCAAGTTTTTAATAAGTTTGGGTGCATGTAATACATTGTTTAACTGTAAAGGTGGGTAAGGGGTGGGATTTTTGATTGCCCAATACCACGAATTGGAATTTCTTGTCCACTGCCAACCATAATATTTTTATTACTACTCATATTAAAATAAGACGAGAGAGTATCTTGAGATGCCGTCATGTGAGAGGTTGCCCCCGTGTCCATGTACCAGTTGTCGTCGAAAACATTTAGTGTCATGGTATGTATGACTTGCTCGATGTCCGTCGAAACATAACTTGAGGGAGATGTCCGTGGGCTGCAAATGCTTGTTGCGGACAACTACCAAGAATTCTGGGCTGCCGAGCGGATGGAGGTGGCCTAGCCCACGGTGCGGTAGGGTATGGGTAGGGAGGGGCAGCTCACTGTTGCGGCCGCCAGCCCACGTCGGGTACTTCCCCCACTGCCCGCCGCCTGGGTGGTTTTGGTGCTGCAAGTGGGGTCGATTCTGCCCCTGCTAACCGCGGTTGTTGCCGCCACTGGAATGTTGTCCGCCGCCACGACCTCGTCCCTTTCCACCATTATTTTTCCTTTGTTATTGTTGCGATTTTGATCCCGTTTTGGTCCATTATTGATTTGATTTGTACCACTGCTCGAACCAGAATTTTGGGGGCCAAAATCATCGGTATACGTAATGGTGGAAAGGAGGGCAGTGCCAACATTATTTGCGGCCGTCTGCGCCTGTTTTTATTTTTGGGTTTTTTTCATGAATCAATCTCGAACGAGCCTCATAGAATGGTGGTAACGAATTACTTTGTTGAATGAACGTAGTAACACCATCATATTGTTTATTCAAACCCGCAATTAATTGAAGAACTAACCTTTGATTCGTCACCGGTGCACCGACATTTGATAGTTGATTGGCAAGCATTTTCAACTCTTGACAATATGCGAAGACGTTTGGAAAATCATCCAATTTGACATTGGTGAATTGATTTTCTAGATCAACCGCCCGAGAGATTTTGTTATCTTGAAAAATATTTTTCAAACGCTCCCATGCTTGTTGCGCCGTCGAATCCGGTTCCAATATGGTATGCAGAGGATCGTTTGGTATGGTGTCGTAAATCCATTGAAGGACTATAGCATCCAAGCGAGACCATAGTGCCATATCAGTGTTTTTCTCCGTGACACCGGGTGAGGTTTGGGAGGTAGAATATGGTCGATGACTTGGTATGCGCGACAATGGATTTTGAATAACTCCGCCCAACATGAATATTGCCCTTTTTTCCATCTCGAAAATCACAGGAATGAAGTTCTTGACGTTGTTAACGGCAAGAGCAGGATGAAATTTTTATTGATCGGCCATTGTTGGAGCGTAATGCGAAAAACAAGAAGGAAGAGAGGTATGGTTTTTGGCAAAGGGAAGAACCCTAGTTAGGGTTTTTGGTAAAGAGAAAATCCTAGGGTTTTGGGAAGGGAAAACCGAAAAAGAAAGGTAGGGTTTCTGCAGGGGGGAAGTATGGTGTGGCCAACGGCTTAGGGCTAGGATATGGGGGGGGGGGGGGGTAATTTTTTGCTCTTGATACCATGAATGACATATTTTCCATGATCATTTCATTCCTTGAATACATATTATATACATCAATACAATACCTAATTTAGGCTACAATTATGGTATAATTACTAAGAATATACTTAAGAATATTTACAACCTAAATATAAATTATTTGATTGGATTATTTCCATAATCTAACATTTTAATTGTTTGTATTTAGGTATCAATTTCCGTCTAAATTCTCTTCGATTTCACTCTTTTGATATTGACTAAAATTGCAGTGATGATGTTCAACTTTTTACATGTCAATGAGTAGGAATTAAACTCTATAAATCATACAGATATAACGGAATTAAAATGGTTTAAAAAATTAAACTAAGATGGGAAAAAGCTAGATGGAGGATATTTTTTTCAAGAGAGAAGGTGAGATCAACGGACATATTTTGTAAATTTTAAAAGTTGGCACAAAGTTACTAATCTTAAATAATGTATTGAGGTGAATTAAAAAAAAAATAGAGGTAGGGACTAGGGAGTAGGGACATGGTAAATGAAATGGTCCATGCCTACATTTTTCTAATTTACTACTCCTATATAGTCCTAGGAGGAGACTAGGATTTAGGAGGGGACCAAATTATTTTCTGTCAAACCTATATAGATTTTATAAATTTGACATATAGTTTTTTTCATGATTAAAGGATCAATCATAGTTCTTTGAAGACGTCAACAGTGTTGGGAGTTTTTGCTCTATGATACTTTATAATGCAGTACGGGAAGTATATAACTATTACAAGTATTCGAAAGGATAAACAAAGATTCAATAATTCAACTAGAAATCTGAAAATTACAATAGTTACACAAGAAAACTGGAAATTCCAGTTTTGTAGAAGATGGAAAAATGGAAATTGTTTTTGCTTTGAGTCGAGTGTAGCACTCGTCCTTAAGACAATATTGCCCCGTATGTATCCTTTATACGTCCCGGACAATTTGTCTCCCAAGATAAAACAAAGAATGGAACCCTTGAGCAAAGGAAACTCAAGAGCTACCGTGAAGAATATTGAGTAACGAAATGATGCTTGGAAGTTATAGGAAGAAAACTGTTTCGGTTGTGTATTTTCGTGCAATCGTTTTTGGTGTTCTCCTTGGTGCTCAACAATGGTGTAAGGGGGTGTTTATATAGGTGAGGAGGGGGTCGATATCGCCCTCCATAACGACCCAAATAATGGCCATTATGAAGGTAGTAAAGCCACCAAAATAAATGGGCCGAATTGAGTGCTTGACAACCGCTTTCGACCGTCCCGTTCTCGGAAACTTGAGGGACCAAACTGTACATCTTGAAACTTCTGGGATCAAACTGTTCTTCTGGCAAAGTTCTCTGGCCCAAAAAGATAATATCAGAAGGCCCGTGAACTCGTGAACCCGGAACCGGACGGGCAGGCGGCGGCGGCGCGCGTGTGGTCTTTCCTTGAACCGAAGCACATCTAGGTCCTCCCTCCTTTAAACACATGGGATACCCCTTGGGGTCCCAAACCCCAAACCAATTTCGAGTCTTATATACACAACAATTCTTTCTTCCTCTACCGATGAGGGAGAATTACACACAATACCACACTTTCCATGCTTCAAACACCTTACTTCGTGAACCAATATCTCTTTCATTTCTCAATGAAATTTGACGATTCTTGGCCCTACGGTTATCTACGTACTTAGTAGATCATGCATGTGTGAAGAACCGAATTCTCCAATATGCATAACACTAGTGTTTAAGCCGTTAAAGTTGGTCGGTCGCAACTCCCGCCAAAGGCTAATTTCCAACAAACAGTTCCAATGTTGGATCTATTTTGACAAGAATTTATAGCTAGAGTAAATGTAGCTCAGCTTTTGTGTGTAAATTTGGTAAACCACACAAATATTAGTCTAAGTAATTTAATTAGTCTAAGTTTTGTACACAAATATTATATATGAGTTTTAGATTAGGTTGAGCTATTATGACAAGTTTAACGTGATTTATGTAAATAGGTTAATAACTTGTTATGATAGTATATGTAAATAGGTTAATAACTTGTTATGATAGTGTAATTTAATTCAATTTTTATAATATCAAACTTTGAGAAAATAATAAAAATGTCCGCTTATGTTTTGGGATCGATTCAAAATGATCTAGTAAATATATTATTGAACGGTTTTAGTCCTTTATATTTATTGAAAATCACACTTTTGATCTCCATTAAATATATAACAAATTCTGGTTATTAGATTTAATGGATCAATGAAATTTTTTAATAAAAAATATCAAGAAAGTTTCGTTAAATTTCAGAAACGGCAATACCAAAAACTCCAGCAAGCATAAAAAACAAACCAAAAATAGTAGAAACATCAAAAGTTTTACGTGTAGATGTGATTTCATGTTAAATTCTTTTACAATATCCGTTAAATTAACACCTAGAATCCATTAAATATTTAAAGAAGACAAAATATATTCACTGCTCAGAATTGTATTTAAGGGATTACTTTAATTTAGACTTTACCTAAACATTAGGGACCATATTTTTGTCATTTTCTCATCAAATTAAACTCACATCAAAATCGAAAACGGCCGACATATTACACGACGAAAGAGAAGTAGAGGATAAAATCTTTTGAGGACATTTGAGCTTCGTTCAATATGGTGTAGGGTGAAATTGCAACCAATGAAGTGCAAAGGGAACCTACGTTATAATTAAGGGTTCGGTAAAATTCAGTAATTTGATCCAAACTATATATGTAAATTATCTATTGCGAACACAGTCGTCATCTAATCCTTCAATTCAAATCCCATAAACTTAAAATGTTAAATCTGACTTTGCTGAAGTAGAGTATGAAATCCATGTAATTATTTGGCCATATTCACCACCAAAGGATGTCTGCAGTGATGGAGCTGCTCTTCCCTTAATCAGAGGTCTCGATTTCGAGCCCTAGATATGAAAAAACATTTTAAAGGGAGTGTTTCCCCTGAATAGATCCTACGCGGCGCGAATCCAGATTAATCGGACACCAATACAAAAACCAAAAAAATGTTTGGCCATATTCATATGGACTAATTCCAACTAAAAAATTAAGGACAGTGCATCTTTATCATGTCTAGGAACGTTTTCTAATACGTCGTACTACTTTTGGTCAAAAGTAAGAAAAAGAAAAGTATGCATACTAAGATATCTATATTTGATAAAGAGCAATATGTTGTGGCCACTAAATTCTTCCCTTTCTTTTTTAAAACTCACACTTTTTTTGTTTTTGAAAAGTACACTGAAAAAGATTAAGATAAGGAGAAAAATACAGTGCATATGGGGACACACTATGAAAAAGCCAATGTTTACGTCCGATTCTATTCATAGTTGAGCACTTATATCTTTCACCTTGACAAGCTGAGGAGTTGTTTGAACGGGGCGTTCTCAACAAAATTGAGGGTTTAAAGTCAAATTTCGGAAAGAGGTTCTGAGTGAGAATATCAATAATAACAAATTTTCAATAAAAATATAAAATAAAGTTAGAATAATAAAATCTATTCAAAAATTTGATAAGTAGATATAATGATATCAAAATAGTGTTGTGTTACTTCAATATAATGATTGCTTGTTGTAATGTTTGAAATTTTGAAGAAGACTCCAAAAGGCGAATCTTGATATTTTATAACTTGTAAGCCGCGGTAAATTGTCATTTGATAGGCTTTTCAATATTGAAAGTAAAAATAATAAAAGAAAGAATGAAAAAAGTAAATATAGAAATAATAATGTGGCCCATATTAGTTGTTAAGATATAGATGAGGGATTAAATATGTACCCAATTACCCACGTGAGGAAACAATTCCCTAAAAATTATTCTATTTTTCAATTATTGCAACGTTCCCACATTAAAAAGTAAAAAGTTAGGGATAATTTCAGAGAGCTCCCTTATGGTTTACGATATTATGATTACCTTCTTTATTTTATTTTTTTGCAACGATTTTCTTAATTTATTTATTATTAATGTAAGAAATTACAAACGGACTAATTTGTCCTTTTCTAACATTAAACTCTTTTGATTAATTAATTTTAATGAATCTCCTTCGTCTGGAAATCCTCCTTATTTTTTTCTGCAAACAATATTTTCATCATCCATGTTCTTCTTCCCTTTTAGTCTTCGACATAACCACTTTTAAGGGAATTGAGTTGGTTAATAACGAAGTCAGAAAACTGCTCCATAAAGTTTAATTTTGTTGGAAATTAGCCTTTGGCGGGAGTTGCGACCGACCAACTTTAACGGCTTAAACACTAGTGTTACGTATGTTGGAGAATCCGGTTCTTCACACATGCATGATGTACTAAGTACGTAGATAACCGTAGGGCCAAGAATCGTCAAATTTCATTGAGAAATGAAAGAGATATTGGTTCACGAAGTAAGGTGTTTGAAGCACGGAAAAGTGTGGTGTGTGATCAATTCTCCCTCATCGGTAGAGGAAGAAAGAATTGTTGTGTATATAATACTTGAAATTGGTTTGGGGTTTGGGACCCCAAGGGGTATCCCATGTGTTTAAAGGAGGGAGGACCTAGATGTGCTTCGGTTCAAGTAAAGACCACACGCGCGCCGCCGCCCGCCCGTCCGGTTCCGGGTTCACGGGTCGTGGGTCGTGGGTCGTGGGTCGTGGGCTGTGGGCCTTCTGATATTATCATTTTGGGCCGAAAACTTTGCCGAAGTACGCTTGATCCCGAAGTTTCGGATGTGCGGTTTGGACCGAATTCTTTCGGATGTACGCTTTGGTCCCCGAAGTTTCAAGATGTACGATTTGGTCCCCGAAGTTTTTCGAAAAATCGAATTTCGACGGTCCGGAACGAAACGTCCAGCACTCAATTCGCCATTTATTTTGGCTGAATTACACCTCCTATAATGGCCAATCCGTTGGCATTTTTCACCATTTATTTTGGTGGATTAACTACCTCCATAATGGCCATTATTTGGCCAATAATGGCTGTTATGGGGGCGTTAAACAGCCCTCCCTCACCTATATAAACACCCCTTATACCATTGTTGAGGAGTACTTAACATACACGAAAATACACAAAGCAAAAATCGGTTTCTTCCTAATCTTCCAAGCATCATTTCATTGCTCAATATTCTTCACGGTAGCTTTTGAGTTTCCTTTGCTCAATAGTTCCATTGCTGTTTTATCTTGGGAGACGAATTGTCCGGGACGTATAAAGGATACATACGGGGCAATATTGTCTTAAGGACAGAGTGCCACACTCGACTCAGCATAAACAACTTTCCCGTTTTCTTGTTCAACAAAAGTGTAATTTCAATTTTGTTGTTATATTGTAATTTTCAGCTTTCTTGTTGAATTGTAATTTCAATTCCTACATAAGCGATTACTTGTAATTTCGGTTTCTGCAAATCCTTGTAAACCAACATCTTAAGACAATTTTCGCTTACGGTAATCGCAATAACATGGCCGGGAAATATGACCGATGTTGCTCGCTACTCCTGCTGCTTTTGCCTCTCGAGGCAATGTTGCGCTTCCCCCGCCACCGCCGCTACGCCCAAGGCGCGTAACTCCGCCGGCCTCACTTCTGCTCTTCCGTCTGCTCTGTTCAAGGCGCAACTGCGCTGCCTTCCCGATCGTTGGAGCTCCACCCTCTTCATCACACCACCATGATCGCCCCGAAAAATTCATGGGATCGAAATTCAAAAGATGGCGACAAAAGATGCTTTTTTTACTTAACGATTATGGGCATGGCCCGGTTCCTTACGGAAGATCCTCCACAAGCCGGAGATGAAATGGACTCTTCGCCCAATGAAACGGTGAAGGGGCCTTGGTATCCATGTCATTAATGGCATGAAGATGGTTCGTGACGCATGGAATCATAGCGATTTCATGTGCAAGAACTATATACTTGAATCGCTTAGCGGACCCTCTCTACACGGTCTATTGCACCGTTGGCAACGCCAAAGAGCGTGGGAAAAAGCGCAAAAGAAGTACAACGCACAAGATGCGGGTACTAAGAAGTTCATCGTTGGGAAATTTCTAAAATTCCAAATAGTGGACAAGAAGACAAATGATGTCCCAAGTCCAGAATTCCAAATGATTTTACATCACCTGGATTTGGAAGGACCGAAACCAAATGAGCGATTTTTGGTTGCATCGGCGATTGAAAAGTTACCTCCTTCATGGAATGAGTTTATGAGTTACTTGAAACTCAAGACAAAGGAGATGACCTTTGAAGAGCTTGTTATCAAACCGCAAATCCGGAAGATAATAAGAAGACCTTGCCAAAGGGTAGACAACATGCTTGAGGCAAAGGCAAATCGGCGAGAGGCCAAAGGGAACTCAAGCAAGAAGCGGAAGTTCCGGAAAGACGGCAAAGCCCCCCAGCGAGATGTTCGAGAGGTAATTGTCATCACTTGTGGGAAACCTGGTCACGGGATCAAGGAATGCCGCAAGCTCAAGACCGAGCAACAACAAATGAAAGCCAAGTCAAAAGGCAAGGCTCAAGCAAACGTCGTCAAGGACACGCTCTGGATGACATGATCGAGGAATTCTGCGGTGGTGCTAGAAGCCAACTTGGTGGAGAATCCGATGCGGTGGTGGGTGGACACGGGTGCAACAAGACACATCTCGTTCCAACAAAGATGCCTTCTCCACGTACACTCCGGTCTCCGACAAGAAGCTGTTCATGGGCAACAACGCTTCCTCGGACGTGCTAGGGGTTGGAAAGGTGGTCCCGAAGATGACTTCCGCAAGGAACTCACTCGAAGGAAGTGATGCACGTCCCGGATATTAGAAGAAATCTAGTTTCGGACCTTTATTGGTTAATGCCGGCTTTAGGCTAGTGTTTGAATCAAATAAATTTGTACTCACTAAAAATGGCACATTTGTGGGGAGGGGCTTCGTCGTGAAGGCCTCTTCAAAGTGAATGCCATGTCGTATTGCGTCAAGGAAATAAAGTTGAGTCTTCTTCTTATTTGCTTGAGTCTTCTAATTTATGGCATCATAGATTAGGACACGTAAACTACAAGTCTATTCAAAGGTCAGGTAAAGATGGAGTTGTTGCCTTCTATCGACATAAACCCTCAACATAAGTGTGAGGTGTGCGTAGAGGCAAAACTCACCAAGCTTCCTTTTCGATCCGTCGAAAGGAATACCGCTCCTCTAGAACTTATTCACACGAGATATATGTGATTTGAAGTTTGCACAAACTAGAGGGGGAACAAGTACTTTGTGACATTTATAGATGATAGCACAAGGTATTGTTACCTTTACTTGTTGAAAAGTAAGGATGAAGCCTTTGAAGCGTTCCGACGTTACAAAGCAGAAGTTGAGAATCAACTTAGCCTACGGATTAAATCCATTCGTAGCGATAGAGGGGGAGAATATGTAGCGCCTTTTGAGGAATATTGTGCCCAAGAAGGCATTATTCATCAAACGACGGCTCCATACTCACCTCAATCAAACGGTGTGGCGGAACGTAAGAACCGCACATTAAAGGAAATGATGAATGCCTTGCTTATCAATTCCGGACTTCCCCAAAACATGTGGGGAGAAGCCATCCTTACCGCTAATACGATTCTCGAACGAGTCCCACATAAAGGTAAGGACAAAACTCCATATGAATCATGGAAAGGAAAGAAACCCACCTACAAGTATTTTAAGGTGTGGGGTTGTCTGGCAAAGGTTGAAGTACCTAAGCCAAAGCAGGTCAAGATTGGACCAAAGACTGTAGATTGCATATTCATCGGATATGCAAATAACGATAGTGCTTATCGCTTCTTAGTGCATAAGTCGGATATTCCGATATCCACCAGGGTACAATAATGGAATCAAGGAATGCTCTATTCTTTGAAAGTACCTTTCCTAGAAAGGAGAAAGACATAACCTCTCGCAAGCGAAGTTATGCACAAAGCTCTCAAGAACCGGAGTCCTTGACGCCCGGATCTAAATGGTTCGATCTAGCGAATCTCGAGGTGGGTGAACATCCGGAATCTAGTGTTCCAGATTCTCGAACTTGGAGACTCCGAGAGATGGATCTAAGGCGAAGTAAAAGGGCCGGGAAGGATAAATCCTTCGGTCCCGACTTTGTAGCTTACATGGTTAATGATGAACCAAGGACAATTGCTCGGGCGTTGTCAACTCCGGAAGCACCGCTGCGGAAAGAAGCTATTGAGAGTGAAATAAGCTCCATTCTCGCATAACCATACTTGGGAGTTGGTTGATCTTCCTCCGGAAATAAACCGTTGGGTTGTAAATGGATACTCAAACGGAAATACAAGGCGGATGGGTCTATAGACAAGTACAAGGCCGGGTTGGTAGTCAAGGGCTATCGACGGACGTAAGGCTTTGACTACTTTGACACATACTCTCCGGTATCCGGATGACATCCATACGGGTATTTATTGCGATCGCGACTTTGCGTGACCTTGAGATACACCGGATGGATGTTAAGACGGCCTTCCTAAACGGTGATTTGGAAGAAGAAATTTATATGGACCAACCCGAGGGGTACGTGGTTCAAGGGCAAGAGAAGAAAGTCCGTCGACTTATCAAATCTCTGTATGGGCCGAAACAAGCCCCGAAACAATGGCACGAAAAATTTGATAGTACTCTACTATCGAAGGGGTTCGCCATTAATGAGTGTGATAAATGTGTTTACACGAAAGGTAACTCGACTCATTTGTTATGATATGCCCGTATGTAGACGACATGTTGATCACGGGGAAGCGATCCTAGGATAATCCTAGAGACTAAGAACATGTTGAAACAATGCTTCGACATGAAAGATATGGGTATCGCAGATGTCATCCTAGGGATTAAAATCTCTAAGACGTCGACGGACTAGTCTTATCTCGGTCTCACTACATCGAGGATGTTTTGAGAAAGTTCAAGATGTTAGACAGTTCTCCGATAGCGTCACCAATGGATATAAATCATAAGCTTGATAAAAATCTTGGTGCACCTGTATACCGGGAGCGATATGCACGGTAATCGGTAGTTTGATGTATATAACAAAGCGCACCCGACCGATATTGCTTACGCAATCAATAAGTTGGCTAGGTTCACCCGTAATCCAAGTGATAATCACCGGAAGGCGTTGAATCGGGTATTACAATACCGAAATACACGTTAAACTTCGGGTTACACTATTCGAGATATCCGGTTTGTACTAGAGGGGTACAGTGATGCAAACGGATATCCGATATAGAGAACACCAAGTCCACCGGTGGGTATATATTTACAATTGGTGGTGGGGGTACATATCTTGGAAATCCTCTAAGCAAACTTGCATCGCCCGATCCACGATGGAATCGGAGTTTATCGCTTTAGACAAAGCGGAGAAGAAGGTGAGTGGCTTCATGACTTCTTAGAGGATGTTCCGTGTTGGAACAAACCCGTACCTTCGGTAATGATCCACTTGCGACGATCGGTCGGCTCTAGGAAGGGCACGGAATGTTATGTACAACGGCAAGTCTCGTCATATTCGACGGAGGCATAAGACCGTTAGGCAACCGATCACCACGGGTATAATATCCATTGATTACATCAAGTCAAAGGATAATATAGCGGACCCATTGACAAAGGGCCTACTCAAGGATCGGATGGCTTGCTGTCTAGGGGAATAGGCTTAAAACCCAAAATATAAGGACCAATACGGTGGTAACCCAACCTTACGAACCGGAGATCCCGGTAATTTGGTTCAATGGGAAAACTAAGTCAAAGGTTCGGTTGATCGCTTCGATGAGAAGCATGAGCACTTCGGATAGTGATTTCGAAAAGAAACACCAAATCCAAAGCCGTTCCCGCGATAGACATTAAGTGCTATCTGCAGGTATGGGTAAAGGTTAAGTTTTCAAAACTCGTAATGATCCTCAACGATTGAGGCTAGGTTCTTGGGAAACTTTTAATGGTTCCTAACACTTGTGAAGTGGGGTATAGCGGGATACCTTGTAGGAGACCACCTATTTAAGTGCGAGGACGAGCCGCCTCAAAATGAACGCACTTAAGAATCCAAGACGTTGTCCATGGCCAAAACGGACAAAACATTACGAAGAAGAGAGTAAGGGAATTTGTTGTGTTGGTATCATTGTCTTGGCTTACACTAAACACGACGGTTCAAGACATCACGTTCACCGCGCGGTAAGTAAGTCCGATGGTATTCAACTATGGAAGGTTCAAAGTGCGAGGCTACCTCTCCTTATGCAACATCGGTCCGTTGAAATATTCTTTGGAAATGAAAAGACACCATGTGAGTGCGCCAAAATCTCTTTCAAGAGGGGATTGTTGGAAATTAGCCTTTGGCGGGAGTTGCGACCGACCAACTTTAACGGCTTAAACACTAGTGTTACGTATGTTGGAGAATCCGGTTCTTCACACATGCATGATGTACTAAGTACGTAGATAACCGTAGGGCCAAGAATCGTCAAATTTCATTGAGAAATGAAAGAGATATTGGTTCACGAAGTAAGGTGTTTGAAGCATGGAAAAGTGTGGTGTGTGATCAATTCTCCCTCATCGGTAGAGGAAGAAAGAATTGTTGTGTATATAATACTTGAAATTGGTTTGGGGTTTGGGACCCCAAGGGGTATCCCATGTGTTTAAAGGAGGGAGGACCTAGATGTGCTTCGGTTCAAGTAAAGACCACACGCGCGCCGCCGCCGCCCGCCCGTCCGGTCCGGTTCCGGGTTCCGGGTTCCGGGTTCTCGGGTTCTCGGGTTCACGGGTTCACGGGTCACGGGTCACGGGTCGTGGGCTGTGGGTCCCTGAAGTTTTTCGAGAAAATCGAAATTTCGACGGTCCGGAACGAAACGTCCGGCCTCAATTCACCATTTATTTTGGCTGAATTACACCTCCTATAATGGCCAATCCGTTGGCATTTTTCACCATTTATTTTGGTGGATTAACTACCTCCATAATGGCCATTATTTGGCCAATAATGGCTGTTATGGGGGCAGTTAAACAGCCCTCCCTCACCTATATAAACACCCCTTATACCATTGTTGAGGAGTACTTAACATACACGAAAATACACAAAGCAAAAATCAGTTTCTTCCTAATCTTCCAAGCATCATTTCATTGCTCAATATTCTTCACGGTAGCTTTTGAGTTTCCTTTGCTCAATAGTTCCATTGCTGTTTTATCTTGGGAGACGAATTGTCCAGGACGTATAAAGGATACATACGGGGCAATATTGTCTTAAGGACAGAGTGCCACACTCGACTCAGCATAAACAACTTTCCCGTTTTCTTGTTCAACAAAAGTGTAATTTCAATTTTGTTGTTATATTGTAATTTTCAGCTTTCTTGTTGAATTGTAATTTCAATTCCTACATAAGCAGTTACTTGTAATTTCCGTTTCCTGCAAATCCTTGTAAACCAACAAATTTTAATAGCACTACTAATTAAAACAAGAAACACATCTATTCCGGCAAAAAATATAACTCTAACAAAGCAAAATCTAACCCGCAACCACAACCAGATTTTTTTTTTTAGATATTTCTCCATTAGATTGCATGATAGGATCCCACTGGAGTTAATTTTCAAAGACTTGGATCTTATTAATTTTCATAGTGATGGAGCCATATAGAGTGAAAGATGGTCAGTTGAATAATATTATCAGAAAATAATACTGCATACATAGGTCCAAAATTACTTTTTAATTATATATATATATATGTCAAACACTCTTAGTGAAATTTCTGGCTTCGTCACTGATTATTAAATAAATTTACAAGAGAATTGTTAATGAAACTGGTGTTTTTATGCTTTTATTTCTAAAGGTCTAGAAGGAGAACCCTGGAGCAACAATAAAGTTGGTCTTTGTGTGACCTATAGGCCACGAGTTTGAGCGGTGTAATTAGTCATTAATGTTTGCTTCAGGGTATGTTGCCTATATTACAGCTCCGAAATGCGACCCTTCGTTGAACCTTATGTGAACAGGAATGCTTCGTGTATCGAGCTATCTTTTTTATTTCTATAATTTTACTTTGCCTATAAACATAATTGACTTTCCCAAAATCTACAAGAACCGATAGACCACATTGGAACTGGCAAACTCGAGGCATGTTTACCATTACATTGAGTTGGAAACTCACTAACTAGCCTAACTAGTCTACCCTTTTGTAACATAACAAAAATCCATTAAATAGTAAAGAAGAGTTGGCTATGGCCTGCATATTTAGTACTATATGGTTAATATACTTTAAACCTTTCACACGTTGTGGGGAATACAAAGATTTTAGTGAAAGATATTCAAAGATTTGGAGCAACAACCCTCCATTCTCATGTTCCCACTAGCAACTACATTGTCTAATAAGAAAGAAAGCATCACATCTTATAAGGTAAAACATTTTGTTTATAACATAGTAACTTGCTGTGTGAAGTAGGTGGCAATCGACAAGTGATTCAAAATTGATAAACAAATGTTTAGTTAGAGGGGGATCTCAGGTTTAAAGTGTATAGATTCTCGATTTGAAATTTATAGGTTTTAATATTTACTCTATGTACATATATAGAGGATTAATTATTATTTTAATAAATATATAAGATTTGAATTAAAGTTACCGAATTCTACCGAACTCGTACTTCTCATGCTAGGTTTGTCCTTGTATCGATGCACTAGATTCCTGCTATGTAATTTGAGTAATGGCCTACAACAAATTTTTTATCATATGCCGCCGTACCGTACATTTCTATAAAAGACTATCTTTATGACTTGAACTTGTGACCTTTTGATTATATGACGACGATAATTGATCTTCTTGTTGCACTAATTAAAGCTCTCTTTCAAAAAGTGAACATTAATAAAGGATAGTCTGGTATATTAAACTATGTTTATGCGCGACCCCGAGGTATGGTCGACCACACATTAGATTTATTATATGCCGTCTTGCTTTACATTTCTTCAAAAACTTATACGTGTCTCTATGATTTTAACTCGTGACCTCTTGAACACCCTATGACAACTCGTATTGTTGCACCAAGACTCTCTAGTTGTTGATAATAAGTGATAATTACCAAATTCAAGTTCTCCCCAATACCAGGCCTTAGGATTTCCCAATTACTAAATGACATAGAGGACTGAGATTGATATGCTAGGTTGCCTACAACATGTAATTTGCTACAACAAACTCAAACACTAATATTTAACGCAATTCATTTCCTTGTGCAATAAATCATTTTCCCACTGCTTTCTATGATGAACTCTAATGTCTAATCATGTAGTATTCGGAGCTGAAATTAACCTTATGGTACGAATTTATTCATGACTTAGATAAAGGACTATATATGGGGTAATTTTTCCGAAGGTCAAATCTATGGGACGGTTGATCAAGGAATAATTAATGATATTATAAGGTTGTTGAAAATCTCAAATCACATAAATGAATATAAGAATAATTGTAGAATGTTAGGCAGATAAACATTCTTTTCGTTTGTACTTTGACTTGTGATTTCACCATCTTGATCTTAAGATAGTTGGTTATTATTGGGAGAAGCTTAATGAAGTATCGGAATTTAAAATGTTATCTTCTTTTTTTGTCACGAGCAAATGTCCCTCATCAAGTTTTTATTTGATTTTTCATTGTGAGAATAACACACTTCAACTATCTCTTATTAACGATATTTCAGGATTCATAATAACTTACCGAAACAGTTACGACCAGATGTGAATGCACATGATAGTTCAATAGCCCCGACATTTGTGCCAAGTCGGGCCATGGTTCTTCCATCTTTAGTTGTTGGGCAACTTATGGCTCAAATGAATGCACTTTTGAATGCTATGAATAATCCTACTAAAAGAAAGTCTATTGAAATAGTGGCCAAGAAGTATGAGCCAGGTGCTTTAGTGGAAGATCTTTTGCAAGCTTTTGGTGGTGATTTGGATATAGACATATTTGACAAAGAAGACGAGAATGAAGTATTGGATGAATGTTTTGCTAAGGTGGTTGGGATGGAGATCTTTCACCTAGGCAGTAACGGAGTGGATTATGTTGTTATTCTGTATTCGAAAATATAATTCAGAAAAGTAATCAACCAAAGTAAAACAGAAATTGAGAAGAAACAAGAAAACGATGAACAAATCCAAGCTCATTGAATTCACAGTGTTTTCTTAAGTAACTTAATCCCCCCAAGTACCCGAGGTTATGGATTATTTTCTTCCAGAATAGAGCGGATTATCATCACTGGTGTAGCAGTACCTTAAACGCCGGTGTGATGCAAACTCAAAGAAACAGCCGAATCACACTTAGATGTTTTCTGTTTTGTGCAGAAAATATGATGTAGAAAGATGAGAAGTTTTCTGAATTTTTCATAAGGAAAAAATCTGAATAATACAATATTTATAGCCTACAAGGTAGAGGAGTGAAAAGGTGTGAAACATTTTCCATGAAAAGGTGCAATGGTTCATTTCCCATTCACACCAATTCATAAAACCCCAACAATCCCCCATATGATTCACAAGTAAGGATTAATCGCATCTGGATAAGTAAGTTTCCCTTTAAAACTTTCCGTAGTGAACGCATATCAGATATACTCGGTCAATCGGTAGATTTTATATCCTTAAAACCGTCGATCTTTAGTGTATATCTAGACAACATATGTCACACAATTAACCCTTAACCATCCTTGTACTCATTGTTGTGTTCGTTTCAGCCATGAACACCGCCTAGTTTCATAAGTGCATAGAGAATTAGTATTACAAAATTCTCCTTGAAGCAGCTAACACTTCACACTTACATAGGTGATTCCTAAACATATTATTCCATATATATATTATTTGATATACTCCATATCAAACTTAGAAACCACTACAAGACTTCAATGCCTTACCTTGGTATTGAACATTGTCTCATCACGATAATGGACCAAAACGTTATTTTGACAATGTTGAACCGTTACTCATAACTTTATTTGATATCCTTAAAACCTAGATCTTGGGATCTCCAGTCTTCTAGGTAGAGTTACCGCCATGATGACTTGTCCTCGGCCATAGTCCCATTCCCCTCGATGATTTTTTGACTACTTCTCTAGTTAGGCCTTTTGTAAGTGAATCAGATATATTATCGCTTGACTTCACGTAGTAAATTGTGATAATTTCCCTAGAGAGTAGTTGTCTAACAGTTTTATGTCTCCGTCGTATATGAGATTTATCGTAATACATAACGCTCCCAGCCCTTCCAATTGCCGCTTGACTATCGCAATGTATGCATATTGATGCTAACGATTTGAGCTAAAATGGAATATCTTCCATGAAATTTTGAAGCCATTCAACTTCTTCACCGGCTTTATCTAAGGCTATGAATTCAACCTCCATTGTAGAGCGGACAATGCAAGTTTGTTTGGACGATTTCCAAGACACTGCTCCACCACCAATTGTGAATACGTATTCACTTATGGATTTAGAATCAGTTGAACCCGTGATCCAGTTTGCATCACAATATTCCTCAATAACTGCGGGATATTTAGTGTAGTGCAAAGCAAAGTCTTGGGTGTTTTAAATATCCCAAAACTCATTTTATTGCCATTCAATGTGATTGGCCTGGATTGCTCGTGTACCGACTCAATTTGCTTATAGCATAAGCTATGTCGGATCATGTACAATTCATGATATATATTAAACATCCCAATACACGAGCATAATCCAATTGAGAGATGCTTTGACCTTTATTCTTTGCAAGTGCAAGATTTATATCAATTGGAGTCTTTACAACTTTGAAATTCAAGTACTTAAACTTGTCAAGTACTGTTTTGATGTAGTGAGATTGTGACAGTGCCGAACCTTGAGGAGTCTTATGGATTTTAATGCCCAAAATTAAATTGGCAACTCCTAAGTCTTTCATATCAAACTTTCTAGTTAGCATACACTTAGTAGCATTTATGTTGGAAATGTCATTACTTATTATCAGCATATCATCCATATATAAGCAAATAATAACTATGTGATTTGGCATATTTTTAATATACACACATTTATCACATTCATTAATCTGAAAATCATCTGACAACATTGTATGGTCAAATTTTGCATGCCATTAGCTCGGTGTTTGTTTTAGTCCATAAAGAGACTTAACAAGTCTGCATACCTTCTTTTCTTTTCATGGAACCGCAAACCCTTCGGATTGTTCCATGTAAATTTCTTTCTTCAAATCTCCATTTAAAAAAGTCGTCTTAATATTCATTTGGTGGATTTTAAGATCATACACATCAGCTAATGTGACTAACGTCCGTATAGACGTAATTCTCGTAACTGGTCAGTATGTGTCAAAATATTCAAGGTCTTCTCGTTATATATAATATTTGACAACAAGTCTTGCCTTATACTTGTCAATAGTGTCATCATCTTTCATTTCCTTTTAAATATCTATTTGGAGCCTAACGGTTTATTCCCAGGAGGAAGATCAACCAATTTCCATATATGGTTATTCAATATGGATTATATTTCACCATTGACCGCCTCTTTCCATAATAGTGATTCTGAAGAATACATAGCTTCTTTGAATGTTCGAGGCTCATTTTCCAACAAGAAAGTCATAAAATCTGATCCAAATGAAATCGACGTCCTTTGACGTTTACTACGTCTTGGATCTTCTTCACTATATGTGCTTTCTTCCGTTCTATCCCGAGGTCGTTTGAATCATTTGTCAATCGACTCATATTCAATTTTATGCGGATATATATTTTCAAAGAATTAAGTACTATCTGATTCCATTACTGTATTAACATGAATATCGGAATTTCTGTTTTGTAAATCAGAAATCGATATGCTTTACTATTGATAGCATATCCAATGAAGACACAATAAACTGTCTTTGGTCCTATCTTCATCCTATTGGATTTAGGAACCTGCACTTTTGCCAAACACCCCACACTTTGAAGTAATTGAAGGGTTTTCTTCCTTTTCATTTCTCATATGAAATGAAATGTGTTTTACTATGAGAAACTCGATTTAATATTCGATTAACTGTAAGGATCATTTCCCCCCACAAGTTCTGAGGTACACCCAAACTTATTAACAAAGCATTCATCATCTCCTTTAAAGATTGATTATTTCTTTCTGCAACCCCATTGGATTGGGGCGTGTATGGGACAGTTGTTTGATGAATAATGTCAGATTCTAAATATATTTGTTCAAAAGGAGATTTGTATTCACCACCCCTATCACTTCTTATCATTTTGATCTTTTTTGTTAAGTTGTGTTTCAACTTCATTTTTGTATTGCCTGAATGCTTCTATTGTTTCATCTTTACTACTAAGTAAGTAAACATAGCAATATAGAGTGCTATCATCAATAAAAGTAATAAAATACTTATTTCCACCGCGAGATGATATTGACTTCATATCACATAAATCAGTATGTATTAAGTCTAAAGGTTCAGAACTCCTTTCAACTGGTTTGTAAAATGTTTAGTGTACTTTGACTCAACACATATTTGACACTTAGATTTATTTCATTCAAACTTAGGCAAAACTTCCAAATTAATCATTTTTCGCAAGGCTTTGTAATTTACATGTCCCAAGCGTTCATGCCATAAATCATTTGACTCAAGTAAGTAAGAAGAAACAAAACTTTTATTATTATTGACAACGACAATTACATTACGTTTGAAAAGGCCTCCTGTAAGGTAGCCTTTTCCTACAAACATTTTGTTCTTACTTATGACAACTTTGCCAGATACAAAAACGCACTTAAACTCGTTCTTGACGAGAAGTGCAGTAGAGACTAAATTTTTCCTTATTTGAGGAACATGCAACCGTTGTTCAAAGTCACCACCTTGTCGAAAGTCATCTTCAATTGTATCTTCCCGAAGCCTTCAATATTGGCCGTTGCAGAATTTTCCATTGAGAGCGTTTCTTCATTTACTACGAGAGTATATGAGACAAACGCTTCTCTAATCGCACAAACATGGAGAGTGGCTCCAGAGTCAATCCACCACTTTTTGGGATTTCCCACCAAATTGCACTCAGACAACATGGAACACAAGTCATTCATATCCTCATTTGTTTCGATCATAATTGCTTGCCCCTTTTTCTTATCCTTCCTTGGAGCACGACAATCTGCAGACTTACGTCCAGCTTTTCCACAATTTTAGGGATTTCCCTAGAACTTATTCTTGGGTTAATTCTTCAATCCAGAAGGCTTCTTCCTCTTTTTCAAATTAGTTGGAGCATCTTCAACAATTTTTGCTCCCATAATTGTTGAATTTTCTCTAACCTTCTTTTCAACCGCTTTGTTATCATCCTCGATCCTCAACCGAACGATGAGATCCTCGAGCGTCATCTCCTTTCGTTTGTGTTGTAAATAATTTTTGAAGTCCTTCCACAAAGGAGGTAACTTCTCAACTAATGCCGCAACTTGAAATGTGTCATTAATAACCAAACCTTCAGCAAGGAGATCGTGGATAATAACTTGTAATTTTTGGACTTAGACTTGTTGTCTACCATTTTGTAGTCCAGAAATTTTGCAACTATAAACTTTTTCAACCCGACATCTTCTGTTTTGTATTTATTTTCAATTGCATTCCAAAGTCCTTTCGATGTCTGCACATTACTATAGACATTGTACAGATCATCCTTCAGTCCGCTAAGTATATTGTTCTTGCACAAGAAACTTGAGTGCTTCCATGCCTCTATCATAACAAAACTTTCATTCTTCGGAGTTGATTCCGACAGAACCGGAACGTCCTCCTCAATGAATTTTTGTAAACTTAAAGTAGTCAAATAGAAATATATTTTCTGTTGCCATCGCTTAAAATCAATTCCAGAAAATTTTTCGAGCTTTTCTGCCTGCGCCGGTGCAGAACGACTGGACGAAGCAACATTGCTCGTAGAGACAACGACCAGGGTTGTTGTGCCAGAAACATGTTCAGTTGGATCTCCCATTTCTATTCGACAAACACAAACAAAATTAATAAATCGGTGAAGTTTTTATATCTTCAAACCAAACAAACAACAATGAGAACCAATGAAGTTTTTATATCTTAAAACCAATCAAAAATCACTAATTCGATAAAGTGTTTATTTTCTTTAAACCGAATGAACAACAATGAGATCCAGTGAAGATTTTATTTCTTCAAACTGAAAACCAAACGTTATTTACTCGTGAAGAATTTATATCTTCAAATCGAGTAACCAAATGAGTAGAAAGTTACGAAAACTTTAATCTCAAAATTGGAGTAGAAAATTCAAAGATTTTAGTCTCCAAAAAGAGTTTCTTCTTCTTTTTTTCGCTTTTTGTTCTTAAAATACTACTTTTTACTTCTGGAAAAAAGTACTTTAAACTTCTGAACAAAATACTTTTTACTTCTAAAAAAATACTTTTAACTTCTGAAAAAACGTATCTTTTTTCTTCTGAAAATAGTACTTTATTTTCTGAAAACAAGTAACTTTCTCTTCTGAAAATAGTACTTTATTTTCTTAAAATAAGTAACTTTCTTCTCTGAAAATTAACAAAATACATAATATAAAATATGATTAAGTTTCTTAAGCTTATTGTTATTCTGTAAAAATGCAATTCAGAAAGTAATCATCCAAAGTAAAACAAAAATGGAGAAGAAGCAAGAAAACGATAAACAAATCCGAGCCCACTGAATTAACATTGTTTCATTAAAGAACTTAATCCCCCAAGTACCCTAGGTTATGGATTCCAGGATAGAACGGATTATCGTCACCAGTGTAGAGGTACCTCAAACGCTGGTATGCTGCGAACTCAAAGAAACAACCGAATCACACTTAGAAGTTTCCTATTTTGTGTAGAAAATATGATGCAGAAAGATGAGAAGTTTTCAGATTTTTTCATAAGAAAATCTAAAGAATACAATATTTATAGCCTACAAGGTGGAGGACTGAAAAGGTGTGAAACCTTTTTCATGAAAAGGTGCAATGGTTCATTTCTCATTCACACTTCATAAAACCCCAACAGATTCAAGACAAAGCAGACTAATGAAAGAAAGCATAGCTAGGATGATAAAGTGTCTGAGGAGTTTGTTCTAACACAACTACCAATGAAATTGGCAAAACAGAAGGAGACCAGGGTCAACTACATCAACAGGGTCAATAGATCCAAGAAGAATTGATGAAGTATCAAGAGATTTTGAAGCAGTTGGGGGAAGAAGACAAGGTGAAGAAACAAATATTTGTCGGGCTACGTCTCCTTGAAGATTTAAAGAAACAAGGCTCTAGCTCTACATTCTTGCTTATTTTAGTTTTTCACAATATAAGTATTATCATTTGTAATATTATCATAGAGAGTGTTATAAACTCTGTGATGATCACAAAATATTTAGTTCTTTCTTCTTCTTCTTATCTTTTACACGCATGTTAATTAGTAGAGGGTTTTTACGCCAATAGGTTTAGTAAGATAAGGCCTATGCCCTTTGGCTTGTATTTTTTTCTTTGAGTTTCACTTTTATTATATAAAAAATGAGGAGATTAATTCTCCATTCCAAGCAAAAAAAAATAGCTCATTCCTAATATTTCAACCATCTGGATGCAGAGGCAGAGTTGAATTTTTTGGAGTTTATGAATTCTGAGTTGTCATAGAACTCATAGGTCATCTTAGTTACTGAGTTCATAATTAAGTTTTTATATATAACAATAATAACATGCTCAGTGTAATCTCACGATCGGAGTTTGGGGAGCGTGGTGTGTACGCAGCCTTACCCCTACCTCGTGAAGGTAGAGAGGTTGTTTCCGATAGACACTCAGCTCAAATAAAGCATATCAAAATTAGTAGGAAAAGGAAATACAGTAGTGAAGAAATCATATAGAAAATAATGGAGAAAAAACAGTAGTAACAAAAAACAGTATGATAACCAAACAATAGGTACTAATAAAATCCAAGAAAGGATATCCCTAGATCAATAACAAGATCTAAGTAAAAGTTATTGAGTTCGTCTTAACATAAATACTATTCTACATCCGCCCCTATCTACATGAGTTTTTTAAGAAAATATAAATATAAAATTATATGACAAAACTTTCTAAGTTTCAAATACAAAATTTTAACAAAAAAGTAATTAAAAATAACTGAAAAATCGCAGTTAAAAACATATCATGGATTCACTATTGGTACATGATTTTATAGATTCCTCAACGAAGCAAGACTTCTTATTTTTGCCTAAACTACTTAATTTAATACTTCATATTTAAGAAATGGTGTTGTGCTTTTAAGGGTGTTCGATTGGTGAGATGGGATAGTTAAGGATATCCCATGGATTGAAATATTTCACGGGATTAGCTATTTGAACATTTATATGGAATAGCTTATCCCATTGTTTTTGTACAAATGGTAAGATAAAATAATGTTGTGGTTGATTAATACCCATAACCAAATACAAAATAAAATAATCTCACATTTTATTCCAAGGTTATTATCCTTATCCCATCAGCCAATAAATAATCCATACTCCCTACATTTTGATTTCACATGGAATATATATCCATGTTCATAATCAACACCAGGTAATACTCATTTTAGATGAAATTAGGTTGTTTAGTCATTTCACTCAATGTGTCAATTAGTGTAACAAAAATTTCGAAACCTTAATGGCTTTTGCTTACACAGTAATTAATTACTTATGGTGTTCGAGAAATAGCTGGCAAAGGTTTAAGGTAAAAAAAAAAGGAGGGTCGTAATCAAAATCATAATGCTAAAGGATTATGATTTTTTTATTATAGTGTCTTTTCTAGCAATTAGACAAAACTTTTCTTGTTTCACAAATGTTAAAAGATTAAAGATTAAGTGTACTAAGCGTGATAAGTGATAACTACTAAATTAATGTAAACTTGAGCACTTGACTATCATTAAAATTTGGAAGTGCATTTTGCTCTATTTCCAACATCATCATTATCTGCAAAAAGGTATTATGAGAAGCAGGTGTCGTACTTTTATATTGAGTTTAATTTTATGCAAAGTCAACTTAAAAGAAAATTACTCCCAATTTATTGAAGGAATAGATTTTAAATTATTGTATACATATATACTGTAAGGAATATTACCCGATTAGGTCATTTTACCTATTATAGCAACTTAACATATCTTATTTTGCAAGATTACAGATCTTATCTTAAGGTGACTTACTTATGAATATCATTTGAGTGATCTAATTGGGTAAAAATATTTTATAGTACTTAACCCCCCCCCCACACACACACACACATATATATATATATATATATCGTTAGTGTAAGAAATTTTTGCATCATCAAGTAACTGTTTTATTTTCAAAATTACAAATTTTACATTCTAATTAATAAGGCATATATATATATATATATATCTTTTGAATAAGTCAAGAGTATGAAAAGTACTATTATACATTTACGATGTATATATAATTTAAATTCTAAGAAATAACTATAAATATTGCTCATAACAATTGAAATTTCAAGTAATTTACCTATACTAAAAAAAAAAAATCACACCATCGGTATATACAATTTTTCTTAACAGAAATCACGGGTGCAACAATTGGTTGCACTGAGATATGAGTTGATGATCTAATATTGCCATCTATAAGGGTTGTGGTGGAATGAAACGAATTCCTTCATCTTTAATTAAATTTTCAAACTTTTTTTTAAGGGAGTATTTTTTCCTTTAATGGATCTTACACAACATAATACTATTAATCGGTCCCAACAAAATTACCTAACCCCGGTAGAAAACTACCGAAAGATTCAATTTGCCTCCGAAACAAAAGGTGACTTTTTTTGCATTGGCAAGATTTTGTTGTTTTGTGAAGTTAAGGTTTTAATTTGGATATGGCATGAATTGTTAATGATGACAATAAAAACATGGGTGTCTGGTTTTCGACAACCTCTAGGCAAATACTTTCTCAATGTCTTTGCAACTCTATTTGCCGACCACAAGGGAAAAAGACTGATGAAAGCCGTGGCTGATTATGGTAGGGGCTGGGGCGGTAGCCCCCTCAAAAAACTCATTATTTTTTTTATATATACCTCTCTCTCACACGTCACTCTATTTTCACGTTCTAAACAAGACATCAGCTCCCATTTTGCTCTTATTCACTGCGGCCACCTCCACCACATCTCAGCCCCAAGCCCCCAACCGTGGTAAATCCCCAACAATGATAATCTCTCTTTCTCTCCTCTTTGCTGTTCTGTGAGTTCTTAATGACTTTCAATTTTTATACTATTGACTGTATTGAGGACGAAAAGCAACGTATCCCATTGGCTGAAAATCAAATATTTTCAAAAGAAATAAAAAATTGATGAAATTCACTTGTAGTTGTCCCACGTCGATTTCAAGAAGAACTTATGAGGTTTTGGAGTTCTATATTTTCAACTAGTTCAAGAACCCTTACAAGTCTCATTTTCGAGCATAGAAACCTAGATTTTGAAATTACGATATGAAATTTGTCTTTTGCCAAAATTCTAACTATTCTTTTATTTTTCCAAGGTTTCTCCTAGTCTAAAATTTTCTTTTTTTGTGTGGCTGAGTTCGTAAGATTGGGGGAACTTTATGTTTGTTTTATCATATACGAGGTTGTTTTGGGCTTATGGGAGTGGAATTAACAGATTAAGGCTTTAAAAGCTGAATTTTTCTGACTTAGTTATGTTTTCAGATTTAGATGTTATCTTTGATAATTGATTTATGTATTTTTTTAGGAGTGGTACGATGGTCCAACTTAAGAAAATTGATGCATTTTTCAAGAGGAAAACGTCCAACAAAGATGAAAATTGTATAGCTTCATCATCGATACTTGAAAAACACCATTGTGATGATCAAACGGTTTAACTGGATGAGCAACCTTGCAAGATTCAATAAGTCACCATGGATGAATTTGATGTCAATTGTTTAGAACGTGACCCCGAAAAGCGTCCCCAAATTTGGGAATATCCAGTGAATCGAAGAGACGAAGTTCGAAGAGCTTATCTCAATTGGGGTCCCTATCAATGTCAAGTTGAAAAGTATCCCCTCAATAGAGATAAGCATCCAAGGCGATTTCAAGCATTTTGGTTCAAAATTTTCCCTTCATGGCTAGAGTATTCACCGACTAATGATGTTGCTTATTGTTTGCTTTGTTACTTGTTCAATAAAAAGTCAAGTGGGCATCCTGGAGCTGATGTCTTTACTAGAAAAGGATGCCCTCTGATTAAATTATTAATGATTTCAAGTCTTTAAAAGAACGAAGGACAACACTTTAATTCTAGGTACGTCTTTCCTTTTATATATTATATTTTTATTGTGTTGATGTTATTTTGAATCTTTGATAAAATTATATTTTGTTCTTATAAATTTTAATTATAATATTTTTGTTAATAGTTACCGCCCCCTTAATATTTTGGGCAAGTTCCGCCACTGAACGAAAGATAATCTTTTTGTTTGGACATTATTATAATATTGGACCACATAATTTTTTCCAATTAGTGCGTCGTGCTGTCGTGCATTTTAAATTCGTTCCATTGTTGGAAACTTTTTAGCGTAATCTATTAGCCCAAATTCGTTTAAAACTTTTTTGCTTTTTCCTGTCTTTAGTAGTTTAAATTTTTTTCTGGACTTGTCAAAATCATAACTATGACGTACTCGACATAATTGTTTAGCTTAAAAATTGAGTTATTGGGTCAATCAATCAATTTTGTTAGGATGAAGTCACGAGCGATTTAATTAATTCAAATATTGTTAATTTTTGATAATGCAAATGTAATGATATCAATGTTATGAAAACAACTGAATATATAATCACGTCGAAATAATAAGATACAAAAGAGATAATGAGAATCTTATTGAGCTGCTTAGTTTCGATCAGCAATGAGAAACACTTGATGAACGATGAAACTGACAGAGAATATGTGTAGAATCATGTGCAATCAGGTGAATTCAGATGAATATAATAGTAGGAAAATTTATAGGATATGCTGGTGGTGTTGGGAGTTTTGCTCTATGGTACTTTATAAAGCAGTACGGGAAGTATTTAACTATTACAAGTATTCGAAAGGATAAACAAAGATTCAATAATTCAACATGGAATCTGAAAATTACAATAGTTACACAAGTAAAAGCTGGAAATTCCAGTTTTATAGAAAAACAGAAAAAAATATAAATTGGTTTTTGCTTTGAGTCGAGTGTAGCACTCATCCTTAAGACAATATTGCCCCGTATGTATCCTTTATACGTCCTGGACAATTTGTCTCCCAAGATAAAACAACAATGGAACCCTTGAACAAAGGAAACTCAAGAGCTACCGTGAAGAATATTGAGTAACGAAATGATGCTTGGAAGTTGTAGGAAGAAAACTATTTCGGTTGTGTATTTTCGTGCACTGTTTTTCTGCATCTGTTTCTGTATTTTCGTGCATATGTCTTAGTGTTTGGCCATTATAGGAGGAGTAATTCAGCCAAAATAAATGGCTGAATTGAGTGCTTGGCAACTGCTTTGACCGTTGTCCGTTCTCGGAATCTTGAGGGACCAAGCGCACGTCTTGAAACTTCGAGGACCAAACCGTACATCCGAAAGAATTCGGTCCGAACTGTACATCTGGAAACTTCTGGGATCAAACTGTACTTCTGGCAAAGTCCCACAAACCACAAACCCACAACCCACAAACCCACAACCCACAAACCACAAACCCGGAACTCGGAACTCGGAACCGGACGGGACGGGCGGGCGGCGCCGGCGCGCGTGTGGTCTTTCCTCGAACCGAAGCACATCTAGGTCCTCCCTCCTTTAAACACATGGGATACCCCTTGGGGTCCCAAACCCCAAACCAATTTCGAATCTTATATACACAACACTTCTTTCTTCCTCTACCGACGAGGGAGAATTACACACAATATCACACTTTCCATGCTTCAAACACCTTACTTCGTGAACCAATATCTCTTTCATTTCTCAATGAAATTTGACGATTCTTGGCCCTACGGTTATCTACGTACTTAGTAGATCATGCATGTGTGAAGAACCGGATTCTCCAACATACGTTACACTAGTGTTTAAGCCGTTAAAGTTGGTCGGTCGCAACTCCCGCCAAAGGCAAATTTCCAACAGGTGGTAACTAGCTACTTCCGTAATTCTCGCTCGTTTCAACCGTTATATGGCTAAGATCGTGTACATTAAATGGGATTAAAAAGCATCTTGGTTATCTCGGGATTTGACCGTTGGTTGAGTTATCTCTAGCCTGGACATATCTTTCCGGATGAATCGTTCTAGGACCCAATACTGTGCGAATAAGGCACGTTCGGGATCTTACTCAACGGTTGACTGTAGTCCTCTTTACACTTGCCACATATCTGGTCCGATATATTTTCACTTATATAATAATTATACTATGATAATGCTACATATATATTAGTTCAAGTAATACTTCTATTGTGTTAAGGTGTTAAGTGTTTAATTTTGAGAGAATGATGAGTATATTTTTAATTAAGTAGTAAGTATATTTAAACTAGAATTAATAAAAGACAAACTAAAATTACAAGTAAGAAGTTATTACATAATTAAGATTGAAATTTTGTATTCACGGCCTTGAAAAAAGAAAAGATGCTAAACATTTTTGTAAGATATATATCGTTCAAATGACTTAAATAGGAAATGACCACGTATTATTAAACAAGATATATCAATTAAGTGTTAGTAGTAGTTTTGTCGTACTTTAAACATCGAAGCGATTTGTATTTTCTTAAAAAATATAATAATCTATTAGAATTTCTCGTTTTATTTTAGTTTGTTTATTTACTGTTTCTGAAAGAAATAATCCCTTGATTATTCTCATTAATGAAAGAGTATATATACAATTTACAATTTTCATAATAGGAAAATCATATTCCTATTCTACTCCTAAAACTTTATTCTACTTGGACACTAACTATACAATTATGGTAAGTGTACAATTCTAATAATGTAATATTTACACTAAAATATTACAACAAACAATACCAAATTAGTGGTCCAAACAGTGGGCATAACAATGACCATATATACATTATTCACACGATATACATAAGTATATCGTGTATATTTAACACACCCTCGTAGTCATAGCGGCCAATATTCTACGCTGAGACTGTCCCTAAAATCGTCAAAAAGGACCGAGGGAAGACCATTTGTAAAGATGTCTGCAATTTGATACCTGGAAGGGACATGGCAGACGCGTACTTGTCCACGAGCGACCTTTTCGCGAACAAAGTGAATGTCGATCTCGATATGTTTAGTGCGCTGGTGCTGAACCGGATTACCATAAAGGTAGATGGCACTAACATTATCACAGTAAACCAAAGTCGCTTTCTGAATAGGACAATGAAGCTCTAAAAGCAGATTACGTAACCAACATGATTCAGAGACCACATTGGCTAGCCCTCGATACTTGGCCTCTGCACTGGAGCGGGCTAAAGTCGACTGACGTTTCGCAGACCATGAGATCAAGTTGTTACCAAGAAACATACAATAGTTAGACGTAGACCGTCTGGTGTCCGGACAACTACCCTAATCAACATCAGTATACGAGACAAGTGTAGACGTCGATGACGGATATAAATGCAAGCCATAGTCAAGTGTCCTCTGGATGTACCGAATAATGTGTTTGAGCACATTCATGTGCTCAACCCTGGGATCATGCATAAACAAACACACCTGTTATACGACATATGTAATATCTGGTCTCGTGAACGTAAGATACTTAAGGGCCCCTGCAAGACTGTGATATCGGGTCGGATCCTCGTAAGGGGAGCCAGCTGTAGCACCCAATTTGGGTTTAGTATCAACCGGAGTGGAAGTGGACTTACAGGATGACATCCCAGCCCTCTCAATGATCTCGGCTGCATACTTCCTCTGTGATAAGAACAATTCACCTGCACGACGAGTGACAACAATCCCCAAAAAATAACTCAATGGCCCCAAGTCTTTCATAGCAAACTCCGAACTGAGCATTGTTATGATAGACTGGCGTAAGGCATCGGAAGAGGCAATCAAGATAATATCATCCACATATAATAGTATATAAGCCAAGGAAGAACCACAACGATATATGAATAAGGAATTATCCGACCTGCTGTGAGTGAACCCAATAGTCGAAACATAGTCGGCAAACCTCTTATACCAGGCCCGTGGAGACTGCTTAAGCCTATATAAGGGCTTTTTCAACAGACAGACATGATGAGGATAATTGGGATCCCTAAACCCCAAGGGCTGATGCATATAGACTGTTTCCTTGAGATCATCATGTAAGAAAGCATTCTTCACATCTAACTGATGAATGAGCCATGCTTTCGAAAGAGCCAAGCTGAGCACAATGCGAATGGTAGCCGGCTTGACCACCGGACTAAACGTCTCACCATAATCCACACCAACCTGCTGAGTCTTACCATCAACCACAATGTTTAGAATAAATTTAAATTTGGTATTGAAGAGAAGGGAAGTAAAAGATGGATGAAAATGCTATTCTCTTGTTAGGAACAAGAGATGTAAGAAGCACAACATATCAAGAGCTTATACATGTAATGGTACAGAATGAGGCGTAGTAGTAGTAGTAGTAGTTGTCGTTGTTGTAATGGTACTACTGTAAAGGTTGATGGAGCTCATGCTAATAAATGGAGTACGATTGTCGCATTAGCAAATTTGAAGGGCTTAAGTAATGTGCATAGCGAAGTTTAAAAGTTGATGGAGCTTAGGTAGAGCGGCGGTTTACGAGAGACCTTCGGCTCAAGACAAAGCATAAGCATGAGCACAACGAGCAAAGCAACGCAAGACAACAGAAACAGTTCGATCCAGACAAGAATATTAAAGCAGTATGAAAATGCTGATATAAAAAATGAATAAGCAATGATAGTGCATTTTGAAAAAGAAGTAGTAACTACCGTTGATAAATTAGATAAACAAAGTACACTACATAATACATAGCAACAGAAATCAAACTACGAGGAACTATAAAGTAATACTACGCCTATTAGTATGATAGGCGAAGCAGACCTACAATAAAAACATTACACTACCAGTTTGTAAGCGTAAGTATAACTATACTAGACTACCTACTACCCTTCTACCCTAATTCGCGTCCTCCACAACCCCCTATCTAAGGTCATGTCCTCAGTAAGTTGCACCTGCGTCATATCCCATCTAATCACCTCTCCCTAATACTTCTTCGGCCTACCTCTACCCTCCTGAACCCGTTCATAGCCAACCTCTCGCACCTCCGTACCGGGGCATTTGTGTCTCTCCCCTGCACATGCCCAAACCATCTCAACCTTGCTTCCCGTATCTTGTCCTCTACCGAGGCCACTCCACTTTGTCCCGAATATCATCATTTCTAATCATATCCCTCATTGTATGCCCACACATCTATCTTAGAATCCTCATCTCCGCAACTTTCATCTTTTGGATGTGCGAAGTTTTGACTGGACAACACTCTGCCACATACATCATAGTCAATCTAACCACCAACCTATAGAACTCGCCTTTAAGTTTTAGTGGAACCTTTTTGTCCCACAAGACTCCATATGCGAGCCTCCATTTCATTCACCGTGTCCTAATACGATGTGTGACATCGTCATCAATCTCTCTATTCCTTGGATAATAGACCCGAGGTACTTGAAGCTTCCTTTCTTCGGAATGACCTGAGTACCAAGCATTACCTCCATGCATGTCTCAAGGTCGCTCCCGCTACTGAACTTGCACTCCAAGTATTCTGTCTTGGTCATACTCAGCCTGAACCCTTTAGACTTCAGAGTATGTCTCCAAACCTCCAACTTAGTGTTCACTCCGCTGCGAGTCTCATCAATAACGACTATGTCGTCTGTGAATAACATACACTATGGAACCTCTCCTTGTGCAGCCTCATCCATCACCAACGCAAATAAGAATGGGCTAAGAGTTGATCCCTGGTGCATCCTCATTGTCACTGGGAAGTGCTCCGAGTCTCCTCCTACTGTCCGTACCTTGGTCTTGACTTCATCATACATATCTTTGATCGCCCTAATGTACGCCACCGGTACACCTCTAACCTCCAAACATCTCCATAGAACCTCCCCAGGAACTTTGTCGTATACCTTCTCGAGGTCAATGAAAACCATATGTAAGTCTCTCTTCCTTTCCCTATACTGCTCCACCAACCTCCTAATAAGATGAATGACTTCTGTAGTCGAATGCACCGGCATGAACCCAAACTGGTTCTCAGAAATAGACACGCCTCTTCTCACCCTCATCTCCACGAATCTTTCCCAAACTTTCATAGTGTGGCTTAGCAGCTTGATACCCCTATAGTTGTTGCAACTATGGATATCACATTTGTTCATGTACAAAGAAATCATTGTATTCCACCTCCATTCTTCGGGCATTCTTGCTGTCTTAAAAATGACGTTAAACAACTCAGTCAGCCACTCCAAACCTGCCCTGCCTGCGCTCTTCCACCTCCATTCAACTGGGATCTCATCAGGTCCAGTCGCTCGTCCCCTGCGCATTGTGCGAACAACACCCTTAACCTCCTCAACCTTAATGCTTCTACAATACCCGAAATCCCGGTACCTACTAGATTGATTAACACTTCTTACAATCTACACAAATTAGCTTATCCATATGTTATATACTCCTTTTTATGTTCCGTTTTATCTGTGATGTGATTAGAGGCGGAGTCAAGATTTTTATCTATCAAAAGCTGCACTGCAACTGCACCACATTCTCATGCTATTAATTCATCAACCACATACACCAAATTATCAAGCAGACCAAAGGCAGGACTTCTAGGTTATATATATGATTTCTGGGTCTTCTATTATTCACCTTGACTGATAACCTGCTATTAGCAAGCTTTTATGGACAATTTCCATGAAAAAGGACAAGTCATGGGTCCAATGGCTACACAACTATTACTACTCCATAAGAGGCAGAAATTGTTAGTAGTTGAATTTCACTTCAAAATCTAAAGGGTTAATTTATGTGCATAACTAAGAAGATACTCTTTTATTTTTATTAATGCAACACATTACCAAAATAATAAATTTTCTTTTATCTAATAATGAAATGATCTAAAGTCACATAAATATATATTTTGCTCATTATATATATATATTTTTTAAAAATTCGTGTTCAATGAAATAATGTTACATAAAATAACAACTTGTTTGGATGACTCTTACTTATTATATTAATATCGTATTATTATTATTATTTTAAATATAATATTTATTTTGATTGTTACTTAATTTTTATTGTATCTTATCGTTATATCATCATTAGGTAAAGATGAAAAGTCCACTTTATGTAACGACCGATTTGATTGATCACGTAGTTGCCTTTTTATCTCATTCTGATTTTACTAATTATTTAATAATTCTATTTTATTCTTTATCTTATCTTTTTTCTTAATAATAATTTTAATCGGTATCTTACTTTTCTTTTATTTTTCTTTATCTTATTTTTTTAATTATTAAAATATGTGACATTACGTAATGATAACAAAACTTAATCTATCAAAACATTAATTAAATATATTATGAAACTACGTCTAACAAGCTGTAAAGCAAAGGTGCAAAGAAAATTCAAGTCATCAAGTGTATTGAATCACAAAATTTATTAATTTATTACTTCCTCCCATAATTTCCGGGTTTATCGTTGTTAATTTCCTCCTCGTCCCTCTCTCTCTCTCTACCCATCAATGGCGACCTCGAATTTCTCTCTCCTAGTTCTCGCTTTCTCTCTCCTCGCCGTCTCCGCCGCCGCTAGACCATGCAAAACCCTATTCTTCACCATCACCTCCACCACTTCCTATTATCATCAGTTCCCCATCACCATTTCTCAAAACCCTAACCCTAACCCTAATATATTCCTCCATAATAACCCTAACTCTATTATTTATCCTCGATTCCGTAGTTTCTTCTTCACTACTACCATTTTGAGATCCGACCCGATTTTAACCCATCGACCCGACCCGGAAGAAGGAGAAGGGATGGAGAGCCGATCGGCGTCGTCGATGATTCGAAAATTCGGACTCAGTAGTAATAGGCACTCAATTTCTTTCAGGAGATCCGGCCCGACGCGGTTTGACCCGACCCGACCCAATATGATTCCGGTTGTGGAATTTTACTCGTCAGTGAAGAGCTCGATCCGTGATCGGACTAAGGATATAATGAGAATCGTCGGAGCTATGCTTTTCGGTGTCGGTTGTGGTGCGTTAACTGCGGCAACTATGTACTTGATCTGGTCGCTTTTCTGGCCTAATCTATTCGATTTCGAGGATTCCGGTGATGATTTCGATGACGGAGATGATGATTATGATGTTAGTGCTAAGAAGATGGGATACGTGGCGATTCCGACTAAGGTTGTGGATGATGATTTGAAGAAACCTGCTGCCCCGGCTAAAGAAGTGGTATAAGCTGTATGTGTAAGCTAATAGGGAAAGTTTCAACATGCATTTGTTATTGATACTTCGAAATTTGATAAACGAATGCGTTTAATTGTACTGTGACTTTGGTTGTTTTATATTAATATTGAAAATGTGAATTTATTACTAGTAAATAACTGTAATAGTGTCATGGAGAAGTGCAGCTTACATGTTCATTGGGTAATTTACTGTGTATTCCGACAAACAAATATCAAGATTATGATGCTTTCCCGCTTGCTGTATGGATATCGAACATCTTTATTTTCCAAGTGTTTGGTTAAACGGGAAAGTTTTAATATTCACGTTGTTTGTTGGTATATAATTACGTGAATGCATTTGTTATTGATGCTTATGAAATTTGATGAACGAATGCGTTGAGTTGTTCTGTGACTTTTGGTTGTTTATATTAGTATTGAAAATGTGAAGGTATTACTACTAAATTAACTGTAATAGTGGCATGGAGCAGTGCAGTCTCCATGTTCATTGGGTAATATACTGTGTATTACCATGAACAAATATCAAGATTATGATGCTTTCCCTCTTGCATTTTGGATATTGAACATAGGGGCAGTTTTCACATTTCTGCTGTTTGTTGGTCTATAATTACGTGAATGCATTTGTTATTGATGCTTTCGAAATTCGATGAACGAATGTGTTAGATTTGTACTGTGACTTTGGTTGTTTATATTTGTATTGAAAATGTGAAGGTATTACTACTAAATAACTGTAATAGTGTCATGGAGCAGTGCAGCCTCCGTGTTCATTGGGTAATATACTGTGTAAACCGACAAACAAATTTCGAGATTATAATGCTTTCCGTTGCTCTTGCATTTTGGATATTGAACATCTTTATTTATTGTTAATGTGATGTGTTTGCAATGTGCTAGTATTAGAGATGATAGTTGGAAGCTGAGGTGGTATTGCTAGAATTAGGAATTGACCCCGGGTAATCTAATACGAGCAGAACTTAAGCGACAGACTTAACACATATATATACAAGATTTTTCCGAGATTACGGGGGTCAGGTTACGCCTCTACCTTCCACATAGGTCGGCTTTTGAAACTGATAGTGAACTAAGGAAAACTATATGTGTGTTTTCCCTAGGAATTTGTCATTACGCATATGGAAGTAACTAAAGTGGCTGCCAATGTGATCCATGCACTAGAGTTGTGATTTCCAACTCTGTTGCAGGTTTGCTGTCGGTGTCTTTACAGGGACTTTTTTTTTTACAGTTATGGATAGTGACAGAGTTGAGGGAACTCCATATTGTTTTCTCTAGACTGTTGTCATAGAATATGTGTTGTGTCTAATGCCATTAGAGGTGATATAGGCATCTACATCAGTCCACTCTGTTTATTGCTGCTCTTCCATCTTGGATCACCTCTAATATCAGTGACCTACATTTGCCACCACCATCACAATTGAAAAAAAGATTCATTTTAAGTGTCTTCATCAAAATAAACTTGTAACATGATTGTTCATAGCTTATCAAACACACTGCTCCGGTATCTTCCATCAGCATCTCAGCAATACCATCACTCAATCTTACCTCAAACATCTGTCTCTGCCTTAGGTGTTAATGCTGTAATTGCCAATTCTTAACAGAAATCTCGATTTGATCATTGGAGTTATGTTAGGGGAAAGTGTTTTGGACCTTTGGATCGCTCGTTTCATTTTGGGGGTATTTGGGAAGAGGATGGGTTTGGGCAAAGGAGTAGACAGAGATGGATTTGGGCAAAGGAGTAGACAGAGATGGGTTTGGGCAAAGGAGTAGACAGAGATGGGCTGGGCAGAAAGTTTGTTAGTAGATTGACTGAAAGGAGTCACAAAGATCACTTTGACCAGTGAGATTTGTTATTAACGTGTTTCTCTATCATGGCCAAGATCTCAAGGTGTAGAAAGTACCCCCAATACCTAGATATTATGTGAAATGAACTTTCACATATATTGCATGATGAGTTCGAAATGTTGGTGTCTTGTACATTCTGACGGACAAATATTGAAAAAGTTGTGCTTGGTGCCAACCTTACGAAAATAGTCTTTGGTGCCAACAGATGTGTTTCTATTTGAGATATTATTTTGAGTTGATAGAAGCAAATTGGAAGCCATTTGGTTCTGAATTTGGAGCACATCTTAGAGTTTATATGAGGTCTACAATCTACTTTTCCTAGAGACTAAATAGCTAGATGAGCTGCCGGCTTAAGTCTCACTGTTCAAGATGTCTAGCCTATGCTTTCCTTGTAGTTTTTTCAAATTTTGAGTTTATGCTACTTTTTCCTTTTGGTTAGCTTCTGATTATACCAATGACAAAAATGATCCCTCCTTTACAAACTAATTGTAATCAACTTCCATTTTTCTAAAAGCCCCTACATGAGATTAGCGACTTCCAACTTCTCTTTATTGGTACTTCTTTTATCCCATGTCTTTGACGAGTTAACTTTTTTTCAAGGCAGTTGCAGTTTCTGCCTTATCCTATGGAAACCTATTTGCTTTCACCATTCCTATGATATTTTCCCCAGTGTAAAGAGGATGGGCTTATTGATGCAGCTGGTCAAGCTGATCTTTAGCTGGTCGACTGTGCTTAGCCTTGACTTGCCCATTTTTGAGTCTTTTTGGAGGGCGGGGGGAGACTCAGCTGATATTAACCAACTTGAGCTTAAAAATTACTAAGCTCTAGGCTAAGCTTGCGGGAAGAATGAGTTGTGGTTTTGACCCTGTTGCTTGTTTATGCTTAGAGGAGGAGGAGGGGAGAAGGTACAAGATCACTATTAGTTTCTGAAGATCTATTTTTGCTTCATCTTCGCTTGCTCCACTATAAATTGGATGTTCAAAACAGTTCTTCAAATACTCTATCATGGGTGATAAGCATAAACTGGTTGGGCAGACTGCAGTTGATGGTATGTTTTTCTAACAGATGCAGGCTAATTGTTTTGCATCTAAAGTTGATTTTTGACATTTTTCAGTCCTTTTTGAGAAGAGATATCCTGATATCGCAAAAGAATTTTTTTTTTTTTTTTTAGAAAGGTAATAACTCCAAAAATAGCAAGTTAAAGATTGGCTTTGTCTGGACTCGAACCGGAGACCTTTGGTGTGTTAGATTGACGTGATAACCAACTACACCACGAAACCCTTGTTGTCGCAAAAGAATTTCTTTAATTTTTTGACCGTATCTGACCGTTTCTCTTGCTTTGCTTGTGCTCATGCTCTGGAGCCGAGGGTCTCTCGGAAACAGCCGATCTACCTATCAAGATAGAGGTAAGGTCTGCGTACACTCTACCCTCTCCCGACCCCACGTTGTGGGATTTCAATGGGTATGTTGTATTCATTTTATGCAACACAGTGAGTAATGACCTAATTTAATATTCAATAAAATTACATTTTGCCTCTATATCTTTACTGATATTTTTTTTTTTAAAATTATTACATTGGGATAGGAAAAGGGGAAATGGAGGGGATTACAAAGAACCCTCACTAACAAGGTAAAAGTTCATGTGGCCAACCAACTGAGCTACTAAGATCCCGATATATTATCAACGAAAGAAATCAGTTGAAGATAATTTGGTTTTCCAATATATTGCTATACTGTTGTGCAATGTTAACAATGTAGTGATGGTTGACATCCTCACTTCTACCCCCCTTCCCCCTCCCCCCAAAGAAAAAAAAGGTTGATATCCTTGCTTGTTGTCCAGAAATATATTTTGTGATCTAACGTGCTGCTATATTCTTGAGGATTGTATAGTATATATTGTGTTAACATATGCTGAGTTGCTGACATTGTAATAGTGGATTGTTCGACTGAATGGACAAAAACGCCAAACTTGTCTTCAGATAGCAGGCCGTTGAATTTGGGCTTAACTGGCTACAAAACGGGCAATTGCACTATTGTTCCTATTTTAGGGTGGTCTTTAATTTTTACCCCTCAAATTAGTGATCTTTAAATTTTTGTTCTTCGTCTAAAAAATGACCGAAAATACCCCTGAGGTTGTGGGCTCGAATTCCACCAGAATTAAAAAGAAAAAAAAATCGCAAGGCAAGATTTCTTAGAAATTATGCCTATTCGGCCAAAGTTGTATAGAGATTATGTCTTAAGGGACATAATTTATATGTAATTATGTTTGAAGGCAATGTTTCGTTGAAAATTAAGATTATGTCTTGTTCGGCTAGTTACATAGAAACTATGCCCCTTAAGATATAGTCTCAATACAAATTTGGCCAAATATGCATAATTTCTACGAAAATTTTGTCTTGATATTTTTTTCTTTTTTTGCCTATGCTGAGATTCAAACCCAAAACCTCTAATTTAATAAACCCACGAATAAATAGTAATTTGATCCATAAATTTTCATTAAATGAGGAGGGATAAAAATTAAAAACCAGTAATTTAGGGGACAAATATTAAAGACCAGTCCATAGAAAGGGCAATCCGCTCACAAATATGTACAAAAACTCGTTCCTTTTCATGTTTGTTTGCACTTTCTCCTGTCATATAGACAGATGTCATTTTTTTACTCCATTTTATATTTACTTGCTTCAACTGATATTTAACTTTATTATTACTCTATAGAACTCAATTTTTTTTTAATCAAAACACTCCCCGATCTGAAAATATTATTAGTATTAATTTTTCATATATATGAAATATTTTTCATTCACTAACGATATACCGGAAAAGAATTTTCAAATGACTTCTGGTATCTCAAACACACTCGTGGAGTCATGGTTTTAGCTCCAAGCTCTTCCTCTTTTTGGCGTTTTAGTACTATTTCCTCCGTTCACTTTTTAATCGATATTCAACATTATGAAATTACCAAATGCTAGAATCCGAAGGGAGACAAATGTTGTAACTTGTTAAAATCACAAATTTCAAAAGTTTTTGAGGTTAATGTTATGGTATATTCAAAATTACAAGTTTTAAAACTATTTCATTCATTCATTTTTAAATTTCGTGTTCAGTCAATATATATATATATATATACGTGCGCGCATACATTTTAAAATTCTTTTGATATACATAGTTTGAGCAAAAAAAAGGAATTCAATCGTGCCCATGGCCCCTCTTTTGTTTCTCTTGATCCTCATTCACCTCCATAAAGGCCGGCGAGTCAATATCAATATCTATACAAAATATTGTTTTTAACTTTATTTTTTCAAAGACAGAAGAATTCCTTCTGATCTTATAAAAATGCTATTTTAGGAGGATGCAATGTCAATTTGCTAGTTAGTGCTTTATCTTCATTATCAACTCTTCTCAGATCTACGACTTCAACTTGTCGTGCAGTTATTGGTTAGGGAACTTATCGTGCTAACAGCTTTTTCTTTTTTTCTTCTTCTGACATTGGAGTCGCAGTTATGTGATGAAAATACCTGCAGGGATGTCAATGGGATGGGTTTATGCGGGCCAGGGGCAGGGCAGGCTAAAATTTTCGTGGATTAAGCCAAGCCCGCCCCACACCCGCTCCGTCCCACTGTCATCCCTAGCAGAGGGTCATGCAGATGTGATTTTCTGCTACAAGAGAGAGAAGATGGTGTTAGTAGAAAGACTAGTAAACTATCTGAAAACTATGTTTGGTGTTTAATCCAGCTCGAGGATAAATTCTTGGAGTTTGAATTATTAATATTGTATAATAGTGTATAAGAATATATATGTAATATATAATATTGTATAAGGGATGTATATGTAATGTATAATAGTGTATAAGGACGTATATGTGAAGTTACAAAAGAAGTGATCAACTTATATATAGCTATACAAAATATATACATTATCTATCCACCGATGATACAATGTGGATGAGCTACAATGACGGCAAATTAGATGTGTGCGCTGTATATATGGGTTATTTCTCCTTTATTAATTTCATATTACTTGTTACTTGCTTCATTATTATTACTCTTTAGAACTCAAAATGTTCATCAAGATATTCTCTAATATGCAAATATTATTATTAATCTTTAACACACACACAGAAATATATGAAAAATATTTTCCATTCAATAATCAAATGATGGTAAATAATTTTCAGAAAAACATTTTTCAAAGGACTTTTTTTTTTGGTTGTCCCAAACACAATTGTGATCTCAGCTCCAAATTATTCCTAGTTTTGGCCTTTTTCTTATTCTATTCTTTTTTCCTTCTCTTCTCTGTTCATTCTTTTCTTGCTCTTTTTATTTTTATTTTTATTTTGGAGCATTAATTCTTCCGGTTTGTCCTTCGTGGTTGGCTAATTACATGGATCTTTCGTTATCTTCTTGTGTGTGCCTCAATTGTTTTATATTCGTTTTTGATAATGCAATTTAAAAAAAATATATTTAACACATTGGCAAGATTAACATACGCATGAAGGTCGTGTAACATGATTTACTTATTTAATTGATATTCAACTTTATGTGATTACCAAGCGCTAGAATGTGAAGGGAGTAAGTAACCACTATACACTTATGGTAATACAAATATTATGGTAAGTGTACACTATTTATTACATTACAACATTAACTAAACTAGAATACTAAAATACTACCTACTAGGCTACTATACACAGTAAAGGGGGGAATCCGAGAACCAATATACATAGGATATACACGTGTATATCCTATGTATATTTAACAGTCTCAATAATCTCTTTTCTACATTTTGATTTTTCTGGAAGGTCGGCATACAGATAACTTTGGTAATATAGGCAAATAGACACTTTCAACAACTGCTATCAAAATATTAATCGCTATTTTAAAAGCTTGTTAAGATTTAATTAGTTTTTGATACACAAACATTTTGGACAAAAACACCCCAACTAAGTTACAGAACAAATCCAGCAAACGGCGCTGGAGTGAGAAGTTTTGTCAAGTGAAACTTTAGTAAAATGTGCTGGAATTCAAAAAAAAAATTGGAGTTGCAAGCTCCAAGAACAATTCATGATTCATGAAGTGCATACCTTTATAAGTTCGAACTCCTGGAACGATTCATGGAATTCAAATTATCACATATATAAGTCGTTTCTATAATTCTCAGAGTGCTGAATATTTCTCTATTATGCAAAAACTGATTCGATTTTCTTATGTTAAATGCATTTACTAATGATCTTCCATATTTTTCTTGTTTGCATCTTAAGGTTTTTAATACGAGTGAATGTGGGTCTTGCTTCTAGGAATGTTGTTACTGCAGTTCTTGTTTTTGCTCAGTATTTTTCTTTTTGCCCGTCTTTCTTTTGTTTCAATTTACATAAATATTCTTGGAGTTGATTTCAAATTCCAATTTATAAACAATCCTTTCATTAATTGTAAACGTATACAAAAAAATGGTAGCTTTCTAAAGTTGAAAATAATTTAACTTAGACTTTTTGTTTTGCTTTTAATAACAAGCTTTCATATCCACTCACATAAATATTATGGCATGTTAGAACTAACATGTTTCAGAAGTCTTACAGGTGTAAAAATGTTATAACATATCTAAGATTGCAAATTTTTAAAAATTCTTTCTTTCTTAAACTTCTTATTCAATCAAATTATGTCACATAAATATATACATTTTAAATTTAAACTTTTCTTTTTGATATATATGTACATAGTGCGAGCAAAAACATATGGATTCAATTGAGCCCACAGGGCCCCTGTCTTTTGTTTCTCTTGATCCCCACCTACCTCCGGTACAGGCGGGTCAATATCAATATCTAACTCAAAAAACAATTTTAAACTTTAATTTGTCAGAGACAGAAAAATTCCTTCTCTATTTATATGTATCCTATGTCAATTTGCGACAGTTAGTGCATTTGCTGCAACAGTTGGTGCATTAGCTTCAACACCATTAACTCTTCTCATCTCAACAACTTCGAACTCGAAGTTGTTGAGCGGCTAATGGTTGACGAATTTATTGTACTAATATTTAAATTTGGATTATAAATGTCTGAACAACATTATTTATAATGGCTTCAATGCCCAAAAATAACCATGGTCCCCTCATTTTTTTTCTACATCTGCATCTCTGTACCCGATTAAATGGCTTCTTCCTTAACAAGTGTACGTTGAGGAGCAAACGCTCCCTTTGTCCTATATTTTTTTGGCTTTTCGAGATTTAAGTTGACTAATTTTAAGAGCTAAATTGAATTAGATTAATTCAATATATATTTATAATTTAGATAAAAAATTACACTAAAAGTACTACAAGTTACAATTCTTCTCATACGGTGAAATAATATATCTCAAAAGGTTGATCAAATATATAGTTTGACTTTTAAAAAAGAAAACTTGATAAGTATTATAAGACAGAGGGAATACTTAATAATATGTATACATATGTATGTGTAAAGTAGGAAAGATAATAATGATGTGATTAAAGAATATATTGAAATTTCCCGTATACCATCCAATCAAATCTTTGTTTTTCTTTTCTTAAATATGCACTTCTAGACCCTTTCCCTTGCTACTGAATCACTCTAGTACTTTGGGTACTAGGGATTCTCTGCCATCCATTGATGCAGAGTTATCTCATGAACACACGAGGGGAGGGGTGTGGGAAGTGGAGCTAAACTTTAAGGCAGAGCTTTTTTTTTTTTTGGGGCGATCGATAATGAAAAAATTGACAGATAAGTCACCCAGAAAAGACAAAACATCCATTATTCTAATTGAATGTCAACCAAACTACCCAAGTATTTTAATCCACTGTACCCAATTAAGAACTATGCGAAATATATCATAGAGTTCAATTTCTATTCCCAACAAATTACCAACTTATATGAGCTTGAAGCTTCCATTGGCTTGAAGAAGAATTTCCAAATCGAGCAATCGAAATCATCAAAATTGAAGAAGAATTTCCAAAGCGAGCTACCGGCTTCATCGATTTCCGAGCCCCTCCTCGGTTTTCGAGTCGACGGTCTACCTTCTCTCTTCTCAAATTTTCTTCCAAATTCCTCAATCGTCTATTGTTCTTTTGTTATGTCGACGTCGAAGAACCATTTTTAATCATGCCGTTACTATTTCTAACATCAAGAACAACATCCCTATTGTTCTTGGGATGGAAAACGTCCAATACGCGACGTGGACGGAGTTGTTCAAAATTCACGCCATCTCACAACAAGTTCTCCATCACATAATTACTACCGCTACCCCTACTCCCGCGGGAGGATCCTCAGTTATGGATTAATTTTGATGCTACCGTCCTTAAGTGGATTTATTCCACTATTTCTACCGACCTTTTACAGACGATTATTGAGCTGGACACTACGGCTATGGCTAAATGGAATATATTGCGTGATATATTCCAAGATAACCAACATTCCCGCGTTGTCACCCTTGAGCAGGAATTTTCTCAAGTTAGCATGGAAGATTTCCGAATGTTTCGGCTTATTGTAAATGACTCAAGGAATTGGCAGACCAACTCCGTAACGTTGGAGCGCCTGTTACCATTAATCGTCTTGTTCTACAAATGGTTGCAGGCCTATAATGACGTGGGGACTCTCCTCCGTCAAAGTAATCCACTTTCGCCTTTTTATCAAGCCCGCTCGATGCTCACGTTCGAAGAAGCCGGTTTGGCCAAAAAGGTGGCTACCGGCACTAGTCCCGTGGTTATGATGATGTCTTTAGCTAATTCTCAGGGTTGTGTTGATAATTCGAGCCAAAACCGTGCTCACGATGGAGGCAAGAAAAATTGGAAAAACAATGGCAAAAATCGCGATGGCAATCGTGGTAGTTCCGGCGGTGGTGGAGGCGGCCAAAACAGTGGCAGTGGATCCCGGTACAGTGGAAGTGGGCCGCAGGCCAACTGGTCCCAGTCATGGGCCTCTTGGTAGTGGGCCTGGGCCGGTGGCCCAACGACCCCTATTTTCCAGCGTCTACAACCCCTAGCCAGTGGGTTGCCCAGCTGAATATTTAGCCCAATTTGACATGGCCAATGGCTTCCGCAACAACACTGGGCCGGGGCAGCAAGCAGTTGTGCTTGGGCCTCGGCCTCCACAAGCCCATCATGCTGCGGGCCCCACTCCGACCGACATTGAAGCTACAATGCATACACTTGGATTGAATCCCCCATATGCGAATTGGTACATGGACACATGCGCCACTTCTCACATGACGTCCGATCAAGGTACTATCTCGTCTTATTCCAATTTGAGCAAAAATCGTGGCATAATTGTTGGTAATGGCTCCTCAATTCTAATTCATGGTTATGGTGATAAAACATTGTCTTCCCCCATCCACCTCTTGTCTTGAAAAATGCCCTTCATGCCCCTAACTTAATTAAGAATTTGGTGTGTGTTCGTAAATTCACCACTGATAATTGAGTTTCTGTTGATTTTGATCCTTTTGGGTTTTCTGTGAAGGATTTCAAGACGGGGATACCTCTCATGAGATGTGATAGTAGGGGAGATCTTTCTCCTATCACGCCCACCTCTAGTCTCTCGAGTCAAGCCTTGCCATCTACTTTTGCAGCTCTAGCTCCTTCCTTGTGGCATGCACGTTTGGGTCACCTTGGGTCATCCATTATTTCTTCCTTGCATAAAAATAATTTTAGTTCTTGTAAGGGTACGCGTAGTACTCCAATTTATCAACCATGTCCTTTAGGAAAACATGTTAGATTACCATTTGTAGCCTTTACTTCTCGTACTTTAATGCCATTTGATATTATTCATAGCGATTTATGGACATCTCCCGTTTTAAGTTCTGTGGGCCATCGTTATTATGTTATATTTTTGGATGATTTTTCTAATTTTTATGGACCTTTCCGTTAGCGAAAAAATCACAAGTTTTTTCCACATTTTAAAATTTTATAGCATTCATTCGTACCTAATTCGACCGGGAAATAAAAAATATTCAATGTGATAATGGCAAAGAATATGATAATGGGTTGTTTCGGAATTTTTGTGATACTAATGGCATAGTTTTTAATAATATTGGGAAAGCCGAATGAAAAATTCGTATCATTAATAATATTGTCCGTACTTTATTGGTCCATGCTTTCGTACCCCCTTCATTTTGGCATCATGCTCTACAAATGACTACGTATCTTCTTAACATTCTTCCTACCAAAGGGTTGGCATATGCGTCTCCTCTTAAGGTCCTCTATAATAAAGATTCTTCGTATTCCCATCTTAGGGTCTTTGGGTGTTTATGCTATCCGATTTTCCCGTCAACTACTATTAACAAACTTCAAGCCCGGTCTACCGTTTGTGTGTTTTTGGGTTATCCATCTAATTATCGTGGTTACAAATGTTTTGATTTATCCTCTAATAAAATCATCATTAGTCTCCATATTATTTTTTATGAAACCCAATTTTCATTTTTTAAAGTGAGTAATTATGTGCCTAGTTCGTATACCTTTTTAGATGACGAGGTCTCCCCGTATCTTATCCACCATTTATCGGATTTGTCCCTCACCCAAACTCTGCAAAGCGGGCCCACTGCCCGCTGAACCTATTGTTCTGCCACATCCCACTGTTTCCAGTATTATTTCTGCCCCAGTATCGGCAGTTAGGCCAGTTTCCCAGCCCAATACCGACATTGTTCCAGCTTCAATTTATGCTTCTGCCTCGGCTCCTGTTTCCAATAATGGGCCAGCAGGCCCATTTCCTGATGGCCAGCCTGACTCTCATCCGAGTTCCTCCTAAAATCTACCCAATTCTCCACCGAGTCATAGACCGGTCACTCGTAGTCAACGGGGTATTTTTAAACTAAAAAGATATTTTAATCTTCATTCTAATGTTCTTAAATCTCCCTACCCGTAACCAGACCTGAATTGGAAATTAGCTATGAATGATGAATATGATGCTCTTATTAAAAATAAGATGTGGGAGTTGGTACCCCGTCCTTATAGTGTTAATATTATTCGGTCTATGTGTATTTTTACTTATAATGATAATTCTGATGGTTCTTTTGTGAGGTATAAGGCTCATCTTGTAGGTGATTGTAAGACTCAACATGTTGACGTGGATTGTGGTAAGACTTTTAGTCCGGTGGTCAAACCGGCTACCATTCGCACTGTTCTCAGTCTGGCTCTTTCGAAAGCTTGGCACATTCATCAGCTAGATGTGAAGAATATTTTCTTACATTGTGATCTTAAGGAGACCTATTACATGCATCAGTCCTTGGGTTTTCAAAACCCCAAATATCCTTATCATGTCTGTTTAAGTAGGCCTTACAGGCTTGGTATAAAAGGTTTGCAGACTATGTTTCGTCTATTGGGTTTATTCACAGCAGGTCGGATAATTCATTGTTCATATTTCATGGTGGTACTTCCATGGCTTATATTCCATTATATGTGGATGATATTATCTTGACTGTCTCTTTTGATGCTTTATGCAAGTTTATAATGACAATACTCAATTTTGAGTTTGCTATGAAAGACTTGGGGACCTTGAGTTACTTTTTGGGGATTGTTGTCATTCGTCATGCAGGTGGGTTATTCTTATCACACGAAAGTATATCGCTGAGATCATTGAACGCGCTGGTATGTCCTCGTGTAAGTCTACTTCCACTCTAGTTGATACTAAGCCCAAGTTGGGTGATGCGGCTGGCGCATCTTACGAGGATCCCACTTACTATCACAGTCTTGCTGGAGCTCTTCAGTATCTTACGTTCACGAGACTGGATATTACGTATGTCGTACATCGGGTGTGTTTGTTTGTGCATGACCCTAGGGTGGAGCACATGAATGCGCTCAAACACATTATCCGATACATCCATGGGACACTTGACTATGGCCTACATTTATATCCTTCATCGACGTCTACATTTATCTCGTATACAGATGCTAATTGGGGTGGATGTCCAGATACCAGACGATCCATGTCTGGCTATTGTATGTTCCTTGGAATAACTTGGTCTCATGGTCTGCGAAGCGTCAGTCTACATTGTCACGTTCTAGTGCAGAAGTTGAGTATCAAGGGGTCGCCAATGTGGTCTCTGAATCTTGTTGGTTACGTAATCTTCTTTTAGAACTTCATTGTCCTATTTAGAAAGCTACCTTGGTTTATTGTGATAATATTAATGTCGTCTACCTTTTTGGTAATCCGGTTCAACACCAGCGCACTAAACATATAGAGATGGATATCAACTTTGTTTGCGAAAAGGTAGCTCGTGGACAAGTACGCGTCTGCCATGTCCCCTCCAGGTATCAAATTGCAGACATCTTCACTAAAGGTCTTCCCTCATTAATGAAAATAATCAAGAGATTATTTCTTTCATGATTATTTTATGAGCGACGCCAACATAAATGTGATTTTTATGTGATAAAATAATAGAAAGATGATATTACTAATTTGCAACTTTCTCTAATTGGATAATCCTTGGAGCGATCAACTCCAAGAGTTGAATATTGAAGAACTTTGAAGGCAGAGTGAAATATATATGTGGGGCTGCCTAAGACCAACCCCCGTAGCTTTTATTTTATTGCTAATATTTATTCCATCCGTTCACTTACTTTTTCACTATATCAAAAATATATTTTCACTTTTACAAATTAAATTTAGCATATCAAGATAAAAACAATTTTCTTTTTCTTTTTTTACTCTTAGCATTAATTACTTATTGCAATTATTTTTCAAGATCCATTAAGATTATACATCAATTAATAAGAGTATTATGATAAAATATGAACTTCATTTATTATTTCTTAAGGGACGTGCAAAGTAAAAAATGGACAAATAAAAGTGAACGGATATAGTAGCTACTAATAGTATTTAGTAGCTATTAATTAAGATGATGGTGAGTCCTTTGCTCCATCTATCTAAACGTGAGACAAATTAAAGAAAGATAATATTACCTTACAATATTTGCACTAATTGAATAATCATTTCAACAATCATCTACAAAGAGTTGAAAAATGAAGTACTTTGAAGTTTAAAGGCAACCAAAACACCAAAGCTTTTATTGCTAATGTGTACTTGTAGCTAAGTTGATGTCCTTTACTCTATCTGTCTCCAATTGGATGTTCGAATAAATGCACAAATCAAAGCTGGCATTCTTTAAATATTAGGAATACTTTTCCGGTCTCATATTAGTTGTGATGATCACTAAAAATATTTATCATTTTACAAAACTAAATTAGATTTAACTAATTATGTTCCACCTTTATCCATTGATAGCAGAATGTTTCGATTCATGATCACACCTACAAATCTCTTTCCTGCGGGCTTTAATAGACATTTTCATTATTCACTCGGTCCTTAATTTCATTTTTTTCTTAATATTAAGTGTTCTTGGAAGTAATCAATATTGATTACATAGAATAGAAATTATAAATTTGAAGAATATGTTCAAAGAAACAATTATTGGTAGATATTATGATGGTTCAAAATACCAATAAAATTAGCTTAGCCTTGTTCTTAAACAGAGTACAGATTTACTAAAGTGAAATAAGAGTAAAATATTAAAACAAAACTTTTTGGTATGGATAGGAGTTGATTCAATCATGATATCATAATTGTCATTGGTTGGACTGGTTTATAAACGGGTCATTCGCACAAATACCTTATTTCCGAGTGTTCTTTAATTATTACCCTTTCAATTTATATTTTTTGTCCTATAGTATTTTTTTGGACCGACATAATTTAGATTTCGCAAGACATAATTTATATGTAACTCAGTAGATATGTGTCATAACATCTATACAAATTATGCCGGACAAGACAAACTTTCAACACTCAACGTAATATGAAAAATGACATAATTTGAGATTTCGGTCGCATAGTTTATGTTGAACTTTGGTATATGTATCATAACATACACACAAATTATGTCTTCATGCCGGACAAGACATAATTTTCAATACTCAACATAATCTGAAAAAATACTACAAGACTATGCCGCATTACTTAATTCCTATATATTTTATGATGAGCGAGGCAAATGTTCAGTTTCTAAAGATAAAAATGTTACAGAAATTATGTTTTGCAAAGCAAGTTTAGATATTTTTATCAAATAAGTAGCATGGAATTTTTTTAGAAACAACTAATATGAGGGGCAAAAATTAAATACAATGCGTTTGAATATGTGCAAGAAAAATATTTATACACACCATAATCTATAGTATTTCTTTTACCTATAAACTATAGATATATATAAAATAATTTTTTCAAGGCCGTGCAATAGAAAAAATGACAACTAATATAGGATGGTAAGTACATAGACAATGTAAAATTTACGCCTGTATTTATATCATTTCAAGAAAAATATGATACATATTCTCGCATAAAGTGTTATTAGTAAATCAACGTTAATTAAAATATACTTTTATCTTAAATTATAATTAATTAATATAATTTATATAAAAATCGAGTACAAATAATTTTTTAGACAAAAAATAATAGCCCTCCTATTAAATTATTGTGAAGAATGGTCTCGTGGGCTCTCTGGATAATGTTGAATTTTCTTATTTCCTTTTCCTCGTCATCTTATATTCTTTATAGGGATAGACGTTTCTTAAATTGAGTGGCATATAAGATTACGTAAAGATTTGAAAGAGATTTATAAATATTTTGGATCGCTTTCACTCATTGACTTTAAGAATTTCCATTTGGGGTTTAAATACTCAAATTATTTCTTATACATTTTAATATATCTCATTTTCAATATGAGTAACTTAAAATATTGTGACTGACCAAAAAGTGTTTGTTATAATACAATTAAATTGATCTTACGACAGGTTCTATCAAAGGTACCTCACATTTGTGACGTTTTTAGTGGACAATATGTGATATTATTAGCATTCCAATCTTGAATTGTAATATTCACAAAATTTGATTATTATCAATGAATAAAGACTTTGAATGGCCAAAGAACGTCAATGAAATTTTAGAATTGACAAGACTAAAATTTCCGCAAAATTGCATAGAAATCTTGATTTAAGAACAAGTAATGTGATACCACTTTTGAGATAAGATTTTTATTTATATGTTATTTCAGTGTCTCAAATGGCATTTGGACATAAAAATGTAATATTTTTTAAAAGGTATTATTTGAAAAAAAGAAGAAGTTATGAAAAGATGTTTGAAAGTTCAAGTTGTGCTTGCACATGCATTTAATTTGCAGAAATACAAATTTTGTGCATGGAAAAGAAATTTAATTCACTTGAAAATTTGATCAAACTACTACTTTAAAACTTGAAAGTTGAAACTCATCTTCAAAAAAAAAAAAGAATTTATAAAAAAAGATGTTCAATAAAAAGGTTGCTTGAAATATGAATAACTTATATTGGGATTATAATGTAGAAATTATAATATGAAATAATGACGAAATTGTTATATATGACACTTTCTTTACATTGCCTCGTTACAAAAGGGATCATTTCCGAAACTCCTAGATTTTGTTTGATAGTAAGTTTTCTTTACTCCTATTTTTTTTTTTTATCTGGGGTTGGATATTCATGTTGATTTTTTTTCTTGACTCCTTTTTTCTCTAACATCGGAGAGGAATCTTCAATTCACATGCTTTTTGTTGATCCTTCTTTAATTCATCATTCAATGCACAACTGAAAACTGAAATTGGTTGGATTGAACTTTTAAGAACATCAAGACTTTTGACTAGTTAGTGAGGAACTGGTATTTATGAGAATTTTGCCACATAATAGGTTTGAGTTTGATTTTATCTACCCTTTCTTGTTTCCTATATAATGAAAAAAAATTAAAAAAAGATTTAAAAGACAGCAACAATAACAACAGCAACAAAAAGGCAAGTGTATAAATTACGGGAGACTGTTTGAAGAATAATCTAAAATTGGAGTAGGAAATTAAATTTGTTTAGAATTTGATAGTTAATTAATGTCTAAATAGGATTCTTGAGCAGAGAATCTATAGGAAACAATCTCTTAATCTTATAAAGATAGGAGTAAGGTCAGCGTACATTTCACTTTTTCCGGACCATGAGCAGATTTACTTTTGAAATAATGGTGCATGTGATCACATGGTCTCTTTGACAAACTAGATATTTTATTATGTATTTTCTAAAATTGATCTACTATTATCCGCTAGCATTCATGTTCCAAAAAGACTGAATGACACATTTGATTGAATGCTAAGTTATCCACAATAACAAGGATCAATTCCCAGTTAATACTTTTTTTTTGTGGTGCACTCATGTTCTAAAAGCCTTAAATTCGCCTCTACTTCATACCCCACTTGTAGAACTATATTGAGTTTGTTGTTGTCTAAATAGAATTTTTAGTCAAAATAATAAAGGAATAGATTTTCTAGTTTTTAGATAAACTAGATTTTGCATTATTATTAATAGGGATAGAAAACAGTCTCGTGCAAAAATACAAGATAATGCTGCGTACAATAGACTCTTATGGTCCGATCCTTCCCCGAACCCCGTACATAGCGGGAATATAGTGCACCGGACTACCTTTTCTTTCAAATATTGTTAGCTATTTTCATATACACAACATGGTAAGAAATAGTGGAGAATTACTTGAGTTAAATATTTTTCTTCAAAACAAAAGACCCCAATTTCAGTTACCATCACAGCCTTCTAACAAAAATACAACACAAAACAAAGCACAAAATATAACTCTCGAAACCTCCTAGTCTGGATTAAAATTCCACTTCTCTAAACACCTTACTAGTTTGAGTTTAGATTTTTTCATAATTGTTCGAATTTTTCAAAAATATTATTGCACATGTGTCAGATCCTTCAAAAATGCATAGCTTTAAAGAATTTTACACACACCAAAACAATCTTTTTAACATGTGATTTTTCCCTAGTTGAAGGTATTTTGTTTCAGTTGTCTTATTAGCACATTACCAATCTTCTTCTTGTCACGAAAAATCCTCTGATTTTTTTGAGCCATATGCAATAAATGTGGAAGAAGATCAATAAATGTTGCCAGCAAATGACATCTTTTACGTACAATCGTGTAATTCTTCTTGTCTGAAGGTTTTCATTAATGCAATATATATAAGTGTTTACAAGTACCAATCTAATTGTATGAGAATATCTAGTTTATATAATTACATCAAAATAATAATTACAGAATATATGGAGAATATTAATATAGTCTCTATCACACCCCCGCAATCGGAGCGGGAGGAGGCTAGACGCTCAGACTGGATCTGAAGTCAAGGAACAACTGCCGAGAAAGTCCCTTAGTAAATATATCTGCGTACTGATAGGTAGAAAAAACATGTAACACTCGAACATGACCCATGACAACTTTCTCACGAACAAAATGAATATTCATCTCAATATGTTTCGTTCGTTGATGTTGAACGGTTATGATATAAGTAGACAACATATACAGTATCACAGTAAAAAATAGATGCCTTACGTAAGGGACAATGAAGCTATAGAAGGAGGTTTCTTAGCCAACAAGTTTCGGCAGCGACGTTCGCAACGCCTCTATATTCTGTTTCTGCACTCAAAAGGGAAAGTGTGGCTTGCCATTTTGCAGACCACGAAATGAGGTTATCACCCAAAAATATACAATAACCGAAAGTAGATCGACGTGTGTCAGGACAGCCTCCCCAATCGGCATCCGTACAGGATATCAACCTTATCGGTGCAAATGGATAAAGATGTAATCCAAAGTCAAGAGTACCCTTAACGTACCGAATAATACGTTTAAGAGCGGTAAAGTGAGGCTCCCTGGGAGCATGTATGAACAAGCACACCTGTTGAACAACATAGGCAATATCGGACCTAGTGAAAGTAAGATACTGAAGTGCACCAACAAGACTTCTATAAAGGGAAAGATCAAGCACCGTAGCGCTAAGATTCGACTTTGAGTCGACCGGAGTAGGCGTGATCTTGCAGTTTGCCATTTTAGCCCTGTAAACAATCTCCTCGGCATACTTACGTTGACATAAGAACATTGCATTCTCGGATCTGGTCACGGAAATCCCCTAGAAATAACTCAATTTACCCAAGTCCGTCATGGCAAATTCAGATTTGAGTAATGTAATGATCTCATTTTTCAACCCATCAGAGGAGGCAGTCAATACAATGTCATCCACATAGAGCAAAAGGTATGCAGTGTCGTTACCTCGATGAAAAATAAAAGTAAATTATCACTTTTGTTGCACACGAAGCCAATCGGTATGATGTAAGTGGTAAAACTCTCATACCAAGCCAAAGGGGCTTGTTTCAAGCCATAGAGTGACTTTTGAAGACGACAGACATGATGAGGAGCCGAATGATGCACAAAGTCAGGTGGTTGATGCATATAGATAATTTCTTTCAAATCACTATGTAAGAATGCATTTTTCACATCAAGTTGATGAATCGGCCAGTTCTTCCCCATTGCAATGCTTAAAACAGTACGAATGATGCCTGGTTTAACAGCTGGATTGAAGGTCTCACCACAATCAACGCCCTCTTGTTTCCATGTGCCATTTGCCATAAGTCTCGCCTTATGGCGTTCAAGCTCACCATTATCCCTGAATTTGTGATGATATAGCCACATACAAAGAATCACATTAACCCCATCTAGTTTTGGGACAAGATCCCAAGTGTGCTATTTAGTGAGTGCATCAAATTCCTCATGTATGGACGCATTCCAATTTGGGTCAAGCCTGGCTAATTTTAGATTTTTAGGTAGATGTGAGATAGTTTGAGTAGATAGGTTAAAGTGGACTTTCGGCTTGAAAATCCCGTGTCGGGCACGAGTTTACATGCGGTGTGTAGGAATAAGGACTAGATTGGTGGCATTTTGTGGGATGAGGTCGGGTTGCGTGTGATCTGGGCTCGGGGAATAGATGGCAGACTGGGACAGGGGGTGGTCGATGTGGGTAGGGGGCCAGGCGGGGTGGGCTACTGGCAGTAGTCAGTAGTCAGTGTGTGACGGGGAAGAGGATTATGGTAACAACACACTGCCCGTAGGCAGGCAGTGTGTTGGGGCCTGGGCAGAAGAAGTGATAGGCGTCGACTACTAGTCTCATGTATGACATTTCTAATGAGAGGGGATGTGTCTGAATCGTCAAGGAAGCCATAATCAATGACTTGATATTTTCGAACGTTTGTGAATGGGAAAATGTGCTCCTCAAATGTGACATCGCAAGAGACTAGGACTTTATTTGAGGATAAATCATAGCATAAGTATCACCTATGATTCGACGGGAAACCCAAGAAGATGCAAGGAGTAGTCCTAGGTGCTAGTTTCTGAGGAGTCGTGGAGGCGAGATTCGGGTAGCATAGACAACCGAAAATCCGAAGGTGACTATAGGAAGGGATTCGACGGAAGAAAATTTAGGTTGGAGTTTTATTATGAAGAGTACGCGTTGGTAGTATAGTAAGAATATATGCTATTATGTGTAATGCGTAGACCCAAAAGGAAGGGGGGATAGAAGCATGAAAAAGCAAAGTACGAATCATATTATTGATGATGTGCATGATTCTTTCGGCTTTTCCATTTTGAGGTGAGGTATGGGGGAAAGAGAATCAAAACACTATGCCATTATCCGCATATAATTTATGAAAAAGGGAAATTGTCAAACTCACGACCATTGTCACATTGAAACGTTTTGATGTTTTTCTCAAACTGGGTTTTAACATATGCTTGAAATTCAAGAAAAATAGGGTAAATGTGGGACTTATATTTTAGTGGATAAACCCAAAGAAAATGAGAGAAATCATCCAAAAGCACCAAATAATATTTGTGTCCTAGTTTGCCAGTAATCGGAGATGTCCATAAATTCGTATGAATGATATCAAAAGGAGAAAAAGTTACACTCAATGATGACTTAAAAGGAAGTCTAACATGCTTCCCTAATGGACAATAGTAGCAATAGTGGGTAAATTTCTCTTTATTACATTGAATTAAATTTTGACTCCTAAGAAAATTTAAAAATGGTGCTCCCGGGTGCCCAAGTCTATCGTGCCAAGTTGATGGAGAGATTGCAGCTAGAGAGGTTGGTGGATTGACACTTGCAGTGGAATTGGATGAGAAAGGATATAGCCCCCCCCCCCCCCACACTATTGCATCTCGTAAGAGTTGTTCTTGTACGTATGTCCTTCACAGAAAAACCAAAAGGGTCAAACTCAATAGATACTCACTAGTAAATTTCCTAACAGAAATTAAGTTTTTAATGATGTTAGGAGCATATAGGACACTTTTTATGGTATAGGGAGGGTGAGGTGGTGGTGTTGAGTGGTGCCATAGCCTTAAATTGGAATGCGATTGCCATTTCCGACCAAAATAAATTGAGGATTGTTCAAATTAAACAGTTGAGAGAGATTACCGGAGTTACAACTGAGATGGGATGTGGCACTCGTATCCATGTACCAGGCGTCATCAAGCTGCTGTAGATTCATAGTGTTGTAGGTCTGACTCAATTCGGTAGGGGTCATGAGGCTATACGGATGATGTTGTTGATGTTGGGCAGGAGAGAGGTAGGCCTGATGTTGTTGGTCCATGTAGCGTAGCCCTGGAGGTAGGCCCGGATGCTCGGCTACTGACGTTGATCGGTGTATTGGGCCGGGGCTGTTGGGTACGGGCATGGGGGACAGGCCCAGTTCCAGGAGCTATTGGATACGATCATGGGCCACGACATTGGGTCGACTGTGTCTATCCACCAGAATTGGGCTTTTCTCCACGCCCCTTTCCTCTACCGCTACCTCGATTACATCAGCCACGACCCCTGCCACCACCTCGGCCTCCATGTTGTGGTTGGTGGTCCGTGTGTTGCTATGGTATGGCGGGTGGAGTGGCGATACGTCAACCGCCAATATTTGTTGATTATGTTCGTCCTATTTGGCTCGTCTAGTCTCTTCCAATAGCAATTATAACCGGGCCTTGTTAAAGCTAGAGAGGGGATCAACTTGTTGGATCATCGTGGAAAGTGTATCGTACTCACCCTTCGGCAACCCATTAATAAGTTGCAAAACCATCTTTGTTTTGGAAATCGGATTGCCAACTATAAACAGTTGATCTGCAACTAATTTTAGTTGTTTACAATAGTCTGACATGTTAGCAAAGTTCTCAAGATGGATGTTGTTAAATTGTTCCTCCAGAAACACGACACATGTATGTTTGTTGTCTTGAAAGATTTGCTCTAGCCTTGTCCATAAGTCGTGAGCTGAAACACTTGTCTTCATAATAGTATGAATTAAATCCTTAGATATGGTGTCATTTATCCATTGTTTGACAATTGCATCGAGTCGCTTCCACGTAGGGTTGTCGACGTCGGGTGGACGGGGGGTGGTGGCATCGATGTGATCAAGGACGTTGTAAGCACAAACATGTATTTGAAATAGTTCAACCCACGATGAGTATTGTACATACTCTTGATCAAGAATCAAAAGGATAAAGTTTTTGATATTTGTCTCGGCAAAGACCGGATGAAAGGTGTTAGGAAATGGGGGAAGGAGGAGGATGTGTGTCGTGGGTGGAGGAGGAAGTGGCGGTAGAAGCCATGGTCATTAGCTGCCATCGACGTGAAAGAAAAAGAGGGAGGCGTGCCGATTTTAGGTTTTTGATGGGGGTTAGGGTTTGGCTATTGATACCATGTAGAATTGTGTATTTATTTTTGTTTGGAGGCTTCTCATTAATGCAATATATAAAGGTGTTTACAATTACCAACCTAATTGTATGGGAATATCTAGTTTATATAATTACATCAAAATAATAATTACAGAATATATCCATATTAATATATTCTCTATCATTTTATACCTTGGCAACTGCACTGTCCTCTTGACAACTTAGAACCAGGGGCAGAGCTCGAGAACAGTTTTACGGATTAGATCAAACTAACTAATTTTGGTCTAAATTTTATATTTATATAAAAAATTCTTTGAATATGTAAAAATTACTTATTTCGCCCTAATTATATGATATTATTTTATTTTTAGTCAATCTAAAAAAGATTTTTTTTATTTTATATTTAGTAGTAATAATTCAACTTCGATCTTTTAATTTTACCCTTAATGAAATGATTTATAACCGCATAAATTTCTATAAACTTGTGATCTAAGATTTTCATTTTTCTGTCAAACTTCGTGCTAGTGAAAGACTTTCACAGAAATTGAATGAAGGAAGTAATTATTTTAGATTCAATAATTAAAATTCTGAATTCATATACTCTAATTCTGACTAAGAACAAATTAATACTCCCTCCCAATAAAAAAGAGTATTCATTTAGCTTTTTTTTCTTGAGTCAAAAAAATATTCACTTATCAAATCAAGAAAGAATTAACCTTATTTTTTTCAGATTTGCCCCATTAAGTGTTATGTGATCAAATTCCAATACCTATTTAATTAGGGGCGGTGTAGTCAAATTACCTTTTTTTTTCTAGGAGTTTTTATTTTCTTAAGGAGTGTGCAAATGACTTAGTGAACACTTTTCTGATCCGGATGGAGTATTTTCTAATTCATTGTTGCATGTAGGACATAAGATCAATTGTAAGCAAAGGCAACGAATTCTAGATTTTATACAAAAAAAAAACATAAGTTCTTGATAAGTTATTTAATTTATATATAAAAAGTGAATTTTTTTAATATAAGTATAGGATCTACGCCAAAATTACTGCGAATCCACAAGCAAAATGCTAGCGCGGCTCCTATTTTAAGTACTTTACCTGCCCATCTCTGATATATAACCTCCCATGCATTGCTAACATGCATCAAGATGAATTTCCATTAATTTAGAAGAATCAAAGTTGTTATATGTCAGTTTCCTTCATGAAGTTTTTTGATAAGTTACTCTCATCGCTAAGATACATTTTCTTGATGGAAAAAGTCTCCACATTCGCCACTTCTACAATTGCTGGGATATGAAAAAAAAAAATTGGCAGGGAGTTCTTTCCCCGAATGAGCCCTACGCGAAGCGAATTATAGTCGGACTCTAATACGAGTATCGAACATTGGGTGGGAAATAAAAAAAAAACTGAATTGTAGAAGTGTATATAACCACCTAATAAAAAAAGAAAAAAAATATAACCACCTAATGTTTTTTTTTTTTGCCTTATAAATCTTTTGAATAAATGAAATTATGATTTTTATTTACAAAATTTTAACTTTTTGTCAAGTGAATATTTTCCAAACACGACCTTGACTTTTAATTATTTTAAATTTATATTTAAATTTTAAATACTCATTTTTCAACTTTAACAAAATATTAACGGAATAATTTATAAGCATTTTGAGAACCAAACAAAAAATAATGAAATATTTCAAATAAATGTACAATTAATAGTTTATTGACCAAATTTTAAAATTTAATTATTTGAAAAGTGTTTTTTTATTAGAAATATTATTTGACAAAGTACTTTTACAAAGTTTTAATTTGTGTTGCTCAATCGAACTTGAAGAAATTTTTTGTTAATATTAGGTAGCAATTTGTGTTTGGCCAAGGTTCCAAAACTACTCCTCATGAAGAATTAATTTTTCAACTTCTGAAAAACAACTTATGCTACGATTCAAAATCACTTATTATTTTTCTCTAATAATTTGATCAAACACCTCAACTCTCTAAAATAAGCATTTTTTCTAAAGAATACTATTGACTTTCCAGAAGTTTGGTCAAACTTGCTATAAAGCTAGCATTCTTTAAAAAATGTTACATAATTAAGGTAAACACTTATGTGCATTATCATAAGTAAATCATAAACTATAGTTAATTAATACTATATAATTTAGATCAAACTATAATTTAGTTAATGTAATTTACTGTAAATATCGAGTACATGTAAGTTTATATTCAAACCATATCCCTCCAATTGTCATTTGGTAGCTGGTTAGGAGCTAAGTTATTCATGTACTATATTAAATCATGCATAAGTAATACCATATTTGGTAAAAATCCCTTTCTATGTATAAAATCCAACACACCTAACACGGTGTTCAGTATGCAATTTAAAAACTCGCATAACTAATACATGTATGAGTTATTAAAGAATTTATGTATTATTTTATACATGATAGAAAGTGGAATAACTAATACATGAATAACTAAACCCTACACAACTACTCCATGCATAAAATAATACATAAATTTCCTTATAACTAATCTTTGTATTACTAATACCTGCGTAACTCTATCCAGCTACCAAACAACCAATAATTGTGAAGGATGGTCTCATGGCACTAGATAATGTTGGTTTTTATTTGGCTTAACATATAACCAGCTCTCAAATTTGTCAGGATTCTTCATTTAGACACTCGAACTAAGCTTTGTTTTAATTGAACATCTTAACTCCTAATAAAGTATTTCAATTAGACACTTTAGGTTCAAATTTTGAAAAACTTTTTGCATGTGTTTTCATTCGTCTATTTGGTAGTTAAGTTAATCACATAAATAATGTCATCTTATTTAATTATACGCATCAACCTCAAGTAGAAAATGTCTTGAGCTTTATGGCTTATTGAGGCGAATGCATATAATTAAAGGACATGATATATTTTATGTGGTTAACTTAACTATCTAATAGACGAATGAAAACACACAAAAAAAAAATCAAAATTTGAACCGGAAGTATCTAATTGGAATATTTTATTAAGAGTTTAGGTGTTCAATTGAAATAGAGCTTAGTTAGAATGTCTAAATAAAATATCTTGACAAATTTAAGGGGCTACCTATGTGTTAAGCCTTTTTATTTCCTTTTCCTCATCATCTAATATTTTAGATAGAGATAGAGGGTTTCCTTAATTGGACGGCATGCAGAGTTTGTAAAGATTTGTATACATACCACTGATCACTTTCATTCATTGTCTTTAAAATTTTCCTTTTTTGGCTAAATACTAAAATTCGTTTGTACATTTTTATATGTGTCATCTTCATGAGCAATTTTAAAAATTGTGACTGATCCAGAAAGTCTTTGTTGTTTAAAAAAACAATTACATTGATCACACGAAAGGTTCAATAAAAATTCACCTTCACGGCTTTTTCAATGGACAACATGTGATATTATTTGCACTTTAATCTTGAGTTGTAATGTTCACAACTTTTGATTTGTGATTAGTGAACAAAGTCTTTGAATGGCCAACGAACGTCAAGGAGTTTTGAGAGTAACAAGACTAATTATCTACAAAATATCCACCCCTTGTGTTGGGTGATTTATGAGAGTCTCGTTTTAGGTCCCCCATTTTATCTTTTAGAACCTTCATGTGCAATGCTAGTATGGCAATTGGGGCAGGGCAGGGCAAGCTCTTAATGAGACAGGGCAGGGGAAGACTTAAATGGGACGAGGTAGGCAGAGAGCGGGGTAGGGCAAAATTTATTTTGCTGCAAGTTTAAGTGAGGCAGGGCAGGGATGGTTTTTGTTGAATAGGCCCAGGCCCATTAAAAGTAGCAGATTTTTTTATTACATAGGGGTTAGGGGGAAAGAGAATTGGGAGGAGATTACGACGTGAAGATTCGAACCCTCACCAACAAGGTGAAAGTTCATAGAGCAGATTATCATCGAGTGTTATCTAAAAATTAGATAGATAAGGGGCAATGATTGCCCCTATTTTAGGTTGGTCTTAATTTTTGCGCCTCAAATTGATGGTCTTTAATTTTTGTCATTCGCCTAAAAAATGACTGAAAATATCTTCGAGGTTGTGAGTTTGAATCCAACAGAGTCAGAAAGAAAAAATTCGCAAGGCAAGATGAAATTATGCCTCTTCGGCCACAGTTTTATAGAGACTATGCCTTTAGGGGCATCGTTTCTATATAACTATGGCTGGAGGCAAAGTTTCGTTCATAATTAAGATTGTGTCTTGTCCGTCTAGTTACATAGAAACTATGCCCCTTAAGGCATAGTCTCTATACAACTTTGACCGAATATGCATAATTTTAATGAAAATTTTGCCTTGTGAATTTTTTTCTTTTTTGGAATTCGAATCCAGAATCTCTGATTTAGTATACCCGCGAATAAAGAATACTTTGGCTCACAAATTTTCATTAAATGAGAAGTAGATGCAAAAATTAAAGGCCAGTGATTTAAGGGGCAAAAATTAAAGACCAATCCATGGGAAGGGAAATTCGCGCAAAAAAAAAGATAAATAATTTGCAATAGTGTTGAATTCACTGCGTTATTATCTTGAGAAATTTCAAAATTTTGGACGTCCTTGCTTTTTTAGTATCTAGACTTCTAACAGGTTTCATTTTATTTTTTCATTTTTGATTAAAAAAAAAGTGTACATTTCCATTTTCTCATCCAGGTCCCAACCTTCTTCCTTCTTCTTTTACTATCCAACTTATCATTGTAACAAGTACAAACAACTAATGAATGGCTGTCAATTGAAACATGACCATTAACTGCACTATTAGTCAAATGAATTAAGGAAGTCAATTTGTGACAAATTTCATTTATGATCAGGTATACGACCAAGTACCAACAATATTAGAATTAAATTAAGTTCTACTGGAAATCAGTCCAAGTGATTAATGAAACATAATCAAGGAATAATTAAGATCGTATATAGATAGTTTTACTAATTGAAGGCATGGTAAGCATGTAAATAAACAACTTATGTTTACATATCAATTTTAAATATTTCAATAAAAAAGTTGAAATAGTTAAAAAAGAAAAGAAGAGAATATTATAAATAAAAAATAGAGAGAGAAAATGAAAGCGTGCATAAACGGGACGGGGCAAATTTTTTGAAAAAATGCTAAACGGGGCAGCGTAGGGCTTAGCGGGATGGGGCAGGGCAGGGGAGAACAGGGCATTTTTTTTGAAAAATACTAAATGGGGCAAGACAATACGGGTCAAAATCATAGCAGGTGAAGACTTTCCCCGATCTAACCCGTCCTATTGCCATCCCTACATGGATAACCAATTTTTAATTTGAAGCCGCTAGTTAATTTGTGCTTGCCTTTTAAAATCCTTTGACTTTTCTATGTCTACTCCATTTCAATGCTGGTGGGCAAAGTGCATGGAGATCCCATTTTAATTTGAAGCTGCTATAATTTGTGTTTGAGCCGTGGGAATAGCCTCTTGCACAGGTTCAAACCATGTAAACAACCTAATGTATAAATGAAGGGTAAGACTGTGTACAATAGATCCTTGTGATCTGATACTTTGTCTGAACGTTGCATATAACGGAAGCTTAATGTGTTGGGTTGCCCTTTTAAAATTTATTCAATTTGTGTTTGCCTTTAAAATTGCACTTTTAAAATCTTTTGACTTTTGTATGTGTACTCCATGTCAATGCTAGTGGGCAAAGTGCATGGATATCCGTTTTTAATTTGAAGCCGCTATTTAATTGGTGTCTTCCTTTTAAAATCTTTGGCTTTCGTATGTGCACTCCATTTTAAAAAACATCAAATATCATCGGCATTTAACTTATACCTGCTTTTTAAATTTTTTTGTACGTGTACTCCACGTCAGGCCCATTAGCTTCAGACAAAATATCTGAAGTTTTATATGGCTAAAGTTTAGTTATTTCTGTCTCATTTCAGTTATATGAGATTTCCACCATTTTTGCTCAGTCATTTTGCCTTGACTTTAGTCATTTATGCCTGAAGTTCATGCACATACAGATGATGAGCAAAAATGGATGAAGTCAGGCAAAAATGACCGAACTTCAGTCATATATAGCTGAAGTTCAGATAAAAATGATTGAAGTTCAACTAATTTCACTTGAACTTAAGGCAGAAGTGCATGAACTTCACTTATACGTAACTCCAAACATTTTGTCTGAAGTTTTGTTAAGGCCCAATTATCCTTATCGTTGATTTTTAGGTTAAAGATATCATCATTCCACCTATTAAATCTCAATTACCCTTAGCGTTAATTTTTTTTGTGAAAGATACCCTCATTTCACCTATTGGACTACCTATGCACTTTACGATAAAATATATCTCTCATTTTAACGAAATTTAAAGATGGCATACGTGTGCTTTAATTATTTATGTGATATTGTTTTGTTTATCCAAGTGGATATTAGAATCAACTCATATTTAACTCCAACATCTAAATTTATTTGTAAGGTAGTTGTTGTTGCTGATTTTTAAGAATCCACCATTACCAAAGGATGAGGAAACTGAGTTGAACTTATATCTAGAATTGAATGGAGCTTGTTTGCACCAAATTTAAACAAAAAATTGCAACTTCAAAGAAGAAAATATTGTTGTCTTTTGAATTTATCCTGCCGCAATCGTGAAGCATCGAGGAAATCGGTACCAACAATAGATGTCTAGTTGTTTTGAGTTAATCCGGATAGATTATGTTATTTATGGTTGCGATCATGTGGATAAATAAATCAGTGTCACTGGTTTAATTAAAGCCCACATATGTCATTTCATAATGTAACACCCCGTATTTTCGGACTAGGAATTGAACCGCCCAAGATGAGAAACTTTACCCGAATCCGCAAGAATAAGGTCGTGGTAAAGTATTTAGACCAAGAAGATGAAGTCCCAAAATGATTTAATATTTAAAAGCATGTTGACGATGATTGAAAATAATTTTTTGTGTATGCTAAAGGAGACTATGGACTACCGCTATATCATGTGATCACAATAATTAATATATGAGGTGTGTTAAAATTAATTTATATAGAAGTAAAGTGGGGATAAGAAATTAAATACCCATATATAGTGGGAGACAAGATTAATAAGTGTGAGTCCATGTGTCATCTTAATATATATACAACAACATAGGACTATTATATGCATGGATCCATTAGTGGACATGTGTTAGAAATAATTGCATCGTAAGCATGAAATGGTTAATGTTTGGACCAATTTCAACCCCTATATGTGATGCTATTACTTTACTATTGAGGGGTCCAATAGGGTCAGATTCTACCCACCATAATCCAATAAAATTATCAAAAATAAAGAAGCAACTAGTAAAATATAACAATGGGACCAAACACACCTCTTATGGGTAAGGTTATGGTGCTGGTCACGTAATTGTTTAATAAGGGAATCAACATTCAATTTGATGAGAATCAGTCTGGTGGTGGTATATATCTATATATCATATCGTTCATATTGATTAATTCAAACACGGATCTAACAAAAGTTAAATGATACCTAAACGGAGTTTTCAAAAGAAAAAGGGAAATTTTCATGATATGGAAGCATTGGTTTCCTCAAGGTCCTAACAAGTCCGGGATTACTTCATAGTAATGTAAGGTAATAAAAGCATTAAAAAAGGCAATCCAGGTATGATCCATCGTTAACGACATTCTACGAGCTCGTATGAGCATCCAACATTAACGTATGTTGGATGAGTTGTTCATTGTGGTTACTAAAGGATCAGCATTCAAGGTATGTTTAGAAAAATCCTTCCTTCTTTTGGTATATTTTAAGTACGATACGTAAATGTAATATTGTCTTATAAATGATTCTATTCTTAGTAGTTAAGAATGTTCATGTTATTCATTTCTATTTTCAAAGCATATTTATTACTATGCGTAGTTTTCTAATTAACTAGTATTAATATGGAAGCATTAAATTATTGGCAGGTTAATTATAATTATTATACTAAGCGGAAACCACTAAAGTGGATGATTAAAATTATATTTTGGACAAGGATAACTTAAATTGATTCGAGATACGTGCATATTGATGTGTACATCTAAATAGTCATTAGACTAGTACACTAATTAAGTGAGCTAGATAGGGAGGGGGCACGTGTCAATGGATGAGTCTCTACCTGAAATAGTTGCTTTCTAATACACATATATACCTATATCTCTTTTACAATATTCCATTGGCAAAGTACCAAAAGGAAATTGCTATTTACACCATTTGGAGCACTCGACCAACTCCATTTGTTTTTTGGAGAAAGTTCATAAATTTCCCAGCAAGGATGTTAAGATTTCAAGGGTGAATTAAGGTCTTATTCCACTTATTGAGATTAACGTGTGAAGAGGTTAAGTTCATCACCGTCGGTACAATCGACACTAAGGTATGTTAAGGCTAATTCTTCTTTCTTTTGGCATGACCCGTATGTAAGCGAAACATAAATGAATGTCCATCCAAAGTAACTCTACTCATGAAAGCTAGAAATGTAGACGCCCTTCATTCTATTGAAGAAGCTTATTGATTCATGTATATCATGTCTTATTGACTCATAATGAAAGGTCTGTTTATATGTTAATTCTATAAATATATTAGATCAGGTTGCATGTTCCTCAACATATATACATATACATATAATGGATCGGGTTGCACGATCCACAACATATATACATATAAATATATTAGATTGGGTTGCACGTTCCGCAACATATATACATATACATATAATGGATCGGGTTGCACGTTCCGCAACATATATACATATAAATATATTGGATCGGGTTGCACGTTCTGCAACATATATACATATAAATATATTGGATCGGATTGCACATTCCGCAACATATATACATATACATATAATGGATCGGGTTGCACGTTCCGCAACATATATACATATAAATATATTGGATCGGGTTGCACGTTCCGCAACATATTTACATATAAATATATTGGATCAGGTTGCACGTTCCGCAATATATATACATATAAATATATTGGAACGGGTTGCACGTTCCGCAACATATATACATATACATATAATGGATCGGGTTGCACGTTCCGCAACATATATACATATAAATATATTGGATTGGGTTGCACGCTCCGTAACATACATACATATAAATATATTGGATCGGGTTGCACGTTCCGCAACATATACATATATTGGATCGGGTTGTGCATTCCACAACACATGCAAATTCGATATTTACATTGCATTGCATATCCACACATACACCTTAAAAAATACCTAGGGGTAGTGATATGTTATACACCTCTCACTATAAGACGAGGATAGTTTATAAAGTGAAGGCCTATCCGGACATGTTGTATTTGAGTTTCATTATTCAGCTCATATGGCATTCAGATTGCTCATGCTTTCATTTACAACTTGTCGCTTCATATTGCGTTGATGTCATTCCTTACAGTTTATAGATTCATATTGTTATTTATGCTTTACATACTCGGTACATTTTTCGTACTAACGTCTCTTTTATTGGAGGACACTGCGGTTCAATCCCGCAGGCTCAAGTAGACAGGGTGACGGTTCGCACTAGTAGGTTGCTGGTTCAGCTGATATCGGAGCACTCCACTTGTCTCGGAGTTGCAATCTAATCTTGGTATGATATTTTTGCATATGCATATGGGTATGGCGGGGTCCTATCCCGACCTTATGATGTCGCGTACTCTTTAGAGACTTGTAGATATATGTCCTATGAATAGTAGTCATGTATGGCCTTGTCAGACTTAGTATGTATATATGCATAGGTTGGGTTCTGTTGTTTGTAAGATTTTACGTAGCTCCTTTTCAGTTTATCATTTCTATGTGTCAGCAGGGTACTTTGTGACGGCCTCGTGGCTCATGATTAATTATGGTTAGATGTTAAATATATGATTAGTGGTACTTGGAAAGTAAGGTTCGGGTGCCCGTCATGACTCTCCGGTGTGGGTCGTGACAAACTTGGTATCAGAACAAGTTGTGTCCTAGGGATGTCTATGAGCCGTGTCCAGTAGAGTCTCGTTTATGGGTGTGTAGCGCGTCACACTTACAAAACAAGAGTCTATAGGGAATTTAGAATTATCTCCTTCCTTAATAATCTAGATCATTCAATAGAGCCGAGTAGTAAGAAAATTTGTTCCTAATCCTATTTTCCCGTTTGAATTTGTTGCGATGTCTATGACGAGAAAGACCCAAGTTAGTAAGAGTGTGGGTATGGCTGTGAGGTAAGATACTGGACAAGTACCACCCGCTGGTACGGGTCAGAGGGCTACAGATGTAGTAAAAAGAGACATAAGTTACACGATTGAATCAGACCCATCGGAGATCATGGTTTCTATTGAGGAGGATCCATATGAGTTGCCCGCTCGAATATTTTCGATTCTACCAACGGAATATGGGGCGAGGGGAGTTCCGACCTTACCGAGGCCCTTAGTTTTAGTAGCGGGCCCCGTTGACCATGGTGTGGGTGGAGCAGCGCAGGGATTGGCACCGCCAGGTTCCCATCAGGCTCAACACCATGTCAGGGTATTTATTTCATTTATCGACACCGACTATTCTGAGGTTCTGAATAGTCCACAATCATGGGAGTCTGTCAATCAGAGCTCGCCGGTCTATGTTATGTAATATGTGGAGGAAGAGGAGAGTAGGCATGTCAAGAGAATGCGAGTAATTGATAAGGATATGAGGGTTCCGCTCTGAAATGTGTCTGATCAAGGCTCACGTATAGGACTAAGGTAGGACAATACATGTACATTAATCTTTTTATTGAAATTGCTTATATATATGGATACTAAAACAACTTGTGTATATAGAGAGTGTCAGCAAAAGGTCAATGGTGGAAAGCACACAAGGCATGGCGCTAATGACGGAACTAGAGGAGCTATGTGAGAAGAGAGCAGAGTCTGATCTACGAGGAAAAGTATAATACAAGTGCTTCCTGGATGTATAATGGTCATAGTAGTTTCAATATCGTATATGTGTGTAAATGTAAGCAGTGGTTGCATCACCATGTGTGTCATGTAGGATGAATATAGTAGTTTGTGTAATCGCAACAGAGACATAAGACAACCAACAATCTAGACGAGAAACCTAGAAGTGACTAGAATGGCTGGTTCAGGGGAAGTTAGGGATTAATGGCATATGAAATGACAAGAGATAAATTTCATGTTGAGAGCTAAGAAGGAGCCCGATTTATAGATATTAAGTGAGACTAGAATGAATTACTTAGGCTTAAATCAAAAGAATCGAATATCGGAACGGAAATAATAGCCATTGGTAGGTCCGCAGGTAAATGGTGTTTGTATGAGGACAAGCGTGATCATGAGAAAGCTAGACGTGAAAACCCCAACATTCGAAGACGAATATTTCTAAGGGGGAAGAAATGTAATATGAGAAACTTTACCCAAACCCGCAAGAATAAGGTCGTGTTCAAGTATTTAGAACAAAAAGATGAAGTCTCAAAATGATTTAATATTTAAAAGTTTATTGACGATGATTGAAAATAATATTTTGTGTATGTCAAAAAAGACTACGGACTACCGCTATATCACGTGATCATGATAATTAGTATATGAGTTGTTAAAAGTGGTTTATATTTAAGTAAAGTGGGGACAAGAAATTAAATACCAATGTGTAGTGAGAGACAAAATTGATAAGTGTGAGTCCATGTAGCATCTTAATACATACAGCAACATATGACTATTATATGCATGGATCCATTAGTGGACATATGTTATGGAAAATTGCATCGTAAGAATGAAATGATTAATGTTGTGGACCAATTTCAACCCCGATATATGATGCTATTACTTTACTATTGAGGGGTTCAATAGGGTCAGATTCTTCCCACCATAATCGAATAAAATTATCAAATATAAAGAAGTAACTAGTAAAATATAACAATGGGACCAAACACACCTCTTATAGGTAAGGATATGGGGCTGGTCACGTAATTGTTTAATAAGGGAATCAACATTCAATCTGATGAGAATTTAGTGGTGGTATATATCTATATATCATATCGTTCATATTGATTAATTCAATCACGGAGCTAGCAAAAGTTAAATGATACCTCAACGGAGTTTTCAAAAGAAAAAGGGAAATTTTCATGACATGGAAGCATCGGTTTCCTCTAGATCCTAACAAGTCGGGGATTACTTCGTAGTAATGTAAGGTAATAGAAGCATTGAAAAAAGCAATCTAGGTACGATTCATCATTAACGACATTCTATGAACTCATATGCGCATCCAACATTAACGTATGTTGGATGAGTTGTTCGTTGTGGTTACTAAAGGATCAGCATTCAAGGTATGTTTAGAAAAATCCTTCCTTCTTTTGGTATATTTTAAGTACGATACGTAAATGTAATATTGTCTTATAAATGATTCTATTCTTAGTAGTTAAGAATGTTCATGTTATTCATTTCTATTTTCAAAGTATATTTATTACTATGCGTAGTTTTCTAATTAACTAGTATTAATATGGAAGCATTAAATTATTGGCAGGTTAATTATAATTATTATACTAAGCGGAAACCACTAAAGTGGATGATTAAAATTATATTTTGGACAAGGATAACTTAAATTGATTCGAGATACGTGTATATTGATGTGTACATCTAAATAGTCATTAGACTAGTACACTAATTAAGTGAGCTAGATAGGGGGGGCACGTGTCAATGGATGAGTCTCTACCTGAAATAGTTGCTTACTAATACACATATATATACCTATATCTCTTTTACTATATTCCATTGGCAAAGTACAAAAAGGAAATTGCTATTTACATCATTTGGAGCACTCGACCAACTCCATTTGTTTTTTTTTGGAGAAAGTTCATAAATTTCCCAGCAAGGATGTTAAGATTTCAAGGGTGAAATTAAGGTCTTATTCCACTTATTGAGATTAACGTGTGAAGAGGTTAAGTTCATTACCGTCGGTAGAATCGATACTAAGGTATGTTAAGGCTAATTCTTCTTTCTTTTGGCATGACCTGTATGTAAGCGAAACATAAATGAATGTCCGTCCAAAGTAACTCTACTCCTGAAAGCTAGAAATGTAGACGCCCTTCATTGTATTGAAGAAGCTTATTGATTCATGTATATCTTGTCTTAGTGACTCATAATGAAAGGTCTCTTTATATGTTAGTTCTATAAATATATTGGATGGGGTTGCACGTTTCGCAACATATATACATATACATATAATGGATCGGGTTGCACATTCTGCAACATATATACATATACATATAATGGATCGGGTTTGCACGTTCCGCAACATATATACATATAAATATATTGTACCGGGTTACACGTTCCACACCAGATATATATATAAATATATTGGGTCAGGTTGCACATTCCGCAACATATATACATATACATATAATGGATCGGGTTTGCACGTTCCGCAACATGTAAATATATTGGATCGGGTTACACGTTCCGCAATATATATACATATAAATATATTGGATCGGGTTGAACATTCCGCAACATATGTACATATACATATAATGGATCGGGTTGCACGTTCCTCAACATATATACATATAAATATATTGGATCGGGTTGCACGTTCCGCAACATGTATACATATAAATATATTGGATTGGGTTGCACGTTCCGCAACATATATACATATATATATATATGGAATCGAGTTGCACGTTCCGCAATATATATATATATATATATATTGGATCGGGTTGCACGTTCCGCAACATATATGCATATAAATATATTGGATCGGGTTGCACGTTCCGCAACATATATGCATATAAATATATTGGATCGGGTTGCACGTTCCGCAACATATATACATATAAATCTAATTGATCGGGTTCCGCGTTCCGCAACACATGCAGATTCGGTATTTACATTGCATTGCATATCCACACATACACCTTAAAGAATACCTAGGGGTAGTGATATGTTAAACACCTCTCATTATAAGACGAGAATAGTTTATAAAGTGAAGGCTTATCCGGACAGGTTGTATTTGAGTTTGATTATTCAACTCATATGGCATTCATGTTGCTCATGCTTTCATTTACAACTTGTCGCTTCATATTGCGTTTATGCCTTTCCTTACAGTTTATAGATTCATATTGTTATTTATGTTTTACATTCTCGGTACATTATTCGTACTGACGTCCCTTTTATTGGGGGGACACTGCGGTTCATGCCCGCATGCTCAGTAGACAGGGTGACGGTTCGCACTAATAGGTTGCTGGTTCAGCTGATATCGGAGCACTCCACTTGTCCCGGAGTTGCAGTATAATCTTGGTACGATATTTTTGCATATGCATATGGGTATGGTGGGGCCTTGTCCCGACCTCTGATGTCACATATTCTTTAGAGGCTTGTAGACAGATGTCCTGTGTGTAGTAGTCGTGTATGGCCTTGTTGGATATATGCATAGATTGGGTTCTTCTATTTGTAAGATTTTACATAGCTCCTTTCAAGTTTATCATTTATATGTGTCAGCAGGGTACTTTGTGACGACCCTCGTGGCCCATGATTAATTATGATTACATGTTAAATATATGATTTTAACTGAAATTAATGTTAAAATCAACTGAAATTCAATCGGCGAAAGTAGGACAAATTTTAACTATTTTAATACTTTTTGGTCCACTTTAGTTGTCATACTTACTAAAAATAGATGCTACAAAGTAGCTGTCATTTTAAAAAATCAAAATATAATTGAGTACATTCTTTTCATTTTGTCCTTAGTAATAATTATTCTTGAAAGTACTAAACATTGACTAATAAGCATACAAAACCTTAGTGAAGAGAGATTAAAGGGATAATATATACGGAAGAGATATTAACATTTTAAATGATTAAAGATAATAAATAAGAATATTATAATCAAAACACATAAAGTTTCTTAACAGACATGGAAATGAAAAATATTACAAATAAAGTGGATAGGGAGGAGTACGTTAATAACATTTTTAACCCTTTAAATATTTAATAACAGGATTACTCCATCCGTTACATAATAAGTGGTGTTTTTAGTTTATGCACATCTCTTAAAAAATTGTTCACTCATAGAAAATTATGAGTGTGTTTATTAACTTACCCCTCATTAATGCCTAAAGAAGAAAACTACTTAATGATTCTTGATTATGTAAACAGTGATAATTTTGGAAGAATAATGTTAATTTCTTCTTGAAATCCGAAAGCATTACTTATTTTGAAATAAATTGAAAAGCCTAAAACACCGATCATTATGAAACGGAAGGAATGTTAGTTAAGGCGCTTTCTTCACATTTGCCTCGTCACAAAAGGTTGCTCTATTCATTTCTCAATTTGAACTTCCCAATTTTGTTTTAGTTTTCTTTACTCCAATTCTAACACTGAAGAAAAATCTCCAACTCACATGCTCTTTGTTGATCCTTCTTTAATTCATCATTTAATGCACAATTGAAAACTGAAATTGGTTAGATTGAACTTTTAGACTATCAAAGACTTTTGACAAGTGGGATACTAGTATTTATGAAATTTTTTGCCACATAATAGATTTGAGTTTGATTTTCATCTACCCTTTTTTGATTTCTATATACTTTCTGCGGATTAAAAAGAGTATTTACTTAGTCATTTGCGTACCCCTTAAAAAATATTAATTTCTATGTAAAAATAGATAATTTGACTAAAATATCCCTAATTAAATATATATTGGGATTCGGTCACCTAACACTTAATAAAGGCAAATCTGGAAAAGCAAGGTTAATTCTTTCTTGATTTGGTAAGTGAACACTCTTTTTTACTAAAACAATAGAGACTAAGTGGACACTAAACATCTTTTTTCTTTCGCACGAGAAGGAAAGCACTTTTGGGGGCTGACGGTACTCCTTTGGATGGTTTAACGCGACTAGCAGACCACGTCGTGCTCAATCAAATAATGGACACTGACTACGATTTGGATTGTCCCTGTCCAGTGCCTGCCAGAGCTAAGGGGGCTTCAATACAACCCCGTTCTACACTTCATCAAGACGAAAATCATGCCTTGTCTATTCCTCCAAATACCATTTGCCTTTTCCTCAGCCGACCAGCAAAACAACGAATTCAACCGCAGATACCCTTTAGCTAGACATGGTTCTCTCAAGCGCCCTAGTATACTCTACTTGTTCACCTGTGTCGGTTTGGGGTACGGTCAGTTCACCGGGAGGATCGAGTCATGATAAGTGTGGGAAGTCGATAGTGTACTCGATGATTGAAGGACCTATCGACTTGCATTAGCTTCCCGTGGCTGATAATCCGGATGGAGTAATAAAAAAATTATTGCTCTTTTATTGGTCATGTATACTAAAAATAAATTTTATAATGATATTAGCACTTTTATACCTTCAAATTAAATATTAATAAATTTTAATTTTGATCCTTGCGATTTTTTTTATTAAGCACATTTAACCTTCAAGTAATAGATACGTTCCACTTTTTATCCTCTCAAACCGTGAATCTGTACAAATTTAACGAATCATTAAGTTTTAAATTATTCGATCGTCAATGTATTATATTAAGCTTCATATTTGAAGATTATATGATTCTAAAACAATCTAAATATAACATATTTGCTATATAAGGAGATCAAAATCACATAATTTAGTTAATTTAAGCTTAAACGTGTTTAGCTAAATATTACAAGGACCATAACCATAATTCATTAATAACTAAGCGACTAAAAGTGCAGTTATCTCCTAAATTTCTATTTTATCTGCCCATTTCAACAAATCAAAAAAAAATTTATTTCATCCAATTTTATCCTAATCATTAGGTAACTTTTAAACTATTAATAGTTAAATTTCAATATTTTAAAGCATAATAATATGAATAATTTAAATAACTAAATACTTAATAAGTAATTTTTTAAAAGGAATGCAAAGTGAATACTGCATTAATAAAAGGAAAGGGAGAAAGTACAAATGATTTAATGGATACTTGGGTTGAATGTAACAAGTCATTAAAGAGACTTATTAAATGAATGAAAATGATAAGTACCTTCCTGAATTTAAGAGATGTTGCACCCCATAACACTATAAACGAGAACTAAATTACTTCCGTCAGTCCAAAATAACTGATATTTAAGTCTTTAAAAGTAATCCAAAATAATTGATATTTCACAAATTAAGAAGATATTTAATATTTTATTTTATTCACAAATTTAATGATAATATGTCTATCTAAAAAGAAACAAAAATTATAATTAAAAATATTTTAGTGTAAATTTCTTTTAATTCTTTAGAGTAACTGAATTTATTAATTCGTCTGTCCAATCTAAAATATAAAATTATGTTAGATCGAAGGGAATAGTACATTACGATATGCAGAGACTATGAAAGAGTGGAATAAAGACTCATAAACTACATTTGACTTACTTTTCAGAATACCTTTATAGAATCAGCAAAGAAAATTTGGCACCTTGATAGCAATTTTAAAGGATTTTTTAAAGAAATATATTGCTCAACGTAGAACTTGGCACCCACATAGTTATATTTTTAATGTATATTCCATAGTTACTTTCTCTACGACACTCTATATACATCCTTATGTATTATTATAAGATTACATCTATATAAATAAATGTATTACTTTATATAAAAGCTTACTTATCTTTTATAAAGGTGTACACTATGTATAGCTATAACAATGATTTTTTTTCCTGAGATTTCGGTTGCAATTCTTGCTCCAAATCAATTCATATCTCTACCTAAAAATTTGCAGACAATTTCCCTAGCTTATTTCAACAGGTCTAAACCACAACCATTTCAAGATTCTCAGAAAAATTAAATTGAATATTCAAACTCACTTCTGCAAACTTGTCAACAATGATGCATAAATACATATTTAATATGATTCTCACTATCCAATTTTACAATTACTCTTAATCACAATTTAGCTCCAAAGGTATAATAATAAATCGACTTTGTAAACTAACAATCAAATTCACTTTTTCAAGCTTGTTCAACAACAATGAATTACTATTCTAATATGATTTTTAACCACCTTTACAAAATTATTACTTTAACCATAACTTGGACTTCAAACACAACAACAAATCGAATTTGTCAATTGACAATCCAAAGACGAGAGGATCATGAATATATTTGGTATTATGATTTTGACGGTAAATATCATTACACATTTTGGCGTTTCCTTAACGGAGTTAATGATACAATTGCCTCTTGATATTCACCTCATTGTTATTCCAATTCGATTATTAATTTATTATCTTTAAGTGTTCAAAACAAGTAAATAAGAATATAGATGAAATAAAAAAATTCAAGCCAAAAGTTTCTGGTGTGTCTTCAAAAAATTTAATCCTCTCACAGTTACCAAGATATTGAATTAATTTTTCCCACGATAGAATGAAAAAGTATTAGCTATACCGGAAATGCAAAAAATTGCAGAACTTCGAAGAACTCAAATAACAAAAACAAATCACACTAGACATTTTCATTTTGCTTTTGAAAATGATGCAAAATGAAGAAGAGAGAGGAGATTAAAAAGTGATTATTTTCAGTATCGAAAAATAGAAGTGAAGCCTCTAAATTTATAGCCACAAATTTGGGTATGAATATGTGCGGAAATGCCTATTCATCAAACTCTTTAAGAACTAAAATAAGTAATTCTATTTATAAGCACATAAGAAGTGCTTTCCCTCCCTAATGAGGGACAAAGTGCCTTTGCAAAAATGAAAGTTGTTCCTTCTAATTTATTTCTCATCATTTCTTAATTCACACTACGCTTATCTTCAAAGCCTAAAATAATTTAAGTGACCACCGAGATATTTTTTTGACTGATTTTTTTTGTTGAATCGATTTCTTTCCGGATCTCATCCCATCATGATCACAAACTCTCTTTTTTTTTTTTTTGTTGACGAAGGATCCCGCAGCCGCTACTCTCTCGAGTGCGCACAGGGTAAATCCCGGACTGACACAATAGCCTGCAAACCACGTCAGCCGATTAACCACACTTGGCAAGCCATGTGTGACAGGCTCAACCAAAAATGTTTATACAGGGGATCGAACTCGTGACCTTGCGGTCCCGCGCTCTAATGATCACAAACTCAGTTCTCTTTTCGAAATGCACTTTTCTTTTTTCTTGAAAGAGTAGTAAGGCTAGTTCTAAATTCACAACTTATACATATTTAATAATTTTTTAATACATTTGAATTTGTATGAAACCATAATTGAAGCGTAATAGTGACCTAACTTTTAGATTGTAATTATAAGCTTAAGTCAGATGACTAATAAGGTAAAAAGAATAATCTAAATTCTTAATGCGTGCAGAAATAGGAGGGTAGCCCCTACTCCTACAAAGTGTAAATTAATTGCATCTACCAACTTGGAGTTGGACCATTTACCATTGACTTGACGACCAGTAAGTTGTTGTAGCATTAATTTCGACAATGAATTAAATTAGCCAGCCATCTGACATAGATTCGGCATGCATACCCACCTCTACATTGATTAGGATAGAGAAATTGCACTTTGGAGGGGTTAGTTTGTTTGGTCGAGAAATAAGTTATCTCGAAATTATATTGACGGATCTATAAGACGAGAGTAAATAATATTTTCTCTATTTTAAAATAAGTGGTGTTTTTAGTTTGGATTTTGGACACACCTCTTAAGAAAATTACTCATTCCAAAAAAGAAAAAAATTTTTACTAATTTACTCTTAATCAAATGCCTTGAAAAAGAAGTATTTCTTTAATTATTTTTTATTATGTAAAACTCTACTTATTTAAATAAGGGTAAGATTGGACACCAACAATTAATGCTTTCTTGATTTTTCTGAAACACTAGTTATTTTGAAACAAAATGAAAAGATAAAAATACTACTTATTTTGAGATGGAGGGAGTATTGATTTTTTGGTCTATATATAATGTTTTTAGTTTTTATATTTAACCTAAATAAAAGTGTTTTAATATAACCAAGACGGTATTAAAATTTTCTTTTAAATTTATCGTTATTTAGAAAAGTGAGTTTTACTTAATCAAGAAATCATATTAAATATGAAAAAGGGCCTGAAATGCCCTTAGCCTATATGATATTGCTAGAGATGGCAGTGGATCCTGGACCCGATCCAGTGGATCCAGATCCGTTTTATAGGATATGAATCTTCAAAATTTGGACCCGACGGATCCGAATCGGACCCGGATCCATTTCTGACGGATCGGATCTGGACCTGGATCTTGTATTTGAGATCCGGATCTGGTTCAGATCCGATCCGTGGATCCATTTTTTATTAAATACATTATACATCCAAAACCTAGTGTTCTTTGCGAGTTCCTTTAGTTTTCTCGGCCAGGACCAACTCCATAAAGGACCGAAGCCCAGCCCATCTGCGTGTCTTTAAGCCAACGAAAGAGGGCAAAGAGCTCATTTCGTTTAACATCCTGTTAGACTCAGGCCCTAGCCGTCGTCATGGCTTGATCTGCGTAGCCCATCTGCGTGACTTTCTGCCATAAAGGACCGAAGCCCAGCATATCTGCGTGACTTTCTACCATATATTAAACGATGAGTTCGATTTATATTTTTTTATTTACAATTCGTCTGTTTTGGCTTGATCAGAAAACTGATAGTGTTCTTTTCAAGTCTTCAAGTTCATGTGTTGAAAACGTCAGTGATATAGTGCATGCAAGCAACGATCTAGTTATTCTTGAAACTCCATCAATCGAAGTTGAAATTTTGCTTTCAGTATTCTCTTGCTAATTTGGTAAAATATGTGAATTTTGCTTTCAGTATTCTCTTGCTAATTTGGTAAAATGGAAAATTTTCATTTTTGCGTTACTGTTGTCTTATTTGAATTGGTGCTACAAGAGTTATTGATTTGAATTGGTGCTAGAAGAGTTATTGATTTGAATTGGTAGTAGAAGAGTTACCGGAAAACTTTCATTTCTTTTTGTCAAAATTGTTGTCTTATTTATCTACTGGAAAATTTTCATTTTTGCGTTATTGTGGCCAAACTAAAATGTGCATGATACTTCTCTATTATGTGGTTAAGTAGTGTATTCAAATCTTTTCTTGTAAGTAATGATACTTCAAATATTTATTGAGATGATTTTTTTTAGTTATCTCTTTTTAATATGATTGTTTCTTTGTTATTTTAAGATGTTGGTGATGTTGAAACTAGTGACTTAGAATACTATTTATGAAGTTTGGCAGAAGGTTATAGAAGATGTTGCTTGCATTTTAAAGAACATTGTTGTAAAATTTAATTTCAAGACCTTTGTAATTGCATCCTTTGTGTAGGTTGATTGAATGAACATTCTAATGGTGTCATTCTTGTGATTGTTGTAGAATGGTGTTATTGTTGTAGAATGGTGTCATTCTTATGATGCTAAAACTTCAACCAAAGTGGCGGCAGACCCTTCCAAACATATTGAGAAAAAGAACTTTCAGTTTGCTAGCTTATTTCTCATTCTGTCAATGATGAATCGGTTATCACTATTATGGTTCACTTCGCTTTATATATATACAAGTGTGGTGATCTAAAAAAAAATTCACGTGTGGATCCAGATCCGATCTGTGGACCCGGTGTATCCGATGGATCTGGATTGGATATGATTTTTATGGACCCGATGGATCTGGATCTGGATCTAGGTATGAAAAATGGATATGGATTTGGATCTAGTAGGATCCGGTCCAGATCCTATCTGTTGCCACATCCCTAGATATTGCGCGTGTTTTCCCTCATTACATTACATCTAAATTATACAACTAAAATATCAAATTCAGTTACATCCATCTTTTAAAGATCATTTTCACTAATAAGAGTACTATTTCTCCTTTTCAAAAGATTGTTTTCACTAATGATTATAACATCATTTTTATTTTTCAATTTGTTAATGACCTGGATAGTTTTTGATGGAAAATTTTCGTTTTCCCAGTCCTTAACAATAATGCATGCAACAAAAATCACAAGGGAAAAGATCTCCGCAACACAACACAAACATAAAAAAGAAATCACATATCTGTGTTGGGTCTGACTATGTCAAAGTTGTTAGAGTTGTTGTTTACTTCAGCTAATAAAGCTTTTGTATACTAGGAGTCACGTAGTTAGAGTTTGTTTGAATTTGTTTTGAATTAGTCTTTAACAAACATCACGACTTGTATGTGATTGTTACCAGTATCTCAATCATGTAAAGGCTATATAAAGCCTGAAGTTGTTTAATAAACTTATCAAAGTATTTCTAGAACTTTGTGTGTGTGATTAAGAGCCTATCAAACTCTGGTATCAGAGCTTCGAAAGAGGCCTGATTGTGAGCGAGTTTCAAGTGAGTGACACACGAGAGTTTGGGAGTGAAACACTGCGAGTGTAGGTGAGTGTGTGACGATGGCTGAGGCTAACAGCTTTGCACAAGCATGCATCCCCAAGTTTGATGGGGATTATGATCATTGGAATTTAATCATGGAAAATCTCCTTAGATCAAATGAGTATTGGAGTGGCATTGACACTAGCTCAGATGAAGACTCTAGAAGAAGCGAGGCTGAAGGATTTTAAGGCCACAAATTATTTCTTCAATTCCATTGACAAAACCATTTTGAAGACAATTACTCAGAAGGAGACGGCCAAACAGTTGTGGGACACAATGAAGGTTAAGTATCAAGGGAATGCACGGGTGCAGCGTGCTCAGCTTCAAACTCTTCGCAGAGATTTTGAGCTACGAGAGATGAGATCAGGAGAGACGGTCAATGATTATTTTGGGAGTGTGATGATGGTGGCGAATGACATGAGAAACTGTGATGAAGACATGCCGGATGTCAAGATCGTTGAGAAGATTCTACGTACTCTTACCGAGAAGTTCAATTACATTGTGTGCTCGATTGAAGAGTCGAAGGACATTGATAATCTTTCGGTTGATGCCTTACAAAGCTCGTTGCTGGTCCATGAGCAGAATTTTAGAAAGAGTGGTGGAGACGAGCAAGCACTGAAGGTTAGTCATGATGAAAGAGGAAGTAGAGGCAGATGAGCTGCGACTAGAGGCCAAGGAAGAGGTAGAGGGAGGCAATTTGACAAGGCCACCGTGGAATGTTATAAATGTCATCAACTAGGGCATTTTCAATACGAATGCCCTAATTGGGACAAGAAAGCCAACTATACTGAGATTGATGAAGAAGAAGAGATGCTTCTGATGGCTTTTGTGGAAACTAACAATGCAAAAAGGAAAGAGGTGTGGCTCTTAGATTTCGGATGCAGCAACCACATGTGTGGGAAGAGACAATGCTTCTTGGATTTTGATGGTATATACAGACATTCAGTGAAACTGGGAAATAATACAAGAATGGAAGTGATGGGGAAAGGAAATAGAAGACTGAAAATCGAGGGCACAACTCAGGTGATTACATATGTTTATTATATGCCGGATTTGAAAAATAATTTGCTCAGTATAGGCCAACTTCAAGAACAGGGATTAGCTATTCTTATTAAGCATGGAGTATGCAAGCTTTATCACCCAAGAATGGGTTTGATTAAGCAGACATGGATGACTGCGAATAGAATGTTTGTGTTGTTGGCTAATGTGATACCAGAAAGCTCTACCTACTCACAAACAATGACTGAAGATGAATCACAGTTGTGGCATCGGAGATATGGACATCTGAGCTATAAGGGGCTACAGACATTAAGATACAGAGAAATGGTAAAAGGCATTCCACCATTGAAAGCTACAACTAAGTCATGTACTGATTGTTTGGTAGGCAAGCAACACAGAGAGGCGATTCCAAAAATGAGTCAGTGGCGTGCTTCAAAGAAATTGCAGCTTGTACATGCTGATATCTGTGGCTCAATCACACAATCTTCTAACAGTGATAGAAGGTACATTTTAACATTCATTGACGAGTATAGGAGAAAGGTGTGGATATATTTTCTGATTGAAAAGTCTGAGGCATTCACAACCTTCAAACATTATAAGAGTCTTGTCGAAAAGGAGTCTGGAGTACCTATATGTTCTTTACGCACTGATAGAGGTGGAGAATTCACCTCCAAAGGGTTTAATACTTTCTGTAAAGATAATGGTATAAGCAGGCAACTCACAACAGCTTACACCCCACAACAGAATGGGGTAGCCGAATGCAAGAATCGAACTATCATGAATATGGTTCGGTGTATGTTGTCTGACTTAGAGGTACCGAAGAGATTCTGGCCAGAAGCTGCGAGATGGACAACATATATTCTCAATAGAAGCCCGACGTCGGTGGTGAAAGAGAAAACACTAGAGGAGATGTGGAGTGGTGTTAAACCTAAAGTGGATTACTTTAGGGTTTTTGGATGCTTAGCCCATGTTCACATGCCAGACCAGAAAAGAAAGAAGTTGGATGATAAAAGTTTCCCTTGTGTGTTACTGGGAGTCAGCGACAAGTAGTGACAAGTCGAGATGTGAGTTTTGAAGAAGATAAGGGCTGGAACTAGGGAAGAACAACAGAAGAAGTGAGACAAAATGTATTGGTTTGGAAAAGTTGTGATGAAGATAAAGCTGAAGAGTCCGAAAATGAAGAATAGGCTACAACTGAAACAAATTATGAAGACTAAGAAGCTACTGTACCGGCGGTCAATCAAGAGGCACTAAGTAAAGTACTTCTGGCAACAAATAGATCTCGGAGAGCTCCTCCATACCTGCAAGATTATGTATCACGAGAAGGTTTTTCAAAAGAAGAAGATGAGTCAAACAATCTTGCAATGTTTGTTTCCTACGAAGATCCTTGTTCCTTTGAAGAAGCAGCAGTAGAAGAAAAATGGAGAAAGGCTATGGACTGTGAGATGGAGTCCATTGAGAAGAATCAGACCTGGCAGCTTACACCACTACCAACAGAAGTAAAGAAAATTGGTGTAAAATACGTTTCAAGACCCAATTGAACGAGAATGGTGAGGTAGACAAGTACAAGGCCCGGTTGGTAGCTAAAGGTTATGCTCAACAATATGGGATCGATTACGATGAGGTCTTTGCTCCAGTAGCAAGATGGGATACAATTCAGATGGTTCTAGCACTAGCACCACAGAAAGGTTGGAGTGTGTACCAACTTGATGTCAAAAGTGTGTTTCTTCACGGTGAGCTGGATGAGGATGTGTATGTGGAGCAGCCATTGGGATATGTTTGTAAGGGTGAAGAGCAGAAGGTTTACAAGCTTTGGAAGACACTTTATGGATTGAAGCAAGCACCGCTTGCTTGGTATAGTAGAATTGAGGCTTATTTTCTCAAAGAAGGCTTTACACGGTGCACTTATGAGCATACTCTCTTTGTCAAGTCAGAAGAAGGACGTAAGAGGTTGTTAATAATAAGTTTGTATGTTGATGACTTGATCTTTATTGGTAATGATGCTTGCATGTTTGAGAAGTTTAAGAGATCCATGAAAGATGAGTTTGAGATGACGGATTTAGAGAAGATGAAATACTTCCTTGGTATTGAGATTATGCAGAAACCAGAAGGCATCTATTTGAGTCAGAAGAGATATGCAGGTGAGTTGTTGGAGAGGTTTCACTTACATAATGGAAATCTAGTCAAGAATCTGATTGTACCAGGTTCTAGATTCAAAATTGAAGGAAGATGAGCTAAGGTGGATGCAACCTTGTACAAACAATTAATTGGGAGTCTCATTTATATTACTGCTACAAGGCCAGATTTAATGTATATGGCATGTTTGTTAAGTAGATATATGGCTAGTCCCACAGAGGTACATATGCAAGCAACAAAAAGAGTGTTGCGTTACTTGAAGGGTACTGTGTCTTTGGGTTTGCTTTACAAGAGAGGTGATGCAACAGAGATAGCTGCCTATACATATAGTGATTATGCTGGGGATATTGATGATAGAAGGAGTACGAGTGGTTATGTGTTTCTGTTGAATGGTGGGCCAGTTTCTTGGGCTTCGAAGAAGCAACCGGTGGTGACGCTGTCAACCACTGAGGCTGAATTTGTTGCAGCAACATCTTGTTCCTGTCAATGTGTCTAGATGCGAAGGATTCTGGAGCAACTTGGTTGTTTACAATCACAACCTACAACTATTCTATGTGATAATTGTTCAATAATTAAATTGTCCAAGAACCCGGTTCTACATGGTAGGAGTAAGCATATTGATGTTAGATTCCATTTCTTAAGGGATCTTACGAAAGAGGAAGTTGTAAGGCTTGTTCATTGTGGCACAAAGGAGCAAGTAGCTGATATAATGACCAAGCCTCTGAAGCTTAATGTGTTCATGAAGCTGCGAGAAGAACTTGGAGTGTGTGGGGTACCACTGAGCTTAAACTGAATGCTACTGCGTTCAGTTTAGGGGAGGCATTGTTGGGTCTGACTATGTCAAAGTTGTTAGAGTTGTTGTTTACTTCAGCTAATAAAGCTCTTGTATACTAGGAGTTACAAAGTTAGAGTTTGTTTGAATTTATTTTGAATTAGTTTGTATCAAACATCACGACTTGTAGGTGATTGTTACCAGTATCTCATCATGTAAAGGCTATATAAAACCTGAAGTTGTTTAATAAACTTATCAAAGTATTTCCAGAATTTTGTGTGTGTGATTAAGAGCCTATCAATCTGTCACAAAAAAAAATCACAAAGAAAAAGAGATAACTTACATCAGATTTATGAAACCTAAAAAAACGTCCCACATGCTGAAATTTTGATAATAATAATAATAGAGAGAATATTACGCTTTAAGTATTTATACAGTTTCTTACATAAATTCAATGTGATTTGGCCTTTTCGCAAATTCCACGCATGACTAAAATTTAGTAGAATTATTTGGAGTCCATGATGTGAGATGGAGTGTAGTAACTCCACATCCACATACCCTTCCACGATTATTTGGAGAACTCGAAGCTTCCGACATTTCATAAGCAAGTAAAAGAATAAGAGAACAAAGTGTGGAGTAGCACGATAAGTGTGAAGTTTCAAAATGCAGTACCAAAAAAAATTTCGCTAGCATAAAATGGACTACAAAAAAAAACTGAGAACAATTGGTACAATATGTAATTCAGGATTTTCAATGTGCCAAATATGCCCTATACTATGCGAAATTAAACAAATATGACATCCAATATTTTTTTCAAGTTTATGCTAAATGAAAGGCACGAGTATAAGCAAAACATAACGGTAAGGGCATGACTGGAACAACGTTAAAATGAGGGCAAACGCGCGCAATATCATATAGGCTAAGGGCAGATCTGGCCTTTTTCGTACCTTTACATTATCTCGAGGTGAATAAATTTCTTAACGGATATTCCCAAGATAAAAATACCATTATGGTACGGAGGGAGTAATTATTTAAAAATATAATTTTATTAATAGATGTTTGGTTTAATGAACTAAAAAGGAAATGTATAATAATTTTTTTAGGAGAAAAGCTTTTGGAGAAGGGAAAATATGTCATTTTGTTATTTTATCCCGGGGACAAATAATCTCGAGATTATTGTCCTGACATAGAGTGTAGTATGATTTCACAATTTTTTTTATCACATAGTTTTTAAATTTACGGGAATATCATGGATGATGAATTGGTATTTATTGTTCTTGCTTTTTAGTACCTTTAGTAATTTCTAAAACTTTCATTTATTGCTCAAAGATGAACAGTCGTGTCAAACTTTTGCTTCTTATTCTCTCTCCCAATCGATATTTTTCCTTGCCATAATGATTGAATTTTTATAAGTATCTATGATACAAGTCAAATCCTAAATGTACAAATAAAATGAAAGGGTGATATCGTAAATAATATATCTTGGGTCTAACTCAACCCCAAAAGCTAGTTTGTGAGGGGAGAATTGTCCAAGTCCATATAAGGAGTCTATGTTCTCATTCCATATCCGATGTGAAACTCTTAACACTCCCCCGCACGCACAAATATTGTTAACTGGAGCGTGGATAATATAATTTGGGGGCCCAACATCGGTGAACAAAGAATTGGAATATGCCTGACTCTGATACCATGTAAAGAATGGATCTTTAATCTAACTCAACCCCAAAAGCTAGCTTGTAGGGTGAGTATTGTCCAAGTCCATATAAGGAGTCCATGTTCTCATTCCATATCCGATGCGGGACTCTTAACACTCCCCCGCACGCCCAAACCTTGTTAACTGAAGCGTGAATAATGTAATTTGGGGGCCCAACATCGGTGAACAAAGAATTGGAATGAGTCTGACTCTGATACCATGTAAAGAATGGATCTTGGGCTAACCTAATCCCAAAAGCTAGCTTATGAGGGGATGATTGTCCAAGTTCATATAAGAAGTCCATGTTCTCATTTCATATCCGATGTGAGACTCTTAACATATATAATCAATTCCGAAATAAGAAATTATAAAGATTGAATAAATAATCACATATTTTATCTTTGAATCGTAATCCTTTACCCTACCAGCCAAATTATCTCAAAGAGTTTTAAGCTCTATGCACGTATGTACAATATCAAAAATGTATATACAATCAGGTTACTTAACAACCTAATTACAATTATTATTTTTCAAGTTATTATTAATTAGTAATCTAGAATACATGATAAATAACCTGTTATAACATCCTAATTTACACTAAAAATGCGTAGTTATTAATATGTATAACTTAAATCATTGAAAAGTGATTATAGGGTAAATTTGTTCATCATGCACTATTCGAAATTGAGGAACTTTTCTGTTAAGCTTTTGGTCCAATCTTACCCTCGTTACTAAAAATCACAATTTTGCCCATGATTCTTAGTGGAAGTACTCCAAATTGAGGGTGATTTTAAATCTCAATCAGATATTGAGGGTAAATATGAACATTTTTTCTAGAAATTTTGAATACGAGGAGCCCCTCCATTTTATGTTGCAGCTCCGTTTGTTAATAATAATGCAAATATGAAATAATTTATTAATGACAAGAATATAAATATACCAAAACTCTAACGGGTGATAAAATAGACAAACTACGAATAGTACAATGCGTAAAATTTGAATCTTCTCCCTAAGTGAAATAGTTGAGTGTTAAAAGAACTCATGTCATAACTATAACCACTAAATAAGGAAAATACATAGTTTGCCTCCTAAATTTGTTTGGAAAAGTTACTTATACACTTTAATTTTGTTATACACATACCAAACACGTGGAAAGTTGATAAAAGAAACAGAAAAAATTACAAATTATTATATACTCCTCCTATCTTAATTTACTTGATACTTTTTTTCTTTTTAGTCATTTTAAAAATATCATTTTTTATATTTCATACTAATTTAGTTTTAAAATGCCTATTTTAGTCTTAATGAGATAATATATAATTACAAAAATATCTATAACTTACTTTAGTCCATGAATTTGAAAATTTTCATTTATTTTTAAATTTTGTGTTCAATCAAATACATTACATAAATTGAGACAAAAACAGTAATTAAAGCTATTCAAAACTTGACAAATGAAGGGAAGGGTTTTGTGCCCCCTATGATTCTATCTGCAATGCACGCAACCAATAAACTACTCTGAATGATCATGAAACCTTGGAAAAATATCAATGGCTTTAAATATTATATGCCATGTTGAAATAAGACAAAAAAATATCCAGTCAATTCATGCATGTTGCTGTTGTGCTCGTGATATTTTATCCTTCTACTCCGTTGTGGAGTAATTAATGGATACAAGTTTTTTTGATGTAATCCATTCACGCGTGATCGAGGGATTGCTGGATTCAAATTTCAACAGAGGAGGATGAAGGATCGCGACATGGAGTTCAGTGAAAATCAGTAATTTTAACACAAAATATGAATTTATATATATAATTATTATATTATACTCGCTTCGGATTAAAGAGTGTCCACTTAACCTTTATTTTTTTTATTCAAAAAGAGTGTTCACTTACCGAATCAAGAAAGAATTAACCTTAATTTTTCAGATTTTCCTTATTAAGTGTTATTTTAATCAAAATACTTATTTTTATTTAAAAATTAATATTTTCTTAAAAAGTGTATAAATGATTAAATAAAAACTCTTGATCCGGAGGGAGTAATAAGTAGCAGTAGTTGTTGTTCTTGTACAACTTGTTGATCCTGAGGGATGGAGGAGCTAAGTTAGTCAAATTGAGTGCGAGTCCAAGTTGTGCATGATGATATATGATGCATGCTTTGACTTCTAAAAACAAGTCCTTTTGGTTAATTTTTTCTTTGATTGCCTCAATTGCCATTTGAATAGGAGAATTTATAAAGGAAATTACGATTTAAATTTTTAGTAACTGCACGATTAGCTAATTATTTTATCTGAACCCTCTACTTACTGACAAATATGCGAATTGGACTAAAAGATAGTTATCGATTACTGTTGGAAATTTGTCTTTGGTGGGGGTTGCGTTCACCCATCTTTAATGACTTAAACACTCAGGTTCCGCATGTTGGAGACTTTGGTTCTTCATACGTGCATAATCTACTAAGTGAGTAGATGACCGTAGGGCCAATGATCGTCAAATTTCGTTAACAAAATGAAAGAGATATCACTCCACAAAATAAGGTGTTTGAGGCATGAAAATATGGTGTGGGACAAATCTCTCACATCGGTGGGAAAAAGAAGAATTGTTCATTTTATAAGCCTAAAAAATGGATAAGAGTTTGGGACCCCAAGGGGTAACCCATGTGTTTGAAGGAGGGATGACCTAGGTGTGCTTGGGTTCAAGGCTAGGCCCACGCGCGTCCACCACCACCCTCCCGGGTCGCGGGCTGATATTATCTTTTGGACCCCAAACTACTTAGTATTTATAGTTTGGTCCATGGAGTTTCAGGAATGCTACCAGCAACCTGAAAGCAACAGTTTGGAGCCTCTTAACACCCCTCTCACCCTTAACACTATATAATGAGAACCTTACTCTAATTTGAGAAACACAAGTCTTAAACAAGAGTAGAAACTCTTCCTTTTCCTCTAAATTTCCACTCTTCATCAGTCGTTTCATGTTTGTTTTCTTTGTCAGAATCAACCTATTTGCTTTGTAGTGTTGATTAGTTGTTGTTTTATCTTGGGGGACTATTGCCCGCTAACGTAAAAGCATATATACGGAGAAATCTTGTCTTAAAGCCAGAGAGTCATCTCTCGACTCAGCCACAATTGTAACAATCCATATTTGGTGTTTCTTGATTTCAGGTTATCAAGATTCAAGACTCAAGAAATTGCGACAATTATAAACTTAATTGTTTGTTTATCCTTTCGAACACTTGTAATATTTATTTACTTTCCGTACGACATTTTACCCAACAATTTTAAGACAAGATTGCATTAGTGCTTGAAAGATGTCGGTCAACAATTGTGTGACCAAATCTAGTTTTGGTTGTGGTTTTCTGGTTGAAGACAGTTCCGTTGACAGGAACTCTATTTGTGTCAACAAACTAGACTATGATTCTAATGCTGAGGTTCAGAGCGACTATGTTGGTTATGTTGTTGACGGTCAAGGTGTTAATGGTGTCACCGCTCCCAAGAGTGGTGGAAGCAAGCGTCCACGAGAGGTTGAGAATGTCAACTGGGACAAGAGGAGAAGACTGAAGATGTTGCTCTATCTTGTAGCAGAAGGCCTAAATTTGTCCCAGACAAAGGATCCGAATTATGGTAAGGAGGAAATGGACACTCAGTCCAACAAAGTGACTGACGTGGGCTAGAATCCGAAATTGGGCTAAGTTAACTTCCTTTCTTGTTAATAATAAGATTAAATGATATATGATTAAGATGTGTAAAGCAAGGCTAGGAATATGAAAGTGTTTTCATTAAATACTTATATTCCCTACACTTTAAAATCAGAAATTGAATCTCTCTCCTTTCCGGTTAAAGATTGGTACTGAAAAACAATACTTAAAAGATCCGTTCTTTTGGGTGTAATTATTAAAAGTGTGTAAAGTATGTTCGCACATGCGAAGGAGATGTTGACACCCAATTTTGTCCCCTCTTTTCCGATTATTTATTTGCAATTTTAAATATTTTTGACGCCTCAAAAATAATTTATATATATATAAATAAGGTTCTTAATATCGTCATTTATTCTCAATAGCATTATTTATTATTATTATTATTATTCGCATTTTTACTATCATTTTCCTTTTAATATCATAATCATAGTTTTTATCCTAATATTCTATGTTATTTTATTTTTCGCAAAATGGCATTTTATTTTTTATTAAGCATTAAGCATTTCACAAATATTATGATTTATTATTATCGCATCGTAATTTTATTTAAATAATTTATATTTTTTCTTCAAAGCATTTTTTTTGTTAATAATAAACCTTTTTATATTTTTTAAACCCACAACCCTTATTTCATTCCCAAAGAAACCAGCCCCAACCCCTATCTTGGCCCAACCCCTCATCCCAAACCGGTCACCCCAACCCACACCGACAAGCCCAAAAATCAGGCCCACCCGCAACAGCCCAACTCTCCTTTTATCCACCCATTCCCCTAAACCTAACCCTAATCTCAAAAACCAAACCACCTCTTTCTCTCTGAACCAAACACACCCTTTCGGCCGACACCCCCATACCCCTGCCCCCATGCCCTGCCTCGCCGGTCACCTCACTCACTTCCACCACCAACCCCTGACACCACCACACCCCTCCCATCACTTCACCCATACCTACACCCCCCAAAACCCGTGATTTCAACCCCTAAAATCCGCAACATTTTGCCCCTTTATTTCAATTTCAAACTCAATTTTAGGGGGGGAAATCCATCTATATAAATCACCCTTTGTTCTCCATTGAAAAGGGGGTCTTCTTTTTAGCCGAATCCGAAAAACACAAATCGAAAAACTAGGTTTTTTTGGGTCCGAAAGATACGGGTCAAAAACAAATCGAAAGGGGTCTGAGTTATGAGAATGGAGGTCGAATTTTAGGTCCGAAAATCTAGGTTTAAGTTTTTGAAATCCGAAATCTTCTTAAAGGTTGTATTATATTTTCTTGTGTTGTTCTCCAACATTGAGAAGTCCGAAAATTCAAAAATCTGAAATCTTCTTATGAGTATTTGTTCTTTTTTTTGCATGCGTTCTTCATCTTAAAGAGTCCGAAAATATAAGTTAAAATTATTGGGTTTTGGTGTTGAAGAATCTGATTTTTTTTGCTTTCTTCACTGTTTTTGGGTTCCAGGTCGGGTCGAATCCGGGTAAAAAAATCAGATTCCGGGCCGGGTTCAAATACTATAAATTCAAGTTTGTTTGTTCTTAATTTTTTGTTATAAATTACCTCTCTTGTTTCTTAATTCCAATCCGAAAATACTACTTTTAGTCTTTAATTTTGCAATCTGAAAATTCCATTTCATTCCTTACATTTTTCGCTCAATTTGGGTTTGATTTGATTCCAAGTCAGGTTGGGTCACTATCGGGTCGGGTCAGTTCATGTTTCGGGTCGGGTCAGTTCATGTTTCGAATCGGGTCGTATTTTCAGAAACAGAATTCAATTATGTTTTTCGGATTGAAAAATCAAAATTCGGTAAATCCAAAAAATCAGAATTCTAAACGTTTTCGAGCGGATTCAACGATTCAAAACAATGCCTCGGTTCGCAACCCGGAAAAGGTTAGACTCATTTCAATTCTTTTATATTTATTTACGCCTATTTGATTGTGTGTTTTGTGCTTGATTTAGTATGATATTTTGCTAAGTAGTGTAGTCTTGATTAATTAATATGATAATAAAATGCTTTGTTTGCATAATTGTATATATGTCGTTTGGATATTTCTGATTTGGAGTTGATACGCGATAGATGATATTACTTCGATGTTTTGTTAACTAATTATTGTTATTTGTTCTAGTAAAGTATCTTGGGTTCAATATTAAGTGCAATACGGAAAATGTAAGATTAATACGTGTTTGGAAGGAATTATGTCTTGATTAAATGCTCTTAGGACACTTAGCGGATTATTGATATTCAAATTATCGTATGTTGTGTATGTTGTTAGCTTGGTTGTTGCCTATTAAATCAAACAATGATAGCATACTTTAATTGATTTAAATGACGATATTTACATGTTATATTCTGGATTAATATGTGCGAATTTGTAAAGAGTCCGTTTATCCATGTCTATATAATAGTATGTGCGTTTGGTTTAAGTTTATGAATGTCATGTTTCTTTGAGATTAGGGTGGGTTTAACTGAATTTATCATGTCTGTTTACATAACTTATACATTGGTCTTCCTTGCCTATTTTATTCCTGTTTTGAGTTTGGAACCGGATGTGTTAGCACATGCTCTTTCTTCTGCTACTTTAACGTGCCAAATCTGGAAAAAAAATGATATGTCTTAAGGATATATAAAATATACGGACACGAGTATGCATTCCTATGTACATTTAAGTTGTATATTTTATATATATATATATATATATATATATTCATGTGTTTATATTTTCGTTCTGTCTACTAATCCTTCTTTTCTTTTCTTTTATTTACATGAAATGCATCGGGAGAAACGAAGAGTCTCGTTATGAGACTCATCATGACTTTGTCCAAAATGAAGAACCACATTCGCGTTCATTGCATTCTCCGGCCTCGGAACTTCAAAACAAATAGGGTGCGATGATATCGTCATCCCCCTTGAGATTGTTGCCTTCTGTCGACATAAACCCTCAAAATGAATGTGAGGTGGGCGAAGAGGCAAAATCACCTTTCTATTCCGTCAAAGGAATAGCGAAAGAAGCACCGCTCCTCTAGAACTTAGTCACACCTACATGGGTGATTTGGTGTTTGTACAAAATAGAGGGGGGAGACAAGTACTTTGTGACCTTCATTGACGATGGTACAACGTATTGCATCCTTTGTTTGTTGAAAAGCAAAGATAAAGTTGTTGAAGCGGATAAGCGCTACAAAGCATAAGTTGAAAATCAACTCAGCCTACAGATTGAGGAATTCGTAGTGATAGAGGAGGATAATGTGAAGCATCGTTCATCAAACGACTGCTCCTTACTCACCTCAATCTAACAGTGTTAGCCACGCGCAAAGACGTACGCCCAACATATGTGGGGCAAGGCAATCCTTACCACTAATGCGATTCTCAGAAGAACTCCGCATAAGGATAAAGATAACCCTCCATGTGAAACATGGAAAGGATCTCACCTACAAGTGTTGTGATGTGGGGTGGCTTGGTAGAGGTTGGAATACCAAAATAGGTCAAGTTGGACCTAAGACTGTAGATTGCATATCCACTAAATCTGCAAATAACAGTAGTGTTTATCGCCTCTTGGAGCAAAAAATGCTGAATTCTTTGAAGATAACTTTCCTTGAGAAGGAAAAAGAAGTAATTGCTCGAGGTTAACAAGAACCCGCGAGTGCCTGATTGTCCAGAACTAGATGTTCCAGATCTATAGAACTCAGTGATTCTACATGTTGAACCGAGACGGAGCAAAGAGGGGACAAAGACTTATTCCAGGCCTTCTAGCTTGTATGGTTGAGAGTGAACCATGGACAATTAACAAATAATTGTCATCTCCAGAAACACTGCTTTGGAAAGAAGCTACAAATAGAGAAATACATGCCATCAGATAGAACCATACTTGTGTAATGGTTAACCTTCCTCCAGGAAAAGAACCTTTGGGTTGTAAAAGTGGATACTCAAATTGAGTACAAATTAGATGAATCTACTGACGAGTATAAGGCCTCAGCTACATGGATATGTGCTCCCCTGGGAATAACTTAACATCCAGGGCCATTGCAGTCTTGCGTGACATGGATGTTGAGACAACATTCCTAACCGGAGAGTTGGAAGGGAGGATCAGAGTTGGTTGGTTGGACTGTTGGGCTTCTTTTTGAACTTTCTTTTTGGTCCTTGAAATGTCTAAATTTTGGTCTTGGAAGGTTCAGACAAAACAGAAACAATAAATCTGACAACATAAATATTGACGCTGAAGTTAGAAAGCCAACAGTATGAAAATGGATGTCATATTGAAACAAAGTCTCGATATGAAAGGATAAGACTTTTGGTCTTGACTTTGTAGCTTATATGGTCGATAACGAACCGAGGATAGTTGCTGAAGCATTGTCTACTCCAGATGCATCGCTTTGGAAAGAAACTATTGAGTGTGAAATAGACTCCATCCTGCAAAACCGCACGTGGGAGTTGGTTGATCTTCATCCGGGAAACAAACCGTTGGGATGTAAATGGATGTCAAGATAGCCTTCCTAACTGGTGATTTTGAAGAAGAAATTTATATGGAACAACCCGAGGGGTATGTGGTTCCAGGGCAAGAGAAGAAAGTCTGTCGACTTGTCAAATCTATGTACGGGCTGAAACAAGCTCCGAAGCAATGGCACAAAAAATTTGATAGTACCCTACTGTCGAAGGGTTTCTCCATTAATGAGTGTGACAAATATGTCTACATGAAATGTAACTTTGATTCCTTGACATGTTGATTACAGGAAGTAGTCCTAGCTTGATCCTAGAGACTAAGAACATGTTGAAACAATGTTTCGACATGAAGGATATGGGTGTCACAGATGACATCGTAGAAATTGGGGTTTCTAAGACATCTAACGAACTGGTCTAATTCCAAACTCTTTTGTGAGATAGTTGACAGTCTTGTTGAAGCCACCAATAGATATGAATCATATAATTGATTGGAATCATGGACCACCCATATACCAGGAGTGATATGCGCAGGTCACGCGTAGTTCAATGTAATTTTACACACTACAACCGACCTGATATCGGCTTACAAAGTAGATCCGTTGAACTAAGGTTCACTCTTGATTCTGGAAATGATCGATAGAAGGCGTTAAATCAGATATGACGATATCTGAAATATTCGCTTATCTACAGATTATGATATTCTGGATGTCCAGCAGTTCTGAGAGAACACAGTGATGCAAACTGGACATCGGACATGAAGAACACCAAAGCCACAAGTGAATGTGTATGGTGTGTCTTGGAAAATCCTCTAAGAAAACTTGCATCAACCGATTCATAATGGAATCAGAATTTATCGCTTTAAAAAAAATCATGAGAAGAAGTTGAGTAACTTCACGACTCCTTAGAGGACATCCCTTATTGGGAGAAACCTGTGCCTTTGCAGTTATACATTGTGGCTAGCCGGTCGGCTTCAGAAAAGGCACATATGACGACGTCTGGACATTTCTGTAGGAGACATAAAATCATATGGCTGTTGATCACCACGGGTGTCATTCTCGTTGATTACATCAAATGATAACATAGCATACCCTTTAACTAAGGGACTACCCGAATATCAAGAGTTCTGTCTGTCTAGGGGAATGGGCTTAAAACCCTAACAATACGAACCTTTGCGGTGGTAACCTAACCATACTGACTGGAGATCCCAAGAAATTGGTTCAATGGGAAAACTAAGCTGCAAAAGGTTTAGTTGATCGCTTTGGTGGAAGCAAGAGCACTTCGGATGATGATTTCTGTAAAGAAACATGAATTCAAAGACGTTCCCGCGATAGAAATTAAAGTGCTACTTGCATGGTGAGTAAAGGTTAAGCTTCTAAACCTTTAACGCTCCTCAAACGGTTGAGGTTAATGTTGGGAAAACTTTAAATGATTCCTAACACTTGTGAAGTGGGGTATAGCAGGATACCTTGTAGGAGATCACCTATTTAAGTGCGAGGACAGTCCGCCTCAAATGAACGCACTTAAGAATCCAAGTGTGTCCACTGCCACAACGGACAGAACAATAAGAATGAAAATGAATAAGGGGAGTTATTGTGTTGGTATCATTATCTTGGCTTACACTAAACACTGACGGTTCAAGACATCATGTTCACCGCGCAGTAAGTAAGTCCGGTGGTATTCAACTAGGGAAGGTTCAAAGCGGAAGCTACCTCTCCTGATTCAATATCTTTTCGCTGAAAGATTGATGATGTTTGGCACCCTATGTGCACAAATTCTCTTTCAAGAGGGGATTGTTGGAAATTTAGCTTTTGGTGGGGGTTGCGTCCACCCATCTTTAATGACTTAAACACTCGGGTTTCACATGTTGGAGACTTTGGCTCTTCACTCATGTTTGTTTTCTTCGTCAGAATCAACCTATTTGTTTTGTAGTGTGGATTAGTTGTTGTTTTATCTTGGGAGACTATTGCCCGCTAACGTAAAAGCATATATACGGGGCAATCTTGTCTTAAAGACAGAGAGCCATCTCTCGACTCAGCCACAGTTGTAACAATCTAGATTTGGTGTTTCTTGATTTCAGGTTATCAAGATTCAAGACTCAAGAAGCTGCTGCAATTATAAACTTAATTGTTTGTTTATCCTTTCGAATAGTGCATGTCTGCTTTGTTGGCATTAAATTATTAAAAAACAATAAATTTGAAATTATAATTTTAAAAATAATAAATTTATGTGCTAAGGATTTGAAAAGTTGAACTAAATATTAAATTTAAATTGATCTTTGACGGGAGGCCTTTTCTAGTAGGGGTGTGCAAAAATCGGTTTAACCGATAAATTAAACCAAAAAAATGCTATTGGTTTATTGGTATCGGGTTTTGGGTTAACGATTTTTAAATGATTTTGTCTATTTTTTTATTGGACTATCGGTTCGATTTTCAGTTTTGTGGATTTAGTTAATGGTTAAACCTATAACCCAATAAGATTTTATTCAAATTTTCTTTTTATCCCTAATTATATTAGTGGCTTTAGGTTTTAAATACAAACCCTATTTTCTAAATTCTTACGTCCGTTCTAAGACCCTGTTTTCACAGCGACACTCTTGTTCTCTCAAATTAAGGTTCTCGCCTTTCTGCCTCTCTCGACCTGAAAGAAAACAAGTTTATTTTAGCAATAACGCATTTGAATTTGCTTCTTCTTGTAATTTGTGTAGACTTTTATATATGAAGACAATGTATATATGAACAAATGAAAACAAGAGAAAGTAAAAAAAAAAAACATTTTCTTATAGGTTAAACCGAAAATCGAACCGTTAAGGACCCTAAATTGATAACGAATATCTTATAAGTTTAGTTATCGATTTAGAGTGTTTATAAATCGAAAACCGATAAATTCGGACCGATAATACTTAAAATTGAGCCGACCCGATCGATAATCACCCTTTTTTTCTAGTGCGAGAGAGACTTTGACAAATTAAAGGTTAAACTTCTACTGGAATTTTTTTAAAAGATTTTCTTGGCCATTTGTTCTCTGCTTTTTTGTTAGGTCATGTGAGTATTTGTTGAAAAGTAAATTTGATGGTGGCAAGTCAAGGGAAGGGATAACGGTGGGCTGGCCGTATTTTAATGAGCAAAGATGAAGTACATATTTTTAAATACGTCATTAGAATTAGAGTTTATGAATTTTGAACTTGTCATCTAATTCATAATTATCATAGTTATTGATTCACAATTAAATATTTATATAATTATAATATATTTGCTCATACGAATACAAAATCTAAACAAAAGTTATTGGTTCATTCGAACTCGCAAATTATACCCTACCTTCGCCCCCTGTATATTTCAGTTATAAGGATGAAGTAGGAATGAGGTGTTTTTTTAGTTACTGATCTGGTATTTGGTATGAATTTTGATGTCTAGACTAATTTAGATTAAAATTGCGTAAAATTTAGTAAAGGAAAAGAGCTTATAAGATTTATCTATTTCAAGATTTGAATCTGAGACATCTCGTTAAGGTTATATAAATCCTATTTATTCCACCACAATCTTTGATGATTATCAGGAGTTGTTTGCAAAATGGGATTCGAGAGAGGAAAAGAAGGGTTATAAAGGCGAGAAAAAAAGTAGAATAGAAAAAGATTAAGTGGTAAAACCCGCGTACTTAAACTATCAAAATTGAAAATGGTGTTCTCGTGGTAAGGCGCAAGGGCATATTTATTTCACTCCAAATAAGAATAGATGATAAACAATCAAAAAAACTTTTAGTAAGGGGTGTCTCTACTAAAATATCACTATTTTCTCACTCAAAAATTTTTAGTGGTTATCTCCACTGAATATCAATGAGGAAAATTTAAATAGTAGTGTTTTCACATGAAAAAATGATGAGGTTTTCCAGAGGTTCGATGGAAACTGTTTCTCACAAGTGTTTTCTTAGTGAGATGGTTTGATAGAAATGAAGTGAAAAAATCATGTTTTATAGAACAAATTAACGTGGAAAAAATCATTATTTCTGGTTGTGTGCGCAGAAAACTTTGAAAGATATGTTGGACCGTCTAATAAAGACAAATTAATGTTCGTACCTCTAGCATTTAATTTTAGTATATGCCCAACTTCTCCATAGCTTGTTATATATATCCCATACAAAGGTAGAAAAAAAAACCAAAACACATCACATTATGGTTATATCAAAACCAATTTGCAAAGTAGAAAATCCATGTCTTCGTTTTTGCAACTTATCATCCCTTGGCATACATTCCAACATATTAGAATATCAACTCTCTAAATCAAGAACCCCATTTGAAGTAAACAAATTAAATAAATGTACTATCCGTTCTTCGCTAGCCTCGAATCCTGTCAGTCTTAGGGAAATTTTCCGAGAAAACGGGAGCGCAACCCAAAAAAAAGCTAAGGGGCCTGCGAATTTGTGCCCGTTTTCGCCTTTAGACTTTTTGGAAAGGGCTGCGGTTGTTTATGGAAATTGCACGTCAATTGTGTACAATGATACAAGTTACACATGGTCACAAACTTACACTAGGTGCAAAAAACTGGCTTCTTCAATTTCATCACTCGGTATAAAAAAAGGCGATGTAGTTTCAGTGTTAGCTCCGAATATTCCAGCAATGTACGAGCTTCAATTCGCCGTGCCAATGTCTGGCACGATCCTCAACAACATAAATTTCCGCCTCGATCCGCGTACCCTCTTCGTTTTGCTCCGGCACAGCGAATCAAAGCTTGTATTCGTGGACTATCAAGCGAGTGCGTTAGTCCTCGAAGCGATTTCTCTCTTTCCGCCTAATTTACAACGTCCGAAATTAATCCTCATTGAAGAAAATAGTTGTACACCTTCAATATTGAAAAATGAGTTTTATAATAGTTACGAGAAAGTTGTTGAGGAAGGAGATCAATTATTCAAATGGATCGCTCCAGAGAGCGAGTGGGAGCCCATGACACTGAACTACACTTCTGGGACCACGTACTCCCCAAAGGGTGTACTTCACAGTCACAGAAGTGCGTTTATGATGAGTGTCATGTGCTTAATCGATTGGTGCTTGCCGAAGCAAGCGGTGTACCTTTGGACACTGCCGATTTTTCATGCTAATGGTTGGGGATTTTGTTGGGCTATGGCTGCTGTTGGTGGAACCAATGTGTGTCTCCGCCGTAGTCATGATGCTGCTTCAATATATGATGCTATTCAGCAACACAAGGTAATGTTGATCACTTTGTTAGGGTATAAAATTTGTTTTTTTTAATATTAAGGGTGGTGATAGTGAAACTTGAATACATTTATCTCTGTCTCAAATGATATAATGATAATGATATGACCATCTTGTTTTCAAGCTTAATTTATAAAAGTAAAATATTATTTCATCTATTTTAATTTATATAGTGTTTTTGCTAGACATAAAATTCAAGAAAATAAAAGAAAAATTTTAAAATATGGGGTCTAATATATGACATACATAAATATTTTTTTCGTTATAAACCATCTCATTAAAAATAAAATGAGAGTTCAAAATTATATTATTATAAATAGATATCATTTTTTTGAAATAAACTAAAAAGTAAAAAGTGTTTCTAAAAATAAAAAATGTCAAAATAGGAACCAGAAAAATGTTAAAATAGGAACAAGATTGAATATAAGGTATACACACCGTGACGTAGTTTTTACATCATTAGCTCATACTTATTGCGGCTATAATATCTGTTACTTTCAAGATTACAAATCTCACAAAATAAGTCTTTTTTCTTTTCTCGAAATCTGTGTCCAATTAAAAGGTGTCAATATGACACAGGGAGTACTTAATTACTATATGTATTTTCAATAACATTTCCATAACAGGTCTTCTTGATTATGTGTGTACGATGAACTCAAACTCAATATTTTTGCTTGATTTGATACCATGTTAAAAATATGACCATCTTACTTACATATTTCATGTGTTAAAGAAAATACATTATTAAATATTGGGCCTATGTATCGGTACAGTGTATTTATATTTATTTCTTTACACGACTAGTTATTTAACGTGTTACATCAAGTTACTTTTCATTTATTCTAAATTATCAATTAATGATATTAATTAATGTTATAGAACATAATCTCTTACTAATAATTATTTAATCTTGTCTTCTTCAATAGGTAACTCACATGTGTGGTGCCCTAGTAGTGCACCACCGGCCCTTGCCCTAGATAGGACTCTCCATATTCATTTTTAATCTTTAATTTCTTTTCTAATTCTCAAAATACTTCTCCAAATAGAACTTCGAAGTCTTTTTCCTTCCATTTTCATCGTCTGTTATTCGCCTTATACAGACACTTTTTAATTTATAAATTTTATAAATATTTTTAAGGACATATTTGTCATTTAATACCAACATTATTTTTTGCACTTTATTCTATCAAACACATTAATTGTGTATTACCTGTTTTAGCATTTTCACCCAACAACATAATTGTTTATTTATAAAATAAATTTCAGTATTAAAAAATATTTTTAAAGCACTTAACGTTTATCAGCTACTTTCAATCATCCAATCCAAACGGGCTCTATGTCGTCAACAGGTAACTCACATGTGTGGTGCACCAGTAGTGCTCAACATGCTATCAACCTATCCAAAGAGGAAACCCCTTGATTCCCCTGTCCACCTACTAACCGCTGGAGCGCCGCCTCCGGCCGCCGTCCTCGACCGGACGGAATCTTTAGGGTTTGTAATAAGTCATGGTTATGGACTGACGGAGACAGGAGGGCCAGCAGTGACATGTGCATGGAAACAAGAATGGAATCATTTGACAAATTCAGAAAGAGCAACACTCAAGTCAAGACAAGGTGTGAGGATGGTAGGATTTACTGAAGTTGATGTAGTGGACCCTGAAACTGGCACCAGCATAGAGAGAAATGGAATGACAATTGGAGAAATCGTTTTGAGAGGAGGTACGCGTCTGACCAATCTTATTTTCTGTCGTTAAAGTAGAGAACAGAATCAAGAATTTTCTTTCTTCATTATCAATCGAACATATACATACGTTAATATTAATAATTGTATGTTGTTTTTTATGTATCCTTATTTGATCTGTATGGAGTTGAAAAAAATATGTAAAGATTTTGAAACTTACAATATTAAATACGCAATTAGACTTTTGAAACATATAATTTTAAACATAGAGTAATATTTATCGATATGCAGAGATAAATCTCGAATTTGAACCTTATGAATTTTGTATTCTAGGATAGTTACTTAAGTGCTAGTAATTAGGTTATATATTTTATTTTTGTATATATTTAGTGATTTTTTACATACATATACATAATTTGGACGAACATTACTCGATTATGCTGAACCTGTAACTAAGTGCCATCTCCTCCCCGGTTTGTGTGACTATAAAAACTTGTTATGAATAACGGTAAAATGAGAAAAACTTAAGTTAAATTTTATGTAATTTTCTAAAAAACAATCATTTTAGAAGCACAAAAGTAGGGTCACATATACCGAAAGGGATGGAGTATTTGTTCTGATAAAATGTTTGATCTAAATTAATTAAAAGTGGTTCAGTAAAGTTCAAGATTAAATAGACTAAGACACTTCATAAAGAGGAAGATCAATAGCCACAACACTTGGAAAATTTCATCCGTTCTCATGAATTCAGTTTCGCTTCAAGATTTTGCTTATATTTTTTTATCACTATAATCTATAGTGATAAAAAAAATATAGCCACGAATTTCGTCTCTAATCTATCGTTAAATTGCTCGTAGTTAATAGATTTTTTTGATAATTTATCGCTAAATAGGACTAGCAATGGATTTTCATAATTAGCTACAGAATTCATACGTCGATAATTTCTAATTTTTTTTAGTAGTGAATTTTCATCCAAAGTTTTATTCTCAACAGGTAGTGTAATGCTAGGATACCTTAAAGACCCTGAAGGAACATCAAAATGCATGAAGAATGATGGATGGTTCTACACAGGAGATGTGGGAGTTATGCACTCGGATGGATACTTAGAAGTCAAGGACAGATTGAAAGATGTAATAATTTGTGGAGGGGAGAACATAAGCAGCGTGGAAGTTGAGTCAATTTTGTACAAGCACCCCGCAGTGAATGAGGCTGCCGTAGTAGCACGGCCGGACAATTATTGGGGCGAGACGCCCTGCGCTTTTGTCAGCTTGAAAATTGATGCACAGAAGGTGACAGAGAAGGAGGTGAGAGAGTTTTGTAAAGAGAATTTGCCACTTTACATGGTGCCAAGAATGGTGGTGATTGAAGAAGAGCTTCCAAAGACTGCGACCGGAAAGATTCAAAAGTATTTGCTCAGGGACAAAGCCAAGGTACTCATGTAGTTTATCAGGCGCAAATTCAGATTAATCGGGTTCAGTTGGTTTTGAATATCAGATGGTAAAAAAAAAGTTATGACGTTCAGTTCTTAGTTAAGGATTCAGACGTAGCTAATAGTTTATATATTAATATTGCTAATGTGTGATTTCAATATATTTATATTTATATGTATGAAGGAAGAGTCACGTGCACCCATGTTCCCCTCGCTAAATCATATATAGTAATGTTGTATCTCTTCAAAACTACTTAAATATCTATAAGTGTACTTCAGTACTTGGTCAACTAATCCTATACTGTAATAGTTATTTAGTGTATCTCTACAACTAAGATTAAGGGTTCTACTCCCATGTTTATCTTGTGTTTTATTTAAGAACCTTTTTTTTTTCCTTACGTACTTTCTTTCTACACTTGGTTTGTTCTTTCGAAATCTCCAAGTCTAATATATTGAAATCTCTATTCTTCTTTTGTAATTGTAAGATTTTATATAATCAAACTAAATACTTGCATCAAATTTAGCAGCATTGGGGTTGAACTGATTCATACATTCTCGGCATGAAGTATAAATATATATATGAAAAAATACAAAGTCCAAATAAAAAATTGACCCTATAACTTAAAATGTAATGAATTTACTAGCAACAATCTAAAGGTTGAACCCGTCAATAAATTCTGAATTCGCCTATTCACGATAGTGCACTTATCTTTTTGAAATCCTAAACCCATCCCTAATTAGGAGAGAAGTAAAAACAAGCAAAAAAATGCTACAACATATGGTTTCTAAGAAGGAATTGAGAGAGATTCATAGAGAATTTGCCACTTTACATGGTGCCAAGAACAATTGTTATTGAAGAAGAGCTTCCATAGACTGGGAAGATTCAAAACTATTTGCTTGGGAACTGACATTGGCGTAAATCCAGATTAGTTAGATTCAATTAATGGTTTATCCAATATCGTATAGTTTCAATTCTTAGCAACGCGTTCAAATGTCACTAAGAATTTAAATATCAATATTGCTAATGTGCGGTTTCAATATATATATATATATATATATATATATATATATATATATATATATATATATATATATATATATATATATATATAAGCATTTAGAAGAGATGACCGATATATTTCAACATAAGTCATGAGTTCGAGTTTCATCATCATCCATTATACAAAAAATTCACGCATTTTGATCATAAAAAAATCAAGCCCCGTGAACAATGGCGGGTTTATTAAATTCAAATTGATGTAAAAACTTATAAACTTCAAATTTTGAATCTCTATCCCAGTAAAGGGATAAGAATAAGCAAAAAACCCTACCACATGGTTTCTAAGAACATGACCAAGTTTGTGTAAGTTTGGCATGTAACTTTACAGCATGATCGCGGTCCCTACAATAATATATATCGTGATAATGTCATAAAATTTATTTTGCTTTACAAAATAAAAAGTATTGCACCTAATTCAATTTGATTGGATCATCACACGTACGCAATGAAGATTTTACGGTTGGTCATAATATTTGAAGTGACTCATACTGAAGAGGAAATTGTCCACATACAAGAATGTGTGATTTTGAAACATTCAACAAATAATCTCAAGACTCCACCTAGGTGGAGTGTTCCAAGATTTAATTTTTATCACTTCCTCGTTTAACTTTTCGTGATATATTGCTTTATTAGTTAGTATCAAAATGAATTTTAAAGTGATTATTTTATCTTTTATGTTATGTGTTTGTATTTGCTGGGCTAAAGCAGTTTATAGATATTCTTAATATAATGTAATATTAATTGTTTTGATCAAACTCGCACATTTTTTTTCAAAAGTTGTCGCACCATTAAGAATATCATTTTACGTTATATGTAGCTTTTTCAGTTATTAATATGAAATTTTATTCACACATTAACAATCTTTCACTCGGACTAGGTTTCACATCATCTTATTGATTTTTATGAGGATTAACTATGTGTCACACATATCAACTTAGTATTTATGACCACCAATCAATTTGTTTCTTTTTTGTGTATATATCTTCAAAAGCTACAGGTAAAGGTAGCATATTTACATGTAGACGGGCAAAGGCACCAAGTCGAGCCCCACGCCATCACTTCATCATGTCAATACTCGTCTCATTGAACTATTGACACCTCTAATACTAGTTGTTAGGCAAAGCATCCCAAAGCCACTTTTCACATAGTGTGATATTGTTAGCTTTGGGCCAAATCGAGAATGATTTGCAAAAGGTAAAAGTATCATCACGCCTCATTTGTAGGTTCTTTTTTTCCACCTACCAATGTAGAATTTTGTTCGCACACAAACAATATCCGCATATATATATATTAGGGATAAGGTTCAAATATGTCATTAAACTTTGTGAAATGGTTTAAATTTTATCTGTTAATAGTTGGAGTCAAATGTATACCCTTGACATTATAATATTGGTCCAAATATGTCTTTATTTACTAACGACATAAGCTTTCCGACACATGACCATTTTCACTCCCCGAACTATGAAAATGGACCAATTTTTCCCCTTGACTTTGTGAAATTTTACAAATTTCATTTTACTCGACCACCATCGATCATCACTCTAGATCGATGACCACCATAATAATTGATTCTCTCCACTCTAAGAAGCCAGCTCAAAAACCACGATTTTTCTCACACTTCTATTTATACTATATATATATTAAGTCTATTACTACACTTAATTATGTATAGCTTCCTTTTCTTGGTTTGCACACGACTCAATAATACCCACATACATACTATGATATATTTAAATCTACAAAACTCAAAAATCTTTCTTTGTACCCTATAAAATATGTCACATCAATCTTCTATCTATAGAATAGGAAAGGCAAAACAAGGATATGATGACAAGTGTCATCACCAAAAAAATCTCAAATTAAAAATAAAAAAAAACAGTTAGCAAAATTATTAATAAATAAAAAACCGCAAGGAACAAAACAGTTATCAAATTAATTAATAAAAAAATGGAAGGTGCAAAACAGTTAGCAAAATTCTTAAAAATTGCAAGGTACAATAAATGCAACGAGTTATTCTCAACAAAAAATAAAAAACTGCAAGGAGCAAAATAAAAACAAAAACCTGCAGGGGTAAAAAAAAATTGCAAGGAGCAGATTAAAAAAAAAACAAAAAACCTGCAAGGCTAAAAAAAACAATTGCAAGGAGCGAATAAAAAACCCTACGAAATTCAAAAACCAACCAACATTACCAGTCGTTTTCCATTCATGTTTTTGCAAACAATAAAACCACAACAAATTAAAAAAATTGGAAAATTCAAATACCAACGTGGGATGATTGTACCGAATGAATTCAAACAAGAAATACCATTTTTCATTAAGATGATTTTATAAGATTCAAAGGTAACAGTAGATGATACTACTTTGTTTGTCTACCTTCATCATTCTTCTCTTTTTTCTAAATTTTGATAAGCCTTCTCTTTATAATCTTAGAATCGTTTGAATCATTCTTGATAAAACACTCCTGTTTATGGTTAATGTTCAGGAATCCAATATTACAAAACAGGACGAAGTCTACACTGTTATTAAGTTTACTGATAATGAGGATCTTCTATAGGATTACGGCTACTTTTCAGTCCAAGACACTATCACTGTAGGTGTTCTTCACTAACAAAGCTCATTATGCATTAATGACTAAATTTAAATATAAACCATCTTCATAGGATGATTGTTTAATTTATGGTGTTTCCCTGTATAACAGGATCCACAGTTTCATGATGGACAAAGCTTTGGTGGAGAGAAGGTTTCCCAGGTAATTTTCATGAAATTAATTAACTGAAAAATGGGACAGTTGGTGGAGAGAAAATTTTAACTGAATTTATTAGTTGTGTTGCTGTGTGAATTCACTTTGTCAAAACAATTACTCTGTTATGCGTATTTTTATTTTGTTTAAAGAGCTATGTTTAGTGTAGTTTTGTAAATATCGATATTTTCGGTTTATAGCTGCTGAATTTAGTCCATTGTGATTGTGCTGAATTTAGTCCGCTGAGTTTACCTAAACTAATCTAAGTAGCGGAAGCCAAAGTAATGAACGATACAAACCCAACATCTCCACACAATGTCATGGAGCATCTAGGACTGTCCATCGGTGACATTGTATTTCCAACTGTTCGAAAACATGTATGATTCGGTAGTTCTATTGGTGCTTCAACTAATTGACAATTTTGTATTTGTAGCTTGGATAGAGAAATATTTGGGTATGTGCTCCTTATAAAAATGAGAAATTTTTTGGAACATACATCATCTACATGTTTCTAAACCCTTTTGTATAAAAAATCATATGTTTTTTTTTTTGTTGGATTGTGTGGCCGAAAGTCAGTTGATTTCTTCTTTACAAACTCCCATCAAGAAAAGCATATTAGAAAGTGGATCATCCGTGCTAGAAGTGGATCATATTATTCATACGTAGGTTCTTTTTTTCCACCTAGCAATGTAGAATTTTGTTCGCACACAAACAATATCCGCATATATATATATATATATATATATATATATATATATATATATATATATATATATAGGGATAAGGTTCAAATATGTCATTAAACTTTGTGAAATGGTTTAAAATTTATCTGTTAATAGTTGGAGTCAAATGTATACCCTTGACATTATAATATTGGTCCAAATATGTCTTTATTTACTAACGACATAAGCTTTCCGACACATGACCATTTTCACTCCCCGAACTAAGGGTGGCCATGCGGGCCGGCTCGGGTCCGGCGGGGCCGGTCCGGCGGGGTCGGGGTCGGGGCGGGACGATCCGGGGGTCGGGATCGGGCCTAGCGGGGTCGGGTCCGGCGGGACTGCTCCGGCCGTCCCCGATCCCGATCCCGTCGGTATCGGGGCGGGGCGGGCTCGGGTCGGGGCGGGGCGAGCTCTTTTCCTTTTTTTTTTTTTTTTAAATAACATATGTATAAAAAAAAACTCAATAAATAAAACAAGATAGTGTAATAAAAACATCCCAAGGTCGTTTTTGTGCCTCTTATATTATTTAATAGACATATGATTTTTTTGTAATACAAATACAATTGTCTAAAATCTAAATTGCAACTTTATGGTGTTGTCCAAAAGTTGCAAATTACATAATAAAATTGCAATTAAAAAAATTACATTTTCAAAAAAATCTGTTCTAATTGCTTGATGATTTCATGTGGTTCTTCGGTTGGAATAGGTATTTGTTGGTCAAATTGATCCACGTCGCTTCCACTACCTTCGGTTAAGATTTCGTTGTAGTTTTCATCATCTTCTTCGTTGATCTCCGGTTGACCGCACCTTCTCCGCTCCGCTCGTATCCAATCTCTCGAATAATACCGCAATTTCCAAGTCCGTCTCCGCCAATGAGTGTCCGTGGTCTCCTATTTGATATCTCGCTCGCAGAAAAAGCGCTTTCCGACGCAGCTTGACGACGCTTGAATGTTCAAAACATCTCGAGCCATCATTGAAAGTGTCGGAAAGGTCTTCTCATTCCCCCTCCAAAGATTTCAAAGTCTTCTTGTCCATCTTCATTGATAACTTCTTGATACGGTACGAAACCCCGCAAAACAAAAATATCCAACTCGCTAATTTGGTTAGTAGAGGTACGGCCGCACATTCTATTTCGAGGCTTTCAATACTAGCCGCGTAAAACGAAGATGTCTTTTGTGAGGTTGTGTTGAAGATGAAGAAGATGGTATGGTAGCCGGTACGTTACTAGCATTTTCTTGTTGATAAAATCTATATATATTTTTGCGGTGGTGTTCTACGCTATTCAACACTTCTTCTTTAGTTTGTTCAATAGGTGGTGGGTGATTTAGATTTTTGGGACTTGGAGGTGGTAGTACTTCTATACAATCGTAAATAGTTTCAATTAGTGATTTAGTACCGTCTATTTTAATAGTAGGATTTAATACAGAACCAATAATATAAATAGAAGGAATAGGAATAAAATATTTTTTTATTTTGACAAACATTTTTTTAATAGCTGCCTTATAAGCTTGGTTTTTCCATATATTCACTAAGTAATAAAAATATTAGAGTTATATAAAATAACATAGTTGAAATAGTAGGATAATATATACCGGAAAATTCTTTTGTTGCTTGAAAAAATTTCTCTAAAAATACAATAAGTTCGGAAATTTTTTCCCAATCACTATCTAAAATCATATCAAATGGCTTTTTATTATGAGAGTTAAAAAATAAAGTTATAGGTAATTTATAGTCATAAGCAACAAGGAGTTGCTCGTATAAAGAATTCCACCTAGTGGATACTTCTTGTGGAATTCTTCTAAAAGGTAGTCCACAATCATGACAAATTTTTTTATATTCTTTTCTACGTTGTACTTTATTACTTTTAAAAATAAAGTTTATAGCAAATTGTATTTTACTAAGAATGTCTTCAAAAAGTGATGAGACCATCCTTTACAATTAAGTTATATATGTGGCACGCGCATTTTATATGAAAATGGTCCGGAAAAGATGGAGCTAAACTATTTTTTAACATTGTAATTGCGTAATTGTTATTAGAAGCGTTATCTAATGTAATAGTCATAATTTTATCGGTAATTCCGTAATAATCGCACACTTGATAAATATTTTCTGCAATAAAAGTACCGGTGTGCCTATCATCTATATATCTATACGCTAAAATACGTTTTTGCATAGACCATTTATAATCTATCCAATGACAAGTTACGGTTAAATAATCATGGCCGTTAGTACTACGACCTATATCGTACGTGATAGATACTTTGCCATTAAAATGATATAATGAAAAACGTAAATATTGTTGATATTCATGCGCAAATTTAAATACATCTCTCTTAACAAGCTTGACCTAGGAAAACCGTTAAAAGCAGGATTATATATATCTCTAATGTAATGAATAAAACCGGAGATGAAGGAAATGAAAAAGGCAAACCCTCCACAAGAACTAATTTTGATATTGCTTCCCTATCTCTATGTTTGTTGTATTTAGAGCCTACAATTCCCCCCGTCATAGGGTTAATTTGACCCCGTACTTGGTCCGGGACGATCGTATGTGAACCTTGTTCCGATGGAGCGGCCGTTTGCGCACCCGGTTTTGAAGCCCGGTATTGGGCATACCTAGCCGGATGAGCACTTACTACGTGTCTAATTAAACCCCCGTCCCACCGTGACCTTTTCCGCTTTTAAATTTTAAAACATTTTTACAAATTTTACATATGGCTACTTGATTCTCTACGTCCCTATCAAAAAATGTCCATGCATCCGATTTTAATGGTCGTTTTGTTGGACCTCGTCTCATACTAGGGGGAATAGGAGGTATTTCGGTTGAAGGTGCACTAGTGGGCGTGTTGTCATCAATATTAGTGGGTGTATCGTCTAGATCATCGTCTAAATTAAAGTCTTCTTGAGTTCCGTAAAATAACTCCTCGTCTAAATCTAATGGTATTGTAGGAAAATGTTGAGTATCAACAAAATCATCCCGTGTAGGAATAAGATGACTAGAAGAAGTACCCTTGCCCCGATTGCCCCTACTAGAAGAAGTCTTACCCTTACCCTTAAACATACCTCTAATTCCTTCCATTTTAATTATATGCTAACAAATAATTAAAGTAAATGAAATTAAGTGCGCTAAATAAAATAAACAGACAATAATAATTTAATGAAGGAACGAATGTACCAAACGCCGACGTAACGTCGACGTGTAATCGAGAGGTTGAAAATTGAAACTTTGCTCGATGGAAGATCCTCAAGCTAGTTGCCAACTTCACTCCCAATTCCCAAATGAATTAATAAAATTGAATATTTAGCAAACAATGTAGAGAGATATATTGAGAAATTAGAGAGATTGTAGGAAGATTTGTGAGAAAGATGAAGAGAAAATGAGTTATTTATAGTTGAAAAATTGGGTTAAAGTGTAAATATAATAACTTATGGGTTAAAAATAAATATTAAGGGGTAGGGGGGTTGGGGGAGGGGGGCCTAAAATGGCCGTTGGCCAACGGCCATAATCTAGGGGGTTGGGGGAGGGGGGGGCCTAAAATGGCCGTTGGCCAACGGCCATAATCTAAAATGGCCGTTGGTGCAACGGCTATTTTTGCAAAGGTAAGGTCGGGGTCGGGGTCGGGGTCGGGACGGGCTCGGGGCGGTCTCGGTCCGGCGGGCCCGGGGCGGGCTCGGGTCCGGCGGGACGAGACATCGTCCCGTCCCGAGTTCGAGTCCCGCCCCGTTAATTTTTTTTTTTTTTTAGAGCGGGGTCGGGTCGGGACCGGGCTGGGGTCGGGACGGGGTCGGGACGGGGTCGGGTCGTCCCGGCCCACTGGCCAGCCCTACCCTGAACTATGAAAATGGTCCAATTTTTCCCATTGACTTTGTGAAATTTTACAAATTTCATTTTTCTCTATCACCATCCATCATCACTCTAGATCGATCACCGCCATAATAATTGATTCTCTCCACTCTAAGAAGCCCGCTCAAAAACCACGATTTTTCTCACTTCTGTTTATACTATATATTAAGTCTATTACCACAAGCATAGTGTCTTAAACTCTATATTTGCATTGTAGAAAGCATGTGATTAAAACAAGTTATCAAGTTAATGATCTGATTGGTAAATTTATTAATCCACTTTCTTTGCATATTTCAAAAGCCCTCAATCTTTATAGAAAAAGAACTCCATCTGCTGTGCTTGATGTCTTTTACATCTTTCCACTCAGTTTTATCAGTTGAAGAGTTTTGGGAGAGGAAAAATCAACAAGATCCAGCTGTGCCAAAAAGCAAATGGTGCCCTCTGTCTTCCATCTTCTAATGACAAACTATTAAGTATAGGAAGGTAAACTATTGATTGACTCACTTCTATATTGATTCTTTGGGGGTATTAATGCTTTGTAGATAATTGACCCATAAATAAAATGCACTGGTAGATTTCTATAACTGTTTTGCCAGTTTTAAGTCTAGAATTTTTTGAAAGAAATAATCCCCTTGATTATTTTCATTAATTGAATGGCTATATATACAAATTATATATTTCCATAATAGGAAAATCTTTTTCCTATTCTACTTCTAAATCCTTATTCTACCATAATTCTAACTATACAATTATGGTAAGTGTATAACACTAATTAAGGTATCATTTATATTACAATATACTATAAATATATATACCATATATACAATATCCTAATGTTACTTGGATTTTGCAGACTAGAGAGGCCCAATTCTGCTGGACTTGGCCGAAAGCCCACTGCCTTGATTCACTTCTGCTTTGCTGTTCAGCCCATGGCCGAAAGCCCACCGCCTTGTTTCACCGTCTGCTTCGCTTTGATTTTCAGCCCATGGTCGAAAGCCCACCGCCTTGATTCACTTCGTCGCTTTCTTTCATTTACCCCATCGCTTTAATCCGTGATATATATGTGATATACACCGTTGTATATTCAAAGGTGTATATCACATGTATATTGCTCTGTTTAACACACCCCCGCAACATAGCGGGCGGTTTTCGAACACCGAGATCGTCCCTAAAATCTTTAAAGAGAACCGTTGGTAGACCCTTTGTAAAGATGTCGCAATTTGATAACGAGACCGGACATGGCATACGCGAACTTGACCCTTTGCAACCTTTTCACGGACAAAGTGAATGTCCATTTCGATATGCTTGGTGCGTTGGTGTTGAACGGAGTTACCTGAAAGGTAGATGGCACTGATGTTATCGCAATATACCAAGGTTGCCTTCTGAATGGGACAATGAAGTTCCAAAAGCAAATTACGTAGCCAACATGATTCGGAGACCACATTCGCTACCCCTCGATATTCTCTCTCTCGCACTTGAGCGTGATAGAGTTGCCTGACGCTTTGCCGACCAGGAGACTAAGTTGTTGCCAAGGAACATACAATAGCCAGAAGTTGACCATCTGGTGTCAGGGCAACCACCCCAATCAACATCCGTGTAAGAGACAAGTGTGGATGTGGATGAAGGATACAAGTGCAACCCATAGTCCAGTGTCCCCTGAATATACCGAATGATGCATTTTATTGCATTCATGTGCTTAACTCTGGGATCATGCATGAATAAACACACCTGCTGAACCGCATACGTAATATCTGGTCTGGTAAATGTAAGATACTGGAGGGCCCCTGCAAGACCGCGATAGCGGGTCGGGTCCTCGTATGGTGCACTTCGCCGCGGCACTCGCCTTTGGGTTTGCATCAACCGGTGTGGAAGTGGACTTACGGGATGACATCCCAGCCTCTCGATGATCTCGGCGATACTTCCGTTGAGACAGAAACAAGCCACCTGAATGACGCTTGACGGCAATCCCCAAAATATAACTCAACGACCCTAAGTCCTTCATAGCAAATTCAGAACTGAGCATGGCCATAATAGACTGGCGCAAAGCATCGGAGGAGGCAGTCAAGATGATATCATCCACATATAACAGAATATAGGCCAATGACGAACCACGGCGGTAGATGAACAAAGAATTATCTGACCTGCTGTGAGTGAACCCAATAGTCGAAACAAAATCAGCAAATCGTGTATACCAGGCACGTGGAGATTGATTAAGCCCATATAATGACTTTTTCAACAAACAGACATGATGAGGGCGGTTGGGATCCCTGAAACCCAACGGCCGATGCATATAGATCGTTTCCTTGAGATCTCCATGTAGAAAAGCATTCTTGACATCCAACTGATGAATCGGCCAAGTCTTTGAAAGAGCCAAGCTAAGTACAGTGCGAATGGTAGCCGGTTTGACCATCGGACTAAACGTCTCACCACAATCAATACCAACCTGCTGAGTCTTACCATCACCAACAAGTCGCGCCTTATGCCGAGCAAAGGACCCATCTGAATTCTCCTTATGAGCAAAAATCCACATAGACCTGATAATATTAATACCATATGGACGGGCACCAACTCCCACATCTTATTATCAATAAGAGCATTATATTCATCAGTCATAGCAATTTTCCAATTAGGGTCATTTAATGCGGACACAGGATTGCGGGGCAAGGGGGATTTAGAGACATCAGAATGTAAATTAAAATGTCTTTTAGGTGTAAAAATACCCCGCTGACTACGAGTGACCGGTCTATGACTCAAGGAAGAATTAAGGGAATTTTGGGAATTTTCTCGGGCGCGGGGACGGACCGGCCGCAAAGCGTGGGCCCGCCGCCCAAATCGGTAATCGCCGGAATCGGCTTGGACCGGGCCCGAAATTGGGCCGGACCGGCCCAATAGCCGGAACTGTTCCAGTGGTTGTATTTTCTAGGCGTGACGGTACTGTGGGGCCAGCGGGCAGTGGGCTCGCTGGAGGATTTTGGGTACGGGAGATGTCCGAAAAATTCCGAATAATATACGGGGATATTTGGTCATCCAAAAAATTATATGACTTAGGTTCGGGAGTATGAACTTTCGTAAACGGAAATTGAGTTTCATCAAAAATGACATGACGATTGATTATGATTTTCTTGGAGGATAAATCAAAACACTTATAACCACGATGATTTGACGGATAACCCAAAAACACACACGGGGTAGACCGAGCCTCGAAGTTTGTTAATTGTGGTGGATGGGAATAACGGATAACACAAGCACCCAAAAATCCGAAGGTGAGAATAAGAAGGGTTCTTATTATATAAGATTTTGAGAGGGGAAGAATATGTCGACCTTTAGACGGAATTATGTTAAGAAGGTAAGTGGCCATTTGTAGAGCATGATGCCAAAAATACGGAGGTATGGAGGCATGGATTAGGAGAGTTCGGACAATGTTATTTATGGAACGAATTTTGCGTTCGGCTTTCCCATTTTGTGAAGATGTATGAGGACATGAAAACCGAAAATTTATCCCATGAGTAGCACAAAATTCTCGAAACTCCCTATTGTCATACTCTTTCCCATTATCACATTGAATATTTTTTATTTCTCTTTCGAATTGAGTACGAATGAACGCTCTAAATTTTATGAAGACGGAAAACACTTGTGATTTATTCGCAATTGGAAACGTCCACAAAAATCTAGAATAATCATCTAAAAAGAGAACATAATATCGATGACCCATTGAACTAAGAACAGGAGATATCCATAAGTCGCTATGAATAATGTCAAATGGCATAGAAGTATGAGAATTGGAGTCTACAAATGGCAACTTAACAATTTTTCTAATGAACAAGATCGACAAATTGGAGTACGACTCGTACCCTTACAAGAAATAAAGCTATTTTTATCTAAAACTCGATAAAATAGAAGATCCCGGATGACCCGTACGAGCATGCCACATGGAAGGAGAGATGGTACCGCAAAAGTCGATGGCAAGGTGGACTCGATGGACGGAAATCGGGCATGATAGGATATAGATCCCCCTACTATCACACCTCATGAGATGACTCCCCGTCTTGAAATCCTTCACAGAGAAACCGAAAGGATCAAATTCAACGAAACAAAATTGTCATTTGTGAACTTTCGGACGTACACTAAATTTTTAATCAATTTAGGAGCATGTAAAGTATTTTTCAAGAGGAGTGGTGGATTGGGGGAGACAACGTTTTCTCGACCATACCCTAGAATTGGAATAGAATCGCCATTACCAATAATTATCCCCCGAGGGGTGCTCAAATTGGAATAAGATGAGAGAGTACCCGAGTCGGAAGTCATATGAGTAGTGGCCCCGTGTCCATGTACCAATTTTGGTCCGGTTGAGTCAATCCTAACGTGTGCATCGCGGCCTCGATATCGGTCCGAGTAGGGCCTCGATGCATGATGGGCTTGCGGAGGTCGGGGCCCAAGAACTCCCCGGCCGTGCTTGGACCCGGCCCATAATCGCTACCACCGCCGCCGTCGGGCCACCGGCCGGGGCCGCCACCGCCGGGTATTGGGCACGGATGTTGGCCACCCCACCGGCCGCCGGAATTCCCTGCCGCCGCTTGTATGGGCTGCCGGCCCACGGTCCACTACTATGCTCCATCGCCATGGGCCCCACCGCCGGGCCCATGGGGGTGGTGGGCCAATATTCATTGGATAGGACCCACCGACGTTTTGCCGACTACCTAACCTCCACCATTACCACCGCGTTTGCCCCCGCGGTTTTTGTTATTATTCTTGCGATTATTCTTGCCGCCACCATTATGGTTTTGGCCCGAATTATTAACAAAACCTGAAGGATTAGGAGAGGACGCCATCATGACAACTGGGCTTCCTCCGGTAGCCGCCTTTTTAGCCAAACCGGCTTCTTCCAACGTCAGCATGGAGCGGGCTTGATGAAAGTCGGGAAGAGGGTTGCTTTGGCGAAGGAGAGTTCCAACACCATTATAGGCCTCCGAAAGACCGGCAACCAACTGTAGAACTAGACGATTATTTGTTACCGGTGCGCCAACATTACGGAGTTGATCCGCCAATTCCTTTAGTTTCTTGCAATATGCAGAAACGTTCGAAAATACATCCATTCGAACGAGAGAGAATTCCTGCTCGAGTGTGACGACACGGGAATGTTGGTTGTCTTGGAATATGTCACGCAATCTATTCCATGCAGCCATAGCCGTGGTATCTGGCTCCATAATCGTCTGTAGAAGGTCCACTGAAATAGTGGCGTATATCCACCGAAGAACGGTAGCATCAAGTGTAATCCATAGCTCAGGATCCTCCGCAGGACGGGGTCTAGCGGGAGGAATAATGTGATAAGAACTTGATAAGATATAGCGTGAATTTTAAACAACTCTGCCCACGTTGCATATTGAACGTTTTCCATCTCAAGGACAATAGGGACACTTAGCTTGATATTGGAAACCGTGAGGGCAGGGTGAAAATTGTTCTTAGACATATTTGAAAGAACAAAGAAGGAGGATAAATTTAAGAGAGGTTTTTGAGAGCGGAAGACGAGATATTTGGAGAGAAAAACCCGAGGGAGGGGGGGTTCTAGGCCAAGGAGGCAAAAGTTTGAGAGAAGAAAACTTTTGTTTAGACCTAGTCTCTTGATACCATGAAAGAAATAATCCCCTTGATTATTTTCATTAATTGAATGGCTATATATACAAGTTACATATTTCCATAATAGGAAAATCATTTTCCTATTCTACTTCTAAATCCTTATTCTACCATAATTCTAACTATACAATTATGGTAAGTGTATAACACTAATTAAGGTATCATTTATATTACAATATACTATAAATATATATACCATATATACAATATCCTAATGTTACTTGGATTTTGCAGACTAGAGAGGCCCAATTCTTCTGGACTTGGCCGAAAGCTCACTGCCTTGATTCACTGGTGCTTTGCTGTTCAGCCCATGGCCGAAAGCCCACTGCCTTGTTTCACTGCTGCTTCTTTGATTTTCAGCCCATGGTCGAAAGCCCACTGCCTTGATTCACTGCTTCTTTGTTGTTCAGCCCACTGCTTTAATCCAGTGATATATATGTGATATACACTGCTGTATATTTAGTGTATATCACATGTATATTGCTCTGTTTAACATTTTTTAAACTGATTTCGAATATCTTTTTCAAACTCTTATATATAGAGATTAGAAAATAAGGATGTTTTAGAGGAAAAAAACTATTCCTAACAAACTGATATGATATTTATGTCCTCCAAAAAAAAAAGAGGATAGAATGAGATAGAATTCTACACTAAAATTTCAGGAAGGATATTTACGGTACATATCACGATGGATCTTGAGGTACTCTAATAGTTATACGCTTGCCGTATCGGGCGCCCCTACTCGCCGTCGCCGTTTGATGTTAGACATAAGGCACTCTTTGGGGCCATTTTAGGTAATGGACTAAGTATGACTGTTGCATTTCCTAATAACATAGACGTAGACTTATAATTTGCCTTCGCCAGGGAGAAATCAATTCTATTTTCAGGCAACCTCATTTCTTTGTGAATGCTCCGCTTTTCTCTTTGTCGCGCTACTTCCGCTAGCAACCGGCTTCAGATTCTCCTTAAGGCACCGTGTTGAGTAGAGATTTGAATAGAAACTCTATTTTGGGGCTCAATGTTGCTGGACGCTACCTGCACTTATCTGTTCTGATCGTTTAGCCACTCTTTCTAAGAGACAGGACTGTAAATAGAAAACATCCCCTGGTTCTTGATCGCCTCATTCGGGTGTTGATGTAGCTAAAGTCTCTCTGATTGATGTATATTTAAGATAAATCCTATCTTTGTGAATCGTACTGTGCTCCATTCGGGTTGTAGATTTCTTTTGTTTTGTTCTATTCTTTGTATTTTATTTTATAAAGATCCTTGCAGGCCTACGACCCAGGCCTTTAATATGGTATCAGAGTCATGGATTCAAAAGAGTATATCCAGACAGTATTTTAATTCATAATGAATATTTTTTAAAATTATAAACATTATGTTAAGAATGCTTGATCGAAAGAGTATGAACTTGCACAACAGCTAGATGCTTTAAACAAATGGACAATTCATTTTGTTGCAACTAAGAAATTTATAATTTCGGCATATTTGAAAATTTGCGAAATCGTCAAGTCATAAAAACGATTGAAGAATCTGTCCAGATGGATAATTAGAAAAAGTACAAGCTTTTCCTTGTCTTATGATTGCCAACCCAAATTGGGGAAATCATTGAGACGGATGCCTCAGATATTGGTTATAGTGGTATTCTCAAATAGATAAACCCCCAAATCGAACAAGATATTCTCAAACAAATAAACCCCCAAGACCCAGGGTACGTCGCATTACAGATTATCCAGATGCTTCAGTAGGAGGAGACTCGGAGTACTTCTCAGTGATGATGGGGTTGCACCGGGATCAAATCTTAGCCCATTCTTATTTGCCTTGGTGATGGATGGACTGACACGACAAATTCAAGGGGAGGTGCCATAGTGTATGTTATTCGTAGACGACATAGTCCTAATTGATGACACTCGCAGCGGAGTGAACGCTAAGCTAGATGTTTGGAGACAGACTCTAGAATCTAAAGGGTTCAGGCTGATTAGGACCAAGATAGAATACTTAGAGTGCAAGTTCAGTAACGGGAGCGACTTTGAGACAGTAGGGGAGGTGAGGCTTGGTACTCAGGTCATTCCAAAGAAAGAAAGCTTTAAGTACCTCGGGTCTACTATATAAGGGAATGGAGAGATTGATGACGATGTCACGCATCGTATTGGGGCTGGGTGGATGAGATGGAGGCTCGCATCTGGAGTCTTGTGTGATAAAAATGTTCCACCAAAACTTAAAGGCAAGTTCTATAGGGTGGTGGTTAGACCAACTATGTTGTATGGGGCAGAATGTTGGCCAGTCAAGACTTCACACATCCAAAAAGATGAAAGTTACGAGATGGATGTGTGGGCATACAAAGAGGGATAAGATTAGAAATGATGATATCGGGGAAAGAGTGGGAGTGGCCTCGGTGGAGGATAAGATGCGGGAAGCGAGGTTGAGATGGTTTGGGCATGTGTAGAGGAGAGACATAAATGCCCTATTGGCTATGGACGGATTCAGGAGGGGTAGAGGTAGGCCGAAGAAGTATTGGGGAGAGGTGATTATACGGGATATGGCGCAGGTGCAGCTTCCTGAGGACATGACGTTAGATAGGGGGTTGTGGAGGACGCAGATTAGGATAGTAGGTAGTCGAGCGTAGTCCTACGTACGCATACAAACTGGTAGTGTAGTGTTGTTATTGTAGGCCCGCTTTGCCTATCATACTAATAGGCGCGGTATTACCTTATAGTTCCTCGTAGTTTGATTTCTACTGCTATGTGTTATTTAGTGTACTTTGTTTATCTAATTTACATGCGGTAGTTACTGCTTCTTTTTTCTGAATGCGCTATCATAGCTTATTCGTTTTTTGTACTAGCATTTTCATACTGCTTTAAATTTCTTCTCCGGGTCTGACTGTTTCTCTTGTCTTGCCTTGCTTGCCTTGCTTATGCTTATGCTTATACTTTGTCTTAAGTCGAGGGTCTCTCGAAAACAGTCGTTCTACCTACCAAGGTAAGGTCTGCGTACACTCTACCCTCCTCAGACCCCACGTTGTGGGATTTCACTGGGTATGTTGTTGTTGTTGTTGTTGTTGTTATTTTTCAGTTGTGTTTTAGTTTTCGAAAAATACATTTTGGGGAATTGGGTACTTAACATGTAGAAACGAGAACAACGCCTTATTAGTTTAATAATTGCTTAGTTTAACAAGACCCATCAATCAAAAGTTACATAAGAAGTTCAGCAACTTATAAATAGTTATACAGAACAAATATATTATCTATACAATGTAATTTGAATTAGTTTGAGATGTTCATTCAAAGACGATACATTATATATATATATATAGTATATGTAATGTTTATATATTGCTATACGGAACAAATACATTATCTATAAACCAATAATATAGTCGGGCGCATCAGCTGCAAACTAGATGTGTACGTCGTATAATTATACAGAACATATATGTTATCTATACATCAATAATACAATGAGCTACATCGTCTGCAAACTAGATATGTGGGCCGTATATAAGAGTTATTACCCCGTAACAATTAACTTATTCAACTTTGGTCACTCTAAAATATAGCATTGGCAATAATTGGCTAGGCCTTAGACTTAATTCTTTTACAAGTCATTTGCACTTTTCTCCCTATTTTGTGTTGATCTTTAATTTTTACCCTTCAAAACAAATAACTTTATTTATATTTTCTCATTGTAATATCTTACAAATTATGCGCCCTGAAAGAACTTATGCTATGCATTAGTTCGATTTTGAAGGGCAAAAGTTAAAGACCAACCCATTTGAAGGAATCAAATTCATTGGGCCTTCAAGCCCTCCTAACCTGAATCCTGTTTAAATTCAACATCATCTGGGCCCAAATAAATCCAAAGGCGAAGTGGGATATCTGCATATGATGAACCTAGCAGTTTTGTTTTGGGCTCAACCAGATCAAAAACACAATTTTATTTAGTTATCAATGTGAGACTTTTTGTTGGCACCCGTAATAATAAGAGAACCCCTTTGAAATAAGTTCCACATGACATATTATCGAGCTTTTAAAATTAAGTTTCATATGGCATATCACCTCATGAGCTTATCTGGAGATTCATTGTGCCACCAACATCGTTCGAGTATTTATGACTACTAAAGCCCATAAGCTAGCTTCTTATTGTTTGTGCGTCTTCAAGCTCGGGGAAGGTAGTAAATCGAGTCATGCGCCATCACTCTATCATCTCCATAATATGTTCATCCAATACAAAATATTCTTAACATTATGATATTGTTCGCTTTAAGCTAAGTTCGTATATTTTTTTCCCGAGGAACCTCACACGATTAAAAGTATCCCTATACCTTATAGTGTATATATAGCTTCCTTTTCTTTTCAGTTATCAATTTTGAATTTTTATTCATGCACCCAACATTTCTTTGACAATAATAGTACCCAGTTGCTTATAACCAAAGCAGCCCACAAATTAAATAGGAAATTCAAGATGGTGTATATTGGGATTATTTAGGGGTGACACCTGATAATATTTCAAGATTGTGAGCCTCCGTGAACCATCTTAACTGCTTATTTAATTGATGAATTAGTTACACGGGAATTATAACGTAAGAAATTTTATAAGATTATTTATGACGTTACAATTGTTATATAAGTAAGTAATAAGATGCCGATTGTTATGCACGATTGTCTATTTAAAGTAGTATTATTATTAACCCTACTAGAAAGTCTCTATTTTTTAACTGAAAAATGTTCGGTGGCTATTTTCTACTGAATGTCAATGGGGAAAACCTAAATAGTATTGTTTTCACACGAAAAAATTAGAAATTTCCAGTGTTTCAATAGGAATCTGTTTCCCATCATGAATTTTTTCAGTGAGATGGTTTGGTGGAAATAAGGTAGGAAAATCATATTTTATAACACAAACTTCTCATTGAATGCCGGTGGGAAAAACTTATGTTTCTAGAAGTGTAATACATATGTTTTACATCATTTTCGACGTGTGGGGCCCCAATTGTTCGAGTAATAAATAATGGGATAAACTTAATTCCACATTAGTAAATTTCCAACAGAAAATATATTTTAAAATATTTTTAAATCTCAAAAAGCAAAAAATATAACGTAAATTAAAATAAGGGAGGAATACATTTTAATGGTCATACATCCATGATCCAACCCCACACTCCAATTTTCTCTGCTGATAAAGACAACATCACCCATTTAGTACACAATATGATCTTAAATTCTTGTGTACCCACTCACGCATTTCTAATTAGCCCCTTACTTCAATAAATACCATTTACAAAATCGCAACTTCAAAAGAAAAAAAAAACATGAACCTCACAAAAAAAAATCAACTCTTAATTTTGAACACACCACTAGAGCTATGGATATATTCCAGTAGTGTCAATAGAAGAGAACCATACCCCTCAAATTATAATTAACAAAATTCTCTGATTCTCTAAATAGTAATAGTAATAATATTTGCATAAAATAAAATAGATAAAATATATTAAATAATATTTGCATAAAATAAAATAGTTAAATATATTATAGACCATATATAATGAAATTATAAAAGCAGCTCTAGATTCATGTCCATCCTACATTTAGTAAACAAAACCACCCATGTTTCTGTCAAGAAAGCATTCAATATCCAGATTGATTATTACTCCCCCTTTTAAATTAACAGTCATTTTAACTAATAGATTATTTCATAATAATTATCATTTCAAGAATTTAAGACTAAAATTGATAATTAGTTTCAATTATAACCTTACATTGAAGAAGTCTTCCTTTTTAATACTGTTTAATTCTAAAAAATATATTTAATAAATAAGAAAAATTTAATGAACTATACTTTATATTTATTAATTTTTTAATGAACGTGAAAAGAACTAAAATAATAATTAAAATAAAAAAGGAGGGATTATTATAGTAGTAGTAAATACATATTAATGGTCATATCTAGGCCAACCCCACCTAAGGGCAAAAATATGCTTGTTTGAGAATGGTCAATTTATAATTTTTTAAATAAAAAATTATATTGTGAATTGTGATGAGTGGTAATCTTCACTACGGTATTTAAAAAGAAAAAATTGCTTTGAAATGCTTAATTTGAGATGAGTGTCTATCGAAAACAACTTCTCTATCTTTACAAGGTGTAAGTAAAATCTGTATACACATCACACTTTTCAGATTCCACTTATAGAATTACACTGAGTATATTGTTTGTTGTTCTTGTTCTAGGGGCGGGCTAGAATGGTGTTTACTACCGAATCCAATAGCTCTGCTTCAAATTCAATATTTATCTTAAAAAATTACTAGATGTGTATAACTAGTTAGCATCAATAATTTAAGAGAATTAAAACCTTGAACCTATAAACATTAAATCCTAACTCCGATTTTGAGAGCATAAAACTCCAATTTCCCCCATCTACACTGACTCACCCTCCCCATTTTCTGGACTGATAAAGACAATATTCACCCTTTAGCACACAGTATAATCTCGGCCCACTCTCCAATTCCAGTCACGCATTTCTAATTAGCTCCTTCCTACAATAAGTACCTTCCCGAAATCCCTACTTCAAAAAAAAAAAAAAGTACTCACAAAAAAGGGACATATTTAAAATGATTAACTCATTTATGTGACAGATTTTTTGGGAATACAGACATATTTTTTAAAAAAAATTAAAGCAAAATTATTAAATATAAATACTTTATCATGTGTTTAAATACTCAATTAAAATAAGTTATAATTTTCGTGTCTAAATTAAATATATTAACAAGTTTAATTGGTTTATCGATGTACTCTGCCATTATTATAATAGTATTAGCAGTAATACATTTTAATGGTCATAAATTGAGGTCAACCTCACACCCCAATTTTCTTTTACTGATAAAGACAACATCACTACTTTTAAAGATCGTTTGTTCCGCGGAATAAAATAGGATATTTCATGATTAAGGTTGAAATTAAATTTATACTATATTAGAATTGACGATAGTCAATCAAATAAAGTATAAATTTAATCCAATCTTAATTCTGAATATCTCACCTTATCCCATCAAATTTGAAATTATTTTATTCCACTCTTAAATGGAATAAATTAATTCAAAGATTATAATTATGTGATAATTTAGTCCGCACACCAAACAATTCATAGTACAAAATATAATCTTGGATTCTTGAGTACCCACTCTCCCAATACACATCCTTCCTTCAATAAGTTTGAAATGATACATGTTACGGGACCAAGACAACCTATCCTACTAATAATAAGAAAGGATTAAGGACCTCCAAGGCCTATAAATAGAAGCTTCTTGAAGTCTCCTCACCCTCCTCTTTCATTTCCGCTTAAACTTCATATCCCAACTTAAAAAAACAAGAACCTCACAAAAAAAATGGATAGATCCAATAATAGTGCCCATAGAAGAGAACCACACCCCTCGAATGAATATGAACACTCAACAAACACTACCAAAAAAACTCAAGATGAATTATTAGTACAACAAGAAGAAGAAGAAGAAGTACAATCAGTTGAGAGAATATTTGAATCAAAAGAAGTACCTTCATGGCAAAGTCAATTAACTTTGAGGGCATTTTTTGTGAGCTTTGTATTGGGAATTCTATTCACTTTTATTGTCATGAAGTTGAATCTTACTACTGGAATTATCCCTTCTCTTAATGTATCTGCTGGATTATTGGGATTCTTTTTTGTCAAGACTTGGACTAAATTTCTTGCGAAATCTGGGATGTTAAAGCAACCATTTACTCGTCAAGAAAATACTGTTATTCAGACGTGTGTTGTTGCAACTTCAGGCATAGCCTTTAGTGGTTAGTAATTCTCCTTCTTTCTACCTTCTTTTTATTTCGGTAAAATTTTATCTGATGCGAGTGGTTTACGTTAAACTAATATATGCATGTCATGAACTTGCTTATGTAAACCTGAGTTAATGGCAAAAACACACATGAATTATCATCATTTTGCGAGTTTCACACACCTAACTATCACCAGTTTCCTTTTTCTATCTGAATCAGCTTCGAGACGTGTTTTAACTCATACATGGTGATAGTTTAGGTAAAAAAAGAATGAAATAAATAATCCATTGATTATTTTCATTAATGAATGAGTATATATACAATTTACAATATGGAAAATCCTATTCTTATTCTATACCAAAAACCCTATTCTAATTGTACAAGAATTCTATAATTATGGTAAGTGTACAATTCTAATTATATACATAAACCTATTACCCAAACCCCCCCCATATACACGGTGTGTATACCGTGTGTATGAGATATATTATGATACACTTTCACACCCCCGCAGTCATAGCGGACGATCTTCGTACGCTGAGATTGTCCCTAAAATCTTCAAATATGACCGAGGGAAGACCATTAGTAAAAATGTCTACAATTTGATACTTGGAAGGGACATGTAACTGTAAGACGCGTACTTGTCCGCGATCTACCTTTTCGCGAACAAAATGGATATCCATCTCAATATGTTTAGTGCGCTGGTGTTGAAGCGGATTCCCAGAAAGATATACGGCACTAATATTATCACAATATACCAAAGTAGCTTTGTGAATGGGAAAGTGAAGCTCCAAGAGAAGATTACGTAACCAACATGATTCAGAAACCACATTGGCTACCCTTCGATACTCGGCCTCTGCACTGGAGCGTGATAAGGTAGCCTGTCGTTTGCCAGACCATGAGACCAAGTTATCACCAAGAAACATGCAATAACCAGACGTGGAACATCTTGTATCTGGAAAGCCACCCCAATCAACAGCGGTATACGAGACAAGTGTAGAGGCCGATGATGGATATAGATGCAAGACATAGTCAAGTGTCCCTTGGATGTATCTGATAATGCGTTTGAGCGCATTCATGTGCTCCACCCTAGGATCATGCATAACCAAACACATTTGATGTACGACATACGTAATATCCGGTCTCGTGAACGTAAGATACTGAAGAACTCCAGCAAGACTGTGATAGTGAGTGGGATCCTCGTAAGGGGAGTTAGCCGCAGCACCCAGCTTGGGCTTAGTATCAACTGGAGTGGAAGTAGACTTACACGAGGACATACCAGCATTGACAATTATCTCAGCGGCATACTTTCGTTGTGATAAAAATAACCCACTTGCATGACGAGTGACAACAATCCCCAAAAAGTAACTCAAGGGCCCCAAGTCTTTCATAGCAAATTCATAACTAAGCATTGTCATGATAGACTTGCGCAACACATCAGAAGAGGTAGTCAAGATAATATCATCCACATATAATAGAATATAAGTCAGGGAAGTACCACGACGATAGATGGACAATGAATTATCAGACCTGCTGTGAGAAAACCCAATAGATGAAACATAGTCTGCAAACCTCTTATACCAAGCCTGTTGGTCCTGCTTAAACCCATATAAGGACTTCTTCAATAAATAGACATGATAAGGATATGTGGGGTTTCAAAAACCCAAGGGTTGATACATGTAAACGGTCTCCTTAAGATCACCATATAAGAAATCATTCTTCACATCTAACTATTGAATGGGACATACCTTCGAAAGAGTCAGACTGGGAACAGTGTGAATGGTAGCTGGTTTGACCACTGAACTAAACGTGTCACCATAATCCACGCCAACCTGCTGAGTCTTACCATCACCTACAAGATGAGCCTTATGCCTCGCAAAAGAACCATCAGAATTATCTTTATGAGTGAAAATCCACATAGACCGAATAATATTAATATTAGAAGGACGGGGCACCAACTCCCACGTCTTATTTTCAATAAGAGCATTATATTCGGCGTTCATAGCCAATTTACAATTTGGGGCATTTAATGCAGACATTGGATTAGTGGTAGGGGGATTTAAGAACATTAGAATTTAGATTAAAATATCTTTTCAATTTAAAAATACCCCGTTGACTTCGAGTGACCAGTCTGTGACTCGAGGGAGAATCGGGTGGATTTTGGGGGAAATTCGGATGAGTGACGGACGGGCCAAGGCAGTGGGCCTGTTGGCCCAACACGGGACGCTGGATCGGGACTGGAAATAGAAGCAGGGGCAGAGGCTGGATATTTGGCCCAGTTGCTGGACCCGGTACTGGAGGGACAGGCCCACTGGGTAGACTCGACGAGACAGAAGGTCCAGCGACAGTGGGCCCGCTAGTGGATTTTGAGTGCGGGACAAGTCAGATAAATGGTGGATAATATAGGGGAGACATCGTCATCTAAAAAATTTTACGAACAAGGCCTGGGACTACTTACTTTAGCAAACGGAAATTGGGTTTCATAAAAAATAACATGGCGACTAATTATGATTTTATTAGACAATAAATCAAAACACTTGTAACCACGATGATTGGATGGATAACCCAAAAACACGCAAGGGGTAGAACAAGCTTGAAATTTGTTAATTGTAGTTGACGGAAATAGTTGATAACATAAACACCCAAAGACCCTAAGATGTGAATACGAAAGAGTCTTATTATATAGGAATTGAAGAGGGGATGAATATGCCAAACCTTTTGTAGGAAGTATGTTAAGAAGATAAGTAGTCATTTGTAGAGCATGATGCCAAAAGGAAGGAAGTACGGAAGCATGGACCAATAAAGTTCGGACAATATTATTAATGATATGAATTTTTCGTTCGATTCTCCCATTTTATGAGGAAATATGAGGACAAGAGAAATGAAAAACTATGTCATTAGTATCACGAAAATCCCGAAACAACCCATTATCATATTCTTTGTCATTATCACATTGAATGTTTTTTATTTCCGATCGAATTAGGTACAGATGAAGGCTCTAAATTTTAAGAATGTAGAAAAAACTTGTGATTTTTTCACTAACAGAAAGGTCCATAAAAAATTAGAATAATCATCCAAAAATAGAACATAATAACGATGGCCCACAGAACTTAAAACGGGAGATGTCCATAAATCACTATGAATAATATCAAATGACATTAAAGTACGAGAAGTAGAGGCTACAAATGGCAATCTAATATATTTTCCTAAAGGACATGATTGACAAATTGGAGTACTACACGTACCCTTACAAAAAATAAAATTGTTTTTATGCAAGGAAGAAACAATGGATGACCCAGCTGCAAAAGCAGATGGCAAGGCTTGACTCGATACACTGTATGCGAATGTGATAGGATAATGATCTCCCCTACTATCACATATCATGATAGGTATTCCCGTCTTGAAATTCTTCAAAGAAAACCCAAAAGGATCAAAATCAACAGCAACCCAATTATCAGTGGTGAATTTACGGACAAACACCAATTTTTTTAATTAAGTTAGGGGCATGAATGACATTTTTCAAGACAAGAGGTGGATGGGGGGGGGGGGGATAAAGTTTTATGACTGTAACCACGAATTGAAATTGAGTTGCCATTACCAACAACTATGCCATGATTTTTGCTCAAATTGGAATAAGACGAGAGAGTACATTGGTTGGACGTCATGTGAGAAGTGACGTCGGTATCCATGTACCAATTCGCGCCTGGAGGATTCGATCCAAGAGTATGCATGACAGCTTCAATATCTGTAGGTTTCGGAATTAGAGTGGGGCCCGTAGCATGGAAAGCCTGCAGGGCCCGAGGCCCAAGAAGGCCTCCTTGCTGTCCAGGCCCAGAACTGTTGCGGTACCTACTGGACTAAGGAGAAAAAGTGGGCCTGAAGGGCTGTTGGGCGGCCTATTGCCCAGGGACTGGAGAAGCTGGAAAATAGGGGTCGTTGGGCCACTGGCAACCAGCCCAGCCCCATTTCCAAGGGGCCCATGGCTGGGACCAGTTGGCTTGCGGCCACTGCCACCGTACCGGGGCCCACTGCCACTGTTTTGGCCGCCCCCACCACCACCGGAACCACCATGATTGCCACCGCGATTTTTGCCATTATTTTTCCGATTTTCCTACCTCCACCATGAGCACGGTTGTGGCCCGAATTACCAACAAAACCTTGAGAATTATCGGAAGAAGTCATCATGACCACGGGACTAGCGCCGGTTGCCGCCTTTTTGGCCAAACCGGTTTCTTCTAATGTGAGCATCGAACGAGCTTGATGAAAAGGTGGAAGTGGATTACTTTGACGGAGGAGAGTACCAACACCATTATAGGCCTGCAACCATTTGTAGAACAAGACGATTATTGGTAACGGACGCTCCAACGTTACGGAGTTGGTCCGCCAATTCCTTGAGTCGTTTACAATAAGCTGAAACATTCGGAAAATCTTCTATGCTGACTTGGGAAAATTCCTGCTCAAGGGTGACAACGCGAGAATGTTGGTTATCTTGAAATATATCACGCAACCTATTCCATGTAGTCATAGCCGTAGTGTCTGGCTCAATAATCGTATGTAAAAGGTCAGTAGAAATAATGGAATAAATCTACTGAAGGACGGTAGCATCAAGAGTAATCCATAACTGAGGATCCTCCGCGGGAGTAGGGGTAGCGGGAGGAATTATGTGATGGAGAACATGATGTGAGATGGCGTGAATTTTGAACAACTCCGCCCACGTCGCGTATTGGACGTTTTCCATCTCAAGAAAAATATGGATGTGGTTCTTGATGTTGGAAACAGTAAGGGCATGATGGAATCGTTCTTTGACGTAGACATAACGAAAGAACAATATGTGATTTGGATGAAAATTTGGGAATAGAGGAGGAAGAACACGACACAGAAACCGAGAAAGGGCTCGGATTTCGAGGAAGCCGAGACACGCGGAAGCGTTGTAGAGAAGGAGATATGTGAAACCTAGACTTCTGATACCATGAAAGAATAATCCATTGATTACTTTCATTAATGAATGAGTATATATACAATTTACAATATGGAAAATTCTATTCCTATTCTATACCAAAAAACTTATTCTAGTTGTACAAGAATTCCATAATTATGGCAAGTGTACAATTCTAATTATATTATTACCAAAACCCCCCATATACACGGTATACATTATGATACACTTTCAAAGAAAATAGTTGATAGTTGAGGCGTGTTTTAACTCATAGATAGTGATAATTTAGGTAGAAAAAGGAAACAACGGAGGCGTGAAACTCGAAAAAAAGTGATAGTTCAAATGTATTTTTGACCATTATATCTATAAATTTCTAACTAGCACTTAATTAAGATTAATTTATATTTTTTGACTTATATTTTTCACTTAATTATAGTAAATTGAATTAGTTTAGTTTAAGCATTGGATGTAGATAAATTTTACCCTTTATCACGCTCACACAATGATTTATCCCTTTTTACATAATTTTCGTAAAAGAATTATTGGAGTTAAGTGTTTTTAACTAATTATAAAAAGATATTTGTCTTACTCTACGTATTATTAGTCTCACTTATTAGGAATAGTTACCATTTAGTTATCTTGAGGCAACCGATTATATGAAAATGTTTACACTATTGGTCATTAAAAGTCAAACCCCTCAAATAATTATGCAAATATCGTTACCTTTGATGATTTAGCTTATATATGTGTGTGTGCTGACAGTATAATTCTTCTTGAGATGAAATAAAGGAAAGCGTATTTAATAAATGGATAATGAATGGTTGGGAAAAAATGTTTGATCAGTATTTTTGTCAAATCATGCGTTTATCTCATTTCTGCAATTAAATCGCAGAGAGATATAGATAAAAAGGACATCGCCATTAATGTTATTGAAAGGTACCAACAAAAAGAAAAATTAATGTTGTTGAAATGGTCCAACAAAAAAATTAATTTATTGAAATGTTGGACTACATACATTGTCATTATTTAGTCCACGGGATATTTGTTTATACCTCTTTTGGCATCTTGCTATTTACTATTTAGTGGGGTTTGGGGACTCCAGTGTATAAAAAGATCAATGAATATTGACATCACTATTTGTAAATACTAAATTTTACTATATAAAATATAAATGTGGATCAATTATTAAAACGTTAGTTAAAGAATATTTCGTGTAAGATAATACTGTTCTGTGTTTCAATTTGGTCTTAGTTATTATTTGGAGAGTGAAATGATATTTTATTTTATTATGTGTGTTTTCAAATATTTTGAATAGTAATTATTGTGATTTATATTATTTTACGTTGTCTCTATATATGTAAAATTTATTTTTAAAAATAAAAATTCTATATCTGAATTTATATTAAATATTAGTTAATTTGACCGTGTTACTCTGAATTAAGCATATATATCAAAAAAGGGAATTTTTTAATAAATTTATAGATCTTTTTAAAGTGAAATATTAAAAGTTTAAATACTATCCTTTTCACCTAATATTTTTAAAATATCATTGAATATTGTCGAAGCGCTTACTTTATTATTTGCACGGGCGAAAAGATGTGTGGGGTCCAATGAAAGTGGTCTCATCTCATCTCGTCTCGTTAGGCTCAATGTGAATTTCTAGAATAGCTGTAAAGCCCTTGTCCTTTATTCTACTTAAATAAATACTAAAATTATTCATCTTATTTTATGTGTTTTAGTTTATCCGAATATAAAATATATACAAATTTAAGTAGAAGATATTTGGGAATCTAGTACTCTTTTCATCTCAATTTATCTGACCTAATTTGATTAGGTACAATAAGAATACATAAAGATCTTTGAATCTTGGTCTAAAATAAGTCAAAAATATTTGTGTGGTTATAAATTTTCTCGTACGTAAAACATAAAATTTAAAGTTAAATTATTGTTAAATAAATAAATATATTATTTTTTTTAGATTGACTAAAAAATGTGTCATATAAATTGGGCAGATGGATTATCAAAGTTAAAATGGTTCAATAATTGCCTTTTGAATTATTTTAAATTTAAGAGGTGACATGAGAACGTCAAAAGCAAAAGCTTACTAAATATAAGAAGGTTAGGTGTCATATTTTTTCTGTAGCAAATTAAAAAAACACATAAATTAAAATGGAGAGTAGACTATAATATTATTTTCATTTTAGTATACATTTTTACTTATTCCTAGAAAATCTTTTAAAGAACTTCTCTCAAAAAATAACATACTCAATTAATGTTTTCTTAATGCAAAATGCAAATTGAACAATTAAAAAGGAAGTAGGGACTAGGGGAAGTAGTATATTCAGAGAATCCGAAAAAAATTATAATTAAATGAGTTTAGTCAATAATAGTGTGAGAACTGAGAATACATGACAAATTAAAAGTCCTTGAAAGACAACTGGAGTATCATATCATTTACTTGACTTGTTAGACTAATCTGATAAACACTTACGCAAGGTGGAAAATTGCAACACTTTATTTTATAAAGTCTTTGTTATGAATTATTAGTTTGAGTTTGAATCTGATCCTAAATTTTATCATTTACTTAATTATCTAAGCTTCTTGATTTGACGGAGTAAAATATTATTTATTAATTATAAGTTAACTTAAATAATTATTTTTACTATTTAATCTTTAAAAATTCTAATAAATGCCTTCAAAATTATAATAATTATGATTTAACTCTTCTTGGGGTGTAGAACTTAGTATTTCACACTTATGTTGATTTCTATATTATGTTAATGGTTTAACTTTAATTGACTTATACTTCCACATGTTTAAATGTTTCGGTTTAAGGGAAGGATTCGCCCACTATGGGGTAGCGTGCGTGTCCTCACAATCCGTAATTTAGATCGTGACATTAACACACTGTTATTTATAATATGTGAATTATATAACTCGAATGTATATACTATATTGTTTTCTTGGCAATTAAGTAAACTTTCATTACCAACACAGAATAAAAAAGGCTGCAGATTGGACACAGAGCCCCAGTCTTGCAGTTCCTTGCATTTCTACTACCAAAACTATTTAGCTAAGGATAAAAGTCCAATAATTGTAATCGACTAGCTAGATTTGGTTTTGCCTCTGCTTCTAACAAATATCACCTGCCTAACAAGATAATCTGCTGCTCTCCTCTTGGCCTGAAATACCCTATGGTTCCTTTCCCTCCATATAACATATATGCATCCAGCAAACGCCATCCTATATATCATTGAATCTGCACTCTTGTCTTTAGCATCTCTGTTAGCCCAATTAACTTCATCCTGCCATGGTAATACCTGCCTATTGATCCCTTGCCACTGCAGTAATTTGTACCAAACATGTCTACAAAACTGACACTCAAAAAACAAATGTTTTAGGCTCTCATCAACGCGTGTAAATTATATATACCTGACAATATACAATATAATGTGCTAATTATTATGTTTATAGGCATTTATCGAACTTTTAAAGATTAAATAGTGAAAATAATTATTTAATTAATTGTATAAGCTAAGTTATAATTAATAAATAATATTTTACTCCGTTAAATCAAGAAGCTTAGATAATTAAGTAAATGATAAAAATTTAGGATCAGATTCAAACGCAAACTAAATTAATTATTTTGGTCATAATCAAAATAATTTTGCATAATTAAACAATTTATTTTTAAAAAAAAAGAGCAAATAAATAAGTAATTGGAGAAAAGATTGGAGGAGGGAGGGGTTGATGGAAGGAAGAAGACTGAAATGGAAGAGAGAAGAGAATGTGTCAAAGGAGGTTGGGTGGACTGGTGAGTGTAGAGAGATCACGTTTTTTTTTAACGGAAAAGAGCCTAAAATGTCCTTGAACTATGGGATTTGGTACAAAAATACCCTCCGTTTACCTTTCCCTCTAAAATGCCTCTACCGTCAAGGGACCATTAAAAATAAGGGCAATTTAGGCCCTAGGTTGACGGCAGGGGCATTTTAGAGCGAAAAGGTAAATGGAGAGCATTTTTGTACCAAATCTCATAGTTCAAAGGCATTTTAGGCCCTTTCCGTATTGAAAATAACTATTCCAATTTCAGTAAAGTAATAAATTAGAAGAACTCAAGAAATTTTATTTGAATCGGAATAAAATTACAAAGATAGAAAAAAATTAAATTATAATATTCAGATCATTAACATGGTTAGATTCGAATTCAGAATTTTAAGTCAATTGGTACAAATTATACTTTTGTCCACTATTATAGCATAGCAACATATCTAACTTAATATTAATATGTACTTACTTAAAACAAGTCGAGCGTATTAATTCTAAATCCACCACTTAACCAGTTAACCTATATGGCTATATCATTTCTTGTTCCTCTAAATAAATAAAATGAATGAATACGAGTGACACTGAATTGGTGCACTCCCCATTTTTTTTTGTGATAGAGGTATTATTGTGGTCAGTTTGCACGCACATGAACTATTTCACGGGTGTACCTGCCATCTCCTACTAGCACAACCACTAATTTTGTTAACCAAAGATTAGACAAATAAAAATAAATCACCTAATGTTATTTTAAATTGGTGCACTCTCCATTAGGCAAGGCATTATTAATTGTTGAATTAATCTCAAATTTCAATAACTCTTAATTTCATCTATGTTTATTTTTACCTTTGATGAGCAGGAGGTTTTGGAAGCTATCTATTTGGCATGAGTGATGTTGTTGCTAAGCAATCAACACAAGCAAATGCTGCAGATAATATTAAGAACCCTTCTTTGGGATGGATGATGGGTTTTCTCTTTGTTGTTAGCTTTCTTGGACTTTTCTCTGTTGTTCCCCTTCGTAAGGTAAATTCTTAATTCCGAACATCTATTTGATAGCTTATTAAGGGGCGGAGCTAGAGCTTTAGTTACGCGTTCAACAGAACCCAATAGTTTTCACCATAGCTCTGAATTTGTGTAAAGAGATCAACTTAATATGTATTGTAATAATTTATCCAAAACTCAACAAACTGCACTTTTTATAATTCAGAAGTCATAAACTCAAAATTCTAAATCCGCCTCTGTTTCTAGCACAATGAGTCAATGACACTTCTATAGGCCTTAAGTAGTTTTGGAATGAATAGCTCACTATTGATCAATGTTATTAAAAGTTTCATTTTGCCGCTTAAAGTGATGTGATGCAAGGGATAATCGCTTCATGGGTGAAACCATGCACTTCAAAGAAGTGTGTGCATCAAACTACATAAAGTGATCTGAATAAAAGATGGCTGTTTCTTTGTATCTCTATTTAAGGAGCTGGATTAACATCGACATTATTGTATATTGGATGTTGAAGTTAGTTTATTTTTACTGCAATTTGATTATTGTAGTACTAAATTCATGTACGATTTGCATCTTTAGTTCTTCGTAAATACGGACCCGTTGACATTTTTGAAGAGCCCGAACAACATAGATGTTTTATACTCATTCTTTAACTTGGAATCATATTTCTTGTTATATAAGGCTTATATATAGGAAGTTCACAGCAACCATTTAAGATTCTATTGTGTACTTCCAACTTGTGCTTGTTGATAATTAACTTTCTTCCTTTATATCATTGTTAAATTTTTGACTTATTTCTCCGATCGACCAGGTTTTACTTTGACTTCTCGGCGACATATGTTGGTGTTGGTATGATATGTCCATATCTAATCAACATATCATTGCTAGTTGGAGCGATTCTTTCGTGGGGTATAATGTGGCCTCTTATTGAAGACAGAAAAGGTCATTGGTACCCTGCTGATCAAAGTCCTAGCAGCCTTCACGGAATACAGGGTTACAGGGTATGTAATCAAAATGACACGAAGTTTTTAATTACTAGCTTTTTCGATAAAACTGAAATGAAGCTAATGGCTTCTATTTCAGGTCTTTATCGCGATAGCCATGATCCTTGGTGATGGTCTCTACAATTTCATCAAAGTACTTGGACGAACGTTATATGGTACATATTGCCAATTCTGCGAGAAAAGAGCAGGGTCGTCTGTCCTTCCTGTTGGTGCCCGTGCATCCCCTGCAGAGGCGCCTCTGTCTTATGATGATCAGATACGAACTGAGCTTTTCCTCAAGGATCAAATCCCTACATGGGTTGCGGTAGCCGGTTACATTATCATTGTCATCCTCTCCACTATAACACTTCCGCACATTTTCCATCAACTTAGGTGGTACTACATCGTCGTAATCTACATTTTTGCACCAGTGCTAGCCTTCTGCAACGCTTACGGATGTGGTCTCACCGACTGGTCATTGGCATCCACGTATGGGAAGCTGGCCATCTACACAATCGGGGCATGGGCGGGTTCCGCTCATGGTGGGGTCCTAGCGGGATTAGCTGCTTGCGGTGTCATGATGAACATCGTCTCTACTGCATCCGACCTAACACAGGACTTCAAAACCGGTTACATGACATTAGCTTCTCCAAGGTCCATGTTCATAAGCCAAATAATCGGAACAGCAATGGGCTGTGTCATCTCCCCGTGTATTTTGGCTCTTCTACAAGGCCTTCCACGACTTAGGTGTTCCCGGTTCAGAGTACCCTGCCCCTAATGCTCTGGTCTTTCGTAACATGTCTATTTTGGGGGTCGAAGGTTTCGCAGCTCTACCAAAGAATTGTCTCACCCTATGCTACGTATTCTTCCTCGGAGCTATTGCTATTAATGCGGTAAGGGATGCTGTTGGAAAGAACAAGGCGAAGTACACTCCTCTTCCGATGGCAATGGCTATACCCTTCTATCTTGGATCCTACTTCGCCATTGATATGTGTCTCGGGAGCCTGATATTGTTCGTCTGGACAAAGATAAACAAGGCCAAGGCCGATGCATTTGGACCAGCCGTAGCGTCTGGACTAATTTGTGGCGACGGGATCTGGACCTTGCCTAGTTCAATACTAGCTTTGTCAGGTGTGAATCCGCCGATTTGCATGAAGTTTCTATCAAGGAAGGTTAATATCAGGGTAGATAGTTTCATAAATTCTTGAAGTCATTTACGGGTAGGTTTTATCGAGCTCTATTGTTCTGTTTCCTCTTTAAGTCTCCTTTTTCCACTAAGGTTGTTCAATGTCCATATCAAGTTGTAAATGTGATATATCTTAAGTACTCCTGCAAGTTTATTCTGATCAAGTGGTCATTATTTAACTATAAAGTTGTAAATGTGATATATCCTCGATTAGTGTCTTTGCCCATCTACGGGCCCGATATGCATTTTGATATAATACACAGTGATTTATGGACTTCTTCTATTTTAAGCACAGCTGGGCATCGATACTTTATGTTGTTTTTAGATGATTATTCAAACTTCCTGTGGACTTTTCCCTTTGGAAATAAATCTCAAGTTTATTCTATTTTTTCTTCATTCAACGCTTTCATTAAGACACAATTTGAAAAGAATATCAAATGTTTTCAATGTGACAATAGGAGGGAATTCGATAATAACCAATTCAAACTTTTCTGCGTAAAAAACGACCTTGTTTTTCATTTTTCCTGTCCCCACATCTCTCCACAAAATGGCAAAGCTGAACGAAAAATTAGGACCATAAACAACGTAGTTCGTGCTCTCCTTGCCCACGCTTCTATCCCCCCTCCTTTTGGCATTACGCTCTATCCATGGAAACCAATTTCTTAAACATTCTCCCCAACAAGTCTCTCAAACACAAGTCTCCCACTCAAGTTCTCTATCTTCGGGATCCTCCTATAAGCATTTAAGAACTTTCGGATGTCTATGCTACCCATTCCATCCCTCCACACAAATCAACAAGTTGTAGCCTAGGTCCACCCCATGTGTATTTATGGGTTACCCTCTAATCATCGTGGTTACAATTATTACGACCTATCCAGCCGAAAAATAATCATTTTTCGTCATGTCATATTTGATGAGTCTCAATTTCCCTTTACCAAACTCAATTCCACACATCCGAATTTCTATGACATCTTAAGTGACGGCCTTAATCCCCTTCTAATTCATCACTTGCAAAATCAGTCGCTACCGTCACCTATGCCCGACCTACCTCCCTTTGTCCCATATTGGGTGGGCCAACCAGCCCCGTCGTATACCCCTCGAAACAGCCACTCTCGGCTGCCCGAGGTCACTCACTCCCCTCAAACAACGCCCCCGCCCCTTCTCCAATATTCCGTTGCTCCCTCTCGGCCTGCAACTCTGCCCCAACCGCTTCTCAATCCTGCCCCACCTCCCACGGCACCCACACGGATGATGGAAACCCGTGCTCTACACAACATTTCCAAACCCAAACGACAATTTAATTTGTCGAATTCGGTTGCCCCTTTACCTCTTCCTCGCAACCCAAAAAATACCTTGTCCAATTCTAATTGGAAATTTTCCATGATTGACGAATATAATTCTCTTATTGAAAACAAAACGTGGGAGCTAGTGCCCCGTCCTCCTGATGCTAATGTTATTCGTTCTATCTGTATTTTTAGACATAAAAAGAAATTTGACGGTTCTTTTAAGAGGCACAAGGCCCGTCTTGTAGGTGATGTCAGATCTCAACACGTAGGCGTGGATTGTGATTAAACCTTCCGCTCGGTGGTGAAATCGACTACTATTCGGCCCGTTCTCAGTATTGTTTTGTCCAAATCATTACCCATTCCTCAGTTGGATGTCAAAAATGCCTTCTTGCATGGAGACCTTCATGAGACTGTGTATATGCATTAACCTTTGGGATTCAGGAATCCAGTCCATCCATATTATGTGTGTCATTTGAAGAAATTGTTATATGGACTGAAACAGGCTCCTCGTGCATGGTACCAACGGTTTGCTGACTTTGTATCCTCTATCGATTTTTCACATAGCAATTCTGATCACTCACTTTTCATCTATAGCAAGGGTAATGACATGGCATACATTATGTTATATGTTGATGACATCATCTTAACTACATATTATGATGCACTTCGTCGATTCATTATGTCACTCCTTGTCTCTGAGTTTGTTGTGAATGATTTGGGCCCACTATGATATTTTTTGTGCATTGCTGTTACGAGACATGCATGTGGCTTATTTCTTTGTCAAAAGAAATACGCCAAAGAGATCCTTGATCGAGCAGGCATGACGTCTTGCAAACCGGTCCACTCACCGGTGGACACTAATTCCAAACTCAGTGCCTCTTCGGGTTCTTTGTACGCCGACCTGACTCATTATTGCAGTTTAGCTGGAGTATTGCAGTATCTCACTTTCACGAGACTAGATATATCCTATGTCGTGCAGAAAATATGTTTACACATGGACAACCCGACGGATGAACATATGAATGCCCTCAAACGAATTTTGCGATATGTACAAGGTACTCTTCATTTCGGCTTACACATGTACAAGTCCTCACTCTCCGACCTCACCTCTTATTCTGATGCTAACTGAGGTGGATGTCCTGAAACTCGTCGATCCACGTGGGGTTACTGTGTTCCTCTGAGATAACTTGCTTTCTTAGTCTTCTAAAAGAGAACCTACTCTATCTCGATCCAGTGCCGAAGCCGAGTACCGAGGTATAGCGAATGTTGTCTCTGAGTCTTGTTGGATACGCAACCTTCCCCTGGAACTTCACCGCCCCATCCATAAGGCTACATTGGTCTATTGTGATAATGTAAGTACGATATATCTTTCCGGCAATCCCGTTCAACATCAGCGCACTAAACACATTGAAATGGATATTCACTTTATACGTGAGAAAGTTGCTCGTGGACAAGTTCGTGTTCTTCATGTTCCTTCCCGATATCAGATTGCTGACATATTTACTATAGGGCTTCCACACATGCTCTTTGATGATTTTCGAGCCAGTCTCAGCGTACTAGAACCTTCCGCTTCAACTGCGGGGGTATGATAGAATATTCTTTGTACATCTCCTATATTAGGTAAAATTGTAGTCCAATTATAATTAGGAAATGTAGTCCAATTGTAATTAGGAAGATTAGTTACCTAGTTTGTAAATGAGTAAAACTACTTGTTGCTTACGATTATAGAAGACCTATAACTTTATTATTTAACGCCCATAATAAAAATTCAAGGGATATGCTTGTAGATAATGATTGGGAATTTTTTTTAGAACTTATTGGATTTTTAGAGATTTTTTTTCGAGCTACTAAAGAATGTTTTGGTAATTATTATCCTACTATTTCAACTATGTTATTTTATATAGCTCTAATATTTTTTTTACTTAATGAATATATGAAAAAACAAACTTATAAGACATCTATTGAAAAGATGTTTAAAAAAATTTTAAAAATACTTTTTTCTCATTCCCACTATTTATATTATTGATGCTATATTAAATCCAACTATTAAAGTAGACGGTTGTAAAACAGTTGTTGAAACTATTTATGATTGTATAGCAGTACTTTCACCTCCAAGTCCAAATGAAGAACCAACTCACAAACCAACTAAAGAAGAAGTTATGTCTAGCATACACACTGAATGCAAAAAAGTATATATGTATTACCAACAACAAAGTGCAAATAATCAACCGGCTTCTGTACCATCTTCTAGTACTTCGCTGCAATCTTATAAAAAACATGTGGTTTCTGCACCATCTTCTAGTACTTCGCTGCAATCTTATAAAAAACATGCGGTTTCTGCTTCTAGTATTCAAGGCCTTAGAAATAAAATGTTTAGTGGTTCAACTTCTTTACAAGTTAGCAAATTTAATGTTTATGTTTTGCACGGTGTTGTACCGTACAAATTAATTATCAATGATGAAGGACATGAAGACTTGCTGAAATGCTGGAGGGAGAATGAGAAAACATTTTCCGGCGGGATGTGTGACGGGATGGGACATCTGCCTGTCCCGCTAGTCCCGGTCCGCCTGTCCCGCTGGAGACCTGATCCCAACCCTTCCCCCGTCCCGCCGGGACCCGCCCCGGCTCACTGGCCACCCCTATTTTTAACCATTTATATGATGGGCGGCTTTTATTAGCACTTGTGTCGGCTATAATATAGATGTTTTCAACAGGGTGACCAAATTATTTACAACCAAATATATTACTTCCTAGTTTCTCCGTCTAAATTTAGATGATACTCTTTTCCTTTTAATGAGTCCCAAAAAAATGACATCTTTTTATATTTAGAAACAATTTAACTCTAAAATTTTTATTTTACCCCATAAAATATTTTTGACTTGTTTTAAACCACAACATTCAAAGTCTTCATTTCTTTCTTAAATATCGTGTCCAGTCAAACACGCTCATATAAATTGAGACGAGAAAGTAGTAAAATTGGAAAAAGACATTTTCACAAATAGGATCGTTCGGTGCTACCATATAAGTTTTGACATTGTTGAAGAAAGCCACCATGAGACTTGCTTTAATAGCAAGTTATGGTGATCGTCATGTTTTATAGACGAATTTTGGTGATCACCATAACATGTTTCTACACAACATGTTAGGGTGATCACCAGTGGCCAAATTATGCTGGATCGTCGAAATTTTTCAGTATTTTTGGATGATGCTTTGATGATTTATCACGATTTATGGCCAAAATTTTGACAATCACAATAACTTGTTATTTATAAGATTCAACAACACATTTTTTATTCAAAATTGATTGAAATTGTACTCCAAATATGATATCCAACCTTTTGATCCCAGTTCCAATATTTTTCCATTGTTAGATTCAATTCAAACCTTAAAAATTCAATAGATCACTTTGTCTTCTTCTCAGATAAGCTCAATAAAATCCAACAATGATGTTATTATCATTATCTACGCGAATCATTGCGGCCTTGTTTATTTCTATGAAGATTGGTCTCAAATTTACTTGCACAATATCCTCACCCGGGAGATTAAAGCTTTGCGATTGTCTCTGATAAATTGTGACTGGAATACAGTATATCACAACTTCTTAAAATTCTTTGCATGGTAACAAAAGTAGATGAAAATTGCAACGAGGCAAACGAGACGGGATTAAAACACTTTCTTTATTAAATGCTATCTTAGGAGTTTGTTAGTTATTTTGTGATATCACCACATATAAGTTATATAATACTACTATATTTGGATTAAAAAAAACTTTGTTAAAATTAAGAACTAAACGTGGACGGCAGGATTCGAACCTGCGCGGGCAGAGCCCACATGATTTCTAGTCATGCCCGATAACCACTCCGGCACGTCCACTTGGTGAAAGGTGAAACGACGTCTAGATATATATATTACTGAATGTGCCAATTGCTAGTTGAAAATTGAAAAATCAACCATACCATCTTGTTTCCCTCATCCAAGGCCCATATATTAATGTTAATGTTTATAGTCTATAACTCTACTTTTAATGTTACGAACTTCACATTTTGATCGTAGATAAACCTTTTTTTTGTTCCCTATCCGGTGTTGAGTATCCACATTAGAGTCTGATTACAGTGGCGAATTCAGGATTTCAAGGTCGTGGGTTCTCACTTCTTTAATATAAATGCATAATTATTTGAATGTGAAAATTTAAAAAGCTAACGAAAAAATGATGATTAATATTATTATTACGAAGATTAAAGACTTCTAGTCACAAGTTAAATTGAGCAAACTACAGTTCATAAATATTTATTTTTTTAGAAAAGAAGTCTTCTTGTCACTAAAAGTCGACGATTTCTCGTATTTTGAAGAGGTTAAACAATGATATTATTGCTTACAATTTACAACTAAAGTTTTCTAGAAGCTAATTTTTTTTGTCGTAATAAATGATATATAGGAAATAGAAAAAATAAAAAAATAAAGATCAAGATTGAAATGTTACCGGTCGGAAAACAACGGAAAACAAGGTTAAGATTGAATGAAAAAAAAAAAAAAAAAAAAAAAAAAAAAAAAAAAAAAAAAAAAAAAGATTGAATGAAAGAAAAATGAAGAGTAGTGTATGACGCACTAAAAAGAAAAAGAAGTCTTCTTGTCACTAAAAGTCGACGTCTTTTCATATTTTGAAGACGCTAAACAATGATATTATTGCTTACAATTACAACTAAAGTTTTCTAGAAGCTAAAGTTTTTGACGTAATAAATGATATATAGAAAATAGAAAAAATGAAAAAATAAAGATCAAAACTAAAATATTACTGGTCGAAAAAAAAGGTTAAGATTGAAAGAAAAAAAAATGAAGAGTAGTGTATGACGCACTAAAATATCTCTCCAAAACTGCTTCGATCAAGGTTCGAACCCTCAGGTTCTAGTATGCTGGGCGCCAAACACTAAGCTTTAGAACCAAAGCACCCATCTGAAGTTTTGGTTTTATGGGCGCTTACAGCTTATTATATACGTTTTACTTCATTTTTCAGTCTAACTATACATAATTTCATGTCGGGTTCAATGGGTGCTCGAGCATCAGAACCTACAACGTAGGTCCGCCTCCGTCTGACTAAATTCGGATTGCGCACAACATGACCCATTTCTAGGGCGACGCTCCAATCAGAGACCTCTAAGTTGATGGTGGAGGGAATCTCAACCATCACATCGCAATCCATATTGATGTATATAAACCGTTCTTGTTATAGATTTGAATTTCTTATTTTGGAATTGTTTCATACATGCATATTCTGAGTATCAGAGTTGCAGCTTTATCTTAGTGAAACTTTTGATGAAATAGACGCTTGTTCATAAAAGGAGGATGGACCGGCCCAAATTAAGGTTGTCCGGTGGGTCGAGTCGACCCGATCCGCCCCGCCCCGCTTACCGCCCCATCCCTCTTAAATAAATAGTAGCGAGGTTCGAACTCGGGACGAGACTAGGGCTCGTCCCGTCAAGTCCCGATCCCGCCCGTCCCGCCCGCCATCCCAACCCGTCCCGTCCCCACCCCCCTTGCAGAAATAGTGGTTGCACAACGGCCAAATTTAGATTTTGGCCGTTGTGCAACGTCTATAACGACCATTTTGGCCCCCACCCCATAAACCCCCATACCCCCTTAATATTTATTTTTAACCCCTAAATTAGTATATTTACACTTTAACTCTATTTCTCAACTATAAATACCTCATGTTTCTCACAAATCTTCCTACCATCTCTTTAATCTCTCTACAAGTCTACATTGCCTACTAAATATTTTATTTTATTTGCTTATTTATATCAAAGTTCAAAAATTGGAAGTGAAGTTGGCAACTAACTTGAGGATCATCCATCGAGCAAAGTTTTAATTTTCAACCTCGATTACATTTTGACGTTACGTCGGTGTTTGGTACATTCGTTCCTTCTTTAATTTATTATTGTTACTTAATTTTAATTATCGTACTTAGTTTCATTATCTTTAATTATTTATTGGACGTTTTATTTCTGGTAGAGGTACTAGGAGTAATAGGGGTAATAGTGCATCTTCTAGTAATCCTAATTACGATGATTTCACTCATGTAGATGAAACTAATTTTTTTGATGTTAATATTAATATACCATTAGATCATGAGGTATATTATGCATCTGAACCAGTTTTTAATTTAGAAAATGAATTAGAAGATAATTTAAATAACACACCCACTAGTGCACCTCCACCCCAGGCTCAGACTGAGTCTCAGCCTGAAACTCAAACTGAAATGCCTCATATTCCCACTAGTATGATTCGAGGCCCAAGTCAACAAAAATTAAAATCACATGCATGAGATTTTTTTGATTGGGACATTGATAATCAACTAGCTAGATGTAAAATTTGTCAAGAAATTTATAAATTTAAAACCGAAAAAGGTCAAGGTGGGATGATAGGTTTAATGAGACATGTAGAAAACTCTCACAAAGCAAGGTATAACCAATACCTGGCTGAAAAATCGGGTGTGCAAATGCCTTCTGAGACGGGACAAAATTCAAATAGTGTCTCCTACCAAGTACATGATCGAACTAACCCAATGACGGGGGGAATTATATGTCTTAAATATGATAAACACAAAGATAGAAAAAATATAGCATAATTAGTTGCGGTGGAGGGTTTGCCTTTTTCATTTCCTTTCCCTCCTGGTTTTATTCATTACATTCGAGAAACATATAATCTTGCTTTTAACGTTTTTTCTAGATCAATTGTTAGAAGAGATGTTTTTAAATTTGCCCATGAATATCAACAATTTTTACGTTATGCATTGTATCATTTTAATGGCAAAGTGGCTATCACTTCTGACATAGGTTGTAGTACTAACGGTAATGAATATTTAAATGTAGCATGTCATTGGGTAGATCATAATTGGTCTATGCAAAAATGTATTTTAGCATATAGATATATTGATGATAGGCACACTGGAACTTTTATTGTAAAAAAATATTCATGAAATTTGTGATTATTATGGAATAATTGATAAAATTATGACTATTACATTAGATACTGCTACTTCTAATGATTATGCTATAAGACTTTTAAAAGTTCGATTAACTCCATGTTTTTCTGATCATTTTCATATAAAATGTGTGTGGCATATTTATAACTTAGTTGTAAAGGATGGCCTAAATCTTTTTGAAAACATTCTTGATAAAATACAATTTGCTATAAACTTTATTTTTAAAGGTAAAAAAATGCAAAGACGCAAAGAGTATTAAAAAACCAGTCACGATTGTGGATTACCTTATAGAAAAATTTCTGAAGAAATAGCGACTAGGTGAAATTCTCTATATGAACAACTACTTGTTGCTTACGATTATAGAAGACCTATAACTTTATTATTTAACGCCCATAATAAAAATCCAAGGAATATGCTTGTAGATAATGTTTGGGAATTTTTTTTTAGAACTTATTGGACTTTTAGAGATTTTTTTTCAAGGTACTAAAGAATTTTTTGGTATTTATTATCCTACTATTTCAACTATGTTATTTTATATAACTCTAATATTTTTTTTACTTAATGAATATATGGAAAAACAAACTTATAAGACATCTATTGAAAAGATGTTTAAAAAATTTAAAATATATTTTTTTCTATTCCCACTATTTATATTATTGGTGCTATATTAAATCAGACTATTAAAGCATCTTCTAGTACTTCGTAAGGCCTTAGAAATAAAATGTTTAGAACATTCAAGTTAGTCATCAACCGTAGGAATTAATTATCAATGAAAGCGTTTTTTACTGGAGGGAAGATTTCTCTATCAAAGACGAGATATGTTGAACATTCAAGTGTCACATTCATTGGCGGGAGACACATTGGAGATTGTAATTATATTCAGAGATTGGATTCGAGCGGAGCGTAGAAGGTGCGGTCAACCGGAGATCAACGAAGAAGAAGACTACAACTACAACAAAATCTTGTCAGAGGGAACATGAAGCGACGTCGAACACCATGACCAACAACTTTCAATTCCAACCGAAGATCCTCAAGACATTGTGAGAAAATTAGAAAAAGTATGGTTAACTATGTAATTTTTTTAATTACAATTTTACTATGGGATTTGCAACTTTTGAACAACAACACAAAGTTGCAATTTTGAAATTGTATTACAAAAAAATCATATTTCTATTAAATAATATAAGAGGCACAAAAACAGCCTTGAGATGTTTTTATTACACTATCTTGTTCAATTATTGAAGTGTTTATATATATTATTTTTTAAAATTAAGTGTCTAAAAAAACCGAAATCCCGATCCCGCCCCGTCCCCTCAACATCGGTCCCCTTTTCCGACAGGATGTGTGACGGGATGGGACATCTGCATGTCTCGCTAGTCCCGATCCGCCTGTCCCGCTGGAGACCTGATCCCAACCATTCCCCCGTCCCGCCGGGACGCGCCCCGGCTCACTAGCCACCCCTATTTTTAACAATTTATATGATGGGCGGCTTTTATTAGCACTTGTGCTCGCTATAATATAGATGTTTTCAACAGGGTGACCAAATTATTTACAACCAAATATATTACTCTCTAGTCTCTCCGTCTAAATTTATATGATACTCTTTTCCTTTTAATGAGTTCCAAAAAAATGACATCTTTCTATATTTAGAAACAATTTAACTCTAAATTTTTTATTTTACCCCACAAAATATTTTATACTTGTTTTAAACCACAACATTCAAAGTCTTCATTTCTTTCTTAAATATCATGTCCAGTCAAACACGCTCATATAAATTGAGACGAGAAAGTAGTAAAATTGGAAAAAGACATTTTCACAAATAGGATCGTTCGATGCTACCATATAAGTTTTGACATTATTGAAGAAAGCCACCATGAGACTTGCTCTAATAGCAAGTTATGGTGATCGTCATGTTTTATAGACGAATTTTCGTGATCACCATAACATTTTCTACACAACATGTCAGGGTGATCACCAGTGGCCAAATTATGCTGGATCGTCAAATTTTTTTTTAGTATTTTTGGATGACGTTTTGATTATTTATCATGATTTGTGGCCAAAATTCTGACAATCACAATAACTTGTTATTTATAAGATTCAACAACATATTTTTTATTCAAAATTGATTGAAATTGTACTCCAAATATGATATCCAACCTTTTGATCCCAGTTCCAATATTTTTCAATTGTTAGATTCAATTCAAACCTTAAAAATTCAATAGACCACTTTGTCTTCTTTTCAGATAAGCTCAATAAAATCCAACAATGATGTTATTATCATTATCTACGCGAATCATTGCAGCCTTGTTTATTTCTATGAAGATTGGTTTCAAATTTACTCGCACAATATCCTCATCCGGAAAATTAAAGCTTTGCTTTGTCTCTAATAAATTGTGATTGGGATACAATATATCGCAACTTCTTAAAATTCTTTGCATGGTAACAAAAAGTAGATGAAAATTGCAACGAGGCAAATGGGACGGGATTAAAACACTTTCTTTATTAAATGCTATCTTAGGAGTTTGTTAGTTATTTTGTGATATCACCACATATAAGTTATATAATACTACTATAATTGGATTAAAATAACTATCTTTGTCAAAATTAAGAACTGAACGTGGACGGCAGGATTCGAACCTGCGCGGGCAGAGCCCACATGATTTCTAGTCATGCCCGATAACCACTCCGGCACGTCCACTTGGTGAAAGGTGAAACGACGTCTAGATATATATATTACAGAATGTTCCAATTGCTAGTTATAGATTGAAAAATTAACCATACCATCTTGTTTCCCTCATCCAAGGCCCATATATTAATGTTAATGTTTATAGTCTATAACTCTACTTTTAATGTTACGAACTTCACATTTTGATCGTATATAAACCTTTTTTTTGTTCCCTATCCGGTGTTGGGTATCCACATTAGAGTCTGATTACAGTGGCGGATTCAGGATTTCAAGGTCGTGGGTGCTCACTTCTTTAAATATATATATATTACCAAGAACAAAGTACAAATAATCAACTGGCTTCTGTATCATCTTTTTCTACTTCGTTGCAACCTTATAAAAGACTTGTTTGTTTCTGCCTCAAGTATTCAAGGTTTTAGAAATATAATGTATAGTGGTTCAACTTCTTCACAAATTAGCGAGTTTGATGTTTATGTCTTGCAGGGTATTGTACCGTACGAAACAATTGTCAATGAAGGTGAACGTGAAGACTTGCTGAGATACTGGAGGGAGAATGAGAAGACATTTCTGACACTAGCAAAGATGGCTCGAGATGTGTTGAATATTCAAGCGTCATCAATAGCTTTGGAAAATGTTTTTTCCGCTGGAAGGTTTCAAATAGGAGAGCATAGACACTAATTGACATGAGACAACTTGGAGATTGCAGTTTTATTCAGAGATTAGATTAGAGCGGAGCGTAGAAGGTGCGGTCAACTAGAGATCAACGAAGAAGACTACAACTACAACGAAATCTTATCTGAGGAGCAGGAAGCGACGTCGAATAATTTGACCAACAATTTTCAATTCCGACAGAAGATGCTCAAGAGATTGTGAGGAAATTAGAAAGAGTATGGTTGACTATGTAATTTTTTAATGACAATTTTACTATGTGATTTGCTACTTTGAACTACGAAATAAAGTTGTAATTTTGAAATTGTATTACAAAAAACCATATTTCTATTAAATAATATAAGAGGCACAAAAACAACATTGATATGTTTTTATTCACTATCTCGTTCACTTATTTAACTGTTTAAATATATTTATTTTTTAAAATTAAGTGTCTAAAAAGAAAATTTTTAAATCCCGCGACCCCGTCCCGCCCCACCCCGACCCACCCCTAGCCCAAATACCTAGCCATGAATAAACCTTATGCTACACTTATTAAAATTGGATTAAAATTGTCCTATTAACGGATGGTTTGAGCTGGATTTGAATTGATCAAAATGAGTTGACTCAACAAATTATTCATTATTACTCATTATGTAATTCTGACAAAAAGTTAGTTAAATTGAGATAGGTTAGATTACATGGATTAAATAGTGGATCATGACTAAATAAACAATTTAGCTAAGTTCATTGTTTCGTTATTACATAAAGTTTGTTTGGATGTCTAATTTTTTTCTAGTTAGATCGTAATTGATGCTATTACATTCTCTGACTCTAGCAAACCGATTATGCTTTAATATAATAAGTTTGTTGTTAAAAAAATTACTCATCAACTCGAGAAGAAAATACTTACAAGTAAAAGTAAATCGACGAGTGTGAACTTTTTTTCCCTTAATAAACGTCTTCCTCTCTCTTATGTGGATGGATAACTATTGGAAGAAGTGGTGGAGGATATAGATTTAGGTACAACTTTAATTAATGAAATAGAGCGGTGATTGCCTCAAATTTCTAATAGTAGTAAATTATTAGGGGCGTTTAATAAGAGGGATAAATTATTCATATAGATGAGATTGAGTGGAATAAGATGAAATAACTTATTTCATCATTTATATGAGATAACTTATTTCACTTTTTATTTTATATAGATAAAATTAAGTGGAACACCAAAGAAGTTATCTCACTAATCAAATATGAGATAATTTCAATCATATGGGATTAATAATTCCATCTCCATCCTATTTCTCCCGCCAAACGACTTGTTAGATTATTATTTATCATATTAAAAAATTCTCCCATGTCGGTACGGATTTTCGGTCCACCATAATTAAAGTTTTGAACCTCACACTAATAAATAAGTGAGAATAAAGTTTGGTATCATCCCCTTTCCCACTTGAATTAAGTCTAAGTAGACGTTTGGACGTAAATTTAGGTGAAATTTGAAAAAGAGAATTAAAATTTAAAAATAATATTAAAAAATTAAAATTATATTTAAATATGCATTTTATTTTTAAAAAATTATGATTGAGAAATAATTCACTTTAAAGTTAATTTTAACCATTTTGAATCAGTTTTTAACCTTGAAATACTCATCTTAAAAAACGAATCAAAAAACATTCCAACGTATAATCAATCAATATTTTGAAAATATTTTTTAAGAAGAAGAAAATACTTAATATTTAAAAGTGGTGTTTTTGAACATGAATTTCACTCAAAATATTAAAATTTTATAAATAAATTATTATTTCACTTAAAATACTTTACAAATAAATTCTAATTTTTTTAAAGTTTCTATTTCAAGTTGAAGCTGAAATAATAACTAATATTATTAAGCAAAAAATGATTTGAAAATAATACTTCAATGTCCTCAAATAATACATATCCAAATGCATTCACAATCATTTGCATATATAAAATTCTGAAAATGTTCAAAGCATAAGAGCGGGAATAAAAGAAAATAATCCACGTCAAAAGTTTCGAGAAAATATCTCCTTTCGAAAAGCAAAAGACCAAAAAAAACTAGCATTTAAAAAATAAAAGGACGGTGGAAAATAATAAGCAAAAAAAAAGAAGAAAACAAAAAACAATGAGCGCCGTAGGAAACAAAAAGAAAAAGCCCTTGGAAGAAGAGCCACTCGCCCGCACCAAAAGTGCATAACACAAAAAAGACTATATATAAATACTCAATACATTAAATAGCGTAACAAGTATTTTACATTATTAGATCCTTTATATATTGTAGTAGATGATTTATTTTAAAGAAAATTATAGATTCACATTTTAAATTATTTTTTGAATGAAAAGTTCCTATACATTAATAATATATATAACTTAAACTATTTTTAAATCTCAAACAAAAAAAATCAACCTGTATAATGGGATTAAAAAGTAACATATGAGTTAATATATTGTTAGTGTGAGGTGAAAAATTATTTTATAGTGCACAATTTAGTAGTTTATTTTATTATGAGATTACCTTTGTATTGGCCAATTTTTCGATATCAATTTTGAATATGATCTTCTGTCTTCTCTTTCTTTCTATTTACGTCTACAACAGAACAAATATCTTTTGTAAGCTTGAGAATGTAATATGTTTCCAATTTGAATTTACCTTTAGAGCTGCTTCCCCGACTATAGGCTCAATAATGTCACTTTTTCCATTCTGCACTTACGTAGCAGCATTTGTTTGTCTGAATATTAAAAGAAAAATAATTCACTCCTCCTAATTCATAACAGTTACATATCCCAGATTCCCTATGTTGAGCCTTTTTCGTATTTCCTCTGCAATAGGCTCTATTTCAGCAACTACATCTAATAAAGTTGACTTAACACCAAACAAATATTAGCACATAAGAATACCGACACTACATGAGCGACTAGTAGTTGAGAGGAAAGTGAGCAACACCTTGTGGAGAAAATTGTTGCACGTTGGCCATGTCAATATCAACGCCGGCTCATGGGGAAGCAACTAAAGCAGTTGCTTTAACACCCCTCCCCCCCTAAAACTAAGGGCCCCAATTTTTTATTATTTAGGATTATTGTTAAATGTGGTAAATATACCCGTGATATACACGGAATATACACCGTGTATATCACGGGCTGCCTTCGGTTAAATGGACTGTTGGGCCGTGATATACAAGGTGTATATCAACCGTGTATATCACGGTTTAGTGTCCTAGTTTAGGTAAAGTTTGGTTGTAATTATTATTGTATACTTACCATAATTGTATTACCATAATTGTATAGTTAGTGTCCAAATAGAATAAGGTTTTAGGAGTAGAATATGAATATGATTTTCCTATTATGGAAATATGTAAATTGTATATATACTCTTTCAATTAATGAAAATAATCAATGGATTATTTCTTTCAATTATATATCTATATCATAGAATTATCATTAAAAAGATATTAGTTTATGCTTGTTTTTCGGAATATGATAGATACTATTTTTTTTTTAAAAAAATAGACAATGTTACGTAGATCAATACTTAAATTTCATATAACATGCAATATGTATAAAAGAACAATTCCATGACGAATTACTAATGGAAAGACAAAAACAAAGTCTTTTCGAATATTTCTTAGAGTTGATTATTTTTTATAAAGAGTGGATGTATTCATTTATGCAATTTAGAATAGACTTGCACTATTCTAAATGTATGAAATCACTTTAAAATTTACTTAGTATCTAGTATAAATTAATTGAGATCATTAGATGAAGAAAACTTACAAAAATATTATATATACTGTGATATTTGTTGTAAATATATTTTTATAATCTTGGTGAATACAGTTACTAGATAGCTTCGATAGTGAGGGTTAGCAAGTTGAATATGATCAAGCTAAGAATAAAGGTGGATTCATGATTTAAATTTAATGAGTTCAATCTTTTAGGTTTTTAGTATTGAACTCATTGTATTTGTAAAACTACGGGTTAGAGTTACTATTTGTTGCAATTTTAGTGATTTTTTATAGATACATTTATGCACCGCGTTAAAAGTATTTGATTCTTACCTTACTTTCTTCAAATCATAACTATCTTTTTTGTCATATTTTCTCTTGAATCGAATGTCTTTCGAAAACAGTCTCCCTACCTCTCAAGTATAGAGATAAGATATGCGTACACTCTACTCTCCCCGAATTTCACCGTGTGAGATTACAATTGATATGTTATTGTTGTTGTTGGTAAAAGTATCCGATTCAAATAAATCTGATATTTACATATTGCATCCACCATGGGTGAAGATATGTAAAGTAGACCATACACGATCATTACAAATCAAAAACGAAAAGAAATCAAATGAACATATAAAAATTTCATTAATTAAATTTAGGGTACTAATTTAACTAATTATATCATTTATTAATAAATTTTTCAAAATAATTAATCCATTTGACTATAAACATAAGCATCTAAATAACTTTATCGAATCAAATTTAGAAATAGCGCAAGTGGTGTCCACGCCCTTACAATGAAGGAGATGGAAGTAGGCTAAGTTTCTCAAATCCATTTTTCTTTCCAGTTATAGTAGTACTGTTTGGGACCAAGTGGCGGGTTGGCACAAAGATAGAAACTGCATAACACCGAATCTTTTTTTTTTATCATATAATATTGAAATTTAAGGAATATTCTCTTTCCCATTCCTTAACTTTGTAACCTTTGCTTCTCAATCCCTTCACCAAAAAAAAATTGCATTCATTCTTTTGAGAGATTGGTGAAATTAATTTCAAGAACTGTATGGTGGATTTTGTTTGTGTGAATGATGAGTTTAGACCAACAAAGCAACCATGGGATCATGGATGAGGAAATTCAAGATATTTTGTGTTCTGATTCTTCTCAAGTTTCGAGTAATTTTTCATCTTCAGATTCGGAGTTGGAAGGGGAAGAATGGAATTCTTCATCTTCTCCTAATTCTTCCTTTGGTGGTTCAAGTAGCAATGAGCAACATAAAATAGGAGCTTTGCAAAATATGTCATCTCTTCTTCAAGAACTTCCCTTTAAGTAAGAACTAACTTTCCATTTAAATTTATATATGCTTATTTTCATTTCAAGTTTCTTTAGAAAAAACATATTTTTTTATATTTAATACTCCCTCCACCCAATTTGTTCCATACTTTTCGAGAGTATCATGTGTTTAAACATAACTTTTTTCATTTTTTTAAAATATAATTTATATATTTAGAAACTACATAGAAAAAATACGGTAAGTCATCATAATTTATAATATAAAATATATAAAAATATTACGGTCAAAGAATAACTTTTTGACTCTCGAAAAGTCAGAAGTGTTAAACAAATTGAGATGGAACGGAGGGAAGTGTTTAATTCAACATTTAACCGCATGTTTAAAATCATGAGATTAAAAAGATAATATAACAACATACCCAATGAAATCCCACAATGTGGGGTCTGGGGAGGGTAGAGTGTACGCAGACCTTACATCTACCTTGGTAGGTAGAGCGACTGTTTTTGAGAGACCCCGACTCAAGACAAAGCACACGCCTAATCAAAGTAAAATAAACAAAGTGAGTAAGTCATAATAGCAAATTCTGAAAAAGCAAAAAGAAGCAATAAATAATGCAAGTAAATAAGACAAATAAAATACACATAGCATCTTAAATCAAACGACAAGTGACTATAAGACAATATTGTCCCTACTAGTATGATAGGTTAAGCGAGCCTACAATAATAATATTACAACTACCAGTTTGTAAATGTAGGTAGGACTACGCTGGCTACCTACTACCCTTCTACCCTAATACATGTCCTCCATAACCCCCTATCTAAGGTCATGTCCTCAGTGAATTGCGCTTGCGCCATGTCCCATCTAATCACATCTCACCAAGACTTCCTCGGCCTACCTCTACCCCTCTTGTACCCTTCCATAACCAACCTCTCGCACCTCCGCACTGGGGCATTTGTCTCTCCTCTGCACGTGCCTAACCATCTCAACTTCGCTTTTTCGCATCTTATCCTCCACCAAGGCCACTCCCACTCTGTCTCGGATATCATCATTTCTAATTCTATCCCTCCTTGTATGTCCACACATCCATCTTATCATCATCATCTCCGCAACTTTTCATCTTTTTGGTGTGCGAAGTCTTGACCGGCCAACACTACGTCCCATACAACATAGTCGGTCTAACCACCACCCTATAAAAATCATATGTAGGTCTCTTTTTTTCTCCCTATACTGTTCCACCAACCTCCTAATAAGATGAATGACTTCTATAGTCGAACGCTCCGGCATAATCCAAACTGATTCTCGGAGATAGACACGCCTCTTCTCACCCTCATCTCCACGACTCTTTTCCAAACTTTCATAGTGTGCTTAGCAGCTTGATACCCACATAGTGTTGCAACTCTGGATATCACATTTGTTCTTGTACAAAGGAATCATTGTACTCCACCTCCAATCTTCGGGCATCCTCGCCGTCTTAAAAATGACGTTAAACAACTCCGTTAGCCACTCCAAACCTGCCCTACCAGCGCTCTTCCAAAATTCAAATGAGATCTCATCATGCCGGTTGCTCGTCCCTTGCGCATCCTGCTAACAACACCCTGAACCTCTCAATCTTAATGTTTTCACAATACCCAAAATCCTGGTATCTACCAGAGTGCTCCAGATCTCCCAACACAATGTCTCTATCTTCTTTTTCGTTCAAGAGTTTATGGAAGTAAGTCTGCCACCTCCGCTAATATGCGCGTCCTCCACCAGTACGTTGTCGTCCTCATCCTTGATGCACCTCACGTGATCCAATAATATATATATATATATATCTAAAAATTCAAACGTTTCTTATTTTCTCATTTGTCTTTAATTTATTAAATTAAGACAAGTAAAATAAATCAGAAGGGGTAACTTAACTCTCCTCTCACCTTTTAAAGTTAACTTCTTTTACATAGTGTTAAAAGAATTCACACTATCACTATCATCTAAAAGATTATTAGGGTAACTCTACGTAATAAGTGAGATTATTAACGAAATATTTTTCGTAATAAGTAAGATTGGTAACGGAAAAATAAGGTAAAGTGACTTGCTACGATGATGGAGTAATAAAATGCACAATAATAGATCAAATCCTTCTTTGAACCTATAAGGATTGTATTGAGATGGTTGTAATCACTTCATCATGACCAGAGATTGAGACTCAAATTCCAGTCATAAAAGCAGAATTCTCAGACTTTGAGCCTTAAAAATGAAGAAATGCAAAATTCACAGTAGTCGGTGAATTTCGGATTAATTCACCTACCAAATGGTTATACAAAAAAAATCTTTAAATAATTTCTTGTATGTTTTATGGAGATGCTTATTGTTCTTTTTTGGTTAATAGGAGAGGGTTGTCAAAGCATTACAATGGGAAATCACAATCATTTACCTCTTTATCAAATGTGACGAGCTTAGAAGACATGGCCAAACCTGAAAACCCATACAACAAGAAACTCAAATCATGCAAGAGCTATGGAGTTTTCTTGGAAGGTTTCAAATCAGATCACCCTGTTATAAGAAGCAGCAGTTCTTCAAGACTCAACTCAAAAAAAACATGTTCATCATTAAGGGAAAGGAGAAATGGAAGCTTTCTTGGAAATAATAATAGTCGACCTCCTGTTCCTCCACATAGATCAACTAGCACTGCTAGCTTCACAAGTCAAACCCCTTTACTTGCTCGATTGTTCTTATAATTACGATCAATTCTTTTTTAAAGAGTTTACTAAATGTATGCTGTGTTCGGAGTTTCTTACCTTAGTTAGATCTTGTTGGTGCCACCTAAACGGTAGGTAGGCGGCGAATGTGTGACGTTCTGGTTATCAAAAGGATAGATTGATTCTATTATGTATATGCTACTACTACAATTTGGTTATATTCTACTATATGTGACGTGTTTGATTGAGTATAAAGTTATCGTGAAAAAACAAGACTCGTGAAACTTGGGGAGTTGATAATAAGCATATTGTCGAAGATTTTCGAATAGGGCAACCTTTCGGTCTATTGTTGAATCTTTAGGCAGGCAAGGGATAACCTAGCAAATTGAAATATCTTTGTAGCTAGTAAATTGTTGGAGATTTCTAAGCAATGTCTCACATTGGTGAGGAAACACTATATTATTGTATTTATAAGGGAAAGTTCTTCCTTATGTGTTAAGATATATTTGGACAGAATTAATTAATAATTAATTCAGAAAATTATGAAAAGACACCATTCATAACCATTGGTTTAATCTCAAGAGACACCATGTAAATGCACCATTCACAACCATTGGTTTAATCTCAAGAGGTATCATGAAAAGACACCATCTATCTATAAATAGATTGTCATATTCCCATAAAACAAATCAATCAAAATCAGAAAAATTCTAAATACAGTAGGAATCAAACGTTGTTTTAGTGCAAACGATATTTGATTAGACTTCTTAGTATCCCTAAGACATTCAATCCTTCCCGGTGCACTCTATGGGGGTGAAATAGTCTTAAGGGGAGAGTTCGTACTCGCTTGTAAAGTTGATTTTTTACATTTTCTGCAATCTTTTTCTAACAATCTTAAAACTTTTTTTATGGCTAGTATTAGGGAGATAACATCAAACTTTGTCAAACTGGACAAGTTTGATGGTGGTAATTTTCGAAGATGGCAGAAAAAGATGCATTTTCTTCTCACCACATTGAACATTGCCTATGTTCTGACTACTCCACAACCAAAAGAACAAGAGAACGAGACCATTGCACAGACACGAACCAGGGCAAAATAGGAGAATGATGAATACATATGTCGATGCCATATTCTGAATGGGATAACTGATGCCTTGTTCGATTCTTACCAGACCGTGTCTTATGTAAAGGAACTGTGGGATTAATTGGAGGCAAGTTACATGCGTGAAGATGCAACAAGTAAGAAATTTCTTGTCACCCAATTTAACAGTTATTCTATGAATGAAAAAGGCCAGTAATTGAGCAATTCTATGAGATTGAACGCATCCTTGGTAATTTCAAACAACATAACATAAATATGGATGAATCAATTGTTGTATCTAGTATAATAGACAAACTGCCCCCTAACTTGGAAGGAATTCAAACACAGCCTTAAACATAAAAAAAAAAAATCTTACTCTTGAGGAATTGGCTAACCATCTTCGTGTAGAGGAAGAATTCAGGAAACAAGAAAACAAAGATTAGGATATCCACATTGTGGAGGAAGGCCAATCCAGTAAGGGAAAAGGCAAGAAAAGGTAGTTTAATTCAAACAAGAAGAACAAAACTGACAGCAACAAGAAAAAAAAGTTCGCTTGTTGGAATTGTGGTGGTCCTCACATGAAACTTGACTGCCCAAATAAGAAGGATCCTGGCAGTTCGAGTTCAGGACAGAAGAACCGAAAGGCTGCAGATGGCAACGAAAGTTTCACTGCCAAGATTTCCGAAATCACATGGTCCAAGATGACAATGATTGGTGAGTTGATTCAGGTGCTACAAGGCATGTTTGCAAGGACAAGTCGCACTTCAAGACCTATGAACCAGTGGAAGATTCAACTTTTCTCTATATGGGAAACAAATCTCCTGTTAGTGTTTTAGGCAAAGGAAGTATTGTATTAGATTTTACTTCTAAAAAGAGTTTAACTTTGAATGATGTTTATCATGCTTCAGAAGTTAGTAAGAATCTGATGTCTGGTAGTATTTTGAACCAATATGGGTTCAAACAATTGTATGAGGCTGGAAACTTTGTACTCTCTAATGGTGGGGTGTTTGTAGGAAAAAGTTATTTACATTGTGGTATGTTTAAATTAAACCTTGTTAACATTAATAAAGTGATGAATGCTTCTGTTTATGTCTTGGACTCTCTTGATACTTCTTCTTTATGGCATTATCGTTTAGAACATGTTAATTTTAGAAAGTTGAAAAATATGACTCTACAATCTCTAATTCATTAAATTGACAAGAATGATGTAAAATGTAGAACATGTTGTCGCGCCCAATTTTGACCTGCGGGCTTCGCGACGCGATGGCGTCAATTGACTCCGGATGGATTAAAAAATGCTTGCTTTGAGGAGTCGCCACCTAATTATTCTAAGATGAATTAGGGCACCTAAATGTTAACTAAATGCTGCAAAATAACTCCATTTTTTATGGTCTACGAAACTAATAAAATTATGGATAAGGGTTCTTTATTATCCTAAAGGGAAGGGGTTAGGCATCCTTTAAGATCCGCTAACTTGCGGTTATCCGATCAAATTCAGGTTAATTGTTATTCTAATAAAAATACATGTTTTTTACAAATATAAAAATAATGTTGCAAGATGTTAATAAAATGATGCATTTTGTACAAGTATGCATTTGTATGACATTAATATACATGTAAAGCTAAAAAAAAGTATAAGTATGCATTTGTATGAAAATTGATAAAAATGTATGCAAGGTATTATTATGGGCAACGGGCCTAAAATAAATAAACTAGCGATTTTCAATTTTAAAACTAACCGAGCCTAAAATAAATAAACTAGCGATGGATTTTCAGTTTTGGACTACCCTATTAATTAATTCTATGTCTACCTATTCTAAATATTTCAATAATTTACGAGTACAATAATATTACAATGCAGAATGAAAATAAAGCTGAATTAAAGAAAGTAAAAGACAACAACAAAAATAAATAATCTCCGAGGGGTATTTGCCTTCTTTGACTTTATCTTTGCAAGCTGTCAAAAATAAACGGTTAGAAACAATTGAATATACATAACTTCGGATCCGTATCCAAAACAATAAATGTTTTGATTACGGAGGACTCAGACTTAAATTTTGAAAAGATCATTCCAATCACGTCGTGGCTGCTAACATATGACTCGTTGGTCATTTCAGTTGCCTTGCCTACCGAACATGTTGGTCTCTCGGGTGAAAAAGATTTAAGTTTCATCATTGCCCAGAAGTTTTATTTTCCGTCTTTACAACTGCGGAGGCCTCAAAAATCGACTGATATTTTTTCATCGGCCAATAATGCAATATTTAATTAAAAAAACAGTAAACAGTAACATATCCATGGCACGGAGGTTTAAAACAGTAAATAAAAACAGAGAAACGAAAAAGAAAAGCGCGGCCTCGAATTTAATTTCATCGTCCTAAATGCAGTATTTATATAAATCGGTAAGACAATCCGTGCACGGATGTTTAAATGTCAAAACAGAAACGAGAAAAAAGTGCGGCTTCGAATTTAATTTCATCGGCCTAAAATGCAGTATTTAATTCAAAACAGTAAAACAGTAAAACAGTAAAACAATAAAACAGCAAAAAGCGCGGCCTCGAATTTAATTTCATCGGCCTAAATGCAGTATTTATATAAATCGGTAAGACAATCCGTGCACGGATGTTTAAATGTCAAAACAGAAACGAGAAAAAAGTGCGGCCTCGAATTTAATTTCATCGGCCTAAAATGCAGTATTTAATTCAAAATAGTAAAACAGTAAAACAATAAAACAGCAAAAAGCACGGCCTCGAATTTAATTTCATCGGCCTAAGTGCAGTATTTATTTAAATCACTAAAACAGTAAGATATCCGTGTACGGATGTTAAAATGCGAAAATAAACAAACAGTTTGCAATTAAAACGTAAGACCCGAATTCTGAAATTTTCGGACCGAATCGGACAATGAACAGAGATCAGGCCCGGATTTCGGGTTGACCCGACCCGGAATCACACATTTTTTGGAATTTTCAGATAACCAACAACAAATTATTAATACCCAAATCTGGAAATTTATTCGAACCGGGTCGACCCGACTCGGAACAGTGACCGACCCGGAACAGATTTTTTTTCTTCAAATTTTCTGATAGCCAATAACAAAAATATTAAAACACAAAATCTGGAATTTTAACCGAATCGGATGTTTTTCAACCTGAATCGATTTTCTTCCAAATTACAGGTAACCAACAGCACACTATAAACATACAAAAATCTGGAAATTAACCGAATCGGGTCGACCCGACCCGGGTCAGTGACCCGACCCGGGTCAGTGACCCGACCCGGGTCAGTGACCCGACCCGAATCGGATGTTTTCAACCCGAGTCGATTTTCTCCAAATTTCAGGTAACCAACAACACACATAAAATATAAAAAAACTGGAAATTTTATTCAAACCGGGTCGACCCGACCCGGACGGATTTTTTTTCAGATTTTCAGATAACCAACAAGAAGATATAAAAGCATAAAAATATGGAAATCTTGCCCGAATCGGGTTGACCCGACCCGACCCGACAGTGAACAAAAAGGGGCGAAATAATACCCGATTTCCGACGTAAGCTCCGACCAAAACTCCTTTTTTCGGACAAAAAATTCACAAAAATCGACCCTAAAACAGTGAACAAAAGGGGGTATTTTATAGATGGGTTTTCAGATTTTAAGGGGTGTAGAGTGGCGGAGATGTGGCGGCAGTGGTGAGTTGAGTTGGTGTTGGGCGAGGTGACCGGCGACGTGGGGTCGCCGGTGTGGGGTGTGGGGGTCGCGTCGGGGTCAGGGGGTATGGGGTGTGCGACGGCGAGGTGACCGGCGACGTGGGGTCGCCGGTATTGTGGGGTGCGGGTGATGGTTATGGGTTGGGCGGCGATTTTAAAAGAGAGAAAGAGAGGGTGATATATTTTTTAAGTGTTGTTTTTAGGGTTATGTGTTTAAAGGGGGGAAATAAAGGGAAGGGGATTGGGCTGTTGGGCCGACCGGGTTGGGCCGAAAATGGGTTTTGTTTGTGGGATTTGGGTTGTGAATAATAAGGGGAAAGGGTGTTGGGCTTGGAAATAAAGGGATGGGTGTTTGGAATTGTTTTGGGTTGGGGAAATAAATGGGTTATGGGTTTAAAATATAAAAAGGGTTTTATTATATATAAATAAAAATATCAAAAAAAGCTTTGCAAAAATTATAAATTGTAAATATGATAATATGATAAAATATAATATTTGTGAAATGTTTGATGTTTAAAGATAAAAAATAAAAATGCAATGCCGTTTTGCGAAAATAAAAATAACATATTAGGATAAAAGTATGATTATGATATAAAAATGCAAATGACAATAAAATGCAAATAATAATGATATATATACATATATATGCCTATATTTTAAAATTATTTTAAAGTGTCAAAAATATTAAAAATTGCAAATAAAATCATAAAAGATGGGACAAAATTGGGTGTCAACACATGTATGCTTATTAAAATCACTAGATTACCATTTCCTTCTGTTCAAAGAGATTCGAAATTGCTTGATTTAGTTCATAGTGATATGTGACATGAGTGACAATGTGACAACAGACGGAAAACGTTATTTTGTTACCTTTTGTTACATTCAAAAAGTGAAGCACTTGAAAATTTTTAAATGTTTAAAAGTAATGTAGAACTTCATTATGAAACCTTTATTAAATGTCTTAGATCGGATAGAGATGGGGAATATTATAATCCATTATTCTTTGAATCAACTAGAATTGTGCATTAAGTTACAACAACTTATACACCACAACAGAATGGTATGGCCGAAAGAAAAAATAGGTCCTAACGGAAATGGTAAATGCCATGTTATCCAAGTCGGGTTTAGGACATGGATATTGGGGTGAAGCCCTGCATACAACTTGTTATATTCTTAACAGAGTACCTAACAAGAAAAGTAAGACTTCCCCATATGAATTCTGGAACAAAAGAAAACCAAACCTAAGTCATCTTAGAGTCTGGGGATGTAGAGCAATTGTAAAAGTTCTAGAGCCCAAAAGAAAGAAACTTGGGGAGAAAGGAATTGAGTGTGTTTTTATAGGCTATGCTATGAACAGTAAAGCCTATAGATTTAAGGTTATTGAACCTAATGATTCATATTCTGTTAATTATTGGTAATGACAATTCAATTCCAATTCGTGGTTATGGTCATAAAACTTTGTCTCCCCCCATCCATCTCTTGTCTTGAAAAATGCCCTTCATGCCCCTAACTTAATTAAAAATTTGGTGTATGTCCGTAAATTAACCACTAATAATTCAGTTTTTGTTGAGTTTGATCCTTTTGGGTTTTATGTGAAAGATTTTCAAGACGGGATTCCTCTCATGAGATGTGACAGTATGGGAGATCTTTATCCTATCACGCCCACATCCGGTCTCTCGAGTCAAGTCTTGCCATCTACTTTTGCAGCTCTCGCTCCTTCCTTATGACATGCATGTTTGGGTCACCCTGGATCGTCTATTGTTTCTTCCTTACATAAAAATAACTTTATTTCGTGTAAGGGTATGTGTAGTACTCCAATTTGTCAATCTTGTTCTCTAGAAAAAATTGTTAGTTTACCATTTGTAGTCTCTACTTCTCATACCTTAATGCTATTTGATATTATTTATAGCGATTTATGAACATCTCCCGTTCTCAGTTCGTTGGGCCATCGTTACTGTGTTATATTTTAGATGATTATTCTAATTTTTATGAACTTTTCGGTTAGCGAAAAAATCTCAAGTATTTTCCACCTTTTTAAAATTTAGAGTTTTCATCCGTACACAGTTCGAACGAGAAATAAAAAATATTCAATGTGATAATGGCAAAGAATATGATAATAGGTTGTTTCGGGATTTTTGTGATACTAATGGAATAAATTTTCATTTCTTTGTCCCCATACGTCCTCACAAAATGGAAAAGCCGAACGCAAAATTCATATCATTAATAATATTGTCCGAACTTTATTGGTCCATGCTTCCGTACCCCCTTTTTTTGGCATCATGCTCTACAAATGACTACATATCTTCTTAACATACTTCCTACCAAAGGTTTGACATATTCAACTTTCTTCAAATCTTATATAATAAGACTCATTCGTATTCACATCTTAGGGTCTTTGGGTGCTTGTGTTATCCACTCTTTCCGTCCACCACAATTGACAAACTTCGGCCGTTCTATCCCTTGTGTGTTTTTAGGTTATCCTTCTAACCATCGTGGTTACAAATATTTTAATTTATCATCTAATAAACTCATCATTAGTCGCCATGTTATTTTTTACGAAACCCAATTTTCGTTTGCTAACATGGGTGGTCCCGTGCCTAGTTCGTATAATTTTTTAGACGACGTCATCTCTCCATATACTATCCACTATTTTTTGGACTTGTCCCGCACCGAAACTCTGCCAACGGGACCATTGCCCGCTAGACCCACAGTTCCTAATAAACCCACTATTTCTGTCTAGCTTCTGCCCCAATTTCGGTAATTGGGCTAGTTGCCCAGCCCAATACCGTCCCTGGTCCAGTCACTGCTTCGATCTCGGAATCTGTTTCCACTGTTGGGCCAGCAGGCCCACTACCTGCTGGCCGGTCTGTCGCCTATCTCGATATTTCCCAAAATTAACCCAATTCTCCCCCGAGTCACAGACCGATCACTTGTAGTCAACGGGGTATTTTGGTTGCTGGCCGGTCCATCGCCCATCCCAATATTTCTCAAAATCCACCCAATTCTCCCCCGAGTCACAAACCGATCACTCATAGTCAACGGAGTATTTTTAAATCAAAAAGACATTTTAATTTAAATTCTAATGTTCTTAAATCCCCTTACCATGTAACCCAGTGTCCGCCTTAAATGATCCGAATTGGAAATTGGGTATCACCGACGAATATGATGCTCTTATTGCAAATAAGACGTGGAAGTTGGTACCCCGTCCTTCTGGTGTTAATATTATTCGATCTATGTGGATTTTTACTCATAAGGATAATTCTGACGGTTCTTTTGCGAGGAATAAGACTCGTCTTGTAGGTGATGGTAAGACTCAACAGGTTGGCGTGGATTTTGATGAGATGTTTAGTCCGGTGGTTAAACCGGCTACCATTCGCACTGTTCTCAGTCTAGCTCTTTCCAAAGCATGGCCCATTCATCAGTTGGATGTGAAGAATGCTTTCTTACATGGTGATCTTAAGGAGACCATTTAAATGTATCAACCCTTGGGTTTTCGAGACCCCAAATATTCTCATCATGTCTGTTTATTGAAGAAGTCCTTTTATGGGCTTAAGCAGGCCCCATGGGCTTAGTATAAGATATTTGCAGACTATGTTTCGTCTATTGGATTTACGCACATCATGTCTGATAATTCATTGTTCAAATATCATCGTGGTTCTACCATGGCTTATATTCTATTATATGTGGATGATATTATCTTGACTGCCTCTACTAATGTTGCGTAAGTCTATCATGACCATGCTCAGTTATGAGTTTGCTATGAAAGACTTGGGGCTCTTGAGTTATTTTTTGGGGATTGCTGTCACTCGTCATGTAGGCGGTTATTATTTTCACAACGTAAGTATGCAACTGAGATCATTGAGCGAACTGGTATGTCCTCATGCAAGTCTACTTTCACTCTAGTTGATACTAAACCCAAGTTGGGTGTTGCGGCTAGCTTACCGTATGAGGATCCGACTCACTATCTCAGTCTTGCAGGGGCACTCCAGTATCTTACCTTCACGAGACCTGATAGTACCTATGCCATCCAACAAGTGTGTTTGTTTATGCATGATCCTCGAGTTGAGGACATGAATGCACTCAAACGCGTCATGCGATACTTATAGGGCACACTTGAGTATGGGTTGCATCTTTATTCGTCATCGATCTCTACACTTATCTCTTATACAGATGCTGATTGGGGTGGCTGTCCGGACACCAGACGCTCTACGCCTGGTTACTGTATGCTTCTTGGTGATAACTTGGTCTCATGGTCAGCCAAACATCAGGTTACCTTATCCCGCTCCAGTGCAGAGGCCGAGTATCTAGGGGTGGCCAATGTGATCTCTAAATCATGTTGGTTACGTAATCTTCTCTTAGAGCTTCACTTTCCCATTCAAAAAGCTACTTTGGTTTATTATGATAATGTTAGTGCAGTCTATCTTTCTGAAAATCCGATTCAACATCAGCACACTAAACATAGTGAGATGGACATCTATTTCATTCGTGAAAAGGTAGCTCGTGAGCAAGTACACGTCTTACATGTCCCTTCCAGGTATCAATTTGCAGACATCTTTACCAAAGGTCTTCTGTCGGTACTCTTTGAAGATTTTAGGGACAGTCTCAACGTACGAAGACCGCCGCTATGACTGCGGGGGTGTGTTAAATATACACGTGATATACATGGGGTTGTATACCATGTATATCACGGTTTCACAAAGGCATTTACCTAAAGCGAAACCATGATATACATAGTATACAAACCCGTGTATATCACGGTTGGTAGTTAATTTTGTACCATAATTAGTGTAGCCGATTTGTACCATAATTAGTGTCAAATAATTGTATTGTACGCGTACCATAATTATAGGATTCTTGTACTACTAGAATAGAGTTTTGGGAGTAGAATAGGAATATGATTTTCCTATTATGGAAAATTATAAATTGTATATATACTATTTCATTAATGAATATAATCAAATAATTATATTATTTCACTGAGGGCAAGAAAAAATGGAATCTTTCTTGGAAATAATAATTGAACTCTTGTTACTCCACATAGATCAACTAGCACACCTAGTTTTACAAGTCAAGCCCCTTTATTTGCTTGATGGTTCTGATCAAATTCTTTTTTCAAAGAGTTTACTAAATGTATGTCGTGTTCTTGTTTTGGTTGTCTATCCGGTTATCAAAAGGATGATTGATTCTACTGTATATGCTACTAGCCTACTAGTACATTTTTTGTTTTATTGTATGTCCTAATTTATGTGGTGTTTGTCCGACTACAAAAGACAAGGCTTGTGAAACTTGTAGAGTTGAAAATACGCCTAGCTTCGGAGATTCCCTAATGGTTCTATCTTTGGAACTATTCATGAGCAAAAGACAACTTGACGAATTGAGAATCTTTGGAACTACTGCTGAATTCATGAGCAGGCAATAACCCGATGAATTGAAACATGAACCATATTAGCAGCCAAAGTAAACGAAAGTAAAAATGATAATGTAATAGCAACGAGGAACTGAAACATCTTAGTGGCTAGAAAGAAAAAAAAAAGCAAAAGCGATTATTGTAATAGTAACGAGCAAAATGGGACCAGTCTAAACTGTGAAAACAAGTTTGGGGGGAGAGAAATATAAACATCGTGCTGTTAGGTGAAGCAGTTCAAATGTTGCACCCAGATGACGAAAGTCCAATAGCCGAAACATCACTAAATTTTATTTAAAACTAGTTCTAGATATTGTATGACTTTAAGAAATTTAAAATTAAATTAAATTAAATTTAAATAAGAAAGTATAACATTCTTGTTGGATAAAGTTAAAAGTAAACAACAGTAAGAAGATCAGGCTCATGTTCATCACTCGGAGCAAGGAGAAATAATAGTAGACCACCTGTTCCGTCAAACCCCTTTATTTGCTTGATGGTTCTTCTGATCAACATTCTTTAGAGAGTTTACTAAATGTATGGTGTTCTAGTTTTGATGATTGCTCTGGTTATCAAAAGGATGACTGATTCTACTATATATGCTATTACTTCTAAGTTCTAACGGTGTTTGAGTGGGTAAAGAATTTAAGAAAGATGTTATACACATGTTTTACTTTAGACATGTTGTCTATAGTAAGTCTTAAAATTTATGTGATTATAAATTAATCTTATTAAGATAAATTTAAAAAATCAAAGTTAAGTTGTGTCTAAATAATAAAGTATATATGTCATTCTTTAAATTTTTTGTTATGCATATGTCTAATATACACTTCAAATGTTTCAAGTTTTGTTATGTGTACACCTAACTAGCTTCAGAAGAAAAGAACTAAATGGGTTAAATTAAATTGAAACTAAAGAACTTGTTCTAGATCCACATTTTCTTCTTAATTCGATATCTTGGATAAAATGATTATGAAGTAACTAGAAAAATTTAAAAGACAAATCATTAGTTCGCCTTTCGGTTTGTCTAGAAAATCAAATTAAAACCATAAGCATGAATTATACAAGTTTAGCAAAACTGAAATTGGCCGTCTAGTTGAATTGTGCAAATCACTGTTAAATAGGATCATTGGTGACGCTATTTAACTTTTGTCCTCATTTAAAGTATTTGTGTAGAAATAATTTTCACGCTATACATTCCGGAAAATAAAAATTACACTTTCACAAGTTATGTTGGCGAGTCATAACTTTAAGTAATACCTTTCATTATGTCTATGTTTAATTGTTCACTATCATACAGAATTGACAAACTTACCTTGTTCACAAGTGATGTTGGGCGGGAGATTACATTAGGTACAATTATCATTCCATCTATTCTTAAATTGTTCACGAGTCATATCAAACTGGTAAAAATAATTATTGTTGTTCAATAATTCACAAATTATGTTGGATTATCATATTAGAAATTGTCTTCATTTTGTCTATCTTATTAAATTGTTCAGAAGTTCTACCATATTCACAAGAGTAATTTTTTTTAATGATAATTTATTGCGATGTTCATATTGACAATAACGTTCAAGTGACATATATCCATTAATCCAATATGGTTGTAAATAGGATATCGTCAATGAATTATGTACCTCAAATTACGATAAAAAGAAGCTTCTCTGAAATGGAAACACTTGTATGTGTTTACAACATTAATTGATTCTCTATTAACGTAGAAAGACCCAACTAAATAGCAGGAAGGAGGAGGAGGAAAAAAAAAAAGAGGAGGAAGAACGAAAAGTTTTGGAGGAGGACATTTTATTAGTATTTGATTATTTTTATATTTTAGAATTAGTTGATCTGGAGACTATTATCCCAGATTGATGTGGTATAAAAATAATACCACAATTATATTTTATGACTTGTACCGAAATATAATTTTCATCAAATCATATGATAAAATTAAGGCTAATTGAACATTACATTTATTCTGAAATTATATTCCTTATTCCTTTCACCAAAGCACCCATAAAAGAAGAAAAAGGGGTATATGAGATCGGAATTATTATCTTCAGAAATAGTCTGACGTAAGTCGAGAAACTGAATATAAAAAAAAAAGTATATTCCGAATTTACGACACACTCAAATAGTGTAGTTAATGGAAGACGTCAGCTTGTTAGATTACATATATCTCATGAAGACGTGAACTTGTTAGGTTAAAGATAACATGGATACTTGTCCACACATTGGCACAAGTTGCTCCATATTGACTCAAAGTTGGATAGTATTGCAGCATTAGCTGTATCTTTGAATATTAAGATATTCTAGCTAGCTCTATAGGTGAACCAACTTGGCAAAATATGACAATGTTATAGCTTGGAGGGATATATTGAATGAGAACGGACCATTTTTGATAGGCATCGAATGTACGTTTCGGTAGAGGTGAAGTCAGAATTTAAAGCTTATAAGTTCTGAATTCTAATTATTTTACTGGGTTCTAAATAAATGCCTGAATTCTAATTATTTTACTGGGTTCTAAATAAATGCTCTCCCTGTCCACGTTTATGTGATACTTTTCAGATTTTAAGAGTCAAACGAGTTTTTCTTCGACTGTGATTTTTCACATGCATTTTAGATATTTTGTATTGTGTCTTATAGTACTTCTTACGTAGTTTTCAAATATATATATATTTTTTAAAATTAAAAAATTATGTCTAAATTCATGACGGTTTCTTAATATAAACATATAATTTAAATCAAAGCTATTAAGTATGGCCAAACGCGTGACCGACACATTAGCTCCGCCCCTATCTTGGTTATATATAGTTATATATATATATATATATCAATTTTCTTGTCACATCCTTATCATTGCAGAGCCCATTTGGATTAGCGGAGTAAAAATAACCAATAAGAATTAAGTGTCCAAAAACTTTTATGTGAAAATAACTAAACATAATTTTATTTTACCTTGGCGGAAACACCATGTCAGCTATATATATATATATATATATAAACATAATTTTTTTTTTACCTTGGCGGAAACACCATGTCAGCTGCCTAGCTGTGATATATATATATCAATTCTCTTGTCAGATCCTTGTTATTGCAGAGCCCGTTTGGATTAGCGGAGTAAAAATAACCAATAAGAATTAAGTGTCCAAAAACTTTTATGCGGAAACACCATGTCAGCTGCGCTGTGACTGGATAAATGCTTAGTTGGACCAATGAATTAATCATTCAAAAGAAGAATTAATTAAGCCTATCTGTCCATAGTGAAAATAATGGACTTTGTTAGTTTGTTTGGACTCTATTCTTCTCAAACTTCACTTTTTTAGAAAAGCAAGATCTTTGTACCACATCTTGAATCTTGTAACATCCCTTTCAAGCAAGGTCGAATTTTTACAGTGTGTAAATTCATACCTTATTTATCTGTTACAAAATTATATATATATAAAAAATAAATTTAGAATCTAATTATTAGCTAGTACTTATGTTAGTTTGGATGCATCTTAACGACACAAGAAGAGGTAAACAAAGGCGGGTTCAGAATTTAAATTTTATCGGTTCAATCTTAAGATTCTTAGCGTTGAACTCATTATATCGTTAAAGTTATGGGTTCACATATATTATTTATTATAATTTTAATAAATTTTTATACGTAAATTTATGTTCCGCGTCAAAAGTTAGGGGTTCAATTGAACCCAAGGCTAAATATGTCTCTGGAGGTAAATTGAGTCGTATCTAATTTTCTTAACTCTTAAAAATTTGCCTAACTCAATTACATAACCTGATTCTTAGCAGTATTCCGTTCAAACAACTAAAACTAGTAAAATATGAAATAATAGAACACATGATTTAACGTGAAAAAATATCGGGCTCAAAAGATGCAAAATTCATGACCTATCCTGTAGGATTTAACTTCAAACTCCACTAACAAAATGAGTAAAACAACAATAACTGTTTCTCGCAACTAACAAATAACAACCTAACAATACTTTTAGATCAATTGAACTAGGACTAGACTCAACGAATCCAAAAAAACAACCCAAAGATCAGAAGTCTTCAGCCTAGATCTTCACACTCTCATATGATCAATTTTCATACTTCCACGAATGATGAGAGTTGATTGAAAGCTTTAAACAGTTTCTTAATTTTTCAATTTATGTGAATGAATGATTCCTTCAAAGTGGTGTATAATATCTACTAAATATGCTAGTAAGCATATAAAAAAAGAAATCACTTATTTCAGAAGTCTTATCAGGTAGGAAAATCTAAATTAAATTAGAGTTGTTTATCGACAAGGATTATTCTCAAGTCGTGTCTTATAAAAAGTAACTCCAAGTCGAACAACACATGAACTTCTTTTACAATTCAAATATTTATTAAACTTGTTTTTCTTATTTTCATCAGAAAAGTCATTTTTTTTATTTTCAAAGAATTTATTTGCTTAGAAAAATATTTTCCTAAATACTTTAACTAACCAATCATGAAAAAATTAATTTTTTTTTGTGAAAAATATTTTCTTCCATAACAAATACACTCTAAGTTCAAATGTTGTTTCTTTTTCAAATTTGAGGTATAATTACTACATTACATAAAATAGGACGAATGAAATGAAGTGCTAGTAATTAATTGACAAAACAAAAAAATAAACTTGTACACCATCCTATGACGTGGCAATTTTTGTTCCTTCCAAAAATATATTTCAATGTAAAATGCCAATAATAACCTTCCTTCCACCAAACACAAAATATCATGATTCGCGCATTAAAAAGTGGTTGCCTTTCACTTCTATCTGTTCAACTCTTCTTCATCATATAGCTACCTAACAACTGTTCGACGAATTGCCTCTGAGAGAAGAAAAGGAGAAATACGTTGGAAATAAAGCAGAGGTTATTGATCTATTCTATGCAAACGAAGGATTCATCAATCATATTGGGAGGACGATTAATTATACTAATAATATTTTATTATGAGCGGATTTGATCAACTACAGTGTTCTTCTAATCTTAGCCGCATTATTGCTGGCCTTCTTCTCTTCATGCTTTATCATTCTTTTCAATTAATTTCCAATTTCTTGCTTCCTATACACCCTTAATTATCTCCAACAATCAATAAGCTTCAGCCTTTTTTCTCGATTTTCAATCATATTTTCTGAATTTTTTCGGATCCACGTCACCATTGTTGTTTCATGGAAATCAAAGCGGACGATTCTGGTTCAAATTCCTTGCTTGACGGTAAGTTCATTAATTTTATTGAGTCGCCCTTCGTTTATTTTTTACTTAATTATTACGTATGTATTATTTTTTTGCTTTTCGATATTCAAACAATGTGAATTTTGAATGACATTTTAAAATGTATTCTTTTGATGGTACTGACATGAGAAGAATTGCAGCTTATAGTATTTAGTTTTTGTCCATCTAAATTTTAATTTTAATTTTTTGAAAGCAATGCATTGTTTCATAAAAATCAAATCAGACGATTCTGGCTCAAATTCTTTCCTTGACGGTTAGTTTGTTAATTTTATTGAGTTCACTTCTCGAGATTCAAATTATAATTTTTGATCGACATTTTAAAATGTATTTTTTTCATCATATTGCCCTCCTGAGAAAAATTGTGACGTGAGAAGTATTGCAACTTATAGTAATTTTTGTATAGTTTTTGAAATTCTAAATTTACGCGGCACTTTTTCGCTTTTCGATATTCAAATTATGTGAATTTTGATCAATATTTTTGAAATGTATACTTTCATCATATTGACCTCCTGAGAAAATTTTTGACCTGAAGTATTGCAACCTATAGTAATTTTTGAATTTCTAATTTATGTGATACTTTTTCGCTTTTGTGATTTTGCTATGTGAATTTTGATCTGACATTTTAAAATGTATTTTTTCGTCATACTGACATGAGAATAATTGCAACTTATTGTAATTTTCGTATAGGTTTTGAATTTCTAAATTTATGTGTCATTTTTCACTTTTCGAGATTTAAACTATGTGAATTTTGATCTGACATTTAAAATGTATTTTTTCGTCATACTTACATGAGAAGGATGGTAACTTATTGCATTTTTTGGATAGTTTTTGAATATTGAAATTTTAATTTAGAAATATTGAGTTGATCTAGTTCAATTTAGCTTCAAAGATTAGTCAAATTAAGGAGTAAAAAGTGCCACATATGATTTTGGCTCAAATTCTTTGTTTGCCGGTTAGTTTTTTAATTGTATTGAATTCTCCTTCATTTACTTCTGGCTTAATTATTACTCCTCCCCCAGTTCCAATTTATGTGGCACTTTTTTGTTTTTAGAGATTCTAACTATGTGAATTTTGATCTACATTAAAATGTATTGTTTTTCATCATATTGACATGAGAAGAGTTGCAGCTTGTAGTACTTTTGTAAGTTTTTTAATATCTAAAATTTAATTTTAAAATATTGAGTTGATCTAGTCCAATTTAGCCTCAAAGATTAGTCAAATTGAGAAACAAAAAAAGTGCCACATAAATTGGGATGGAGGGAGTTGTCTTTGTGTTTTGAGAAATTACCGAATCCGTTTAATTGTGAATTTATTACTGTGATTGTTATGATTTTGCGGGAAATAATAGATGAAAAGCAATGAAGTTATTGTGGAATTATGCTTGTTTGGTTAAGAAATTGAACTAAAATTAGAGGTGTTAGCATGTGTTTTATGTATGGGCTTATATTTGTATAAGTTAGAGCTATGATTTTCATGATAAACATTGGGGGAAATGTGGATTGAACAAGCATCGGGTCATTTCATAGTTGATGCTCATATCATTTGATAATGTGAACAATTGAGAGGAATCAAGTGATATGTCTTTCAAGGAACAATACAACTTATATTTAGAAGCTTTCGACGCCCCTAGAGTTTTGGTTCAATGGTAAAATAAGTACAAAGGGAATGTGTGGAAGGCACAGATTACTAGTGTGAGCCCTAACGAGGACTAAATCTTGGCGTTTAATTGGAGGAGAGTAGAGTGGTGGGCTCATTCTCCGAGTTCCAACCTATACCCCAGTAATAGCCTGTTTGGCCAAGCTTCTTGGAAGCCAAGAGTACTTATTTTAGAAAATTGAGGTATTTGACCAAGCTTTTAGGGAAAACATAACTGCTTTTGAGTAGTATCAAAAGCTATTTTTCAGAAGCTAAAAAGTAGTTTTTCCGTAGAAGCACTTTTGGAACATTGGTCAAGCACAAAGTACACCTAAAATGCTTTTCAAATTGATTAGCCAAACACAAACTGCTACTCTCCAATAAGTACTTTTTGAGGAGCACTTATCCCAAAAAAACACTTTTCAAGATAAGCAGATTTTGGAAACTTGGCCAGGCTATAAGGTTAGGCCAACTAACCCACTGGGGATTTCTCGGATATCAAAAAAGTATTTTAAGTTTTTCACCTGTTTACAAATTGTTTGTTTGCAAGTTGTGTCATTGGTCTTACATGCTTTATTGGAAACGTAATGCATCTATGAATTGTTGGAATTAAAGGAAAAATGTTAATCACTTCTGCTTCAGAGATGTATAGTTGCGACTTCCTCAAAAACATTTCTCCATTCTTATAATATATTAGTTAGCCTTAGAATAGATCTTATGCTTTGTTTGGAATCTTAATGTTTGACTAGAGACTTAATATATATTCATGCCAGCTGAAGAGTGTCGGTATGTTATATGGTGCTTTGAATGATTTTTCAATTGAAAAGAGAAATCTGATCTGTTCCTTTCTTTCTGGTTAACTAGGCACTTTACCACCCCGCTTAGGGAGGCCACATGGCTCATCTCCGTCAGTTATTGTAATTGGCGGAGGTATCTCAGGGGTAGCTGCTGCACGTTTCCTTCAGAATGCTTCTTTTAAGGTGAGGTTACTTATGACTTTATACCCCTTTCACATGTAGCGACTTTTTGTTCTGATTTATTTCTTGCAAATTAAACTGGTCTATATTTTTCCAGGTTCTCTTGCTGGAGTCACGGGATAGGCTTGGTGGTCGCATTCACACTGACTACTCGTTTGGTTGTCCAGTTGATATGGGAGCTTCATGGTAAGTAACACTTATCTTTTTCCTTTCCAATTCTCTATCAAGAACTAGATGTTTATTCCTGTTATTCAAATTGCATCTCAGGCTCCATGGAGTGTGTAATGAAAATCCTTTGGCTCCATTGATACGGCGGTTGGGTCTCACTCTGTATCGAACTAGTGGTGACGACTCAGTGCTGTATGACCATGATTTAGAAAGGTAAATTGGATTTCTCATATTTAGTTACAAACTGATTTTATCATGTTTAGTGGACATGTTTCCTTTTTATTAAAACACCGTGTCTCTCTCTCACTTTCTCTCTAAATGAGGGGGGTGTCTTGTCTCTTAGTTACACCTTAAATTTTGGGCTTCTGATTTTCAAGTCCTGTTCTGTCTCATTCGGATGCAGCCACTCAGAAAACGGGGCTGAAAATTTGTTAGCTTGTTCTTGAATTGTAGCAATAGTCTTTTCTGCAAGGAAGTATCCTTGCGGTTTATTGTACTCTGATTCATAATGAAAAAGTAAAACAGACTTATAATTTGCCTGTGTGAAAGAATTGTTACTTGCCTTCAACATCTCTCGGTGCGCTAATTTTGAAGCATGCTGTGTCTGCTAGATTTTAGCCTATACTCTTTTTGCTTTTGTGTAAATTAACTAGAGACGTTATTCCATCGTTCAGGAGCTTGATTATGTTTTCTTTCTTTTAAAGCTGCATGCTTTTTGACATGGACGGTCATCAAGTTCCTCAAAGCACAGTTGCTGACGTAGGAGATGTATTCAAGAAAATCCTCAGTGAGGTTGGCTTTGCTCTGTATTTATTTCACCAAGTGCTATTCCTTTTAAGGTTTTTATAAAGGCGCAAATGAATGATAACGTGTATCGGTTAATGCAGACTGAGAAAGTGAGAAATGAGAATAGTTATGACATATCAGTTCTTCAAGCAATATCTATAGTATTGGACAGGCATCCTGAGCTGAGGTATGGGAAAAATTGTTCTCTTATAACCAACTTACGGTTTTTTTTAAATGCATAATCTAGTATATTTACTGATCTCATATGCTGCAGACAAGAAGGAATCTCTCATGAAGTACTGCAGTGGTACATATGCAGAATGGAGGCGTGGTTTGCTGCTGATGCAGACACGATCTCTCTGAAAACCTGGGATCAGGTAAGTTTGTCATTTTTTTAAATATTACTTTCTTGTTATTATAAGTTTCTTGTGTGATTGTTTTCCCTTGTTATTGAAGATTTTTGGCTTATGTAAGTGAACTTTGCAACATACCTTCTACTGATGTGGTTATTTTTGCTTGAGTTGAAATTCATTTCGAGGTATAAATGTACATGCAGCATACGGTGTAAATTTTAAGGTGTTGACTTCTAAAAAAAAAGTAACTTTGAATAATATGTGCATCTAAAAGATTTTTCTTACTGTGCTCAATCCCCAAAAACTGTATTCCTCATCCGAATGGCAAGGCTCTAACTGGCAGGATATAATGCGATAAGTAAAAAAACCCTGAAGTACCTTCTGAAGATAAAGGCACAACTCGTGTTGTTATAGCTACCATTTTTCAGATGTCTACATAGTTCCAGATTGGAAATTTTGGGGCTCCATTGTAAATTAGATGTTTCAAAATTTCCGCCATTAGGATATGATTGATGAAATAATTTCGTAATTATTTTGCTTACAGGAGCAGGTTCTTACGGGTGGTCATGGACTAATGGTGCAGGGTTATTACCCAGTGATAGAGGCATTGTCAAAAGATATTGATATTCGTTTAAATCACAGGTATGCTTGGGGTTTTCTGTGAGATGTGAAATGTGAAGTTTGAAATATTGTTTGTTGTTTCTATAGCTTGACATGCTGTTAGATTTTCACTTTAAAATCTGACTATTAATTTAGCACTTGTGACTGTTAAACACAGACCGACTTGTGGACTTATGATTGAATCTTATTACTAGATTTTCAATCCATCTCGTCTGCAGTTCTAACTTTTCTATCAATCTAAATTACTAGGGTTAAGAGGATTACGAATGGGTATAACAAAGTGATGGTTACAGTTGAGGATGGGAGGAATTTTGTTGCGGATGCTGCTATAATAACTGTGCCTGTTGGGGTGCTAAAAGCCAACTTAATTGAGTTCAAACCAAAATTGCCAGAATGGAAGCTTTCTGCAATAGCAGATCTTGGTGTGGGTAACGAAAACAAGATTGCATTACGATTTGATAATGTATTTTGGCCAAATGTTGAATTGTTAGGCATTGTTGCACCTACCTCTTATGCTTGTGGTTATTTTCTTAACCTCCACAAGGCAACAGGGCATCAAGTCCTTGTCTATATGGCTGCTGGAAGACTTGCTTATGACGTTGAGAAATTATCAGACAGAGATGCTGCTGATTTTGCTATGCGGCAGCTGGAAAAAATGTTTCCTGATGCGCCTGAACCTGTGAGTAATCCATGGTCCTACATAATTGTACTACAATTATGACTGCTGCATGCATTGTTAGTAACTAAAAGATTGTTTCTAAGTTTTAAGTGTTTCTTCTTTTACTGGTGAGTGGACACTTTGCATCATGGTTTTTACAGCTTCATATTCCGTTTACATTTCCTTGAAACCCAACAGAAAAAACTTGTAAAGAGAAAATAGCGAAAAAGTAAAATTAGGAAGCATAACCAATCTGGTACTCTTTTCTTTAATTTCTTATTTTGACTCTAAAATTTTCTGAATTTACTAAAGATAAATTGATTTATATCACCAGCAAGCCAGCAGATTGATCTGTGTTTGTCTAACATGCACTTCCTTAAATGGAGGATAAATTGGTCTCTATGAGAATGAAAGTAGTGAAGCATGTCTAAACTCTCTCCAATTATAAGTTTATAACTATTGAGCTGATAGCTTATATATCTGGTACTATTTGCAGGTTCAGTATCTTGTATCACGCTGGGGGACGGATCCGGACTCACTAGGATGTTATTCGTATGATCTAGTTGGAAAGCCAACAGATGTATATGACAGGCTTCGGGCACCCTTAGGTAATCTATTCTTTGGAGGCGAAGCCGTTTGTATGGATGACCATCAAGGGTCCGTGCATGGTGCCTATTCAGCTGGAATCATAGCTGCTGAAGATTGCTCCCGGCATCTCATTAAGAGACTTGGAAGTCTTGAAATAGCTCAGCTTGTTTCCTCCAGGGAGGAAATTCTCAAAACCATTGTTCCCCTCCAGATTTCCAGGATGTGACAGTTTTTAACGAAACAAAAGATTGTTTAACTAGGTCTGAACGTAGTTTAGAGTACTTTTTTGTCCTCAAAGGAACCTGCTCAACAAGTAGTGTTTCCAATTCATTCATTCGATGAAATTGCTATAATGATGAATGAACTAGTGCAACTTTAAATGCCAATTAATCAAGTTTTGCTATTTTCCATTTGCAAATTCGAGTGCTTTACTCATTTGATTTTGTGGGTTCATTGATTAGTATACCTCCGGCTATGGCAAGGAATATATAATATAAGATCTCATAGTTTTCCGAGTCTTAATATATGTAGACTTTAGTGAAGGAAATTTCCCAGAAGTTTCTACCTTTCAGCAAAACTTCGTGTCGAGAATCTTGGATTAGGTTAAACCCATTACTTATATGATAAATCTGCCAGTTGACGATGGACGAATATGTTTGGTTGGATTTCCCTGAAATTGTCTGATAGTGATGAACAGAACGTTTCCGCCTGGGGTTTCTCCATAGAAAAAGTATTCACTACTGCTTACGGTGCCTTCATTCACTAATCTTGCTACATTGAAACTACCTATGCCATCATGCTCATGGACATCTTATTTCTAATTGAATTTCCATTTTTTTTTTTTTAGCATTTCAAGTTAATTCACAGAGTAAATGAATAAGAAACAGAAAGTTAGAAATGTTTGCATGATTCAATTTTATTTGAAAATGATGTTGCTACTTCTCAAGAATTTTGCTCAAGTAGATAAAATATCAAACTCCCACATCGACAACCAAGTAACAATATAAGAAAATTATGAAAATCCGGTCCAACATCAGCGCACTAAACATATCGAGATGGACATACACTTTGTTCGAGAAAAGGTAGCTCGTGGACAAGTACGCGTCCTCCATGTCCCTTTGCGATACCAGTTTGCAGATATATTTACTAAGGGTCTTCCCTTGGTTCTATTTGAAGATTTTAGGGACAGTCTCAGCGTACGTCAACCGCCCGCTATGACTGCGGGGGTGTAAAGGACCGTGTGTATCACGGTCCGATTTGGACTCAACAAAATGTAATTCATGTATAATTGTAATTATGGTATTAGTCTTATACTAGGAAAATGTATTAGAATTAGAATAGAAAAATGTAGAATTATTTTACTATATTGTCCATATTTAGAAATTATATATTTATATATATACCTTTCATTATCAATGAAAATAATTAAGGGATTATTTCTTTCAGTGATAGATCAGCCATCATACTCATGACTGCTTCGTGATTGAACTGCACCAACACCATCAAGAAGCAATCAGCAGACATATTGAACCAAAAGAACGTCTCTACAATCGTTGCAAAGACAACGATATAACCGATTTCTCACCCCACAACCTCCCATAGCCAGTACTGTATTTTTGTTTTCGGGGATGATGGTAGCGGCTTAAAGGGTGCTCTTCATGATCCATAAGTTCTTTTGGAGTCACTATGGTGTAATCAAGTTTTGGTTGTGAAAATAATTGAATAGAGAACCTATCAGTGTCTCCAGCCATTGTTACTCTGTGGATAGGAGAATGTAATCGACCATTTGTCCATGCCTGTAAAATTTTACGCATAATATTTAGTTGTACTAATATGACTTGTAATATTCAAGATTAAAGTTAAATTATTTTTAAATATAAAATTATATTATTATTTTTAAACGGATTAGTGAAAAAAAAGTATCAAACATATTGAAACTAAAGAGAGTAATATATTTCACTTTAAACAATTCAAAACAATGTTGAGATGCAGATTTGCAAGATTTCTTAAAATAAAAAAAATCCTTTCTGTCCTGATTTATTCTTATTTTTATATTTAATTTACGCTTTATATATATATATATATATATAGACGTGCAACACACTTTATCAAATACCAGTAAATAAATAAATGAAGCAACGTCAAACACATGTGAGTGATTGATTTTGTAACATTTAAATCTCCAGCTTTGATCTTATTTTAATGTATTATGTCAACTTCTAGAGGATCATAAATTAATCATTTACTGTGTTGTTTAAATATTTCAAATTAAATATTTGTAAGATCTTAAATTTTCAGTGTACACTAATGGGTTATCATAATGAGAATAAGTTCTTGAAAGTAAATCGAAGATAATTAAATATTTGGGTCTTTAGTTGACTAAAATGAAGAGTATTTGGATGGCTCAATTGTACTATGTTAATAGGGATGGCAACGGATCGGATCCTACTAGATCCAGATCCATATCCGTTTTTTATACCTGAATTCAGATCCAAATTCAGATCCAGATCCATCGGGTTCATAAAAATCAGATCCAAATTCGGATCCACCGGGTCCACGAATCGAATCTGGATCCACATGTAAAAAAAATTGTTTTGCTAAGAATGTAACCTTGCTAAGAATTTTTTTTTTGAACTGACAAACTATTTTTACTTAGTTAACAGTTTCCTGTGTTTCAATTTTGAAATGTTCATATGAGATATTTTGTTCGTTGTCTCGTTTTGATTGTGAGCTATTAATTGAAAATGTTGGACAATGACAATAGTTGTGGAAAATGCTGACTAGTATTTCCACAATGCAGAACTTGCATGTGCTTGGAATCTTCACAAATGAAATAAATATAATTTTAACTACTTGTCTATGGAGATGTTAGTCATTCACTAATATAACATAGATTTTATTATCGAAGTTACCTCTTTTTTTTTTTTTTTTTTTTTTTGGGTTAACGCGGGGATAAATTAAACTTGTTTTGAGAATTAAACTTGCAAGGATGTGCTTAGCAATTTTAAGAAAATACTTATAAAATTACATTCTAGGTTATGAATATATTTAATAAAAAACGGATCAACGGGTCGGATCTGGACCGGATACGGATCTCAAATACAAGATCCAAATCCGTCAGAAACGGATCCGGGTCCGATCCGGATCTGTCGAGTCCAAATTTTGAAGATCCATATCCTATAAAACAGATCTGGATCCACCAAATTCGGACCGGATCCAGGATCTACTGCCATCTCTAACTATGTATGAGCTGTCATTAATAGATAAATGCTATATTGGTTATTTAAAGGCTAAATTCGGATATCTTGAGCTTAACTCTTTTACTGATTTTTTACAACTTTAGAATTTCGAATAGGGCTGAAGATAAGAATGGATGGTTAGTAGGTAGAGTATTATTTCACTTTATGTGAGAGAGTCAGAAGGCTAGTAGTTAGTAATTACATAGTTTTTGTTGAGAATATAATCAAATATTAAAAAATGTGTTCTCTCTAACCGTTTAAGCTTTTAGATGAGATATTTACATACTTCAATATGATATCAGAGCCAGACAAAGGTTCTGGGATCGAATCTCGATGTTATCCATTATTAAAAAGAATTTTCATGTGTTTGGACCATGAAAAAAAATCAGGCTAGCACGTGAAGGGGCGTGTTGAGAATATAATCAAATATTTAAAAATGTGTTCTTTCTAACAGCTTAAGTTTTTAGGGGCAAGCAAGCGTGAGTTGCTCCACGTTTTAAAGTGAAAGGTCATTATGCATTAATTGCTATTTACCTTCCTGGACAGCTAGTGTTTATGTTTTCTTGAGTTTCCGATGATATGTGATTTTATATGATGCTCAAATGATGATTATAGTATTTTTAACTACAAATGGTTAATGGTGATTTGGATATGATTGTTGTTGTGCCTGTGTTCAAAAAATCAGGAAAAACAGAAACCAAACGGAAAGACAAAAAACCAGAAAAAACAGAAACTGGAAAAATAATACGAAGTAAGAAAATATCCGAGACCACGAATTCACCGTGTGTCCTTAAGGAATTTAATCCCCTCATTGTACCCGAGGTTATGGATTACTTCCTCCCGGATAAAACGGATATACCCGTGTCGCAGAGTAGCGGCGGTACGTCAAACGCCTTCGACTTCGACGAACTCAAAGTTGGCAACGAAACACAAGAAGACTCGATAGTTTTATTTGTGAAAAAGAATGCAGAATTTCAGATGCAGAAATTTTTGGTTTTTGGTATCTTTAAAATGAGGCATTGCCTTAGTTTATATAGCCTTGAAGGTGCCTCTTCGAATAGGTTGGTGATCGTTCGGAAAGGTTGCCTTCCATTTCTCATTCACACCAACTTGGCTAGTTTTATTCATTAACTAGCTTTAACAATCCCCCACATGAATGGGGAATGGCTATATGATGAAAAACATGCATGACAAAAAATCTGTGTGATTCGTAAGCAAGGATTAATCGCATCCGGATAAGTAGATTTCTCTTTGAACTTTCCGTAGTGAACATATGTCGGATATACTCGGTCAATCGGTAGATGTGATATCCTTGAACCGTCGAGCTTTGGTGTATACCTAGACAACCACATGTCACACAATTAACCCTTTAACCGTCTTTGGTTCTCATTGTTTTGTTCGTTTCCCATGAACACCGCCTCGTTCATAAATGCGTAGAGAATTGGCCTTACATAATTCTCCTCTGAAGCGCTTACACTTCACACTTACATAGGTGATTCCTAAATGTGTCATCCCGTAGATACACTATTTGATATACCCCGTACCAAACTTAGGAACCATTAAAAAGCCGCAATGCTTTATCCTGGTACCGAACATTGTCTCATCACGAGAATGGACCAAAGAGTTATTGTGACAATGTTGAACCGTCATTAATGACTTTGTTTGATCTCTTTGAACCTAGATCTTGGGATCTCCAGCTTCTAGGTAGAGTTACCGTCACGATGACTTGTCCTCGGCCATAGTCCCATTCCCTTTATGATCTTTCAACTACCTCTCTAGTTAGGCCTTTAGTTAGTGGATCCGACACATTATCTCTTGACTTAACATAGTCAATTGTGATAATTCCACTAGAGAGTAGTTGTCTAACGGTATTATGTCTTCGTCGTAAGTGACGAGACTTTCCGTTGTACATAAGGCTCCCGCTCTTCCTATTGCCGCTTGGCTATCGCAATGTATGCATATAGGAGCCAACGGTTTGGGCCAAAATGGAATATCTTCTAAGAAATTCCGGAGCCATTCAAATTCTTCTTCACCGGCTTTGTCTAAAGCTATGAACTCGATTCCATTGTAGAGCGGGCGATACATGTCCGTTTGGATGACTTCCAAGACACTCGCTCCTCCACCTATGGTAAAAACATATCCACTTGTGGATTTAGTTTCGATTGAACCGGTGATCCAATTTGCATCACCGTATCCTTCAATAACTCGCATGATACATGTTATAATGCAAAGCAAAGTTTTGAGTATGTTTTAAATACCCCAAAACTCGTTTCATCGCCACCAATGTTTTTGGTCGGGATTACTAGTGTAGCGACTTAGTTTACTTATAGCACATGCAATATCGTGTCGCGTATAGTTCATGATATACATCAAACTTCCCAACACTGCATAATCCAATTGAGAATGACTTTCACCTTTATTCTTTGCAAGAGCAAGGTTCATATCAATTGGCGTCTTTGCAACTTTAAAGTCCAAATACTTGAACTTTTCAAGTACCGTTTCAATATAATGAGATTGAGACAATGCTAGACCTTGAGGAGTCTTATGGATTTTAATTCCCGTAATTAAATCGGCAACTCCTAAGTCTTTCATATCAAACTTACTAGCAAGCATGCGCTTAGTAGCATTTATGTTAGCAATGTCGTTACTCATTATCAACATATCATCCACGTACAAACAAACAATGACTACGTGGTTTGGAGTGTTCTTAATGTAGACACATTTATCACACTCATTTATCTTGAATCCATTTGACAAAGATTGTATGGTCAAATTTTGCATGCCACTTGTTTGGGTGCTTGTTTTAGTCCGTAAAGAGACTTAACAAGTCGACACACCTTCTTCTCTTTCCTGGAACTACAAACCCCTCAAAGTTGTTCCATGTAAATTTCTTCCTCTAACTCTCCATTTAAGAAGGCTGTTTTCACATCCATTTGATGGATTTCAAGACCGTACACGGCGGCTAACGCTACTAACACCCGAATAGATGTAATCCTCGTTACCGGCGAGTATGTATCAAAGTAATCAAGACCTTCTCGTTGTCTAAACCCTTTAACAACTAGTCTTGCCTTATATTTATCAATAGTACCATCACTTTCATTTTCTCGCTTGAAAATCCATTTGGAACCTAAAGGTTTATTCCCTGGAGGAAGGTCAACCAATTCCCAAGTATGGTTGTTTAAGATGCATTCTATCTCACTATTGATTGCCTCTTTCCAAAATTGAGCTTCCGATGAAGACATAGCTTCGTTGAAAAAATGTTAGAAATTCTGGTCCAAATGAAGTAGACGTCCTTTGACGTTTGCTGCGTCTCGGTTTTTCCTCATCAGGAATATTTGCCTTTGTTTCTTCCCGAGGTCGTTTAGATTCTTTGCTAGACGACTCACATTCCTTTTTATACGGATATATGGTTTCAAAGAAGTCAGCATTATCTGATTCAATTACCGTATTTACCTGAATGTCGGGATTTTCTGATTTGTGAACCAGAAATCGATATGCCTTACTATTTGTGGCATATCCTATAAAAACACAATCAATGGTTTTAGGTCCTATTTTTACCCTTTTGGGTTTAGGAATTTGCACCTTGGCCAAACACCCCCACACTTTGAAGTATCCCAAATTGGGCTTCCTTCCTTTCTACTTTTCGTATGGAATAGATGTTGTTTTGCTATGGGGCACTCGATTGGGTATTCGGCTAGCTGTTAGAATGGCTTCCCCCCGCAAGTTCTGGGGTAAACCAGAACTTATTAACAGGGCATTCATCATTTCTTTCATGGTTCTATTTTTCCTTTCCGCAATTCCGTTTGATTGTGGCGAGTAAGGGCGTTGTTTGATGAATAATGCCATATTCCAAACATATTTGTTCAAAAGGAGATTCATATTCACCGCCCTATCACTCCTTATCATTTTAATCTTTTTGTTAAGTTGAGTCTCAACTTCACTTTTGTATTGCCCGAATGCTTCAATTGCTTCATCTTTACTATTAAGTAAACAAACGTAGCAATACCGCGTACTATCGTCAATAAAAGTTATGAAATACTTCTTCCCACCACGAGATGGGATTGACTTCATGTCACAAATATCTGTATGGATTAAGTCTAAAGGACTTGAATTCCTTTCAACTGACTTATAAGGATGTTTAACATACTTAGACTCAACACAGATTTGACATTTTGATTGATTGCATTCAAACTTAGGCAATACTTCCAAACTAATCATTTTTTCGTAAGGTTCTGTAATTGACATGTCCTAAACGTGAATGCCATAAATTATCGAACTGAATCGGTTTTGACAAAGAACAATTATAATACACAACTCGTGAAGATTTTATTTCTTCAAACCGAATCAAGGTTACACAAACAGATTTAAAATCCTTGAAACGAAATGCGGTAAATTGTATGTTGTATACTTGATGAAGTTTTTATATCTTCAAATCAAGTACCCAAATGAGTAGAAAATTATGAAAACTTTAATCTCAACCGGAGTAAAAAATTCGAAGATTTTAGTCTCCAAACAACATATTAGTTCGTTACACCGAAACAACAAACACCTTCTTTTTTTTTCTTTTTTTTTTCCAAGTAAATTGTATGTTGTATACTTGATGAAGTTTTTATATCTTCAAATCAAGTACCCAACGGAGTAGAAAGTTATGGAAACTTTAATCTCAACCGGAGTAGAAAATCCGAAGATTTTAGTCTCCAAACAACATACAAGTTCGTTACATCGAAACAACAAACATACACCTTCTTTTTTTTCCCAAGAAATTGTATGTTGTATACTTGATGAAGTTTTTATATCTTCAAATCAAGTACCCAACGGAGTAGAAAGTTATGAAAACTTTAATCTCAACTGGAGTAGAAAATCCGAAGATTTTAGTCTCCAAACAACATACACTTTTTTTTTCGACAACGTTCGTAATTGTTAAACAAGAACAAATGAACACGAAAAATAATGATTAAATTCCTTAAGCTTGTTGTTGTGCTGTGTTCAAAAAATCGGAAAAACAAACGGAAAAATAATACGAAGTAAGAAAATATCCGAGACCACGAATTCACTTTGTGTCCTTAAGGAATTTAATCCCCTCACTGTGCCCGAGGTTATGGATTACTTCCTCCCGGATAAAACGGATATACCCGTCGCAGAGTAGCGGTATGTCAAACGCCTTCGACTTCGACGAACTCAAAGTTGGCAACGAAACACGGTAAGACTCGATAGTTTTATTTGTGAAAAAAGAATGCGAAATTTCGGATGCGAGAAATTTTTGGTTTTTGGTATCTTTAAAATGAGGCATTGCCTTAGTTTATATAGCCTTGAAGGTGCCTCTTCGGAATATGTTGGTGGATCGTTTCGGAAATGTTGCCTTCCATTTCTCATTCACACCAACTTGGCTAGTTTTATTCATTAACTAGCTTTAACAATGATTTCTTGAGTAATTAGACATGACAGTTAGGTTGAATATAGCAGATCATATTCATTTGTCATGACTTGTACATCACATTTCACCAATTTTGGTCCTCCTGCCGCAATCTTGCCACTAAACTTGAGGGTATTTTATTCCGAACATTTTTTTATTAAACTTAAAAAGTTATTTTTGCATAAATATTGAATAATTACGTTGTATATTAATTAAAATAACAATACTATCAAAATTAACTCACCTTTTTAAATCTTACAAAAAATGAGTCCCTCCCTCCTCTCTCTTTCACCTTTCAATTATTAATTTGGACCCTCTGCTCATCCCTACTAGGCCAACTGTTGAAGACAATGTTGCAACAGACGAGAAAGATGAAGCAGCTACAGCTACAGGTTCAGAATGCAGCGAGCACCACCTGTTCGATGAATTTCCTCAAAGGGAAGTTAAATTCCCACTGGTTCCAAATTTGACGGAAGTTTTAATATATATTGTGCCTTGCATGCCACATTCATTTATGCAAATGGTACGATACTGTACAGATACTAGAATATAATTGCGTATAAATGTGTATAAATACGTATTGTCATGTATAATATTATATAATTATATTTTTTAACAATATCAAAGATGTCATCTCTCTGACCCAGATCTATGTTTATTCTCACTTATACGATATTGTATAATTGAGTATAAATGTGTACAAGTGTATATTTTTGTGTATAATATTGTATAATTATATTTTAAAGTGTATATACCTACACATTATACACTTTCATACACTTATATGCATAATGTACCTAACTCTGTATATAAGTGTGTAACAATATATAAAAGTGTTTTTTGGCTATATTTTTGCAATATAAATTATGGGCTATATTCTTGCAATGTAAGTCAACGAAGTGTACTTTTCTGAAAATTTTCGGTAGTAAAACCGAGAAGAATATTTAAATTGCACTACAAATATATCCTTTTTCTGCAAATTTCCCCATTAACATAGAGGTTATGTTCAGGATACAATTGATGTCACGACCACTTATGCACCTGTGGAAATTTTTTCTTATTCAAAATAGGTAAACGAACAAGAGGAGAGAATATTAACCATTAACAATTGAAGAATTAGTGTTTACACATATATGAAGACGTTTTTAACTCTCAAACACTTTTTTCTAACAAAGAGCAACATTGTAAGAGAGACGTATACATTTTGCCAGGGATATTGGTTCATTTTTTTTCCTGTTCATTGGTATTATAATCGGTGGCGGAACTAGAATTTTCACTAAAAAAATTTAAAATATAAAAAAATAAACACACGAAGCAACCAAAAGAATTCGACATCTACATACTATATAAACATTCAAAACTAATTTTAACTTTATACATATAGTGTAATTTCTCAATGAAGAGAAATCGAATAAACCCTTTTCCGCCCCATAGCTCAATCCATGGTAACAACACGCAAGAACTTTCATTGAGAAATGATCTAGCTGTTTGCAACAAATTTTGATAAGTGGAAAATAATCTACAACATAAGCAAAATATAAAGAAAAAAGTACATATAACAAATGATCCACCCTTTAGGGTAATAACGTAATAAACCCTCTCACGGAATATTTTATTGATGAATATTGCTGGTATAAATCTGTTTATTCCCTTGATTATTCTCTCTTAATTTTTCTTCGTAATTCGAGGATCGTTAGTGGCGTATTTATCGAATCTAGGATGATTTAGATGTAGACTTTCTTGGGGTATATTTAATCTCCAAGAACGTCGGGGCAACACTTCGAATTGATCTTGATGAAGATTGTCCCTTGATCACTTCGGCTTTGAGAAAGACAGTATTTGATGATCTATTTGTGAATATTCCAGAAGTTAACGGGATATTCGAGATGCCCCCCTTTTCAAGGGAATATGTGCTCCTTTATATAGGCGTGAACTAGGGTTTAGGGTAGAGTAGCCTCCAAGAAACTCTAACGAATTTGAAGATGGATTGAACTCGTCTGGTAGAGTCCCACAAAATTTGATGTCTACATTGACCCTACTTCAAGGCTTGTCAGGGTGTAGGCTTGCGAAACTCAAAGAAGAGACTTGAAATATCCATAACAATGGAGCTTTCATCTTTCACTGCGAATTTGATTTGTGAGAGAAGAGATGAAGGGTGAGTCCCATCGGGTGTGCCTATTTGTTTGCAACAAATTTTCATTTCTAAAAATAATAATCAAGAACAGAAAATATGAAAAAACAAGAATATTTTATTAATAAATATTGGGGTACAATTCTATTTATTCTCTTGATTCTTCTCTCCTAGTATTATCCGTAATTCGAGGGTCATTAGTCTCCGTAATCCAGATATAAAATGTAGTAACATTATGATTCCTAGGCAAATTTATTCTGGATAATTTTATAACTCGTAAGTTAAAATTAAATTGTATGACACATAATTAGAGATCATGGATATAATTACTTATTGCTATTCATAGGTCAGATAAATATTTGCTCGACATGATATAAACAGCAAGCAAAATCCATGGTTTGCTTGGATTTCATTGAAATTTTTTAGCATTTCTAAAATACTTCAGTGTACATAAATAAGAAACGGAAAGTTAGACATGCTAGCATGATTAATTGTATTTAGAAAATGTTTGTTGTTTCCAGCTCTCAAGAAGTTTGCTTAATTAATAAAATGACAACTTTTGATGATATAAATACGGAGTCATCTTTATTAGGAATAGAATCATTCCAATTAATTCCCACGTCGCTTGAGCAAAAATAATATATGCAATTTATAAGATTGGGAGCGGACCGGTGCTTAATAGCGTGAACTTGTAACTGTAGTGGGGACATTAAAGTGATGGGACACTGGATGAGTCCAACTGGCAGGATTTGGGCCAGTAGTATAAGATTTGGTCCGTGTGGCTTAAGTGAAGGCCTGGGTCTCATGGATAACGGACCGATGCTGCCCAGGCCCACTAAATGCCTGATGGGCTTATCTAAATTGGACCATCAATGTTTTTCTTAAAATTTAGCCCACTTTTATAAAATTATATGAGAATGACTAATTCTCATATAAAAAAACACTTACACTTTGTTTGAAGGGCCGTTACCCATCATTTCATAACGTACAGTATAGTAATAATGAATATAATGTTTGAATAGATTATATCTTTTGTTGTGGTTTAATAATATTTTTATTATTTGATTTGACTGTATGATAATGTATAATAACATGTAGGTTTACTAAAATACATTAACCCTTAATTACAAACTAGTTTATTTATTAAGTAATAAAGTTAGAGTAAAGGAAAAAATTGAAACTTTCAAAAGTAAGTAGGTGGCGGTGGGTGGTAAAAGGGTGGGGGTGGGTGGTGACGGGTTATGGGTGGTGGGGGTTAGGGAGTGGTGGTGGGGTGGGGTGTGTAGGGGTGGGTGGGTGGTGGAGAGGTGCGGTGAGATTATAATGGGTAAATGAAATAAGAAATCACGCAAAACCCACCAAATCCGTGGTTAAAATTGGGTTTTTTCATGGATATATAACCACGGAATTACAACGGCTTTAGGATACCATACAACACAATTTTAAGAATAATGAAAACAAACATGGTATCAATGAAAACCATACAATAATGAATCACGGAAAACAACCATCCAACAGGGGGTTATACTGCCTGCAATCAAATAAAGCTCATACACCAAATAGTAATTCTAATCTTTATATTTTTACAAATTTTAGTTATTATAATATGTATATTTTTTTTTTATATAGAAAAGGGTTAAAATTTCTCTTTAATTATCCGAAATAGAGCATTTTTATCCTCCTTGTTTTTTGGTTTAAAAATTGGCCTTCTCGTTTAAGAAGTGGACCACTTTTACCCTTATTTTCTAATAGTTGAATCTTGAATTCTAATTCCTATTTAATTAGAAGGGTAATTTTGGTCCTTTTCCGAAATTTTAATACTCCTCTTTTAAAATTCACATTATTTTTTTCCCTTTTTCTCTTTTCTCCGAGTGGAAAAAGTGGATACTCTTTGTTCGTTGATAACGTAAGCAAAGCAATCGTCACTGATAATTCCAATTAGAGATGTCACCAAAAGTTACATGATTAATTACCCTATGGTAAACTAAAAAACTCACAGCAGCCAAAAAAGTAATAATATTCAAACACTTAATGTAATAATAATTAGACCTCACACAAGACTTATTATGTTATAGTATTACATTATTCTCTATAGACGAGACAAAGCAAGAATTTTCTCTCGAGTTTGTTCATAATATCTTGGCTTTTCCTTGTTGACTTGACTTGTCTTTTTGCTTGTTTCATTTGACTTTTCCAACACTACAAATGTTTTAGCAACTGCTCTCAAATGATGTTTTTGTACTTTCCCTGTTCCAGTCTTAGGCAATTCTTCAACAAATTTCACCTTTTTTGGCACCATAAATCCAGGCAAATTTGATCTACAATGTGCAATAATGTCCACTTCTTTAACTTGAGATGAATTTTTGGTCAAAATCACAAATGCACATGGACTTTCACCCCATCTTGGATGTGGCATGACCACAACAGATGCCTCTAGTACATTTTTATGCCTCATTATAACATTTTCAACTTCAATACTACTAATATTTTCTCCACCAGAAATTATCACATCTTTGCGTCTATCTTTAATTTCCAAATATCCATCTTGATGTATTACACCAACATCTCCGGTAAAAAACCAACCATTTTTGAAAACTTCCGAATTCGCCTTCTCGTTTTTAAAATATCCTTTCATAATACTACTCCCGCGCAAGCACACTTCTCCTATTGACTTTCCGTCGCGTGGCACACTATGCATGTTCTTGAAAATTTTCACATCGACATCCGCTAGGGTTAGTATTCCAACCCCTTGCCTCGCTTTCAACTTGGCTTGATTTTCACTAGGCAATTTGTTCCATTTTTCTTGCCACTCGCACACGAGGGCGGGTCCAGTGGCCTCCGTGAGCCCGTAAGCATGGACCACGTGGAACCCGAGCCTCTCGATTTTTTCAAGAAGAGGCACGGGTGGTGGTGCGCCGCCTGTGAGAATTTGGACTCGTGTGGTTATGGTTCTGTATTCGTGCGGCTTGGCTTCGAGAAGAATGTTGAATACAATAGGTGCACAACACATGTGTGTAACATTGTGTGACACTATGTTTGTGTACATTTCTTGAGCAGTAGTGTTACGAATGCAAATATTAGTCCCACCACGTGCTGCTATGCCCCATGTGAAAGTCCATCCATTGCAATGAAACATTGGCAAGGACCATAAGTATACTGGCTCAGTACCCATTTCCCAGCCCAATATTAGGCTCAACGTGCTCAAAAATGCTCCTCTATGACTATACACAACTCCTTTAGGGTCCGAAGTTGTACCTGTTGAAGACGTAATTAAGTAAATAAAAGTGTACTTCTTTTAATAATTTAAATTTTTAGATGAGACAATCAGATATTTTATAATCATACCTGATGTATAATTCAGGGTAATTGGATCCCATTCATCAGTGATTTCTTCGGGAATATAACTCGGATTTCCTTGGTGCACGAGTTGCTCGTACTCGAGCTCACCTAGCCGGATTCCGGTACGAGAGTAGATGTCAACGATGACAACGACGAGGGGCATTATTGGCATGTCTGAAGTTTTAGACTTGCCGAAATCGAACATCATTAGTAGTTCGAGGGCCTTTTTAGCAATTTCTAGGTATTCATAATCAACAAAAAATACTTTGGCTTCGGAGTGTTTGAGAATGACTGCAATGTTCTTAGCATCTAGCCTTGTGTTGATAGTGTTCAACACAGCCCCTGCCATTGGCACAGCAAAATGCATCTCATACATTGCTGGAACATTTGGAGCCAACACTGAGACCTGCATAAGCAAAAAGATAATTATTACTATTAAACACATAAATTTGTTTGTCTAATGACTATATATATTATAACCTTGCTTATTTTCATGTGTTGCAACTTGGAAGTGTTATTTTAATTTGAGGAAACGATAGTCATGTATGTTAAGTAAAACTGCTAACACGTTGCTTTGCAAAAAGAATGTACAAAGACATATTAATCATGTTAGAGTTTATATTGTACGCACTAATATACTGAAAACACCACAAAAAAATAGGAATTAGTAGCGGAATTCGTCCTTAATCTGTCTCTAAATGGATTTATGCATTCAGCTCTAGCTATTTTTGCACCTTCTAATCGACCCGAACATCCCGTCCACCCCTTTTTTCATTACTAATGAAATATCCTTCACAAATTTTGTTGTTCACCGACAAAAGTTGTCCGTTAATAAATTTTTTTCTTTTTGTAGGGAAATATTCACATAATCAAGTCGCTTGATGCCTAACTACGTGTAAATCTCTATGACAAGTATTAGTAACTAGCATGAGATAACATGTTAAACTACATCAATAGTGCAAAAGGTCTTTACACGATCAACATTTATAACTTAAATCATATCACGTTAAAACGATACTCCAATGTACTTACCACATCGTTCTTGACAATGTTTAGGGATCGAAGAGAGGAGGCGAGCCGACAACAACGCTCGTAGGTTTGCGTCCACGTGAAACGGACACCACCATAGATGATGGAGGTCCTATTGGCATAACATTTTGAGGCTCTTGTTAAGAAGGTGAGAGGAGTAAGAGGCACATAATTTGCTCCACATTTTGGTAAATTATCCATAGGATCAGAGTGGAAGTTGTGTTTTTTAAAGAAGTATAGGATCTTAAAATTTGTTAGAGGAAAATGTAGTGAGGTAATTTAGAGTTTGTGCAAAAGATGTAGCTTAGAGGGGAAATTTATAGAGGAAAAGCTAAGTGTAGAGTCAAGACTATATGGCCCATTTCGGGTCCTTAAATGTTGTTTATGTGGAGAAATAATAGGGAAGTTGCAGTGAATTTGTGTAGTACTAATAATATTAAATTCATCATATTTCACAGTTCAATTCCAATTAGGACCATTGACCTTGAAAATATACCAGTAATCGATAATTATTGGTTGTTTTCACATAAAGTTTTGGCTGCTTTGACCTCACCACTTCATCCTGGGCTGGGGCTAATTAACCAAAAGCCACCTCACTTCACTAGTTCTTGTCTATGTTTATTTTAAGGGTTAAGAAACTACAGCATATTTAGATTATGTTAACCTATTTGTAACTATTAGCGAATATTCTCCGAATATTCTCTGTATATTTTGTAATTATGATAGATGTATATTTAAGGTAACTTAGGATTCTAATTTACATTCACTAGGCCTGATATTGCATATGTCGTTCAACAGGTGTGTCTGTTCATGCACGACCCCCGAGAGTCCCATTTTGCCGCCCTCAAACGTATTATCAGATACGTTAAGGGCACACTAGACTTCGGATTACATCTATACCCCTCTGCCCAAACCAAGCTACTTGCCTACACGGATGCAGATTGGGCAGGATGCCCCGACACACGTCGCTCCACCTCAGGGTACTGTGTATTTCTTGGGGATAATCTTATCTCATGGTCCGCCAAGCGGCAGGCCACACTTTCCCGTTCGAGTGCTGAAGCAGAATATTGTGGTGTTGCTAACGTAGTTGTTGAGATCTGTTGGCTCAGAAATCTTCTTTTGAAACTCCAGTGTCCACTCTGCAAGGCGTCTATAGTCTATTGTGACAACATATCTGCCATCTATATGTCTCATAATCCGGTCCAACATCAGCGGACTAAGCATATTGAGATGGATATCCACTCTGTGCGAGAGAAGGTTGCCCGTGGTCAGGTCAAAATATTACACGTGCCTTCCTCTTATCAGTATGCAGACATCTTCACAAAGGGACTACCGCGACAGCTCTTCACCGACTTCCGATCCAGACTTAGCGTTCGGCCTCCTCCCGCTCCGTCTGAGGGGGAGTATTAGCGAATATTCTCCAAATATTCTCTGTATATTTTGTAATTATGATATATGTATATTTAAGGTAACTTAGAATTCTAATTGTATTAGGAATCAAACTTTGTAAGGTAAGTTAAGATTCGTATCATATTAAGAATCAACCTTTGTACAACTATATATATTGTGAATAATGAAAAGAATCCCTAAGGGAAATTATTATGTCTTTCAGTAACAGGTAATGTGTCTTGTTTTTCATGTTACTAGCTAATCGAACTTTTTATGGACAATTGTTACATGTATCTTTTATGTGTTAGGCAAAAACATAGGTTGTTATTTGTTAATGAAGCAAACAAACACACACACACATACTAGAGCGTAGGTATAGAGTTCACGTGAACTCATTAGCTTTTGCTTAAATTTTGTAATATTAATTTGAAGTCGTTATAACAACCCATAAAGGGAAGGGCTTTAATTGAATCACTTTTCGTCGAAAATTATAACACAAACACGGCAAAAACGATATTTTAGTAATATATAAATTTTTGAATCACTTTTGGCAAAACGAAAAAATTTAGTGTAGCGCAAAAATCATATATTCAAATCCGAAGAGTGAAGTTCTAGTATTTTTTTTAAAAACCTTTGCATAAATTTTTGGCTCCTAGGATGATTAAATTACTAACATAGATGTTGTATCGGGTAGAAATGCCTTCGGGAAAGTTAGCGTATTTGACAAGCCTAGTGATTCCGGAGCATTCATACATATGTCTCTCATTCCCAACAACTCCCATCACATCAGCTCTCCTAGATCAAAGCGACGCGGCGCGCGTTGGTACGGTGACATCAACACGCTCACATCGTCACAACTTTAAGGGGTATTATATTCTAGTTTGGTCTTATATATCTAAGACTTAGAAGAGAAGGAAGACACGTTGTATTCTCTCTAAGCCTACACTTGTAACCAAGATCTCTCTCAAGCAAATATACCACTCTCAGCTTTTGTTCTTACATTATTCTCTTCAGATGTAGCTTAGTTATTCATTTTAATTGCTTATTCCCGTACTTGTTTAGCTTTTTATTCCTGATATTCGCAACCTAATGAGTAGTACCGGACTCATTAAAGAGGGTCTCCGGATCGGATATAACCTACATGTCTTTAAACCCTTGAATACAAATCTCTAACTGTATTTTTGGTTAGAACCATTTTCACCGGAAAATAGTTTAGCACCGTCTATGGGGATACAAACCATTTTCACACGGATGCAATTTAGCCCGAAGCATACAGACAAAGTCGAAGGAAATGATAGTCCCCCCCTCCCAAAAAAGCTAACAAATTTTTAGACGAGGAGGACGTTCGTATCGACTCGGTGGAAAGCCATGAAGCACAGCTCAAGGAGCGGTACCCTAAGAAAAGAAAAAAGCACTCGCACTCCAAAGTAGAAGGGATGTTCAAATAAGAGGATACCCCTCGAAAGTCGCATTAGCCACGGTCTTGGCAGCAAATAGTGTCATAATAGAGTGCAGGGAAAGGTTTTTGAACTCCATATCCGAGGCAGCACCAGATAGCCATCCGGTAGACGACGCAGAAGCCACGGGAGCGCTCGGTATATTTGCAGCAAACACAGGGAGAACATAGCCTACAGCGCCAGAGGCAGATCTGATAAGGCTCATTGCATTAGAGAAGGAGCTCCATGAATGGATTAGCCAGATACCAAGGAGCCCTCTGTGTTGAAAGGGGTCGGGGCAATGAAGTACGAGGAAGTACCATAAAAGGAAGAAGTAGCTTCGGAGCCCATCCCGAAGAAGTTCAGAATGCCTGACATACCAGAGTATGACGGAACCACAGACCCGAACGAGCACATTGTGCCTTTAAGGACGTAATCATCGGGCATGACTTACAGTAGTACCAGATTAAATATGTTATACTGAAAAAAATTAGCTGAACGCTCACAAAGGGAGAACTTTCTTAATATACTCTCCTACCTGAAAACTCTATTGGTTCTTTTGTTGCTCTTGCAAATGCATTCACAAAAGCCCATGCTGGGTCTTGGAGGGTTGAAACTCACAAGGAGGATATCTTCATCGTAAAGTGGAGGAGGGATGAGTTACTCTGCAACTTTGTGAAATGTTTCCAGCGGGAGAAGATGTTGTTGCCAGTAATTTCTGATAATTGGGCTATAGCAGCATTTACTGATGGCATGAACGTCCATAGTTCAGATGCGTTAAGAACATTGAAGGAAAGCATGAAGAAGTTCCCGGCCAAATCCTGGAACGAGGTAAATAACAGATTTACCACTAAAATAAGGATAGAGGTTGATCATAGGGTTGATGCCCGGACATAAGTCAGAGGAGGACAACAAGGGAGACCTCAAAATGTTTCCCCATACAAACAAAAGGACCCACGAGGTTAGTACTAACCTTATTCAACTTGACCGCCACCCAAACATGAAGGTCGACCAAATAAGACAAGGTATGATCAGGGTCAGCCTAGAAGAGAGAGAGAGAGAGATACCATAGAAAAAACATGCGAATGGCTTGGGGTAGCCAAGTGTAGCGTCCTACAACTTTAATGTAAAGGTCGTGAATCTTGTCATGGCGATGAAAAATATGAAAGAAGTCCAGTTCTCGGTACAGTTCGGTCCAACCCAAATAAACAGGGTGCAGACATATAGCTTTGGTATGAGTTCTACAGGATCTCGAGTCACTCAACAAATGATTGCAAGCACTTGAGGTACGAGGTAGCAAACCTGTTGAGAAGGGGCAATTTGAAGGAAGTCTTTAGTAGCCAGTCTAAATATGCCAGGGAAAAGGGACTGAGACTTCACGGGAACGCCCAGCGCTACAAGGAGTGATCAACATGATCGCAAAAAGAAGAATAATAGGGGCAGTATTTCAGATGTATCAACACGAAGGGCCACATCTGTCCATAAAAAGGATGAGAGATGAGCTCGAAGACCCCATCGTTTTCAGTAAAGTTAAAATAAAAAGCATCGAGAGCTCGTACGCCCATGCTCTAGTAATTTCTATTTAAATATTTCAATTTAACATTAAGAGTACGCGTGTTGATCTAGGTAGCACTGTGAACGTTGTGCAACTCCATGTAATCAATGAGATGTAGCTGACCGGGCAAGTGATCCTGGTGGTGAAAGTTCTGACAGGTTTCAACCTGTCCAACAAAACAACTCAGGGGCAGATCGAGCTGGTCACACTCGTGAAGGGAGTTTTGATGAAGGCTTTATTTGATGTCCTCGAAGAGGAAATGCCTTATAATCTGGTGATCAGGAAGCCATGGCACTGTGAACATTTTGCAACTCCATGTAATCAAGGATATGTAGCTGGCCGGGCAAGTAATCCCAGTGGTGAAAGTTCTGACTGGTTTCAACCTATCCAACGAAACAACTTAGGGGCAGATCAAGCTAGTCACACTCGTGAAGGAAGTTTTGATAAAGGCTTTGTTTGATGTCCTCGAATGGGAAATGCCTTATAATCTGGTGATCAGAAAGTCGTGGCTACATGCCATGAGGGTGGTCTTGTCTACATTTCATCAAGTGATGAAATTCCTAACGCCTTGGGGAACAGCTGCGGTACAAAGAGACAGTGAAATTGATCTGGCAGAGATCACTCTGGTTGATAAGAAAGATAAGTTGGTTGAGAATGACATATAGCAATCACATATGCCTGATTCCAAAACCAACTCTGAAATCAAGCAAGGGAATAAACCAGCAGAGGGCCTCTACCCGGAGGATCTGGCGGGTTGAATACCCTGGGATTTGTGGCACCGAATGAGTCAGACGTGGGAAGATTCACTGCAGAAGATCTTAAGCTTATTTTGTGTCGGCCAAACAGCCCCAAGGAACATGTGTAACTGGGCTCGAGCTTAAATCTCGGGTTCTGGGAAAACTTAGTTACATTTTTTAATAACAATGTTGATGGCTTTACTTGGTCGATGTTAGATATCACAGGTGTACCCCAGGAACTGGCCCTTCACAAAGAACATCGACCCAGATTGCCAACTCATTAAGCAAAAAAGACATCTGGTGTCAGCAGAGCGAAGCCAATTCATCAAAGAAAAAGTAGCTTGACTCATCCAATCAGGAGTGATTCAGGAGGTAAAATACCCAGACTGGCTAGCAAACATGGTGGTACTTCCTAAGAAACCTAAAAATTTTCAAATATTTTTAGATTTAAAAGACTTAAACAAGGAATGCCTGAGGAGCTCGTACCCTATGCCTCGCCTAGATCATGTTGTCGACGTAGTGGCCGGATATGAGCTGCTCAGTTTCCTGGATGTATCCATAGGGTTTGAACAGATACGTTTGGACCCGTTGGACCAGAAAAGACTTCATTCATAATAGAGCACGGAACTTATTGTTATACTATCATGCCATTCGGCTTAAAAATGCAGGGACCACTTTTCACCAACTGACCCAGCGGATATTCCAACATCAATTGGGTCGGAGTGTGGAGATTTACTTAGATGACATAATTGTTAAGTCCTTGGAAATAGAGAAACATATTAGACATTTACAGGAGGTATTTGAGATTCTTTGCGAATATAACCTTAAGCTAAATTCGGAAAGGTGCGCCTTCGGAGTGGGCTTGGGAAAGTTCCTGTGATTCATAGTGTCAAATAGAGGTATCGAGGCTAACTCAGATCATATCCTAGCAATCGAGCAAATACCAGAGGTACTCAACAATGATCGAGAGGTGTAACGCCTGACCGGGAGGATAACGACATTAGGAAGATTCATATCAAAGTCGTCCGAGCAATGTCAGAAATTCTTCGGCCTGCTGAAGAAAACAAAGATTTCCAATGGACCCCAAAATTCCAACAAACATTGAAGGATCTAAAGAAATACCTAACAAACCCACCCCTGTTCGCAAAACAGTTATAAGTGTTGTGCTTGTTCGAGAAAAAAAAGTTACACAATCTCCTATTTATTATACTAGCAAGGCTTTAACCGAGGTCGAAGCCGCTACCCTCACCTCGAGAAGTTGGCTCTAGCCCTGGTAGTCGCGTCTAAAAAACTGAGGTCATTTTTTTGTGCCACCCCATATGTGTAGTCACCACCTTACCCCTAAGGAATATCTTGTACAAACTCAAACTTTCGGGCAGGCCAGCAAGCTGATCAATTAAAATTTACAGGTATGACATTACTTATCGACCTCGAACTGCTATCAAGTCTCAGGCCATGGCCGATTTCGTGGCTGACTATAATCCAAGCATGATGCCCCATGATCATATAAAGGCGGTTCAGACATCGAAATAGCCTCTGAGGAATAGGTCATGTATATGGGTGGGGGCATAAGTATGAAAGGCACCAGGCTGGGATTGTCCTGATCACCCTGTCGGGGCCACAATCAGGCAAGTCATTAAATTTATTTCTTTGACTAATAATGAGGTCGAGTATGAGGCTGCAATTGCAGGTTTGGAATTGGCTTGAGGGCTCGGGGCTGAAAATATCGAGCTCAAAAGCGACTCACAACTGATTGTTAATCAAATATTGGGCAAGTATGAGGCCAAAGACAGCCAAATGCAGGAATACTTAAGCAAAATCACTGCTTTGCTAACCTGGTTCAGGAAGTGGAAGGTGGTGCAGATCTCTCAAGAAATGAACTTTAAAGCCGACACATTGGCTAACCTAGGCTCTTCGACGTGGGCAACTAAGAGAGTCGGAATCTGTAGTCCATCTCCTGTGTTAAGTCCTGGATCATGCCCTGCACGAGGTAAACTCCACCAGCTTGACATGGGACTAGTGGAATGACATTATCAATTATTTGCAAACCGGGACTCTTTCGAAAGACAATAAGGAGGTCCAGGCTTTAACAGTCAAGGCGGCCAGATATTGCATGAATGAGAGAGTTATATAGAAGATCCTACCTCGGGGCCTTACAAAATTCTTAGGACAAACGGAGGCTGGGTACGTGATGAAGGAGATACACGAGGGCAATTGCAAAATTTATTCCAAGTATGACTCATTGGTGAAAAAGTTAATAAGGGCCGACTATTATTGGTCGCGGATGGACGATGATAACAAGGCATATGTATGAAAGTGCGATAAGTGTCAACAACACTCTCCTATGATACATCAACCGTCAAACCACTTCACTCGGTAGTGGTCTCGTGGCCATTCATAAAATTGTGGGGCCATTACTGGAAGTTGTAAGAACGATGAGGTTCTTGCTGATCCTGACAGACTACTTTCAAAATGAGTGGAGGCTAAAGCGTACAAAAAGGTCCGAGGGAAGCAAGTTATAGACTGCATCTAGGACCACATTTTTTGTCATTTTGGGATACCAAAAGAAATCGCATGTGACAACGATCGACAGTTCATGGGATAGAGAGTAACCAAAATTTCGGAAGGGCTGAACATCAAAAGAATCACATTATAACCTTATCACCTGTGTGCAAATGGGCAAGCAAAGCCGACCAATAAAACTATCATCCAGAGCATCAAGAAGATGTTGGAAAGATCAAAAGGAAAGTGGCTGGAAGAATTTCTATGGGTGTTGTGGGCTTACAGAACCACGACCAAGACAAGCATCGGTGAAACCATTTTCTCCCTAGTGTACAAAGTCGATGCCCTAATACCCATAGAAGTGGGAAAACCCAGCTTCCGGTACACCCAACCCACTAAGGAATCCAATGAAGAAGCCATGGCAGTAGAACTAGAGTTATTGGATGAGTGCAGAGAATTGGCTTTCGTACGTTTGGCTGCACAAAAGTAGAAAGTAAAAAGATACTTCAACAGAAAGATGAATTTAAGGTATTTCAAAATTGGGGACTATGTTTTCCTGAAAGTCACTCTGCAACAAGGGATCCGAACGTGGGTAAGCTGCACAAAAAAATTAGAAAGGACCCTACCAAATCATAGGAATCGCGGGAAAGGATCCTACCGGATCAAAGACGAGTTTGAAAAAGAACTAATGAACAACCGGAACATCAATCACCTGAAGAGGTTCTACCTTTCAAAAGAGATATGTATGTTTCATTTTCAAGAATTTATTTTTGGTTAAATTATCCCTTTTCTTGACAGGGACTGCCCGTGAAACTGGAATTTCCCTCATAGAGGAGACAGGCACGCGTTGCACTCTTTTCCTTGGCCGAGATTTTGTCCCGATCGGTTTTTCCTTGCAAGGGTTTTAACAAGGCAGCAATTCAAAAGTACTTCAAGCTTAGTGGGTCACATCCCGAAACCCAACCCCTCAGGACCTTGCACTCGAGTTCTTGGGGGAGAAAGTGGATCAACCTATCCGCAATGAGGTCTTTTCAAGGATGGACTCGTTCAAACTGGGACTGCTGGCAGTCACTTTACTTTCCCGATCGCTTTTTTATAATTTGTATAAAAACCCAGAGAGAGATCATGTATTCACAAGATGAGTCATCCCCCATAACCTTGAAAGAATGAAATAAAATAGCCTTCGTTGATTTTTTGGGCTAAGTTGCGCATTGAAAAAATGTTCGGAGAAAACTAGAACTCGAAAGCCATACGGCCCCATAAAACTGCTTCAAACAACATGACATGGACATAGAGCCTACACGTGTGCAGGTTCTTTTGAACCTTTATGCCTTTACATGGGGTTGAAACGTTTTCCCCGTCAACACAAAAAATGGAGTATCTTCTTTTATTTTGAAATTGGATGTCTTAAATCCCAATTTTGTGTCAGTGTTCCCGGATGTGACATTTTCGAATTGGGTTAAGGCAAGACGATGTCAAACACAAAGCACAAAAATGACATAAGAGTGCACTGGTGGTCAAACCTTGGCTTAAACAATAAATGCTCGAATATTACCGTAGTTCTGGTAGACGAGCGCAACGGTCATGCCTCGATGATTAAGTGTAAAGTAAAAGGCCAACAGGTAATTATATGATCGCAATTATTGTAAAAAATAAAGTGCATGTCAAAGCGTAAAGAAAACAAAACGGAAAGCAAACTAGCTATTGTCATTTACACAAAAGAGCGTTAAACGCTCGTACAAGAATATTTCTTTTAGGGGGTGTACAGGCCCCAAAGATCCAACAAAACTAGAGCACGAAAGCTTAAAACTAAAATTCAAAGGGAACGGGGGATCGGGAATATCCATCACATGGCACGCATGCCAGCACATCAACAAAAAACATTTATCACAGGGCAAATAGGCCCATCACAAAAATATTTTCATTATAAAGGGACGCAGGCCCCCCGAAAATTCACAAGAGCTGAAGAAACTAGCACCAACCACCGGCATTGATACTGATCATTGCCGCATGAACTGATCCTTCAAAGGCCCCCAAACCAATGACCAGAGGCTCAAGACATACAAAGCTAAGCCAGGGGGAACACCCTTACCACCAGAGAAGCCAACAGAAACATCAAAAGAGGGAAGCACATATTCGCGTAACTCATCCATATCAGCCTCAGCCGCACCCAAGTCAACCTCTATATCTACAAGGGCCGAGGGGACATCAATTTCTCCCACATCCACCCCTTACATGACCTCAAACTGGGTCTAAAGGACAATATAGTCCTGAAGTAATATAGCCCTATATCGTTCAGCCTCCCGACGAAGCATCAGCTGCTGATTCCGGGCTCGAAGATAGGCCCAGAAAGCCTCAAGTGTTTGTACTTGTGCCTGTGCCCGAGCAATATCCTGATCAAGTTCGGCCCGGACCAGTCGCTCCCCCATCAATTTGCGGGTCTAAGTCATGGTTTAGAAGGTCTTCTTCCGAATTTCCAAACATTGCTTGGCCTCTTCTCACCTACCCTTCAGGGTGGCCCTTCACTCCAGGAGATCTCTATGCTCAAACCGAAGTTGTGCAACCTCTTCCTGGAGGCGCCGATTTTCCTTAAACATCTTCTCCAAGTCCTGGGAGGGCAAAGTCATATTCTTTAAAAGCTCAATGGTGGAGGAAACATTAGCATACCCCTAAAAAAAGGTTAGATGGAATAAACTTAGCCCATGTACTCACGTTAAAAGTAAAGGGTGCGAGGAAAAGGGCTAAGGTTACCTGAAGAAAAATGCCCACAAGATGGGCCAGAGAGGCTTCCAAACTGAGGTCAGAGCCAACAGAAGTGGGGAGAGAAGGTACCAAAGGGCCAACACCTGCATCTCTGCCCCTTATGCTCCCGGGTTGTCCTTCACTGACTCACATTTTACTAATGACTTCGGTAGAGGGGGTCCCTTCATCCCCAAGTATTACGTCTTCTTCTTCATCATCATCTACATGGACGACCTTCTGCATATCTTTATCTAATATTTGTTAAATTAGTGGTGCGTTCTTACACGCGAGCCATTCCCGGAGGTAGATGCCCCGGCTTGATCCGAAAGCGCATGCTTCATACTCTCTGGCCTCCACAATAGCCCTAGCAATGCGAGCCCGAGCCTCACCCTGGGAGGGCACCTTCCTGGCCGAGTCCCCTCGGACGGAGAGACCTTTCAGAAAATGAGCAGGTAAAGAAAGTTAGGGTGGTATATCAATGCATATTCGACAAGAGTACAAAATCAGTAAAAGAAGATTCACCATGACTTTTGCCTTTCCACTTATCAGCAGAAATGGCTCTCCAAGTCCGCTCAGTGCTGTGAGAGGCGCGAAAAAGCCCAATCACTCAGCTGAAGATATCATGTAGGGGCTCGGGGACCACCGAGGCCGCTGTAAGAACAAAGAACAACACGGTCAGGAAAGAAGTAGAAAAAATTTAAGAAAGGGGGAAAGGTACTTACGAGCACTATTCCACTGTTCTGGCAAATGGCCAAAATCGGTGTCATGAAAGCGGTGGATATGAATTATCACAAATCGATCATACCATCTCCGATCGTGATCGTCTTCGGTATTGGTAATAATAGATCTAGAGCCCTGGAAAGCTAAAGTAATTATTCCCCTGCAAAGCACTCGGGGGGAGTAGAGAGGAATCAGGTGATACAGAGTAAAAGGAATGTGGGAGAGATCCACCAAATGTTGCAAGCAGCGAAGTATTCTCCAAGTTTTTGGGGCCAACTTCCCTAGACAAATGCCATATTAGAGGCAGAAATCCTTGATAGCATGGTGAACCGGCAAGCCTAATCCGATGGTAAAGTGATTGGTGTAAATGAGCGACATCCCTGGGATGTGCTGAGTGATGCTTGCATTAACGGAAGAAGGAAATATATCTACATCCAGGCCCCATCGACAGTCGATGCGGAGCTGCGGAATGACAGAATCATCAATCAAAAGGTCATGCCCTTCACGGATTCATAGAGGAGGTTCACACGGAAGTCCCTCTCAAAGATAAATTGGAGGGGATGAGTTCAGAGGTAGATGAACCTTGGTCGATGGCCCGGGTAATGCCGGAGGGCGACGACCGGTGGTGGACAGAGGTCACAGAATTAGCGCCAAGCTAATCCCTTATCCTAGCGAGGGTCATGCCGTATAAAGATCCAGAAGAAGAAGATGATGTAGAAATAGTAAGATCGGGTGTTGAGGAACACAAGAAATTGAAATTACTTGAAAAGGAAATATGAGAATGGAAGTGAAAAGAAGTGGCCAGGATCATTGGCTTATATATCTAGATGGGGTAATCATTACCCTTGGAAAACGAAGCGGTGTGCCCTATCAGGAATCATCAATTAGTGTCTCATAAAAGGCGCCGACGAATGAGTGATTGTGTGCATTTAATGATCGCCTGGCGAAATGTCTCATAGAGGAAAAATATGTGACATTTCAGTTCCTGCAAAAAAGTTTTGAAAAGGCGCACAGACTCTTCCACTTCTCAGGCTCATGATATGAAGGACCCAAAAAGTGGGAGACTATCTATATTGGGTAGAAATGCCTCCGGGAAAGTTAGCGTATTTGAAAAGCTTAGTGGTTCCTGAGCCTTCATACAACTGTCTCCCATTCCCAACAACTCTCATCGCATCAGCTCTCTTAGATTAGAGCGTCGTGGCGCGCGCGCGTGGGTACAGTGACATCAGCACACTCACGTCGTCACAACTTTTGGGTGGTATCACAATTTAGTTTGGTCTTATATATCTAAGACTTAGAAGAGAAGGAAGACACATTGTATTCTCTCTAAGCCTACACTTATAACCAAGATCTCTCTCAAGCAAATATCACTCTCAGCTTTTGTTCTTACATTATTCTCTTCAGATCTAGCTTAGTTATTCATTTTAATTGTTTATTCCCATACTTTTTTAGCTTTTTATTCCTGATATTCACAACCTAACCAGTAATACCAAACTCATTAAAGAGGGTCTCCGGATCGGATACAACCTACTTGTCTTTAAACCCTTTAATACAATCTCTAACTATATTTTTGGTTAGAATCATTTTCACCGGAAAATTATATTTTTGGTTACAAATCTCCTAGTATACTTTTGTTGTTCGATTTATAATCCTTCAGAATTTGCAAATATGTAACCATTTCATACACCAGGTCCATGTGGCTTAACTACCAAAAGAAGAAACTAAAAATGATGGTTGGTATGTAATATAGACGTATTAGAAACTATTTGACATAGTGACTATTGTACGTTATAAAAAATTATGTGACACTACCTTAGTATTTTAGGGTAAAAAATATTTTCACATTGATTGTCCATATCAAATCAATGAATGCATGACATGTGTTGAAATATACACAACTCTACTTAATTAAAATTAATTTATATATATATTTTCACTTTATCAAATCATTTAACAATAGTTAGTTATATTGATTTGTTGTAAACAACATGTAGGTAAATATTTACCGTATTTTAGTGATTGTTCACACTATTAGAAACAAAGATTTTTCATCGACAATGAGAAATTTGTGCTATAAAACATAATTTTTCTACCTCATTCCCACCGAACCAGCTCATTGGGAAAATGCATAGTGGGAAATAGGTTCCCATTGAAACTCTGAGAAATTTTCTAATTTTTCCTTGTGAAAGCACTACTATTTAAGTTTTTCCAACTGACATTCAGTAGGGAGCCACTGAACATTTTTCAATGGAAAACTCGATGGGAAAATAGAGATTCACTACAAAAAAAGTACAGAATTGGCAACAAAACTTTAGTAACAATAAATATATTGTTGCTAAAAAAAGTAAATGGCAATAAAACTTTTATATATTATTGCTAAAAGACATAAATGACAATAACTTGTTGTTGCGAAAACTTTTTGCGAGGTTATTGCAACGCATGCAACAATTTTTATTGTTGCGAAAAGTACTTTTGGCAACAACATTCAACATATGACAACAAAAAATATTGTTGGCAACTGCCTTTCTTTTTATAGTGATTTTTTAGCAGTGACACTCTATAGATGTTGTTTGTTTAGTTTCAGAGAAAAAAGATAGTATACTGATTTTAAACTTTTAATTGTGGGTTGCTTGAAAATGAAAGGGAAGTGAATTTATCAGAAAATTTCCAAGCATTCTGTTGGAAACCGGGGTTCTTTTTCTTTTTCTTTTTGGAACCTTAATTTCCATCAATTTTCCTTCTGAAATGCTGAAATTAAGAAGAAAGAAAGCAAGCCTCTTGTCTTTTTTCCCCATGAACTTCAAGAAAAGAGAAAACAAATTAGACTAGAAATAAATGAAACATGACAAAAGACTTTTTTTTTTGTGTCTGCATTGGGGTTCAACTAATTCAGATTTGTGTCATCTAAGGCCAATTTAAGAGGAAGAGCTTCCTAACAAAAAATTTACATACTCAGAATTCAAATTTGAGACCTCTAATTAAGGGTGGAAGAATCTTAGTTATCTTACCACAACCCTTATTGGTTCAAAAGAAATTTACACAGAAAATTTCATGAAAACATCTTCTCTTCTTCAATTCTGACCGGAAGGACAAGTGTGGAATTGTATATAATTTGACCAAAATGTAATCTAGTAATCCATACATGCACAGACAACCAGGACTTATAGTGTTTAGAATTGAGAGTCAAAATTTCTTCTTTTTTTCTTTTGTTGATGCTAAAAAATCAAGACATTGGTGTTTAATATAATGAGTTAGAAGTATGGATGAAATGCATGAAAACACTTTGAATTCCATGCTTCCACATGAAACCAAACTCCTTTTTAATTATTATTTTTCATTTCCTACTTAACTAACTCTGGAAGGATAAATCTTTGTTAGGAAATAGGGATTTTATGTTTTAAAAGTCTTTATAGAAGCTCTATTGAATTTATTATTTAGTACCAAATTCAATTTTGGGTTTTTCATTGTGCTCATTTTGTTCTCATATCATGTACCTGGGCATTAGAGAATTTATATATTAATTATGATTTTGTACACTATGTTGTGTTGATCATTTGAATGCCAAATTTACACACCGCATTATATTTAAAATTTAAAATTTATTTGTTGAACACCAAAAACCAAAAAACAACAAAATTTGAAATCTTATAAATTTATATTTCCTTTTTACGACTTTCTTTTTTTTTTCCTTTTAGATTTTATTTATTTCTTTTAATTTTCTTTTTTCTTTAACGGTCTTTCTTTCATATTGAGAAATGCTCAAGGAACGCAAAACACATTGAGATAATATTATCGCAATCACATACTCCTATAATTTATCTAATTCTAGTCCATCACTAATTTTTTCAAACAAGGGAAAGACAAATGTTGCAATTCATCTTATTGTACCAAATTAAAGTACAAATCGATGAGCATATATACGTGTGTAAATTACACGTATTGAGTGAGCACCCATAACTAAACTCATTTCCCTTCTCTTTTGAAACTCTTTTCCGTGAGCACCCTTAATATATTTTGAAATTTTAGATCAGCCGCTATGTGTAGTCACATCTTAGTTTAATTATCTTAATTATTCTTTTACTATTAATGTATTTAAATAGTGATAACAAGTTAGTTACGATCATTTTTACCTGATTATTATCAGAAATGATTTGATTACATAAATAATTTAATAAATGGCCTGATTACTTATATGTCATGATTACATAAGTAATTGTTTACACCATCACATGTATAGATTAAACTCATTCTGAGTTCCCATCATCATTCAATCTGAACATCAAGAGGCAAGTAGGATTAGTATCCAAATTCCAAAGTACGTTATAAAAACACAAATTCACCATTGTGAAAATTTATATCCATTCAGTGTTTACACAGTATCCAAAGTAGGTTATAAAAACACAAATTCACCTTGGTAAAATTTTATATCCATTCAGTGCTTACATTAAATTGTATTATTTTATCATAGTTAAGTTAAATTTAAGATTAGAATGTATGTTAATTAATTATGATTTATCAATAAAAGTATAAGTTAAAACATGTATCATGTATTCATTGTGTTAATGCAAAATATCCAATGCAGAGTAAGTTTTTATCATTTACCTTCATCTAAGAAACGAAAAAGCATCTAGATAGTTTTGTACAATAAGTTATTTAAAAACTTACCCCGTATCAAGTGTTTAATATACTTATCACAACATTGAATTAATATACTCACCGTAAATAATCTAATGAGGTAAGAATATATACTTCTATTAATTAATCATCATAGTTAAATAAGACAGATACATGTGTGAATAAATTTCATGCATCTCACCATAGCTTTAATTTCCTTCTATGAGAAAAAGCAGCCATTTCAGTCAATCCAAAGACCAACTTTTTAGGCCTTGCAAATGCACGATGGATTTTCCTTCACTATTTGATTGACTTTTGCTTATACCCTCAGTAATCGTAATATTTTAACCATCCAATTTTATGGATCATGGATTTGTTGGGACCCAAAACTTATGAACATTTACTAATCTTTGGTCTAATAAATATCGGTTTCACACCTAATGAAATAAGAATGTGGGAGAGTAGCTACCACAATTGGGCCCACCGACACATCTAATAGTAGAGGGTTTTTTCCTTCTAATTTTCTTTTTTTTTATGGGAGAAAATTTTTGTAATCAGGTTGTAGTTACAGTACAAGTATAACAACATATCTAGTATAATCCGAGGTTTGATGAGAGTGAGATGAAATGTAAAGAGACTTTTGATAAACCCTCCGCTCAAAAGAAAAGTAATTGTATGATAGGTATTGATTCGATTATATTCTCACATTTTTATTTTTCATCTAATTTAATTAGATCAAGTTATCATTCGACTTTCAAAAATAGTTTATATTCGGTACATTTTTTAAACAAATTTTTCCGTCTTATGAAAACACATGCATGTATGCCACAGATCCGGACATCAGTCAAGTTCTTAGATTAGAATATTTGAACATAAGTGAAAGTATACCATATTTAGAATACACGATATACACACCGTATCAATCACTATTTTTGGTAATAAATTTTGTATATAATTAGCATTGTACACTTACCATAATTATACAATTCTTGTACAAATAGAATAGGGTTTTGGGAGTAGAATAGGAATAGGATTTTTCATATTACGGAAATTGTAAATTGTATATATACTCATTCATTAATGAAAATAATCAAGGGATTATTTCTTTCTTGGTATCAGAAGTCTAGGTTTCACATACCTCCTTCTCCAAAAGCTTCCGCTTGTCTCGGTTGTCTCGAGTTCCGAGACTTTCCTCGGTTTCCGTGTCGAGTTCTTCCTCCTCTCTTTCCAAATTTTCTTCCAAATCTCTCAAATCATTCGTTATGTCTACGTCAAAGAACATCTTTCATCCTGCCCTTACTATTTCCAACATCAAGAACCACATCCCTATTGTTCTTGAGATGGAAAACGTCCAATACGCGACGTGGGCAGAGTTGATCAAAATTCATGTCATCTCACATCAAGTTCTCCATCCCTAATCCCGCGGAGGATCCTCAATTATGGATTACTCTTAATGCTACCGTCCTTCAGTGGATTTACTCCACTATTTCTACCGACCTTTTGCAGACGATCATTGAACCAAATACTACGGTTATGCCTACCTGAAATAGATTGCGTGATATATTCCAAGACAACCAACATTCCCGAGTTGTCACCCTTGAGCAAGAATTTTCACAAGTACGCTTGGAAGATTTCCCGAATGTTTCGGCCTATTGTAAACGGCTCAAGGATTTGGCGGACCAACTCCGTAACGTTGGCGCGCCTGTTACCAATAATCGTCTGATTCTACAAATGGTTGCAGGCCTATCTGAGGCGTATAATGGCGTTGGGACTCTCCTTCGTCAAAGTAATCAGCTTCCCTCTTTTTATTAAGCCCGTTCGATGCTCACGTTAGATGAAGCCGGCTTGGCAAAAAAAGCGGCTACCGGCGCCAGTTCTGTGGCGATGATGACGTCGTCCAATTAGTCTCACGGTCTTGTTGACAATTCGGGCCAAAACCGCAACAACGATGGCGGCAAGAAGGGTCAAAATCGTAAAAATAATGGCAAAAGTCACAGCGGCAACAACGGCGGTAGGCCTCGAGGCAGTGGGCGGTAGCCCAATTGGGCTCAGCAATGGGGCCCCGGTAGTGGAACTGGGCTAGTGTGCCTTGGCCCAACAGTGGGTATTTTCCGAGTTGCCCTTACCCGAGTAAATGGGTCGAGTCTCCACAACAGTCCTGACCCAGTTTCTCGGGTCCAGCTTCAGGCGACACGTCTTCTTTTGGGCCGGGACAGCAGGCCGATTTGCTTGGGCCTCGGCCTCCGCAAGCATTCCAGGCAGTGGGCCCCACACCGACTCCAACGAATATTGAGGCCGCAATGCATACATTAGGATTAAATCTTCTAGATCCGAATTGGTACATGGACACGGCACCACTTCTCCCATGACGTCATACCAAGGTAATCTCTCATCTTATTCCAATTTGAGTAAAAATTGTGGCATCATTATTGGTAATGGCAACTCAATTCCAATTTCGTGGTTACTGTCATACTACTTTGTCACCTCCCCATCCACCTCTTGTCTTGAAAAATGTCGTTCATGCCCCTAACCTAATTAAAAATTTAGTGTATGTTCGTAAATTCACCACTGATAATTGGGTTTCTGTTAATTTTGATCCTTTTGAGTTTTCTGTGAAGGATTTCATGACGGTGTTACCTCTCATGAGATGTAATAGTAGGGGAGATATTTATCCAATCACGTCTGCATCCGGTCTCTCGAGTCAAGCCTTGCCTTCTACTTTTGCAGCTCTAGCTCCTTCCTTATGGCATGCACGTTTGGGTCACTCTGGGTCGTCTGTTGTTTATGTCTTGCATAAAAATAATTTTATTACTTGTAAGTGTACGCATAGTACTCCAATTTGTCATTCCTGTCCTTTAGGAAAACATGTTAGATTGCCATTTGTAGCCTCTAGTTCTCGTACTTTAATGCCATTTGATATTATTCATAGAGATTTATGGACATCTCTCGTTTTAAGTTATGTGGGCCATCGTTATTATGTTCTATTTTTGGATGATTATTCTAATTTTTTATGGACCTTTCTGTTAGCAAAAAAATCTCAAGTTTTTTCGATATTCTTAAAATTTAGAGCTTTCATACGTACCCAATTCGAACAAGAAATCAAAAATATTCAATGTAATAATGGGAAAGAATATGATAATGGGTTATTTCGGGATTTTTGTGATACTAATGGCATAATTTTTTATTTCTCTTGTCCTCATACATTCTCACAAAATGGGAAAGTCGAAGAAAAAATTCGTACCATTAATAATATTGTCCGAACTTTATTGGTCCATGCTTCCGTACCCCCTTCCTTTTGGCATCATGCTCTCCAAATAGATACTTATCTTCTTAACATTCTTCCTACCAAAGGATTAGCATATTCATCCCATCATAAAATCCTTTATAATAAGAATCCTTCGTATTCCCATCTTAGGGTCTTTGGGTGCTTATGTTATCCACTATTTCCATCAACTATAATTAACAAACTTCAAGTCCGTTCTACCCCTTGTGTGTTTTTGGGTTATCCATCTAATCATCATGGTTACAAATGTTTTGATTTATCATCTAACAAAATCATAATTAGTCGTCATGTTATTTTGTATGAAACCCAATTTCCGTTTGCTAAATTGAGTAGTCTCGTGCCTAGTTCGTATCATTTTTTGGATGATGAGGTAACCCCGTATATTAACCACCATCTATCGGACTTATCCCACACCCAAATTCCGCCAGAGGGCCCACTGCCCACTGGATCTACTATTTCGACCCCTCTATCCAGTGGGCCAGACACTCGGCCCGAAGACGGTCTCGCATCGTTCCGATAGTCCACCCACCGTCCCGATCTCCCTTCCGGCCACTGATCCCGTTATTAGGCCAGCAGGCCCACTGCCTGTTGGCCAGTCCATCGCCAGCCCACTCGCTGCCCAAAATCCTCCCGCTTACTCCTCGAGTCAAGGGTCAGTTACTAGTAGTCAAAGGGGTATTTTTAAAGCAAAACGATATTTTAATCTCAATTCTAATGTCTCTAAATCCCCCCTCAATAGGTTGGCGTAGATTGTGGTGAGACATTTAGTCCAGTGGTCAAACCAACTATCATTCGCATTGTTCTCAGTCTTGCTCTTTTAAAGGCATGGCCCATTCATCAATTAGATGTGAAGAATGCTTTCTTACATGGTGATCTTAAGGAGACCGTTAACATGCATCAGCCCTTGGGTTTTCAAGACCCCAAATATCCTCATCATGTCTGTTTATTGAAGAAGTCCTTGTATGGGCTTAAGCAGGCCCCACGAGCTTGGTATAAGAGGTTTGCAGAGTATGTTGCGTCTATTGGGTTTTCTCACAGCAGGTCTGATAATTCATTACTCATATATCGTCGTGGTTCTTCCCTGGCCTATATTCTATTATATGTGGATGATATTATCTTGACTGCCTCGTCTGATGCTTTGCATAAGTCTATTATGACAATGCTCACTTCTGAGTTTGCTATGAAAGACTTGGGATCCTTGAGTTACTTTTTGGGGATTATTGTCTCTCGTCATGCAGGTGGGTTATTCTTATCACAAAGAAAGTATGTCGCTGAGATAATTGAACGGGCTGGTATGTCCTCATGTAAGTCTACTTCCACTCCAGTTGATACTAAAATCCCAAGCTAGGTGCTACGGCTGGCTCACCTTACGAGGATCTCACTATCGCAGTCTTGCTGGAGCTCTTCAGTATCCTACTTTCACGAAATCGGATATTACGTATGATGTACAGCAAGTGTGTTTATTTATGTATGATCCTAGGGTGGAGCACATGAATGTGCTCAAACGCATTATCAAATACATCCAGGGGACACTTGACTATGCCTTGCCTCTATATTCATTATTGGCATCTACACTTGTCTCGTATACCGATGCTGATTGGAGTGACTGTCCAGATAACAAACGCTCCACGTCCTGTTATTGCATGTTTTTTTGTGATAACTTGGTCTCGTGGTCAGCCAAACGACAAGCTACCTTATCACGCTTCAATGCTGAGGCCGAGTATCGAGGGGTAGCCAATGTGGTTTCTAAATCATGTTAGTTACGTAATCTTCTCTTGGAGCTTCACTTTCCCATTCAAAAAGCTACCTTGGTATATTGTGATAATATTAGTGTCGTATATCTTTTTAGGTATCCGGTTCAACACCGGCGTACTAAATATATTGAGATGAATATCCATTTTATTCACGAAAAGGTAGCTCTTGGACAAGTACGCGTCTTACATGTTCCTTCCAGGTATCAAATTGCAGACATCTTTACTAAGGGTCTTCCCTCGGTCCTATTTGAAGATTTTAGGGACAGTCTCAGCGTACGAAGACCGCCCGCTATGACTGCGGGGTATGAAAGTATACCATATTTAGAATACACGATATACACGGTATACACACCGTGTATATCACTATTTTTGGTAATAAATTTTGTATATAATTAGCATTGTACACTTACCTTAATTATACAATTCTTGTACAAATAGAATAGGGTTTTGGGAGTAGAATAAGAATAGGATTTTCCATATTATGGAAATTATAAATTGTATATATACTCATTCATTAATGAAAATAATCAAGGGGTTATTTCTTTCAATAAGTTCTTAGTCCCATAGTGGTAGTTGTGAAGGCAAAAATTTATAATGGTTAAGGCATAAGTATGACATGGTATGCGAGGGAGTATTTAATTAATATTGTAGGACACATTAGTTTATGCTCATCTCTTCTTCTTCCTCCTCTTTAGTCTTCTCTCTCATCTCCTCTCCTCTCCTCTAGGGATGGCAATTGGGCGGGGCAGGTGCGGGTACCCCCTCCCCCACACCCGTACCCGCCAAAAAAATTTATACCTGCCACCCATGGCGGGTACATTTTCAACATCCATATCCGCATAGGCGGGTATATTTCTAAATACACACCTGCTCCACCACCCAAGTGGATATTCCCTACCCGCCAATACCCACATGTACCCGTCAGCCATATTTTGTAATCAATTCATTTGTCAAAAAAAAATCCATATGCATTTAATGGACATATTCACAGAGTAGACAACAAAACTATCAATTCTCAATCAACATCTTCAAACACATTGACAAATACACAATACCCTATAGACTTGTCAAGAAAATAAAAATATCCTACTAAAATCAATGCAGATTATGCACTTCAGACTACTAAAGGTGACATACTGCATAATCAAGAATAAAGTAAAATCTCCTAACATAATAATACTTCCACTGAAAATATAAATTTTTTAAAATAAATCCAAAGCACAAAGCAAAGACAGCAACATTTCCCAATTAGCATCTCCATACAAAAGAAACACCCTACTAAAATCCTGGATCCACCCCATAATAAAAAAGGTGACAAGATTACAAAATCAAAGAAATGAAATACAAACCTCTCAACAACCCAACAATTCTTACAGTTGATCTAAAGAACCACACAAACTTGGATCTTTAATCAAGAAAATTCTTGTACAAAAAATACATGAACAAGATTCACATAACTGAAAGCAAATAAAGACAAAAGCATTTAAACAATAAAGAAAAAGGCAAGTGGATAATTCAAGAAACAAAAGTATAACTACATATCCATATTACTACCAGTGGCAAAAGCTCAGTGAAATGTCGAGGTGGTTTGTGACTCTGATGGCGGCGTGACGGAGAACGAGAGAGAGAGAGACGGCAGAGACCAGTGAAGGTGAAGCCATGAAGGGGAAGGGGGGGAAGGTGAGAGGGAGAGAGAGTCAGGGATCTCAGGGACAGGGAGGCGTGAAGGTTGAAGCAATACTACAGTGATTAGGGTTTTTCCTCAATGACTAAGACGTGAATACTGAAGGCTGAAGCAATGACTTATGGACTACTAAAATTATTTGGAGCAATGACTTATGGACTATTAAAATTATTTGGAGCAATGACTTATGGGCTACTAAAATTATTTGAAGCAATGAATTATGGGCTACTAAAATTATTTGGGCTTTAGATAAATATAAAGTTGTACAAATAAAATTATAGTTGGTGGGTATAAGGCGGGCGGGCGGTTGGATGCGGGCGGGGGAGGCGGGTATAACTGCAAATCCACTATCTACTCATACCCGTCAATACCCGCCAAAGTTATACTCATACCCGCTTACTATCCGCCAAAGTTATACTCATATCTTCCTCAACTGGGACGGGTGCAGTGCGAAATCCGCAAAATTGTACGTGACATCCTAACTCTCCTCTCCTCCTTTTTCTACCTCTTCCGTCTTCTCTCTCCTCTTTTCTCTTTTGTTTTTTCTTTTTCCTCATTTTCTATTTTTCATCAATTTTAAAACCAAACTTTATTATACTCACATTAAATTCTTTAAGATATTTAGTTTTTCAGTTTCTTCTTAAAAATTCAATTAAACTCCGAAAAAACTTTAAAATACTATTCACTTGGAAAAAAATTAATGTAAAAATTGATAAATAAAAATAAATTTAGGATACTTCTAAAAGTTAAACGCCTTGAGAAATTTTTTGGACTTTTTTTTCTTTTAGTATATATTCAATTCAAAGTTGCTACATTCCGCACCTGAAAAATTCAAAATTCTAAGTGTCATCAAAGTAGACCCTAATCTAAGGGTGTGAAAAAATAGATTTAACCGATAAACTTAATTAAAAATTGTTATTGAACTATCGAAATTGAGTTATTGGGTAATTATTTTTAAAAACTTTGAGGAAATATAAAGGGTAATATGAGGAGACAGATGGTAACTCAGTCATCTATATAATGTTAATTAATCATGTATTTTCCACAAATTTTCATGTCATACGTATTCTAATTTTGTTGCTGTTTGAAATAGAAATAATATAAAGGATTTGTGAAATTTACACCTTGCATGTGTCTTGAGCCTCTAGAGTTTTGGTATGTTGCTATGCCAATAATAAGGAACACATCAGTGGCAGAGCTAGGAATTTAACGAAGGATGTGCAAATTTTCTTCTTATTTGTGTTAATAGTATGCAAAATTAAATACATATTCATAATGGTTTTGTCAGGTGCACACCTTTGCCGGAAAATTATGTTGTGTACATAGATTAAATGTTAGTTATTATGAATATGTATTTAATTTTGCACAACCTTAACACAAGTAAAAAGAATTTTTGCACAACCTTCGCCAAATTTTGACTCCGCCACTGATGTATTCCTTATTATTGGCATAGCAACATACCAAAACTCTAGAGGCTTAGCCACAAGACGCATGCAGGGTGTAAATTTCACAAATCCTTTATATTATTTCAATTTCAAACAGCAACAAAATTAGAATCCGTATATGACATGAAAATTTGTAGAAAATACATTATTAATTAACATTATATAGATGACTGAGTCACCATCTCTGTCTCCTCAAATTACCATTTACATTTCCTCAAAGTATTTAGATCATCTATTAATTGGAGTAAAGGTAGATTTGAGATAAAAAAGAATTACTGCCTTTTTAGTTTTCTAAAATAACCCTTATTTTGGACCAAACTTGAAAGGTTAAAAATGACATTTGAAATGGATTGGAGTTTGGAGGTAGTACTTCATTGGGGAACAATGGATTTCTACATTGTATAGCAACGCTTGTTAAAATGCTAACTGGGAAATGTATATATTTTGTGTATTAATGAAAATATAAGTAATTTAAACATAATTAGTCTAAATTTTAAAATGTTTGGTTAGCGGCTGTGGTTATTTAGGTAAAGAGACCAAATGTGTTGAAAGTCATGTTTTATGCTAAGTTAATATATGGATCCACATTAAAGCCCCTACCCCTTGAATGAACTGATTTGTTTGACCCAAGACCATCAAATACTCAACAAAACTCCTAATTACTTAGCAGATAAAAATTAAATAGAAAACACATATTGCTTAACCATGGCCTAGTGAAAAATGTGCAGACAAAAAATATATCTTACATTCATTAATTTAGTATAAACACCCAATACGGCCCAAGTGTTTATCGTCCATTTTGTGTGTGTGTTGGTACGACGAAAGTCATTTTCTAATATTTGGTTGATTTAGCTCAAGCAAAATGGCACGACCATCATCTTCGAGATAGTTCTAGTTTCCAAAGTGTAACAGAGACACTGTGGGCAAACTTTTCCAATGAACCATAAAGAATTTCCCTCCAAGGGTTTGAGATTGTGAAGATACAACTCTGATAGATTGTTATATTGGATTTTACTATCTAATTTTGATGATATACAGTGACATCAATACAACAATTTCTACTTTACAAACTCCTTTTTTTGGTCTATATGTATTTTGCTTCATTGGCCTTGATTTATACGTATATCTGATTCCATGCCTTAGCTTAGAGTGGAGACAAAGTTCTAGTACTTGTAGGAGGCACAAGAGATTTTGCATATGCAATGGGTAATGTAATAAGCTTCTTTGGTTTGCTCACATAAGCTCTCCTTGTAAAGTTGTTGTAGTCATTGGCTTCAATCTCGTCCAAAATCTTGCGGTATAACAGCAGCGATGCCCAAACCTGAAAAAATCGAGGAACGGGTGAGGTTATTCTGCCGAGATAGTAGACACAAGTAATAAATAAGAAGAAAAATAAAGATACGAGCTACATAATTTCTCAATTCTAACACACGGTGCTTGTTAGGTTGAATGTACTTAATGATCTAAAAGAATGATATTTTCATATCCAGACTAACACCGACCCAAGCTATTTCATGTTCCGAACAATGTCATGTTAGAGCAAATATTCATAACTGTGAGCTCAACGCAATAGGTTCTCCGTTGGTCTGTTGGTGAGGTTATTCTACCAAATAATAGATACAGGTAATAAATAAGAAAATACTAAAGATCTGAGTTAAATAATTTCTCAATTATAACACGAGGTGCTTTGTTAATGTACTATTGATCTAATATAATGATTTTGTCATGTCCACTCTAATAGTAATCCGAACCATTTCATGAACCGCATAATGTCATGCATGTTAGATCTAATATTCATAACTACAAGCTCAATGCGAAGCTTATCCCTTGGTTTATAAGTTGGGCATAAGGTTAGAATTCTCGCCCTTCCGGAGTTTCTGTTGATACTAGTATTTATTAGGTCTCTCCACCACTTAAAATAAGGTAGTAGATAACATGGCACCCAGTAAAAGTTCTTAATAACCTTGCCTCTCAACTTCATCAACCACGAAATACTCAAAACAAATAATCTTTCATATAATTAACGGAAAAAAAAGGATTATACTTGAAATAAGAAATCATATTCATGTAACTAAGAGTTTATGAATGCTTACAGGCCATCTACTAGCTCCGCTCAATTCTGTCACTCCTTTCTCTGCCTCATCGAAGAACTTTCTTGCCCTCTGGATTTGCTTCTTCATGAAGATTCTCCATTTATCAGTCACTCTTCCAGCAAATATGTCTTCGTCGGAGAGACCTGCTTGTGCTAATTCATCTTGAGGCAAATAAACTCTTCCTCTTCTGGCACTGCAGGGAAAGCAACATATAAGAACAACGGAAGCCATAAGAGCTAAAAATATGGCACTTCAAAGGACCAACAAAAAAGGAATTCCGTACTGTTGAGAGAGTGACGTTCCATTTCAATTTCGCACAGCACTTTTTACTATTGCTGCTTTTTCTTATATGATAAACGTCGACTAGACAGGTATAGTGGCTTTCAAGAAGTTGATGTCCAGGTTCCACCATCAATTTGTTCAAGTGTTTTTGTCAAATGTACCATTAATGAAATATCACAATTTTATGGTGGAATAAAGATGTAAATTCTTTGCCTTAAACGACTAATGAACTTTAAGCTCTCAAAAGAAGCAGCATTTACCAACTAGATTAAATTCAGTGGAGCAGAGATACAGCCAAACTTCTCTATAACGGCGTCATTGGTCCACATATTTTTTGGTTGTTATAGCAAAATGTTGTTATAGAGAACATATAATCTAATATAACATGAAAAATCGGTTCCAAAAATTTTTTGGCCGTTATAGTGCAATGTTGTTGCAGAGAACGGTTGTTATATAGAGGTCTGACTGTAAATAGAGCAAGGGCATATTGATTGCTTCCTAATATTACGTTGATATAACAAAATAAACCTGATAACTGAACAACTAGTTTAATACTTTTGGTATGTCATATTAGCAATTTTTTTCTGTGCGTAAAATATATCTTTTTTACTTACTCTTCTCCAACATCTCTGAGTATGTTGGTAAGTTGATTTGCGATCCCCAAAGCCAAAGCAGCATTATATACGCTCTCCGTTGGTGCCTTTGATTCAGGTGCGATACCCATAATTGGAACACTCATCAACCCAACTGTACCAGCAACGTAATAACAGTAGAGATATAGCTCATCAAAGTTTCTGTATCTCGACTTCCTCAAGTCCATACGCATTCCTTCAATCATATCTCTGAATGGCTGTTAAATAGATTGAAAGATTAGACAATTTTACATTATTGAAGAAAGCAAATCAAACTATGTGAATGAATAATGTATCTGTTCTAAATACTTGCAACCCTCAAAAAAGAAAAGGAATTGTACTGGAAGAACCCAAAAAAAATTGTAGTGACGACAATAAGAAACTTATGATTCACATATAAAAACAACGCCAAAGGACGAAAAAACCAAGAGTTGGCAAAAATGTTACTCCCTCTGGCCCAATTTATGTGAAGGTGTTTGACTGGGCATGGAGTTTAAGAATGAAAGGAAGACTTTTGAAATTTGTGGTCTAAAATAAACCACAGATATTTGTGTGGTCATAAATCATCTCATTAAGGGTAAAATGAGAAGTTTAAAGTCGAATTGTTACTAAATATAAAAATGTGTCATTCTGTTTTGGACTGACTAAAAAGCAAAGAGTGTCACATAAATTGGGACAGAGGGAGTAAATAGGAGTAAATAGAAAGTGGAATATATGTAGAATCTAGGACGAGAGAAACAGAGATACAAACAGAAGTAGATCCAATTAAAGACATGTTCCACAGGGCTGAAATAGTACGAGTAATTCATCCGGAAGGCACTCACCTAAAGCGACATGGAACTCTGAATCAGGCAAAGATAAAGATCATAGAATTGGAAGACTGACCTGAATATCAACAGGAAAGTTGGAAACTGTATCAGACAAAGCAGCATCGAGCATGTCGAATGGCCTCCCATTGAAAACATCTTCTAGCCTGTCTTCCCACCTATCTAAGGCTTGTGGAGTAATATGTGATGCATTCGGACCATCAACAAGTTCATCTGTTCTCCTGCACCATACTGTTTAAACAGAAAATAATGAGAAACTATTCAACTCAAGAAGTTCGTTTATATATGCAATAACCCCAACCTCTAACAATCATTATAAAGAGTTTTCCCTTTGAACACTAAAGATAGAAGAGGAGAAAGAGGAAGGAAGTTAAAGCATGCTTCATATATATGGCTCCAGACATCCAAGATTTGAAGTTTATGGGTTTTGGATTGGAAGTTCATTGGTTCTAAAGTTTATTATATGTACATATTCAGTGGATTTCTCAATAAATATACAGGGTTTGGACCAAAGTTATTGGGTTTTCCAAACCCATACTTCATGTGCTACTAGCGGCGCCCCTGACTCCAGTCTAATTTATTTAACAGTCATTCCAATGTTTTAGCTAGTATTAGGCATGATATGACAAATAAAACTTCTTATAATACCTTCAAGCTAGTCAAACTCAAATTGTAGTTCTTTTTTTTCCGTCTCTGGTTAATCATGTGAGTGTGTGAGTATCTGATACTAAATGGCTAGAAAACTCACCATATATTGCCCAAATAGCCCTTCTTCTCTCTGGAGTCATTAGCATAGTTCCTGAATAACAAAACAAAGAACAAATTAAGTCCAAAATCCGAATTAGTAAACCAAAAATACCGCTAAACGAATGAATAGATTAAAGAATGCTAACCTAAGTAAAACGTTTTTGCGTACTCTGCACATACTTCACTACACCTATCATATGCTTCACTTAACAAGCCCAAATTCCCCGGAATAGGCATGTCCTTCACTTCTAACTCATCGGTAGATCTCAACTGCCTCTTCACCAATGCTGCCTGCCTCAAAACCACATCATACACCTTCTGTTCTGATGTCATCGTCATTTCTCCAGCAGGAGTAGCCACAATAGCAGACCGTACAGATAATTTCCGTCCATTTCTAGTTCGTGATCCTCTTAAGCAAGAAAATCTTGAATTCATGTACCTCGACGAATCAAAAATCCGGTTTCCCTCCCGGACGGATTCCAAGAATCCTGTCCCATTTGAGACCTCACAAGGAGAAACAACCCATAACAAGGCAACAGGCATGCTGAACAAAAACAAAACGAACCTTGGTTGTCTAAAACAATTCCAAGGTTTTTTGTCTTACTTTTTGTCACCTTCCAAACTCTTGCTTAATTTATAGAAATATATTACTCCTAGTAGATTCCCACTAGAGTAATATTTCCACTTTCAAACAATATTACCCACTTTCCCTTCTGTTGAAAAGATTATAAAAAGACCACAAACAAAGCAAACAAACTTTTCCCCACTCAAGTAGAAATAACCTGTTTCTTGGTTTCTGCAAAATAAAATAAATCAAACATCATACTTGAGATACAGTTATGACCATAGAAGCATAAAATTCAGTGTGTGTTTGGTATGGAAGAAAATAGTTTTTCAGAAAATGTGTTCCAATTTATCCCATGTCTTGTTGGTAAAAAATTTTGAAAAACATTTTTCTCTAGGAAAACAAGTTCTTGAAAAATAAGGAAAACGACTTCACTAATGAAAGGGTAGAAAACAAATTCCATAAGTAGCATTCCACATTAATTTGTATCCTCCCGCACTCCAATACACTCCACCCCACCCCCACCCGTATAATGTTTGCCTAGATTATATAAAATGCTTTTGGGACAATGTTTTCTACTTACTTGCCAAACACCAGAAACTAAGGACCCGTTAGGCCATGAATCTTTCACTTTTTCCGGAAATCAATTTCACTTTATTTGAAAATCAGTGTTTGGCCATGAAAATTCCAAATATAACTTGAAGTTGTATTGGAATTTGAAAAGGACCTAAAATGTTGTTTTCACTTTTTTCGCTTTCATTACATTGAAACAACCAAAATATTCTTTGCAAAAACTATAACCAAACACAATTCCATCTTCAACTCCAACTTCAAAATTCTAAATATAAGTATAATTATTTGGTTTTCATGGTCAAATGCCTACTAAGTAAACCAGAAAAACATTTTCAAGAAAATATATTTCATGGAAAACATTTTTCTTCTTACCAAATACACCCTCAAACTTTGAAATAGAACCCCAAAACCAGAACAAAATCAGCAATAGTACCTAATGGTGGCACAAAGAAAGGATCTTTGAGAGACTACTTTAGATTACTGAAAGCACAAATAGGATAATCACACTTTTAGGAGTAATGGGTGCTTTCTATATTTAGTCAACTTAGATTATAATAAGCACCTCCACTTTCTAAAATTGGAAGGCAAGTGCTCAATTTCTATAATGGTACAGTAACCGGGAGCCAGTATTTGAAGTTTATGAGTTCTGAATCTTAATAATATATACATATTCTATGAAAATTTTAACATAACTACAAGATTTGAACTAGAGCTACTTAATTCGACCGAACTCATAACACACTACAAGAGCAATAGAATGTTAAAGATTGCAACTTTGTATATCAAGAAGTGGAGGAAAACAAACCTTGATAATTGGTTCTCCACTTAGTGTTGAAAGAAAGCAAAAATGACCACTCAAAATTCACCTTTCTTGCAACAATGACCACTCAAACTCACCCTTTCTTGCAACAATGGCCACTCAAATTACAGTACTTTGTTTGCTACTCTGTACTCATGTTCAAGAATCAAAGCAATTTCTTGGTTTTGCTCCACATATTTTGGTCTCTTTATAGCCTTCATTATATTTTAAATTTTTAAGAAAATTTCCTTTTGTGCTGATTGGAATTGAGTGATTCAGAATCCATCAGCTTGTTATACCCTTTTTCAGTTGATGAGAATTCTTTTGGTTACTATAAGGACACGTAGATATTCAAAATATTTGTACCACTATCAAGTTTTGAGAGAAAATGACAAAAATTGAGCTATGTTTGGCAATGTTCAATTTAGTTCTTATCAAATATTATTTAGCAGTTTTAGTCCTTTAAATTTAATAAAAGTGAGCAATTTTTTTTATTTCTGTCGAGTATTTTAACAAACTCTATCTATTATATTTGAGAAAAGTTATGAAACAATTAATTAAAAACACCCTGAAAATCCCATCAAATCTTACAAAACTACACCAGATATTATTCCCTCCAGATAAAAAAGAGTGTTCACTTAGTCATTTTCACGTTCCTTAAGCAAAAATAGGTAATTTAACAAAAATATCTCTAATTAAATAGGTATCGGGGTTTGATCACCTAATATTTAATAAGGGAAATCTGAAAAATAATGTTAATTCTTTCTTGATTTGGTAAGTGACGCTCTTTTTGAATAAAAAAATAAAGACTAAGTGGACACTCTCTTTTTTCGGATGAAGTATAAGACAAAAACAACAGAAGTTACACCACAAAAAGCTACTCTATAAAATTGACGAAATATAGTACTCCAGAAACTTAAAAATTGCACCTCCAAAATATGAGTTTCAGCTAAATCCTTCTTTTCACAATTCTAATCAAAATTTAACAAATCTGTTTGTTAAATATGTTAGAAATTTAACTATGTGGATTGAGTTTTTCCCGTCTTTAGTAACTTAAACACATGGGTCCCGCATGTCGAAAACATCGCTTCTTCGCACATGCCTAATCTACTAAATGAGTAGATAATATTAGTGTCAAGTATCGTCAAATTTTGTTAAGAAATGAAAGAGACATTGGTACACAAAGTAAGGTGTTTGAGACATGAATAGATGGATTGTTTTGGTCAAATAACAAATCTCCCACATATGTAGAAGATGGAAGGATTGAGCTCTATATAAGCTCTATTTTTTAGCAAGGGTTTGGGACCCCAAGGAGTAACCCATGTTTTAAGAAGAGGGAGGACCAATGTGAGCTTGGGTTCGGGGCTAAGCCCCACACGCGCGCCGCCGCCGCCCGCCTACAGGTCCAGCTCGGGCTCGGGCTCGGATTCGAACTCGGGTTGTGAGCTGTCTTTCAGAATTTTGTTTGGCCCCTAAAATGTTTCGTATTTACATTTTGATCCTAAAAGTTTTGGAGATAACCAAACGTTGCAACTTCTCGACTAAGTTTTTTTTTCTGTTTAACCTTTCGGATACACCATTTATACCTACAAAATATTTGACAAAAGCTAGAACTGTTCAATTTTAAAGAATCAAAATTGCTCAAGAGTATATTTAAAAAATTATTTTGAACATAACCCAAACATAAAGAACCATTTGTATTTTTCTCCAAGTTTTGATTTGACAACCCGGATTAGTTTCGTTTATGATTCAGGTTTATTCTCTCAGGTCAAATTTCAACCAAAGTTTGAAGTAGGTCATTTTAACATCAAAAGTCTAAACATGTACATTTCAAGTAAAACATTTAACTTCTGGAATTGTGTAACCAAATAAATTTGTTAATATTCGATTGTATAATAATCATTTATATTATCAGTATATATATTAAACTTTAAAAATTACCTATGATTAGATCTAATTAATATAATATTCGTCAATTTTTTTTGTAAACATTGCAAAGTTTATTTATTCCCTTACGAGTTCGGTAGGTGGTTACCGGGAAGTGACGGAGTCAGAAGTTTCAGCAAGATGATTCAGAATATTAAAAAAAAAAAAGATTTCCAAGAAGTCGAGATAATTCAACATTTTCTATATATGCATAAGAAATAATTTTACTTTTGTATAATTTTGCGATGAAAGGGGTTTGTGAAAGTATATATGTCCTGGAGACAATCTACATTAGGGACAAAAATGTACTTAAACACATTCGTATTATTAATGAGATTAATAATTATGGCATTTGCAATTATTGAATTATTGTTTGATTGTTTGCAATTATTCATATATGTGCATCCCTTGAACTTACGTTGTCATTAATAGAGTGAGATATTAATAATAGAACGTAACTCTCAAGATAGCCTCACTAATGATCATCGAGAATGGGATATCGATGATATGCTATAAGTCGACATGTGGTCTGCATCACATTCTTGGAGAATGTAGTATGTCTCACATCTACTAGTAATGGTTACTCGTGATGGACACATGGATACTTTGGAGAAGTATTGGTGTACCATGCCGATAAACTATTTGTTATACATGTCTATAGTGTTATCAGCGTGTGGAATATAAAGGTTCTTTGACTTGAGGTTAATATGCACCTTGTTTACAGAATGATGTACTTTGACCAAGTTCTAAGCTTAAACTCCTTCTGGAAAAGATACGGCTTGTGTTGGATGCATCAGGATGTAAATCAAAGTGGTAGTTGAGCTAAGAATAAGATTCATTCCTCGATTGGAAATTCGAGAGAGCACTCAACTTCTCAATGTTATTAGGTTGACTAAAGTCATTGGCCAGTGCAAGAGACATATTTAGAATATGGTCTAGTTATCAACTAATAAATGTGAGATAAAGTGATTAAGCCATTTGGATAGACACTTGGCAAATCCTAAACTTAATCGAGTGTGTCACAAATGAAAGGAATTTATAGTTCCGCATAAAGGTCAAGTTTGCTAGATTCATGTAAACATACTTCACATATTGTGTTCGTCATACGACGTAGTCTAGGAGTTTCGTATGGACCTTAATTAGATTATCGATATGTGAAGGCCTATAGGGTCACACTGTATGCGATTGTTTCTTCGATCTAAGAGTGTATTGAGAAAGTATTAAATATTCTATTGAGAATCGAGATATTTAATTTATAATAATTATGAAATATTTCTATTGATAGAAATTATTTAATTAAGTCAAACTGGATTTCGAATTTAATTAAATGTGTTGGATATATAATATAGGTATTCGGACAAATACAGAGAAGCAATTGGGCCAGAAATCACTGGCCCAAAATGGGAGCTTGGCCGTCCACTTTGGGAGTATGAAGTGGACCAGCTGGGCTGATCCACTGAATATTAACATGGGCCCAGATTTTCCTGTTTTATATCTGTTTAAGTTTTGTCATGAACTCCTATATATACAACACATACCCCATAATTATATGAAGACAGAAAAATAACTTCTCAGTTCCTAAAGCAAGATTTCCTAGCTTTCTTGAGTAGAAAATACACTGGAGTTAGATCTTGCAATCGAGGAAACAAATCGCGTGGATATCTTAGTGTTGAATCCCGCGTACGAAAACCTGTAAGTTTTCTTTTATCATGTTTTGAACATACAACATGATTATCGCATAAGTCATGACAGGATTGTTGTTGGGTAAGAAATTTTAAATTTCTGTTGTGCTTATTACTTGTTTACGAACCCAATAAATCCCTTGGACCCGTCGAATTAGCCCCTGTTACCAGACATGCACTGTTCATGGTCAGCCTTTTTTAGTTTCTTAATTTAGTTAATTATGCGCATGATAGATAACATTTTCTCTTTAATTGAGCTCTATATAGCACGAATATGAATTGTCGGATCCATTGGCAGATGCAACGTTGCAATGTCAGATTTATCTGAAATTAATACTTTTAATTCTGAGTATAAACGTATGTGTAGAGATTTATTAAAATGAGCAATAATACTATGTTTGAATTTATAATTTAAAAATTATCAACATTGACAATCTTACTACTTGAATTTATAGAATTTGAATATCAGTAGCAGGAGGATAACGTTATCAAGAAATAGAAGTGCACTACTGGTTGAGTGTACACGTGTTACCACCTGAGTGGATATGTGAGATTCTTTCATGACAAATTTGGGTAGTACAGTGATAACAAAAGAGAAAATGCCAGCCAATGAGTAAGTCAAGTGGGAGGAGCATATAACGGAATTTAGAAAACAAACCCAACCAATTGTCTCTACACCAAATAGTAAGACCGGGCCCTAAAATTAAATTCTCAACCATCCGGTTCAAAATTATTTTAAAATTATTATATTATATTAAATTAGAATATGTTGTAAAAATTTATGTATATCCATTAATTGGAGTATGTTAGTATGTTAACTTGTCTACCGAGCTAACTTGGCTACCAAGTTGGCTAACTTGATCACCAAGTTAATTGGCCACCAAGATTTTTTCTTTCTATAAATAAAGAGGTTCATTTACTCATTTATATATCAATTTGAAGAACAATAAAATTATCTCTCTCCCAGAGTTTTTTTGGTTATATTTCTTGTTGTATTATACTTTTATTATTATTTTATAACACATTATCAGCACGAAACTCTGTCATCTTACGATTATTTGAAAAAAGATCAAAGAGACATGAAAATTTTTATATCGTTTGGAGTTCGGCGGGAGTGCAAGATAAGTATCTTATACGATATTTCTTATTGTATCACAATTTAATTTGTAGTATATGTTTAATTAGAGTGATTTTAATGAGAAGGTTGGACTTCTGCCAAGAAAGGAAAAAATCAGTGGCTTCGCAGCACTGAGCTTAAGGCATCAGGTAAGCAAGAGTTGATTATTAGAAAGAAAAAAAAAAGAAAGTCTACTGCTTAAGTTTTGCTTCCAAAAGCTCTAATTTAAGCTTACAAAAGTTTAGTTGCAATTAAATGTGCTCTCGAAGAGCAATATCCTCATATGGATTACCTGGAGTATTATGCTTTGTATATATCCCATTGTAATTAAATACATTAACTACTAGAAGTGCTAATAATATTTACTTATGTCTATAATCACCGGAAGTGGTAATATTTTTATAAATTTGTTGTGATTACACTTGAAGATGTGTTAGAGAAAAAATCTCTACATCATATATATGCCTCGATTTGCTCCTGAAATAACAATATCTTAAAAGAGATTCTAAGCTATCACAATTTGATATGCTTAAAAGCACGTTCAGATTATTATGTTTCATTCCTGAAGAATGAGAATTTTTGATAAATGTTACAAATACATATCCATTCTCTGAATTGAATGTGACAACATATAGTAAAGCCTATAAATATGAACGTGCATTTGATTGTAAAAATATCACTCATCTACGGGAGAGATAGAACAATTGAGAAGAAATATTATGAATATCTTATGCTTTACTCCCGAAGTAGTAAACTCAAAAATTTGCTCCCGAAGTAATAACTTTGAACTCTACTCCCGAAGTAGTAGAACTATACACCCGAAGTAGTAGAACTTTGTAATCTACTCCCGAAGTAGTAGAACTCTGGAATTTGCTCTTGAAGTAGTAAATATTCTGAAATCTACTCCTGAAATAGTAGGACTCTGAAATTTACTCCTAAAGTAGTAAATATTATCTGAAATCTACTCCCAAAATAGTAAGATTATGAAATCTACTCTCGAAGTGGTAGAACTTTGAAATTTACTCCTGAAGTAATAAATTTGAAACTTAATCCTAAAGTAGTAAGGCATTATTCCGAAATAATGTCTTTTTGTGCTTGATCAAAATAATGAGCTATAGATGAACGTTGTATATCAAGCACATTAAAATTATCAGGTTTCATTCACTGAAGTGAATGAAGATATACCACGACCTACCTCCTGGAGAAATAAAATAGCAAAGAAAATACATATGGTATAAAAGTATTGCAACACGCACCCCTCGTACGTAGAAATATCGTGAATAGGTTTATTAATTATTCAAAAAGAAAGCAGAATAGAATGTTTTCTACCATAACCACATTGATACATTATGGTTAGTTACTATTATTTTCCCGAAGAAAATAAACATTAATGTATCTCTTTTTGAAGGATATGATTACTATGTGGTTACCGCTTTGATACAAAATATTCAGATGTTAATGTATAATCTCCCTGAAGGAGACATTAAAATACTAAAGTTTAGAACTTAGTGTTTACTTTCGTTGTTTATAAATTTAAAATTATCTTTAAATGTCCATTTGATTTCCGTTTTCTTTAATGACACCAGTAGTGTCTAGCCAGAGTTTCTTTCATGATATCAGCAGTATCTAAGCAATATTTAATAGTACAAAATTAATGATCAGGAGCTCCAGAAGAGCTAATTGTTTGTTTACAAGAAGTATGACACTAGTAGTGTTCAGACAGTATCTCATTATAAAAGAAAAAATTGAAATCTCTCGAAGAGGTTATATATGATAGTACCATCGTCCTAGATCGTAATCATTACTATCGGAACACAAATCATGGTAAACCTAAAGTTTACTAGCAACCAAAAATGATTATCATATAGAGACTACATATGATTGGAAGATTAAATATCTTCAAGTTACTACGGGTAAGAAATGTGTATGCGAAATGTTACCTGAGCATGATGGGATCACATGTCACAATAAACCAGAAGTTTATGACATAAAATCTCATGCAATAGTAAACCAGAAGTTTACTGAAACAAATAGAACTCATCATGGTAAACTTGAAGTTTACTAGTACAGATAATTCTATAAGTTGATATGACGTTTTGGCCATCCTGATTTAAATCAGTTATGCTAATTGAGTATTCAAAATATATTGAAGAACTAGAAGATTCTTCAAGAATTTGTTTGTGCTGCTTGTTCTCATAATAAGTTGATTACAACAGCTAATGTTAGGGACTGAATTCCTTAAAATTCTAAAAAATATAAAAGGTGTATGTGGGCCCGTTCACCTGTGATATAATGTCTTAAATCGATGCATCTATGAGACGGTCACATATGTGTTTATTATCAACCTGCAGTTTGACATTTACGGAGTTGCTTGCTCAAAATAATTGAGTTGGAAGAACGATTTTCAGAATATGTAATCAAGTTAATTTATCTTGATAATTTTGGTTTATATCTAAGCTAATTTGGCATTGCATGCCTCCCATAATATAGCTAAATCATTGCTTATGAGAACAGAACTCCAGGTGTTGGTATGAGATATGATATATTGCATACAACGACGCTTGTATGCTTCAAACCAATAAATTATGATAAATTCTCCCCTCGTAATTGGCTCAGGGTCAGGAACTAAATATTTCCACCAAATAATTTTGTTGTGCGTTATATGATTAATGAATCTATCACGGTGCACACAGATGAATTCCCTAAATAAGCGGGAATATATGTTATTTTTCTAACATAAGAGGGGGAGAATAAACAACTAAGAAATATGTTGTGAATTATCATTAGTATGATCCTCGTTCAAAAGATAATTCAAGTCAAGTGCTTGAAGCATTTGCTGACCCAACTATTTCATATTTCAGCTCCAAAATGCTCATAAATGTCCCTGAAGGACAGAATCTACAACATGCATGAAGCATGGTAGACAGTCGATTTCAAATGCAATACTCCTTAAAAAAAAAGAGAGCAAATGATCAAAATGATCACAATAAGTAGGCAATTCTCTCTTAAAGAGGCTATGCCATAACACTTCATGAAATTTTATGGGAAGTTCAGGTACCTGAAATAATGAAGTGATGAAATCTCGAGTAAGTTATGTCAAATTGTGAACCGATACAAAATGATATCTCGTCGATGATATATTTGATACACTATGGCACGTAATATTGTATAAGATTATGAGGATCTGAATTCTACGTCCATTAAAGCATGCTGACGTAGAAATAATTACCAAGTGAAATAATGCATTTTGATAAGCGTAAAGTTTATTGGACATGCTCACCTGACATCAGAAGATGTCAAGTCATTTAAATAGTAAATGGAAGTTGTCTCATCCTCTATGGCTTACTTGACATAATTTATATGCAAATTTATAAAGGATTCAAAATGCTTGAAGCATATACAAATTCTTGGAAAACTTGTTTATAATCCTTGAATGAATTAAATGAATCAAGGCTGATGTACCGAAATCGCCATAATGAATATTCATTGATAAAGGGTACAAAAATGACTCTGTTTACCCTAGTCTCTTTATAATAATCAGAATCTTTCTATTATTGTACAAGTTGATGACTTGAATATCATTGAAACTCTTGAAGAATTTTCAGGAGCAGAAGATTAGCTGACGAAAGAAGTTAAAATAAGAAAGTTAAATTGGTCCTGAAGTATCACATATTTGCGCAATTGATGCATTTATTTATCTTGCTATAACTATGAGCATGATATAATTTTTCTTATACATAGAGATATTGAAATAAGACAAAATGCATATTGCAAATGAAGTGCTTGACATGAATGTGTTTATCCTAACAAATATTGTCAAGTTTTTTTAGACATACATGGCATTCATCTGATCAACATTAGAGTTCGATACAGACATATTATCTATTCCCATGAATGGTACTGCCATATCATGTTGTTCTACATGACACTCAAATCATACAAAGATAACAACAATTTATAGGACAATCCAGGAATATACTTGGCGTGATCCCAACAAATATCATATAACGATGATGCAACCTTATCAAAGAATGCAAATGTAGATACAGATGATCAATCAGTTTACCAAATGATAATTTGACAGATCTGATCACAAAGACGTCAAACTCAACATATGATAAGTCGGTATACAAGATATGAATACATCATCTTCAAGAATTATGTGATGTTTTAATCAGGGAGAGTAAATACGCATTGTACTATTTTTCCCTTAGACAAGGTTTTGTCCCATTGAATTTTCTTGGCAAGATTTTTAATGAGGCAACTCTCAAAGCGTATTACTAGATATGTGTACTTTTTCCTTCACTGGAACTTTTTCCCATATAGTTTTTCCTAATAAAGTTTTAACGAGTCACATCATCTATTAGTGGATATCCAAGAGGTGTGTATGTTAACTTGGCTACCAAGGCTATCTTGGCTAACTTGGTCACCAAGTTACTTGGCCATCGAGATTTTTTCCTCCTATAAATAGGAGGTTCATTTACTCATTTATATATCAATTTGAAGATCAATAAAATTATCTCTCAATTTTTTTTTGTTATATTTCTTGTTGTCCTATACTTTTATTATTATTTCATAACATAATGTTATTTGTAATCAAAATTTAGCTTTTTTTAACCGCATCATCTACAGGGGCAGAGGTAAAGTGGTTCATTTAATAACTATACTATATAAATAGGATAAAATTGACTTTATATATATATATATACCCATCTTTACTTTACCTAAAATATCCCTACTAGCTTGTTGCCTTGTTCTAATACATTAATAGAAGGGGTCTTTTGGTCTTTCCAAAAAAATTACGCCAACATCAGTTTGACTCACCATTCTTTCGTCCCTCTATCACTTCTCCTTGTCTTCTCCAATTCTTCCCCACCATACGTGTGATTTCAGAATCATAGACGAAACAGAAAGACGCAGTCACCTTGATAGAAATCATATACTCTTTGTTCTCTCATTTTAGTCATATTTCGGAATTTTCACCTTCAACGTCAAGTAAAAGGATGAATCAACCATGAACTTATTTTAATCCTGTTCTATTTATGCTATTCCGATTTGCTCAATTAAATCCAACTTAACCCATTTCTCAAACTGCACAACTCCGCCCCCTCCCCCCTCTCCTCTTCCAAAAAAATTACGTTTCATTTCCTTCTTTCCACCAAAAATCCATTGAACTAGTGAATAATGGAATGTGGAAATAGATTTAAAAAAAAATCAATAAAGTAGAATAATGAAGTAGGATAAAAAGTAAAATTAATGAAAGGAAGAAAAAGATCCTTTGCAGAAACAAAGCAAGCTAGCAGGAGAAAACTTTTGGTGGGTTAAATCTCAGGGGGGAAACAGAAGAGAGAGAAGGAGGCCCAATTGAGAAGACAGAGAGAGGGAAGAGAATCAGATTATTTTGTTTTTCTTCGAAAAGACGAAAAGCCCCTTAACACCAATAAAGGTATCATAGGCTAAGGATATTTTGGGCAAAGTAAAAATGAGCACCTTGCTAACTTACTACCTTCATGTATAGGGATGGCAGGTGGGTATAATTTTGCGAATTACACACTGCACATCCCGTCCCAGTTGGGACGGGTATGAATATAACTTTGACGGGTAGTAGGCGGGTATGAGTATTGAAACTGTACCAGTCACGGGTAGGCGAATAGGTGGTGGATTTGCAGTCATACCCGCCCCGCATCCAACCGCCTACCCGCCCCGCATCCAACCGCCCCAAGCCCAAAATATTAGCAGCCCATAAGTCGTGCCTTCAGTCCATAAGTCACGACAAGTCTCTCATTCTCCAAGAAAACTCAAAACCCTACGCCTCTTCAGTCATTCACGCCTCCCTCTCTCTCGTTTCCCTTCACAACGTCTCTCCTCCCTCTCTCATTCTCGACGTCTCTGCCTTTTTCTTTAAAGGAAAAATCACAAACTTTTTTCATGAACCACCTCGACGTCTCTGCCTTTTTCTTTAAAGGAGATGCTGATGTGCTTTGGGGTTGTCTTGGTGAGGTCAATTTTTATGCATTTGTTAAGTTTTACCTATTGGGTTTGTCGAGTTCAATTGAAAAAGTTGAAAAACTTTAGCTTATATAGCTGAAATAATATCTGGGTTTTATCTACATTTGTAATATATAGCTAATTGGGTGGATAATTTTTTGGTTTTCTTGGAAATTTTGTTTTCTTGATTCTTTGTTGTAAGGGGGAAGAGGTGAAAAAATGGGGAATTCTGATGGTGAAAAAATCCGGAATTCTCCTCCCTCTCTCCCAAAGAAAATGAGACTGTGACAGTATTGATTCTTGACTCAAATTTTTGGGATAATTTTTGGAATTTGAATTTTTGGGATCATGTTGATCAATAATTGATCACAAATGAATTGATTACAAAATATGGCAGGCGGGTACATGCGGGTGACGGATATCCACTTGGGTGGTGGAGCGGGTGTGGATTTAGGAATATACCCGCCTAGGCGGGTATGGATGTTGAAAATTATACCCGCCACGTGTGGCGTGTATAATTTTTTCTGGCGGGTACGGGTGCGGGGGAGGGGGTACCCGCACCCGCCCCGCCCAATTGCCATCCCTATTCATGTAGTATGTTAGCAAGACTATATATATATATATACCTAAGGGCCTGAGTGAACCAACCGTGGCATTCTGAAACCTGTGATATGAAATTAGGGCTAACAAGGTCTCCATATAATCATAACAAGACAAGAATGAAAGACAACCTGCAAATAGAAGCGTCTCAACACAGTATATACATATAATCAAGGCCGACAAAACATATATACACCGTATACTAGTCTGCAAGCCTCTAGGACTGGAATAATACTTCAACATGTCAGAATAGGACCCCGCCATACCCAAAATACAATGAATATATACAACAGTACCTATCGACTCTTGTAATGCAACTTTGGAGAAGTGGAGTGCGACAACCAACAACTAAAATTGGCAACTTACTATGCAGGAGCATCGCCCTGCCTATTTGTACATACGGGCATGAACAGTGCCCCAGAAAAGGACATCGGTACGAAAAATGTCCTGAATATATAAGGTAGGAAATATAAGTAAATAGGAAATGTAATAAAAGATATATGGGAACAGAAATCAACCTGAAACTCATATCAAACCGCTGGGGGCACACCCTGTCACAATCATGTGTATATATATGCATGTCAGTAAAAATCAAGCTGCTCAATAGGGCTAATCATATCATAGTATATCGTACCCAGCCTCAATGAGGACTCGGTCGTACCAAGCCTTAATAGAACTCGGTAATGTCAAAACCAGCAGCAGTGGTGTGCGCATATAAGCACACTATAGCACGACTCGATAAGAAAACAGATACATATATATAAGTGCAATGCAAGACAGACTCCCAAGAACATCACAAGCATAACCGGAGTGACCTATCATCGTTATCCTCCGACTATTGTTATTAGCGCTACGACCATGAATCTCAATACAACAAATTGGAACACATAGAACTCAAGAGATGCTAAAGACTAGAAATACCCAAGGACTAGGATCAATTTTATCGAGAAAGACTTATTGTTATATGATTTCACGAGATGGAACTCTGTTTGAAGAAATCATTTCGTCAAGTCATACCAAGAAGGAAAGTCACCCAACATATATTGTCGATGAAGCTAGTTATGTTCTGCGGAGCCTCGCACGTGCTATGGACGATTATATACATTAAACGAGGGATTTGTATCAATATCGAGTTCAAACATTATACAAGGTTTCATTTGGAAAATTCGTCGAACAACTTATGTGCATGAAGTTTTAGTGTTAGTCTACAATGGTCTCTTATTCAAATTAACACCATAATCATCCCTAACTCATTTCCTCAACTTCACAACCTTACCAACATGATTCAATATCAATAATTACTCTTAATCTCAACAAACAATACCAACAACAAGTTGACATAACTGCATTTCACAAGAGATGTTTCTTCAAGATCATATTCACCAAATTCCCAAAATTCTCAAGTTACTTCCATCAATTAATCAATCCAAGTTAAGAGGAGCTAAAGGACACAATAGGGTGATAAAACCTTACCTTAAACACCATATTGCACGATGAGAGACACTTCAATACATGGGTGAACCCTTCACTCAAGTAAAAACAAATTAGCAAGGATGGAACTTGTTCTACGAACTTACTTGCGAGAGTTTCACGTGATTTCTTCTTCCGGATTGAACTTAGACAAGCATGGTACACTTAGGGAGCTTTTAGAAGTTTAGTGAGTCTGTTTTGATGAGAAAATGAAGTCAAAAGAGCCTCCCTCGACTTAAAAGGGTCTAGCACCGCCACATCGCTCAACTTTTACGGTGGGTTTTACGGTGGATCCATCCACCGTAAAATATTTTATGGGCTGTGAAAGGCCATTGTGAAACGCCTCTTCCTCCACCAACTTTCTGTTAAGTTTTACGGTGGAGGTCTCAGAATTTTACTTACCGTAAAATACAATTACTGTTGTAACTCCCACCGTAAAACATAGAAATTCCTCAAGTTGCGACGAAACTTATTTCCTTCGATTTGATTGACCTTTATACTTATTGACGTCTCCTTAACATGTCCTAACACCCCCATTGTCCTTACGAGAGCTCTCATCCCTTCTTCTTAACACGTAACCTAGTTAACAACGCTTCCCGACGGGAAAAACTATGGGGTGTAACTATATATATATATAGAGAGAGAGAGATAATATAAGTTATTGAATCTCTTTGATACAAGTATTCTTTTAGACCCCTTATTTAAATTTTTTAGCTTCCTCACTAATCAGTTTACAATGTTAAGTGATAAGGGTTTAATTTACATCAGAGGCAGAAAAAATATTTTTAAGTGATTTTTCATCATCTATTTAAGCTCTGTTAAGAAAAAATTGCTTAGTTACCCAGCTGCAGTAGTGGTAAGTAACGAGTATTCAATAGATAATAGTTTAAGTGATTAGAAATTAGACCTTATGATTAATTCTAACTCCAAAAGTTAGCTTATGAAATGAAAATCGGTCAAGTCATATGAATAAAATATATTAGCTCATCCCACAACAATGTGGGACACTAACGTTCCTGCACGCCCAGGTTTGGGCATCTCTAAGCGTGGACGATATAACATAAAGAGTCCAACATTTGATAAGTCAAGAATTGTGATAGATATGGTTCTAATACCATAATAAGAAATAAATATTGAGCATAACTCAATCTCGAATATCAGCTCATTAGGTTAGAATTGTCTAAGACTATATACAAGGGGACCAAAAAACTCATCTATCTACCGATTTGGGAACTTAACATCCGCCCTCTCTTCCCTCCTGGTATGTCAATATTGGACATTTGAAGCGTAAACAGGATAAGATGGAGGGCGAATGAGCAAATCATAAATAAAATGGGTCGGACTTTAATATCATGATAAAAAATAATAGATGTTGTGCCTACTCACTCAAAAAAAAATAGCTCATGATAGACAGCAAATTACCCCTTCTCACCCTAATAGAAAACACTAACCTAAAGGCACAAGCTAATTTGAATACTATTATTGTCAAATAAAAAATAAAGTGCCAATTCCACAGTCAAGTTGGGGAGCAGAACTAGACAAAAGAAAACGGAAAAGGATAAAAATACTCCTCTACTATATTTTATTATTGAACTTTATTCCCGATTATATTTTTGGCCATTTAAGTCCTTACCGTAGTCAAAGTTCTAAATATATCCTTTACTTTAACTGAGACACCACGTGGAAGCTTCTAATCAAAAGACCCAACCCATTGATTAAAAACCCAGCCCCATTAATATAACACATAACCCGATCCGACCCATTCCCACAAATTAATTTCACCCTCCCCCTTATTACACTCGGCTGACTTGATTTGCAGGCTATTGCGTCAGTCCGGGGTTTATTCTGTGCGCAATCGAGAGAGTAGCAGCTGCGGTTCCTATGTAAAAAAAAAAAAAAAAAACAAAACAAAAATGCAAAGAAATCTTCAAGAGACGGTCTTTGCCGGAGCGGGAGGTGACCTCGAGGTCAATTGCAGCTGGTTGGCAATGCACATGCAAGTTATGCCGCTGCCGTCAGTTGCAGACGGGTTTTCTATATTTTCGTTGACATTAGGTTTAATGTTAGGCTGCTGGTGCTTTTTTTTTTTGTCTTTATTTATAATTTTTCATGTTTCCTTTGTTTCAACCTGATTGATGGGTCCTTATCGCCGAAAATTTATCGGTAAAGGGAATTGGTCTGAGCCGACAAGCTCAGGCAACAAATTATTCAAAGCTCAAAATAACAACAACAATAACATACCCAGTGTCATGGGGTCAGACCTTGATAGGTAGAGCGGTTGTTTCCTAAAGACTCGGCTTAAAAGTCTAAGATTAAATTTTTCTTGCTCCAATCTCACTGAAAATGACTGCAACTCTGTCATACTCCTCTTTCCGGCTGTCGATCTTTTTGGCTCCGGCACCTGAAACTGACATTGGCTATCATAAGAGCATGAGGAAGCTAAATTTGTGGGAATGGGTCGGATCGGGTTATGGGTTATATTAATGGGTTGGGTCTTTTGATTAGAAGCTTGAAAGTGGCGTCTCCGTTAAAGTAAGGATAGATTTAGAATTTTGACCGACGGTAAAGGGCCTTAAATGGCCAAAAAGTATAACATGAGATAAAATTTAATAATAAAATATAGTAGAGAGGTATTTTTGATCCTTTTCCGAAAAAAAAAAAACCTGACGAAACTGTGCAAGAACAATATTAAAATTGGAAATGAGCCTAAAGCTTTAGCATGGAGTACACATGTTTGGGAACATTATACCAGGGCTACAAATTGGACACGTAGCACTTTGCACTTTTGTGCACTTTTTCTTTTTTTCTTATGATGGTGGGGTCTCTGAATGGTCCAAAAACAATAAATTCCAAATTTATATAATTATATCGTTGAACTTTTTTTATATATAGTATTTGTTTTCTGTTTGTTTTGGCAAGGACAATATATATGGGATAGATGTAATTTTTTGCTTTTGGTTGGCAGACAGGGATGATAATTGTAGTTAAGGCCATTCATTTATTCAACGGTGGAAAATAGCATTATCAGGTTGGTTGTCCAACATTAATGTAAATACAGTACTTATTTTACATCTAATTAATCATTTTAATCTTAGTCAATTACATAAATTAAGAGTAAGTAATAAATTTATGTATAAAAAATACATATAATATATTTATTGATTGGGTATAAATACTAATACGGATAAAATTTTACCAACATTCGGAAAATACTAAAAAGAATGGACAAGGAATTCAAATATTCCTGCCGATCTATTTTGACATCCCACAGCTTCGGCAGATCGCTTAGCCCCGTTCAAGAGTACCCAAGTACTTGCTAAAATTATATTGGAGAAAGTCAAAGTAATTTTTTTTCTGTTCGAATTCAAAGAGATGAATCTAATAATGCCCCAAGCCAGAATAGAGAAAGGAGAAACAATTATCTAATTAGGATCAAAATTCCGTCTATTCCTTTGAAGGCCGAGGCTCTGACCAACACATAATTTATCTTCAACTATGACCTTTTCGGTTAAGAAACACATATTATATTTACTTATACCAGTAGATCCTTGAGTGAATCCAACAAAATTAAATTACTTCAAAACAAATTACCGGTGATGATTTGGTGATGTGTGTGAATCACTTAGTGAGGATTTAACTTATATATATACATCGAGGTCGATATTTTCTTTTATATAAAATTATTCTAAAAGAGTAGAAATGTTCATGATCCGCTTTGAGTCCGTTTTCTCCTAAAAGTAAAACAAACCAAGCAAGTCTATTTCTAAAACATTAGTTCTAAAACAAACCAACTAGGATTTTTGTCGATTTTTTTATGAAAAAGTGTCATACATTGACAAGTACATATTTCAACAACTATAACAGTACTGTGCTAATTATTTGTTAAGAAAAAATATTATTTTCCATCTTGATGATACTTAAATTAAACAATGATGAATAATTAATTTCACTTGTCACATGCTCAACTTGTGTGAATATCATTCCTTGTACTACATCAGTACAAAGTGTTCAATATACATATTTAATTTTATTGAGGTTGGAGTGTTTAATAGGTACTGATCTTAGTTGAAGTGATAAAATAAAAATTAGAAGCAATTTTGAGGGTAGTCTATGTATTTGTTCAAAACCAAAAGTACCAACAAGGATGATCTCTTTTATGATAGGTTTAAAACCTACTATATTTCATACCATTAATTATGTGCTACTTTGGACGTTTTATATTGCATTGCATGTTATGGTGTTTTTGAAAGAAATATTACATATTTCCATAATAGGAAAATCCTTTTCCTATTCTACTTCTAAATCCTTATTCTACCATAATTCTAACTATATAATTATGGTAGGTGTATAACACTAATTAAGGTAACCTTTACACTACAATATACTCCAAATATATATACCATATATACAATATTGTTTTGTAACTAATTTGGCCGAGAATGGGGTGAGCCCACTTTCTTGGGCTTTGTTTAACACACCCCCACGGTCATAGCGGGGGCGGTTTTCGAACGCGAGACGTCCCCTAAAATCTTCAAAGAGAACCGCCGGTAGACCCTTTGTAAAGATGTACGCAATTTGATAACGAGACGGGACATGGCATACGCGAACTTGACCCTTTGCAACCTTTTCACGGACAAAGTGAATGTCCATTTCGATATGCTTGGTGCGTGCGGTGTTGAACCGGGTTACTCGAAAGGTAGATGGCACTAATGTTATCGCAATATACCAAGGTTGCCTTCGAATGGGACAATGAAGCTCCAAAAGCAAATTACGTAGCCAACATGACTCGGAGACCACATTCGCTACCCTCGATATTCTCGCCTCGACCGGAGCGTGACAGAGTTGCTTGACGTTTTGCCGACCATGAGACCAAGTTGTTGCCAAGGAACATACGGTAGCCGAAAGTCGACCGTCGGTGTCCGGACACCCACCCCAATCGCATCCGTGTAAGAGACAAGTGTGGATGTAGATGACGGATACAAGTGCAACCCATAGTCTAGTGTCCCCGAATATACCGAATGATGCGTTTGATTGCATTCATGTGCTCAACTACGGGATCATGCATGAATAAACACACTGCTGAACCGCATATGTAATATCCGTCCGGTAAAGGTAAGATATCGGAGGGCCCCCAGCAAGGCTGCGATACGGGTCGGTTCCTCGTATGGTGCACTGTTGCGGCACTCGGCTTTGGGTTTGCATCAACCGGTGTGGAAGTGGACTTACGGGGATGACATCCCGGCCTCTCTCTATGATCTCGGCAAGATACTTCCGTTGAGACGAAACAAGCCACCGAATGACGTTTGACGGCAATCCCCAAAAAATAACTCAACGGCCCTAAGTCCTTCATAGCAAATTCGGGCCGAGCATGGCCATGATAGACGACGCAAAGCATCGGAGGAGGCGATCAAGATGATATCATCCACATATAACGAATATAGGCCAATGATGAACCACGGCGGTAGATGAACAAAGAATTATCGGACTGCCGCTGTGTGTGAACCCAATAGTCGAAACAAAATCCGCAAATCGTGTATACCGGGCCCGTGGAGACCGCTTAAGCCCATATAAGGACTTCTTCAACAAACGACATGATGAGGGCGGTTGGGATCTCTCGAAACCCAACGGCTGATGCATATAGACTGTTTCCTTGAGATCTCCATGTGTAAAACGCATTCTTGACATCCAACCGCGATGAATCGGCCAAGTCTTTGAAAGAGCCAAGCTAAGTACGGTACGAATGGTAGCCGGTTTGACCACCGGACTAAACGTCTCACCACAATCAATACCAACCTCGCCGAGTCTTACCATCACCAACAAGTCGCGCCTTATGCCGAGCAAAGGACCCATCTCGAATTCTCCTTGTGAGCAAAAATCCACATAGACCGATAATATTAGTACCATATGGACGGGGCACCAACTCCCACGTCTTATTATCAATAAGAGCATTATATTCATCGGTCATAGCAATTTTCCAATTAGGGTCATTTAATGCGGACAATCGGATTGCGGGGCAAGGGGGATTTAGAGACATCCGAATGTAAGTTAAAATGTCTTTTAGGTGTAAAAATACCCCGCCGACTACGAGTGACCGGTCTATGACTCGAGGAAGAATGGAGTGAATTTTGGAAATTTTCTCGGGTTCGGGACGGACGCCGGCGGCGGTGGGCTCGCCGCCCAAATCGGTAAAAAGCGGGCTCTTCGGTTTCGGACCGGTTCCGAATTGGGCCGAACCGGCCCAATTTTCGGAACTGTTCCAAGTCATCGGAACAACGAGGGCGATGATATCGTGGGACCGGCGGGCGGTGGGCCGGCCCCGGGGATTTTGGGCACGGAGTTGTCCGAAAAATTCCGAATAATATACGGGGATATTTGGTCATCCAAAAAATTATACAACTTAGGTTCGGGAGTATGAACTTTTGTAAACGGGAATTGAGTTTCATCAAAAATGACATGGCGATTGATTATGATTTTCTTGGAGGATAAATCAAAACACTTATAACCACGATGATTTGACGGATAACCCAAAAACACACACGGGGTAGACCGAGCACTGGAGTTTGTTAATTGTTGTGGATGGGAATAGTGGATAACACAAGCACCCAAAAATCCGAAGGTGAGAATAAGAAGGGTTCTTATTATATAAGATTTTGAGAGGGGAAGAATATGTCGGACCTTTAGACGGAATTATGTTCGAAGGTAAGTGGCCATTTGTAGTGCATGATGCCAAAAATACGGAGGTATGGAGGCATGGATTAGGAGAGTTCGGACAATGTTATTTATGGAACGAATTTTGCGTTCGGCTTTCCCATTTTGTGAAGATGTATGAGGACATGAAAACCGAAAATTTATCCCATGAGTAGCACAAAATTCTCGAAACTCCCTATTGTCATACTCTTTCCCATTATCACATTGAATATTTTTTATTTCTCTTTCGAATTGAGTACGAATGAATGCTCTAAATTTTATGAAGACGGAAAACACTTGTGATTTATTCGCAATTGGAAACGTCCACAAAAATCTAGAATAATCGTCTAAAAAGAGAACATAATATCGATGACCCATTGAACTAAGAACGGGAGATGTCCATAAGTCGCTATGAACAATGTCAAATGGCATAGAAGTATGAGAATTGGAGTCTACAAATGGCAACTTAACACTTTTTCCTAATGAACAAGATTGACACATTGGAGTACGACTCGTACCCTTACAAGAAATAAAGCTATTTTTATCTAATACCGATAAAATAGAAGATCCCTGATGACCCGACGAGCATGCCACATGGAAGGAGAGATGGGCAAAAGGCGATGGCAAGGCTTTGGACTCGATGGACGAAAACCGGGCATGATAGGATATAGATCCCCCTACTATCACACCTCGTGAGACGACTCCCCGTCTTGAAATCCTTCGCGGAGAAACCGAAAGGATCAAATTCAACGAAACGAATTGTCATTCGTGAACTTTCGGACGTACACTAAATTTTTAATCAATTTAGGAGCATGTAAAGTATTTTTCAAGAGGAGTGGTGGATTGGGGGGAGACAACGTTTTACGACCATACCCTAGAATTGGAATAGAGCGCCATTACCAATAATTATCCCCAGGGGTGCTCAAATTGGAATAAGATGAGAGAGTACCGAGTCGGAAGTCATGTGAGTAGTGGCCCCGGTGTCCATGTACCAATTTTGGTCCGGTTGAGTCAATCCCAACGTGTGCATCGCGGCCTCGATATCGGTCCGAGTAGGGCTCGTTGCGTGATGGGCTTGCGGAGGTCGGGGTCCAAGAACTCCTTGCCGAGCCGGGCCTCGGTCCGTAACGCTACCACCGCTTGCCGCCGGGCCACCGCCGCCGGGGGCCGCCACCGCCGGGGCATTGGGCACGGGCGTGGCCGACCCCACCGGCCGCCGGGAATTTCCTCTTTCTTTGGTATGGGCCGCCGGCCCACGGTCCACCGCCACGCTCCACCGCCATGGGCCCCACCGCGGGCCCATGGGGGCGGTGGGCCACCGTTCCCTGGATGGGACCCACCGACGTTTTGCTTGACTACGGAACCTCCACCATTACCACCGCGTTTGCCCCCGCGGTTTTTGTTATTATTCTTGCGATTATTCTTGCCGCCACCATGATTATGGTTTTGGCCCGAATTATTAACAAAACCCGAAGGATTAGGAGAGGATGCCATCATGACAACCGGACTTGCTCCGTAGCCGCCTTTTTAGCCAAACCGGCTTCTTCCAACGTAAGCGTGGAGCGGGCTTGATGGAAGTCGGGAAGAGGGTTGCTTTGGCGAAGGAGAGTGCCAACACCATTATATGCCTCCGAAAGACCGCAACCAACTCGTAGAACTAGACGATTATTTGTTACTTGGTGCGCCAACGTTACGGAGTTGATCCGCCAATTCCTTTAGTTTCTTGCAATATGCGAAACGTTCGAAATACGTCCATTCGAACGAGAGAGAATTCTGCTCGAGTGTGACGATACGGGAATGCTTTGGTTGTCTTGGAATATGTCACGCAATCTATTCCACGTGCGCCATAGCCGTGGTATCGGCTCCATAATCGTCTGTAGAAGGTCCACCGAAATAGTGGCGTATATCCACCGAAGAACGGTAGCATCAAGTGTAATCCACACCTCGGGATCCTCCGCAGGAAGTGGTCAGCGGGAGGAATTATGTGATGAAGAACTTGATACGAGATAGCGTGAATTTTAAACAACTCCGCCCACGTTGCATATTGAACGTTTTCCATCTCAAGAACAATTTAAACTTGTAACGTCCGCAACTTATGTGAATATCACTCCTTGTGCCACGTCTGCACAAGGTGATCAATAGGCATACATACTTTTATTGAGGTTATAGTGTTCAATACGTATGATACCAATTTCAATAGAACCTTTTATTGTTGATTACCACGAAAGAAATGACAGGGATTGATTTGGTTACTTAGGGAATCCATAGAAATCAACTTTGAGGGGCCCACTATGTATTTGGCCAAAAAAATATCAACAAGGATGACCCCTTTATGGTTCAAAACCTACCATATTTCATATAGTTACGTGTTTCTTTGGACATTTTATATAGCATTGCACATTATGGAGTCTTGGAATTGTAACGCGCTCAACTTATGTGAATATCACACACATTGTGCCACATCTGCACAAGATGATCAACATGCATACTTTTATTGTGGTTGTAGTGTTTAATAGATACTGATTTTAGTTGAAGTGTCGTCAAAATAAAAATTGGAATTAATTTTGAGGGGTTGTCTATGTATTTGGCCAAAAAAAAGTAACAACAAGGATGATCCCTTTTATGATTCAAAACGTATCATATATTTCATAAAGTTAAATGTTTCTATAGATGTTTTATATTGCATTGCATGTTATGATGCATTAGACTTGTAACGCGCTCAACTTGTTTGAATATTACTGCTTGTGACACTTCTGAACAAGGTTTTCATTGAGATTGGAGTGTTCAATGGGTACTCGATCTCATCTTAATTGATGTGTCAAAATAAAAATTGAAGCAAATTTTAAGGGCTCATTTATGTATTTGGGCCAAAAAAAAGTACGTACTAACAAGGATGATACCTTTTATGGTTCAAAATCTACCATGTTTTATAAAGTTACGTGTTTCATTGGACGTTTTATATTGCATTGCATGTTATGATGTCTTAGACTATCTCGCTGTTGATCGTATGATAAATATTGACAGTTGCATTTGAAGCAACATGTTTCTAGTCGTTTTACATTAAAACCAGCTAGCTATAGAGGTAGTGAAGTGCTACACGATTTTTTTAGTATCATTCTAATAAGATCGCGTACAATAGACTCTTGTGGTCCGATTTCTTGGACCCCGCGCATATGGAAATTAGCCAGATTCAGACGCTTTTTTTATTCTAATAAGACAAGTATAAAAGAAAGGAACGGGAGAAAGGGGAAGTTATTTTGAAATCTTTTGATGTTATTTGTCAACTTCTGGTTTGGTATATTCGCATTTAATAACTCATCCCACCAACAAGGAATGTGGTGGGTAGTGATTTCTCCATGTTTAATTAGAAGTCTCGGTTCGAATTTTATTGGGTATAGATTTGACTTTGTTAGGAAGCGCTATTCTCCTAACGTAGGACTTCCGGATGCAAATTCGAATTTAATTGTATCCCAATACGAATACCGAACACAAGGTAAATATTCAAAATTAAAAAATTAAAAGAACTCATATTTCTCTAGTCCACTCCTTTCTCTCCTTCTCATAACAAAAATTACTAGCACAACACAGGCGGATCGAGGCTTTGTACTGTTTTGCTGGTCCCTTTTGCTATCAACATCCCAGCCCTTTATTTCCTTTCCAGAAAAGGTGATGATAATCACATTTTTATTTTAGAAATCAGAAAATAACGTATTCTTTATATCCTAATATTCTCATTTTATTCTTCGTGTCACTCTTTTATATGATTAACCCAGGGATGTAATTAAGAACATACAATTTAAGGGTATTTCACGCATGGTATGTATGTTATACATATTTTGTTAATATACTTTTGCGTCAATTTTTTATATATTTTAAATTAAGTGTCCGGATAATATCATCCTATAAAGTAAAAATGAGAAAGCATGATTTAATTTGAACCAAATACTGGAAGAGACGTTTCAATAAAAACAAATTGGAGGATATTGTAAAGAATGGATCTTGGGTCTAACTCAACCATGTTCTCATTCCATTTTCGATGTGGGACTCTTAACACTTCCCCGCACGCCCAGACCTCGTTAACTAGAGTGTGGACAATATAATTTGGAGGTCCAACATCGGTGAACAAAGAATTTGAATGGGTCTGGCTTTGATATCATGTAAAGAATGGATCTTGGGCCTAACTCAATCCCAAAAGTTAGCTTGTAGGGTGAGGATTTTGTAAGTCCATATAAGGAGTTCATATTCTCATTTCATTTCCGATGTGGGACTCTTAACAGATATGTTCCATCTGATTCATAGGTTAACTATTTTTCCGAAGCTTTCTAAATTCTTTGGTGTCCATAAACATTTGAGTTTTTGTGTAAACAAATGAACCAACAAGAACAAGACCTACACGAAATGGTGGTCATCAACACAAGGAGCTAAATTGTGTACAGAAGAGATTTCTTTTTATTGTCTATATTTGCTTACTAAAATGTTCATAGGCTTCTCGAACAAACGATGGTGACATTACCACATGTATCGTGTCGTAATAGTGATTCTCAAAAAAGACATGAGCATGATTTAGATTTCTTCACTCATTAAAGTTGCATGTTCAAATTCTCAAATGAAGAACCTCTTCCCAAAAGAATGATGTACCCTCCTTAATAGCTTATTCAGTGAAAATTCAAATTAATCCGTGAACAAGTTATTTCGAGATTAATAATAATGAAATTAATTTTTTTTTATTAATAATGAAGGAATTATTTTGTTATGAGTTCGGATGAATTTATGGCGGAATGGCCTATCGAGTATGGACTTGGTGAAGTGCTACACATTTTTTGTCATTATTCTAAAGTAAAAATAAAAGGAAAAGAAGAAAAGAGAAGTTATTTTCAAATCTTTATAGTTATTTGTCAACTTTCAATTTGGTATATTCGCATTTAATAATTCATCTCTCTAGTCCACCCATTTAATTCCTTCATGTAACCAAAAAAAGTAGTACTAGGCTACTAGCACACCAGTCTATCAAGGTTTTGTACTGTTTTGCTGATCCCTTTATTTATTTCAAAAAATATAATTACAATCACATTTTTATATTTAGAAATTAAAAAGTATAGTTTTTATTCGACTATTCTCATTTTATTCATAGTGACAATCTTTTATGTAAATACCATGACATGGATGATTAATTAAGATTTTGTATTTCATAGATGGTATATATGTTATACATATTTATGTGTCAAAAGTTTCTTTTTTACTTGAATTATGTGTCCCGTTAATCTCGTCATATAAAATGAAAAAGAGATGTGTTTCAATGAACCAAATTGGTATAAATATTCCACCTTCATAGGTTAACTATTTTTCCAACTGAATTGTGTCAAACACAAGACTTACAAGAAATGATAGTTATCGTGAACATTAAAAGGAGCTAAGTCGTCTATAAAAAAAGATTTGTCTATTGTCTATTGTCTATTGTCTATTGTCTATTGTCTACATTGGCGTACTAAAATGTCCATAGTCCTCCCAAACAAACGATGGTGTCACGACCACATGTATCATATGGTGACATTAACACATTATCATGTCATATTGGTTATTCATTTCATATAAGAGATCGAAGGGAATGATTGAGATTGTTTCACTTAATCAAAACTGTTGGGTATTGATATTGGTGAATGAGAAATGATTGGAAAGAAAAGTGGGAGTTGTCCCACATCGGTAGTGGAAAGAAAAGTGAGAGTTCCCTCTTGCTTTATAAAATAAGCATTTGTCTCACATCGGTAGTGGAAAGAAAAGTTCTTCTACTTATAAGTAGAATTACTCCTTCTTGTCAATAAAAGGGTTGAGGGGGCAAGGACCCCTCGCGCCGTCGTCGACGCTCGCTCGGCTCGGCTTCAGTTTCGGCTCGGCTCGGCTCGGCTTCGGAAGGAGATCAAACAAAGTTGTGACTGACGGTTCAACATTGTCAAATAACTCAACCCATTCTCGGATGAAGACAATGTTCAGAAATAAGGATAAAACCGTATGGCTTGTTAATGAGTTAATAAAGCATTAAGGTTATTTAATGATTATCTAAATCGGCGATGTATGACCGAGATAATGTGGCTATAGGACCACATGTTTAGAAATCACCTATGTGAGTGTTAAGTGTAAGCCGTTTTAAAGGGGAATGACAGTGAAGGCCCATTCTCTATGCACTCATGAAACCAGGAGGTGTTCATGGCTGAAACGAAAACAACCGTGAGAACCATAAATGGTTGAGGGTTGATTGTGTGACTTATGTTGTCTAGGTATACAACAAAGTTCGACGGTTCAAAGATATCAAATCTACCGATTGATCGAGTATATCCGATATAAGTTCACTACGGAAAGTTCAAAGGGAAACCTACTTATCCAGATGCAGTCAATTCTCGCTTGTATATCACACTTGTCCGCGCATTCCTTTATCTTATAGCCATTCCCCATTCATGTGGGGGATTGTTGGGTATTGATATTGGTGAATGGAAAATGATTGGAAAGAAAAGCGGGAGTTGTCCCACATCGGTAGTGGAAAGAAAAGTGGGAGTTCCCTCTTGCTTTATAAAATAAGGATTTGTCCCACATCGGTAGTGGAAAGAAAAGTTCTTCTACTTATAAGTAGAATTACTCCTTCTTGTCAGTAAAAGGGTTGAGGGGGCAAGGACCCCTCGCGCCGTCGTCGCTCGCTCGCTCAGCTCGGCTTCGGCTTCGGCTCGGCTCGGCTTCGGATTGATTGATAATCTTTTTGGACCAAATTTTCTTTAATTTTTAATTATTTAATTAATTATTATTTAATTAAATAAATTAACTTATTCAATCCTACCCGTTAGTGACCCGCGACCCAGTTTCTTTACCACATTTAAATTTCCCACCAGTTTTAGTGACTGTTCAGAAGGGTTGCAAACCTTCAGAAACAGTACTTCCATGGCTATAAATTCGTTTGATTCCTCAGAATTTTACTAACGAATTTTCTGAACAACACAAACTTCTTCTTCTTCTGCATAAACGAATTCTGTGTGATATACTGATGTTGAGTGGTTCGTCGCTACCTGAATTTGGAGTACTACTATTCTGGTAAGATAATCGTTCTATCCTGGGAGGAGATATTCCATCAACCTCGAGTACTGTGAGGGGAATAATTTTCTTAAGGACACACTTTGAACTAAGTGGGCTCGATTATATTCTGGAAAAATTATTTTTATTTTTCCAACACTGATTCTGTTTATTTTGAGTAATTATTATTTACTGGTTTTTGGAATACAGATTAATAACAAAAACTTTAGGATTTAAGTTCTCGAAATGAAAATTCTTTTGACAACAAGTCTTTTATCATTACTATAAGTCTATTTAACGTAAAATAATCTTGTGTTCTTTATACCCTAATGAATTTATCCTTCCTAAGAGTATTTAACATAAAAGTCCATTGTTCTTCATACTTAATGAGTTTATCCTTCTCAGTAGGTCTATTTAATGTAAAATATCTCCCGTTCTTTATACCTAATGAAATGACACCTTGCACTAGGGATGTCCATTGGGCCGGGTCGATCCTTACCCAGCCCACCCGCTTACCGCCCCACCCCGGTACCCCTTAAAAAATACGGTAGCTGGGTTCGAACTCGGGACGGGACTAGGGCTCGTCCCGCTTACCGCCCCGACCAGCCCTGATCCCCTTAAAAAAAATGATAGCGGGTTCGAACTCGGGACAGGACTAGGGCTCGTCCCGATCCCGCCCGTCCCGCCCCCATCTCGACCCCTCCCCTCTGTCTCGACCCCTCCTCCCCTCTCTTTGCAAAAATAACCGCTGCACAACGATCAAATTTAGATTTTGGTCGTTGTGCAACGTCTATAACGGCCATTTTGCCCCCTACCCCCTTAATATTTATTTTTAACCCTCTAAGTTAGTATATTTATACTTTAACCCTATTTCTCAACTATAAATACATCATTTTCCTCTTCATTTTCTCACAAATCTTCCTACAATCTCTTTAATCTCTCTATTTATCTCTCTACAAGTCTACATTGCCTACTAAATATTTTATTTTATTTTCTTATTTATATCAAAGTTTAAAAATTGGTAGTGAAGTTGGCAACTAGCTTGCGGATCATCCATCGAACAAAGTTTCAATTTTTAACATCGATTACACATCGACATTACGTCGGCGTTTGGTATCTTTGTTCCTTCTTTAAATTATTATTGTTACTTAATTTTAATTATCATACTTAATTTCATTATCGTTAATTATTTATTTGCATAATTGTAATGGAACGAATTTGACGTTTTATTTATGGTAGAGGTACTAGGGGTAATAGGGGTAAGGGTGCAACTTCTAGTAATCCTATTCATAGTCCCGATGATTTTACTAATATAGATGAAACTGATTTTTTAATGATATTAATATAACATTAGATCATGGGATATATTATGCAACTGAACCAGACTCTAATTTTGAAAATATATTAGACGATAATGTAAATAAAATACAATTTACTATAAACTTTATTTTTAAAGATAATAAAATACAAAGACGCAAAGAGTATAAAAAATCTTGTCATGATTGTGGATTACCTTATAGAAAAATTTCATAAGAAGTAGCGAGTAGTTATAATTCTCTGTATGAACAACTAGTTGTTGCTCACGAACCTATAACTTTATTATTTAGCGCCCATAATCAAAATCCAAGGAATATGCTTTTAGATAATGATTGGAAATTTTTGTTAAACTTATTGGATTTTTTTGAATTTTTTTTTCTAGTTACTAATAAAATTTCTGGTATTTATTATCCGATTATTTCATCTATGTTATTTTATATAGTTCTAATATTTTTGTTACTTAGTGAATATGCAAAAACCATCTTACGCACCATCTATTAAAAATATTTAAAAAATTAAAATAAGATTTTTGTAATCCCACTATTTATATTTTTGATGTTGTATTAAATCCAAATATTAAAGTAGACAATTGTAAAACACTTGTTGAAATGATTTATGAAAGTATAGAAATACTTCCACCACCAATTCAAACAGATCCAAATAAAAAATCAATTCACAAACCAACTAAAGAAGAAGTTACATCTAGCATACACACTGAATACAAAAAAAATATTACCTAAAACAAAGTGCAAATAATCAACCAGCTTCTGTACCATCTTATTCTACTTCAGAAAACGCTTTTTCTGCTGGAAGGATTCAAATAGAAGAGCGTAGACACTTATTGGCGGAAGACATTGAGATTTCAGTTTTATTCAAAGATTGGATTAGAGCGGAGCGTAGGAGGTTCGGTAATCCAGAGATCAACGAAGAAGACGACTACAACTGCAACGAAATCTTATCCGAAGAGCATGAACTAACGTCGAACAATTTGACCAACAACTTCCAATTACGACAGAAGATCCTAAAAAAATTGTGAGAAAATTAGAAAGAATATGGTTAACTATGTAATTTTTTTAATGAAAATTTATTATGTGATTTACAACTTTTGAACTACGAAACAAAAGTTTCAAATTTGAAATTATATTTCTATTAAATAATATAAGAAATACAAAAACAACCATGGATATTTTTATTCACTACTTTGTTCAATTAATTAAGTGTTTAAATATATATTTTTAAATTGTCAAACAAATTCCCCAAATCTCGCAACCCTACCCGTCCCCTCAAATCCCGGCCCCTCTTCCGGCGGGATCGGACCTCTTTCCGTCCCACCTATATCAGCCCGCCAGTCCCACCGGATCCCAATCCCAACCACCCCCCGTCTGTCCAGAACCCGTCCCGCCAAATCCCGCCCACTGACCAGCCCTACCTTACACCTACTCGGAGAAGCTCGTAAAATTGGTTATGAGCTCGATGGTATCATTAAGAGGAAAATAAGTACATTTGCTTGTTATCATAGAAATGGGGAACTTGTTGATCCCAGAATTTCTTATTATTAACAAGTGAAATGAACTTATATAGGGAATGAATTCGTTATAATGCCCAATTATGTTTGTTAGCTAGCAGTAATTGGGCTTGTATAACTACTATTGGGCTGGCAGTTACAAATATGAAAGTATTTGAATAAGTTTCTTAATTTAAATAGGATAATAATAAATAAAAGGGGACATCAACCATCATAACACAGTTACAAATAATTTAGAAACTAAATTTTCTTTAACTAAATAATTTATAATCACTCAAGTCATTAAAACTTCAAGCTTCTAAAATTTAATGTTTCCCTCAAGTCAAAATCAAAATCAAATTACACATGTTGCCTTTTTTTTTTACTTCCTCTGTCTGATATTTATATTAGAATTCCAATTAACTTAAATTTCCAATACATAAGATTCAGGGAAATAATATTTTTTTCATATTCAAAACTCAGACCAAAACTTTTAATCTCACACGGCATAAGATCGGGAAACACTCACTAACAACACATTTTTCATATTCAAAACTGGAGCCAAGGCTTTAATTGAAAACAAGAAAATCATATCTATCACACAAATTCTTTTTGGTTCTTTTGAAAAAGATGTCAGGAAAGCTATTTTATTCATTCTAATCAATACTACCTAAATAGTACTACAATTCGCAAAAAAAATCCATTTTTCAGCTTCACAATTCAGCCATTTTTTCAGGTTTTCATCAATTAATTATAAGAAAAGTAAAAACAAAAAGATATGGATCAGACTATCTGGCTTGAATTTTCTTCCAAGGAAGAAAATACATAAAGAGCGCTCAGTAATTTCAGCTTCGATCATCTGGGGAAATAATCATCACATCCATATACATCTTCAATTATTAAAATCAATTGCAACTACATAACTAATTTTCAAAATCAATTGCAACTACATAACTAAACTTAATAAATGAAATGAAAGTTGAAACAATCTATCTACCCCACAAAATCGGCGAGCATTCTAATCTCCCTATCACACTTGTGGGAATATACTAGATATGTTGTTATCTATACACAAATTTAACTAAATTCTACGTAATTGTTATGTTAACAATCTAATCCGCACAAAATCACAATCAATAGTACTTTTAACAAATTAAAGTAAAAATCATTTAAAGTTTATGGATCAGAATATCTGGCTTGGATTTTCTTCGTAAAGGAGAAAATACAGAAAAAGCGCTCAGTTATTTCAACTTCGATCATCTGGGGAAATAATCATCATATCCATATACATCTTCAATTATTAAAATCAATTGCAACTACATAACAAAACTTAATAAATGAAATGAAAGTTGATGGTATACCAGAAACAATCCATCTACCCACAAAGTCCACGGGCATTCTAGTCTCCCTATCACACTTGTGGGAATATACTAGATATGCTATTATTCATACACAAATTTAACTAAATTCTACGTAATTGTTATGTTAACAATCTAATCCGCACAAAATCACAATCAATAGTACTTTTAACAAATTAAAGTAAAAATCATTTAAAGTTTATGGATCAGAATATCTGGCTTGGATTTTCTTCGTAAAGGAGAAAATACAGAAAAAGCGCTCAGTTATTTCAACTTCGATCATCTGGGGAAATAATCATCATATCCATACACAATCAATCAATTTTGTGATGTTCACATCCATATATAAATTCAATTAAAGACAATCAATTGTGTTACTTTAATTCAAAATCAGAAAAATATTAATTATAAATTTATATCAAAATTACAAGAAAAAATGTAATGAAAGCTAATGGATCAGAATATCTGGTGCACATTCTAAAAAAGAAAAAGAAAAAAAAAACAAAAAGAAGCAATAACAAATACAAGTAAATAAGACAAAGAAAATATACATGGCGGCATAAATCAAGAGACAAGGAAATTCATCATATCCATCTCCTTCAATTTATTTACTCAAAAAAGAATAGCAATAATATTACTAAAATATCTCCAAAGCCAAATGAAAATTTTACGAGGAAGAATTCATATTGCGTCGGCTCATACACAGCGGCAATTGTAAATAAATACCGATGGTAATCAGTTTTATCGACGCATTTTCTCAAACACGTTATATGCATAAAAATAGTGAGAAAAATCTTAATTGAAATTGGTGAATATGTTAGAGAAGATATATGTGTTGTTTATATAGGGACAACAAAGGAGGCAGCGGTTTCTAGGGTTTTATTTATTTAGATTCCTGGTGAGTGATTTTAACTTAGACCCCCTCAGGTTGTTTAAGTTGTATTTAAGCCCCTTAAGTTCTGTAAAATGGTTATTACAGTCCTCTGTGAAAAGTTAGATGCATTATTAACATTTTGTCTTGAAAAATTGGTAGAAGACAATAAATTTAATCTGTTTAGGACATTCACATTCAGATCTATTTTTCTTAGGATATGTATTTTAAGATTAAAAAAAAACTCTTGTAATGTCAGCTAACCTTGTCGCAATTTCTGACATGAACTTCTTATTGAAAATATACTAATGTGGAATTAAGTATATTCCATTATTTATAACTCAAATAATTGGGGCCCCGCACGTCGGAAACGTCGTTTCCACACACATGCACACGTAGTGCCAAAGGAACGTTACAGTTCCTCCACCCGCTAGAATCCATCATGAACGCCTAGAAAAGTTCATGGGCTCCAACTTCAAGAGATGGCAGCAGAAGATGCTCTTTTATCTGACTGTTATGGGAATGGCTCGTTTCCTAGCAGAAGATCCTCCACAAGTTGGAGATGAAATGACCTTTCGCCTACTGAAACGGCTGAAGGGGGCCAAGGTATCCATGTTATTAATGACATGAAGATGGTTCTTGATGCATGGAGTCATAGTAATTTCATGTGTAAGAACTATATTTTAAACTGCATGTCATACCCACTCTACACGGTGTATTGCACCGTAGGCACCGCCAAAGAGTTATGGGAGAAATTGCAAAAGAAGTACAACGCACAAGATGCTGGTACAAAGAAATTCATCGTTGGGAAATTCATGAAATTTCAAATGGTGGATAGTAAAACAGTGATGTCCCAAGTCCAGGAATTCCAAATGATTTTACATCACCTGGATTTGGAAGGTATGAAACCAAATGAGCAGTTTTTGGTTGCATCACTGATTGAAAAGTTACCTCCCTCGTGGAATGAGTTACTTAAAACTCAAGACAAAGGAGATGACCTTTGAAAAACTTATTATCAAACTCCAGATTCAGGAAGATAATAAGAAGGCCTTGCCTAGGGTAAAACTACCCGCTGAGGCAAAGGCAAATCTGGCTGAGGCCAAAAGGAACCCAAGCAAAAAGCGCAAGTTCCAGAAAGACGGCAAGATCCAAGCGGCGGAGAAGTTCAAAGGAAACTGTCACCACTGTGGGAAATCTGGTCACATGATCAAGGACTGCCGCAATATAAGAATGAGCAACAAGAGAAGGCCAAGGCCAAAGACAAGGCGCAGTCTAACGTCGTCAAAGGTAATGCCTTTGATTGGTGCACAAACCTTTAGCCTAATTCTATTGACAGTTGAGAGAAACTAGAGAAGGAATTCTCAACCGCTTTTATAACATAAGACGAACTGTGAGCATGGTGGAACTTACCAACACTCACCAAAGGAATGACGAACCAGTTATCGACTTCATCAATCGATGGAGAGATGCAAGTGCAAAGATAGGCTGAGTGAAGCTTCTGGCATAAAAATGTGCATTCAAAAAATGCATTGGGGACTTTTCTACATCTTGCATGGAATTAAGCCTAAGTCTCTTGAACAACCAGCTACGCGTGCTTATTATTAGCGAATATTCTCAGAATATTCTCCGTATATTTTGTAATAATGGTAGATGTATAATTAAGGTAACTTAGGATTCTAACTGTATTAGGAATCAACCTTTGTAAGGTAAGTTAGGATTCGTCCCATATTAGGAATCAACCTTGTACATGGACACCGGAGCCACATCTCACCTCACCCCGTCGTCAGGTAACATATCTCAACTACGTCGGCTAAAGTGTCCTCAATTTATTACTGTCGGCAATGGTCATCGCATTCCAATTGAAGGTTACGGTAACACACACACCAAACATCCACACCCACCTTTCTCCCTAAACCACGTCCTATACACACCTAACATCATTAAAAACTTAATCTCTGTTAGAAAAATTCACTAGCAATAATCTGTGTCTGTCGAATTTGACCCTTTTGGCTTTTCCTGTGAAGGAACTCAATACGGGGAAAATTCTTACACGCTGCAATAGTGTGGGAGATCTCTACCCATTCACTCAATCTTCCGCTGATAGACCGCAAGCACCTCTATCCCTTGCGGCGATCTCTCCCTCAACTTGGCACAACAGACTCGGACACCCCGGAGACCCAGTTTTTACTTTTCTTAGGACTTCTAAGCGTATTCAATGTAATAATGGAAAAATTGCCCAACACTATTTTTCTTGTCCACTAGGCAAACATACTCGTCTTCCCTTTATGTCATCAAACAGTGTTACTTTTTCTCCATTTGATATTGTTCATGCTGATTTGTGGACATCTCCGATTGCTAGCTCTTTGGGTCATAAATTCTATCTAGTATTCTTGGATGATTTTTCACATTTTGTCTGGATTTACCCACTGAAATTCAAATCTGAAGGTTTTGCAAAATTTCTCGAGTTTCAAAAATTCATTAAAACACAATTTGAAAAACCTATTAAATCATTCCAATGTGATAATGGACGTGAATTTAATAACTCGGCATTTCACAATTTCTCGTTCTAAACAAGGCATGGTTTTCCGTTTTTCTTGTCCCTATACTTCTTCCCAAAATGGAAAGGTGAAAGAATTATACGTACCATCAATAACATGGTCCACACACTTCAGTTTTATGCCTGCCTACCACCGCCTTTTTGGGTCTATGCTGTCAAAATGGTAGAATCCCTTCTAAATATTTTACCAACTAGCACACTCCAAAACAAAACTCCTACAGAAATCTTATACCGTAGGCAGCCATCATATGATCACCTACGTATTTTTGGATGCTTATGTTACCCCAACATAGCCTCCACTGCACCCCACAAACTTGCCCCTCGCACTCTTCCATGTGTCTTCCTTGGTCTATCTCCTAATCATTGTGGCTACTTGTGCTATGACATTGCTACTCGCAAAATCATCGTCTCCCGTCACGTCACCTTTGACGAGACAACCTTTCTTTTTTCAAATCTCCAAAAATTTCAGACCACCGATTACATCTTTCTCGATAAACCAAGTCTGTCCCCGGTCATCCAAAATCTATACCAACAAAGCACCCACCGTTCCGACGTCCCACCGTCCGGCACCACCCCACCAGCTCCTGCTCACCCCTACAACCCCCGGTCGAGTCACCGCGCCACCGGCGACACCGCGCCCCACCGGTCCGGATCCGGTGGACCGAAAACCTCACAGCCTTGACCTACCACCACTGCCCTCACATCGCATGGAGACTCGTGCACAACACAGGATCTTCAAACCCAAGGTTCAATTCAATCTCTCCACACAAACCTTATCACCCATTCCAAAAAATCCAAAACTAGCAAAACTGGACCCAAATTGGAATGCGGCCATGTGCGAGGAATTTAACGCTTTAACCAAGCAAAACACTTGGGATTTGGTACCTAGACCAAATGGTGTGAATGTTATCCGGTGTATGTGGTTATTTCATCACAAGTTCAGAGACAGTGGTGACTTAGAGAGGTATAAGGCAAGACTAGTTGCCAATGGCACTAATCAGCAGGAGGGTATTGATTGTGGTGAGACATTTAGTCCGGTTGTTAAACCGACCACTATTCGGACTATTCTCAGTATTGCTATGGGTATGCATTGGCCGATTCATCAGCTTGATGTCAAGAATGCGTTTCTTCATGGGGATTTGAAAGAGACTGTGTACATGCATCGACCTCCGGCTTTGTTCATCCGTGACTCCGCGATTTGTGTGTCGTCTCGGAAATCATTGTATGGATTGAAACAGCACCCCGCGCTTGGTATGATCGGTTCGCCGGTATCTTCTGCAGATTGGTTTTGTATGTAGCAGGTGTGATACATCTCTCTTCACGCTTCACCGAGGTAGCAAGACGCATATTTGCTATTATATGTCGATGACATTGTTCTTCTTGCCTCATCGACGGGTTGAAGAATGAAATCATTGCTCTACTCAAAACTGAATTTGCTATGACCGACTTGGGCAAGCTAAGTTATTTTTTGGGTATATCGGTGACAAGATCTGCACCACTATGTTCCCGTGTCGGCGTAAGTATGCGAAGAGATAGTGTACGGGGCCAAGATGGCAAATTGTAAAATTATGCCAACTCCGGTGGACTCAAAATCCAAGCTTAGTGCTAATGACGGTGCGCCGCTTTCGATCCCACTCTATATCGGAGTCTAGCGGTGCTCTTCGATGTCTTATATTCACTAGGCACGATATTGCATATGCCGTTCGGCGGTGTGTCTGTTCATGCACGACCCCCGAGAGTCCCATTTTGCCGCCCTCAAACGTATTATCGGATATGTTAAGGGCACACTAGACTTCGGTTTACATCTATACACCTCGCCCCAACCAAGTTGCTAGCCTACACGGATGCGGATTGGGCGGGATGCCCCGACACACGTCGCTCCACCTCGGGTACTTGTGTATTTCTAAGGGATAATCTTATCTCATGGTCCGCCAGCGGCGGCCACGCTATCCCGTTCGAGTGCCGGCGAGAATATCGCGGAGTTGCTAATGTTGTCGCCGAGATCCGTTGGCTCCGAAATCTTCTTTTGGAGCTCCAGTGTCCATTGTGCAAGGCGTCTATAGTCTATTGTGACAACATATCTGCTATCTATATGTCTCATAATCCAGTCCAACATCAGCGGACTAAGCATATTGAGATGGATATCCACTTTGTGCGAGAGAAGGTTGCCCGTGATTAGGTCAAAATTTTACACGTGCCTTCCTCTTATCAGTATGCAGACATTTTCACAAAGGGACTACCGCGACAGCTCTTCACCGACTTTCGATCCAAATTAGCATTCGGCCTCCTCCCGCTCCGTCCGAGGGGGTATTAGCGAATATTCTCGGAATATTCTCCGTATATTTTGTAATAATGGTAGATGTATAATTAAGGTAACTTAGGATTCTAACTGTATTAGGAATCAACCTTTGTAAGGTAAGTTAGGATTCGTACCATATTAGGAATCAACCTTGTATAGCTATATATATTGTGAATAATGAAAGGAACCGCTAAGGAAATTATTCCATCTTTCACTTATGACATGGAGTTGAGCATGTTCTTTCTTGGAAATGAAGTGATGTCTGTCTACGATCCTCGTAAAGGAAAGGACAAGCAAAAAACTAAGAAATGGAGCAAGTTCGAACCCAGGAGTGACAACAAAGAATTCATAAACGTTAATGCCTCGCCTTTAAAGTTTACTACGATTGTGAGCAAGAAGTGAAAGCAACTTCTTTTCGAGACAACACAAGTCGAAAGTCAATTTTGAAGGAGATGCAAGAGAAAGAAACTCCCTTTTATTACTTTAGTCATGAATGTGAAGAGATACACTCTTTAACAATTTAAACGGTTAGATAAAATAGTCACTCTTTAACAATTGAAATGGGTGTTGGGGCCGGGAGTTGGGGCGACACCATGCCATTCAAAACAGATTCTACTATTCAGAAATTAAAAAAAAAGGATGAAATCATCAGGGAAAAACTGAAGTGCTCGTTGTTCACATTCTTTTAAATAGCGTATAATTTAATTCAACAAACATTAGATGGAGCTAAATAGTTCATTAATTTTGTCACGTTGGAATTACCAAAATGAAAAAGAGAGAAAAAGTTCCAAACTTGTAATGAGAAAGATAGTTTGAACATGAATTTAACTTATTGAAGTGGCGCAATCATGACTTTTTCAAAATTAAATTCAATTAAAAATTACATCAATAGCTTTTTTTTAAAAAAAAAACTTTAATTTAATTTTCCCTTCTAATTTACGTCACATTAGTCCTCAAGCCCAGATGAAGGGAAAAAAAGAAAAAAGAAAAGAAGTAAAAATCTTTGTTCTGATTATTATTTAAATAAAAAGGCGTAAAAACATTCCGTTGTTTCCTTCCAATAATCAAAGCAAATTGTTCTCCTTCTTAGATAGTACTATATTAGTAGCATTGTATTGTGAATTTACGTTATAAATATGGATTATATTATCAATGCAATTTAATTTGTTATAAGAAATTATTTATTATTTAATTATATTTAATTATTTTTTAAATGACTTGATGGTGTAATTTTTTTAACTATAGTATATTAAACTTAAACTCTTTTATAGCTCTTGTTTTATAATTTATACTCCATAACTAACCCGTAAGGTCTTAAAGAAGATTGCTCATTAAATCTTCCCATGCATAAAGCTTCTATATTACTTTATTGAACTCATTTTTAGAGATGAGATATTTAATTATCGCCCCTAAATGAGAATATTGTAAAGAATGGATCGTGGGCCTAACTCAACCCCAAAAGCTAGCTTGTATGGTGAGGATTGTCCAAGTCCATATAAGGAGTCCATGTTCTCATTCCATATCGAATGTGAGACTCTTAACACTCCCCCGCACGCTCAGACCTTGTTAACTGGAGCGTGGATAATATAATTTGGGGGTCCAACATCGGTGAACAAAGAATTGGAATGAACCTGACTCTGATACCAAGTAAAGAAATGGATCATGGGTCTAACTCAACCCCAAAAGTTAGCTTGTTGGGTGAGGATTGTCCAAGTCCATATAAGTAGTACATGTTCCCATTCCATATCCAATGTGGGACTCTCAACACTCCCCCACATGCCCAGACCTTGTTAACTGGAGCGTGGATAATATACTTTGGGGGCCTAACATCGGTGAACAAAGAATTGGAACGAGTCTGACTCTGATATCATGTAAAGAATGGATCTTGAGCCTAACTCAACCCCAAAAGCTAGCTTATAGGGTGAGGATTGTCCAAATCCATATAAAGAGTCAATGTTCTCATTTCATATCCGATGTGGGACTCTTAACCAATATTATTGACTGATTTCGCTGGGTCATGAAGTGTATAAAGTGAAAGACTTATAGAAATTTGATTTTTATAATTTAATTTGGATAAGGTTTTCTTTTATACCATCCTTCTACTTTGAAAAGAATATAAGTATCTATATTTGACTAGATTTTCATTGGAACCTGAGAAAGAATTAAAAAAGAGAGTAGAAATTATTTTTTCATGAAAGTATTGACTGTTGACTATCATGATTCTTATGCGGTGTATCAGCATATGCGATACTCTTTCACTTTCAATGTTTTAGTTGCTTTATTTGTAAATTTTCTTATATTTTTATTACAAATCAAATTTAGTGTATTGTAAAACACGAAGAGAAACGAAAAAGAGGAATTAAAGAGAAGTCACCTATTCGTCTTTTTTCATAAACGGAAAAGAGTGCACACAGAACGTAGAAACAACGAAAAACAAAACATAATTTGTATCGTCACAAATGTTTATGCATCAATTTTCTTTTGTATTATAGTAAATATTGATATCGAGTATTGTCGTCAATGACCCTGAATTGCTCGTCAATGTCCGGCAGGACCCTACCAACACGCTCCCTCTTAAAGCATGCTCTTTGTCCAAGCATCAAATTTAGGACATTCTTCATCAATCTTAAACCTCCAAATTTCTCATAAGCGTGCAGGAGTCGGCATTTTGAAAATCTTACGAAAAATATTCTATGCCGAACATTGTAAGGAATTCTTTATAGCTTGAGGCGTGTCAGAGACGCTGTCCTTAAGGATATTTCACCCGATATAAGTGTATTCCCCAGAATTCAACAAATTCTTCTTGTATAATACTAGAAGCCACAATCTAACAAAGATTTCATAAAGTAAACCTAGCAAAATAGAAAATGAAAAGAAGAAGAATGTTTGGCTCTTCAGATTTTTCCTCCAAATGAAAGGACTTGTACTTATATATAGATTAGAAAACCTTCTCATAAGATAGTTGAATATATGTGTTTAAAGGAGGGAGGACCTAGATGTGCTTCGGTTCAAGTAAAGACCACACGCGCGCCGCCGCCCGTCCGGTCCGGTTCGGTTCACGGGCCACGGCCACGGCCTTCGATATTATCTTTTTGGGCCGAAAAACTTTGCCGTAAGTACGCTTTGATCCCGAAGTTTCGATGTGCGGTTTGGACCGAATTCTTTCGATGTACGCTTTGGTCCCCGAAGTTTCAACATGTACAGCTTTGGTCCCCGAAGTTTCAAGATGTACAGCTTTGGTCCCCGAAGTTTTTCGTAAAATCAGAATTTCAACGGTCCGAACGAAACGTCCAAAGCACTCAATTCAGCCATTTATTTTGGCTGAATTACACCTCCTATAATGGCCAATCCGTTGGCATTTTTCACCATTTATTTTGGTGGATTAACTACCTCCATAATGGCCATTATTTGGCCAATAATGGTTGTTATGGGGGCAGTTAAACAGCCCTCCCTCACCTATATAAACACCTTATACCATTGTTGAGGAGTACTTAACATACACGAAAATACACAAAGCAAAAATCGCTTTCTTCCTAATCTTCCAAGCATCATTTCATTGCTCAATATTCTTCACGGTAGCTTTTGAGTTTCCTTTGCTCAATAGTTCCATTGCTGTTTTATCTTGGGAGACGAATTGTCCAGGACGTATAAAGGATACATACGGGGCAATATTGTCTTAAGGACAGAGTGCCACACTCGACTCAGCATAAACAACTTTCCCGTTTTCTTGTTCAACAAAAGTGTAATTTCAATTTTGTTGTTATATTGTAATTTTCAGCTTTCTTGTTGAATTGTAATTTCAATTCCTACATAAGCAGTTACTTGTAATTTCCGTTTCCTGCAAATCCTTGTAAACCAACAGAATACTCCAACGATTATATCAAATCAATGGACGGTGCTAAATAATGAACACAATAAAGGGCTAGTGATTAATGAAAATATTATCACATAATAAAGTCAATTCAATGGTTTGTTATGATAGAAAAACTAACGTTAGAATTGGCTAATCAAGTCTCTTTATGATTTTGAATATTTGTCTCACTGATAAAATATTTCTAGAATATTCTTTGGACATCTCCTATATTAGATAAAATTGTAATTCAATTGTAATTAGGAAGTGTAGTCCAATTGTAATTAGGAAGATTAGTTACCTAGTTTGTAAATGAGTAAATAATTATATAACACTATATATGTTGAATAATCAATGAATGGGAGGGGAACATATTCCTTCATGATATCAGCAACCAAACTCTAAAATTCTCTAAAGCCGTCGACCCCATCTTGACCGCCCAACCCTAGGCAACCGCCCTCCCCCTTCTTCTTTCTACTACCTCATGCCCGCTACCTTTCTCTCATCTTCCCCAAATTTTTTCAATGGCTGAACAACCTAAATTTCATCCTGCTCTTGCAGTTAACAACATCAAGAACTTCATTCCCATAAATCTTGAGATGGAAAATGGTCAGTATTCCTCTTGGGCGGAATTATTTAAGATTCATTGTCGTGTGTACAAAGTCATCGACCATATCATCCCTCCTAAATCAAAGCCCCTGGAACACCCTGATGATTCTGCTGATGAACTTTGGTCCCATTTAGATGTGTTTGTCCTACAATGGATTTACGGCATGATCTCGAATGATTTGTTGCATACAATCATTGGATCCGACGCCACATGCCCGACAAACGTGGGAGCATTTGAAAAGTATTTTTCAGGATAACAAGACACAACGTGCCTTGTACCTGAAAATTAATTTAAGGACATTCAACAAGACGATTTTCTAAATGCGTCGGCTTATTATCATAAACTTAAAGATGATTGCAGATCAACTCTCCAACGTCGGTGCACCAGTCACTAATCAATGATGGGTGATGCAACTCATTACGGGTTTGAATGAAACTTTTGACGGTGTCGCTACTATCCTCCAACAAAGCACGTCATTGCCTCAATTCAATGAGGCCCGTTCGAGACTTATACTTGAAGAAACCCAAAAAACCAAGCGGGGCACGACTCATGATAGCACCGCCGATGCTGCTCTCGTCACTACCGGTGACCCCTCAGCTGACAGCAGATCCCCATTTTTCGGTTCACAAAACTGACAACCCGACGATCCGACACATGGCCCGCCATCCCGAAATCACTATAAAAGATGGAACTCTGGCAAAGCCCGCTGCAGTCGCGGCGGGAGCAGTAGCCGTGGCGGAATGGGCCAGCCACTGCCAGCCGACAACAACCCACATCATCAGCGATAGTGGCAGTAGCCTCCGTCGTGGGCTACCTACTCGTCATGGGCTACGTGGGCCTAGTCGGCTTGGGCTGCTCCACCTTGCCCATACCCAACGTCCTTTTGGGCACCACCTCCAGGCCGACAAACCTAGCCCGACATCCTCGGTACACGTCCTCAACAAGCATATAGTGCACATATCTCACCTCCTTCCACCTACACCAGACGAATATTGAAGCGGCTATGAACACAATGTCCTTCCACATTCCAGACAATAGTTGGTACATGGATACTGATGCCACATCTCATATGACGATATCCCAAGGTACTCTCTCATCTTATTTCAATACGAGCAATTTAAATCATAATATTATTATTGACAATGGACAATGCATTCCTATTCGAGGTTGTGGACAATCATCCCTCTCCCCCACCACACCCCTATTAACTTTAAAAAATGTCATTCATGCCCCAAAACTTATCAAAAATCTAATCTCGGTGCGTCGTTTCACAACCGACAATAATGTTTCCCTTGAATTTAATCATTTTGGTTTTTCTGTGAAGGACCTTATGACAGGGATGCGAATAATAAGATGTGATAGCACCGGGGACCTCTATCATATTACCATCACCGTCGGTCATCCAGCCTCCTCTCCGTCATCCTTTACAGCTATTTCCTCCTCTTTATGGCATAATAAATTAGGACATCCGGAGACATTGTTTTACACTCCCTTCGCAGCAATAAATTTATAGATTACAAACATGTATCTTATTCTCCTATTTGTGAATCTTGTGTTTTTGGGAAACATGTCAAGTTGCCATTTCATTCTTCATCCACCCGTACTTTAATGCCTTTTGATATAATGCACGGTGATTTATGGACTTCTCATATTTTAAGCACAGTCGGGCATTAATACTATATGTTATTTTAAATGATTATTCAAACTTCTTGTGGACTTTTCCCATTGCCGCAAGGATTAAAAAATAGCAATGTATCAGGGGCTGAGCGTACCTTCCGCTCAGGAACTTGGATGGCAAGTGAGTGCTGGCTTTTCAAAGAGATATTTGGATCCATCCTTGTCAACAAGAGAAGGGAATAGGCCTTGAGGGTAATGTCGGAGCCTCTGCCTAGCCCACACCAAGGCGAGGCACGTCTTTTCCAAGGTCGAATATGACGATTCGTAGTCTGTCAGCGCAGTGCGGTGCTCTCAAAAAGCTCAATCCTCTAAAATAAATCCCAAGTCTATTCTATTTTTTCTTCATTCAGCGCTTTCATTAAGACACAATTTGAAAATAATATCAAATGTTTTCAATGTGACAATGAGAAGAAAGTCAATAATAATCAATTCAAACTTTTCTGCGCCAAATACGACCTTGTTTTTCATTTTTCCTGTCCCCACACCTCTCCACAAAATGGCAAAGCTGAATGAAAAATTAAAACCATAAACAACGTAGTTCGTGTCCTTTTTGCTCACTACTCTATCCCCCTCATTTTGGCATTACGCTCTATACATGGTAACCTATCTCTTAAACATTCCCTCCAACAAGTCTCTCAAACACAAGTCTCTCACTCAAGTTCTCTATCTTCGGGATCCTTCCTATAAGCATTTTAGAACTTTCAGATGTCTACGCTACCCCATCCATCCCTCCACACAAATCAACAAGATGCAACCTAGGTCCACCCCATGTGTATTTCTGGGTTACCCCCTAATCATTGTGGTTACAACAGTTACGACCTGTCCAGTTGAAAAATAATCATTTCTCGGCATGTCATATTTAATGAGTCTCAATTCCCCTTTGCCAACTAAATTCACCACTTCCAAATTCCTATGACTTCTTAAATGACGACCTTGATCCCCTTCTAATCCATCACTTGCAAAATCAATCGCTGCCGTCACCGGTGCTCGACCCGCCTCCCTCTATCCCATCTCGGGTGGGCCACCCGACCCCGCCACAGGCTCCTCGAAATAGCCACTCTCGGCTGCCCGAGGTCACTGCCTCTCCTCGGCCAGTGACGACGCCCCTTCTCCCTGATTTCGCCGCCCCCTCTCGACCTACCAATCTGCCCTATCATACGTAGAGAAAACATATAAAAACTGTATCACTATATGTATAGAATATGTATCAATCTACTATGTGTATAGAAAATGATATCATTGTTGTATAATTTATGTATAATCAACGTATACTCATTAACTATACACACATTATACAATTATAATACACATAATATACATGTTTTGGAGATATTTCTTAAAGACAACGATCAGAGACCCAACCTTCAAATATTATCTCAAGTGTATGTGTATAGAATATGTATCACTACTGTGTATGTATTATTGTATAAAATATGTATCTCAATTGTATGTGTATAAAATTTATCACTGTTGCATAATTCGTGTATAATAAATGTATACTCAACGTATACTCATTAATTATACACATCATATAATTATTATGCACAATATACATGTTTTGGAGATATTTCTTAAAGGCAACGATCAGGGACTCAACCTTCACATATTATCCCAAGTGTATGTGTATAGAATATGTATCACAATCGTATATCTGAAACCACCACAAAAATATAACTAAATGCTAATTAGATCGTGATATATGTTAGATCGTGACATTAAATCTTTGTTCATAATGTACTGGGTATTATGTGGATATATCACGAGCTAAATGCCATATATTATGAACACAGGTTTGGTGAACACAGATCTAAATGCCACCGGCGGTTAGAAGTTTGATTGCCTTACATGGCTGGTGCTAGGCCCAAAGGGCCGAAACCTTCACATTTCCTTGAAGCCCAATTTGGCCCAAAAACTCGGTACGTCCATCCTTGCCCAAAAACTCACACAGTTGCGCCATATCCATCACCTCTTTACAAAATATTTGCTTCATTCATAATCTTCACCATCTCAACAACTACCCCTTTACTTCCCTCTACCAATTCCCTCCCACAACCCAAAAAAAAAAAAAAAATCAATCTTGAAATCTTTCAATTTTTCAGATTTCACACCTTAATGGGTGTCATTTAAGATCAAGAAATCATAACCCGTATCATGTAATTTGGGGCTGTCCAATTAAAGTAAAAAAATATTGAATTATTCCTTAGTTCCCCTATTCAAGAAGATCCAAAAATCCATCATTTCTTGAAATTCCGACTTTAAAGTTCCAATTTATCAGATTTCACACCTTAATGGGTGTCATTTAAGATCAAGAAATCATAACCCCTTATCATGTTTGGTGCTGTCCAATTAGGACTCTTTGCAGCAGGTGTTGTACTTTTTGTCCCTATGGGTATGGCAGGTTGGCACTTAAGCCGTAACAAAATGCTATTTTTCAGTTGTGCACTTTTTATAACTCTTTTGTTGGTGTTCATTTGGTTCCATATTTTCTTAGTGTTACTTCTTTCATTTCCTCACCATCAGGTTCATTACCTCAATCATCATTTATCATTAATCGCGATTCTTGCTTTACTTTACTTCATCAAGTAGCATTTAATCTTCAAGAATTGAATAATAGTAGTGTTAGTGATAGTAAAAGTGGTTCTTGGAAATGGGTTGAGTCTGAAAATGATGTAAACTGTGATTTACAAAAGTTGACTAAGAACGATGCTTCGGATTTGTTAAACGGGTCGTGGGTGGTTGTTGCTGGTGATTCACAAGCAAGGTTGATGGTGGTTTCACTTTTAGAGTTGTTATTAGGGGAAAATAAGATGGAGATTATAAGGGGGATTTATTTCAGAGGCATAGTGATTATAACATATTTGTTGATGAGATTGGGATGAAACTTGACTTTATGTGGGCGCCTTATGTGAGTAATTTGACTGATTTGGTTCTTGGGTTTAAAGAAAAAACGAGTTATCCTGATGTTTTTGTGATGGGGGCAGGACTGTGGGATATGTTACACGTAAATAACGCGTCGGATTATGGTGTTTCGTTAAAGTCTTTAAAGGATTCAGTAGTGTTGTTATTACCAGTTTTCTGCTAATGATGATTCAAATGTGGTTGTTCCGGTTCGGTTGCCCAATTTGTTTTGGTTAGGGATACCTAAGTTGATAAGCTCAATGTTGAATACGGACGAGAAGAAGAAAAGATGAGTGGTGTAATGTGGCAAGCTTATAATGATGAGCTTTATAGAAGTAAGCTGCTTCAACAATCCGGGGGCCCGTGGTTTTTGCTGGACGTCCATTCGTTGAGTAGTAACTGTGGAGCTCGTTGCACGGCCGATGGAATGCATTATCACGGGGCTGTCTACGAAGCTGTTGTACATATCATGTTAAATGGATTGCTTATAGAATCTAACCAGAAGCTTTGATGGAGTAGTTATGGTTTTCTGTTGGCAAATAACTACTTTACTGAGGCTGAGAATGGACCAACTATTAAATCTTGGGTGGAAATTTTTTTTACCTATTTCTCTAGGGAATCTATTATTGACAACTTCGACTTGTCTCAAACAAGAGAATGAAGCTGCAACACCCTTCCGCAATGGGAAAGTGCAATAGATCTACTTTGGTAATTGCTAGAGCTCATACTTCAATATGGTCGGTGAATATTTTTTTCCCAGGTTTTCTTTGGCAACTGATATTTCATAGCCAGAATTTTTGATGGTAGTTCATATTATTTCCCCTTTGTTCAATTGTATGATTACTGATATATACTTACACGAATTGTATTGTAGAGCAGGAGAAAACCCCTCATATCCCATACCTGATTTTGATGTGATCATGTGGATTGAACCCATGACCTCCTGGTCACATGACAACAACTTTACCAGTTACTCCAAAGCTTCCCTTCGTAGCATTTTATGCAATTATTAGTCATAAAAGCAGCAAAAATGATACTTCCTCAATTTCATTTTATGTGTCTTAGTTTGACCAGACACGGAGTTTAAGAAAAATAGGAAGACTTTTGAATTTTGTTGTCTTAAACTAGATATGTATAATGTATCAAAGTGCCTTTTGAATCTTGTGGTTTCCATGATATTGGAATTAATGAGTTACTAAATATTGAAAGTGAAATTCTTTTTGAAACAAACTAAAAAAGAAAGTAAGACACATAAATTGAAACAAAGTGAGTACTTAATTGCAAATTTTAGATTGGAATCAAAGCTAGTTTTGTATATCTCTTTTGGTAGTTGCAAGGTCTATCTTGATTCATATAGGTCTTTTTTATGTTTGGTGCTCGTACTTTGAAGTTTGTAGTCTTGCATTAGAAACTAGAACTTCGTCTCCAGAAAGCTTCCTATGCTCCTGTTTATGTTTCTTTATTATCGAGTCTTGTGGTTTTATTGGTGTAGAATATGAACTGAAGCAGACATGCTAATATGTCTTCACCAAGCAAAGGACCTGCGTATATCATTAAAATATAGGAATCTAGTAACATGACACACGTTAATCACATTTGAGGCTCTTATGTTATAGCCATGAAACCTTTAATAACTTTCTGTTTATTTAAAGAAGGGTGTGGCTGAGGGATCAATGAAGTGGGTTGAGAACCATGAGGTCTCAGGTTCAAATCCCAGCGGAGGCAAACATACTAAGTGCCTTCTTCCCATGTGTGACAAAGTTATCTAGTACACGTGTTGGTGGCAGGCACCCGTGGAATTGGTCGAGGTGCGCGCAGGCTAACCCGGACACCACGGTTATGCAAAGAAAAGAATAGTGTTGGGGGGGGGGGGGGTGATTTTCCTATTGTGTTGTTAAGTGTAATATGATGCAAGGTGAGGAAATTTGGCTCTTCTTCTTTCTCCAAGAACTGGAACTCTTGTTGCTTTACTTTCAACTTCCAGAAACTGATCAATCTGTCAAAACTTTCTCCACTTGATACCCATAAAACACATAATATCTTTGATTGCATTTTGAACTTATTTTCTATGTTTCTCGGACTCTACAAAAAATGTTGTAGCACCATGTTGGATCCTCCAAAAATACACTAGTTATGTAGGATCCGACACGCACCCTTCGATTTTTTTTTTATGAAGAGTCCGAGCATCATAGGTTTTTTGTCAACTTTCTGAGGTGTGGAGATAGTTATCTTGAATATATGCACATGTTCTTCAGTTTGTTAAGAAGCTTTGAACTGGAGACAAAATATGAAAAAAACACTAATGGAGGTTATAACTTTGACTTGTTATGCTGTATTGAGAAGGTTGTGTAGTAATCATTCAACAGCATAAAACAGGCCAAAAGTGCAATAGCATTGGGAAGAATAAGAAATTAGTTCATGCCGTGATGATCTATGTGGAAGAAGAGTTCCCCTGATGAATTCTTCTTGAGAATGAAGATCATTTATACCTTTCTCAGTCTCGTAAGTGGAGAATGAATAATAATTAGTGAACCCCTCAAAATCTGATGGCAATTTGAGACAATATGACGGTGAGAAGGGGGTTAGTTATTGTCTATTATTGAGCTTTATGGTTAAATGGGGATCTGAGAGGCAATGGTTCAGTCTGCGATGGATGCCAGCTGTTTGAGTTCACTTATCTCCATGTGAATTTAGCTTATTCAAAGCTTTATGATAGGGCCCCAACTTTTCCAATTTAATGGTTCGATCTATAACTGCCTCATGATGGCTCATTCTTCATCGCCTATCGCCTGCCTTATAGTCTTCCTCCATGGTGTAAGAAGAGGAATTGGGCTCTAGTTTTTTTCTGCAATATGGATAGGATACTAACTCAGATTTTATTTAATCCTTCTATCCAATAAAGATTTCATCTAACCCTTTGGAGTCTCCTGGAAAAATGATTCAAATATTGCTGTAATTCTCTTAGTTACCTTTTGCTATCCATCAGTAGGTGCTTTCTTTTGATAACCGTGGTGTCCAAGCCAGCTTGTATGCACTTTGCCTTTTGCCTAATTCCCCACAGAGTACATGGTACATCCTACTAGCACAGGTATCGGGTAATTCTGTCCACTAAGGTAGCTAGTAGTTGTTGTTGTCAACCTTATTGAGATTGTTTTATTTGACGAATAGTCAGCTGTAAATATCTGAATTCCATTTTCCTACATTATTAATCAGGAAAACAGTTTACAGCTTTATTTTGTAGGACAATAGCACTCCATAGTTAGCTCCACCCTCCTCTAATGGCCCAAAATGGTTTCTCCTACTGATGCGATGTTCAGAATTCTCAACAAATTGCTATATCTTCCTTATGTTAGGCGCTCTCCAACACCAGCAGTTGGGCAACTTCTGGCTAGTAGGTAGAGGTGGGTTCAGCTAGCTGAACCCATTATTTTTGGCTCGGACTGTCTAAATAAGCAAAAAAAAATAAAATGAAATGCATTCATATACAATAAAGGCCATGAGCCGATGATCGCTATGAACCTGCTGCTGACTCTGTGGATTTCCTTTCCACCCAAATTTTGCAGCGTCTCCGGCAAGTGCACCAGCTCGGACCCGAGCAGTTTCATTTCGAATATCTATATTAAAGAACACATGTTACACATGTCGAGTTGAAGAATACTAATGTTGGAAGCATAATAGAAGTCTTTTAAAGTCATGCCTTCCTGTTTCGGATCTTTAGGGGTTCATGTGATGGGAGTGAAAATTATCTTTGGCTTTGGAGTGGTTTATGTATTAACTTATTGTTTCTGCTCAGGTCTGTAGAACAAAATTATATGGGGCCTCCTCAGTAGTGATGGTATAGCAAAGGTTCATCAAGCAGTTGTATTTCTATTGTATTTTCTCTTGGTGAGTGTGTTAAAGGATGGGTGTTCAAGGTACAGTACGATACTGTTCTGAAAACTACGGTTAGGTAATTTCAATTTTCAGTAGCGTCGCTGGAGTTTTCCCCAAGTTGACTTAACGGTCCCTTTGTTGACAATAAAAGCGATGGTCCAATTAGAGTTGTTTGAAATAAGCGGTAATTTTGTGACAGAGCTCATGGGCAACGAGGCACATGCCTTAAAGCAAAGAGCATAACTTACTATTATAATTTTTAAGCGCATAATATATTTGAACTTAGCTTTAGGGTATATATGTACACCCCTCAAGCGAATCTTTGACAAGGTCGTATATGCGACACTATTTTTCATCATAGATAATGAATCAACAGAGCTAACAAAATAATCCAATCCACGAAATAATTTGATCTATGGACAACATTGTTGTGGCAAGGTCATAATGCTAGAGGAGTCATTACCACAAGACGTAGAGGGGGAGGTCATAAACATCTAAATGGAATGTAACGATGTAAGGATCCACATATAAACATAATATCTATTTAGATAAGCCCGAATGACACATGAATAAGTAACGGGGTGAAGTCACAAGCACATGTATGTTGCAATATAGTTATTATTACCTTAAATGGCAGTTCTTTCTCTAATTACATTCAAGCTCACTAGTGTTTTAATAAAGGAATAGCATACAACAACAGTGATCTTACAACATTGCACTCTAAAATTTGTTGGATATAATTGTAGTACGAGAAGTAAATAAATATTACAAGTGTTCGAAATGATGACCAAACAACCAATATTTAGAACTGCCGCAAGCTTGTTGAGTCTTGAATCTTGATAACCTGAAATCAAGAAACACTAAATCTGGATTGTTACAACTGTGGCCGAGTCGAGAGATGACTCTTTGTCTTTAAGACAAGATTGCCCCGTATATATGCTTTTACGTTTGCGGGCAATAGTCTCCCAAGATAAAACAACAACTAATCAACACTACAAAACAAATAGGTTGATTCTGACGAAGAAAACGAACACGAAACGACTTGCTGATTTAGAGTGAAAAGGAAGGAAGAGTTTCTGTTGCTCACTTTTGGACTGATTTTCTCTTGTTTTCGTCCTCCCTATCTCTCTACACCTCAAATCTGTTTCAGAAGTTTAAATAGTGTTTTTGGAGAAGGAGAGGTGATTAATAGGGTGATTAAGAGAGGTGTAATCATGGCCAGAAACGTTTTGTAGTAAGTGCAAAATATTTCAGAAGTTTAATGTCATAAACTGTTAGCTTTCTGGCTGATTCGTGAAACTCCATAGACCAAACTGTAAATACTAAACAGTTTGGGGTCCAAAAGATAATGCCGGAAGCCCGAGACCCGACGGGTGGGCGGCGGCGGCGCGCGTGTGGGGCTAGCCTCGAACCCAATCACACCTAGGTCTTCCCTCTTTTAAACAGATAGGTTACCCCTTGGGGTCCCAAACCCTTATCCATTTTTGAGGCTTATAAAGAGAACAATTCTTCCTTTTCCCACTGATGTGGTAGATTTGTCCCACACCATATTTTCATGTCTCAAACACCTTACTTCGTGGACCAAGATCTCTTTCATTTCTTAATGAAATTTGACGATCCTTGACCCTACGATCATCTACTCACTTAGTAGATTATGCACGTGTGAAGAGACAAAACCTCCAACATGCGGAACCCTAGTGTTTAAGTCATTGAATATGGGTGGACGCAACCTCCCCACCAAAGGCAAATTTCCAACAAAATTTACATCTAGTAGTTGACAACATAATAAACAAGCACAGAAATGGCCTAATATTATAACTCAATCTCGACGAATCCCTCAATTAAGGTCCAGGAACAGATACAATTCCGGCAGAGTGCTAAGATTCAAACTGCTTCCCTTGAAATGTCTGACCAAAACTCCAGTACCTTGGAGCAACATTATAAGACGTCAAGGTGACTCCATCACTGCTTGTTATCTCGAAAGAAAGTGGTTGATTCTTCAAGTTGGCACTTATATGCCAGTTTTGGCCCCAAATCCTACCCATAGGAAGCCATCATGTTCTTGAACCCTTAACTTTTGCTACCACTATATCACCCGCGCCTGCAACGTTACTGATTAACACGGACAAGAATATTCCAGCACCGTTGATCGTGAATCGAACTCCACCTTCCTTTCTGCACTTTTTTTTGTTGGAAATTGTGAAAAAAGCACACGTAATTTAGAAAAAAAAAACTTGAATATTCAGTTAATTAGGGAAATTATACATGTATTTTACTACTCCCTTTCTCCTAATTTATGTTGGCAAACTTTCATTTTTAGTCTGTCCCAAAAAGAATGTATCTATATATTTAGAAACAATTTGATAGATTAGGATATTCGGTCATAATTATGTATATTTTGTATATAGTAGGTGTATATTTAGCTATTACTTACCGTAATTGTAGCATAGGATTATGCTTGTATTATAGTATATTTACTACCACTTTGAAATGAAATAATCAAGGAAAATATTTCTTACTCAGATTCTAGGGGAAAATCCTAAACCCTAATACCTTCTCCCTTTCTTCACTTCACCGTTGGCCGACTCCCTCCCACTTCCGTCAGCCATGTCTGACTCGAAATTAAATTTTCATCCATCCCTCGCAGTTTCAAACATTAAATCTCATATCTCCATCACTCTTGAGATGGAAAACGTCCATTATGCGATATGGGCGGAGCTTTTCAAAATTCACTGTTGCTCACACCAGATTATCCATCACATCATCCCACTAGAAAAAGGCAAGGAGAAGGTGCCGATAACCGATGATGAAATGAAACTATGGTTGACACTTGATGTGACGGTTCTCCAGTGGATTTATGCCACAATTTCAAGTGATTTGCTGCATACTATTCTTGAGCCCGACTCCACGACTATGGAGGCTTGGGAACGCTTATGTGATATATTCCAAGATAATAAGAATTCCCGAGCCGTCACACTTGAGCAAGAATTCTCCACCACTGACATGGCGGATTTCCCCAATGCGTCCTCATATTGTCAACGGCTCAAGGTTATTGATCCTTTTTAGAATGTGTTGCTCTTTGTCCTGTAGGATATCCACCTGTATAACATTAGACCAGAAAATCCATATTTTGTTGTTGCAGTTCCTGTAGGCATGATGCATTCCCATTTTTCATCTGAATTTCTCCAACTTGTTATTGGCAACTAGAGGTTCTTGTAGACAGATTAAAAGGATTTGGAATTGTTGTATGAAAAGTTTGATTCTTTCCAAGCATCCATTGGATCCTATCCTTCTAATATTCCATGATATGAAGCTAATCATTGGAAACATTAGCAAGGGGAATTATTTGTTCTGTGGTTTGATCTCCTGAGATCACTTGCCCTGATGTGAAGTTCCCACCAGTGTTAGCATTGTTTCTAGGAGATAGGTTTTTATAGTATGATATATTTTGTTGCACAAATATATGATCATCATATTTCCTTTCTTCAGAGTCATGTTTCTGATTACTTCATCATCTGACTTTGAGGAAAGATTGTCATCATCTATGCATTCCATATACATTTCAATGTCTGAGCCCTTTTACACTAAGTTGTCTTCTTGTATTTGTTGATCTCTGTGTAAACTTATAGCATCATCTGGGGGGTCTGGATCAAGGGTCACATCTTCCCCTGATCTGCCCTTTTCCTCCTCCTGTAAGCCCATACCTTTAAGTTTCTCAACAGATTTCCTCAAAATACTCTGAATATCAATCTGAGGCCATTCCATTGATTTGTTCCCTTTAATAGTGAGAATTTCACCATTAGTTAGGACATGTTGTACTTCACCTTCAAAAATAACACCTATAGGAATGGTTAATTTCCCTTGAAATTTTCTTTGATTTTTGGACAAAGTAGCAGCTTCTTCTTCAGTAGTAGCTACCATCTGAACTACTTCCTTATGAACTTGAGAACTACCATCATTTATAGGTTTAGGTACTAAATTTTTGTTGCTCCTGGTGTTCAATTTCCTATCATATTGTTTGGCTTTGTCCTCCTTGTTTTCTTCTTGAGTTTTGTTCCATCTTGTATTTTTTTGTTCATACTGCCTTTGTCTACCTTCCACCAGATACTCCCATGGTTCCTTGGTTTCTTTATTTGATTCCATTTCTGTAGAAGGTTCCCTCTTCTTTTGTCAACATGGTTCCATCTTTTTTCATTTGTGATGGATCCTTTCATGTTCTTTTGTTCTTGCCCTTTGTTATCTTTGTATCCATTATTCTGTCCTTGTTGTTTTGTTTCTTTCCATTGTTGTAAGTTGCTGCTTTTGTTGCCCAGGTTTCCATTGTGATAGTTCTTGTATGGCCCTTTCCTTGAGGACTGAGCAGTGTTATCATTCTTCATGTAGCTCAGGATGTAATCTCCTACAACTATCATTGTCATGTCCTTGTAAATTGTAGTGGAGACAATATAAAAGGGATGGTTTCATATTCAATTATCTAAGTAAATGTTTCCATTTCCCCTCTTGAATTCTTTATTTCTACTTTAACAACATCAATCAAGGGTTTTATCAAGTCGATTTCCACTCTAAGCTTGACTGTAGAATTTTAGAGTTTTCCGATCTCAACTTTAGATTGAGGTGCGGGGGGCTAAAGAGGTCAACGGTGATGGTGGGATATGCCGGTGGCAACTAGTTGGACTAGCCGTTACCGGCTCTGTTATATCCTTATTGTACCAAGAGCTTTTGTTTTAGAGGATAAAGTTGGCCTCTTCTCATTCAGAGAGGGCATCTTTTATTTACTTGGCTAATAGCGGGGGCGACATCTTTGAGCTGTCTAATTAACGATCATGATACTTGATGTTAAAAATGAAACGAAGAGAGCAAATAATTATCGTTTGATTTTATCTTAAGTATGGTACTGCGTCTAGTGGGATTTTCAAATGATGAACTTTACTAAATATTTTCTGTTATGTTCCCCAAATAAGACGATAAGCATATGTTTTCATGCCAAAATAGTCTCTTCATCACATTAAGGTGTTTTTAGACTTTGAATTCCACCATTAATGTCCAATCTTCCCTTTCACTTATTAATTTGTACACAAAGTATAAGAGGATATTTATGGGTTCATTCCAATCCAATAGTCATGATTTAAACTTTGTACATACAAAATATTTATTAAATAAGGATAAATAATTGATTTTGAATCCGATAAATAAAATTGGTATGTTACTAAAAAAAAACAAATGAGTTGTTGTGGAAATCATGACTCGAAACATAAAGCTTAAATCTTAAATTTGTCTCTAATACTAATTACTACTCCCTTGTTTCAGTGTGTATATATATGATCAATTTTCCTTTTTAATCCGTTCAAAAAAAAAATCACACTTCTAAACTTGAAAATTAACTTCACACTTTTCATTTTATCTTTAGTGAGAAGTTTTTATAATTAACCACACAAATGTTACGATATGTTTAGTTACCACAAGTTCTAAAAGTTTTATACATAGTCATACAAATGATATGACATATTTAAGAATACAAACTTTAAAAGTTTTCATTTCTTTCTTATTCCGTATCGATTAAAATTATATCACATAAAATAAGAAAGAATAGTATTTAGCTTATTATAACAAAACAAGGTAAGGCACAAATAAATAGCAAGACAAGAACATATCCATAAAACATAGAGCACAATATTACGACATGTTGCTGACTTGCTGTGTCGGTGTTTAAGTGGATATAGCTTTAGGTTCCATGCATTGAATTTAGGGCAGATTAAGACCTGAGCTACCCGACTCAATTCCGGACATATTCAGATCTGAGCTAACCCGACCCACGTAAAAATAGAAACAAAAGAGAGAGAAATCCCCATGAAAATGTAATTAAAAGAAAAAAATGCATGCTTGCTATGTTCTACAACTCCATTAGGGGAAGCTGGCTGCACCGAACGGTTAGACAAACCAACTGCTTCATTGCTGCCTTTCAGTTCTTACACTCTTCCTTTCACCCTAAAACTCGAACCCCATTTCTTAATATCCATTTTTATAATAAAAAAACCAAAAACCCCAAATAATTTTCTTGGTTTTTCTTTAACATCATACAATTCAATGTCCAGTTCTTCTCAGGTTCAGGTAATTTCTCTATTAGTAGCATTTTTTGATCAATTAAATCAATTTATTCCGACCCATTTCATAATAATACTGAATAATTTACTAATACAACAACATACCTAATGTAATATCACATCGTATGATCTGGGGAGGGTAAGATAGACGCAAACTTTACCTCTAACTTTGTGGGGTAGAGAGGTTGTTTCCGATAGACCCAATACTAAATAATTTACTCTAACAAACAAAATTGAAGCATGAGTTTAGTTTATTTTAGTCATTTTTTTTGTGTGTTTTGTAGTTCTTGAATTGATTTTAATTTGTGTTTGATTCAAAAAGGTTGGATTTTTGGTGCCTTTAAGTGATAATGTTTTATCAATTAAATCAATTAATTTCCAAATTTATTCCGACCCATTTCACTCTAGTACCAAATAATCTCTAAATTGGTACCATATATATATATATATATATATATATCAATAGCATGAGTTTAGTTTATTTTAGTTTTTTTTTGTGTGTGTGTTCTAGTTCTTGAATTGATTTTAATTTGTGTTTGATTATAAAAAGGTTGGATTTTTGGTGCCTCTAAGTGATAATTTTGTAAAAGAATGAGTATTCCATTTCTCTATTAGTAGTAATTCGATCAATTAATTAATTAATTCCTGCCCATTTCATTATAGTACCAAATAATTTACTCTAATAAACAAATTTGAAGTTGGTTAAAAGTAGTGATTCTTGAAATTGTTGAATTTGTGTTTGATTTAAAAAGGTTGGATTTTTGGTGCCTTTAAGTGATAATTTGGAAGAGGATGAGCAAAATTCCATATCCAAGATTCCACTTTCTCTATTAGTAGCATTTCTATAAATTAATCAATTCATTATAATACTGAATAATTTATAATACTGATTAATTTACTCTTAACAAACAAATTTGAAGTTGGCTGAAACTAGTGCTTCTCTAAATTGGTATCATATATATCAGTAGCATGAGTTTATTTTATTTTAGTCTTTTTTTGTGTGTTTTCTAGTTCTTGAATTGATTTTAATTTGTGTTTGATTAAAAAAAGATTGGATTTTTGGTGCCTCTAAGTGATAATTTTGAAGAGGATGAGAGAAATTCGATTTCTCTATTAGTAGCATTTTGATCAAATAATCAATTGATTCTCAAATTTATTCCGACTCATTTCATTATAGTACCAAATAATTTATGTTTAACAAACAAATTTGAAGTTGGCTAAAACTAGTGACTCTCTACATTGGTACTGTACATATCAGTAGCATGAGTTTAGTTAGTTTTTATTTTCTGTTTTTTCTAGTTCTCATTTTGATTTTAGTTTGTGGTTGATTCAATAAGGTTGGATTTTTGGTTCCTCTAAGTGATAATTTGGAAGACGATGAGAAAAATTCCATACCCAAGATTCCACTTTCTGAAGGTATTAATTGGGTCGGGCGAAATTGCATTCCAGTTACTGATAAACGGCTTAGTCGCAAACATGTCACTGTCACTGCCACCTCCACTGGCTCTGCTGATGTCGTCGTGGTACTTTCCTCACTTTGTTCCTTTCCTTCACGTCCATATTCATGTACTATTGATTATTTAAATATATCGATCGATCAATCAACGATAGTTTCAAATTAGTTGGTTCAGCTATGTCTATTAACTCTGTTCTGGTTGAACTCAATATTGGATGATTCATCATCGTAGTTAATATTATACATACATACAGACATACAGACATACATGTGTGTGTTATTGTGATCATCCTTTTGTAAAAACAAAATACTAGGATTCTTTACTGTATGCTTGTTCTAGTCTGCATATTTGATGAACTTTCTGCTAAGTTTCCTAGGCTTGTATACTGAGTGATTAGATGAAGGGGTGTCAAATGGGCGGGTTGGGCTGAATTTGGGCGGGCCAAAATGGTTGAGTTAATAAATGGGCGGGTTATTGATCCGCTCAAAAGTTGCTTGGGCTGAAATGGATTGGCTGTAATGGGCTAAAAAACAGGTCATAACCCAACCCGCGCAATTCTTACTAAGTTTTAATTTCTGTATTTGTTCTTTTATAATTTTTTAGTACCTAATAAAGTTATTTCTTTTCTTTCTTATGGCTATATGTAACATTTTAAAAAAAGAAATGTCTTTTTAAATATATTTTGACAAAATTTGTCATGGGATAATTTGGGCTACAGATCAGCCCAAACTTGTGCGGTCGTGTTTTCATGGGCTAATTTTGGCACCCCTAGTCTGAAGTTTTAATTATGAACTGTCTGCTAAGTTACCTAGGCTTGTATACCGAGTGATTGGATGGGTTGGTGGCAGTTGTTGAAAGTTGTGGTGCTTAACTTCATGTATACATTGCTGGTCAAATGCATGAGTTCTGTCTACACCTTGTGATAGCATTTCAACTTATTTACAGATGTAGAAAGTACGTTGGTGTCCTCGCCTCTTAATTTCCTGTTGAAGTCTTTTTTTTTAAAATATAAATATCGGGACTGGATTGTATAGGAAGGAACAAACCCAGTTGTTATAAGATCAAATGATGAAAGAAAGAAGCTTTTATCTGGAGAAAGGTGGAAAATCGGAGGTGGTGATGTCATTGAGTTGATTCCTGGGCGTTACTTATTTAAGTATGTTAGCACAGCTTCTAAGGATGAAACTTCACCAGGCAACAAACAAAAAAGGCCTTTCAGTGAAGAAAATGTTACTGACGAAGGTCAGATACATGGTACGAAGAAATCTCGAGAAGTTTGTCAAGAGGAAGCTTCAAAAAAGGTATGGGTTTCTTTGTTTACTCATTTTGGATCTAAGTAGGTAGATCCTGTCAGTACGTTGTTGGAAAAAATATATACGAAGAAAGTTTCTATTCTTTTACTTGTTAAGTAAATCTTTGGCACACAGAACATGCTGCACAACAATGACCAAGAAACAGATAGCTCTGCAGAGGCCATAAGACAGTTTAGGGTTCCCAAGCATAAGTTGCCCCTCACATTCAGATTGATGAGAGTGCGTGAGCTGCCAGCATGGGCAAATTCAGAAGCTGTTTCTATTAATGATGTTATTCAGGTAGAGTTATGCATTGTGGATGTTTTGGGATTGGATCTGTTTGCATGAGATGGTTCTTCTAGGTGCATTAGTGTTCACGAATTAGTGAAGGTGCAAAAAAAGATGTAATATCAAGTTTGCCTCTGAATTGCCTGAACCGATGCTCCCTCTAGTGAACTCATGATTCTTAGACTCTTATGTATATTTGTTAATACTTTTCTACAATATAAACTTTCTAGGAGCTATATGGCAGCAAAGATTTTAGGTTGATGCCGCTTAACAGGTTCCAAGTACTCACTATGTACCAGTGTGTCCTACAGACTGTTATTACCTGTTAGAATGTCCCACATTGGTTGAGGAAATAGGATGTTGTCTCCTTATATAGTACTCCCTTCGTTTCAATTTGTTTGTCGTAGTTTGACTGACACGAAGTTTAAGAAAGTATAGAAGACTTTTAAATCTTGTGATCTTAAACTAAAGATATGTATAATGTAGCAAAATGTCCTTACATCTTGTGGTCTTAAACATGCCATATGGGATGTTGAAATTAAAGAGTTTCCAAATTAGGAAAGAGACATTCTTTTTGAAACAGACTAAAAAGGAAAGTAAGTCAAATAAATTGAAACCAAGGGGGTATTAGATAATTTTGTCACATAAGCTAGATTTTTGGGTTGAGTTAGGCCCAATGTCCATTTTCCTTACATGGTCAGAGTCAGACCATCCCTATTCTTGGTTCACCCAGTATTGGGCCTCATGTTATATAATCCGCGCTCCAGGTGTCTAGCCCTGGGTGTGCGGGGTGTTAGAATGTCTCACATCGGTTGGGGGAATGAGCTGATATCTCTCTGTAAAGTTTTGAGCAATTTCCACCTCATGTTGTAGCTTTTGGAATTGTGTTAAACCCGAGGTCCATTTTGTATATTATAATTGATGAACCCTTCTATATGTAAGCCTGTAATTGTTGGATAATATCTATGTTTGTGTTGGTGACTTGACATTCTTTCCTATTTTATCACAGGGGAATGTGCTTGTAGCTATCCTTTCGAACTACATGGTGGATATGGATTGGCTACTTTCTGGTGAGTTCTATCATTTTTGCCTTTTCGTTTGTTCTTTTTTCTTATTTTGTTAACATTGTCTATTTCTCCTTTTATTATGTGCTTCGACGTCTTTGGTCGTTCAATGATGTGGTTCCCTAACTTACCAATTCTCTCCAAGTTTACTATGCTATTGCTGATGCAACTATCCAGTCTTTTTCTTTTCAGACTTTTCTGGTTGTAATTTTCACTTGTTAACATTGCGTCAAAGAACATTTGCATGCAGTCTTATAAATGTCTCTCTTGCATGTATCATATATGCACTGCTTATTTGTGGATTGCCATTGTTTGCTAGATACTCTATATAAGTTTATTTTCTTTTATGAACTAAGTTAATCTTTTTCTGTCTGAAGACTGGTTTCCTGGTCCTTTCTAATGCAGCATGTCCTAATCTTAAACGGATTCCTAATGTTCTCGTCGTTCATGGAGAAGGTGATGGTTCCATGGAGTGCATGAAGGTAAAAAAAAATTAAGTTATGAGAATTTGATGTTGTTGGAGCTTCTCTTAGATTAAAGGGATAATTACATTTTTGGACCACTCAAGAAAATAATAGCCAGCAAATGTATAGGTTTTGTATATTAAGTATAAATATACATATAATAATAATATACATATTGTATATTAAGTATAAATATGCATATAATAATATACATATTGTATACATAAACATACCTATAATATACATAATCAATGTATGTTAAGTATAAATATATATATAATAATAACAAACATATTGTATATATAAACATACATATAATATACATAATCAATGTATATGTTCTGTATATTTTGGCTAGCGCCCGTAATTCATTTTGGCCAACGGGCCAAAAATGAAAAAAAAGCCGTAGATTAAATTGCTACTTTGTTGTCTTCTTCCTTTACAGAGAAGCAAGCCTGCGAATTGGATTCTGCACAAACCTTCTTTACCTATTGCATATGGAACACACCATTCAAAAGCAATGCTTCTTGTCTATCCAACAGGGGTTAGAGTTATTGTACATACTGCAAACTTGATCTATGTTGATTGGAATAACAAAAGCCAGGGATTGTGGATGCAAGATTTCCCCTGGAAGGATCAAAACAATTTGAGCAAGGATGGTGGATTTGAAAATGATTTGGTTGATTATCTAAGCGCGTTAAAGGTACAGATGAACTCGAACCCAAAACGAAGAACAACTTTCCATTGCATCGAACAACTTTTGATATTTTAAAATTTTACCCCTCCTTCCCAATTTATGTGACACTCTTTCCTTATTAGTCATTCTTTTTTAGAGTGACACCTTTTTATATTTAGTAAGTAACAATTTAACTTTAAAATGCCTATTTTACCCTTAATGAGATGATTTATACCCACACAAATATCTATGGCTTATTTTAGACCACAAGTTCCAAAAGTCTTTCTTTCATCCTTAAACTCCGTGCCAGTCAAATACCGTCACATAAATTTGGATGGAGGGAGTATTTAATTTGAATGCATCTAAAGTAGCTAAGTTTTAGCCATTTTCCTCACACTTGATACAATACGTTGAAACTATCACCATCATGTTTCTGCACTTGATTTGTAGATTTTGTTTTTGATTGACAGACTAACATTGAAGAAACATTATTGGCTTCTCATTAGTTGCCAATCTTCATACTCACAAAAATAGACATAAAAGAGGACGGTGTGAGAATTAAACAACTGTACTCTTATATAAAGCACCTTCCGGCAGCAATCTAACATTGAAGACATATCATTGACTTTTCATTTGTTTGCTAATCTTCATGCTCACCAAAACGACAGGCTTACAAAAAGGAACGTGTGAGAATTAACACTCTGTTCAATATTGTCTTATCATTTATACAACTTTTTGTGCAAATTGCAATAACTGAGTCACCATTATACTACTATTATTTTCTAACCTCAACGAACTACATCCCTTTGTGAAGCTTGTTCCAAGAAACCGTATAGAGGGAAGTGTGAACTGCATTTAGTGTTTTCCCTTTTTATGAATTCACCCTCCTTATCGGAGTATTTCCTTATTCCTTGAACATGTTTGATTCTGTTAAATTTTTTGCAGTGGCCGGAATTTACTGCTAATATACCAGCCTTTGGAAGCTGCAAGATCAATTCCTTGTTCTTCAAGAAATTTGATTACAGTAGTGCATCGGTATTTTCTCATTTCTTTTACTGTAAAAATCTTTTGTTTCCCAAGCTGAAACCCTATATCCTTTGTGCACACATTTTATGTGATGATTCAGTAATTAGACAATGTGGTGCCTGGGATTTTACGGACTCCGAGGACATAATATTCATTTCTTTCTGTCAGCTCTGTTCTCATTTACAGCTCAGATGCAGCTGTCACCACTAAAAATGAAAAAAAGAAAGGAAGCAATAAAAAGCAAAATAGAGATGACAAACATGGCGTTTTCATCATCACGTTTTGAAACCAATGTGTCTAAAGCCCGCGGGGTGACACATGGTTGTACTGGTCAGCTTTGGGCTGGAGATTGACGATTGACTGAGCGTGCTTTTTTGTTTGGTGAAAATGTTTGCTTGCACATGTGTGAGAATAAGAAGGAAGGTCTGTATAACTGGGTACCTATGTTGCTACGGCTTTTCAAAAATAACCCGGATGCGTGTCGGATCCTCCAAAAGTAGTGCATTTTTGGAGTGTCCGGGCGACATAGCTGGGTATTATGCCCTCTTTCACTATTAATCATGGTGGCTGATTCTGCGTTTAAGATTTGTTGAGAATATAATTAAGTAATAAAATGTGGGCACTCTCTAACAACTTAAGCTTTTAGATGGGATGGTCACACACTTCTACATGATATTAGAGTAGGCAGAGGTCCTGGGATCGAATATGTCTGCCACCCATTATCAAAATGCATTTCCACGTGCTTGGCCCATGAAAAAAGAATCAGGCCCTCAAGTGCGGGGGCATGTTGAGAATATAATTAAGTAATAAAATGGGTGGTCTCTCTAATAGCTGAAGCATTTATATGAAATGGTCACAATCTTATACCACTTGTATCCATGTGGGGGCGGAGGTGAACAAGAAGTATAAATTGTTGCTTGGAATTTTAGAAAATTAGTGTGTGTGTGGGGGGGGGGGGGGGGGGGGGGGACTGTTTGCACCATTTAAGGTGCAATGTGATAACATGGCCTTGTCATTTCTCAAATTCCAGGTCAGGCTAATTGCATCAGTGCCAGGATATCATTCAGGTCCTAGTTTAAGGAAGTGGGGACATATGAAGTTACGTACTGTTCTTCAGGAATGTACATTTAGCAAAGAATTTCAGAAGTCTCCTCTTATTTACCAGGTATCCGTATCATTTTTGAGTTCCATTAGATGTTTCTTAGTTATGCCTGCATTATCAAATATCATTATATGTGTGTTCGTTCTACAATTTCACATTATGTGATACATCAATTGCCTCCTGCAGTTCTCCTCCCTAGGCTCTTTGGATGAGAAATGGATGACGGAGTTGGCCTCTTCAATGTCGGCTGGAGTTTCAGACGATAAAAAACCTCTGGGCATTGGAGAGCCAATGATAGTATGGCCCAATGTAGAAGATGTTAGATGTTCTTTGGAGGTAATATTGCACAAGTCCTGTTAGACTATTAGTGGCATCAACAACTGACTGTGGATGTCAAACATAAGTTATAGTATTAGTGCCCCTTTTGTTCATTTGGTTTCTTGATATCTTGAGAATCCTCTCCTCTGCTATAGAGCATAATCTGCAGCTATTAGTGTCTTGGACTTAAAACAATACCTTAAAAAACCTATCTTTTTTATTCAATTGAAAATTGCAATTCATGTGATTGAAATACCTGACAAGTTAAAGTGAAATTTATAGTGTATGCTGTCATTTGCTTGCTATTTTAGATGCTTGCTGATCTTCATTAGTGAAATCCAACTCCTCTTTTCATTTACTGATTATGAATTTTAGTGCATCTTGCTTCATCTTCTAGGGATATGCAGCTGGAAATGCCGTTCCCAGCCCATTAAAGAACGTGGAGAAAGAATTTCTGAAGAAGTATTGGGCTAGATGGAAAGCTAGCCACACTGGTCGCTGGTATAGTATCCTTATAAAGTTTTGAATTTCCTAAATGTTAGTTTCACTACAATATTCTGGAATCCTTTGAAATCTTGTGCATTAAATTCCTAAACCTATGGATGCATCTTTTAAAGCTTTTGCCTCTAGAGTTTTCCAATAGGTGTGGACTATAAGTAATCACTTATGTGTCAGAATCATAGAAAATCACGCATAGTCATGTTAAGTAATTGCATGCAGTTGCTACTTTTATCCTACTTCGGCTGTATGCTTTGCGGAATAAATTGCGACGCAACTATTATAATTGATACAATATATCTTGTAAAATGATGTGGTAACTGTCTTAGCATTACTGATATTATGATGAATACCCTAAACTGGTCAAGTTTAACTGCTGATGAATCTAGAGGCATAATCATGATTTTAGCTTTGTTTTCATTGATTTTCTGGCACTTACTGTTTGTTCTTCAAATGCTTCAGTCGTGCAATGCCTCATATTAAGACGTTTCTACGTTACAACGGTCAATCATTAGCGTAAGACTCTTGAGACTATGCGTGGAGATTTGATTTTCCTACTATATTTCTATGTTGCATGATTGCTTTTGTTAATATCTGTTTTCTTTCTCTGATAAAACAGGTGGTTATTGCTTACTTCGTCAAACCTCAGCAAAGCTGCCTGGGGCAGTCTTCAGAAAAATAATTCTCAGTTGATGATTCGTTCCTACGAGGTATTTTTGTTCCGAGAAACAAACTCACATAGAAACTGATGATCCTGGTGAAAAGATCCAAATATGCACCTGAACTATCTACTATTGCTTACTTTTGCCTTCCGTTGCACTTTGCAAAAAAAATGCACCAGTTACACTTTGCCAACAAAAATGCACTTGCCATTATGATTTTAGACCAGTTGTGCCCCTTTTTTACTAACAGGCAACAGCCCTCTGCATGTCCATTTTAATCACTCCTGCTATCAACCACTGCCACATATGCAGACACGTGGATTAACCCCCCCTTTACCCATTTTCCAAAAGCTGAATCAATTGAGCTTCCAGAAAATGACAACTTTTAATGTTTTGATAAAACTTTACCTTGTCAAAAAAAAAAAAACATGACAACTGCTATTGTAATTTATTTCTGTCCTTGGCAGCTAGGGGTTCTCTTTTTACCAACTTCTGTTAAGCGTGGATGCGGATTTTCTTGTACAAATAATGGTTATCCATCAGAGGTGTGACTATCATCTAGGTTTTTCGGTTAAGTTTATGCTTTATTAGCTTGATATGTATCATCCGGTCTTTATTTCTTTGGATTTACAGGACGAAACTAGCGTACACGAAGGGAAAAAAATAAAGCTGGCAACTCTTGCTTGGCAAGGAAAGGGAAATGATGATGATTCTGAAGTAATCAAGTTGCCAGTGCCTTATGAGCTTCCTCCAAAACCATATTCCCCTGAAGGTCTTAGCTCTATATCTATATTAGATTCCTTTTATAGCAGACCTCTCTATAACAGCTAGAACTGGCAAAATGGTAAAAACAAAACAAGTAACCATCCAATCCGACCCGTTAAATATGAGTTGGATAATTGACCATTTAAAAATGGATCAAATATGGATATTATCCATATTATCCACTAAAAATGGATATTCAGATGGATAATATGAAATTCATATTATCAATACCCATTTGTGTGCATGTTATTTTTCATGAGTTCTTGTTTTCTGGGAGCCTAAGCGTATACTTGACTATTCCTGAAATAATGGATAATATGGATTATTATCCGCCGGTTAACCCATTTTTTATCTGTGTTAAATATGGGTGGGTTTGATATGTTATCCATTTTTGCTTATAACCTGTTTTGGACCCGCTCATATCCGATCCGACCCACCCGTTTGCAACTCCTAATAACAACCATCCTCTATAACAAATTTCACTATAATGGTCATGTTTTCTTTAAAACCAATGTTATGTTATATTATATGTTCTGTATAACAGCATTTCGCTATAGCAGCCAAAAAATATTCAGACAAATGATGTTATAGAGAGGTTTGACTGTGCATTGCTCTCAGATTTCATCAAGTTCACTTCATATTTTGTTAAATGCAGATATTCCTTGGTCATGGGATCGTCAATATACCAAGAAAGACGTTTACGGCCAAGTTTGGCCAAGGCAAGTAAACCTATAAACCAACCAATGCTCTTGATATTCTCAATGATGGGATTGATATGTTAGGTGAAGCATAAATGAACGATTAACGCTAGATTAGAGTCCTTGGTTCTGTATATATTCTTAGGCATGAAAATTTGGAATGTTGGTAACATTTATGAGCTGGTTTTCCATATAAATTGATGATTTTTTCATCCGTTAACATTTGATTAGAGTCTTTGCTTCTGTATATATTCTTAGGCATGAATCTCTTTATGTTACTAGAGTACCATTTATCAGCTGGTTTTCCATGTACAGTTGATATGTTTTTCCCAGCTTGCCTCGTCTTTTAGAGACTATTACCAACATGATTTACAGTCCTTGAAGTATTAGAGTCGGAGCAGGATTTTAATTTTATGGGTTCTGGATTTTAGAACGACGACTTTAAGTGTTAATAAGTGGGTTCTAAATTTAATATTGATACATATTTATTAAATTACTTAATACAAATATATTGTTTGAGCAAAGCTACTGAGTTCAATCGAACTCATTTATGGATTTCTACCTATGCTACTGTGTACTAACAGATAGTCATTTATGAGGTCATTATAGGTAAATTTTTGTGATAAATATTAATTGGTTACCTAATAAAAATGATAGACCAACTTGCTACTACGTATTCATATTTACTAACTTTGAATTTGTTTTTATGGTAACCTGGGAGCTAAGCAAACTACGTGTATCATCTTTTAGTTTGATGCTTCTTCGAAAGCTTGAAACTTGAAAGTGATAAGACCCGAACAGTTGAACACATACATTTTTTTGTTAATCCGGCAACACTTATAAACTATTTAGTAAGATAAGCATAATGAAAACAGTACTAAGTCAGGCAGAGTTTGTGAACAACTGGTACCAAAATTATGTCCCGTCCGACATAAATTGTGAACAAGATAATTTTGTCAATTAGCAAGACTTATGAACAATTTAACATGATAGGTAAAATGAAGATTGTGCAAATTTTATAACTCGTCTGACATAACTTGTGAAACCTTAATTTTCATTCTTTCGCTCGGTGTAATTTGTGAAAGTTACGACCCCTGATATTTTTTTGCAAAAAAATCTTTAAAGGGGAATGACATATAAACAACCTTAAATAATTGTATTCACTTTTCCTCCAAACGGTTATTAAGTGATATGAATCTAAATTAGATATATAATTAAATTTTAAATATTAGATGATTAAATCGAAATAAGAAGGAAAAAAACAGAGAGAATAATAGCATTGAGGTTGGCCACCATACTCGGGTCCTAATATCCGGTAATAACTGAAAGATAAACTTTTCACCAGAGATTCCCAAAAAAAGAACAAGAGTCCAAGTGTGTGGATCAATCTAAAAGTTGCAATTTGTCAGTTTTTTTATATCTCTCACTATATAAATAACCTTCTCTCTCTGCTCTCATTTCATCTTTTGTACATTTCATTCAAATACAAAATTCTCAACATTTCCGATTTCATCTCTCCACCACCCACCCCTATTCCTGTTTCTTCTTCTGGGTCAGGTAAATTCTCCTGTTTTTTTCTTCTTCTTTAGCTACTATTCTTTAATGTAATTCTTGCTGTTCAGAGTTTGATATAATATCAAAATGCATCACATTGTTGCATATTATTTCATAATGTATCGTATTGTATTGTATTCTTTTATATTGTATTGGAAATATAACATTGGATAGATTGTATCATTTTTCGTCGTTTTATAATGCCACACACCAGTAATTTGAAGGATAAACTTATACTAATATTGTTGAAAATTTACTAATGTGGAATTAAGTTTATCCCACTAGTTATGACTCGAACAATTGGGGCCCCACACGTCGGAAACGTCGTTTCCACACACGTGCACACATAGTGCCAAGTATCGCAAATTTCATTAGTGAAATAGATATTAGTACGTAAGTAATACATTTGAGACATAGAATGATGAACGGTTATTGGCCAAATGACAAGTATTCCACGTTGGTAAACGAAGGAAGAAGTGTAAGATGAAACGAGTCGGAAATCGCTACGGAGCCGTGAAGGGCGCGGCACAACACCGTCGGAGCCGCGGCGCTAAATGGTGGTTTGGGCTACTGGAGCCGAGGCGCCGCGGCTCTAATTCGCAGAGCCGCGGCGCTTCGGAGGCAGAATGCTACAACGGGAAGAACTTTTGGGCTGGTTTTGGAGCATTGAATCTCCATTATTTGGCACATGAAGTCAGTCATTATTTGGCTGAATGTAACCCCTCAATAAGTGTCATTACATGGCTATTGAAGGTCATTAGTTGGCTAGTTGAGGGGTCATCTCCTTGCACTATAAATTGAGGCCTTTGGCTCAATTGTTCAAGATACTTAGAATTTTTTCTGAAATCTTCTTCTTCCTCTCTAGCAAGTTTTCTTTATTCAAAGTTCTTCAAGAGTAACACTTGAGTTTCCTTTGCTCATTTGTTAAGTTGTTGTTGTATCTTGGGAGACTATTGCCCGATAACGTAAAAGGAGATATACAGGGCAATCTTGTCTTAAAGACAGAGTGTCATCACTCGACTCAGCAAATCACAAGGAGTTTGTATCGTTCTTGATTCCAGTTTGTTGTAATCTTTAGTTTATCCTTTCTAGCAAACTGTAATATTTACTTACTTCCCGTTTTCCGCAATTGTTGTAACCCACAAATATTACTAAGAAAAAGTATGATGCAAGTATAGATAATAAGTAAAGGCGAGAATGAGAAGAAAAAAAAAGGCCGAATAACGAGATCACACCAAATCGATCGTTACATAAAATGAAAATTTTCATCAATACATAACAATGGATTTAACAATACAATACAATAAAATATAAGTAACAATACGATAATACATTCGGTGACAACCATCCAAACAAGCTGTTAGTCATTCCAACTGATTTCTTGATTTATTGTTTGATACCTGAATTGTGATTTTGGTTATTGCATAGTAGTATTTGTTTTGTTTCATCTCTTTGGTCAGTATTCAGAAAAAAAGAAGAAATTAAATTCATGTATCTGATGAAAGTCTGAATCTTTTTTCGCACCTAAATTTATTTCTGGTGGAACAGATTGTACCTAATCAGGCTTGTTTATGTGTGTGTTGGACGTTAATCTGTTCTTGATTTGACATTTTGAAGAAATAGAGAAACAGAAAAGGACTATCTTTTATAACCATGAAGAGGAAAAACAATCAATCAATCAAACTAGGCTTCAATTACAAACTAGTTGGGATTCGACAAAGTGGGAGAAGAAAAAGGGTAGCAAATGATCGATTTACCAACAACAACAACACCCAGTGAAAATCCCACAACGTGGTGTCTGGGGAGTGTAGGGTGTACGCAGACCTTACCTCTATCTTGAGAAGTAGAGCGGTTGTTTCCGAAAAACCCTCGGCTCAAGACAAAACCTAAGCACAGGTAGAGCAAGAAAAACGATCAGACCCAGGCAGAAAATTTAAGTATGAAAATGCTGAAAATGTTGGTATCAAAAGCGAATGGGACATGCCAACGCATTTTGAAAAGGAAAGGAACTAACATAGATACATAAGCTAAACACAGTACACTAAAGAACACCCAGCAGCAGAAATCGCACACTACTATACAACAATACTGCGCCTACTAGTATGGTAAGCTAAGCGGACCCACAATAATCGCACTACACTACCAGTCTGTACGCGTAAGTAGTACTACACTCGACTACCTACTAACCTTCTACCCTAATCTGTGTCCTCCACAACCCCCTATCTAAGGTCATGTCCTCAATAAGTTACACCTTCGTCATATCCCTTCTAATCACCTCTCCCCAATGCTTCTTCGGCCTACCTCTACCTCTACCTCTCCTAAACCCGTCCATAGCCAACCTCGCTTCCCGCATCTTGTCCTCCACCGAGGCCACTCCCGCTCTGCCCCAGATATCATCATTTCTAATCTTGTCCCTCCTTGTATGCCCACACATCCACCTCAGCATCCTTATCTCCGCCACTTTCATCGTTTGGATGTGCGAATTCTTGACTGGCCAACACTCCGCCCATACAACATCGTCGGTCTAACCACCACTTTATAGAACTTGCCTTTAATTTTTCGTGGCACCCTTTTATCTCATGAGACTCCAGATGCAAGCCTCTATTTCAGTCACCCCACCCCAATACTATGTGTGATATCGTCATCAATCTCTCCATTCCCTTGGATAATAGACCCGAGGTACTTGAAGCTTCCTTTCTTCGGAATAACCTGGGTACTAAGTCCCATCTCCACGCCTGTCTCCAAGTCATTCCCGTTACTAAAATTGCACTCCAAGTATTCTGTCTTGGTCCTACTCAGCCTAAACCTCTTAGACTCCAGAGCATGTTTCTAGACCTCCAGCTTCGTGTTCAACCCGCTGCGGGTCTCATCAATCAGGACTATATAGTCCGCGAATAACATACACCATGGCACCTCCCCTTGGATTTGTCGCGTCAGTCCATCCATCACCAACGCAAATAAGAATGGACTAAGAGCTGAACCTTGGTGCAACCCCATCATCACTGGGAAATGCTCTGAGTCCCCTTCTACTGTCTGTACCCTAGTCTTGACTCCATCATACATATCCTTGATCGCTCTAGTGTACGCCACAAGTACTCATCTAACCTCCAAACATCTCTAGAGAACCTCCCTAGGAACTTTGTCGTATGCCTTCTCGAGGTCGATGAAAACCATATGTAAGTCTCTCTTCCTCTCCCTATTTTGCTCCATCAACCTCCCAATATGATGAATGGCTTATGTAGTCGAACGCCCCGGCATGAATCCAAACTAGTTCTCGGACATAGACACGCCTCTTCTCACCCTCATCTCCACGATCCTTTCCCAAACTTTCATAGTGTGGCTTAGCAGCTTGATTTACCATTTAGAACATTAACCCAGGAAAGACGAATATTGTGGTGTTCTAATAGCAGTAACAGATCAAACAAGAATGTGATGAGAAAAATTAGCTGACAAAAGAAAAGGAGAACTTTTTGAACTTCGATGCCTAGCATCCGTCCCCGGATACCAAGGATTAGTGTTGATCTGGTATCTCGGAAACTGCCATTAAGGAACAAAAGCGTGTGATTCTACTACTTATAGGTTGAATGTGCTTAATCAGAGTTCCCATGACCAAACAAATCAATCAATAAATGACGGACTAAACAAGCAATTATCTCTTTCATCAAATAACCAAACCTTTTTCTGCTAATATTAGTCTGTTAGTATATCCACGAGCTTGCAAGTGAATTACATTCTTTTTTTTTTTTTCATTTCAGCTGGAATTTTGCATTCAAGGTTGTTCTCCGTACTTCTGAAAGCTAGGTTCATGTCTGAGCTCGATATCCAAATCCCTACCACTTTTGGTATGTTGTATTTTATGCTGCTCGGACCCTCCAAAAATGTTGCACCCGTGTCGTATCTTCTAAAAATACAGACCTTTTAGATGGTCCGACACACACGTAGCAGTATTTTTGGAGGGACCAAGCAACATAGGTTGTATCTATTAGTTGTTATTTTTATGGCCTTATCAGTGGCTTTCCCTCAGTTCCAGCTACTTCTTGCTAGCAATTTCTCTTCTTCGCTTAGAAAGCACATATATTGCTGATGCAATTTAGTTGTGCTAGTCTATATAATCCTCCCTTATGCAGCCACTAAAAACAGTTTATTTCTCTCTTTTTCCACTAATATTCTTGACAACTGATTTGAGTAACATTGTTTTGTGCCTTGTATGGCGTGGACAGATCCGTTCGCTGATGCAAATGCTCAGAACTCAGGCGCAGGTGCGAAAGAATATGTGCATATTCGAGTTCAGCAGCGAAATGGCAGGAAAAGTCTGACTACCGTCCAAGGCCTGAAGAAAGAATTCAGCTACAACAAGATTCTGAAGGACCTCAAGAAGGAGTTCTGCTGCAATGGTACCGTTGTGCAAGATCCAGAACTCGGCCAGGTGAATAACTGAATGCTAGTCTTTCTTTCTCCTCTTTGGAACAAAGGACTTATGGAAGCCGACTCTCGTTCTTTGTACCAACCTATGACCAAATAAAAATGAGTTTTGCACTCTTTTCCACATACACTGGGAGAAAAGGTTACAATAGTAATTCTCTCCCCGACTGGAGAGCCTCTGGGGCAAGGAGGCAATACGATAAATTCAGAGGCAGATCCAAGATTTGAACTTTATGAGTACAAGTTCAGGATTCTTCCACAACTCACTTGATCTACTGGGTTTGAATTCAATTATTTATACTTATTTAGTGAATTTTTTAACCCGTACTCAGGGTTTGAACCACAGCTTACACTCTACATACGCCCCTGGAACCCTTGTAGCTTGTTTTCCTCTACTGATTGTTTCATTCACACAGGTTATCCAACTTCAAGGCGATCAGCGAAAGAACGTGTCAACCTTTCTCGTACAGGTTTTCATCCTCTGCCTGTTGCGCTTGACATTTGATATACAGTCAGACCTCTCTATAACAACATTTCTCTATAACAACCATTTTTTCTGTGGAACCGATATATCTTTCATATTATGTTATATTATATGTTCTCTATAACAACATTTCGCTATAGCAACTAAAAGTATCAGAACAAACAGCGTTGTTGTAGAGAGGTCTGACCGTACATAATCTAAGCACGGTTTTAGTAAACATTGATTTCTCGGGTTTTTGTGATTTTAGGCTGGCATTGTGAAGAAGGAAAACATCAAGATTCATGGTTTCTAAACACAAACAAAGGAAGGGGATTGATTCTAGTTTGATTGCAACTTCCAATTTGTTTGACATCAAGCACTACGAGCAACGGTTTCTGAGTTTAACACATTCATTTTCGGTATAGCAGAAGCTGGTATATTAGTAGCTTGTTGATGTGCATATTGATCAGTATATCAAAAGTTATCTGGCGGTTGTATGATATGCTGCTAATTTTTCTGAATCCCCAATGGAGGTGGAGGATCTGCCCAAAAGTTTATCACATTATATTCTATTTTGGATGAGCATTATATGTGTCATTCTGTATATAATTTACTATCAATATTCAACAATTGCTTATTTCATGAGCTTTTTGTTTGTGTTTAATGTAGTATATTTGCAAATTGGTTTGTTCATATTACATGGAATTGTATGCTCCATCTTATGATTCTAGTGCAAAGGGTGGTATAGGGATTTACAGGGACCAAATTTCGTATAGCTCTTTTTCAAAAAAGTTCTTTTGGTGACGAGCCGTGGAAATAACTCCTTGTAAAAATGCTGGATAACGCTGCGTACAATAGGCTCATGTGGTCCGGCCCTTCCCCCGACCCACGCATAGCGGGAGCTTAGTGCACCGGACTGTCATTTTTTTTCTTTTGATGAGTAGCAGTTTGTATTTAACTAATCAATTTGAATAAAATCTATAGACGCACGTCACGAATTTAAATCCTGCTTTGAATAAAGTCTATATTAAGTGGTGAAGAGTAGACTGTCTATCTATTATCACCAAAATTCAAATTATTTTTTTTAACTTTCCAAATAAAGGAATTCAACAACCCCTGGTGCAGTTTAATTACTATTTTAATCTTTAAGGGGAAGGCTCTTCATCACCTACCATTCAACAGTCAGCGCCTTCATCTCCTGAACATTTGTGCTGTTTACTTACTACTTATCCAACAACACTGTGGAAGCTAGTGGTAACTTGAAGTGCACAAAGGAATTACAAAAAAAAAAAAAAGTATTATCTCAAATTTATGTGATATACATTTTCTTTTTAATTTGTTTACTAAAATGATGCATTTCTAAATTTAAAAATAATTTTAACTTCAAACCTTTTATGTTACCTTTAATAAGATGTTTTATAGGCACAAAATATTTATTACTTATTAGTCACAAGTTTTGAATTTTTTTATATCTTTAATAAACTTTGTGTCAGACCAAAGTATATCATATAATTTGATTTGAGACAGAGGAAGTAAGTTAAAAGGACTACTTAGCCTGACTTATTATTTAAAGTTGATCTAACTTATAATTAACAGTACTCTCTTGCACCAAAAAAAAAACATTACTCTCATTCTCTACTAGTATTAGTCTTCTTCCCATCTTTAATATGGCAGATTCAGAAATACGTTCTTTCTCTGATTATAGTCCTGATGATTCTCAAGGTATCCACTAATCACCTCTAATTCATGCTTTGATTTTTTTTTTTTTGATGTTTATTGTTTTGTAATGTTATTCTGAACAAGTTGAGGTCGGTTATATGAATTTTCACTATTCATGTAGTTGTGGATATTTGTTGATCAGGAAAAGTATTGAAAGAAGCTGAAACTGAATTCTCTGAAGATGAAGAAGCGCTGATAATCAGGATGTTCAATTTGCTTGGCGAGAGGTTTATCTTTTTTATTACTCTTTCTGTTTTATTTTATGTCACATTTTTTTAGAATTTGTTTGGATTAGCTTATTAAAAGAAACTGATATGTATTGAATATTTAAAAATATTTTTAGTGATGAAACTGATTTTTAGAAATAAATTAGTTACATGTTGAAAATGATAATAAACATATATTTGATAGAATGTGATGCTAAGTAGATAAAATTGTTGTAAAAAATTTGATCAAACCAAAAATTGCTTATAAGATGAAAAGCTCTTTAATTTTAAACTTCTCATTTTAAGAATATATTTTTATACCTGGAGAAATGTTATGTAACATATGTAGGGTTTTGTTGGGTTTAAAACACATAAGTAAGGCATATTGGAAGTTTAAAATTTTGATCTTACTTACTCCAACAATTTCTTCTGGTATGGTTATATGACAATCAAAAACCTGTAACATAAAAACATGAACACTTACATGTTAATAAATCTGGAGTCTTTACTTTAGGGATTACACGCGACTGTCCCTTCGACTGCAAGCATTATGCTATGATGTATTTCTCTATCAAGAAAGCCAGGAAATCTTAACAGAGGTTTGAGAGAGTTTCGTCCTAGACTTTAAGTCTGGAATTAGTTTATACAATTGGTGTGTCTTAATCAACAATGGGAGTGCTTTATTTATAGTTAAAATTAGGTCACAAATCAGATTAGGGTTGGGCTCTAAGCCTGGCCTAAAAACCGAGGTACAATGGGCTAGTCTGACTGGGCCCACTGTCGAGTCGGCGCGCAGCGCAGCCTAGCAGGCGCCGCGGCGCCTTACGTAAAGTTATGTTTTCCGTTTTCATTTAATATATATATTCAGCACATTAAATCCAAAATCTAATTTTGATTTAATTAAATAATTTACATCTAATAGAAATTATCTCATAGTCATTATCAATTTAAATATCTCGATCCCAAATCGAATATTTAATACTTTCTCAATACACCCTTAGATCGAAGAGACAATCGACATAGTGTGACCCTATAGGCCTTCATATATCGACACTAATCCAATTAAGGTCCATACGGAACTCCTAGATTGCGCCGTACGACGAACTCAATATATGAAGTACGTTTACATGAATCCAGGAAACATAACATTTATGTGAGATGATAAATTTCTTTCATTCACGACACACTCGATCAAGCTTAGGATTTGCCATGTGTCTATCCAAATGGCTTGATCACTTTATCTCATCTATATTAGTAGACAACTAGACCATATTCTAAATATGTCTCTTGCATTGGCCAATGACTTGGTCGACCTAATATCACTGAGAAGTTGAGTGCTCTCTCGAATTTCCAATCGAGGAATGAATCCTATTCTTAGCTCAATTACCACCATAATTCACAAAAACACAAGCCGTGTCTTATCCTATAAGGAGTTTAAGCTTAGAACAGGGTCAAAGTACATTACTCTGTAAACAAGGTGCGTATGGACCTCAAGTCAAAGGACCTTTATATCCCACACGCTGATAACACTCTAGACATGTCTAACAAATAGTTTATCAGCAGGGTATACTAATACTTTTCAAAAGTATCCATGTGTCCATCACTAGTAACCATTACTAGTAGCAAGTGCGACATACTACATTCTCTAAGAATGTGATGCAAACCACATGTCGACTTATAATATATCATTGATATCCCATTCTCGATGATCATTTGTCGAGGCTATTTTAGAGTTACGCTCTATCACCAATATCTCACTCTATTAATGACAACGTAAGCTCAAGGGATGCACATTAATGAATAATTACAATCAATCAAATAATAATTCAATAATCGCAAATGCCATAAATATTAATCTTATTAATAATACGAATGTGTTCAAGTACATTTGTCTCTAATAATGATTGTCTCTAGGACATACATACTTTCAACATAGTATTTAAGAACACAAGTTTAACTTTAGAGGAATTTTTAATATGTGACAAAATTATACTCCTTTCCTTTCCATTTATGTGCGATGTTTTATTGGACACAAAGTTTTTAAAGGAACGAAAGACTTTTGAAATTTATTGTATAAAATATATAGATATTTGTGTTGCTATAAATTATCTTATTAAGAATAAAATGAGAACAGAAAGCAATACTTCTTTTTTGTTTTAACAACGACAAATCAAATGCCGTCATATAAAATGAAACAAAATGACTAGTTGTTTAGTTGTGATTGATGGGTGTCATTTTTTATTTTCTTTAACCAGGTGGTCTCTTATTGCCGGAAGAATTCCAGGAAGAACTGCAGAAGAGATTGTGAAGTATTGGAACAGTAGATCTTCAACCAGTCAATAATTATGTCAAAAATTAATACTTTTACGCCTCTATGGAAGAGATTGTGAAGTATTGTGATATGATTGAGTTCTTTCAAAGCAACACATTTTCAGTATTCTGAAATGTTCATTTGTCTTTCTTCCATGAGTCCTAAGCTAATATGAATAAACTTTAGTTTTCCTTTCTTTAGTGCCTCAGTTTTATTTATTAAGTTGGAGATATTTGATATTCGAAATTCAATAATTTAACTAATTCGGATTAGCGCTAAATAAGCTTACTAAATGAGTAAATCAAATTCTTCATTTTCAAGATGCCAATTTCGAATTTTTTTATTAACGGTATGAAGAGATCCCAACACAAGCAATTCCATTCCTTGTGCTTACTCTTGGAGTGTAATATCACCGACTTCAATTCATTTTATCTAACACTATTTTCTTATTAATCTTTAAAAAGAAGAGTGAGTAACACATTTTTTGTATTTGGAAGCTATTTAACTTTAAATTTTCTACTTTATGTTTAATGACATATTTTTACCGTCGTAAAAATCTCTAAAAGAGAATAATCCATTGATGATTTCATTAATGTAATTAGCTTATATACATGATATACAATAGTCATTCTAGGTTATAAATACGAAAATCAAATAAACACATAACTAATACAAAAGATTGTTACAATAATTAAAGATATACAAAATCACTAATTATATCAAAAGAATATATTTGCATATATTCTATCACACCCCCGTAGTCGTAGCGGGCGGTTGGCGTACGCTGAGACTGTCTCGAAAATCCTCAAACAGAACCAAGGGAAGACCCTTAGTAAAGATGTCAGTGATCCGATAATGTGACGGGACATGCAGGACACGTACTTGTCCACGAGCAACCTTTTCGCGAACAAAGTGAATATTCATCTCGATATGTTTAGTGCGCTGATGTTGTACAGGATTCCCCGAGAGATATATCGCACTAACATTATTGCAGTAGACCAATATAGCTTCCCGAATTGGAAAATGAAGCTCTAAGAGGAGGTTACACAACCAACGGGACTCATACACCACATTGGTAACCCCTCGATATTCGGCCTCCGCGCTAGAGCGTGACAACGTATCCTGGCGTTTAGCCGACCAAGAGACCAAGTTATCACCAAGAAACACACAATAGCCAAATGTCAAACGCTTGGTATCTAGACATCCACCCCATCAGCATTTGTATACGAAATGAGAATAAATACCGATGAAGGATATATGTGTAAGCCATGATCAAGAGTACCCTGAATGTAGCGCACAATGCGTTTGAGAGCGTGCATGTGCTCTTCCCTCGGATCATGCATGAATAAACACACTTACTGAACTGCATAAGTAATATTGGGTCTCGTGAACGTGAGATATTGAAGAGCCCCTGCAAGACTACGATAGTGGGAGGGATCCTCATATGGTGTGCTAGAAGTAGCACTCAGCTTCGGTTTAATGTCGACTTACAAGCTGACATGCCAGCTCGTTCAATGATCTCCGCTACATACTTCATCTAAGATAGAAATAGATCACATGCATGATGAGTGACAATTATATCCAAAAAATAACTCAATGGTCCCAAGTCTTTCATAGCAAATTCTAAGCTGAGAAGAGATATGATAGACTTGCGAAGTTCATCAGAGGAAGCAGTCAATATAATATCATCAATATATAACAGAATGTAGGCTATAGAAGTACCGTGACGGTATAAGAATAGAGAATGATCAGACTTGTTGTGAGAAAACCCAAGAATAGACACATAATTTGCAAATCTTTTGTACCAGGCCCGAGGAGCCTGTTTTAGCCCATACAAAGATTTTTTCAGCAAGTACACATGATTAGGATGAGCGGGGTCCCTGAAACCCAAGGGATAATGCATGTATATTGTTTCCTTGAGTTCTCCGTGTAAGAACGCATTTTTCACGTCCAATTGATGAATGAGTCATGCTTTTGAGAGAGAACAATACAAATAGTTTTCGGTTTGACCACCGGACTAAATGTCTCCCCACAATCCACGTCAACCTGTTGAGTTTTTCCATCACCTACAAGACGGGCCTTATACCTCTCAAAACAACCATCCGATTTTTCTTTATGAGTAAAAATCCACATAGAACGAATCACATTAACACCAGGTGAACGGGGCACCAACTCTCACGTCTTATTTTCAATAAGAGCATTATATTCATCGTCCATAGCCATTTTTCAATTCGGGTCACGAAGGACATACACGGGGTTACGTGGTAAAGGATATTTAGTACCATTAGAGTTGATATTAAATTGTCGCTTTGGTATAAAAATAACTCATTGTCTGCGAGTAACGACCCATGGTCCCAAAATTGAAGTGGGATGGATATGGGTGGGAGCCGTTGGTTGGCCCAGGTCCGACGTGTTTGTTTCGGGTTGGAAAAACAGTGTAGGTTGAGGGTCTGGATTGGCTGGGTGTTGGCCGAAATATGTTGGGCCAGCAGGCAGTGGGCCTGCTGGCAGAAGTTGTGGCTGGGACATATGTACATGTCTTTGGCATTCATTACATTTCTGAACAAAGTTCTTGGCGTCTTCCTCCATCTTAGACCAATAATACCCGACCCTAGTTATTCATGAAGTTATTATAAGTTCCCTTTCCACTTTGGGAATCGTTCCGGAATGAAATCGGCTACGACGTCTGCTAAAACCTGAGACTTTATAGTCGTTCTATGACTCTATGTCGTATCCGCTAATTTCTACAGCCCATTTGGCTAGCCAACCTTACAGTTCTGGTTTATGTATTATGTTCCTTAACGGATACGTTGTTACTACACAAATTGGATGACACTGAAAATATGGCCTTAATTTTCTAGAATCAGTTATCAAAGCTAATGCCAATTTCTGTAAGTGAAGATTTTTGGTTTCTGCTCTAGCTAATGTTCTACTTACATAATAAATGGGAAATTGTGTATCTTTCTTTTCTCGAACCAAAATAGCACTTATAGCTACTTCAGATACTGCCAAGTACAAGAACAGTTGTTCATCCGCCTTCAGTTTATGCAACATTGGCGGATTGGACAAGTACTTCTTCAAATCCCTCAACGCTTGTTGACATTCCTGAGTCCACTCAAAGTTCTTCTTCTTCTTTTTCAACTATGAAAAGAACCTATGACTTTTCTCCTAAGACCGAGATATGAATCTACTCAGGGCGGCCAACCTTTTGGTGAGTCTTTGAATCGCCTTCACATCTTCAAGCACCTCTGGAATTTTTTTGATAACCTTAATTTTATCCGGATTGATCTCTATTCCCCGATTTGAAACCAAAAAACTCAAAAACTTGCCCGACCCAACTCTGAAAGCGCATTTTTTTGGATTCAACTTCATATTGTCCTTTCGGAGTATGTCAATTATTTCCTGCAAATGCTTTAAATGATCCTCTGTCTCCAGGGACTTAACTAACATATCATCAATATAAACTTCTATTGTATTTCCTATTTGTTTTTCAAACATACGATTAACTAGGCGTTGAGTTGCTCCGACATTTTTTAAACTAAACGACATCACGTTATAGTAGTAAGTCCCATATCTAGTTATAAAAGAAGTTTTCTCCTGATCCTTCGGATTTATCCTGATTTTGTTGTATCCAGAGTAAGCGTCAAGAAAACTTAGCATTTCATGTCCTGCCATAGCATCAATCATTCGATCAATGTGCGGTAAGAGAAAGGTATCCTTTGGACACGCTTTATTCAATTTTTTAAAATCTATGCACATTCTTAGTTTGTTACCTTTTTAGGAAAAACAACTACGTTTGCTAACCAATACGAATACTCTACTTCACAGATTAAACCTATATTCAATAGCTTTGTTACCTCTTCCTTGACAAACCTATGCTTGTAGTCGGCCATAAACCTTTTTTTCTGCTTTACCGAAGGGAAATCTGGATCCAAACTCAACTTGTGAGTTATAATCTCCGGTGGGATACATGTCATGTCTAAATGGGACCAGACAAAATAATCGATGTTAGCTTTAAGATATTTAATTATTTTAAGCCTGAGCTCCAGGGATAACCCGGTGCCCAAGTATATCTTTTTGTCTGGTAGATGCACCAACAAGATGACTTGCTCTAGTTCTTCTATAGTTGACTTTGTAGTGTCTGAATTGTCCGACAGCACAAATGACCTCGGGACACGATAGTAATCCTCTTCTTCCTCATAATTTTATTTTACACCTTTCTCTTTCTTCGGATTCAATGTGCCTGAATCCTGTAATTGATATTTGACCTTTTTACCCTTCTTTTCATCCTTCACTTCTTTTTGAGTTTCTATCGATTCTTCTACCACATACATTTCCCTTGCTGTAGGTTGCTCTTCTTGAATTGTCTTAATTTTCTTTGGAGTCGAGAATTTTATCAGCATGTGTAATATCGAAGGCGCGACCTTCATATCATGTATCCATGTCATTCCTAATAGCGCATTGTACCTCATTTCTCCTTCGATAACATAAAACTTTATTTGTCGTATTGTCCCAATTGCATTGACTGAAATAATAATTTCCCACTTTGTAGTCTCACTAGCCATGTCGAATCCGTTAAAAACTCAGGTTGCCGGGACAATTTGATCCAGCAAACCCATTTGCTCTACCGCCTTCTACCGAATGATGTTGACCGAGCTACCTGGATTAATTAAAATTTGCTTAATTTGAAAATTATTAATATAAATAGAGATTACCAGTGCATCATTGTGGAGTTGAATGAAATTGCTTCCTCCAGCAAGAAATCCTTAGACCTTTTTTCTCAAGTTATTGACACTTTCATCTTCTTTGCAGTCATGACAAACCCTTTTGGAACATCTATCCCTCCGGTAATCATATTTATGATATGTTGGGGGCTCAATCGGATCCGCTTATTTATTTGCTTCTCTATTTTTGAACTTACCCTTTGCTCGATCGCTAAAAAATTCACGCAGATGGCCATTCTTTAACAACTGGGCCACTTCATCCCTCACCTGTCGACAATCCTCCATTCAATGACTATGTGTTCCGTGATAATCACATAGAAAATTTGGATCTCTCTAAGTTGGATCCGTCCAAAGTGGCCTTGGCCATCTTGCCTCCTTTATGTGTCCAATAGCTGATACAAGCCCGACTGCATTAATGTTGAAATTGTATTCGGAGAGTCTTAGGCTTTCGACACTGTTAGAAGACACTCCACCAGTGCCTTTTTTGTACTGCAAGCCTCTACCGGTAGACCTTCGATCATTATGCATATCTCCACCTCCTCTATCCGATGAGAAGTTACGATTGTTACGACCTATATTCGATCTGAAGTTTGATCTCTCGGATTGTCCGTATGGTTGATATCTATCCTTTAGAGATCTTAGTTCCGAATCAGCGACCCGTTTTGACTTATCATTGCTTTTGGTCCGCCCAGTTGACCCCGATGGAAGTTCAAACTGATCATCTTTTACCCAGATCTTTGATTCATACCTGTTGTGTACGTCTGCCCAAGTGACTGCTGGAAATTCTAACATATTTTCCATCAACTTTAAAGAGGCACGGGAACTCCTTGGGTTTAGCCCATTAGTTAAAGCTTCGGCTGCCCACTCATCAGGTATAGTAAGAATGAGTATTCGTTCCTTTTGAAATCTCGTCACGAACTCACGTAACAGCTTTGTATCCTTCTGAGCTATTTTGAATATGTCCTCTTTTTTTGCTTGGACATTCGTTGCTTCGGCGTGTACCTTTATGAAAGCATCTGAAAGCATTTCAAACGAAGTAATGAAATGTTCAGGTAATAAAGAATACCAGGTCATTGCCCCATTGATCAGTATTTCATCGAATTTCTTGAGCAATACCGATTTTATCTCATCCGGCTGCATGTCATTGCCTTTCACCACACAAATGTATCATGTCACATGCTATTGTGGATCCGTAGTGCCATCATATTTTGGGAGATCGGCATTTTAAACCTCTTTAGAATTAACTTTGGAGCCGGACTTAGTGGAAACGACAGCTGAATATATTTCTTTGAGTTCGACCCCTTCAGGATCGGAGGTTCCCTAAGGATCTGATCTATCCGATAATTGAAAGTCTCAAACTTCTTTTCATTAGTCTCCATACGCTTATTCAAGGGTTGAAGCAATTTTAAGACTTCTGAGGACTCATTTGCTCCAAACCATTGCCATTTCCTTCGACTTGATATTCACCTTGGACTTGATCCTCCTCACGAACGGGATGAGTTTCATCCACTGCGCTTGCCCTGCTGCTCTTTTTCTATAACTGAGTGATCGCCTCATGCTGTTTCTCTGGCATGGTAAAAATTTAGGCCAAATCTGCTCCGACTATCCGCACTCTGTTATTCACTTCATTATCATCATTTGGTGTTCTTTCACCGATTCTCCTAGATCCCTGAGGTAAAACTACGAGTGACGTAATCAATGGCTCGTCGGTTATTGGGTCAATAATCGGGGCATTATTGTTGATATCATCATTGTTATTGTTGTAGATATCATCGTTGACATTGAGGTTGTTATTGTTATTAGCACTAATTTGACTTTCACCAGACATTTTGCTAACGTAAGGCAGTAACATGTTCACAAAAACTCAAGAGAAACAAGTGAAGTTAGCACAAATCACCACAATTATCCTTAGCCCCACGGTGGGCGCCAAACTGTTTACCCCAAAAAAAGGTAGTTGAAGTTTGTGAGTGATTTTAATGATATGTTGATTGATTTGTAATATAAGATGATAATCAGTCAAAAATAAGTTAGCAAATGAAAGAAACAAGTAAGAAAAATAGTCTGAAAGGTTGTAAACTTGGATGAATCTTCTCAGCAAGATTAGTTCGGGACTTAACTAAATTGCTTCGATTACAAGCAAAAAATGAGAGCTAATGAGTATATTTCTTATAAGATTGAACGTACAAGTGCTGATAATGAGAATTTGATGCCCTTCCAACATGAAGGTTGAACTCCTTTTATAGTTATGAAACAAAACATTAATGACCAAGATTCCCTCTCAAATTAAATGCAATTAAAGCTAATAAAGCCTTCTTAATGACAAAGGAGTAACGTCTTGCGCAATATCCAAATCAGATATACGTTGGACTTCTGCGGAACCTCACCGGTGTCAACTGGCTCGGTTGTAACCGAACCGTCTCAACTGCTATCTCACCTCGATGTCAGATCATACCCGGCTCAAAGCTTCAACCATCTACCTCGAACTTCACATTTCAACCTTGCTATGTGTCATGTCGGATTTCACCGTATATACAAATTTTAAGTAGCATATCAAAAAACTAATTAAACTTTAGCCATGTTTTAATTCGGAAATGTCATATGAACTATCATATCCTTTAATTGCAACAATAACTACGCCTCGATCCTAAACAAATTGGAATCAGCTATATTATTTGGTCAAATATGAATTCAACACGTGGACAATTCAAGGATGACGCGTGAAAATACAAGTCTAGTTAGATCAAGGTCGACAAAGATGACTTTGACCAAAGAGCAAGAAAATATCCGGACAACTCGTTCTAGGCTCGCTTTTAGCTTACCCCAATTTAGCTGCACCAGCTCGAAATTGATCTTGCTCTAGTAATAAATATCTAGTAGATTACATGTGTCATATATGATAAGTTTCACAGATCAACTGATTTCGAGAAATTTGAGATCCACTACGACGAGTACATATTTTCAAATGTAACGTACACAACGTGCAAATAATGATCATTATGGACAGTCGATGACTAGAAAAACGTTACTTAGATTTAGACTATAAATATATCCATCTTTCCTCATTTGTATCTCATATGATTTTCACTAATTTACTGCTTAAAATTCTCGAATTGTAACAAGTGAGCGCTCTTTGTCGCACCCGTTTTTAATAACCGCCCTCCTAACTAGTTAACAATTTCATCACCTTGTGTTGATGCTAATTCTACTTCAGGCCTCTACCTTCTTGCGTGTCACGCATTTATTGGCTTATCTGACAAGCAAACAACATCCTAGTCAGACATAGACCCGACCCGATTATTCCCCTTCCTACACAAGACCCCTTTTTTGTCTGCAACCAAATTCCTAGATCTTCGCATCTACAATGGCGATCTCCAAAACCCTAACCCCATCTCACTTACACCTCATCCCCATTCTCCTCTTACTCCTTATACCCTTTTCCTTTTCCTTTTCCTCTTCCTCCGACCTCCTCTCCGACTTAACCCATCTCCGATCTCAATCGCCCACCGGCGTAATCAATCTCACCGACCAACTCCTCCGTCAAATCCTAACGGCCAAAACCCCACGACCCTTTTCCTTCCTAATCTTTTTCGACGCAAAACAACTCCACTCCAAACCCGAACTCTCACTCCCAACTCTCAAAACTGAATTTACCCTTTTATCCTCATCTTTCTACGCCAACAACCCAGATAACAATAAGATCTTTTATTTCACTATCGAATTTCAAGAATCACAAACCTCATTTGCGCTATTTGGGGTTAATTCATTACCCCATTTAAGGTTAGTACCACCTAATGCGGTTGATGTGAAGAAAGATTCGATTCAAATGGATGGGTCGGATTTGGGTAGATTGGCGGATTCGATGGCGGAATTCGTCGAGGCGAAGACGAAGATTAGTGTGGGTCCTATTCATCGTCCGCCTATGATTTCGAAGAAACAAATGTCGATTATTGTTCTTGCAGGTAAATAGTTGTTTGGATGGTTGTTACATATCATTTCATAATAATATAATGTTTGGATAGATTGTATCGTTTTCATAGTTACATAACACGTCTTCAATTTGAAGTATAAACTTACATGAAAAGTCGGGTATGGGTAGAGATACTATTAAAAGGTAGGGTAAACGATATAATAGGATTATTATATAATAAGTAAAGATAAACTGAGAAAAAAAAGAAGGTAATGACGCGATAACACCAAATCGGTCGTTACACAAAAATGGGACTTTTGATCGTTAACGATTAATTTAATAATTTGATGGCGGAGTTTGTTGAGGTGAGGATGAAGATTAATATGGGTCCTATTCATCGACCACCGCTGATTTCGAAGAAACAAATGTCGATTATTGTTCTTGTAGGTAAATCAGGCGGGTTAAGTTGGATTTGGGCGGATCAAAATGGGCTGAGTTAATAAATGGGGCAAGTTATATTTTAGCCGGGCAGCCAAAAGTAATTAGCCAAATATAAAAAAAATATACATTATTATGTATCAAAATTGTACTATATTTTATGTATATTATACATTAATATACAAAAAATGTACATTTGCTGGTTATTACTATGGTTAACGGCTATATATGTCAATTTCTGTAATAAAAAATGGGCTGGTTATTGACCCGCCCAAAAATTACTTGGACTGAAATGGTCTAAAAAGCGGATCAAAATATCTCTAATTGCTTTATTTGTTCTTTTATAATTTCTTAATACCTTCTTTATTATAAATATATATAACATATTCCCTTTGTCCCAATTTATATGATGTAGTTTGACTGGGCACGAAGTTTAAGAAATAAATGAATGAATTTTGAATCTTGTGGTGTAAACCAAGCTAAAGATATTTGTGTGGTTATAGATCACCTCGTTAAGCATAAAAGGTAAAGTTTAAAGTTAAATTATTGCCAAATAAGAAAACGTGTCATTCTTTTTTGGACTGATTAAAAAGGAAAGTGTGTCATATAAATTGGGATAGAGGGAATATCAAATAAAAGAAAATGTCTTTTTGAAAATATTTTGACAATAACGCTTTTATGAGCTAATTTTGCCACCTCTACTTGCAGGGTTGATTTTGAGTCCTTTTTTGGTGAAAAGGATACTTTCCGGGGGTACCCTTTTGCACGATAAGCACGTATGGATGGCAGGATCGATTTTTGTGTATTTTTTCAGTGTTTCGGGTGCAATGCATAATATTATCAGGAAAATGCCTATGTTTATGATGGATAGAGAGGATCCATCAAAGTTGGTTTTCTTTTACCAAGGATCTGGTATGCAATTGGGAGCTGAAGGATTCGCCGTCGGGTTTCTGTACACGATTCTTGGATTGTTGTTGGCTTTTATGACTCATGTTCTTGTTCGTTTAAAGAGTAGGACTGTGCAGAGGGTTGTGATGCTTTTCGCTCTGTTTGTTTCGTTCTGGGCTGTGAAGAAAGTGATTCAACTGGATAATTGGAAGACCGGGTATGGTATTCATGCTTACTGGCCTTCAAGTTGGAACTGATAGTAATGTCATTAGGTAAGAGATCTGTACCAGTTTATATGTCAGCTAGCTTAATTTCGAACTTGAGTAGTTGGCGGAAAAGTTTTAGCTTTCATTTGAGATGGATGGATTTTGTGATTTATATGGGAGCAATATATGTTATATTTGGAGTTTTGAAAGTGGATTATGTACAATTTGCACGAATTTTATAATGAATCTGTCCATTTGGTTTACTACTTTGACATGTATTTTGTTTAGAATTCCTTGCTTACAAATTAGGTGCCCGGGGATTTGGTTCAAGGGCAAAGGTAGTACATTTCCGGATGGGTGGTAGTGTCACAAGTTCGAAACCGAGTATGGTATTTAAGTTTAGAAGGGTAGGGGGCTGGCCCGTTATCACTGAATTTTGTAGCTAGAAACAGCGGTTTCTCTATTATTTAGAATGATGATAAATCAGGTGGTTGAGTAGAGAAATTAGAACTTGTATGTGAATTAGTTGAAATACTGGTGGTTACCACTTACTAGCTTCATTTTAGTCTCTTCTATGTGCTCTGGTGGCAAAAAACATGGCAAGATGAGGATGGTTACTATGTCAATCTAGTGTTTTCAATGAGCTTTCATGACAAAAAATGCTGGTAGTTATTTTGCAGCCACAGAGGTGTCAAATTACACCCCCTTGCAATCTTCCATATAGTTATAAAAAAGATAGCAACAGCTTGGGAAGTGTGATAGGCGGCTAGGTGCACATCAGGAGCTCGAATCGGGTTGTAGACTGTCTTGTATTTAAGTGGAGAAGGGTAGTTGAGTTGGCCCATTATTGACTAGTTTCAAAGCTGAAACAACAGTTTGTTGGTTATAAGAAAAGATGAAAAACCAGCTAGTTCAATGAAGAAATAATTAAAACTTGTATGTTAGTTAGTTGTAATACTGGTCTAACCACTTATTACAATCATTTTAGTCTTTATGAGCTTCCGTTGCCAAAAAATGGCAAGATGAGGATAGTGTAACTTATTGTGTCAACAATTGAGGTGTCCGACCTGGAAATTACATCCCACTTGTTATCCATATAGTCTTAAATTAGCATTTAGTTTAATGTTGCTTAAGAAGTTTGCGTTGATGATATAGTTGGACTTGGACTTACTATAATGACAATAAGAAGCTTTATAAACAATGGGAGAACAACTGTAAAACCTACCAAGTGCTTCTATAGTCCTTAACCTAGCCCAAAATTACCAATGATCCAACAACAACGACAACATACCCAGTGAAATCTCACAATGTGGGGTCTGGAGAGGGTAGAATGTACACAGATCTTACCTCCACCTTGGTAGGTATAGCGGCTGTTTCCAGGATAATTTTACCCATGATCCACTTTGATAAAAATGGAGGCTATTTGGTGATAATAAATCTCTGAGCTGCAAGTAGATACTCATGTCTAATACAGTATCTTAGTTGTATGTAAGCTGCACATAAATTATTATATCCCAGCTATATTGATATGGGAGTAGACCAAAGATTTGGCCTGGTGGTTTAATATGTTGCATATCAGAGTCACTGTAGCTAATGGTTCTAGACTTCATGGGTTTTAACTTGAGGGTGCAAGCTTATTTTACAGGGTGATGTCATTCTGCTGCTAGTGAATTGGTGTGAAGGTGGATAGGAGGGCATTAACTGGATAGATCTATTCAGTTTTGGAAACCGGCGCAGAATGGTTTACCTGAAAGTCATATTTTTAATTTTGAAAGGAGGTATCATGACTGGGAAAGGAAGGTAATAACTGGAAAAGAAAAAGAACACACGCGCGCACACAGAGGGAGGAGGGAGGAGGGAGGGAGGGAGGGAGGGAGGGAGGCAATAATTGGATAGGAATTAGGATAGATTTCTTACAGTAATGGCAGGATCATTATATCACGTAATAGTACTACTTTTTTAATCCTGACTGCTAAGCGGATAAAGGAAAATGTTAATGATTTTGGATGATAGAGGTAGAAGTGTTGGCTAAGCTGCTAGGCGATTCATGATATTTAAAGGCGCTCTTTTATGAAGACTGAAAGTGATACTTGGAAGGTTGCAAGGCGAAAAGGATTCTCGAGTCAAACTGGGGCTTGACAGTACAGAAATGTACTTAAAGAATCTAGAACCAACAAAAAAAAAATCCCTATCCAATAGTACTCTAGATAGGATGGATCATTATTTGGATTTTCTGAATTTCTTAGGGGGTAATATGTAGTTCTGCTTTGTACTTGCTTATGTACCAGATTAATAAAAGACTACTTTTGAAAAAAAAAATCCTATCCAAACACTAGCACTAGACTTGAGGAATTTAGAAAATGACCTATGATCAAGCTTCTTTAGAAAGGATTGGATGTTCACTTGTAAGATAACCTAGAGAGTTAAAAGAATTTAGCATAAGTTATGTAATGTGACTAGGAGTCTGATCTTTGACATGCTGTGAAACTTAAAATTTATCATTTAATTTTCTTGTTAGGGTGGGGACTTAATGGGGTTTTGAGCAACCGAACTTCCTCTCCAGTATCTCTTTCTGTAGATTTCTTTTGCTATATGAGTAACATATGCAACTCATGATCCCTCTATTTCATGGCATTAGTTGTTTTGTATCTATGAAAGAGGTGCCTTAAAGCAATGGTAAAGTTGTTTCGGTGTGATCTATAGTCACTGGTTCGAGCTATTGAATTAACCACTAATGCATGTGTTAGGGTAGGTAACCTCACACCCCTTTGGGGTGCAGCCTTCCCTGGACCCTACGTGAACGAGGATGTTTCGTACATTGGGCTGCCCTTTTAGTTGTTTTAGTATTTAGATGTTTGAAGTGGTTTCAATCTTTGTATGGGCTAATAAGATTCTTCATATGGAAATGAGGATGTTAAGAATTATGTGTGGTCATACAAGATTTGGCTTATCAAAAGAAAAGGGGTGGGGGGAGTCAATGTTAGAAATGATATGACAAAGGGCGTTGATATATGATAAAACACTATGATTGATTTTATTAAATACTAGTTTTTAATGGATATGCTAAACCTTAAACGACACAAAAAAAGATTGGGAGAGTGCCTTATTAAGACTTTGCTATACAGCCACACGGGTAACAGCACTCTATAATTGGTAGAGATTTAGATATACTCAAACTTGGAGCTTTCTGGACTAAAACTTAGGAACGATGTGACCACATAACTTATTTCGTAAATTACAACTTAAATGTGGAACCAAATTGATACGTTGTAGGATAGTTATTGAGATGTCTACAGTACATAGTAAGATTTGTCTACACGGTAAGATCTTAGAACTGTTTTTTCTGAAAACATTACTCCCTCCGTCTCGATTTATTTATCGGCGTTTAATTTGATATAAAATTTAATAAATAATTTCTTTTGACATACCTCATAAATTAGAACAAAAGGAGTATTAAGAAAGAAAACTTGTAAAATGGCAGGTAATCTCGACCGGGTTTAGGGTTGCGCATTCTATTTCGATTTTTTTTTATTCTAAGGCAACCAATCTGAACCTAAAGAAATTAGGGTTGATTCGAATTCTCTTTAGTTTTTCTCGATTATATTATATGTAAGATGGAGTAATAAAAATCTAATATTATATTTGAGTGACAAAAAAACACAACTATTAATGAGGATGGTAGAAATCAGAACTGGAAAAAGTCCCTTATAGGGACAGTACAGATCAGTTTGGCATATGACCCTGTTTATTTTAATGCTTATCCTAACTTGCAGGTATCTTTGCAAGATGAAAATTTCTTGAATGCTTTAATATTAAGTTGCATGGTTATGATTATATGCCTGAAACTGAAGATATGTATATTTGCTATATAATCTATTTTAAACCTTTATATACTATGAATTCTATGTACAAAATCATGGAGTTTAAAACGAAACTATTTTAATAGAAACGAATTTTGGTAAATAAAAAATTACCACCAGAAGACCTATTAAATGGGATGAAATTGATTTTCCCACAGAATGGGTCATAAAGGGAGATGCACCTCCCAAGAGTAATTGTAATACTGATATTACTCATATTGAACAAACCCCTGATGAGACGGTCAAGCTAAAGTTTTCTAAACCAAACTACTTGACAAATGATTTTGGTTCTAGATCTGATGTTTCAAATCGTTCTTATATTTCACCTGCTGATTATATTGTTAAATCTCCTTCACGAGCTTCTACTTCTCGTATCCAGGATTTCATAAAGCCACATGTACATGATAATACTGATAGTAATAGAGTCGATAGGATTATAATTGGCAATGATAATATTGCCAGAGGTGTTAATGAAGACCTAAAAATAACTGAGTCAGACATGGGTTATCCAAGTATTTAACGGATCAAAGTCCAAAAATTGATTTTAGCCGGGGATCACCCGCACGAGAAAAAATCAGTAAATACTTTTATAAACCCAGATTATTTTCAATTAAATTATTTTGCGAAGTTGTAACTAAAGCAGTATTATTTTTAATTAAATTCGAAAAGACAGCAAAATCAAGAGCTTTATTATCCTTTTCAATCTGGAAAGGTTGTTGAGGAGGGTAAACGGTATGAGCAATTTTTCCGCTAGAAAGTTTGTACTCTCTTTCTAGAACAGAGATATATAATCTCCCACATATTTGACCATAAACCAAGGAACACAATATATAATTTTGTTTAACTCGAGAGATATCTTTATAAAACCCTCTTGCAGCACTATACATTCACTGTTATCAAAAGTATCAAAAAATCATTTTTAAAAGGTTCCCATCTGGGTTTATAAAAGTCTTTACTGATTTTTTCGTGCAGGTGATCCCCGACTAAAATCAATTTTTGGACTTTGATCCATTAAATACTTGGATAACCCATGTCTGACTCAGTTATTTCTGGGTCTTCATTAACACCTCTGGCAATATTATCATTACCAATTATAATCCTATCGACTCTATTACTATCAGTATTATCAGGCACATGTGGCTTTATAAAATCTTGGATACGAGAAGTAGAAGCTCGTGAATGAGATTTAACAATATAATCAGCATGTGAAATATAAGAATGATTTGAAACATCAGATCTAGAACCAAAATCATTTGTCAAGTAGTTTGGTTTTAAAAACTTTAGCTTGACCGTCCCATCAGGGGTTTGAGTAATATCAGTATTATAATTACTCTTGGGAGGTGCAACTCCCTCTATGACCCATTCTGTGGGAAAATCAATTTCATCTCATTTAATAGGTCTTCTGATGGTAATTTTTGATTTACCAAAATTCGTTTCTATTAAAATAGTTTCATTTTTAAAATTCATGATTTTGCACATAGGATTCATAGTGTATAAAGGTTTAAAATAAATTCTATAGCAAATACATATAACTTCAGTTCCAGACATATAATCATAACCATGCAACTTAATACTTAATATTAAAGCATTCAATGAATTTTCATCTTGCAAAGATACCTGCAAGTAAGAATAAGCATTAAAATAAACAGGGTCGTATGCCAAACTGGTCTGTACTGTACCCTTATCTTTATCTCTTTTTCCACGCTAGCGAGTAACAAAGCAACAAATACCCTTATCTTTATCTCTTTTTCCACCTTTAATATATCTTTTTCCCACCCAGTTGGAAGGGGTAGGTGAAACTATAATGAACATTAATTAATCTTGAATTCTCGATCATGGAGGAGGAAAGTAGAGTAGAGAATATGTGATACTGGTGTTAACGGCGACATGCACTATGCCTGGTGTTAACTCTATTTATTATAGTGAAATATTCTTTTCTTTCTTTTTTTTCAGGAAAAAAAGTTATACTTGTACAGTGTTTATAAATAGTGAATATAATGATGCTGAAAATAAATATCCTAAATATGAAACGTCTATGAATTTCGTCAGCATTTGGATTACTATGTACTCCAATTTTCCCTTTGGAATGCCCTTCCATTTTTAGTGACAAAGACTTGATTCAATAGTGAGAGGTTGAGATCCAATGTCGAGATAATAGTAAAAAACTAGTTTTGTAGAACAATAAGAACATAGCCAATGTAATCCCACAATGAAACATTAATAGTGTAGGATGTACGTAGACCTTATCATATCTCCGTAGGGGATTTGCATGATATTTTACAACTTCAAGACACATGTTTCTTTCTTTCTCATGGAAGGGCCGGGTGGGTGGGTGGGTGGGGGTATTGATCTTTTAGAAATCTCTGGGTCAAAGGCAAAGCCCATCCTACTGCACATTATCTTTTAAACCCATTGCAACTTTTAGTAGTTCTGAACTGCTTTAAATAAGCCAATAAACTACTTTCATTTCGTATTAAATATTAATACAAGAAATAGGCTATATGATAATTCATCATTCATAATCAACAATGCTGAAATGAGGTCGTCCATGTCCAAATGCGAAAGGAACGATCATCAGGAGTTTTTACAGCTATAAAGATAAAAAGGAAGACACCATGCAAAACCTAATCAAGGTGATTCCACCACTTGAAGAAGCAGAACATCATAGGGGCAAAAAGAAGCTCAAACCTTAGGTTTTAAGGCCAGAGCAATATAATGAAAACCACTAAGCACAAACATCATCAGTTGTCGGCTTTCTCAATGGATTCAGCATCTGCTGAACTGTAAGCAGCATCAGCCGAGGTGGTGTCCATGTCATTAAGACCCAACTCCTCGTTTTGCTCCCATGACCTAACATACTCTTCAACTGCAGTAACGATGTGACATGTTCACAAATGAGCAAAATTTAACACGCCTATCGTCAATTAAAAGAGGTTCCGTGTAAAAAGAGGGAACACAAAAAATCCACAAACTTCGGGTTTCTTCTTAATCTTTCCATAAAGAAATCAAAGAGACATCACTTCAGTGGAACACACCCGGGAGGACGGGACATTTTAACAAAAGAGATAACTAAACCATTAGATTCTTATTTTTGTGATAATGTCTGATTTGTCTGAGGTTCTCCCCCCTTATCTCTCATAGACACACCATCTTCTTCCTTTTTTGGGATGGGGAGTGGGATAGGGGGGTTTAGCTCAATTTTTACCGATAAAAAAGAAGATGAATCCCAGTATAAATTAACAAAAAGGTAGGATTGAATGAACATGAAAGACAAAATGATGACCTTATATGTTAACCTAAAAGCGTGAAATTAACCAGCCATCAACTTGTTTCCCATTGAAATTTCATACTAGCATTCTATCAAAACATTCAGACCATTTTGCATGAACTACTCTGGAGCTGCAAAAATGCTTACATGTCAGCTGTTTGTCATCCTTGAGTTCCTCGGTTGCAGGTGCAACAAAAGAATTTGCAAGTGCATCGTCGATGATCAAAGTCCAAGGTTGTTCCAAGCTCAAAAGCTGTGGGATGTTTGAAATGTAAAACAAAAAATATATTAAAAAGTACATTTTGGAATGGAGTTATATAGAGGAAAGTTTAAAAGGAGTCTTGTATTTGAAAATACAGATTGTATCTAAGAGGTATCTCTCCACATTTACCTTGTCTAGTCTTGCTCGGAAATCCAACCACTTGCTCTTCCTGTCTTCAGGAAGACTGTCACCAAATGTGAATCCATGTACTCTCTCAAGACCTACATTTAAAACAAAAGGTTCATTTAAGAGGCGTGTTTAAATGACTGAAAGTTAAAAGGTCAAATACAGACACCACAAAAGCACAGGTCATTCAGATTGAAAAGAACGATTCAGTAGTCCATGTAAACTAATAAGAGTATTTGCACAACTAAAGATAATGATTAGACATGCCATTTGACACAAAAAGTCGTCCAGTTAACAGGCGCAAAATAAACGAAAGAAGAAATCAGAACATGTAAAGAGTAATAAATACGACGACCATATATTCAAAGAAGTTCAACTGAAGCTCGACCTTGGATGAATTTGAAAATTCAATCATGCCTCATTGAAATAATCGATGTACTGAATATGCATCCGAGATATTGTTGTCCACGAAATTGAAACAAGGAAAAGGAGAAGAAAACAAGGTAAAAGAAGATACTTACTTTCGCTAATCTTTGTGACTAAACCCTCAACTGTCGTCACCATTCCACCCAAAGTGCCACTAGTAAGCTCTAACTCAAGCTCAGGAATTTCCACTCCAGCACTATCCGACTGGTAAATATACAACAATTTAGAGTCAGAGAATGCAAAGAAACAGAGTGGGTGGAACTGTTAAATAGCTCCAAGCCGTAACAAAACACTTTTCCTATTTGTAACATGTGTAATATCAAGCATATTCAAGACAATTAGGGCTCAACAATTCGGAAAAAGGTACTGCAAGATAGAAGTATGATACTGTCAAGTAGAACTAGTTAAAAAAAGCTGAGATTTTTCAAGCCCTTTTTATGCATCAGATGAAGATGCCTGCTCTTGAACATGATCTTGATGCTGTCAACTCATTGCATTTCTTATTCTTTTTATTAAATTATGAGCATCTCGGTTGAATCCAATCAGTATTAAAGCACAGAATTCACAACAAACCACTACTATAAGGAGAAAGGACATGGACAAAAATCATAGTCAAGACAACAGAGGATAGGCCTATAACTAGTGGGCCACTGCAAGAAAACTACTTAGTTGAGCAAGAAGCAGCTGCAAATAAAAAGATGAAGGTTAGAAGAAATAGTAATGAAGAAAGTGGATTCTTCTGCAGATGGCAAGGTATGGGGTGCTCTTGTAATTTTTTTCGTTTGATAACGGTGATGTCCAGGCCTGCTTGTAGCGCACTTCAACTATTTCACTAGGTACCTGCAACCTCCGACCACCACAAACACCGGATAATTCTGCCATCTAAAATGGGAAGAAATCCCTTGTTTTCATCTATGTTGGGATTTGAAACCTGCTCACCAAGGTTTTCACCCACTTCATTGATCACACCCTTAACCTTAGGTTCATGGTTGTTTTTTATTGTTTGTTGTTAGTAATGAATAACCCTTGGGTTGATTTACGTATTATAATGTTACTATTTTTTATTGTTTGTTGTTAGTATTTGGGTTGATTTACGTTAGAAAAGCTAGTATTTGGGTTGATATTTCCCTTTTATTGTTTGTTGTTAACTTGTTATGCTCAATTTATTGGAGTTGTTTGTTTTGTTTTGTTTTATTTTGATATTTTTTTTTGGTAGATGGCTGAGGCTAGCACGGCATCCACAACTCGTGCACCATCGAAAAAGAAGGCAACAAAATTTGAGGTTTGGGAGCATTTTGGTAAAGCAATAGATGAGAAAACCGGTAATGTTGTTTCTATTTGTAACTATTGCAATGAAGGCTTAGCTTATAGTGTTAACAATGGTACCTCATCCATGTGGAAACATTTGAGAAGTTGCAAAAAGTATCCTCACAATATTGACAAGAAGCAAAAATTGCTTGGTGGTCATTTTAAAGGTAGTATAAATGGGGATAATGAGCATATGCTTAGCACTTGGAAATATGATAAAGAGTTTTGTAGGCACATGTTGGCTAGGATGATTATTATTGATGAGCAACCATTTAGAACGGTTGAACGTGAAGGTTTTAGGAGTTTTGTGTCGGCATTACAACCTTTATTTAAGCATATTTCAAGATTCACAATTGCTAGGGATTGCATGAAACTTTATGTTTGTGAAAACTCATGCTTAAAAGATAAGTTGTCATCTCTTAAATCTAGGATTGCTCTCACCACTGACATTTGGACTTCCATTCAAAATTTGAGTTACTTATGTCTTACCGCTCACTTTATTGATGAAAACTGGAATTTGCATAAGCGATTGCTAAACTTTGTTGTTATGCCTAGCCATAAAGGTAGGGATATTGGTAAGATGGTAGAAAAATGTATAATTGAGTGGGGAATTAGAGATCGTATATCAACAATTACGGTTGATAATGCGAGCTCTAATGATGTGGCAATTGCTTATTTGAAGGACAAGTTAAGAAATACCCTTGTTTTGGGGGGTGAGTTTTTTCATATGAGATGTGCAGCTCATATATTGAATTTGATTGTGAAAGATGGGTTGAGTGAGGTTCGTGAATCAATTAGTCGAATTCGAGCTGCAGTTAAGTATGTTAGGAGTTCCCCAAGTAGAGCACAACAATTCCAAAGTTGTATAACTGAAGAGGGCATAACTTATAAGGGCTCTGTTTGTCTTGATATTAGTACGAGGTGGAATTCTACATATCTTATGTTAGAAAGTGCTAGTAAGTTCAAACAAGCATTTGTAAGACTTGAAGATGATGATATGGCTTTTCTTCATTTATTCACTGGAATACTGGATTATGCAGATCTGAAATCAGTGACTGATATTTCTGTTAAATGTCACTGGATTATGCAGTGTAATTTTGCAATGTTTTCTTCATTTAGTCATTGTGATTGTGTTGTAGTCATTTCAGATTTTCCGTCACTGATTTCCTCCATTTTAGATTAGTGCTTTGCTAGCCTTTTGTTTTTGCCGTGAAAAATCTATTCTCTTTGATCTGATGTTGGAATGTTGGAAGTTGATGTCGTTTGTTCATTAGTTTTTTCTTTGGCACCCATCATGTTATTTTTCGGTTTTTTTACTTGTGGCTCTCTAAAAGCAAGTATTATAATCTTGGGTCATATGCATGAAATGTATTCCATTTTCAGATACTGTGTCGTCTTTGTTCTTCAAGTTCTGTATCAGCAAATCCACGAGGGAAAAGAATATAACAAAAAAGTCCCAACTTCCAGACGAAAAAGTAAAATCTTGGCATTCATGCCAACGTGCTGGATATTTTACATCACTACTTTGCTTTCACTGATCGTGATATTCAAAGTTTGAGAAGTCCATGTTGCATGTGAAAGCAGTATGCAAATGTGCTTTCTAAAGTCAAATATATCAGATTAAATAGAAAAATTATTAAATATGATCATCGAAGTTAGCAGTATAACAGTAAATATAAAAGTAATAAAATCAAATGTTGCCCCTACAGGGAAGTTGCAGATCACCAAAAATAAGTATAAATAATTATAAAATTGGAAAACAACAAATTAGCTAGTATTTCTGCCAAATATAGGCTGGAGAGTTATACCTTAATCACATCACGGCTTAGATCTTTAATGTTTTCCACATGAAGTGTAATTTTCTTTCCCTTATCAGATATAGGACCACCAGGTTTCAGCTGCAAAGACGAGCATAATCTCATTAATAAAAACTCCATAAGCTATTCTTTTCTAGTAAATGACAGCGATTACCTCAGAGTTGCGATAACCACAAGCATCACAAGCGGATGCCATAACTATTACTTCTTGAAAGTATGGAATATCTTTAAGTGGTCAAGTTCAACAATACCATAGAAACAGAATCGCTTGCAGAAGATGACAGTAGCAATTCTTACAAAAATGCTAAATCGAAAAGATAAATTAATTAAAGGCAAACTATACAAAATGAACTGTGCACCAGCTGGTACAAGTGTTGTTGAAAAAGACACTAATAACATGGGGCCAATGATTCTCAGTGTAGATGAGAGTATGCAACTTCATTAAAGAGAACAAAAAAATCACAATAATATTTTCCATGAGGAACGAGACAGCTATTAAATCTCTTCACTTGCATCTAATCACCCTAAAGAAGCCAACGGTCTTGGTACATCCCATCCTGAATTTTTTTAACTGTTTTAGGTTGTCCCTCTGTTACGGAGATTCACTAACAGACGTATAGGATCCTCCAAGAAATGAAAATTATTAGCTAATACATTTAATCATTTAAGCTCATACAATTGTCAATGATTGCAAATCCACATGAATAGAATTTTGAAGCAGATGTCTTCATAGAACAAAAAACATTTATAACAAATACAAATAAACAGATAGGCAATGTCTTCATAGAACAAAAAACATTTATAACAAATACAAATAAACAGATAGGCAACAATTGCAACTATTAATATCCCCTTCTATTTCACAGCAAGGGGCTGTGTGGGGGAGGAATGGAAAGATCATGAGGTTATTTTTTGAAACTAAATCATGAGGCTATCTATTGTGTAAATGTAGAAAAGGATACTTGTAACAAACATTTTACACTCACAGCTCGCAGCGCATGCTCCACAAGTTGATGGAAACATCATCACCTGTCGAAAAGTGGAAGCTATCAGAAAGAAATCTAAAAGGGACAGATAGATGTAAGAAACCCTAGCAGGACGATGTACCTCTTCAGGAGCTGAATATCGAAATAGAGCTTCAGCCATTTCTGCACTGTTACCCTGAGCAATAGCCTGACGTCCTGCTCTTGCTCCAACTGATCCATGTGGTTCCTTTAGCTGTCGATGAGGAACATTATTTATTCCATCACTTGATACCTCATCACTTTGTCCTCCAAGCTGTGATGGGTCAGCAAGATACCCTAAAGCTGCCTGTTGTTCAGGAGTTCGCTCATAAAATGTGATCGTCATTGAGGGATCAGGAGATGGAGCTAACCTGTGAGATAGGCCATTCATCTGAGCATAAGGTTAACCATAATAAAACGGAGTGTAGCTAAAGTAAGCCTACTACTCGTACATTTTATAAATCACATACTAACAAAGGCGCTTTTGAAGTGAAATGGACCTAACTTATACTTTTTTTGCCGTCAAATTAACAAACACAGTTTTGAGACGAAATAGACATGAAAAGAGCAGATTGGATACAGAAGATTCATATAGCCAACCTGCACTGAACCATAGTTGATTACTTGATCGATTTATGAACAAAGGCAGTTTGCTTAAACCAAGCTACACACAATTCTGTTTCTTGTTTACAAAAAAGAAAAGCATTTTTTCCAGATAAAGATGCCTTTAGATGAGTAGTGGCAAAAGATCAGCCACATTACAACTTAAACTCAGACTTTTAGAAGAAGAAGTTATTAAGCGTAAATGTTGCACCTTAAACTTTCATAATTTAAGTGATACAGAATTTTCAAATTGGCTCTGCCTACTTGCTAGAGTTACCCTTCCTACAACATGTGGTCTCACAGTATGTTTTCAACAATTCTTATAGAACAGATTATTTTGTTTCCCCTTCAATTCATCGTTGCTACCTCTCTTTTTTTTTTTTTTGAAATGGGATTCATCATTGCTACTTTTCCAACCCTGTATTCACCAATTAAGTAAGAAGGTTGGTTTTAGGCTTTGTATCAGAGACAATTAGTCCGACACGGGATACCACTAGCAGTACCACTTAAACAAGTCTATCATCTAGCATGAACTGTTCTAATTATCTAGTTGATTTATTACCCAGTTTGAACATTTGCTTTACACACTACTGTACAACGTCAGGCTCGTACGCTGTATTTCACTTCCTAATTTTATGTGAGTTGAAAAAGACTTAACACTTGATTGTGATCATTTCTTGATCTGTATTAATGGATTATGCTATGCCTATATATTCACATTTAGTAATGCTTTTTCTTTTTCGGAAGATTAACGGCTAGTTCATTTAAACTCTAAATGTATTTTGGTTCTACTCATCCATCCCCGAAAAGTTCAGAATTTCAGGTAACAGCGTCCAACATGCTGCTATTGCCCGTGATGGTACCATGATTTATCCATATTATTGCACAAACAGGCATGAAACACTCCAATTTATAACTAGATAGGGCAGCAGAAGCCATAACATTTTTAATATAAAAAATGAGTCTCTTACGGGTTCTCAATGAAGCTGTTACCAGCAGGGTCATCAAGAATAAAAGTAAAGGATGAATCTCCTGAAGCACATGCTCTCAGTTTTATCAAGAACTGATCTATTGCTTCAGCCATCTGGGGATCCACTTTCTGCAAACACCGTGAGAGGAAATATCAGAATGAGAAAATATAGAGAAAAAGACAAGACCAATGTGTGTGAGCCTCTAAACCAAAAGAAACACTCCACCTTCCGTTCGTCTTGAAGGGCCTCCAAACCGTCTGCAGCTCGAACCAGTATGCCTTCTATCTGTAATGTAGCACAGAGATATTTATTAGAACAAGAGGCAAGCAATTAAGTATTTTTTCCCTTTCTAAGGTTTTCTGTATTTGCATCTACATCCTTTTCCCTTTTGAATCTCCCACAAACCCATAAACTCCAAGTCCCAACAGAAACCATCAGGATGTAAAAGAAAATTTTTGAAGACGATGATGAAGGTTTCTGAACTACTCATGCCTAAAACTTCATTAGTGGAACATTGAGATGACAGCATAAAGCAAACCATTTAATCATCAGGATCATTTTTTTATGGCAAGCTAGTAAAAGGGCAATACCGTTGACAATGATCCACGCTGAGCCTCAGGGGGGATCTCAAAATCCAGTTCAGGGATCTGCACAGCACCACCATATATTAGTAAGATAGTGAATACCATAAAAGTGATTATTAAAGATGCAACAATCAAGAAACAAATATACGCAAAAGTGTAACTCCAGGAAAAAATAAGTAGCTTTGCTTAGGACCCTAGTTAAGCTGATCCTTCACTAAGAGGTACAAGCATCCATCTAAAATACACATTATCTTCTATTCATTGTATCTCATGAGCACAACTACACCGACATCAGACATGGAGATTTGATAGGTTTACATACAGCATGTGTGTCAAGACACTTACAAATTACAAGAGAGTTTAATAAAGTACCTTGATGGTAGCACTTTCAGACTTCACAACTGTTCTGTCGAGCATCTGCAGTTTCAAAATACCAGTAATTCAACATTCGCAAAGAGTTAAACTCAAAATTATCATTGCCTTGACAACCCCCGGGATGCACAACATTCTTTATTTCAGAAAAATATGCATAAAGCGGCCTACTAGCTTTCTAACATTGGCAAAATAAATTTTTTCCTCACAAAATGAATAAAAGGAGAATCAAGATGAGTATTCAACTATACAGTATAGCAACAACAAGACATTATGTTACTTTAATAACAACCTGAGAACTTCTTGGAGAAAAAATAGTCCAGATTCTTTTTATTTTTATATTTTATATCTTGATGTTTATTTAGTAATCTCATCCAAGCACGCTTAGTTCTTTTTTATGAAGACATACGGAGACGCCCACCAGCCAGAAACGAACTTGAGACCCTTGCTCGCTTTGAAAACCCCTTGAACATTGGGACGCATACCTCAGTTCTAAAATAATGCACAAGAAAAATATAAAGAATTCATTGTGCGTGCATCCTTCCCAGCTCTTTTTTGTTCTTCTAAGGATTAGCTGTTTTTCCAAACTACAGTCCTTCGCTCTACCAACTGAGATAAGGTCGGAACTATAAAATGGTTGTAATAATAAGTGGAGATGCGGGGTATCGAGCCCCGTACCTCTCGCATGCTAATCGAGCGCTCCACCATCTGAGCTACATCCCCTTATAAAGTTTAGTATTAAGTGGGAAATGAGCCATAATTCTCTGGGTAAATAACTCAGTTCAACCAAGTGCACCATTCAACCTTATTTCTTTTCCTTGGCGCTTTCCGCGTAAACTGACTAGGGTTTCCATTGAAGAAATCCCTCCAAAAATTGGCGTATGCCGCTATTTGCAATGAGCACACAGTATTCTTTAGTAAAGGCGAAAGAATAGTTCACTATGTACTCATTCCATGGCTGCGTAAAACCCCTGTCTATTGCTTGGAAGGAAATTATCCAAACTGTTGAACTACAGACGCTATTGTACTACAGACTATTGTACATAGCAACTTAGTGCTTTATCTAACAGCATATAGCAGCGTAAACAGATGTAATAGAGGAAATACCTTTTTATCGCCTGAAGGAACACACAAGCTATAGGAACATCCTCGGGGCTGAATCTCACCAGCGAACTCCACTTCATTATTTCTTTAAAAGGGAAATGAAAAGGCAGAAAAGCAGGGTAAGGTATATAATTTAGCTGAAAGTTACTCCAATTTCTTATGTCTTCATAGATGAAACGCCTTACCTTTCACCACAATGTGGACAGTCAAATGCCGACAATAATATCTGGAAGAACATTGAAATTTCCCTTTAGAATGACAAATCTTGATGCAAAATAGAGAGGGTGACAACGAGGGTCACACACAAATGACAACAAGGTTTCTCACGTGCCTTTTTCAAGAAGCAATATCCCACATGACGAAGTTCTCATTAGTTTTTCCAATGTCAAACATAATTCTGGTCAAAATATTGCCTGATAAGGATTAGATCTAAATTCTGAGAAATGCAATCAATGCTGGACAGTAACAGTATGTCTTACTGATCAGAATTATCTTACTAATATTTTTCAATTCTAGAAAAATATTAATTAATCAAAACTCTGGTTAAGGTTGGAAAACCAAAATTTTACAACTCTTTGCTTACAACTATATGCTAGGCACCACTCCAGGAAAGAGAGGAAGGAAGTCGAGTACCTTTCTAAAATGTGGAATCAGTGTTAAGAGAAACCTTGTTGTACCCTGTCAAACGGAAATAATAAGCCATTAGACAATGAGTAGTATCCTGCTGATATTTCCATACAAAACTTTAAAAAAAAAAAAAAACACAAAAACCGAAAGCAATAAAGACCAAAAACCCAATAAATTTTTCACCAATGTAGCTCTAACAAAAATCGCAAAAGCAGAAAGGGAGTTAATCCACCACAATTTATAAGTATAACCAAAAAGCTATCTTTATAGAAAATACTCATATAAATACTATGTATAAGATGTAAAGAGACGAACCAAAGAGTATGAATTCTTCAATCAGTATACTTTCATGTTATTAACCTTTTATCATTCTTCTACAGTAATTTGAAGAAGAAAAAAGCTATAGCACTCTTTGTCCTTTCCCTCGTTAACCCCCCCCCCCCCCCCCAAAAAAAAAAAGACTTAAGACACACATCTCATAAAAGTTGTAACTTTATAGCATACAGAGAGCAGATAATCTCTGTAAAAGTAGATTAACCAACAAAAACTTCTACATTCTTCAGCTAAAGCAAATTTCCCATGTTTTATAATCTCTTCAACCTTCTTTATTAAACGTTCTAACGAAGAAAAAAGATTTACCCTTTTCCTCAAATAACACAAAAATCATCCAGAAAGACAAGAAAAAAAAACTCCTTTCCTCAAGTAACCTTGGAAAGCCTTAAGAGAAAGAAGCACATACATATCATCAAAATTGTAACTTTATAGCATAGACAGAGCAAATTTTTCATGTTTTATAATCTCTTCAACCTTCTTTATTAAACGTTCTAACAAAGCAGCAAAAAATTACCCTTTTCCACAAACAACACAAAAATCATCAATCAAGGCAAAAAAAAAAAAGAACTCTTTTCCTCAAGTATAACAGCCTCCCTACCTTGATAGGGTAAGGTTACGTACCCTCACAGACCCCACATACGTTATGTGATTTCACTGGGTATGTTGTTGTTTTTCCTCAAGTATAACATTGGAGAACAGAAAAAAGCAAAAAGAGAAAGAAAGGAGATACATTTTCACCACAACGCATACAGAGGCTTTCAACAACATAAAGAGGGGTATCTATCTCAACATCATCTCCTGCGGCTGCAACTGCTTCCACCACCGACCTCACATCCATTATCTGTTCCTTCGTCGCCGCCATTCTCTATAACTACTGAAATAATCAAATCAAAAGGGTGAGACAAAAAAAGCAAGAGGGTATTTTTGGAGATTATTTTCTCTTCTGCTCTATACTTTTTTGAATAAGCAAAGTTTAAGGTTTTTGCCAATGGTGGCGGAGAAAGAAATATCAAGTAGTTCTGGAAGTTTTGGGTTTAAGGAACGGAAGGATCCAGTAGAAACAAGAGATTACTCGATGGCTCACTTAATTAGGTTATGAAAATAATTTGAATGAATTTTGTGCATAAGCCGTCTTGGTCTTAGCTCAGTGATGGAGTGCGTGGCTTTTAATTGTTAACCCCTTTTTTTTTTTTTTTAAAAAAAAAAAAATAACTAAACTGGTATATTTATTTTAATAAATTAATTTTAAAAATAATTATTTTTGCTTTCCAAAAAGCACTCAAATGGTAATCAATAAACATCCTATTTGTGGTTATATCGCCAAAAGTGAAGATGAGAATTACCATGTCCAACATACCTATATTTACACAGAATTGTTCCCTCTTCTATATGAAACCAAGCATCTTCTTGTTTTCTCTTTGTGCAGTTAGTCTTGTCTTCTCTAATGAGCCCACTAGTTCAAATTCTTGGGCCAATCCTCAAGTTCCAAAGTTGTTAGAGCTGCCCAATTCAGGAGGTGTCAAAGCCTTGGAGATTCGTATTGGTGATGGGAAGAACCCCCTCCCCCTCCCCTTGATGGTGATATGGTACCCTTCTTTCTCTACATATATGTAGCCGATACGTACTTTGCTTTCTGTACAGAGTTGGAAAGTCTTTGAGATGGTAAAATGACCGGAATTGTGTTAGGCAAATGCAATTAGCTTGTGCTGTATATGCAATCACATATTATTGGTAACAGTTATCCATTCTTTTTGACAAAAAATAGTGAAATATGTTTGCAATGTTGTGGAAGTGAGCACCCAAAGGTAGCGGCTAGGGGTCCCTTGTCATCAAAGAAATTTTTTTATTGTGGAAGCAAAGGGTTATCAAACTAGCTGGGATTAAGGATTGTTGAAGTGTGGAGTTTAAAGAATCTAGTTTTAGATTACTCCTAATGTACCTTGCAAGACATATATTGGAATCAAATGAGGTCAATTAGAGCGAAATGGCTATAGGATTTATATAGCTCACTCCAATTAGTTTCAATTGAGGCATAGCTAACGATTGATAGGGGATAAAAGGTCTCTTCCTTTTCAAGATTTCTGCTGTTTCTAGAGAGTTGGGTTTTTCTTTTTCCCCATGTAGTGGGGAAGATTTTGAGTTATGTTGAAATTCTATTCTTGAGTTTTCATAATCACGGAAGAATGATATGTTTATGGTGACATAGTGAAGAACAAGTTTCTCTAGCATATATATTGTCTATCAAACAATATACCTCGACAAGCCTCTTTTTATCAGGAGCTCTCTGCCTTTACTAAATTATTATGGCATATGCTATAAGTGCACATTAATTCTTTTCATGACCTCTAAAACTAATAGGACCAAAATACTAGTAGCGGAATAAGTCAGAATTCAGGAAGTTTTGTTTAGATAACTTTCTCACTGTTGGGTCAATAGTGTTGCATATGGTTTCTCTTTATGCTCAATAGGATAATTAGTTGAAGAAAAGCGAGGAGTCAGTGGTCATGCCTGAATGGAAGATGCTCTTGCATATTGTTATCAGCATTACATAGAACTGTACTTGTAGTGCTTTATAATGTCTGTTCAGTTATGGAGTAAAGTATTAAGCTTTCTTCTTACTGTGATTGGACAGGTTGCAATTCATTATTACAGGAGACTTGCTGCAAAGCAAGGATGGCGCTTTGACTCAACGTATGATCACAAGGACGAAACTGGTGAACCAATTCCTTTCTCTTTCGTCCTTGGTTCGGGCAAAGTGAGTTAAACTGTCTTTCACACGTGTCCATTGAAGTTTTTTCTAACTGAGCAAAGAGGACTCAAGGTATTTAGTTGAACCTGAATGTGGTTGATGGGTGACTGCTTGATGCTTTGGCCAAGAAGCATATAAAACTGCTTGACCACTAATGAACTCCAATGCTCAACTTAACGCAGCATGTTCCTATACCTACTTATTTAACTGGCTAAAAGTAGACTGAGTTGGGATAAAGTAAAAAAGTTTAGATACCCTTTTGAGGAGATAATTGTTAAGCATATGAATGACAAACATGAAACTCCACTTGAGTGAAAAAGCAATTTTTTTGATGAATGTTGTTTCCTTGAGTAGGTCCTGTGGATGAAATACATGCTCTTTAAGATGCTTTTGTCCTCTTTGGACCAACAGTTTTTGTGCAATAGTGCAATACAGTATTCAGGGTCAAAAGCAAGAGGTCAATTCAGACTTGGAATGAGTAACTAAAGACTGAAGGTCTGTTTGGTGATTTATGTTGTTTTTATTCTCAATATTAAGGAGGCAGTTAAAAGTTTCTGTAGAAAAACTTGGGCATAAGTTTTGGAAGTTCCAAAAAGGGAAGTGTTGCCTAAATTAATTATGCCAAATGCAAAAGTTGCTCGATACCAACTTGTGAAATTGGCCCATTGGTTGTAAATCTTTCAGAATTTAAGAATTTTCAAAAAAATTACCCTAAGTTTTTCTTCTGTGAAGCTGTTTGCTTGATTCTTAAATTAGTAAATTTTCTCTCAAGCATAGCAGCATCTGGTACTACAACAACAACATACCCAGTAAAGTCCCACAATGTGGGGTCTGGGGAGGGTAAAGTGTACGCAGACCTTATCTCTACCTTGATAGGTAGAGCGGTTGATTCCGAGAAACCCTCGGCTCAAGACAAAGCATAAGCACAAGCACAAGCAAAGCAAGAAAATAAGTCATGCTAGCGCATTATGAAAAAGAAGCAGTAACTAATGCATGTACATAAGATAAATAAAGTACATTAAATAACACATAGCAGTAGAAATCAAACGCTACTATAAAGTACTATTGCGTCTACTAGTATGATAGTCTAAGTGGGCCTACAATAATAACACTACAACTACCAGTTTGTAAGCGTAAGTAGGGCTACTGTAACACCCCGTATTTTGGGCGATGGTTTGAGCATCTATATATAAGAAAATCAAGAGCTTAGTATATATAAGGACGCGGTCCCGAAATAATTTAGGACTTAATAAGTGTGGCGACGGGGATTATTAATAATTAAGTGATGTGGATTAATGGATGTGGGTCCTTGATTAATAGATAGCAATTAGTGTTGGTGAGGTGTAGGGTCACATAGGGTGGAGGTGACACGATTAGTGTCAAGAAAGTGGCCATAAATTGCCACATGTTAAGGTAATATATACATATATCTATCTCTAGCTTAACTTTATTCTAGGATAACTTAGACATTTAAGACATAAAATCAAAGGTAGCGTAATCCACCAACGAATACCCAACTGTCTCAAGCAAAAATCGGCAAAGTTTCAGCAAACTTTTGCTTTTGCCAACCTTGTTTGTCCATTTCTGGAAAACAAATTTATTGTTCTTGTCTTCTTTCTCCAGCAAGTGAGTACTAATATTAAGAAGGCAATACAAGATTTTCCTCCAAAATAGCTTAGGGGTGTACCTACTGGAAAATTTTTTAGCTTCCTTTTTGGGTGAAGTAAGGTGAAAACATAATAGTCTGTAACATCCTAGAGTGGTCGGTTTCATCGTCTTTAGTAAAGGGTCGATAACCGAAGGTATGTTAAGGCAAATTATTTCTTTCTTTTGGCATGTTCCATGTAATGAAACGTGAACGTAATATTGTTCCATAAATTATTCTATTGTTAGTAGTTAAGAATGTTCATGTTATTGATTCCTACGTTGAAAGCATGTCTAAATATGTTCCTAAATCCTTATTGAGGTATATGGGAAATATGTTAATATTCTCAATGTTAGCCAAAGGTACAAGGATATTATGTCATCCGATAAGTTCAGAATGTTGTATTGACATTCATGCATTTGCATTATATTCATGTATTACTCTGGACTCACATGTGTATATACACTACTATATGGTATGAGTTATATATCTTTATGAAAATTAATCATAGACCTTACATATTGAAATTCTATATCATAGATATTTTTTTCTCTCACCCTTTCAATATATATATATATATATGTGTGTGTGTGTGTGTGTAGGGGATGGGGAAAAGGGAATGACGTTATATACGCAACATCACCTGCAGCTGGTACAGATTATCACTAAAAAGGAAGATGCCCACAGAGGCCACTATGATATGATGACCACAGAGGTTGTTATGGGAAGAAAGATGCCCTTGTGTGGCCAATATTTATATGTATACCGCATTTGCATTGTGCATAACATTTAGGCATATGTGTTAGGGCCCTCAGAGTCATTTACTGCTGGGCAGCCATTTTCGTCGGTTGTTGCTGTCACCGTGTTTATGTCGGCTGTTGGTGTTGTCGGCTGTTTCTATCAGCTATCTTTGTCGAGGTGTTGGGCACATATAAGGGTGTGTTTGCAGTGGTTGGTTGTTTCCATATCTGACAAAAGGTGGTTATCGATATGGAGTGTGAAAGTATGGAGTCAGGGTTTGTGTCAATGAGGGGCACAAGAGTTTTGGGTAGTGTACTAGGTATATTGAAGATTGCATTAAATGAGTTGTAATGATTATTCAGGTGTATTGGATCAGTTATAATTTTTTTAATTGGCCTATAATCCTTTCTTTCTCATGTTCCTATGTGTTTACCTCAGTCCATGTTTGCCTTGCATTTAATGCGTCTGACGGGATTTTCTTAGCTACAATAATTGGATTGACAAGAGTCTTGGGCTGATGTGTAAGTTGGATTTTGCGTTGAGGAAATTTTTTTAGCTTGGGTGTGTGGGTCCTTTTGGATTTGTTGTAAGGGTAGTATCAGGTGTATTTGTGTCCTGGTAATGAATTTTCTTTCTTTTTTGGTCTTTGGTAATTTGTTGTCTAGAAGAATCTTTGTTGGTCAAAAGTGAGTTTTTGTCATTTTCAAACCTATGTATTAAATTGGATACAGAGTGAATTTTTTGCTGTTGATGGTATGGCATTAACTCCATTGACTTCACTTGTATTTGTACCTGCAAAAATAAAAGGAGAAGTATTATCTTGTTTTTTTTCGATTCTTTTTTGTGTTCCTTTTTTGTTCTTTTTTGGGTCCGCTTGTAATTTCTTTTTTTCATGTCATCCTTTTCCATTGCACTGGGGCCAGCTTTCACGTCAGCTTGTTGGTTGATCTCCTTCTCCAAGTAAGACAATGTGGCCATGTCCGCTCCACTCAGACGTTCACCGTCTCTAGCAGCCTTTTCCAGCAAAGACGCCTCCTCAACTACTGAAGTGGTCCTGTCAGCTCCCGACTGACTTTTTTTTCATGTAGGTGACAGTTTTTCAGCCTCCGTCGAAATCATCCTGATCTTGATTGTTGTTGACGGGGTCGAGGGTGGACTGACTGAGTTTTATGGTAGGGCATAGGTGAATTGAATGTCCCAGGCATCCGCATCCTGTGCAAAGAGGGTTGGTGGCTTCATAGAAATGGTTTGGAGGTGGGTTCCAATCATGATATCTTTTGGTAGTGGTTTTTCTAATACAGAGCCTCGCATACCTCCCTCTAGTGGTAGAGGATGTGCAGCTATCAATTTTTAGAATACTTCCGATGGTGTTCTCAATTTTTTTAAAGGATTTTTAGGTCATAGTACTCAGTTGGAAGGTCCTGTAATCGGATCCAAATGGTTGAGAAATTAAGATTATTTTGGTGGGGGTTGAATTTAGGAGTCCAAGGCCGGACAATTAGTAGTTGGGACCCGATGAATTAAGGGCCATTTTTAGGATATTATTATATAGATCTGGATAAGAAAGTTTGATCAGATAAAAATCATTGCCCAGATCCACAAGGTTAATAGGGTCTCTAGTGTGCCAAACTTTTTTGATTTTTTGTTAGAGTTGGTTGTAGCCCATGTGTTTTCCTAATAACTTTATGATTATAGAGAGATTTGTTTTTTTTTGTCCGTAATTGTTATTGGGATAAAGTTCGGGTGGTTGCAAGTGTTTTCAAGTTTGTCTTCTAAGCTAATAAATCTTAGTAGGAATTCATGAGAGAGATAAGTGTCAAGAAAATTAGATCTGAGAGTTTCAAGGTAGCTTACTTTTTGTGGAGGTTGATTGTGTGTAGTAGGTGCTTCTTCATCCATGGACTGAGATGTCTTTGTTAGGGCTATGCAAATTAATGGTTAAATCAATAATCTGAATTAATTATTGGGTTAATGGTTCGAATTAATGGGTTATTGGTTTGGGTATCGGGTGGTGTTATGTGATTATTGTTCGGGTCTCGGTTTGACCAATTTTATTAACAGGTGAACCGATAACCTGATAACTATTTATTTAGTTACAATTATGTCATTCCATATATAAAGTCACTTGACTAGATTGTTGATTTCTCACTTTAGAATAGTCTCACTAGCTCCCTTCTCCAACTTCTTCCAGAGACTCTCTCCCTTCTTCTCCGAGGTAACTACAATCTGGACTGGAGCACCATTTTCTCCAGTTCTTTTGCAAAATTCAGTTCTTCAGTTATTTTCTCCAGTTCTTTTGCAAAACACTGTTAACTCATAATGAGTTCTAATTGCCTTAAACCATGTCACGTGTGAAGTCTGTAGTTGCTTTGTAAAAAACATATTTGTGCTTTGAAATCACTTTGATCATGTTGATATTGGTACAAAGCATTAAGAAACGTATTCAATTATGAATGTAACTCAACTTCTCAATTCGTTAATATATTTTCCTGTTCATAACCGAAGAAAAAATGTCGTAAGTCACTTGAAGTCTTTGTAGTTTAGCTTTGAGACTCAATAAAAAAACATATTTGAAATGTTTTGGGCTTTGAAATCACTTTGATCATGTTGATATTGGTACAAAGCAGTAAGAAACGTATTCAATATTGGCAAAAAATTAGCTTTAAACTTTTAGCTCATTGATTTGCAAACTGCGAGTGATGAAAAAATATTTTAAAGAAAAAACACCATTGAATTCATTTAACGACTTATGGCTCTCACATTTAGTCATACAACATTATAAATAACAGTGCGAAAACAACTAACGTAATGTAAAGAAGAAGGAAAATCATCCAAAGTGTTTGGCCCAGTGGCCAATACATTAGGGTATTGTTGTCTGAGATTCCGTGTTCGAGTCCTCTGATCAGCGAGAGTGGAACTGTGTTCCCCCAAAAAAATCCCTCCATACGCGTAGGGCCAAGCGGTGTATACTAATCCGTAGGGCCAGGCCGGAGGTGGGGTTTTCTGGGGTATGGGGCCGTAATGCGGTGGGACCAGTCACTTTAAAAAGTTTACCCTACCATAGTTTGTCCTCCGGGGCATAGTCCAGTGGCAAAGCCTGGGCGCTATAAGGCGCTCTGGCATGGGACAGCGTGGGTTCGATTCCCGCAAGCACGAAGAAACTCTGCATGTTGGGGAATTTGACCTTGTCTCATTGATCAGTTGTACGCTCCCAGAAAACTGGCCACCGGAGCACATCCCGCGATTTACCTGGTAATAGTGTTGAAGGACCGGTGCTATTACCTCCGGGACGTCCGTAATACCAGGTGAAGTAGTCAGGCGCAAGCCTGGAAACCTGGATTATCAAAAAAAAAAAAAAAAAAAAAAGAGGAAAATCTAACGCATGGGCTCAGGGCCCATTTCCGTCTCTGGACTGCTGTTGTGGTACTGGACCGCATCACCTGGGCTTCAGGCCTAGGTTTTTGCTTCGTCTGGCAAGGTTTGAAGCTGACTCGATGAGCATATATGCGAGAAGGATGAATAAATCCAATGGACCCAACACTCGAGCAGTTTATGCACAAAAGAGAAGGAAAAGGAATGAGTAACTCATTAAGGAATTGATACCAAATTTATAACTTACACAACACTATTTCGTATTAACAATTCATTTAACTATAGATTAATTCATGAAAGAAATCTAAGTAATTCAGAAAACAAGAATACGGGATAATGGTTACTGATCAAAACAATATTCCCTAAGTCAAGAGACTGAGTCACCGGACATAGAGAAAAAAAAAAGAAAAATTGAGCTATTAACTAAACAACAAAAAATAATCAATCATGCTTCCGCATTGATATGAAATGCAGTTTGAGATTTAAGGAAGAACAAGGCAAAATCACTAAGCATTTATCATTAACCCAACCTGATGAGAATTTATTCACTCCTTAACCAGATTATTTTAACATCAATGTACAAGATTTTAGCACAACCACACACACATTTAGTAACAGAAAGACCAAACCTTATGCTCTTTATTTAACAGTAGGTGAGATACTATCACTTAGCTATAAAATCATGCTCACTTTGAGAGAAAAACAATAATAACTTTCTAAAGAGGTGCTAATTTAGAAGCAAACATTATAAGAGCAAAAGATTTAAGTTTCATATTCGGGAGCTAAAGTACTCAAAGAAAGGACTGTTGAAACACATTCTCATGTATTAAATGAACCAGCAACCTTTTTCTTCCTACATCAATAAGGGGATGAACTATAGAGACAGCAAACTCAACATACCAAATTAAACTTAACAGAACTGAAAATACACAGCATTTAAAATATGAATAAACTAACGACCTAGTTTATCCATAATACGGCAGCTAATCCCAATAGACCAACATTTAGCAATGATTCAACAGAAACTCATTTACTTGTCAAAGAACTTTTGGTTTGGCAAGCAAGAACGAGTAAAGCCGGAAAAAACTATTTAACACAAGATTTATGCTTGGCAGCTTGTGATTATAATTTTGTATGAACTAATATTAGATTGCTACTTAGTCGACACTAATGACTACAGGAACAACCATGAAAGGAGCTTAACATAATTAAGTTATAGATGTAGTCATTTTTTACTTAAACAGGCTTAACAAACTGATTCTGAATCTGCAGCAAAAGGGAAAATAAACTGGGAAGCAACTACTTAATTTACCTAAGTTAATATATACTCATATTTTTTAACTAAAGGAACAGTATTCAGATTCTAGCCTTCATGTAGAAGAAAGGAGAACCAATTTTCAAACAAAGTTTAAGCTAATCTCACACGACATGAAAACAAATACACAGAATTAGACGTAGAAAAATACTAAAGCTAAGAGGAAAATTACTGAACATAATTTGTAATAAAGTATCAGACATGCAAAAGGTAAAGTAAACTTTTGTTATTATTTGTTCCATTTAATTTGTGATTATGACATTATTTAAAATGTGATTTGTTTGCATTTGATATGTAGGGACTGCTTGATGCAATAAAGAATGTGTTGCCTGAAGCACATGATTATGACATTATTTAAAATGTGATTTATTTGCATTTGATATGTAGGGACTGCTTGATGCAATAAAGAATGTGTTGTCTGAAGCACATCAAAGATTTTGTAAAGCACACTGAGGTAAATTGGTGCAAAAGATGGAGCAAAGGTGAGTTGAAGAAGCTGCTTTAGTGGAGTGCATGATCCTCCTACTATTCTGAGGATCATGCACTCCACTAAAGCAGTTGAAGATTTTGATATGTAGGGACTGCTTGATGCAATAAAGAATGTGTTGCCTGAAGCACATGATTATGACATTATTTAAAATGTGATTTATTTGCATTTGATATGTAGGGACTGCTTGATGCAATAAAGAATGTGTTGTCTGAAGCACATCAAAGATTTTGTAAAGCACACTGAGGTAAATTGGTGCAAAAGATGGAGCAAAGGTGAGTTGAAGAAGCTGCTTTAGTGGAGTGCATGATCCTCCTATATTCTGAGGAGTTTGAAGACCAACTTGAACAAATGAAGCAGTTGAATAAACCTGCTGCAAATGACTTAATCAGTAGATATCCTCCAATAGCATGGTGCAAAGCTTATATGGATATAGTCTGCAAGAATCAAGCAGTGGACAACAATCTAACTGAGTCATTCAATTCTTGGATACTTCAAGCAAGGTATAAGTCAATCATTGAGATGTTGGATAATATAAGGATTAAGGTGATGAATAGGTTGAGAGAAAATGAAGAGTTTGTTATGAAGTGGCATGGTTTGATCAGTCCTAAAATGTTGAAGCTTTATAATGAGTATTTGAAAATTGCTCAAGATTGTAAGGTGAATGGTAATAGAGATCATGGATATGAGGTAACAAAAGGGCCTGATAGACATATTGTGAACCTAAGGCAAAAGAGGTGTAGTTGCAGGACATGGGACCTCACTGGAATCCCATGTCTACATGCAATCAAGGCCATGATTCACAAAAAAATTGACACCATTTCTGAGATACATTGATTTCATAGCAAGGAGGCATTCATGCTAACATACAAACACTAGTTGCAGCCTGTTAGGGGTGCACAGGTTCTGAAAAGTTGACCCTTTTCAAATCATGGAACCACCAGATTTGGTAAAATTAGCTGGCAGACCTAAGCTTAAGAGAGATAGAGAGAAAGATAAGGCTCTTAAGAGGCAAGATAAATGGAAAATGTCAAGAAAAGGTAGAGTGATGACTTGTAGCAATTGTGGAGAGCCCAATCATAATGTAAGGGACTGTAACAAGGTAATGTAATTCTTCTAGAACTTTGTCTATAACAATTTGTATAATTAAGTATTTTTTTAATGATTTTTTTTGTAGCCAAAGAAAGGAAAGATGTCTTCCAAAGGAAAACAACCTGCTAAAGAGAAGCAGCCAGCTAAGGCAAAGCAGCTAGCTAAGACAAAGCAGCCTGCTAAGGGCAAAAATAGCAACATGGATTAGGATGACTCTTCGGAATACTAAGCCCCGTAGGAATACTAGCAAATCCAAGATACAGACTAGGGGCTAAGTTGATGAAGATGAAGATTCTCAAGTTGAAGAAGAAATCAACTTAACAGCCCCCAACCAACCCAAGACAGTCAGCATATGTATTGTAGCAGCAACACTTTTCATGCTTCTAGCAGCACTTTTCATGACTTTGAGTATTCTTTTGAGGAAGAAGATGAAGAGCATTTTTAAGGCCCAAAGTGATTTCTAAGCATCTTAGTAGACTCAAAGAAGACAAAAACCACAAGAACCATCTGGGAGAAGGAAAATAAGCTTCAGAGGTGACTGACCACAATGGTGTTAGTGAGAAACCAATCTTCCAATCTCACCAACAAGCTTAGCTTGAAAAGGAAATGATGCAGTCACTACAAATCAGTTGGAGGCTCAAAAGAGGATTAAGAAGTTGATACCAAGAAGAGAATCTATCAGTTGATTTAGCTTTGTGCAATATTACTGTATTTTGAATTATGGTGATGTATTAACTGCTGAAGACAGTACTCTTAATTTGCCAGCACTTTTAATGTTCAAACTAGATGGATGTCACATTATGATTTAGGGTGTATAAGCTTTTGGAGTTATAGTGTGGCATCCATAGTTATTGATTGTTTTTGTGGTTATGGTTGACAGTTTGAAATTGCTGTCAAAACTTGTGAAGTTATTTTGTAATGTTATGTTTGGTTTGAATTGAAATGTGCAGTTGAATTGAAATGTGCTGAAAATGTGCAGTTGTGCTGAATTATGCAGTTAAATTAAAATGTGCAAAAACTGTATTTGAAATGTCCAGAAATATGCAATTGAAATGTGTAGTTGAAATGTGCAGTTGAAATGTGCAGAAACTGTGGTTAAAATGTGCAAAAATGTGCTATTGAAATCTGAAATGTGCAGTTGAAACAGTTGAAAATTTTGCAATTTTTGTACTTAAAAGAGTCCATCTTGCACTCTTATTAGCAAGATGTACAAAATAGCTTCTAACATCAATCAAATTGTAGCAAAAATAGTGTCATCATCAGTGATAATGCACCTGCTGCACTCTTATTTTTCATGTCGAAGCTAGGTAGTTTTGAGATTATTTTGGATGTAAAGAAACACACTATATAAGCAACATTACACATTGCAAGTAAAGCCATTAAAGATCACTAAATAAGAAAGTTTACACACAATACAACAACAAACTATCTTACAAACTAGCAACTCTACTCCTAGGCATCACAAACACTACCAAAACAAGCCTGGCACTTTTACCACCATAACAAGCATATACTCTTAGAGATCATTGACACTACCAAAACAATCCTACTACTTCTACTACCATAACAACCATATACTCCTAGGCATCATACCACTTCTACTACCATAACATTCATAATTCACTTCAAAATTGCGACAAAAAATTCAACCAATACAGCCAATTGAACCATAAACAGCATATTCAACTTCAACATCTTCTCTTCTAATTCCCTTGATTTGTTTACTTGAGCATTGTTTATAGCCTTCAAAACATTCACCTTTTTCTTCAAGTTGTCTCTTTCAACCTTAACCGCATTCAACGGCTCTCTTATAGTGTCCATTTTTACCGTAGTCGCTTCCAATTTAGCCTTAAAATCACTTATTTTCACCAAGATATTGTCCGGATAATTATCGTGTCACTCCAAAAAATCACAGTTTTCACCTAGTCCAACCCCATAAAAATACGGAAAAGGATCAATAATTGAATCGAATGAAAAATAGAAATTAAGAAACAAATCATACAACACATTAAATAATAGCACTTACCTTAGGTTTAGCACACTTGTAAAATTTCCTTCCAGGATTTGCAGGAGTTTCGAAATGTAACAGCTAGAAATTTTACCACAGTAACAGTTCCTCATCGAATTGCAATTAATTTCGAACATTGTAAGACCGACGAGGTTGAAGGTGGGGTCTTGGGTGATGTCGTCGACCGGAATGAAGAGTGTTATGGATGAAATGAATTTTGGGTGAAATTAGATGTTGACGGGTCGGATCCGGTGGGTTTTAAAATTTTGGGTAAAAATAATACGGGGAAATGGGTGAATAGTTGAAATGGTGACACGTGGCTCACTGTTTACATTAAGGGCATATCTGCACCATAGTATAACCGTAGTGGTGCAATTAGCCAGATAGTGTAACAAATGGTATCAACAAATAATATTTGAAAGTTCAGAGGTATTTTTTATATTTTTCCGATCTATTCGTGCAATATGATTAAGTCATTTTGCATGACTATTTTGAAGTGCATCGAATTTTTTCGCCTTTGTTCATTAACATTGTTGTTGTAAAGGGATGAAAGAAAAACCTTGGTTGAGGAAGATTGTGAAGGCTATAAGTTACTAATTGGAAATCCAACTCTAAAAGAAGAGATTAAAATTAAGAAATGAAGTAATTGTAAAGTGAAATCAGTAAAATACCACGATTCCTTAAGTATATTTTGTTGGAAATTTGCCTTTGACGGGAGTTGCGACCGACCAACTTTAACGGCTTAAACACTAGTGTTACGTATGTTGGAGAATTCGGTTCTTCACACATGCATGATCTACTAAGTACGTAGATAACCGTAGGGCTAAGAATCGTCAAATTTCATTAAGAAATGAAAGAGATATTGGTCCACGAAGTGAGGTGTTTGAAGCATGAAAAGTGTGGTATTGAGTTCAATTCTCCCACATCGGTAGAGGAAGAAAGAATTGTTGTGTATATAATACTCGAAATTGGTTTGGGGTTTGGGACCCCACGGGGTATCCCATGTGTTTAAAGGAGGGAGGACCTAGATGTGTTTCGGTTCAAGGAAAGACCACACGCGCGCCGCCCTCCCGTCCGGTTCCGGGTTCCCGGGCCGTGGGCCGTGGGCCGTGGGCCGTGGGCGTGGGCGTGGTGGGCCGTCGTCGATATTATCTTTTTGGGCCGCAGAACTTTGCCGAAGTGCGGTTTGATCCCGAAGTTTTAGATGTACGGTTTGGACCGAATTCTTTCGGATGTACGGTTTGGTCCCGAAGTTTCAAGATGTACGGTTTAGTCCCCGAAGTTTCAAGATGTACGGTTTGGTCCCCGAAGTTTTTCGGAAAATCAAAATTTCGACGGTCAAAACAAACGCCAAAGCACTCAATTCACCCATTTATTTTGGCCGAATTACTCCTCCTATAATGGCCAATTCCGTTGGTCTTTTCACCATTTAATTTGGTGGCTTTACTACCTCCATAATGGCCATTATTTGGCCAATAATGGTCTGTTATGGAGCGACTAAACAGCCCTCCCTCACCTATATAAACACCCCTACACCATTGTTGAGACAGAGAGAAAATATACTAGCTACATACACGAAAATACACAAGCAAAACAGATTTGCTTCCTACACCTTCCTTGCATCATTTCTTGCTCAATATTCTTCAAGGTAGCATTTGAGTTTCCTTTGCTCAAGTGTTCATTCTTTGTTTTATCTTGGGAGACAAATTGTCCAGACGTATAAAGGATACATACGGGGCAATATTGTCTTAAGGACGAGTGCCACACTCGACTCAAAGAAAAACGAAAAAACAGTTTTTCATTTTCATCTTTGTAATTTCCAGTTTTCTAGTTGAATTGTAATTTCAATTCTTACATTAGCAGTTGTTTGTAATTTCCGTTTCCTGCAACTTTTGTAACAACCAACATATTTTAAGTTGAAGTAATCGTTTTAGTCTTTTGTATTATCTTTAGATTATTTGAAGTCTACAGAGATTTTAGTATTACAAACAAAAAGATGTTGGCAAAATGAATTAATGTTCGGTAAAGAACAAAATAATGTTCCTTACCTTCTTGTTTATGAAAATAGATAGGACCCCTTGAGTTACAGATGCTATTAGATTTGGGGACTATGCATTTCTTTGGGAACAAGAATAATAATAACATATCCAATATAATTTCACAAACGGGTTCTAATAATAATGGTAGAGTGTACGCAGATCTTACCTCAATAGGTAGAAATACTATTTTCCATATACAATGCATTTCTTTGGCTGATAATGGATTTTGTACCGTTTGGGAAAGCAGATTTTTAGGTTCTACTTGCAACCAAAAGCTAAAATAGATGTCTATTTTGTATGGCCAAAGGGTCAAAAATAAAATACTCATATATTTTCATAAATTGAATATTTTATCCTCCATTACAAGTTGTGGCCAAATCTATCTTCCTGTTAGCAAAGTTTTTAAAAATAACTTCAATCACACAAAATTCCCCAAATCCACTCAAATAATCCAATTTCATTTGAAATTACTCATTCCCTCTTTTAACCCGAACCGCGATCCACTAAATGAAATTGACCCATACCAAATTAAACTCAATGCACAAATTGAAACCCCCCCCCCCCCCCACACACACACACCGTCTAAGCCGAGCTAGGGATCACAATTTCCGAGGAAAAAAGTGACTATGTATGCAAAGAAGTTATCACATAAATACAAGTCATCCTTCCCCGAAAAGACTAAAAAAGACTTATTTTATTAAGGGTTCCTTCCATAAGAAGACTAAAAAGATCCTTATTTCATTAAAGATATTTTTGTAATAAGCATTAGTTTTTAGTCTTAGCTTAGTCTAGTATAATAATACCTTATGTTATTTTATTAGTTAATTTTTTAATGAACATTCCTTTGTAAGTATTGGAAAAACACTCTTATTTTTTCAAGTTAAACCCTCTTGATTATTTAAGTTCTCTTGTATGAGTTGAATTTCTCTTCTTCCTAGGATTATAATCATTTATTGAATGCTTAGTTTTGCTTTTATTTAATTGATTAAATTCTTTCTAGCTTATACTCTCTTAATTTCTATCTCTTCTCCCTATTTTCTATCTTAGTATTACTTATTGTGTTTCTCATATTACATCAATTGGTCTTAGAGCTTGAAAAAAGAATTGTTCTTACAATTATTAGTCCTTAGCTTTCTTCTATTCAAAGAAAAAAATCGAATTTAAAATTGGAGTGATTTTTGAGTGGGTCTTATTGAAATTTGTTGAAAATAGTCTAAAAAAGTTGGATATAAAATTTGGAAGCATTAAGCGTTGATTTGGATCAAAGTTTATCCATATTTCTTCAATTTTCGCACCTGAAATTTCTGCACTTTGTAGAGTCCCAAAATTTGAGTTTTGGAGCCCTTTTTGTATAAATTTTTGCCCTATCTTTTGAATTTAAGTTGTTTTGATCATAGGTAAACCATATTAGGTTTCAATTTTGGGATCTAATGATGAATTCGGGTTCAATTTGAGTTTCGAAATTGGACTATTTTCCTTGTGCGAATTTTCTTTAAAAATTAAAGTTTGAATTGATTCCTTACTTCAAAAATTATTGGATGATGCTTAGAAATGCTTCATATTGATTGGGAAACTTGATTTGAGTTGGGTGTTGATAGATTCGATCAATTGTGGTGACTTTGGAATGACTTTCTTGTTGATTCTAGATTATACTCGTCATTCATAAATAATCTTTTGCTAACATTTTAGGATATTTGTTCATATCCTTTGTATTAGTAATTGAGTGCTTTGAATTCATTTCGTGCCAATTCTTCTTGCTTTTCTCTTTATTTTCATTGTGAATTATTTGATTCAAGTCCCATTAATTTTATTGTGCTTCTTTGTTTAACCTTAAACTTCACTCAGAACCGATACTTGGGGCTTACTTTGCGTTTATTGAGTTGTTGGTTCTTGAAGAGATTTGAGAAAAAATCATTGAGAGAAAAAATGCAAGAGTTGGTGAGATTAATTGAGTGAGGTCTAAAAGTCTTGACCTTGAGTGAATACACGAGTGTTGAGAGATTTCATCTTGATTGATACACGTGAGAGAGTGAATTGATGAGGTCTTTAACTTTGTTGCTACTTTCTATTGATTGCAATCATGTCTTCGATAGATTCGGATGATCCTTTGTGATGATGATTTTGAAGACTATGACTATGACGATAGTGAGGGTTACTACGATGAAGATTATGGATCATATGGTGAAGAATGTGAGTATGAAGATTCTTATATTTCCAACAATGACGTTGAGGATGGTACTTTTTCAAGGTATGACTTTTCGTACATACTCTTCTTGTGATGAATTCAATAGCAAAGAAAGTGATTATGAGCATGATGATGATAATGAAGAACATCCTAGAGAATATCATTGTTCTTCTTTTTGTTATGGTTCTAAGTCTAAACATGAGAATGATAGTATTTCTTATGTTTGTTTTGTTGGATGATGTAGTGGTAGATTTTTCACGAGAATTTGAGGCAAAATGAGAATAGATATGCTATTTGTGGTAGAAATGTTCAACATCTGCCTAATGATGGATTGAATGCTTTGATAAAAGTTGAGACCATTTTGTTGAACATCATGAGTGTGATAAAGCATGCATTGATCAATTTATGGAAGAAAGAAAGAACATGTTTCATGTTTATTGTAAAATTGAAGGGCTTAGTGGTGCCATAATTATTCATAACAAGAGTTTCATAAATATTGTAAGTTCAAGCATAGTTGAGCACTAAGTTGAATACTAGGTAACATTCTCAACCATATAGATTGCCATGGTCAAATGAAAAAGAATCATTTGCGCTTCATGTCTACTAGAATCGATGTGATATTGTCTACTTGGTATTTTAAAATCATTGATTCCTTTATGATATCCTCATTCCATGATCTTTGGGATAGTCAAGCTTGTTCTTCATGAAAGCGATTGATACTTGGCTATATCACAAGTTTGTGCATCATTGGCATGTTGGTAGATTGATTTGTTATTTCACCAACCCTCATGCTTTGAGGAACTTATTTTTGTTTGTCTCTCTTATAGTCTTGCAATGTTTAGATTAGAGGACGAATCATTTTCAAGAAGGAGAGAATGATGTAAGTCGAGCTTCATCAAGAACATGCACATCAAGCCGAGCTAGGAATCGCTACTTCGGAGGCTTAGATAGTGCTTGAAATGTAGACTTGAAACTCTAAAATGTGCTAAAGTGGAAGTACAAGACTCCACTTGAAAGAAGTTGGAAAAGATAGTTATGTATGCAAAGAGGTTTCACATAAATACAAGTCATCCTTCCTAAAAAGACTAAAGAAAACCTTTATTTCATTAAGGGTATTTTTGTAATAAGCATTAGTCTTTAGCCTTAGCTTAGTCTAGTATAAATAGTACCTTATGTTATTTTTATTAATTAATTTTTGGATAAACATTTGATTTTAGGCTCATTTAACTTGTGAGTATTTGAAAAATCTCTTATCTCTCCAAGTTGAACCATCTTGATTACTTGAATAATTTTATTGTATGAGTTCAATTTTTCTTCTTCCTTGAATTATAATCATTTATTGAATGCTTAGTTTTGCTTTCATTCAATTGATTAAATCCTTTCAAGCATCTATTTTCTTAATTTCTATCTCTTCTCCCTATTTTCTACTAGTATTGCTTATTGTGTTTCTCATATAACATCACATCTCCACTAACACCGCCCTTTTCCTTCCACTTCCCCCACTCTTCTTCATCTGTCGACCACCCCCAAAACTCCACCACCGGGAACCACCCTAAACAGCCCCATCACCACTCCTTCATCGATCTCCGCCCATTTCTATTAACGTCGCCTAAACAACCACCCTTAATGCCCCTATTTACACCCTGGCTCTCCCTCTAAACTCCAGTGAATACCACTCACTGCCAGCACCGCCAGCACCCCCCGCCACCAACGAACAACCAAGCATTCCTTCTCTTATTCGTCCTCCATCTTCTCCAGCAACCACCACCCACTGCTCATTCTCTCTCCCCTGCTCCGACCACCCAACACCACGTCGAACTCCGATGCTCCACCGCAAAACACCTCGCCAACGCCACTGCTTTTCTCTCCATTTTTTTCTTAATTTGGTTTCGTTTAGTGGGTCGCGGGTCAAATTAAAAGAGGGAGTGGATAATTTCAATTGAAATTGAATTATTTGGGTGGATTTGGGGGATTTCGTGATTGGGGTACTTTTAGAAATTTGCTAATGGGAGAGTATTTTTAAGCCCAACTTATAACAGGAGGGATAAATTTGACCTTAACTTGTAGCTAAGGATAAAAAGTTGCCAATTTATAAAAATAGAGGGATATTTTTGACTTTTTTCCTTTTATCAATTATTGATTTGTTTGAGCATAGAATCTGTTCTAGTGGAGTAACTTATGGCTAGACGGGCATCTAAATCAATTTTCAACTTATATGTCTAATTTATAACTTTTCAATTTATAAATATTTTTTAATTTGATCAATTTTTTTATTACCGTCAATATTTTTTGTAATATTCGAAGTATATTTCCCAAAAATAGAACTCTAACTTCTTCTCATTTTCATTTTTGTTATTCATGTTCTACTTATAAAATTATTTAAATATATAATTTTTTAAAATTAACATTAAAGACATTTTCCTATTTTCAATAAAAGCATTTATCATTATTTTTAATTAAACATATCAATGTTTGATATTAATTTAAGCAACGATAAGATAATCTTCGTGTGACTTATGTGATTTATAGATTATGAGTTTAAGCTATAAAAGCAACTATTAATATTTACATAGATTGTATACATCACCGTCCTTGAGCCTTGTGGTGCCTCCTTTTTCAGACTCGCTAACGCAAAATGTTTTGTGAGCCACACTATCCTATTCTTTATAATTATCTATTATATTCTTATTTGTAGAAATAAGTTTGTTTTAGTTGAAAATGCTGTTGGATATGATAGTGAGCTATTTTCGGTCAGCTAAGCCAAAGTGACCTTGTATTGTGGTGGAATCGCTTTCTCTCTCTACAAAGTCTAAGAGAGAGAAAAAGCCACAAGAATATATAGAGAGAAGTGTTTCCATAGTCTACACTTTTTCTCTCCTTTGAATTTTACTTTGTTTACTTGCTAAGCAAATCCAAGAAAACCCCAGATCGGCGATCGGTTGAAAATGGGTGGTCAGCAAAAGGCTTTGATCTATGCGTTTGTGGGTCGTGGGGATGTAATATTGGCTGAATACACAGATTTCAGTGGTAACTTCAACTCCATAGCTTATCAGTGCCTTCAGAAGCTGCCTGCTTCAAATAACAAGTTCACATATAACTGTGATGGTCACACCTTCAACTACCTTGTCGATAATGGCTTCAGTCGGTCTTCTCTTTCCTTCTTCTTAAAACGCTGTCGTTTTCTCTTGATATCTACTGCTGTAAATGTCTAGATATAAAAGGGATCGAAGAAATTTTGATTTCTGAGATTTGTGGTTTATAATATTAACTTTATTAAATTAGTATTCTTAATCCGAAAAGATGATGATTGAACTCTAGTGCTTGCAACCATACTGATCTTAAAAATAAATCTGGTACTGTGAACCATGATATTTTTGTTGAATGGGGGTGTGCTTAAGTACCTTGTCGATAAGGGGTTCCCGCTCCCTTATAGTGCTCAAATGTTGTTCTCCATTGGTTTTTGTGTGTTTCCGAGTTGTTTCTTGTCGCATCTGAAATTTGGGGGAAATGAAAGAGATCAGTGGATCAAGTTTTGGGTATCCCAATTTTATTGGGAAGCTCAGGATGAACTATTGTGTTAACTGTGTTGTTCTTTGCTTGTAAGGGGCATTTCTCAGTGTTTTTTGGTGGTAAAGTGAAATAGTTCCTTTTTCTATTACTCCTATAATTGTTATCATCTTATTAATGCCTTTTTTTCATACTTCTCTGACTGGTTGGTGAAGTTGGATGAGTGACTAATTCGGTTCAGTTATATTTGCTTGATAAGCAATAAGACGTACTTCTTGAGCTGAGGGTCTATCGGAAACAACCTCTCTACCCCACAAAGATAGAAGTAAGGTCTGCGTACAACCTACCCTCCCGAGACTCCACTTGTGAGATTACACTGGATATGTTGTTGTTGTAAGCAATAAGACGTACTGATTGGTTCATTTTTTCCCAGAGCCCACTTGTGTAATTACACTGGGTATGTTGTTGATTGGTTATGCATCACTTGGTTTCAATTTGTTTAAAAAATTGTTCAGTTGAGGTCTTATTTGGAGGGAGTATACTAGATTTGAGAGTTGGTTCAGATTTATATCTTCTGGGAGTTCTGTTTCATTATACAGGTCTGAGATGCAAAAGTAAAACTGAATTCAGTTGCTTATGGTCCCTCGAAATTTATGATCATCATTAGTCAATCCGGTTATTTCGTAATTCTTAGCAGCTGGAAAACATTTTTTCTTATATTTAAGAGAATGTCTCACCTTCCAAGATACATTACCTTAGCTTCTTACTTTACTGTGATCTGCTGTTTTTATATTTACTTTCAAGTGGGTATCATAGCTGACTGTATAACCTACAGAATTAAATAGCTATCATGAGGAGAATCTTAGTGCTATTGGAAAATTGTTTGTTATTCTGCTCTCTTGCGCTTCCAGAAGTATACCAATGTTGCATAATTAGTTGATTGATGGACTTACCCATGCTAACTTTATGATTCACCTTACAGCATACTGTGTGGTTGCTGAGGAGTCAGTTGGAAGACAAGTTCCAATAGCCTTTTTGGAGCGTGTTAAGGATGATTTTGTGTCAAAATATGGGGGTGGAAAGGCTGCGACAGCTCCTCCAAATAGCCTGAACAAGGAATATGGGTACTTTAGTATTAAAATTTTACTTCAGCGGCATGTGAAGGCAGAACTTTCTGTTGAGTCATCTAATTGCAGTACTCTCTTAACTGCAGCCCTAAGTTGAAGGAGCATATGCAGTATTGTGCTGAACATCCTGAGGAAATTAGCAAACTTGCCAAGGTGAAAGCCCAGGTTTCAGAAGTTAAGGGTGTTATGATGGAAAACATTGAGAAGGTAAAATGTCTAATAATTGCTTACCTTTGTATATGGTAGATGGATTTACATTTTATATGAAAACTTGACATTCCATGTCTTCTCTTTCTGTGTAATAATGTCATGGAATAATACAAGACAAAACCATCCATGATGGAGCTTAAGAATTATTTGGATCTTGGAAAGGTTCCTTACATTATAGTTACATCAAGGAAAAGAGTAGTTATAATACGTTTAAGGACCATAATATTTTTTAACTAGCAGCTTTCTGCATGTGTACTATTCTAAAGCTGACTGCTCACCAGGCCAGAGGCTGGACCTTTTAGTTGAAGCCTGTATCCTTCGTTGCTTTTGTTTAAATTATGTAACCTGGATAAAAACAAGACGGGAAAGGTTATGATCAAGGGGCGATAAATGGGGTTGTCCTTCATTACACTCTGATCTTGGTTTTGAAATTGTCACATTTGTTTTTTGTTTATAAAGACTAACTCAAATAACAGAGCATAAGATTCAAAATCTGTAAATGGAGAGCGGCAGAGTGGAATAACCTCCAACTTCTAAATCTTACTTAGAAGGAAGAACCTCTCTTTTAAAAAAATACAGAAGAACATACAAGAAAGCTATGTAAGAGTCAGATTATATCTATCCCCTATTTACAAAAGGAATAGCTAAATAATTGACTGAAGGGAAGAGTCTACTCACTGCAAGTTAATTAACAGAACGATGAAATTAAAAGTTGGAATGTCTAACATATCAAAATTGAGCAAATTCTTCTTATGTTGGGGAAGAGAGTTTACAATAAAGTACTAAGAATTTTGTTGACCATCAGCTGCATAATTAGCCAAGGCATCAGCCACTCTATTCTCTTCTTGGTATCAATGAGCAACTCACAGACATTGACCTTAGTAAAGCTTGTATTCTTGATGTTAAATAGGCATAATGTGTTACTTAGGTTATGCATTACATTTGTGAGTGTAGTTTATAGATCTTCACTAATGCTTTTCTCATTTCAAAATTTTTCCTTCTTTCATATGTTATGCTTTAGCTCTACTGGTCGACATCATGAGAGTTGATGTGGTATGTTATCTTTGTTTGAAATTCTAGGTTCTTGATCGTGGAGAAAAGATAGAGCTTCTTGTTGATAAGACGGAGAACCTTCATCACCAGGTTTTCGATCTTACATTTAAATGCTTCCATTGAGAATGAATTAAATCAGATAGTTCAATTTTATTTCACACTCTGCTTTGTGTATTATCTTACCATCAAGCTGGTTCAATTTTCATACACTTTGGGAATGGGATCGACTCTTATTAGTGCTCAATCTTCATATGGACCACTTGCCTTATAGGACATCTTTATTACTTTTTTGCATGTTAATTTTAACTTGAGGTTACTTATAGCTAATATTATTCTGGTTTGTAAGTGAGCTACAAGTGTACAACCAATTTATTTGGGATGTCCTTCAGCTCATTCTGGGTTGCGTGCTAACTTCACTGAGGGTGGGGCTCATCAAGCACTTGCTTTGTGCACTGCATGGCATTTTATCTTTATTCATACACTGAGGTGGTTTGCATGTCAACAGGATGTTGTCGCCTTTGATTTGCTTGATTGTTGCCTACCTTAATCTTCCTTTAGTCTGTCCTTTTTGTAACCCTATGACATTGGGAGACACTGGTGCTCATATCTTCCTCAACTTACACAAAAGAAGTAAAAGAAGCTTACCTGTTTGCTTGCCCCTTCTGTATGTTGTGATGAGATGTATTCTGGTGATGTATAGATAGGCTACCAATCTGATGCTTAGCAATATCCGCGTGACTTCTAAAGATATTATGATATGTAACCTTGTCAAATTGATCTCTTCGTTATAAATATTAATTGTCAACTTAACCCCCCGAAAAAAAGTTCCTTGTCAAGGTTTGACTTCAATTTTTGTTAAAATAGGAGCAACTTTTACTGTTCTTCCCTCCAACTTTTGTGATAAGCCTCCAACTTTGTTGTAGTTAACCAACATTATTATATGGAGCTCAACTGGCTGTCGTTACCATGTTTTCTTTTGCCCCAATGCAAAGTTTGTGCTATCTGTACAAGTACCAATGCTAGTGGCTTCTTTGATTGTAACAGGCACAGGACTTCAGGAATACGGGAACCCAAATCCGGAGGAAAATGTGGCTGCAAAACATGAAGATCAAGCTGATAGTGTTAGGTATCCTGATAGCTTTGATCCTCATCATTGTTCTCTCAGTTTGCCATGGATTCAATTGTGGAAAGTGAGCATGTTTCTGTTGTGGTGCTACAGTTCTACGAAAAGCTTTGTCCTATAGCAGCATTTACGAATAGAGACGATGTTATGTTCTGTATGTATTACAGTATTAGCCTACTAAGAGTACTCACTATTTCTGTTTGTTGGGGCACAAAGGATCCGTTTTTCTTTTCTTTATGTTTGGGTCTAAATGTTACGGTATATGATGCTGCCACTGAGAGGTCATTTTGTGCTGTGAATGATTTGTTCCTTTTTGGAAGAAAAAGACCTGCAATGCTCGAAACTCTTATTAATGAAATTCAATTTTCATCCAGTTGGTTTATGTTAGGTCTTTGACCATTGTATATGTTGGTAACCCTACATACCCTTGAACATTGCTGAAGATGTATTAAAATTCTTTAGGAGAAAATGCACTCGGAGATATCTCAGGTCGTGTGGATAATTTTTGGGAAAAGGTTTCTAAAAAAGCATTTTCGAACAAACAACTGTGGATCGTGTTGGATAATGTTGTTAAAAATATTATGTGTTTTTTGGGTGAAGAATATATTTTTATCAAGGGACTTCGCTGATTTATTAAAATAACAACAAAGCTTTTAACCAACCAAGTAACTTCTTGTTGAACTTTGTAAATTTCTCAAAAAGATCTGCACGTTCAAACACCTACAATGATGTATTTTCCATACTGAAATGAATCATCTTCTGTCTTTGGAAAACGATGGAAGACAAACCTTGGTTGAATTTGAAGAATTACTGTACTACAATTTTTTTAAGTCTACAGAGATTTTATAATAACAAAAAATAAAGATGTCGAGAAAACAAATTAATCCTCACTGAAGAACAAGATCCCGTTTTTTATTTTCCTAAATGCGGCACATTAAAAGTAGGGATATTTTTGTCATTTCCCACCTAGCCATGCTAGAAAAATAGATTAGATAAAATGAGTTTGAAAGAAAAATAAGTTAATTACATGAGTTTCAAACTGAAATTTGGATAATCAAAGGTCCCAATTCTTTTCCCTTCCTCTCCTGTATCTCCATTCCCAGTAGCATGCAAAAGATACCAAACAAGCAGCAATAATTTGTAACCTATAATTCAAATGCAGCAACACATTTAAGGCGCCAAAAACAGTTATTTTCAAGATTATTATGTTCCTCAGGTGCATCAGTTATTTGGGGAAATTATTAGTATAACTCCAATTGGTTAAATTATGTTTAAACTAATCTTTTTAGGGTAAAGGGAGGGTGAAGGGGTGGTGTTTGAGTGGTGCCATAGCCCTGAGTTGGAATGTGATTGTCATTGTCGACCAAAATAAATTGAGGATTGTTCAAATTAAATAGTTGAGGGAGATTACCAGAGTCGCGAGTGAGGTGGGATGTGACACCTGTATCCACGTACCATGCTTCGTCGGCCTGCTGGAGATGGTTGGGCCGCAGAGAAGTGGGCCTGGTTCGGTTGACCCGTGTGATGTGGGCCAGGAGCAGGGCCCAATATACTCAGACTCGGGTGTTGGGGTGGGGTGGTTGGGTAAGGGCAAGGGGGAGGCCTAATTTCCAGAGGTAGGCCACGACATTAGGACTGGCCCACGGATGTGGGGACTGGGTCTGTCGTGGCTGTCCACCGTAATTGGACTTGCCCCCGCGACCCCTTCCTCTGCCACATTGTCCATTGCTGCGGCCTCGGCCGTCGCGCTGATTGTGGTGGTCGGCGGGTTGCGGTGGTCCGACGAGTGCAGCGGTGGTCGGCGATGCATTAGCTACCAACGCCTTCTGATTGTGTTCGTCTTGTTTGACACGTCTAGTCTCCTCCAATAGTAATTGTGATCGGGCCTTGTTGAAACTAGGTAGGGGATCAACCTGTTAGATCATCGTCGCAAGTGTGTCGTACTCACCCTTTAGCATACCATTAATTAGTTGTAGGATCATCTTTGTTTCTGAAATCGGATTGCCAACATTAGATAACTGGTCTGCAACTACTTTCAGTTGTTTACAATAGGCGAACATATTAGCAAAATTCTCAAGACGGGTGTTATTAAATTGCTCCTCCAGATATACAGCACGTGTGTGTTTGTTGTCTTGAAAGATTTTTGCTAACCTGGTCCATAGTTTGTGAGCCGACGCACATGTCTTCATAATAGTATGAAACAAATCCTTGGATATAGTGACATATATCCATTGCTTGACGATAGCATCAAGCCTCTTCCACTTCGTGTTGTCAAGGTCGGGCGGACGGGGTATGCTGGCGTCGATGTGATCAAGAATGTTGTAGCCACAAGCGTGTATTTGAAATAATTCAACCCAAGATTAGTATTGTCCATCCTTCTGATCAAGAACTAAAGGGATAAAGTTTTTGATGTTCGTCACGGCAAATACCAGATGAAAAATGTTGGGAGAAGGGGAGGGAGGAAGAGGATATGTGATGTCTTGTGTGGAGGATGAGGAATTGTAAGAAGCCATATGACTGCCGGAATAAAGGAAAATAGAGGGTGGGAGACGGCGAATTCTTTAGGGTTTGGGTTGTTTGCCGCTGAAAGTAAGGAGGGGGGGGGTGGGGGGTGGCGGCCGAAATTAGATGTAGGGTAGGAAGGGTTTGGCTTCTGATACCATGTAGAGTTATGAAATTCTCCTCCTTTGGAGTCTTCTCATTAATATAATATATATAGGTGTTTACAATTGTAATCCTAATCGTATGAGAATATCTACTTTACATAATTACAATATAATACTAATTACAGAATGGAGAATATTTACAACTAAAATTCTCTTCCGTCGGATCCCCTCTTATGATCACCTTCGGATTTTTGGTTGTTTATGCTGCCTAAATCTCGCCTCCATGACCCCTCACAAGTTAGCACCTAGGACTACTCCTTGCATTTTCTTAGGTTTCCCGTCGAACCGTAGGAGATACTTATGCTATGATCTGTCCATAAATAAAATCCTAGTTTCTCGTCATGTCACATTCGAAGAGAACATTTTCCCATTTGCAAACGTCCAAAAATTTCAAGTCACTAATTACGGCTTCCTTGATGATCCGGGCATTTCCCTTTTCATTAGAAACGCAATACATAGTGCTACTATTTTGGCTAAAAAATCACCGCCCATGACAGTTGTCCCGTCACTGCTCCGCAACACGTCGACCACCCCCTACCCATTGTTCCCGTCACGACCCCACTATTCCAGTTCAACCACCCACTGCCTCACTGCCCAAATCCCATAACGTCACCCCCCAACCCTCATCGACCGCCCCCGACAACCCCACTGCCTAGCACACCCCCACTATCCCCAATTCCTGCCACCCAAATGACCCCACTGCCCCCCAGTTTATGTCACCCAAACAATCTCGACCCACTGCATGGAAACCCGTGCCCAACACGGGATTTTCAAATCGAAAGTCCATTTTAACCAATTCACTCAGACTATCTTACCTCTACATAAAAACCCAAAATTAGCCAAGCTTGACCCGAATTGTAATGCAGCCATGCGTGAGGAATTTGATGCACTCACTACATAGCGCACATGGGATCTTGTCCCGAAACCAGAGAGGGTGAATGTGATTCATTGCATGTGGTTATATCGTCATAAATTCAGAGATAATGATGAGCTTTAATGCCATAAGGCGAGACTTGTGGAAAATGGCACGGGGCAATATGAGGGAGTTGATTGTGGTGAGACCTTCAGTTTAATGGTTAAACCAGCCAACATTCGCACTATTTTGAGCATAGCTATGGGAAAGAACTGACTGATTCATCAACTTGATGTGAAAAATGCGTTCTTAAATGGGGATTTGAAAGAAATCGTATATATGCATCAACCGCCTAGCTTTGTGCATCCATCGGCTCCTCAGTATGTCTGCCATCTTCGCAAGTCACTATGTGGCTTGAAACAAGCCCCCAAGGCTTGGTATGAGCACTTTGCTAGTTACATCATGCAGATCGGGTTCGTGTGCAGTAAAAGTGATAATTCACTTTTTATTTTTCATCGAGTTAATGACATTGCATACCTTTTGCTCTATGTGGATGACATTATTCTGTTTGCCTCCTCTGATGTGCTGAAACACGAGATCATTACCCTACTCAAATCCGAATTTTCCATGACAGACTTGTGTAAGTTGAGTTTTTTTTTGGGGATTTTTGTGACCAGATCCGAGAATACAATGTTCATGTGTCAGCGTAAGTATGTTGAAAAGATTGTTTATATGGATAAAATGGCAAACTGTAAGATCATGCCTACTTCAGTCGACTCGAAGTCGAAACTTAGCGCCGATGACGAGGATCCGGTGCTTGATCCTTCTTTTTATAGGAGTCTAGTTGGTGCACTTCAGTATCTTACCTTCACTAGTCCCGATATTGCTATGCAGTTCAGCAGGTGTGTTTGTGTCACGACCCAAACTGGAGGGCCGCGACGGGCACCCGGACCCTACCTGCCGGGCACCACTAACCATACAATCCACACCTAATCATATTTAAATACGGACTAGGTCGGAAAAGACTATATAAAGTTTTAACCGAAAAGCCCCAACTTATATATATACATACCAATACCGACAAGGCCATACATGACAACTATACACAGGATACTTGTCTACAAGCCTCTAAAGAATACATAACATCACAAGAGCTGGGCTGGGTCCTGCCATACCCAAGTGCATATGCAAAATAACATACCACGACCAGACTGCAACTCTGAAACAAGTAGAGTGCTCCAATACCAGCTGAACCAGTAATCTACTAGCGCGAACCGTCACCCTCTTTAACTGAACCTGTGGACATGATACGCAACGTCCCCCGACAAAAGAGACGTCATTACGACTGATGTACTGAGTATGTCAGGCATAAGAAATAACACAACATAGATACATAACAATAAACTGAAACAGAAACAGCCGACCAATAGTAAATGCTTCTGATGTCCTAATACATATGCCTAAATGTTATGCACAATGCAAATGCGGTATACATATAAATATTGGCCACACAAAGGCATCTTCCTTCCCATAACCGCCTCTGTGGGCATCAGGTTATATCGGCCACACAAGGGCATCAATATTGGCCTCTTCGGGCTCTTTTGTGATAGTCTGTACCAGCTGCAGGTGGTGTGCGTATATAACGCCTTTCCCTTTTCCCCATCCCCTACATATACATATTTCATATCATATCGTAGTGTATAAAACACATGTGGGTCCAGGGTAATATATGAATATAATGCAAATGAAGATACATGAATGGTAATACAATATTCCAACCTTAACGGATGACATAATACCTTTGTACCTTCGGCTAACATTGGGAACATCAACATCCTTCCCTTACATCTCAATAAGGATTTTGGTATATTTAGACATGCTTTTGAACATAGGAGTTAATAACATGATCATTCTTAACTATTAAGAGTAGAGTAATTTATAGAACAATATTACAGTTATGTTTTGTACATAAAACATGCCAAAAGAAAGAAATATCCTTGCATACCTTGTTATCTAAGTTCCACGGGTCCTTGTAAGCTCTATGAATGATTATCTACATCATACGGATGATTTAAATCATAATCGGACCAATATGCTATTCATAAATTCATTGAGACATTTTATCGAACACCTTGTACGCGTAGAATCTATGTTTCTTCTATATGGAAACCTATGCATGTAGCAAAACAATAGCATGCCTAATCCTCCTTCTTAACTGCTATAGTACCTATAACAATCCAACAACTTCATATGCAACCTCCAACTCCATATAGGCAGCCCCAACAATACCCAACCAAACTTAGCATTTCCGATAATCACCTTAGAATCTAGTGGCAAGAATCATGCTCTCTAACTTGTATAAACTTAGGAACAAGAAGCATTCCTTTTTTAGGCGCATCGACGAGCGTCGTTGAACAACTTTTCACCCAAACCGGATTCCGACCAGCGGAAACAAGACCCAAAACTGAGTTGAGCTAGAACTTCCTTGAAATTCAAGGTCTTTGCTTGATTTCTGAGAGTTCAAGCTTGTTCAAGGATTCGATTTTATTGGAGCTAAGGTCCAAAACACCATGAATTTTTCCCCTTTTTGGGTGAGCAACAGTTTACGGAAAATCCCCTAATTTGGTCGAGAATTTTCAGAGGCTACCAATTGAGACTTACTCCTTCAGATAGAGGTGTAACAATTTCTTCTCCAAGGAAAGATTTCTACAGTAACTTAAGAGATGAAGGCATTTAGTAATAGATAAGGGTGAACGTTTGGAGATTTGTGAAGCTGCCACCGTTTCGCTTATTAAGGCTAGTCACTCAGACAGTTTGTTATAATGTTACACGTAATGTCCCACTAAATATTGTCTCCATTTAATATTAATCAATCCCACAATTAATCAATTATACACAATTAATTTCTTGACCCCGCTTCACTTAAATCTTGATGACTTATAAAATCTTCTTATACTCAATGTCATAATTTGTAATATGACACTAGTCCATAACCTATTTGGGGATATACAACTATTATTATTAATCCTTGTTGTCACACTTGTTAAATCCTAAATTGTTTCAGGATTTTATCCTTTTATATGCTAAATTCTTTATTACCATATGTAAATACAACGCAAATTTTTTGAGGCCCGGGTCTACTTGCCTACGTTTATGTGCTCAAACCATCAGCCGAAAGTATGGGGTGTTACAGTTTGTTCATGCATGCTCCCAATGAGCCTCACTTTACTGCTCTTAACGTATCATTCGGTACGTTAAGAGATCTCTTGACTACGGATTACATCTTTATCCATCTACACCGACCAGGCTGATATCTTATACGGACGCCGATTGGGGCGGCTGTCCAGACACACGTCAATCTACTTCCGGCTATTGTATATTTTTAGGTTATAACCTCATCTCGTGGTCTGCAAAACGGCAAGCCACGCTTTCCCGTTCGAGTGCAGAAGCAGAATATAGAGGTATTGCGAACGTCGTTGCCGAAATTTGTTGGCTCAGAAACCTCCTCCTATAGCTTCATTGTCCCTTACGTAAGACATCTATTGTCTATTGTGATAACATATCTACAGTCTACCTATCTCATAACCCGGTATAGCATCAACGAACAAAACATATTGAGATGGATATTCATTTTATTCGTGAGAAAGTTACCATGGGCCTTGTTCGGGTATTACATGTTCCTTCTTTCTATGAGTATGCAAATATATTTACTAAGGGACTTCTCGGCAGCTGTTCCTTGATTTCAGATTCAGTCTGAGCGTCCGGGCTTCTCCCGCTCCAACTGAGGGGGTGTGATAGAGAATAAATAATATTCTTCATATATTCTGTAATTAGTATTATATTATAATTATGTAAAGTAGATATTCTCATATAATTAAGATTACAGTTGTAAACTCCTATATATATTGTATTAATGAAAATAATCCAAACCAGAATTTCATAACTCTACACTTTCTGCTAGTATGTGATGCGTTGAAATTTTAACAATTATGGACACTAGTTCTGATTCTCAGCGTCGCTACGTCTTTGGTTAGCATTTCCTCCTAATTCTCCTTATCTCTCAATTGGTTTTATGAAATTCTTTTTGGATTATTGTTTGTAATTCCATCAAATGTTGCTTTATTAGTTGAAAAGATTGAAACTTTAATCCATTTGGGCACACTGGGGGTTGGTAATTCTATCCAATTTACGTTGCTTCTGTATGTATATTTACATATTAGTTTGGGAATTGTTGTATTCATTCCCTGTTTAGTAAGTCTTGATTGCAAAATCAAAGTTTTCTTGTGGGTTCATTTTCTCACTTTTCTTTTTATCCTCAGTGAAATGCAAATGTCCCTCGTTGATGGTGAAACTCTTTATATTGAGAAGTCCTTTATTGGACTGAATAAGAAAGTGATCTCGCCCACGTGAGAATTTCGTAGGAAAAAGTGAAGAATTTGCCCCTTCGGTTTGCAAAATATTATTTTTTGCTATTTTTTTAGCTTACCCGAAATTGTTCAAATACATGCTTACCGGACAGGTAGAGATTTCTCTTGTCAACGCACCAAAAAGTATCTCCTCTTCTTCTTAAAAAACCGTAGTCGGTCCGAAAAATATATCTATTAGTCTGTCTGAAATCGTTTTCAAGACAGTGACTTGTCACGACGTAGATTTGATAAGTTGTTTTCTTTGTTTTACTTGTTTTCATCAATATTTTTCTAGTTTTACTAACAATTAGTACTGGTAGTAATATATTAGTGGAATTTGTACGTAATTTGGATTTATTTATGGGTGATGTAGTTGGGAATATACCATATGATGCTACTGAGGACCAACTAATTCATATCTGTGAGGAAGTTGGACCAGCTGTTTCCTTCAGGTCAGTTTATTTTCTTTGCCTTCTTTCTTATTTTACTCCGGAATAGTTAAAGCAGCTTATTTTAACAAAGTTTGAACCAAAATACTGAGGTCCGCCGAATCTGCAAACACTCTCCCTCCGCTCCTGCATTTAGTATAAAAATGAACGCTTGAAGCTTTTACTGCTGCTGGTAAAAAAACTTTTCATCGGCACGGATTTTAAAATTTTGTTTAGAGGGCATTATGTGGAGGATGACTGACTGAAAGAGACTCTTTTTCAACTGATAGGAACTGATTTCTTCCCCCTTCTTCTCTCTTACTTGGATGAGTCTGCCTAGCATTTCTCATCTTTTTATCACTCTGGTTTTCTCCTCAGATTAGTGATTGATAGAGAAACTGAGAAACCAAAAGGTTATGGTTTTGAGAATACAAGGATGAGGAGACTGCCTTAAATGCTCGTCGCAACCTTCAGGGGTATGAGATAAATGGTCGGCAGCTAAGAGTTGATTTTGCTGAAAATGATAAAAGTTCTGACAAAAATCGTGAACAGGTATGATACTTAGATGTCACAATTTAGTTTTACGAGTAGTCCTTAGCAAAAATTACTATAGCGTGTTTCTTTCACTACCTGTTTCTTAATTTCTTGTCCCTGGATTGAACAGCCATCTTCCTTCTTATTTGACCATGTTTGCCTTTTCTGACAGGGTCGCGGCGGACCTGGCACGGTCGCAAATTTTGGTATGTTTCAATTTCACTTCTGCTTTTCACCCTTTTTATTCAATAGGCAAAAGAGGGGGCATGAGTTTCATATCATCAGTAGCAATTGTTTCTCTTTTTTACCTTTAGAATTTAACTTTCTCTATGGTAATGTCTATCAGATCCCGAAAAACACATTGGGGGACCAGCTGTCGCTGAGGATTCTGCACTTCAGCAGCCATTAGCCCATTAGGCATGTTAGTAGCTATGGATTCTGCAGCTGTTATCGCAGAACTCTTGGAGCTGCTCAGAGTGGCAACTCATTCAGTCAGTCTGGAGTAGATCCTTTAACACTACATATGTCCAAATTGTCTAGGAGCCAACTGAATGATGTTTTGTCTGAGTTCAAGGTCAGGATGTTGATTAAATCCTTCTACCACTCATGATCTTTCTAGCTCTGCTTGAATATTGCTGCAAAACTATAATATAGCAACAAACTTGGAGTATCAGTAAAAAAAAACAATTCTTGAGTAGCTTTCAGAGACATTCTGCTAAGTTATGTTAGAAGTAACATAAACAATACAAACTATTCTTATGGCCAGAGGTATAAGAGTTAACTAGCCAAGTGGACTTATCCTGTCAGGTTATTTCCTTAATTTATAGTCTCAATTATTGTATGTGATGCTTGACATGGTTATTGTAATTTTGATGACAAGTAATGTGTACACAAAACAAGGAACAGACACGCCAACTGCTGCTAGTAATTCCAAATTTGTCAAAAGCTCTTTTTCAGGTATTGATCTATGGTAGATGCTTTAAGTATTTGCAAGTTTCTGCTGTTGTTTAGCTTTTTCTATTGCTGACTTCTCAATAACAAAAACAATCATCCATTATTCATAGTTGGTGATCCCTTAAGGCGTCAATATAGCTTATGTGCTTATGTTATTTATTACTGCAGCATGGCCAAGCAGCCACCTAAGTCTTCTGAAACTGTGTTTGCGGTGTTCAGTCCTCGGCTGCTTCTTTCATCACTATTTGAAAGTCACAATTCAATTTTTTTTTGCTAGATTAGCACAAATGAATCCGTCTACCGATGTTTATCACATGGTTTGCCAACATGCATAAGTGTTGTAAGCATTGGGACTATGGGATATATTAGAGCCCTTAAAAAAATCTTCTGGATTTTCCCAAGTGCTGAGCATGCTTCATTGCAACATGAAGGGGGTCATGTTACTAGTTCTCAGCTTCAGAATAACACTGTTGCTTCTTTTTGCATTGCATGATTATTGAAATCACATGCTTACAAGTTTGTATATGTTTGCCAATGCAGACACAACTAATACTGGAAATGGTAACCCAACCAATGGTTCGTCACTAGCTCCATACTTCGTTGTAATACCATTCTCTCTCTCTCTCTCTTTAAGCTGTCAAGTTGTGTCTTCAAAATTCCTATTGCTTTCCTTTATTATTTTTTTGAGTTTGATTCCTATCATTTTGGTGAGCAGGTTAAAGATTGTTTCTATAATTCTTGATTTTATTTGAAAATCAGCACACATACATATATATAGAAAACCTCCTCCTCCTTTTTTTTTTTTGGGGGGGGGGGGGGGGGGGGGGTGCATTTACTTGATATGACTACCAAACCCAATGAAAATAAGAAGTCCATGGGATAGTTGCTATATGGAACAATATGTGTCTTTCTGCAAGAGACTTACTTTCAGTGATGTTGTACGATGTCTCTTCCAAAGGGACATCAATATGATCTTGTATAATTTTGTTTTTTGTTAGCAGGGAAACCCTTCAGCAGTTTCTGGTTCTTGGATAATACGAATAAAGACTCGAGACAATCCCAGGCTCTTAATAATTCATCTTTGATTACCAGACCAGCTTACCCTTCAGGTTTGCCTGAGGAGAAGAGGGGCAGCTAATGATCTAGATCTTCTGAGTCGGCCACCGAAAGCAGCAAGGCTAAATGATGGAATAAGTATTGCCTTGCCTGATGCAAGTGTATCTCAAACTCTGATAAACAAGCTAGTCAGGTAATTTTAGAATGTTGCTGTTTCTTTTTAATCAATTGAAGAAACTTAAGACAGATCAATTGCAAATTAAAAGTGAATTTAGATGCTTCTACTCCCATTTGTTTTCTTGCTTGATATATTGATTTGAAATTTTGCCTAACTAATACTTCCGATGCAGTCTGGTAAAGTCCTGGATGTGAATATGGTAGATGGTTTATTGTTTTGATTTGGTACTAAATATAGAATCACGAATGATGTAGCTATATTATGGTAGTTTAGCTATATTGAGATATGTTCTTTTTCAATAGGTGCAGCTTCCCTAGGACGTTGAGTCTGCCTTGCTGCAACAAGTACTGAGTCTCACTCCTGAACAGTTAAGTTCACTGCCACCAGATCACCAGCAGTAGGTCATTCAGCTCCAACAGATGCTTCGGCAGCCAACGTAGCCAAACTTTTATACGCGCAGAGGACATCAGATACACCTGCAGGCTTAGCTTATTTGTGCAGAAGGGCATGTTGTCCCTTGTATCATTTCCCATATTGTAAAGTGATTGATTTCTGAAGGATCTAGTATAGGATTATAAAATGCACTAGAGTGTATTACATTCATGTAACGGTTATGATCAGGTTGTTTACAAGATAAAAATGAAAGAAAGAGGGAAGAACTTTGTGGCTCCACTTGTACTCTAGCATTAGGTATTTTGAAAACACGAATTTATCTTTGCTTCACCAAGAAAATGACAATGTTCTTTCCCTATCTTCCTCACATGAACATAGAAAAGACCTTTCAGTTTCCAATCCTCATAGCTTGGGGACGTTACATGAATTCTGTAGCAAGTGAAACCCAAATCTATTTGCACAAAAGAAGCTCATAATTAAGCAAAACATCACTAACCAGATAAAAATAAATAAAGGAATTAACAGCTTCGCACTGAATTGAGTTTCTGTTTGTTACATTAATTAATGAAACTCTGACTACCTTAACATAGAGATATATAAAAATAGATGCAACACTCTCCATTTTACGCTGGAGTGAAGATGGTCATAAAATGAAAAAAGTTTGTTTTATCGACCAACACGTCAAGGGTTCAATTCCCGCTAAGTTCAAACCAAAAAAAATAAGAAGTTAGCAACGTTGTTTGCAAATTCCCTCTTGTTTTCTTCATACTATCATCATCTCATTTTGTTCCTATGTGTTACTACCTCATCAAGCTCTTGTTTTTATTTTGATCCCAATCTTAAACCTCACTTTCCCCACTCTCTTCAATGGCAACAATTCTATTCTACCTTTCCTTTCCCCCTCCTCCTTATCATTTTCCTCCCCTTTATTTTCCCTCTTTATTTCCTCACTTTCACCAAACAAAAATCCCCAAATTTCCTTCCTTTCCTCCTTCTCAATCACCGGCATTACCGGTAGCCATTTCGGTATATGCTTCCTCTCGCCTCCAATATACTCATTATTACTAGCTTCTTTACTTTGCAAACCTTTTCCACTCCCTATTGAAAACACTTTCCTAGGCAACGATTTAGCAAACGGAATTTCTTCTGAATACTTGGAAAAGCTATCGAGTTCCTTCACCGCGCCGGAGTTGAGATAACTTCCGGTGGCTCTCCATGCTCCGGGGAATCCAATGACTGAGCTCAGCTCCTCAACGGCGGCGACGGTGTCGACGAGATTTGACTGCGTACGGCCTGCTGAGTTGGCTGAGTTAGCAGCGGACTTAGCGATTGATCTCAGGTACCTAGTGGCGATGTCCGATAGGATTCGAAGTGCCGGAGTTTCCGCCGCCGCGAATCCAATTGAGTTGCAGATCTGCGCAACCGCTATTCTGGTTAAGGTGAAGGCGTAGTCGGATTCTGTTGACGCCGTCGTGGACGGAGGAGTCGCCAGAGGACGGTGGTTGCGCTTTGGTTTTGATCTCATAGTGGCGGCTGTTGTTCGATACCAAACTAAAACCCTAGATGATATATGTTCATTGGTGGAAAGTTCTAAGAGAGCCAGAGTGGGGGGACTCGAACTCGTGCTGTTTATTGTTGTTGTAAGTATTAAACTGAACCCAAGTACGCTATGAAATCTAACAGAACCTTATTATATTTTTCTTTATTTATTTACCAAAACAGTAAGGAAATGCTTACCTGTATACAGGGCTTTTTATGAAAACCGATAAATGGAAGAAAAAATTAATTAGTGATTTGATTTGATTGTTTTAATAAAATAAAGTCAAATCGATCGAATCGAAATTGATGTTATATATACAATTTTTAAAAGATATTTTACACTTAATTTATTATAAATTGTAAGTATTTCTTAAGTTTTTTCATACTTTATGTTTCTTAACATGTTGTTTTATATTTAGACTTATAATTTTAAATGGTCCAATAGGTTTGCTATAGAATTATAGCTCATAGATGTTAGTAACTTGAAAAAAATTTAGATCAAACTATCTCATTTTTTTGTTATCTCTTATTAATATTATTTGTTGTATGGGTTTTTATTATCGTTATTGTAAACACTATATTTTAGCATAATGTCATGATTCTTCTCACATCTTGTGTTATTTTCTTGGAAAGAACCATATAATTATTTACTTGAATAGAAGAAATATTTGGAAGCACTAATTATTAGTTTATTACATGTTGTGTTGTGGAGATCTTAAAGAGGGGAGAGTGAGGGGGGGGGGGGGGGGGGGGGATAGATTTAAAAATCTGACATAGTTAATTTGATTTGGTAAATAAAAAATTGAACCAACCCGAACTATGCACCCCTACGGTTGTACACCCCTTTGTCTATAACACTATGCCATAGCATATTAATTTACAGTGATAAATTATGACATATATATCGATTAATCGTTGATATGATGATGAAAATTTATAGAAAACAAATACAGTACATATTTGTTGATTGGCAAGTAAAATCAAATTTTGTGAAACACAAGTTAATGGAGATGTACTTGTGTTTACTATTAAAGGAAGTTGCGAAAAAACTACTGTTGCTATTAACTTTATAGCATCTGTGGTAAAAATTGTTCTATTTTTCTAAGAATAAAAGAAAAACAAGTTGCACCATAAGTTTTTTTTTTTGGTAAATAAATATTTTATTAACCAAATAAGCATTCCAGTACACATCAAAATATCATATGAAACTGATTGCTAGACAAAAGCCACATCATATCAGCAGCTAACTCAACTACCTACGACTCACATAGCATAATAAGAAGTAAAATATACCTAGTTCTAGTCATTTGCTGCTAAGTTTTCCACCCTCCTCCTCTATGTAACATAATAGTTGTGACTTTCCAACTATTTTGCTACCTTGTCCTTGCAGTTGCCTCTAGAATGAATCTCTTGAATTATCGTCTTTACAATTCTCTCAACTGGTTGTTGCTTCTGCTGAAATACTCGCATGTTCCTTAGATAGTTACAGCTAGTAACATTCTGCAAACTTCAACTGTGGCAGTCCTCCCTTTTGCATATGATGTTGCCCAAGAAAGTTCATAATCCCAACTCCTTGGTGTCCTATTTATCCCACACCAGATGAGCATTTTGTGCCACACTTGAGCTGACAGTGAACAATCAAAAAACAGATGGTCATGACACTCAACATCTACATTACACAGAGGGCATATGGCATCCACATCCATTCTCCGCCTTATCAGTCTGTCTTTAGTACACAACCTGTTATGAGCAGCCAACCTAAGTATGAAAGTCCACCTGAGAGTCCTTAGGTTATTACACACTAGCCTCCTCCATTTAACTTTCTGAAATTCACCCCTAAGCTTGAGGTAGAATTGCTTGATTGAGAGTCATTCATAGTATACTCAGCTGCTTTCACATATTTTTATACTTTCAAAACCTTTTGGATAATCCAGCATGATTGCTTAGGAATATCTTCTAGTAAGTTCTTATTTCTTCCATAGTAGCAGTGGATCCATCTCACCCAAAGTTTGTCCTTCTGATGACATATGTACCATAAAAGTTTTATAATTCCTGCCTTGTTCCATGTAAAAATATCCAGAATGTTTAGTCCTCCTGCAGATTCAGGCTGGCATATCCTATCCCAAGCTAGTAGAGCCTTCTTTGAGAGCTCTGCACCACCAGTCTACAAAAAAACTTCTGCAAGTAGCTTTTATAATTTTAATCACCTTCTTTGGGAGTACAAAAACTTGAACCCATAATACCTGAATCGAGAATAATACTGACTTGATAAGCTGGGCCCTACCAGCATAAGAGAGAAACTTTGATGTCCATGACTTGATCCATCATCCATCCTAAAATCTTTTCAATCAAAGGTTAGCATTGAACAGAAGATACTCTCTTTGTGCTCAAAGGTATCTAATAGGTAGTTCACCTTTAGCAAAATCAAGTACATCCAATATTTCTTGTTGCACTTCATCAGATACACCCCCACAATAGACAGAGCTTTTAGATTGGTTCGCAATCAAACCGGAAGTTCTAGAGAAGCATTAGAACTGATCAAATAATAACCGGACAGATCCTACATCCCCTCTACAGAATAACAGTAAATCATCTGCAAACCCAAGTCGAATGAGATTCAATCTAGCACACTTTGAGGTGGAAGTTAAAATCGTGGTTCTCTCCAAGTTTCCTTAATAGTCTTCCAAGTTAAAATCAGGGTTCTCTCCAAGTTAAATACTCGTGATGAAAGTATTTACTAAGTCAATTATGTGGGACAATTTACTTGGGCCATGTTTATTTATTAAAGATTAAGATTTTGAATCTGACTTAATATACATCTGATTGTTAAGATATTAGATTTAGATTTGAATATTGAGTAATAAACACTATCTGTTATCTTAGCATTTGGATGCATATCATTTATCTTTACCTAAAAGCTAATAAATGTTAAATTAAAACTAAATGTTATAACTATAAAATATTAGAGAGTAGAGTTTACATGGTGTCTTGTGCAATTTTGCACTCTTTCTTTCTCTAATTTTTATTTGATGTCTCGTTTTTATTTACGTGTTAGTATTTTGTTATCAATAGCTTTAAAATAAATTATTTGGTACTAACACAGGCCGTTTAGACGCTTTTTCCTCTTTTTACCCAAAAAGATAACTGTTAAAGGATAAGCTTGAGTTTTCAAAGTTTTTATACTACAAAAAGTCGCATAATGACATATGTAAAGGACCACAATTAAAAGAATATTTAACATTGATATACGCAAGCACAAATGCTGGGTCCAACAGGTTGAGGTGCACAAGTAGCTCCAGATCCACCTCCCACTAAATGCTTGCATGCAGGCAAGCAGTGTGGTTCTGGGTCATCATTCTTGCAAATTATCTCATTCACCACTTTGTAGCAAGTTTTTCCTTCCACTCTCCCAACATTTTCATCAACTGCATGTCATTAAGAAAAAACAATATGTTACTAAACTCAAATCCTTAATCAAGCACCCAAGTTGTTGTCTAGTGGTTAATGAAATAGCTTGGTGAAAATTTTGAAAATAAGGTAGAGGTAAGGTCTGTGTACACTCTACCCTCCCCAAACCCCACATTGTGAGATTTCACCGAATATGTCGTTGATGTAGTATCTCAAAAAAAAAAAAAGTGTCCCTCATGAATCTTCTCTTTCATTTTATTAAACAATTATCCTTCTAGTGGGCTAGTATAGAACTGAAAAACAGATTGGGCACATAAGGATTGGGTCGCAAGGCAAAATGAGTCTCTCCATATAATTTTCTAACACAGATTGTTAGATGACTTAATTAATTCTTAGTCGAGACTGGCTCGTGTCATATAGCAAAACTTGATTCTTCAAAATTCAAAAACGAGCAGTGACAAATTTAAGTGCTTTAATGAAATTGATTAAAAACTAAAAATCACGAAACAGGCGATGAAGAAGAAGAGAAGTGTATAGATTACCAAGGATGAGGGAAACAAAAACAATAATACAACAAAAGGATGCTAAAGACTTTGCCATATTTTGGTTATTGGATTTGCGAATATTTTGGTTATTGGATTTGCTAACATTACATTTTTATAGAAAATGTTAGCAGTGTTTAAAGATAATCTGATTGAAATTAGATCTCGTCAACAAGAACCTAACTGAGGTTGTGTTAATAATGCCAGAGATAATCTTGTATTGATCACACACATATCTTGTATTAAGTGAATGCCCAATAGTCAACTTTTTTTTTTAAAAAAAAATTCATATTACATAAGGGGAAGGGAAAGGGGAAAAAAGTGGAAGCGATTACAACGTGGGATTCGGACCCTCACCAATAAGGTGAAAGTTCAGGTAGCCAACCAACTGATCTACTAGATCCCTACGCCAAATAGTGAACTTCACTGCAAGCTAATACATAATCTCATGTGTGACATTTTTTAATTTTTTTATTAGAATTTTCGATTATGCAATTTAGTGCAAACGTTACATAACTACATAAGTAAACTGGTTACTGTGGGCCTTTTGAAATCCAACCAGAGCTGACGATTGTTTGAATTTCAGCTCAATGAAAGAACTTTAGGTTCAACAATAACACTTTTTTGCGCGGATTTCTCTTCAAAGGCGCTGGTCTTTAATTTTTGCCCCTCAAATTGTTGGTCTTTAATTTTTGTTTTTCGCTTAAAAAGTTGGTTGAAAATATTATGAGGTCCCGGATTTGAATCCCCGATCAGTTAAAAATTTAAAAAAAATCGCAATACAGAGTTTGGATTTCGCAAGGCATAGTTTGCTGGCAAATTCTGTCATAAGACAAACTTTGTATTAAGATAAAGTTTGTCTTATGCTTGAAGACAAACTATGCCTTGCGGAATTCAAATTCTCACTACAACAAAGTTGATAATTAGCTATGGAATTATCAGCCGTGACACAAAAATCATCACTAATTTTCATTTTTTGTGATAAAAATTACATTTCGTCTTTAAATGCATGAGCCACACACTTTTAGCGACGAAACACAATATTTCGTAGCAAAAATTTAGTCCCCTTAAGTTTCCCGTCAAAAAATGAGTTGGTGCCATTTATTGAGTAATATTAGCCACAAATTTTAGGTTATCAGTGACACATTATTTCATCACTAATAATGTACCCAATTGTGACAAACTATTTTTTGTCATAAAATTAATCAAATTTTGGAGATGAAAAAAATTCGTCACAAAATATATGTTGTTACAATAGTGACAAATTAGAGTTTGTAGTTAAATGTTATAAGCTTTAGCCACAAAATTTTTTACTTAATCGCGACCATAATTTTCGTCACTAATAATGTACCCAATTTGTGACAAACTATTTTTGTTATACAATTAATCAAATTTTGGAGACGAAGAATTTTTGTCACAAAATATACGTTGTTACAATAGCGAAAAATTAGAATTTGTAGTTAAATATTATAAGCTTTGGCCACAAAATTATACACTTAATCTTGACCATAAATTTTGTCACTAATAATATAAACAATTAATGACAATCACCTTATTGTCTCTAATGAACTTGCGATTTAGTGACAACAAATATTTGTCACAAATGTGCAATTTGTCCAATAGCGACGACTTAAAATTTGTTGTTGAATAATGCACTTTGCTACGAAAAAAATCATAGTTAAATACAAAATGTTCTTTCATTACGATTATTAATTATTACAAGCGATAACTGACTAAAAATATCAAGCGCGCCATAAGAAATTGACTGAGTTCATTGGTTAATTGGCGAGGAAAAATAATTAAAAACTGACAAATTCAATCGATTTTGTAAAAGTGACGAATTCCATCAATTTTCTTAAATTATGCAATTATAAAGTGCAGTATCCAATTTTTTTAATACAAAATCGACCGATTCCGTCGATTTAAGAAAAATAAATTTTGCGGTTTAATTTATCATAGACATGGTAGAAACAACAATATCTCGAGTTTTGGTGCTAAAAGACTAAGGATTACTTCAAAACAATTGAAAAAAAGTAATTGCATTTCCCGTGCGTCTCTGTTGATTTTCTGGTTGATAAATTGTACCGACTAAGTTCGCTCTGTTTGCTTCTGTCGAAAAATACCTACTTTTTAATAGTGTTTCCACGTAGAGCAACTATACAAAGATAATGTCGATTTGCAAGTTTAGAATTTGCAAAGGTGCGAAATGTTTTGGGAAAGTTTTATTAGCCTTTACCATCAATGTGAAAATTGAAATAAATGAAAAAAATAAAAGCAGTAAAGAAAGAAATTAACCAACTAAGATTTAAAATATATTATAATAATAAATTATAGTGGTAAAAAATTATACACGTCGCAATGTACGCATATACACTATCTTCTGATCGAATCCGAAGATATGGATTGTGCCTAAACACAAAACGACCACAACTTACCATTCGACCAATCCAAGCTTTTAGCCCAAGACTATGTGGCACATACCCTATGTCACACATTCCTAGCCTCGCACGAGCGATGCTCATCCTTGCCTTAGTTGTTAACTCTCTTTGATCGAGTCTAAAGGGATTAGACGCATGTCCAACAATTTTCACAATAACCTATGCGAGATAAGAGGAGCAAGTGTCGACTCCAACAACTAATTTAGTTCAATGAAATAATCGAAAACTTACAAGCCAGCCGCGAACTCTAAGCACTCGCATCAGCGTTTTAAAAGGCAATTTTGAAACTCGCCTCAGGCTCAGCCCGAGGCGGGAAACTAGCAAAACGCCTCGTGGCTTAGTTATCTGAGGCTTACGTCCTAAGTGCCCATCCATTCGCCCTAACCACGTCTAACGCCCCTAACGCTCAGGACTCGCCTAACAGTTCTTGCACAAATTATGTATCGAATTCCTTAATTAACATTGTTGACTCTCGTACTTCTTTAATAAATGAATAATGCTTATAGGTTTTTCATCTATAAAAATAAGAAGATTGAGATCAACTCAAATAATAAGTCATGGTATTGTAAATATACTATTTCAGAACACTGTGAGGGTGAATATGATTCAACATTTCTTTTCAAAATACATAGCCGTATTTTACATCTTCACTTGTCATTGATCTTCATGTTTTTGTCCTATGTCTCAAAATTATCATATTTTATTATTTTTCTATTTGAAAGTAATTTTATTTTATTCATGAAGGAGTGATGTTTTAGTTATAATGCTGATAAATTTTATTGATTATTTTATTTTAGGGAGGTAAATCACATAGTATGATAGTATTATATATTAACAAATTATGTATCATTTGAAAGTTAAGATGTTAGAGTTGATTGCATCTCATAATAGCTTTTATGTCATTGCATTATTTATACTTGTAAAATCATGTCAAAAGTTTTGTTTTGTTTTCTTTAAGCTTCTTTATTCATGTATTTAATTTTTTAAACTCTTAATTAATTTTATCATTATACTATTTTCTACATTGTAAATTAAAAATTTAAAGATTCATGGGGCTTACGCCTCATGGCTCGGGGTTTACACCTCACCCGTGTTAAGTAAAACGTCTCGCTTCACGCCCCGCCTTTTAAAACATTGACTCACATTATAACAAAAAGGGCTTTTACGATAAATTTTTAATGGCAATAAATTAATTACCACTAATTTCATTATGTAAAGTCCACGTTACGGACAATTGAACATTTACCGAGTATAAGTACTCTCTCCATTTATTTTTATTTATCCGCTATAATAAAAATAAATTTTCATTTTTAATTGTTGTTGTTGTTGTTGATGCCCGATCATCCGTAGTCAATATTTTCAGTTAGGTAAAAACTTATTACCTAATCATGATTAATTAATATAATTTTTATTGTATTAAATCACTAAATTATAGTAATAAATAACATTTGTTTGTTTACCCCATACGAGTAAGTATTTATCAATTAATTGCGAGTAAAAAATTACTTTCTTCGTTTACTTTTACTTGTACACAATAAACTATGCACACCCCTTAAAAAATAATATATGAAATATATATATATTATCATTATATCCATATTAATTGGTGAAATTTAATTTTTCTATTTTATCCTTAACATTAACTACTTATTCCAAATTATTTCACTAATTAATTGGTGACTAGGAATGATCGGGCATTTTCCCTCAAAATTCTCCCCGTTAAGTTAAAGCGGTTCCCTCGACGGTGAATATTAGAAATTTAGATTTTCCTCTCTCGAACAATACCTTCTGTAATTTTTATCTCTCTTTCAATTAGAAATCTTTGAATTTTTCTCAAATTCCAGTGGAGTCATCAGCTTTATGCAGCGATAACCGGCACAAAGTTGGGAGAATAGACACATTGGAGGTGTACTTTGTCTTTGTTAATAAGATCCCTTCAAAGTTTTATTCATCTCTGTGTCAGCAAAGCCATGATTGTAAGATTCCTTCTTCCTCTATTATTCTTTTAATTATTAGTATAGTTTTGAACTCTTTTTTGTGTTTATCGCGCGTTCTTGTCAGCCAAACAATTTGTTGTGTGGCATAACCTCAACAGCAAGTTTTGAAATTCCTTGTCTCTAGCACGTGGAACCCTGTTCGTTCACTTGTTTGTAACTCTTAGATGTATTGTCAGATTCTTTAACTTTGTTGATGCCTTAAAATTTCAGTTTCGGATAGTTAGCTATACCATGACTAATTTGTGTTTATAAAGTATTCACTAATTGTTTTAATAATTTTTACATATAAATTTATGATTTGTATCGAAAATTTGACGTTCAATTGACCCCCATTTTTAATGCTAGATACGCCACTGCATGAGCGCGCAATAAAATGGCGATATCATGAATGTGCTGTAAAATATTGTGGACCGACTAACTCTAGCCTCTCTTATGGACATACTATTTTAGCTTCTATCAATTAATCTAATGATTTTTAATGCCGTAATTAATTAATAAATCGACAGGGGACTATCCTATGACTTGCTCTATTATACTATCTTTGTTGTGCTAGATGTGACATGATTGTTGGAATTTAGCTTGTTGTATTAGTATATCGCACTTCCACCTCATATTCGCCGTTTTAGATCTTTTACGAGACTAAAAAGCAAGCAGATTGGTCAGCTTCATGATATTTTCGGTATGGAAGTTTTTCTAGTTTCCCTGTATTTTTCATCACAAAGTACTTGTTTGCTTTGCTCTATGAGTTTTCCTGAATTTTTTTTATCCTTTTCAACGCGTTCTTTCCTATAATATATACAGGCTTTATTACATGGTTAATGCATACCGCTTTTATACATGAGGTGTAATGTCAATAGAAATACAGTTTTCACTTTTCTAAAGGTTCAGAAAATTAATTTGTAAAAATGAAATTCCTAATAAGATAATGGAGGGCATCTTTTCTCGATGTTAATATGTGCCAAAGAAGAAAAAATTGAAGCATTTATACATCTATCAACACTCAAAAATACTCTATTTCATTTCAACAAATTTGATAATCTTTCTTTGTTAAGCTAGGGTAGCATGGGAATGGTCTCATGTACCTTTTGCTAGGGGATAAATGATGCTAAAAATAACTTACATTTTTAGAACTATTTACTTTTTTGAGATGTTACTCTTTTAGGAAAAACAAACGAGTAAGCTTTTGAGAAATATATATACTTTTAAGGGTGTTACCCGTAAGGGTAAGGGTGGCTCAATTGATTTGAGCATCGAACTTTTCAATGGGAGGTCTCATGTTTGAAACCCTCTGTCTGTAATAGCAGGAGGTTTGCCTTCTGGGTCGAGCTCGTCGCACGGGGCTTGCCTAGTGCGGTTTAATTCTCCTGAGTAGTTTGGCGTGCTATTATACATGAGCGGGGTTTACCCTTTGTGCACCAAGCGACTGCGGGTTCCTTTGTCAACAAAAAAAATACTTTTAAGGGTGTTTTTGAGAAAGATATACTTATTGTTGAGTTGTGGAGTCTAATTTATCATCGATACTATGAAAACCCTACGCAGAGTGTGGAACGCTGATCGACCTGAGCAGTCAGGTCGACGTGGGGGTTGGAAGTAGAGGGTATTTTAGGAATTTTGAGTTTGTATTATGTTAGCCCTAGTTTTCGCTATATATAGACTAGGGGCGCCGTTTTCTTTCTTTGAGGTTGAGCAAGAGAGAAAGAGAGAATTGTAAATTCAAACTCCCTATTTGATTATAGTAAAATCTGCAACGGTAAAGTGAACGTAGCTCTCACATTGAGGGTGAACCACTATAAATTTGTGTGTGTTATTTATTCTTCGCTTATTTACTGTTTTCTGATTAGGTAGTATTTGAGACTCAAATCCTAACCCTTATTACTTGAATGAATAAACTTTACCATTCTCTAGCTTATAAGTGGTCAACACGAGCATGTTAAGTTCTCAGATTTTCTATAATCTGAATTTTTTTTATTATGTCTGGTTTGGGTATTCCAATCAATCTGCTTTTCTGACTAACAGCATAATTCGAGTATAAAGGTTGTCTGCATTGTTATCTTGCTTGTTTTTAGGTTCTTAGAAAGAGAACTTTGTACAACTGTGGACAAGATGAAGTAAGAAGGTAAGTTATCCAGAAGCTTGTCTTAAAGAGGGCTACTGTCACTCTAACTTCAGACAGTTATTTTTATTTTTGTATCAAAGTTTGCACTTCAGATTCAACTTTATGAACGAACATATCAGAAGCTAAGAACTTGAAAATCTTAAGCCTGAGAAGCTTAAGAAAAAATATATGTCTTGAAGGAGTTGTTAATGCTCCATTGAATTTTTCAGGGACTACTTATAGAAAGGCTTACCTGTACTATATGTCTCCAGTTCCCATAGAGGTAAAGAAGATGCTGCCTGCTTAATTTCAAGGTGCATTTAGAATTTTGATGATTTCTTTTTGAGATTGTTTCGATCAACTATTCTTAAATTTATTGTTTGTCTATTTTGATTTGCCTGAAGCTTTCTTATTACTTGAAATAATTTGATCTCTCATTCTGTTTTTCTTGTTATTATCAGCCTCCAATTGTTGTTGGCTCACATTTACTAATCATTTTGTTTTTCTTGTTATTATCAGCTTCTAACATATATTTTGTTCAACGCTTTAGGAGTTAACTACCTGATTTCCCGGCTCTCGAGAGCAATTTGCTATTCTATAGATCATTATATTTAATTTGATATATAATTCTTCGTTGAAGAATTGTGTTTTTTTTTTTTGTAAATAATATAATTATTGATATATGTAATGTAATAATGTAAGGAGAAGATGAGGTATGGGAATAGGACTATTAAATATTTTCAATGCCTTTAAACTGACAACTGACGTAAGGGATTTCACTGCTCTTTTTTTTATTTTATATCCAGCTTCCCGTCATACCTCATACTATTCCTGAAGATAGTATTCTCGGTCCCTCAGCGCTATTACCGGTAAATCGCGGGATGTGTCTGAATGATCAGGGTTTGAAAACAGAGCAACTGATATCACCTACAAGGTCCTGCCCCAGAAGAGAGCAAATTACTCCCACCAGAGTTCGAACCCACGCTTCAGACCTCCAACTAAATTTTAAGTTCCCTCATTTTTCTTTCTCCTGACGTTGAAAGCTAGATGTGTTCAAATGCCTTTCTGACCTTTGGATTGATGGAAAATAATTTAGTTATTTTAACTTGAAAAGAAAAGGAAAATTGATGAAACCCTAAGCGTTTGTAAACTCACTTATGTTAGTTAAACTTGAAATGATAAAGTTTTGAGTTGTAAATTATTAATTATTAATTATTTATATTCCACCATGTTTTGCATTTAGATAGTATTCTTAATTGACTTTCTTTTTGAAATAGATGCTGATTATATTATAATAAAGCAAATGTCCCGTAGAAAGCTAAAAGAAAAGTCTTGTGAAATGAAGTTGTTTATAAGAAAAATTATATTAGAGATGTTGTTGGTAATGGGAGGCATGTTAAGGCAATTTCATCAGCAAGGTTATAGAGTTGGGAATAACAGGTCAAAATTTCTTTAGCTTCAAACAAGTGAAAGGAGCTCACGAGATAGGAGAAATGTACAACGATTTAACTACATTGTATTTTTCAAGATAGTCACATTTTTGTCGTACGATTTCACATAAATGACTATTTGTGACAAAACATAATTTTGTCCTTCTGATAAATAATATAATTATTCTTTAATCATGAATTAAATTATATTTTATTACAATTATTATTGTCGCTAATCACGATAATTTACAGTAACAATTTTGTTGTGTCAGTAAAAATAATAGTTTTGATGACGACATGATATGTTTCAACTACAAAATTACAAGCTTTTTTTTGTAAAAACAAAGTCGTCACTAATTTATTCATTTGGGGACAAAATATCTTTTCGTATATAAAAGATTGTTTTTAGTGACAAAATAACTTTTGTTCAACTACGAAATTTATATAACTTTAGAGACAATTGATGTTGTCACTAATTAAACTATAAAATTAGTGACAATGTAGTTTTGTCGGCACTAATAACCTTTTTAGTGACAAAAACACATTATGAACTACAAAATATTATACTTTTTTTGAAAAACGAGTTCGTCATAAATACTATGCATTTAGGGACAAAAATAAATTTTGTAGTTAATACAATATTCTTTAGCGACGAAACACTAAATTGTCTTTATATACATTTAGTGACCCATGATTTACGGTTGACATATTTTTTCCCTCATGAAAGGTTTTTAGTGATGAAATGTGTTTTTTAAGTGATAAAATAATTCGTCATTGATAATCGAATTTGTTGTAAAGTGTTGCGATTTTTTTTTTTAAAATCAATTTGAGATGCAAAAATTAAAAGACCACCCCGAAAGGGGGGAATTTGTGCGAATTTATCATCGAGTTCCATCTTCCACTTTGGGCTGGTTGAGAAGCACAAGAAAAATTCCAATTCTATTTGTCATATTGGACATCATAAGTTCTCAAGGCCCATTTGACATCGTAAGTTATCAAGGCCCATTGGACTTGTCTTTGTTAAACCTTGAATTTGATGGATAAAATTCACATATAGTCACTTTTGATGCCTATATAATGAAAAATAACCACTATACGATTTCACTTATAGAATACTGGAATATGAATCACCATGACAATGACCAAACGGATGATAGCGAGATTCCAAATCAACACATTGGTCGTATGGTATATCTAATATCGAAGATGAGACGTAACATCTATATTTGCATATAAACTCTCTTAGGTGTCGTTTGGTAAGATGTATTAGTCAAAATAATGCATACATTAGCTTTGTGTATTAGTAATATCTTGTTTGGTACACTTTGTCAATCTATGTATAATTAATACAAGTATTAGTTATACACCCTATTTGATATTATCCTATGTATAACTAATACATAGCAAAGTATGGTATTAACAATGCAAGATTTTAATACAATGCATAAATCCCGTTAAAGACACAATTACCCCTCAAGTCCTTCAAAACCTTCTCCAAATTCTTTCTATTGTATTTTGTAGAAACGACGCTGGTCTCTCTTCTCGCTATTTTTCTTGTGATTAATTTAATTTTATTGATATAGATTTGTTAATGGAAACTTCGAAATTAATGTTACATAGAGAGTGAACCTTTTCATTTCGTTTTGCAGACAATTGGATAGGTTAGTATGACTAATTGCTACAAAAATGTTATTGAGCTCTTTTTCAAATTTTGTGTCATTCTTTTATTACTATTGTTAACATTCAAAAGAAATTTAAGTGTTTAGCCGAATTCAGTGACAGTCGAACTGTTTCAGAGCCTAATTTACTCCTAGCCCTCGACTACAAGAACTTCATCGGCTACTAAGGCATCTAAGCCGAGTTGTTAGTTAGAAGTACGACTGGATCCACTCAGATGCAGACGCCTCAACGACCAAGTCAAAAGAGTTTTCGGACCCTTAGAAGCGGTAAAGGCCAACAACAGCTAAAAGAAAGGGTCATTATCCGATCAAAATGAGTAGAGGGCGAGAAAATCGGCACCACCTACCCCATAGTCGGCCATTGAACTTAGTGGGTTACTTGATGGCTGACATGGGGGGGGGGGGGATCACGTTGTACATTTTTTTCCTTTTTGTACTATAAATAGGATCATTCTTTGTATATACAGACACAACCAATCAATCAAACAACTCAATTTTTATCTATCTTTATCATTTACTTTATTTTCTTTTACTTTACTGTACTCAGTTGCATTCATATTTCTTACCTCTTAGTTTACTCATACCACCATCCTAACGCTTTCTGGAGTAGTTGGGGAACCCATTGCTGGAAATCAGAGTTTCGTTTCCAGCCCAAATCGCTTAAGTTAAGGAATCAATTTGTCTCCCGATACGGTCAGCCGATAAAATGGCAAAAAATAAAATTTAGGGCGAGAACAAATTTGACACGCCTAGTCGGACCATAGGTGAATTAATAACAAAGTTTGATTCTCCATGTCATGATCATTCTTGGCGTATACGCCTAAGGTCCGGTAAGAAAATGAACCCCGAGTGTAGTCCATATCCTAAACAAAATCCTCCCAGAAGGAACAACGAACCAGCATCCTCCTCGGGTATGCCTACATCGGTTGATGCCCCTCCACTTCCTCCATCAACCCAAGTTGTGGAAGAATCTAGCCATTCTAAAGGTCCAACCATAATGACCACGTCTTTTATTAGACAACAGATCGACTTGGACATCCACGATATTATGTACCAAGTTTCTAAACAATTGGCTGCCATTGTGAAGCCGATGGTACATAATGAGGTTCAACAAGCGAGGGAGATGGAAACCAATCAAATGCACCTAGGAGAATGTTCGGCTAGTTCTGCCATCCCTCTGACGAGCGGTGTTGTTCAGCATGAGACCGTGACTCCCGGTGTTGTTCCTCAGCCGCATGTGCATCAGCTAGTGCCTACTCATGTGCAGCCAATAGTGCACCTAGGAACACAAGCCCAATCGCCTGGCAACCAACACACTGCATGGTCGTCGCCGAACCTTGGGGGTCAAAATGTGCCACTTGACCAAGCGAGTCTGCAGTATCGGCAGATCAACATGGCTCGGAGACCGGTTCATGCTCCAGGACACTTTGGATTGCCGCCAATTATGCCATACGTTTCTATGAACGGCCCTACGATGCAGGCAAACAATGTTGGCTAGCCGAATCGGCAGCCGATGGCCCCTGACTATAACTTAGCTCACTATCTGGTGACGCTATTTACAGTGAAATACCATTCCAGCAGTCATTGCCAGTACCCAGTCCATACCTTCCAAGAAGCGTAAATTTTCTAAGAACGGCCTACGTCCTAGGAGAGCATCCATGGAATACTGTTCCACCTTATCCTGAGGCTCCGTTAGCCATTCCAGAAGCTCAGGTTGCAGGCTTTGGTGGCCATACCTAACATCAGCAATGGTGAATTACCCCACCTATTGGTAATAGCCAGCAGACCACCTACAACCTTCAAAACCCTATCCAATAAAGTGTAGAATGGAGGCCGCCAGTGCAGAACGCCTACCAGCCGAATCCAATCGAGAATCGGCAAGGGATGTCACAACTGATAAATTCGGAAATTATTGCTAATACCATGTGGAGGTACTTCGGCATCCAATTGAAACCTTTAGTTATGCCTGTTGATAAGAAGACTTACCCCGATTGGGTAGATCGGATAACACATTTGTCGAGGGGCTTCAAAACACCGAAGTTTGTCATCTACTCTGGCGACGACGACAAATCCACTATCGAGCACATCAGTAGATTTACTGCCCAATGCGGCGAAGCTGTCCAGAATGAGTATTAGAAGTTGCAGTTATTCCCTCTCTCTCTAATGGGAACAACATTCACATGATACTCATTTTTGGCTTCTGATTCCGTACAGAGCTGGGCTGACATGGAGGGTTGCTTCTATGATAGGTTCTATTGGCCCCAACCTCATGTTACTCTGACTGATCTAACGAATCTCAAGTAGGTTGTCGATTTCATCGAGAGATTTCATCGAGAGATTCAGAAAGAAGGTTGGGAAATTCACCGTACACTTTCCCGAGTCTGAGTTTGCCCACATGATAATCAATAACATGCACCCTTAGTTAAATGAGAAGTTAGTGGGACAATACTGCTCTGACTTGAGCCAGTTAGCCTAAAAGGCTAGCCAAATAGAGCAGTACGTCCAGGAGAAGGAGCGGATAAGAGACAACAGAAATTGAGACTCCCACTTGGTATCCATCATTGAAGTTAGGGGTAAGGTTTACTCTTGACCAGCCTTGAAAGCCATAAAAGGCAAGGAGACGAGTACATCCGATGACAGGTCGGTTACTAATTTGACATCACAAAGGCAGATCAGATCTTTGATCATCTGCTCAAAGATAAGTAGATTCAGTTGCTTGATGGTAATAAGATTCCGCCTGCCGAGGAACTAAAATATAAGAAGTATTGCAAGAGGCATAATTCACACAATCACTCTACTTCTAATTGTGTGGTAATCCAAAATGGCATCAAAGAGATGAGGTTCAAGCTAGCCAACAAGAGTATGGCTTAAATGTCCATTGATACCGACCCCATTCCCGCGGTACCAATATCTATGGTATCTTTTGTTAAGCCCGATGAGTCAAGGGTCACCAAAGGGAGACAACCGATGAAAATGGTGTGGGTCCCAAAAAACCTACCTAAGGGGAGAAAGACACAAAGACCTCTGTGTTCAACCGGTTAGGCAACCTACATGACATTCGCGATGACATGCAGCCAGCTACGAACAGTTTTCATGGCCGCCCTAAATACTTGAGGGACGTTGAACGAGAACTTCAGGAACAAACCATGAGGTTCGGGAGGGTCCCTATCAGTGCCAGGCATAGGGCTGCGGGGCAAGTACGTATGCCAACCAACCGGCAGCCGAGCATGCCTCAAATAGATAAAGAACCACTCCCTAAAATCAAACAGAGGGTGGTCGAGTTTAACATAAACGAGGGTGTTTCACCCTTACGTTTCAAGGCAAGAAATGAGGACCATACGAGACCCCGGAGAATGGCTAGCTTTCTGGGAGAAGCCTCTGAAGCATTGGGGATTTTAGTAGCAGAAATCACTGTAGATCCTAAGACGGTCATGTCTACCTTCTTTGTAATAGATGGCAAGCCGTCTTACACCATTCTGCTGGATAGGGACTGGATTCACACCAGTCGATGCCTTCCTTCTACCATGCATCAAAAGCTCATCTTTTGGGAAGGAGACAAGATAGAAATCATCCCAGTGGATGATAACCCGTTCTGACCAAGGGTTCAGAACGTAGAGGTTGTCCTCTATTCACCCCATGTGGCTCCCATAGCCATCACGGAGCAACATGAAGAAGAACCTTGGGAATCCAGTAATCTTACCTCGCGAGGGTTTGAAATAAAATAATTAGCCGAACCACGGCTTACCTTAAAGGATTTAAAAGATTGAGGAAACCCAAATCATATGTAACCTGTGGCATCGGCTGACCACCCTAAGTTCTGAGGCAAGGATAGCCGAGGCATCGCAGATGGGGAACCACGACAACGAACCAACGCTTGCAGCCGATGAAGTTGAGCTGCCGATGGAACATGAATCGCCTATAAGAAGGGATATGCCTAGTTTTGAGTCTCAGGATCCTTTGGAAGTTATCAACTTGGGAACTGAAGAAATCCATTGGCTAACACATATTAGTGGTTTGCTGAAGGAAGACGACAAACAAGGCATAACAACCCTTCTATTGCAGTATAAAAACTACTTCGCATGGGATTATCATGAGATGCCTGGGCTGGCACCTATTTTGGTAGAACATAGATTGCCAATCAAGGAGAGTTTCAAACCCCAAAAATAGCCGCCCAGAAGGTATCACCCTCAGTTGATGCCTCAAATCAAAGTCGAGATCGAACGACTGCTGAAAGTCGGGTTTATCAGAACGGTTAAGTATGTGGAATGGTTAGCAAACATCGTACCAGTCAAGAAGAAGAATGGCAAGTTCGGGTATGTATTGATTACAAGAACCCAAATCTAGCCACTCCTAAAGATGGGTACGTCATGTTGATAGCCAACATACTACTCGACTATTGTTAACACTCAAAAGTAATTTATGTGTTTAGCCAAATTTAGTGACAGCCGAACTATTCCAGAGCCAAATTTACTCCTAGCCCTCGACTACAAGAACTTCATCGGCTACTAAGGCATCTTAGCTGAGTTGTTAGTTAGAGGTACGAGTGGGACCCACTCAAATGTAGACGCTTCAACGACCAAGTCAAAAGGGTTTTTGGACCCCTAGAAGCGGTAACGGCTAACAACAGCTAAAATAAAGGGCCATTATCCGCGCAAGAGGAGTAGAGGGCGAGAAAATCGGCACCACCTCCCCCATAGTCGGCCATTGAACTTAGTGGGTTACTTGATGACTGACATTGGGGGGGGGGTCACATTGTACATTTTTTTCCTTTTTTGTACTATAAATAGGATCATTCTTTGTATATATAGACACAACCAATCAATCAAACAACTCAATTTTTATCTATCTTTATCATTTACTTTATTTATCATTTACTTTATTGTACTCAACTGCATTCATGTTTCTTACCTCTTAGTTTACTCATACCACCGTCCTAACACTTTCTGGAGTAGTTGGGGAACCCATTGGTGGAGTTAAGGAATCAATTTTTTTCTTGATACGGTCAGCCGATAAACGGCAGAGAATAAAATTCGGGGCGAGAACAACTATTTGTTTCCAGTTTTATGCTTGTAATATAATGGATAGGTTAGTATTACTAAATGCTATAAAAATGTTATTAAGCTCTTTTTTAATTTTGTCATTTTTTTATTATTATATGTATTCCAGTATTACTACTTTGTATCCAGAGTAAGAGGAAAATGGAAATTGTACACTTCTGCAATAAATATAGTGTACATAAGTTAAAGAATGTGGAGGGTATTTTAGTAAACAAACAATTCTTTTTGAAATTATACAATGCTTTAATACACCAAATCAAACAATGCATAAGAAATAATTCATGCATAACTAATGCCAGCATTACTAATATCAATATTACTAATACACTATATTCAACACTCTTCTTATACACCCTACCAAACGATCCCTTAGAGACTTGGTAATACCTGCGTGGCAATGCATTTTGTGTGACCATGTGTCCGTATAATATGTCTTAGATTAGTCAATTCAATGAGATCTTTTATTCTGATCGGAGAGAAAATTACCAATTGTTTAGCATTCTCTCAAACTCGGTGCCATGGGGTTTTTATTTGAGAAAAATAAGAAATCTAAGCATTCGCCATATAAATACCAAATAATACTTGTATTTCACCTGTTTAACTTAAAGTTTTATGAAAATAATTATTTTTTAAAGACAAGACCAACAAATGGTCAGTGGGCGGTATTTCCACGAACTCGGACATAATGGTTTCAGTCGTCAATTACACACCCTAATACGAGAAAATTATCTCCTCCGCTTAAAATGATGCATGCTTAATTTTTAAATTTGCATATTGTTTCTATTAATATACCATTCTTTGCACAATCTTTATTTATTTGTTTACCCTGCCCACTGCCCTCCTTTAAATTTTATGAAATATAAACAATGATAGAATTCTGACAAACCCCTTTCCTCTGGAAAACATGTAAATGAGCTCGGACATGACATTTGATGTTTTGTTATCTCGTGCATCTTTGTCTTAAAACAATTAATAAGTCCTAGATTTGTTCATCAATTAATTGAGGCATACACCAAAATTTGGACACAGAAAATGCTGCCAACTCCTCAAAATAATGGCACAAAACAATGTCATTTGTTTTATTTGACACTGGACCAGATCAATTAATAAGTGCACTCAATCATGTATCCTCCTACTTTTCTTCGTGCTATTTTTTTTTAAAGAAAAACTATTTTGTTGAATTAGGAAGTTTGACATGACATCCACCATGGTAATTAGTTGTACTTGCAAGTATTAGTTGACAGCTTTAATCATAATGGTTCTTGTCATGTGCTTCTAGCAATTGCTTTGTGAACAAAGCACTTATATAATGTTGTCATTTGTTTGGAAAAAAAATCTTATATAATGACTTGTCGAAATGGTCATTTATCACCTTTCTTTGTCATGGTGTGTGCACCAATAATGGTTAATTGTTCATCAATATTTTGGTATTTAAACCTCAAATTAAGTTCTAAAAGTAATCAAAAAAAAAAAAAAACGGAAATAGGTTTGTGCACTGAGTTTGTTGACAATCTTTTTTTTTTTTACTTGGTACTTTAGATTCTTTTTTGATACAATTTTATTGTTGGATAATTAAAAATTAAAAGACATCTTTTCCACTAATTTTATTTTTTCAATCTTCAATATTAGCGTCTAGAAAGGATCAATTTTCCTTCTTCTCGACAATAAAATGCTTAAAGTTAAAGTGTCATTTATCGAGAAACTTATTTTCTCCATTTCTATATCAATAATGACATTTTTGGCTGGAGCAAACATTTAACGGTCAAAAAAGAATATAGCTTCAATTCAACTCGAATTAACACGATTTCAAATTTTCAATTACCAGTATTCTCTGATAACATTCTATATGTGATATGTCAATGAATATGACAGAAAAACCTAGCACATCATCAATCATCATTCAATTAAGGTTACCTAACTAGATGTTCTTTCCAATTTTTCTAAATTTAACTTAATGAGTTTAGCTTAAAAAGAATAATGGTTTTGTATTTATATGTGTTGAGTATATAATCAAATATTAAAAGTGTATTCTATCTAACAGCTTTAAGCTTTTAGATCAGATGGTCACACACTTCAATATGGTATCAGAGCAGGCCAAAAGTCCTGGGATCGAACCTCACCACCACCCATTCTCAAAAAAAAATTCCACGTGTTTGGATTATGAAAAAAAATCAGGTAAGCACGTGAAGGGACGTGTTGAGAATATACTCAAATATTAAAAGTATATTCTATTTAACAACTTAAACTTTTAGATCAAATGGTCACACACTCTTCAATAATATGTAACACGTAAACATCAAGTACAATTTCCATTCTTGAATTGGCCCACCGTTGTTATAATTGGATCAAGAAACAAAAGGCTATAATTAATATGCACAAAAAGTATTTGTCTACATGTTGGAGTATTCTAGCAGCCCCTAATGGATAGACTTTATATAGAGGAAAGAGAGGTCTTATCACCAATCCATCTTGTTCCCCTGTCAGTTTTCCAACTCATAGTAAACTTCGAAAATACTTCAAAATCAACTGTTTCTTTTTACTAAATTTGTAATTCATCCGTTTCATAATAAGTATTACTTTAGTAAAAAAATTATTTCAAAATAAGTGTCGCTTTAAAAATTTAAGATATAAATTAGTTATTTTTATATCCTTAGATAAAAATTAACTAACTCTCTATTTAATAAATATTTATTGGCAAGTTTTCCATTCAAAACATAAATGATTACTATTCATGTATATTTTAATCAAAAGAAAAAAGTAATCTATTTTTATTAAATATGAATAATTTGTTAAATTTTTCATTGCATTATTAATTTTTTAATATGTGTGTTTTTTTGCTAAAGTGACACTTAGCATAGAACGAATGAAGTATATAATAATATTACTATTTGAAAACACAACTTTCTGATTGATATCGGTATACATGGACGGAGATAACCATTTGTGAATTGTGACCAATTATTTTTTTTATCATTTTAAATTCAGGTGATTAGATTTACACCAATGAAAATCATAAATTTCATATATAATAAACAAATATGATTGAGTTATTTTCATATAATGAATAGAGTTTTCCTTTTCATCCTATATTTCTGTTTTATTTACCGGTAGTGATCATTGATACTACTGTAAAAGTTGTTATCTTGCTTTTGTATTAACTCATGCCCTAAACGAATCATACATGTTCCTCAACGTTGAGGGCACCCCTAGTATTTCGTGATATTTTTAATTATTTTTTTTATATTTGTGATAAGTTATTTACTAGTTGGCGTGTCATGTTGAATCGTCTATGATGGGTTGGTTTAGGTTTATTCTAACCGAATAATGATGAATTGAGCTAAGGGGCACAACTGATTCATCTAAACCACCTTCGTGAAAAAATTACACGTGATTAAAATTATTTCTATGTATATATATAAACGTTAAATTTTCTTGATTTATTTATGTGTACTTCTTTTATTTTGAAGTCTCGGAGTGAAACTTATGATTCTTCCGCTATTAATACACGCCAACAAAATTGAAAATTAAGACAAAAGAAAAATCAAATACCTAGTTAATGTGAGCTACTATTGGTATTAGGAAGCCAAATTGCTTTGTTCGCCTCAAAAGTTGCAAGCACGTAAAGTGGTTGAGGTTAAAGTCAATCTTCACTTTCATTATGGGAATAAACAATAAGTTATAATCAGTGGTTTCACATTGGAAAAAGTATACTAGGGTCCGGTAATAATACTCCCTCCGAATTAAAAAAAATTCCACTTAATCTTATATTTTTAGTCAAAAAAATGTGTATTTACCAAATTAAGAAAGAATTAATTTTATTTTTTGAAATTTGAATTGTTAGGTGATCAAATCTCAATATCAATTTAATTAGAGATATTTTAATCAAATCATCTATTTTTGTCTAGAAATTAATATTTTTTAATGACGTGAAAATGACTAAGTTGACATTTTTTTTAATCCGGAGGGAGTATAAGTATGTAACCTAGGATTTAGATTGTTGAGGTTAAAGTCAATTTTCAATTCAATGTGGGCCAAAATTAAGTGGAGTAATAATCAATGACACATAGGATCTAAGATTGTTTGGTCACATACACATTACATTTGTGAATAGAAACGGCATATCTCCGCTTTGCCAATTTTTTTTTTGTGCTTTTCTGTATTTGATAAACTATTGGTGGGCATTTCAAATTTAAATTGTTCTATTATTTAATAACCTCGAATATATTATTTGCTGGCATATATTGTTGTCTATGAGCATAACATATAGATGACTCCAAATTCACTTTTTTATGTTTACCATAGGAGCTGTTTGTCCACAGTTAACTGTTTTTTCCTAATTAGAGTTTTTTTGCCATTTAGTTTATTACTTCAACTTCAACTTCAACTTAAATCAAGAACCTGAATTTCGAAAAAAATTGTTTGAGGACTATTTCAAATGAAATAATGACAGCTTTCACTAATAAAGTAGTTACGATTGAATCAAACTGACTGACTAACACCCTTGTTAAGATCATTATTTTCTTACAATATTTAATAAAATTTCAAGAAAGGTAAGGCTGCCCAAACATACCAATTACACTGTAACATCTATGAAATGCACATATGCAGTAATTACGTTTTTTTTTTTTTATATTCACATGTTATGATTAAAAGAATCAAATATTGTTTTGCTAATAACTATTTGCAACTGGAGTTTCATTCCCCCCCCCCCCCCCCCTTTTTTTTTTTTAAATGGAGAAAACAATAAAAATGAAAAAAGAAAGAAGAGATTAAAAAAATGTATTATAAAATAAAGACTATAAAATAAACACACCAGAGACAAGTATATAAATAGAGACTGATATATTATTCAACTTCAAACTGATATACAAATGAACTTAATTGACTTCCTATTTATAGAGAAAAAGAAACAGTTGCGAGGCTTTTCAGGAAGCTGTTGCAAGACTTTAAGAAGCAGCTAATAAGCTGCCTTCTTGAGCTACATGCTTCCTCGGGCTTTCAATCAAGCAGATAGTTTGCAAGTTGCTGGCAAGCTGTTTGCTTGAGTACTTGCAAGATATCTGTTTGAGCTACTTGTAAGTTGTCTGCTTGATTGCAAGCCTGAGGAAGTTGTTATAAGGCTTTTCAGGAAGCTGTTGACAAGCTGTTTGCTTGAGCTACTTGTAACTTATCTATTTGAGCTACTTGCAAGCTGTTTGCTTGAGTGTAAGTTTATCCAGATAACTGTGTATTTAAATTGACATTCATAATAAAGTGTATTTATATCAAAAGGGCCAATTCCAAGATTGCCAACAAACAATGAAATTGCTTTGTTGTGTGATATTCGCATTCATCAACAATGACGTGCCACCATCTTTTCATTTTTCTTATTCTTTAATATTCTTATTAATATTGCAATATTTGAAATTTTCTTTTTTTCTTGTTAATTAAAGTTGATGACACACATCATTTTCACATTAATTGGATGTTTATAGGTCATATATGGGATGATGTTGGCAATTCTTACTTGAAAACAGTCGTCTGTTAGGTACACATTTTGTGTCATTGCATCAATGTTTTGTCATGTCTTCACAAGTGGTTGTCCTTTGTTAGGTACAAATTTATTAAATATCTTTTGTACGTAAGCTTGAGAGTGAAACACAACAAAATAGGAGAATAAGAAGAAAATTGTTACTCTTCATTATATACGAGTAATACGTTTAGAAAGGTGATAGGATATGAAATTATCCACAATATTCAACTGCAATTAAGGGATATATCTACTTTAAAGATGGAACCCACACACTGCATGAATTACGGTCGACTTGTATGCGAACTAAGTACTAAGTATAATTTCTGATTCTTGTTCACCAATGGGGCCCACGTTTTGAAAATACATCACCAATTTTAATTTATAAAAAAATTATTTTAATTTTTAATAATTTTTTTAAATTATTTTTCAAAAGTTTGAAAAGTGGGTTGAGTTGGGTTGATTGGATTATGACCCATCATTTAGCCCATCTTGACCCTGCTCATCTTAGCCCAAACAAATTTTAGACATGATTAGGCATTGACCCATTTTAATGCGCTCATCTTGAGCCCAAAACGATTCATTTGACATCTCTAAATGTATCATTCACTCTTGGGCTTGGGATTCTTTTGGGAGTTTAATCTTCTCTTACATGGGGATCGTAAACGGAAATGGTGAATAAATAGTAAACTTTGAACTTATATAAAGTCTTGGTGGTGAGCTTGATGATCGCTAGTGATTTACTATAAATTTTAATTAGCATGTGATACATATTTAATTTCGTTAGTTTTTTATTATTTACTTAATAAATAAGCCTATTGTGAGTTTTAGTTTTCAACTTTTTAACTGCATCTCTCAATCGCGTCGAGTTGAATTAAACTTTGACCAAAATAGGATCGAATAGAATTGAATTGAATATAGCCAAGCTAAAATGCAAGTGAGTCAAGATGACCCGGAGCCTCGAGCAGGCCTCATTTAGTGATCAGACCTAATTATGCTAAAGATTTAGGTGGACAAAAAGTTATTAGGGGAAAATGCCTCATCTTCAAAAATACTTCCAGAAAATATGTTAAATCTTCTCAAGATTTTCAGGAGGTTCAAAGAAATACTGTAGTAACAAAACATTAAAACGTCAAATTTGATCGCTCGATTATAAAATAAACAAAAAAAACTCATTTATATCACTCGTGAATAGTTTGGCTCATTATGTCATCACTGTTACAAAAATGGTTCATCCATGTTATTTTTCATTAACGTTGGTTTTACACTATAAGATATATGTATCCTCCAATTAGAGGTCCACGTTATTTAATTAAACAAGCCCAATTATAAATCTCAAATTAATAAAAAAAAATACGACCCACGCATCCGACCCACCCACAATCATAATATAGTTAGAGGCCAGGTGCCATATCTGATATTGTAAAACTGACGTTAATGGAAAATGACATGGATGAGTCATTTTGATAACGTTGATGACATAAATGAGTCAACCTATTGACTATTGGCATAAATGAATCATTTCGATAGTTCGATGACATAATTGAGTCTTTTCCGTAAAATAAAATACTAGTAATTTAAGAAAAGAATATTTAGTATCTAATTTTTGTACTTCATTTAATTGTATAATTCTAAGTGGAAATATATATATATATATATTTTCGTCTTTAGATAGAAAAATTCCACATTATAAGTCTTAAATACCGCTAGTTTTGCATGATAGGTCAAATTATAAATGTGAGCATGATGACTTAGTAGGATCCAAATAACTAGCTTTTGCTTTTGATGACAATTTTTCGTTTAAAAAAAAACGTGAGCACTTTACTCGCATCTTGCATTGAAGTTATGATTTGGGTGGTTGCTTTTCCCTCTTATACCTCAAGTATTACTCGAGAACTGTTTTTATCTACCCACCCTCATAAAACAAAAAAGGTTAAATAAAGAACTCATGAAATTGTAAAAGAGAGAAACAGTTTTGTGGCCATATCCATAAATTAGTGGAAGGTTGGCACCTTAGAACTGAATCACTGCTTCAAAGAAAGATACTCTTATCTCTTTCTTTTTCACTTTCTAACCTTTTTATGAAACCTTTTATGTGAAGATGCTGCAACAACGACAACATACTCAGTGAAATCCCACGTCGTGGGCTCTGGGGAGGGTAAAGTGTAGACAAACCTTACCTCCATCTTGATAGGTAGAGCGATTGTTTTTGGGAGACCCTCAACTCAAGACAAAGCATAATCACAAGCAAGACAATCAAAACAAAGCAAAAGTAAAACAAGAATAAAGAGTAAAATAATAGAAACTGTCAGACTCATATAAGGAATTTTACGTGAAGATGCTTATTGTTAAATATACACAATATACATAATTCCTTTGATTATTTTTATTAATTGAAAGACTATATATACAATTTATATATTTTCATAATAGGAGAATCATATTCTTATTCTACTCCTAAAATCTTATTCTATTTGGATACTAACTCTACAATATGGTAATACAAATATTATAGTAAGTGTACAATACTAGTTACACCACAACATTACCTAAACTAGGAAACTAAACATTACCTAAATTATATACTCTATATACTGTAATAAGGAGAAACCGAGAGCAATATGTATATTGTGTATATTTAACACTTGTATTATATTCACTTTCGGTACGATTTTTTAGCACTTTAAAGCTTTTTCATCAATAGTTAGTTCATGACATGGCCGTATGTGAAGTGTTTTCCCCCTTCATTTTCTATAACAACCTTTCTTTTTGTGTTCAACATATATTAAAAAAAGAACTCCTTCAATTGAGAATCCCCCCCCCCCCCCCCAAGAAAAGTGACCCAAAGTGCGAATCTTTTATATATGTGGTGATTTAGTCAATTGAGGAAGAATTGTGTGTCAATGATGAACTTTGATCTTCTTTTTCTCTTTCCTCTTTGAACCTTTTTGAAGCATTAAGGAGGGATGTGGCTAACGCTAGAAATAGCACTACAAATATAATGGAAAATGATTCTTAAAGCATGAGAGAGGAAATCCTGTTGATAAAATGTCCATCATCTTATTAGTGGAATCTAAGGTTATTGGCTAGCTTATATTTAATAGTGCGATCATCTCATATAAGAATTTAAATTATTAAAGAGAATAATTTTATTATTAAATTATATTCTTAACAGCTCCTCACGTGCAAACTTGAACGTATTTTTTTTGTGGATCACAAATAACGAAAATTATTTTTTTGTAATAAGCAACAGTGAAACTCGAACCTATGCCTATTCTAAGGATTTTGTAGAAAATCATTTGGCTTCGATGTGTCGGAATCCATCAACAATTAGTGTGATACAAATAAACTTAGTCAAAATAATATGCCACAAAAGAGGATAGCATCATAATATCGTGCTTGATTTTCACTGTGTTGGAAATTATTAGTGCTCTCCCACGTTCTTGAAGGTTTATTGGGTCTAAGGTTAACTTTTCTTTGGAAAGTTATTAGTAGCTTTGCAATAATAGCAAAAGAATAAATTGGAGCCAATGTGAACATTGGATACATTAATATTTCATACTATAGCATAATATTCCATTTCATATGCTTATAGCGGGAACTTAATGCAGACTCTACTTTTTTCGAACAACTCATCTTCTAATATAATACATTGAAAATTGCATAAATTCTAATTATCAACACCAAAAAAACTTAGATGGTGGTATAGCAAAAGAATAAACTGGGCCACTGTGGGGTCTTCCACATAGTAAGTGTGATATCACTTCTCACTATCTTCTATTTTATTCTTTAACCCCATATGTAATTAAATATCATTTTAAAATCATCCTTGCAATATTGACCTATATATTAACCATGTAGCGTTCTCAACCCTGGCAAATAAAAAAAAACAAGATGGTATATATCATCAGGGTGGATCTAGAAGATTAGTTATATGTTCACTTAAGTCAATAGTTTTTACTCAGATCATGGATTTATATTATTAATCTACTAAATATTTATAAATATTTAATTGTAAATTCTATTTGAGGTTGTTATAAGAATTTATAAATTTTAAATTCTGAATTAGTTTCTGTATAACAAAATCTTTTATTGCTATTTATCCTTTGCCTTTTTTCACGTTGAGTCCCACCACGGGCGAAACTCACAAAGCAGTATTCTATTTTCCAGCAATGCTAGATATACATAAATGGAAAAATATTGTCAAGGAGGACTGTTTCCATGAATTTAAAATTTGAAAGGATATTCTCATGATCTTTCCAAATTATTAAAACGAATGAATATGAAAGAGAAGCAAGATTGATTATTCTATATGAGCAGGCAGATAAAATGTCAAGTTAGGATTAATTATTTAATGAAATAAATAATCAGTGCAATATCCAGTAAGCTAACTATGTTTGGTCTTACATGTCAAAAGATGTTATGAAAGGTATCAACACACTTGGAACTTGTATTAATTTAGTAGTACTAAATTTTAGTATCCATCTTTTTATTTTAATATAATTTCATGCCCTTTAAGTGGGAAATTGTCAACCAGATAATTTAATATAAAAAAAGGATGCTCATGGCATATGACGTTTTAACCAATTAAAATATTAAAAGATAAAGGGAAATTAATTACTTAACTTTTTAAAGTCTAGATAGAGAAATTAATTGATAATTAATAGTTTATTCTCACTGATGAAGATTTGATGTAACTCCTCGCTATATTCTTGTTTGGAATCATTTTACTTGGACGATCTCTTTCCATTCTTTTCTATCCTTGGTGTTAGTTGGGTGATTAGCATTTGTCATTTTTAAATAAACAGATAAACAAGTAATCATATTATACTTCCTCTGTTCAATCTCACTGTTTCATTGAGTTGCAGCTTGGTCGATCAGATGACATGATCCACCATTATTGACTAATTGAGCTCAAGGAGAGTTTAGTCGTACAAATGAGAGGAAAAAAATAGAAGCAGAAGCAGAGGAGCAAAAATAGAGTTTGGGAAAATTTTATGTATATTCAAATCAATTAAGAATACAATACAATGCCACATATATATACAACCAATTGTGCCTCTAGAATCATCTAACACTAACCACACTAACTAACTATTAATTACTTTCTACAACCAATTGACTAACTTGTAACTAACCTCTAACAATCTTAACTAACTTTTACAACCTCAACTAACTTCATAGTATTTATCAAGTACATTGCACCTCATGGCACAATTGTGCCCTTCCCTAATTCTTTCACATCCTCATCCAATTAAATGTGACAACATTTGATTGAGTAGAAAACCTAGAAAATTTGTTTGACTTTTATATTGTACAAGTAAGAACAAAAAGGTATAAAGAGCAATATTAGACCCAAACAAATGTTTAATTAACCAGCGATTCATCTCCCCTCCCCTCCTATAATTATAATGAAAAAACTTGTTCACCTATATTAAGTTTAATAGATAAGCATCCATATTGGAGCATTTTTATATGAGAAGTATATATTAACTCTTCGTGTGAGAAGTTTATTGGAACGGGGAGGGGGGGGGGGGGGGGGGAGTAAGAAGTTAATTATTTGATTCTTTCTTCTATAATATAAAAAGAATAGAAACATTCCGTGTTCTATTTAACGACTTATGGTACAATCATTAATAATAATCTGTCTCTTTGGCAAAAAAAAAAAAACAACAGTCAAATAACTAAGAAAGATATTAAAACGATTAGAGACTTGACCAAACATTTTGACATCATAATTATGCTATATGAAAATCCATCCTTTCTTAGCTTTAAATATTTTTGGTTGTCAAAACTCAAATGGGAATAGAAATACTCCAAATCTTTGAAAATAATAGGGATAACATTGTTAATATTTTATTCAAATATTTTGTGATCATGGGGCATTGCCTTTCTAGAATATGTGCAATTAGAATCCGTAGCCAGCAACTATTTTCGATAATGCAGGCCTTCTTCACATTTTATTCTTGGTCGTTGATACATACGTAATTGACTGGCTTATAATGAATAAATATACTTTATTTATTTATAGCTGTATTCATGTGTAAGCAACAATAGAAAATAGAATACTTTACTTTTGTCAAAAGGAGAACTGAATTATAGTGGCCACATGCAACAAATAATGTTGTTTTATCAAGGCTGGCTCAGGAAATAGTCATTTGGAGAAGGCAATCAAGAACAATACTTCTCACGGATTAAAAGATAAAAATCCAAACTCTATGTATATAATAACACTTCATAAAATTGTTCTAGTGACCATAATTAAGCCTCTTTTGTAAAATAACTCCGTGGACTTTGCACTTTTCTTTTAAAAAAGAATGAATCTATTTTCTAAAATAAAACACTACAAATTCCTTTTTTTTTCTCCTTGACTTTGTTGCTTTTACTTTAAGTAAAGAAACGAGAGTCGAATACATTGATTAGTCTTTCAACAAACCCAAGGCAAAGATGCCTATGTAAAGCTTTAATTTCTATAACGAACGTATAGCTTGGAAGTTTCAAGGAAATTAAGCAAAGGGTGCTACAATAGTTGTGCCCACCAATAATGTCATTTAAGAAACAACGTGACATGAATTTGAAAAGTCAAAAATACAATACCTAAAAAAAGAAAAAATGCTGATTTTTTCTTTCTAGTTGACTTGACCCGTGAAAAAATGAGAGAAGAAAAGGGATTGAGAAAATGGAAATTAACAAGAACTTCTACACGAGTTGTCGGCATTTTGTCAAAAGGGTGGGAAAATTATACTAATTTCTAATCTTATCAGATGAGTTATTTGATTTTCAGAAAAGATTATTCTAACAATAATAGCTGTGTAGTGTAGACAATTTATGTCATTATGCTAAGCACAAAGTACCTCAAAATGCATTTGACATTATTTATTTTAGTCATTATTTAAGTCAGAATTGAACTTGGCCAACAACCATGCATGTGTCACTAATTTTTAATCTCGTCCTTATTATGATTACAAGGTCATTAAGTAAATAAGTAAGACTTCAGAATCATTATGTTCATTTGTTTTTTCCTTTTTACAGTCATATATTTGCTCTGAACATAAATCCATCATCTCCACAATTAACCTGAATAACATAACTACCATCACCAACCAACCTCAACTTTTATTACAACAAGTTATGTCCTGTAGTACTTCTTCTACATTACCGGAAGTTACAAAAATAAAAATTTAGATTTGAATTCCACAAAAAATGATATATTTAGGCTCTCATAATTTGAATTTTATCATTTTTTTTGTGATGAAGAAGTAGTTGGTTGTATGTTTTTTAAATTGAGAGTGTCAGTGGTCAATGTATCATACAAAATCAATTACAATTAAGACGTTTCTCATAGACAGGAATGTAACAACAAACTCAATTATAATATGACTTTTCTCATTAATAGAAATCAATCCACCTCTCTCATATGTCTCTTTCAATAGGCTCTCCCATTTGACATATCAAACACACAAATAATCCTTTTCAACTTTGATGGGTAATTACACAGTAAAATATTCTGAGAAGTTAAATTATTTATCAAATATATTTGAGTTCTCAAATTTCCCTGGCTGACTTGACATGTGCACACATTAACCCTCCATTAAAATTCTAATAACTAGCCCAAGGTTGGACTTTCCAAATAATATTGGCTTCATTTTAATTTATTTGAGTATGAAGTTTAAGAAAGTAAAAAAAAAAATTAAATTTGATAATCTTAAATTAAAGATATATGTAATGTACCAAAAATACATTTAATTATGTGGTCTTAATATGCCATGTGACATGTTGAAACTAGAAAATTATCAAATTAGAAAACAAATATTTTTTATAACAGATTAAAAAAAAATAAGACAAATAAATTAAAACTAAGGCAAGCTAGTAATACATTCACATAAAAATATTTTGTATTCACTTTTTTTTTATGTTGGTGCCAGTACATTTTCTATTGTCAACAAAAGCAAAAAAGAGAACACCAACAGAACTGTGCACTATGAGAGTAGGTGATGTTTTTCCTTTTTCCTTTTTTGTTTTCCTTTTATAGAATAGGTGGTGGTCCGTACAGAGACAACACCCAGTTAGGACTAGGGACAAGGTAGCAAAACAGGGAAACCCGCACATGAAACAGAAATCCAAATGGGTCCCACTTCATAGTACTATTACGTTTAATGGGTCCCACTTTTTGGGTCCCATCTAACGTGACAAACAGTTCCCCCTCTAAACCACTTAATATTCCCTCCATCCCAATTTATGTAGCACCAAAATTTTTGAAACATATAAAGGGTGCCCGGTGCACTAAGCTCCCGCTCTGCGCGGGTTCGGAGAAAGATCGGATCACAAGGGTCTATTATACGCAGTCTTACCTCATATTTCTGCAATAGATTGTTTACAAGTCTTGAATTCATGACCTCCGGGTCATATGGTTTGAAATATATGATCTAAAATAATTTTTACATTCTGTGTGGCTATAAAATCATCTAATAAAGTTAAATTATTTTTAAATATAGAAAGATAGATACTCCCTCCGTCTCAAATTATTTGTAGTGATTACTAAAAATAGTTATCTCAAATTATTTGTTATTTTAGAAGTCAAGACAATAATTAATTATTTTTTCTCCATTTTTCTTTGTCATTAATGAAGATGACACATAAATACCGTAAATATTTAATGGAGAGAGATTATAACTTAAAAATAAATAAGGGTAAAATAGGTCAAATAACCCTCCTAATTAATATTTCTTCTTCTCAAAAAGAGTGGTCTCATTTGACTTGACACGAAATTTAAGAAATAAAGATTTTTTTGAAATGCATCTAAAATAAATCTTAAATACTTAAAGTAACTGGTAAAATTGATGTCATGTGACCAAGAGGTCATGAGTTCAAGCCTCGGAAACAGTCTCTCGCAGAAATGTAAGGTAAGGCTGCGTACAATAGACCCTTGTGGTTCGATCAATCTCCGGACTCCGCACATAGCGGGAGCTTAGTACATCGAGACTTGTGTGATGGTAAATAATTTTATAAAATTAAATTATTTTTAAATATAAAAAAAATCAATCTTTTTAAAATAAACTAATAAGAAAATCGTGTCACGGCTTAAAGGAGTACTTAAAAGTAAAATAAAATAAAGATGTGCAGATTTGAACGAACTTACACGTGCGACAGTGTGGGTTGCACCTTACAGTACAGAAAAGGGGAAAAAACAAACAAAAAATAAATAAAGAAAGAAAACCACCCCTCACGTTCCCAACGACAACGAGCCCTCTCGAAATCATCATTATTTTTTCTTCGTAATAAAATAAGGGGAAAACAACAAAAACAGAAAAGGAAAAAAGGACGAAAAGAGTAAAAGGATATGAACAATAATAATGTGGTCTAACGGTCGCGTGGCCATCTGATACAGTGAAGATCAACGTGGCATAGACCCCAATGCCACGTAATCACGCTCATCCCTCTGTTTTCAAGGAAAAGAGAAATACTCCTATTTTATTTAATTAATGTGTTTTAGTAGAGAGACTGTTTCTTCAATTCAAAATAAACCTTACTTCAAGATTGAGACAATATAGACCCAATTCAAAATAAATATAATAACAATAAAATAGAAGGAAAAATAACAATAAAAATAAAAATAAAAATAAAAATAAATGAAGTAACGAGTAGTAGTAAAAACTAAAATTCTATACGAATACCAAATAATACTACTAACCTTCCACCTCTCCCACATAAAGACACTACAATGCTCGACTATCTATACTCTTCAATCTTAATTCTTGACTTCTATTACTTGATATCTAGGGTCATATCTTCAGTGAGCTGAAAATGTGACATGTCCTGTGTTTAATCATATTTCTTCAATCCTTCTTCGGCCTACATCTACTTCTCCTAAAACCAGTTATACCTAAACAACCCCCCTCCCCCTTCCTACATCCTTACTCATGCCTCCGCATACATTCTCTTCATATTCCCGAACCGTCTCAACTCACTTTCCTTATCTTGTCCGTTATGGATGTCAATCTCACCTTATCCTGTATAACTTCGTTTATAATCTTATTTTTCCTAGTATGCACACATATCCGTTTTACCATCATCATCTTCACAACCTTCATCTTATAAACGTGTGTGTTATTGACTGACAACAATCTGCCTCATACAACAATGTATTTTAATTTATTAAGCATAAAATTTAAAATGAAAAAAAATTAAATATTAAATTTAAAAATTATATATAATGTATTAAAATATTTTTAATTCTTGTGAGTTTAAACCTGTAACGTGGAACATGACACTAAAAATTTGTTATATATAAAAAATAGACATTTTTATGATAGATTAAAAAAGAAAGATCTAATTGAAGTTGCATTCATTTATTCATATTCAACTTGATACCAGAGAAATACTTAATGTGGTTGGGTTTGGTCTCGCTCCTTTCTCACACTATTCCTCCTCACTAAATAGAGCAATCGAGATTTTGAAAAACAATTAAACGTTAAAGTAATTATAAATATATTTGTTCTCACTATTTTCATATTACATGAGATAAATTTAATTATTTTTACTTGTCCATTATTTATCATTTATCGTATATAAAGAGAAAATTAATTTTTTCTATACCATTAACATTAATTACTCGCCGTCAAATCATTTCTCAAGATTTTTAAATGCTACTCAAGAATATACTAATAAAATAAGTACTTCATTTGTTATTGCTTAATGAAAATGTAAAGTTAAGTATTTGATATCAATTATTAATTTAGATTCAATGTAGAGAGGTGCACGTTAAGTCAGGATAAATAACGTGCACCGATTCTCTATGACCAAAAGGAAGAAGAAGGCGTCTCTAAGGTACTCATACCGGCTCCGCCGGATGAACCAACTAGATTTGTCACTTCAGAATCGGGGGTTCCCCAAACCCTAGCTCCTTTAAACTTAGGCCAATGGATGGTTGGAAGGGGTAGTGCTCCTACGGTACTACAACACCCAATTGCACCTAAGAAAGTGGTTCGATAGACGGTCCAGATGGGGATTCGAGCTCCGACTCCGATGCCGTCAATACAAGTGGAACCAATTGAAGACAAATTTCAGGATACGGAGGACAGCACTAATGCGGCAAGAAAATTGTTATTTAACACTGATGAACCTTCGTTGGTGGTTGTAGTTCAAGGTAATCGATCGCTGCGAGCTGGCAAATCACTGGAATACTTTCCTCTAACTCTGAAGGATGGTGTAAAGGTGGAAAAATTATGCTCGACTGCAATTGCTGACCATAAGGAGATGTGGAGCTCTGCCTTAATTGGTTATGTCATTAGAGGGATGCCAGCTTTCAAGAAGATGCTGAAATTTGTCTATGTTGTGTGAAACTGTAACGCTTTGAAAAGTATTTTTCTCAATCTATTCATGCTTTAAGGAACAATATATAAATCATATACATTTAATTAGAAAGAGTAAATCATGTCTAATCTTTTTAATCAATCCCTAATAATCTTCTATCTAATTAACATAATATTTCTAATTATCATTTTACTACCTACCATATATAAAATAATAGTACATCAATACATAATAATAATATGATTTATATAATATTCTAACACTCTCCCGCAATCGAAGCTGGAGGGCGTTGAATGCTGAGACTGTCCCTAAAATCTTCAAATAGTATCAGTAGAGTCCTTTTGTGAAGATATCTGCGATTTGATGACGCGTTGGGACATGTAGCACTCGCACTTGTCCGTGAGCCACCTTCTCGCGTACAAAATGAATATCTAACTCAATATGTTTAGTGCGTTGATGGTGGATGAAATTCCCTGAGAGATAGATTGCACTAATATTATCACAGTATACTATTGTTGTTGTTGGAATTGGGCAATGAAGTTCAAGTAACAAGTTCTGAATCCAACATGAGTCAAATACAACATTGGCTATAGCACGATATTCTGCTTCAGCACTTGAGCGTGATACTGTGGCCTGTCTTTTTTAGGACCATGAGATTAAATTGTCACCAAGGAAGACGCAATACCCGGAGGTGGATCGTCTTGTGTCAGGACATCCTGCCCAGTCTGCATCAGTGTAAGTAACAAGTTTGAAAACAGAGGACGGGTATAGATGTAATTCATGCTCCAGAGTACCCTGAATATATCGCACAATACGTTTCAGAGCATGCATATGCTCCTCCATTGGATTATGCATGAATATACACACTTGTTACACTGCATATGTAATATCCAGTCTGGTGAATGTGAGATACTGTAAAGCTCCTGCTAGGCTACGGTATAACGTCGGATCAGCAAAAGGTTTGCTCGAGATGGAACTCAATTTTGACTTTGTGTCGACCGGAGTTGCCGAAGGTTTGCAGAAAGACATTCCAGCTCGTTCCACAATTTCTGATGCATACTTCTTCTGGGAGAGAAATAATCCACATGTATGTCATGTCACAACAATTCCTAGAAAGTAGTGTAGTGGACCAAGATCTTTCAATGCATATTCAGAACTATGATGTGATATGATACTCTTGCGAAGAGAGTCTGAAGATGCAGTTAGAATAATATCATCCACATATAGAAGAAAATAAGCAGTATGATTACCCTGACGATAAATAAACAGGGAATTATCTAAACGGCTGTGCGAGAAACCCATGTGTGACACAAAATCGGCAAACCGCTTATACCAAGCCCTGGGGGCCTGCTTGATGCCATATAATAATTTATTGAGCAAACACACATGGTTGGGATATTTCGGATCTCTGTATCCCAACGGTTGGTGCATGTATACAGTTTCATTAAGGTGTCCATGTAGGAAGGCATATTTGACATCCAATTGATGAAGTGACCATCCTTTGGAGAGACAACTGTTCTGATAGTTGCTGGTTTGACCACTGGACTGAATGTCTCCCCGCAATCTACACCAACCTGCTGTGTCTTTCCATCACCTACAAGACGGGCTTTATGCCGCTCAAAAGTTCCATCAGATTTTTCTTTTATGGCTGAAAATCCACATAGATCGAATTATATTAGCATTAGATGGGAGAGGTACTAAATCCCATGTCATATTTGTAATTAAAGCATGATATTCATAATCCATTGCCATTTTCCAATTCGGGTCTTCTAGAGCAGACACTGGATTATGAGGCAAGGGTGATTTCGAGACCTAGGTGTGAAGACTATACTTGGTATTGAGTTTGACAATTCCATGTTGACTACGGGTGACCGGATGATTTGTTGGGCCAGTGGACTGGACGCCACTGACCGAGGGGTGAGAAACCGAGGGTCCAGTGGGCTGTATTGCTTGCGCTAGAATTGGGCCCGTAGCGGTGGACTGGCCCAAGTCGCCGGACCGGCCAGATTGTGCGGCAGTGGGACTAGGCCTCGGACCCGAAGGCCCAAGCTGTTGCATTGAAGTGTCAGTTAGTTGGGTCATCGATCTTTGGCCCAATAGGCCTGAATTATGGTTTCCAACACTAGCAATAGGTACCGAACTGTGAAAAAAATGTGTTAGATACGAAAGCTTATCATCATCCAAAAAATCATAGGTATTTGTCCCGGTGGCATGTATCTTAGCAAATGGAAAAATTGTTTCATAAAAAATTACATGACGACTTATAAATATTCTTTTCAAAGAAATGTCGTAACATTGGTAACCGTGATGATGAGTAGGATATTCCAGGAAAACACATGGAGTAGACCGGGCTTGGAGTTTTGTGATTGTGGTAGATGGAAAGAGGGGGTAGTAAAGGAAACCAAACACTCTTAAGTGATGATATGAAGACTCTCGTAAATAAAGCATTTTTAGAGGAGATTGGTATGATAGGTTTTTATGAGGCAGGATATTCAACAGGTAAGTGGCCATTTGGAGTGCATGATGCCAAAATACAGGGGGAAGTGAAGCATGAAAAAGAGATGATCTAACAATATTGTTTATGGTTCTAATTTTACGTTCCGCCTTCCCATTTTGTGATGAAGTATGAGGACAAGACATATGAAATGAAGACCATTTGTTTTGAAAAAATTCCAAAACTGTTTATTGTCAAACTCCCTTCCATTGTCACATTGAATATTTTTGGTATCACGTTCAAATTGAGTTCGGATGAATGCTCTAAATGTGAGAAAAGTGGAAAACACTTGTGATGTTTTCGACAAAAGGAATGTCCACAAATAATTAGAGTAGTAATCAAGTATAAGCAAATAATATCTATGACCAGAAGAACTCAAGACAGGTGATGTCTAAATATCACAATGTAAAATATCAAATGGCAAAAGGGTGCGTGAAGTAGAGGAAATAAATGGCAACTTAACATGTTTACCAAGTGCGCAAGAATGACACTTATTTAGAGTCTGTGTTTGGGTACAAGAAATAAAATTATTTTGTTTAAGAGAGGCCAAAACAGCCTCTTCCAGATGTCCCAAACGTTGGTGCCATAAAGATGGTGCCAAGGCTGCAAAAACAGAAGAAAACTTGGATTGTTGTGTTGACGGATTTATTGGATAGAGCTCTCCCTTGCTATCACATCTCATGAAAAGCTTCCCCATTTGAAATTTTTAATGATGTTGGGTGTGTGAAGGACGTGGTTTAGGGAGAAAGGCGGTTAGGGATGTTTGGTATGTTTGTTACCGTAACCTTGAATTGGAATGCAATGACCATTGCCGACAGTAATAAATTGAGGACACTTTAACCGAAGTAGTTGAGATAAGTTACCTGACGACCGGGTGAGGTGAGATGTGGCTCCAGTGTCCATGTACCAATTTTCGTCGGGCTGTTGAAGGTTCACGGTGCTGAAGGCCTGGCCCAAATCAGTGAGGGCCAGCCGCCGCCTGTGGGTGCTTCTTGGACCGAGACCATGTGGGCCTGCTGCTGCTGCGATGGGCTTGCCTGTTGGCTGGTGCAGAGCCCATTAGGCCACTGGAACTGGGCCGCTGCAGTTGGGTAAGGGCAGACAGGCGAGGCCCAATTCCCTGTAATGGGCCAGGCTGGCGGTCCAGCCCATTGGAAATAAGGTGTAAGGTTTGGGGCTGTTTGTGGATTTTTGTGGCCCTTGCCTTTGTTATTATTGCCGCGGCCTCTGCCGCCACGACCTCCGCCGCGGGACTGTTGCTACTGGTGGTCTTGCGGTGGTGGCGGGGGTGGTATTGGCCGCCGGTGGTGTCATCCCGTCAACGACTAACGCCTTTTGATTATGCTCCTCTTGTTTAGCACGTCGGGTTTCTTCCAACAATAGTTGTGATCGTGCCTTGGTGAAACTTGGTAGTGGGTCGGCCTGTTGAATCATTGTTGCAAGTGTATCGTATTCACCTTTCGGTAAGCCAACAACTAATTGAAGTACCATCTTGGTTTCAGAAACAGATGTCCCGACGTTGGACAGTTGGTCGGCTATGATTTTCAGTTATTTGCAATATTCGGACATGATGTTAAAATTCTCGAGACGCGTATTGTTGAATTGCTCCTCCAAATACACGGCCCGAGTATTTTTATTATCCTGAAAGATTTCTTCCAACCGTACCCAAAGGTCACGTGCCGTAGCATCTGTTTTCATGATAATACACAACAAGTCTTTTGAGATGGTGCCGTATATCCATTGTTTGACGATGGCGTCAAGGCGACGCCATGTTGATTCGGCGATATCGGTGGGACAAGGAACATAGTCATCAATATGGTCGAGCACGTTGTACGCACATGCATGAATATAGAACAGTTCTGTCCACATGGAATATTGACAGTCTTCTTGGTCAAGAATTATAGGGATAGAGTTCTTGATGTTGGTAACGGCGAAAGCCGGGTGAAAAGAAGACGTTGATCGTTGAGAGGGTTTGTCAAAAGTGCCAGTGGAGGAACCAGAATTTGTAGGGGAAGACATGGTGGCAGTCGGTCTTGCCGTCGACCGAAGGGAAAAATCGAGAGGGGGGGGGGGGGCAACTGTTTGTGAGAGAGAGAAGAGTAGGGATTAGGGTTAGGCTCTTGATACCACGTAAGATAGAATAATTTTCCTTCGGGATTTATTTCATTATTCACACTATATATAGTTGTACATAGGTTGATTCCTAATACAATAAGAATCCTAACTTACCTTAAATGGTTGATTCCTAATACAATAAGAATCCTAAGTTACCTTAAATATACATCTATTATAATTACAAAATATACTGTGAATATTCGCTAAAACTGGTAATGGAATATCTAAATAAGTCACTGAAGCAACTCAAGCACAATCCTAACTTCGAGTTTCACCCTAGGTATAGCAAGCTGAATCTGGTGCATATCTGCTTTGCTGATGATCTGATCATGTGTTGCAAGGCTGAGAAACAGTTAATTCAGACAATGTTAAATGGCTTCAATCATTTTTCTGCTGTTTCTGGCCTTAAGGCCAACACAGAAAAAAGTTCTCTCTATATGACTGGTACTTCTGTTGAATTTAGGAATCAAATTCTGGAAGAAATGCAATTCGCTCTTTGTGAAATGCCCTTAAAATATTTGGGGGGTACCCTTATCTTCCCGAAAAATTACTATACAACAATATATGCCAATTGTGGAAAAAATGATTGCAAGAATTAGATTCTGGTTAATCAAGTTTTTATCCTATAGTGGCAGAGCATAACTAATTCAAAGTGTATTGTTTGAGATGCAAAACATATTGGGCTCAGGTTTTTCTCCTACCTAAGAAAGTCATTAAATTAGTTACCAGTATCTGCAGAACATTTCTTTGGACAGGGAGTCATGAAAGCTCAAGAAAAGCACTGGTAGCCTTGGACGATATACGTATGACAAGGATGGGTGTCAAAGGGAAATTCAGTATCCAGAAGGCTTGACAACAGTGGATAAGTTGCAGAAATGGGGGAATTCACGTGCCAAAGGAATGTGTTTTATGCAACTCCTCATCTGAAGAAACTCTATCACACTTTTTTTTCTCTTGTGATTATTCAAAAGCATATATGGGATTTTTCTGGATAGGTGAAAGAAGACAAGTAAGAGTGGGGTGAGGAGGGAATACATTTTGATTAGGATCGTATTTTATGCTATGATAATAATTAAAACGTACTGTACACGATTGTTGACTTGACTTGAATGACTTAACATTAATTTACTTCTAGAAAAAATCCCCCTGTATGGATGTGGGAGAGATAGTGGAGTTTTGAGAAAATCAAGGACAAGAAAGTAGAAAAATGATGGACAAAAATTTAATGCAATGGAAATCTCTACTCGTATTTCTTTATTTAAGGTTTGCACGGGAAATATAAATTCAACTATAGAAGGCATTGAAACCGGAAAATAGATAACACTAAGGTATTTTTTACTACAACTCTAATTAAGTTTATACAGTTTCGAAAATCTCACTCTTGTGGTGGTAGGATGTAAGAATAATTATAGTAATGTACGAAAATATGAGTATAAGAATGATCTTGCAATTACAACTCTTGCAAATCAGGCTAAAAAGCAATTACATAAAGAAATCACTTTGTTTAACTGATATTTACCGTTTTTGGTAATTCATAAATCATCATCTGATACATTATACAGTACAATGTTTCCCTAAAAAGTATAAGTAAAATTTAAAATTAAATTATTTTCAAATAAGAAAATATGTCATTCTTTTTTTAGACTAATTAAAAAGAAAAATGTATCATATAAATTTAGACAAATGGAGTATTAATTAGGAAGGGTATTTGACTTATTTTACTCTTATTTATGTCTAAATTGTAATCTCTTTCTATTTAATATACATTTTATTTATATGTTATCTTTATTAATGATAAAGGGTAAAATAAAGAAAGAATAATTAATTATGCTTTAAATTTTTAAAATGATAAATAATTGAGAAATTTAATTTTAATAAACACAATAAATAATTTAAGAAGGAGGGGAATAGTATACAATTAAACGCGGCAATATATAACAAGAAAAATCGAAATATTTAATTAGTAAGTGATGATAATGATGTAAAATATCATCCATCCCCTAATTTTACTCCCTATGTTCTAATAAATTATTCTATTAGCTTGTGCACATCCTTTAAAAAAAACTCACTTTTAAAAAATTAGAAGTATTTTTATTAATTTATCTCTAATTAATATTTTAAAAAGAAAATATAGTTAATAAATATTAATTATTTAAATGGAATCAATTTTGAAAGAAAGAATTATTTATTTTGAAAAAAATTAAAAGGTTCTAAACAAAAGAATTTAGTACGGGGGCTACAGAATTTTTCTCTCTCTACAATTTTCTTTTTGATTTTATCTCTCTCTCTCTATATATATCCACAAAACCAAACGCTTAAACAAAGGCCAAACCCCCCATTCTTTTCTCTAGTCGCCACCTCCAAATCTCTACCCTATATAATATATGCTCTCTCCCTTCAACACAACAAATCAAAAGGCTCTCTCCATGGCAGTTGATGGTAGACATCTCAATCTATTCACTCCACAACAACAGCAACAAATCATTTCTAATCAAGCAAACGGGTTTTCCTACAATACCCAGATGGGTTCTTCTACTGTGTTGCCTTTATCAACCCTTGAGAATAGTTTCTTGCCGTTTCATAACAGTTTGATGTGTGATTCCGTTCAGCCTAAAACGTCTGTTAACACCGACAGTGACCTCACTTTTAACCTCCCCCCTACTAACAACGTTACCGCTAACGTTGCAGCCACGAGGAAGCGCTCAAGGGATTCGTTTAATCAGTTTAATACTTGTAATTATAATACTACGTCGTTTGTTGGTGATGATGTTTTGCCACTTCTTCAACAGTACCAGTGTGATATCGACCGTATCATTTCACTACATGTAAGCCTTCTAATGAAATATTCTATTGGCTCTTACCCTTTTCATATTTTATTTGTGCTTTTGTCTCATTGAATTTCTGCATTGACTACGTTCTTTTGATTCGAGCGTAAACAACCTCCCTCCCACGAAGGTAGATGTAGATGTAACGGCTGCGTATATTTTACCCTTCCAGATCCGTGTTGGATTACACTGGGTATGTTGTTGTATTTGTGCTTTTGGCTAATTAAATTTTTATTGGGTTATTTTACAGACTAAAAAAGTAAGGATGGAATTGGAAGAAAGACAGAAACAACAAGCGAGGGTATTGGTGGCAGCCATAGGAGAAGGTGTAACGAAAAAGTTGAAAGAAAAAGATGAACAGATACAAAGAATGGGTAAAATCAATATGGTTCTTCAAGAAAAAGTGAAAAGTCTATACGTTGAAAATCAGTTATGGAGGGACATAGCACAAACAAACGAAGCGACAGCGAATTCCCTACGTAACAACTTAGAACAAGGGTTGGCCCACGTCGGCGACGAGCGCATCTCCGCCGGCGGTTACTTCGCCGGAGCAGCGGTGGAGGAAGATGTTGAATCTTGCTGTGGAAGCAGTGACGCGGCGGAAGAGGAGGAAATTGAAGGACGGCGTATGTTAGCGGTGGAGGCGCAAGATAACAGGATGTGCAAGAGGTGTGGTGAGAGGGAATCGTGTGTGTTGCTATTGCCATGCAGGCATTTGTGCCTTTGTGCGGTGTGTGGTTCGAGTTTATTACATACCTGCCCTGTATGTAACTCTAATATGAATGCCACTGTGCATGTTAACATGTCTTCTTGATCATCCAAAAAAAAAAAGAAAGAAACAATTTCCAAATGAGAAATTAGGAAGAAGAGGTAAAGAAAAATAGAAATCATAGAATTTTATTTTGATGTAGAGAGAAATGTTGGAATTTTAGTTTGTAAATTCCATCAAGTAAATGTAAAATGCAAATTGTTCCATTCTTTGTATCTCCATATGGTTCTTATTTTTCAATCTCCAATCTGATGTTATGGAATGTCACAGTTCAATTGCAATAGCATGTGGTATACAACATACTTGCTTTGAAAGTGTATAAAGTGGGAAATGGGATTTTTATTGTAAGAAGTGATTTACTTTTACTTTGTTTATTTTATCCTATAGCTTAATTAAAGTAAAAAAAAAAATAGGGGGGCTGAGTGGTGAATATGGGATTCTTCATTAAACATAAAGTGACTTTTGATGCCTTTTGTTTTTCACTTTGATAGAGATATTGTACAGTTTTTATGAAATGGCCAGAAAAAGCATGGTATGGGGGTGTGCAAGCCAACTTTTGCAAAGAATCCTACTTTAGTGATTGCTCACAGTCATAGCACCCTCTTTGGCAGGAAAAAAGATGTGGTCCTCTCTATTGAAGTAGGTACTCTGCACGGCCCCTATATATGGGCATATTGGCCATCATGACTGTTTCAACATTTAATTTGTGGTGACATAAAGATACACTTTCTCTTTGGGGGCTCTGGGGGCTGGGTTGTATTGGGATTTTGCTGCATAAATGCTGCTGGAGTACTAGTGGTACTGCTTGTTTTGCTTAGGTGAGAAGATGCAAGATGCTGAAAAAAGTAGGATTGTATTGCTTATGGCTATTGGTAGGGTAATTTCTTCTTTTTTATTTTTTTATGTATAGCTTTTCGACTTAAGCCAGATTATAATCCTGGAGATAGTAGTCCCGGCTCTCATCACTACTATCAATAAATCGCGAAATGTATCTGAATGACCAAGGTTTTGATAACAGAGCAATTGATATCACCTACAAGGTTCTATTCCAGAAGAGAGCAAATTGCTCCAATCGGGGTTCAAACTCTTAACATGCCAACCTCCAGTTGAATTTTAAGTTTCCCTCTTTTGCTATCCAGCTATGCCACGAGGGACTAAAGTGGACCCAAAAACAAGCAAATCCCCCCTAACTTTGCAGGCATATAGTTGATTGTGTAAATAACTGGTTCTGACTTCTGAGGAGTATCTAAATCATTATTGGTAATTTTTTAGGCTCCTTCCAAAGCTGAATGCATTATTAACCTCATTAGGGTTGGCACCATGTGCCCAATAAAGGGGTTGTTTTGTTGTAGATTAGGGAGTGAAATTATTCATGTTCTAAAATTAGAATAACTAGTACATCATATCTTATAGTATTAAAGTTGCTATGTATAAAATTTAGCATATCAAAATATAGTATTTTGTTATTAGTTTAGAATCATATTTTAACTATAGTTGATTAACATTATTTTTTATCTAAATTTAATACACTTAAATATAATAAAGTAGTAAGATGGTATGCATTGATTTGGAACAGTAGCAGTAGTAGTCACGGTCTCGTGGTCAGATTCAATGATCCATCAGGACAACCTTGTGTATTGATTGTCTTTTTTTGGGGTGGTTCACTTCTTGGAATCTTCCGTTATGAGGCACAATTTTATAGGTGTTATAAAGACAAATATGTCAGTGGAAAATGTGGCACATTTCACATTATTTGTCCCTATTTATTTATTGTTTTGAGGAGTTTGGCTAAGGGACGAAAGGATTACTTCGAGGGTCTTCAATAATGATGGCTCTCACTAACGTAACGTCCCATTCCTTCTGATGAGCCATCTTCCAAGTATTTCCTCTCTTTTAAACTTTTGAAAATCTTGCCTCTTATTTTCTTGTTTGTCCATAGTATTCATTATTCAATTCCAAAATTATCTAACAACGAGGGCATGGGAATGACGACAGGTTAAAGAAAAGGATTGATAGACATTTTAATTGACAAACTTGTAAATGATGGTGCACATGACTTTTTGGACCAATTTATATCGGAATATACTACAACTTCATATGGTGTACATGCTATTGAGCTCCATAAGATAAATGCTTCGCCAAAGCGAAAAAAAAAATATGACATGGACATAAATTGTGATATTAGATCTTTTACCGGATAGGCCTCATTTATTTGTATAAAAATTAAAATCGTTGTCTTTCATAATCATTAGATGATCGTAGTCTTATTTTAATCCTATATTAATTTTAATACTATAATCAAGTTAAAATTGAAGTTTGACAAAAATCTAACCAAATGAAACTATACTTTGAATCAAACCGAATCGAATCAAAGCTCAAAAGCAAGTAAACTGAACCCATTGGCACGAATAGGTTTCGAAAATTACAATTTTCCTTAGATTTATTCCCCCGTCTTTAGATAGTTTTTGATGGAGTTTGGGTCATCTCATCTAAACCTTAATATGTTATTTAATTGTATTCTCAATATGGTCCATTCTGATATCACGTTTAAATGTGTCACTATTTTATCTAAAACCTTAAGCTATTAGAGAGACAAACTTTTTATAATAATTATATTTTAAAGAGTTTTTACAAAAAAAAGTTGAAATACTCTCTCCGTATTTTGAATTTTATTATCTAAAATAAGTCAATGATATTTGTATAGTTATAAATCATTTTATTGAGCTTAAAATATAAGATTTAAAATTAAATTGTTATCAAATAAAAAAATAAATCATTCTTTTTGGTAATGTTTAAAAAGAAAAATGATTGGGATCACGAGAAGTATGAACAAAAACACATAAAAGGGGTTTAAGCAAATAAAGAAATGAAAAATGATGGGTGAATTGAAAAGTAGAGAAATCCACCATGTGTGGATAGAAGAAGGGAAAGGCGCGTCCTCCGGGGCATAGTCCGTGGCAAAATCTGGGCGCTATAAGGCGCTCTGGCATGGAACAACGTGGGTTCGATTCTCCGCAAGCACGAAGAAACTCTGCATGTTGGGGAATTTGACCTTGTCTCATTGATCAGTTGTACGCTCCCAGAAAAACTGGCCACCGGAGCACATCCCGCGATTTAACTGGTAATTGTGTTGAAGGACCGGTGCTATTACCTCCAGGATATCTGGGTAATACCAGTGAAGTAGTCAGGCGCAAGCCTGGAAACCTGGATTATCAAAAATAAAATTAAAAAAAAAATAAAATGGAAAGGCGCATAATAGCAAAGGAGTTGTCGTGAAGTGTGGAAGGAGGGAGGACGAGTCCAAAAAATGAGGGCAGGCACTTTACGCCAAAGATACAGAAACAGAAGCAGCAGGGTGGGGGACTGGGGTGCAGGATAAGTAGGAATCGTACACTGTATCAACACGTAGCAGGAGAGAGGTAGAAATTAGCCGAAAAAGAACTGGAGGAAGTGATTAGACAGAATATGGCTCAGATTCAATTAATTGATGACATTACTTTAGATAGGAAGATCTGATGATCAAAAATTAAAATAGAAGTTTAGTAGGTATTAGTGGAGATAGCCTTTCCATCTCATCTTCTCATTTTCTTAATTGTATTATTTTGGTATCACGTAGATTATTATCTTTATGTGTGTATTATTATTGTGTTGCGTCATTTGTTGTGTGTATTGATTTTTTGGTGACTTATTTTTCTTGTAATCATGCTTTGACTTTATTCCTGTTGAGTCGAGGGTCTGTAAGAAACTTCTCTATCTCACAAAGATAGATAGAGTTTGTGTAAATCATATCCTCCCCAAACTGTACCTATGAAATTATACTGATTATGTTAGCGTTGTTGTATATGAAGAAACTAAGAAAATTTAATGCCTATTATCTATGTAAAAAATAATTTTCACTTATATATAATGTATTTTTTTATTGAAAAGATCCCTGCACCCCTTACTCCTCTTGGGGTGCAATAAATTAAGTGAGAAGGTAACATCTGAGTAATTTCATTGCAACTTCTTTTCTATTTTGTTTCTAGGATACAAAATTGAAAGATTGTGAAAGTGTCCGACAAATTCTTTTTCTTTTTTACTATGCTTTCGACAGAATCGATGCAATTGGCTAGTAGCAATACTGAACAACACTTGAGTTGTTAATTGGAAGTTAGAACTAGAATCCAAGATTTTATTTTCATTTAAAAGAAGATTGTAATATAATTATAGTCATGGATTCGGTACTCCGTGCGTGAATTGCGCAAAGACAATAGGACAACAACATTACTCCCAAAAACAAACAAAATTATTGTATGTCTTCATTGAATTAGTAACTTGGTTCTATTGATAATCTTTAAGTGCATTTATGAAGAAGTTACAACACGAATTTCCTTAAATTCAGCTTTAATATTACTACTACTACTACTATAGTAAGTAGTACCACTATTTAACTATATAAATCTTTCCTTGGAACAGTTGTGATTCCTTTTGCTTGTAGTTAATCAAATACTTTAATGATTGGTTGCTTGGAATTTAAGAAACAATTTGTATTTGATTAATTAATTTTAAAAGTACTTTTATGTTGTTATTAGTATTTAATCAAATGATTAAATAGAGCTTGTAAGTGTATTTTTTTCTCAAAAGTGATTCTCATAAAAGTACTTTTGGGTAAAAGCTAATTTTTTAGCTTTTGAAAAGTAATTTCTGCTGCTCTCCAAAAACACTTATTTTCTTTCAAAAGTTTGATCAAACACTTATTTTCTTTCAAAAGTGAGTCAATTTTTTTTAAAATAAATATTTTTTGAAAAAAAAATACTTTTGAAGAAAAATAAGTTTGACCATACAAGCTATAACTTATCCATAATTAAGAAGCTTTCCTTGTCCTTTTATTATGATTTCCAAGTGAAATCTAAAAGGGTTTTTTTTTTCTAACTTTTTTACTTTATATGAGAACTTGTAATGTCTACAAAGTATTGACTCACAAGACTTCTCAAATATTAGTACTTCTATTATTAATATTTTGAAGCGTACATCGCACGATGCCTTGTACTTATGGTCCCATATATTATCACAAACTTTTCAATAGGAATAAGTTTGAGACATATTTTATCTGTAATTTATTTTTTGATATTATTATTCAGTTTTCAAATATACTAATTTAAATTCACTCGCATAAATTTAGTTGAAAACTATCACTCTCCACTTATTCAAGACTTTTAATTAAAAGTTAAAAGAGATTTCATTCATCATTTCAAGTCAGTTATTTTTCTGTTTTCATGAAAAGTCTAAATAAAGAAAAAGTAAAAGAAAGAAATATATAGTCTAAGTCTAAGTCTAAGTCTAAGTCTAGTACTTACCAGAAATCAAAGATACCTCTTGAATTGAATTGAATACAATACTACTATATGTGTATACGTTTAAAGGTGATAGTCTTGTTTAATGCATCTTTTCAAAAGTAGCAATGAAGCATCTGCATTACCTCGTTGTTAGTTTGTCAACTTATGACCATCAATTAAAGGGTCCCACCCTCCATCTAAAAGCTGATTTTCCTCTACAAGTAATTTTAGAGAATAAAAATATGTCAGATACTCATTCTCTTTTACAGTAAGTGATTTTTTAGTTTGTACATACCTTTAAAAAATGTTTACTCTTAAAAAATTACAACTATTTTTATTAATTTATCCCTAATCAATACCTAGAAAAAATATAGTTAATGAATGTTGATTATTCAAATAAGAGAAATTTTGGGAGAACATACTTAAAATATTCATAAATTTTAAAGAACACTATTTTGAAAAAAATTAAAAGACCTCAAAAATCACTTATTGTGGAACGGAGAAAGTAAGATAATACAATAGTATTAACGTGTATTACTAAATATGGTCCATATATTATGCTCTTAAATGTATCATTCGATATGTTAATGACACACTTGATTATGGATTGCATTTATACCTCTCAGCACTGACCATAAAAGAAATAATCCCCTTGATTATTTTCATTAATTGAAAGGCTATTTATACAGGTTACATATTTCCATAATAGAAAAAATCATTTTCATATTCTACTTCTAAATCCTAATACTACCATAATTCTAACTATACAATTATGGTAAGTGTATAACACTAATTAAGGTATCATTTTCCTTACAATATACTACAACTATATATACCATATATACAATAACACATCCTTTGGGCTACTGTACCCTGGCCGAAAGCCCACTGCTTTAATATCCGAAAGCCCACTGCTTTACTATCCTTTGGACTGGCCGAAAGCCCACTGCTTTAATCCAATTGATATATATGTGATATACACTTGCCGTATATTCAGTGTATATCACATGTATATTGCTCTGTTTAACACATTTATACCTCTCAGCACTGACCAGGTTGTTATCATACACGGATGTTGATTGGGCAGGTTATCCGACATACAACGCTCCACCTCCGGCTACTGTGTGTTCTTAGGGGATAATCTCATTTCTTGGTCTGCAAAGAGGCAAGCCACTTTATCCCGTTCGAGTGCAGAAGCAGAGTATGGAGGCGTTGCAAATGTTGTTGCTGAGATCTGTTGGCTTTGAAACCTTCTTTTGGAGCTTCAGTGTCCGTTGCGTGACGTCTTTGGTTTACTGTGATAACATATCCGTCATATATTTATCTCATAATCAGGTTCAGCATCAGCGAACCAAACACATTGAGATGGATATACACTTTGTTCGTGAGAAGGTTCCTCTCGGTCATGTTAAGGTGTTGCATGTGCCTTCTTCGTATCAGTATGTAGATATTCTTTATGAAAGGTCTTTCTAGATAACTATTCATCGACTTTAGATCCAGTCTTAGCATCCGCCTCCTCCCCTCCGACTGAGGGTGTATTAACATGTATTACTAAATATGGTCACTATATTCTGTAATATTTAATGTTGTATAATTATGATAGATATATGATCCTATTATATTAAATTTTTTATTGTACACATTATATATATTATATTAATATGAAAGACTTTTTAATGGAGATTAATATAATATTACAAATAGATATAGAATGCTAAATCATGATAGGGGCGGGGGCGGGGGCGGGGGCGGGGGGGGGGCGTGGCATATGAAAGCAATATCTGCATCTGGTAATGCTAATTTAACTTTAGTGGGGAGACGGGATCTTGGGGCTGGGTCCCTTGATTCAATGACAGTTTTGTCTCTTACATCACCAACATAATAGATTAAAAAATCAATTATTCAACTGACTTTATTGATTATTTAAAGTTATGATCTTTTTGCTATTTTTAATTCCACACAGTAGTAGTCGTTGCATTTTTTTTATAATTTATTTTGACATCAGGAATTCAGTATATCAGGTAAGGAAAATGGAGGGGCATTAGTGAAAATTGAAATATACATGTGTGAGAGGTATTACTAGACTGTAAATTTGAATTAATTGCATCTAACTTATACAATATTAAGATGAATTCATATATTTTTGTACTATGGAAAATAAAAGTAGAATCTTAAACTCGTTCATACGTAACACCGCTTAAATATGCCAGTTGGAGAAATTTCATATTCTTAATTGCATGACTCCTATCAAAGCCTCTTCGATGTATCATCATTAGCTAGAAAATTAGCATACCGATTTGACTCCCTCCACATATATTTAATCATGGTTGTTAGCCTACAATAAATATAGACAATCTTCAATAAAAGATCTAAGTGGATATATTGTACATCATCTTCCATGATAAGATTGATTGTAAGATTAAGATGAATTCATCTGATTAATCAGATTCAAGCTGAATTTGATATTTACAGTTTTGACTAATTCTTTTGTTATTTATATTTTTTGTTTAGCTTCTACTAACAAAATTACAAGTCAAATTATGTTTATATCAAATAACTCTGAACCATGAAAGATGTACATGTACCAGCAAAGGGGTAGTTAACTTTATACGTTAAATCTCATAAAGTACTCTCTTGCAAGGAATCGAATAGTATTGTGTTTTAATAAAGGGCAAGTTTTAGGTGAAGGACAAACCAAACTATATCTGAACAATATTAAAGTATTAGATTAATTCGAAACTCAAAGTCCATTTTAAAAAAATATTTACTCGAAATTAATGTACATTTATTCATCTATAATCAAACATCTGCGTGAGTGCGTGCTGCTTACAAGAAAATAGGTTCAGTTTCACTCAATGTCAAAATTGACTAACTATTTATTACAGGAAACCGATGCATCCTTTGAGATTGTCTATGTTTCATCTATTGGATTTTCACACGGCGGATCTGATAATTCATTGTTCATATATCGTCGTGATACTTCCTTAGCTTATATTATATTATATGTGGATGATATTATCTTGACTGTCTCTACTGATGCTTTGCGCAAGTCTATCATGACCATGCTCAGTTCTGAGTTTGCTATTAAAGACTTGAGGCCTTTGAGTTATTTTTGGGGATTGTTGTTTCTCGTCATGCAGGTAGATTATTCTTGTCCCAATGGAAGTATGCCACTGAGATTATTGACAGAGCTGGTATGTTCTCGTGTAAGTCTACTTCCATTCCCGTTGATACTAAGCCCAAGTTGGGTGCTGCGGCTGGCTCACCTTACGAGGATCCTACTCACTATCGCAGTCTTACTGGAGCTCTTCAATATCTTACTTTCACGAGACCGGATATTACATATGCCGTACAACATGTGTGTTTGTTTATGCATGATCCTAGGATGGAGCTTATGAATGCGCTCAAACGCATTATCAGATACATCCAGGGGAACACTTGACTATGACTTGCATCTATATCCATTATCGGCATCTACACTTGTCTCGTATACCGATGCTAATTGGGGTGGCTGTCCAGATACCCGACACTCTGATTATTGCATGTTTCTTGGTGGTAACTTGATCTCGTGGTCTGCCAAACGACAGGCTACCTTATCACGCTCCAGTGCAGGGGTCGAGTATCGAGGGGTAGCCAATGTGGTTTCTGAATCATGTTGATTACGTAATCTTCTCTTAGAGCTTCATTTTCCCATTCAAAAAGCTACCTTGGTATATTGTGATAATATTAGTGCCGTATATCTTTATGGGAATCCGATTCAACACCAACACATAAAACATATTGAGATGATTATCCATTTTATTTGCGAAAAGGTAGCTCGTGGAAAGTACGCGTCTTACATGTTCCGTCCAAGTATCAAATTGCAAACATCTTTACTAAGGGTCTTCCATCGGTCCTATTTGAAGATTTTAGGGACAGTCTCAGCGTACGACGACCGCCCGCTATGACTGCGGTGTGTAATAAATACGATATTCGGTGATATTCGGATTTGGACGTGATATACATGGTACATATAATCGTGTATATCACGGTTTGGAGGCTTATTTTAGAAAAGGTTGTTGTATTTAATTAACATTGTACACTTACCATAATTATAGAATTCTTGTACAAATAGAATAGGGTTTTGAGAATAGAATAAGAACAGGATTTTCCATATTATGAAAATTGTAAAATGTATATATACTCTTTCATTAATAAAAATAATCAAGGGATTATTTCTTCATACATCAATTCGGACCATCAATGCTAAATAATTAAATAAAAGAATTGCCACAACTGATAATCATGGCTTAAGCAAGAGGGTATCTTTACTTAAAGAATGGAAAACCATATTTAATTACTAATAATCATAATTTTATGCAAAATTGATTTCATTATAAAGATAAACTTGTAATAGATAAGTAGTACTCATTGGTTGTTGGCTTGATGTTAACATGAATGACTAATTATTGTTTGATACTCCATCTGTTTCAAAATACTTGTCACATTATGTTTTTCAAGAGTCAAACTATATGAACTTTGATCAATATTTTGAGCTATATTTTTTATCATATTAATATAAGAAAAATTGCAACTTATAGTTTTTTTCGTATAGTTTTCGAGTATCTAAATTTTAATTTGAAAATATTGAATTAATATAATATAATTTAACTTTAAAATTTAATCAAATTAACTTTTAAAAAGAAAAATATAACAAGTATTTTGGGACGGATGGAGTATATATCATTCAATGATATACTCATGAGATAGATTAACTTGTTCTATTCTATGGAAGGGTTGAGGGGTGGGGTTTATGGTGTTGATAGCCTAATTTGTTTGACTAAGCACTATTATATGAGCACACATAATCACTTAATTAGTCAATATCAAGCCACTTCGAAATTTTGAAGATTTTGTCCTTCTAAAATGGTGTATAACTTTCAAGTGTAATACCTAAACACTCTTATCCATACCAAATATTACTTAATCATTTTTAAGAATTTGAGCATTATTGGTGTTTGAATTGTATCTCGGATTAGGTATCTAATGAAAATCTTTGAGACCATTTGTATGGTTTTTTCTCAAAAATATTGTAACTTATTGATTGGTTTCATTTCCAACAAACAATGTGAAGTATTTACAAGTTCAAATATTGTTTTTAATATAGAAACACTTTAAAATATTATTTGATAAGCATTACGACGTGAGATACCTTCTACCAACTATGCTTAATTATTTAACAAATTATTTTTGAAGTAATGGACAAGTAGAACCACGCTTATCCCATAATTTGTTTAATTTTTTTGTGAAAGTGACGTGGAGGCTGGCTGTAGTCTGTATAAGGATGATAAGTTGGAAATTTTGAGGGGGCGTTGGTTTTGCTTTTATTTATTGTTTCAAAATGAAAATGGCTCCTTTTCACGGTTTCTTCCTCTATTTTTTTGAACTACTCATGAGTCATGACGAACAACTCACAAATATAATCCATTATTGGAACCATTTTTTTTTCCTTTTCTTTAATTCTGGTTTTTATTAATCAAGTAAGCAAAAACGTCCGAACAATAACATCGAAACAAGCAAATGACAATACCGCAACCAAAAATTTAAATAAAGGATTTCAAAAATAGCAATATTGTACTTATTTGTGACTTCATTGAATTTCTCTTAATTATATCAAGAAAAATAATTTATAATTAATTCTATATATGATGAAAACAATTCGTTTTTTTTACTTTAATTGTATGATATAATTCTTTAACAAAGAAAATTCAATTAAATCTCTCTCTCAACTTATCTCCGTCACTAGCGAAACTTCGACTAAACGGAAGTGAAATAGCAAAATCGATCGCTAATTCTATTTAGCGATGAATTAACGACAAATTATCATAAAATTTTGTTATCTATGAGTAATTTAACGATGAATTAGCGATAAAATTCGTAGTAATTACAAATTTTTAAGTAGTTATTGTTGGAAATTTACTTTGGCGGGAGTTGCGACCGACCAAATTTAACGGCTTAAACACTAGTGTTACGCATGTTGGAGAATCCGGTTCTTCACACATGCATGATCTACTAAGTACGTAGATAACCGTAGGACCAAGAATCGTCAAATTTCGTTGAGAAATGAAAGAGATATTGGTCCACGAAGTGAGGTGTTTAAAGCATGAAAAAGTATGGTATGGGATCAATTCTCCCACATCGGTGGAGGAAGAAAGAATTGTTGTGTTTATAAGACTCAAAGTTGGCTTGGGGTTTGGGACCCCAAGGGATATCCCATGTGTTTAAAGGAGGGAGGACCTAGATGTGCTTCGATTCGAGAAAAGCCCACACGCGCGCCGCCACCCGCCCGTCCGGTCCGGGTTCTCGGGCTTTGGGCTGTGCTTCTTCTTATATTATCTTTTTGGATCAGAGAGTTTTGCCAGATGTACAGTTTGATCCCTGAAGTTTCATATGTACAATTTGGTCCCTGAAGTTTCCATAAAGTCAGAATTGGGCAGAGAGATCAGAAACGTCAACAACACTCAATTCAGCCATTTATTTTGGCTGAATTACTCTTCCTAAATGGCCAATCCGTTGCACATCTTCACAATTTATTTTGGTGGTATTACTACCTCCATAATGGTCATTACTTGGCCGGTAATGACACTTATGGAGGTAGTTCATCACCCCCCCCCCCCCCCCTTCTACTATATAAAGACCCCTTGTCACCATTGTTGAGACACACGAAAATACACAAACAAAAACAGATTTCAGTTCTTCCTACAACTTCCAAGCATCATTTCATTACTCAAAATTCTTCACGGTAGCACTTGAGTTTCCTCTGCTCAATTGTTCCATTGCTGTTTTATCTTGGGAGACAATTGTCCAGGACGTATAAAGGATACATACGGGGCAATATTGTCTTAAAGACAGAGTGCAACACTCGACTCAGCATACACAAAACAGTTCCAGTTTTCTTGTTCAACATAATTGTAATTTCAGTTTTTTTATTACGTAGCAGTTACTTGTAATTTTCGTTACCTGCACCTTTGTAACCAACAGTTATAAAATTATAAATACATATTCCGTACCTGGATGGACATCATCCATTTCGCAGATACGCATTTGACAAATAGCAACTATTATGAAATTTAGTTTTGGAGTTTAGATTTTGAAACTCTAAAATAATTACTGTTGGAGTTATGAATGCATTTTAATATTAAAATTAAAATTTTAAAATGCATGTATTAGTGAGCATAAAATGAAAAAAGAAGTGTTATTATTTTTTGTAACTCTTATAACCAATATGTCTTGTTCTCCAATATTATCCTACGAATTACCCCACTAAACTTCAAATAATCATCCACTATCTTAGCATTTACTATTTGAAAGACTTCTACACCTATATAAAAGATTCTTTATTCCTTGCGGTGCCTAAATGAGAATTGGATGAAAAATATTATGTTGCGTTTATATTTTGAGGTTAATGTAGGGAAAGAGAGAGTTGATGAAAAAAATTCTAAGTCTCCAATTGTCACTATCAAAGAGAGTAAGTTTATGTTAAAGGAAGGTGGCTTTATGGTAGAATCTTGGACTTTTTAACTAGTCCGGAGTTATTTAAGTCACACGATGTTGTCGGGCAGTTATATCTTGAAGGGGACAAGTCAGGTATCATAAGTCATACCGTTTTGACTTTTTCGGAAAAATCGGTTTTAAGAGTTATACTGCTGGACCATTGAAAATTATATTGCAGTGATCTTGAATCTTCTTAAAGAGAGCGAGATATCTGCGTCCAGCCTAAATATTTATTTATTCATTTTATTTTTCAACTAGAATTTATCGTATTTTCACCAACCATTACTACTCACTATTCTTAAAAAAAACATGACAAAAAATGGTTAGCAACATTATTACAAATTTACAGCTTTGACAAACGTATTAATTCCATTTACGTTAGAAGAATATAAGCTCGTTTCCGCTATAATTATATATAAGTGAAACATGAGGGTATTTTTTTTCCTCCAAGCTTTTCATTGAACGAGTCTAGTCCAATGACAAAAATGACGGTCCTAGTGCTTGTTGCTCTCAAAGATTTCCATGGATATGTTGTAGTCAATAATGGCTGCAGCATTTACTCATCAAGTCAAAGTGCTAGCTACGTTAAAAGCATACAAAGTGGGATATGTAATACCTCGTATCTTCGGATTAAGATTTGAACCATACGATTAGAATATGGTTCTTAAAGTATGAAGTGTTTTAAAAATTTATCAAAGCATAAGAAGGATCTTAGGAAAAATTAGAATAAGAAGCTACTCTACGGAGCATGTTTTCAAGTGAGTTTGCAGCAGACCTCACTTAAACTCAGTTTAAGTGATAAAGTTATAAGAAATTTGGGAAAACTTCCTTCATGAAAGTAACCATTTGAAAGACCTTTCCATCCGTATAAGGCCCCCATCAAACGGAGGTCTGTACGAAAATTATGACCGATTTACTGAGGACATGTAAAATGAAAATCCCATTCTTGTAGGATTAGGTTTTAAATCTCAAGTCTTTATGATAACCTATAAATACAACCCTAAAATATTTTATGTAAGGATTTTCAACCTGAGCAACTACCAAACACCTAAGGTGAGTTCTTATACAAATCCCTATGTCAATTATATTAAGTGAACACTAGATTAACACCGAATCATTATTTGAAATCGCTAGATTTTGAAAAATTCATTCAAGGTCGAATTTGGAATGAAGCTTTGGAATTTCTTCAAAAAGGTAAGTCCCTCACTCATTAATGGATTATATGAAGTTATTATTATATTTTAGACATTTAATGATTGGCAGTATCATGAATTGAGATTGATTTAGATGCACTCTATCAAACGCAAAACCCTAGTAATTTTGTTGTAGATTTTCCCTCCGACCAGTCAGCTTCCATTGGCGTTTGCCGATAACTTAACTGTTGAATCGATCCCAAATTTTAACTGAGTGATCACAACATATAGATAATAAATGTGAACGGTGGAGATCCGATTTAAAGGTTCGGAGTAGTGTAGTTTGAGCTATGAAAATCGGTAAAAACTCTTCTCAAGGTTTAAAGTTCAAAAACCTTTTATTCAAATTTTGGAGTGACTAAGGTATGTATAGCTTTTATCCACGTGTGGAAACATCACTGTTCCTTATTGATTTTATAAGGTGCTCCAGTATTGTTCGTAGCGTCGTATACCTGTTGCGTCTAGGGTGGGTTTCGGGGCGTGACAATCTTAGTATCAGAGCGCTAGGTTTATAAGTGTCTTAGGATTGTCTATGAAGTTGTGTCTAGTGGATTCTTCTTCATGCAGACTGGACACATGTATGGATGTATAACTACTAGGACATTTTAGGTGTTTCTTTCTCTTCTTGATTATAGATAGTGCTATAGAGCTTGAACTTCTCTTTTGGATCATTCCAACATATTCGATACTCGTGCCTCCCATAAATGACTTTAGCCCATATTACAGCTTCTAACGATGTGAACACTAGTGCTATGGAGTGTAGATTGATTGTAATGTATAGTGTGATGGATGGTACGATGTCTTTTGGAATCCAATAATAGGTGTATACATATGGTGATTGTAAGGTGTGGTTGTTGATCTTTTGAGACATGTATAAAATAACATAGTCCTAAATACATGAAAAACTCTATCAGAATCTTGTTAGGTTTAAGGAAATTGTTAAGATGGATAAAGTTTGAAATGCGATAGACACACACCTCAACTAATGAAAAAGAGATGTCTAGTCAAAAGATGGGATAGTGATGGCTGAAAATATGTAGTCGAGTGTCGTTGATTTGTCAGTTGAAGAGTGGGATGACTATGTCCTTAGGTAATAACAAAGAGGTAATGATACTTAGAAATATTTCATATTAACAAGTTGAGAAAGTCGATTTGGGAGTTACATTCAAAAAGTTAAGGTATTGACACTTATATTCTTTTCTTGTTGTCTCACTTTACAATAGCTACCTTTTTTGGAAATTTAATACTCTTATATTTTAGTTATCAAATAAGAACTATAGAGGTTATAAGTTATAAGCCTCTCAAGATTTTAATTTTTCAGACCAACTCAGGAACTTTGCACAATATTCTATTTTAAATCTTGCTCATAACATGAGATTAGTGGTATTGGTTACTTAAATGAATTATTTATTAGAGTATGTGGTGAGAAGTTGCTTAAATTATGGCTAATTTTTATTAGAAAATTATTAAAGTGTTGTATAAAAAGACTTAGAGAATATTCAAAACTAGGATGAAACACTATGATAGTCTGTCATTGTATTGTCGATCATAAAGAAGATCAAGTATAAGGCATGACCAAGAGGATAAATAGTCAGGTGTTGAAAGGTATAACATATACTTTTGGAATTCTGCAAAAAAGACTTGAAAATTTTCGCACGACTATGAATTTAATTTGGGTGAAGCTAGATAATGAAAGAATTAGAAATAACGAGATCTTGAATGGAGAGTGTTTTTGAGGCTACATCCGTCGGGCTATTAGTCTTGCTTCTAATTGTTTGTTCAGTTATGTTGTTTAGCTTTTAGGATTTAAGGTTTGAGCTTTGATATATGCATAAATATATTTTTTTTGTGTGACTAGACTAGTAACAATCATATGCATATTTATGGATGGTAATACGATGCTATGGTGCTCTCTATGAGCTTAAGTAAAAAGAACTTTATATTATTATGGTTTTGAGACATCTTTTTAAGATGTGATATGTTTAGAGTATTGAAAGTTAGGATAAAAGGAAATTTGAGAGTGTCTTGTAGTGGATTAAGAATTATTGTACATTGTGTCTATATACCTATTGGGTTAGAGGATTTGTGCTATTTTGATATTTGGTGGGAGAATTATATTTTAAGCTTGAGACTTGAAAACAACAGCTTGTGGAAGAATGACTAAAGGAGATGATGGAGTTTGCTCTAGGCTTTAATTTGTTGTTCTAGATTTTGATATAAGAAATTCTGATTTGAGACTGCAATTAGATGGACAAATAATTCTTTGATTTTACTTTAATGACTGTGATTCTTTGTAGGTAAAAAGAATTTGTGTTGTTGTCCATGTTTGGTACTAAATATTAGGCTGGAACTTTGAGTAATCACATTGGTGGATGAATAATGTATGAGAGTGGTAAGAAAATTAGTTTCAGGATTTGATTTAGTAGATTTGATGTGGAGAATAAAAGAACTCAAGTCAATAATCTACCACATGTGTAAAGGTGTGAGTATAATATGTGGGAGTTTTAGATGAATAGGTGAAAAAAGGTTAAGGTGTAAAGATGAAACCTTAAGAGTTACAAAGGTAGGATGGTGTGCCCCTAGGTGATATTATTATAAAATGAGATGCAAAGCTTATTTATTATGGGAGTCTAAATTAATATTTGGGAGTTTCAATAAGTGAGAAAATACTAAATATATCTTTATGATGTTCTTAAAGGGCGAGTTGAGATGTGATAGAACCAAGATTAAATAATTTTTTGCATCTTCAGGGTGACTATAAGGATGTAACTAAGTCATGAAGTCGAGGAACTTGATTATACCATATTATGAATGTTAATGTAATTGGTTTAAGGCTGAACGATTATGCAACAATGACAATATACGCTGAAGACAACCCTAAATTTCTCATAAGGAATTATATATGCTCAAATAATACTTATACATACATATATTTATTATGCCTAGAAAGTAATGTTATTTAGGATATGGCTAGAGAGATGACAATTGGTGAAAAGAAATTAGAGAACAACGCCCTAAGGGCAAGGTGTCATAAGTATATATTCTTAAAGGGCATGTCATTAGAGTTATAAAAGGATTACAAAGAGGCTAGTGTCCAAGAGCATACTATGTAGGGGAGATACCCCAGGTATCAAAATTTATACAATCTCAAAAGTCTATGATATGTGAAATATAATAGTACGATACCTACATAGAGTTGTGATAAGATTAAGAATGATGTGAAAGATCGTATAATGATAAGAGAGAAAGGATATTATGTTAGACAGAGTGACGATCCGAAGAAGCTACTTTAGATAAATAAAGGAGAATATATAAAAGAGTAAATACTCCCTCTTATGGAAACTATATGTATACTTGTTCTTTCCAAATTTAATGAGCGCTGGAAGAATGTAAGTTAGGCTTCAATTGTGTGTTGTTGAATTAACCTCTTTACTGAAGTATATTGTTTAGATTGGTATCTTGTGCGCCTCTTTGTCGGAACATGTATGTGTTGAACCTTCTGGTTATTAAAATTTTGTGATAGTATAGACTAAAGGTGTGAATCCCTCATTACATGCTTAGGCTTATTTGATGTAGTTGTGGGAGTTCCTATGAGGACCATATTGTTATTATTAAGGTGTTAGTAGAGTCTTGTTATGAGATAGCTTGCAATACTAAGGAATTCTGGTGAAAATTTTGAAGACTTGAGGTTTAGTGAAAATCTTATGCCATAACTCTTATTCGGGGATGAATGATAATGTAATACTTTATAAATTCGGGTCAGGTTTGAATCCATTAAGATAGGCGCAAAGCCCATAGATGTTCACTCTCCAACTATGGCTAAAGTAATTTTCAATACTTAAAGGTTATGTTTGAAAGTATTATGAGTGTTTGAAAGTGGGATGGAATGAGTTGGAAAAGAATTAGAATGATTGGGGTGAAATCGGTAGCGAATGTTGCATTAGTCAAAAGTTTACCACTGCGACAGTTCAAATAAATTCCTTAGGCAGTGGCGACTAAAAATTGACTGTTGTGATGGACGATGCTGAAGCTATAATATTAAATACAAAAATTTAGAATTTTAAGAGCAATTCCACACTTTCTTTGGACGACTTTGAGAGAGAAAACAAACCCCAAACCTTAGCACAAAGTTTCTCTCTTCCTCTCATCCTCCTACATCAAGGTATGACCATTCCTACGATTCTTAACATGATTAAACCTTGAGAATTCATAGATTCTTACTTGAGTCTTCTTCTTAGACAAAAAACCTAGAATTCGAAATTCAAGATTTGGATATCAAAAGGTAAGACATTCCTCCTACATTCGAATATAATTATGTAATTGGTATTTAGAGACTATAAGTTATTAAATTATAATTGGGGAAAATATGATGGGTTAGATAGAAAAATATGAACAATTATATGTTTGGGTTGTTGGTTGTTGATTGTCGACCTAGGGTTGTTTCTATCTTATGGGTAATGAAGAACGATGTTAGTTGTAGATTGTATAATCATTTAGAATTAAGGGGATGATGAGAGCTTGTGGAGCTTCATGCCCACCAAGTGTTTGATAAAATGCCTACATGATCAAATTATGGGTATTATTACTAATATTAAATCCCTTTGGCATATATTGCTATAGATTAAAGTCAAAATGAGTGACAAACGTTGTAGTACGCGTAAAAGAACGGGATTTGAGGTATGTCTCTTTTGAAAACCTTATTTTGAAGTATGTCTCTTTTTAAAATCTTTTTTGACTACAAAGATGATTTTTATGTCTCTTTTTCAAACATACTTTTCAACTTTTAAAATTGATTTTTTTTGGAAAGGTTTCATGTTTGTGAGGGACAAGCCCTCATGGAACCATATGTGTATCATACTATATATATATATATGTATGACTTTTTCTATCAAAGAATTGTTAAAACTTACTTATAAAGCTTTGGACTTTGAACATGATTTACCCATATAAGGGACGTTTTAAACTTGATTTCGGAAGTTTGGATGTTTCATGTGTTTTGCCCTATGAATGGGTTTTATTGAAGTTCAAATTTATCTAATAACTTGAACATGATTTCTAAACCTATTAATGACTTGACGTACCTCTATTAACGGGATGTTCAATATAATCCATGCCATGATTTGAGATTCGACTTCCATGCCATAATTTGTGATTCGGCCAATATGCTATGACTTATATTTATTTGTGTTTGGGACTGTATGGATAAGATGTGCTAGTTCAGAGGACGATTAGCCTTTATGAATCCTAACGTGTAATTGTTGATCATTGTTGTATCAGTCTAGAGGACGATTGACCTACGAGGCGTGTAGCCTAGTGTATCTATTGATGTGCTGGTTTAGATGACGATTAGCCTCCGAGAGAAAATAGCTCAGGTGCATATATTGTTGTGCTAGTAATAATGACGATTAGCCTCCGTAAGAAAATAGTTTCGGTGTATTTATAGTTGTGCTAGTCCATAGGATGATTAGCCTCCGTGGAAAAATAGTCCCAATGCATCAAATAGTTATTCGCCCGTAAGTTGGTATGTGTTGATTTGTTGGTTGCTTATGAGTGGTTTATTGATAATCTTAAGTTCATGATTGAAAAGACTTAACGTGATGAACTGTATAATAAGTTGAAATTGATATATTTCTATGTTATTGGCTTTTACTGGTGATTTTACTAAGGTTATAATCTTACTCTATCTTTGGAATTTCAATCTGTTTTTGAAAGAATTAAAGGTAACGAGAACCACTTAAGGATTTAAAGTGATTATTTCTTCATCATTGACTTATACTGGATATTCATGTGATGTTATCTTTTGTTTTGAATTGTTCCTCAATATTATTCTCAATTTCACTTATTACTTATATATTTTATTATATTAACTATTATCCCGGAGACATTCACTGAGTACCCAGTACTCAGGCATACCATTGTTGTTTTTTATGGTATGTTAGGTGAAGAAGAGTAGATTCGTGGTACGCATACAGAGTAGGAAAAATTTGATGCGTTTTGAATTTATTGGTGAGCTCACATCCTTATTCGTGGGACATTGATGTATGTTTATTTATTTATTTATTTTAGTTTTCGGGCTACGTCCCATAGTCAAACACTTCATTTGTTTATCTTAGAAGCTCCATAGATAGTTGTCCGATTGAGGGTAGTTGTTGATGTCTCGTACGACTTATTGAGATGTTTGCCACAATTTATCCTTGATTATTCGTATTTGACTTTCGCTGATTACCTTTATAAGTGTGCTCATGATTTTATTTAGCTATTTATGGCTTGTATAAATTAATAATGAAAGATTATAAAAAGAGATTAGATGTTTATTGATTTTATAAGATGCTTTCGGTGTTGTTCATAACATCGGATGCTTGTTACGTCCAGGGTGAGTTTTGGAGCGTGACACTCTCTCACGTATATATATATACTTAAAATGATTTAATCTTGTTACAACATTTTCATGCCAGATCATAATCATGTCCATGTTCAGTACATCTTACAGTTACAGTTTCAGTTTAAGATTACTTCATGTATCCATGTTATTGATTTGGGTTGTCCATTCCCCGAGCACCCCACTTTATATTCTTTCATTCACTTGCTTTACATGCAAGTACAATTCCAGTGTACTTACGTCCCTATTTTACGGGGCCTGCATTTCACGATACATACATTGATTTACAGGACGACGAATCTGCTCATTAGGACTTCAGCGTATTAGCTATTTGGTGAGCTCCACTTCCTTAAGGGCATTGCCATTATTTTTCAGCAGTTATGTCATGTTGGACAATTAGATATGTCGGGGCCTTGTTCCAACAACAATTCAGTATTTCATACTCATGTCAGATGTTTCATAGACTAGTCGGTATATCATATCGAGGTTTTCAGTTATGTTCGCCTTATGGGCTACACTATCATGTTTTCAGACTATATTCGCACTTATGCTTTAAATAATATTTTAACTATTATTATGATGTTCAAATATTTTATCTAGATTATTCATATTTTAAATTATATTTCAAGTCAGTACATGTCCCATGTTGACTCATTCAACCATGTGGTACATAATAGTTATTAAACCTTTAGAATTAGTGGATTAAGTTATCTAAAAAGTGTCCTCCGGGGCATAGTCCAGTGGCAAAGCCTGGGCGCTATAAGGCGCTCTGGCATGGGACAGCGTGGGTTCGATTCCCCGCAAGCACGAAGAAATTCTGCATGTTGGGGAATTTGACCTTGTCTCATTGATCGGTTGTACGCTCCCGTAAAACGGCCACCGGAGCACATCCCGCGATTTACCCGGGTGATAGTTGTTGAAGGACCGGTGCTATTACCTCGGACGTCCGGGTAATACCAAAGAAGTAGTCAAAGCAAGCCCTGAAAACCTGGATTATCAAAAAAAAAAAAAAAAAGTTATCTAAAAAGTAATAATAAAGTAAGGTGGTGAGTAACTTTATGTTTGTCACTGTCATCAAGCCAATATCTACTTCCAAATCGTGTGCTATTTCCAGGAAAAAAAGTACATTATTATAGTTCCCTTGCAGCCGTGAATTCTCAAGTGTGTTAATAATATAAGTTGATCATGTTTGCGGTTCTTTATGTACTACTCCCATCAATATTTCCACATAGTAAAAGTAATAGTAAGTGTTTAATGAGAGTAATAGATACCCACTAGACTTACAATACAAGACACTATATTAATTGATATCCCATCCCTCTCAATCCAACGACGAAAAAGTGTACCCCCACTTACATGTTTGTTTGTTGAATTATTTGTGGATTGAATAGGAATTTAAGGTTTAAAATTATGGAAAAGCTAGTATATTTTTTTATTTCTTATTAAGTGTCTGATATTTACTTTAGATCCTGTCTAATTTGGATTTGCATTGTATGAGCCCCATTAATAGGAAAACATTCTCTATACAAGATATTTTATTTGTTAGTTTCATACCCTGTTGGAAATAGTAATTCAAAGTTGTAGGAAATTAAATTTGATTAGAATTTGACATTTTAATTCATGTCTAGTTAGGATTTACAGTCAGAATTAATATAGAAACATGTTTCATGTTTTAAGTTAAAATATGTTTCTTATTATTATAAATAGGGATATTGCTAGCTATTTTCATAACAAGAGAGATAAGAGATATAGTGGGAAATTGTAGAGATCTTTTCAGTAAATAAAATATTTTCCTTCAAATTGGTATCAGAGTTTCTACGATCCTGATAGAAAATAAAGAGCTTCCACTGTCGGTAGACGGCTATAACCAACATATGTCGCCCATGTGACCAAGAATTATGTAGGCAAACTTCTGGCCAATGACGTATGCATGAAAAATAATAATGGTTAGAAGGATTAAAATATGCAGGTTTAAAAGAGTGCTCTAACTATTGGAAGTTGGAGAGAAGTGTTCCAACACAACCAAGAAAAAAATAATGAGTGTTACAGAGAAAGTGTTCCAACACAACTAAGAAAAAAATAATAGGAGTTGGAGAGAAGTGCTCCAACAATTGAAGGTGGAAAATAAGTGCTTCAATAATGGAAGATTGGAGAGAAGTGTTCTAACAACAACGACAACAACAACGATTGTGAGGGTTAAGACACAATTGTTTCAACAAATTGGAAGATGGTGACAAGTGCATAAAAAATTAGATATACAACTTTGAATTACGGGAGAATGTTGAAAATAGTAATTCAAAGTTTTAGGAAATCAAATTTGATTAAAATTTGACATTTTAATTCTTGTCTTGTTAGGATTTATAGTCAGAATTAATATAGGAATACATTATTGTTTTAAGTTAAAATAAGTTTTTTATTATTATAAATAGCGATGTTGATAGCTATTTTCATAACAAGAGAGAGAAGAAATATAGTAGAAAATTGTAGATAGCCTTTTAATTTATAAATAAAATATTTTCTTCATACCCGATAAATCTAATTAATTATAAATGATCCAATCCATTGGCTATAATTCTTAGTGGTGTGAAGTTATTTCTTTTTTTACCTTTTCATTTTTATGTTGTTAAAGTGAAACAATGAGAGACCTAACTATGACGGTGTACAAATCTCCAAAATAAAAGAATATCACAACTTTATTATAAGTGAAAGTGATGTATGCAGTGCACTTTGGAAACTTCCGTGTTCGAGTCCTCTGATCAGCGAGAGTGGAACTGTGTTCCCCAAAAAAATCCCTCCATACGCGTAGGGCCAAGCGGCGGTGTATACTAATCCGTAGGGCCAGGGCGGAGGTGGGGTTTTACGGGGTATGGGGCCGTAATGCGGTGGGACCGATCACTTTAAAAAGTTTACCTTACCACACTTTTATCCAAAGTGTTTGGCCCGATGGCCAATACATTAGGGTATTGTTGTCGAGGTTCCGTGTTCGAATCCTCTCGATCGGCGAGAGTGGAACCGTGTTCCCCAAAAAATCCCTCCATACGCGCGTAGGGCTAAGCGGTGCATACTAATCCGTAGGGCCGGGCGGAGGTGGGGTTTTCGGGGTATGGGCCGTAATGCGGTGGGACCGCCACTTAAAAAAGTTTACCCTACCACGCTTTATTTTAGAGGGGTCGGCTTGCGCGGGGAGTCAACTTTGCGGCCTTAGGGTCGCAAGTTCGATTCTCCCCTCCGGATATCGTCCTCCGGGCACATACATGTGGTAAAGCCAGGCGCGCTAAAAGCCGCGCGGGCATGTTGCGATGTGGGTTCGGTCTCCCGCCAAGCCTTGTGGATGGGGCCCGTGGGGGGGTCAACCTTGTAGCATTGATCCGTTGGACGCAAACAGACACCGACCATGTGTGCACATCCCGCGATTTACCTGGTGGTGGGGTGCTGAAGGATCGCTCCCATCATCTCCAGGACGTCTGGGGTAATACCAGTGAAGTAGTCAGGCGCAAGCCTGAAAATCTGGATTATAAAAAATAAAAAAAAAAAATAATGTGTTGCAAGAAATCTTGTGAGCTTAGCACATGTAATAGTGGGAGAAAGTGATGTATCTGTCACAAATGCCATAGAAAGAATAGTTTGGATTGTTCCTCTTTTTTTGCTTTCCAACAAGTCATCTTTATTGGTTTTGATGGTTCAAACTAACAATTCCCCTTTACTACCTAGCTTTTGTTCCGCTCCATATTTTTACCCATTAGTCCGAATCCACCAAAAAGGATGCCTATGACAAAGTCATCAAAATTCCCATTTAAAGGAAACACAATGTGGAAGTGTCATTATTTTAGATGTGTGTTTGTGGCATGGCATCCTCCACTTTCATTCCCACAAACCCAAATTCTCTTTCTTTCCTTTCCTATTTTATAAGTCATTTGATATTCAAAATTATTAACTCGACTAATTCAAATAAAAATAACGTAGGCGAAACGTCTTTTTTCCCTCGTACTCAATATATTTCATCAATCCAACTATATCTCTGGGTGGTACCTCTTCAAAATGTTCTTCAGATTTCCCTGTATTTGTGGGTCCTACCTTTAATATGTAGGTCCGAATTTATAAAGGGTACATCATATGTGCTGCAAAAGCACAAAGGAAGGAAGCAAACATCAAATTAAAGGTTGATGGAAGAGTAGGTATGTGCCCTAGCCCATTACTGACACAATAAGGAAAGTTAAGTTTCACATCTTGGGCACTAATGATTCTTTTATTGTATCCCATATTTTGTGCTAAGTTTTGTCTCCTCCATCAATCTTTTTTCTTTTTCCATAGGGGGGAATATGGATAAATCACCAAAGTGGACAACTTTTGTGTGACACACCTTTCCATTTCATGTAAGATTTTGGGCAAAAACATGGGCCAAGATACTTGGACAGTTACCTTTTTGCTTATGTGGGCTCCACTCAAGAAATAATATTCCTTCTAAGAAATCAAATATATTGGTTGCTACTGCACATCTTTTATTAGGTTCTTGCCCTCCTCATGATGTCCATCTTTTCATAGCTTAACATGATATTATTATTGACAATTACTTGTCATAACGGATATTTTTTAAATGTACCAGTAAATAGATACCACAAATTATTGCAAATCAACAAAAAAATATTGAATCTTTTAACTTGGGTATTATATTTTCTTGATTTATTAATAACTATTTATGAAGAAAAAAAAAAGGGGGGGGGGGGGGAGACCACGGTGGAGATAGAGGGAGGGGGAATCTAATAAATGTTAGTAAGGTTTTCTGTTTTACTTTATGTTCAAAGGAGAACCATAAAATTCACTCATAGGAATTGTATTATAGTACTCGTTTAAGTTAACAAAGAGACACAAATTATAGGCGTTGATAAGAAGTCACTCTGCTTGCATTTAAAGTTATAAACCAAAAGGCAAGTGGAGGAAGAGTGGTTGAGATTATTTAACTGTTGTATACTTTCATGGATGTTGAAGAAACACAGAATAGAGCTATGGGACCCGTCCACTAATGGAATTTTCGGTAAAATCAAAAGTCTATCATTGATGTGATGTCATTCAAGTTTAGAGAAGTCTATTAACATAATTCATATTTATTTTAAATTTGAACAGACCTAACATTTTTCAATAGTCACCGTTGATGCCTCTTGGAGGTGTTTGTTGGTGATGAAAAGGCATCACCAATGGATATGAAATCTCTATAAGTAGTAAAGATGTTTTCTCATTTAGATAATAGATATAAAAAAAACCAAAACTTCTTCTGATGAAAAAGAATCAAAACTTCTGTCGAAAAAGAATCAAAACTTCTGTTGAAAAGAATCAAAACTTCTGGTTTCTTTTCTACCCTAAGCATCATCAGAAACTTCATACCGTGTGTTCTTGGTTGGGTCAAGGGAGTACAAACTTTAAATTCAACATCGTTGTTAGGGCTTCATTGTATCCTGAATGCAATATTTCTGTGACCTATTGTACTCACCAATTTATTGGAAAGGGTCAAAATAATTATCTAAAAGAATCTGCATAAGAGCCTTGAAGTCAGAGAACAACAATTCAGTGTCTGTGTTTCATCATGTTAGTACCATATTTTACAACATACACTCTACATATGAACATGGAAGATGTCATCTTATAATGACAAATTGACATTAGTCCGTTTTATTTGTTTTGGATTTTCCCCCCTCCAAAAGGCTAACAGCTTAAAGCAAAGGCAAATTTAGGTTTGTATTCTCGCACCCTTTCTTTTTTTCTTTTATTAGAAATCCCAACTCACCCTTTTTTCTCGTTAGAAAGAAATAAAGAAAAAAAGTGAAAGTATAAGTAACAAAAGAGGTAAAAGATAATAATAATGAAAGAAATAATTTCTTGATTATTTTCATTAATGAAAGAATATATATACAAGTTACAATAGGAAAATTCTATTTCTATTCTACTCTCAAAATTATATTTTAGTATTACAAGAATCCTATTATTATGGTAAGTGTACAATGCTAATTAATACAATTATTTACACTATAATTGAGGTATAAAACCGTGATATACACTTAATTATGGGAAGTGTATATCTCGGTACACTACTTACAATAAACCGTGTATATGCTATATTTATCAATGATATTCGTCAACTTCTTCAAACTTTGGAGCTTCAAATTTATTACTATATTTGAGGGAAAACATTTTCAAATAGAAACCATAAGATTACTAAGAAGATTTTTATAGAAAAATGCATTAAAATCGAAAGTAAAAGTATGAGTGACATGAGACAATATGGAAGTTATTTTTCCTTTTTCGATACGAAACGTGGAAGTTTCATTAAGCTGTCTTTTGGTTTGAACTTTGAACTAGGAAAGGTAGTACTATTTGTCTGATTGTGCACTGCACAACAAAGCACTTAAGATATGCATAATTCTAGTATTGTACAGCTAGTAATTATCATCAAATAGTACTACAACTTGATGATATTAAATAGTAAAAGGATTTTCTTAACATTAGCAAAAGGGAATAATTAACGTTAATTATTGAGTCCAAATGGCCATTTCATTGGATGCAACACATTGACCGCACAACGCGGCGGCAAATAGAGATGGTCACGAACATAAGGATAATCTAGGTAAAAGCATATCCGTGTAACCTTTACTTTTGCCTTTGAACTTTTGCCTCGACTCAACTGGTGTAACCTTTACTTTTTTGCTCATCTTGGACGGTGAGAATGTGGTGTTTAAAAAGTTAATACGCAAAGCACCTGTTTTTTTCCCCCGAAATAACCACTTTTTATTACGTTTTTTTGCTAAGTTTAATTCTTGGCTAAAAGTATATCAATAACTACCAAGGAATGTACATAAGTGTCAACTTCCCGTCAATCATTGGCACTTGCGTCCCTATTTTGTGCTGGTCTTTAAGTTTTGTCACTAGTGATAAATAATGTTTTAGTGCATACTTATATTTTCGGCTCATGATATCCCACAAATTATGCCCGCACAAGTTATAGGCGATGATCCTAGCTACCGAAGATGAGTTTATGAGGCTCATAATTCTCTGGGCCCGTATCCATTATGGTATTACCACAGACGGAATTGCTGCGACTTTGTGATCAAGTAATCCAGTGGGGGCATATGAGAGTTTCTCATGTTCAAGTAATAAAGTGGGCCATATGTTCAATTAAACCCATAGTGCTCCCCAGAAGTGGCTTTGTTATCGATGGGCTTCCTAAAACAAAAGCCCAAACTTTGCATGAAACAGCCTCCTGTATTTGGTATGTATGGGCTGAGCAAGATATCACAACCAGACTAGTAAAGCCTGGGCCATGCACAAGAGGAAGATTCAGATCCAAAATCAATTAAGAACAGGAACAATCTACAAGCTTTAGCCAGTAGCCACCACTTTCTTGACGACCTTATGTATAAAAAATACATAAGAAAATATGTCAAATAAATAAATATCAAATTAATAAAACAGGACATTAAGTTGTTTATTATATGTTTCGTAAGTCCATAATTGAAAAGAAAAAATAAACAAAAGAGAAAATATGTAGAATTGTTTTCTAAGATGCCGAGATGGATCTAGAGTACATCTTTCTACGATGATCTTAAATTAATGTACAATAATAATTGAGTTCATGGTAAATATATATACTAAACAAAATATTATAAAACATATATATATATATATATTGCAGAAGAAAGACTTGCTGACGTGGCACTCTCTAATGTACTCGCCGCCGCCAAGGTAAATCTTCCTTCTTTTGTTGAGATTTTTAGGTTTTGTTTCATGCTTGTTTGATGTTACTGTATTTTATAATTCCCGATTTCCTGCTTAATTTTAGGCTTATTGTAGAATCAAAATTGCATCTTTTGCTTTCTTCCTTTCCTTGAAACCAACTAATTGACTGGTTACAGGCTTGGGCAGTTGGACGCTTTTCTATATTCCTTATTTTTCTTATAGTTTCATGATTTTCCACAACATGGTAATAGGAATTGAAGGTCCTCTAACTGTGGGATCTTTCTATTTGTCGAGTAACACGTTGGCCATGACCCCATTATCTGAGGGTTCACTACCTTCGCTCAAACCATGAACGCTGAATCAGGCAATTACCCTCGCTCTTTGCTTTATAAAATTTTATGGGATTTTCATCTTCTTTTTTCATAACTCCACTTTATCTTTTTCTTGAATCAACTTTTTCACTTTATTTTTAGATCATAATCAACTTAGCATATCATTATAGAAGTTCCGAAGTATCTAACATATTATCTATCACATATTCCTCAAACTGTGATTTACATTGTATGATTTGTGGTTGTTTGATTGGATATGTATGATGTATCTCATTATTTCTTGTACAAGGCCAGTTAGTGGCTCTGATTAATTGTTGTTGGTATGTATGTGTATTGGCTAATACATAGTTATGCATGGGGCGGCAAAATGGGTAAAAAAAAATATGGATATCAGTCCGACCCAACCCATGTAAAATGAATTAGATATTGTTGCTCCCAAATGCACACGCAAGCGTACGTGGTCGTACAAGTAATATAGTGATTTTAAAAATCGGATGTCGAATCCACATGACTTATGATTAACCATTAGCTAAGTTAAACAATCCGAATTATCTATACAAGAGAGGAATTTCGTAGGTTGTAATTCTAAATTAATTAAAATAAAAAAAATGAACTTCGACAAAGAAAGAGTGAGTTTTTATATTATCAATGATATGAAACCGATCTAGAGCTATGAACTATCTAACAATCACGTTGTATTCTTCAATTGTTTCAATTTCTTAATTTATCCAGTTTACTGATTGGCAGAGTTGATATTTCGACTACAAATATTTCGAGTCTTCTAGCTGCCTATTTGTATTACTTTCACGCTTATATCTCTGTAGTTATGAACCTTAACACGAATGCATTTATATTTCATGTATATCAACCAAGCAGGACGAACTAGGTATATCTCTATCCTAGACGCAAATCTGTTCTCCAATGCCCAGGGTTGAGATCCAGCTCTATTTAATCATATCGCTATCCTAGAATTCCTCTCTCTAGTTCAAGCTAAGATTCATAGATAATATTCAATTGGTGATCAAGTAATCAAATAATTAAGTGCATGATTAAATAAATAAATCAATACGATAGACTAATTAATTGAAATCAATATTCGAATAATAATGTTTATGAAAAAAGAACCATAACCCTAGAACAAGAAGTTTATCTAGAGATTGGATTAATTTTCTATTCTCCCCGCAAATGTTGAGGTGCAACTATGTACTAGGGATTGAATTTGTGGACAAGAAGTTAAATTAATTTTCTTCATATTAGCTACATGAAGTCAACATCTTTAAAGTAACTTATGATAATATGAATAAATATGAATATTCATATTATCCGTCGAGTTAACTCATGTTTTATCCGTATTAAATATGGATGGGTCGGGTAATTGATCTGTTTTTGTTTAACCTATTTTCGATCCCCCATAACTTATGCACGACCGCATTCTTATATATCCATTATTACATTTCATATACCAGTAGAGTTCTGTCCTTTAGAGCTCATTAGTGTTTGACGTATCTGAAGTCATGAGATGCATTGCCATTGTTTGGGCATCTCACCTTTTTATCCTATTATTTAGACATGTTCCATCTAGATTAGGTTGTAGAAAGCTAGACTGTTTGAGTTAGTTATCATTGTTATAGTATTTTTTCTATGTTTTGGAAACTTCAATAATTTAGTATAATGTACTCTCTGATCCATTGTCTTCTACAAATGTAGTTGAGAAATAAACTGATGTTTCCTTTTACAGTCAAATCATGAGAGATGAAATTATGTTGTTAGGTCATCATAATGTATATTACTACAATTCTGCTCAAGGTTAGACTATCATGGTTGAGTATGTCTCTGCTTGCAGTCCACAATCCTCTGACTTCGATTTTATCTGATCAGAAGAAGCTACTTACTTCTTGAACCTAGCAACCCTAAGAGCAAAACGAGTAAAGTGATAACAAAATTTATACCAAATCAGAACACCATTTAAAGAAAAGAGGTGCTCGATAAAAAAAATTAAACTAAGTATATCATAGAGTTGGAGTATAAAGTTTTAAGGTGTGCTGAAGAAACCAAAAGACGTATACACAGAATGAAAAGGTGAGACTTTTGTTCCTTGTTTCCCATTAATTTGGATTGTAGAAATTACTATATTCTGGGATTTTTTTGATTTATTTGATGCAACCAATTGTACTCTAATTTTGTCCTTTTTACACTTTTCTGTTGTATTCACTATCAAATAAAAATATCCTTTTTCTGTCTTTTCACTTTTTCCTGAACTCTGTAATAACATTTAGTATTTAATGCTTATCTATTTTATGCACCTTTGGCAATGAGTGTAGTCTTTAAAGTCTAGGAATTATATAGTCAATGTTTTCAATTCTCCTAAACTCCTTCGAATCAAAGCTATTTCAAAAAAAAAATCGTAAGATTCCACCAACTAGCATCAAGAAGTTGAAAATGACTCATTCTTCTAATTGCACATGTGAGAAAAGAGAAATTTAATGACATCAACTACAAGAACTGGCACGGTAACGACTCGAAAAGTCGTTTTGCTTGTTTCGCCTAGAAACTTCTAAATTACCCTTCTCGAGTCATTATATGTTTGCTTGTGATTTGCGGGTATGGGTGACACGGTTCCCGGTGTGTTCGGGTAGGTTTCGGACTCATTGTGTTAGGTTTGAGAAATCCTAAGTTAAGAGATTAGAAGAGTTTGATCCATAGTTGACTTTTGGGTAATGTGCTCCATTTGTAGTTTCGTCAGTTACATTAGCTCCGGAACGATGTTTATGACTTAGAGCCTTTGGTTTGGGCACCGGGGCAATCTAATGTGTTTTGGGGGTTAATTTATAAAATTATGGAATTAAAATTTAAATGTTGACTTTAGTCAAACCCAAGCTTTGTGTTTTCTGATAGAATAACTTTGGATATACTTGGGTCGTCTATGACTTGTGGGAGAAATGGTGAAAATGCTTTTAGTTGACAATTTTATTTCAACCACAGAATATTTTTAAATTGCAACCATGCCGTTTATTTGTTTCAGATCATAGGTGTTAATAACTCCCACATGAGAGTGACCGATTACCAGCTTCCCCAATAGTTTATTGTTATAGGAATTGGAACTTATATTTAATTTGGAATCATTTCATCACTGGTGTTAGTTTAATAACATCTGTCCCACCATTACGCCCACGCTAATTTCAATTTTTAAAACATTAGTCTAACACAAACTTTAACTTTCAGAAACCCAAGCACTATAGGACAAAAGTAGGGATGGCAATTGGGCGGGGCGGGTACCCCCTCCCCGCACCCGTATCCGCCAGAAAATTTTATACCCGTCACCTGGCGGATACAATTTTCAACATCTATACCCGCCTAGACGGGTATATTCCTAAATTTACACCCGCTCCACCACCCAAGTGGATATCCGTCACCCGCCAATACCCGCATGTACCTGCCTGCCATATTTTGTAATCAATTCATTTGTGATCAATTATTGATCAACATGTTCCCAAAAATTCAAATTCCAAAAATTATCCCAAAAAAATGAGTCAAGAATCAATATTGTCACGGTCTCATTTTCTTTGGGAGAGAGGGAGGAGAATTCCGGATTTTTTCACCATCAGAATTTCCCATTTTTTTTCACCTCTTCCCCCTTACAACAAAGAATCAAGAAAACAAAATTTTCAAGAAAATCCAAAAATTATCCACCCAAATAGCTATATATTACAAATGTAGACAAAACCCAGATATTATTTCAGCTATATAAGCTAAAGTTTTTTAACTTTTTCAATTGAACTCCACAAACTTAATAGGTAAAACTTAACAAATGCACAAAAATTGACCTCACCAAGACAACCCCAAAGCACAAAGCAAAGACAACAATATTTCTCGATCAGCATCTCCTTTAAAGAAAAAGGCAGAGACGTCGAGGTGGTTCGTGAAAAAAGTTTGTGATTTTTCCTTTAAAAAAAAGGCAGAGACGTTGAGAATGAGAGAGTAAGGAGAGACGGCGTGAAGGGGAACGAGAGGGAGGGAGGCGTGAATGCGTGAGGGCGTGAAGGACTGAAGAGGCGTAGGGTTTTGAGTTTTGTTGGAGAATGAGAGACTGTCGTGACTTATGGACCGATGGGGCCGCGACGCCAGTGAGGCAGAAGCCGAAATTCTGCTTATGTAATGCATTAGCGCCGCGGCGCTTCACCATGGAGCCGCAGCGCTGGCAAGGCAGAAACCTTTCAGCTTCTATAATTTATTAGGGTCGCGCGCTCCACCATGGTGTCGCGGCGCCTACTGTCCAGTAACTCCCGAATTTAAAAATGAAGCATTAGGGTCGCGGCGCTCCACCATGGAGCTGCGGCACCGCCTTGAAAACTTAGCAAGCGTCGCGGCGCCCTACCATAGGGTCGCGACGCCGAAGTCCTGACAAAATGTTTCTGTGTTGATTTTTCTAAAATCGTTCGAGCTCTAAATCCAATTTAGGGATCAAATCACAGATCCTTTATCCTCACCCACCATTATCAATAATGCACATATCGACATCATTCATTCATACCCGTTCTTTGTCGTGCACCATGCAATGGGCAAGATATCTGCACTTTTGACTTAGTTCGAGTTAGAACGGAATGATTTCCTCGAATTAGTGTAGGAGATAATTTAGGGTGACATAAAAAGGTTTACTTTGTTCGGCCAAGATTTGTAGGATTTCAAGAAGCCTTGTTATGTTATTCAATTATTATATAACTATTGAATCGGCCTGGGCTTTGATACCGTTGTAGGATTTTGTTGGGTTCAAAATACATAAGTAGGCACCACGGAAGTTTAAAATTTTGTTCTACTTACCTCAACAATTTCTTCTGGTATGGTTATATGACAATCAAAACATGTAATATAAAACATGAACACTTACAGGTTGTATTATCTGGAGTCTTTACTTAGGGAGTATACGCGACTGTCTCGTCGACTGCAAGCACTATGCTATGGTGTATTCTTCTGTCAAGAAATCTTGACAGAGGTTTGAGAGAGTTTCGTCCTAGACTCTAAGTCTAGAATTAGTTTTAGGATTGGTGTATAATAAACAATGGGGAGTGCTGTATTTATAGTTGAAAAATATTCAAAAAAAACATTTTAGGGTTAGGCTTAAGCCTGGCCCAAAACCCGAGGTGCAGTGGGCCGTCCGACTGGGCTCACTGCCTGGTCGGCGCTGCGGCGCAGCCTAGCAGGCGCCTTACATAAATTTTTATTTCCCTTTTTCATTTAATATATATATTCAGCACATTAAATCCAAAATTCAATTTTGATTTAATTAAATAATTTCCATCTAATAGAAATTATCTCATAGTTATTATCAATTTAAATATCTCGATTCCAAATAGAATATTTAATATTTTCTCAATACACCCTTAGATCGAAAAGACAATCGACATAGTTTGATCCTATAGGCCTTCATATATCGACACTAATCCAATTAAGGTCCATACGGAACTTCTAGACTGTGTCGTACGACGAACTCAATATATGAAGTACGTTTACATGAATCCAACAAACATAACCTTTATGTGAGATAATAAATTCCTTTCATTCACGACACATTCGATCAAGCTTAGGATTTGCCATGTGTCTATCCAAATGGCATGATCACTTTATCTCATTTATATAAGTCGACAACTAGATCATATTCTAAATGTGTCTCTTGCATTGGACAATGACTTGGTCGACCTAATATCACTGAGAAGTTGAGTGCTATCTCGAATATCCAATCAAGGAATGAATCCTATTCTTGGCTCAACTACCACCTTAATTTACATCATAATGCACCCAACACAAGCCATATTTTATCCTATAAGGAGTTTAAGATTAGGACAGAGTCAAAGTACATTACTCTGTAAACAAGGTGCGTATTGACCTCAAGTCAAAGGACCTTCATCTCCCACACGCTGATAACACTTTAGACATGTATAACAAATAGTTTATCATCAGAGTATACCAATACTTTCCAAAAGTATCCATGTGTCCATCACTAGTAACCATTACTAGTAGCAGGTGAGACATACTACATTATCTAAGAATGTGATGCAGAACACATGTCGACTTATAACATATCATCGATATCTCATTCTCGATGTTCATTAGTCGAGGCCGTTTTAGAGTTACGCTCTATCATTAATATCTCACTCTATTAATGACAACGTAAGCTCAAGAGATGCACATTAATGAATAATTACAAACAATCAAATAATAATTCAATAATTGCAAATGTCATAAATATAATCTTATTAATAATATAAATGTGTTCAAGTACATTTGTCTCTAATAATGATTGTCTCTAGGACATACATACTTTCATTAATATCTCACATTATTAATAAGAACGTAACTTCTAGTGATGCATATTATAGAATATTATAAACAATCAACTAATAATTCAATAATTGCAAATGCCAAAATATTAATCTTCATTAATAATAATACAAATGTGTATAAAGTACATTTGTCCTAATACAGATTGTTTGTAGGACATACATTGTTGGAAATTTGCCTTTGGCGGGAGTTGCGACCGACCAACTTTAACGGCTTAAACACTAGTGTAACGTATGTTGGAGAATCCGGTTCTTCACACATGCATGATCTACTAAGTACGTAGATAACCGTAGGGCCAAGAATCGTCAAATTTCATTGAGAAATGAAAGAGATATTGGTTCACGAAGTAAGGTGTTTGAAGCATGGAAAGTGTGGTATTGTGTGTAATTCCCTCATCGGTAGAGAGAAGAAAGAATTGTTGTGTATATAAGATTCGAAATTGGTTAGGGGTTTGGGACCCCAAGGGGTATCCCATGTGTTTAAAGGAGGGAGGACCTAGATGTGCTTCGGTTCGAGGAAAGACCACACGCGCGCCGCCGCCCGTCCGGTCCGGTTCCGAGTTCCGGGTTCACGGGTCGTGGGCCGTGGGCCGTGGGTATTATCTTTTTGGGCCGAAAACTTTGCCGTGAAGTACGCTTGATCCCGAAGTTTCGGATATACGCTTTGGACCGAATTCTTTCGTATGTGCGCTTTGGTCCCCGAAGTTTCCGAAAAATCGAATTTCGACGGTCAAAAACGAAATGCCAAGCACTCAATTCAGCCATTTATTTTGGCTGAATTACTCCTCCTATAATGGCCAAAACAGTTGGTCTTTCTCCCATTTATGTTGGTGACTTTACTACCTCCATAATGGCCATTATTTGGCTATTATGGAGGCAGCTTGAGGCAAGAAATCAGTCCATTCCTCACCTATATAAACACTCCCTTACACCATTGTTGAGCACACTTGATATGCACGAAAATACACAATCAGAAAAATTTCTTCCTACAACTTCCAAGCATCATTTCGTTAGTCAATATTCTTCACGGTAGCTCTTGAGTTTCCTTTGCTCAAGGGTTCCATTGTTGTGTTTATCTTGGGAGACAAATTGTCCAGGACGTATAAAGGATACATACGAGGCAATATTGTCTTAAGGACAGAGTGCTACACTCGACTCAACAAAAATAATTTACATTTTTCCATCTTCTACAAAACTGGAATTTTCAGTTTTTACTTATGTAACGATTGTAATTTCAGATTCCATGTTGAATTATTGAAATCTTTGTTTATCCTTTCGAATACTTGTAATAGTTAAATACTTCCCGTACTGCTTTATAAAGTACCATAGAGCAAATCTCCCAACATACATATCCTTTCAGAAATGTCCATTATTGACCGTGCCCATTTCTTGATCACCACCATTAATATGTCCATTTTGAACTTGTTGATTACTTCTGGATTAATTACACCAGCTTTGTGCTTGTTTCTGTATAAGCTAGTAGCCATAGAGTCAATAGCCAACGTAATTATAGCAGATAACATAGCAACAAATCCAGTGAAAGGGAACTTGTGCCCAGGATTTTCCTTTAGACAATTAGATGACAACATTTCAAAAGAATCCGGTAACACGTGCATGAAACCGGTACCGAGAATAATTCCGGCAGCAAATGCCTTAACGATAACGAAAAGGCTCCGGTCAGGGCTCAACGCCCGAATTGAACGTGTGACTAAAGGCAAGCATACTCCGATCATGCTGGTGACTAAAATGGAAACTATGGCTATGATTTTTAAGGTTGACGCTTTGGATTTGTTGTTGCATGTGTTGTGTGTTTCTGATTCACATGATGAGTCTCCTTGTGATAAAGCTTGAGGTGTGAAAATGGAATGAGGATGAAGAAGATGAAGATTAGCTTGGAAGAAGAAGAAGCCATTGATGAATGTATCACTGCTCTCTCTAGCTAGCTCGGTGGTTTCTTTTAATTTCTTGGTTTTGGTTAATATTTATTTTGGTTTGGGGTTTGTGAGCTGTGATATCAGGGAGATACCATAGACATAGAATTTGGTGATATCATGTGCATGGATAAAAATAGTATTTTAATAAGGTCTTAAATGCTAAGCTGACATGTTGGTGTAATAGTTGTATTTCTCATGTTCTGTTTTGTTTATAATCAAACATATTTACCAGATTTTTTGAGAATTCAGTAAGAGAAAAGAAAATCACTATTTTTCAACTGAAGTTCCCACTAAAAAATTTTCAATGACTATTTTCATTAAATGTCGGTAGAAAAAATTTAAATAGTACTGTAAACACATGAAAATATTAAAAAATTTCCTAGTGTTTTAATGAGAACATGTTTTCCACCATATTTTCCCAGTAAGCTGGTTCGATGTGGGAAAATCATTTTTATAGCACAAATTTTCCATTGAATATCGATGGAAAAACCCTTTATTTCGTGTAGTGATTAATTCAAAATTCATGAGTCGGTAGATTACCCCGCACGCAGAATTATTGATTTGATTCCTCGTATCTAATTTAAGAATGTACGTAAGATTGATAAGTGCATATTTCCTTGCACATACAGGTACATGTCAAATCTTGAGAACTACAAACAGATAGTAAATGCAACAGTATCAAGAGTTTTGCATGGTATCATGAACCTTTCATATCCTTGTATTGGGGATAGAAAATTAAAATATGTTTGCAACTAGAAATAGAAGTTAATGCTCTTATAGGTGCCATAAAAGAAATTAGTATCTCCTATACGCACTTGCATGAATTTGTATGGAAGATAATGATCCTAAAATAGTCTCCAGCTTTTCAGTTAAAATTATATTGTGCGTCATGTTTTGCTGATTTCATGTGTAAAGAATCATATAACTAAAGTAATACTCCATTGGAATTGAAGAAGTAATACATGTGTCAAGATCCAACTATGAATTCAAGACCGACACGTCGGGAAACGGGATGACTTCAAACGAATTATCTGAAGCCAATTTACCCAGTTCTGTATTTCCATAAAGCCTCTGTAAGCAACAGGATGTGCACCCCAGAGCCAAACGATATGCTTTTTTATGAAATGCTTAGACATTTCTAGGCCCCCAGCCGTAGCAAACAGATCCACTATTCAGCTAAACTGCTTTAGGCTTAATACCAAACTCCTCCCTTGCACGAAAGTACTTAATCACCTTCTTCAACTAATCCTTAAATAGTTGCAGAGATATAATACCATTCCCATGGATACCATGATATTATTGCGTTACAAGGGACTGAATTAATCATAGAAGCCTCATAAAATAAAGACATGGAACCGTCCAGGGACTGATATTATTGCGTTACAAGGGACTGAATTAATCCTAGAAGCCATATAAAATAAAGACATGGAATCTGCAGTAGCTACTGTCCCTTTTTCAAACGGTTTTATCATGGCTTAGTCGCTTTCGCTATTTTCAGTTTCATATTGTTTTGAATTTCTTGTCCTTATCTGACCTCTTTTTATGCTTTCTCTTGAGCCGAGGGTCTTTCGGAAATAGCCTCCTTACCTTGGTAGGGGTAAGGTCTGCGTACACTCAACCCTCCCAAAACTCACGTTATGGGATTTCACTGGATATGTTGTTGTTGTTGTTGTAATTGTCCAGCCTCTTGCATGTTTTCCATAGAGGGCGATGAGAAAGGTCCAAATAAAGACATCCAAATGAAGAGCAACCTCGAACACACGCCCATGACTCCTTACTCTTCTTGCAATGTTCCTGTTGGAAATTTACTAAATGTGGAATTAAGTATATCTCATTAATTTATGACTCAAACAATTGGGGCCCGCACGTCGGAAACGTCGTTTCCACACACGTGCACACGTAGTGACAAGTATCACAAATTTCATTAGTGAAAGAGATATTGGTACGTATGTAATACGTTTGAGACATAGAATTATGGACGGTTATTGGTCAAATGACAAAGTATTCCACGTTGGTAAAAGAAGGAAGAAGTGTACTAAGTGTAAAATGAAACGAGTCGGAAATTGCCCCGGAGCCGTGAAGGGCTGCGGCGCCACACCGTCGAAGCCGCGGCGCTAATTCACGTTGGTCGGCCGCGCGCGCTTCGGAGGCGCTTCGGAGGCGGAAAGTTGGAAAAATCTGACCTTTGGGCTGGTTTTGGAGCATTGATTCTCCATTACTTGGCACATGAATTCAACTATTATTTGGCTGAATGTAACCCCTCAATCAAGTGCAATTACATGGCTATTGAAGGCCATTAGTTGGCTAGTTGAGGGGCCTTCTACTTACACTATAAATTCAGGCCTTTGACTCAATTGAACTACACTCAACACTTAGAAAATACTCCAGAATTTTCAGAGTTCGTCTTCTTCCTCTCTAGCAAAGTTACTATACTCAAAGTTCTTCAAGAGTAACACTTGAGTTTCCTTTGCTCACTTGTTAAAGTTGTTGTATCTTGGGAGACTATTGCTCAACACCATAAAAGGAGATATACGGGGCAATCTTGTCTTAAAGACAGAGTGTCATCACTCGACTCAGCAAATTCACACAAGCAGTTTGATAAGTTCTTGATTTCCAATTTTTTTTATTGTAATTGTTTGTTTATTCTTTCTACCATTGTAATAGTTACTTACTTCTCGTTTCCTACAACAATTGTATCCCAACAGTTCCTAAATGGCATGTGCTGGTAAGATGATCATCCAAGGTCCTTGGACTGGTGAAAACGCATCATGGCCATTCATCGCTGTCCTATACTTCAATAGTCTCTCTTGCAAGGCCATCTTGAGCATTACTTGTGGTCACTCCGTTCCACAAAACTACATCCTTAACATGGACTTCTTCAATAAACGTCACGAGTGCAATCACTAAACCCCAAGTTAGCATACATATCAACCACAGCATTATCCAAAGTAACATCTTCCTCAAGAATAAATCCATGAAAAGATCTGCTGAAAGGAATTTTATGGTCCGAGCAAAACTAGAGGCATAAAAGCTCACTTAAGCAGCAGGTCAGGTTGAATCCCCTTTGACGTCATCTCCTGAAAGTACTTTTAAGGCTTTATCTGGCATAACATTTTTCTCGTCTGCAGCAATTAACAAGGTCCATGATATTAAATCCTTACAACCGTAGCATCAGGTACCATTTCTGCAAGTCAGAATTTGGCAACATATTTGTCAAGGCATTTGACACAGAGACGTCAAGTCGTCAAGATCCAATCATGCTTTATAACATAAAAGTGAATTTGCAGCCTTGCATGTATCACCAAGCTATGCACATACAGGAGCTACTGCTGCAAGTTGCAACAATCCCTCCAATCTCATATGTTCCATCTGAGTATAACTCGAAACAGGAACCGGAGAATGCAGAGATTTCGTGGAATGCCAACCTTTGCAAGCTAAAAATAATATGCACACAAATTTAACGATGAAGGAAATAAATAATTACACATAGCTTACATTTCAAACTTTCTCTTTTTCTTGGAAGTACTATTGGAGGAAGAAAGCATCATATCAGTAGTCAAATGGATGGAAACATAATACCACAGCGATGTACCTTCACCAGAATTGGAATTTGAAGCACCACTTATCCAATTTAATTAATAGAAAAACAAATGAAATAAGATCTTGTTGAGATAACATGTGCAGTGACAGGTAATTTATTTCAGAACTAGATGAGTGCCGCCTGTGCTAAACACGGGCCCAACATATTTGGTTCATGAAACTTTTGATACATTTCACCTAATAAAGCTGTTATGAAGCCATGTAAATCCAGTTATGATAAAGTAGTGCAAGAACATAGAGAAGTAACATTGGAATGTTAGAATAGTTCTCCATTGTGCAAAAGATTAAGGTGAACAAAAAACCAAGTCACAAATTCTTGAAACAGTTGATCATCAAATGTGAACAAGCAAATAGAAAATACCTATCTTTACTTCTGGGAGATTTACAAGAGAGACAACATTTATTTTCAATAGACCAGCTTTAACGATTTCCTTGAGGAAATGTGCGCTGATAAACAGACAACACTACCAAAACTGATGAGAAACGAAGCTCACGTCCTGCTCCATCCCTTTAACCTACGGTGGGAAATTATCTTTTCATCCATTTGCCCACAACAATATCAACCTTCCCAGTTCGGTTCCTACCCTAGAGATACAACCATTTCATCCTTATTCCTCACTCAACATCAGACCTTCCCCCATATTACATGGAAGTACATCACTACCATCGGAGATGCATACTGTGAAGTCCTGAGTAGTTTTGAAGAATCTCATTTTCTGAATCAGCTAGCTATCTGTCACCTATCAGTCAGACCATATAATTTGAGTGAGTCACAAGCCTTATTCTTTAGAAGTCGAATTCCATGTTTTTAAACCACACCCTCCCTGGGATTAAAGGCAGTTACGTTTCAAGCAAATAGTTAAGACAAGTCAGAGTCATGATTCTCATTTTTGTCCAATAATTGTTCATAATAAGCAAGATAGAGAATTCTTTAACTACTTTTCATGTTACTGCTACCACCGAAGTTATAGAATACATCCATTAAACTTGACGCCAATAGAAGCACTCACCTCAATGGTCAAAGTTAAATATGTGACTCAGATTGGAATGACTTTTCCATTCTTCCCGCAGAACAACTTCTAGCAAATAAAAGTAACACTTCAGTCCCCGTGCTTCAAGAAATGTCTCATATATTACCCTCTCCATGATAGGGCAAAACAATACTTCAGTCCCAGGTGCTTCACATAATTTCTCAACTATTACCCTTCTATACAAGGCAGTGGATGCCCATTTGGAAAGCAAAAGAGCAGACTCAGTTCATTGCCATTGGTAGCTAAGTGTAGTAAAGGTTGATCCTTGATTATTGTCATGTTCATCACTCTGAAAAGCAGATACAGTTGCACTAACAAGTTGACTGTGCAAAGATTAGAAATGCCACCCTTTAGCACGCCAGTATGTTTGTGAATTTTGTTTTCCACGTGCAATTTTTATCTTCAGAAAAAACCTGTATGCAATCTCTATTTTGTTCGAACCTAGTAGCTTGTTGTTTAATTTGCTACAAATAAGCCTGCTAGGGTAAAATCCTTTCTCTAAAGCTTCCTCCATTACCAGGACAGCATTTTCAAGCTGACCTATGTTGCAAAGCCCATTGATGACATACTCATAAACTTGCATATCGGAAGGATAACCACTTTCTTGCATGTCATTCCAGATGTTCAACAGCATCCCACATTTCCCAAACCTAGAAAGCCGCATAAGCAGCAACTTGTATGCAGTCAAGGATATCCTACATCCAGCTTGTCTTGCCTTCTTATAAATCATTAGAGCTGCATGAGGTGGACCATAGCTACATAAAGGCTCAAGAAAAGAGGTTACAGCCCCTGTAGTTACAATCACCCCCTGACTTAACATTTCATCAAACATTTCAATTGCATCGGCTACCCTTCTAGCTTTCAAAAAAGCAGATATTAGTCTCATATAAGTATCGACATTTGGCTCACAACCCCTATTTAACATCCTCTCATAATATTTTACCGATTCATCAATTTCACCCTGTGCAATAAAATTCAAAATCATTGCATTGTATATCTCAGCATCAAGCACACACCTTTTCTCCTCCAAACCCTCGAAAATCTCAACTGCCTCATCAATTCGACCAGCTCTCCCTAAACATTCAACAACATAACTGTAAGTCAAATTATTCGCCTCAAATCCATCATCCACCATTGCTTTCAAAATTCTCTCGACTTCCTTAACTCTTCCAAATCTCGACCACCCACCAATGACTGTATTATAAGTCGTGACATCAAACAAAACCTTCTCTTTCATTTTCACAAGTAATGAACTCGCAGCACCTACATGTGATCGACGACACAAACACGTTAAAACAACGTTAAGCGTCTCCGTATTACATCTCAACCCATAATCCTCTAACCCACTAAACAATTGTATCGCCTTTGAAATTCGTCGAGCTCGAATAAAACTATCAAACACAATGTTAAGTGTCTCTAAATTAGGAACCACTCCTTGATTCTTCATTTCCTTTAACATCTCAACCATCTCCCCGAAAAACTTCCTCCTCCCTAATGCTTTAATAATTATACAGTAAGTATCATTATTAATAAGTACAGTTTGTTGTTTGATAGCCCAATTGAAAAATGTAACAATTGATGTACCGTCTAAATTCCCCTTGTTTACTACTTTAGCAACTAAATCAACAGTTAATTCCACATCAACAGATGTTAGTGCTTTCTCGATTGCAGATTTTCCGTTGAGTTTATGAAGAAATATGCCACGTAATTTATGTTCGGGAGTTAAAAGCTCATCCAAAACGTTAACTTCTAAGTGATTGTTTCGATTAGATGAAAATGCAGGTAAGGTTTTTTTTATTGAAGGGGAGTGACGTATGGGTAAAAGGTCGGAAAGTTGATTTAGAACATGAGATTCGTCAAAATTAGAACATGGTAATGATGAAATTGAGTGAGAAAATACTGGAATTAATGAGGAAAGACTTAGAGAAGTCGACCTGGAAGTGACGAATCTTGAAAGAAGCATTGGGGATTTCTTTTCTTGTTTTTTGAAAAATGACTTGAACACGATAATGTATGTCCGACTTACGACGCCGTCTTGATAGGACTCAATCGACTTGGAATATTCAGAGGAATAAAGGCAAAAGGTTGCCCCTTACTTACGCATACATCAATATTTTACTAAAAGGGAATAAAAAAGGCAGATCAAGGTAATATGTATTTCCTAATCAATCATCTACCATCAGATCAGATCAGACCACTCTATAAAAGTTTTGTTTGTTCAGACATTTTCCCACTTTTATAGTGATTACAATAATAATATACACAGTAAAATTCCATAATGTGGATTTAGAGAGAGTAAAGCGTACGTAGAACTTACCGCTATCTTGATAAGTAGAGAGATTGTTTCCGAAAAACTCTCGGCTCAAAACAAAGCATAAGTACAAGCAAAGCAAGAGAAACGATTAGACCCGGACAAGAAATTTAAAGCAGTATGAAAATTGTGGTAACAAAAGCGAATAAGTCATGATAAAGAAGCAGTAATTAACGCATATAAATAAGATAAACAAAGTACACGAAAGTGTAAGAATAATTATGGAGCAATCCCATAATTATCTCCAATCACTATTAATTAAGAATATTATAATATTGTAATTAGGAGTGTAAATCAATTTGTCATCAATTAGAATGATTAGCATCTTATATTTTAGGTAAACTTAGATTAGTACTACATCGTAATATTGTATATATTTGATATCATTTGAATGAAATACTTAAGGAATTAATCTTCCTACATGGTATCAAGAGTCTAAAGATACTTTGTCATCTCCTACTACCGATTTCTTCTTCTTCTTTCTCCTAAACCCTAAAATTTCCGACCACTTTTTCCTAAAAACCCTAAACCACTTCTCCTAAACCCTAGCCGACAACCCCCCCGCCCCCGACTTACTCATACCCGAAACCCTAAGGGTTTTTCACATCCTACACATCAACCTATACTTCCTTTCTTCTCTAGGGTTTGATTTATTGTGGTACCTATGGCCGAAAAATAAACTTTTCATCCCGCTCTTGCCGTTAATAACGTCAAGAATTTTATCTCTATAACACTTGAAATGGAGAAAGAGCAATATACCTTTTGGGCAGAATTGTTCAAAATCCATTGTCGCGCCTATGAGGCAATCGACCATATCATACCTTCCGAGTCATCATCGGACGCCGGTTTGGTGAACAAAAAGATATGGTCCCGGTTGGATGCTATTGTCCTTCAATGGATTTATGGCACCATATCCAACGATCTTTTACATACCATTTTGGAGCCGAATTCTACGGCTCAACAAGCGTGGGAACGTTTACAAAATATATTTCAGGATAACAAAGTTTCTAGAGCCGTTTATCTTGAACACCAATTTACTAATGTTAAATTGGATGATTTTTTAATATATCATCTTATTGTCAGAAATTGAAGATGTTTGCGGACCAGCTATCCAACGTTGGTTCGCCCGTGACAAATCAACGGTTGGTCCTTCAGTTGATTGCAGGATTGAATGAACATTATGATGGGTTGCTACGTTCATTCAGCAAAGTAATCTATTGTCTCATTTCTATGAGGCTCGTTCGAGGTTAATTCTCGAGGAAACACGGAAGACAAAACAGGCATCTTCTGGAGCATCCACCGTCGGAACTGCTCTCATCCCCACCAACTCATTTTTCACGGATTCGAAGCCCCAAAATTCTGGTTCGGGGGGCAATAATAATCGTCAAAATAATGGCCAAAAACGGGATTCAAACCGTAACAATAACAAAGGAAAAATAATGGTGGAAAAGGACGAGGACGTGGCCAACCCGCCGGCGGCAGTGGGAAGTTCGGGCAGTGGCGTCCAGACAGTGGCGGTAATCAGTGGGGGCAGTACCCACAGTGGGCTTGGGTCCCACAGTGGGCTGCCCCGCCATGTCCATACCTAACTTTTTTTGTGGGCCAAGCCTCCACCTTCAACTCGCCAACCCGAAATTCTAGGGTCTCATCCCCAACATGCATTGGCGGCCCAGACACCATCTTATGTAGGCTATGTGCCCATTGATATCGAACAAGCCATAAACAACATGAATCTTAAGTGTTCCAGATTAGTCATTGTACATGGACACAGGGGTTACGTCACATATGACGGCATCTCAAGGTAATCTCTCGTCTTATTTCAATATGAGCAATAATAAAAAATATTATTGTCGGCAGTGGTTAGAAAATTTCAATTCGTGGTATTGGTCAGGAAATTCCAATTCGTGGTATTGGTCAGGTAACACTACCCTCTCCACACCCACCATTATACTTGAAAAACATTCTACATGCACCTAAGAACTTGATAAATGTTACACGTTTACAATTGACAATAATGTTTCAGTGAATTTTGATCCGTTTGGCTTTTCTGAGAAGGATTTTCAGACGGGAATGCCACTCATGAGATGTAATAGCACGGGGGACTTGTATCCCATCACCTATGTTTCCAACAACCGCATAGCCAAATCATCCACATTTGCTGCTATTTCTCCTATTGTATGGAACAATCGGTTGAGACACCCAGGAACACCAGTTTTTAATTCTCTTAGGAAGAATAATTTGTTTTCTTGTAACAAATTTTGACTCTTCTGTTTGTCAATCTTGTGTGTTTGGTAAACAGGTTAAGCTCCCTTTTGTGTCCTCTACTTCTCATACTTTTATGCAATTTGATATTTTGCATTGTGATTTGTGGATATCTCATATTTTGAGTTCTGCGGGTCATAAGTACTATCTGCTAATTCTAGATGATTATTCAATTTTTTTGTAGACTTTTCGCTAAGGACATAAATCTCAAACCTACACCATTTTAAAACAATTTAGTGTTTTTATCAAAACTCAATTTGGCAACTCCATTAAATGTTTTTAGTGTGACAATGGGGGGGGGGGATTCATCAATACCCAATTTAAAGATTTTTGTCACCAAAATGAGATGTCTTTGACTGTTTCGTGTCCACATACACCACTACAAAATGGAAAAGCAGAAAGAAAATTTTGAACAATTAATAATATGACTCGCACCATCCTTTTGCATTCTTCCACACCACCGAATTTTTGGCACCATGCACTTCAAATGACAACCTATCTTTTAAATATTCTTCCTAGTAAACTGCTCTCCAATGTGTCCCATATACAAATGATGTATCATCGTCTTCCATCTTTTACACATTTGCGGGTGTTTTGGTGTTTGTGTTATCGTTTGTTTTCATCTACTTCCATTAACAAGTTGCAGGCTAGGTCAACTCCTTGTGTGTTTTTTAGATACCCATTAAATCATAGGGGATATAAATGTTATGATATGGTGACTGGGAAAATTATTATCTCTTATCACGTAGTTTTTGATGAGTCTAAATTCTCGTTTGCTAGGTCTCATGTGGCATCCTCACCTTCATATGATTTTTTGGACACCGAAATATATCATATTTTACACCACCATCTTAATACTCAACCACCAGTTGACCCGCTACAACCGAATAACCAAATTACCCCGGCCCCACCACTACACGAGACTGGACCAGTGGTTTCGGCCCAGTTGAGTTCCCGTGACAACCAGGCCCATGTGGGGGAGCCCACTGCTCTCTCACCGGTAAACCGAGACAGCCCGTCACCCCAGCCCAATAGCCACTCGGTAACCCACTCCCACACCCCTTTGAACTTGGGCCACAATACCTCCACTCTACCCCCTGCCATACTCGAGATCCCTCAACCGATGACAGTACATCCTTAGACCATTGAAACCCGTGCCATGCACGGGATTTTTAGGCCCAAGCGTCAGTTTAACTTACTATCTTCGGTTCAACCATCACCTATACCAAAAAATCCCAAAATAGCCTTATCAAACTCGAATTGGAAAGCTGCCATGTTAGACGAAATTAATGCTCTTATAGAAAATAAGACGTGGGAATTAGTGCCCCGTCCATCCATTGTGAACATTATTAGGTCTATGTGGGTTTTTTGCCATAAAAAAAATTCTGATGGCTCCTTTGCGAGATACAAAGCTCATCTTGTTGGTGATGGCAAGTCTCAGAGGTTGGAGTAAATTGTGGAGAAACTTTTAGTCCGGTTGTTAAGCCAACAACTATCCAGAATGTTCTTAGCATGGCACTACAGTTAGATGTCAAAAATGCATTCTTGCATGGCCATCTACAGGAGACTGTTTACATGCACCAGCCGCTGGGTTTCCGAAACTCTACACATCCAGACTATGTTTGCCTGCTGAAAAAGTCCCTATATGGTTTGAAACAGGCTCCACGGGCATGGTATAACAGGTTTGCAGGTTTTGTATCCACTCTTGATTTCTCACACAGCAAGTCTGATAAATCATTATCCATTTATAAGAAGGGAAGTGACATGGTGCATATCATCTTATATGTAGATGACATCATTCTCACTACATCATCTACCTCACTTCGTCAGTCTATTATGTCCCTTCTCGCAACAGAAATTGCGATGAAGGATTTGGGTCATTTAAATTATTTTTGGGCATTGTTGTCACTCAATATGCAGGTGGTCTGTTTCTAAGTCAAAATAAATACACCGAGGAGATCCTTAAAAAACGGTATGTCCTCATGTAAGCCATCACACACTCTTGTGGATACAAAAGCCAAATTGAGTAACACTGCAGGGACTTTCGTACAATGATCCTTACCCATTACCGCAGTCTCGCAGGGGCCTTGCAGTACCTCACTTTCACGAGACCTGATATCTCCTATGTCGTTCAGCATGTGTGTTTACATATGCATGATCCGAAGAGAACATATGGGGGCTCTTAAAAGGATTCTGCGGTAATCTGATTTCATGGTCATCCAAACGCCAGCCAATTTTGTCTCATTCGAGCGCTGAGGCAGAATACCGGGGGGTGGCCAATGTGATCGCTGAATCGTGTTGACTCTGTAACCTTCTCTTAGAGCTCCATTGTCCGATTGAGAAGGCAATCATTGTTTATTGTGATAATGTGAGTGCGATATACTTATCCGGTAATCCTGTTCAGAATCAACGCATAAAACATATCGAAATGGATATCTTATTCATCCGAGAAAAGGTTGCCCATGGACAATTTCGCGTTCTCCATGTCCCGTCTCGTTATTAGATTGCAGACATCTTCACGATTCCGCGCATACACTTTGATGATTTCAGGGACAGTCTCAGCGTCCGAGAACCTCCCGCTAAGATTGCGGGGGACTGTAAGAATAATTATGGGGCAATCCCATAATTATCTCCAATCACTACTAATTAAGAATATTGTAATTAGGAGTGTAAATCAATTTGTCAACAACTAGGATGATTAACATCTTATATTTTAGGTAAACTTAGATTAGTACTACATTGTAATATTGTATATATTTGCTATTATTGGAATGAAATACTCAAGGAATTAATCTTCCTACAGAAAGAACATATAGCAGCAGAAATCAAATGATAGGGGACTATAAAACAATATTGCGCCTACTAGTATGATAGGCTAAGCAGGGTTACAATAATAACACTATAACTACCAGTATGTAAGTGTAAGTAGGACTACGCTCAACTACTTACTACCATTTTATCCTAATCTGTATCCTCCATAACCCCCTATCTAAGGGCATGTCCTCAGTAAGTTGCACCTGCGTCATATCCAGTCTAATCACCTCTCCCCGATACTTCTTCGGCCTACCTCTACTCCTTTTAAACTCGCTCATAGCCAACCTCTCACATCTCCGCACTGAGACATTTATAGTGATTGGTTGTTTAAAATAAATATAACAACATTTGACGTGTAAATATTATTTGACTATTATAGACAATAATATTTTCTTTTTATTTCTTTATATATATATATATATATACTTCACTAATTAACAATTAAAAATAGTTCAAAACTGATGAAATTTTGAAGAAAAAAAGTACTCTTAATCATACACTTTATATTGAAGAGAAAGAGTGGTGTATAGCATAGTACTATAAGTTTACTCCTATTAGAAACGAAAAAACAGTAAGAAACAGCTTTAGAAGATTAATTTTTTTTTAAATGTAGGTATGTACCAATAAAAACTTCTAAGAATACAATTTCAACCCACTATTTTCTCTTAACTCACCCTGCAAAACCCACTTTCAGTAGTTATTGAATTGAGGAAATAGAGAACAAATTATTATATTTTTTCTTAAAACATAAAAAGGCGATATGATATATTCTCTCATACTCCAAAAATAGAAACGGTTGCAGCAACAAAAAGCACCATTTTCTCTATCTATCTCTTTTCTGCTCATAATTTTTTAATACACCAAAACAACATATAATCAATGAACCAAATATGTAATATAAAATCTCCAAATTACAATTTAGAAAATTCAAGTATATCATTACCGTAACAATAACTAAAAATTGACATAATTAACAGAAAAGATCATGATGTAAAATTAATTATGATATAAGACAGAAGGAACCAAGCATATTTAATTAGTTGAATTATTATAGTTCTCGGGCTCTTTTTTTATTCTCATCTTAAAACTACCAAATATTTTGAGGTCCTCCATGTTTGACGGAAGGAATCATAAAGACTATGGATCGTCTGGTATGCGAGATGGAATAAAGGCTGGAAAGCAGAAGCAGAAGCTCCAGGAAGAATTCTTTGATTCGATTCTTCCTCTTCTCTATCAACTAGTAGGGAAGACTGAGAACCCTAGGAAGCAGATACAAGGATCCACTGCTGTGACACTTGCTCAAGGAAGACAAAGAAGTCAGAAAGAGAGAGCAAGTCAGAAAGAGAGAGCAGGGCCACTTTTCTAAGATAGAGAGTTGAACTCCACCCGGAAGGATTTTTCCTCTTTAGTTGTTTGATATTGGGTTCGTGTTCAGTGTACCGCTCTTTTTATAGAAGGGCAGCTTTTTTGATAGATTCTGGCCAGCCCAAATCAAATATTTTTTCTATACTATACGAAATTTGTTACATTTCTCGTTGGGTATCTTTTTTGGGGTCTATCACCATAGCCCTTTCCTTTAGCTATTACGCTAGCCTTCTAATCGGCTAAGGTTGAATTTGCTTTTGAAGGACATCTCATGGATTATTTTATCCCATATTTTATATGAGATAAAAATTTCATAATTTTAGTACAAATAATGAAATAAAATAATCTTCGAACCAATTTAATACTCTCCCCGTCTCAATTTATATGATATATTTTGATTGGACACAAAGTTTAAGAAATAAAAGAAGATTTTTTAATCTTGTGGTCTAAAACAAATCAAAGATATTTGTGTGGTTATAGATCATCTCGTAAAGCGTAAAAGGTAAAATTTAAAGTTAAATTATTGTCAAATAAGAAAATATGTCATTCTTTTTTAGACTGGGTAAAAAGAAAAAAATGTGAGTCATACAAATTGGGACAGAAGGAGTATTTATCATCAATCGCGAAATAAAATAATCTCGCATCTTATCCCGAAATTATTATCTTTATCCCACCAACCAAAGTGTACAATGTAGACACCAACCACTATCAGATAGAGCAATCTTGAATTCAGAATAGCACCAAACATAACATATAGATCCAAGATAAAACAAACCAAACCAACACATCAAACAAAATAGAACATGGAAATTAACAAAACACACCTGAAAATAAAGAATATTAGTCCCTTAAATCGCTGGAAGAGAAAATTAACATTCTGCTACTCTATCTTATGCATGATTTAATTGGAAGAGAAGAATCCTGGCAACCTTCTTTTTCTCAACTTACGTAATGGATGAACCTCAATAACCAAAATGGTAGAATGCTTCTGTGCTTTGTAGATTAAGAAAAGAAAACGGCTATTATAGACTTTATTAGGGAAGGCTAATGAAAACAAACAGTTACTGGCTTTATTAAGAAAACGGACAGGGCTATTTAATAGACATATTGTGGCTTTTAAATATAGTAATTGAGCAAAATATAGAGGAAAAAATCTAAAAAGAACTGAAAAAAGATAAATGTGAATGATGGCCATAGAGAGGTGCCATATCGCCTTATTTATGTCTAGCTTATATATATATATTGATTTTTTTAGTTGGCACGTCCCTTAAAATTAATATAAATAAATTATATATTAGGGAAAGGTGTAAATATACTCCTCAATTTTGCGATTTAGAGTAGTTATGCCCCTTGTTAAAAAATGGTGTATATATACCCTTAACGTTACAAAAATGGTGCAAATATACTCCTAGCATTATACAAATGGTGCAAACATACCATTTTCACTGACGGATTTTTAAAAAAAAATTATTTAGCTTATTTTTTAATTAAAAAAATGTCACGTTAGATTAAAAAAAATTCTACCCATTTTTTAGTAGACATATTTTTCTAAAGCGTCATGATAATTTTTTTTCTGGTGTGTCGGATTTAGTTCGTTTTAAAAAATTATCCCCGTGACTTAAAAAATAAGTTTATTTTAAAGGAACCAGACTCGATCCACCTGAAATAAAATTATCATGTGGATTTAGAAAAAATGTCTACTCAAAAGAATGTATATACTTTTTTAAATGCCATGTGGCATTTTTTAATTAAAAAATAAACTAAAAGATTTTTACAAAAAATATGTTAGTAAAAAGAGTATATATGCACCATTTTGTAACGGCATGGGTATATATACATAACTTTTTAACGAGAGGTATATCTACTCTAAATCGCAAAGTTGAGGGGTATATTTACACATTTTCCCTATATTTTATCATAATATTTATATTAATTGATGTATAATTTCAATAAACTTGAAAAATAATTTTAAAATGAATAATTAATAGTATATGTAAAATAATGAAAAAAATTATCTTTCTCTTAATATGCTAAAGTAAACAAATAAAAATAAAAATTTATTATTAATATAATAGATAAGTAAAAGTGAACTGATAGAGTAATTAACAAAATATTCATGCATGGTGAAAGAGACCCCAAAGTTTTACTCCCTCCGTTCCAAAACAGTTATCACATTTCACTTATCGAAAGTCAGTTTAATTAACTTTTTGTGTTAAATTGAATTAGATTAATTTAATATTAAAATATTTAAAAAAATATCATACAAAAAATATTATAAATTATTATTTTTCTAATTTTAATATGAGAATAAATATATTTTAAAATATTGATCAAAATTTATGTTTAACTTTACAAAGCGAAACCTTTGCAGGTATTTTGGGACGGGAGAGTCCAATCAAAGTTATAAGTGATCAAGCTAGACTGTAGCGAGTGAACGTCTTGTCACCAAAATTTGAGGGTTGGGCTTTCTGTGTGCACGGACAAGAGTCTCTCTAATTGGATGGATCTTCAACAAGAGTGGGCCATGTTCAGAAGACCCTGTCGAATTCTACAAAGGGCAATTAGCAGAAATGCTTATTTTGGGTGGTCTTTAATTTTTGCCTTTTAAATTGAGAATTTTTAATTTTTATCCTCCATCTAAAATTCTTGAATTTTGGGTTTAAACCCCTTGCTTAGGTAAAAACTAAATAAAAATTACAAGACATAGTTTACCATTCACAAGGCAGAGTTTTAAACTCTACAGACAGAGTTTGCCTGCAAATTATGTTCTTATCCGGCAGAATTTATCTTAAGGTAGCAAACTCTACCTTTTTCAGTCTTGCGAATCTAAACTCAACTTTGCTATTTTTTTTTTTTTTGACTGAGCAAGAGTTCGAACCTGAACCTTGAGATATTTTTAAGCGAAAGACAAATTAAAAATTCCAAATTTGAGGGGAAAAAATTAAAGACCAATGCCTTTGAAGGGAAATCCACTCAAAAAAAAAGTTCTACAAAAGGACTTGACCTGAAGTCCATAGCAAGAGTTCCAAATAGAGATGTCAGTGGATCCTGGATCCGGTGGATCCAAATCCGTTTTATAGGATATAGATCTTCAAAATTTGAACCCGACGGATCCGGATCCATTTCTGACGGATTGGATTTGGATCTGGATCTTGTATTTGAGATCCGTATCCGATCCGTATCCGACCCGTGGATCCGTTTTTTATTAAATATATTCATAACCTAGAATGTAATTTTATAAGTATTTTCTTAAAATTGCTAAGCACACCCTTGCAAGTTTAATTCTCAAAACAAGTTTAATTTATCCCGCGTTGACTCAAAAACCAAAAAATAAAGAGGTAACTTCGATAATAAAACCAATGTTATATTAGTGAATGACTAACATCTCCATAGACAAGTAGTTAAAATTATATTCACTTCATTTGTGAAGATTCCAAGCACATGCAAGTTCTGCATTGTAGAAATACTAGTCAGCATTTTCCACAACTATTGTCATTGTCCAACATTTTCAAATAATAACTCACAATAAAAACGAGACAACGAACAAAATATCTCATATGAATATTTCAAAATTGAAACATAGTAAATTGTTAGCTAAGTAAAAATCGTTTGTCAGTTCAAAAAAAAAATCTTAGCAAGGTTACATTCTTAGCAAGACAATTTTTTTTACTGTGGATCCAAATCCGATCCATGGACCCGATGGATCCGATTTTTATAAACCCGATGAATCTGAATTCAGATATGAAAAACGGATCTGGCTCTGGATCTAATAGGATCCGATCCAGATCCGATCCGTTGCCATCCCTAGACTTCCAAATAAGAGAGGAAAGTTACTATTGCTGACCAAGTCTACAATTAAGATTGTTAGCCACAAAGCCAGATGTTAAGTCTACAATAAAGTCTGATCTCCCTTAGAGAAGTTCAACACGTAAGTAGAAATTATAATGCTTTCTATATCAAGTCCATTAGCTTGTGATAGTAAAAAAAGTCTTCTTCTCCACAATGATCGTCGTGAATAATTAACAGTGGTTCAATAGCATATTGGCATACTATCCAGTCCGATCCAATACTAATTTGTCACTAATAATTGGTAACATGAACTTATGACAATCTTCACTTTAATACTATGACGATTTAGAAAATGATAGTGAGTTAAGGACGACACATTAAAAAAATGATGTCATTGCGAATACCTTTTGTGTCCATAAGCAAAGAAGCATATATTAGTATAGAAGAAGAAACTTATGAGAGAAATAATAATTGAAAAGGTCAACCGACCACGGTATAAGTGTAAGGTTGTGTAGGTATAACTTTTTCCAAATGAGAACAAAATGAAACAGTTCACTCATACAAATACATGTTATCTCTCATATAATGACAACCAACACCAACAATATTCCACCTATATTAAATTCTTAGTCCCTAACAAGAAAGGCATTGGATTACAAAAAGAGAGAAAACGGAAAGTGGGCAACCAATTGATTTTTGTTGGATGATTAAAAGGGCCCCTAAACCATTAAAATATACGGACATGATTCCAGATTATGATTTACCACTATTGCTTTCTTAACAATAGTTTTTTTTTTCTTCCATCTATATTTAGGAGCCGTTTGATCATGAAAATTGTGAGTAATTAAAAAAAAATTATTTTTTTTCATAGTAAAAATTAATATCTTAAAATCAGAGTTGAGTTTGACCATGAATACAAATTGGGTTTTTTTTTCGTGAGTGACTTGGAATGAAAAAAGTGAAACAACTTTTTTGATATTTTTCAAATTCCGAAAAACTTCAGAATTTAACTTGAAGTTTAATTACGAAATTTTCTAAAATTTTATAGCCAAACATGATTTATGTTCAATCCTGAAAAAAAAAAAGTAATAAATATTCATGGCCAAACGACCCTTTAGTTTCTACTTTGAGGCGTCAAGTAAGAATCATAGAAGAAAACACTTCTTACTATGATTTTCTTCATTTCAGAATTTGTACTCGAAACCTTTAATTAAGGTGAAGAGACGATCGTATCATAAGTCACAACTACCGATAGCAATTATAATTGTTTACAACCGATTTGAACATGCAATTATAAGATATTGTTAATAATCAACAACCAGCACATGCAACTAATTCATCTGATATAATTAGTATTCCAAATTCAGAGGAAATTAGAATTTAAGCAAAATTGTTGAACTAGGAGGTTGGGTGAGCTGGTAACAATATAATTGAGTTGGCAAATAAATAGTTTGATTACTTTACAAGCAATAGTGAATAAATAGTCTTCAACCAACATAATCCTCAAATTTATTTGCGGTTTGTTATAAATAATATTTATTATTATGAATGTCTATCTCTACAAGAAAAGTTATGGTTAGTAATTTTGGGACCAAGTCAGTTTTCTATTATAAATAGAGATGTTCCATTAATTATATTTTTATCCCTAAAGAGAAATAAAGTATTCTCTTTTCTTCTCTCTTTTTTCACAATATTCTTGTTCTAGTTTTATTATTTCATAACACGTTATTAACACGATTCTCTCAAGTCACACATTCAAGTGAAGGACTTATGGTATTATTTAATCTAAATAGTCCAGGTAACATGTTCCAAGTAATGTTCTTTTTCTTTGTTTCGATGGACCGATTGCCAGTGACTTTAGCAACTAAGAAACTGATTATACGAGAGCTTTGTTACCAAGCTAATCAATACTTTATAATAACGTGGCAATTTCTCATATATTTGCTGGGTCTCTTTTAACCTCTAGAAAGAAGCATACTTGATTTAAATTATATGGTGAAAACGGTAGATCGAGGTGGCTGCAAGTAAAGTAATCCAAGCCTTCTTGGTTGCACTAATATGTTTGAAGTGGACTATGGACATCTGGGACTATTATCCAGGTAAGTTAATGAATTACAATGATTAATATTTTGTGGCAGTAATATATGGTTAATGATTAGCTATTAATAGTACAGTTCGTTGGATTCGTTTGATCCATGGAAATCTAATTGGTTCTATATTATTTATGCCTCAAATTTGTTCCCGAAGAATAATATTGTTACGAGAGATTATGATAATTTTGTATCCCTTAATGGCTAAGAATGAGAGTTTGTTGGAAATTAGCCTTTGGCGGGAGTTGCGACCGACCAACTTTAACGGCTTAAACACTAGTGTTACGTATGTTGGAGAATCCGGTTCTTCACACATGCATGATGTACTAAGTACGTAGATAACCGTAGGGCCAAGAATCGTCAAATTTCATTGAGAAATGAAAGAGATATTGGTTCACGAAGTAAGGTGTTTGAAGCATGGAAAAGTGTGGTGTGTGATCAATTCTCCCTCATCGGTAGAGGAAGAAAGAATTGTTGTGTATATAAGACTCGAAGTTGGTTTGGGGTTTGGGACCCCAAGGGTATCCCATGTGTTTAAAGGAGGGAAGACCTAGATGTGCTTCGGTTCGAGGAAAGACCACACGCGCGCCGCCGCCCGCCCGTCCGTCCGGTCCGGTTCCGTGTTCACGGGCTGTTTTGATATTATCCTTTTGGGCCGAAAAACTTTGCCTTTTAATGGTTCCTAACACTTGTGAAGTGGGGTATAGCGGGATTTGATCCCTTAAGAATCCAAGACGTTTCCATGGCCAAAACGGACAAAACATTACGAAGAAGAGAGTAAAGGAATTTGTTGTGTTGGTATCATTGTCTTGGCTTACACTAAACACCAAGACATCACGTTCACCGCGCATGACCATGTGAATTCTTTCGGGATTGTTGGAAATTAGCATTTGGCGGAGTTGCGACCGACCAACTTTATGTACACATGCATGATGTACTAAGTACGTAGATAACTTTGGTTCACGAAGGTCCCCAATTCTCCCTCATCGAAGTTTCAAGATGTCCCTCCGACAATCCTTTTGATGTACAGTTTGATCCCGAAGTTTGGTCCCCGAAATTTTTCGGTTTGGTCCCCGAAAGATGTACGGTTTGGTCCCCGAAATTTTTCGTATTTTGACGGTCCGGTAACAGAAACGTCCAAAGACTCAATTCAGCCATTTATTTTGGCTGAATTACACCTCCTATAATGGCCAATCCGTTGGCAATTTTCTCCATTTATGTGGTGGCTTTACTACCTCCATAATGGTCATTATTTGGCCAATAATGGTCATTATGGAGGCAACAAACAAATCCCTCTTCCTCCTATATAAACACCCCTTACACCATTGTTGAGGCACACTTGATATACACGAAAATACACAAAGCAGAGAGCAAAGCAGTTTCTTCCTAATCTTCCAAGCATCATTTCGTTATTCAATATTCTTCACGGTAGCTTTTGAGTTTCCTTTGCTCAATAGTTCCATTGCTGTTTTATCTTGGGAGACGAATTGTCCAGGACGTATAAAGGATACATACGGGGCAATATTGTCTTAAGGACAGAGTGCCACACTCGACTCAAAGAAAAACAACTTTTCGCTTTTCTTGATCAACAAAATAGTAATTTCAGTTTGTTGTTATATTGTAATTTTCAGTTTTAGAGTTGAATTATAATTTCAATTCTTACATAAGCAGTTACTTGTAATTTTCGTTTCCTGCAAATCCTTGTAAACACCAACAGAGTTTGCAAGAAATATAAGATCACCAGAAGTGATTTCTTAAATCTCGATATGATTAAATTTATTTATGTCTATGATCACCGAAAGTGGTAATAATTTATAGGTCTAATTGTGGTTACAACTGAAGATATAATTTATAGACCTCGATTTGCTCCTGAAGTAGCAATAACTTAATAGAGGTTCTAAGCCATCACAATTTAATATGCTTAATGCACGATTAGATAATTATATTTTATTCTAAAAGAATGAAACTTTTGATAAATCTTTCAAATACAGATCAATTCCCTGAAGTGGATGTGAGAGCATGTAGTAAAGCTTATAACTACGGACGTGCATTTAGTTGTGAAGCTATAACAACTCATCTCCAGAAGAGATAAAATAATTGAAAAAAATATTTTAAATATTTAATATTCTATTCCCAAAGTAATAAACTCATAAATCTGCTCCTGAAATAGCAAATCCTAAAATCTGCTCCCGAAGTAGCAAAATTTGAACTCTACTCTCGAAGTAGTAGAAGTTTGAATTCTATTCTTGAAGTAGTAAAACTTTGAGTTTTACTCCAAAAGTGGTAACTCTGAAATCTATTTCAGAAGTATCAAAACTTTAAAATTTACTCACAAAGTGGTAGAATTTTAAAATTTACTCACAAAGTAGTAGAATTTTAAAATTTAATGTTTACTTTTTGTCATTTATAAATATAAGAATGTCTTTAAATATTCACTTGGTTGAATTTTTTTCTGTCATGACACCATCGATGTTAGAGTAATATTTGATAGTACAAAGCTAATTAATTGCTTCAGAAGAGCTACCTATTTATCTAGAAGATCATGACACTGGTAGTGTCCAAATAATATGTGATTATGGAGAATAAATTAAAGGTTCCTGAAGAGCTTAATTACCACTCCATTATGTAATTCGTTTTAGATTGTCATATACGAAGTTGGGTTACCGAAACACAAGTTGTAGTAAATCCGAAATTTACTAAAGTAAATGACTAGCATATTGAAGCTATAAATGATTGGAGGATTAAATGTCTTCAAAATCATACCCTTTTTATTCTCCAAATTGCACTACATATATATAAGCATGATGAAATCATATGACATGGTAAATCATAAGTTTATTGATACAAAAAGGAAATTAGATAACGATAATCAGAAATTTACTAAAATAAATAGCACATATCACGGTATGTGAAGTTTATTAGTATAGATTATTTTATCAGTTTGACATGACCATTTTGGCCATCCTAATTTAAATATGTTGTGCTAATTGAGTTTTCAACATATATTGAAGAACTAGAAGATTCTTCAAGAATTTATTTGTGTTGTTTGTTCTCATGATAAGTTGATTATACTAGATAATATTGGGATTGAATTTCCTAAAATCTGGAGAGAGAAAAAAGGGTGAATATGGGTCCGTTCACCTATTATGTGATAGCTTAAATAGATGCATCATGAGATGGTCACATGTGCGTTTATTATCAGCCTTCAATTTGACATATGCAAAGTTGTTTGCTCAAAATAATTGAGATGAGAGCACAATTTTCAAATTATGTAATCAAGACAATTCATTTTGATAATGCTGGTTCATATCCAAACTGGTTTAACTTTGAACGCATCCAATAAATAGCTAAACCAGTTTTATGAGAACAAGATTTCATGCGTTGGTCTAAATATATGATATATTGCATACATCAGAACTTGTATGCTCAAACCAATAAATTATGATAAATTCTCCCTTACAATTGGTTCATGGTTAGGAATCAAATATTTCCATCTAACATTTTTTATGTGTGGTATATAATTAAGTAATCTGCCATGATGCACAAAAGATGAATTCTTTCAAAGAAGATGGGATATAAGTTAGTTTCTCTGACATAAGGGAGAGAGAATAAGCAGCTAGAAAATATATTGTGAATTATCATTAGTACAATCCTCATTCAACGATAATTCAAGTTAAATGCAATAAGCATTTGATAACCTAAAACTAATTTCATATTTCGGCTGAAAAATGCTCCTGCTAATTAATGTCCCTAAAGGATAAAGTTTACAATATGCATGAAGCATGGTAAATCAATCGGTTTCAAAAAGAATAATCCTTGAAAAAAAGAGGAGCAAATGATCATAACAAGGAGGCAATGTGCTCTTGAAGAGCATATGACATTACACTTTAAAACCTTATGAGAGGTTTAGGTACCTAAAATAATGAAAGTGATGAGACCTCAATAAATTATTTCACATTGCAAACCGATACAAATGATATATCGTCGATGATATCTTTGGTACAATATAGCGCAATATTGTAAAAGATTATGAAGATCTGAATTCTACGTCTATAAACCATGCTAACATAGATATTATTACCAAGTAAAATGACGCATTCTGGTAAGCTTCAAACTTATTGTATCTGCAGTCCAGACATCAGAAAATGTTATGCATTTAAATACGAATGAATATTGTCACATGACAAAATTTATGTGAAATTCTTGAAGAATTTCAAATGCCTGACGCTTATACAAGTTTTAAAAATTTATTCATAATTCTTATTTGAATTAAGTTAAGCAGGTTGAACACAATTTGATCACCTTAATGACTATTCACTGACTAAGGGTACAAATGACTCTATTTATCCTTATGTATTTATGAAAATCAGAATTTGTTATATTGTTGTGCAAGTTGATAACTTGTATATTATTGAAAACTCTTGAAGAATTTTCAAAAGCAATAGATTATCTGCCGAAAGAAGTTGAATTGAGGAACTTGCAGAATTATTTGGTCCCAAAGTGTCATATCTTTATGCAATTGATGTATTTATATATTTAGTCATTCCTATGTGGGATTACAATGATAATATTCTACATGACAGTCAAATCATATAAAGATGACATTTGTTTATAAAGAAAGTCATGAATGCACTTGAAGTGATTTAAACAATATTATATGTCGATGAACCTCTATCCTAAGACTGAAGAGGCAGCAACATACATAGCCCAACTAAAGGGAGAATTCCTAAAAGGAAATAGAAAAAAAAATATTTCACCAAAGTTGTTCTTTACCCCCACGATCTACAAAACAATGATGATATCAACGTGCAATAGATTCGTTCAAGTGAAATATATGGTTGATTTGTTCACCAAGTCTCTATCAAATGCAACTTTCGAGAAGATGGTGCACAAGGTTGGATTGCGAGATTCAAGTTCTAGATTGATGTTCTCATCAGGGAGAGTTAATACGTGTTGTATTCTTTTTCCCTTACAAGGTTTTGTCCCACAGTGTTTTACTTGCAAGTTTTTAATGAGGCAGTCAAAATGATGTATTATTATAAATGTGTACTCTTTTTGCTTCACTAGATTTTTTCTAGTAAGGTTTTAACGAGGCACATTATCTACCAAATAGACATTCAAGAGGGAGTATTATAAATAATATTTATTATTATGAATGTCTATCTCTATAAGGAAAGTTAGGGTTAGTAACTTTGGGACCAAATCATTTTTCTATTATAAATAGAGATGTTCCCTTTATTGTATTTTTATCCATAAAGAGAAATAAAGTATTCTCATCTCTTTTCTATTTTTCCACAATATTTTGATTCTAGTTTTATTATTTCATAACATTGTTTTCCTATTTTGAAATATCTACACATTTCAATGAAATCTTTACCAAGTTGAATTTAGGAGATAAATAACATACAGAGGTTCCAGAAAAGATTAGACATTAAATTAACAAAATTCAATGTGGGGAGATTTCTTTTTCCTTTTCTTGCAAAAGGACTACTTATGGAGCAGTACTATATAAGTATATATAGTAAGGATTACTACAAGATTTGATCTACGTATTTCATTTGACATATTTTCAAAAACTAACAGAAGGGGAGGTACTACGTAGAACAAAATGTTCTATAATTCTTTCATTCTGTTTTCTTCCTTGGCCAAACCATCAAAAAAATTGTTGGCCCTCTATAGATATGTTCCAATTTAATTACAAGTAACAATCATCAACAACGTTAGTGTATATTTGTTTCTATTTAGCATATTTATCAAGAATTTTTTTTTTTAGCATGGATATCACTCAATATAGTTTATATATCGCGATTTCGAGGCTTGTTCGATGGGCTTAAATTCAGCATTTGTAGAATGTGGTATCAGAATTATAATATACCAGACAGTGCCTAGTTTTCATTTTCTTCAAAATTTAGCCCCCAATATTCTATTGTATACAGTCTGCATAACTAATTTTCAATCATAAAGTCAAGCCTTAAGCTCAATTAACGAATAACGATTTTTAAAAAGCTAAGAATTATTATAATAAGAGAATAGAAATGGAAACGGAAGAAAAATCCATATAAAAGAGATCTCCAATTACATTTCCTTTGAATACCTCAAATATTTTTTAAACTTACAAGGTCAATGAACCTTTTAAAATTCGAATTTGGATCGTATAATTTCGCTCCAATGATCACACACTTTTTAATAGTGGTTCTTTAACTGCATTTAGATTGTGCAACCTTTAAGAATTATTCCGTAACTAATAAAAAATCAATCTATTTTTTTTCCTTCAATTATACATAACATGATGAACTCAAGATGGAATAACAATTTGAATCCACTAAAACTCAAAGATACATCAACAATAAGCTTATAACGAATGGTAGAAGAATAAAATTTCAAACTATTCCCTTCGTCCAGTAGTTTGACTAATTTCCAAACATAATGTACTTAATAAAATAAAAAGTTTCAAGTGAAAATGGATAACTTTGTTTTATCATAAATATCCTTTTACTGACAAAAGAAATAAAATATGTTCAAGCTCAATCTCCAATATTCTAAAAGAGAAAAAAGAAAAAGCAAAGAAGAGAGATCATGAGTGTCTCATATTTCCACATTAATCATTATTTTAACTTAAATTATAATGTAATTAATTTTTAAAAGTTAATTATCAAATTAATTGACTAATTGAAAGCGTTGAAAAAGTCTAAGTGAATTTTTCCAAACAAAATCCAAAGCCATGTGCTCTCAGGTTTAGTGGCGTGAAAGAATAAAGTCCTCCGGGGCATAGTCGATGTGCAAAAGCCCCAGAAAGCGCTATAAGACGCTTCTGGCGTGGACAACATGTGGGTTCGATTCCCCACAAGACGAAGAAACTTTGCATGTTGGGGAATTTGACCTTGTCTCATTGATCAGGTTATGTACGCTCCCGGAAAAAGCGGCCACCGGAGCATATCCCGCGATTTACCGTAATAGTGTTGAAGGACCGTGCTATTACCTCTCCAGGACGTCGAGTAATAAGAAGTAGTCGGTAAGCAACCTTATATTATCAAAAAAAAAAAAAAAAAAAAAAACGAATTTGACAGAATCTTTTCTTAATCGAATAAATACGTCACATTAAATGTTTTTTATTCCTACATGACAGTCCATGTAACCTTTGTGCACTTGAGCATCTCATTCTGACACATCAATATCTGATGGCTTATTAGTCTTTCTTTAATAATTTAAATCTTATTCTTCTAGTACTTCTAAATATAGGATTTACTTTTGTGATTCATAGGATTTTTAAACTGTTTTCATGCTCTTAAGTGGAAGTGTTTTGAATAGCTTATTTTTGCTTTTTTATGTTGGCAAGATAAGTTAAACTAAACTTTTATTTCTTTCTTTCGAGATTTTTTTATTATAATCAATTATATTTATAGACATTTCATGCAGAAATAGGTACATGTTGAAACATATATATGGTCTTTTCATTTTCACAAACATATTTTCAGATCTTTTATACTTTCTAAAATTATTTGTCAAAAAAAAAATGGAATCGTGAGAAACCTTGAGAAAAACACAATTATCTAGGAATGCGCATTCAGTATGTTTTAAAGTTCGATTTCGTAATTTGTCAATTGATAATTATAAAATAAATATTGAACTTCGAAAGTCAGTTCTATATTAATTAAATTTTCGTACGATTAAGTTTGATAATTCTATTTTCGATGATTTATGCGTAAGATAGCTCAGAAATTTAATCATTTTATTTTGTTTGGTGCAGTGAAATAAAATGAACAATAAGGAGAAAAGACCAACGAGTATTTCCCTTCCATCTTAAAGCCATAGCTACTGATGAATCTCTTTCTCTCTCTGAACAAGACAAAGAAAATTTAGTAAAAGCTCTGCTACTGTAACGTTGTCAGATTAGGTTTTTTTTATTAAATATAATTTATGCAAATACATATAACACATATGTATAAACGTTTTCTTTTGATAACATGATTTCAGATGATAAATTCTTTACATATTTAAGGTGAAAGACCAGACCACACCCTCTGGTACGGAAGCTTCACTTCTTCTTTTTTGAATTTAATTTCTTCATAATTTCATTCCCTTTTTGTATGTATTATTACTGTAGTACTTGTTTTTTGTGATAATGAAAGGTCTTGAATTAGGTAGCTCAGTGGGGTTTCTTTGTTTGACTTTTCTGAGTTAGATAGAGTTGTACAAGACAGAATTGTTCTATTTATCTCCCCTTTTGAGTTTGAAGGGTATTTCTCACTTACTCTTTGTGTTTTGTGGATCTAGTGATAATGGGTATTTCTTGAATTTTGGTACAGGAGCTTTGAACTTTTGTAAAGATCAGAGCTTTTAAGGAGATTGATCTTGTTTCAACTGAGATTTTAAGGTCTTTTTGGGTGATTACTGATGGGTTCTTGTTAGGTTGTTGGATTGTAAAGTTGAGGTTTTGTCAAGCAAAGTTGTGGAATTTGATTGGATTCTGTTAAAAAAATTTTGTCTTTAAAGGAGTAGAATTGCCCAAAATATTTGTGGGTATAATACTTCTGGGAATCTTTGAAAATGGAAGGACAAATGGTTGATGGTGATGGGTTGTTGTTGATGAATATAGAAAATGAAGTGAAATTAGAAGAAGATGAAGAAGATTTTTGTAGCTGTTGTGAAGATGAAGAGGAGTTGGAAGATCGGGAGGAAGAAGAGGATAACGAGGACGAGAAGGAATCAGAAAGGGAAAGTTGTGAAGTAGATCTTGATGAACATTCTGTAAAGTTATTTTTTAAGGGGATTTCTATAGCTGGTCCTGGAGACTCTGGTTGCAGGATATCTGGAATTGGAGTGGTTATGGAGAGGGCAGAAAGTGCTCCTCTTATTCAAATCCAGAAAAAGCTTGATTTTTATGTGGAAGAATTTGTGGCTGATTATTTGGCTTTGATGGATGGATTGCTGGAAGCTGTGAAGAACAAGATTAGAAAAGTTTATGCCTTTACTGACTCTGAGATATTATACCAGCAGGTTAGAAGTCTGTTCTCTGCAAGATATGTGTATCTCGATGTTCGCATTTTCAGTTCTTGCTGCATTCTATCTTCAGTGGGTTGAATCTTTACCTTAATGCAATTGCTTTCACTTTTGCAACTGAAGTGTTAGTAGATGAACAACTTCCCCTCTTTGCCGCCTTCCACCTGCTAAAGAATATAATTTCATATTCATGACATTTTTACATCTTTGATCATCCCCCTCCCCAAATCCAAAAGAAAAAGAAAAAAAAAAACAATTCCAGGTTAAAGCTTCAGGCTTTTGCAAATATTCTTTATTGAATTTGTCGACAATGAATGTAAATTTCAGGCTTTCTTGGTTTCTTTACCAAAAAAAGTTTAGATGCTGACCCTAATTTATTTTTATTTGATAAGCCAGAAGTTTTATTGATAATACACCACGATGGTGTCCCTTTACAAAGTAGACGTTGAGTCTGATCTTGATGCTCGATTTTTGTACAACAATAGGGTATTTTCCTACATGAAAAACAGAGTTATCTAACTAATTTTTTCCTTTCTTTTGTAAAATCTTGTTGATAACTTGATTACGTATCTGGATGTGACTGTAATAAGTGCTTCATTGATTTCACTTGCAGTAGATTTGCTCCACGGTAGTAGCGTTTGTTAAATTTTACGTTGTCTTGATTAATTTCTTATTTACGTTGTTTGATGGTAAATAATTTGATCAGATTATGCATGAAGAGAGCCTTGATAATCCGCTTCTCATGGCATTGCGGCAGAGGATCCTGGATCATGCTAATGATCTGGAGGCTTTTGTTCTTAAACTTGTCCCAAACACTGGTCTGGCAAAGGCGTTGGACTTGGCCAAAGTAGCAATAGGGGTTGTCTCTTCCCATGTCGAAGGAGATGAATCAACCGAAAATTGTCCAATATGCTGCGAGGATAGACTTTTAATGATGATGACCACATTGAAGTGTACCCACAAGTTCTGTTCTCACTGTATGAAAACTTATATTGAGGGTAAAGTCCAATCTGGTCAAGTCCCCATTATGTGCCCTCAGCTAAAATGCAAGTACTTAATCTCTGCCGCTGAATGTATATCTTTTCTCCCACTTAATTCCTATGGATCTTTAGTGAGAGCTCTTGAAGAAGCAAATGCTCTCAACTCAGACAAACTTTACTGCCCGTATCCAAATTGTTCTGTTCTTCTGGATCCTCATGAATGTATGTCAACTCGGGCTAGTTCATCAAGCCAGTCAGAGAATAGTTGTGTGGATTGTCCAGTTTGTCAGAGGTTCATGTGTGTGGATTGTAGGGTCCCATGGCATTTTTCAATGACATGTGAAAATTACCAAAATCTCCCTTTGGAGGAGAGGGATGCTGGTGACATAACTTTGCATCGCCTGGCACAAAATAAAAGATGGAGGCGCTGTTCACAATGCAGGAGGATGATTGAGCTCGCACATGGATGCTATCATATGACATGCTGGTAATATATTTGGTTCCTTCATACTTTTTTATGCAAGATTCAGGGTCCTATATAGGCTTTTGAATCAGTGAGAATAATGAATTGATATTCTGAATTTGTTAGCTACATTTTTATTTTTCGTATCATCTACTGGTAGATCCATATCTGATTAATTTTTCCTGAAAACTGATGTTGAGATTTTGGAACATAAGCTGTAAGTGCCAAATACTCAGTCACAAAAGCACTTTTAAACTCAGGAGCTTGGCAACCAAAAGATTCTTCTAAGTACTTGGAAATGAAGTGTTGGTTCTCTAGGAATGATCTATATCTGATACAAAGAGAACTATTTTTTCACTTTATATTCATTCTCGTCTTGCATGAGAACCATCAGGGAGGATTAGCTATTTTCTTTAGCACTATCAGAACTAAGCTTTTTTAACACTTCATTTAGGTAAGTTTTTTTAACACAGATATTTTACCTTGGTCCAGATCCCACTTGTGGGAACATAATGGTTATGTTGTTGTATTTACCTTGGTAAGGCTTAATCTTGCATTTTCTCTGCACCTCATCCAACTGCCTGCCTAATGTAAAGCGTTTGAAAATCAAAGTTACTATAGAGAGATTCTGGAATTAGATGTCTTGTATTGCTGGTAGTGCTAGTTGATTTACTGGTTTATCACCTCCTTAATGGAAAACCTACCCAATCTAGAATATAGTTGGAGATATATGTTTACTCACTGGTGTTATTTTCCCATACATTTTCAACTATGAAAACTTATTCTTCAATAGCATAGTATGATATTGAATCTTTAGTTGACTTATTGGAAAAATGTGTACATATATTCACACTTATAGTCAATCATGATTTTAGGAAACACTCCTTAAGCTGGTCTGAAATAGCTGAAGGCAGAGATTAGTGCCTGAGTACACTGGGTGAGAAGCTTGGAGTTTGAAGTACAAGATGTCCTTCTCTGTGCATTATAGTCAATCATGATTTTAGGAAACACTCCCTAAGCTTATTATCTGGCGATCAACTTTTGGGCTTTGGTAGGCTTCTGACGGTTATTTGCACCAAAAAAAGCAGGAAGCTTCTAGTCAACAAGTGTCCTTAGTAGTTTCGATCTAGGTGTTGTCTATTATTGTTACTTTGATAATATATTATATATACACATACACACACAAAACTTGCATTTGTTAAGCATATGAACAAGGATTCCACTATTGAAAGAAGGGATTTTGAATGGATTGTCTGGCTGCGAGTGTTGTCAGTGGCTGCTGTTATTAAGGAAACCCTCAAGGATCAATTGACCAAACTTGGTGGAAAGGTCATCTTAGGGCAAGACTATCTTTTGTAATTTTTAGTGTCGGATTACATCTATGCTCGTGTCATCATCAGTTAATGATAAGCTTTTAGTGTATCCTTAAACTTTAGTAGTTAAAGCTGAAGTCCTATAACAGTTGGCAATATAATTGCCACTTTAGTAGTTTATGATCAATGTTTTTAATTTTTCATAAAGAAAAAAAAGCTACATTAGTCTCAAAGCTTGAGCAGTGATCCAATTCTTTGAAAATTTGTTCTGTGTCTTAGAGTCAATAGTTTCTAGTCATCAAGTGTTTTTCTGGGTTTCGAGTATTCTGTCTTGTTTATATATGAGTCTGATTTGTGCTGTATTTGTCCCTTCCCAAACTGTTGGAGCTCTCGAACACTCTTCAAATCCTCTTGCTGCCTCTTACACTACTACTACTGATACTACTGCTTCTTTCTCCTTTATCTACTGCTCACACTAGAGCTAGGCAGGCTTTTTTATTTCTTTTTTGGCGAAATGGCTTGGCAGACCCCTGTACTTGTCCGGGCTTGTCATGCCGGTGTTCGTACTTACGAGTTTGCCAATCAGACCCCTCTATCCTTAAAAAGTGAGCATTTTAAACACTTTTTAGGTCAGCTCATCCTATGTGTAATAAGGAATACTTGCACGTCATTTTAAGATGCCACATGGAAATTCCAAATTAAAAAAAGAAAAAGGAATAGCAATACCCATATGTACAATACCTAATACCATAAGTACAACCATTTTCTAGCAATAGCAAAAAAATTCTCTCAAGTTATCTTCATCTTCTTCCTCTACTCTCTTACTCCTACAACAACACTCTCCAATGGCGGACCCAAAAGAAACTAACTTAAACAATTCCAAAAATCACAAAAATCAAAATTGTGACTTTTTCCTTCTCTCTTCTTCTTCTCCACCCACATAGGAAATTAAATTAAACCCCACCGCACTCAACCTCACAGGCTCTTTGCCGGAAAATAATTCCAACAACAAAACTCTGAATCCGTACATATCGGACTTCTTTGTCGCAACTCTTGTCAGAAAGAAGTGTGTGTGGGGTGGGTGGGGGGACAATGATTTATGCTGGGAATTAAGAAGAAGAAGAAGAAGCAGATCTGTAGATGGGGAATGGGGTTGGAGCATTTTTTTTCTTTTATTTTCATTGTGCTCTTTTTTGCGAAGAGGGGATGATGTGGGCGGGTGCGGGAAGATGAAGGAGAACATGAGGGGTGGGGGTGGGGTGGGAAGCCGATGCGAAAGGGCAGGGGAGGGATGAAGAAGCTAAACATATTTTTTCTTAATTTTTTTTTCCCTTTTTAAAATATTTATTTTTTAATTAAAATTATCACATTCACGCTCTTAATACTCGTGTATCTCACGTATTTTGTCCAACTCAACACGATTAATGCCACATAGGATGAGCGGGCCTAAAAAGTGTTTAAAATGCTCACTTGTTAAGGGTGGAGGGGTCTGGTTGGCAAACCCGGACAAGTACAGGGGTCTGCCAAGCAATTTCGCCTTCTGTTTTTAATAAGTAACCAAGCAGGCTAAATATGTAGTAGGTTTAAAGTTAGCGATTTTAAATATTTAATGAGATATAAAGTGGGCAGGGAGTTGACTGAAACAAAAGAATAGGTACTTATATCAGAAAATTGGGGTAGAACAGCAGTAGGTGTATAACAGTATAAGAGCAGGGTACATGCAGATTAAAGAAACTACAAGCTACAACGAAACCCACTGAACATAGATTTTGAAAACTGATTCATGTCGTGCCAAAAGAACTTTGTAAAGTGAATTGGGTGGTAGTTTGAGGACCAAACTAATAACTTGGCGAGTAAATATTATGTTGAAGTAACTTGGGCTCTAACAGTTGGTGCTTTTGGAAGCTGGGGATAGTCGGTGCTTGAAGGAGAGAACAGTTGAATCATAGCTGATACCTTATTCATTCATAATTGATTTTACTTGACCTATTCATGACGTTTTCAGCAGCACTAAATTGGAAAGACACATTGTTTTATATAGTTGGGAAAGTTAAGTTCAAAACCCTGATGGTCTATAATGATGGTTCTCGATGAAGCTAGAGCTGTTCAGTCAAGCAGTAATTCTTAAGAAAAATCAACCGTCAATGACTTCTAGAGATCTTTCTTTCTGGTTGCACATTTGTGAGTGTTTGAATTCATTAGTAAGGCTGTCTGTTATGGTTGCAGACAAAGAAGCATCCCGATAGGATAATCTATCTGAGAATCAGATGAATGTCTTCAGGAATGTAATTGAAGATCTGTGCCCAAATGCATATGCTGCCCTTTTATGTCTTTTAAAACTTGTTCAGTATATATTCTGCTGAAATGGAAGTTGGTGGATCGATGATTTTAAGTATTGACAGCTTTTGTGCTTGTATTAAAAACTGGCAGGTGTGGGCATCAATTCTGTTATTCTTGTGGTGCGGAATACAGGGACGGCCAACAGACATGTCAATGTGCATTCTGGGATGAGGATTACACTCAAGATTTGGTAACTCAACCGACACAGCAGTTTGAGCAATGGACGTGGGACTCATTTGAGTCGCTGCCTATGATGATGGATGTATATTCAGATGAAGAGAGATCTCAGCTGGCTTTGATCCAGAGATTTCTCGCTGGTGGATTCAGTCTCACAGATCACCAAGCTTACCAATCCCCACCACGTTGTACAGACTCTTATGCCGATGCCATGAAGGATCTCCATCAGCTTCCATGGCTCGAACGATTTGTGGCTGTGATCAGTGACAATTACTATGAAGACCATATTCAGTGAAGTATAGAAAGATTTGAAGCCATTTAGCATTTGTAAAACACATTCACATGGGAGATAAATGAGTATCTCACTCTCAAGACTCCTTGATAGTGTAAGCAAATAGGCCACTTCATAATGTCCTTTTTCATTTACTTCATGCTAAAAGAGATGTTGGGCCGTTTCCCAAATTGTATGATGTATTGGAAGTTAGAGGAAGCTTTCTCTTCAAAGAGAACTGATGAGCAAAACAGCATAAATTGACACAGATAATTGCATATGGACTGGTGGGTCATTTGCTTGATTGATTCAACCAGTCCCTATTATTTGTGGACGTCGTGTAATTTTAGTACGCGTTAGTATAAAGAACTTTTATATTATCGGTTTAAGTTATACCTACAACATGTTACCCTCCATATCAAGTTTGATGTGGTAATCTGGAAACTGAAATATTAACCTCGTATAATCAACCAAATTACTGGTAGTGTTAAGTTATTCGACACTATTAGCTTTATAAAAGAAAAGAAAGAGCTTTTGACTGTATCACTTACTCTCAATTTTAATTTAGTTGTCTAATCAGGTTAAATGAGATTTCCGTTCAGCTTTTTGATTGATCATATGATTATCCCATGTTGCCTGTTCGCCTGTCATAAAATTTGTGTAGAATTTAGCTAATAATCCCCCCCCCCCTCCCGTCCCCTGTTTATAGCTAAAATATGGTGAATCACCATTGGTGATTTTTCACTCGGTTTTGAACAATTTAGATAGTTTTTTGTTTGACAAATTTACTCCGATGACAGAGTTTAAGTTTCAATAGTAACTGATGAAGAGTATAGTGACAAAATGGAACGCCCTAGAACCTATAGATGAAAAAACACTGAAAAGCCTATATGGATATGGTTAACCTAGTAAAAATATCTGGAAAGTTGAGATACGGAAATCAAAGTGAGACATCAAAATGTACTCAAACTTTTCCAGCCTTACCAGTTTAAGAAGTTTGACATTCATTTATAGTATAAGTTGTTCACATGTCGTAGCTTTTTTGCGTTTTCTACAGTATTTGGCTTGTTATTTATTACCTCTATCGTATACTATATCGTAAGATTGATTTTTGTATAAAAATAAAACGTAAAAAAGTTGTTTTGCTTACCAAAGATATTTGAAGGCATATTTCAAACGGTCTAGAGGTCAATAAGTTCATGTGATAGGAGATCTAAAGAAGAGATCTTAACTTAATACCGTTTATACATCGCATACTTTAGTTTTGCCGCGTTTGTTGTACTATGTTCGTGTAACATACTGTTAGGCAAATGAAATACGATCATTATCAAATCTGATGTGACTACATTACACATTATTCTAACTTGAAAATTGCACAAAAATTAAAGAAGACAAACAAAAGGTAGAAGAAGAGGAAGTTAGCTAAAGCTTAATTATATAGAATTAAGCGAGAATACCAAGTGTTTACCCAAAAAAGTTACAGTTGAATTTGTAAGTATTTTTAAGAATACGTGGATTGATTTGCAATAAAGAGTAAAAAACAATTAACAATAAGTAAACAAATGAAAATAACAAGCAAGAAGATTAGCCTGAAATGTGGTGATCTTGATTGAACTTATCCAATGAATTTGGTCCGATCCTTAGTTGATTTGCTTCAGGTCCGAGCCAATAATGAGAACTAAGAGTTGCAATTGCTATAAATAAATCGTACATGTATGAGTAATGAGAATCAAATGCCCTTACAACATGAAGGTTGGACTTCTTTGATAGCTATCAATACTTGCATTTAAGTCTGAGAATAATTCTCTCATTCAATGCAATTAAATGACAATAACGGTCTCTTAATGAACAAGGAGTAACGGCTGACGTCATATCCAGAACGGGTACGCGCTGAGCTCCTCCAATTCTCCGCTCGGTGCCAATTGGTTCTGCCTCTATCCGGTCTTGCCTTGATACCCAGACTCGTCTCGATGTAACTTTATCCGATATGGAACTTTGCCACCTCCTTTGAACTCCATATCAAAACTTTACCATGCATCGTACCGATTTTCACCGTATACACCAAGCACCAATAATTTTTTTCTCCATCAAGCAACAATAATTTGACTACTGAATAGGGTGAAGAAAAGAAACGTAGGCAAAGCTAGCTCATAACAACCAAGCAATAATTATTGCTAAACTCACCACTAAGATTAATTATAATGGACATAAACATTGTCCCCGCATGGGTGGTAGAGACTAGAGAGAGTAGGAATCGATTTTCTCAAAAATTAAATTGAGAGAAAGTGAAGCTTTTTTGAATGAAAATGTGCAATGATTTTCTTTTCGGTAGTCTAAAGCAAACATTACTCATCTTGCCTCCTACCAATAATTCAAAGTCCATATACTAATTGACTTTTCTTTTTTTCAAATAAATAAAGATCATCATTAATTCCAACTAGGAAAGGAAGTTGGACTCTAGCCAATTAATGTGGAAACAGGCTAAGGGTGAATAATTCCTGGACCAAATAATAAGTATCGATTTTTTTTTTAAAAAAATTAATTTTTATTCGGTTCATATTTTTCGGATATAAAATCAAATCGAACCAATTTTCGCCCACCTAGTAGAAAGTAGAAACCGAAAAAAAGAATGCAATAGCAATGAAGTCAACTTGCCCCCAGAGGCACAGGCGAGTTGGTAAGTGGCAAGGTGATTGAGATATAACCACTCCGACGTCGCGGGTTCGAATCCGTGTGGTGACAGTCTTTGCTGAAATATTGCAAGGTTTGTTGCTGGGTTCGTGTCCCGTTGGTCCTCTCCCTTGAAGGACTGCCACTCACGCATATCCCTCGATTTACATCCCACCTAACCAAGAGGCTTCTGATATAGATGAGAGGTTTCGCCTTCGGGACTTTCCCCTTTACAAAGCAATGAGGTCAACTCTGCAGCTAGAGAAAAATGATGTGACATATTATTCTTTTTAGATTCTGTGCACTGTGCAATCAATCTAAACGGTGATCAACTTACACTCGATTACTTACTTTCCTTTTTATTTTAGGATTTTAATAGTCGAATGGTTTTTTAAAAAAAGTTAGGAATATTTTATAAAATATATACTTCCTTATAGAATGTTTTTTTTCTTTGGCTTAATAGCTTAAAATCTATAAGGAAAATAACATAGTATTTCATATTACTCCCATTAATTTTACTATAATTAGTGATGTATTCTTCTATTAATTAAATGCAATGAATGAAGAGTAAATTCTCTAAAAGATCACCCATGTATTGAAAATTACTTACCAATATCACTTATTTCTTTTAGGATTAGAATATCACTCAATTATTACTATTTTCCCCAAAATATACTAAACACATAAAACTCACTCTCCTACTTGACATGCCATATCATAAATAATTCATTTTTAAACAAAAAAATATTTAACTCATCTAATCCATTTAACTAAACTCAATCGAAATTCATTTATCCACCCAACCCATGTCTTATATCCCTTTAACCCGATTCTATCCAAATTTGCCCATGTAGTATGATTTTACGGCGAATACCTTGGTCTGACCGCCTTCACACCATCCTATCCTCTCTTTACGTCTATTTTTTCCTGTAAGTTGGTCGAACTTCTAGACTTCCTTTCACTGACAATTCTGGAGAACTTATCAAAAAACATATATTTACATTATCTTAATGAAAAAAAAAGAATCCTCGATAGCTTTCTATAATTTTATGTTCCCCTCCACAAATATACCACTTATCTTTTGTGTTCACGGCTAATATTCAGCTGCATTTGCATACTTTTGGTAATTGGCTTGGCTTCGGGATAAATTATTCTGATATTAATATTATTATTTAATCTATTTATTTATTGGGGAAACATATCGCTAGATCCCTAAAACATTTTTGAAGCTTTATTTTAGTGGAATAAAGAGATAAAACAATTAAACATCTTATTTACTATACTAAAAATATTTTAAAAGATTAAAAGATTGTTAAAAATGAAACAGTTTAGGGCCAGGAAAGAAGAGATGGATCATGAGTGCAAATTGGATAGCATAGAAGTGCTTAGATATCTTAAATGGGTATAAGATATGGATTGGTTGGTTAAATGGATTTGAGTTGGATTTAGTTAAATGAATTGGATGAGTTAAATAAAAATAATTTAAAAATAGAATTATATATGATATGACATGCCAACCAGGGGAGAAAGTGGATTTTATGTGTTTGGTATATTTTAAGAAAAATAGTAATAGTTGAGTGATATTAAAGTCGTAAAAGAAACAAAAGTGATATTAGTGGACAATTTTTAATATATGGTGACCTTTTAGGGAATTTACTCAATGAATGATACAATGAGTTCTCTCTATGAACTTGTACACTCATCTCGACTATTTCTAAACTGAGAACATGGATCTACCTCTTCATTTAAAGAATAAAAAATAAAAATCCAACTTGTTATATGAGAACAAAGGAAATCATAGAAGTTTTGAACAAAAGGGAGAACCACACGATCCGATCAGCAGAATGGTAATATTTGATAGTCAAATGATTTGCAACCAAAGATTCGTAATCTAATACACAGCAGTTACTAATAGCAGGACAACAAAAGAAGGCAACCAAAGATTCGTAACTGCTATTAAAAGATTTGAGACTGAAATAATCAAAAGAATCCAAAATCTGCACCATAAATAATTGGCAAAAACATAAAACAGATGCAATTGGAGCTAAAACTTGGGACTCACTTGAATATACTGTTGCCATCTAAGTTAATGTAGTCAGTATGTGAATAACAGAGACAAATAACAATTTTATGCTATGTTAATATTGCATAGCTAAATCGACCTTGTCAATGAACAGACCAATCATTTGAGGCGCCAATAAAGTGGCCATGCTCGAAAAGTACAACCGCACGACACATGATGTTTTATTGATTTCCTATGTTACGCACATGAAAAATTAAGTCACCTAAATGTCTTAGTACAAAAAGGCAACTAAAAGATCGACTAAAAAGAAAAGCATATGTAAAGGAATTTAGCCTCACAACAATGTAAACTAGCCTGTTTCAAATTTTACACAAAGGTCGAATTCCTCGACACGATGTTACCAAAGTCCACTGACCAAATAAACATATACTATATATATACTAGTTTTTGAAAGATACCGGATATATAAAATCCTTATTCCAAAATAAAAATCATGAAAGAAGAAGACAGAGTCCTCTACAAGACTAGTAATGGATATGTTGGAAGTACTTGCATGGTTCATTACAGAACAGTTGAAACTGACAAAATATCAATCAATGTTCTTCACAAATTACTGGAGACTCAAGCAAGTAATTAAGCACTAAGGCATAAAATGCCAAATTGTTATTCTTTGTTCTTTTGTTCAGTATGAGAAACAAAAGCCTATATCATTCAAAACTTCCATCAAAAGTGTATGTTCTATTAACAATTTACTGTAACATATCAACAAAAAATGAATGCAAAAATCTGAGATATATAATTACACAAATGCAAAGTATACCTACTCTTCACAATCCCCAGAAAGCCGTTTCAGAATTTGTATAACTTATCTCTTTAACCAGAAAAAACTCATACCACAACATCGGTTCCCCAAGGACAATGAAACTTCAAAGAAGAATCGAAGCCAGTCATCTGCATCCTTATCCATGTATCCAATGCTGACAAAAAATTAAGTAATATAAGCCTTGAAACCCATCATCAGCAAGAAATGTGATTAGTACCATAGCTAATTGCCGTCAAGCTAGTGTCGGACATATTTGTTACCCATGGATGAGGGCTATTCCCCACACCTCTTATATTATATGCATAAGAAGGCCATCTAACATCCGAACCACACAACTCAGTTTCACCCATTTTAATCATCTTTTGGCTTCTGTCAAGATCAACAAGGCTTGAAAATGTTGAAAAACTGTTCCCTACGAAGACATCAGATCTTAAGCAGACTTCATAGTCAATAGCAGATTGAAATAGATACGGCTGCCTCTTGTAAATTCCAAAAACACCTAGTTTTTTCTTCTCGAAAGGAAGCAAGCCGTCCTTCCAACCATTCAAGACGGTATCATCTTCAAGAAGTGTATCTGCGACCAAGATAAACTACTACAGGGGTTTTAAGACCCTCGATGTTTCCCACTCTAGCCATAATCTCCTCTTACTACTACAATATTCACTAATGTTTAATCTTTGGTCCAGCTTCTTACAGTGAATCATCCAATCCTTTTCTATTCTCATGTGCACAGCTACATAGTGAACTGGTTGTGTTAAAGAGCTCGACGTTGGAACCTTACTTCTCACCTCCATTCCTATGTCTCTAATTTTGGAGACGACTTTATCTGCTTCTCTCGATATCTCCTCAACTAAAGCTAAGCGTTCGAAAGCCTTTGCATAGTCTTTAGCCGGCCAATGATCAGTGCCATAAAAATGGGTTCTTCCTTACTATCCGAACAATCTCACGTGAGTCATATGGACGCTTACTAAATTGATTCAACTGCTCCAAATCTTTTTCCAATGTCCACCTTCTTCCACTGCCTTTTTGAAGTTTGATAACATCAGTTTGATTTGACACATCTGAATAACGACTCAATTGGACAAACCCTTTACAAAGGGAATTAAATCTTTCAAATTGAAAGACCTTATCGAAGGAAATAGGCTTCAAAAGTTCAACTTCTTTATAAAACAACGAAGCACTCAATTTAGGCATTAGCAGTGTTCGATTGAGCATTCGTGCAGTAAAACAAGCTCGAGCAAAAGCAATCTTCTGATTATTCAATCCCCACACAATCTGAGGAACTTCAAGAAACTTCTGTTTTACGGGCTGATTCGATGGGAACGAACGGTTATTGATAAAGACAAAGGTGTTCTGTTGAATGACCCCACAAAGTCCAGAGAATGTTGGAAGCAAAACAGTTCCAATGAACAAAGCAATGACAACCAACACCACACATTTTGCAGCAAAGAAATTCAAATGGACTCCAAAGAATCTCAATTGCTTACAATTTGATAAGTCCATTTGAGGTTCAATCCAATTAAGTTGAGGTACAAATCATCCCAACAATACTCAATGAAACAACACAAACCCATAATAGTTCAATCTTCAACTCAAGTCATAGAATTCAGACCTTATTAGCCTCTTTTCTGAGCAAACAACAACAAGAAAAAAAAAAGACAAGAAAAAGGGAAGGGAAATCATAATATTTCCTACTGCATGTGGAAACCACTTCTAAAGCAAAACGAAATGAAAGAAACCACTTACCTCAATTGAGCCTTTAATTCTGAAAACAGAACTGTCTCAACCAATACAATATTCAATTCCTGAAAGAAACAGAATTATCTTGGTCCAGACAGATTTAAGTATCTGGAAAGTTGAGAAAAAACTATTAAAGAGGAAATGGGGATCTTAAGCATGTTAAAAATCCAATCTTTTTTGCTTTACAATATAAACTAAACCATAAGAGTCAAACATCCATAAAACCCCAAATAAATTAGAAGAGCCCAGAAACCAAAAAAGTACAAAAACATGATGCATGCAATCCCAAGAAAACAAGAAAAGTGGTCTTTTTTTCTACTCCCAAACCTAATCCCTACTATCCTCTCTCTCTCAAACAGCCGCCGACCACCCCCTTCCCCCCTCGATTTTTTTCCCTTCGGTCGACGGCAAGCCGGCAGCCTCCATGTCTTCCCCCACAAATCCCGATTCCTCCACTGGCACTTTTGACAACCCCTCTCAACGATCATCGTCTTCTTTTCACCCGGCTTTCGCCGTTACAAACATCAAGAACTCTATCCCTATAATTCTTGACCAAGAAGATTGTCAATATTCCATGCGGACAGAACTATTCTATATTCATGCATGTGCGTACAACGAGCTCGACCATATTGATGACTTTGTTCCTCGTCCCACCGATATTGCCGAATCAACATGGCGTCGCCTTGATGTCATCGTCAAACAATGGATATACGGCACCATCTCAAAAGACTTGTTGTGTACTATCATGAAAACAGGTGCCACGGCACGTGACCTTTGGGTATGGTTGGAAGAAATCTTTCAGGACAACAAAAATACTTGAGCCCTGTATTTGGAAGAACAATTCAACAATACGCGCCTTGAGAATTTTAACAACATGTCTGAATATTGCAAACAACTGAAACTCATAGCCGATCAACTTTCCAACGTCGGGACATCTGTTTCTGAAACCAAGATGGTACTTCAATTAGTTGCTGGTTTACCGAAAGGTGAATACGATACACTTTCCTTAGCACATTAATTAACCTGAGTTTGAACGGATAACCGCAAGTTAGCGGATCTTAAAGGATGCCTAACCCCTTCCCTTTAGGATAATAAAGAACCTTTACCTAGAATCTCATTAGTATCGTAGACCATAAAATCGGAGTTATTTTGCAGTATTAATTAATATTCAGGTGTCCTAATTCATCGTAAAATAATTAGGTGGCGACTCCTTAATCCAATCCAGGAATCACCTATATGTTGTACTCTGCTTTGACCGGTGTTAAAAACGGATGCGACAACTATGTATAGTCAGAATCTCATCAGTAGTGTCAGGAGACGGGTCCACATGCGCAGAAGGATGAACCTGAAATAATATATAATCAATTAGTATTAATTTAAATTTAAATTTAATTAATACATTATCTTTTGGTAAAAAATCAAACATGTGTGTCGACAGGCTCCTGAGCTGGCTCCTTAGCGGTTTCTTGAATGGACTCCTAAGAGGGCTCCTGAGCTGGCTCCTTAGAGGTTTCCTGAATGGGGTCCTGAGCGGGCCTCGAAGCCGAAGCTGGATCCTAAGATATGAAAAATTATTAAATAATTATTATATAAGTATTTTAATTTTTTAAAATAATTATTTTAAACACTTACCTCTGTTAATCAAGTTCATGCCGCATGAGACTTCCATAACATAGATTAGCTTCAATGACTATGATTCAAGAGATAGTAGTAACCTAAAATAAAAAAATAAAAAATATATATATTTAATTCGGTTTTTCGGTTCGGTTTGTATCCAAAATAAAAAAACCGAACCAAATCACTAAATCCTGAATCGGTTCGGTTTTTCAAAAAAATAGTTTTTTTTTAAAAAAAAACGAAAAAAACCGAACCGAATTTCGATTCGATTCGATTTTTTCGGTTCTAGAGTTTTTTGCCCACCCCTACTTGTGACTTTAACTTTATCAAACATGTGCAGTTGCGCACGCTATTCAATCAATCTATTATTATTATTACGGTTTTCCCTCACAAAGAGAGGAATTACAAAGTCTACCCAACACGTATTACTTGATTGAGATCGACTACACACATTATTAGTAGGAGAGTATCAACATAAAAATCGAAAACCTTCAATTCTAGTGAGAATAAAACTAAAAACTTAATAACTTCCACAATGAATTCTACATAAAATGATATTCTTATAATTATGGTTAGAGGGATTAGAAAAGATGCATAATCATTGCATAGCTTATGCAACGTTTCGTCGGACATATAAAAAATAATATTTCATGCATAATTTTTTGCATCTATGTGCTAAAGTTATACGAAAATTTATACATTATTTTGTACCGATCGAATAGAATGTAAATAGAAATACATATATTAACAATATAAAGATAAATTATTTAACGACTTAAATATTCTTCAAGTATGTAATCCATACATAACATCGTAGACATTACTATATATTCATAATATAATATTTTTTACATTATTAATCATTAAATAACCCTGTCCTTATATTTGATGCGTTAATAATTCCTACATACAGTAATAATATTCGTATTCCTTTCTCTTTCTCTTCCAAAAAGATTATTACAGATGGAGCAGAGGGGAGGAAAGGAGAAGAGGGGAAATTGTGAAATTTATTCTTTTATTTATTAATCCCTAAGATAGCGGGATGTCTCCCAACAACACTGACCAACTCGTGAAGGCGATTAGTTGACGTGGCTTTTAGGTGATATAATTTCAAGTTGATTATCAAAGAACCCCGGCCCTTCCCACCAAAAGCAACTAGAAAGAGGAGTTTAGCTACTCGAACGAATGTGAGAGGAGATGAAATGGACTATATCATTAACATAAACTTCCAATCAGTTGCATGACTTAATACTTCTCCTCTTAGTTGATATGCTATTGATTCTATCCAGTATGTTGCTTTTCCAATTAGTGTTTTAGATATTAGATCATACATATAATCTAGATTTTCTGTTTGTGTACTATTCATTAATGCTATATACATCCCTAAATTCCAATCTGTTATTCTTCTTCCTACTTCTTGTTCATCATAAACATTATCTAAATCTAAAAAGTATCCATTATAGTTTACTCCTTGGGTCATTGATCCTACAAATTCTTTAAATTCAGCCTATTGTCCAATGGGTATGTGATCTGGTAATCTAGTTCTTCTTCTTGTTATTACTTCTAGATTAGGGTCTACTAGGTCTTCTTCGGGATAATCATCTGCGTCTTCATTAATTATATTTTCTGATTCAATCTCGGTTTCTACCTGTCCGTTATATTCATCTTCTATATCGCTATCCGGTTCATCTTCTATTATCGCGTTTACTCTTTTCATATTTTGTAAAGCTTCTATTATTTGGTTATTTTCTTTTACGATTTCTGTGTTCTCAGAATCTTCTTCTATGAATTCCACTACTTGTAGTTCTTGATTAGTTTGTTCTGTGTTATATTCCTCTGTATTACTATCTGAGGTAGTTTCATCACTCAATCTAATCTTTTGTAGTTTTGTTTTTCCTTTTAATCTTTTTAACTGTTCTGTTAGGATTTGTATTTCTTCTCTGAGTTCCAGTAACTCTTGTTTAACTTCCTTTAATTCCTCATTTGTTTCTTTTAATTCTACTCTGGTTTCTCTTAGTAGGGTTTTTGTATCCTTATGTTTTCTTTTATATTTTTTATACTTGTCATACCACTCTGCATTATCATTTGATTTTAACTTTAGGTTTTCTGTTTTTAATTCACTAATCTGTTGTTCCTGTTTGTCCAATCTTAAATTTAGGTATTCGTAGGTTGTTTTCTCTACGTCTTTTTCGGGTATTTTTTCCTCTTTTGGTGTTTCTTCTTTTACTGACTTTGATTTCATAGGTTCGTATTTATGTCTTTCTTTTTCTATAATCTCTCTACCATGAGTTCTTAAAAATGTAATCGCACTAGGGTCCATTAGAATTTTTCTTCTTTATTTAGTATTACTAGTCTGTCTAACGTTTCCGTTACATCTTTTGATAATCTAGGTTTTATCTTACTTATGTCTACCATTACTGGTATTTTACTTCTTCTCCAAGCATCTATTGGTACTATTTCGGTTTATGAGTATTAGTTATCGTATTACTCGTACTTGCTTCATTACTCTTTTCTACTTGTCTTCCTTTGCTTTTCTCTTCTAATAACATATTTAGTTTTTCTAATATTAACTTAAACGTTGGTATTTCAGATACATTCCATAAGTTAGTCAATTCTTCTCTTATCATTTGTTGCGTTTTAGTTTGGTTTTCTTTTATTTCATTCATTTGTAGTAGGACGCTTTTCATTTTTTTTTTAATATTATTTCTTCCCATAACTCATATATCTTATCGTTAGCATTAGTCAGGATTATTTATTCATTTTTTCCATCCGTTACCCATATCTATCCATATTTTATCAAACTTGTCGCATTGTTTTTCTAGGTTTTTTATGTCATTTTCTAACTTCATTTCTTTTGCGTTGTATTCTAAGTATTTTAGTTGGGAATATATTTCTCTTGATAAGGCCGTCTTTATCGTTTTTAGTTTTTCTTTTTTCTTTATTATTTTTAGTTGTACGTTCATATTTTATTTATGAATCTGGTTTTTCCTTGATCATTTATTTCAATTCCGCTGTTGTTTATCTTGTAGTTTATCATAGTAAAAAAATCACTTCCTAATAATAATTCATTTAAGCTATCATATTCTATTACTCCTATATTTATCTTATATTCTAAATCTTGGATTTTGAATCTTAAATTTATACTTTTGGTAATTATTATTTCTCTTTCATTTTCAGGGTAATTATAAGTTTGTGGTTCTATTATATTACACTCATTTTCATTTATCTTGCTTATGTGTATAAAACTTTTAATTGCTCCTGTATTTATTTCTGCTATTCCATCTATGGTTATCATGTTTTTAAATATTATAACTTTGATTTTTAATCTGTTGCAGTCTATATTTATTAAATATATAGTCCTAGGTTGTATTCTTGGTAAACTATCTTGTTGTGTCATTAGCGATTCTCTAGTTATACTTAATCTAGATCCTTCTATTCTTAGTATTAATCTTCTTGAAGGTGTTAATGTTCTGGTTTTAAAATCCATGAATATTTCTTCTGGTATTGTTATCTTAGAGTTTTCCTTGTGCTCGATTTGCTCAAGTATTTCTTTATACATTTTTGGTACTATTATATTCATTTCATGTTGTTTCTTTACATGGTGATTTCCAGTTAAAGCGTATATCATTTTTGTTTCTATACTTATTACTTTACTTCCTGGTGACATGTTTATTCCATCTAATTTATAGTATAGTGTTAAAGCTAAATCTTTATGTTCATCTTTTAATGATACGCTAAAGTCTGGTTGTATTGTAAATTTCAATTTTTGGTATATTAAATTTCCTTTTATTACAGATATTAATGCATCTTGTAAATTTCTTAATATTTTGTCATCTAATACGTAGATTTGTATAGGTGTATCAATATTCTTTTGAAAATATGCTTTTATTGTAAATTCTACTCCTCCAAAGTAAATATTTCTATATTTCTTTGCTTCTTTAGTCGATAATTTAGCTAGTTCTCTTTTTATTACTTCATCACTTATTAAATTAATCTTTGTTTTGCCATTTGTACTAGTAGTATCAATTATATTTTCATGTTTATGTGCTATGTATCTTATTTCTTTATTCCTTTCAAACCATTTTGTTTTAAATATTTTTTTTATAGATACTTCTTCTTTTTCATCTTGAATCTTTTGATATGTATCGGGTTTAAAACTTAGTGTTTGAGTTGTTCCTCCTTCATAAGTATTCATTTGATAATATACTTCTTTTGAATATGTTTGTATTTCTTTTCCTTTATCCATATTTTAGTAAATCTATGTATTTATATTGTTCTTTTATGATTTCTTTTAAATCTTTAATCTCATCTTCATTTTTTATCTTTTCTCCAAACTTCTGTTCTTTTATTTTATCAATTTCTTCTTCTTTTTGCCTTAGTCTTTCTTCTCTTAGTACTGATAGGTTTCTCAAGAATGTTATCTTTTCTTCCTGTTTATTAATAGTTTGATAATTTTCTTGTAGTTGTTTGTCATGTCCTTCTATTATTTCAATTGCTATTCTACAACTTACAATGTGTTGATTTATATCTCTATTGTATGTAAGCGGTCTTTCAGCTATTCTATCTAACTGTAGTCTTTTTTCGTGCAATTGTATTATTCTATTTTCATCCATAATGTTCTATTTCCATTCTTAAATCTGATTTTATTATATATATTTGTTCATCTTGTTCTACTATTTGTGTATTTAAACTTACTAGTCTTTCATATGAATCTAGGTTTTCATCTATTACTTGTCCTATTAGGTCTAATTGTATACCCGTAAATCCTTTTTCTGGTATATTTATTTCGGAATTTCTCATTTCTGATATCCACTTATCCTGGGCATCTACTATTATTTTATGACTGTTTCTATCTTCAATTAGTAATATTTTTATGCTTCTGTGCATCCATAAAATCTGATTTAACCTTCTAACATTTCTAAAAGATGGATGTTTTTTCATTGTCTAACACTTGTTCTAATTACAAGCTTTGATACCAAATTCTGTACGGGCTGTACGACGGATCTTTTCATCATCTAATTACCCCTAGAGGTTAGAACATAGATGGTAATCTGTTTAATTAATCGTTTTTCAGAGTTAATCAAATAATAAACATGTAATAATCTTAGGTTCGATTTCATTTTTTTAATAAAGTGTCTATAATCTCCTATCAACATTCAAACATCATAGTATAATCTCCTATCAATATCCAAACCTCACATATAGTTCAAGCACATACCTTTATTCAGATTTTCAGATCATCTGAGTAGCTCAACCCACCTATGGCGCTGCCTCCCTAACGTCTCCTGACTTCACGGGATAAATGGCCTGGGTGCTTGGAAGTCCTCACGGATATCCTCTGATAATCGTCTGAAAGGTGTTGTGTTTAAACTGATATAGTCCTGAATCATAAACTATCAAAGTATTTTTACTCTTGCTTTTATGGTGTTCTTTGATTGGTAATCGATTATACTTCTGGTGTTCTTAGTTGATAATCAATTATAGACTAAGGGTTGTTTAGCTGAACATCAAGAGAATTTTTATGAAGTGTAAGGTTGTGTGTATTTCCGAATGAATTATCGTCTTGACAAGAGGCTCCTTATATAGATAACCTCGGCTATTCACTATTCCTAACTTTTTAAAAGTAAACAGTATTACTTTTCAAAAAGTCGTAAAGTAAACAGTAATCAGACAAAATACTTTTACAAAAGTCATAAAGGCTACAGTATCTATAGTGCCTTGTCTGCTCTTTTTTGTAAAGTCGTTTTGTCAATATTCGGCTAATCTGTCAGCTGTCCATTCTGCCTTTGTCGTTGTTCGGCAATTTGTTCAACTGTCATATTCTGGCTTGACTTTCGTGAGAAATGTCATTTTCTTATTGGGCTGCTGTCCTATTAGTGCTTTCCAGCTGTCCGGTTGATAATCTTTTTCTGAAAATATCTGTTGGGGATATTCCGTGATATTCAACTTTAATCATTTCTTGGGCCGTAAGGCCATAATCATGTTGGGCACTAAGGCCTCTTTTGTTTGGGCTTTACATAGTTTAAACTATGTTAAACCATATTCTTTCGGGTCGAATGACCTCTTTTCTGGGTTACTAGTAGTTTAATCTGTTTGGGCTGTAAAGCCATAATCCGTTTGGGTTACGTAGTAAACTACATTCCCTGACCAGTATTCAAAAGGGTTATGCAAAGTGAATTACATTCCCTGCATCATAATCTTTCGGCTTCAGGTAGATGAATCTACATGATACCTGTGAGAATAATCAATTCTTCCCTCCTTATTCAAAAGGATCAGGACTTTGCTCTTTTTTTATATTTATCGTGGATGATGATGGTACATCTGTTTTAATCATAGGTCGCTTCCTTTGTTCACTCATGGTTTTATACTGTTGGATAGTCTCCTCAGCATGGGTATGCTTTAGATTGGTAATCTTGTCGAGTAAGAGAGTTAATTCGGTAGTCTCCATTACTTCAATATCATTATCATAGTAAAGAGTCAAAATTTCTTCAACATCTCCTCTTTTGGAACATCCGATGACAGATGCTTTCCGATTTCTTAACATATCCTCTATTCTAGTTTTTAATGTCATTAGTCCAAATACTCGTTTAGTGCTTATCCAGTCTTGGAACTTTTCCAATGTACATGGAATTTTCATGTTTAGATTTTTGTCATCCCCGTTGATGGTGTTGTTCCTTCCTGTTTTAAAGATTTGGCATATGACAATTGGTTTACCTTTTAGATCTGTTGATGCATCTAAAATCTGTATTCCGTAGATACCTTTGCCAAATGATTCCATCATTAGCTCCGTTGATCTTGTTATAATCTGTGGTAGTTTGGTGAGGTTAGTCATCTTATCATCTGTGATAATCTTGTCGATGAATCCATAAGTGAATAATCTTTCAACAATATTCGGGTTTGCTCGTTCGCTGCATATAAACTTGGGATATTTACTCAGTTTGGACTGCGTACAATATCAGGGTTAGTCTTATAATCATAAAATTTGTTAATTTTCTCATAAGCATTAATCAATTCAGGTCTATACTTCAAGTTGTCTGCCATGGATACCGGTGATGAAGTTGAAGGTATTGCTGATGGCATGTTTGCAAGTTTAGACTAGAATGGCACAAAGGTTTTTTGTTGTACTGGTGGTATTGTAATCGGTGTTTTTTCTTTCTGTAAGATTTTGAGTTTATAAAAATCTTGTATAGCTTCCACTAGTTTGTTGATGGTTTGGGTATTCTCTTGTAATTTGGTAATCATCATTTCATTTGTCCGGATAATCTATTGTATGGCTTTGGCTATATATTCTTCGAAATCGCTGTTGTTAGTCGACATTGTTATATCTGCTAAGAAAATCAGCTAAGACATTCTTAGTTCCAGATATATTTTTAACAATAAAATCGTAACAGCAGAAGAACGATTGCCATTTTCTCTTTTTATTTAATTCTGGTAAAGATCTATTCGGTTTGTAATAAACGCTTTTACCTGAGTATTATCAGTTCTAATAATGAATTTTACTGGTAGTAAATGATAATGAAATCTTTTTATTTCAAATTTTACTGCCAATAATTCTTTTTCGTTGATATGGTAGTTTTTTTCGTTAGGTTTCCACGTTCCACCTCCATATCCACAAATTAATCTTTTTTCTTTATCAATATCTTCTTTATCATATGCTATTAGGACTGCTCCCCATCCTATGTCACTAGCATCTGTAAAGAGTTCTAATTGGTCTTGATCTGTTGGTACCCTGTATTTTGGTAATGATTTTACCTTTTCTTTGATCTGGTTTATCGCCTTGGTATGTTCTTCTTTCCATTCAAAGGTTACATCTTTTTTAATCAAATCTTGTAATGGTTTTCTTAGTTATGGTAAATCTTTTATATGATCTGAGGCATAATTTATGACTCCTAAGAACTGTTTTACTTCTCTTTTATTCTCTAATTTCTCTTTAAAGTTTTTAATCTTTGTTACAACATGTTCTTGTAACTGTATTCCTTCATTATCCACAATATATCCTAAAAATTCAATACTATTCTTGAATATTTCTGATTTCTTTTCAGAAAGTAATATTCCGTGTTGGTTTACCGTTTCAATAAATTGTTCTATATGTTTTATATGATCTTTTAAATCATTGCTGTAAATCAGTATGTCATCCACATATATTATACAAAAATCTGCTAATTTTCTAAATACCTGGTCCATTATTCTCTGAAATATCTGTGGTGCATTTTTTAATCCCATAGGTAGTACATTCCATTCATAGTGTCCTTGAGGGGCACTGAATGCTGTTAAAGCTCTAGATTCATTGGTCAACTTAATTTGCCAAAATCCGCTTTTACAGTCGAATTTACTAAACCATTTTTTGTTTCCTAATCTGTTGATAAGGTTTCTTTTATAGGGTAAAAAGTATCCATCAAAAATAGTCTTTTTATTCAATTCTCTGTAATCAATTACCATTCTAGCCTTTCCTCGTTTTAGGTCGTTATGCTTTCTTACTAAAAATGCTGGGCTACTATGTGGGCTTTTACTTTCCCTAATTACCTTCATTTCTAGTAATTCCTTAATCTGGATTTTAAATTCTTTTTGATCCGTTGGGCTATATCTTATTGGTTTTGTTCTGACTAAATCACTTGGTTCTATTAGTTTTATTTCTCCGTATATTTTCTCTTTTTCCCATAGCTGCATAGGATTTTCTCCAAAGTTAGTTTTTAATCTATTAAGATATTTTTCTTTTAACAGTTCTAAGTTATTACTTCTGTCTGTTTTTATTGTGCATAATCTTAAAGTATTTACTGGTAGTATTCTTTTTAATATTATCCACTTATTACATGGTGATTGTAGACTGAAAGTATTCTTATTTATAACCTGTGTTTTGAAATAATCTAGAAAGTTATTTCCTAATAAAACCTGTTGTTTCATATTATCTAGTTGATATACTGTTGGTAATTTTAAGATAGTTTTTCCTAGTATAATTCTCATATTTTCTGCTATTATATCTAACTCTTTTGATTGTTCATTGAATCCTGATACTTTAGCTCTATGTATTCTAGATCTTTTCCATCTATGTGATTCTAGTACATCTTTTATAGCTAAGCATATATCTACTCCACTATCAATGAATATTTTTTGTTTTATCATTTTGTTCGGTTTATATTCTATATGGCTTCTATATTAATTGCTACCATCTAGTCAGGTTCATCCAATTTTCTATTGAGTTCTACATCTTGTTCGTATTCTTCTATTTCTAATCGATCAGTTTTATTTCTTATAGCTTCCTCTATTAGTCTTGCTATCTCTCTTTGTTTCCAATGTATTCTGTTTATTTCTTCCTTATTTCTCCAAGTCTCTTGGTAATCTTATTATATCTATCATTGTAATACATACTTCCTGTTTCATTAACTACTGAAGTCATAATCAGTTTATGTCGAGTATACACCTCGTACTGTATCCAATAATTTCTCTCTTCTATTAGTTTTCTTTTTTCTCTTTCCAATGTATTCATTTTATTCAGAACTATCTTCACTATCTGATTGTTGGTTAATATAACTCACTTTTTCTATTTCTGATTCTTCCTCTGTTTCACTAACATAAAAGTCTTCGTAATCATACCATTTATTATTATCTTCTTTAATCTGTTGTAAGCTCATTATAAATTGTTCCGTATTTATATATTTTACTCCTTTTTTCTTTAACTTTGGGCACTTATTAGCATAGTGTCCTTTTTCGTTGCAATTCCAGCATTTACATTCTTTAACTTTTTCTTCTTTAGTCTTATCTGCTTCTACAGGGTTTACATTTCTTCTTTTCCTAAATTTTCTTTTGTATCTAAATTTATTCCTTGTATCTGGATTATTCCTATATCTCCTAAATCTCTTTTTCTTATAGGATTTATAATAAGGTCTTTTCTTATATTTCTTATGTCTTTTATATTTGTGATTTCTTTCATCTTTCTCTTCATATCTTCTGTGCCTTCTATGTTTTCTATACTTCTTTTCTTTTTTATTATCATCGCATCCAAATATCAATCTTCTTTCCGTAAATCCACATATTTCTCTTAATCCTATTTTCTTATCTTTTTTAATCTTTTGCTACAACCTGTATTCTTCGCATTTTCTCATTAGATATGCTCTAAGTACTCTTATTCTTTCTCCTAGAGTGTTTTCTTTTGGTTCTAACTGTACGTATTCTTTTGTTATTTCGATATTATATGGTATAGGTAGATGGTCATAGTATAGTTGTTGGTAAATTATTCCTTCTTCTGGTAAGAATCTTGCTTCATAAAAGAATTTACTAAAGCTAATCGTATATTCTGGTAATTTGTTTATCTTACAACATTTCATATTATTCAAATTCATTATTATTTCAGTTTTTCTCTCTGCTAGTACGTTTTCCCTAGCTACTAACCATTTTTCTCATAAGAATTCCCTTTTTAATAGTAAATCAAATATCATTAACATAGACTTCCAATCAGTTGCATGACTTAAAGCAACTAGAAAGAGGAGTTTAGCTACTCGAACGAATGTGAGAGGAGATGAAATGGAGCTTCAAGACACTTTAATCTTCCCGATAGGAGAGGAGCAATTCGACTGTAAGGAGAGATAAAGTATCGTTTAAAGCAACTCGAAGAGGCGAATCATGCAACTCTTTCGATAAGCTATTTCCGCTCTTTATCAAACAAGGCGAAGCGTTCAACGGCGGAGTCCCATCCGGTCTACAAATTTCGAACTAGAATGCGAACTATTCCCGAGAGGGGCGAAGCAACTCGACTAGAAACTATAAGAAGAGGGGCGAAAAGCAACATTAATAAGGACGACTGATAAGGAGGCTCGATTATAAAGAAGCCTTTAAAGGAGCTAAAGCGATGGGTAGTTGCTGTTGCTAAAGGCGCTAAAGCGATGGTCCGGGCTTTAAGGAAGAGAAGCGGAAAAGAGCGAAAAGCTACTATCAAAAAGAGAGGGGCGAAGCAGCTCGAAAGAGGAGCTGAGCAGCTGCTTTAAAACGACTTGAACTAATAGACACTAATTAAACTCATGATTTTTTTTGACAAAAACCAAAAGCACAACAAGAAAGTGTGTGACTTATAACAATCAATTCCGTGGTTACAAATAAGCGTATCTAGAATCTAGTGCATGAAATAAGATACACACTCATTTAACCCAATATATCGATACTTAAAAAGTCCAAAATTCCCCTAAAGGACTTAAAGTTTTGATGATTGGCCATCAATATCAATCACAAACCGATACTTAATATCGTTTTTCTCAATTCTTTCATAAGCTTCATTAATCCTATCAGGCGTGACTATCTCTATGTCACACATGATATTGTACTTCCCACAAATGTCCATCATTTCTTGTGTTTCTTTTATGCTTCCAATCATGCTTCCTTTCACAGTTCTCTTACCTGCATTTCACAATTTAAGTGGTTATTATTGGAAAATCTTCAAAAATGCTCAAAGTGTAAAATGAAGTGTTCTTATATACTAACACTAAAAGGAAATGAAACCATAAATGAGTAGTATTACTTACCAAATATTAATGGAAATGCTGGAAGGCCCATGGGCTTCTCCGGTGAACCTACTATGACGAAAGTTCCTTTAACTTTGAGCAGTTCCAGGTACGGCCCAAGAGAGTGATTTGCTGAGACTGTGTCCAATATGAAGTCCAAGGTCTTCTGCCTCGACTGTCAATATGAAATCCAAGACAAAAGAAAATTGATTAATATAGAAATTCTAAAAGTTCTGCATTACAAAATATGTTTATATGCGCGTGCAAATATACTAACAGGGCAATCCAATGCAAGAATCATCTAGGATTCGTATCGAGCTGTGATGTAGGCAACCTATCCTGATGCATTATAAAAACGTGTTTTTATGCGTGCATACACATATATATGTAGCTATTAAAAAATGCAATCTGGTGTATGAAACATCTCGAGTTTACGATGATCTAGGAAAAGGCCACATCCAAAGAATTATTATGTAGACAACCCACGCTGACGCATATATAAGAGACTGATTCCATGATTTATAGATCACATGCTCCAAGGCAGAACTTCACACAGATATAGATATCAAAAAAAGAAAAAAAGATGAAGGATACATATTTAACAAACCTTCATTTGTTGTGCATTAGAACTAACAATGAAATCATCAGCACCTAATTTGGTTTTGGCCTCTTTTTCTTTGGATAAAGAAGTGCTTATTACAGTGACATGATGCCCAAAAGCTTTTGCAAATTTAATAGCCAAATGTCCCAGTCCTCCCAAACCAATGACTCCAACATTTTTCCTTGGTGAGCCAATCAAGTTGTTGTCTTTCATTGGAACAAACACAGTTACTCCTGCACATAACAATGGTGCTGCTCTATCCATTGGCAGGTTCTCTGGTACAGCAACCACAAACCTTCAAAATAGTAAGCAGAGATATCTTTTACTCCATATTTTATTTCAAAATAGTAAGCAGATATATCTTTTACTCCATATTTTATTTCAAAATAGTAAGCAGAGATATCTTTTACTCCATATTTTATTTCAAAATAGTAAGCAGAGATATTAGTTTTATATTAATTCGACGGATTCAGAATTTCAACTTTATGAATTTTTAAAACAGCTTTAAATTAATATTTAATAATAGGATATGTGTAAAAACTAATGGATTTACTTTAAGGGTTGAGCTAGGATCTGTGTAAAAACTAATGGATTTACTTTAAGGGTTGAGCTAGAGCTTCGCCTATGCATTGTTCGACAGAATCAATAACTTTAATTCGAACTTTATATTTATGTTTAAAAATTCACTTAATATATATAAATAATTTATCAAGAATTCAGTGATTAATGGAGAATCCATAAACTCAACATTCTAATTCCGCTCGGAATTTTAGGTAAACCTATAACTTATAAGCTGGTCCGCCCTTATTTATATAAGGGAGAAAAACAGAGAGATAGAAGAAATCAAAGAAAATAAAATCTAATTAAGTAGTTCACCTATAATCAGCAACTAGCATCTTGGAGTAGCCTCCATAGGTGATGCTGCCATCCCAAAAGACACCATTGTAGGTGAACTGAACTTTGTCACAATAATTTTCTTCTGAGTTCTTGCAAGACTCACATTGTAAGCATGATGCTGACATGCATCCAACTCCTACTTTATCCCCTGTTTTGAAGTTGGTCACATTGCTCCCAACTTCCATAACAATCCCTGTAATCTCATGCCTATATTACAAGAATTAAAAAAAATAGAAACTTAATTACTCTATAAAAATAAAAGTAAAAATAAATATGAGGGAAGTTTATTTGATTATTACCCTGGAACAACAGGATATATAGTGATCCCCCAATCATTTTTGGCATAGTGAAGGTCAGTATGACAAATTCCACAGTACAAAATCTTGATGGTCACGTCATTTACACCATTCTCTCTGCGGAAAAATTAAGATTTCGAACATAAAAATATGTCATTCTTTTTAGAACGTACTAAAAAGAAAGAGTGTCGTGTAGATGGAGTAAATATTATGCAGAAAAGAGATTTTTATGTGAAAATGATGAATACCTTCTATTGAAGATGTAAGGTGTGATTTTGCCAGAAGAATCAAGAGCTGTCCATCCAGAAACAACTTGAGTGTGATTTGGGGTTGTTTTAGCCATCAAGTTAAGATTTCCGTTTAATTTCTTGAGGTTAAGGGTGAGGAGATTGGGAGTTGTTGCCTGAAGAATGGCGTTTGAGTGGTTTATTAGCAAGTACAACAGAGAGCTCTTTTTATAGTGTAAAACTAGACTAGTTTCTAAAGGGTTGTTAAGACTCCATAATGGAGTTACCATGCTTACTCCTTAATAACACACTTTCGTTAACATATTCCCATGCATATTTCCAAGAAAATGCATTTAATAAAATGACAAAATAATATTCCCTCCATCCCAAAGTTGACATTTATTTCCAATTATACCATTGACATTAATAAAAACAATCCTTTTAATATTGCTTAATTCTAAAAAGAAAAACATCTAGTAATAAATAGGAATAACTTAATAAATTATATGTACTTTATATTTAATAATGAGAATGAAAAGAGCTAAAGTGACAATTAAAACGAAAGTGAGGGAGTAGTGTTAAAAAGAGATCATGGCCTAACTTCCTTTTTCATGAAATAAAGAAAGAAAGAAATGAAAATCAGACAGAAATTCCTCCTCTAAGTATGTCCTTAATTTCATGTATTTCTTCGTTCTTTGAGCAAAATTATTAAATGGTTACTTAATTTTAAAAAATTATTGAACAAAGTCACTTTACTTTATTTTGCATCATAAGATTCACTGAAAACAGTTACTTGAGATCATTTTCGGTCTCATCAAAATTAGAAAGTGGTTGTTCATTGGGGAAGCAACTAATCAGAAAACAACAACTCAAAATTAGCATTGTATTTCTAAACATAATTAAGTTTTTCCTCTTTCTCTATTTAACAATGATGCAAAACTTTCTGTACTTAATAATGATGTAAAAACTGAACGTAAGGTGGACAAGCACTTCTATTGAAAACGTAATTAAGTGTTCTGTCTTTGTACAATATTGTTAAATTGAGAAAGAGGAAAAATTGAATTACGTTTTCAAATACAACTCTATTTTTGGAGTTGTGATTTTTTTTATTAAAAGCACTTTACTTGTTTTGATGAGACCAAAAATGATCCCAACTAAATGTTTTCATCAAATTTTATTACTAGGTTACTAATTGGGTCCTACATGGAATATAAATTAAAATTTAAAATGCCAACAACGATTTTTTGGCAATTTAATTCATAATTCGGTAATAGTGACATTGGAAGATATAACATACAAATTGAGTGATTTTATTAGTCGAAACAAAATAAAGTGACTTTGTTCCATAACCTTAATTTGAGTGACCATTTGAAAATTTACTCTTCGTTCTTTGTTTAGTCATTCAATAAAAAACACATCGTTGTGTGTAATTTTAATTCATATGTGGTGTATAAATAAGAATTTCTTTAATTTATATTGAAAGAAATAATCCCCTTGATTATTTTCATTGATTGAATAGATATATATACAAGTTACAAACCTTTTCCTACCATAATTCTAACTCTACAATATGGTAAGTGTATATCCTAATTATGGTAAGTGTATAACCTAATCTAGGTAACAAATATACTACAATATACAAACAATATACTTTCCTTAATACTAAAGATTTGCCAACTGTTTTGGCTACCAGTAGCCTACTGGACGTCTGTTTAACACACCCCCGCAGTCATAGCGGGCGGTCTTCGAACGCTGAGACTGTCCCTAAAATCTTCAAAGAGAACCGCCGGTAGACCCTTTGTAAAAATGTCAGCAATTTGATAACGAGACGGGACATGGCATACGCGAACTTGACCCTTTGCAACCTTTTCACGGACAAAGTGAATGTCCATTTCGATATGCTTGGTGCGCCGGTGTTGAACTCGGGTTACCCGAAAGGTAGATGGCACTAATGTTATCGCAATATACCAAGGTTGCCTTCTCGAATGGGACAATGAAGCTCCAAAAGCAAATTACGTAGCCAACATGATTCCGAGACCACATTCGCTACCCCTCGATATTCGCCTCGCACTTGAGCGTGATAGAGTTGCCCGACGCTTTGCCGACCATGAGACCAAGTTGTTGCCGAGGAACATACAATAGCCGAAGTCGACCGTCCGGTGTCGGGACAACCACCCCAATCGCATCCGTGTAAGAGACAAGTGTGGATGTAGAGGAAGGATACAAGTGCAACCCATAGTCTAGTGTCCCCCGAATATACCGAATGATGCGTTTGATTGCATTCATGTGCTCAATTCTCGGGATCATGCATGAATAAACACACCCGCCGCACCGCATATGTAATATCCGGTCGTGTAAAGGTAAGATACGGAGGGCTCTGCAAAAGACTGCGATAGCGGGTCGGGTCCTCGTATGGTGCACCTGCCGCGGCGCTTAGCTTTGGGTTTGCATCAACCGGCGTGGAAGTGGACTTACAGATGACATCCCGCCCCTCTCGATGATCTCACCGCATACTTCCGTTGAGACGAAAACAAACCACCCGAATGACGTTTGACGGCAATCCCCAAAAATAACTCAACGGCCCTAAGTCCTTCATAGCAAATTCGAATCGAGCATGGCCATGATCGACCGACGCAAAGCATCGGAGGAGGCGGTCAAAATGATATCATCCACATATAACGTAATATAGGCCAATGACGAACCACGGCGGTAGATGAACAAAGAATTGTCCGACTCGCCGTGTGTGAACCCAATAGTCGAAACAAAATCAAAGAAATCGTGTATACCAGCACGTGGCGATCGCTTAAGCCCATATAATGACTTCTTCAACAAACAGAGACATGATTAGGCGGTTGGGATCCCCGAAGCCCAACGGCTGACGCATATAGATCGTTTCCTTGAGATCACCATGTAGAAAGGCATTCTTGACATCCAACCGATGGATTGGCCAAGTCTTTGAAAGAGCCAAGCTAAGCACGGTGCGAATGGTAGCTTCGGTTTGACCACCGGACTAAACGTCTCACCACAATCAATTCCAACCCGCCGAGTCTTACCATCACCAACAAGTCGCGCCTTATGTCGAGCAAATGACCCATCCGAATTCTCCTTATGAGCAAAAATCCACATAGACCCGATAATATTAATACCATATGGACGGGCACCAACTCCCACGTCTTATTATCAATAAGAGCATTATATTCATCACCATCATAGCAATTTTCCAATTAGGGTCATTTAATGCGGACACATGATTGCGGGGCAAGGGGGATTTAGAGACATCGAATGTAAATTAAAATGTCTTTTAGGTGTAAAAATACCCCGCCGACTACGAGTGACCGGTCTATGACTCGAGGAATAAGTGATGGAATTTTGGGAATTTTCCGGGGCTCGGACGGACCGGCCAGGCAGCGGTGGGCTCGCCGGCCCAAATCGGTACAAGCCGGAATCGATTCTGGGGCACCGCCCGAATTGGTTGGGTTTCGGACCAGCTTCCTGCACCGGGCCGGACCGGCCCAATAGCCGGAACTGCTCCGGTGGGCCGGAACAAGAGGGGCGACGCAGATCGTGTGGGACCAATGCGGGCGGTGGGCCCGCCGGAGGATTTTGGGCACGGGAGTTGTTCGAAAATTTTTGAATAATATACGGGGATATTTGGTCATCCAAAAATTATACGACTTAGGCTCGGGAGTATGAACTTTCGTAAAGGGAATTGGGTTTCATCAAAAATGACATGACGATTTATAATGATTTTCTTGGAGGATAAATCAAAACACTTATAACCTCGATGATTTGACGGTAACCCAAAAATACACACGGAGTAGACCGAGCCCGAAGTTTGTTAATTGTGGTGGATGGGAATAACGGATAACACAAGCACCCAAAAATCCGAAGATGAGAATAAGACGGTTCTTATTATATAAGATTTTGAGAGGGGAAGAATATGTCGACCTTTAGACTTTAATTATGTTAAGAAGGTAAGTGGCCATTTGTAGAGCATGATGCCAAAAATACGGAGGTATGGAGGCATGGATTAGGAGAGTTCGGACAATGTTATTTATGGAACGAATTTTGCGTTCGGCTTTCCCATTTTGTGAAGATGTATGAGGACATGAAAACCGAAAATTTATCCCATGAGTAGCACAAAATTCTCGAAACTCCCTATTGTCATACTCCTTCCCATTATCACATTGAATATTTTTTATTTCTCTTTCGAATTGAGTACGAATGAACGCTCTAAATTTTATGAAGACGGAAAACACTTGTGATTTATTCGCAATTGGAAACGTCCACAAAAATCTAGAATAATCATCTAAGAAGAGAACATAATATCGATGACCCATTGAACTAAGAACGGGAGATGTCCATAAGTCGCTATGAATAATGTCAAATGGCATAGAAGTATGAGAATTGGAGTCTACAAATGGCAACTTAACAATTTTTCCTAATGAACAAGATCGACAAATTGGAGTACGACTCGTACCTTACAAGAAATAAAGCTATTTTTATCTAAAACCGATAAAATAGAAGATCCCGGATGACCCAAACGAGCATGCCACATGGAAGGAGAGATGGCTGCAAAAGCTGATGGCAAGGCTGGACTCGACGGACTGAAACCGGGCATGATAGGATATAGATCCCCCTACTATCACACCTCATGAGATGACTCCCCGTCTTGAAATCCTTCACAGAGAAACCGAAAGGATCAAATTCAACAGAAACAGAATTGTCATTTGTGAACTTTCGGACAGACACTAAATTTTTAATCAATTTAGGAGCATGTAAAGTATTTTTCAAGAGAAGTGGTGGATTGGGAGGAGACAACGTTTTCTGACCATACCCTAGAATTGGAATTGAACTGCCATTACCAACAATTATTCCCCGAGGGGTGCTCAAATTGTAATAAGATGAGAGAGTACCTGATTCGGAAGTCATGTGAGTAGTGGCCCCGTGTCCATGTACCAATTTGGGTCCTGGTTGAGTTAATCCCAACGTGTGCATTGCGGCCTCGATATCGGTCCGAGTAGGACCTGCCGCATGATGGGCTTGCGGAGGTCGGGGCCCAAGAACTCCCCGACCGTGCCGGGACCAGGGCCCGTAATCGCTACCACCGCCGCTGTCGTTGGGCCACCGCGCCGATGGGCCGCCACCGCCGGGCATTGGGCTTGGATTGTTGGCCGCCCCACCGGCCGCCGGGAATTTCCCGTCGCGCCGGTGTATGGGCCGCCGGCCCACGGTCCATCGCTCTCCATCGCCATGGGCCCCACCGCCGGGCCCATGGGGTGGTGGGCCACCGTTCATTGGATGGGACCCACCGACGTTTTGCCGACTACCGAACCTCCACCATTACCACCGCGTTTGCCCCCGCGGTTTTTGTTATTATTCTTGCGATTATTCTTGCCGCCACCATTATTATGGTTTTGGCCCGAATTATTAACAAAAACCGACGGATTAGGAGAGGACGTCATCATGACTACGGACTTGCTCCGTAGCCGCCTTTAGCCAAACCGCTTCTTCCAACGTAAGCATGGAGCGGGCTTGATGGAAGTCGGGAAGAGGGTTGCTTTGGCGAAGGAGAGTGCCAACACCATTATAGGCCTCCGAAAGACCAAAGAACCAACCGTAGAACTAGACGATTATTTGTTACCGGTGCGCCAACGTTACGGAGTTGATCCGCCAATTCCTTTAGTTTCTTGCAATATGCGTAAACGTTCGGAAATACGTCCATTCGAACGAGAGAGAATTCTCGCTCGAGTGTGACGATACGGGAATGTTGGTTGTCTTGGAATATGTCACGCAATCTATTCCATGCAGCCATAGCCGTGGTATCGGGCTCCATAATCGTCGTAGAAGGTCCACCGAAATAGTGGCGTATATCCACCGAAGAACGGTAGCATCAAGTGTAATCCATACCTCGTGATCCTCCGCAGGAAGGGGTCTAGTGGGAGGAATTATGTGATGAAGAACTTGATAAGAGATAGCGTGAATTTTAAACAACTCCGCCCACAATGTATATTGGACGTTTTCCATCTCAAGGACAATAGGGACACTAAGCTTGATATTGGAAACCGTGAGGGCAGGGTGAAAATTGTTCTTAGACATTTTTGAAAGAACAAAGAAGGAGGATAATTTTAAGAGAGGTTTTTGAGAGCGGAAGACGAGATATTTGGAGAAAAACCCGAGGGAGGGGGGGGGGGTTCTCGGCCAAAGAGGAGGCAAAAGTTTGAGAGAAGAAAACTTTTGTTTAGACCTAGTCTCTTGATACCATGAAAGAAATAATCCCCTTGATTATTTTCATTGATTGAATAGATATATATACAAGTTACAAACCTTTTCCTACCATAATTCTAACTCTACAATATGGTAAGTGTATATCCTAATTATGGTAAGTGTATAACCTAATCTAGGTAACAAATATACTACAATATACAAACAATATACTTTCCTTAATACTAAAGATTTGCCAACTGTTTTGGCTACCAGTAGCCTACTGGACGTCTGTTTAACATATATATTTTCTTCTAATCTTTTTAGAACTTAAAACTTTCTATATGAAGCCCTCTATTTAAAGTAGAAACTATTTAACTTAGAATTACAAACATGAAAACACGATTCTTGATTTTTCAACTTTGAAATTGTCTTTTTGAGAAATTTGAAAAACAAAAGTTAGCTCGAGATCAACTTCCAAATCATTCTTGCTACTTTATGGGCAACTAAAAGAAGAAGAAGAAAAAACGGATGAATAAATAAATAAACATTCACTTAATGAAATATCACAAAGAGGAATAGAATAGCCATCACACACTTTCTTACTTTCTTTAGTCAAATAGTTATTGACTTCTAGTTCACACATTCCCACTTCTTAGTGGAACATCCCAGAAGTTGTTAAGGCTAAAATAAAGAAAAAAGAAGTAAAAACAGAAAAGTAGGAGAGCCTTCTTATTAATTACGAAAGAATTTCTTATTGGCTTCCATATCTTTTCCTGAATTACTATCATTAATATTGTTTTTAGACCATGTTGGTAAAGAAATACACTAGACTAGTACAATCAAAAAACGCGTTTTTAAAAAAGTTTTATATTGATATTTCATTGAAAACGGATGAGACTTTGACTTTCAAAGTCTTGCATCTTCTTTTCCTTTTGTCATTTTCACACTAATTAAATTTAGAAGTTTGTTGATTGTTAGACGGAAACTTCCTTTGGTTTTCCTTTCTCCTAACTACTAATTAACCTTAATTGTGATTGGCATAGTGTAAACCTAGCAAGTAAGTAAGAAAGAAATATCACCAGTTTGGTCTGTATTTTGAAAAGAATTCTGAGGAGTGAGTGGGTTGGTGGTGCGGGGTGGGGTGGGGTCTGGTTTGAGGGTCAAGACGTGGGGGCGCAAGGGTGGTCGAGTGAGATGTTGAGGAGGGGAAGGAAATATTCACCATGAAACGCTACTTAAGAAACTTGTTTTTCACGCTTCCATCAGAAATATCATTTTCTTAATTTAAAAAAATCTCATTTTAAAATATTTTTCAAAATATTTTAAATAATCAAATATAGAGATATACCAAACAGACCCTTGGACATGACTTCTTTTCCTATACTAACAAGTAGTAATTGTATTCAGAGGCAAATTTATATTTAAAATATACGCACGTGAAATGTGTATAATTCTAAAAATATATTTAATATTAACTGAAGAAATACATTGTCAAACCAGATTTAGTGGACATAATCAACACAGGCTGTGTTTAATTTCTTAAGGTCTATAGATCAAATCCGACCTGCTTCATGTTTTTATTTTTTTGTTTTATTTCTAAATTAATAGTAAACTCATCATTTTAAAATTGTGAATTCACCTAATATTCCATCTCCCTGTCCACCCTATATAATTGGTAGTTGCACAAACCGATGCACATCATATTGATCCACGTGGGATTGGTGGTGGATGGCAGGTACTATTCCCACTCCCTGCTGAGGGCACACCATTTTGTTTGACATGATGTTTACTCTAAAGTTGTTTTTCACCTTTCACAACTCTTGCAGGTCTTCGTTAATAGTAATTGATTTTAATGACACAATATGCCCTGCAGAGTTATTGGGGAGCGTGGGGTTGGCTCTTAGGGTAAATTCATGACCATCTGATTCAGCATAAATAGTTTAAGTTTTCCTCCCGCAACTCGACTGCCATAACACATTTATAGAGACCGAAAATGACCTGATTAGGCTATGTATTCTGTAGATTGAATATTGTTGTGACATTTTAGGCTCCTAAGTGCAAGTACCATATAAACTTGTATTGTGTCTTATACAACACTTTACTTTGCTCTTCCTTTTCAATGAGAGATTTTTAATGTAGATATGCACCTCTTATTTTGAAACTTGTTAGCCACCTAGAAGTTTGTTAGTCCATTCTCTTAACTCACCCTCGTCAACCTGCCTCGCGCAGGACTCAATGTTATGTTGAGTTTGCTCCATTATCATACTATAGGATTCTGACCTAATTACTTGATGTTCATTATTAGTGAATATTATTAAATATTTTCTCACATATTTTGTAATATTTAGTGTTGTAAATTTAGGATCCTTATTGTATTAGGATTTCACATTGTACACACTATATATATTTCTATTAATGAGAAAGACTTCCCTTTGGAGATTAATACAATTATACATGGTATCAAAAGCCAATAATCCTTCCCGACCTAAATCCTAAAATTCGGCCGCCCTTCCCTTCCTTTTTCCGGCAATTCGACTGCCATTCTTCTTCTTTTTCTGGCACCAAACATCCCATATACCACTAGTATACCTCCGATATACGCTGATATACAGCTGTCCAGCCCTCCAATTCTACAAACTGCGCATATATAGCCCCATCCTGAAGCCAACAGGTCGTATACTGCACGTATACCGCCACCCCTGGGCCGACATACACCTCGGCTACTGCCCTGAAACCCCAAAGTCTTTTGTTTCTTCCTTCTCCCCTACTTTCCGGCAGCACTTATGGAAGAAAATAACCACAATGGTTATTCTGGCAGCAGCAGGAACAAAATGAGGGACTGGTTTCCAGCAACAACACAACGCATGCGGCCCAACAGAAACAAATGTTGCAGCAGTGGGCCAACACGAGCCCAACATCCAGCCGCAGCCCACAACACGAGCCCAGCCACCAGAAATACTTCTCCAGCAGCCGAGGCCCATCTCCAGTCGCGACCCAATTTCTGGTCATCCTCCAGCCCAGTTACGGAAAGCCAAATTGCGACCCAATTTCTGGCAGCTACACATCCAGCTCGAGCACAGCCGACAGGCCACATTAATTATGCCCAATTTCCCGGAGCCCAGCGGTTCGTTCCAGGCCATTTCCAATCCATTTTGGGCAAGGCTTTCGACACATTGACTCATCAGCATCCCGAAAATGCGTGGTATATGGATACGGGCGCCACCCCTCACCTCCCACAATTCTGGTAATCTTTCTTAATTGAGGAATTTAAATACTCCACAATCCATTATGGTCGGAAATGGTCATCGCAGTCCAATTCAAGGGTTTGGCCATACACTAACCCCATCACCGCATCCCCACTTCTCCCTGAATAGCGTCCTATATGCTCCTAACATTATTAAAAAACTAATCTCCGTTAGGAAATTTGCCACCAATAGTTCTGTTTCAATTAATTTTGACCCGTTTGAATTTTCTGTAACGGACCTCCGTACCGAAAAACTCCTTACGAGATACAATAGTGAGGGGGGGCTTTATCCTTTCCTATCCACGTCCGATGCTAGTATCAACCCTCCAACATCTCTAAATGCATGTGTCATTCCTCCCACCGCTTTAACAACAATCTCTCCGTCAACCTGACACAATAGACTTGGACACCCATGAGCTCCTGTTTTTAATTTTCTTAGAAACAATAATTTCATTCGTTGTAATAATGGGAAAGGTTCCCAACAGTGTTTTTCTTGCCCTTTAGGCAAACGAGTTCGCCTTTCTTTTCAGTCTTCTTTAAGTGCTACGTTTTCTCCGTTTGATATTGTTCATGCAGATTTATGGACATCTCCTGTTATTAGTTCTCTCGGTCATAAATTATATCTTGTATTATTAGATGACTTTTCTCACTTTATATGGATTTACCCTCTAAAATTTAAGTCTAAAGTTTTTACCAAATTTCTTGAGTTTCGTCACTATATCAAAACACAATTTGAAAAATCCATTAAATCATTCCAATGTGACAACGGTCGTGAGTTTAACAATTCCGCGTTTCATAATTTTTGCACCAAAAATGGCATGATCTTCCGTTTCTCGTGTCCCCATACCTCACCCCAAAACGGAAAAGCTGAACGAATCATCCGAACTATCAACAACATGGTTCGTACAATTCTTTTTCATGCCTCTCTCTCCCCAGTCATTCTGGGTATATGCAGTCAAAATGGTAGAATACATCCTTAATATTTTACCTATCGATACTCTTCATAACATGACCCCAACCGAAATCTTATACCGTCGGATCCCCTCCTATGACCACCTTAGGAATTTTGGTTGCCTCTGCTACCCAAATCTTGCCTCTATTGCTCCTCATAAATTAGCACCCGAACCACTCTGTGTGTCTTTGTAGATTTCCCATCTAATCATATTGATTAGGGGCTATATGTGCTATGACTTGTCCACTCGTCAAATTCACGTCTCTCAACGTTACGTTTGACGAGACGATTTTTCCTTTTGCAAATATTCAAAAATTCTGGAACACGAACTATACCTTTTTAGATGAGTCTGACACCTCCCCTGTCATACTTCGTGAACTGCGTCATTCTACCATTATTGCTGCTACGTCCCTGTCACCACCACGTGTCACTGCCAATACCGGCAGTCCTTCAGTACTGTCACCGACGCCGCCGAGTGCCACTTCCACCGTCGGCAATCAGTCGGTTGTCTCCCACCCACCTGTAACTCCAGTGTCACCAGTACCCATCTCTGGTATTCCAGTCAACCTGCCCCCCAACCACTAGCAAGGCAACCCCGACCCAGACTAGAATCGCCCCACATCAGACCCTCCTCTCTTCTCCCAACCATTCCTCATCACCGATATCGTCACCAAGTCCCTCCACCCAAATCGATCTACCCAGATCGTCGCCCCTACCCAGCCCGACGTTAAACCCAGATACCTCTCATCTCGTACCCAGCCCATCATCGAACCCAATTACCACTCTATTGGTACCCTGCCCTGTCACCCCAACCAGAAACCAACCCGACTCAGTCACTATGACCCAAAACTCGGAACCGTACCCTACCCTGCCCCAACGCACCATATGGAAACCCATGCCCAACATGGGATTTTCAAACCCAAAGTCCATGTTAACCTATCTACCCAAACCATATCCCAAAAACCTAAAAACCCAAAATTATCCAGACAAGACCCTAATTAGAATGCGGCCATGTGTGGAAAGTTAATGCGTTAACAAAATAGCACACTTGGGATTTGGTTCCTAGATCGGATGGGGTAAATGTGATCCGATGCATGTGGCTTTTTTGTCACAAATACAGAGACAGTGGTGAGCTAGAGAGATATAATGCTAGACTTGTGGCTAATGGCACTAATCAATAGGAGGGTATTGATTGTGGTGAGACATTCAGTCCAGTTGTTAAATCGGCTACTATTCACAGAGTTTTTAGTATTGATATGGGTAAGCAATGGTCGATTCATCAGCTTGATGTGAAAAATGTGTTTCTATACGGGGATTTGAAGGAAATTGTTCACATGCACCAGCCGCCTGGTTTTGTCCATCCAGCAGCCCCTCAGTATGTATGTCATCTTCGTAAGTCACTTTATGATTTGAAACAGGCCCCTAGAGCGTGATATGATCACTTTGCACAGTACATTATGCAGATTGAGTTTGTATACAACAAGTGTGATAATTATCTATTTATTTTTCAAAGAGGTAGTAGCATTGCTTATTTGTTGTTATATGTGAATGACATTGTGCTTACTGCCTCATCTGATTTGTTGAAAATGAGATCATTGCATTGCTAAAAACCGAATTTGTTATGACCGACTTGGAGATGTTGCGTTACATGAGTCTTGCAGGGGCACTATAGTATCTTACTTTCACCAGGCCCGATATTGCTTATGTTGTTCAGTAGGTATGCTTATTCATGCATGCCCCAGAGACCCTCACTTTACTGCTCTTAAGCGTATCATGAGGTACGTTAAGGGCACACTTGATTATAAATTGCATTTATACCCCTCAACATCGATCATGTTGTTATCATATACGAATGTTGATTGGGCAGGCTGTCTGGACACGCAACGCTCCACCTCCGGCTACTGTGTGTTCTTAGGGGATAATCTCATTTCATGGTATGCCAAGAGGCAAGCTACCTTATCCCGTTTGAGTGCAGAAGCAGAGTATAGAGGAGTTGCAAATGTTGTTGCTGAGATCTGTTGGCTCTGAGACCATCTTTTGGAGCTTCAATGTCCCTTGGGTAAGGCGTCTTTGTTTTACTGTGATAACATATCCGTCATATATTCATCCCATAATCCGGTTCAGCATCAGCGAACCAAGCATATTAAGATGGATATACACTTTGTTTGTGAGAAGATTGCTATCGGTCATGTTAAGGTGTTGCATGTGCCTTCTTCGTATCAGTATGCAGATATTTTCATGAAAGGTCTTCCTCGACTTCAGATCTAGTCTTAGCGTCCGGCCTCCTCCCGCTCCGACTGAGGGGGTGTATTAGCGAATATTATTAAATATTCCCCCATATATTTTGTAATATTTAGTGTTGTATAATTATGGTAGATTTAGGATCCTTATTGTATTAGGATTCCACATTATACACATTATATATATTTGTATTAATGAGAAAGACTTCCTAAGGGAGATTAATACAATTCTACATTCATGACTGCGGATAGACTGATGATCAAGTCAAATGAAAGAGAAGGATTGACGAGCTTAAGGTTTGAAGTACACTGCTTAAACAAGACATGAATCCATTTTTCTAGTTGTCAACTTGTTATACTAAAAACTGGGCTACCAAGAACCATTCCAAGGCCTATGTTTCATGGGCTCATGGCCTATTATCTTACAAGCCCGAGAAAAGCAAAGATCCAACCTGATTACAAGAAAGAAGGACCCTAGTCTAATTTTATAGAATTATCAATCTAACAAACATATGTTCAGAATGTCATTTACGGGTGCTCAGTTTATAGGAGACCATTCAAGCAAAAAACTTTAGAAAGTCTCACCCCAGGAAAGGAAAATAAAAACATTAAAGTACTTCCCAATGCTGGTAATAGAATTGGTAAAGAGTTTAACTTATATACACCGATAGTATTAAAATAAAGTTTTGCACTATCTGGTCAGTCAAAAATATTCATAAGTAACCTTTAAAAAAATCTATAATCCTAAAAATAAGATTTTCAGCCTACTCATTACCTTCTTGACATTATTGAAATTTATCTTCTTTTTTTCTTTTTGTATTTTCTTGATTATCTAATTTTCTTTTTCTTATCTATTTTTCCTTTCATTTTCCAGCTTAATAGTTTTCTTATGTACTCCTTTCTTTATATTCATTCTAACATTATTGAGCAGCCTCACTTTTACCTACTCTTTTTTCATATAGTATTTTTTATTTTTTCAATCCGTCCGAAAAATTAGTAATTGTAGTTATCTTTTCTTAAAATAATCAAGTTGATTGGTCTATTTCCTTCTACTAATTTTACATAAAATGCAAAAAACAATTCTCTTAATTAACTATACATCACAAACTCATGATTTAAGTGTTATATTAAACATTCAAAATTACTTCATAAATAATTTTGTTATAAATGATTATCTTCCTCTTTTCTTTTCCATGCTTTTTGGTACATAAAAGTCACTTGCCTATAAAGTGCATCAACGAACGTATTTCAATGTTTGTCGAAAATTACTTGTAAAAACTTTTATCAATAATTTTGGTCTTATAAGTTTATACGGCCTTTTCGAATTTAACTGTTTTCGATGTTTTGTTTATTTTGTATCCTCCTTATAAATAATATTTTTTTTGCACAAAGTAACAGTTTAAGTTTAGAGAGTTCAGAACATCAAAATTATATCCTCCTCCTCGTCCATCCCGTAAAATACTCTTGTTGCGTTTTGAATAACGCTATTTAAAATATAGGTTTAATTGCCTTTTTCATCAAAATTTTGTACCCATCATATTTTAAAAGATTTTACGATCTAATCATGGTCTTAAATTATGCATATATAATTATTCTTTAAGGATATAACTTAGATATTTAAATATTTAACAAAATATTTCATAAGTTATAAACCGTATTACATTCTTCTTTTTCTTCATCCTTTCTTTCTCATATTCGCACCCTTTGAAATAATTAACCTTCCTTCAATAATTAATCGATTCTCCTTTTACCTCTTGTTAATCTTATGAAATATCTTAAAATATTTTATGTTTTGACTAACTTCTCTTACCGTTGCTCATTTATCACTACCCCTTGCCATATTTTAAACCAAGAAAAAAAGTATTCCATACCAACACTAACAATTTATTTTTTGATAAATGATTAAAGAAAAAGCAAATGTTGAATGAATGTCATGTGAATAACAATTCTTCTTCTCTTTGGCAGAAAGGGTGAGACAAGTAACTTTATTAAACCATTTTTATTCTAATTCAATAATGTTTCTACATTTTTCAAGTAGTAAGCCCAAAGAGTATAGAATCAACAAATGGTGATAATGATTTATGAAAATCTGAAAAACTTGAAGACTTTTATCAACAACAAAAAATGAAAAACTTGAAGACTACAATTTACGTATCAATAAATAGTTATGAATTAAATTGTAGTTTCAAAATTACAAACAATTTTACATTTTAATGCTCTTTCATTAGGTATATTATAAGTTGATTCACATGACTACAAAATGACATATACTTACTTCCTTAAGCAGCATGCATGTCTACGTATGATTCTTTTCCTTGCTTTCACTTTCGAGAACATCCTGACATGGAGACATAATAAGTTACGCTAACAAAGAAAAGAACACATAAAAATAACTAAGCAAACGGAACTTTAGAAAAGACGATAATTATGAGTTAAATTGGAAATAAGGACTATGTTGTCAACATAGCATAATCAAATTCTCTAAAACAAAATAAAAAGAGAAGCAAAGAGAAAACTGAAATCATTTTTTAAATAATTCCTCCATTCATATCCTCAAGAACCCAAACAAATGCTCTATATTGGTGATGACTATTGTTGACACCCAATTTTGTCCCGTCTTTTCCAATTTATTTGCAATTTAAATACTTTTACACCTCAAAACAATTTTAATCTATATACATACATGCATATATATATATACATTATTATTCTCTTATTATTATTCTCTTATTATTATTATTATTTGCATTTTTACTATCATTTGCATTTTTATCACAATCATAAGTTTTATCCGAAAATTCTATGTTATTTTATTCTCGCAAAATTGCATCGCATTTCCATTTTTTATTTAAGCATTAAACATTTCGCAAATATTATATTTTTTATTATTATCACATCGTTATGTTATTTTAAATAATTCACATCTTTTACAAAAAAAAAAAAAAATTTTTAATATTAAACCCCCTTTTATATTTTTAACCCATAACCCACTCATTTCTACCCAAACAATATTCACCCAAAACCCATTTTTTCGTCCAAGCCCATTCCCCTTATTTCCTTCCCCTTTATTTCCCCCCAATTCCCTTATACCCAAACCCACAAAACAAAATCCCAAAACCTTTCCAAGCCCAATCGGCCACCCCACCTTCCAAGTCCAACCCCCACAATCCCATTTAAACCAAACCCACAAAATAAACTCCCAAGCCCATTCCCTTATTTCACCAAGCACCAACCAAAACTCCAAGCCCAACCGGCCATTAACAAGCCAGGCCCAACATCATCACCCCATCCCTTTTATCCCCCAACCAAACATAACCCCAAAAATAAATAAAAAAACCCTACGCCCCCAACCCCTCACGTCGCCGCCACCCTACACCCCTGCCACACCTACACCGCACCCTACACCCCTGCCCCTCACGTCGCCGCACCCTACCCTGACACCACCCATACCCTATCTCCTAAAATCCGCCCCAAAAATCAGTTTTTGTCCCCCCTTTATTTTGAATTTCGAATTCGTTTTTAGGGGGTTATAGGGGGGTGAACGTTGAGTTTGAGACCTATAACCCCCCCCCCCTTTTGCATCTGTTTTGGGGGTTCGATTTTGGGGATAAAAAAAATGGTTTCTTTTTAGGAGTTTTTCTAATTCGATTTTTCGGGTTGGAAATTAGATTTAAGTCTCGGTTTCCTTTCGATTTTGTTAGTATTGCTCTTCACTAAAAAGATCCGAAATTATAGGAACATTTCTTTGTTCTTGCATGTGTTCTTCAACTTAAAATTCCGAAAAATAGGTCGAAATTATTGTTCTTTTTTTTGTGTTGAAGAATCTGGATTTTTAGCTATTTTTCACTGTTTTTTTGGTCCAATTCGGGTCGGGTCACTGCCGGGTCGGGTCGGATCAAACATCCGAAAATCAAAAAACAGAATCCTATTTCCAGAAAAATCAGGATTCAAAAAAAAAAAACCTACAACAAATCAGAATTCTAACATTTCCTAGCGGATTCGACGATTCAAAACACGCCTCGGTTCGCTACCCGAAAAAGGTTAGACTCATTCCAATTCTTCTATATTTCTTTAAGCTTATTTGATTGTGTGTTATGCTTGATTTAGTATGATATTTTGTTATGTAATGTAGTCTTGATTAATTAATATGATAATGCGACGTTTTGCTTATAATTGTATACATGTCGTTGGGATATTTCTGATTTGGAGTAGATATGTGATATATGATATTACGTCGATGTGTTGGTTAACTAGTTATTGTCATTAGCTTTAATAAGGTATCTTGGGTTCATTATTAAGTGCAATACGGATAATGTAAGATTAATACGTGTTTGGAAGAATTGTGGCTTGATTAAATATTCGGATTGTTGATATTCAAATTATTGAACATTGTGTAAGTTGTTAGTTTGGTGGCTGCCTAATTAATAAAAAAAAAACGAGCATACTTTAATTGATTAAAATGACAATATTTACATGTTATATTCTAGATTAATATGTGCAATTTTAAAGGGAGTATATCATCCATGTTTAATATAATAGTATGTGCGTTTGGTTTAAGTTTAGGAATGTCATGTTTCTTAATTTGAATTTATTATGTATGTATACATAATTTATACATTGGTCTTTCTTGCCTTTTTTATTCTTGTTTAAATTTAGAACCGGTTGTGTTAACATCTATTCTTTCTTCGGCTACTTTAATATGCCAAAATCTGAAAAAATAATGTCTCAAGGATATGTAGAATATAAGGCCATGAATACTCATTCCTATGTACATTTAATGTTGTATATTTCGTGTATATATATATTAGGAATATTCATGTGTTTATATTTTCGTTCCGTCTACTAATCCTTTTCTTTTCTTTTATTTACATGAAATGCATCGGGAGTAACGAAGAGTCTCGTTATGAGACTCATCATGACTTCGTCCGAAATGAAGAACCACATCTATGTTCATTGCATTCTCCAAACCTCGGAATTTCTACACAAATAGGGCGGGATGACATCATCATCCTCCCCCAGTTTCCTCTTTTATTATTATTCTTTAATTTCGTTATTTCTATTCTTGTGCATGTAATAATTATTTTAATGTTTGTGTGATTGTTAGGATATTTAGAATGATTAGGCCGCGAATAGATGAATGAATAGGATAATCTAACTGCCGTTAGTTAATTTCTTAGGCTCGTTTGAATTGGAAACCATCGCTAGCTTTATTTGTTTAGGGCCGTCTTGTATGTTCCAAACTTAGCCTCTAGTTACTTTGCTCTATTTTTAGGTTCGTTATGCATGCTTTAATATCTTTCAAAATAATTTGGCTATTTATCACTCACTTTCTTTAATCCTAAAAAATAAGGTTTGCATTTTATCCGATTTGCAACATTGAAAGATTTTCATAAAATTTACTTTTATTATCACCTAATACATATTTTTTATAAACGAATGAACTTTATATCTATTTGTTATGTATAGTGTTTTATGAAATGCATACTTTCTCAACTCTACATGTACTTTTATAAATAATGCTTTACAAATGCATGCTTTCATGTATTCCAAAATCAACTTCACATATATACAAAATGCATACTTTATGGGCATAATATAATGTATACTTTTCATCAAAACCAATTCACATGTGTATGTACTTTTGTTCTATATGCATCTTATAAGTCATGTTTCACAAATGCATTCCTTTTTTTTATTTTATCCCCTATATATTTTATAAGTTATGTCATGCAATACATACTTTGCTAACAAACTCATTTTATATTTATTTTTATATAGCCATGCAATTTGGCAAAAAATGTATCTTTTAAATAAATTATTTGCAATATTCTTTCCTTAAAACTTCATATCTTTTAAACATGCATTTTTCAGCACAATAAATAACCTGAGTTTGATCGGATAACCGCAAGTTAGCGGATTCTAAAGGATGCCTAACTCCTTCCCTTTAGGATAATAAAGAACCCATACCTAGAATCTCAAATAGTTTCGCAGACTTTAAAATTGGAGTTTACATTGCAGCATTTAGTTTAATATTTAGGTGTCCTAATTCACCGTAAAAATAATTAGGTGGCGACTCCTCAACCCTTTTTACCCAGGAATCACCGAATACGTCATGCTCCGCTTTGACCCGGGCATGTCAAAATTGGGCGCGACAACTATTGCACAACAAAGATAGAGGATAACCAACATGGCTCAAAACAAATTTATATGAATATAAATCAGTGTTTTAAGAGGCGGGTGCACTAGGCGAGACGTTTTACGCAGCATAGGGTGAGGCGTAAGCTCCGAGACATGGGGTGTAAGTCTCATGAATCTATGGGGCGTATGTCTCATGTATCTTTAATTTAATAATTTTAATACTAAAAAAATAAGCAGAAGTAAAATTTTCATTAAAATTCTGCAAATAAATTCAAATAAATCACCAATAATATAAATAAATTATTATGTAAGAAAGGTAACAACACAAAAAATGATACTCTGTAATAGCCTAAATAATATTTAAAATAAAATCTTCATTCATTTTGTCATTAATCTCCACATCTATTAGTTCTTTGCACCCTCAACTAATATTTGCACTAATTTTTATTTATATATTTCAACGAAGGAGAAAGATGAAAAATGTAATAGCAACGACAAAAAAAGGAAAAAGTTGCTTCATCAACATAGTGCTATGAAATTTCTATCCTACCAATTTAAGACATAAACATTTAAAAAAATTATTTATGGCAGTGTTATTTATATTTTTTTTTGGAAAAACCACTACGACATGAAAAAATGATAACATAAAGTATAATTATCATTACACCAATAATAAAAATTATAATCTATAGCAAAAATACTTTAAACTTTAAAAAAATAAAAATTAACGCCTGACGCATACACTTTTACGCTCGGGACTTACGCTTTCGCGTCCGGGACTTACGCCCCAAATTCTAAGGCGTACGCCATATCCACGCCTTTCATTTGCGCCCCGGAGCGTTTTTGGTACGCCCCGGGACTCGCCCCGAAAATGCCTCTGAATACACTGATAGAAATTAGTGTGATTTTAAGGTGTCATAAATTCGTACATTAAATAATTAGGGGTTATGAACATAAATGGTTTGGAGGTTATGTATATTATTAATATCTATTATGAGTAGAATTTATGATAAATAAAGAGGTTTGAGCTATGGAGATGGTTTTAAACATAAAATTATTTTAAAAAATGAGAGAAAAAGTTTTAAAATGAGAAAAAAGATAAATAGGATCCTTGGCCATAGAGAGGTGCCACATAGAATTGACTATAACTAGCTTTATATTATATATTGATATTGATTATCAGATCGTTAATTATCCTAGCTAAATAACTGTCAACTACATCGTATAATCAATCACAACAAAAAATTTCATTGATATTTCATGAATCAGAGTTTTAAATCATGAAATGCACATAAGCATGTACATTATTCTAACGAAATCGACATGAAAAAAGAAAACAAACCCATAGTAACATACACTAAAACAAAAGACGTTAACCAATCTAAGGCTCCCATTCTTTTGCAAGTCAAAAGAAAGAAAAGAAACAACAAATCAAATGCAAACAAAGATGTAACCAAAATAGGTTTTGAAAATTAAACGAGAAAAATCAATTGGAACATTTATCAGGAGGATGAACAAATAAATAGGAGCACGATAAATACGCGGTCTCTCAATTTGTTGCAACAGAAAGATACAGAAAAGAGCAATATATATATATATATATATATATTGTACCATAGATTGTAGTAAAGGAATATGTTCCCTTCTTTTTATTGATGAATGATTTACAATATATATAAGGTTATAAGAATATTTACTTTGATACAAATTAGGTAAATAATTAACCTAATTACAAAAGGATTATAATTCTACCTAAAATAGGAGATATACAATTAATATAATTAATGAAATAATATTGAGAAATATTCTATTACACCCCCGCAGTCGAAGCGGGAGGTTCTCGAACACTGAAACTGGCTCGAAAATCATCAAATAGTATGCGCGGAAGTCCTTTGGTGAAGATGTCGGCAATCTGATATCTGAAAGGAACATGAAGGACACGGACTTGACCACGAGCTACTTTTTTCGCGAACGAAATGAATGTCCATCTCAACGTGTTTAGAGCGCTGATGTTGGATGGGATTGCCGAAAAGATATATCGCACTAATATTATCACAGTAGACCAGTGTTGCCTTTTGAATAGGGCAGTGAAGCTCAAGTAGAAGATTACGGATCCAACAAGACTCAGAGACGATGTTGGCAAAACATCTGTATTCTGCTTCTGCACTGTATCGGGATAGTGTAGGTTGCCTTTTGGAAGTCCAAGACAATAGGTTATCTCCGTGGAAAACGCAATAAACAGACATGGAGTGTCGGGTGTCATGACATCCACCCTAGGCAGCATCAGAATAAGCAGTGATACCAGTGAGCGAAGACCTGTATAGATGTAATCTGAAGTAAAGTGTACCTTGGACGTATCGTAAAATACATTTGAGACATGTATGTGTGCTTCCGTCGGACTGTGCATGTGTAAGTATATTTGTTGCACGACATAGGATATGTCTGGTCTCGTGAATGTGAGGTACTGCAGGACCCCAGTCATGCTACAATAGTGAGTCGAGTCTAAATACGAAGGGCCAGAATCATCGCTGAGCTTGGAATTGGTGTCTATAGGTGTGTGGGATGGTTTGCAAGATGTCATGCATGCACGGTCAATGATATCTTCGGCGTACTTCTTCTGACATAGAAATAGGCCGCCAAAATATCGAATGACATAGATGCCCAAGAAATAACTCGGGGGCCCAGATCTTTCATAGCAAACTCAGAGGAAAGGAGAGACATAATGAACCGGCGAAGAGCATCAGATGATGTGGTGAGGATGATGTCATCAACAGATAATAATAAGTAAGCCATATTTGTACCATTGTTATAGATGAACAAGGAATGATTGGATCTAGCTGTGTGAAAAGCCGATAGAGGAGACATAATCGGCGAACCGCTGGTACCATACTCGAGGAGCATGTTTTAGTCCATAGAGCAATTTTCGCAACAGACACACATAATCCGGATGAATAGAATCCCTGAAACCCATAGGTTGATGCATAAATGCCGTTTAATGAAGATCCACATGTAAGAAGGCATTCTTGACATCAAGATGATGAATAGGCCAAGACTTGGATATGGCAATGCTGAGGACGGTCCAGATGGTTGCAGGCTTTACGACCGGGCTGAACGTTTCATCACAGTACACTCCCACCTATTGAGACTTGCCATCACATACAAGACGAGTCTTGTACCTCTCAAAAGAACCATCAGATTTCTTTTTATGTCTAAAAATCCACATAGAACGAATAATGTTAGCATTAGGTGGACGAGGTACTAGGTCCCATGTCTTATTATCAATAAGAGCATTATATTCGTCAATCATTACGGCTTTCCAATTAGGGCCGGACAAGGCATCCTTCGGGTTACGATGGACAGGGAAAGAGACAACTAAAATGGAAAGGTTAAACAACTATTTAGGTTTATGAATTCCGTGCATGAACGAATTTCCATGGTCCGAGAGTATGTCTTGGGACGCGGAACGGGAGGGGGGTTTGTTGCTGACTACCGGGAAGAGGAGAAAGGGCAGGGGTGACGGTATTGGCTGGCCGAACCTCGGTTTGCCGAGAGGTGGCTGCGGAATCACCCTAAAGCGGGCTGTTCCTGGCCACCGTCGGCAGAACCGGGTGGGCAGCTAGTCCCGGACTGGCCGATGTGGTGGCGGGTGCCAAGGTTTGGGACGGTAAACTATGTAAATGGTGAATTAGAAGAGGGTTTAGGCCATCATCTAGGAAGTCATAGGAATATAGAGGTGGCGAGTGTAGAGAGACAAAGGGGAATTGAGACTCATCAAATATGACATGACGTGAAATAATAATTTTACGGCTCGACAAGTCATAGCACGAGTAACCACGATGATTGGAAGGGTAACCCAGAAACACATATGGGGAAGACCGGGGTTGGAGTTTGTGAGTGGTCGGATGGAGAGGATAACAAAGACATCCAAAAATACGCAAGTGTTGGTAGAAGGGGTTCCTATGAAACAAAACTTGGGTGGGCGACCGTTGAGCTAGAGACTTGTTTGGGATTATCTTTAGGAGATAGGTGGTCATGAAGAGTGCGTAATGGCAGAATTGAGGTGTGGGCAAGTAGGGCACGAATTAAGTTGTTTATGGTTTGGATTTTCCGTTCGGATTTACCATTTTGGCAGGAGGTGTGAGGGCAGGAAAAATGAAAGGTAAGACCATTTTTGGAGCAAAACTGTTTGAATTAGTTATTATCGAATTACATGATATTGTCACATTAAAAATATTTAATGCTCTTTTCAAATTGTGTTTTTACGAAAGCACTAAATGAAGAAAAAATGGGGTAGACCTGAGATTTATTTCCAATTGGAAAAGTCCATAGAAAGTTGGAATAATCGTCCAAAAACAACACATAATATCGATGGCCAACCGTACTCAAAATAGGGGATGTTCACAAATCACTATGTATGATATCGAAAGACATTAAAGTACAATTTGTGGATGCAAAAAATGGTAATTTGACATGTTTCCCAAAAATGCAAGATTCATATATAGGAGTCCTAGAAATACGGTTGCAATTAATAAAATTAATTTTGCTAAGGGAGCGTAAAACAGAGTCTCTCGGATGTCCTAATCTAGAATGTCATAATGAAGACGAAAGAGCAACAAAGATTGAGGAAACTGAGGCTGGATTGTTGACGGCGTTTGAAATAGGGTAGAGATCTCCGGTGCTGTCACATCTCATTATTCGTCTCCCTATCGTAAAATACTTTACAGTAAAACCAAAAGGATCAAAGTCAAGGAAAACCCAATTGTCAGTTGTGAAACGTCGCATGAAGATTAGATTCTTAATGAGTTTAGAGCATGCAAGATATTTTTTAAGATCTGTGGTGGATGTGGTGGTGCGCCGATGTTGGAGAGTCGGTCGGCAAACATCTTGAGTTCTTGACAATAGGCAGACACGTTTGGGAAATCGTCCTGATAAACGTCCTTGAACTGATTTTCAAGGTATAATGCTCGTTGAGTTTTGTTGTCGTGAAAAATATTGTCCAAACGTTCCCACGTTTGGTGGGCAGTGGCATTGGTTTCAATGATGGTGTGCAACAGATCATTAGATATCGTGCAGTATATCCACTGGAGGACGACTGCGTCCAAACGAGACCAGAGTGCATCATCAGAAGTCGAAGCTGATGGTACGTCTTTGGACTTCGGTGTGGGAGGGATGATGTGGTCGATAACTTCGTAAACACGACAATGGATCTTAAAAAGCTCTGCCCACGAGGATTATTGACCATTTTCCATCTCAAGAGTCACAGGGATGAAGTTTTTGATGTTGTTTATGGCAAGTGCTGGATGGAATTTGGTTTTGTTAGCCATGAAAGAGGAAATTTAAAAAGGAAGAGGGAGGGAGAATGGCCGGAAAAACTAGCATTCCGTCGTGGGGAAAAGAGGGGGCGGCCGAGAGAGGTCGGCGGCTAGGGTTCCAATGTGGGCTAGGTGCCAACGTGGAAAAAATGTGGCGGCCGAGAAGGTGTATCGGCGGCTACGATAGGGTTTGTAGTTTTAGGCTACTGATACCATAAAGGAATATGTTCCGTTCTTTTTATTGATGAATGATTTACAATATATATAATGTTACAAGAATATTTATATTGATACAAACTAGATAACTAATTAACCTAATTACAAAAGTATTATAATTCTATCTAAAATAAGAGATATACAATTAATATAATTAATTAAAGAATATTAAAAAATATTCTATTATGTAGCTCAAACCATAGAGTTTCGGATAATTAATTGAAAAGATCCAAAAGATTACTTCGTAATTGATGGAACTTCCAAACCTGTAAATGGTAAGTTGAGTATCTTCTTTCCATATTTATTTGCCTTTCGTACTAAGTGAAATACAAGAATCAAAACAAAAACAAAAAAAACAAGAAAAGCCAAGAGGCAATTCTTACTATATATTGTACATACCTTACTAGTTATACTAGAAAAGATGCAATCAAATCTAGAGGGGTCAGCTTGCTGGCAGGGAGTCAACTTTGCGGCCTTAGGGTCGCAAGTTCGATTCTCCCCTCCGGATATCGTCATCCGGGGCACATATATGTGGTAAAGCCTGGGCGCTAAAAGCCGCGCGGGCATGTTGCAGTGTGGGTTCGGTCTCCGCCAAGCCTTGTGGATGGGGTCTGTGGGGGGGGGGGTCAACCTTGTAGCATTGATCCGTTGGACGCAAGCAGACACTGACCATGTGTGCACATCCCGCGATTTACCTGGTGGTGGGGTGCTGAAGGACCGGTCTCATCATCTCCAGGACGTCTGGGTAATACCAGTGAAGTAGTCAGGCGCAAGCCTAGAAACCTGGATTATAAAAAAAAAAAAAAAAAAAAAATGCAATCAAAATCAAATTTGGAATCGTACTATGTAGTATCTAACTCCCTCTTTTCAACCGTTGGCAGGCTTTAGATTTTTGAAAAGCATTATCCATGGGTTGTTTGTGGGGTTGTTGGTAGGGTGTATAAGAATATTATTAAATATGGTATATAGCAATTAGTTATATTAGGATTAGTTATGTTGAGATTATTTCTTATCGACTATTTGGTATTGTGTTAAAAATAAAATGCATTGCATAATTTTTAAAAATATTATTTCTTTAGAAAAATTCATTCACTTTCTTTAGCTATGAGGGACTTTAAGGGCAATTTTGTCTTTAACATACTTATGCATGTATTATGTCACAAAAGCTTTTGTGACTAATTAAATTTCTCTTTAATTATTCAGTTTAGTTCTTTTTAAGTTTAAAGTTGTTATTTCAGTATTTGCTATTTAGTCTCTAAAGTTAGCCAAGGTATTATCCTTTGTAATGCATTTGATAAATTATTAATTAAAAAAACAAATATTTGCTTTCCTCTATCTTTTTCCCCTCTCCTTCCCTTTTCTCTACTTTCTCCATTGATGAGTTCACCGGAGCTCTTCATTTCTTCAAAAATGAACAAGAGCCCTTCTCTCTTGTTACAAATGGTATCAGAGTCGGCGATACTCGGCCTCGATTCTGTTGCAATGTCCAATTACTATTACTATCATTCACCCCATGTATCGGCTAATGCAGCCATACCTACTGCGCATTTACATGAGTCACCCAGTCCATATGAAGATCAAGGGGGTGTTGTTATCAATTTCTATCGAGATTCCTTCGGGGTTGAGCTCAGTGCCGATTCATACGCTTATCACCAATCTCACTCGCACCAGTATTACAGTTCAGATCTGAGTTCCGATCCCTATGGCTTTGAGTATTACGGTGCAGATCCTAATATCCATCCATATCCTTATGGATTTGAGTGTATCTCAGCAACCATGGGTATTTCAAGAGACTCTAAACACCAAAAGCGTTCCACCGGTGGCAAAAGGAATGCTTGGAGGAAGAAACACAAATTTGAACTTGGTCGCCAACCAACTAACACGAAGTAATCAAGTAACAAAGTAGTCAGACGAATGCGCGTGCGTGGTGGAAATTGGAAATGGAGCGCGATTGTTCAAATCGATGTTAATGCTGAGGAGCTACAAGGTGGAAATAAATTGATGGATGTTGAAGATGAGCACGATGAGAGCTCAGGAATTCAAGAGGACCAAGTGTTTGACGATTGTCCCCGACCAAAGGCAATTACTAATAAACTAGTTTCTAGCAGTATTGGGAAAAAGTTAGAACCAGATCCTGACAAAGTATTTGATATAAGTCCTCAACAGAATGAATCTAGAATATATAAGCTTCCATCAGTAAAAGGAGATAAGGAAGAAGAAGAAACACTACGACAATTGGAATCTGAAAAACCCGAAGATGAGAAGTTAGAAGATAATGAATATCAAACGTTTGATCGAATTCTTCAGATATATGGAGTCAATGTGGCAGATTTGCAATGGGATGAAAGTGAATAAGATGAGCCTCTAGAGCTCGAAAATTATGAGCAAAAGTCAGCAATTACGGAGGACCGGGTGTTTGATAAATGTCCTAATAGTAATGGTGCTGAAATTATTGATGTGGAAATTGAAGGTGTAGATGCAGGTAACTCCAAAAATGTGTATATGGTGTCTGTTGAAAGTTTCCTTAAGATTGATGATGAGGGTGACTGTGAGAAAAAGTGCATCACTCCCAAGAGCATTCCAGACCGTAACCTTTGGAAACTCGCTGATTGGAATAAGGATTCACCACTAGAAGTTGAATATAGCATTGAAACAAATTCAGAAAATGATGAAGACCAAGTGTTCGATAAAAGTTTTCAAAGAAATGAAGGATTTCTCTTAGAAGGAGAAGTTCTGAATGAAGGACATGCTTCAGATGACATTGGTTATGCCAACGTCGACGAATTAGATAAACTAAGCCAACCGCTCGTAGCAATGGTCAAATCCAAAGAAAGAGAAATGGAGATCGAATGTGCAAAGGCTGGTAGGACTGCTATACCTTCAAATGATAGATTGTCGAGTGTAGATGTTCATGTTTTAGCTAGTGTGCCGAAAGTGTATGTGAATTATTTTGATTGTCAGTTTGTGCATTTTATTCATATTCTTGCTTTGAAAATGGGGTTTGAATTGGCTGAGATGTTTTGGGAAAATTCTATGATGGATAAGTACTCTAAACTATTCGATAGAAGTTGTGAAAGGAATTTAATACTCGTTAAAAATGTAGAGGTAACAACTATGAAATTTGGGAAGAGTTGGTTGCTTTGTCATGTGGTTTTCGAAATAGTGTCCAACTGGAAATGCATACCGGTCATTCATTTTGTGGGACAAATTTGGAATGTTTTCTACACTTTGCACTTTCAGCAAGTTCCATAGAGCCATCTGTATGTTTAGGTCCAAGCTATTTTCGCTCATCAGATTATAAGGTGAAAATAGTGGCATCAAGGAACAAAAACAATAAGAGGAAGCCTCGCGAAATGCATTTTGGTTGTACAATAAAGTTGATAAGAAATTCGGGACCAATTTTGAAGTCGCAAATGGAAAGCTTTTTAGAAGGAGCATATCCATATCTTAGTCACCCAAAGAAAGCAATATTGCTAATTAGAAAGATGGAAAAAAATGAGCAGTTATCAACTAGTTTTGTTGTTTCTCTTCTCAGTCATTATGTATTAATTCAAGAAAGAACATTGTGTTGCTTTATCCAGAAGGGTCCAAGAGGGATATGTGCTCTTCTATTTGTCAAATGGGATAGTAAAGCAATAAAATCTTTTGAACTTGTTAAAGCCAGAGCATTGTTAGTGGAGACTGTTGTTCTGCAAAGTTGGACACTTCTAGGAATCACACATGGAGTTGAATGGATTGTTTCTCGAGGAGTAACACTTCATCTGATGCAAATGCAGAGAAGAGATCATTTTCTACTCTCCATAATTTTTCCAATTGTTGAGATCAATTCACAGTTGGAGGAAAATATTGTAGTAGTACTGTTTTTGGTAGCTGCCTATCTCAAGATAGTAACTGATGAGTACTTAAAATGATATTCACTACTAGTGCACCGGAGAACTTAGTAGCTAGTTGTATTCTCTTAGTGATTCTTAGGACTAAAGCAAATAGAGGCATTGAACCCAACAAATAGCTGGAAGTTCCCACCCCTGTTTGTAAAAGAATTATGAGTGATAAGAGTTGCTTTTTGGTGCCTTATATTACTCACAAGTTGGTTATTCTTGAGATCATGCAACTGATAGTAGAAAAGGTTATATATGTAGTTTCTAATGGATCATCTAAAATAAAAGTGATGGGGAGAATTGAGAACATTTGGCACAAAATGACAGCAAGCCATTTAGAGTTGCAGCTGCTGGATCTCAAGGATCCCTCCTAGATGCACACTTGTTTGTGCTAAAGGAAACTATTGGAGCGACACCTTCTTCGATGTCAAAGGATCTTGTGGATATGGTTGGTATCACATACTTGCCATTTGAATGTTTAAAATTAAAAGGGAGAAGGAATATGTATTCGTTCAAAATACTAGAGGTCGATGTCGAAGCTGAAATTTCTAATGTCAATATTGTTGAAATAAGTAATATTGTTGTGATAAGGAATCTCACTCTTAATTTCTTGGGTGAAATATTGAAGCTAACATGGGCTATCCATGTGACCAAGTTGCTAAAGTATTATCCCTTTCATGTTCTCCAAATGATAGTATGATAGTGAAGTTTGTGATTATTGGGAGGAAAATGATATTGGCCTTGCCATTGTTAATTTCTTACTTCAGTGTGTCCCTCTTAAAGTTGAAATCTGAAAGTGCAACTCCAACATGCTTACTAGAAGGTGAAACTGCATGTGCTAAAGTTTGTTATGGAGCATTTGCACCAGTGGTAATTTGCTATAATACAGAACTTAACTACAAGTTAGAGCCAATTACTAAACACATGCCTGAAGCATATTATAAGGAAAATGGTTTCTTCTCAAGAAAAGTTGCAGCACTCTTACACAACATTTTGAGATTTTTAAGCTATGAAGCATTTCATAACTGTCAAGAGGAATTTCTGGAGCATTGCAACAAAGTGTCACTAGCCTCATTCATTTCGAACTTCACATTTTAAACCTTGAGGACAAGATTCTCAAAGGGGGATGGTTTGTCACGAATAAAGAAGACATTACATTGTAGGTACTGGTACGTTGTGCTGATATGTTGTCGGAAGGAGCTACATCTGAGGATTATCAGTTCATCATGTTCCAGCTTCCAAATTTTGAAAATCTTTGAGGGCAAGGTCTTTTCTAAGGAGGATGGATTGTCACAAAAGCTTTTGTGACTAATTAAATTGAAAGTCTTTAATTATTCAGTTTAGTCCTTTTTAAGTTTAAAGTTGTTATTTCAGTATTTGCTATTTAGTCACTAGAGTTGGCCGGGTATTATATACCCTTTGTAATGCATTTGATAGATTATCAATTAAAAAAGAAGTATCTGCTTTCCTCTATCTTCTTCTTCTCTCCTTCCCTTTTCTCTACTTTCTCCATTGATGAGTTTACTGGAGCTCTTCATTTCGTCACAAATGAACAAGAGTTCTCTCTCTTAAAAAAAAAAGGCAGCCCGGTGCACTAAGTTCCCGCTATGCGCGGGGCAATAGAAAGAGTCCTTCTCTCTTGTTACATATTAATCATCTTTGTATTGCTAATATCATGATTTGTTATGTATTAGTTATACATAGAACAATATCAATCAGGGTATATAACTAATATAAGTATTACTTAAATATATGTTGAAAAAGTGTATCAAACAAGGGATTAGTAATACTAAAATTAATACATGTATTATTTTCTTATACATCCTACCAAACGACTCCTAAAGATCTAGTTTAGAGCAGCCTTAAGTAATACTTTTTCCTTGGTTATTTTCCAAAGGGAAAGGGAAAAATATATTCCTCAACTTTGCGATTTGAAGCTGATGAATGACTCATTTAAAATGTGGCTCATCAATGTCCTTGACGTATAATAAATAGAACATATTTGCCCTTTTCGTTGACAAACTCATACTTATTGAATTAAAAGATTATTTGGCTTCTTTTTTAATTTAAAAATTGTCACGTGACTTTAAAAATAACTCCACCATTAATTTTTACCCCTCCGGATCCGGTCCAATTGAAAAAAAAAAAAACACAATCCCTCTTTTATTCAGTCACCCCGATGACTCGTAGCAGCAATATGTCTCGGAATATGGCAGCAAAGGGTCATAAATGCAGAAGTAAGCAACCAAAAATGCAGCAGCTCACGACCCAAAATGCAGCAGCAAAATAGCCCAAAATACAACAGCAAATAACAAAAAATGCAGCAGCAAATCACCAAAAAGAGGGATTGTTTTTTTTTTTTTTTCAGTTTGGTCCGACTGGAGGGGTAAATATTAATGGGTGGGAGTTATTTTTAAAAGCCACATGGCAATTTATAAATTTAAAAAGAAGCCAAATGATTTTTTAATTCAGTAAATATGAGTCTGTTAATAAAAAGGGAAAATATGCTCCATTTGTTAGACGACAAGGGTATATATATATGAGGAGTCCGGAACCTAAATGACTCCAAAAAAGTTAAAAGCGACCAAAATACTTCATAAAAAATAAGTTATCAAAGTAACTTTTACGCAACTTTTTTATGCTCAATATAAAAATGAGTTACGTCCTTCGTTAACATCCGTTACCCGAACTTAAAAAAAGAGACAAAAAACAAAAAAAAATAACTTACATTGAGCAACAAATATATGCGCAATATGCAGACTAAAAAATTTCTAAGCTTAGTGAATGTTTAAGAATAGGACTTTTAGCCATGAAAAAAGAAAAGGACGTTGCATGCATCATTGATTAGTTTCTCTTATTTTTTCCAAGATGGATGCCATTATTTTTAATGAAAGTGCTCTTGGGCAGTAGAGCTTGTGTTTGCCTTTTTTGTAAGCTGGGTAAAAATGTTATTGTGTTATGATAATTAGCCAAACTAGTCTATTCCTATTCAACCTATAACTTTTTCAGTTGACTTTAAGATCCTATAGAACTTTTGTTGACTTTAATATTAAATATTAGTTAAAGTTTTAAATGTTACAATTTTATCAAATATTAAAATACTTTTTCAAAGACATTTTTAGTTTTCAAAAGGCATAAAAGCCGATTAACATTGTGAGGATATTTTTGTCGTACAATATTTATGTTAATTTGTTTCAGAAATTTTTATAATTATTACTAAAAGAAACTAATACACTTAAATTGATACGGAGTGAATGTTATTTTTAAGCATAAGCTAAATCTTATATTTTTAGTTGTCTTATTAAATAATTATAATTATTATCTATAAAAAAAAGTAAGACACTCAAATTGACACGGAGAGAATATCATTTTTCGTAATAATAAGCTAAGTCTTATATTTTTTGTTGTCTTAAAAAATATTTATAATTATTTTTTAGAAAGAAAAATACACTTAAATTGACACGGAGATGATATTATTTTCTTAAGCATAAGCTAAAACTTATATGATTGGTTATCTTAAAAAATAATTATAATTGTTTTTTATATAAAAAGGTAGACACTTAAATTAATACAAAGGATATAATATTTTCTCTAATTATAAACTGAGTGTTATTTGCTAAATTTTATATCTTCGATTGTTTTAAACAAATGATTAAATTATTTTTTAAAAAGAAAATCAAGACACTTAAATTGATATGAATGAGATATTATTATTCTTACGCATAAGCTAAATCTTATATTTTTTGTTGTGTTAAAAAATATTATAATTATTTCCTATAAAAGAAAGTAAGACACTTAAATTGATAAGGAATGGATATTGTTTTTTTCTAATGTAAGCTAAGTATTATATATTTGTTGTCTTAGAAAATTATTATTAATTATTTTTTAAATATTATATTTTGGTTGCCTTAAAATTAATTATAATTTTTTTTAAAAAGAAAAAAACAATACACTTAAATTGATACGGAGGATATATTATTTTTCACAAGCATAAGCTAGGTCTTATATTTTTTATTGTCTTAGAAAATGATTATAACTATTTTCTAAAAAGAAATGGAAGACACTTAAATTGATACGAATATGATATTATTTTGTTAAGCATAAGCTAAAACTTATATATTTGGTTATCTTAAAAGATAGCTATAATTATTTTCTATATAAAAAAAAGTAACATACTTAAATTAATATACGGGGGATATTATTTCCTAAGCATAAGCTAAATGTTACTATATTTTTTGTTGTCATAGAAATTGATTATAAATTTCTGAATCTTATATCTTCGGTTGTTTTATAAAATGATTATAATTATTCTCTAAAAAGAAAAGCAAGACACTTAAATTGATACGAATGGGATATTATTTTTCGTAAGAATAAGATAAGTCTTATAATTTTGGTTGTCTTAAAAAATTATTATAATTATTTTCTAGAAAAAAGTAAGACACTTAAATTAATACGAGCGGATATTATTTTAGCTTATAATACAGAAAAAAAATCCCCTTGTATCAATTTAGATATCTTACTTTTAAAAAAATATATTTCTAATCATTTTCTAAGATAATAAAAAGTATAAAACTTTGTTTATCAATGATGCAACTCAAATAGGCATTGACAAATCTATATTAATACCTAAGTTGATGCCTTAGTCCTATTCTTAAACATTCACTAAGTTTAGAAAATTTTGAGGTTTGAATATTGCGAACATATTTGTTGCGCAATGCAAGTTTTTTTTTAAGTTTGGGTAATGGATGTTAACTCATTTTTATATTGCGCATAAAAAAATTGCGTAAAAGATACTTTTTTAACTTATTTTTTTATGAGACATTTTGGTCATTTTTTACTTTTTGGGGGTCATTTAGATTCCGGACTCTATTTATAAGCCACTTTTTAAATAAGGAATATTAGTTCTAAATCACAAAGTTTAAAGATACATTTGCCTATTTTATCTTCTCCATAAACAAACATTCTGCCCTCCTTTTGTTAGAGATTCAATTAGTCTCTAGATTAAACTAGACCAAAAGTACTTTTTACATCGTATAATATTATTCATTTTTGAACAAATTCATATGATTTTTTTAAAGGTCTCGTACTATTAAGAATATTTAATATCCTAGAAATAGTTTTTTTTTTACTTTTGATGTGAAACTTTGTTCACAATTTATACAACTCCAACTATATCGCCCTTGAATTAAATTCCATACGACTCATCATTATTCATAAGCTAATTTGGAGATACGACTCATCATTATTCATAAGCTAATTTGGAGATTAACTATGTGTCAATATTGTGGCTTGCGGGTAAAGGTAATAAATCGGTTAATGGATGGGTAATGACAATAAGTAGGGCCCCACACCATTACTATGTCATCTCCATACTCATTCCAATAAATTATTGACTTTGATATAAAATATTGAGTTATACCAATCTAAAGATGCTTTTAATATGATGTAACATTATCTTTTTCTACCCGCATGATTTTCCTCCATATCTCTCACAATTAAGAGTATTTAACATTAAATAATTTTTTGTTATTCTACTTTTTCATGAGTTTTTTATAATTCTTTTCATTTACTCTTTTTTTTATTGTTTTGACTGCTTTTGATTGAAGAAATTAAAGAGTATGACTTTGATTTCTAAGTAGACGTTTTATCTTGGGGATAGATTTTTCTATTGACCTTTTACATCGCATGGAAAAACTTACTATCCTAAAGATGATTTTCTGAAAATGTCTTCCTTATTCGTTACATATTTTCATTAAACACTACAAAAACTATAATTAACTATAAACCCCATCTCTAAAAATTGCTTGCAATTAACCGAATTTGTTGTTAATCCGTTGTTAAATAGGAATAGCGACGAATTTTGCTGTTTAGCTACAAAATTTGTCTGTCGCTAATTTCTAACTTATTTACTGATGAATTGATGATAGGCTAGAAACACGGGATTTTAGCTACATTTTACCTTTAATATACTACATTTCAATTATGTTTGAGCTATAATGTGATCATTTTATTCTAATAACATGAGATTTATTGTGTAGGGATAACGAGCACTTTTAAAGTTAAAACTATGTTTTGGTACTTCAAAGTCTAAGTAGGAGTCCTAAAAAATCAATCGAGATCGAGTTCGGGGTTCGAGTACCAAGTGTGCATACAAAATATTTAAAAAATAGACAAAAAACAATTTTTTTGCTTAGCGCGCTACACCGTGCCAGCACTGTTTCGCAGCCTTATGACTATAATGGTACGAAGATGAAGAGATTTGAATCAAATTGAACGGAAAATTGTTGAAGTTTAAAAGAAAGAAAAGTACTTTTAAACCAAGAGGTTGGTTGCACATGAGAATGGAAGACAATTTTCAAATGCTGTCTACGTGGCACAACAAGTGTTGGTTATAAATGCAGCACGAGAAGTAAATAAATATTACAAGTGTTCGAACTTCGAAATGATGAACAAACATCCAATATTCAGAACTGTCACAAGCTTGTTGAGTCTTGAATCTTGAATCTTGATAACCTGAAATCAAAAAATATTAAATCTGGATTGTTACAACTGTGGCTGAGTCGAGAGATGACTCTCTGTCTTTAAGACAAGATTGCCCCGTATATATGCTTTTACGTTTGCAGGCAATAGTTTCCCAAGATAAAACAACAACTAATCAACACTACAAAGCAAATAGGTTGATTCTGACGAAGAAAACAAACACGAAACGACTTGCTAATTTAGAGGAAAAATGAAGGAAGAGTTTATGTTTCTGTTGCTCACTTTTGGACTGATTTTCTCTTGTTTTTCGTCCTCTATCCCTTTACCTCAAATCTGTTTCAAAAGTTTAAATAGTATTTTTGGAGAATGAGAGGTGATTAATAGGGTGATTAAGAAAGGTGTAATTATGGTTATTCATGGCCAGAAACGCTTTGTAGTAAGTGCAAAATATTTTAGAAGTTTAATGTCATAATGCCATAAACTGTTGGCTTTCTGGCTGCTTCCTGAAACTTAGGGACCAAACTGTAATACTAAACAGTTTGGGGTCCAAAAGATAATGTCAGAAGAAGCTCAGGACCCACGACCCGTGACCCGAGCCCGGAGAGGTGTAATCATGGGTATTCATGGATAGAAACGTTTTGTAGTAAGTGCAAAACGTTTCAAAGTTTAATGTCATAAACTGTTGGCTTTCTGGTTGTTTCATGAAACTCTAGAGACCAAACTATAAATACTAAACTGTTTGGGGTCCAAAAGATAATGTCAGAAGAAGCCCACGACCCGTGATCCGAGCCCGGATGGGCGGGCGGCGGCGGCGCGCGTGTGTGGCTAGCCTCGAACCCAAGCACACCTAGGTCCTCCCTCCTTCAAACACATGGGTTACCCCTTAGGGTCCCAAACCCTTATCCATTTTTGAGGCTTATAAAGAGAACAATTCTTCTTTTCCACCGATGTGGTAGATTTGTCCCGTACCATATTTTCATGCCTCAAATACCTTACTTCGTGGACCAATATCTCTTTCATTTCATAACGAAATTTGATGATCCTTGGCCCTACGGTCATCTACTCACTTAGTAGATTATGCACGTGTGAAGAGACAAAATCTCCAACATGCGAAACCCTAGTGTTTAAGTCATTAAATATGGGTGGACGCAACTTCCCCACCAAAGACAAATTTCCAACAAGTAAATAATGGCCTAGTGATTGAGAAATTATGGCCTAATGATTGGTAATTATAGCCTAATGATTGTTGTACAAGAGAAGAAAATCAAAGATTTAAGCAAATTTTCTTATTTTGCTTGAATACGATTTATTTCATCTGAAATTTTTCCTATATCTATAAATAGTTCGTAAATACATTTTGAAGACTTTGACCTAGGGAAAATTGAGAGAGAGGCTAAGACTTGGAGATACAATGGTTCATTCATCAACAATTGATTCAATATGTGAGTTTGGTTCGAAAGTTGACTGTAATGATTTATGATTTTCATGCCTTAAAGACAAATGTGTTTCTTTTCATCTATGGAGTAGACTCCCCTTAGAATTTTGACAGAGATGGTGTTTTGAACTTTATTTGTGGATTTGACTCTTGTTTTATTGCTTGAATTCGTTAATAAAGTTTTGAATTAAATTACAAGTTATTTATTATTTTATTTAATTGTTAGAGGAATAGTTTGGTGAAGAGTTCAATTAGTGATTCTCCTAAGTAACCGAAAGATTTCTGAATTATTAGTTGATCCAAAAGAGAAAAATATTCGAAAGACATTTTTCTTTAGACTAAACCATCAATATTTTCTTGTGTATGTTAACACGGCTTTACATAAGTTTATTCCGGAGAAGTTACGTCCATACAAAAGAAGAATTTTAAATGCAAGACTAACCTAATCAACAGTTGAATTTGTAAGAATCAATATAATTTTAAAAGTGATTCTTGAACAGAGTTAGATTTGAAATAACTATCTCCCACTTGTCTTGGGTGATTTTTTTTTCACCCAAGATAATTTTTTTCGTCAAGCCCATTGTTGATTATGCTAAGAATCGACTGAAATTGACCAGATGAGGCTGATTTCAAAGTGAGTTTAATTTTGGATCGGAAGTGAACATGAACTGCACCGTTGGCGTCGTCGGATGCCGCTACCGGAGCTTCAGCCGTCGGAGATTAGACTTCCCATTTTTATTTTATTTTTAATTTTGATTATGTTTTTTAATTGTAAATTAGATTAAATAAGAAAGAAAAATGGTTGGGCCATTGAGATCGTGTCACGTGTCCGGGAAGAACGAACCGTTAAAACACTAATTTTAGAGGTATATATCATCAAAAAAGTAAACAGAGAACGGCTACAACATTTTTGAAATAGTACAGGAGTATATATGACCCTTTTCCGTATAATTAATATGGGAAAAAGTGAAGAGATCTTAGTGATTGTTTATTTGAGATCAGTTGGCTGAGTTGTAGCCAGACTGAGTTTTGTAGATACGCTCTTGGTGAATGGTGATTAATAAAAATCTTTAATTACCAAAATATAGAAGTGAAAAGATCCTAATAGGAATATGAATAAAAATCTTGCCTAAATAAATAATGGAAAGAAAGAAACTTGAAATACTTAATAGGAGTATTTGGAATATGAATTAAGGATTTTCACAATAAATAAAAATAAAAAAACAACAACAATAATATATCCAGTGAAATTTCACAACGTGCGGTCTGAGAGGTAGGCTGTACACGCAGACTTTACCTCTACCTTGGTAGGTAAAACGGCTGATTCCGAGAGACCATCGACCCAAAACAAAGAATAATCATAAGTAAATTAAAATAAAACATGGAATAATTTTAATTGCAACGGAAAGAAGATGCTCTTCCGCACCTATAAAAAGAGACCTCATGAACTTTAGTGGATACACATAAAGTTTTTGTATTTTGAAGAAATTCGAACTTCAAGACGATCAAGAAATTAAAAACCGCTTTTAGGTATTTATATATTTTTTTCAATTTATTCATAATAAATTTAAATGCAAATAAGTTATATTTGAAAGTTTTTACATCTTTCGCTACATGTTTGAAACATTAAGCAATCAATTTATAAGAATGCTTTTCTTTTTTCTTTATCAAATTTCCCCCTTCGTTTGGTAAGAAATTCAAGTTGCAAAGTTAACATATGAATAAATCAAGTGTCGAATTATTTTAACTATTAAATTCTTTTTTTTTTCAAATATTTTTTTTATATTATTATCTTTTATTTCTTTATTTCTCATTTCTCATTTCTCAACCTTTGCCTCTCGTTCTTCTACATAATTTCTCATATTGTACTTCTTTATTATTTAATTTTCTTTATTTTTTATTTCATTTAGCTATGTTAACTTTCTTATTCATTTTTTTTAATTTTAGCTAGCTATGTTATTATTCTATTTTTTTTAAAAAAGTTACACCTTGATAATCTTAGAAAGGATAAGTCATCCACAAACTTGACTTATAACGAGCTAGTGATGTCATTGAAGTTGAATTTCATTGTTGAATGAGGTTATATGCAAACTTAGTTTATATTGAGTGATGTTAGCATTGATAGATTACTTTTTAACATTTACACAATATTATAAAGTTATGGTGGTAAATATTATTATTTTTTGTCAAACATGTAGTCCGTGATGTTATTGCAAAATGTATGCTTCGTAAGAAGTTCTTATTAATTGATTCAATTAAAGTATTATTATATATATCAACTTTTTTACAATACTAGTTACAAATTTATAATTATTTAGTTCTATATAGTCGAAATAATATGTATCTTGAATACACAATGATAGATAAAATTAAGTAATATTTCTTATATGAACATATATTTGTTAAACATTAACGTTTAGTTTTTGATAATTAATTTTTATTTTTAAAATTTAAAATATTTAATTATGTAATTACAATTGTACAACCAAATAATACGCTTATAATTACAATGTAATTACCTTATGACAAACAAACATGTCATTGTAATTATTATATTATGTAATTACTATCCTAATAATTACACAAATTCCAATTATCAGATGACTCTTCAAATAAGCCATCATAATTACTATACTATATAATTAGTAGACTGTATAATTACTACCCTACTAATTATACCAATTCCAATTAAATGTTGTTCCATTTATCATGGAGTCGTTTTCCTTTCAAACTGCCAACAGGCAACAGTCAATGTCAAGTCAATACGTAGTAGTTAAATCTCTTCACCAATAGCCTTCTCTTCCTTGCCCACTACTTCATTCCAATCTCATACAAGTACTACTTACTAAATAATTGATTAAGTACCAAAACTACCCTCAACCCCAAACCACCTCTCCTTGCCAAATTCAGTACACATATATTAACATGTCATATTAATTATTATAATATGTAAATAAATTTTATTTATCAGGTAACGACCTCCCCTTCCCAAATTCACTACACATATATTATACTATCTTAATTGTAAGGGAAGAAAAAAAAAAGAAGGGAAATGGGGACATTGAGAGTTAACTCACAAATATTATGTGATTTTTTCCCCACCTGTATCACTGACTGCAAGTTAGGATGGCTATCACATATGTATCTGACACAACGAAAAGATCCTTTGGGAATAATTTTTATTAAGAAAATGTTTGAAATTGTTTGGGTTGTCCTGAATTTAGAAAAATATCTCCTAATAAAAAGGAAAAAATAGTTTCGGATAATTCTGAACAGAATTTCCTCAATAAATATTTTAACTCTTATTAACCTCTTATATTTAAATTGATATATAGACATTATTATTAGGAAAGCACGGTACCAAAAAAAAAAAGATTTTGAGAAACATTTTTCTTACATTCCACTCATCAGTCGTGTCAATTCAATACATGGACTAAGATAAGGATGCGAATACACACAAAATTTGTTCTCCTATTTTGTCGCCCATGTTCATTATTTCATAGGATTAAAAGGCCATTTGCATCAATTTATCCGTTATTTCCTCACACTTTCTCATTACTATAATCTTCTCCCGTAAGAAAGCTTTTCCTACATTTCATCGATCCTTCTGGAATCATCAAGATCATTCCCTATTTCCCCGCCCCCACTTACCTATTACTTTCCTTAGTTTTCACTTTCCACTCTATATAGTTTACTCCACAGGGAGTCCACACCTAGTCTTGCAGATCATTCTGAGCTTTCATTTCGTGTCATTTTTACATTAAAAAATTAATATTTTTACTGTTTCTCTCTTAGTGAAGTTGGAAAATGGAGCGTGGGAATTACCAACGTGGCGGCGGCAACGGCGGCGGCAGGGGTGGAGGTAACCATGGTCGTGGCCGTGGTAACTATGAACAAGGAGGACAAGGCCGTGGTGGTGGGAACTACGAACAAGGACAAGGTCGTGGTGGAGGTGGAAGGGGCGGACCCCAGATGGGTTCGTACAACCAACCACAATTTCAGCCTCCACAGCAATGGGGGAACCAGCCAAGGGCATCGGGTCAGGGTCAGTATCAGGGTCGTGGGGCTCCAACTAATCAGCCGGGTCAGTATCAGGGTCGTGGGGCTCCGACTAATCAGCCGGGTCAGGATCCGGGTCGTGGTGGTACTTGGGTCAACCAGCCTGTCCAACGTGGTGGTGGTGGTGGTAATGCTTGGGCTCGGCCACCACCGCAGCAACATGGTAGTGGGGGTGTTGGTACTGTTTGGGCCAGGCCACCACCTCAGCAGCCACAACAACATGGTGGCGGCGCTAGTGGTGGAAAACAGAAACAGCAGGATGTGGAACCAAGTAGATCAGGAGCATCAAATGTTCCTCTTCCTCAATCTTCTGGTATTATTAACTCATACCCTTGCTTCCTTGTTACTATATGTTGTGCTGTCATATTTGCTTGATTTTACTATTACAGTTTGATCTTACTCTGGTGTGTCATCCATAGTGTAATATTGTATGTTTTTTATGAAGGGACCATACTTTAATATCTTGAAATATGGACTCTATTGTTATGGCAATGACCTTAGTTAAAATGAGCTGCCAAGTTAAACTGTCTGTCTGGTCAATATCTAAGTTAAAAGTGCCTAACTTACAAATTGTTGAGGGTCTATCGAGGTATTTGGCCTAATATCTTTAACGGCAGGAACTGGTTATATATATTGAACTGTCGTGTAAACTCTTTGGTTAAAAGTTAACTCAAAGGTTTCTGTCATTTTATTTATTTTTGTTTTCTTTTTGGTTGAAAAAGTAATCTTCAACTGCAAGTGCTTCTTATGGAGCAGACCTGGATCCCCCCCCCCTTTCCCCTTTCCCCTTTCCCTCTTTGTTTGGAGAGCATTGATATCTTGCTATCTGCTTTCATTTAGAAAACTAATCCATTTTCAGTGATGGATTGTTGCGTATTGGCTTTGTTCTTTAGCTACATTGGTCATACTGTTTTAAATAACTAGTCATCAGTTTTTGAGTCTTTTTTTTTGGTGTGACTAAAACATTGGTGATTGATAACCAACAGAAGTTCGAACTCCATTAGTTGTGATGGTTAGACTTTAAGATTCCTGGTCAGATGGTAATGATTGCTCTTTATGGCTCACCAGTTAGCTGCACATAGCATTTTATGTTGTAACTGATTCATTCTTACATGGTATGTTCTTTTATTTCATGTCTGCATAAGTACACGAATGTTAAAATGCTTTGTATTTTTGTTGGCAGATCCTCTTCAAGTTGATCTGAAGTCCCTGAATATTACGGAACAACAGAGTCCATCATCTCCTCCAAAAAGTAACAAGGAAAAGCGTGTACCTGTTGCACGACCTGATACTGGAAAAGTTGCTGTCAAGTCAATTGCACTGCTTGCTAATCATTTTCCTGTCAGGTTTAATCCTCAGTCTACCATTATGCATTATGATGTGGATATTAAGCAAGTCATGGCTGATGAGAATCGGCATGTGAAGAAGTCAATTAACAAGTCTGATCTCCGTATGATAAGAGAAAAGTTGTTTGCTGATAATCCTGCTAAATTTCCCATAGATAAAACTGCATATGATGGTGAGAAGAACATATTCAGTGCTGTCCAACTTCCTACTGGGCAATTCAATGTGGACTGCTCTGATGGTGATGATGCTAGGGCGCGCTCATATGTCTTTACCATCAAGTTTGTTGCTGAATTAAAACTTTGCAAGTTGAAAGAATATTTAAGTGGAAACCTCTCGTACATTCCTCGTGATATACTACAAGGAATGGATTTGGTTATGAAAGAAAATCCTACTAGGTGCAGGATATCTGTAGGTCGTAGCTTCTATTCACATGATCACCTGCCTGAACATGACTTTGGTTTCGGGGTTGCTGCATATAGAGGTTTTCAGCAAAGCCTAAAGCCTACATCTGGAGGACTTGCCTTGTGCTTAGATTACTCAGTCTTGTCATTCCGGAAACCAATGCCAGTGCTAGATTTTCTGAGGGATTATATTGGAGAATTTAATGAAAATAATGTTAGGAACAAATGGCGAGCTGCAAATGATGCATTGTTTGGTTTGAAAGTCAGAGTAACTCATCGTCGCACCAATCAGAAGTTTCATGTTAAGGGGCTAACTCAACGCAACACTCGTGAACTTGACTTTACCCTTGAAGATCCAGAAGGCAAAGATCCTCCAAGGAAAGTTTTTCTTGTTGACTACTTCAGGGATAAATATCAGCGCGAGATTAGGTACAAAGATTTACCTTCATTAGATCTTGGAAAAGGTGATAAGATAAACCATGTCCCCATGGAATTATGTGTCTTGGTTGAGGGACAGCGGTATCCTAAGGAGCATTTGGATAGGGACACAGCCTTGTTTTTGAAGAACATATCTCTAGCTCGACCACTAGAGAGAAGGCAGACAATATGTCAAATGGTGCGGGATGAAGATGGGCCGTGCGGGTATGTGAATTCTTTTAATTTATTTTCTATCTTCTGAGATTTTGATGCTTCCTCTTGAAATTCTTCTTTCCGGCAAGAGATGTCTGGTTTTTGATACACCTGTTAAAAAGTTGTGGTCAGTTATGCTGCCTGTTAAACTTCTGAAATATAAATACAAAAGGAATATTATAAACATACAAAAACTTGATTCTATTGTTTGCTCGTTTTATTGCACGGTTTGTATTCTTGTGTTGGGTTTCTTTCCTTGCTTAGACATTTCTAAAGTAAAGGTGGATTTTGATACATTTGTGTTACAAAATTGTACTCAGTTATGCTGCCTGTTAAACTTCTGATTGTGTTAATTCTATGGTTTGCTCGTGTTTTGTCATTTCATTTGTGCGCTGGTAATTTTGTAATCTTGTGTTGGGTTTCTTTCCTTGCTTAGACATCTCATAAAGTACTGAGTTGGAACCATACATCTGTGCAATGCCACCATGATTTTGTTGATGTGGTGATATATGTTATTATGTTGTTAGCATCTTTTGTTACAGATCTTTTTTGTTTCTTCTAATTTTCACTTGATTATTGCAGGGCTATCACCCGTAATTTTGAAATTGGAGTTGATATGAACATGACCCGTGTTTCGGGTCGTATCCTTCCTCCACCTGATTTGAAGCTAGGCGGTCAAAGTCGAGTTCCTGTGAATGATAAATGCCAGTGGAATCTTGTTGGGAAATCTGTGGTGGAAGGCAAGGCGCTTCAACGATGGGCTTTGATTGATTTTAGCTCCCAGGAACGCAACCCCAACTTTAGGCTAAGAGCTGATGAGTTTGTCTTTAGATTGAGAGCTCGGTGCAGAAATTTAGGGATCAACATGGAAGAACCTGTCATTAAACATTTCACTGGCATGAATGATCTCTCTGCAGTTAGTAAGGTTGAAGATCTCCTCAAAGTTGTGGTCAGTGCAGCTGACAGGAAAATCAAGGGCCGACTTCAAATGATAGTGTGTGTTATGACAGCAAAGCATAATGGGTACAAATCTCTTAAATGGGTCTCTGAGACCAAAATTGGCGTCATAACCCAGTGTTGCTTGTCTACTCATGCCAACAAGGGACAAGATCAATATCTTGCAAATCTCTGTATGAAGATTAATGCAAAACTTGGAGGCAGCAATATGGAACTTGTGGAAAGACTACCTAATTTTGGAGGTGCAGACAATGTCATGTTCATTGGAGCTGATGTTAATCATCCTGCTGCAAGGAATGTGACATGTCCATCCATAGCTGCTGTTGTTGGAACTATCAACTGGCCAGCTGCTAATAGATATGCTGCTAGAGTTTGTCCTCAGAACCACAGGACTGAGAAGATATTAAATTTTGGAAGCATGTGTGCTGACCTAGTTAATACTTATGCTCGACTCAACTCAGTTAAACCAAACAGAATTGTTGTTTTCCGTGATGGTGTGAGTGAGGGTCAGTTTGATATGGTACTTAATGAAGAGCTGATTGATTTGGTGAAGGCTATATATGACGGTCGCTATCGACCAGCAATCACTCTTGTTGTGGCTCAAAAGAGACACCATACACGACTATTTCCTGAGAGTGGCCCTGCCAATGTGCCTCCGGGTACTGTTGTGGACACAATAATTGTTCATCCGTCTGATTTTGACTTCTATCTTTGCAGCCACTTTGGGGGGTTGGGTACTAGCAAGCCAACTCATTATCATGTTCTGTGGGATGAGAATGGTTTCAATTCTGACCGCTTACAGAAGCTTATATACAACATGTGCTTCACTTTTGCACGGTGCACAAAACCTGTTTCACTTGTTCCACCAGTTTACTATGCAGACCTTGTTGCCTACAGGGGCCGGATGTTCCAAGAGGTGCTTATGGAGATGCACTCTCCTGGGTCTACAACTTCATCCTATGCAGCTTCGTCTTCATCTTCTTCTTCAACTGCCTCATTTGAACAAAGATTCTACGACTTGCACCCTGATCTGCAGAACGTAATGTTCTTTGTTTGATGATAAACACCTCAGCTTTTTGATCTCCTTCACCATTCCCACACTGGGGAGGAGATATGGTTGTCTGCACTTTGGAGATACCCATTTCCAAACGCATTTGAACCTCCTTTCTGACTGACATAGCAAAGGAGGAGTTTGTGCGCGAATCTAATGGGATTTCATGCTGCTTTTATTGCCACCCTGTCTTTTATTCTCAATGGTGCTCACTTTCAGAGGTCTGACATCTCTAGGGAGTTTGTCCATTGATGTTTCTAAATAGCTTGAATTTTGATTGTTGTTTATTTTGCTTTGGTCTCTGGAGGCCACTGAGTGTCTGAACTCTGTGAGTGTTTAAATTGTGTGATGTCTTTTATTATGTATTCTGAGACATAAAGTTGAATTTCGTCTATGTATTTGTGTTTTGAGTTTGAGCTACTGATGTCTTTAATCAGTCATTCAATGTGGTTTGCATTCTCTCTTCGTGTTCTTTTCCCTATGGAGCTACTGGGAAAATATATTTCAGTGACCACCAAGTAATTGGTCTTTTATAGTAGCATCTTCAAATTCCAAAATGAAGGGGGTGAACTTTTTGTTACATATGGTGCTCACCACGTATCAACTATTATTAAATGAAATTTCGAATAATTCAGAGGATACATAATTATTACTCCCGAATGAATCACTGAAAGTCTTTTTTTATTTCTTAAAGTTAATATTTTCTGATCTTTGATAGACTGAGCCTTGAATCATATGCTTTAGTGGTAGTAGCTCATATGCTTTAGTTTCACGGATTCAGTTCTTGCTAATCCATGCTCTTAATTAAAATTTTCAACCGGACTATCAAACTGAACGGTGCGAAATATAACACGCAAGACACCAGTATGTTTCAAAGAATAAGTTAGCACGGGAGGAAGAATGAGAATCTATTGCTTGATTACTCTCATAGTCTGTTGGGCCAAAGCTTATTTTTTCTAAAAGCGTGTTTTTCTCAAAAAAGGTTTATTTTAAAAAATTGATGTATTTGGTCAAGTTTTTGGAAGAAAATAAGTGCTTTTGCGGAGTAATCAAAATTGTTTTTCAGAAGTTAAAAAAATAGTTTTTCCTCGGAAGCACATTTTTACAAAATATTTTTGAGAAAAATACATTAGAGCCTATTTGGCCAAACGATTTTTAGGCTAGAAGCTCTTTTTTCTTTGTTTTGAGGCGTTTGGCCAATAAAAAGTGTTTTTGAGGAGCATCAAAAGTAGTTTTTTTTTGTTTTTCAATCGCCTTTGTTTATTGTGAATCCGTTCGACATATATGCCTTCACAACAAGAGAGGTCAACTGGAGTGGAAGCCAAAAGACGGGGCCGAGAATCTGTGATCGATCCAAAGAATCACTCCCAGATACGATTCTGCTCCCCCTTCGTACTATCAAAAAATGAGATTCTTGCCGAATTCGAGTTTGCTGCTCCAACCATTTTGGAAAGAAGCTAAAAATTTCTCCTTTTTAAAAAGAGCAGAAGTAGAAAATATTTTTTTTCAACACAAAAATATCCCTACCATAAATACATATTTACCAAGTATATCCCTCATTAATTCATTAATTTTATGGAAAGGGTCAAATTTGCCCCTCTACTATGTGAAAAGGATCAAATTTACCCTCCGTTATAGTATCGGTTCAAAAATACCCTTGACGTTATCTAAATGGTTCAAATATACCCCTCATCCATTAAGTCTATCCAAGGTGGACTTCCAATGTCATGTGGCATTGACACTTGTGAGGTGGAGATCACGTGGCATGCCATGTCACCCGCCAATTCATTTTACCCCATCCCCTTCCCTTCTTCTTCCACCACTAGCATCTTCTCCCCTCAACTGCCATTGCTACCATCAACACCACCATTTCCACTGGTCACCACCTCCACCTGCTTAAAATCTTTCACCGTAATAATGTCCAACGAAAAGACATTACTTCTGCTAGCAATTGTACAATACCAATAAATACACCACAGCTTTTTCTTATTTTGGTACTTTATTTTCCAAGTCTTCATCTTCATATGTCAATGAGCAACTTAACTGATTCTTGTGCACCAAACCATCAAGTTCTTTAAGAGGTCAAAATCAGTTGCATCTACTAACAATAACCTTTTGAATATAGATAATCCTAACATTTAATATTTTGCAAAACTAAATGAGTAACCAAAATCGAATCTACTCTATCTTAGTATTTTTCTTCAAAATAAAAAAGTTGGCGTCCAGTCACTAATACACGTAACTTAAGATAGCCAGCTATGCTTTTGTATACTCAACTATCATAAATGTGTCTCAATGTCTTCTCATGGCTATAATGCCTATAGAGTTGGTAAGCAGGTGGAGGTGGTGACCGGTGGAAATGGTGGTGTTGATGGTAGCAATGGTAGTTGAGGGGAGAAGATGCTAGTGGTGGAAGAAGAAGGGAAGGGGATGGGGTAAAATGGATTGTCGGGTGACATGCCATGCCACGTGGTCTCTACCTCACCAAGTGTCTGAAAGTATATTTATGTCTTAGAGACAATCAGTATTAGGACAAATGTACTTTATACACATTCGCATTATTATTAATGGAGATTAATATTTTGGCATTTGCAATTATTGAATTATTATTTGATTATTTGTAATTATTCATTAATGTGCATCCCTTGAGCTTACGTTGTCATTAATAGAGTGAGATGTTGATGATAGAGCGTAACTCTTAAAATAGCCTCGACTAATGATCATCGAGAATGGGATATCGATGATATCTGATAAGTCGACATGTGGTCTGCATCATATCCTTAGAGGATGTAGTATGTCTCACCTGCTACGAGTAATGGCTACTCGTGATGGACACATGGATACTTTGGAAGTGTTGGTATACCCGTCTGATATACTGTTTGTTATACTTGTCTAAAGTATGATCAGCGTGTAGGAGATAAAAGTCCTTAGACTTGAGGTCAATACGCGCCTTGTCTACAAAGTAATGTACTTTGATCCCGTCCTAAGCTCAAATGCCTTATAGGTTAAGATACAACTTGTATTGGGTACATTATGATGTGGATTGAAGGTGGTAGTTGAGCCAAGATTAGGATTCATTCCTCGTATGTATATTCGAGAGAACACTCGGATTCTCAGTGATATTAGGTTGACTAAGTCGTTGGCCAACGCAATAGACGTATTTAGATTATGGTCTAGTCGTCAACTAATATAGATGAGATACAATGATTAAGCCATTTGGATAGACACTAGACAAATCCTAAGCTTGATCGGATGTGTCGTGAATGAAAGAATTTTATCTTACCACATAAAAGTTAAGTTTACTGGATTCGCGTAAACATACTTCACATATTGAGTTCGTCTTGCGGCGGCGTCTAGGAGTTCCGTGTAGACCTTAATTTGATTAATGTCGATATGAGAAGGCTCGTAGGGTCACACTATGTCGATTGTTCGTTTCGATCTAAGCATGTATTGAGAGAGTAAATTAAATGTTCGATTTGGAATCGAGATATTTAAATGAATAATGATTATTTTAATTAAGTCAAAATTGGATTTTGGATTTAATTAAGAATGCACGAAAAAATAAATCGAGATAGTGTAGGAGCACGTTGAGCGCCGCGACGCCCATACCCTAGGGCCGCGGCGCAGTGTAGGCGCATGTCGAGCCTCGTGGCGCCCATACCCTAGGGTCGCGACGCCTCTGCCTCAAATTTTGGGCCAGGCCCAAGGTCAAACCCTAATCCGATTTTGACCTATTTTTCAACTATAAATAGAGGCATTCACTTCATTATTCATACAGATAATTTTTAGATTATCATTCTAAGCCTTAGAGACTTAGAATCAAATACTCTCTCGAACCTTTGTCGGATTTCCTAGCTTTCCGAAAGAGAAATACATTGAAGCTTGAAGCTTGCAATCGGAAGGGCAATTGCGTGTGCACCTCACAGTTGATAAAGATTCCAGATAATTCTAATTTGTAAGTATATGCTTTATGTTACAAGTTTAATTGTTGTATAACCATACCAGAAATGTTGTTGGGGTAAGTAAGAAACAAAACTTTTAAACTTCCGTTGTGCCTTACTTATGTGTTTTTGAACCCAACAAAATCTTACAGTGTCAGTGCCATATGGTATCTGAAGTCCACCTTAGATAGACTTAATGGAGGAAGAGTATATGTAGAATGGTGTAATTGTCCTTCGTTTGAGGCTTCTAATTAATGCAATATTTATAGGTGTTTCAATTTACAAACCTAATTGGAGAAGGATCTCTACTTTACATAATTACACTAGAATAATAATTACAGAATATAATATATTCTCTATCACACCCCTTCAGTCGGAGCGGGAGGAGGCCGGACGCTGAGACTGGATCTGAAGTCAAGGAACAACTGCCGAGGGAATCCCTTAGTAAATATATCTTCGTACTGATAGGAAGAATTAACATGTAACACCCGAACATGACCCATGGCAACCTTCTCACGAACAAAATGAATATCCATCTCAATATATTTGGTTCGCTGATGCTGAACCAGGTTATGAGATAAGTAAACACCAGATATGTTATCATAGTAGACAAGAGATGCCTTACGTAAGGGACAATGAAGCTCTAGAAGGAGGTTTCTGAGCCAATAAATTTCGGCAACAACGTTCACAACAACTCTATATTCTGCTTCTGCACTCGAACGAGAAAGCGTGGCTTGCCATTTTACAGACCACGAGAGACAACGACTTTATTTGTGGACAAATCATAGCATATGTACCCCCTATGATTTGATGGAAAACCCAAAAAGATGCAATGAGTAGTCCTAGGTGCATATTTTTGAGGAGCAGTGAAGGCGAGATTAGACATCCAAAGATTATGAGGTGACCATAGGAAGGGACTCGATGGAATAGAATTTCGGTGGGAGTTTTATTTTGAAGGGTACGGGTAAGTAATATATTAAGAAGATATGCTACCATTTGTAATGCGAATACCCAAAAGGGGGAGGGGAGAGAAGCATGAAATAGCATGGTACATATCATATTATTAATGTTGCGAAGGATTCTTTCGGTTTTACCATTTTGAGGTGAGATATGAGGGCAAGAGAATCGGAACACCATGCCATTGTCCGTACAAAATTTATGAAAGGGTGAATTGTTAAACTCACGACCATTGTCACATTGAAATGATTTAATGTTCTTTTCAAATTGCGTTTTAACGTAGGATCAAAATTCAAGAAAGGTGGAGTAGACTTGAGACTTATATTTGAGCGGATATACCCAAAGAAAATGAGAGAAATCATCTAATAGTATCAAATAATATTTATGACCCAATTTGCTAGTAATAGGAGATGTTCATAAATCTGCATGAATAATAACAAATGGAGAGAAAGTAACACTCAAAGACGATTTAAAAGGAAGTCTAACATGTTTTTCTAGTGGACAAGAATAGCAGTTGTGGATAAATTTTCCTTAATTACATTGAATCAAATTGTGACTTCTAAGAAAGTTAAAAATTGGTGCTCCTGGGTGCCCAAGTCGACTGTGCCAGGTTGAAGGAGAGATTGTAGCTAGAGATGTTTGTGGATAGACACTTGCAGCGGAATTGGAAGAGAAAGGATATAGGTCCCCCACACTATTGCATCTCGTAAGAGTTGTCCCCGTACGTAAGTCCTTCATAGAAAAACAAAAAGGGTCAAACTCAATAGATACATAATTGTCACTAGTAAATTTTCTAACATAGATTAAGTTTTAAATAATTTAGGAGCATATATGACATTTTTTAGGGAAAAGGGAGGGTGAGGTGGTGGAGTTTGAGTGGTGTCATAGCCTTGAATTGGAATGCGATTGCCATTTCTGACTAAAATAAATTGAAGATTGTTCAAATTAAACAGTTGAGGAAGATTACCGGAGTTACGAGTGAGGTGGGATGTGGTGCCCGTATCCATATACCAAACATCGTCGCGCTGCTGTAAATTCATGGTGTTGTATGCCTTGCCTAGTTCAGTAGGGGTAAAGAGGCCGTACGGTTGCTGTTGTTGTTGGGCCATCGAGAAGTGGGCATGTTATGGATGGGCCATCAGACGTTGGCCTAGAGGAGGGCCCAGAACACTAGGCTGCTGCCACTGGGCAGTGCCTTGGGTCGAGACATTTGGGTAGGAATATGGGGCGAGGCACAGGTTTCGGAAATAGGCCAAGGTAGTGGGCCGACCCACTGAGATGGGTATTTGGCCTACTGTGGTTGACCGCTAGAACTGGACTGTCCCTCGCGTCCTTTTCCCTTGCCACCACGGCCGTTACCGCGACCTCTGCCCCTGCGCCGCCCCTGCCGGCTGTTGGTTGTCTGTGTGTTGCGGCTATCCAATGAGTGTGGTGGTGGTCACCGATGCATCAACTACCAAGGACTTTTGATTATGTTCGTCCTGTTTGGCATACCTAGTTTCCTCCAAAAGCAATTGTGACCGGGCCTTGTTGAAACTAGAGAGAGGATCGGCTTGTTGAATCATTGTCGCAAGTATGTCGTTCTCACCCTTTGACAAACCATTTATTAGTTGTAAAACCATATTCGTTTTTGAAACCGTTGTGCCCACATTAGTTAATTGATCTACAACTAATTTCAATTGTTTGTAATAGTTGGACATATTCACAAAGTTTTCAAGTCGGGTGTTATTGTATTGTTCCTCCAAATAGACGACACGAGTATGTTTGTTGTCTTGAAAGATTTCCTCTATTCTTGTCCATAGTACATGAGCCGAAGCACCTGCCTTCATAATAGTATGAAGTAGATCCTTGGATAAGGTGCCATATATCTATTGCTTGACGATAGCATCAAGCCGTTTTCACGTTGTGTTGTCAATGTCAGACGGACGGGGTATGATGGTGTCGATGTGATCAAGAACGTTGTAGTCACAAGCATGAATTTGAAATAATTCTACCCATGAAGAGTATTGTCCATCCTCTTGATCAAGAACTAAAGGGATAAAATTCTTGATATTTGTGACGGCGAAGGCCGGATGAAAGAGGTTGGTAGAGGAGAAGGGAGAAGGAGGATGCGTGACGTCTTGTGTGGAGAAGGAGGAATCATGAGAACCCATGTTGCCGCCGGAAGTTTGGGAAGAGAGGGGAGGGGCGACGAAAATTCTTTAGGGTTTAGGGGGGGAGGGGGGGTTGCCGCCGGAAAGAGAGAATGGGAATGGGGTGGCGGCCGAAAAAAGAAAGAATTTTAGGGTGTTAGGGTTTTGGCTCTTGATACCATGTAGAATTGCGTAATTCTCCTTCGTTGGAGGCTTCTCATTAATGTAATATTTATAGGTGTTTACAATTTACAAATCTAATTGGAGAAGGATCTCTACTTTACATAATTATACTAGAATAATAATTACAGAATATATGAAGAATATTAATATATTCCCTATTAGTATATTTGAACCATTTAGTTAACATTGGGGGTATTTTTGAACCGATACTATAACAGAGGGTAAATTTAATCATTTTCACATAGTAGAGGGGCAATTTGACCCTTGTCCTTTAATTTTAATTAATAAAACAACCCATTTGGTTACTATGTGTAGGAACTCATTTCATTTTGATTCTTTAATCGTGTATTTCATATAATTTATTTTTCTTGATGTTTTTTTTAGTATATTTGAATCATGTTAATATTATATTAATTTTTGATTTTTTTTGATTTATTTATGTATATATTAATTGAAAATTTTAATATATACTTTTTTAATTTATTTAAATAAAAGTATAAACTTTAATTTAAGTCTTTCATAATAGATATTTAAAATAATATCAAAAACACTTTTCAAATGATTAGCCAAATAAGAATTGTTTCTTACCAAAAGTCTTTTAAAAAAATACACTTTTAAGAAAAACACTTCTCAAAATAAGAAATTTTTAGCCGCTTGGCCAAACAGATTCTTAGAAGCACTTTTTAAACGTTTGGTCAAACACTAATTGCTGCTCAAAAGTAATTTTTTAAATTAGTTGGTTAAACACGAACTACTTCTCATCAAAATTACTTTTTTGAAGCACTTTTCAAATAAACTGATTTTAGAAGCTTGACCAAACAAGTTATCAAGCTATTTCTGTTTAAAACAATATACACAATTACTCTAAACCACGAAAGAAATCTAAGGTTACATAACTATACATAGAAAAATATATTCTCTAATTGTTTCTAAGTCTTATACACAATATTTAAACAATATTCTTACTACAACCCTTAAATATTGCAGTCTTTAAGCTTCAAAATGCTGCCAGATCCTGAAAATCTTGAAATCCTCATTTTTCAATGTCGTTTGCAAGTTTTCCACCACATGTTATTGTGACATAATCATTGCGTATTGTAGAATTAGAGGTGTCATGTAGGTAGGATTTTGTTGGGTTCAAAACACATAATTAAGGCACAACGGATGTTTAAAATTTTGTTTCATACTTATTCCAACAACTTTTCTGGTTTGGTTATACAACAATCAAACTTGTAACATAAAGCATAATACTTACAGGTTATAGTAACTAGAATCTTTATCTACTAGAATGTTGACACGCGGTTGCCCTTTCGACTGCAAGCTCCAACATTCAATACACTTCTCTTTCGGAAAGCTAGGAAATCCGGCAGAGGTTCGAGAGAGTTTTGATTCTAAGTCTCTAAGGCTTAGAATGGTAATCTGAAATTGGTGTGTTAAATAATGAAGAGAATGCCACTATTTGTAGGTGAAAATTAGGTCAAACCGGATTAGGGTTTGACCTTGGGCCTGACCCAAAAATCGAGGCAGAGGCGCGCGACCCTAGGGTATGGGCGCCGCGGCGCTCGACGTGTTTCTGCACTGTCTCGATTAATTTTCTGTGCATTCTTAATTAAATCCAAAATCCAATTTTGACTTAATTAAAATAATCATTATTTATTTAAATATCTCGATTCTAAATCGAACATTTAATTACTCTCTCAATACATCCTTAGATCGAAAGGACAATCGACATAGTGTGACTCTACATGCCTCCACATAACGACATTAATCAAATTAAGGTGTACGCGGAACTCCTAGACGCCGCCGCAAGACGAACTCAATATGTGAAGTACGTTTACGCGAATCCAGTAAACTTAACCTCTATGTGGTAAGATAAAATCCTTTTATTCACGACACACCTGATCAAGCTTAGGATTTGTCAAGTGTCTATCAAAATAGCTTAATCATTGTATCTCATCTATATTAGTTGACAACTAGACCGCATTCTAAATATGTCTATTGCGTTGGCCAACGACTTAGTCAACCTAATATCACTGAGAATCCGAGTGTTTTCTCGAATATACATTCGAGGAATGAATCCTAATCTTGGCTCAACTACCATATTTAATCCACATCATAATGTATCCAATACAAGCCGTATCTCAACCTATAAGGAATTTGAGCTTAGGACGGGATCAAAGTACATTACTTTGTAGACAAGGCGCGTATTGACCTCAAGTCTAAGGACTTCTATCTCCCACACACTGATCATAGTATAGACAAGTATAACAAACAGTATATCAGCATGGTATACCAATACTTCCAAAGTATCCATGTGTCTATCACGAGTAGACATTACTCGTAGCAGGTGAGACATACTACATCCTCTAAGGATGTGATGCAGACCACATGTCGACTAATCACATATCATCGATATCCCATTCTCAATGATCATTAGTCGAGGTTATTTTAAGAGTTACGTTATAATATTAATATCTCACACTATTAAAAACAATGTATCCTCCAGGGATGCATATTATAGAATATTACAAACAATCAATTAATAATTTAATAATTGCAAATGCCAAAATATTAATCTCCATTAATAATAATACGAATGTGTATAAAGTACATTTGTCCTAATACAGATTGTCTCTAGGACATAAATATACTTTCAATCTCCCATTTGGCCTAGAGCCAATCTCCAACATATCTAATGCCCATATTCTCAAAATGACCATTATGCTTGATGGTTTAGTGAATGGGTCAGCTAGATTATCATCCGTGGGAACATAGTCTAATCTAATTTCTTCAGTCTCCATCATCTCCCTGAGTATGTGGTTCTTCCTTGGTACATGCTTGTTTCTGTTGGTTGATCTTGGTTCTTTAGCTTGCGCAATCGCACCAGTGTTGTCACAATAAACTGTTATTGGATAAGTGGCACTTGGAACAACCCCTAGTTCCTTCAGGAACTTAGATATCGCGACAACTTCTTTACCAGCTTCCGATCCAGCAATGTACTCCATTTCTGTTGTCGAATCAGCAGTTGTAGCTTGTTTGGAACTTTTTCAACTTACTGCTCCACCATTGAAAATAAATGTGTACCCTGATTGAGATTTGTAGTCATCAACATCTGTCTGGAAGCTAGCATCAGTGTACCCAGTAGCAGCTAGCTTTTCTTCCCCACCATAGATTAAGAAGTAATCTTTAGTTCATCCAAGATACTTAAGAATACTCTTGACTGCCTTCCAGTGTTCTTCCCCAGGATTCTGCTGGAATTTGCAAGTCATACTAAGTGCAAAGGCCACATCTGGCCTAGTACAGGTCATGGCATACATGATCGATCCTATAGCCAAAGTATATGTGATCCTTTTCATGCGTTCAAGTTCTATAGTATTAGAAGGACTATCCTTCTTAGATAACTTGATGCCTTGTCCCATAGGTAGATCGTCTTTCTTGGAATTTTCCATAGAAAAACGTCTAAGCACTTTGTCTATGTAGGCTGACTGTGACAACCCCAACAATCTGTTAGGTCTATCTCTATAGATCCTAATCCCCAGAATGTAGCAGGCTTCACCTAAATCGTTCATCATGAAGGTACTGGACAACTACTCCTTGACTGACTGCAGGAGAGTCTTATTGTCTCCCATTATTAATATGTCATCTACATATATGATAATGAAAGCAATACTCCCATCCTTGCGTTTACTATAAACACATGGATCCTCTTTGCTTCTAACGAAATCAAATGACTTGATAGCCTTGTGGAAGCAAATGTTCCAACTCCTCGAGGCTTGCTTAAGCCCATAAACGGACTTTTGTAGCTTGCATACAACATTTGGTTTGGACTCAAGTGAAAAACCATTAGGTTGTTTCATATACACCTCCTCAACTAGATTATCATTGAGGAAAGCAGTTTTGACGTCCATCTGCCAAATATCATAGTCATAATATGCAGCTATTGCAAGCAAAATCCGAATGGACTTAATCTTAGCAACATGTGAAAAAGTTTCATCATAATCGACCCCAGGCCGTTGATTATAACCTTTAGCCACTAATCTTGCTTTATAAGTCTGTACCTTGCCATATGCATCAATCTTCTTCTTGAAGACCCATTTGCATCCTATGGGTCTAACCCCTGTTGGCAAATCAACCTAGTTCCAAACTTGATTTATGTATATCGAGTCCATTTCAGATTTCATGGCTTCTTTCCATCTCTGCGAATAAATGTCTAACATAGCTTCGTTGTAGGTTATAGGTTCATCGTCATCAGGAATATCTATCTCATTGTGTGTTTCAATAAGGAAATTAAGTCTTTCAGGCGGACGATGAGTCTTAGTGGTCCTACGTAGTTGATTATTCTGCGTTTCAGTGTTTGTTGCATTCTGATTGTGAGAATGTCTTTGTGTGTTGGACAATCCATCACCTTGAGAGCTTTCAGGAATGTCATTTTCATGTATTTCCTGAATGGAATGATGTATAACCATTGTATCATCTTCCATTGGTTGTGTATGAGAGTCTTGCATTTCTGCACTATCTCTCACAGCACTCCCACTGGTTGAAGGGCGTATTCTAAGTACCCAATCTTCATCAGATACTCCCACAGAATCATTATTTAGGTCATTCGACAAGGGTTCAACTTCTGTGTTATCTTGTGGTTCTTGAATTTCTTCAAGTTCTATCTCTGTGCAGCTATGTTCCTTGTAGACATATTCTTTTCAAAGAAAGTTGCGTTCCTGGGAATAACGACGTTATGTTCTCCAGGAAGATAGAAGTAGCATCCCTTAGTTTCCTTTGGATACCCCACGAAGTAACATTTCTCACTTTTAGATTCCAACTTGTCAATGAGCATCTTCTTAACATATGTAGGGCACCCCCAGGGTCTGGGGGTCTCATATGTTTAAGAGTTGGCTTCTTGCCACACCATATCTCATAGGGTGTCTTTTCTACTAATTTGGAAGGAACCTTGTTCAGAACATATATAGAGGTTTGTATAGCATGTCCCAAAGGTATGCGGGTAGAGCTGAAGAGCTCATCATGGATCAAACCATATCCAATAAGGTTCGGTTTCTCCTTTCGGCAACACCATTCATCTGTGGTGTTCCAGGAGGTGTCCATTCTGACTGGACTCCATGTAGCTTTAAGTAATCTAGAAAATCCTTGCTCAAGTATTCACCTCCTCGATCCGATCGAAGGGTCTTGATATTTATTGTAAGTTGCTTCTCTACTTTCGACTTGTACTCCTTGAACTTCTCAAAAGCCTCGGATTTGTGTCTCATAAGATACACATATCCATACCTTGTGAAGTCGTTAGTAAAAGTGATGAAGTATGGGAAGCATCCTTTAGCTTAAGTCGAGAATGGCCCACATACATCAGTATAGACCAACTCAAACACCTCATTGGTTCGCACACCTTTTCCAGAAAGTGGTTTATTGGTCATCTTTCCTCTCAAGCAAGATTCGCAGTTACCATAAGACTCCAAGTCAAATGGTTCGAGGTAGTCTAACTTCCTCAACCTTGCTATCCTTGATTCATTGATATGACCAAGTCTGCAGTGCCATAAGTAGGTAACGTTCCTATTACTTATCTTGGCTCATTTATTTTGTACATTGAATCTCTCGACTACAGTTTAGTGTATATAATCTATCCACAAGAGGAGCAGTTCCATATATAATATTATCAAAAGACAGTACTTGACTGCTATTATAAATATACGAGGAAAAACCCTCCATGTCCAAAACTGGGATAGAAATGATATTCCTCGTTAACGAGGGTACATAGAATCAATCATTCAACACTAAACAATAGCCATAAGGTAAATTTAATCTATAAGTCCCTACGCGCTCAACATCTACTTGTGCTCCATTTCTAACGCGTAGGTCTACCTCCCTTGGTCCAACCTTCCTGCTATCAATTAGCCCATGTACATTTGTACAAATGTGTGAGCCACAAGAGGTATCCAATACCTAGGAATGAGAGTTATTTATAGACATATTTATTTCAATGACGTACATACCTTGTCCACTAAAGGCAGGAGCACCTGGTGCTTTTCCTCCTCCTAGTGCCGTGCAGTCCTTTTTCCAATGCCCCTTCTTGTGGCAGTTGAGGCATTCATCCTTAGCCGGTTTTACCTTCTTCTTCACACCTCCTTTAGGCTTCATAGCTGAGGGCGCAACGACTGCTTTGCCCTTCTTTTTCTGCCATTCCTTTCGGCTTGGGTTAGCTAGAAGAGCTCACCATGAGCACAACTTTACCTTTGGAGGTGGAAGACTCAAAGGTCTTGAGCATGTTGTGTAGCTCCGGCAGAGTCGCATTCGTTCCATTCATATTGAAATTCAGTATGAAGTTCTCAAAATAACGAGGGAGAGAGTTCAGGATGAGGGTGGTAGCGACATTCTTTTCAAGCTTCGTTCCAATTGAAGCAAGTCTCTCTATCATCCTTATCATCTTCAACACATGCTGCGAGACCTGGCCCCCTTCATTGAGCTTACACTTAAAGAGTTCTATTAGTAACTCATATTCCATAGTTTGGGATTGTGAGTCATAGAGACTTTTCAAGTGTTCAAGCATCTCATTGGGCCCCATATTCTCATGTTGTCTCTGAAGTTCCATAGACATGGAAGACAACATCACGCACTGCGCTGAAGTGGCATGATTTAGGTGTTTTTGGTAAGCTTCCTTATCAAAAGAGGCATATTCAACAGAGTCTGTCGCAGGGACTGTTGGAAAACCGTGTCCAACACGTATTCTCTTTTCTCTTGTCTCAGCACTATTTGCAAATTCCTTAGCCAGTCAAGGTAGTTCGGTCCAGTAAGTTTGTTCATCTCAATCAACATTTTCAACGATAAGCTCGACATCTTTAATAATCTGAAGAATTAGATAGACTGGAAATCAAACTCAAAATTTGTTTCCTATTATACACATTCGTTTAGGCTAATAAACATGGCCTTTTGTTTAATTAGCTCCCACTATTTTAACATACTTCTACGAGACCATAGTAGAATACATACTTATTTTAATTGAGGTCATAATGGGCCAAGATCCAAGCCTATGCTATCTCCGCGTTTGCTTTGGTTGATAACTTCAATAACACATCTTGGTAGGTTCTAAACCAATTGCAAAACTTATTTGTAACTCTTGGTTGATCAAATATTATATTTAATCTTGCGTCCTTAGATTAGTCCGACACTTTGGCGCCAAGATTTGTCTAAGCAAGTCAACCCCATTACACGACTGCGTTTATGTATCTAAGTAAATTTGGCCTTTGTGAGCAAACACTTTGGTGTAAATACCCACAAAAGTTTATCGTTTACCTTTACATTAAAACACATCTATGAAAGAGTCTGGGTCCTCGTAGACTTAGAGCAAATGCTTTGGCATAAATACTCATATCACCGAAAAGGATTTTGCACTCTAACAATTATAATGGACTACGTGTTTTAATTTAGACTTGTATTTAAAGTTTTGGGAACATTTTAATTCAGGGTTTTAACCAAGATCAACTATTTTATGCCATTTCTAATATGACATCTTAACATAATGCAAAACCAATGACACATATAGTTGGGAACCGTCAACCCAATATGCATGATATAAGATGGTTTAATCAAATACTGGGCGCCGCCTGCCCAGACAGTTATAGCGGACGCTATTCTAGTAATTTAAATGACAAACAATTTGACATTTAGCACATAAACAATATACTTATCAAATATATTGTATAATAATAATCATGGGTTAAACATTCTGAACAATTTTTTTCGACCGATGGGGCCGCGACGCTAATCATTAGGGCTCGCGACGCCAGTGAGGCAGAAACTGAATTTCTATTTTTGCAATTCATTAGAGCCGCGATTCTCCACCATGGGGCCACGATGCTTGCAAGGCAGAAACCTTCGGCTTGCATTAGGGTCGCGACGCTCCACCATGGGGCCGCGTCGCCTAATGTCTAGAAAGTCCGGAACTTAAAAAAATGAAGCATTCGGGCCGCGACGCCGCCTTAAAAACCCTAGCAAGCGCCGCGACGCCCTACCATAGGGCGCATCGCCGACGTCCTGACAAAAAGTTTCTGTGTTGATTTTTCAAAATCGTTCGAGCCCTAAATCCAATTTAGGGATCAAATCACAGGTCTTTTATCATCACCACCATTATCAATAACACCCATATCGACCATCATCCATTCTTACCCGTTTTTAGCCGTGCACCGTGCAATGAGCCGGACACGCACTTTTGGCTTAGTTTGAGTTAGAGCGGAATGACATCCTCGAGTTAGCGTAGGAGATAATTTACGGTGATATCAAAAGGTTAACATTCGGTCAATACATGTAGGATTTCAAGAAACTTGTTTTAATCCAATTTTATGTTTAACCCATATTATTACTTTATTCAATTATTATATAACCATTGGACCAGCCTGAGCTTAATACCACTGTAGGATTTTGTTGGGTTCAAAACACATAATTAAGGCACAACGGAAGTTTAAAGTTTTGTTTCTTACTTACCCCAACAACTTTTCTGGTATGGTTATACAACAATCAAACATGTAACATAAAGCATAATACTTACAGGTTATAGTATCTGGAATCTTTATCTACTATAATGTTGACACGCGGTTGCCCTTTCGACTGCAAGCTCCAAGCTTCATGCACTTCTCTTTCGGAAAGCTAGGAAATTCGGCAAAGGTTCGAGAGAGTTTTGATTCTAAGTCTCTAAGGCTTAGAATGATAATCTGAAAATGGTGTGTTAAATAATGAAGAGAATGCCACTATTTATAGGTGAAAATTAGGTCAAACCGGATTAGGGTTTGACCTTGGGCCTGACCCAAAAATCGAGGCAGAGGCGCCGCGGCCCTAGGGTATGGGCGTCGCGGCGCTCGACGTGTTTCTGCACTGTCTCGATTAATTTTCTGCGCATTCTTAATTAAATCCAAAATCCAATTTTGACTTAATTAAAATAATCATTATTCATTTAAATATCTCGATTCTAAATCGAACATTTAATTACTCTCTCAATACATCCTTAGATCGAAAGGACAATCGACATAGTGTGACTCTACATGCCTCCACATATCGACATTAATCAAATTAAGGTGTACGCGGAACTCCTAGACGCCACCGCAAGACGAACTCAATATGTGAAGTACGTTTACGCGAATCCAGTAAACTTAACCTCTATGTGGTAAGATAAAATCCTTTAATTCACGACACACCTGATCAAGCTTAGGATTTGTCAAGTGTTTATCCAAATGACTTAATCATTGTATCTCATCTATATTAGTTGACAACTAGACCACATTCTAAATATGTCTATTGCGTTGGCCAACGACTTAGTCAACCTAATATCATTGAGAATCCGAGTGTTCTGTCAAATATACATTCGAGGAATGAATCCTAATCTTGGCTCAACTACCACCTTTAATCCACATCGTAATGTACCAAATACAAGCCGTATCTCAACCTATAAGGCATTTGAGCTTAGGGCGGGATCAAAGTACATTACTTTGTAGACAAGGCGCGTATTGACCTCAAGTCTAAGGACTTCTATCTCCCACACGCTGATCATACTTTAGCCAAGTATAACAAACATTATATCAGCAGGGTATACCAATACTTTCAAAGTATCCATGTGTCCATCACGAGTAGCCATTACTTGTAGCAGGTGAGACATACTACATCCTCTAAGGATGTGATGCAGACCACATGTCGATTTATCACATATCATCGATATCCCATTCTCGATGATCATTAGTCGAGACTATTTTAAGAGTTACGTCATAATATTAATATCTCACACTATTAATAACAGTGTAACCTTCAGGGATGCATATTATAGAATATTACAAACAATCAATTAATAATTCAATAATTGCAAATGCCAAAATATTAATCTCCATTAATAATAATACGAATGTGTATAAAATATATTTGTCCTAATACAGATTGTATCTAGAACATAAATATGCTTTAAATGTAGTCTTTTCCAAAGCATCTAGTGTTGAATGATGATTGAAGTACCTATGAAGGTTTCAGGTAATTTGTATTGCAATGAAAAAGCCAAGACCGCTTGTGTAGATTAGTTAATATCTTTTACACACAAAAAAAAAAGACATTTAGAGACCACATTGTTTCTTTCTGATCTTCTTTCCAGTTTATATGGATGCAGGATGAATATATATCCTCTCAAAACTGCTTAAATTCTTTAATATGCTCTCAGCCAGTTGCCTACTGCTGCATGTTTTGTGTCAATTTGGCTTTAGCAATAAACTGGAGTTATGTATGAATGAGTCAAGAAAGAAGAAGAAGAAGAAGACGTGTCGGGGTTGAGAAATAGCTTCATTTATTACTAAAATTATCTCCAAGAAGGGCTAATATATAGACATCCTGTGCTTCATGGACATGCACAAGGTGCTGAAGAAAACAAATTGTTAAAATACATTAAGCTGCTGATGCCTTGAGCTGCTTGAAATAATTGAAATAAGCTCCTTTGATGTCCATGTTACTTCTGAGAGTTTATGCAGATCACTTATGAGCTCCTTATCCAATGGAGACAATTTACCCAAATAATCTGAAAAAAATAAAAGACCAAAACTCTGTGAAACAAGTTAATTTTGCTCTAATGCTAAAGTATCTATGATGGTAGAGCATAGAATTTTATACATTATTAACAAGGAAAAATACATAAATTGACTTCTGAACTATATTTAAAAAGTTTTACCCTCTAACTAATCAGGCGACCTATTATCTATACACATCTAAAAAGTATATTTATTACCACCGGAAACATCAAAACCTATCTTACGTTAGGTAGTGTTTTGCACACGTTGGCACGTCAGTGCCATGTCATAAGTCTACTCTAATTTTAATTCTTTACTCTTTTTTTCTTTCACAATTTCTTACATTAGTCAACCCTAATTAACAACTACTAAAATCCCTAAGTAATTGTGATCGGAATTCCATCACCAAAATCAATCCACCCCCCAGTTCCCTCTGCCGGTTGACTCATAAAATTATGGGTTGCCTCTGCCGGAATTTCATAAGTTTTACAATAGATTGCCAGTGACTCATAATCGTAAGTATTTTATGTAAAGTTTTAACTTTTTTAAACCACACTTTTTTCACCGTCTTCATCTTCATTTGATTTCACCGGAAAACATAACATTTTTGCCGGAAAAAGTTACGTACTATTTTTTCTTTCCTTCCTCTTTTAATTCTTTCGTTTCTTTATCCCTGAAATTACATAAGAGGGTCTGAGTGTTTAATTTGGTAAGATTTGAAAGAAATTCCAAGTGTGATTTGGTCGGAAAAGTGTAACTCCGAGAAGAGGTTTCTTTTGTTTTCACTCATCTCGGATTATGTTCCTTTTACCTCCATTGAAGTCCTTTTGTAAGGATGGGAGCTTTCCGGCGAGGCGGTGGCTAATTCAGTGTAACGAGAGCGTCGGGGATGTTTCGACGGGGACAAAGTGCTGTTGAAGAAGATACCAAAAGAAGGAAAAGGAGAAGTGGGACCCACAATTAAATAAATAAAGTGATGAAGGGAGTCTAAAAAATAATGGCCAATCGATTAAGAAGAAGATGATTATTTTAGTTATATAATGGCCAATAATATAGTGACATGTGTAATTTTGTCATTCTAAATATAAATAGGGAGGTCATATAAATACACATTTTAAATGTGTAGGGAATAATATGACGCTCATTTTTTTTTTTTTTACGAAGGAAGCCGCAGCCGCTACTCTCTCGAGTGCGCACAGGGTAAACCCCGGACTGACCAATAGCCTGCAAACCACGTCGGCCCGATTAACCACACTTGGCAAGCCATGTGTGACAGGCTCAACCAAGAAGGTTTATGCAGGGGTTCGAACTCGTGATCTTGCGGTCCCGCGCTCTACTGCTACACCAACTTGGCTACCCTTGCGGGTTTAATTGGACGCTCATTTGTTATTTGAAAAAGAGAGAACATAACGCTTGGAATTTATGAAGAACAACCTAAATAACATCTTTAGTATAGATTGGAAAATCCCATACCTGAATTGTTTACCAGTTTGAGTAATGAAAGTGAAGCAAGAACTCTTTCCTCTATAGCATTATTGTACTTCAATAATTTCATCAGCTCGGGGATTAGCTCCGAATATACTGAAGACTGGACTCCTTTATCCTCAATGAAACAGAAAAAATTGCTCATCCAGGAAACAGTAATTAGGCTTGCTCTTCCTAAACAGGGAATTCCATTGGCTATTGAATCTACAAGACCAGCCAACAGCCTCTTGCTTCCACTGTTAAGCAACACTATCGCTGTTTTCCTTTGCCAATTTCTTGTTGCCTCCTCCTCTTCATTCTGAAACTCAGTTGAAGAACTAGGTGAATTCGAGTTTTGGTAAAACTTCAACAGGTAAAAAGGGTCTTCGAAAGAGGAAGTTACCAAGTTCATATGACTGTTGAGGATGAGGTTCTTGCCAAGATATGAATCCCCCGTGTTTTCGTCGTAGCCAGCTTCTTTTAACAGCAATTGCTCCACTACTGGCTCTCCAGCATAGGAGAAACAACTCCCTAGTATAAGTAAAGCTCTGGCTGATTGTACTTGGACTTTTTCATTGAATACTTGACAGTCCAAGCCTTTTATTATTTCGTCTATTACTTCTTCTCTATATACACTGCACTCATTCGGATCTCCCTGCAGCATGACTGCAACTAAATGAGGATTTCTTTTTATTAAAAAAAGGGATTTTCTCCTCCCTTTGAATGGGGGAAGATTGATGTAATGGACTTACCAAAAGATCAAGCTGCAACAATATGGCAGAGATAATGGGGCGTTCTTCTTGTTGAGCTCTTTGGAGATAGACTAGCAAAATATGCAAGGTGTTCACCTTTCCCCATTCACTTAGTAGTCCATGTAAGAATTCTATTCTTTGAATTTGCCTGTTGTTTCATTCAAAACCACTTGTTCATTTGAATGAAAGAAAAAGAAGAAAGATTGTATATGAGAGCTAAACAAGAAAATCTTACTTGTCGATGCAGAGAAGCTCTGTGAGAAATGCAAAAACATGTCCGCGAGCATTTTGCTGGCTGTGAAGCAAAAGAAGGGGAAGTAGACAATCTTTATTCAAGTTCTTGGCCAGGTAATGCCTGCAGCTACCATCAGATTGAATACAATAGTACATAACAGAAGCCACTTTACTCTTTTCTGAGACATCTCCTATTTCAACTCTTCTGAGCAACAAGCTCAATCCACCTAGTGAAATGACTTGCCTACAATTTTCAAAATTCTTGTCTTCATCAAAACAAGTAAGAAGTTGATCAAGCAAGTAATATGCTGCCTCTTGAGGACTACGTTGAACCGTGAATAATGTCTGCAACTGATCCGCAAATTCCAAAACTCGAAGTACTAATGGAATCCACTCAATTGATATCATCTGTTTCGCCTTTGGCTGCACTAGGTAAAGTAGAATTGCAGCCTTGAGAAACAGGCTGCTACTTTTCAATAGTCTCAAGAAAATATCAAGCTGTGGATCTGAGTTCAGAATGATTTGCCCATTCATCTCTTTCCTAGTGACTAGTTCTGCTAAGATTGAGATTGCTAGTTCCAGTATCTCATCATCTTTGGATGCAAACAAAACGTTCATTATTCCTTCGATCACTGGGGCTGTTGATAATCTTTTGACAGTCTCAGGATCTCCATGAAAATCAAGCCAAGATTTTGCCACCAAACGGGTTGCCAGTTCACATTCACTTAAGCTATCTGAGGAGCAAATCGCGAAGATAGCTCTACTTAAATCATTTGAAACAGAAAGAACAATTTTTTCTTCCTTTCTGATGGAAACACTGCCAATCTTACTGTTTCCTTTGCTCAAGCACTCCACAGGATCACTTTGACAGTTGAAAAAACTGAAGCGGTCTGATTTTTTGTGAGCATTAGCCCATATATCATGTTTTGGGGTTCTGTGACTTTGACTCGATGATCTTCTATGAACCACTGATTTCTTCTGTCAAAGTCAAGAATTTAGTTAGAATTATGATTAGACCCTTTCAAGAATCAATAAAAGGGAGTAATATGAAGAGGATTCTAGGCACTCACTGGAGTATAATTGCCATGCTTAATGTCATCTCCAATGGCTGAAATCTTCTCTTCTTCTTCCTCATCATATTCCCAAATTCCATTTCTAGGAGAATCCATGGATTTCCTCTCCGTATTTGGGCCAAAAACAGCGCGATATCTTCAGGATAACAAAAAATATTCTGGCTCAAAACTGTGCTAAGTAACATACTGGTACATAAAAAAGGACAGTTTTATGACTTTGAAGTTAACTAATGTAATTCAAAACATCCAAACTTACAGTGAGTTATTCTTGACAGAGGAATTGGAAGTCAAAGAATCCATAGAACGTCTTCTTGAAGTCGAATAACCCACTTTAGAAGGCAAAGGCACAGAAGGAACGGCAGGGGCTTGGGCACCAACCTTGAGCCATTGTTTATAGTAAAGAGCAAACTTTGTAGTACTAATATCTATGTGGTTATTATAGAGCTTGTTTAAGGCTTTCATCTTCTTATCCTTGTCAGCATAATTTGAACTCGAAAGAACTTCTAGTTCTTGTGTATGCCAAATCTTGAGATGAAGAAGATGAGGAAGAAACAAATGCTCCCAAAGCTCAGGAAGCAAGTGTGTCCGAGAAAGATATGGCGAATCAACAAAGACCTGGAGGAGATGCCTAGCTGCAATTCTATCGTTTTTTTCGAGCTTGTAGACGATTGATAAGTAGAGCTGTGCACAAGCAGAGAGATTGGAATTGGGAATTCCACAAGTTGAGGCATTTCCAGAATTGTTGGAATTCAAAGATGCAACAATTGTCAATAACCTAATAGAGTATTGCAATGACTTTACTTTCAATTCCCTTTTAGTATCATCAATGCTATCAACTAATCTCTCTATGCTCTCAATAGCCAATTCTATATCAGCAAAAATCCCAGTATCTGAATGATTCTTCTTTCTCATAAAACAAGCATAGCATTTCTCCTTAATGGCTTCGCGAAAATCTTTGTCCCTCAAATATTGTCCTACAAAGCCACTAAGTATAGAAATCACTGCTCTAATAGCAATTTCATCAATAGCAGGCTCATCTCTTCTTGGAATATTGCCTTCAACAGTGGACTTAACATTGGATTTTTGTGATGAGTGGACCGAAGTAGTACTCGAAAAGGGTCTTCGGGATTTGTTCTTGGAGAAATCCAAGGATGATCTTCTGTCATGGCAAATGTAAATAGGCAAAGCAATGTTGTTGGAGTCTTCTCTGTCTTTAAACTTGACTTTTCCATGAGTTCTTGCAGGTGTTCTTTTACTACTCTCGAAACCTTCTTCAGTTAGCAATTCTTGAAGAGAAGCCATTGGAATAAAGATGAGTTGGATAATGTGAACAAAGGGTGCAGTGACATTCTTTCTTAACTGAACAAGATAGAAAGCTAAAAGAAGATTAGGACTGGTTGATAAAAGCCACAGCAATGAAGACAAGAATCGATGGGCTGGTTTTCCAGTAACTGTTAACTTGTACTAGGCACTAGCAGTTACAGTAGTACTTTGTGTAAAAATCACTTCTTTTCTCCAATGGACATGAACATGCTTCATTAGAAAGAGAAAAAAAAAGAATCCCGATAGTTGAGTTGAGGTAGGAAAAGTAAATAACTATAATTGAGGTGTGTTTTGCTAATCAATTCGTGATAGTTTAGGTAGGAAACTCCACCTTATAATTCAAGTAAGAAACTAAAAAAATAGTGATATTTAAGTGTATTTTTGACCCTTTTAACTCTTTTATAAATAAATAATTAACATATTTGGGTAGCACTCATAAAAAGTGTTTATCAACTCCTTTTACCAAACACGATAACTACACTAACAAAGCTGCTTATCCAAGGATGATCTCCTGTCATGGCAAATGTAATAACCGTTATGATAAGCAACTTTTGTTAGTGTAGTAAAATTTCATTTTCAACGGATGAAGCTACTTGATTTGAAAAAGGAAATTCAAGGGATATATAAGTTAAAATTGTGGTTGGAAATGTTGGAGCTATGGATGAAAAAATAATAATTTAGGTTCATTAAATATTAAAAGCATGGATGTGGTTCTCCAAGTATGAGACAAAAAAAACAGCTTGTTTTGAAGCTGAAGGGACACTTGAGCATTGTTCAATGGGGTCCTCTTCAAATATATCTCAAGTTGTCCTTCTACTATATCGGAAAATTATAAAGGGAAAAACTAAGAGAAAGAAAAAAAAAATCATCATCCCAAAATTATTAGTTTTAAAAGGGTAAACCTTGGGACCATAGTCGAGAATGTCGGCCAGGAAATGATGACTGCTTTAATTGTGGAATGAGAATTTTCGGTTTATGAATTATGGATAATAATTTTATTTATTTATTAAGTTTTAAATAAGTTATTTAAAAAAAAATACAGTGTTTAACTAAAATTATTGAGTTGTGTCAAACTCGTAATCACGATTATGTTTCCGCCCTTTACCCCAACCCCACAATGAAAAATAGAAGATAATGTAATAATTTCAAGTTAAGGTAAAAAACACACCTCAAGTATGAATTTTTTTTTAGTTTCATACTTGAACTATTAGGTGTGAGAGTTTTCTACCGAAATTATCACCAACTACTAGCAAAATACACCTAAACTATAATGTGTTCATTTTTACTACTTGATAGTTGAGGTAGGAAAAATGAACAACTAATAATTGAGGTGTGTTTTGCTAATTAGTTGGTGATAGTTTAGGTAGGAAACTATCACACCTGATAATTCAAGTAGAAAACTAAAAAAAAAAATACTTGAGGTGTGTTTTTTACTCTTATCTCAATAATTTTAGTATGAGGATTTATTCTTTTGGATATATAATATTTCCTCCGTCTCAATTTATATGATGTACGGAGTTTAATAAATAAAAAAAGTTTTTTTTAAAATTTTGTGGTCTAAAATAAATCAAAAATATTTATTTGATTATAAATCATTTCGTAAAGTTAATTTGTTGCTAAATAAAAAAATATATAATTTTTTAAAGATTAATTAAAAATAAAAATATGTCATATAAATTAGTACAAGAATACTCCACTTTATTAGAGACATTTTTTATATTAGAAAGACATAAATTTTTGCTTCTGCTGTTGTCCACTTGCCACTTCATTATTTCCTTATTTGGAACTTGGGTGGGTCTTGCCATTGAATGATTGATAACTTTTTGAGTTGCAGAACGCTGAATTTTAGAGAATTCATGTTCCTGCGTATACAATAATTGAATTTTCATCAAAATGTTCACATGATCTTCTATGCCATTTCTTTTTCTTTTTTCTTACTATCTTTTTCATGGTGGAAAGGAGAACGAGAAGGAAAAGAAATAATGAGAATCAAATTCACACTTTTCGTGTAAAATATACTCATATTTTTGTGGCGTTACAATAATTGCAGGAAACAGAAAGTAAGTAAATATTACAAATTGCTAGAAAGATAAACTAAAGATTACAACAAACTGGAATCAAGAACAATACAAACTCTTTGTGATTTGCTGAGTCAAATGACGACACTGTCTTTAAGATAAGATTATCCCGTATATCTCCTTTACGCTATCGGGCAATAGTCTCCCAAAATACAACAACAACTTAACAAATGAGCAAAAGAAACTCAAGTGTTACTCTTGAAGAACTTTGAATATAGAAAAACTTACTAGAGAGGAAGAAGAAGATTTCAGAAAATTTCTAAGTGTTGAACAATTGAGTCAAATGCCTCAATTTATAGTGTAAGGAAATGGCCCCTCAACTAGCCAACTAATGGCCTTTAATAGCCATGTAATGACACTTATTGAGGAGTTACATTCAGCCAAATAATGGTTGAATTCATGTGCCAAATAATGGAGATTCAATGCTCCAAAATCAGCCCAAGAGTCAGAACTTTTCATCTGCCTTCGAAGCGCCGCGACTCTGTGAATTAGCGCTGCGGCCCTTCACGGCTCCGCGGCGATTTCCGACTCGTTTCATCTTACACTTTGTACACTTCTTCCTTCGTTTACCAACGTGGAATACTTGTCATTTGGCCAATAACCGTCCATCATTCTATGTCTCAAACGTATTACGTACGTACGTACCAATATCTCTTTCACTAATGAAATTTGCGATACTTGGCACTACGTGTGCACGTGTGTGGAAATGACGTTTCCGACATGCGGGGCCCCAATTGTTCGAGTCATAAATCATGGGATAAACTTAATTCCACATTAGTAAATTTTCAACAATCCCTCTTGAGTGAGATTTTGGTGCACTCACAAGGTGTCTATTTCAACATTAGGTAGCTTCCGCTTTGAACCTTCCATAGTTGAATACCATTGGAATTACTTACTGCGCGGTGAGCGTGATGTCTTGAACCGTCAGTGTTTAGTGTAAGCCAAGTCAACGGTGCCAACACAACAACTTCCCTTACTCTGTTCTTCGTAATGTTTTATCTGTTGTGGTCGTGGACACTTATTGGATTCTTAAGTGTGTTCATCTGAGGCGGTCTGTCCTCGCACTTAAATAGGTTGTCTCGAATAATGCAACCCATAAGTTAGCGTGTATTTCAGGTATAGTAGTACCCGATTCAACGCCTTCCAATGATCATTACTCGGATTACGGGTAAACCTAGCCAACTTGTTGACTGCATAAGCAATATCACGTCGGGTGCAGTTTGTTATGTACATCAAACTCCGAATCACCTGTGCATATTGCTCCTGGCATACGGGTGCACCACTATTTTTATCAAGCTTTTGATTTCTATCCAGTGTTGCCTTTATAGGCGAACTGTCAAACATCTCAAACTTTCTCAACACATCCTCGACGTAGTGAGACTGAGATAAGACCAGTCCGTCAGACGTCTTAGAGATCTTTATCCCTAAGATGACATCTGTGATACCCATATCCTTCATGTCGAAGCATTGTTTCAACATGTTCTTAGTCTCTACGATTAAGCTAGGACTGCTCCCTGTGATCGATATGTCATCTACGTACAGGCATATTATGACGAACGAGTCAGAGTTACCTTTCGTGTAGACATATTTGTCACACTCATTAATAGAGAAACCCTTCGATAGTAGAGTACTATCAATTTTCCCTGTCATTGCTTCGGGGCCTGTTTCAACCCGTACAGAGATTTGACAAGTCGACAGACTTTCTTCTCTTGTCCTAGAACCACATACCCCTCGGGTTGTTCCATATAAATTTCTTCTTCCAAATCACCATTTAGGAAGGATGTATTGACATCCATTTGATGTATCTCAAGGTCACGCAACGCTGCGATCGCAATGAATACTCGTATGGACGTCATCCTAGACATCGGGGAGTACGTGTCAAAATAGTCAAGGCCTTCCTTCTGCCGATAGCCCTTGACTACCAACCTGACCTTCTACATATCGATAGACCCATCTGCTTTATACTTCCGTTTGAGTATCCATTTATAACCCAACAGTTTATTTCCAGGAGGAAGATCAACCAACTCCCAAGTATGGTTATGCAGGATGTAGTCTATTTCACTCTCAATAGCTTCTTCCCAGAGCGGTGCCACTGGAGTTGACAATGCTTCAGCAATTGTCCTTGTTTCGTCATCAACCATATAAGCTACAAAGCAAGGACCGAAGGATTTATCCTTCCTGGCCCTTTTACTTCACCTTGGTTCCATATCTGGAGTCTCCAAGTTATGAGAACCTTGAACACTAGATTCCGGATTTTCAGCCACTTCGAAGTCCACTAGATCTGAACCATCTAGATCCGGCCAGTCAACGACTCCTGGTTCCTGAGAGCTTTGTTCATAACATCTTTTGCGAGAGGTTATGTCTTTTTCCTTTCTAGGAAAAGTATCCTCAAATAATTGAGCATTCCTTGATTCCATTATTGTACCTCAGTGGATATCTGGAATATCTGACTTATGCACTAAGAAGCAATAAGCACTACTGTTATTTGTATATCCGATGAAAATGCAATCTACAGTCTTAGGCCCAATCTTGACTTGCTTTGGCTTGGGCACTTCGACCTTTGCCAAGCAACCCCACACTTTTAAATATTTATAGGTGGGTTTCTTTCCCTTCTATGATTCATATAGAATTTTGTCATTACCCTTATGTGGGACTCTATTAAGAATCGTATTAGCGGTAAGGATGGCTTCTCCCCACATGTTTTGGGGAAGACAGGAATTGATGAGCAAGGTATTCATCATTTCCTTCAACGTGCGGTTCTTGCGTTCAACAACACCGTTCGACTGAGGTGAGTATGGAGCCGTCGTTTGATGAACAATTCCCGATTCAGCATAATATTCCTCAATTGGCGCTACGTATTCTCCCCCTCTATCGCTACGAATGGATTTAATCTGCATGCTTAGTTGGTTTTCAACTTCTGCTTTGTAACGTCGGAACGCTTCAAAGGCTTCACCTTTACTTTTCAACAAGTAAAGGTAGCAATAATTTGTGCTATCATCAATGAATGTCATAAAGTAGTTGTTCCCCCTAGTTTGTGCAAACTTCAAATCACATATATCTGTGTGAATAAGTTCTAGAGGAATGGTATTCCTTTCGACGGATCGAAAAGGAATCTTTGTGAGTTTTGCCTCTACGCACACCTCACACTTATGTTGAGGGTTTACGTCGATAGACGGCAACAACTCCAACTCCACCAACCTTTGGATGGACTTGTAGTTAACATGTCCTAATCTATGATGCCATAAATTAGAAGACTCGAGCAAGTAAGAAGAAACTTTAATTTTATTGCTTGGACATATTATAGACATGTCGTTAACTTTGAAGAGGTCTTTACAGACGAAGCCTCTTCCCACAAAAGTTTCATTCTTGGTGATTACAAATTTATTGGACTCAAATACTAGCCTAAAACCAGCATTAACCAATAAATGACCTAAAATTAAATTTCTCCTAATCTCAGGGACATGCATCAACTCCTTCAGAGTGAGCTCTTTTCCAGAAGTCATCTTCAGGACTTTCTTTTCTACCCCCAGCACGTCAGAGGAAGCGTTGTTACCCATGAACAACTTCTTGTTTGTAACTGGTGTATATGTGGAGAAGGCATCTCTATTGGAACAGATGTGTCTGGTAGCACCCGTGTCCATCTACCATTGCATGGGATTCTCAACAAGGTTTGCTTCAAGCACCACCATCGAGAACTCCCCAATCGTATCGTCAAGAAACGTGTCTTTGACGACGTTAGCATGTGCCTTGCCCTTGGCCTTCTCCTGTTGCTCAGTCTTGAGCTTGCGGCTGTCTTTGATCATGTGACCAGGTTTCCCATAGTGGTGACAGTTCCCCTTGAACTTCTCCGCCGCCTGGGTCTTGCCATCTTTCTGGAACTTGCGCTTCTTGCTTGGGTTCCCTTTGGCCTCAGCCAGATTTGCCTTTGCCTCAGCGGGTTGCTTTACCATAGGCAAGACCTTCTTATTATCTTCCTGAATATGGAGTTTGATAATAAGTTCCTCAAAGGTCATTTCCTTTGTCTTGAGTTTTAAGTAACTCATAAACTCATTCCACGAGGGAGGTAACTTCTCAATCAGTGATGCAACCAAAAACTGCTCATTTGGTTCCATACCTTCCAAATCCATGTGATGTAGAATCATTTGGATTTCCTGGACTTGGGACATCACAGTTATGCTACCCACCATTTGAAATTTTAGGACTTTCCCAAGGATGAATTTCTTCGTACCAACATCTTGTGCGTTGTACTTCTTCTGCAGCTTTTCCCATAACTCTTTGGCGGTGCCTACGACGCAATACACTGTGTAGAGTGGGTCTAACAGACAGTTCAGAATATAGTTCTTACACATGAAGTCACTATGACTTCAAGCATCAAGAACCATCTTCATGCCATTGATGACATGGATACCTTGGCCCCCTCCAGTCGTTTCATTAGGCTGAGGGTCCACTTCATCTCCAGCTTGTGGAGGATCTTTTGTTAGAAAATGAGCTATTCCCATAAAAGTCAGATAAAACAACATCTTCTGCTGCCATCTCTTGAAGTTGGAGCCCATACACTTCTCTGGGCGTTAATTGTGGAAATCGGAGGGTGGAGGAACAATAACGTTCCCTTGAGCAACCGAAAAGGAATTGGGTGTGCCTTGAGCAACAAGAATGACATTGGGGTTGCTTTGAGCAGTGGGGAAGGCAGATGGGTTGCCTTGAGTAGCAGCAGCATCAGAATCAGAAGGGAGTTGTTCTCTTCCAGTCATCTTTCTATGCACTTACAACAATCTTGTCTTCAAATTGTAGGTTACAACAATTGCGGAAAATGGGAAGTAAGTAAATATTACAAATTGCTAGAAAGGATAAACTAAAGATTACAACAAACTGGAATCAAGAACAATACAAACTCTGTGATTTCCTGAGTCGAGTGACGACACTCTGTCTTTAAGACAAGATTGCCTCGTATATCTCCTTTACGTTATCGGGAAATAGTCTCCCAAGATACAACATCAACTTAAAAAATAAGCAAAGAAAACTCAAGTGTTACTCTTGAAAAACTTTGAATATAGAAAAACTTGCTAGAGAGGAAGAAGAAGATTTCAGAAAATTTCTAATGGTTGAACAATTGAGCCAAATGCCTCAATTTATAGTGTAAGGAAATGACCCCTCAGCTAGACAACTAATGGCCTTCAATAGCCATGTAATGACACTTATTGAAGGGTTACATTTAGCCAAATAATAGAGATTCAATGCTCTAAAACCAGCCCAAGAGTCAGAACTTTCCATCTTCCCATTGCGGCATTCTGCCTCTGAAGCGCCGCGGCTCTGTGAATTAACACCGCGGCGCCTCGGCACCAGTATCCCAACCACCAATTAGCGCCGCGGCCCTTCACGACTCTGCAGCGATTTCTGACTCGTTTCATCTTACACTTTGTATACTTCTTCCTTCGTTTACCAACGTGGAATACTTGTCATTTGGCCAATAACCGTCCATCATTCTATATCTCAAACGTATTATGTACGTACCAATATCTCTTTCACTAATGAAATTTGCGATTCTTGGCACTACGTGTGCACGTATGTAGAAATCATGTTTTCGACGTGCGGGGCCCCAATTATTCGAGTCATAAATCATGGGATAAACTTAATTCCACATTAGTAAATTTCCAACAATTTTTATCAGTATTATTAGACTTTAAGCCTTTGATGGCAAAATATTACTTGACTACAACTGTTTGTTTAGGCACCACAGTGTGTTTGTGTGGGGTGGGTAGGGTGGGGTGGGGTGGGGGGAATATGTATTCATGAAAAAGGAAAGATAAACCAAAGACAAATGATACTAGGAGATAGAAGAGGCATATACTATGTAATCGTTTTACCTATCGATCAAACTGTTGGACTATGTAAAGCAACAATGTGAATAGTAAATAACTATTACATTGATCGAAAGGATAAACAACAATTAGGACAACAACAAGTTGTCAATATCTTGATCTTGAATGAAACTTCAAATATGGAACTAGTATTCGAAAATACAAGGACATGAACTGCTGCACTTGTGTCTTGTATATCCACTGAGAATACGAATGGTTAGAGTCCTTCGTCTGTTAAGTTAACACCAGAAACACTTAGAAACCAATTAGATAAACCACAACACCACCGGATGAGTCGAGAGATGACTCTCTGTTTTTAAGACAAGATTGCTCCCGTATATAGGCTTTACGGAAGTGTGGACAATAGTCCCACTCCAATTGCGTTTGCCAGACTGAGTGTCCAATTACTTTTCTGCCTCTCTTTTGGCCTTCAGATTATTTAAGACCTGGAAAACTCTGGCCCACCTCACTAGGTGTCCATTACTTTTCTGTCAACTAAATTCTGGCCCACTCCAGTCGCCCGTATGCTTTGTACGACTAAGTGTCCAATATCATCTTATCAAATGTATTCTAGCCCACTCCAGTCGCCCGTAGGCTTTGTGCGACTGAGTGTCCAATATCATTCTATCAAATGAATGATCTTCTGTTAGATAGTGTGACAGGTTTAACGTCTTAAGATAAGCCATTATCTTTTAATCTTCTTCCCTTGTGATTGGTGCCCAGGGAATTCCCTGGCGCTTACTTAAGAGTAGTAACAATTTTTGCACAGTCAGTGGATCTCTCTCCTTCGTATGTGTGAACATACTTTACACACTTTTAATAATTACACCCAAAAGAATGGATCTTTTAAGTTTTGTTTACAAATAGTCCAATCGTTAACCGGGAAGGAAGGAGATTCAATATCTGATTTTAGAGTGTAGGGAATATAAGTTTTAATGAAAAATACTTTCATATTCCCAGCCTCGCTTTACACACTTTTATTCAGACATTAACTAAATATTTTCTTGATAAGAAAGGATTAACTTAGACCTTTTGGATTCTGGCCCACTTCAGTTAGACTGAGTGTTCAAATGCCCCTTACCATGATTTGGATCCTTTGTCTGGGACATATATAGGCCTTTTGCTACATTATAAAATATCATCTTCAGCTTTCTCCTCTTGTCCCAGTTGACATCCTCAGCCTCTCGTGGGCGCTTGTTTCTACCACCTTCGGGAGCGGTGACACCAACTCGTCCTTGATTTTTAGCCATACTAGCATGACACTCAGCAGTATCTTGAAGCTCATCATTAGATTCATAGATGCCTCATTTGATGGAAACAAATTTGTAACTATCGTCAAAGAGAGAACCATAACTATTTTCAAGAAGAAAACCACAGCTAGATTTGGTCACACACTTGTCGACCAACATCTTTCGAATCACTAATACAATCTTGTCTTAAAACTATTGGAATATGTAAAGCAACAACAGGAATAGTAAATAATTATTACAGTGATCGAAAGGATAAACAACAATTAGGACAACAACAAGTTGTCAATATCTTGATCTTGAATGAAACTTCAAATATGGAACTTGTATTCGGAAATACAAGGACATGAATTGCTGCACTTGTGGCTTGTAGATCCGCTGAGAATACGAACGGTTAGAGTCCTTCGTCTGTTAAGTTAACATCTGAAACACTTAGCAACCAATTAGATAAACCACAACACCACCGACTGAGTCGAGAGATGACTCTCTGTCTTTAAGACAAGATTTCCCCCGTATATAGGCTTTACGGAAGTGTGGATAATAGTCTTTCAAGATGAAACAACAAACTATCAAGTGTGCAAAGCCTACACAAATGATCTCAACGAAGAACACGAATAATGAAGATTGCTAAGAGAAGGAGTGCTATCAGGAAAATCTTATTTCTTTGTGGTGTTGTGAACTTATTTTTCTGTTCATATGTTCATATATGTTCTCATGTTCATCTATAGAATTAAGCCAAGGCTTCAATTTATAGGTGTGCAAGATGGCCTCTTCAAGTGCCCCATAATGGCAATCAATTGCCATGTAATAGATGACATTTAACCCCCAAGTAATGCATCAACATAATGGTCCAAGTAATGGCCATTATTGGGTGGTTTCAATGCCATTGAAGCCCCCTCAACAGCCAAACCTTTGGGATTTCGTCGAGCAAACACTGCTTGGAAAGCGCCACGACGCTGCAGCATTTAGCACCGCGGCTTCAGAAAGCCGACGAAACTTACTGCCAATCACGTGCCGCGGCGCTGCTAGGGGGCTTCAATGCGCTCCGGCGCCGCGGCCCAGTCCTGGAGGCGCGCGGCCCTTCTCGTCTCCGCGACCCTTTTCCGACCCGTTCCATCTTACACCTCGCACAATCCTTCCTTCGTTTACCAACGTGAAACACTTTTCATTTAGCAAATAACCATCCATCATTCTATGTCTCAAACATTTCATTTACGTACCAATATCTCTTTCATTAACTAAATTTACGATACTTGACACTAAGATTGCACGTGTGTGGAAACGATATTTCCGACGTGCGGGGCCCAATTGTTCGAGTCATAAATAGTGGGATAAACTTAATTCCACATTAGTAAATTTCCAACACAAACCACCTAATATTTAAGCCTTTTATTTAACTATTATTTATTGTCATTTGAAAATATTTCACTAAAACTTCAGTTAGAATGAAAATTACCCCCTTTGTTAAGTGCTGAGTATTAATATATCTGTAGGTGTCCAAGATGTCATTTTAGATTATCCTGGAAAATAACTTGTGAAAAAGACTTATTTCGAGGTTTCCTAGCTATGAAAGGATATTCCTTAATTCAAGGGAAATAACCTAGGCTTAGTTTTTGTGACAAGAGTATCTCATATAACACTATCGAACACATGAAGTGGTGATAATACCTATTTATTAATAAAAAATAGACTTATCTTATAAATCCAACAATGAGAATTTGGAGATAATATAGTCTAGTCTTCCTTAACTACTGTATACTAAACATTAGCGTACGTGTGTTTTGGTGGCCTGGTGGGTGTGCGTATAAGAAAAGGAAAAACTAGAAAATACAATCTCAAACAAATGAATTTGTTTCAAAATATTTAATATTAAAAATAAAGATACTTATTTATTTATTTTATTTTATTTTTTGCCAAATCTACTTAGTATTTTATTAATTTATGGAGTGTTTAGTAAGTAAGATGTTCAAGAGAAAGATAAATGACCGGCAAATGCTCTAATGATTAATGTTATTAAATATTTTTCTCAAAAAGTATGCAAGGATTTTATAAGAAAAAAACCATTAATAGAAAGATTGAAACGATAAGGATACATGTGTAAATTGAACTGTTCAAACAAAAGATTAAATCATTAAAGTGGCAAAGTGTGTAGAAGAGCAAAGTTGGGAGTGGAGTGGTTTGGCCCATTTGAGAGCAATGTTATAGAGAAGGGACAAAAAACAAGAAAGCCACACAGCAACCAAATATGAGGTGTCAAAGGAAAAGAAAGAATGTGCCTCTTGTGAAACTCTTCTGCACTGATGCTAACGTTCATGTGCCTTGTTGACATCTTGTGGTTTTCGTCCCTCGTCTTCTCTCTTTCATCCTTTTCGATAATGCTTACTCGTACAAAGCTTAAATACAAATAATTGACACTAGGATTACAACTTTCATAAATGAAAATTTTATAGAGGCATCGTCAAAATTATAAAATTGTGCGAGATTAAAATCAAATTATCGTCCTCAAAGGCAGTGAAAAAGGCAGGAATTTCACTAAAGAATTCAAAAAAATGCTCTCTTATTCAACTTTTCTATTTCTGTTTTTGAATATGTTTAGTAACTAAGGAAACAACCTGATAGGATAGAAAAATTATATTTAGTTATAATTATGTATATTTTGTATATGATAAATGTATATTGTAGTTATCCTTACCATAATTGTAGCATAGGATTATGTTTGTATTTTAGTATATGTACTATGATTTTGGAATGAAATAATCAAGGAAGAATATTTCTTACATGGTATCAGCAGTCTAGAGAAAGTTTATGAAATCCTAACCCTACTTCCTTGTGACCGCCCCCCCCCCCCTCTTCTTTTGCCGCCGACCACCACCCTTCTCCTCGTCAGCCATGTCTGACTCGAAATCCTCTTTTCATCCAGCTCTCAGTTTCAAATATTAAATCACGTGTTTCCATCACTCTTGAGATGAAAAACTTCCATTATGCAACGTGGGCGGAGCTCTTCAAGATTCACTACCGCTCCCACCGGGTTATTCATAACGTAATTCCGCCGAAAAAAGATAATGAGAAGGTGAGACGGTTGATGGTTAACCCTTGATGCGACAGTTCTTCAGTGGATTTATGCCACTATTTCTAGCGATTTGCTACATACAATTATTGAACTTGACTCTACGGCGAGAGAGGCTTGGGATCGCTTACGCGACATATTCCAAGACAACAAAAATTCTCGGACCGTTACTCTTGAGCAGGAATTCTCCACCACCGACATGGCGGATTTTTGCAATGCATCCGCATATTGTCAACGATTCAAGGTGTTGTCGAACCAACTCAAGAACGTTGGCGCGTCGGTAACTAACAATCGGCTTGTTTTACAACTAGTTGTTGACCTCACCGACGCATATAGTGGAGTGGGTACGCTCATCCGCCAAAGTAATCCTCTTCTACCATTTTACCAAGCCCGCTCTATGCTCATTCTCAAAGAAGCGGGCTTTGCCAAAAAGTCAGCCACCGTATCGAATTCCGCCATGGTTGTCGCTCGTTTGAAGAGACTTGTACACAATTTGAAAATTTGCCAAACCGTGGCCAAAAGGGACGAAATAGCGGTAATGAAGGCAAAAACTGCGGCGGTGGCCACCGTCGTGGCGGAGGAGGCGGCGAGGCGGCGACCAAGCCCGCCACCCCAGTGGCCCGAGGGCACCGTGGGGTGGGGGGCATCATGGGGCAATAGCTGGGCCGTGCATCATGGCCCTTATCCAACCGTGGCGGGCCGGAAGTCACGGCCGTGACCCACGCCCCTCGCCCTTATCCAACCGAATCCGGTCGGGTCCGGAGCCCAGTCACGGCGATGGTGACCCCGACAGATATTGAGGCCGCAATGCATACTCTTGGGCTTACTCTGCCCAACGCAAATTGGTAGATGGACACCGGTGCAACGTCTCATATGACGTCCTCCCAAGGTAATCTCTTGTCCTATTTTAATTTGAGTAATAATCGTGGTATAATTGTCAGAAATGGTCATTCAATTCCAATTCGATGTTACGGTACTACAAACTTGTCTCCTCTGAACCCACCATTTACTTTTAAAATGTCCTTCATGCTCATCAATTAATTAAAAACTTGATTTCAGTTAGAAAATTTACTACTGATAATTGAGTTTCTGTTGAACTTGATCATTTTATGTTTTCCGTGAAGGATTTTCAAATGAGGATGCGTATAATGAGATGTGATAGTCGGGGAGAGCTTTATCCAATCACCACAATCATACATCAAGCCACATTACCATCCACTTTTGTATCTTTAGCTCATTCTTTATGACATGAATGTTTGGGTCATCCGGGAGCACATGTTTTTGCTTTCCTTAAACAAAATAAATTTATTGAGTGTACTAGAACTCGTAATTCTCATGTTTGTCGCTCTTGTTCTCTTGGAAAACATGTTAAATTACCTTTTGTTGCTTCTAATTCTCGTACTATTATGCCCTTTGATATTATTCATAGTGATATTTGGACATCTCCCGTTTTGAGCTCTTCGGACCATAAATATTATCTTCTTTTGTTGGATAATTACTCTAATTATTTGTGGACGTTTCCTTTGTCTAAAAAGTCACAAGTTTTTCCACATTTCTACCCTTTAGGGCATACATCCGCATTCAATTTGAATGGGACATTAAAAATATTCAATGTGATAAATTAATGGTAGAGAATTTGATAATGGGCCATTTTGGGATTTTTGCAAAACTAATGGTTTGTCGTTTCGTCTCTCATGTCCACATACATCATCTCAAAATGGAAAAGCAGAAAGAAAAATTCAAACCATTAACAACATTGTTAGAACCTTACTTGCCCATGCCTCTCTACCACCATCATTTTGGCATCATGCGTTACAAATGACAACCTATCTTTTGAACATACTTCCAAGCAAACAAGTAGCCTACCAATCCCCACTCAAAATTTTATACCTAAGGGACCCATCATATTCTCATTTACGGGTTTTCGGATGCTTATGATATCCTATCTTTCCTTATACTACCATCAATAAACTTCAACCCGGTCCACTCCGTGTTTTTTTTTGGGATATCCGTCGAATTATCATGGTTACAAATGTTATGACTTATCCACTAATAAACTCATCGTAAGTCTTCACGTAATTTTTTATGAAACAAATTTCCCTTTTGCTAAATTACATTGTTCCGGACCTCCTACCTATGAATTTCTTGACGATATCATACCCCCATATTTGATCCATAAATTGGACTCTCAATCATGCCCAATTTTTCTCGGTGTCTCGGCCCAATTACCGAGCCCAACGGTTTAGCCCCAAATTGAGTCTCTCGGCGGCGCCCCCCACCGCCGAGAGGCCCAATAGGCGGAAGTCCGGCCGGGTCTCGCCCACCTTTCGAGCTCCAAACGCCCATCGTCCGCCCGGCCCACCGTCCGTGATCCAAGTCACTTCTGGCAAGGCGATTCGTCATTCTCATCTGGCCCAAATCTAATTCTGGCCCAACACCCTGTCACTCGTAGTCAACACGTGATTTTTAAGCCAAACAAAAAATACGGTCTTCACACCCATGTTGCCAAGTCACCGTTGCCCCGTAATCCTGTGTCTGCCCTTAATGACCCGAATTGGAAAATGGCTATGGATGATGAATTTAATGCTCTTATTAATAATAGGACGTGGGATTTGGTGCCCCGTCCCCCTGATGTTAATGTGATTCGGTCTATGTGGATTTTTAGTCATAAAGAAAAATCTGATGGTACTTTTGAGAGGCACAAAGCCCGTCTTGTAGTGATGGGAAGACTCAACAGGTTGGTGTGGATTGCGGTGAGACTTTCAGTCCGGTGGTCAAACCGGCAACTATCGAACGGTCATCGGTCTGGCTCTTTTAGTCCACTTCATAATTAGTCATAATTAGTCATAATTATGTATATTGTAGTTATTCCTTAACGTAATTTTAGCATAGGATTAGGTTTGTATTTTAGTATATGTACTATGATTTTGAAATGAAATAATGAAGGAATAATATTTCTTACGCAACCCTCAAAATCGAGATGAAAACAAAAAATGTGGGAGTTTAAATAGAAAGTAAAAGAATAGTTAAAGTAGAAATTAAACTCTTACATTTTAATGTATTTCCATGTTAAATTTTTAAACCCCTGTGAATTTTCACATAAATGTAAACGTCATTAACTTAATATTAGCTTAAACTAAAAATGATATAGTATTGGTATAATTATCAGATCAATAAAAGCACATAGTTGTAACTTGTAAGTTATTGTCAGAGCGCGTGAGCATAGAAATTGAAAGTACTGTAATTAGAATTAGTTCGAAGATTAGAATCTAAGGAAGAAATGAATTTAATTCATACATTGAACTAATTGAAGATATTCAAGGGTTCTTCCCAAAACTCACAAGTCACAAGAGTCTCAATATTCTTAATCAACAAAAGTTAATGAACTAAAATCTTATGGAATCTATTTACACTAGCTATTATAATAAGTATACCAAAAATACCCTCTTAGGCTTAAAATTATGACCAAATGAAGTACACGACCCACTTGATCTTTTATGCTTCTCTATCCTCTTGAAACTTTGTCCTCGCGTGTTAGATAAAATAAACTTTAACTATTTAAATATATTTTCAATATGTCCTCTTATAAAAAAAGAATTATAGGTTAAACACGTAATTTTCTTTTGATAATGATAGCGGTGAGACACAAATTGAGTACTTCTATCTACTCTAATACCATGATGGAAAAATCACACTTTATTTATTTAATTAGGAAAAGTTAGACATTTGACCATTTGACCAAAAAAATTTATATCCGCTAACCAATATACATAATATATGTATTATTATACATCTGTAAATTATTATTTTTAGATTTTTTTTTTTTGGATGGACATTTACTTATGTCAATTTTCCATTTAATTATGCCTTCAACCGTTGCAACTTGCAACAATTGTAGCTAGCAAATGGCCAGTCTTACAAGCTAGAGGTCTGCAGCGTGAGTTCGAACCATTGTGGGAGCAATTTACTCTCTTCTGGAGTAGGACTTTGTAGGTAATATCAGTTGCTCTTGATAAATACCATATTTGGCTGATTTAGATTGTGCTTTACATGGTACATATAACCGTGTATATCACGTTTGGGAGGCTTATTTTAGGTAAGGTTGTTGTATTTAATTAGCATTGTACAATTATCATAATTGTAGAATTCCTGTACAAATATAATAGGGTTTTGAGAATATAATAGGAATAAGATTTTCCATATTATGGATATTGTAAATTGTATATATACTCATTCATTAATGAAAATAATGAATGGATTATTTCTTTCAGCTCTATTCTCAAACTCTGGTCATTCAGACACATCCCGCGATTTACTGGTAGTAGTGCTGATGGATCAGGACTACCATCTCTGAAAATAGTCTGGCGTAAGTCGAGAAGATGGATATAAAAAAAATTGGAAAAAAAAAGAGACCCATTCTTCTACATTTAATTGACCATTTGCCCATATAGGACCTTTAGCTTGGTCAAATTTCACATTGATTCGTCTCCTTTTCATGTTTATTGATAAGTCTCCTTTTCAAATCATTGCATTTTATCTCAATTTCTGATGAGATTTGTGGGCTCAATAAATCCTATTGGGACAGTTGGACAACTTAATTTAGGGAAGTTTCCCGAATGTGGATATAACGCTTATAACTAATTGCTCCATTGAGTACCCATATCTGCAGTTCATATATTAAAAGAAACATGTTTGCTTGTATAAATTCATGTCATAGTTGTTAAAAAGTAAATGTTCCACACTATTGAAATAATGGTTTTATATTAGTAGGCACAGAGTAAACCGGAAGTATTACATTTCATGTATATACTTACTCCAATAGCTTTTCCGATCAATAGTAACTAAATTGATCTTAGCAGAAGATATTGTACTGTACTCCATTAGCTTTTGTCCACTAAAGTGTTAGTTTTACCTCAATCCGTACGAGAAACTTGTTGGGAATTTTTACTCTTGTACTTTATAAAGCAGTACGGGAAGTATATAACTATTATAAGTATCCGAAAGGATAAATAAAGATTCAATAATTCAACTAAAAATCTGAAATTACAATTGTTGCACAAGAAAAACTGGAAACTGTTTTTTCTGAGTCGAGTGTGGCACTCTGTCCTTAAGACAATATTGCCCCGTATGTATCCTTTATACGTCCTGGACAATTTGTCTGCCAAAATAAAACAGCAATGGAACACTTGAGCAAAGGAAACTCAAGAGCTACCGTGAAGAATATTGAGTAACGAAATGATGCTTGGAAGTTGTAGGAAGAAGAGTTTTCTGCTTGTGTATTCTTCTGAATTTTCGTGTATCATATCTGATGTAAATCTTAGTTCTCAACAATGGTGTAAGGGGGTGTTTATATAGGTGAGGAAGGGACAGAAAACTGCCTCCATAACAGTCAAATAATGGCCATTATGGAGGTAGTAAAGCCACCAACATAAATGGTGAAAGACCAACGGATTTGGCCATTATAGGAGGAGTAATTCAGCCAAAATAAATGGCTGAATTGAGTGCTTGGCATTTCAAGAAGATGTATACTTCAATGAGAAAGGAAAAGAGCTTTGTTGCGTGCTTCTTCGGGTGTGGTTGCAAGATCTCGCTTTCAGTTCGAAAATGTGTACGTAGCTTCCTTGTACAATAGCTCTCTCTCTCTCTGAGAGAGTGATCGGGAAGCATTCTCTCTGCCCCTCCGTATCTGACCCTGACCCACGCTCTAGCCCTCTTTCGTCGTCCATGGGGCACGAAGACAAAGGTGAGAGAAAAAGCATACATATAAATAAAGGCAAGCAAGTTGCAGATAAGAGAAGACAAGAAATGCCCTCTTCTCAGGAAAAATTGGATGTGCACAGAGGCTCGATGGAATTAAGTCTTTCAACAGCATTTCCGAAAGGAAGTCTTCTTCATTCAACGACATTAGCCGTCTAGGATCAAACCCGAGAACCCGAGAACCCAAGAACCCGAGAACCCGAGAACCCGGAACTAGGAACCGGAACCGGACCGGACGGGCGCGCGGCGGCGGCGCGCGTGTGGTCTTTCCTCGAACCGAAGCACATCTAGGTCCTCCCTCCTTTAAACACATGGGATACCTCTTGGGGTCCCAAACCCCAAACCAATTTCGAGTCTTATATACACAACAATTCTTTCTTCCTCTACCGATGAGGGAGAATTGAACACAATACCACAATTTCCATGCTTCAAACACCTCACTTCGTGAACCAATATCTCTTTCATTTCTCAATGAAATTTGGCGATCCTTGGCCCTACGGTTATCTACGTACTTAGTAGATCATGCATGTGTGAAGAACCGGATTCTCCAACATACGTAACACTAGTGTTTAAGCCGTTAAAGTTGGTCAGTCGCAACTCCCACCAAAGGCTAATTTCCAACAATCCCCTCTTGAAAGAGATTTTGGCGCACTCACATGGTGTCTTTTCATTTCCAGCAATATTTCAGCGGACCGATGTTGCATAAGGAGAGGTAGCTTCACTTTGAAACTTCCATAGTTAAATACCATCGGACTTACTTACTTGCGCGGTGAACGTGATGTCTTGAACCGTCAGTGTTTAGTGTAAGCCAAGTCAATGGTACCAACACAACAAATTCCCTTACTCTCTTCTTCGTAATGTTTTGTCCGTTTTGGCCATGGGCAACGTCTTGGATTGTTAAGTGCGTTCATTTGAGGCGGCCCGTCCTCGCACTTAAATAGGTGGTCTCCTACAAGGTATCCTGCTATACCCCACTTCACAAGTGTTAGGAACCATTAAAAGTTTCTCAAAGACCTAACCTCAACTGTTGAGGATCATTACGAGGTTTTGAAAACTTAACCTTTACCCATACTGCAGATATAGCACTTAACGTCTATCGCGGGAACGGCTTTGGATTTGGTGTTTCTTTTCGAAATCACTATCCGAAGTGCTCATGCTTCCACCGAAGCGATCAACTGAACCTTTACAACTTAGTTTTCCCATTGAACCAAATTACCGGGATCTCCAGTTCGTAAGGTTGGGTTTCCACTGTATTGGTCCGTATATTTTGGGTTTTAAGCCCATTCCCCTAGACAGGCAAAACACTTGATCTCCGGGTAGTCTCTTAGTTAGTAAATAAGGAAGTGACACCCGTGATGATCAACTGCCATACGGTCTTATGTCTCTGATAGATCCTGACAGATATGTCCAGATGCCGTCATCCGTGTCCTTCCTGAAGCCGACCGGCTAGCCACGGTATATAACTGCTAAAGACACGGGTTTCTCCCAATAAGGGACGTCCTCTAATGAGTCGTGAAGTTACTCAACTTCTTTCATGCTTTGTATAAAGCGATAAACTCCGATACTATCATGAATCGGTCGATGCAAGTTTGCTTAGAGGATTTTTCAAGACCCACCATACACATTTACTTGTGGCTTTGGTGTTTTCCAGATCTGATGTCCGGTTTGCATCACTGTGTTCTCCCGAACCGCCGGACATCCGAGAATACTATAATCTGAAGATAAGCGAATAATTCAGATATCGTCATATCCGACTTAACGCCTTATATTGATCATGTCTTAAGATCATCAGTGAACCTTAGTTTAACTGATCTGTTTGTAGGACGATACCAGGTTGGTTGTAGTATGTACAATACATTGAACTACACATGACCTGTGTATATCGCTCCTTGTCTATGGGTGCACCATGATTCCAATCAGTTCTATGATTCATATCCATTGGTGGCTTCAACGAGACTGTCAACTATCGACCAGTCCGTTAGATGTCTTAGAAATTCAATTCCTAAGATGTCATCTGTGATACCCATATCTTTCATATCGAGACTTTGTTTCAATATGACTTTTACTTTCAGACTGTTGATTCTTCAACTGTTGGCTTTCTAACTTCAGAGTCAATGTTTCTGTGGTCAGATTCATTGTTCTTGTTTTATCTGAAACTTTCAGGACCAAAATGTAAACATTTCACGGACCAAAATGAAAGTTCAGGAAGAAGCCCAACAGTTCAGCAAATCAACTCTGATTCTCTTCTTCCAACTCTCCGGTTGGAAAGGCTATTTCAACATCCATGCCACGCAAGACTGCAATGGCCCAGGATGTTAAGCTACTCGCAGGGGAGCACTTGTACAAGTAGCCGAGGCTTTGAACTCGTCTGTAGATCCATCTACTTTGTACTCACTTTTGAGTATCCTTTTTCACAACCCAAGGTTCTTTTCCCGGAGGAAGATCAACCATTACGCAAGTATGGTTCTATATGAGGAAATCTATTTCTCTCTTTGTAGCTTCTTTCCAAAGCAGCGCTTTTGGAGATGACAATTATTTGTTAGTTGTCCATGGTTCATTCTCAACCATACACGCTAGAAGGACTGGAACAAGTCTTTGTCCCCTTCTTTGATCCGTCTCGGTTCAACATCTAGAATCCCTGAGTTCTGCAGATCTGGAATATTAAGTTTCGGATAGCCAGCAACTTTCGAGTCCTGTAGATACGGAACGTGTAGTTCCGGATAGTCAGGCCCTCGCGGGTTCTTGTTAACCTTGAGCAATTACTCCTTTTTCCTATTTCAAGGAAAGTTATCTTCTAAGAATTCAACATTATTTGACGCCAAGAGGCGATAAGTACTACTGTTATTTGCAGATCCAGTGGATATGCAATCTACAGTCTTAGGTACAACTTGACCTGTTTCAGTATTCCAACTTTTACCAAGCCACCCCACATAATTTGGGCGTATGACTTTGCGCTTGGCTAACACCGTTGGACTGAGGTGAAAAATGAACAGTCGTTTAATGAACGATGCTTCACATTCTCCCTCTCTATCACTACGAATTTCGCAATCCATAGGCTTAGTTGATTTCCAACTTATGCTTTGTAGCGCTTATCCGCTTCAACAACTTCATCTTTGCTTTTCAATAAACAAAGGATTCATACGTTGTACCATCATTAATGAAGATCACAACTTACTTGTCTCCCCCCTCTATTTTGTATAAACTTCAAATCACCCAAGTAGGTGTGACTAAGTTCTAGAGGAGCAGTGCGTCTTTCGCTATTTCCTTGACGGAATTTGGAAAGGTGATTTTGCCTCTTCGCCTACCTCACATTCATTTTGAGGGTTTATGTCGACAGAGGGCAACAATCTCAACATCGTTAGCTTTTGAATGACTTGCTATTTAACGTGTCTTAATCTATGATGGCATAGATGCACGGATTACAAATATATCATTCATTTGGCTATAGACATATTGTACCATTCTTAGTTATTACAGACCTGTTGGAGTAGTCTCAAACCAGCTTGACCAACAGCGTCCCTTAAACCAAGTTAGGAACATGTATCACCTCTTTTTAGAGTGATCTCATTCCTTGAAGTCCTATTGAGGACAACCTCTCCAGCCCGTTAGATTTTAGAGGTGGCGTTGCTTCACATGAACAACCTCTTGCCCGTGGTTAGGGCGCAACCGGATCATATGTGATCTGGATACTCGGGCCCACTGCAGTTGCTTTGCATACTGAGTGTCCAATTTCTTTTCTGCCTTTTTTAGGCCTTCAGATCATTTAAGACCTGGAAACTCTGGCCCACCACACTAGGTGTCCATTACTTTTCCTATGAAATGAATTCTGGCCCCACTCCAGTCGCCCGGAGGCTTTGTATGACTGAGTGTCCAATATCATCCTATGAAGGATCTTCGGCCAAATAGTATGACAGGTTCAACGTCTATAACTTTTAGACTTCTTCCGTTATGATTGGTGCCCAGATAATTCTTGGCGCTTACTTAAGAGTGGTAACAGTTTTCGCACAGTTATTGGATCTCTCTCTATCGTATGTGCGAACATACTTTACACACTTTTAATCATTACACTTAAAAGAACGGATCTTTTTAAGTCGTTTACAAAATCCAATCTTTAAACGGGAAAGAAGAAGAGATTAAACTTCTGATTTTTAAAGCGTAAGGAATATAAATTATTTTTATATTCCTCCTTACTTTAATTCATTTTTAATCAGACATCATTTAATCTTTATTCTTGACAAGTAAGAAAAATACTTATCATTTAATATTTATTCTTGACAAGTAAGAAAAATACTTATCCCAATTTTGGATTCTGGCTCACTTCAGTCACTTCATCAGACTGAGTGTCCATTTCCTTCTCACCATTATTCGGATCTTTTGTCTGGGACAGATATAGGCCTTCTGCAAAGATAGAATAACATCTTCGATCTTCTCCTCTTGTCCCGGTTGACATCCTCGGGCTCTCGAGAGCGCTTGTTCCCACCCGGTCTTGGTAGCGGTGACACCATGAACACGTTCATCATCATCATCTCTCTTCTACCAGAAAACCATTTTCATATCCAGATTTGATCACACAACTTTTGACCGACATCTTTCGAACGCTAATAGTAATACAATACAATATTGTCTTAAGTTGTTGGGAGTTTTTACTCTTGTACTTTATAAAGCAGTACGGAAGTATATAACTATTACAAGTATTCGAAAGGATAAACAAAGATTCAATAATTCAACTAGAAATCTGAAATTACAATTGTTGCACAAGAAAAGTTGGAAACTGTTTTTGCTGAGTCGAGTGTGGCACTCTGTCCTTAAGACAATATTACCCCGTATGTATCCTTTATACATCCTGGACAATTTGTGTGCCAAGATAAAACAGCAATGGAACACTTGAGCAAAGGAAACTCAAGAGCTACCGTGAAGAATATTGAGTAACGAAATGATGCTTGGAAGTTGTAGGAAGAAGAGTTTTATGCTTGTGTATTCTTCTGAATTTTCGTGTATCATATCTGATGTAAATCTTAGTTCTCAACAATGGTGTAAGGGGTGTTTATATAGGTGAGGAAGGGACAGAAAACTGCCTCCATAACAGCCAAATAATGGCCATTATGGAGGTAGTAAAGCCACCAACATAAATGGTGAAAGACCAACGGAGTTGGCCAATATAGGAGGAGTAATTCAGCCAAAATAAATGGCTGAATTGAGTGCTTGGCGTTTCTGCTTTGACCGTCGAAATTCTGACTTTCTGAAAACTTCAAGGACCAAACTGTACATCTTCTTGAAACTTTAGGGACCAAACTGTACATCTAAAAGAATTCTGGTCCAAACTGTACTTCTGGCAAAGTTCTCTGGCCCAAAAGATAATATCAAAAGGCCCACAGACCCGTGACCGTGACCCGAGAACCCGAACTCGGAACCGGACCGGACGGGCGGGCGGCGGCGCGCGTGTGGTCTTTCCTCGAACCGAAGCACATCTAGGTCCTCCCTCCTTTAAACACATGGGATACCCCTTGGGGTCCCAAACCCCAAACCAATTTCGAGTCTTATATACACAACAATTCTTTCTTCCTCTACCGATGAGGGAGAATTGAACACAATACCACACTTTCCATGCTTCAAACACCTCACTTCGTGAACCAATATCTCTTTCATTTCTCAATGAAATTTGACGATCTTTGGCCCTACGGTTATCTACGTACTTAGTAGATCATGCATGTGTGAAGAACCGGATTCTCCAACATACGTAACACTAGTGTTTAAGCCGTTAAAGTTGGTCGGTCGTCATTCCCGCCAAAGGCTAATTTCCACCAAAACTTGCAAGGAAAATCCCAAACAGAAGTGAATTTTTTTATATTATAGGAGTAGTAGTAAATATGCCCGCTCTTGGCGCGGTGGATTAATCAAAATTTTAATCACAATTGTTAACGAACGACAAAGATTATGTGCAACAGGTTAAAGAGTGGGTTTGGAATAGGGTGGCCAGTGAGCCGGGTTAGGGGCAGGTGGGTCCCGACGGGACTGGGGAGGGTGGGACCGGTCCTCCGATGGGATTGGCGGGATCCGCCGATGTCCCGTTCCCGTTCCCGTCGGAAAAGGGACCGGTCTTGGCAGTGTCGGGTCGGGATGGGGTTTTTCAGTTTTTTTTTGCACTTAATTTTAAAAAAATAACATATATAAACACTTCAATAATTGAACAAGATAGTGTAATAAAAATATCCAAGACTGTTTTTGTGCCTCTTATATTATTTAATAGAAATATAATTTTTTTGTAATACAATTTCAAAATTGCAAGTTTGTGGTGTTGAAAGTTGCAAATTACATAGTAAAATTGCAATTAAAAAAATCACATATTTATAAACACATTTTCTAATTTATTCACAATTTCTTGTGGTTCTTCGGTTGGAATTGAAATTTATTGGTCAAATTGCTCGACGTCGCTTCCACCTCCGTCAGACAAGATTTCGTTGTAGTTTTCATCGTCTTCCTCGTTGATCTCTGGTTGACCGCACCTTCTACGCTACGCTCGTATCCAATCTCTAAATGAAACTGCAACCTCCAAGCTGTCTCCTGCTAATGAGTGTGTGCTCTCATATTTGAAATCTTCCGAAAGAAAAAGCGCTTTCAGACGCTGTTGATGTCGCTTGAATGTTCAACACATCCCGAGCCATCTTTGCTAGTGTCAGAAATGTCTTCTCATTGTCCCTCCGGTATTTAAGCAAGTCTTCACGTCCTTCTTCATTGAGAACTGCTTGGTACGGTACAACACCCTGCAAAACAAAAAATATCAAACTCGCTAACTTGATTAGTATTGGTACCACTAAACATTCTATTTCTAAGGCTTTCAATACTAGCCGCAGAAACAACATGTTTTTTATATGGTTGTATTGTAGAAGAAAAAGATGGTATAGAAGTCGGTTGGTTGCTAGCACTTTCTTGTTGGTAATGCGTATATACTATTTTGCATTCATTGTGTATGCTAGATAAAACTTTTTCTTTAGTTGGTTCCTTAGGTAGTTGTTCATTTGGATTTTTTGGAGTTGGATGTGGAAGTACTGCTATACAATCATAAATAGTTTCAATAAGTGCTTTGCAACCGTCTATTTTAATAGTCAGATTTAATACAACACCAATAATATAAATAGTGGAATAGGAAAAAAAATTGATTTGATAAACATTTTTTAATAGGTGCCTTATAAGATGATTTTTCCATATATTCATTAAGTAACAAAAATATTAGAGCTATATAAAATAACATAGTTGAAGTAGTAGGATAATATATATCAGAAAAAATTTTAGTTGCTTGAAAAAAATTCTCTAAAAATACAATAAGTTCTGAATTTTTTTTTCCAATCACTATCTATAAGCATATCAGTTGAATTTCGATTATGGGCGTTAAAAAATAAAGTTATAGGTATTCTATAATCGTAAGCAACAAGTAGTTGTTCATATAAAGAATTACACCTAGTCGCTACTTCTTCAGAAATTTTTCTATAAGGTAGTCCACAATCGTGACAAGTTCTTTTATATTCTTTTTTTCTTTGTATTCTATTATTTTTAAAAATAAAGTTTATAGCAAATTGTACTTTATTAAGAATGTCTTCAAAAAGTGATAGACCATCATTTACAATTAAGTTATAAATATGACACGCACATTTTATATGAAAATGATTAGGAAAATATGGAGTTAATAGACTTTTAAAAAGTCTCACATCATAATTAGAAGAAGCATTATCTAACATAACAATCATTATTTTGTCAGTTATACCATAATAATCGCAAACTTGATGAATATTTTCTGCAATAAAATTTCCGGTGAGCCTAACATCAATATATCTATATGCTAAAATATGTTTTTGCATAGACCAATAATGATCTATCCAATGACATGTTACAATTAATAATCATGGCAGTTATTACTAGGAGTGGCCAGTGGGCCGAGCTCGGGTCGGCGGGCGGGTCCGCGCGTGTCGGGGTCGGGGCGGGGCGGGACGGGAGAAGGGGCGGGTCGGGTCCGGCGGGCTCGGCGGGGGCGGGTCCGGCGGGATCGGAGCAAGTCCGTCCCGATCCCGATCCCGTCCCGCTCGGGTCGGGCGGGCTCGGGGCGGGGTCGGGCTCGGGTCGGGATACGGCGGGTTTTTTTTTTTTTTTTTTTTTTTTTAAAAATAACATATGTATAAAAAAAACTCAATAAACAAAACAAGATAGTGTAATAAAAACATCCCAAGGTTTGTTTTTGTGCCTCTTATATTATTTAATAGACATATGATTTTTTTGTAATACAAATACAATTGTTTAAAATCTAAATTGCAACTTTGTGGTGTTGTCCAAAAGTTACAAATTACATAATAAAATTACAATTAAAAAAATTACATTCTCAAAAAAACCTGTTCTAATTGCTTGATGATTTCATGTGTTTCTTCGGTTGGAATTGGTATTTGTTGGTCAAATTGATCCACGTCGCTTCCACTACCTTCGGTTAAGATTTCGTTGTAGTTTTCATCATCTTCTTCGTTGATCTCCGGTTGACCGCACCTTCTCCGCTCCGCTCGTATCCAATCTCTCGAATAATACGCAATTTCCAAGTCGTCTCCGGCTAATGAGTGTTTGTGGTCTCCTATTTGATATCTCGCTGCAGAGAAAAAGCGCTTTCGTACGCGCTTGACGACGCTTGAATGTTCAAAACATCTCGAGCCATCATTGAAAGTGTCGGAAAGGTCTTCTCATTCCCCCTCCAGATTTCAAAGCAAGTCTTCATGTCCATCTTCATTGATAACTTCTTGATACGGTACGAGAACCCCGCAAAACAAAAATATCCAACTCGCTAATTTGGTTAGTAGTAGAGGTACGACCGCACATTCTATTTCTCGAGGCTTTCAATACTAGCCGCGAAAAACAAAGACATGTCTTTTGTGAGGTTGCGTTGAAGATGAAGAAGATGGTATGGAAGGCTGGTAAGTTACTAGCATTTTCTTGTTGATAAAATCTATATATATTTTTGCATTGGTGTTCTACGCTAGACAATACTTCTTCTTTAGTTTGTTCAATAGGTGGTGGGTGATTTAGATTTTTGGGACTTGGAGGTGGTAGTACTTCTATACAATCGTAAATAGTTTCAATTAGTGATTTAGTACCGTCTATTTTAATAGTAGGATTTAATACAGAACCAATAATATAAATAGAGGGAATAGGAATAAAATATTTTTTTATTTTGAGAAACATTTTTTTAATAGGCTTTGCCTTATAAGTTTGGTTTTTCCATATATTCACTAAGTAATAAAAATATTAGAGTTATATAAAATAACATAGTTGAAATAGTAGGATAATATATACCGGAAAATTCTTTTGTTGCTTGAAAAAATTTCTCTAAAAATACAATAAGTTCGGAAATTTTTTCCCAATCACTATCTAAAATCATATCAGCTGGCTTTTTATTATGAGAGTTAAAAAATAAAGTTATAGGTAATTTATAGTCATAAGCAACAAGTAGTTGCTCGTATAAAGAATTCCACCTAGTGGATACTTCTTGTGGAATTCCACCTAGTGGATACTTCACTATGGCTTACATTTATATCCTTCATCGACGTCGACACTTGTCTCGTATACAAATGCTGATTGGGGTGGCTGTCCAGATATCGAACGCTCCACGTCTTGTTATTGCATGTTCCTTGGTAATAACTAGGTCTCGTCGTCTGCAAAGAGTCAGTCTACTTTATCACGCTCCAGTGCAGATGCCGAGTATCGAGGGGTGGCCAATGTGGTTTCTGAATCATGTTGGTTACGTAATCTTCTTTTAGAGCTTCAATGTCCCATTCAGAAAGCTACCTTGGTTTATTGTGATGATAATATTAGTGTCGTCTATCTTTCTGGTAATCCTGTTCAACATCAGCGCACTAAACATATTAAGATGGATATCCACTTCGTTCGAGAAAAGGTAGCTCGTAGGCAAGTACGCGTCTGCCATGTCCCTTCCAGGTATCAAATTGCAGACATCTTTACGAAGGGTCTTCCCTCGATTCTATTTGAAGACTTTAGGAACAGTCTCAACGTACATATCGCCCGCTATGACTGCGGATGTGTGATAAATATACACGGGATATACACAGCCTTGTGTATACCGTGTATAACACGGATATACCAAATAAGGAGTTACGGGTATTGTATATATTTGGGTAGTTTTGGTAATATATTGTTGTACATAATTAACATTGTATACTTACCATAATTGTAGGATTCTTGTACAAATAGAATAGGGTTTTGGGAGTAGAATATGAATAGGATTTTCCATATTATGGAAATAGTAAATTGTATACATATTCATTCATTAATGAAAATAATTAAGATATTATTTCTTTCCGTAAGCCTTGATGGCAAAATATTGCTTGACGACAACTTTTTGTTTAGGCACCAGTATGTTTGTGTGGGGTGGGGGGGGGGGGGGGAGAGGGAAATATTTTTTCATGAAAAAGGAAAAGATAAACCAAAGACAAATGATACTAGGAGATAGAAGAGGCAAAGGCTATGTAATCGTTTTACCTATCGATTAAGGAAGGGGTTAGGAACCTTAATTTGTCATTCCACAACTTCTCATTGTGATGAGCTAACTTTAAATAAGGTATATAAGACGTCTTGTTAAGATGGCACAAGTCAATTTAAGCCTCTCCAAATATATAGATGTACATTACAACACGATCCATATACCAATCACGCAAAAAGATATATGGTAGCATTCTTATCTAATTACATATATGCCCTTACCTCTTGATGACGTGGGAAATGTTAGTAGTATATAATTCAAGGTAAAATAATTAATGAGAAGTTATCGAAATTATTCACTGACAACGCTGTCAAAAACAGAGAAAAGAACAAACATTGTAATACAGTTATATAAGGATTCGTGCTTGACAATAGCACCACCTCATTCTTTTAAGGGTGAAAGTGAAACAAAGCATGTATTAATCCAATGATGAAATTACATGTCATAGATTAATTAGATTTCATCAAAACTAAATTCCCAATATGTTTCTTAGAAACACATGGTACGTATCTCCATTCACCATTAAAAGAAGAAAGAAATGGTTAATTACATACCATCATAATAAGAATGTCTTCAAAAAGTGATAGACCATCCTTTACAATTAAGTTATATATATGGCACGCGCATTTTATATGAAAATGGTCTGGAAAAGACGGAGTTAAACTATTTTTTAAAATTGTAATTGCGTAATTGTTACTAGAAGCGTTATCTAATGTAATAGTCATAATTTTATCGGTAATTCCGTAATAATCGCACACTTGATAAATATTTTCTGCAATAAAAGTACCAGTGTGCCTATCATCTATATATCTATACGCTAAAATACGTTTTTGCATAGACCATTTATAATCTATCCAATGACAAGTTACGAGTTAAATAATCATGGTCGTTAGTACTACGACCTATATCGACGTGATGGATACTTTGCCATTAAAATGATATAATGAAAAACGTAAATATTGTTGATATTCATGCGCGAATTTAAATACATCTCTCTTAACAGTTGATCTAGGAAAACCGTTAAAAGCGGGATTATATATATCTCTAATGTAATGAATAAAACCGGAGATGAAGGAAATGAAAAAGGCAAACCCTCCACAAAGAACTAATTTTGATATTGCTTCCCTATCTCTATGTTTATTGTATTTAGAGCCTACAATTCCCCCGTCATAGGGTTAATTTGACCCCGTACTTGGTCCGGGACATGATCGGTATGTGAACCTTGTCCCGATGGAGCGGCGTTTGCGCACCCGGTTTTGAAGCCTGGTATTGGGCATACCTAGCTGGATGAGCACTTACTACGTGTTTAATTAAACCCCCCGTCCCACCGTGACCTTTTCCGCTTTAAATTTTAAAACATTTTTACAAATTTTACATATGGCTACTTGATTCTCTACGTCCCTATCAAAAAATGTCCATGCATCGATTTTAATGGTCGTTTTGCTTGGACCTCGTCTCATACTAGGGGGAATATGAGGTATTTCGGTTGAAGGTGCACTAGTGGGTGTGTTGTCATCAACATTAGTGGGTATATCATCTAGATCATCGTCTAAATTAAAGTCTTCTTGAGTTCTAGAAAATAGCTCCTGGTCTAAATCTAATGGTATTGTAGGAAAATGTTGAGTATCAACAAAATCATCCTGTGTAGGAATAAGATGACTAGAAGAAGTACCCTTGCCCTGGTTGCCCCTACTAGAAGAAGCACCCTTACCTTTACCCTTAAACATACCTTTTAATCCTTCCATTTTAATTATGATAATAAATAAATAATTAAAGACAATAAAATTAAGTGATCTAAACTAAATAAACATACAATAATAATTTAATGAAGGAACGAATGTACCAAACGCCGACGTAACGTCGACGTGTAATCGAGAGGTTGAAAATTGAAACTTTGCTCGATGGAAGATCCTCAAGCTAGTTGCCAACTTCACTACCAATTCCCAAATGAATAAATAAAATTGAATATTTAGCAAACAATGTAGAATTGTAGAGAGATATCAGATATATTGAGAAATTAGAGAGATTGTAGGAAGATTTGTGAGAAAGATGAAGAGAAAATGAGTTATTTATAGTTGAAAATTGGGTTAAAGTGTAAATATAATAACTTATGGGTTAAAAATAAATATTAAGGGGTAGGGGTTGGGGGAGGGGGGGGGCTAAAATGGCGGCCGTTGGCCAACGGCCATAATCTAAAATGGCCGTTGGTGCAACGGTCATTTTTGCAAAGGCGGGGTCGGGGTCGGGGTCGGGGCGGGCTCGGGTCTCGCGGGCTGGGGCGGGCTCGGGTCTCGCGGGCTCAGGGGCGGGCTCGGGTCTCGCGGGACGAGACCTCGTCCCGTCCCGAGTTCGAGTCCCGCCCCGTAAATTTTTTTTTTTTTTTTTTTTTTTTTGGGTCGGGGCGGGACCGGGCGGGCTCGGGTCGGGGTCGGGCTGTCCCGGCCCACTGGCCAGCCCTAGTTAGTACTATGGCCTATATCAGAAGTTATAGTACTTTGCCAGGAAAATGATATAACACATAACGTAACAATAATAATTCAGATTCATCTATATGAGTGTAATCAATGAAATCATCATGTCTAGTAATATGATGATTAGAAGAAGTACCCCTGCCCTAGTTACCCTTACTAGAAGAAGCATACTTACCCTTACCCTTACCCTTAAACATACCTCTTAATCCTTCCATTTTAATTATGCTAATAAATAATAAAAGATAATGAAATTAAGTGCTATAATTAAAATAAAGTAACAATAATAATTTAAAGAAGGAACGAAGGTACCAAACACCGACGTGTAATCTAGGTTGAAAATTGAAACTTTGCTCGATGGATGATCCTCAAGCTAGTTGCCAACTTCAGTCCCAATTTTTGAACTTTGATACAATTATATAAATGAGCAAATAAAATAAAATATTTAATATGCAATGTAATTGTAGACTTGTAGAGAGATAGATTGAGTTGAGAGATTAGAGAGATTGTTGTAGGAAGATTTGTATGATTAAAATGAAGAGAAAATGAGGTATTTATAGTTGAAAATTTGGGTTAAAATATAAATATAGTAACTTAGAGGTTAAAAATAAAAAATAAGGGGGTAGGGGTGTTTATAGGGTGGGGGGGCAAAAATGGCCGTTGCACAACAACCAAAATATAAAATGATCGTTGTGCAACGGTCATTTTTGCAAAGAGGGGGTCAGGATCAGGACGGGGTCGGGGCGGGTTTGGGGCGGGGCGGGGTCGGGTCGGTACGGGCTTGGGTGTTGCGGCTGGCTCCCCTTACGAGGATCCAACCCACTATCGCAATCTTGTAGGGGCTCTTCGGTATCTTACGTTCACTAGACCGGATATTACATATGTCGTACATCAGGAGTGTTTGTTTATGCATGATCCGAGGGTTGAGCACATGAATGCGCTCAAACACATTATTCGATACATCCAGGGAACACTTCACTATGGCTTACATTTATATCCTTCATCGACGTCGACACTTGTCTCGTATACAAATGCTGATTGGGGTGGTTGTCCAGATATCGAACGCTCCACGTCTGGTTATTGCATGTTCCTTGGTAATAACTAGGTCTCGTCGTCTGCAAAGAGTCAGTCTACTTTATCACGCTCCAGTGCAGATGCCGAGTATCGAGGGGTGGCCAATGTGGTTTCTGAATCATGTTGGTTACGTAATCTTCTTTTAGAGGTTCAATGTCCCATTCAGAAAGCTACCTTGGTTTATTGTGATAATATTAGTGTCGTCTATCTCTCTGGTAATCCTGTTCAACATCAGCGCACTAAACATATTGAGATGGATATCCACTTCGTTCGAGAAAAGGTAGCTCGTAGGCAAGTACGCGTCTTCCATGTCCCTTCCAGGTATCAAATTGCAGACATCTTTACGAAGGGTCTTCCCTCGATTCTATTTGAAGACTTTAGGTAATATATTGTTGTACAAAAATAGCATTGTATACTTACCATAATTGTAGGATTCTTGTACAAATAGAATAGGGTTTTGGGAGTAGAATATGAATAGGATTTTCCATATTATGGAAATAGTAAATTGTATACATACTCATTCATTAATGAAAATAATTAAGAGATTATTTCTTTCCGTAAGCTTTGATGGCAAAATATTGCTTGACGACAACTTTTTGTTTAGGCACCAGTATGTTTGTGTGGGGTGGGGGAGGGAAATATTTATTCATGAAAAAGGAAAAGATAAACCAAAGACAAATGATACTAGGAGATAGAAGAGGCAAAGGCTATGTAATCGTTTTACCTATCGATTAAGGAAGGGGTTAGGAACCTTAATTTGTCATTCCACAACTTCTCATTGTGATGAGCTAACTTTAAATAAGGTATATAAGACGTCTTGTTAAGATGGCACAAGTCAATTTAAGCCTCTCCAAATATATAGATGTACATTACAACACGATCCATATACCAATCACGCAAAAAGATATGGTAACATTCTTAACTAATTACATATATGCCCTTACCTCTTGATGACGTGGGAAATGTTAGTAGTATATAATTCAAGGTAAAATAATTAATGAGAAGTTATCGAAATTATTCACTGACAACGCTGTCAAAAACAGAGAAAAGAACAAACATTGTAATACAGTTATATAAGGATTCGTGCTTGACAATAGCACCACCTCATTCTTTTAAGGGTGAAAGTGAAACAAAGCATGTATTAATCCAATGATGAAATTACATGTCATAGATTAATTAGATTTCATCAAAACTAAATTCCCAATATGTTTCTTAGAAACACATGGTACGTATCTCCATTCACCATTAAAAGAAGAAAGAAATGGTTAATTACATACCATCATAATAAAAATCGAAATGAATTTTCACCTTCCCAACTTCATTATTCAATTAAACAAGATCAGGCCTGGTTCTTTCAACAGCCAAGCAAGTGCTAAGCAATTTCTTACTACCCTCATAGAACGTTGCAAATTCAGTTGGCATTGGTATTTTCTTGAACTCATCTTCGCAATCATCCAATCTTGTCATTGCTGCTGATATTTTGGTGTTTGCACTTTTAGTCTTGTCACCTGTTTTTAATGACTCTTCAACCTCTTTCAATGTTTGAAGTGCATCATTATATGACTTTCTGCAGCCACTTCCAATGTCATCTTTTAATTTTGCATCCGTTGTAGAAGGCAATGTTATTAATAGATTAGCCATAATTGGCTCTGCCATTTTGGTTTGCATAATTGCCTTTGATAGCACTTCTGTGATTGCCTCTTGCCACGTGTCAGCAACCTTCACAATCTTAGTGCAAAATGGCTTGTCTATGGCTTTTACACAATATGGGCTGACTTTGATTGCTGGATCAACTGTTTGTTGTGCATTTGATTGGGATGCAAATAGAAGGAAAGTTAAGGCCAGAGAGACCAATGAGAAAGCAACCCCATTTCTATTACCCATTTCTACTTTTTTTTTTTCCTTAGTTATTTTTTGTCACTTTTCTCTCTTAGAAATGGTCTTCTCTGGGCTAAGTTTGAAATGATCGAGAGGTAAAAGTATATATGAGTGTTTTGGACGGTAGTTGAATGGATGTTTGTAACATATGGCCTGCATTGTTTTGCTCTTGATTGTTGAATTTTCAACCCCGGAATGAAAGGATTTCTATTAATTTGGACTAATGGCTTATATTTGTTTTCCTTGTTTAATCTTCGAGTCCGCTTCAATTTCCATAATGCACGTTTGACCACATCTTTTAGTAAAAGACCGTTCATGTTTAGGTATATTTTACTTTTGAGTTTATATTGCTAAATATAAAAGAACTTTTATATTGTTGAATGATCGTGTAAAAGATTACTATATATAATATGTATCTCAAAATTTTGTATTTTGACTTGTCCTAATACAAACGTTAATATTGTTTTACTTTTCGGGGAGTACAATGAACTAAAATCTACACCTTTGATCTCGTTGGTATTGAGAAAGATCCCAAGTCGATCCCAAAACATATATTATCGGAAAAGAATTTCCAAATTGATAGTTTGGTTTCATATAAATAAATATGATGACAACATTAGTATATCGTCTCACGCTTAGATCAAGTACATGTTACTCTTGTACTCTATGGAGCTTTCGGAAGAATAATCGTGTCGATGCATACTTATTGACGAATAGGATTAAGATATAATTGTGTTTTGGATTGAGTATTTCAAATTACTAATCAAATATCTACTTCATTAGTTTCACTTACATTATGTAAACATATAATGATATTAAGTTTGTAACATAAACCGTTGATTAAAAAGTAACAAAGGCAAAACGAAAGTTATATTTTGAAAAGAAAACACTATAATATGGAAAAGAATTATAACAGAATCTATATTTATACTCCCTCCGTCCCAATTTATGTGTCTTACTTTTCTTTTTTGGCTGTTCCAAAAAGAATGTCTCTTTCAATATTTAGTTAGTTTTCCAATCACAAGACAAGTTTAAGACCACAAGATTTAAAAGACTCCACACATCTTTCAATATTATTGAATGATCGTGTAAAAGATTACTATATATAATATGTATCTCAAAATTTTGTATTTTGACTTGTCCTAATACAAACGTTAATATGTATCTGAAAGAACATGCATAACCGAAGAGCCCACATGACTCTTTTTTTTTACTTTCCTCATATACAAAGAGTATTACTCATTCCAAATGTAAATACACGAATGGCTTGCAGGAGTACTCCATGCCAGTTATCCACTTTAATGGTAAGATTGATTATGAAAAACATAATATCCAAACAAAATAAAAGATACACTTCTGACACCCTTTTTTCAACCAACACAATTAGTTGGTGTTTAAACTAGTGCCATCTCAAAGATGGAATAATTTTTCTTAGGGATTCTTTTCATTATTCATAATATATATAGTTGTATAAAGATTGATTCCTAATATGGTACGAATCCTAACTTACCTTACAAATGTTGATTCCTAATACAATTAGAATCCTAAGTTACCTTAAATATACATCTATCATAATTACAAAATATACCGAGAATATTCGGAGAATATTCGCTAATACCATCAACACAAATTTTTTTCTGTCATAAAATTACGATGTTGTGACTCATCACACCTACGTCATATAAAATAATTAATACGATAACGAAGAAATCCGTTCCATGGCCGAATAATTTTGTTTGATGCAAAATTAAATTCTGATTTTTATCTATATGTTTTCTTAATCAGAGAATAACATGGCGAAATTTTTATATCTTCAAACCGAATAATCTCTGACACAAACAGATTTAAAAATGGTGAAGTTTTTATCTTCTTCAAATCAAATAAGCAACCAACAAAGATTTTATATCTTCAAACCAAACGTTACTAAATTGGCAACCAACAAAGATTTTATATCTTCAAACCAAACGTTACTAAATCAATAAAGTTTTTATATTCTTTACACCGGGTAGTAATTTAGAGTAGAAAATTACGCAGATTTTAATCTCCAAATAGCAGAGTAGAAAATCACATAAAAATTAATCTCCAAAAAATACTTTTTATTTCAGAAAAAGTATTTTTTTTTTATCTCTGACAAAGTAATTTTATTTCTGAAAGAGTTACTTTCTTCTCTCAGAAAAGAGTAATTTTCTTCTCCAATAAATAAACAGATGTTTACCAGTTCGAAACAAAATAATTATTTTCTCGAAACAATTCTGGTTCCAATTAAAGAAATATGTGCCAGGAAAGATAAAAACCCATAAATGGCATCAGTTAGATTCCATATCCACTAGGATCAAATTACTAGACAATTAAAACCCGCAAGGGTAGCCAAGTTGGTGTAGCAATAGAGCGCGGGACTGCAAGGTCACGAGTTCGATCCCCTGCATAAACCTTCTTGATTGAGCATATGAGTTGCAGTGTGGTTAATCGGCTGACGTGGTTTGCAGGCTATTGCGTCAGTCCAGGGTTTACCCTATGCGCACTCGAGAGAGTAGCAACTGCGGGTTCCTTCGTCAAACAAAATATTACTAGACAATTGTTGCTCTTTGTAAGATGTCTCCTTTTTTTAAGAAAGCAATTTGAACAATTTGCTGCCATATCACTATCGAGCTTGAAGGAATAAACAATAAAGTAACTTAAATAAATTTCTTTCATTTTTTCCTTGAACTTCTTCCATGCGATTCACCATTCTTTAAGAAGTGTTGAATAAACTGATCAACTTCACTCTCTGTCTTGTTTAATCTCAACAAATAAATGTTAACACGAACACATAAAATAATTAATAAAACTATTAGTTTCCTTAAGATTGTTGTCAATCTGTATTCGATAATAACTTAAACAGAATCTGAAAAATAAATGTAAAAAGGAATAATTTGAGTCCACTAAATTCACAACGTTTTCTTAAGGAAATTATTTCCCTTAAGTACCCGAGGTTATGAAATATATCCTCCCATGATAGAATGAATTAACTCACCACGTAGCAGCGATACCTTAAACCAATGTGAACGTTGAACACAATAGACGACAGTAAATCACACAAAAATTATTTGATTGCCGAAAGAAAAAGAAGACAATCAGAATTTTCATAAGGAAAACTAAATGAATAATCAGATATTTATAGCCAACAAAGGTGTCTGTTAGGAAAATTACGTATGTCTTTTCTGGAAAGACATGTGCCTTTTTGAAAAATAATTGTATTTTACGGAATAGGCACAAGGAATAAAATTTTCATTCCTCATTCACACAAAAATATCTAACAATTTTTTATATAGTTTTTTAATATGTAAATTTTAGTTTTAAATTTTTAAGTTGATTTAATCCAACTTAGCTTCGAATATTAGTTAAATTGACTCTCGATAAATAAAAAGTGTCATATAAGTTGGGACAGATGGAGTACTATTTTTAGGTTGATCATATTTCGATTTTCTCAAATAGATTTCCTTTACTTTGTTCGATTTTGCTTTATTTTTCTTGATTAATGAATATTTTTAGATCAATCCTACGTTACTTTTATTTTTTTCAACTGACTCTCCTCTATTTTGTACAGTTTTGTATATTGTGCTTGGTCTATATGTTTCTTAGCGTGATCCTGTGTTAATTAATTTTTGTCCACTTTTTCAGGAAAAACATGTCCCTATGTCCATCAAATTCCAATTTTTTCTTCACTCTGTTCTTTTTAAGTTATGATTTAATTTTCTTATTAGGTTCTGATTTTTTTTATGTTGCTAGATTGTTTTATATCCGTGATTTATTTTCTTGTTAAATTCTAGACTATTTTGGGTGAATCATATGTAATTTATTCTGTAAATTACTCTATTAACATGTTATTAGTTTTATTTTCATATCAATTGATTAGACTTTCTAACAAAGTCTATTTTAATATGATTAGGTTTCTAACTCTTTGTTATCCCTCCCTACCATTTTAACTGTCATTTTAGTTTTACTACACTCATTAAAAAAAAATACAAGACATAATTTACTAAATTACGCATGTTTATTAGTTGTTATTTGAAAATTAAGCATTAGTAAAAATAACTACTTCAATAAATATTTTGGGATAATCTTTTCGTGTTAAAGCCACATTTAAAATAGAACGAAGAAAGTACTATTAGTAGCCATCAGCAGCACAAGTGCCCATTCTTTAACATGTCGAAATTTTTATATCTTCAAACCGAATAATAGGAAAGATAAAAACCCATAAATGGCATCAGTTAGATTCCATATCCACTAGGATCAAATTACTAGACAATTGTGTTGGTAATTTTTGCTCTATGGTACTTTATAATGCAGTACGGGAATTATATTACTATTACAAGTATTCAAAAGGATAAACAAAGATTCAATAATTCAACTAGAAATCTGAAAATTACAATAGTTACACAATAAAACTGGAAATTCCAGTTTTGTAGAAAACGGAAAAATGGAAACATTTTTTTCTTTGAGTCGAGTGTGGCACTCTGTCCTTAAGACAATATTGCCCCGTATGTATCCTTTATACGTCCCGGACAATTTGTCTCCCAAGATAAAACAACAATGGAACACTTGAGCAAAGGAAACTCAAGAGCTACCGTGAAGAATATTGAGTAACGAAATGATGCTTGGAAGTTGTAAGAAGAAGAATTTTCTGCTTGAGAAAGCACGTATTTTCGTGCATATGTGTTGTATGAACGTTTTTGTTGGCTATCAACAATGGTGTAAGGGGGTGTTTAAATAGGTGAGGGAGGGGGCTGATTACGCCCTCCATAACACCAAATAATGGCCATTATGGAGGTAGTAAAGCCACCAACATTAATAGGAGAAAGACCAACGGATTTGGCCATTATAAGAGGAGTAATTCGACCAAAATAAATGGCCGAATTGAGTGCTTGGCATTTCGTTTTTGACCGTCGATATTCGATTTTCGAAAACTTCGGGGACCAAAGCGTACATCTTGAAACTTCGGGACCAAACTGTACATCCGAAAGAATTCTGGTCCGAACTCGTACATCGAGAAACTTCGGGATCAAACGTACTTCAAAAGTTTTTGGCCCAAAAAGATAATATCAGAAGGCCCACAGCCCATGACCCACGACCCACGACCCGTGACCCGTGAACCGAGAACCCGAGAACCCGAGAACCCGGAACTCGGAACCGGAACCGGACGGGACGGGCGGGCGGCGGCGGCGCGCGTGTGGTCTTTCCTCGAACCGAAGCACATCTAGGTCCTCCCTCCTTTAAACACATGGGATACCCCTTGGGGTCCCAAACCCCAAACCAATTTCGAATCTTATATACACAACAATTCTTTCTTCCTCTACCGATGAGGGAGAATTACACACAATACCACACTTTCCATGCTTCAAACACCTTACTTCGTGAACCAATATCTCTTTTCATTTCCAGCAATATTTCAGCGGACCGATGTTGCATAAGGAGAGGTAGCCTCAGCTTTGAACCTTCCATAGTTGAATACCATCGGACTTACTTACTGCGCGGTGAACGTGATGTCTTGAACCGTCAGTGTTTATTGTAAGACAAGTCAATGGTACCAACACAACAAATTCCCTTACTCTCTTCTTCGTAATGTTTTGTCCGTTTTGGCCATGGACAACGTCTTGGATTCTTAAGTGCGTTCAATTTGAGGCGGCCTGTCCTCGCACTTAAATAGGTGGTCTCCTACAAGGTATCTGCTATACCCCACTTCACAAGTGTTAGAAACCATTAAAAGTTTCCCAAAGACCTAACCTCAACGTTGAGGATCATTACGAGTTTTTGAAAACTTAACCTTTACCCATCTTGCGAGATAGCACTTAACGTCTATCGCGGGAACGGCTTTGGATTTGGTGTTTCTTTTCGAAATCACTATCCGAAGTGCTCATGCTTCCACCGAAGCGATCAACCGAACCTTTACAACTTAGTTTTCCCATTGAACCAAATTACTTTGGGATCTCCAGTTCGTAAGGTTGGGTTTCCATTTGTATTGGTCGGTATATTTTGGGTTTTAAGCCCATTCCCCTAGACAGAGCAGAGAACACTTGATCTCCGGGTAGTCCCTTAGTTAGTAAATAAGGAAGTGACACCCGTGATGATCAACTCCCATACGGTCTTATGTCTCCGACGGATATGTCCGAGACGCCGTCATCCATGTCCTTCCTAAAGCCGACCAGGCTAGCCACGATGTATAGCTGCGCCGAAGGCACGGGTTTCTCCCAATAAGGGACGTCCTTTAATGAGTCGTGAAGTTACTCAACTTCTTTCATGCTTTGTATAAAGCGATAAACTCCGATACCATCATGAATCGGTCGATGCAAGTTTGCTTAGAGGATTTTACAAGACCCACCATACACATTTACTTGTGACTTTGGTGTTTTTCAGATCTAATGTCCGGTTGCATCACCGTGTTCTCCTAGAACCGCTGGACATCCGAATACTATAATCCGTAGATAAGCGAATAATTCAGTTATCGTCATATCCGACTTAACGCCTTCTATTGATCATGTATTAAGATCATCAGTGAACCTTAGTTCAACTGATATGTTTGTTGGACGATACCAGGTTGGTTGTAGTGTGTACAATACATTGAACTACTCGTGACACGAGCATAGCGCTCCTTGTCTATGGGTGCACCATGATTCCAATCAGTTCTATGATTCATATCCATTGGTGGCTTCAACGAGGCTATCAACTATCGACCGAGTCCGTTAGATGTCTTAGAAATCCAATTCCTAAGATGTCATCTGTGATACCCATATCTTTCATATCGAGACTTTATTTCAATATGATTTTCACTCTAAGACCGTTGGTTTTCCAACTTTGTTGGCTTTCTAACTTCGAGTCAATGTTTCGTGATCGCATTCATTGTTTCTCGTTTTATCCGAGACTTTCGGGACCAAAATGTTAACATTTCGGGGACCAAAATGAAAGTTCGGGAAGAAGCCCAACAAGCAGTTCGACAAACCAATTCGATCCTCTTCTTCCAACTCTCCGGTTGGGAAGGCTATTTCAACACCCATGCCATGTAAGACTACAATGGCCCTGGATGTGAAGCTACTCACAGGGGAGCACTTTTAACAACCCAAAGGTTCTTTTACCGGAGGAAGATCAACCATTACATAAGTATGGTTCTATATGATGGAATATATTTCTCTCTTTAGCTTCTTTCCAAAAAAACGCTTTTGGAGATGACAATTATTTGTTAATTGTCCATGGTTCATTATTAACCATACAAGCTAGAAGGATTGGAACAAGTCTTTGTCCCCTTCTTTGCTCCGTCTCGGTTCAACATCTAGAATCCACCGAGTTCGCGGATCCGGAATATTAAGTTCCGGATAGCCAGCAACTTTCGAGTCCTGAAGATACGGAACGTCTAGTTTCGGACAGTCAGGCCCTCGCGGGTTCTTGTTAACCTTGAGCAATTACTCATTTTTCCTAATTCAAGGAAAGTTATCTTCAAGGAATTCGAAGATTCTTTTACGCCAAGAGGCGATCAACACTATCGTTATTTGCGGATCCGGTGGATATGCAATCTACGACTTTAGGTACGAAACCACCTCACATCACAACATTTGTATGTGAGATCCTTTCCATGTCTCACACGGAGGGTTATCCTTATCCTTATGCGGAGTTACGTTGAGAATCACATTAGCGGTAAGGATCGCCTTGCCCCACATAATTTGGGCGTACGGGTTTGCGCTTGGCTAACACCGTTAGGGCGAGGTGAGTAATGAGCGATCGTTTAATAAACGATGCTTCACATTCTCCCCTCTATCACTACGAATTTCTCAATCGTGGGCTTAGTTGATTCAACTTCGCTTTGTAGCGCTTATCCGCTTCAACAACTTCATCTTTGCTTTTCAACAAACAAAGGATTCCATACGTTGTACTATCATCAAATGACGATCACAACGTACTTGTCTCCCCCCTCTATTTTGTATAAACTTCAAATCACCCAAGTAGGTGTGACTAAGTTCTAGAGGAGCGGTGCGTCTTTCGCTATTCCCTTGACGGAATTTGGAAAGGTGATTTTGCCTCTTCGCCTACCTCACATTCATTTTGAGGGTTTATGTCGACGGAAGGCAACAATCTCAACATCGTTAGCTTTTGAATGACTTGCTATTTAACGTGTCTTAATCTATAATGGCATATACGCACGGATTACAAATATATCATTCATTTGGCTACAGACATACTGTACCATTCTTAGTTATTACAGACCTGTTGGACTAGTCTCTAACCAGCTTGACCAACAACGTCCCTTAAACCAAGTTAGGGACATGTATCACCTCATCTTAGAGTGATCTCATTCCCTGAAGTCCTATTGAGGACAACCTCTCCAGCCCCTTCTACTTTAGAGGTGGTGTTGCTTCACATGAACAACCTCTTACCGTGGTTAGGGCGTAACCGGATCATATGTGATCCGATACTCGGCCCACTCCGGTTGCTTTGGCGATGGAGTGTCCAATTTCTTTTCTGCCTTTTCTTTAGGCCTTCAGATCATTTAAGACCTGGAAACTGTGGCCCACCTTACTAGGTGTCCATTATTTTTCCTATGAAATGAATTTTGGCCCCACTCCAGTCGCCCGGAGGCTTTATATGACCGAGTGTCCAATATCATCATATCAAAGAAATTTTGGCCCACTCCGGTGCCCGAGGCTTTGTATGACCGAGTGTCCAATATCATCCTATCAAAGGAATTTTGGCCCACTCCGGTCGCCGGAGGCTTTATGTGACTGAGTGTCCAATATCATCCTATGAAGGATCTTCTGCCAAATAGTATGACAGGTTCAACGTCTTTAGCTTTTAGACTCCTTCCGTTAAGATTGGTGCCTAGATAATTCTTGGCGCTTACTTAAGAGTGGTAACAGCTTTTCGCACGATCAGGGATCTTACTCCCTCGTATGTGCGAACATACTTTACACACTTTAATAATTACACTTAAAAGAACGGATCTTCTTAAGTCGTTTACAAAATCCAATCCTTAAACGGAAAGAAGATGAGATTAAACTTCTGATTTGTTAAAGCATAAGGAATATAAATTATTTTCATATTCCTCCTTACGTTAATCCATTTTTAATCAGATATAATTTAATCTTTATTTTTGACAAGTAAGAAAAACTACTTATCCCAATTTCGGATTCTGGCTCACTTCAGTCACTTCATCAAACTGAGTGTCCAGTTCCTTCTTTACCATTATTCGGATCTTTTGTCTGGGACAGATATAGGCCTTCTGCTACAAGATAGAATAACATCTTCAGTCTTCTCCTCTTGTCCCAGTTGACATCCTCAGGCTCTCGTGAGCGCTTTTTCCCACCAGTCTTGGTAGCGGTGACACCATGAACACGTTCATCATCACCACTCTCTTCTACCAGAAAACCATTTCCATATCCAGATTTGGTCACACAATTTTTGACCGACATCTTTCGAACACTAATAGTAATACAATACAAATATTGTCTTAAGTTGTTGGTAGTTTTTGCTCTATGGTACTTTATAATGCAGTACGGAAATTATATTACTATTACAAGTATTCGAAAGGATAAAAAAAGATTCAATAATTCAACTAGAAATCTGAAAATTATAATAGTTACACAATAAAACTGGAAATTCCAGTTTTGTAGAAGACGAAAAAAAATGGAAATGTTTTTCTTTGAGTCGAGTGTGGCACTCTCGTCCTTAAGACAATATTTCCCCGTATGTATCCTTTATACGTCCCGGACAATTTGTCTCCCAAGATAAAACAATAAATGGAACACTTGAGCAAAGGAAACTCAAGAGCTACCGTGAAGAATATTGAGTAACGAAATGATGCTTGGAAGTTGTAGGAAGAAGAATTTTCTGCTTGAGAAAGCTTCGTATTTTCGTGCATATGTGTTGTATGAACGTTTTTGTTGGCTATCAACAATGGTGTAAGGGGTGTTTAAATAGTTGAGAGAGGGGGTCGATTACGCCCTCCATAACGACCAAATAATGGCCATTATGGAGGTAGTAAAGCCACCAACATTAATGGGAGAAAGACCAACGGATTTGGCCATTATATGAGGAGTAATTCAGCCAAAATAAATGGCTGAATTGAGTGCTTGGCATTTCGTTTTTGACCGTCGAAATTCGATTTTCTGGAAACTTCGGGGACCAAACTGTACATCTTGAAACTTTAGGGACCAAACTGTACATCGAAAGAATTCTGTCCGAACCGTACATCTGGACAATTGTTGCTCTTTGTAAGATGTCTCCTTTTTTTAAGAAAGCAATTTGAACAATTTGCTGCCATATCACAATATCTCTTTCATCGAGCTTGAAGGAATAAACAATAAAGTAACTTAAATAATGTTTAAGCCTTAAAGTTGGTTGGTTCTTTTATCCCGAAGGCAAATTTCCAACAAATTGTTGCTCTTTGTAAGATGTCTCCTTTTTTTAAGCATTTTTTGCTGCCTTGAACTTCTTCCATGCGATTCACCATTCTTTAAGAAGTGTTGAATAAACTGATCAACTTCACTCTCTGTCTTGTTTAATCTCAACAAATAAATGTTAACACGAACACATAAAATAATTAATAAAACTATTAGTTTCCTTAAGATTGTTGTCAATCTGTATTCGATAATAACTTAAACAGAATCTGAAAAATAAATGTAAAAAGGAATAATTTGAGTCCACTAAATTCACAACGTTTCCTTAAGAAAATTATTTCCCTTAAGTACCCGAGGTTATGAAATATATCCTATCATGATAGAATGAATTAACTCATCCAGCGTAGCGGTACCTTAAACCAATGTGAACGTCGAACACAATAGACGACAGTAAATCACACAAAATTTATTTGATTGCCGAAAGAAAAAGAAGACAATCAGAATTTTCATAAGGAAAACTGAATGAATAATCAGATATTTATAGCCAACAAAGGTGTCTGTTAGGAAAATTACGTGTGTCTTTTCTGGAAAGACATGTGCCTTTTTGAAAAATAATTGTATTTTACGGAATAGGCACAAGGAATAAAATTTTCATTCCTCATTCACACAAAAAATATCTAACAATTTTTCATATAGTTTTTGAATATGTAAATTTTAGTTTTAAATTTTTCAGTTGATTTAATCAACTTAGCTTCGAATATTAATTAAATTAACTCTCGATAAATAAAAAGTGTCATATAAGTTGGGGACAGATGGAGTACTATTTTTAGGTTGATCATATTTCGATTTTCTCAAATAGATTTGCTTTACTTTGTTCTATTTTGCTTTATTTTTCTTGATTAATGAATATTTTTAGATCAATCCTACTTTACTTTTATTTTTTTCAACTGACTCTCCTCTATTTTGCACCGTTTTGTATATTGTTCTTGGTCGATATGTTTCTTAGCGTGATCCTGTGTTAATTAATTTTTGTCCACTTTTTCAGGAAAAACATGTCCCTATGCCCATCAAATTCCAATTTTTTCTTCACTCTGTTCTTTTTAAGTTATGATTTAATTTTCTTATTAGGTTCTGATTTTTTTTATGTTGCTAGATTGTTTTATATCCGTGATTTATTTTCTTGTTAAATTCTAGACTATTTTTGGTGAATCATATGTAATTTATTCTGTAAATTACTCTATTGACATGTTATTAGTTTTATTTTCATATCAATTGATTAGACTTTCTAACAAAGTCTATTTTAATATGATTAGGTTTCTAACTCTTTGTTATTCCCTCCATATCATTTTAACTGTCGTTTTAGTTTTTCTACACTCATTAATAAAAAATACAAGACATAACTTACTAAATTACTCATGTTTATTAGTTGTTATTTAAAAATTAAGCATTAGTAAAAATAACTACTTCAACAAATATTTTGGGATAATCTTTTATCATATTGTTACACCCCGGAGTTTAGTACGCAGACAAGGGCATGGTTAGACCGCGTAATCCGGTGGTTCGAGATCCTTTCCGAGGGTCCCTTGTGACTTAGATGGATGTTGTGAAGGTGTACAGAAGGTTGGAAGTCATTGGAATGTAAAATAAACCACCCCTCGACGAAGTTTGACGAAGTAAGAGTGATATGCTAAGTGTTTCGCGTCGCGGATGGGATCCACCTCGTAGATGGGGCCGCAAAAGGGGGTAATAGTTGAAGGAATTTTTGGAATGATATGTGGTCGCATATGGGCCCGCATATGACCATATGTGACGCGGATGAGTCCGCAGATCCTAGGCGGTGGCCGATTTTCTTTGCCTATTTAAGCGGTGGAAGTCTTATTTCATTTCAATTTCTATCAAAACAAGTCCCCTCACTCCCTAAGAGGTTCTCTAACATATTTGAATATCCAAGAGCCATTTCAAAGCAAATCAACCCAAGTTTAACATGAAAATATTGAAAATCACAAATAGCAGCTTGTGTGATGTTCATATGAAGTTAATGATTGTTATGAGCTAAGTGAAGCTTAAAGTCCAAGTTGAATCTAATATATATAAGGTATGTATAACACCCTCTTGGTTGTGTTTAAGGTTAATCGTATGTTATATGAGTTGTTTGGATAAAGAATCATAAACTAGAACTTGAGAAAAGAGGAGATGGAGTTGTCTTATTGTTGGACTGTTTTGTAGCAATAACCATAACTTGTGGTAGTTGAAATCCATGCAGAGTAGCTTAGATATGATGTTTATGAGGTTGTGGTGCTTGTCTAAGTATTGGTGTTGATGACTAAGAATTTCACCACAATCTAAGAGAATAAGTAGCTAGAAGACAAAAAGAAGCTATGTCGATGTTGTTGGAAGAAAAGTTGTTTGGGAGTAATATTTTTATGTTGGATGGCTGAAAATAATAAACCATAAGTAATCTTTGTTTTTGTTGATGTAGATATTGTTCTTGTTATGGAGAAGGTAAGGAGGTAGGAAAGATAATGTCGAGTTGGTGTAGAGCGAACTTGTCGCTCGATAGTTAACTAGTATGCACTTCTTGTTGACATGAGTGTTATTTGTTGTTGTATATGGATGATGAAGAGACGGATCGCATCATCGTCCTCGAAGGCTCCTTATCAAGGTATGTAAGGGCTATCTTTATTTTCTTCTAGCATAAATCAGTACGTATGTCTCTTTTTTCTGTAGAAACCGAAAAGGGATAGTTTGCCCCTAAGTTTCTTAATGACGGACCGTCTAAAAGTTAAGGAGTTGACTTTTAGTAGAGCTCCCGTGTAAGTCCTAGGAAGCAGAGTTAGTAACGCCTCTAAGACATCCGTAAGCTAGCTACACATAAGCTAAGAGCTTCGAATAGAGAGAGATCCGAAGAAATGAGCTAATAAACTAGTAACAGAACATAAGTAAAGAGAAGATAATGTTATACTAGCTAGGAGATCAGGTTATAATAGCCTATCAAGATGAGTATGTACGCATATCCGAGGAGAACTAAGAGACTCCCTAAAGCCACAAGAAATAGAGTACAAGGTACAACAAAATGAGTCAATTAAAAGGATATAGAATACGAGTATACAAGGTGCTCCTCAGACTTAAGAAAGATAGATATATGCGAGTTATAGATTAAATGAGTTGAGCAGTGTAACGAGATAGTCGAACGAGATCTAATATAGTACAAGACTCATTAAATCTAACAGAGTAGCTCATGAGATATTAAGTATGGATTGTAGGTTACAGAAAGCGCTAGACGAGCTATGAGTTATGTACGTAGGTACTTAGTTTACAGATAATTGCTTGTTATTTATGTATGCATTTGCCCTCGGGGGCTATGATGTTGCCTTTGGGGTTATTGACACTACCTTCGGGGCTATGATACAGATTGCCTTTGGGGATGTACAGATATGCGCATTGCCTTCGGGGCTATACATATACAGATTGCCTCTGGGCTATACAGACGTGCGCTTTCCTTCGGGACTATACATATATAAATCATCTTCAGGGCCATTCAGATACACTTGCCTTCGAGGCCATGCACTTGCACATCGGATCCCTGGTGAGACCGGAATATTGTGTTCATATTATATGCTAGATAGTAACGTAATAAAGATCAGAAATCAGATATAGTAAAGATAATACATAGAGCCGAGACAGAATAGATTGTATAGATAAACAGAGGGGCCAATCAGTCCAAGTAACATCGATCAGGAAAGTTGACCGAGAGATTGTGGTCAGTCCACTCCCGTCCCTTCATTTCGGTAGAGACTTCCAACATATTTATTCATGTTCTTCAGTTTCAGAATTTATATACATATAAATCAATTTCTGCCTTACATACTTGCTACATTTCTTTGTACTGGCGTCCCATTATTGGGGCGCTGCATTTCATGCCTGCAGATGCAGGTAATCAGTTCGACGAGTTCGCCCAGTAGAGCAGGTTGGGATTCTACGAGAGATCGGTAAGACTTCATCTCTTTCGGAGTGCAGCCGAGTCTAGATGTCATGTAACAGATGTGTTGTACATACTACGGATAGGCTGAGGCCCTGTCCCGACCACGTTTGATGTCAATTATCTTTAGAGGCTTTGTAGACACAGATTCAGTATGTTCAGTATATTAGTGGCCTTGTCGGGCCTTGGCCCTTAGTAGCTTTTAGTAAGAACAAGTTCGGCCTAAATTGAGATCGCTTTTACAGTATGATCTCAAGGGTCTAGTTTGTTTTCAAGGCTCAGACTGAGAGTTTAGTTGGGTACGCTCGGGCCTAATCAGGCACCGAGTGCCAAACCCCTTCTAGATTGGGGTGTGACATGTATGATATCTCATAATTTCAAAATCGTTTATAATATGAAGTGAACATGTGGTGTGGGATACATAGAATTCCTTTATAGGAATGACTAATATTTCGATGGGAGCGCCTCCCCGTTAACGGACCTTACGTGGCAAAAATATGAATTAGTTGGGACAAAAACCAAATAGTTATACAATAAAGGATATTCAACCTTTATTTAGTTATTTTAAATTTAAATACTAGGTCTACATACAAGTAAAATTGAAATTTATCACTTTTATATAAATTTTATCATTCGACATGGAATATATGAAGATCGTAGCTAAGTCCAACTTTTTTCTATAGTGTATGTTGTCAAATGAGATGCGTGACTTGATACGCGCAAAGCGCATACACTGAAACTAGTTGATACATAATAATAGGAAGAAAATAGGTAAAACTTCTATCCTAAATATTTTCAAAGGCCAAAGTTTCTATTCATATATCTGAATAAGACCATAAAGATTTTGATCTGGTTTTTTTTTTTTTTTTTTTTGGCATGCACATTTTGATATCTTAATGACAAAGAGTTGTCACTTTGATGGCTAAAGAGAAGAGGTCATCATTTTGTTAAAGTAATTTAATATAAGGATGGCAAACAACCTAAGGAAGTCAAAAGTGTTAACAAATATAGGTATAAAGAAAGAAAATCATCGATAACCACTCTCATTACAAACTACAAAGTCAAAGATTCTTAGATCCACTATATGTTTTCTTTTCTTTTACTACTAAAAAAAGTTTTAATGAAAGAGAAATAAATAAACGTAAAGAAGATTACGGAATCAATGACGTGTTCAGGACCCAACAAAGGGTGGTGACAGCATCTGCTGCGTCAGCTTAACGACTTCACCCGCTAACCGACACCAGACATAACACTTTAATAAAACTGAGTCACTGACCCACAAAACACCAAACGGGTCGTGTCAGGTCAAATACTTCATTTCCATTAGATTTTTCATTTTTCCTCCTTATCAAATACTTATTCCATATTATAATTATACTCGGTTTCAAATTATTTGTTATGATTATTACAAATATTTATTTCAAATTATTTGTCATTTTAAAAGTTTAAGTCATAATTAATTATTTTTTCTCAATTTTATCATTTGTTATTAATGAAGATAACGCATAAATAGAATACATATTTAATTGACAGAGATTATAATTTAGACATAATAATGATAAAGTAGGTCAAATACCCTCATAATTAATAAATACTCTCTTTGTCTCATATTACTTGGTCATTTTCCCTTTTACACGCCCTTAAGAAATCATAAATAAGAAGAGTATTTTTACTACATTACTCTTATTTCTCTCCAATTAATTGCACTCTAATCAATATTGATCACTTCAAAAAACAATAAATGTTAAGGGCAAAATAGGAAAAACTTAATTAATTTTATCTTATTTTTAAAAAGTGGCCAAATAATTTGGGATGAATATTTTTAATGCGGCCAAGTAATATGTGATGGAGGGGGTATTTCTTAAGGAGCGTGTAAACTAAAAAAACAAAAATAATTTGAGACAGACGGAGTAACATATACCAGTAGAGAGCCAGAGAGACAACATTAACAAATAATTACTCCATTCTTTTTAATTTATGGGACATCGTTTCATTTTTAGTTCGTCCCAAAAAGAATATCACTTTTTTTTATTTGATAACTATTAAATGACAACATCCACATTTTACTCTTATTGAGTCTAGCTTAATTTTTTATTATAAAGAAAAGTCAATTAAAAGTAAAAATTAAAATGCCTGCATTTTCTCTTTTTCGTCATGATTTAGCTTTTAGCTCTTACTTTTTCAAATTTATAAATTTTAATAAGTGCTATTTGATAAACATATCTCTTATTTTTTAAACTCCGTTCTCAATTAATAATGTCATATAAATTAAGATGGATGAAGTATTTGATAAAATTTTAATGATAGAGAAAAGATTAGCATAATCTTGTGCCATAATGAAACGCAAATTAGCATTATCTTGTGAGTTGTCCATAATGGAACACACAAAATCACATATGGAAATTCAGATTTAAAAGAAACTCTTAGATAGTTGTAAACTTAATATTAACAAAATGAATTAAATGTTTGAGACAAGGAAACTGTTAATCAATTTATCCCTAATAAAAATTAATCAAACATTTAATTCAGTCTAGAATAAAGAGAATAACTATTTTTCTAATAACATCACATGCACTTATAAACATTTCGAACTTTCTCTACTAATGGACTTCTCAAAATAATTAAACAAAATAAACGGAGAAATCTCAATCGGGTCGGTACTCGGTACTAAATAATGAGATATCTCATGAACCGGGTCTAAGTAAAAATAATAATAATAATAGTAATATGAAGAAACTTATGCTATATATTTTTATGTATTTCAACTCTACACTCTTCCACCTTTTACGAAACTTCCTTGAGACACGTGGGTCCACATCTCCTTAAAGTAATAGGGGACAAATTTTCTTGAATTCTAACCCTTTAGTTTTTTTGTGGTTGTTACTTGGATCTAGCTTGAAAAAAGAACTGTATTTTTTGCTCTGCAATTGGAATTGTTTTGGTTGTCTTGACTAAAGTTAATGTTTTTATTCCATTTGAGTAAGTTGTGATCAAGCAGTTGAAGATTTTTGTTGCAAAATTTGCCAGTTATGTTGACTTAATGTGAAGTTGGTAAAAATCTCATTTATGTAAGTTGTGATCAAAGCAGTTGAAGATTTACATTTTGTATTCTTGAAAAAGATACTATTTTTACTGTGAAATTGCAGTTTTGCTTATTGTAGATGGGGTTGAATAGTTAATTTCTAATAAAGTTTTAAAGGGTTGATTTGATTGTACCTGAAATTGGGAGGATTTGAGTTGTGGAATGGAATTTGCTTCTTTTCTTGGTCTGAACTGTTAGAATGTTATGAGAAAGATTATGGAAAGTTTTGGTCAAACTTTGTTGTCTTGGAAGAATTTCTTGTATTGGTGAATTGGTAAAGGTTTTGGAGAGGTTCTGAGAATATTATACTTTGGATAAAACTTTTGAATTTTTGGAGTTTGATTATCTTAGATGTAGATAAATTTTGTGTAATTATTAGGCTATACAATTGTGAAATGGCAAGTTCAGCTGAACCATCATCATCTATAAGCTTTACTTCAACTTCCAACGCATCGAATGGGTTCACTGGCATTCACCAAAACACATGTGCCTGTGTTGGTGGCTCTGAGACAGGGATTAGCTATGAAATCATCAGCTTGAGTAAACTCAGTAATAATTTAGAGCAACTCTTGTCAGATTCCAGCTCTGATTTTAGTGATGCTGAGATTGTTGTTGAGGGCGTTTCACTTGGTGTTCATCGTTGTATATTAGCTGCCAGGAGTACATTTTTCAAGGATCTGTTTAGGAAAGAGAAAGGAAGTTGTGGAAAGGAAGGTAAACCAAGATTTTCTATGATGGATATTTTGCCTTATGGTAAGGTTGGATATGAGGCTTTTCTCACTTTCTTAAGCTATTTGTACGCGGGAAAGTTGAAGCATTTCCCTCCAGAGGTAGCAACATGTGAGGACAGTTTATGTTCCCATGACTCTTGCAGACCATCAATCAATTTTCATGTTGAGTTGATGTATGCCTCTTTCGTGTTTCAGGTTCCAGAGCTTGTGTCACTTTTTCTGGTAGGTAACATGCTTTCTGCTGATTAATATGCATTTCAAGTGGTTTGTAGTATTCATTGTGATTCAAGCTAGCAAGGACAAATGCAAAGGGGTATACGTGTATCTCAATAACGATAATTAGATTATATTATGAAATCTCTCTGTGATTTTGTCAAAGAAAGAAAAAATCAATACATTAATTATATTAAAATGGCATCCAGATATTTAATATTCTGCACTGTCACGATTTGTGCATGATCATACACTGCAATGCCATAGTGATGTGAATCTAAATTTATTCATTTGTTCATACATTATTCGCTACTAATATAATGATAGTCTTCTCAGTTTAATATTGGTTGCTAGGAGAAAAGTAGTTCTAAGTTTGTGAGAAAAAGTTACTCATTGCAAGGACCTTGTCAAGTTGACTTGTATCTCCAACGCATATCGACGGATATAACCTTTGGAAACTCACTGATGTTATTATGCAATAAATTTGGTTTTCCTGTGTTGTAATTTATTGATATGTTTGAGTTTAGCATGCATATCTAATAATTTTGCTTTAGGCAGTCGGACATCATTGCCAGTTTATGTTTTGAGGGTAGTGGTCTCTGCTGTAACCTTTTCAAATCTACCTAATGGTAACAAACACACAAATCTATGGCTGCTTCCAGTTTCATAAAAGTTGGATGCATTTGTTAAAAATATATAGAGAATTTTTCGTACCAGCAACAACCTAGAGAACAGTCTGCTAACACTAGCTCGTATAATTGCAGCGACGCCTTATCACTTTTGTCGGAAAGGCTCTTGTGGAAGATGTTATCCCAATACTTAGAGTTGCTTTCCATTGCAAATTGAGCGAGCTTCTCACTCATTGTGTTGATAGAGTAGCGCGATCAGATCTTGAAAGCACATGTATTGAGAAGGAGGTTCCCTTTGAAGTTGCAGAGAGTATTAAGTTATTGCGGGTGAAATGTCAGGTTGATGAAAGTAAGGTTGTACCCGTGGATCCCTTGCATGAAAAGAGAAAAAATAGGATATACAAGGCATTGGATTCGGATGATGTTGAACTTGTCAAGCTTCTACTCAATGAGTCTGACATAAGTTTAGATGAAGCCTACGCTCTTCATTATGCTGTTGCATATTGTGACCCCAAGGTTGTTAGTGAGGTTCTTGGACTGGGTGTTGCTAATGTCAACCTCCGGAATACACGTGGTTACACTGTGCTTCATATTGCTTCCATGCGTAAGGAACCATCAATTATTGTATCACTTTTGACTAAGGGAGCTCATGCATCAGAGATTACATTGGATGGGCAGAGTGCTGTTAGTATCTGTAGGAGGCTGACTAGGCCTAAGGAGTACCATGCAAAAACAGAACAAGGCCAGGAAGCAAACAAGGATCGGGTATGTATTGATGTTTTGGAGAGAGAGATGCGTCGCAACCCAATGGCTGGAGATGCATTATTTTCTTCCCCAATGTTGGCCGATGATCTACCCATGAAACTGCTCTACCTGGAAAACAGAGGTACCTTTTATAATATGCTTGGGTTTTCCTCCTTTTACCAACCAAGTCCAGGGAACTTCTAGTCTTCCAGTTCTGGAAACTAAGCTTCCCTGGTTGAAAGTTAATACTAAGCAAGATTAGTGGCCCTACTGGACCTTGTTCATTTATAGCAGTTACATGATTAAGATTTAAGCATTGCATATCAGTAGATCATGATCTCAAATTTGGAAAACTACGAAGAGAGTATCCTTTGAATTTGTAAAGCAACCTTGACTGTTAATGTTGAAAGCATGTAAGTTCGCGCACATAATGGAAGTGTTGTCTATTTGCACCAGGAACGCTGTTGATTAGTAGACGCTCACCTCCTTTAAAAGTCATTAATATAAATTCATTATTTCCCTAAATTCTACGGGAAGATCTCAGTGGGCCCAAGTTTTGGTACATGAACTACTGTTATATCATTTCTTGGACAATCAGGCTGGTCACAATACCAGATTACCAGTTGATGCCACACCGAGAGTATGAGGGAATTTACGGTATACTGACTAATCCAGCCAAAAGAATAAACAAACATAACACATACTCACACACCTGAGTAACTTACTGCATTATATGATGACTTGGAATGTAGCCATGATGTTATCATTTACCAGTGTTTGTTTTTGTTATATACGGTATCTAATCTGTCAAACTCGACTTGGTTTCTTCATTCAATTTTGATGAGTCTGTTGTGGTCCTTGCATGAATTAAATATGCCCACTGGGCAAGTAATTTCGTGATGGCTTTTGTATTACAGTGGCATTTGCACGATTATTGTTCCCTCTTGAAGCCAAACTAGCCATGGAAATTGCAAATGCTGAGACGACAGCTGAATTCGCGGACCATTTGGCATCTAAAGGTTCATCTGGAAACTTCAGGGAGGTTGATCTGAATGAGACACCCATAATGCAGAAAGAAAGACTCTCGAGGACAGGTATTCACTGATAGCCAGTCTGTTGATTAAGATCGCCTTACATGCACTTGATTTCCTATTTATTTCCAGTTTCATCATCATCTAATCAGTAAGCAATTTAATTGACATGAAGAGCATCTAGACCTGAACCCATTTTCTACTTCCTCGCTCGTTCTTTTCACCTAAAAGAGGAAAGGAAGGAAAAACAAAGAATGCAAATTACTTTTGGTTTATTCTGTAGCAGTAACAACTGATGTTAAATCCCCGAAATATCCAGGAGGAATAGAATTGTAAATATGTGCGTGTGTGTAGGGTTTTGCCAACCTCCTCCATGACTGTAGTACATTACTTTATGTGCAATTTTCTTTTTCACCAAATACCCTTCTGACTTGAAAGAATGAATATATATAACTGGCAGCATGTATATGTCATGCCTGTAAGAATGACTATATAAAGTGGAAATTCAGACTTCAAACTGTAATGTCTATGAGCAAAAGATGGCTCTTACTTTCAAGTCATATCTTTTGTAGTCTCGCAAAATTATCCATCTCTTACTCTTGGTCCTTCCCCTCCCTTGACCATTTACGGTTAAGAAGAAGCAAAAAGGGAAACACCCGGTTTGTAGTTCTCTGTACAGGTCATCACCAGTTTGGGCCTCTTTATCCTCAAGTATGTTGATATCTGCCCCTTTCAAAAGAAGATAGGAAAACACCTAATTTGTTGTTCGGAAATTAGATAAGGGAGAAAATGAGGGAAAAGGTGCGAAATTTTCCTTTCTGTTGTTTGGTTTAGGACAGAATGTGAAAAGAGACATTTTTAAAGAGACAGATAAAAGTTTGTGTTTGGACCAACTGTTGTCTGTCTTACTCCCAAACTTGTTCCTTTCTCTTATCTTCCCTTTCGTTCCCTAGTTTCCGGACATCGTGTGAAGAAAGTAAAGGAGTGAAATAGGTACATGGTTCTCCATTGAGAAGAATCAACAAGATCAAACAAGTTAAGGTGCAGCTCATTATTATTTTCCTTACATGGTAAATCCCACCCCCATCCGGCATATCACTGATTGAACTAACGTGAAACACATTCAAGTAGTCTATAAACTGAATGTTGCTGGAAAGTTGGCATATGACTTGGTCAAGCTTTTCACCTTCTTTACTGCTAATTGTTCCTTCAGCGGGTTATATTTTCCTTAATATTTTCTTGATATTTTCTTGTTTGCACATAGATTCCATTACGGATTGAGAATGCCTAAAGTATTGTATTTTCAAGTTCCTTCTAAATTGATTCTGATCTCATGGTTGCAGTTGAGCTGGGCAAACGCTATTTTCCTCATTGCTCCCAAGTTCTGGATAAGTTTATGGAGGATGACTTACCTGACTTATTTTTCCTTGAGAAAGGCACCCCGGAGGAGCAAAAGATCAAGAGGAAGCGATTTAAGGAGCTGAAAGATGATGTTCAAAGGGCTTTTAACAAAGACAAGGCTGAACTTCGTTGCTCTGGCTTGTCTCCCTCGTCATCTTTCACTTCTTTTAAAGACTGTGCAAGTGTCAAACTTAGGAAACTATGACAGTAACTAGGTTTTACCCTACAAGTTGTTCTGCAAACTCAGTTTTGGATGTAAGAGTAATAGTCTTAAAAAGACTATCTTGTAAAACCTTCATTGGAGTGTCTGCTCTGTCGCGAACAATTTTCCTAATCAGCTTGTTAAACTTCCATGTTTACTGTAGTAAGAAAGTTGCACATGAACAACCTTGTGGAAGTATTAATGATGTATAAATTATTCGCTTTTATGGGGAAATTTTCGTATTTTATCACTATGTAGAGATATCTGGATCGTCACTTTGTGCACCAGATGAACAATAATATAGTCATTTTTTGTCGTAGAAGATGGAGTTTATGTTGCCTGTTGAGTTGCAGACCATTTTCATATTTTTAAGGCCTCATCTTTGGAGAAGAAAAATTGTGGTTACTTATTTTGCCTCATTCTCAATACTACTTTTTCTTTTCTATTCTTCTAGAACTAGAATACAAGTTAAATATGATCTTCAAAACTAATTCCCCTTAAAAAGGCACAACTTTTAATGAATGGAACATTATGTATCTTCGTTTTACTTTGACGTTATGTAATTTTGGTACGTATGATGACATTCCAATCGGCCAAAGATGTAAGGTGTAGACCCCAATGGATAGGATCTGGACCGGATCCTACTAGATCCAGATCCAGATCCATTTTTTATACCTGAATCCAGATCCGGATCTAGATCCATCGGGTTCATAAAAATCAGATCCAAATTCGGATCCATCGGTTCCACCGGGTCCACGGATCGGATCTGGATCCACATGTAAAATAAATTGTCTTGCTAAGAATGTAACCTTGCTAAGAATTTTCTTTTGAACTGACAAACGATTTTTACTTGCTAACAATTTATTGTGTTTCAATGTTCATATGAGATATTTTGTTCGTTGTCTCGTTTTGATTGTGAGCTATTAATTAAAAATGTTGGACAATGACAATAGTTGTGGAAAATGATGACTAGTATTTCCACAATACTGAACTTGCATGTGCTTGAAATCTTCACAAATGAAGTGAATATAATTTTAACTACTTGTCTATGGAGATTTAGTCATTCACTAATATAACATTGATTTTATTATCGAAGTTACCTCTTTATTTTTTGGTTTTTGAGTTAACGCAAGGATAAATTAAACTTGCAAGGATGTGCTTAGCAATTTTAAGAAAATACTTATAAAATTACATTCTAGGTTATGAATATATTTAATAAAAAATGGATCCACGGGTCGGATCTGGACCGGATACGGATCTCAAATACAAGATCCAGATCCAGATACGATCCGTCAGAAACGGATCCGGATCCTATCCGGATCCGGACCGGGTCCAGAATCCACTGCCATCTCTAGTGTAGACCATGTTCATCAACTTCCAAATACCCTTTTTCAACTTTAAATACTCCTATTTCAAACTCCAAACCAAATGCTGTCGATGTCTTTGAAGTGAAAAGGGTGGCTCCCTCATCTGTTGAAGAGACAGTAGCTGGTGCAGCCAGACTGTTGACAGGAAAATCAATTACATTTGGATAATCTTCGTTGTGCATTATTTGGACAATTTGGAAAGAAATGAATTATTGGCCCTTACCATGTGTAAAGTTCAAAATATTACAGCTTTTGTATTCTTCTGTGTAATTTTAAGGATGCTCAGGATGTAAACATTTTTGTGGATTTTCTAGACATGAGAAGATAAATCTTTTTTTCGCTCAATGATGAATTATGAAATACAGTATATACTATATAACATCCTATAAGCGACACATAATATGTCGAGCTGTGTCCATAGAGGAGAGGAAAAGAAAAGGCAGCGGCACAAATCATGGCATGTTCAAGAAAAAGGACTTTTGGGGCCAAACCAATATTCGTAATTATATAGCAATACATCATGAACAGTTAGCTATTTCGAATCAACTTAAGGAAAAAAGAAACACATACATAGGATGAGAGAAGTGGTATTCAACAAGCAATGCCCCAATGTAGAAAATCAGGAGAAGTAACAGAGGCAGAACAGAAAATGTACTAGCATAAAGAAACAAGGAAAAAGAGCACTGTGTTAAGAGTCCCACATTGGATATGGAATGAGATCATGGACTCCTTATATGAATTTAGACAATACTCACCTTACAAGCTAACTTTTAGGGTTGAGTTAAGCCCAAGATCCATTCTTTACATGATATTAGAGTCAGACCCATTCCAATTCTTTGTTCACAGATATTGAGCCCCCAAATTATATTATCCACGCTCCAGTTAACAACGTCTGGGCGTGCGGGAGAGTGTTAAGAGTCCCACATCGGATATGGAATGGGAACATGGACTCCTTATATGGACTTGACAATCCTCACCTTACAAGCTAGCTTTTGTGGTTGAGTTAGACCAAAGATCCATTTTTACAGTTGATACACACACCGAAAAAGGAAGTGTACTAACAGAGTAGATTGTCTGCTTTATTCTTAAGAGTATTCCCTCCCCACTTGGGAAAGAGATTCTTGAGCCTTATTCAAGATAAGAAACTTCACCAGGAAAAAAAAGTAAGAAAATTGAGAGAATCGACAAACCTCTTATACATGTCTAAGGACTTGCCATTTGTGGATAACAAGGGATTCCATCCAAGGTTATACTTTGGTGTCCAAGCCAACTAGCCCGTACCTCGACTAATCCATCGGGTACCCACTACCTCCCACCAGCACAGATACTAGCTAACTTTATCCATCAAGGCTTATCAGAAGGATGCTAGGGTGTTAGGTCAGATCTATTATTTTACAAGTCTAAAACTATGTATCAGACAGGGATTTTACCACAAACTTCTTTTATATGAAATGAGTACATGATACCTCTTTGTCCTGTCAGAAAGACCCTACCAAATAAGCAGACTAATATCAAGCAATCCCCCCTTCTGACACTTCAAAATATCATTGATTGAGTGATGTGTGTCTCCTAACAAGAGATGTATTAAAGATTCTAAAGAAAAAAAGACCCTAGACAAACCAACAAAAGGTGCAAAATTGAAATAATCAATTAGAACTAGATTAAAAAAAACAGCTTGAGGAGAAAATGGCAACTCTATTCATCAAAACTGATATTGAAAATGGATCAGCTGGATTGGAGTGAACTTTTTAAACTTTCCCACATTGCTGAACCTTCTGGATGTACGTCAACAAAATATTTTACAAAGCGAGCATCTGAACAAGCAAGAAGAGTGCTCGCTGACAGTGTTGGTTTTGCAGCACCCTTTTGCTTCAGCCATGCATACATTGAAAACCGAAGATGGACTCTGTCCGCATCATAGCAGAGGTAAGATGGAAATGACACAATCGATTCTACTGGATAACCTAAATATGTTTTCAGTAGAACAATTTTCTTCTCAAGCACGTTTTTGCTCTGGTTCAGCGTCATGGGACACTGTTTAATCATATTAATTACAACATTGCAGTCCAAACCAGCGTTTACTAGGCAATCAAACCTCTCTTGTAACTGGTCTCCTCGTCCCCGGAACTGCTTCAAAGCTTTTGCCATCTCATCCGAATTCTCTAAGTAACCTAATCTCAATAAGAAACTAGTTTTCTCAAATAATTTTCCTGGGTTCTGGGAAGTCATCTGATCCACGTCAAACTTTGATTTTGAAGCCAATCTGAACAAATTCAAAGGATCATCCTTTATAGTCTGACATAAGTGACACTTGTCACCCTTGAAGTCCCTCAAAACGGTCTTTGGTCCCTTCAGAGAATGTGAACCCAGAAGTTGTATATGTGTAGATACAATATTGGCAATTTTTTCGGTCTCTAATCCAATCTCCAATAAGAAGTACAATGCATGCCAGAGATTTTTAGCACACTTCAGAGATAGAATATTAGGATTTGAACAGAACAGTAAGTACACATCATTCATTTTAAGACCCAACTTCAGTAATTGCCCAACCAATACATAAATCTGTTTCCCTGAGCCTTCAAATAAGAATGTAGGGTTCATCTTACACAAAGTCACCATCTTTTCATAACTATATCCTACTTCATTGAGAAAATGCAACGTGTTAAGCATTCTACCCCAATTGTAAGAGTGCTTGTTGGATAAATATCCTCCAATCCAATCATTTTCAAACCCTAAAATTTTCAATTTGTCAAGAATCTGAACAAGTTCGCTGTTCATCTCTCCAAGCAAAAGAGTAGGGGAACAAGTCACCAACTTTATAACTGTTGATCTGCTCAAACCTAGTTCCTCATAAGCCCTCAACTTCATACCTAATACTTCATTCTCATATCCAAATATCTCAGTTGCTTCCTTATAAATCTTCCCAATTTTAATGCGAGGGATGCCGTAATCACAAAGAACATGATAATTATCAAGCAAGACATGGTCATCACTTAAAAATATCAAATTTCTTGGAAGCATAGATGTAAGCTCAGATTGCTTCAACCACAAGCTCTCCAAGAACGGCTCAAACTCATTAATCGGATGGTATATGAAGAAACGCGTCAATGCCCTTGCTACATCTTGATCATTATCAACCTTGGTTAGCAGGGTTTGAACGAAATGAGGTGAGTTCTTGCTAATATGCTCAGCATCCACATAATTAAAACCTCTTGTACAATGCAAGTAATCAAACAGAGCTGATTGTGCATCAGATCTTGCAACCCGCGATATTTTATTGACAGCAAGAGCAAGGGAAATGGGTGGCTGAGTTGTCAATTCGGGTACCGATACTTCAGCATTATTTGAACTACGAAAGCATCGAATATTATTCAATGATGAAAAATTCTGTGGACTATGGGAAGTAGAACCCTTTTCATAAATATGAGAAACAAATAAGTGATTGAGCTGAGATATCATATTCCAAGATACACTTTTACGGATTTTATGAATTAGCATCTCAAGTTAGCAACAATAGACACTGAACCAAAGAAAAAATATGATTTTTAATATCTAGCTTAAAAAACTTATGCAAATCAACAAGTGTCCAAGAAACTATCATGGGTCATTCATGTTTTACATGAATACATTAGAAATATCACACTAATGAACAATTATTCAACAAAAGATGGTTTCTGGTTTCTTGAATTCAAGAAATATATAAAACTGGATACCTCTGAATGTATTTGGTGCTCCTGTGTTCCTTAATCAGCAATTTTATAAGAAATCACAGGTTTTTAAGTATGGGTTAGATACAAAGAGGATATAGGGTATATTAGCTTAAGCGTTAGATACAAAGAGAAGAAAGAGGTAAACTCTGAAATTCTAAAACCCTGGAAGGATGAGGAAAAATGTTTGGGGTTTAATTTCCCCCACCCCGAAACCTCCTGCTCTCTACGCTAAAACCCCGTGTACTATTATTCAGTTGCAGATATCCCCTTGTATTTTAATGAATAATGCAGTTAACTCCCTTGAACAATGTAACTCCTCCACAAATATTAGTTTGAAAAATATATTTTCAATTTATGTTAGCACTATTTCCTTTTTAGTATGTCTAAAAAATATTTTTTTTTTATATTTAGAAATAATTTAACTTTATGATATGATTTACAATCACACATTTCAAAAGTCTTTCTTTTTTAAGCTTCATTCCTAGTAAAATGATATCACATAAATTGAGACGGAGAAAGTATTTTATAAGGGTGTTAAAGTACTTAATCTCTAAAAATCAATAGACATATATGTGAGTTACTATATTAAAATAGAAAAATTGGAAGTTTTATAAGTTCTGTTTTAGGAATCTTAAGAAAGAGAATAAATATTTTTATTCACATCTTTGATTAAAAGAGAATCTTAAACGTTTTCGTAACACATGCATTGTTTAAACTCTTGAATAGAAAATGACCACAAATTACTTATAATACATATCAAATACTAGTACTAATTTATTGCATTTTGAACATGTGAGCGGATTATATATATATATATATATATATATATATATATATATATAGATATATATATATATATATATATATATATATATATATATATATGGTTTTTATTGCTCCAATTCGTATTATTTTAAAATTCATTTGTTAGATGAATGTTTTCTTAATTTGTATAAGCTTTTCATTATGTATGAGATGTTTAAGTGTTTGATTTTCAAAAAAATATGAATAACAATATTTTATTTATATAAGATTTCATTATATAGGGGATGTAAATGTTTGATTATAAAATATAGGAATGTTCTTGCAATCGAGTCAATTATATATAGAGGTGTTTATTGCAGTGGATCCTTTTAATTAATTACTCTAAACACCCTACATTTCTCAACTCTCCGTTAATATGGCTGTGCTTCTTTATATAAAAAGTATTTTAATTTTTATTTGGAGAATTCATAGATGACCAAAGACCAAAAGGTAATGTTAGAGGGGAAAATTAGGTAGACTATTGATGTGCAATTAGAACCCACAAATTTAATGTGCATGTAGGTAAAACGAGTGTCACATAGCTTGAGATTTATTAACAGATTATTTCAAATAGTTGTTATATCCTAAAAGCCGCACATTATTTTCAACGGGATAGGTGAATGGAATAATAATAAGAGTTGTATATTTCGTATTTAAAAGAAAAATAAAGAATATTTTATTCAAAAAGAAAAAAATGCTCACCGGAAAATATTACATAAAGGGGTTTTCGTTACCATTTAATATGTGGAGTGAATATTGTTTCTCAACCTTTAAATATTGTGGGTAAAGGGGGATTAAGTACTCCACCAGAAAATATTGCATAAAGAGATTACAATATGTGAATGGAATATCATTTTCCAACTTTTAAATGTTATGTGGGTAAAGTGGGGTTAACTCTTAGATTTTTTTTGTGATTGGTGCAGTTTGCAAAAAGTAAGTTCTGCTCCTCATCAAATGCTGGACTAAAAATAAGTGCATCATGCATGATAATTGATAAGAGATAATGTGATTTGTGAATACCAACCATGTATTTTGTAGGAGTAAATTTTCTAAAAGGTCTTTAAGATATGCCTATTAATATTATTTATGTTTTTCTTAGGATTAAAATATCATTTAACTATCACTATTTTTATTAAAATATACTACTAAACATTACAAAATCGTCCTTCTCTTCTAGTTGGCATGTCATGTCACATTTAAATTATATTTATTAATAATAAATATATTTAACTCATCAAATTCATTTAGTCAAGTCCAACTCAAATTCAATTAATCAACTAATCCATATCTTATACCCATTTAATCCGATTAGAAAATATCAAAGAAGCCTAACTTTTATTCCCGATTTTCTTCTTTGATGATAAAGTTTTTTTTTAGGACCAACTAGTAATCACGAGTTTGAATTATGAATTATTGTTTAGTCGCTGATTTTGTATTAGGATAAGCTATCCGTATTATATCTTTGGAAAACGAAATACTTCTTGTCTATGTTTCTTTCTTTTTTCGTTAAATTATCTTGTTATATAGATGATCTATCTTCCATTTTTAATATTTTTTTTAAATAATCTTAGTTAATTTTTTTCTTTCATTATTAATGTATTTATATTAAAGACCTCCGACCAAAATTTAATTGCTCAAGTACATCGTCTTATGAATGATTTCAATATAAATGGACATTTTTCTGTTGTTGATGAAGAAAAAAATTCAAAAAAAAGACTATTAATGAACTCCCGGCAAAACTGTTTTCCACTGTCCAAGAAGAAAATTATAATAAGGAAAATCTGGAATAAAAATTACGCTTCTTTAATATTTTTTAATCGGGTTAAATGGGTATAAAATATGGGTTGATTGGTTAAATGGATTTTGGATTAGGTTAAATGTCGGGTTTGATGAGTTAAATAAATTTATTATTAATGTGACATGACATGTTAATTAGGAGAGAAGGAGGGGTTTATGGTGTTTATAATATTTTGAGGAAAATAGTGATAGTTGAATGATATTCTAATCCTAAAAATACAAAAGTGATTTTAGGAAGCAAATATCAAAATATGGGTGTTTTAGGAAATTTGATCTATTTATTAGAGTTTGGATGATTTACTATTTTTCATATTTAGTGACTAACTGCGCGAAATCCATGTTTGGATTTACTGTGTTATAGCTATTATTTAGTTTTTATAATTGTTTTGTGGTCGAATTAGTTAATATTGTACAGCAAACGTCTTTTCTTTCTTTTCAGGGAACATTGAATAAAAAATAAAAGTTTTGAACAATCTAGGCAGCAAACCTTACTATCAACGAATTAAAAAACTTTCCAAAGCTCAAAAAAATAAAAAGTTTTATCCATCATGCATTTTGAAGATCACGGAACTCTTATACCAAAAAAAAAAAAAAAAAAAAAAAAAAAAAAGATCACGGAACTCTTATACCCAAAATAAAGTTTTAAGCAACATGGGATGCAAACATACTTTTAAAAGAACATTAAAATAAAAAGTTGACCATTATAAGGATAAAACGTTTAAAATAGCACTTCTCTTCATACTTATTGATAGAATAATATGTAATTATATAATCATAATTAATATTCTAATAATTACATATTATTCTATCACTTATATCCACCTTAAATAATACAAACGAGATTATTAGATTAGAAATGGCAATATTCCAATAATTAATACCAATTAAATACTACCTGATCAGAAAACTATGTGCTATGATCTAATACAGAGAGATCATCTCATTACGTGATAAGACCAATTCCATTAATTTATTTCTTGTGTTATTAAAAACAAATATTTTTTATCAAGACAAAAAGTCTATTACATCCACAACTACTTGAACAAAATTTGCATAGTCATTGCTCCTATGTGTTAAGTTATAGGAAGGGCAGTTCACACAAGCATCTGCACAACTTGAAACATTCCGACCAGACAGTGCAATGGCAAAAATTGCATCATGATACTTGCTTGAGTCCAAATCTTTAATGGCATTTAGGATCAAATGATTCATGATAAAGTTGTATTTTTCTTTGCAAACTTGAAGGCATTGCTGAGAAGTTGAATCTTCGACTTCAAGTTTAGGCTCAATCATTTGTCGCTTGATATAAACAATATTATGTACGGTCTTGTACAAAGCCAATTGAATCATTATAAGTGCAAGACCTTTGGCATCTGCATTTGAGCTATGAGGGTTTGATCTGAGAGATTCAACGCAAAGTTTATAATCTTGAGTTGTCTTACAAACAACATCTACAAGATCTGCTGATGTGTGAAGGATATGGAGGAAAATAGGAAGAATTATTTTCCATGATGCATGCTTCATTTTTATGTATTGGTGTGTGCTCTTTTCCTCACTTAATAGGAGTTCCCATTCCATAACTAGTTAGTATATTTATAGGAGAGAAAACCACACAATATTTGGAGATTTTGCTTTCTTCATTTGAAAAAATCAAAACTATCATGTGATTAATTATATGATCTTTAAATAGATTTCTATGAGTGTCTTCTTCTTTTTTGTCATTATTCTATGTTACAACAAAATTCACAAGGAGAGTTGTCGGGTTAATTTAGGATAATTAATTTTACGGAAAAGGGTCATACGTATCTACTTTGTTTTATTAGCTAACTTTATCATTCGTTAGCGATTGTGAACAAATATACTCCTGCCGTCTTCAAACATCACACTTATACCCCTATTTGAATGTAAACTTCCAAATCATCTTAAATTACCCGATTTCAAAAAAATTACTCACTCCCTTTGTTAATCCCGCCCCGCCTATCATCTGAAAGTATATTTATGTCCTAGAGACAATCCGTATTAAGACAAATGTACTTTATACACATTCGTATTATTATTAATGGAGATTAATATTTTGGCATTTGCAATTATTGAATTATTAGTTGATTGTTTATAATATTCTATAATACGCATCCCTAGAGGTTACGTTGTTATTAATAATGTGAGATATCAATATTATAACGTAACTCTTAAAATAGCATCGACTAATGATCATCGAGAATGGGATATCGATGATATGTGATAAGTCGACATGTGGTCTGCATCACATCCTTCGAGGATGTAGTATGTCTCACCTGCTACGAGTAATGGCTACTCGTGATGGACACATGGATACTTTGAAAGTATTGGTATACCCTGTTGATATATTATTTTTTATACTTGTCTAAAGTATGATTAGCGTGTGGGAGATAGAAGCCCTTAGACTTGAGGTCAATGCGTACCTTGTCTACAAAGTAATATACTTTGATCATGTCCTAAGCTCAAATGCTTATAGGTTGAGATACGGCTTATATTGGGTACATTACGATGTGTATTAAAGGTGGTAGTTGAGCCAAGATTATGATTCATTCCTCGAATGTATATTCGAGAGAACACTCAGCTTCTCAATGATATTAGGTTGACTAAGTCGTTGGCCAATGCAATAGACATACTTAGAATATGGTCTAGTTGTCAACTAATATATATGAGATACAATGATTAAGCCATTTGGATAGACACTTGACAAATCCTAAGCTTGATCGGGTGTGTCGTGAATGAAAGGATTTTATCTTACCACATAGAGGTTAAGTTCATCGGATTCGTCTAAATGTACTTCACATATTGAATTCATCTTGCGGCGTCGTCTAGGAGTTCCGCGTAGACCTTAATTTGATTAATGTCGATATGTGAAGGCTTGTAGGGTCACACTATGTCGATTGTCTTTTCGATCTAAGGATGTATTGAGAGAGTATTAAATATTCGATTTAGAATCAAGATATTTAAATGAATAATAATTGTTTTAATTAAGTCAAAATTGAATTTTGGATTTAATTAAGAATGTACGGAAAATAAAATGAGACAATGTAGGGTCATGTCAGCGCTGCGGCGCCCACACCAAGGGTCGCGGCGCCATGACCTAATCTGTCTCAAATTTTGGGCCATGCGGCCAGGCCCAAGGTCAAATCCTAATCCGGTTTAACCTAATTTTTTACCTATAAATATAGACCTACACTTCATTATTCATGACACTTGATTTTCATATCATTATTCTAAGTCTTAAAGACTCATAATCAAAACACTCTCTCGAACCTCTACCGAATTTCTTAGCTTTCCAAATGAGGAATACATTGAAGTTTGGAGCTTGCAATCGAAAGGGCATTCGCGTGCGCACCCACAGTTGATAAAGATTCCAGATATTGTAAACATGTAAGTACCATTCAAGTCTTATGTTTACAGTCTAAAATTATCCTATAGTCAAACATTTCTACGTTTGTTGGGTTTGAAATAAGTTTTCAATATCCGCTCCATACAACAACCCTATAAAAACCCTACAGCGGTATCAGAGCCATGTTTGTTTTGTATGATTATAAAGTAATTAGTTAATAATAATATGTGTTAGAATTTGTTTAAATCTGGAATTTATGTCGTTTAAAGCTTGAAAACATAATATCCTAAAATCACATCATCTTTATCTCTCAAACTATTAAACAATGATGTAATCGAGAAAATCACTCTGATCTAACTCTTCTAAGTAAATGTGTGTAACCGGTTCATTGCGAAGATGGTGCACTGAAGCGAAAAACGAGAAGGGATTGGATGATGGTCGATGAACGTGTTGTTTGATAATGAAGGGTAGCGAAGATGAATCTGCAAATTTGATCCTGAACCAGTTTTAGGGTTTTGGAAATGCGGATTTTGTGCTCCTGAGACGGAGGCACCGCAACTCCACGATGGAGTGTCGCGGCACCGAGGCTCCAATTAAAAAAAATCCGAAACAGTGGCGGCAGTCACTGTTCCGGCGGGCCAGTGGCGATTTTCGAAATTGCAATTTAGCCCTTGAGACAAATCTGAAAATTTTAGAAGTTTCAAGAATTGTAATTTGGTCCCTGGAATTTTTTTTAAATCGTCAGATTTGGCCCTTGGGGTAAATTTGTAAATTTCAGAAAAGCAGATTTGGTCCCTTGTGCCAAATATGTAATTAATTTAAAATTTTGGAAATTACAGATAGGTCCCTGAAAACTGAAAATATTTTCTGTAAATTAAAATTGGATTTTCTGAATTTAAAGGGGTTCAAAATTGAAATTTTAAATTTTGAGGGACTAAACTGTAAATTCTGAAAATATGGAACTTACAGAAATATCCTGAAAATCAATTTTTTAAATCAGAAAATGTTTAAGGGACTGTTTGGATTAGACTTAAATTTTAGAGTTTAGACAAGTTAACCCATGATTATTACTAATTCTATATTATTGAATAATATATGCATTATATGCTAAGTGTTTAAATGCTTTCATTTAATAATTAACATAGTGTCCGCTATAACTGTCTGGGTAGGCAGTGCCCAGTATTTGATTAAACCATCTTATATCATGCATATTGGGTTGATGGTTCCCAACTATATGTGTCATTAGTTTTGCATGATATTAAGATGTCATATTGGATATGGCGTAAAAGAGTTGATCTTGGTTAAAACCCTGAATTAAAATGTTCCCCAAAATTTTAAATACAAGTCTAAATTAAAATGCGTCGCCCATTATAATTGTTAGAGTGCAAAATCCTTTTCGTCGATACGAGTATTTATGTCAAAGTATTTGCTCTAAGTCTACGAGGACCTAGACTCTTTCATAGATGTGTTTTAAATGTAAAGGTAAACAATAAACTTTTGTGGGTATTTACACCAAAGTGTTTGCTCACAAAGGCTAAATTTACTTAGATACTTAAACGCAGTCGTGTAATGGGGATGACTTGCTTAAACAAATCTTGGCGCTAAAGTATCGGACTAATCTAAGGACGCAAGATTAAATATAATATTTGATCAACCAAGAGTTGCAAATAAGTTTTGCAATTGGTTTAGAACCTACCAAGATGTGTTATTGAAGTTATCAGCCAAAGCAAACGCGGAGATATCATAGGCTTGGATCTTGGCCCATTATGACCTCAATTAATATAGGTATGTATTCTACCATGGGTCGTAGAAGTATGTTAAAATAGTGAGAGCTAATTAAACAAAAGACCATGTTGATTAGCCTAAACGACTGTGTATAATAGGAAATAAATTTTGAGTTTGATTTTCAGTGTATCTAATTCTTCAGATTATCAAAGATGTCGAGCTTATCATTGAAAATATTGATTGAAATGAACAAACTTACTGAACTTAACTACCTTGACTGGCTAAGAAATTTGTGAATAGTGCTGAGACAAGAGAAATGAGAATACGTGTTGGACACGGTGGTCCCAACAGTCCCTGCGACAGGCTCTGCTGAATATGTCTCTTTTGATAAGGATGCTTACCAAAAACACTTAGATGATGCCACTTCAGCACAATGCGTGATGTTGTCTTCCATGTCTATGGAACTTCAGAGACAACATGAGAACATGGGTCCCAATGAGATGCTCGAACACTTGAAGAGTCTCTATGACTCACAATCCCAGACTATGGAATATGAGTTACTGATAGAACTTTTCAAGTGTAAGCTCAATGAAGGGGGCCAGGTCTCGCAGCATGTATTGAAGATGATAGGGCTGATAGAGAGGCTTGCTTCAATTGGAACGAAGCTGGAAAAGAATGTCGCTACCACCTCATCCTGAACTCTCTCCCTCGTTCCTTTGAAAACTTCATAGTGAATTACAATATGAATGGAACGAAGGCGGGTCTGTCGGAGCTGCACAACATGCTCAAGACCTTTGAGTCTTCCACTTCCAAAGGCAAAGTTGTGTTCATGGTGAGCTCTACTAGCCGACCCAATCCGAAAGGTAAGGAATGGCAGAAGAAGAAGGGCAAAGCAGTCGTTGTATCCTCAGCTATGAAGCCTAAGAGAGGTGTGAAGAAGAAGAAGGTAAATCCGGCTAAGGATGAATGCCTCAACTGCAACAAGAATGGGCATTGAAAGAAGGACCGCACGGCACCATGAGGAGGAAAAGCACCAGGTGCTTTTATCTATGGTGGACAAGGTATGTACGTCATTAAAATAAATATGTCTATAAATAACTCTCATTCCTGGGTATTGGATACCGCTTGTGGCTCACACATTTGTACAAATGTGCAGGGGCTAACTGATAGCAGGAAGGTTGGACCAAGAGAGGTAGACCTACGCGTTGGAAATGGAGCACGAGTGGATGCTGAGCGCGTAGGAACTTATAGATTAAATTTGCCTTCTAGCTATTGTCTAGTGTTAAATGATTGCTACTATGTACCCTCGTTAACGAGGAATATCATTTATATCCATGTTTTAGACATGAAGGATTTTTCCTCATATATTTATAATGGCAGTCAAGTACTGTCTTTTGATAATGTTATATATGGAACTACTCCTATTGTGGATGGATTATATACACTAAACTGTAGTCGAGAAATACTCAATGTACAAAGAGCTAAGATAAGTAATAGAAACTCTACCTACCTATGGCATTGCAGACTTGGTCATATCAACGAATCAAGGATAGCAAGGTTGTGGAAGTTAGACTGCCTCGAACCATTTGACTTGGAGTCTTATGGTAACTGCGAATCTTGCTTGAGAGGAAAGATGACCAATAAGACACTTTCTGGGAAAGGTGTGCGAGCCAATGAGGTGCTTGAGTTGGTCCATATTGATGTATGTGGGCCATTTTCGACTCAAGCTAAAGGAGGCTTCCCATACTTCATCACTTTTACTGACGACTTCACAAGGTATGGATATGTGTATCTTATGAGACACAAATTCGAGACTTTTGAGAAGTTCAAAGAGTACAAGTCGGAAGTAGAGAAGCAACTTGCAACAAGTATCAAAACCCTTCGATCAGATCGAGGAGGTGAATACTTGAGCAAGTATTTTCTAGATTACTTAAAGCTACATGAAGTCCAATCAGAATGGACACCTCCTGGAACACCACAGATGAATGGTGTTTCTGAAAGTAGAAACTGAACCTTATTGGATATGGTTCGATCCATGATGAGCTCCTCAGCTCTACCTACATATCTTTGGGGACATGCTATACAAACCTCAATATATGTTCTGATCAGGGTTCCTTCTAAGTCAGTAGAAAAGACATCCTATGAGATATGGTGTGGCAAGAAGCCAACTCTTAAACATATGAGACCCTTGGGGTGCCCGCATATGTTAAGAAGATGCTCACTAACAAGTTGGAATCCAAAAGTGCGAAATGTTACTTCGTGGGGTATCCAAAGGAAACTAAGGGATATTACTTCTATCTTTCTGGAGAACGTAAGGTCATTGTTTCCAGGAACACAACTTTCCTTGAAGAAGAATATGTCTATAAGGAACATAGTTGCACAGAGATAGAACTTGAAGAAATTCAAGAACCACACGATAACATAGAAATTGAACCCTTGTCGAATGACCTAAACAAGGATTCAGTGGAAGTATCTAGTGAAGATTTGGTACTTAGAGTACGCCCTTCAGCCAGTGAGAGTGTTGTGAGAGATAGTGCAGAAATGCAAGGCTCTCATACACAACCAATGGAAGGTGATACAATGGTTGTACATCATTCCATTTAATAAATACATGAGGATGACATTCATGAAAGCTCTCGAGGTGATGGATTGTCCAACACACAAAGACCTTCTCACAATCAGAATGCAACAAACACTGAAACGCAGAATAATCAACTCCGTAGGACCACTAGGACTCATCGTCCCCTGGAAGACTTAATCTTCTTGTTGAAACACACAATGAGATAGATATTCCTGATGATGTTGAACCTACAACCTACAATGAAACTATCCTACAACCTACAATGAAACTATCCTACAACCTACAATGAAGCTATGTTAGACATTGATTCGCAGAGATGGCAAGAAGCCATGAAATCTGAGATGGACTTGATGTATATAAATCAAGTTTGGAACTTGGTTGATTTGCCAACAGAGGTTAGACCCATAGGATGCAAATGGGTCTTTAAGAAGAAGATTGATACATATGGATATGTGTATCTTATGAGACATAAATTCAAGGCTTTTGAGAAGTTCAAAGAGTACAAGTCGGAAGTAGAGAAACAACTTGCAACAAGTATCAAGACCCTTCGATCGGATCGAGGAGGTAAATACTTGAACAAGGATTTTCTAGATTACTTAAAGCTACATGGAGTCCAATCAGAGTGGACACCTCCTGGAACACCACAGATGAACGGTGCTGTCGAAAGGAGAAACCAAACCTTATTAGATATGGTTCGATCCATGATAAGCTTCTCAGCTCTACCGACATATCTTTGGGGACATGCTATACAAACCTCAATATATGTTCTGAACAGGGTTCCTTCTAAGTCAGTAGAAAAGACATCCTATGAGATATGGTGTGGCAAGAAGCCAACTCTTAAACATATGAGACCCTTGGGGTGCCTGCATATGTTAAGAAGATGCTCACTGACAAGTTGGAATCCAAAAGTGAGAAATGTTACTTCGTGGGGTATCCAAATTAAACTAAGGAATACTACTTCTATCTTCCTGGAGAACGTAAAGTCATTGTTTCTAGGAATGCAACTTTCCTTGAAGAAGAATATGTCTACAAGGAACTTAGTTGCACAGAGATAGAACTTGAAGAAATTCAAGAACCGCAAGATAACATAGATGTTGAAATCCTTGCCAAATGACCAAGGCAAGAATTCAATGGGAGTATTTGGCGAAGATTGGGTACTTCAAGTTCGCCCTTCAGCCAGTGGGAGTGTTATAAGGAACAATGCAGAAATGCAAGATCCTCCTACACAGCCTTTGGGAGTAGATGCAATGGTTGCACCTCCTCCTATTCAGGAAATACATGAAAATGAAATTGCTGAAAGCTCTCAAGTTAGTAGATTATCCAACACACAAGAACCCTCTCACAGTCAGAACATACCAAGCACTGAACTGCAAAAACAATCAACTCCGTAGGTCCACTAGGACTCATCGTCCTCCTGAAAAACTAAATCTACTTGTGGAAACACACAATGAGATAGATATTCCCGATAACGATGAGCCTACAACATATAGCGAAGCAATATTGGACATTGATTCGAAGAGATGGCTAGAATCCATGAAATTCGAGATGGAATCTATGTACATCAATCAAGTATGGAACTTGGTTGATTTACCAACTGAGGTTAAACCCATAAGATGCAAATGAGTCTTCAAGAAGAAGATCGATACATTTGGAAATGTACAGACTTATAAAGCAAGGTTGGTGGCTAAAGGTTATAATCAACGACATGGGGTCGATTATGATGGAACCTTTTCACCTGTTGCTAAGATTAAGTCCATTCGAATTTTGCTTGCAATAGCTGCATATTATGACTATGATATTTAGCAGATGGACGTCAAAACTGCTTTCCTCAATGGTAATCTAGTTGAGGAGGTGTATATGAAACAATCTGAGGGTTTTTCGCTTGAGTCCAAACCAAATGTTGTATGCAAGCTACAAAAGTCCATTTATGGGCTTAAATAAGCCTCTAGGAGTTGGAACATTTGCTTTGACAAGGCTATCAAGTCATTTGATTTCGTCAGAAGCAAAAAGGATCCATGTGTTTATAGTAAACGCAAGATATGAGCATTGCCTTCATTATTATATATGTAGATGGCATATTGATAATGGGAGACAATAAGACTCTCCTGAAGTCAGTCAAGGAGTGGTTGTCCAATACCTTCATGATGAAGGGTTTAGGTGAAGCCTGCTACATTCTAGGAATTAGGATCTATAGACATAGACCTAATAGATTGTTGGGGCTGTCACAGTCAGTCTACATAGACAAAGTGCTTAGACGTTTTTCTATAGAAAATTCTAAAAAAGGCGGTCTACCTAGGGGAAAAGGCATCAAGTTATATAAGAAGGACAATCCTTCTAATACTATAGAACTTGAAAGAATGAAGAGGATCCCATATGCTTCGGCTATAGGATCGATCATGTATGCCATGACCTGTACTAGGCCAGATGTGGCATTTGCACTTAGTATGACTTACAAATTCCAGCAGAATCCTGGGGAAGAACACTGAAAAGCAGTCAAGAGTATTCTTAAGTATCTTAGACGAACTAAAGATTACTTCTTAGTCTATGGTGGGGAAGAAAAGCTAGCTGCTACTGGGTACACTGATGCTAGCTTCCAGACGGATCTTAATGACTTCAAATCTCAGTCTGGGTACACGTTCATTTTTAATGGTGGAGAAGTGAGCTGGAAAAGTTCCAAACAAGCTACAACTACTGATTCGACAACGAAGCTGAGTACATTGCTGGATCGGAAGCTGATAAAGAAGTTGTCGCGATTTCTGAGTTCCTGAAGGAACTAAGGGTAGTTCTGAGTGCCAGTTGTCCAATAACTATTTATTGTGACAACACTGGTGTGATTGCACAGGCTAAGGAACCAAGATCAACAAACAAAAACAAGGATGTACCAAGAAAGTACCACATACTCAGGGAGATGGTGGAGACTAAAGAGATTAGATTAGACTATGTTCCCACAGACGATAATCCAGCTGACCCATTCACTAAATCATTAAGCTTAGTCAAGCATAATGGTCATTTTGAGAATATGGGCATTAGATATGTTGGAGATTGGCTCTAGGCCAAGTGGGAGATTGAAAGTATATTTATGTTTTAGAGACAATCTGTATTAGGACAAATGTACTTTAAACACATTCGTATTATTATTAATGGAGATTAATATTTTGGCATTTGTAATTATTGAATTATTAGTTGATTGTTTATAATATTCTATAATATGCATCCCTAGAGGTTACGTTGTTATTAATAATGTGAGATATTAATATTTTAACGTAACTCTTAAAATAGCCTCGACTAATGATCATCGAGAATGGGATATCGATGATATATGATAAGTCGACATGTGGTCTGCATCACATCCTTAGAGGATGTAGTATGTCTCACATGCTACGAATAACGGTTACTCGTGATGGACACATAGATACTTTGGAAGTATTGGTATACACTGATGATATATTGTTTGTTATACTTGTCTAAAGTATGATCAGCGTGTGGGAGATGGAAGTCCTTAGACTTGAGGTTAATGCGCACCTTGTCTACAAAGTAATATACTTTGATCCTGTCCTAAGCTCAAATGCCTTATAGGTTGAGATACGGCTTGTATTGGGTACATTACGATGTGTATTAAAGGTGGTAGTTGAGCCAGGATTATGATTCATTCCTCGAATGTATATTCGAGAGAACACTCAGCTTCTTAGTGATATTAGGTTGACTAAGTCATTGGCCAACGCAATAGACATATTTAGAGTATGGTCTAGTTGTCAACTAATATAGATGAGATATAATGATTAAGCCATTTGGATAGACACTTGATAAATCCTAAGCTTGATCGGGTATGTCGTGATCGAAAGGATTTTATCTTACCACATAGAGGTTAAGTTTACTGGATTCGTGTAAACGTACTTCACATATTGAGTTCGTCTTGCGACGCCGTCTAGGAGTTCCGCGTAGACCTTAATTTGATTAATGTCGATATGTGAAGGCTTGTAGGGTCACACTATGTCAATTATCTTTTCGATCTAAGGATGTATTGAGAGAATATTAAATATTCGATTTAGAATCGAGATAGTTAAATGAATAATGATTGTTTTAATTAGGTCAAAATTAGATTTTGGATTTAATTAAGAATGTGCAGAAAATAAAATGAGATAGTGTAGGGCTACGTCAGCGCTGCGGCGCCCACACCATAGGGTCGCGATGCCATGACCTAATCTGTCTCGAATTTTGGGCCAGACCCAAATCCCTAATCCGGTTTGACCTAATTTTTCACCTATAAATACAAACCCACTTCATTACATGACACTTGATTTTCATATCATTATTCTAAGTCTTAGAGACTCAGAATCAAAACACTCTCTCGAACCTCTGCCGGATTTCCTAGCTTTCCAAATGAGGAATACATTGAAGCTTGGAGCTTGCAATCAAAAGGGCATTCACGTGAGCACCCACAGTTGATAAAGGTTCCAGATATTGTAAGCATGTAAGTACCATTCAAGTCTTATATTTACAATCTAAAATTATCCTATAGTCAAACAGGTCTACGATTGTTGGGTTTGAAATAAGTTTTCAATATCCGCTGCGTACAACAACCCAACAAAAACCCTACATCATCATCATCATCAAGCTAGAGCTTCTTTCATGTAGAAAAAAATAAAAGTATGTATGTCCTTAAGACAATCATTATTAGGGACAAATGTACTTGAATACATTCGTATTATTAATAAGATTAATATTTATGGCATTTGCGATTATTGAATTATTATTTGATTATTTGTAATTATTCATTAATGTGCATCCCTTGAGAGAGTGAGATATTGATGATAGAGCGTGACTCTAAAATAGCCTCGACTAATGATCGTCGACAATGGGATATCGATGATATGTTATAAGTCGACATGTGGTATGCATCACATTCTTAGAGAATGTAGTATGTCTCACCTGCTACTAGTAATGATTACTAGTGATGGACACATGGATACTTTTGAAAAGTATTGGTATACCCTGCTGATAAACTATTTGTTAAACATGTCTAAAGTGTTATCAGCGTGTGGGAGATGAAAGTCCTTTGACTTGAGGTCAATATGCACCTTGTTTGCAGAGTAATGTACTTTGACCCTGTCCTAAGCTTAAACTCCTTATAGGATAAGATACGGCTTGCGTTGGGTGCATTATGATGTAAATTAAGGTGGTAGTTGAGCGAAGAATAGGATTCATTTTCCTCGATTGGATATTCGAGAGACCACTCAACTTCTCAGTGATATTAGGTCGACCAAGTCATTGGCCAATGCAAGAGACATATTTAGAATATGATCTAGTTGTTGACTAATATAGATGAGATAAAGTGATCAAGTCATTTGGATAGACACATGTCAAATCCTAAGCTTGATCGAGTGTGTCACGGATGAAAGGAATTTATCATCTCACATAAAAGTTATGTTTGCTTGATTCACGTAAACGTACTTCACATATTGAGTTCGTCATACGTCTCACTCTAGGAGTTCCGTGTGGACCTTAATTGGATTAGTGTCGATATATGAAGGCCTATAGGGTCACACTATGTCGATTGTCTTTTCGGTGTAAGGATGTTCTGAGAGAATATTAAATATTCGATTTGGAACCGAGATATTTAAATTGATAATAACTATGGGATAATTTCTATTAGATGGAAATTATTTAATTGAATCAAAATTGAATTTTGGATTTAATGTGCTGATATATATATATATATATATTAAATGAAAACGGAAACATATTTTTTACGTAGGGTGCCGCGGTGCCAACCTGGCAGTGAGCCCAGTCGGACTGGCCCACTGCACCTCGGGTTTTGGGCCAGGCAGTCGAAGGGACGGTCGTGTGTAATCCCTAAGTAAAGACTCTAGATTGATTAACCTGTAAGTGTTCTAGTATTATATTACAGGTTTGATTGTCATATAACCATACCATAAGAAATTGTTGGGGTAAGTAGAACAAAAATTTTAAATTTCTGTTGTGCCTACTTATATGTTTTGAGCCCAACAAAACCCAACAAAAAAAAGAAGTAAAACACACACCCAAATGATAAACCCCAAAACTCACCTCAGATTTCACCTTTGAAGGTGGTGACTCTAATTCAGCAGCTAAAGACCTCCCAAATGATTTTCATTGTTCAGATATTGAAGAACAAGATGTTGCAAACTCCTATAAAAAAAAATCAGCACAATCCACCGGTAACAAATTAGAAATACAATTGATGGTCACACAAAAATTTTGCAGTAAAAAGGGAACTATCTCCTCTCTTATTTTCCTTGTCAAAAACAGAATGCTCCCTTCCTCTTCTTAATTAGATCACAATTGCAATTGATGATCAGTGCTCTTATGGGTTTTCAAGAGGAGTATCAAAATATAGAGGCGTAACAAGGTAATTAAATATTCATTTTCATAACACTGAATGCTTATTACAAGATTATTAAATTAGTGTAGTACTTATGCTAAGAGTAACCTCGACTAATGTTTGACCTTGAGACTTGCCGCAAAAATGTTCGTGATCTAAAAATGCTGCACTTCATTAAGGCGACAGCGAGCCAAATTTAATAACAAAGAATCGGATATGAGTTTAAAGGTTAATTCTTAGGTGGGTTTTGGAGTTTATTATTTGAGTGTGTGTTTTTGCTTCTTTCCTTTTTCTCCATTAAAGAAACTCAAGCTTGATGACGGCATGGGCGAGATTAACAAAGGGAGTAAGTAATTTTTTTGAAATCACGTAATTTAAGAGGATTTGGAGGTTTCCATCCAAACCGGGGTACAAGTGTGAATTTTGAAGAAGATATGGATATATTTGTTCACAATCGCTAACGAAGGATAAAGTTAGCTAATAAAACAAAGTAAAGGGGTATATTTAACTCATTTCCCTTAATTTTATATACCGAGATTGCATTAGTAGATTACATCGTCTACTTTATAATAACTAGATTTCAACATCATTAATTATTAGTTGACTAATAATTTGTTTTTAGCATTAAATTTGTTAACAAGTTTATGAAATTTGTTTTTAGCATTAAATTGGTAGTTAGAAAAGCATATCTCACAAAGATATCCTATTATTTTATGCATTTAATATTTACTAGTCTCTAAATATGCGCATTGTGTATATATATATAATATATTATATATTAATGAGTATAATTTTTGTAAAGATAGTACGTGTTATAAAAATGTTGTTCGAGTTATTAAATTAAATTTAAATATAAAAGAGTAAATTCTTGAAAATAATTAATATCGTTGCTATTTAATGACTCAACAATTCACACCGCCATTCTAAATATTGAATAGAGATACCAAATTGCCTTTGAATGTTCAATAGGTCATACACTTAATTTAGGTGGTAAGTGAAAATCTGGACAAGTTCAAATGTCTTATCTGTATTTGGCCTTATTATTTAGTTATGGAAACATCTTCATTTTATATTTATGAAAGTATCTTCGTACTAAAATTATATTACTAATGTGATCAAGTAGAAAGAAAAACACATAATTTCCAGTCGAACTACTCAAATGTGGATCAAGTTTTATCTATTTAAAGTAAATAAAGAAGAGAGTTACATATTTTTACTTATTCATTTTGATATTTCTTTTATACAGTTTCATCCACTTTTTATGTTATTTATATATGCAATTCGAATTCAATCTTTTCATAAGTCACATATGCATGCCTTTTTCTTCCTTTTTTCTTTTCTTCATATATGTTTCAAGACCAACAATAAAAAATAGTTTACTTAATTAGAGTCACATCTTATGTAGTACTCCTAGATAGATTTTGCAAAGAGTTCACAAAAAAAAAAAAAATTGCAAAGCTGCAGAATTAGTTTTGGATAATAAGTTTTTAGAAGGATAAATTATGTAGATTATGTTATCAAGAAATTATGTAGTGGGGCTAGAGACTCTCAAAGTTTAAAATTCGAATTTTTATATAAATTCTATTTATATTGGGTATGTTATTGTTGTTATAAATTCTATTAAATTAGATGTATGAATAGATTCTGATCCATATAAATCTTTGAACTAATAGTATTTCAAGTAAAGGGGTGTTTGGTTAGAAGACAAGTTATGTGGGATTAACACTTGAGAGATTAATAATGCATTAATTATAACGTAGAAATTATTAATAATATTAATAAAGCAGAGATCATACTGTACGACTTAGTAATGTTAATAATGTAAAAGTTATTATTTTGTTCATTATCTTTTTATAATGAGATAATTTGAAGGAAAAAAAAGAAGAAATAAATCTAATAAGTGTGAGTATGAGAAGATTTAATCTCTCACATTGAATTATATAATGTTTGGTTGCTCCTTTTGGTTTTTCTTGTAAATAATACAATATAAGTTATGCAGACATTTATTTATTATTTTAATGAAATAGAATATGGAATAAAAATGTGATATTAGCAATATATATTGAATAAAAATACTAAAATTCACAAGAAATAATTTCCACATCACTAATTCATATCTACTAATTCGTGTATATTAATCCCCACTTCACTACTCATTGCATTACTATTCTCTGTAGTCTGTATTACTAATCTTCTACGCATGACCCCTTTAGGCCACTTTTGGGATGATAGATCTTGGCCCCTTCTTTATTTCATATCGGATAAACAGAAAATGACAAAATGGTCCCTTATATTAGGTTTTATGAGCAATTTTAGTCCTCAAGTTTGTAAAAAATGATTCGCTTTTGATCTCTGTAATATTTCACAAACTCTGATGGTTGGATTTAATGAGAATTGTAAAAAGAATAAATTTCAACTTCTACTTTTCTGGTGTCTAGTAGTAAAAAAATTTAAGTGCGATTTATGCTAATTTTAGTTTATTCTTAATGTTAGATGTAGTTTTAGGTGTTGCAATTTTAGGAATTTTTCTGATCTTTCTAGTTGATTTTATCACTGTTCCCGTAAAATTTAACGTTTAGAGATAAATATTTAACATACAAAAAAATATCACATTTTGACAAATTTTAAAAACTCAAAACTGTTCAAAAATATACTAAAGGACTATTTTAAACTTACATAAACAAGGGTACCTGACATTTTTTTTTGGCTTTTCAGCTATTTTAGGTTGACCAATGAATTTACCTTTATATCCCTCCTAAATTTTCATAATTCCACATTACCCTCCATACAAAAGCCGTTGACGGTAAACCTATTCTTCTTTCTTCACCTCTCGGCTCCTCTTCTGTGCACAGGTAAGCTTTACTCTCTTTTTTTCTCTGTATATTTTTGCTAAATCCTTATTTTGGCTATTTTTTTTGCAAGTCATTTTTATGGTAAGACAAAGAAGTAAAACTATAGATAAATGGATGTCAGTTACTTTCTACTTTAATTTCGCATTGATAAAGAGAGGAATTAGAATATAGGGATCACTGCGCACAAATCTAAATCAAACTTTATTGCATATGTAGATGTAATTAGGGTAGAGTTGGTGTTTTCCACACACATGCGAAGCACCCCAAACGAAAGAAGTAAAAATAAAATAGTATGTACCCAGTGTAATCCCATAAGTGGGGTCTGGAGAGGGTAGGATGTACCCAGACCTTACCCCACTACCTTTTGTGGGGGTAGAGAGGTTGTTCCCGAAAATTTAATATTAGCGAAATTTTGTCTCCTCTTGCCTTAGAAAGCAAATGTTAGAATGAGATATAAGAAGCTTTGGGAGGTGTGAAGTTTCTCTTTGTGTAAATTTAGGAATTAAAAGTCATGAGTTCAACGAACATCTTGCATAACATTCTATATGCTGTTGGTAGTAACTTATATTTTTTTTAAAATTATCTTATGTGATTAATTTAAATTGAAATGTAAATTATATTGTATTTGAATCAGTTTAGAATAAAAAATATTGTAGGTATCAGCTCTTTTATAGTATTAATGGATTTAAGGATGTTTCAGTAGTCATTTTAACAGAAAAAAGTACTTACTAGTACTTGTTTACCAAACACATCAACAACTCTTTTTCAGCTTCAACACTTCTGTCCAAATGCGTAATTGCTTATTTACAAAATCAGCTCCAGCGCTTGAAAAGTGCTTTTCACCACTTGGTGCTTAAAAGCTACTTAAATGCAGCTATCCAAACGGGCCCTAAAATTGAACCTGTTCAGTGACAGCCGCTTTCAGCCCTGAAATTCTTGCCACCTGCCCCGCTGCTAACTTGCTCTCTTTCCATCTCTTCCTGCAGCTAACTCCACGGTTTTTTGTTTATCTGACAGAATCAAAGGTATGTTCCCTCTATCTTCTCTATCTTTCTCACTGCATACTTTCCTTTAATTTTTACTCTGAGTAGACAACAACCTTTTCAGAGGATATATTATACATTCATATACGTGAATAGATAGAGACGAAAGGCAAGAAAGAAGATGGGGAAAGTATCTTACATGAAGCTGAAGGGAAGCCAGAACTTGAGACTACGTCTTTTACTGGCGACCCTTTCATCCAAATCAATTATTATTGAGGATATACGTGCTGATTCTACTTGGCCTGGCCTTCGTCCACATGAGGTCTCTTTCCTTCGTCTCCTTGAAAAAGTCTGTGATGATTGTGTTGTTGAAATCAATGAAACTGGTAAATTTCAGCTCCACCATCCCATGATTGCTTATATAATGTGCTAAAATTGGCTCTTTTTTCTTTGTGGATATTGGAGTTAGAGTTTCACTGGTTATGGCCATAAACCTATTGTGCTATTTTTGGCAGGCACAAAACTAAAGTACAAACCAGGAATTATTATGGGAGGAAGGCATTTAGTTCATGATTGTGGTGTCAGTCGTTCCATTAGCTACTTCTTGGAACCGTTGATTGTGCTTGGTTTGTTTGGAAAGAAACCACTCACCATTAGGCTTAAAGGCATGCCTTTACTCTCTTTCTGACCCGCTTTAACTTCTTTGATTTGTTTAGGTAGTTTGATGTTTATTTTGCCCTTTAGATACTTTCAACTTATTCCATTAGGCAATAACTTCATACTAATGCTAGTTGAATCATGAATGTGTTGGTTATTACTTCTTCAGTTGGAATGTGCACAGTCAAGGAAGAATTGGAGTGATGTGTTATATTCAGATTTTGTGTGCCTCTCTCGGGGTCCTGCTTCTTTTATATCATGGAAATCATCATGATTTAGTCTAATTTTAGAATTGTAGCAAGCAGATTACCACATAAGTCTTGATTGAGAAGTGAAAGTCCAATTGTTCTTTGAGGTGTATTAAGATAAGCAGTAGAAAGATCAGTTAGCCGTAGGTTATTCATTCTTATCCATTAGTTATAGAGTTTCATTTGTATCTATATTCTTTTCAACCTATCTAACCTTATCTAGTTAGATGATTAGATATGGTGTTAGCCTAGTCCTAGATTCTCTGTATTTAGTTACCCATACATGCATTTATAGGAGATTATTGATCAATAATATTATTAGGAGCTCAAGAAGCTCACTGGAGCTCTAATATCACCTCCCTAAAAAGTTGGGAAGTGCAAAGATAAATCCCAAAAAGTAATGAAACTGGCTCTTGGTTTGAATTTTACAGATTTTGGACGTTAAAACCATTGATTTCCTTATAACCAAATGTGATCACAAAATGCTGCAATTATTTTATGAAATTGGTCATATCGTAAAGCTTGAAACAACTTTTTTAGGTATCACAAATGATTCAAAGGACCCATCTATTGATACTTTTCGATCAACTACTTTGCCTATACTGAAGCAGTTCGGAGTCCCTGTGGAAGGATTGGAACTGAAAATTGAGAGCCGGGGAGTTGCTCCTAAAGGTGGTGGAGAAGTTGTTCTTTCAGTCCCTATGGTCCCGAATAGTTTAAAGGTGAGTTTTTTTCTCATTGACTTCATTGTTTTGTATTCTGAGGGCAGCGCAGGAAACTATAAATGATTTTTTGACTGATTCTTTGGTGATACAGGCTACTAAATGGGTTGACGAAGGTCTGGTGAAGAGAATCAGAGGTGTTTCCTTTTCAACTAGGGTCTCTGTTCAGTTTGAGAATACCATGATACACGCTGCTCGTGGAATCTTGAATCCTTTGCTTTCAGATGTTCACATTTTTACAGATCACAAAGCTGGAGCACAAGCTGGAATGTATGATCATCTTCTGCATATCTCACACTTGCTGTCTTTTATGTAGTAGAAATCGAGGTCATGTTTTAACTTAGGCTTCTTGATTATATCTGAAGATCAACTTTGATTTCAGGTCACCTGGCTATGGAATTTCTCTATTTGCAGAGACTACATCTGGTTGTGTTATATCTGCTGATACTGCAGTCTCTTATGCAAGAGGAGAAGATGATGCGGACTTAGAGGACGATAGGAAAGATCTGATCCCTGCTGAGGAAGTTGGCGAGCAGATTGCTTCTGCACTACTTGGGGAAATTAAACAGGGGGGAGTAGTTGATTCAACACATCAGGTGTGTATAATTTCTGACAATGTTAATCCTCTTTATGAATTCTAGTTGATCATATCAGGCTCCTTCAACTTTGCACATGATAATCTGTCTGCCTTTTACCTTTGCATCTCCATATGAACCTCCGCTGAGTCCTATTATACATTTATAAGCATTCCAGACTTGGCCTTTTCCTATTTTACCTGTTTGTGGGGGTGCTTCAACAAGTGACATTTTGATGTGCTTATGAGTACTTCCACAGTTGAATCCTAGAATAAGATTCTCCTTCCCATTCATAAACATTGCCTAGCACCATTTAGCGCTGAGAATAAGAAGGATGTCTACTTTAAGATGGTCTAGTACTCTAGTGGTCTCTCTTGTGTCATGCATTATTGGTTTCAACGCTGACCAATCTCTTGTTTGTCTATTAACAGGGACTGCTGTTTCTTCTATGTGCATTGTGTCCGAAAGATGTTTCAGAAGTTCGTGTTGGAAAGCTGTCACCCTATGGAATAGAAGCATTAAGGCACATCAGAGACTTTTTGGGTGTTAAGTTTGTCATGAAACCTGATGCCTCCGCAGGAACTGTCAATCTCATGTGTCTTGGCTCTGGATTTCAGAATTTATCCAGAAAAGTGTCATGATAAAGCAATGGGCATCATGTGGTGGTTTCATATAGGGAAACATGCGACTTTCTGGTTTGACATCTTCTGGACGGCTCGACATTCATCAATAAGGATGGTTTAGAGTGATCAAGCAGTGTCAGGCTGGAGATTTTGATGTGGTCACTAGTTGTAATGAGAGTGTGTTGTAGGCAGGGGCGGATCCACCCTTTAGGGTGGGCCGTGGGGGTGGCATGGCACCCGCTAGATTTGTAAAAATTTTATATACCTAAGTTGAAATTTTCTTAAACTAGATTAAATATATGATCCTGCCCACCCACCCACTCACCCCCCTTAAATTAGACAAAGGTGTCATGACTGGTAGTCCTTTTTGAAAGCTTTTCTCGTGTGTAAGACACAAATTTGAATCTCGAATGTTTCCATTTATGTGGCATAATTAGAATTTCGAGAGTCAATCAGGTTTTTCTTTGACCGAAATTTATTTATATGCCTTTTAAATACTTGAAGTTGTTAATTATTGTGATATATATTACTTTTTTTGTTTTCAAATATACAAAATTTATTTCAAAAAAACTTCTATTGTCTAAATTTACGGTTAAAGTTTAGAAATATGGCTCCATCCTTGTAGCTAGATAAAAAAAGAACCTTTGGATTGAGAACCATAACAATGCAACACAACTATTGATTCCAATTATTCTATTTTTTCTTTCATCAAACATAATCTACTATTATTTCTTACTCGACTATTAACTTCTTTTTTAAAAAAGGATTTCAACAACAAAACGGCTTCAACAATTATGAAAAGAGAATTTATATATCTTGCATCTACTTAAATTGTGGGAATATGAAAATCTCTTTTGTTGAATTGAAAGAATTTTCTATTGAATGGAAGATGATTTTATTCGAAATCCCATCTGCGCCACATAAATTGAGACATTGTGAGCATATTATAAATTTTTGTGCTATTCTATAATTGTTAAATTCAAATCACTTTACTCTTAAATTGTGATGGAAATTTTGTAAGCATTGCTTAGAAAAAAACATGAAATTTAGAAACTTGTTGTTTATCTAATTCTACGTTTACTTGTCGGGTGTAATTTACATGTTGAAGAGTTTTTTCTATTATTTTTCTTATTTTGATTGGTGTAATTCCTTATTGAAGATGTTATATTACTTGGGCAAATTCATTTTTATTAAATAAAAAAATATATTGAAAAGATGTAATTTTCTTGATGAAAATGTTGATTTTACTTCTGTTGTTCATAGGTGTGATTCCTTGTTTAAATTGCTAATTATGTTTGTCTATTGGTATTTGAGATGTAATTTTTATATTTGCAAATAAAAAAACGCCTATTAAATTGACCCGAATAAACTCAAAAGAGACGGACCCGACCCGGATACACGTTCCTAACAAATTATATATTAGTCATTTGACAAGATGTACACTATAGTAAAGTTGTGGCATCCAAGCTTGCCCGAACACTACGATTATAAAAAAAATTGTGGCATCCGCCACCTTCAAATCCTAGATCTGCCTAGGAAGCAAACATAGAATCACATGCGCTCATCTCCCTTTGGAGTTGAAATTTATGGTATTAAGAGTTAATTCATATATATTCTGGTAATACTTCCTTTTTTTGGTTCTTGTTTCTAATTTTGCTTTTGGTTGAAAAAACATTTGCTTCCTGGGTGAGTTTCCAACTTGAAATTATAAAATAAAAACAGATTATTTTTTTTGGGGGGATTCTTCGCAGCCTTTTGAAACTAAGGGGCTGAACTAATTTACCTCCAGACATAAAATTATAAATGGTTTACCACTTTGCTTCACTTTCTGGAAGTATTTTTAATACTTACTTGAATTGTCCAAATGAAGGGGACGTAGCTAGTAAAGTTGATGCCACACCGGTAGGGATGGCAATTGAGCGGGGCGGGTGCGGGTACCCTCTCCCCCGCATTCGTATCCGCCATAAAATTTTATACCCGTCACCTACCCGCCATTCGTGGCGGGTACAAATTTCAACATCCATACCCGCCTAGGCGGGTATATTCTTAAATCCACACCCACTCCACCACCCAATACCCGTTTGTACCCGCCTGCCATATTTTGTAATCAATTCATTTGTGATCAATTAGTGATCAACATGATCCCAAAAATTCAAATTCCAAAAATTATCCCAAAAAATTGAGTCAAGAATCAATACTGTCACAGTCTCATTTTCTTTGGGAGAGAGGGAGGAGAATTTCAGATTTTTTTACCATCAGAATTCCCCATTTTTTTCACTTCTTCCCCCTTACACAACAAAGAATCAAGAAAACAAAATTTTCAAGAAAACCCAAAAATTATCCACCCAAATAGCTATATATTACAACGGTAGACAAAACCCATATATTATTTCAGCTATATAAGCTAAAGTTTTTCAACTTTTTCAATTGAACTCCACAAACCCAATAGGTAAAACTTAACAAATGCACAAAAATTGACCTCACCAAGACAACCCCAAAGCACAAAGCAAAGACAATAATATTTTCCAATATTTCCCCGATCAACATTTCCTTTAAAGAAAAAGGCAGAGACGTCGAGAATGAGAGAGGGGTGAGAGACGGCGTGAAGGGGAACGAGAGAGAGGAAGGAGAGATGGCGTGAAGGGGAACGAGAGAGAGGGAGGAGAGACGGTGTGAAGGGGAACGAGAGAGAGAGGCGTGAAGGACTGAAGAGGCGTAGGGTTTTGAGTTTTGTTGGAGAATGAGAGACTTGTCGTAACTTATAGGCTGAAGGCACGACTTATGGGCTGCTAATATTTTGGGCTTGGGGCGGGTATAAGGCGGGCGGATGCGCGGCGGGGGAGGCGGGTATGACGGCAAATCCACCATCTATCCACCTACCCGTGACGGGTACATTTTCAATACCCATACCCGTCTATTACCTGTCAAAATTATACCCATACACACCCTAACTGGAGTGGGTGCGAAATCCGCAAAATTATACCCACCTGTCATCCCTACCCACCGGACTGCCCTTTTTTTTCAAACTTGAATCATCCAAATACTCTTGCTAGTTTAATTTGTCTTAAAAATTGCCGGTAGGTTTAGTAGCTACATACTTTACTTGTCCTACTAAGTACTAACCTTGTTTATTACCGGGAAAAGTGAAAATCTTGGTTATTCCTTTTGGAAACCATTTTTTAATTACAATTTAGGGAATATAGAACAGCTTTGCAGTTCTACCCTAAAAACAAGACAGGTCATTTTTAATTGAAAAAGTTTCTTTTGCTCAATCGTCCAATTATCTTGAATACTCAAATCAAGATGGACCATAAACGCTATAGAACTATCTGATTCTGTAATTTGTAATATTTAATTTTGTGATAATAGCATATTTTGTCCTCCAATTATTGTGATTTTAATTTTGATCATTGTGATATTTGGATAAACACATGTAATCCTCAATTAATTAAAAGCTGTGTTTTTGATCCATTTGTGTAGGAATTAATATATATAGACTTTTTAGAATATATTATCGTCAAATATGGGAGTACCAATTCAAGTTTAACCTCACACGAGAAAAAATAAGTGGTGGACCGATTAGTAATTATGATAAAATTGTAAAAATTCACAAGTAGAAAGATCAAAATGCACATTTCGATTAATTGAAAATCAAATGTGCCTTATCAAAAATTATAAAGACTAAAGTAGAATTTATCAATGGACCAAAAATATAATTTACCTTATATTTTTTTACTGTCTACTAGTTGTCAATAAAGTTTTACTCAAACGACAAAATAATAGGGTCACAAAAATTCCGAAAGGAATCATTGTGTTGACTGTTTGTTTTTTTGAAGAGATTAATCAACCCTTTGATTAAAATTGCTACTCTTAAAGACCCGTTTTATTTGGAACCGAAATAATAAAAAGAAAAAAGGTGGAAATGGGGTGTCAAAATTTGTCTCATCTTCTTTTCTCTTCATCCTGACGTAGTCCTAAACTTCTTTCATTAGCTTTTCTTTCTTCTATTTTTGGATTTTTTTTTCCTAGCACCTTTTTAAAAATAGGAATATTATCAAGAAGAAAAAGATACAATTGCATCCACGCAAAACAATCACCAACAGCGAACCCACACGTAACAGCTAACACCCAAAGACAAAACTAAAAAATAAACAGTATACTTCATATTTTTTAACGTGGTCTTTATTTTTTTATATTCAAATTTTCGGCTTATAGATTATTCTTGTAGCTAGTAGTTCCGCTCCATCATTACTACTATCATTAAATCACGTGAATAAAGTTTGAGAACAAAACTGATATGACCTACTAGTCCTAATCAAAAGAGAATACATTAATCCCATCAAAATTCAAACACAAGCTACCGGTCTCAACTGGATTTTAAGTTCCTAGTTGCCATCCAGGTATGTGTCAGGGACAACATGGTCTTTAATTGATCGTATATTTCAGCATTTCCCACCATACCCAGCTTATTTTACATTTTCATAATTAACCATTGTTTCTCATTCATTGCTTCGGTTTGCGAGATTCCATTACAGCACTAACATCATCACGAAATCTATACAGTGTTTCTCTCTCTCTCTCTCTCTCTCTCTATATATATATATATAGATATAGATATTGATTGTATCTCACGTTTGTACCCCCCTTTCATCACGGGTTCTTTGCCTTTTCTTCATTTCCCTTTTGATCACTTGTTCACATTTCCTTCAATACCCAATTTGCAAATCTTTCTCTAAATACTCATTACATATTTATTTTTCAAATTGGCATTATTATCCGTTTTTGTTTCTGGGTTTTGTGTATTGCTGGAGGGTTGCATCCTTTGAAAGTGCATGCTGTTGATTTCTGAAATCTGCATATTTATTGTGGGGGTAAGAAGCAATGTACGTTTTTGTTTTGATCTGTATATATATATATATATATATATATATATATATATATATATATATATATATAGTATTGGACCTGATCTCTTGCTTTGTTCTAGATTTGGCTTGTTTGATCTTTGATTTGGTCATAAAAATAAAATCTTGAAAATATGGGTCGGTGAATATATTAACTACTTTGCCCTTGTTTTTTGACGGTGGGTGGGGGAGGTGTTGTGTTGAAGGAAGGTGGCATTACTTTGCTGATTCACTGTGCATATATTATTATAATGCTGTGATTTTGGTTATTCAGGTACAATTTGTTCTCTAAAGGTTTTTTCTTGAGCTTGAATTTCTAGTGATTTAGTGGAATTATAGTTTGCAGTTTGTTTTGGAGTTCATATGACCGAGTGGTTAAGGAATCTTAGCAGACAAGTTGTTTTAAGTTGTACATGATCTTACCGGTAAGGATTCAACAACAACAATAACATACACATTATAGTCCCACAAGTGGGGTCTGGGTAGGGTAGGGTGGATGCAGAACTTACCCCTACCTTTGTGGGTGCAGAGAGGTTGTTTCCGATAGACCCTCGGCTTAAAAGAAATATAATCAAAGAAGGATAGAAAAGAAAACTATGACAACAAAAGTAGCAAGATAAATAAAGCACTCGAAGTAACACGAAGTAGTAGAAATGAAGTATAAGGTACTATGCAAATACTAGGTAAGACTACTAAATAAAGAGAAGATGAGAAGGGGAGACTAGCTTTTGCCTCTCTCATAAAAGTGCTACAACACACGGCTACCTCCTACCGTTCTAACCTAATCCTCGACCTCCAAACCTTTCTATGATCCTCTCTTGGGTTATGTCCTCAGTAAGCTAGAGATGTGTCATCTCCTGTCTGATCACCTCCCCTAGTTCTTCTTTGGCCTGCAAACCTGCTATAGCCAAACTCTCACACCTCCTTACTAGTGCCTCCACGCACCTCCTCTTCACATATTCTAACCACCTCAACCTCGCTTTCCTCATCTTGTCCGCCACAGAGGCCACCCACCTTGTTCTGTAAAGGTTCATTGACAGGATATCCTAGAAAGGCAGCAATCAAGAAGATTGAGGCCAAGATTAGGTCAAATTGGATCATGATTGTGTCATTGTGATTTTGGAGGGACCCTCCAATGATTTAGGAGGAAGATAGAGGAGGGAATATAAGGCATTCAAGTGTAGTAAATGATGTTTGATTTTTATATTTGAGCCATTCATAGTTTAATTGAAATATATTTGGGATACATATGATTTTCTTTTCATAGCTGCCTGTATGTGATTATTTCAAAATTATCTCTCAAAGTCTTTTCACAATGCACATCGAATACATTTATTATGCTCATACTATATTAAGAAACTGCTGTATGCTAATAGATATATTTCTGAATTTTCCATTTCAGGAAGCTCTGGGATATATTGCAGTGTACATGTATAGGCGATCTTCATTGTATAAACATAGATAGTTGTTAAGAAGAGAGCTAAGGACATGGCAACTGCAATGGGTAGAAAGGCAGCTCCTGCACGGAATTTGATGGCATTTAGATCTTATCAGAGTCGGGCTGAGACTCTGGTTAAAACTTATTTGTTAGCAGATCCTTTTATACCTTACACCTCTGTCTTTGCTGGCATATTTGCTTGCAAAATGGTAAGGTTTTTCATTATTGATTATAGATCCTTTTATCTTTTTCATTCCTGTAACTATTGAAGAAAGGACTTCCCTTTTTTGATTAAAAGCTGAGCCATATTTGATTAAGAAACTGTACATGTTCTTGATCTTTTTTCTTCATGGCAGTGAAGAAAATAAAAAAAGAAAAAGAAAGAAAATGTAAAGATTTGAAGAAAATTATAAAATATCTAATTGGTTTCTCAGAAAATAATAGATCATGTCCTACATAACATACTTTCATGTGCTGCACAATTTCCCCCCTTGTACTTCCGTCCTTTTAAAACTGTTTTGGCTCTCCACAGGTCTATGATGTATGTCAACTGATCAGCAGTTTTTACTTTAGGACGTACACTACCCTAACAAAAATTCAAAGGATTGAGTGGAACAACCGGTAAATATTCAGCTCTATCCTTATCTTTCCCAAGGATTTAGTAATTCACTTCTCATGTTTTTGAGACTTATTTTTCTGCAGTGGCATGTCAACAGTTCATGCCATTTTCATATCTGCTGTGTCCACGTATTTTGCCTTCTGGTCCAATCATTTCTCTGATAACAATCCCGATGACCTTTTAATCACGAGAAGTTCACCACTATCAACTTTTACATTAGGGGTAAGTAATCTCCTACTGTATATGCTGAGTATTGTCTTGTTGTATCCCTTCCGTTTTGGGTTTCCTTGAAAGGTTTTGATACTTAGGAATTCGAGATCCAAGGGACATATCTCTCTGGCTGTAGAATAGAGATGACTCTGGTATTGATACTTGTAATGCTAATGTAGATGGAACTTCAATTATAAATTATTTATTAAGTATGTTCTCTGGATTCATTCATCTCTATTTTTGCTTCTTTACTTGCAAAAGGTTATTGATTGTTGTTTCTTGTATGCACCTGTTTCTCTTTAGGGGAAAGGCAATTGAGTTTTGGGGGGTTAAAGGGATTCAAACTTACACTTTGCATGGGGTAGAATCCCATTGGTTCCATCTAGCTAAGCTAAGGCTTATTTGCTTATGTGTCTTTTATGTTCTTTTATTTCTTTTTTCCCTTGCATTTTCTGCTTCAAATTTTTTTATGTGTAAACCAGGTGGTGAGGGTGCTGAGAACGCTAGAGACTTGATGCTCGCTATTTGAAATATGATGACATTCCTTTTATAACCGTTCTCCGATTTCAACTCGAATAACTTTCCTTGAACCAAGTATTTGATACTAAAATCTTAACCAAAGAAAAAAACAATTATACGTATTTAAATCAACTTTTGAGGATCAATAACCGTGATAGGGATCTTCCTTTCTCTCTCAGCGCATGTTAGCCTAACGTGCACATCCATGGGGAAGAGAGCTCGGAATCCTTCACAGAAAGTGGTGATGGCTATGGAATCCAAAGCATGAGCTCCGACTCAACAAAGGAAGAAGGCAGGACAAGTTAAGCAACTCAATCTGGACGCAATTGTGATCCCAATTGCGACTAGTGCATCGACAAGTTTGAAAATCACTGATAAGAGGGCGGAGCAGAGTATAGTTCAAACCCCAGTGGCTCGAAGTGAATCGGTTACCTCAGTTCAACAGGTAGATAAGGTGAGCAACGAGGATGTTGAGGAAGAAACTTCAAATTTCAATGGAACAGTAACAGTGCGAGAAGAAGATGTCACAAGTAAACCAAAATCCTAGAAGAATGGGAAGCTGGGATGAATGCGTCTGGTAGCTCGAGTAAGGTTTCATGGGTAGATGATATGGAAGCAAACCCAGAAGTGGAGAAGAAATCGTCGGTGTGGGACAATTTTGATATAGCAAAGATAGCTAATGATGGATTTAAATTGGATTATGTTTCTCTTGATATGCATGGTGAGGATCCTATTTGTGAGATTGAATACGACGATATAAGCTCGAATTGGTGTTTTGGAAGAATGCAATTGTGTGTTATGTTTTAGGAGCATATACCCCTTTCTCAGTGTTGAATGGGTATATCCAACGATTATGGGGAAACTAGGGATCAATAAGATATCTATGTTGAAGAAAGGGGTAGTGTTGGTGTGGTTTTACTAGAGTGTGGGGAAGAATGAGGTCTTGCAAGGGGGAATTTATCACTTTGACAACAAGCCATTTATCGTTAAGACTTGGAATTCAGACATGGAATTTATTAGAGATGAGTTGTATACTGTTCCAATTTGGGTCAAGTTACCTGGATTGGAATAATTCAAGTATTGGAATAAAAAAGGCTAAGTAAAATAGGAAGCTTAATTGGCAAACCACTAATGGTGGATAATCATACAGAGAAGAAGCTGGAGCTTAACTTTGCTAGATTGTTGATTGAAGTGGATATGAATGCTAAGTTACCTGATAAGGTGCATTTCAGGAATGAAAGGGGTAATTTAGTTGAGCAGAAGATCCAATACAATTGGAAACCTACTATGTGTAACCATTGTCAAAAGTATGGGCATGTGGAAGAGGAATGTAGAAAGAAGAAAGTACCTGCACCAACTGTAGAAACAGGAGAGGGTAAGGAGATGGAGATTGGTGAGGTGAGTATAGTAGCACCACAACAGGTGAATCCATGGCCTGATAAGGGGAAGAATAAGGTTGATGAGCAAGCCAAAACTCAGCAACCTGTAGAGAAAGCACATGTGGGATGGGTTACACCTTTTAATCCTAATAGAATTACCAAACAACAAGCTTACGGGGGTCCTCAGAAGTATGGCAAGCAAGTGGGAACTAGCCAAACTAGGCGGGGTAGTCCAAAGAAGCAGAGAGAGGGTCATAGTAAGCTTTTCAAATGGTGGACGAGGAGTTTCCGGTCATGCAGTTGCCAAAAAATGCAACTAAGAAGGGGGGAGGTCCTAATATCCCTCAGGTTGGTCATGGATAACATTATGTGCTCGAATGTTAGGGGCTTGAATGCTCCTAACAAACAAAATGAGGTAAAACTCATTTGTAATAAAGAGTCCATTGAGTTGATGGGCCTAGTGGAGGATAACGTTAAGAGAAATAAGATTGATATGGTGGCAAGTATGATGTTTGGAGGATGGCAGTACATTACAAATTTGGATCAACATTACAATGTAGAGTGTGGTTGACTTGGAGGCCTGACATGTTCCAAGTTCATCCAATTAGTAGCAATGCACAGACCATCATCTGTCAGGTGGTGCATATTGCTTTGCAAAATACTTTCTTGTTGACAGTGATATATGCATTTAATACAAGAGAAGAGAGAAAGGGACTGTGGCAATATTTGGAGAATGTAAGTACATGTACAAATCAACCATGGATACTTATGGGTGATTTTAACTCTGTATTAAACTTGGATGATATGATAGGGGGTAATGCAGTTAGTATGGCTGAGGTTCTGAATTTCCAGGGTTGTGTGGATAACTGTGAGTTGATAGAATTGCCATCCCATGGTAATAGATATACATGGAGTGATAATCAGGGGGATATGAGAGTATACTCAAAAAATGGATTGGGTGTTTGTCAACAATTATTGGTTGAAAAATATGCCAGCATTTAGTGCACAATTCCTACCAGAAGGGATAAGTGACCACAGTCCAGTGAAGATAGCTCTAATAGATGATCCAAAGAAATCTAGTCAACCCTTTAAGTATTGCAATGTCTGGTCTAGTCATCCTTGCATAAGGTGGAGGGAGTTTGGAAGAAAACCATAAAAGGGCACATGATGTTGACAGTAGTAAAGAAGTTGAAGTGATTGAAGAAGGAATTGCGAAGGCTAAATGGTGAGCATTTCAGGAATATTATTGTAGGGGCTGAGGAGGATAGGTTAGCACTGCAGAGAGCCCAAATGGAATTGCAATTGAGTCCATTAAATGCAGGGTTGCAGCAAACTGAAAGAGAGATATATCAAGTTTAGAAGATCATCTTATCTGGTTGAGGTGTTCTTGCAGCAAAGGAGTAAGGCTAATTGGATAAAATTAGGGGATGATTGTACCAGATATTTTTTCTCAGTCATCAAGCACAGGAAACTTCAGCAAACAGTAGTACAACTAAAGGATTCCCAGGATGTACTACAGACTGATCAGGAGGCTATAGCTAATATTTTTGTGGACTACTATAAAGGGTTGTTGGGCAAGAGAGCAGAAGGAAAAGTCCCAGCATGTGGAGAAATGGCCACACTTTGACAGTAGCTGAACAACTTGAGCTAATCAGACCCTATACTGCTAAGGAAGTGAAGGAAGCATTATTTAGTATTGACAGAAATAGAAGCCCTGGACCAGATGGTTATGGAAGTGGTTTCTTCCAAGATGCCCGGGAGTGATAGGAGAGGATATCACCAAAGCTATTCTGGATTTCTTGGAGAATGGGAAGCTATTGAAACATATCAATTCTACCATCATCACATTTATACCTAAGGTACAGGCACCACAATATGCTAGCCAATTCAGGTCAATATCTTGTTGCAAGTCTTGTACAAATGCATATCTAAAATTATTTGTGTGAGGTTAAGGAAGACTCTAAAGGTGCTAGTAGCGGAGAGTCAAGTAGCATTTGTGGAGGGTAGATCACTGATTCATAATGTATTGATTTGCCATGATCTATCGAGACATTATACTAGAAAGACTTCTCCTAGATGTTTGATGAAGATTGATTTAAAGAAAGCCTATGACATGGTTAGCTGGGAATTCATTGAAGCTTTGAGAAGCTTTGGCTTTCCAGAACCTTTTACTAAGCTGGTCATGACTTGTGTTACTTCTACTACATTTACAGTGAAGGTAAATGGGGTGGGACATGGTTATTTTGCAGGAAAGAGGGGTCTAAGACAAGGTGTTCCTATGTCACCCTTGTTGTTTGTAATTGTGACGGAGTACCTTTCCAGGACACTTAAGAAGATGAGTGGTTTACCAGATTTCAGGTTCCACCCAATGTGTAAAACTATTCAGTTAACACACTTGGTGTTTGCAGATGATCTAATGGTTTTTTGCAAGGGGAATGTGGCTTCTGTATCTAGAGTTATGGAAGCACTTGATCACTTTAGTAAAGTCAAAGGGTTGGAGGCAAATTGTGATAAGTCTAACATTTTCTTGTCTGGGTTGAATGATGAGACTCAGGAGAGCATATTGACAAGGACTGAATTTACACTAGGTACCCTACCAATCAGATACCTACGATTGGCTTTATCATCCAAGAAGTGGAGTAAAATGGAGTGCCATCAATTGGTGGATAAGATCACAAGCAAAATCAATAACGGATATTGTAAGCAGCTTTCTTATGCAGGTAGGCTGCAAATCATAAATGTTGTGTTGTTCTCTATATATAATTTCTGGGCTGCTGTATTCATCTTGCCCCAAAGTGTATTGAAAGAAGTGGATAGGAAATGTCAAGAATACTGGGTAGTATAGTGGAGAAGAGGAAAGTTTCCTTAGTGGCTTGGGAAGCAATATGTGTTCCTAAGAAATATGGTGGATTGAATCTCAAGAGTTGTAGGATTTGGAATATTGCTTCAGTAGGAAAGTTGTTATGGCAGGTGGCTAGCAAGAAGGATGTGTTATGGGTAAAATGGGTGCATGAAGTGTATATGAAAACTTGTGATGGTATCTGGGAGCATAAGCCTCCTCAAGATAGCAGTTGGTATCGGAGAAAATTGAATTCCATTAAGGAGCAGATGAGAATTTGGTATTCTAGAGGGAAATATACACTCATGGTGTGTACTCTGTTACCAACAGTTATGTGATCATGTTGGGCACAATGACAAGATTGAAGGAGGCTGATCTACTGTAGAGCTCTATCATGTTACCTAGGCAGTGATTTATCCTTTGGTTAGCATATGGGAACTGGTTACTGACAAAGATGAGGCTCCAGAAGTTGAACATACCAGTGGAAGATACAAAGTGTTGCTTATGTACTGCAAATACTGATGAAACTCAACTGCATTTGTTTGGAAATTGCACATGGATTACTATACTCAGAGATGACCTCTCAAAATGGTTGGGCATACTCATTAGACAGTGTGAAGTTAAAGCAGGAATACAATGGATCAAGATGAGACATTGGAGACAGTTCAAGAAGGAGATAGTTGCAGCAGTATGGGGAACTATGGTATACCATACATGGCAAGCTAGCAATAGGAAAGTGTTCAAGAAACTGGATGTAGATACTAGTTTTGTTTGCACTCAAATACAGAAAGAAATTAGAACAAGAATAGAAGTAGCTAGAGGCTCAAAGAGGGCACTTAGATGTCAATACTGGATAGATAAAATTTGTAATTAGGCTAGTTGATTGGTAGTTGTTGTTTTGCTGAGGTCTAGCTGATCTTACTGCACCCTTCCTAGAAGGTGGTAGTTGATCTCTAGATGCTCTTTCATTTGTAATTATTTTGTTAGTAATGGTAATACTTCACAGTTGATTACCAAAAAAAAAAAAAAAATCAACTTTTGAGTTGAACATTAAGAAAATAGCAGTACTCCAATTCTAAAGAACCCACAATGTTTTATAGACATTTGCTGAGTCTCATATTCGTTCCCCATGGCCTGGCCTTCCAGAACAGAACACGCCCGTGCGCGCACACACACATATATATATAGATGGACACTTATGTTTGGAACTTGGGGGAAGATATTTGAGACTAACCAATTACCTTTCACAATAAACTTAATATAGTCTATTATTAACCCATTCCGAATGGTCTATTACTTTTTTTCCGCAATCAGCGACTTGTTAGAGTGAAATAATACATGAATAAATTGGTTATATGATAATATTTAAAGATTTATAAACTGCATGAAAAAGTTGGTCTCATACAGGGATATATTAGTCTCACAGGATTGAGTGAAAGGAATAGTGAAGATAAAAAACCAGTTTTTGGAGTTTAAACACTTTGGGTATGGATTTTGGAAGGATATGTGCTGTTGCAGAATTGGAATAAAATGGACCAGATAGAGCAAAATAGATATAGATGATTCGTATGATGAACTCCAAATTGTTTGGAATGTGACATAGTTGATTTATTCACTGCTTAATTGCATCGTATGGAGCAATGTGAGGAGGGATTCCCAACTTCTCCTAATCTTACGAGTTAGCGTCTTTTTTTTCTAAAAAAAGTCCAGCTTTTTTATATTAAAAATAAAGCGCGCGCTTTCGTCACTTCACACTTTCGTCTGAGAAACACTCGCTTTCTCACATCGCATCGCTTCAGACTTAAAAAGCGATACACCTGCGCCTCCCCTTGCTTCATCTCTTAAAGCGATGAAGCATTTGCTTCCCACAACACTGGAAGGAAGATGTCAGTGAAATCATATAATTGGGTGTTTTCTCGAGAGTGGGATAGGAGGGAGGTGTGGAAGAACGTTTACAGCACCGAAGCACGTAGGAAGATTGTTATTTTAACTTGGTGGCCAATGCATTATTGATGGTGGACAACTTAAGTAAGACAGAGAGCTTGGGATGTTGCTCCACTGGCCATTATGTGGGTTCTGTGGAGAGAGAGGAACTCAAGAGCTTTTGAAGGAGTGGCTAGTGATGTTGTTAAGCTGGAATATAGTCTTGTTTTTAATTTGCTTCTGGTGCTCCTTTGAGGTGCCTACATGTATAGAGGATAGGTGCTCATTTGTAGAGGACCATGTTTTGGTGTAGGTTCTCTCTGTTTTGGTGTACGGCTTGTATACGAGATTTTCCCATCATTTATAAAATTGTTTAGTGACTTTAGTGACTTAATGCTCCTTGTGTAAGGAAGTTGGTGAAAACACCAAGCAGTTCCTATTACATTTTATATTCACTACACAGTTGTGGAATTTCTGCATTTCTCTGAAAATGTTGCTTGGTAAGCACCAATGACAGCTAAAGAAACCATCATGAGCTGAAGGTTTCAAAATGTCAACAAAGAGAAAGAGACAGTATGAAGAACTATGTCTTATTATATTTTTCAAGCTAATGTGAGATGAAAGAGACAGGAGACTGTTCTACAGTTGTGAAGGAACAGAAGTAGTATAAGATGATCTCTTTTGCCTTATGTACTTTATTAGTGTGAGGAACACAAGTAGGAGAAAAGGATAGCCATGGAAATCGATACGGGAACACAAAATTCCAACATCAGTTGCCGGTTTCAGTTTGTTAGCCCTTTTAGAAGAACCAACTGTTCCTACAGGAGAATTTCAGTAAAAGAGTTATTCTATGTAGCATAAGTCATATGTGCCTACAGGATTCAGAGGAAGTTGAGGGTCAATTACAAGATGATGACGATTAAGTTGGTAGTTGGAGGGTTCACTATGAACATTATTAGTGCTTATGCGCCGCAGGGCGGGCATGGACGAGGAGGAGAAGAGACGCTTTTGGAAGGATTTGGACGAAGTGGTGGGAGGTATACCACTCACTGGGAAGTTATTTGTAGGAGGGGATTTCAATGGACATATCGGGTCACTTCCGGGGGATTATGACGACGTGCATAGAGGCTTTGGATTTGGGGACAGGAACGGGGGAGGCGTCTCACTTTTGGAGTTCGCTAGAGCTTGTGGGATGGTGATAGCCAATTCGAGGTTCCGAAAGAAGGAGGAACACTTGGTGATTTTCTGTAGTTCGGTGGCTAAGACTCAGATAGACTTTTTGCTCCTTAGAAAAGTTGACAATGGTCTTTGTAAAGACTGCAAGGTTATTCCGAAGGAGGATCTTACAACCCGACATAAGCTTTTGGGAGAAGAAGAAGAGGGTTGTTGATGACAGGTTAAGAATCAAATGGGGGAGTTTGACCATGGCTAGTGCAAAGGAGATGGGGGAGAGGTTGATGGCCAAGGGGGCTTGGGCAAGTAGTGGGGATGTGACCGGTATGTGGGACAGGACGGTCAGTTGCATTCGGGAGGTAGCTAGAGAAGTGCTAGGGGCCTCACGGGGTAACCATGGTGGGCATCGAGGGGACTGGTGGTGGAATAATAACGTTCAAGAGAAGGTGCAAGCGAAGAAAGCGGCGTATGCGAAATTGGTAGAAAGCAAAGATGAAGTGGAGAAGTGGACGAATAGGGAACAATATAAGATGGCGAGGAAGGAGGCAAAGCTAGCGGTTACGGCGGCGAAAACGGCGGCTTTTGAATGCCTGTATGTGGAATTAGAGGAGAAAGGCGAGGGTAAGAAGTTATACAGACTAGCCAAGGCAAGGAGATGAGGGCTCGTGACTTGGATCATGTGAGGTGCATCAAGAACGAGGAAGGCAAAGTACTGATGGAGGAAGCGCATATTAGGCGGAGGTGGCAGTCTTACTTTCATAAACTCTTGAACGAAAAAGGAGATGAAGACATTGTGCTGGGAGATCTGGAGCATTCTGGTAGGTACCGAGATTTTGGGTATTGTAGAAACATTAATGTTGAGGAGGTTAAGAGTGTTGTTCGCAGGATGCATAAGGGACGAGCGACCGGGCCTGATGATATCCAGTTGAGTTTTGAAAGAGCACAGGCAGAGCAGGTTTGGAGTGGCGGATTGAGTTGTTTAACGTCATTATTAAGACGACAAGAATGCTCAAAGAATGGAGGTGGAGTACAATGATTCTCTTGTACAAAAACAAAGGTGATATCCAGAGTTGCAACAACTATAGGGGTATCAAGCTGCTGATCCACACTATGAAAGTTTGAGAAAGGGTCGTGGAGATGAGGGTGAGGAAATACGTGTCTATTTTCGAAAACCAGTTTGGATTCATGTCGGGGCGTTCGACTACTGAAGCCATTCATCTTATTAGGAAGTTGGTGGAGCAGTATAGGAAGAGGAAGATCGACTTACATGTGGTTTTCATCAACCTCGAGAAGGCATACGACAAAGTCCCTAGGGAGGTTCTATGGAGATGTTTGGAGGTTAGAGGTGTCCCTGTGGCGTATACTAGGGCGGTCAAGGATATGTATGATGGAGCCAAGACTAGGGTGCAGATAGTAGGAGGAGACTCAGAGCACTTTTCAGTGATGATGGGGCTGCACCAGGGATCAACTCTTAGCCCATTCCTATTTGCCTTGGTCATGACGGACTGACGCGACAAATCCAAGGGAGGTACCATGGTGTATGTTATTCGCAAACGACATAGTCCTGATTGATGAGACTCGCAGCGGAGTGAACGTCAAGCTGGAGGTTTGAAGACAAACTTTGGAGTCTAAAGGGTTCAGGGTGAGTAGGACCAAGACACAATATTTGGAGTGCAAGTTCAGCAACAGGAGCGACCCTGAGACAGGCGCAGAGGTGAGGCTTGGTACTCAGGTCATTCCAAAGAAAGGAAGCTTCAAGTACCTAAGGTCTATCATCCAAGGGAATGAAGAGATTGATGATGATGTCACACATTGTATTGGGGCAGAGTGGATGAAATGGAGACTCGCATCTAGGGGTGGCCAACGGGATCGGGTCGTGGCAGTTTTTTTTTTTTTGCACTTAATTTAAAAAATAACATATATAAACAACTCAATAATTGAACAAGATAGTGTAATAAAAATATCCCAAGACTGTTTGTGTGCCTCTTATATTATTTAATAGACATGATTTTTTTTGTAATACAAATACAATTGTCAAAATTGCAACTTTGTGGTGTTGTTCAAAAGTTGCAAATTACATAGTAAAATTGTAATTAAAAAAATTACATTTTGAAAAAAACCTGTTCTAGTTTCTTGATAATTTCCTGTAGTTCTTCGGTTGGAATTGGTATTTGTTGGTCAAATTGCTCCACGTCGCTTCCACCACCTTCGGATAAGATTTCGTTGTAGTTTTCGTCTTCTTTTTCGTTGATCTCCGATTGACCGCACCTTCTCTGCTCCGCTCGTGTCCAATCTCTGAATAATACTGCAATCTCCAAGCTGTCTCCGGCTAATGAGTGTCTGTGTTCTCCTATTTGATATCTGTCGGCAGGAAAAGCGCTTTCGGACGCCGTTGATGATGCTTGAATGTTCAAAACATCTCGGACCATCATTGAAAGTGTCGGAAAGGTCTTCTCATTCCCCTCCAATATTTCAGCAAGTCTTCACGTCCTTCTTCATTGGGAACTGCATGGTAAGGTACAAAACTCTGCAAAACAAAAATATCAAACTCGCTAATTTGGGTAGTAGTGTTACGGCCGCACATTCTATTTCTGAGGCTTTCAATACTAGTCGCAGAAACAACATGTCTTTTGTGAGGTTGTGTTTAAGAAGAAGAAAATGGTATGGAAGCCGGTAGGTTGCTAACACTTTCTTGTTGATAAAACCTATATTCTTTTTTGCATTCGTCTTCTACGCTAGACAACACTTCTTCTTTAGTTTGTTCAATAAGTGGTGGGTCATTTGGATTTTTGGGACTTGTAGGTGGTAATACTGCTATACAATCATAAATAGTTTCAATAAGTGATTTTGTACCGTCTATTTTAATAGTCGGATTTAATACAACACCAATAATATAAATAATGGGAATAAGAATAAAATATTTTTTTATTTTGATAAACATTTTTTTAATAGCTGCCTTATAAGCTAGTTTATTCATATATTCATTAAGCAGTAAAAATATTAGAGCTATATAAAACAACATAGTTGAAATAGTAGGATAATATATACAGGAAAATTCTTTTGTTGTTTGAAAAAATTTCTCTAGAAATACACTAAGTTCGGAATTTTTTCCCAATCGCTATCTACAACCATATCAGCTAGATTTTGATTATGAGAGATAAAAAATAAAGCTAAAGGTTTTCTATAGTCATAAGCAACAAGTAGTTACTCGTATAAAGAATTTCACCTAGTTGGTACTTCTTCTGCAATTTTTCTATAAGGTAGTTGGCAATCGTGACAAGTTTTTTTATATTCTTTTTTCGTTGTATTCTATTATTTTTAAAAATAAAGTATATAGCAAATTGTATTTTACTAAGAATATCTTCAAAAAATGATATACCATTCTTTACAACTAAGTTATATATATGACACGCACATTTTATATGAAAATGATATGGAAAAGATGGAGTTAAACTATTTTTTAAAATTGTAATAGCATAATTGTTAGAAGAAGCGTTATCTAATGTAATAGTCATAATTTTATCCGTTATTCGGTAATAATCGCACAATTGATAAATATTTTCTACAATAAAAGTACCAGTGTGCCTATCATCTATATATCTATACGCTAAGATACGTTTTTGCATAGACCATTTATAATCTATCTAATGACAGGTTACCGTTAAATAATCATGACCGTTAGTACTACGGCCTATATCAGAAGCGATAGCCACTTTGCCATTAAAATGATATAATGAATAACGTAAATACTGTTGATATTCATGTGCAAATTTAAAAACATCTCTCTTAACAATTGATCTAGGAAAACCGTTAAAAGCAGGATTATGCATATCTCTAATGTAATGAATAAAACTGGGAGGTGAAGGAAATGAAAAAGGCAAACCCTCCACAACAACTAATTTTGCTATTGCTTTCCTATCTCTATGTTTATTGTAATTAGGGCCTACAATTCCCCCGTCGTGGGGTTAATTTGACCCTGTACTTGGTCCGGAACATTATGTGAACCTTGTCCCGATGGAGCGGGTATTTGCGCACCCGGTTTTGAAGCCTCGTATTGGGCATACCTAGCTGGATGCTACGTGTCTCATTAAACCCCGTCCCACCGTGACCTTTTCCAGTTTTAAATTTTAAAACATCTTTACAAATTTTACATCTAGCTACTTGATTCTCTACGCTCCTATCAAAAAATGTCCATGCATATGATTTTAATGATCGTTTTGCTGGACCTCGTCTCATACTAGGGGGAATATGAGGCATTTCAGTTGGTGCACTAGTGGGTGTGTTGTCATCTACATTAGTGGGTGTATCATCTAGATCATCGTCTAAATTAAAGTCTTTTTGAGTTTCAGAAAATAGCTCATCGTCTAAATCTAATGGTATTGTAGGAAAATATTCAGTATCAACAAAATCATCCTGTGTAGGAATAGGATTCTGTCTAGAAATAGAATGACTAGAAGTACCATTGCCCTTGTTTCCCCTACTAGAAGAAGCCTGACCCCTACCCGTAAGCATACGTTTAAATCCTTCCATTATAAATTTATAATTATACTAATAAATAATTAAAGTAAATGAAATTAAGTGCGCTAAATAAAATAAACAGACAATAATAATTTAATGAAGGAACGAATGTACCAAACGCCGACGTAACGTCAACGTGTAATCGAGAGGTTGAAAATTGAAATTTTGCTCGATGGAAGATCCTCAAGCTAGTTGCCAACTTTACTCCCAAATGAATAAATAAAATTCAATATTTAGTAAACAATGTAGACTTGTAGAGAGATAGATTGAGAGATTTAGAGAGATTGTAGGAAGATTTGTGAGAAAGATGAAGAGAAAATGAGGTATTTATAGTTGGGAAATTGGGTTAAAGTGTAAATATAATAACTTATGAGTTAAAAATAAATATTAAGGGGGTAGGGGGAGGGGGGAGGCCAAAAATGACCGTTGCACAACGGCCAAAATGTAAAATGATCGTTGGTACAACAATTATTTGTGCAAAGGGGGGATTTCGGGCGGGACCGGGACCGGGTCGGGCCTGGCAAGACTGGGGTGGGTCGGGACGAGACCATGTCCCGTCCTGGTTCGAGTCCCGATACCGCAATTTTTTTTTAAAAAAAAAGTCGGGGTCGGGGCGTGACCGGGCCGACCCGGCCCACTGGCCAGCCTTACTCGCATATGGAGTTTTGTGCGATAAAAAGGTGTCACCAAAACTTAAATGCAAGTTATATAGGGTGGTGGTTAGACCGACTATGTTGTATGGGCAGTCAAGAATTCTCACATACAAAAGATGAAAGTTGCGGTGATGAGGATGCTGAGATGGATGTGTGGGCATACAAGGAGAGATAGGATTAGAAATGATGATATCCGGGATAAAGTGGGGGTGACCTCGGTGGAGGATAAGATGCGCGGAGCGAGGTTGAGATGGTTCGGGCATGTGCAGAGGAGAGACACAGATGCCCCAATGCGAAGGTGTGAGAGGTTGTCTATGGACGGGTTCAGGAGGGGTAAAGGTAGGCCAAAGAAGTATTGGGGAGAGGTGATTAGACTGGATATGGCGCAGGTGCAACTTACCGAGGACATGGCCTTAGATAGGGGGTTGTGGAGGACACAGATTAGGGTAGAAGGGTAGTAGGTAGTCGAGCGTAGTCCTACTTCCGCCTACAAAATGATAGTTGTAGTGTTATTATTGTAGGCCCGATTAGCCCATCACACTTATATGCGTAGTATTGCTTTATAGTCCCCTGTAGTTTGATTTCTGCTGCTATGTGTTTTTTTAGTGTACTTTGTTTATCTTATTTAGCTGCGTTAGCTACTGCTTCCTTTTGTTAGAATGCGCTACCATGGCGTATTCGATTTTGTTATCAGCATGTTCATACTGCTTTAATTTCTTGTCTGAGTCTGACCGCTTCTCTTGCTTTCCTTTGCTTGTGATTATGCTTTGTCTTGAGCCGAGGGTCTCTCGAAAATAGCCGCTTTACCTACCAAGGTAGAGGTAAGGTCTGCGTACACTCTACCCTTCCCAAACCCCACGTTGTGGGGTTTCACTGGGTATGTTGTTCCATCTTGCATTTTTTGATGCTTTGATGGAATTTCAACTTACAATTATTTCCAAAAAGGCTAGTGCCTAATGAATCTCTTTTGTTTCATGTACTTTTTTGGTGGAGTAGATTATATCAGTATTATAAAGGATTGGAATAGCACAAAATAACCTGAGGTTGAGTCACTCTCACTTTTGTACATATTGTTCACACCAGCTTGGCTGTCAATGGATGATCTTTTCTATTTGCAATGAAAAAAAAAAAGAACCACGGGAAATATTAAAATAGTCAAGAACTAATAGTGTTTCCTTTGTTTAGATGTTTTCTGTATATACAAACTACAAAAATGTATTGTTTCTTTTGTTTCCTTGCTGTAACACTGCAACAGTTTCCTGCTCTTTTCTGTACCTTCTTGGTACTTTGTAATGTAACTTTTACCTTATTAAAAAAAAGAGACTGCCACAGTTTCTTGAAAGATATATAGCTTCAGAAAGTATCCTTTCAAAAAGTTAGTTTTTATGTGGCTCATTAGCTTTATTCCATGGTATTTGCACTATATCATTTGGTTAGTGGATTGGGCTATGTGGTCGTGGTACATTATCTTTGCTTGAACGTAATAGAGTCAATATAGCAGGTATGCTGGTCAGGAATTACTAACCTAATTAGCTTAGAACTTGATTTACCTTTCTTATTTTCATATGTCAGTAGGTAAATCAGATGTCAAATTCTCTCGCTATATGGCCATTTTAATCCTCTCACCTTGTGACTTGTCAGGTCTCATCTGGGTACTTTCTTTCAGACCTTGGAATGATTTGCTGGTATTATCCTTCTTTGGGTGGATTAGAGTATGTAAGTATATATTATTCTCAAGTGGAAGAAACTTCATTTAACATAGATTTATATGTACTATGTCAAATTTTAACTGTTGAATTTCAGGTTGTCCATCATTCTCTTTCAGCAATTGCTGTCGCATACTCCATGTACACTGGAGAAGGACAACTTTATACATTCATGGTACTCATATCTGAGGTGACAACACCAGAGATCAACATGAGATGGTACGTGCTAAGAGGACCTATTGGTGAAAGTGCAGCAGCATTCGTGTTGTAGCACCGTATGAACTTATGTCTCTTTATGACTTTCTTTCAGGTTTCTTGATACAGCTGGATTGAAAAGATCTAGTGCATATCTGATTAATGGCGTGGTAATATTTTTTGCATGGTTGGTAAGTGATTTCTTTCATCTCTTCATGCGGCAGATACAATGTCGTTACACATGAACGAACTTGTTGCATGGTTTGTTACATGGATGTAGGAACGGGAATTATCCCGGGTACACTCGATTTTAGCAAGTTTTGTTATATGCTGAAGAATCCGCATGATGTACCCTTAATCACGTCATACCCGTCTAACATGAATATTCAAAGCAAATGAAGAGTCCATTTAACACAAGTTACATGAATATTCAAAGCAAATAGAGGTGATTTGTGCTGAATTGAAATGCTTGCTCCTTAAAATTGATAAATGCCATGATTCCAGTGTCTTTGAGACATTTAACCATTTGATTGATTCCTGTTAGTATTTGCTAAACTGAATTCTATTACTAAATGCAGGTTGCAAGAATATTGCTGTTCATTTACATGTTTTACCATGTCTATTTGCACTACGATCAGGTGACTCTTCATTTATTGCCAACTCTCTCTCTCTCTGCTCAACAAGATGTGAACTTTTTCTTCTTAGGGAACTCGGATATCTGGAATATGTTTTACGAACATTCTGAAAATGCCCAAAGAAATTCCCATAATTATTTACCCTAGCCAAAAGCCTACTACTTTATTTGTTAACTTCATTTGACTTGATCTTAAGAATTTTATGGCCTGAATTGTAAGACTAACAATATTATATGAGAGTGAATTTAGGATTCAACACAACTTACTTCATAAAAAAAAGATTTAGGACTAACACATTCATAAGATGAGTGTCGCAGAATTGCAAATGTTAAGAAGGATGTGGGATAATACAAGATTAGACATATTCAACAGAAGATGCAAGTAACATAGATAGACGATAAATTGAGAGATCGCTTGAGATGGTCATGTCTTACGTAGACCTCCAAATGCTCCGTGCGCAGATGTTAAACCATGACAAATAAAGGTGTTAGAAGTGGACAGGGTAGACTAAAATCACATGGAAGGAAGTTGTATGTTGTTTTATAAGGCCTACAATCTCTTGGAATCCATTCAAACTTGGGTGAAAGTAGAACATAATGGAAGCAAAAGATTCATACAGGCTATGTCCATTAGTTATGGGTTCCTACAATCTCTTATAACATCATAGCTTTCACCAGAAAGTTTATTATTTTGTTCAATTAGGTATTTGAACAGACTTAATTAATGAAAAAAAAGAAACTTATTGATGCAAATTACAACGGAAAAGAATGAATTGACTTCTGCTTACATAAGAAAGAAAAAACAACTCTAATCGGGAAATGTATTTAATTTTAGTTACTTTATTTAATAGATTCCAGAAGAGACTCTGATCTTGAAATATTCTGGCACTATACTCCAGTTATATGCAGCCAGCACAAATAAAAAGTTTCCCACCTTTGTTGGAAATTTTTTCTTGTACCGCTTGAGCCTTCTTTATCCCTCCAAAAGCTACAGATTTTTTTATAACAAAGTTATTGAACTTCAAGGGTACGTGCCTCTAAAAAAACTCCATTTTGAAAAACATAAAAACACATAGCTCGAGATTCATTACTTCTTGTGCATAGAACACCAACTGTGAAAATTTCGTGTAGACTGTCAATATGCAAAAGGCTATGAAATTTAAGGGAAAATTCCTCCCAGTGAGATACGACAAGTCAAAACCCAGCTGAGAATTGTTGATACTTCCTGATTGCTCCAAAAACCAAATTATACTATTGAGACATGTATGCATCTTGTGGTCATGATAAAGTGGACTTATTGGGATCACAAGATAAATTAGACTCTCTATTTTGTTTATGTCAGAAAAACCGTGAAGCCTTTGTGATGTGGTTTCCCTACCTAAGCTCTAAGTTGCTCGGACTCGGGTGCGGGTATCCGATACGGGTACGTATATCCAAGTGTCGGATTCGGTAAAATCTAAATTTTAAGATTTGGGGGTGCATATCCAGGTATGGATACGGGGATTCGGCTAAGAAAATTCAAAATTATAAAAAATAGAGCTATAAAGATATATCGCTGCTACTGTCTACCATCCAAACTCAGAACACGACCTTGAATTCTTGGTTTCTTTGAAACACGAAGCAACAAAAATACTATAATATTGAAGGTATGCCATTTTCCTTTATCTTAAATCCGTTTTATCTTTAATATTGAGAAATCAAATCTCAATTCCCCCCCCCCCCCCCCCCCCCCCCCCAGATTTTCGATGTACTCCGGTCAAAGTATCCGAAGTTGGTTGACCGTATCCGGGACGTATCCCGCACCCGTATCCGGATGGGGACGGCACCCAAAACGGAGAGTCCGCACAACTTAGCCTAAGCTACAGAATGACGAAATGGGAGCATCATAAGCCTTGAACTCTAAACTGTGATTTAAATGTTGACCTAATGCATTAGCCTTTTTAAAAGTTAACATACCTTACCAGTGTTAGTAGAACCAACAAAAGCTTATGAATTTTAAGGACTGCGCACTGCACAGGCAAAGTGTCCAGAAATATGAATAGTTTAAAGGTTACGCTCTTAACAAAAGATATAATTAGGTCCGCATATTGTTAAATTTAGAATGCTTTCGATCCTTCAGTGCACTATTTGTTGCATTACCTCTCTTTCAAAATACATGCTTTCCTTTTTTGTTTTATTTGTTGTTTAGTTTTGAACAAAGTAAACACGGGGCTGCAGTTGCACCAACTATAAATAGTAAATTCATCATAATGCAGTTTTTATAGCACCTAAGTTTAAAAATTGTTACTCCATTATTCAACAATAATATAAAATAATATATACATATTTACAAAATGGAGATCGACCAAAAATAGCAATAGGCAGTCTAATCTTTATTAACCGAGAAAATTTTAAGTAAAGATATACATTTTAAAAAGTTGATATACTAGTAATGAGACCTATATGGATCTATAGAATTCATATGAAGGAATTAACATTAAGCTTAACCTTATAATTTTAAGATTATCCGTATCCACCGTTGAACTTTTGGCACGGTGCAAACCATTTTCTTCACATAGCTTGTATAGATTAGATAGCAGATGAGACAAACCTTTTGCTGGTATAAGTTTCTTCTTTCTGCAAAAAAGTTATTGGCTGATGAGTAATGCTGTTCTTGAAAGTGATCAATGGTTTTTATTTCTCTATTATACATGAGACATGGATCAACATGAATATCTCTGCAACAGTATACGAGGTTGGGAAATAGAAGTGGGGTTTGGAAATAGTATACGAGGTTCATTTTTGTAATATTCCTTTTCATTTCCCCTCCTTTTTCCTTTCCTTTTGCATACTTCAAGGAGTTTAGGGTAGTTACTGGATTCAGGAGTTCCAGAATTTTGCTTCATTTCCTTCCTCTGCAAATACACAATCTCTTTATCTTCTCAAATGATTTCTTTCAATTACTAACTTGTTTTGAAACATGAATAACTGCTTGCAGGTCATTCACATGCACATTTTCGGAATTCTTTTGGTTTTTGGAGTCCCGTCAGCTCTTGGTGTGATGAACCTAGTGTGGTTCGGCAAAATTATTAAGGGGTTGAAAAAGAATCTTGCAAAAAGGCTGTGACAAGATGTCAGCATGATCAGTTCTCATTTTGATGCATTTTCCCCATGAACTCCTCTATACTGTACAAATGGGTTGTAAGGTAGCTAGCTGAAAGGGGAAGAGAGAAGGGCTAAAGACGTCGGAAGAATAGACAACAGAAACCAACACATGTAACTGGCTACTGGCAAAGCATGTTCAAGAAGCTCACATATTCTATGTCTATTGTGAGAAGGAAAGTAGAACAATTCAATGAGAAACCTAATGGGAAGTGACACGAGCCCTCTATATGTGATCTGTTCAAATGACACTGTTGTTTCCATGCGATAAACATCTCAGAGCCAGTAATTCCACTTGCATGTTAGCGTTTTCATATAATTTTGTTGTTTCCTTCAACTTTAGTTTACTCATGTACGAGCCATCTTATTTAGTCCCATATTCTTATTTTGCTTTTATTCTTTGTTTGGCGTCACGTCTTGAAGGCGTGGATAGTTTTTGGAGTACTACCAGGTTTTCATTTCTTTGTAAAGATGTAAGTGTTCAAATGTGGAGAAATATGAACTTTGTATTCTCTTGCAAGTATTTAATGCTGCATCGGTCAGTGTATTTGTTTTATAGAAAATCCCTGATAGTGCTGCTAAAAGGACGTCAAAGATAAATACTGACAAATGTGCTTGATAAATGAAATACACTCTGATGGAGATGATTGCAGTCAAATGTGTTTTAGCTTAGATAATAAGAATATCCATATCCCTACTTCTATGGTTATTGTTATGGTAAAGAAGAATGTGCAAGATTTACTTTTCTGAAAGCAGAGTGTTGAAATGTTCCCAAAAGCTTTCATTGAAAAAGATAGAAAGAGGGAAAGGAAAAATGAAACTGCAAATTTCCCCTTTTCTGGTGTGCCATGTTAAATGAAGAAGGAACGTGCATCTTTCTTTAGGCACACAAATTTTCTTTCCGAAACAAGTGCAAGTCCCTTTCCCTATGGAAAACAAAAGATTGAAGTGCAAAATTTCTTAGTTATGCAAATGCAAAAATTAAGTTTGTGAATTTGAAATACACGGGGCTAAATTGTTCCATCCAAACGAGCCCTATTGAATTTGCAAGACTAGAGAGGTACAAGAATTTGCGCCAATTTAGATAACATTTTCTCGGGGAAAACAGATTCCTTAAACAACAACAACATACTCAGTGTAATCCACAAGGTGAGGTCTGGAGAATGTAGGATCTACGTTGACCTTACTCCACCTTTATGAGAAAATAAATTCCTTAAAAATAAAAAAATGATCTCCCTAATGAGAGTAGAGAAAACAAGTTCCATAAGTGACATTCCAAGCTCATTATCTCCTCCAACACTCTTAAAACCCCCACCTTGACTCTCCACCCCAACAGTATTTTCCTAGATCACATATAAATGCTTTTGAGACAACATTTTTTTTGCTTACGTACCGAACACCAGAAAATAAGTAAGAAACAACTTATTTTTCAAGAAAATATTTTTCAGGAAGACATTTTTCATGGAAAATATTTTACTACATACCAAACACACCCAGGGGCAGATCTAGGAGGGTGCCAGGGTACTCTGTATATATAAGGTAATTTTCTTATCTTTTATGTATATATATAGATTTGAACACCCTAAACACAAGCTTAGAAGTTGGCTCCGTGGTTTAGGGGTTCAAAATTTACCTTAAGGTTCCAAGTTCAAATCCTAAATATTATATTTTTATTTTTCAAACCCCCTTAATAAAAATCATGAATTCACCACTGAACACACCCTTAAATGCAATAGAGGTAGCTAAAATCTGCCGAATCTTTTCATGCTCGAATAATATTATAATTTGCAGATTAACACAAAAAAGGTTGTTATGGATGGTATAAAATAGCATCAGCAGTAATAAAGAGACAAAAATCTAATGTATTTTATAATAGACACGCTCTATCTAGTTAGACAAAAACAAGTGCAGGCAGTTACATACCTTATACTTTGATTCTCCAATTTCAAGTAGTTCATGTCATTTTCCAATATCCCAAGTTTACGATAAAAAGCGCAGCCACCTTTTTTATTTAACAAATATTAGCAAGTACAATTCATGGGCTGTATAAACCATATTCTTGAGGGTGACTAACTCATTATTTAAACCAAATTAGTATAAAGCAGTCAAATCACTGGCATTTTTCTACAAACAGAAAAGGATGTGTTGCTTTCCCTTTGATTTGATTCTTTTTCTCTTTTTTCATTTTCTAAAATATATTTGAAAAGAAAAAGAGATGATGACAAGATGGCGTAGTTTAAGGAATTTAGCGTCATGTCCACATCAGATTAAACTTGCAGCATTATGATCTGTCTCGAGACCCCTGCCATTGTACTTTGATTATCCATCGCGTCTTTCTTTTAAGTTAAAAGTAAAACCAGCCAGGCAGGTACAAATAACGGGTGTAGTGAGATAAATAAGATTATTTTTCTTTAATTAAAATTTTCAGAATTAAATTTTGATAATGAAATAATATACACAAGAAGTTTCTTTTTAATGAATCATACAAAATACAAATTTAATTACATAATGATTACACATTTAAAAAAAAACCTACTTGGCTTCTTCTTAGAGTTAGTGGCACGGTGGCCACTATCTCTATTGATGATCATTTGTGAATCATGCATCTACTTTTTCTTCATAATAGGAGTATATGTTTTGTTTTTTCCTTCTTTGTTTAGTCCTTAGATTTTGATGCATACCTCTTGTTAAACAGTTAAGGTCGTTTTTGCATTTAACTTATACCATGATTTTGCCATCATCGTACAGGAAGAATCCGGTTAATAGAGACTTGTATATATCTGTAGAGGACATTAATTTCACTTCAATTTACATTAGTTTGGGAAAGATTTAGTTATTTTTTCTAAAGTTTGATTTGGTAGTAGGTTCTTCCAAAACTTAATTTGGTATTTTTAAATTATGATTTAGTAGTAGTAGCTTTGGCTTGTGATATGATGTATACGAAGATCATAGGATCGATATATAAATCTTGGAATAGTTCATATGTCATTATTTGCTTTTACATTGATGATTAGTTAATGTTTTGCTCTAATAATGTGCATGTTATTAAAGAGACTAAGATTAAGCTTTGCAGCCTTCTAATTGCCATGAAATTAGATATCTTGGTGAAAAGAATTTCATTTTAGAATGAAGATTACCAAAAAATATGATAGTAAAGCAATTTCATTGATGTTAGAGTTCACTCATTTCTTATTAAAAATAAGGGGAAAAGTGCAAATATACCCCTCAACTTTGCGATTTAGAGTAGATATACCCCTTGTTAAAAAAGTGGTGTATATATATCTCTGCAGTTATAAAATGGTGCAAATAAACCCATGTTGTTAACAAATGGTGCAAATATACCCTTTTCGATGATGGATTTTTTTAAAAAAAATATATAAATAATTTTTAAATTTTGAAAAAAAGTCACGTGACTTTAAAAAAAGTCTACCCATTTTTTTAATAGATATATTTTTAAGGCCACATGGTGATTTTTTTTCTCGTGTGCCGGGTCTGGTTCATTTTAAAAAATATCTTCGTGACTTTAAAAAAATAAGTGCACCAATTTTTTTAAGGGAACCAGACCCGACCCATTAGAAAAAAAAAATACCATATTGGCTTTAGAAAAATGTCTGCTCGAAAAAATTGGAGACTTTTTTTTAAAGCCATGTGACATTTTTAATTAAAAAATAAGCTAAATGATTTTTACAAAAGAATCCGTCAACAAAAAGGGTATATTTGCATAATTTTGTAACGACAAGGGTATATATACACTATTTTTTTAACAAATGGTATATGTGCTCTAAATCGCGGGTATATTTGCATATTTCCCCTAAAAATAATAATATAATGATAGGTTAAAATAAATATGTCACGAACTATGGCTAAGCCTAAGACCCATGAGCGTCACCCGACAAGCCTAACCCTGCCGAGCGAACCTATAATCCTCTCGTATCGTGACAAACATATGTAAACAGTGGTCCAACCCTCATGTAAATTAATCTCTGTCAGATGCGCCGCTTCTCGTGTCATCATCTAATTATATGGATTAGCAAAACGATTAGTTCATAGTAGCATTAATTTTTGTGTGCACTGCTCGTGCCAACCACTCATCCTGTCATCTATCTCATTTACTTGCACAAGGCAACCTCTAAACTCAAACATATGACACCCTCTTTGCTTTACTAATAACAACATAATGACAGTTAATAGCCCTTAATTATAATGATAATAACTAATAAGTATATGTTAATATATATACATAATTGATAGAAATAACAGCATGCCTAGCAATTTTTCAATTGATTGGTACGTACGGAATCTATCTATTCAGGTAATGCCGCCTATTATGCCTTTCTAGAATGAGTATAAGCCATGCAAACTCACTTTCACTGCTGCAAACATCTCAAGAGAAAAAACAAAGTTGTCATCATATTGCACTTAAAATAATCGTGCAATAAGATTCCTCTGTACACTTTCTTATTTCCTTCCTATACAAATAAGTAAATAAATTGAAATACCAATTAACCAAAAAACAACAAAGAAAAGGAGAACTTAATTAATCATTCTTCACCATGCAACATCTGTAAGCACAGAAAGCCCAAGTAAAAGTTCAACAAACCCTAATTCCCACCATTAACACTAGAAATTGCTATAAATACCAGCTTCCCTTTGCCTTATTTCATGTGAAAAATTTAAACATTAAGGAAAATGACATCATTTGTCAGCCTCTCAACTTGCCTTTTCATCTCCTTCTTTCTTTCTAGTGCATTGTTTCATTGCAACCAATGCTATGCAAAAGAAAAAAGACCTCCTTCCTTGGTGTTAAGTTTAACTCGCACGAAAACCAGCCTTTCGATACCAAAATCTAAGTATAATTTAGTGGAAAAAACCTCAGAAACATTGGACATAAGGGAGCCATTGAGAGAAGTGCGAGATGGTTATTTGATTTCTTTGAATATAGGGACACCCCCACAAATAATCGAAGTGTATATGGACACAGGGAGTGACCTTACTTGGGTACCTTGTGGGAACCTATCATTTGATTGTATAGATTGTGATGACTATAAGCTAATGTCAAGCTTTTCTCCTTCATTTTCATCTTCTTCCTATAGGGATTTCTGTGCTAGTCCCTCTTGTATTAATATCCATAGCTCTGATAACCCTTTCGATCAATGCATTATAGCTGGATGCTCATTGAGTAGCCAACTTAAGGGAACTTGCTCAAGGCCATGTCCTTCTTTTGCTTACACATATGGTGAAGGTATCGTATCGGGAATCCTAACTAGGGATACCCTGAGAGTCCATGGGGTCAGTTCAAACCCTAATTCTATTAGGGAAGTCCCAAAGTTTGCCTTTGGATGTGTTGGAACAACTTATAGAGAGCCTATTGGGATTGTAGGGTTTGGGAAAGGTCCACTTTCTTTTCCTTCTCAATTAGGGTTCCTTCAAAAGGGTTTTTCACATTGCTTCTTGCCTTTCAAGTTTGCAAATAACCCTAATATAACTAGCCCTCTAGTTGTAGGGGACCAGGCCATTTCTTCTAAAGAAAATTTCCAATTTACTCCTATGTTGAAAAACCCTATGTACCCTAATTTCTATTACATTGGCCTAGAGGCTATAACTGTGGGGAATGGTGCCACTACACAAGTGCCCTTAACCTTGAGAGAGTTTGATTCTTTAGGCAATGGAGGAATGTTGATTGATTCCGGAACCACTTATACTCACCTACCTGAGCCATTCTACTCAAATCTTCTCACCACCCTTCGATCATCCATAGATTACCCGCGTGCTGAGGATATCGAGGCACGGACAGGGTTTGATCTATGTTATAGGCTCCCATGCCCTAATAACAACATTAATAGTCTAGTTACCGACGATTTCCCTTCAATTACATTCCATTTCTTGAACAATGTGAGCCTTGTTTCGTCCAATGGGAATAACTTCTATGCCATGGGTGCACCAAGAAACTCAACAGTGGTGAAATGCTTGTTGTTCCAAAGCATGGAAGATTACGAAGAGGGGCCAGCTGGGATTTTTGGAAATTTCCAACAGCAAAATGTGGAAGTTGTGTATGACTTGGAGAAGGAAAGGATTGGGTTTCAAACTACTGATTGTGCCTCAGCTGCAGCTTTTCAAGGGCTTCACAAGACATAGCTTTTTAAATTAATATTAATGGAAGCAATCGGATTCTGCTAGCTGCATTTGTGTCCAATAAAAAGACTATATATGGACCTCAGTTTGGAGTTGTGATTTTGAACTTGGTTGTTCTTTTGTTTTATGATGCATTTGTGTATTGATGAAGAAAGTTTCTAATTTTTAAAACGCACAAGCAAAGATGAATTTCGTTCGATCAGTCCGAAGGATTGAGCTGGACGCATTCTAGTTGCTGGGAAATAAAGAATCATCTGCAATACCTCCAACAATATGACATATTATCCTCTCTTTTGTTATTTTTCCTTTTCTTGTTTCTTTTTTTTAAAAAAAAAACAAATAAATAGAAAACAGTACCGCATGCATATGCATTACATAATAAGGACTACTGATAAATAAAAACATGATTTACTTTTTATGCGGTTGAGGAACAGATTGTTAAGATTTATTGATATTCTTGTATTACTAGAGTCTAGAAATAGGGGATGAAAATCCTACAATCTCATTACTGTAATATGGGCTAATTAAATAAGTTCTCGCTACTATGTATAGCTCATGTAATACACAAAAATATCGTTTCAGCTTTGAATGGTGACGCTGATCTCTTGGTCTTTCACTGGGGAGCTAGAGATATAGAAGAGTAATTGAAAGTGAGCCCAGTGCAATTTTTCTTATCATGTTAAAATTGGAACTTTCTTTGGGTCGATTTTGAGATCTTATACTATACTGTTTGGTATTAGTCTTTGATTAGTTCAGTTTCTTTGGCATAGTTGACATTTTGTTACCACTTCGGTTAATTAGTTCCTATAGAGATGAGAAGATATATGAAGATTCATCGTGGAATGAGCTTAAATGAAAAGGTTGGGATTTTCATATAGCCGGCCTAATTTGTTTGGAACTGAGGCGTAGTTGTAGGTGTCGTAGAGATGAAATTATATCCCACTTAAAGTGATTGTTCTTGTATATATATAATTAGAAAGCCTGACATGATCTAAAACAAGTATTGCTTGTCTATTCTAGAATTCAGATTGATTGGCTCAACTATATGCATATAGCTGCAGATTGCTGACTGATAGTCACTCCAATACAACAACTATTACACTTCAATCTCAAACTACTGATGGCCCCAATTAATACTAAATAGTGATATGAAGCATATATTGTTTATAATAGCATGTCATAGAATCTCATCATTACATTAGGACCCATAGAAAAGAGTCGATCACATTGAAGAATTTTTCATGAAATATCTGTACAATGATGGACAAATTGCACAACAAACTCTTAACAATCAGCACAAACGCATTAAACAAAAACAACATTGAGTCGAGAAGCACCAGTAAAGATTTAAGAGCAACAAGAAGCAGTAGCCGGTGTTTGAGCAGGCCTATCCATAAGAACCATCCCAGATGGATTTTGTGCTGGCTGAAGCCGAGGCAGTCTCTTCGCTGCAAATGAATACACAGTTTGAAAATATTAAGGTTGATAAAAATGCTAGTTGGCCAGTTATATGCAGTAATTAGTCGAATAAAATCCAACTTGGACTCTATTGCAGATAAATTTAATAGGTAAGATCAACCACCACAACATTTGGAACTTCCGAGGGAACCAGTTATCCAATATCAGACGAAATGTTTATTCAGATTGATAGAATTTAAGAGCGATTTCCCAATCAAACGTGTCTATACATGTATCCAAAAGCCTGAGAAGCAATAATTTCAAAGGCATCCCTGTCATGTCTATGATCCAACAACACATTTTAAAACCATAATCTGGTGACTTTCTCATTAAAAACAATCTTCCATGACTAGTTTAATAATTTCTTGTTCCTTTACTGTATTAGGACGTATCAAAATAATTACTCAATTTTGTTCCCAGTAACGACATGTCAAACAAAATGCATATTAGTGCGTCTACGACAGTGATATGCATAACCAATAAGAGCAGAAACATGACTTCATATGCAAAAGACCGAGCACAAAAGCAGCTGGCAGCCCATAACACAACAAAATGAATGCAAATATTTACCTATTTCAGAGAAAACGTCATTAACATTGGATGCAGTTTTTGCAGATGTTTCCATGAAGAAAAGACCATTCTCCTGCGCATATGTTTCTGCTTCCTGAAAAAGCAATTGTAACATATCAGTAATGATGTATCTCATTGAAAAAGCTGTTATTCAGAATACCAGTTGTCATAATGTTAATTGAGTAGAAACTTTGAGATCTCGTGGATGTATATTTAAGTAGTTGAATAGATAACACCAAATCTCGTAGACACAAATATATATTTGTAAAATGGGTCACAGGCATTAAGAATCGACATTTACTAACCAACTGAATCTTAGACCATGATGTTAACTTTAACTATCCAACCCAGTTTATAAGAAAAATTCCAGTGACTAAATTATATTTTCTTCTACATATACATCTAAAACACAAGTTTAACAAACTCACTGGTTTTCTGTCCTGTACAAAGACTTCACACATAGCTAGGTTAGAGGAATTGCATATGAGTTTAGCCCTGAAGGGAATGGCCTAACAGTCAAAAGTTGGATTACAATCTCGGAAACCAACGTTCAGATCCCAGTAAAGAACACTATGTGAGTTCTTCCCATCTACGTAAACTTTAGTTGGTATATTTACCCGATGCCTATACTGGTGGAAAGTATACATACTCAATTAATTAGTCAAGGTCCGCAATTCTCCGCAGACTACCATTATCAACAACATCCACCTCAATCCCAATCTAGTTGGGTTGACTATTTTAATCCTCATTATACAGATCGTTCCATTTGAACCCATTTCATTACAATAATCAATAATATAGGTTCTCTAACAGTATTTCTACTGACATACAAATCTCACCATTGTTATCAGAATTCAATAGAAAAAGAAACTTACGTGAGTGTATGTTGTGGACAAGCCCAACAATAGGGAATGAAGTGAGCTAACTAGTTTGGCATTATAGGAAAACCAGAGCAAGGAAAGTCGAAACCCAACCACCCCAAGGTCCTCTTTCCGCCACAAAGACGAAATGGTACAAAACCATAACTTACATTTCTACGCAATAATGTGTATCCAAAACCATCATTTGTCATGATACAAATTAAGGATATCACAAATACAGATCTTCAGCATTAAATATGGAAACCTACAACTGAAGCAAAATCAAGCTAGAATAATGAGCAGGCAGAAATATTTCAGTTAAGAATCTGGAACAACGCCAAACGACAATAAAAGAAATTAAACAAGAGGAATAATTCTAATAAAATTACAATATTAAACACATAATGCAGAATTGGACGAGAGGCGGAATCTTTAAGCTTAACTCTAACAAACCCCTGGATTTTTCAAAAAGATCCCACATGAAAATATCAATGCATGTTTATATTATGATCTGTGAGCCTAGATATACCCACTTTCACCTTATTTTTCTTTTTTGATAACTAAGAAATCTCTGGCAGTTAACAGTCACACGGTTTCAAACTCAGTGGATAATGGATCCGCCCCTCTACTTTTCTCCAATTGAATACCAGGTTTTTGTCTGCGGTATGGTTCGAATCCGCGACATGCGCCTAACCCACTCATCATGTGTTGTGCTCTTACCTCTACGCATAATTAAAATTCTTATCCAAGCACTTAGGCATAATTAGCACACTTAAACTGCATCTGTATCTGGTATCCAAGCCGACTGGACAGATGAGAACTATGTCAAGCTCACAGTGGAATGAGTGCTCAGAACATAATAACTTGTGTATATCATTTCACACAACTTCAAGTGCCATAAAAGTTCACGTCTAACAGAAGTCAGGGTAACTCGGGGCAAGAAACACCCGAAGAGAGAAAGACATATTGAACTGGACTCTACATCACCCAATTCATAATTGATTGGACAGTTGTCAAAATCAGCAGCCATCCAGGAGAAAGGGACCCAAGAAAGATCAGGTCCCCAATTAGTAGGCCTGAGTGAGGGGATACATGAACATCTATGGATGGCTCTATTTGCTTCGGATCATTGCTATACATGACATCTCTGCCACTACAATGATAAAGCACGAAGAACCTAAGCTATTATAGCCTTAAAGAAACGAAGTATGAAATGTAATTTAGTTGTTATCCACACTATGTGTGTCAAATGAGCGTGTCAAATGAGGATATCAATGTTTTATTCTCGAAAATAAAGTTACTCTATACCGCTTTAAAACAAAAAATTAATTAATCCTGGAAAATAAAAAGGCACTATTTTTGGGATATATTACACTTCTACCTTAAAAACTGATTGAAATCAATTAAAATATTAATATTTGGTCCTCGTTCTTTATTCTGAGGTGCAGTTAAAGATTGCACATCAATCTTTTTTCATCAACTCTAACTGACAGAATTAGTTGGGGGCTCAGGACCCAATTTGTTTTTCTTCAAAAAGTAACCAAAATAGAAAAAGGAAGTGGGGAAAGGAAAAAAAGGAATACAAAATAGCAGACCCACAATGAAGCTTTAAGCACCTAAGTCCTGTTAATTTCAATGACCGGTTTACTATTCAGTAACATCTAACACGAGGAGGAGAAAATAGCATGGCTGGAAACCTCAACCCCTTAGGGTACTATATTCAACTGGTCATCTCGGCTTGTAGTTGAAGCTATCACTCACCCAACTCTTAGATACTTGGGTGGGTTACAACATCATATGCCTAAACTGACACCCATAGCTCTGAGCCTCTGACTAAGCTTTTTGTGGTGTAACTATCTATAGTATGGAAAGCTGTGATTAGTTAGAGGTATAAAATATACTAACCTCAGCAGCCACTTTTCTTTCATCCAACAAATCTGCCTTATTTCCGGCAAGTGCCATCACCAAATTTGGATTACCTGGAGCCAGCATGAGATAGAAAAAAAGTAACTACATGTGAAAAGGAACCATTGTTTAGTTCCTTTGATCTGGCCAAGCATCACTGTGTGGCAACGTTCAAGTTCGGACTCACCCATGGGTGAAGTACTAATTCCAATCCATCCCCTCATATTACCCACCAATTGAGAGCCAAAAGTTAAGAGTTCTTCAGCATCTTTTGGCCATCAATTTTTATCGTAATTCTAAGCAGGTAAAACCCTCCCTAATCATATATTGCCTATTTCTTATATTAATTGAAGTGAGGAACATTTAGATACAGCCTCACAGAATGAAGACAGACAATGATGGAACTTAAGATGTCAAAGGTACCTTGTGCTTGAAGCTCCTGAACCCACTTTTTTGCTCTATCGAATGATGCCTATAAGTGCCGAATTGAGAAACTCAGTTCACAAAAACATGCTAGCACATATACAGATACTGGAGGCAATATAGAATGACTTATAAGGATTTGATAGAATCTGGTAAGAAAATTACTTGATTTGTTATATCATAAACAATTATAGCAGCTGCAGCTCCTCTGTAATACATTGGAGCTAGACTGTGGTATCTCTCTTGGCCTGCTGTATCCCATATTTCAAATTTTACAGTTGCATCATTTACTGCTACTGTTTGGGAGAAAAATGCAGCACCTATAGTTGATTCCTACATATAGCATAGGCAAGTTAAGTCAAGTCTCAAGGTCCCGATGAAAAATGTAAGTTCAGAAACCATTCAGCTTCACATAATGGTAAACTAATCACCTACCTGAAATTCAATAAATTGTCCTTTAACAAAACGCAAAACTAGACTAGATTTTCCAGCTCCAACATCTCCAAGGAGAACCTAAAGCCAAACAATACTTCGTTAGCTTATCAGTATCAGGTTCAACAGCATCAAGTTCATAAACTTACAGTTTAGAAAAAAATACATCATTAGATTAACCTTTATTTTTTAATCAGGAACTACATCATTAGAATAACTGAAACAATTCTCCTAGTGTAAAGTGTATTTATTGAAACAGAATACTAAACATTAAAAGATGGAAGCAATAAAGGGGGAAAGGAGCACAGAAAAATAGAAATTCAAGATTGGAAGTACTAATTATTGAACGCATATTATCGATTAACATGAATAATTAAGTATGTAGCTGAAGAAATAAAAAAGGAACTCCAATTCATGGCAAAAATAAGTGTAATATATTCAAACAAGCAACAATTTTGTACAACCACAAATTGCATCAACATAAAAATATATGTATAGTAAAGCAACCAGAGAAAAAAAACATAACCAATTTTACCTTGACTAGCATCAGCAAATAATAACCAAGTGAAAGATCAAAATTAGCATATTAGAATACAAACTAATTTTAACCATAACCAATTTTACTTTGACAACATAGTATCAGCAAATAACAAACAAGTGAAAGATCAAATTTAGCATATTAGAGTACAAAAATAAATAAAATTACTGAAAATTATCAAAAAGGCAAAATTTTGAGAAATAAAAAAGGCATATCTAAGCAATAAATCAATAAAATTTTGAACTTTTCGTGATCAAACCCAAAACCAAAAAATTATATAGGTCATGAGTCAAGATTGTGAAGAATTAAAAAAGACCCAGATCACAGATTGCAAAAAAGAAAGAATCTTGATTCAACCCATAAGTAGAATTGATTAGAGGCACACCAATTTGGCGTTCATATTCTTGTTTCCACTTGTTGCCATAGCTGCGATTGATTGAAATTTGATTAGAATTTTAGACTTAACAAAGAAGGAAGAGGCGTTGACGTGCAAAAAAAGACACTCAAACCAAAGATTCCTGCTTTCTATTTTTGTAAGTATTGAATTTTCTATAATTAATTAATGAAGAAAATAATGCAAATTGTGCCAGTTATTTTCCGCCGTCCACCTCCCTCTTTTATCATCTCCTACTACGTGATAGTATTAAGCGGCTATGTTCTGTTACCTAATTCGCCGTAATGACTTAATCACTTTATTGGTATAGTAAATGAAGAGAAATTCGTTCGGGTGCCTACTATTTAACCTCAACTTTAATTTGGTCCTAATGTTTGATTATGTTGTATTCTTCAACGTTTCGGTTTCACATTGAACTGACATTCCAATATCAGTTTTGGTGGAAAGCTTTCTGCTTTCTTTTTGTTTGAACTTTATTCGCATGATCAAATTTATTTTAAGACTTTGCGTTGGATAAGTCAGATATTTAACTGTCAAATAAAAATGAATAAAATTTATAAAAGACAACTGCTAAAAAAAAGCTATGAATTACACTAATCTGAGATTCAAATGAGATTTCGTTTGATATAATCCTTGATCATATGAAACTTGAAATATGGGGTGCAATTAAAATTACATACTTGAGGGAGTTGCATGTAATTTGTCCAATTTCCTTCCCAGGGCCCTTTTTTTTTTTTTTTTTTTTTTTTTTTTGGACTTTGGAGTAAGGGTGGCCAACGGGGCAGGTCCCGTCGGGATGGGACCCGACATGAATGAGGGAGGGGGGCCGGTCCTCCGGCGGGATTGGCGGGATCCGTCGATGTCCCGTTCCCGGTCCCGACGGAAAAGGGATCGGTTTTATCAGGTCGGGTCGGTTACGAGATTTTCCGATTTTTTTTCCACTTAATTTAAAAAAATAACATGTATAAACAACTCATTAATTGAACAATATAGTGTAATAAAAACATCTCAAGGTGATTTTTGTGCCTCTTATATTATTTAATAGAGATATGATTTTTTTGTAATGCAATTTCAAAATTGCAACTTTGTGGTATTGAAAGTTGCAAATAACATAGTAAAATTACATATTAAAAAACACATTTTCTAGTTTCTTCACAATGTCTTGTGGTTCTTCGGTTGGAATTGAAATTTGTTGGTCAAATTGCTCGACGTCGCTTTCACCTCCGTCGGATAAGATTTCGTTGTAGTTTTCGTCGTCTTGTTCGTTGATCTCCGGTTGACTGCACCTTCTACGCTCCGCTCATATCCAATCTCTGAATAATAGTGCAATCTCCAAGTTGTCTCCCGCTAATGAGTGGTTGTGTTCTCCTATTTGAAATCTTCCGGCAGAAAAAAGCGCTTTTAGACGAATGTTCAACACATCTCGGGCCATCTTTGACAGTGTCGGAAATGTCTTCTCATTCTCCCTCCGGTATTTCACCAAGTCTTCACGTCCTTCTTCATTGAGAATTGCTTGGTACGGTACAACACCTTGTAAAACAAAAACATCAAACTCGCTAACTTGATTGGTAGTGGTACCACTATACATTCTATTTCTAAGGCTTTAAATACTTGCAGCAGAAACATCATGTCTTTTTTGAGGTTGTATTGAAGAAGAGAAGGAGAAGGAGAAGGAGGAGGTATGGAAGAAGAAGAAGGAGGAGGAGGAGGTATGGAAGAAGAAGAAAAAGAAGGAGGAGGAGGAGGGGGTATGGAAGAAGAAGAAGGAGGTATGGAAGCCGGTTGGTTGCTAGCACTTTCTTGTTGGTAATATCTATATATTTTTTTTACATTCATCGTGTATGCTAGATAAAACTTCTTCTTTAGTTGGTTCCTTAGGTGGTTGGTTATTTGGATTTTTTTGAGTTGGAGGTGGAAGTACAGCTATGCAATCATAAATAGTTTCAATAAGTGTTTTACAACCGTCTATTTTAATACGAAAATTCTAGAATAATGGAGGAGGTGATGAGTGGAACCATGGACCAATCCAAGACCATATAAGTCGGATTTAATACATCACCAATAAAATATTTTTTAAATTTGATAATTTTTTTTTAATAGGTGCCTTATAAGATGGTTTTTTCATACATTCACTAAGTAATAAAAATATTAAAGCTATATAAAATAACAAGAAATAGTAGGAGAATAAATACCGAAAAATTCTTTTGTTGCTTGAAAAAATTTCTCTAAAAATACAATAAGTTCTGAAATTTTTTCTCAATCGTTATCTACAACCATATCAGTTGGATTTCGATTATGGGCGTTAAAAATAAAGTTATAGGTCTTCTATAATCATAAGCAACAAGTAGTTGTTCGTATAAAGAATTCCACCTAGTCGCTACTTCTTCGAGAATTTTTCTATAAGGTAGTCCACGATCGTGACAAGTTTTTTTATATTCTTTTTTTCGTTGTATTTTATTACTTCTAAAAATAAAGTTTATAGCAAATTGTATTTTATTAAGAATATCTTCAAAAAGTGGTAGACCATGCTTTACAACTAAGTTATAAATATGACACACGCATTTTATATGAAAATGATTAGGAAGAGATGGAGTTAAAAGATCTTTTAAAAGTCTAATAGCATAATTATTAGAAGAAGCGTTATCTTATGTAATAGTCATAATTTTATCAGTTATTCCATAATAATCGCAAACTTGATGAATATTTTTTGAAATAAAAGTTCCAATGTACCTATCATCAATGTATCTATATGCTAAAATACATTTTTGCATAAACCATTTATAATCTATCCAATGACATGTTACAGTTAAATAATCATGGTCGTTAGTACTACGGCCTATATCAGACGTGATAGATACTTTGCCAGAAAAATGATATAATGAATAACGTAAATACTGTTGATATTCATGTGCAAATTTAAAAACATCTCTCCTAACAGTTGATTTACGAAAACCATTAAAAATAGAATTATACATATCTCTAATGTAATGAATAAAACCAGGAGAGGAAGGAAATGAAAAAGGCAAACCTTCCACCGCAACTAATTTTGCTATTGCTTCCCTATCTATATGTTTATCGTATTTATGGCCTATAATTTCTCCGTCATCGGGTTAATTTTGACATTGTACTTGATCCGGGACAGTATGTGAACCTTGTCCCAACTGAGAGCGCATTGGTGCACCCAACTTTGTAGCCTCGTATTCATCCCACCTAACTTTGTGAAAGTTTTGTACATGTCTTAATAAACCTCCCGTCCCACCCTAACATTTTCCCATTTTAAATTTGTAAACATTTTTACAAATTTGACATCTAACTACTTGATTCTCTTGGTCCCTATCAAAAGAAATCCATGCATCTGATTTTAATTTTCGTTGTGTTGGGCCTCATCTCATACTAGGGGGAATATGAGGCATTTCAGTTTCAGTTTGAGGTGCACTAGTAGGTGTGTCATATAGATTATCTTCTAAATTAAAGTCTGGTTGAGTTGCAGAAAATATCTCATTGTCTAATGGTATATCATTAAAATTTTATGTTTCATCTATATGTGTGTAATCAATCAAATCATCTTGTCTAGAAATAGGATGACTAGAAGAAATACCCATGCCCTTGTTACCCCTACTAGAAGAAGCACTCTTACTCTTACCCTTAAACATTCCTCTTATTCCTTCCATTTTGATTATGCTAATAAATAATTAAAGATAATAAAATTAAGTGCGCTAATTAAAATAAAGTAACAACAATAATAATTAAGGAAGGAACGAAGGTACCAAACGATGTTGAAAATTGAAATTTTGCTTGATAGATGATTCTCAAGCTAGTTGTCAACTTCACTCCCAATTTTTCAACTTTGATATAGTTATACAAATGAACAAATAAAATTTAATATTTAGTAGACAATATAAACTTGTAGAGAGATAGATTGAGAGAATTAGAGAGATTGTATGAAGATTTGTGAGACAGATAAAGAAAAAATGAGGTATTTATATTTGGAAAATTAGGTTAAAATATAAATATATTAACTTAGGAGTTAAAAATAAATATTAAAAGGGTTGGAGGAGGCCAAAAATAACCGTTGCACAACGGCCAAAATATAAAATGGTCCTTGTGCAACGGTTATTTTTTGCAAAGGGGAGGGGATCGGGTGGGACTGGGCGGGACCGGCAAGATCAGGCCTAGGTCGGGACGAGTCCAGGCTCCGTCCCGAGTTCGAGTCTCGTCCCCCTCCCTCCTTTTTCGCGGGATCGGGGTGGGGTCGGGCCGACCCAGCCCACTGGCCACCCTTAGTTTGGAGTAATAAGACGCCATCCCTTACCTACTAGTTTGACTTCTGTGGAACCTTCCCAGCTTAAAAAATATTCAAGCAGCAAGTATGAGAGAAGTAACAAAAACGTTGTAACAAAAACAATCAATAATATGTCCAACAAAGCATCTCGAATTAAATTTGAACTGCAAAAAAAAAAGTAAAGGAGTTGCAGGTGTTTTGCACTTCAGCATCTAAAGAATTGTTTTAACATCTGAACATGTGTACCCCCCCCCCCCCCCCCCCCCCCCCCCCAAATAACTTTAACTTTGTTACACTAAAATTACAGAAAATATTTTAGTGATGAGGTATGATCTGATACTATACAAAGATAGCGAAAAAGCAAAAGTTGTGTCATATATCTCCAGTAACAAAGGGGTCGGCTGCTAAGTCACTCGAATAAGTAATACAACCATGACAAAGACTAAAGTCATAACAAAGATCAAAAGCCACTGGAAGCATGTAGTCTTGAAACTCCGAGAATAGACGTCCATAGCTCTGGAAGTTGCATGCCCTGTACTTGCCAGGCTATGCTCAACTGCATTCTCAGTTGAATCAAGTATCTGCACATTATATGCATGGCCAGTATACACAAAGTGACCAAGTAAAACCAAAGACTAAAGAAAAAATATCGCAACTGGAAAAAATAAATCAGAATAGACTGAATCCAAACAATTTGAATGCTAAAGTTTTTATTTCTTTTTCACACGGAACTAGTAAAGAATCCTCAAAGATGTGGTAATGCCAGAGTTAGACTAGTAAAATATTGTTGTGTCAGAAAAGATTGTATGAGCTAGCAATGGTCTCAATTGCCTCCTACAGGCAAATAGTATAAATGATATGGCCACAGCAAATCTCGAAGCAAAAATTGTTAAAGAGTTCCTGACAATTTAAGCAAAACATTAGGAGTAGGAAAGCCTTAAATTGAACAGAGGTGAATAACTTACTTTCTCCGTATTTTTGATAGATTGATTCATCATGAGACTACTCTCTTTGAGCTGCCGCGCCAAAACAACCATTTCATCGGTCAAGTCCTCCTGAAGTTTCCTGCAACAGATGAGACCATCTGAGAATTGATCGAGCAGACTCCACCCAACTACCCTCACCTCTCCCAGGAAAAGAAAAGCTGCACATATAAGTGATTAATTTCTCTTGTTACTTCTCTCCTACAACAGAAAAAGGCTAGACACACATACATAGTAGCAAAATGCAGGTTTCACAATTGCAGATGAAGAGGTACTAGTTTAAACTATAGTTAAGACGAAAACCTAGTCTTAACATAAAACTGACCAGTTCACATGGACATATGCTTTCTCTACATCTAATTTACAAGTAAGAACGCATACCTGCTTACCCTTGTTTCATTTCCTCAATCCAACTTCTCATTAACAACTAATTTGCATCAATTATCGTCCTCCATTAACAAAAGCATTTTAAGAAATTGATTAGTTTAGTAAATGCTAACTTCAACCTTCAGCTAGCGTTGTTAGCAAGTTATCCCATACAACATAGAAAACTTACGCATTTATAATCTTTCAACTTAATGGGTCCTTTATTTTTCGCATTAACTCTATGAAAGAAACAATAAAGATCCTTCCAATGATGTTGATCAAACCAATTTTCACAGTGGCCCCCCCACCTTTAACAAAAGGCAATTGTCAAATGACCAGCGTGAAGACTCCAATTATAATTTAAGCAAAAAGTATTGGAGATTGATGGGCTTTACATTACATTGATCATTCATTATTTTGACGTACACGTGTCAAACGGAGCGTGCCAGGAGTGTGGGTATTTCTTGTGAATTCTTCAAAATACACTAAAAATTAGCAAAAAACTGCATGTAACCATAGCCAACACCATCAAACATAGAATGAGCAATGGGGTACATAAATATCGGAGCTAAGATCAGTTTAGTATGCACAATTTATGAAATTTCAGAGCACTAAAAGCATAAAAATTTCTAAAAAACATCACAAACGAAGATGAACACTGAAGTAAAAGATGCTTCTCTTCAGCTCCATCAATTTCAAAATGCCAACTTAACTAGAATGCCAAAAATGTCCACCTACCATCAAGAGAACTTCAGAAAGGCAAAAATTGCAACAATAGATCCCTATTTTCATTTAAGATGTCAGATATACAACACTCAGGTGTTTGACTGGGCACGAAGTTTAAGAGAAAAAGGAACATTTTTTAAACCTGTGGTCTAAAATAAGCCATAGAAATTTGTGGCTATAAATCATTTCATTAAGGATAAAATGGGTAGTTTGAAGTTAAATTGTTACTAAATATGAAAATATGTCATTCTTTTTAGGACCGACTAAAAAAGAGTCGCATAAATTGGGATGGAGGGAATATAACTTATAAGCCAACAAAGTGACAGAGTTGTACATAGCTCATGAATGCTTCCTCGCTCTGCTCCTCCTCTTATGGTTGGTAAAGGAAAGAAAAAAGAAAAGATATGGGGTACCTTTAGAAAAGGGATTATCATGATTCCTTTCTACAGGTCCTGTTCTGCTTAAATTTTAATAGTTTAACTACATTATAAGAGTTCATATCCACTGTAGCTTTTAATCACATAGGAAGTTGTTTCTTTTTTGGAACAGATACACGTTGGGAAACCCCTTGGCGCAACAGAAGTCAACATGTAAAAACTATCTAAATATTAATATGGAGAACTATAGATAGAACACCTGTGCTTATCAATATGTGTCCGTGCAACATCATCCAGTTTGACTGCAGTTGATTGATCAGAATCAACGGTATCTCGAGATCTCTCCTCATTGTTTGAATGGACCCTGTTTCACTCAAAGAACATCATGTCCAAGAGAGATAATGATGAAATGGCATATTATAATTGCTATAAATGACGAAACAAAAAAAAAACATGCAGGTACCCAAATCTTCTTCTCAATCCTTTAGAAGCAGAATTCACACTTTCTGCTGCTTTAGGAGTTCCACTGCTGGAAGTATCAGCCAAAGGTTCCTCAGGGGTAAGCACATCAGGCTGGATTTGGTTAACCAAAAATAACAGATCATTGACATGTTAATCAAATCAATAGAAGAAAAAAACTAACTGACTACTTGGCTAATTGCATATGTCTATATTCATAATCACTAACATTAATATATTTCAATGCCAAATGTTCGGGCTCAAGAATGCAAAAACAGTCTAAAGGGCACAATCAGAGAAACAAAAAAATCAAGAATCAATCCTCAGATTAGCTGTCATTCTTGCCAACAATAGATTGTAGGAATCTCTATACATATCTATTACCTCAGTTGTCATAAGTCCGGCTAATACTCCTGCTCAGTAGGCACGGACTGAGTTGGTAGTTGTCTATGATTTCACTTGTTCAAAATTAAATCTTTTTTTCCAGCACAAACATTTTGCAATTGTTATGACTTTGAATACCAATTCCTACAATCAACATATTATTTGCTCGTCTGGTTCTTTATCCCAGTTCAAGCGAAAACATAGACTTTGTTGCCGATATAAGTAATTCTTATAGAACCTTCTCAAATTTTCAATCAAAACATCTGCCTTTCCAGTTCTCCAAACCCTCCTTTATTATCATTTGATTGAAACAATCATTCTTAACAATCATCAACTTTCCACTGTAGGGTTGATATACAAAGCAAATTCGAACCACTACCAGATCTTATGATGACACATTAAACTTAACTGTTGAAACTCAATAAGAGTAGATCTTTTGAGATATTACCTGATAAGAGTAATATTACAACCTGCAATATGTACTTTGTGCACTTAATAAAAAAAAGTATTTTGGACAGAAGCTATGCTGCTTACTGTTAAGTTGCACTAGTGTTTCTTTATCCAAATTTATCCTACCTTGATATTCAAATCTGGCAAGGAATTCAAGTATATATTGCTTTTCATGGAGTGCTTGTCATTTCAGTCTTAAATTTTACTAAGATAAGAAAACATAAATGTTTCACGATATGATTTTTCGAATTCATGAAAAGTAGAACATCTTTACCCAAAACATAGAAGAGGTAACTAAGAGAAAGAAACATTTGAAAATAAGGTAAAGTTAAGAAAATGGAAAGTCTCTATCTAGACACCACACATAATACATATCCAGAAAAGGAATCAGGATTAAGCAAATGCAGTTACGAATACTATTTCAGTGGACTAACACAAGCAGGAAGTTGTGTAGGATTGACTTTGTTTTGATCGATGGTCCACATTGTCGCAATTCAAACCTAAAGTTTATTTTTTCTTGTTTACATCAACTTATTTTAGATTCATTTGGTAACATTAGTATATTCTCTTGGAACAGGATAATTTTTCTGGACCAGTTAAATGATATTACGGCTAAATTTGCCTGATGATCTTCACATGGCTGGTTCAAGTCCGAATAAAGGAAGAGGGATAGCATAAAATAGTCATAATATACACTGAATCCGTTGGGACATATGAAATAGGTCCAACCTTAAATGGAAAAAGAAATGGGTCCAAATAAAGCATAACGGAAGAGATGATTGATATAGCTGACTAAAAATAGTTTGAGATTGAGGAGTGGTTGATTAATGATTTCTTTGGATAATATTTGGACTGAATGTGGTTGAATGAGTATTTCTCAATCAAAAATTTCGCCAAGCTCACTGCAACTTGAAAGATAACAACACTACTTTTTGTATTGTAATATATGAACAACTTTATATTACTGGCAAGAATTAGGATTAACCTTTTAAGTACTATTCCTCCATCCAGTCTTTCCATAAATATCTTAGTCACTCATCCCCCCCCCCCCCGGGTCAAATGTTATTAGTCAACCTCTTCCGATCTCCCTATCTCTAACATTGTCTACCCACTAGAACGTCCGCTCCCACTTCTAATAGTGTAATGCATCTAATGAAGGTTTTAGTTCCTTCACCAAGTCAAGTCCTTTCTGACTATAAACAATCACCGAAAATAGACAAGAATACCATGCCTCACTCATCATCTCCTTAGCACCAATCTACACCGAAATAGGATAAGAAATAAAGAGAAAGAGAACCAGGAAACATGGTTGGGGTAATTGAACAGGGGGGGGGAAAGACTTGTTAGAGGGTTAATTGGACACGAACTGTCTATGATTATCTGGCACATGCGAGACAAGGATTCGAGTCCAGCAGAAGCCAAAAAAGAATATGTGATTTCTCTTAATCTGCCTAAGCTTTGGTGCGTAGAGTACCCAATACGAATACCAGTGAAATACTGATGGGATGCACGTACATACTGAAATAGTCAAGGTACGCAGTTGATGTACTATAAGATCAAAGGAAGACACCAGGAGAGAAAATTGAACCACGTTCAAGAACATCGAAAGAATGAAGCATTATGACAACAAAAGTAGCAGTAAGTCCTAGAGAAGTCTGAAAAGCTGAGCACTACTAACAACACAATGTAAGGCACTAAACTTCAGTAACGGTGTAATGATAAAAATGAAATACAAGCTCTTGCATATTCCATCTAAATCAGTAAATTAACTCCATATGATATGTTTTCGCAAAAGAAAGCAAGGTGAATCCAAATGGCAAATCACAAGAAATGAAACTAGCTTGGACATACCACAGGCACAGCTAATTTAGCAGCAATGGCTTCAATATTCTCTGCATATTCATTCACCTTGGCTTTTGAAACCCTATTTAGGGGAACAACATGAAAATTGAACACACATCAGGAAAAAACATCTAATTTATAAATAGAAAAATAAGAAACCCGTTGAGAACATTTACCCACAAACAAAGTGTTTCAAGAACATTAAATCATTCTAAATTAGCCTTTTAATGCAGGAATAACTTTCGTGACTAGGTAATAAAAGTTTTAAAACGTTCTGATCATACAGAAGATTAAGAATAATAAGCTAAAAGTTTATGTCTGAAGTTCCAGTCTAAACAAAAACAACAACATAACCAGTGAAATCTCACAACGTAGGTCTGGGAGGGTAGAGTGTACGCAGACCTTATATCTACCATGGTAGATAGAGCGGTTGTTTTCGAAAGACACTCGGCTCAAGACAAAGCATAAGCACAAGCAAAGTAGGAGAAACGGTCAGATCCGGACAAGAAATTTAAAACAATATGAAAATGATGGTAACAAAAGCGAATAAGTCATGATAGCGCATTCGAAAAAAAGAAGCAATAACTAACGCAGATAAATAAGATAAACAAAGTACCCTAAAGAACACATAGTAGCAGAAATCAAACGACAGGGGGCTATAAAGCAATACTACACATACTAGTATGATAGGCTAAGTAGGCCTACAATAATAACACTAGAACTACCAGTTTGTAAGTGTAAGTAGGACTACGCTCAACTACCTACTACCCTTCTACCCTAATGTTTCATCCACAACCCCTTATCTAAGGTCATGTCCTCGGTAAGTTGCAACTGCACCATATCTCGTCTAATCACCTCTCTCCAATACTTCTTCGGCCTACCTCTACCCTTCATGAACCCGTCCATAGCCAACCTCTCACACCTCCGCACTAGGGAATTTGTGTCTCTTCTCTGCACATGCCCAAACCATCTCAACCTCGCTTCCCGCATCTTATCCTCCATCGAGACCACTCCCGCTCTGTCCCGGATATCATCATTTCTAATCCTATCTCTCCTTGTATGCCCACACATCCATTTCAGCATCCTCATCACCGCAACTTTCATCTTTTGTATGTGCGAAGTCTTGACTGGCCAACACTCCGCCCATACAACATAGTCAGTCTAACCACCATCCTATATAACTTGCCTTTAGGTTTTGGTGACACCTTTTTATCGCACAAAACTCCAAATGCGAGTCTCAATTTCATCCACTCTGCCCCAATACAATATGTGACATCATCATCAATCTCTCCATTCCCTTGGATGATAGACCCTAGATACTTGAAGCTTCCTTTCTTTGGAATGACCTGAGTACCAAGCCTCACCTCCACACCTATCTCAGGGTCGCTCTTGTTGCTGAACTTGCACTCCAAATACTGTGTCTTGGTCCTACTCAACCTGAACCCTTTAGACTCCAAAGTTTGTCTCCAAACCTCCAGCTTGGCGTTCACTCCGCTGCGAGTCTCATCAATCAGGACTATGTCGTCTGCGAATAACATACACCATGGTACCTCCATTGGATTTGTCGCGTCAGTCCGCCATCACCAAGGCAAATAGGAATGGGCTAAGAGTTGATTCCTGGTGCAGCCCCATCATCACTGGAAAGTGCTCCGAGTCTCCTCCTACTGTCTGTACCCTAGTCTTGGCTCCATCATACATATCCTTGACCGCCCTAGTATACGCCACAGGTACACCTCTAACCTCCAAACATCTCCATAGAACCTCCCTAGGGATTTTGTCGTATGCATTCTCGAGGTCGATGAAAACCATATGTAAGTCTCTCTTCCTCTCCCTATACTGCTCCACCAACCTCCTAATAAGATGAATGGCTTCAGTAGTCGAACGCCCCCGACATGAATCCAAACTGGTTCTCGAAAATAGACACGCATGTTCTCACCCTCATCTACACGACCCTTTCCCAAACTTTCATAGTGTGGCTTAGCAGCTTGATACCCCTATAGTTGTTGCAACTCTGGATATGACCTTTGTTCTTGTACAAAGGAATCATTATACTCCACATCCATTCTTCGAGCATTCTCACCGTCTTAAAATGACATTAAACAACTCAGTCAGCCACTCCAACCCTGCTGCGCTTTTCCAAAATTCAACTGGGATCTCATCAGGCCTGATCGCTCATCCCCTGCGCATCTTGCGAACATCACCCTTAACAAGAACATCAAAAGGTCAGAAAATAACTACTTCCACACACCAAACGGCCTGCACAAAGATTACTAATCCCAACATCATGACTTCCTCCGTAGAAGGAGAGAAAATAGTATGTGTACTAGCCATACTGTCAGGATACGAATTTCTCCTTATAGGCAGGTTATTTGTCCACTGGCTGAAAACGTTAACTAAAATATGTTCAAATATGGCAGAGAGCATGGGGGAGTTGAGATAGAAAGAAGTGCACTTAAATTTAGACAATAACTCGAACTAAACCGACAAAAATTAGGGACTTCACTAAAAAAACAGCAAGCATTAGCAGCATGTAATTTACTTCAAATTATCCGATTGGAAAAGAATAAAGCATAGACCTTGGTAATCCATCTGGATTCTTCTCTTCAGCCAACTGCTCCAGCAGTTCACGCAAAGTGGCAACATACTGTAGAAGACAAAACAAAAAGAAATAATAAATGCATGTCCATTGAAAGAAAAACTCAAATGACAAAAATTGTATAATTCCCTACATTAGCCATTGCCTATGCAGTGATTTAAGTCTTTAAGGACTAGAATCACAAGAATATAATATCCTTTTTTTTATGGTAAAGGTATTATTAATAAGGTACCAAGAAGGTACAGAAGTACAGGACGCTAGAAAAAACAAATATACTACTACATCAATTATGCAACCACTTCCTTCCTCCTAACATTCTAGGAAAATCATAAACTGCTCCATACTATCAATTTGCCTACTCTTACACCAGGAAAAAAATTGTGCAAAAAGTTGTTTTTAATCCTAGAATTATGACTTTCTGGCGTTTGAAACAAGCTCTATTCCTTTCTAACCATAGAGTCCAATAGATGCATAGACTAATAGTGAACCGTATCTGTTTCAGATCCTTTTGAAATTCTTGTCCCTGCCAGCACTCTAATAAACCCCTGATCCTATTAGGCATTGTCATAGCTTTCATATCTTAACTTACATTTTCCAATAAAACAGCACAATTGAAATCAATGAGCTGATAAACTCACCATATTTATGACCAGTCCCACATAAATGCAACAAAAGAGCAACCAAGCTATTGGAAAAGAATGTAAAGAAAAATGACCTATGCACTTACATGTATAAGCTTTGCTTGATTTTGCTGCTGTGGTGCAGTTACAAGTAACCTCTTCAAGTTCACTTCAGTCTTGCTCAACCCCATGACACCCTCTAAGGAACTTAGAGTCAATAGCTGATCAAGAAAGTGAAATCTTTCAGACCCCATCTGTAATCTACTGAAAAATGTAGAACAATATGCCAATTTTCATGGGTCCAAGCCGTGAAAACAGCCTCTGGCACAAATGCAAGGGAAGGCTATGTACAATAGACCCTTGTGGTCCGCCCCTTCCCCGGACCCCACGCATAGCGGGAGCTTAGTGCACCGGGCTGCCCTTCTTTTTTTAGCTCTGTCAAGCACTTCTAGCCATATTCTTGACATTATAAAACTACAAACTAAAAGTGTATGTACAGTCTTAGTTAAAATGTTCCTCTTTTCGACTTCAATTGCCCGAATAATCACATACTCTTAGTATTCTAAATCAAAACAAAGTAAATAATTGAAGCAGATTATAATCAACTTCACTACGAGTGGTGGCAAAAGGAATTTGGGCGGGTTAAAAAAGGGTCAAGTATAAAACGGGTCATAACCCAACCCGCCCATATTTATACGGGTAAAAAACGGGTTGTGTACGGGTTAAACTCATATTTTATGCAAGATTTGAGGGAATAAAGCATAAGTTAATGTGAAATCTGGAAGCAAATTATCCTCGGCGCTTTCATTCCAGTGATGATTTAGTGTGCTTCTCTATGAAAAAAAGATACATTTCATGTTGTAAAGAACTATAGAGGAAATTTCAACTTTTGTATAGCTATTGGGTTCCAAGTAACTCATATTTTACCAAATACTGTACTATCACTCAGCCAACCCGTTTAATTATGGGCGGGTTATTAAATGGGTCTCAATTGCCACCACTATTCACTACTACATTATAAATGCAGGATGACTGAATCAAATTAAGAAGAACTTACTTGAAATCATAGTGTAACCAACACACACACACAAATATATATATATATATATAAACCCAAAGAGTAATTTCATTTAATTTTGCTCTGCATATTTCGTATCAATTTATCTCTTTTTCGCTAACACCCATTTGGATTTATTAATAAATTTTGTCCCATTTCACTCCCAAATCTAAGGTTCTTAATGAAAAACAAACAGGAAAATGAGACTTGAGAGAGGGAAAAACCTTGCAATTTCAGCTCTGAATCAAGATAAAGCTTCAAAATCTTGCAAATTCATGATCTCCTCTTCTTGTTTACTGTGTAATTTGCATGTTTACAAGCAGTAGGCCGGGTCAATTCGGCGGAATGGTAACTCTTTTGTCCCCTTGCTTTTCTTCCCCCAATTTACGTGCAGGTGGCAATTCGGTCATTCCATTTCATAATTTGCTCTATTTGCATTCAGCATGGTACTGTATTTCTTACAAAATTTTATATCTTAATAAAGTATTTATGCTAAATTGTCTTAATAATTTTTCATTCCCGCCAGAATTATTCAAATAAAATATTTATTCAAGCAATGAAATTAATATCAAGGAAATTTATAATTAAAACAAAGTAAAATCAATGCTAGATAGATTGAAAGAGAATAATCCCCTTAATTATTTTCATTAATAAAAATGTATATATATACATGATATAGAAAATCTAATTAAGAAAAAATTAAATCTACCTTTTCCTAATACAACTCTAATAGATTTTCCTAATACAAAACTACTACCATAATTACATTTGTACAAGAATTCTACAACTTATGGTAAATTCTATACAAAATCTGCAACCATGATATACACGGTATTAAGGCCATGTATATCGGTCTTTCACACCCCCGCAATCATAGCGGGGCGGTTGATGTACGCTGAGACTGTCCCTAAAATCTTCAAACATGACTAAAGGAAGACTTGTCAGCAATTTGGTACTGTGAAGGGACATGCAAGACACGTACTTGTCCACGAGCTACCTTTTCGCGAACAAAGTGAATATCCATCTCGATATGTTTAGTGCACTGATGTTGGACCGGATTTTCAGAGAGATAGACTGCACTAACATTATCACGGTAGACTAAGGTAGCTTTCTAAATAGTAAAGTGAAGCTCTAATAGAAGATTACACTGCCAACATGACTCAGACACCATATTGTCTACCCCTCGATACTCGGCCTCCGCACTGGATCGCGATAAAGTAGTCTAGAGTTTTGCCGACCAAGAGACCATGTTATCACCAAGGAACATACAATAACCAGTTGTCGATGTCTGTTATATGGACATCCCCCAGTCAGCATATGTATAAGACACGAGAGTAGAGACAGAGAATAGATATGAATACAAACCATAATTAAGAGTGCCATGTATATAACGCACAATGCATTTGAGTGCATGCATATGCTCGTCCCTCGGATCATGCATAAAAAACATACATGTTGCACTGCATAAGTAATATCGGGTCTTGTGAAAGTAAGATATTGAAGAGCCCCTTCAAGATTGCGATAGTGGGTGGGATCCTCGTAAGGTGTGCTGGAAGTAGCACTCAGTTTTGGTTTGGTATCAACCGGAGTAGAAGATGACTTACAAGAAGACATGTCGGCTCTCTCAATAATCTCAGTTGCATACTTCATCTATGATAAAAATAGACCACCTGCATGACGTGTGACAACTATACCAAAAAAAAAACTCAATAGCCCCAAGTCTTTCATAGCAAATTATGAATTGAGAAGAGACATGATAGGCTTTCACAGATAATCAGAAGAGGCAGTCAATATAATATCATCCACTAATAACAGAATGTATGCCATAGAAGTACCACGATAATAGATGAACAGAGAATGATCATACATATTGTGAGAAAACCCAATAGTAAATACATAATCTGCAAACTTCTTATACCAAGCCGTGAGGCATGTTTAAGCCCATATAAGGACTTCTTGAGAAAACATACATGATTAGGATAAATGAGGTCTTTGAAACCCAAAGGTTGATGCATGTATACAGTCTCCTTGAATTACCGTGTAAGAAAGCATTTTTCATATCCAGCTGATGAATGTGCCATGCTTTCGAGAGAGCTAGATTGAGAACAGTGCGAATAATTATCAGTTTGACCACTGGACTAAATGTTTCTCCACAATCTACGCCAACCTGTTGAGTTTTACCATCACCTACAAGACGGGTCTTATGCCTCTCAAAAGAACCGTCAAAATTTTCCTTATGAGTAAAAATCCACATAGAACATATAATATTGACACCAAGCGGACGGGGTACCAACTCCCACGTCTTATTTTCAATAAAAGCATTATATTCATCATCCATGGACAATTTCCAGTTCGGGTCATGAAGGACAGACATTGGGTTACATGGTAGGGGTGATTTAGTGACATTAGAAGTTAGATTAAAATGTCTTTTAGGTTTACAAATACCCCATTGGCTACGAGTAACGGGCTATTGACTCGAAATAGAACTAGACTGGACCGGGGACGATCTCGGAATGTCGCGGGACTGGACAGCAGGTTGGCTTGCTGGCCGAGAGGCTGGATTGGGTAAAACAGTTATCGGGCCAGCAGACAGTGGGCATGTTGGCCGAGACATATCAACTGGGCAGGAATGAAGTGGGCCAGGACAAGAATTGATTGGGCCAACAGGCAGTGGGCCTGCTGGCCGAGAACCCGAAACTGGAACTGGACCGAGACTGGGAGTACACAGTGTTGGGCCAGCAGGCAGTGGCCCTGATGGTGGAGAATCGGGAACTATACCGAGAATTGGATCACGGGCAGGTTGGGCCCACTGTTGGAGAATATACATTGAGATCCCATCATCCAAAAATTATAAGAACTAGTCACAAAATTATACAATTTTGCAAACGGAAAATGAGTTTCATCAAAAAATAACATGGCAACTAATTATGATTTTATTAGAAGATAAATTAACACATTTGTAACCACGATGATTAGACGGATAACCCAAAAACACACAGCGGTAGAACATGCTAGAAGTTTGTTAATTATAGTGGACGGAAAAAGTGGATAGCACAAACACCCAAACACCCTAAGATGAGAATACAAAGGATCTTTATGATAAATTTTTTTTTAGGGGAGATTGATATGCTAATCCTTTGCTAGGAAGTATGTTAAGGAGGTAAGTAGTCATTTGTAATGCATGATGCCAAAAAGAATGGGGTAATGAGGCATGAGCTAGTAAAGTTCGGACAATATTATTAATGGTATGATTTTTTCGTTTGGCTTTCCCATTTTGTGAGGACGTATGAGGACAAGAAAACTGAAACACGATGCCATTAGTGTCACAAAATTCCCGAAACAACCCATTATCAAATTCTCTATCATTATCACATTGAATGTTTTTAATTTCCCATTCAAATTGAGTACAGATGAATGCTCTAAACTTTAGGAATGTGGAAAAACTTGAGACTTTTTAGACAAAGGAAAGGTCCACAAAAAATTAGAATAATCATCCAAAAATAACACATAATAACGATGACCCAAAGAACTCAAAATAAGAGATATCCATAAATCACTATGTATAATATCAAAAGACATCAAAGTACAAGAAATAAAGGCTACAATTGGTAACTTAACATGTTTCCCAAGCGGACAACGAGGGACAAATATTAGTACCATGCGTAGTATTACATTCAATAAAAAAATTATTCTTAAGAGAAGAAATAACAGACGCCCCCGGATGACCTAAACGTGCATGCCATAAGGAAGGTGCTAGAGCGGCAAACGTTGATGATGTGTCTTGACTCGTGGAAGTGGTGGTGGTGGTGATTGGATAAAGCTTTCCCCAACTATTACATCTCATTAGTGGTATCCTCGTCGTGAAATCATTCACAGAAAATCAAAAAGGGTCAAAGTTAACAGAAATCCAATTATCAGTTGTGAATTTTTGGACAAACACCAAATTTTTAATTAAGTGAGGGGCATAAAGGACATTTTTCAAGACTAGAGGTGGATGCGGGGGAGATAAATTTGTGTGACCATAACCATAAATTGAAATTGAATGACCATTACAAATAATTATGCCACGATTTTTTCTCGTATTGAAATAAAATGAGAGATTACCTGACGCAGACGTCATATGAGAAGTGGAACCGGTGTCCATGTACCAACTGACGTCCGAGGAATTTAATCCAAGTGTATGCATCGCGGCTTCGATATCCGTAGGTGTCGGGATGACTGACTGCTGGGCCATGTAAGCGTGAGGAGGTCTCGGCCCAAGATAATTGTTAGGCTGTTGTTAGGTTGTGTTCTGCCTGACCCAACTGGCTGCTGGGTCCGACTGACTGCTGGGCCAAGCCCAGTTGGGTGTCGGGTAAGGACAGAAAGTCGTGGGTCAGTTGGGCCATTGCCAGGCCCACTGGCCACCATTATCGTTGGCCCACTACCCCAACCTATTATTGCCCTGTCAGCTGCCACCTTGACCACTACTGCCACCACTGCCTTTGCCGCGGTCGCTGCCTTTTCCGCCGAAATTCCAATTTTGACCCCGTTTTCCACCACTGTTGTTCCGATTTTGAGTAGAATTACCCAAGAAGATGGAGAGTAGGAATCATGTGGTGAGGCCGCCATCATGGCGGAATTTGCTCCAGTTGCGAACTTTTTAGCCAACCCCACTCTTCAAGAGTTAGCATAGACCGGGCTTGGTAAAACGGATGAAAAAGGCTGCTTTGACGAAGAAGAGTCTCAACACCATTATAGGCCTTGGATAGGCCTGCAACCATCTGAAGAACAAGACAATCATTCGTGATGGGCACACCAACGTTTTTGAGTTGATCCGCCAACTCCTTGAGTCGTTTACAATAGGCTTAGACATTCGGAAAATCCTCCATGTGGATGTAGGAGAATTTCTGCTCAAGGGTGATGGCACGGGAATTTTAGTTATCTTGGAATATCACGCAACCTATTCCAAGTGTCCATAGTCGTGGCGTTGGGCTCAATAATGGTCTACAAGAGGTCCGTAGAAATAGTGGAGTAAATCCACTGGAGTACCGTAGCATCAAGAGTTGCCCATAACTCTATATCATCATCGGTGGTAGGCTCATTCTCCTTGCCTGTTGCCAAGGGGATGATATGATGAATGACTCGATGCGAGCGTGCGTTAACTTTGAACAGTTATGCCCGCATCGCGTATTGGACGTTTTCCATCTCAAGAACGATAGAGATGTTGTTCTTGATGTTGGAGACGGTAAGGGCAGGATGAATGGTGTTCTTTGATGTTATCATAACGAAATAACAAGAGGAGAATGATGGATTTGGAAAAAAATAAAATAGAAGAAGTGGCCTGCGGCCGAGGAGGTCTCGGGTGCCGAGGGCTGCGGAAGTGTGGGTTGGAGGAGGAAAATATTTTGCCCTAGACTTCTGATACCATGAAAGATAATAATCCCCTTGATTATTTTCATTAATGAAAAGGTATACATACATGATATATAAAATCTAATTAAGGAAATTAAATCTACCTTTTTCTAATACAACTCTAATAGTTTTTCCTAATACAAAACTACTATCATAATTACACTTGTACAAGAATTTTACAACTTATGATAAATTCTATACAAAATCTGCAACCATGATATACACGGTATCTCATAGTACAAACAGTTCATATTCAAGTCTATCAATATTAAGATTCTTAAGGGCCTAGTACCATGACCCTAACATGATAATGAAAAACATGATCCCAGTGAATACACCTCCATTTAATTTTAATAAGGTATATTAGTAGAGTAATAGACTCAGACACTCAATATTAGGCATATAAACTTATGTGTAATTGGTAAAAATAAATATAAGGTACAATTTCTTTGAATAGTCTCAAATTCCAAATCCAAATCCAATTTTTTAAAAGCTAAATTCAGAATACAATTTGTAATTCGAAAATCCAAAATTTTCATATTTCGATTTAAATTTCAGTTTTGGCTAAACTATGTCGGGTCCTGCTCTTGATGCTTGGAAAACTTGTTATAAATTTAAAAGTAAGAAAAAAGGTCGGTCAAATTTTATCTATGTATTATTCGGAACTGAGCAGTTCTGCTCATTATATTAAATTTTGGATCTAATCTTACCCTATCGTTAAAAAAATCATTTTTATCCCTGATCCATGACAAGACTCCAACGTTAAATACATTAATAGGTAATTTTAATTAATAATCAAAAGTAAATATGTTATGAAATACATATCCTTTGTATGGATGTCCATACACCTTCACTAACCTTTTGTATGTTACATGTACCTATTAATTTGAGCACTTAATATTTGTAATCTCTATAGGGTGGTTTCATCCTATAAATTGAATGTTATTTACCTTTGAATGGAAACGAACATACACTTGAAATAAGAAGGAAATCTTCTCCTCCTCCTCTCTACTTCTTTGTCTACATCTCTTGTCTTATATTGCTATTGCTATCATTTTATAACACGTTATCATCACGAGACTCTACTGACTCAAGAAATTTTCAGAGGCTAAGGTACTATTTTTATTCTCTCTATTTTATAGCTAACCTTACAACTTGAGTTCATTGCCCTCGATATTTCGGGCAAGAACTACCTATCATGGGTGCTAGATGTTGAAATACACTTGGATGATATAGGTCTTGGAGACACCATTAAAGAAAATAATGAAGCATCCAACCAAGAATACGCCAAGGCTATGATATTCATACACCATCACCTTGATGAGGCCCTGAAGAAAGAATATCTTACTATTAAAGATCCGCTCGTTTTATGGAAAAACTTGAAAGAAAGGTATGACCACCTGAAGATGGTATTCCTCCCAAAAGCACGATACGAATGGATCAATCTAAGGCTACAAGATTTCAAGTTAGTTATGAAGTACAATTCTGAGATGTTCAGAATTACTTCTATATTGACACTATGTGGAGAAAATATTAGTGATTCTGATATGCTGGAAAAGACGTTCTCCACCTTTCTGCATCGAATGTGCTCATGCAACATCAATATCGAGAAAAGGTTTCACAAAGTATTGTGATTTGATTGCTCACCTTCTAGTGGCTGAACAAAATAACAATTTGCTGATGAAAAATCATGAGAATCGACCTACTGGCACTGCACCACTCCCTGAAGTGAATGAGGTGTACATCCACAACTCTAGGCGTGGAAAATGTTGTGGCCCCAATCGTGGTCATGGTCATGGTCATGATAGTGACCGTAGTCGTGACAGTGGTCGTGGTCATGATAATGGTCAAGGAAGAAATTCTTTCCTTAGTGTTAATCATTCATCAAAGAAAAAATACTACCAGAAGGGAAAAAAGAAGGATGAGAGGCATGAAGCGCCAGAAGCACGTGGCGCAGAAAACAAATGCTATCGATGTGGTGGAAGAGGACACTGGTCATGTACCTGTCGTACGACAAATCACTTGGTTGAGCTTTATCAAGCATCAATGAAAAAGAAAGAGAAAAATCCCAAAGCGTATTTTATCTCTGAAAATCAATTTGACATCACACACTTGGATGTAGCAGATTTCTTTTAGCACCCTGAAGGAAACATAGATCACTTGATTGGTGATGGTTCTGTAGTTAGAGATGATTAAGTTATTTTTTTTATGCATTATTTTTGCTAGTCACGGTAGTTAATGAATAAAAGATCACATAACAATAGTTGTTTATGTGATTACTTAAAATTGTGCTTGTAATCTCCTATTGAAATCTGTACTGCTGATGCTCCATTTCGTGTGTATAATTTTGTTGTGGATTGAAGTCATATGTTACTTACTGCTTTAATTTAACCTGAATGGGGAATTATTAATAAAATAATTATTATATCTCAAAATAAGTTAAACATATTCTTTATTATAATATCATACAATTATGATTCTTAATATGCCTCCATTAAGTCCTTGTATTTAATTGAATTGATGCAAATATTGAATTGTCTTAATGACATTTATTATGAGAATATTTGATCCGTTTCCCATATGATTTTCTTCAAACAATTGAATGTCATATATTATTTTTAATGAACAGTATATTGTCAGTTTCTAACATATCATTTGAATTTGTTGCAATTCAATTGATAATGTATTTGACTTCTTAAATAGACATTGTTGGCTTATATTTTATTTCAAAATGAAACGTTGGCTTATATATAGTTCTATGTTTATAATTGGGTGCATGAAAAAATTATGTGCGGAGTATATATTTGGTATGTTGTGAGAATGATTTAATGTAAATTAATGAATTTAATTTGTAGTAGTTGATAAATGAGTTTAAAGGTATGGACGTTACATTTGAGAGGATGATTAATGAGAATTAAATGGGTTTAATTTTCTGCAAAAATGTTAAGGTAACAATTAAAGGCAAAGACACAAAAACTTTTAAAGAATGATTATAATTATACAGATCATGGCTTGCCGAGAGTTTTTGCATTTGTGTGTATCTATATTTGTGGTTATATTTCTTCTGAATGCTTTTTATGGCCAATGCCTTTATGACCTTTAATAAAATATTACTAATATCTCAAAAAGAAAAAGAATCAATTTTGAAATTTCTTATTATGTTAATTCAGTAATATGTCATGTAGTTCATTCAGTAACGATTACTTCGTTATATTACTTAGTTTTCACTTTGTATTTTATGACAATGCTAGTAGTTAATGTGTATTAGTTTTACTTTGTGTATGTCATTCTATTTGAAAATATGGATACTTCTCAAAGCAAGTTTGAATTACAATTCAATTATGAAGATATTTGTCTGATTGATTATGCTACTACACATACGATATTTAAAGACAAGAAATATTTTTCTCATCTACTTATGGGTAAGGCAAATGTTAATACCATTTCTGGTAGTACCAACTTGATTGAAGGCTCCGGAAGAGCCACCATAATTTTGCCTAAGGGAACAAAATTCATTATAAACAATGCCATGTTCTCTCCTAAATCCCGAAGGAACTTATTAAGTTTTAAAGATATTCGTCATAATGGATACCATATTAAAACAATGGCTGAGATGAATCTTGAATATATTGGTATCACCAAGGATGTCTCTAGCCTAGAAGTTGTTATAGATAAGTTTCCTGCCTTGTCTACTGGTTTATATTGGACAAAAAATTGGTGTGATTGAGGCACACTCTGTCGTAAACCATAAGTTTACTGACTCCAATATGTTTTTACTTTGGCATGATCGACTAGGCGCTCTGGATCTATAATGATGAGATGAATTATAGAAAATTCCAATGGTCAACCATTAAAGAACCTGGAGATTTTTTTAAACAATGAATTTTCTTGTCCTTCTTGTTATCAAGGCAAGTTAATTATTAGGTTATCACCTACAAAGGTTGGGTTTGAATCCCCTGAATTTTTGAAACGTATACATGGGGATATTTGTGTACCAATTCACCCACCTAGTGGATCATTTAGATATTTTATGGTCCTAATAGATGTTTTTCTAGATGGTCTCATGTGTGCCTATTGTCATCTCGCAACCTGGCGTTTACGAAATTACTGGCATAAATAATTCGATTACGGGCACAGTTTCCCGATAATCCGATAAAGTCTATTCGCCTTGATAATGCTGCAGAGTTTTCATCCCAAGCATTTAATGATTATTGTTTATCAATTGGGATAAAAGTTGAACATCCTGTAGCTCATGTTCATACTCAAAATGGCCTTGCAGAGTCATTAATTAAACGTCTGCACTTGATATTAAGCCCATTACTTATGAAAATAAGGTTACCCACGTATGTTTGGAGTCTTGCCATTTTGCATGCAACAATACTTGTGCATTTCAGACCGACAAATTATCATAAATTTTCTCCACTGCAATTGGTTTTGGGTCAAGAACCTAATACATCTCATCTAAGAATTTTTGGATGCGCCGTATATATGCCTGTAGCACCACCACATCGCACTAAGATAGGCCCCCAAAGAAGATTAGGAATATATGTTGGGTTTGAATCTCCCTCCATTATTCGATATCTTGAACCATTTACAAGAGATATGGTCACTGCTCGATTTGCTGATTGTCGATTTGATTAGACAATTTTTCCAAAATTAGGGGGAGAGAATAATGAAATAAAAAGGGAAATTTTGTGAAATAGTCCATCATTGTCTCATCTTGATCTACGTGCTTCTATTTGTGAGCAAGATGTCCAAAAGATTATTCACTTGTAGAAAATAGCAAATCAAATTCCAGACGCATTTACAGATTTGAAAAGGATTACCAAATCACATATCCCTGTAGAGAATGTCCCAAATCGTATTGATGTCCTTGTAGGATCAATTTACTAGTGTCATGGCAAATGAGTCCAAAGCACGCCTGAATCGTGGTAGACCATTGGGTTCTAAGGATCGGAATCTTAGAAAAAAATGGTCAAGATGACACTAAGAAAAGAATCTCATAAATAAATGCAAGATTTGATCAATCCTGATATTCTTGAAGAAATCAATGAGCCTCAACTTCAAGAAAATGACGAAATATCAATAAATCTAAGTGAGGTTAGGACTAATTTGAATCGCTTGAAAATAAACATGGATTATGTTTTTATTTATAATGTTGCAACTAGAATTATGCAAGATAGCGAGGATCTTGAACCCCAATCTGTTAAAGAATGCCGATAAAGATGTGATTGGTCAAAATGGCAAGAGGCAATTCAATTAGAGTTGAACTCACTTACCAAACGGGAAATTTTTGGACCTGTTGTCCAAACACCTAATGGTATTAAGCATGTTGTTTATAAATGGTTTTTTGTGCGAAAAAGAAATGAGAAAAATGAGATACAAAGATATAAGGCACGTCTTGTTGCACAAGGATTTTCACAAAGGCCTGGCGTCGATTATGAAGAGACGTACTCACCTGTTATGGACGCAATAACATTCTTTATCTCATTAGTTCCGTTGTTCATGAGAGACTTGAGATGCACTTAATGGATGTGGTTACATCATATCTCTATAGAATATACATGAAAATTCCTGAAGGATTTAAGATGCCTGAAGCATGTAGTTCAAAGTTTCGATAGATGCACTCAATCAGATTACAAAGATCATTGTATGATTTAAAGCATTCCGGACGCATGTGGTATAACCGCCTTAGTGAGTATTTATTAAAGGAAGGCTATACAAATGATGTCATTTGCCCATGTATTTTTATAAAGAAAATAATATCGGAGTTTGTAGTACTTGTTGTATATGTTTACGACATAAACCTCATTGGAACTCCAATAGAGCTCAAAAAGGCGATTGATTATTTAAAGAAGGAATTTGAGATGAAAGATCTTGGAAAGACAAAATTATGTCTTGGTTATAAATTGAACATTTGACAAATGGTATCTTTGTCCATCAATCTACATATACGAAAAAAAGTGTTGAAACGATTTTATATGGATGAAACACATCCATTAAGTACTCTGATGGTTGCTAGATCACTTGATGTGAATAAAGATCAGTTCTGACCACAAGATATGAATGAGGAAATTCTTGGTTATCTTAGTGCAATCGGTGCACTAATGTATCTTGCCAATACCACAAGGACTGACATAGCATTTTTAGTTAATGTATTAGCAAGATATAGTTGTGCTCCTACAAGGAGACACTGGAACAGAATTAAACACATATTGACGGTATCTAAAAAGGACTGTCGATTTGGGCTTATTTTACTCTAACAATTGCAGTCTCAATTTTGTTGGTTATGCTGATGCAAAGTATTTATCTGACCCACACAAAGCTAGATCTCAAACAGGCTATGTATTTATATGTAGTGGTGCTACCATATCTTGGCGATCTACAAAGCAGTCTATCATGGTGACCTCTTCAAATCATGCTGAGATAATAGCAATTCATGAAACAAGCCGAGAAGTTGTGTGGCTGAGGTTAATTATACATCTCATTCTTGAAAAATGTGGTTTGAAATGTGACAAAATACCCACAATCTTATATGAAGATAATGCAGCATGCATTGCTCAACTGAAATGAGGATTTATAAAAGGAGATAGGACAAAACACATTTCATCAAAGTTGTTCTTCACACACGAGCTCCAAAAGAATGGTGATATCAACGTGCAACAGATTCGTTCAAGTGATAATATGACAGATTTGTTCACTAAGTCTCTGTCAACTGCAACTTTTGAGAAGATGGTACACAAGATTAGAATGCGAAGACTCAAGCACTTGGCCTGAAGTTCTCATCGGGGGGAGTTAATACATGTTGTACTCTTTTTTTGTATAAGGTTTTGTCCCACTGGGTTTTCATTGTAAGGTTTTTAATGAGGCAACCAAAATGTGTATTATTAGAAATGTGTACTCTTTTTCCTTCACTAGAATTTTTTCCCACTAGTTTTTTTTTCTAGTAAGGTTTTAACGAGGCACATTATCTATAGACATCCAATGAGGAGTGTTATGAAATACATATCTTTTGTATGGATGTCTATACACATTCACTAACCTTTTGTATGTTACATGTACCTATTAATTTGGGCACTTAATATTTGTAACATCCATTGGGTGATTTCATCTTATAAATTGGAATGTTATTCACCTTTGAAGGTAGACCAACATACACATGAAATAAGAAAAAATCTCCTCTTCTCTACTTCTTTGTCTACATCTCTTGTCTTATATTGCTATTACTATTGTTATTGCTATGATTTTATAACAAAATAAGTAAATTTTTACCTTTTTACGTTATGTATTTTGGCATGTGAAATCCAACCATTTCACGATGAAACTCCATAACGGAAAGTGCAAATACAATGAATAAATCAGGTCTTTATGTAAAACTTGTCTTAGAAAATTCCTACATCGGAATGTTAGGAAAAAATTATGGGCAATAAAATGGCGAATTGAAGATTCAACCGTTGAAGTGTCTTTTAGGTTAAAGGCCAAGACGGTGAAATTATGAATCATAAATGGTTGGCTGAGAGCGGACTTGACATTTGTACATGAACAATTATAAATGATATCATATTAGATATCTCCATAAGTAGGAAGGTGGACAAACATTAGTGAGGATGTTGAGTCTCTAGGTAGAGGTGAATGTAGCAGGTCTTGGATAGTTGGACCGCTTACAGTTGAACTCGAAATGGGATCTTGACTTCACATCTAATATCAGAATGAGCAGAAAAAGCTAAAGGGTCATAGATGACATGCTAGTTAATTGGTGATGTGCCTCTGAACCCTACCCCCAAACAAAAAAAAATCAAAACTCACTAAGATTGAATCAGAGCGGATAATACCTTAAAAAATTAGTTTGTGTTATAAAATGATAGCAATAGCAATATAAGACAAGAGATGTAGACAAAGAAGTAGAGAGAAGGAGAAGATTTTCTTCTTATTTCAAGTGTATGTTGGTCTACCTTCAAAGGTGAATAACATCCCAATTTATATGATGAAATCACCCAATGGAGGTTACAAATATTAAGTACCCAAATTAATATGTACATATAACATACAAAAGGTTAGTGAATGTGTATGAGCATTCATACAAAGGATATGTATTTCATAACACTCCTCCTTGGATGTCCATAGATAATGTGCTTCGTTAAAACCTTACTAGAAAAACCCAGTGGGAAAAATTTCTAATGAAGGAAAAAGAGTACACATTTCTAATAATACATATTTTGGTTGCCTCATTAAAAACCTTACAAGGAAAACCCAGTGGGACAAAACCTTATACAAAAAAAGAGTACAACATGTATTAACTCCCCACGATGAGAACTTCAGGCCAAGTGCTTGAGTCTTCGCATTCCAATCTTGTGTACCATCTTCTCAAAAGTTGCAGTTGACAGAGACTTAGTGAACAAATCTGTCATATTATCACTTGAACAAATCTGTTGCACGTTGATATCACCATTCTTTTGGAGCTCGTGTGTGAAGAACAACTTTGGTGAAATGCGCTTTGTCCTATCTCCTTTTATTAATCCTCATTTCAGTTGAGCAATGCATGCTGCATTATCTTCATATAAGATTGTGGGTATTTTGTCACATTTCAAATCACATTTTTCTCGAATGAGATATATCATTGACCTCAGCCACACAACTTTCGGCTTGCACTCATGAATTGCTATTATCTCAGCATGATTTGAAGAGGTCACCACGATAGACTGCTTTGTAGATCGCCAAGATATGGTAGCACCCCCACATATAAATACATAGCATGTTTGAGATCTAGCTTTGTGTGGGTCAGATAAATACCCTACATCAGCATAACCAACAAGATCGGGACTGTAATTGTTAGAGTAAAATAAGCCCAAATCGACAGTCCCTTTTAGATACCGCAATGTGTTTAATTCCGTTCTAGTGTCTCCTTGTAGGAGCACAACTATATCTTGCTAATACATTAACTGAAAATGCTATGTCAGGCCTTGTGGTATTGGCAAGATACATTAGTGCACCGATTGCACTAAGATATGGTACTTCAAGACCAAGAATTTCCTCATTCTTTTCTTGTAGTTGGAACTGATCTTTATTCACATCAAGTGATCTAGCAACCATCAGAGTACTTAATGGATGTGTTTCATCCATATAAAATCGTTTCAACACTTTTTCTGTATATGCAGATTGATGGACAAAGATACCATTTCTCAAATGTTCAATTTGTAAACCAAGACATAATTTGTCCTTCCAAGATCTTTCATCTCAAATTCCTTCTTTAAATAATCAATCGCCCTTTTGAGCTCTGTAGGAGTTCCAATGAGGTTTATGGCGTCAACATATACATCAAGTACTACAAACTCTGATATTATTTTCTTTATAAAAACACATGGGCAAATGGCATAATTTGTATAGCCTTCCTTTAACAAATACTCACTAAGGCTGTTATACCACATGCGTCCAGATTGCTTTAAATCATACAATGATCTTTGCAATCTGATTGAGTACATCTCTTGAGACTTTGAACTACATGCTTCAGACATCTTAAATTCTTCAGGAATTTTCATGTATATTTCATTTTCAAGTGTTCCATAGAAATAGGATGTAACCATATCCATTAAGTGCATCTCAAGTCTCATGAACAATGAAACTAATGAGATAACGGAATGTTATTGCGTCCATAATAGGTGAGTATGTCTCTTCATAATCGACGTCATGCCTTTGTGAAAATCCTTGTGCAACAAGGCGTGCCTTATATCTTTGTGTCTCATTTTTCTCATTTCTTTTTCGCACAAAAAACCATTTATAAACAACATGCTTAATACCATTAGGTGTTTGGACTACAGGTCCAAAAACTTCCCGTTTGGTAAGTGAGTTAAGCTCTGATTGAATTGGCTCTTGCCATTTTGGCCAATCACATCTTTCTCGGCATTCTTTAACAGATTGGGGTTCAAGATCCTCACTATCTTGCATAATTCTAGTTGCAACATTATAAGCAAAAACATAATCCACGTTTATTTCCAAGAGATTCTAATAAGTCCTAACTTCACCTGGATTTATAGACATTTCTTCATTTTTTTGAAGTTGAGGCTCATTGATTTCTTCAAGAATATCATGATTGATAAAATCTTGCATTTATTTATGAGATTCTTTCTTAGTGTCATCTTGACCATTTTTTTCTAGGATTCCGATCCTTAGAACCCAATGGTCTACCACGCTTCAGGCGTGCTTTGGACTCATTTGCCATGACACTAGTAGATGGTCCTACAGGGACATCAATCCGAATTGGGACATTCTCTGCAGGGATATGTGATTTGGTAATCCTTTTCAAATATGTAAATGCGTCTGGCATTTGATTTGCTATTTTCTGCAAGTGAATAATATTTTGGACATCTTGCTCACAAATAGAAGCACGTGGATCAAGATGAGACAATGATGGACTATTCCACAAATTTTCCTTTTTATTTCATTATTCTTTCCCCCTAATTTTGGGGAAATTATCTCATCAAATCGACAATCATCAAATCGAGTAGTGAACATATCTCATGTTAATGGTTCAAGATAGTGAATAATGGAGGGAGATTCAAACCCAACATATATTCCTAATCTTCTTTGGGGGCCTATCTTGGTGCGATGTGGTGGTGCTACAAGCACATATACGGCGCATCCAAAAATTCTTAGATGAGATAGATGTAACATCCCGTATTTTCGGGTAACGGTTGAACACATAAACATAGGAAAGTAGACAGGACTCCGGGAAGTTTATGTTGCACTCACGTATGCTAATAAGGAAATTAGTATGTAAAATAACGTGATCCCGAAATAATTTTGGATTTAATAAGTGTGATGACGGGGGAGTATTAATAATAATTGTGTATCTCCGAAGAAGTTGTAGACTAGTGTCATATTGCAGGAATTATGACATTAAGTGCAAAAAGGTTTTATAAGTCGCTGGAATTTAAGTGAATTGAGATCGGGAACTAAATTGTGGGTAAAATTAATTAATTATGGGATTAATTATAATTGGAGACAATATATAGTGGGACTCTACGTGTTACGGTACTACGCCTTACCTAATGACTAAGTCTTGTATGCATTGTTGACAACTTCTCAAAGTCTTCAAGACTCTCTTCTTCAGCCATTAAAACACCTTCATCTCCTTAAGGTTCTGAAGGAATCCTTCCATGGAGAAATAATGGTCACACTTCTATCAGGAAGAGGAAATCTTAATTGGTGGATTCTTGGAATTCTCGATCGAAATTAGGGATTTTCTGTAAGTTTCATACAACAAAAAAGGGTAGAAATTCGTGGTGTTCTAGACCTTAGTTCCAGTGAAATTGAAACATTGAAGCAAGGTTGAAGGCTCAGAAACCAAGCCGAGACTTTGAGTCTCGGCAAAGCTCGAGCAAAATGACTCCAGTGCTTCTGGTTCTGTCGGTTGGAATCCGGTACGGGCGAAAGGTTTTCCGATGGCTTTCATTGCTACTTCTAACAGAGGTAATCTTCCATGTTCATAAAGTTTACACAAGTTCTGAACTTGATTCTTGCCACTAGCTCTAGGACGATTGTCGAAAATGCTAAGTTTGGGTTGGGCGTTGTTGGGACTGCCGTAACTGTAAGGTACTGAGATTGCGTGTGAAGTTGTTGTACTGATTTGAAGATTGTAGCAGTAAAAAGAAGGATTAAGAGGGCTGGGTGTTTCGCTACATACATAGATTTCGATATAGAAGGAATATGGGTTCTACGCGTTCAAGGTATTCACTAGGATGTCTCTAAGAATCTGTTTCTAATATTTTGAGTCGATTATGATTTAAATCATCCGTGTGATGTAGATAATCGTTCATAGAGCTTACAAGGACCCACAGAACTTAGATAATTCTGACAACAAGGTATACAAGGCTTTTTCATTCTTTTGGCATAATTCTATGTGCGAAACATAACTATCGTATTGCTACATAAATTACTCTACTCTTAGTAGTTAAGGATGATCAAGTCATCGACTTCTATGTTGAAAGAATATCCAAGTATGTTTCTAAGACCTTAATAATGCACATCGGAAAAGATGTTGATGTCCCCAATATTAACCAAAGGTGTAAAGGATATTATGTCACTCCGGATGTTTTATTGTTATTCATGCATTTCATTTGCATCGCATTCATATGTTATTCTGGACCACTTGTGCTATGCACACTACTATATGGTAAATACTATATATATATATATATATATATATATGGGAATTGGGAAAAGGGAAAAAGACGTTATATACGCACACCACCTGCAGCTGGTACAGACTATCACGAAAGAGCCCGAAGAGGCCAACATGATGTGATGCCCTTGTGTGGCGATATAACCTGATGCCCACAGAGGCGGTTATGGGAGGATTCCTGTGTGGACATTAGTATACCGCATTTGCATTGTGCATACATTCATTAATCATTATATGTTATGATGCCCGCAAAGGCTGTTATGGTAAGGAAGATGCCCGAAGAGGCTGTTATGGTAAGGAAGATGCCCGAAGAGGCTGTTATGATAAGGAAGATGCCCGAAGAGGCTGTTATGGTAAGGAAGATGCCCGAAGAGGCTGATGTATATGTATACTACATTGTGCATAACAATTAGGCATGTGTATTAGGGTCTTCAGAGGCATTTACTGATGTCTAGTTGTTTCTGTTTCAGACTATGATATGTCTCTGCTATGTTATTTCTTATGCCTGACATACTCAGTACATCAGTCGTACTGACGTCCCTTTTGTCGGGGGACACTGCGTTTTATGCCCGCATGTTCATATTGAGAGTGTGACAGTTCACACTAGTAGGTTGCTGGTTCAGCTGGTGTCCAGAGCACTCTATTTATTTCGGAGTCGCAATTTGGTCGTGGTATGTTCTTTTCTGTAGAGGCTTGTAGATAGGTGTCTTGTGGTTAGTTATCGTGTATAGGCCTTGTCGGCCCTGGTATATAAATGTGTAAATTGGGGCTTTTGGATTGGAACTTTATTTAATCTACCACGGCTCTGTCCGTATTAAAAGTGATTAAGGGCAAGGTGTGATGTGGTGCCCGACGGGTAGGGTCCGGGTGCCCGTCGCGGCCCTCCGGTTTGGGTCGTGACAATATATTAGGTTCTTGACCCAAAACCAATTGCAACGGAGAAAATTTATGATAATTTGTCGGTCTGAGATGCACAAGTATTGTTGCATGCAAAATGGTGTGATCCCAAACAGACGTGGGTAGCCTTATTTTCATAAGTAATGGGCTTGCTATCAACTGCAGATGTTTAATTAATGACTCTGCAAGGCCATTTTGAGCATGAACATGAGCTACAAGATGTTCAACTTTTATCCTAATTGATAAACAATAATCATTAAATGTTTGGGATGAAAACTCTGCAGCATTATCAAGGCGAATAGACTTTATCGGATTATCGGGAAACTGTGCCCGTAATCGAATTATTTGTGCCAGTAATTTTGCAAACGCCAGGTTGCGAGATGACAATAGACACACATGAGACCATCTAGAAGAAACAAAAAGTTAAGTGTTTTACTTTCCTTTTTTGGTTTGTCCAAAAAAGCGTTTCTTACTATATTTAGTAAGTTTTGACAAATTTAAGACCACAAGGTTTAAAAAACATCACAAATATTTAATTAAAGATGACAAATTGAAAAAATATTCCATTTATTTCTTAAACATATGTACCTAGTCAAACTAAATCAATTAAATTGAGACAGAAAAATTACTATACTTAATGAAATGGTGATACGATGGATGGTAACCATTATAGCTTAAACATGGAAAGAAAGTTGAAATTCTCATTGGAGCTCTTTTCATGACTAGGGGTGGGCGTATATCGGTTCGGTTTTGTATCTGAAAAATATGAACCGGATAAAAATCATTTAAAAAAAAAAAACCGAATATAACTTTATTTTTTTAAAAAACGATATGTTCGGTTTATATGCCGAACGTATCAGATTATATCGGTTTTTTCTAGTGAGCCGGGCCGGGTCGGGTCGGAGATTTTTTTTTTAAAAAAATTGAATTTTCAAAACTGAAATTGACATTCACACCTAGAGTATCATGAAATTTCGACGTTAAAATCTATTGTGTATCGTGAGATGTTTACTAAAGAAAAAGGAAAATTAGAAATCGATTTGGGGGAAAACACAAATTGATTGGAAAAGCGGACTTTTTTCTAAAAATTGGCTGAGTTTGACCGGCCCCGTCTCGAAAAAATACGCAAAATAAAAAAAAATCGAGTAAAACGGACATCCGAGCGCAGAGTTATGACCATTTAAAGTTTTATTAATTTACAACTACTTTTTCTCTCTACATTTTATGTCAATATTTCCGTGATATGTTAATCAAGTTCATGCCCCATGCGACTTCCATAAAAACTTCATAATTTAGCTTCGATTGCTATGATTTAAGAGATAGTAGTAGCCTAAAATAAAAAATAATATATATATATATATATATATATATTTAATTCGATTTTTCGATTCGGTTCGTATCCAAAATTTTAAAAAACAAATCACTAAATTCTGATTCGGTTAGATTTTTTCGATTTTCAGCATTTTTTGTCACCCCATTCATGACTCCTTGAGAAAAAGAAAAAAAAAGGAAAACATTGAAGTGTACCCTTATGTGTTAGAAAAGTTCAAGAAACACATACAGCCAATAATAACTGACACCTATAATAGCACATATCATTGACTGGAAGGTACCTTTGACCAGTCCTTTTGCCATGCCCTACACATGTTGCTCACAAACTTTTTTAGTCAGTGTTGTCCAGTACTGTATTTTTCTCTAACATTTCTGATGTCTCAAAGTAAATACTTTACTCAAATAAATTGAAAATTATATATGCAGAGGTAGAAAATAACACAACACGTATACAAAACCAGTAAACACAATAGCGCTTGGGACAGTTCATCTTGACTGCTGTTTTGTCATGTCTTGCCTTCAATGATTCAATTTTTTTTTTGGATTCAGTCCGACTATCCAATAGGGTATTTGTTACCGCTCATCATCAACACAAATATGTAGATAATTATGTGCGTAATAGTAAGACTTAAGATGAGAAGATATGTAGTAACAATATGTGCGTAATAGTAAGACTTAAGATGAGAAGATATCATGAAGTAACAATTTTTGCCTATATTACGATTTGAACTATCGTCACGTATGATTTTCAAACTACTTTATTGATTGTTAAATTGATATTTATATATTCAGATGTAGAAATTAAATTAAAATAACACAACATGTGTACAACAACCAGTAAACACTGTAGCTCTTGGGACAGTTCATCTTCACTGCATTTGCAATTATCAGATATATGACTGTCCACTAAGACTGGGGGAGAACAAAATATTTTGCTACTATTGTGAAATGAACCATTGTCAACTACAATTTTCGCACCACTTCATTGATAGCTAAACCACATCCTTGCGTGCTTAGAAACCAAAATTTTAAAAATACGTTTTAATAAAAAATATTACAATTAAATGTGTCGCAAAAAGTTAAGAGAATTTCAATTTAACCAGAGGAAAGAGTACAAAGGAAATGACTTAAATTGCATTCATCAATGAATTAATAATGTTATAATCAGTTCTTCAACCTGGTATGAAATGACAACATGATTTTAGTGGAATACTGTCCACAAGATTGGCGAAAATACATGATGGTGATGATGATATTCAAATATTCATCAGCAGCACTGTACAAGCAATTGGAAATTAATTAAAAATATTGTCTTCAATTATACCTTTGAACTTTTTCTACTTTTTCACCAAATGAGTAAGAAGAAATTAAAGACTAGCTATTTAGGATCAGGTGATTGGTTCTTGTTACCAGCCAAAACAAGGATGGAATTAGCAAGATTATTAATAGAATCAACAAGTCTATTGATGCCTTCTCTATTGATCTCAGCCTTTGACTCCTCAATTTGTAGCCTTCTCTGATGCAGGCTTAAGAGTTCTCTGTGCCGTCTCTCTTCTCTCTCTTCACAAGACTGAATTGTATCTGCTATAATGGCAGCACTCCTTGAGATGGCAGTGCCAACTTCTTGTGATGAGTTGTTAATGTTACCATCTTTTGATGTGCCACTAGTTCCTTCACCACCTCCACTCATTCTTCTTTTCCTTGCTGGTGAATCTGAACGCTCACAGCTTGTATCAGGATCTGAGCTATCACACATCTCCAAAACATAAACAGATATATATCATAAAGGAAATTCCATTAATACTAAATGGTCATATGAAATGTCACTCTAATAATGTTGAGTGAATAAAACAGTCAAAACTGTCAATTTCTTCCTAGATTGATGTGTTACATTAAAAAGTCCCTATTCCTCACTCCTACCAAAAGGGAAACAAACAAATATAAAAGAGAGGAAAAAATAAAGAAAAAGAGGGATTAAAGAATGGTTTTCCAGGCAGTGAAATAACAGTGGAAGCAGATGATTGAATCTTGAAAGCTGATCACTTGATTAATAAGTACAACGTATATTATTTCAAGAAACAAAAAAAAGGTTTTTTTTTTGGAAAGTATTAAGAATGAAGCATGAAAATATGTTGCCAGTGTAGGAAGGAAGAAAAGAAAAGATCCAAATAATTATGGGAAAACCTAGAAAGATATCAAGCAAATTAAATCAAGAATATCCGAAATGCAACATAGACAGGGCAAAAGGACTTTCTCACAAAATTATGTCAAGTATTATACTTTTCCAAAGTAGACTTTATATCCTGGTGGGGTTCTCTAAGAGCAAATGAGACTTTAAAATAGTACTACTAGCTACTAGTTAAATATTATTTACTCCGTCCTAATTTATATGATATAGTTTTAATGTGCAAGAAGTTTAAGAAATAAAGAAAGATTTGTGAATCTTGTGGTCTAAAAAAAGCCAAAGATATTTGTATGGTTATAGATCATTTCATTTAAGCGTAAAAGCTAAAGTTTAAAGTTAAATTGTTGTCAAATAAGAAAATGTGTCATTCTTTTTTAGACTGACTAAAAAGAAAAATGTATCATATAAATTAGAACAAGGGGAGTAGTAACCATTCACAGTGTTTTGTAATGAAGAAAATAAGAAGTTGGAGATAAGAGTACCTATTGTTGGAAAAGGAACATTAGTAGTGTAATAATCTGTTTGTGCTACTGTTGTTGGTGGTGGTAATGGTGGTAGTGTTAGAGGTGTAATTTGAGGTTGAGTAGATTGTTGTTGCAATGTGGGAGGCATAGAAGGCAACAACATTCTTTGACTTTTTCTATCTACAACCTCAACCAATGCCTCATAAATCTCAGGCAACATATTATTAGGCAAGTTTTTTTCTTTCCTTTCATTCTTCTCAATCTTCCAATAAGATGTTGTAATTTCTTCTCCACCAGCTTCAGCAACTCTTCTTTCATATTCCCTTACTTTCTTGAAATCTCTCATGAGATTATCCCATTTGTCATTACACTGATTTTGGCTCCTCAAACAACCATTTCTCCAACAATAGTCCTCTACCCATTTCCACCTTAGCTCTGTTGGTTTCCCCTCTTGCCTTCTCATTTTCCTTTCATCATCCATTTTCTTTGCTTCTATTAGAGCCATTGTTTCTTCTACTGTCCAGTTCCCTTTTCTGTAGTCCCTAAACATTTTACTACTCCCACCTTGATCACCCACCAACCTATCCATGCAAAAATAACTTTAGGCTAAAAGAAGAAAAGGGTGTTATTTTGTTGGCTTGTTTTGCAAAACGGCAAGAAAAAGTATGGTTCCTGAGGCTATGTGTGGTTTTGAAATTTGGATATGGAAACTATGGTAAGAAGTGAAGAGGAAACCGCAGAAATAATCACCATATAGTATCTTTTAGCTAGCTCGCTCCCCCTCAAAATCTTCAAAAACAAACGTTGAAAAGTTTAAAGATCAAATGAAAGACTAGTGAATCAATGTTTCACTACATACCCAAAAAGTTGCACAAAATTAAGAGAAAAGAGGTGATAGGGAGAAAGAGAGAGGAGGTAGAAGCAATGAAGAAAGAGTTCCATTATAAGAAAGGGCCAAATAGAAATCCATCAAAACTGACATATCCACTACAACCAAAATAATTCACGCAGAGAGAGAGGGGTGTACTGTGGAGTGGGGTATAGGGTGTGGATTGCGTGGGGGACGGGGAGAGGGGAAGAGTGTTTCAGGGGCCAGATAGTCATTTGCTGCATGTAATTTGATGAGCATTTACACACGTGGTTAAGCCAACGTCCATAATTACACCAAGAATTCTTTGCACCTGTTTGGTCATTTATCTTAAACAGTTAAAACTAAAGTACTATTCCTGTTTTCTATTTTGTGCAACACTCTACTTATTTGGGAGGTCAGAGCGAGAAATTTTTCTTTGACCATCTTTTTTTAAGTACATCTTAAATATTTTGCATTATTGATAAATATTGTGTTATTATAATAAATTAAAATAAACTCTGAAGCCATTTTGAAGATATGTGATCTAAATATTTTTTAAAAACATTCATATTTTATGCATGCTCGATCAAAAGACTGATGAATCCCATTACCATATATGCAAGGACATTAATACAAGAATGTAAAATATTCAGACGCATAATTAGTAGCTCTTTTTATCCATCTCTTGAGCTGAATTCAATAAGAATAGGAAAGAGTTGTCTTTAATAGGACACATACAAATAAGATATTATTTCAGAAAATACATAACATTGATGCTAAACTTCTGATTATCCTTTTACCAAACAAGTAATTTTACTTTTCTCTCCTTCATTGTTTTTCTAGTCTTCTTTTTGGATCAACCAACTGGATCATGGCAGAGGCGGCAGCCCAAAAGGTCCTGGAGGCCCATACATGCTTGGTGGGCCCCTAAAACAGTCTTGTAATAGTCAGCAACAGCAGAAGAAGCTCAGCTGAACAAATTTAAACATGCAATAAGGTGAAAAACATTAAGGTAAGTTCAATAACAATAACAATAAGCTTAAGCAGCAACAGTAAATAATCAACAACATCGAAATTTTGAAGTAGTATATGTTGAAAAATGACTTGCCAAGATCTTATAACATCACATAAACTACCAAAAAGAACCCAGGTCCGGGTATCGGAGGTCCTCCGGGACCTAGAGGAGGACCCCATCCAGGTCCTGGACCTGGTCCCGGTCCCGGTCCTCCTGGTCCCATGGGTTCACTAAGGCTAGATTACCCAACCAAGTCCCTTATACTAAGTACTAACAATTGGAATTCTTGGAATAGCTAGCTTTTGTTTACTTTCAATATTCTTGAGTTGGAACTATATATAGGAATTAAGTTACTAGATAGTATATACTTACTATTATACTGCTCTAATCTACCATTCTCCATTCTACTAGTCTAAAGGTAAAGCCGGACATAACCTTCCTTTCTTCTAATTTATGCACACTAATTTAGTAAGGCTAATTGGTGAATGCATACAATTTCTAGTAAGGCCAATTCTTTCCATTCATTTATCTAACAACAAACTTGCCTTCATATTCACTTTCAAGCCTAACAAAAATTTAGTAATTAAAAAGAAAAAATGAACGACTCCTAAAAAATTTCAACGTGAAGCACAAAACTCACGTTGTAATTCATAAAAATTTGAAAGTTGTAACAAAATAATAAATATGGTTAGTAGAATTTATATAGTTGATCTACACTTATTTTGAATTGAGATATTAACCATTATTATTGTTCTAATATATAAAAGATTTAAGTTATGTATAGTGATAGAGAAAGAATTTTATACCATCACCGTCAATTTATCATGTTATACCAGGTTGCTTTTCTATTCAGATTACCATATTAAATTTACTATGAAAATTTACCTATTAAAATCTAAGTAAATTTAACCACATTTGACCCTGTAAAAGGGTAGCTTAGTGAACTAAGCTCCTGCTATATGCAGAGTTCGAAAAAGGATCAAATCATAAAGCTCTATTGTATGTCGTCTTATCTATATTTTTATAAGAGACTGTAACAGTAACTTTAACGCCTACTCCAAGGCTCGAGCCAAAATAAATACTATGGTACTAGTGATCAACATAACATTTGAGATGTTCCAAAAGAATATTTACCCACGCGTTACGTTGTTGACAAAAGCTGGAATTAGAAACCCAGTTTACCTCTCCAATGGTGTCCTTGTAAGCAATCAACTCTATTAAGACTCATTTACTACTCTTCAGTTAATGATCCTAACCATTCATCATCTTTTATATTATTCCAGGTACAGCACTGGCCTTGAATTGGGCAATCTATTACTTGGATCAGACATATTGAATTACTCATGGGATGCAATTTCAAAGCTTAAAAAAGAGACCCTTTTGGAAGACCCATCACTTTCTTTCTCTGTTAAATACCAAGTTTATGAATACCCACCAAAGGGTTCTACTATTGCTTTTGTATGCTTACCCAATTGTGCTGTGAATCATTTGCAAGAAGAAGAGTTTAGAGAATTGGTTTCTTCAGATGCAATTAAGTCCTTTGACTTTCTTTCCACCAAAAGTAATTCCATCTCAATTCATAGAGCTGCTTTTGCCCTTTTTGCTTCTCTTGAGAATGATCTCTCTCTTCTGAAACAACAGGTACACTTCATTAAATTGTTAAATTTCCCCCTTTTTTTACATGTATATTGAGTTGCATTTTTCTTGGAATTTTGAAAATATATTATGTGTTCCGCGAAATGATTTTTTTAGTGGGCGTTTGGACATAAAAATTGTGATTAGGAAAAAAAGTATAGTACTGTATTTGTTTTCAAGTTGAAAATGGTATTTGGAAATTGGAGTTCTGTTTGGACATGAATACAAATTGGAGTTATTTTTGAATTTTTGTGAGTGATTTGAAGTGAAAATTGTGAAAACAACTTCTTGGAGCTTTTCGAATTCCAGAAAATTCGATTCTGGAAAATTGTAACAATTCTATATCCAAAAATATTCAGGAAAAAAGTGAAAACTATCCATTGCCAGACGGGCAGTTAGTCAATTGGAGTCAAAGATCCTTAACTTTGATATGTTATCTGGAGTTGATCATTTTAATTTATGTTGATGTAGAGAATATACAGGTTTAAAATTATTAAGGTGTCATTTAAAAGGTATGATTTTTATAAGGTTTGATTTTGTATGAGAAGGTTATGAGGACACAGTTTAATGAGATTAGAAGGGATGGTTAATTAGAGAATTGTTAACCAGATGGGAAATAAACAAAAACTTATCTCGTGTTTTGGTTGATTGATCAGGTTGAGACTATAGGCGGGATCAATTTTTAGTTAGTTGGAATATGAAATCAGTAATGAAAAACACTATAGAAAAGAAATGATAGTTGGGATCCGGATTGCTAATATCTTCATTAGACATGTAACTAAAGTTTAATTATCCCTTCTTTAGCAGGGAGGACCAATAATAGTAGTAACCAAACACTAGACTAAGGGAGGAAAGATACTAATGATTGCTCTCCATTCTTATAATTTGCAAATGAAGTGTAAAACTCTCAGCTGGATTACCTCTTATACGTGTAACTGATTCTGGTGTTATGTTTTTGTCTGCTTCGATGTAGTTCACCAGCAACCAACCCCTAATAGTAACTGGGCATTCTCTGGGTGGATCAGTTGCATCTCTCTTCACCTTGTGGCTGCTTGATAGCCTTTCCAATGGTGTGCAGCGTCTCCTCTGCATTACTTTTGGCTCTCCACTTCTAGGTAACAATGGCTTTGAAAAAGCCATATCAGAGCATCCGACATGGAGCTCGTGTTTCTTGCACGTGGTCTCGGATAAAGATCCAATTCCAGGATTTCTGATCTCAGACCATAATGCCTCTGCTGCTAGCTTGACTACTCCGACCTGTTACATGTCATTCGGTACCTATCTCTTCTGCTCGGAATCAGGTTTCTCTTGCTTCGAGGAGCCACAATCGATTCTGGAGTTGTTGATGATCATGAGCTCAAGATGTGCTGAAAGTGAAAATCTGATTAACTGCTCGCAGGTTATTGATTATGGGCATATTTTGGAACAGCTAAAGAACAAAACTATTTGCAGGGGTATCTCGGAGCTGCCTGACTCAATAAGTAATCCACTTCAAGCAGGAACATATCTACTGCTAGAAGCAACTGGAGTTGGAAAGTTACAGGTAAATACACTTCACTGATACTTGATCAAATTGTATTGTTCCCACTTTGACGGTTCACGAGCATGAAATGTTTGTTCTACTGAAGTACAATGCAAATTGATGAAAGATAAAAACAACTTGAGTCATTCAGGTGCATATACAAGTTGTAACGAAGGAATTATGTTAAAGCTGCGAAGAACTCACAAGGTTATGTTTGTTGGTGCGGTAGGATAGCGTTGAAAATGAAATTAACATAAGGCAAAAAATTGTGTTTCTTGATTAAATGGGCTATAACACGCCATACACGCAAAAATACCTTTTTTTCTGGTCTGCAAATTTCAGATGTTTGCCTCTTAACTGTAACAGGAAAATGTTAACTTGAGCTGTCTTGCAATGAATATTGCGAAAAGGGCAGAGGTTCTGGCCAAACACAAGCAGAAGGTGTTTGATCCCTCCAAAAAACTGAGTATGACTAAAAAGTCCATGACTTACCTTGAATGGTACATGAACAACTCTTTGGAAGAGGCAGGGTATTATGAAAAATATAAGGCCAGACGTTCCAGAAGCAGAGACGAGATCGAAAGCTCAGAAAACCTAATCAAGCATCACAGAACTTTGAAGCTCTTCTGGAAAGGAATAGTAACTGAAGTGGGAAATTTGCCCTGGAAGGAGGGGAGAACATGCCGAATGCGTTTGCTTTATGCGGCCACAAGCTACCGAAGGATGGTTGAACCACTCGACATAGCTGAGTATTATGGTAGGGGAAAGAAAGATTATGTAAGTCACGGAAGATCTGAACACTATAAAATATTGGAGAAATGGTTAACTGATGAAGATCTTCAGACACACCAGAGAAGCCAAGCCTCTAGTCTTACAGTTGATTCTTGCTTTTGGGCTTACGTCGAGGAAGCTCTGATCTCTTGTGAAGTGGTAAAGGATGGACAAAGTAGCCCACAAGACCAAGAATCGGCTAGAGAAAAACTGATCAAATTTGAGCAGTATGTAATGGACTTGATTAATAACTTCTTGGTGTCTCCTGAGATTTTCTTGCCTCAAAGCAGCTTCATGCTATGGTGGAAAGAATATTGCAGAGTGGTAGGCAATTCATATACTTCACCCTTGACTAATTTTATGAAGGATGACTTTCATAGATATGCTTAGCAAATTATATATGTAAAGGGAGATATAAATTATAACTCATATGCTCGACTTAAAACTACTTTTCCATTGGTTCTCTTTAATGTAACCTGTAACTTTATATTTGAGTTGCCAAACGTGATTAATTGCACAATACAGAAATTGTGGGGGATTTGGTTGTTCTTCCTTTTGGTTATTGGCAAAGCTTTCCTATAGCTGCAGATTGATTTGAGCTAACAATTCACCCAACGTTTTTTATGAATTGATCTGAGTTGCGCCCAATTTAACCCATAAGTATAGACAATCACTCATCTATCTAAACAATTAGACCAGTCTCCTTTTATAGATCAAAATTAATACTCCTACATTTAATGCTACGTTTTGGACATGATTTACCTAGTCGATTGAATTTTTAGTACCGCTTCACAAGCATTTTTAAAGTTGCACCTTATTAACGAGATCATCTATGAATTCTATTTCTACGAGGGACAAAGAAATAAGTCTGAAATTACAACCTAAGTACCTAATATTAACATGTAACTCATTCAGAGCACAGTTGGCATCATAACCAGTTGGAGTAATGGTAAGTACTCCATCATCCTTAATAGAGGTTTCATGTCTGAGCTCAGAATAAAGTCATTTTTGTTAGGGAACGTTTTACTCGTCAAAACCGGATTCAATTGTCAATCGAAATAGGATTGACTACCGATTCCGAAGGAACTGGAGTTACATATCTTTTCCATTCAAGAGTTCTTATGTATTTCCACGACCCTTTGAGACCCCGAACTTCGGGGCTCTCCCGTTCAGCTAGGTCCATAATTCCGGAATTTATACGCGAATCAAGATCGATAAAAGAAAGTTTTACAATCATCGACTCAAACCCATTGTCGAATCCTAAAGGTGGAACTTTGGCGTAAATCCAGATTACTCGAGCCCCAAAACGCGTATTGGACATTGAGTGAGCAACCGAAAAATAAAAGCAGCAGCAAAATGTTCATTTTGTTTTACAAAGAGGTGAAATGAAGCCCAAAATTGAGAAGTAATACCACAGATGGTCAATGGCTGCTAGATAGTACTGCAACTTATGCTTTGCATATTTCATAGAAAATGATTGTACAGCATCGCAATTACACTGGCTTTTAAATTTGAAAATTTTACAGGAATTGGCTTTTGAATCATATCAGGACCCCAGTATTTGTCGTAGCCTAGAAATTGATAGATCTGCACCACCAAATCCATCCATTATCGCTTTAGCTCCAGGAAACTCAGCTCTGGCCGTCAAACTTTTACACATCAACAAAAAGGATATTATTATTCAAAAAACATATCCATCAATGTTTATGCTAATAAATTATAGTAACTTCTTTAACAGCATATTTAGCAGGATGGATGTGGGACTAGTATTATCATAGAATCCAGTGACTTATTCTCACTCACATATGATTTGAAGTTTATGAGTTCTTACAACGACCTCAAGTTATTATACTATAACAATTGGGTTCATAGTCAAGTATTTATTTATATATATATATATATATATATGTATAGTGCATTTCTTAATACATATCAGATTTGGGCAAAAGTTACCGAGTTCACTTGAACCCATAACTTCTATGCTAGGTCCACCCCTGATGCAGCGTGAGTCATTGTAGCACCTGATTGTAGTCCCAGACCTTCATTGCATTTTTCAATTTTCCATGCTGTGACCAGGCTCCTAGCATCGCCATATAATAACGAATTTTTTTCCCCTTTCCGTAGCACCTATACAGCACTTACTACCAAGTGTCAACTATGTACTTAGATTAAATATCCCTTCATATGATTTTCTATATACATTTGTCGTTTGATCTGATAGTGAAATAGTCAAGAGACATTTCACTCAACCCGAAAAGCTTGCTTATTTTTTATGAATAAATTTAGATTTTATTGTTTCTCTGAGGCATCCAGGAGGTTCAGAATGTTGCACAACAAAAAATCGAACTCCCGAAAAAAGAAAGTTGATTAAAATAGAGTAAAAGGCCCGAATATGTACAACCAATATATTGCACCAAAAAAACAGAAAAACTACAAACATCTATATTTCAATCTATGCATCAGCTCTTCTTTACCTCAAGTACTAGGAACCCCTAAATTTAGAAATTATTTAGCACTGGTATGAAATGAACCTGCACCAAGTACAATGGTTACATAGGATTTATATATCCAATCCAATCCAATCCCAACTAATTTGGGATAGAGTATACCTAATTGATTGATATATGCCTACTGTTAAAGACGGAAAAGTATTTTTTTTGCTTTCAAGATTTTGGTATTTAAAACTTTGATTGAAAAATCTACCTGCTCCGGACCACAACGCAAGGCATGCCAATTCGCTCTGCTCCAGCAACCCCAGATAGACTTCCGGAAACAAGCACACAATTGTGCAAAGGTACATTGGCATATTCTGCTCCTGCCCTCACTGCAGCGACAACATTCTGCAATCTATATTAGAAGAATATAAAGTATTAGACTTGACCACATTTACCACCAACTAGATAGTCAAACTGTTGCAGACCTACTGTGTGCCAAATTGCACTCTGCACTCAATACAAATATGCATGAATTTGCAGATAGTCCCCAAATGCTTCTGAATATTTTGTCTTCAACTACAAATCAAAACTCCAAAAGTGAGCTATATGATCTAGTATGTTGCATGGACTCTTACTTCTCCTTAAACATACCGCTGTCCAGTATGTACGACATTGGTGTATGGCTATATCACAACAAATTCTTCAGAATACACTGAACATTCAAGGTCATTGTATGAATCCATAATAAAATCTAGTATTTGCACACAGTTCCGTGTAGCGCCAATGATATTGATTCGGCACTTGTTCCTAAGATTCAAAGATGCTCTGTAACAAATAGAAAGGTCACCTACTAGTTTGATCAATGTGATTTCCAGAACCAAGGAATTCATTTCAACATGGCCATGCCAAATAAGTGTAACGAGTGCAAGGATTTTGCATCGATCCTTCAAAATACATGGTAAAAACTTGCATAAAATTGATCTTACTTAAACACCTTCAGCTATTCAACATTTATACCTTTGTGCATGTAACATGGCTGAAATAGCACAAATGAGATCATTAAGAAGCTAATTTGTTTATGTGTTTACTATGATCCACCAGAAACGGAGTACTTTTTTTGGACCAGAGTTCCTCTTCCTTTTTTTTCTTTTGACAAGTCTCATTGGACCAGAATTAATTCAAAGCAAATAATTTCCTTTTTCCCTTGGGCATATCTCAAAGTACGACTAGATACATGAAATCTCGAGCTTCAAAGCATGTGAGAAACAACATATTGGCACCCTCCATCAAACATCTTCAATTCTATTTAATTGTTGTAAGATCCCCAACCATGTCGGGATTGAAGTGTAGTTGATTATTGATTTTGGCAAGTTTAACCAAGCATGTTCACCCAGGTAATATTGTCATGTGGTGTAAAACTGAAGATAAACCATCAAAACAACAAAAATAGAAAATATAACAACGAAGAGAATGATAGAACTAACCCTTCGCTTGAAGTAGTATCAATGTCGACAGTCAACTTTAGTATGGAAGCAACCTCCTTAGCAATTCTTTGCTCCTCGGCAGAAACTGGGTCAAAACAATAGAGGAGGTGTGCAGTTTCTTATGTTGAGATATGGTAAAAAGAGAGGCAACCAGCTTGTGCCATGAAGCAGATTATGCAACGAAATTGAACAGATTGTCTAAGGCAATTTACCTGCTTTTCTTGCTTCTTTAGCCAGTTGCTCGCCTAGGTCAGATCCCACACCTTCGCCAAATACAAGTTGGCCATAGGAACTTTGCTTTACCTCCTCAATTCCAATTATTTTTATCTTTGCCATTTTATCATTTCCAAGCTTCTCAATGATAGATCTGTAGTGAATCAAAGAACTGGTTACTTTTCCATTGATTGGCAGAAAGTATGCAGTCAGAACTCTTTCACATCAAAACCTAATTTCATATGGGTGGAAACCAAACGAGCTTTTTGACAGGCAAATGTAGAAGTATCATTTAATGTTGGATAAAACGGGAATTACTACACACGCCAACTAACAGTCCTTTCAATAACTAATGTTGCTACTCACTTTAGAGATTTTTTAATTTTTTCCTGATATGAATTAACCTGCAGAATCATTTAGTTTATATGACGATGTTCAAGTAACAAAGACCATAAAAAAGCCACAAAGTATATAATCTAGATCCAAGAAACGAAATTTTGTTTATAACAGTGGTGTTCTGGCCAGTTTTGTACACACCTTGACTATTCTACTGGCTACCTACTACTACCCCCCCCCCCCCCCATACACACACAGAATAGGTACCAGTCAACTCTGCCCACCAAGGCATAGACAGATGGAAAAATCACCTAGTGTTTTTTGTCTCCGCGGAGTCTCTCATCGTTTTCAACCACTTCATTAACTACTATGCCACACCCTTAGGTTCTTTAAGAAACAGCAATTTAACACTGGCAGATTCCCAAATTCAACAGTTTTAAGTGTTCGGCATCAGCAATTTCAGTCTTTATATGTTAGACTAACTTATTCAGTTTCATTCAACCGTACCTCACCCTAAAGCTATATAAAAGAACATAATGTTCGAGAAAAAGTCCTCTAAATTCATATTTGAAATGCAAAGAGTTGTAATTAGCAGTAAACCTGACTTGTTTTTCCCCACTTCTACAGTAGGCTGTCAGCATCACTAATGGGACACCTTCTTCACATGCTTCATCAATAAATCTGCAAATTGCATAGTATAATTTACTAAGAGAAATATAACAAAATTAAGAAATATCAACCAACTAAATTAATAAATACAAAGACCACGGAATCAAACCAACTTTACACTGGTAATCGAGACGCTAAAGAGTTAACCTGACAAATGCTAAATATTCTAATCTATAACCACCTTCTTAGGAAAAGTATGGAATTATCGTTGAAAAGTAAAATTTATGGCATTTGAAAATGTTACAACTAGATCTATGAATCAGTGATATGATAAATTGCTCAACATGACAAAAACTTATACGCTTAAACCATTGAGCTTAGCAATATTATATGGGAGTGAATATTGGACCTTTAAAATCCAATACATCCCCACAACATGAATGCCACAGAGATCCGGATGATAGATGGATATGTGGTCATATAAGACTAAATAAGATTAGAAATGGCTGCATTTCCGAGAAGGTTCATGTAGCAAATATCGAGGATAAAATAAGAGAAGGTCGCTTGAGATGATATGGTCATGTCCTGTGTCAACCGCCGGATGCACCAGCCTATAGATGTGAGACCGTGGTGGGCGAAGGTGTTAAGGGAACAAGGTAGACCTAAAATCACTTATAAGAAAGTTGCTCGAAGGATCTACAGTATCTCGGAATCCATGCAGACTTGATGAAAGATTGACCACAATGAAAGAAAAATATCTATATATCTGATACTTATTAGTTGAGAATATGTTTCACCATGTTCACACTTTTACTTTACGTCTTATGCTTTTTTAGGAGTTGGATTTATGTCAGTAGAAAATATAAAGAACTTCGGGTAATTTTTATTTTTATTTTTACTTCGCGTAATATTAGTCAGTGAGAAATCATATAGCCGATCCCAACTTGTTTGGGATTGAGGTAGTTGTTGTAAACCATTGAGCTTAGCACACAAACTAAACACTCTTTAAAAATATGGCACCTGGGCCTAACTCAGCCCCAAAAGCTAACTCATGAGGGGAGGGTTGCCCAAGTTCATATAAGCAAACCACCAGTCCATTCCCCAACCAATGCGGGACTTTAACGAACTCTAACACCCCCTTCACGCCCAGGGCCCAACTGGAGCATGGACCGGGAGCCCAAACGGGAATGGATCTGGCTTTGATACCATGTAAAGATATGACACCTGGGCCTAACTCAACCCCAAAAGCTAGCTCATGAGGGGAGGATTGTCCAAGTCCATATAAGCAAACCACCGGTCCATTCCCCAACCAATGTGAGACTTTAACCCACTCTAACACACTCAAAAGTGTCAATGATCCGATGATTGTTATATGGAAAAAGTCACAATATCTGAACTACAAGCGGGTTTCAGAACTGGCGGGTGTGGAAAGAAATAGCTTGATGAAACTGACAAGGAACCGTTACTTCTAGACATAAAGCACAAAAGTTGTAGATTTTCTCTGTTGAGTTTGTCCCAAATTTCTATAGAAAGAGAAAAGAGAGGTCATATAGTAAAGCCTAACAACGATTAATCCCAGAGGAACCTATTGGCTCAACTACTTCATGAACCTATTGCATAATTGACTCCACTCGGATACAGACTACCACCAAACAATGAGGACTGTAACTTGGATCTCAAGATGAGTATGACACCAACTCAAATTGGAAAACATTAATTATTATTTTTAAAAAAAACTGGGTTCCCTCTAAATTTTGCTGAAATTAATAGGAAAAAAGCCTGAATACCCCTCAATTTTTAATGAAAATAAACTTAAAACCTGACAGCAGCCTATAATACTAAGAAGTAAAATCGACAAATAAACTTTAAGCAAATAATGGAAACATGATTCAGAGCTTCGACCATGTGAAAGGAAATATATCTCCTTTTTTTCACTTAGCGCACAGCACTACCCAAATAAAAGAATGGAGTAACCATAAGAAAACTCACTCTGATGCAAGGTAAAAGGAGAAATCATCCGCATGGCTCATAAATGACTGATGTTCAGACAAGGATATTACTTCATCATGGAATAGATGATCATTTGCGGAGAAAACTAAATACATAGAACACAACAAAGGATTTTCAGCAAGAAGGACAACTTACTCTTCAACACCAGGTCTTAAAGGTAAAGTTTTTGACATGACAAGTTCATCTAATGCAATTTTCTGCAAGCAGCAAACCCATTATTCAGATTATTGATTCAACCAAGATCACGGAAGCAATATTATCTTTAGTTAGAAAAAGAATATGAAACCATTCCAAAACAAGTCCAAATAAAGTACTATTAAAAAAGGAAAAGGAAAACAACTATCACACTGGATATAACAGTGAGTACAAGTATGAGAAAACACAATAGCAAATTGATTTTAGTAAAAGCTCAAATATTTAAAAAGTTTATTGATTTTAGTAAAAGCTCAAATATTTAAAAAGTGCAAACGAAAACAAAATAAAGGCGCAGGAAACAAGAACTATCAGATTGGATATAACAGTCCACACGTGTTCTTCAAGACAAAATTGCAATTTGATTTTAGTCAATGGACCAGAGCTAAGCATGTCAAGTTGTCAACAGCTCTATGAGATTAGGAATGCCATTTTGAGTTCTTATTTCAATAAAAGCCCTACTGTCTTTGTGTTCGGCTTACATCAATTTGAAGCTATATGTTAGCCGTTGACAACTAGAGACGTGGGGTCAGGACTATATTCTGCAGAGTGCAGATAACATATTGGCAGCTATAGAAGGTTTTACTACTGATATTTAGAATATACCTATCAAAGTGCAAATTTTATCACCATATGTTCGACCTATTAAGCTTTACTTTTGAATACATACCTTCTCTCGCAGAACGCTTTTCATAAATGTCTCCTTCTCACTTGTGGGCAGTGATGTGGGCCAACCAATCTGAATAAAGAACAAGCTTGTTATAATTGGAAGGGTACTTGATAGATTTTTTTGAAATGAATACAAAGACACACATCTATAAACTTTTCCATGTGAGCTTACTCTGTTGAAAAACAAGACCAACATCCTTTCTTCATCACCCATGCTCTTCCTGGGGAAAGCAAGTATTATATGTTTATGTAATTAGTCAAAAAGAAAATTTAAGATGCCGTAGACTGAGGTCATATATGAAATTACGGAAGTTATGAAATCAGGAAAAGATAGAATTTAAGAGAAATAAAATCAACTATGTAGTACTCTCTGATTCAGAAATAATATATGCATGCCTCAATTGAATCACAAAACCTCCTGAACATCATACTTTACAAGATCCTGATAAACTGGTTGGCTCCAATTTGCACAGTCCAATCCAAGCTTCCGGAATGCTGACATTAGTAGAAGAAAAAAAACGTTTAGATTATCCCAGGTAGGCTTGTTTTCTTTTGTTTGTTGTTATTATACATTAGCTTGAGCGCCATATTGGTGCATTCAGTCGTTAAGAATGACTTCCGTAATCATCACGAAAAACAGGTCATTTCAGAAAAAGTTTTCCTTAAAGCATAGAATTTACTTTATAAAAGTAAAAAAGAAATCTCACCTGCATTGAAGGCTTGGCAGTTGCCCAATCGGTCCACATCCATTAAAACCCTAAATATTGTCAAGGAAAAAAAGTAGAAAAAGATGTAACTATCAGTAAAAACGTAGAGCAGAAAATGTTGCTGAAAATACAATACGAAGAAAATAAGCAAACAAAAACCTTGAACATTAAAAGAAACTAGAACATAAAACTAGATTATATAAACCCTCCAGGTTAGCAAAATCTCAATTTAATATTTGTTGAGTTCTTTTTTTCCCCCTTGGGGGGAAGGACAGGGTTTGAGCATACGTTTCATTCAACTAATTTATCTAATTCAAATACTGCATTATGCTACGACATAAACTATTATGCATATTTGATTGAAAACTTAACTACCCAGTTCACCTTTTCCATACTCACTCTGCCTCAAACTTTTCTTCTCCCATTTGACTTCCAAATATCAAAGTATCATATTTTTTTTCACAGTCAAATATCACAACTCCACACGACAGACTGACAGACTAACCTACCTTTGTGGGGCAGAGAGACTGTTTCCGATAGAAGCTCGGCTCAAAAAAAGTGTAGACAAAGCAGGATAGAAAGAAAAATAAAATAAAAAGAGTTGAAGAATAAGATACTATGCTAATACTAAAGGATACTTACTAAATAAGGAGAAGATGAGAATAAGAACAAAATGGACAAGGCGCCAAATGAATACATTGCAGTCCACAAAATTGACAAACCAAATTGAACACTAAAAGCTCGTGATTATTACTGTGCTGCACATAAAACTAAGGCAAAACAACAAAAACGTGGAAAAAGTTATACCCTTCGACTTCGAGGAGAATAGCGAGTTTCTGAGATGGGGTTTCTTGGGTACTGCTGTCGAATGAGCTAGATGAATTGACAAACAACCCATTTGTGTACAACTTGCCAATACTAGAATTGAAGTTTCTTGGAGCCAAAAAGGAGGGGAATTGAAGATGTTTTGTTGGGATATTGTAGAGTTTGGAAGAGTTGTTGGTGCAGAAACGGAAAGTGTTGAGAAATGTTTCCATAGCCATTCACCGCTACACTGCCATCGCATCTCCACTTTTTCTACTAATAAAATCGGCCCCAACCGTTCAACTAGTTTTTCCCCTTCCTTACATTCTTTGTTGCTCTTTTTCCCCTAAAAAAAACAATAAATTGTAATTTTAGTCCTTTTAATTTTTAGCCTTTTTTGGTTTTCCACATATGGATCCAAATCTGTGTCCCGCATTGGAGCCTGACTATATCTGAATTCACATCCGCATATGGTCCATTTTTTGGAGGAAACACTCCCAGAGCTCGAATCCGAGATCTCTAGTTAAGTCAGGAGTCACATCTACTACACAACATCTTTTGATGATAATTTAATTTATAGTTAGGCACATTTAACGTTCAATCAATTGATATGTGCAATCTCTAACATTAAATCTTCATAATATTACTCCATATGTTTCAGCTTATGTGTCTTATTTTTATTTTCAATTTGATTAAAAATGAGTGTTACTTTTTATATTTAGTAACTTTAAATTAAATATCTTACCTGACATATATATATAACCACAAGATTAAAAGACATTTTAATACATTGTACTTCTTTAAATTAATATAGACCACAAGATTCAAAAGACTTATTTATATTTATAAATTTGGTGTCTAGTCAAATTAAGACGCATAAATTGAAACAGAGAGAGTAACAAATTATTAAAAGTTAAATCATATCTAGATTGTATTATGCTAAATTTGTATTGTTATTTCTAAAAATAGTATAAATACCACATATTTAGTATTTTAAAAGGGACAACAAAAAAAAAATAGTTAATTGAAAAATTAAGATTCTAACAATATATTACTCATACAAAGATTAAATCCAAAATTTGTCAATAATTGATGACCAAAATTACAGTTATCCCTTTTCTTTTTCTTTCCCTATGGAACCAAGAAACTAGCAAGTAAGCAATTTGAAGAAAATTGTGTTTTGGTGCGTTAATGGAGGTACAACTCCACTTCTAGAAAGAGATAATAATATTGTACCAAAAAAAAAAGAGATACTAATAAATAAAAATTTCCTAAATTTGGTTTGATTTAATTTGCTCACTTAAATTATATTGTGTTTACATTATTCTTATAATATTTTATTATCTATTATAATCTTGCCGCATTAGGTGGCAAGGATACTGGCTTGAGGTCCTTATTACCATTTGAGAGTAATAAAAAGCAAAATAAATCCACATGTGCCTTTTATTTGAGCAATTAATTGTCACATTATCATATACAATTATTATTTTATTCTAAAGAGTACTTTTTTCTTCTTTGTTTACTTTTTTTTAGCTTGTTGGATCTATAACATAAAAGAAATAGATTAGCGGCGAGTTTGTTACATACTTGGCTATGCAGTGAATAGTGATGACTGACTTTATCCAGCCTTTTAGCTCATGAATCTTGGGCTCCTCGTGCAGTTAAGCCCTCTCTAATTGCCAGCACTATGTACAATTCTGGATTGGACTATTTGGACTCTTGCAAGCCCAATCAATAGTCAAGGAGGACAGATTGAATCATACAACTTCCATAACATTTTGTGATTCTACATCTAGGACAGGATTGATGTCGAAAGGAGATTTTTCTTTATAATTATAAAATCGCTTTGATTTTGATTGAAAAGTTAATAAAATTGTAATTGAGTAATAAGTACTCATTTATATTTAATTAGATATTTTATATCAAGCTCTGAGAATAAAATTATCTTTAGTAGGGAATGTTTCCCCCAAAATGGAACTTTTCGACGTGTTGATTATAGAGTAGCCGAGGCCCAAATCCTGAATGAAAAATAAAGCTAAAAAGACAAAGAAATTATATGTTCTTTTAACATATTGTTTTCCGTTTTTTAAATTGAGCTAACACTTCAAGTTTTTAAATATTTTGATAGAAACTTCCTTTTAAATAGGACTATCCAAAAATCTATATACCTACTGGCTACTACTAAAACACACAAAAAATGCCCCACACAGTCACTCCCTAACCCTTTCGATTGCTTAGGGACTGGTAAGAGAACAAAGAAAAGATAAGAGCAGCTATTCCCCCCACACACACACACTAAACTTGGAAGTGTACATGTTTGTATTTACTAGTATTCCCTCCCTTCTTTTTATTTTAAAGGCATATAGTGCGTTCTCGCTTTCGGGGGAATTTGACTTCTAAAACCTAGTAGCATTATCCTTATTTAATTAAAAGGATCATCCACATCTCAAATCTAGATGCATTGACACTTTGACAGTTGAGATTAGAAGGCTAAACATTTCTTTAATTTGTAGATCCATGAATTCTGGCTTCTGCAATGCATAACGGCACAAGTGGCTATTTGATTTTGGATATCCGAATAATCAATGAATTGCAGATTCAGTTTTTCTCCTTCAAGAAAATTAATGTCGTCCAACTTCTCTAATGTTACCTAGTTCGTTTTTTTTTTTTTTTTTCACATCTTGAATATAATTAGCTACGTACTACATTTTGAACCGAAACATCTCTTAAAAGAAAAAAACTATGATCAAGTTAAATTTTAATTAAAAGAATTGAAGTTTCAAAATTTTTAAAAGCCATCGTTTGAGGTTAATACTCTGTCGATCCAAATTGAATATTTTAAATTGTGTGACCACTTCATCTAATAGCACAAATTGTTAGGAAGAACATACATTTATTTTATCTACAATAAAATATCTTGTTCTATTAAAAAAGTCAAAATGTTACATTTCTATCCAAAACAATGGTAGCATTTCACAATGGTAAAATCATGGAGCTAGTTAACGGTTTCATAAAATCAGAATATTATTATTAAAAGAACTTAATCCTCAATGGGAACGTGTTTTCCTAAGATTAGGTTTAAAAGAACAAAAAAAATAACATTCCGGTATACTAAGCTCCCACTATGCGCATGATTTGGGGAAGGACCGGACCACAATGGTTTATTTCAGAAAAACAAAACACAAAAAAAAGGGGAAAAGGAAAAAAATTGCTTAGGAAATATCAACAAGAGCCCAAAGCTGCAAATACAGTGGAAATTGTTGTTTATTAAAGGCCTGCTTCTGCTTGATTCTAAGTATAAAGACTTTACTATAATTTTTGGTCATTTGGCAGTTGCAAATTGTCTTTTCCTAAGCGAGAAGCCGGTGAATGCTCAAGCAACAACGTGGTCTTTGCAAAATACCTTAAGCAACGGACAAGTAAACGAAACTTCCTTTCTTGAGATTGCCGTCTATAATATATCAAAATGTTTACCAAGTCTTTATAAACAACATAAAAGAAGATAGACAAAAGTTAATAGAAGAAAGACAAGACTATGGTTTATGTTTGTGTCCTGCACTTTGAATTAATCGCCAAAATGGTCCAAGGATCATTGTGCCAAAAAGGATTATACCTTGATTTAAAAACAAGCTATTGTCAATTATTATAGGTTTAGCTGACTTACACTGACAGTGTAAATGATTACATCAAGATAAACACAAACTGTCCATTGAGATTAATAACTTTGAAAAATAAGGCAGTAATATTCCAAAACATGTTAGGAAAGGCTGGTGAAAATTAGTTGCATAGCACATTTAATGGTTAAAGGACGAAACTTGAAATTTAGTAATATTTAAGGGATCAAGAAGGCAATTTTCCCAAAATATTTTCAAGGATCACCAAGGCAATTTCCCCATAAAGATTTTAGTTATAGTTCATGTGTTCTAGTTGAATATCAAACATTGGAGTATCAAAATTTCTTAGCACATTTTTCTCCATTGCCTAAAATGGCAGGAGGAAGAAAGAAACAGAAAGTAAAATGGAGCCAACTCTACACCTTCTCATGCTTGCATCCTCAAACTAATGAAAGTGATCCTACTTCTTTTGTTGCTGCACCATCAGCTCAAAGTTTCATTGGTCAGCCAGGTTATTCAAGGGTAGTTTTCTGCAATGAGCCTCATTGCCACAACCTAAAACCATACAAGTATCCTAACAACTATGTATCCACAACAAAATACAATATCGTCACCTTCTTTCCTATAGCACTTTTCGAGCAGTTTCGTCGTGTTGCCAATCTATATTTCTTGTTAGCTGCAGTACTCTCTGTGACTTCCTTGGCTCCCTTTACTCCTGTTAGTGTCATTTCACCCCTCGTGTTCGTCGTGGGGATTAGTATGCTCAAGGAGGCCATGGAGGATTGGAATAGATTCTTGCAGGTACCTCAAATGTTTGATTTCTTGACAATATCATAGTGTCAGAGTGTTCTGTTTTTACTAAACATTTTCATTTTGTTTTTTCATTTCAGGACTTGAAGGTGAATGCAAGGAAGGTTAAGGTTCACATAGGAAATGGGGAATTTGTAGAGAGAGCCTGGAGAGAAGTATATGTGGGAGATGTAATTAAAGTTAATAAGAATGAGTACTTTCCAGGTGATCTTCTATTGCTTTCTTCAAGCTATGAAGATGGTCTTTGTTATGTTGAGACTATGAATCTAGATGGTGAGACTAATCTGAAAGTTAAGAGAAGCTTGGAAGCCACACTTAGCCTAGATGGAGATGAACAATTCAGCAATTTTTTAGCCACGGTTCGCTGTGAGGATCCAAATCCAAACCTTTATACATTTGTAGGAAATCTTGAGTTTGAAAATGAATCTCATCCTTTATCTCCAAATCAAATTCTTCTAAGGGACTCAAAGCTCCGAAACACTGATTATGTCTATGGGGTTGTGGTGTTTAGTGGACCGGATACAAAGGCTGTGAGGAACTCCACTAGGTCACCATCTAAACGTAGTCGAATAGAAAGGAAGATGGATCATGTAATTTATGTCCTTTTTGCCATGCTCATTTTGATATCGATGGTATCCTCTATCGGTTCAACTATATTCACCAAAACTGAAGCTGTTAAATGGTATTACCTTGAGTTGAAAAGGTCTGCTGATTCATCTTTCGATCCATCAAAGCCAGTTGTATCATGCTTGTTGCAATTCATAAGGGATTTAGTGTTGTATGGCTACTTGATACCGATTTCTTTATATGTTTCGATTGAAGTTGTTAAAGTTCTACAAGCTATGCTCATCAATAAGGACCAGAACATGTATGATGATGTAACAGATAAATCAGTTGAGGCAAGAACATCGAATTTAAACGAGGAGCTTGGACAGGTGGAAATGATTCTGACTGACAAAACAGGCACATTGACTTGTAACCAAATGGAATTTAGGAAATGTTCAATTGAAGGGATTTCATATGGGGGTGAAATCACCGAAATTGATCTTGCAGCATCGAGAAGAATGAACATCGAGGTGGAGAGATATCGGTTCAGTTTAGGTGGATATGATCCCAGTGGTCGAAGCCTAGAGATGTTTGAGTTCTCAATGGCTGATCAAGCAGCAGAAAAGATGGTCCTTGGTTTGGAGCAAGGAACGGAAACACCAAATACGACAACTCCAAGAAATTCTATTACAAGAAGAGACTCGATTATTAAGGGATTCAATTTCAGGGATGATAGACTAATGGATAAAATGTGGATTAATCGATCTAATGTATCAGATATGATGATGTTCTTTCGTGTAATGGCTCTATGTCACACCGGTATTCCTATTGAAGATGAGAAAAGTGAAAAACTGAAATATGAGGCAGAGTCACCTGAGGAAGTATCCTTTCTGATAGCTGCACAAGAGTTTGGATTCAAGTTCTGTAGTAGAACTCAATCTATGATGGTTGTTGAAGAACTTGACCCCTCTTCTGGAATGGATGTTAAAAGGTGACTTTCAAGTTTCAACTATTTTAGTTCAGTTTCACTTTCTTTTCTTTCAATTCTCCATTTCCCCCCTCATTATTTAGCTCCTTATGCTATTGCTTCTAGGGAGTACAAGCTTCTGAATCTGTTAGAATTCAACAGCTCTAGGAAGAGGATGTCTGTGATAGTGAGAAATGAAAACGGAGACATCTTTCTCCTTTGCAAAGGGGCAGACAAGTAAGATGTATTTGCTTACATTACTTCAATTGTTAAGAGATCAAACTATTATTTTATTTACTAATATTTCTAAGTCTGTCTGTTGTTCTGCAGTGTTATTCTTGCCAGACTTGCAGATAATGGAAGGACATTCCAGCAAGCGACAACTGTGCATCTCTCAAACTATGCAGAAGATGGTTTGAGAACCATGCTTTTTGCATACAAGAAAATCAAGACAGATGAGTATGAGAAGTGGAACTCACTATTTAGAAAAGCCAAGGCCACTATAGGTCCAGAAAGAGAAGACCTATTAGAAAATGCCTCTGAAATGATTGAGAAAGATTTGCTCCTGCTAGGTGCAGTAGCAATAGAAGATAAGTTACAAAAAGGGGTAAGTTTTCTGTTCCTTTATTTATCTTCCACAGTAACTTTCTGAGCTAAAATTCATTAGTGCATCCCTTGCAAAGTAAACTTTCTATAAAGCTCGAAAACAATTCTGTCCGACTTCTCAGGTTCCTGAGTGCATAGATAAACTAGCACAAGCTGGATTGAAGATCTGGCTGCTAACTGGAGATAAGAAAGAAACAGCAGTTAACATTGGGTGAGAACTTACTTTCTTCTGTATGCAGCTTTTGGAATATTATCTATTATTCAAAGAATCTAAAGGCAGCACAAAGAAAGGTCACTCTTTATAGCTAAGTCTATTTCCTCTCAAATCTTGCAGATATGCATGCAGTTTACTTCGGCAGGACATGAAGCAAGTTCATTTGACTTTAAGCAAAGAAGCTGAGTCAAAAAATCTCATGAAGGTGAAAACAAATATCATTTGCTTCAAACAGATAAAAGAATGATGCATTGAATAACGAGTAAAATAGAATTGGAATTAAGGTAGTCAACTCTTTTTCTAGTTTTTCAGGTCATGAGAGAAGATATATTGGGTCAGATTGAAAGATACAGTCAAATGGTCATTCAAGAAGACACAAAGGATCGAACTTTCGCCTTGATAGTGGATGGAAAAGCTCTTGAAATCGCCTTGAGCAATGACATAAAGGACCAGCTTCTAAGACTAGCTGTTAGATGTGATTCTGTCATATGCTGCAGAGTTTCTCCCAAACAAAAAGCTCTTGTATGTCCTCATTTTTTTTTATGCTTAGGGTGTCCGAATGTGCTTTTACATTCAAAGAACAAAGTCGTTTTTCATCTGCTTGAGATCAGATAAACAAAATGAATCTTCTCAAATTCCTAGAAAACTTAATCTTTATAATTAAAAAATCTTAGAAACCTTAATACCTTTTTTTCATATTCATGCTTTAGTACACAATTTTGTATGAGTAAGTTTGTGGCTGGAGTTTCCAGATCACGAGGTTGGTTAAGCAGCACACTGGCAAGACAACCTTGGCTATAGGCGACGGTGCAAATGATGTAGGGATGATTCAAGAAGCAGATATTGGTGTTGGAATCAGTGGCATGGAAGGAATGCAGGTAAATTCTTTATATCCTTAATTTTTGATTGGCTCCTCATTTTTAATTAAATCAACTGCTATTAAAGCCTATCTTTAAACTAACTTCTAATTCTGTTGATTACTGAGATTTACAGGCAGTTATGGCAAGTGACTTCTCAATGCCTCAATTTCGTTTCCTGGAGCGCCTACTTATAGTCCACGGTCACTGGTGCTACAAGAGGATCTCCAAGCTGGTGAGAGAAAAATCCTTCTTTTACTCCAATACAGAATTTCCTCCATCCTTAGATCCCAGTGCACTAATAACAATTATGTTCTTCATTCTGATGCTGCAGATTCTATATTTTGTCTACAAGAACGTCACTTTTGGCCTCACACTGTTCTTCTATGACATCCTCACCACTTCCTCAGGGCAGGTTCTATTTGATGATTGGTACATTGTCATCTTCAATGTCCTATTAACATCCTTGCCTGTGATCTCTCTTGGTGTGCTAGAACAGGACGTTTCATCTGAAGTCTGTCTTAAGGTAAGAAACCACGAACTTACCCCAGCCACCTCCTAATTGTTATAATTATGCATTGTGAAAGTCTTAATTTAGAATTATTATCACCCCTAGGAAACATAAACATAAAAAAAAAAAAAAAAGGGCTTCATATGCTACATGATGTGTTTGTTTTCGTGCTACTTAGGCTGCACATAATCTGGGAACTATAATTCAGTACAATGGCTTTTCCTCAACATTCTAATCACTCTCTTTTGATGTTTGTCATGGAGAAGTTTCCAACCCTTTATCAGCAAGGACCAAAGAATATTTGTTTCAGCTGGAAACGAATCATCGGATGGATACTAAACGCGTCATTTACGTCACTAGCAATCTTTGCAATCAACATTAGTGCACTTTCCCCAGCTGCATTCACCCAAGGGGGAGAAGTGGCAGACCTTGGACACATTGGTGCAGTTACCTACACTTGCATAATCTGGACAGTAAACTGCCAAATCGCGCTAATAATAAACCATTTCACTTGGATAAGCCATTTACTCATCTGGGGTAGCATCATTTGCTGGTACATTTTCTTGTTCTTGTATGGTGTGATCCCACCAGACCACTCTAAAACAGGATTTCACCTCTTAACAGAAGCTATAGGCCCTGCAGCAATGTTCTGGATTGTTACATTGCTAGCTGTTGTAACTTCACTACTTCCATATTTTATTCACATTGCTATTCAGAGATCATTCTTCCCTATGGATGATCATTTGATCCAAGAAATGGAGCATTTTAGAATGGATATCGTCGATGGCCCGATGTGGTTGAAGGAGCAGCAGAAATCCAAGGAGAAGACTAAAATTGGATTTTCTGCTAGAGTTGATGCCAAGATTAGGCAGTTGAAGGAACAGTTGCAAAGAAAGAAAAAAACCAATATTTAAGTCTGTTGCAAATAGTAAAAATTATAAATCAGTGGAAAATAGAAATCAGCTTTGAGTACTTATATATATTAGGTTCTTAGTTTTATTGAGGTCTTCATATTATTTAGCTAGCTCTATACTGATAGAAAAGGGGTTTAGTGTTTACCAATAATAAAGAGAAATTTGATTTGCTGTATTACATGTAATTTTTGTACTCCAAAATTTTTGTTTATGGAAATGGAATATGAATGAAATGGTGGGCTTAGCAGCATTCTTAGAGGGCCTAATAACCACCTCTCTGAAACAGACCTCTGTAGGATGGGAGAACAAATGGGGCTGAATCTGGGCCAGGTTAAACAAGATGAAGCCTCAAGCACCAAGATGTTAGCCCAATTAGTCCACTATTCTAGTTAGGTTGAGCTCCAAATCTGTATTTTGTTCACTATTGACTGGAAACAAATTTGTGTGTGTGGGTGGGGTTGTAATAAGATAATTTGAAGCTAAAGCAAAATATTGTTATAGAGAACCATCATAACATAAAAATCAATTCCAAAGAAAGCTTGACCGAATTGTTCCAAAGGATCAAAACAACGTTAGTTATTAATGAAATTCCTTTTCGGCTTAATCCAAACATCTCAGATTGATAGAGGTAGGAATTTCTCAAATAAACTGCACTAGCTAAATCATATAGAGGATATGATTTTTTATAAAGAGGTTTGATTGTAAAACTAATTTGAAAAGAGAAGGTAATAAAGTGAAGGCTTTTTTTCTTTTTTCTTGCTGGTCTCACGTTAGACCTGAAAAAAATGTTAATTAAGAGTGTTTGGTACGAAAATGTTTTTCAATTTTCTCGGTTTGGTTGGTCAAAATGTCTTGGAAAACATTTTCCTTAGGAAAACAAGTTCCTTAAAAATGAGGAAAATGACTTCCCTAATGAAAGTAGGGAAAACAAGTTCATAAGTGACATTCCAAGTTTATTGTCTCCTCCCCACCCACTCAAAGCACCCAACCCCTTCACCATCTCATCCCCACCACCCCCGAACACCCACTCACCACCCATCCCTCCCCCCATATTATTTGATAGATTACATATAGATCCTCTTAGGATATTTTTTTTCTTCTTATATACCAAACACTAGAAAATAAGTAAGAAACCCACTTGTTTTCCAAGAAGACATTTTCTAGGAAAATGTTTTCCTTTATACCAAACACACCCTAAGTGAAGTTATTTTTATCTGTTGATGTTGGATGGATGTTGTGACAACATCTGTAAATGCTCAGGACAACATCTTATGAAATAAGAATGTTGCCTGCGATGTTGTGACAACATTCCTGACAACATCCCTATAACGATTTTGCCTATTCTTCCGGCCAAAACAGGTTGTGTTACTGTGACTAAAAAATGACCTAGACAAACTAACAATGATGTTGTGTTTAAAATGTGGTAAAAGAAACAGTCAAAGCTTGGAGAGGAAGCATCGTGAAGACCAAGTCCAGAACGTTGAGCTTTTGAAGGAGCAAGAACCGATCCAAGCTGAAGCCTTCTTTTACTCAGCCTCCGCAACCAACCAGTGAGGATTTCAAGGGAAGTTCCACACTATAAATAGAAGGGAACTTCGAGTATCGATATCCGAATTGAACGAGAAGAATTAGCAAGAGAACTCTCGATATTCACCTTAGAAATCGGATCAACACACTTAGCCTAAAGTTGTATAACAACATCCAGTCCCCACATTACTACTGTCGCTTTGCTCCTTCTAGATCAAGCTTATATTTCAAGCAATAGTAATGAAGATGTTGTATTTATCTTTTTAGATCTTTTAACTTTAACTTTAGTCAAGTCATCATGCGACTTCATTTTTGTTTGTAATTTCTTTTTCGCATTTATTGTTCAATCTTGTAAAAAGAAATTCATTTGTAATTGTATATAATTTATACAATTCTTTGGTCATTGACCATCAAGGGATATATTAATATATACCCTTGAAAATATAAACTCTGTGTCTCTTTACTTTTCCGCTGCATTTACTCTATAAAGGTTTATAACTGTTTTATCACAATGTTGCCTCAGATGTTGACACAACATTGAAAGCAACATCCAGAAACTGTTTTAATTGTTTTAGCTGTTACTGTTTTATTCTTACATATTCTTGCTTATCCGTATCCCCGGACCCAACATTATCATTAAAAGAACTATGACAACATAGCTTTACCATATCGCTACTTCTCCTCAAGTGTAAACATGGTCTCATCAAAGTACTAAATTTTCGTAAACATACTAAGTCATTTGATAAAGTGTAGAATATCATCACTTCTTCTCGTAAACAAAATGAGTACATCAGGCTTATCGTAATAATTTTGCATACAAAATGTACACAACTTAAGAGACAAAAAAGCAAATGGTTGTCCCCCTCCAAATGTTTTCAAATATATTAAGATCAAACATTATGAGCACCTATAGTCTACTTTCTTAGAGTGCTGACAATAAAATCATCTTTTTGTTTGCTTTTGTTAAAAATAAACCACTTACAAGAAGAGTACTACGGACCCCCCAATCCCCATGGCCTCAACAGATTCGGTTCGACATACTCCCACTTTTTTGGTCCCTTTATATCTCTTAACATTTTATTTTTGTTTCTACAGAAAATAAAGTAGTTTAACTTGAAAAATAAGTGGATAGGCAAAAGGCTATTTATAGATACTTCACTACTTGTTAGTTGGGTTCGGCCAAAAGATTAATTTTTTTTTCTTATCCGATATCTGATACCACTCTCTACTGCTTTGGAGCACGAATAATTCAGATTCACTCAGAAAAGTTTCACTTTGGGGTAAACAGCAAGGGTAATTTTATTCTTAAGACTCGAATCTTTAACTTATATATGAAATGGTACTTACCACACCCACCACAACTTTTGATGGAAAAAATGCTTGCTTTCAGTTAACCAAGAATATTAAGTTTATAAAACGAAATTAAATCATGTCTTGGCGAGTTCCGAATCTTGAAAATCTAAAATATGAAAGTTCGAATAGCATACATATATGAAATCTTTTTCTGATTTAAAATTTAAAGCTTACTCCGGATAGACACCTTGGGTTAATTAGTTAAGTTATTATATTCATGTTAAAGACTATATATTATATTGACGTTATTTGGTAATTTAAAAATATGTACCACTAAAGTATAATTTTGAAGATTTGGTATCGTAAAAAGTAAATAATGTTAGATTAACAAAGTGGTTAGATGCATAATTAAAGGGATAAAGCTTATTTTATTTAAACACAAAAAATACAGTCAAAAGACATGCTTGCATCAATTTTTACCTATATGACCAGTGGGCATTTTGCACCACCATAATTATTTCATTAACTTCAAAGTCTCCTCCAATCTTGTTCTTAGAAAATATATACTTGAGTCATAACCTTTTTGAATATCTTCTGTGGAGTAATTGGTAATAACTTAATTTTTTTTATAATTAAAGCAATGAGCTCCTTCAAAAGCAGATGTTTCTCACATTATTATTCTTTGCTTAAGGACAAATCAACACGAGAAAAAAGACGGGGGAGAGTGGAAACCCTTTTCTGGAGAAAATGAGGAGAGCACTAGATAAAGAATGTTATTCCCCAAAAGTCAAAGTCATTATGCCATTGTCAAAGATAATTCCTCAACCTTTTTGACTTCCAAATTTGGAGTTCACGAGATGCTACAAAGACCAAGTAAATGATTGAAAGATTATAATTTTCTTGTCCCCGTTATACGTTAAAATAATCTATTTGCTACAATTTTTTTGTTGTCATATGTTGGACGTTATTGATAAAAGTGAAAGTGAATAATCTCTTGATTATTTTTATTAAGGTAAAGAGTTTATATACATGATATACAATAATAAATCTAGCATATAATTACAGAAATCAAATATATATTTTTCTAATACAAGACTACTACCATAATTACAGCTTATTAATGCAAGATCTCTAATAATATCAGGGAATATACGTAGTCATAGCAGGCGGTTGTCGTATGCTGAGACTGTCCCTAAAATCTTCAAACAGAACTAAGGGAAGACCCTACCCTTAGTAAAGATGTCAGCAATTTGGTATAGTGAAGGAACATGCAAGACACATACTTGTCCACGAGCTACCTTTTCGCGAAAAAGGTGAATATCCATCTCGATATGTTTAGTGCGCTGATGTTGGACCGGATTGCCAGAGAGATATATCGCACGAACATTATCGCAGTATACCAAGGTAACTTTCTAAATAGAAAAATGAAGCTCTAAGAGGAGGTAACGCATCTAACATGACTTAGACACCACATTGGCTACCCCTCGATACGCGACCTCTGCGCTGGAACGCTATAAAGTAGCCTGGCGTTTAGCTGACCAAGAGATCAAGTTATCACCAAGAAACATATAATAACCAGATGTCGAGCGTCTGGTATATGGACATCCACCACAATCAACATCTGTATAAGACATGAGAGTAGATACGGAGGATAGATATAAGTGTAAACCATAATCAAGAGTGCTCTGAATGTAACACACAATGTGTTTGAGAGCGTGCATGTGTTCTTCCCTCGAATCATGCATAAATAAACACATATGTTGCATTGTATAAGTAATATTAGGCATCGTGAATGTAAGATACTGAAGAGCCACTGCAAGACTGCGATAGTGGGAGGAATCCTCGTAGGTGTGCTAGAATGAGCACTAAGCTTCGGTTTGGTGTAACCGGAGTAGGAGATGACTTACAGGAGGACATGTCAGCCCCGTCAATAATCTCAGTTGCATACTTTCTCTGGGACAGAAATAGACCACATGCATGACGAGTTACAGTTATACCCAAAAAATAACTCAAAGGCCCCAAGTCTTTCATAGCAAATTCGGAGCTCGAGAAGAGAAATGATAGACTTGCGCAATTTATCAGATGAGACAGTCAATTTAATATCATCCACATATAACAGAATGTATGCCAGAGAAGTACCGCGACGGTAGATGAACAGAGAGTGATCTGACCTGCTGTGAGAAAACCCAATAGTATACACATAATCTGCAAACCTTTTGTACCAGGCCCGAGGAGCATGTTTGAGCCCATACAAGGAATTCTTCAGCAAGCACACATGGTTAGGATGATTAGGGTCCCTGAAACCCAAGGGCTGATGCATGTATACAGTTTCCTTGAGATCACCGTGTAAGAAAATATTTTTTCACATCCAGATGATGAATGAACCATGTTTTTAGAGAGCCAGATTGAGAACAGTGCGAATAGTTGCCGGTTTGACCACTGAACTAAATGTCTCTCCACAATCCACGTTAACCTATTGAGTTTTGCCATTACCTACAAGACGTGCCTCATGCCTCTCAAAACAACTATCAGTTTTTTTTTTATGAGTAAAAATCCACATAGAACGAATCACATTGACACCAAGCGGACGGGGCACCAACTCCCACATCTTATTTTCAATAAGAGCATTATATTCATCATCCATGACCATTTTCCAATTTGGGTCACTAAGGGCAGATATTGGGTTACCTGTTAGGGGAGTTTTAGTGACGTTAGAGTTGATATTAAAATGTCATTTTTGTCTAAATATACCACATTGGCTACGAGTAATGGGCCCTCGACTCGGAATAGAAGTGGGACGGACCTGGGTCGGTGTAGGGACGTCAGAACTGACTGGATTAGGAGGGTGGTCACGAATTAGGCCAGCAGGCAGTGAGCCTGCTGGCCGACAGGACTGTGGGATGAAAATTGGGCCAGCAGGCAATGGGCCTGCTGGCTGAATTTGGTCACGGGAAGGGTCTGGGTCAGTAGCCATCGGGCCTGCCGGTGTCTGCTGGTCCAAATCCCGAGAGGTGGGCTGGACAAAATGGTGGACCACATACGGTGAGAGTCCATCATCCAGAAAATTATAAGAATTAGACACGACATTATGCAACTTAACAAAAGGAAATTAAATTTCATCAAAACTGACATGGCGACTAATTATGATTTTATTAAAAGATAAATCATAACATTTGTAACCACTATGATTCGACAGATAATCCAAAAAGACACAAGCGGTAGAACGGACTTGAAGTTTGTTTATTATAGTGGATGGGAAGAGAGGATAGCATAAATACCCAAACACCCTAAGGTGAGAATACGAAGGATCTTTATGATAAAGAATTTGGAGTGGAGATTGGAATGCTAATGATTTGCTAGGGAGTATTTTAAGAAGGTAAGTAGTCATTTGTAATGCATGATGCTAAAATGAAGGTGGTAAGGAAGCACGAGCTAGTAATGTCCGAACAATATTATTAATGGTGCGTATTTTTCTCTCGGCTTTCCCATTTTGTGAGGATGTATGTGGACAAGAAAACCGGAAAGATATACCATTAACGTTACAAAATTCTCTAAATGGCCCATTATCAAATTTCCTTCCATTATCGCATTGAATGTTATTAATTTCCCATTCAAATTGGGTACGGATGAATGCTCTAATGATATGAATGTGGAATAAACTCAATTTTTTAGATAAAGGAGATGTCCATAAAAAATTAAAATAATCATCCAAAAATAACACATAATAACGGTGGCCCAAAGAGCTCAAAACGGGAGATGTCCACAAATCTCTATGAATAATATCAAATGGCAACAAAGTACTAGAATTGGAGACAACAAACGGTAATTTAACATATTTTCCAAGCGGACAAGAAGTACAAACATTAGTAGTACGCATACTATTACACTCAATAAATTTATTGTTATTAAGGGAGGAAAGAACATACGCTCCCGGATGACCCAAATGTGCATGTCATAAGGAAGGTGCTAAAGCGGAAAACGTTGACAGTGTGACTTGATTAGTGGTATTGGTGGTGGAGGTGGTGATGGGATAGAGCTCGCCCTGACTATCACATCTCATTAGAGGTATCCCCGTCTAGAAATCCTTCACAGAAAATCCAAAAGGGTCAAAGTCAAGAGAAACCCAATTATCAGTTGTACTTCCGAACAAACACCAAATTTTTAATTGAGGAGCATGAAAGACATTTTCAAGGCTAAAGCTGGGTTCGGGGGAGACAAATTAGTGTGACCATAATCACGAATTGGAATTGTAGTACCATTACCAACAATTATGTCACGATTTTTACTCAAATTGGAATAAGACGAGAGATTACATGGTGCGGACGTCATGTGAGAAGTAGCATCTGTGTCCATGTACCAATTTGTATCCGGAGAATTTAATCCAAGTGTATGCATCACTGCCTCGATGTCCGTGTGGGTCGGGACTACTGTTAGGCTCGCAACAGCGAAGGCCTATTTCCATGCTAATTATTTCTCGGCCCAGCCTGTTGTTGCCTATTTTTTCCAGTAGGCTTGGCCCAATTAGAAACGGAAAGGGGCAGGGCGACATGGGCCACTGACCGTTGTCCCAAGGTATGTCCCAGGGCCACTGCCTAACGGCCCAAGCCTGTTGCCAAGGGTTTAGTGGCTCGGTCCCCAACTGATTGCCACTGCCACCGGTTGATCGTCTGCTACGTCTGCTGCGGCCACCACCCTTGCCACCGCCACGTCCGCCACCGCAATTTTCCCATGATTTTAACCCTTTTTGCCACCCCCGTTATTACGGTTTTGACCATAATTTTCGGAGAATGATTGAGAGTCATCAGTTTCGCGGGACGTGGCTACCATCATGGCAGAATTGACTTCGGTAGCCGCCTTTTTAGCCAATCTTGTTTCTTCTAAGGTGAGCATGAAACGTGTCTGGTAGAACGGTGGGAGAGGATGACTTTGACGAAGAAGAGTTCCAACTCCATTATACACCTCGGAGAGGCCTACAACCATCTAAAGAACAAGACGATCATTAGTGACGGGCATACCAACGTTCTTGAGTTAATCCGACAACTTCTTGAGCAATTGAAAATAGGCGGAGGCATTCGGAAAATCCTCCATATTTTTGTGGGAGAATTCTTGCTCAAGGGTCACGGTACATGAATTTTTGTTATCTTGGAATATATCACACAACCTATTCCAAGCTTCCATTGTTGTGGCGTCGGGTTCGATAATAGTCTGTAAGAGGTCCGTAGAGATGGTTGAATAAATCCATTAGAATACCATAGCATCAAGAGTTTCCCACAACACTATTTCATCATCGGTGGTAGGCACTTTCTCCTTGCCTTTTTCCGGTTTAACGATGTGATGGAGGACTCTATTAGACCTTGCGTGAATTTTAAATAGTTCTTCCCACGTCGCGTATTGGATATTTTCCATCTCAAGAACGAGAGGGATGGTGTTCTTGATATTGAAGACTGCAAGGGCGGGATGAAAGGTGTTCTTTGTGGTAGACATGATGACAGAACAAGATGAGAATTAGGGTGTGGAAAAAATTGAAGGAAGGGAGAAGGGCGGCCGACGACCACTGGTAGGAGTAGGGCGTCCGACGGCCACTGGTAGGAGTAGGGCGGCGGAATGTGAGTATTTTTGGAGAAGGAAAAGTTTGTTCTAGACTGCTGATACCATGAAAGAGAATAATCCCTTGATTATTTTCATTAATGTAAATGGTTTATATACATGATATACAATAGTAAACCTAGTCTATAATTACGGAAATCAAATATACATTTTCCTAATACAAGACTACTACTATAATTACAGTTTACTAATACAAGATCTCTAATAATATCAGGGGGAAAAGTGCTTTTTGCAACAATAAAAATTATTGCATGTCGTTGCAATAAACTCCGATGCGAAAAGTTTTAGCAACAAGAAGTTATTTTTTTGGTTGCCAGTTACATTTTTAGTAACAATATATTAAATTTTTGTTGTCATTTATATTTTTTAGTAATAATATATTTATTATTATTAAAGTTTTGTTGCCAATTTTATATTTTCTTGTAGTGATAAATATAATTTACACCCACATTTTTCTTCAACCATTAGTTAGGAAACAGAAAATAGTCGGAATTTGATAAAAAAGCAGACCGCATGTGCAGTCCAATGCTCAGCAGTTTATCGGAAGAGAGGAAAATTTTGTGAAAGCTTTTCTCTTTTATTTTTTGTCTAACTATTACAAGGCAAAATGATCCCATATTTATAGTAATGGAAAGATGGAAAGAAAAATATCTCTATTTATGCTAACTAACTTTAACAACTTCATAACTAACTCTAACAACTTCATAACTAACTCATTACACTCTAACAAACTCACACTAAGTAACTTGTGTGCTAACTGCCTTCATCTCAACACCCCCTGCAAGCTTAGGTGCTGAGAATAAGTTTTTCAGACATAGCTTGGATAACAAATATGCATGGTGGCCTTGAGTTAAGCCTTTAGTCAGTACATCTGCAGGTTGCTCAGTAGTAGCCATATACAAAGTAGAAACTAAACCTTGTTGCACCTTCTCCCGGATGAAGTGACAATCAATATCTATGTGTTTCGTACGTTCATAAAATACTGAATTGGCAGAAATCTGGATAGCAGACTGACTATCATAATACAGAGGAATAAGCAGTTTCAAATACACATCCAACTCAGCAAATAAACCAAAAATCCACACTACTTCTACCACAACAGAAACCAAACTTCTATACTCAACTTCTAATGAGCTCTTGGATATTGTTGGTTGCTTTTTTTTACTTCCAAGAGATGAGAGAAGACCCAAAGAACATAAAATATCATGTGATAGACTTCCTGGTGTTGGGGTAGGATGCCCAATCAATATCACAATATGCAGACAGAATGTTAGAATCTCCTGCAAGCATAAAAATGTCCAATCGTGGTGCTTGCTTGATATATCTAACCACTCTATTAGTTGTCATCATATGTGAGACCTTTGGTGCTTGCATGAATTGACTCAAATACTGAACAACAAAATCTATATCTGACCTGGTGTTAATCAAATACAAAAGTCTCCCAATAAATTTCTAATAACCAGCAGGATCATCCAATAAAGGATCACATTCCCAGTACCATTAGCAGCTGCAGCATCATTCATATGTCTATCAAAGATAGCAAAAGTTAGCGTGACATTCAACTCCATTGGTGATCTAATTGGTTTGGCTCATGTCAAGCCCACATCAGCTATCAACTCAAGTGAATACTTTCTCTGGTGTATTACAATACCATTTTTGTTTCTAGCAAATTCAAAATCCAAAAAATATCTCAACTCTCCTAGATCTTTGATTTTTAAATGTTGTTGCAATGTAACTTTAGTTTTTCTAATGAGATTCTCATCATTTCCAGTTATGAGTAGATCATCTAGATAGATAAGAACTATAACTATCTTGTCCTTATCACTTTTTGTAAGAAGTGAGTAGTCCAAATGACTTTGTACAAAACCAGAAGACATTAAAGCATTAGTCAACTTAATATTCCACTGTCTTGAGGCCTGCTTGAGTCCATATAATGACTTAAGCAGCCTACACACCTTCCCCTGCTCATATGCAAAGCCTTGAGGCAAACTCATATTGACCTCTTCATTAAGGTCTCCTTGCAGAAATGCATTAAACACATCCATTTGATGCATAATCCAACCCTTTTCAAAAGCAACTGGAATTACTGATCTCACAATTACCATCTTTACTACTGGTGAAAAAGTGTCCTGATAATTAATGTTTTCCTTCTGGTTGTATCCTTTTGCTACTAACCTTGCCTTAAACCTTTCAACCTTACTTGTTACATTTTAATTAATCTTGTACACCCATTTGCAGCCTAATGCCTTTTTGTTACTTGGTAAGTCAACTATCTCCCAAGTCTTGTTATATTCTAAGGCCTGAGTTTCAGCCTACATAGCTTCTATCCATCTCTTGTCTTTTGTTGCCTCAAAATATGACTTTGGTTCATGTTCTTCTGAAATCTTAGCTATAAAACTTTGATAAGACACAGATAGCCCATCATAGCTAACTGTATCAGACAATGGATATAATCATGTCTGCATACTCCTTGCATTTTTTGTAGGCTGAAGTCTTTCATCCATGTAGGAGGTCTCCTGTTCCTGATAGACCTTCTTGTCTCCAAAGGTGCTTGATTGATTGCCAGGTCTTGTGGAGACAACACAATCTCAGATAGATGAGGATCAGTGTCAACATTTATCTCATCACCATCTCCATCAGGGACTGACTCCCTTATATTTGTCATGGCTTCATCAGCAATTGACACCCTTATTCCTTCTAGATCAGTGGAATTTTCAACTGCAACCTGTTCATGTATATTACCATCTATTGTATCATCAACATGTGCCTCAAGAGTAGGAAAGTATTTTTTGTCAATGTCTGAAACATGTGACTCAATATCACACTGCATGTACTGTCCAAAAGGAAATATATCTTCTTAAAATGATACATCTCTACTCACAAAGATAGTTTTGTTAATCAGATCCAGTAGTTTATAGCCCTTTTGTCTAGAGGCATAGCCAAGCAATACTAACTTGATGGCTCTAACATCAAACTTGTCCTTCTTGACCAAGTTAGTGGCATAGCATAAATATCATATAACATTCATATGAGATAAGTAAGGTGCTTTCTTAAACATTTTCTCATAAGGTGATACATTCCCTATCACTACAGAAGGAATCATGTTAATCACATATACTGCCACCTCCACACAATCTCCCCAAAACCTTTCTGGCAAGTGATTTTCAAATTTGATAGCTTTGGAAATCTCCAAGATGTGCATGTGCCTTCTCTCTACTACTCTATTTTTTATGGAGTATATGGACAGGAACTCTGATGTATAATTCCATGCTGACTAAATAACTCATTACAGAATTATAAAAGAATTTTGAACCATTATATGATCTAACACTTTTAACAACCATATTAAACTGTGTTTTGATTATTGCAAACATATTCTTAAGAACAATAGTCACACCAGATTTAATATGCAACAGAAATTCCCAAGTCCATCGGTGTAATCATCAACAACTGTGAGAAAATACCTCATGCTAGTATAAGTGAGAGTCCTATAAGGTCCACAAACATCAAGATGCAATAACTGAAAGGCAAATTCTGTTTTACTACTGCTAACAGGAAATAACATCCTAGTTTGCCTAGCCACGGGACAAACTTCACAATGTCTTATTGTAAAACTGGATTTATCACCAAAACCATCTATCTTTCTGAGCACACTCATTGGTACATGTCTCAGTCTCTTATGCCAGAGTTCTGCTTGCAACTCAGCTGTTGTAACTGCAGTTGATAAATGTGCATGTGCTTGTATCAGTTCAGAACATATTCCTTTTGACTATAGCATGTGCAATCCATCTATTTCTTTACCAATCTCCTTTACATTTCCAGTGAAAAGATCCTGTAGGACAAAAAAATCAGGGAAGAACCTTGCACAATAGTTTAACTCCCTTGTTAACTTTGAAACTGAAAGGAGATTAAACTTAAAACTTGGTACACACAACACATGTTTTATGAGATCACCTCCTATTAGTCTGCAACTTCATGTTTGGGTAATTGTTGTTGTATCACCAGTAGGCAATTGAACTTGTCCTGTATTTTCTATTAAATCGCTTTTTTCAATCATATTTTTATCATTTACCATATCATTAGTTGCTCTTGAATCCACTATCCAACTAGGACTACTTTCCTTATTGAACACATGCTTACTTGCCATGTGAACTGTAGGTACTTGTGCATTGTCATGATGTACACCAATTTCTGTATGTTGATTCAACATTGTAAGCACCTTCTCATACTTATCTGGAGTGCATGATCTTATCAGAAAATTGAGTTGTTCATGTTGATCCTGGGATAGTTGCCTTAAACCTCCCATGTTCCTCTGATTTGAATATCCCATATGTCCATCACAAGTCTGTTGATATGAACTATCTCCTTCTCCATGTGAAATATCTGTCATTACTGCATTGACCTTCTTTTTTCCTCTGAAGTCAGAAGGATAATCTATGAGTTTATAACAATTATCCCTGACATGCCTATTATTTTTGGAGTAATCACAATACATCAACTTGTAACATGTCTCCCTAGTATACCCCTTCATTTGACAAAAGTCACCAAATACATTCAGAATGTATGACTTCTTTGGCCTGTGTTGAGGAAACCTGCTAACTAAGGCGATGGGCTCAACAGTTTCTCCCATGACTGTGTATCATCATGTTATCAGTTTTTGGCTCTCATCTTGTGCAATCATTGCATATGCTTGATTCACACTAGGAGTAGGTGACATCAGGAGAATATGGCTCATTGCTTGATTATATCCATCATTAAGTCCCATAAGGAACTCTAGCAGTCTCTGATTTAGCTAGATGTTCTATATATTCCCTAGGACTAGCACAATCACATGAAGGTGGAGGAATGATTTAGTCAATTTCATCCCAAAAATCCTTCATCCTTAAGTAATAACTGGACGCATGTGAAACACATTGATGCAACATTACAAGTTCCTTTTTCAACTGATACACTCTAGATAAGTTGATTTTATCAAATCTCTCATTCAAATCCTTCCACAATGCATATGATGTGGATCTATACAGTATACCACTGAGTAAATTCTTATTCACATTCCTCATGATCCACGAGGTTACCATTGCATTGCATCGATCCCATTGTTTCACTTGATTTGGACCATAAATGTCTCGTTTGACTGATCCATCGATGAAGTCAATTTTATTCTTTGTTAACAGAGTTAATTTCATGGCCCGACTCCATAAAGTGTAATTATTCATTCCTATCAATTGAATTTTTACTTGTACAACTCCAGGTGTGTCGGATGCACTAAAAATGGATGATTATGATTAACAATGTTCGAATTCAAACTCGAGCTTTCATCGACAATCAACGATGCAGTCAGTGATGTATTTTCCATGATTTATTACAATTCTACAGACAATTATACAATTCGACACTGATTTGAGAGGAAACAAGCTACGCACCTCACAGATTTAAAAACAAAGCTCTGTGAACGAAAACAACTGAAAAACACACTGAATCCCTCGATCTACAACTACGATCCGCCGGATAATCCCTCGATTCACTTCACTGTTGCTTTGATACCATGAAAATAGTCAAAATTTGATAAAAAATCATACTGCATGTACAGTCCAGCTCATCGGTTTATCGGAAGAGAGGAGAATTTTGTGGAAGCTTTTCTCTTTTATTTTTTGTCTAACTATTACAAGACAAAATGATCCCATATTTATAGTAATGGAAAGATGGAAAGAAAAATATATCTACTTAAGCTAACTAACTTTAACAACTTCGTAATTAACTCTGACAACTTCATAACTAACTCCTTACACTCTAACAAACTCACACTAAGTAATTTGTGTGCTAACTGCCTTCATCTCAATAGAAACGTGGAAAGGGAAAAGAAAGTAATGGTACAAATAAAAAGAGGGAAGATGAGGAAGGAAGTTTCAAGAGTCATGATGGTGCATGCAAATACTATAAATTTTACCATCGATACATAACAAAAAAATAATTAGGTAGTATGATATTTCTATTTCTCTTCCTTTACATGCCTTCTAATTTCCATACAAAATGAGAGAGAAAAGTGAGGAAAAAAAATATCCTTCCACCATTATGGTCCACACAAAATACAAATCGATGACCAATATCCTAGTAATGATACCACTTAATAAATTATAACGTAATCTCCAAACAAGCCCTTAAAGTTGCATTGTGTATCAAAAATCTATTGGAAATTTGCCTTTGGTGGGGAGGTGCGTCCACCCATATTTAATGACTTAAAACACTAGGGTTCCGCATGTTGGAGGCTTTGTCTCTTTACACGTGCATAATCTACTAAGTGAGTAGATGACCGTAGGGCCAAGGATCGTCAAATTTCGTTGAGAAATGAAAGAGATATTGGTCCACGAAGTAAGGTGTTTGAGGCATGGAAATATGGTGTGGGACAAATCTACCACATCGGTGGGAAAAGGAAGAATTGTTCTCTTTATATGTCTCAAAATTGGCTAAGGGTTTGGGACCCCAAGGGGTAACCCATGTGTTTGAAGGAGGGAGGACCTAGATGTGCTTGGGTTCAAGGCTAAGTCCACACGTGCGCCGCCGCCGCCCGCCCGTCCGGTCCGGTCTCGGGTCTCGGGTCGTGGTCTTCTTCTGATATTATCTCTTTGGACCCCCAAATTGCTTAATAGTTACAGTTTGGTCCCTGGAGTTTCTAAAAAGATGAAATTGGGAATGACGGAAGGCAAAAAGTTTCTGCCTGCCATTTGGGTTGATATTTAGAGAGTTAAAACTCTATTAATCTGCACTTAATCTCCTCCCTAAAAGCTCCTTTATGTTGCACATTAAATCAACCATTACTTGGTTGATTAACTCCTCATTAATGGCCATTACTTGGCTATAAACAACAATTACTTGGCAGTTGAGAAGTCCCTCTCCTTATATTATATATTGAAGCCTTTTGGCTCAATTGTTGAGACTATTACACAGAGACAAACAATAGAGAGAACAACAGATCCAGTCCAAAACGTGAGCAGAAACAATGGACAAAAACAGAAAATTCTTCCTTCATTTTCCATTCTTCAGCAAGTCGTTTCGTGTTTGTTTTCTTCGTCAGAATCAACCTATTTGCTTTGTAGTGTTGATTAGTTGTTGTTTTATCTTGGGAGACTATTGCTCGTTAACGTAAAAGCATATATACGAGGCAATCTTGTCTTAAAGACAGAGAGACATCTCTCGACTCAGCCACAATTGTAACAATCCAGATTTAGTGTTTCTTGATTTCAGGTTATCAAGATTCAAGATTCAACAAGCTTGCGGCAGTTCTGAATATTGGCTTGTTTGTTTATCCTTTCGAACACTTGTAATATTTATTTACTTCCCGTACTGCTTTACATATCCAACAAAATCATACTTACAATTCACGCCAGAGCAGTATATAGTCCTACCTCCATCCCAAAAAAAATTGTCCTACTTTTCTTATTAGTTTGCTCCAAAAAGATTGACACATTTCTATATTTTAAAATAATTTAATTTTATAAAATGATTTACAGTCACACAAATATCTAAGACTTGTTTTAGATTACACATTTCAAAAGTCTTCCTTTTAAACTACATGCTAAGTCAAACTGTGATAATTAATTTTTTGGAACGGAGAGAGTAATCAGTACACAATGTTAGGTAGTGGACAGATAAATATTGAAAGACTCAGCAAACTAAATAGACCATTATGATGATGTGCATAGGATACTAAAAATATTTACAAAATTAAGTTCTGCTTTGAAATTTTACAAATTTTGCTGTTACAATTTGAAAATTGTTACACTCTCGATTTGTTCCCAATTTGCTGAAGAGATGCCTTCTTATCTTTGTTCAATGGTCAATAAAGTTTTTCGGCCACAGAAGAATATTTTTGGCTCAAATTATACAGTAGGTCTAATGTGTTTCTGCAAACTTTACCTACTCTTCTTCATTCTTTGTGGATTTTAGTTCTGGTCAAATAAAAGGAATGAACAAGAGACTTCTTGATTTCCTACACACACACGAAAAAAAGGGGATAGCTTCAGGTGGGTTTCCTTGTCATTTAAATCTGATTAATGATGTTTCCAAAATTGTAAAGAATAAATTTTGAATCAAACTCAACCTTAAAAGTTAGTTCATGAGTAAATGATTATCTAAGTCCATATAAAGAATCCAAATTCTCATTCCACAACCGTGAGAGAATCAATACCCCGCGCACGCCAAGGACTGAATTTCTGGAGCGTGAACAATATATGATGGGGGTCCAACATCGGGTAAACAATGAATTGGAATGTACCTGACTCTGATACCATGTTGAAGTGTGTGACCATCTCATCTAAGTTTTAAGAGAAAACACTCTTCTAATATTTAATCATATTCTCAACATGCGCCGCCCTCAAGCAGACCTGATTTTTTTCATGGGTCAAACACATGAAAATTCTTTTTGATAATGGGTAGCGGTGAGATTCGATCTCAGGACCTTTGCATGCTCTGATACCATGTAAAGAATAAATCTTGAGTCTAACTCAATCTCAAAAGTTAACTCATGAGGGGAAGATTGTCTAAATCTATATAAAGAGAAAAAATTCCATTCCACAACCGAAGAATCAACAAATGATGATTCAATTTGTATAATTTTTATCAACATAATAATGAAAAAAAGGATGAAAGAATAAAGGGAGACGGGTCAAATTTACTTTTATACTATTCAAAATTGATCTATTTTATCTTACATTAGAGCGCTTTTGATATATTCATACTTTTATGGTTAACAAATTGTCTCATATTTGGCATTATAATTAAGGGAGCTCTAGATTGAAGTGGTGGGCTGCACGTGGCCAATATCTGGGAGAAAAAATATCCATATTTATCTTCCAATTTTTTACTATGATTTAAAATCATCTTTATTACGGGCAAAACGTAAAAATGACACTTTTTTCCTAACCATAAAGGTAAGATTAGATCAAAGTTTCTTAGACCAAAAAAAAAAAAAACGAAAGTTCCACAGAATGCAAAAATATTCAATTTCCGATAGGACACGAATAAATTTAACATTTTCTCCAAAAATATATCAATTTTGTTAAAAATCTCACATCGGAAATGGAATGGAAACACGAACTTCTTATATGGACTTGGACAATTCTCACCCTATAAGCTAGCTTTTGGGGTTGAGTTATGCCCAAGATCCATTCTTTACATTGTATCAGAGTCAAATTCATTCCAATTCTTTGTTCACCGATGTTGGCCCCTAAATTATATTATCCACGCTCCAGTTAAAAAGGTCTGGACGTGTGGGGAGTGTTAAAAGTCCCACATATCCAGTTAACAAGGTCTGGGCGTGCGAGAGAGTGTTAAAAGTCACACATTGGATATGGAATGGGAACATAGACTCCTTATATGGACTTGGACAATTTTCACCTTACAAGCTAGCTTTTGGGTTGAGTTAAGCTCAAGATCTATTCTTTACAAATTTGAATATAAAAATGGAAAAGAAAACCAATCGGTTGGACGAAAACACCACTTTTAGATCGAATTTGCTCATATCAATTGTGAATAGGGCTGGCAATGGATCGGAGGTGGATTGGGTGGAGCTCAATCCGCCTCCACCCGCCAATCATCCATCCACCACCCGACCCATCCATCACCCTATTTTTTCTTCATCCAAATCCGATCCACGGGTGAATCGGGTTGATCGGGTGCTTCGCGGATGAAAATTATAGCACAATCCGTAAATCCTTGGTAAAATGAAAAAAAAGTACATCAAATAAATATCATCATACAATTTTTACAAGCCGTGTCTATGCTCCAAACATGCAACCAAAAAAATGGAAAGGAGCCAAAAGCCTATAATAATTCGAAGTAACTAAAGTTTAAAGGACGAATTACATGCAACTTCTAATAATACTAATAATTGAGTTTCTAATTAGCGACAATCTTAATAGACTAAAACATTAAAATCCATTAGGTCTTTCGTCTTCATATCACATCCTCTAAGATTCATTCATTTTCTAAATCACATATTCATGTCCTCTCCATCATGTCATTAATGAAATAAAAGCATATAAAAAATAAAATAAAACATATCAAAAACAAAATATTATTAAAGCAAACATTATCGTAGGAAATAAATGTGATTAGTTTACCGAGTTAACATCAATGACTTCACTTGTAGAGCTTAATTTAGTCGAGAGAGAGGCAGAGAGTGTAAATGATGAAACGCTAGAATTTAGTTGTACATTAAAAAAATAATTAATTTATAAAAGGGTGAATGAATGGGTCGGGTGGTGGGTTGGATGTATGTCCACCCGAATCCGACCCGATCCGTCACCCGATCCATCCGTCACCCGATTAAAATCCATGGTTTATCGAATTTTCGTCCATATAATCGGGTCGGATAAATCGAATATTCATCGGATCATGGTGAAATTGTCCGCCCTAATTGTGAACCTAAAGTATCTTTAAGTTTAAACTAAATTTTCGATAATTTGTCTTCTCAAGGCATGGAACTGTAACCCTGAAATATTTTTGCAAAGTACGGTATTACATGGTAAGAGTTAAAATTTTATCCTTCTCCCCCTCCCCCTCCCCCCCCTCTTTGGTTGTTTTTGTTTTGGGTGGGGTTGGATGGTCGTAGATAAGTAAGATAACACAGGGAGAACAAAAGATGCATAAGCGTGAAACATAAATTAAAGGAGAATGATTCTTTTGATACTTACTAAACATTTGCATTGGATCTATAACCAAAGAGTCCAAATTATAAAAAGTCATCCATGTACATTCGACCGAGAAAGCCAAGAAATTAAGATGCCATTACTATTTCCAAAAATTCAAAATTGAGGACACATGTCGATTACTGAAATTGCAAAGAAGCATGGAAAAGGGTATCATTCAACTAAATTATAAGTGTACGTCGTACACTATTATAATCTTTGGCAGTATTTATCTGACTTTAGTTTGTAAGCTTCCCCTAAAATGAGCATGATACTTCGAGTTATTTTTCTTCAAAGGAAACATCAATTTCATATTTCGAAGGTATAAAGAATAAATCTTTGGCCTAACTCAATCCCAAAAACTAGCTTGTAGGGTGAGGATTGTCCAAGTCCATATAAAGAGTCTATTTTTCCAATCCATATCTGATGTGGTACTCTTAACACTCTCCCTGCACGCCCAGACTTTGTTAACTGGAGCTTGAATAATATAATTTGGAGGCCCAACATCGGTGAACGAAGAATTAGAATGAACCTGACTCTGATACCATGTAAAGAATTTATTTTTGGCCTAACTCAACCCCAAAAACTAGCTTGTAGAGTGAGGATTGTCCAAGTCCATATAAGGAATTCATGTTCCCATTCCATATTCGATGTGGGACTCTTAACAGAACTTATACTTTGTCGGGAAAAAAGTAAATTAGCCGAAGGGCTTAAAAGAAGGTTAGGTGATCAACACGACACGAGCAATGACAACGACAAAATTTTATAATGGAAGTTCAACCCGATCTGTTTTATATAATGAAATCCTTATGTCCTTCTAGCTCAATCCCTAATCAGAGGCATATTCTTGCACTTTTAATTAAAGGTTTCGAGTTAGAGCTATGAAAATAAAAATCCTAATGATAGGTATTGTTTCTCCCTGGCTTTACATTTTCAAATATGATGTGGATTTGAATTAGACGAGATAATGAATACAAATTGTTATAATAATAATAATAAAAAAAAGAAGTGAGGTGAGAAAGGAAGTTATTTTTCTTTTCATTTAACTAAAGAAGTACATAGACCCAGCAATTACTTTCTTCTACATTTCACCTTTTCTCTTTGCAAACCAAACAAGAAAAGGAAAACTTCTGAAACCTCCCATTTTCTTTCCTTTATATCTAGTCTCAAACAAAAGATCATCCCTCCTCCTTTTTCCTTCCTGAGCATATATATATATATATATATTTCTTAAGAAAACAACATAACAGATCAAATTCCTCATCATCATTTCGCTTATTAAATTTATTCTCGACCACTTCTTAAATAGAAAGTATGCGTAAAACCGGAAAATAAAACCAAATATTAAAAAATATAAAAAAAAAAGAACTTGGGATTTAAATTCTCAGCAAAATTATTTGTTGGAAATTTGTCTTTGATGGGGAGGTGCGTCCACCCATATTTAATGAATTAAACACTAGGGTTTCGCATGTTGGAGGCTTTGTCTCTCCACACGTGCATAATCTGATAAGTGAGTAGATGACCGTAGGGCCAAAAATAGTCAAATTTCATTGAGAAATGAAAGAAATATTGGTCCACGAAGTAAGGTGTTTGAAGCATGGAAATATGGTGTGGGACAAATCTATCACATCGGTGAAAAAAAGGAAGAATTGCTCTCTTTATAAGTCTCTAACTTGGCTAAGGGTTTGGAATCCCAAGGGGTAACCCGTGTGTTTAAAGGAGGGAGGACCTAGATTAACAATCATTACTTGGCTGAATTACTCCTCCTTCAATGGCCATTAACAGTCAATGTCTTGGCAGTTGAGAAGTCTCCCATTATGCTATATATTGATGCCTTTTGGCTCAATTGTGTGATACAGAAAGTGAACAAAATATGACACAGAAAAATGAGACATAAATATATACACAGAGAGAAACAGAAGAGTAAAACACAATCCAAAACGTGAGCAGTAACGTTGGGACGAAAAACAGAAACTCTTCCTTCTTTTTCCATTTCTTCAGCAAGTCGATTCGTATTTGTTTTCTTCGTCAGAATCAACCTATTTGCTTTGTAGTGTTGATTAAAGTGTTATTTTATTTTGGGAGACTATTGCCCATTACGTAAAAGCATATATACGGGGCAATCTTGTCTTAAAGACAGAATGCAATCACTCGACTCAACGCACAGTTGTAACAATCCAGATTTAGTGTTTCTTGATTTCAGGTTATCAAGATTCAAGACTCAACAACTTTGCGGCAGTTCTGAACATTGGCAATTCGTTTATCATTTCAAACACTTATAATATTTATTTACTTTCCGTACTGCTTTACGATATCCCAACATTATTCAATTGACTCCTAATAATGTAAGACTTAATATTGTTTAAAGAAAAAAGAGTAGCATCTACATGAGCAAAGCAACCCCACGGAAGATCTTAGTTTCTTTTTTTCTTTTTCATTTAAATAACTAGAAAGATATGGGCTTAGATTAAATTTTGAAATCTAAATCAATTTTTTGCACGGAGTTCCTTTCAAATGCACCGGTCTTTATTTTCTGCCCCTTATATATGTGGTATTTAATTTTTTTATTACTTATTTAATAAAAATATTCTGATATGTCTCGCTCGACATAAGTTATGTACCGTTTTTATCTAGGGAAAACTGATCGATCTTTTGCTTCGCTTCGCACAAGTTCCGTAGGAATTAAGTTATGCGGTATAAGTTGTGTAGTGTTTTTCAGCATATGTTGAGTGTTAAAAGTTTATGTCTTTTCCGGCATAACTTGTGTGGATGTGATGATACATATGCCGATGCTAAACGCTAACTGTGCCGAAGGAAATCTAAACTTATGCATTTTTTTCAGATTATCTTGAATGTTGAAAGTTTTGTCTTGTCCGATATAATTTGTGAGATGTTAATTATTATACATAATGCCAAAGCTCAATGCTAATTATGTCGGCTGAAATTTAATTTATATTGCGTCAAAAATGCTTAAAGACAAAAATTAAAGATCACAACTTTGAGGGGGAAAATTAAAAACCACCCTGAAATGGGGTATTTGTGGGGAAAACCTGATTAAAATTAGGACGAGGAAAGGTACAAAGGATTTTTGAATAAAGAAAAAAAGGGTCCGCTTGGACAGCTCAATTGATTATCGAGAAATATTTAGAAAAGCAAAAGAAAGGGATGGCGCCAAAAGTTGTCTTATCAGTAGTTGCTTTAATTTGTTCGACCAAAATCTGTGAACTTCCAACTTTGGGACCCGTTCGTATCCTGGATCCATTCCCACTTCAAAAATTATACCTATTGCAAAAAACTTTCACTCCCGATAATATATAAATATATTATATTATCAGATTATTTAAAAGTTATTTATGTAATTTGTTCATATATATATATATATATATATATAATACAAATAATAAAATGAGTTATTTGTGATGACGGAGCTGGGAATTTCAATTAAGAGAGTCAAAATACAAAAAAAGTAATATTCAAATAAGTCAAGGGATTAATATTCAACATATAATATTAGATAATTTTTTTACCTATCTATACATTATAATTTTTCAGTGAAGAAGTGTCTATTGACACTCTTTGGACACGGGTGGCTTCGCCTAATAAATGTTGGAAATTTACTAATGTAGAATTAAGTTTATCCCATTATTTATGACTCGAACAATTGAGGCCCCGCACGTCGGAAAACGTCATTTCCACACACGTGCACACGTAGTGCCAAGTATCGCAAATTTCATTAGTGAAAGAGATATTGGTACGTAAGTGAAACGTTTGAGACATAGAATGATGGACGGTTATTGGCCAAATGACAAAGTATTCCACGTTGGTAAACGAAGGAAGAAGTGTAAGATGAAACGAGTCGAAAATCGCCACGGATCCGCGAAGGGCCGCGGCGCAGCCCCGTCGGAGCCGAGGCGCCGGAGCGCCGCAGCGCTAATTGGGTCTTCAGCCACTGGAGAGTCGCGGCGCTTTAGAGGCAAAATGTTGCGACTGAAAGATGGAAAGTTCTGACTTTTGGGCTAGTTTTGAAGCATTAAATCTCTATTATTTGGCGCATGAATTCAGTCATTATTTGGCTGAATGTAACCCATCAATCAAGTGCCATTACATGGCTACTGAAGGTCATTAGTTGGCTAGTTGAAGGGTCATCTCATTACACTATAAATTGAAGTCTTTGGTTCAATTGTTCAACACACTAAGAAAACTCTCACATAAATTTTCTGAAATCTTCTTCTTCCTCTCTAGCAAGTTTACTATGAGTTACTTAAAACTCAATACAAAGGAGATGACCTTTAAAGAACTTATTATCAAACTCCAGATTCAGGAAGATAATAAAAAGACCTTGCCTAGGGGAAAACAACCCGTTGAGGCAAACACAAATGTGGCTGAGGCCAAAGGGAACCCAAGCAAGAAACGCAAGTTCCAGAAAGATGGCAAGACCCAAGCGGCGGAGAAGTTCAAAGGAAACTGTCACCACTGTGGGAAACCTGGTCACATGATCAAGGACTGTCGCAAGCTCAAGATTGAGCAACAAGAGAAGGCCAAAGCCAAAGGCAAGGCTCAGGCTAATGTCGTCAAATACAGGCTTCTGGACGACATGATTGAGGAGTTCTCGGCGGTGGTGCTTGAAGCAAACCTTGTTGAGAATCCTATGCAATAGTGGATGGACACGGGTGCTACCAGACACATCTATTTCAATAGAGATGCCTTCTTCACTTATACATCAGTCACTAACAAGAAGTTGTTCATGGGTAACAACGCTTCCTCTGACGTGCTGGGGGTAGGAAAGGTCCTGAAGATGACTTCTGGAAAGGAGCTCACTCTGAAGGAGGTGATGCATGTCCCTGAGATTAGGAGAAATTTAATTTCAGGTCATTTATTGATTAATGCTTGTTTTAGGCTTGTATTTGAGTCCAATAAGTTTGTAATCACCAAGAATGGAACCTTTGTGGGAAGAGGCTTCGTATGTGAAGGCCTCTTCAAAGTTAACGCCATGTCTATAATACATACAAGCAATAATATTGAAGTTTCTTCTTATTTGCTTGAGTCCTCTAATTTATGGCATCATAGATTAGGACATGTTAACTACAAGTTCATCCAAATGTTGGTTAAGTTGGAGTTGTTGCTGTCTATCGACGTAAACCCTCAACATAAGTGTGAGGTGTGCGTAGAGGCAAAACTCACAAAGCTTCTTTTTCGATCCGTCGAAAGGAATACCGCTCCTCTAAAACTTATTCACACAAATATATGTGATTTGAAGTTTGCACAAACTAGGGGAGGGAACAAGTACTTTGTGACATTCATGGATGATAGCACAAGGTATTGTTACCTTTACTTGTTGAAAAGTAAAGATGAAGCCTTTGAAGCTTTCTGACGTTACAAAGTAGAAGTTGAAAATCAACTTAGCATGCGGATTAAATCCATTCGTAGCGATAGAGGGGGAGAATACGTAGCGCCGTTTGAGAAATTGTGCCGAATCAGGCATTGTTCATAAAAAAAATGGTTCCATACTCACCTTAGTCGAACGGTGTTGCGGAACGCAAGAACCGCACATTGAAGGAAATGATGAATGTCTTGCTCATCAATTCCGGTCTTCCCCAAAACATGTGGGGAAAAGCCGTCCTTACCGCTAATACGATTCTTAACAGAGTCCCACATAAGGGTAAGGACAAAACTCTATATGAATCATGGAAAGGAAAGAAACCACCTATAAATATTTAAAGGTGTGGGGTTATTTGGCAAAGGTCGAAGTGCCCATGCCAAAGTAGGTCAAGATTGGGCCTAAGACTGTAGATTGCATTTTAATCGGATATGCAAATAACAGTAGTGCTTATCGCTTCTTAGTGCATAAGTAAGATATTCCAGATATCCACGGGGGTACAATCATGAAATCAAGGAATGCTCAATTCTTTGAGGATACTTTTCCTAGAAAGGAAAAAGACACGACCTCTCGCAAATGAAGTTATGGACAAAGCTCTCAGGAACCAGGAGTCATTAACTGCCTGGATCTAGATGGTTCAGATCTAGTGGACTTCGAAATGGCTGAATATCCAGAATCTAGTGTTCCAGATTCTCAGAACTTGGAGACTCCAAAGATAGGACCAAGGCGAAGTAAAAGGGCCAGGAAAGATAAATCCTTCTGTCATGACTTTGTAGCTTATATGGTTGATGATGAACCAAGGACAATTGCTGAAGCATTGTCAACTCCAGAGGCACCGCTCTGGAAAGAAGCTATTGAGAGTGAAATAGACTCCATCCTGCATAACCATACTTGGGAGTTGGTTGATCTTCCTCCGGAAAATAAACCGTTGGGTTGTAAATGGATACTCAAACGGAAGTATAAAGCAGATGGGCCTATAGATAAGTACAAGGCCAGGTTGGTAGTCAGGGGCTATCGACGCGAAGGAAGGCCTTGACTATTTTGACACGTACTCCCGGTTCTCGGATGACATCCATACGGGTATTCATTGCGATCGCAACGTTGCGTGACTTTGAGATACATCAAATGGATGTCAAGACAGCCTTCCTAAATGGTGATTTGGAAGAAGAAATCTATATGAAACAACTCGAGGGGTATGTGGTTCCAGGGCAAGAGAAGAAAGTCTGTCGACTTGTCAAATCTCTGTACGGGCTGAAACAAGCCCCGAAGCAATGACACAAAAAATTTGATAGTACTCTACTATCGAAGGGTTTCTCCATTAATGAATGTGACAAATGTGTCTACACAAAAGGTAACTCTGACTCGTTCGTCATGATATGCATGTATGTAGATGACATGTTGATCACAATTAGCAGTCCTAGCTTGATCCTAGAGACTAATAACATGTTGAAACACTGCTTCGACATGAAGGATATGGGTATCACAGATGTCATCTTAGGGATAAAAATCTCTAAGACGTCTGACGGACTAGTCTTATCTCAGTCTCACTACATCGAGGATGTGTTGAGAAAGTTTGAGATGTTTGACAGTTCGCCTACGAAGTCACCACTGGATAGAAATCAAAAGCTTGATAAAAATTATGGTGCACCTGTATGCCAGGAGCAATATGCACAGGTGATTGGGAGTTTGATGTACATAACAAACTGCACCCCACCTGATATTGCTTATGCAGTCAACAAGTTGGCTAGGTTTACCCGTAATCCGAGTAGTGATCATTGGAAGGCGTTGAATCGGGTACTACGATACCTGAAATACATCCGAGTAATATCCATTGCTTACATCAAATCAAAGGATAACATAGCGGACCCACTGACTAATAGCTTACCCAAATATCATATGTTCTGCCTGTCTAGGGGAATGGGATTAAAACCCAAGCTATAAGGACCAATACAGTGGTAACCCAACCTTATTGACTGGAGATCCCAGGAATTAGGTTCAATGGGAAAACTAAGTTGTAAAGGTTCAGTTGAGCGCTTCGGTAGAAGCATAAGCACTTCGGATAGTGATTTCTGTAAAGAAACACCAAATCCAAAGTCATTCCCGCGATATACATTAAGTGCTATCTGCAGTGTGGGTAAATGTTAAGTTTCCAAAACCTTTAATGATCTTCAACGATTGAGGTTAGGTTTGGGGAAACTTTTAATGGTTCCTAAAACTTGTAAAGTGGGGTATAGCAGGATACCTTGTAGGAGACCACCTATTTAAGTGCGAGGACAGGCCGCCTCAAATGAACGCACTTAAGAATCCAAGAAGTGTCCACGGTCACAACGGATAAAACATTACGAAGAACAGAGTAAGGGAAATTGTTGTGTTAGTACCATTGACTTGACTTACACTAAACACTGACGGTTCAAGACATCACGTTCACCGCACAGTAAGTCCGATGGTATTCAACTATGGTAGTTTCAAAGCTGAAGCTACCTCTTCTGATGCAATATCGATCCACTGAAAGATTGCTGGAAAAGGCACCAAGTGAGTGCGCCAAAATCTCTTTCAAGAAGGGATTGTTGGAAATTTACTAATGTAGAATTAAGTTTATCACATTATTTATGACTCGCACGTCGAAAATGTCTTTTCCACACACGTGCACACGTAGTGCCAAGTATCGCAAATTTCATTAGTGAAAGAGATATTGGTACGTAAGTGAAACATTTGAGACATAGAATGATGGACGGTTATTGGCCAAATGACAAAGTATTCCACGTTGGTAAACGAAAGAAGAAGTGTAAAGTGTATGAAACGAGTCGAAAATCGTCGCGGAGCCGCGAAGGGCCGCGGCGTAGCCCCGTCGGAGCCGAGGCGCCGCGGCGCTAATTTCACAGAGCCGCAACGCTTCGAAGGCAGAATGCTGCGATGGGAAGATGGAAAGTTCTGACTTTTGGGCTGGTTTTGGAGCATTGAATTTCCATTATTTGACACATGAATTCAACCATTATTTGGCTGAATGTAACCTCTCAATGAAGTGCCATTACATGGCTATTGAAGGCCATTAGTTGGCTAGTTGAAGGGTCATCTCATTACACTATAAATTGATGCCTTTGGTTCAATTGTTCAACACACTAAGAAAACTCTCACATAAATTTTCTGAAATCTTCTTCTTCCTCTCTAGCAAGTTTACTGTACTCAAAGTTTTTCAAGAGTAACACTTGAGTTTTGCTCATTTGTTAAGTTGTTATTGTATCTTGGGAGACTATTGCCCGACAACGTAAGAGGATATATATGGGGCAATCTCGTCTTAAAGACAGAGTGTCATCACTCGACTCAGCAAATCACAAGCAGTTTTTTACGTTCTTGATTCCAGTTTTGTCGTAATCTTTAGTTTATCATTTCTAGCAATTTGTAATATTTACTTACTTTTCGTTTCCTGCAATTGTTGTAACTCACAATAAAAAATGGACATTGCATCTAACTCAATTCTAAAAATTAACTCAAAAGGTGAGAAGTGCCAAAAATTATATAAAAATACCAAATATCTTAAACCCACCAGTGTGAATGGGACTCAACACTCTGTTGCAGCCTTCATGTATGACTATGACTAGGATTGGACTTCCGGAACATGAACAATATAAGATGAGGGTCGACCAACGCCTGGTTAAATAATGACTATCAATGTATATAAGGTAGATGCTATAATAAATTAAATTCCGATCTTCCATTAGCGTTGTTCCCTTTAGCATGCATAAAAATCCATCACCAAATCTATCCCACCTGCCTCCCCTTTTCCATTCCTACTCTTTTTCTCTATAGATTTTCCTTGTTTGATACTCTTTTATTCGTTCTCTATCTATACACACCAACCCTTGACTTAGTTCCTTAGTATACCCTTGTGCCTCTCTCCTTCAAGAAGTGTCAAAGTGTATAATACAATTAATATAACTAAGGAAAGCAGCAAAATGAAGGAGTGTGGGAAGAATAGCAGCTCACCGTGTGCAGCTTGCAAGCTATTGAGAAGAAGATGTGGTCATGACTGTGTTTTTGCACCTTATTTCCCTGCTGATGAACCCCACAAGTTTGCCAATGTTCATAAGGTCTTTGGTGCTAGTAATGTCAGCAAGATGTTACGGGTAATTAACTTCTTTCTCCACTTTCTATATGTCTTTTCTTTTATTCTTTTCATCTTTCCACTTTAATTTGCAATGGTTTCCAAAAGAAAAATGGCAAATCTTATTGATCTCTACTAATTAGGCATTCCTCATGCACAAGATAACTATCGTCTCCAATTTCACACCTTCCTTTTTATGTGTTTACAACAATAACAATAACATACTCAGTGCAATTTCACAAGTGGGGTCTGAGGAGAATAGAATATACGCAGACATTATTCTTATCTTTATGGGGTAGAGATGTTGTTTTCATAGATCCTCGGCGATTATATGTTTGTGGCCGGGTTTTTTCCTCCTTTTTTGGTTGTTGGGGTGCGAAAAGGTGTTAATTAATGGATTGAAAATTTGAGAGTCTAAAATATTAAATCCCCCTGCTTTTCCAGTTAGAGTAGTGTTTTAACATGATTAAGCATAATATCAAGCACTCAACATGAAATGGATAAAGACTCGTTTATTTAAATATTGCATACAGACTAACAGAAGTTACATGCACTTGGTCTCTGAACATGCTAATATAGAAAATATACTGTATTTAACATCTGATCACATGCAATAAAATCCAAAAAGTAGGAGTAAATGGACGAGGCTCCCCTCCGGTACGAGTAGCCTCCATTTCATCCAGTTCGGCATCGGATGATACACACGTGTCCTTTCTTAAAACCTATGGACCAGATTTGTTTTATTAAAAAGGTAAAAGAATCGAATCATAAAATGTACACTTGGTAAAGAAATTTCGCGCTATGCTAATTCATTTTTTCTAGGTATATGATAGTCTAGCTAGTTTTGTACTTTTGTTATTAATCCTTAGTTATTCGCTTCCACGAAGTAGATCCTAAATTATATATTTCTTAAAATCGCCAAATCTTTGTCCCTCTTTTGATCAAATGTGCCACATTTATGACTATAATCTTCATGTTTTTTTCTACCAAACGTTGACATAAAGAAACCAATGTACTACTTTCCATTAATTTTCAAGTTAGAATTTGCTCCTTATAAGGTAATTTGGTCATATTTTCTTTCGTTATAATTTTTTTGAAGTGGCTTCTTGATTTAAGTTTGATAAACGACTTCTATTTCTCAAGTTTCAGCTTTTCTAACCCCTATATTTTTGCAGTAGAAAGAGAAGAAGTGAGATACTTTTATATAAAGAACAATTGTATGTTCTAGTTCATGAACACTCTAATGAACTCAGACTGGAACTTTATTGACCACTTTCTGTGGTCAGATTTTTAGGCTCTTTTACAACCAAGGAAAAAAAGATATAGGGTTAAGTGTTTAAATTTTCATTTTGATCTTAGAATCAATGGCGAAGCCAGAATATTAACTATTGATTTGTCACTATTTAATAGTTTCGTCTCAAATTCTCTATTTATATTTAAAAAAATTATATAATATATAAAAATAATTTATTTTAAATTCAGTAAACAAAAGATATTATGATCCATAAGCTATAAACTGAAATTTTTGGCTTCGCCCTTTCTTAGAGGCATATTTAGCAATATAAGCTTTAGCAATATAACACAAGTTGAGAGATACGTTTGTTAGTTGGAAAACCGTTTCATTTGACAAATTTGGAAAAAGTTTTAGGTAGTCTATGTTTATGGTCCCACATAAAATCCTAGAAACTTTTACTATTGAATAAGATGAAAGAGGTTCACGTGTAATCATGAAAATAATGGTAACTGGAACATTTTGGAGATCATATTTAATATGGAGCCATAAATTCCATGTCGAACTACATTTCATTTCTCTGAATTTGTTTATTTACATAATATTTGAAAGTCAACTTATTTCATTCAAATATGAATTTGGTCACTATCACAATATATACTTTCTACAACTGAATTCTCAAGTGGACACGTGATGTTTTTCCTATCGTCATTTCTCATTAAATTTCTGGAGTTGTTAAATGGTCTCCTATTTTAACAATTAAAGGCCAAAAGAATCAACTTACTTCAAGAAAACAAACACTTGTTCTTTTGACCACAAATAGTAACATATCACCTCTTAGCCATAATTAAAGACTTCTCTGGTTTGACCTAGAAAAAAAGGTGATTTCTCTTTCTCCTTTTCCTTTTTTCCTTTCATCTTTTTCGAGTAACACTCCATTAGTTATTTCAGAAAATTTTATGACACAAAATTGATGTCAACATGACATACTCTTGGAAGTCAATACTCTCTCAGGTCCTCAAGGTACAACCCAAGCCCATTAATTAGCCTGCCAATCTTATTAGTAAGCCCATAAGGATTCTGCTACCAAAGTCACCAATTTATAACTAGGCACTTTTTGGACCGATTTTTAAGAAGTAACCATTTTCATGCGGAAAAACCATAGCAGTGTTATGAGTTCTAAAAATTGCTATTTTTATTTACTTTTGAATCCGTGGTTATTTTTCAATTATAAATTCGAAAATGGCTATGATTGACTTGAATTTACCCTCCTCTTTTGGATAAATTTATAAGGAAAATTTACATAGCATAACTAACTATTAGTACCTAATTATATTTAGTAATTATAATTTATTTTAATTACATTGCATAGCTAAAAGTTATATGTTAATTATCATCCATAAATATACTAAATTACATTAGGTTTATGGTCTTCTCCCTCACCTCTCTCCCCCACTTCTCCGACGCCGCTGCTCCTCTTCTCTTTTCCAGTCGTTTCCGCCTGACACCACTGCTCGCCGAATGCCGCTGCCGTCCCTCTTCTCTTTTCTGGTCATTTCCGTCGGACACCACTGCTCGCCGGAAAAGAAGCGACGTCATGCCTCCCTCTAGATCTGTCTGCCCTAGCGCCACCGCCGTCCCTTTTCTCTCCAGATATGCCTGCCCCACCGCCACCGCCACCGCCACCGCATTCCCTTTTCTCTCCAGATCCGCCCACCCCACCTCCGCCGCCATCCCTTTTCTTTCCAGCACCGGTGATCTGAGCTTTCCACTCCCGTTCCTTCCGATCACGTTCATATTTGAGTCATTTTTTTCCAATCATAGATTTCCAGTCACGTTCAGATATGAGCCGTCTTCTTCCTGTCACATTTTGGTTCCTTCAACACCTTGATGACAAGTGCGGCGGCGGAGTGAACGACAGAATCCTTAGATGACAAGTGATGCGGCAGAGGGATCGAACTTCCGGTCACTGCTTGCTGGAGCTCAGATCTGAGTCGTCTTCTTCCGGTCACGTTCATTGTATTTGTTATTTTTTTGTATTCAATATTTGAGTTTATTTGTTAAATTTTTACATTGTGTGCATTGTATTTAATATTTTAGTGTATCTATTACAACTGAATCTATTTTTTTGTATTTATGTTATTTGAATACAGTCGAATTTAAAATACAATAAGTTGAATGCAATTTTTTTTTTGTATTTTTTGTTTTTTTTTAATACAATCGATTTTTAAATACAATCGATTTTTAAATACAATAAATTGAATACAATGTAAAAGTAGCTACAAACGAATACAACTGAGTTGAATATATTTTGACGTGAATACAACTGCGTTGAATACATTTTGACGTGAATACAACTGAGTTGAATACATCTGACTTGAATACAACGAAAAGAATTTTGAATACATTTTTACTCGTTATATTCATGAATAAAACGAGATTGTTTTATGAATACTGTTAGACAGTGTATATTCCCGTGATATGCATAGTGTATATCACGGGACTTTGGTCCGTTTTAGTAGTGTAATTAGTGTAGAATATTTGTATTACTTAGCATTGTACACTTACCATAATTATAGAAGTCTTGTACTACTAGAATAGGGTTTTAGGAGTAGAATAGGAAAATGATTTTTCTATTATGGAAATATGTAAATTGTATATATACTCTTTCAATTAATGAAAATAATATGTAAATTGTATATATACTCTTTCAATTAATGAAAATAATATGTAAATTGTATATATACTCTTTCAATTAATGAAGATAATAAGTAAATTGTATATATACTCTTTCAATTAATGAAAATAATTATTTTCATTAATTGAAAGAGTATATATACAATTTACATATTTCCATAATAGAAAAATCATTTTCCTATTCTACTCCTAAAACCTTATTCTAGTAGTACAAGACTTCTATAATTATGGTAAGTGTACAATGCTAAGTAATACAAATATTCTACACTAATTACACTACTAAAACGGACCAAAGTCCCGTGATATACACTATGTATATCACAGGAATATACATTGTCTAACAAATACAACGAGTTAAAAAGTAGCTACATCCTGTAAATATTGAAACTATAGCTATGACAAATTTTAAACTCCTAAACTATAGTCATTTGTGTAAGTTTGACAATTTATAACCCAATGTATTATGTATACTTGGATTTCTGTCATGTTAATAGATGCGCTTGGACCCACCAAACTCTCTATCCACGATTTGACTCTATAACGACAAATACGTGATATACCTTTCAGTTGGTCTACAACAATGTCATTGTAGAGAATCCTTGCATTATATTTTCTTAGATATTTTAGTTCAATGTCTTTACTATGTAGTTTTATGGTTTACATTTCTAGAGAACTTTGGATTGAATTAATTAAACTTCATAATAAAATGGTGGAAATTGCAGGAATTGCCAGGGCACAAGAGAGGAGATGCAGTGAGTAGCATGGTGTATGAAGCTAATGCTAGAGTTAGAGATCCAGTCTATGGATGTGTTGGAGCTATTTCATCTCTTCAACAACAGATTGATATGCTACGGACCCAACTAGCCATGGCCCAAGCTGAGGTGGTCCAGTTGAGGCTAAGACAATCCACAGGCATTACTAACAGCCCAACAAACAGTGGGTCTCCCATTATGGGCTCCCAGCCCAAAGGATATTTCCATATGGATTTGGATGTAGACCAGTCCAATGGCTTCAATGAGCCCATGTGGCCATATTAGATGAGTTTCGTCTATTTATGTTCAAAGATTTCTCTGTGTCCTTTTGCCTCTATATCTTTTATTAGAAGAGCAAAGGTGATGATTAGGTTACTGCTAGTGAGTGTGTTAGAAATCAAACCCTTCATGGGGTGTATTAGCATGAGTGCATACAAAATCCTTCAAGTGGTGTTGGCCTTTTGGCCCTAATGACTATCATCCTTGTTCTGTTGTATATATGTAACTAATACTATAATATGTAGTAGGAAAATTTTCTTAAGGGGACATTGTGATTTTGTTCCAAACTTGTTGGAAGAAAGTCCCTATATATGGTGGTTTATTCGATTAGTCTTATTGGTTTTGTTGGACAACATTGGTTTTATTTAGAGTTTAAGTAATATACATTATCGGTAAATATTTTTTACATCATTGAGTCATTTTATCTTGTTATAGCATGTAACATATTTTACTTTTAAGATTTTAATTCTCACATTTTAAGAAGGATTAATCTGTTAATATCATTTGAGTAACCTGATAGTGTAAAAAAATATTTATAATTGTCCGTGTATAAAACTTAAACCTTTTTTAACCATTTGATATATGAAATTCATTGGTCCTACCAATTAAAATTTGTGTTGCGTATGACCCATTTAAAAGGATTAAGGGTGAAATGATTTGACCTATCCCTCCGCATCGTTAGTGGTGAGACGACAATATCTATTGATACTTACAAACCAAAAGATGTTTCCAAATTAATCATAAAAAATGCTACATATAGAACTAATTAACAATCATCCACCACAAGATCTACGCATAGTATTGAGATGTTTCCTAGTTTAACTCTATTAGTTTTATGGTAAAATCCTAGTCTAAGTATATTTGATAAATTGTAATTATAGTAGTTTATTAGAATAGGTTTTCTTGTTAAACTAGGGAAAGGAGAACTTTTGCCTCTATATAAAGAGACCATTATGATGAATGAAACCAAAAAAAGAATTCTCCCAATATTTTTCTTCTCTCTAAATTTCTGTCGCCTCTCAAATTAGTATCAGAGCCTCGTTAAAAGAACACGAAAACTCTAAATAATGGTGGGTGACGGAGAAACCGACGATAAAAATAAAAGAAACACCGGTGAAGAAAACAAAATTCAAAGAAAGACAATCTCTCCTTATGACATTACGTCAAAAGATACTCCCGAAATTGTGGTGACATAAGTCCAATTGAAGGATAAAGTTACGAAGATTGGGCTAGATCCATGAGGACGACCCTAAGAGCAAGGAAGAAATTCGTCTTCGTTGATGTTACAATCAAGAAGTCGGATGAAGAGTCGTCGGACTTAGAAGATTGGTAGACTATAAACTCTTTATTGGTGTCATGGATTCGCAACACCATCGAACCAACGCTTTGCTCAACAATTTCGAAGAAGCGAAAGAATTATGGACGAGCATCCGGGAGCAGTTCGTTGTTATCAACGGTCCTCGGATGCAACAACTGAAGGAAGAACCTACGGAATGCAAGCAGAAGGGAAGGACCACAGTGGATTACTATGGAAAACTAACTAAGTTGTGAGAAGAATTGGCAAACTACGAGCAGATTTTGACTTGCAAGTGCGGAAAGTGCACGTGCAATATGAGGATGATCTTGAAAACCAAAATAGAAGAAAAAAAAGTGCATTTTTTCCTCAGGGATTAGATGAGGCAATGTTTGAAATGGTGAGATCGAACATACTTGCCTAGGAACCATTGTCATCATTAAACAAAGTCTACTCGAAGTTAGTGCAAGAAGAGTGTATGAGAGGACTCACACAAGAAGTGGAAGAACATAGTGAAACTATGGCCTTTGTTGTACAAGAGAGAAATTCTTACCGTGATCAAGGTAAAGGGAAGAACGATGGTGCATTCTGTACACATTACAAGAGATCCGGACACGTTGTGGAAGAATGTTTTCAATTCATTGGGTATCTGAAATGGTGGCCAGGATATAAAAAAGAAGATGGAAAATTTGGAGGAAGAAGACGAGGAAAACAACAACAATAGAGAAGAGGCCCGAGATCTGATCGCGTAAGAGGCAACTACCGGGCTAACGATGTTGTTGTCAAGGATACACATGAGGAGATAGAACAGATGAACACAGGCACGATATGACCTCACAATCTGAGTGAGGAGATCCAAAAAATGGCAATTCACAAGGAATAAATCTGAATGGCAAGATGGATAGTAAGACCAAAAACTCATCATGGATTATTGACTCTGGAGCTACCAATCACGTGACAGGTAATCCGGAGAAACTGAGCGATCAACGAGGCATTCCTGAGTGTCCAATTGGGCTTCCGGATGAAAGTAGCTCGGTGGATACAAATGAAGGAACAATCAGGCTGAATGACAAAATATGGTTGAAGAATGTTCTTTATTTTCCAAATTTGACATGTAATTTAATTTATGTGTCATAACTAGTTGATTATTTAGATTTTGATGTGATATTTAATAATATTATGTGTGCTATATTGGACTCAACCACGATGAAGCTGATTGAAAAGGGTGAGCGTCGATGTGAACTTTACTATTTTCTAAATGTGCCGATGATACGGGCTATGAAGGCAGATGTAGTTGATTGGTTCGATCTTAAGGTTGGGTCATTCTTAAGCACAAGTAACAAAGTCTATTACGGCATTAGGCTTAAAGGAGAATGGTGATAGATTGGATAGAGAATGTGATGAATGTCAACGAGCAAATCAAATGAGAAGTGTTTTCCCTTTAAGTGAGAATATTGCTTCGGATACTTTTGAAATGATCCATTGCGATTTATGGGGACCATATAGGACCTCTTCCTCTTGTGGTGCTTCATATTTTTTTACTATTGTGGATGATCGTTCACGAGCCTTGTGGATCTTTCTCTTAGTTGATAAGAAAGAAGTGTCCCAACCTTGAAGAATTTTTTCGCTCTTGTGGAAAGGCAGTTCGAAAAAGGGTGAAGATAGTTAGAAGTAATAATGGAACTGAGTTCACGTGTATGAAGACTTACTTCTTCGAACATGAAATTTTATTTCAAACTTGCACAGGGACATCTCAGCAGAATGGAAGAGTCGAAAGAAAACATTGTCACATTCTTAATGTAGCGCGAGCATTGAGATTTAAGGGCCATCTTCCGATTAAATTTTAGGGAGAATGCATTTTAACTGCAAGATACTTGATCAATAGAATACCATTTTTGATTTTGAATGGGAAAACCCCCTATGAAATTTTATAAGGGGAGACGTCTCATTATGATCACTTAAGGGTGCTAAGGGTGCTATGGTCATTATATTATGCACACACAAAGGGAAGAACAAGAGACAAGTTTGAGAGTCGGAGTCGTAGGTGTATCTTCTTGGGATACCCCTATGGACAAGAAGTTTGGAGACTGTATGACTTAGAAAACGATGAATATTTAGTCTCAAGAGATGTGGAATTCTACGAGACTAAGTTCCCTTTTGCCATAGAAACAGATAACTTGGTTGACAACATAAAAACGATATCGGATGAAACAAAGGACGAAAGGAATCAACACATTTTCGAAGAAGAACAGACATATAATATAAGTGCGAACAAAGCTCGAATAGAAGAAATTCGGACATCGGATACCGAACCTATGGATTAGCCAGAATTAGATCGGATAGATGCTAGTCTGAATAATGAAAATGTGGAAGAAGTACATACGGAAGGTACCCTAGCCAATGAAAAGCCATCGGAGAAACAATTGGGTCGAGGTAAACGTCAGAAGCATGACTCGGTTCGATTACGTGATTACGTTACTGAAACATTCCGAAAGAAAGTCCATCAACGAGTTCGTTCGATCATCAGCAACCCTCATGTGCACCTTATCCTTTAGCTCACTATATATCTTGTGATAATTTTTTCTCGCAACACCAAAACTTCCTTGCAGCAATTACCACATGAATTGAAACAAAATCCTTCTTGAAGGCTATGAAAAAGGAATGTTGGAGAAAAGCCATGCAATAAGAAATCCAAGCATTAGAGGATAATGGCACATACAACAACAACATACCTAGTGAAATCCCACAACGTGGGGTTTGGGGAGGGTAGAGTGTACACAGACCTTACCTCTACCTTAGTAGGTAGAGGACAATGACACATGGACATTGGAAATATTACTGCCGAATAAGAAAGCACTCGGATGTAGATGGGTGTACAAGATCAAATACAACTCAGATGGAACAATTGAATGATATAAAGCTTGGTTGGTCATCTTCGGTAAAAAGCAGAGGGAAGATATTGACTACAATGAAACGTTTGCTCCATTTGTGAAAGTAGTGAATGTTCTGACCTTATTTGCAGAGCGACCACTCGAAATTAGGAGTTGCATAAGATGGATGTTCATAACGCCTTCTTGCACGGCGAACTGGAGGAAGAAGTGTATATGAAATTACCACCAAAATTCCGTGCGTCTGATCCGAGGCAAGTATGTCGACTCCGAAATTCTTTACATCGATTGAAATAAGTTCCACGATGCTGGTTTACAAAATTGTCAAGTTCCTTGATGACATATGGGTTCAAACAGTCGTACTTCGACTATTCTCTCTTCACGATGCACCATCAAAGTATACAACTTAATGTCTTAGTTTATGTAGATGACTTGATTATCTCCGGAAATGACCATGGTGCCATTGCACGATTCAAAGACTATCTCCGAGCCTGTTTTCATATGAAAGATTTGGGTCCCCTGAAGTATTTTCGGGGTGGTTGAAGTTGAATGTGGACCAACTAGATTATTCATTTGTCAACGAAAGTATGCATTGGATATAATCTCTGAGTCCGGGCTACTGTGAGCAAAATTGATTAAAACTCCAATGGAATAGAATCACAATCTGGCATTGGCCAAATGGTCTAATTTGGAAGATCCGAATCATACCGACGTCTAGTCAGCAGATTGATAAACCTCAGTTTTACGCGATCGGAGTTGTCCTATTGTGTACATGCTCTGTCCAAATCCATGCACCAACCGAATGAAGCACACTGGAGAGCCGCCCTTCAGGTGGTAAGATACTTGAAAAAGAACCTTGAGCAAGGAATTGTGATCTCCAGTTGTATGGGTGGTGTGATGCAGACTGGGCTAGATGTCCGTTGACCCAAAGATCGCTCACCAGATGATTTATCTCCCTCGAAAATTCACCGGTATCATGGAAAACCAAGAAGCAACACATTGTCTCTTGCTCGTCATCAGAGACGGACTACCGTTCAATGACAATGACGGTTTGTGAATTGAAATCGTTGAAGGAAATCCTACATAGCTTGGGCGTCGAACATAAATCTCTGGTTAAAATGTATTGTGATAGTCAAGCAACATTGTATATTGCACGAAATCCATTATTACCCGAACATACTAAACATATTGAAGTTGACTGTCATTATATCCATGACGCACTCTAATCGGGTATAATTCTTCCGAGTTATGTGTCAACCAACGAACAATTGACCGATGTGTTTACAAAGGCTTTGGAAAAATCACAACATGAATATCTGCTTGGCATGTTGGGCATTCGAGACCCCCATGCTCCAACTCGAGGGGGTATTGAGATGTTTCTTAGTTTAACTCTATTAGTTTTATGGTAAAATTCTAGTCAAGTATATTTGGTAAATTGTAATTATCATAGTTTATTATAATATAGTTTCCTTGTTAAACTAGGGAAAGTAGAACTTTTTTCTCTAAATAAAAAGGTCATTATGATGAATGAAACCAAGAAAGAATTCTCCCAATATTTTTCTCCTCTCTAAATTCCCATCACCTCTCAAATTTAACACATAGTATAGGAAATTCTCATTGTTTCATAATATAAACAAGTGAAATCGCAATTACACCAGAAAATAAAATTAGACATTAGGGTCAATGAGCTCTCCATTCAAGAACTCTCTGTAAGCAGCAACAGGCCAGCTGAAGCCTCTCCAGACGAGCTTGTTAGCCAAAGGCACATCAATGATGATCTCCTTCATTGTTGGTTTCTTTTCATCTCTAACTGCAATCAAGTAGCTCCTTCCAACCCACCCAATCCAGCCAGCAATGTACAAAAAGAGGATACCAGGTGTGATGAACTCACCCCAGTGCCTTTGGTCTCCACTCACTATCAAGTGTGGCAATCCATCTGATCCACACAACAGTCCTTGTTTCCCATAGTTGTCAAACCTGCAACACCCAATTTATCATTCGTTATGCATGGAATAAGTACCAATTTATAGCTTTGATATAATAATTTCTGCTCTCTCAAACATGGACTCGTCGTTGGCGGATCCAGAATTTTCACTCAGGGTGTTCGAGGCCATGACTAAATCCGCCCCTGGTATCAAGGGTTATGTTACCTAGTCTATGTCGAAGACTAATGCAAGGACATGTTGAAAATGTGTTACAGAATAAGCTGTTCTTCTTTCATAAGCAAATATACGTGGTGCTTTCATACGTAGAAAATGCTTTTAGCTCTTTCTCTGTTCTAAAGATGGTCTCGTTATCCATGCTTTTGGTCTGATGAATGGGGGATTAGCTGACTCGGGCTTTCACAAGCTTTGGCAGGTTCTGGAGTGTCTTGACACTATATCCTTTTCTTATTTGTAAAAAGGAATATACATTTTTATATTTCGATACTCTTTAAGATAAAGCTTTATCTTACCCGTTTGTTATCATAACTATAAAATGTATATATTTAAGACCAAAATTCCAAGAGTATTTCTTTTATGTAGGGGAAGTCTCCCTTTTTCCAAAAAAAGGAAATTTGTTCTACACCATCAAATATATACATTTTTATATTTCGATACTCTTTAAGTTTAAGCTTCTTATCTTACCCGTATGTTATCATAACTATAAAAATGTATATATTTAAGACCAAAATTCCAAGAGTATTTCTTTTGTAGGGGAATGTAGGGAAGTCTCCCTTTTTCCAAAAAAAGACCAAAATTTGTTCTACACCATCAAATATATACATTTTTATATTTCGATACTCTTTAAGTTTAAGCTTCTTATCTTACCCGTATGTTATCATAACTATAAAAATGTATATATTTAAGACCAAAATTCCAAGAGTATTTCTTTTATGTAGAGGAAGTCTCCCTTTTTCCAAAAAAGGGAATTTGTTCTACACAATCAAATATATACATTTTTATATTTCGATACTCTTTAAGTTTAAGCTTCTTATCTTACCCGTATGTTATCATAACTATAAAAATGTAAATATTTAAGACCAAAATTCCAAGAGTATTTCTTTTACGTAGGGAAAGTCTCCCTTTTTTTTAAAAAAAGGGATTTTTTTCTACACAATCAAATACCTCCTATGTGTAAGAATAAGATTAAATTGGAAAAGCAAAGGCAAACCTGCGCTTGGTCTTTTCAACAGTGGCCTTAATAGCAAGTGCAGGGGCACTATCAGGTGCATAGAGTTTTAGAGAATTCTCAAGTTTCTTGATCGATTGCTTCTCACGCTTAGCAAACTGCTTTGAGTCCTTGCAAGGAGTGAGCCCAGAGATGTCAGCAGAAGCTGGAAGCACAGGTGCAGACAATAGAATAGAAGACAAAGCAAGTGCTGCTGAGAATGCCTTTAATGAAGATGAACTTTCCTCTGTTTTAGTAGAAGCAGGGGTTTGGTTTGAAGAGCATACAATGGTTGAAGTTCTTGGTTTTGTGGTAAACTGAGTGCTAAACTTAGATGTTGCAATGGGTTTTGAAAGGTTTGAAGGAATAGTGAGAGACATGGTGTTCTCTATTTTCCAAGAAAATGGTAGAAAAATAAAGAGGAAGGAGGAGGAGATTGAAGGGATGGTTTTTAGAATTTGTGGAAGAAAGAATTGGAGATCAAGGGAGAGGATAAGGAGTTGAAGGGGAGCTTAGGTGGAGGGATTTGATTGGATAATTGAGTTGGGTTTTTGGAGATTTTCTGAAATTTTATCTATCTGTCGAATAGCAAGAACCAGGGATATAACAGATATAGATACGCCTCTTTTTGAGCCATATCATCATCACTTCAAGTCTTCAACAACAGATAAATACGCTAAGTCAATCTACATGCATTACTAATAATAGCCCAACAGACAGTGGGTCTCCCTCTTCCCACTTTATGGGCTACCAGCCCAGATAAATTTCCTTATGGATTTAAATGTAGACCAGTCCAACGGCTTCAATGAGCCCATGTGTTGGATTAGAATGAAAGAAGAATTAACTAAATAGCCGTCCATCCAATCATTTAAACTAAAAAGAGCAAACGGATAATGCATCCGTTTGCTCTTTTTATATATATATTTGAGTTGTGAATGTAACTTTTTTTTAATTCAAATGTACCACTTTAGTGTAGCTTAACGAGGACATGATCTTAGATAGAAGGTTGTGGAAGAGACGAATTATGATAGAATGTTAGTAGGTAGTAGAGCTTTGTCTTGCTTATCCTTCCTTACTAGTAGTTGTAGTATTTAGTTTCTTGTCCATCGATTTCTGTTATTATCTGTTGTTTCTTGTTCTTCGCTTAGCTAATGTTCTGTTGTAGTTACTGTTCTTTTTTCATATTTAATATGCTTTGTTATTGCTTTGTCTTGAGCCGAGAGTCTATCGAAAACAACCAACGTCTCAAGATAGAGCTAAGGTCTGCGTATACTCTATCCTCTCAATAACCCATTTGTGAAATTACGAAAGAAGCACTACTGAAGGTCATTAATGTGTTGGATCAACTACTTCAATTGGAGGATTCTGGTAAGCTTGATCCTCGGGTTAAGGTAGCTGCCAAGGAATGAATCAAAGACCTAAGGACGTTTCCAATACCACTTCTCCCGCTGAAACAATTGTAGCTCTTACACAAGCTATTTCTTTTGCACTTGAAGATATAAATAGTCGAACATTTTGGATCTTAACGCTTGTCCTTCGCTCTGGATTCCTTGCCCCCGCCCTTGGGTGTGGTGTTGTTGTTGGAGCAAGAGTTGGCTGAACTCTTGGCCATTAATTGGCATACCAAAGAGGCCAGCAAGTTTTGACCATACTGCTTGAGCAAAGCTTCCTGAGCAAAATAAATGCTCTGAAATTTCCAGTTCATTAGAGTGGGCAAGCAACAGAAGCACCTTGAGGGAAGATTGTATCCAAATCTTGAGACCATCAGTTGGTTCCATTGTCATGTAAAACTCTCCATGTAATAAATGCCATCTTGAATGATACTTGTTTATGCCATAATTTTGTATCCATACTTGATTGTTCTTTATTCTGTCTTACGAGCTCCCATGCTGAGGCTGCTGAGAACTTGCCATTAATGTTAGCTGATCATATTACTCTATCTAGAACTCCATGGGATAAGGTAATGTGTTGTGTTGCCACATTTTGGACTGAGATTGGAATCTCCACTATCATATCATACTGCCAAGTGCCATTGTCAAGTACCTCCTTAAGCATTATATTTCCTGATTTTACTCATCAGGTAAATGATTACAGAGGGGTCCCATTTTTGTTTAGTTGTCATACCAGAATGATATATTTCCCTTTCCAGGCGGTCTTACTCTATAGGGAAAAAACTCAAATATACCATCGAACTATCGAAAATGACTCATTTATGTCAGTCGTTAATAGTTTGACTCATTTATATCATCGTTGTTACCAAAATGACTCATTCATGTCATTTTCATTAACACCGGCGTTAATGAAAAATGCTATTGTAAAACCGGCGTTAATAAAAACTGGCATAGATGAGCCATTTTGGTAACAATGATGACATTAATGAGCCAAACTATTGATGAGTGACAAAATGAGCCATTTCCTATAGTTGGATGTCATATTTGAGCTTTTTTCCTACTATATATTTTCCTCAACTTTGAGCTTTAAGTCACAGAGGGTTCTCCAGTTGTGTGACTGACCTGAATTATGCACACTACTGATCTGATTCTATTTCATGGATCAAACATGTTAAATATTTACTTTTTTTTTGTTTTCTTGGTGGCAATGATATTTGAGCCCGAAAACCTATTGAAATGAATGACTCTCATCTAAGAAAGTACAGACATATAGTTAATTATATTATGTCTCAATATTAATGGAGACGCTCTTTGAGATGAGAAAGATTTATCATCCGAAAAGAGGAAAAAACGGAGTCTTTGTCTAAAGAAATACGTTGAAACGTTTGCCCAAGACCCAGACAAAAAGCTTTATACCATGGAAACTCCGCTATCAATGTGCCCCAACTGGACTTGGGAACAAACCAAAACAATATATATATATATATATATATATATAATTGCAGGATTTAGGCCTGCTGACGTGGTGCTCTAATAGCCCAGAAATCTCATTTATCTTTTTTCCTGTACTGCAACTTAGTCATTATACAAGTATGATTCTTGTGCAGGTCTGCAACTGTACATTCAAGTAATGGTTCTCCAAAGAACTACAAAATGTTGTTAATGTGAGACACCGGCGAAATGGTGAGCAGTCCTGCTTTAAGAATTGCACAAACTATAAAGGGTTTAACAAATGTGTGACAAGAAACGAACAAGTCTTGCAGCTTTTGTTAAGAAAAAATCATGTATTACCATTGAAACAAACTCATTTAGTACTAAAGTTAGGAAGTTGTGAGAAAAGTTTATACGAGTTATATAGGCCAAACAAATGGGTATCTATTCTTTTATCAGCGAATATATATCTTTTTTTGCTTAACAGTCTCAAAAAAATATTATTTTTTTTATGATTTTTATTTACAGTACACATTAAACTCACTGGGCAATGCCGACATGTTTTTGTTGCTGTTACTGGTATTGGAAAGAAGTTCAGGGATCATACCTTCACTTGAGATTGGAGATTTCAACTACATTCATCTTTCTTTCTTTCTTTCTTTTGTGTTTTTTTTTTCATGATATATTTAATCTGTACTGTTCAATTGTACTATTATTTGTTTAATTTGTTGATGAGATTTTGAAAAAGATTACATCACGGTTGTTTTGTAAATTTAACTTACATGTTTTTTAATTTGCCTTTGTATTCTGCTTTATTCTCTTATCTCTTTTTCCTTTTGACATTTCTCCATTAGCTAGAGAACTAATGCTAAGATTTGAATAATGTTGTGAAGGGTAAAAATTACTGTGAGGACATGTGCTTGGCAATTTCCAATTAAAAGATTATCATTGATTTGATTTTGCCATAGTTTTTTCATGCCCCTTATTAATATTAATAGGTCCATCTTATTTAAACTAACCATCGATCTTTATAGACTATAATGATAATTTTAGAAAACCTTCACATCACTAAGTTTTTGAGAACGAAAGTAGTGTGTCTTTGAGATTGAATATTTTATACTTTTCATGTAAATGAATATTTGATTATTTCATGAAAGATAATCCAAGATTGAGAAGCTAATGTATTAAGGAATAAAAGTAACAATTGAAATTAGGTAGTAAATAAAGTCTATCAAATTGAAAAGACTTTTGCAATCATTCAAAGATGTTCTTGAGGTATGTGATAGTATTAAATTAGATCTATTTTTTGTTGAGATGTTCTTAATATTTCTAATTTATACAAAAATTTAACTTTTTGGTATTTTTAATATTTGAATATTAGGAAAGAGTTATCCTCAAGTTTATTGAGGTCATTCATAACAGCGCGAACCTAATATTCCAACTAATCATACAACAAACAATTCACAGAGAACACTAGCAATCATCAAACACAAGATCAAGCTAGCTACACATAGTATGGGCAATTCACATTCTTTCATTGATATAAACAAGTGAAAGTATAACTTCACGAGTCTCCAACAAGAGAAAACTAAACAGGGGAAATCAAATTTAGACATTAGGGTCAATGAGTTCTCCATTCAAGAACTCTCTGTAAGCAGCAACAGGCCAGCTGAAGCCTCTCCAGACGAGCTTGTTAGCCAAAGGCACATCAATGATGATCTCCTTCATTGTTGGTTTCTTTTCATCTCTAACTGCAATCAAGTAGCTCCTTCCAACCCACCCGATCCAACCAGCAATGTACAAGAAGAGGATACCAGGTGTGATGAACTCTCCCCAGTGCCTTTGGTCTCCACTCACTATCAAGTGTGGCAATCCATCTGATCCACACAACAGTCCTTGTTTCCCATAGTTGTCAAACCTGCAACACCCAATTTATCATTCGTTATGCATGGAATAGGTGCTGGAAATGGAAAAGGCACCATGTGAGTGCGCCAAAATCTCTTTCAAGAGGGGATTGTTGGAAATTTGCCTTTGGCGGGAGTTGCGACCGACCAACTTTAACGGCTTAAACACTAGTGTTACGTATGTTGGAGAATCCGGTTCTTCACACATGCATGATCTACTAAGTACGTAGATAACCGTAGGGCCAAGAATCGTCAAATTTCATTGAGAAATGAAAGAGATATTGGTCCACGAAGTGAGGTGTTTGAAGCATGGAAAGTGTGGTATTGTGTTCAATTCTCCCTCATCGGTAGAGGAAGAAAAAATTGTTGTGTCTATAAGACTCAAAATTGGTTTGGGGTTTGGGACCCCAAGGGGTATCCCATGTATTTAAAGGAGGGAGGACCTAGATGTGCTTCGGTTCGAGGAAAGCCCACACGCGCGCCGCCGCCTGCCCGTCCGGTTCCGGGTTCACGGGCTGTGGGCCGTGGGATATTATCTTTTTGGGTCAGAGAACTTTGCCAGAAGTACAGTTTGATCCCATAAGTTCCATATGTACAGTTTGGACCAGAATTCTTTCATATGTACAGTTTGGTCCCTGAAGTTTCGGAAAGTCAGAATTTGGACAGTCAAAGCAGAAACGCCAAGCACTCAATTCAGCCATTTATTTTGGCTGAATTACTCCTCCTATAATGGCCAATCCGTTGGTGTCTTCCACCATTTATTTTGGTGGCTTTACTACCTCCATAATGGCCATTATTTGGCCAATAATGGTTGTTATGGAGGCAGTTAAACAGCCCTCCCTCACCTATATAAACACCCCTTGCACCATTGTTGAGGCACACTTACAACACACGAAAATACACAAGCAAAAACAGTTTCTTCCTACAACTTCCAAGCATCATTTCATTGCTCAATATTCTTCACGGTAGCTCTTGAGTTTCCTTTGCTCAAGTGTTCCATTGCTGTTTTATCTTGGGAGACGAATTTTCCAGGACGTATAAAGGATACATACGGGGCAATATTGTCTTAAGGACATAGTGCCACACTCGACTCAGCAAACAAAAACAGTTTCCAGTTTTTCTTCTTCAACAAAATTGTAATTTCAGTTTTGTTGTTCTATTGTAATTTTCAGTTCTTGAATTACTTTGCAGTTACTTGTAATTTCCGTTTCCTGCAACCTTTGTAATCCAACAATAGGTACCAATTTATAGCTTTGATATAATAATTTCTGCTCTCTCAAACATGGACTCGTCGTTGGCGGATCCAGGATTTTCACTCAGGGTGTTCGAGGCCATGACTAAATCCGCCCCTGGTATCAAGGGTTATGTTACCTAGTCTATGTCGAAGACTAATGCAAGGACATGTTGAAAATGTGTTACATAATAAGTTGTTCTTCTTTCATAAGCAAATATACGCGGTGCTTTCATACGCTAGAAAATGCTTTTAGCTCTTTCTCTACTCCAATAGGGACAGAAGTGAGAAGGTTCTAAAGATGGTCTCGTTATCCATGCTTTTGGTCTGATGAATGGAGGATTAGCTGACTCGGGTTTTCACAAGCTTTGGCAGGTTCTGGAGTGTCTATTAAGGACGCTAGCGCATATCCCCGAGATGATCAATTGACACTATCCTTTTCTTATTTGTAAAAAGGAATATACATTTTTATATTTCGATACTCTTTAAGTTTAAGCTTCTTATCTTACCCGTATGTTATCATAACTATAAAAATGTATATATTTAAGACCAAAATTCCAAGAGTATTTCTTTTACGTAGGGAAAGTCTCCCTTTTTTTTTTAAAAAAGGATTTTTTTCTACACAATCAAATACCTCCTATGTGTAAGAATAGGATTAAATTGGAAAAGCAAAGGCAAACCTGCGCTTGGTCTTTTCAACAGTGGCCTTAATAGCAAGTGCAGGGGCACTATCAGGTGCATAGAGTTTTAGAGAATTCTCAAGTTTCTTGATCGATTGCTTCTCACGCTTAGCAAACTGCTTTGAGTCCTTGCAAGGAGTGAGCCCAGAGATGTCAGCAGAAGCTGGAAGCACAGGTGCAGACAATAGAATAGAAGACAAAGCAAGTGCTGCTGAGAATGCCTTTAATGAAGATGAACTTTCCTCTGTTTTAGTAGAAGCAGGGGTATGGTTTGAAGAGCATACAATGGTTGAAGTTCTTGGTTTTGTGGTAAACTGAGTGCTAAACTTAGATGTTGCAATGGGTTTTGAAAGGTTTGAAGGAATAGTGAGAGACATGGTGTTCTCTATTTTCCAAGAAAATGGTAGAAAAATAAAGAGGAAGGAGGAGGAGATTGAAGGGATGGTTTTTAGAATTTGTGGAAGAAAGAATTGGAGATCAAGGGAGAGGATAAGGAGTTGAAGGGGAGCTTAGGTGGAGGGATTTGATTGGATAATTGAGTTGGGTTTTGGAGATTTTCTGAAATTTTATCTATCTGTCGAATAGCAAGAACCAGGGATATAACAGATATAGATAGGCCTTTTTTCGTGTGGCCTCCACGTATTTGGAATTTCTTTTGCCAGGGAAAATTTGAAACTTGTTTTAGTGAAAACTGTCTTGAATGGGGAATTGGAGAAATGGAAATTACAAAAAGAAGAATTTAAATTTTCAGTGGGAAATTGCAATAATTTGGTGTAAAAAAGAAAAAAATGACAACTTGACAACATCTTTCTTGGCCCTTGTGTGGTATGAAGAGAGAGAAAAATCAGAATATTGATTGCTTTCTATTTAGTTTGTTTCAAAGAGGAATATTACTTTCTATATTTACTAATTCTTTAATTTAAATATTTCATATGACATACTTATTTAATACTACAAGATTCTTCATTATTTCAAAGAGTGACTAAATCTTTAATTTAAATATTTCATATGACATACTTATTTAATACGACAAGATTCTTATATTATTTCAAAGAGTGCATGTAAAAGTAATTGGAAAGCAAAATTCAATCTTAAAAATTGTTTTTTAAAAGAAACTGTCCGACATTTGCATTATATTGTTTTAAGATTGAACTAATAAGCAACAATATTTCGGGCAGAATCATAGCAAGTCATGGTGATGCAATAACAAAGCCAACCACAAGTCCAGAACAATTTCAGTTAACGAATAAACAAAGAAAAAGTAAGAGTGAATAAAGTAATAAAGGCACGTTGTTCACAGGAAGGAGGTCAGCAGACAAGAGTTAAACGGTCTAAAGAATCTGATATGCAAATGATCCTGGGAGAACTAAAAGGAAAAAATAAATTGAACAAAAAAACAAAAGTTAGTATAGTAGGTAGAGTCAAATGCCACAGATTTTTATCACTAGACTAGAAGAGTGCTGAGTTCAATTGCCTATCACACTGAGAACGAATGAGGTCAGAAATGTTTACTAAGATCTTGGAGTTAAGTTGCATGTCTTGTTGTTGCGTGGAACTTGTTCAACACGATTACCAAGACTTAAATTCTGTGACTTTGAGATCATGTTGACCATAGATGGAGTTTCATAGCCGATGGCGCCACTATTGCTTGAGCTACCACCTTGCAGTATTATTTGTGTTGTTGAGTCTCCTCTAGTTGTGGCTCTTTGCCAAGAATGTGAGCTCAAACCCGAGAGGACATAAGCTCGTCCTGTTTGTTCATAGCGTTCCCTGCTTGCCATCCTCTCCCTGATTTCAGTAAGTTCAGTGTCAAGCCAGCTACAAAGAGCATCACCTGCTTGGGCAGATACAGAAGATAGAAGAGAGGCTCTTCTGTTAGCTAGCACGGCTTGAGCACCCTCAATATTTCCCATTTCTGCCATCTGTTGTGCCTCTGCAATGGTTTCTGCTACTGCCAACCTGTTTATCTGCCTATCAACCTCGCGACTTATTACCACATCTGTAGGAGACAGCACAGGTGGCCGATGTATCTCAACTGTCTCACCCTCAACGCTGACCATTTCTTCAGATGTGGTATTCTTGTAACTACATGTAATTTGCAACAGAGATGTCTTTGCTGCACTTTGCTCAATTTCAGCTGAGGGAACAGACAAGTAGACAAGGAATTCTTTTTCCTCATCTGCATACAGGTTCCCGATGTTTATTACCCCTTGCTTTCCCTGTTCAGAAATTTCACTAGCATATCTTCCTGAATGGATGGATCCAATATCTACTCCACGTGATGCTGACCTAACAGTAAGCTTTAGTTCCTGGACTACAACACTGAGGAGACCACCAATACACATTGCAAAGGCATCTTGAACAGTACCAACAGTCTCAATGAATGAAAATGTACCACCTGATGCATCTGAGATAGCATGCATAGCAGAGGAATCATGGTCTAAACCAAACCCAAACGTATGTACATGGAAAGTTAACAGCTGGTCTGCTGCTAATGCTTCTCTATTGCGAGGACAAATGCAAGAAGGCAATAGATTCAGAAAGTCGGGACCTGAGGTTGCATTTGAGGATCTGCGGTTCCGAGGACTCGGCCGTTGGTTGGCATTATCACCGTTATAGGTGTCTCTCCCATCTGACAAGAGAACAATGCTTGCAACTGGGTTCCTTTCACGTCTTTCTTCAAGAACTCGAACCCCCTTCTTGAGTCCTTCCACGATATTTGTCCCACCATTTGCTGAAATGGCATTGACAGCCTGTGCAGCCTCTCTGCGCCCTTGCTCTGTCATCCTTCGCAAGGGGAAGTTTCTTTGAGCTCCTGATGAAAAGGTAACAATAGCTAGACGGTCAGAAGGCCCCAAGTTATCTATGACAAAACAAACTGCTTGCTTCAGGAGAGTCAGTTTTGATCCAGCCATGCTGCCACTAATATCAAGAACTGTGACCAGGTCAATTGGTGCACGCTCTCGTTGCTGAGCATCATCAGCAAGTGGGGGTGCCCTTACTCCAACAAGAACAGCAAATCTTGACATATTATTAGAAGCAGCAACTGCAGAATATTCTGGAAAAGCTTTCAAGACTACACTCTCTGGATGAACAGTGGAAGGGGATGAGGTCTGATCCACAGTGATGCTGGGAAGAGGTTCATCATCAGAGAAGTGAAGGGGCTCAGGAAGGGGCAGAGACGAGGGTGGTGGAACGCGAGGAATGTTGTCAAGGTAATTATCTTCAAGTGGAGAGACACGAGTCCGCCCTGCATTATTAATGTTTGCATCAGTGCTGAAGGATGACATGTGAGGAATCTCTTTCCATTTGCATCTGCAGATGGGGCAAAGGTAGTTTCCATGCTTAACGCTGCTGGCAATGCAGCTGAAGTGGAATGAGTGGGAGCATTCAGCAGTGAATATGGCCCGACCATTCCCAGGTTTCATACTCCCAAGGCAAATGGCACATGTTCGCTGCAATCACAATAAAATAAAGTGGCAAGTAACAGTTAGAATATTGTAATCAGTCAATAAAATATTTACATGCTCAATGAGGCGATACATAATCACAGGTCCCTAGTCACTTCTCATTTAACTTAAGATAAATGATGACGCTGTAGGTATATCCACTAAACCAAGCAATTGACAGAAGCAGTAAATTTCAAAATTTTGTGGCCATTTTTTAACAGCAGGTTCTCCGAAGCATAGAAATTTGAATCTATAAAATGGTATACATGAGATAACAGCAAAGAAAGGCTAAGTTAAAGCAGATAATAGTGAACTTGCACCTAAGGGTGTGATGTTGCAGTTAAGTGGGAAAGATCTGAGAGAGACTAGAGTTTGAATCATAGCTGCGAAAACACCCAATGATTTCTTATCATCTTTCTTAATCTTGGTGTGCAGAGTTGCCCAATACTTTTGTTAGTGGCAGGCAGGAAGTATGTACTCCCTCGGTCCCAATTTATGTGGCACCATTTGACCGGGCACGGAGTTTAAGAAATAAATGAAGACTTTGTTATGTTTACTAAATTTCCCTTACTTTAATGTCTACTTTTGTTGATTTTTCTTCACAATAAGTACATCTTCAAATTAAGTGGCACCCAACAAGGGTAAAATAGTGATGGTGTCATCAAATAGTTGCCAAATTAGGAAAAATGACATTCTTTTTGGGACAAATCAAAAAGGAAATGGTGTCACATAAATTGAGACGGAGGGAGTAGTAAATTAATCAAGGTGATGGCATATAGTGTTATCAAAAGCGAAAAGCGCAAAAAAGCTCCAAGGTCAACGGATACTTTAAGCGCAAATATGTTTAGTCCAAGACTACTAATAATAAGCATGAATAACAAATATATAAAGTTGTTGTCATGTGACCAGGAGGTCATGGGTTCAAGCCGTGGAAATAACCTCTTGCAGAAATGTGAGGTAAGACTGCGTACAATAGACCCTTGTGGTTCGGCCCTTCCCCGGACCCCGCGCATAGCGGGAGCTTAGTGCACCGGGATACCCTTTAACAAATATATAAACAAAGAAATTGTAAAAACATTACGATAAAGTGAAATCTCAATTATTTAGTGTCACCTCTTCAAGAGAGGCTCATTGGTAAGCAAAGTATGTCTTAAGTCTTGATGATGACACTGAAGCGCACATAAAGCGAGGCGAAGCGCTCAACATGTTATGAGCCTCGCTTCTGGGCTAAAGCGCGCTTTAAGCGCGCCTTTGACAACTCTGCTGGCTGAACTAAACCATTATCCAAAACAAGGGAAATAGAGAATTTCTTATTAAAGAAACTAAAGAAGTTACAAGCAATCATGTAAAGACCTTCAAGACATAAGTGCTTACTTGCAACCTTTGCTGCCAGTAAGACATTCATGGCTTGAACAGTAAACCTGCTTCAACCATGCATTTGCAGAAAATATTTTCAATAGTAAAAAATGTTCCGGAGTCAGGCTTTTTACGGGAAATAGATGAGTCACTCGCACACGGTTATCGACTGCATATTTCCTTTCAAGTCACAAAAACGAGAACACGGACTTCATTTATCAACTTAAGTCCTTATTAGAATAGGCTTTTGGAATCATTGATCATAGGAGTACTAAGTTTAAGAAATATTGACCAAAATAACGTCTATTTTGTGAACAGTATGGACTTTTCAATAAATATACATGAGGTCATCTAGTGAAAATTTACCAAAACAAATTATTGATAAAAACTATTGAAATATTAATCCTACACATTTAGACCAAAAAAAAATTAGAAGAAAATTATAACCATAAGTTAGTTTTATGGAATTCATCACCTCTTAGTAAAAAGTAACCCAATCGCTGGTGTAAAAGGAACAACTCAAGACTTGCTAGGGAATCATTATTTCATGATAACAATGTAAATAAATCAAATAACTATGTCTTGATCTCAAATTACTTAAAGTCAGGTTTTGATGATAACAATGTGCAAATAATATTACATAGGGTTAGGTTTGAGTTATTTGAGCAAAGAACTATCAATAAATTGTATCATGTGGTGCATTAAAATGTAGACCCCGCCCAAGTCCTTATGGAGTACACGAACACTATTCTAATTCCTTCTTAAGTATAGGTCCTAATAAAGCCGTTTACTACTCCAAAACAACTAAACTAGCAATAACCAGTTCAAAATTTATAAAAACCAACATACAAGTCCAAGTGACATTTGTCCAGTATAAAAGAATCAGAACAGATTCACAAAAACAGCTCCTAATCTCATTCTTTAACATGAAACTTGTTTTACCAGGTTCAGCTAAAATACTACTACTAATCAAGTCCTATTAAACTACTCTAATAAATACACATTTCAATATAAAAAACCAAACTGCATTTCGCCAAAAACTAATATACCACTCCCACCATCCAAATTTATGTGAGACTCTTTCTTTAGTGATCATGTCCAAAAAAGAATGACACATTTTTATATTTAGTAACAATTTAACTTTAACTTTCCAATTTAACCGTGATTTATAGCACACACAATTATCTATCGCTTATTTATGCCTTTCATTCTTAAACTTGTTGCCCGTCAAACGCCTTTACATAAATTGGGATGGAGGAAGTACATAAGATGCAAACACCTAGTGTTTAGGGAAATAATCTTGTTATAGGTAGCATTAACAAAATCAATTATTGTTACGTCTAAGCTATTGCCAATTATAATACTAGATTCCACAACTGGTCCAACTTCATCCAACCACTTTACTAGACATGGGACAAACACATAGCTGGCGTAAGAAGTTGTCAAAAAGATCTCAACCAACAATAAAAGATACCCAATTTGTCCAAAGCTGAAACCATCAAAATTATCAGATACCCCACAATAATCCACCTATTATGTAAAATTAAAAAAAGAAGAAAGAGAAATATAGTCACAAGTTAAAATTATACTTAGTTTCAATTGTTTGTTTGGTTTTGACTTGACACGAATTTAAATAAGTAAAAATGATTTTGAATCTTGTGGGTGTGGTTGTTAACTAAAGAACTTAGAACGTACCAAAATATACTTTAATCATTTAGTCTTAAATATGTCACGTGAAAAAATTAAAATTAAAAAGTTGTAAAAAAAGAGATAATTTTTTAAACGTACATATAAAAAGAAAAGTAAACAAACAAATTAGTGTTAAAGAGTTTCTTTTGTTTAAATGTGAAGGGCAATCATTAGGTAAAAAGATGAGGGTTGTACTTTAATTAATAGTGGTTGTACACTACTAGCATTATTTTAACAGTAAAAAGGTATTCTCCACAAAGTCAAAACTTAGAAAAAGCCTGCACGGAAAGCCAAAAAAGGCAACTTTTCCTGCTTTTAACTCTTTAGAAAGCAAAATGACCTTTTTGACCTCTAGTAGAAGGTGTTAATAACAAAGCAAAGGGCAGTATAGTAATCACACATTGCATTCGTCATCTTAAACCTTGTATAGCTGGATTTACCATTGTTTATTCACTGATTATGATCAAGCCAAACAAACGTGATAAAATTAAGAATGTCTGAATTTCCAATATTACCCCGACCTAGATCCCCAAATAACGTGTGAAACCGTGATTTTGCTTTTGTCCAGAAAAGTTTTCCTTTTATTCCATTTTTGGCAAAGCACAATTTTCTGAACCAGCCTGTCATCACCGATGATGAATACGCAGTTTGGATGAAAAAAAACAAGGAAAATACAACCGACAAAAAAAAGGACGAGAAAATTAAATTAGTTAAAACAGAAAACAGACCTTAGAGGATCGGGTGGTGCTACTGAAGCTTCTAGAGATACGGAAAAAAGTGGAGGAAGAGGAAGAAGATGCGGCGGAGGGCGGCCGATGTGACGGTGGCGATGTGTTTCCCGAAGGAGACTTAGGTTGCCTAAACGACAGCGTTTTCTGCAATTTGCTCCATGTCCCTGACATTATTGATGTTAGGGTTGGGTTTGTATGGGGAAAAATAACGAACGTGAATTGGAGAAGAAGAGAGGAAAGATGAAAGAAATAAATTAAAAAGAATTCTCTTCTCTTTTAAATATATGTATATGTATTTGATGAAAAGACAAGTATGATATATGGCGAAGTGTATCTGATTTGATCTAATTAATTATTCTCTCTAAAAACGGAAGGTCATTTCGTCTTAAGCTTAATTGTGTGGCTTTAAAATTAAAACTGCACGTTATTAAGGTGAGTACTACCATTTTCGGTAATAAATAAAGTATGGGGAGTAATTTCGGGGAATTTTAATTTCTTTCATTTATTGTTGGTCTTTTAAATATCTACATAATAATTTACAAATTCTGGTCACTCACTTATATGTGAATTCTAACCATAGTGTTAAAATAAAAAAGAAAACTTTCAATTAATTAAATGGGTAATTTTAGTAAGTACATCTACTAACAAATTCAACATATAATAAGTTTTAAGTAAGTAATCAAAGTACTAATAAATAAATACTTATAAAAACACGAGTATTCACATAGTTTAACAATAACTACAAAAATACTTATGAAAATTATTGGCAGATGGAACAAGTTTAACAGTAGGGCACATCACAAAACGCCAATCCCTTCAATTTCTAACACACGAGTAGATGACACTGGATCCTGGATTCGATCCGGATCCGGTGGATATAGATCCGTTTTATAGGATATGGATCTTTAAAATTTGGATCCGACGGACCCGGATCCATTTCTGGATCGGATCTGGATCTGGATCTTGTATTTGAGATCCGTATCCGGTCCAGATTCAACCCGTGGATCCGTATTTTATTAAATATATTCATAACCTAGAATGTAATTTTATAAGTATTTTTTAAAAATTGCTAAGCACATCCTTGCAAGTTTAATTTATCCCCGCGTTAACTCAAAAACCAAAAAATAAAGAGGTAACTTCAATAATAAAATCAATGTTATATTAGTGAATGACTAACATCTCCATAGACAAGTAGTTAAAATTATATTCACTTCATTTGTGAAGATTCCAAGCACATGCAAGTTCTGCATTGTAGAAATACTAGTCAGCATTTTTCACAACTATTGTCATTGTCCAACATTTTCAATTAATAACTCACAATCAAAACGAGACAACGAACAAAATATCTCATATGAACATTTCAAAATTGAAACACAGTAAACTGCTAACTAAGTAAAAATCGTTTGTCAGTTCAAAAAAAAATTCTTAGCAAGGTTACATTCTTAGCAAAACAATTTTTTTTACGTGTGGATCCAGATCCGATCTGTGGACCAGGTGGATCCGATGGATTCGGATTTGGATCTGATTTTTATGGACCCAACGGATATGGATCCGGATCTGGATTCAGGTATGAAAAACGGATCTGGATCTGAATCTAGTAGGATCCGATCCAGATTCGATCTGTTGCCATCCCTACACACGAGACTCCCGTTACAAGAGGATGCTAATCATTGAATCGTCCATAATGTATGTTTAGATATTTTCTCCATTTTAATTTAAGTGACATCATTTGATTAGATATAAAAAAAAATTAGAAGAAATAAATAAAGATTTTTAAAATTTGTGATTTAAATCAAACCTTAGACATTCGTGTGGCTATATCTCATTTCATTAAGGGTAAAAAGAATTTTTAAAGTTGTTAATGTTGGTTTGGTGTTGTAACATTATATCCAACATATTGTTTTAAGTACTAATTTGAATTTAAGAAATGTTGGAACAAATGCCACAACATTCGGACCAACATTTTATTAAAAAGTTTTGTCTTACTTCACGGAATGAAGCAATATTCGTGGAAATATTACTACGAAGTAAAAGTGACTTGGCAAGGTAAATAGGAGCTGATGAAAAACGTGGGAAGAACAAGTCAAAGTCGTTGCTATGCTTGAGGAACAAGTTCAAGAAGTTAGAGGATTTTGCTCCATAATCTTCTCCAACAAACACACCGGCTGCCCATTTTTCTCTCAACCCTCACAACAAATCGATGAGCTTTTCAAGAAAGACTCTCTACTATAAATAGAGAGGATGCTGAAGTGAATAGATATCCAGAAACATATTGTAAAAATATCAAGAGAACTCTCGAGAATTCATCTCAGAAAACTGGATCACATCACAAGTGTTGCCTGAGCATATTGACAACATTCTGTCCAACATTACAATTACAGTTTAGATTCTAGATTAGCTTTGTATTGAGCAATTGTAATAAGAAGTTGTCTATGTCTATTTAGGTAGATTTTTCAGGCATAAGTCATCTGCGACTTCAACGTTTAATTCATTTCCGTTTCATCTTGTAAATTTGTAAAGAAAGGAATTTGTAATTTTTGTATATAATAAATATATACAATACTTCCTCATTGACCGTCATAGGTTATATAATATATATAACCTATGTAAATTTTAAACCTTTGTGTTCTTTATTTTTCCGCTGCATTTGCTCTTTAAAGTTTCTGTTTTATCGAAGTGTTGTCACTGGTGCCGGATGACATTGTCGCCGACATTCGGAAACTGAATTGGCATTCGAGTTAGTTTATTTCCAGTTTGTTTTTATTGTTCCATAGCATACCCGAACCTAACAAAAGTTAAATTATTTTTATAGAAAGACAACGTTCACTAAAAGAAAATGCGTGTCACATAAATCGGGATAATAACTCACTTTTCAACTCTTATCTTACTTGGGATCTCTTAATTTGCATTTTGGCAGTCACATATAGTAGTAGCAAGTTACCAACATGGGTTGTGGTGGGATGGTTGAGCCGTTGAGGTCCCTCCGTCTTTAACCAGAGGTTTCGGGTTTGAGCCCCTCGGAATAGAAAATTTTTTGTTGGGCACGCCGCACCCAGAAATAAGCGCTGCATTGCGTGATTCAAATTTAGTCGGGCTCTTATGCGGGTATCAGACACCGGGTGAAAACAAAAAAAATAGTAATAGCAAGTTTGGTGCAGCTCAACCTCAGTTATTTGTCCGTTCACAAGAGAATAAAACAGTGAATATTTGGTAGAGTTATGAAGATGACTAAGGAAACATAAGAATAATATTATATTATATATAGATTGTGCAGTGAGGAATAGGTTAGTAAATTTCAATTAAGTTGATTGATTTGAAACATACTCAGAATAATCAATAATGTTAGGTTCTTTGAAGTCCTCTTAAGATTTAGTAGGAGTATATGTTTTTCAAAGAACATTCTCTTACGTATTCATGACCATGGAGAATAAAATGGCTTGTTATCAATATTGTGAAATAAATTGTCGTAAATCCAAAGGATACAGAAGACTCTGGAGTGATGTCCAGTTTGTTCTTTGAAGTAAAGTAGTAGAACTATACTCCCCTTTTGGTTTAAAGAGGTGTATTATACACAGTGTAAGTAATGTTTATGTTTATACCAATTGGTCTCCTTACAAATTCAGCACATTTTAATGATACTTCTCCGTACATATTTTTTGACTGACCTGATAGTATAAAGAATTATGTATATTAACAATGTACATAATTTAAACTCAACAAAGAAACTGGATAAACAAAAATTACTAGATACTTAATGTACAAGAAGGACAATTTTGACAATGAAACACCATAAGATTCCCAAAGGTCAAATCACAAATTAGAGTGGTTTCTTTTCCTTTGACATTATAACTAACTAAAGGGGTTAAGATTGATTCACTAGTTAGAAACCAAAATATACGATACTACTATTTTCTAGCTCTCTCTTAATATATATTATAGTAGCAAAATTCCTAGTGTCTGTAGAGCTATAAGAATCATGTACAGCGAGGAGTAGTTTGCTGTCCATTAAAGCTCACGTTTGCATTGGAACAAGTTGTAGTAGTAGTATCTTGGCCATTGAAAGTTAAGTCCAAATCCCTTGGCGTGGCACACTTCTGCTGCAATTAAGCGTTACTGTCACTTTGGAAGTTGCTGTTCCTCTTATGTCAATGAATTTAACGTTTGAAATTTGAACTTGTGAGTTACCCTGTTGAGGATTTTTTTTTTTTAAAAAAAAGGCATTAGCAATGATAAAACGTTAAAATGTTCATTTGCTTTGACCACTAGCTATACAATTGGATAAAAAATATATAGTGATCTCTAAATTAAAAAGCTCAAAATTGTACTCCCTTCATCCCATTTTATGTAGTGGTGTTTTGACCAGGAACAAAATTTCACACAAAAAAGAGATTTAAAAAAAAAAATAAGGTAAAAAATAAATGATAATACATTTGTGTGGCGTAAGTCATCTCATTACGTATAAAGTTTAAAGTTAAATTGTTTTTAAATATAAAAAAAATGTCATTCTTTCGTGTCACATAAAATCGAATGAAAAAAGTATTTTACACCATAAATTTAAAGAAGAGTAATGAAACCAATTAAACTTTCAAGAGACTACCCATTAGTATAAAATAAAAGTTATTTACCTTTTGACTACAAGATGAGTAAGGACAATATTGTTGATCAATGATGATAGGATTTTCAGCATAATCCACATTAATATCTTCAAAAGTAACATTGAAAACCTTGCTAGGAGGTAAAGGTGCCCAACTCTTGATCCTTAGTCCATTTTGAGTCCTCACAATGGTACAATTCTTCACTACAACTCCATTCATTTCACCTTCATTTTTGTACTTCCTTAAACTTCCAATGCTAATGCCATGCCCCGGGCCACAATAGACCTCCGAAATGTTAATATTCGAAGAACCGTGGCCAATGGATATGCAATCATCTCCGGTCGAAATTTCCAGGTTGTTAGCAGAGATATCGTTGGAGCTGCCTATATGAATCCCGTCAGTGTTAGGGCTATCGTCAGGTGCCTTTATGGTCACGTCCTGGAAATGAACTCCCTGGCTATTATCAACCAGGAAGTGGAAGAACTTGCTGTCGTTTGATGTTAGCGTTGCTCATGTCGTTGATTTTTATAGACTGTTTATAAGATAGAGGAAATAAAATCTTGTTAGTCAATAAAATGTTCAATAACTAATTAACAACCATTATTTGAATGTCGTTAATGGATAGTTTAATTGTTTTTTAAAATTTAACACTCTATGAAGTTCCCCTTACTTTCGTAATTTCTTCTTCTGAACGTGATTCGTGTCTACCGACTACCATGTACTCTAGACAAATCAAGACATGTACTAAACTCTATTAATAACAATCTTAGTATCTTTTTAACCAACGAAAAATTAGTCGATAATTTGTTAATCCTTTTTTTAAAAAAAAGAATGAGAAGGTTCAGAGTAGGATTGTCAAGCTTTCTAATTTTTCTCTTAATTCGGACATCTCAATATATTTTAAACAAAATTTACAATCAGACACTAGATAAAAAGTACCACTTTTTATAGTTAGAAATGTTCAAAATCCAAACCCTTTACCACATTAGAGACTTATATGCAGAGCAATTCTTCCTATTCCCACCGATGTGGTAGATTTGTCCCACACCACATTTCCATGTCAAAAAGTACCACTTTTTATAGTTAGAAATGTTCAAAAATTGTATGAAAAAGTAGCGGTTCAAGAAAAAATTACTCTCCAAATAGTAATTGTGTCCCGTAAAGTAAAAATAAAGATATTATACACATAATACCAAAAAGGATACTTAAAATTACTCTCCAAATAATAATAGTGTCCGGTAAAGTAAAAATGAAGATATTATGCATGTGTAAAATTAATATATATAATCTACGTGTACGGGCTAAAAAAAGCAAACAGTAAATTCGACTGGTTATTTGTATAAAGATTTAACATACTCGGTGAGTAGCGAAGCAAAAAAAAATGGAAATTAAAATATAAAGTAAATACAAAATGACGTCAAAGATGTTCAAAATATAGAGTATATACATTTGAAAAGTCACTTATCTAGATTACCTATCATATTTTTAGGTTATTAGTCTCACTTGTTACAAATGATTTTACCTGACTACTATCAGTCTTCCCATTTGGAAAGGCACCAAAATCTTGAACATTGAACACTGCACCTTTACCTTATTTATGAAGAAAATCATAAACAAAGAAAGGAAAAAGAAGAAGAAATGGGGAAAAGTCATGCTTATGTTGTTGATTTTGTAGTCTATTTTAATCTCTGTGGAAAATGAAAATTTTAAGTTGGGCGATTGCAAATGATTTATTGGGATATTTATTTAGTCAAACTTTTATAGGCGAAAATGTAAATGAGATAAATCAAATCCCAAGTTTAACGTGAAGATCAATCAAATATAATTAGGAATCTTTCTTTCTACTTTTAATATATGTATTTAAGTTGCATGGATCGACAACTTAAAGATTTTTACAATATACTTTAATTAGTTTAGTAAGTAAATAGTAATAGTAAGTTAACTACTCTATTTTAACAAGTCACCAATTAATACTTATTGTATAACTTTACCTATAATTACCTTAAAGATAACCTAATTGTGTGAATTAACTTTTCCTCTATTATTACATAAAACTTAAACTCCAATAAATAATTTATCAGCTGATATTACTGTATCTGTTTGCTCTCCATATAGGAGTAGTTCTTAATTACTGAATTAGGCAAAAAAAAAAGTTACCGGTATTAACTTAGCCTTTTTTAATACGCCAATCCTAATTATTTAGATGGAGTATATAATTTCCAATAAACATACTACTATATGGTAGTATGGTGTACTGTTGACCTATGATACATATTGATTTTCCTTCTTTTAAATTCTTTCGTTCTTACTCCCTCCGTCTCTCAAATTATTTATCATTTTTTTTATTTACACGTCCCTTAAAAAATATTAATTAAAAGGCGTATTTAACCTATTTTAACCTTATTTATATCTAAATTATAATCTCTATCCATTAAATGTTTACTCTATTTATGTGCATCTTCATTTGTGACAAAGGGTAAAAATGGAGAAAAAAAATTAATTATGCCTTAAACTTCTAAAACGACAAATAATTTGAAACAACTATTTTTAATAACCACGATAAATAATTTAAGATGGAGGGAGTATTATTGATTGAATTAGTTTTCTTAAATAGACAAGACAAACTGCAAAACGTGACCCAAGATTTAAGGGTATTTGATTCTTTTTACCATTTTGTTTGAGGAGCATTTAATTAATAGTAAGTACTCCATCCGTCTTAAATTATTTAACGTTTTTTATTCTACACGTCCCTTAAGAAATTAATTAGGAGGAGATATTTGATTAACTTTACCGTTATTTATGTTTAAGTTATAATCGCTCTTTTATGTGTTAACTACATTAATGGCAAAATTCTAGTAAGGGTAAAATGGGAAAATAAATAATTAATTGTGTCTTGAACTTCTAAAATGACAAATAATTTGAGACAACTATTTTTAATAACTACACAAATAATTTGAGACGGGTGGAGTATTAGTTTCTATTTGACGTTATGCTACCAAAATTTTATGACTCTATACTAAAGCTGGCCAGTGGGCCGGGATAGCCCAACCCCGACCCGAGCCCGTCCCGAGCCCGCCCCGGTCCCGCCCCGACCCCGCCAAAAAAAAAAAAAAATTACGGGGGCGGGACTCGAACTCGGGACGGGACGAGGTCTCGTCCCGCGAGACCCGAGCCCGCCCCAGAGCCCGCGAGACCCGAGCCCGCCCCGACCCCGACCCCGCCTTTGCAAAAATGGCCGTTGCACCAACGCCATTTTAGATTATGGCCGTTGGCCAACGACCATTTTAGCCCCCCCCTCCCCCAACCCCCTACCTCTTAATATTTATTTTTAACCCATAAGTTATTATATTTACACTTTAACCCAATTTTTCAACTATAAATAACTCATTTTCTCTTCATCTTTCTCACAAATCTTCCTACAATCTCTCTAATTTCTCAATATATCTCTCTACAATTCTACATTGTTTGCTAAATATTCAATTTTATTTATTCATTTGGGAATTGGTAGTGAAGTTGGCAACTAGCTTGAGGATCTTCCATCGAGCAAAGTTTCAATTTTCAACCTCTCGATTACACGTCGACGTTACGTCGGCGTTTGGTACATTCGTTCCTTCATTAAATTATTATTGTCTCGTTTATTTAGTTTAGATCACTTAATTTTATTGTCTTTAATTATTTATTTATTATCATAATTAAAATGGAAGGATTAAAAGGTATGTTTAAGGGTAAAGGTAAGGGTGCTTCTTCTAGTAGGGGCAACCAGGTGGCAAGGGTACTTCTTCTAGTCATCTTATTCCTACACAGATGATGATTTTGTTGATACTCAACATTTTCCTACAATACCATTAGATTTAGACCAGAGCTATTTTCCGGAACTCAAGAAGACTTTAATTTAGACGATGATCTAGATGATATACCCACTAATGTTGATGACAACACACCCACTAGTGCACCTTCAACCGAAATACCTCCTATTCCCCCTAGTATGAGACGAGGTCCAAGAAAACGACCATTAAAATCGATGCATGGACATTTTTGGATAGGGACGTAGAGAATCAAGTAGCCATATGTAAAATTTGTAAAAATGTTTTAAAATTTAAAACTCGGAAAAGGTCACGGTGGGACGGGGGTTTAATTAGACACGTAGTAAGTGCTCATCCAAATAGGTATGCCCAATACCGTGCTTCAAAACCGGGTGCGCAAACGCCCGCTCCATCGTGACAAGGTTCACATACTAATATTGTCCCGACCAAGTACAAGGTCAAATTAACCCTATGACGGGGGGAATTGTAGGCCCTAAATACAATAAACATAGAGATAGGGAAGCAATATCAAAATTAGTTGTTGTGGAGGGTTTGCCTTTTTCATTTCCTTCATCTCCCGATTTTATTCATTACATTAGAGATATATATAATCCTCGCTTTTAACGGTTTTCCTAGATCAATCGTTAAGAGAGATGTATTTAAATTCGCGCATGAATATCAACAATATTTACGTTTTTCATTATATCATTTTAATGGCAAAGTATCCATCACGTCCGATATAGGTCGTAGTACTAACGGCCATGATTATTTAACTCGTAACTTGTCATTGGATAGATTATAAATGATCTATGCAAAAACGTATTTTAGCGTATAGATATATAGATGATAGGCACACCGGTACTTTTATTGCGTAAAATATTTATCAAGTGTGCGATTATTACTTAATTACCGATAAAATTATGACTATTACATTAGATAACGCTTCTAGTAACAATTACGCAATTACAATTTTAAAAAATAGTTTAACTCCGTCTTTTCGTACCATTTTCATATAAAATGCGCGTGCCATATATATAACTTAATTGTAAAGGATGGTCTATCACTTTTTGAAGACATTCTTAGTAAAATACAATTTGCTATAAACTTTATTTTTAAAAGTAATAAAGTACAACGTAGAAAAGAATATAAAAAAATTTGTCATGATTGTGGACTACCTTTTAGAAAAATTCCACAAGAAGTATCCACTAGGTGGAATTCTTTATACGAGCAACTACTTGTTGCTTATGACTATAAATTACCTATAACTTTATTTTTTAACTCTCATAATAAAAAGCCAAATTATGATTTTAGATAGTGATTGGGAAAAAATTTCCGAACTTATTGTATTTTTAGAGAAATTTTTTCAAGCAACAAAAGAATTTTCCGGTATATATTATCCTACTATTTCAACTATGTTATTTTATATAACTCTAATATTTTTATTACTTAGTGAATATATGAAAAAACCAAATTATAAGGCAACTATTAAAAAAATGTTTGTCAAAATAAAAAAATATTTTATTCCTATTCCATCTATTTATATTATTGGTTCTCAGTATTAAATCCTACTATTAAAATAGACGTACTAAATCACTAATTGAAACTATTTACGATTGTATAGAAGTACTACCACCTCCAAGTCCCAAAAATCTAAATCACCCACCACCTATTGAACAAACTAAAGAAGAAGTATTGTCTAGCGTAGAACACCAATGCAAAAATATATATAGATTTTATCAACAAGAAAATGCTAGTAACTTACCAACTTCCATACCATCTTCTTCATCTTCAATACAACCTCACAAAAGACATGTTTTTACTTCGCGCTAGTATTGAAAGCCTCGAAATAGAATGTGCGGTCGTACCTCTACTACTAACCAAATTAGCGAGTTGGATATTTTTGTTTTGCGGGGTTCGTACCGTATCAAGAAGTTATCAATGAAGATGGACATGAAGACTTGCCGAAATACTTTGGAGGGGGAATGAGAAGACCTTTCCGACACTTTCAATGATGGCTCGAGATGTTTTGAACATTCAAGCGTCGTCAATCGCGTCCGAAAGCGCTTTTTCTCGAGCAGTGATATCAAATAGGAGACCACGTACACTCATTAGCCGGAGACGACTTGGAAATTGCAAGTATTATTCGAGAGATTGGATACGAGCGGAGCGGAGAAGGTGCGGTCAACCGGAGATCAACGAAGAAGATGATGAAAACTACAACGAAATCTTAACCGAAGGTAGTGGAAGCGACGTGGATCAATTTGACCAACAAATACCAATTCCAACCGAAGAACCACATGAAATCATCAAGCAATTAGAACGTGTTTTTTTGAGAATGTAATTTTTTTAATTGTAATTTTATTATGTAATTTGTAACTTTTGGACAACACCACAAAGTTGCAATTTAGATTTTAGACAATTGTATTTGTATTACAAAAAAAATCATATGTCTATTAAATAATATAAGAGGCACAAAAACAGCTTTGGGATGTTTTTATTACACTATCTTGTTTTGTTTATTAAGTTTTTTTTATACATATGTTATTTTAAAAAAAAAAAAAAAAAAAAAAAACCCGCCGTATCCCGACCCGAGCCCGACCCCACCCCGAGCCCGCCCCGACCCGAGCCCGACGGGATCGGGACGGGACTTGCTCCAGTCCCGCCAGACCCGACCCCGCCCCTTCTCCCGTCCCGCCCCGACCCCGACACCGCCAGACCCGAGCCCGGCCCGCCAGACCCGAGCCCGGCCCACTGGCCACTCCTACTCTATACTGTACTAGATGGCCCGTGCGTAAGCTTGATAGCATTGTTTGGGTTATTTGCACAGTTAAAAAAAATACCAAGAAAATTCAGCAATGAGAAGTTAATTTCATAGTTGTTTCAATAGTTTAGAAGGATTACTGAAAGATGAAGTAATACAACCAAACTGATTAAATTTTAATAACATATTACCTCTTCATATTATGTATATTCATTTATGAAACAAAGTTATACAAGATGTACATTATGTATTTGCAACTTAATACATTCTTCAATCTTGCTTACATAATTACTAAAATACATATTGACCAAAGGTCATCCACTCCTCTTACTGTGATTAGTCTTCTTTGCAATTTGTGACAAAATATTGGCAGTTGTAGAATTGTGGAAATGATCAAATGTCAATACAGTTGCGAGGTACCACATTTACTATTGTCCTGACTCCTGTGAAGTGCAATCTTTTTATAGTATTCCCCCAACCCCCTCCATGGCCAACATGGAGTAAAAGAATCATAACATTAAAAGAATTTCCTCTATTAGCATATTAAATCTCAGTTTTCCCTAAGAAAACAGAGATATGCTTGTATTAGTAATATATAAGTTGTAGAGATCCTACGTTTCAAAGGTGTAAAAATTATTATACTGTTCACAGAATATACACGGCTAACTGCCTAACATGCACTTCACTTACCATATTGCAAAAAATGTCACATGGCCAATAGTAATTATTCTTCAAAATTTTGGACCTTCATCCATTGTAATAGCCATTCAAGTTAAGTAGCTATTAAATGCCAAAACAGACCAAGCAACTCTATCTTTTGATACAAACTGTACAAAAGACAAAGCAACTCTATCTAATCCAAGATACCAGATGTTGCCAATTCCTTTCATTCATTGAACCAAATTTTACTTTTTCGTAATTAAGAGTGTTTATGATTGTCTGATTACCAGCCCTACTAATACTATAACACTAACTTCACTTCCAAAATTTCATTAGCATTACATGCTCCACATATAATAATGGCATTAAATTTTTAAATGTATCATTTTCCAGTAATCGAACAATCGGTTCTAATCTACGAACTATTATATATATTTTTTGGCCATTAAAAAAGAGCCTTTATTGTTTCAGACATTTATAGTTCAAGTGCAGTTTTCTCTTAAACTGGACATCTAGGTGAAAAAGCTCCCTAATATCTTTTATTTTCACTGACACCTAACGTTGGTCATCTTTCTTCAGTTCTATTCTAATGCATTCAGCAAGGTTTCTTTTTGCTGACAAATTTGTCACTTGCATGTCACAAAGCAGACATACCAGGGCTTTTTCTAATCAATACTAAGGTTGATTCTTTAGGGAGTATTTGTGGCGAAGGGTGAAGGGGAAAAGAGGGAAAAGGAGAAGCAGAAAACACATGCAGACACCCACAAACAGATCAACTCTCAAGAAACTAAACCGGAGAAGAGAGCTTACTGGTTAAGACGATTCAAGGGCAACCGTTCGATCAACATTGCTCAAACCTACAGCACCGTAGTTATTATTCTTGAAAGAGATGCAGAGAAAGGTAAGTTGAAGGTGTAATTTTGATTACCTTTGTTCCATGACTACAGTGGTCAGCTTCAAAGCATAAAGGATGCTTACATGGTCCCTCAAGGCAAATAAGTGATGCTGGAAGCTATTTGCCTCATAATTGCTTGAATATCCCTCATTATCTCTTGATCACTTTTCTCTCTTGAAGCACTGAAACCAAACAAAGGTTATGCTAATTAACGAACAATCCAACATACACTTTTCCTAACAACTATTACTACATGATTCCAAGCAAGTTGGAGTTGAATATATGGCTCTTCACACATTTAAGCTCGTAAAAGAAAATAAAAATTTTGTATATTTTCTACTGCCATTAAAAAAACTCCAACATACACTTTTTTCAATCCACAAAATTTACCAGAGATGGGAAAATGATAATCAACTTACCTCAAAATCACAAGAACCACCCTTTGTAGCTTTCCAGCTTCCAACCACTTTAGATGAACACAATCATAGAGAAAACAATCATTTCCCTACGTATTTTTTTTGATAGGTTCCCTACGTAAATATAATGTAAACTAATCAACAACTTTAAATATAGAACTTACCAGCAAGTTGGGCATTCAAGTTGGAAATGATAGTAAGGACTACATTTTTCTGCAAAACAACTGCTGATACTATACGTATTAGCTCTCTAAGCTAGGTGTTTGACTAACCTCTTTCATCGGTGCAATTTGTACAACATAAATAGTGTAGAACATAGGGTGAATATGTTATGACGTTAGTGTTGGGATACAATTGTTGTAGGGAACGAGAAATAAGTAATTATTACAATAATAGAAAGGATAAACTAACTATTACAATAAACTGAAAATCAAGAACTTAACCGATGGCTTGTGTGATTCGTTGAGTCGAGTGATGACACTCTTTCTTTAAGACATGATTGCCCCGTATATCTCCTTTTACGGTATTGAGCAATAGTCTCCCAAGATACAACATCAACTTTAATAAGTGAGCAAAGGAAACTCAAGTGTTACTCTTGAAGAACTTTGAGTATAGTGACTTTGCTAGAGAGGAAGAATATGAACTCTGAAAATCTGTAGAATATTTTCTAAGTGTTGAGTGTAGTGTGTTTCAATTGAGCCAAAGGCCTCAATTTATAGTGTAAGTAGAAGACCCCTCAACTAGCCAACTAAAGACATTCAATAGCCATGTAATTGCACTGGATTGAGGGGTTACATTCAGCCAATTCATGTGGCAAGTAATGGAGAATCAATGCTCCAAAATCAGCCCAAACGTCAGATTTTTCCAACTTCCCGTCGCAGCATTCTGCTTCCGAAGCGCCGCGGCTCCAGTGACTGACCAGCCAATTTGCGCCGCGGCGCAGCCTGAGAGGCACCGCAGGCGTTTTCCGACTCATTTCATTTTACACTTTGTACACTTCTTCCTTCATTTACCAACATGGAATACTCTGTCATTTGGCCAATAACCATCTATAATTCTATGTCTCAAACGTATTACATACGTACCAATATCTTTTTCACTAATGATTTGCGATACTTGGCACTACGTGTGCACATGTGTGGAAACGACGTTTCCGACGTGCGGGCCCAATTGTTCGAGTCATAAATTAATGGGATATACTTAATTCTACATTTAGTAAATTTTCAACAATCCCCTCTTGAAAGAGATTTTGGCACACACATGGTGCCTTTTCTAGCAATCTTTCAGCGGACCGATGTTGCATTTGGATAGGTAGCATACGCTTTGAACCTTCCATAGTTGAATACCATCGGACTTACTTACTGCGCGGTGAACGTGACGTCTTGAACCGTCAGTGTTTAGTGTAAGCCAAGTCAACAGTACCAACACTACAACTTCCTCTACTCAGTTCTTCGTAATGTTTTGTCCGTTGTGGCCGTGGACACTTCTTGGATTCTTAAGTGCGTTCAATTTGAGGCGGTCTGTCCTCGCACTTAAATAGGTGGTCTCCTACAAGGTATCCTGCTATACCCCACTTACAAGTGTTAGGAACCATTAAAAATTTTCCCAAACCTAACCTCAACCGGTGAGGATCATTAAAGGTTTTGGAAACTTAACCTTCACCCACACTGCAGATAACACTTATAGTCTATCGCAGGAACGGCTTTGAATTTGGTGTTCCTTCACAGAAATCACTATCTGAAGTGCTCATGCTTCCACCGAAACGATCAACTAAACCTTTACAGCTTAGTTTTCTCATTGAACCTAATTCCTGGGATCTCCAGTCGGTAAGGTTGGGTTAACACCGTATTGGTCCTTACACTTTGGGTTTTAAGCCCATTCCCCTAGACAGGCAGAACATCTGATCCTTGGGTAAGCCCTTTGTCACCGGGTCTGCTATATTATCCTTTGACTTAATGTAATCAATGGATATTATACCTGTGGTGATCAGCTGTCTAACGGTTTTATGCCTCCGTCGAATATGACGAGACTTGCCATTGTACATAGCATTTCGTGCCCTTCCTAAAGCCGATTGGTTGTCGCAGTGGATCATTACAGAAGGTACGGGTTTGTTCCAACAAGGAACATCCTCTAAGAAGTCATGAAGCCACTCAGCTTCTTCTCCTGCTTTGTCTAAAGCAATAAACTCCGATTCCATCGTGGATCGGGCGATGCAAGTTTGCTTAGAGAATTTCCAAGACACAGCCCCACTACCAATTATAAATACATACCCACTGATGGACTTGGTGTTCTCTATATCAGATATCCAGTTTGCATCACTGTACCCCTCTAGTACAACTGGATATCTCGAATAATGCAACCCGTAAGTTAGCGTGTATTTCAGGTATTGAAGTACCCGATTCAATGCCTTCCAGTGATCATCACTCGAATTACGGGTAAACCTAGCCAACTTGTTGACTGCATAAGCAATATCAGGTCGGGTGCAGTTTGTTATGTACATCAAACTACTGATCACCTATGCATATCGCTCCTGACATATGGGTGCACCACGATTTTTATCAAGTTTTTGATTTCTATCCATTGGTGACTTTTGTAGGCGAACTGTCTAACATCTCGAACTTTCTCAAAACATCCTCGATGTATTGAGACTGAGATAAGACCAGTCTGTCAGATGTCTTAGAGATTTTTATCCCTAAGATGACATCTGTGATACCCATATCCTTCATGTTGAAGCATTGTTTCAACATGTTCTTAGTCTCTATAATTATGCTAGGACACCTCCCTGTGATCAACATGTCGTCTACATACAGGCATATCATAACAAACGAGTCAGAGTTACCTTTCATGTAGACACATTTGTCACTCATTAATGGCGAAACCCTTCGATAGTAGAGTGGATAGTAGAGTACTATCAAATTTTTCGTGCCATTACTTCGGGGCTTGTTTCAGCCCGTACAGAGATTTGACAAGCCGACAGACTTTCTTCTCTTGCCCTTGAACCACATACCCCTCGGGTTAGTCCATATAAATTTCTTTTTCCAAATCACCATTTAGGAAGGTTGTCTTTACGTCCATTTGATGCATCTCAAGGTCACGCAACGCTGTGATCGCAATGAATACCCGTATGGCCGTCATCCGAGATACCGGGGAGTACGTGTCAAAGTAGTCAAGACCTTCTTTCTGCCGATAGCCCTTGACTACCAACCTAGCCTTGTACTTATCTATAGACTCATCTGCATTATACTTCCGTTTGAGTATCCACTTACAACCCAACGGTTTATTTTCCGGAGGAAGATCAACCAACTCCCAAGTATGGTTATGCAAAATGGAGCCTATTTCACTCTCAATAGCTTCTTTCCAGAGCGGTGCTTCTAGAGTTGACAATGCTTCAGCAATTGTCCTTGGTTCATCATCAACCATATAAGCTACAAAGTCAGGACCGAAGGATTTATCCTTCCTGGCCCTTTTGCTTCACCTTAGTTCTATCTCTGGAGTCTCCAAGTTCTGAGAATCTGGAACACTAGATTCCGGATATTCAGCCACCTCGAGATCCACTAGATCTTAACTATCTAGATCCGGGCCGTCAACGACTACCGGTTCCTGAGAGTTTTGTTCATAACTTCGTTTGCGAGAGGTTATGTCTTTTTCCTTTCTAAGAAAGGTATCTTCAAAGAATTGTGCATTCCTTGATTCCATGATTGTACCCCATGGATATCTGGAATATCTGACTTATGCACTAAGAAGCGATAAGCACTACTGTTATTTGCATATCCGATGAATATGCAATCTACAGTCTTAGGCCCAATCTTGACCTGTTTTGGCTTGGGTACTTCAACCTTTGCCAGACAACCCCACACATTTAAATATTTATATGTGGATTTCTTTCCTTTCCATGATTCATATGGAGTTTTGTCCTTACCCTTATGTGGGACTCTGTTAAGAATCGTATTAGCGGTAAGGACAACTTCTCCCCACATGTTTTGGGGAAGACAGAATTGATGAGCAAGACATTCATCATTTCCTTCAATGTGCGGTTCTTACGTTCCGCCACACCATTCGATTGAGGTGAGTATGGAGTCGTCATTTGATGAACAATGCCTTCTTGGGCACAATATTCCTCAAATGACGCTACATATTCTCCCCTATGGCTACGAATGGATTTAATCCGTATGCTTAGTTGGTTCTCAACTTCTGCTTTGTAACGTCAGAACGCTTCAAATGTTTCATCCTTACTTTTCAGTAAGTAAAGGTAACAATACCTTTTGCTATCATCAATGGATGTCACAAAGTACTTGTTCCCCCTCTAGTTGGTGCAAACTTCAAATCACATATATCTGTGTGAATAAGTTCTAGAGGAGCGGTATTCTTTTCAACGGATCGAAAAGGAAGCTTTGTGAGTTTTGCCTCTACACACACCTCACACTTATATTGAGGGTTTACGTCGATAGACGGCAACAACTCCAACTTTACCAACCTTTGGATGGACTTGTAGTTGACATGTCCTAATCTATGATGCCACAAATTAGAGGACTCAAGCAAGTAAGATGAAGAAGCTTCAATATTATTGCTTTTACGTAATACAGACATGGTGTTCACTTTGAAGAGGCCTTCACAGACGAATCCTCTTCCCACAAACGTTCTATTCTTAGTGACTACAAATTTATTGGACTCAAACACTAGCCTAAAACCAGCATTAACCAATAAAGGACCTGAAATTAAATTTCTTCTAATCTCAGAAACATGCATCACTTCCTTCAAAGTGAGCTCCTTTCCAGAAGTCATCTCACTTCCTTCAAAGTGAGCTCCTTTCCAGAAGTCATCTTCAGGACTACCTTTCCTACTCCCCGTACGTCAGAGGAAGCGTTGTTGCCCATGAACAACTTCTTGTTTGTAACCGGTGTATAAGTGGAGAAGGCGTCTCTGTTGGACCAGATGTGTCTTGTAGCACCTGTGTCCATCCACCATCTTGGCAAGATTTGCTTCTAGCACCACCGCTGAGAACTCCTCAATCATGTCGTCCAGAAACTGATCTTTGACAACGTTAACCTGAGCCTTGTCCTTAGCATTGGCCTTCTCTTGTTACTCAGTCTTGAGCTTGCGGCAGTCCTTGATCATATGACCAAGTTTCCCACAGTGGTGACAGTTTCCTTTGAATTTCTCCGCTGCTTGGGTTTTGCCGTCTTACTGGAACTTCCGTTTCTTGCTTAGGTTCCCTTTGGCCTCAGCCAGATTTGCCTTTGCCTCAGCGGGTTGTTTACCCCTAAGCAAGGCCTTCTTATTATCTTCCTGAATTTGGAGTTTGATAATAAGTTCTTCAAAGGTCATCTCCTTTGTCTTGAGCTTTAAGTAGCTCATAAACTCATTCCACGAAGGAGGTAACTTTTCAATCAGTGATGCAACAAAAAACTGCTCGTTTGGCTTCATACCTTCCAAATTTAGGTGATGTAAAATCATTTGGAATTTCTAGACTTGGGACATCACTGTTTTACTATCCACCATTTGAAATTTCAAAAAATTTCCAACGATGAATTTCTTAGTACCTGCATCTTGTGCATTGTACTTCTTTTGTAGCTTCTCCCACAACTCTTTGACAATGCCAACGGTGCAATACACCGTGTAGAGAGGATCTGACAAGCAATTCAATATGTAATTCTTACACATGAAATCACTATGACTCCATGCATCAAGAATTATCTTCATGCCATTAATGACATGGATACCTAGCCCCCCCCCCCCCCTCACCCGTTTCAGAAGGCGAAGGGTCCATTTCATCTCCAGCTTGTGGAGGATCTTCTGTTAGGAAACGTGTCATTCCCATAATAGTCATATAGAAGAGCATCTTTTGTTGCCATCTTTTAAAGTTTGTCCCCATGAACTTTTCAGGGCGTTCATGGTGAAATCCAGGGGGTGGAGGAGCGACAACATTCCCTTGAGCGGCAGCAAAGGCGTTGGATGAGCCTTGAGCAACCGGAAAGGCATTAGGAGTGCCTTGAACAGTGGGGAAAGCAGAGGGATTGCCTTGAGCAGCAGCAGCAGAATCAGAAGCAGTTTGATTTATACCAGTCATCTTTCTAACTTAGTTACTTACAACAAAATCTTGTCTTAAAATTGTTGGGATACAATTGTTGTAGGGAACGAGAAGTAAGTAACTATTACAATAATAGAAAGGATAAACTAACTATTACAATAAACTGAAAATCAAGAACTTAACCGATGGCTTGTGTGATTCGCTGAGTCGAGTGATGACACTCTTTCTTTAAGACAAGATTGCCCCGTATATCTCCTTTTACGGTATTGAGGAATAGTCTCCCAAGATACAACAACAACTTTAACAAGTGAGCAAAGGAAACTCAAGTGTTACGCTTGAAGAACTTTGAGTATAGTGACTTTGCTAGAGAGGAAGAATATGAACTCTGAAAATCTGTAGAATATTTTCTAAGTGTTGAGTGTAGTGTGTTTCAATTGAGACAAATGCCTCAATTTATAGTGTAAGTAGAAGACCCCTCAACTAGCCAACTAAAGGCCTTCAATAGCCATGTAATTGCACTTGATTGAGGGGTTACATTCAGCCAATTCATGTGGCAAGTAATGGAGAATCAATGTCCAAAATCAGCCCAAACGTCAGATTTTTCCAACTTTCCGTCGCAGCATTCTGCCTCCGAAGCGCCACGGCTCCAGTGACTGACCAGCCAATTTGCGCCGCGGCCCTTCACGGCTCCGCGGCGATTTCTGACTCATTTCATTTTACACTTTGTACACTTCTTCCTTCATTTACCAACGTGGAATACTCTGTCATTTGGCCAATAACCGTCCATAATTCTATGTCTCAAACGTATTACATACGTACCAATATCTCTTTTACTAATGAAATTTGCGATACTTGGCACTACGTGTGCAGTGTGGAAACGACGTTTCCGACGTGCGGGCCCAATTGTTCGAGTCATAAATTAATGGGATATACTTAATTCCACATTTAGTAAACAATTAGTACATGCTAGAATAACAGATACTAACAACAGCTAAAAGTCTAAAACAACTTACTCGTTCATTATAAAACAAGCCTTGGTCCTCCCCCAAACATTGTCGTCAATTTGAAGTGTCTTGATTGGATTCTATCAATCACAAATTCAAGAACTTTAGCAAATGAACCAATTTATCATCAGTCCTGCATCACAACAAACACTAAACTAAGATTATATCCATAAATAACATCAATATTTGTAAAAGAAATTACCATTAGAAAATGAAAGGACGGTGCACTAATCTCCAGCTATGTGAAAATAAAATTACCCAAACATAAATGTTAGAAGAAACAGATCTGGCGGAACTCAGAATACAGCAGAGGTTAGATACAAACCGGTGAGAAATAACCGCACCCAATAGCGCAGACCAAAATTGAAGCAAAGGAAACAAAATATTGGTCATGTGTGAGAGAGAATAGCAATTCAGAAACTGAACTTTGGCATTTAAGAATATGATTAAAGATGAAAACTCATACTTACCAGTACCTTGAATGGAAGATTTCTTCTAATATTTTGAATTCCTGAATTACCATACTTGTCCTCTTCAACTCCCATTGTATGACCAAAATGAGGAAGAACCTTAAAAGTGAAAATAATCGAGAGATTTGCTGAATCAAACAAGAATACATAGACGGCGAAGACCCAGATATTAAAGGAAAAAAGAAATTAACCCACACGCAAAAAACAAAATTAAAATCATGCTTATCTTGTCCATTCCCAAAAAATGGGAACAGTCAACAAGAAATTATACTTATTCACGACAATCTAGTCTCTGTCGGTACAGAAATTTCTGACTCCATCGTCAATATAAATGTCTGAGCTTCAGAACTTTCAATTGTCTGTTCAATCTCTGAAATAAGAGTTCAATATAAATTTTGTGAAAATCTCAAAATCCTGCATAAAATTAAAATAAATTACCCACATGCAACACTTTATTGATGCGAAGCAATGTCAAGTAAACAAAAAACAAAGAGAAAAAGAAGATGACAATAACCAGCAGTCCAACAGAGGAAAAAGGCGAACAAGAGAATTCTGAAGAAGGAAGAAAGTCGAGCGAATATGAAGAAAGAAATGGAACTTTCAATTAAATCATGGAAAGCCACTAACTGAAAGTATAGAGCGGAGCTTCAGAGAAATCGTTCATTTTAAGCTTCATTGTGTTGACAGAAAGTTAAGAGGCATGGAAGAAAGTTTTCTGGAAGGTTGACACTGACAACAACTGAAAACGTGTCACCAAGAGAGTAAATGGAAAATAGTTTCACTAGGTCTAAAATAAGAATTATCTATGAAATTCGTTGTTAATTTATCGTTAATCGGTAAAATTATTATTATGTGATAGAGATCACGAGTTTAAATCGTGAAAATAATTTTTTTTGCAGAAATGCGGATTAAAACTGCGTACAATATCCTTGTGGTCCGGTCCTTTTCCGAAATTCCATGCATAACCCGCTTGTCTTTTTTTTAGTCCATAGACAATAGATTTTTTAATAATCTATGTTAAATAAAATTAGCCACAGATTCTAGCTTCTTTTTTTTCTAGTGTATAAATTTATCCCACCAAGCTCCCAAGAATTTTTAGGAGGAAGGTAACATTTATGGAGGAATAGGAGCAATAAATTTGCTTAAGTGTGGAAATCAAAATTATGGAAGAAGTGATAGTACTAGAATTTACTGCAGATAAGAAGGCAAATCTCACACTCAATTCATACAATTACTTCCATCAGTAATTCGCAGTACAACTTCATATAGTAAAAAACAAAAAATTCTAACTTCACGCTTTCACATCTGCACAAGTACTAAAATTAATCACGAAAATATAATCTTGAAGACTTTCCAGCTAATTCAAGAAATCCATGCATGTCTCGAACTTTTACACAATATTGGACGTATTGTCTTGCTTGAAATTATTAGCAGTAACACAAGTACCAGGTGGTGGGGTGGGTACCCCAAAGACTTGGGGATTGGTTCTAAGATCTTGTCTACCTTTAGCTCTTCCAAAGAAAAAACATCCAAATCCGATAAGTATAGTGAAGAGTATAAATGGAAGAGAAATAACAACTACCATACCCATCTTTCTTTTTTTTCTTTGCTTTTATGGAGTTTGGTGAGTGAGAGAATATAGAGGATATGGAGGAAGGAAGTGTAGATTTTGCCTATGGAAAAATTGAATTTTAAAGGCAAAGGGTGATTGTAACGGTAAGCTTAACGTTCTAGCTTTCAACGGATACTTTTTGCTTCATTGGCCACTTCATTTTTCTGACAATAAAACGGAATATATGATGTGTCCCACCTAGAGATGGCAATGGATTCTGGACCCGATCCGGATCCGGTGTATCCAGATCCATTTTATAGGATATGGATCTTCAAAATTTGGACCCGACGGATCCGGATCGGACCCGGATCCGTTTCTGACGGATCGGATCTGGATCTGGATCTGGATCTTGTATTTGAGATCCGTATCCGGTCCAGATCTGACCCATGGATCCATTTTTTATTAAATATATTCATAATCTAGAATGTAATTTTATAAGTATTTTCTTAAAATTACTAAGCACATCCTTGCAAGTTTAATTCTCAAAACAAGTTTAATTTATCCCCGCGTTAACTCAAAAACAAAAAAATAAAGAGGTAACTTCGATAATAAAATCAATGTTATATTAGTGAATGACTAACATCTCCATAGACAAGTAGTTAAAATTATATTCACTTCATTTATGAAGATTCCAAGCACATGCAAGTAAAATACTAGTCACCATTTTCCACAACTATTGTCATAGTCCAACATTTTTAATTAATAGCTCACAATCAAAACGAGACAACGAACAAAATATCTCATATGAACATTTCAAAATTGAAAAACAGTAAATTGTTAGCTAAGTAAAAATCGTTTGTCAGTTCAAAAAAAATTCTTAGCAAGGTTACATTTTTAGCAAGGTATTTTCTTTTACATGTGGATCCAGATCCGATCCGTGGACCCGGCGGATCCGATGAATCCGGATTTGGATATGGTTTTTATGGACCCGCTCTGGATCCGGATCTGGATTCGGATATGAAAAACGGATCTGGATCTGGATCTAGTAGGATCCGGTCCAGATCCGATCCGTTGCCATCCCTAGTCCCACCAAATTAGTGTGTTATTTATGATTTTGACAATAATTTTCTGAAATTATTTTTTGGGTTGAATTATGCTCTAAAATTCTTCTTTTTTTTTAATGATGATAGCGCATAGGCGGTTCATTTCTTTATTATGATATTATACTTTCTTTCTTTTTTGTTGACGATGGAACCCGCAGCCGCTATTTTTTCGAGTGCGCACAGGGTAAGCCCGGACTGACGCAATAGCCACGCAAACCACGTCGCCCGATTAACCACACTTGGCAAGCCATGTGTGACAGGCTCAACCAAGTAAGATTTATGCAGGGGATCGAACTCGTGATCTTGCGGTCCCGCGCTCTACTGCTACACCAACTTGGCTATCCTTGCGGGTTATGATATTATACTCTGATTATTTAATGTTGGGCTCTCGTTTTATTATCTATGTTCTAGATTATTATTTTTTTCTTTTTTTTCTTTTTGAATGGAGCTCTTTCTTTTTTTGTGTTCTTTTTTAATGGAGACGTACAGAGCGTTGGATCCCACATTAGTTGGGTTAAGGATATTTGATCTCTTCTTGAGTTGATTTTTGCTTTGAGTTAAGTTCCAATTGGAGCAGTATTTTATGTTCTGTTCGTACATTATATTTGAAATTTATTTTAGCTTCACTGAATAAATTCGGTCTATTGGAACTTTTTCAAGAAAGTAAGATCTGTTAAACTGGACACCAGAAATATCTAAAGAAACAGTAGGTGCAGAGAATTTTTCAAAATAACACGAAAATGAAACAGCAACATAACACCATTATTCATTATTTGTACCATCATCTGAATTTCGAACTGCACTAACCATTATTTAGGACAGTTACGGATTTTCCTTACTAGTAGTCCAATGTAGCTGGTTATTTAAAAAGAAAATTCAGAGTGGCACAACCAAAGGCAGAGAAATCCTAATGAAACTGGTCTAAATCAATTTGCAGGCTCATCAACTTCGGGAGTCTCTTGTTCAGCCTTCTCTTGCTCAGCTTCCTGCACCTCCTTCTCAGTCTTCCTTCCTTTCTTAGACTTATAGTACACGCTCATGAACGTTCCGATGGCTTTGTACTTTCTTCTGCACTGCTCGTACAGGCTGTTATCAAACATCCTCCAGAAGTTCTTCTCCGTCAGCTCAGTGACAGCATACTGAGCCTGGAATCCATGGTTTTCGATCAACCAAAGCTCTAGTTGGCGGCATTTCTCTGCACCATCAAAGGGCTCACCCCTCAGGACAGCTCCAGGAACATAGTAGACGCCGACATCAGTATACATTTGAGCATATTCAGTGTCACCCTGCCTACGGTGTTTCTCAAATCCTGGTTCAGGATAGATCATAGGTTTCAAAGGCAGCTTGTAAATTCTGTGTGGGCAGAGCCAGATGGGATATATCTAAACAAATTTTATTCAAATACAATCAGTTGAAAACAACTATAGCTAATACAAAGTCTCATAGAAAAGTAGAATATAGGAGTTTTACCTCCATCTCACGGTGGACCCACTCTAGAGTATCGCCGACCTTGTAAAGAGGAACAAGAAGATCCTGAATGACATGATGGTCATGGTAATAGTTCCTTATAGCCTCACTCTGAGTGGCTTTGAGCAGAGCAATCTTAGGTGGCATGAGCCATCCTAGGAGGAACCTAAACCAGAACTGATCACCAAATGGAAGAATTAGTTTCCCTTCCCAATACAAGGATCTTGTGTGCCTGTGGTAGTAGTCCCTAGTTGGAATGTATTCCACAAACTCCCCTCTTTTCAGTGCAGTTTGAGCATGCTGGTAAAACCATGGTTTAAACCAGTAACCATAATTGTTGATTACATTACCCCTTTGCTTGGCTTCTTTCTTTGAAGCATATGTACCAGTCATCATAACACCTTCCGTGGGACTATAAATCATGCCTTCTACCATCTCTGGAACTTTGGAAGGATCATCCTGGTCTCCAAATTTCGGTGCAAAAGAATCCGCATAAGCCTGTGCAAGCTCTTTTAGATTACCAGTTACGGGTTTGTAGGTAAGTTTCACGTATTCCTTAACTGGTATAAGCTTGATCTCAGCTGAAACAAGAAGGCCCAGTGTCCCCTGAGACCACGGGATAGCGTAGAAAAGATCAGAATACTCATTGTCCTTTGTAGCTCTAACCACCCGTCCATCTGCTAGAAGAACCTCAAGTGACACAACAGTGTCAGAGAATAATCCAAAGATATGAGAGCTTCCTTCAACCCCGAAGCCATTGATCAGACCACCAACAGTCAGATCATCAAGCTCAGCAAGAACTGCAAGGGAAAGATTCATTGGGACAGTTACCCTAGAGATTTGGGCCATATTGACTAGAGGCTCAACTCTGGCAATCATTCGTTCCTTGTCAATTTCAAGTATATTTCTAAATTTAGAAAGATCAACTTCAAAATGCCGAGCACGCTTATAGTCAACATTTCTCATTCCAACGACAACCCAAGGAGGCCTTGCTGTGCAGACAAGACCATCCTTTGATGCATCCCTCTCTCCAAGGCGCTTCACAACCTCTTTAACATTTTCTTCGTGTTCCTTCTGACGCTGCTCGTAAGATTTCCTCTCAGACCTAACATCCCCTAGATATATGGAGAAGTAATACAGGAACGAGAAAGGAAGGACAAAGAAGATAACAATGATCCATCTGAATTGGAGAAGAAAGTCCACCAGCTGGATCTTCCTCTTGGGATGAATGGGGGCCTTAGCATCCGACATCTTGGAAACTTGAGGATGTATAGCTGTAACAACAATGAAACCAAGTTATGAACCACAGACAAGAAATATACTTCTTGCATATCCGGATTTAAAGTCCAGATCTAATGAAATTTAGGTCAGTGCCAAATAAACTAGAAAGAAAATAACAATAATCTTATCATCAATCACATATAGCAATATTCTATATTCCGAAGCGTTGAAGCAGATCAATTGAGTACTACTTTTCATTAAGACTTCCAATATCCAAAAGACAAAGCAATGCTAGATGCAGAGGCGCATAATAGATCGATATGAACATCATGAGTTGTCCCATAATAAAACCAGTTGATTCAATTTTTTTGTAAAAACAGAAATGGAGCTGTTAACCTTAAAAGATTTGAAGTAAATTTGAGTGTCATTGTTACTGAAGGGTACAATTGCCATCTCAAGTTTAAATAACTAAAAGGAATGGCATTACAATGACCTTCCTTCTTTACACCATGAGTATAAGAACATAGTTTGAAGAATATAAGAAACTTAAGGCGCCTCATTCTTTGGCAAACAGCATCTATATGATATAAATAATGCAGAAGCTCTTCCAAAGGCATAATGCTATTGAAAGTCAGATTAGCACCTTGATGTAACAGCATTCGGTGAAAAGTGCCAAGTTCAGTATAATCTTGAAATTGATGCACATTCTTGCTACTAATTATCATTGTAAAATCAACTGATGCAAAGGTAAAACTGACTAAAGATCCCAATTAAGATTAGGTTTAAAGGAAAGGGATTATAAAAGTTCCCAATTTCAATTACTGATGCATGTTATTTGCCAGTTATATACCAGAATCAAAATTGTAGTTAATATTTTAAATGGTTTTAGCGATGCGCATTTGTGTATTATCCATGTGATTATGTATCAGTTTCTTTCATCAACAAATTATCACATGACACTAACTCAAGAAAGGCACCAGGAGAGTAAACATTAGAAATCTAGAGTCTTGAAATTAAATTTTTCTCCATAACAGGATTATGGAGGAATTACTGTCCAAGAAAACAGAGTAACTCATTTAGACCCACGAAATGAAGGCATTTTGACAATTGAATAAAATTTAACATGCAAAACAAACAAATTATGTGCTTCTATTCTAATGTAACTCTTGCAGCATTACCATATAAGATTATGCTCCTTCACTTCAACATCCAAGATTTACAAAACAACACACATGTTAAAACAAACTGCACACTAAGGTAATAAATTACGCAAAATTGTAGCAATATGATTTAGCTTTTTTCTCAACTTAACACATCACAGCATCATCCTAAACGCATTGCCTCGAATAACATGGAGCAAAAAATGGATATTTGCTAATTTCCAGTTTCTACTCTTAAAAGAAAAATAGCAACAGTAATTTGTTTTTAACGAAATTTAGTTCTATGACTTTGGGATAATAAACTGAAAATTAACCCCATAACTACGGCATGCATCAAACATAACAACAGATTCAACTACAATTTGATTTGTTCTACTCTAAACATGCCATGCATTGTACAAAAACAAGGCTTTTCACCACATAATTGACCCAAAAGTATCTCAAGAATAAATAGCTTCAAAATTTTAGAGAAAGAAGGGAAGAAAATACCTGATAAGTGGAGTGCACAGTGTACACCAAAACTAATTAAGATGATTTTGGAAAGGCTGACAGTATGCTTTTATAGAGCCACTGAGAGCGCTTACAACAATAGGGGCATTTACGGAAAAAGGTCCCTACCTGACCAGATTAATAATTACTTACTACTTTACTACAGCATAATTGTTGGAAAAAGAACAGTCATCAGTATATTTTTACACGAAATGAATCATATTTGTCTTCGTACACTCGGAGATAAACTATATTTGCCCTGTGATATACTTTTTGAAAGTATTTTTCTTTTTCATCCAACTTTAGAATTTAAGGTCCTATTTGAAAAGTTACCCTATAATTATATTTCAACGTAATTATACAATTTTGATATATTTATCTAATTTAACAAATTATTTATTCAACATATAATTAAGGAGTGTAATTACATTCTTCAATTCTCAAGGGACTGAAAATTACATGTAATTACATGGTATAATTCCAAGACTAATTATGAATCTCTTCTTTTCTTTTTAAATTTATTTTTTTATTTCTATTTTTTAAAATTTATTTTTTATTTTTTATTTTAACTTTTAAATTCTTTTTTTCAAATATTCTTTTTTACGTATTATCTTTTATTTCTTTATATTTCTTATTTCTCAACCGTTACTCCACGTTTTTCTACATAATTTCCCATATTGTGCTTCTTTCAAATTATTTTTCTTTATTTTTTTTATTTCACTTAGCTATGTCAATTTTCTTATTTATTTTTCATAAAAAAAAATTCATTTCAGCTAGCTATGTTATTATTCTATTTTTTTTTTTACAAAGTTACACCTAATCTTAGAAAGGACAAGTCATCCACAAACTTGACTTTTAATGAGCTAGTGATGTCATTAAAAATTGAATTTAGTTGTTGGATGAGGTTATATGCAAATTTAGCTTATATTGAGTGATATTAGAATTGAAAGATTACTTTTTAATATTTAAATAATATAATGAAATTATGATTGTAAATATTAAGTAATTTTTTTTTGTCAAACATATTGTCTGTGATGTTATTGCAAAATGTGTGCTTAGTAAGAAGTTCTTATTAGTTGATTCAATTAAAGTATTATTTATTTATATATATCAACTTTTTCACAATACTAGGTACAAATTTATAATTATTTAGTTCTATATTTTCAAAATAATATGTATCTTGAATACATAGTGATATATAAAATCAAATAATAATTCTTATATGAACATATATTTTTAACATTTAACGTTTAGTTTTTATAATTAACTTTTATTTTTCAAAATTTAAATTATATAATTTAATTACACTTGTGCAATCAAACAACACCCTTGTAGTTATAATGTAATTACCTTATGACAAACAAACATGTCACCGTCATTACTATACTGTGTAATTACTAGGTTGTGTATAACAACAACAACATATCCAGTGAAATCTCACAACGTGGGTCTGAGGAAGGTAGAGTGTACACATACATTACATCTACCTTGATAAGTAGAGCGGTTATTTCCGAGAGACCATCGGGTCAAGACAGAGCATAAGCACAAGCAAAGCAAAAGCAAAACAAGAGCAAAGCAAGAGAAACGGGCAGACCCAGTCAGAAAAAAATTTAAAGCAATATGAAAATGCTAATATAAAAAATGAATAAGTCATGATAGCGCAATCCGAGTAATTACTAGATTGTGTAATTACACCAATTTCAATTACTAGATGACTTTCCAAACATATCCTAAAAAAATATCATATTTATCCCTATTCCATTAAATTATTGTGCCCCACCTTAATTTTCTTATATAGCGCGTACCTAGCTTCTCTTATTTTCATTTCATTAAGGAACTGCAAATATCAGTTGTTGAACAACAAAGTTACTCATAAATCAATGGCGACTTTGTTAAAGGACAACAAGACATTTTGATGCTCCTTACCATTAATCTCATTGATCTTTTCATTTTTGGTGATATAACTCATTGGACAGCTTTGTCAAGTTGGATTAAATTGAGCAATTCTATTTTTAGTATAAATATTACTCCCTTCGTCTCAAATTATTTATCGCGGTTATTAAAAATAGTTTTCTCAAATTATCTGTCGTTTTAGAAGTTCAACAACAACATATCCAGTGAAATCTCGCAACGTGGGGTTTGGGGAGGGTAGAGTGTACGTAGACCTTACCTCTACCTTGATAGGTAGAGCGGATGTTTCCGGGAGACCCTCGGCTCAAGATAACGCATAATCACACGCAAAGTAATAGAAACAGTCAGAACCAGACAACAAATTAAAGCAGTATGAACATGCTAATGACAAAATCGAATACGTCATGGTAGCGTATTCTGACAAAAAGGAAGCAATAGTTAACGCAGATAAATAAGATAGACAAAGTACACTAAATACCACATAGCAACAGAAATCAAACTACATGGGACTACAAAGCAATATTGCTCATATGAGTGTGATAGGCTAATCGGGCCTACGATAATAGCACTGCAACTATCATTTTGTAAGCGTAAGTAGGATTACGCTCGACTGCCTACTACTCTTCTACCCTAATCGTTTTAGAAGTTCAACGCATAATTAATTATTTTTTCTTCATTTTACCCTTAGTATAATTTTGTCATTAATTGGAGATGACACATAAATTGAGTAAATATTTAATTGATAGATTATAACGTAAACATAAATAAGGATAAAGTAGATCAAATATTCATCTTAATTAATATTTTTTAAGAGCCACGTAAAATAAAAAAATGATAAATAATTTGAGACGGAGGGAGTACATAATAGACATTACAACTTGAGAAACGTGGCTTTTTTGGTCCTTATTATAAATTTTTTTGTAGCACATTGTGAGGAACCAAAGATCAGAATCAAAGCCATAATAATTTCACTTTGAATAAACTTTTTTTTATACTCGCTCTAAATCAAATCCTTTTGAAATTCTCATCTTTTGTGTATTTTTATAGCACCGTATCAGTTGTTTTTACTAATTCAATAAATATATAATTTCATAGATATGGTTACTATTAAATTATAATTAATTAATACTTATTATTACCTTAAAGTCGGAAATCTACCGGAAACAACCTCTTTATCCGTCAAAAGATAGAGGTAAAGTCTGTGTACACTCTACCCTCCCCAGACCCCACCTCGCGGGATTATATTGGGTATGTTGTTGTTGTTGGAATTATTTATCATATTTCTATTACTCTTTTATTCCAAATAATGTTAAGCCCAAGAATTTTTGTGAGTCCATTTTCATTCTCTCTTTCTTGACTCTTGTGAAAAGAACTTGTACCACATTGGTGGTGGAAAGACCATTCTTTCCTCTTATATTAAAATGTACTTTATTGGATTAGTAAATGGGTTGGGGTCTCGCGCACATAAGAGTTGGGCTTTGAAGGCAAAACGGGTCGATTTGCCCTGCACGAGAGGTATACGTGAGACCTAATTCAATTTCGGTTTTACAAAATGATTTTGAGCTTATCTAAAATTATCCAAATTCATGTTTATCGGATTAAAGTCCGAGCGTAGCTCTCATATCCGGATGTAGCTCGCATACCACTGGAACTGATAATTCGGTCGCTTATACCACTGGAATTGATTGTTACGAATTCGGTCAACACTTATTCTACCGGAGACAGCTATGATTCGATAAGTTGTTTTTTACTATTTTATTTGATCTTCATCAATATTGTCCCGTATTTTACTAACAGTTTAAAAGCGATTTTAGACAATATTGATAAAATGATTGTTTCTTTGAACAAAACTCTTCCATACTTATCAAAACTTGAGCCTTTGGACGAAAACAATTTAAAACGTTGGTCTCCAAAGCTTTTAATTTTCTTTGAACAGTTAGAAGTTGATTATATTCTGTTTGACGAACCAACTGTTGCTAATAATGTTTCTAACACCACCGATAGTACAATTGCTACCGGTAGTACTACTGCTACCGGTAGTACTACTGCTACCAGTACTACTACTACTACAGTGATTGTTGATGATACTGCTAAAAAATTGAAAAGGATAACAAAACTGTTAGAGAACATCTGTTGAACCATATGACTAACCCTCTATTTGATTTATTTGTTACTAATAAATCTGCTAAGGAAATTTGGGATAGTTTGGAAATAAAATATGGTGCTAATGATACAAGGAAGAAGATGGTGTTGGCCAGTGGATTAAGTTCCAAATGGTTGATAATAAATCAATCATGAAATAGGTTCATGAGTATGAGAACTTGATTGTTGATGTTCTTATCGAGGGCATGAAGATGTGTGAGATTTTTCAGGCCAATGTTCTGCTTGAAAATTTTCCACCATCTTGGAGTGATTACCGGAACCAACTAAAGCATAAGAAGAAGAACTCGACTCTTCAAGGACTGATCAGTCACATGAAGACTGAGGAGGCAAACCGTCTCAAAGATAAGATGAAATCTATTTCCCTTAATTCTTCCAATGCTAACCTTGTGGAAACTTCTGGTATTGTTGTGAAAGACAAATTTAAAGGCAAATAGAAGAAAATTCCAAAAAAGAGAAATGGAAAGAAGAGGAACCACTTCAACAAGCCAGGAAGCCAAATTCAAAAGTCAAAGGGACCTTGCTTCGTTTTATGAGAAACTCGGTCATAGAGTTGCCCAGTGCTATCAAAGACAAGGGCAAAACTCAAAACAAGGAGGTCAAGGTGCAATGCCCAAGCTAATCTTTGTACCGCAAATGAAGTGATTGTTGTGGTAGTTGTAGAGGCAAATATGTGGCTAACAATGCAGATTGGATGTTGGACACAGGCGCTTCGATGCATCTCTACGCCAATAAGTAGTTGTTTCATATTTCTGAGGAGTCTATTGATGGCGAGTGTGTCTACATGGGTAACTCCACTACTGTTGGAGTTATGGGTAAAGAAAAAATCTTTCTAAAGTTAGCTTCTGAAAATACTTTAGCCTTGAACAATGTTCTGTACGTACCATCTCTTCGTAAAAACTTAGTTTCTGGAGCACTTCTCAATAGAGCCGGTCTTAAATTTGTTTTTGAAGTGATACAATTATTATTCTCGTGAAGAAGACTTTGTTGGAAAGAGTATCTTAGTGGAGGTCTGTTTGTACTGAACATTGTTCAAGAGACTATCAATAATAATGTTTCCAGCCCTGCTTATATTGCTGAGTCTGTTGATTTATAACATAGTAGACTAGGTCATGTTAATATTGCTTCTATTAAAAGACTTAGAAAATGAATTTAATTCCTACAATAAAGATTGATGAATTTTTTAAGTGTTTTGTGTATGTAGAAGCAAAGCATGCTAAGAAATCATTTTAATCTGTTACTAGTATAAACACAAAATTGCTTGAACTAGCACATTCAGACTTAGTTGATTTCAAGAATAATGTTAGTAAATGTGGAAATAAGTATTACATTACCTTTGTTGATGATTTTTCTAGATACACTAAGGTATATCTTCTTAAGTCTAAGGATGAGGCTGAAGGCATATTTTTGAAATTCAAAGCAGAAGTAGAAAATCAATTAGACAGAAAAATCAAGAGGCTTAGATTTGATAGGGGTGGTGAATATAGTACTAATACTCTAGAAGCTTTTTGTGAAAAAAATTATATTATACATGAGGTTAGTGCTCTCTATACTCCCCAACAAAATGGTGTAACTGAACACAAAAACCGAACCCTTAAGAAAATGATGAACTTTATATTTTTAATTCCAGGTCTATCTGACAATATGTGGGGTAAAGCTATTTTGTCTGCATATTATATTTTTAATAGAATCCTTCATAAGAAGTTAGACAAGACTCCATATGAGTTGTGGAAAGAGTTTTCCCATAACTTGAAATTTATGAAAGTGTGGTGGTGTTTGGCTAAGGTTGGTCTACCTGATTTCAAATGGGTAAATGTAAGATCTAAGACTTTTGACATTATCTTTATTGGTTATGCTCAACTTTGGCTTGTACCTATTAAACACTCAAATATCAATAAATATGTACCTATTAAACACTCAAATATCAATAAATATGTACATATTAAGCACCTCGTGCAGACGTGGCACATCAAGTGCAGTTCACTTGATGTTAAGTGCATGAAATCAGTAGTATAAGTAATGGCAAAGAGAGGAAGACCACGGAAGGAACTCTGTAACAATACGCAGCAAGAATCGGGGCAGAAAGAGAGCCAAATATCCTCAGCTAGTAAGGAATCAGGGAATACCCCAACCAATGGAACGGAAATGGAAACACCAAATGCTGGAAATGTTATGGTAATTCAAATGGAAGAATTCCCAGCTCTAGGGAAGGAGATATGGGATGAAGAATCGCACCGATTGGGGAAAGAGGAACTAGTAAAATCGCCAATTGCAGTACCTAATCCCCAAATGCATGAATTGACATTGACAAACCCTAGCTTAGATAGGGAAGGCCCAATTGATGTAGATGCAAGTAAATGGCAAACATGTGCTTCATTATTTTTGAAGATGAAGGCAAATGGTAAGACCTTGCAATACGTTGAACCTGTAATTGTTGATGGGAGAAAATAGCTCAGATTCAACAAGAGGAAGTAGAAAAGGACACGTAAAAATTGAAGTAAGCAATTGTGTTGTATGTGGTGGGCAATTCACCATCCATTGGTGCAATTGACATGTTCATTTCTACTACCTGAAATTTTGCTACAAAACCTAAGATCTATTATCATAATGAAGGATACTTCCTAGTGCTATTTGACAATTTTGAGGATAGGGATGATGTTGTATACTCATGGCCACATATCATTAATAGCAAATCAGTTATAATTCGAGCTTGGACTCCGAATTTCTATTTTAGTAATGAAGTATTGAGAACAATCAAATTGATAACACCATGACTGATCTCTGGTTACTCATGGGAGATTTCAATGCAATTTTAAAAGTGGATGATAGCAGTAATGGGGCACAAGTACAAAAGGATGAAATTAGAGATTTTAATGAGTTCATGCATAATACAGGCCAGCTGAAAATGAAAATTGTAGAGAGAACACTTACATGGAGGAACAATCATGTATATAGTAGAATTGATAGGACCCTCATCAATTCTCAATGGGTTAGCAAATGGACTCACTTAGAGACAATAATTCTGGATCATGCAATGTCTGACCATTCACCTATGTGTATTGATATAGAGGAACCCAATGTGAGGGTGGCTAGGCCATTTAAATTCTTTAACTACCTAGCAGATCATCCTGAATTTCTAGGGACAGTTGAGAATATATGGAAGAGGCCCAATGGTGGTACACATATGGAAAATGTCTGGAAGAAACTACAAACAATAAAAACTTAACTAAAACAGATGAACATGAAAGAGTATGCACAAGTTACTCAGAGAGTTCAGGTGGCCAAAGAAAAATTAGAAATCCTGCAAAGTCATATGAGAATAATACCAGATCATCCGAGGTTATTTGAAGAGGAGAAAGTGTTGAAACAAGAATGGGTAAAGTGGAGTATGGTGGAAGAGAGTATTCTCAAACAAAAGCCAATGAACCAATGGCTGAAAATAGGGGATGTTAACACGTCCTTCTTTCATGCTTGCATGGAAAACAGGGTAGTACATAATCAGATCAAACACTTGGTTACAACTGATGGTACTCTACTACAAGACAGTTCAACAGTAGCATCAGAGATCATAGGATTCTATCAAAAGCTACTAGGTACTGCAGCTAAAGAACTCCCATATGTCAAGCAAGAGGTGATGCAACATGGTAAGGTGTTGACAAGACAACAACAACTAAGACATATTCAACCTATTACAAGAAAGGAGATTGAGTTGGCACTACATGGAATAGATGATCAAACAGCTCCTTGAATAGATGGATTAAATGCCTTATTTTATAAGAAAACATGGAGCATTATTGGAACTGAAGTCACACAAGTTGTCATGAAGTTCTTCAGCGGCAACAACAGAAATGTATGACCCACTGAATTGCACACCAGTGACACTAATTTCAAAGGTACAACACCCTACCTCCATTAAAGAATATTGACCTATTTCCTGTTGTATTGTTATCTATAAAATTATATCGAAGATACTAACCAGTAGAATGTGTGGAGTACTGGATGGGCTAGTTGATGAAAGCCAAGCTGCCTTTACCCCAAGAAGGGTGATCTCAGATAACATATTGCTTAGCCATGAGCTAGTAAAAGGATACAATAGAAAGAATGTGTCACCAAGATGTATGATGAAGATAGACATTCAAAAGGCTTATGATACAGTCGAGTGCATCTATATACAACATGTGCTAGTCAGTCTATAATTCCCAGACCAATTTGTGAGGTGGATAATGTGCTGCTTAAAAACAATCTCTTATTCCATATTGATCAATGGAGTTCCTACAGTACCATTTGCAGCAAAAAGAGGTTTAAGACAATGTGATCCAATATTACCCTATCTTTTTGTACTTTCTATATAGTATCTAAGTAGATTGCTCAAATCCTCAAAACATGAAAAATGTTCAAATACCATCCAAAATGTGGTAAGTTGAGGATCACCCAACTAAGCTTTGTTGATGACTTGTTGTTATTTAGTAGAGGAGATAATAGGTCCATCCAAATAATGTTCCGTTGTTTTTATACATTCTCATTATCTTCAGGACTTCATGCAAATTTACAAAAAAACAACATATTTCTAAGGGGTTTCTATGGATGTACAACAACAGAATCTAGACACAACATGGATGGTGAAAGGGGAGCCACATATTAGGTACTTGGGGGTACACATGAGTTCCAAGAAAATCTCAATTATACAGTGCCAGCCATTACTTGACAAGATTCTATGGAGAATCAAATTATGGACCAGCAAATTGCTTTCTTATGCTGGAAGGTTACAACTTATAAAGTCTGTCTTGTTTGCTATACAAATCTACTGGTCACAATTGTTCCTGATTCTTAAGAAGATTATTGGAGTAATTGAACAAATATGCATAACCTTTTTATGGACTGGACATGTAGAGATGTCAAAAAAGGTTTTGCTTGCATGGGAGAAAATGTATATGCCAAGGGCAGCTGGGGGCATGAATGTGCTGAATGTGCACATCTGGAACAAGGCATCCTTGTGTAAATTATTGTGGAAACTAACTAAGTAGAGGGATGTCCTATGGGTGAAATGGGTGCATACTTGTTATAGAAATAGATGAATACTATGGGAGTTGCTACCTAAGCAAGCTAGTTGGGTCATCCAAAGAATATTTAAAGCAAAAACCTACATTGAACAAATAGGAATGACTAGAGAATATATTGTGGGATTAAGGACTTTCTCTATCAAACAGATGTATCTTAAGATGTTAGGAGATTACCCTAAATCCCCATGGAGAAGGCTCACTTGTAGTAATCCAAGATACCTAAAATGATTGTTTCAAGCCACAATGGTACAATAGACTATACACAAAGGATAAGTTGTCTAAATGAGGTGTTACTGAAGATAAAAGTTGCCCACTATGTCAACAAGATGAGGAATTAATAGAAAACTTGTTTTTTCAATGCCAGTTCCCTGACACTGCACAGATTTGGAAAGCCTTACTTAATGGCAAGGCATTAATAGAGCATCAACAGGATGGATAACTGAACTACAATGGATAATCGACAACAGAAGAAGTAAGAATGCAGGAGCCACAATATACAGAATGACTTTAGCTGATGCATTATATCATGTGTGGCAAGAAAGAAACAAAGCGATTTTTCAGAAGATCATGAGGCAACCAGAGGTGATAGTTAGATTGATTGTACATGAGGTGTTTGCTAGAGGTAGTATGGTTCAAAAATTAGCTAGTAGATTGCAAGAACTGAATTTTTATGCTATGTAAAGCAATGGTAGAAAACCGTATAGTGTAGAAAAAATACTAAGGTTGGGCCTATCCGACTTAATGTAGATCAGATATCTTTGTGTGCTGTAAATTTCTACTAGTAATAAAATGCAAATAATTACCAAAAAAAGTAGCAATTTTTCTCATTTTTTTTTCTAAACATTTCTTTCTTAACCTTGCCACCTCTCCACCACCGCAAGTCCACCATTTCTGTCCACCTTAACCTTAGTCCATCCACCAATTTTGATCCAACAAACACTACATGAGTTGTTTTTTGTTCAATAAAATAAAAGAAAGTCAAAAAATGCCAGTTCAAGTCTAAGAAAATTACTCTTCAACTTTTTCCTTCATATTACAGATCTAAGGTGCGTTCGGTATGGAGGAAATGTTTTTCATAGAAAATATTTTCCTGAAAAATGAGTTCTTCGAAAATAAATGAATTACTTATTTATTTTCTCATATTCGTTTGATTAATGAAAAATATGTGAATTTCTTATTTATTTTCTCATGTTCGATTGGTTAGTAAAAATATTTTTCGGAAAATACTCATCCAAACCCCACGAACCCCACCCCCACCACCCACTACCCACTCATAGCACCCACCCTCTGTCACCCACCCCAAGCACCCACATCCCAACCAAATCCCATCCCTACCTAACCACCACCTTCAAACACACTTCCTCTTCACCTACCCCACATCCACCTCCCACCACCTTTTCACCCAAACCCCATCCACCCCCTCTCAATTTTTTATTTTATATATTTTATTTTATTTTTATAAAAAGTTCATAAAAATGGATTTTTTTCTTACCCCCACCCCAACCACAAACCACTCACACCAAATTTAATCAAGCAAGTTTTTAAATTTTTTTTTAAAAAAAATTATAAAAATAAAATAAAATATATGAATTGAAAAATTCAGGAGGGGGTAGGGTTGCTGAAGGGGGAGATGTAGAAAAATAAAAAAATAAAAACTTTTTTAAAGAAAATTATTTTTGGAGGTGGGGGTGGGGAGACTTTTCTGTTGAACGAAGTTATCTCTTCTATCGCTCCTTTCAAGTGGATCCAGGGGGTTGGGTTTTGGCAGCGAGGGATAAGGGTGGTGTAGAAAAACAAAATAAAATTTAAAACTTTTTTAAAAATAAATTCTTTGTGAGGGTTGGGGGCGGGGTGTTCACAACGAGGGTCAGGGTGGTGTAGAAAACAAAAAAAATCTTTTACGAAAAATTATTTTTGGGAGGGAGGTGGGGAGTGGTGTAGAAATTTTTCCGGGTGGGGGTGGGGTTGAGGGGTGCATAGGGGTGGTGAGAGTGGTTAGGGTTTGGTGGGTGGGGGATTGAGGGATGGATTGGGTGGTGATGAGGTAGTTTGGTTGAACTTGTTTTTTCTACTTTTATTAAGAAGATATTTTCCTCATTTTTTTTCAAAAAAAATTCACTAAAAAAAAAAAATTCAATTATTTTTGTTTAACAAACATAAAAAAATTCAATTATTTTTGTTTAACAAACATAAAAAAATTGAAAAACATTTATCGGAAAATATTTTTCTCCGTACCGAACACACACCTAATTTCATTCTTTGTAGGAAGAAGATTATTCATCACATAAATTTGATTTATAAGGAAAGTTTGTATTAATTAAGCAAAGCATCGACCCGAAAAAGAAAAAAAAAGTTCGTCAGAGTGTCAAAAATTTTCGGGCGAAATTTCATATTTTCCGGTAAGACTGATACGAGTTACGACTTAGATAATTTTTCCCGGCAGAAGTCCGTTCTTGATCCTTATAACTGTGAAAATGAGATGGGGATGAAAGTTATCAGTTGCAAAACGAGGAAGAAAGTGAAATGGGGGTGACAATGGATGAGGAATTCTACGATGGGAGGAGTTTGCTGCGTGGGTGGGAATGGGAATTCTTGAAAATGGATTTTTGCTTTTTTTTTATTGTTAAAATACATTTTAAAATTAGTTAAATAGATTTTAAATAGCTTCTTTTCTTACAAAATATTTCTTAATAAATTTTTTTTTATCCACATGTCACATATCGTCATTTAATTCGTTATTTTGTCACGTCATCGCGTATGTATTACACACATTTTAACTTTTGACTGCTTATCAGACAAATATTTAATAGGTACATATTTGTTAATATTTAGGTGTTCAATAGATACAAACCTAAATTAAGATATTTTAGTAAAACCTATGGACAACTTTAAGGGACATGAGATGACTCAAGCCTAAGTTAAATATAAGTCCATATATATGATTGGCTCAATTTATTACTGCTTGACTTCAACAAATACACATATGGTACATGTAAAAATTCGAACATTTTTTTTCTTTCAGAATGTAATTCTAGTGTTTTTGAAATCTAATTCCTCCGTCTCAAATTATCTATCGTATTTCTCTTTTATATATCTCTTAAAAAATATTACTTCGAAAGGATTTTAATTATTTTACCCTTATTTATGTCTTAAGATAATAATATTTTTTTATTGAATGTGTACTCTATTTATGTGTCATCTCTTCATATTTGAAATATGTGTTTGTAGTTTAAAGAACAATTACTACTAAAGATAAAATGAAAATATAATTAATTTTATCTTGAATTTTTAAAATAACAAAATAATTTGAGATAATTATTTTTAAAATCACTATAATTAATTTGAAAGAGATGAAGTAATTTTAACCAACCAATTATGGTAAATGAGGTTACTCTTCCAAGAGGGAGATTCCATTGTCACAGACTCACAGTTATAAATGAAACTCCACAATTTCTTGTGATTTTTTTCTGTAACTGGTTGGTGGAAACATAATTACAAACTTAGAGGGGAAAAGGACAAAGTCATACTACAGAAAATATCGCCCGCTGGGAACCACGTGACCTTGGGTCCGCTTTGCTTGGCATTATTTTGAAGAAACAATAAAGACACAACAATAAATGAGTCTTCCACCCAAGAAATTCAATACTTCTTCGGTCCCAAAATATTTGTGATATTAGCCTTTTCAATAGTTAAATTATATAAATTTTAATTAATATTTTAAATTATATTTTTTTATTATATTAATATGAGAAAAATTACAACTTATATTATTTTTCGTATAATAATATTAAATTAATATAATCTAATTTAACTTTGAAATTTAATTAAATTAACCTTTAAAATAAAAAATATAATAAATATTTTGGGACGAAGGAAGTAATAATTTTGATAATCCTTTACCACAAGAAAATATGTGGTAGAATTTATTGAGTGCACAGAACATTGATTATACAAGTTAGATTTGGGAGATTCTGTTTGAATCGTTCGTTTTTTTTTTTTTTTTTTTTTTTTTTGATAATCCAGGTTTCTGCGCTTGATACTCGACTACTTCACTTGTTGGTATTACCCGGACGTCCCGGAGGTAATAGCACCGGTCCTTCAACAACTATCACCAGGTAAATCGCGGGATGTGCTCCGGTGGCCGAGTTTTACGGAGCGTACAACGATCGATGAGACAAGGTCAAATTCCCCCAACATGCGAGAATTCTTCGTGCTTGCGGGGAATCGAACCCACGTTGTCCCATGCCGTAGCGCCTTATAGCGCCCGGACTTTGCCACTGGACTATGCCCCGGAGGACTTGAATCGTTCGTTAATATTACTACAAAAGGTGGAATCTCCCACCCCAGGAGCTCCACACCTTGGTCCGACAGGTCTGTGAAGAAGGTAAATCATGGTGACTAAATTGATTTCAAAAGTTAGACCAGTACCACGCTGCGCACAAGGGGCCCTCCTTTATTTCAAGAAGAAACCCCCACACTGCCGCTGACGGGATTCGATCATTGGTCCTTACTCCAAATATCCCCCTTGAAACCAATTGAGCTGCCCAAGCGGACAAAACTGTGATAGGGTAAACTTTTTAAAGTGATTGGTCTCACCGCATTACGGCCCCATACCCCAAAAAAATTACTCAGAAATTCAATAAATTTTACATATTTTTTAGAATTATCAAAATCATAATTTTTTTATTGAATTTATGAATAAATATTTTCGCTCAGTCTTGTTGGGATTACAGTGCTTATATATAGGTACAAGTTTAGGGAAAGCTCGTGTCAGTGCCTCTCCATTTACACTTTCCCTTATAATGCTTATACATGCAAGTTTAGGGAAAGTTCTTCCTTTTTTCTGCTTCTTTTGGTTACTGGCATACATGTGGTTCTTGTTTAGTATTTGATTATGGTTTATGTGGATCATAATTTGATAGTTTTGAGGTAGAGTTCGAAATTCTACAACGGCTCATATAATTATACGTAATATATTTTTGAGATATATATAAGATTCGAATGAACACTACTAAGTTGAACATTTGCCCCTAGTTTCTACAACTGGATGGTATAGAATCTATTGAAGTCCCCTTTACACCTTTTTTTTAATTGAAAGGTACTGGAGTAATTCTTTTTTGGTTAATCATATGATATGTAAAATTCATAACAAATCAGCTACGGATAAGTATCTAACTATTTATCCGTGGCAAGGCGAGTTGGTAAGTGGCAAGGTGCAATCACTCCGACGTCGTGGGTTCGAATCCGTGTGGTGACAGTCTTTGCTGAAATATTGCAAGAGATGTTGCTGGGTTCGTGTCCCGTTGGTCCTCTCTCTTGCAGGGCTGTCACTCGCGCATATCCCTCGATTTACATCTCACCTAGCCAAGGGACCTCTGGTACAGATGGGGTTTCGCCTTCGGGACTTTCCCTTCACAAAGTATCTAACTATTTAGTATATAGTCAACGACTCGAGGGTCGCCACTAAAGGTCATCCACGGCGACTTTTTGGCTTCTGTGGCGATTTATCGCCACAAAAATACTCTTTTTTCTTGTAGTGCCATGTAATTAGTGCTTGCCAAACATTGATGTGGTGAAATTTCCTCCACGCATGCACAGGCTATCATGTTAAAAGTTTAAGAATGGCAATTATGCTAAACTACCTTTATAATCATTTAGGTCCACTCAAATTCTTTTAGCACCAAGGGCTAAAAGAAGCTAAAAAAGAATTTGAAGGCAGGTGTCATATGCAGCTGTAGAGGGTATTGTGGGTGGGCTCAAAAAAGGACTTGAATTGTCAGTAAAGAAAGGTTGGGTAAAGCTGGCCCTCTGGTAGAAACAAAATTAAAGACACCAATCTTTCAGACACGTGGTAGGCAGTTGCAGAACAATTTTAAATGAATTTCTATCGTTGAATCATACTACTCACTTTTATCTTTAGAGTAATAAAATCTTAATATTATTAAAAATATTTTATATAGATAATGTTTACTATCACCTTATTTATAATTATCAATAATTATCATTAATCACTTCTGTGGTCACAATTATCAACCACCGGTCATCATAACCATCACCTCTACAATCACAATACCATAACTAGCAACCAGAGGCGGACCTACACGTGCTCCGTAGCTTCGAAAAAAATTATGTATATAAATGTGTATACACATTAAAGAATTATCATCTATTTGAGAGGACCTCTCAAACATATTTGTTGAAGTGGATCAGCTAGTCAGCGTGCCCCTTAGCTCCTCTCATGTAAGCGCGCGATCCAAATTTGAATCCATACTACAATGTTTTTTAAGCTGACAATTAAAAAAGGAACAAAACGTGTTGCTGGCAGGTCTCGATCAGGGAACCTAATATGTATAACTTGAGACCAAACCACCAGGCAAGTAAGCGAACTCTAAACAATCATGTCATCTCATTTATATTTATTTTACATCGATTCTATGAGTGTTTAACAAAATATTATAATGATGCGGTGTTGCATGACATTGTGAATAAAGAGGGACCCAGAATTTAAAGTCGATGCTTCGACTAACGTACATCCCCTTTGATGTTGCCCCCGTCGTCCTACAATCATGGGTCCGCCTCTACTAACAACCACCACTGCCGCTAACCACTATGGTAAGTTGCTACCATTCACATTATCTCCATTATTGTAATTATATCCACTGTCGCCATCTAAGTTCGAATCCATACTACAATATTTTTTAAGGAACAAAATGACACGAGTTCTCGAAAAAACCTAATGTGTATAACTTGAAACAAAATGTGTTAAACAATCACGTCATCTCATTTATATTTATTTTACATCTTGACCGGTGTTGCATGACATTGTGAATAAAGGGAACCTAATGTGTATAACTTGAGACCAAACCACCATGCAAGTAAGCGAACTCTAAACAATTATGTCATCTCATTTATATTTATTTTACATCGATTCTATGAATGTTTAACAAAATATTATAATGATGCGGTGTTGCATGACATTGTGAATAGAGAGGACCACAGAATTTGAAGTCGATGCTTCGACTGACGTACATCTCTTTTAATGCTTCCCGAGCCAAAATATTATAATGAGCTACCACTCTGTGAAGAGAGGGACACAGAATTTGAAGTCGATGCTTCGAATTCTAACCCACTCGTGTCTAGAATTCTACCTACGAGCTCTTAACCAACCTCAAGGAACTATTCATACGTTGTTGAATAGAAATAAGGAATGTCAGTCGTTGATAATTTTGTCATCAACCAATTGTTCTCGAATGGGATCATTCAAGGATGTAAAATATCATAGTGTGATAAAAGACTTAATTAAAAAAATCCCATAATTCCAATTAGGAATTCATTGGGCCCTTTAGGAACATGCCTTCCAATTTAGGCAATAGGTAGCGCAACACATCTTTTCGGGTACAGAGGCGACGAGGGGTGCTAACCCGCCACCCAACCCAGCAGGTCAGGGGCAGGCCGACCATATGTTCGAATCCTACCACCTTTCTTGTGGATCATCCTGTGGTTACCGGATAATGGGAATGATAAAACAAAATTTGGAAATGAGCACGAAATGTCATATATGAATTGTTTCATTATTCGTTATTTCCGAGTCTTTTCGTTGCATTCACTTACAACAACAATCATGGGTTCGCCTCTACTAGCAACCACCACTGCCGCTAACCACTATGGTAGGTTGCTACCATTCACATTATCTCCATTATTGTAATTATATCCACTGTCACCCCACCGCACCGTTGTCACCACCACCACCTACGCCATCTCCGCTACCACTGTCAGCCTCTACCACCACTACAATCAATCTCTACTACCAATCACCTTCACCATCATAACTAGTTAGCACCACAAACTACCACCAACATATCATCAACCACCACACATTTTTAGCCACCAGCACCAACACCGCCAATTACTGACATCAACCAACTCCACCATCACAACCATCACCACCACTATCAAACGCCAACATTGCGCCAATCATACGTCCACCATCATAACTATCACCACCACCATTACTAGCTACTAACACCAACCTTCACCACCACCACAAACCATTTCCATCATCACTAGCGAATATGAATATATTATTTTCTTAATTAAATTTTTAGTTTTTTAAATATTTAATTTCTTTTTTATTTGAATTATAGTATTTATTATGTTTATAAATAAATAAATTATGTATATTTAAATATTAAAAAACAAAAATTCTTAATCATTCCATATTCAAGAGACAACATTATAATTTTAACGAAAACGAAGAGTTTGAAATGATGTGTTGAAAGTAATAAATTAACCTGACCTCAACATAACCGTTTAAACTACTACATCTCCCGCGACCTCGGCACAATCACATCAAAAGCTGAGGGTATTATAGTCTTTTGTCACGTTCCGGTGAAAACTCAAAAACTACTCCCCCACTGCCCGTGCCAGCAGTGACGAGCCAATTTGAAGGCCCTTCAGCTTCTCCATTTCATTTGGGGATTTCAGTTTCATTATACCATTGTTTGCTCTAGGTAAACTCTCTTTAACTCGTACTGCTACTTTCGGCATAGTGTCAAAGATATTTTACACTTCCTCCGTCTTAATTTATGTGATTAATTTGATTGAATACGAAGTTTAAAAAATAAAAAAAGATTTTTGAATTTTCTGATCCAAAACAAATTAAAAATATTTGTGTCGTTAAACATAAAAAATAAAGTTTAAAGTTAAATTATTGTCAAATAAAAAAATATGTCTTTCTTTTTGGACTCACTTAAAAAGGAAAGTGTGTTACTCCCTCCATCCCAAAAACACTATCTTACTTTCCTTATTAGTTTGTCCCGAAATGATTGACATATTTATATTTAAAAATAATTTAACTTTATGAGATAATTTACGGTCACACAAATATCTAAGGTTTGGATTGGACCACACATTTTAAAAGTCTTCATTAAACTCCGTATCAAATCAAAGTAAGACAATCTTTTTAGAATGGAGGGAAATATATAAATTGGGAGAGAGGGAGTATTGTATACGTAAAGCCGGCATGACACGTGGCATGGTTTGAGAATGGAAGCCAAATGAAGTAACAGTGTGCTTCGGTGGTAAGTTCGGATGTTGTAGCAAGCCCGGGCGGTGGTCGGACCAGGTGACACCGAATGTCGACCGAACTTGATAGAATTAAGTGAAAGACCGAAGGAACTCAGCGTCTACCCCTTCCTAATATAGCGTCAGCCGTTACCATTTGCTCACTAAGTGACCATTTTTACCATTTAATGGCGTTTAATGAGGGAATGATTCTTGGGCATAAATGCCTTGTATTGTTAACTATATAAAGGGCCCAACCTTCATGTTGGAAGAGCAGTTTATTCTCATTTCACTTACTTGCAAGATTTCTCTATAATCTTAAGTTGTACAAGCTCTCTACATTGGCTCGGGCTCGAAGCAATTCTACTAAGGATTGAACCAAGTTCTTATCAAGATAACACCAACTCAAGCTACTTCTTTTACTTATCTTCTTTCGCTTAATTATTATTAATTGCATACTATATTTACTTACGAATCGATACACATATCGTTAAAACCACTTACAAATTTAACTGTACATTTTTTGGGGTAAACAGTTTGACGCCCACCGTAGATAATAGTGGTGATTTGGTTCAAACTTAAATTTCACTTATTTCTTTCGAGATTTTTGTGGTTACAGGTCAAAACTAAATACTAACAATATGGCTAGTGAAATCAACGCTGAGATTAACAACCACGAGGACAACAACGGTGACAATGGTGCTCACAACGTCAACGGCGTTCCACCCGGCGCACTACCCATTGACCCACAAAATGGTATTCCGCCCAATGGTGTTCCACCGAACGTTGATCTAATGAATAACAATAATTTCATGATTTCACCCTAACCGTCCAGAAGATCACGTCGGAAGACACCGGACGATGATGAGGATGGTGAAATAAATTTGGCTCGAATCATTTATATGCTAAAGGAGAAACATGAGTCTATAACTCAGTTGCAAAAGAAAAGTAGCGGAGCAAGCGCACCGGATGAAGCTCGTCCCGTTCGCATAATGAATCGGGTCGGAAAGAGGATCGAGTCAACTAGAATGCCAACGGTTCGGGGACTAATTAGTCTTCGGAGGTTTTGAAAATACTTGAAGCTTTAACTAAATGAATTGACACCAATGAAAAGAAAGTTGAAACCTATAATTCACGGGTGAACCAGATTCCTGGGGCACCTCCTATCTTGAAAGGACCAGATTCGAAGAGATACATCCAGTTATTGTTCCCACCTAGTGCAGCACCGAAGTTGGTACCAAAGAGGTTTAAAATGCATGATCTCCCGAATTATGATTGGACAACGGTCCCACATGAGCATGTGACGTTATATACTTATGCAATAAAGGGCAATGACATGCATCCGAATGAGATTGAATCAGTGTTGTTGAAGAAATTCGGCGAAACACTTTCCAAGAGAGCAATGACTTGGTATTCTATGTTGTCTGAGCATTTTATTAATTCATTTGAAATGCTTGCAGATGCTTTTATAAAAGCTCATGCCGGAGCTCGAAGGTTCAAGCAAGGAAAGCAAATATTTTCAAAATTGCTCAAAAAAATTAAAAGAGTTGATGCGGGAGTTCGTGAGGTACACTTCAAATTAAAGGAGAACCTGTTGGAATTTTCAGCCGTAACATGGGCATATGTACATAACAGGTACGAGTCCAAGATCAGAGTGGAGGATGATCACCTTGAACTTCCACTTGGGTTAGCAGGACAAAAGAAAAACTTTGATAAGTCAAAGAGGGTAGTCGAGTCAGAGTCAAAGTCTTCAAAGAATAGGTACTAACCCTACGGACAATCGGAGAGGTCGAATTTCAGATCGGATCGGGATCACAACAGTCGTAATTTTCCATAAGATAGATGAGATAGGCGTAATGATTAAGGGTCTATCGTTAGGGGTTTGCAATTCAAAAATGATATCGGTGGATCTTTTTCTAACATTGTGGAAAACCCGAAGCTATCCGAATACAATTTTAACGTTGATGCATCTGGGCTCATTTCGGCTATTGGTCATATAAAGGAAACAAGGTGGCCAAGACCGCTTCGGGCAAACTCAGCTCAAAGAGATCCAAACTTGATTTGTGATTACCATGGAACTTATGGTCATCAAACAGAGGATTGTCGCCAGTTAAGGAACGAAGTGGCCGGTTGCTGAAAAATGGCCACCTACGCGAGTTCTTAAGCGATCGTGCAAAGGAAAACTATAGAAATAGAAAGCGAACAAGCAAATAGAACCGGTTGAGCTCCAACATATCATAAATATGATTATCGGAGGAATGGACGTTCCGAAGGGAGCTGTCGTGATTGTAAAAAAGATGAAAGTCTCAATCACTCGGGAGAAAAAATCTAGAGAATACGTGCCGGAGGGAACGATCTCTTTCAATGATGAAGATGCGGATGGCATCATTCAGCCTCATAATGATGCATTGGTAATTTCTATCTTCATTAATAAATTTCATATTAAGCGTATTTTGATTGATTCAGGTAGCTCGATCAATATAATACGGTGGAAAGTGGTAGAGCAGTTAGGGCAGTCAGACTAAATTGTGTTGGCAACTCCGGTTCTCGATGGATTCAACATGGCAAGCGACACTACGAGGGGGAAAATCATTCTTCCCGTCAACGCAGTCGGGACAATTCAGCAAACGAAGTTTTATGTTATTGAAGGTGAGATGAGGTACAACACGTTGTTCGACAGGCCTTGATACATGACATGAGGGTCGTTTCGTCGATGTTGCACATGATGTTAAAATTCCCAACTCGGAAGGAATAAAGACAATTAATGGGGAGCAACTGGCAGAAAAGGAAATGTTCGCGATAGAGAAAGCTTTGCAAGCACCAAAAGAAGTGAATGGTTTGAATAAAGGCAAAGAAGTAAATAGCAATCACAGGGTTCGGACTCTTCGAGTCCGAAAAAAGAAGAGGATGACAACATAAACTTCAAGAACGAAGAGGATTACTTCCGTGTCCCGAGGTCATTCGTGCTGTCGGATGACTCAAATGCCACGAAGTCAACCGTAGAGGAACTGGAGCAAGTCATCTTGTTCGTGCATCTACCGGATAGGAAGGTATACCTGGGCACCGGTTATCCCCGGAGCTCAGGCTTAAATTAATTGAATTTCTTAAGGCTAACTCCGATTGTTTTGCCTGGTCCTATTTAGACATGACATGTATTCTACCGGCGATCACAACTCACAAATTGAGTTTGGACTCGAACTTTCCTCCGGTAAAGCGAAAGAGGAGGCCAAAAGCCAAATTCAAGCATAAGTTCGTCAAGGAAGAGTTAATAAAGCTTTTGAATATAGGTTCCATCCGGGAGGTAAAATACCTGGATTGGCTAGCTAACGTAGTGGTCGTACCTAAAAAAGGAAATAAGTTGAGAATGTGCATAGACTTAAAAGATTTGAATAAGGCATGCCCAAATGATTATTTTTCTTTGACGCACATCGATCGAATGATTGATGCTACGACAGGGCATGAGATACTAAGTTTTCATGACGCTTACTCCGGGTACAACCAGATTCAGATGAACCCGGAGGACTGCATGTAAAAAGAATGGTCCCTCAAATCAGTCTCTGATCCCTTCAAAAGTTCTCTTCTTATAACCAAAAAATACAAGAAAGGGTGGGTCCAACTTGCAAGGGAGCTTGATGCATATTGAATATTGCGTAAACCAAGTCCCACAACTCTGGGAAAATCACAATGTAATCATAGGTGGTTCACATTCTTACACCGGTGACACCATCTAACAAAAATTAATCTTCTCCTCCTTAAGGAGATACCATGTAAACAATGTCACATCCTTTGTGATCCCAATATGACTTCATTGAAAAACATCTAGAGGATGACGCACTCTTACGATATTCTTTGCTCCTCAAATTGAGAATTGATAACTTGAGGATATCAATGCTCCAAACATTTTAGCTTACAAACCCCATATGGTGATGAACTCCTCAAAAAGTTGTTAGTAGAGAAAGGGCATTAGGTAGGTTTATGAGAGCCATGCCCTTATGAAGAAAATAGTGATACGATCCTAAGAAGCCCATATGTGATTATGAGGGCTACGATTCGTGATGGAGTTTCAAGTGTGTATCTTCATACTACACACCCCTTGATGGTAGGGCCTTTGGAGGCCATTGAAGAGCAATTCACAAAGGTGTACATTGTGTGGATGATTGCTTGGAAGGAATATGAGGATGAAGGCACAAGAGTGGAGGCCACAAAAGGTGGCTAGAGGCGTGTGAGGCTTGAAGACCCATGTTTGGGTTATTTGTGCAAAGGATACTTTTGGGTCTTTGTTGTAATAGGAAAAACTATAAATAGGACCCTTAGTTTATTTTCATAGCTTGAGTTTTGAGATTGATGAAAAAACTCTTTTGAGTGTAGTTTCTCCTTGTATGGAGTGTAGGTTAAGCTAGGATTAGCTAGTGTTAGGATTAGTGGGTGGATTCCCTTATCTCTTAACCTTGAACCTCTCTTGGATAATCTTAGATTAGATTTCCATGTATGAGTTTTAGTTTCTTTTCTCACTTGAATTAACTCATGTTTTTTATTGTTGATTGATAGGTGTTGGTAACCAATCAATATTGATTAATCACAACAATTAGTTGTCTTAATCCTTTTTTTCATCTATTCTCATCCACTATTTCTTCATTCTCATCTATTAATTTCTTCTTATCTTAAATTCCGCGTATTTGTTGTTTGATTCCGCATATCCCAAGTCGGATCGTATCAAATAGTGTATCAACAAATGTCTACTAGTGTGGCCTGCCTTGTTCCTCAATTAATTGTTGTTTTCGATATTCTAAAGAACTTTTTTATGTGTTTATAGAAAATCACCTATCAGCTACCCATTATGTGTTACTGACGCCTTAAGGCTAAAGCTTAATCTAGTTTCTCAAATGCTTTAAAATTTGTTCTATGAAGCTTAATCTAGTTTCCTTCTCTTTAAGCTTTTCTACTCAGCAAATATTGCTTTATCTTTAAAAAAGTACCTGGAATCAAAACCAAAATTAAAAGGGAAAGCAAGGTATTTATCTTTGTTTCTCTAGAAGACAACTATTATTTCTATAGCTTGCTGATCAGAATTCTTAGCTCAAACGTCAAGTTTTTTTTGTATAATCTGATGTCCGAAAAGTCTTAGATTGCATGGACATCGGATATTTATTGGTGCTTGATTCATAAGGGTACTCTACTTAGGTGAGTACCTTTGATTCTTTTCTCAAAGCTATGTCAAAATTTGATCACGGAAACTCCTTGTAGGTGCTTATGATGATGAGGAGGCTGCAGCAAGGGCATATGGCACTGGGCCTTCTTTCATCAAGAAGATTAACCTTTACCATCTGAAATCTGCAATTGAGGTGCTGCTGGCATACAATACAATTCCCTTTATATGTGAGAGTCTTGGAAAGGATAGGTACACAGTTGTTTTTTCTCAAGGTTTTTACTTTGTACCATTGAAGGGTTTACAGGACCTATACAGAGTGCTCGAAAATCAAGTCCGGGTTGAATTGGACTCTGCAAAATAGGAAGTTGTAAATTGTTACTGGAATAAAAAAAAAATTCAATTTTGGAGGAGGAGATATACTATGATAGTTTGCTAGAATTTTGGTCCTATAGTTCTTCATCGTAATAGTTAATATTGACCAAAAACAGAATGTACCATATCCAGTTCATGTTATTGACATTCTTGGTTCCATCTTGACTATTTTTGTTCTTCTGCCTTGAACTATCCCTTGTAACTTTTTTTTAATAGTGTAATAAATTGATGTTTATATCCTCTAATAACTCTCGTATTAAAACAATGCAGAAATAAATCTGTAAACGTAAACGTGTAAATATAGGAAACAATATATTCCCTACTCATAATTAGAATATTTCCATATATTGTGTAAATATAATTATGGTCGAATATTAAATATATACAAAGGAGATTAATATCATCTCACATGAATATATTGTTTAAATATATTTACACGTTTACAAAATCCTTTGGGTATGATATTGCTTTGGCAAAAAATGAGACTTGTCATTGAAGGGAAAAACTTCATTAAGAGAGTTACAAGAGAAGGGAATAATTCCTTATGACTCAATGCTAACAAGTACAAGGAAGTGTGATAATTCCTGCAATTGAAGTGTGCCAAATCATCTAATTTCCCTACAAGAAAAGTAACAATAATTTGTGTCCAACGTTGAAAATCCTAAATGACAGAGAAAAAAATTGAAACGTGTCACATAGACTTGAAATAATGAAACGCATGTTAGATAGTATATTGAAAAGTCTAAAAAAAAAACCATTCGATTATTAAAAGAGTGGTTTGCGAGCTATTACATCATTACGGGGTTTACGCACCCGATAGAGTAGCGGTGCCGTAACAAAAAAAAAAGTTATTGAAAAGTCGAAAAAAAATCATTCGATTGTTAAAAGAGGTTTGCCATCATGTAAGATTGACATTTTCACTTGTTAATCAAATATTATATTTTTTTAAAACAATTTATTATTAAATGGGTTAGGGGAAGGGGAAATAGGAGGAAATTACAACGTGAGTATTCGAACTCTCACCAATAAGATGAAATTTCATATAATCAATCATGAGCTACTTGATCCCTACTAATCAAATACTACATCAATTGCAATAAGACCATTTTTTTCTCTCATGTTATTAATAATCAGATTTTCTCAAAATAAAAGCGAGTAGCTATTTGGACAATTTTTTTTTATTTTTTATTATTTAAGGGGTAGGAGTAGGGGAAGAGGAAATGGGGAGGGATTATAAAGTGAGAATTTTAACTATCACCAACAAGTTGGAAATTCAGGTAACCTACTAGATTCCTACATTGGACAATATTTAATTGAATTTAAAAGAAAAAAAGTATTTAAAGTTAATAACATCAAATGACTCATTTGAGCAGCAATATTCTTTATATATATATTTCATTAGAATTTTAAATTTGTTAACCTAAATACTTGTAAATGCTGAATTGTTACTTGTTATCAGACGAGGCCTTACACATTTCAATCATATTCATGATTAGTAGTGTAAGTAGTATCACTATCACCAAATAACAAAAAAGAAAAATTAGAAGTGTGAGTTAAAAAGAGTGAGAATTTAGAGTGGATATAACAGAAAAATGGACAAAGGAAAACAGTAAACCTCACAACTCAAGTCGTAAATGTTGTTTCAAATTCCCAAGAACATCTCTTCAATCTACAGGACCATCTCAATTTCCCCAAAACTCAATTCCCATTTCATCCAACACTCACTCTTTCACTCATTTCACTACACAGAAGAAGTATTAGCATCAAAACTAGCTCCCATTTTGCAATCTTTCACTACTTGTTCTGTACTTCGAACTGGGCAGCAAGTTCATGCCCAAGTAACTATAAATGGAATCGATAACTTGGGTATTCTGGGTACAAGAATCTTGGGAATGTATGTTTTATGTAACAGGTTTATCGATGCCAAGAAATTATTTTTTCAGTTACAGTTGTGTTATGCTTCACCTTGGAATTGGATGATTAGAGGGTATACAATAATGGGTCGTTTTGATCTTGCAATTTTTTTGTTCTTTAAAATGTTAGTTTTTGGTACTTGTCCTGATAAATACACTTTTCCTTATGTTATTAAGGCTTGTCGTGGTGTTAATAATGTGAGTTTAGGTAAATGGCTACATGGTTTGGTACAAAGTTTAGGTTTTGAGGATGATGTGTTTGTGGGTAGTGGTTTTATTAAGTTCTATGCTGAGAATGGTTGTTTGGATGATGCTCGGAGTTTGTTCGATAAAATGTCTCAGAGAGATAGTGTCTTGTGGAATGTGATGCTTAATGGTTACGCTAAAGATGAACAATCAGTGAATGATGTGGTTGGGTTATTTAGGGAAATGAGGAGAAGTGAAACTAAGCCTAATTCAGTAACATATGCTTGTGTTCTTTCTGTTTGTGCTTCGGAAACAATGGTTAAATTTGGCTGTCAGCTTCACGGGCTTGTTGTGAGATGTGGGCTGGAAATGGATTCTCCAGTGGCCAATACATTGATCACGATGTACGCAAAATTCTGCTCCTTGTTTGATGCACGCAAGATATTTGATTTGGTGACAAAAACAGATCGCGTTACTTGGAATGGGATGATTGGAGGGTACGTACAGAACGGGTATATGGATGAGGCGCTGGATTTATTTCACAAAATGGTAGCTACCAGTGTCAAACCAGACACCATCACCTTTGCTAGTTTGCTCCCCTTAGTTTCTGTATCAGAAGATATATACCAAGGGAAGGCAATGCATGGCTATATTGTGAGACATGATGTATCTATGGATGTATTCTTAAAGAATGCAATTATTGATATGTACTTCAAATGTGGGAATGTTGTGGCAGCACGCAACATATTTAACTGCAGTTCTGCAGTGGATGTTGTTATTTGCACTGCTATGATTTCAGGACTTGTTCTTAATGCCTTGAGTTCTGATGCCCTAGATGTTTTCCGATGGTTACTTGATAAGAAGATGAGGCCCAATCCTGTTACTCTAGCAAGTATCTTACCAGCTTGTGCTAGTTTGGCTGCTTTGAAATTAGGTAAGGAACTGCATGGTATCATTGTTAAGTGCTGTTTCCAAGGAATACTTTACGTGGGAAGTGCAGTGATCGACATGTATGCTAAGAGTGGAAGATTAGATCTTGCCCAACAAGTGTTTAGAAGGATGTCCGAAAGAGATGTTGTTTGTTGGAATTCGATGATCACGAGCTGTTGCCAGAACGCTGAACCGGAATTGGCCATTGACTTTTTCCAACAGATGGGTGCAGATGGAGCCAAATATGATTGTGTCAGCATATTCAGTGCTCTTTCTGCATGTGCGAATTTGCCAGCTCTCCATTATGGGAAAGAGATCCACGGCTTCGTTATGAAAAGTGCATTAAGCTCTAATCTTTTTATCGAAAGTGCGTTAATAGATATGTATGCTAAATGTGGGAACTTGGAGGTAGCTTGGTGTGTGTTTGACTTGATGGCGCACAAGAATGAAGTATCGTGGAATAGTATTATTGCAGCTTATGGAAATCATGGCCGACTTAAGGACTGTCTGGATTTGTTTCATGGAATGAGAAAAGATGGATTCCAGCCTGACCATGTCACTTTTCTTGCGATCATATCTGCTTGTGGACATTCTGGTCGAGTTGAAGAAGGAAAACACTACTTCAATTGCATGACTAAGGAATATGGGATTACACCCCGAACGGAGCATTATGCATGCATGGTTGACTTGTTTGGGAGAGCTGGTCTTGTGGAAGAAGCATTTGGTGTGATTAAGAGCATGCCGTTTGCTCCAGATGCAGGCATTTGGGGGACATTACTTGGGGCTTGTCGTTTACATGGCAATACTGAGCTTGCTGAAATGGCTTCTGAGCATCTTTTGAGCTTGGACCCGCAAAATTCCGGCTACTATCTGTTACAATCAAATCTACATGCTAATGCTGGTAAATGGGATATGGTTTCTAAAATTCGTCATATGATGAAGGAAAGAGGAGTGCAGAAAGTACCTGGTTACAGCTGGACTGAAGTTAACAATAGCACTCATATTTTTGTTGCTGCAGACACGAGTCACCCGCAGTCTGCTCAGATATATCTTTTATTAGATAATCTTCTAATGGAGCTGCAAAGTGAGGATTATGTTCTTCTAATGAATCTTCAAATACAATGTCGTTATCCCCAGAACTCTGTTGGTTCTGAATTAAGTAACTATTAGCCACCGTGAATAGAGTTGCTTGGGCTCTGTATCCACACTTAAGGTAGCATAGGCATTTCATCTTTGTGTTGCAGCATTGATTAATTTATATTTGATCTGACTTGAAAAGGGAATAATGATCTAAACTGGGGAAATTCTTACTTCTGATGACATGTACCATTTGTGTGGGCCCAAGCGATCATCCAAATGTGTTGGTCTTCCTTCGACTTCGTCTTCACTCCAAGCAATCATCCAAATGCCATATGCTCCAAAGCCTCTCTATGCATCAACATGGCTTGCAAAGCTTTAAGTTCCTTGGCTTGTTCTTGGATGCATGATTTGGAGTGATTTGTGCTTCCCGATATCGTATCACATACAAAACAAAACATATAGCCCAACAAAACAATTTGCTCTTTGGGAAAGGCTTTGAGTTTGAACTGGTTGAGGTGCTGAGGGCAAAGGTTATGACTAAATTACAAATTTAGCTTTGAGAGTGAGCTTGAGGATACATGATTTAGGATCCTAGCACGGTTTTGCTAAAATGTGGAAGTGTACAAATCACTAATGAGACTTTACCTAATTCAGGACTTTGAATGCTATGAGCATCTTGAAACTACCTTAAACAACTTGTCAATTTCTTGGTGAGATCCACTCTCTTGATGATTACTGGTCATTGGTGAGTTTATTAATTTTTGGATTAATCATGTAGTAACTAGAACGTTGACCATATGTCTTTCTTTCAAATAAAATTCTGTTAGGTTGATACTGAAATTAGTAGTTTCTTTTTTTTTTCTTTTGTGATAACAACAGTGAGGCTAGCTTGCCTCCTCTCTCCCGACTAGTTGATCAGGCAGCCTGCTACAATCCACAAACACAGGTGCCGGATAAATCTGCTGCCAAGATTGGAGCAGAATGACATTGAGCGTTCTTGCTGAAATTTGAACCAAAATCTTCAAGGAGAAAGGGTGTATGCAATAGTGCACAAGTATAAACAGGAAATGGACCTTAAGTATACCATTCATGTCTTTAGAAAAATATACATCAGAAGAAGTATGCTATGGGTTTTCTACTGTTTGTTAGCACTTCAATCAAATAGATTAAGAAAATGATTTACTATGCTTTATTCACAGTAATACTCCAACCTCTTGAGTCTTAAATAGTTGCTCAATAGTAATTTGCTCCCACTACAAGACATTAGAGGAATACACAATCAACTGAACAAATGCAAGTGTTTGGTTCACGTGATATTATAATCTGTATAACTATTTCTGTCTGCTTTCTAAGAGACAAACAAACCCGAGCACGAAAAGATTTAATTAAATATTCTGAACTTAATGGTCGATTGACAACATTTGGTGATACTAAAATTCAAAGATTGTTGATAATCCTTAAAACAAATCATAAGTCTATGAAAGGATATTGCCCGGTACTTGTTCTAGTGTGAGATAATAGGTATTAGGTAAAATTATTTGAGGTGTGCGTAAATTAATCCAAACACCATCATCTTTGGATTATCACCACAATTAACCTCTTATCTTTATCGATGATAAGGTAGAGAACAAAACCAACCAAACAAACAATTATGTCATAGACTTGATACAAATGATAAATAGTTCACCATCTAGTAGAATTGTTATCTCGTCTCCAAATACACATTCATATTCTTATTGACTTTTCCTTTCCCATCATCTATTTCAACCTCCAAAAAAGCTCATGAGTATTTGAAGCACTTATTCTAATCGAAAAATAACGAGACCACAAGCAAAATAAACTAGTGGCGCAAAGCATAGCACTACCCATGCAATGATGGAAGTTAGAGACAAAAACAAGAAAAACTGGATCCATTACACAAAGGAAAGGCTTGTTTACCACAATTTGAAAACTCAAAATGTGAATCTTAGTCCAATTATTGTCCTCCTTTTTTCTCCACCACATTTATTCAATGAAGAATGTTATTTAATGCAATCCAATCCAGAAGCTAATAAAACTTTCTTCTAGCAGCAATTATTAACAGGAGGAAAGTGGTATGTATATATATAAAAGACAAACTTAAAGTGGTAAGATTCTTTTTTCCGTTCTGGAATTTACATGTCCCATCGTTAGCTATTCAGTGAAACCTTGTGATTGAGGTAACAAATAAAAAAACCGAGCCCTCCTTCTCGGGTTTCGAGCCGACGATTCCTCCTTCTCCCAATTTTTTTCTTCCAAATCCCTCAATCACATATTGTTCTATCAGTATGTCTACATCAAAGAACACGTTTCATCCTGCCCTTGCAGTTTCTAACATCAAGAATAACATCTCTCTTGTTCTTGAAATAGAAAACGTCCAATATGCGACGTGGGCCGAACTGTTCAAAATTCACGCACGCTCGCATCAAGTCACCCATCACATAATCCCCGCGGCTCCTGAGGATACGGAGGTGCCAAAACGCGAGGATGATCCTAAGTTGTGGACGACTCTTGATGCCACTGTCCTCCAGTGGATATATTCCACAATTTCTATCAACTTTTTGCAAACAGTTATTGAGCCTGACGCTAAGGCAAAGGCGACTTGGGATAGACTGTGTGATATATTCCAAGATAATCAAAATTCTAGAGCCGTTACCCTTGAGCAGGATTTCTCCCACGTCAATAAGGAAGATTTCCCTAATGTTTCGGCTTATTGCAAAAGATTAAACGAATTGGCGGACCAACTTCGCAACGTTGGCGCGCCAGTTTCGAATGATCGTTTGGTCCTCCAAATGGTTTTCGGCCTCTCCGAGGCCTATAATGGTGTTGGAACGCTTCTTCGGCAAAGCAATCCGCTTCCGCAATTTTATCAAGCCTGTTCTATGATTACACTCGAAGAAGCAGGCTTGACAAAAAGGGCGGCTACCGGTGCTAGTCCCGTAGTCATGATGACCGAGTCCACGGTTTATCCTACCGGTTCCACCAACTCGGGCCAAAACCGCAACAACGGTGGCGGCAAAAAGGGTGGAAATAAGAAAAATAATGGCAAGAACCGCGGTGGCATCAACGGCGGCAGCAACAGCGGCAGCTGACAGAATGGTGGTGGTCCACGCAGTGGTCAGCAGCAGCAGCAACAGTTTTGGGCCCCACAGCCACAGTTTGGGCCCAGCCAATTTTTGCCCAACCGGCGCGGTGGGCCGCCCGATGTGATCCGGGCCCGCCCCCCCTGGCCCACCCATAGTCAGCAATCTGGGTCGAGACCGCAAGCAGGAGGCCTCGGCCCCCGCAAGCCCATCACGCAGCGGCACCCACGTCTACCGACATCGAAGCTGCAATGCACACACTTGGTTTAAATCCTCCAGACCCAAATTGGTATATGGACACCGGTGCCACTACTCACATGACATCCGATTCAGGTACGCTCTCATCTTATTCCAATTTGAGCAACGCTCACGGTATAATTATTGGTAATGGTAATTCTATTCCAATTCGTGGTTATGGTCATAAAACGGTATCTCCCCTTCATCCACCTCTTATCTTGAAAAACACCCTACATGCCCCCAAATTGATTAAAAATTTAGTCTCTGTCCGTAAATTCACTACTGGCAATTTCGTTTCTATTGAATTTGATCCATTTGGTTTCTCTGTGAAGGATTTCAAGACGGGGAGTCCTCTCATGAGGTGTGATAGTAGGGAAAATCTTTATCCTATCACATCCAGTTCCGGTCCATCGAGTCAAGCCCTGTCATCCGCGTTTGCAGCCATCTCTCCTTCTTTGTGGCATACTCGTATTGGTCATCCGGGATCATCTATTTTGTCGTCTTTAGATAAAAATAGTTTTATTTCATGTAAGGGTACGAGTAGTACTCCAAATTGTCAGTCTTGTTCTTTAGAAAAAATTGTTAAGTTGTCATTTGAGACTCCAATTCTCATACTTTAATGTCATTTGATATTATTCATAGCGACGTATGGACGTCTCATGTTCTTAGTTCTATGGGTCATCGGTATTATGTTCTTTTTTTGAATGATTATTCTAAGTTTTTATGGACGTTTCCGATAGCGAAAAAATCTCTTTTTCCGTCTTCTTAAAATTTAGAGCATTCATTAGAACCCAATTCGATCGAGAAATCAAAAATATTCAATGTGATAATGGCAAAGAATATGACAATGGGGTGTTTCGGGAATTCTGTGCTAATAATGAGATCATTTTTTGTTTTTCTTGTCCTCATACGTCTTCACAAAATGGGAAAGCCGAACGCAAAATTCGTTCCATAAATAACATTGTTCGAACTTTATTAATTCATGCTTCCGTACCCCCGTCTTTTTGGCATCATGCTCTCCAAATGGCTACCTATCTCCTTAACATAATTCCTTCCAAAGGTTTGACATATTCTTCCCCCTTCAAATTTTATATAATAAAATTGCGTCATATTCACATCTTCGTGTTTTTGGGTGTTTATGTTATCTGTTATTCCCGTCCACCACAATTAACAAACTTCATGCCCGATCTACTCCGTGTGTGTTTTTGGATTTTCCATCTAATCATCGTGGCTACAAATGCTTTGATTTATCCTCTAATAAAATCATCATTAATCGCCATGTCATTTTTTATAAATCCCAATTTCCATGTTCTAAAGGTAATACTCTCGTGCCTAGTTCGTATAATTTTTTGGATGATAATATATCCCCGTATGTTATTCAGCATTTTTCGGACGTATACCGCACCCAAAATTCTCCAACGGATCCACTGCCCGCTGGACCCACTAGACCGTCACCCCCTGTATATCCCAGTACCTCCACTGGACCAGTTCCAGCGATTGGGGCAGTCCAGCCCAATTCTGGAACGGGTCCAATTACTGCTCCAGTATATCGAGTTGGGCCAGCAGGCTCACTGTCTCCTGGCCAGTCCGTTCCGAACCCAGCAAATTCCCAAAATCCGTCCAATTCTCCCTCGAGTCATAGATCGGTCACTCGTAGTCAACAGAATGTTTTTAAACTAAAAAGACATTTTAATTTATATTCTAATGTCCCTAAATCCCCCTTACCTCGTAATCATGTGTCTGCCTTAAATGACCCGAATTAGAAAATTGCTATGACCGGTGAATATAATGCTCTTATTGATAATAAGACGTGGGAGTTGGTGCCCCGTCCATGTATTATTAATATTATCAGGTCTATGCGGATTTTTGCTCATAAGGAGAATTCAGATGGTTCATTTGCTCGACATAAGGCGCGACTTGTGGGTGATGGTAAGACTCAGCAGGTTGGTGTAGATTGTGGTGAGATATTTAGTCTGGTGGTCAAGCCGGCTACCATTCGCACGGTGCTAAGCTTGGCTCTTTCGAATGCATGGCTTATTCATCAGTTAGATGTAAATAATGCTTTCCTACATAGGGATCTCAAGGAAATAGTCTATATGCATCAGCCTTTGGAATTCAGGGATCCCAAACATCTTCATCATGTCTGTTTATTAAAGAAGTCATTATATGGGCTTAAGCAGTCTCCCCGGGCTTGGTATACAAGGTTTGCTGACTATGTTTCGACTATTGGGTTCACTCACAGCAGGTTGGATAATTTCTTATTCATCTACCGTCGTGGTTTGTCCTTGGCCTACATTCTGTTATATGTGGACGATATTATCTTGACTGCCTCTTCCAATGCCTTACGCCAGTCTATCATGACCATGCTCAGCTTTGAGTTTGCTATGAAAGACTTGGGGCCCTTGAGTTACTTTTTGGGGATTGTTGTCACTCGTCATTCCGATGGGTTGTTCTTGTCTCAACGGAAGTATGTCCGCGGCCGGCGTACCCTACGAGGATCTGACCCGCTATCGCAATCTGGCAGGGGCCCTTCAGTATCTTACCTTTACAAGACATGTTATTACATATGTTGTCCAACAAGTGTGTTTGTTCATGCATGATCTCAGAATTGAGCACATGAATGCACTCAAACGCATCATTCGGTATATTTAAGGTACACTTGACTATGGTTTGCATTTATATCCATCTTCGACGTCCACACTTGTCTCGTATACGGATGCTGATTGGGGTGGTTGTCCCGACACCAGACGGTCTACGTCGGGTTATTGTATGTTTCTTGGCAACAACTTGGTCTCTTGGTCGGCAAAGCGTCAGTCGACTCTATCCCGCTCAAGTGCCGAGGCTGAATATCGAGGGGTAGCTAATGTGGTCTCGGAATCATGTTGGTTACGTAATTTGCTTTTGGAGCTTCATTGTCCCATTCAGAAGGCAACCTTGGTTTATTGTGATAATATTAGTGTCATATACCTTTCTGGTAATCCGGTTCAGCACCAACGCACTAAGCTTATCGAGATGGACATTCACTTTGTCCGCAAAAAGGTTGTTCGTGGTCAAGTTCACGTCTGCCATGTCCCGTCAAGATATCAAACTGTCGACATCTTTACAAAGGGTCTTCCCTCGGTCCTTTTTGAAGATTTTAGGGACAGTCTCAGCGTTCAAAGACCGCCTGCTATGACTGCGGGGGGGGGGGGGTGTTAAATATACAATATACACAATATACATATGTATATTGTGTATAGTGCTCTCGGTTTAGACTTCTCGATTTTCTCAACATTACCGTATATAAAGTATATAATTTAGGTAATATTTAGTATCCTAGTTTAGGTAATGTTGTAATGTAATTAGTATTGTACAAAACATTATTTTAGAAGATTTTCATTATTAAGGAGTTCTTGCTACTAATTCTTCATTCCAAGCTTTTACCCCCCAAATACTAGCACATTAAAGAAACATAACAAGGGAAAAAGATGGATTACCTTTCATAGAGAAAACTTATGCCAAGAATGTTGAAACACTTATTAGGGTATCCCCCAGCTTGAGAAATGCAGATTTGGAAAAGTGTGATATCTTTAATCATTTATATACACAATACTGCCAGCGTTTTCGCCTGGGGTGGATGCGTTGTGGCGAAGGAAGGGTCCGCTGAGGTGGAGGCACTAGACACCTCGCCTCTGCGTCGGGCAAAAAAAGGCTCGCTGGAGCGCGGACACCATTGGGGCGAACACGAGTTCGATGGAGCGTGGACATCGCTGGCAAACACGAGTCGCTTGGGGCGGAATTGACTATTTCTAACAACTCCTCATTTTAAATAGTTTTTTGTCATCCGCAGAAGTTACTCGACTCATGATTTATACTATAGTGTCATTAGTGAATGCCTAGAGAAAAATTATATCAGAAAATTAGTCAGAAATCATAACGATCAAACATGTCGTTACAAAAATTCATTAAAATCCAAAAGCTCAAATGTATAGACTTTAATAAATATGTCTAACCAAAAATGATGAGAGGAGATTTATATGTACATATTTAATCGCTTCACCTAATAATTCAACACATGAATCATTACTTCTTTTCCATCAAAGGATCTATCAAATTTTATTTAACAAGAATAATATTAAATCATAATAAGTTATTCACTCTTCCATGCTCAAAGAATCAACAAAGAACCTATTCAACTTGAATATAAAATCAGATATATTTTATTTTTAGCTTATTCATTTTATTCCCTAACCATTACCAATCTCATACAGTGCTATAGAGATCTATACACTCTAAAATTAAAACTCAAATTTATTGAAAATTGAACGATCAATTTAAACTCATTATGGTGATTCCAGCACATAATTATTATACTACTAATATAAAATTACAACAACAAGAGCAGAAGAAAATCATGACAGAACACATACCTGGTACTCTTAATATTATGTCATACAAAAACAAGCATCAGTAAAAATGTTGTATCGTCCGTAGTTGGTATTCTCCATAAGAACAAAGTGAAAATATCCTTAAGATTGTTGAAAATCTTACGGAAATACCAATCATGAACACTATAAGAATTCTTTATAGCTTGAGGCGTGTCAATTAAGACATTGTCCTTAAGGATATTTCACCCGATATGAGTGTATCTCACATAATTCAACAAGCTCTTCTAGTATAAAATTAGAAGCCAGAATCTAACAAAGATTAAATAATAATATAAAACCCAGCAAGAGAAAATGAGAAAAAGAATAATGTTTAGCTCATGAGATCTCATCTCTCTTATTTTTAAGAAGTTGAAGTAGACTAGACTTTATATAGAATTTGTCATTGCTATGGAAGCTCCAACGGCCATATTAAAATTATGCCAATTAAAAGGTCAAAGATTAATACCAATAAAGAGGAGTAAATACTGTTAAGAGTCCCACATCAGATATGAAATTGGAACATAAACTTCTTATATGAACTTGGACAATCCCCACTCTACAGGCTAGCTTTTGGGGTTGAGTTAGGTCCAAGATCCATTTTTTACATGGTATCAGAGTCAGACCATTCCAACTCTTTGTTCACCGAGGTTGGACCCCCAAATTATATTATCCGCGCTCCAGTTAACAAGATCTGGTCGTGCGAGGAGTGTTAAAAGTCCCAACAAGTTAGCTTTTGAGGTTGAGTTAGACCCAATATCCATTTTTTACTAATACTAACGAAGAAAGGATATGTTACTAAACCACAAAGTAACGTCTGCAATGAGGGAGCAAATAATAATCCGTTGTAATGGCTGTAATGCTAGAATTAATATTAGAATAGTGGCTAATAAAAAATAAAAAATAATTATTTTATTAATATTAATTATATTAATTTATAAATCACAGAGATCGATCGATATGACTTATTTGTAACTCTATTAATTTGTGTGTAACCCAACTATTTTATGAATTTTTGCTACCTTCTATTAGTACAGAAATTGAATAATTTTATCCTCCCAAAATTATCAAGATAGGTGGGAACAGATTACTTTTTTTTTCTTTTCTGGTTCAGACTTAAATTCGAGTTTCTAAGGTGGAGTCCATCCCTGAAGGTTCATTGAAGGAATATGAATATAATTGGACCAATTTGCATCTAGCAAGAATATTTTTATTTTTTTTAATAGTTGAGAATATTTTTGGACTAAAACTCAAACATCTAATATTTTAATTTTATTTTCATTAATTCAGGATCATTTTTTACCCTTTTTGGAAAGGAAAAACAGTAAGAACTCTTTAGAAAAAGAGAAACAATAGTAATCCCATTATTTCATTTTTACTTGTCCACTTTACCATATTATTTACTCCAAAAAGGTACATTTTACAATAATAGTTTAAAGAATATATGGATTAATTTAAGCAAAGTATAAAATAGTGAAATTAGTAAAGTGATAATAATGAACGTAATGAAACAAAGCTAAATAAATAATTAATTAGAAATAGCCTGATTAGCTTGAGCTCAGACGAATCTCCTGATGAAGATTGGTCCGGAACGACTTCGGGCTTTACTAGAACAACAATAAATCGGAACAAATTAGCGAAGCAAAGCAATGGTTTTTTTTCTTTCAGAGTGAGAAAGGGAAAGCAAATGAATCGAAGTGGGGAGGCTGAAAGGTCCTTTGAGGCCCGTTAAATGGCTTGGCTCTAGGTCGCGAATGGAAGCACGGATTGATATACTAAGGAAAATGGCTGATCCAACTACATAACACATACAAACATAAATATAAAAAATAACGGATAGAGCGCCCCCACTAAACTGTTGCGTTATTTTTTTTTACAGATATTTCTGATAAAAACTTCAATCTTAAAGCATGAGAGCTTCTTAAGATGTGCATGAACAAGAACAATTGAAATAACTTTGTATATCGCTAAGCTGTGAGAGCATTACCACAAGCAAAAGATTGCTCAAAATAATATGAGTGTGTTATTCTTGTAATAAGGGTCTCTATTTCTACTAAAGCTATGGGCGGCATGATTCATAATCATGCCCTCTTAATTCCTAACATTAATGCTGGCAATAAAGAGCCATAACGAATATTAAAGACCGGGAGAGTCTCCGAGATCTTCCGTAACGGTTTTATAATGGTCATGTTTTGAATTGATTCTAACCGGTTGTAGGCTTATATCCGGACAAACACCTTCAAAGTTAAACGGGTGCTACCAGTATGTCTTTGACTTCAGACTTTTTTACGGTGATCCTCTTTTTTCGTACATGCCAAGGGAAAATATCCGGTGTTAACATGGTTGACTCACCACTGACTAATCATTTTTTCCACCGTGTCGTTTTCTGACTCACCCAACTATTGAGACCAATTTTTATGTATACACATATCAAAGATAAACTTACTTTTGTTATTTATTTTTAAATTAATTAGTTATTTTAAATAATTTTTCATGTTTATTAAAATTATATATTAACTAATAGTATGATATTATGAGAAAATATACGGTAGAACTTATTTAGAGGTGTTTAAAGTAAAAGTGAACAAAGGAGTACTAATTAGGAGTTTGCTTGCTAAAAGTTACTACTACACTAAACCTCTATAAATGAATATCCTTGGGACCTAAAAATTATTATCTTATACGTGGTTATTAATTTATCAATATATAAATATTTTATTAATTTATCGATAAATAATTTATAGAATAATTTTTATTTTGTACATTATATTTCTCAAATTAAACAATTAATTTTTTTCGGTAACTAAGAAAAGAAAATAAATAAATAATTAATTAATGATGATGCATTGTATCTAAGTTTATTAATCTTGTCAAAAAGAAGTTTATTAATCTTGGGTTAACGTGATTCAAAGTAGAATGCATGTACATTAGAATATGAAGTGTTAGAATATAAAGTGTTGTGAATTGTTTCAAGTACACAATATAGAGTTTATAAATAGACACATGTACTTTAATTTCATATACCAAAATATAAAAATTCATATATTATATCTTTTCTTTCATAGCTACTCATTTACAAGGTATAAAAAAGTCTACGCTAACTGATGAGATGAGAAAAATATTATGTGATTACAAAAATAAGCATCCCTCTTCAAGTCAAAAATATTTGCAACAGTGGTTCAACAAAAGTTTGATCTCTTTATTAGTCAATCAATAATATCAAATACTCTTAAAAGGTCAGCAGAATATTTGTCAAAAGAGATAACAAATAGCAATGTTAAAAGACACAAATCAGCAAAATATCTTGAATTAGAAAATGTATTGTATGAGTGGTTTCTCTAATATCAAGAGAAAGTGAACATGACTGGAGAAATGATTCAAATTAAAGCAAGAGGGTTTCTACATAAAATGTATGGTGATGCAAATTCAGAATTTAACTTTTCAAGTGGTCGACTAGAACGGTTCAATGCGAAACATGGGATTAAGTTTTATAGAAGGTTTGGTGAAATTGGTTCAGTTGTCGTGGACAATATTAAAGAAGTAAAAATTGTTTAGGAAGTACTTTATTTTATGAAATATATAATGTAATTTTCATATGTATTTATTAAGTTATTATTTTATATTTTCAGTGGACTCAAAGAATTTTTTAAAATTTATTATCTTATGCATTTATTGAGGTTATTATTTTATTACATTGACCCAAGTCGGGATCGGAGAAAATTATTATTTAATCGATGTTATTAATTTATAGAATATTCCTTTATCAAAATTTTACTTTACTATTTTAAACAGGAACGACGGCCGGAGAATTCAGGAAAACAGAGGATTTTCCACCGTTAGCTCAGCGTCACTGTCTGCTCAATCGGATCCGGCCTTTCATCTCCAGTAATCTTTCTCGCTTTATAACCCTCTCTGTGCCTCATCGTACCTCTGCTCCGTTATTAGCTAGCTGTACTAGTTGTGGTTTCAGTAAAGGTTAAGTTGTTATCCTTGTAAATTCATTTCCTTTGGGCAGCTTAAAACAAGGGTCTCGTTGTTCAGTTATAGAATAGGAAAAATCTGTTCAAAAGACTGAGTTTTTTTTCTTGTTGGGAATTTTGACCTAAAACTGTTAATTTCATTGATAAGGAGATTTTCGTGCAATTTCTTAATGGGTGTTGATTAATGAGGGATTTTAATGCATCCTTGGCCTAGTGATTACCATGTCCATTGTTTGCTAAGAGTCTTCTTAATCTTGTTAGAAATTTGTGTTAGTAATAGAGAATTTCTAGTATTACAAAACCTAAATTACTGAATATTGGAAAGAAGCGGGTTCTAAGTGGAGCAAAATGGAGAGAATTCCTATAGCCTACTCCAACTAATTTTGGATTGAAGCATAGTTCTTGATTATTGAACTAAACGAAAAAGAGTAAGAAGGTGTCCTTTTAACTATCTAATTTTACAGTGTCTGTTTGGGGATGAACTGTGACGCCAATGACAGAGGGCAAGCCTCTGAAGAAGGGGTGCACATTACACCTTAAACGAATCTCACATCGGAATGGAATGGGAGCAGAAAGTTAGAGACCTTATAAAAATGAGTTCATAATATACTGTTGAGGCGCCTTTTGGGTTAAATCCCAAGGGACGAATCCGTGCGGGTCTAGGCCCAAAGCGAACAATACCTTAACAGTTTGACCAGGGTCGTTACATGAACTTTTATTGCAAAATATACCATTTTGGTTTGCTTGGGATTAAGGCATAGTTGCAACCGTAAAATTTTTCAATATACCTTTTGATTTAACAATTTGTGCAGCAAAGGCCTGCAGATGCATGAAAAAAAAGGCCTGTAGATGTAATGGTAGCTGTTACTTGGAGATAAAAATTACTTTTAGTTACGATGGATGGGCTTGAGTTTTGAGGGTCTCACTTGAGGGTTTTATTCTCTTCGGTAGAAGAATGGTTCTGGTAATAAGATGTGGATGAAATGTCACTTAGGAATGATAAGAAAGATATAGTTGAAGTGGTTACACATTTCAGACTCTCTCTAATTATTTCTCCTTGCTACTCTTTCCATTAGACTAGTTCAAGCTTTACTAGTTTTGGCTATTCATGTAGTACATGATTACATAAGATGACATATTAATTTCTGTTTACCCATATTCAGAACCAAAGTAGCACCAAGTTCTTGTTTGCCAGCTCAACAACCATTAGCTATGGACCACTTTGGAGGAGGAAGCTGGACAATGATCCCCAACATCCAAACTCACAGTAATCCTTCCACACCCTCCAATCAAGATAATTTATTTCTTCAGCAACAACAACAGTTCAATCAACCACAACAGCTCTATCAGCAGCAACAACAACAGTTCAATCAACCGCAACAGCTCTATCAGCAGCAACAACAACAACAGCAGCAGCAGCAGCGCTATCAACAGCAGATGCAACAGCAACAAAAGCAGCAGATGCAGCAGCAACAACAACAACAACAACAACAACAACACCACCAATCACTTGCCTCTCATTTCCATCTTCTACAAGTATTGGGCGAAAACCATGATCTATAGCTTGCTATTCAGTTTTCTTTTTCCTGGTGAAACCTTTTGTTCTAACGTTGATTGTCATCTTACAGTTGGTGGAGAATTTAGCTGATACTATTGAAAATGGAAATCGAGATCAGCATTCAGATGCATTGGTTTGTTCCTTTCTTAATTGATGCATTTTATAATAGTTTGATCATTACATGTTAGTTTGCCATTTCTGCTAGTTTAATAGAGTGTATGTTTTGCTCACCAGGTAACTGAATTGAAAAACCAGTTCGAGAAGTGCCAGCAGCTGTTGACCTCAATATCAGGGTCGATTAGCTCAAGATCTATGGTATCTCACGTGTATCCTTTGATATCTGTTGAAACTTGTTCTGAACTCATTCCCGTCCTGTTCCTTCCCTTCCCTTCCTAACCCCCTTATAGAAAAGAAAAAAAGGACCCAACACATGTGAAAATATGAGTAAAGCGCAATAACGAAAAGCTGACCTTCCAAAAGTTCCTTTTTTTGGAAGAGTTGGATTGTTTTTTGCTGTGTTATTGCTTTTGATGGTGCTTTTTCCATTAGGGCATGTTTGTGCAACTTATAGTTGTGAAGAATTTTACTGAAAAGTGGCGTCCATTATGTTTGAAACGATGTTTACTTGAACAAAGTTACTCCAGAAATTCTAATTTAGTTGCATATTTTGATGCTGAAATGTGGATAAGATAATTGGATTCCTGTGTTCTTTGGACAGACAGTTGAGGGTCAAAAGCGCAAAAAGGCAGAGTGCGAACAACTGCTAAATCAGCGAAGGTGTGTATCCTGGGTTGAGATACTTCTATATATGTTTCTGAACGTTTTCTACTGAAGTTGTATAATTTGCAGTAGCTTCTTTATCTGATGGTCATGATTCATGCTTAATTCCAGGGATCTTGTTTCGAGGTACAAAGGCTCTGTTGAGGAGCTTATTAACTCTGAACTGTAGCTGCTACTCGCATTCTAACCATGGTAAGGTTATGTGCTGCAAGTAGTTTCTGCCAAAAGAAGTTGAGTTGAATCACCTGTCATTTTGTTTTAATTCAATGCGAGTGAAACAACTAAGCAGTGTACTGAATAAAGTCAATTTGCAGTTTGGTCTAGTACATAAGAATTAACTTCTCATACTGGCACGATTACCTTAGTAAGTCTGAGTTGGACATGTTTGCTTCGTTTGTCTGTTTCTCAATTTCTTCCTAACTTGAGGGAAGGACAGGGCACATTCTAGTTCTAGGAGAAGCCTAGTAATCATTTGTGTATGTTTAATTTCCCTCCGCCATAGGAAGAAACCAAATGTATCTGTTACTGGACTATGGTAAAACTGTATTTTCGTGTAAGCAGTGAATAGCAGATGCAATTAATCATGAGAAATCTTTATTGACGTTACTGTTGTAATCACTATAGCTCAAAAATGACTGCTCTGACTGTACTGAGAACATAAAACCTTTTGGGCCAAGGTTATGATAAAGATTAGCATTAGCTTCTTCAGTACTGATTGTATCTAAAACTAAGTACATCGAGGGGAAGCAAATAATTGAAGTAATGGTGCTACCTGGACTCTTGTCAGGCACCTGGAAGGCTGATTGTTCAGTTTAATACTTGACTAGAAAGATAGTTTAAGCATTTAAATGAGTAGTTAAAGTAGCATGGGGAGTTGGTCTTTCTATAGAGTGGACTTGAGGGCCCACAGAAGTGATCAATGTTACATATCAGATGCACAGAGAACTTTCCAAAAACATGGCCATAGAAAATTGTATGTTGTAGTTCTAGTAGCTAGCATGGAGAGTAGTTTTAACCACTGGGAAGAAAGGAAGTGCTTTGTACACTCTGATAGTTAAGATTTATAAAATTCTGTGATCGCAGAAATTTTGGGAACTGTGATTTTCTAAAAGGATTAATATTTTATTACCTTATTGTTTTTTTGGTTGAATTCAATGCTACGTAGAATTCAAATTAGCATTAGGAACTTCACATATACATTGGACATCACTAGCTATCGGAATGTACAAGTTGTCATTTGTATCACTCTCTTAATCTATTCTCAAGTATTGTCAAAGATTCATTTGAAGGCGCGTTTCAATTCTGAAGCTAGGTTGGGCGCTTTGCCTTGCTTAGTTGACACCTTAGTTCAGGCATCAAGGGAGCTTAGTCATGTCCTCATGATCTTTAAAAAGTTAACTATAGATATCCACAAGGGTCGCTCAGTTGGCTGTGCATGGGGCTTTCATATGGGAGGTCTCAGGTTCGAAACCCCCTGACCAACAGGGGATTTTGCCTTCTGGGTCGAGCTCGTCGCACGGGGCTTGCCTAGTGTGGGTTATCTCTCCTGTGTGGTTTGCGAGCTATTGCACAGGAGCTAGGTTTACCGTGTGCGCACCCAAAAGGGTAGCGGCTGCTGGTTCTCATGTCATAAAAAAAAAGTTATACTATACAGTAAATATTGTTGACATAGTGAGATATTGATTGATAACAAATATTATGGATAAATTTTGTCATTACGAATAAGAAATTAGATAAGAATTATAGCTACTAAAGACTTGAACTGAATTTTCACATCCAAAATTTAATTTCACTTTATTATAGTTTTTTAAATTCTTCTATCCAAATAATTAGATTTCATTGCTTAAATGGTCACTGAACTATTGGAAATATGTGAATAATGTTACGTTTCTTTCGTTTGTATTATAAAAGCCACTCATCTTTTGCTATTTCATCCAAAAAATACTCAAGCTAATATCGGAGTTGTGAAATCCCTTTATATGATAAACAAATGAAAAACTAAAAAATGCAAAACATTTTGAATTTTGTATTATACCCATAAAGTAATAACCTCTAGCTTCACATCGATATACATCTAATCCCATATGGCTGGCCTGATGGAACTTTTTCTTGACACAGGAGTAGATGCTTGCAACTTACAAGTGCTATGTGGTATCTTTGTGGTTGCAACACGTTAAGCGAAGGCCTATAGGTGGGCATTCATATTTCATCATCATCATCAGGAACTTACAAGTGCTAACCTTAATACACTGATGAATTCTTAAAGACTCCATCAGAGACTTTGCCTGTGCCAATATATGTCTTTGTCAAGGCTTTATTATTTCAAAGATTCTACTTGGCTGTAAAAAATCTTTGTAACAATTTCAAGGAAAACGATAATCGAGAAATAATTATGGGAAAGGATAATTGCAATTTGGTGTCTTGAAAAGGGTACAGAACGATGTCAATTAAATTTCCTAAATTTGTTTTTCCCTACAAAACCCATCAGATTTTTACCTTGTTGGTATGCAAACTCTTCTACTTAATCTTAAACGGTTCCATCATTTATTTGTAGATGGCTGTACTTTTAGTTCAAATCATGTTATCCAAAACCCCTCCAACACTGAACTTAAATTTTTGACTGTCTCTATTACAATATGAAACTTTTTGTGCTTATTGGTACAAATAGGTGGAGCTATTAGTAGGATGTAGGATCATCAAAGGCCGCTAAGATAGATATAACAACTAACACGTGAAAAGAGCTTTGGTGATTACACTTTTGAATTTGAAATACTACAAGTTACTAGGCCGTAATTGTATGCTAATTCCTGTATATCAGCCTTCCACTACATTAAACATCAGTAACCGCGTGGAAAAACATACTATTTGAAAGCTGCATATTGTTGAACTTTTATGTAGCTATTTCACAAGTGAGTTCAGTTTTAAAAAATTTCAAATTGCCCATTGATAAGCATAACAAGACATTTAATCTGGGCTGGACAGAGTAATTTTTTTTTTTTTACATTTACCTTCCCAAACAATTCCACGTGGAAAAGTCGTTAAATTCCACATGGTTAATGCTTAAAATGCAAGTCGTAAGACGATCGAATTTTCGTTTTTTGGGTTAAATATATATGCAATATATCATTTTCCAGGTAATATGATACTATTGTTCAAAAATTGAAATTCACCTAAGTAATTTAATGTCATTAATGTGTTTTCGGTTGCAGTCAGATATGGTCATAAATTAGGACATGAAGAAACTCGTGAACCTTTCATTTTCAAAATATTTCCCTCCTCACTTGAATCATTTTTCGAAAACCGAAAGGAGTAGTATATAAGAGAGCGAGTTCAGTCGATCTGTTTGACTTATAAAACAGTAAGCTTCGAATAATTGCTATTTGACTCAGACCTGTTCCAAAAAAGTCAAGGCGCTTGCGTGAAAGCTTAGAGCGCTTTTTGCTGGTGCTGGTGAAATCGAAATGGGAAATGATGATTATTGCAGCATCTCCGTTATAACAGCAAGGGCATGTACGGAAATTAGGAAGAGAAGATCAGAAACGTGTACAATTTGTATATCTCCAAGGTGGATTTTTTCACGCTGGTTTATGACAAGTAAGAAACAGCTTCCCTATAAGGGAAAGAAGAAGAAAAAGGACAAGGATTCTCTTATGGAATTTGATACCAAGTCATCAACGGCATTGGAAGATCCAGGTAATCAATCATGTCCATTTTGAATATTAGACTAGTTTTTTTTTTTTTTTTTTTTTTTTGATTTCCACTTGGTGTTTGATATCCGGTTTACTGTCGTGTAAGGTATTATTAAAAGAGAAGCACTCTACTAAAAAAAAAAATCTGTTAAAGCTTGAACCAGCGTGAAAATAATTCTATCTGTCCCTCCATAATCCCTGGTGATAATTCATTTTTGTTCGTGTGTATATGATTTTGGCTATTATTTGCTTAGTTCATTAAATTACTCTTCTTCCGGAGATTTTATGCATATATCTTAAAGGATTTAAGTTATGTATATGATGATGTAATGATCTTTGAATGGAAGGATGATAATTTGATCCTTTGCCCATTTGAATTTGATACCCATTTGAGTGTGATAGATTCTATTTTTATGAAATTATTAGTGTGGTTAGTTAAATGTGTGATAGTGGTTAGTTAGATCATCTTTATTAAGTTACTTTAAATATTTATCTACAATTATCTTACCAATGATTTAACTGAATAAATATTATTTATTCATGTCAGCATCTAGGGTAAAAGTATTTGATATGAATATATTTCAAAAGCTGTTTCTTTTATAAAATATGCTCTCTTTTTTTCATAATCATGGTGTCCGGACTAGTTAGCTCGTACATCAACTAATAACTTTTCACATCAAAACTTGGACAGTAAGAAAAAATTACATAGTAAATTTGCTTTCGTTAAGATTTAAACCTAAAACATTATGATTTTCAATTCACTTTATTAACCAATAGGTTATACCACCGTGTTAAAATATACTTACTTTGAAATAAGTCTTAAGGTAGTAATAAGAGAAACAAGAGGTAAGGCAGGACGAGGAGAACTACCAAACGGTAAACAAAAATAAATACGTAGCAGCATACATTTAAAAAAAATAGGTGCATGGAAAAGTTCATATTAATGTCATTATTTAAGGCTAGCATGTAGATTTGTTACCAAGTGCCGGTTTAATAATAAATGAGTAGGACCATGTTTGCTTTGAAATTGAAAAACTGAGAGAAACATTCTTTTGCCAAATCCTTTGCTTTTAAATTTTATTTTCTATCTTCCTACCTAAATTATTTCATTCAGTAAGATAAGATGTACACAAACTAAAAGAAAATAATTACTCCAAGGTCCAAATAACTCCTACGAACTGCACTGCAGGTCTTATATCCGTTAAGTCTTTTCTTCTTTTCTTTACTTAGTTTACCTCTCAATAAATAAGACTCGGCATTTGAATTTGGACATGAACTTTGTTATTTAAATTCATTATTTTGCTAAGTAGAAAGTGATCAACTAAAGTCTAGCGTAATTTATCCATATTGGAAAATGTCCATATTAAGTGAAATTGACTCATGATATGAGCCTAAGCAGATATATTTCATGCCATTTTATGATTCAGCTTTGCAATAATTTATTGAAACAAATTAATCAACATTTCATGCAGGAGGAGAGAAGAAAGCAGACTCTATGAACCTAGGCATTGGATTTGGTCTAATTTATCTGTTTAATGCAACAAAAAATGAGCTGAACAAGATTGTTGAGATTCGTAGAGAAATGGAAATCCTGCTTCATAATTCCAAGATGGAGTACCAAAAACAAGGAAGAATTAGTAGTAATTCAAGAGCCAAATGCGATTCAGATAGTCTTGAACAATTCACATACTCAACTGACATTGAAGAAGAATCAGAAATCACTTGCAGCCATGATCACCCTTTGAAGTGCAAAAGTAAAGGAAATGAAAAGAATTTGGAAATGAACCAACTTGAAGAAGAGCTTGAAGTCGAATTAGAACGTTTGCAGTTCCATTTAGATTCTGAAGTTATGTTGAAATATCCAACACAACAACATGCAGAGGTATGTTGTGTTAGCAGTTGCATATGTTTAGATTAAAAGTTTTTCTTTTTGGTTGAGTATAACCAGGGGTGGCTGCAGAGCATATGGTATGGGTTCGGCATAACACATAAGCTTCAAATTCTTGATCCCCTCTCTGAGTATAACATACCTTTAATCAATTGCTTTTAGTTTAGCATGATCAAATCGAAAAAAAGAGATGATAATTTTCTAAATAGTTTTGTGTAAGACCTTAATTAGTGAATTTCAATTTTGGCAGATTATGGATGGATATAGCTCAGGGGAAGGAAGCCTTAGCACAAGCTTTGCAGAAGTCTGCAACCCTAATCCCTGTGTAACAACACTAGAAAACTGTGGAGTTCCTGCAGAAGAATTGAAGAGGAGGCTGGATGAGCTTCTACAGACTAGGCAAGAAGAAAGGATCAAGGAACTGGAGTCAGCTCTAGAATCCACTATGCAAAAGCTTGAAGAAAAAGAAAAAGAGGTCTGCTGGTGGAGAGACACTGCCAAGGTCATTTCTCAACATGCTCCGAGTCGTCGATCACTTACTAAGTTAGGTTAATAGCCACACCAATCTTGAAGGGAACTGTCCAAAGTCTTTTTGGATCAAAAGAAAGAAAAAGAAACAAAGGAACCTTCTCCATGTCTACCATTATGTAAATGAATGTGAAGGTAATAGGCCACAGTTCATATATCTAATGGATGCATTCGTTTTGTTTGAGATGGTTGCCAGAGAGTTAATTTCTCAGGAATACACTAAAGGTCTGGTTTCACATGCTATCTATGAGAGAATGAAGAATATTAACTTGAAAAGAAAAGAGGTTGAAGCCAAACAATTACACTAGAAGCGTAAACATGTGATTCTTTCCCAAGAGAAAAACAAAAGCCCTGGTGATACCCTTGAAGCTGTTTCTACAATCATGATAACAATTCCTTTGGATAGATTGAGAACGATAACCAAGATTATACATGTTACAACAAAAGATAGAATCACCACTTATGGTGAAAATACATTGGAAACCCCTATACCCTCTCTTGTTATCAAATATGGTGAACCGTGAAACTTTAGGATTATTGGCAATGAGAGAGGGAAGTTGAGCAAGATACAACCCTGGCATCTGCTAACTGATTAGTACATCGAGGCATCATGATTCATGAATGATAGCATCACTAGAGTAATAACTTTCATAAGAAGAAATAAGAACCCCTTTCAACATGTTTGGTGCGAGCAATAAAAAAATAAAAAATTTATCGCCATACATGTGGCATGGAGACTACCACAAATACATATTGACTATGTTTGGAAGAGAAATAAACATTCTATAGTAACTAGCAGATATAGAGGTTCGTTGCAACTACTGTTGACTCTTACTGGAACATGAGATAGTATGCATATTCTTAATGCAGCAAGCCTATAAACTTCATATTACTTTGCTATCTCGTTGAATTCTTCCAGAAGTTTCTCAATCGTCTTCCTTGATACAATTTTTTCAATCTCGAACACCCTCATCTCCGCGGCTAAACCTGTAAAATTACATCAAGCATTCAAACCCAACATCTGGGAAAGGATATGTCTACATTCAAATGGTCATGAAATTGCATATAGGGGTCAGTAAGGAAAGAAAGAAAAAGAGCAGAAGAAGAAGGCAGAAACGGTTTAATGAAAGATTTAGCTACTTATTTTTCTTTCCTCTTAAAGTACCGTATCCATGTAGTAAACAACTTTCTACGCATTTCTTGATACCCAAAAAAATTAAAAAAATTGGTGAAATATGGTTTCACGATAGAAGATAATCCTGAGACAGATTAAGTTCTATATGAAGAAATATAGTTCACTGACCTGATTGGCTCAAAGCTTTGACTGGAAGCACATTTGCATATGAGTAGATAAAATGTAGCAGGCTTTTCATAAGCTCAGCAGATTCAGCTGAGACTAGAATCTCCCTCTAAAATTGAAAGGCAGGAACATGGTTAGATTGCTTGAACATCGGCAAAATGGTATCCAATATCACATACATCCAGTTCATAGAAGCATACACACAAAAAAAGATTCAATAATTCCCTATGATCCTTCATCCTAATGTCTAGCCCTTGAATAAGTAGACTCACCGCAAATTCTGTACAAGTCCTTCACATCTTAGTTTACATAAGCATGAAAAAGAAAAGGAAAAACAACTATCACCATGATCTTGTTTCCCAAAAGCTGAAACTATTATACCATCAACATAGATTAACAGGCTTCATTTGGATCATATTACCAATTTCTGTTTGCATAAACAAATTGGATTTATTTTAACGAATGACATAAAAGGAAAACTTCATCCAAGAAAATGAGAACTTAGAAATAACAGATCTACATTGTTTTGGAAGTCAAATTAAATAATAAGCCACCAGACACTAACAGTAAAAAGCAAAATTAGAATGATGTGCCAGACACAAAATGGAGCAACTTGATCCATCAAAAATAGATCAAGTACTCAAAGAGGAGGCCACTAAACCTTGAATCTCTTCTCTCCATCATAATACCCTGAAACGATCAAGAGGATGTGAAGTTTCTCTAGTTCTGCATATCCAAAAGGAAATTGTTGTCAAGCCAATATGTGTTATTGCCATGCTGTCAAACTTATATTTGATAAAGCATATTCTCGATGAGTGCAAGTATACTAGGCAGGAAGATCTAAAGTAAGAAAATTTAAAATTCTCAACCAGCCCAGCACCCTGACACCCCGCCTCCTCATCCTGGCACGCAAAAAGTAAAACAACTCTTGCGACTTGCAGATGATAGATTTTCTTTTGATCTTCCTTGATGGGGGTGGATGGGTAAGATACAACAACATGCCCAGTGAAATCCCACACCGTGGGGTTTGGGGAGGGTAGATTGTACACAGACCTTACCTCTACCTTAGTGGGTAGAGTGGTTGTTTCCGAGACACCCTCGGCTCAAGATTTTTTTTTGAGGGAGAGAGGAAAGATGTTAGCCTACCACTGCAATATAGTAACTCTAGATAAGGACCAAAAGGATAGCCATGTTTGAGACTACACGCACTTGATAAAAGAATGTCACTGAGAGAGAATGGAAACAAAAATGGGTAAGATGAGGGAGAATTTTTTTGAGAAAAGAGAGGAAAGATGTTAGCCTACCACTGCAATATAGTAACTCTAGATAAGGACCAAAAGGATAGCCATGTTTGAGACTACACGCACTTGATAAAAGAATGTCACTGAGAGAAAGAATGGAAACAAAAATGGGAATGTTTTAAGCCATAGCTCTAACAAAATCAAGAACACCAGCCAATTAGCTAGAGGGTTTTCTCGCAGTGGTCAATAAGATGAGTAAGATTGAGTGAATCATATGAAAAAGAACTACAGTTGGACGATATGATGACAATTATCTTGTGAGTAGTCACTTATGGAAATATTTATGCTTCCAAATTGGAAAAGGGGCAGAATCAGATACTTACGCTGGAAACTTCTTATGCTTTCAGCTGAAGTAGATTGATGTGATAAGAGCTCTCCTATAGGTATTCCCACTGAACTCATTCCAATATTTGATGTCCCAATTCTTGATCCTGTACCATCAGGTTTCCCTGCTCCCAGCTCTGAAGGTCAGTCCACATAAATAATAAACTACAAAACGTTGTATGAGGCATATCATGAGCATGACCCCAAAATGAGTGAAAGGAGATCACTAGAAAATGCAAACTCTGAGGAAGCTTCTCAAATTTCCAAGCTATCTGTAAATTCTAACCATAATATGATTGCATCAATTTACTCCACAGAAGCCTATAGACAATCTTATAGTTTCTTCCAATAAGAGTTGCTGCTAGTCAAGTACTTGTCAAGAAAAAGGAAAAACAGAATTGGCTAGATAAAGTAACTTTGTGGCTAGCCAGATTTATCCTCCCATTAGGCAGAAAGCAATATCAGGTTTGAGAAGCTACATACATTTTCTAGGAACACTCATAAAGATGAAGGAAGCTATACTTGTAAGTTCAGGAATCTAGTAATAAGTTTGAACCATATGAATTGCAGTTTAATATTTCTGTGCTCTTACCCTAATACAGAAACGCATCATCTAGTTTAAAGTGCCATACATGGACAAGGCATCTATGAAAGCTTTAAATAAGTCATGGAATTGACACGGAAAATGTTATGTCCCACATTGGTGGGCATAGTGTGCTTATGTGGGTTTAAATAGCTAGCTTTTGGGGTGTGAGTTAGGTCCAAGGTTGTTACAGAAAAATTAAGACAGAGTAGTAGATGACAATACCTGATTTTGACCATCTTTTAATATCTTTCCGTAAAACTTCTCCTGCTCTGGGGTCAGCAGCATCCGATTTTGACAAATTTATATTATCTTTTCGTAAAACTTCTCCCGCTCTGGGCTCAGCTGTATCCGACTTTGACAATTTTTTGATATCTTTTTGCAAAACTATTTCTTCTCTGTGATCAGCTTCATCCGATTTTGACAATCTTTTAATATCTTTTTGTAAAACTTCTCCTGCTCTGGGGTCAGCTGCATCATGCATTTTGTATCTCACTGAAAATGACCAAGTTTTAATTGGGAGCTGAGTCTGATAACTATTAAAACCTAGTGAAGAATAACAACTATCAAAGCTGCATAACCTACAAATTTCATAAAGACCGTTACATCCAAATCGACCTGCACCATTTATCAACAAGGTGGTCATGTACTTATCCTTTGTTGTAGTCTGGGGGCTTGTCAAATTTCCAGTATCCATGAGTATACCTGCCAGCTGCAAACCTAATCAGTTTTATAAAGAGATTATACATCATAAAGATAATAGACGTCCTTATGCCATCCAGAGACACCCAAAGCGTGGGCAAAGCAATCAAATGCGACCTATACTATAGAGGGATAATAAGAAGAGGATAACCATTCAAGTTTCACAAATTTGGTTGCCAAATATAGTGCGTACACATATTCAATATTCACGGTGGGAACAAGAGCTGACATGTATTTTTTGTCCAATAATTAGTAAAATACATGGACAAGTTTTAGTCAGAGCCTCAGAGGTGCAGTATTGTTCATTGTTATCAGAAGAATTGACAGAAGTGGAAAGGATTGTACATCAACAAAGTTTTGAACGAAGTAACCAATTTGAATACTTTTACAGCCTCGTAAATAAATCATTTTTAATGGAATCTCGCACATTATGTTAATGCTAGCCATAAGGTTGTTCCAGGTGGGATGTGAGGGGTAGGAAACAGATGAAAATTTGACAAATCCATCAGCAAATTGTCACCAGAACCAGATAACAGAAGGTATAAACTAATTCTCTCAAAAGTTGCTAGAGACCTCCCTTACACTACAATGTAGTACAAAATATATTCACAAAAAAGTGAAAATGTTAGAACTTCCCTTTGGAAATTTGTTTCCTCGATTAAATGCATACAAAGTTCATCTCATACTAAAGTCATTGATTCTACTAGGATCCATCTCAAAATAGTGTCTCACTTCCAAATTGAAATTGCTATTACTCTTCCAAAACTTTTCACCATTAATATAGACTAGGACCCTTATTCCCACTTCCTAACAAAAGACAACATGATTTAAATAAAGGGCCCGGCTTCATTACAGCTAACAACAAACAATGTAATATATCGATGCTCATCACAAGAATCAGGGCAAAACATTCATTTAGAAAGCGAGTAGAAGTTTCACATTTGCCAATGGGATTTTGTTTGCAGTTTAAAAATTCCCATCATATTTTTCACCCTTCAAAATTCCCCTTCATATCTTTCGAATTATTTTGTCCTAAAGTGATGAATGTCTTTTTAAATTTCTATCCTAATGAATAGGTAGAAAACAGATTCTGAGAGTTCAGGCATTGGTACCAAGCTAACAATTTATTTTTCATTTTTTTAAGCCAAAAAACAGGGGTTTTGGTAGTGAGGGGAGACGAAGTAAAGTAATTTTTTTAAACATAATAGAGGACTTCATTTCTGACAAATAAGCTTGCATTCACATACGAAAATCTAGATATCAGAGCTAGTACCAGAAGTCGACTGAACCCTTGACCCGCCAGTATCTCTGGTGAAGTTAGTGCAAACTTGTCAGCAATAAGTGTAGAGCATGATGCCTCCTACAATAAATAAGTAAGTGCATAGTCAAGTAGAAGATAGGAACTATCATCTGGCTCCCTGCAGCAAATTTGATTGCGTAAACACATGAACCTAAGGACTAACTCAACCACAAAAGCTAACTCATGAGGTGAGGGTTGCTCAAGGCCTTAACTTTCTCCAACTTCCACTAACTCTTGCTATAATTTTTCTCTAGTTGTTCTTAAATTTATCGGAGCTCAAGCTACACTGAAATAAGTTAAAGGTCCACCAAATAAAGCATTTGCATAAACACATATGAAGTCGAATATAGTGCTGCTTAGCAATACTAACTAGTTTAAGACAAGAGCTTTTAGATGTACAACAAAAAAGAACTGTTTTTAAAACTCAGAAGAAAAGACAAGGAAAATAACATTTATTGGTATGTCACTATGTTGACTTCCACCATATATCTTATGGAATGAGGAAGATACCTTCCCAACAGTGACAGCAGCAACTGAAGAATAAGGTGTATCTTCCTGCTTAAACAGAAAGGTCAAAGCACAGCCTCTCTATTGAACAGATATTACTAGTTGACATGACCAACCCATAATGGAGATGCAGAAACAAGAAAACCAAAATAAAAGAAGAACCTCTCTGCAATTGAAGATTTCAACCACTGCATCCTTTAATGCCTGCGCCAGTAAGCAGTAAGTAACCATCATTTAACTGATTAATAGCAAATCAGCACCCTTGAAAAAGAACGCTTACCTCCTGATTAGCTTGAAGCTTGCTACAATTGACTAAAACAAGTTTAAGACTCCCATATAAATCATAGTATGACAGGTCAACCTGTTCAAAGTTTAATCACCGAGAAAACATAATTAAAACTTGAGACAAAAAAATCAAGTTATCAATTGAATAAGAACAAATTAATTCAGCATATTTAGAGTATAGAGCCGTTTTCTTTTTACATCGAAGACGAGATCTTCATGCTTTCCAAGGAAAGAAGGACCGTCGTTTAGATTCCAGTCCTGGTTTTCATTTACTATGTGGACCTAATTCTAGAGAAACTAGACTAAAATTTCATTTCCTTTCCTAACTTTGCATATAGAATGGGACATACCTCATCAACAAAAATTAAGGAAGATTGATCAACAAAGCAAGAATCAAATAGCCATCTGAGCTCAGCATGAGAATGAACATCCGACCTTTTCATGTTGATGACAGGCACAGTGCATAACTGGTCATCATTTAATGTTTCATTCAAGTAAAAAGCATACATTATGGTTGAAGCAACAGATCCAACATCTGCATCCAGATGAAACTTACAATTAAGCTCAACCAGGGCAAGGCAAGTTGTTAAATGGTCACAGGCACAGTTTCGAGTCATTGACTGCTCTTTAAATAAGCTCAAGATTTTTCTCTTTTTGTCTTTAAATTTGCTTCCAATCTATTTACTTCTAGTCCTACAAAGTGGTACTTAATGAATGAGGTAGTGAATAAATTTAAACACTTTGCAGAATCTTTACATGTGGCGAACAGCTGGTGCAACTTTCTCAAACATAATGACAACCAATCAGATATACTTCTGCAATTACTAAGCAATATCTGTACTAAAAAAGAAGCAAGTTTGTAAAATCAAATGTCATATTACTAGGATCTAGTTTCTTTAACTGTAGGCTTAGACCATTTGTTACTTTTGTGTCCAGAAGCTTCTTACTCTGTTGGATTATGCACTCATTTTACATACGTAGTAGTTTATGTTTTCAATTAGAGATGTCATGGCTACATATTAGTACTCTTTGCTTAATATTTGGGTAAATTTGTTTTCTACCTTGTTTAAATAGAATCAAACATCAAGAAACTGGTTGCAATAGAATTCATGCATCACAGAAAATATGTGGATGCTCAACCTTTTTTCTGAGATTCTTAAATCAAGTCGGTAACTGGAGCAAATGGTCTTTAACCACTTTAAATAGAAGGTATACCATGTCAGTCAAACTTCAAATCGTGTGAATGTATGGCAAGAAAAGTTATGATACTGTTCATGAGCCAAAACATAAATTGGACCATGTTATACAAACTCAGTTCATAAGTAATTAGTTATCTATCCTTGAAAAAGAATATGTAGAATCCCCTAATGCTCAACACATTCAGACTATTGTACATTGCTTGCTACTTAACTTTTTAAAACATCAAATAACAACTTTTTTTACTTTATTGATTTACTTTATTCATAAATAAAACTCCTTATGCACCTGTGTTCTCAAAATTAGCATATTTCAATTGGGTTACCAAGTTTTATGGGGCTCTATTTCCTATCAATATAATATGAAATGAAGAAAGTTTTGCATGATTATCTTGATAGTTTACCAGCCCATTTGTGGTTTCACTGTCTTACAAGTTAAAGATGCCGCTATGATGGTCAAATATCTACCATCTATCATGGGCCTTCTCTTGTTTACTTCTCTTCATCTTCAGCACTTTTACGACTTCCAGAAGACCTGGAACTTTTTTTTAGTTTCAAACTCCACATCATAGATATACTCTTAAAAGTTCTGAACTTTCAAATCAAACTTCAAAAAGACATACAGAAGAAATTTATCACGAACACTCCTTTCCGACATGATCTTCTAAGCCCTAAGGAGGACCGTTTTGGACATGAAACTAAGACCAATTTATATCTAGTATGCTTTAGGAATATGCTGTACAAACTTGAGAATAATTTATTTTTCTATACTATTATGAGACATTGCAACATGCTAAATTCAAATGAAATAATAGAAGCTGGTTTACTAAAGAGGCCAGTTTTAATTAGACAATGAATGGTTCATGGACATTACCGCAGCAGTCTGGCCCAATCACTGCATACAAGAATCTTAATGGTACTCCTGCACTAACAGCATCTCTTCTTGCCTTTAGAAACATATTCAACCTGTGAATTCCTTGACATGATCCAAGAACTTCCATCTGCAGTGAATTTACACAGTAGAATGATGCTGCAGATGGAGGAAGTGGAATGTCGGAGATAGTTCTACTTTTCTTGGTCACACTATAAGATCTTTCATAGGCAGGCAAACCAGGAGAGTGGTACTCTCCATTTGCTTCAGATGATTTTGGACTAGACTGCAGTGAAGACCGAGGCCTTCCCACGGGGGATGAATCCAATTTGGATGTCGCTGACCACCTTACAGATAATGACCGGCCAAGAGGTTCACGAATACTTTTTGGAGCAGAATTAGGAGAATGTCTATCATTATAAACATCATTTTCAGATAATTTCACACTAATCTTTTTCTGTTCTCCTCGGTTACCAACATCAGAGGCCGACCTTGTTGTGACTTTTCTAAGGATGTCTAAACCATTTCCTATGTTGATGACTGCTGTCTCACCTCTTCGCATTCCATCGAAAAAAGGGTCATCTCTGGCACGTACATATTTTTCCTGAAAGTATAGCAGAAAGAGATAATTTAAGTACTAATGCATCTATAAGCGTGTTTTTCCTCAAGTCCAGCAAGACCACAGATATACGCTTGATCAGGTATTTCCATTGGAATTACACTGCAGAATCACACATTACAGACATTGTCTACATCACTGTTTGGATAACTGAATATGATAATTAAAAATCAACGGAGCACTAAACTTTGTTTTCATTTATATGAGTTAATGGTCAAAAACACAAATAAACCATCACTTTTTCACGAGTTTCATACCTCAACTATCCATTGTTCGTTTTACCTAAAGGATTTCAAGACGGGGAGTCATCTCACGAGGTGTGATAGTAGGGGGATCATCATCATGCCCGTTTCGATCCATCGAGTCCATGACGCACCATCTCTCCTTCCATGTGGCATGCTCGTTTAGGTCATCCTAGGAGATAAAAATAGCTTTATTTCTTGTAAGTACGAGTCGTACTCCAATTTGTCGACCTTGTTCATTAGGAAAAATTGTTAAGTTGCCATTTGTAGACTCCAATTCTCATACTTCTATGCCATTTGACATTATTCATAGCGACTTGTCTCCTGTTCTTAGTTCAACGGGTCATCGATATTATGTTCTCTTCTTAGATATTATTCTAGATTTTTGTGGACGTTTCCAATTGCGAATAAATCACAAGTGTTTTCCGTCTTCATAAAATTTAGAGCGTTCATTCGTACTCAATTCGAAAGAGAAATAAAAAATATTCAATGTGATAATGGGAAGGAGTATGACAATAACAGGAGTTTCGAGAATTTTGTGCTCTAAACTATCACTCCATTTGTATTAAAACACACCTCGATGCAGAGTTGGCCAACTATCCTTTGTTCCATTTACCTACCTAAACTAGCACCGAGGTGTGTTTTAATACAAAGGGAGTGATAGTTTAGGTAGATAAAGGGAACAATGGATAGTTGAGGTATGAAACTCGCGAAAAAGTGATGGTTTAGGTGTGTTTTTGACCATTAACTCCACTTATATTAGAAGTAATGTCAGGAATTCTAATTATGCCCTAATTAATTATAACATATTGGGACAAATTAAATGATACAGTTTATGGGGACAGCATCAAAGCATGACCACCAGTATCCTGGGATCCCTATGGATCGCAGGTCATAATTATTACTAGTATAATATGAATATCTAGACCAGCCAATAAGTGAACCAAGAGTTTCAGGCATCTATTAGCAAATCAAATGGAACATGTAAAAGGAGATTCAACAAGGACATGAAAAAGGGTCTAACAAAAATTGAAACTTTGAGTTACAAAGAAGTTGAGGGAAAAAAAGATCTCACCTTGTGAAGTTCGGCCATTGCAGAACAGAGGATGTATTGAAAAAGAAAAGAAGTGTGTCAAAGAGAAACCCAAAATATGGACAAAACAATGGGACGGTAAAGTGTACGAAAGACAGAAAATAATGTCAAAGTAGTGTCTTGTGGAATCCGCCATTGCAGTTCTTGTATAAGCATACAAAGACAGTTTAGAGCCAAGACAAACTAATTATAACTCCCTCCATAAAATATTTAGGGAAAAGACCAAATTTACCCCTCCTCTAACGGGTTATTTAAATTACCCCGCTTTCTTTTCATTAACCCGTTAACCCCTAACCTATCATATACTCCCTTCCCTCCGTTCCATATAAGTACTCCCTCCTTCCAATATTACTGGATTCACTTTTCTTTTTATACGCCTTTAATAAATTATAAACAAGAAATGTCATATTATCTTTTTAAATTAATTATACTCTAATTAATATTGATTACTTTAAAAAAATAATTAATATCAAAGGTAAATTAATTCTATCTTATTTTTAAAGAGTGACCAAGTAATTTGGGACATATATCTTTAGTAATGTAATGTGGCCAAGTAATATGGGGCGGAGGGAGTAATGTTTTTAGCTTATAAGAAATTGCTCACTCCTAAAAAAAATATATTTTTTTACTAATTTGCCCTTAATTAATGTCTAAAATTAGTTAATTATTCTTGATTATATAAATAAGAGTAATTTAGTAATGTCAATTTCTTCTTCAAATACTAAAGCATCACTTATTTTGAAACAAAATGAAAAACTTAAAACACCACTTATTATGGAACTGATGGAGTAAATAGGAATAGCCGTTAGTTTATAATCTCTTAACACATTTTTGAGATTTTTTTAAGAGAGAACAACAAAAGCGATGGGCTACTATATTTCCTTTGTGTTTATGTTTATATATCAGTACTAAGGATGAAGAACGTCTAATTGTAAAATTAGTAGAGTTCTAATATCTGTGCGAACTTTTTTCTGCCACAATATTTACCTTTGTTACTTTCGATTATTTTTTTTGGTATAATGGAAAATACCTATGTTACTTTCAGGATAATCCCCATCGACCTATTTGCAAAATTCAATTAATTTTTTTTTTAAAAATCTATATTTCCATTATATTTCCATATCTATATGTATCCCTTCCTCCGTCTGATATGATATGGTTAAGTAGATAATTCAAGGTCGATAAATTAAAGTGTAAACTCAATTTAAGAACATCTTTTAATTGAAAATAAAATTTAGGCATTTAGAACTTACACAAAGAAATCATAAATGGTGTATTTTTCTAGGAAAAGGAAGAAAAGATAATGTTGGAAATATTAGTCACGTTATTTCAATTAATCTTTAGCAGCAATGCAAGACTAACATAAGAGAAAAATACAACAACTGACACAATGTGAGGGTCTGGAAAGGTAGATTGTACACAGACCTTAACTCTACCTCGGTTGGTAGAGCGGCAGTTTTCGAGGGACACTCGGCTCAAAACAAAGCGCAAGCACAAGCAAAGTAAGACATAAGTCGTGGCAGCGCATTCTGAAAAAGAAAGAAGCAATAGCTAATGCAAGTAAATAAGACAAACAAAATACACATAGCAGCATAAATCAAACGACAATGGACTATAAGTCATTATGATAGGCTAAGCAAGCCTACAATAATAATACTACAACTACCAGTTTGTAAGCTAGTTAGGACTACGTTGGACTACCTACTATACTTCATAACCCCCTATCTAAGGTCATGTCCTCAGTGAGTTGCACCTGCGTCATATCCCGTCTAATCACTTCTCCCCAATACTTGCTCAGCCTACCTCTACCCCTCATGTACCTGTCCATAGCCAACCTTTCACACCTCCGCACTAGGGCATTTATGTCTCCTCTGCACGTGCCCGAATCATCTCAACCTAGCTTCTCGCATCTTATCCTCTACTGATAACTTGAGATCTTCCTATTTCCATCCAAGCCAAACTTTAACGCATTTGTCAAGAGTCAATCCCCACCCAAAGCAAAAAATTGAAAACAAAAACAAGAACCAATAATCATTGGTGTTTCCTATATTCCACAAAGATCCTTTCTGTTTTTTCTCTTATACATATGTTAATACTTGCATTGATGGTTACTGAGAAGGTAAGCCTCTATCAAAATTGTACTTCATCACAAAAATCTTATCTTCTATGTCTTGCTTAAAGAAAGTGCTAGGCCCCGTAGCTCTTCGAATGCTTGCATAGTTTCTGCATCAAATCCTCCTGCAAACTGTACCAATAGAGACAATTTGTAAGACTGGTGCCCTCACAGTAATCTTTACCAATATATTCGCTATCAGTAATAAACTTGTTCTTCTTAGCAGGTGAATTCATTAATATCTTTTGGTTATCAATTGCTACAACATAGAGTTTGTGTACAGTTATGACAAAACTTGCCTTTATCCATAAAAAAGATGTACATCCTCTTTTAGTATTTCTTTTTGTTGCAGAATTAGAAAATTTGTTTAAGGTTTATAAAAGACGAGAAAGAGAAAATATGGAAGCTAGTATTTAGTATGATTAGACAAACCTGATGAATTCGGAAGGCAAATCTCACTCCTTGAAGTAGCATGTAGTCCATGGAAGTGTCTTTATCTAATGGTCCCTTGGACTGAAGCTCCGCAGCTACCCTCTTCATGTACACCTTGGCCAACTTCACAGAGCCAAACTTTATCTGCATAATTTCTTTTGAACTTAGTCCCACAGCAAAATGACAACTAGATAACAAGATAAAAAGGTAATGTAATTTTTTGCTGAGTATTCTGTAGAGGAAACTGCACGTGTGCAAGAATGAAACTGTAAATAGATGAGCAATTTCAATATTGAAACATTGAGATACTGAAAATGGCATAGAAGGATGTAGTTTAAGATAATGTGCAATCTTGAAACTCGTCATCTGTCTCATATCAATCTCTCATCATATTCCATGAACATGCACAAAACAGTTCAATAACCTAATAAATAAAGGTTGTCTAGACGGTAAACAAGTTAGCATACTATATAGTTTTGTACTTCCAGTTCCTGCTAGTTTATCTCATTGGATATTCAAAGCATCTGAAGCTCTATTACCATTTAAAGATCTAAATCAACCCAAGACTTTCTCTTTGGAATAGTCAGAACTGACCTTGTTTAATATCCCATTATCAAGCATCCAGTCCGTGGGGATTTTGAACTCTTTGCAGTGACGCATCAATGAGTCTCTTGTCCGAAGAAGGTTATAGACGCTACGTTCCATCCTGCAATGTGAACATAAAATTTGAACAACAAGGTAAAAAAAATTAGCTTTCCTGGCAGAAGTACAAGGAGGTACCAAATTATAACTACTTTACACAACAAAGTTTGAGGGCATACTTCTCTGACAAAGAAATCATCTTCTTTAGTGCAATATCACATGGTGATCGAGGATCGTCCTTGTAACTTGAAACTTCATTCTCCAACTTCTTGAGATCTCTATATCCAAATGCTGCTTCCCTTAGTGTGTCTGCTTTTCTCTCTGGCCAGTCAAAGTGCTTTAGGACTGCCCTTTCATCCACCTTCAGAACAGCGCAAGCGCAATGATCAAAACGTTAGCAGTAAATTACAAGCTGGTGCTTCCACTTAATATGAAATATAGCAGATATAGTTCCTCAATATTTGGTCAAATTTTCTGAAAACTGCCACTTATGTACACTGGAATCACTAGATAATAATTACTGAACTTAATGTCACAAAACTACAATGAGCTAGGACAGATACATGACTTTTCTAAGAATTATTCTTCATATTCATATGAATAATCCCAAACATTTCAAAATGAAACAACAACAACAACAACCGTGTCTTTGCTGTTACAGTAGATAAAGATTTCATTATTCTCTATGTTGATTTGATACTTCATTAATAATAAACATATTGAGCTTAGCAGAAAACAAAGTTCATCATGTAGCCATTTCACTGAACTTAATGTCACAAAACTACAATGAGCTAGGACAGATGCATGACTTTTCTACGAATTATTCTTCATATTCATATGAAAAATCCCAAACATTTCAAAATGAAACAACAACCACCGTGTCTGTTACAGTAGATAAAGATTTCATTATTCTCTATGTTGATTTGATACTTCATTAATAATAAACATATTGAGCTTAACAGCCCACATTGTGGGACTACACTGGGTATGTTGTTGTTGTTGTTGTTGTTGTATATTGAGCTTAACAGAAAGCAAAGTTCATCATCTAGCCATTTCACCGAACTTAATGTCACAAAACTACAATGAGCTAGGACAGATGCATGAATTTTCTACGAATTACTCTTCATAAAATGAAACAACAACCATGTCTTTGCTGTTACAGTAGATAAAGATTTCATTTTCTCTATGTTGATTTGATACTTCATTAATAATAAACCTATTGAGCTTACCAGAAAGCAAAGTTCATCATCTAGCCATTTCACAAAAGCAACTACGTCCTCGATGTCTGAATAAACTGCATTATTGACCTCTGCTATCAGGGAATTCACAAATTCTGCTTGAGTCTCCACATCTGCCCTTATCTGGAAGTGGAACAAATAATATGCAATCAGGAGAAAAATTAAGTCTAAGAGACTGAAATGTAAAACATTTGTTTGGAAAAATCTAAATACTTCCTCATTGCTGGACTAGATATGGTTAGTGTGCCTTATTGACAATGATAAGGTAGGGGTAAGGTCTGCGTACACTCTACCCTCCCGAGACCCCACTTTGTGGGATTTCACTGGGTATGTTGTTTTTATTGCCTTATTGACAATAATAGAATGAGAAGACTAGAGAGAAAGAACTTACAGCCAGCAAATATGATGATCTGTTCTCAATTTCACCAATCATGCTACTTCTAACGTCTGCAACACTTGAGGAATCACATACTCCCCCGTTTAACGAATCCTTCCTAGAGTCTCTCTTCATCAGTGAATGGTAAAACTCTACTACTTGAGGAGCTCTCTGTACCATGCCTGATGTAGTTTTTCCCATAAGTTTCGGAGGAGGCGGTGGAGGGGGAGGAGGAGGTGGTGGTGGAGGACCAGGAACTTGAACAGAATTTTCTCCTTCTTGTTCAATTAAAGCAACAGATGAAGGCCTTGGAGGTGGATTAGGAATCCGCAACACACGTTTCTCGACCTCCAAAGGATTGGTTAATTTATGTTGGGAAACAAGAGGCTCAATCTCCTTCTCCACTTCCTTGGAACACATAAAGCCATCTGATTGCCTTCTCTTATTAAATATCAAGTCCTCCACACAAAATTTTAATCCACTGATTGAGTGCCTGCGAGTAGAACTTTGTGTATCCTCCCAACTATGATTAATGATGTTATCCGGGCACTCGGCTAGTTGCATATCTTCATCGGTAATAGGCCATTTCTTTAGCTTCTTAACAAGGCTTAACCTCCTTGCACTACTACATTTCGAGTCCTCATCACTATGATCATAAGACAAGCAAATTGATTCCCTACTTTTCTCACTGCCATGAGGGCTAGAAGTCTTATCACATGTCAAGGACGAGCAACTGCGCAACTCTTCTCTTAAACATGAGTTCACCCACTTCAAGTAGGCAAGTTCCTCAACCTCATTCAACCGACTCATTTGAAGACCCTCAACTTGTTTGCAAAGGTTTTCATTTTTGTGTCTCAACAAAGAAGCCTCTGCTTTAATATGCTCAATTGTGTCTCCCTGATAAGAATAAAGTGAAACAGAGAAACAAGATATAATCAAGCCAACGAATTACAATTGTGAGACGAATTCATTTTTTCCTACACTATGCATGAAAAATACAAGATAAAGGTTAAATAACTTTTTTCAGTACTTCACTACAAACTACTAGAAAAAACTTTGCATTACAGCTTGTTTGGGTGGTTGTTTGCTATTGTATTGTATGGTATTATTATTTTGAATAAAATGTTTGTTTTGATTGCTACTTAATTTTATTGTATTAAATTTAAATTCATCGTTATGTAACAATGAAAAGTCTTATTTCGTGTAATAACTGATTTAGTGAGATCGTGTCGTTACCTTTTTTTTTTTTCTCATTTGACTTAGCTTATTATTTAATAATTCTATTTTATCCTTTATTCTACTTTTCTATAATAACTCTACCCCGTATCCTACCTTTCTTTATAAGATTATTCTTCAGATAGTTGATAAGTGGTGTTATGTAACGAGGAAAACGATATAATATGTTCAAACGTTATATTCATCAAAACAATACAATATACCGTACAATAAAATAAAATAGGAAGCATACATTATAATAAAACTATGTGTACCAACCATCCAAACAAGCTGTATGGGCATCTATGGCAAATTAATCAAGGTTTTTCAAATTCAAAATTTCAAAACCGAGTTTCCAAGAAAATGCAAACTGGATAGCCATATCCATATTAGATCAACAAGACAAAGTAGTAAAAGTAGATACCTCTGGAACTTTTCCAACAATGGCTAGCTGGGACTCCATGGAAGAAAGCCTACAAGCAATATCTCTTTTCTGAAGTTGTAGCTCCTTATTCAAGCGCCTCAACTCCACAACCTCCATTTCCAAACTAGTCACACTTTTGAATTCTTCCCTATTGGTTATCTCATCTTGCTTCTCAAGTTGATAAGAAAGGACTGTCTTCTCACATTCCAGCAATTCAACCTTCTTGATAAAGCTATCAATCTCACTCTTCTTCAATTCCAGCTCCCTCTCGAGCTCAACCGCCTTTGAACTCCTCTTAAATTCGGATAATTCAGCTTGCAATTTCAATTCTCTTCCCTTTGATTCTTGTAACAAGCTCCTTAAATGATCAATTTCATTGAACAGATCACGCGAACCGGAAGATTTAGTCCTATGAATGTTAACTGTTTGAGGATGAACTTGAGTTGAAGTAGCTGAACATGACAAGTCTCCCGTTAAAGACCTCTTCACTCTTGTCTGGGGAAGCCCAGAAGAGTTCTTCTGGTTCGAGTTTTCAGTCTCTTTCTTGGCATGAATTGTGGAATGTAACTTGGTTTTTTTATCCCCAGAGAAACCCTTCACAATTTGAGAACCCCATGAAGATCTCACCTTTGACAGATTGCTATTCCCTTTTACATTGCTATTACTACTACCCTTTGGTGCCTTATTTTGATCAGCAAATTTCGAAGCTTTCACTCTATTCTCTGATGATTTTTCCTCCCCCATTGTGAAAAACTACAAAGACTCTACCTTTACCCCTTATACTCAATATCCTCAATACTAATGAGCTCAGAAACTCTAAGCTTCCATGAATTAAACTCTAAAACCCTTAACATACAAATGGAGTTTTCTTAAAAACTGAGTAAACCCAAGTTTAAAGATAAAAAATGAAACCTTTTCACCATTAATTGAGCTTAAGAAAACAGAGAACTCTAAATGGGTTTAGCAAAGCTCAAAGTTGAATCTTTTACACATATTTTCAGCATTGATCGTCACAGATATCAAATGGGGTTCTTCAAAATTAAAACTTTTGATATATATTAAGCTCTAAAGCCAAGAATTGTGCAAACAAGACGCTCCTCTTTAAAGAGACAAATGATTAGTTAAAGAGAGCTTAAAATGGTGAAAGAAAAGGCTCACACTTTGAGGATTCACTATACACTTGGGAGAGTAAAAAAAGGAAAGATTGTCGCAGCTTTAATGGCCGTTTGAATTTTCAAAATGTGAATTTATTTTTCTTTATTTATTTCCCCCAGATATTGATAGTAATATATAATTGATCTTAGCCGTAGATTTTAGTTGGTCCCACCAGCTTACGTGAGATGGTGTTATATGAACGGTTGAGATTTACAATTAAGAAAAAGGTCCGCAACGGTCGACTCCTGAGCTTTGACATATGCGTAATCCCAGTCAAATTGTTATTGAGAAAAAAATGTATAAATTTACTTCTAAACTTGGAAATTAGTCAACTCTTCATTAAAATTTACTCTAAATCCCCTTTCAACTTTGTGAAATTAGTCTATGTCCCTCATCTTATTTTTTTTAATATTATTCCCTCCGATCTGCTTTACTTGTCACATTTTTAGTTTACACGTCTCTAAAGAAACTATGTGTTTTAACTATCATACCCTTATTTGTTATATTTAATCATTTCTCTTCAATAAATATTCTCTTTTTAATCTCTCTTCACTCATGTTTTCTATGTTAATTAGTCAATAAGCTATTCCAAACACCCTATTATTCTACTTATGACCCGTTTCGCCATAGGTATTCATTTTTTCTGAAATAATTTTTTACTTTATTTGAAATTTTTTGTCATAAAAATTTTAAATTCACTTCTCACTTTTGAAGTTGTATTTAAGTAAATTCAAACATGAATACTATTTTGAATATTCTTTACAAGTAGGGATCTAGTAGCTCAGTTGGTTGACTAACTGAACTTTTACTTTATTGGTGAGGGTTCGAATCCCACGTTGTAATCACCTCCCATTTTCCCTTCCCCTACCCACCCACCCCTATGTAAGAAAAAAATAATTTCATTAAGTATGACTAAACACAACTCCATTAATTTCAAATAAAATAAAAAAATATTCAAAATTTATGATCAAACACCTATTACATTTCACTACTAATATTTTGACGACAAAGTTATAAATTTTTTGAAAATCAATTATTAGTTAGCAAATATTTACCTTAACAAATTTGGAAAATCTCCCAATTTTAATAAATATCATAAAAAGTGAAACCATTTCCTCAATAGTCATCCACCTCAAACCATTATTTCAGCAACCTCTCTCAAACGATTCTTCGCTCTCTTTCATCTATTCTATATATCACCTATTTTCTTCTCTACCCGCCATTTTATGCCCTTCAATCTCAATCATCATCCTTCCCTTTTTTTTTACAATGTTTGTATCTAAAATTGAGTGATATTATAATTGTACCTAGTAGTAGTAGTTGCGTTACAATTTATTATAAAAAATTATAAATTAATATCCGAAGAAGTCAGTTTGATTGGGCATGAAATATGTTTAAGCTCCACATAAAATCATTCACTGATATATGTTATTTTTATTACAGCTTTTCTTTTTTTCATAAATAATACATGCATAACTTATGTATAAATTTATACGTAATATAATGTGTAATAAGAATGCGGCATTCAGAATACATGGATTAAAAATGCTAAACTTACAAAAAGTTAACTCTCATAATAGTAAGCAAATTTTATTTTATATAAACAATGAAAATATATTTGAAATTTTACATTTGTAGTAATTTATAATATATCAAACTAAACATTAATAAGAAATATTATATGTATTACCACGCTTACATTTATAATGTCAATATTATCAAATTGTGTTTTACTAATTTGCACACAACTTCATAAATACGACTTGTAAATTAATTTTAAAAGGGTCTATCTGTAAATCGTATTTAAAAATCCGACTTGTATTGAAAATTACGATATATAAATGACATTTGACAATTTTCGAAATATCTGCCAATCTTTTTGGATTAAGGAGTATTAGACTATCATTCATTAGTATTAGTACTCTATGTAAACGAGGATCCTAAAGATTTGTCGTCCTTCGTCCTCGCAGGGGCGCTGCAGAAATTTTTATAAATTAATGACATCACTACGTGGCTTACTTTTTCTTTTTTGCACTTATCCGCTTTATTTGCTTCTTTTTTTAAGTTCATATTGGACCTCCGCCATTTCCAGGACCTCACGCATGGCAGAAGCTTAATGCACGCTCTAATGACCATTTATTTTCCTTTCAAATCTATTTTGGAAAAAAAAAACTATTCAACTATTTGTAAACTTTTTATACATCTTTTTTTCCATTACTCTTTCCCGTTCATATTATATAATATTTTTTATTTTTAGAAATTCAAAATAAATAATTTTTACGTATACAAGAAACTATTAATACTTTTTCAAATATATTCTTGTTCAGATAAGATATTTTTTACATAATCGAGAAATCAATTAAATTGATACTATTTAATTAAGGGTAATTCATTATAAACACTTTTTACTTTTTAGGGGTAAGTAATTTCTTAAGGTGTTTGCTCAAATCAAAACACCATATAATATAGATCGGAGAGAATATTAGATCACTCTTTAGGTCATTTGTCTTTATACATTTTGGTAAAATTTAGGGAGTCAATCCCATTTTTACTCCTCAAGCATTTAAAGGTCCTGAAACGATACCCTCTCCATATATTGAGTGGGAACGATAACCCCTTATGTAATTTTCGATGAAAATTTCTTTATTTGAATAAAGATCTTTTTTCTTATTCTTGCTATAATTAAAATATGAAGATATATAATTCTTATTATTGTCTCTTTCACCTATTCCGTTGAAAATAACATACTTCGTTTAGGATATAACAACTACATGAATTAATCTATTAATAAATTTAAAGCTATGTGACATTCGTTTTACCTGTCGCATTAAACTTTTGGATTCTAATTGCACATCAAAAGTCTACCTAATATTCCTCTCTAACATTACTTTTAGGTCATCTATAAATATTTTGTATAGTATTAATTCCATCCGCTAACATATATTTCACAACAATTTCCACATAAATCAATTATTTAAGCATATCGTTTATTTTTAAAACCACTCAAATGAGCAAAACAAATAATTTCTTTTTTCTGATAAATCAATTCGATCTTCATCCTATATGAAATATTTTTCTAATTATATTTATATAAGAATTTTTGGAGAAGTGTTGGGTTGTTAAGAACCCTTACATTCAAAAGATGAAAGATGTAAAATGAGGATGCTACGATGGATGTGTGAAAATACTAAGAGATATAGGATTAGAAATGAAGAAATTTGGGATAAGGTGAGAGTGAATTCGGTGGAGAATAAGATGCGAAAAGCGAGACTAAGATGGTTCGGACATGTGCAGAGAAGATGCACGGATGTTCCAATACGGAGGTGTGAGAGGTTGGCTATAAACGGTTTCATGAGAGACAACGGTAGACCTAAAAAGTATTAGGGAGAGATAATTAAACATGATATGGTGCATGTCCAGCTTATCGAGGACATGGTCTTAGATAGGAGGTTATGGAGGACAAATATTAGAGTAGAAGGTTAGGAAGTAATTGAGTGTTGTCCTACTTATTCTTTCACACTAGTAGTCGTAATATTATTCTGGTAGTTCCTTGTCTTTTGATTTATATTACTATTTATTATTTTTTGTACTTTGATTATCGTCCTACATGCTTGTTTCTTTCACTTCGTTATCTTATCCTCTTGTTGCTATCACCGCTTATTATTACTGTTGCTTTCGTTTCTACTTGAGTCGGGAGTCTATCGAAAATAACCTCCATATCCGTAAAAATGTAGGGATAAAATTTGCGTACAATATATCCTTCCGAGACCTCACCTAATGAGATTATACTAGATATGTTGTTGTTGTATATAAATTTTTGGATACAGACGAAATGCTTGGTCACGTGAAATCAATCGACATCTTATTTAGATGCTTATGTGTTATACAAATGTAGGGGCAACTTAAATCTAGTAATAAAAGTTATAAATTTTTGTATTTTAACTCTAGAAAAAAATTCTTTATTAACATAAAGAAAGTTCTCACCCAAAAATATTGCATAAGGGGTTATCCCAGACAATATGTAGGGGTATCGTTTTCCAACCCTTTAATAGGGTAGTAAAGTGGTATTGACTCAAATTTAAGCAACTTCGAAGCCACATTTTTGTTTTCAACGGGAGCGTTTATTAGATCTTACTAATTACTCTTCTTCATTTTAATTTATGTATCATTTTTCATTTTTCGAAAGATTGACTAAATTTGAAGTTAAATTAAATTAGATCAATTTAATATTTTAAAATTTAAATTTTAACTATTTAAAAACTATGCAAATACTAAAACAACAACTAACCCAGTGTTATCCCACAAGGTGGGTTTGGGAGGGTAGGATATACGCAAATCTTAGCCCTATCTTAGTGAAGTTGAGAGATTATTTTCGGTAGACCCTCAACTCAGAAAAAAGTACATATAGCAGAAAGTACTATAAATTGCAAGTTTAATTGAAAATTAATATTTTAAAGCATAAATTATATATAAAGAGCTTAATTGATGTTGAGATCCATTAAATGAATTTTGTTTTCTCTTAATTTCATGTAAAACTAAGCTTAAATTATTACTTTAACCAGCATAATCTCTTGCCACATGAATATCATGAGTGAAATTAAATTTAACAAATATATTAATAAGTTTCTATGTATAAATAAAGAAATTATATGTTCACAATTTCATAAAAATACAAAATTTTCAATTTAAGATTTCCACCAAGTTGTAATTATTTTATATAATTTAAATAATGTTACTTTATAAAATATCGAGTCATTTGCGTCCCTTTGATATTTGCTAATTCTCCTGCCAAACCTCCTTCCAAATAATTCTTGCTTAAAAATTACCTAATTAAGAAATTTTAATGAGTATGAAGACTTACCAATAATACATGCTTAACGTGCCAATAAATATATTAATAATGGGGTAAAAAAATATGATATAGATTATACTTCTTTAATTAATAAATTATTATTTTTATATTTGAGTTTGAGCCCATACTTGCACGGGCTTCATGTAACTAGTTAAAGAAAAGAGACCATAGCTATAAGTAGTGGTTGGACATACGATTTCATCTCGTAATTTCATCTCATGAGTTGAAAATAAATCAGCATTTGGATATGCGATTTTATTTCATGAGATGAAATTACAAATCATTCAAAAAGGGCATGATTTGGGATTGATTTCAATTTTTTTAAATGTTTCATAAGTTTATATTTTATAAAAATAGATTCATAAGTTGGTAGATATATTTACTAGTCATGTTTATCAACCATTTATATCAAATATCTATAAGTTGGTAGTATATTTATAACAAATTTACTCTTACCAGCCATGTGAAAGATTATATTAAAGCGTAATTATACTACAACTCATATTCAATTTTTCATTTTATTGAACTAAAGTTTTATCAATTGATTTTTTTAGAAAGATTTTCTAGTAACGTATTAATTTTGTTATGAACTATGATTTATTTATTTGACAAGATTGTTTAAGAATTGGGAAAGTTTTGATGATTTTTATAATTTGTGCGATTTTTATGTCTATAATTTTTTTTTAAGAAATTCAAATTGCATGTAGAAATAAAAATTAACTTCAAATTATATTTTATTCATGTCTAAACCGCTCCTAAATGTTCTAAAATTGGTTATTACTACTAAAAACATTTACTATAAACGATTTAAAAGAGCCAATTATATTTATCTCTTTTCCAACTAAAGGAGCCAACCTGCTACTCAATTATCTACATGTATTTGGACCCAATACCGGAAGTGACCAAAACGGCTGCACTGAACATTCATAACTACTAGCCGGACCAAACTAGGAAGAGGAAAGTGTAACCTTTGATGCTTAGTTGAGTTTAGATGGTGGCAATTATCTTGACAGAAGCTCTATTTGGAGCTTCTTCTTGTACTGATTTCAATGGAGTTTTTGGTTCAATTTACCTCCGTTGCCCTTGTTTTTCATCAAGATCTTCACTTTCTGTGACACCCATTTTGGTAAATTCACTGGAAAAGAAAAGGGTGAACAAAAAAAAGAGGATTATGGGTTCTGGGATAGTTTCTTGTGGCTTAGATTATGGGATAATTGATACAGAAGACCTTGAATTCAAGCCTTCATTTTATGAGTATCTTAAAGCTATGGAATCTGTGAAAGAAAAGAAACAAAGGGATAGTGTTAGTAGAAAGAAAAGTGAAGAAAAGGATAATCTTGATAGTGTTAAAAGAAAGAAAGTTGAAGAAAAGGGTAAATTTGGAAATTATGAGAAGGATAAATGTGTAAAAAGTTCTGATTTTGTGAAGGTTAATGAGAAATATGAAGGAGTTGGAGTTGTGAAAGAGAAGGGTAGTGGTGGGAAATTGGAATTTAGAAAGGTGAAGAATCAGAAAGAACTAAGCATAAGTAAGGAGAGGCATGTTGATGAGATGGAAAGAGAGGCGTTTAAGTCAATGGATGGTGATGCTTATGATAAGCCAAGAGTTACTAAGGCAGAGATGGAAGAGAGAATCCAAAAGCTTGCAAAGTGGTGAGTTATTCCTAGTTTTGCACTTTAATTAGTGTGTTTTCCCATTTGATAGAAAGTGTAAGCCTGAATATTGATACTAATAAGTTTTACTGTGGAAGAAAACCAAAAGAAATGCTAACGCCGACTTAACTTTGACAAAGGTAAACATGTATGTCTTGGAACCACGGGGACAATGGTACATTGTTACAGAACAGTCGTTAGGCATTTTCTCCAGTTTAGGTTTAATGTAAAGTTTGTTTTCTAGAGTCAAATGTTAGGTGGTAGATTGTGGAAGCATGGTTCTTCTTAATGCTTTATTGCATCCATGTGCTTTGTCATGCTCAGTATTTTTTTCTTTTTGGATTAGAATATCCGGAAACTAGTTACCTTTGACATTCAATGGTGCTTAAAGGGCAGCTCTATGCTTGAGTCACATTTATGGCCCCTCGTTTGCAAACCTTATAGAAAAGTGCCTTTTTCTGTGAAGTTATGAAAATACGTCAAGTCCCTCAATCTTCTTCACAAATGCCATACAAACACTACAGAATCAAAAAAATGTTGGACTAATGCTTATCACCGAAAAAAAGGACTTACGTTGCACTTATTAAGGATCCTTTAAAATTGCTAAGCAGTTGGCAGTTCGTTAGTACATTCTTCTTTTCTGACTCATAATAAAATATTTTACTCTTACAGTCTAAATGGCGCAGACATTGACATGCCTGAGTGGATGTTCTCTCAAATGATGCGAAGTGCTCAGATTAAATTCTCAGATCATTCTATCGTGAGGGTTATCCAAATATTGGGTAGATTGGGAAATTGGAGACGGGTGCTGCAAGTCATTGAGTGGCTTCGTTCACGAGAACGCTTCAAGTCACACAAGTTAAGGTATCTTATCTATGGTCATTTCTCTTACTCCTCTTCCCGTAGGAAATGTCTTAATGATTCCTGAAATATATTTGTATATTCTTGATTTTGGATTGAGGTATAGTTGATTGATTTTGATAGATTATGGAAATAATCTTTGATTATTCTATAATCAATGTAAATAATTTATATTTAGGTGTAAATATCATTAGTATATTATTAGTATATTCTTCCATAATTGTAGCCTAAACTGAGGCTTGTACACTTGTATATAAGAAGACATTATGGAATAAAATCATTAATGAAAATATTTCCTTCATGGTATCAAGAGCAAAAAATTAACCTTAGCCCAACCCTAATTTTTTCTTCCTCTTTCTGGCGGCAGACTCTCGACGGAACCCTAGTTCCGCCGCACCCCACCCCCTACTCGGTCAAACCTAATTTTTTTCCTTGTCTTTTTCCCCCCTCTTTTCTCTAAGACAATAGCCGACCAACACAAATTCCATCCCGCTCTTGCCGTAAATAACGTCAAGAACTTCATTCCGATAATACTTGAGATGAAAAAAGGGCAATATTCCTCTTGGGCAGAGTTATTCAAAATTCATTGCCGTGCATACCAAGTTATCGACCATATTCTTCCTCCTAAGTCTCAATCGGAGGACACCAATATTGACAAGACTCTATGGTCTCGCTTGGATGCTACAATCCTTCAATATATTTACGGCACCATATCTAGTGACCTTTTGCACACCATTTTGAAACCGGACTCTACGGCTCAACAAGCATGGAAGCGTTTGCAAAATATTTTTCAAGATAATAAGATTTCTCGGACGGTATATCTTGAAAATCAATTCACCAATGTCAACTTGGATGAATTTGCAAACGTCTCTGCATATTGTCAAGAATTAAAAATGTTTGCCGATCAACTATCCAACGTTGGTGCACCAGTGACAAATCAAAGGTTGGTTTTCCAATTAATTGCGGGTTTGAATGAACAATATAATAGAGTTGCTATGTTCATTCAACAAAGTGATCCGTTATCACCATTTTATGAGGCTCGTTCGAGGTTGATTCTTGAAGAAGCTCGAAAATTGAAACAGGCAGCGACGACGGCAAACAATGCCGGCACCGCCCTCCTTTCCACCAACACGTCTGAGGATGATTTTGGCCCTCAAAATTTTGGTTCGGATAGTGCGTCAAATCGCACCAACAATGGACCAAAACGGGGTCCAAATCGCAACAACAATAAATGAAAAAATAATGGTGGAAGGGGACGGGGACGGGGTCGTGGCGGCGGGAGCAATTCCAGCGGAGGAGGCAGCCGCGGCCAGCAGGGGCAGAACCATCCCCACTGTCAGCCGTAGCAGTTTGGTGGCAGCGAACACTGGGGCCGGGCTGGAACCCATAGCAGTGGGGCCCTCCCCGCCCATACTTGACAGCCCAGTGGGCCAGGCCCAACACTCCAAACAAGCAACCTGGCGTCCTAGGCAGCTGTCCACAACAAGCTTTTTCAGCCCATGGACCATCGTCTTCGAGTTATGCTCCCACGGACATCGAGCAAGCCATGAACAATATGACTCTCAATGTTCCCGATGACTTATGGTACATGGACACGGGGGCAACCTCACACATGACGGCATCTCAAGGTACTCTCTCATCTTATTTTAATATGAGCAGTAATAAAAATATTGTGGTTGGCAGTGGGAAAATTCTAATTCGTGGTATTGGTCAATTAAACCTCCCCCTCACCCACCTTTACATTTAAAGAATGTCCTACATGCACTCAAACTTATTAAAAACTTGACATTTGTGCGTCGTTTCACCACTTTCAACAATGTTTTTGTTAATTTTGATCCATTTGGTTTTTCTCTGAAGAATTTTCAGACGGGGATGCCACTAATGAGATATAATAGCATTGGGAATTTGTTTCCCATCACCGCCACCACCAACAACCAAGTCACCACTCCATCAACCTTTGTTGCTCTCTTCTATTTATGGCATAACCGTTTGGGATACCCGGGAGCAACGGTGTTCAATTCTCTTAGAAAAAATAAGTTTATTGATTGTAAACAATCTTTGGATTCCCATGTTTGTCAGTCTTGCGTTTTTGGGAAGTATGTTAAATTCCATTTTTCTTTATCTACTTCAAACCCTATTATGCCATTTAATATCATGCATAGTGATTTGTGGACATCTTCGGTTTTAAGTTCGGCAAGTCATAAGTATTATATGCTTATTTTGGATGATTACTCTAATTTTCTATGGACATTTCCCGTTGGAAAAAAATCGCAATTCCACACTATTTTCAAACAATTTAGTGCTTTCATCCAAACCCAATTTGAGAAGTCCATTAAATGTTTTCAATGTGACAATGAGAGGGAATTCATAAATGACCAATTTAAAGAATTTTGTCACAAAAATGGTATGTCATTTCGTCTCACATGTCCACATACTTCTCCTCGAAATGGGAAAGCCGAAAGAAAAATACGATCAATCAACAATTTAATTCGCACACTTCTTGCGCATTCGTCCATACCACCATCATTTTGGCATCATGCTCTTAAAATGACCACATATCTTTTAAACATTCTCCCTAGCAAACTACTCTCAAACCTATCACTCACACAAATTTTGTACTATCGTATTCCTTCCTACAAACATTTGAGGGTTTTCGGGTGTTTCTGCTATCCATTGTTTCCCTCCACAACCATAAACAAACTTCAGGCCCGCTCTACTCCGTGTCTATTTTTGGGATACCCACAAAATCATAGTGCCTATAAGTGTTATGATATGTCTAATGGGAAAATTATCATCTCTCGTCATGTTGTTTTCGATGAGTCCACATTCCCGTTTGCTAACTCTCACACGTCTTCCCCGCCTTCATATGATTTTTTGGACGACAGGCTACATTCAATATTGAGATACCATTTAAACAACCTATCTCCACAAGCCCAAACGAGGGGGGCCACTGCTCCGTCTTCATTACCGTCGGCCCATCCATCGAATCGGACTGGACCAGCCCAAATGAGGCCACATTTTTAGTCGATCCATCTACCAAACCGGACTGTGCCAGTCCAATTGAGGGAGCACTCATCTTTAGTCTCGGCCCAGTCCGTGTCCCGACATCCGTTGGCCCAAATGACTGCTCCCTCCACCTCTTCACCAACCCGGACTGCAGGCCCACTGCCTCAAGCCCATCCAAGCAGTCCCTCTCGGCCCAGTGCAGTTCCAGAAAATCCATAGACCCAACCATTCGTCTCGGCCCCACCTCGGTCCATTGAAACACGTGTCGTGCACGAGATTTTTTGGCCCAAGTGTCATTTTAATCTAACATCCTCTGTCCAACCATCACCGGTTCTAAAAAATCCAAAAGTTTCCTATCGGACCCGAATCGAAAGCTGCCATGTTAGATGAAATTAATGCTCTTATTAAAAATAAGACGTGGGAGTTGGTGTCCCGTCATTCTAATGTGAACATAATACGCTATGTGGATTTTTGTCATAAAAAGAAATCTGATTGTTCCTTTGAAAGGCACAAAGTTCGTCTTGTTGGTGATGGCAGGTCTCAGCAGGTTGGAGTAGATTGTGATGAAACGTTTAGCCCAGTGGTTAAACCAGCAACCATCCGGACAGTTCTCAGCCTGGCTCTATCAAAATCATGGTCCAGTCACCAATTGGATGTCAAGAATGCGTTTCTACATGGTCACCTACAGAAAACAATTTACATGCACCGTTGGGGTTCCGAGATCCTATTCATCCGGATTATGTTTGCTTGTTGAAAAAATTCTTATATGGTCTGAAACAAGCACCCCGAACATGGTATAACATGTTTGCTGGATTTGTTTCAACACTGGGATTCTCACATAGCAAATCCGATCCGTCTTTGTTCATTTATCAGAAAGGGAATGGCATGGCATACCTTCTTCTCTATGTGGATGACATCATCCTCACAACGTCATCCATCTCTCTTCGCCAGTCCATAATTTCCCTGCTTGCATATGAATTTTCTATGAAGGATTTGGGTCATTTGAACTATTTTTTGGGCATTGTTGTAACTCAACATGCAGGTGGTCTATTTCTTTCCCAAAGAAAGTATGTTGAGGAGATAATTGACAAAGTTGGCATGTCTTCAGGTAAGTCGTCACCAACACCGGTGGATACCAAGGCTAAGTTGAGTAACTCTTCAGGGTCTCCCTACAATGATCCAACACATTACCGCAGTTTAGCAGGGGCATTGCAGTATCTCACATTTACGAGACCGGATATCTCATATGTTGTTCAACATGTATGTTTACATATGTATGACCCGAATGAGGAACATATGGGGGCTCTCAAACGAATATTGCGGTATATTCAGGGTACTATTGATTTTGACTTACATCTGTATAAGTCAGCCATCTCCGATCTCACGTCTTATATCGATGCTGATTGGGGTGGATGTCCGGATATCAGACGCTCCACCTCTGATTATTGTGTATTCCTCGGAGACAATTTGATCTTGTGGTCGTCCAAATGCCAACCCGCGCTCTCTCGGTCTAGTGCTGAAGCTGAATATAGAGGGGTTGCGAATGTTGTCTCTGAATCATGTTGGCTCCGTAATCTGCTATTGGAGCTCCATTGTTCGATCAAAAAGGCAACCGTGATTTATTGTGATAATGTGAGTGCGATATATCTGTCAGGGAACCCAGTACAACATCAACTCACTAAACATATCGAGATGGATATTTTATTTGTCCGTGAAAAGGTTGTCCGTGGACAAGTCCGTGTTCTCAATGTTCGCTATCAGATTGCCGATATATTCACAAAAGGTCTTCTGCGTATACTCTTTAATGATTTCAGGGACAGTTTCAGCGTACGGGAACCTCTCGCTAAGACTGCGGGGAATGATATTATTCCATAATCAATGTAAATAATTTATATATAGGTGTAAATATTATTAGGATATTCTACCATAATTGTAGCCTAAATTGAGGCTTGTACACTTGTATATAAGAAAACATTATGGAATAAAATCAGTACGGAAAATATTTCCTTCAGATTTAGATGTGGTATTGATGCTCCTGTTACAGTTAGCTATGTATCATGATGTTATCATAATTACTTTCATATATGTGAAAAGGTGAAATAACAGTGCTTCCTATCTATAAATTTGTCAGTGCTTTTGTTTTTGTTGTGGTATGCTTGATTTATTATCTATATCTGCACCAGTGACTCCTTCCCATGGATCTGCTACTTCCTTTAAATGTGTCTTAGGAAAGAATTTTACATGAAACTCTCAAAAGGTGAAGAAATTTTTACCAAGTATTTTACCTGATCTTCTAAAATTTCCTTTATGTTACTTCTGAAAATGCTTTCTGAAATTATTCAAAGTTTCAAATTATATTTTTGGTGGCACATCCTTCCTATCCTTTTTCTGGTAGGTCTAGGGTCAAAGTCCTTAATGGGAAATTGATGCTGACGGACCCTTTGATTAAATTCATTTGCAAGATATGTTTACACGGCTGCATTGGATGCATTGGGGAAGGCAAGGAGGCCAGTGGAAGCACTAAACTTGTTCCATGCAATGCAGGTAACACCTATAAACATTCTTTCCATCACTTGGTCTCTCCTTCAATCAATATCTTGTGTCCTATTCAGATGGATAGGTTGTGTGATATGTAACTAATACATCCAACCTCGACTTTCTCTAGGAGCACATATCATCATATCCAGACATTGTGGCTTACCGTTGTATTGCTGTCACTCTTGGACAAGCAGGACATATGAAGGAACTATTTGACGTCATCGATACCATGCGATCACCACCCAAAAAGAAGTTCATGGCTAATATTATTGAGAAGTTTGATCCACGGCTTGAGCCGGATGTTGTCGTCTATAACGCTGTAAGTAACGAAAGGGTGCACCATAAGGGCCAAATTTTGGGATTGTTCTTGGTTAAATGCACTTGTGGCTCTGACTGCTTTATCATTTGACATAAGATAGCAGACAATTTTGTTTCATCTTTATGCTGGGAACTTCTGCTGCTCAGTAAAGAATGAGAGCTTAGCGTCTTCCCAATTTAAGAAAAAGATAATTGAGACACAAGAAAAACAAAGCAGAATTAGAAGCCAAATGAGAAAAAGAAGTTCAGTATGGCATTGGTAATTTAACGTTGCTATATCTAGAAAACAGTACCGACGATCTATAACTAAATGGTTAATGCATCAGTGATTTTCCCCTTCCAAATAGCACTATATTCAGTAAATTATGCATCTCTACTTTCCTATAGAAGCCTGGTATCAAAATTTGAAGCAACCATTTTAACTCGGTGCTATTGCTCCCTGGATGCTGAACTTGTTTTGCTAAAATATGTCTCCTTGACAGAGTTCGTTTCTGAGCAATAAACTCTTCAAGCAAAAGAATACATATGATAAGGACTTGGTTACTGAATTCTATTATTAACTGAAAGTAGAAGATACAATCATAAAGTTACACCCAAAGCTATGTGGAGCCCTTCCTAGTGATCTGTGATATAGTATTGGTTGAAGTTCTTGTGTAGTTTTTGTTCTTGATGCATAAATCTGATGCAATTAATTTCCGCTGGAAGTCTGTATATTTCAATTTGGTCCAAAATATGCGGAAAGTCAGTATGTTTCAATTTGGTTCCAATGCTAACTTTATCAGAATGATTTTGCTCTTTGCTTGTAGGTGTCAGTATATTTCAATTTGGTTCAAATGACAACTTTATGAGAATGATTTTGTTCTTTGCTTGTAGGTGCTTAATGCCTGTGTTTGCCGTAAAAGCTGGGAGGGTGCCTTTTGGGTATTGCAACAGCTAAAGCTCCGGGATCAGCAGCCCTCAATAACAACATATGGATTAGTCATGGAGGTAATTATCTTTTTCTTTTCTTTTCCCCTTTTCCGTAGGTTTTTAGTGTGAGGTGACATAGTTTAGAAGGCTATTAAACTGTTGTTCTTCTTGTATTTTCCTTCTTCACAAAGATTCACTTCCACCTAAATTAGCTTCAATGAGCTTGGCTCCCCTGTGAGGTTTCCTGACATTTGTTGGCAAATACTCGCATGAACTGGCATCTCATGTTTTGTGTAACCATTAAGATCTAGCATTAATTGGTGCGTGTTGGCTTGAGATGGGAAATTACACTGCTACATTTTGCTTCTTATGATGGGAAAGATTTATTTGGTATAGCAGAGAGCTTCTAAGAGATATATATCCATAACATCAGATCCTTATCTATTTTTTACCTTTTCATTTGGGGTCTTCTCTTAACTCAAGGAATAATAGTCATCTTACACCTATATGTCATAATAATATTAATAGCCAAGTCTCTTAAGATACAAAAAGGGAGCCGGAAGAGCTTGAAGCTTCTTGGATATCCACTTGCCAAGGAAATTAGAAGAGCAAGTTCTCATAAAGTATGTTGAAAGACCTCTACACATGTAAATGTCCAACTACAACCTGACTTCAATTTGGAAAAAGATTACAACCAATCAATTTAATATTGCTTGTATTTAGAAACACTGTGGTCGATGATGTATCCTACTTCGTACTTCTGATGAATTTTTCATGATATGCAGCTTTTGTGCTTTAATTATTTTTTTCAATATTAAAGCTGTAAATGAGAAAAGAAGGAAGAACCTGTAGCATATTGCGTATCCGAAAAGAAGAGGAAAAAAAGGAGAATGGACCATCTTATAGCATAGCCATCTAACTGAATGGCCCTTTACTCATTCCTTTTATTGTTGTGAAAGGACCATTTTTTCTCTTTTTTCCTTTTAAATACTTTTGGGGTGGGGTAAGGGAGCCCTCTATGCGCGCTTTATTGTTTGCCTGGAACGTGTTAATTATGGAAATACGTTTGATTATACCAGTAGCTGAACTGAAATGTTCATTCAGGTTATGCTCGAATGTGGCAAATATAATTTGGTTCATGACTTTTTCAAGAAAATGCAGAAGTCATGCGTTCCCAATGCTTTAACCTATAAAGGTAACACAGAAATATTTGCTTTGTTGACATGCTGCAAAAGATTTTTGCTGAATCAAGTTGTCTTTGATGCATGTAGTTCTTGTGAATACTCTTTGGAAGGAAGGAAAAACAGACGAGGCCTTAATGGCTGTAGAAGACATGGAAGGACGAGGAATCGTGGGCACTGCCAGTTTGTATTATGACCTTGCTCGTTGCCTTTGTAATGCAGGGAGGTGTGAAGAGGCGCTGATGCAAGTACGTTTCTTGTATTTAGCTTCCATTGATCTTGTTCTATTATGCCATTGTGTTTCAATACCCTATGATCTAGCTTGAATATTCATATATGGTATTAGACATCAAATAAAAGGACGTAATCATGTTTCAGTAAAGTTGATGTTCCTAAACTTAAAATATCACAACAGGGGTTTGTTGTGGTGACTGATTCTGTTTCTAGCTATATAATATTAGAAGCTAAATTCAATTGATTATAAAGGATAGCAGACTATACGTGAATGTAAATTCACTACTATTATTTTTTTAGCAATTGCAAACAAATAATCATAAGCTATTTTGTTGGACTGCAAAGATACCCACAGAAAGCCTAAAGGCTCAAATATGTACTCAATCCTCAGATAATTCTAAATTCTAAGCACTGCTTCTGAGATTTTCTCAAGTATTTTTGTATTTTCTGATTTACTACTTCACTCTTAGTTTGCTGAAGAGGTTAGTGCTCTATTTGTTCATCAAGAACTTTATCAGTGTGCTGGGAGATCCTATGACTTTTAAAGCATTAAAGTCAAATCTGATGTATCAAGTTAGTGTCCAGAGAGTGGACTCCGTGTTTACCATTTTCTAATAATTCTAAGTTCTAAATTCATCCTGATCACAACCAATAACTGTGATGGACTAAGATTCGTGCTATAATTTTTCAAGTGAATTAAAATAAATTGTTACATTTCAACTGAGTGATATTCAGGACCTTGTTGCGCAGTTCAAATAACTGGTACTAGTTCTTTCTATTCCAGTATTCTGTCTTTGCTGGTTCCGGCATCTACTTGACGTTCTGTAGCACATGAAACTCTCGTTGATTATGTCATCCATGGAATTGATTAGCAAAGCAATTACCATGGAATTTTGAGCATCCAATATTTGGAAAGCAGGATTTTTGTCTCAGATTGTCTCCTGGTAGATCCATTACCTTTCCGGCGTTATTAAATATGGGACTATAGAAATGAATATAGTCGATCAAAAAAGAGGTTTTGATTGAGTATCAAGGAGCAAAGAATTAAAGGCCAAAATACCAAATGAAAGTTTTTGTAGGTCCATTACTTTCTTCCACGATACGGTTGTCAGTTTATGGCTTTTATTTCAGAATAAGGAAGATGTATTCTCAAGAAATAATGTATTTGGTACATACATGACTTGTCCTTACGAAAAAAAAATACATGACTTGTCTTGTTTAGATGTACTCTAAAAACAGATACTCCCTCCGTTTCAAAATGTTTGTCTTACTTTCCTTTTTGGTCTGTTTCAAAATGTTTGCCTCTTTCCTTTTTTGGCAACTTTTTAATTCCAACTTTCCACGTGGCATGTTTAAGACCACAAGATTAAAGGGCATTTTGGTATATTCTTCATATCTTTAATTTAAGACCACACGATTCAAAAGTCTTCTTTACTTTCTTAAACTCCGTGCAAAGTCAAAACCAGACAAACATTTTGAAACGGAGGGAGTAACTTATTTATACTTACATGACTTGTCTTGATTATCTCCAGATAGACCTTCATTTGAATACTAATGTTCCTTTCTATTTTTGGGTCCATCTACTGCTGTGAAACAGATGGGGAAAATATGCAAAGTTGCTACGAAGCCTCTAGTGGTGACTTACACTGGTCTGATTCAAGCCTGTCTGGATTCTGGTGACATTCAGAGTGGAGCATACATCTTCAACCACATGCACCAGTTTTGCTCCCCAAATTTAATAACTTACAATGTAATGTTAAAAGCTTATCTAGATAATGGGATGTTTGAAGAAGCAAAGGAAATGTTTTACAAGTTATTGGATAATGGTAACTCTGTTAGCAGTAAATTGGACGGTAAGGATAAGGTTTTCCCAGATGTCTACACATTCAACTTGATGTTGGATGCATGTGCTGCTGGGAAGAAATGGGATGATCTCAAGTTTGCCTACTCACATATGCTGAAATATGGATACCACTTCAACGCAAAACGTCACATTCAGATAATACTCGACTCCTGCAGGGCTGGAAAGGTACTATTTGTCAACCCAGTATTCAGTTCTCCTATGTGTGTTCTCGTCTTTCATGTTCATTGGCTATCATTCCTAGGAAATTCGCGTGTGAAATTTAATTTAGCCGATCATGGTGTGGACTGGCAAAAATTTGTACAACTTTCTGTTCTGTTGAAATAAAACCAGCATCTCTTAGAGAAAATATTTGCTTAATGAAAACTGAGATTAAGCTGTTTAATACACTGTTTTTAAAACTGTCTGAAGTATAACAATGTCAGTTGTAGTTTTCTGTTTAAATTGCCCATCTTCAAGTATAACCTTTTATCATATAACAGTATCCTTGGTTTGGTCCGAATCCATGGTTGTGTTGCGTTTAGTCTGGTAATTTCCCACTTCATTCTTTTAGCTGATGATAGGTAATAATTATGATTATTCTACACTGACCTTTTTCAGGTGGAATTATTGGAAGCATCATGGAAGGACTTGGCACGGGCTGATCGGGTTCCGCCAGTGCCACTAGTCAAAGAAATGTTCCGCGTGCAGCTGGAAAGAGGCAACATCGCTGCCGCCCTGGCTTGTGTTACTGATTATCCTTCTGCTGAGTCACAGGCATTTTCTGTCAAGTTTTGGATGAAATTTTTCGTGGAAAATTCTGATAGATTATCAGATGGCACACTTTTCAGTTTGCTACAGGAGGTTAACCGGGTTGCCAAAAATGACAGCAGAATACTTAACAATCTGATGGCTTCTTGTAAAGAATTTTTGAGAACTCGATCAACAAAACTAGATAGAGTTCCTAGTGAAACAGCTCTAGTTTGATAATTTGTAATCATCCAGCTCGAGCAAGAATAATTCTGCTACATACCAAAAGAAAACTAAAATCATCTTGTACTGTATAATATGTTCTTGAACAAGTGCTCTATTTGTTAAGAGTTGGGTCAAGTTCATAACCAACTATTCTTAAATCAGCATAATTGTATTTTCATTGTATAGCTCAATAAGAACTTGTGCAAAAAAATGTAACCTGCCAAAATTGATTTCAATGGATTGTAGGACTGGAGTCCTGTCCATATAACTCAAGTGCATGCAGATTTTCAAATTTACATAATTAATCATTTATTGGGTTGAGGTGGAGTTTTACTCATAACCCCAAATTGCTCATCACTTGCCAACTTTAAAAATGCTAAACTTTGACCACAATTCCTTGAGCACTTCTTTATTTTTATTTTAAAAAAAAAAAATTGAACTAAAGAAGTTTTTTTAAGAAGTGATCACCTGATCTGAAGTTTAAGATTCAAAATTAAAATGTAGACCACATGTCTAATTTTAATAAAGTGATGAACCTCTAAATACAAAGCCACAAAAGTAGCCACGACAATTTGTTTGTAAAAAAAAAAACTGGAGTATGGTTGAAGCTGCTTTCATTTCTCCAAAAGAGGAGCAACTATAATGTCCAGTTATCTATATACACAAATAAAAGAATAAAACACGCACCAAATTCAAATGAGCACAGATTAGGGTCGAAACTGTACCTGGCCCGGAACTATTATTGATCTAATATCTGTTTTACTGATTAAGATACACATAATAAATGGCTGGATAAATAGGCTGGCTAATACACAAAACTCTGTTATGTATTCAATCTAGATGAACGAAAAAATATAGAACCCCCTCTTTAGCTTCCAAAAACCTACTCTAGCAATACTAATAAATCGGTAAGTTAAGCTGTGATGGGGTTCATGTCAGTCTTCCACAATGATAAGTGTCAATGCATTACGAAGACTTGACCAGAGATGAACTATAACCATTAAGGTGCGACTTCTGCCATCTCCATGCGACCTGCAAACTCTCTTGAAGATCGGTGTGTTTGGCCGTCCAGTTCAGTTCAAGCCTTATCTTAGTTGGATCACTAAAGACTTCTGCATAATCACCAGGTCGACGAGGAAGGAAATCAACTTTGATAGGAACCCCAGTGGCTGCTTTGCAAGCCTCCACAAAGTCCTTCACTGATCTACCTGTTCTCGGAGACCAAAAGAATGGAATGAGAAACTAGGCTTCGAAGGGAGAAACTGAATATGGCAATAAAAGAAGGAATGCTTACCTCTTCCGGTTCCAACGTTGTAGATTCCCACCTTCCCAGGCCTTGCCTTTTCAAGAGCTTTCACATGAGCATCAACTAGATCAGTGACATCAATATAATCCCTAATGCATGTACCATCTGTTGTCTTATAGTCTGTTCCTCTAACCTGCATGACGAAACAAAACAGCTCAGACACGAGGGCAGATCATAACCATTCATGTTATCATTGACACATTTCACTTCCCCTACCCCATATTAATAAAATTGTAGATAGAACAGCCGAATGTTTTCCTTTCGCTTGTTATTAAGAGTGACAATGGCGATTGGAAATCAGAATAGAGTAGCCAGTTAACTTTATAAATATGAATTTCAATCATCAGAACCAGATACATTTTCTGGTAGATATTGAAAATGCTTAATACATAAAGCGATTTCTGACAATTCAACGATCACGAGTACATAGATGATAAATAACAAATACACGAGTATAGAACTAGCAATTACTGGCTGATACCTTAAGACCAGGTATGGTTCCACGAGCTGCATCATAACAAGCACCAGAAATTCGCCCATGTTCACGAAGTTCAGGCCGGGGAGCTTCTCCTAGTCTTCCCTCTGGATCAGAACCAATCACATTGAAGTACCTGAATTTTTTAGAAACAATAAGCATTAATCTGACCCATGCCAATTGTGCTAAACATAGAAAGTCAACCAACAGTTATCACTCAGGTTTCAACCATCAATCAAAGAAGTGCTTGTTTAGTGGTTGACTTGCTCTAAATAATGAAAGGGAAGCAGTACAGAAATTTAAAATACTTGTTATTTTTTCAAGTTAGTTAATAATGTGAATGCAAGATTTGGTAACAGGAAAATTAGTCAATGTCAGTTTGCCTAGCAAATAGAAGATAAATGGACATGAAGAAAGAATTAAAATCAAACAAACAATATGTACATCCCCAGAGAAATAGAACACAACAAGCTAGGGAAGACTTAAAAGCTTGAAAAGGAAAAAAAAAGCAGATGAAAAATTTGCACAAACTAACAAGCACAGACTTAGTGGGAGCTTACAAGTGGAACTCCTAACTAACAATCCTAAACATGCGAGATTGTATTCAAACCCGGCCCTTCCCTTCCACCTCATCTTACCCTGAGTCACTTCCCCACAAACCACAATACACGAAAATAAAAGGAAAAATTCTAAAAAGCTAGAAAAGCATAATAAGTACCAAAACACACAAGAACATATAGGTACAGTTACTTCCCATACACTAGAAAACAGAGAAATTAAAAGAGAAAGGGTATATTGGTAAGACATATCAAACACCAACCTCAAAATCATGACAGCCATGTTTGAGTTCTTATGGAAATCCAAAATAATATCCTCCGCCATTTTTTTCGCTTTTCCATATGGATTAATAGGAAGCTGCAATTCGAGGAAAAAGGCTCAGCTGTTGCTCACCATTGAGGTAACAGATAGGCAATCACACAGTTCTAGTGTACCAGAAGCATATACACCCTTTAAAACACTCACCTGTGGAGTTTCTTCAGTAATGGGCATCTTTTCAGGCTCTCCATACGTCGCACATGTACTAGAGTAAATCAATGTGGGGACTCCATAAGCTGACATAGCTTCTAATACAGTGAGGGTATTTGAAGTAATGTTGTGATAGTACCTGATTGGAACATGCAGCGGCTCATGAAATATGAGTTTCGGAGGATAAAGGCAAAGAAACAATTACCAGAGGCTTATTAAACAATATACAGTACCACAACATGGAAATCATATTAAATTTACTCATCAAAGAGATGCTAGATCCTTCAGGTTGATATATTTAATCCAAATAAGTTGGACAAAAATGATTGAAATTCCAAGCCCCCTAAAAAATGGTACTTTTCCGATAACAAAGCTACTGCACTTACAAAATCACTATAAAAGTCCTATAAATTCACATGCATTCAATAATATGTTAGCCTTAACTTGCTAGTACTTAAGAGTAAGAAATCAATCAAGGAAGGTAAAACATAATGCTACATCAGTGATACACTGGAGATGCAACCAGCTTTGACAGAGAAATGCAATATCAGTATTCAGTACATACTTGATGCTTTGGGTTACCCTGTAAAAGATTTAGTTTCCCTTCCAAAATGCAACAAGTGAAACTCTCCATTTATATGTTAAGAATGGGAAGGTTTATAAAAGGATCAACTAATACTTACTTTAGAGGATCAAGGGTGCTCTCTCCAACATATGCTACAGCTGCAAAATGCATGACAGCATCAAAGGCATTCTGGGAGAATATCTGGTGGACCTGCTCATTTCGGTTATTGGAATAAGTGAATGCCAAATAACAATAAAAATAAAGAAGGTAGTTTCAGAACAGCTGCAGTTTACCGCTTTTGCATCCCCCAAGTCAGCATATATAAACTGAAGTCTCCCTGGTTCAGGAAATAATTCTTGAAGAACCCTTACAGCTCCTATATTTCCTCGTGAGAGATTGTCCTGTCAAATTGGTAAAAGAAAATTATTATGAAGTTTCATACACACATTTTCATGCTCATAAGTCAATTAAGTAAAGTTAAAAGAAAAGAGTCATTGAAGAATGACTGTCAAAGGACCTATTCACAATTTCAGAAGGGGAACTTACCACTATCGTCACTCGGTAATTTTCTTTTAGAAGTCGTAATGCTGCATGGGAACCAATGTAGCCAGCACCTCCAGTGACTAAGACATGAACAACACCTGGTTGATGGCGAGAGAACTAGGAGAAAGCATCAACAAACAATGAGTGCAAAGAATTTAAAAACCATAAGAACTTCAATATTTTGTTCCACTAGAGACATTAGTATGTTTGTTCAAACTGGATTCAAGATTTGAGAAACATTTCAAGAATCAACAAGATACACAACTTTAAACAGAGGAAAACGGCGATAACTTAAGCAGGCACATGCTTCTTGAGAGGTTTTTCTGTTAGAAGATGTTGGTTAAATATTCCCACTATCTTAAAGAAACAAGGACTCAAAACTTATAGAAAAGAACAAATGTACTAAACAACAATGTCATGCCAAAGAAAAAATACAAAAGAAACCCGCGATAGTAATGACACAGTAGAGCATGCAGTCATTATATAAAAAAACTCCAAATACCAACCCCGCGCATAGCGGGAGCTTAGTGCACGGGGCTGCCCTTTTTAGTCCAGGCATATTGACACAAAACTGAGAAAATAATTAAATAAAGAGAAGGATCAGGGAATTACTGCGCTTGAGGTATTAAAACTTGGGGACTGCTTGAGCATAAGAATGCATAGCGCTGTCAGTACAGCAGCCATAAGAATTTTACCCATGAAATTGCTCTTCTTCTTTGGATCTGCATAATCCATGCCTACAATTACCAAAGAAAGTAGTTCGGTTTAGACCCTAAAAACAAGTGTTATTCACAATACTTAAACAAAAAGACAGTTGACAACATTGCCTAACCATCAGCAGATACATATCCAAGGACAAAAATTGAACTTCTGTACATTGGCATCAACTGCCAAGATAACAATAGTACTTCCATAATTTAACCAAACAGAACTAGCCCAATTGTAAGCGTTTCGCTCATAACAATTATACTGACATTAACAACAGAATGTAAATAACAAGAAAAAAGAAACAAACCACTCTAAGGAACATGGCTCACCTCCTAGAGACAGAGATCTGTTAGACCTTGTTTGAGTTCTTGTCCTGCCTAAGCCTAGCATTGGAGAATCTCTTCAATGCCAAATAGGCAAATAATCAAAATAGATAATCCTATTGCTTGAAACTGGTGATCAAGTAAGACCCCTCCTTGTATATAGAATTGTTAACAGTCTGCAGCAACAAACATTAAAAATTCACTCTTTAATTATCACCAGTAAAAACTGAAACTTGGAATACTAAAACTTAAAGACTAAAAATTAAACAAAAGATAATCAATAAGTGAGCCCTGATTTAAAAAGATGGACATAATTATCATCTACTTAGCTATGAAGTTTGTAAGTAACCCCCCCCCCCCCCCCAAACCCCAGATGGGAAAATTTTCTATTTGTGATAAATGACCTACTTTTAGACCAAAAGATGACAAAAAGGAAGGAAAACAACTAGTAATTTCAAAATTGCCAAAGGATCTGAGTTGAAAACCAGTAAAAGAAACAGCATTTAAGTTTAATTGAAAGCTGAATTAAGTTACAGTTTTATCATTATTTAGCCCCATATAAAACTAACAAACCTCAAAAAATACCCAGCAAGAAGTTAACAATCTTAAAGAAGAATCTTTTTCATTCAAGAAAACTGAATTCAAATCCAGAAAAGAAAGGGGCAAAAGAACCCCAAAAATACAATCTTTTTTTAAGGTTAGAAGAAAAATCCATACCCATATAAGAGAATAAAAATAAAAAAAACATAAATTAAATAGCGGAAGCAAGAATGAAGAAAATGCCTTGAACCTTTGAAAACCCCAGCTAGTGAAAACCTTCACTTTCAATTTCCTAGCAGAGAGAGTATATAGCAATTTTGAATGATCAAATAGATCTGTGAAACTAAAGAACCAATGAAAACAGAAGGTTTTTAACAAATATCTCAAAAGAAAAATCTTTTAAAGAAATTTAGTTTAGTAAATGAGAAGAGGAATTGAGTAGGAATCCAGGATCATGTTTTGGGTGAAATAGAAACGTACGAAGGTCCACAGTATCGGTGGTCGCTGATGAAGTCCTTGTTGTCTTGCGCGTATTATTGTATAGATGTGTTTCTTTATTCCAACTTTCCTCTCGTCACTCTCCTAAAAATCACAACTCAAGTATGCTTTTGTTGTTCATGTCTAAACTGACATTTATTGGTGTTTTTTATCTAAATTATCACTAATTATTTATTAAAATATATTTTAATTAGTATTTAATAATGCGTGGTATATGTATATATATATTTTTTGTGTGTTTAAAAACAATGATAAATAACACCACATGCGGAAAATTAAAGAAATTAACAAAAAATCAAGAGGTAATATCAAAAATATATCTGAAACATCACTTTTCCACGAGTTTTCAGTAATAATTGGTTATAGTTAAGATAGGAAACGCAAAACTTGATAGTTCAGCTGTATTTTGATAAATAGTTGGTGATAGTTCAGCTGTATTTTGATAAATAGTTGATGATAGTTCAGCTGTATTTTGATAAATAATTGATGATAGTTTAGATAGAAAACTCAAAAAAGTGATACTTAAGATGTGTTTTGACCATTATCTCATTTATTTATTTACTTGAATTTTGTAATATTGTTTAAAGGGTCAGAGATGGTGCACTAAGCTTCCGTTATGTGCGGGATCCGAAAAAGAGTCGTGGACCACAAGGGTCTATTGTTCGCAGCCTTACCTCACATTTCTGCAAGAAGTTGTTTACACAACTTAAACCCATGACCTCCTGTCACATGACATACTCCAAATCTCCCTTCTTGAAATTTTATTTATTTATTTAATTTGAATTTTGTGAAAACAGTCTCTTGCAGAAATGTGAGGTAAGGATTTATGATCCGGTCTTTTTTTAAACCCCACGCATAGCGGGGCATCGGGCTACCCAACCTTTTTATTTAATTTGAATTCCCAAAATTAAAAAAGTGTGAAGTGGGCCCTTTTGTTGGTTGGTTTCCACTTTCCTCGTGGGCGGAGGGAAGATGAGAGACGCGGCTCTATTTAGTTTTTGTTGTTTTTCTCCTATATGTGAATTTAACTACTACCAAAGTAGTATTCATATTCAAATTCAAAGTTCAAACCTCCATTTTGTTTTCCTATTGACTTTTCTTCTTTAAATTTACAACGTTACTACTTTAGACATTGATGATGATGGTGTTTCATGTTCAAATAGTGGTAAAATTTTTGCAATATTGCTGCCTCGAAAAATATATAGTAGAATTATTCGGTATATATCGGTGAGTGTTTGAAAATTAATTAATTTGTTCGTAAATTAGTTCACATACTCATCATTATAAAAAGAATTACATGCAATTAGTGAATTTACTCACACGTCTATGAATTTTAGTTTGATAAAACATGGACTGAATTTAGACTATAACCTTTTTAATTATAAGGAAAATGGTCAAATTTGTCCTCCAACTATGCTTTATAGTTTAACATTTTCCTCCGTCAAATTTTGAGATCAAATTTACCTTTCCCGTTAGCAAATTTATTAAATTTGCCCTCAGCCGGATGGATTTCTGACTTGGACTCCACGTCGATCCACATAGACGCCACGTAAGAATAGAAATTTCACTAAGCACAAAAGATAAGTAAGTATAGTAAGTACTTAAACTGAATACTAATTGCATTCATTTCACCTTTCTTTTTGTAGTTTCTGAAGCCAATGCCGGAGTAGCAGCTGCCGGTGCTGGTGAGAGAATAATATCAGCAGCAGAGGGATCAGAAATTGATCTACGAAGAGGTAATTTTACAGAGATTGAATTGTTCTTGCCGTTTTTCGATGACTGGGAATTCATGTGACGACAAAAGTCGGGAAAAAGAATTAAAGACTGGTGGTTCTGAGAGAGTCCGGCGAAGAATTTTGTTATTATTGGGCTGCATTTTTGTGAATCTTGATAATGGGAGTGGTGGCGCCGCCGTGGTATTAGCAACAGTGGCGGCGGCGTTGGTGTTGGTAGAAAAAGGTAAATTTTCAGACACCCTTTTGGACAAGGGTGAAAAAACAGGGGATGGTGAAGTGATTGGTGAAATGGAAGGATCATCCTCGGTGGCGGCAATGGCGGAGACGGTGGTGGTGGTGGGTGGTGGTGAATTGAGAGTGACCATTTTGGGGGAGGGTTCACAAGAGAGTGGTGAAAGAGATTTTTCTTCGAGAGAGAGTATTATTCATGATGTTGCATTTTTCATCGGAGAAGATGGCAGAGGAGTGGTGGCGAATGGCGGAGAAGAGGGGTTATTTGGTTGTTGTTTGTGGAGTTGGTTTGTTTCGGCAATGACGAAAAGAGGGGAAAGGGAGAATGGCGTTTCGTTGGTGGTTTCGTGTTGGTGTGGAGATGGAGCAGTTATGGTTAGTAGTCATCATTATCGGTCGTTCGATGGTCAAATCCGACGGCGGTAACTGGCAGAAAACGGAGAGGGATGAGAGGGAGATGAAGTGGAGGCGTTAGTTGTAAATTGGATGTACAATGGTGGAGTTCGCTGGAGCTCCGACTTTGGAACTCGTCGGAGCTCGCCGGAGATGGCAGAGGTCTGCTGGAGAAGAAGGGTAACGGGGTTGAAACTATTTAAAGGATGGGGTAACGGGTATGGGTTACGGGTACTGATTACGACTTGAAAGAATTGGGTGAGCCGATGTGGCGTCTATGTGGATCTGACGTGGAGTCCAAGTCAGAAATTCATCCGGCTGAGGGAAAATTTAATAAATTTGCTAACAGAAAGGGTAAATTTGATCCCAAAATTTAACGGAGGGCAATGTTAAACTATAAAGCATAGTTGAAGGGTAAATTTAACCATTTTCCCTTGATTATATAGTATAGTGTGAATACCGTTTCTGAATTTGGTCTATTGTTTTCATACTTGTATCCAAATGAACAAGTACATAGAGAAATACGTATAACTACTTTACTACTCCTATATACGTTGGAGATTCCCCCCCCCCCCCCCCCCCCCGCAAATAACTGCATTGCATTACTTTAAATCAAATTATGACTTACATGTATGTAAGATTTCAGTGCATTATTTACAACCCAACTTGGAAAATTAGAATTCCAAAAATTTCCATGTAGAAGCATAAGAAAAAATTTAGCTACATTAGGGATTTGGTATTTGGATATTTTTTGTATCAATGATCTGGCGAATTATCAATGATTAATTCTAAGATTTTATAAATGATGAAGAGATCAAAAATTTCTTACGTGGCAGCTGGTATAGATGATGAAAGGCGGGCCGCTTTTTCGGGACCTATTCTCAACATAGGCGGCAAAGCGAAATAGGAAAGGGGCTGAATCCATATTTGGCGGAGTGGGTAAACGTACTCGGGAAGGAAACACATTTCATGCCCGAGATATATATATATACAAAGTTGATAACTTAAAATTTTTTTATCAAACTCCATATATCCTCACAGTCGGTCTCTATTTCCCAAGATAGTGCCATATTCTTTTATAATATGTTGGAAATTAGCCTTTGGCGGGGAGATACGTCCACCCATCTTTGATGAATTAAACACTAGTGTTCCGTATGTTGGAGACCTGGTCTCTTTACACATGCATGATCTACGAAGTGAGTAGATGACCGTAGGGCCAAGAATCGTCTAATTTCGTTGAGAAATGAAAGAGATATTGGTTCACGAAGTAAGGTGTTTGAGACATGGAAATGTGGTGTGAGACAAATCTACCACATCGGTGGGAATAGGAAGAATTGCTCTCTATATAAGTCTCTAATGTGGTAAAGGGTTTGGATCCCCAAGGGGTATCCCATGTGTTTAAAGGAGGGAAGACCTAGATGTGCTTGGGTTCAAAGCTAAGCCCACACACGCGCCGCCGCCGCCCGCCCGTCCGGTCCGGTCTCGGGCTCGGGTCACGGGTCACGGGTCGTGGGCTGTGGGCCTTTCTGATATTATCTTTTTGGACCAGAATTCTTTTATATGTACAGTTTGGTCCCTGAAGTTTCAATATTTACAGTTTGGTCCCCATACTTTCTGGGAAGGTGACGGAAGGCCGTTGGACTGCATTTTTGGAGCATTAATCAGCCATTACTTGGCTGATTAATTCTCCATTAACAGCCATTACTTGGGGCATTTGGGCAGCCTTCTTCAAGGCCTTAATAGCCATTACTTGGCTCGTTTTAATGACCTCCTTTAAGGGCCATTACAGCCTTGTTTGTGGCTGTTGGATAGCCCCTCCTCATACTATATATTGAGCTTCATTTGGCTGAAAACAAGATGATTCTAGAAAACGGGAAGAAAATTGAGCGAAAACAAAGAAAAATAGCACTTTGAAAGATACGTAAAAATAGCTTATTTCGGTCACGAAATTATGCAAACCAAAGGGGTCGTAATTCTCGCAAAAACAAGTATGGCGGAAAAAAAGTGACCAAACCCTCACGTATACACAATATATACACTACCGAGACACACTATATACACAGAGACAAAAGAGAAGAGTAAAGAGAAACTCTTCCTTCCTATTCCATATCTTCAACAAGTCGAGTCATATTTGTTCTCTTCGACAGGCTCAACCTATTGGCTTTGTAGTGTTGAGATTATAGTGTTGTTTTATCTTGGGAGACTATTGCCCGCTAACGTAAAAGCATATATACGGGGCAATCTTGTCTTAAGGATAGAGGGCTATCCTCGACTCAACACACAACGTTGTAACCGTCCAGATTTAGTTGTTTCTTGATTTCAGGTTATCAAGATTCAAGGCACAACAAACTTGCGGCAGTTCTCAAGATTGGCTTTGCAAGGTGATTAAGATTCAAGACACAACACATATGCGGCTGTTTTGAAGATTGACAATTTATTTATCCTTTCGAACATTTGTAATAGTTATTACTTCCCGTACTGCTCTATAAAGTACCATAGAAATACCAACAACTTAAGACAAGATTGTATAGTATTACTATTAGTGTTCGAAAGATGTCGGTCAAAAGTTGTGTGACCAAATCTGGATATGGCAATGGTTTTCTGGTAGAAGAGAGTGATGATGATGAACGTGTTCATGGTGTCACCGCTACCAAGACGGTGGGAACAAGCGCTCTCGAGAGCTCCGAGGATGTCAACTGGGACAAGAGGAGAAGACTGAAGATGTACTTCTATCTTGCAGCAGAAGGCCTGTATCTGTCCCAGACAAAAGATCCGAATAATGGTAAGAAGGAACTGGACACTCAGTTTGATGAAGTGACTGGAGTGAGCCAGAATCCGAAACTGGGATAAGTAGTTTTTCTTACTTGTCAAGAATAAAGATTAAATGATGTCTGATTAAAAATGGATTAAAGTAAGGAGGAATATGAAAATAATTTATATTCCTTACGCTTTAACAAATCAGAAGTTTAATCTCATCTTCCTTTTCGTTTAAAGATTGGATTTTGTAAACGACTTAAAAAGATCCGTTCTTTTAAGTGTAGTGATTAAAAGTGTGTAAAGTAGGTTCGCACATACGATGGAGAAAGATCCACTAATCGTGCGAAAACTGTTACCACTCTTAAGTAAGCGCCAAGAATTATCTGGGCACCAATCTTAACGTTAAAGACGTAGAACCTGTCATACTATTTGGCAGAAGATCCTTCATAGGATGATATTGGACACTCAGTCATACAAAGCCTCCGGGCGACTGGAGTGGGCCAAAAAATTCTTTTGATATGATGATATTGGACACTCGGTCATATAAAGCCTCCGGCGACGGAGTGGGGCCGTAATTCATTTCATAGGAAAAGTAAAGGACACCTAGTGTGGTGGGCCGAAATTTCCGTGTCTTAAATGATCCGAAGGCCTAAAGAAAGGCGAGAAAAGAAATTGGACACTCGATGCCAAAGCAACCGGAGTGGACCGGAGCATCCGCATCTCATATGATCCGGTTACGCCCTAACCACGGCAAGAAGTTGTTCATGTGAAGCAACGCCACCTCTAAAATCAAAGGGGCCGGAGAGGTTGTCCTCAATAGGACTTCATGGATTGGGATCACTCTAAGATGAGGTGATACATATCCCAAACTTGGTTTAAGGGACGCCGTTGGTCAAGTTTGGTTTGAGACTAGTCCAACAGTGTCTATAATAACTAAGAATGGTACAAAGACGTACGTAGCCAAATGAATGATATATTTGTAATCCGTGCATCTATGCCATCATAGATTAAGACACGTTAAATAGCAAGTCATTCAAAAGCTAACGATGTTGAGATTGTTGCCTTCGTCGACATAAACCCTCAAAATAAATGTGAGGTAGATGAAGAGGCAAAATCACCTTTCCAAATTCCGTCAAGGGAATAGCGAAAGAAGAACCGCTCCTCTAGAACTTAGTCACAACTAATTGGGTGATTTGAAGTTTATACAAAATAGGGGGGAGACAAGTACGTTGTGATCTTCATTGATGATGGTACAACGTATGGAATCCTTTGTTTGTTGAAAAGCAAAGATGAAGTTGTTGAAGCGAGATAAGCGCTACAAAGCGAAGTTGAAAATCAACTAAGCCTACGGATTGAGAAATTCGTAGTGATAGAGGGGAGAATGTGAAGCATCGTTCATTAAACGAATGTTCATTTCTCACCTCAGGTCCAACGGTGTTAGCCAAAGTCGTACGCCCAATTTATGTGGGGTTGCTTGGTAAAAGTTGGAATAATGAAACATGTCAAGTTGTACCTAAGATCGTAGATTGCATATCCACCGGATCCGCAAATAACAAGATAGTGATGATCGCCTCTTGGCATCAAAGAATACGAATTCTTTGAAGATCGCTTTCCTTGAAAAAGGAAAAAGGGAGTAATTGCTCAAGGTCAACAAGAACCCGCGAGGGCTCGATGTCCGGAATCGGACGTTCCGTATCTACAGACTCGAAAGTTGCCGGCTATCCGAACTTAATATTCCGGATCTGCGAACTCGGGGATTCTAGATGTTGAACCGAGAAGGAGCAAAGAGGGGACAAAGACTTGTTCCATACCTTCTAGCTTGTATGGTTGAGAACGAACCATGGACAATTAATAAATAATTGTCATCTCCAAAAGCGCCGCTTTGGAAAGAAGCTACAAAGAGAGAAATAGACTCTATCATATAGAACCATACTTGCGTAATGGTTGATCTTCCTCCGGGAAAAGAACCTTTGGGTTGTAAGATGTGCTCCCCTCGCGAGTAGCTTCACATCCAGGGCCATTGCGATCTTGCGTGGCATGAATGTTGAATTAGCCTTCCCAACCGTAGAGTTGAAAGAAGAGAATCGGACTTGGTTTGCCGGATCGTTGGGCTTCTTCCCGAACTTTCATTTTGGTCCCCGAAATGTTTACATTTTGGTCCCGAAAGTCTCGTATAAAACAGAACAATGAATCGACCACGAAACATTGACTCGAAGTTAGAATGCCAACAGTTGGAGAATCAACAATCTAAAAGTAAAAGTCATATTGAAACAAAGTCTCGATATGAAAGATATGGGTATCACAGATGACATCTTTGGAATTGGATTTCTAAGACATCTAACGATCGGTCGATAGTTGACGAGCTCGTTGAAGCCACCAATGGATATGAATCATAGAACTGATTGGAATCATGGTGCACCCATAGACAAGGAGCGATATGCTCGGGTCACGTGTAGTTCAATGTATTGTACACACTACAACCGACCTCGGTATCGTCTTCCAAAGCGATCGATTGAACTAAGGTTCACCGATGATTTCAATACATGATCAATAGAAAGGCGTTAAGTCGGATATGACGATATCTCGAACTATTCACTTATCTACGGATTATAGTATTCGGATGTCCAGCGGTTACGAGAGAACACTGTGATGCAAACTGGACATCGATCGAAGAACACCAAAGCCACAAGCAAATGTGTATGGTAGGTCTTGGAAAATCCTCTAAGCAAACTTGCATCGGCCGATTCATGATGGAATCGGAGTTTATCGCTTTATACAAAGCATGAAAGAAGTTGAGTAACTTCACGGCTCCTTAGAGGACGTCCCTTATTGGGAGAAACCCGTGCCTTCAAAGCGGCTATACACACGTGGCTAGCCGATCGGCTTCAGGAAGGACACGGATGACGGCGTCTGGACGTATATGTCAAGAGACATAAGACCGTATGGCAGTTGATCATCACGGGTGTCACTACCTTATTTACTAACTAAGGGACTACCCGGAGATCAAGTGTTCTGCCTGTCTAGGGGAATTGGCTTAAAACCCAAACAATACGAACCTTTGCGGTGGAAACCCAACCATACTGATTGGAGATCCCAAGAATGTGGTTCAATGGGAAAACTAAGCGGCAAAAGGTTCAGTTGAGCGCTTCGGTGGAAGCAAGAAGCACTTCGGATGATGATTTCTGTACGGAAACATGAATCCAAAGTTGTTCCCGCGATAGACATTAAAGTGCGCTCGCATGGTGGGTAAAGGTTAAGCTTCCAAACCTTTTAAAAGATCCTCAAACGGTTGAGGTTAGGGTTGTGGAACTTTTAATGATTCCTAACACTTGTGAAGTGGGGTATAGCAGGATACCTTGTAGGAGATCACCTATTTAAGTGCGAGGATGGCCGACTCAAATGAACGCACTTAAGAATCCAAGTGTGTCCATGGCCACAACGGACGAAACGTAAGAAGGAAAATGAATAAGAAGAGTTATTGTGTTGATATCGTTGTCTTGGCTTACACTAAACACTGACGGTTCAAGACATCACGTTCACCGCGCAGTAAGTAAGTCCGATGGTATTCAACTAGGGAAGGTTCAAAGCGTAAGCTACCTCTCCTGATGCAATATCTTTTCGCTGAAAGATTGCTGAAATGTAGGCACCTTGTGTGTGCGCCACAATCTCTCTTTCATAGAGGGGATTGTTGGAAATTAGCCTTTGGCGGGGAGATGCGTCCACCCATCTTTGATGAATTAAACACTAGTGTTCCGTATGTTGGAGACCTGGTCTCTTTACACATGCATGATCTACGAAGTGAGTAGATGACCGTAGGGCCAAGAATCGTCTAATTTCGTTGAGAAATGAAAGAGATATTGGTTCACGAAGTAAGGTGTTTGAGACATGGAAATGTGGTGTGAGACAAATCTACCACATCGGTGGGAATAGGAAGAATTGCTCTCTATATAAGTCTCTAATGTGGTAAAGGGTTTGGATCCCCAAGGGGTATCCCATGTGTTTAAAGGAGGAAGACCTAGATGTGCTTGGGTTCAAAGCTAAGCCCACACACGCGCCGCCGCCGCCCGCCCGTCCGGTCCCGGTCTCTCGGGCTCGGGTCACGGGTCACGGGTCGTGGGCGTGGGCCTTTCTCGATATTATCTTTTTGGACCGAATTCTTTTATATGTACAGTTTGGTCCCCGAAGTTTCAATATTTACGAGTTTGGTCCCCATACTTTCGGGAAGGTGACGGAAGGCCGTTGGACTGCATTTTTGGAGCATTAATCAGCCATTACTTGGCTGATTAATTCTCCATTAACAACCATTACTTGGGGCATTTGGGCGGCCTTTCTTCAAGGCCTTAATAGCCATTACTTGGCATTTTAATGACCTCCTTTAAGGGCCATTACAGCCTTGTTTGTGGCTGTTGGATAGCCCCTCCTCATACTATATATTGAGCTTCATTTGGCTGAAAACAAGTACTAGAAAACGGGAAGAAAATTGAGCGACAAACAGTGCGAAAATAGCACTGGAAAGATACGGAAAAATAGCTTATTTCAAATCACGAAATTATGCAAACCATGGTCGTAATTACGCAAAAACATGGCGGAAAAACAAAGTGACCAAACCCTCACGTATACACAATATATACACTACCGAGACACACTATATACACAGAGACAAAAGAGAAGAGTAAAGAGAAACTCTTCCTTCCTATTCCATATCTTCAGCAAGTCGAGTCATATTTGTTCTCTTCGACAGGCTCAACCTATTGGCTTTGTAGTGTTGAGATTATAGTGTTGTTTTATCTTGGGAGACTATTGCCCGCTAACGTAAAAGCATATATACGGGGCAATCTTGTCTTAAGGATAGAGGGCTATCCTCGACTCAACACACAACGTTGTAACCGTCCAGATTTAGTTGTTTCTTGATTTCAGGTTATCAAGATTCAAGGCACAACAAACTTGCGGCAGTTCTCAAGATTGGCTTTGCAAGGTGATTAAGATTCAAGACACAACACATATGCGGCTGTTTTGAAGATTGACAATTTATTTATCCTTTCGAACATTTGTAATAGTTATTACTTCCCGTATTGCTCTATAAAGTACCATAGAAATACCAACATAATATTTGTACCATATTATTTGCATCTGATAGTATGTGAACCTTTGACCAGCCATTATGTAATGCTTTTTCTAATGCATGTTGAATTGCTAGTGCTTCAGCGGTTATGGTCTTTCCTACAAATTGAATAGGGGTGCCAAGGGCATGAAGCAAATGAACACAACTATCCATAGCCGACATTTCAATGTTTGCCTTTTCCTTTTCCACCCGTAAGCATGCTTCAGTAAACAACAATTTCATCTTGTGCCACGGAAAAATTTTCATCATGAGTCCTATTGAGCATGCGAGACAAAACTTGTGACGCCAACAAAACATCATTATATTCATAAAAATCAAATAAAGCTTTATTAACAATATCATTAGGTTCATATATAATACCATTAAAGCAAAATGAATTTCTAGCTTTCCACATTGAGTTGACATATAAAAAAGAAAAATTGTACAAATATTGCAATTTAAAATGTGTTAGAAGCAGAAACTTCTATAGAGATGTTTTACGCTTATGGCGAATGCAAGACTGTCAAGAGATACTGTGATAAATAAAACATTTTCATTCTGAATTAAAATTTTCGAGCTTACCTTCCTTTTTTCTCAATAGGTCCTGCATAACACACATCTAAATTAATTGAATCACTGTATTTTGAGTTGCTTATGCTAGTGATGCTTATGCTAGTGAACTTGAGTAAGATAAAAGGATTCAACGAAAACAACATTTCTATCCCACAAAATAAAAGTAGGTCTGCATACATCTTATCCTTCCCATATTCCACTTATAATGAGTAGAGATGGCAGTGGATCCAGATCCGTTTTATAGGATATGGATTTTCAAAATTTGGACCTGACGGATCCGGATCGGACCCGGATCCATTTCTGACGGATCGGATCGGATCGGAATCTTATATTTGAGATCCGTATCCGGTCCAGATCCGACCCGTGGATCTGTTTTTTATTAAATATATTCATAACCTAAAATGTAATTTTATAAGTATTTTCTTAAAATTGTTAAGCACATCCTTGCAAGTTTAATCCTCAAAACAAGTTTAATTTATCCCCGCGTTAACTCAAAAACTAAAAAATAAAGAGGTAACTTCGATAATAAAATCAATGTTATATTAGTGAATGACTAACATCTCCATAGACAAGTAGTTAAAATTATATTCACTTCATTTGTGAAGATTCCAAGCACATGCAAGTTCTGCATTGTGGAAATACTAGTCAGCATTTTTCACAACTATTGTCATTGTCCAACATTTTCAATTAATATCTCACAATCAAAACGAGACAACGAATAAAATATCTCATATGAAAAATTGAAACACAGTAAACTGTTAGCTAAGTAAAAATCGTTTGTCAGTTCAAAAAAAAAATTCTTAGCAAGACAATTTTTTTTTACATGTGGATCAAGATCCGATCCGTGGACCCGGTGGATCCGGATTTGGATATGATTTTATGGACCCGGTGAATCTATATCCGAATCTGGATTCAAATATGAAAAATTGATCTGAATCTGAATCTAGTAGGATCCGATCCAGATCCGATCCGTTGTCATCCCTAATAATGAGATCACATTATGTATATTGTTATTGTTGAAGATGAAGGGGAAAGAAGGAAAATGTACAGTGTTGCTTTCCTTTAGAGGTAGAGGTCGACTTAAATCACTGAAAATTGAATTATCGAACTTTGAAAATGTCGAACCGAATGAACACCCTCCCCAGATTGGATTGTTTACCATGTGGATAATATTAATAACGAGTGATTTGAATGTCCTGATTGATCTCTGACGCCATATTAATAACATTAAGATTTGAGAGTGGAGATCTAACTTCTATATGTGAGTTCTACAGGTTAAATATTGAACAAATTATGAACATATCTTGTTAAAATATATTTTCCTCCAATACGTAATTATTGTACCCAATTTTGATTTATCGAACCAAACTTTAAAAGTACAATATTCGATATCTAATTTCAATTATCAATTATCGAATTAAGGATACCAAACTTTAAAAACACCGGTTTTTCAGCTCCTCTCCTTCCTTAAACTCGAGTGACTTTCGCTCATTTCCTTGCAGTCAAACGGCTTTCAATCCTCTCCTTATAGTCGAGTTGCTTTTCGCCCCTCCCTTCTTTTGAGTCTACGCGCTTCTGCTTAATATATCGTTAATTTTTGTTTTCTCGAAAATCTTATGTGAAGGGGCACAATGAGATGTCCATAATTGAAGCATTTTTCTTCATCGATTGTCGGTTTTTTACTAGGTGGCCGATGTCATTGATGTTTTGGTTTTCACAGTAAAGGATAAGGGTTCCAAATAACGCGTGAATTCTACCTTTTGGTGGGCCCTTATTATTTATAAAGGAGAGGGGGAGGGGTTTCCACACCAATGTCCTGGTGCAGGAGAAGCAGAAGAAGCCATCTGGTACTTCTTAAGATCCCAAGAAGAACAAGGATTCGTGGGGCTACTTTATTTTTAGATGCAACGTGTCCAACTAGTCTGGTTACTCTCAGTCACATTTATGCGTTTCCACTTTATAGTTTATAGTATTATACTGCAGAGTATCCTTCTTCTATTCCGAAGGTCACATGACTTTCATTAAGTACGCGTTTGGCTATAGAAATTAAAAATAATTTTATTTATTTTTGAAATTTTTTGAAATTAGTATTGGAGTTGAAATTATATTTGATCATAATTTTTACAAATGACATTTAATAATCGAAATGTACTTTTTTTAAAAATATAAAATATAATTTATATCTTAATTTAAAAACTAACAAAATCATTCGAAATAATTAATAAATATAATAACTTTCGATATCCTTATAATGACACCATTCAACAAATCAACTTTGCATATTGATTTAACGTCTAGTTACAGGAACATCAACTTATGTATTATAAGAGAAAAAATTAAATTCATATTTTATTTTGCAATACTGTTTTTCAGACCATGCAAGATCATAATTTATAAATTGAATTTATTCACTGATATGTATGACCTCTTTTATATCCTTCCGATTATGAAATTCATCAGTCGAATTTATCACGGAATAAATTATAAAAATAAAAAATATAGGATAATTTTATGGCTAAACACCAATTTAAAAAAAAAGTGATTTTTTTTTCCAAAAAAAGTGAAAATTATCTATGGCCAAACGGGTCTAATTATTATCATATTATAACATGCCAGCATATCATTGGAGTAAAATACATGGTACAAAGGGCTTGTCGGTCCATTGGTCCTTCATGACCAAGTTTACCCGTTACACAAACAATATTTGGTTCAAAATGAAAAAAGGCATCTCAATTTAAACTTGAAAAAAAGAATACTTTAGAAAGAATTACGTTTGAACCTTTTCTTTTTTCTGCACTTACTGAACTTCAATATTAGTCAATACAAATGGTGAAACTAATATTCAAATATTTAATATTTGAACTACCGAAATAATGTTTGATGTCCAAATGGGCCCACTCGATGTGGTGAAAAATAAGCCTTAGATTCACACTTACATAGACAATAAAAAACGCGTAATAATATCATCTTTGCTAAGATAAGTGCATGAGATATCTTTTATCCTCCAATAACTAAAGAAATATCAAATGAATGGATATAATTATATCCTTTGGATAAACCAAGTTATGTCGATGAATAATGATGAGTGAGAGATATCAATATTTTACCTGAAAGAGCTCTACAAATTATAGTAACTAACATTGAAAATCATGGGACCTTTGATCAATCCAAATCAATTATACAAGGATTAAAGCTCATAGTATTTTCTCAATTCATAAAATCCCTTATCCTTTTATTAATGGTGGGGTAGTATTAATACCATTTGCAAACTGTTACTCTCACATGCAAAAGGAGTAGTCAAATAAAAAAAAAATGCCCTAATCATTGTCTAATGTCAAATAAATAAGACATTTGCCACTGGTTCTGATGATAGAATTGTCTGTATATTGACCTGTATATCATCACTTCTATATATGGACCACACTCCAAACATCCCACCTACCAAATAGAAGGGAAGAAACGAAAAATAAAAACTCAAAAAACGTTTATTGATTTTCCTTACTATTTTTCCTTTTTTCAAATGCTGACTTTATGAGTTCCCAATGGACAGATACAAGAATGTATTAATCGAATATAAATTCGAAGGTTTTGTTTAAGAGATGATAAATTATTATAAATATTTAAACCGGATAATTTCTTGCTTACTTATTTTATCATTTCAATCATATGATACTCCAATAATAATAGGTCTAATTATCAGGGAGTGTATGATCAACATGCAACTTGAAATTGTTTGTAACATCATCTCAAGATTCTAATTGATTTAGATAAATTAATATCAAACACTGCCTTTTTTTGTGTTGTTTTTTTTTTTTTTTTTTTGACTTCGATAGTCTTCACTCTTCACATGTATTCAATTAGTAGAAAACCAGGGAAGAAGAGTTAATGAGTCTTGCGTTTAATACTTTTTAACTCAAGACAGTATGACTAAGGAATCTATGCATCAATTTTCCCTGATAATCGTCAAAAGACGAGTTTCTATTTGTCTTGCCCAAAGACTTTTTTTATTCAATGGAGAAAGACTCTTCAGCGATAAAATTTTACACATAGGGTAGCACTTTCGTTATGTTGTTTTCCCTTAGTCCGTCTAGGTTAGCTAAAAAAAACACTCTTTGCTTCGCTTTATCTCAAAATTTTAAAAATTTGATCAAACACTTTTATTTAAAAAAAAAAAATAAGCACTTTCTATATTTCACAAACTTGGTTTAAAGATTGCCCGCTATCATCCAAAGTGTTTGGCCCAGTGGCCAATACATTAGGGTATTGATGTCTGAGGTTCCGTGTTCGATTCATCTGATCAGCGAGAGTGGAACTGTGTTACCCCAAAAAACTCTCTCCATACGCGTAGGGCCAAGCGGTGTATACTAATCCGTAGGGCCAGGCCGGAGGTGAGATTTTCTGGGGTATGGGGCCGTAATGCGGTGGGACCAGTCACTTTAAAAAGTTTACCCTACCACATTTTTATCCAAAGTGTTTGGCCCAAAGGCCAATACATTAGGGTATTCTTGTCGAGGTTCCGTGTTCGAGTCCTCGATCGGCGAGAGTGGAACCGTGTTCCCCAAAAAAAAATCCCTCCATACGCGTAGGGCCAAGCGGTGTATACTAATCCGTAGGGCCAGGCCGGAGGTGGGGTTTTCTGGGGTATGGGGCCGTAATGCGGTGGGACCAGTCACTTTAAAAAGTTTACCCTACCTTAGTTTTAGTCCTCTGGGGCATAGTCCAGTGGCAAAGCCTGGGCGCTATAAGACGCTCTGGCATGGGACAACGTGGGTTCGATTCCCCGAAAGCACGAAGAAATTCTGCATGTTGGGGAATTTGACCTTGTCTCGTTGATCAGTTGTACGCTCCCAGAAAACTGGTCACCGGAGCACATCCCGCGATTTACCTGGTGATAGTTGTTGAAGGACCGGTGCTATTACCTCCAGGACGTCTGGGTAATACCAGTGAAGTAGTCAGGCGCAAGCCAGGAAACCTGGATTATAAAAAAAAATAAAAAAATAAAAAAGATTGCCCGCTGTCTCCGCAATTTGGTTAATAAGAACGTACGGCATATTGACATGTCAGTGTTTCATAATGAGGCTTTGATGTGGTCTGTCCATCTACTAATTATTTATGTGAATTAAAGGCGTGTAAGGAGGAGGAAAGGGAAATCTCACTTTAGTTGAACAAGAAATTGCACCTATAAAGTCTAAAATTGAGGCAATTAAATACGGGGAGAGTGACACATCAACCTTTAATAACTACACAACTGATCGTTATTTTACTTCATGTTTCATGTTCCCCCTCTCTCCTTTTTCTTTTTTTCAATATTTTTGGTACGACGGAATCAAAACTGTTATTACAAAGCCACGTGTCTTGTGGTGTTGCCTACTTTCATATATGAGGCGGTCAATTTAGTTCAATTAAATGTTGGAAGATTAATTTAAAGTTGGAGTATAAAATTAAAATTATTTTGGATTTACTACTTTTTAAATTTTTTAGATTCATGTCTAAAATATGATTTGTGGTCGAATTAATATCAGAATATATTTTTCAGTTTCTAATTATAGGGAGACTATTAAATATTTATGATACTTTAATTAAATTTATTTTTCTTCTTTAAAAAAGCAAGATTCAAAAAATAAAAAGAACCTTAATAGGAAAGATGCAATTATTCAGCATAATACTTTATACTCATGAACTGATAAAGTTGTTGTCACGTGACCTGAAGATCATGAGTTCAAGTATGTGGAAACATCCTCTTGCAGAAATATGAGGTAAGACTGCATACAATACACCCTTGTGGTCTGGCCCTTCCCGAGACCCCATGCAAACCGGGAGCTTAGTGCACCGGGTACTCATGAGCATGTTATTTACAGCTTTGTAATAGCATGAAATTTAAGTCAAGAAGCTCTTAGAGTCTTAGTACAATTATTAGACATTTTTTAAAAAGTGAAGTGTGCTCTGAAAACTGGGTACTCGAGTTTAGCAATTGTGTTTGATAAATACTCCTATTTCAAAGTAGTAATAGTTGATAAAAGCAACAAATTACTTTTGGTAAAAGCTTCAATTTGGATCTCAGTAAGTTATTTCTTGGACTAAATTTAGTGAGACATTTTAAAGACAGTTTTATTCATTTAAATCAAGAATTAGAGTTATATACTTTGAGAAGATAAATAATTTTACATTAGCTATGTTAGCATAATGAGCCAATTGCTAACTTTTCTCAAGTACCTTATCAATGTTAAATATAGGGAGTTTGTCATATGCTTTTTAAAGTTAATTAGTTGTGCAAAAAATTATATTGTTAGCACAGCAAATGTAAACTCTTCATTCAAAGATTACAATTCAAACTCACATGTTCCTTTGTGTCCAAAGGATCGTATGGATGCAATCTTTTTCTCAACTAATATCCACTAATCCTCGTGTCAACTTAGTTTAATTTTGCGAAACTCTAACCCAAATTTAATTTTAGACTGACATAGTAGCCCATTTACAGAATTTAACGATAGTTGGGAAGGACAACTTTGTATGTTTGCCCAATTAGCGAAGAATAAAGAAAATCTGAAATCGTCCTTTAATTTTGATCATTGAATCAAAAAGGTCCTTCAAATATCAAGTGGAACACTAATTGTTCTTTGAGTATGCAGAACTGGAAGATTTAGTACTTGATAACTTTTTTTCTGTCAAAGATTAAACATAGTGACCTCAGGTGTCTACTCCGCAAGTAGTAAAAGAAAGGTATAGAAATACTAAGGATATCAGATAAGCGGGTAAAGTTAAATTTGGGTGGGTCCAAATATACTGAGTTAGTAAATATGTAATATTCACAAAAAAACTAACCTTAATATCACTTCTAGTCCTATTCAACACAAATACAATTAATCTAATCATAATTTAATTTAACCCTGTAAGTGTTGGAGTAGCTTGTGTTTAAATCAGTTGAGAAAAAAATAAGTTATGAAATATGGGATAGCAAAGTGGGGTTCTAAAGAGATGAAGGAGAACAGATTGTCGGATTTGTGCCTAAGGCCCAAGAGATGACACTATCATCGCCTTAGTCATTACCGTTTAACTTCTTTTAATTCCGCCTTCCTTTTATTTTGTATTGTAATTTAATTACTCTGCTTGTGTGATTGTTTGAATATTTAGAAGAATTAGGTCTAGAACTGATAAACTAGAAAAGGTAGTTTAAAATTGAAAATATGCCGCTAGTTTATTTATTTTAGGCTCGGATAGTTTAAAATCGAAAACCCGCCGCTAGTTTATTTATTTTAGGATTGTCATGCATGTTTAAAACTTTCAGACAATTTGATCATCTTTTACTCGCATTATTAATAATGCAAATAAGATTTCGTTTTTCATCTTATTTGCGACTTAAAATAACTTTCTATAAAAATCACTTCTTTGCATTACAAACAACTTGTTTTTCTCCTTTACTATTAATTGCAAAAAATATATATTTTATAAACAATGCCATACAAATGCATGCTTTTATCCAATAAATCAATTTTACATGAACAATACCATGCATACTCTTTTCGGATTTCACACTGGGAATTTATTCCTCGGAATCATAATCACCTTTGCAAGAAACCTTTTACGTTGTCAAAAATGCATTTTCTTTAATTAACCATTTGCAAACATACTTTTAACTTTATACTTTTTAAACATGCATTTTTTCCTTAGCATAATAATTAACTTTGTTTGATCGGATAACCGCAAGTTAGCGGATCTTGAAGGATGTCTAACCTCTTCCCTTTAGAATAATAAAGAATCCTTACCCAGAATCTCATAGTTTCGCAGACCATTAATCGGAGTTCATTTTGCAGTATTTAGTTAACATTTTAGGTGTCATAATTCACCGTAGAATAATTAAGTGGCGACTCCTTAACCCTTAATTAATCCTGCAACGCGCCCACACACGTCGGATCCCCCTTCTCTTCGGAGGCGGGCGGTTAAAAGCGGGTGCGACAAGGGCTAGCGATCGTTCGTCGCAACCTCATTGTTCCACCAATCCATTGCTTCGGATTCGGTGAATGTTATCCTTGAATGAGTCTGTCTGAGGGACTAAGTTTTGTTATCTCGGGGAATGCCCCACATAAGATTATTTTCTTTTAGTTTCGAACTTCTCATTCTATATTTGAATCTTCCATTGAGTCTAGATAGAAATTTTGGTTGCACGAGTATGGGCTTGCGCGTTCATTAAAAAAATACAAAGATGGAGCTAATATGATTATATTATTTATGCACTTAGATACATGCTTAATTTAGAAAGAATAGACTTTTAATGATTCACATGGGAAAGGATAATTGCCCATGTGCCATCACGCCTAGGGGTGGCAAAATTAGCCTAAAACCAAATGACCCGCCCAACCCGCCCAAGGTTTCATGGGTTTGGACAAGAGTAATTTTGATGATGGTTGATTTGAGCTAGTCCAAGTTGACCCACTATAAATCAGCAACACAAATGAACCCATAATGATGCCCAAACTTGACCCACGAAAATGTTTAATCTTAACGATTAGAGCTCCACTCTAGATTATGATTTTTGTTTATAAATAATTATTTAAAAATCCTTTATTATTTTAGAATAATAAAAATACATCAACGCACCCCAACCACCCACCACACTATCCATACACCCTACCCCTCCCCTACATCAACCCCCACCCAAGCACTGAACCACCCTCACATCTCTGCCCCTACCTAGCCTACTCCACCCCACCCCTACCACCTCTAACACATTTACCCTCACCTCCCATCGTACCCCCACCCCACTTGTCCTACCCCATTCTCAAATTTCTATTTCATATTTCATTATTTTTATAAATAATTTATGAAAAATATGAAGAAAAAAAATTACCTCCCCCCTCCCACACCTACTCCTCCACCCCACCTTATTGCCCTACCCCATTCTCATAATTTTATTTCATAATTTTTTTAAGGTGAATTAGGGCACCTAAATACTAACTAAAAATACAAAATAACTCCAATTTTGCGATCTGCGAAACTAATGAGATTATAGGTAAGGTTCTCTATTATCCTAAAGGGAAGAGGTTAGACATCCTTTAAGATCCGCTAACTTACGATTATCCGATCAATCTCGGTTAATTATTGTACTAAGAAAATGCATATTTAGAAATATAAAGCTAAAATGATGTTACAAGTATTTAATGAAATGATGCATTTGTACAAGTATACATTGGTGTGGCAATAATATACATGTAAAGCTGGAAAAAGTATGCATTTGAATGAAAATTGATAAAAATATATGCAATGTAAATTTTATGAGTGACGAGCCTAAAAATAAGTAAACTAGCGATTTTCAATTTTTAAAACTAACCGAGCCTAAAAATAAATAAACTAGCAATGAGTTTCCAATTTTAAACTACCCAATTAATTAATTCTATGTCTACCTATTCTAAACCTTTCAATAATTTCTCAAGTACAATAATATTACAATACAGAATGAAATAAAGCTAAATTAAAGAAGGTAAAAAACAACAACAAAATAAATAATCTCCGAGGGGTATTTGCCTTCTTTGACTTTATCCCTTGCAAGCTATCAAGAACAAACGGTTAGAAACAATTGAATATACATAACTTCGGATGCGTATCCAAAACAATAAATGTTTTGATTACAGAGGACTCAGACTTAAATTTTGAAAAGATCATTCCAATCACGTCGTGGCTACGAACATATGACTCGTTGGTCATTTTAGTTGCCTTGTCTACCGAACGCGTTGGTCTCTCGGGTGAAAAAAGATTTAAGTTTCAATCTTTCCAAGAAGTTTTATTTTCCGTCTTCACAAATGTGGAGGCCTCAAAAATCGACGGATATTTTTTCATTGGCCAGATGTAGTATGATATTCAAATCAGCAAAATGGTACTGAACGGCAAAAAAAACAGAAACCGAGAAATGATGTCCGGAGGGACACGACCTCAAATTTAATTTCATTGGTCAGAGTGCGGTATTTATTCAAAGCAGTAAAGCGGTAAAATGAAGTATTTATTCATTGGCAAAATGCGGTATTTAGTTAAAGCAGTAAAGCAGTAAAAACGTGGTATTTATTTATTGGCAAAATGCGGTATTTATTTAAAGCAGTAAGATATCCGTGCACAGATGTTTAAATGCCAAAATAAACCAACAGTTTGCGATCAAAACATCCGACCCGAATTCAGAAATTTTCGGACCGAAGCAGGATTCAAATCTGCTTCTGAAATTCGGCCCGAGACAGAACAGTGATCCGGCTCGGATTTCGGGTCGACACGACCCGGAATCAAACATTTTTTTTATTATTTATTTTCAGATAACCAACAACAAGATATAAAAGATATAAAAATCTGGAAAATTATCCAAATCGGGTCGACCCGACCGGATCAGTGACCCGACACGAATCGGATTTTTTAACCCAGATCGATTTCTCTCCAAATTTCAGATAACCAACGACAAGATATAAAAAATCTGGAAATTTATCGAAATCGGGTCGGCCCGACCCGGATCAGTGACCCGACCTGAAATCGGATTTTTCAACCCGAATCGATTTCTTTCCAAATTTCAGATAACCAACAACAAGATATAAAATACAAAAAATCTGGAAATTTATCCAAACCGAGTGACCCAACCCGGAACAGTGACCGACCCGGATCAGTTTTTTTTTTTTTTTAGATTTTCAGATAGCCAACAACAAATTATCAAATACAAAAATCTGAAAATTTACCTGACCCGGATTCTGGCCCGACCGGAACAGTGACCCGACCCGACCCAGAATCCGAAAACAGTGAAGAATAGCAAAATTTTGGATTATTCAATACCAAAACCCCAATAATTTTAACTTATATTTTCGGACTCTTTAAGATGAAGAACAAACGCCCTTAAGAAGGTTTCAGATTTCAAAAGTTAAAAACTAGATTTTCGGATCTCCAAATTCCCCCCCCCCCCTAAAAAATGAAGAACAACATGGGGTATTTATAGATGGCTTAACCCCCAAGAACGAGTTTGAAACTCGAATAAAAGGTTAAAAAAATATGATTTTGGAAGCGGATTTTAGGGGTTGGGTTGCGAATTTTAGGGGATAGGGGTATGGGATGTGTCGGGTGTCATGGGCAGAGGGGTTTGGTGGTGGTGTCGGGTGAGGTGACCGGCGACGTGGGGTCGCCGGTATGGGGGTGTGGGGTCGCGGCTGATGGAGGTTTGAGAGAGAAAGTGGGGTTAGGTTTTTTGGTTTGTGTTTGGTGTGGTGTAGAATAAAAGGGATGTGGGGTTGGGCCGGTTTAGGGGGGTGGCCGGTTGGGCTTGGGAAAATAAAGGGGAAGGGAATAAGGGGTATTGGGCTTGGGGGGTTGGTTTGGTTAGGGAATTAGGAAATAAAAAATTAGGGTGTTGGGTTGGGGCGAAAATAAGAGAGGGGGAGTTGGGCCAATTAGGCCTGGTCTGTCGGGTGTCCGACTGGGCTGAGTTAAAATGAGGGTGGCCTAATGGGCTGCCCCTTTTAAAATGGATGTTTATGTTGGGTTGGAAAATAAATGGGTTATGGGTTTAGAATACAAAAATGTTTTATTATATAAAAAGAAAGCTTTGCAAAATTTATAAATTGTAAAGATGATAATATGATAAAATGTAATATTTGTGAAATGCTTGATGCTTAAATAAAAAATAAAAATGTGATGTCATTTTGTCAAAAATAAAATAACATATAATATTAGGATAAAAGTATGATTATGATATATAAAAAATACAAATGACAAATAAAAATACAAATAATAATAATAATGATGATATATATACATATATATGCCTATATTTTAAAATTATTTTAAGATGTCAAAAATATTTAAAATTGCAAATAAAATCATAAAAGATGGGTCAAAATTGGGTGTCAACACACAAGTATGGAAAACATAAGAGTCCATGAGTTTGTTACAATCAGTAAATTTATTTTTTCTAAGAAAATTGAACACCAGTGCTCCCGGGTGTCCTAATCGGTTATGCTATAAATTAGGAGAAATAGCAGCAAAGGTTGATGGATTGGTGACTTGGTTGTTGGGGATGACGGTGATGGGATACAATACATCTCATTAGTGGCATCCCCGTCTGAAAATCCTTCACAGAAAACCTAAACGAATCAAAATTAACAGAAACATTGTTGTCAGTTGTGAAACGACGTACATATATCAAGTTTTTAATAAGTTTGAGGGCATGTAGAACATTTTTCAAATGTAAAGGTGGGTGAGGGGGGGGGGGGAGGTTTAATTGACCAATACAACGAATTGAAATTTCCTGCCCACTGCCAACGACAATATTTTTATTACTGCTCATATTAAACAAGATGAGAGAGTACCTTGAGATGCTATCATGTATGATATTTTCCCCGTGTCCATGTACCACGAATCATCAGGAACATTGAGATTCATGTTGTGGATGGCTTGCTCGATGTTCGTGGGAGCATAACTTGCAGAAGATGGTCCATGGACGGATGAGAATCGAGAACCCCGGGTTGCCTAGATATTGGAGGAGGCCGAACCCACTGAGCCGTGGGGTACGGGCAGGGAGGAGCAGTCCACTGTTGCGGCTGCCAACCCCACGGTGGGTACTGCCCCCACTGTCCGCCCGCTGGCTGGTTGGGCTGCTGCCAGTGGGTCTGTTTTGGACCTGCTGGCCACAGCTATTGCCGCCACCCCGACCCCGTCCATTTCCACCATTATTTTTTCTTTTGTTATTGTTACAACTTGACCTCTTTTTGACCCATTATTTTGTCAGTTCTAACCACTGTCGGAACCAAAATTTTGAGTGCCAAAATCATTGGTATAATTATTGGTGGAGATAAGAGCGATGCCGGCATTAGTTATTGCCCCTGTCGCCTGTTTTTGTTTTCGGATTTCTTCAAGAATTAATCTAGAAATTAGCAATCGTTTTTTTTTCTTAATCAACATCAATGTTTATTATGGTTATATTGCTTCTAAGTTATTTGGCATACACTTTGACTAATGTCATGTTTATACGTTACGTCTCACTTTAGCGCTTCATTCGGATAGCAAAAAACCTCTGTTCTACCAAAAATAATTTATTGATAATTGTAAGTATGGTATACATACTTTAGAAACTATAACAAAAAAGTAATGTAGCTAGTCTCCGCTAATATTAATTTTTTGACTCATTTTCTTAACTTGTCTAATGAGTAAAACATGTATCACATTCAAACCAAGTGGTCTAAGCATTCTCCTTAATTTTCTCCACAAGATGGTGAACTGCATCAATAGTAAGCGGCATGGGATAATAATAATCAAGACCAGCATCCATGAATGGCTTCATCTCTTCTTCTCCTAAGAAAGTCACTCCCACAATCAAGCCATAGACTTGCATATCTCGTAGTTCCTTAATTGTCTGAAAATTTTCTTATAGTCTTGTACATAAATTATGATGAAATTAAAAGTTCAAACAAAAACTAAATTATGATTTATAGAAACATACCTGACGAACGTTAATCACATGCAGATCTAAATCTATCAGAATCATATCAAAACATGCACCAGAGCGATGAGCAAGAATAGCTTCTTCACCATTTTTCACTTCGTGAGCTTCCACACCAAATTTTCTTACAAGTGCTTTCTGGATCATTGTAACTGTACGGTTATCATTTACTATTAGTGCTTTCAGTTTCTTTTCAACGTTGGGATTAACATTTGTGTTGCTCACTGAAAAAGATGCATCATAGGATGATGACATTTTCCCTGAAATTAGAATTTAATAAATCACAAAATATTAGTATAAAATTAGTAATCACAATTGAGCGCTTGAATAATTAAATCGATATTATAAATATTTGTTTTTAGTAATATAACACCCTAATTGCGTTAGTTAGAGGGTACATAACACTACGTTTCATTCAACAATCCCTTTCATTTCATATATTTTTTATTTTGAGAACACTAATTTTGAGGTTGTTTTACCTTGAAATTGACACTACTAATATAACCAACTATTGAAATCTTTTTCGAATGACAAAAAGTAATTATTTTATTAGTGTAACAATTTCTCATTTTATATATGCAAATGTCATATTTTTGTGAACACTTTTTACTACATTAATACTAATAGCTCGAGTACAACAATTGCAATTCTAAGTACTCACTCTAACACATCCAAGACTACCATGCAACATGCTGAGTATTTTATCATAAGACATTTTTAAATAAAGCATAGCTACTTTTCATAAAATAAGATTAAAATTCTTTCAAATTAACTATAATTTTATGCAAAGAAATAGCTATAACATTATATTCTCCGACTAACATGAAATATGAATGATGCACCTTGAAAAGACAAGAGAAAGAAGTGCGAAATTCATATACAAAAATGTAAAACTAGTTAGGCGATGCTACTACCTTTCTTTGCCGAAATAAAAACTTAAATGTTTTATCTTGATAGTACTCAAACAAGTGTGTCTGTCATCTGTATATATAGAGAAACAAACAAGCAACAATACTTTTTTCATTAATCACATTTGACAAGTACATTAATGATAACTCCAAAAGAGGAGTTATACCTAAGATTTTGAATCAGCCTACTAGATGTTGCTATTAGTTTTTTTTGGTACCATGGTCCATGGTAACGAATTATGTAAAATAGGAAAGAAGCATTTACGAAGATGCAAATAGTGCTACTATCTCAATCCGCGAATTTGCATTGCTTATGAAAAAGATACATTTTGACAGTAAAATAGTTATATTCAAATCAAATTATAATTTTCCGGCAATAAATTTGTTACCTGTCCTTTTAGAAATCTATGTTGTAGATTTGGTGACCTTAATTCATGTCAAATAGCAAATGAAAAGGGTCAAAAATACCCTAATGTATTTAAAATAGTTTATATTTGTCCTGCTTTTACCTATTGGATCATAATTGCCCTTAACGTTAATTTTTGAGTTAAAAATGTTCATCCTTCCTATTAGTGGACCTAAATTGCCTTTTACGATAAAAATATTTGTCCTTTTAATGAAATTGTGAGATGAAATATGCAGAGACTTAAAAAAATTCAACTCCCTTGAGGTTTGAACTGCCAACCAACTCTTTCGAATGCGAGTCTATTACTCTTATTTGTCACTCGACCATATTCTTCTTTAAAAAAAAGTGATATTGATTTATTGTTGTAGATATTAGACTGAATCCATAAATAACCCGACTCATTTTAATTTATTTAATCAAAATTATTGGGGTGAATAAGAACTCACCATTATTAAAGAATGAAAAAGATGAATTAAACCTAGATCTGAAATTGATTGGAGCTTATTTGCACCTCTTTTGAACTAAAAAAACAATCTCAAACAAAGAAGACATTGTTGTCATTGAATTCATTTAGTTGCAAAACGTGAAGTATTGATGAAACTGAATACGAACAAATAATTTTTTAATTATTTTGGGTTAATTCATATGAGTCGGGTTATTTATGATTGGAGCCACATGAACCATTTAATTAGAGTCACGTATTTAATTAAAGACCCACATATGCCATCTCATAATTCCGTTAAAATGAGGATATTTTTAACCTCAAACTAATGTTAAGGCAATTGGGATCCAATAGGTGGAAGGAGGCACATTTTATTATAGTCCAATAGATGAAAGGAGGACAAATTTAAATCATTTTCAGTACGTTCATGCATTTCTACCCTTTTCCGAATAGCAATCTAGGGTCTATTTGGTGTGTCACATGATAATTGGAATTGATATAATTACTAGGGTAGTAATTACACAGCTTAGTAATTACACAAAATAGTAATTACGATGAAGGACTTATAGCCTCCACACCTACTATTACTAGTGAATATATCCGCGCTTTCGCGCGATCATAAAAGACACAAATAATTTAGTAAATATTATGTAGATGGAAGAGGTATTTCTAATATATGTCTTCAAGCAATTATTCTGAAAACTTAAACATAACAAACACCAAATGAAGGATGCATTTCAACTCATTAAAATTTATTACTTTTAAGCAAACAATTATAACTTTTGAACTTGATTAGTAGTTAGCAGACTTTCAATCATAAGTTACCAATTTGAACTAAGAGAAATTACAGACACACAACAATAAAAAATTATAGACTTACAACAAAAATTACAAACTTAAGAGGTATCATAAAGATACATAGGAAAAATAAATAAAGAAAATAATACAATACGCACATCATTACGATATTAATCATTAAAAATAGAAAGAAAAATTACATAGTCAATTCATAATTCCAAGCTCTTGTCGATATCCACTCTCATAGGGTCGATCACCGTTGAAGAGTGTTCTTCGCCTTCAAATCAAATAAAAACATAAATATAATACTGCAGTGAAAATGGAGGATAACCTAGGATAGAGTGTGTGTCCATATATATATATATATATATAAAAGAGGTATTACAGAGGTACATAGGAAAAAAATAATAAAAAAGAAAATAATACAATTGAATATACATATCATTACGATCTTAATCATTAAATGAGAAAATACATAAAATCACTCTTAAACTTGTCTTGAAAACTTAGTTTAGCACTACAATTTTACTAACGTTTATATGCCCTCTTATTCTTGTTTGACGTTAAATTACTTACCCCTTACATGTGACGTGACAAAGAAAGTGATGTCAACTTTAGAAAAGCGTGTGAGAGAAAAAAATAACACTAAAATGGTCTCACATCTTTCGAACTACTGTTGAATCCATGGGCAGGCAAGAGAGAACCGGGCGAACACGCGCATTGACCAGTTTAGTTTCTGAGATTGTTATGCTCTAAATTAGTCAAAGAAACCCTCGGATCTTGTTTTGTCTTTACTGACGTCCAATCTACCTCGCCTTTTGTTGGTGAAGTGAATGAAATCGTTAGATTCCCGTTTGGGAACAACAAAAAACACCATCTCGCTCTTTCCTTTCTTCGGTGCTACCTTTTTTTCAAGGGATAGGGTTGGGGTGTATAATAACCTTTTTTTTAGGATGCACTTTTAAACATGTTTGCATAGGCTCGTGCACATATTTACGTTCAATAATCCCAAGGGCTTTCACTTTCACACGTCTTCGCTCGTGATCGCTTAAAGCCCCCTTCCATCAATAGGTACTCCCAAGCCATCGACCACACAACAAAAGGTTAAGGAGGAGTCTACGGCGGAAGAGAAAGGGTCACAAGAGGAGTCTACGGCGGAAGAGAAAGATTCTATATCAACAACGGGGTGGAAGGCGGCGACCAAAAGGTTAATAGAGGAGCGGGCAATTTGCTTTGTAAAAAGAAAAGTGAACCCCTCATTCCTGAGGTCCACCCAATCATGATAGAACAAAGAAGCAACCGGGTGTATTGCAACCTAATGGAAATTTTGGAGTTGACTCACGCATGTTCAATAGTGATTTTTTAGCCATTGAAAGGGCACCCAACGGTAAATCATGGTTTACTAACATCATAAAATATATTGAAGACCAAACGTATCCCAAACATGCAACATGCAACGGAAAATGATAAGAAGAAAGATTTCTAATTGGATGATATATTATGATTTTCTTAATATTTTATTTTTCATTTTTCATTTTTCATTTCAGATTATCTTTTTCCTTTTTCTTTTTTATTCTCTTCTCCTCTTTCTCTTTCTTGCTTCCTCTTCAACCATGTCCGATGCCATCTCCCTACTCCACACCATTTTTATTTTCTTTTTTGTTTCTTTATAAATAAAATTTGTTTGTAATTTCTTTCATTTCTTGATCTTACACATAAATAAAAGAAGATCAAATTTGTTGATGCATTTTAATTAGAGGGTTTAGTTGACCGGAAAAGTTGTTCATCGGCACCATTTTTTTCGATGAGGTTGACCACGGATATATTTTCTTTCTAAAACGATGATTGAGCTACTTTCCTCAGATCTTACCCCTTCTACATCTGAATCCAAGATCCAAAAGTAGAGAGAGAAGTTGTCCCACTTTTGACCGGAAAATTGAATTCCGGTGACCTTACTTTTGTCGTCTATGTGATTGTTTATCTCATCTATAAGTTATCCTGCTGAGAAGCTCTTTTAATTATGGACCATATGTTTGTGTGCTGGACATTTGATAATTGAAAAAAAAAACTACCATCAATGTGCAGCAGAGCTGCCATGGATATGGAAAAGAAAAAAAAAGGGAAGAAGAAGGAAGAAGGAGGAAATGGGTCGTTTAGGTTTATGTGTATTTGTTTGGAAATGGATCGGGTTAATTATTTGGGGCGGACTGAGATTTATTTAATTATTTTTAGTTAGTTTCGATAAATTAAAAAAAATTAATTAAAATGATGTGGACCAATTTCAAAGTGAGTGGTCAAACAACACCTTGATCTAGGCAAAGGGTTGATCATAATTCACATATAAGTTGTTTAGGGAAAAGAATTATCGATAATATTTAATTGCTAAATTGTATTTTCGAGACAAATTTAGGAGTGATTTTCTGTATTTTCTCATCATTAAATAATAGAAGAAAAAAATACGAAATCAATATATAATTTTTAAGCTCTTGTTGATATTCATTCCCACAAATCAATCACCATTCAAGAGCGTTCTTCGTCTTCTACTCAAACAAAAGTATGAGTATAATACTGCAGTGAAAATGAAGGATAACTTTGTTAGAGTCATGAAATTAAAAAAAAGTTTATATAGATAAAAATGAAGGAATACCATAAGACATCTTAAGCTTTTAAATTAAATATTTGGGAGTTATAATTATGAAAACTTGAAAAGAATGAGAGGTATAAATATCATTAAGAGTAGAAATTAAATAGGTGAGTTATGGAGGTAAAACTTTAACGCAAATAAAGGGTGAAAGAAGACGTATAAAGCAGGGAAAGATAACTGCAAATGATATTAAGGGCTATAGTATACTACGTGGGCTTTGTTTAAGAAAACGGATGCCAGCCGCCTTTATTGGCTGGGCTTTATTAGCCAAATCAATGGATCAAACCTTTTTTTTCCCCTTTATTATTCCATTGTAATTATATAGATTGGACAGAAAAATATTTAAAAAATACAAAAAATTGAGAAAAAAAGATAAATACCATTGTTGGCCATAAAGAGGTGTTACCTTATCTATGCCTAGCTTTATATTATATATAGATTATCACAAAAGACACTTTATGAAGGACTGAATGAGGAGCTAGGATTTTGTTGTCTTATCAAACATCGGCCAAAAAATTAAGTATAAAAGTTGCAGGTAATATTTTTACATTAGAATAACCAAATGAACAAGCAACAGAACTGACACTACAAAAGATAGCTTCCGCATTTGCTTGTTGTACTCTTTAGTAGGGAAAATAAAGGGACGACATGCAGCAAATCGTTCTTCAAGCAACAGTTTGGACTGCTCTATCAAAACTTTCTTCAGCAGATGATGCGTGCTTGACAAGTGTGTGGTCTGGGTTTGATAATTTCAACTGGCTGCAAACACCAAGTCGCACAAAAAACAGCCCGTTAGTTATCCTTTCTAGCTACCATGACAACAATTGACACTCAGTAAAATAGGGAGGGGTCCTGTTGAATTTCAGTAAACTCACAAGGGTAATGAAACTAAACGAGGAACTAGAAGACGCTGAACAGTCAATATTAGCATAAGAGTGTTATGAACAGAAAGATACTTCCGAAGCTGTGAATTAGTGATAGTGACAGGAGTTAATCTGGCAAATTATAACATGCAAGTCTTCTACTCTTCTATAACCATTATGGTATCACAACTAGATTCATTCAATAAAAAAAGTTGAAAGAATGGTGACCATATCACTCATCATACTTGAGATAGCGTGTGGATGGTTTCCCAAGGTGAAGACTGCAGACAACCAGATTGGCCAGTGTTTCTGGATCCTTAGCGTCCTGCATAAATTAACAAGCTTGTATTTTTCACACAGACTGTCCATATAATTAGAAGACATCAAAAAACAACTATGAGTGCCACATGATAATGCATTGTGAGAAAGATTTTGTAAAATGAATAATTAGCAAAAGCGTTCAGTGTAATCAACAGAATTTGGACATATGAAGGCTAATTGATTCTTTTATAAGTAATAAAGCTTAATTGATAAAAATAGAAGACAATGATCATGTCGAAGTGACCTTGTTTAAGGCTTCAAGCAACAGTGTCTCAGCTTCGTCAAAGTTACCCATGTGCATGCAACAAACAGCCTTCCCATTCAGGATTAAGCTAGTAATCTGATACTTCTCAGAGAAGTCTTGGAAAATAAGATATGCTTCTTGTATTTTTGAACCACCCTGAAAATAGAATATATTTATGAATATTCACAACTAATAGTAGTAGGCAACTAAATTTGGACTTGTTGTGTACCACTGCCAAGTTTAACCATGCATTTGCAAGTTGAGTTTGTGTATGATCTTCATCGACTTGCTGCATGATTCTCAACTGTTTCTCTGCATAATCCGACCTATGCATCTTAATGAGTATCTGGACATTCAAAGCATGCCTGCATAAGCAAATTTGGTCAGGGAAATGAAAAGTATTTTATTTTATACATAAATACGTTCTCAAAGTAGATGGTCGGAAAATATAAAAAGTATTCTAGACCTCAAATCCGTAAAGGCAGAAACTCATAAAAATGCCAAGATTACAACCTTTCTTAAAAACATGACAAGGTACATCTAGAAACTAAACTAGCCAAGGTAAAGCCAGAAAGGAACTACAAAGTCAGTTTGAAGGTACATCTAGAAACTAAACTAGCCAAGGTAAATCCAGAAAGGAACGACAAATTCAGTTTGAAGGGAAGCTTCTTAATCTAGCTTAAGGCATAAATTCAAATTCAACCATGATGAAATATGGAGATATATCCGTCTACAATTTACTTAGCCAGCAATCTCATGATTTAATCACCGTCCTTCAGAAATTTCAAAATGACGAACTTCAAATTCTTTTTTAGTGACAAGTATGAAGTTCCACTCATTAGAATATCGTGATTGGTAATCAATTAAGAAATAACAAAAAAAGCAAAACACGGTGTACCAAAGTGCACAAACAGAAATAGATAATCAAACAAGAGACTCAGAAAGAGCCATTTCAAATTGGAGGATTGGGGGGAGGGTTTGGAGTTGAACCACCAAAACTTCTTGTGATTCGATCAGCTACCAGGAGATCTAGCATAAACTCATACTTGCAAAGGACTAGATTAAGATTATTAGCTCTTCTAGGGTTCTAGTTACACTTTCCCCAGAAAAGAAGTTACGTTATTATATCCAATTATCCATTCTTTAATACTTTCTGGCAGACGACCATTGTCTCTATCACGTCTCACATAGACGTGCCTTTTGTCTCAGAATGACCATTCAACCCAGTTCCTGAAGCAAAATTTTTAAATAGCATTTGCACTCTGCTAAGGGAAAAGAGTCAAGTCGTTTAGAAGAATAGAACTCCGTCAACGTGGCTACAAAAATAGACTGATTTGTGTTTTACGCGTTGGATGTGTAGGAGATTCAGCAACAGACTTTGCTTGAAGTGTTGTGTATATAGACGCACACAAGCACCAGAGTATAGTTAGTACAATGCCAATAGTCACAGAAAAAGCAATCAATCCATCAAAAAGAAAATTCCTCATCGTATCTCTGCACCATTCAGCATAGTGACCTTTCAAAGCAAATTATACAACTGAAGAAATGATAGCAACTCACAAGTCCATTGTTCCACCAGCATTTGTGTGCTTCAGAGCTTCATTGTAATCCTGCTCATGCATGAACACAATCCCAGCAATAAGCCTTAATATAGGGTTGCTTCCTATGGCAGGATCTCCTAATAATTCATGAAGACTAGCGATTGCTGTCTCCTACAACATAACAAAGAACGTTACAACTAATTACCCTCCTCTTGTCCATAATAAATTGGCAAGAACACTTCTGCAAAGAGGCAAAATGATGATTATAATAGAGCATATTCCAAATACTTTATAGTTACAATAAATGATTCATTTTCTTTGATCAAGGACTATATAGGAGGGAGAACTCATCTCAACTCCTCTCCGTGTGTATCAATAAATAGGAACCCCTAATGTCACTTGAACTGAATTTCCTAAATTACTATTCCGGCAGCATATACTATAGATGAATGGATGTACGTGAGTTGCACTGATCATGTCCAACAAATACATCACAGATCTTTCCAAACGAATTTACAGCGCAGGTTTGATAGCAAGAGCTATAATACTATAAAACAACCTCAATCTATAATAACAAGATCTATATTACCTTAGTGTACAAATTACCAGATCCATCTCTCAAACTTACAGTTATTTCTTTTAATATATCAAATCACATAGCTACTAATGCAGATTAAAGTCATTTAGTGCAAAACCTTGCTAGAAAGAGAGTACAGCAATAAACTGATCAGTCGATATATCCAATAAATGTGACCGTATTTAGTTTTAAAAAAGATAACAGAGAAAGCTACCCAATAACTCTACCAGAACTTTTTTTTAAAAAAAAAAAAACACTTTTACCAATTAAGTCAAAGTAGAAGTTCTCGGAAGCCTCTAGTTTCTTTCCGCAGTTACTGCTGAGAATGTATGCCCCACCAAGTTAAATAACACATAGACCACAGATTCTACACAAATCATACCAATGAAAGCTACACCAGTAACTATCCCCGAGTTCGAAAGCCCCTCCTTTACCAGTTAAAACCTAAACAAAAGTTCTCAGCTGCCCTTCAATTGCTTTGTGTTATTCCAATCAGATTCACTAGTACACATGAGATGTACCCCTATCACGACTGCTAGGTACCCCTTAAAACTATTGCAAGGGGAAGCTTCACCTACCAATGTCTTAGTTGTTGTTTCATATTAAAGTCATTTAACACAAAATCAACCCATAAAAAAGTACGATAACAAGCAGATCATAAAATTCATATGACATTAGTAAGCCATATTGGGTAAAATAATCTATCCAGCGAAAGTTAAAATCAATAATACTACTAAAATTTAAAGTCTCCTTTTCACCGCCTAAACCAATGTTATCTAATACAGAGATCCCTCCAGTTCGTACTTTGTTGGATGGTAACAAATTGAAGAAAGACAAAACTACCTAACATAGTAATGCAATTCATCAGGGAAGCCTCATCGTTCTTTAAGAAACACAGACTAAAAAGTATAGTTAGTTTGTTAATTTAAACTTAAATGACAAAAGCTACTCAAACAATAATGGAGTATCAGAATTACATTTTTATGCTCCATAGGAATTGAATTTTGAAAGGGACAAGTGCAATTAACAATTGGAAAATCACTCTTGTAGTTACAGCACAGTAAATACTCGGAGTAACCACCCACCCACCAAAGGGGAAAAATGTAAACCTTATTATCAGGGGTAGAAAGGTACAAAGCGAGCAATTTGACAGCCTGAAGTGGAGTAGCAGCTGATGCATCGATCTCATTGATCACAAGCTGCAAAGGATAATAAAAAAAAGAATTACAATCACATAAGAATTCAATCATTAAAATAATACCGAAGTAATAGAAACCTGGTAACTGCCAAGGGCAATATAAGAACGGTAAACAAGAGTGTCTCTTTCAACGGCGTCGTCTTGAGAGAGATTGGGTATATCACTGTTGTTGATAGCGGCTTGATAAGCACCTATGTACAAGTTGTTCCTCAATCCGAACAATGGGTCTGCCATTTTTCTTCTCTCTTCTCTTAGATTCAGATCTCAGGAGTGAAAATTGAGCAAAGAAAGAGCGATAAAATATCTGGTTATTGGGCCCCCGTAGCTTTTTGGGCTTTTAACACATTTTGCCGCTTGATAATATACACTAATTATGCAAAAAGATTTCCAGCTATTATATATTCGATATACTTGTTTTTAGTTTATGATACTTCAAATCTTGTGTTTTAAAATGCAAAGGTGCCGGGCAGGATGTTTTACTTAAACTTTAAAAAGAGCCATAAATCTCGAGACATAGATGTAACCTTCTCCCATGACTTTTATACCTATAATGTTTGTAAGTGATAAAATATCATAAAAATATCAGAGGTAAAAGTTGTTGTTTTGTTATAATATATATTGCATCTAAATTTAAATATTGAATAATTATAGATTATTTATTTTCTTAACATTTTGAATGTGTATAGTTTGTCGTAAAAAACTTCATTGTCTATAACTTATTATTTATGATCTTTGATGTTGTGTACTATGATTTTCATGCATTTTAGACGAATAGTACATCACTTGATGATACACGATAAAACTGATGAATTGAAAGTCTGATTAATATGATTGACAAATCATATATAATTATGTAAATTCTCTAACAAAACACGGTCATCTCATCCAATCACCTCCAATAGCTAAGCATTTTAAATTCGATGAGAGGCATATAATAACCCATTCAGATGAGAAGCATAATCCTTTTTGTCTAAAATTTCGTTGAAAATTCTTAGTGAACTTACAACTTTTAAAAAAATGATCAAAATAAAACCAAGAAAAAAGAAAATCCTATAACTTTCATTGAACTCATTGGATAGAAATTTAAGTTCCGATATTTATTTTGATGGCTTCTAATTATCGATATGTTGCTCAAAACCTTTCAAGATAATATCGCCACACTCGTATTGAAATCTCAAAAAAAATACATAGCTTTGAAAAATTCAACACACGCCCAATAATATTTTGAAGAATCCGAATAATATAGCTTCTAATTAGTGCGGGTGAAGACGAATGGGAAGTCCATTTTGTGGTGTAGGCATCATATCACCAACAATCTTCTCATTGGGAACTAGTAATTCCCACTTGTATTTCATTATAACATTGTGGAGAAATGTTAAAATTGCAAGGCGAGCATACTCTTTGCCGGGGCACATTCTTGGTCCGCCACCAAATGGCACGTAAGAGTATGGAGTTGGCCCATCACCTTTCTCGTATCTTGTTGGATCAAACTCTTCAGGGTCTTTAAAATATGCAGGATTTTTGTTCGTGCTGCTCGTTGTCCAATAAACCTACATGTCAAATACACATAAAATATCATTGGCTCAAGGTTTGGAAGATTAATGCGCATTTCAAGAAGGGTTGGCATGGAATTTTGCCTCAAAAATTTCAGATTAATGGATTGTTACTGAACTTTAATTGATCTGTGAACCAATCAATTAGGTTGATAGGACTCCTAAACTGGTTATGGCCATCATTAATGCTTGTTTTTCAATAAATAAAACTTTGGTACTTACAAGTGCTTACCTACCCGCTTAAATTCGATTTTACCCAAACTTTTCTGACTCAATTATTAGTGTTTTGCAAATAATGAAGGTTAGTATTTGAAATATTTGCCAAACATTGAAAATTTTGTTTGAGGAGTATTTTTGGTGAAATGAAGATTTTTGGTCACAAATCTTCAACTTATTTTTTTATATTTTCCTTTACCACCATGGGTTTGGTTGGATGTTTGAAATTTCTCCTATCTTTAATAAGAGATCTTGAATTCTAGTTATATATGTGACATGTAAATAGTGTTTCCTCTTAAATGAGTTCTATATGGCATAAATTTGAAGTAATCATATTTAAAGGAATATGTTTCTTGATTTTATTAATTTATGATTTACAATATATATAGTGTTACAGAAAATATTTACCTTGCTACAAACTAGGTAACTAATCAACATAATTACAAAAGAAATATAATTCTACCTAAAATAGAAAATATACAATTAATGTAAGAATATTCGGTAAATATTCTATTATACCCCCGCAATCAAAGCGGGAGTTCACGAACACTGAGACTGGCTCGAAAATCATCAAACAGTATGCGCGGAAGTCATTTGGTGAATATGTCGACAATCTAATATCTGCAAGGAACATGAAGGACACGAACTTGACCACGAACCACTTTTTCGCGAACAAAATGAATGCCCATTTCAATGTGTTTGGTGCGCTGATGTTGGACGGGATTATCGAAAAGACATATCGCACTAACATTGTGCATTAGACCATTGTGGCCTTTTGAATCGGATAGTGAAGCTCCAGTAGAAGGTTACGGATCCAACAAGACTCAGAGACGACGTTGGCTACACCTATGTATTCTGCTTTCGACACTGGATCGGGATAGTGTAGGCTGCCTTTTAGAAGACCAAGACAATAGGTTATCTCCGAGAAAGACGCAGTACCCAGACGTAAAGCGTCGGTGTCAGGATATCCACATCAGTCAGCATCAGAATAAGCAGCGAGACCAATGAGTGAGGTGTAAGTCGAGTGAAGTGCGCCCTGGACGTATCGTAAAATACGTTTGAGGGCATTCATGTGTGCTTCCGTCGGACTATGCATGTGCAAACAAATTTGTTGCACATCATAGGATATGTCTGGTCACGTGAATGTGAGATACTATAGGGCCCCAACCAAGCTACTATAGTGAGTCGGAATATGGAGGGCCGAAATCAGCGTTGAGCTTGGAATTAGTATCCACTAGCGTGTGTGGGCCAGTTTGCAAGATGTCATGCTTGCACGGTCAAGGATCTCTTCGGCGTATTTCTTCTGACACAGAAATAGGCCGCCAGAATGACGAGTGATAGAGATGCCCAAGAAATAACTCGGGGCCCCAAATCCTTTATAGCAAACTCAGAGGTAAGAAATGACATAATGAATCGGCGGAGGGCATCAGATGGTGAGGATGATGTTATCAAACATATAATAAGATGTAAGCCATATCTGGACCCTTGTTGTAGATGAACATGAAATGATCGGATTTGTTGTGTGACAACTTTACTAACGTGAAGGGTATATTTGACCTCATACTTTAACGGAGGGCAAATATGATCCTTAATCGAAAGTTAGAGGGCAAATTTGACCCTTTTCCCTTAAATTTAAGATGTGTTTATCTCATATTTGATTGAAACAAAATCATGGTATAACTAATCCCGAAATTAGTTATTCCGAAATGTAATGTTATTTTATCCTTGTGTAATGGTGGAATAACTAATCTCATGATTAATTATCTTGGAATAACATGTTTTTAACCAAACGACCCCTAAAAGTGCAAAATTTTTCTATAGAATTTCCACTCACTATTTGGTGTTCAGGTGAAACTTCGGGTCAATGCGCACGGACGATTCCATTATTGAATTGTTCACTTGTTATTGATTACATTGTGTCATAAGATTATCGTAATAAACATGGACGACGTTAAATGATGACGAGAAATTATTTATATATCTCACACAACTGATATCAGATTTGTAAGACTTCTTTTTATTTTATAAATTAGTGAAATTGTATAATTTTAAATTCACAAACTTTTCATCCATCAAATTTACAACAAAAAAGATAGCCTCCGCGTGGATATAACAATACATGTCTGATTATTATGAACAAATATTTGACTAGAATTTTATAACTAGGTTGAAATATAAATAATAATTTTGAAATGTAAACAATAGTATATCTAATAAAATGTGAAATCAACTTTGAAATTATACCATTTGACATGACACAAAATTTAAAAAAGAATGAAGACTTTTAAAATATGTGATCCAAAACAAGTCTTATATAAATATATAATTTTAAATTATCACATAAAATTAAATTATTTTTAAATATAAAAAAATAATATTTTTAAAACAAATCAAAAAATAAATAACGTCACATGAATTGGTTGGGACGAAGGTGTACTACTCCTCTCATCTCTATATAGTACAATTTCTTTTCTTTTTTATTTAGTTTTAAAAAATAACTACATCTTTAAATGAATAAAATTTCTCCATTCCAAGTTTTTTAATTTTTTTATTTTTTTTGGTTTCCCATCTCATATCCAATATTTGTATTAAAACTCAATTATATTTAAATTTGGATTGTAAACGAGACCTCTTATCAAGGAGAGGAGGAGTAGCCACCATCCGCTTCACCACGTAATTACTAAAATTAAATTAATTAGCTATTCAACCTTTTCAATACTATCATATTATCTTTAAAAAAAATTAAAAGTTCAACGTGATTATCTATTCGGAAGGCACCTTCAAAGTTTTTGTTTCCTCCATTTCTCAGGTTCGTTCGTAACAAATCGTATCGATTCATGTAGTTGATGCCCACTCCCAAGTGTATTGTCTTTGAATAGTATACTGAGTTATAACTTCATTTGACCTTGATTTCTCATCCTAATCTTTAAATACTCGTGCTAATTCAATGAAATCAACTTGTATTTTGCATATATGGGTATTAATTTCGATTAAATCGAGTTGAAACCCTATGCAACAGCTTCCTTTAGAGTCGAAATTTTGACACATGCTTATTAGGTTCAATGAATTAGGTGTTAATTACAAGTATTTTTTTTTATAAAATAATTCTTAATTGATCAGTGTGTTTGCAAGTTTATGCAATTTTTGATTGGATCAAGTTGAACTGATGTGTACTAGAGGTAAGGAGTGGTGGAGATCTTTGTTTGATTTAAACATTTCTATCTGTTTTGAAACCCTAAGTAACTTGTTGCGGCGTATCTGTATAATTTGGTTATGATTGAGAACTCATTATTTTATGATGGATTTCTGGTGTTGTAGGCATCAATTGTGTTTGGCTTGAATTGAAGCTGCGAAAATGCTTTCCTTCGAAATGAATGATCGCAAAAGTAAGTCAATTGGACCTAAGTTCTTATTTTACTGACTTGCTTATTTAACTGCCCTCAGCCAGTAGCGGAGCTAGGTAGGGCCCGGGGTTCATCCGAACTCCCTTCTGCGGAAAATTTCATTGTTTTTAATGTATATATATATAGTAGATGTTGAACCCCTTTTTGCTTCTTTATATGTTTACTTCTTCATATTTTGAACCCCTTAGTGAAAATACTGGCTCTGCCACTGTCATCAACTGCTTTGGGAATGTAGAACATGTCTACTTCTGCTTGCAGGAAGCATGGAAATTAATGTTATACATCTAGTTTGACCTAATTAGCACAAACTATTGTAGAATTGCATCTTAGATTTGTAGTTCCTTTCAATTGGTGCAAAATAATCTCCTATTTTGGGGTGCAGTAGTCTGCATTTTTTCATTGTTTTACCAAATGTGATGTGTTCTCTGCTCAGTTAAGACCTAACTATTGAGATGGTAAGATTAAAAAAAGATGTTCTGCTATTTGAAACGTTAGGTCTGCTAACCCTGGGCTGCTTGTTGAAACAGAGATAGGGCTAGGATTGACGGGATTTGGAGTGTTTTTCTCATTCTTGGGGATCATATTGTTCTTTGACAAGGGACTAATTGCCATGGGAAATGTAAGTATAAAGTCTTGCCTATCATCACATCTCATAACTTTTCTCTGACCTGTCATTTACCACTTCCCTTTGTTTTCTGACTCCTGCCTGCCAATTGACATAGTGTTATTTTACTGAATCAGATCCTCTTCTTCTCAGGAGTGGCACTGACCATTGGTCTCAAGTCATCACTCCAGTTCTTTAGTAAACGTAGTAATTACAAGGTTTGGTTGCTTTTGGGCCTTTTTTTCTTCCCTGTTCACCTAAAAAATTCCTCTTGCTCTCTCTAGAACTGTTGGTTTAGTGGTACATCTTCTTCTATTTCTGTTATTTATTATTAATTTATTTTTTCGCACAGGGAACAATATCATTTGGTGCTGGTTTTTTCTTGGTTATTATTGGTTGGCCTATACTGGGTATGATCCTTGAGGCATATGGATTTGTCGTACTTTTCAGGTAAATTAGTTACGTGGTTCCTTATCTGCTCTAATAATCTTTTTGTTGTAATTGGATGCTGATGTATAGTTTTGCACAGTGGTTTCTGGCCAACATTGGCAGTTTTTCTGCAAAAGATACCTATTCTAGGTTGGATCTTCCAGCAGCCCTATATCAGATCGGTATGTTTGGTGAATCATTCATATATTTTTCTTGCATTTCTTTCATTTGGGGGAACCATTAATAGTTTTTAAGAAAGCAGTTTCTTACTTCAGTTGTGTGTGTGTTCTTCCATTCCTATCATAATTGATTGGTTGGACAATGATATGCTTGTGGTAGAAGGAACCAGTGGCTGATTTATGGTGTTGGAGATCATCCTTAGATTTTACAGAGAAAAATCTGGAAGTAGTCCTTAATTGCCCTGTCTTTTGTTTATTTTATGACTAGGCTATACAACACAGTTACAAGGATCATAGAAGGAATAGAATGAAATTGCCAATTTTCACCCAGTCACTAGAAATTGCTTCAAGATTTGCTGTTTCTCTGCCACTCAAAGTTCAAAGTGTTGCTCCTCTCTCTATTTTGCTATATTTCTTTCTTTCTTTCTTTTTTTATTTTGTTTCCTCTTATCACAAACCCAACATATGGTTATTCTAATGGCATTCCCTAAACTTTTACATAGTAGTCCCACCAGTTACTATAAATACAACAGTGATCAACATAGAATATTTTGTGTTTCAAAATTTGGTGGATACCAATGCGTATTAGGGGTCAATTATTCCAATTAAGCTTCATATTGATTTCCTTATTAGCTAGTTTGGTATTCTCGTGTAGGATAGTGCTTTCCTTTCATAGTGCCCCTGAAGTACTTCTTACCTTAGATATGTGCCCTTTTATGCTTTCTCTCCTTCTTCTCCCTATCCCTCTTTGTGTCTTCAAACAAATCCATGAAAATTGACTAATCTTCTAAAACTGAAGCATGTAGTAGTAATCCTGAGTTTACGTTTGCTTTTCATCAAACTGACTACCACTATAAAGTGCATAGACTCTGCACCACATGCCTTCTTTCTTATTATGAAACATTTTCCTATTCAAGCTTCAATTTCAAAGAAGGAAATCAAGTCCTAGCTTTTCTCTTTTTCATGTCACGAATCATGATTGTAACACGCCACCATTTATTTACCTACTCTAATATTGGACTCCAACTCAAATGGTGAAGTAGGTAAGCATAAGTTATATGGAAGAGAGATCTGAGATTAATTGAGCTTCTGTAAGTGTTGAACTGTAATTAGATAACTGGCCAAAAGGTGAGAGAACTACATTGACATAAATTGAGATGCTCTCAGCGTCTCATGTAGACACTAACTCTAGGATATAGAAGATGATATCAATGCTGGGAGACCATGGAATACATAAATTGAGTCTTCTACTCCGTAAGGGTTTTAGCAAACAGATCAGGTGAACTGTGAGCCAACTTTAAATTGAGTTAATAGGGTATGTAAAATAGTGTAGGGCTTGGATACAAAATTTATGAACTGATACACAGACTAAAGCCTAGTGTCAAAAGGGTCAGAGTGGCTTAATATATTCAACGGTTTATCATACCAGTACCCCTATCCGTATTTCCGAATCCTAAAATAAAGGTGACACTGAATCAGACATGGGGTAGCTGCACTGGTACTATATACGCGAATGTGTCCATGTACCATAGCATTACAGTATTACCAATTTATTGTTACATACAGACTAAAGCCTAGTGTCAAAAGGGTAGAGTGGCTACAACGGTTTATCATCCCAGTTATCCGTATTTCCGTCCTGGCACTTTAGACATGGGGTAGCTGCACTGGTATACTGTGTCCAACCATAGCATGTATTACCAATTTATTGTTGGCTTTGCTAGAATACTGAAAATGACCAGTCTCTTTATACTTTGCCTGAATGAAATTGGGAGGCCACAGGGTATGTCTCTCTTCATTGAGTCACTATCAAGTCATGTGATACTGTGTTTAAATGCATCTATCCAATGAACCACTGTATTGCTACCCTGATAAATTAATCAAAGTTTCTGTTTGGGTGTTATATAACTGATTTAAGGTGATTAGTCTTGACATGCCTTACTCTAGTAAGGGAATCATAGAAAATTGTGATCGAGTCTCGAGATGCCTAATCATGAAGTAATTGTCTGACATTCTGGTCCTCTTGCATCTGTGTGAGGATGTTGAGGTACTGCATTAAGGTAGTCCAGCAGAAGGGAAAGCCCTTCCGTGGCGCAATTTTACAAACTTCAATTTCCACCCGCAAACCTATTGCCATGGTTAGCAACCTTCCTGCCTCAATGCAAAATCTCCAGAGTAGTTTAGAAGAAGATAAACACTCTTCAACTTATAATAGTGACTGTTTTCTCAAACAAACCAAAAAAGTCTCTCTTTGGTGTCATTAGATATTAATCTTAAAGAATGATTTCATTTTTCTTATATAATTCTTCTGTTGCATGAATATGCTATCACTCAATCAAAGCAGAAAATTATGCATTCAAGTGGGTTCCTGTTTTGTTTCTTTTGGTCTGAGATTATTTTTCTCTCTGCAGTTCTTTGACCACTACCGAGGAAAACGTGTCCCTGTATAATATCATTTTAAAGATGCAAAGCAAGCGAGATTGATTAGCCTACTTGTACGAATTGTAAAGCAATGTTGGAAGATTTACATCTAGAAGGGTGATGATAGTAATAGTTTGTTCCTAGTTGATGATATAGGCCTCTGTGCCTAATGCAGTTCTCTTTTTTGGCCTTTTCTGTAACTACAAGCAATCAGTCCTTCAGGGGAGAAAAAAGGTTACCATTTTGTAATTGTTGGCAATTTAATCCCTTTGATTTGATCTTTTGGTATTCATATTTTGTTGATGTACTTGCCTAGAGTTCAAACCTTCCCCGGGAGCTACAGTCCATGTTGCATTCCAGTCACATGAGTATATTGTGGTTGCCTTGTACATTTCCTCTGTTATTTAATTGCTGATTGTTCTTCACCTATTACGTCCAGAAATCGCTAATTAGATTACAGAGATCATGCAGGTAAGTTCTGATTAGCAGCAGAAGTTACGTCTAAATATCATGTTCTAGCTCTCTAGGTAGTACCAAGATATGTTTGCAGAACCAACTAACTAGTCTACCATATGAGAGTAAACATGTCCGTGCTATTTCCAAACATACTCCCATCAGTGCACGAACCTACAGATATTATAAAATGAAGAAATAGAAAACATATAATCAGACTACAACTATAGGTCATACATCACACTCGTTCATCATTTTCAATGTCCTTTGTTGGCAGTTTTAAAAGAAGGATGTGTCTTGAAGGTTTTCTGTAGATTGCAGGAAGTTAATACGACAAAATCCCCCTGATAAAATGTTAGATGAATTGGCAGGGACACACTACTACTATAAGATGAACCTGAGAGCAAGTTGCAGTGTGTGCGCTAAGTGACACTAGCAAGTGCTCTAACTGTTCAAGTAATGAAGTGAGTAGCAGTGTTTTAAGAGGCGGGGGCGTGAGTCGAGATATTTTATGCAACACGGGGCGAGGCGTAAGCCCCAAGACACACAGGGTGTGAATCCCATGAATCTACGGGACTTGTGTCTCATGTATCTTCAATTTTATAATTTTAATACTAAAAAAATAGCTAAAGTAAAATTTTCATTAAAATTCTAAAATAAATCACCTATAATATAAAAAAATTATTATAATTATTATATGAGAAAGGTATCAACACAAAAATTAATACTCCGTAATAGTCTAGATAATCTTTAAAATAAAATCTCCATCCACTTCATCATTAATCTACACATCTATTAGTTCTTTCCACCCTCAACTAATATTTGCACTATTTTTATTTATATATTTCAAAAAAGGAGAAGGATGAAAAGTGTAATAGCAAAGATAGAAAAATGAGAAAAAATTGTGAAAAGTGTAATAGCAACAATAAAAAAATGAAGCAATATAGTGCTATGAAATCTCTATCCTATCAATTTCAGACAAACATTTTTAAAAATTACTTATGGCAATGTTATTTATATATTTTGGGAAAAATCACTACAACGTGAAAACATGATAATATAAATTATAAATATCATTACACCAATAATAAAATTATAATTTATAGCAAAAATACTTTTAATTTTTTTTAAAAATCAATTTAACGTCCGGGGCATACGCTTTTACGCCCGGGACTTAGCACCCCCTATTTCACTAAAGCAAGAAGGGAGAAAGTTGACTTTGAGAAAGAAGACTTTTTTTATTTAATTTTATTTAATTACACGTCGTAAACCTATACAACAAGAATTATTGACAAAAATTCTTATACTTACGCCCCAAATTCTAAGGTGTACGTGAATGTACGAAGGTAAGCCGCCATAAACAGATTTCCTTTCTTCCTCTTTCACTATCATGTTCCTCACTAGAAATTGTTGCTCCAACTCTAATTCCCAACATCTCGTCATAATCAGTATTATTCATCATCTTTATCTTTTAAGTCCCATTCTGATTCCTAACTCCTCCTCCCCACAAAAAAGGTCCTTGAGCTCTATTTTGGCGCTCCAATGTACCTATATCGCAATAAAGCACAACTTAGGCCAATTAAAAAATCATTCAATCGTGGAGAAAAATGCATAAGATACAAGTGATCACCTACTCATTCTTATTGTTTGTGCAACTATATATACTTGCAGTTACCAGTTACATAGAAAGAAAAAAGGAAAGCGGAAACTAGTTAACAATACATCTGGAAGCTGGGGATTCCCCACACTTCTCCTTTTCCGTTTTTCTCTTCCTACTATGAAAACAAATTGTAAAAACATACTATTGTTTCACAAAGCATGCCCTATAATAAAAACGTAAAATACAACTCAAAGACAGAACACTTGAAATAGAAAGCAGTGGAGTGTCATAAGACTAAAAAATTACAGTATCCACAATGCCAAGCTTTTATCCACTAAAGGTTGCTTGATTCCATCTGAATTGTATTATCAACAAATTGCAGCCCATTTTCTGAGGCAATGATTACTGTGCACCTGAAAATAATCCAGTGAAAGTAGAAACAAATTTAAGGGAAAGCTGAAAGATGGCAGAACAGGAAAGAAAATAAATGAAGGAAAATTATTTTCTTCTCAGGACACTAAGTAAAATATAAGGGACACTTCTTGCTTCTGTATCATTGCCAATTACTTATGATTTAAGCAAAAACAAACTGGCCCTAACTATTCTTCTCGACTTTAAATGCTATGCAGCATACCCTTGTACTTCCGTAACAAAGAAAATTGAAGAGCCAATAAATACAGCCTGAATCAGAGCAGGAAAAAAGAACTCCACTGAAACCCCTTGATCCCCCTATAAGATCATTAAAGATTCTCACTGAATACCTAATTGCTAATATCTCAAGTTTGGGACTTGGGAAGGAATGACTTTTGAGGCCAAAGCTCCAAATCTGTTTTGTAAAGGTTGAATCAATTTGTGTCTTTAGACTTGAAGCTGATAAGAAACATTGGGTCTAACTCAACCGCAAAAGCTAGCTCATAGTTGGGGATTTTCCAAGATCATATAACGAGACTAACTTTCCCCTCCCACCACCGATGTGGGACTCAACAGAAACCATTGGATTTTGAACATGACCATTGAGCCCAAGGCACGAAAGTATTGGAACCCTTGGTGGTGCACCTCTTCACGTGATGTAAGATAGGCAAACACTCCAAAAATTTTACACAAATTCAAAGTTCATCACCTACGTGCTGTTAGATGCAAGTTTAAAAAATATAAGCATTATTATCTTAAAAGCTAAACAGTTTATCCACAATGCTCGATTTGTTTGTTTATTTTCTTTATTACTTTGTTCCCAGATACAGTACGACAAGTCCACCCGATGAAAAGAGAAAAAGAAGTGTAAATAACTAAAAGCACAGAGACCTTAAATCCAATAACCATCCAACATTTCATGTGTCAAGCATAATGAGTGCAAAAACATGAAATAGATGAGATCACTAGACTTAAGTGGTTGCAAAACTAACGGTTTCTTGAAGATAACACCATGTTCCACAACACCATCAATTTGATCAATGATTTTATCCACTTAAACTGCCATATGAACAATGGGAGGTAAACAGTTAGCACCAAACAAGTCCAACAAGAGGCAAAGAATAATTCAGAGATGGAGACATACCAAGGCTTTCCATTGGAGATGTAAAAATAACATCAAGGATGTTGTGCCCTTCTTTAGTGACTAAAGGGAAATCACCTCCCAGAGGACCAGTATACCCTACAGCTGGCCTCCTCCAAACCTGCATAGTGAAACAGAAATTATTATCGAGTATGGCATTATAATGGAAAGACAATCCATTATGTCCCCAGAAGATTTCTAATGGACCTTAAAATATTACTTCAATGAAGTTGGATCATATATTGTCACAAACTCTCAAGTAAGGATTGAAACAGAAGTCAGTATTTAACGCCCAATCTATGTACAAAACCCTTCAATTTAAGGTCCATCGGACACTATCAGAATAATGACCTTACTAAGTGGGTTTTTTGTAATGGCGCTCAAGTTGTTTGCTATAAACTTGATGTTTTTAGCTAAAAGAAAACAAGATACCTGTCAACTTACAGTATGTAACAGATGATTTGGTTGACGAAGTGTGACATTGGTGCTCCTCTATAATCCAAAATTAGCAGCATGTTTGGGAAAGTAATGTGATTAAAACTAAGTCACTTTTGTTGGTTCATAGGAAGTGGAGGCAAATGTGATCCAATATCCAGACGACTATCATTATGGAGGAATATCGGAATTTGGCAAGGAGAGAGAACAATGTTATGTCTTAACAGGCAATACATGATTAGGCTTTACCTCTGCATCCCCTAGGAAGAGGCCGTCTATTTCTTCGGCTGTTTCAAGCCAGTTAACCTGAGAAGTGAATAAGATAAATGAGGATAGTTCTCGCCTTTTAAGCTGCACTTTTTCATCAGCATTCAGTAGAATATTTGGTATGGAACTTACAGATTGATTAGTACTGGAATTGAACCTTCTACACTGCCCTTGAATTGTTTTTCCTTTATAATAAATATCAGTTGATCAGCTGCTTCCAAAATTGTCTGCATCCATATTAGCCAATGCAGCCTCATAAGAAGTCAGTGGATAACACAG